>CM076993.1:103035908-108035908 GCA_039090855.1 Macrothele yani
CTCGGGGAAGATCGCCAACACTTACACTACCCGTCGCTTTAAACTTTTCTTACCAAGCTTTTATGCTTATTTGGTCCGATGGCGATCATCTGCACTCTTTTCTGAAATGACCCTGGACGGTAACCGCCGATTTGGTCTCATGGAACCACAACACGCATGCCGCTTTTTCTTGCATGGAAGCCATTATCAATGAAATGCTCATCTTATTCAGCAGTAGCGCTCATCTAAAGAACACAGAAATAAAAAAAATAATTTATGAGTGCTGCTATATTATGTCGCCAACCATTTTATTTTAACTTGCATAAATTTTTTTATATTAATTTTTGTAGTGTGGGAAAGACTTTACGGACACCCTGTCCCAGCAAAAACACAAGTGCTGGGAAACTGCTGGCCACCAGCTGGCAGTGATGGGTCACTGCTGGCTGAAATCGGCCGCTCACGGCCCGGTAGTGGTCCGTTGGTGGCAGCGCTATCAGTTGGCGAGCCATTGATGGCCCTGCAGCATCGCCGTGAATTGTGGGCCTCCAAGCAAGTGCCACTAGTGGCCCGTTGCTGGCAACCAATGCAACCCCAACAGCAGGTGGAAGCAACGGGACTGCGCATGCGCAGTTAGTTGCTTCCGGTACCAGTTAGTTGAAGACGACGCTATCGCCATCGTGTTATTTTAGTGGATGTTAAGAAAAAATCCATATGTAGAGAGGCGAATTAATTTCCTAATGAAATTTTGCGTCGACGAAGATATCAGATTAAGCCGTGAAATACTAGATTACAGCCATGAAATACACCCACTCCATTCCCATGAATAACAATTCATGGAATGGAGTGGATGAATAACAAGCAAAAATTTGAAACAAATGTCCTGGAAAACCATTAAAACAATGTTTGTTGGAAGAAAAGAAAAAGAATTATACGCGTACAAAATTTATTAATTATTTGAAAGAGAAAAAAGCAACGCTATGAGGTGTACACAAGACTAAATACACAAGACTGGGAGGAATTCGCTTCTAAAAATAACGAGAAGTAAAATACAATATCTTTACTCTTTAAAACAAATGTAGCTTCGGACAACGGAAAGGAAAGACACAACGTTAAAAATGTAACAGAATGTGACATGAACCGGGGTAAATATATATTTATTCAATAATCTCTTTTCAAGACGACAAGGACAGTACAAAACTTTGGAAAGCGACTCTAAGTATGTACACTCCTTGAAAATGAGTGAAGTTTCCTTAAAGTAAAAAAAACAAACTATCGTTACGTTGAAAAAATTAATTTATGAATTATATGAAACTGACTTTATGAAAAATACCTCGCAATATTGTAAAATGAAAGAGGGAACCATTCGATTACACAATGCATACGAAACAGACAGCTTTAGGCATTCGCTCGAGCGCGGCAAATTAGTCCGGTCGGTAGAGAGCTCAGCTGCCACGCCAACGGCCCTGGTTTAAATCCTCTCTGATGCAAGCGGGCGTTTTTCCGGTCTGTTGAGAAAATTTCCCCATCGCAGTGCGTTAATTCACAAGTTTCGTAAGGGTAAAAAAAAAAAATGTAGCTTTGGGAAACTGCGGTTGTCCTTGATTTTTTTTTTTTTTTTATTATTATTATTATGGCTACTACTGGGAAATTGGCGTACAAGATTCGGCAAGCCACCAGTTATGTCACGTGGTTGCTGGCTGCCACTAACGGCCCACTAGCGGACCACATTAGGCTAGCCATCATTTCTGGCACGTGCTTGCAGGACCACTGAAGGGCCACTTGTGGCAGCTACTGCCTGTGATGGACAACTGATGGCCCTGTTGTGGCATATGAGAACTGATAGGGTGCCAACTGTTGGCCAGCGGTTGGCCTGAACTGCTGGCCCTTCTGTTGGCCGCCCGAACATTTTATTGACGGTTCTTTTTTTTTTTTTTTGATTGGAGGTTTAACGACCACCGTGAGCAACTCAATGGGCTATAAGCAGTCGCCCGTCCCTAATTTAGGGTCACTGGTTCCAGGGAAGGGAGAGAGCCAGTGCCGTAAGACAAACACAACATCCATGCCTGACCGGGATTCGAACCCGGACCCCTTACGGACGAATGATCAGAGGCCAGCGCCTTAGACCACTGCGCCACCGGGGGCGGCTTATTGACGGTTCGGCAGCGGCAACATAGTGCTGGGTCATTTTTGGCTGAGCTGGCTGCCAGCAATGGCACCGGGGCGGCTTATTGACGGTTCGGCAGCGGCAACATAGTGCTGGGTCATTTTTGGCTGAGCTGGCTGCCAGCAATGGCCCAGTGCTGGCCCAGCAAGACTGTTTTTGCTGGGGTATATCCCCACCTGCTTTAATTTTCCTTGGCATGTTTCAAATGCACTGGAGCACACATGGGGGGGGGCTTTGAGTGCTTAAGCCCCCTCCCCCAAGAGATTAAGAGCGATGTACGTCACAAATTAAACATTCCAAAAGATTATTTTACCTGTTCAAAAAATTACATAGTCTATAAAATGTAAAAAAAAAAAAAAAAGCTACATGAATTTAATTGAAGAACATTTTTTTTTATTGCACATTGTAAAATGTTGCATTACTCTGAACTGCTAGATATAGTGATCCACGCATTGAACATTATATGATTTCGTTATCTTTTCGGCACTATATGTACGATTATTCCTTCATTGGCGGTCCGATAACTTTTAGGACACCCTACGTAAACATCAATATCTACTATATCTATCAAATGTATACGCTATGTGCATATGCTATACGTATATTCACTATGTGAATATAATATGTATCAGGGGCGCCGACTTCAGCAAATTATTGAGGGGGCAGACGTGGGAGGGCACGTCTGTTCCTTTGTCAGGAGGAAAATAAAAAATAAAGGGGGGATGCAAACAGATAAACTACGAGATTCGACGTATATTTTGAAACGCAATTGTAATTGCCCATCAGCAAATGAAAAAGGAAATATATTCTTTCGCTGAATATTATTATTTAAAAAAATGAAATTCAGGCTGTGATTTCCAAACGTTTATCAAAAATATGAACAATTAGCTCTATCTTAAACAAAAAACGAGAAGAGCAAAAATAAATAGATATATAAAGGTTCTAGAGATTATATGTTTCTGTATATTTATTTTTCATAATTGTCAACGGATGGTCACTGCACCTATGCTAACGAAGGTGCATTGGCATGAAAGGCTTACATTTCTAAGGCAGTATCGTAATTGGACCTCCGGCCGCCCCGGTGGCGCAGTGGTCTAAGCGATGGCCTCTGATCATTCGTCCGAAGTGGGTCCGGGTTCAAATCCCGGTCAGGCATGGATGTTGTGTTTGTCTTACGGCACTGGCTCTCTCCCTTCCCTGGAACCAGTGACCCTAAATTAGGGACGGGCGACTGCTTATAGCCCATTGAGTTGCTCACGGTGGTCGTTAAACCTCCAACCAAAAAAAAAAAAAAAAAAAAATTGGACCTCCGCTGATGAGCAAAGGATTGTCTTCTCCGACGAGTCACGTTTTCTGCTTGACCGAACGGATGGACGTTGTCGTATAAGGCGAGAAACATCGGAGAATAAACACTCTTCAACCATTGCTGGAAGAACACAAGCTGGTGGGGGCAGCATTATGGTCTAGGCAATGTTTTCGTGGCCTTCTCTGGGTCCACTCATGCCTGTGGTAGGCACTATGGACCGAATTCGTTATGAATTCATCCTTGCAGACCACGTACACTCATACATGCCGATTGTCTTCCCTGGGGCGGATGAGATCTTCCAGCACGACAATGCGACGTATCACACAGCTCGAAATGTCCGACAGTGGTTGGAACTTGGAAGAGCACGGTGAAGACTTCAAAGTACTTCCCTGGCCCCCTAATTCCCCAGACTTAAACCCAATTGAGCATCTGTGGGACCACCACGATCGTGTTGTTCGCTCTATAGATCTCCACCACGCACCCTCCAGCAGCTGTCAGATGCACTGCAGTCAGCATGCTCCACATACCTGTGAACACCTTCCAGGTGGCGCAGTGGTCTAAGCGATGGCCTCTGATCATTCGTCCGAACGGGGTCCGGGTTCGAATCCCAGTGAGGCATGGATGTTGTGTTTGTCTTACGGCACTGGCTCTCTCCCTTCCCTGGAACCAGTGACCCTAAATTAGGGACGGGCGACTGCTTATAGCCCATTGAGTTGCTCACGGTGGTCGTTAAACCTCCAATGAAAAAAAACACCTTCCAGCAAGTCACTCCCAGCCCGTCTAGCTGCTGTTTGTGCTGCACACGGCGGTTACTCTGGGTATTAGTTGGTGGTCACACTAATGCGACTCGACCTTGTGTGTTTGTGTATATATATATACACTGACGGAAAAAAATCCCAACACCAAGAAGGGGTTGTGTTAGATAAACGACAGTTGGTAGGCGGTGAGAGTACATCTGTAAGATGACGTCTATGCAAATTTCGCGCTCGGCGCACACGTGTGGCGCTAGTAGCGCCCCTCGGAACATGCAAAGCAGGTTTGCTGTAAATACGCGCTGTAACGTTCGTGAGCGTTAGTTATCGTTGAGATTCGACGTACGGTGTTGATGTTAGTCAAGAATACGTTTAAGAAGACGAAGAAGCCATTACCAACAGCTCACGGAGTTTGAACGAGGACGTGTAATAGGGCTACGAGAAGGTGGATTTTCTTTCCGCAATATTGCAGGACGACTTGGCAGGAATGAAGCCACTGTGCATGATTGTTGGCAGCGGTGGTCAAGGGAAGGTACTGTCTCAAGAAGACAGGGTTCCGGCCGGCCACGTGGCACTACTGAGAGGGAAGACCGCCGTGTACGGCGTATCGCCGTGGCGCATCGTACCGGCGTCTGCGGCAGCAATTCGAGCTGCAGTTGCCACCACAGTGACACAACGAACTGTTACAAATCGGTTACTTGGACAGCTCCGAGCCAGACGCCCTGTAGCGTGCATTCCACTTACTTCCAAACCACTGCCGTTTTCGACGTCAGTGGTGTCAAGCTAGAGCTCATTGGAGAACGGAGTGATCTGTTGTGTTTTCTGATGAAAGCTGGTTCTGCCTGGAGTGCCAGTGATGGCCGTGTGTTGGTTAGAACATTCTGGCGGTTACACCGGTTATTAATGTACCAGCATTTCACATTTAAAATGGCTCTTCTCGCGCTTACAATAAGCTGTGATCTTGAAACGTTAATCGATTAAATGTGTTATCTATACAAATGTATTGCCGCCATTTCATTCCTCTACAACTATTTTTTCGTGGTGTTGGGATTTTTTTCCGTCAGTGTATATATATATATAGTCGAGTCATATTATTGTAGACCATCTCCTCCTACTTTTGACGTCAACAGCGCGTACCCAACGAAAGTAGGCACGTGTCGTGAGCTGGCTTGGAGGGTACATATGGTGTACTGTATGCATTCTGATAACATATCACTCGCTGCTGTCATGGATAAAAGGAGCGATTTATCAGATTTGCAAAAAGGTATAATTATCGGCTTTCGGGACAGGGGTGGCAGTATTTCTGAAACAGCGCAGTTTGTGAACTGTTCGCGTGCTGCTGTGGTTAAAGTGTATTGTGATTGGAGAAATGGCACCCCTGCGAATAAGCGATCTGGAAACTGCGGAGCACTACGTGCCATTGATGTGAGAGGTGAACGTCATCTGATAGCATAAAAAACCGCGTGAGGGCCGATCGACGCGATTCAGTGGAGCAATTCACTGGCTGAATGAACCAGGGGGCTACTGGAAGTGTGTCTAAAAGGACAGTTCAGCGAATCCTGCTGCGTACGGGGCTTCTGATGCAGACGGATGGTTACTGCCCCTATGCTAACGACAGATACAGCATAAAAATCAAGAGTTGGTTAGCCACTTGTGAAGATACACCATTTTACTGCTTTTGTGTATGTGTCATGTTTAAAAATTGGTTTCTCAGCTCCTCGGCTGAAAGTTAACACTCTTTCTCTTCTCACTCACTCACACTTTTTTTCTTTTTTATGTTAGGTCATATTTGTTGTAACTTTCAATACATACAAGGTCACGCCAGTTCCTTTTAATTAAAAGAAAAACAATGCTTAAAACTCAAAAACTTCGACAGAAACGTTCAATTGCATCCATGGATTTTTGCATAGGAAAATTTACTTGAAGATGACAATTTTGGTATTTCCATCATTATAAGAAATTTAGGTAATCATGTTTTTGTGCAAATACATCCCACACAGTGATGTTATCAGGGTATCTTCTTGGGGGTGCTTAGCCCCCCACCCGAAAATCCATGAAGGCCCCTACCCTCATTCCCCGTAGGTTTTTGGGCGATCTCCCCTTATTTTAGTCTGTGTTCGTTTATATAGATAGCTGAATATTTGGAGAAATTGATTTTAAAAAAAGTTAAGAAAATGAGGGAAAATATTATTTTAATAAAAAAAACCCCGTCCACATGGACTTCAGTCTGAAATTTCTATCATCCTTCAACAAAACATTAAACAGTCCTCGCTGAAGGGGTAATTTTTCAAGCACAGACACCTCGGATCACTTCCGCAATAAAAACCTAATTCCACACAGTAAAGATGTTTGCACTGCAATACATCATCATATTTTGCAAGATAGCATATAAAAACAGTTTTATTTCAGTCAAGATAGCATAAAAAAACAGTTTTATTTCACTCAAGATAGCATAAAAAAACAGTTTTATTTCAGTCAAGATAGCATAAAAAAACAGTTTTATTTCAGTCAAGATAGCATAAAAAAACAGTTTTATTTCAGTCTTCTGGATGCTGCCTGTCCATATTATTGCCTCAGTGTAGTAACGTGACATTAGTGCTTCCAATACAACAAAATATTTGCCGCCTACTTTTTAACAATAGCAAATTATTAGAAATTGTTCCCCTAATGATTTTTTCCGCACCTGGCGGTGGTGGTTTTTACTCGGTGAAAAAATAAATAAAATCGAGGCATCTCAAACTGGCGTTTAAACGGTTTGTTAGTTTTTAGTTGTTTTTTTTTACTACTATTTGCTATTCTAAATAATCTAAAAAGACAAACCAAAAGGCAGGGAAATGATTACACCATACGTTTTCAGGTAACACTGTAATGATTCCTTAATAATCAGAAACACGCTAATAGTAAGGCGAGGACATTTTTACCACCCATAATGTCTTGGAAGGATTTTCTTCAGCACAGCCTTACCTTACTGGCATCCTCAATATTTTACACCACCCCATTGTGCAATCCGTGGTCCATTACTGAATTAAAGCAAAGGTATAACATTTTTTACTCACTTGTTTGTGTAGATTTCGTGGAATTTGCATTTGCGATATAAGAGCATAAGAAAATGTGTGTACTCTATTTAAAAATTTTATATAAATAAATAACAAAATTGTGATATATATATAATTAGTCAACAAACTTTAGCCTCCCTCCCCAAAATTTTTAATTTTCCCCTGGAAAAAAACTCTCTGAATGCAACACTGATCATACAAGCCAACATTTTCATAATTTCAAATACTGATATCTATTGATTCATCAACAATAAAAAAATGAAAGCTTTGGGGAATGACACATACTGGGGATAAGTACTTGTAAAAAAAAAAAAAAAATCCTGGATTTGACATGGAATGACCCACACATGATACACCCACATATGCAAGTGGCTAAGAACATGTAACAAACTGCTACAGTGAATGGGTATTACATCAGTGTGTCTAATGCTGAATGACAAACATTTTCACTTACCAAAGTTCAACATGACTTGTATAGCATGTAGTTAATATTGCCAAAGGATACAGCAGTCTATGGCTTCAGTTTACATATTACAAGTTTTAATTGCTAGAAAGGGGGGGGGGCAAACAGCATTACAGGTAACTGTATACTATAGGTAATACTATGTAACTGAGCCAATTTCATGAAGGTAAATATTATAATTATAAAACATTTGAACTGTATCTTTAATCCTGAAATTTAAGTTAAATTCCAGGAGTACTGTGACCCCCCTTTAAAAATGACCAAAATCCTGTAGTCTAAGGATTGTATTCACTATGTGCAATGCATTTTGTGCTTTTACACAGATCCAGTTATCCAAGCAGTATCCCATATTTTCACAGCCTTTAAAACTATGAAAATTCATTATATACTGATCTATTTTGTGTATCTCTCTATCTTTCAATGCTGACCCTACACTTGCTTCTGTCTCACCAATAGCAAGTAACAAATAGCCTCTTGCACAATTGTTAATCCTGTCTTTGCTCACTGTCAGGCGGCATATCATTCTGCACAGATACCAATGTCCAAATTTGCCTTTTGGCATTCATTTCTTATACAATTGGTAATATCTTCAATATTGGCATAATGTACATGAGCCTAAGATATATATATATATATATATATTTTTTTTTTTTTTTTTGCATGGGCAGTCGCTAATTTAATACCTTAAGTAATTAGGGGTGTCTTTAATAATTTTACCTCACCAAATCCAAATTTGGAAGCTGTGAAAATGATAACAGAAGAAGCAAGAAACGAGTAATAACACAATGAAATGCAGACTTTAAATTGCAGTTGCATTATAACACAACAAAATGAAACTTTGCAAACTATTTATTTTCTATAAGGGATTTTGTACATGTATTATTGTCTGTCCTGATAATTGCTTTAAAACATAATTACTGAAGTATCAAAGTTGTACACCTAATAAGTGACTTTGGGACACAGTGTAGACCTATAAAAGAAATACAGAAAAACAGAAAGCACTATTCACACTATTGACTCTGACACATGAAACATTAGTCAAACCTCTTTCCACAGAAAATATGGATAATGAATTCTTGTACTGCTGTGATAATGACACATCATATTACAGGCTGGTGAGGTGACAACAGAAAATATTTAGGGGCACATAGGCAAACTGTTAAACATGCAGTTAAAGTGAATATAGAGGGTTTTGCCATGAATATGTGTCAACATCAATTCACTCATACTGGATGTCCCATGGGAAATGTCAAGAGACTTCTTTTAACTGTAAAATAAAATGTTTTCTCATATTACAGTAAGATGAACCACTAAAGGAAATGTTCATGATGGTGAAATTTTATGACATTACAATAATGTAAAGAGCAAACAACACTTTATCGCATATCTTTGTTTACAAGAATATACATGCTCCTAAAGCAAGAGAAACATGTTTTCTATCATGGGTATGCTGAAACAGTTTTGCATGCAAACAAATGTGACACAAGTTCTGATCTTGTGGAATAAGACCACAACGATGTTTTGGGGGGGGGGGTAAGTTTTTTCATACTTTAAGAGTACTTGTTTTAAAAAAGTTAGTAGCTGAATTTTTTGTAAACCTGCCTATTGCTTGCTTGAATCTGAGACATGGTCATGCTATAACCATCATGCAAGAACTGTGTAACTCACTACAAATATGTGGATCTGCTTATATAAGTGAATTTTTAACCACTAACCAGACATTTTGAGCAGATGTTTCTACAAGGAAGTTTTAAAAAGCTAAATGCATTAGACGTATGTTCTCACAGAATCACTGCCCACTAGCCCAATTACTTGTTCTTCCATCTTGGTGCAAATACTGTACGTATTTGGGTCCTGTACTTTGTGTGCTTATTAAAACTTCTCAGTTATCTTGTCTCAAAGTTTCAGATTTGTGTCGTGTGTGATTTCTGGTTTCTTCATCGTACAATTGGTTCTTTGATTCTTCTACTAGATGTCTTGCAGCTCAGTCGGCTAGTTGCCTCTTGGATTTTGGTAAGAATGCTGCTGCTTCTGCCTCATTGATGCTAGTGTGTGTTAGACAACAATTAAGAGGAAGCTGTAATTAAGTTGAATGACGGAATCTTGATAGGAATTTTGCAGTTGGAATAATTAGTGAAATTTTATTCAGAAATAGTAATTTTGGATCAAATCAACCTAGCAGACTAACTGTGATTAACATAAATCAGGTTGGCCATATTTTTTGAAATTCTTAAAAGTACGTAGTCTGCTTTATCTATTTTGCAAATTGTAGTACACATAAGTAAATCTATGAACGCACACTTGCAAGATGAAACTACGGCTAAATCTGCAGTTGGAAGTTGGAAACATGGCTGAATTAGCAAAGGCAACGTGTACCAAGAATCAAAGGAAGCTGCAATTAGGCTTTCCTTGAATGCATTTTGATGAATTTCACATCCAGAAATCTAAATAAATTACAAAAAAAAAAAAAAAAGAAAGAAACCTTTAGAGGCAACCAACCTGTTTGGTTATTTTTTTATTAGTTATGCCACATTCAAAATGAATGAACTGGAAACAGCATATTTATGATAATTCTTTTTTTTTCTTTTGTAAATATGTAAACATGAAAATGGATACACACTTCCAAGATTCGTATGCGCTTTAATTTCAAATCTGTCTATTAGGTCAAGCAGTTCTTAAACAACTAGCAGCTGTAATCTGGCTCCGTAAGAATGAATGCAATTATATCTGGCATCCTAAGTGTACTGTTTGTCAAAAATGATCATTTTAATCCAGATTGTCATCCTATTAAAATATGCATAGTGAATAGACCTGAGGAGTGAAACTTATCTAGAATTAGAATATTTTTTATCAATACTTTTATGACATTTCATTTTCAAATTAGTTTATCCAAATGACTGCAGATAAAGATTTCCAAAAGAAGAAATATGTTTAAAATTTAAATAATCAGAAATCCATTAGGGAAGGCAGACAATGTCTGGGAGTTGTAAATATGTTTCTTGGAAATGAATTTTGATGAAATTTCATAACTTTTATCATACTGAAATTTTAATGAAAAATTATTATTCATATCAGTCTACTGCTTTTGGCCTACCATCACAAAAGTGGCCATACAGCAAAATTTTAAATGATGTGTGTGTGTGTGTGTGTGTGCATACATTTCAAAGATATCTGCTATCTGTGCAATATTTAGAGAAAATATATATACTGTAGCAAATAAATTAATCTGAACAAGTGAACTAAAACCAAAACCAAAACTTTGTCAAGTTTTTGGTTTGGTTCACAACAATGTTAGTTTTGGTTTCAGTTTACAATTGTCAGTTGAGGCTTTACAATGTTTAACTGAAACCTACATTTCTTAATAGCATTTTCCATGTTTTCTAGTGTGTACACAAAATGGATACATCTCCAAGACAAATTGCCAATGAGTGGTTTAGCCTTTACGTACTGTTAATGAAATTTAAAAGAGGTTAGACAAATACCTTTTCTCCCTGACAGAAAAAGAAAATGTGGGTGAAAAAGGAATATTATACATACTCAAGACTGGTTACTAGTTAGAAGAAGTAACGTGAATCCAAGATTGTCTGCTATAGACTTGGCAGCTACTGGGTTTAATGTTTCTGACATGACAGTCTATCGAAGATTGTTGGAAGCTGAGAGGACTGCCAGCAGACCAAATAGAACAACTGTTGATGGAAGCTATGCAGAAGCGGCTCCTGCGAACAAAGGTGCACAAAGATTGTACTGTTGAGAAATGGAAGGTCACATTCTCAGATGATAGCCATTTCTTTGTCCAAGGAGAGCGAGTACCCTATGTCTTCTACACACCCAGCTAAACAGATGTTCTGGGTTGTATTAGACGTGGCAGTCCAGGATAACTGTTGACAGTATGATGAAAAGTGACTAATAGATAAAAATATTGGAAAAAAAAAAAACCCTTTTACCCGCAGATCTAGAAATACAAAGAACTCGTCTTCCAAGAGGATCTCACACCATGCCACACTTCGAAAAAAGTGAGGATTCTTCAAAAATCACAACATCCAAATGCTAGAGTACCCATATAACTCTCCTGTCATTATACTAATAGAAAATTTGTGGTCCATAATGAAAAAGATACTTGGAAAACTTAATTGTGATACAAAGGATTACATACAATCCATATAAAGGTATGGTTTAGAGATGCAGAAATAAAAATGCATTCTATGTTGATAGAGTCCATACCTAAGGAATTAATGAACTTATTAGGAACAGAGTAGCACACATATAAATTATTAGGAAAGTTGAAGTTTAATTTTTGTACTTATTTTCTTGCAAAATTACAACTTTTCTTTAATATTAGTGCTTGGATTAACTTGTTCACTACTGTATACAGTATATGTAGGACTGAAATTCCATACACACATTCATTCTTGAACATTACTTTTGAAATCAAGTTTGAAATTTCCACTTACCAAATTTTTATAAGAAAAAAAAAAGAGTATTTCTTTATTTGTTTCTTCATGAAATATTTTTGATAAAGGATACATTTTTGAGTAGTGATTGTGTAAGTTTAAAATTTGCAAGTGTTTTGGACATCATTTTTTTAAAATTTAAAGCAGCACATTATCTGAAAGCAAAATGTTAAGCTGACATACATGGTATATCTAAATGGTCTGGCCACATGCTAGAGACATGTTTTACATGTCAAAAATAAGGTAAAATATCCATATAAACGTGCTGATGCAGCAGAGCTAGGAATAATGCCAATTACAGTTCTGTATCAATGTTGTGTATTTCACTGAACTGTGATTTGCAAGCAGGTTAGATGCAAGCATGGTTCATACATTCTTTCAATCGTAGAATTGAAAAACTTTTCCAGGACATATGATCTAAATGCTCCTACTTAAAATATAGAGAAACCATAGGTCTGTTCAACCTGTAACCTACAACAAACAGCTCCCTACCGGCTTGAGCAAACTTAATACAACAGAATGTTGAAAACTGATCTCTGCTGCAGCTAATAAGAAACTTAGAATCACAGATAAATACTGAAATACCAAAAGTGTCGCTGAACATGTAAGTAGTTTAATTTCTACAAAACTTTTATGTACATTATGCTATACTAAATTTGAGAAAAATTAATTTTTACTTTGGCTTTTAGTTCAATCATTGAAGAAAATTATAAAATAAAAAAACCCCATAAAACTCAAAAATATATAGGTATAAAATCCATAGTTAGAACATAAACTCATCATTACTCTCGTAATGCTATCATATACCACAAAATCAATGTATAAAGTAAATACTATTTATATTTAATTATTTTGAAATAATGCTGACATTGGAAATTTAAGGATAAGGAAGGTGAAATATTTGAAGAAAGACAACACTGAATTTTTCGGTTGAAATGAGCACTTCTTTTGAATCTCTCCGATGAGAATGAAATTTATCAAAGTTACTCAAAGTCAATGCAACTGGCTAAAAAAAAATAATCAACTGGAGTTTTGCAATCAATAAAACATCCAGAAATAGAAACAGCTACTCACTTCCCACCAGTGACTAAAAAGTACAGTATGTTACGAAAATTAAGAAATGGCACACAAAAAGTTTCTCATAGCAGAAGGAAAGTATCAGCGACAAAGAGATTTCCAAATCAGACACTTCAAAGAAGAAATACAATATGACTCTACACCTTGTAGCAGAAGAATTTTGCATAATGGAAAAGTTGAAAGTAGGCAAAAAGTAGTCTTCATGGTAAAAGCTATGCTAAGGAAAAAGGACTTTTCAAATACCTGGTGGGAAAACTATGCGCTATTTTACGCAGGAGGTATTTTCAAAAGGTTTTCCGAGGTGAGAGATATCGGTTCATGAAATAATTTTTCCAAGAGTTTTCAGAAGAGCTCAGATTTTGCTGTGAATACATCAAAGCAAAAATAAACACTTACACCTCCTGGTGGCCAAAAAGCATTCTTTAACAGAAATTAGGAATTATGTGCAAAACATTTCCCATCAGGAGCTGTATCCGATGCGGGGAGAATTTTTGAAATAGGACTTTCATAAGCAGAGATATTGGAGAAAACACAATTTACCTTTACGCCTCCCTAGAGCAAAATCTATGCATTACTTGAAGAAGTGACTGTACCTATAACAGTCTTTGATATAAATGGCATTGAAAGGAAAAATAATTATTTCAACTGGATATTTAGAAGCAAAGATATGAAATAAAATATATTTTGAATTCGTAGAATCTGCATTTACACCTTCTAGCGGAGGAAACGTGCATCAGAAAAAAAAAAAAAAAAAGGTGCGGAATGCAAAGATAATCATTCTCACATTTCAAGCTTCCCAATGCAAAAGAAATTTTTCTGGTCAGACTGATAGTTGCAGAGATATGCTGTACACTGATGGATGGACAAAGTGATAACATAGGCACAATCTTTGTTTTACAAATGATGTGCTAATAACACAACTTCAGTACTGTTAACAGACAAGAAAACTAACAGCCTCCCTCATTTTGACAGAGGTGGGGAGGGAAATTTGTCAGACATAAGTTATATCAGTAGAAAAATTCTTAACTATGAAACATTGTGCAGGGACAAAAAGGCAGGAATGGATAGAATTCCAGGACATGTAACAGAATTTTAGGATATTTCCAGGGCAATTTGGAATTCCAGGACTTTTCCAGGATGCGTACGAACCATGTGCTACACTAATCTCCTTCTGTTTTCACATGAGCATGGAAGGTTATTCATTTCATGAATTGACACAGACACATCTTTTGTATTGAAATCACTTGGTAAAAGTTGGGAGGTTAGGCATATCTACGTACCATCAAACATAATCACATCAGCACCTTACACACAGGGAAACATTTGTCACTGTTTACAGTCACATGCTCATATGAGAGAGAGAGAGAGAGAGAGAGAGAGAGAGAGAGAGAGAGAGAGAGAGAGAGCCCATTACTGCAAACAGTAGGAGACAAAGAGCCATCCGGACACTTGCTTTAGAGGAGAGAATCCTGGTGCCCAGAATAAAGAAATAGCTGCAATAGAAAATATCTCAAAAGCATGACCTTGCCGAGAGTTCTGTATGAACAGAGCTTGTACCCATACTATGTGTAGCATGTGCAGGATTTCACATCTCCTGATTATCCATCACAAACAACTGGCTAATGGAGTATGCATAAATGGGTGGTGACCCATTCATTTCATCAGTGCTCTTTACAGATGAGGCCAGATTCACCAGTGAGAGCATCATAAATTTTCACAACAATCACTTATGGGCAGAGAAAAACATGCATGGTGGCATCTGAAGTAGAGAATGCGCCATTGATACTTCCCACAATGAATATGGTTTATGTATGTATAAATGTATATGGTTCACAATGTATATAGTCCATGAGCCCCAAGTCATTTTAGCTATATGATACAAGAACCCTTGGACAATAACTACCCTGCCCAGTGAATAGGTCACTGAGGACATTCAGCTTGGCACTAGTGCTTTCCAGATTTTCCAATGGATTTCTACTTGTGGGGACATTTAAAAACTCTCATTTACTCCACTCCATTCACTGACACGGTTCAGAAGCAAGTTCCAAACAACTGTCAGACAATCCACAACACCTCCACTAAATTTTAATGAGTTCAACAGTCAATAAAAACACATGCCCAGGCTGTGTTGAGTCTCATATCAGAAATTGCAAGCACTTTTCTTCCTGTAAACATACCAATGCACTGTGTGTCTTCAAAATCATTTCAACAGACATTTTTATAGCTAACACTGGCAAGAAATTTACATAAAAAAAAAAAAAAGGTTATAAAGGGTAAGCAAAATTGTTCCTCATTAATGTTTATATAGTATATGTCTTATTTTGGGGTGTAGAACATGTCCTGGGAAACTGAACAAGGTCCTTTATTTTTATTACATAATATAAAGTGGACACACACACACACACACACACACACATATATATATATATATATATATATATATATACTGAAGAGCAAAACTGAAGACTAAGGAAAAACTTTAGAATTTAAAACGAAAGTTGCAAAAAAACCTGAAGATCAAAACGCGCAACGCAGCAGTTTTGAAAATTCAGAATTCACATTCTATTAAGAAGATACCTAAGCAAAAAAATACATATATAATTTTGACTCACACCAAGTACAACATAGAAAAGGTTATGTATCTACCTGTGTGAGTAAAAGGAGAAAAGATAAAAAAATAATAAAATAAAACAACTGAATGTAGAAGGTGTCGAGAATACTGAGCCTTGGCTTTATCAAGGACCAGCAAAAACTCTGCATTTTCTCACTTCCACAAAGACCTAGTTGGAAATGGGTTTCTGCAAGGCCATAGATGCAAGTAACATTCCCAACTAAAATTGTTTTAAAAAATATATATATGTCATGTCCTCCGCATGAGTTGTATGACCTAGCACTAGTTAACAATTTCGCTTGCATTCATGAACCTTCCTGGCCCGACCCATGCTTTCTTTAGTTAATTATTGTCTTTAACTTATTCTCGTTTTCGTGCTGTCATAAGTTGTAGAGTAGGGGGTTTTAGACTCAAGTTTTCTTTCAAAAATCTGTTTTTTAAAAATTAATAATTCCTTTTTTAATTGCAATGAAAAAATTTGGATTTCTTTTGCATTGTTTTTCAGGTTTAAATTCTCTCTCAAACGAACTTGGCATTTCGTTATAGCTGAAAATTATTTCTAATTATTATGTCACTCTCACAGCTTGAGTTCTCTTTAATCTTCTTCTCTCTGTTTAATAGTAACAGATGAAGAGCATGGGTCGGGCCAGGAAGGTTCATGGATGCAAGCGAAATTGTTAACTAGTGCTAGGTCATACAACTCTGCGGAGGACATGACATATATATATTTTTAAAACAATTTTAGTTGGGAATGTTACTTGCATCTATGGCCTTGCAGAAACCCATTTCCAACTAGGTCTTTGTGGAAGTGAGAAAATGCAGAGTTTTTGCTGGTCCTTGATAAAGCCAAGGCTCAGTATTCTCGACACCTTCTACATGCAGTTGTTTTATTTTATTATTTTTTTATCTTTTCTCCTTTTACTCACACAGGTAGATACATAACCTTTTCTATGTTGTACTTGGTGTGAGTCAAAATTATATATGTATTTTTTTGCTTAGGTATCTTCTTAATAGAATATATATATATATACACGCACACAGCTGCATTGGCAAACAGAAGCTTCACATCCTTAGATGTGGAACCAACGACCAACGGGATCAGGAAATGTGCCAGGGGGCAGATCCAATAAGCTTGACTGTAGTGCACCTGGTAGCAAATCTGGGAAGCTAGTACCCCAAAATCTGAAAAAATGTAAATTGCAAAGTTGGGGAGCATCATGTGTTTGCTAAAATTGGTAAAAAATGTGTAGGTCAATAGGTAAAAATTAGGCTGTACATTGAGGAGGCAAATGTATGAGTGCATTTAGGTAACCATGAAAGTAAATGCCATGACAAGCTGATGAAGAAACAGCACTACTATGGCAGTGTAATATGAACACAAGATCTGAAAATAATACTCAGAATAAGTTGTAGACATTTAATAGTACACACCACACAATCAACTTACACAAATCATTAAGTGCAGCCATGTGTTGTTGACATAGAGGCCCTCAGCTATTACATTACTAGAAAGAAACATATCTATCAAAGTTAAGAGTATTCCAAATGACCATCATTTGTTACAATGTGTTCCTGGATGTGACTTACATAGTAGGTATCAAGAATATCAGTTAACTTTCAGCACTGGTAACTATCCTGCAAGAACCTGCTCTTGCAGCACACCTGCAGGGGTTGATGTATCATATACCTTAGATTTCAAGTAACCTCAACAGGAAAAAATCCAGTGGGTTAGGTCTGGTGACTCGGGCTGCCAAGCCCTAGATGTATCAGTGGAACGTGGCGGTGAGAAAGTTGCTGACCGATGCTGTGCAATGTGTGCCATTGCTTTGAAACCACATATGAGACTGTACATGAAACATCATCCGAAAAGTCTGGTATGGTACCATGGAGCAGTTGTAGATATTGTAGTCCAGTGAGAGAACCTTGGAAGAACACTGATCTGGCAAATGTTTTTCCAGATGCCACACCAGACATTAAACCACCAACATACCTGGACTTACTTGTAACCACCATTGCTCATCCATGCTCCTGTGATTGTGCCTGTTGTGATTGTGGTCATGTGTGAATGTGAATTCATCTGTCCACAAAATGTTTGCTAGAAACTATAATAGGTTCATTGACTTTTGATTGAGGACATAATTACACCGGTCTGTATGGAACTGATGATCACCAGTATACATGGCCTGCTGGGGTACTCTGTCGTATGCGTAAAACCCATGATTCACAGTATCTTCCATGCACATCTAGCTATCAGGCCACAGCGAGTTCCCGTACACTATATTACGGGTGGGCAAGTGCAAAGGACACAACACTCACAGCGCTCAACCTATTCACGGATTGATGTGGTCTACCAGAGCATTACCAAGTCATAGTGTTACTTGTTTGGCAGAGATGTTATGTTGTACAAGGCGGGTGTGATCGTGGAAGGTGTAGGACAAGGACCACCAGGAAAATGCTATGAGTACAGCTGAGCAGCTGCATGTGCATTTCACCAACATTCTCCATATATCAACACTATCTCAGACCACTGTTCAGAAGTGTACTCCATTGTACATACAGTTGTCATTCAATGAAGTCATGTTACCTTATTTCACCTGCATAGGAAACCTTAAATAATATGCATTAACTGTGTGTCATCACTAAACTAGCATTGCACACATGTACGGAAGTCACAGTACTTTGCTTACTTGCACACAAGGTAATAATACCTAGGATCAACATGCTGCAGGGCCTTGCTTTTTAATTTGGAGGAGCGACAGATAAAATTGAAAACTTTGATATTTGACAAAAATATTGCAAAAAAAGGCAACACTTTTTTCGCACATTTCTTAGTTTTTTAATTCCTTTCATAAATTTTTCATGTCATTATTTATTGTGTTAAAATGTGCACTCCACAGTCAGGTTATCCTTGCCACGGGCAAATAAGAGTTTCAGAGGAGTAAAAGTTTGCAGGATGCCCATGAATCTTCAAGAAACCGAGTTTAAGCACTCTTCAAAGCGTAAAGCTATGTTGTACTTTAAAAGATATACAAGAAAAGTGCAATAAAATATGCAGTTCACACATGCTAATGATTTTTTTGTATAAATAAGAAATTTTTGTCTCGTCATTATATAAATATAAGGATTTACTTGGTCGTACAAACCTTTGAAATTGAATATACATATATTACATATAGCGTCAGGTGCCCACTTCACTGGCTATTTTTGAGGTGGTTTTGGCAAACAAAAAATCTATGGATATGTGCTTAGCCACTACGAAGAAAGAAAAAAAAAAGAGAGAGAGAAGTAGAAAGAAAAAACTCTGCCAAGATTAATTTTGTTAAAAAAAGAACATATATTTCGATGGACGACGATTGAATAAATAAATTAAAAAACAGTCTGATTCAGTTAGGTAAAACAGTCTGATTCAGTTAGGTAAAACAGTCCGATTCAGTTAGGTAAAACAGTCCGATTCAGTTAGGTAAAACAGTCCGATTCAGTTAGGTAAAACAGTCCGATTCAGTTAGGTTGAGGCTCTGCTACTGCCAGGCCTCAACGGCACCCAGTTTTTTGCTCCAATCACTAGAAAGCATTCTGATGACACTGTACTTCCAGGATATACTGTAAATACACTTCCATACCTTGCAATCCTCACTGTACAGTCTAATTCACCTATTCATTGGCCCCCACCTTTTATGACCAATCTGTAGCAAACACATGGTGCTCCCAAACTTCACAATTGACATTTTGTGCTATTTGTCATAGTTTCGGAGTTGGGGAACTAACTTCAAGATGAATGAAATGCTTACATGCCATGCTTTGTTTTCCTGAAGTATGGCTACATTATGATGAGCAGTAAGATAAGAATATCATTTATAATGTAATTTAAAAGTTCAAGTGATAAACGTAACTATCATTTTTAACAGAATACAAAGGGTTCTATCCGACATAGTTTGCCAAATTTAAACAGACCAGTTGTAGTCTATGCCAGTACACTTTCAAAATACATAGTGTTAATGTTATGAAGTTACTGTAATTAAAACGGTAGTTACGAAGCCACTACAGCTTAAATGTCATGTACTTACTAGCATCTGGGTTATTTGCCAGATTTAAATATTAATATAAATCAGTGATTAGAAGTAATGCTGTTACTGTAATATACTTTTACAGTAGTGTCGTGTGTAGCACAATGGCATAACTAGGACAAAGTCCCCCCCCCACACACACACACACACAATATTTACTTTAGTATCCCTAAGCACAGCAATTTTCTCTGGATTTTTGAACACAATGGAGGATGTGTTTTTCGTGCGTGCATATGTGGGAGGGGAGTTATGTAGATTGTCCGGAAAAATAAGGGGCTACCTATAGAGCCCTGTAGTTTTACCTCTTTATGTAATTTTTGGAACAGAAGTACATAATTCAAGGTTATCAATCAGCTAATCAGGAATAACACTAACATGGAGTGTGGACCAATGCATGAACATACATTTTATTGCAATAAAAGGATTCGGCGGTAAAATATAGTTAAACGCTTAAGGTTAATAAAACTATAAGACTTTAGTGATCATTACTGGATATGGTTGCATACAAATAGATAACTCAGTGTCCTACACCATAAGAATGCAATCCGGACTTACTAGCTACAGGCATTTATTTGCAGGTTTTCTTTAGCTGATACTCAGTGGCGTATCTTGGGTCCCACACCTGGGCTCCCCCCCCCCCCCCCGACATTCCCAGTACTGTTTTTTTTTTTTTTAATTGCGGTTTATTTTTCAGTTGTAACGTAATAGAAGTAACCCTTTTTTCTAAATTTTAGGTACATGCTACTGCTAGTATGATACAAACTAATTATAAGGATTAGGATTTGAACACTTATTTGTACATGAACTCCATTATTTTTCTGAATACTTTATTTGTACATGAACTCCATTCTTCTTTCCTTTTGTGTGGACTTCAGTGTTACGTTTACATAAAAAGTTTCTTCCGAGTACTTTTTCATATTTAAAAATTAAAAGAATGTTTTTTCTATTGACATAACAGCCAAGTTGCTGAAATGTACATGGCTCTAAGAAATATCTTGATTCTTTTTAATGTAGAAAAACTTCTTTCGGCAGTTACTGATGGAAACTAATATTAGGGTCTGCTGATTTGTACACCACACTAAACACAATGTCCAACAAATTATTCATCTTTATGTAACAAGAAATGTCGGGTAAAGGTTCCATCTTCGGCTTGCTCGATAGATGGCGCCACGATATGTCCCTTAGTGGATCTTTTATTTTAACGTAACGCTGCAAGAAAAATGAGAAAATGTTTTGCAATGCCTCAGATATGATGACTTAAGGGTAAATGATTTGTCACAAACTATGCATTGAAAAGAAGATGCACCTCGGGCGGGATTGGTAAGTCTACTTATGTGACGACCTTTTATTCTACGATGTTCATCTAAACCCTGCTGCCTAGAATATTTGTGACAACTTTCACAAGCATATAATATCTTTTCCCGATTCTATTGCAATCTAAGTCTCAGATACCTTTGATATAATGAAAAATATCTATATTTATTGCAGTGTTACGTTAAAATAAAAGATCCACTAAGGGACATATCGTGGCACCATCTATCGAGCAGGCCGAAGATGGAACCTTAACTGAAATGTCTCTTACTGATTTCTTTTTGTATTCATCAAGGGAATCAAAACACCTTTAGTTCATTTTTTAGTCAAGCTGTATCAAAATTTGAAGCATAGAGTTCTTTAAGTTCTGATAGTAGATGTTTAGAAAAGCTTTCAAAAAATTTATCAAAACAGTTCGAATCCAACAAAGCCACAAATTTAAGATACAATATTACAGATTTTAATTTATTGACACTTCACACAAACTGAAACAACTCTCGTGAAACACATACTATTATCGGTGGGAGCAAGTGAGTGACTAATGTGTAGTCCAAGTCTTCTCTTTTCTGAGCGAACCGTTGCCAAAGCATTCCCCTTCACCTGCTCATTCATGCTGTCATGGAAATGCTAGCTGGCGGTCGTATCGAAGGTCTTCGGATCAGAACAGTGAAGACTGACTGGTAGAGCTGTTTGCGTTACGATAACACCATCCTGGGAGACCCGTTGTTCTTTGCTCGCCAGATAGATTCTTTTAGTCAAAAGAAGCAAATCCGGACGTTTTTTGTCGTAGCGAAAGCATCGACATATCTTAATACTGTTGCTAATTGTTTTTTATTTGTGTATATTTCATTTACTTTGATTTGTGCATTCTATGGGCTTCGCAGCTAGCCTCGAATATACGCCACTGCTAATACAGAGCTTCACTTGGACACCTTTGTGACATTTTGCAAATGGATGTCATTTGCTAGCCTATTCAAGTTTTCCTATGCAGTGAATGAGACATACTTACTATAAGTACTAAAAGAAATAGCAAAGTGTAATTGTTTTGTCCAAAACTAAAATCACTTGAAGAAATCACCCATCACAAATCTGTGGCTGCCACGAAAAAAAGTTTACACCTATCATGTACGTAATTCTAGGTGACTGACTGTTTTCACACATCGTCCACAGGTGCTCTCATGTGTGCTAGTACTTTTCCTCCTCAGCACAGAGAAAAGGCAATTGGAGAGCAATCATATTATTTACAAATCATTGCAGAGCAATCATATTATTTACAATTCTTTGCAGAGCAATCGTATCAAAAATATTGCAGTGATCGTATTACAACCGAGCCAAAGAGCTTCAATCTGTAGGAAATCTAGTGTTTTAAAAGTAACTTGACATTTATTAGCTAAGTTTATCTTAAAGAAAAATCTGATATCTTTTAGCTAAGTTTATCTTAAAGAAAAATCAGAATCTTTGGGTTAATTATTTGTTTTTTTCTCCATAAAATTAGAACTAGCAGCTGCAGCATGCCACTTCATTACCTAGTAGTTATACCACTGGTGCAGCATTGCTACAAATAGAAATATATAAGTATTTCTCGATATATATCGAGATGGAAAAAAATGAAAAATATGCATATAAAGATCTCCAGAATTTGTACCTTTAACTTAGGTATCAAAAGTAGCTACTTTTCAAAAAACGTAGTTGTAGCTGTAGCAAGGTACTTTTAAAGAATGTGATTGTAGCAGTAGTTAGCTACTTTTAAAAAGTAGTTTTTCGATTACTAGTTTAAATATATAATATGCAAGACATGAATACGAAGTCTTCCTCCAAACATATGACATTGGACTGATGGGGCCGAGAGTTAAGTGACTGTAATTTCTTCGCACAGCTTACCTCCGCTAATTTGCACACTTTTTAATCAGTAAAAAACTCATTTATGTTTCGAAACTGCCCCAAAAAGACGCGTACGGTATGGCGAAATTACATGCTGTCTCCTATTCTAATTTAAAAATTCTTCATTGGCACCTACTCAAACATACTTACCGCTTCGCCTATCTAAACATTTATCACAATTCACAACAGAACAAATCTCATATAAACAACCTACAGAACAGAACACGACGCCATCTAATGACAATAATTCAAAGTGCAACAGAATATTCCGTGCAGCTGAACAGGAAGACATCAATCATCAAATCCCTACCCAAAAAAGACCACTCCCTTACAATCGTTCGGACCAATCACAGAAGGAGCGTGAACCTAGTCTGTGGGCTAAATTCACGCATAGCGTGAATATAGCTTCAGCCCGAGCCTCGCCGACGTCTGACTGAGGACGGGCGACCTCGACCGCGGTGCACCGGCTGCTTCACGTGCCCTCTATATGCAAACGGGTATTACTTTCTGGACGACCTACGTATGAAGATCGATCCTAGGCAGGTACAAACGCTCGAACCACTAAATATCGGCCGTGCGTCGGATGGGTACGTTAAGTCGTAAAACCCCGGTTACTTCCCGCTCCCGCCTGATTATAAACAAGGGCGTCTTCCTCCCCCTTTCTACCTCGCTTCCGTGTTACTTTTCTATCGGGCTCCCTAGTCCACATCTCCTAGCTTCGTACTTCTAAGGGTTGTTTAAGACCTGGGGTCAAACTTACTTCCTAAAATCCTCTATATAAGTATCTAATCACTCCATCAATATCTTAACAGTTCATCTGCAACAACCTACAACGTGATTTCTACCGGGTGTTTTTTGTTTGGTTAAATGTGTGCCAAGTAAATTCACAATTCTGAACCTGTACTGGTATACATAGCACACTAAAACAGACACTCACCGTGCATTTCTTGTAACACAAAGGAGAAACAACCACAGCTCCGATGAATTCACTACAGATATCTCCTTTACGGATGTGCCCACCAAACTTCCACTCATCCTGATCAGGGTTATATACGCGAAGGTAAGTCATCTGTAATGAATCACGCAACAGTTCACCAATGGCATGAAGCTCCTGATTGAATGAAACCAAAGAAAGCACAAGTCTGGAACTTCCAACCGGAGTAATAAAGCACCACTCATTCAAAAACGGATCGTACATCTCAGCAGTATCAGATATAGAGAAGTAATCGCAGTAGCCACTACATGCATAGATCTTACCACCATTTGTAGCACAGCAGTGTCTGTATCTTTTGCTGAGCATTGGTGATAGCACATTCGATTCTCTTGTTTCAGGATTAAAGTTTTCCAAGGTGTCTAAAACTTTGGGAGTGTTGGAAGTGGAGATGGTGGTAGAATTCAGACCACCAGAAATATAAACAAAACCGTCGAAAGAAACAGCAGCAGCAAAAGACCGAGGAATTTTGATTCTACCCACAACTTCCCACTTTAGGTTTTTGGGATCAAAGCACAGAATACTACAGAATACAACACTAAACACATATATTCTCCTCTGGTGCACAACCACGCTTGCTCCATGGTACACAGGATGATCCGTTGCCAGAGTTGTCCATTTATGGATTTTCATGTTGAAACTTTCAAACACTTCCCCGAATGCATAAATCGTGTCCTCAACAGAAACTACACGAGTAATATTCTTACTTCGGTTACCTTTCGCTGACAATGAAACCCAATCGTTAATGATATTACTGTAAAACTTCATACATCCAGAATCTGCGGAGTTGAAGATAACAAAGATTTGCTCGTTGTTTCTGTTGAGACGTCGCGGTTGCGTGTCGAAAGAACATGGTAATGAGCTGTGAGCTGGAAACAAAAGATAGTTCTTAGCTTCATCTATTATATCCCTGCATGGAATGGAAGTTCGTATGAGTTCTTCGCCAGCGACTACTTCAACCAGATTGCTAAGTTGAAGCTCAGTTAGCCGAACGTGACTGAGTAATTCTGGTAATAGAGTGTGACGCTCATCAGAAGCTTTCACCCACTTAATTGCCGTTTCAAGCACTTTATCTTCACTTTCCACATTCAAATCATCTCCCTCAAGCAAGTTTATCAAACAGGAAAACGGTAAACTCAAAAACTCCTCAGTTTGCGACAGTTCCTCGAAATTCTCCCGAATGACCATCTCAGACGTTTCGATTAAATTAAAGCAGTTAGTCCCTTCTGAAAGGTTTCTGAACTTCAATGCGTTTTTAGGGTTAAGCCGCTTCATGAGAAACTTGTAACAAGCGCCCTTGACTTCCTCCATCTTCAAGAACTGCGAAGCCATTATAAGAGGTCGTACGTTTTGCAGAGTAATACTCACTTGGCTGCAATAGGCGAATTCTATCAAGGATTCCAAAGCATCAGGGCAGATTTCGGTCAGAAACATTTCCTTCCCGTTCATAAAAACTTCACGGAAATACGGGATTCCGGCAGCTAAGACAATTCGATGGGCTGAAAATGATTGCTCACCAACAGTGATGGTAACGTCACAAAACTGCTTCCTTTCTCTCATATCTCTAAACGTGGGTAGATAACTCTGGAATAAATCAGTCCGACAAAAAATATATGGTTGCTCTTCAAGTTCCATGATTTTCTCGCAAGATTTTTTGCAGGTGATAAAAGAAATGGCAGATTCAAGGGAACTGCAGTTGAGCTATCAACAAAGCACTGTGATTTGCAGTTGGCTACAAAATACTCTGCAGGTGCTAAGAAATATTAAGACGTATAAAATAAATTGAAACACCTGTTTTTTGGGGGGAAATCCATTGGAGCTCTTTAATAATTCCGAAAACAATCTTTCAATGAAACGACTTCAGAAGTACAAACGTGATATGTCACGAGGTTTGTTAACTGGTTGGTGTTTCGAGATCGATACGTGGAGTTGCCTCGCGTGAACCTCGAGAGTCGTGCTAATGTAAATATATGAAAAGCAACCGCTGAATTCATAAGGTTGCGGAAAGTCTTGGTGGTAGCAACGAAATTCGATGATTGGAATCCATTTGTAAAAAAAAAAGAAAATTGTTAACTCAAAAAAACTTGAAAATGTTACAGTGGTCTGTAGTATTACAGCATTCTGCTAGACTTCCACCAAATTACACTTTTTGCAGGTTCGAGTTGAGTTCTGAGTATCCAAGAGGCTTTTATACCAAGGAGGTTATATTACTGGAGACACCACTCCCATCCACGCAGCATTGGCCGCCATAAGTCACCATCCGTGCTGCAAATGACGTCATGAGCAGCAGGCACGACGCAGCCGCAGAAAAGAAGCTGCTTTAAAACGAATGGAACAAAAGCTTCTAAGCATATAAACAGATAAAATGAGCAATTCAATAATCTTTATCAATGATACACAAGCTTACTGTTTTATCAACGGTATAATTTAGTTAGTTTTTGCTTGGTTGTGACGTCACACCACAGATTAGCTGTGACCTATGGCGGCAGGGCCAGTGGTGTCTCCAGTAATATAACCTCCTTGTTTTATACATCCCTCGGTGCTCATTACGCCATTGAGGTAGCAGCACTTGTCTTTTCTTTCCGCGTGTGTGAATGCGTTGTTACCCCTTTGCGCAAATATTGAGTTGGTACGAATAAAATGTCCGCCGCGAACGAGCAGAGGAGACAGGCCCCACCACAGCGGAATGGAACCACCCTCAGACAGTGACGGATTCGGAGGACCAAACCAGGCCGGGAATTTTAGTCTTGAGGTCCATCAAAAAAAAAAAAAAACACAAAACACGGATCTGCAGGAAAGCACCTCGTAAATTCCCTCATGAAAAAAGAATCCTATTAGATTCGGAATGCAGAACTGTCGAAACATGCATTTCAAAATAAATTCAGTCGTGAACAAATTTTAACTGCAATTTAACAGTAAAAGAATTTCCTAAATCCGCTCATGATTGAATTTATCATCGAAATGGGATGTTGTACCAGGCAACCTTTTAATTTGAAAATTTTGGTTTTGACAAAAGCAAAAGCCTCGTGGAAACTCCGGTTGCAACTTGATCACCTCGAAAGTTATTCTGACAGCTGAAAAATATACACATGAGAAAACAATTTTTTTACGCAATTAAATTTTGGATTTATTTGGTCATTGATCTCTTACTGTGTGATCCGTTACCAAATAGATACGTATTGGTACTTCTATTTATTTTTTTATTTTTTTTTGATTGGAGGTTTTAGTGACTACCGTGAGCAACTCAATGGGCTATAAGCAGTCGCCCGTCCCTAATTTAGGGTCACCGGTTCCAGGGAAGGGAGATAACCAGTGCCGTAAGACAAACACAACATCCATGCCTCCCAGGGATTCGAACCCGGACCCCATTCAGACGAATGATCAGATGCCATCGCTTATACTTCTATTTATAGTGTTTATTCCTTTCCATTCAGTAGACCCATTAGTTTGGACCATATTAACCAGTTCTCTGGAAAATCGTTGTTGCTTTTACGACAAATGCGGAAAAGACACGGATTTCGAAATATCTCTGTCGGACAACAACTTTGGGATCTATGTCAGTCTATGAATAAGGGTGTGGTGATGATGGGCCATCACAATGGGCACTAGTGTCTTCGTCAAAATTACAAAAGGATGACATAGCTTACCAATTACGCTGGGCTCCAAGTCCAATGACCTACGTCTAGCTGTACTTAGCTTTTGCTTAATTAATTTACAACATTGTACTTGGTCCGACTGCACTTTCCTCGCATAAGTGCAGATAATTTTGCTATGTCTTTTCAGAGCAAACACTTTTTTCTTAAGGATATAACTTTTCAGATAGATATAAAGCACAAATGAAGTTACGGATCGTTATTCCTAAGTAGTAAAATAATTATTCATTCGTTAAAAAAATCCATAATAAATGATTACGAGGAGATAGGGCATTTCTCGAATGGTCCTCCAGTGTCCCGGTGGGCCAATCCGCCTCTGCCCACAGGTGTTGCGAGTATTACGTCACAAAGTTACTATAAATAGCTAGCACGTGTGGGAAGAACAAGGTTCAGGCGAGATTTGTTTGGAAGTAACGTGGCTTGCAATGGAAACATGCAGACTCCGGATTTGAGAGTCATCTTCCTACATGAATTTAAACTGCGCCATTCTGCAGAATTGCAGCTCGAAATGTTAAGAAAGCGTTTAAGGGGAAAACAGCCTACGAACGAACCGTTCGGCGATGGTTTGTGAAGTTTCGAAGCGGACATACGGGCCTGCAAAACGAAGCACGTGGTCATCGAACTGTTGCTATTTCTGACGATGCTCTGTTACGTGTAGTTGAAGAGGACTCCCGAAAAACGTGTCGTGAGATAGCTGTAGAGGTCGGTGTCCACCCCACGACAGTTGTTCGGCGTCTGGCTGCTCTGGGTAAGGTCAAAAAGCTGGACATATGGCTGCCGCATGAGTTGACAACTGCCAACAAGACTAGGCCGTTTGGAAGTCTGCACGTCGCTGCTTACCAGGAATAAACAGGAACCTCTACTGCATCGAATCGTCACCAGCGATGAGAAGTGGGTCCTTTATGATAATCGGAAACGATCTGCACAATGGTTAAGCAAGGCACAGACTGCTGGATGTCATCCTAAGCCACCCCTACACACCAAGAAGATGATGCTCCTTGTCTGGTGGTACACAGCCGGGATAATTCATCGGAGTTTCTTGGCAAGAGGTCAAACCATCACTGCAGAACGTTATTGTGCTGAATTACACCAGATGCCCCGGAAATTGCTGCAGAAACAACCGACTTTTGTCAACAGACATGTTCTTCTGCTCTAGGACAACGTCCGCCCTCATGTCGCACAACGAACGATGCTGACACTAAGTGCCTTGGGCTATGAAGCTCTGCCTCATTCTGCCTATTACCCGGACTTGTCTCCTACAGACCATCATTGCCGCGGATGGCTTAGTGGTTAGCGAGTTAGACTATCAATGCAAGGTTCTCAGGTTCGAACCTGGGCTGATCTTTCAGAGATGGTGTGATTTACTAACAATCGCTGAATATCCGCCGTGCATCGGACGAGCACGTTAAGTGACGGCCCCCAGGCTGGACCCACTGGTTAAATGGGTATCCTTTCCTATGTCCCCCCTGAAATTCTCTCACCCCTCTGTGTGCAACATCGACTTGTATGGTGGTGCCATCTACTGTACTCTAATCTCACTACAAACTGTTCTGTCAAAGTCGCTAGACTTGCTCTCATTCCTTCCGTTTCTGTGTCCTGCCCAAAAGGCGATCTCGCTGTAGGGGGCTGGGACCTAAACTCTACTCACTGTGGACGGAAGTCCTACAAGAAAACCACAAATACAGACCATCATCTGTTTCGTCGCCTGGGTCACTTCCTGTCGGGGAAACAGTTCATGACAGACAACGAGATTCAACGTGCAGTTGATGAATTCTTCGGGTCCTAGCCACAAGACTTTTATCGTTCCAGGATCATGATAATGGCAACTATGAATCGAACAGGTGATAACTATGTGTCGATGCCGAGGGGGATTATTTTGCCTAGGTAAGTTGTCCTATAGATTTCCGTTCTCGCCGTCCATGTGTGCTGGTCCTTTGCCGGACATGTCATTTGCACCAACCCTATATTTATCGGTGTAGTTTGAAACTACTGTTTTTTATTTTACTTTTTTAAACTTATTTGGTGTGGATAAAACAAATAGAGTGTGCACGTAAAATGAAATAATGAAAATCGTTATTTAAAACATCGCCTTAATTACCGAAAATGTTCAGTATTCCTGCTACATATTAATACAACCTACGTCCAATAAGTTCCAGGACTGACCGCATAACTGACGTAACAGTGGTCGGATAAAAATGTCACGTGTATTCCAGAAGACAGCAGTCCTTGGCTAATCAGCGAACTGCTGGAAACGGTTTATACCGGTACCGACAGGCGACAGACGAGCATTAAGGGAATCACAGCAAGTGTTCTCGTCTGATTTCATTTTAGCCATGAAAGAGCAGACAGTAAACATCCGTTTTTATTGGAAATTTGGTAAATCAGCTACTGAAACTTTCAGAATGCTAAAAGAAGGGTATATGGAGACACAACATTATCCCGCAACAGAGTTTTCGAAACGTATTCACGGTTTCGTGACATGCGGGAATCCTCTGATGATGATCCGAGAACTGGGCGGTTCTCCAGTGTTCGGACAGCGGAAAAAAATCGAAGAGGTGCAGAATCAGTTAAAGAAAGATCGCCAAATTACAGTGAGACTTTTGGCTGAGTCGGTGGGCATCAGTAAATCTATCTATCATGAGATTCTAACTGATTCTACACCTCTTCGATTTTTTCTTCCAGTCTTTCCTACCCGTGCAATTAACCGATGTCTTTCTCAACTGCGGAGTGGGAAAGGGATGTCTATCTATTTTTATAGTTTCTTTGACCATTCATTTCTTCCTGAAATGTTTCTAGGGCGAGGGGGTATCAAGAAAACAGGAAAAATCGGGGGGCATAACAATCTACGTCGTACGTTGCTCAATAGAATTAGCAGCCCTTTGAGGTAGGGAGCAAAATTTCGTCAGCTTGCTATCTACAGTTGTTATAGAAACTTTTCCTTCGCAGAAATCCAGTAATTCCTGGCCTGTGAAATTTTGTTACCCAAGCCCGGAATGGATAGCCCTGCCGAATTCCTACTCCCCATCTAGACCCAGCTACCAAAGAATTATCTTTAACAACTCGAAAGTGTAAAAATGTCTCGTGTGATAAATCATGTAAAATCACATTAAAAGAAAAAGGAAGAAAATTCTCTCCCTCTCTCAGCCCGAGCCCGTCTCAGCTCTGGGGTACATTACGTAGCAACCATGTATATGTTTCTTTCGAAAGGTCGAATCTTCGTCTACTGTTGACAACTTGATATCGACTTAATAGGTTTAAAATTCGACGTCTAAAAGACGTTGGAAAAGTAGACATGGATATCTATACAAGTGGAAGATGTGAATCCGTTTATTGGTGTAAATATGACATGGATGTTAAATCAGATAACATCCGAAAACTTGAAAATTTCGTCGTCCTGGACGGGAATCGAACCCGAACTCTCGGATAGCGCCCGAGTATGCTAACCACTACACCACCCAGAACGACCAAGTTTCAAGTTTCCGGTAAATTTGAATTCAACTATCACAGGATTCGCTAGACGAGGCAACCGGCAAACAACCATTTCAAGTTTACGGATATTATCTGACTTAACATCCATGTCATATTTACACCAATAAACGGATTCACATCTTCCACTTGTATTGTACAATGGTGTAATCCCGTATTTCACTCATGGATATATCTATATTCGACGTTTCTTATCGACCAAAATTCGATCAAAAATTCGACGTCGAAGGGATGTGATGTGTTACCGGGGACGGTATTGTTGAACTCACGGCACTGTCTCTCCTGCCCAGAGCCATTGACTCCGAATTAGGAACGCCGACTGTTTATGGCCCATTAAGCTGCTCGCGGTGTTCGTTAAACTCCAAATGAATCAATCAATAAATTAACTAAGCAAAAAAAAAAAAAAAAGAGCAAATTTACTAACGTTAGTTCTGTCCGAGGACCCACTAATATGTAGTAAAATAATCATTCACTAATTACAAAAAAAAAGAGAGGTGGTCTACCGAACAGGGACGTCTCTAGACTTCAAAATTAGAATGGGCGACGGGTGGGCGAGTATAATTTTTACTGGAGCAAGTTTAATAGCAACTTTATTTGCGAAACACTGAAAGGCCGCCCCGGTGGCGCAGTGGTCTAAGCGATGGCTTCTGATCAGTCGTCCGTGAAAGGTTCGGGTTCGAATCCCAGTTAGGCATGGATGTTGTGTTTGTCTTACGGCAGTGGCTCTGTCCCTTTCCTGAAACCAGTGGCCCTAAATTAGGGACGGGCGACTGCTTATAGCCCATTGAGTTGCTTACGGTGGTCGTTAAACCTTCAATCAAAAAAGGTATTTTTAATGCTTTTTACTGCCAGCTGCAAAGGATCCCCCCCCCCCCCCTTTCCTTTTCCCCGGTTCACACACAAACGCACGCGCGCGCACGAGAATCTGACAGATTACTCCACTGGTAAACTAACAAAATAACATAACAGTAACTAGTGTGTTAGTGGTGTGAGATATAAGAATTGGTTGAATGTCGTCTTCAACTTTTGACGTACGTCTAACTCCGCGGATAGTACGGGGCGACTTACGGCCAACCGCCTCTGACAAAAATAAGTCCTAATTGAAATCATTATAGCGTTAAAAATACGTATACCGCATACTAATTCAGATAGCATATTCGTAAACAGTCCAATTGGCTTACTGCGCAATACATCGTGCGCGACGCTCCCCTCGCTCCCTGTGTGCGGGGGAGATGATGCAATATTTCTGGGGGTGCCGCCGCGGTTGACTCAGTCTATCTCAGCAACCGTGAGAGAAACACGACTGTGCGTGGTATCGTTTTAAAGCTCTCGACGAGATCTATTCAAATATATAAATAACATATCCCAGTGGTTTAAAGTAAAATAAAAAAAAATTTCGTGTGAAAGGGTTAACATTTTCGACAATGCTGCGGAATTCGCAGAACGAACGCAAGTAAAAATTAGAAAATGAAAACGAAAGACAAGAACAAATGATGAAGGAATGTAAGAAGCCCAAGAAGACAGAGCACCGCGTTGGATAATTCGAGTATCGATCTGCTTTGTGCTCGCAATGCATCCAGCATTTTTTATAAAAATTATGTAAGCTACTTTTCATATCACAGACCTGTGTTTTCTATAACATATAAAATAAATGCTTTGAAACCATACTCGACGAGTTCATTTCAACTCGCCGGTTGAAAGTCGTAGTCCTACATTCCAAATTGGTGGCTCAATCAGAACTGAGCCTACTTGATTTATTTTTTTTTTCTTGCTGTGAATGCATTGTCTCAAATATTTTCTTGAATTGAACAATTTCTTTAAAGAAAATTTTTGTATTTGTTTACCTAAATCAAATTTTAACGTCGTGATACGCAGACGCAATTCTTTCCCTTTCCTTAACTCCCTTCCTTCAAGCCAGCGACCTTGCCTTGCCCTCCTCTCCTTCAAAGCAGGCGTCAGCCACATAGCTATCATTCAATGCCCCGCAGCAGACTGCGCTGGTATAGCTTTAGACTCCACTTTCCTTGTTGTAATCCCCTACTTACTAGCACAAACAAACAGCAGAACAATTAGTAATGACCACTCTCGGTGAATTCCTACCCACCCTCCACATTCGCCCATACTAACATGAAACAAGCTGGTAAAATCATGCAATGCATTGATTAGGATACGCTTTCCAACATACCAGAAATCATTACTCAAGTTATGAGGATAATGGTTGTAGAATAAATCTCGCTCCTGTGCCCCATTTTTTCTCCTTTGACCCCATTTCGATGATATTAAACAGAATTGGTTCAGTATACCTCGGGAACAACATACTAACGTTTTGTCGCAATTGAAGCCTTTTCAGTCAAGTTAGGATGATAATGGCTGTGGAATAAATCTTGCTCCTATGTCCCGACCTTTGACCCCATTTCGTCCATTTTCAATAGGGTTTGTCCCTAGGTGGTCACCTACCACATACTAAAATTTCATCGAAATCGAACTATTTTTAGTGAAGTTATGACGCATAACGGCAAGGCAATGAATTCCGCTCCTATGTCCTGACCTTTGACCCCATTTCGTCCATTTTCAACAGGGTTCGTTCCCGTGTAGTTCCTTACCACATACTAAAATTTCATCAAAATCGAACCATTTTTACGCAAGTTATAGCGCATAAGGGCAATGGAATGAATCCCGCTCCTATGTCCTGACCTTTGACTCCAATTTGTCCATTTTCAATAGGGTTCATCCCCAGTGGTCCCTTTCCACATACTAAATTTTAATCGAAATCGAACCATTTTTGTGGGAGTTATCATGCGGACGGACAAATCTGGAGCGTATATGCTTCTTCAACCTACGGTTGGAAAGCGTACACAAGTTAGTAAAATCATGCAATGCATTGTATAATACGCTTTCGGTTTTCCAACATACCGGAAATCATTACTCATGTTATGAGGATAATGGCTGTGGAATAAATCTCTCTCCTGTGCCTTGATCTTTGATCCCATTTCGATTATATTTAACAGAACCGGTTCAGTATACCTCTGAAATAACATGATCAAGTTTTGTCGCAATGGAAGCATTTTTACGTAAGTTATGATGCATAAGGGCTATGGAATAGATTCCTCTCCTGTGTCCTAACCTTTGACCCCATTTTGCCCATTTTCAATAGGATTCGTCCCCAGGCAGGCGCCTACAACATACTAACATTTCATCCAAATCGAAGAATGTTTACGTAAGTTATGACGCATAATGGCGATGCAAGTGATTCCGCTCCTATGTCCTGACCTTTGACCCCATTTCGCCCATTTTCAATAGGGTTTGTTCGCAGTAGTCCCCTGCCACATACTAAAAATTTAATCGAAATCGAACCTTTGTACGTTAGTTATGACGCATAAGAGCAGTGGAATGGATCCCGCTCCTATGCCCTAACCTTTGACCCCATTTCGTTCACTTTCAATAGGGTCCCTTCCCAGGTGATCCCCTTCCACATGCTAAAAGTTGATCGAAATCGAACGATTTTTACGCGAATTATCGTGCGGACGGACATACGCACACAACGCGTGGCATAATGAAGCAGATGGGAATCGCGACCATCTGCTCGCAAGAGTGTGACGTCATAAAACTTTAATAGGATCCCCACACAACGCGTTACGTAGTGAGATAAATGGCGTAACCGCACGCCAACATCTCAAGCGCGAGATTGTGACGTCATAAGATCGTCCCCAGGTGGTCCTCTACCACATAATAAAATTTCATCGAAATCGAACCATTTTTACGCACGTTATGACGCACAAAGGCGAATGCATTCCCGCTCCTATGTCCTGACCTTTGACCCCACTTCACCCATTTTCAATAGGGTTCATCCCCATGTGGTCCCCTACATTATGCTACAATTTCATCGACATCGAACCATATTTACGCAAGTTATGACGCATAAGGGCAATGGAATGGATCCCGCTATTATGCCGTGATCTTTAACCCCATTTCATCCATTTTCAATAGGTTTCGTCCCCAGATGGTCCTATACCACATACTAAAATTTCATCGAAATCGAACCATTTTTACGCGAGTTATCGTGCCGACAGACGGACGGACGGACAGACGGCCGGACAAAGCTGGAGCATATACGCTTCTTCAACCTACGGTTGGAAATCGTAAAAAAGGGTTAACAAAGGATTTGGAAGAGTCGAGAACAGCTGAATTATAATGGCCCTGAGGAAGCGATTTTGATAATATTTCTACGGAGAAATAAGTAACGCACTTCATAGGGGAAAATACGTAGAGCGACAAAAGAAAAAACACGAAAGTCATTGTTACTTAGGAAAGTTTTGAATCTATTTTAAAGTTAAAAGAAATGGGGAATGATATATCCTACACTGGGTGGGCGGCAGAGTGAGCAAGAAAAATTTCAGGGTGGGCTCCCGGTACTGGTGTAGTGCCAATTGGAAAAGTACAAGAACGCGCGGTACTTTCCTTTCTCACACCCTCCCCATTCAGCCTTTCCCCTTTTTACTTTATTGTGACCGCCAGCTAATGTATAGAGTAACCGCCGTGTTCAGCGCGAACAGCAGCTAGACGGGCTGGGAGTGACTCAATAAGGTGTTGGAAGGTGTTCACAGGTATGTGGAGACATGTTGACTGCAGTGCATCTGACAGTTGCTGGAGAGTGCGTGGTGGAGGATCCATAGAGCGAACAACACGATCGAGGTGCTCCACCAGATGCTCAATTGGGTTTAAATCAGTGGAATTAGGGGCTACAGAAGTACTTTGAAATTTGCATCATGCTCTTCCAACCACTTTCTGACATTTCCAGCTGTGTGAGACGTCGTATTGTCGTGCTGGAAGATCCCATCCGCCCCAAGGTAGACAATCAGCATGTATCGGTGTACGTGGCTTGCAAGGATGGATTCATAACGAACTCGGTATATAGTGCCTTCCACAGGTATGAGTGGACCCAGAGAATAACACGAAAACATTCTCCAGATCATAACGCTGTCCCCACCAGCTTTTGTTCTTCCTGCAATGGTTGAAGAGTGTTTGTTTCCGATGTTTCTCGCCTTATATACGCCAACGTCCATCGGTTTGATGAAGCAGAAAATGTGACTCATCGGAGAAGGCAATCCTTTGCCAATTAGCGGAGGTCAAATTCCGATACTGCCATGCAAATATAAGCTTTTTCTGCCGATGCACCTTCGTTAGCATAAGTGCAATGACCACGCGACTATATACATCGGAGCCCCATCCGCAGCAGCGTTCGCTGAACTGTAGCTTTAGACACACTTCCCGTAACCCCCTGGTTCATTCGGCCAGTGAGTTGCTCCATATAGCGTGTCGATCGGCCCTGAAGCACCTTCAAAGCCGACGTTCACCTCTCACATCAATGGCACGTGGTGCTCCGCAGTTTCCACGTCGCTTATTCGCAATGGTGCCATTTCTCCAATCACGATACACTCTAACCACAGTAGAACGCGATCAGTTCACAAACTGCGCTGTTTCAGAAATACTGCCACCCTTGGCCCGAAAGCCGATAATCATCCCTTTTTGCAAATCTGACGAATCTCTCTTGTCCATGACAGCAACAAGTGATATGTTTTCAGAATGCCTACAGCACACCTTATATACCCTCAAGCCAGCTCACGATGTGTGCCTTCTTTCATTGGCTACGCGCTGTGGACGTCAAAAGTAGGAGGTGGTCACAATAATGTGACTCGACTGTGTATAAATTAAATAGAAAGAAAGTAATAGAAACTGAATCTATTTAAATACTGGTCCAATGAAAATTAAAATATTAAAATTAAATTTTGGGAGCTGCATTATTAGCAAAATTGCCAACATGTGTCTTCAAAACTGTCAGCCGACTAGGTGCACAATGATCTAAGCCCTGGCTTCTGACCATTCGTCCGAGATTGGTCCGTGTTCGAATTCAAGTGAGGCATGGATGTACCTTCCCTGGAACCAGTGACTCTAAATTGGGGACGGGCGACTGTTTATACCCCATGGAGCTTTTTTTTTTTTTAGTTTTAACGACCACCGCGAGCAACTCAATGGGCTATAAGCAGTCGCCCGTCCCTAATTTAGGGTCACTGGTTCCAGGGAAGGGAGAGAGCCAGTGCCGTAAGACAAACACAACATCCATGCCTCACCGGGATTGGAACCCGGACCGCTAACGGACGAACGATCAGAGGCCATCGCTTAGACCACTGCGCCACCGGGCGGCATCCCATGGAGTTGTTCACGGTGGTCGTTGAATTCTAAAGTAAAGCAAACAAACGAAACTGCCGCCCCGGTGGCGCGGTGGTCTAAGGCGTTGGCCTCTGATCATTCGTCCGTAAGGGGTCCGGGTTCGAATCCCGGTCAGGCATGGATGTTGTGTTTGTCTTACGGCACTGGCTCTCTCCCTTCCCTGGAACCAGTGACCCTAAATTAGGGACGGGCGACTGCTTATAGCCCATTGAGTTGCTCACGGTGGTCGTTAAACCTCCAATCAAAAAAAAAAAAAAAAAAACTATGTCTAATCGAACAAGATTCTTTTTTAGCACGTCTTTTGTAAAAAAAGATCGTGCTTATGTTTCCGGTTTGTCCGTCCGTCTGTCCGCCTGTACCCACGATATCTTTGCAACTATTAGTCCGATTTGAAAAATTCTTCTTGAATTGGGAAGCTTGAAATATGCGAATGATGATCCTTTATTTTGTTTATTTTTACTATGTACAATTTCGCTCCTAGAGGGCGTAAATGCAGATGATGTCGAATTCAAAAATACGTTTTATTCCACATAATTGCTTCTAAACATCCGATTGAAAAAATTATTTTATACTTCGATTCCATTTATGTCGAAGAGTATTTTAGATACAGTTACTTTTTCAGATTACACATAGATTTTCCGCTAGGGGGCGTAAAAGTAAATTACATTTTCCCCAATAACTCTTCTTCTAAAACTCCGATTTAAAAAAAAAAAAAAAAAATTCAGCAGATACACCTCCTGATGGAAAATATTTTTTTTTTGCATAAATTTCAAATTTTTGGTAAAAAATACTTTAGCCACCAGGGGCGTAAGTGTTAATTTTGATGTATTTGCCATAAAATCTGAGCTTCTAAAATATCGATTGAAAAAATTCTTTCGTGGACTGATACCACTCACATCGATAAACCTTTTCGGAATATTTTTTCTTAAAATATTCCATAGTTTTTCCGCCAGGGGGCGTAGATGTATATCTTATTTTTGTCAATATCTCTACTTCTGGAAGTCCGATTTGAAAAATTCCTTCTTTGTTGGATAGCGCTTTCTCTACGTGACACGTTTTTCCTATAAATTCTAAATTTTCAAGTAATTCATACACTTTCCGCTATGGGGGGCGTAAAGGTAAATTGTGTTTCCCCTTATATCTCTGCTTCTAAATCTCCGATTTGAAAAATTATTTCTGCACCGGATACAGCTCCTGATGGGAAATCCTTTGCACATAATTTCTAATTTTTGTAAAAAAAATTGTTTGGCTACCAGGGGGCGTAAATCTTAATTTCCGCTTCTGATGTATTTGCAGCAAAATATGAGCTTCTAAAATCTCGGTTGAAAAAAGTCGTTTGTTGACCGATACTACTCATATACACAAACCTTTTAGGAACATTTACTTCTTGAAATAATGCATGGTTTGTACGCCAGGGGGCGTAGACGTATATCTTATTTTTGTCAATATCTCTACTTCTAGGTGTCCGATTTGGAAAATTCCTTCTATGTTAGATAGTGCTTCCGATGGGAAATGTTTTTCCTATAAATTCAAAATTTTCAAGTAAATCATAGACTTTCCGCTGGGGGGCACAAAGGTAAATTGCGTTTTCTGCGTTATTTCTGCTTCTAAAACTACGATTTGAAAAATTATTCCTATATTGCATACAAGACCTGATGGAAAATATTTTTCACATAATTTCTAGAGTTTGGTAAAGAATGGTTTAGCCACCAGGGGACATAAATTTCTGCTTCTGATGTATTTGTAGCAAAATCTGAGCTCCTGAAAACTCGACTAATTTTTTTTTTTTTTTTCTTGGACCGATACCGCTCATATGGAAAAACCTTTTGAGAATACTTTCTTCCTAAAATAATGCATGGTTTTCCCACCAGGGAACGTAAAGTCACGTCTTATTTTTTGTCGATATCTCTGTTTCTAAGAGTCCGATTTGAAAAATTATTTCTGTGTTGGAGAGCGTTTCGGGTGCGAAATGTTTCTCATATAAATTCATGTTTTTCTTAACGCACAAGTCTACAACCAGAGGGCGTAAGCTGTCGATTCCGTTTATAGCAATATCTGAGGGATTAAAAACCCAATTGAAAAACTTCTTTCTTCCGTCAGATGCTATTGTTTTCCATACCGGTTCCATTGATTTTGAATAGCTTTGATAAATTTAATTTGCGTCCGAACGGATTCAAAAGACGTGCTTATTTACACCCGAAATTTCGGTGTCATCTTTCTTGTTGGATCTCCCGATAGAAAAGAAAAACAAAATTTAAGAAAAAGAATTCCAGCATCACGAATACATTGGTAGAGCCTCACGCACTCTTACTCCTGTTCACATTTGAAAATAGTTTGAGTGTGACCGTTGCTAACCTTTAGGTGTTGTGCATCTATATATTATTTCTATAAGTTTTTTTACTGTGAGTCCTATTTTGAGAGAACGGCTGAACGTAAAGATACGGTTGAGTTATCAAAATAAAGGTCTTACCATGTAGATTTTCCAGTCGAAGAGAAGAATTAGATTGGGGCAACGGTTCGAGCGTTGTGGAGCGGAAAATTTTCCATTTAAAGTCTATGGGAAAAGCGTGCGATTGACTCACGCGCTGTTGAAGGCGAAAGCATGGAGGGGCTGTGATAGTCCGAAGTCTCTTTTCTGATCTAACCGTTGCGCAAAACAATGCTAGTATGAATAAGTATAAAAGTTCTCATCGGAAGAGCGAACACTCTCGAAGACCTGATTGCGTCATGACGTTGAACTGTGTAATGTATATACACAATTTAATATTCATTCGATCCAGTTATTTCACGTAGGTAAGACGTTTCCCATTATGTGAAGATGTAAATAAACATTCTGTTGACCATTTTTAGTAAAAATATTACGGGCGACTAGTTATAGCCCATTGATTTGCTCACGGTGGTCGTTAAACTTTCAGTCAAAAACAAATAAAATAAAAATCCCGAACCTGGACTACTGTCTTTACTGAAGTGGTTGAATGAAATTGTCAATCTAATAAAGTTTACATTTGTTGTTTCACATGAGTTTATTCTTTTCAAAAAAAAAAAAAAAAAAGAAGAAGAAGAAGAAGAAAAACTAACCGTCGATACCGACGGGTTTCGTCTAATTACTACTATTTGTGATAGATATTTCCACTGAAAGCCGAATAATACAGAAATCCTTTATCTTCAAAATTTTGTCCCGCTCTCAGGTGTCGCCTGACTCGCCTGCTACATAAGAACGAGCCTGATTTGAGGCAGTTTTTCGACAGATGTGCGCTTTCGCATCGGCGTCGGATTTACTGTAAGCCGACTTACCTAGTCTATAAGCGCAGGCCTCCATTTCCAGTTTACTGAAGGAATAAGAATTCGAAAGTTATATTGAAAAAACAAAAGGAAAACAGAAAATAAAATTGTCTTTGATTTTTATTGGGGTTTTTTTTCCACATTTATTAACTAATTCGATTTTATGAACTCTAAATCTTGGCGCCCCCACATGTTGTCGCCCTAGGCAGCCGCCTAGTTCGCCTAGTGGTTTAACCGGCCCTGCTTAGAGGCAGTGTTAATCATTTCGTACGTTTTTGTGGTAGTTTTATTCAAACGCACGCAATATTTTATAGCTGCTCTTTGCTCCAGTTTTAAATCCATACTGGGCTATAGAAACACGTCTGAACTCTACTCCATCTAGTACAAGAATGAACTAGGAGAGTGCTGTAACGACGAGTCGTCACGTGATTGACCTTGCAGGTATCCACTAGTTTTTCATTCGTGCTAAAATGTACACAATAGCTAAAAACACATCGCCCATACACGATTTAAATAAAATATTCGCATATTAAAAGCACCTTTCAATAGAATAAAATAAATGCATTTAAAACCTTTCGGGACTACTATAGTCCCATCATCAGATATACACGGTCGAGTCACATTATTGTGATCACCAGCTAATATCCACAGTAACCGCCGTGTGCAGCGCGGACAGCAGCTAGACGGGCTAGGAGTGACTCAATAAGGTACTGGAAGGTGTTCACAGGTATGTGGAGCCATGCTGACTGCAGTGCATCTGACAGCTGCTGGAGGGTGCGTGCTGGAGAATCAGTAGAGCGAACAACACGATCGAGGTGCTCCTACAGATGCTCAATTGGGTTTAAGTCTGGGGAATTAGGGGGCTACAGAAATACTTTGAAATCTTCATCGTGCTCTTCCAACCACTTTCGGACATTTCTAGCTGTTTGACACGTCGCATTTTCGTGCTGGAAGAACCCATCCGCCCCAGGAAAGACAATCAGCATGTATGGGTGTACGTGGTCTGCAAGGATAGATTCATAACGAATTCGGTACATAGTGCCTTCCACAGGTATGAGTGAACCCAGAGAATGCCACGAAAACATTCTCCAGACCATAACGCTGCCCCCCCCCCCCCACAAGCTTTTGTTCTTCCAGCAATGGTTGAAGAGTGTTTGTTCTCCGATGTTTCTCGCCTTATACGTCAACGTCTATCCGTTCAATGAAACAGAATACGTGACTCATTGGAGAAGGTAATCCTTTGCCAATTCGCGGAGGTGCGATTTTGATACTGCCGTGCAAATATAAGCCTTTTCTGCCGATGCGCCTTCGTTAGCATAGGTGCAATGACCATCCGTCTGCATCAGAGACCCACAGGGCCGGATTGAACTTTTGCGGGCCCCAGGACTAAATTTCACATAAAGTTTTGTCTCAACAGAAGCATTTTTACTAAAGTTATGAGGATAATAGCTGTTAAATAAATCTCGCTCATGTGCCATGACCTTTGATCCCATTTCGATGATATTAAAAATAATTGATTCAGTATACCTCTGGACCAACATACTAAAGTTTTGTCGCGATAGAAGCATTTTTTACTCAAGTTATGAGGATAATGGCTGTGGAATAAATCTCACACCTGTGCCCTGACCTTTGACCCCATTTCGATGACATTAAAAATAATTGGTTCAGTATACTTCTGAACCAACATACTAAAGTTTTGTCGTGATAGAAGCATTTTTACTCAAGTTATAAGGATAATGGCTGTGGAATAAATCTCGCTCTTGTGCCCTGACCTTTGACCCCATTTCGATGACATTCAACATAACCTGTTCAGTTTACTTCCGGAACAACATGATAAAGTTTTGTCGCAATCAAAGCATTTTTACGTATGTTATGACGCATAAGGGCAATGGAATGGATCCCGCTCCTATGTTCTGACCTTTGACCCCCATTTCGCGTATTTTCAATAGGGTTCGTCCTCCGGTTGTTCCCTAATACAACTAAAATTTAATTGAAATTGAATAATTTTACACGAGTTATCGGGTGGACATACAGACGGACAAAGCTAGAGCATATACGCTTCTTCAACCCACGGTTGGAATACGTAAAAATATATTTTTGAGGGCCTTGCCCCCCAAAACGTAAAAAAATAACAATAAATATAGAGAATTCTAGCAAAAACAATTTTGTTTTTGTTTTGTAAAGTGCAGGGCCCCGTGAAGACGCGGGGCCCTGGACAACCGCCCCGGTTGCCTCTATGGTCCAGCCGACCTTGGAGCCCCATTCGAAGCAGGTTTCGCTGAACTGTCGTTTTAGACACATGTCCGGTAGTCCTCTGGTTCATTCGGCCAGTGAGTTGTTCCACTGTAGCGTGTCGATCGGCCCTCACGCACCTTCGCAGCCGACGTTCATCTCTCACATCAATGGCACGTGGTGCTCCGCAGTTTCCAGTCGCTTATTCGCAATGGTGCCATTTTTCCAATCACGATACACTTTAACCACAGCAGCACGCGAACAGTTCACAAACTGCGCTGTTTCAGAAATACTGCCACCCTTAGCCCGAAATCCGATAATCATCCCTTTTTACAAATCTGATAAATCTCTCTTGTCCATGACAGCAACAAGTGATATGTTTTCAAAATGCCTACAGCACACCTTAACCCTCCAGGCCAGCTCACGACATGTGCCTGCCTTCTTTCATTGCGGCTACGCGCTGTTGACGTCAAAAGTATAGGAGGTGGTCACAATAATGTGACTCGACTGTGTATCAGTAACTAGCCCGAAGGGGAAGTATCAGACATATAAACACCAAAGGATGTTCCGACACCGGCAGCTGCATTTTTCTGCATGGGTTTGTTGGTGCTATGACGTCAGACTCGTCACGTTTTGAACGAACAACGTACATTGTAAATCCTTTTGCAATCAAACATCAGTTGAAACCGCATCCCGAAGCACGACATTTTTTCACGACGCAATACAGAATCTTGTATCTCATTAGCAAAGAAAAAAAGAAAATGTGGTGTTCGTGTTATTTTGATTTAAAAAGTATATTTTACAAGATATTTTGGGCTGGACTTCCGAATCAAGTAGTTCCCAATTTCAAGTGTGTCGTTCTCCTTTGTTTATACAGAACCTGATCACACCCAACGTTAAATACAGTAATAGTTCACAATAGGGTATACGGAATTTTTATTACTATTTTCATCGAAATAAATCTTATCGTAATGGAAATAATTATAGATTAAGGAAAATAATAATACATTTATTCCATACCGCAGATTTATTCATCATAATTGCATAAAGAATCATAAATCAACGCAATTTTTCACGCTAGCTCCATTCATACGCCCGTATATTGGGTGTTTGAAGTTTCCATCGCCGCCCCGGTGGCGCAGTGGTCTAAGGCGTTGGCCTATGATCATTCGTCCGAAGGGGTCCGGGTTCGAATCCCGGTGAGGCATGGATGTTGTGTTTGTCTTACGGCACTGGCTCTCTCCCTTCCCTGGAACCAGTGACCCTAAATTAGGGACGGGCGACTGCTTATAGCCCATTGAGTTGCTCACGGTGGTCGTTAAACCTCCAATAAAAAAAAAAAAAAAAAAAGAAGTTTCCATCCATATCTTGAAATTTCATTTACGACAACCTAACAGAGTAATATTTATTGCGTTTTTGTTTAAATCTGGGCCAAGTAAATTCACAATTCTGAACCTATATTGGTGTACACAGTATTCTAAAACAGACTCACCGCTCATTTCTTGTGAGACAAAGAAAAAATAACTACTGCCCCGATGAATGCATTACATGTATTTCCTATACGAATGTGCACACCAAACCTCCACAATTTTGTTATTTTCTTGTAGGACTTCCGTCCACAGTGAGTAGAGTTTAGGTCCCACCCACCTACAGCGAGATCGCCTTTTGGGCAGGACACAGAAACAATGAGAGCAAGTCTAGCGACTTTGACAGAACAGTTTGTAGTGAGATTAGAGTACAGTAGATGGCGCCACCGTACAAGTACGATGTTGCACATAGAGGGCTGAGAGAATTTCAGGGGAGGGGGCATAGGAAAGGATACCCATTTAACCAGTGGGTCCAGCCTGGGGGCCGTCATTTAACGTGCTCGTCCGATGCATGGCGGATATTCAGCGATTGTTAGTAAATCACACCATCTCTGAAAGATCAGCCCAGGTTCGAACCTGAGAACCTTGCATTGATAGTCTGACCCGCTAACCACTAAGCCATCCGCGGCACCAAACCTCCACGCATCCTGATCAGGGTTATATACGCGAAGGTAAGTCATATGTAATGAATCACGCAACAGTTCACCAATGGCATGAAGCTCCTGATTGAATGAAACCAAAGAAAGCACAAGTCTGGAACTTCCAACCGGAGTAATAAAGCACCACTCATTCAAAAACGGATCGTACATCTCAGCAGTATCAGATATAGAGAAGTAATCGCAGTAGCCACTACATGCATAGATCTTACCACCATTTGTAGCACAGCAGTGTCTGTATCTTTTGCTGAGCATTGGTGACAGCACATTCCATTCTGTTGTTTCAGGATTAAAGTTTTCCATTGGGTCTAAAACGTTGGAAGAGCCAGAAATGGAAATGGTGGTAGAATTCAGTCCACCGGAAATATAAACATAGCATCCTAAAGAAACAGCAGCAGCAAAAGATCGAAGAGTTGAGATTCTACTCCCGGCTTCCCATTTTTTGTTCTTTGGATCAAAGCACAGAATACAACATTTTGCGCCACTAAACACATATATTCTCCTCTGGTGCCCAACTACGCTTACTCCAATGTACACTGGATGTTCCGTCGCCAGAATTTTCCACTTTTGTGTTTTCATGCTGAAGCTCTCAAACATTTCCCCGAATGTATAAATCGTGTCATCAATAGCAATCACGTGAGTAATTTTCTTACTTCGGTTACCTTTCGCTGACAATGAAACCCAATCCGTAACGATATTACTGTAAAACTTTATATTACATCCAGAACTTGCACAGTTGAAGATAAGGAAGATTTGCTCTTTGTCCTGGTTCAGCCATCGCGGTTGCGTGTCAAAAGAACATGGTAATGACCTGTGAGCTGGTAACAAAAGATAGTTCTTAGCTTCATCTATTTTATCCCTGCATGAAATGGAAGTTCGTATGAGTTCTTCTGCAGCGACTACTTCAGCCAAATAGCTAAATTCAAGCTCAGTTAGCCGAACATGACTGAGCAATTCTGGAAACAGAGCGTGCCAATTGTCTATAGCTTTTATCAACATCATTATCGCTTCAAGTACTTTTTCTTCGCTTTATACATTCAAATCATCTCCCTCAAGCAAGCTTGTCAAACAGGAAAACGGTTAACTCCAAAAACTCCTCAGTTTGTGAAAGTTCCTCGAAATTTTCGCGAATGAACATCTCGGACGTTTCGATTAAATTAAAGCAGTCAGTCCCTTCTGAAAGGTTTCTGAACTTCAATGCGTTTTTAGGGTTAAGCTATAGTTAAGCCGCTTCATCAGAAATTTGCAACAAGCGTCTTTCACTTAATCCATCTTCAAGAACTGCGAAGCCATTATAAGAGATCGTACGTTTTGCAGTGTAATACTCACTTGGCTGCAATAGGCGAATTTCATCAAGGATTCCAAAGCATCAGGGCACATTTCGGTCAGAAACATTTCCTTCCCGTTCGTAAAAACTTCACGGAAATACGGAATTCCAGCACCTAAGATAATTCGATGGGCTGAAAATGATTGCTCACAAATAGTGATGGTAACGTCACAAAACTGCTTCCTTTCCTTCATATCTCTAAACGTGGGTATAGATAACTCCGAAATAAATCATGCTGACAAAAAATATATTGTTGCTCTTCAAGTTCCATGATTACTTCACAAGTTTTTCAGCACAGCTATCAATGAAGCGTTATGGTTTTCAGTTGGCTACAAAATACTCCGCAGGTAGGAAGAAATTTTAACACGCATTAATTAAACTGAAAGATCTATTTTTGGGGGAAAGCCCACTGGAATTATTTAATAATTCCAATTTTTTTTTTTTTTTTTTCAATGAAACGACTTCATGTGACGTGAGATGTCACTTGGTTTGTTCGCTGACTGGTTCCAAGGCCTCAACTCGGAGCGTGAACCTCGAGTAAACGAAAACGCTGAATCAAAATGTTTCGGCAAGCCTTGGTGGCAGCTGCGGTATTCGGCGCCCGGAAACCGCTTATCGAAAAATAAATCAAGGAAATTAGAGAACTCCAAAATATTTAAAATGTTAGAGTGGGTCGTAATATGACAACATTCGGCTGGCCACCATAGATAATACTTTTTTGTAGGTTCGACGGTTGGACTTCAGTTCTGAGTGGCCTCGAGGTTACTGCATGTCATGAAAGAAATACGGGATTACGCCATATAATACAAATTTTGAAGATGACAATCCGATTTTTGGCGTAAATGTGACAAGGATGGTAAGTCAGATAATATCCGAAAACTTGAAAATTTTCATCGTCCTGGAGCGGGACTCGAACCCGCGTCTCCCAGAAAACGCCTAGGTATGCTAACCACTACACCACCCCAATGCCTGATCGGAAACTTGAAACTTGGTCGTTCTGGGTGGTGTAGTGGTTAGCATACCTAGGCGTTTTCTGGGAGACGCGGGTTCGAGTCCCGCTCCAGGACGATGAAAATTTTCAAGTTTTCGGATATTATCTGACTTACCATCCTTGTCACATTTACGCCAAAAATCGGATTGTCATCTTCAAAATTTGTACTGCATGTCCTTTCACGTGCATTACGTCATCGCAGTACTTTCCTTCTTTTTTTTTTTGATTGGAGGTTTAACGACCACCGTGAGCAACTCAATGGGCTATAAGCAGTCACCCGTCCCTAATTTAGGGTCACTGGTTCCAAGGAAGGGAGAGAGCCAGTGCCGTAAGACAAACACAACATCCATGCCTCACCGGGATTCGAACCCGGACCCCGTTCGGACGAATGATCAGAGGCCATCGCTTAGACCACTGCGCCACCGGGGCGGCCCTTCTTTCTTCACATGTGTGAATGAATCATCCTTTGCGCAAATATTTTTTGGCGGGGTTGAAGGTACTTTTTTATTATTATTATTATTTGTTGCTGTTTTTCGAAAAATTATTCGGTAGGGCAAGCAAAATAGGAAAAAAAAATACAAGTAGGCTCAGTCCTGATTGAGCCGTCAGTTTGGACGACTTGCAGATTGGAGGGTTGAAATGAGCTAGTCGAGTACGCTTTTTTTATTATTATTTTTTTTTTATTGGAGGTGTAACGACCACCGTGAGCAACTCAATGGGCTATAAGCAGTCACCCGTCCCTAATTTAGGGTCACTGGTTCCAAGGAAGGGAGAGAGCCAGTGCCGTAAGACAAACACAACATCCATGCCTCACCGGGATTCGAACCCGGACCCCGTTCGGACGAATGATCAGAGGCCATCGCTTAGACCACTGCGCCACCGGGGCGGCCCTTCTTTCTTCACATGTGTGAATGAATCATCCTTTGCGCAAATATTTTTTGGCGGGGTTGAAGGTACTTTTTTATTATTATTATTATTTGTTGCTGTTTTTCGAAAAATTATTCGGTAGGGCAAGCAAAATAGGAAAAAAAAAAAATACAAGTAGGTTCAGTCCTGATTGAGCCGTCAGTTTGGACGACTTGCAGATTGGAGGGTTGAAATGAGCTAGTCGAGTACGCTTTTTTTATTATTATTTTTTTTTTTTATTGGAGGTGTAACGACCACCGTGAGCAACTCAATGGGCTATAAGCAGTCACCCGTCCCTAATTTAGGGTCACTGGTTCCAAGGAAGGGAGAGAGCCAGTGCCGTAAGACAAACACAACATCCATGCCTCACCGGGATTCGAACCCGGACCCCGTTCGGACGAATGATCAGAGGCCATCGCTTAGACCACTGCGCCACCGGGGCGGCCCTTCTTTCTTCACATGTGTGAATGAATCATCCTTTGCGCAAATATTTTTTGGCGGGGTTGAAGGTACTTTTTTATTATTATTATTATTTGTTGCTGTTTTTCGAAAAATTATTCGGTAGGGCAAGCAAAATAGGAAAAAAAAAAAATACAAGTAGGCTCAGTCCTGATTGAGCCGTCAGTTTGGACGACTTGCCGATTGGAGGGTTGAAATGAGCTAGTCGAGTACGCTTTTTTTATTATTATTTTTTTTTTATTGGAGGTGTAACGACCACCGTGAGCAACTCAATGGGCTATAAGCGGTCGCCCGTCCCTAATTTAGGGTCACTGGTTCCAGGGAAGGGAGAGAGCCAGTGTTGTAAGACAAACACAACATCCATGCCTCACCGGGTTTTTTTTTTTTTTTGATTGAAGGTTTAACGACCGCCGTGAGCAACTCAATGGGCTATAAGCAGTCGCCCGTCCCTAATTTAGGGTCCCTGGTTCCAGGGAAGGGAGAGAGCCAGTGCCGTAAGACGAACACAACATCCATGCCTCACCGGGATTCGAACCCGAACCCCGTTCGGACGAATGATCAGAGGCCATCGCTTAGACCACTGCGCCACCGGGGCGGCCGAGTACGCTTACAAAGCGTTTATTTAATTTGATATAGTCAACACAGGTCTATGATATGAAAAGCAGCTTACGTAATTTTTACAAATAATGCTGGATACAGCGATGTCTTTGTTTATTCATTGACGTCACGTATTTGGAGGTTTTTTTTTTTTGATTGGAGGTTTAACGACGACCACAGTGAGCAAGTCAACGGGCAGTGATCTAAGCGATGGCCTCTGATCATTCGTCCGGGTTCGAATCCCGGTGAGGCATGGATGTTGTGTTTGTCTTACGGCACTGGCTCTCTCCCTTCCCTGGAACCAGTGGCCCTAAATTTGGGACGGCAGACTGCTTACAGCCCATTGATTTGCTCACGGTGGTCGTTAAATCTACAATAAAAAGGGGGGGGGCTATAAGCAGTCGCCCGTCCCTAATTTAGGGTTACTGGTTCCAGGGAAGGGAGAGGGCCAGTGCCGTAAGACAAACACGACATCCATGTCTCACCGGGATTCAAACCCGGACCCCTTTCGGGCGAATGATCAGAGGCCATCGCTTAGACCACCGGGGCGGCGGAGGATTTTCACGCTGAATACATTGCAAACACAAAGCAGAATTCGAGGTGGGCCGAGTACGGGTTGGATCTTTGTTTGGCGGCGGCTGCTATCAGGCGTTCTTGATACTCTCTAGTTTTTGGACTGCAGTCTTCTTGGGCTTCTTACATTTCTCATCCCTTGCTCTTGCCCCTTGTTTTGATTTTCTGCACTTTTGCTTGCGTTCGTTCTGCGAATTCCGCGGCATTGTCGAAAATGTAAACCCATTCACATGAAAACAATTTTTAAAAATTTTAGTTTAAACCACTGCGATATGTTCTTTATACAATATATTTGAATAGATCTCGACAAGAGCTTTGAAACGATTTTTTTTATTGGAGGTTTAACGACCACTGTGAGCAACTCAATGGGCTATAAGCAGTCGCCCGTCCCTAATTTAGGGTCACTGGTTCCAGGGAAGGGAGAGAGCCAATGCCGTAAGACAAACACAACATTTATGCCTCAACGGGATTCGAACCCGGACCCCTTTCGAACGAATGATCAGAGGCCATTGCTTACACCACTGCGCCACCGGGGCGGCCTTAGAAACGATACCACGCAGTCGTTTTGCGCTCAAGGTTGTCCAAATAAACAGCGATATTGTCTTAAGTGTTCACCTGTTCACAAGAAAACAATTTTTGAAATGTTCAGTTCAAACCACTGCGAAATATTCTTTATATATTTGAATAGATCTCGTCGAGAGTTTTAAAACGATACCACGCACAGTCGTGTTGCGCTCACGGTCCCGAGATAGACCATAGACTGAGTCAAAACGCGGCGGCACACTCAGAAATATTGCATCATCTCCCCCGCGCGCAGGATGTATTACGCAGTACGCGAGTTGGACTCCATGCTGTTTACGAATATGCTGACACGATTAGTGTGCAGCACCTATTTTTAACACTACAATAATTTCAATTGGGAGCTATTTTTGTCACAGGCGGTCGGCGCTAAGTCGCCCCATACTATCCGCGGAGTTAGATGTCCTAAGTAAAAAAAATCAAAAAAAAATCTAGGTGTGGATGTGTTACGACACTAGAGAAGTTTGAGCGACATTTAAGGCTTAATTAAGTTAAGGATTTGGAAAAGTGGACAGCAACTGAATTTTCATAACCCTGTGGATGATATTTTGATATCCTCACTACGGAAAAGTAAACAACGCACTTTCTAGTGGAAAATACGTAGAGGCTGCCAGACGAAAAACATGACTCGCGATTACTTGGCCATTGTATATTTAAAAATTCAAAAAAATTGAAAAAATGGCCCATCTTGAACTGGCTGGGCGAGAAAATTTTCAGGTCGCACTCCCTTGGCGACGCCCCTGCACTGGTGGGCGTAAATTCGTGCTCTGAGGAAACGTAAACAGTAGATGTGCGTACAGTCGGAATAAATTTACTGAAATCTACTAGCATTTTCTTTTTTAAACGCTTCATTAGCCGCAAAAAGTATTCCGCGCAGCTAACACGAACCTACTCTGTGAGGTGTGGACCAGAGCTGAGACGGGCTGTAGAATATTTATTGCAGTTCGGGCTCTTAGATAGCGACAGATTTTTTTTTTTTATATATATATGAATGTGATTTTTATATGATTTAGCAAATGAGACACGTTATAGTTGGTAAAGGGGATTCTTCGGGAACTGGTTCTGTTGGAAGCGGACATTCGAGATGGCCATTTATTCAAGGCTAGGGTGGAAAATGCCATAAGCCACGCATTAGTATGTTTCTGCAGAGAAGAAAAAGTTTTTTCAAGAACTATAGATATTGGATACTTGACAGCTTGCCGACGATAATAATTTACCCCCTATTTCTACGCAATAACTCCCTGCTAATTCTATTTAGCAACGTACATATTGTAGCCATTATGGCGCGATAATATTAGCATTATTTGAGCAACATACAATTGCAGCCCCTCCCGATCATTTTAGACGCCCGGCCGGCGTCCGCCCGAAGCACTTCAGGTGGAAACGGTCAAAGAAATCGTACAGTTACACTGTAAAAATAGATAGAGGTTCCTTCCCCACCCCCATTTGAGAAATATATTGGTTAATTGCAGGAGGAGGAGAGAGTGGAAGTGCGGAAAAGATGTTTGTTTATTAATGGTTGAACAGCTTAGCCAGTTTTCGGGCTCGGGCTCAATCTTGCAATATAAAAATTCGGGCTCGTGCTCCAAAATTTGAGCCCCGAACTCAGCTCTAGTGTGGACCCCTCATATGCACGAAACAGTGGCGTCGTTAGACTACTTTCTCAGGGCTCAAGCCCCCCCCGTCCCAAAGAAGCGCACAGCCCTCCAAACAAAATAAAACCTTTTCCTGTATTAGATAACCTTTACCCATGTAATATGTTTCCACTTTAAAAAAAAAATACAGATGAGAATTTTCTTAAATATTTTGTCAAAGCAAAAAAAACAAAAAACAAAAAAACCCTTCTTTTTTCGATACCCCTTCCCCCTTTTTTATCGATGAGGGGTCAGGTGTCACAGCAACAGCATTAAGATAACACTACTCTAGTTGGGGTAATCTCGTCGCCTCGTCTCTGCAGGGGTTAGACCATTTGGGAACAATACGTCAAACAACTTAATGATTTGCGAGGGTGGGAGTATCGTGGAAACACGTACCAACAACACCAAGCTAACAAAAGCCTGAACCCTGAGAATCAGCCGTAGGTCAAAAGACTGAAGGAACGATGTACGACAGCAACTGCAACAGCTTGTCAGAAACGGTAATATTCATGAGAAAAGGCAGCATCTTTACTGGGGTAATAAAAGACAGCATGGAGGAGAGCAGAAGTTTCCACTAAGTGAAGGCGTTTGTTTCACGGGGAAAAGGAATTTCGATGGGGTATTAGGGCATTTTTCGTTATGGTAGTTTATTGGTGGATGTATTTGGCCATCGGGCGGGAAATAGAATAAGGGCGTTGGGAGGGAGTGGAGAACTGTCGTATGATAGATTACTTTTTACAGAACAGTGTTGGTACGTATTCTCAATTAAGTGCAGCTGATTTTTTTTTTTTTTTTTTTGTCCACTGCAAACTATACTTTTAGAGCTACTAGGATGGATTTTTTTTTAAACAGCACCGCGAAATACTTCTCTTGGAAAACAGCGTCAAAAAACGGTTTTTAATCCAAGTACTAACTGTGTGCACAGCTCTCTAACACACAAGAAATGCATTCCAGACAAAAATGCTCTATTTATTGTCGATTTTATTCAAAGCTAATTAGTCATGTGCTGAACGGAATTTTTCCAAGCTTTACACTGAAATAATCTTCCTGCTGTTACGTTCGCTATCTGATACTCATTCGTTCTGTGCTATATCGTTTTTCATTCTGCATTACTGCGGAGTGGAGTGCTGTGTTGTTGGCGTTCACAGAACTTTTGCATTTTACTTAACTCTTGTATAGGCTAGTTACTTAGTTATCACATCCTTAGTAAAATTATACCAAAAACTGGATGTGCAGTTTTTGAACGATCGTATTTTCCTATAATAGAGGTATGAGAAAATAAAAACTGCGTGCTATCTTAGTGGAAGTAGGCAAATTTTAAACTCCAGGGGGTTAATTTCAAGTCTCGCCCTTCCAGATAAAAAAGAAAGCTTGTTCCAGCCCAGGTGTGCAGCTTAAGGTGGACGTCTAGTGATTTTGCTTCCTATACTTTCAATGGGCAAACTGCTGTACACATTTTCTTCACAATTAATGCGTTCCCAAGGATCAAAATTTGAACATCGATCAAAATAACTTCATATTATAGCTTGGTGTACTTAATATTTTCGAAAACATAACCATAATTATATTAAAAATCAATAACTTTTCCTTTGGTGGTGTTGAGATATCGTCTAAGATTGAGACCAGAAAAAGATGGCGCCACCAGTACTTTGATGACGTCAGTTGACAAACAAATGTTGGATTGCTTAATTACGGTTATGTTTTAAAAACTATTAGGTATACCAAGTAATAATATGAAGTTATTTTAATCGATGTTCAAATTTTCATCCTTGGGAACGCATTAATTGTGAAGAAAATGTGTACAGCAGTAGAAGTATAGGAAGCAAAATCACTAGACGTGTCCACCTTAAGTACACTGCTTTTTTTTTCTTTGTTTGGGGGTTTAGTGACCACCATGAGCAACTCGATGTGGGCTAAGTACCTCACCTGTCCCTAATTTAAGGACACTGGTTCCAGGGAAGGGAGAGAGCCAGTGTCGTAAGGCAAACACATCCATGCCTCACGGGATTCGAACCTGGGCCCAACTCGGACGAATGCTCAGAAACCAGAGCTTAAACCACTGCGCCGCTGGGGCGGCTAAGTACCCTACAACGTGTATTGTTTGAACCTCATCCAAGTAGATGCATGTACTTCAAGTAAAAAACAACAAATGTGTTCAATTTTTTCTGTTATTCAGAATCTTTATATTTCCATGAAGAGCCAGGTGATAAGTAGCTGTCCTACTTATTACTTCATGATATGAAGCAATGGAGATTTCACAAAAGTAGGATCCCAGTTTAAGACTCCAAAGCCAGTGTCAAACACAAGATGTGCATACATAGCAAAAGCAGTGGCTGCTATAAAACAAAATCTGCAATCACTTCACAAGTTTAACAAGAGATTATGGAAACTACATGCCTTATTGAGGCAAATAAAGTTCAGGAGCCTTTTCCATGAACTAAAATTCATAAAAGTTCATCTTTGCCCTTCGTAAGATTCACTGTATTTTCCAGATGGTAATAAAAGTTCCAAAGCTCTTATGGAAAACAGCAACAAAATTAGCTGGGTCTAAGAACAAATTGCATGTGAACAAATTATCAGGAAAAACCAAAATGTTGATGCAAAAAAGAAGAGTGATGAGGACAACTAAAGAAGATGTGACTTCCAAAGTGGAATATATAGAGCTATGCAAGACAGTACGAAAAAGTATCACTGAAGACGTAAGGAAATTCAACTGTGAACTAGTAAGGAAAGCAATTGAAAACAACCAAAACCTAAAGATAGCAAAGGGACATCTCAGTAAGGGAAGAAAACAGATTATGGCTCTGAGAAAAGAAGATGGTTCTGTAACAAGAAATAGAGGCGAAATTTTGGCAAGAGTGAAAGATTTCTACTCCAAATTATATGAAAGGGATGATACATGTACTCCAGACATCATGAAAGGTACCAGTACCAGAGTTCTTCCAGTCCTTCCAGCAGAAGTTGCACATGCAATCAAGAACATGAAGCGGGGAAAAGCTCCAGGAGAAGATGGAATTACTGTAGACATCATACAAGAAGCAAGTGGAGAAATCGAAACAGTACTCGCCCAAATTTTCACTCGATGCCTTAATGAAGGGAAAATTCCTGAGGATTGGAACAACGCTACAATGATCTTGCTACATAAAAAAGGTGACATTGAGGATCTCAGGAACTACAGACCTATCAGCCTCCTATCAGTGGTTTATAAAATCTTCACTAAAGTTCTTTCACACCGCTTGAAGGTGACACTGGACATGGCTCAACCGAGAGAACAAGCTGGATTCAGGAGTGGCTACAGCACAATAGATCATATCCACGTACTGAGAGAACTAATTGAAAGAGCGAGGGAATATGAGCTTCCATTGTGCATGGCTTTTATCGATTATGAAAAAGCCTTTGATTCGGTGAAACCATCAGCAGTTGCAATGGCTCTGAAATCCTGCGGTATTGAAGATGCATACATTAATATTATTAATAACATCTATGAAAATGCAAGTGCAAAGATTCGGCTGTTTGAAAATACAACACACATAAAAATTGGAAAAGGAGTGAGACAAGGTGACACCATATCTCCGAAGCTCTTTAATGCCACATTGGAAAATGTCTTTCAATCACTGAACTGGGAAAACAAAGGGATAAAGATTAATGGAGATTATCTAACCAACCTTCGTTTTGCTGATGACATAGTCATTTTTGCAACTACCCCATCAGAGCTACAGAGTATGATCCAGGAACTTACTGACAAGAGTAAAGAAGTGGGATTAAAAATGAACTTTCAGAAGACAAAAGTGATGTACAATGCTTTTACAAGAAATGAAGATTTATCGATTGATGGAGAAAAGCTGGAGATAACAGACACATACGTTTATCTTGGACAGCAGATATCAAGTGAGGGTCACATTGGTGAAGAAATTAATCGGCGTACAAAACTTGCCTGGAGAGCTTTTGGAAGAAACAGCATAATTTTCAAGAGCAATATGCCATTATGTCTTAAAAGAAAAGTGTTTGATCAATGCATCCTTCCAGTGCTTACGTATGGTGCAGAGACGTGGACCTTAGCTAAAAGAGACATACAAAGGCTGCAGACAACTCAAAGCAGCATGGAGAGGTGCATGCTTGGTGTAACCAGGAGAGATAAGAAGAGGAACACGTGGATCCGAAAAATGACAAGAGTGGAAGACATCATGATCAGAGTTAAATCCCTGAAATGGCAATGGGCTGGACATACTGCCAGAAGAACAGACCATCGATGGACAGCCGAAATTTTAGATTGGATTCCAAGGGACAGGAAAAGACCCAGAAGAATACCAATGGAAGATGGGTGGATGAAATTCGAAAGTATGCGGGAGTGACATGGAGGAGACTGGCACAAGACAGACCGTTGTGGAGGAAACTTGGGGAGACCTTCGTCCAGCAGTGGATTGATAATGGTTGACAATGATGATGATGATGATGAATAAAAGTTCCAAGTTAGTAAGGCTCTGGAAGCTCCATATCTGAACTCACTGACGATAGTGACAGGAGTGAAAAGCTTGCATCTCTTTGACTCTTAAGGGAAATCGCCTGCAATGTTTTCAAAGACAATGCATGTAGAGGATGAGGCTCGTGCGATTATGTCATTGTAACTCAGATTTTGCAATAACTGAAGTTTGTAGAGCGTTATTTTCAGCTGCTTTCTCAAAAATGTTCAAACAGTCGGTTGTGGAATCTGTAACTCCCGACCATGGGTGTTCCAGTCGACGAAACCAGGCTGGGAATTTTAAGTCTTGCGGTCCAGTACAGAAACACACCTACCCACAGGGTAACACCTCATAAATTCCCTCATCAAAAGATTCTAGATGAAATGAAATTGCTGAAATATGAACTGTAAAACTAAATCAGTAGTAAAAAAATTAGCAGCAATTAAGGGTAAAGAATCGTAAAAATCCACTCGTAATTGAATGTAGTGTATATCAAATCATTCTCAAAATCGGCTGTTGTACCCGATAATTATATTTATTTGGTCGCTGATTGTCTGCTGCCGAACGGTATTCGCACAACCTCCTGGCATGGATGCCTTTCTAAAGTCTAACCATTATTTTGACTCATGAACTGCCACTTTGATCCAGGGCTAGTAAATCGTTGTTCCCTTTAAATAAATGTACGTCGGACACAGATTTCAGAACATCTCTGCCAGAGAATCGCTTTCTGCTCTATCTCTGTAAGTGGATAAGGGTATAGAGATGAGGGACCATCAAAATTGGTACTAGTGCCTTCTTCAAGATTATAAAAGGAGGGTAAGGTTGTATTGAAGTAAAGAGAATTTTGCTTTGTGATTTTACAGCAAACGCCAAACATATATACAGTATATAGATAGAAGGAAACGAATTTTTTAAAGACAATAACGCCGCCCCGGTGGCGCAGTGGTCTAAGGCGTTGGCCTCTGATCATTCGTCCGTACGGGGTCAGGGTTCGAATCCCGGTCAGGCATGGATAATGTGTTTGTCTTACGGCACTGGCTCTCTCCCTTCCCTGGAACCAGTGACCCTAAATTAGGGACGGGCGACTGCTTATAGCCCATTGAGTTGCTCACGGTGGTCGTTAAACCTCCAATCAAAAAAAAAAAAAAAATAAAGACAATAACGTTTTTTTTTTTTTTTTGGAGGTTTAACGACCACCGTGAGCAACTCAATGGGCTATAAGCAGTCGCCCGTCCCTAATTTAGGGTCACTGGTTCCAGGGAAGGGAGAGAGCCAGTGCCGTAAGACAAACACAACATCAATGCCTCACCGGGATTCGAACCCGGACCCCGTTCGGACGAATGAACAGAGGCCATCGCTTAGACCACTGCGGCCAATAACGTTTTAGACAGATAACGTAAAGCTCAAATGAAGTAAACGATTCTTATTCATCAGCTCCAAAATATTTATTGCCGCCCCGGTGGCGCAGTGGTCTAAGGCGCTGGCCTGTGATCATTCGTCCGTAAGGGGTCCGGGTTCGGATCCCGGTGAGGCATGGATGTTGTGTTTGTCTTACGGCTCTGGCTCTCTCCCTTCCCTGGAACCAGTGACCCTAAATTAGGGACAGGCGACTGCTTATAGCCCATTGAGTTGCTCACGGTGGTCGTTAAACCTCCAATCAAAAAAAATAATTATTTATCCTTTCCGAAAAATCCAGACAAAGAGAATACGACTAAGTGGGCCATTTCTCGAGTGGTCCACCGGGAAATGTCCCGGTATCCCGACTAGCCATCGTTGTGAATTTCCTTGGGCTTAGTTGGTAAGTGGCACAAACACGCTCCACTTGTTCATCAGATGCACGTTGTCTCCCTGGACTTTTTCTTTGGTTGGAAGCTCAACAACCACTGAGAACAACTCAATGGGTCATACGCAGTCTCCCATCCCAAATTTATGGTAACTGGTTCTAGGGAAGGGAGAGAGCCAGTGCCGTAAGACAAACACAACCACCACGCCTCACTGAGATTTTTTTTTTTTTTTTTTTGATTGGAGGTTGAACGACCACCGTGAGCAACTCAATGGGCTATAAGCAGTCGCCCGTCCCTAATTTAGGGCCACTGGTTCCAGGGAAGGGAAAGAGCCAGTGCCGTAAGACAAACACAACATCCATGCCTCACCGGGATTCGAACCCGGACCCCTAACGGACGATCACTGAGATTTGAACCCGGACCCAACGGTCAGAAGCCAACACTTAGCCTACTTCACCACCGAGGTGGCCCGGACTTTTACATTTACAAAAACATCCTATTGTTTCAAAATTTCTTGTGCCAACCATAGATGGATTGTCTATTCGGCGGTGAATTCTTGGAGCATGTACTAAAACGCCGTTGCACAATAGTAACATAATTCGTTTCGCTTTTAATTCAAGCACACAGAATGCCTTCTTCACAGCATTTGTGGCCATCTTGCCTGACTGGTCACGTGACGGTGAAAACGTACAAACTTTAGTGATGTCCTTTATATAATAAAATTGTTTCAATATCTTACAACAGTTTTTGTTTTATAAAATGTTATTTTTTTTGGAGGTTTAACGACCACCGTGAGCAACTCAATGGGCTATAAGCAGTCGCTCGTCCCTAATTTAGGGTCACTGGTTCCAGGGAAGGGAAAGAACCAGTGCGCAAGACAAACACAACATCCATGCCTCACTGGGATTCGAACCCAGACCCCGTTCGGACGAATGATCAGAGGTCAGCGCCTTAGACCACTGCGACACCGGGGAGGCTTATAAAGTGTTGAAACTGTTTATTTCATTTGCAATAATCCTATGATTCAGAATAAGCCGCCCCGGTGGCGCAGTGGTCTAAGCAATGGCGTCTGATCGTTCGTCCGAACGGGGTCCGGGTTCGAATCCCGGTGAGGCATGGATGTTGTGTTTGTCTTACGGCACTGGCTCTCTCCCTTCCCTAGAACCAGTGAACCTAATTTTTTTTTATTGGAGGTTTAACGACCACCGTGAGCAACTCAATGGGCTATAAGCAGTCGCCCGTCCCTAATTTAGGGTCACTGGTTCCAGGGAAGGGAGAGAGCCAGTGCCGTAAGACAAACACAACATCCATGCCTGACTGGGATTCGAACCCGGACCCCTTACGGACGAATGATCAGAGGCCAGCGTCTTAGACCCCTGCGTCACCGGGGCGGCGATCCTAAATTAGGGACGGGCGATTGCTTATAGCCCATTGAGTTGCTCACGGCGGTCGTTAAACCTTCAATCAAAAAAAAAATCAGAGTAAAGCTACAGAAGGGTAAAGATACATTTCTATGTGACTAAATGCCGACCCGGTGGCGCAGTGGTCTAAGCGATGGCCTCTGATCATTTGTCCGAGATGGGTCTGGGTTCGAATCCCGGTGAGGCATGGGTGTTGTGCTTGTCTTACGGCACTGGCTCTCTCCTTCCCTGGAACCAGTGGCCCTAAATTACGGATGGGCGACAGCTTATAACCCATTGAGTTGCTAACTGTGGTCGTTTTTTTTTTTTTTTTTTTGATTGGAGGTTTAACGACCACCGTGAGCAACTCAATGGGCTATAAGCAGTCGCCCGTCCCTAATTTAGGGTCACTGGTTCCAGGGAAGGGAGAAAGCCAGTGCCGTAAGACAAACACAACATCCATGCCTCACCGGGATTCGAACCCGTACCCCTTACGGACGAACGATCAGAGGCCAGCGCCTTAGACCACTGCGCCACCGGGGCGGCACTGTGGTCGTTAAACCTCCAATCAAAAAAAATATGACTAAATAAACCTTACCAAGATAGGCTACGCCGACCCGGTGAAGCAGTGGTCTAAGGCGCTGGCCTCTGATCATTCGTCCGTAAGGGGTCTGGGTTCGAATCCCGGTCAGGCATGGATGTTGTGTTTGTCTTACGGCACTGGCTCTCTCCCTTCCCTGGAACCAGTGACCCTAAATTAGGGACGGGCGACTGCTTGTAGCCCATTGAGTTGCTCACGGTGGTCGTTAAACCTCAAAAAAAAAAAAAAAAAAAAAAAAAAAAAAAAAGATAGGCTACTTAAGTACACTGCTGGACAATTGCTAAGGACGGATCATAAACGGCTATATAGAGCATAAAAAGTAAGTGTAGTTGATTGGAGGTTTAACGACCACCGTGAGCAACTCAATGGGCTATAAGCAGTCGCCCGTCCATAATTTAGGGTCACTGGTTCCAGGGAAGGGAGAGAGCCAGTGCCGTAAGACAAACACAACATCCATGCCTCACCGGGATTCGAACCCGGACCCCCTCACGGACGAATGATCAGAGGCCAGCGCCTTAGACCACTGCGCCACCGGGGCGGCTAAGTGTGGTTGGATGCCAAGTGAAATAAAATAATGTCAGAATGCCAGGACATTACAAGAAAGACAATTTATTGTGCTCTGAAATCCACAAGGCTTTGGAACGTGTTCAAGGGACGAACAGGCCATTTGGTGCAGAATACGTAAACGTGAAAAATGCAATTACCGTCCGCTGGCATTCCGGCGTAAGATGTCAATACGGGATATGGCCACCATGGAGGGCGATGCAAGATTCCACACGTCGTGTCATGCTTTGCACATTATCAAGCAGCTGTTGGGGTAATTTATGCCATTCCTCTGTCAGTGCACGGATGAGGGTGACCTTGTTTATTGGAGGGCATTGGCAACCAGCAAGACTCCTCCCCAAAGCATCCCACACATTTTCAATGGGATTCAGATCTGGAGAACGTGCTGGCCATACGAGGCGTTGAATATCCTCGCTCTCAAGACACTCCTGGACAGCGACTGTTCGATGACATGTTGAGTTGTCGTCCATGAAATGAATCCATCACCGACAAGCACCACGGAACATGCGAACATGAGGTAGCAGAACATCATTAATGTATCGTTGGCCAGTCATAGTCCCAGTTGGAAGCACATAGAGGGACGTACGGCCATTGATCATGATGCCAGCCCATACCATGACACTACATGTCGGATATCGGTCCCTTTCCTGTATGTCTGCTGGACAATATGCAGTACCACTATCACACCAGATCAGTTGTCGTCGACAATCAGACGATAGACTGTATCTACTCTCATCTGAGAAGAGGACAGCAGACCAGTCGTTATCAGTCCAACTGCGGTGTTGATGGCGCCATTGCAAACGGGCGGTACGGTGACGTCTGGACAATGGGATGCACACAACAGGACGGCGGGCGTATAGTCCTCCTTCATGCAAACGTCTGGCGACAGTTTTTCGGGAGATCCGCTTGCCAGTAGCAGCCATAAACTGATTTGCTACCTCACTAGCTGTGCTGCGCCGGTGTCTTTTTGTTGATAGCACTATGTACCGATCTTCTGCAGGTGTCGTACTGCGAACACAACCTCCCCCGTGACGTTTGATACACTCTCCATTTGTTTGAAATGATTTCCAAAGCCTTGAAACAACACTGTGGCTGACGTCGAACTCCCTGGCAAAATCTGTTATTTTTCGCCCTTCTTCAATCTTGCCAATAATACGGCCACGCGTAAAATCATCTAGGTGATGTCGGGAAGACATACTGAAAATTGCAAGTTCGTCAATTGATTCTTTCCCTTACAACTTTGCGTTTGAACAACAACGGTCGATACGCGTCAAATCCTTTATATCTCTTATCAGCGCTATGACGTCAGGAACAAGTTCGGCAATCCAAAATTTGCATACGCACAACACGTCTTACTGTATCTCGCACTTATGCTAATCTCCACATTTTCCTGCCTTTCATTTTGTGGTTGCTATAGTTTCTATTGTCATCCGTCCTTAGCAATTGTCCGGCAGTGTATAAAGTAGATCAGTTGGTAGCACAGATATAAATACAGGAAGCTAGAACGGACACCCAGCCCATGAAGCGTGATATATTTTTTTATTGGAGGTTTAACGACCACCGTGAGCAACTCAGTGGGCTATAAGCAGTCGCCCGTCCCTAATTTAGAGTCACTGGTTCCAGGGAAGGGAGAGAGCCAGTGCCGTAAGACAAACACAACATCCATGCCTGACCGGGATTCGAACCCGGACCCCGTTCGGACGAATGATCAGAGGCCATCGCTTAGACCACTGCGCCACCGGGGCGGCTGAAGCGTGATAATGTAGATGCTATTTTTAGCGCGTCATCACGCTTACCTTTTTTTTTTTTTTTGATTGGAGGTTTAACGACCCCCGTGAGCAACTCAATGGGCTAGAAGCAGTCGCCCGTCCCTAATTTAGGGTCAATGGTTCCAGGGAAGGGAGAGAGCCAGTGCTGTAAGACAAACACAACATACATGCCTGACCGGGATTCGAACCCGGACCCCTTACGGACGAATGATCAGAGGCCAGCGCTTTAGCCCACTGCGCCACCGGGGCGGCCACGCTTACCTTAGAGAAGGCTACTTTGTTTTAAGCCACACAATACAAGTATGGTACTGTGATTTGCTATTAAGATTCTAAGCAGTTAGCACACATTTGGCTGCGGAAATCGTAATATTTAAGTAAAAAAAAAAAATATTTAGAGCAAACTACAATATCAAGGCTTTTGCAAAATACTTAAGTATTTTAGATTCGGCCAGGATTTCAATTCAATGGAAGGGGCATTTCGGCAACTGGGATATTAAAAAATCACACGGTTTTCATTCAATTTGTTGGGAGATACTAGAACTTTGAGGTTTCTTGTTCATGAATGCTTCCATTTAATGCGTCATTTGGTTGCATACTTGCCCTAGTAAATAAATACTTTCAAATGTTAAAAACTGAAATTTTGTTAGTACAAAACAAGGTGAAATATCGAAATTTTTGAGTAAGCATTATAAATAAATCAGAATGACACTGGTAAGAGCAAGGGAAAATATCCATATTATTTCAGTTTTCCTATGTAAAGCATGTGGAAGCCATTATTTTTTTGGGTTCAAATCAACAGTTTCCTGGATTTAAAGCTACTTATTGATTTTAAATGTATTATTTACTTTTTTGTCATTTCAAATATTTTCTGCATTATCGTTTTTAAAATGTTTTCGAGTCATCATATGTGCATACAATACCAGCTTTAAATTTATCTTGTTAACTAATGCCTTTTTTTTTTTTTTTTTTTTTTTTTTTGGAGTGGAGGTTTAACGACCACCGTGAGCAACTCAATGGGCTATAAGCAGTCGCCCGTCCCTAATTTAGGGTCACTGGTTCCAGGGAAGGGAGAGAGCCAGTGCCGTAAGACAAACACAACATCCATGCCTCACCGGGATTCGAACCCAGACCCCTAACGGACGATCACTGAGATTTGAACCCGGACCCCTTACGGACGAATGATCAGAGGCCAGCTAACTAATGCCTTCACGTATATATATATATACACACTGAGTGGCCACTTTATTATGCCCACTTGACAGTTTTAAGCAAATGAGCTATGGCTGCACGCTGTTGCCGCCAGAGGGCGAGGCTAGTATAAAAAGGGAATGCTTAGTGCTTGCGACAGTAGTAGAAGTACTTTTTGGGTGCGAGATGGGTAAAAAATGCGATTTGACGGACTTTCAACGTGGGATGATTGTAGGAGCTCGAAGCCATGGAGCTAGTATCACTGAAACCGTCACATTCGTGAAATGTTCCAGAGCAGCTGTTGTTAGTGTTTAAAGACTGGACTGGCTGCCAAAAAACTGGGTCTCTACGTGCAATGTGTGGTCGTCATCGACTAGTGACTGCTCGGGCGGAATGAAGAGTGTCCAGACTGGTAACAGATAACAGAAGGGCAACAGTGCAGCGAATTACAAACTATCTTAATCAAGGATCCCCTCAAATGATCGATGCACGCACTGTTCGCCGTACACTGCATCGGATGGGATATGGCATCCGAAGGCCTTTACGAACACCTTTGCTGTCAGCAGTTAACAAGAGAAAACGTCTCCAGTTCGCACAAGGATTGGACAGTCGATAATTGGAAACAAATTATGTGGTCCGATGAATCACGTTTTCAGTTGCACCATGCCGATGGCCGAGTGAGAATTTAGCGGAAACAGCACGAGCGCATGGACCCCAAATGCATTGCTACAACCCTTCAAGCTGGTGGAGGCAACGTTATGGTTTGGAGAATGTATTCCTGGCATGCTTTGGGCCCTTTAATTTGTGTTGATCAACGTCTGACTGGCACATCATATCTAAACATCGTTGCGAACCAAGTGGTTCCTGTCATGTGGATGGTTTATCCCAATGGCAATGGCTACTTTCAACAAAATAATGCGTCCTGCCATAGTGCTTGTATTGTACAGGATTGGTTTCAGGAACATGCCGGTGAGTTTCCTTTGCTTAGGTGGCCACCACAATCTCCAGATCTCAACCCCATTGAGAATTTGTGGGATGAAGTTGAGGGTTGTGGATCCAGACAGATGGATCCACAACCCTGCAATCTCACACTCCTGGAAAGTGCTATTCATCAAGCATGGTCTTAGATACCACAAACCACCTATCAACATCGAAGAATCGATGCAGTATAAAAGGCAAAAGGTGGCCCAACGAAGTACGGAGGGGGTGGTCATAATAAAGTGGCCACCCAGTGTATATACATATATACTTTTTTTTTTTTTTTTTTTTTTGATTGGAGGTTTAACGACCACCGTGAGCAACTCAATGGGCTATAAGCAGTCGCCCGTCCCTAATTTAGGGTCACTGGTTCCAGGGAAGGGAGAGAGCCAGTGCCGTAAGACAAACACAACATCCATGCCTCACCGGGATTCGAACCCGGACCCCTTACGGACGAATGATCAGAGGCCAGCGCCTTAGACCACTGCGCCACCGGGGCGGCACATATATACTGTATATATATACTGTATATATACATAGGTATATATAATTTTTTTTTTTTTCAGTATTGGGCAAAAGAAAAATAAGTACAATTATATTTCGTCTCTCAGCGTACGATTTATATCCGAGCAAGCTTTCACAATGATTTATACAATAACCAAGTCCAAATTATCCTTCGTAATATGCCCCGCTCTGACATCTTGACTCGCTCAATGTGGCTCCATGGTTCTCACAGAGCAAGCGCATGTTCAACAGAGTAGACAGCCAATCTAGTCCCTTATTATCTGTGGTTGGAACCCACAGAACATTTCATACTTATGTCAGTCATTGTGAGGAAGACCTTAAAAAAAAGGTTCCTTAGCCTTTTATGCCGTTTTCACACAAACGTTATGTAGCACTTCCATGTTCTCACAAGTCAGCTCTGCAACACATCTGACAAAATTCACAACTAGCACGAAAATCACAATACTAAATAAACATTTCAAACACTGTTCTTAAAACACACACACACACACAACATTTTCTAAATGCAAAATAGTTTAATTCAACATATATCAAAAATTACATGCATTTGGATTCATTATATCAAGTTCATTTTCACAATTTTATAAATGAAATACAATAATGAAAATGAAAATTAAGAAAAGGAAATTGTTGTATCATTATCAAAAATTATGAAGTATATTACACACTTTTGTATCTTGATAGTATTGTACTAACACCATTTCTTTTTCTTTAAAAGACAAAGCAAAATTAGAAACAAGCTTAGGTTAATATAGCTTCCACAAAAAAAACTTTGAAAAAACCCCACAGGAGTGGAGTCTGAAAACATTTTCTGGAAAAGAAGAGTTATACGTCTGTTTATGTTATAGAACTAACAACATACACATTTATGAAAAAATACAATACAGGGTGATTCAGCTAAGTGTGTACAAACTTCTGGGAGGGGTAGGTTGCACAAAGACAGATTGGAATCACATAGCAATGCAGGGTCAGAAATGCTATCTTCATGAGGTAGACTGCGTTGTTCGACCACGAGACTGTTCATGCATTCTTTCAGGATACCGCTATTTACGCGGGAAGGTTGCTTCACTGCACATAGCGCTCATGTATGGGCGATGGAGAATCCCAATTTGTACGACCACATGTAGCACAAAACTGTTTTGCTATTAATGTTTGGGCCAGCATTTTTGGGGACCACTTAATTGGCCCATACCTCCTCAACTGGACAGGAGTTACCGGATATTTCTGGAGGACGTCTTGCCAGAGCTACTGAGAGAACAACAGGTCCCTCAGTTGCTGCACCATGAAATGTGGTTCCAGCACGATGGGGCACCCGCCCATTTCAGCAATGACGTTCGTCATCACTTAAACATGACATTTGGACATCAGTGGATAGGGCCTGGTGGTCCCGTTCATTGGCCTGCAAGATCGCCGGACTTAACATGCCTTGATTACTTCTTCTGGGATTACGTCAAAGGACTGGTGTACGACACCCCCGTTGAAAGTGATGAGGACCTTGTAGCACGCAACTCTGTAGCTGCTTTGGAAGTCCAAGACATGCCAGAAATTTTCCAAAATGTACGTGATTCCATGCGCCGAAGATGTCAAGCGTGTGTTAATACATTGTCGCAACTTTGAACACGGTCTGTAACCTCAATGCATTTTGCAAATGTCTTGTAAGTAATAAAAAGCATTTTGTTCTCTTACGTGCTGCTCTTTCATTTCTCATCCTCTCTGTACACCAGCACATGAAGATGGCGTTTCCGACCCTGCATTGCTATGTGATTCTGATTTGTCTTTGTGCAACCTACCCCTCCCAGAAGTTTGTACATGCTAAGCTGAATCACCCTGTATATGGATAATGTGTTAAACACTATACATACAAAATATATTTCTCTTTGTTTGGTAATAACACATTCTTACAATCTACTTTTTCAAAAGTTTACAAACAATCCATGGAGCCATAACATGAAATCCTTGCAGTTTCTGATCATAAATAGCTTTCTCTTCCAAACAAATACTCAATTATCAAAAACTGCTCAGTTTGACAACATAAAATGTAATCTGGAAAAATTACAGAAAATATTCTACAAATAACGCCACTTTATTATAATTTGTAAAACATGTTCTGCTGTATGAGAGAGAGAGAGAAAAAAAAAGACCTATATTAAAACACAGAATTTAAACAAATATTTTTCTTTGGTTTTACTTAACAGAAATATTTACCCCAAAGAAAAGACCAGCAAAATAGAGAACCTAGTGAAGTGACCACTTATAAATACAGCAACAAAAAGGAATCTAAATATTCGACGAATATCCAGTACTCATACTATATCATTTCTGTTGCGTCATATTACTATTGATCTCAAATTAGGCCTCAGCAGGCAGTGATCTTGCAAAATTGTAGACACAAAAGCTCATTATAAACACTTGAATGAGTATTGTGAAATGCCTTTTACCTTGCTATGATGTCTCCAACCTTGATGTATAGCCTCGCCTTAAATCGTCGTGATGCATTACAGCAATGTAAATATGTTATACAATTGTCGGCATAAAATGTTCATTAAAAACTGGCTGATAACTAACAAATTTTTAATGAAGAATATTTTATGTCGACAATTGTACAACCAACCAGCGAGTAACAACGACTTGCTGAGGATGTCCATAGCGATTGGATGAAAGCGTTCCAAGGTCAACTTGCTGGCTGGGAGGGGTGGATGATTGCATTTCTCACATTGTATGCACTTCAGGTGAGTTTGGATGAAGAGTCGTGACGGCAAGGTGTGGTTATTCTAGGCGTGTGTGCAACTGAAGTTAATGTCGTTCTTTTTGTCTGGGTTGCAAAGGTTTGATGTGGTTGATATTATTTCATCATTTTGTACATAGCCATAATGTGTTTATATTTCATGTTACATGCAGTTTCTAATTGGTTTTCATGTGCTGGTGGCGTGTTTGAGTTCTCAGGGATTCCAGTAACAAGTTTTTTAAATTGTGCATACAGCTTTTATACTAATTTTAAGTATGTTAGTTGGCTTTTGGTTTATATGGTTTAATGTGTTTTGCTAGTTCAAGGTCACAATAGAGTTTTTGGAGTTTTCAGTTGGTTTTCGAATGTGTCTTACGTTTAGTAATTTACGTCGTTGGTGATAGGAAATATCAGAAATTCTATTGTTGTGCATACGTTTTTTAAAGTTGAATTCATCACATGGTAATGCATCTTGGAGATGAGTAGAAATACAATAGTAAAATGTGGGACCGCAATTTTTCTTCAGCTTAATATTGCTGCACAAGAATTATAAAAAGACATCTATCATTTCTGCCGGCAAGAAGATAAGAAAGAATATTATATGTGCCTGAAATGTTAGGTAAGAAATTGAACAATGGGCTGCGTTACTATTGTAAGTAGTGTCTTTGTTTGTTTGTACAGTATATATGTAATTATATTATATTGAGCACGTTGCTATCGAAGTATTTGAATGAGTTTTCAAGCTCAAGTGGTACATTGAACTATGTAGAATTGTATAACATATTTACATCACTACCATATATCACAATGATTTAAGGCAAGGCTATATACATCAAAGTTGGAGACATCGTAGCAAGGTAAGAGGCATTTCACAATACTCATTCAAGTGTTTATAACGATCTTTTGTGCCAACAATTTTGCAAGATTACTGCCTGCCGAGGCCTAATTTTAGATCGATAGTGATCTGACGCAACAGAAATGATATAGTATGAGTATTGGATATTCATTGAATATTTAGATAGTTCATAGCTGGAAATATTAGCTTACAAGTTACTTAGTTGACTTGGTCAATATGTATGAACAAAAAGGGGATTAATACAACTTACTTAATTCAACTACAATTTTTCTTATTCCTTTCTTTTCCTTTTTTTTACAGGGGTTTAATGACCATTCTAAAGACTATCAGCAGTTTTCCATCCTTAATTTTGCACCACTGGTCCATGATGGGAACAGAGGAAGTGCTGTAAGGCAAACATACCAACCATGCCTCATCCAGGACCTGAACCTGACTACCTAGATAGAAACCAGCTCCTCTGACCAGTTGGCCACCATGATTTTTTCATACAGTGATCATCTGGCTATAGTCATGAGCAACAATCGATTACAAAAAGTGGTCACTTTACCATATCCTCTTATACTGGAATGTTATATTCACTCATGCCAGTAGTAGTTACAATATCAGATACTTACCATTCATTGCTTATTCAAATTCATGTAACCTGAAATTCAAAATTGTCCCCAAAGGAAAATCCCTGACTAGGTAAATAATTGCTATAGTGTATTTTGAATTGGGACATGGTAAGTTTATACCATGTCACATCATCAAGAAAGTAAAAGGAGAGGGCAAAATCAGGTTTAATGTAAAATATTAAAACGACAAAGGTGATGTCAACTTCCAACTTCACAGATTTTACAATTGACGGGGAGGACTTGGAGGTCGTAGACAATTTTATTTTCTTGGGCTCCAGAATAGATAATGAGTGGCAGTGTGCTAGAAAAAAAAAAAAAAAAAGAAGGAGGAATTTATTCCTAAAGAGAAAAGCAATGACAAATTTAAAGATCATGAGAGATAAAGACATATCAATAACAATAAAGATTAGAATTGTTAAAGCAATGGTCTTTCCTGTGGTAATGTATGGTTGTGAAAGCTGGGCAGTGAGGAAGAGTGAGAGTACGAAGATAGAGGCTTTTGAATTATGGATCTGGAGACTGCTACTTAAAATTCCATGGAGTGCAAGAAGAACTAATCAATCAGTACTTGAACAAATCAAGCCCAGTTGCTCCCCTGAGACGATGATCTGGAAAATAAAAAAACTCCCATATTTTGGACATGTGATGCATCCAGGGTTCACCAAGGTGGGCCCCAAAAAAACACACCATTTTTTTGGAGGCTGGGCCCAGTTAAAAAAAAACACCCGGTTTTTTTGTTTTGTTTTTCAAATTAGATTCCATTTTAGCTGCTACAATACTCTAAATTTAATCATACCGAATATATTTTCTTTCACAATTAGTTTGATTGACCAACTTCACGCATTTTCTGCTGAGAGATGGAGATTAAATTCAGGAGAGAGATGGAGACCACTGCTGTTTGCTCAGCACACTGGGGCCTGGGGAAGGAAGGGGCTTTTTTCATAAACAATTATTAGTCATTAATTCTTCCATCTGCAGACTATAACTGCTTGCTCTTTTTGGCTAGCTCTCGTAAAACATGAAAACTCTACTTTCCGAACTCTTCACTAATTATATTACTGAAAGAAATTTGATCTGATAAATGCCAGGGGTTTTTTTATTTGCAAATTTTCAGCAATTGTAAGTTTTTTAATAGCATTAACCTAATAATTGCTAATTTTCCAGTTTTTACCACTTTTGCAAATATTCTGTGTTCATACTTCCATCTGCAGACTATACGAACATAACATTTAAGAACAGGACCAGACTTAAAAGCAACTATTGTTGTTTGTTTTGTCAGCAAGATTTAGATTTTCCTTTTCCATGCACCATTTTATTCTTTATAATCAACCTTGCACTGGGTTTTTAAAATTTTGCCCCTTTAATTTTTAATTGGTCCTTTTAATGCACCCCTCTGCCTTTTCGTAATGGGTTTGTTATGAATAGTCAATCTAAGGCAAATGAAAAATGCTGAAAAAACACTAAAGTGAATTTGCTGAAGCGAAAAGAGAAGTGAATAAGCGATACATTTAACACAGTAAAAAAAGAAACAAACAATGTGGACTTACCCATGATTCAAAAGATTTTGGGGGAATTTTTAAACAAATTCTGAATCATTTTTCATAACAAAAAAGACAGATTACAGACTATCTGTCTTTTTGCGGGAGGGCAAAACTGTTGGGTGCAGACAAACCGGTGTTTTTTTTATTGCACATAAATATGTACATAATTTCTGTACACACTCACTGCTTCTTAAATATTTTTATGTATCACTTAGTTAAAAAAAATATGAACTAATAAAATATGGTAAATTGGAATTTCCAAAACTGTTTCAAATAAATTCCAGCTATGCAAATTAGAAACAAACAAAAAACAAACAAACGTAGAACCCCCCTCCAAAAAAAATGGGCTGGGTTTTTTAAAAAAAGCCCAGGTTTCTTCAAACCCTGGATACCTTCCAATAACGGATTTGAAAAAATGATAATGGTTGGCAAGGTTGCAGAAAGCAGAAGGGGAAGACAGAGAACAAGATGGATGGATGGAATCAAAGATGCTTGTGGAATGACCATAGAAGAGTTGAGACAACTTGCTGAGAAAATACCAAGATAGCAAGCTTTTGTTCGCACAATAACCAAGAATCAAAAACGACTAGATGGAACATAACAACAAGTTCATACAGGGTATATCATTGTTTTAAAAATCTTCTTATGCTTTTCAAAAACAGTGATGTATGTGATATAAACTTACCATGAGCCAACCCAAAATATACTAAATTGGTCTTTGGTTACATTGAAAAATGGAAACCGTATAACATTACAACTTCTGAAAGGAAATTTTTATTGAATTAGCTTATGTTGTAAGCAGGTGAGAAAACTAAAAATGACACTTCTGTTGTAGCTGCTTTATTAACCACTTACAATTCAGTTTCAACCATAAAAAATAATGAAACATTGCCCCTCACCATCCCTAAAAAGCTTAAAAATCTGATAAATTACCTTTAACTTCGTACACCAAAGCCAACATTTCTCCTTAAACTGTGTCATTAAACCTTCAGTTGGCAATCTTAAAAACTTGTGTTGAATTGTGTCCAACACTATTTCAATAGAAAATTTTACATGATGCTTGCTGGTCAAATGGTTAGTGCTGCTGTGTCTTAAAAATACACGGTTATTTACAATACATATTTTTGGGTTTATTTGAAAAAAAAAATTAATACAGACATGCTCATGTCAACAAAGCTTCAACATAATTGACACAGCAGGAATTAAATAAAAACACTTTACTCAGATTAAAATAAATTTAATTTTAACTTGAACATCTTTCAAATATACTTCATACTTCCAAATTCTTTTGCATTTTCTGGCCTCGAGATCTTTATCAAAGCCTGTTCTCAATTATTAGAAATTGTATCAAAGGCTTTGTTTACACAGAAAGATTTAAATTCTCTTACCATATTCCTCATATGGCCAGTTCTTAAATTAAATAAAATCTTATTATGTATTTGTAAATCTATTATATTTGAATTAAGTTGTTGAAAATGCTATTTATAAGTTTTATAGGTTTAAAATATACATAATATCTAAGGTATTTTACCTGATATTGTCAAAGTATTTGGCATGTTGTTTGCTCTGTGAGGGACGTGCTCCTGGCCCGAGAGGTCCCTTCACATTCATTCATTCGCACAATCAAACGTTTGAAATTTACTATTAATTAAAAGATTTTAGTAGAAAAGAGTTATACTCATCGGATCAGGAGAAGTCTTACAAGGGAAGGGGTTTGTTGTTACAGCGAGCGCTTTCAGCGGTGCGTAACCGCCATCTTCTGGCCACTGCTTCTACACGAGGGTTCCTCGTGTGTGTGTGTGTGTGTGTAGTTTTGGAGTTGCGGGAAGGTTTGCTGCCTGTCCGTGTTAGGTGATTTTGTTTCCAATGTGTCGCCATCTATTGGATGATTTGGTAGGTATCAGTCGTAAGCATAATTCTTTTGTGTAGATATTTTTGGGCTATTATTGTTTGTTCGTAGAAACAGGTGCATTTTTTTTTTGTTCTTTATTTATTGGTGTGATTGTTTGTAATGTTCTTTTTTTCATAAGTGATTTCCAGGCTGTGTCTAGTGTGGTGGGGGTTTTGTAAGTTGCATATTTTATCTTCTTTTTTTTTGTTCAATTATTACACTTTCAGAAATCTTTAATTCTTTTTCGTTTGTGTGGGTGGTTAGTAATTTAATATTTTAAAAATCAGGGTATTGTTTATGTTTAACACAGTGTTGGATAAGTGCAGCTTTTTCTTCATTTTTGTTCCAGTTTTTTATATGTTGATGTAGTCTTTTTATTAATCTATTTTTTGTGCTGCCAATGTATGAAATGTGGTTTTCAGAACTCTGTGAAACAATAGGAATTTCATATACGCCTGCTGATTGTAGTATATTATTGTTACTTTTTTCTTTATAATTAAGTCACCAATATTCTGAACTGAAAGCCCAAAAATAATGTTGTGTTTCTTCATTAATCTTAAAATTTCTTCACTTAGTCCTCTAATATAAGGGAAAGAACCTGAAAATTTGTATTTCTTTTTTGGGATGTTTTGTCTAGACTCTTAATTTCTTCTTGCATTCAAAAATCAACTTCTTAACAGTTTTTGTGTCATATCCAAATTATTTGGTTGTGTTAATAATCCATTGGATTTCTTCTCTGTATTTTCTATTTGAGGAATGTGTGAAGGCTCTTTTTCCCCAATTCCTAATACCATTTACTTTATGAGTTTTTGGGTGTTCAGATTGATATGGGATCATTATAGGTACATAGGTTGGTTTTCTAAAAACTCTGTATTCAAAATTTAAGTCTTTTTTTATTATTTCTATATCTAAGAAGGAAATTTTTTCATTTTGTTCAAATTCTAAAGTTAATTCAATCTCTGGGTAACAAGTGGTAAATTTATTCTTCAATATTTCAAGTTTTTGTTTTAATTTAGATAATATAAAAATGTTGTCGACGTATCTACAATAAATGATGGGTGGGTTTGGTAGTTTTTGAATTGCAATTTTCGTAATTTTATAGTTTTGTTAATGGAATAGTTTTTCGGAATGAAGAAACTTTCTTCAGTTAGTCTCTTACTTTTATGTGGTTTAAACATAGTCCAATATTTTATGCCATAATTGTATGCAATTCACCAATACACTATTTTGATCTCCATTATTGATAGCTAGTAAATAAATGTTCCTTAATTCTGAGTTCCAATTTTCGAGATGTGCGTTTGTCTTATATAATTACTGCTGCAACAACCCCCTCAGTGGAATTTGATTTATAACATTTCTTCTTGCCATCTTGTCATGTGGTAAATTATTGGAAGAATCTATAGCTAATAACTTCCAACACAGAAGATATGAAAAATATTTGAAAGCTCTTCACATTAAAATAGAATTTAATAACTGACACACTAGCTACTGATTAAATAAATAGAAATCTCTACAAAGTACCAGTCATCAGATTTTAATCAAATGAAACAGAAAGAGCTGGGTACTGTAAGAAAAGCTATAGCCACCAAAAATGATCAAGGAATTTGATTCATCCAGCAAGAGTGAAATCAAAAATACTTCAGAATTTACAATGAAATTTAGGTTAAAAAGAAAACATATTCTCTGGTGAAAGTACTTGCTGTGCTGAAGACAGTCAAACATTTCCTTAATGAGTATCATGAGTATACTTTTCTTTCAACAATGACTATATATTTCCTGGAATTACAAAGGGTTTTAATCAATTAAATTTTTGATAGCTTAAGGCATTTTTGAGCACCACAACATGAATTTGTGATGCATAATAATTTAAGAAAACTAATTTTATTAGTGATTCTATACAAAATAATTTTACTCTTTTATACATGTTTGCAAAATTTAAAAAATGAATATCATTAAGTTGTTGAACTGTAAGTTAAACAAACAAAGCATCTAAAATATGAAGACTGTTCATGATAAAAAAATAAAAAAATCCTGAGTGACAAAATGATTAAATCCTATCTATAAAAAACAAACATGACTGAATTGGTCAGAAATTTGAGTCATCAAAAATTTTCAAAGGCCGATACTAAATGAGAACTACAGACTATTCTAAAAGAAGTGCAGATGCACACAGATCCTGTGTTTTGGGTACATCATAACTTTCCCCCATAAATTCCATATCACTGTTGTATTCTTGAAGCAGTGACTATATACATAATAATTCATCATTCATACTTATTAAAAAATAATTTCATTTTTCATTGTGAGTATGTTACAAGTAATGAAAAATAGGCACATTAATTTTGGCACACTGATCCATTCAAAATATATACAAATACTCCCCCCCCCTTTTTTTTAAAGTAAGAAATTATGTATGTAGTATGTACATTGAACAGTTATTCTATTTCCTAAAGAAAGGAAAGACATATTCTATCTACAGATATCACAGATAATATACATCAGCTGCTCAACAATCTGAAGAAAGATATTTGGTGTGTCAAATGTTCTGATATATCCTAGAAAATGTACATCTCAAGGAATGAACATTTTTAGAAATTTTAATTTCTCAAAAATTGATTTCTTTTTACTGCACATCACATACATGTTTCAAGGGAATATTAAGAAAGCAATCATTTAAATGAACAGGACACATCAATATGATTGATTTAACTTACATGAACAGTATTACATTAGCAAAACAATTTTCTTCAGTTATAAGAATAACAACTTTGACACACAACGCAACAGGCAACCAGCACATACTATCATGAAATGAGATGCAAAAAAGGTCAAAGTGCACTGCTACAAAATTGTATCAAGTTCCACCAATATAAACATAATGAAATGTGAAAAAAAAAAAAAAAAAAAAAAAAGGGGGAAAGTTCAGCTTTGTAGTGTGCTAGTACAGAACTGTATGAGGTTCTACCAATGTGAAACACTGAACAACATAAGGTGCAGGACATTCCAGAAAGGTTATCAGTGTGTCTATTGAGTTTTTTGTTCTAGATATTAAGGACACCTGATAGCTCATTTGAAACCAAAATTATAATTAAAGATTTCCTTACTACCAAGAATATAGAAAGAAAGAAAAAAAAAAGGATTAAGGAGAAATGAAATGGAAAATGTAAAAAGAAAAAAAAATTGAGAAAAAAAAGGGGGGGGGATGGTCAAAGGGATAAAATGGGTACATAAAGGGTGAAGTAGTGGGAAAGTGGGGAAGGTTGGAAGGGTACATAAAGGGTGAAGTAGTGGGAAAGTGGGGAAGGTGGAGAAAAATGGGGAGAGGGAACAACTTTACTAACACTTATTTCTACTACTCTCTTTGAACGTTGTGCGCCATGCGTTCAGGTGTACCTCTGACTTACCTATATTTGTACAGGGAGATCAGGGCCTTGTCAGGGCTATTGTGGCCTTTCCCCAGATATCCCTTGCTGTTACAATTACCTAGACTGTTGTTATATTACTTTGTATTTTCGGTTTTAATGTTACAGCTAAATAAACTGAATTGAGCCCATTATACAATAAGCAGCAGGAAAGATGATAAATTCAGCACAAAAATGGGAAACAGCAATGGAAAGGGGAAAATGAGATTTTTTATTTTCAGTACCAAATTTTTGAATGCACCTTTTTATTTCAAGGAGAAAGAAAGAGTTAAGGTGCAATTTTTAGGCCTTTCTTGTCTTGCAGAACAGTGGGAGCATTGCTCCAGAAAAGTCCTCCATGACATAATATCGGCGTCCGACATGAGGGATTCCTAACCCTCTAATTGTCCTCCAATTTTCCTAACTGGCGAATTTCAATTTTCATAATTGCTGAAATCACGCATTATAGAATTTGTTCTAAAATACATTCTCTGAAGCTAATAAAGAATGTAATAGATAAAATAATTACATTTATGGTTAACTCCTTTTCTGAAATATGTATTTTTATTAAAAGTAGAAACAACAATGGAAACACCATTTGCAGCTGGATAATTCATGAATACAATGTATTAAATTCTTTCACAGATCAAAACATTTATTATAACAGTCACATTGCGTAAGTACACATACATGAGCATTTTTACTTGCAGAGCTAGAACACCCCCTCCCCCCATTCCGAATTTCTGGGTACACCACTGCTCCATGATACCACATTTTTGTCTGAGCTCCTAGACTTGGGGGGAGGAGAGAATGAGTTAATGCATTTTCTAAGACTATCCTCTTGCAGGACAGGGGAAGCATTGCCGCAGCAAAAATCTACCTGGTGGATAATGCAATGGGTACGAGATCTGTTCAAATCGTGAACAATTATGTCAGCAATGTGGCTTTTCTGATGACGTATCTACAAAGATTGTTTTTCTGGCTATCTGGACATATAAAAAAATAATGGTATTAATGCTTTTTGTTTGTTTGTTTGTTTGTTTATGGAAAATTTAATGAGGGAAATTTTCCATAAACAAACAAATGTTTTTCCTTTTAAACTCTAAGGTGGTGAGTACAGGCAATCAAAGATCTACCATAAGTTCAGAAGGCAAGTTAACTTTATCCATTAATTATTCTATAAAAAGCATGTTAAGAATTACAAAAGAAAATAAAAATTCCAAGAACATGGTAAGAAAATGGTTAAGTTTCTCAAGACAACCAAGAAGCTTCTGTATGATTTATTTGGTGAAGATGATGGAACAACATAGGAGGTCCAATAGGTCAGGAACCTCCTTCAAATAATAACAATAATGACAGTAAGGTTGAAAGTATTATGGGTTGTGAAGTGTTGGACGAAATGAGAAAGAAGGCAAAGAGAATCAGTTTTGTATTGTAAAAAAAGGCCATTTGATTATTGCACTTCTTTATGAACATTACAACCTCCATATATTTAATCAAAGCACAGGGATAGACAGACAGATGTACAGTAGTACTTACATGGGGTGAGATCTGAGAGTTACATTTGGTCCCTGAAGGCTACACAGAAATTTTCTAGTCTTTGTCTCAAACTGCTCCAGATATATTCATCGAGAACACAGGACAGACAGACTTGCAGATGAATGAACAGTCAAAATATAAATGTGGAGTGGCAATTTTATCCTGTCCTAAAAAGCTATCCAGAAAATTACAAGTCACCATCATCTTAAATGGTCTCAAATGCGTGCCACATCAAGATCCTGCTGTAATCCCTGACCAAGAAGACTAGACAAAGTATGTGTGTTCTCTCTAATACAAAAGCAATGAATCAATGTGTGCAGGTACATATTGAGTTATATATACATATATGAAGGTAAATCAAAAATTATCCACACTGGCGCCATAATTTTTTTTTAGGTTGGGCGCACTGCCTTCTGCGTGCACATGCTATAATGTGGTATTCTTGTGATTATGTTACTGAAGTTTGATCTTAATTGCTACATTTTTCTTTGCTCTGTTACAGAGTAAAAATGGCCACTCCTCTGGCAGTGTGCACAAGGAAGAACGGAGAGCAGTGATCCGATTCCTTCATCGCAGGCTTGCAACACAATACAGGGACAGCACTCTACAACGCAGAAGTGTGCAAGCATGAAGCATGAAGAGGGTGCAGGATGCCAATCAACCTCCACCACTGATGGGAAGATTCAACAAGCTAAAGAGACGATTCTGGCGAACGTACGAGTGACCACCGATGAGGTTACCTGATCTCTGCAAATCAGTTATGGTTCTGCATATGAAATCATCCATGAGAAACTTGGTTTCCACAAAGTCTCTGCAAGATGGGTGCCAAGACAGCTTACTGAAGAGCATAAGCGCAAACATGTGGAGATCTCTCAACGCTTTATCCACTGCTACAACGATAACGGCAAAGCTTTTTTGGAGAGAACTGTCACAGGAGATGAGACCTGGATCCATCACTTTGAGCCGGAATCCAAATGGCAGCGTATGGAGTGGAAACACCCAAGATAGCCAGCGCAGAAGAAATTCAAGAAATAACCTTCCGCAGGAAAAATTATGCTAATCGTTTTTTGGGACTCTAAAGAGCCTATACTGGAACATTACCTGGACAAGGGGTCTAGTCACAAGTGTACGCTACAGTGAAATGCTGGAAAAAGAAACTGAAACCAGCTATTCACACCAAATGCCAAGGCCTATTGTCGAAGCAAGTGTTGTTGTTGCACGACAATGCACAACCCCATTCCGCCTCCCACACCGTTGAAACCCTTGGCAAATTGGGTTTCGAGGTGCTGGAACACCCTCCATACAGTCCAGATCTCACCCCTTCTAACTTTCACCTCTTTGGACCTCTAAAAGATGCTTTTGCGAGGTCGTCGATTTGCTTTGGATAATGAAGTGAAGGAAGTGGTGCCTAAATGGCTGTATGACCAGCCACAAACCTTCTCCAATGGAATATGCAAGCTTGTGGACCGTTGGAGCAAGGGCATCGAAAAGCAAGGAGACTATGTAGAAAAATGATGTACTTTTTCAACCCTTGCTGTTGTTGTGATATATTAAAGAAACAAGAGTGCGAATAATTTTTGATTTACCCTTGTATATATATAATACCCTTGTATATATATATAATACCCTTGTATATATATATAATACCCTTGTATATATATATATATATATATATACCCTTGTATATATATATATATATATATATACCCTTGTATATATATATATATATATATATATATATATATACCCTTGTATATATATATATATATATGGGATGTAAGGTCAGGTGATGCGTAACATCACAGCCTCTCCTTGACAAATGTCAACCCCGCCTTCTCGTGGTGCATCCTGTTCCTACTAAAGGGGCTCTGACGACCGCCAATAGCGGTATAACTATACCATCGGGATTAGAGGAAATTCTATCCCACACTCACCAACCCGCTTGGCCAGCGTGGTGAGTTATGGCCAAACCCCTCCAAAATGACTCCACAACTTAAATCTTGGCCCTCAGTCTCCGGCAGCTGGAATGTACCTGGCCAAGGCAGCGGCCAGTGCGACATGAAGGCAGAGGGTGCTAAGAATCCCCGGAGGACCGGACTAGGCTGCCATCTGATGCTGACCTTGGCAACGTACAATGGACGCTCCCTATCTTCTGATTCAAGGCTTCTTGAATTGGAAGAGGAACTACAAAGGATCAAGTGGGACATCGTGGGGCTAAGTGAGGTAAGGAGAAAAGGAGAAGATCTCATCGAACTGAAAAGTGGACATCTCTTCTACTATCGTGGGACAGATACTGGCAGAACTAGTGGTGTTGGATTTATAATAAACAAGAAACTGAAGGATAAAGTTGTAGAAGTTGAAAGTTCCTCTGACAGAGCTGCACGGCTTGTTATCCAACTCTCGAAAAGATACCAGGCTCAGATTATTCAAACTTATGCACCCACCACAAGTCATCCTGAAGAAGAAATTGAAGAATTTTATGAGGAAATTTGTCATCTAAATAATAAAGGTAAGCAGCACTTGAAAATAATTATGGGAGATTTCAATGCAAAAATTGGGCAACGGCAACAGAATGAAACTTCAGTAGGTAAATTCGGTCACGGCAACAGAAACCAGCGTGGAAATACTCTCGTTGAGTTTGCAGAGGCAGAAGGGTTTTTTCATCTTGAACTCCTTCTTCAAGAAAAAGCCACACAGGAAATGGACATGGAGACATCCAAATGGGATGACAAGTGAAATTGATTTTATTATGTGTAACAAAAAATTCGTCATAGAAGACTGCAGTGTGCTAAACAAGTTCAACACAGGTAGTGACCATAGATTGGTGAGATGTAAGATGCAACTCAACACTAAACTTGAACGTGGCAAGCTCATAAGACAAACAAAATCTATTGACATAACCAACCTTAAAAAACACCATAATACCTTCAAGTTGGAACTGAAGAACAGGTTCTCTGCTTTAGAAGGCCTAACATCAGAAGAAGTGGACATCTCTGAAGTTAACAGAAAAGTAACCAAAGCTCTTATGGAAACAGCAACAAAATTAGCTGGGTCTAAGAACAAGTTGCATGTAAATAAATTATCAGGAAAAACGAAAATGTTGATGCAAAAAAGAAGAGAGATGAGGACAACTAAAGAAGATGTGACTTCCAAAGTGGAATATATAGAGCTATGCCAGGGTTCCCACTCAAATGTAGAAAAAAATTCCCTGACTTTTCCAGGTTTTCCAGGTGGTCCTGAGAGTTTTTCCAGAGCGGCAAATCAAATCACATTGCGACAAATTATTGCATTTCCTTACATTCTTGCGTTCCTTACGAAAGCATACATTTGTTAATTCTTTAAATAACTGTCCTTTATACAATTACCTGCTTTTTTTTTAATAACAATTAAATGCATGAGGCATATTATTTTTGGTACCATAATTCCATGATATTTTCTGAACATAAGTGGTATACTGCCTATGTAGAATTTGTTAATACATTTCCGTAGAAACAGATCATATGTAAGAAAAATCTGTATGTTGAATAGTTTGTTTTCCTTTCTTCTATAGCACAGTGTAGATAAGCTTAATGACCGAATGGGCTCCTGCTCAGAGAAATGTCGAAAGAGAATCGACCAACAAAGGGCTTTGATCCATTGTTTAAGTGTTTCTCTTGTGATGTGTTTCTCCAAGTAAAAGTGTACCAGGCCATTGTGCCCAATTGTTCCATGTTACAAAATATGAAGCAAACTATCTGCAGAAATCGAATGGAACCGTAATGTCAACAGGCAATTTTTTAAATTCAGTTTTGATAATTTTTAGAGAATTAAGGAATAATGTAATGTATTGAAAGCAAGATTTATCAAATTCTAGACAGGCTGTAATTGCAAATAATTGCTTACCTGAAATTAATACTGATAATGTTATGTTCATCTCACATATGAGGGAGAATTAAAATGACACCACATAATGAATGTCCCGATTATACAGTCCATAAAGATAAACAGAAAATATGGAATATAAAGGATAAATAACTTTCATTTTCCCAAATTACTTTATAGTTACAAAAATGAGTGTATTTAACATAAATTTTACATAATTTTTAACAAAATCATGTCTTATTTTTTTGTTTCAGGTTTAACGACCACCATGAGCAACTTGTTGGGCTATAAAACAGTCATCCGCCCATCCCTAATTTAGGACCATTGGCTTCACGAAGAAGGAGAGCCAGTGCCGTAAGAGAAACACACCACCCATACCTCATCTGGGACTTGAATCCAGGCTCACTTGGACGAATAGTCAGAAGCCAGAGCTTAGACCACTGCACCACCGAGGTGGCAAACCATGTATTTACATGTTTTAAAGAATATTTGAACAAAGACTTAATTTAAATTCTACATATAATGAAATATTTCAATCGATTAGGTGAAATTATATAACTGATTTATCTGTATTTTAAGTGCACACAAGTATATAAATAACATTTTAAACGACTCACAACATTTAGAGTTCCAGTTAGGTTTAAAAATGCAAGCTGGGAGAATTGTGACTGAAGAGAATAAATTGCCCTTAAATGATACAATGCTGAAGCTTTAAATCCTTTAAGTGCTTATTTTACATAAATATTAAACAACACAGAAACTTTTGCTGAAATTGAAGTCTAATGGGAATGATAAAATGGTGAGTGTCTGACAGAGTCTCTTAACATTTTGTTAGAGCGGTTCTATCAAATCGATCTACCAATTTGTATTTTCTATTGGAATTTACTTAGAATCTTTAAAGACAAAGCAAAGTAAAACAGTTATTAAAAAATAAAAAAAGAAGAGAGAGAGAACAGAAATCGTGACAGCATTTCTGCGTCTGAGAAAAACGTGTGCCAGTACCATCCCAACAATTTCTAGCAATCAGAGAAAATACTGCTGACATTTAAAAATCAAAATTGTAATTATTTTAGCTAAAAGTTAGTTCTTGCACTTGGCAATGAGAACATCGAATCTATGCTATTTCAGAGGGGCCAACCACTAGCAGAACACATCAGTAATCAATAGGGGATTTTTCAGTAATGTTTCAGTAATCGAACACAAACTTTCACTAATGTAACACCCCATTTTTTTTTTCAAAGTTAAGGACAATATTATAGTATTACTGTGTAACCTGTAATACTTGTATGAGGTGCCTATCGGTAATCACCATACAAAGCCTCATCGCTAATGCGTGGAATGGGTATTTCATGAGAAATTAATGCGTGGAATGTGTAATAACTTTATATGTTTACACTATCCTCACAAAAAAATATTAAATTAAATTATCAATATTGTACTTACCTCATGTCATTGCTGACATAAAAACTCCCTTGTTGCTTGTTTTGCAGTGGTATATTCTTTTTCAGAAAACTTTTTATAACACAGCTCACCTGAGGGAAAATGCTTTACTTTTCTGTACAAGAAGGGCATTAATGTTTTGGTGCTCATTGTTGGGCAAAAGTATGTGAGGTTTTTCCTTACTATACTAAATATTCTCTACGTAGAGGAATTGCTGTGAGGGATAGTCAATATTGCCAACATTAGTTTAGGCAATGCAGAATACTTGGGAAGGCCAGATGAATCCTTCATCTTAGATATTTCACTCCATGCCACATCTGCTCAAGGATATCCAGCTTCATCAATTTCAGAGTCTGGTAACATAGCATGAAAGAAGCGACCAGCATGATCACAGCTTGCTATAGGTAGGTTATGCTCCACAACGATTGCAGTAAACAGCAATTCAGCGTTTATCACGCTATTTTCATTCGTTTTTGCAAAAAAATTATCCAAAGGCTTTGATCGAGTCTTTAATTTTACAGAATCCTGGTGTTTGTTTTGACTGGATATGCCTTCGGCAATCATCTCATCTCATCTTGTCCTACATGGGCTACTGATTACTCTCATATTAGAAGGCACGCAAGAAAACCTTTATTTCAGCATTTTCCATTTCCTTGCTCACGATTTGGGAGAAAGATTTGGATGTTTCTGGAGAAACCTCTTTGCATATTTATTTGTTTCAGAAACGATAATTCCAAGGATGAAATTGGTAAAAAACAAGTAAAAATATTCAATAGGTGCCACATCAGTTGCATGTTTGGGCCCCTGCATTTCATGACAATCAAAAGGATGCTGAGGTTGTTCATAACTTCCCTCTATTACATCCTCCCATTCACTTTCAGAACTTTCATGATCTGAAGATTCACTATGAAGATCTTCACCTTCTGAAGAAGATATGGTGTGCGTGGCACTGTGGCTAGTTTTCTGGCTTGATGTTGCTTGGCCAATATCACTCTCAGATGATTCAAAATCATCACCATCACTTGGCAAACTTTCACTCTCACTACAAGCCATTTCAAATAACCTTAGAATAAAATTTCACGCAGTAGGAAAACGCACGTCTGCTAGTCTGAGGAACAAGCTGTTAATAAAGTCATCCTCTGCTAACACGAGTTTGGAAAAAGAGGGGGATTCGTAATTCACGGAGTTTTGCGATTGTGTCTGTTTGTTTGGGAAACAGAAATGAATAATGCGAAGAGCTTCTAGTACTAAAACACCGCACTTCGTTCTTCCGCGCGGCGAAAGTCCGCAAGAAATATAAACATCCGTCATCGCGGGACCACGCGTTGCGACGAGTTGATCGTTATTGCACTTCGAACGAGGCTCGAAAAAGTGATTTCCGACAGTACGACGTCTTATAATAACACCAACAATGCCAAGTGAACAGCACTGCCTCAACTGTAGTAGGAAAAGTTTTGGCTAAAGTAACCTTTCTCCTGTCACACGGAGAAATTGCGTGGGGAACCGATAGCAAGCGCAAACTCTTTTACGATGACACTTACGGCATATTACCCGTAATTTTCGTCGTATTATCCGCAGACCGCGAAATTCACATAAAAAAAAATCCTTCGTATAATCCGCAGACTGTGACATTAAGGAAAAAAATCACTGTATAATCCGCACATCATAGATGTTGAATCAGAAGTGGAATTTCCGACAGAAAAGTCGGTCACATAAACACATCGCTCTTTCCACGTTCCAGAAACACATAGCAACCGAAAAATTGTTTTCAGCTGCCGCCGCCGAATTGAATCACGGATATCTCGATATCTAACCGAGCGCGTTAGCTTTACACCACGGTGGCCAACAATCCACGGTGCTATGTGCATCCTACGGATTTATGATGTCAGCTTCTGACATCATAAATCCGTAAGATGGGCTCAGCTACTGAGACGTCTCCATCTGGTGGGTATTAACGGCACTGGCTATATATATTATAACAGTTAATTCCAAAGGGCGAGATCCAAGGTGAAAATCCTCCAAATACGTGGCGTCAGTAAATAAATAAATACGTCGCTCTTTCCACGTTCCAGAAACACATAATGAGTCCGAAGAAGAGAAAAAAAAACTATTTTATTAAATGAAGAAATTCATTTTTAAAGGTTACTGTTTTATATTTTTATCTCCGAACAGATAAAGGGTGTGGCATCCATAGATCACGCCGATGTAGCTCCAGAGTATTGCATTACACTGCCAATGACGAAAGGCTGATACAGAACAAGTCGTGGAAATACCGTATGTACTTGCGTATAAGCCGAAAGTTTTTGGAGGAATTCCTGCTTTCAGAGTTGAGAGATCGTCTTATACGTGGGCCAATAAAAAACTTCCGTGAATTCTCCCGCGGAATTTACCAACGGATTTGTTTACGTTTTAGATCGCGACACAGAGGCTTTCCGTATGTTGCTGCACGATTGTGTTCTGACCTCAAAACTATCGCACAGTGACATGATCATATCCTAAATTCTGTCCACCACTTCAAGTTTAAATTCGGCAGTGTAACTGAAACGTTTCCTTTTCAGAGACATCATGTTTAGCAATGAAGGAAAACAGCGGCAGCGACGTTCGCCAAAACAACGAAAGCAAACTAGATACAAGGTCGCGCACATGAAATCCGAAAGGAGAAACGCATAGGTTCGTGCAGCAAGTGCTGTGCGTACTTCTTTGGCTTTTTGCCAAAAAACAGAGCCGGCACGACAGTCAGAGCTCTTCTCAACAATATCAAAATGACCCCTGCCGTCCCTCCCCACAACTATCCCTATCTTTCGTTACGACATTCCTTCCCCTCCTCCCCGCTCCGTACAAACTCCTGAACTGAGGAAAATTCTTCCGAGGGAGTTCCTTTTCCAATTATTATACCCTTTCCTGAACAATCACGCTGCAGATTTTTTTAAATCGGAAGGTCTTATATATATATTTTTTTATTTTTTTTTAAATCGGCGTGTTAACCGCATCGGTGTATAATCCGCAAAACCTATAATTTTAACTTTTTTAGCAGATAATCCGCGGATTATACGACGAAAATTACGGTACCATTCTTCCGATAATATCGCTGTTTGACGATATGATTAATGGACATTCCATTTCAAAACGATATGATTGATAAATGATATGATCATTGAGACACCGAAATCCGCAGTCTGATTCGGAAAATTGCGGATCAAAATCGAAGGCCGACAAATCGGCAGCGTCGCACTAAAAGGGTTTAACAAAAAAGGATACAAAATTGAGATTCTCCAAAACACACTGAATTTCGTAATTCTTCCAACCTGTCCGTAATTCCGTAATCTGACAGTCGAAACCGTAATAATTACGGACAATTCGTAATAGTTGGCACCTCTGCTATTTGCTTCTAAATAACGCAGCATAGGATATTTAGACATTATGCTGTTAAATTTCATAACCAATAAGCTGGCACACAGAGATCCTAATGCCATAACGGCAAAAAAAATTAAACCCAGGGATAAAGAAAAAATAATGGAAGCAACAAGTGGGGAAAACTAACAGTTAATACGGAATACCATTTTGCCTGAGAGGCTACACTTCATATTAGTACTTCCAAAATCCGGAAGTCTTAAAATTGATTGGCTACGTTTGTGACGCAAACATTAGTACTGAACTTTTCTCGCAGGTCACAGTTCATTTCCACGCTACGTCAAATTACTTGTACAGGAAACAATTAGTGGAAGTTTTGTGTGCATGTGTGCTCATAAAATCCTCCTAACACTTTTTTGTCAACATAATTTATCATCCTGCGGCGAGTGGCATGTTTATACTTAACAATATCTTTACGAAGGGCAATACATTTGTGCGATGTTGATCAGGCAAAGTGCGAGAAAGGTCTGGAGCCCACTCAGGTCATTTGCAGTAACTCCCCACAAATAACGTCATCCAAAACGGAGACAGAGGCTTTAGCGCCTGCACTGACAAACCTGAAACCAATAGAGCACGCACGGCAAAGATTTTCATCAGTAGTAACTAGGTAGATTTTTTTTTTTTTCGGCAATGTGAGGGTAAAGATGTGAAATGAATAATTTATGCAAATCTTGTGAGGTGCAGCAACGCAAGAAGAAGAATTTACGATTACAAGAAAATTTCTACCCCGTCTAACTTTTGTTCTCGCAATTTTTTTTTTTTTTTTTCCTATGTATAAGCTGAAACCTTGGGAAAAATTACGAGAGAATGATGAATTTTATATTTCTTATTCTAAATAACGGAGATATTTGCGTTTTTACGGAAAACGGTTCTACTATGCACAAAAATTCAAAAAATAATATCTTCTAATCTATCAGTAACAAAAAAAGTTGAAACTTTCAGGGGTTTTTTTTTATAACTTGGAGGCAGCTACCTGTAAAAAAAAAAAAAATCGTACGAATCGGAGATGTGTTGGTGGAAAATTATTTCAATATCTGACGATTTTGCGTGGAATGACCCAGATGTGAAAATCTATGGTTCCGGACGTCGGACTACCCTATTTTTCGCAACCAGCCAGCTCTTGCAGTAATTGGAATATCGTCTTAAAATAGCTATAAATAAATTTCTTCATGCATTATGAAATAGAAATATGACAGAATAAAAAAAAATCTCTTTCCGGCCGTAAAACCGGAAGACAACGAATCTAGAAAACGGCCGTGAAATCTGGGAAATATGGTAGGTATGCAATAGTACCAGCCAGCTTCATTGCATGGTATTTTTCATATATTTTTTTGTCAAAATACTCGTAAGTACTATGAAAAAAATAAATCTTTTCCCCTCTTTGAAGAATCTTCCTATTTCCTATTTCATAATATTTTCCCTGTTCTAACATTTGAAGGTACATACTTTTCCAACTATACCAATTCTGCTACAGAATTACGAAAGCGAAGCTTTAGTTCGTAAGTGATACGAACCTTTTTCAAAATAAATTAAGTGCCCTCAATTTGCAACATTCATCCACGCTGCTGTTGAAGGGGAAGGAGGGGGATTTATTAGGATGACCAACATCCGGCAAAATAAATGTTTTTGTACGGTTTGATAAAAGACAAGTAGAACATGCAAAACGGGGGGAAAGCTCAACTTCTAAAGTTTCCAATGAATTTCGGCGAAATTTAAAATGGAACGTTATTTTCATATATCTTGCCCACTGTAAAAATTTCAGTCGGTTATTTAAAAAATTGAGGAAATAGCTTCTTCATAATTTTTTCCCAGTCTACGCAGAGAACCAGGGGCACCTACTCAGGAACAAATGACTGCCTCTCTTCGCGAACGTCAGCAGATAAGAGCCTGCGAAATGGGTGCGTGATTAATGGCTTTCTTTCACGCTTTGTGACGTGTATGTTTGTTCGGTTGTAGTTTAGATCATCTGGAGACGGGGAAACCGCAAAGAGACGCACTCCCCTGCACAGCTGCACGTTAATCGGTGGGTGGGTTGCGGAGTTGCCTCGAAGGATAAAACAACTCGGAATTATTTTAAAACTTAGCAATACAGAAATATATTTTACAAAAGTCTGAAACAAAATATTTTTCTGGCAAAATAAAAATTCCCTGCCTTTATAGTTCCCTGATAAAAAATTCCCTGATTTTTACCGAAAAACACAATTTTCCCTGAGTTTTCCCTGATTTTTGGAACAATTTTCAAATTCCCTGCGAATTCCCGGTTTTCCCGGTTTTCCAGGTTGCGTGGGAACCCTGTATGCAAGACAGTACGAAAAAGTATCACTGAAGACGTAAGAAAATTCAACTGTGAACTAGTGAGGAAAGCAATTGAAAACAACCAAAGCCTAAAGATAGCAAAGGGACATCTCAGTAAGGGAAGAAAACAGATTATGGCACTGAGAAAAGAAGATGGTTCTGTAACAAGAAATAGAGGCGAAATTTTGACAAGAGTGAAAGATTTCTACTCCAAATTATATGAAAGGGATGATACATGCACTCCAGACATCATGAAAGATACCAGTAACAGAGTTCCTCCAGTCCTTCCAGCAGAAGTTGCACATGCAATCAAGAACATGAAGCGGGGAAAAGCTCCAGGAGAAGATGGAATTACTGTAGACATCATACAAGAAGGAAGTGGAGAAATCGAAACAGTACTCTCCCAAATTTTCACTCGATGCCTTAATGAAGGAAAGATTCCTGAGGATTGGAACACCGCTACAATGATCCTGCTACATAAGAAAGGTGACATTGAGGATCTCTGAAACTACAGACCTATCAGCCTCCTATCAGTAGTTTATAAAATCTTCACTAAAGTTCTTTCACACCGCTTGAAGGTAACACTGGACATGGCTCAACCGAGAGAACAAGCTGGATTCAGGAGTGGCTACAGCACAATAGATCATATCCATGTGCTGAGAGAACTAATTGAAAGAGCGAGTGAATATGAACTTCCATTGTGCATGGCTTTTATCGATTATGAAAAAGCCTTTGATTCGGTGAAACCATCAGCAGTTATAATGGCTCTGAAAACCTGCGGTATTGAAGATGCATACATTAATATTATTAATAACATCTATGAAAATGCAAGTGCAAAGATTAGGCTGTTTGAAAATACAACACACATAAAAATTGGAAAGGGAGTTAGACAAGGTGACACCATATCTCCGAAGCTCTTTAATGCCACATTGGAGGGTGTTTTTCAGTCACTGAGCTGGGAAAACAAGGGGATAAAGATTAATGGAGATTATCTAACCCACCTTCGTTTTGCTGATGACGTAGTCATTTTTGCAACTACCCCATCAGAGCTGCAGAGTATGATCCAGGAACTTGCTGACAAGAGTAAAGAAGTGGGATTAAAAATGAACTTTCAGAAGACAAAAGTGATGTTCAATGCTTTTACAAGAAATGAAGATTTATCGATTGATGGAGAAAAAGCTGGAGATAACAGACACGTACGTTTATCTTGGACAGCAGATATCAAGTGAGGGTCACATTGATGAAGAAATTAATCGGCGTACAAAACTTGCCTGGAGAGCTTTTGGAAGAAACAGCATAATTTTCAAGAGCAATATGCCATTATGTCTTAAAAGAAAAGTGTTTGATCAATGCATCCTTCCAGTGCTTACGTATGGTGCAGAGACGTGGACCTTAACTAAAAGAGACATACAAAGTCTGCAGACAACTCAAAATAGCATGGAGAGGTGCATACTTGGTGTAACCAGGAGAGATAAGAAGAGGAACTCGTGGATCCGAAAAATGACAAGAGTGGAAGACATCATGATCAGAGTTAAATCCCTGAAATGGCAATGGGCTGGACATACTGCCAGAAGGACAGATCATCGATGTACAGCCGAAATTTTAGATTGAATTCCAAGGGACAGGAAAAGACCCAGAAGAAGACCACATGGGAGATGGGTGGATGAAATTCGAAAGTATGCAGGGGTGACATGGAGGAGACTGGCACAAGACAGACCGTTGTGGAGGAAACTTGGGGAGACCTTCATCCAGCAGTGGATTGATAATGGTTGGCAATGATGATGATGATGATGATATATATATATATATAATATACAGGGTGCATAGGAAAGTCCCTTCAGCCTGGAATAACTTGCGAATGGAGAGAAGTACAGTTATGCAAGTGAGATAACAGTATAGTAAAGCGACTCCGCCCGATCAAATGCAACCAATACCAGCGCCCCTAGTGGCGAAATGCGGAAGTTAGCCATTGCAAATCGAAAACGAAAAGAGACAGAGCAAAATCTTCAATTACAAAGTTGTAGAGCATCAATTAATTAGTACAAAACGACATTTGTTTCACACGGATAAGAAAAATTGCCACCTGAATACCCTACAATGTCCGAAATCGATGCGTGATGATTCGAATCTGCATGCTATTTACATTTCGCAAATGTAGCTGTATGCAAATGCAGATTGTGATGTTGTGCCATACCTACGATATAAAAACCAGTAGCAGGATGTACCCTGATCAGAAGTTTAGGTCTACGTACGCTGTGTGAGAATGGCGAGCATGGATTTCTGGAGTTACGTAAAAATAAGGTGTTTGCAACAGCGCCTACAAGTCTGCTGGATCTACGTCGTCGTGTTACAGATGCTTGGAATAGTATGACACCTTCCATGCTGGGAAATGTGCATGCAGAGTTATTTTCACGAATACAAATGTGTATCGTGGGCAATGGCAAACTCTTCAAACATACTAGACATTAACTTTTTATCACTGTGCGCCAGTTTGCCTTTTTGTTTTGCCTGACGTCATCAAACTGTATTGACATAAGTACGCATTTATGCAATAAATTGTATTTGCTCATACCTGTTCCCTTCAAACGTTCACACAAAAGGTCGCGCATAGATTTCGGACATTTTAGACGGTATTCATGCGACAATTTATCTTATCCGTGTAAAACAAATTTTGTTTTGTACTAATTAATTGATGCTCTACAACTTTGTAGTTGGAAATTTTGCTCTATCTCTTTTCGTTTTCGATTTGTAATGGCTAACTTCTGCATTTTGCCACTAGGGGCGCTGCTAACGGTTGCATTCGATCGGGCGTAGTCGCTTTACTATACCGTTGTCTCACTTGCAAAACTGTACCTCTCTGTTCGCAAGTTATTCCAGGCTAACAGACTTTCTTATGCACCCTGTATATATACAGGATGTTCCCAAAAGGTGTAAACAAATTCAAATGATAACTTTTTATACAAAACTAATGTCAGCATTCTGTTGGTTACAGGTGTTAAAGAATACCCGCAAGTATTGTAGAAGTGTACCCAATGGATTCGGCGATGAAAGCTCATGTTGTGGAGTGGTTTATGGAAACCCGATCCGAAACTCGGGTTCAGCAGAATTTCAGAACAAAATATGGGAGCAAATTGCCCACATGCAACAGCATCAGAAAGTGGTACAAGTCATTCAAGGAAACTGATAGCATCATTACAAAGAAAAGCCATGGACGATCATCGCTGGTTCCAGAAAGGGAGGAGGTTGTAAGATAAACATTCACTCGTGGCCCTCAAAAGTCAATCGGATATGCAGCACGATAGCTGACCATCCCCAAGTTGTCAGCGCATAGAGTGTTACGCCAGATATTGGAAATGTACCCATATAAACTGCAGATAACCCATCACATAACTCCAGATGATCATGCGAAACATAAACAGTTTGCTGAAGAGAAGTTGGAGAACATTGCAAGTGCTGAATCTTTCCTGAGAAAAATCTGTTTCTCGGATGAGTGCACTTCCCATGTTTCTGGAAAGGTTAATTAAATAGAATGTGAGAATTTGGGGAACTGAAAACCTGCATTTGCACAATGGAACATGAACATGCTAGCCCAAAAGTGAATGTTTGGTGTGGCATAATGGTTGACCGTGTTATTGGATCCTTTTTCTTTCAGCAAGTGACTGTGAGAGCTGATAATTACCTGGACATGGTTGAGCAGTTTGGGTATTCCCAGTTGGATGAACTCGCAACTCCGGTTATTGGTGGAGCCCCATCTCTAACAAGATGGGGCTCCACCTCATTGAGCTTTGATTGTGAGGAGGTCGATGGATACCAAATTTCCCAATCAATGGATTTGGCATGGTGGTCCCATTGGATGGCTTTCACATTTGCAGGACTTAACATCCTGTGATTTTTTCTTTTATGGGGATTCATCACGGGTGAAGTTTACAACACTCCTGTTGCAAATGAGTAGGATTACACATGCACGGCAGAAAGTTAATACAGACATTTTCGAACAAACATGGTTGGGACTGGAATACTGTTTAGACATTATTCGGGTGACAAATGGTGCCAATGTCAAATGTCTACAAAACTTCATGATTTGTTCCGTCAATTAACACAAGTTGTGTATTGAGATCATTTATATTAAAACTGTTATTATTATTTGAAATTGGCTACAAATTTATGGGACACCCTGTATATAACTCAAAGACATTATTTTCTAGACCCTTTCCCTTTATCAAAATCTTGGGTGCACCCCTGACACCTATACATATAATTTAGCTTAGATAAGACATTGGTGGGATACAGCAATGAAAAGGGTGGCAGACAACTGCTGTGGAATAGTTTGAAGAAAAACTATGGCAACAAGATTTGAGAATTTGTCATCTGTTTCAGGAAGACTGGCAAGCTTTGAAGAAATATCAAATCTGCACTATATAACAGTACTTTGGCTTGGAAATTGCAAAGCACAGGGGAAACAGAAAATTTTTTTTTTTTTTTTTTTGCTCAAGTTTTCCACATGTTGCATTTTTTGACCAATCAAGGAGGATGAAGCTGATTTTTATCATGAAGGTGCCCTACAGAAAAGATGAGTTTGATAAACTTAAAACTAGTACAGCATGTAACACATCTGTTCACTCTCCCCTCATGCTAGGTTCCTGCATTTGGAGGTTTGCAACAAATAAGAAAACTGTTCCAAGAAGGATTGATTATAATTGAATTTTTAGCCAGATATTATAATAAAGGATTGGTAACTATGTTGAAAATTTCCAAAAAGAAATTCCAGTCACTGTTTCACTTAAAAATTGAACCTGAACTGGAAATTGCTTAGAAGATGGACACATTCATTTTTATGAATTCTTAGTTACCCAGCCCAATGTGTACATTTTGACATTTCACTTTGTTTCCCTTCTTAAATAAACTTTTCTGGTAGTGGAAATGAAAGGTTATGATTTTTTTTTTTATTCATATAATATGACTTTGTTAAATACATGTTGGGCATGCTCTGCAGAAAAAAAGGTAAAGTCTGGTTGGCACGTTTATCACAAGTGACTTATCCATACCTGCACAATTCAGGGCCGGATTAAGGCCTTAGTGGGCCTTTAGGCTAAGACATGTGAGTGGGGTACAAGACTAAGGAATCTGAATGGGCCCCCCAAGGAACTTATGACAGAGAATCATTATTAAAGTCCGTTGAAACAGGAAACTGTTGTGATAATTAGTATGCAATACATTCATCAAACTAATAAATTATCTGCAAAGTTTTCATAAAAAGATTGCATTTTCCACTGATCTCACAAAAACATGACATTTGCGAAGCTTAAGATTCCTAGATTTTGTCTTGTAATTTTTAATAATTTAGCGTTGTATACTTTTCTTGGGGCATCTTTTTTTGGTATTCAATATGAAGTCACAGAGGATTTCGTCCATTAACGGTTCCAAGTACAAGCAGTGAGGTGTGGGTATGTGGATGGTAGTGAAAAAGCTGAAACTCTTCCTCGCTGACCCCGCTGTACCCAGCCACATGAAACATTTGCCCTTAGTGAGTCATTGCCTTGAAATATGTTCATCTTCCAGTCTTGGTTTCCGATAAAGTAGAAATCATACGAGACAAAACTAAAACTATTTTACTTTCTCTCTATATGAATATATATATGCTGTGTAGAGCATGCCCCCTGGGACCTTGGTGATGGTGGGCCCTAAGGCTATAGCTCCATTAGACCCCCCCCCCTAATCCGGCCCTGGCACCTTCCAACAGTGGGGAAGCACAGCTGCGATATGACTAGCAAAAGGGATTTTGGCATTCACCACTGGAAGTGAATCGCCAAATGAATTTCTCAGAATTACCAGTCGAGAATATGTCACATGGCACTTAGAGGAACCAACTGATTAAAACTGTCATCCAAACAGTACAAGCTTATCATATGAAATTGATAAAGGTTTTCTTCTTCTTTTCAAAAACCATATCTTTACACATTTTTATGACTGCATAATGCTTCAGCATTTTGGAAGTTGATGTTCGAATTTTATTTTTATTTTTTTACTTTCACCTAGTTTTATCTCCATTTTTTTTTACTAAAACCATATTTTTACCCAATTTTAATGCCCCCCTATTTTGTTTCCAAGGCCGAATTACATAGTATTCCGATAGCTGACGGTCGCAATTTTTGTTTTTAATTATTAGTTTCATCTAGATTGTTTCACCTGAAGAGGTAAAAAGTTTTATGCTTTACAAGAACAATTGCCATTTTTCTCACTTTAATTTTATGAGGTTTAATTATATCAATGAAAATGCTCCCATCATATTTTCACAAATTCACTAAATTTTTCTTAAAACTGTGGTCAATTCAGAAATTGGGTTTCAAACAAAAATCTCATATGGACTCCTGTTTTACAAATGAAGGTAAATGTGGCAAAATTACTGTTGTTTCTAAAGTTGACATGACCCCCCCCCCCCCCCCAATACAGTTACCTAAATACACTGGCGGAAAGTGAAAAAAGAATACCAAGAAGGAGACGTCTGATACCAACGAAATTTATACAGCATATAAACCGAATACAGGGGATAACGTGATCAAAACATTATGGCAAAATACAGCTGTATTTGCTGATAAACTGAAAAATAACATTTCCATGTAACATGGTTGGTACGAGGTTGAACCGCCATGAACTGCGTCACACTGTGCAATTCTGGCATGGAGTCTGTCGTACAGACGTTGGATGTTAGTTTGGGGTATTGAGTTCCAAGCATCCTCAACCGGGACGCGTAAATCGGGGGATGGTCGTGGCCGGCTGTGAAGACCGGATAATTCGTTGTCCCATAACATCCCACACGTGCTCAATGGGGGACAAATCTGGTGAACGTGCAGGCCATGGAAGTTGTCTCACACCTTGAAGTGCATGTTGCGTTGCACGTGCCGTGTGTGGGCGTGCATTATCTTGCTGGAAAACACCACGATGGACCGACCTTACAAATGGCACAACAACAGGCTGAATGATGTTGTTGATGTAGGAGGTGCTGTTTAACGTACCAGGTACAAACACTAGTTGTGTACGGGAGTGATAGCTGATCGCTCCCCACACCAGAAGACCAGGTGTAGGCCCTGTGTGTTGCTGGCGGATGCAAGAAGGGTGGAGACTCTCCCCTGTGCGTCTGCGAGCAAGCATACGGCCATTGGAGGCTCCCAAGCAGAATCTGCTTTCATCGCTGAACACGACAGATCGCCATTGCGTTCTCCAGTGCAGACGTTGGCGACACCACTGCAGCCGTTCCTGACGATGGGCTGGAGTCAGAGGTACACATGCCAAAGGCACACGTGCACATAGTCTTGCATCCAGTAGCGGATTGTTTGCACAGTCACCTCAGGTGCAACAGCAGCTCGGATTTGCATTGCAGTGGATGTTCTGCTTGACAACGCCGCTCTTCTTATGCGTCGATCGGTCCGCTCATCAGTCCGTCTGCGACTCCCGGTTCCACGTCTTCTCGTATGGGAATGTTCCTGGGACCATCTACGCCACCATCGTACCACCACCGATACTTCCCGTCCAATTCGCTCCGCAATACGACCATCTAGCCTCGCGGAGACCGACTAGATGACTTCGCTCAAAGTTCGATAACTGCTGAAATTGTACACGTCTTCCATGCCCAGGCATTGCAGCTTCTTAAGGGTCTTCGCACGTGTCCGTACGCCGACGACTGATTACATTCACTTGGCCGTACTCCTTAAATACCACCGACGACTGATTACATTCACTTGGCCGTACTCCTTAAATACCACCGACAATAATTTCCATATTATGCTGTGCTGTGGCGTAAGCGCTCACCAGTTGGTCCCGAAATTAATATCACACCTACATAAACTCGACTTCATTAACATATGTAAATTTCATGATCGTCTGCCAATTCCTTCTTGGTGTTCTTTTTTTCACTTTCCGCCAGTGTAATTACCTGGTGAGGCTCCTAATACTACATAATTGCAGCAAGAAATAAGGAGAGCAGAATGTTTATCAGACGAAACATCCTTCAAACAGAGGGAGTTAAAGTTTAATCAATTAACTAAATGCAAAATAAAAACAACTGTGGATTTCAAATTATTTATTATTCCTTATATACTTTCTGACGATTATTTTAAAAAATCTAAAAGCATTTAATGAATGAGGTTTAAGTTCTGAATGAAATAAAACAAAATTTTAGTTTCTTCTGCATTTCTTATCAGGAAAAAGCTAGTTTGACGACTGCAACTAAATACTAACTAATTTGCAGTATTATCAAAATCTCAAACTGACTCATTTTCAAAACTTTGCTTTGTCGCAGTGCAGAACAATAAATTTTATGGCAAAATTAACATTTAGGCATCCCTTTACCTTGCAAACAGTTTTTAGCTTTCCTTTTTGTGTTGCAGACTTCCAATAAAAATTCTGCTCCTGTGGCCTGAATTGATGTAGTTAACAGACATCGATATTCTAAGAACAGACGATGAGGAAATGAATAAATTAAGTTTAAAAACCAGTAAAAGATTGAAACAAAGTAAAATCACTTGAAAGAAACATGAATTGACACAGTCTCATGGCTATGTTCGTGAGATGCATTCACTGCAACTTATGACTGTGTCTTAAATACCAAAAGCAAGTAACAGAGTTATGAATAGTGAAATAATCCTGTGTTTTTTTCACTAGTTATATGTAATTATACCGTGTAAATAATGTATGAATTAGTGTGACATCATTACAGTTGATGATACTAAATATCTTAAGTTACTCTGTATTAGTTGCATCACATCTACTGATGTTAAGCTTTTTACTTCTACAACTTATTATATTCCCTGTCAATAGCTAAAAAGGAGACTGGCACAGCAAAGGTTCACCACAACAAACACCATCACCTTGCTCTATACACATTTATGATAGAGTGACTTATAAACAATTTTTGTGTGTCTAGTAACATTAGATGTTGTAACCTACTGCATTTCCCCAAACAGTTAAATAGGAGACTGACACAGCCTCATCTACCATGGCAAACAAATAGCTGCATGATTTATGCTGAGAAATTTGGATAAAAATTACCCTATGCCATAAATTTATATGATAAAATTTGAATAAGAAAGGGAAGTTAAATGTCCAATATTTGTACATGTGTAGCTTCTTTTTGCTGATTTTGATAGAGATGTGCAATGTGTACCTATCAGTCCAACTGTAGGTTTCCACTTTAAAAGATGATTAAAAAACCTTACATAATTAGCACAACAGAGCTTTTGTTGTTGTTCTAAAGTAGAACATTTATTTCTGTTTTCATTCAACTTTAGATAGATTCATCTTGATTGTAAAGCCAGAGTTCTTGGAAAAAAAAAAAAATACTTTGGCAACAGAGCACATTTCAGTAACAACCACATGGTAAAATTTTGGAGGAAGAAAAAAATTACTAGAACTTTTTCAATGGCAACATAAATTTCCTATGATTATGAATTACAAAATATTGTAAGACATTAAAAGAAACTAATTTCATTTTCATGTCTGATCAAACCTTACATACTCCAAATGATCAACATGCATAGCACTACAACCAATTTTGTTTTGCTTTTTCTATTCTAACCTTTTGGCACACAATGCTTGTAAATAATTTATTGTACCACCAACTCAAAAATTATTTTTGTATTTAGTACCTTCAACATCTGGAATCGTGATCCTTGAATTTTCACTTTTGTCTCTGGATGGGTACAGTTTTTTTATGCTTTACACAACATCTCCAATTCAAAAAGTGAACTGGAAACAGATTTCCATTATATAACTGAACAGTGATCTCTATGTATTTTGTTTTTCATATGCAAGATTTTTCCACAGAGGCAGCATTAATTAATGTTTGAAATATAAAAGAGGAACAATTTTACAAATTGATTTGTAAATGTTTACAAGTTAGATGTGCTTATTAAGGTGATGCTTTATTTCCATTTCAGAAGGCAAAACAACATTTCATGTTTTTTCACCACTTTTTTATCCATACGGATTAGTTATACAGGGTTATTCAGAAAAATCATCCAATTTCAAAAATTAACAACACCGAATGATAATACATCAATGTATAGGGGAAATGTCTAAGTTTTAGATTATGTACAATATATGGCACTAGTGTGCCATTTATGAAGCTTTTTTGGCAAAGAAGTGAAAATGGCGTCTAGTCAGCAGAAAGCTTTTTGTGTGCTCTCGTTTGCATGATGTCAGTCAGTAATCACCATTAAGTGTGAATTTCATAGAAAGTACCAAATTAATCCACTGACGGCTAAGAGTATTCACAGGTGGTATAATCAGTTCGAGGACAATGGATGTCTTTGTAAAGGAAAAAGTCCAGGGCAACCAAGTGTATCTGCAGAGAACGTTAAAAGAGTGAGAGAGACTTTTCTACACAGCCCAAAGAAATCGACCATTCGCACTAGTCGAGAACTGGGGATTCCTCACCTACTGTTTGGCATGGGTTGAGGAAAAAATTGTGTTACAAGCCATACAAATTCCATAACTTACAAGCACTGAAGCCTTGTGATGAGCTACAACGACTGAACTTCTGCCTTTACATGCAAGAGGCTATGGAGGCGAACGGGTTTTGCACTCGACTCGTTTTCAGTGACGAGGCCACTTTCCATTTAAGTGGCAAAGTGAATCGTTATAACGTTCGCATATGAAGCTCTGAAAATCCCCATGCACGCATTGAACATGAACGGGCCTCACCCAAAGTGAATGTTTTTTTTTTTTTTGCACTGTCTGTATCAAAGATTTACGGACCATTCTATTTTGCAGAAAAACAGTGACTGTCATATGCTACTTGGATATGTGAAAAAAACATTTGTAAAAAAACTTTACATTTTCCCTTTACATTGATGTATTACCTTATCATTCTGTGTTAATTTTTCAAAATATAAATTTTTGAAATCGGACAATTCTTTATGAATAACCCTGTACATACGTACATCAACAAATCTGTGACACGCTCTGCAGGAAAGCCAACATTCACTTGGTTCATGTTTTTTCAACTGTCACAAAACCACTATCATGTGTTATAGTTATCATCTATAGCTCTACCCCTTCATAATGGGAGGAATACACCTGTAATTGTTAAATCATAAATATCCTATAGTTTGTCTTCTGACTTATTTGGACTCCTCCATCACATATGTTATTGCATTGGGGGTGGACATCACAGTACGAATGCTTTCAAGTAGTTCTCAACTTTGTGTGTGTTGTTCCATCTTGTTTATTAGGTGTACAACTTAATTCTCGGCCCCTGACCGCAAGTGATCACAAAACGTCGGCAAATGCAAATAGCTGGGTGTGACAATGGCTGATTGCAGCGCCATCTAACAGCTTTCCAGGCAACCATAACAGCTCACAGCTGTAGTGACCGAAGGGACGAAAGTTGACGGTGAAAGCAATGTTGTTCGAGAAGCAACATTTGAGGCACTGGCTCCTGTTCGCGTTTCAGCTGGAAAAAAAAAAGTGCCGCGGAAGCCCAGCGAATGATCTGTGCTGTTTTGGGTGAGGCTGCTGTGTCCTACCGTACACATAAGAAGTGGTTCCAGCGGTTTAAGCAGAGAAATTTCGATCTCCGTGATGCAGAACATCCGGGACAGCCACAGAAAGTTGATGATGCAGAACTGGAACAACGGTTGGACGCGCATCCCTGTCGCACACAGTCAGAGCTCGCCCAGGAACTCGGAGTAACACGGCAATCCATTGCAAAGTGCCTGCACAAGCTTGGGCGGATTCACAAGGAGAGCCCTTGGGTGCCCCACCAACTCACAGATGCGAACAAGTCTAGGCACTACAATGTTGCTGTGTCCTTGCTCTCCAGATTCAAGAAGAAGGATTTCCTCCACAAGATTTTGACCTGTGATAAGAAGTGGATCCTCTATGATAATTCTAAGTGGAGCAAATTGTGGGTTTATCCAGGCCAGCCTACCACCAGTACCGCCAAACCGCATATCCATGCCAGGAAGTTGTTGCTGTGCATATGATGGGATCAGCGCGGTGTCGTACACTATGAGTTGCTCGAGCCTCAAACTTGGTGAAACGGTCAACGCTGAGCGTTACTGTCAGCAACTCATTCATATAAGTGATGCAATAGAGGCGAAAAGGCCATACACCGGCAAAGGCAGAAAGTTGGTCCTGTTGCTTTAGGATAACGCGCGTCCTCACACCGCAAAAACTACTTTAAACACGATCACCGACCTGGGATGGAAGATTTTGTCCCACCCGGCGTATTCTCCAGACTTCACCCCGTTGGATTATCACCTCTTTCACTCCCTGCAACATCACCCGAGTGATGCGCACTTCACTTCTGTCGAGAAGGTCCACACAAGTATTGATGACTTTATCAGCTCGAAACAGCCCTCTTTTTTCTGCAGTGGCATTCGGCAGCTCCCTGACCGATGGCTCAAATGTATCCAACACGACGGGGATTATTTCCCTGATTAGGTACGTATTCGATTTGCTATAATTTGCTGTCAACATGTTGTGCCTGCGGCCGAGAATTAAGTTGCACACCTAATATAAAAAGACTGTGCACACTCAACACGAAATGGAAAAGAAACTTATTCACAATATGTTTTACACTAAGCTTTTCTTAGAAAACTAATAGATTAGACTTGCTGATCATTTTGTGACCCAGGGGTGCCAACTTTACTAAATTATGGGGGGGGGAGGCGTGAAGAGATCAGACGTGGGAGGGGCACATCTCTTCCACTAAACTATGAGATTCGACGTATATTTTAAAATACACCTGTAATTGTTAAATCATAAATATCCTATAGTTTGTCTTCTGACTTATTTGGACTCCTCCATCACATATGTTATTGCATTGGGGGTGGACATCACAGTACGAATGGCTTTCAAGTAGTTCTCAACTTTGTGTGTGTTGTTCCATCTTGTTTATTAGGTGTACAACTTAATTCTCGGCCCCTGACCGCAAGTGATCACAAAACGTCGGCAAATGCAAATAGCTGGGTGTGACAATGGCTGATTGCAGCGCCATCTAACAGCTTTCCAGGCAACCATAACAGCTCACAGCTGTAGTGACCGAAGGGACGAAAGTTGACGGTGAAAGCAATGTTGTTCGAGAAGCAACATTTGAGGCACTGGCTCCTGTTCGCGTTTCAGCTGGAAAAAAAAAAGTGCCGCGGAAGCCCAGCGAATGATCTGTGCTGTTTTGGGCGAGACTGCTGTGTCCTACCGTACATGTAAGAAGTGGTTCTAGCGGTTTAAGCAGGGAAATTTCGATCTTCGTGATGCAGAACATCCGGGACAGCCACAGAAAGTTGATGATGCAGAACTGGAACAACTGTTGGACGCGCATCCCTGTCGCACACAGTCAGAGCTCGCCCAGGAACTCGGAGTAACACGGCAATCCATTGCAAAGTGCCTGCACAAGCTTGGACGGATTCACAAGGAGAGCCTTTGGGTGCCCCACCAACTCACAGATGCGAACAAGTCTAGGCACTACAATGTTGCTGTGTCCTTGCTCTCCAGATTCAAGAAGAAGGATTTCCTCCACAAGATTTTGACCTGTGATAAGAAGTGGATCCTCTATGATAATTCTAAGTGGAGCAAATTGTGGGTTTATCCAGGTCAGCCTACCACCAGTACCGCCAAACCGCATATCCATGCCAGGAAGTTGTTGCTGTGCATATGATGGGATCAGCGCGGTGTCGTACACTATGAGTTGCTCGAGCCTCAAACTTGGTGAAACGGTCAACGCTGAGCGTTACTGTCAGCAACTCATTCATATAAGTGATGCAATAGAGGCGAAAAGGCCATACACCGGCAAGGGCAGAAAGTTGGTCCTGTTGCTTCAGGATAACGCGCGTCCTCACACCGCAAAAACTACTTTAAACACGATCACCGACCTGGGATGGAAGATTTTGTCCCACCCGGCGTATTCTCCAGACTTCACCCCGTTGGATTATCACCTCTTTCACTCCCTGCAACATCACCCGAGTGATGCGCACTTCACTTCTGTCGAGAAGGTCCACACAAGTATTGATGACTTTATCAGCTCGAAACAGCCCTCTTTTTTCTGCAGTGGCATTCGGCAGCTCCCTGACCGATGGCTTGAATGTATCCAACACGACGGGGATTATTTCCCTGATTAGGTACGTATTCGATTTGCTATAATTTGCTGTCAACATGTTGTGCCTGCGGCCGAGAATTAAGTTGCACACCTAATATAAAAAGACTGTGCACACTCAACACGAAATGGAAAAGAAACTTATTCACAATATGTTTTACACTAAGCTTTTCTTAGAAAACTAATAGATTAGACTTGCTGATCATTTTGTGACCCAGGGGTGCCAACTTTACTAAATTATGGGGGGGGGAGGCGTGAAGAGATCAGACGTGGGAGGGGCACATCTCTTCCACTAAACTATGAGATTCGACGTATATTTTAAAATACAACTGTAATTGCTCACCAGCAAGTGAACAGCAAACAGAAATGTTCTTTTGCTGAATATTGTTATTTTCAAAAATACGATTTAGCCTGTAATTTTATAAAAATATCCAGATATTTTATTTCCAAACATTTATAAAAAAAAAATGAAATATTAGCTGGGTTATTCAAACAAAGAACAAGTGCAAAAAATATATATACATGTAGATAAATAAAAGGCACTAGAGATTATATGTTTCTGTATTTTTATTTTATTTTTGATAAGTGTTTTAAACATTCATCACATATCACGAGAACATGTCAAACACAATACAAGACTGCCAACCAAGTTTCTTATCCGATAAGCAATGATGAATGTGGGAAAAGTTTTTATTTATTGTTATTTATTAATTGTTTTGAAAATAAATCGCTTTGGTCTCATGAGGCTAAAGCGATTATTTAATTAAACAGAACAAAAAAATATTGGGTGGGCATGCCCTCCAGCAAAATTACTGGAGGGGCAAGATTCACTCTTCTCCCCTCCCCCAATAGTAGGCACTTATGTTGTGATCTTCTGTTCATTATGCCCCTGTATCTTCCCCATTACAGGGTGCCCTGCTAAGGATAACTGGTTAGTTTTAAAGGTAAATTTATAGTTAAACTATACACTTTAATTGTCGTTTCCTTTAAATGATTTCATTTTGTTGTACTTCTGCTCTTTGATAAATTACTATTGTACATACTTCCTTTTACACAGCTATAGATCACCGACAGTAAGCAGAAACAAGCACTTATTGAATCGAATGAGCTGATACATAAAGTTTAACAGAAAACAAATCTGTTTTATTAATGCTCTGTATTTCTTTAGTATAAAATTAGCCACATTTCTATGTATAAAGAACTTATTACAGATCTGAAATACTTTTGTTTGTAAAAAATAGTTTGTATGAAATTCATACAGAGCTATTTTCTTTGCTCTTTTGTGCTGAGTGCAAGTCAAATGTAGGTGAAAATGATGAGCCATACACACACACACACAAACTCTGGAACTGCATGAAAGCATTCTTAACCAGAAGTTCATCTTTGCATTGGTAGCCACATTAGGCTTACATAGTAATGATGTTTGATAGAAAAAGAAACCAGTTTCTGGGAATTTTTTTGGAAACTATGTTAGTTTCATGACCTTTTTTCAACTACAGCACAGCTGTGTCCTCCCCCCCAATCTAAAGGGTACACAGCTATGCATAACTGTCATACAGAATAGGTTGGTGGTTTCAGTAGTTACATCAAAGTGAACAAACTGAATGTTGGCTTTCCCATTGGGAATATCAGACTCATTGATACATGTAAAAAAAAAACAAAAAAAAAAACACACAAGTACAGGAATATTATTTCCACTATATAAAATGGAAAGAAAACATTGGCTGTTATAAAAATGCATTTCCACACCAAAAAAGAAACTTCATAAAACAAGTGCATCTGACTTGTAAACAATTACAGAATGCTTAATGTTAGAACAATGTTCAAGAAACAATTTCATAAAATAATGAAATGTTTAAATACATTTTTATGTTACATGAACAGAAACTCACCTTCACTTTGCATCGTACAGAGACGAAACTACCACAGCCCCACCAAACCCTCTGAAAACATGTTCTCCAGGAATGGGCCCATGAAACTCCCATTTTTTAAGTGCAGGGTTATAAACATAAAGATTACAAGCAACCCGAAATGAGTCACTAAAACATTCCTCAATGGCATGAAGTCTCTGATTGCAGGAAACTACATGGAGCACAGGCCCCACAGTTCTAGTTGGTGTAGCAAAGCACCACTGGTCTGAACGTGGATCATACATCTCCACCGTATTACAAATACTGTAACAATCATCATAACCACCACAAGCAAAGATTTTTCCACTCTGTGTTGTAGAGCAGTGTCTGAACCTTCTGGTGAGCATTGGGGACAGTTCAATCCATTCCCTAGTTTGAGGATTAAAATTTTCAACAGAGTTTAGGACAGCATTACCATTTTGTCCTCCAAATATAAAAATATAACAGTCTAATGAAACAGCACATGCAAATGAACGACGAGTCACCATTCCACTTAGATCTGACCAGTTCTGATTATCAGGGTCAAAGCATCGAACTACGCTGGAAGTTGCCCCATCAAATGCACCACCAAACACATATATTCTGCCTTGATGCATAACCACACTTGCACCAAAAGAAACTGGCTGATCAGAAGCAAAAGAAGCCCACTTTTCAGTTTTCACGCTGAAGAATTCAAACTTATCTCCAAATGTATAAATTTTATCATGAATGGAAACTACATGATTAATATTTTTATTTTCTACACCTCCTGATGATGTAATCCACTCATTAGAATCATTATTGTAGTACTTAACACTATACTCCGAGTTCTTAGAACTGTGAAGAACATACAATCGATCATTATGCTTAAGATAGCGTGGTTGGGTCTGGAAGGAACATGGTAAGGATCTCACACCTGGTAACAAAAGATAATTTTTGGCTTCATCTATTAAATCTCTACATGGAATGGAAACTCTTATAAGTTCTTCTGTAGCAACTACTTCAACTAGGTAGCTAAGCTTAAGCTGAATTAACCGAATATGACAAAATAATGCTGGCAACACAATGTGTCGATCATCACTTGCCCTTGCCCACTTAATTATCGCTTCAAACACTTTCTCTTCGCTTTCAACATTCAAGTCATCACTACTAACCAAATTTTCTAAACAAGAAAATGGTAAATTCAAAAACTCTTCACGTTGTGACAATTCATTGAAGTTTTCAAGAATGCATCTTTCAGAACTTTCAATCAAGTTTAAGCAGTTAGATCCTTCTGCAAGGTTTCTGATTTTCAATGCAGTTTTGGGGTTAAGCCTTTTCATTAAAAATTTACAACATGCACCTCTTACTTCCTCCACTTTCAAGAACTGCGAAGCCATCAGAAGTGGTCGCACATTTTGAAGAGTAATTTCCACTTTGCTGCAATAAGCAAATTCTATCAAGGATTCCAAAGCATCCGGGCTGATTTCAGACAGGAATATATCCTTTTCATCTATGAAAGCTTCACGGAAATATGGGATTCCAGCAACTAAGATGAGCCGATGCGCTGAAAATGATCGGTCGCCAACTCTGATCTTAACATCACAAAACAGCTCCCTTTCTTTCAAGTCTCTAAACGTAGCTGGATAACCCCAAAACAAGTCTTCTTGATAGAACGTGAAAGAGTCTTCAAGCTCCATGACGAAGCTGTTAACTTTTCAATTAAAACGAAGTGACAAATATTTAACAACAAATTACCTTCCACCAAAGCTACTTCTACCAAACAATTACTCACTTATCTTTCAAAAATGAAAATAAACATTACTTATCATTAGGCCCAGATTCCACAACTTAAACCAAAACCATAACTTTAGAAATTTGCGGTCACAGATATTTTCAGTAGGTGGAGCCAAAGAACTTATTTGCGATTGGTGGAACTAAAATGGCTACTTGCAATTGGTGGAATCTCTATAAACGTGCAAGTATTGATAATTTGTATATTACAGATATTCAATTGAGGAATCATTCAATTCTGTTCGAATAACTACGCATCAAAATTAGATATAATGCTTTTTAAACGATGAAATCTTGATTAAACCTAACTCCATAAGTGTCTTTTTCTTTTATGTCACTTCATAAATAACCTCATTCTCCGATTTTTGTAAATCGCGAACATACATAAATAAATCAGAAGCTGTTTACTTAAGAAACGTAATTACAATTAATAAACAATTTAACGAAATAGGTTTTGGGTAAATGGAATTCTTTTATTTCCAGTAATCCATTCGTCATTTACTCTTTTTATTTTTTGTTTCGTGATTTAACTTTCGCCATGAGCAACTCTGAGGACTATAAGCAGTTGTCTATCTCTCATTTGGGGGCACTGGTTCCAGGAAAGGGAGAGAGAGGCAGCGTCGAAAAGCATGTACATCTTTGAGGCTAAGCTAACACACTACTACTCACACCAAAGCCTTTGACTCACACCTCATCAGAACTCAAACCTGAGCCCAACTCAGACGACAGTATAAATCCTGTTGTGCTTACAACCAAGTGCTCAGAATGTAAATATACAAAAAGAAATTCACTATATCCAGGTTACAAATGCTGATCAACAAAAATTCATTATTTGCTATCGTTACCTAGTGTTTGGTCGCTTTTCAAGAGAAATAATTGTGTAGCTTGTAGCGAGATCATTTGTCTTCAAAAAAAAAAAAAAAAAAAAAAAGTAAACGCAGCTGTTTTGTGTGTGAAATTCGAATTAAAATCTGGCAACCATAAAACGTAATTTTTCGTAAACAAACAAGAAGCTATGTATCGTCTGTCGCGAATTAATTTTATATGGATAGGGTGTGTTTGCTGAGTAGCTGGGAGAGAAATGTCGGTAGGCCGTGATTTAGGAATCTTGTGTACTTACGTCAAGAATGTTTGGTCAACATGGGAGCTGTAAAACAGAAAAATCTGACACATTGTTGTAGGATATATCGGAAAGTTCAATGTATCCGTTTTCTCAGTTTATGTCGAAATCATTTGCAGGAGCCTTTTTTATTTGTATATAGCAACTAAAAGTCGATTTTGCAAAATGAAATTTGAGTTAAGCTTAGGCATTTAGGCTAACTATAGCTCTGAAGGGTACAATTGTTAGTTGTTATCACTACCTGCCTTAGTTCTGTGCCCATAATACTATATTTTTGACTGAAAAAGGTGCTAGTTCATAAGCGTCCAACTACATATCAATTTTCAATTAGATTTGGTTAATATATTTTCCCTCAATAACAGAAAATTAAAATATACATATAAATTATTGAAGTAATGAACTTAAGGCGTACTTATAGTCTTCTAAACTGTTCCTTTGGTATGCTTATTTGTAGATGTGGTATATGTTGCTTTCCTGATTAGGATTGCAGTGGTCACAACTGAAGCCCTTAATGTTAAGCACACTGTTTACAACTGTTAAACACACACACATATTTAAATCGCCTAATTTACCAAACAAAATTATCTGAATTTTAGGGTATGATTTTGTGTAAAATGTATATAAATAATATGAAAGAAACTTGAATATTTAAAAAAAATTAATTTTTTTTCTTTTCTAGAAATTGTGGAAACACTTAAATTATGTGTAACAAAGAACTGTTATCATTTGCAATTGATATTAGTGATAACCGTTCTTGAGTTATGGTCAATTTTAAATATGTTTTGAGAAGCTTTTATGTTGAAAAACTACCCTCTTCTTATGCTTCCACAACAGAAATTAATACCATGTAGGGTGATCAAGATGTTTTGTTTTGTTTAATCTGCTTTCATAAAACAATGACTATATTAGACATGCAGTTACTATGTTATTTTTACCCGATGAAGTTATAAATATTTGATTGAAATCCATGGCCCCTAGAAATAGTGGTAGAATGCTGCATAGGTAATCTAAGCTAAAAGCCAGTCCTAGTTGCAATTATTTTCCCACTAATGGCCTGAGTGTTTTAAATTGTGTTCTAAATACCAGTGCTGAGGCAGACAAAGCCCAAGCCTGTGCTGCCTGGTACTTACTGCAGTGCATGCTCTAAGAGAGAGTGAGAATTTTTGGTTTTACTTCCACCCCTGGCCTGCTTTGTGTGATGGAGTGAATGCTGATGTGCTGCCATCTATCAGTTGATGCAGAGTCCTTTAATAGGGGGTAGGGGGCTGCAGCCCCAGGTCCCAGAATTATGCAGGAAAACTAACAAAGTTCTACCATTCCTTTTTTTTTTTTTTTTTTGCAGGTAGCACAGCAAAAGCTATACGAAATTGCCTTGTGAAAACATTTTTCTATTTTTTTTTTTTTTTTGCCCTTTTAGAAGTCAACAAAAAGTATAGTATCCCCCACCCCAGTTCATCCTCAAATCTTTCAAAAGCATTACAGATGTTTTATTGTACTCATCTGTAATAGAGGGAAATTTTCATACATTAAGAATTTGTTTGAACCATATTATTTTGTCCACTACTTTGATATAATTTCAACAAGCTGAACTGAGGGGGGATGAGGGGGGGATTAAAGCAGAACTGAATTGGTATCCATTTTTCAACCATGCATTTTTACATTTTCTTGCTAACACTGATTCATCCATGAAGAATCGTGGGATATACACTTCAATATGGCGGTGATATTTTTATGACTTCCTCATCATATTTTGGGAATGTTTTCTCCTGGGTATTTTTATTCAGCCACCCATAGTAAAATCCTAGATGTGCCACCAGGGCCGGCTGGACCATAGGGGCAAGTGGTTGCCCCGGGCCCCACGCCGCCCTGCAGTTTAGAAAACAAACTAATTTTCGGTAAAAAAAAATGAACTACATTTTTTTTAACTTTTGGGGCGCAAGGCCCTTAAAAATATATTTTTGAAGTTTTTTGTTTGTTTCCAATCTCCCCATTTTTAAACATGTTATCCCCCCCCCCGTTCGTCATACGGACACTGAGGTTTGCAGATTCGGAATGATTTTTGTAACCACCTTAATCTTTTCCGCATTCGTGAAATAGCAAATTAAATTTCATCATTTGTAGTCCCCTATTTTTATATATTCAACAATTTGTGTGAAAACCTGATACTCTTAAATTTAAGGAAATAAAAAAAAAACAATATCCAAGTTACTTTCGGACTACACATGGAGGCCACCACTTTTCCAACATTACAAGAAATTGAAAAAAAAAAAAAAAAAAGGGCAACTTTCATATATGAACGCGTATAAAAGTTTGGAATGTCACTGATTTGTCAGTTACTCCACTGTGCATTAAAAATCAATCACTAAACATGTATCAGGGAAAAAACTGTTTATACCAATTTATTTTAGAGGGATCCTTATTATATTTCCTATACAAAAATATTTGCTAAGCAGGTATCTTTTTATCATTTTGTGAATAAGCTGTTATAAGAGTCACAATGCAACCTAAACCTCTTCTCCCGGAAAAGAAAATCGTAGATTTTAACACTTTTTACTCTCTCTCTATCTCTCTCTCGTTTCTCTATCCCTCTCTCCGTCCCCCCTCTCTCTTTTATCTCTTTCTTTCTCTTTTCTCTATCCCTCTCTCCGTCCCCCTCTCTCTTTTTTCTTTTTCTTTCTCTTTTCTCTATCCCTCTCTCCATCCTCCTCTCTCTTTTTTCTCTTTCTCTCTCTTTCTCTATCCCTATCTTTTTTCTCTCTCCCTCTCTTTTTCTCTCTCTTCCCCCCCTCTCTCTTCCCCCCTGTCTCTATTTCTTTCTCTCTCTCTCTCTCTCTCTCTTTCTCTATCACTCTCTCTCTTTTTCTCTCTTTCTCTATCCCTATCTTTTTCTCTCTCTCTCTCTGTCTCTCTCTTCCCTCCTGTCTCTATTTCTCTTTCTCTCTCCCTATCTTTCTCTTTCCCTATCTTTTTCTCTCTCTCCCTCTCTCCCTTCTCTCTCTCCCTCTCTCTTTTCTCTCTCTCTCTCTCTGAACTTTCAGTCCGTATTCGTCTTTTTCTTAAGCTTAAAGCAAATACGTTTTTGAGATAATCATTTTGCCTTTACGGTAGTGTTCGTGTGTCTTCCTCACGAACGATCATTTTCATAAAAAAAAATTAATATATGAGATTTATTTTTTAGTGCCCACAATGAAATTTTGCTGTGGTCCCCGCAATGAAATTTCACCCAGGGCCCCACAAGAGTTCCATCCGGCTCTGTGTGCCACTAATACTGTGCCACCCATATGAGTACTTTTAGGGGGGGGGGGGCTAAGAAAAATCCTTACCTCCTTGAAGGCTGTCAAACATTTTAGCAAATGCACAAGATACTAAAATACAACAAAAATAATTGATACTGTTTGGCAATTAGTAAATAGCTAACAAGTACCTCATAAGGTCTATTGAAAACTCACAATTTTTTTCTGTTCTGTTCATTATATTTATTCATAAAGTTAAAAAAAATAAACAATAAATGTTTTAGCTGATTTTTAACATTGTCATTGCAACTTCATATTACAAGTGTGATGATGGTATGTAAAAACTACATTTCAAATGAATTAAAAGTTTGTAGCAATTTTTTTGTCAGTGCTTAAAATCATATTCTTAAAATCATAAGTAAAAAAACTTTACTCTTGGATTTGTTAGCAGTTGGTACTTTACATCATCTGAAACAATATGAACATGAATAATCCAAATATTGGCCTAAATCATAACGTACTGCAAAAATTTCACCACTAGGAGTGTCTTTATCGTCACTGGAATGTGTTTGCTCGAATATTCTTTCTGCTGAAGTTGAGGGATGAGCAAATAAATGTTCTGTTCCTTTTGAAGGCACCAAAAATTGTTTCAAACACATCCCAGGAGGTATTTCTCTTATAGTAGTTTGCTGTTGCTCTAGCTTAGCCTTTTTCACGGCTGTCCCACCGGTCTGATGAAAAACCTCCGTATATCCATTGTCAGACAATTAAACTAATAATTCACAGTTCTGTAACAGTTAAACACTTAACAGAACTATCGAACAGTAACAGTCAATAGCAGACTTTAATAAATGCAGTGTGGAAGCATCGTTACAGAAACAATCGCATTCGATTTGCAAAGCTGAGAAATATCAAAATCAACTCTCCTCACTCTGACTAGCAAGTATCAATGCTTCGCTTTTTATAGCAAAAATAAAATTCTATGGAGACTGACAACAGCGGAGAACATTCTAGTCATTTCGAAAGCCCTGTGGTCTGTGGAAAATATGGGTTGCCGCCCCGGTGGCGCAGTGGTCTAAGCGATGGCCTCTGATCATTCGTCCGAAAGGGGTCTGGGTTCGAATCCCGGTGAGGCATGGATGTTGTGCTTGTCTTACGGCACTGGCTTTCTCCCTTCCCTGGAACCAGTGACCCTAAATTAGGGACGGGCGACTGCTTATAGCCCATTAAGTTGCTCACGGTGGTCGTTAAACCTCCAATCAATCAATGGATGTTGTGTTTGTCTTACGGCACCGGCTCTCTCCCTTTCCTGGAACCAGTGATCCTAAATTAGGGACGGGCGACTGCTTATAGCCCATTAAGTTGCTCACGGTGGTCGTTAAACCTTCAATCAAAAGAAAAAAGAACTATCGAACAATAACACTCAATAGCAGACTTTAATAAATGCAGTGCGGAAACATCGCTACAGGAACAATCGCATTCGATTTGCAAAACTGAGAAATATCAAAATCAACTCTCCTCACTCTGACTAGCAAGTATCAATGCTTCGCTTTTTATAGCAAAAATAAAATTCTATGGAGACTGACAACAGCAGAGAACATTCTAGTCATTTCGAAAGCCCTGTGGTCTGTGGAAAATATTGGTTAGAACGGACCAGTGGGCAGTCAGTTCTATCACCACGTCACAGGCACAGCTGGGGCACGATGCAAATCCGTGTATGTGCACCCCCCACTCAGCCACTCTTCCTCTCCTAAAAGAATTACTGATTCATCGGTTCGTAATCAGATGTGTTGAAACTGTCACCTAAAATTCATTGTCATACTTTTGAAAGTAAACTCATAGCAGAATCAGGCAGATCAATTTTTTTAAATAAAGAAGTTTGATATTTGTAATCATTAATATCTTATTATTTTTAAAAATGCTTTAAAAAAAGGTTCCATCTACTTTAGTGTTTTGAATTTATCAAAAATTTGGCTATACCAATGGCGGGGGGGGGCTGGAGTCCCTCCTGCCATCCCTTCCCCTTATGGGCACCCTTGCCCAGGTCTCCTGTTTCCTTAAATGTGCTCTGAGCTGATGCGAAAGACAGCAACACGTGAGCTGTGTATTGATCTCTTTATGTTACTACTTTGGCTAGCCCTTAAAAGGATGTGTTTTGGGACTCGGATGAAGTGGCAGAGTGTTTCATCTCAGTCCTGAAACACACCCTCAGTTGCTTGGAGGTTCCTTGTTCTGGTTGGTGTAATGGCAATATACTCGAACGTAAATAAAGAGATGTGGGTTCGATTCCCATTCCAGGACGATGTGATTTTCAAGTTTTTTAAGGCTTGTCTACTTGCTTGATTAATTTGGCATGCATCTGCTTGTAACATCTACAGTGAAATCTGCGTAATACACTCACGGTTAATATGATTTCCTGCTTAATACACATTTTTCATGCAGTCCCTAGAATTGAGAGGTAAATAAGTATAAATATACCCTATTTAAATACACTTCAAATTCTGCTTAATAAGTGCATAGTTTTGTAGCATCATGTAAATTTGAATTTGGGTGAACAGCAATACTATGTCAAAAATAAGCCAGTCACATGTTACATGAGTCACTAGATATTTACTTCGATTATACAGAAAACTCCCCTATTCCTCACCGCTAGCTAAATATGCTTGTCATGATGTTTCAATTAATGTTGTGCAGTAATATAGTTTGTGACTACAGTAAATTGTGTTTTTTGTGGTGTTTTTTTATAATATTATTTTTGGTGTTCTCCAATAGTTTCATGAATATGCAGCTGACATATACAAAGGTACGTAGCATAAGTTTTATTTATTTTCTATTTCCGTCTAAGATGCTAATTTACATTGGTCTTTTGAAAATTGTATTAAGCAGATTTCACTGTATTTGACAATTCCAGAATGTTTTCTGCCAAATGAATTTTTCTATTCCCCTGTGTTAGCTTGTGTTTGAGTCTACACCAAATCCTCTCCACATCAGGACAATATCAAGAAGATTATGGTACCACATCCCAAGTGTAGGGGAACACAGATCATTCTTTTGTGATTTTGTGAAGCGTGCCTCTTTGTACACCTGAATTTTCGGAAAGACAATTCTGCCAGAATAAATACAGCCCCCTCCCCCACTATCTGAAAGTAGAGCATCCCTGTGAAAACTTTTGTAAGACAAAATGGCATCATCATTGTCAACCATTATCAATCCACTGCTGGACGAAGGTCTCCCCAAGTTTCCTCCACAACGGTCTGTCTTGTGCCAGTCTCCTCCATGTCACCCCTGCATACTTTCGAATTTCATCCACCCATCTCCCATGTGGTCTTCTTCTGGGTCTTTTCCTGTCCCTTGAATCCAATCTAAAATTTCGGCTGTCCATCGATGATCTGTCCTTCTGGCAGTATGTCCAGCCCATTGCCATTTCAGGGATTTAATTCTGATCATGATGTCTTCCACTCTTGTCATTTTTCGGATCCACGAGTTCCTCTTCTTATCTCTCCTGGTTACACCAAGTATGCACCTCTCCATGCTATTTTGAGTTGTCTGCAGCCTTTGTATGTCTCTTTTAGTTAAGGTCCACGTCTCTGCACCATACGTAAGCACTGGAAGGATGCATTGATCAAACACTTTTCTTTTAAGACATAATGGCATATTGCTCTTGAAAATTATGCTGTTTCTTCCAAAAGCTCTCCAGGCAAGTTTTGTACGCCGATTAATTTCTTCATCAATGTGACCCTCACTTGATATCTGCTGTCCAAGATAAACGTACGTGTCTGTTATCTCCAGCTTTTCTCCATCAATCGATAAATCTTCATTTCTTGTAAAAGCATTGAACATCACTTTTGTCTTCTGAAAGTTCATTTTTAATCCCACTTCTTTACTCTTGTCAGCAAGTTCCTGGATCATACTCTGCAGCTCTGATGGGCTAGTTGCAAAAATGACTACGTCATCAGCAAAACGAAGGTGGGTTAGATAATCTCCATTAATCTTTATCCCTTTGTTTTCCCAGCTCAGTGACTGAAAAACACCCTCCAATGTGGCATTAAAGAGCTTCGGAGATATGGTGTCACCTTGTCTCACTCCCTTTCCAATTTTTATGTGTGTTGTATTTTCAAACAGCCTAATCTTTGCACTTGCATTTTCATAGATGTTATTAATAATATTAATGTATGCATCTTCAATACCGCAGGTTTTCAGAGCCATTGCAACTGCTGATGGTTTCATCGAATCAAAGGCTTTTTCATAATCGATAAAAGCCATGCACAATGGAAGTTCATATTCCCTCGCTCTTTCAATTAGTTCTCTCAGCACATGGATATGATCTATTGTGCTGTAGCCACTCCTGAATCCAGCTTGTTCTCTCGGTTGAGCCATGTCCAGTGTTACCTTCAAGCGGTGTGAAAGAACTTTAGTGAAGATTTTATAAACTACTGATAGGAGACTGATAGGTCTGTAGTTTCCGAGATCCTCAATGTCACCTTTCTTATGTAGCAGGATCATTGTAGCGGTGTTCCAATCCTCAGGAATCTTTCCTTCATTAAGGCATCGAGTGAAAATTTGGGCGAGTACTGTTTCGATTTCTCCACTTGCTTCTTGTATGATGTCTACAGTAATTCCATCTTCTCCTGGAGCTTTTCCCCGCTTCATGTTCTTGATTGCATGTGCAACTTCTGCTGGAAGGACTGGAGGAACTCTGGTACTGGTATCTTTCATGATGTCTGGAGTGCATATATCATCCCTTTCATATAATTTGGAGTAGAAATCTTTCACTCTTGTCAAAATTTTGCCTCTATTTCTTGTTACAGAACCATCTTCTTTTCTCAGTGCCATAATCTGTTTTCTTCCCTTACTGAGATGTCCCTTTGCTATCTTTAGGCTTTGGTTGTTTTCAATTGCTTTCCTCACTAGTTCACAGTTGAATTTTCTTACGTCTTCAGTGATACTTTTTCGTACTGTCTTGCATAGCTCTATATATTCCACTTTGGAAGTCACATCTTCTTTAGTTGTCCTCATCTCTCTTCTTTTTTGCATCAACATTTTCGTTTTTCCTGATAATTTATTTACATGCAACTTGTTCTTAGACCCAGCTAATTTTGTTGCTGTTTCCATAAGAGCTTTGGTTACTTTTCTGTTAACTTCAGAGATGTCCACTTCTTCCGATGTTAGGCCTTCTAAAGCAGAGAACCTGTTCTTCAGTTCCAACTTGAAGGTATTATGGTGTTTTTTAAGGTTGGTTATGTCAATAGATTTTGTTTGTCTTATGAGCTTGCCACGTTCAAGTTTAGTGTTGAGGTGCATCTTACATCTCACCAATCTATGGTCACTACCTGTGTTGAACTTGTTTAGCACACTGCAGTCTTCTATGACGATTTTTTTGTTACACATAATAAAATCAATTTCACTTGTCGTCCCATTTGGATGTCTCCATGTCCATTTCCTGTGTGGCTTTTTCTTGAAGAAGGAGTTCAAGATGAAAAACCCTTCTGCCTCTGCAAACTCAACGAGAGTATTTCCACGCTGGTTTCTGTTGCCGTGACCGAATTTACCTACTGAAGTTTCATTCTGTTGCCGTTGCCCTATTTTTGCATTGAAATCTCCCATAATTATTTTCAAGTGCTGCTTACCTTTATTATTTAGATGACAAATTTCCTCATAAAATTCTTCAATTTCTTCTTCAGGATGGCTTGTGGTGGGTGCATAAGTTTGAATAATCTGAGCCTGGTATCTTTTCGAGAGTTGGATAACGAGTCGTGCAGCTCTGTCAGAGGAACTTTCAACTTCTACAACTTTATCCTTCAGTTTCTTGTTTATTATAAATCCAACACCACTAGTTCTGCCAGTATCTGTCCCACGATAGTAGAAGAGATGTCCACTTTTCAGTTCGATGAGATCTTCTCCTTTTCTCCTTACCTCACTTAGCCCCACGATGTCCCACTTGATCCTTTGTAGTTCCTCTTCCAATTCAAGAAGCCTTGAATCAGAAGATAGGGAGCGTCCATTGTACGTTGCCAAGGTCAGCATCAGATGGCAGCCTAGTCCGGTCCTCCGGGGGATTCTTAGCACCCTCTGCCTTCATGTCGCACTGGCCGCTGCCTTGGCCAGGTACATTCCAGCTGCCGGAGACTGAGGGCCAAGATTTAAGTTGTGGAGTCATTTTGGAGGGGTTTGGCCATAACTCACCACGCTGGCCAAGCGGGTTGGCGAGTGTGGATAGAATTTCCTCTAATCCCGATGGTATAGTTATACCGCTATTGGCGGTCGTCAGAGCCCCTTTAGTAGGAACAGGATGCACCACGAGAAGGCGGGGTTGACATTTGTCAAGGAGAGGCTGTGATGTTACGCATCACCTGACCTTACATCCCAAAATGGCATATATGAGGGGAAATTTTGAGTGTTCCCAAACCCAAAAAATAACCTACCAGATCATGCCAAATAACACATAAAACCTAAAATAACATTAACATTCAGTAAAAGCAGGAATAATGATAAATACACAGCCTATATAAAATAGAAATAGTGTATGGATTATTTCTATTTATATATATGCTGACTTTTTCTATTTATATATATTCACTTACCACAATCGAGAAGACTGAAAGCATACTGGAAGGCTGAGAGGGATAAGGAAGGTACTATTGGTTTCTGAAGTTTTCTGCTAGTAGCAGAACCAACAGTAACTTTGGCAGCTTTCAAGATTCTTTTTCTCTGTATAAATAGTACGAATGGTAGGCACCGGCAAGTTCAATGTGAGCACAATGTCTTTATTTTGTTCATCACGATCGAGACACTTGATTACATCCAGTTTTACATTGAGCATTACACCCTTACAAGCTCCCTTGGGCTTTTCTGATACCTTTGGACACATCTCGCTAATGGATACCCAAAATAAATTGAGATAAAGCACAGATGTTCACAGACACAGTTCAAAGCTTCAAATTGTAGTACTCTCATCGGTACTTCAGTTTTCTATTCTACACGTTATTTACACTTCAGATGTATGCCGCGTGGTCCAACTTCTAGGTCTGATTTTCAATTTTGATAGCATACCTTAGATATAAAAATAAAATATCAATAAGGCTTACCCTGTTACACCTCAGCAATGAAATTCACGCATCGCCACCATTCTTTCAATCATATTCTGTCTGTTGGCACAACTGCGCTTGAAGGTTGACATCCCATATTCAATTCGCTATATATGTCTGTTAGTAAATGAGCTTCTAAAAATGAATTGCGCAGGCCTAAAATCATCAATTGACAAACATTTTTTAAAAGGGTGGGGCAGGTTCTCCTGCATATAAAATTAAAAGCTGTCCTGCTAATTATTAAAATCTGTCCTGTTAATTTTATAGGCAGGAAAACCTGCCCCACCCTTTTTTAAAAAAGTTTGTCAAATTGATGACTTTAGGCCTACGCAATTAATTTTTAAGAAGCTCATTTACTAACAGGCATATATAGCGAATTGAATATGGGATATCAACCTTCGAGCGCAGTTGTGCCAACAGATTGAATTGGATTGAAAGAATGGCGATGCACATGATGTGTGAACTTCATTGCTGAGGAGTAACAGGGTAAGCCTTATTGACATTTTATTTTTATATCTAAGGTATGCTATCAAAATTGAAAATCAGACCTAGAAGTTTGACTACGCGGGCATATGTCTGAAGTATAAATAATGTGTAGAACAGAAAATTGAAGTACCAACGAGAGTACTACAATTTGAAGTACAGGGCCACATATATTCTTGCTCTCATATTAAGATTGAGCAAATGTATTATACAGTTAAAAGCTATGGCAGGCTGATGCTGAGAGTAATACAAGGGCACGGAGCTTGGCAGCATCACTCTTGCTTCACTCTGCCTCTATTACGACTTGCTGAAAACAAATGCTGAATGCTATTTTCACTTTTCACCATTTTTTTCATAAAAATGAAAATTCTGTTCTGATTTCTTTCAGAGCAAAAACAGGTACTAATGTAGGTCTTTTGTAGAAGTGAAGTGGTGTGTGGTGTGAAGCAAATGTTCGAAAAGTGGAGGATACTTCTATACCAGAATGTGGTCTGCCAAATATTTTTGGATTCTCCTCTGTTAGCATATGTTTGAGTGTGCACTAATTGCTCTTCACATCATGATGATATCAAAAGGAATATGAGGAGCATGGAACTGTGCCCCAAGTGTACAAGAATACATATCTTAAAAATGCTTGAAACATGCTTCTTCCAACACCTTAATTGCTCAAAATTATATGCCTAATCCACTCAATCATTTGGTAACCCTAGTAACTTCTTGACTTCAGGAGCAATTCCTTCCATTCACACCATGAAATGCACATGTCCTCGTCCCTAGCAATTTCATCAAAAAGCCTCAAAAGAACACCTTAAAAACTGAGTAAAAAAAGACGTTGAAACAAATTACAAGCTCCCCGAGAAAAACACACACCAGAGCTAACTCGTGATGCTGATGTGCTGGCATCTATTGGCTGCTCTGTAATCACTGTATCACTCAAGAGCAGACTGGGTTTAGAAGCATAGCAGAGTTTTTTTCCTCTTTTTTTTTTTTTTCTTAATGTGATGTTATATGATTTAGCAAATGAAACTTTTCTTGCACTTTCTAGTTGTTAAAAAGTATTCTTCGACACTGGGTGAGGACTCGGGAGGGCAATTTATTCCGAGCTTGGGTAGTAAACGCCATAGGCTATGAATTTGTGGATTTCTGCAAAGAAGTAAAAAAAAGCTTCTCCAAGAATTATACGTACTAGATAGTAGCCATGCAACAAAATGTTGCCCCATATTTCCCCATGGCAGCTCCCTATTCTATTGAGCAATGTGTGTGGATTACAATGCTACTTGGTCTTTTCAGATATCCAGCTGGCTAAAGCATTTCAGGAGAAAAGGAATGGTCAAAGAATATGCAACTATACTATAGAAACAGATAGATGTACCCACTACCAGTTGAGAAAGATATCAAAGAATCGTGGAAAAGGATTGAAGTCTCTCTGGAAAAGGAGATTTCACAAAGAAATAATACAACCATTATTATTCTTTATATCTCTAGGCTGTTTAAGTTATCTGTAGATATTTCATGTCCATTAGGTCATGCTATCAATGCTGTACTGATTGATCAGTAATTGGTCCTTCTGGGACAATTCAAATAAATCAACACAGCATTGATAATGTGACCTGATGGGCATGAAACATCTGCAAATAATTTAAATAGTCCAGAGATAAGGAACAATTATCATTGTATTATTTCTTTGTGAATTACTTATTGGCTAATCTAGGTAAGCCAACCTTTTAGTTTCAGTTAGAGATTTTTTTTAATGCATAAAGAGATTAGTCATAGTTTTCTGGTCCAGACTGCATCTTACAGTATGAAATTTGAGCTCAGGCTCTTAAAATTGATTTCAAACTCAGCATTGCTACACACCCATCAGATCGTGTACTTTGTTAATCTGTGGGGCTTGTATGCCACCAAAGTCTTGCATTGCTGTATGGAATTTAGTTCTTACTGCCTGGCTGGGCATTTAAAAAGCAAGGCCCATGATGTGAGACACCAGCATTGAGTTTTGTTGTTTGGTTGTGTTCCCTTCTACAAATTCAGTAATCCTAGATTAGAGATGAATGTATGTCATGCTTATTAAAAAATATACAATATTAATTACAGTACATGTACTCTTTGAAAAAGTGTAGTGCTGCTCCACTGGTGTAGTTTTCTAAGCGCTGTATATATTTGGACCATTTGTGTGAGATAGGTCCGAGTTCGAACTATTGGTTAGACATGCAGGGGTTGTGCTGCCAATCGTGTTCTTTACAATTTGCAAAAAAACAAAAATCTTTAATTAAACTTCTACTATGGGTTTTTTCTTCTGGTAAATATTTATTTGAAATCAAAAATTTTTGTAGAAAACTCTTCTCCTTTATCAGGCAGTCACTTTTTGTCACTCTTTCTTTGTCACTATGGCGGTTACGGATAACCTTGATGGTTATGGTTATTTTTCACCAAATTGTGCCAGATGTTTGCTAGGGACAAACCTCTGCAGTCATTGATGATAGAATTCTGATTCTTCTCAATTTCTATTCCTTCTTTTAATTTTCTTTTTTGAAAGTTGCTTTGGAAACTGATGACTTTAAGGGAATCCCAGTCCATGTTGTGACCAGTTTCTCTAACATGCCTATCTAAACTTGTTTTGTTGGAGCAATGTTACAGAAAATGGTCACAACATGGAACTGGAATTCCCTTAAATTCATTGGTTTCCAAAGCAACTTTCAAAAGAGAAAATTAAAAGATGGAATAGAAATTGAGAAAAATCATAATTCCATCGTCAATGACTGTAGAGGTTTGTCCCTGCCTAACATCTGGCAAGATTTGGTGAAAAATAACTGTAACCATCAAGGTTAACAGTGACCATGATAGTGACGTAGAAAGAGTGACAACAAATGACTGCCTGATGAAGATGAAGAGCCTTGTCTGATAATTTACAATCTAAAATAAATATTTCCTAGAAACTAAAAAAACATATTAGAAGTTTAATTAAGTATTTAATTTAAGAAACTAAGAAGCTAATTTTGAGCATGAGCTTTATTTGAAGGGGAAAAAATTGTTTTGGCAAAAATATTGCCAATTATCTTTTTTAATGATAAATTCTGGTTAAAAACATCTATAGCGGAGGCCAAAGCTGTTCTTAAATTTACGTGCATACTAATATAATATTTATGTAAATATTATATAATATTTTTAATGATGTCTGAGCAAAAATAATCTTTAAAAAAAGATTGTTTTTGCTCGGACATCATGTCAAATTTTGCTTCAGCAATGCCAGGGATATTTTAAAAATTAATATAGAATCTTTTAAATGCAGTCATATTTGTGGATTTTTTATGTTTTGATATGAACCATCAACCAGTATTGCATGACTTATAAGTGAAAGTAGTTATTAGATGAAAGTTCTATAAGTGATAAAGTCAAAATTTTTCAACATCTGTATTTTTTTTAATACAGTGTCCCTTTTAAAACTGAGCCACAGAATAAATGTAATACCAAATTTTTTGATCAAATTGAAATTTGTCCTGTCAATAATTCTTTGTTTAGAGATGTTATAGGTAGTAATAAATTCAAAATTGAAAATAAGTCTCAATACTTCTTTCTATTAGGATTTAGGATCTACCAGTATAAAATTATATTTTGCATTGTAAAGAATCTATAACCTATTGTTTTTGTGCTACAGAGGGTGAGTTGAAAGTTTTGCAATATTTGGATCACTTTTTGTTTTCATACATACCTTTATGGCAAAAGCTGACTATCATTCAAAGTGTAAAACATCGTGTTGCACCATCTTTAGCCATCTGTCTGCCAGTTCTTTAATTCCATGGTGGTACCAGCTCTTGTCCTTCAAGGTGAAGAACTCCTTCACCCCAGCTGCCACCTCCTCCTGGTTGTTGAAGTGTCACTGGTGAAGGAAGTGGGCCATGGACCAGAACAAGTAATAATCTAGCGAGGCAAGATCCCAACTATATGCTGAGTGTGTCATCAGTTCGATGCCCTCAAGTTCCTGGAGTTTCACCCGGGTCATTGATGCAATACGAGGCCGAGCGTTGTCCTGCTGTAGGACAGCACGCTTTTCTGCTCACCAGTGCCTGGTACTTCTCCTTCAAAATGGCATACATCCACTCCAGCTGTTCAGAGTAGAGGTTGGTGTTGATGGTCCGACCATCTGGAACAAATTCGTAATGGATTATCCCCTCGAAATTTCATCAGAGCAGAGCATCACCTTGTGCTCGAAGCGCCCACGTTTGGCAACAGGTTCTGAAAGCTGGCCCGGGCTCAACCACTGCCGTTGTGTGTTTGGTTTATAAAAATAGACCCACTTTTCATCGCACGTAACAAGTCTCTTGAAACGGACATAGCGTGGGTTTTCTAGGAGTTTTTTGCACACTTGCACTTGGCGGTTTGCTTCAGCTGGTATCAGTTTATGAGGAACAATGCTGCAGCTCCTGTAGACCTTGCTGAGGTCCTGAAGGTGATGAACCATGGTGGTCTGTGATATGCCCAGCTCACCTGATAATCTCTGAGTGCTGGTTGTTGGATTTGCCTCTATGTCCTGGCCTGGCGCACAGCCTCTGAATCCGCAGTTCACGGCCTACCTGACCTTGGCTGATTGTCAAAGTTTCTGTCACCTGAGCAAAATTTCTTGAACCATGTGGTTGCAGTGCTGTGGTCCACGGAACCTTTCCCTTTTACATGACAAATGTTTCGTGTTGCTTGAGCAGCATTATAACTGACTTCAAACTTGTAAAGCAAAAAGTTCCCTGGTTGTGGCTATTCATCTTTTAGGCATCCTAACCACAGACAGAACGACAACATGCAATGCTGTTCACAGCAATGACTACCACTTCATATCTCTTTTGGCTGACTGCAGTGCACGACTTGAACTAGTTTAAACACATGAACAGCAAAACTTGTGTCAACACGTCATGTGACAATATTTGCATAAATGCATGTGTCGCAGCGCATGTGTTTATGCAAATATTGCAAAACTTTTGATTCACCCTCTGTATTATAACACTTTGTTTTTATGCTTTTTATATTTCCAATGGAGAGTAAAAAGAAATTGGCAACTTAAGATTACATTTGGCAAAAAAAAAAAAAAAAAAAAAAAAAAATTGAATTTGGCAAATGGGTTGGCAAAAACTTTTAAAAAGCCTGAGCAACTGCTGGACATGGATGGTGTGTTTGTCTTACGGCACCGGATCTCCCCCTGCCCTAGAACTAATGACCATAAATTAGGGACAGGTGAATACTTGCCCATTGAGTTGTCATTGAACCTGCCCCCCAAAAAAATGTTTAATATGTGAAGCTGTAAAAAAGTCACAAATTCTTTTCTCACATTTAGCATGAATAGGGAAAAAACTTGTATGTCCTCTGCCGAAACTAAGTTAATAATAACTTATTTGTAATAAATAATGATATGTAAATGCAAGAGTGTTGATGTTCCATGTTCAATTTAATTAAATCACTTACTCAAGGCTTTACTCAGAATAATGTACTTAATCCTATTTCAATTTGATGAACTTTCAGTTATTCTTCACATCTTCTGAGTTCTTTTGTTTTACAGACGTTCTTAGCCTCTAAATTTTTATCAAGGCCTGTTCTCAATGTGTAGAAACTATCAAAAGTTTTGTTTACACAGGAAGAATTTAAACATTGTTGCTAGTTTCCTCTTGCTGTTGCCAGATATTAAATTAAAATATTTTTGTCACCCCAGTGGTCTAAGCGATGGCTTCTGACTATTCGTCCATGATGGGTCTGGGTTCGAATCCCAGTGGGGCATGTATGTTGTGTTTGTCTTATGGCACTGGCTCTCTCCCTTCCCTGGAACCAGTGACCCTAAATTAGGGATGGGCTACTGCTTATAGCCTGCTGAGGTGCTCGCAGTGATCATTAAACCCCCAATCAAAAGAAATATATATATATTTTTTCAGTATGTTTGAATTAAGTTCTTGAAAATCCTATTTAAATGTGAAAGTTGTGAATCCGTTTATTGGTGCAGGGCTTGAAAAATATCTGAAAAGTTACATGCCCAGTTGGGCATGTGCAGAAAAATATTTACTTGCCCAGAAGTAAAATCTTACATGCCCATAAAAATTTATCTTTTGAGATAACAAAACAGAAACCTCATTTTTTTAAAGTTAAAAATTATGATAAACTTTTTATACATATTTTGTATCGCCATTTTAAAGTGTCTGTATTCAAAGTGCACAAAAGCATATATCTCAAGTTTTAAGAAAGGTAATCGATGGCGTTTGAGAAACTTAGGGATGATGCCATGTTCAAGAATTTTTAATACATACGTTCTGTGTTTTGCCAAAAAATTAAATAATCATAGTTTCTCAAAAAGCAGTTTAAGTAGTTTTCAACAACAATTTTGAATGTAAAAATTATTTACCTTTTTCTCTTGTGCAAACAGAAGGGATATTGCATCATAAAATATCCCAAGAATTGTTGTTTAGAAACAAAGGCAATCCTTATGTTTTTGACTACTGTTGTGTGTGCACTTATAGTTATTAAACTTTAATAGTAATTAAACTACTGTTGTGTGTGCTTATAGTTATTAAACTACTGTTGTATGCACTTATAGTTATTAAAATACTGTTGTATGCACTTATAGTTATTAAAATACTGTTGTCTGCACTTATAGTTACTAAACTACTGTTGTGTGCACTTATAGTTATTAAACTATATTATCACCTGACGTCCCACATTCCTTGAACAAATTGCTGGTGGCATCAGCAATTTTAGGATGGTTTTGGCAAACAGTGCAGCACATAATAGTCTTGTCATCATTTGACTTCAGCCAATTAAATGTTTTTATCTAGGATTCCTAAACTGTGTGACACCGTTTTTTTTTTCTTACCCTTTATCACAGTTCGCTTGCGTAATTCTGTTTTGCCAACAACGTAGATTCTGATTCTAAAATTACGTCACTTAACAATGTGGAAGACGAATTTGTAACTACCGCTGACAGATTGGGAATTTCACATAATTGCTTACTATGAGATATACTCTCATTGCTGAATTTTTTTCCAATAAAACATCGTATATCCATTATTAAATACAACTTATATCCGCAGCTAACATGAACTACTTGTTCTCTCAGACAAACTAAGTTATTGGCGTCGGCAGTTTTTGCTCTTCCGGCTAAAGTCTGTAGGCTCATTCTTAAATGAAACTTAGCCTTTGTTTCAGTAGTACTGCTGTCAGTTCATGTGTGTATGTGCGCTCAGGTGGAAGCTTCCACTTTTCCCTCCCTCACTCGCACAAGTTATATCAGTGACCCGACCCCACCCAGGGCTGTGCAATAAATATTCCATTGTCGCTCGCTCCCAAAGGTGCTCCCTCTCCATAAAGCATGGCTTTTTTGTCCACTAGTCTGCGTCCTCCTGTTTCATGGCAGTTTACACATTTTGTCACTAAACACCAGAGGCTAGTTTCATCCCAGGCATGCATCTCGTCATTAACTGTAAACGACATCTAGAGCAAAACTACGTATGGCCCCAATTTCTGGATGTAGAGCATAATATAATTGAAGTAGTGCTATTCTCCTGGCCTTGGCACTCATTCCGTAACAATAATACAACTTATGGTAATTTAAAATGAAAAACACACGACGACCGCCTTTTTTTTTTCTAGAGTAGAAAATTATCCATTCCAAACTTTTTTTCATTTTTACTTGCCCAGGCCAATAATTTACATGCGCTGGACATCTCAGGCATGGTATTTTTCAAGCCCTGTGGTGTAAGTACGACGTGGATGTTAAACCATCACAGGATTCACTATTTGAAGCAACCGGCTTCGACTAGATGGTTATATTCAAATTAATCGGAAACTTGAAACTTCTGGGTTGTGTAGTGATTAGCATACTTGCGCGCTATCCAGGAGGCGCTGAATTTGATTCCCGCTCTAGGATGATGAAATTTTCAAGTTTTCAGATATTATCTGACTTAACATCCATGTCATATTTATACCAATAAACGGATTCAGAACTTCCAAATGTGTATTGTATAATCCTGTATTTCATTCATTGCTATTTAAATGTCTTGAAGGTTCATTGATGGAACTGTTGGGTTTTTTTAGGCGTAAAAACTTTTTTTAGTTAGTCTTTTGTTTTTATAAGGCTCATATTCCAATATTTTACTGTTTTTGTGACTTTATATATATATATTTTTTCAAAAATGTATTTAATATGAATTATTAATGAGTGAAGACAATTGGGTTCGAATACGCCACTCTAAAGTAAATACAAGTAAAACTCAAAGATCCTTTATTGGGCGTAAAAACTTTATCTTAACATAATTCAAACTTTCGCTTCCAACGGGAAGCTTCATCAGTCAGCGGAAAAAATATAAATAGACGAAACAGGAGCTGGAGTGCTCACAATAGCCAGGTTGCTTAAGATGAGTGCGCTCGCTGTATGTCGAGAATTTTGTTCCAAATCGGAGAGTTCCATCGTGATGCCAATGTTGCAGGATTCATGGTGCTTAAGGACTTCAATAGCTTCGCGTACAGGCGTAGATCTTGGTCCATTATAAGGGGCTAACATGCACAGGTCAGACCAAATGGGTATGGCTCCCAGGCTGGCAGCATCCCGAGCTAGGGCAGTGCTCAATTTGTTATTCCTCATGTCACACTGGAGCTCTTTCATATGGACCTTGAATGACCTCTTGGTCATACCGATATAAACTTTCCGAGATGAGTCCGGGTATTGGAGAGGGACGACATACACTTCCGCTTGATTCTCGACATCTATATCACGACAGTATGGTGCAAGTAGCGCAGCGACAGGCTTCAGAGACTGAATTCCAACGTCAAGGTTTAACTTTCTTAAGGCATTTTTGATGGCATAAGTAAGCCCAGGAATATACATGATGGACCCAACAAACTTTCTTCTCTGCTTAATACATGTTAAGTGCATTATATTGCTGCATTGCAATATCCGTATGCACTATATTTACGAGATTCTCCTTATTAGAGTTTTGCCAGTGGTTGAAACGCTACTTTTTAAAAGTAGCTAACTACTGCTACAACTACACTGGTATCCAAAATTAACGTGACAAACACAAAATCATGAATGATGCAAAATTTGCACGACAGAGTTAAATGACAGTTGATACGGACATATAACAATAACACAGCAATACACAACCGAAAAGGAATCCCATCACTACATGAGGAATAAGTATGCACATAACAGCATGGCAGTTCAGAAGTCTTGCAGTGAGTGGGGCAGATTTCGAGGACTAATAGAAAGTGTGATTACCTCAAACAGCGATACAGCTCGCACAAGCCCGCATGCTGTTTACAAGGCTGTGAATGAAAGTTTGGGGAATATGTGCCACTTCACCAAGGCGTGTTGGAGTCCCACAGCCACTCTTCCCAGGGCATCCCAGACAATGCTGAATCGGGTTCAAGTCTGGAGATCTCGCAGGCCATTCCATCCAGGTATTTGCAACTAGCCAAGCTGTGTGTGGACGGATGTTATTGTGTATGAAAAGGAACTGGAAGCCATCAGCTCTTCTGAAAAGCCATACATAAGGCTGTATGGTCATCCCTGTAGCGTGCAGCAGTCAGGGTGCCTCCTAGAACCTCTTGCATGGCATGCATCCATCAAACATGATGCCAGCCCAAACCAGGAGTCCTCCACCACCGTATTAGTAAATTTCCTCAATGTTGAAGGGAAGATTTCAGCTTCCAGCTCTCTTCAAATGTACACACATTGAGAAACTTTTTTATATCTGTACCACAACTTATGACTGAAGAGAATACAAGCCCATTAATCAGGGTACCAGGAGTGATATTGTTGTATTCAGTTCAGAAGGACCCTTCGGTGCAATGTGGCAAGTGGTGTACAGACCATTGGCCTTCTTGCATACAGACCTCTATCGTGGAGTCCTCTGTGAACTGTTTGCCTCGATCGTGGTGTCCTCTGTGAACTGTTTGCCTCGAACACCTCCAGTTAAACTCAGAGAAATGTCTCTTTAATTCATTAAACACTCTTGACTTCTGAATGTCGTAAATATAGACAATTTTGTCCAGACGATTCTGACAGTGGTGACTGCCAGATTTAAACTCCCGTCGCCATAAAAAGGCTAGTTTCCAAGAAGTGAAGACACGAGCACAAATTGTTGTATTCAACAAATTCAAAACTATATGCAGTTTTTTTGCAACAGTTCCTAATGAATTTTATTTTTATACTAATTTTTTAAGTAACCGATTAATCGGAAGAAGAAAATAATCGGCGATTAAAAAATTGATCGTTTAATCGATCAAACCCAACAGCCCTAGTAAGAAGTAATGTCTCTTACTGATTCGTTTTGTATTCATCAAGGGAATTAAACACCTTCAGTTCATTTTTTAATCGAGCTGTATCAAAATTTGAAGCATAGAGTTTTTTAAGCTTTGATAGTAGATGTTCAGGGAAACTTTCACAAAATTTATCAAAACAGTTCGAATCCAACAAAGCCACAAATTTAAGATATAATATCACTGATTTTAATTCATTGACACTTCACACAAACTGAAACAACTCTCGTGAAACACATGGAAGCATGGAAGGACTGAGGTAGTCCGAAGTCTTCTTTTTTTGGAGCGAACCCTTGCGCAAAGCAATCGCCCACTCACCTCCGTAGCTCATTCATGTTGTCATGGTAACGTTAGCAGGAGATAGTATTGAAGCTCTTCGCATCAGAACAACGTAGGCTCTCGAAGACCTACTTGCGTTATGCCATTGATCATCGATCGCCAGACTGATTCTCATAATCGAAAGAAGCGAATCCGGACGTGTTTTTTTCACACCGAAAGCATCGGCATATCTTAATACCGTTGATAATTGACTTTTATTTGTGTATATTTAATTGACTTTTATTTGTGTATTCTCTGGGCTTTGCAGCTAGCTTAGCTAGTCTCGAATACACACCACTGCTGCAGGGATATTCATTCTACTTTCCACGGTCCTTATAAATCCTTAAAAGTCCTTAAAGAGTGCTTAATATTTTTCAGGGTGCTTAAAAGTCCTTAATTTTTGCCAGAAATACCCCAAAGTACATAAATTGAAATGCAGAAGTTACAATGCAGTGCATACAACTTCTGCTGGTGGGTGGGGATTTTGATGATGATGCCGTGTGATGTCGGCAGAAAGCCTGTGGGAGAGCACAGGGCAGGAGGAGCTCTCGTCAGTGACTCATGGTTTTACAATTCAAGCCATGAGATTATTATGTGCAATATCCAAATCTAGATCTTGTAACTTCAACTACAGTTTTATTACTTAAATTCTTTTTGTTGCATATGTGATTATTCTCTCACATGAAAACTGATTTGACCAGCAGAATTGTCTTTTAAATTGCATGAATTCTAATTTCTTACATCCACAAACTTGAATTATATGCAACAATTTTAGGAGCTTCATGAACAGACTTTAGTTTGTGTAGTTAAGGTGGTTCCACATAAAATCTCGGCCTTATGTTTGCCATGGTAAAAGTTCTTCACATATTTTCTTCGCAATTAATGTATTCCCAAGGATGAAAATTTGCACATCGATAAAACTAACTTTAAGTTATAGCATAGAATACTTAATACTTGCTAAAACATTACCATAATTATATTAAAAATCAATCATTTTTCTTTGGGTAATGTTCAGATCTGTTAATAGGTGGCACAACCTGTACATTGATGACGTCAGTACACAAACAAATGTTGGATTGCTTAATTATGGGTATGTTTTAGCAAGTATTAAGTATTCCATGCTATAACGTAAAGTTAGTTTTATCGATGTGCAAATTTTCATCCTTGCGAATACATTAATTGCAAATAAAATATGTAAAGAAGTTTTACCATTGGAAACATAGGGCAGAGATTTTAGGTGGAGCCACCTTAGGTCATGTGTAAAAGTATATTTGTATGTATGTTATTTTTGCATGTGCAATTTGTAAGGTCCTTAAAAATTATTTTTTTTTTTTTTGTAGGTTGCTTAAAAGTCCTTAAAAAGTGTTTGTTTTTTGGGAGAAAATGAGTGGGAACCCTCTTCCTGCTTGGGTAACAAATACTATAGGCCATGAATTACTGAATTTCTGCAAAGGAAAAGTTTCTTTAAGAACTATAGATAGTAGGTATTAAGCTGACAACATTTTCCTTCCTACCTCAATGGGGCAGCTCCCTGCTAATTCTATGCAAAAGTTTAAGACCACCTGTCAATTTATTGAAAATTAAAATTTTCAAAGAAACAACTAATTACTAGTCAGAGGTATTTGAAAAAATGACACCACAGATGAATGCTTGCATTCTTTAGAACACAAAAAGACCGAAATCAGTACTTTGTGTGGCCACCTTTGTGTTTTATAATGGACAGAATACAATGTGGCATACTCTCAATGAGGGATTTGCAGTAGTCACTTGAAATGTCTTTGCACCACTCGTACTTTATCGCGTCAATCAAAGCTTGGAAATTTGATGGCTGTTTTTCTGCTGCCTTGTCTTTTAAACTGGTCCACAAATTTTCGATGGGATTAAGGTTGGGACTATTACCGGGCCAGTCAAGCACAGTTATGTTTTTCCTCTGCAGGTAATCCTGTACTGTCTTTGATCTGTGGCATGGAGCACCATCATGCATAAAGATTGTGCACTTGCATATGAGTTAACAGCTTTTCATGTAACATTTCCACAGTCATGCTAGTGCTTGTCGGCAAAAAAGGATAATGAAGCAGTACCGGATGCTGACATATCGCCCCATATCATCTGATTAGGTGGATGTCTCACGGTGCTAACGGTGTATTTTTCATCAAACCTTTTGCCTTTTGGTCGTCGAACATGTGCTTCACATGATTCAAATTGGCGCACAGTTGATTCATCGGAAAAAGAACTTGGCTCCAATTTTCAGCAGTCCACGATTGATGACGCTTCGCAAACTGGAGTCTCTTCGTTTTTCATGACAGAGGTTAGTCTAGGTTTATGTGCAGGTTTATAAGTCTTTAATCCAAAATCTTTGCTAAGACATGGGGAAACAGTGCTTATACTAATATCAGACCCTTTTGAATGTAGAAAGGCCTTGATTTTCTTGCACGAACTCCTCGGAGAACGCATAAATATTCGCCTTATGGTTGTCATCACGTGGGTTTTTTCCCTTGAGCGTCCACTTCTCTTTCGGTTGTTAAATCCACCTGTATCTCAATATTTCACGACTGTATTATGAATAGCAGCCTTGCTCACGTTTACCTTTCTGCTTATGTCACATTTAGAGTATCCTTCTTGATATAAAGTCATTATTTGTGCCGTCCGAGTAACACTTAATGACACTTTTTTGCCCCTTTTTTTTTCTATGTAGGAAATGCGTATAAAACCTCTTGGCATGAAAACCAGAAGCAAACTGATGCTCGCATGCTTCCCCAACTCTGTCAACAGCTGCTGCTGTAGGATGATACAACACCGACAGGAAGTTGAGTAATACAGACAGTAGCTGACGTAATTGGCAGAAATCTCCAAATACCGACAGGTGGTCTTAAGCTTTTGCATCTGACTGTAGATTGTTGTGCTTCCCGATGTTTCTTGATGCCAACCCCCCCCCCCCCCCCGAAACATTTCAAGAAGAAATGAACGGTCAAAGAAACTACAGAAATAGATAGACATCCTTTCTCCACTGTGCAGTTGAGAAAGACATTGGTTAATTGCATGGGGAAGAAAGAGTGGAAGTCTAGAAGAGGACATTTTTTTTAATGCCTAAACAGGTTAATCATAGTTTTCAGGCTTGTTCGGCCCCAGGCTCGGCCTGACACTCTTAAGGCTCAGATAGGCTCAAGTTCTTAAAATTGAGCCTGAACTCAGCTCTGTTACCCACCACACTTGTAATTGATCACTATTGGGGAATCTGTGGGCGATGGCTATATTTACCACAGTTTTTCCCAGTCATGCATGATAATACAGGAGTAGCAGCCAAGCATTTGCAAAACTTCTGCTATCTCCAATGCAATGGCATTTCAGTGTAAATGGGAATGAGTTAAGTGAGGATGTAAAAATATTGCTTAAGTGTAGGACAGGTGTTCGAGGTATTGTAAATATTTATGCTAATCACAACAAAAAATATAGTAATAAGCATTTTGATCCAATTTCTAGCCATAAAAAAAAACTAGCAAAATCGTTTAGAGAAATTCAGAGTAGAATTTTGTGTCATGAATAAAAATTAAAAATTTATACCAGGTAATGCTCTCTGTACATGCTGTTTTGAAATTATAAATAAAAACTGCAGCAGCTGAAGATGAAGCCTTAGATAGTGAGATTTTTGTGCTGGAGTGTTATATTGTAACAGAAACTGCCAATCAAGCATTTATGGCATTGGATGATTTTCGTATTTGCGTACAAAAGTTATCTTCGTAAAAAATGGGAAGTGAAGTTGATCAGAAAGTTGAAAAAGTATCTGGTGAAATTCGAACAACACTAAGAATGAATTTTTCAGTAACAGGAGATACTACCAAATATGTGCATGATAAACCCAATTCCAACAAAAAGGCCATCAGTCAGAATACCTCGAATTAGTAGATAAATGAAAAGAGAAAACTTCCAAAGTGCAAATATATTTTGGTTAACTTTGATCTAAAAATAAGCTAGATTTGATTTTAGACTTTAATACTATTTAAATCTTTAGGACTGCCTACATTTTTATCTATATCTAATTTTTGGAATGAAGGCTTTAAAAAACACAACAGAACTTTCAAAAATTGTATGGGTCTTCCACATGATTATAGTATTTTAATTTTCTTATTTTTGAGAACATTATCTTTATCAGATTTTTATTAATATGATTTGCTATCTCTTTAATGTCTATGGTTAACCACATAGGGCCATACATGTGATCAGCAATGAAGTCTTTCTTTTTAAAGTCCTCTTAATTTCCTTTTTCTGATGCTTGTTGATGTCCAATATTTTAAAGTGAATACCAAGTTTATTTGATTGCCCACAACAATCACCAGTGGCAGTTGCAGAAATTTGAAAAAGGGGAGCACCTTAATATCATTATCACTTTGATCCAATATCAGAATACCATACCGTAGTGTCGTGGGGGGAGGGGGTGATATATGTGTTATCGATACATTTTTTTGCCGCCTCAGTGGTGCAGTGGCCTAAGCGGTGGCCTCTGATCATTCGTCAGAAAGGGGTCCGGGTTTGAATCCCAGTGAGGCATGGATGTTATGTTTGTCTTACGGCACTGGCTCTCTGCATTCCCTGGAACCAGTGGCCCATTAAATTGCTCACGATGGTCGTTAAACCTCCAATCAAAAAAAAAAAAAAAAAATTTAATTTTTTTAGAGAATGAGAATGATTTGCTTGATTATATGAGTATTTTGATTGGGTCTATTCAAAAGTCATTTTAAGTGCACACATTTATTAAATAACCCTTTTTAATAAAAAATGCAATGTGTGTTACACAAAGGTAGTCTCCTTAAGTGCATTTGAATAAATCTCTGCAAAATCTCATCAACATTTTTTAGGGAAATATATTAGTGAATATGCATTAACCCTAGTCCTGTAAAACACTGCTGGCTCATTGTGTTTCTTAGATATGTTTTCAGTCTTTTTATAGCTGAGAAAGAATCCATGGTATCGCTGTTGTAACAGGAATAACAGCTACTACTGTTAGCAGACATTTGATGTTCAAGCAAATTAGATCTTCATTGGTTTAAATTGCCGTAAAGTATTCCATGGAAGATTTAGGAAAATAATCTATTCTTCCACCTTCACATTGGCTTGACTCTTGATGGAGTGATTGATTTCATTCTGAAAAAGGTGATGTCAAGAGTTTCAAGAACTACTTGGAATACTTTGCATAAGCTTTAATTAACAGTACAAAAAATAATTAGACAGATGTGTATTTTTAGTAAGGTATAAAAATACAGAAAATTAAAAATTGTGTCCTTTTCTTTTACTTGGAACATGCCCTGGGCCCCTCCTCTGCAGCCCCCTTGACCATCACTATTGCCATATAATAAAGAAAAGTTCATTGATCCTCTATAATATGGAATTACTTATATCTTTATAACATACATACACGTCACTAAGCTGTAATCTAAGGTTCAGAGGTTAACTCCTCAAAGAAAGATCCTTTTCCAAACAAGTTAACGATGGTATTGAGTTTTTGTATCTAAGGTGTTCACATAAAAGTAGAAAAACAGAAAATATTATTTATGTGCCTTGAAATAAACAAACTAACACATACCATCATTAACATGGATGTGGAACAGATGCTGATCACCACTACCACATAGTTCACCAATCTGCTGTTATATGGAATTACTCATCTGTATTGAGTCCATATCAAAAGAAAAATGGGTTGAATATTATTTGTATGCTCTAAAATGATAAAAAAGCATCAGCAATCACTATAGAAAAGGTTCTGGTAGGAGAGGAACAGCATAAAAGAAATGTCACCATACTTTGGAGAAATGCCAAAATCAAAAAGTCATTGGTAAGCTGGTAAAATAATATCAGTTTTGATGGTTCATATGTTATTGATTCAATATTATTTGCACTATTGTTTTTCTTTTAATGTCATGTTGTTTACAGTTTGAAAGAAACACCTTTTACAAAAACAAGCTGTACAAAGTGAAGGCAGGTTTGACTAGAATATAATTTATTTTCTGCTCTAGTAGTCCATCTCCAGCCTGGTTACAAGATTTATGGAGAATGTAGAAACGAAGTTGTTGAGGTGAATGTGCAGTGACATCAGAAAGGATAAATTTGGAGTAAAATGACAAGTGGGCCAAAGAAACAAAATTGCATTGGTATGGGCATTTACTGATAGGAATGAAGGATATGATTTGATGCAGAGTTAAGCATGTACTTGTAAGGAAGGAAGGATATATGTGTGTGATGCCAAGTGATGCATATATTGATAAGGAATGAAAAATATGTGTGATGAAGAGTTACAAACATGGAATTACTCAAAAAACAGAGCAGAGGAAGACCTGCAAGTACATAGAGGGAATGTTTACATGAAAACATAGAGGAAAAGAATTTGAAAGAGATGAGTGAAATATTCCTAATATAATATTTGAAATTAACAGATTGTCAAAAATCTTTTAGGAGATTATTGAACTGTTAAAACTGTGTGTTCTGGCCTTTAGAACCAATGTATCTCAGTGCCATTTAGGTTGGCCAAAAGAGAATAGATGATTAAAACATTAATTTCTTGTAGAAACTAAACATTAAAAATGAAAAAATAAGTCTTGATTGAGTACTTACTTTTGACAACTGGATGTTATAGCAGTCGAACCTAGCACCACACCAAAACTGTCTGTTGGAATCACGAAGACAAAAACGTTCTCAGCTCACCCAAATACATTGTTACTTCTCACCCAAATACACTGAAAATGAGCCCCATAAAAAGGCAAATGAAGGGAAAAACTGTGGAATGCCAGTTATTGTAATAAAAACATTCCATGGTTGTTTCCTCCTCCATTTGCCTCCTGGCGGGGCTCATTTTCTGTGTATTTGGGTGAGCAGTAGCAGTTCCTCATGAATGTTCTTTTGTCTTCATGTTTCTAATAGATGGATTTGGCCCAGCTCTTGGCTCAACTGCTATGACATCCAGTTGTCAAAATTAAGTACGCAATCAAGACTTATTCTTTAATTTTTAATGTTTTGTTTCTACAAGAAATTAATATTTTAATCATCTATTCTCTTTTAAACTGCCAGCTTAAACAGCACTGAGATAAATTGATTCCATGGACCAGAACATGCAAAATGGTAAAAAGTTCAGTTATCTCCAAAGAGATTTTTGACAACCTATTAATTTTCATGTTCACATGTTTTCAGCTCAAACTTTGGAGCAAATGAAATCTATGATATTTGAAATTAAACTCTCTGCTTTTAAGTTAGATAAAATAAAATAATTGGATGGAATATAGTGGTAATGACTTATACCTTTGTCAGCAATGGAATGTCAGAATAACATGAAGTGGTAACACATACTGAATGAAATGTTGCCAGATTATAAAATGGACTTCCACGTGATAAGAATATGACATGGTGAGTGTGTTTTTATAGGTGTTGCAGGAAAGGCAAATTTGAAAGCTGATTAACGAAGGGGGTTAGACATTTTGTGTGGTCCCAGTTGATATGCAGCAGAAGTATCACCAATGGTTAATAATGATAACTATGAGGTCCGTTCAAGGAAGACTTGTGTGGAAATTTATAAACTTGTATATACGAACCTGAACTACATATGGCTGTGGACTTTTTCAAAGTAATCTCCTCCGGCAGCAATGCACCTATCCAAACGTCACTGCCACTCTTCAAAGACATGCTGGAAGCCATCTTTCTGCATCCCTTTCAGAGCCGCCTCTGAAGCTTTAACTACTACTTCTTCTTCTTTTGTCAGACCTGCCAACCTCTCAGAACCAAAAAACGTAACAATCAAATAGAAAAATCGCAATATGACGTGTGCTGATAATTTTTTAAGCCTACTTCAGCTATATAAATTCTTGATGGTTGCAGGTGTAAGGGGAGGGAGGTTGCTTCAAATAAACAGACACTTGTCCACATTCGAGCACCAACCAATCAGCTGCTTTAAGTATGACGAAGAGTCAAAAATACAAATCAGTCTTGAACATTATACGAAACGAGTCGTCCATTGGTTGCTGATTGCACTTGACTTACTTTATTTCTGTTTTGAAACTAGAGGCAGGGGAATCTGTTAAGAGAAATTGGAAACCTCTCCAAGAAAAAAATCTTTGGAAGGGGAAAAAACAGATGACACGCAAAAATTTCCCTACTTCTGTCTGAAAAGGAGAGGAAACATGACTTTTTAAAAAAAAATCGTATTTTTGGCAGCAAAATCATCTTATCGTGCTGCAGCATGATTTATCGTACTAAATATGATAAAATCGTAACAGTTGACAGGTCTGTTGATGTAAACCTGCATCCTCGCAAGTATTTTTGAGAGTTGGGGAAAAAAAAAGTCACAGGGTGCTAAATCTGGACTGTATGGAGGGCGTGGGACCGTTCCAATGTTTTTGTCAGCCAAAAAGGACTTTCTGCACCACGTGAGGAGATAAGCGTTATTGTGGTGGAGTTTCCAACCATTTTGGTGAATGTGTGGATGCTTGTGATGGATATGTGTGATCAACTTTGTCAAAACAGATACATAATAATCGACATTAACTGTGGTATTTGGTGACATGACATTCTGGTACACCATTCCTTGGTAATCAAAGAAAGTGATTACCATTCTGGCAGACTTTTCACATCTGGCCTTTGAAAATGATGGAATTTTCCATACAGAGCTCTGTTGTTTGCCCTGTGGACTGTAGTGATAAAGAAAAGTTTTATTGTCTGTAATCACTGACTTCAGGTGGTATTTGTGTGAAGCAGTTGCTTGCTTCAAAAATTGACACACCTCAACATACACTTGTTTTTGTTCAGGCGTCAGTAGCTGAGGAATCCATCTTGCAGTGATTTGTGTTATGTGTAGTTTCTCACTGAGTATAGTGTGGGCACTTCCAACTAAAATATGTAAATGTTTTGCTATTGTCTCGGTGTGAGCCGACAATCCTCACAAATAATCACGGCTGCAGTGCCTACCATCTGGTCAGTAACGATCATTGGCGACTCCCCAGGTTCACCTTGTTCAGGGTTCCCACGGTCATTGAAAACTCCTTGAATTTAATTTTCCTTTTCAAGGGCCCTTGAAAGTCCTTGAATTATGCACAAGTCCTTGAAAAGAACTTGATTTTTTTTTCCATTCACTAAATTTCAGAATAGCCGCAGTTTACTGAAGAGAAGCCATCACCAAAATGTCACAGGTGGCAGTGCTGTGTTGTGGAACTCTCTCTTGGAATCAGAAGCACATATGTAGCTGTCACATTTCCAGTTTTCATGCAGTTGTGATTCTGAACAACAATAAGCGAATGTGAGGGAGTGTAAGTGTAAAGTACTAGCATCTCAAACCAGGTTTGCGATTTGCTGAATGCTTGTAGCCCAGGAATCCAGTATAAAATTTTGGTTGTCCATCAATGATCTGTCCTTCTGGCAATATGTCCAACCCATTGCCATTTCAGGGATTTTACTGTGATCATGATATCTTCCATATATACAGTATATATACTGTATAAAGAGATACTTTATATATCTGTGTAGCTCTGTGCAAGAGCCAGAAAAATTCCAAATGTAAGTAAAACCTAAATATGCATTTCATAAGTCAAAATGGATAAAAGATGAAATTTTGGCATAGAAACTGTACTTGCAACTTGATGATGCTTTTGGCTTTAAGTAACACTAATGGAAATTAAATTTCTGTAGTCAAGCGTTACTTTTATTTCGAGTGTTTTCCATGTTTTTGTCTGCGACTGATAACCATATTCTATAGTGCCCTAGGGGATGTTGCTTTCAATTTCTTATATTTTATTCTTAGCTTAGTTTACTTTAATGAAAAATATTTTGCTTTTAACTGCTTTGTCAAATGTGTAACACATTGTGTCAGTGATAAGGAAACCTGAAATCTTATGGAACAATAATGCCTCACCAAGGTATGCCCCTGTGTTTAGTTATAACTATGATTTTAATTGAACTTTTTGATTGTTTGTTACAACTTATTTTAGTGTTTTATGAGTTCTTATTAGGCACGAATATAGTCTTGAAAATTTTTATGAGTCCTTGAAAAGTCCTTGATTTTTTTGGTGAAAAAAGAGTGGGAACTATGTTGTTTCTGAAATGATTCACAGCCTTCGCAAAATTCTTTTAGCCACCACTGCTGTTCTCTACAATGGTGCATCACACTCTTACCATATGCCTGAACCAACATTTCGTATGCTTCCAAATTCATTTCCCCTAAATGAACACAGAACTTCAAAGTTGTACACTGTTTCACTTTGACATTCATGACTCAACTGAGAGGGGGGGGGGTGTCCAAACATACGCTTCTTCACAGCATTCTACTCAAGGTCATGTGCAATACAACAGCTCAGAAAGGTTCATTCACTTGGACTGGAGTCGCATGTTTGGTGTGATGATGTTTTGGTTCAAATATGTAGTTATACTATTTTTAAAAAAATAAAATAAATAAATAAATAAATAAATGCCCAAGTCTCTTGAACAGGCCTCATATATTTGAATCAACGCATGTTGCTACCTTAGGCAAAGTCACTACGGAAGTCTTCTATCTGATAATTTTATTTTACATAACTTAAAAGCATGGAGTTTAATTTCTAATATTATATTAAGAAAGCATTAAGGAGTGACATGGAGAAGACAGGCTCAAGACAGACAATTGTGGAAGAAACTTGGGGAGACCTTCATCCAGCAGTGGATTGATAATAGTTGATGATGACATTGGCGCACCCAAGGAGGGGGCTTGGGGGCTAAACCCCCCTCCAAGGAGATTAAGAGCGACATACATCACAAATTAAACATTCAAAAATATTATTTTACATGTTCAAAAAATTACATAGTGTCTTCTATTATATGATGTCTTCTTCCCAAAGCCCCAAAGAGATTAAGAGTGATGTATGTCACAAATTAAACATTCAAAAATATTATTTTACATGTTCAAAAAATTACATAGTGTCTTCTATTATATGATGTCTTCTTCCCAAAGAGATTAAGAGTGATGTATGTCACAAATTAAACATTCAAAAATATTATTTTACATGTTCAAAAAATTACATGGTGTCTTCTTTCAAAAGCCCCAAAGAGATTAAGAGCAATGTATGGCACACATTGTGTATGTATACAGTATATAAATAGTCCCCTCCAACAGGAATTCCTGGGTGCGCCACTGGATGATGATGATTATATTAAGAATACTCCAAAAATATATCTGTTGTCATCTTGTTATGTGGATAACTGCCATTCCTGCCACAATGCTTTAAAAAGTTAGGTGATACCAGATCAAATTAAGTAGAGGAGACTGTATGGCAGCAACCCCACCCAACTGATAATGATGCAGGGAAAGAAGACATATTTTTGGTAATTTCAAGTCATTAAAATTACCAAAAATATGTTATTGTGCCAGCAGTCAGCTCCAGAAATAATAAGTTTGGTGTAATATGTTAACCATTTGTATATTGATGATAAATAGGCCTTTTGGTTCTGCAAGTGATCACATTATTGTGATGAGATATTTATTATAATGCCAGATGGTGATGCACTTCTTGTAGTCAAGTGACACTTTTGACTAGAATGATATTTTTGTGTCCACCCCACATTTTTGCACACGGCATATGATTCACTGGTTACCCAAAGCACTTGACACCTACCATGAACCTCTGGCACATACATGAAGTGATATGAGTGTAATTATTATTTCCCCAAAGCATATGTTGCAGTTTTTTTTATATGGTGATTCCACATATATAGTAATAATATTCTTATAACCAACATGTAAACATTTCTCTGTATTTTCAGATACTGAATTGTACAAAGATAGTAGGATGTCGAAAGAAATGCTGTTTATTTTAGAAAAGAAGAATTTCTGTCTGCTGAAATACTACTCCCTGTAGAATTCCTGTATAACATGTAGTGTATGAACAAATGATGTTTGTCAGTTATTAAAATCAACTGGCTATGCACCTATTTATAATACAAAAGTTCTAGAAACATGAACTTTTCTAATTAATCTGTATTTTTGTAAAAATTTTGCTTCTGTTACAACACATTTCCAAATACAGGGGAATACATAATTCATTTATTCCTATAATTTGGGAGTGTATATGTATGAAAAACTGAACACTGTTAATTCATTTTTACCGGAATAATGAATCTGAATTTGCTTCAATTAATGTTAACATTTGCAGCTGATTGTTTTCCTTATAAAGCCATAACTGCAACACCAGACAATTTAAAATAATAAATATGCAACACCAGACAACGTAAATATACATTTAAAATAAATCACAGACTTAAGTTCCATGTGTAATAATAATAAATACTTGAGCAAACAAACAAAAGAAAAACTATACAAATGATAACTTTCTTTAATAAATTACCAACAGTTATCCCCAAATTGTATATAGTTTCATTTCACTGCTCTTACTTGTTCTCATATTTGGGTTTCTGAAACCCCAATATTGGAATTTTTTTATTTAGGCAGCACAATATTAATTGCATCTTACTGCTTTTATCTATTTTATGTATTAAGGCCAATGTGAGGCTTACAGTTGCTTGAAATTGGAATTTCTAATAGCCTGTTGCAGTCTTTAGAAGTTTGTAAATTACGAGTATTTTCAGTAACTGATTTGAATATTGTTAACAACATGCAAACCTTTTCTTACTTTATTTCTTTTCTTTTTTTTTTTTTTTTTTTTTTTTTTTTGTAAGAGCTGAAAATGTTTTTTTTTGAAAAGTAAACCACAGGTTACATTTAAAATAAATTGCAGACTTAAGTTCCATGTGTAATGCATTTCAAGTAGCATATCTTGTTTCTTTAAGTTTAAAGAATGTTATGGATTGAATTGATCTGCATTTTTGAAAGCTAATTGCTGCATTTCTATGTTCAAAAACTTTTGCTGTTCAGTCTGTGAGTGTGTTCATACTGTACTTATGTTGAGGGAAGAACTTATTCATAACTGTACTGCATATATTATCTAATTGTGTAATCTTTAACCTTATAGTTTGAGGACAATGGCTTACACTGTAGTGGAATGTGCTTGTTTCACAACACATTACTGAATTTATTGGTTCTAATCATTCACTTTTTAGTATCGTGATTGTCAATAGAAAAAATATTTCCATGTGAAGAATATTAATTATTGAAAATTCGCGAGATTACAAATGAAACTTAAGATTCGTCATGCACTGTAATTTTTATACTTTTATTCTTTAAGGCAGGTTAAATTGATTAATGACTGAGTGTACTAAGAGTTCTTTGGTATGATAATAGCAGTAATATAGTTTTAAATCTATCGTGTGACATGCATTTCATGAATGTGGTAGGTATGATATATTTTAATATCCTTACTGTTTGGTTTCTAAATCAACAATCTTTCCAGTATGTAACATGCATTTTTTTACATACATACGTATCACTAAGCTGTTCTCTGGGATTCAGAGGTTACCTCCACAAAGAAAAACATACTACCAGATAATTTTTAACTGATTATTTACTTATTGTTGCCGTATCAAACTCCTCCATTTACAGCGATCTTGACATACCACTTGGGCTTCACTAACATCCATCACACGATGCACACAGGATCTTCTATGTTTCGTACTCATGATCTTTTTCTCATGCAGACAGTCCTGAATCTGATCCTCCCATGACTTCCTTGGCCTTCCTCTACCTTTCCTTCCTGCCACTTGGGCTAAAAATATTTTCTTAGTAAGCATCTCATCACTCATTTCTTCAACATGCCCAAACCACCGAAACATATTAGTCTCCACCTTGCTAATAACATTTTGCTTCACATTACACAACTCCAACACATCTTCATACCTCACACGATCAGAATGTGTCTTGCCACAAACACCCTGTAAGTAACGCATTTCTCCAGCACACAAACAACTCCTATGTTTCTTCTGTAGTACCCAGGTTTCACTGCCATACATCAGAGTAGGAACACTTGCACTTTTATACACAGCCATGCGGGACACTCTTGAGAACCCATCATTCCTGTGAAAACCTCCCAAGGCAGCTATGACTTTCAATGAAAATTTCACTCGCCTACTAATTTCACCATCCAATTTGTTCTCTCTGTCAAACATGCTTCCTAAATACGCAAACTTATTCACCTGGTCAATCACGGTGCCATTCAGACCTACACTGAAGTGCCAGAAAAACTGGTACACCAGTCTAATACTTGGTAGGTCCCCCACGGGAGTGCAGGATTGCAGAAATACGATGGGACATGGATACCACTAGCTTCTGGAAATATGCTGCAATGCACGCCATACTTCCTGCAGAGCGTTCCATAATGCGGGTGTATTCCGAGGTCTCGGATTCCTGTGTTCGATAGTGTGTTGCATGGCATCCCAAACGTGTTCTATCACGTTCAGATCTGGGGATTTGGGTGAAAATGGCAACACCCCAAACTCAGATGAATGCTCCTCTAACCTTGATGTGGTGTCCCTGCACTTGTGTGGAGGTGCATTGGCCTGTTGGAACAGGCCCAACCCATTAGCATGAATGCAGAACATGAACGGGTGTATCTCGTCAGAAAGGATGCGAACATAGCGTTGGCCGGTCACAGACATTTGCAGACATACCAGGGGTCCCAGTGAAGTCCAGCTAAACACCCCCCCACCCACACACACACCACCACCACCAGCCGGTAGAGTTCCCTGTTGACAGGCAGGATCCATGGCTTAATGGGGTTTGCACCACACACGAATCCTTCCATCTGCCCGATACAGTTGGAAATGCGACTCATCAGACCAGGCAACTTGTTTCTAGTCATCCAGTGGCAGTGTTGCCGTGCCCAAGTGAGGCGCATAGCTCTGTGTCGTGCACCCATCAAGGGTACTTGAGTTGGGCGTAGGCTCCCAAAGCCCATATCGTGCAAGGTACGTTGCACAGTCCGGACGCTGATGCTTGTTGAGGCTCCAACATTGAATTCCAATTATACCTGCAAGAGTGTTACATGCCTATCGCATGAAATGATTCTTGACAGCCAACAATGGTCATGTTCACCCAATGTCTTTTTACGGCGACACTGGTATCATAGGTTGGAGGTTTTGCTGGAATTCTTGTAGTCACGGTACACCCTTGCAATGGTCACCGTGAAAATCCGAACTTCGTTTCTACCTCCGAAATACTATGGCCCATCTCACGAGCGACAACTATGACTTTTTATGATGTTGAAAATTGCTTAAATCGTTATTACTTGTCATTCTCATGCCGAAAACAGCTCTGACAACAGGCTGGGATGTCTATCGTTTTATATACGCACTGGCAGATGCAACCGAGTGCGCGCATAGGTGACGTTGCTATGTATTTTGCATAAGCTCGTCTGTACCAGTTTTTCTGGCACTTCAGTGTATATTACATTCAGTACTACCAGCTCATCACTCGAAAACCATAACTTTGGTTGTTCCCTTATTAATACTCAGTTTGAATTTAATGCAAACTTCATACATACATTTTTTTTAATGTTTGAAATATAGCAAAAACATATTTAATCAATTTTTAAAGTACACTCTTTGCCGAAAACAAACAAATCACACCAAGAAAGTTGTTCAATCCTGATGAAACTCCGCATGCAAGTACCTCAGGGCCAAGTATGCAAATGATTAAAAAATAATGAGCAATGACTAAATAATGGTCCACCACTGCAATCCAGATGAAACTCCTTATGAAAGTACCTCATGGCCAAATATGCAAATGATTAAAAAATAATGAGCAATGATTAAAAAATAATGAGCAATGACTAAATAGTGGCCCACCACTGCAATCCAGATGAAACTCTTTATGAAAGTACCTCATGGCCCAATATGCAATTGATTAAAAAATAATGACTAAATAGTGGCCCACCACTGCAATCCAGATGAAACTCCTTATGAAAGTACCTCATGACCAAATATGCAAATGATTAAAAAATTATGACCAATGACTAAATAGTGGCCCACCACTGCAATCCCGATGAAACTCCTTATGAAAGTACCTCATGGCCAAATATACAAATGATTAAAAAATAATGACCAATGGCTAAGTAGTGGCCCACCACTGCAATCCAGAGGAAACTCCTCATGAAAGTACCTCATGGCCAAATATGCAATTGATTAAAAAATAATGACCAATGACTAAATAGTGGCCCACCACTGCAATCCAGATGAAACTCCTCATGAAAGTACCTGATGGCCAAATATGCAATTGATTAAAAAATAATGACCAATGACTAGATAGTGGCCCACTATTGCAATCCAGATGAAACTCTTTATGAAAGTACCTCATGGCCAAATATGCAAATGATTAAAAAATAATGACCAAAGGCTAAGTAGTGGCCCACCACTGCAATCCAGATGAAACTCCTCATGAAAGTACCTCATGGCCAAATATGCAATTGATTAAAAAATAATGACCAATGGCTAAATAGTGGCCTGCCACAGTGTATGGGAACAGCACATCGAGGAGGGCATATCAAGAGCTAAGATCGTACGCAGGAATGATTAGGGCAGTGGATTGCAGCTGCATTAACCTCCATGGACTATGAGGATGCCTCAACATTGGATCCGTACACAGTTCGAGCAGTTGAGTGAGTTTGAGAGAGGACATATAATAGGGCTGAGAGAGGCTGGTTGGTCAAGTCGCCGTATCGCCAGGCATTTGGGTCAGAGTGACACGGCAAATGATATTGGCTCCAATGGGTCGAGAAGGGCACAACGCAGTGGATGAGAACTTGAGGATTGAGTGATTGTGAAAGCTGCTCAAACAGAACCAAATTTGTTGCTCTCAACCATTCATGACCATGTTGTCTCGTCTACAGGTACGGAAGTGGCCATCCAGACCGTTGTCATGTGATTTGCTTAATGGGGACTACATTCGAGGAGACCACTCTGCCATCTACCATTGACCAGTGAGCATTGCTGGCACTGGTTTCTGTGGTGTCGAGCCAAATCAATGTGGGATAGTGTCCAGTGGCATTGTATTATCTTCAGTGATGAGTCGATGAATCATGGTTTGCATTTGGTGCCAGTGACCAGTGCATATGTGTCTGGAGACAAGCTGGCCAGCACCCGGGTCCTACCTGGCTTGCACACCAGGAAGGACTGTCAGGGGAGCCATTTCCTACAATAGCCGGACACCCTTGGTAGTCCACCATGCGACCCTCACAGCTCAATGGTACATTGACATTCTACGACCTGTTGTATTGCCATTCCTGTAGCACCATCACCGAGCAATTTTCCAATAGGATAATGACCGGCCATACACTGCATGATTTTCCCAGGCCTATCTCCATAATGTTGGCACCTTCCATAGCTAGCTCAGTCGCCAACCTCTCACCGATCAAACATGATGGGACTCCACCTACACCTATCCTGGAATGTCAGCAAACTGGCCTGCAATTTGGACACTCATCTGGCATGCTATACCTCAGGATCGTATATGTGACAGTATGTGTCTGTGCCACACCTAGTAAGCACTTGTATCCAAGCAAGAGGTGGCGCTACAGTGTGTACTGACTTGTGTAGCTGTTTTATCTGAATAAATTGCCCAACTGCTCTGGAATTTCAATAATTTCATTTCCTATACATGTATATTGCACATACCAATTTCATCTCGATTGGATGATTCCTTCCGAGTGCTTTATTTATTTATTTTTCTTCTGGCAAAGAGTGTATATAGCAATCAGTTACCTTACACAAGTCTAAGTGACACACATTTTGGAACAAATTAATCACAGTACAGTCGTGACAGTCTGATCTAATTAATGGATGGCATGTTCAAATTACCAAGGATAATGAATGATATAGTACTGGATTACAGTAATGAATATATTTTTAAATAATATTGTTGTAATTTTACTAAATACTTATTTTTCAGAATATAAGACACTTTTTTTCCCAAAAAATTGGTGTCAAAATCTCGCTGTGTCTGATATACCGAAGGTCTCAATTATCGCCATGAATGTATATGTGCATGTATATATATTATTATAAAGACTGCAAAATGACTACAATGCTGTTGTATTGTGAATACTTGTATATACTATATTTTAAAGTTTATCCATCATTAACAGTGTGTGTTTTTTTATGAGCCAGGCTTGCTATTGTGCTAGACGTGTATTTGTGCACCTGTGCACATAACCATGCATTTGTGAGTAATGTAAAATACAATTTAAGCACATGCATTGTACATAGCAATCTGAAACAGATGTATGAGGTCTATCATAATTCTTTCAAAAAGCAAAGTGATAGAAAAAGAAGCGAAAGAACCGCATCTCAGGATGAAACATCACAGCAGGCACTTACGACACCCATCAGTAAACTGGGAGAGCGTTATTGCTGCTGTAAATTCTTTGGTTTACATAGAACTTTCATAGACAAACACAAAAATCTTAATTCACAGTAAGATAAATACTGTGGAGTTGTAATTTCAAAGCAATTTATGTACAAAAAATTTCATGAAATATGCACTTTAACTGGGGGCATGTACTTTTATTAGCAGTTTACAATGAAAGATGCTACCATGTCTGATAGGCTCGCTTTCTTGCTGTTTGCGAACAATGTGCAGCGGTTAGCCCTTTCACTTTTTTAATGATACTTTTTATTTCAAAACAGTTCCTGTGAACAACAATTTCTGATCAAAAACTTCTATTATGGGAATTCTTACTAGAAAAGTTTTTTTATTTTAATCGCAAATTTTCGGAGGAAACTCTTCTCCTTCTTCAGGCTGTCTTTTGTTGTCACTTTTTAATTCCTTGTCTAGATGTTTCAAAGTTTAAACTATCTGCTGTTTTCGTAGCAGCTCCAAGTCATTAAGAATTCTTATGAGCGATGATTTCTTAATACTTCTTTGTGTAAATTTCTTAATACTTCTTTGTGTAAGACATGGGAGAATGAAGACAAAAGTGTGAAACTATGATGAAAGGATCTGCCCTTTTGGGTGGAATGCATTTGTCAAACTTATTGATAATTTTTTTAATAAGAATAATAATTTTGATTTATTTATGCTGTTACATGACAATATTAAGTTACAATAAATTATGCATGCAAAGGCTATTAATTGAACAGCGAAGGGAACAAGGGAAAATGCCTCTTAGGAGTCCTGACAAGCCCTTCGTTCCCTGAAATTGTAAGACAAGCGAGTTTGGTCTTAGTAGATGAATCCAATGCAGAATAATAAATTTAGAAATGACTTTGTGTTTTTAGTAATTAATTAGTATTGGTGTTTAGATTTAATTAAAGAAAGTATCTTTTATTTTCTAACTGAGTAAATGTTTTTTAGGGTGTTTTTTTTTTTAAAGAGATTTTGGTCATTGATATTTGTTAAATGTACAGGTAATGAATTCCAGTAATCCAGTCCAGAGTAATTCAAGCTTTGTTTTAATAGCTGGGTTTTAGGCTGTATTGGGCAAAGCAGTAATCTATAGGTTAGTTACAATAAATTATGTTTGTTGCAGTTAATTTCCACTAAGTCTACATGTAGATTAATCTTGAGTCTTTGAAACATAATTTTACCTAGGCTGCAATGGAAAAGTTGATTTATTGTTAAGATTCAGAAATCATTAGAAGGAACTGGAGGGTGTAAATATGTATGTATGTGTGTTGTCATAGCAGTACTTCGTTTTGAAAGTAGGTTTATCAATCTAATGTATTTATTTTGTAATACCTGTAATTTATTTACGTTTGTTTTAGTTGTTTAACCCAGGATAAAAAGCAGTAGTTAATGTGAGTCTGAATTAATGTGTGGTACAGGAGAATTAGCATTTTAACTGAGAGAGTTGTTAATAGTTTACTAATGAGTCCAATATTTCTTGATAATTTATGCGAAAGTATTTCTGTGTGTTTATTCCAACGTCAGGGGTAAAATTCACTCCCAAGTAACTAACATGTGGTACCATATCAATTATTTGATTCAGATCTCTGTCTAGAGAACATAGCCTTAGTTTTAGAAATGTTAATTATCAGTTCATTAGTAGTTAGCCAATTTGAGTAAAGATGTAAATAAGTGTTAGCTTTAGTAATAATATCATTTATATTATGTCCACTAAAAAGTAATGCTGTATCATCAGCATATAGTATGAGATAATTTTCTGGTATTATGGTGAATATATCATTAATATATAAATTGAATAACGAGTGCCCCAAAATCGATCCCTGTGGGACTCCATATGTGATTGCTCTAAAGTTGAATGGAATTGATTAATTTGTATATATTGTTGTCTGTTTGTTAAATAGCTTTTAAATAAATTATAAGGCATTCCCCTTATTCCCAGAGAATATAATTTATGAAGAAGGATTTCATGATTTATTGTGTCGAATGCTTTTGTTAGATCTAAAAAGATAGCTAGTGTTATAGTATTAATAGCCAAATTTTTTTTAATAGTGTTTTGTAAATGAAGGACTGCATTTTCAGTAGATTTATGGGGTTGGAAACCAAATTGGTTTTTATTTATAATATTATATTTTAGTGTAAATGTTATTAATCTTGTGTATATTAGTTTTTCTAAAATTTTGTCAAATATGGACAGGTTTGCAATGGGGCAATAATTATTAGCATCGTTTTTTGAGACTGATTTATATTTGGGAATAACCCTTGTTATCTTTAGAGCATCTGAAAAAATTCCTGTGTGGAATACTAAGTTATTAATAATGGGGTTATTAATAATTCAGCAACATATTTGATTTCAATAGGGCGAATATCATTGTGGCCAGGACTGGTATCAAGTTTAATTTGCTGTAAAATATGTGACGGTTCAGAATATGTAATTTCTGTAAGGAAGAATGAATTAAAAAGGTGTACTGTATTCGAATTTTGTGTATATAAGGTATTTCTGACTAAATGATTTTGTTTAAAAGTATGTGGAATAGAAATAAAATGATGATTGAAATAGTTTACAATATCTTGTGTTCTTGTTAGCTTTGATTGCATGTTATCGTATATGTATTCAGGAGTTGTGATCCCAGTTTGATTATCAAGTAAAGTATTCCCAAGTCAGTTTAGAAGAATTTTGAGCAAATATATGTGCATAATAGTTTCTTTCTACTGTTTGAATAGTGTAATTTAAGGAATTTTGAAATGTTTTAAATATGTTAAAATCACTTTGTAATTTTGTTTTAATAAATTTTGCGTATAACCTATTTTTTTTTTTTTTTGTTTATTTGATTTAAGAGATGTGAGGTAATCCAAGGTTTGCAAAATTTCTTTCTCCATCTTGTATTATTTAAGATTGTTGGGAAGGCTTTATCATATTTCTTTTAAAATCGTAAAAAACCTATTATAAGCTAAGTTTTTCCCATGTTACTGCTCCTAAAAGTATTTTGAATTTATCAAGATTTATTTTATTTATGCATCGACTTTTGTGAAGCATGGGTGTAGTTTTAAATGTAATTCCCTTTCAGTGGATTAAAAAAATTGGTAAGTGATCATTAATATCATATTGTAATATTTCTGTTGTTGTAAATTGAACTGGAGCATTAGTTATAGATAAGTCAATTGTAGTATTAGTGTTGGGGGTGATTATAGTTGAGGAATTAATTGTATTTAGAAACCCAGATGCAGTTAGTAGTTGGTTAAATTGATTAGTTATTGAGTTGTTACACAAAATATCAATATTAAAATCTCCCATTATAAATGTTTTTTTATTTGTAAGATTTGCAAATTCTAAAAGGTTATTTAAAATTACTAAAAATTCGCTATAGTCTCAGTTAGGTGGTCTGTAACATAATGTAAAATTCATTTTGAACTGTGAGTATTTCAATATTTTTATTTAGAAATGTACACTTCAATTAAAGAGTAATATAGGTGTTGTTTATTGACATAAATTGCTGCCCCTCCTCCCCTCGAGTATTCACGGTTGAGATAAAACACCTGGAAGTCATTAATTGGAATAGTATAATGCTGGGTAGGAAACCAGGTTTCGGTAATACATATTACATCCAGTGGTGTGCAAATTAGTTGTATAAGTGTTTCTAAAAGTGTAATTTTATTTTGTAATGATCTAGTATTTATATGTATTATTTTGAGTGTTTTATCTGTATTCAGAGATATTAAGTAATTTAAATGTTGGACTGTGTAATATTGAGATTGCATTACACGTCATAGTTATATTGTTAATAAATAGTGGTATGTGAGTTGAAAAATCAGTCAGGTAAGACCATATTGCTGCAAATCCTCAATCAAAACAATTTTTCTTTTTTGGTCTTATTTTTTTTTTTTTTTTGTTGCACCAATCTTCTAGCTTGCCAATACATGTGTTTGTAGTAAGGAGAGAGGTTTTCATTGATAAAGATTGTTTTAGGTTCATATTTGATATTTAAATCAGTTGTTAATCGGAGTCCTTCTTCTGGATGCGATCCACTAGTTTCGAACAGACCTCGAGCGAAACTGAACCAAGATAGGAGTTCCATATTCCATATTTTGCTTGGCTGGTAGGGTATGAACAATGTTTATATCTTTAGGTTGGTGTCTATTTTCTTCCTTATTTCACTTTCACAATTTATATTCTCAATGATAAGTCCATGAATTTCGATATTTTTATTCTTATAATATTGGTTCATTGAATGCAGTTCAGTCTTTAGATTTTTTATCTGAAGGCAACTAATATTTTCTTGAGTTTCCATCATTTCAATATTACCTTTTAGAGTATTATTGGCCTGCTGCAAACTATTACACTTATCAATTAGTTCATCGTATTCAGCTGTCATAAATTCTATAGTGTGTTTAAATTCTTGTATTTCTCTATGTAGTTCTGGAATGCAATCAAGTTTAGAATTTATCTGAAGTATTGCTTGATTAATGTGTTGTAACTCTTGTACTTGATCTTCTTTAATATTAGTTGAATTAATCTTTGTCTTAGAAGGAATGGTCACAGCTGGGCTGTTTTTATGGGTCAGGGAACTCTGAACAATCCTGACACTGAATGAGGTTTAAAGAGAGATAACTAATACAGCCAGGGTTCTATCTAGAGGAATTAAATATAATTTTTTGGAAACTTCACAAAATTCTTTTAAAAATACCTCTGCAAAAATTGTGCTCGGGAAGTTCTCTGGTGCAATAAGCCAAAGTGAAACTTTTATGCACCTTTAACACCCCCCCCCCCGCCAATAACTTGGAAATGAAATTTTCTAAGACCAGAGTAACATAGTACTTCTGAAGCTCCATGTTGGTGCCCTTTTTTTTTTTTAAATCCATCTGAGTCACTTTATACCAATTACATTTATGTCTCCTGAACTTAAAAATGAAATTTTCATATGATCTTTAATGTAATTTTTCCAAGTACTGTGTTGATGTTCTGTGACAGAGCTGAGTTCGGACTCAATTTTAGGAGCCTGAGCCCGTCTGAGCCCGAAGTATATCAGCCCGAGACCGAATTTTATATTGCAAGATAGAGCCCGGGCCTGAACGAGCCCGAAAACTGTGATTAACCTGTTTAGGCATTAAAAAAAAAGTCTTCTCTTCCAGTCTTTCCTATCCGTGCAATTAACCAATGTCTTTCTCAACTGCAGAGTGGGAAAGGGATGTCTATCTATTTCTATAGTTTCTTTGACCATTCATTTCTTCCTGAAGTGTTTCGGGAGGAGGGGGGGGGGGATCAGGAGGCATAACAATGTGCGCCGTACGTTGCTCGATAGAATTAGCAGGGAGCTGCCCCTTTGAGGTAGGGAGCAAAATTTCGTCAACTTTGCTATCTACAGTTCTTATAGAAACTTTTCCTTTGCAGAAATCCAGTAATTCCTGGCCTATGGAATTTTGTTATCCAATCCCAGAATGGATAGCCCTGCAAATTCCTACTCCCCATCTAAACCCAGTTGCCGAAGAATTATCTTTAACAACTCGAAAGTGTAAAAAAATCTTGTGTGATAAATCATGTAAAATCACATTAAAAAAAAAGGAAGAAAATTCTCTCTCTCTCGGAGCCTGAACTCCAGTAAGTATTATGCAGCCCGCACTCGATCTACTTCGGGCTCGGCCCGTCTCAGCTCTGTTCTGTGAGCTCATGGACATAATTTTAATTATTTTTTAGCAGCTAAATAGTTTCATCTCATTAGATTTACTGCTTTGTTTTTCATTTTGTTGCCTGATGACTTTTCCCCAAATAGCTTCATATCAATTAGGTTTACTATTTGCTGTTATTATTATTTTGAAGGTAGAAGTGAAATTTTTACGCAACCCCCCATTTTTTGTGCTAAAAATATTTTTTGCAACTAGCAACAGTACAGTACTGACTACCTGGCAATAGTATAAAGAATTAACAATCTTGTAAATTAAAAGTATTTCTTGGTCTCACCCTTAAGGTCTGTGTTTGCCTTTTTATAACATACAACGAACCTGGCCCAACTCTTGTCTCGGGGGTTTCAGGCTTGGAGCCAAACCAACGATGAAAAGATGTAACACAAGCCATGGTGCATCCTACGCAAACTTTGCTACAAAACTTAAATTCAATATAAACGGAACTCTCTCTCTCTCTTCCTTTCTTCTGAGAGGGAAAGAACTTACAAACTCCAAAAATGAAGGTCTTACTGTGGGCTGTGTAAGTATAGGTTTTGCTAACGTATGTTCGTTTATTATCCTAAACTCCCAGGAGTCTGTTATCCTAAACTGAGTACATGGAACCTCTCCCACATTTTAGGGCTCACAGAGGGACATTAAACAAAAAGTGGGTTCATTTTCTGTAAACTTCAGCTTACATGTAGATCTGAGGGGATGTTGATAAGTCTTTGGCTTTCACACCTTCTCTGTTTCCTGACAGATGAAACATATGTCACATAAAAGTATCTGTCATATTTGTTGACAAATTTTGATCCTATTGTGAAATGAATAACCATTTCATTTTCATGTCTGAAATAAAGATGGCATCCTCTCAAGTAGAATCTGCTGTGAAAGAGAGCTGAGCGGCAATTAAGTTTGTGAAGGGGAAGACAGTGAAAAATATTCACATGGAAACAGGAAATCAGTATCCTTCCTATTCCACAGTTAAAAACAGGGTTGCCAATTTTAAGACAGGATGTCACAGCACTGAGGATGCAAAATGTCTGGGAAGGCCTGTTGTGATCATCATTCCCCAAAATTAAGATTCAGTCCGTAACGTGATTTTGAAAGACTGAATAATCCCTGCAGGAAAGATTGCAAAGATTCTGGGGTTGTCCTGCAAATACGTTGGATTCACCATTCATGAGGTGCCGGGCATGAAGAATCTCTTAGCCAAATGAAGTGTGGATATATCTGTATGATCCAGAGTCCAAGAAATTAACAGGGTTGCCAAGACCTTTTGCACTTCATACTCATAATCTTTTTTTCATGCAGACATTCTTGAATGTGGTCCTCCCATGATTTCCTTGGCCTTTCTGTACCTTTCTTTCCTGCCACTTGGGCTGAATAAATTCTCTTAGTAAGCATCTTGCCACTCATCTTTTCAAAATGACCTAACCACCTCATACTATTTGTCTCCACCTTACTAACAACATTTTGCTTCACATTACAAATCTTTGTTTCTCAATTGATCAGAACATGTCTTGCCACAATCCCCTCCCCTGCCCCACCATAAGTAACACACATCTTCAGCCCACTAACAACTTCCATGTCTCTCCTGCAGCATCCAGGTTTCACTGCCATACATCAGAGTAGGAACAATTACACTTTCATATACAGCCCTTCGGGACTTCCTTGAAAGCCCATCATTCCTGTGAAATCCTCCTAAATGAGCTGTGACTTTCAAAGAAGAATTCGCTCATTTAACAATAACACTTTCACTAAATCTGTCAACTTTACTGCACATGGAACACTGAATGCAGTAAACTTCTGCAACTCATCTTCCTTGTATACTGGTCTGAATCGTGTTCCAGTACGAAAGTCCACCATTGGACTAAGAGAACATGGTTGCCTGGGTACATTGTTGGATAGTAGTGTACATGTTATGTTGGTAGCTATGTAAATTTGCATTAAAAATGACATATTTTCATCTTTTTTAGTATTATGTTTCAATGTGAAGTTTTTAAAATTTTTTGTTCCTTATAACATTTTTTTTTTTCTGGTTACAGTTGTATAACATGGTATTTCTATTTATAGTATGTTTCATGTACATTAATTTTATGCTATATGTTGTAAGCTTTTGGAAGAAAATATTATTGTTTCTTAAATATATCTAATCATTTTATTCGTTATTGCAGATGAACAAGCATGGTCACAGATGGAAATTTCTTGTGTTACCTCAAAAACTGCTGAAAAGAATGAAGGCATTCGGCTGTACAGCTGTGGTGAATGCCCATATTCCACACCATATAAAGCAAGTATAAAAAGGCATAAACGAAAGCATTCTGGTGAGCATCCTTACAAGTGTTTCATTTGTGAACAGAGGTTTACCCAGAGCTGTAGCCTTAAGCGACACTTAGAAATCCATTCTGGTGAGTGCTTACATACTTGTGACTTATGTGGTGCTGCTTTCCAGAAAAGTGTTCAACTCACTCGCCATGTAAAATACCACCTTGATATGCAAAGCTGATGTAGGTGAAATAAGGTGGCACTACTTGGACTCAGAGGAGATTGTATTATGTCGTGTGTAGTGAATTACTCTTACCAATTTTTTTTATTTATTTTTTATTTAGGCAGCTGTTAGCATGGGATTCTGCCATGTCCTAGCAAGTATGTATAGATTAATGAAAAGGAACTGTACACCCACTATATGATTATATATAAAATAGTAAAACTATACTAGTAATCCGATTTATTGGCATAAGAATATAAATCATTTCCAAGCTTTCGCACATCAACCAGATGGCCTTTTCAAGGAAGGTCACAGAAAACTGCCAATATTTATTCTTACTCCAACAAATCGGATTACTGGTATAGTTTTACTATTTTAAGAGTGTGTATATTGAGCAAATGAAGATGCTCCATGGGCTTTATGACATCTAGCTTCTGTAAATTTGTGGGTATATAAAAGCGACATTAAAAAAGAAATTCTGCTAGCATACATTGTGTACAACTGTCTACATACAAGTGAAATTACTAATCATGTGCAATTATTGATGCATCATTATTTTTACACAGCATTTGTTATAAGTACCCATTCAAACTTCCATCTTTTTCTGTTTTGTTTAATGTGTCTTGAGTGATTCTACACAGCAGGGCATGGGATATATACATGGGTGAAGGTTTTCCACCCTAGGTATAGAATTCCATCTTTCAAAGTTTTTAAAAAAGTTAAGTTAGCAAAAATAATTTCTTTTTCTTGCACTGTTGTTCTCTTCGTCTTTTATTGTTAAATAAACGTATTTCATTTCGAGACATCAGGGAAAAGTTTCTGAAAACAGAAGTTTGAAGAAGTGAAAATTTCTCCCATAGTCGTGCTTTTTCTCTCAATCCCCCCCCAATATTGTTGTTAAATATATATTTTTTGCTAATGTTTTTATTCCAGCTTGAAAAGGAAGGCAACATTTTCTGAAAACGGAAGATCGACAGCATGAAAAATTTGTCCCATAATCATAATTTCTTGTTATCTGCATGTTCACTCTGTCCTGAATTGAAAATCCTAGAAATACGTGGCATCAGTGAATAAAGAAATACATCGCTCTTGCCACATTATTAACACATAGCAACCGAAACTTTGTTATCCAGTCACCGCTGGGGATCTGAATCCCAGATCTCTCGATATCTAGCCAAGCGCGTTAGCCTTACGCTACAGTGGCCAACAATCAACAGTGCTGTGTTTTTTTTTGGTTTTTTTCTGGCAGCTTATGACATCATAAATCCGTAAGATGGGCTCAGTTACTGAGACGTCTCCATCTGGTGGGCATTAACAGCACTGGATATATATTAATTACACCATTTAAATCCAAAGGGTGAGATCCAAAGTGAAAATTCTCCAAATATGTGACGTCAGTGAATAAACAAAGACATTGGTCTTTCTACGTTTTATCAACACATAGCAACCGAAAAATTGTTATCCGGTTACCGCTGGGGATCCGAATCTCAGGTCTCTCTCGATATCTAGCCAAGCGTGTTAGCTTTACGCTATGGTGGCCAACAATCAACGGCGCTATGTGTGTTTTCTGTCAGCTTATGAAATCATAAATCTTGGCTAGATATCGAGAGATCTGGGATTCAGATCCCCAGCATTTACCGGATAACAATGTTTTGGTTGCTATGTGTTGATAAAACGTGGAAAGAGTAGTTGGTGTCTTTGTCTGTCCTGAATTGTTAAGAGACATTTCCCCACAAAAAATGTTTACATTTCAGGCTCAAAAAAGATGCAGAAATTTCCAAAAAATTCTTAGTAAATGTATTTTTTTTTTCTTGCAATGTGTCGCCATGTAAATTTTTGTGGTAGTTGGAAGCACACTTAAAGTTACATATAATGTTTTTTTAAATTATATATGTAACTTTAATTGTGCTTTCAGTGCGATTATGATTTGTTGCGATGCCAGGTTGGAAAGCTAAGTTTTTTAACAGTAACTCCGGGTGATGTGAAGCAATGAGTGATTTCCAGATGTATGGAACATAAATGGAAAGATATGAATTACAATTTTTGAAAACTAAAATTTCTAATCTTTTTCTGTATCTTAGGGCAAAACAATTCAGTTCATTGGCATAAGAATAAAAGATCTATTGCAACTCACAAACTTCATTACTAAAAAATGCCCTTCCATAAGATTCACTATTAATGAAGAAATTGATGGCAAGATAAATTTCTTGGATGTCAGCATCTCCAAAAATAATAATCTCTTATCCACTACAGTCTATGGTAAACCAGTTTCTTCCAATAGTATTATTCCATTCAATTCTCATACTTTCCACCAATATAAACTTTCAGCTCTAAAGTCTCTCATCCACTGAGCTAATTTGGTCTGTAACAATGATGCTAACCTAAAAATTGAATTTACTAACATCCACAGCTTTCCAAAAATGAATTTGGTTCACACACAGCTTTCCTTTTTCTTTTTTTACATCCACAGCTTTCTAAATGAATTTGCTTCAACACGGCTTTCCTCCTCACCTGGTTTCAAAATTAATTCAAACTATGAAAAAACCAAGTTGTTGCTCTTCAACCTGTATTGTAAAAAAAAAAAAAAAAAAAAGGAACTACTGTTTTCTGGTTCCCTTTCCATAAATTTTCTGCATACAAGCTCATCAGTATCTTCAAAAGAGAAGGATATAGATTTGCTATTTGCTCTTCTCCTTCTCTCTCTCTCTGTGCTCTTTCATAATGACAGAGACCCTAGATCACCACTGTCTTCTCTGGGAGTGTATAAAATTCCTATCAAGACCACTGACATAATTACAGCGTATGTAGGAAGTTCATTCTGGAAAATTATTTCAAGACATCAGGAACACAAATCCAATGTTAAATCTGGAAAACCTTCTTCCATGTCTCAACTTACCATGGCTGACACTTCTGCTGTTCCACTTTGGTCCAATACAAAGAAGTTGGCTACTTTTCAATATTGTTTTGCTCTGAGGTTCAGAAAAAGTTTGGAAATTTTATTTTCCAAAAGTTTGTAACTCTGATCTTCTCATTTATGTTCCATACAACTGGAAATCACTCATTGCTTCGCCTCACGTGAAGTTACTGTTAAAAAACTTACCTTTCCAATCTGGCATCGTGACAAATCATAGTCGCACTAATGAAGGCCATAGCAATAGCTGAAATATATTTGCCTTAAAAAGCATTATATGTAACTTTAAGTGTGCTTCTAACTACCATAAAAACCTACTTGCTTTTGGCTATGTGCATTGCCTACCACTCATTTATGTGTCTCCATCTTATATTGTAGCCAAACATAATTTTCTTCCATAAATGCTTGTATTTCAGCTTGAGGAAGAAGATAAGTTGAAAGTTTGAGCTTTAAAAAATGTACCAATGAATGCATGTTCTGTGCTTTGTTGCTGAAATGCTGCTGTGAATTCTGGTGAATAGTGGCAGGAATGAGTTGGCCTTGACTTCTGTGGAGTGATGTGAGATACACAGTGATAATGATTACATGCAGGGAAAAAGCATATTAAAATTTGATGGTGCTCTGAAACCTTGAGTAATTTTGGATTGGGTTAAAATTTTGAGCATTTTAGATGTGAAAAGGTACAAATTAGGGAGTATGACCTTGTAGAAATTTATGAATAAAGATAAAAAAAGACGAATGTGAGAGCATAGTGACTATTTTTTTATAGTTTAAAAGGGTGTACTAGAGTGAAACACTTTTCAGTCTCTGCAATGCCTCCATCCATGTATATTTCATAGGGTTAGCAATAATTCCCCAAGTTATTGCTAAGATTATAAAAAATATATTTTGAAGATGGTTACTTTATGGAAACCACTGAAGCCTACCCCTCTTATGGCCCTATGTCCTCCTCCCTAATGTAGTAGAGGCAAATGTCTCCACACCATATAAATCCTTTCCGTATAAATTTTCAACAGCTAACACTAGCTTTAATGCATGTGCATCTTAAATGTTCAGTTAATTACAGTGCCTAATCCTTTTTTTATGTCAAGTTACTACACTTGTTTGAAGCATTATCATGTAGATGGCCAATATTTATATTAAGCTTTACATACTATATAAGGCTATGTATGTCTCTGACTGTGTACATTGTTTTTACTATAATTTTTTTTCCAACTGAAAAATCACAAACTCCTTTAAGAAAACAGGGTTTTGTGACTAGAAACAAGTGTTTGTTTGAAAGAGTATGAAAAGTTGCCAGACATAGTATTATCCATAAATGCAATCAGAGAGCCAAGACTGCTTAAATAAAGTTTTTTTTTTTTTTTTTTTTTTTTTTTTGGTGTCAATGCTGTAAAAATACACACCATCCCTGGCTCACCCAAGTTTCAAACCTGGAGCCGTCTTAGACCAACAATTAGAAGCCAACACTTCATACCACTCGGCTACCAAGGCAGCATTAAATAAAGGTGAAGATGATTTACATTAGCAAATGATAAACCAAGAAATTATTCATTAGAGAAGTTTCCTAGTTTTTGTCAATTTTATTTTTATCAGAGCATAATTTGACTTTTAGGGGTCAGCTAATAACCTGTTTATAGCAAATGATGGAAATTTCTTGGGATTAGTACAACTATTTGGCAAGTTTGGTGATGTAATCCAGGAAGTGTTGGTATAAAAAAAATACTGATCATTATCTTGGGAAAAACTTACAAAATGAAATAATCAATCTTTTAACAAATCAAGTACTTAATGATTTTATACTTTGAACTTACTGAACATTTAATTAACACTCTGGTTGGATTGAGGTGTGGGTCCAGAAATTAAATTTATGAGTAAAAAAGTGTGGCCTAGCCATACAACAATAATTATCTAGAAAAGATATGCATATTATTTCAGACTATAAAAAAAAAACAGTTATATATATTTTTACTGATGGTGTCTTAATCTCCATTTCCCATGTAAATTCCATATTCCATTTATATGGTATTTGAGTATAAACTTTATGTACTATTATGTTGAAAATATTTCATATGTGGCTTAAAAACCATACAGTCCAACACACACATGCAAAAGCTTGTGAGGTGCATCAAAAATATTGTTGCACTGGGCACCATGGATGTTAAAGCTAGCCCTGCTGGTACATCAGTGGAGCTGCCTACTGCCAGTTTTCTTAGTCAGAAAACAAGTTCATTTTCACCTTTAAAGTCTGAAGTAATCGTGGGTTTAATTGTATGAGTACAACTAGTCAGTTTAGTGGCCTTCATTGGTAACTAATGTAGTGCCTCCAAGTTTTTTTTTGTTTTTTTTTTATCAGCTAGAACAAGGCCCAATAATATACTTTCTGAAGCAGATGTACCATTTGCATTTACAAATAATGTAACTGATTTATTGTTATCTGTATGAATGTGGATGCATTTCATCATCATCATCACTGTAGATGCTGTAGTATGACATAAAGTGAAATAAATATTTAACTATCATAGTCTACAGAATTTTCTTTGGTCTAAAGCAATATCAGTGCATAAATTGGCACAGTTCACCACACAGATGACAGTTGATATTCTGTATTCAAAAATGATTTCACAGAAGAGTTTGTGGAAAGTTCCATGTATGCACAGCAACTTAGCAAATTGACTTTTTATGTATGATAGCCAAGCACTGATGTGAAAGGTATTCTATCTTTATGGAATCTTCCACGAACTCTTCTGTGAGATCATTTTTAATATAGCAAGTGCCATTATCAACTGTCATCTATATGACTAACTTTTCAGGAAATCTGAAAATTGTATTGTCTTGAATCAAAAACCAAACTCACATTTAATTATTGTTGAAATATGTTAGCCATTACTCTATGCAGGACAAAAAATGTGTTTCCAAATAGCCAAGGTGATACATCATCAACAGCCACTGTGATATAGTAGAGCATAGCAACTGTGTGACCACCATCTTGATAAAAGACATATGGGTCACATATGACCAGTTCTTCAAACTGTAGAAATTTCTGGATTTCTAAAGTACATAGTAATTGTAATAAGTCATTAATTTCTGGCATAGAAATTTCTACAACTGTTGTCCATATAAATTCCATCAGAGAATTTGCAGGGGCAGCACTAAAGAAATCGGCGAGTTTGCCAAATTAAAAAATCATTAGTTTTATGATAGATTCTGTAAAAATCTTACATGCTATGTTTACTTGAAACAAAATTAATGGCTAACTTATTTAAGTGGGAAAAAAATTCACAAATTCAAACCAAAAATTAAGAAATCAATACTTTTGTTACAAAAATGGACACATTTGATATTTTTTAGAAATTATGTAATATCATTGAAGTACATTTAGAAATTAGGTAATATCACAGACAAAGTCTGGTAATATATATGAAAAAAAGAAGTTTGGAAATTTATATTATTTAGAAATTAGGTAATGGTTTTAAGATCATCATCATCATTGCCAACCATTATCAATCCACTGCTGGATGAAGGTCTCCCCAAGTTTCTTCCACAACGGTCGGTCTTGTACCACTCTTGTCCATGTTATTCCCACATACTTTCGAATTTCATCCACCCATCTCCCATGTGGTCTTCTTCTGGGTCTTTTCCTGTCCCTTGGAATCCAGTCTAAAATTTTGGCTGTCCATCGATGGTCTGTTCTTCTGGCAAATATGTCCAGCCCATTGCCATCTGATCATGATGTCTTCCACTCTTGTCATTTTTCTGACCCACGAGTTCCTCTCCTTATCTCTCCTAGTTACACCAAGCATGCACCTCTCCTGCTTCTTTGAGTTGTCTGCAGTCTTTGCATGTCTCTTTTAGTTAAGGTCCACGTCAATGCACCATACGTAAACACTGGAAGGATGCATTGATCAAACACTTTTCTTTAAGACACAAAGGAATATTGCTCTTGAAAATTAGTGTTTTTTCCCAAAGCTCCCCATGCAAATTTTATATGCCGATTAATTTCTTCACCAATGTGATCTTCACTTGATATCTTTTTAAGATACAAACTGTGAAATTATGCATCACTTTCTTCAGCACTATTAGTTCCAGACATATCACTTTTTTCAACCTCAACTGCATCACTGCTGTCGTCCGAGTCATTGTGATCATCCTCAGTTTCATCCATGGCATTGCTGATTCTGCATTTCTTGAAATACTTCACTACCACCTCTTGCTTGGATCCATTCCATGAGTTTAGGACAGTTGCAGATCTCAGTAATGGTTGTTTTTTTTTTCACTCTCCCTGTTGGTATCAAGTTATTACCTGCTTTTGGCATCTATTTATTCCATACTTCTTTCATCTGGGCTTTAAAGGGCTTGTTGATGGAAACATCTAAGAGGCTGTAGCTGACCTATAAGTCCACCAGGAATAACTGCTTGTAAGTCGTAGTGGGGAGAGGGGATGCGATGGTACTGGCAGTTTCCCCACGGTAACAGCAGGGTTCTCTCAACCGGTTAGCCCTGTGTATAAGACGGCCCCCAATTTTTGGTCTAAAATTTTGGAAAAAAATATCGTCTTATACACAGAAAAATATGGCACAACCAAAGGGTAAAATGATTGATGCATTTCACAAGGAGCACTTGTGTAAAGTATAAGATGATTCATGACATGGCAAGTCTTCTATCTGTGCTATAGCACCAGAGTCAGCAATCTGCCTCACAACTAAAGTCTAATGCTTGGTTTCTCACATTTTTAACAATATTATGCTGATATACAGAGAAGGGGGAAAACAAGGTTCTTTCCAGAAAATAGATATCAATTTACCACTTTTTCTTTTATGATTTTGCTTACTAAAAAAGATAACATGAAAATTATCTAATCAACTTATTCCTTCAAATTTTAGGGATAATTTAAATGTCAGGGGGAAATGTATCATTCAATTACCCAGTAGTTATTTTCTTCTTTTTTATAAAAAAGAAACTAAAAGAAAAATGAAATCTGTTGTCTAAAATACTGAACATTGTGAATTAATGAAGACATGGCAAATCCTAGTAAGAATTATTGTAGTTAATTGTGCATTACGGGGATTACTAGGATATAAGTTTTCACTTTGTCAAATTTTCGGGTTGTACCCCAACCCGAAAATTTGACAAAGTGAAAACTTATATCCTAGTAATCTCCGTAATGCACAATTAACTACAATACTGAACATGTTTGCCAATGTAAATTGAGTTGTCTGTTGTTCCAATATCACTATAAGTAGACAGACGGAGTGAATTATTTGAAGGAGGGGAATGAGAAGTAAAAAGAAAGCAACTGTTTCAAATAAAAGCCAGAGCTGGGATTGGGCAGAGGTACCTGTCACATTCCCCTTTCACACATGATTGGTCATTGAGCTGGCAGCAACATTTAGTGAATCATATATGTGTTCCCGTATCAGCTCCCATTGTTTATGAAAGGTAGGATACAATAAGAGGTGTGATAAAAAAAAGTATCCAAACTGGTTGCATAAGTTCAGAATCATGCGACACAACAGGAAACGGTTTGGAACAGGTTGACCTTGGAACCTAATATGCAAGTGCAGCGAGTCACGTCTCCCCTGCTCACAAGGTTTTTTTTTTTTTTTTTTAATAGTAGTGCTTTATTCTTACGTGTGCAAAGCTGATCATTGCATTTGTCATGTTGGAAAAAATTGATCAATAGATTTGCATCAGATTTTGTCAAAACCTTGCAAAGACATATAAACGAGGGTTGTACCGAAAGTAATGCAAATGTGGGAATAACTTTTTTATTAACTGACAGAGGTCGTTCAAATTTCATATGTTGGTAGAATAACTCTTCCTCTACCCTTCTTCTTCTTTGCAGGTAAATAATAGATTCCAAGCAGAAGCAACATGCCGTCATTGAGTTCTTGATGAAGGAAGGGCTGTCCGACATGCACAGAATGCTACAGAATGTTTACGGAGATGACACCATTGACAAGACTAATGTGCACAGATGGATGAAGAAGTTTAAAAAGAGGAAACCAGCATTGAAGACAAACCACGCAGTGGGAGACCATCATCTCCGACTACTGGCACGAATCGTCAGCTAGTAGATGAATTGATTCACGCAGAGAGACGAGTCACAATACGTGAGCTTGCTGCACTGCACGACTGGACTGTAGTCACAAAGCTATACAGAAGGTGGTGGAAGACTTAGGGTATTGGAAAGTGTGTGTGAAAAGTGGGTACCTCTGCAGTTGATATCTGATTTGAAGGAGAGAAGAGTGGAAGTCTGCTCTGATCTGCTGGAAGCATTTGAAGCCAATGAAGACACGTTTGTTTCTGATCTGGTGGCAGGGGATGAAACGTTGGCCATCTGGAAACAAAGAATCAATCCATGGAACGGCATCACACCTCTTCACCAAGGCCTAAAAAGTTCAAGAAGCAGCAATTAGCACAGAAAGTCATGATGACTGTTTTTTGGGGATGACAGGGGAGCCATTCTCCTTGATTTTCTGAAATGTGGTTGTACTGTGACCAGTGAATGGTACATTGAGACACTCAAGAAGCTTAGAGAACCCATAAGAAGGAAGATACCGAAAAAGAATCTAAAAAGGATCCACATTCACCATGACAATGCCAGACCACACACATCTTTGGCAACAAATCAGGTGCTCAGCAAATTAGGCTCGTCAGTGGTCCCCCAACCACCATACAGCCCATAGCTGGCGCCCTCAGACTTCCACCTGTTCGGTCCAATGAAGGACAGTCTCAGGGGTGATTATGTTCCGGATATTTTCAGAATTTTTAGAGCAATCAAATCCGGAAATCAGGAATTTTGAAAATCTCTCCTTCCTTTCTGTTTCTCATATAGTTTCAAAATTTTCAAGTAATGCTTAGATTTTATGCTAGGGGGCTAATCACAACTCCGATTTAAAAATTCTTCCCGCATCGGATACAGCTCCTCATGGGAAATGTTTTGCATATAATTTCTAATTTTTGATAAAGAATGGCTTGGCCATCAGGGGGCGTAAGTGTCTATTTATACTTCTGATGTATTTGCAGCAAAATCTAAGCTTCTGAAAACTTGATTGAAAAAATTCTTTCATGGACCGATACTGCTTACCACAGACAATCTTTTCAGAATACTTTCTTCTTAAAATAATGCATAGTTTTTCTTCCAGGGGCATAGATGCATATCTTATTTTTGTAGACATCTCTGCTTATAAGAGTTCGATTTGAAACATTCTTTCTTTGTTGGAGAGCATTTTCACTGCAAAATGCTTCTCATATAATTTCAAAATTTTCTTAACACACAAGTGTGTCACTAGAAGGTGTAAGTTCACTTTTCCGTTTACAGAAATATCTGTGGGACTAAGAACACAATATAAAAAATTATTTTTTGTTCAGATACTACTAACTATAAAAACTCTTTGTGTGTATTTTCTTCCTAAAATAATGCAATATTTTGTCGCTACGTAGTGCCAATGCTTAATCTGTTTTTCTCAATATCTCTGCTTCTGTGCGATTAAAAAAAATTCTTACAACTCCAGATGCCATTTATCTTGTGAATTATTTTAGGTTAGTCTTTGAGGAGTTTTATAGTTCACAGTTGTGTCTCTAGATGGTGTTTGCGTACTTCTGTTTGCAGCTGTATTCTCCTCTTCTAAAAACCCTATTGAGAATTTTTTTTACTATATGCCATTCGCTACAATAGAGATTTGGAGCATGATCCTCATTAAATAATGCACAGATTTCTTGCTAGAGGGCGTAAAGGTCAAAACTTTTTTCTTGCTATCTCTGCTTCTGGGAGATGTATTTGAAAAGTTCTTTTTCCTTAGTGTAGCTTTTTTCATGAATATTTTTTTGCCTATTTTCAACTATCTCATAATGCAAAATTCTAACACTAGAAAACGTAGAGATATATCATGTTACCTTATATACACTGGCGTGCAAAAATTAAGGGCGAGACGGTTTTTCGAATGTAACGTTGTGCAGAAGTGCTCCACATCGACTCAAATCATACCATAAGATCCCCAAAGATGTAAGAATATAGGACAAGCGAGCAAAACCGTCCAAACAAAGAATCCAAAGAATACAAAGGCACTTTATGGAAAAGGTAGCTTCAAGCACAACTGGACAGAAGACAGAAACGTTCATGTGACAGGCGGCTGCCAAGAAAAATCCAGTCTTTAGTAGGGGATATGATCACCTCTGACTGCGTTGCAGGATTTACAACATCTGTCCATGCTGAGGACGAGGTTGTCAAAGAGCTGTTGAGGCATCACGGCCCATTCCTCTTATAGCGCCAATCACAGCTGCGGAATCGTTGCTGGCAGCTGGTGACGTGCTGCCAAGTGTCTCCCGAGAAGGCCCCACACATGTTCGATTGGATTTAGGTCTGGGGACCTTGCGGGCCAATTCATGCATTGAATATCCTCACTCTCTAACAGCTCTGTGACAGCCACTGTACGATGAGGTGTAGCGTTGTCGTCCATGAAGAGGAACTCAGGACCCACAGCACCTCTAAACAGACGCACGTGAGGCAGGAGAACCTCGGTACAATAGCGGACACGAGTGACTGAACCTCCTTGGAAGATGTGGAGGTCAGTACGGCTACCAAGCATGATACCGCCCCAAACGAGAACTCCGCCACCTCCAAACCGGTCCCTTTCGATGATGTTGGAGGTGTGATTGCGTGTTCCCTGCTCTCTCCAGATGTGTATACGTCCAGAATCGCTCGTCAGATTAAAACGGCTCTCATCCATAAAGAGAACTCGACCCCATTGCTGATGTGTCCAGTTCTTGTGTTCCTGGCACCACAGAAACCGCCGTCTCCGGTGAGCAGGCGTTAATGGCACACACCGTACTGGTCGTCGTGCAAAAAGACCACCTTTGTGCAGCCTCCTGGCCACGGTAAAACGCGATAATGGACGTCCTGTTGTCTGTGCCTTGCGATTTCTCCCGCTGTCTGCCATCTGTCTCTTCTCGCCTGTAGGACAATATATCGGTCGTCCACCACTGTGGTTGCTCGTGGACAACCACTGCTAAACTCTCGGAAAGCTGTTCCTGTCATTTGAAATTCTCTCCAAGCTTGTGAAACGATTCTGCGAGCGATCCCGAACTCCTCGGCCACACTAATCACACTTCAGCCTTCTTCCAACTTCCCAATGACGCGACCTCAGGTAAAGCACCCAGATGTCGTCTACTGGATTACCTGTTGGCCATATCGCATGGTGGCAGCAACTCGACGTCGTTCAAACCGATGTACACCATACAATAGCTTTCACCAAATTGCTGAGCGTACACCGCCCGTGTGCTTTATACTCTTCGACATCCCCCCCATCATGCTGCATATATGCGCATGCCCTACCGTACCGGACCCTAGTCTATCTCCTGAGTGGTCTTACGGTCCGTTCTGCCTGCTCGTTCCGCTGTTATGCTAATTTCTCCTCTTTGTCCTTGAAGGAAGCATCAGATACTGAAATTTTATGGACTTAATGATACAGATGAATGATACACATGATGGCAGAACAGAGCTGAAGGACAATTACAGAAGGATCTGTGGTACGCAGTCCCGTCATCTTCAATAGCGCGTCGCATTGTCTTGTGCAGCGATACATGCTGCAATATGATCTGGCATGGAGACAAACAGATGCCTGGTGTTGTCCCACGATCGACTGGCCCACACAAATTGGACGGTGTGCTCCAAACCTTGGAATGTGCGGCACAGCGGCAGCTGGCGTTTCAACTGGTCCCACACATGCTCGACAGGGGACATGTCCAAGGAGCGGGTAGGCCATGGAAGTGTCCGGACATGACATAGGCAGTCCTGGGCAACCCAAGCCATGTGTGGGCGGGCATTATCCTGCTGATATAGTGCACCTGGAATCCCGGCCAGGAATCGGAGCACATGGGGCTGTAGGATCTTATCCACATACCGCTTGCCCATCAATGATCCACGTACCACTAATAGAGCTGATGGGTTATCGTAGGCAGTGGCTCCCCAAACCATAATGCCTGAAGTAGGGGAGGTGTGGCACTCGATATCGATAGCAAGGTTGAGATTGTGCCGTTGACCCAGGGACCTCCACACCTGGACACTATGATCATCTGTCCCAAAAACGAAGTGTCACTCATCACTAAACACCACACTTTGCCAGTCTGTGGTGTTCCACGTCAGTCTGGCCTCGCACCACCGCACACGGAGCCGGTGATGTTCCGGTGTTAATAGCAGCACATGTAAGGGGTGCTGCAATTGCAAATTCGCTTCCGTGAGGCGCCGGGAAATGGTTTGTGGGCACACAGGAGCCACTACATCTGCCTGTATAGTAGTGGTGTGGACCAGGTGCCAGAGGGATCCGTTTGTGCATGGTGCTCAATCCGTAGATCCTCTCTACCGGTGGTACTCCTGATCCATCCAAAGCCGCTCCGCTGTGTGGCAGTACCGTTGCGTGTCCACTGCTCCCAACACAGTTGGATGGTATGGTGCGAACGATCCACGTGGCAGGCTATACTGCGTGCCGACCGCCCTGTGGTTTTTAGCTTGATGATCAGGCCTCTCTCAAAGTCCGTAAGTTGCGTAAATCGACGTCTCTGGTGTCTACCCAGCAGTCTTAGTCACTTTGTACTCTTGCTTGCGTCGGCTGGTGCTTTTCGCTTTCATGGGGCATCGACTACATGCCAGTTTACAAGACTGCCGATTTGTGCAAGCAGCACCACCACAGGGTGTGCGGTCATGTGCAAACGCACCAAACGTGGATCATTTGCATACTAGCATGCACTCTAGCTATTTGCAAAGTTTCTTAGTTGTAGCATGTTTTCTTTTAGGTGCGCCAATTTCATTGTCTGCGAGCGTATATATTAAATATCTCTGTGCTTGAAAACAGTTTAAAATTGTGCGGGATTTTTATAACTTCGTGTTGCGCTGCATGTACTTAGTTCTATAAATTAGCTTTCAGAAATTTCGGTCTCCACTTGCAATCATCCCTGCAGTCTCCATGGACAACGATTTGATGACACAGACAAGGTGAAAGTGGCTATGAAGAAGTGGGTACAACTGCCCACACCTGAATTCTTTCAAAGAGGATACAAATGCATCACTTGTGATGAAGACTGTTGAGTAGTACCTTTGTATAGAGAAAAATTACTCTACCAACATGTGGAATTTGAATGATCTGTGTCAGTTAATAAAAAAGTAATACCCACTTTTGCATGACTTTCGGTACAACCTTTGTACTTAAAGTTACAGAAAGTCTATGGGGAGTATTGTACGACTGGTATAAATGTTCTAAAGATAGCTGCGAAAGTGTTGAGAGTGATGCTACCAGCAAAAGTTAAAACAATGTCGAACTTGTGTGTGCGGGAAAATTGCCAACTCACTATTTGTGGGTTACCTGAGGATTTCAACATTCAGTTTAGTTGATTCTTACAAACACTTGGGATATGAAGCATGTCTCAGCCAAATTTGCTCTCAGCTGAGCAAAAACACACAGCTGCTAGTGACCTGCTTGAGTGCATCAAAAATTATGAAAACTTTATAAAAACAACCGTAACTGGTGATGATTCATGGGTTTATGGTGATGAACCCAAAACAACGGCCCAGTCTTTGCAGTGGAAGACTGCAAACTCTGACATAGCTGCAGCAATGTTAAGATGATGCTGCCTGTATTTTTCAATCATGAGTGAATTGTGCATCATGAATAGGCTTCATCAGGCCAGACAATCTACAAGGAGTACTACTGTCAAGTTTTGCGGCATCTGAGACATGTATTTCGTCACAAACGGCCGGCATCGCACGAATTGGTGAGTGGCAACTGCATCATGACAATGTGAATCACTTGTGCAGAAGTTTCTTGCTAAGAACCGCATTGCACAGTTCTTCTCTCCCCCAAAATCAAATACCATTTGAAAGATTTCAAGATATTGAGGAGATACAACTGGATACAATGAAGCAGCTGTTCGCTATTTCAGAACAAGACTTTTAAAAATGCTTTGAGCAGTGGAAACAGCACATAAGTAAAGTGTGGGGGCTTCAGAAGGGACTACTTCAAAGACAATTAAGTTTCAAATCTGTTGGTCTTATACTTTTTTTTTTTTTAATAAATCCAGTCTGGATACTATTTGATCACACTTTGTATTTTCTCTCACTACATACCTCCAATGATATAAAGACAAAGGAATTCATCAGAAATTTAGCCCATTTTCTCTTTCAATTGTAACAGGTGAATTGGCAATGTAGGCCCTAATCCTGGAATAGATACAAGTTTCAAGTTACCTGAGGAGTTTGCCACATGGATTTAAGCATTTGCACATTAAAAATGACCGTGTTTTGGATATTAAACAATTAGGTTCCACAATGTTTTCCACATTACTGCCATAGATTCTATAAAATGAAAACAACCAACCAAGATAATCGGGCACAAAACTAAAATTTTGATTGTGTGGTTGGATCATTTGTAAATGCAAATAAATTCATGAGTTTTGTACTGTGGTTCATCCTGTAACACTGCAGTCAAGGAAGAACATTGATGCTCTGTTGGTTTCCAGGACTCTACAGGCAAAATAAAGAGCTCATTTTACTAATACACGATTCAATGGGTTACTCTTGTGCTTCAAACATTAAATAGTTACAACAACTCTTGATAAGCATTTTACTTGCTAAAAACTTATGGCATGAGACGTCAATGATCCTTTGATGATAATGTTTTTCACATGAGTTAGCACCTGCGCTTAATGCTGGAACGAAATGTGGCCATCCATAAAGAAGCAAACTCGTTAATGATTCATTAGCGCAAATTTTGTGTGTGTGTGTTGTTTATGGTCTTCTCGGACAGTATGAAAAGTGGTAGAACGAATAGAACACACACCGGCTTTACACGATTTAAAAACTTGATGAACTCCTAAAGTTTACACAAGTTAAAATTAGTTTATTTACTAAAAAGTTCAAAATACATATGAACATGAGACCTTTTGAACCCACAGTGGGTTCATCCTCAGATTTTTACTATATTACAGGTGGAGAGCAACAAGTTCATAGTTGATGAAAGTCATTGTGATGATGTAGGAGACAATGCATGTCGTCATATGACGTCAGTCTATAACTTTCATTATTGGATGGAGAGTTCCTCATGTGATCTTGAGGAAACTTGCAAAGTAGGGATTTCCAGGGGGTTGGAATGTATAAAGAAATATTGTCATTGCAAGACAATGAACCATAATGATAGATATATAGACTTTTGGTAAACTGTAAGAAAGCTTTATTTTGAGGTGTTGCAAGCATAGATGCATTTTTCCATAGGGGTAGGTATGATCCATCAATGGTGAGTCTTGAAAGAGCAGTGGACATGGAGGCTGTCTTTACATTATACTTATGTTCACAAATTAGTGAACATAAGTATAATGTAAAGACAGCCTCCATATACTTATGTTCACAATGCAAAACTGAAGGGAAGCTGGGATCTTAAACCTATAATATATAATTTTATTACTACACTAATGATCCGAATTTCTTGGCATAGAAAAGAAAGTCAGATCATAATTACAGTCATACTATTTTGAGTATAAATTGGTGTACAGTTCCTATTTATTAATTATAAATTGCAAATATGTGCACCACTAAATGTATGTTGTTGTCCTGGTTTTTGATTTTGAAAAGTTGGCAACTCTGGGCTTTAAAACCCCCACCCACACAAATATCCTGTTGGAAATCTTAAAGCAAAATATAAATACAATTGTGATATGAAATTCATAGGCAAAAATTAAGATCACAAAACATTTTGTCTGACAAATTTATTTGAAAACAAAAAATTCACAGTTTTCAAATAAATTTGTCAGACAAAATGTTTGTGAGTTTTTCAAAAAATTCACAAACATTTTGTCTGACAAATTTATTTGAAAACAAAAATTTACATGTTTCAAGAGAACTAGGGTGCAGTCCTTATCACCAGCATACAACATTTACCATAATGCATCAAAACATTTTGTTACAACTGGCACAGTAGAAAACAGTTACCATGCAATATGCAAACGTTTTCAAGTAAAAAATGTGGAAGTGGCTGGAGAGAGGTTCCCAAAATGTTGGCTGAAGAACTAAATCACAATTTAAAGCATGATGCTTTTGCTTAAAATGGATTCTCTGATTCAGATGTGGAATACTATTTTCTTGTCATTCCTGTTGGAGAAAATGCACAGTGTTGTTAAGATGAGAATTACTTAGGAGATTTGATGATTAATTTCATGTCATAAATTCATCTGCTGTGTATGGTCGTGTCCCAGTTATTTTCCTGCATATTTAATTTCATTCAGAAAAATGGCTAAGCTTCTGCAAATTTGGCCTATGTAGACTTTATTGCAAATTTAATACATCTGTGTTGGAGATTTAAGTGAAAGAAGATGGTGGATTTTCTGGAACTACTTCACACTTAGAACACTGCTGATTTTGCTGAAAATTACAAGAGTATATATAGAAAAATAAGATATTTTTTGTATCTCTCTTTTTTTTCCCCCATTCTCAAGTAATGAGCTTTTCACACCACCTTTTTAATTTCGCATTCGGATGGAAACCTTTTTTGCCACTGATAGTCTTTTTTAATCAAGTCATTTATTTATTTTTCAAGATGTCCTCTTCATTTGGATCATATATGTACAAGTTAGTAACTTACATGTGCATTCATATTAACAAACACAGTGTTAGTTCCAGCAAACTAATAAGCATTCTTTAGTTCCAGCAAACTAATAAGCATTCTTACAGATGTATACATCTGTAATGAAGACAATTCATAAAGCTTTGATCTGGTTACAATGCTCTGAATAGCACAGGTTTTTTTGGTTTTCCCTTCATACTGAAGAAAATTTGCACATTGCTTCCTTTGGGAAATATACTTATTATACATATGAACTTGAATGCTCTCAAAAAGAACAAATGTTCACATAGCTAAATCAGATGAAAGAAGCCAGGCAATTTATTTGTTCTGCGTTTCAGCTGTGGAAAAACACGTTTCACTTCTGCATGCATTCCTGAAAAAGGATTTGAATTATTAAATAAGTTTGATTTTTTCAAGGTAACATACATTTCTGAAGAGTGAAGTAACACTGGCATTGCACAGAAGGATTAATGAAATTCAATGACAATGTTAATTATACTGTTTCCAAAACATTTCACCTAATTCAAATTCTAGCTAAAAAGTTGAGTGTAAGGTGAAAAATTAGTTACAGCAAGGAATTTCTTACTTATAGGACTAATGAAATCATGTTAGTAAGCACCTGATGTCAATAAGTTGTTCAACAATTTCTCCACTATAAGTTGGGAGTGAAAAAATTACTGATACATAGATAATGCAACAGCTACTGTCCTTTATTAATATGATATAATAGGACAGTATTTATCATTACCATGGTATCAATGTATTGGATGTGTGCATAAGTTCTACCTGTTTTTGTAGGCTACAAAGAAAAAAGAACACAACAAATAACGTACCTAGGATTTTACATAATTGCCATCATTCTGTATGACCTCTTGCCATCTGTCTATGAGTAGGTGAATCCCACGCCGGAAAAACTCCTGTGTTTTAGAGTGAAAAAAAATAATGTAATGCCATTTACACATCATCGAAGGCGTTCTGTAACGATAAAAAAAGGTGGTAGTCTGTAGGTGCCAGGTCAGGGGAATACACCGGGTGAGGAAAAACTTCCCAACCAAAGTCCAGTCATTTTTGCAGAGTGATTAAAGCAGCTTGAGGTTGGGCGTTATCACGATGAAGGATCACGCCTTTGCGATTGACGAGTGCTGGCCACTTAGATGTCAGTTGTTTCTCACAAGCTGCCCAACTGTTGGCAGTAGAGGTCAGCATTTATTGTTCAGTTAGGTGCCAACACCTCCCAGTGGATTATTTCCTGGACATCAACCAAACTCCAAACAAAACTTTTTTGGGATGCAATCCTCCTTTTGAGGTCAATGGAGCAGGCTCCACACCTTGGCACACAGTCTGTCGACGCTTTACATTACGGTACAGTACCCATTTCTCATCACCCGTTACAATTCGTCCCCAAAATAGTTCGTTTCTGTGACGAGAAAGCAAGAAAAAAACACAGATACTCTCCTCTAGTTGTTTTGCAGAAAGTTGGTGCGGAACCCAGTTATTGAACTTGGTGAAGAACCTAAGCGCGTGCATCCGTCTTTCGATTGTTGTTCTGTGTACCGACAACATTTCCGCTAATTCCTGAATGGTTGGATGTGGGTCATTTGTTATGGCTTGATCCACATTCACGGATGGAAGTCCAGGATGTTGCTGATCTTTACAGCTTCTGTCTGCGTACCGGAGTTTCTGAAACCAACGGCGACATGTGCTATCATCAACTGCATCCTCCCCATACACTTGACAGATGTTGTGGCAAGCTGTGGTTGCCGTACTGCCTTTATCAAACTCATACAGTAAACAATGTCTAATGTGCTCATCACATGCCATATTACACCGTTCCTGATTTCCTTTACGAATGACTTACTCGGACAAACCTAGTGCCTCTATATGCTCCATGCTTTATTGGCCGAAAATTCGGCATTACAGAGTCATCTGTAACATAACTACTTTGATCACAATTTGCATCAATTACAAAAACGGGTAGAACTTTTACACACACCCAATACAAACACATGCTTGACTTACTAAAAATCAAACTTACTTACTTCCACAGTATATGTTGTATAATTAACCAACACAGCATTTACTGTAGAAATTGTATGAGTTAATTACATAATGTAATCATCTGCACACCCATGGGAAATTTTTGCCCCACCCCCACCCCCACCCAAGTGACGTATATCACAAATTAAACATTCAAAGAAGTTATTTTACATGTTCGAAAAATTACAGTGTCTGCAAATGTAATAAAAAAAAAATTTACTTACAGATACAACCTCAATATAAAGATGTTTTCTGTTTACTTACATATAAGTCCAAAGTTAACTTTTTGGAGCTAGTTTGTACAGAATGTTACTGTTCATCTGAAACAGTAACATTTACTGTCTTTAATTATCTTATGTTTAGAAACATAGCTATTTTCATTGTTTGCATCATTAGTGTGTTGTTTTACCTATTCCTTCCATTCATAGTGATTCTCTCGCATGTACAAAATATGCTACATTAATTTAAATGAAGATACTTTTTTTTTTATTGTACATCATATAATGTTCCATTAAGCTGAACAGCTAGATATTGTGATCCACACATTGAATATTACAAGGTTTTGCTAGTTATCTTTTCAGCACTATATGTATGATAATTCCTTCATTGTTGGGCAGAGAACTTTTCACTCACCCACCCACCCACCCTGTCTATCTATCTACCTAATTTACTTTTTGGACAGCCTACATATATATCAATATCTATCTAATGTATACACTATGTGAATATACTATTCAGGGCTTGAAAAATACCATGCCTGAGATACCCAGGGAATGTACACGGTCGTATCAGAATAATATGACCACCCCCGGAATCATAGTATACCCGTCCAGGCATGTCACAGAGTACACGACAAGGTCGACCATAGCAGCCAGGACAGATGAGCCATAGTGCGTCATGTGAGCACAATGGGCAGGGGTAGCGACTTGACGGACGTTCAAAAAGGAATGATCGTCAGCTACCGCACCAAGGATGGAAGCATCTCAGAAACAGCAGACTTCATGGGCTGTTTTTCCGAGGTGCTGTAGTAAGGTTGCACCAAGAATGGACTGATGGCACACAGAGCACCTCCCGATGCCATAACTGTGGTCCCAAAGGCCATCGACCCCAGAGGAGAATGTCGCCTGGTAAAAGGCAATCAACATTATGCAACAGTGCAGTAATTGACCATGCAAATGAACACTGGGGCACCCAGGTACATGTCCCCAATAACAGTAGAGTGAGCCCTATTACACATGGGTCTCCAGAGCTGACACTGCTTCAAGGCGCCCATGTTAACCCAAGTCCATCGGCAATGACGCCTGCAGTTCTCATGCGACTACCATCATTAGACAGTGGAAGAAGGTAGCCTTCTCTGATGAATCGAGGTTTCTACTCCACAGAAGTGATGGGCTGTGGCGGATACGGCATCACTCACTCACTCACTCACACACACACACACACAAGAACCAACACCCAGACACGCTTGTCGGTCAAGTACAGGCCGGCAGTGGCTGTGTGCATGTCTGGGGGATATTTTCCTGATATGATCTGGGACTGCTAGTACCATTGGATGGGTCCCTGAATGCCAATGGCTACCTGTGCATCCTCATGCATCCCTTTATCTGGACATTTACCCTGGTGGTGATCAGAGTTCTCCAAAATGCGTAAGTACGCGTCTATAGTACGCATTGAAATTTTACCAAAGCATACAAATACGCATTGAGAATTTTTCTGGACAAGTAAAAATACACATCAGGAATTTTTCTTATTGCGTAAAAGTACGCAATGGAAATTTTTCTCATTGCGTAAAAGTACGCATTGGAAATTTTTCTCGGCGTGTAAAAATACGCATCAGGGCAGTATTTCTCCAAAATATGAGTTCTCCAAAATGCGTAAGTACGCGTCTATAGTACGCATTGAAATTTTACCAAAGCATACAAATACGCATTGAGAATTTTTCTGGACACGTAAAAATACACATCAGGAATTTTTCTTATTGCGTAAAAGTACGCATTGGAAATTTTTCTCATTGCGTAAAAGTACGCATTGGAAATTTTTCTCGGCGTGTAAAAATACGCATCAGGGCAGTATTTCTCCAAAATATGAGTTCTCCAAAATGCGTAAGTACGCGTCTATAGTACGCATTGAAATTTTACCAAAGCATACAAATACGCATTGAGAATTTTTCTGGACACGTAAAAATACACATCAGGAATTTTTCTTATTGCGTAAAAGTACGCATTGGAAATTTTTCTCATTGCGTAAAAGTACGCATTGGAAATTTTTCTCGGCGCGTAAAAATATGCATCAGGGCAGTATTTCGTCTTTCAGAAATGGAAGTAAACGGAAATAAAGTTTTTTTTTCGTAATCGTAATTTTGTTTTCCTGTGATGTTATCTCTGTCCAGTATTGTTGTTATATATCATTTTATTCCATAAATATTTGCATTTCAATTTGAAAGTGGAGGAAAAATTTCCGAAAACGGAAATTCGACAGCAAAAAATTTTTCCTGTAATTTTTTTAGGCATGAGAGTGCGACGGCTTAGAGGAATTTTCCCTGTTCCATCATAATTTGGGTTATCCACGAAATCAATGCATAACTGAACAGAAATTTTGGGGCAATTGGCAGTGGTGGAGGATGTTTTCCACCTGAAACTTTCTAAACTTTTGAAAGCGGAAGTTTTGCCGCTCAAAACTTTCGGAAACGGAAGTTAGATGCAGTGAAGATTTCTCCCATAATTGTAATTTTATTTTTCATGTGATGTTTCCTCTGCCTAGTATTGTTGTTAAATATTATTCCCTTGTAACTAATATTTTTTCCCAACAATGATAAGAACATGTATCCTGTATTCTTAAATATCCCCCCTCCAAAAAAAGGTTTGCATTTCAGCTTGATAAAGAGAAAGAGGGAGAGAGGGGGGGGGTCCGAAAAAGAGAGAGACGAAGCTGAAAAAATTGTAAGAATTGATGCATGGTGTTCAAAAGTATTCATATTTTCAAAGTTATACTATTCATCTTTTATCTAAGATAGTAAAAGCTATCATGCATTCATGATGGATAAAATTGTCATCCAAGGGCATAAAAAAAAGACAATAAGAAATGGGAAGGGAAACAAAGATAACAGCAAAATGAAAATTTATGCACTGCAGCTGCAGAAAAACAAATGTGGCTGTGGAACTTGCTGAGGAGTTTATTAGATATCTTAGATGCCTATAAGAACCTCAAAAGTGCAATGTATCTTCTTGAACACATTGCTGTTCCATGTGGTCATTACAAAACATGATAAATTTAATATTATTATATTTATTTCTAAAACAAGAAAAGCAGATCCAAATTCTAAATACATTGAGCGGTAGTAAAAAAATTTTATATGAAAAATCTGGATTGATTTTTCATAATAGCCTAGCATTTTTGTAAGTATTTTATTTCATCTTTTAATTTTTCTAAAATACTGACTAAATTTTTTCAAATACTCCTTTAAAAATTTTTCTCGCAAACTCTGGTGGTGATGGTGTCTACTAACAGGACAATGTGTAGTGCCATGTCGCTAAGAGGGTGCAAGACTGGTTCCAGGAACACAACAGTGATGTATCCATTCTCCCTTGGCCAGTGAAATCGCCCAACCTCAATCCCGTAGAGAACTTGTGAGACTACTTGGATCGACAGGTTCGATGTGCCTATCCACAACTACGTTATCTCAGGGATTTCCGTGCTCTGCTGCAGTCCGAATGGGCACATGTACCTTGGGCAACCTTTTAGGGCCACATTGCATCCATGCCATGCCATCTCACTACTGTCATCCAGGCCAAGGGTGGTTATTCCCATTATTAGGTAGGTGGTCATATTATTTTGATACGACTGTGTAAATTGCTGGCCTGGGCAGGTAAATAATTAATTTAGTTGCTCGGTCCACGAAACTAAATTTAAAAATAAAAATGTTTGGAATTTAGAATTTCCTACTACAAGAAAAATGACAGTCATCACATGTGTGTTTATTTTAACTGTTAATCACTAGAAGTTGCATTACTGTTACAGAGTGCCAAGGACAGAAGAATAACACTTCTTTAATTATATTATGTTCTAGGTCCAGATTTGAAACCATATGTAGTTTTTCTCCAAATGTTGTTTATAGTCAGCAACGGGATGCATGCCTCTGATGGAACTTGCCTCCGCTGTTTAGTGACAAAGGGCAAAAACTTCAATGAAAGGAACAGAGCAGAATCACTAAATTTCTCGAATACCAATTTCATCATTATATCATCATACTAATTTCAGCATCATCATCATAAAACTTGAGATACACGCTTTTGTGCATTGAACATCTTGGATTTTTTTTTTTTTTTTTTTTAAATCTTAAATGAGAAATTTTCCTGGGTATACAAGGTTTTACTGCCTGGGCAGGTAAATAATTTCTGCACATACACTGGCTGGGCATGTAACTTTTCAGAAATTTTTCAAGCCCTGTATACACACTATGTGTGTAAACTATATTGACAAAAGTCACCAGACACCGCTACAAAAGCAAATGAACGGATCCACTGCATTGTTAAGATGCGTGGTACAGCTGCAAACAGTATAAAAACAAGCCTGCCTAACTGCAATCATATCGCACTGTGAGGACGAGTGAAAATGTCGCGGCAGGAAAGAACTGACTTTGAGAAAGGAAAGATTGTTGGGTGCTATATTAGTGGGTTGTCCATAAGAGAAACAGAGAGGCGTTTAAACATACCCAAGTCAACTGTTTTGTATGTATTGAATAAGTGGAAAACACATGCAGAGGTACCAACCTTCTGCGGTGTCTATCAGTAATCATTATACGAAGCCTAATCGTTTATGCGTGAGAAGCGTATTTCGTGAGAAATCAATGTGTGAAATGTGTAATAACCTTATGAAATCAAATACCTTATAACATGTCCCTTCTATTTTAATGGTTAATATTTTTTGATAACCCAAGTGGGAATGAATATCGGCTAGATATCAGGCTGATACTGGTTATGGCAGCTGAATGTCGGTTAATATTGGAAACATACCTGGCAACCAAAATTTTCCTAAATTAAGATTTACCATAAAGTCGAGAAGATTTTCTCATAAAATCAAGAGTTACCCTAAAATCAAGAAGATTTACCTTAAAATCAAGAAGATTTGCAACAGTACCAGAACTGTTAATTCATGATTATCTATTCTTACGGAAGAGTGGTAATGTATGGGATGTATTGGCAGTATGTTTTATGATACATTTCAATTATTTTTCTGTTATCAGTCACTCATAGATGAAGTTCAGAATTGTGATCATTTTCAAGGTTTTGTATTTCTTTTAAATTGAATGACGCAGTTTTAGAAATAACTTGGTTTCATTTAAGCAATGGCAAGACAGTGGCCTCTTTCTTTTTTTTTTTTTAATGCCCTTGGATGGCAATTTTATCCATCATGAATGCATGATAGCACTATTTTAGATAAAAGATCAATAATGTAACTTTGAGAATATAAATACTTTTGAACACCATGCATCAATTCTTACAAATTTGTGGCTTTGTCACTTTTGTTTTTGAACCCCCTCTTTTATCAAGCAGAAATGCAAAACTTTGGGGGGGGGGGGTGATATGTAAGGATACATGTTCGGAACATCGTCGGGGGGGGGGGGAATACAGTTATGGGAGAAATCTTTACTACGTCCGATTTCCGTTTTCGGACATTTTCCCTACATTTTCAAGTTGTAATTCAAATATTTATGAAATAAAATGATATTTAACAACAGTACTAGGCAGAGACGTTACGTAAAAAATAAAATTAAGATTACAGGAGAAATCTTCACGTGTCTAAATTCCGTTTTCGAAAGTTTAGAAATTTCAGGCGAAAAACAGGCTTCCCCACTACCAATTGCCCCGAAATTTCTGTTTAGTTATGCATCAATCTCGAGGATAACTCAAATTATGATGGAAAAGGAGAAATTCTTTGAAGCTGTTGCATGCTCATGCCTGAAGATTACAGGGCAATTTTTGCGTCATCGCATTACAGTTTTCGAAATTTTTCCCTCCATTTTGAAACTGAAATACAAATATTTTTGGAATAAAGTGATGTATAACAACATTACTGGACAGAGGCAACATCGCAGGAAAACGAAATTATGATTACGGAAAAAATCTTTATTTCATTTACTTCCGTTTTTGAAAGACGTATACCATATCAATGCATATTTTTACGTGTTGATAAAATTTCAATGCATAAGCACACCTTTTGATGCGTCCTAGATGCGTAATTACGCATTTTGGCAAACTATGCACGGTGCAAAATTAAAATTTTTTAGCACTTTGGCACAATTAGCGCAGCTATTCCACCTACCAACTCTGTGGCAATACTATGGAACTGAGCCTTGGTACCAGCAGGATAATGCACCGAGCCATAAAGCAAGGACTGTTACAGCATGGTGTGACGATAATTCCGTATTGTGTGTGGACTGGCCAGCACAGAGCCCTGATCTTAATCCCATAGAGCACTTATGGGATGAATTAGAGTGCCTCATAAGAAGTTTGGAACCAAGGCCTACTACTAAGTAACAGTTAGCAGCAACATTATGTACTGAATGGAAGCGCATACCTATTGCTGTGTTCCAAAACCTTGTCGAAAGCATGTCTCGAAGGGTCAGTGAATGCATTAAGGCCAAAGGTGGACCGACACTGTACTAATGTATGTCAATAAATGCTATGTTGTGTTTCTCTTCTAGGTGTCTGGTGACTTTTGTCAATATAGTGTATATATACACTATGTGCTTATACTATATATATATATATATATATACACACACTGTGCATATACTATACACACACTATGTGCTTATACCAGACCTGCCAACCTCTCAGAACCAAAAAACGTAACACTCGGAAAAATCGTAACACGACACATGCCGATAATTTTTGAAGCCTATTTCAGCTATATAAATTATTGATGATGAGAATGTAGGGATTTTTTCCCTACATCAAAATTTTATTGAGAAACTAATTAAATCTAATAAGCAAACACTTTTTTGTTCTTAATTATTAGAAAAAAAAATTACGATTACGGGAGAAATCCTCAACTCTGCCTAACTTTCGTTTTTGAAAATTTTGAGAGGTGGAAAACTTTCATTTTAGGGAGTCTGCAAGATGGTTTAATCAAGTTCTGGGGATATCGTTTTTGTCTGCAGGACCAAAATAAATCTGCGATGTGCAGTGGCCGTCGCCACGATTCTGCTACAAGGATTAGTAGAAAGTGAATCTGCGATGTACATTGGCCGTTGCTGCAATTCTTCTACAGGGGTGGGTACAAAATAAATCTGTGATGTTCGTCGGCCATCACCGCGATTCTGCTGCGGGGATGAGTACAAAATAAACCTGCGATGTACGTCACTACGATTCTTCTACGGGGATTAGCACAAAATAAATCTGCAATGTACGTCGACGCGATTCTTCTACGGGGACGAGTATAAAATAAATCTGCAATGTATGTCGACCATCATCGCGATTCTGATACAGGGATGAATACAAAATAATTCTGCGACGTACATTGTCCTTAGTGAGAAAAAAAAATTACAATTACAAAAAATCCTCACTACGTCTAATTTCCATTTTCCAAAATTTTGAAAGGCGGAAAACTTGCGTCTATGATAGGGAGTCTGCAAGGTGGTTTAATAGAGTTCTGGGATGTTTTTGTCTGCTGGACCAAAATAAATCTGTGACATATGTTGCCCGTCGCCGCGATTCTGCTACGAGGCTTTTGTCTGGAAAGGGAAAAAATGGGGAAAAATAAGACTATTTAAAAAAATCGTATTTTTGGCTGCAAAATCATGTTAGCCTACTGCAGCATGATTTATTGTACTAAATACAATAAAATCGTAACAGTTGGCAGGTCTGTTTTACTATATACATAGTTCATATGCTTTTTTTCAATCACAGAATTCCAGGACTTTTGGACTTTTTTCCAGGACACACGATCCAAACACTCCTACTTAAAAACATAGTGAAACCATTGGTCTGTTCAACTTGCAACCTACAATAAACAACTCCCTACATGCTTGAGCAAACTTAATACAGAATACAGAATGTTGAAAATGATTTCTGCTGCGGCTAATAAGAAACTCAGAATCACAGTTAAATACTGAAATATCAAAAACTGTCACTGAAAATGTAAACAGGTTTAATTTCTACAAAACTTTTATAAACATTATACTACACTGGTTTTCAGAAAAAAATGTTTTTCTGCTTAGGTTTCAGTTCAATTATTGAAGCAAATTACAGAATAAAAAACAACAACATAACTGAAAAATATATAGGTATAAAATCTATAGTTAAAACATAAATGTGGCATTACTCTTGAAATGCTTTTACATACTACACAATTTAATATACAAAATACTATTTTTAATTATTTTGAAATAATGCTTACATTGGAAATTTAAGGATAAGGAAAGGTGAAATATTTGGAACTTCTTCAAAGGAGCAAAGGAATTACTATTTTTTAAACCAATACTCAGGAGACTAAGGATTTGTGTTATATTTTATTTAGGGAAGAAATTTTCAACATAATATAATGCTTGAGTTTCTAATATAGTTGCTCTAGCTATTATTTAAATTTGTATTCACCAGTAAACAAAGTATGCAGAAAAATTTCCAAAATGAAATGAAGGAGAATAATGGTTGGAACTAGTTGGAACTTAAGAAGACACCTACATAGAAAGAATATGGATTCATAATGGCTTAATACAGTACCTGAATTCTTGGATGAGAAGAAAACTTGGGTGTAGTTCACCATTAAAATTTTGGCATCTCAAGAGGGTAGGTAGATTATGTAACTTGTCGTTTTTGACATTTTATTTTTTCTCTTTGAATGTTTTAATTATCCCATTTTCTATTTTGCACCTGCACACTGCTTCAAATGTCACTCACTGTAGTGCAACCAATTATTGGAGTTCATTCTTATTTAAATCTCTTTGGCACTTAATTGTTGTCAGGCATATCGGAGCTGTGGGTGGTTTTGGTTAGTTTTTTCCCTGACAACTGCTTCTGCACATCGCAAATGCTTCGAGTTGGTTTCACCAAATATTACAAGAGGAAAACAAGTCATATTATATGAATGGTGTGCACATCTCTGCAGATAAAAGCATAAAAAAACTAATAATTAAGACCATGACTTCCTCTAATTATTTTCAGTAATATATATATTTAACGAGAATTATCAAGGATAAATTTATTAAGGTACATTACCTCTCAAATTTTTGATCTATACACTAGGTCATCGTCAGGAGTTCATGCGTCTTACTACTTCCACAGGTCAGATGACCAAGCCTTGTGGATTTTCCATCCAGCATGGTCGTTGATGTTGCCACCTTGTGTCTTGTAAATTTCCAGGGATTCTTCTAATTTCTGGATAATTGCGTGGGATTGATGTTTAATCACTTGTGAAGAGTCCCAGTCCATTTTGTGGCCAGTTTGTTGAATGTGCCTGTCTAATCTTGTTTTATTTGAAATGTTCCTTATTGCTGCTTTGTGCTCATTAATTCTGGTGGTTAACCTTCGTCCTGTTTCTCCTATGTATAGTAAACCACATTGACATTTGATTTTATAAATGACTCCTTCCTGGAGTGTATTTGCTTTTCTTTGTTTTAGGGATGGTAAGTATTTTTTAATTTTGTTATTTAAACTTGTAGCTAACCTAATTTTATATTTAGTGCTGATTTTCTTTAGTTTTTCAAACAGTTCCTTGTGGTAAGTGACTTTTCTTGTGAATAAATATTCAATTTTCTCTTTATTTTTGTCTGTAATACTAGTTCTGTTCCTAGTAGGATTTTCTTCCAGTAGGAAAAATATAAAAATAAATTAAAATCAATCTTATTAGAAAATGATTACCCTTCTAAAGAAATTCACAAACTACTGGGGAAAAATCCTACTAGGAACAAAACTGGTACTACAGACAAAAATAAAGAGAAAATTGAATTTTTATTCATAAGAAAAGTCACTTACCACAAGGGACTGTTTGAAAAACTAAAGAAAATCAGCACTAAATATAAAATTAGGTTAGCTCTAGGTATAAATAACAAAATTAAAAAATACTTACTATCCCTAAAACAAAGAGAAGAAAATACTTTACTCCAGGAAGGAGTCATTTATAAAAACAAATGTCAATGTGGTTCACCATAACTGAGAAACAGGACGAAGGTTAACCACCAGAATTAATGAACACAAAGCAGCAATAAGGAGCATTTCAAATAAAACAGGATTAGACAGGCACATACAACAAACTGGCCACAAAATAGACTTGGAACTCTTTACAAGTGATCAAATATCAATCCCACGCAATTATCCGAAAATTAGAAGAATCCCTGGAAATTTACAAGACACAAGGTGGCAATCTACGAGGCTTGGTCGCAAGACCTGTGGAAGTAGTAAGACGCAACAGCTCTTGACGATGATCTGGTCTATGGATCGTAAATTTGAGAGTTATTGTACCTTAATAAATTTAACCTCGATAATTCCCGCTAAATATTTATAATAATAAAAAACTAATAAACATGCATGCAGATTTAGCAAGATCAAAACATAAATAACATACAGCATTTAATTATGTTAAATAAAATAGGCTCTTTCAAACTCACTGGTGGAAAAGACATTTGATATCTCTTATGGTTACAGAAATGTTACATTTTGAGTTCTGCTATAGTTCAAAAAATGCCTCACACTTCCAGCCATCCATTCAACCTTATATGATACTTTGAACTGCTAGCAGACAATATAAGCTTACGCACGCACGCACACATACACACACACTTTAACAGAACACAAAATGCTTTAATACTTTTTCTTTTTCCCTTCCCAAAAATTAGAAAAGAGTTGTCATAAAATAGGGTGGAATACCAGTGTTGGTTTACACAGCCCGTCCATAAAAACCTCTCCATCTCTCACACACTCATACACACACGTAGCAAGAAATTCACCAACTTATTAGGTGTGCAACTTAATTCTCGGCTCCTAACCGCAAGTGATCACAGAACATCGGCAAATGCAAATAGCTGTGTGCGACAATGGCTGATTGCAGTGCCATCCAACAGCTTTCCAGGCAACCGTAACCACTTACAGCTGTAGTGAAAGAAGGGACGAAATTTGACGGTGAAAGCAATGTCGTTCGAGAAGCAACATTTGAGGCACTGCCTCCTGTTCGCCTTTCAGCTGAAAAAACGTGCTGCGGAAACCCAGCAAATGCCCTACAGTATGTGTAAAAAGTGGTTCCAGCAATTTAAGCAGGGAAATTTTGATCTCTGTGATGCAGAACGTCTGGGAGAGCCACAGAAAGTTGACGATGAGGAACTGGAACAACTGTTGGACGCAGACCTCTGTCGCACACAGTCAGAGCTCGCCCAGGAACTCCTAGTAACACAGCAAGCCATTGCAAAGCACCTGCACAAGCTTGATCGGATCCACAAGGAAAACCGTTGGGTGCCCCACCAACTCACAGATGCGAACAAGTCTAGGCACTACGATATTGCTGTGTCCTTGCTCTACAGATTCAAGAAGGATTTTCTCCACAAGATTTTGACTTGTGTGATGAGAAGTGGATCTTCTACGATAATCCTAAGCAGCACAAATCATGGGTTTATCCAGATCAGCCTACCATTAGTACCGCCAAACCGAATATCCATGCCAGGAAGTTGTTGCTGTGCATATGGTGGGATCAGCACGGTGTCATACACTATGAGTTGCTCAAACCTGGTGAAACGGTCAATGCTGAGCGTTATTGTCAACAACTCCTTTGTGTGAGTGACGCAATGGAGGCGAAAAGGCCATACACCGACAAGGGCAGAAGGTTGGTCCTGTTGCTTCAAGATAATGCGCGTCCTCACACTGCGAAAACGACTTTAAACATGATCACCAACCTAGGATGGAAGATTTTGTCCCACCCGGCGTATTCTCCAGACTTCTCCCCATCGGATTATCACCTCTTTCGCTCCCTGCAACATCACTTGAGTGATACACACTTCACTTCTGTCGAGGAGGTCCACACAAGTATTGATGACTTTATCAACTCGAAACAGCCCTCTGTTTTCTGCAGTGGCATTCGGCAGCTCCCCGACTGATGGCTCAAATGTATCCAACATGATGGGGAGTATTTCCCTGATTAGGTACGTATTCAATTTGCTATAATTTGCTGTCAACATGTCGTACCTTTGGCCGAAAATTAAGTTGCACACCTAATACAAAATTCAAATGTTTTCTGAAAACCATAAATAAATATGGTAAGACTCCAGGAGTTGATGGCATAACTGCCGAGATGTTGAAATATGGTGGTGACTGTAATTGACTGGTTAACTGAAATTTGCCAGTTGTGCTGGGAGTTAGGAATGGTCCCTCGGGATTGGAAGGATGTTATTATTGTTTCCTTGTATAAGGGAAAAGGTAATCAGACTGAATGCAAGAACTATCGTGGTATTAGCCTACTAAGTGTGCGAGGGAAAGTGTTTGGTAAGGTTGTTATTGAAAAAGTACGGGGTCTTACATCAGAGAAAGTGTGGGATGTTCAGAGTGGTTTTATGCCTGGTAAAGGCTGCACTAACCAGATTTTTGCATTATGCATGATGATTGAAAAGTATCTGGCTGTTGGTAAGAAAGTTTTTGCTGCCTTCAAAGATTTAGGGAAAGCTTATAACAGAGTAAATAGGACACTTTTGTGGAAGGTATTGAATGAATATGGTGTTACTGGGAATCTACTTAATAGTGTAAAAGCCACGTATGCTGGTAGTAGAGCTTGTGTACGAGTGAATGGTGTTTTATCAAAATGGTTTTCTATTGGTGCAGGAGTTAGACAAGGTTGTGTAATGTCACCATGGCTGTTTAATATATTTATGGGCGTGTGCATGTGTGATGCCAAAATAGATGATAGAGGTTTATGTCTTGGTGATATCCGTGTGTGCAAATTGCTGTATGCTGATGACACTGTCCTGTTGGCAGAGAGCAAAAGTGATTTGCAGAGTATGTTGTCTTGGATGTACGAAGTTTGCATGAAATTCAAACTGAGTATAAATAAGGGAAAAACCAAAGTTATGGTTTATGAGAGAGGAACTGGTAGCACTGAATGTAATGTAAGTCTAAATGGCACTGATTGACCAGGAGAGTGAGTTTGTGTATTTATGAAGCATGTTTGACAGAGAGAACAAATTGGATGGTGAAATTAGTAGACGAGTGAATTCTTCATTGAAAGTCATAGCTGCTCTGGGAGGTTTTCACAGGAATGATGGGTTCTCTAAAGAGTCCTGCATGGCTGTGTATAAAAGTGTAATTGTCCCTACGCTGATGTATGGCAGTGAAACCTGGGTACTTCAGAAGAAACATAGGAGTCATTGTGTGCTGGAGAAATGTGTTACTTATGGGGGGTTTGTGGCAAGACACGGTCTGATTGTGTGAGGAATGAAGATGTGTTGCAGTTGTGAGATGTGAAGCAAAATGTTGTTAGCATGGTGGAGACCAATATGCTTTGGTGGTTTGGCCATGTTGAAAGAATGGGTGATCAGATGCTTACTAAGAAAATCTTTTTAGCCCAAGTGGCAGGCAGGAAAGGCAGAGGAAGGCCAAGGAAGACATGGGTGGATCAGATTCAGGAGTGTCTGCATGAGAAAAAGATTATGAGTATGAAGTATAAAAGATCTTGTGTACGGTGTGTAATGGATATCAGTGAAGCCCGAGTTGTATATCAAGATCGCTGTAAATGGAGAAGTTTGATACGACAACAGTAAGAAAAAATATCTGGTAGTTTGTATTTATTTTTGGAGCTAACCTCTGAATCTCAGAGAACAGCTTAGTGATATGTATGTATGTATACATAAATACCTGAAAGAATATGGGATCACTTCATGTTTTCCCTGTTCTTAACACCAGTTTCTATACATTAAAAATTGTTTAACAAATACATAAAATTCCGAATTACATATGTGAATAAGGAAGAACAATACCTGTCATGAAATCTGGCTGCACGTCAGAACCATACGGAAATGTTGGACCAAAAGGAAATGAAGGTCCAAAAGGAAATGGTGGTCCAATACCAGGAAATGGAAACAGTGGATCAATAGATGGCATTCTTTCTCGGTGTGCAAAGAGTGTTGAGAAACGCATTTTCTTTCTAGACATATGCTTTTTCTTATACAGCTAAAAATAAAAACAGCAAATGTCAATATGTAAATCTCAATTCATTTGAAAACTTCACATTTAAATCAATTCAATTCTTAAAAGCAACAATGGAAAGGAATTCAGAGTTACTTAAAGAAAAAGCCTACAGTGAAATTCTATCACCTAAATACAATCAAAAAGGTCCAATTGATAATAATAACAATAATAAAAAGATAGGCAAATTACAAGTTTAAAATGGTATCACAAACAGCCAATGCTCTCTCTACATAAACAGATACTAAGTAGCAATTAGCTTAATGTTTCTTTGTTTTTTATTATTTCTCTTAGGAAGCCTATTTGGGGATGTTGCAAGGTAGTGTTTCAGTGGATGAATATCCCCTTAAGAAGTGTGAAGCAGCTACGCTGGTTCACCAGAATAAGGCAAAAGATAGGAAGAAGGTGGAAAGGCATGAATTGGCTTTTTGTAAAGATAGAAAAACTTCCTCGAAGTACACAAGATTCAGGAAAAATAGGGGAAACAAAGTTGTAAGTTGTGTGAAGAATAGGATCAAGGAAATTATATGGAAGCCCAATGAGTTAAGTGAAAGATGGGGTGAATACTTCTTTGAGTTATTAGATCAAGTTCTAAAGCAAACGTGATTATGAGGTAGAAGCAGATGATGCCACAGTGAAGGATGGAAGTAGAGGAGAGATCTCAGAGATGTGTAAAGCTCTAAAATCTCTTCACAATGGAAAGGCTCTGGGAGTTGATGGCATAACTGCTGAGATGTTGAAATATGGTGGTGACTCTGTAATTGACTGTTTAACTCAAATTTGCCAGTTGTGCTGGGAGTTAGGAATGGTCTCTCAGGATTGGAATGATGCTATCATTGTTCCGTTATATAAGGGAAAAGGTATCAGACTGACTGCAAGAACTATTGTGGTATTAACCTATTGAGTGTGCTAGGGAAAGTGTTTGGTAAGGTCATTATTGAAAAAGTATGAGGTCTTACATTAGAGAACATGTGGGATGTTCAGAGTTGTTTTATGCCTGTTAAAGGCTGCACTAACCAAATTTTTGCATTACACATGATGACTGAAAAGTATATGGCTGTTGGTAAGGAAGTTTTCGCTGCCTCCATAGATTTAGAGAAAGCTTACGACTGAGTAAATAGGACACTTTTGTGGAAGGTATTGCATAAATATGGTGTTACTGGAAATTTACTTAATAGTGTAAAAGCCATGTATGCTGGCAGTACAGCTTGTGTACGAATGAAAGGAGTTTTATCAAAATGGTTTTCTATTGGTGCAGGAGTCACAAGGTTGTGTAATGTCACCATGGCTGTTTAACATATTTATGGATGCGTGCATGCAACGATGCCAAAATGGACAGTACTGGTTTATGTCTTGGTAATATCCGTGTGTGCAGGTTGCTGTATGCTGATGACACTGTCCTGTTGGCAGAGAGCAAAAATGAGTTGCAGATTTGTTGTCCCGGGTGTACGAAGTTTGCATGAAATTCAAACTGAGTATAAATAAGGGAAAAACAAAATTTATGGTTTTCGAGGGCCGTGGGTGGACTAGTGGGCAACGTTCGTCATGGCCACGGAAAGGACCTCAGGTTCGATCCCAGGCAGGTACAAACGCTCGATCCACTAAATATCTGCCGTGCGTTGGATGGGCACGTTAAGCCATCAGGCCCGGGTACTGGCCCCCGGTAATAAATAAGGGCATTTTCCTCCCCTTTCTACTTCGCTTCTGTGTCACTTTCCTATTGGGCACTTTAGCCCAAATCTCCTAGCTTCCTATTTCTAAAAGTTGTTTATGACTTGGGGTCAGACACTCTCTTCCTAAAATCCTCTACATATGATCATTTGATTAGTTATGGTTTTCGAGCGAGGAACTGTTAGTACTGAATGTAATATAGGTCTAAATGGCACAGTGATTGACCAGGTGAATGAGTTTGTGTATTTAGGAAGCATGTTTGACAGAGAGAACAAATTGGATGGTGAAATTACTAGGCAAGTGAATTCTTCATTGAAAGTCATAGCTGCTTTGGGAGGCTTGCACAGGAATGATGGGTTCTCAAGAGAGTCACACATGGCTGTGTATGAAAGTGTAATTGTTCCTTCTCTGATGTACAGTAGTTAAACCTGGGTACTACAGAAGAAACATAGGAGTAGTTTGCATGCTGGAGAAATGTGTTACTTACAGCGGATTTGTGGCAAGACACGTTCTGATCATGTGAGGAATGAAGATGAGTTGCAGTTGTGAGATGTGAAGCAAAATGTTGTTAGCAAATTGGAGACTAATATGTTTTGGTGGTTTGGCTATGTTGAAAGAATGAGTGATGAATGCTTACTAAGAATTTTTTTAGCCCAAGTGGCAGGAAGGAGAGGCAGAGGAAGGCCAAGAAAATCATGAGAGGATCTGATTCAGGAGTGTCTGCATGAGAAAAAAGTTTATGAGTAAGAAGTATAGAAGGTCTTGTGTACGGCGTGTGATGGATGTCAGTGAAGCCCGTGTATCAAGATCGCTGTTGTAAAAGGAGAAGTTTGGTACAGCAACAGTAAATAAATAATCAGTTAAAAAATTATCCGTTAGTTTGCATTTCTTTGTGGAGCTAACCTCTGAATCTCAGAGAACAGCTTAGTGATATGTAATTTTTTTTTTTTTTTGAGTGAGCTTAATGGCATTCATTAGCATCTAAGAGATGGAACTACACATATCTAATTTAGAGTTCTGTTTTTATGGAAAGAGAACTAGTGCTGTAAGACTGAACACAACATACAACTTGGTAATAATCAGTGACATGGCTTTTCCTAGACTTAATGTATTAGAACAATTTCAAAATTATGGGTTTTTTACTAAGGAATAAAGGAGATTTTTTAAGTCGAATTTTCGGGTAGTATACCTATCCTTCTTCAGGACTACAGTTGTAGTAGATGTTGCTGTTCATGGGGGAAATTCCAACTTTTCAAATCATTTAATATTGTACTTCTTTTTCTTTCTATTTCCAATACTTCAGACAATTTTCTCTTGAAAAAGTGCTGTTGATGTGTCAGAACTTCTAGAGTCCCAAAGTACTTTAAGTCCTGTATTTTGAACATGTCTGTCCAAACCTGTTTTGTTTGTCATATTTTTAATTGCAGCTTTATGTCTAAAATAGTATAACTACACTAATAATACGAATTTAATGGCATAGAATAGAAGTAAAAGTTTCCAAGCTTTTGCACATCAACCAGATGGCTTTTTCATGGAAAGTAGACAGTAAAAACTGCAAGTTGCTTGCTGCTCTACTTTCCTTGAAAAAGTCATCTGGCTGATGTGTGAAAACTTTGAATTCTACTCTACACCAATAAATTTATACTACTAGTATAGTTATACTATTTTAAGTATAATTGGTGTAAAGTTCCTTGTGTTATTAGTTATTGGAGCTTTTTGTTCTTTCTCTGCCAGTCTGGGTTTAAGCTGCTTGCCTGTTTCTCACACATAGCTGAGACCACACCTTCTTGTAAAAGTAAGCTTTCTTCTTTTTGCTTAATTTTGGAAGGAAGTTACTAATTTTATTTTGTAATCCTGGAGCCAGTCTGACTATAAACTTCTTTTTTTAGTCCTTTTTGGTAAGTAATTTTTCTAGTTAACTGAAATTTAGTTTTTGACTGCTGATTCTTTTCTTTTTAGAATTTTGTTGACTAGTAGAGAAGGGTAATTATTATCATCCAAAACTTTTTTAGTTCCTTCTTTTGAGAATTTTTAAAAAATTCAGAACTTAGAACATTTATTTTTTTCCAAAAATTGAGTGGCCACATTTGCTTTTATGTAATTTGGATGATTTCACTTATAATCTAACATTTTATTATTGTTGATAGTTTTATTTTTATATAAATGTGTTTCAATTTTTCCTTCACTGACTTACTAATGATAAGTCCAAAAATTGAGCTGATCGTCTTTTTGCATTTCAAGGTGAATTTCAAAATTTCATCCAGGGAGTTGGATTAGTGTAAGATGTCATATGGAAGAGAGAAATTTTTGTTGTCTAAAATGAAAATAATATCATCCACATATCTTGCATAAGGACTGAAGATTGAGGGCATAGTAAGCACCTTTTCTTTTAGTTTCCCTACACAGTAATTTGCAAGAAAAGGTGCTATTGGTGAGCCCATGGCTAATCCAGATGTTTGTTTGTTTGTAGAATTTGCTACTAAATTGAAAATAGTTGTTTTTAGAAACTGATAGAGGTCCCTTTCCTACTCTGCAGTTGTTGAGAAAGACATCAATTAATTGCAAGGAGAGGAGACAGTGGAAGTCTGAAAGAGGAGATTATTTAGTTTAATGCCAAACAGGTTAATCATAGTTTTCAGGCCAGGCTATCTTGCAATATGAAATTCAGGCTCTGGCTCTTAAAATTGAGCCTGAACTCAGCACTGGTTTGCAACCTGTGTAACTCTGCTGAACCAATTTCATCAAAATCTACAAAGAGAAAGCAGCATCTCTTACTTATTATATTCAGTTACCATGTTCAACACTGAAATCCAGGTAATAACTACCTGCCAACTTATACCATGAATATCATTCAACACTTTAAAAATACTGATCCCACACACTTCTTTCGAATATCAGAAACTGTTATCCTGTAATAATCAAGCTCTATACATGCTTTCTACATTCTCTCATGCACTAACTACAAATTCTTTCCACATTATTTGATATTTCCTTCCATGTTATGCCTAAAATATTTTCACACCTTAGTTTTAACACCTATAAAACATGGTTTTGCCATCCAACCCATGGTAAAACGTTAATTATAAAATGTGATCTATACCAGAATTTCTAACACTTTCTTCCTATCTTTTCTTCAACAATCATATTCCCATCCATACATTTTGTGGCTGTTGATGAGTAATCATAAAACTTATAAAAATACAGAATCAAATCAATGAGCCCTAAATAGGTTTAAGCCCTGCGTACCTGCGGCACAAGGGACCTTTTGTGAAGTAAATAATTTTTGAATAGTTTTATTAAAAATACAAAAATATATATATTAATAGATGTTTTATATAAAAGTACAGCATGAAACTTTTAATAGTGTGCATGCAAGTTTGCAGGCACATTCACCAGCATGCATGTGAGTATGCTGTGAAAAAATGCATACTTTGTTAAGAGATTTGGTTGAATAGAATATCATGCAACTCTATGGTGGAAATACCCTAGCAGCTTATAAAACACCTATCTGCATGAAATACTGTTCAATTACAAAGTGCAGCAGCACGTATAAATGCTGATGGTTTCTTAAAACTTCAGAAACTGCAATAACTTTAATTTGTTGGATTTGTAATGCTTTGCCATCAAATCAAGACTACTAGACATAACATAAAAAAAAAAAAAAAATGCAGTATACAGTTAATTATGCTCAACTGGGTTTCTTGAAATATTCTTATTTATTATGTAATTTTATCTAATGGCACACAAAAATGGAAAAAAAAAATCTTTCATAACAGTACGGCATGTTTGTAGTGTTCTAAATTTTGCTGTATTTGCTGTTTTTATCTAAATTTATGGTACACAATGACTGAAAAGTATCTCTACCTTTCCTTCATAAGACACCAGCCTATATTTCAGGGACACATGAATGAAACAAAAGCAGTATTCTCTATGCACACAGAAGACAATTCTTGTGTTACCAATGTGATACTAACAACTCTGGATTGGTACACCTCACTAATTTCAAATGAAACTATCAAAAACCACTTCAAATACCAGATTAATTATCTCTTTTTCCATAAGACAAAATTATATTCATTCAATATGCTACATTTCAATACTTAATTAGTTAAATAGTTGACAAAATATATAAATATTACCTCTTTCCAATCAGTATTTTTCTGTAAGCTTTCAGAATCACCTGAAGGAAATAAAAGTTACAATAAATTTCCTCAGAATATTTAGAACAAAGAATTCTTTTTTGGCCAACAACAAAGGGTACACAACTTCACAAGCTCCTATAACATAAAAGCACACAGAATGGAAATATAAGCTAAAATGTATGTTTTTAAATCAATTAAACATATCCATAAACATATGTTTTTGCACACTGCAATATTCTATTAACATATATTTTTCCACATGTTCAGAAAGTTCATTGACCTCCACATACTCAAGGTGTCAGCATTACTAACTGCTTCTTCCACTTAATGCTTTTATCAAACAACAGGGTCTGTACACGTAAGAGGGTGAAAAATTCAAGGATTAATAGGATTTGCAAAGAAAGTCAAGGATAAAAATTGTCCAGTCTCAAGATAATATCTTCCAAAGTAATTTTGATTATAGCTATTAATGTAAAACATACAAAACTAATGCAAATGTGAGAATGGTCAATCTGTCTATATAATTTATTCAATTTTCCAATTGGCGCCACCCAGTCCCAATAAGCCGAATCGTAGTGTATCAATCACTATAACAGAAAAAATCCTTCACATCAATAATGAAATGTTGAATTTGGGAATCTTTTCAGCATAGCATACTTCTGGAAAATTTTAGGTAGGAATTTTAGGACTTTTTAGAAAAATTTTAGGAGTGTATTTCAATAAAAACTAGATGTATATTTGTATACATCTAGTAAAACAACTTTGTATACATTGTAAAGAGTTTGCTTCACACCCTTCAACCATATATACTGATAGACTGCGCATGACATCAAAATTTCTGGCTCCAACATAAAATCACATGACAACAGTCAAAAAGATGGGTTACACCTGCTGTGCTTATGGTTGCTCTGAGCGATATAGTAAAGAAAGTTCTATGATTTTTCATGGGTAAGAAACGAATTAAATACCTAAGTCAATAAAGTTCAATTACTTAACCAGAAACTTGCAGCTATTGATATAAAAATATAGTAACTTAAGACAAAAAAATGGAATGCATGTTCCAAATTCTTCGCAAATGTTCATCAGATTATAAATCACAAAATGTAAACAACCCGATCATGCATGTATATAGCTCATTTGTAAACTTACCTGAAGAGTTTTCATTATATATGAGGCGCATTCACATAATACACCGAAAACACTGAAGTTCTGCAGCGTAAATTAGTAATCATAACAGCATTTTTACACGAAATTTGGAGTCTGATGATGACGTGCCCAATGTTTGAGCCATGGCGGCTTTGATGCAGCTATTGCCAATGCGCAGTCCATTAGTATATATGGTCAAAGTTCACACCCAAATTTTTTGCATAACGTCTAATGTCTAAAGTTTAAGTATGATTTACTTCTAATGTTCAGTTCTTATCTTTTCATGTGTTATTATCATATTCAAGTATATTTACCACATTCAAGTTTCACTTTGAACATTAATATGCTGTTGAAACCAGAAGCGCCGCCCCGGTGGCGCAGTGGTCTAAGCAATGGCCTCTGATCATTCGTCCGAACGGGGTACGGGTTCGAATCCCGGTGAGGCATGGATGTTGTGTTTGTCTTACGGCACTGGCTCTCTCCCTTCCCTGGAACCAGTGACCCTAAATTAGGGACGGGCGACTGCTTATAGCCCATTGAGTTGCTCACGGTGGTCGTTAAACCTCCAATCAAAAAAAAAAAAAAAAAAAAAAAAAAAAAAGAGAAAGAACCAGAAGCAATTCACGATTTTCACAGTAAAGTTTTCAGGTTTCACATTAAATTATAATATTCTAAAATGGTAATTGAAAACCAAGAACTATGTACAATTGTTCACTGAATTACTTTTTTCATATTATTGTTTTAACCTTTTCCTGATTAGCCTATCTTTTTCTGCTTCCACCACAACTAATTTACTTTCAGTTTTCTTTATTTCAGCTGAACCTTGTATGATCAAGTTAGATGCAACTGCTATTTCAACAGTATTTTGTTTTTCTACAGCTTTTCTCATTCCTTCTGTTCCCTCTTGAATTACTGCTAGGGAGGCTTCTTTATCTTTTTTAAGCCTATTTATTTCTGCATCATTTTCTTTTATTTTGTCATCAAACTCAGCTTTTCTTTTTTTCTCTAGCTGCTTTTCCTTATTTTCCCTCTCTTTCTGCTTCCTTTCTTTTACCTTTTTTATTCTTCTTCCTTCAGCTTATCAACATACTCTTTATAAAATTTATGTGAATCACGAACACTATTCAACAAATTTCTTGTTATCGGAACTTTACTTACACATCCATAGTGTTTAATGGCCCCTTTAACTATTCTTAATGATGTTATAGTTAAGTCTTTTAAGTTAGCCTTGTCCTTCCTTAACAGAGCAGTGTTAACCGAAAATCCCCTTTCTGCATCAGCATTACCATGAGGTAAAACTAAAATTGACTTGATGAGTTTAGCAAGATTTGAGTATTTTTCTTTTCCGCTAGAGTCTTTAATACTAAATATATCACGCCAGTAATGATCAATCAGCACTGGAATATGCCCTTCCTCTGAGAATTTCACTAGTTCATCTAGAGTTGGCTTATCGCAATTTAAAAGTTTCCACTCTTCTCTTACTCTATCAATTTGTTCCTCAGAAAGATGCAAAACACTTGAAATTCTGGTTATTTCTGAAAGTCCTTCAGTGACTGAAAGTTGAGTTGACTCTTTCTTTGGTTCTTTTACCTTTAAAACTTCTATGTCTCTTAGCTTTTGATTGCAGAATGGCAAATTTGACTTTAAATATTTTGTGGTTGCAATTAGTGATGATCTTACATCTAAGAGAAATAATTTCTGCCTGGTCTCCTGAACATTCCTGAGGAGATTTTTTGTCTTCATACCAACTTCTAACTCCCCTAGTTTATTCCATGAATTTTTGTTTTCAAAATCTACATTCTTTAGGTCTTCTCCAAATTTCCCTGCAATAACATCATCTTGGATAAACTGAGCCATAACATTCCTCATTAAAGTATTTAAATCAGAATATAACTGGTGTATTTTTGGTTCTTCACTCTGATAACATAATGAAAATTTTTCAAAATTTTGGTGTGAAAATGAAATTAATGCTAAATAGCAAGAAGTTAGCTCATTTTTCAGGAAACAGTGAATTCTTTTATACCTTGCCGAATTGCGTAGTTGTTTTTCAAATATTTTTTGAGATGGCAAGAAGTTTAAAAAATATTCTGTAATATTTAGCCATTGATCCAAGAGCCTCTGGGCTACAGAACCAATGGTTAACCATCTGTTGCTGACATGACGCAAAAGAAATTTGGCTGTGACCAATGTTATATCCTCGACAGATTTATAATCCTCTCGTCTTGCAGCACTACTCTTTAAAAAGTAATGCATATCAGAAGCAAATTCGTCAAAATCTATATTTAAGCTTGTCAAAAAATTTTTAAATGCATTACTAACAACATGCAGGTTGCAAAAACCTAGTTCCAAAGATTTCTGGCCTGTTTCTTGTTTTACAACTTCATTGAATTTGCGTAAAAAGCACTTATTTACATTTGGGCTGTCCATGGATACACAAATAATTCTGTTCAACGAAATATTGAAGGATGATAACACATCAAGAATTTCTTTTAGCAAAATATCTGCTGTTGCATGACCCAGAAAAACGCTTGTTAGGTATCGGCAAGAAACTGAATTTATTTCTGAAGACCAGTACCTGAGATACACATCCAACTGCTGTTTCACTTGTGTATTTGTAGTTTCATCAAATGCTATAGTAACCTTTCCTGGGCTACTAGATGCAATGTCTTTTTTCAAATCCTCTTCAAAATATTTTGACAATCCATGTGATATCACATAAGCAACTTTTTTTCTTTAAGTTGCATTTTGGCTGCAATAGCAGAATCAGGAAACATTTCTTTGAAAAGTTCAACTGTTTCAGTGCATGAAACAAAAGACATATTGTCCTTAGCAACTTTCATGGCCCATAATGCTTCGGCTTTAGCCAACTGTAAATCATGACTCAGTACTTCACTAATATTTGTTTTGGGCTGAAGATCCCGTCCTCCAAAGGCTTTCAGGATGGACTTATTTTGAAATTTACTTTGAAATTTCTGCAAATGTTTTTTTCCTTTATGATGCACTTTTACTTGTGAAAAGCCACTATTAGAAATGTTGAAAATTTCTGAACACAATATACACTTAGCAGAAAATATTGTTTCAGTTGCAGAACACCATTCTTTCAACTTCACTTCGTCCAATTCTTTGGCGAGCCACGCATCTTGAAATTTCGTTTTGGATTTAGGCATCTTAAACACTTGTATTACTAACCAGAAAATGAAAGGGAAGTACAAAAACACGTTCCAATATTGCAAAACCAGACAACTTCCCGAAATTTGGCTGCGAGGATGTCAGAAGATAGTAAAAAAAAAAAAGCAGGTCACCACTAGAGAACTGAACCTGCACACAGCACAGAGAACACCATAAAAGACGCAAAACCAGAAACTATCATACGCATCTCACGCAAGTTCAGTCAAAGCGAGTCGGAGCCGAGATATATTGCGCATCGAAGGTCGCTGTTGCCGACGCACGATCGAAGGTCAATGATCACGTGCTCTACTGCCTGCCACGATAACACTCAGCTACCATCCCATCGTCATTACCGGAGGTTACGGAAGGAGACCACATGTTTCCTCTTTGCTTCCACCCACCTGCGGTTTACAATAACAAAACATCAGCAGAAAGAGGAGGTTCCACAAGGCATGTACAAAAATAAAGTACGATCTTCTGCGTGCCACGGAGTTCGTCTGCAAAGCGCAAACCAGGGGTGAAAATGACCCCTCCCCTTTTCCCTTAGATCTCTTGTTACTCTCGAAAACTGTCCGAAGGCAAAAAGTGGAGCGCCCGCCCCGAAGCAAGTGCATCTCGATGGCGTCATTTTCCCTCCCTTCAGCAGCACAGCATATAGGCTGTGTTTCTACAATAACAGGTCTTTTTATATTACCGTAATGGTAAATTTATTGGCGTTAATAACGGTTGTATTTTTAATAAATAAGCTTACGAAAATTTTAGGAAGAATAGCAAATTTTAGGTATAATTTTAGGAATTTAAGGAGGGTCACAAAATTTTAGGAATTTTAGGAGGAATGCGGTCCCTGCAATTGGCGCCACCCAGTCACGATAAGCCGAATCGTAATGTATCAATCACTATAACAGAAAAATCCTTCACATCAATAATGAAAATGTTGAATTTGGGAATCTTTTCAGCATTGCTCATTATTTCCCATTATCTCTAAAAATAATTAATAACTATTGACAACAATCAAAACCAAAGAGAAGAAAAAAAAAAAAAGAATGGTGGTGATACTGTGAATGGTCAATATCTAATTTTTTTTCACATATGAAGTAAACAAGATAGTAAGCAAGCAGAAATGTCACATCCACTTGACTAATTTTCTTTACACCAAATCCCACAAGGAAATTCTGACAATTGTGAATCAAAGGGAAAAGGCAGAATTAAAAACACTCACTTTGTAAAAGAAATTATTTTTAAGCAACTAATTTTTAAATTTCAAGGCTTCTCAAGACTGTTTAACAACAAAAGAAAAAAAAATCCCAGGATATTCCAAGTCTTGAAAACATAATCATGATTTTCAAGCACCTGCCTGTGTGCACCCTGAAAATATCTCCTATAGATGAATTTAATAATTTTGTGCCAGAGGGAAATATGAGGCATAAACACAGGGACTGAAGGCACAAAAGAACTTATTTTCCATTTGTTACTCCCGAAGAACACAGAAAAACTAGGCAAAGATAGTGAGGAGTAACATCAATACTGAGGAGTGAAATAACCTTGACCACGAAAATGACCTGGCAATGATGAACAGTGTATGAGAAAAAGATCTGGGCAAAGTGAGGTCACAATTGATGTATGTACTCAAGGAATAAATGGAAAGGTGAATGAGGTGGTTGAAGAAATCAATAAACATGGATTGGATGAGCTACACAGTATGTAAATGAAAAGTAAACGAGTTAGTAAAATCATGCAATGCATTGATTATAATATGCTTTCCAACATACCAGAAATCATTACTTAAGTTATCACTCAAGTTATGAGGATAATGGCTGTGGAAGAAATCTCGGTCCTGTGCCCTGACCTTTCATCCCATTTCAATGATATTCAACAGAACCGGTTCAGTATACCTCCGAAATAACATGATAAAGTTTTGTCGCAACCGAAGCATTTTTACGTAAGTTATGATGCATAAGGGCTATGGAATAGATCCTGCTCCTGTGTCCTAACCTTTGACCCCATTTTCAATAGGATTCGTCCCCAGGCAGACCCCTACAACATACTAACATTTCATCCAAATCGAAGCATTTTTACGTAAGTTATGACGCATAATGGCAATGGAAGTGATTCCGCTCCTATGTCCTGACCTTTGACCCCATTTCACCCATTTTCAATAGGGTTTGTCCCCAGGTGGTCCTCTACCACACACTAAAATTTCATAGAAATCGAACCTTTTTTACGTTAGTTATGACGCATAAGAGCAGTGGAATAGATCCCGCTCCTATGTCCTGAACTTTGACCCCATTTCGTTCACTTTCAATAGGGTTCCTTTCCCAGGTGTTCCCCTACCACATACTAAAATTTCATCGAAATCGAACGATTTTTACGCGAGTTATCATGCGGGCGGACATACGCACACAATGCGTGACGTAACGAAACAGATGGTGTGACCGCGCACCAACATCTCAATCGCCAGATTGTGACATTATAAGATTTCTAAGCATAGGTAACATTAATGGGACGACGCCACGACACTAAAAAACATGGTAATTCGGGGTGGTTATTTACCGCACTAAACGAATTTTCCTAAAGTTGAGATCAAGTTAAATCGATTTCTAGTACAGGAAAACGGTACGTTAACGACTTTCATCAAAATCCTTAGATCCGTTTTCAAAATAAAATTTACATACATACAAGAATTGCTCCTTTAATAGTATGGGATAAGGGCGATGGAATGGATCCTGATCCTATGTCCTGACCTTCGACCCCATTTCTTCCATTTTCAATAGGGTTCGTCCCCTACCACATACTATAATTTTATCGAAATTGAACCATTTTTACGCATGTTATGATGCATAAGGGCAATGAAATGCATCCCGCTACTATGTCGTGACCTTTGGCTCCACTTCACCCATTTTCAATAGGGTTCATTCCCAGGTGGTCCCCTATGATATACTAAAATATCATCGACATCGAACCATATTTACGCAAGTTATGATGCATAAGGGCAATGGAATGGATCCCGCTCCTATGCCGTAACCTTTGACCCCATTTCGTCCATTTTCAATAGGGGTCCCCAGGTGGTCCCCTACCATATACTAAAATTTCATCAAAATCGAACCATTTTTACGCGAGTTATCGTGCCGACGGATGGACAGACAAAGCTGGAGCATATATATGCTTCTTCAACCTATGGTTGGAAAGCGTAAAAAAGGAATTTTGGTATAGAAGAAGCAAATTGGACTGGTGAGACTGCGACCTGGAGTACTTGATGATGACAGAGGTCAAGCTGATTAGTGTTATTTTAAGTGAAAAGATCAAGAATAATTTGTATGTATGATGTACTAAAAAATTCTTGAGTTGCCAAACACACACTTTTAAAAATTTGACAAGCAGTCGATTAAGCTAAATGAGTCTATCGACTTTATATACCTTTTTTCGTGTTCTGTCTCTGGAAGTGATTACTCTCAACGTCACGTAGATTGCTCCTTGTTTTGCGAGAGGGCAGAAGACTGATACAGAAATTCTCAAAAGAAAATAAATGTTGAAATAAGTAATTCACTTTGTTGTTTACTTTTATCCGCTCAGGATGTCTCATGGGGAATTCCAAAAACTATATTTTGGCATCGAAATGTCTTCAGGCAATAAAATTCATACAAAAGGTAATTCTTGAAGCACTGGAATGGGTGTCTCCAAGACAGAATGCAAGCGAACTTCAATGTGTAAGGTTATTATAATGTGGTGGTTGGATCAATATCTCCTCTACAACAAATTACTTTGTGTAGTCTTAGGTAAAGACCCATAAGAGACCACGTAACATGTTATGAAAATGTAATCAGCATTATTTCAATATTTAATTGAATCTATGGAATTATTCTAAAAAATTGACAAACGGAAAGATAAAAGGACCAAAAAAATGATAAAATTGAGAAATAATAGAGTTCCAAAATGTTAAAAAGAACAAGCCTGTTGTTGAGTCCTATGCATACGCATTTCGGCAATATCCGTTTGCCATCATCAGGAACAATAGTGGCTGCCCACTGTCCTTCATGTAGTTCCTCATATACTGTCACGCCCCATGACTCCTTCTCTCCCAGCAAGCATCTGATTCTATCAGGTCATACATGTGATGTGTTGCCATCCTTTATACGTGCAGTCCCTCCAAGTACTGCATGCTGTAAATTGTTGGTCTCAGTGTGACATGCTGTTTCATACCAGGTTTAACAACATCCCTAACAACATGCAAAACACATCCTCCAAAAACTAAGATCGAATAATTCTGAATATTCCAGGCCTAATTGGCACAATACAATTTGATGACAAGACTTGCCTTCCTTCAGTTAGCTGCAATTTTCTTCAATAAAAATTTCACAAGAGAACAAATGATTCTCAAAACATATTGGAATTTTGATGTGCTTCAGTACGTTATATGCAACAGAATAACAATAGGAATTGTGGAAATAAATAGATATAAAAGCAACAAAAATTATTTAATTCATGACTGGTAAAAATAACCTTTTACGACTGTGTGGATTTATGCACCACTTGAAATTGCATCATTACATTTTATCCTAATTGAAACAGTGTATATTTCATTGACTGAGCAACAAAATTTTCTTTTTAGTACTAAAAGAGATTGTGGTGATTCCTAGGAGACAGTAGTGTAATTTAGTGTTAGTTTTTGTAAAGGATTTACTAGGCAAGATTTTAATTTCACTTACTTATCTAATTTTTTAATGAATGTGGTTTCATCAATGTGGAAACACAGGCAGTTAGTAAAGACAAGCATAGCTAAACATAAAGCAGCAATAACAAATATTGGAAATGAGACTGGATTACACAGAAATGTTCAAAAGGCTGGCCACAAAGTAAAATAGTGTTCTTCAGACTTGTGTCACATCAATGTTATATTTTTAAGAGAAAAATAGAAGGGCTGGAAAGTGAGACAATAGGGGGAACAACAATTAATAAACAGAAAACCTGGATATTACCAATGGAATGGATACTCCTACTGTGTTGTGATTTTATACATTGATTATAATCTACATTTGACTCATATGTGAATCACTCTTGCCATGAGCAGCAGCCAAAACAAAATAACAGTACACGTATGGTATAGTTTGTGTGAAGTTTAATGTTTCTGACCTAAAGTGAAGACAAGTTTCAAATACTCTGCTGGCATTGTCCTGAGGAAAGAGTTAAGACTGACGTTCAATTAACGAATTAAATACATGAAAATTTAAATATTTCCTAATGAATTCCATGAAAAAAACACTTTAACACATAAATTGAAAATTATTGAATTCTATAACATCATTTGACATGAATATCAGTTTCACAAGTAATTCCTTTAATATACATTCATTACTATCATTTCAAAGAATTCACCTTGAATTACGAAAACCTTATACGAAGCACATGTTAAGTTGGAACTACAAAAACCTAACTTTTTCAACTGAAAAGTTTATGTTAGTATTTTTATATTTCTTTTTCAGGAAACTATTGCTTTAAAAAAACATTTGAAATTGAAGTTAAAATCATTTAAAATTGAAATTTCATATTTAATTATTAAAACTAATTTATAGAACCATGCCAGTACATAAATTTTACATTTACTAATCATTAAATGTAAAATTTCAATTTTTTAATTATTTTAACTTTAATTTCAAAATGTTTTTTTTAATACAGTAATTCCCTGATAAAATACAAAAACATTAGCCTAAACTTACTTAGAAGGTAGTTTAACACATGCTTTATATGCAATTTTCCTAATTCAAGGTAAGTTCTTTGAAATGATTGTAGTGAATATACATTAGAGGAAATAATCTCCAATGATTATATAGTTTCACCACATATGAATATACTTTTTATGTTTTTGCATTTTTTCACTACCAGAATAATGTGATCCCAGTCATTCTGAATTGCTGGTATTCTAGCACACTGTAGTAAAAATTGTCGCAGCACTTAATTAAATAGAACATTTTCTTTTATTCTGTGTATAACATCATTCAACAATACAGTGATCAAACAGAAAAGACTATTTCAACAGAATTGTTAATGTACACAAATTAGCATACACTCTATGAAGTCCCTTGAAATCAAAATCTGAACTCACCTATTTTGAAATCTCTCATGCATAAATGCTTCCACAGCGACTGTTTGTTACACAATTCATTAAATTCTTTATTTATACGACTAACTGCAAGTATGCTGGTAACAGGAAGATAACTCACAATCTGTTCCTGTAAAAGCACAAGAGATAAAAAAACATGTAAATCAGAATTTACTGCACACAGGAATGAAACAAGCTTACTATTAGAAAATATTTTAAAGGATCTGAAACATAAAAAATGTAGTTTGACTGAAGGAAAAGTATATAATGACTCCAACATCATACCTTGCCAACAACAGGTGACAGTACTGATGTGCTATAAAGTTGTGACATGCTGTATAGTATTGGTCCTCTCACCTCAGTTGGTGGAAAGCTGTTGTGTTAAAAGCAGAATTCAAATGTTTTGGTGGTCCTGTCATCCTTTGCCCCCAAAAAGCTGCAGCATGTGGTATGCTGTCATTCGGTAAAACATACTATTCAAAAGTACATTTTTAGCTACCGGTTTGTCCGTCCGTCCGTCTGTACCCACGATATCTCTGCAACTATTAGTCCGATTTGAAAAATTCTTTTTGCATTGGGAAGCTTGAAATACACGAATGATGATCCTCCATTTTGTTTTGTTTTTAAGATGTACAATTTGGCCGCTAGAGGGCATAAATGCAGATGATGTCGAATTCAAAAATACGTTTTATTCCCCATATTTGCTTCTAAACATCCGATTGAAAAAATGATTTTATCTTTCGAATCCATTTATGGCGAAGGATATTTTAGATATAGTTACTTTTCCAAATTACGCATATATTTTCCGCTAGGAGGAGTAAAAGTAAATGACATTTTCCCGATAACTCTTTTTCTAAAACTCTGATTTGAAAAAAATTTCTTCAGCAAATACACCTCCTGATGGAAAATCTTTTGCATATAATTTCAAATTTTTGGTAAAGAGTACTTTAGCCACCAGGGGGCATATGTGTTAATTTTTGCTTCCAATGTATTTGCCATAAAATCTGAGCTTCTAAAATATCGACTGAAAAAATTCTTTAGTGGACTGATGCCACTCACATTGATAAACCTTTTCGGAATATTTACTTCTTAAAATATTCCAGTTTCTCCGCCAGGGGGTCATAGATGTATATCTTATTTTTGTCAATATCTCTACTTCTAGGAGTCCAATTTGAAAAGAATCCTTCTGTGTTGGATGTGTTTTCAGTGTGACATGTTTTTCATTTAATTTCAAAATTTTCAAGTAATTCATAGACTTTCCGCTAGGGGGCGTAGAGGTAAATTTTGTTTCCCCTATATCATCATCATCATTGTCAACCATTATCAATCCACTGCTGGACGAAGGTCTCCCCAAGTTTCCTCCACAACGGTCTGTCTTGTGCCAGTCTCCTCCATGTCACCCCTGCATACTTTCGAATTTCATCCACCCATCTCCCATGTGGTCTTCTTCTGGGTCTTTTCCTGTCCCTTGGAATCCAATCTAAAATTTCGGCTGTCCATCGATGATCTGTCCTTCTGGCAGTATGTCCAGCCCATTGCCATTTCAGGGATTTAACTCTGATCATGACGTCTTCCACTCTTGTCATTTTTCGGATCCAAGAGTTCCTCTTCTTATCTCTCCTGGTTACACCAAGCACGCACCTCTCCATGATCCTTTGAGTTGTCTGCAGCCTTTGTATGTCTCTTTTAGTTAAGGTCCACGTCTCTGCACCATACGTAAGCACTGGAAGGATGCATTGATCAAACACTTTTCTTTTAAGACATAATGGCATATTGCTCTTGAAAATTATGCTGTTTCTTCCAAAAGCTCTCCAGGCAAGTTTTGTACACCGATTAATTTCTTCACCAATGTGACCCTCACTTGATATCTGCTGTCCAAGATAAATGTACGTGTCTGTTATCTCCAGCTTTTCTCCATCAATCGATAAATCTTCATTTCTTGTAAAAGCATTGTACATCACTTTTGTCTTCTGAAAGTTCATTTTTAATCCCACTTCTTTACTCTTGTCAGCAAGTTCTTGGATCATACTCTGTAGCTCTGATGGGGTAGTTGCAAAAATGACTACGTCATCAGCAAAACGAAGGTGGGTTAGATAATCTCCATTAATCTTTATCCCCTTGTTTTCCCAGCTCAGCGACTGAAAAGCACCCTCCAATGTGGCATTAAAGAGCTTCGGAGATATGGTGTCACCTTGTCTCACTCCCTTTCCAATTTTTACGTGTGTTGTATTTTCAAACAGCCGAATCTTTGCACTTGCATTTTCATAGATGTTATTAATAATATTAATGTATGCATCTTCAATACCGCAGGTTTTCAGAGCCATTGTAACTGCTGATGGTTTCACCGAATCAAAGGCTTTTTCATAATCGATAAAAGCCATGCACAATGGAAGTTCATATTCCCTCACTCTTTCAATTAGTTCTCTCAGTACGTGGATATGATCTATTGTGCTGTAGCCACTCCTGAATCCAGCTTGTTCTCTCGGTTGAGCCATGTCCAGTGTTACCTTCAAGCGGTGTGAAAGAACTTTAGTGAAGATTTTATAAACTACTGATAGGAGGCTGATAGGTCTGTAGTTTCTGAGATCCTCAATGTCACCTTTCTTATGTAGCAGGATCATTGTAGCGGTGTTCCAATCCTCAGGAATCTTTCCTTCATTAAGGCATCGAGTGAAAATTTGGGCGAGTACTGTTTCGATTTCTCCACTTGCTTCTTGTATGATGTCTACAGTAATTCCATCTTCTCCTGGAGCTTTTCCCCGCTTCATGTTCTTGATTGCATGTGCAACTTCTGCTGGAAGGACTGGAGGAACTCTGGTACTGGTATCTTTCATGATGTCTGGAGTGCATGTATCATCCCTTTCATATAATTTGGAGTAGAAATCTTTCACTCTTGTCAAAATTTCGCCTCTATTTCTTGTTACAGAACCATCTTCTTTTCTCAGTGCCATAATCTGTTTTCTTCCCTTACTGAGATGTCCCTTTGCTATCTTTAGGCTTTGGTTGTTTTCAATTGCTTTCCTCACTAGTTCACAGTTGAATTTTCTTACGTCTTCAGTGATACTTTTTCTTACTGTCTTGCATAGCTCTATATATTCCACTTTGGAAAGTCACATCTTCTTTAGTTGTCCTCATCTCTCTTCTTTTTTGCCTCAACATTTTCGATTTTTCCTGATAATTTGTTTACATGCAACTTGTTCTTAGACCCAGCTAATTTTGTTGCTGTTTCCATAAGAGCTTTGGTTACTTTTCTGTTAACTTCAGAGATGTCCACTTCTTCCGATGTTAGGCCTTCTAAAGCAGAAAACCTGTTCTTCAGTTCCAACTTGAAGGTATTATGGTGTTTTTTAAGGTTGGTTATGTCAATAGATTTTGTTTGTCTTATGAGCTTGCCACGTTCAAGTTTAGTGTTGAGGTGCATCTTACATCTCACCAATCTATGGTCACTACCTGTGTTGAACTTGTTTAGCACACTGCAGTCTTCTATGACGAATTTTTTGTTACACATAATAAAATCAATTTCACTTGTCGTCCCATTTGGATGTCTCCATGTCCATTTCCTGTGTGGCTTTTTCTTGAAGAAGGAGTTCAAGATGAAAAACCCTTCTGCCTCTGCAAACTCAACGAGAGTATTTCCACGCTGGTTTCTGTTGCCATGACCGAATTTACCTACTGAAGTTTCATTCTGTTGCTGTTGCCCTATTTTTGCATTGAAATCTCCCATAATTATTTTCAAGTGCTGCTTACCTTTATTATTTAGATGACAAATTTCCTCATAAAATTCTTCAATTTCTTCTTCAGGATGACTTGTGGTGGGTGCGTAAGTTTGAATAATCGGAGCCTGGTATCTTTTCGAGAGTTGGATAACAAGTCGTGCAGCTCTGTCAGAGGAACTTTCAACTTCTACAACTTTATCCTTCAGTTTCTTGTTTATTATAAATCCAACACCACTAGTTCTGCCAGTATCTGTCCCACGATAGTAGAAGAGATGTCCACTTTTCAGTTCGATGAGATCTTCTCCTTTTCTCCTTACCTCACTTAGCCCCACGATGTCCCACTTGATCCTTTGTAGTTCCTCTTCCAATTCAAGAAGCCTTGAATCAGAAGATAGGGAGCGTCCATTGTACGTTGCCAAGGTCAGCATCAGATGGCAGCCTAGTCCGGTCCTCCTGGGATTCTTAGCACCCTCTGCCTTCATGTCGCACTGGCCGCTGCCTTGGCCAGGTACATTCCAGCTGCCGGAGACTGAGGGCCAAAATTTAAGTTGTGGAATCATTTTGGAGGGGTTTGGCCATAACTCATCACGCTGGCCAAGCGGGTTGGTGAGTGTTTCCCCTATATATCTGCTTCTAAATCTCCAATTTGAAAAATTCTTTCTGCACTGGATACAGCTCCTGATGGGAAATCGTTTGCACATAATTTCTAATTTTTGTAAAAAAAATGGCTTGGCCACCAGGGAGCGTAAATCTTAATTTCCACTTCTGATGTATAAGCAGCAAAATATGAGCTTCTAAATTCTAGATTGAAAAAAAAAACGTTGTTTGTAGACCGATACTACTCATGTCAACAAACGTTTTAGAAACATTTACTTCTTAAAATAATGCATGGTTTCTACGCCAGGGGGCATAGATGTATATCTTATTTTTGTCAGTATCTACTTCTAGGAGTCCGATTTGAAAAATTCCTTCTTTGTTGGATAGGGTTTCCGATGCGAAATGTTTTCCCTAGAAATTCCAAATTTTCAAGTGCATCAGACTTTCCGCTAGGGGGCACAAAGGTAAATTGCGTTTTCTGCATTATTTCTGCTTCTAAAACTCTGATTTGAAAACTTCTTCCTGTATCACATACAAGACCTGATGGAAAATATGTTTCACATAATTTCTAATGTTTGGTAAAGAATGGTTTGGCCACCAGGGGCTTAAGTGTTTATTTCTGCTTCTGATGTATTTGTAGCAAAATATGGGCTCCTGAAAACTAGGCTAAATTTTTTTTTCTTGGACCGATACCGCTCATATGGAAAAACCTTTTGAGAATACTTTCTTCCTTAAATAATGCATGGTTTTCCCACCAGGGGACGTAAAGTCGTATCTTATTTTTGTCGATATCTCTGTTTCTAAGAGTCCGATTTGAAAAATTATTTCGGTGTTGGAGAGCGTTTCTGGTGCAAAATGTTTCTTATATACACTGCTGGCCACCCAAAATGCAACACCAAGAAGGAAGCATCCGATTGGCCTGAAATCTGCAGCGTGCGTCGCCCGCAAGAGGACATGCAAACGATTAGCATTCCAGGGCATCCGCAAATCATGTGCGCCCGGCACGCCACCGAGAAGCACTATAAGAAGGGTGCACAGAAGGTGGGGTGTAAGTAATGGGAAGTGTGTTGTGCTGCCAGACCTGTGCGTGGGAAGCTTCCTGATACCTCGTCGCAGAATACGGCAGTCATTCCAGCACGTTTTGGAGTTCGACAGAGGACGAATAGTGGCTTATCGCGATAGCGGTTTATCGTACCGTGACATTGCCACCCGTGTGTGACGACATCCAGCCATAATGAGGCGAGTATGGATTCAGCGGGTGCAGGAGGGACGGACAGAGCGACGTGAGTGATTGCCGCAGCCATGGCACACCACCGAAGGAGAGGACCGGCACGTTGTGCAGCGGGCATTGACGTCTCGCACCGCCACATCACGAACGTTAGTGCAGGAAATAGGGTGTGTTGCATAATCACCTGTGTCAGCACGTACCGTTCGACGTCGTCTGCAGGAGGCGGGGACTTGTCGCATGGCACCCATTGCTCTGATTACCATTGACGTTACACCATCGGCGAGTGTGGTGGCAGTGGGCCATTGAATGCCGCACCTGGACTACTGAATGGCATGACATTGTCTTCTTTGACGAATCTCGCTTATTCCTGCAACACCACGATGGTCAGATCCGCGTGTGGTGGCACCGCGGCGAGAGACTGTATGACCCCTGCATTATGCTTCACCATACCAGTCCGTCGCCTGGCATTATGTTGTTTTTTTGTTTTTTGATTGGAGGTTTAACGACCACCGTGAGCAACTCAATGGGCTATAAGCAGTCGCCCGTCCCTAATTTAGGGTCACTGATTCCAGGGAAGGGAGAGAACAAGTGCCGTAAGACAAACACAACATCCATGCCTCACCGTGATTCGAACCCGGACCCTGCTCGGAAGAATGATCAGAGGCCATCGCTTAGACCACTGTGCCACCGGGGCGGCACCATTATGGTTTGGGACGCAATTAGATATGACACCCGTACCCCTCTGGTATGCATCGCCGGTACACTCAACAGCCACTGCTACATCTCCGATGTTTTGGAGCCTGTAGTTCTTGCTTACCTGCAGGACCTGCCAGAGGCCACGTTTCACCAGAACAATGCACGCCCACACGTGGAACGCGTCGTGCAACAATTCTTCACGGCCCACCAGGTGTCACTGCTGCCATGGCCTGCCTGCTCTTCGGATATGTTACCCATCGAACACGTCTGGTTGCTGATCGGCAAGCACCACCTGTGGCTACACCTGATGAACTGTGGCAACGTGTGGAAGCAGCCTGGACCAACATACCCCAAGCCCACATCCAAAGCCTCTTTCGTTCAATGCCGCGGCGTGTGGCAGCTGTTGTTGCCAACCATGGGGGCCACACGAACTATTGATGTCTGCGTGTTCCGCAAGTCGCACGGGCCTGTAAGCTCAATCGTTTCATCTTTGTATCTGTTGTTATGTGTCCAGTAAATTTGGCTTTGCTATCTTGTGTCCTTGGTGTTGCATTTTGGGTGGCCAGCAGTGTGAATTCATGATTTTCTGAATGCACAAGTCTGCAACCAGAAGGCGTAAGCTCACGATTCTGTTTACAGCAATATCCGCAGGATTAAAAACCGGTTGAAAAACTCTTTCTTCCATCAGATACTATTGTTTTCGATACCGGTTCCATTGACTTTGAATAGCTTTGATAAATTTAATTTGCGTCAGAACGCATTCAAAAGTCGTGCTTATTACACCGGAAAATTTGGTGTCATGTTTCTTGTTTTTAAATGAAAACAAAACTTTATAACATAATGTTGATCTAGGGAACACTCCATTTTAACATCTGTAGGCAGGAGAAAACAATAAGTGTCGGCATACAGCATACACACAGGCAATGGTTACCCATGATACCTCACTTTACTTCTGTAAGTTGCACCTTTATGAACATAATGCAAAATCTGTGGTAGGTCTTTTTTTGCACTCTGCAATTTAATCAGTCTCATTACTTTTTGAACAACTCTTGTAACTCCAAATATGTAACACTGCAGCAAAATGGGGTTGTTGTTTTTTGTAACTAACCCTACAGCAATATATATATTACATAAATTTTGCTGAAAACTCATACAAGATGCACATTAATAAAAAATACATACAATCATGCCAGTATTATCATTAGCAAACTGAAAAGAATAAAGAAGGTACTGCATCATACCTGTATAAGGTATTCTGTGGATGGCAGTCCAAAAGTAGGGCCAAATCCTAAAACTTAACAAAAAAAAAACAAAAAAAAAATACAGATGAAAAACAAACAATGCCAAACATTATATGCAAAATTTGAAAAAACAAATAAATACATAAAATATAAAAATTCTTTGAACTTTGCAATAGGATAATTTTGTCTTCTTTTAAACTGAATTCCATGCAACAACTTAAAAATCTCATATTTCAATAGCTTGAAGAAATACAAATCTTACTCCCTTACACTGTCATGATTATACATATGCATATAAATCTCTAAGCTCAGATTCAGAGGTTAGCTCCTCAAAGGAAGCTGACCTTCCAAACTACAGTTACTCATGGTGCTAGATTTTACTTAATGAAGATGTATCAAATGTCTCCATTTACAACAATCTTGACACTCAACTTGGAGAGGACTGTTTTATCAGCATACTGCAACCTGCACAAATAGGAATTACCAAGACATAAACCAGACTTCTCTTTTAACATCACACATGCACATATCCATAAATACCCTTTGCAAAAAAATAAAAATAAAAACCCAAATCACCCTGATAAAGCCATGCAATCCCGATGAAACTCCTTACGCAAGTACCTCATGGCTAAATATGCAAATGATTAAAAAATAATGACTGATGACTAAATAGTGGCCCAATCCAGATGAAACTCTTAATGAAAGTACTGCATGACCAAATATAAAAATGATTAAAACATAATGACCAAAGACTAAATAGTGGGCCACCACTGCAATCCAGATGAAACTCCTTATGAAAAGTACTTGATGGCCAAATATGAAAATGATTAAAAAATAATGACCAATGACTAAATAGTGGCCCACCACAGCAATCCAGATGAAACTCTTTATGAAAGTACCTCATAGCCAAATATGAAAATGATTAAAAAAATAATGACCAATGACTAAATAGTGGCCCACTACTGAAATCTAGATGAAACTCCTTATGAAAGTACTTGATGGCCAAATATGAAAATGATTAAAAAATAATGACCAATGACTAAATAGTGGCCCACCACAGCAATCCAAATGAAATTTATGAAATTACTTCATGGCCAAATATGAAAATGATAAAAAAATAATGACCAATCACTAAATAGTGGCCCACTACTGAAATCTAGATGAAACTCCTTATGAAAGTACCTCATGACCAAATATGCAAATGATTAAAAAATAATGACCAATGACTAAATACACTATCTACCAACAAGTAATTGGAAACCACTGCAATCGACGATATCTGCGGTCTTGATACACGTCACGGCTGCCGCCGTTAAATATCGTGTGGGAAACAACAACGCAACCAGTCGCATGCAAGATGCCACGCAGTTCGGAGCTCTCTAATTTCGAGAAAGATGTAATCGTCGGGTATCACAGAAATGGCTGATCCATATGTGACATATCCGGCGAGTTGAAGTACCCAAAATCAACAGTGGCCTATGTGATTGGCGTGGAAGATGAGAGGCGACTGTCAGAATGTGCCCCGACCTGGCAGACCCACAAAACTGGGAGTTAGAGACCAACTGGTGCTGGCCAGAGAAATTTGGAAGAACCGCACCAAATCGATGGGCCATATCCGCGAGGAGTTTCAACAGGCATTCGGGAGTGTTCTTTCGATGAATACCATCTGTAAGGAAGCCCATCTGCTCGGTAATCATGGACGTGTTGCCGCCCACAAGCTATTGATCACCAAGTCCAATAGCGCTGCTCGGCTAACGTGGTGCAAAGAACGTCGACAGTGGACCGTTGAACAGTGGAAACAGGTTCTCTGGAGCGACGAATCAAGGTTCACCCTCTACCATTCGGATGGCAGGGTCTGGGTTTGGCATCTGCCTGGAGAACGCCTCCTGCCAGAATGTATTGTGCCAACTGTGAAGTTCGGCGGCGGTGGAATTATGATATGGGGGTGTTTCTCCTGGTATGGCACGGGACCCTTGGTCACAATTCCTGGTAGACTCAACGCCGAGACCTACATGCACCATTTTGGATGACCATGCACTTCCTACGTTGCGGCAGTTTAACGGGGTGAACCCATGTTACTTTCAGGATGACAATGCCACCTGTCATGTTGCGAGGTCCACCATGGCTTGGTATGTTGACAATGGGGTTAATCGAATGGACTGGCCTGCGCAGAGCCCGGACCTTAACCCTATCGAGCACCTCTGGGACGAGTTGGAGCGTCGACTTAAGGGGTGCCCCCACTGTCCGAAATCGGTGAAGGAACTAACCTGTCTTCTCCAAGCAGAGTGGAAGAAAATACCGCTAGCCGTCGTACAATGCCTGGTTGAGAGTATGCCCCGGAAGGTCTCAGCTTTAATTGCCGCTCGTGGAGGCTTCACCAACTATTGAAGGTGAATAAACTTTGTTTTCCTTTGCTATCACAGGTGTCCAATTACTTGTTGGTAGATAGTGTAGTAGCCCACCACAGTGCATGGGAATCGCACATCGAGGAGGGTATATCAAGAGCAGAGCTCACATGCAGGGACAATTATGACAGCTGATTGCAGTTACATTAAACTTCACAGACTGTGAGAATGCCTCACTGTCAGATCTGTGCACAATACAAGCAATTGAGCAAGCTTGGGATAGTATGTATAATTGGGCTGAGAGAGGCCAGTTGGTCAAGTAGCCATATCGCCAGGCATTTGAGTCAGAGTGACGCAACAATCAGATGATGTTGGCACCAATGAGTCGAGGAGGGCACAACCCAGCAGCACATGGGCAGTGTAATGCCAAGGACAACAATAGAATGCAACCATCGAACTGTCATGAGAGCTGCACGAACTGAATTCATCGCTCTCAACCGTCCATGGCCATGCTGCAAAGAACAGCAAACACTAAAAAAATCATTCATAGCTCAAAACTTCAATGAAGACAATAACAGATTTGTGTTTAGAAGAAATAAAACTAACTGACAAATGTAAGTCAGTCTTAAAACTGAATACTTAGGAAACTTTCCAAACCCATTCACAACTTGGGAAGGAGTCAACCTCCATTTCGTTCCTCCAAGTGACTGGAAACAATGCCAAACATGACTGCAAGCATCACCAGTATAACCTTAATGAGCAACATACAAATCAAACCACATGTACTGACAAAGCTGAACCACAGCTCAATGCAACTGCAATACAGTCAACTAATTCATCTTAATTACTTTCAATAAATAAATAAATAAATAAATACATCGCTCTTTCCATGTTCCAGAAACACACAGCAACCGAAAAATTGTTCTCAGCCGCCACAGTGGAATTTAACCACGGATCTCTCAATATCTAGCCGAGTGCGTTAGCTTTACACTTGGCTAGATATTGAGAGATCCGTGGTTAAATTCCACTGTGGCGGCTGAGAACAATTTTTCGGTTGCTGTATGTTTCTGGAACATGGAAAGAGCAATGTAATTGTTTATTTACTGATGTCACGTATTTGGAAGATTTTCACCTTAATTACTTTCATTGTGTCCCCAAGAAATATCTTGCCAGCCAATTACAGGCAGCCTACATTTCCTACATGCTAACTTTGATGCAATCAAGAGAGCAGTGTTCCTTGGCCACACACATCCCTTGTCATTAAATTTCTCTAACTAACCAACCAACTCTTTTTTTATTTTTTACTTTTTTATTGGAAGTTTAACGACCACTGTGAGCAACTCAATGAGCTATAAGCAGTCACCCATCCCTCATTTAGGGCCACTGACTCCAGCGAAAGGAGAGAGCCAGTGCTGAAAGACAAACACAACAACCATACCTCACCGGAATTCGAACCAGGACCCATCTCGGACGAATGACCACAAGCTATTGCGGCCCAACCAACTCTTCACTCATCTTTCTTTGCATAAAGGTTTTAGATTTAACAGGTCAAAAGTTCAGGCTGCTATCAGAAATATTTTTAAGTACATTACATGCACACTTGTATAACACAATCTGTTGTCTGTTTTCGGTAGAGCCTGAAAGATGCATTTTGGGGGGAATTAATATTCATTTCTTTACAGCAAAGAAAGAATGGAAGAAAATCTGAAGTTCCTGAGTACAAGGTTCATACACATTTACACAAAATAAATTCCAGGAATTTATCAAAAAACTCCAAGTGTTTAAATTTTTCCTGTAATCATAGTGCTTTGTTTCATGTTTTGTAAATTGGAGGGTGAAATTTACTATCCATTTAGAATCCCTATGAAGCCCTAAGGGTTCTGCTGTTACAGAGTGTTCTTCAATGAAGTGGCAAAATTTCCCTGCATAAAAATTGTTCTGTACAAAACTTATATGAAGTGATCTAGAACCTAGCACAATGATAATAATACAAAACAATTTTACCATTAAACTGAAGATTCCCTATTCAATAGTCTATAGTAATTTATTCCCATGCACACTGGCAGCAGGGGGCACAATATCAATTTCCTTCAGAGAGGTAAGCGCATGATAGGAGGAATGGCCATTCTGAACTTGCAGGAAGATTTCCACATGCTGTTGTGACTTCAACTATACTGCAAACAATGGCTGATGAAATATTGCAATAAAAATCTTGCACAGCAGTGTCACATGAGATGAAAAGATGACATCACATCTCCACAATCCATGGAAGGAAGTGATATTGTCATAAGCAAATGCCACAGAATGCTAGAACAAAGTGATGCAATTGATCCAAATATTTCACCCAGTTGTTTTTCAATTCAAGAAGAAATTCCAGGACTTATTCAGGATTCCAAGGGTTGAGCAAATCTTGTGAGTTTTAGCAATTTCCTTACTTCCACCTAAAACCATTAAAAACTGTAACAAAATGCTGGTGTTTACTGCTTTCGAAAAAGATTTTTACTGAGCACAAGAAAAAAGTTGTTCGAGGTGTTAAAGAATTATAGAGTGAAAAGCAAGCTATTAAGCCAATCACAGTCACAAGTAAAATTATACTAAGAATCCAATTTATTGGCATAAGAATTTAAATAAATGTTTTTAAGCTTTCACACATCAACCTCGTGGTTTTTTCAAGGAAGATGGACAGAAACTGCAATCTGAATAATAGAATGCTACAACAATTTGAATGCAGTGACTTGACAATAAACAGATGTTATAATTTTCATTCAAAGACATGTTAGTTGGACATGCAAACATAGCAAAAGGGCATCATTTGAAGAACTGGTTCCAAATTCATGGCAACTCTAGAGAGACTATATTATTGCAAGCATCACTGTTGGTAATGATCTCCAAGGTTTCTCAAATGGCTGTATGTCACAAGACTTGCAATCTCACAGTTGGAGGAAGTACTGGTTAAGTGGTTTGAGTTCAAATTTGGAGTAAGACAGATGTAGACCAGCACCTCTTTGCTCATTGTCTTATAAGGACAAACTGATGAAAGTAACTCAGCATCAGATGTTGAAGCAGATGGTTTTTATATCAGCAGTTTGCTGTAAGCTGATGATGCAAAGCTAATTCCAGAATGTAAACAAATGACAGCATAACCTCAATCAGCCAAGCAGGCCTTGTGAGAAAAGTGCAATGAAGATTAACATTGGGAAATTCAGCAGCTCTAACTTGAACTGCAAAAATTATCAGTTGTGCAGTACAGGGGAAATAGAATAAAACTAGTAATTCATTTCAATTGTTTGGGAGTGGTTATTGATGAGATAAGGAAGATTAATAAATAATTAGACAACAGAAGCAGCAAAGAATTGGCTGGGTAAAACAGTTTTCAGTAAGAAAAAGATTAGCTAAAGAACAAATCTGGTTGTATACTGTGTACAGTGTACTTAATACTTTGATCCTCTTTTATGGCAGTAAGAATTAATTATTCATTCAAAGTAAAGAGTTCATCAGAAAGGTTAGAAGCTGCTGAGAAAATTATGCATGTATGTGTTTTGTCAGTAAAATACTCGAATCCCATGTTGGTAAATAATCATAACAAAAAAAATATCAATTCACATGCAGAAAATATTTTTCGTTTTGTCTCAGGGTGAACAAACATTACAAAAAAAAATGTAAAATAAACTATATAGCATAATGATTAGAAAAACTCTGTTAAATAAACTACAATATACATTTAAGTGTCAAAAGTCGTGGAACAACAGTATGCATATTTTTAACTGGCACTGCCGTCATACAAAGGTTTCGACACACACCACGATTTTTATCAGTTGCAAGGTGTAATCTCGTGAGCCAGGTTGAACAACCACCAGAAGGATTATGGCAAGTCAACGTGAATTATTGGAGTTTGAGCGAGGCATGGTAGTGGGAGCAAGACGGGTGGGACATTCAATTTCCAAAGTTGTGTGAACATTCAACATTCCTCTATCCACGGTGTCACGTGTGTACCCAGAATGCCGCATGGAAGGCACTACCACCCACCGTGGACTACGCAGTGGCCGACCACTGGTGCTGAATGACCGTGACCAGTGGCGTCTGATCAAGATTTCCCATGCTAAGAAACAAGCGACACTGGCTCAAATAGCATTCACATTCAAAGCAGGAGGTATCCATCAGGTCAGTACAGAGTAATTTAGTGTCCGTGAGGTATGGGAACAGAAGACCAACCAGAGTGCCATTGTTAACACCACTACATAGGACACAGCGCCTAACCTGGGCTCGTTAATATGATAATTGGACCCTGGAAAACTGACAACATGTGGCATGATCCGATGAGTCACACTAGCAGTTGTTAAGAGTTGATGGTAGGGTTTGGGTGTGGCGTGGACCTCATGAGTCCATGAACTCAAGCTGTCAACAAGGCACGGTTTGGGTCCTCTGGTCTTTGTAAACACGTCATTAAATGACAATCGCCTTTGTTGCTCTGCTGGGTGACCATTTGCAGCCCTTCATGGACTTCATGCACCCCAACGACGATGGGATTTTCTAGGCAGACAGACAATGTACCATGTCATCAGGCCCAAGTTGTCCAAAATTGGTTCGAGGAGCATTCTGGAGAGTTCTGACGGATGGTGTGGCCACGACGTTTGCCCAACATGAACCCAATAGAGCACTTACGGGACATGGTGGAAAGGTCTATTTGCACTCAAGATCCTGCACCTACAAATATCAGGGAACTGTGAGGGGCTGTTTAGATGGCATGGCTCAACATATCTCCAGAAGTCTTCCGGCCACTTGTGCAATCAATGCCACGTCGAGTTGCTGCACTTAGCCAGGCTAGAATAGGTCCTACACGATGCTAGGTACATATCCCATGACTTTTGACACTTCAGTGTAAAACTGATGTCATGTGTTAAAGTAGCACTGCACCTTAAGTGGTGACATATCTTGAGATGACATCATGTCTTTAAAGAATGATGGCATATCTTCAGGTGATGTTAATATACATGCACAGTTCTGTATAGTGATACAAAAAATTAAATACAAACAATTAAATACATACCTTGATTCATGAAAATGGCACTATTTCTATGTGGCTACTGTGAGACATAAGGACAGAGAAATTATTCGGTGCACCACAACAGTACTTACTATACAAGGTGTGTCAATGAAGTTCGGCGAATGCATAGTAAAAATGAACAACAGTTAATATTTAAGAAAACTTACTTTACTGGCATTCAAAATAATCCTTTTCATCTACATTAGATTTTTGGCATCATATAACTGCTGACGCTATTAAAAAAAAGTCCTAATCTGTTATTGTCTGCCATGGGGTCATCACGTACGCTTAAACATATGAAATGTCTGCAAATCTCAATCCTTTCAGCCCTTATTTCAGTCAGGGAAACAAAAAGTAATCAGTCCATGCTGGAACAGGTGAATACAGTGGATGATTCAATTTGAAACAGAATTTGATATTGGGTCTTTGCTCCACTTTTGCCTTCTAACAAAATGCACCTACATGAGCTGCCATGACACATTCCATTACGGCTTTGTGTTGGTTACTGATATGTTCACTCACGTACTTGACTGTAACTTGCAAGTCATCAGACTTTCCACAACCTCTTCTTTTATGCACTATCACAGCAATTCACCAAACTTTATTGACACACCCTGTATGCAGCATACCACTACTTGTGAGATGTACTTGTAAAGCACAACACTTCTGCCATTCAACTGAAAATCAAATGATTACATATGAATATATAACGGGGATAAATTCAACTTCCAAGAAATGGTTACTAGCTAAAATTCATATTGTAATGATTTGGTACCATGAAAGAAAAAAATTATATGACTTTCTTTTCTTTTTTTAGTATTGTACATGGTTAAAATTGTGACTTCTATACATGGTTAAAATTGTGACTTCTAGTATCTCTGTGCAGTTGCACTCTGCACAACACAGAAGTGCACCAAAATTTATTCAATCTTAATATTTTCGACCATCTTTTCCCTCCCCCACCAGCTTTTCACTTTTTCCCAATGCTGTGCAAGATATAACTGCCAGAAGGTTGTTACCTGCTGTATGAAACCTGACCTGACTGCCACCATGATGGCATTTGTGCTACCACTAAAATATACCTGAAATCAAGAGGCTACATTAAAATATGCATTGCCAGCAAGAGGCGTGGACAAACACACAAAAAATGTAGAAACTGCAGAAATGTATATTATCAAGTTCACATTATTATTATTATTATTATTATTATTATTATTATTATTATTATTATTATCCACATTTACATTATTATTATTATTATTATTATTATCCACATTTACATTATTATTATTATTATCCACATTTACATTATTATTATTATTATCATCATGTTCATAATATTATTTTCTTTATTCCAAATATACGAATCACAGCCTCTGACAAACAAAATAAACAGCAAATTATCATTGACTGGTATTTTATGAAGAAATTAACTCGTGCACCAAAAGCTCTTGAATTGAAAACAAATGCTGTCTCCTGCACGATACACTTTAATGATAAAAAAACTATGTACAATTAAAATAAATGTGTTTAAGAACTTTCAACACCACAACGGCGTCATCATCAGAAACAATTTTAATTGTACATAGTTTTTATCATTAAAGTGTATCGTGCAGGAGACGGCATTTGTTTTCAATTCAATTGACTGGTATTGTTGAACTGATACGAGTTTCCACCGGAGACCTAGGTATCAGTCAAGAATCGGCGTAAAATATATGATGTCCCAAGTAAAGCTGTCTTCTGCAGTTCTGTAGGTGGCATATCAGAAAGCTGCAATTTTTCCAAATGATTCATAAAATGTTTTGACATTGTTCCAAGTGCCCCGATGACAATGGGGACTGCTGTAGTGTGTTTAGTCCATAACCGGGTAACTTCTATGGCCAGGTCTCTATATTTAGTCATTTTTTCCAATTCTTTTTTTATTAACTCTGGCATCTCCAGGGATCGCTATATCAATTAGCCAGACTTTCCGATTTTCTATGACTGTTAAGTCTGGTGTATTATGTTCTATGTGTCGATCGGTTTGAATTCTGAAATCCCACAAGATCTTGACTTCATTATTTTCTATGACTTTCTCAGCCTTGTGTTCCCATGAGTTTTTCGATGCTGGCAGATTCTGCTTTCTGCATAATGACCAATGAATCAATTGTGCAACCCTGTCATGTCTAACTTTGTAATCTGTTTGTGCAATTTTGCTACATTCACATATTAGATGAGACACAGTTTCACCTTTTCCTTTCCAAAGTCGACACTTTGGATTATCACTGACTTTCTGGATTTTAGCCTTCATAACATTTGTTTGCAATGCCTGTTTTTGTGCAGCAAAAATCAGACCTCCTGTTTCTTTCTTGATGGAACCTGATTTCAGCCATGCCCAAGTCAAGTTGTTGTCACTTTCCCCCTCAATATTCCTTAGAAATTATCCATGCAGTGGCTTGTTCTTCCAGCAGTCTAATCTGCTTTCAAACTGTTTCCTCTTGTATTCAGCCTTGTTTTCTGTTGTTTTAAAAATATTTTCATTAATCACTGCCTGAAGTAGCTTTTCTCTGCTTCTGTTGACATAATCATTCAGGCTTCTTTTTCTTCCTCTACTACCTGTTGTACTTGTAGTAGCCCTCTGCCTCCAATCTTCCGAGGTAAATACAATCTGTCAACATCACTTTTTGGATGGAGTGCATGATGCATGTTCAATAACTTTCGAGTTTTCCGATCCAGTATTTCTAATTCACTTTGGGTCCAATCAATTATTCCAGCTGGTTATCTAATTACTGGAATGGCCCATGTATTTATGGCTTTGATTGTATTTCCACCATTTAGTTTTGATTTCAATATTTTTCTTACTCTTTTGATATACTCACTCTGAGTCAGACCTTTGACTTTTGTATGTAAGATGTTATCTGATTCAAGAATTTCAAGGTATTTATAATTTTCATTATGTGACAATGATTTCATTATATTACCATTTTCTAGTTCTATTCCATCCATATTCCGGACTTTTCCCTGGCGCATGGATAGCACTGCACATTTTTCCAGTCCAAATTCCATCTGTATATCATCACTAAATATTTGCACTGTATGCAGCAATGTTTCAAGTTCAGCGGAACTTTTTGCATACAATTTAAGGTCATCCATGTACAGCAGATGGTTTATTTTTCCATGTTGTTCCGAAATGTGGTAGCCCATTTTTGTTTTGTTCAAAATCATTGACGATGGAATTAAAGAGATATTAAACAATAATATATAATACAATATATTATTATCCACGTTTACATTATTATTATTATTATTATTATTATTATTATTATTATTATTATCATCATGTTCACAATATTATTATTATTATTATTATTATTATCCATGTTTACATTTTCATCATCATCATGTTCACAAATGATAATTAGTACACTTTCAAAATTAAACAATTCTTAATTACACTTAATACCAATGCAAATTCATGTTGATGAATAAACATATGAGACTGGTCTGGACTGTTTAGATTTAAATAACACTTATAAGGTTTCTTTGGGCCACACAAACTCCACATAAAAAAAAAAAAAAACACTCACCAAAAAAACATGTTTAGCACAGATATAAATAAATGAACATATAGTTACCATCTTGCATGGCTGCCAACATTTTGTATGGGTAATTATCCTTAAAGAGTATTGACAACTTCCTGACATTGATATAAACTTTGGACATATCTGTAAAAAAAATTTTAAACTATAAAAGCAAATAATACTGAAAAGCTAAAACACAACAACACATTTTACTTTCATTTAGATCCTAGCACTGAAACATATTAACTTACAAGCCAGTTTTCAGATTATATAAACAGACAACACAATCCTAATAAAACAGGTGTGGTCGTCTATAACAAGGACTCTTTATCTTAAAAGAAAGCAAATGGACTCACAAATTCCTAATACAACATATGCCAAAAATAACAATATTACATCAAGAATACATCTAAACCAAACTGTTTAGAGGAGCACTGTACCCATGAAGCTTTATTCTTCAGTGAGAATTTCAATTGAATTTTCATTAAACATTATATTAAAACAATTTATCATTACTTTCTACAGAATATGCATAATTATATTTATCTTTATAAATTAAAAAAAATGCCAAAAATTGTTACTTTTGTTGCTATTAGTTCAGAGAACTGAAATGAAGTTATGGCCGCTGCTACTAAAGACAGTTTTATTTATTTTTTATTTTTTTTTATTAGGGGGTTTAATGACCATTGTGAGTAAAATGATGGGATATAAACAGTCATCCATCCATAATTTAGGGCCACTAGCTCCCAGGGAAGAGTAAGAGTCTGTGCTGTAAAACAAACACAACATCCATGCATCAAAGGGATCTGAACTCGAACCCATCTCAAACGAATGATCGCAGGCCAGCTCTTAGATCATTGCAGCTCTGGAGCAGCACAAAAAATAGTTTTCTAAGCATTAAAGAAATTCTGTGAAAAATGGAAAATTATGATAGCAGGAAATAAAACAAAAAAAAATCTCACTACAATGGTGAAGTAGCTTTTGACTTTTAAAACACCACTGATCTTTTTCAGCCAAAATGTAAATGGAGTTCAGATTGTTTCCATGTCCTTTAACACAGTATTTCAAGACACAGTTTTTTACCAATGGGGTACATTTTCAATTCTTCTTGGTACCAAAGTGAAAATGAACTGATTAACAGACCAATGTTTGTGCTTCCGGCAAAGCTGAGCCATCCAAACTCAGGAAGGTAGTATCACAGCATTCACTCATAATTTTCTTTCTTTTTCTCCTCCCCCCTCCCTGCCTTTCTGACTTTGATAGATATGATGCAATTAATAAAGATTGTTGAAAAACACACACGATACTTTTAAAAATTGACTGAAGAAATTCAGAATCTTTCAGCCCAGCTTGGATCTTGATCACTCACGTGTAAAAGGCCTAGTGATCTCACCCAAGTAATCAAGGCCCAAGCTGGGCCAAAAGCTTCTGTATCTCTTTAGTTTATTTTTAAATGTACCATGTGTTTCTCAATAATATGTCTAACTTTGATGCTGAAATAATTATTCCTAAAAAAATGTACAAGCCTGAAGAAGTCATAACTGGTATTTAAGAAAGATCAAAGGAGTTTATTTTATCTGTCATCCAACAATAATTTGGTTACACAAGAGGCTTAGGGTAAGGACAAATATCAGTAGTACGATTTTGAAAAATACTTCACTGGTCCATGGAATCACTGTATACCAGAAATTGGTCATCTGCACACATTTTTAGTGGTCCACACAAATATTAATGTGTTTAATATGCACACATGGTATAAGTTTTAACTAATGCCTTTCTTCAAGGCAAGTACATAATTAAGCATAAAGCTTGATTTAAGATTAACTAAATAAGAGAGGGATGCAAGGTCAGGTGATGCGTAACATCACAGCCTCTCCTTGACAAATGTCAACCCCGCCTTCTCGTGGTGCATCCTGTTCCCACTAAAGGGGCTCTGACGACCGCCCATAGCGGTATAACTATACCATCGGGATCAGAGGAAATTCTATCCCACACTCACCAACCCGCTTGGCCAGCGTGGTGAGTTATGGCCAAACCCTCCAAAATGATTCCACAACTTAAATCTTGGCCCTCAGTCTCCGGCAGCTGGAATGTACCTGGCCAAGGCAGCGGCCAGTGCGACATGAAGGCAGAGGGTGCTAAGAATCCCGGAGGACCGGACTAGGCTGCCATCTGATGCTGACCTTGGCTACTTACAATGGACGCTCCCTATCTTCTGATTCAAGGCTTCTTGAATTGGAAGAGGAACTACAAAGGATCAAGTGGGACATCGTGGGGCTAAGTGAGGTAAGGAGAAAAGGAGAAGATCTCATCGAACTGAAAAGTGGACACCTCTTCTACTATCGTGGGACAGATACTGGCAGAACTAGTGGTGTTGGATTTATAATAAACAAGAAACTGAAGGATAAAGTTGTAGAAGTTGAAAGTTCCTCTGACAGAGCTGCACGACTTGTTATCCAACTCTCGAAAAGATACCAGGCTCAGATTATTCAAACTTATGCACCCACCACAAGTCATCCTGAAGAAGAAATTGAAGAATTTTATGAGGAAATTTGTCATCTAAATAATAAAGGTAAGCAGCACTTGAAAATAATTATGGGAGATTTCAATGCAAAAATAGGGCAACGGCAACAGAATGAAACTTCAGTAGGTAAATTCGGTCATGGCAACAGAAACCAGCGTGGAAATACTCTCGTTGAGTTTGCAGAGGCAGAAGGGTTTTTCATCTTGAACTCCTTCTTCAAGAAAAAGCCACACAGGAAATGGACATGGAGACATCCAAATGGGACCACAAGTGAAATTGATTTTATTATGTGTAACAAAAAAATTCGTCATAGAAGACTGCGGTGTGCTAAACAAGTTCAACACAGGTAGTGACCATAGATTGGTGAGATGTAAGATGCACCTCAACACTAAACTTGAACGTGGCAAGCTCATAAGACAAACAAAATCTATTGACATAACCAACCTTAAAAAACACCATAATACCTTCAAGTTAGAACTGAAGAACAGGTTCTCTGCTTTAGAAGGCCTAACATCGGAAGAAGTGGACATCTCTGAAGTTAACAGAAAAGTAACCAAAGCTCTTATGGAAACAGCAACAAAATTAGCTGGGTCTAAGAACAAGTTGCATGTGAACAAATTATCAGGAAAAACCAAAATGTTGATGCAAAAAAGAAGAGAGATGAGGACAACTAAAGAAGATGTGACTTCCAAAGTGGAATATATAGAGCTATGCAAGACAGTAAGAAAAAGTATCACTGAAGACGTAAGGAAATTCAACTGTGAACTAGTGAGGAAAGCAATTGAAAACAACCAAAGCCTAAAGATAGCAAAGGGACATCTCAGTAAGGGAAGAAAACAGATTATGGCACTGAGAAAAGAAGATGGTTTTGTAACAAGAAATAGAGGCGAAATTTTGACAAGAGTGAAAGATTTCTACTCCAAATTATATGAAAGGGATGATATATGCACTCCAGACATCATGAAAGATACCAGTACCAGAGTTCCTCCAGTCCTTCCAGCAGAAGTTGCACATGCAATCAAGAACATGAAGCGAGGAAAAGCTCCAGGAGAAGATGGAATTACTGTAGACATCATACAAGAAGCAAGTGGAGAAATCGAAACAGTACTCGCCCAAATTTTCACTCGATGCCTTAATGAAGGAAAGATTCCTGAGGATTGGAACACCGCTACAATGATCCTGCTACATAAGAAAGGTGACATTGAGGATCTCGGAAACTACAGACCTATCAGCCTCCTATCAGTAGTTTATAAAATCTTCACTAAAGTTCTTTCACACCGCTTGAAGGTAGCACTAGACATGGCTCAACCGAGAGAACAAGCTGGATTCAGGAGTGGCTACAGCACAATAGATCATATCCACGTGCTGAGAGAACTAATTGAAAGAGCGAGGGAATATGAACTTCCATTGTGCATGGCTTTTATCGATTATGAAAAAGCCTTTGATTCGGTGAAACCATCAGCAGTTACAATGGCCCTGAAAACCTGCGGTATTGAAGATGCATACATTAATATTATTAATAACATCTATGAAAATGCAAGTGCAAAGATTAGGCTGTTTGAAAATACAACACACGTAAAAATTGGAAAGGGAGTGAGACAAGGTGACACCATATCTCCGAAGCTCTTTAATGCCACATTGGAGGGTGTTTTTCAGTCGCTGAGCTGGGAAAACAAGGGGATAAAGATTAATGGAGATTATCTAACCCACCTTCGTTTTGCTGATGACGTAGTCATTTTTGCAACTACCCCATCAGAGCTGCAGAGTATGATCCAGGAACTTGCTGACAAGAGTAAAGAAGTGGGATTAAAAATGAACTTTCAGAAGACAAAAGTGATGTTCAATGCTTTTACAAGAAATGAAGATTTATCGATTGATGGAGAAAAGCTGGAGATAACAGACACGTACGTTTATCTTGGACAGCAGATATCAAGTGAGGGTCACATTGATGAAGAAATTAATCGGCGTACAAAACTTGCCTGGAGAGCTTTTGGAAGAAACAGCATAATTTTCAAGAGCAATATGCCATTATGTCTTAAAGAAAAGTGTTTGATCAATGCATCCTTCCAGTGCTTACGTATGGTGCAGAGACGTGGACCTTAACTAAAAGAGACATACAAAGGCTGCAGACAACTCAAAGCAGCATGGAGAGGTGCATGCTTGGTGTAACCAGGAGAGATAAGAAGAGGAACTCGTGGATCCGAAAAATGACAAGAGTGGAAGACATCATGATCAGAGTTAAATCCCTGAAATGGCAATGGGCTGGACATACTGCCAGAAGGACAGATCATCGATGGACAGCCGAAATTTTAGATTGGATTCCAAGGGACAGGAAAAGACCCAGAAGAAGACCACATAGGAGATGGGTGGATGAAATTCGAAAGTATGCAGGGGTGACATGGAGGAGACTGGCACAAGACAGACCGTTGTGGAGGAAACTTGGGGAGACCTTCGTCCAGCAGTGGATTGATAATGGTTGACAATGATGATGATGATGATGAAATAAGAGAGTACAAACATTATGAAATATTTTTACACTGATTAGAATTTGCATGCTAACTAATAAACATTTTAGCGTGGCTTTTCTTTTGCAAATATGTGAAAGTTGAGACAGTGGTAGTTTCCCAGGAAATCATCCTGATAAACCTGTGTGGTCACATGCATTTATTTACCTATTTGGAGTTTCCTAGAACAAAATTTCCATAATTCAGGCAAAAGTAAAAAAATAAGATATTAACAATTATACAACTAAAAGTGGCACAATAAAGTGAAAGTATAAATGTAAAGGCTCATCTTATAATTAAATTCTGAATGCTACAGTCCATCCACATACAAATACACATAGTTATATCTGCCACACAGAATCATGTAAAGTAAATGATTTCAGAATGCACTTTTTTTCAAAAAAATTTATGTCAAAATGCCCCTGCATCTTATATACTGAAGGCCATTAATATTGCCATGAATATATACATATGTATGCTGCTATAAAGACTGAGTTTAAAATGTTATCGCTTTCTTTTACGTACAATAGTTGATATTCCTCTGCACTTCTTCTACAAAGTCATTGTATCGTGAATACTTGTTTATACAGTGAAACCTCCATTAATGAACACCTCTGAACAATAGTAACCTCCGAGCAACAGCAAGGTTTGATTGGCATAGGACAGCTGCTGTAGGATTAAATTAATGATAACCTGTACAGCATCCAATGGGCACCCTAGTCAGACCTGAAAGAGATTTAATGGACACAGATGTGTTTTTTTACAGATGTTTTTTGTGTCCTTTAGGATTTTACGAAGTTCTTTTGGTACTTTGGCGAAAGGGATAATATAGGGAGAAATAATATTATTGCTAAAGGAAGTATGTCATGAGAAGGATGGTTTGGATTATGGCATGTACAATGGTGAGATTAAATGAAAAGAAAGGGGTCAAAATTTACCTCTACGTAAGGTGAGCTGTGCATGTTTCAGTCATAACCTGGGGGACAGGGTTTGCTGGTGCCTGAAAAGTTTTCCTTGTTTTTTTTGTTTTGTATTTTTTAACTTGGCAGCGGTATATTTTTGTTTGGTCCCTGAGGGTTCTGTTCCTATTTTTTGGCACGCAACCAGCTAAGTGTGCAGTTTGACTTCACGGTCTAACATTTTTCTATTTATCTTTCTTTCCTTTAGCTTACCCTAAACTCAACCTCTTAGCTTGCTGTTTCTAAGAGGAAGTTTAAGACAACAGGTCAGACACCACTTTCCTAAAATCCTCTAGACCATGATTTTTTTCTAAATTGTTATTTTGAGTTTCATTCAGCATTCTGCATTTGGAGAAAATGCTGAAACCGTTTTCTTTGTGCATAAGTTTTGTACAATTATTCTCCCTTTGTACCAAAGCAATGGACTAGCAATGTTAGCCTAGGCCTAAACTCTGAACAGTGACACCTCCCAATAGCGGTCACTTTTTCCTGGTCCAAGCAGCGATCATTATTCGGAGGTTTCACTGTACTATACTTATATGTTTATCCATTGCTAACTATGCATGTGTGTGTGTGTTTTTTTGTTTTGTTTTTTATGAGCTGGGCCTGCTATCATGCTAGATAGAGCCCATTTAAGAGGGGGGGGGGGCTAGGGGAACTGAAGCCCCTGGCCTCGCATTTTCAAGGGGAATCCAGGATAATGCAGGATGCTTTGAAGAACTGACCGGTTCTACAGGGTTTTTTTTTGGTTTTTTTTTGCTGACAGCACAGCAAAAACTGTAAGAAACTGCCTTCTGAATTTTTTTTTATTTTTATTTATTTCCGCTTTCTTAGGAGTCCAAAAAAAAAAAAAGTTTAGTCGCCCCTAGTCCATCCTCAAATCCTCCAAAAGCATAACAGATGTTTTTTGTACACATCTATAATTGGTAATTGGGGGGGGGGATAAAGCAGAACTGAACTGGTATCCATTTTTCAACCGTGCATTTTTATATTTTCTTGCTAACACTGATTTGCCCATGAATCATGGGATACACACTTCAATATGGTGAGGATATTTTTACAGCTTCCTCATCATATTTTGGGAAAGTTTTCTTCTGGGTATTTTTTATTCATTCATCCATAGTGAAATCCGGGATGTATCATCAATACTGGGGCCCGAAAATACTGTCCAGCCCCTGAGCCCCCTGTATCCTTAAATGTGCTCTAGTGCTAGATATGTGTATTTGTGCCAGCATGCAAAGCTGTGTGTTCATGAGTTAATGATGTACAATACAGTTCAAGCATACACCTCATATGTTGCACATAGCAATCTGAAACAGACATAGGAAGACTATCATAATTTCTTTAAAAAGCACAGTGATAGAAAAGAAAGGGAAAGAACTGCATTTCAGGATGAAGCATCTCAACAGATGCTCAAAACATCCACCACCAAAGTAGTGGTGGAAATGCATTAATACTGGCTGCATATTCTTCAGTTTATGCAGAAGTATCACATACAAAATGCAAAATCTTACTCATTCACAGCAACATAAATATTGTGGAGTCGTAATTTTGAAGCAATTTTCAAAAAATCCATCCATGAAATGTGCAAATTTTACTTAAACTTTAACTGGCATGAATGTACATTTATTTGCAGTTTACTATAGAAGATGGCACCACATCTGACAGGTAGTGTTTCGGCAGTTGACAATCTTTTGTCAGGGCCTGTCATTTGCTTCCTTGCTGTTCACCAACATTGTGCAGAGGTTAGCCTCTTCACTCTTTTGCATTTTTTATTTCAAAAAGTTCTTGGCAAAGTTTCAGATTAAAAAAAAAAAAAAAAATTCCTTGTCCCCAAGGAATTGTTTGTATGCCACAGAATGGCAATGGACTTTGACCAAGGCTCTTTTACTTCAACACATCAGCCATGGAACGAGAATTACTGTCCAAACCACTAGCGAAGGCTGTAAGAAGGTGTGACATCACAAGCAAATTCTGCAGTGCATGTACGCCATTGGCTGATGGACTGAGTGGTGTTTCTCTACGTTGTTTTCATCAGCAGTATTGGCCATTGCTAATTTTGCAAATTGCAAGAATTTTATGACTCGTGCTGTTTATACGCATAAAGTTTTTTTTTTTTTTTTTTTGATATTTAAAATGCCATTTTATTTTATTTTTTTCTTAAATTTTCCTCAAAAATAAGTGGGCCATCTTATACACAGATGAGTTTTCTATTCTGAAAAATACAGTACATATATATAAAAAAAAAAAAACTTACCTGAAAATCCTTCCTTTTCATTTATATATTTCTTGACTTGCAAGCAAGTATTTTTCCCTTCAACTGATTCAGGATGATCAATAGTTCCTAAAAAGAGAAACAAATAATAAGAATTATTTTTAAGGAATTAACACTGGCAATATTAATAAGTTATACAAATTCAATTAAAGACATTGTATTGAAACACTATTGATTGCTGTAGATTCAACACAAAGCAATGACTCAAAAGAATCAATACCTTAAAAATTTGTTATACACTAAGTCATCACTTAATTATGACCACCCCTATCGAGAGTGGATGCGACCCATTGAACACATGATTTCCAAGATGGTGCAATTAGTCGACCAATGTAAAAGTGTGAGTGGAGCAGTAGGTAGTAAAATTCGGAGCATGATGGGTAAAGGGAAGGATTTATCGGACTTTGGGAAAGGACAGATTGTGGAAGCTCGGAAAGCGGGTGCCTTAATTTCCCAAACAGCTGAACTGGTGGATTGTTTGCAAGCCGCTATAATTAAAGGGTATCAGAACTGGGGTGAAAATGGGCGAACAATGACTGGGAGGCAAAACTTCATAGGACAGTGAATGGTTGATGTGAGAGGAGAGCTCTGCATCAGACAATCCTACAGGCCAACAGACACAGCACTGTTCAAAAGCTAATTACCCAATGCAACAGATGTCAACCTGGAACAGTACCTGTCGTGAACATCCATCAAATGCTCACATGGATGGGCTGTAACAGCAGACGACCCCGACGACGTGCTCTCCTAATCATGGTTCATCAGCACACAAGACTCGCCTGGTGCAAAGATCATGGAAGTTGGACGTCAGATGACTGGAAAAAAGTGCAGGTCTGACAAGTCATGTATTTTACTCTACTCTGTGGATGGTCATATACGTATTTGGCACAAACAACATGAGGCACTCGATCCATCCTGCATGGTCTCCGCAGTGCAAACCAGTGAAGACGGTTGCATGGTGTGGGCATGTTTACCTGACAGGAACTTTGACGCCTGGTGCATGTGGAACAACATATGACTGGTGTCCACTATTGCGAATTGCTTGCTGATTCTCTACACTAGTAATGTTGCACTTTTTTCTGAATGGCAACGGTGTCTTCCAAGACAACAGTGCACGAGCCACAAGTTCAATGTTGTGCAGGAATGGTTTGAGGAACACAGTTCAGACTTTCAGCATATTGACTGGCCTCCGAAATCCCCCTGATATCAATCTCATAGAGCCCTTGTGGGACACTATGGAACGGCATATCAGGCATCTGGATGCACCAATCTCCTCCATACCTGCATTGAAGGCTGCATTATCCACAGCTTGGTTGGCCATACCTCCCAACTGCTTCCAGCACCTTATTGAATTTATGCCACGTCGGACAACTGCTGTAGTACAAGCGAAAGAAGGACCTACGAAGTATTAGGTAGGTGGTCTTAATTCAGTGATCACTCAGTGTATATTCAACCCAAAGCAATGACTAAAGGCATCAATCAACAATACGTTAAAATCTGTAAACAACCCTGAATTAAACAGTGGAAAATTAAGTAGCTGTCATAATATTTAATTACTTATTTTAAACACTGCTGAACTTAAAAATCTGGAAAAATCACAGATTTCTATAAAAGTTAAAAAAATCACTTTCTGAATGGGAACCAATGCTTTTCATGCAACATTCCACACAGTAATAATCTAGATAACAAATTTGTTGCTATTTGGCAAAACATTGCCATTTCAGTTGAACTGCAAAATTCTATCAATTTAACATTTTAAAGGTGTCTGTCATATGCTTCTCTTTTTTTCACTATATTTTTACTAACTTAAAATGTAACAAGAGAAGAAACCTCAGTTACATGTTTCTTACTTATACAGTAGTGCTGCATTTTACACGGGGGTATGTTCCAACGAGACCGCGTACAGCCGAAACGGCATGTATTTAAAACCAATAATAATAAAACTACATACAATAAATCACTTCACATGCTTTTTTTCATTATCAAATCCTTATTCAAACCTACCTAATCATTGCCTTCACTACATAACATCACTGCAGGGTCATCAACGCTGAGATCCAAAGCTGATGCATTAGGTGCAGTAGATCGGGACTATGGGCGGGGCAATGGGGAGCCAGTAAAAGGAGTTATTTTTCTGGGAAAACATCATTATTGGCAAGTGTTGCCGCTGCGCCTTTAGCTGCTGGAAACTCTCATAATATGGCATTAAAGAGTCCACAAAGGCTATGTTCTATAGAGAGATCATTGTTAGAAATTAAATTTTTCAAGTGCTTTGCTGCTTCGAAAATTTCGGCAAACTTGTGCAAAATACCCCTGTCAGTTTTATCTTGTTCGGCGGCGCCATCATCATCTTCGTCTGAGGAAGTTTTCACAAGTTCTTCTAACTCTTCATTTGTCAATGGTTCTTGACGTCCATCAATCAAATCTGTTATTTCTTCCTCCAAAATATCGACGAAGCCTTCACCCATCCCCCATCTGCTTGGCCATCTGAGTAATATGTTTTGCTTCCTCGTTAATGGTAGGAAAACTTTTAAAATCACAGTCACACCACATGGGGGTCGCCAGCATGCATGCATTGATTGATTCTTCCGTAGGTAGCTCCATTTCCCGTGTGATATGAATCTAGCAATAGGGCTGACCGCATATAATTGAATCCGCGTAAAATGTGGCACCACTGTACATTTTTCACTTTTATACGTAATCCTGCATTAGCCCAGATGTTTAACAATAGTTTCTAAAGCTACTGAAATTTGGTTATACTCGTATGTAACTCATTGATAGACTTTTTGTAAATATACGTTAAAATCTGAATTTCAGTTTATCAAAAATAAACGGTTCTTTGATTCTTTTACACATACCCCAGTATCTTACAACTCTGAGAGAATTAAAACAGAGTTGTTGTGTTCCTTCTTGATGCAGCCAAAGTTGAACCTTGATTCCATCAGAAAAAGATATGTTGTTTATTTTCGGTTTGGATGGAAAATTGGTTTTCCATTTTCTGACTTGCACACATATGCACTGTTTAAAAAATGTTAAATCTCTGAAACGAAACTTTGTGGCTCCACTATTTTGTGGCATAGTAGAATGGAATTCTAAATATATATCCTCAATATTCAGCATTCTGGTTTCAGGAAAAAGCTGTTAATTCAGAGTTCCATACTTAAGCAATGGTCTCAGATTCTTAGTTATGAAGATTTATCTTAATCTAGAATAAGGATTTTTACAGACAGAATCATCAAAAGAGAAGTTTGATTTTCATAGACTTTATGATTTTTGCAATACTATAAAATACATAATAATCTGCAATGTTTTTTATTTCTTTTGCTGCTGCTTTGACTTTAAAGAAATCATTATCAACAAACATTTTATATCCCTTTAAGGCATAAATTTTAAAACAGTATTTAACATATTAAAATTTTATTTATACACTTTTGACATTTTTATTGGTTTTTAAGGTCATCTGCAAAAAATGTACAACCGAGGTTTCACTGTATTTACATTGGCTCAGATGGGCAATAGGTCAAAGGTTGAATCACATCAGTCCATCTCAAATAAAATAATTTTCAAAACTATTAATTCATTAGGCAGTTCAGTGTCAAAGGTTGCACAACAGTGAAACCTGGATACTGCAGAAGAAACATAGGGGTCATTTGTGTGCTGAAGACATGTGTTACTCACATGGGGGGGGAGCATGACACTGATCATGTGATGAATGAATATGTAATGACATGCTCTGATCATGTGAGGAATACAGATGTGTAATGTGATGTAAAATGTTGTTAGTAAGGTGGAGACTGATATTCTTAGGTGGTTTGGTCATGAAAGAATGAATGATGAGATGCTTACTATGAAAACATTTTCAGCCCAAATGGAAGAAAGTTACAGGAAGGCCAAGGAAATCATGGAAAGACCAGATTCAGGATTGTCTGCATGAGAAAAAGATTACGAGTATAAAGTACAAAAGGTCTTGTGTGCCTCACATGATGGATGTCAGTGAAGATCGAGCTATGTGCCGAGATTGCTGTAAATGGAGATGTTTGAAACAGCAACAGTAAGTAACTAAAGTAATTCACCGATGCTGTCACACATACGGTCATTCACAAACATAATTTTCAAATTGTAGGTCAAGATTAAAAACACTTTATTTACAATTAAAAATTAATATTTACACGCAAGATCTTTTAGGGCTGAACATAGCACCCATCATCAGGCTCAAGCGCCACGAAACACAGGAGCAGACATTATATACTGTCAGTAAGTAAATTCTAGCACCATCAGTTAAACAATTATCTGGTGGGTTTTTCTTTAAGCAGCTAACCTCTAAATCTCAGAGAACAGCTTAATGATATATAATATGAAATGATATATGTATGTGTGTGTTTCCATTGGTGCAGGAGTCAGCCAAGATTATGTAATGTAGCTATGGCTGTTTATAATTTAACAGATGCATGCAGTGTGATGCTAAAATAAGAGCATACTAAATAATATCTTGCAGATTTCTGTATGTATGCTGATGATGCAGACTTCTCGGTGAAGAGTAAAAGCATGTAGCAAATATAAAACGATAAAAAGAATGACTTCGCACAATATGTCAATGAAATAAAACTTCACCGTCTATGTACGATATGTTTAATAAAATACGAAAGATATTTACAATTAAAATACCCCACTAGCACTTTTGGGGTAACATTTACCCCATCAGGTGGAACAGAGGCAATGCAGCACTCCTTTACATGGTAGTGCAACAATGCATTATGGTATAAGTCATCAAACGTCGCATGGGTCGTGACCGTTGCCATTATACCAGTGTAATGGGTACAATTTCATTTTTGTGAAATTGTACCGTTACCATTATACCAGTGTAACGTGGTATAATCTAATAATTTGTGAAATTGTACCCGTTACACTGGTATAATGGCAATGGTCACGACCTATGCGACGTTTCATGACTTATACCCATAATGTATCGTTGCACTACAATATAAAGGAGTGCTGCATTGCCTGTTCCACCTGATGATGGAGTAAATGTTACCCCGAAAGTGCTAGTGGAGTATTTTAACTGTAAATATCTTTCGTATTTTATTAAACATATCGTACATAGACGGTGAATATTCATTTCATTGACATATTGTGCAAAGTTATTCTTTTTATCGTTACGATTGTTCACCGCATTGAATTGTATTTCCTTGAGCATTCCAAAACCAGGCAATGTGGAGTGCGGCTTTACGAGGGTTCCAGTCAACATGAATAAAGCTTTGAATAAAGCTCATGTTGAGAAATGGCTTCCTAGTTTAATTGAATTAATAATCTAAAGCACTTTTTATGGGAATTTTACTAGGAAATTTTTTACATTAATAGCAAATTTTCGGAGAAAACTCTTCTCCTTCTTCAGGCTGTCTTGTTGTTGTCACTTTTTACTGTATGTTAGAGAAACTGGGCACAGCATGGATTGGAATTCCCTTAAAGTAATCAGTTTCCAAAGCAATTTCCAAAAAGAAAACTGAAAGAAGGAATAGAGATTGAGAAAAATCAAAATTCCATCATCAATGACTGCAAAGGATTTTCCCTGCCTAACATCTGGCAGGATTTGTTGAAAAATAACATAAACCGTCAAGGTAAACCGTAACCGTGATAGTGACAAGTAAAAAGTGACAACAACAAGACAGCCTGAAGAAGGAGAAGAGTTTTCTCCGAAAATTTGCTATTAATGTAAAAAATTTCCTAGTAAAATTCCCATAAAAAATGCTTTAGATTATGAATAAAGCTTGCAAAAGAGTGCACTCATTTGGGATTCCTGACCAGTTGCAAAGATTTTAATGTGATCCCGAGTCATCTTAACATCCGTACAGCTCCTCTCTCGTGGCGTGACAAATGCATACTATAAATGCTGAGAAGAAGCGACTAATAAGCGCCATTAGAAGTAAGAGATCTTTTATTGGTTTCCTCAGTAGAAAGTGCTATATATCGTATGAAGAACTGGTGGGTTGTGAACATCCAATTATTTTGGATCGTGCATTTACTATTACTTCAACTTTGATTGAAAACTCTGTCAAATCATTGGTTAACACCCATATACATAAAATTCGTCTCCTAGTTGACCATGAAGTCAGTAATAGACAAGTTTGCAGCCACAGACATCGCAAAAGTGAGGCCTTAAAATCTAATGTTGTTAATCTCAGTAATTACGAATTAAATGAAGTACAGCGTCAAGCTTTGAAGAGAGGAACTAAATTCGCATATCCGAGGCACAAAGTTAACATCTTCCAGACAGTCCCACAAGTAGAGCATATTATCAGAAACTTACCTGAAGCCGAACATGAAGTTGCACGCTTACATATTGATAGACTACTACAAAGAGGCAAACCACAGCAACAACCTAAACTGTCATTAATATACAATAAAGAAAAACAGCAGCTAGCCAAGCTTAGAAATAATAATAAAATTTCAATTTTGGCCGTGGACAAGACGCATCAGACAGTCATATTAAATAGCTCGTGCTATAGGGATAAAATGCTTGAAGCCATATCTTCTATTCCACACAAAGTAGTTGAGCGTGAACCAACAAAAGCAGCATGTGCAGCGTTAACCCGATTGAAGAATTCTTACAACTTCCCCGAAGGTTTTTCTAAAGCTTTTATTCCCCCCACCTGGTTGTCATGTGCCCGATATTTTTGGGCGTGTAAAACTACATAAAGAGGGGCTACCTATTAGACCTTTCGTCGTGGGCTATGTTAGCCCCACTTGACCGCTTGAAAAAACTCTTGCCCTATATTTGGCTAAGTTAGCAGAGAGCTCACCTTATTCTATTAAAAGCTCCACTAGGGCAATAGAAAGGATCAGAATGATTCAGCCACATGCTGGCACTTTCATATTAGCCTCTCTAGATGTGATTTCACTGTACCCTAATGTACCTGTGGACACCACTCATCATATCATAGAGGCCAAACTCGCTGAAATTAATGTTCCCAAAACTGAAATCTCTGCTATTACGAACGTGCTTCATTTAGTTAAACGGCGTTCTTTTTTCAAATTTCTTGACAGAATCTACTTACAAACCGAGGGTTCCCCCATGGGATCCCCACTTTCCGCAGTGTTAGCAGAAATTCTGCTACAATACATTGAGAAATAAGTTCTCAATGAATTCCCTTTAGTTCCCAGTTTATACCTTAGGTATGTCGACGACATCCTTGTGTTCTGGCCCCACTCAAAGGATGATTTAAAACAATTCGTTGACGCACTATTGTCAGTATTTCCTACTATCGGGCTCACGATAGAACTTGAATCTAATTTCTCTTTGCCTTTTTTTGATTTTAGTTTATTTTGTGATTCAAATACCAACTCACTGTCCTTTTGTGTTTATCGAAAGCCTACCGATTGTAACAGCCTTATCCCGTTTAACTCTTCACATTCAACTCCACAAAAATTTTCTGCTATCAATTTTCTTTTTAGAAGAGCCTTCACACATTCTTCAAATGATAGTCATTTCCAGTCTAAGATACAGTTTATTTTCAAATTAGCGGATAAACATGGATACCCCAGGACGATGGTTAATAGATTACACACCAGAATATCAAGTGAACGAACTATTAATCTGAAGCCAGATACAAGGCCTAATAAATGATTCGTGCGAGCATTGGACCAGCACCCCCATATCAATAACACACTATCTTGTATCTGTTCAAAATATAACATACAATTCGGCACTCGCTCGAAGAACCTCCTATCATCAGTTAAAAAGGATCGAGCAACAACAGATATTATGAACAAATGGGGTGTGTATGATATTCCACTGTTGAACCCCTCAACAGGAGAGCATGTTAACAACTATGTATGCTCGACAAGAAGAAGTTTAGGTATCTGTGTCCAGGAACACAAATACGATATCCGAACCAACAGCAATAATACAGCATTATCAAGGAATGTGGTAAATGGAATGCTGCAACCAGACTGGGAAAACATTTGACTACTGGACACTCCAGCATATATACATTCGCTGCATTTTGTTGAAAGTATGTACATCGAAGCTTTAGGGGACAAATGCTGAAATGACTAGTTGCCTGTGGACATATCAAAAATTTGGAAAGAGCGTATTACCAACCTGAACTTTAAATTATGGTAATATATATTAACAATTCCAACAATATATAAAATTGATCATAACTTTGTATTTGTAACAAAATTCTTGTATTGATATGTAAAACTAATAATTTGTGAAATTGTACCCGTTACACTGGTATAATGGCAACGGTCACGACCCATGCGATGTTTGATGACTTATACCTGTAATGCATCGTTGCACTACTATATAAAGGAGCGCTGCATTACCTCTGTTCCACCTGATGATGGGGTAAATGCTATCCCGAAAGTGCTAGTGGGGTATTTTAACTGTAAATATCTTTCGTATTTTATTAAACATATCATGTAGCAAATATGTTTGTGTGAAATGTAAACTGAGTATTAACAAGGGAAAATCCAAAGTTATGGTTTTTCAACAAGTTGCAGTTAGTATTTAATGCAACATCAGTCTAAATGATACAGAGTTAGACAAGATGAATGAGTTTGTGTGTCTAGGAATCATGTTTAACACAGAAAATGGATTAGATGGTGAAATTAGCAACTGGGTAAATTTGGCTTTTGGAAGTCTTGGCTTCTTTAGAAAGATTTCATGGGACCAATGAGTTCTCAAAAAGGTCCAGAATGGCTGTGCTTGAAAAAATGCAACGTTTCCTACATTTATCAAACCTAATTTTAGGTTTGGAATACCAAACCTAAAATATCATATATACGCAGCACCAAAAATAAATTAAAACACAGACTACCCAGCATATTAATAATCAGCAAAAAAAAAAAAAAAAAAAAAAAAAAAAAGATGGAAGAAATTGCACTAATACTATACAGTACTGCGTAAAAAATAAAGAATTTCCAAAATTTGATGAAATTAAAATACCTTCAAATAGAAGTGAAAGACATTTGGGAATGGCTCAATCAATATGTATTTTTAAAAAATACAAGGACAGTGTGTAATAATTGAGAACATAATAATATTTCAAATTATTGGAGAGAAATAATTTAATTGAAAAGCAAATAACTGAGAAAAATATATTAGTTGTTTCACAATCACCTTAGCGGTACACCAGATGGCACCACAAATCAACATCGGATGATATCCTCACAAACAAACCAAGTCAGGAACTGAGCAATTTCAGTCAGATGCAGGAGGTGAACTTTTACAAAGGTTTTGCTTGAGGGCACTTGCATATTGCAAGTGAAAATGTCTGGACAGAATAAGATGACACAGCACATGGGCAGCAACCCGTTTCTTTAAAAGCATTTGCATTTGGGTTGGGATATTTTTCATTGTAACTAACTGAAAGGTTATTATATTTGCACTTTTAAGATTTTAACCTCTTGCAAAGTGTGCATAGTTTACGTGCAATTCATAAATGAAAAACCATTAGAAAGTACCAATAATAGTGTTAAAACACTAATTAAAAGAAGTTTAACACACTCATCAATTGAACAGTATAGAAAAGAAGAAATTGAATATATTGAAAAAATTGCATATGATTTTGGATACCCTAAACAGGTATTAAAAAAATGGATTTATGAAGTAACTCAAGGTTACAATAAGGTCAAGACTGATAAAAAAAACTTGTAAAATATGTAGGAGCAATACCATATATAGAAAATGTTTCAGCAGAAATTAATAAAGTTTGTGGCAAGTATGACATACAGGTAGGAAATCAGGTACTTACTGTAAAAAATTTAGTGATTAAAAATGAAAAAATTAGCCAATTAGATAGAGCAGGAATTTATGAAATCCCTATAAACCAGCAACCACCTGTGTCATATATAGGCAGCACCAAGAATAAATTAAAGTATAGATTGAACCAGCATATTAATAATTGGAATAAAAAGAAGCTAAGACAGCATTGACCCAATACTGTATGGAAAATCAACAATGTCCAAGGTTTGAAGATATTAAAATTATTAAGAGCTGTAAAAACGAAAGGCAGTTAAGAATTGCAGAATCAGTGTTAATTGAAAAAAACAGATCAAGATTAAGCAACATTAATGAGCCAAGTAACTTAAACGAACAATGGAAAGCCCTAATAAAAATTGAACAGCAGCTTAGAAAGAAAGAGGGAAAAAAGAGCAGCAGGGACAATAGATGGCGCCAGAGACACAATGATTCAGAGATAGCGACTGGGGCCCGTGCCTCGACGGCTCTGCTCACTTGAGCTGTGGTGGGCGGGTGAGACACACCTGCCTCCTGAAGACGACAGAGGCCTGTTGAAAGTACTAGAGGATTGGGTGTGAGGGGCTGAATGAGTGTGACACTTGCAGTGGGAGTGGCAGGGGTTGTGAAACAGAAGGAGCAGTTTGATAATTACAGTTGACAAAGGTTTAACCACCTAGGAATGTAAGGTTATGTACATAGTTTTTACTTGAATTGTATGAATGAGTAGTATGTGTGATTTTTTAATGGAATTGACAAGCTTTATAGTAATATCTCATAAGGCTAAGGAAAAATTTTTTTAAAAAATACGATGTTTCACACCCGGAAGTAAGAAGCGTAAGCAAGATGTCTGTAAACCTTGGAAGCCCAGTTACATCACAATGATTGACGTGTTGGAAGTGTGTTGTCATTGGAGGTTACCATGACCTTTAGGGTGAATGATTGGTACTTTCTAATGGTTTTTCATTAACTGAAAGGTTTTTTTCTAAGTGTTTGTACCTTAAGACAACATGTAGATAGAGGTTCGCGAGTTCGTATTTTGGGTGCTCTTATAAATAGGTACATACACACATATCACTAAGCTGTTCTCTAGAATTCAGAGGTTAGCTCCTCAAAGAAAAAACAACCTACCAGATAATTTTTAAAGACTGATTATTTTTTTAATTATTTACTGTTGCAGTATCACACTTCTCCTTTTACAGCAATCTTGACATTTTGTAAATAGGCGATTAAAGTAATTTAAGTATCTATAAATAATAATTTAGGTAAATAAAGTATGATTTAGTTAACATTTTTAGAAGTTTTAAGTTATTAATATTTTAATTACAAGATATTTCAGTTTTGAATGAAGGTTTATGGTATCTTTTAGGGTTAAGTCTGGTAGCCAATGCCGCTTATTAAACCATTTGCAAATTAAATATTAGAAAGGCAGGAGATATGAAATAACACAACACTATAAATATTATCTGAGTTCAATATATCTCTGCATGATTCTGAATTGTTCCTACTCTGATGTGTGGTTGGTGAAACTTTGGTACTGCAGAAGAGACACAGGAGACATTTCTGTACTACAGAGATACATTATTGTTTAGACTACAGAGATACATTATTGTTTAGACTACAGAGATACATTATTTTTGAGGGTAAGCAGCAAGACTCCTTCTGATCATGTGTGGAATGATCTGTAATGTGAAGCAACATGTTGTTATTAGGTTGGAGACATATTCTGAGTCGATTTGGCCATGAATGACAAGATGCTAACTAAGAGAATTTATTCAGTCCAAGTGGCAGGAAAGAAAAGTAGAGGAAGGCAGGGGGAAATCATGGGAGGCACATATTTGGGAATGCTTGAAAGGAAAAAAAGACAATGAGTATGAACTATAAAGGGTATTGGGGGTGGAGAGGTGTGTGATGGATGTCAGTGCAGCTTGTGTTGTGCCCCAAGATCACTGTAAATGGGACGTTTGATACATCAGCACTAAGAATTTGACATAAGCAATAACTTTGATTTGGCCATGATATTGCTTTGAGAAGCTAGCACCTGAACCTGAGAGAACATACATATCAATGCATGCATGTAACCTCTAGATTATTTGCACATGCCAGCCCTACACCATTGTCTCAACACTGTAAAACACTGAAATTACTTAAATAGATGAACCCTTTATTTTCAGCAGAAAAGGGCTATAAATATTATGCATCCTAATGATACAGTGAAAGCTGGATACTGCAGAAGAGACAGGAGTCATTTCTGTGCTGGAGAAATGTGTTCCTTACGAAAGGTTTGTGGTAAGACACATTCTGATCATGTGAGAAACAAAGATGTATTGCAGATATGTAATGTGAAGCAAAATGTTGTTAGTATGTAAGGTGGACACAAATATTCTGAGGTGGTTTAGCCATGTTGAAAGAATGAGTGGTGAGGTGCTAACTGTGAGGATTTATTCAGAAGTGGCAGGAAAGAAAGGTAGAGGAAGACCAAGGAAATCATGGGAGGACCAGATTCAGGAATGTCTGCATGAGAAAAAGATAATAAGTATGAAATACAAAAGGTTTAGTGTCAAATGGTATGAAGGATGTCAGTGAAGCTCAAGTTCTGTGCCAAGATCACTGTAAATGGAGATATTTAGTACATCAACAGTAAGTAAAATCTAGCACCATCAGTTTTTAACTTTGATCTGGCAGATGAGCTTTCTTTGAGGAGCTAACCTCTGAATCTCTGAACAGCTTAAAGATATGAATGTAATGTATGTATCCTTAAAGAGACCTGAGCAATTGTGATTATGAAAATGAACAAATATACACTGGTGTCCAAAACTAAATGCAGGAAGGTAATAATGGACAAATAATCCAAAGTACTGACAAATAATCCAAAGTACTAAAGGAAATGTTTTTTTTTTTTTTTTTTTTTTTGACGTTGCAGTATCTGTGTGATTGACACCGCATTTTCCTGGTGTCTTTAATCTTCTCACTCCCTTCCATTTTTTTTTATTTTCACCAATTTTGTTTGCTGGAACTGAAGACACCTTTTTTCTCTCTGCTCTGTTTACAAGCCCACATGGTACATTCTGACAATCATAAATTAAATAGGTCCTATTTAAGATAAAACACATAGTATGGAAGGATAGCAAAAGAGAGACAGGATGCATTCCGATCTTTATTGTTTAGACATGGCCTTTAAGAAAGAGCATTACCTATGGGAAATTGAAAGAAATATTTGCCGCAGAGATAAGGATGCACGTTTGCACGTTTTTAACCTTAGGAATTATTACCCTATTTTAAATTATGCTATACTTATAAATTAAAATAACTGCATGTCCAAAGAACAGATTTATTTACTATAATGCATTTATATTTTTAATATAATTTAAAAAAAATTACTTTAGAAGTGAGAATTTTTGTGGCCGTCTTGGGTACACTTTAGACTCCGGCCCCCTGTCGTCTGCTTCACCCAAAGCGTGGATGGAATAACGGGAAATGACACATGTAGTGATAGGTGGCGTTGCCGCTGCTTGCTTGTACTCAGTGTTTGCTCCCGTGCTGTGTGTGTTACGTAATCGCTCTTTGCTCAGTGCGTGAGCTGTGCTTTCAACCGAACGAAGATGTTCCGCAGGTCATCCAACGGAGTTTGCGAGTGGATATGTGTCATCGTTTAGGACAATTCAGTTGTGGGAAGAATCAATTTTACGGGAAAAAGTGAGCAGTGTTCCCATTTACTTGGGACATGGTTTGAAGCTGCTTCTATTCCTCTTGTTAAGGTGATGACTCTTGTATATTGTTTCGCCAAAGGATTTTTTCCTATGATGATGCAATTGAGGAATCTTCCCAGGGTGGGGTTTCCACATCCTCTGCGACTATTATCAGTCTTGCAGAGAACTAGTTGCAGGGTTTATGGTAGCCTACGAACAAGTTGAAGGACAGCTTGCAGGCCCTGGTGCAAGGGCGCCGGTGGACGGGGGTGGGGGCTCGAACCCCCTCCCCCCAGCTGTTGGTATAGACAAATATTTTTTAAATTTAAAGCACTAAAATAAACATAACCTTTTTTTAAAGCATTTCTAAAATAAGATATTAATGATTGATTGTATCAGTTATTTTTGTTGTATTTTAGTATTTTGCACATTTACCAAAATGTTTGACAGCCATGAAAGGAGGTAAGGATTTTTCTTAGCGCCCCCCCCCCTAAAAGTACGCATGTAGGCGTCACTGCCCTGATGTAATCGTAGAAGTGGATGACGAGAAAGTTGGGAAACTGGAGGAATAATCGTGGTCGCCTCGTTGAGAGCGCCTGGATCCTTGACATCTTTGAACGAGATCTAAACGATTTAGGGTAGAGATTTGCCCAGAGAATAACCGCTCTGCTCGCACATTGCTGCCACTCATCCAGAAACATGTTCAACCTGGAAGTACTGTAATGACAAATCAATGGGCTGCGTACCGCAACCTCCCATCCTGTGCTTTACAACATCTGTCAGTCAACCTCTCGCTCAATTTCGCTGATCCTACTACTGCGGTGCATACTCAAGGTGTTGAGAGCAATTGGCAGCCCCTCAAACGCACACCATCTAATGGAATTCACAAAGACCACTTGGCAGACCACATTCTGGAATATTTATTCCGATGAAATTGTAGTCTTTCCTCTGAACACTGTTTTGAGGTGATGATTGGTATCATCAAACAATTCTTCCCTAGTACATAATGTTTTCCACTTCAATATTCGTACTAGATAGACAGGTTCTCAATGAGGAGGAAACACTTTTTTCTTTTCCGTCATTATAAACATTTAACAACACCTGAACTACTCACATTCCATAAACCCATTCCTTAAAAAAATAACCTACGCCGCATATTTCGGGTCCTTAACGCTCGTCCTGCACAAGGCGCACATCAATTACGTAATGCATGCAGCGAAGGAGCAAACAACGGCGATGCAGCTGCAGCGCCACCTATCTCGAAATGCTTCTCCCATGATTCTATCCGCGCGTTGTTTGAAAAAGAAGACAGAGGGCCAAAGTCTAAAGTGCATCCGCAGTCTTTTGCAAACGGGGATGGGGGGTGGTGGGGGACGGGGGTTGTGCTACTCCTAGAAATCACAAAATACTTCTTGAAAATCATGTGAGAAATATTTTTACTCATTGTCTAAAAACTTACTGTGACCAATGCATACACATGTATCTGATGCACAGTGGTGAGTGATGGGATGACTAGAAGTAGGCCAGCCTTAGGCTGAGGTTGCAACAGACTTGAATATCCACCCTAGAGTGGTTTTATGGTTATGGCAGCAATTCAACAGCACCAGCGGGGTGTCACGAAGGCCTCACCAAGGCATATAACACCTTGTGAGGACTGTTATGTCCCTTTAACGGCACAGCAGCATAGGTTCCACACAACCCAGCAATTGTCTTTCGAACTCTTCACTGACACACACATTATAAGTCAAGATTCAGTCTACAAACAATTCTCATCTGCATTTTATCTGGAGGGGACAAGGAACCTGTAATGATCCTGTGGAGGCAGTGGTTTGTTTGTTTGTGGTTTAATGATCACCATGAGCAACTCAATGGGCTATAAGAAGTCCCCTGTCCCTAATGTAGGGTCACTGGCTCTAGGGGAGGGAGAGAGCCAGTGCTGTTGAGACCAACACAGGGTGCCCACTCTTTTTCAGGGAAGGACATGCAAGGACTTTCAAGGACTTTCAAGGACCTTCAGTAAAAAATTTAAGGATGAATTTTCAATGTCCTAAACTGCAATGAATATATACATATATATATCAAGAATTATGTGTGTTGTATTATGATACTCATTATCTTCATAAAACATCTATATGCATCACATTAATTCTTTCTGTATGTTCAAAACTTCCCAATTTCTCAAACACAAAATTATCATAACAATAAAACACTTAATATCTATTTTAGAATTATGTACAGGTATGTACAAAACATTGTCATTTTTGTACAATTTTTAGATTTATGCTAATACCAAATTTTCATCTAATTATTTATATCACACTTTATAATATAACATTTACCTTTTTACCATTAATAAAAGAAATATTTAAATTTAATGAATTGAAAAAAATACAAAAGATTTTAATAACATATTAGTTCACTTTCATATTGAAATTTCAACACAGCAAAATTATAAAACTTTCATGTTATTCAGAAATAAAATCCTTTCTTCACTTTCACATTAAGAAGCCTTCATATTCACAAGTCTCATGATGGATTTTGGATGCATGTCATTTTTCAAATACTTCTGTGGGGGTAACCAGTTTTGTACACATTGAATTAAATACCAAGAATGATAACAGATACTTTAAACATTTTGGAAACACAGGCATGGGGTGAGGAGACTGAATGATCTTTTCTTTAGTGGGTAATATTTTTGGACAATATGAAGTAGTCGTATTTTACCACTAAATGTGAGAAACGACACACAACACCAGCACTTAAATTTTTCTTTTACTTTCGGTTTATCTTCAAGTTTTTACGATAAGACAGTTTTAGTTATTAGTAGTTAGGCATGCACTAGAAAACAAATTATGGATTCAAAATCCATTGAATTAAGTTTCCACCACAGAGAAATTATAAAGATCTATCATTAAAATGGTTTTAAACACCTTAACATATGACACAGTACAAAAGCAAGACCATGGTGTATTTCTGTTATTATAAGAAAACTGAACCAAAGAAATTAACATCAGTATTTGCAATTGGTAGCCAATTATAAAAAAAAAAATGTTAGCAACAATGCATCTTCAAATTTTGCAAAAAGTTCTTTACTGAATGACAAACTTTCTTCAGGTGAAAATATTTAACAAATGAAAATACTGTAATCAATTTTTAAATAATTAGAATTTTTTCTACCCAAATGTCAGTACTTTTAACACATCATTAAATTTATCATTGTTAAAATATAATTAACAAGTATATTAAAAAAATATTAAGCAAATGGGTGAATAGTTTATTTACAATTATTCACTAAATCCATATTTTTCTTGAGTTCAGAATCTATTTCTTTTATCAATGATTGATTGTCTTGAGCTGTCTTTCTAAAGCTATTTGATTTAACAATGCAGTTAAAATGATGAGTATTTTCTGCTTTTGTTGCCAAGTCATCAGCTGATTTTAATAAATCTAATACTTCATTTTCTACACATGTTTTTCTTTTTTCATACTTTCTATTTCACATCCAGTATTTGGTTTCTCTTTTGGGCTACAGCAGAATTAGCCTTATCCCGAGCTTTTTCTTCTAAATTTTTTACATATCTTTGCCTAGCACATATGACATTACTCAGAAGCAATTTTGAAAACTCGACCTTTTCCATGCCACCAATGTTACTTAGATGGTCATATATTATTCTTTGTGAAACAATAGAGTTTTCTTTCATATTGTCAACTATTAGTTCCTTATTAATGGAGAATCCTCTCCCCACTGATGCCTGTCCATGTGAGAGCAACAGCAGCTTTTCAGTTACTTCCCACAACAGATCATAGTTTTTACTTGAAGATAAATGTTCATAAAATAACACATCTATTCTCAATTCCTCATAATTGTTCTCAAAAAGTTTAAAATCTAAAGTTACTGCTGCAACACTACTTATAAAATCCTTTAATTGCAGCATAATAGTGTCAACAACACTAGGTTTCAGATGATTTGCATCCACGAGAATTTCTAGAATAATCTTGAAACTTTTTAAGCAAGAGTAGTTCTCAGCACTCATTAATTTAGGATCTAAACACTTCATGTGCCACACAAGAGCATACTGCAGCGGGCATTTAGTGAGCAATTTTTTGACAAGGTTTTGCAAAATTGATCTGCATTTTATACGAAATTCCATTATCTGCTTTTCACGGATCCATCCAATCTTGACCTACTTAACTCCCCGCCAGACCGCAGTGCACCCTTTCTCCCAGTGGCACAGCTGCTTTGAAGTTTACTCTTTTTTGACTTCCAATGTCAATGGGGATTTCAGAAAAAAAGTGAAAAATAACAAAAGGAAAAAGATCGGAAATTCCGATCGAAATTTTTCGGCTGTGGATTTTAAAATTTAAGGACATCCCAGGCCTTGAATTTTTTTTTTTTTTTTTTTTTTTTGAAATTCAAGGACTTTTCAGGTTTTCAAGGACGCGTGGGCACCCTGCAAACACAACATCCATGGCTCACCGGGATTCGAACCCATCTCGGATGAAAGGAGGCAATAGTCTGATCACATGGGGTGGCATTATGTTCAGTAGCCACACACCACTCCATGTGTTCACAGGAGGCAATGTGAATGCCAGAAAAAAAGTGAAAAATAATCATAGGGATGAGATTCATGTGAGACTTTTTCACTGAGCTGTTGGCCCTCAGTTCCTTTTAATGGATGATAACGCTCACCCATGCAGGGCTCAGATTGCTGACGACTTCCTGCAGAGCAAGGATATTTGGCATATGGACTTGCCAGCAGGTCTCCAGACTTGAACCCTATAGAGTATACCTGGAATGTTATGGGATGTAGAAGCTCATCAGCTCCCTTCCAGAACACCTCCCAAGCTACACCCCACCATTATCGAGAAATGGAATTCTTTGGCTCTAGAGTTCATCAACAACCTGGTGATAAGTATGTATCATTGTTGTGAGAGTTAAATGCCCATACAAGGTGAAAACATTCTTAATTAAAGACATTTTTAGGTTACATTCTTATATCTCACCTTGGTGACATTTGCAGCTGTCACTCCTGTATGCACAAAATGTGTACACATTTACCTGTTGTTGTAAAATGCTATATTATCCTCACGATGATGTCTCTTTGCATGCCAAACATCTCTACTGGCTGTTACATATTTTCTTTTTCATCCCTGAGAATGTTTACCAGAATTTACTTTTGGACACCAGTATGTATGTTAGTGATGGCATAATCATTCCTTTTTGGGAATTCATTCTTCATCCATAATTCATGCAAAAGAGTCTTTCACAAATGACTATTCAGTTTCCAGGTAGCCACTAAGCTCTTTAAATAAATTATTAATTGCAGGGATCTTGTGTTTATGACCAAAGTGCTTTTAAGGCCACAGCTATTTTTGGCAAACTCCCCAAAAAGAACATGAGCTCTTCACTGTTCATGCTGATTCACCACAAGCTGGCTCGTGGTGAATGATTCAGATTTTCCTGCTGTTCAGCTTAGAGATTTTGAAACCCCATCCTTTTTAAACTCTACTTTTTATGTTCACCATGAGCCAGCTTGGCTCATTTCATCCAAACTTTAGGTCACTCTTCCTGCTTCTGTGGCCTTCTTTTCTCACTAGGAGAATATTTCAGATAGATCCAAGCATCCTGTTCTTGCTGCCAGATCTCTTTGTTTTTAGGATCCTGTCTTTTGGGGGCTGACCCATGGGCTTTCATCCCATTTTATAAAAGACCGGCACGAACCCACATTTGTCTGCTCCCAAATCACCAAGATTGCTGTTGCTATACAACTCTTTGTTTGTCCACCACTCTGCAACTCATAAAAATGTCTTTTTAAATGTTCCTGAATGCCATCTTGGTGTTTTCATTGTGTTTCTCTACCATTGGAACAGCAGATATTTGGCTGGGCCAATAGCTTATACCTTTATCAGGCAAGCTGAACATATCAACAAGGTGGGCAGTTTTGCTCCCAAATCAGTGTTTCCTAAGCTGTGAACCAGACTATACCAGAGAGGTATGGTCTCTGACCAACAGTAGGCAAGGCAACTTGATTGCTTTGTATTTTGCTTTCATGATTATCCCTGCTGGGAGGCCCAATTGGGGAGTAAAGGCTTTCAAATCCACACTTCCTGGTCTGTGTTGAAACGAGAGAGTTGTGATCTGCGTTGGTCCCTGATGAAGCCACAGGTGACAACTGCCAATACAGCATTCGAATTAACCAGTGGTCTGCTGACCATTGGCCAGTAAAACTCCCACCAAACCACTGAACTATTGATTTTACTGCCCCGGATGTCTAGTAAGTTTTTTTTTTTTTTTATTTATTTGTCACAAGTTAAAAAATTAATTTCAATTTCTTTTACCTATTTGTATGGCTTTCTTTTTAGACTGCAAACAGTGGTGGCGAAACCACCCGGGCCTCCAGGGCCAGGTCAGTAATTTCAACAATTTCAGTCAAGATTTTAATTTTTTTATTTGACATATGTGTGATTGTTGTGATGTGCCTTAGAAAGTTCCTCTAGGTAGTGGTTGGGTGTTTCTAATTCCCAACAAAGCTCCTTTGGCATTGTTTTTCTTCTGTTTGTTCCGGGTAGTGGGAAGGTATAGGGTGTACCATGATTCGAAATTTCGGGCCCGGTCAACGAACTCATACCTGCCAACTTTCAAAAACAGAAATCCGTAAAAAAAAAAATTTATCAATATATTCGCTTAGATTACTTGTCACGCATATTGATTAAATGCACCAAACATATCGATTTAAAAACGATGTTACCCAAATCAAGTATAAACTTGTAATTGAAGTGACTACAGATGTTTGAATTTATTGGCACATTTATATCGATTAAAATAGATTCTATACATAATTTCTCATTACTATGCTATCATTATGATCTATAAAGTGATAAAAATTTACTTTTACAGAAGTTTGCATCTAAAGAGAAGGATGTTCTTTCAATGGGGTCATGTCCCCACGCCATCATGAAACATAATAAAATGTTCTCAAAAACGAACCATTTTCAAGTTAAGCTTTTTTTATCTTATGGAGACACGGACTATGAGACAGTCAAATAAAAAAAATGAAATAAGTAAGAGTGACTGAGAGACACTAACTTGTAAATTATGTTCAACTAAAAATGAAGTGAACAAACATTTGGTACGAATCGCATCCAGTTCATTATAACTTTTAACAAAGGAAGTCAATTTCATTATTTTTTTCCCACGCAGTCAACGCTATATTTATGCTTGTCACTAGAAATATGATTTATAACATCATTCGTTCCACCATGCGAAATGTTGAAATTGTATCGACACGTAGCACTAAACGCATATTTTCCATTTTTGAAGATTTCGCAATACATGGGAATTTCGCAGAACACGCATCGCGGAATGTTTGATAGTATTTTTTTCCCTTTTTATATTGCTGCTCATAGCGAATCACTAATACAAAATTTATTACCACTGGGAAAACAAAATGCAAGTAAAAACTGCTACAGTAAAATAGTAGCAGCTTAAAGAGTTGCAATTTGAAGAGGAAAAAAATACTGATTGCAGAGTTATCCGATTCGAACTGGTCAGCTAGGAAAGCAGAGAGCAACTGAAAGGTTCTTTCATCTAGAAACAAAGGTTTAGGTTTTAGTTACGAATGTCATCCTCTGGGGTCCTCCCCTCCCTCCCCATCATTCCTCACAGGCGGATCGATGCCTTGTCTTTTACCAAATCCGACCCCTTTAGCAACATCCTTTATACTTCCAAACAGCACTGATTTTATAGTTCTGTCTTCCCTTCCTGCCCCCCTCCCCCTCATCTTACAGAATAGAGCTTCTCTAGTCTAGTTATTCCTTTACAAAAACAATCTGGGCCCATCAACATCTGAATTACCCCCTCTCCTGCAGTAAACTAACACAATGTGTTTTGCCAGAACAAAACCAACAGACTTACATCAGGCATCACGAGAAATGATACAGTCACTTCGTTGGTGACATAATCCCCATCTCATCCCCTGCTCTCTTTGCGGCGTAGCCACGGCACAAAACGTTTGAACCAGGATTTTGATTCTGATCTTATATCTCTGCAAAAAAATATGGCTTAACATGACAAAATGCGGAATACACGTATTCTGTTTTAAAAAATGAAAATCTCTAAATATCACACAATTCGGTTTGATAGAAGTTACAAAGCCAATGGCGTTTTTTTCTTCAAACAGATTTTTAAAAAAAAGAAAAAGAAAAAAAGTCTACTCCCTAGATTAAACTTGTGCTGTCAAAATCCGGATATTTTAAAATTCAGAGTTGTTTTCTAAAAGCCCAAAATTTCATACCTACAAAAAAGTGTGGATTTGCAAAAGCAACAGTGTTCTTCATGATACTTTACTGTTTTCTTTACAAATCTCTTAGTATGAATTAATTGATACTGTATATTTTGCGTGTTTTTGCTTTATAAATAGAACATTTTTTGTGCCTGTTAATTTCTAAATTAAAAAGCTACCACAAGCACGTCGTTTTATAATTAAAAATTCTATCCAAATCGGTTAATTTCCACGGAAGATATTGTGCTGAAATTCTAAAACACGAGCGAACAAATTTCGCGCACATACTACTGCACTGTCTCCGTGAATGTTGATAGCAACCATTTTCAATAGGATGGATAGGTCCACTATGGGTGCTGAACAGCATACCCAGACTTCATCACAATCATGCTTTAATTTTACGCAAGTCATCACGCAAAAGGGCGGAAGAATAAATAGGAAAGCAGAGAGCAACTGAAAATAATGTCTTGATCTTACCTTTGACCCTTTTCAATAGGGATTTGACGAATCAGTAAGTACCCCAAACATATTAATTTCGTTGAATCAAGCCAAGACATTTTTATGAACATTACCGAGCGATGAATAAAGCACGGTTGGAAAGCGTAAAAAACTTACTGACTAATGGACCAGCAAAATAAATCATTGCTGGAGCAGCACTGGCTCGAATGAACATTGGACTTTTTTTTTTTTTTTTAACTTCCTCTTATAGTAGCATTCTTTCGTTAGGTCAAATTTATTGAAAGAGAAGAAGCCACGAAACCATGCCCCAATGCATTTTTAATTTCACAAAACTGGCAGTTTCTGCTAAATTTTATCATATTGGGTATCGATCTGGGCTTAAAAATTCCACAGATTTAAAATCCATTTGAATTTTTTTCTACTTTAACTACCTTCTGAGATAGCATTTCGAACTAGGAGGAATAAAGACACCTGGTTCCAATGCAAGACACACCCCATGCTGGCCTGCTGAAAAATTGCTACTTGGGGGTCAAACAATGCATTATCTGAAAAGAAGGTCGGAAACAGCGCGCGAGAGAGAGAGGGGGAGAGAACCAAGTGCAAGGTTAAACAAGCCCAGCTGGTTGGTGTTCTAGTGTTTGAAAAAAGGCAAAACAATAACCTAAAACGAAAGAAAACTACAGCAAAATGTTCCCAAATAAACACATGACTGAAAACTTATTCGTAACTTACATCGACACTTTACTTTGAATGGATTAAGTTAAAAAAAAAAAAAAGTTGTAATAGTGGGTGCAAAATCATCAGAAAAAGAAAAAAAATCTCAGAGAATCACCAAATCCGTAAAATTAACATTTTGCCTGTAAAACAAGTCACATTTCCATAAATTTTACGAGTAAACTGTAAAACCTGGCAGGTATGAGAACTTCACTTTCCGCCGCCCCTGGCTGCAAACTAATGGTAGGTTTAAAAACAAATATTAAAGATAATTCCATTGAAATGATATGTTATTTTTTGCATATATTGTAAGATTTTTTTTTTTTTTTTTTACGGACCAGTGGGCATTTTGGTGGACCAGTGGTTTGCAAATTCTAGTGGTCCACTGGGTCAGTAGAATATTTATTTCTAATTCTAACACTGCAATATATTCTACAATCCTTCTTTGTTCTCCAGGTGGAGGCACCAGTTTTGCAGGTTTTGTGAACTTCAAAATAGGGTATATTGTGTTTCTGTAGTATAGTTATCCTGTTGTTCTATACTTTATTGAATATTCTTTTTGAAGCTCTTAAGCACATTAGATTTTCACAGTTAGGAAAGTAAAGTACTAGTGTACAATTCATCTGTTTTGTTTACTTTATTATATCATCATCATCATCATTGTCAACCATTATCAATCCGCTGCTGGACGAAGGTCTCCCCAAGTTTCCTCCACAACGGTCTGTCCTGTGTCAGTCTCCTCCATGTCACTCCCGCATACCTTCAAATTTCATCCACCCATCTCCCATGTGGTCTTCTTCTGGGTCTTTTCCTGTCCCTTGGAATCCAATCTAAAATTTTGGCTGTCCATCGATGGTCTGTCCTTCTGGCAGTATGTCCAGCCCATTGCCATTTCAGGGATTTAACTCTGATCATGATGTCTTCCACTCTTGTCATTTTTCGGATCCACGAGTTCCTCTTCTTATCTCTCCTGGTTACACCAAGCATGCACCTCTCCATGCTTTTTGAGTTGTCTGCAGCCTTTGTATGTCTCTTTTAGTTAAGGTCCACTCTATGCACCATACATAAGCATTGGAAGAATGCATTGATTCAAACACTTTTCTTTTAAGACATAATGGCATATTGCTCTTGAAAATTATGCTGTTTCTTCCAAAAGCTCTCCAGGCAAGTTTTGTACGCCGATTAATTTCTTCATCAATGTGACCCTCACTTGATATCTGCTGTCCAAGATAAACATACGTGTCTGTTATCTCCAGCTTTTCTTCATCAATCGATAAATCTTCATTTCTTGTAAAAGCATTGAACATCACTTTTGTCTTCTGAAAGTTCATTTTTAATCCCACTTCTTTACTTTTGTCAGCAAGTTCCTGGATCATACTCTGCAGCTCTGATGGGGTAGTTGCAAAAATGACTATGTCATCAGCAAAACGAAGGTGGGTTAGATAATCTCCATTAATCTTTATCCCTTTGTTTTCCCAGTTCAGTGATTGAAAGACATTTCCCAATGTGGCATTAAAGAGCTTCGGAGATATGGTGTCACCTTGTCTCACCCCCTTTCCAATTTTTATGTGTGTTGTATTTTCAAACAGCCAAATCTTTGCACTTGCATTTTCATAGATGTTATTAATAATATTAATGTAAGCATCTTTAATACCGCAGGATTTCAGAGCCATTGTAACTACTGATCGTTTCACCGAATCAAAGGCTTTTTCATAATCAATAAAAGCCATGCACAATGGAAGTTCATATTCCCTCGCTCTTTCAATTAGTTTTCTCAGTACGTGGATATGATCTTTTGTGCTGCAGCCACTCCTGAATCCAGCTTGTTCTCTCGGTTGAGCCATGTCCAGTTTTACCTTCAAACGGTGTGAAAGAACTTTAGGAAAGATTTCATAAACCACTGATAGGAGGCTGATAGGTCTGTAGTTCCTGAGATCCTCAATGTTACCTTTTTTATGTAGCAGGATCATTGTAGCGTTGTTCCAATCCTTAGGAATCTTCCCTTCATTAAGGCATCAAGTGAAAATTTGGGCGAGTACTGTTTTGATTTCTCCACTTGTTTCTTGTATGATGTCTACAGTAATTCCATCTTTTCCTGGAGCTTTCCCCCGCTTCATGTTCTTGATTGCATGTGCAACTTCTGCTGCGAGGACTGGAAGAACTCTGGTACTGGTACCTTTCATGATGTCTGGAGTACATGTATCATCCTTTTCATATAATTTGGAGTAGAAATCTTTCACTCTTGTCGAAATTTCGCCTCTATTTCTTGTTACAGAACCATCTTCTTTTCTCAGTGCCATAATCTGTTTTCTTCCCTTACTGAGATGTTCCTTTGCTATCTTTAGGCTTTGGTTGTTTTCAATTGCTTTCCTCACTAGTTCACAGTTGAATTTCTTTACATCTTCAGTGATACTTTTTCGTACTGTCTTGCATAGCTCTATATATTCCACTTTGGAAGTCACATCTTCTTTAGTTGTCCTCATCGCTTCTTTTTTGCATCAACATTTTGGTTTTTTCTGATAATTTGTTCACATGCAACTTGTTCTTAGACCCAGCTAATTTTGTTGCTGTTTCCATAAGAGCTTTGGTTACTTTTCTGTTAACTTCAGAAATGTCCACTTCTTCCGACGTTAGGCTTTCTAAAGCAGAGAATCTGTTCTTCAGTTCCAACTTGAAGCTATTATGGTGTTTTTTTAGGTTGATTATGTCAATAGATTTTGTTTGTCTTATGAGCTTGCCATGTTTGAGTTTAGTGTTGAGGTGCATCTTACATCTCACCAATCTATGGTCACTACCTGTGTTGAACTTGTTTAGCACACTGCAGTCTTGCATGTAATATAGGAAGTAAATGAAAAAAGAAAAAATGCAAGTACTTACCAAAAACTGAAAGTATCGCACTGGAAAGAGGTATGCATAAAAGTGAACACTTCAGATACACAGAGTCCACAAGCTGATTACCAGCCTCTGAGCAAGCTTCTGAACAGACAGGCTGATTCCTTTCACATGTAGGATGATAGTACCAAAACCTATATGACTGCTCAGGCAAGTACTGCAATAATTCTGCTTCAGGTGGCAATTTCAACTCTTCCCTTGTGGAAGAATGCTAGATAATGATTAAATATATACATATACATGGATGCATACAGATAAACACAGATATATACCTCAAAAAGAAGTTTACAAAACGATGCACAAGATTATACTTATCTGACAAATAGTTGATAATGAGCATTTCATTAACAAAAACAATACTGTCATATAGACAAATATAGATGGGGGATCAGTGGATCAATCAACAGATAAATGGAAACACACGTAGCAGGGGTCAATCAAGGCAGGGATTTTATACCGTTGGACGGTATCTTCACAAAAATATTTTTTGTTCAAACAGTATCTTCACAAAAATATTTTGTGCTCAAGCGGTATCTTCATAGAAATATTTCGAAATTAATGGTATATTCCTTGCCCATAAGATTTTATTCTAGCGAAAAATATTTTGGTGTAAGAGTCTTCTTGAATATTATATTTAACTATTATGTCTTTTTTTCTTTTTAAATGTTGTTTTTTGTAAAACGGACTCTGATGGATGCATATCAAAAACTGCATCATTGCACCAGCAGCTTAAACGACGCTCGTTCACGCTCGCTGAAAGGAATCCCAAAGGATTGTGGGAGCATCTTTTTATGGAGAACGCGATTGGTTCTCTGTTCTTTTTTAGACGTGTTTCACCTTAGATTTCTGTCTCCATCTCCTCAAACCGACCCCCGCTGATCACTTCAGAAGTGCAGTTCTTGCACACAAGGAGGAAAGTTGGGAAGTTTATTTATTTAATCTTTGCCGTACCAACCGGGATTCCACAAATTGTGTTTACTATTATGAGGAGAGGAACATGGTGGGAAGATGAGGGATCGGTGACATATAAGCGACTTGTTTTCTAATATATATATCATCATCATCATCATTGTCAACCATTATCAATCCACTGCTAGACGAAGGTCTCCCCAAGTTTCCTCCACAACGGTCTGTCTTGTGCCAGTCTCCTCCATGTCACCCCTGCATACTTTCGAATTTCACCCACCCATCTCCCATGTGGTCTTCTTCTGGGTCTTTTCCTGTCCCTTGGAATCCAATCTAAAATTTCGGCTGTCCATCGATGATCTGTCCTTCTGGCAGTATGTCCAGCCATTGCCATTTCAGGGATTTAACTCTGATCATGATGTCTTCCACTCTTGTCATTTTTCGGATCCACTGAGAGTTCCTCTTCTTATCTCTCCTGGTTACACCAAGTATGCACCTCTCCATGCTTCTTTGAGTTGTCTGCAGCCTTTGTATGTCTCTTTTAGTTAAGGTCCACGTCTCTGCACCATACGTAAGCACTGGAAGGATGCATTGATCAAACACTTTTCTTTTAAGACATAATGGCATATTGCTCTTGAAAATTATGCTGTTTCTTCCAAAAGCTCTCCAGGCAAGTTTTGTACGCCGATTAATTTCTTCATCAATGTGACCCTCACTTGATATCTGCTGTCCAAGATAAACGTACGTATCTGTTATCTCCAGCTTTTCTCCATCAATCGATAAATCTTCATTTCTTGTAAAAGCATTGAACATCACTTTTGTCTTCTGAAAGTTCATTTTTAATCCCACTTCTTTACTCTTGTCAGCAAGTTCCTGGATCATACTCTGCAGCTCTGATGGGCTAGTTGCAAAAATGACTACGTCATCAGCAAAACGAAGGTGGGTTAGATAATCTCCATTAACCTTTATCCCCTTGTTTTCCCAGCTCAGTGACTGAAAAACACCCTCCAATGTGGCATTAAAGAGCTTCGGAGATATGGTGTCACCTTGTCTCACTCCCTTTCCAATTTTTATGTGTGTTGTATTTTCAAACAGCCGAATCTTTGCACTTGCATTTTTATAGATGTTATTAATAATATTAATGTATGCATCTTCAATACCGCAGGTTTCAGAGCCATTGTAACTGCTGATGGTTTCACCGAATCAAAGGCTTTTTCATAATCGATAAAAGCCATGCACAATGGAAGTTCATATTCCCTCGCTCTTTCAATTAGTTCTCTCAGCACATGGATATGATCTATTGTGCTGTAGCCACTTCCTGAATCCAGCTTGTTCTCTCGGTTGAGCCGTGTCCAGTGTTACCTTCAAGCGGTGTGAAAGAACTTTAGTGAAGATTTTATAAACTACTGATAGGTCTGTAGTTTCCGAGATCCTCAATGTCACCTTTCTTATGTAGCAGGATCATTGTAGCGGTGTTCCAATCCTCAGGAATCTTTCCTTCATTAAGGCATCGAGTGAAAATTTGGGCGAGTACTGTTTTGATTTCTCCACTTGCTTCTTGTATGATGTCTACAGTAATTCCATCTTCTCCTGGAGCTTTTCCCCGCTTCATGTTCTTGATTGCATGTGCAACTTCTGCTGGAAGGACTGGAGGAACTCTGGTACTGGTATCTTTCATGATGTCTGGAGTGCATGTATCATCCCTTTCATATAATTTGGAGTAGAAATCTTTCACTCTTGTCAAAATTTCGCCTCTATTTCTTGTTACAGAACCATCTTCTTTTCTCAGTGCCATAATCTGTTTTCTTCCCTTACTGAGATGTCCCTTTGCTATCTTTAGGCTTTGGTTGTTTTCAATTGCTTTCCTCACTAGTTCACAGTTGAATTTTCTTACGTCTGCAGTGATACTTTTTCGTACTGTCTTGCATAGCTCTATATATTAGAATTTGGAAGTCACATCTTCTTTAGTTGTCCTCATCTTTCTTCTTTTTTGCATCAACATTTTCGTTTTTCCTGATAATTTATTTACATGCAACTTGTTCTTAGACCCAGCTAATTTTGTTGCTGTTTCCATAAGAGCGTTGGTTACTTTTCTGTTAACTTCAGAATGTCCACTTCTTCCGATGTTAGGCCTTCTAAAGCAGAGAACCTGTTCTTCAGTTCCAACTTCAAGGTATTATGGTGTTTTTTAAGGTTGGTTATGTCAATAGATTTTGTTTGTCTTATGAGCTTGCCACGTTCAAGTTTAGTGTTGAGGTGCATCTTACATCTCACCAATCTATGGTCACTACCTGTGTTGAACTTGTTTAGCACACTGCAGTCTTCTATGACGAATTTTTTTTGTTACACATAATAAAATCAATTTCACTTGTCGTCCCATTTGGATGTCTCAATGTCCATTTCCTGTGTGGCTTTTTCTTGAAGAAGGAGTTCAAGATGAAAAACCCTTCTGCCTCTGCAAACTCAACGAGAGTATTTCCACGCTGGTTTCTGTTGCCGTGACCCGAATTTACCTACTGAAGTTTCATTCTTTTGCCGTTGCCCTATTTTTGCATTGAAATCTCCCATAATTATTTTCAAGTGCTGCTTACCTTTATTATTTAGATGACAAATTTCCTCATAAAATTCTTCAATTTCTTCTTCAGGATGACTTGTGGTGGGTGCATAAGTTTGAATAATCTGAGCCTGGTATCTTCTCGATAGTTGGATAACGAGTCGTGCAGCTCTGTCAGATTAACTTTCAACTTCTACCACTTTATCCTTCAGTTTCTTGTTTATTATAAATCCAACACCACTAGTTCTGCCAGTATCTGTCCCACGATAGTAGAAGAGATGTCCACTTTTCAGTTCGATGAGATCTTCTCCTTTTCTCCTTACCTCACTTAGCCCCACGATGTCCCACTTCTGATCCTTTGTAGTTCCTCTTCCAATTCAAGAAGCCTTGAATCAGAAGATAGGGAGCATCCATTGTACGTTGCCAAGGTCAGCATCAGATGGCAGCCTAGGTCCGGTCCTCCGGGGATTCTTAGCACCCTCTGCCTTCATGTCGCACTGGCTGCTGCCTTGGCCAGGTACATTCCAGCTGCCGGAGACTGAGGGCCAAGATTTAAGTTGTGGAGTCATTTTGGAGGGGTTTGGCCATAACTCACCACGCTGGCCAAGCGGGTTGGTGAGTGTGGGATAGAATTTCCTCTAATCCCGATGGTATAGTTATGCCGCTATTGGCGGTCGTCAGAGCCCCTTTAGTGGGAACAGGATGCACCACGAGAAGGCGGGGTTGACATTTGTCAAGGAGAGGCTGTGATGTTACGCATCACCTGACCTTACATCCCAATATATATATATATATATATATATGTATCATAGCGGTATAACTATACCATCGGGATTAGAGGAAATTCTATCCCACACTCACCAACCCGCTTGGCCAGCGTGGTGAGTTGTAGCCAAACCCCCTCAAAATGATTCACACAACTTAAATCTTGGCCCTCAGTCTCCGGCAGCTGGAATGTACCTGGCCAAGGCAGTGGCCAGTGCGACATGAAGGCAGAGGTGCTAAGAATCCCTCAGGAGAACCGGACTAGGCTGCCATCTGATGCTGACCTTGGCTACTTACAATGGACGCTCCCTATCTTCTGATTCAAGGCTTCTTGAATTGGAAGAGGAACTACAAAGGATCAAGTGGGACATCGTGGGGCTAAGTGAGGTAAGGAGAAAGGAGAAGATCTCATCGAACTGAAAAAGTGGACATCTCTTCTACTATCGTGGGACAGATACTGGCAGAACTAGTGGTGTTGGATTTATAATAAACAAGAAACTGAAGGATAAAGTTGTAGAGTTGAAAGTTCCTCTGACAGAGCTGCACGACTTGTTATCCAACTCTCGAAAAGATACCAGGCTCAGATTATTCAAACTTATGCACCCACCACAAGTCATCCTGAAGAAGAAATTGAAGAATTTTATGAGGAAATTTGTCATCTAAATAATAAAGGTAAGCAGCAATTTGAAAATAATTATGGGAGATTTCAATGCAAAATAGGGCAACAGCAACAGAATGAAAACTTCAGTAGGTAAATTCGGTCATGGCAACAGAAACCAGCGTGGAAATACTCTCGTTGAGTTTGCAGAGGCAGAAGGGTTTTTCATCTTGAACTCCTTCTTCAAGAAAAAGCCACACAGGAAATGGACATGGAGACATCCAAATGGGACGACAAGTGAAATTGATTTTTATTATGTGTAACAAAAATTCGTCATAGAAGACTGCAGTGTGCTAAACAAGTTCAACACAGGTAGTGACCATAGATTGGTGAGATGTAAGATGCACCTCAACACTAAACTTGAACGTGGCAGTAAGCTTATAAGACAAACAAAATCTATTGACATAACCAACCTTAAAAACACCATAATACCTTCAAGTTAGAACTGAAGAACAGGTTCTCTGCTTTAGAAGGCCTAACATCGGAAGAAGTGGACATCTCTGAAGTTAACAGAAAAGTAACCAAAAGCTCTTATGGAAACAGCAACAAAATTAGCTGGAATCTAAGAACAAGTTGCATGTGAACAAATTATCAGGAAAACCAAAATGTTGATGCAAAAAGAAGAGATGAGGACAACTAAAGATGTGACTTCCAAAGTGGAATATATAGAGCTATGCAAGACAGTAAGAAAAAAGTATCACTGAAGACGTAAGGAAATTCAACTGTGAACTAGTGAGGAAAGCAATTGAAAACAACCAAAGCCTAAAGATAGCAAAGGGACATCTCAGTAAGGAAGAAAACAGATTATGGCACTGAGAAAAGAAGATGGTTCTGTAACAAGAAATAGAGGAGAAATTTTGACAAGAGTGAAGATTTCTACTCCAAATTATATGAAAGGGATGATATATGCACTCCAGACATCATGAAAGATACCAGTACCAGAGTTCCTCCAGTCCTTCCAGCAGAAGTTGCACATGCAATCAAGAACATGAAGAGAGGAAAAGCTCCAGGAGAAGATGGAATTACTGTAGACATCATACAAGAAGCAAGTGGAGAAATCGAAACAGTACTCGCCCAAATTTTCACTCGATGCCTTAATGAAGGAAAGATTCCTGAGGATTGGAACACCGCTACAATGATCCTGCTACATAAAAAAGGTGACATTGAGGATCTCGGAACCTACAGACCTATCAGCCTCCTATCAGTAGTTTATAAAATCTTCACTACAAGTTCTTTCACACCGCTTGAAGGTAACACTGGACATGGCTCAACCGAGAGAACAAGCTGGATTCAGAGTGGCTACAGCACAATAGATCATATCCACGTGCTGAGAGAACTAATTGAAAGAGCGAGGGAATATGAACTTCCATTGTGCATGGCTTTTATCGATTATGAAAAAGCCTTTGATTCGGTGAAACCATCAGCAGTTACAATGGCTCTGAAAACCTGCGTATTGAAGATGCATACATTAATATTATTAATAACATCTATGAAAATGCAAGTGCAAAAGATTAGGCTGTTTGAAAATACAACACACGTAAAAATTGGAAAGGAGTGAGACAAGGTGACACCATATCTCCGAAGCTCTTCAATGCCACATTGGAGGGTGTTTTCAGTCGCTGAGCTGGGAAAACAAGGGGATAAAGATTAATGGAGATTATCTAACCCACCTTCGTTTTGCTGATGGCGTAGTCATTTCTGCAACTACCCCATCAGAGCTGCAGAGTATGATCCAGGAACTTTGCGGACAAGAGTAAAGAAGTGGGATTAAAATGAACTTTCAGAAGACAAAAGTGATGTTCAATGCTTTTACAAGAAATGAAGATTTATCGATTGATGGAAAAAAGCTGGAGATAACAGACACGTTGCGTTTATCTTGGACAGCAGATATCAAGTGAGGGTCACATTGATGAAGAAATTAATCGGCGTACAAAACTTGCCTGGAGAGCTTTGGAAGAAACAGCATAATTTTCAAGAGCAATATGCCATTATGTCTTAAAAGAAAAGTGTTTGATCAATGCATCCTTCCAGTGCTTACGTATGGTGCAGAGGCGTGGATTAACTAAAAGAGACATACAAAGGCTCCAGACAACTCAAAGATGCATGGAGAGGTGCATGCTTGGGGTAACCAGGAGAGATAAGAAGAGGAACTCGTGGATCCGAAAAATGACAAGAGTGGAAGACATCATGATCAGAGTTAAATCCCTGAAATGGCAATGGGCTGGACATACTGCCAGAAGGACAGATCATCGATGGACAGCTGAAATTTTAGATTGGATTCCAAGGGACAAGAAAAGACCCAGAAGAAGACCACATGGGAGATGGGTGGATGAAATTCGAAGTATGCAGGGGTGACATGGAGGAGACTGGCACAAGACAGACCGTTGTGGAGGAAACTTGGGGAGACCTTCGTCCAGCAGTGGATTGATAATGGTTGACAATGATGATGATGATATATATATATTGCATAATGAGTTTTTTTTTTCCACCAGCATTTAAAAATTTTTGACCTTTGATGACTTTCCTTTTTAATACAACCTGGAGTGGTTTGTTGTTTTGTTGTCCCTCCTCCCCAGATCAGCTCGAACGTAGTCTTATGAAAGAAGATAATAATGATAACTGTATCTACATACACCATAGTGAAAATCCTCCAAATAGCGTGGCATCAGTGAATAAACAACGTGGAAAGAGCGATGTCTTTGTTTATTACATACACCATGGCTGAAAAAATTCAGAGTGCCTACAAATTTGTTTTATGATTCAAGTTGCGTAATTTGTAGTAAATACCGTACTTTCGTCGTATATCAACAAATTATCAATTAAAAAGTTAAAATGTTAGGTTTTGCAGATAATAAGATTTTATGATACTTTAAATTTTAAAAATTCTGCATGGCATCAGGACAGCTAGCTAGTGGTGTTGGAAAATGCACTAACAGTAGCACAAAAAAAAAAAAAAAAAAGGTGACACAGTACGAAGTTAGAGAGTCGCAAAAAGATGGAAATATCGCTTTTTTCATTCTTTTTTTTTTTTTTTTTTTTTTTTTTGCGAGCATTTTGACAGAAAATATTTTGTGATCAATTACTAGTGTGGAATAGCTCAGCAGGCCAGGCTAAGTGCTCTGGACAGCTCGCTGAGCTATTCCACACCACCTAATTGTTGCCGTCGAGGTAGCGTTATCACTAGGGCTAAGAATATTATGATTTTGCATATTTTTTTTGGCAATACTAAAATGTTTTTCAAGTGCATACAAGTATGTTTCATTCAAAACTAAGCTGATTTAAGTACCTTTGTTAAGGGCATATTTTGCATTTTTTCGTGATTTTGATGTGATATGGCATTTTTTCAGGTTTTCCGGTCATTTTAAGCCATTTGTTTTTTGGTATTTTTCAGTCATTATTTTGCATATTTTGGCTTTTTTCTTTAAAAAAATGGCATTTTTGGATAAATTTCTCTGAAACCCAGAAGCAAGACTGAAAAAACGAGGGGGTCAGTGCTCGTGTTTAAAACATCTGAACACGCATCATAGCAAACGGCGGCGGTGCTACGACAACAGTAAAAGCACTTCCTCCCCTCCTCTGTCTCTTCCTTCAAGCCAATGATGAGCTGTTCTCCCATTTGGAATATGGTCATTGCCATTGTAAGGGTCGCCCGCAATCAAACTGTCAATTATGAATTTATTTAAATTTTAATATTGTGATGAACACGTGCGGACGGACGTTTCATTCCACCATTTTGTTGTTTCAGCTAAGAACTGATATTCTTCACCACCCCCGTGGTACAATTTTAATCTTGTGTGGGGATTAAGGGAGTGGTGCATGAACACACGGGGCACCTGACCTTGAAGAGTCAGCTGCTCGAGTGCTTCTGTTAAACAAGTTGTCATACCGCTTTTGTATACGTGCAAGGTTGTAATCGCCTGCGGGTATCCGACGACATTCCTGAGTTCAGGTATTTCACGTGCTGACCGGGGAAACCAGTTTTTCTTGCGCATGCGTGGTAGAGGACAGAAAAGGCGAGGAGAATTGAGTGAGACAGTTGAGCTTCGGTCGTCAAGGAGAGAGGGTCCTGGTTTGGACACCGGTTTCTGACGGAAGGGCTGCGGTTATCACAGAAGTGCCGCATGGTGAACGGGAAGGAGGATTCCTTCGTTCACCGGGTATCGCGGAAAGAATTGTGGAAAGGCAGCACGTGGTCAGCACGGCAAACTGAGCGGAAAGTCATCGGAAACCTGTGAAGCAAATGTTATCGGAATAATAAAGTCTTGCTGTTGTGTTTATTTCCGTGTACTGGACTGAGTTTTGTCGAGGTAATTATTCTTCTACACAAGGACGCCTTCAGCCGCCTTGATAGCCAGATCATATAGTAAAGGCGAGGCGGTAGCTCGCTATACGGCAGGAAACAAAAGGTTTTATCTAAGAATTGATATGTCTGGCCCTACAGCCATTTTGGCAGAAGGAGTGGTTCAGTGCCGGGGAGGGTGGATAACAATCACCGCAGGCTTCTAGCTCTCAGTTTGGGCAGAGAGAGTCAAACCGCTGATACAGGTTTCACTGTATAACCCCGCCTTCCTCTCCCCCTTCCCTCTAGTGTAGTGTGGCTGTAAATGAACTCGTCCAAACCAGTCTGCGCAAGTTCTACAGATAACTGGGGCCGACTGTCTCTCGACATTTTTTCGAAGCTGCACGCATTGTTAGCTGTGAATATTTTTTGTGTAGTAATTGTGAATTTCAACACCCAACATGCCTAAAGTGAAAGAAAGTGCCTCACAGAAATTAAAACACTTAATTTCTGAATATGGCAAAAATGCATTCCCTACCGATGGACAGATACTATATTGCAAACTCTGCGACGTGAGAATTGCCACGGAATAGAAATTTACTGTCCAGCAGCAATGCATGTCAACAGCGGAAAACACAAACAAGGTCTGCAGCGACTCCGGAGCAATAAACAGTTACAGCAAATTCTCCTTGGCTAAACCTGCATGTCTTGAAAATATTCTGCATGTTATGGAGAATTGTGTGAAACCTTCATTTGTGTTTATATGCCCTTGAGCAAAGCTAACAATTTGAAATTGCACGGCCTTTTAGAAAAGCACACTGGGAAGTCTGCCAAACTCCTTCACACTAAGGAAAAATTATGTCAGCTGCTGCTATAAAGACACCATGCAGAAGATAAGTAAAAAAGTAGCTGACAAGAAAATCTGGGTGTCAATGGATGAGACAACCGACTCTCGTGGACCACATGTAGATAACGTAGTGGTAGTACGATGGAAGAAGATAGCCCTGTAGAACATTTTCTCATCAATTGTGAACACCTAAAAAAAGTGAATTTTTCTACAATAAGTAAACTCTTTGATAGGTCCTTGAGTTTAATATGGCCCATGGCATCCAACACAACAATTTCTTGCTCTTCGTGACTGTTGCTGCGCCTTACATGATAAAGGCTGTCAATGCTCTAAAAGCCCTGTTTCAAAAAGGATGCACCTGACATGTCTAGCACATGCCTGTCATAGAATTGCTGAAGAGGTAAGAGGACAGTTCATCGAAGTTGACCAGCTGATTGGGTGCGCAAAGAAAGTCTTTGTAAAGGCACCCATCTTGAGTGGCATCATTTGCATCATTCCTTTGCCGACTACTCCCATTTTAACCAGATGGGGGGATTTGGATTGAAGCATGCAGCTATTACTGTGACAACTTCACATCGGTGAAGAAGATCATCGACTCGTTTAACAGCAATGAAGCAGCCTCAATTAAAGATGCGTAGAGACTACTTTCTGATCCTGAGATTGCAGGTAAATTTTCGTGCATAAAGTTAAATGTTGGATTTCAGCCTGATTCCATTACTTTCTTTGAGAAGTCAGCAGTGCTATATTAGTGGATCAAATAGATTGATTAAGTTGCCCTTTGGATTCCGTGCAGGAAGGTCGCACATCGTGTGAGCTCCTGCGAGTGAACTTTAGTGCAAGCTTTTCGTCGTCGTCGGCCGTTCGTCTTGTTCTGCGATTAGATAGTTTCTGGGTTACCAGTCTATCCGAATCAGTCCGGTTAGGGGATCTTTTAGTTGTTAAGCTTTTTCAAAGCTCAATTAAAATTTTCTCGAATCCACTTCTCTTCGTTTCAGCTTCAAGCCCATCGAAAAAATTAAGAGAATTTCAAGTTCTGATGTTGTAGAGCAAAAGCCTGACGCCTTAAGAAAAGCGATGCCGTTTCCCGTTCCACATCTACTTTCACGGGAAATCCGGAGTCAACTGAAAAGCCAGATCCAAGAAGATCTAGAAGAATTAAGAACCTTCCGCCGGAACTTTGTCATAGTATCCAAAAAAAGAACAAGAAGAAGATTGGTAGGTAAAAAACTTTCTTATTCTGTGCCTCAGAAAATTCTAGGCACGTCATCTGACAAAAAAGTTGTCGATGACTCTTGTATGTCTGTGCCAATTCCAGACATAATATCTGAGAAAATATCAGATATGAAAAAAACACCGGTGAGATGCCCGGGCGATGGGATTTCTGAAAAAATTACAAATATCATTAAAACACCGAAGAGATGCTCGGGCGATGGGATATCTGATAAAATCTCAGATATCATTAAAACACCGGAGAGATGCCCGGGCGATGGGATATTTGTAAAATTTTCAGATTTCAATAAAACACCGGTGGGATGCCCGGGCGATGGAATATCTGAGAAAATACCAGATATGATTTATGAAAAGTCCGAGAAAATTCCGGACAACCTTACCCAAGAGGAAGGTTTTATAGAAAACAGACCTGAGACAGCTTCGGCGTCAGGCTTTTGCAATGAAAAAAAAAAAAAAAAAAGGCCCTTTTTGGGGCCGAGTACTTTTTCAATAAAGTTACTGTGCAAATACAAAACACAAAAAGGGTTGAAATAAAAGAACAACCTCAGTCATCTTATGAGCATAAGTTAAGCTCAAAAATAAAGAATGCTGTAAATGACACAGAATTAATGAAAAATGACACAAATAAATACCTGCGTAATATTAATTTATTACACAGAGAAAAAAAAAGAGTTGTCCCTAAAAGCAATGTACAGAACTCTGTGCTAAAAGAAAGGATTGAAAAACATCACAAAAATTTCCACAACACAAATGTGACAGAGAAATTGATTGCTGATGTTGACAAATATCTAGGAGAAAAAAAAAAAAGGCCCTTTTAAGAGCCTGATACAGAATTCTGTGCCCCAAGAAAAAATAAAAAAATATCGCAAAAAAATTCCAAAACACAAAAGTGATAGAGAAATTAATTGTTGATGTTGATAAAAATATAGATGAAAATGCTACGCATAAGCAAAAAAAACTGGTTACTCCAACCGTGGAAAAACCAAAATATTTCGCTGGCAGGCTTAGCAAAGAAATTAAAGAGGCAGAAAAAAATAACTGTAATGAAGAGGCTCAATTGCAGTATGCTAATAACAACGATGAAGAAAAAAACAACGGCATATTTAGGGGCCGTTCATTTTCCTCTTTCTCTGAGGAAGGGGGGAAAAAAACAACGGCATTTTTAAGGGCCGTTCATTTTCCTCCTTCTCTGAGGAAGGGGGAAAAAACAACGGCATTTTTAAGGGCCGTTCATTTTCCTCCTTCTCTGAGGAAGGGGGTAAAAAAAACAACGGCATATTTAGGAGCCGTTCATTCTCATCTTCCTCCTTCTCTGAGGAAAGGGGAAAAAAAACAACGGCATTTTTAGGGGCCGTTCATTCTCATTTTCCTCCTTCTCTGAGGAAAGGGGGAAAAAAAACAACGGCATTTTTAGGGGCCGATCATTTTCATTTTCCTCCTTCTCTGAAGAAGAAAAACGCCCTCTTAGTGAAACCTTTCCCTCATTCTCTGAGGAAGAAAGCAAATTTGACCTATTAATTAAAAAAGTTAAAGGAATGTCCACGAGTGAGAAACTTACGGAAAAAAAAATAAATGGAGAAACCGATAAAAAACAAAAAAATGGTGAATGGACCATCAATCAAATAGCAGAATTAGCTGCCAAACTGGTCAAAAGCAAGGAAGCAATCAATTGTAATTCTGACCAAGTTATCGAAATTAACAGCAATATAAATAAAATTGATACAGTAAAAAATGATGAAAAAAAAACCGAGGATGAATTTCTTTCCTCTGAAACAAATGGACTTAACATATTAATTTGGAATGCGCAAGGCATCAAAAGGCAGCATAGAGAATTCTTAGCCTACCTAAAATACAAAAAAATTGATATTGCGCTAATTAATGAATCCTGGCTAACGGACAGAATTAAATTCAAAATTCCCAACTACAAGGTTTACAGAAAAGACAAAACCTCCCAAGAGGGGAATTTTGATCGCAGTGAAAGATAAACTAGAGCAAAGTGAAGCGATATGCAACACAGAGGATGGCATGGAAGCGCACTCGGTTATTATTCAAACAAAAAATAACCCGATTAAATTTACGGCACTATACAATCATCCCAAACACACTATTACCAGGGAAGCTCTAGATAAGCTTTTCGAGGAAAATATTCCTACGGTCATTGCGGGAGATTTTAATAGTAAACACCGCTATTAGCACTGCCCAAGAGCTAATAAAAGTGGGAACAATATTTTCAGATATCTTTTAAACCAAAACATTGACTTGGGGGCGCCTTCTGAACCCACACGAACGGCGCTCAGAGGAACTAGCAATATACTAGATTTTGCACTCCTGAAGAATAATAAATATTACTTTGAAATTCATACTGAGGCGGCACTCTCCTCTGACCACAATCCAGTTCACCTCCAGCTTTATACTGACAAAACTGTGAAGGTAGCACCCAAAATGGTCACTAACTTCAAGCAATTTGAAGGGAAAATTAAACTAGTGCCACCCCAGTAATTGGAGACTGTAATAGCAAAGAAGAAACTGACACAGCTATTAAACTCTTTAACCTCTCCATTAAAAAAATTATGGAAGAATGTCAAACTCCTGCTAAAGAGAAAAAAAATCCGTACTATTTACCCAAAGAAATTTTGGAACTTATAAAAGAAAAAAATAGGTACCGAAGCAAGTGGCAAAGAACAAGAAATAAAACGTTCTATGACCTTTATTGCTGCATAAATAGACAAATTAAAAGAGAAATCAGAAAATTAGAGAATGGGTCATGTATTAGAGGAGGCTCATATTGACTACTCTGAAAATTCGGATAAAAAAAACAAAATGACTCTATGGAATCTTACGTCGAGCTTGCAAAATAAAAATGTCAAATTACTCCCACCCCTTCAAAAAGAAGATGGGACGGTAGTTAGAACTGACGAAGAAAAAGCAGAAATTTTTGCAAATTCACTAGAAAAACAGTTTAAAATAAATGACATCTCTGACACTGATGTAGCCATTAAAATGAAAAAGGCCCTGAATACTTATTTTAGACACGCGGAGGATGTAGAAAATTCTAGAGTCATCGCCCAAAGTGCACAACTCTATGAAGAATTTACTAGTAAAAAAAAACCTGTATTAACATCCCCAATTAAAGGCAAACAGAAAGTCTCTTTTAAAAAAAATAGAAGCACAAGGCAAAGAAAACAACAGCCAAAAGTACAAAATGCTACGGCCTCTTTTACGTCCGATAGACAAGTTAAAGGTGCTACGACCTCTCGCGGGTCCGGAACGCCAGAAACTGAAAAAGATAAGAAATAAAAAAAAGCCCTTTTAAGGGCCAAAAAAAAATTTTTGTTCCTCCTGACTTTGAAAAACCACTACCCATCAGTGAAAGGGAAGTTAGGTTTCATATTAATAATCTTAAAAATAAAAAGGCACCAGGCAATGATGGCATAAATAATAAAATTATGAAAACATTACCGGAAGAATATGTGCAAACCAAAATATACAATTGTGCCATTAAAATAAACTACTTCCCTGATATTTGGAAGACAGCAGAGGTAATACTTTTACCCAAGCCAGGCAAAAACCCGGCAATTCCTGAAAATCACAGACCGATTTCGTTGCTCCCAACCATGGGAAAAATCTTTGAAAAAATAATTCTTATTAGAATGCAACAATTCTGTGAGGAATTCCCAGTAATTCCATTTACTCAAGGAGGTTTTAGAGATAAACACTCCACGGTGCACCAACTCTCTAGAATAACTGAAAAATGTGCTGAAGGAATTATAAAAAAGGAACACACAGCAGCCATATTTCTGGATGTGGCAAAAGCATTCGATAAATGCCCACATGAGGCAATTATCTACAAGCTAATAGCACATGATTTCCCACACCTGGATTATACACATAATCAAATCATACCTCACTAACAGAACATTCTGTGTAAAAATCAATGGGAAAAAATCGTTAAAAAAAAAAATCGAAGCTGGTGTACCTCAAGGCAGTGTACTCGCACCAACGCTGTATTCTATCTTTACGTCAGACTTTCCCAACTATAATAACAGGAATCTTACTACAGCTCTCTATGCTGATGACACTGCACTCGCTTATACTTCCAAAAATAAAAATCAAGCAACTTTCATGTTGCAACATTATGTTGAAAAACTTGAGAAATATTTCTTAGATTGGAAAATTAAAATCAATACCGAAAAAACTCAAGCAATTCTATTTTCTAGGATTAAATGCAATCACAATCCAGACTTTGAAATAGAAATGTATAAAAAAAAATACCTTGGGTAAATGATGTTAAATATTTAGGACTTTTTATGGACCACAACCTAAACTGGAACAAGCATATTAAAGAAACTGTGTCCAAATCCCTTAAGATCAGAGGAAGTCTCCAGCCAATAATAAAAAATAAAAGGCTTAGCAGGAAAAACAAAACTTTGATATGGAAAGCCTGTATCAGCCCTGTTATTACTTATGCCTGTCCTATCTGGGGTAACTGCAACAAACAGCAGAGAAATAAGATTACCTCATTTCAAAATAAAACCCTACGATATATGGTTGGACTTGATGGAAGAACTTCAAACCATGCTATCCGAAGCATGCTAAATATTAATTCCATCCATTACACGATGTATGACTTAGCTTACAGATACTATGAAAAAGCTAAGATTCATCCTAATCCTCTGGTCAGAGCGGCCATTAACTATACTGTCAATGAAACTGACAGTTATAAAAGGCCAAAAACTATCTTAAATAAAGTTCCAGAAATGAACCCAATTCACAGCTACCCTAGCAAAAAAAATAACAATAATTGGGACTAGGTTTAGAGGTTATTTCTCACCTATGAAGAATTTCTGATAAAAAAAAAAAAAAAAAAAAAAGGCTCTTTTAAGGGCCTTACTCTGATTGCAAATTTACTTCACACATGTGAATTAATCTCGTTAAATAAAAAAAAAAAAAAAAAAAAAGAAGGGGTGGGCTCCTCTAAGAGCCGTACTCTGTTTGAAAACATACTTCACCCATGTGACGAAACCTAGTTAAATTAAAAATGAGAAGAAAAAAAAAAAAAAAAAAAAAGGGCTCTTTTAAGGGCCGAGCAAAATGTTGCATAAAAGATTTATCTTTTTTGTACTAAATATCTCTGCCCTAAAAAAAAAAACAAGGTATTGTTGGTCTTGCCTTTTATTTTAAAATTTGTTGCTGTTTTTCTCTGATTAAAAAAAAAAAAAAAAAAAAAAAAGGCTCTTTTAAGGGCCGACAAAATGTTGCATACTCTAAACGAGTATCTTAAACCTCGATCGGTGTAATTTTGTGATCACACCACCCCAAGCTATGGTTACTCTGACATGCCTGTCAAGAAGCAACAAAAGTAAACCTGTGAAAAAATTCTGTAAACCAATTCACAGAATTTTTAACCCTAATTCACAGCTACCCTAGCAAAAAAAATAACAATAATTGGGACTAGGTTTAGAGTTATTTCTCACCTATGAAGAATTTCTGATTAAAAAAAAAAAAAAAAAAGGCTCTTTTAAGGGCCTTACTCTGATGCAAATTTACTTCACACATGTGAATTAATCTCGTTAAATAAAAAAAAAAAAAGGGGGGGTGGGATCCTCTAAGAGCCGTACTCTGTTTTGAAAACATACTTCACCCATGTGAAGAAACCTAGTTAAATTAAAATGAGAAAAAAAAAAAAAAAAAGGGCTTTTTAAGGGCCGAGCAAAATGTTGCATAAAAGATTTATCTTTTTTGTACTAAATATCTCTGCCCTTAAAAAAAACAATAAAAAAAAAAAAAAAAAAAAGGTATTGTTGGTCTTGCCTTTTATGTTAAAATTTGTTGTTGTTTTTCCTTAATTAAAAAAACAAAACAAAACAAAAAAAAAAAAAGAGCCCTTTTAAGAGCCGAGCAAAATGTTGCATCTGAAACCTCGATCGGTGTAACTTTGTGATCACACCACCTCAGCTATGGTTAATCTGACATGCCTGTCAAGAATCAACAAAAGTAAACCAGTGAAAAAATTCTGTAAACCAATGGGGAAAAATCTTTTCTCTCATTGGCTGGCGAGCAACACTGAGCAAATGGCCAGTTTTGTCTTACCCGGATTTCAAAGACGATTCTTCTCTGGGAAAGATGTTCTGTGTGTGTTGATTTTTTTTCCAGGTTCCCCTCTCCCGTGTCCTTTCCTTCCTTTCCCCTGTGCTCTTCTGTGGCACAGATGTACCGGGCATTTTTCTGCGAGAGAAATAGCACTTGAAATGGCTTGTTGTTACAGGTAAGTATGTAGGGCAGCTTACAACTTCACTTCTTAACGGGTAACCGTCTACTCCCTCTCCTCTAATATTTCCATACTTTTCTTTCGTACTATTCTATCAGGGAAATCTGTTCCCAAACATCTAATATTTCTCTTTTTCACCTGACAAAAGGCGCAGAGCGCTGAGGGTTCGGGTCTCTCAACCTCAGATAGGAAATATCTCTCTCTTGATTTTAGCAGTGCTATTAGTGGATCAATAGATTTAGTACCTTAGTGGATCAAATAGATTTGATGAAGAAAGTTGCAAATGACCTAGATATTGTAACTGGAAAAGTAGGAAAAGCTGTGCAAAGAAAATTGAGCAAGTTTAAAAAAAAAAAAAATGTAGGATATGAACAGCTGTGCTTAATTGCAGATGTGCTGTCGCATCTAAGCACATATCATGCAGGGTACATTGCGCAGTCCGGACGCTGATGCTTGTTGAGGCTCCAGCATTGAATTCCGATGATACCTGCGAGAGTGTTACATGCCTATCGCGTGAAACGATTCTTGACAGCCGATGATGGTCACGTTCACTCAATGTCTTTTTACGGCCCCACTGGTATCGTAGGTTGGAGGTTTTGCCGGAATTGTTGTAGTCACGGTACACCCTTGCAATGGTAATCCGTGAAAATCCGAACTTCGTTTCTACCTCCAAAATACTATGGCCCATCTCACCATCTCACGAGCGCCAACTATGACACCGTGTTGAAAATAACTTAAATCATTATTACTTGTCATTCTCATGCCAAAAACAGCTATGACAGCTGACAAGGATGTCTATCGCTTTATATACGCACTAGCGGACACAACCGAGTGCACGCATAGGTGACGTTGCTATGTATTTTGCATAAGGTCATCTGTACCAGTTTTTCTGGCACTTCAGCGTATATATAGACAAACAGACAGACAGACACATATGTATCTTAAAAAGAAGTTTACATAAATGATGCACAAGATTATATTTATATGACAAGTCAATATTGAGCATTTTATTAGCAAAAACAATACTCATATACACTGAAGAGCAATTGAATTAGAGATACCTGTCTAGTAACGTGTAGCACCACCTTTCACACTGATGACGGCGGCGATTCATCTCGGCATGGACTCTACAAGACACCGGAAGCGTTGGGAAGCCATACGGATCCAAGACCCCTGAACAAGCTCCCACAGTTCATGAAGATTTGATGGATGGGGCGGGGGGGGGGTCAGAGCCTCGAACATCTCTCTCGATGGCATCCCAGATGTGCTCGATGGGATTGTGGTCAGGTGACCTAGCTGGCCAAGGAAGCGAGGTCACATCGGTTGAGTGTTCAATAAACCATTCGGATACAATTCGGGAGCGATGGCACAGTGCATTGTCTTGTTGCAGGATGAGGTCCCCAATGGGATGTTGAAGACGCACAAACGGGAGCAAATGGTCGTCCAGGATATCCCGGTAACATTGACCTGTGAGGGACAATGTCACACGTACCAGGGAGGGTCCCATTTCAGTCCACATAAGCAGTCCCCAGACGAGAATGCCACCCCCACCAGCTTGAAGCGATGGATCCTTCTTTCTGCTGGCAAGAAGGATCCATCGCTTCTTGTGGTTTGCGATGTACTCATATCCCGCCATCCGCATGTACCAAAGTGAATCTCGACTCATTAATCCAGGTAACATTTTCCCCACATGTCTAGGGTCCAGTGGCGATGTTTCCGCACCCATGCTAATCTTTGCACCCTGTGATGTGCTGTCAGCAGCGGTACCATTGTGGGACGATGGCTTCTGAACCTCATAGTGAGGAGATGGTTCTGGATGGTGTGGCTGCTTACACGTTTTTGTGCACCAGCGTTAAATTGCTGAGTGATTTCTTGCACTGTGGCCTGTCTGTCCGCTGTTACAATGCGAGCTAGCCAACGATGACCCCGCTCATCCACACACTGTTTGTTGTCCATGGCAGTTGGCCCTTGCAGGGATGGTTTTATCGGATTCGATGTGCTCACGGTGCACCCGTGACACAGTGGCTCATGAAAATCCCAGTGCCTGCATGACTTCCAAGATGGAATGACCCATTCATCGGCCTCGACAATTTGCCCACGATCTATGCGCTTAGATCCTTCGTCTTACTCATACTACGTCCGACTCTTACTGATTCCCGTTGCATCACTCCTTATATTGTCGGATCGCTGCATACATCATGTCATTTCTGTTTACAGGACTGCCCACAGCGCCACATTTGCATAATGCCAGCTGTCTCTAATTCAATTGCTTTTCAGTGTATACTAAGTGATCACTGAATTATGACCTCCTTCTGCCTTTAGTACAGCAGCTATCTGATGTGGCATAGATTCAGTAAGACCTTCTGCCTTCAGTACAGCAGCTATCTGATGTGGCATAGATTCAGTAAGATGCTGGAAACAGTTGGGCGGTATAGCCAACCAAGCTGTGTGTAATGCCGCCTCCAATGCGGATGTGATTGGTGTATCAAAACACCTGATATGCCATTCCATAGTGTCCAATAAGTGCTTTATGGGGTTGATACCGGGGAGTCACAGACTAATTGATGTGCTGGAAGTCTGAACTGTGTTCTTCCTCAAACCATTCCTGCACAACATTGGACCTGTAGCTCGGCACATTGTCATCTTGGAAGACACCGTAACCATTATGGGGGGGGGGGGGAGTGCAACACTGCTGCATGTACAGTTGGAAAACAATTCACAATAGTTGTCACCAGGGGTCCATGCTCCTGCCAGGTAAACATGCCCCCACACCATACAATCGCCTCCATTGGCTTGCACTGTGAAGACCATGCAGGATGGATCGAGAGCTTCGTGTCTGCACCAAATATCTGCATGACAATCCACGGAGTGGAGTAAAAACACTACTCATCAGACCAGTACACTTTTTTCCAGTCATTTGATGCCCAACTTGCATGATCTTTGCACCCGGCGAGTCTTTTGCGGCAATGACCTATGGCTAGGAGAGGATGTCATCGGGGTTGTCTGCTGTTTGGTGCTTGCATGTGACAAACTGTCATGACAGATACTGTTCTGGATTGACCTCTGTAGTATTGGGTAGTCAACAGTTGAACAGCGCTGCATCTGTTGGGCCTGTACGAGTTGTCAGACCCAGCACTCACCTCTCACGTCAACCTCTCGCTGTCCTGGGCAGTTTTCCCTGCGGGTCATTGACTATTTTCATGCCAGTCCTGATATACTTTATTTATGGCAGCTCACTAATGATCCATTAGTTCAGCTGTTTGGAAAATTGAGGCACATGTTCTCCGAGCTCCCACAATCTCTCCTTTCTCAAAGTCGGATAAATCGTTCCATTTACCCATCACACAGCAAATTTTACTGCCTACTGCTCACACTCACACCTTGTATATGCTACATTGATCGAATAATTGCGCTCTCTTGGAAATCAAGTGGTGAAAGGGACACATCTACTTTTGACAGGGTTGGTCATAATTCAGTGGTCACTTAGTGTGAATGCAGATATAGATGGGGATCAGAGGATCAATCAATAGATAAATGGAAAAACACATAGATATAATATCTGGGTAAGTATGTATGTGTACATGAATTAATCCACCAATGTTCTGTTTCAAGGGATTTGCACATTTTTAGGTGTGCAAATTATGTCCAGGGGCAGATTGGCTCACCTGGACATTTCCCAGCAGACTACTTGAGAAATGGGCCACTTTCTTGTATCCTTTTTACCTGGAATTTTTGAATGAATGAATAATTATTTTGTTACTTATGAATAATATTCATTTGAGCTTTTTTTTTTTGTCTAAAAGGTTATTTCCTTAGAAAAGGCTTAAAAATTCCTTCCATCTACATATTGGGCATTTGCTCTGAAATGACATAGCAAAATTCTCTGTTTTCATGTAAGAAAAGTGCTGCCTGCTCAAGCATACTGTTATGAATTAATCAATCTAAAGCTAACTACAGTTAAATGCTGATGTAATCATTGGCACTCATGTGTCATATTTTCACTGTTGTCCATGTAGCCACTCTCAAGTAACCTGAAAATAACATCACCCTGGAGTGGGAATCGAACCCGCACCTCACGATGCTCGACCGGTAATCAAACACCACCTTGGTAATCAGGAGGTGCGGGTTCGATTCCCATTCCAGGGCAATGTAATTTTCAAGTTTTCTGAAAAAGTAGCAACATGGGCAAAAGTGAAAAGACAGCACATCAGTGCAAATGATTGCATTTGTATTGCCTTCCTTGTATTTGCGAAAAATTATTTCTTTGGTGAAATTCGTTTCCCATTTAGGTATGAAGTTAAATGCAGGTTATTGGACTTGGGAACTAGGGTCAATGGCATGCCCTACTTTACCTTTGAAATTTTAAAGGATACATTAGTACCAATTATTTACAGACTAACACAGAGCACAAAATAATTCTCCTGCAGAGGCATTCCGAAATTCGTGTCCAACCCACATTTATCTAAAAAGAAACCATGATTTACCATTACTGGTCCATGAATCAAAATGGCGTTTCATGTGTCAAAACACCAGGTAGACTTAACAAAAGTTAGTAAAATCAAGCAATGCATTGATTATAATACGCTTTCCATCATAGAAATCATTACTCAAGTTATCACTCAAGTTATGAGAATAATGACTGTGGAATAAATCTCTGTCCTGTGCCCTGACTTTTGATCTCATTTCGATGATATTCAACAGAACCGGTTCAGTATACCTCCAAAATAACATGATAAAGTTTTGTCGCAATCCAAGCATTTTTACATAAGTTATGAAGCATAAGGGCTATGGAATAAATAGATCCTGCTCCTGTGTCCTAACCTTTGACTTCCATTTCGCCCATTTTCAATAGGATTCGTCCCCAGGCAGGCCCCTACAACATACTAACATTTCATCCAAATCGAAGCATTTTTACGTAAGTTATGACGCATAATGGCGATGGAAGTGATTCCGCTCCTATGTCCTGACCTTTCACCCCATTTTGTTCACTTTCAATAGGGTTCCTTCCCAGGTGTTTCCCTTCCACACACTAAAATTTCATCGAAATTGAACGATTTTTACGTGAGTTATCGTGCTGACGGACATACGCACACAACACGTGACGTACTGAGGCAGATGGGAATTGCAACCATCTGCTCACAAGAGTGTGACGTCATAAAACTTTAATAGGATCCACACACAACGCGTGATGTAATGAGACAGATAGTGTGAATGCGTGCCAACATCTCAATCGCGAGGTTGTGATGTCATACGATTTCTAAACATGGGTAACATTAATGGGACGATGCCATGACACTAAAAACGTGGCAACTCGGGGTGGTTATTTAACTCACTAAATGAATTCTCCTAAAGTCGATATCAAGCTAATCGATTTCTAGTACCAGAAAACGGTAGGTTAATGACTTTCATCAAAATTCTTAGAGCCGTTTCCAAAATAAAATTTACATACATACAAGAATTGCTCCTTTAATAGTATGGGATAAGGACGATGGAATGGATCCCGATCCTATGTCCTGAACTTTGACCCCATTTCGTCCATTTTCAATAATGTTCGTCCCCAGGTGGTCCCCTACCACATACTAAAATTTCATCGAAATCAAACCATTTTTACGCACGTTATGATGCATAAGGGCAATGGAATCCATCCTGCTCCTATGCTGTGACCTTTAAATCCATTTCGTCCATTTTCAATAGGGTTCATCCCCAGGTGGTTCCCTACCACATACTAAAATTTCATCGAAATCGAACCATTTTTACACGAGTTATCGTGCGGACAGACGGACAGACAAAGCTGGGGCATATACACTTCTTCAACCTACGATTGGAAAGCGTAAAAAAAAGGCATCAACTTGTGCAGGAAAATTGCCATGTGGGGTGACGTGTACATTTCAAACTTTCAGAATGATCTTCATTGTGATTTAGTTGGAAATAAAAACTTTTAAAAGAGACTTGAATTTTTTTAAACCCAAAATTAAAAACAGATTGTGCTACAACACCCTTCTGCACATGATCTGATGCTCCATTCAATCATGAACAGATTTCTAAAATTCTTTCAGGACTGAATTTGTTTTACAATGCATATTTCAGTAGTTCTCTTTCATCTAGGATCTAAGATTTTTTTCCTGTGAGGGAATTTATGATATGCTTCCCTGGACTGCAAGAATCCTGGTTTGGTCATCTCAATCTGCCTCTGATTACGGCATTTTATTTTTAATTTGCCATCCTTGGCTTTGGGTTTTAAAAAGTGAAGTACTTAATCTTTTGTGAATACAGATGTAATTAATTTTTCCCAGTTACTGTTTTGATTCATACTGAACATGTATGCCAAATAATGCACTACATATAGTTTTGCAAACAAAGAAAAAATACTTTGCAAATAGGTAGTCCAAGAATACAAGCTTTTTAACTGCATACATATTTAATATGAAACTATAATTTTAATTGTTATAATAACTTTTAATACCTATACAAAAAAATCAACACTATTTTTCACTTCATAGGAAGTTTTCCTTGAAGTTCAAGTAAAAAAAAACACATGAAAAATAAGTCTTTGTTTTGACAGTAGATAATTTGCATAAATGATCAACTGAAATTAATTTCTATACTTTGCAATATTGCACAGATTTCCAATTCATACTGAAGCATGGAAATGAGCAATACATTTGTAAATTCCAATTAATTGAAAGTTCATTAACTTGAAATCTCTTAAGTTTTGAAATTTACCTTTCCCCATAACACTTGTAACACATGCACTAAGTCATATTCCTATCATATGGGATTCCATTCTCAAATCTGGCAACATTTAAGCCATGTTTTACCACCTCATGTTAGTTTCATACATTCACAGCTAATGAAGGTAACAAACACTACCAAAATGTCACATTCAACAATTTAATTTTATGCAACTTAAATGCACAGAGATTAATTTCTGATGTTATATTACAAATGTTTCGTGAATCTTTCTGTTGTCTTGCATATGCTGATGTAATTCTATAACTAATATTAAATATGTCTGCATGCCTCTATTACAGAGTTCAGTCATTTTTGTTTAGTGTACTGTTTATCATGGAAAAATTACTATACAATACTATCAATTTAGGTTGTAATAAGGAAGAACTGTTACTATCTACAGGTTTAGCTTTTGTTTCTGTCAAAAATGTTCCAGCATGAGTTGTGCCGAGAAACTATAGCACCAAACATCATTTGTAAAGCAATGCTTTTGAATGTTGAACAGACGAGAAATAGACTTACAACATAGCATCGTATTCAGAAATGAAAAAGGAGGGTGATACACATAAAACCACACAAACAGTTTAGTTTAGTCTCTCTCTCTCTCTCTCTCTCTCTCTCTCTCACACACACACACACACACACACACTGAATTACAGAAACCATGTTAGACTTGTTAAGAATTCTAATTGCAGTTTCATCATTGAAACTGCAATTTCTTTAAATTATGACTTACTTTTCCCAATATTTTTAGTATTTAAAACATTTTCAGGAACCGAGAGAAACAAGAATGCTTAGAAAAAGAATGAAAGCACTTGAAAGGAAAAAGGGAAAATGCAAACCTTTTCTCTCCCTCCCTTCTTTTTCTTTCTTTTGCTTACTATATTCAGTTGCATAACTTTAACTACCATTACTACTTGATGTATCTGATTCTTTTTCTTACCATATTCAGTTGCATAACTGTAATTACAATTACTACTTGATATATCAGATTCTGTTAAGATAAAAATCATGAATATTTTGCTAAAACAAACTTTGCATACTACACTGAAGAGCAGTTGAATTAGAGACAGCTGGTGTTATGCAATGTGGAGCTGTGAGCGGCCCTGTAAACAGAAATGACATGACGTATGCAGCGATCCAACAATATAAGGAGTGATGCGACAGGAATCAGCAAGAGTCGGACGCAGTATAGGTAAAACGAAGGATCTAAGCATATTTGATCATGGGCAAATTATCGGGGCCCAACGAATGGGTCACTCCATCTCGGAAGTCGTGCAGGCACTGGGATTTTCATGAGCCACTGTGTCACGGGTGCACCGTGAGCACATCGAATCCGGTAAAACCATCCCTGCAAAGGCCAACTGCCGTGAACAACAGCGTGTAGATGAGCGGGGTCATCGTCCGCTAGCTCACATTGTAACAGCAGATAGACGGGCCACAGTGCAAGAAATCACTCGGCAATTTAACGCTGGTGCACAAAAACGTGTAAGCAGCCACACCATCTAGAACCATCTCCTCGCTATGGGGTATAGAAGCTATCATCCCAAAAGGGTACCGCTGCTGACCGCACATCACAGGGTGCAGGGATTAGCATGGTCATGGGAACATCGCCACTGGACCCTAGACATGTGGGAAAAATGTTGCATATACACTGAAGAGTAAATGAATTAGAGATACCTGTCTAGTAACATGTAGCACCACCTTTTGCCCTGATGACTGCGGCAATTCGTCTTGGCACGGACTAGACAAGACACCGGAAGCATTGGGAAGCCATATGGATCCACGACCCCTGAACAAGCTCCCACAGTTCACAAAGATTTGATGGAGGGGGTTTAGAGCCTCGAGCATCTCTCTCGATGGCATCCCAGATGTGCACCATGGGATTGAGGTCAGGTGACCTAGCTAGCAAAGGAAGCGAGGTCACGTCGGTGGAGTGTTCATCCAACCATTCGGATACAATACGGGAGCGATGGCACGGTGCATTGTCTTTTTGCAGGATGAGGTCCCCAGTGGGTTGTTGAAGACGCACAAACGGGAGCAAATGGTCATCCAGGATATCCCGGCAACGTTGACCTGTGAGGGACGATGTCACATGTACCAGGGGTCCCATTTCAGTCCATGTAAACAGTCCCCAGACGAGAATTCCACCCCCACCAGCTTGAAGAGTACCCTGCTGGCAAGAAGGATCCATCGCTTCATGTGGTTTGCGCCGTATTCGTATCCTGCCATCTTCATGTACCAACGTGAATCTCGACTCATCAGTCCAGGCAACATTTTTCCACATGTCTAGGGTCCAGTGGCGACGTTCCCAAGCCCATGCTAATCTCTGCACCCTGTGATGTGCGTTCAGCAGCGGTACCCTTGTGGGACGATGGCTTCTGTACCCCATAGCGAGGAGATGGTTCTGGATGGTGTGGCTGCTTACACGTTTTTGTGCACCAGCATTAAATGGCCGAGTGATTTCTTGCACTATGGCCCGTCTATCCGCTGTTACAATGTGACCTAGCCGACGATGACCCCGCTCATCCACACGCTGTTGTCCACGGCAGTTGGCCTTTGCAGGGATGGTTTTACCGGATTCGATGTACTCACGGTGCACCCGTGACACAGTGGCTCATGAAAATCCCAGTGCCTGCACGACTTCCGAGATGGAGTGACCCATTTGTCGGGCCCTGATGATTTGCCCACGATCAAATATGCTTAGATCCTTCGTCTTACCCATACTGTGTCCAACTCTTACTGATTCCTGTCGCATCACTCCTTATATTGTCGGATCACTACATATGTCATGTCGTTTCCATTTACAGGGCTGCCCACAGCGCCACATTTGCATAACGCCAGCTGTCTCTAATTCAATTGCTCTTCAGTATATACCACGCAATGAACATATGAAATGTAATCTTTCATTCATTTTCAACAAATTTTGTGTGGCAAAACCTTTTGTGTTATACACTCAAAAAACAAATGTAATGGATTGCATGAACCCATTTTCTTGTTCCCTTCTAAATACATAAACAATGCACTAGAAGACAAATTTTAAAGTTCACAAGCAAACAAACACAACTGATTACACTAAACGAAAAGCTTATTTTCCAAAGAGCTACTACTGACTTACTCTAGGAATGTGAATGAATCCAAATTCAAGCATATAAGAATGTAGAAGAAGAACAAGGGCCTCTGTTGAATTTTTCACATCTAAAACTTCATACAAGTGTTTCAGATGTTTAGGAAGCAGATCCACTTGTATATCTTTCATTGACTTGTTTCTAAAATGAGACAACACATTATCACTGATATGGAAGCATAGTACTTCCAATGAATTTGAGTTGTCATTCAGGGAAAAATCAATGTTCACATAAAATAAATGCATCACTGGCATCAATTCAATGCATATATAGTTAGTCCCCAGTTATTTCATGCAATTACAGATATTAACTTTCAAGAATTGAAATGCATAAACTAATTTTCAGTGAAGGTTCAATCAATACACTCAACTGATTCGTATCGAACATATTCACTTGCTCTTAATTGCTCTAAAGCATTATGATACAAATGATACCATGGAATAAGTTTATACAGAGTAATGTTAGCCTCATATTGATTAAAAGCAAATTTATTATGCAGATGGTTTGTCAATTTTAATCGATTTTATATGCCATATTTAAGATATATGGCACTGCTCCACACTTAAAGTGATTAAAAGCAATTGATACAATCATCATCTCCTCCTTGCTATCATTAGGCTGCATACAGAGACAAAACTTTCATTTGTAAGCACATAATTACTGCAATTACAGTAACTTTTTACTTAACTGAGTGAGGTTTGGACCTTAAATTTTTTTTTTTTTTTTTTTTTTTTTGCCTAGTGATCTCCCTAGGGCCTTTTTACTCGACAGCCCGCCCAGTTAATTTTATCTGCTGCCCGGCTATATTTCCTTTAATGAATGTTTTCATAATGCAAATAATAGTAAGAATGATAAACTTATTCCCACATACACCATCAGTGTTGATAAAAACTGGCTGAAATCTATGTCCCTGTCCAGGTGGTGCAGTGGTCTACGTGCTGGCTTATGACCATTCATCCGAGATGGATCTGGGTTCGAATCCTGGTGAGTCATACGCGTTGCGTTTGCTTACAGACTGGTTCTTTCCCATCCGTGGATCCAGTGGCCCTAAATTGGGGACGAGCAACTGCTTATAGCCTATTGAGTTGCTCATGGTGGTCTTAAAATCTTCAGTCTATATATATATATATAAAAAAAAAAAGAAGAAGAAATCTGTGTCGCACATGATTTGATAGTAAATACTCATTTTTTTTTATCATTTTTGCACAATTTTCTAACTTTATCATGTTATGTTACATTAATGCCTACCACACTGCTCAAGATGTTTATGTTAAGCAAAACAATTTTTATTTTATTCTTTTCGATTAGAGAAGGGATCGCTGAAAGTACCAACCTGCAAAAATTTCTTGCGTCTCGGCTGTAAAAAAAATCTAGGGAGAACACAACACCATTGCCGACATATTACAATTCCTTTAGAAAATGCAATTTTAATCTTATGTGAGGTTGATAGTTGTCATTTCTCTCTCTCTCTCTCTCTCTCTCTCTCTCTCTCTCTCTCTCTCTCCTTATTCAGCATTTATTGCCAATTTTAAACCCAGTGTTTTTACTGAATCGTTTAACGACCACTGTAAGCAACTCAATGGACTATAAGCAGTCACTCGTGCCTAATTTAGGGTCACTGGTTCCAGGAAGGAAGGGAGAGAGCCAGTGCCGTAAGACAAACACAACATCCATGCCTCACTGGGATTCGAACCCGGATCCCCTTCGGACGAATGACCAGAGGCCACCACTGAGACCACTGCGCCACCAGGGCAGCACTGCATAAGTAATGCAATGGATGTTACTTGAGTTATTTGGAAACTCCTAACAGTGAAATGTTCTATGAAGGCTCTCAGAAATTTGCATAAGTCATTTCAATAAATATATTTTCCAAACTCGTTAAATTTAAGGTCGGCTTAATGTGGGTCAAGGTTTTTTCACAAAGTTTTAGACCTTGAAGTAGGAGGGTCAGCTTATACACGAGATTAGCTTATATGCAAGTAAATACTGTAGCTCATTCTTGACCTGTAAAAATGCATTGTTAACATGCACATAGATCTGACTGAATAATACCTGACTTCAGGAAAGCAATTTGATCAGTGAAGCAGAATTAAAAGTCAGAGCAACCTGCCTAACAGTGATGGCATAAATCATTCCTCCTTGGGAGTTCATTCATCATTCATAACAAAACAGTAATTCACTAATGACCATTTAGAAGAATGATCCAATTTCCAGTTTGTTCCTACACATACAAAATAAATTGCAGGGATTTGGTTCTATGACCAAAATACTTTCAAGCAGGCCTTGATTTTGTTTTTGCTTTTAGCAGTAGGAACACTTGCTAGTGGCCTTATTTTTTACTAGCAAATTGTATTATCTACAAGTTTATTCATGTTATATAAAATAAACTGTAACATGTCCCTCCATTAGTCAATCATGACAAATTTTGATTTCCTCCCTGTAACTGTCACACTGTAATGCTGAAAAGATTACAAATATTTAAATATAACTCACCGTTTCATGACCTGAAAGATTAATTCTAACAATTTAATTCGAATGCAAATATTTAAGAAACTTTTATTTAACTTTATTCACAAAATTTAAGAACACTATTCAGAATCTTAAGCTATTTTTTATATGGTTTACGATCTGGGTTTCGGTTCTTTTCATCATACCACTTTAAAACAGCAGGTCTGGGGTCAAACTTGTCTTCGAACGGACCTACTCGTGAGGGCATTCAATGTTTGTAAGTTTAAACTGCCCCTCCAATCACCCTGGACTCTCTTCATGAAACTGGGCCCAACCTCACATGCAGAAGTTGATAACGGACACTGGATATTTTTACTAGTACCAAAATATTTTTATAATGTTTGTACTTTTTGAGAAACATTTGTTTCCAGAAAGCAGTTGCTTCTTTTTGTATGTGTCTAAAATATTTCACAAGTGCAATGCAGTGGCACTTTACAGTTAAAACATTGAAAATTTTTCAACTAGCAACTTTTGCTAGAACCACTTTTTATCACTAGCAAAATGCATTTGCTTGAAGCAATTTGCTACTAACTACCGGTTGAAATCGAGCCCTGCTTTCAAGGCCAAAACACGTTTTGGCAAACATGTCCAAAAGAATGCAAGCTCTTCAACCATTCACAATGAATGATTTTCCACCAACAAATAACTTAGGCACACCATTCAAATGAATGGCATTCACATATCATTCCCATTCTTAACTTTCACCATTATTTCCTAGCCGACTACTCACTCATGTAACTGTTGACACTTACTAATTCTCAACATTTGCTTTTCTTATTGGGAATTTATTTTCCAAACTCATGGAAGCAGAAAAAATTTAAATGTGCTGCAATTTTGGTATGTGTTGTTAAAATGGCAGATTGAATTATCATTTACAGAAAAGTGAACCATTCACGGTGAACAGTTGTTTGTTGTGAAAATATAGCTCACAAATGGTCTATCACTACTTGTTACTGCTCTGTACTTTGCTCATACTATCATATTACCAGAGCTCCCAACTTTTCAAAATAAAAAAACCAGGACATCAATGCATGTTCAGCGATGCGCGAATTTACAGTTTATAAATAATATATTTATAATAATAATAATAATATCAGTTTCATAATAACTACATTATAGGTTTAAGAGCCCCACCCCCCACCACCACCAAAGCTTATCTTCAGTTTTCAATCGATCTAGAATGCCCCAAATGACAGAAAAAGCGGAATTCCATCAATCCACGGAAGAATCTCATGTAATGTACTGAGTAAGAAATTGAAAAACACAAGTTTTATGAAAAATTAAGTGTGAAAAATCGATACTGCATTGCTCACTCTGCCGTGAAACTATTTTACGGGGCATGGAAACTCATGAATTCACCACGGACAGATTAAATACTGATCTAAAAATTAATTTTGTTTAATAAAAGAGAAAGCGGTGAAAACAATTGCTCTCTATTGATCAATTTTGAAGAAGTATGTATTAGAAATAGGGAAACATGCATTCCGTTAGAAAAAAATTCTTAAAAAATACGAAGTCACTCCTTTTCACTATTACCAAAGATATTAAAAACGAGGAATATGACATCTCTCTCTCTCTCTCTCTCTCTCTCTCACTCACTCACTCACACACACTCACACACACACACACACACACACACACACACACAAAATAAAAAAATAATCATGTAGACAAAAAAAAATAAAGTTGGAAAAATTTAATATGCGGAAATGGAAAACCACGCGACATTCTCTTCGCTGCTACAACAGTAATTTTCTGTGTGATTACGAACATTTGCCAACTTCTGTTTTTTTCAATCTAAACATCTAGAAAATATGAAAATAAACTTTACACAGATGTTTAATAATGTTATTTCACCGAGATTTTTGATTTTTATAGCATACTCGATGTTTTCCATAGTTCGAAGCGAGCTGACGGATTAACAGCTTCATACTCCTCACGTATAACTTTCATATCTACAAAATTCGTAATTAAAAATCAACCAGACAAATCTTTTCATGTCTCTAAGAACATACTTTTAGCTATTTCTCTAATAACCGAGCTGACGATTTCCATAGTAAATAAATACATGAAATCTGTAGTACTTGGAGCCTCTTAATCTTCCTTCCCACCGCATGGTCTTATTCAGCGTCAAACGGAATGGTGTGCACGGAGAACTTACTATCCCAAAGTTCAGGCGATGACGGGGCACAGTAGTTCTGGTGAACAATAGCACAAAATCTGCCTTTTGTACCAAGATTGCGCAAGATTTTTGTTTTGGTACACATTGGTGCAGAATTACATCCCTGCCCGAGGCACCACACAAGCACCTTGGATGTGACATCATAAAGCAGTACTTCAACTTTCCAAGCCACTGACTGTCTTGCTACAATCGCGGGGCTCATGACCTGGGAGCTTGAAGTGCCGTGGATTAACAATTTAAAGACATTTGTCTCCATTCGTTACCGAACTCCCATAGCCGGCGTTGACACAGGAGAAAATTTATCACTGATATCATTAATGAGGAGAAAAAAATACCATGTATAATAAATAAATAAAATAAAATAAAAAATAAGAAAAACACAAAACTGGATTTTTTTGTAGAAAAATCGGATTTTTGGAAAATATTTTCGAAATTGCACGAAATCCAGGTAAACCGGTACACTTGGCAGCTCTGTATTACTAACATTTGAAGAGTGAGTGGTATGGAGTATGGAATAATGTGACAGCACAGGCTGGTGTGTGATTTTAAGTGAAGAAATGAAGAGCAATTTGATTCACTATGCTTCATATACCAATGAATTCTTTGGGCTCAATTGAAAGCGAAACTTCAGAGGATAGTAACTGCTGTACTGTTTGTTCCTTGTGACTTGGAACCTTCTGATAGGAAGGATGATTTCTGGAAAGAGCTAAATGCTGTTTTGAGCAAGTTTGGTGCTAAAGAGAAAGTTATAATAGCAGGGGATTTCAATGCTAGAGTAGGTGTGTAGAATGGGATTTCTGAAAACGTTCTGGGTAAGTTCAATGATCCTGGTGTGAATGATGATGGTTAAAGGTTAATTGAACTCTGCATTGAGAATAGATTGCGTACATCTAACAAGTTTTTCAACCATAAATATGTATATCCACACATATACTTGGGAGAATTGTACAATGGGGCAAAAGAGTGCAATAGATTTTGTTGTTTATGATCAGCGTCTGAAACACTTAAGTTGTTAGCACTCGTGTGATGAAAGGTGCAGATGTTGGCTCTGATCATTACTTGGTAGTGTCATGAATGAAACTGAATGTTGGTTGGAGGAAAAGAAATAGGAAGAGGCCTAAGATAGAAAGAATAAAGGTTGAAAGGCTCTTTGAAAATCATCAGCATTACTCTAATTTACTCAGTGAACGACTGAAAGAGCTGAAGTCATGTGAGAGGGATGTAGAAAAGAAGTGGGAATGTTTTAAGAACTGTGCTGTCACTGCCGCTGAAGAGGTCTGTGGTACCTACAACAGTGAGTAACTTTAAAGGCAATGCTTCATGGAACAGTGAGATTAAAGAAGCAGTAAACAGAAAGAAGGATGCATATTTGGAAATGTTGTGAGATGAAGTTTCTAGGGATGAATATTATTGTAAAAACATGATGCAGTTGTGAATTATTTGAAAATGAAAGCAAGATAATTTTAAGGCAGAAGCAGATGATGTCACAGTGAGAGAAGGAAGCACAGGAAGGATCTCAAGGTAGAAGGTGTGTGTAAAGCTCTAAAATCTCTTCAGAATGGTGAGGCTTCAAGAGTAGATGGCATAACTGCTTAGATGTTAAAATATGATGGCAACTCTAACTGGTTAGCTGAAATTTGCCAGTCGTGCTGGGAATCTGGAATGGTCCCTACTCCCTAATGATTTGGAGGGATGCTATCATTGTTCCCTTGTATGAGGAAAAAGGTGATCAGACTGAATGCAAGAAATACGGTGTCAGCTTGCTGAGTGTGCCAGGGAAAGTGTTTGGAAAGGTCATTATGGATAAGGTACAAGGTTTTACATAACAGATAGTAAGAAATGTTCAGAGTGCTTTTATGCCTAGTAAGGGCTAACACCCCTGTAGTAGAATTGGGCGATGTACGCTGCAGATTTTATTTTGGTCCTACAAACAACAATGATATCCCCAGAACCCTATTAAATTCTCTCTTGCACACTCAGATTATGGAGGTACAAAGTTTTTCATCTTCAAACAGAATTCCATCCCTCAAAACTTTCTGAAAACATAAGTATACGGAGTGAAGATTTCTCCAATAATTATAATTTATTTTTCTCGTGATGCACTCTCCATCTGCTATTGTTGTGAAATAGCATTTTGATACATAAATGTTTCCGTTTCAGTTTAGAAATGGAGACAACAATTTCGAAAACAGAAGTTAGACGCCGCCCTGCAATCTTAAATTTTTTTTCTTATGATGTTTCCTCAGAGAGTATGGTTGTTAAATACCATTTTATCACATAAATGTTTATATCCAAGACTGAAGATGAAAGAAATTTTTCTGAAAACGAAAGCTGGACAGAGTAAAAATTTCTGATGTAATTATAAAACACACGAAAAAATTTCGACAACGGAAACTGAAGGCAGGGATTTTCCCATAATTTTTTTTTTTACCCCATGGTGTTTTGCTGCCCTGAATTATTGTTTAAACTCCATTTAATTACACAACTATTAGTATTTAAAATCGAAAATGGGATGGGAGTTTGAAAATGCAAGTAGGATGGAGCAGAGATTTTTCCTGTAATTGTATTTTGTTTTCTCTTAACTTCTAGCGATGTTCCCTGTGTTCTGTACTGGTTTACATACATTACACAAAATATAATTTTATTGCATAAATCTGTGGGCTTTGAAAATAGAGGCAAATTTCTAGATACAGAGGGCAGAGTGTTCTTTGTCATATTTATCATTGCAATTGCTGTGGTATCTAGGCTAGGCCTTTTTTTTTTTTTTTTTTCATTTTTAGGTAGGAGAAATATGAGGTGGTCAGTTTCTCTCTCTTTTTCTTTAATTTTTACCTGTGAAAATGTTTATTGTTCTTTGCATCTTATATCTTAACCAGCAGTCACCCATAGAATATTTTGGGGGCACTGTTGATATCCGTCACAGGCTGTTTAAGAACTTTTGCTGGAATCTGCACTAACCAAATTTTTGAATTATGTATGATGATCGAAAAGTATCTTTGGAGAGAAAGTTTTTGCTGTGGAATATTCTAGTTGGATAATGCTTACCTCGGTATTTCGTTTCTAGCGATTATTCACTTTTCACGTATGTTTTGGGTCTTTGTTGAAGCTACGAATGGACGAATTTGTGAAACATAGATGACGCCAGCTAGGTTTAATTAAGAAAAGTATCTAATACAGCGTATCCGATGAATGGCAACGTGGGGTATCGGACTCGATTGACGAGAAATAAACCACAAACATCAGTGGAAAAGTCGTCACGCTCCTGAGGATGCCCAAAGACTGGGTGAAAAATTTAGAGCATTACTAACGGTAAAGAATTGAAGTTGTTGAATCCTAAGTGAAAATCTACTGAATCTACCCAAAGTAAGCAGTGTGTTGGATGTGAAAGGTAGATGAACATACAATGGACAATAGGACAATAGCTTCAACGAAGACCCAAAACGTGCGTGAAAAGTGAATAATCGCTAGAAACGGAGTGCCTAGGTAAGCATTATCCAACTAGAATATTTCCAAGTTTTGAAATAATGCACATAAAAATGAATAGTAGCATTTTCCGATCGATTTCTAAGTCGGAATATGAACTGTTAATATGAATTGTTTTTGTTGCCTTCATAAATTTAGGAAAAGCTTATGACTGAGTAAATAGGATACTACTAGGCAAGGTATCAAATTATTATGGTATTACTGAGAACCTGCTTAATAGTGGGACAGTTACGTACGCTGGCAGTAGAGCAAGTGTACGAGAGAATGGCGTTTTATTGAAATGGTTTTCTATTGGTGCAGCAGTTAGATGAGGTTGTATACCGTCACTGTGGCTGTTTAATGTATGCTCATCGTCAAAAAAATAGTTGCACCCAGAAGGAAGCAACCAACAGGAATGAAACTTGGTGGGTAGGTTTGATATTGTGAGGTGGGTAGGTTTGATATTGTGAGACATGCAAATGATTCAAGTATCATACTCAGCCGCGCATGTGATGCAAGAAAGGAGGGGTCGTAGCACTGTGCCTGACTGGCTATATAAGGTCATCCTTGTTGTGCATGCTTTTCATTTTGACTCATGCTGTTGTGTTGGTTCAATCCTTTGCAAGTGAGGTATGCCTCAGAAAAAAGTTTGGAAGCAATTCCAGCTGTTGGAGGAGTTCAAGAGGGGCCGTATCATCGAGCTCCGGGTAGCGTGATGGACTTATTGCCGCATTGCACACCATACTGGTCACGTGGATATAACCATAGCATGCTGTTGATGGCAGTGGATAGAACAAGGCACACAGCAGTGACAGGAAAGGTCTGGAAGACCTAGACAAACTACGGGGAGAGAAAAACGACAGGTTGTCTGACATGCGCGGAGTGACCCAACAGCCACGATTGAGGATATTCAGTGAGCAGTGGCTCCATGCTCGTCCCATTAGTGCCAGCACCATTGGCAGACGGCTGTGCGACGTAGGACTACATGCACACAGACCGTTACGCCGACTGTCCTTAACACCATTGCATCATCACTAAACACTGCAATATGCAATGGTGTCGTGTCAGACTCTAATGGAGCCACTCAGAATGGCAGCGGGTGATCTTCAGCAATGAGTCCCGCTTTTGTCATGGAGGAGATGACCAACAAATTTGTGTGCGAAGGCACCATGGTCAGTGCCAAGATGAACAGTTTGTTTTTGAGTGTCACACGTCCAGAAGGCCTGGTGTCATGGTGTTGGGTACAATTGCCTAGGATGCCAGTTTGGTGTTCATTACAGGCACTTTGACAGCCCAACGTTACGTTAATGAGATCCTGCAACCAGTGGCCCTACCATTTCTGAACGCTCACTCCAGTGCGATTTTCCAACAAGACAACACTCGTCCACATACTGCTGCTGTCTCAAGAGCTTGCCTTCAAGACATTGACACTCTGCCATGGCCAGCTGCATTGTCAGACCTATCACCGATTGAAAACGTGTGGGATGCTACAGGATGTGCTATCCACACTCCATCCCTACTGCACAATCTGCAGGAACTATGTGAGAAGATTCAAGCTGCATGGGATGGCTTATTGCAAGGCACCATTAGGAACCTGTACAACTCCATGTGAGACGTCTAGCATGCTGTGTGAGCAAACATGATGACCTGACGCCATACTGAGAGACACTACTTATTGGTGTGCAGCTCAATAAATATTGCCCACATCAATGTTTAATCATTCATTGTTCCTGGTATCCTTTACCTCCCTCACGAATAGCATTGCAGTCCGGCACGTCCTTCTGGGTGGAACTATTTTTTTGACGACGAGTGTATTTATGGATGCATGCATGTTTTATATCAGAATCGACAATACTGGTTTATGCTTTAGTAATATATGAATGTGCAGATTGCTGATGATACTATCCTGTTATCAGGGAGCAAAAGTGAGTTGCAGACTGTGTTGTCCTGAATGTACGACATTTGTATGAAATTCAAACTGAGTATAAATAAGGAAAAACCAGGGTTATGGTTTTTGAGTGGGGAACTGTTAATACTAAATGTAAAATAAGTGTAAATGACAGAGATTGACCAGGTGACTGAGTTTGGCATTTAGGAAGCATGTTTGACAAACAGAACAAATCAGATAGTGATATCAGTAGGTTAGTGAATTCCTCTTTGAAAAAATATAGCTGCTTTTGGAGGATTTCATAGGAATGAGGGATTTTCAAGTCCCAAATGGCTGTATGTGAAAGTGTAATTGTTCCTACTGTGATGTACAGCAATCAAACCTGTCATCTGTATGCTGGAGAGAAGTCTTACTTATAGGCAGAGGAGAGTGAGACTCTTAATTACGTAGGTATGAAATTGTGCGATGTGAGGCAAAATGTTGTTAATAAGATGGAGACAATATTCTGAGGTGGTTTGGCCAGGTTGAAAGAATGAGTGGTGAGATGCTTAATAAGATAATTTTTTCAGCCCAAGTGCCAGGAAAGAAAGGTAGAGGATGGCCAAGGAAATCATTGGAGGACCAGATTCAGGAATATCTGCATAACAAAAAGATAATGAGCACGAAGTACAAAAGGTTTTGTGTGAGAAATGTGAGTGAAGCTCGAGCTGTGAGCCAAGATTACTGTAAGTTGAGGCATTTGATACATCAAGAGTAAAATCTAGTTTCATATAGTGTTCTCCCTAGATTCTTTTTACAGCTGGGTGACAAGATAGCGGGATGGTATTGACGAAAATTTCCCCATTGAGAAAAAAAAAGGATGTTGTTGAATATGATTTATTAATTAAAAAAAGGGGGGGATGAGGCATTAATGTAACATACCATGATAAACAACATTTGAAAAGTGTACATTTAAATGATAAAACAAAATGAATACTTACTAATAAATTAAATTCAACACAGATTTCTGTCAGTTTTCATCAATATTTATGGTGTATGTGGGAATAAATTTTCCACTCTTACTAATATTATGTGCGTTGTGAAAACGTTCATTTTAGGAAACTTAGCTGGGGGGGGGGGGGGGTCCCAGTATTAAAGGCTCTACGAAGAACACTACCACCAGTTAAACATTATTCTGGCAGATGGACTTTCTTTGAGGAGCCACCCTCTGAATCTCAGAGAACAGCTTAATTATTTGCATGCATGTTGAAGAGACTTGAAACAAAACTTACTGAGGCATTTTTGGATTGTAAGCACCTGAACTGGAACTTGCCATTTTGGTGTCCTTCACGAATGCTGAAAAAATACATTTTAGCTTTAAAAATCTATTTCAATACAACTACTTATATTAACAAGAATTAAAGTACATTCATACAGCATACTTGCCAACTTTGGAAAATGTGCATCAGTAAAACTTTTGGGCGAATGCCATTTACCACAAAACAAAACATTATTATATTAATAAATATGCAGTAAAAATCTCTGCATATGCCACAATAACTAAACTAGTATTATCTATGTTTAAAATAATAATTTTAAAAGCCATAAAGTAAAATCTTAATTTTGTTCAATATTAGCCTTGCAAACCTGTGGTGTTTCAATGCCAAACTAAACATTTCATGTAAAAAGGAAATATTCACTTTAAGAGTACCTACACATTGCATTCAAAACTGTATGTTTACATACCTTCTAATCTTCATCTTGTATATCAGGTTATATAATATTGTAATCACTTTCATGACTTCCATCACACGCTGCAGAAAATAGCCCTTCTTGTAAAAGTTTCACAACAGCGGAAGTTCGATCTAATGCCATTTGATGGGCAATCGCCGTCGTTTAGGTCTTCCCACAGCCATAACGTTTGGCAGTTTCATCTTTTGGAAACACCTGGAGAAAAAGTGGTGGGCCAGCATGGCTAGTAACACTGAATGGCACATTGCGTTGCATCAAAAAAGACTTAAACAACAATTTGGCACAAGTTACATTTCCTTGACTATTATCTGATGTTTTAAAAATCGTAGTCAGTTCGGAGTTACTATCAGTACACTTCACATTACCTTTGTGTTTGGGACCATTTACATGATGAAAAATATCGTTTCTGCCTCCATGGGCAATGTTAAAATTGTTTTGGCAAATGTTGCATAATGCAAATTTTACACCTTTATTAGATTTCCTGATACAGTGGAACTTTGTGGTGTATACTTCCTTAAAAGTTTGAAAATAACTTTGAAATAGTATAATCTTAGTACTCATCTTTATAAATTTGCATAAAAGCTAAACTAACAACTTGATCCTCCCGGTAATGTAACTCTACAACAAAGAAACAACACCACACACTAAAAACAACACATATAAGCAAATATTCTTTTGCTGCTACAGCAACATTGCTCAATACTATGCATGCAGATTTTTTACCCTTCTCTTTCATTGGCTGTGATTTCACTCCCAAGAGGAGACTAATCAACTGCTATGATGAACTAGTGTCTACAAGGACTGAAATACCACGGCCGCTCGATCAGCGTTACCACTCGCTCGATCAAGTCGGGCCGAAGAAATACACAATGGGATGGCCACCATCGCAGACTCTACGCATACGTCTAGTGTCGGCACTCTACACGTCACTTGAGCACTCCCGTGGATAGAGAGCTACGGTACGACGTCATGAAGCCAACGAGTTAAAGATGACATCATCGCATGACACAGCACTCATAGGTCAGGTAGAAAATTTAAGTGGATGGTTGCAGGGGATTGGAATATTTCGACTGAGCAATCGAAATATTAAAAAATCCGTAAAAAAAGACCTGTATCCATAAATCAGTAAAATCAAGCAGAAATCCATAAATTTTACGGATAATCCGTAAAAGTTGACAAGTATGATACAGGCTTTTCTTAGACACAGAAGAGTTAGAATAATAACATTGACAATATTTCACACTACTTAAGTAAAAATGTATATATTGTAGTACAACGGACTATAAAATCAAACAAAAAATCGTTTTATAAGAAGGTATTTTTAACCATTATGAAAAGTGCACTGGTGTCCAAAATTAAAGTGACGAACACAAAATCCACAAAACAGAGTTTATGACAGTTGGTACAGACAGACATATATCAATATAGCAGCAATACGCAACAGAAGAAGAATGCCATCAGCGCATGACAGTCCAAAAGTGATGCAGTACGTGGTGCGGGTTTCTATCGGCTAACAGGGAGTATAATTTCTGGAGGCTAGACATTTCTGCGCCTGGGGCAAACCACAAATATTGCACCCCTATCTGTGTTCTGTATATATGTTAGCCTTTACATACATGGAAAATTATATACTGCTTGACAAAACAAAATTAACATCATGCAGCAATGTTATCTCTATGGGGGAGGCACAATTGGACTGCCTGTATGGCTTTTCCCCGCTGCTTCAGACCTTCGGTAAGGACTGAATGTAGCTGGAAGTGGTGGCTCCCAGCTGCAGTAATGATCAAATTGCCCCCCCCCCCCCCCACCGAATCTTTAAAAATGTAAACAATGTTCTTCTCTTGCACTGTACATCCAACCATGCCTTCATTTTTAAATACGAGCAACTGATATCTCGCAGACAATTTGAAGAAGAAATGATCATTTTAATTTGTCAAGGTTACCCAAACTGGCAAAGCGTATTAAAAGTTAAATCTGTAAATGGACAAATGATAAAGTATGGGGTAGAAAAAAAGTGTACCAGAAATTGGTACAAATTTTAATTTCAATTTTAATCAGGTGAGTTTTGCGCCCTCTCTTGAGCTGTGCCTGGGACAGCCGCCCCACCTGCCCAGCCCTTGTCATGCCGCTGGCGATTTCCCCGAATAGCGATACAGCATGCACAATGAGCCCTCATGCTGTTTACAAGGCTGTGAATGAGAGTTCGAGGCAAAACAAAAAAGTGCCACTCCTTCACCAAGCCACGTCAGAATCCCGGAAGGGTTCTGGGAGAGGGCTGCCGGCTTGCAATTGCTTTTCCCAGGGCATTCCAGACGTGCTCTATTGGGTTCAGGTCTGGAGATCTTGCAGGCCACTCCATTCTGTGAATAACATCACTCTCCAGTATTCAGTGACTAGCCAAATCCTATGAGGATTGTCACTACTGCAAAAGAAAAAGGAACTAAAGGCCAACGGCTCCCCTGAAAAGCCATACTAGGGTCTAAGTGTGCAGCAGTCAGGGTGACTCTGGGAATCATGCAGTGGTGTACATCCATCCATGATGCCAGCCCAAACCAGGAGTCCTCCATCACTGCAGTCCTAAATGTCCCTAACGACGGAGAGATGATTTCAGCATCCCACCTCTCTCCAAATGTACACGTCAAGAATTCTTGTTTAGGGTGTGCTGCAACTTGTCACTGAAGAAAACAAAGGCCCATTTGATCAGGGGTCAAGGTGTGATGTTGTCCGACCCAATTCAGATGGAACCCTTCTATGTGATGCAGTGAGTGGGTTACAGAACATTGGCCTCCTTGCAGACCTCTCTCGTGAAGTCTTCTGCAAACTGTTTGCCTCGATATCATGGTTCCCGCAGCAGAGGAGAGCTCCTGTGAGAGTTGCCTGGCTGTCGAACAGGCCTTAATTTCATTATTTTTTTTAGCAGTAGCAACACTTGCTAGTGGCCTTATTTTTTACTAGCAAATTGCATTATCTACTGGCGAAAGTTTATTAACATTAAACAAAAGAAACTTTAACATATCTCAATCCATTAGTCAATCATGACAAATTTTGATTTCACCCCTGTAACTGTCACATTGTAATGCTGAAAAGATTACAAACATTTAGATATAACTCACCTTTTCATGACCTGAAAGATTTAATTCTAACAATTTATAGTTCAAATGCAAATATTTAAAAAACATTTTTTTTTATTTATTTAACTTTATACACTAAATTCAAAAACATTATTCAAAATCTTGTTATTTTCCGTATGGTTTACGATCTGGGTTTTGGGTCTTTTCATCATACCACTTTAAAACAGCAGGCCTGGGGTCAAACTTGTCTTCAGACAGACCTTCAATCTCAATATTCATGAGAGCATTCAATGTTTGTAAGTTTAAACTGCCCCTCCAATCACCCTGGATTCTCTTCATGAAACTGAACCCAACCTCACAAGCAAAAGTATATAAGGCGAATATACTGGATTTTTCTACAAATGCCAAAATGTTTTTATAATGTTTGTACTTTTCAAGAAACATTCGTCTCCAGAAAGCAGTTGTTCCTTTTTGTATGCGTCTAAAATATTCTCCACATGCAATGCAGTGGCGCTTTACAATTCACACTAAAACATTCAAAATTTTTCCACTAGCAACTTTTGCTAGAACCACTTTTATCACTAGCAAAATGCATTTGCTTGCTAGCAGTTTACTACTAACTACCGGTTGAAATCGAGCCGTGCTGTCGACCAGCTCTTGCAAAACTGCTGAAATTTCTACTAACAATATGCTACTAACTACCGGTCGAAACCGAGCCGTGCTGTCGACCAGCTCTTGCAAAACTGCTGAAATTTCTACTAACCAATATGCTACTAACTACCGGTCGAAATCGAGCCATGCTGTCGACCAGCTCTTGCGAAACTGCTGAAATTTCTACTAACCAATATGCTACTAACTACCGGTCGAAATCAAGCCGTGCTGTCGACCAGCTCTTGCGAAACTGCGAAAATTTTTACTAACCAATATGGCTAGTGGAATAAAACTTTTACTGGCGAAATATGAAAATCTACTGGCCATGCAAAGTTAAAATAATAATAATAATGATTCAGTATCTACTTACATTTCCATCTAATTAAATGGGTGAATGTTTTTTTTCTTATGAGAGACCTCTCCCCCATTAACTTCATAAATACAGATGCAGAGTAATTACTGTATAGGATCATTAGACTGACTGCAAATATTGCACATGCTTTTGTTCCAAAATGATTGATTTTTTGACAATTTATTTTCAATGCTGTAATATCATTACTCTTACTGTCTTAATTTACACAATTTATTTTAGAGAGGCCATTGAAGTTAGATCTCATTTCCTTTATAACATTTAAAACAAACGAACAAAAACTAGGGTTACACTCAGAGTTGAAGAAATATTCTTCTCATAATTTCTTCAACTCTGAATACCTAAGCAACTGGAGATTTACTTAACAACGCTAGATGGCAGCAGAATCTACGTTGAATTTGAACAGCACGTCACGGTCGGAGAATATTCCTATGCTTTTAACACACAGATACTTGCGAATTCGCCGGCGTGGGTGGTGCGACGGATAGTGCACTCCAACGGTAATCGGGAGATTCTGGTTCGATTCCCACTCCACGGCGATGAACATTTCAAGTTTTCTGATGTGATTTAATTCACATGTGAAACAATAATTACAGTCAATTCGGCGATGTCCGATTGCTGTGTTAATTATCATAGGATATATACAGTGTCATAATTAGAAATAAATTTTTTACTGGCCCAGCAGACCACTAGAATTTGCAAGTCACTGGTCCACCACAATGCCCACTGGTCAGTAAAAAAAAATAACAATAATAAAGAAAAATTTTAAGACATTTACAATATATATAGGAAACAACGTATTATTTCAATGGAATTATCTCCAATATTTGTTTTTAAACCTATCATTAGTTTGCAGCCTAAAAAGAAAACCATACAGCAAGGTAAATGAAACATTCATTTTTTAACTTGTACAAACTACGAAAAAAAAAAAACTTACTGGCCATCCGGGCCAGTAAAATCAATAGTTCAGTGGTCTGAAGGAAGTTTTACTGGCCGATGGCCAGCAGACCACTGGGTATGTATTTTGTAAAGATATACATAAGTAAAGTTGAACTAATAATGCTGATATTTACTGTCCGGTCTTCCCATCAGTGACATCTGCCCACCACAATTGAATAGCATTTTGAGGATCAAAATCTTCCACTGAATCCTCATTAAGTCATTTAAAGTGTCACTATTCAGACATACCCGATTACTCGTTTTTATGAGGTTCATTGCTGAAAAGCCATACTCACAAGGAGCAGTACTGCATGGCATTGCATGTAGCAGCTGCTTCATCTCAAAAACATTGCCATAATAGTTAGTTTCTTTTTTTTTCAGCATATATGTGGCTAAACAGGGATTCAAATATTGTTCTTTTACCTGTAGATGACATTATACTTTATGCAAGGTGTGGCAAAGATACATTCTACCATGGCAAAGATCAAATATACCATGGAAAAGGTTGCTTTAGTAACCTTGACCCTTTGGTCGCTCTAGGCTGATCCGTCAGCAGATTAAGTTCCTCTCAAAGCCCATCTTCACTTCCATTCATTTTTGAAGCAGCTGCAGGGACACGTGCGAGAAAACTGAACTGAACTCTATATTCTAGTGAATGGGGGGGGGGATTGAAAAATATAGATGCTCACTTGGGGAAAAAATCTACTTTCCATCGTTGGCTACTATACTAAAAAAATTACTAGCCACTACAAAATATCTGATTGCCATTTGGCGACTAGCTACTGACAATCGCAATGGCTGCTGTTGACCCAGTGTTAATGACAAATACCAGTCGTCTTGACTTGTTGCGACTCGTGGCTGCCCTTGTCTCAGGCATCTGATATTTGTTCATGTTTCCTGAAACTGTCTCCAGAGGAGACTACTAGCTTCAACACATTCATTCATCTTGTCACCTTAGCATGCAATTGCCCTACTTTCAATCTACCAATTAGAGCCTACTAAGTGAGGCCACTCCAATCTACAGTCAAGAGCTTTCTAAGTGATAGTGTAGAGCCATTCTTGAATTAACAGTCCAACTTAAGCATCAGAATGTTTACCAAGGTCCTGCTCAGAGCATTAATCAAGGTCGCATGCTTGCCAACTTAATGATATACAGTTGTTAAATTTGCATAGTTCCATAGGAGCTAGCACAAAGTTCTATGGGTATATTGACTCAGCATTTGCCCTAGCACAACTTTCAAAAATCTTAAAAAAAAAAAAATTACAATGGGCATAGATGCCAACCTGTAAAAGTAGTTTTCCGTAACCAAGAAAAAAAAATTCCTTAATCTTCCGTAATCTAGTCCACAGTGGTGAATTCTGGTATTTAACATGATAAATTTCAGTTTGTCACACCTACACTGCTGGCCACCCAAAATGCAACACCAAGAAGGACACGAGATAGCAAAGCCAGATTTACTGGACACATAACAACAGATACAAAGATGAAATGATTCAGCTTACAGGCCCGTGCGACTTGTGAAACACGCAGACATCAATAAATCGTGTGGCCCTCATGGCTGACAATAACGACCGCTACACGACGCAGCATCGAACGAAAGAGGCTTTGGACGTGGGCTTGGGGTATGTCGTTCCAGGCTGCTTCCACACGTTGCCACAGTTCATCAGGCACAGCCGCGGGTGATGCTTGCCAGGCCACACGGTTGCCGATCGGCGACCAGACGTGTTCGATGGGCGACATATCTGGAGAACAGGCGGGCCATGGCAGCAGTAGTGACACCTGGTGGGCCGTGAAGAATTGTTGCACCATGCGTGCCACATGCGGGCGCGCATTGTCCTGTTGAAACCTGGCCGCTGGCAGGTCCTGCAGGTAAGGGAGGACTACAGGCTCCAAAACATCGGAGATGTAGCGGTGGCTGTTGAGTGTGCCGGCGATGTGTACCAGAGGGTGCGGGTGTCATATCCAATTGTGCCCCAAACCATAACGCCAGGCGACGGATCGGTATGGCGATGTATAATGCAGGCGTCATACAGTCTCTCGCTGCGGTGCCGCCACACACGGATCCGACCATCATGGTGTTGCAGGCAGAAGCGGGATTCGGCGCAGAAGACAAAGTCGTGCCATTCCGTAGTCCAGGTGCGCCGTTCGACGGCCCATTGGCGCCGCACTCGCCCGGTGGAGTAACTTCAATGGTAATTGGAGCAATGGGCGCTGTGCGACAAGTCCCTGCTACTGCAGACGACGTCGAACGGTGCGGCTGACACAGGTTGTTGCGCAACACACCCTAATTCCTGCGCTAATGTTCGTGATGTGGTGGTGCGAGCCGTCAATGCTCGCCGCACAACATGGCGGTCCTCTCGTTCGGTGGTGTGGTGTGCCTGCAGCAATCGCTCACGTCGGTCCGTCCATCCCTCCTGCACCCACCGAATCCATACTCGCCTCACTGTGACTGGATGTGTCCCACACGGGCGGCGATGTCTCGGTACTATAAACTGCTGTCGCGATAAGCCACTATTCGTCCTCTGTGAGATTTACTGGACACATACTCCAAAACGTGCCGGAATGACTGCCGAATTCTGCGACGAGGCATCAGGAAGCTTCCCACGCCCAGGTCCGGCAGCACAACACACTTCCACTACTTACACCCTGCCTTCTGTGTACCCTTCTTATAGTGCTTCTTGGTGTCGTGTCGGGCGCACATGAATTGCACATGCCCTGCAATGCTAATCGTTTGCATGTCCTCTCACGGGCGATGTATGCTGCGAATTTCAGGGCAATCGGATGCTTCCTTCTTGGTGTTGCATTTTGGGTGGCCAGCAGTGTATTTAAAAAAAAAGAACAAAATAAATAATTTTTTTCTAAATAAAAAATAAAAGATACTGTCCAGACGGGCTACAAGCCTTTGCCTGTCCCTAATTTAGGGCCACTGGTTCCAGGAAAGGGAGAGAGCCAGGACCATAAGACAAACGAAACATCCATGCCTCACCGGGATTCGAACCCAGACTCCATCTCAAACGAATGATCAGAAGCCATCGTTTAGACCACTGCGGCATGGGAGCGGCTAAAAAGATTACCTCCGCACATGAAGAAAAGTTATTCCTCGGATTGTTGATGCTACTTTGATTCTGTGCCTTCGGCAATTATCCCGCACACCAGTGGCACACTCAGAATTTCTTCATAGGGGTGGCCCAAAATATTGAAGATGAAAATGAAAATACCCCAGAGTAAACATTTCTCAAGATATTGAGAAGCAATAAAAATATCTCCATCGTATTACAGTGCGCTTCCAATTATTCGTAAATTATATATTTAAAAACATATACAGTAGAGCGTTGAAAATCGGAACTAATTGGGTCCACTGGTAGTTCAAATTTTCAATGTGTTCGGATTATCGAACATGTAAAAAAAAATACAAATACGCTAACATTTCTACATTATATTATCCAAATACATGTACCAAAAATAAGCAACTGTATACAAAAAAAAATTACATAAGACAAAGATTTTTTTGTTATTATGCAATATGAAACAAGTTTGCCATTTTCACTACTGCTGTGAAATTTTTAAACATAAAGTACAAACTCCAAAACTTACCAATCATTACATGCTGATTCCAATTGCCAAGGGGATGGAGTGTACTTTATGCTGAGTGCAGGAGGAGTAACTTTCCTCCTGGCTCACAGTGAACAATGGGGCTGTGGGATGAAACAAAACTAGGTGGTATTGCCATGGCAATGGGTAGTTAAATCTTAGCCTCGCAGGGAATAACTGGGAAGTTTTCGCCTTTTTGTCTCCGAGTATCAGTCACCTCCACCTTAGACAAGTCACCCCCAAAATTAGGAAATTCCATTATCATCAAGTGCCATGTTAAAATGAACGGACTATACTTAAACTTTCCACCACCAAAAAAAAAAAAAAAAAGTGGAGGAGTGTTTGGATTTTGATGTTCTGATTTTCGATGCTCTACTGTACAAGTATAATAAGAAAATCACAAAAAACCACTAATAACAAAGAGCCAAGTGATAGTGATACCGCATGAGGATGGCCCGGGTCCCCTGGCCCACCCCTACTGAGTGCGTCGCTGCTACCCACCATGAGAGATACCAAAATTGTATCCACAAATGCTGCAAAACACATGGTTTACAGAAACTTTTGAAAACAACGCCAATCTCTGTGGTATCAAGGAAGCACTGTTTCTTCTTAGACAAAGAAGGCTGGTGTGAAGAACGCTTCATTTTAAATAAAAGAATAAAAACCTTCACGATTGTACAACTGATCGCATTGCCCTTTTGTATGATACAGTACTTATAGTCAGATTTTTTTTTTTTTTTTTGGCACTTGAGGATAATCGAATCACTTGATTTTGGGGGAGCAGCAAGGACTTCCCGGATCTATCAGATGTTATTTGCAGCAAGAAGGGAGCAAGCAAAGGGTTCTACAGTAATCTCACCATAGGGTGGAATTCTTGTGGAAAGTGTGGCAGTAATCATTTCTTAATCTGAATGGTAGAAGGGGACTTCTTTGTCTTTTAAGTGATCCTTCTTACGTGAACAGTGAGATCTCTCCCCCAGCAAGCAATGAGACAATGGGGTGGGTGGGGGATGAACCAAACAGTGGGACTGCCAAGGTAATGATTCTTAAAATTTTTGGCCCACAGGGAACAAGTGACTAGGGAAGTTTTAGCCTGTTGTCTCAGAGCATCAGTCACCTCCAACACGCTGCACCCCAAAAATAGCTGATTCCATTATCATCAAGTACCACGCAAAAAAAATTCTGACTACATGAGCAGCAGAGAAAACAACAGAGAAGAAGTGCTACAGGGAACGAATGCTGAAGAAGTATTTTTTCAACACACACATCCTTGTTGTTGTTGTAGGGAGGTGGCACGAAGATCATCATGGGAGTTCAGAATGAATGCCTGAGCAGTGTCCATATGGAGTCATTATTAGCCTTGCATTGTTATTTTAAAGTGCTTGTCAATGCACAAACCCTTCAGCCAGAAAACTTCATGCAGTACATTAAGTGCAACACTTTTTAAGCTGTGATAGTTCAAAATCTGAAACATCTCATCTTAAGAGACAAATGCATTTCTGTTGCAATAAGTTCCTTGTCAAAATTTTCTGTTTATACACTGCCTACGAGGAAATGTTTCATGTAGCAATTAGGTATGTTAATGAATGAATGTATGTATGTACATACATACATACATATCACTAAGCTGTTCTCTGAGATTCAGAGGTTAGCTCCAAAAAGAAATACAAACTTCCAGATAATTTTTAACTGATTATTTACTTAATGTTGTGGTATCAAACTTCTCCATTTACTGCAATCTTGACATACAACTCGAGCTTCACTGACATCCATCACACGATGCACACAAGATCTTCTATACTTTATACTCCTGATCTTTTTCTTATGTAGACAGTCCTGAATCTGATCCTTCCATGACTTCCTTGGCCTTCCACAGCCTTTTCTTCCTGCCACTTGGGCTAAAAATAATTACTTAGTAAGCATCTTATCACTCATTCTTTCAACATGCCCAAACCACTGAAGCATATTAGGCTCCACCTTGTTAACAACATTTTGCTTCACATTACACAACTGCAACACATCTTCATTCCTCACACGGTCAGAACGAGTCTTGCCACAACTCCCCCATAAGTAACATATTTTTCAGCACACAAATAGCTTCTGTTTCTTCGGTAGTACCCAGGTTTCACTGTCATACATCAGAGTAGGAACACTTGCACTTTCATACACAGTCATGCGGGACACTTTTGAGAACCCATCATTCCTGTGAAAACCTCCCAAGGCAGCTATGACTTTCAATGAAAAATTCACTCGCTTACAAATTTCACCTTCCAATTTGTTCTCTCTGTCAAATATGCTTCCTAAATACACAAACTCATTCACCCGGTCAATCACTGTGCCATTTAGACTTATATTGCATTCAGTACTACCAGTCCCTCTCTCAAAAACCATAACTTTGTTTTTCCCTTATTTATATTGTTTGAATTTCATGCAAACTTCATACATCAGGAACAACAAACTCTGCAACTCACTTTTGCTCTCTGCCAACAGGACGGTGTCATCAGCATACAGCAATCTGCACACACGGATATCACCAAGACATAGACCAGTATTATCTACTTTGGTATCATGCATCCATAAATATATTAAGCAGCCATGGTGACATTACACAACCTTGCCTGACTCCTGCACCAATAGAAAACCATTTTGATAAAACACCATTCACTCATACAGAAGCTCTGCTCCCAGCATACATAGCTTTTACACTATTAAGTAGATTCCCAGTAACACCATATTCATTCAGTATTTTCCACAGAAATGTCCTATTTACTTGGTCATAAGCTTTCTCTGAATCTATGAAGGCTGCAAAAACGTTCTTACCAACAGCCAGACACTTTTCAATCATCATGCATAATGCAAGAATTTGGTTAATGCAGCCTTTACTAGGCATGAAACCACTCTGAGCATCCCACACTTTCACAGATGTAAGACCCGTACTTTGTCAATAATGACCTTACCAAACACTTTCCCTGGCACACTCAGTATGCTAATACCAGTAGTTTGTATAAAAATTAAGTGAGGACACGAATGCGTGGATGGTTTCCTCTGAAGTCGGCCCCAGATGCACTTAGTCCCGGGTCCCCCTTCCCTGACAGGGTTTACCAGATGAGTGTTGATGCACTGGTAGTAAAAATGCAAGACGATTGTAATCTGCTGATATCTCATTTCATTATTTAATGGGCATTTGTCTCCTATGGTTGTTGATGATAATAATAAAAATTAAACTGTTCAATCTCATTAAAACTTAAGTTATGAATTGACTAGTATCTAGACTAGGAATTGGAAGACTTTCAAAGAAGAGCCTTTTTTTTTTCTCTCTCATACTGCATGCAAAGTAAACTGCAGGATTTCCTTTTTTTAAATGCACTATACTTTGAAAATGTATTTTGGACGAGCTGTCTTTCTTTTTTTCCTCTTAAGGTTACATTTTTTGATAATTTCCAAAGTTTAATTAATATTTTTTATACTTACATTCAACTAAATACTTTCAAGAATATTTCATTTCATTATTTAATTTCCACAATTTAATAAAATCCAATAGAAAAACAAAATCCAAAATTGGCACATCACTGGCCGGACCTAATAGCTGCAATTGAGGGGCCAAATGTTTAATATCTAAAACAGGCCAGGCCTTAAACGCACGGGCTCCAGCCTCACCATATAAAGCCCTTACAGACCTCTACCTGGTAGGCCCTTAGACCTCTGGCCAGTGCTTCCACTTTTAGGGTTATTACACTATTTTGGAGTAATTTGTGGTCCTTTGTGAGTAAAAATAATTTTTTCATAGGGTTTTAGGGTATTTTAGGGTAATTTGAATCTTTTTCAGAATGTGGTTTTTTGGTTTTTGCAAGTACCCTTAACCGAAGAGTTGGAAAAAGTGAAAATTTTGAGTTTGCACCTGGCAATTACTGCATCAATCACTAGTACATCCCCATGACTGTTACACACGGTTTGGTACCCAACCTGATTAAGGCTAAGACTGGTGAGAGTAGTAAAACGTGTCAACTGTTTTTTGCTTCCAACGGCAAGTTTCATACATTTATTATTCAGTTTTATAGCATTAGTAAGCTCTGCGATTGTTTTTAACTAAAGATAATTAAAGCTCACGATTTTTAGTATGAATGAAGTGCATTCCAAAACGTTAATGAGTAAATGTTGATAGAGACACAGTGGCTGATTTGATCATTCTGAATATGAATGTGGAAGAGGTGTGAACATCTACGAAACTCCACCCAAAGAGAAATTTCTAGGTATTGCTACTGACCAGTAACAGCAACAATTTAGGAGCAGCTGGTTGCAAGACGCAAAATTGAAAGTGTGGTTACAGAAATCTAGTAGGAGCCAATCAGGGCATTTTTAAAAAAGATCTGGCTTATTGTAAAATCTGTGAACTACCTGTGGCTAAAGAAAAGGTACAAAACTTAGTTATATTTTCTGATTTGAAAACAGCTTTAAAACAGAGGCCTATTTTGTTATTCAAATTTAGAGTAAGTTGACTACATTTAGGGTAATCTGGGACGAAATCTAGGGTACTGAATTTTTATGCTGTGGAAGCACTGCCTCTGGTGCATGTGGAACATATGACTGGTGCCCACCATCATGAATTACTTGTGGACTTTACACCCAGCAATGATGCACTTTCTTTTTCCAGAATGTTGATGTTGTCTTCCACTTGAGATGACAATGCATCAAGCCACAGGTCCAATGTTGTGCAGGAATGGTTGGAGGAGCACAGTTCAGACTTCCAATATATCAACTGACTTCCGAACTCCCATGATATCAATCCCATATAACACTTGTGGGACACTATGGAACAGCATATCGTGCGTCTGGATACACTAATTACCTCTATACCTGCACGACGGCCATATTACACACAGCTTTGTTGGTCAAACCTCCTAACTGCTTCCAGCATCTATTGAATCAATGCAACCATGTAGGATAGCTGCTGTACTGAGGGCAAAAAAAGGATCAACAAAATACTGGGTAGGTGGTCATAATTCAGTGCTCACTGTATATATAATAATAATTTTAAGGTAAAAACATTCTGAAAATTCAATAGGAAGAAGATAAAATATGAAACAAGACAGTCAACATATACTTACTACCATAATCGAATAACAGGTGGTGTCAAACGATAGCTAGATTTCAAGCAACCCCACAGTAACAATGGCATGCAGTGGCATAGCTAGAAATTCCTTAAGGGAGGGGAGGGGGTGGCTCATTGGTGAAAGCCCCATGTATACATATATAGCGCTTTAATTTCATACAAAATCTCCCCTCAAGGGGGTGGGGCGTCCGGACCCCTTGGCTACGCCTATGATGGCATAACATTGAAAATTCACATTCTCATGATCACCCAAAATTGTGACGTTCAAAGGGGTTGTTGATGAGCATTTATTCTATGACTTATGGTAATAAACATTTGCTGGTTTAGTTTTATATTCTTCCTTGCAAATTTGCAGGGTGTAGATACGGGTGCCGAAATATTAACACAATTTTATGATTAAATCAGAATTGAATTTATTTTTCGTACTTACAGGGGAGTGACAAGTTTTCAGCCTGTGGACGGCAAATCTCACAGAGAAGATTACGAAAAGAACTGCAATCCAATTTACGTGGCGTTTAAACGAAAACTCAAATGATGAAACAGGATGAAGAAACACAATATTTTGAAATACGCAAATTGACGTGAAGTAGAAACGTTTGTCATGTTCATGAGCTTATTAAAGTTAAGAAAGATACAGGTAATCACAGTAACCTGTCTTGCACACTTTTATCTCCGTAAAATAAGCCAAGTAAACAAACAATCTAACATTAAATAAATAAGCAGAAGGTGCTGCGTACGGCATAAGTTTACTAGATTGAAAGTATATTCTTTGCTGCAAGTTATCAGACTGGCAAGCAGTTCGCTGTGGTACCGCACGAGGAGCTAGCGTTGTTTATATGACGTCTTACTCAGTCTAAGGCAAAGTCCAAGAACTGATTGTTCAGTAGATGTCTTTCCCTTCCAAAACTTTTAGAATCGGGCCTCCACGGCACATCATGAACACCAGATATCGCTCCAATGGACTTGTGCCAAATATTTGGTTGTAGGACCGTAGTTGTATCAAAGAATATCTAACTCGTTTATATTCTTTGGTTGTATCATCCCGGAAGCATCAGCACTTCTTCCGTGTTGGGTGCCCGGAAAACTTTTATGATGTATTAAAAACAGGAAGCACGAAGTTAGTGAAGAACTGGTGTAAACATAAACATTGGGGTAAAAGTTTAGTTTTTGTTAGATTTATTTTACCTCATTAACTCCTGAATGAAACAATTATTTATGCATATTTAGTTACCGGTAAATATGTAGAAGGAATAATTCGATTTGATATATAGTCGATCGCTGCACAGAAGCAAAGAATATTTGACAGAAGTATATATAGTGTATTTGGATAAATGCTATAAGCAAACGCTCGACCCTTTTTATTTTTTAGTTTTTTTTTTTTTATAGCTTTTCGCCGACTTAGCATTTAACCAAAGGCAATGCATACACTCTAGCTCTGTTTCATTACTTTTAATTTAAAGCTTTCCTATCTGAACATCTGTTAATTCCTAATTTAAAGACGGTTGGACCTAACCTACGGCATCACCTCTTTACCGTCTGTCAAGATTCGGCTGAATTGCATACGGGCTGCTAATTCTTACCAGTAATCGAAGACTGCTTTCAAGGTTACTGAAGCTTAGCTTCAGAATTTTGAATTTTGATCCGAGCGACCCTAATTTTGTGCCACTGATTCATCCTGGAGTCTGTGGATCCGTGATGGTAGGTAGTAAAATTGATTTTACCGATTACGGCAAAGAAAATATCCATTTTATGGCCAAAAAACCCATATTCACAAAAATTGTCTGCATATGTTTACATTTTTACCCTTAATATTTTTAACAAAAATTGTCTGCATATGTTTAGGTTATGCGTAATTTTTCCCAGTAATTTATTTATAATTTTATCTCTTTACACATGAACTTATTTTTAAAATTTTGCATTGAAAAAATACTATAGAAATCACAAATTATGATTTTAATAACATTATAAAGGTACTTTAATTTAGGTTTCAGTTTTTGAAATCAGTGAAAAAATATGATAATAAACATTATGCTTACTATCACATAAGTATTATATCTTATATAATCATGTCAACTGTCCTAAGTTTTCAGTAATGTGCAATTTTTAAGTAAACCAGACTTCATGCCCAAATTCTTGTCTCCGTATGACTTTTAAAAAGTGATGGAACAAATATACCCACAGAATGTAAAAAATACCCATTCCTAATTTTTGTTTTCTAAAATATCCAGAAAATGAGTAATTACCCACGACCTACCATCACTGGTACCGGACCCGTCTCAAATTGCTTTAAAAAAATGTTGCTACCTCACGCACCACTCATTAACCAGGACGCCATCACACCAGTTTATTAAACTTGTAACAAGAACACATTATGGTCAGAATGGCACTTGTAAAAACAACTGCGAGAAAAACAAATTAACCAAGTTTATTTAAGTACAGGAAATAAGTACAAGGCATTGTGCCGAGAAAGCCATTATCTGAAGTGTGGCCCTACGCTTTGTGCTGGATTGTAAAAAAAAAAAAAAAAGGTTCAATGATAAATTTCATAAGATGTTACAAGTAATTTGCACATTTTCAGGAGGAGGATGGTGGATCTCTGCAGTGTGCCGCCCCGGTGGCGCAGTGGTCTAAGGCGCTGGCCTCTGATCATTCGTCCGTAAGGGGTCCGATTTCGAATCCCGGTGAGGCATGGATGTTGTGTTTGTCTTACGGCACTGGCTCTCTCCCTTCCCTGGAACCAGTGATCCTAAATTAGGGACGGGCGACTGCTTATAGCCCATTGAGTTCCTCACGGTGGTCGTTAAACCTCCAATAAAAAAAAAAAAAAAAAAAATCTCTGCAGTGCATGGAAAACAACTGTAGAGTAACATGGGAATTTAAAAGGTTTAATTTATCAGCTGAACGGGATACAGCAGTGAAAAGCTGAATTTGAAGTGTTAAAGAGCGAAGTTGAAGATTAATGTAAATGCAATTTTTTAGAATTGCATGGAGCAAAAGCAAATTCTGCAGATCCCACCAATATTATAGGTAAATCAGGTGTGAAATATTAGCAAAAAAACATAGAAAATTGGTCATACATGCACAGCCTATGTGCATATTAGGCTATGGATGTATAACCAATTTTAACAATAATATTAAAATTGGTCACACACTATATATAATATTTAAGGGAAATATAAATAATCTTAACTCATTATCAACATGAAAATACCTTTGCTGTGGTGGAGATCCATCTACCAAAAAGCAGAGAAGAAAACAACGTATATTAGTTTAAGTGTAGACAGGGTTAGCAGTTGCTCACTTTTTTGCCAAATTGGACAAAGTCAGTTTTGTGAGAAGTTATCATGTAGTAGTAGTTAGGAAAATCTCTTGTGTACATGAAATTTTTCTTTTTAAACACTATTAAAACAAAATTTTTTAAGAAAATCCTTATTTTGACAACACATAATTTCACAGCCAGCGTTGAACCACACACCCACATACAATTGTCTGTACATACAGGTGACATGTTGAATAGAAGAGCAGCTGTTCTATAGGGATATTTTTACGTATGACCTGAGAAAAAGAGAGGCGGTAGATGCTGATGAGATTTACTAACAAGAAACAAAATAAGTAGGACCATTTTCAGGTTGCTCTGAACTTTGTGCATAATTCAGATTTTAATTCTATGAGATCACGAAGTGCATGACAGACTGGCCTGTGAATTCTTAAGCGTTGGCTTGTTCTGGAACTTGTGAACATATGTGAATGTTACTGCTTTGATAGTGGTACTATCTCTGGAAAATATTTCAGCCAGTTCTTGGTAAGAGTATAAATTCCTGGCACCTGTCTTGAGTTTTGCAGCTGGAGGAGTTCCATGTAACATAATTTGCCATACTGCTGCTTTTATTTTATTTTTTAATCTCCAGCACCAGCTTTTGAATATGATTGTTTTTGCAGTGTCTTTTTTTTTTTTTTGTTTTTTTCCAGATTATGAAATATTATGCCATGAGTAAGTAGTTAACATCCTTAGTGAATGAAGTGTAATGTACTTGAACTTTATTTTTTTGTTGAGTGTCCATTAAAATAATAGAAAGGGATGTGATGAGCTTCACAGTGAAGATTGCAGATGCTTGCTTATACAAGTTGCAGAACATGTGCTGATACCCATTAGGAACATAGGAAGGAAATCCACAATACTTGAAAAGAAATGGCAGTGTGTTTACTTAAAATTTAGTGAGTTACTTAACATAAACTGTGATTCTCCAATACCATTGTAGTAGCATATAAAAAGTTAGGTATATTTTATATTTTGTAATTAAACTCAGTTTTACCAAGTTCATAGCAAATGTGTAGTATTGGGTACTTCAGCAGAATTGATTGCAATAAATAATGATAACAACATGGAGTAAATATATATTTTTGGTTGTTGTAAGATATTTTAGTCACATTGTCACTTAGTGTTTTTGTGCTTTGCAGGGCTTGAGCCTAAATTTAGAGATATGAGAATTCAAAATGGAGTCAGTGCTTCTTTAATGGATGACACAAATCCAATCCTTCCAAACATATTCAGGTATTAGTTGTCAGTAGTGACATGTAACACAGATAGATTCAAAAATTGTAGATCCATATCTTCAGTTTGTCTTAATGCATGACTAAAACATTGTGTAATGAGGTGTTGGTCTCTATTTTTATCATGTATAAAAAGGCCACGTGTTATCCATCATTGTGGGGAATAACTTACTGACAGAAACTGGTGAAGTTGCAACCAGTAAATTCTTAGCATCCACTGAGAAGGAGTTGGTCACATAATTGTAGTGGTATGGGAACAGTTCCTTTTTTAACTGGATTACAGTCCAATTGAGGTAGTCCTATCCATTAAGGAAATCTTAATACACATGCCTTATGTTTTTAAGTTACTGAGATGTATTTAGTACAGTAGTAACTTTTAAGGTGGATCCACCTAAAATCTTTGCCTTGTATTTTCAATGGGCAAACTTCTGTAGCCATTTTCTTCACAATTAATGTGTTCCCAAAAATGAAAATTTGAACATCGATAAAAATAAGTTCATATTACAGCCTAGTATACATAATATTCCTAAAATTTAATCATAATTATATTAAAAATTGGTAACTTTTCATTTGGTGGTGTTGAGACCAAAAAATAGATGGCGCCACATCTACATGTGACTTACATGTAGATGTGGCGCACAATTGGCTATCACATCACTTTTTTTTTTTTTCAATAATTTTATTAATTTTCAAAATGGAGTCAAAATTTGAGTGTATCCATGAGACAGTCTGAAATGTTTGGAATGATTTGAGCTACTTAGATTAAATGTTCTGATAATAATTTAGCTAAAAATGTTAACAGAATTGTAGATGCTACCGATTTTTAATTCCAAAATAAACCAACAAGTTCACTGTGCAACATTTTCAGCTAAATTAATCTTAGAGTATTTAATCTAAATGGCTCAAATCCTTCTAAACATTCCGGACTATCGCATGGATGGGCACAAGTGTTGATTGCAGTCCAAAAATTAATAAAATTATTGAAAAAAATGTGACATAATAACATTTAGTAAGTCACATGTACATGTGGCGCCATCTATTTTCTGGACTCAACCAAAGGAAAAGTTATTGATTTTTAATATAATTACGGTTAAGTTTTAGAAAATATTAAGTATACTAAGCTATAATATGAAGTTATTTTTACTAATGTTCAAATTTTCATCCTTGGGAATGCATTAATTGCAAAGAAAATGGCTACAGAAGTTTGCCCATTGAAACTACAAGGCAAAGATTTTAGGTGGATCCACCTTAACATATCTGGATTTCTGGTAAGTATGAAACATTTATCATCATTAAGCTGTTCTATGAATATATCAAAAATGTCATTTACAGTGAGTGATCTTGGCATATAACTTGAGCTTCACAGACATCCATTGCATACCTCACACAAGACTTTATGTAGTAATTTTCTTTTTCAGGTATTTCTGAATCTGGTCTTCCCATCACTTTGCTTCCCTCTACATTGCTTTCCTTCCATTTGTATTGTTTTGTTTTTAGGTGAAATGACCAATTGGAACTGTTTATAATATAAATAAATACATCGCTCTTTCCACGTTCCAAAAACACACAGCAACCGAAAAAATGTTTTTCAGCCGCCGCTGTGGAATCGAACCAACAGAACTCTTGGTATCGCGCCGAGTGCGTTACCTTTACGCCATGGGGGCTGAAACTCGGCGCGATACCGAGAGTTCTGTTGGTTCGATTCCACAGCGGCGGCTGAAAAACAATTTTTCGGTTGCTGTGTGTTTCTGGAACGTGGAAAGAGCGATGTATTTATTTATTAACTGTAGCCATGTATTTGGAATATTTTCACCTTGGAACTGTTTGTTGTGGACCGATTTCCCATGCTGATATAATTTTATGGTTCGCAGTACATAATAATGAAACAAGATGCAAAAATAAATAAATGAACATGAAATAAAAATGTTAGCTGTCACAGTATTTGTACAAAATTCATGGCCAAAGTTGTCATAGTAAAATCTAAAGGTAAGGCCTAAAAAGGATATAACTCAATACTGTTTATTGACATGATTCCTTATATACTTGCAACATTTTTGTGTATATGGAAAGTGGGAGGACAACACAAACTTCGTATTTCCATGTCTGAAATTTCTACATATTTTGGATGAAGCCTGTATTAACAGCTGCATGACAAAAAATACCACTTCTGGAAAAAAATTGGCACCCAAAATTTTTGCAGTTCAGTGCTCTTTAATGTAAGGTTCCCAACAGATAACAAAAAAAAAAACTAAAACAAAACAGCATGTTTGAAAGACTGACCCTTCTAGCATTTCATAACACAGTTAAAAGGGGGGGGGCTATTTTCAACATGTCACATTGTTAGATTAAAAATCATCAATCATAATTTGTTTATGATTAATCAAAGGTAGATAATACTTGTTAATTAAAAACTTCGGCTAGCAATGAAAATATAAAAGACTAGCTAAATTGCATGAGAGAATTTGGTAATAATTTACTATCTAAATTTTGTACAAATCAAATGAAGACAATCAGTTTTTTACAGCATGGACTGTACTTAATACTACTATATTTCATTTCTTCATGGAATTTGAATTTTATTCTCTGTAATCTTTTTAAGCACACAGTATTTTTAGTTTTTCCATTTGATTTTTGTTGCTTACTTACCTTCAGTTCTGATGCTCAATTGTGTTGCAGTTCTTCACTGGAAAGCACTTATCACAAAAAAATCAATTCTTGCACTTATCACAACAAAAAGTATTAAATTCAAATTCAAAGTAAAAAATGGAACTTTTTACAAAACTTTTGTTTGAGGGCCCCTTGACCCTGGGCTCAGACCCCTTCCAAAAACTGTCTACGGTCTAAGTAGAGTACCATGTGATAGTATACCAAATTGGGTGATTCTTTGAAAACTGTAGATTTGCATAGCAGACAAACAAACATTCAGCTTTATGTATTAGACTAGCATATAGCCATCCTAGGACGGTTGTTTTTAAGCTTTAAATAAATATTAATATATAGGGGATGTTGCCCATCCTGTGACGGAGTAAAATTTTTAATTGAAGCAGACTGAAAACAAATCAAATAGATGTCGGATTTCTGTAAGGAAATATAGTAAAAACTAAAATATAGTAAAAATAGTAAGAACTCATTCATGTTAGAACTAAAAATTATATGCTATTTTTGTTTTTCAAAAGACCTCGAGATAAATAAGTAAAATAACATTCTGTGTAAAATATTTGTTGTTGTTTAACAATTGTAGATTAGAGCATTTAGATAGATCGATATTTTGCAAAATGTGTAATATAATCAGCACTAAACTCGGAAAGTTGTTTTCGAGTAAACTTACCTTAATAACTTTTACTTTGATTTTTCGCGTTAAATTACTTTTTCTCCAGAACACTTCTTATTCACTTCACGGCTTGTTTTAGACTGTTCTATTTGATGGTTAGTTTGAAACTTCATAATGAACCTTTTTCTACAAAATAATGTGATATCTGGTATTACAAATCGGAACTATGTAAATTCTCAACAATGTGCTATTGGGATGACATCTGCTTCTAGATGCAATCTGGCTCACTCTGACATCTCAAGATTTCAGCTTTTATTGTATGTTAGAGCGTTTAGATTGATCGATAATTTGCAAAATGTTTAGTATAATCAGCACTAAACTTGGAAAGTTAAATTAAAAAAGTAAAAAATATATAAAGCATACAAATTAATACTTGAATTGTGCTAAATTAAATTAATATACAAGCTCAACTTGCTGTGATATTAAGATTTTAATTCAAATTTTGTAGATCGGATAAATAGAACTCGCGTCATTGATAATAATCCAATGTTTTTAAATTAGCACGCGATCACCTTGATATCTCAGTGTGATCGTGTGCAAACTGAACTTGCTGTGATATTAAGAATTCAATTCAGCTTTTGCAGATCAGAAAAACAGAACTCGAATCATTAATAATCCAATGTTTTTAAATTAGCACGCTATCAACTTGACATCTAAAAGTGATCGTATGCTATTATATAGCAGGCAATCATTTTGATATCACGAGAGCACACACGAATTTATCAATAAGTGAGGGCACAACAATGCAGATGTTCCTGTGATGTCAAGTGTTCCAGAGAGATGGATCTGGGTGTTTATATTATTAACATGCAATGAACAAAACTTTTAATTAATGTGAAAATTAAAGTAAATGCAAAAATTTGAAATTTCACTTGTTAATATTTATTTTGCTGTTACACGTTATGTTGGAAATGCAAGTCAATTTTTGCTAATTTTGTGCTTGTTATGAGAGGAGCTGTTAAAGTTTTATCAACTTTCTGTAATGCATCGGTTAAGATATATAATTGTTGCCCTGAATGCATTCCACTTTGTCCACATCTGTATGTCATGATTCTGCCTCATCAATGTCCACATAATCTTGACCAAAAACATGAGTGCCCTTTTCCCTTCAGATGACTCTAAATTTTATCATCTCTGTCATTAATCTCACTTGCAGATACGTCTTATCGTTCACTTGAAAATCTTTTCTAAAACTGGCAGGCTTCCAGTAGTTTTAAAATCCTTTTGAAACAGCTTAGTACGTGACATGCCATTCTACATCCATAACTGTTGCTTCAGCTCTTTTTCTAGATTAATTAGAACTTTCCAAAGTACACTTTTTTAGCAAAGAATATTCATATTTTCCTTTAGTCTCTGATCCATTGTTTATAGCTTGCTTTTAGTATTGGAGAAAAATGGCAAATAGTTGCAGAGTTCAAATTACCCAGTGGTCCGCTGGCCACTAAAACTTCCATCGGACCACTGAACTATTGATTTTACTGGCCCGGATGGCTAGTAAGTGTTTTTTTTTTTTTTTCCTTCTGATTTGTCACAAGTTAAAAAATGAAAAAAATGAATTTCCATTTTTCTTACCTTGCTGTATGGTTTTCTTTTTAGGCTGCAAACTTATGGTAGGTTTAGAAACAAATATTAGAGATAATTCTATTGAAATGATATGTTATTTTCTTCATATATTGTAAATGTCTTAAGTTTGTTTTTTTTTTATTTATTTTTTTTTACAGATCAGTGGGCATTTGGGTAGACCAGTGGTTTGCAAATTTTAGTGGTCCGCTGGACCAGTAAAAGATTTATTTCTAATTCTAACTCTGCAGTTGGCAATTTGGAAAGCCACATTAGTTGTGTGGGCCATATATATAGTCGTCAATCATGAGAAGCATCTTTTGCCTTCTGCTCATTTCTTCATTGATTGCCATAAACCATTCTGTGAAAATCATCAATATCATCCAGGTTTTGTTATTGGCAGTTTTTCACATTCTTTTGAAACAACATGGTTTGTTGTTTTTTTCTTTCTAATAATGAGCAAAATTTGCCTGAATCGTCATATTTGCACACAGCATCATTGTCAAGCTGAATTTAGAATTTTTGTCCATTGCTAAATTTCTCGCTTTTAAAAGCTAAAGTTTTCTCTCACAATAACTGGTAAAAAAAGTCCAGTCTTGTTGGTGTTGTAAACATTATAGAATTCATACTGCAAGAAAACCTTTTTTCAATGGTTTCATTATCTACTAAAGGACTTTCACCACAAATAAACATGAACACAATTCCATGACAATCTTTCAAATGCTGCAACCAGTTTGGTTGGAAACTCTTCTCCCAAAAGTTTGACAAAATTTAATTCCTTTATCTTTAGTAGAGGCCCACAGTTACTGGAATTTTTTCTTCCAAGTACTTCACATTTGAAAAGAGTAGCTTCCTCATCTCTGTCAACTCTCTTTCAATTTCTTTCAGCATCTGACAAACCATAAGTAAAGTTTGGTTTCAATTCATCCTAGAACCATATAAAGAGAATTTGGTTGAATACCAAACTTTTTTGCACCTTAAATATTTTTAACCCATCCATTTCTTGCTAAATTGATTACTTTTTCTCACCAAGCTTTAATGTTTTGTGCTTGTTTAATGCTATGATTTTTTTTAAGCACACTGCACAGAATACTGAGCAATTCAGCAGTCAAAGTCCATCTAAATTTACCAAATGTGACAAGCATCATTCTTTATAACCACAGCGAGTCTACTTGGGGAGGGGATCAAAGCTTTAATTTGCCTTGGAGATGAGTGTATGGCAGAGGGAGGTGAGGAGAAATTAAAAAATGATCTGAATCATTCTTTTCTTCATGCAAATTGACTTATCTGGAAGGAGAATTACAGGGTGATGCAAATTGTCCATAATCCCTATTTTTGAAGTAAAAAAAAAAAAAAGGAAGTGGTAAGAACTGGGAGAGTTTTTTTTTTTTTTTGTTTTGCTTTTTTTTTTTTTTTTCTGATAATTATGCTGAACTTTGCTTCTGTAAAATTATTCTTTGTGATATGTGGTTAGAATAACAACAGTGAATATTACAGAGTTCAAGGGATATGTATTAACCTCGGTTTATGCCGAGCCTTGTATTATGTGAGTATGTTATATGTATGTTCTACTGCATTTTAAGTTGCTCTTGGTATTTTCATTAGGTAATAAAATTAAGGATAGCAAAAGTTTTAAATGTAACTACTCTCTCATGATAGTACTAAAACCACATAACTGATAGTATATAAACCAATCATACAGTATAGACCTCTACATCATCTAAAATGGAACTATGACAGTAATGAGATAACAAGATTTTGCCTCCTATAGTTGTGCGCTATCCTGTTGGTTCCAGTTCCACATTGTTGGCAGGCTTTATTCAGCTGTGATGTTTCTGGTGATAATGAATGTAGGGCATTGTATCTTTTTTTTTTTTTTGGATTGGAGGTTTAACGACCACCGTGAGCAACTCAATGGGCTATAAGCAGTCGCCCTTCCCTAATTTTGGGTCACTGGTTCCAGGGAAGGGAGAGAGCCAGTGCCGTAAGACAAACACAACATCCATGCCTCACCGGGATTCGAACCCGGACCCCTTACGGACGAATGATCAGAGGCCAGCGCCTTAGACCACTGCGCCACCGGGGCGGCCATTGTATCTTCATGCCACACAATGTTCCAATCACTACCATTTTTGTGTTCACCCTGTTCTAGGCAGTGGCTGATATTAAAGTTTCCTTCAGAACCATGCAGAAGAAGTTATATTCATATGTCACTTATTAGTCCTTGTAATTTCTGCCATCGTTATTAGCTGTGTGGCAACACTACCGCTATGTGCAAGATGTGTACATGATGACCCAAAAATAAGTGTCACCTTTTAAACTATCATTGTGATGTGTCTTCTGCATTCCCTTTTACACTGCTTCTTCATTCATGTTTGACATTTACACATTTCAGGCCATGTATCTTGTGACCCCTCCCCCTGTTTAAATTGAAAAATGTGGCGCTTGGCACTTTTTGGCTAATTGGAGCCTTTGTGCATCAAATGTGGACATCGCTAGACTTTGAAATCAGGGTGGATGGGTATTATTTTTGCTGGGGCAAGTTTGACAGCAACTTTATTGCAAACCATTGAAAGGAAGAATTTTTATTACTTTTTACTATAGGCTGCAAAAGGAATTTGTACATCACCCCCCCCCACCCACCCCCATCCAGGTACACATATTCATTACTTTTGAAACTGTCTTGAAGTTTTTGGAATACAAAAGAGTTTCGGTCTTTTTGTTTGTTTGTTTGTTTGTTTGCTGTCTTTTTTTTTAATGTTCTGTCCATTCATTTTTAATAAAATTAGTAAAACCTAAAGAGTTACATACCAATGTAACAAACATGACACTGCAACCAGCACTAGTAGATAGTAATAACATGCACACACTGATTAAAAGAAAAGTTTATGCCTAAGAATCTGAAAACAGATGTTTTTGTGGATTAGGGTTGAGAGAGAATAAAGACACGCAGATGCAGTACCTTTCTTCTCCTTAACTCCCTTCCTTCAAGCCAGCAATCTTGCCTTGCACCCATCACTTTCAAAGTGGATGTCAGCCCCATCATACTCCCTCACTGCCCTGGGGCAAACATAAGATCTCTGGTACAGCTGAGACTCTACTTTCTCCGTTAGAATCCCCTTACAATGCACACACACACACACACACACACAGAAAGAAAAATAACAGAGCAATTAGTAATGGCCTGCTGCAGTGAATTCCTATCCACCCTCCTCATTTGCTCTTGGCCATACTAATATAAAAAGGCTTAAACGAAGGATTTGGAAGAGTGGAGAATACTTAAAATTTCCATGGCCGTGCAGATTATATTTTGATAGCCTTTCTACTGAGAACCTAGGGGGAAATACATAGTGCTACTGTACATGATGAAAAACACAAGACCCGTTATTACTTGGTAAAGTCCAGATTTTATTTTAAAGTTAAAAAAAAAATGAAAAACAGCACAGCTTGAACTAAATGGGCGGCAGGGGGCAGGGCGAGCAAAGAAAGTTTCCAGATGGGCCCCAGCCCACACTCACATCGCCTTGGCGATGTCCCTGCATTCAAAACCACTACATGTAGAGGTCTGTACACTATGTTCACAGGTGTCTTTTGTTGTTTTTTTAAACTTAGGATGCGTTTGAATAACAGGTAAACAGAATTGCGATCTTATCGCAAAATACATAATGGACAAGGATTCTTCCAATTTATACTGAGATTTTGGTGGACTATTGATTTCAATGTTCCAATTGTAAGTTTATGTGCCATTGTTGTGGAATTTTTTTGCTTTTTTTGCTTTGGGGTTAACAGCTTATGTAACCATCTAAGGACAACAGTAAGCACTCATCCCTAATAACTAACTCAGGAAATCAGCAGAACCTCAAGATGAATATACCATCTACAGTTATAGCTACTGGGGTGGCAAGGAAAGATTCATTCATGGGCATACAATAACCCCCACAAGCCCCGCAGGGGGGACTCATGGCTAACAGTGCCTCTAGCCTTAGCAGAAGTATTTTTCAAACTTTTTACTGAAACTGGTTAAAGAAATAGCCAGGAATCTTTTATGGCAGCTTTGGATAAAGGATTAAAAGAAAAGCATAAAAAGAAAAGCATTTTTTTTTTTTTTTTTTTCAGTAAATAAGTGAGATCTTCGAGAAATCATTTTCGCTTAAATTTTATAAAAACTGGGTGACGGAAAAGCAGCTATTCCAGAGTACTTGAGGCCCCTTTCCATAGCTAAATTACTAGTTTCATATACATGAACAGTATATTAACAAGAGAATATGAATAAATACCAGTCATAAAATGTAAACAAATAACACAAGAATGTGAATACAATGGTGGTGCATTTTACACTGATTTATTTTACGTGGATTAAATTATACATGGTCAGCCCCACTGCTAGATTCATATCACAAGGGAAATGGAGCTATCAAAGAATCGATCAATGCATGCTAGCGGCCCCTGTGGTGTGACTGTGTCAATGATTTTAAAGGTTATCCTTCCATCAGCGATGAAGCAAAACATATTACTCAGATGGCCAAGCAGATTAGGGGGTGAAGGCTTCGTCGATATTCTGGAGGAAGAAATAATGGTTCTTGATGTCCAATCAAATCTGTTGACTAATGAAGAGTTAGAAGAACTTGTGAAAACTTCCTCGGACGAAGATGATGACGCCAACGAACAAGATGAAACTGCGAGCGGTAATCTGCACAAGTTTGCTGAAATTTTCCAAGCAACAAAACACTTGAAAGATTTAATTTTCAACTATGATCTGTCTATGGAACGTAGCCTTAAAATAAACCGAAGTATTGCGGACTCTTTAATATCGTATTATAAGATTTTTCATCAGCTAAAGACCCAGCGGCAATAGTTGCCGATCACAGTGTTTTTCCAGAAAAAAAAATCTCCTTTTACTGGCTCCCCATTGCCCCGCCCAAAGTCTCCAACGACTGCACCAATGCATCAGCTTGGGACGTCAGCTTTGATGACCTGGCAGTGGTGTTATGTAGTGTAGGCAATGATTAGGTAGGTATGCATAAAGATTTGCATCATGATATCTCATGTTTAACTGTAACTGTTACAGAAGTATGTATACATTGTTTGTAAAATACACATTATACTGTAAAAGAGATATATATAAACGAATAATACAGTTCATATATCACTTTAAAAAAAATGCGTGTGAAGTGATTTATTGTATGTAGTTTTATTATTGGTTTTGAATACACGCGGTTTCTGCTTTACGCGGTCTCGTCGGAACGTAACCCCTAAGTAAACTGTGGCACTACTGTATATATTATAATATACGCATAACTACGTATCCTTTAGAATATAATAATTAGCTAAAAGGTCTTCTTGCGGGAACAAGAAAACACAGACCAGTGGCATTTATTTTTTTATAATAAAATCAAAAGAAAAAACTTACCATGTGCAAAACATTGTGACATTAAGTTAAGTGTGTATTTCATATTCAAGAGTAAATAATTTAGGTAATTTTACTCTGTGCCACAATTCTTAGTTGTTTTCTTTCTAGTAGCAAATAAATATCCACTAATGCTAAATACTACTACGTATCTCTTGATCCTTAGTCAATACGAAGCACATTATTGGTGTGTCAGTTCACTTTGTTTGTGGATTCATTGATGATTCTTAACACATGTCGCGATTATTCCAACTATAAATCCATTGAGAGATAAAACACCTGGTTTTTAATCTTTCTATTATGTACATTATTGCACTTTGGTTCCAACATATTAAATGTTAAAATCACTATATACAAGTTGATAAAAAATCCCATTCCATTGATGTTCACTTGCACTTGTTGCACCTGCAGTTAAATTTGAAGTTAAAAATATTTCATCATTAAAATCCAATAAAAAGTTTAAAATCACGGCATGCACGAGTTCACTATCAAACTCCTACTAAACTCTCATTGAAGCTTTTCAACTCTTATAGAGCCATCATCAGAACCTTCGTCAGATACACGATGTTGCAGACAGACAATGTGCGTTAGACGATTCCCCTACGGGGTCCCTCTACGTGTGCTAAAAGACTAAAGGATCACGTGCCTCTCCTTGCATTCCTGAGTTTCGGGTACCCCAAAACACACAAATGTTTAGGCTCCAGTAAGATATTTACTGTTTTCTTTCTATTTTTCTTACTTATGTTCTGTATTTCCGTATAAATCAGAAGGTCATTAGACACTGTCACACGGCCGTTACGTGTTTTGTGTGTGTGATCGTGGAGTATTTCTAAGAGTCTGACCTTCGATCTCTAAAAGAATAGAATTTGCATGATATGATTAACTGTGGCGTAAGTGTTTTAATACTTATATTGGTAGAGAACTAGGGCAGTTGTTGTAATTACAACGTGTACATTTGTGTTACATGCAATAAAGTGTAACAACTTTGGTTTTATGAAAAAAAATACCTATAAGCTCCAAAGAATTTGAATGATTGAAAATGCTTGTACAACCTAGTTAATAATATGGAATTTAAAAATTTCTGTAATTGAAAGCAAATAGATTTTCTCAAAAGGGTCTCGAAGATATTGGGGGGGGGTCAGGTGCAACACTGGAAAGAGTGACAAGTCCTGTTGTGATAACATGCCTTAGTTCTCATTGTAACTGTATATAGTTACACATTCAAATTCATATTTGGCTTTTTCACACCATTTTTTTTTATTTAAAAAGATAAATTTGTAATTGGAAACTATGTCCATTGTTTTTGTTCCTGAGGAAGAATGTTCACATTTCTTTATAGTACTAAGAGGTGTAGACATTTGTGCCAACTACATCATATGAAAGACAGTAACAGAAAGTTTTCCTGTTAGAAAGTACACTTTATTTGTTAACATGATGATGTGATTCACATACCTGGGATTCATATCATGGCTCCTTTTTTTTAAAGACTGTACACATTTCAGATGTTGAAACAATAAAAAATGTGTTATATTCACCCACATTTAATCTATTAGACTTACAGAACAATACAAATTGTATATTTGAAAAACAGCAACTTGAATGTTTAGCATTGTAAGCAAAAAATGAAGACAACTAGAAAACCAGCACAACTATTCTACGTTAACAGTTACTAACTTCAGAATTGGTCAAAATTTTTCGTCTGGTCTGGAACTCATCAAATGTCACACATTTACAATTTTAAAAAAGATGAGTCCAGTGTTGTTAAATTGTAATGAACTTCATACTAAACAGTGAAAGTTCAACAAATTCATTTCACAGAGCCAAATTTCTTTTTTCCGTAAAGTTCAAACAACAGGTAGGTATAACAGTATCTAAAAGAACATTAGAAAATGAATATCCAAAAAGAATTAGCATCAGTATTTTAAATGAAAGAAAGACAAGCAACAATTCAAGTAAAAAGACAAGATGGTCTATTGATGTCAACTCCAATTTAAAATTTATTCCACTGGAAAACTACATTATAAAAGGAGTAAACAGCTAAAGAATTCAAAAATAAAAATTGCAACTACAGCTCGTCATATTTGTAAGACAAATTGTAACACATGGAAAGGAAGAATATTTATAAAATTCCTTCATTATGCAGCAAAGGTTACATTGGACTGATAGCCAGGAAATTGAGGAAGAGACTGAAAAAAATCTCTAGGGACATTAAAAAAAACAAAATAATGGCTCATAATCCAGCCCTAATTTCAATCCATGGGTTTACACCACTGCAGTGGCGGCGGAACTGCCCGGGCCCGGTCAATAGTTTCAATAATTTTAGCCAAGATTTTTATTTCTTTTTTTTTTTTTTTTATGTGGCAATGTGTGCTTTTTTGTTGTGATGTGCATTAGAAGGTTTCTCTAGGTAAGGGGCCGCCCATAAAGTACGTCCGAGATAACAGGGGAGGGGGTCCTTTACAACCGGACCAAATGTGACATGGGGGAGTAGTAATTCGGGCAACCAGCGGCAAAAATATAGTGAATGATATGTCTTCGTTTTGTTTTCTCTTCTTTTCTTCTTTGAATAGAAAAAAAGGTATGAAATATTTCAAATTTCTGATGATATTTAGCTAAATCAGAAAATTAATATATTAAGTTCTCGTATTTGTACAACCAAATCTATCGTGTTTTGTGGATACTATGATCGGGAGTGTTGAAAACCTTGAATGCGTGCGTTCATTTGTAGATCTTTATTTCAGAATGATAAAGTTCAGGTGGCCTTTGGGAATAAATTAATGCCTAAATAATAAATATTTTCTGGAGAAAAAGTGTAAATATATGGAAGATTCCTTTAAATAATTACACGTTTTCTTTCTGTTTCTCAACGGACTTCTAAAAGCAGTTGTCAAAAATAAAGGGGGTAGCGGGAATTAGGACGTACTTTTTAGGGGGGGGTTGTCAACAATCGGACAAAATGTGACATGAGGAGGGGGTGGTGGCGCAAGTCTAAAAATAGTAGAAAATCCCGGACGTACTTTATGGACGTCCCCTAAGTGGTCAGGTGATCCTAATCCCTAACAAAGCTCCTTAGGCATTGTTTTTCTTCTGTTTGTTCCGGGAAACGGGAAGGGAGGGGGTCCACTTCGATTCGAAATATCGGGCCTGGTCAATGAACCTCACTTTCCGCCGCCCCTGCACCACTGCATGGTAAAAGAGTAACTTCCTTGCATGCTGATTGGAAGTTCAAAGCAGTGCTTTGCACCACAACCAAAAAGCACAAGTGTTCCCCTCATCAAGAAATATGCAAGTCATTTAATGGTGCACCTACTTATAAGATGCTGCAAAATCACTGAAATGTAAAATCACAAAACAAGCCATGAGTCCCCCTGGTCTTGAATTACAGCAGATTCACCCATTTCTGGATAGAAAATACAATCCATAAATGCCTTAGATGCATACTCAGCACTTCACTGGCAGATTTAAAACAACACTGCAGGTGCATTAAAACAGGAACATAATATTTGCCTGAAGACAATTCTCTTATAGACATACAAGAAATTAAGTGCCTCAGCATTCAACTGACAAAATAAAAAAATAATCTGCATAGGCTCATTGTATATTGAAAGGCATTTGATGTTCAGATTTTGGTAATTTCATTATGCCTTTGGAAGACTTACAAACCATAATGCAGTGGCAACTCCTCCCTGAAGGATGTGAAGATCATCCTACACTTTAATTTTAGATAATTACACTTATAATGAAATTTTTGAAAAGACTCTTTTTATGAACATAGAAGAAAAAATTAAAATCGAGCACAATTGCAGTGGGGATCATCCTCAAGCCATTTGTGTGTGTTCAAATTGGCACATGATGGTCTTGTGTGGAGCTGTGAACAGAGACTGAGGATTTCTATCAATCATCCTCCCTTCCCAGCCCTTCCTCATTGAGTGCGCAGGTGGCTGGGTCGAGGGTATACAGGGCAGAAGGTCACAGAACTGAACAGGATGCTGAGGATATCTCGAGTCATCCTACAAGCCACTTATTCTCATTCCCATGTTCGACAGCCCCTTTCCTGAAATGCACAACATTAGCTAGTGTCACGTGACGTCTACTGACCAATGAACAGCTCAAATGAGAGATTGTTAGAAGTCCAAAATGCAAAAACTGCATAGAATGTAATACGTGGCAAGATATATTATAATACTACTACTTGATGTAAGCAGTGTTTAGACTGTTTCACACATTAAAACAACAAATGCGTGGGTATTAGAAATGGTAGATTAGACTTAGATATTGACTATAAACAAGAAGTGTGTAAAACTTGGACTCGCCTTCTTAAAACCAGAAATTACATAGATCTGTACTAAACATGAGACAATATACTGCATAGCTAGTTGAACTTGAGATGAAATGCCATTTAAAATGCAATAGGGAAGTTCACAATGAAGAACAAGGAGATACATAAGCAGATGAAACTGAAGTGGTATGAGATTCATAGCAGATAAAACTTTTATAGCTCATTATTTTAAAGATTGTCTTTTTTTTTTTTTTTTTTTTATTCTGTCCATTTCATTATCCTGGGGTTTATAGTTCTTTCACGTTTGCATACCACTTCAGTTTTATCTGCTTGTGAATCTCATTTTTCTTCATTGTGAACTTACCTATTGCATTTTGAATGGCATTTCATCTCAAGTTCAACTAGCTATGCAGTATATTGTCTCATGTTTAGTATAAATCTACATAACTTCTGCTTTTAAGGTGAGTCAAAGTTTTACACACTTCTTGTTAATAGTCAGTATCTAAGCCTAATCAACCATTTCTGGTATCCATGCATTTGTTATTTTAATGTTTGAAACAATCTAAATGCTGCTTATATCAAGTAGCAATATTATTATAATCAAATGAGAGAGCTCTATAAGGAAAAGAAAGTACAAATTTTGAAATTTGTATTATATGGCGTAATCCCGTATTTCTTTCATGATTTATCTGCTTCTCCGGGCAAACACGGGATAAGATTCTTAACCTCCAGATTCGCTAAACATGAATGCCGGTTGCTTCGACTAGCGAATTCTGTGATGGTTAAATTCAAATTGATCGGAAACTTGAAACTTGGTCGTTCTGGGTGGTGTAGTGGTTAGCATACTCAGGCGTTTTCTGGGAGACGCGGGTTCGAGTCCCGCTCCAGGACGATGAAAATTTTCAAGTTTTCGGATATTATCTGACTTACCATCCTTGTCACATTTACGCCAAAAATCGGATTGCCATCTTCAAAATTTGTATTATATGGCGTAATCCCGTATTTCTTTCATGATTTATCTGCTTCTCGGGGGCAAACACGGGATAAGATTCTTAACCTCCAGATTCGCTAAACATGAATGCCGGTTGCTTCGACTAGCGAATTCTGTGATGGTTAAATTCAAATTGATCGGAAACTTGAAACTTGGTCGTTCTGGGTGGTGTAGTGGTTAGCATACTCAGGCGTTTTCTGGGAGACGCGGGTTCGAGTCCCGCTCCAGGACGATGAAAATTTTCAAGTTTTCGGATATTATCTGACTTACCATCCTTGTCACATTTACGCCAAAAATCGGATTGCCATCTTCAAAATTTGTATTATATGGCGTAATCCCGTATTTCTTTCATGATTTATCTGCTTCTCCGGGCAAACACGGGATAAGATTCTTAACCTCCAGATTCGCTAAACATGAATGCCGGTTGCTTCGACTAGCGAATTCTGTGATGGTTAAATTCAAATTGATCGGAAACTTGAAACTTGGTCGTTCTGGGTGGTGTAGTGGTTAGCATACTCAGGCGTTTTCTGGGAGACGCGGGTTCGAGTCCCGCTCCAGGACGATGAAAATTTTCAAGTTTTCGGATATTATCTGACTTACCATCCTTGTCACATTTACGCCAAAAATCGGATTGCCATCTTCAAAATTTGTATTATATGGCGTAATCCCGTATTTCTTTCATGATTTATCTGCTTCTCCGGGCAAACACGGGATAAGATTCTTAACCTCCAGATTCGCTAAACATGAATGCCGGTTGCTTCGACTAGCGAATTCTGTGATGGTTAAATTCAAATTGATCGGAAACTTGAAACTTGGTCGTTCTGGGTGGTGTAGTGGTTAGCATACTCAGGCGTTTTCTGGGAGACGCGGGTTCGAGTCCCGCTCCAGGACGATGAAAATTTTCAAGTTTTCGGATATTATCTGACTTACCATCCTTGTCACATTTACGCCAAAAATCGGATTGCCATCTTCAAAATTTGTATTATATGGCGTAATCCCGTATTTCTTTCATGATTTATCTGCTTCTCCGGGCAAACACGGGATAAGATTCTTAACCTCCAGATTCGCTAAACATGAATGCCGGTTGCTTCGACTAGCGAATTCTGTGATGGTTAAATTCAAATTGATCGGAAACTTGAAACTTGGTCGTTCTGGGTGGTGTAGTGGTTAGCATACTCAGGCGTTTTCTGGGAGACGCGGGTTCGAGTCCCGCTCCAGGACGATGAAAATTTTCAAGTTTTCGGATATTATCTGACTTACCATCCTTGTCACATTTACGCCAAAAATCGGATTGCCATCTTCAAAATTTGTATTATATGGCGTAATCCCGTATTTCTTTCATGAAAAGTAAGTGTTGTGTTCTGCTAGGTTTTTGGAAGTTTCGACTTGTTCTATTTTGTGTTTTAATTTACTGAAGATATCCAAATTCGTGCAGAACATGTCATATAAAAAGTTAAGGTAGTTGTCTTCAATGCACGATCATATAAAAAAAGCTGCACCTGCATACATAAAAAATTCAAACCTACTGGCAGAATTTAAAAATTTATTGTATAAGGTCAAAAAGTTAAAAGTAGAACCGTCAGAACTTTCGGGTTTCCGTAAAACCCATCATCAGATGACTAAACCAGAGAATCAGAGTAAGACAAATATATAGACAAGCATCGTTAAGAAATAATGATGTAAGGGGCACAAATGACAGACAACGCCACAGGTAAGACATCGTAAAACATCTGGTACAAATTAACATAAAGACCAGACTGTTCCAAATGAAGGAACAACATGGGTAAGTATCATGTGAAGCATAGAATTCTATTAGCACTGCAAAACAAGTTACATTAAAAAGATACAAAAAAAAAAAAAAAAAAAAATACAGAACATACAAGTTTTAAAAGGAAAGAAAAAAATATTACCTAGTCGTCCAGAAGAAACAAATAGAAACTCCATTGTAATGAAAAAGTGTCACATAAATTATGCTATTAAATTGTAACATCCATATCCTGCTGGATATCTAGAAGAATTAATTGTTTCCAGAGTGTCGGAACAAAGGCAGGAGTGTAATCATTACAGCAGAAATGTCTTTTAGATGTAATTACAAGACTCTCAGTGAACAGTAATGTTAGTGTAACAGTAATGGAGGCATCTTCCCAAACCGGGTAGTACAAACCATCAGCAGAAATGTCTTTAAGATGTAATTACAAGACTCTCAGTGAACAGTAATGAAGAGATAGTAGTTAGTGAAACAATAATGGAGGCATCTTCCCAAACCGGGTAGTGCAAACCATCGATCACAAGGCAGGAAAGTGCTGTATTTGTAAGTCCGTTTTTTATTACATGTTTATAATTCATTTAGTCTAGTCTCTAGATTAGTGGGTCCTATGTACTGAATGTTTGGAGTATCATTATTAATGCTTTTTAAGGGGATGCAACACACTCTGAATTTATTCAAACTCAATACCTGATCTTGATCGGGGTTTTTTTTAACTTTCCTTCAACTTCCTGTTAAGAAGAGCCTTCTCTCACTCATCAAGTATTCATAGATGCCTATGTGAAATCAAAAAAGTGTTCAATATTGCTCTTAAGCATGGCTTTAATACATTCGCCGTAAAAGCTGTCCTCAAGAAGCTCTACCAAGAAAGATCATTGACTCTCCAGAGGAACTATAAACATTGTAGATAGGTGGGTTAATAATATTATTCAAGCATTACACCAGTTCTTAAAGGCCTTTGCAAAACTCTTCACCTGGACTTAGGAGTGCAAACTACAAACATTTTCGGTTTGGTAAAAAACAATCAAGACCAGGTATTGAGTTTTAATAAGTTTGGAATGTATTGCATCCTCTTAAAAAGCATCGATAATGATACTCCAAACAGTCAATATATAGGATCGACCAAACGTACCCTGGGAACTAAACTAAATGAACATAAATCTGTGGTAAAAAACGGACTTACAAATACGGCACTTTCCTGCCTTGTGATTGATGGTTTGCACTACCTGGTTTAAGAAGATGCCTCCATTATTGTTACACCAACTACTATCTCTTCATTACTGTTCACTGAGAGTCTTGTAATTACATCTAAAAGACATTCGTGCTGTAATGATTACACTCCTGCCTTCATACAGACACTCTGGAAACAATTAATTCTTCCAGATACCCAGCAGGATATGGATGTTACAACTTAATAGTGACACTTTTTCATTACAATGGAGTTTCTATTTGTTTCCTCCGGACGGCTAGGTAATATTTTTTCTTTCCTTTTAAACTTGTATGTACTGTATTATCTTTTTGTATTGTTTTAATGTAACTTGTTATGCAGTGTATCAGAATTCTGTGCTTCACATGATACTTACCCATGTTTTTCCTTCATTCAGAACAGCCTGGTCTTTATGTCAACTTGTACCAGGTGTTTCACAATGTCTTACCTGTGGCGCTGTCTGTCATTTGCGCCTCTCACGTCATCATTTCTTAACGATGCTTGTCTATATATTTGTCGTACCCATCTGTTGATGGGTTTTATGGAAACTGGAAAATTTTTATGGTTCTACTTTTAACTTTTTAACCTTGTGCAATATTTTTTTTGAATTCTGCCAGTGGGTTTGAATTTTTTACGTATGCAGGTTTTTTAATATGATCATGCATCGAAGGCAGCTACCTTGACTTATTATATGTTTTAATTTACTGTTCAGTATGTGCTCTGGTAAAGAAAAAAGCTTTTCTTCATTGAAATTTATCAAGACCTACAGTCGAAATTCAACAACTGAAGATTGTCTCAATGAATGAGCTTTAATATTCATAAGAGGGGGCGTTCTTCAAGGAGTTAAAAAATTGCCACAACTTTCATGATATGATCGTCAATATCTTTGCCTCCAAGAATGACAGAAGAATTGACCAAAAGTGCAAATAACGACCATAAGTAAATATGCTTTCATTTTTTATTATTGTTATTTTTCTTTGTTGTTTAGTTTTTGTGTTTAGCTTTAGGATATACAGTATTTATTTCTTCATATATCCTTCCTTCCACCAACCCCAACTCCCTTTACATCCTACATACCATAAAAACCAGGAGTCACCCTGTGACATAATGTTAAAATGATAATAATTGATGTCATGGCTATTCCTAGACTTGATGCACTATAAATTTCACTAAATTATGGGTTTTTACTCAGGAATAAAAAAGTCTACAATATAAAATGTGAGTGTGGTCTCAGCTATGTGGGAGAAACAGGCAGACAGCTTAAAACCAGATTAGCAGAACATAAAGCTGTGATTAAAAATTTGACAAACAAAAAAGGTTTGGAAAGACATGTCCAAAATACAGGACAAAGTGCTTTGGGACACTGTAGAAGTTCTGACACATCAACAGCACTTTTTCAAGAGAAAATTATCAGAAAGACTGGAAATTGAAAGAAGAGGTACAACATTAAATGATGTGAAAGGTTGGAATTTAGCTAATGAATAGCAACACCTACTATAGTGTAGTCCTGAAGAAGGGTGGGGAAGCTACCCGAAAATTTGACTGTAAGTAATTTCCTTTTATTCCTTAGTAAAATCCATAATTTAGTGAAATTTGTAGTTAAAATGTTAGAACTTAACAGCACAGAAAACCTTGTGTGAAATAAACCACATACTACATGTATATTAGATTATGTATGAAAATAGAATCTCTTGGCTTTTCAATGACTTACTTAGCATACTGAATTCCTGATCAGAGAAGTATTTCTCTCAAACGAAAAAGATAAAAGGCAGTACTCATGTGATAAGGTCACTGCTGAAATACAATCATATTTCAGGCAAAATACTTGTTGCTAATGAACAAATATTAAAGCCATAATTAATCATATCATGATACTTCTCCAAAATTTTTGTTTGTCTGTGTGTGTTTTAGGGGGGGTTAAAAGCCATCATTCAGCAACTGTGAGGGTTATAAGTAATTGCCCATCTGTAATTTAGTACTTCTGGTTCAAGGAGAAGAGAAAGAGCCAATTCCTCAGACCACTAGGGCAATGGTACAACTAGTAACAAGTTTATTGGGATCATGAGCTAATTTAAACAGACAACACAAAGCATCTAACTCTTTGTGATACTTATTTGTTATTCAAACCAAACACACAGTGCTTGGACTGTCAAGCTGTTGGTCTACATACATTCACTTCACATCACTATAATCCTAAAAATTGAAAAGTAACAGCAGTAAACAATTTACAGAACAATTATATTTAAAGGACAAACTGTACTTATACAGCTAACAAAATGCCATTATGCTGATTCCTTATTTAAAGCTGCACAGAACACCGAATGAAGAAGCAAACAGCACAACTGACATGTACGTGCTGATGCTTCACAAGAAATAATGGTCTCACAAAAGTCAAAACACAACTGAAAATGTAAGACTTTCTCCCAAAATTCTTGAGCAAAGAAAAATCCTGATGCTGTATACAGTTCATCATGGATATTAATACATATATGATTGTGGAAAGGCTGACAGGATTGAAATAATGCAGCTGTTGGATTTCAGACTATAAAACTACCTGAGAAAATATCATAGTACATATGAATATTGCTGTTGGGTAAGGCAAGATGCAAAGCCCTTTCCTAAGCATTGCATTGTTTCAGAATGAATAATTCATGTGGCTTCCAAAGTCTTGAGTGCTTGGACTGAGTTTTACAGCTTTGTCGATCAGCTGTGATTGAATACCAGCAAAAACATGCTCACAGCATATTTGCAATTTCTGTGAGGTATGGAGATGAGTTAACAACTGTTGGGAAGACACACAGCACCTACATTTTCCAAAACATGGTAGAGTTTATATAATGGTAAACCGGGCAGCATTTTCTTTGTATGTGCTGAAATCCACAATGGGGAATAAATACAATGTTTGTCTGAGGGGAAGACTGAGTTTAAAAAAAAATGACGATTCCAAACATATTTTAGTAATTTTGTGATTTTCAAAATGTAATTTACCATACAGTTTTTGCATTACATGATTTAACAAAATATAATTAGCATTTGGCAAGTACATATGCATGCCTCAGAAAACTTGAAAAGTATATCATCCTGGAATAAGAATTGCACCCACAACTCCTGATTTACATTCAGGTATGTTACCATTACACCACCCAGAATGAAGAACTTCCAAGAAACTGAGGATGTGTTTCAAAACTCAGATGAAACGCTAACATACCTGAATGTAAATCGGAAGCTGTGGATTCGATTCCCATTCCAGGACGATGTAATTTTCAAGTTTTCTGAGGCATGCTTGTGTACTTGCCTGATTAATTTGGTATCCGCCCTGCACATTTATTTGATTATCATAATTACCATTTATTGGAGTTGTACACGCCAGCTACGAGTCTCTGGAAGAAGTAAAAATTTTGTTACCATACAATCATAATCAAAAGGTATATCTATTTCAATTGCCAAGACAGCTAAAGATGAAAGTATTTCTTCTCCCTTCGTCCTTGAAGACAATTTTCCAATCTCAGACATGAAAATGTTTGTTCAGAACTGGCTGAGCTCATTGGCACAGTAAAAAAAAAGTTCTAGAGATGGTATCTTCCATTTTAGATAAGAAAATGTACTGGCCACTATCGATCAGAGATGATGATGTATGCTGAAAATAGCCATATTGTGAAAGTGGGCATGGAAGGCAATTTTGGAAATCATTATTTTATAAGACAGATTTACAATTTTAACTGCTAAAGTTAAATTTCTTATCCAAGAGATAAAAGAATTTAAAAAAATGTTTTTATTGCACAAAAATTTGGGAGTGCAATTGTATTCTTGCCATTTTCTTTTTGTCGCCTATGATGGTTAACTTGTGTTGATGCCTTAGCGGTACAATCAAACATGGCTAACTTCTTGAAATGCACCATCTAAGATTATGGATGTAGCCTTCCTACCTGCTGCAACCGATATCATACATGGCTAAACATACACTAGCACAGCACAGTGGAAGAAACATCAGTTGCTGAGCGTTAATATATTTTGCTAAAAGTAAAGACTTATAGCTCTATGCAAATTTATAAAAAACTGAAATAGCAACATTTTTGTTAATAGTGTTGCAGCATTTGGGGGTGTTCTTTTGTTACATATGGATAGATTGAATAAGCCGTTCTCACTAAAAAGAAATTGTACAAGCATTATTAAGGGAATGGGGAAAAGGGATTAACAACAAATATAGTCTAGCAAACACTTTTGAAAATTCCAAATGACCACTGACCAGAAAATTTTCCTGGAAGACATATGGGAAAAAGGGAACAAACAGTTGTTCTTTTAATTTTCCAGAAAATAATGTGTTTGCTGGAAGCATGACTTAAAATCAAATTTTTGTATTTGACTTGCAGGAAATCTATTAGTACTCTTGTTTACCAAGGGAGGACACTATCTCAGACATAACTGACCACATGACCATCTTTTTGCTTTTTCTTTGTACCCCATAGCTGGTTCTTGTGCATTACAATGAAAATAAATCAGTTACTCTGGTACCCACAACAATCACCTGCAGAGCAATACTGGCTATGGTATTAGCATTCCTCATAAGATGCTCTGTGGGAACTAATTCTTCATGAAACATTCATTTCAACAGGTATTTGATTACATAGCAAACAATGTGTCACACAACAGATTGCAGGTTGAGGCCAACTTGTGACAATTTATTACTTAAACTGGGACCATGCACTGAAAGCAACCTAAAAACAGAGATAAAGCAAGGAGGAATTATCAGTCATGGGAGGAATACCAAATGTTCAACCAACTGAAAAAATGTCTAAGTCACAAAATTATTAGTAACATTCATGCAATTACAGGGATAACTTAATATTATTAAATATTACTGCATCTCTGGATGAAATTTTGTGCAAGCACTACATGTAATAACTGCTACACATTCTTGTATAAATATTGCTGATAGCTACTAAGGTACAAAATCAGTGCACTGGCATAATGGCATGTAACTGGGCACCCCCCCCCTTAATTAATGCAAAATACACTATGGCCTACAGATGAAACACAGCAAGACTTCAATAAAATTTTAGTGACCTGTGGGAATATACGGTCCACTGGTGCAGAAACTGGACAATTTTCATCTGTCCCTGAAAATGAGATATTCTGAAATAACAAGTGCATGAATCACTTAGCTTCTCATTCTCATGGTGGAAATACAGCACATGGACCACTGTTCAGTGACTGTGATTTGGCAAATAAAGCATATGCAGCTGTAGGCAACACAAAGGTAAAGAAAAATCAGTACTGAAAGATTTTAACGTAGCACTACTAAATTTTGTATTTTTTTTATAAGTAATGTTGACATACTGCACTTGCTAATAACATATCTGAACAGACCTAGCTCATTGAATTACTTTTGTACGCAATAGTACTTAAATGCAATTATGTAATATTGGTATCTTCCACCACCTGCAAACAGAAAAAACACCCAGGCTATGTGTGATCCATCAAGTTATGAAAAAAAAATGCATTTGCAGAACTGAGAGCAGGCACATCGCTAGACTTCGAAATCAGGATGGGTGAGCATTATTTTTGGTTGGGCAAGCTTGATAGCAACTTTTTTTATGAATTCTTTTAATTAAAGGTTAAACGATCACAATGAGCAACTCGATGGGCTGTAAGCAGTTGCCCATCCCTAATTTAAGGTCACTGGTTCCAGGGAAGGGAGAGCAAGACAAACGCAACATCCATGCCTCACCAGAATTCCAACCCACTCTTCCCTGACGAATGGTCATAAGCCAATGCTTAGACCACTGCACCACCGAGGCGGTTCCAATGCTTTTCACTACCGGCTACAAAAGAATTCATGCAATTCTGACCCCCACCACCTGGACACACATACATACATGGACCTGACTAGTTATGCCACAGGTGTAAGATACCGGTGTTGGTGGAATTTTGCCTTCAACTTTTTGCTTGCTCTGGATGCATTGTCTTAAATTTCTTTTCAAAATTTTCCATTTTTGCTTACGAAAATAGTACTGCACTTGAACAATTTATATTAAAAAAAATGTTTTTGTTTTTCTAAATAAAATTTTAACGTTGTGCCCCGCAGACACAATACATTCCCCTCCTTAACTTCCTTCCAGCCAGCGACTTGGCCTTGCACTTCTCTAATGCAAAGCAGTCGTCAGCCACTTTCTGAAGTTTCACTGTCCCAGGGCAGTCTTAAAGATGCTATTGTAGCTTTAGACTCCTTTCCATGTTGGAATCCCCTATTTTGTAAAGAAAACAAACAGAGCAATTAGCGACCGCCTCATTGAATTCCTATACAACCTCCTCATTAGCCCCCTGGTCATGCAAACATGAAAAAGAAACTGAGGAATTGGAACAGTGGAGAACAACTGAATTTTCATGTTTTCATGGCCCTGTGGTGCTATTTTGACAACCTTTTTTGGAGACTTAAACAACGCACTTCCTAGGGGAAAATACGTTGGGTTACATGAAATAAAACACAAGACTTATTACTTGGCAAAGTGCAGACTATATTTTAAAGTTAAATATATTGAAAAATGGCACACTGTGAACTGGGTGGGCAGGACAAATTTCAGGATGGGCTCAAGAGCACCCTCTTGGTGATGTCCCTGACTGAGAGTAAGATAAACTTTCACAAGTTTGTTACTGTTGTCTTTGACTTGATGATATGAAGTCAAAGACACCTAAAAACAGTTTTTTAGGCAAATTTAATGTGCTTAAAGGAGTTTAACTTTGCAAGCAAGTTAATGTGTGAAATACACATATACTCACCCTACATTCGTTGTAGGACTAACACTATTTTTATAGCACGTTTTTTGCCGATTCACGATATGAACCACATGCACCTAATAAAAAGCAACTTAAAAAGAACAAATAAAAAAAGTATATATGTGTAAAAAATGTCTTTCGGCATCAATAATACAACCATGTGGTTTTAAGATAAGTTAAATTTAAATTTATCAATAGTAACAGTACTTCCCTTAAACCAAATATTGTTTTGATTACAGTTTAATAAATTATTAATATTTGGTCCTTCTAAATATGTATACTTTTAATATCAAACAAAGGGAAGGTACACGTGGTTCAAATTGTGAATCAGCAAAAGCGCGTGCTATAAAAATAGTTACAATGAATGTAGAGTATATTTGTATTTCACACATTAATTTGCTTGCAAAGTTAAAAACTTTCACAAGATTACAAAACTCCAACCTGTACTTTTTATAATGCAACTAGTAACTGCTAATAATTATTTTCTGAAGGGAAAACAGCAAGAGGAGATGTGTGAAGTACTAAACCCAATTTTCACAAGCCGTATGTTATATGGAAGTATTTTCCTCATTGATCTCTTACACCTACACATGAGCAAATCTCAGCCATTATAAGATGTAAATAGTGATTCTCTCACTCATTTCAGATTGTTCAAAGAGTCAATTACATTACTCAGGATGCTCAACCAGTCAGCTCTATCAATGTCACAAACTCTCACTTCAATCAATATGAAGTCTTAACACTCAGACATCTATTCATTCATAAATGAATTGAAGAATTTCATGCCCCTTCCAGAAAGCTAAATGTGCAAATGTCTTTCTCAAAGTGAGATACCCCAAAAGCTGATTACTTGTGAGGGACCTCGTTGTTGAGGTGTCCACAATGCATCTGTTGATAGTAGTGTAGCATATAATAGATAAAACAAGGTATCATTTTGTAATGTGGAACACAATACAATAATGTATATGACATATAAAATTTACGTGGGGGGGGGGTACTGGAATTTACATTCTGTCTCTCTATGGGATATGAAGAAGGGGTATCCTAAGAATGAAAACGGTGATACGTGCAAGTCATTACAATATACAGTACTCAAAAAATGAACAAAAGATCATTTTGGAAACAAGTCCACTCATTTTCATTTCAGTGAATTCTTTATGTTGTACCCAATATTGTTCACATTATGAAGTACATGGTGAATTGGTTGTTTCACTTGAAGAAGCCAAGTATGGGCTATTCCTCGTTACAGGTTACATCGCCCTTTTTTATATTTCCTATGCATTATTCACATATACAGTACTCAAAAAATGAACAAAAGATCATTTTGGAAACAAGTGCACTCATTTTCATTTCACTGAATTCTTTATGTTGTACCCAATATTGTTCACATTATGAAGTACATGGTGAATTGGTTGTTTCACTTGATGAAGCCAAGTATGGGCTATTCCTCGTTACAGGTTACATCACCCTTTTTTATATTTCCTATGCATTATTCACATAAATTATAGTGATTTAATGTGCGAGAACCTTTCACTGTTCCATATAAGGAGCTCATACACTTGAGAGTTACATGTTCTTCATGCACAGTATCAATTGAGGTGTTACAATTTTTTTACATTAAGTGAATACTGAAAAAAAATTCATGTTCTAACAAATAGTCTACTTTTAATGCCACAAAGAAATGCAAGTTTGTTGTAGAATCACTGGCAAACCATGAATACATTAGCTATGTCTTGTCACATGATCACTTTGCACTGTACTTCTTTGCCATTGCTTTTCTGTTTCAGGGAGTTGTAGCACCGATATTGTAATATTTAGAAGTAGAACTTTTTGGTTGTCTATGATATTTCAAAAGTTCTTGTGAGTTTTGCATTTCACCATTAGTGGAACTGCAATTGCACTTATGAAGCTTGCACCCACTGTACTATATGACTTAATTCTAGATTGACTGGATTGTTTTCAAGCCATTGTCCTGTCCTGAGTAAGGACTTTGTGTAGCATTCATTAGAGAGATATGTACATATACTGAGGAGGATATGAAGAGGTACTGGGTTCTATTTGCTGCTAGTTGAGAACAGCTTCTTATATGGAGATCATTCACTAGTTTCTATGGTCTTCAAAGTAGTTAAAGAAGCATAGCAGAAGCTTAGAATGCTGCCAAAAGAAGCAGCATATTGAAATAATTAACTGAATGTTGTACAGGGTTAGCTGGGGGTCCTGATAATTTGAGGAATGGTGTGTGTGTTGCTTATTTAATTGTACTTGGTACCCTTCAGCCAAACCTGCCCCTTATAATGAAATTTAATCAGCCAGCATTTGCCACCTTTCGTATTTATTTCTGAGATTGTATGACCAGACTAATAAATGGTGGATCTGCCAGTACAAGATACAGGGCAAAAACTAAATGTACTGATGGTTCTATAGTTACTTCAGATATATATCAATGTATCCTATTTTGTGATATTGCCTTCATCATAGATGCCACATTTGAGACAGTGCATGTGTGTGACCGGGAGATTTTTCATTTCCTAAAACGTACCCTCTCGCCAATTTAAACTGTCCCCAAGGCAGTGAATTCCTTTTCATTGAGATGTTTCAAATGAAGAATTCTTCATTAATTTTCTAATTTCAGGTCCAATTAAAACACCTTTTTTTAGTTTAGTATCACTTATCTTTGGAAATTTCTGTCCAAATATTGAAATCCAGATGTTTCATGATTTGTAACTTTGACAAAGTTTTTCATCAGCCCAAGATTTATATGCAGGGCTAGATTAAGAGGTGGTGGTGGTGGTGGGAGGGGGGTCTATAGGGGGAGATTAAGAGGTGGAGGGGGGTCTATAGGGCTAGATTAAGAGGTGGTGGTGGTGGTGGGAGGGGGTCCTCTTGGGCCCTTGGTAATGGTGGGCCTTGAGGCCCACCATTACCAAGGGTCCCAAGAGGCATGCCTGGGCAAATAAGAGAGGTTTACATAATGGTTTTACTTTTACCTTGTATGATTCCTACTTGGTCAGAAACAGGCTGGAAGACGAACAGATTTCAAGGCAGCGACACACCGAGGGTTAAAGTTTCATGTCGTTGTGTCCAGCGGGGTTATTGAGATGGTTTCAGCTTTTTCACTGCCAATTCACATATTTTTCAACAGGTGTTTAAATTTTACCCAAAGGCACATTTTATGCAGGGCACTCTATCACTATAATGATTCTTCTTTGCTCTGCTATCTCATCAACACAGGAAGCAACAGTATTTAGTGCATCTAGTTTGTCATCTGAGCAACATTACCATCACTTTAAGGTCACATAAGTGTTCCATTTGTTGGCATCATAATTATTTTTTTGCAACACAAGTTTCATGTTTTCATATGTTTCTTTCAGTCACTGAATGAGCTGTTGGGATAACTATACTGTGAGTTCTTATTGTGAACAGAACAGTTTCCATAGTGACCTTTGGTGAATTGATAAAAACTTCCCATCACACTGGTATGTGTTGAAATCCAAAGGACTTAATAAACCCATCTAAGTCACTGCAGATCAAGTTGCCACATTCAGAGAAAAATGTTATATACTTTGACAGCTTCTGAAAAATGTAACTTACATTCCTTTAACATTTTCGAGGTTAGTCGCAAGTACTCACCTATTGCTTGACATACGTTTAGTACGTTAAATGTATGTCAGGAAGTATAGGTGTGTACTTGTGACTAACCTCAAAAATATTAAACTCACTGAAAGTATGTTTTCAGATAATGAAAACATTTAAGTGTCAAACTCATTATTTTTATTAGTCTTTAGTTCCCTTGGCAAAAAAAATCCATCTTAGGAGTCATGATGCTAAAACTTCTGTATGAACTTTTGAAATATGTCTTACAAGGTCATTCAACTCTTCTTGAATGATAAAGCGTGGGTTTGACGAGTGTTTAGCTGCAAAATTTTGATCTCTGCAAGGCATTTCCCCTGGCTCTTTCTCATTACATTCAATCTCTGTAGGTGCTAGGTGTTTTTGCACTGATAAATAAGCCACTGGCCGCAAAGCTGATGGAAGATTTGGATTCCCTATTTTTTGATGAAAATCAGGAAACATTTGCAAGAAAAAAGTAACAATCTGTTACATGACCCATTGACTCTTTCTAAAGCATTGAACTAAGGAATTGGACATTGTACACAAATGGCATACAATGCCCAATTCCTTTAAGCCATGATCAAAAATTGACCACACAGCTTATGCAACATGCATGTGGCACTTAGCTAGTATCCTGGTCACCTGCCTTACAAGCAAAATAAAGTTCATGTGCTTTTTTAATAAATCCTGTAAATAGTCTGTGCTTCTTCTTGGGAATAAATTCACCATATATATAACAAAACAGGTTAGGAAAATTGATGCATTAATGAGGCATCATTCAATGACACTTTATGCAGCATGCACCAAGATTACAACTGATTATGAGTCATACAGGGGCAGGGTGTCTGCAGAAAAGTAATGCAGTCACTACTGCATACATGCATTAGCTATTGCATCACTTTCATCCACTTACAGTAAAAGATGAAGTAATAGCAATTGGATGGTTGCCTCATAGCCTGCCATATCTTCTACTACATCAACTTTATTGGGAACTGTATGTGTTGGAAAAATTAAAAAAACATATTTGGAATCAGCAAGCAAAACTCTACAAGAAACACCCATTGGCTTAAAAGAAACATGAAGAGTGTTGAACAATGTTATTTTACTTTAGGTTTTCACACTAGGCATGCAACTAGAATTTTTATTTAATGCATACCACCTTGAAATAAAAAAATTTGTGTGAATCTATTGCTCCTGGTTGACCCCCCCAGTCCCATTTATTCAAAATATCAGTGTATGTGTCATCCCTGTAATGCTGGTTTTAATAAAACTAACATGTTATTGAAATTAGATTTCTTGACAAGCTCCTGTGTTGTGAAGTGTGGAAGCTCACATGTCTGTCTCTTAAGCCTCTGGGAAATGCTTTTTAAAACTGTTTGTGGGTCTTCAAAAATGAGTGTATTTATGAGAAAATTATTCTAACAGTGTTCTAAACAGGATTTTTTAATTTTGCAAAATAAAAAACTGTAGCTTGCCAGCTGTGAAAATATTTGATATACACTTTAACAATAACACACTTACTCATACATGCTGGTCCCCTGTATTTCACATACACTGACGGAAAAAAAAATCCCAACACCACGAAAAAATAGTTGTAGGGGAATGAAATGGCGGCAATACATTTGTATAGGTAACATATTTAATCGATTAAGGTTTCAAGATCACAGCTTATTGTAAGCGCGAGAAGAGCCATTTTAAATGTGAAATGCTGGTACATTAATAACCGGTGTAACCGACAGAATGTTGAATGCAAGCACGCAAACGTTCATGCATTGTGTCGTACAGGTGCTGGATGTCAGTGTGTGGGATGGAGTTCCATGCCTGTTGCACTTGGTCGGTCAATACAGGGACGGTTCATGCTGGTTGGGGGTGACGCTGGAATTGTCGTCCAATGATGTCCCATACGTGCTTGATTGGTGAAAGATCTGGTGATCTAGCAGGCCACGGCAACATGTTGACACTCTGTAGAGCATGTTGGGTTACAACAGCGGTATGCGGGCGAGCGTTATCCTGTTGGAAAACACCCCCTGGAATGCTGTTCATGAATGGCAGCACAACAGGTTGAATCACCAGACCGACATACAACTGTGCCGTCAGGGTGGGTGGGATAACCACGAGAGTGCTCCTGCTGTCATAGGAAATTGCTCCCCAGACCACAACTCCAGGTGTAGGTCCAGTGTGTCTCGGCAGCAGACAGGTTGGTTGCAGGCACTCACCTGGCCTCCTTCTAACAAACACACGGCCATCACCGGCACCCAGACAGAACCGGCTTTCATCAGAAAACACAACAGATCTCCACTCCGTCCTCCAATGAGCTCTAGCTTGACACCACTGACGTCGCAAACGGCAGTGGTTTGGAGTAAGCGGAATGCATGCTACAGGGTGTCTGACTTGGAGCTGTCCTTCAAGTAACTGATTTGTAACAGTTCGTTGTGTCACTGTGGTGGCAACTGCAGCTCGAATTGCTGCCGCAGACGCAGTACGATGTGCCATGGCCATACGGCTTACAGTAGTGCCACGTGGCCGGCCGGAACCCGGTCTTCTTGAGGCAGTACCTTCAACCTGGTCTTCTTGAGGCAGTACCTTCCCTTGACCACCGCTGCCAACAATCATGCACAGTGGTTACATTCCTGCCAAGTCGTTGTGCAATATTGCGGAAAGAAAATCCACCTTCTTGTAGTCCTATTACACGACCTCGTTCAAACTCCATGAGCTGTTGATAATGGCTTAGTCTTCTTAAAGGCATTCTTGACTAACATCAACACCCTACGTCGAATCTCAATGATAACTAACGCTCACGAACGTTACAGCGCATATTTACAGCAAACCTGCTTTGCATGTTCCGAGGGGCGCTACTAGCGCCACACATATGCGCCGAGGCCGAAATCTGCATAGACGTCATCTTACAGATGTACTCTCACCGCCTACCAACTGTCGTTTATCTAACACAACCCCTTCTTGGTGTTGGGAATTTTTTTTCCGTCAGTGTATTTCAAGATATGACAAACATTTTAAATATTTCTACACACCAAACGTTAGTTGATGATGTTAATAAACTGTGTAAAAGCTGCTTTCTCTTTATTGTCACTAACACTCATGTAAAATGAAAAAAAAAAAAAAAAAAAAAACATTACTGCATTTGTAATTTCTTTACATGGTGTACTTAAGGTATTGTACAAAGGGGGAAGAAATGTGGTAATAGTACGGGAGAGTTCTCCGGAAGTGAACTGGTCCTATACATGAATGGAACTTATCTGCTGTTCATACAAGGGGAAAGCCATAAATGCACTATTTTCCTTTCCGGAAATAGGTTGCGAGTTTCCATATTACCCCCCCCCCCAAAAGAAAACAATAGTAGATTTTTTCCTTCAGAAATGCTTGCGGGAAATGTTTGACAAGCAGATGTTAAGTTTTCTGGCCATCATACCTTGCAATCCAGTGACAGACATATTCTTTTGAACTGCAATGCCTTGTAAACGCTAATTAGTACTTTACAGAAATGCATGTATGTGTTTCAATAGTGACTAATTAATGAGTGTGTACGTTTTTTATTTTTATTGACTGGGGTTTTAAAGACCACCATGAGCAATTCAATCAATGAACTATAAGCAGTTTCCCATCCCTAATTTAGGGCCACTGGTTCAAGGGAAGGGAAAGAGCCAGTGCCATAAGACAAACACAACATCCATGCCTCACCAGGATTCCAACCCGGACGCATCTTGGACGAATGGTCAGTACAATTTTTTATTTGTTTATTTTAAGGATGTAGCCTTTGATTCATTTGAAGCAAAGAATTCATTCACTAAGGGGTTTCCATTCTACCATATGAACAGACTGGTAGCTGGTACATGGCCACCGTTAATCCTTTGCTTCAAATAAATGAGAGGCTATGTCCTTAAAACAAAAAACTTACACTCATTAATCAGTTACTTTTGAATTACACACAGCAGTGTTTCAGTAAAATACTAATTAGTTGTTAAGTGGCCTTACAACTCTGGGTAAAATGGCTGTCGATAATGTTACTACTTTGAACATAAACATTACTTGGCAAATTTTCTTGCAAGTGTTTCTAAAGAAAAAATGGGCTATATTTACTTTTTTTTTTTTTTCTTGTAAGGAGGGGTTAGGTGTTGCATGCCATTTTTAGAAAGCAAAATCATGCATTCATAGTCCACCTCCTCCGCATTTTCAAGCATGCATTGTAGCTAACCATTCCATTTGACAGTAAGACTTGTTCACTTCATACAGAGCCCTCTCATACAAGTACCAGAAATGTTGGAACTGAAATGCTTACTTAACTAGAATGTGCTGTGATATTGTAAGTATTTTTCTGTTTACATATATTCATCCTTTATCAATTGTTAAATACCTTAATAGAGACTGACTTAAGATAATTAGGTTCAAGAGTCTGATTTAACGTAATGTATGATGCTAAAATGTGCTGTCTACCTTTGTGCATAAGATATACCAAATTTTGTTCTGCCCAAAAATGTTTTTTCAGCCAACATACAGTACTGATTGTCACTGTAGTGTAAGAACATTTAAAGCCCTCTAAAATCATTTGTAGCAGGCAAATGTTTTGATTTTTATGACAGTTGTCTGTAGTAACAATGTTACCAGTGCCAATTACCCTACTATTATAATATATAGTAACTTTTTAATTAGAAATGTCCATGGAAACTCAAAAGAAAAATAATTTGACTTCATGGCTGTTATCAGAAAAAAAGCCTGTTTTTTTTTAATAAGTAGGCTTAAGAATCAGGTACATGTTGCAGAATTTGTTTTAAAAAAAGATAAAAAAATTAAAACTGACATTCCAACAAACATAGCTGCATGTGACATTAGTGTAGCTCTCAGTTCACATAAAGAGCCATAAAATATTTCTAACTTTGCTGATTGAAAATTAAAACGCAATTATACATATGTTAATTAAGGTTAGCAACATGTAAGGCTATAATATACAATGAAGGCACTGAGTTATGACAATGATTTTCATGCTTCAGGTATTTTATGTAGAAATTGGCAGTTTTTCACACATATAGCAGCCTATATGAAAAACTGCCAATTTCAACATAATCTACCTGAAGTGCATATTTTGATCTTATGTTCTTTAACTGAATTATGTGAATGTTGGAATGGTAAAGTAACTAATGAATGTCAAGCAGCAGCAATAATTTCCTGAGAAAATGTTTCACAGAATAGCTGTGGAGATCTGAAGTTAACAGATAATAATACTGAATCCCATGTTGTAAAACATCTTTACAGGAAATTATTGCTCAGGCATGAAATTAAATAAAACAATATTGTATGTATACAATATATACATATATATAAACAAATTTATATCATGTATTTTATGTATATAATTGATTTTTTGATATACATACATTATTGGATGTATATATACACTGCTGGCCACCAAAAATGCAACATCAAGAAGGAAACATCCGATTGGCCTGAAATTCGCAGCATGCGTCGCCCGTGAGAGGACATGCAAACGATTAGCATTGCAGGGCATATGCAAATCATGTGCGCCCGGCACGCCACCCAGAAGCACTATAAGAAAGCTGCACAGAAGGCGGGGTGTAAGTAGTGGAAGTGTGTTGTGCTGGCGGACCTGTGCATGGGAAGCTTCCTGATGCCTCGTCGCAGAAAACAGCAGTCATTCCAGCACGTTTTGGAGTTCGACAGAGGACAAATAGTGACTTATCGCGACAGCGGTTTATCGTACCAAGACATCGGTACCCGTGTGGGACGACATCCAGCCACAGTGAGGTGAGTATGGATTCGGTGGGTACAGGAGGGAAGGATGGACCGACATAAGTGATTGGCGCAGCCGCGGCACAACACCGAACGAGAGGACCGGCGTGTTGTGCGGCGGGCATTGATGGCTCACACCGCCACATCACGAACGTTAGCGCAGGAATTAGGGTGTGTTGCACAATAACCTGTGTCAGCACGTACCGTTCGACGTCGTCTGCAGGAGCAGGAACTTGTCGCACGGCAGCCATTGCTCCGATTACCATTGATGTTACACCACCGCCGAGTGTGGCGGCTGTGGGCAGTTGAACGCCGCACCTGGACTACTGAATGGCACGACATTGTCTTCTACGACGAATCCTGCTTCTTCCTGCAACACCACCATGGTTGGATCTGCGCGTGGCGGCACCGCGGCGAGAGACTGTATTATGACGCCTGCATTATGCTTCGCCATACCGGTCCGTCGCCTGGCATTATGGTTTGGGGCGCAATTAGATATGACACCCGCACCCCTCTGGTACGCATCGCTGGTACATTCAACAGCCACCACTACATCTCCGACATTTTGGAGCCTGTAGTTCTCCCTTGCCTGCAGGACCTGCCAGAGGCCACGTTTCACCGGGACAATGCACGCCCGCACGTGGAACGCATCGTGCAATAATTCTTCACGGCCCACCAGGTGTCACTGCTGCCGTGGCCTGCCTGTTCTCCCGATGTCGCCCATCGAACACGTCTGGTCACTGATCTGCAACCGAGTGGCCCGGCAAGCACCACCCGCGGCTATGCCTGATGAACTGTGGCAACGTGTGGAAGCAGCCTGGACCGACATACCCTAAGCCCACATCCAAAGCCTCTTTCGTTCGATGCCGCGGTATGTGATGGCCATTATTGCTAACCATGGGGGCCACACAAACTATTGATATCTGCGTGTTGCGCAAGTCGCCTGGGCCTGTAAGCTCAATCGTTTCATCTTTATATCTGTTATGTGTCCAGTAAATCTGGCTTTGCTATCTCGTGTTCTTCTTGGTGTTGCATTTTGGGTGGCCAGCAGTGTACATGTATATAAATGGAACTTTTTATCTTTAATACAGTACTGAATATTGTATCTTGCTTGAAATAGAGAAAGGTGTAACCATAGCTTTTTGTGTGTGGTATGCCAGGATCAAGGCAGGAGAGTGTTGACTGCATTTAATTGGCACCACATGCACAACTTGAAAATATTAATTTGAAATCATGAAGGCACTAGCGAGGGAAGATGGTGGAAGTGCCGAATGTAACCTTTTATTCAGCCCTACATTTTTTGGATGCTGACTAAGTTTTTCTAAGTTCACAAAACATCATGAATTTAATGTAATTCAAAATTTATTCCCAGGAATGGCATTCAAAGATTTCTATTTGGAACTTAAGAATTTTTCATAACTAACCCAAATCTCATGGGTTCTTAGCATAAAAAATCATAACTAAAAATAAACTTTTGAGTTATAGGTTTACTGCTATTGTTAGTAAATATCAACATTAAATATAAAAATAACAATACGAGTTGCGAGCAGTGTTGCCATTCTACTGATTTTGACTCCCATCTAGATTTTCGTATTCTACTGATTTTTTTTTCTGTTTTAAGACCACCTATACACTTAGAGGCGTGCTGTCTAAGAATGTCTGCATTCTTTCAATACTCACCATCTACTGATCCAATGGACAAGACTCACCTCAGAATTGGTCTGAAGAGAAAAATCTGACCAAGAATGAAATTATTGAACACTTTGTCACGTTACGGGTATTTGATAGGAGCATAAGAGGAAATCTAGAGGGCTTGAGATGCTTCCTTGGAGTTCTTCTTTGGTCAATGTCCTTTCGTGAGCATTTGCATAATAAATTGGAAATGCATGGCCTCGAGTTCTTTGTCTAGAGTGCGATAAAAGAACACACAGGATAGATTCATATTGCTCTCTCTCTCTCTCTCTCTCTCTCTCTCCCCACCCTTCTATGACAGGCTGCACAGTTGATTTGTTGCTATGAGAGCTGCTTGTACCTGAGATTGCCAATTTGATGTAGATCATACAGCTGTAGACGTGGAGCTGAGGAGGACAGTCATTATGTTTCATGGATGATTCTTCTACCTGTCGGTGGATGTCAATGCAGCAGAGGGGCGTCTATGCCAGAGCAGTGATGATGATGTGAATCGTTGTAAATATCAGTCTGCCCTCATTGACAGTATTTTGGCTTGGTGTTCCTGATTGATTCCTCTACCTGCCGAAGTGTCGGTACAGCGCCGGGGTGTCTATGCCTGAGCCTCTGCCAATGATGCTGTGAACCTTCATGTATATTCAAACTTCATTCGTGGATTTGGTCGAGCGTTGGCTGGATATCCGTGGTGGATTCTTCTATCTGCAAATAAGTGCCAGTACAGCAGCGGGGTGCTTAGGCCGAGTTCTTGATGATGATGCAGACTGTTTGAGGTATGGTTGTCCTCATCGACTGTGCTTGCTGGCTTCTTTCCTTATGTTCCAGTTCATGTTCATGCTGTGGAAGGACTTTTACTCAAAGACTGGTGTGTTGAATCATGATTATGTTGGCGTTCGTGAGCGTTTCTTCTGTTTGACTAACCATTTCAAGGTAAGGCATTTCTGGCCTTTAGAGCAAAGAGAAGTTATGATAAATTGTAACTAATTAAGGAATGATATTAAACAGTTGAATTTGATTTGTATTGTAAAATTTGTGCACTGTTGCTATTTACTTAACTTAATTTAGTCAACACTTTTAAGACAGTCCTTCCTACAGAGGGTTTGAGCTAGTTTGGGCCGGGCAAAGAGATAGATAGTTGCAGGTTGGACCGTTGCAACTATCTCTTTATTTTTCAAAATTCATACTGGTTGTCATGAAATATTTTTATTTTTATTTGAGATAATTAATTAGTCTGTTATAGAAAGATTTTCCCTAGCTTTGTTAAAATGCAGAATATAAGGAAAACATCTATAGTACATATCTATATTAATGCAACTTTTTTGAGTATAGCACTTATTTCGCGTATTTTGGGAACATCTGGGTATCGTTGCGTAAGAAGTGCAAGTATATAACTCTTTGTTTTTAGGAAGACAAGTGGGACAGATCTACCTGTGTCTACATTAAACCGCAAATGCCATGATTATTTACACTAACAGTAGCTTTAATGATCGGCATTATTTTATAAAGCTGATTATAAGTAAGGTCTTATAAAAAACCACTAAAGACTGTATTGATTTAAATTTTCATTCTGCTGTTTAATAGTATTTTGTGGAGTACTGGTAATATTTGATATACCAGAAGATTTAAATGTTCCTTCATATTGAGATTACATCCAATAATCATACATGAGACCGGCCAATGACAAAAAAGCTGAACTTTTTAACTGGGTGGAAAATTGGGACACGCGAACGCGCGGTGTGAGCAAATTCAAATACAGCATATACAATATTTAAGATTGCACAAGCCATATGGAATTATTTTCTGTAAATTATGTAAGTAAATATTAAAGTGAAGCACATTATTATATTCACAATAGAAAAGTAGGGAATCAAGAACAAAATAAAATGAGATATTTTTAAAAATCAGATTTAAAACATACATGTAAATCTTTACTAGCTAAATCCTGAGGTGAAAAGTATTTGTCTAGGAAAGTTTGTGCATTTAGTCAAGCAATTAGAAGCATATCCACAGATTAGTTTTGGTCAAACATCATAGTACAAGAGATAAGTCAGTCTTGTTGGCTTAGTAGCACTCTAATGTACCAAATTTTTCAAAAATAAAATGTGTGTGGAAATAAGTTAAATTCACAGATTCTTACTAAATGATAATTGGAATATGTATTTGAATATGTACAAATTAAAAAAAACATGACTAGAAGTTATGGTTTTTAAACAGATTGCTTCAAAGATATTTTGCCCCTTTTTTGTTGTACTTGCTTGCACAACAATTCGAATTTCCTCTTCTGAGCAAGCCTGGCTTTCTTCTCAGCAAGCTACACGGCCATATTTATTTTACGTTGACTGCAGCTGAACAGCATCCATTGCTAACTTTTTCTTTTTGCTGATAATTCCTTTTCTTTTCCTCTCTATTTCTTTGGTATAACTTGTTTCTGATGTCCTAAGATTTTGGCAGAGGTTGGCATCAACTGCTTCTTGGAAAAAAACTTCTTTACTGAAGAAATTAACTGCAGACTTACCCTGTGCTTTAAGTTTATACTACACAGTTTGTATAGCTGAATAGGTTTCAATGTTCATTCTTCCTGATTTTATATCTATGGTTTCAGCCATCATGCTGAAAGAACTTTCAACCTGTGGACCATGGAAGCATGATATAAAGGCTTTTACTACTTTAGATAACATAGTGTACTTGTAGAGGTCAAACACCTTTGCCCACCACGCATCAATTTTTACAAAGTCGGGAGATGGAAGTCGTGATTCAAACTGATACTGGTGAATTTCTAGAGCATAGCTTTCCATTTCCTCTGAATTCAATATATTTCAAAGAAACTGTGGAAGTTTTTCAGTCTTTTTAAAGTTAGATTATGTCCCCTTGTAGAAGGATCAATGATATGTACATTAAAAGATCACTACATAATGGTAGTGTCTTTTGCATGTATTTTGCATGCTGAATATAAGCTTCAGCAGCCTGGCTTAAAAAAATTCCCCACAATGTCATTTGATTCGCTTTTCAAAATAATGTTCCTGATCCAAGAATCTTTCACAGGTTTGCCTTATCAAATATTTCATAGGTTTGCCTTTCAGTATCTCTTGTTTTGAGAAACAAGCTAAGAAATCCAAGAATAGTTGCTTCTGCTCATCAAAAACTTTATGAATTAATGGCTCCTTTGTTTGAAATAAGCATACATATTTTTTCAAAAGAGGTAGAGCTGCAACATAAAAATTTAATATAAGCAAGGTTTTTTTTTTTTTTTTTTTGAGCTTTCAAATAATTTTGCAACAATTCTAGATTTCCATTTTCTTCCATCTTCTGTTAGATTTTTTTCCCGTAATTTCTTCCAAAGCTCCTGGAATTTTAACTTTTTCTTTCTAATCTTTACATATTTTATTTATCACATCCATGTATATTGGTCTTTCATTAGGCTGCACAAATCCATAATACAGCAGCAAAAGGGCATCATGGATATGTAAACTGTTTAATGCCACATGATAGAATGACAACCACCTGCATTGCACCATGTTCTTAATTTCAGTGAATTTTAGCCCTATAATTTCACAAATTTCAGCAAGGGCTTCATGTTGATCTGCCGACCATTTAAAGTAATTGAAGAAGTCAATAAAGTATTTCTCAATGTAAGCTTAAAATGGCTTGCAAAATTTTTTACTTGCATTGTGAATATGGTGACATGAATCTCCATCAATGTCAAGCAAGTGGGGAGATTTTCTCTGCCGAATTCTTGTTTTTAACCATGTTTATGGGCCACTCATGACACATTCTTTCCATTTAGCTTTCAAACAAGCAAAACAAATTCCTCCTCAGAAAGAAAGAAAAAAAAACGGAAAGCTGCGCCACGAACTTTGTTTAGAGGGTTCGGGCCGACGTAATACTGGCCCGAAGCCGTGCTTTTTTTCCCACTTAGCTTTCATACATGCAGAACACATTTTTCCTTAGGAAAAAACGAAAGAAAGGAGAGAAACAGGGTTGCGTCACGAACTTTGTTCAGAGGCTACGGGCCGACGTTATCCTAGCCGGGCGCCGTGCTTTCTTTTCACTAAGTTTTCAAACAAGCAAAACACATTCCTCCTCCTCAGAAAAAAAAACACAGAGGTGCGTCACGAACTTGGTTCAGAGGCATCGGGCCGGCGCAATTCCGGGCCACAGCGAAAGAAGCACGTCCGAGCCAACGTAACTCCGGATCACGGCAAAAGAAGCACGCCAGGCCTACGTAATTCCGGCGTGGCGCCATGCTTCCTTTCCACTTAGCTTTCAAACAAGCAAAACAATTCCTCCTCCTCAGAAAGAAAAAACAACGGAAAGCTGTGTCACGAACTTTGTTTAGAAGCTTCAGGCCGACGTAATACTGGCTGGGCGCCGTGCTTTCTTTCCACTAAGTTTTCAAGCAAGCAAAACACATTCCTCATTAGAAAAAAAGAAAACAAAGAGGTGCGTCACGAACTTGTTTCAGAGGCATCGGGCTGACGCAAGTCCGGGCCACAGCGAAAGAAGCACGTCCGAGCCAACGTAATTCCGGATCACGGCAAAAGAAGCACGCCATGCCTATACGTAATCCCGGCGCGGCGCCGTGCTTCCTTTCCACTTGGCTTTCAAACAAGCAAAATAAATTCCTTCTCTTCGGGATGGGGGGGGAGAATTTAAGAAAAGAAAGCTGCGTCACGAACTTTATTAAGATGCTTCAGGCCGACGTAATCTCGGGCCACAGCGAAAGAAGCACGTAATAGCGGGCCATGCCGAAAGAAGCACGCCGGATTTATGCAATCCTAGTGCCGTGCTTTTTTTTTTTTTTTTTACACTTTCGAACAAGCAAAACAAATTCCGCCACCTCAGAAGAAAAAAAAAAAGGATACAAAGGGCTGTGTTACGAACTTTATTCAGAGGCTTTTCATCGACTATTTACAAAACCATTAAAACTTTCTTAATAACAGCGAAAATCTGAATATCCATAATTTTTTGTTAGTCGCCCGTAATCCCGGGGAAATCCGTAATAATTACGGAGATTCCATAATTTTTGGCAATTACGGAGATTCCGTAATTTATGTGCGTCCTTTGTAGAAAGAGATTTCACGAGAACTTCGATTCTCTAACGATCTCAGAAAAGTGGGAACGCATTCGGATACATCGCAAATTACAAGAGAGAGAGTTCCTGGCGATGACGTCACGGATAGAATGCAGAGTGGCGATTTCCCGCAAGACACGGAATGGCTCGTGGGCTGCGGCAGTTTCCCTAAAGCACGAAGTAGGCGGAGCTTCCACCCTTCGCGCTGCGATGCTCAAGTGACTGACCCCATCCATTGTTGACAGCAGTAAACGAATTGAGCTCCTGACTCCACCCTCCAACATTTCTTCTTGCCCCCCAGCGCCTGCTCCAAAAACAACGCTCTCAGCTAGAAAGCGCTTAGTTCTTTTACACCACAAAAGCGGAATCGCGGAATTCCGCTTTTTCAAGGATTTTTCTATAGAACGACCCCCCCCCCCCTAAAAAATTCTGAAAATTTTCTCTTCATTTTTGCAATGACCTCGAGGATGACCAAAATGATGCCGAAAAAAGCGGAATTCCGCGAATTCGCGGAAGAATCTCATGTATGAATAATACATTACCTTTGTGAGGTGGTGCATATTTCAAGCCAAAAAATCTAATCTGATTTTTTGAGCTCTGGTCTACTGATTTCAGGTAAAAGTTTCTGGCAACACTGGTTGTGAGTGATGACTTTTTTCATACACATTTAAAACCATACCTGATCCTATAAAAATTACTGGTTTTATTTTCATAGGCTTCCCAGTTTCAGCTCTAATATGTGTAAATGCATGCACACAGGCACATGTAGCACCGAGCTGTTCTGCTGTTCTTCGGGATTCTAAAGTTAGCTCCTTAAAAGACCATCAGATAAAATTTCTAGTGATATTGACTTTTATTTAATGTTGAAGTATGAATTGTCTCCATTTACAATGATCTTGGCCCACACAACTCAGCCTTCATATGCTGTATTTCTGTCACATGTTTCACGTGACTTTTTGTATTTCGCACTAATTCTCTTTTTTTGCTTTTGTGTGTTCCTAATTGGGTCTTCCCATGATTTCCTCAGCTTCATGGCAACTAATATTTTTCCTGCCCCTAAATTCATGACTAATTAAGTTTCCTTAGTTATCATCTTATCACTCATTCTTTCCACATTGTCAAACCACCTCAAAATATAGTCAACCCTTAATGGACCACTGCTGCTTGCTGCATTACATTGTGGCATTACATCAAGGGTGGCATTATATCAAATTTGCCAATTGTTTTTAAGTACTGCAAATTCGGTTAATTAGTTTATTGAAAAAATCAGAATTGCCATTTAACTTAACAATATGTTAATTTGAAAAAATGCAGCTATATTGTATCTTAGGGAGCACTGTAGTTTGAAGTGTACATTTCCATCTTGGAAGCTTCTGGAATGCACTAAATGCAGAAATTTACTTTTCCGCATCCCGACACCTCTCATCACCACAAATGGAAGAGGAATCAAAAGAGCAATTTCTACATAAAATACTAAAAACAAAACAAATAAAAAAAACGATAAGAAAACCCCATACGAGAACCTATCACCTGATCAAAACCACATTTATAAGCTGAAAGAACATTTTCCATATTTTTTGTCCTTATTGAAATCAACAGAAACAATCCATATACAACTCACCAACAATACTCCTGCTGACACAACTGCAATTAAGTAAATCTTTCTCTTAATAATTGGAAATCAACTGTACCCAATACCACTTCCTTAACCCTCTCCATCAATACACTACTGAGAATAAAAGCAACCAAATTACATCAACAAAATGCCAGTACCAAGCTACTGCTTCAAACCCAAAATGATGTTGCTGCCTCAACCCAAATGATGAAATGGTGCATAATGGGAAGACAAAGTTAAAATTTTGATTATAAGGAAATTAATAAAAAATCATGTTACGTTACTAGCACTTCATCAAGATAAAATTAAGAGCATTACACAAAATAATTTTACATACCCTAGTTTCTTTTAAATAAACTAATGTATTTTCATTTGTGTTTTAGATTTCAACCCTATTATTTCCAGAGCACAGTCAAATTTAATCTTTCTTTTGAGTTTGAAGTATCACCATCCAGCAAGTTTGCTTAATTTTTTTTTCTTAATGTTAAAAAACACTGATTCGCATCTTTGATTCGATCAGTGTCTTTAATATTAAGGTTTGCCGCAATTGAGTGGTCTGGAAAAAACAGAAAGGGTATTATTCTCAAACGGCTTTCAAGTGGTGGTACATCTAACATGTTTTGTGTTGAGAAAGGCAAGTTAGCATAGTAATATACACTGAGTGATCACTGAATTATGACTACCTAACTAATTTTCATTTAACAATATTAAATTATTGCTATGAAAATTATTGTTTCACACGTTATAAGCGATAAGGTCATTTGGTACTGGATGCATTGCTATAAATGCTAAATAACAGAATAATCTAATATAGTAGCAAAATAATTAACTCATACTATATTGTCATAGGTTGTTATTTTTATTCGCTGAATAATTCTTTCATTCGTGCACTTGGTTTATTTATTCAGAATTCTTGTCTTATTTCCCGAAATGGTAGACTGCCTGTGTCATTCGATCTGGTGTGCAAAGGGCATCATTTTTCGACTTTGACGAGCTATATTTGGAATATGTTGTTTTATTATTCAATTCTTCTTGATCAAAGCATTTGGTTCATTTAATCAGAATTATTTCTAGTCTTATTTCTCAAAATAGCCGACTGTCCGTGTCATTCGATCTGGTGTGTAAACGGTATCCTTTGATGACTTTGACGAGCTATATTTGGAATATGTTGACTTAGTATTCAATTCTTCTTGATCCAAGCCTCAAACGGTTTGTTGATAGTTCAAGACAAAGATAAGACTTTTACCAAAATCAATTATTTGAATTTATGAAACAAAGTCTATCTCGTAAAATCATGTAACTATTTGAAGCAAAGGAATCTTAAAAGACCTATTAAAATAATGAAAACATTTAAAAACAATGAAAAAAGCAAACATCACATCCGGCCCTCATACGTTACCAGACTAGTTTCAACAGCATATCATCCGCTGTCATCTTCAGTGGTCTTATATGCCTACATTGCGGCTTGTTGTACTATTTGCAATGTTGGTTATCTTCACAAATTCCCCTTAAAAATTTTTGTTGGCACACGTGATCTCTTGTCATTGCACATTTCTTGCGCGTGCTTCAGCCCATTGTCTTTCTTTGGCGTCATTAAGTGTCCGTCTTAGTATTAATATTTTCTTGCAACTGTTGTTTTTTTATGTTGTAATTTCCTTTTCCTTTTCTCTTGTTTATTATTATTTTGTTCGATTAAATATTTCCATGGGTAAGCCAGTTCATATGGTGAAGAGGTGTTCCAGTTTCTATCTTTAGTTTTTTTGATGACCATGGATTCTGATAAGATTTGTTTATGCTTTTTATGTGAGATTAATATTTTAGTTTTCCCAGTCTGGAATAAGTTTATGTCGGTTGCAGTATTGAATTAATGCTATTTTTTCTTCTTTTTTGATCCAATTATTCTTGCAGGTCCTTTCACCCTCAGTACAGCAGTTATCTGACGTGGCATCGATTCAATAAAATGCTGAAAGTAGTTGTGAGATGTGGTCAACCAAGCTGTGTGTAATGATGCTTCAATACAGGTATGGAGGTGATTAGTGTCTCCAGATACCTAATATGCCATTATATTGTGTCCCACAAGTGCTCTATGGGATTGATATTGGGGAGTTTGGAGGCCAATTACTGTGCTGGAAGTCTGAACTGTGTTCCTCAAACCATTACTGCACAACACTGGACCTGTGGCTCAGTACATTGTCATCTTGGAAGACACTGTCGCCATTTGGGGAAAAGGGCAACATTGATGGATGTAGAGTCAGCAAGCAATTCACGATAGTGGGTACCAATCATACATTGTTCCACATGCACCAGGGGTCTAAGTTCCTGCCAAGTAAATATGCCCCACACCATACAACCGCCTCTACCGGCTTGCACTGTGGAGACAATGCAGTATGGATTGAGTGACTCATGTTGTTTGTGCCAGGTAAACATGCCCCACACCATACAACCACCTACACTGGCTTGAACTGTGGAGACCACACAGGATCAGGGTTCATACTCTTTTTTGAAAATGGGGGCCTTCAGGCTATTTTTAAGAACCTTTAAATATTTTTTAAGGACTTCATAATCGCTGCATGCAAATATACACAATATACAAAATGTGAGTTAACTATTACAACATAAGTCATTTTAACACAATAAATCAATTTTGTCGAAACTAATGAATATTCCATTGCATTATATGAATTAAAATTAGTTCTACTAAAATAAACCTAAATACTCCAACAGAAAAACCAACTAACTTAAAAGTCCCTTATATACTCGTACATTACTTACTGGTAATACTGGATCCATTATTTGTCCTGAAGCATATCTTTGCATCTACAGAACTAACACTCTGCTTCTTTGTATTGTGGTGTGAAGCATAAAATTTATTTACTTTGGAATTTCAATTTTCAACAAATTTTCACCCATTAATTGTGATTATAGGCCCATCTTTGTGGTTTCGGAAACTTTTTAAATTTACATTTGTTTTTCCTTCAAAGTTTATCCGAATTTATATTTTTTTATTAATTTACAAATTCATTTTAACAAAAACAGTATTACAAATACAGCTTAGAATTTCATATGGCTGTGATTGTCAGTCTTTAAAGTTTTTGGTATCTTTACCTTTCCATTCAATAACTTAATTCCTTCCATTAGAATTACTTTTACAAATATGTATGGACACAGGCTAAGAAACTAAATGCATTAATTCTGTGAGTGGCATCACTACAAGTGCTGCAGCTAGAAAAATAACACTTTTATAAAAATGCAGCACAGCTTGTTAGACCTGTTTCAGGTTAATGAAGCAAGTAAACACACTATCTAAATCAAATTGAAACACACAAGTTCCCCGTAACTTAAATCATATCATCGGAATTGAAAGTCCTAAGTTCAATAAAAATGCTTGCATAAATTTCAAAACTACATTGGCAGAATTCAAAGAATCAAAACTGAACAGTGAAGCATCACTTTCTTTGAAGTATTGATTTATTATTTTTTTTATTTACTACACAGCTTCCGAATTCCCAAATCTGGAGAAAAATTTGGGTTTCGTAGATTTGGATGAATAACACATTTTTGCTTGTGTAACTGTTGCATTTTTATTTTTATTTTATTTTTTTTAATTCTACAGCTGTAGCACTTGTAGTAACTTCTTCCATACACTTAATACGCAGGTTGATTTTCAACATTTGGCAATAGTGTATAGGTGTAAAAGCTAAAACAAACTGCAGTAACAACAAGACACCAATGAAATTTCCTTCAGAATTTTTACTTTTATTATACAGATTTTTTTGCTCTTAAACTTAAACAAGAAAGATGACACAGAATTTTCGGGTGTAATAAGCACCCTTTTCAATCCGTTCTGACGCAAATTAAATTTATCAAAGCTATTCAAAGTCAATAGAACCGGTATGGAAAACAATAGTATCTAACGGAAGAAAGAAGTTTTTCAATCGGGTTTTTAATCCCTCAGATATTGCTGTAAACTGAATCATGAGCTTACGAACTCTTAGAAACAGAGATATCGACAAAAATAAGATGTGACTTTACGTCCCCTGGTGGGAAAACCATGCATTATTTTAGGAAGAAAGTATTCTCAAAAGGTTTTCCCATATGAGCGGTATCGGTCCAAGAAAGAAAAAAATTTAGTCGAGTTTTCAGGAGCCCAGATTTTACTACAAATACATTAGAAGCAGAAATTAACACTTATGCCCCGTGGTGGCCAAACGATTCTTTACCAAACATTAGAAATTAAGTGAAAAAAAATTTCCATCAGGTCTTGTATGCGATAGAGGAAGAATGTTTCAAATCTGAGTTTTAGAGGCAGAAATAACACAGAAAATGCAATATACCTTTGTGCCCCCTAGCGGAAAGTCTATGATTTACATGAAAATTTTGAATTTATAGGAAAAATATTTCGCATTGTAAACACTATCCAACAAAGAAGGAATTTTTCAAATCGGACTCTCAGAAGTAGATATTGACAAAAATAAGACATACATCTATGCCCCCTGGAGTAGAAACCATGCATTATTTCAAGAAGAAAATGTTCCTAAAAGGTTTGTTGACATGAGTAGTATCGGTCAACAAACGACTTTTTTTGCAATCGAGATTTTAGAAGCTCATATTTTGCTGCAAATACATTAGAAGCGGAAATAAGACTTACGCCACCTGGTGGCCAAACCATTTTTTACAAAAATTAGAAATTATATGCAAAGGATTTTCCACCAGGAGCTGTATCCGGTGCAGAAAGAATTTTTCAAATCGGAAATTTAGAAGCAGAGATATAGGGGGAAAGCAATTTACCTTTACGCCCCCTAGCGGAAAGTCTATAATTTACTTGAAAATTTTTAATTTATAGGAAAAACATTTCGCAACTGAAACACTATCCAATAAAGAAGGAATTTTTCTAATCGGACTCTTAGAAGTAGAGATATTGACAAAAATAAGATATACATCTATGCCCCCTGGCGGAGAAACTGGGGAATATTTTAAGAAGAAAATGTTCCGAAAAGGTTTATCGATGTGAGTGGCATCAGTCCACGAAAGAATTTTTTCAAACGATATTTTAGAAGCTCAGATTTTATGGCAAATACATCAGAAGCAAAAATTAACTCTTACGTCCCCTGGTGGCCAAAGTATGCTTTACCAAAAATTAGAAATTATATACAAAAGATTTTCCATCCGGAGGTGTATCTGCTGAAGAAAAAAAAATTTTAATTCGGAGTTTTGGAAGAAGAATTATCGGGGAAAATGTCATTTACTTTTACGACCCCTAGCGGGAAATCTATGCGTAATTTAAAAATGTAACTATATCTAAAATACTCTTCAACATAAATGGAATCAACAGATAAAAGAATTTTTTCAATTGGATGTTTAGAAGCAAATATGTGGAATAAAACATATTTTTGAATTCATCATCTGCATTTACGCCTTCTAGCGGCGAAATTGAACATCGTAAAAAAAAGAAAAAAAAAAGAAATAAAGGATCATCATTCGCATATTTCAAGCTTCCCAAAGCAAAAAGAATTTTTCAAATCGGACTAATAGTTGCAGAGATTTCATGGGTACAGATGGACGGACAGACAAACCGATAACATAAGCACAATCTTTTTTTTTTACAAAAGACGTGCTAACAACAGTAATACAATTTAACAATGAATGCAAGGAAATTATATGTATTATGTACATATTCACTTTTTTGAGGTCAAACAAAGCACGTAGGCCTGCAATGAAATCAATTTTTGAGCTCCTTTTTTTGCAACTACTGAAATGGTAATTTCTGCCAATTCTTCATTTTTTTTTCCTTTATTAATTTTTGAAAACTATTTAACTGAAGGAAGCAGTTCATATCTCTCATCAATTCCCCTTGGGCGGCAAGGTCATCTGCCCGTTTCCTTTAATTCGGCAATATTTTTGTCTACTTTCAGTTTTTTCGTACTAAGCATTTGCAATTCCTCCTCCATCAATTTACGTTTCCTCCCAGATGTTGCTTGGCACATCTTTTTTTTTTTTTTTTTTTTTTTGACATCTAAGTATTGAACATATTTCTGTCTAGCTGAAAAGACAGAAGCTCTAAGCTCTTTACTTAGTATCACATTCTCTAATAAATAACAGAAGATAACGATCTGAACTGTACTGACCCCGCGCAAAGAAATCAAGAAGCCAGCAATAAACCTAATCTAAACCAAAGGGATTTGAAGGCAGCTGGTTGGCAAACTACCAAAAGCAATACAGAACATGGGTAAACTTTTGCGACCTGCGATCTAATGGTTCTAGTGGCGCTAATGAAACCAGCTGGCCTGCGTAACGCGCGCATTTCTTTGGTTAAAAAAAAAATTTACCTTTTTAACGACTGAATATAATATAATAACGGTGTTTTCAAGGACTTTTTAAGAGCCCTTAAAAATAGAACAGAAATTAAGGACTTTTTAACGGCCCTTAAAAAGGCAAATGGAAATTAAGGAGTTCTTAAGGACTTTTAAGGACCATACGAACCCTGAGGATGGATCAAGTGCCTCATGTTGTTTGCACCAAATATGTACATGACCATCTATCTGAGTGGAGTAATAAACACGAGTGACTCGTCAGACCAGCACAGTTTTTTCCAGCTATTTGATGTCCAACTTGCATGATTTTTGCACCAGGCAAGTCTTCTGTACCAATCAACTATGGTTAGGAGAGGATGTTGTCAGGGCCGTCTCCTGTTATAGCCCATATATGCAAGCATGCGACATATGGCCATGATAGATACTGTTCCAGGTTTATCTCTGTTGTGTTGAGTAGTCAGTTGTTTAACGTTGCTGCATCTGTTGGTTAGTATGAGTCGTTGGACCCAGCGTTTGCCTCTAACATCAACCTTTCACTATCTTGTGCAGTTTTGCTTCAGGGTAATTTATTTTCACATCAGTCCTGATACATTTTAACTATGGCAGCTCACAAACAACCCATCAGTTCAACTGTTTGGGAAATTGAGGCACTTGCTTTCCAAGTTTCCATAATCTGTCCTTTCTCGAAATCAGATAAATCCTTCTGTTTACCCATCACGCTCGCATTTTACTACCTGCTGCTCCTCTCACATCTTATTATATGGTATGTTGGTCGACTAATCGTGCCCTCTCAGATGTCATGTGGTCAATGGGCCACATCCACTTTTGATAAGGGTGGTCATAATTCAGTGATCACTTGGTGTATATTGGCAGTTGCAAAGGGTATGGTGGTATATCAAGGGATAAAAAGAGGTTTTATACAGATCACATCTGTTCATACACAAGGGGGTGGCATTATGCAAGGGTGGTGGTTAGTAGTGCACCCAAAAATTTCTCAAGGAGAGGGGGGGGGCATGGCACACAGAATTTTCTCAAGTTGAGGGTGACCTTCCCTAAATTTACCAGGAAAAATAGTCAGGTGCCATAATAATTAAGGAGGTTGACACATTTATTCTTATCCAGTTGCTAGTAATGTTACAGTATAAGAAAGTTAAATGATTAGAAGCAGTAGATGAAATTCTTTTTCTGGTTAAATTTTTCTAAATTTATTTAACAGAACTACTCCCTTATAATTCTTTAATGTTATAATTATACAGTACATTGTTAAGAAGTACATGCAGATCGCGTAACGTGATTTTTTGTTTCACACTTTGACACAATAATTTTCCACTTTGTCAGCTGGGGGGGGGGGGGGCATCGGTCCTCTTCGTGGTTGTGCCACTGGTGGTGGTAAATCGAGGAGCGGTACTTTGAGGATCGAATTTATTTTATTTGCATCTGTAACATGTCTTCATTTCGCAGATCAGAGCGAGTCTTACCACAAATCCCTTGCATGAAATGCATCTCCTTCAGCACATAAATGCCATCGGTCTTTCTTCTTCCAAGATGGTGAACTTCATTGAGGAATAACACTTTCATGCATAGCCATTTGGGAAGTTAACAACCCATCAGTCTTATGACTCTCATAGTTGAATTCACTGGTTAATGAATTCCATCATCTAATCTGTTTCTCTTTCAAACGTAATTCCTAGATACATAAACTGCTTCACCTAGTCTAACATAACTATTTAGAGCACAATACCATGGCACTGATCCCCCATCCCCCTTTTTTTACACTCAGTTTAAAATCCATACCTACTGTACTTCATTTATCATGAACAGCACATTCTGCAACTCACTTTGTCTCGTGAACAACAGGACTCTAAGGGATCTTCCATTTTGCACATTTTATGGCTTTAAGAAGGAATACTAATAAATCTTTGGCTTTCACACCTTCCTCATTTTCCTGACAAATTAAATGAAATACATGCCACATGAAAGTATGTCTTGCAGTATTTTTTTGAAAATTTTTGATTCCATTGTGACATGAATAACTGTTCTTTTTTTTTTTTGGGGGGGGGGGGGGGTCTACATCATTATGGTAAATCTAGAAAATTTGTGTATATAATAAAACAATTCACTGAAACATGAATAAACATGTTATTAAAGCAAAATCTTGTACAGTCGTTGGTGCACAAACACATTTTGTAACTATTCAATGAACGCACCATTGGCAGCGATGATGGCCTCGATCCTTGAGTGGAATGGGTTGCAGGCCTTGACAACCTAGGCCTTCTTCATGTGCATTATGACATTAGCGAAGGCATACCTAATGGATTCAAGGGTGTTCGTGGGGATGCTTGTTGTGTGGTCTTTCTCTCAACTACTCCCCACATGCAGTAATCCAAGAGATTCAAATCAAGGAAGCTGGAGGGCCAAAACACCTGGATACCAGTGGTAGGGCACATTCTCTTCAAGCCACTTCTGAGTCACTTTGGCCTTGTGGGCCGGGGTACAGTCTTGTTGGAGATGTAACGCCTCCTGTTAGCAATGGCATCCATCTAGGGCTTCACTACATTTCTCAGTACTTTAATGTACGTGTCTGTGTTGATCCTTAAACCCTTCTCAATGATGTGGGGAGGCATGACATCTCCCTCGATGGAAACGACCCTGAGGACCATAAAGGTGGCAGGAAATTTTGTGTGTATGACCCTGGGCACGTCATCAGGGTTCTTGTATACACAACCACCTGTCGTTTCTTCTATTAACCTTCTGGTCCTGGTCAAAGTTCTTCTTATCTGAGAAGAATCTCAGCAAGTTGTTCTTCTCATGGTGTTTACTTTATTGAGCAGTTTCTTTGCCTTCGTCAGATGTCTTTCCTGCATGGCCTGGTCCATAAAGTGACCCCTCTTAAGAATGTAGGAGCTGTAGCATAGGTCCATGTGGATAATACAGTGGATGGTACCAAAAACAACACTCAACTCCTTGGTTAAGGTGTTCATTGCTTTCCTGGGGCCATTGCCCACCGTCTCTTGCACTTTCGTGACAAACTCAGGCGTCCCGATTGTGCTGGAGAAACGGTCATGCTTCTTATGCTTGGTAGGAATGTTGTTGGGGTCCTCTGCATTGTCGACCTTGCTGTTGATCTTGTAGACTAAACACAAAGAGAATTTGTGGAACTCAGCAATCTTCTTTGGGATTCTCTGGGTACTGAGAGCTGACAGCACGGATGCTCTTTTAATTTCTTCGGTAACGGTGATGTTCATGGTGACATTATCCATGATTTATCTAGGAAGATAATAAACCAAGCTTTCAAATGATGGCTTCTTAACTTTCCAAGTTAGTCTTTAAGATATAAGTATCTAAAATCATTCCACATTTACAACGATAACCCAGTAGTGTATCTAAAATCATTCCAAATTTACAATGATAACCCTGTAAAGATGGTATCCTTTCAAGTTGAGTTCACAATAAGAAAGGCCAGAATGACAACTATGTTTTCTTAAAGGGAAGACAGTGAAAGAAATGCACAGCAAAATGTTGGGGACATTATGTGATCAAAATCCTTCTTATCTCATAGTTACTGTGTTGCTAAATTTAAGGCAGGACATTTCAGCAGCGAGGATGAAGACAGTCCAGGAAGGCTTGTTGTGGTCACCATTCCACAAAACGTGGAAGCTGTCTGCAACATGATTTTGGAACACCAAAGGATTTTGGCAATAAAAGACAGCACAGAGATTCTGGGGATGTTCAGCAAATGTGCTGGATTAATCATCCACATGGTGCTGGGCATGAGAAAGTACTCATCCAAATGGGCACTAAAATGCCTGATTGCAGATCAGAAAAGCCATTGGGTTGCAGCAGTTATGGTAATGCTGCTGTGTTTTTAGCAGAAGATAAACAGTTTCTTGGCTTGAATGGCACACATAGATGAAATGTGAATATATATCTACGACCCAGGGTTCAAGGAACACTCCAAAGAATAAAAACACAGCAGTTCCCTTGCCCAAAAGGTTTTGAGCATAGAAGTCTGCAGTAAAGGCGATGACATTTGTGTTCTGGGACAAGAATCGGGCGGTACTAGTGGACTACCAAGAAAAAGGTGCCACTGTCACAGCAAAATATATTATACATTCCTTCTCGACAAAAACTGAAATCAAAGAAGGTAAAATTGTCAAAAGGGGTTCTGTTTTTGCAGGACAATGCTTCAGCCCTTAAGGCAGGCATCAAGAAAGAAAAACTTTATGAAATTCCCTTTGAACTCTTGAAACAACCTTCCTTACTCACTGAATTTAGTACAGTCTGATTATCACATTGTTCTCCAAATTGAAGAAAGGAAAACAGTTATAATCCATTTCCAATGCAACATGTAGTTTCAGGTACAACAAACAGTTTTTTTTACTTGGAAGGCTTACAGAAGCTACAGCACTGGTATCAGAAGTGTGTTGACCTCAGAGGCAAATGTGTATTACCCCCCCCCCTCCCCCATTTGTTCTACAAAAAGCCTAATGCCGCAATCAACAGTTCTTCACACAAACCTCTTTTCTTGTGATTACTGCTGTCTATTCTCCCTCTGTGGCATCATTTGCTTCTACTCAAAAACTATCTTCACTTTTCTGTTGTAATAACTCACTGAAGTACTTACCCAATTTTTCATTTTTGTCATTAGGCTCCCATATCACCTCTCCAACCCTAGTTCCCACACTACTTCCCTCACTTCCCTATCATTCCTATATCTTCTGTATTTCCAGAATTAATTTTTCTTTTTCCCAAAAGTCTGTTCCTTTTTGTTCACTTTATTGTTCCACAAAAATGCATCAACTTATCAGCTTACATCAGAAAAATTCTATTGCTATCAGAAAAATTTGCCATTCTCTAGAAAATGAATTTTGTTGCTTTGGACATTTTAGTGCAATATTCAACTTCAGATAGTTTGCCTTACAACTTCCACAGATATGCTTCTTTACTATACAGCATCTTCTGTCTTACTGTTTCACCAAGTATAACATAACACCTACTGCTATTTACACCTTTGCACAGGTGTGTATATAGATTTGGGGGAAGGGGAGCTATGAAATATGAAAGTTTTTGAAATCTACTAAAACAAAATAAAAGTTAATTAAAAATAGATGCAAAATGAAACCATTTTTTCTAATGTAAGTTAATGCATTTTTATTTATGCTTTCCAACCGTAGGTTGAAGAAGCATATGTGCTCCAGCTTTGTCCATCTGTCTGTCCACACAATAACTCGCATAAAAATAGTTCGATTTCGATGCAATTTTAGTATGTGGTAGGAGAGACCACCTGGGGATGAACCCTATTGAAAATGGACGGAACGGGGTCAAAGGTCAGGACATAGGAGCAAGATTTATTCCACAGCCATTATCCTCATAACTTGAGTAATGATTTCTGGTATGTTGGAAAGCGTATCATAATCAATGCATTGCATGATTTTACTAACTTGTTAAATTAAATCCTTTTTTTTTTTTTTCAATGTAAGTCACATTTTAACCAAAAGTATAAAAAATGACACTGGGGAGTGGCTACTGCCTTTGCAATACCACAAATCTCTGCAGTCACAGTGCCAACATAGTTCCTAAACCATGTTCACAGTTTCACATACATTACACTGATTCACTCACTCACAAGGCAACTCAGAATTGTTTTCCTTGAAGCCTTTTGACTTTTATTCTTTTCAAGAAGAGCATATTCCTGTTTCTCTTTTTCCCATCCTACATTCAGCTTCACTCTGACACTAAAAGGTACAGATCAGACTTAATGACAGTGCCTGACCTCACATAAATGTCAGCAACTAAATATTTCAGGTGCCGGCAACAATCGAAAAAATCTAAAACACTTTACTGCCACAAAGCACAAATCTTCCATGTGTACATGTGGATGTACATGTTTTGAAAAATGAAAAATGTGTACCGTAATTTCAGGTAGATAAGCCACGGTGTATATGAGTTAAAAATTAAATTTTCGGCCCGCACGGGGGGGGTTTGGGGGGGGGGGGTTGCAGGGCAAAATTATGTAACAAAAAAAACGTTTTGGCTTGTTCCATAGAATAATGATGTTACAGCCACGTGCAATAAATTCCACCCACCCCCTCTTAAAACAAGACATGACAATAATAGGTTATAGGATTGAGGTCGGACAGGTAAAAGAGAGGTGACTCGGATAAAACTCGGAAAAAATCCGTGGCGGGGGTCGTAGGGAATCACCCTTGTTTCATGCTCCGAGCAACCTAACTTTCTTTGAACTCATGACATCATCAGCTTCGCTCCGAGGCTAACGCAAGGACAGCACGTGCAAAATGTGTCAGCGACGTGTGCGTTTGTTGCATTCAGTTCGCCAAATCGCCTTTTCTCGAGTTCGCGTAGTTCTGCGTTATCATGGAAAGTAAAATGACGCAACGCAGAAGTTATACTTCTAGTTCTAAGCTAATGGTAAATAAATATGTTTTTCCGAATCCTGGAAGAACATCAGAACTTCGACGATTGTCTCGGGCTTCACTGAAGCAAACATTATTTCTAAAAACTGTGGTGAAACGCCAGAAGACAGCGAAAGTTATGCGGACGATCCCGAAGTTTTTTTAGACTACGAGTTTTTTAAAACTTCTTAATTCGGACAGTGAAGTTTCCGATTTTGATGGATTTGATGGAAAAAATATGTGTACCATACATTTTCCGAATGTTGTGCGTGTATTTTTTAAATTCTTGAGGTATAAATGCTTTATAATTGGTTTAAGCGCCTTATGAATTCTTTGAGTAAATTTTTATAAAATAGGTAGTACGGCAAGTGTTATACTTAAAATTGAATCTTGTTTAACTGATATTTTTATTTATTATTTGAAAGATCAGGTACTATATTTTTATCTACATAATGTTTTCAAGATTCTGTGGTGGTACTCCCCACCTTACTGCAAAGGTACGGCGTATATGCCAGTGCGGCTTTTTTACCCAAAATTACGGTATATTAAAAGTAGAAAGTATACAATACATGTGTAATAACAGATGAAGGTAGTTGAAAAAGCAGGCTGGTTACAGAAACTGTGATACCACCAACAGTCTCATACATGAGACTGATGGAAAAAAAAAAAAAAAGCTGAACTTCCTAACTGAGTGAAAAATCAGGACATGCAGTGAGATAGTGTAAATATAACAAAGCATGAGCAAGACAGAATTGTTCACGTTCATTTATTTATGTAAATACACTCACGGACAATGAAATTTGTGCACCTAGAAGAAAACATGCTACAACTGTGAAACTTTGCAAATTGCTAGAGTGTGTGCTGGTATGCAAATGGTCCACGTTTGATGCAAGTGCACATGACTGCACACCCTGTGGTGGTGCTGCAAGCATGAACCGGCATGTAGTCGATGTCTCAGGAACGCGAAAAGCACCGGCCGACACAAGCAAGAGCACAGAGTGACAAGAATGCCGGGTAGACACCAGAGACATTGATTTATGCAACTTACGGACTTCGAAAGAGGCCTGAACGTCGGGCTGAAAACCGCAGGGTGGTCGGCCAGCCACATAGCCCGCCACGTGGATCGTTCTGACCATACCACCAGACTGTGATGGGAGCAGTGGACACGTGCCGGAACTGCCACACGGCGGAACGACTCCTGTGTGCCCATGAACCATTCCCCGATGCCTCGTGGAAGCGAATCTGCGATCCCAGTGCCCCTTACGTGTGCTGCCATTAACACCGCAACATCGCCACCTCCGTTTGCAGTGGCGCCAGGCCAGAGCAACAGGGAAAAACACAGACTGGTGACATGTGTTTTTCCCTGTTGCTCTGGTCGTTGCTAAACACAGACTGGTGACATGTGTTTAGCAACTAGTGCTGCTTCGTTTTAGGGACAGATGATTATCCTGTCTGGGTGTGGAGGTCCCCAGGTCAACGGCACAATCCCAACCTCGTTATCAAGCGCCCCCCCCCACTGCAGGCATTATGGTCTGGGGAGCCATAGCCTATGATAGCCGATCAGCTCTAGTAGTGGTACGTGGATCATTGACATGCCAGCGGTATGTGGATGAGATTCTATGGCCCCATGTGCTCCTATTCCTGGCCAGTATTCCAGGTGCGCTATGCCAGCAGGTAAATGCCCGCCCGCACATAGCTCGGGTTGCCCAGGACAGCCCACATGTCCAGACACTTTCATGGACTGCCCGCTCCCCGGGCATGCCCCCTATTGAGCATGTGAGGGATCAGTTAAAATGCCTGCTGCTGCAGTGCCGCACTATCCGGTATTTGGACCACACCGTCCAACATGTGTGGGCCAGTCTGCCGCAGGACAGCATCAGGCATCTGTTCACCTCCACGCATACCGTATTGCAGCATGTATCACCGGACAAGGCGGTATGATGCGCTATTGAAGATGACTGGACTGTATGCCACAGATCCCTCTGTAATTGTCCTGCAGCTCTGTTTTTGACATCATGTGCACCATTATGTCCATAAAATTCAGTTCAATCCGATGCTTCCTTCTTGGTACACAAATTTCATTGTCCGTGAGTATACTAGACTGAAGCACATCACTATACTCAAAATATTAAATTACCGACATTTAACATCACAGGATGGAGAGAGGGGGGGGGGGTACGTTTGCAGGCGAAATCTTTGCTATGTCTGTTTTCTAGGTGAAATACCAGTATTTCTGGAATAAAATTATATTTAACAAAACAACACTCGGCAGATGGAACATCACGAGAGGGGAAATAAAAAAAAATTATGATCACGGTAGAAGCTGCACTCCATTTAACTTGCAATTTCAAAAGCCAGAATTCCATCCTCCAATAGAAAGCCCCACTGCCATCAATCGCCTCCCTCCCAAATTCTGTTTAGTTATGCAAAGATCTAAAGCACACACAAATTCAAGAATCTCCTACCTAAATATTACGAGAAATTTTTGCTTCGCCCAACTTGGTTTTCGGAAAAAAATTTCTCTGTTTTCAAGCTAAAATACAAATATTTATGGAATAAAATTATATTTAACAATACTGGGTAGAAGAAACATCAAGAAAAAAAAAAAAAGAAATAGCAATCTTCACTCCCTTTAACTTCCGTTTTGAAAGATGAAATACGGTCCCCAGATGACCCCCCTACACCCACACACTATTCCCCACAACATTTCTCTTCAGTTCTGCATCGCTCTTGAGAATAACCCAAATAATGATGAAAAAAGTGGAATTCTGTGAATCTGCGGATGAATCATGTGTGCAGTTTTTACTTTATCTCCAAAATTTGGAAATCACTCATATCATTTGGCAATAACTACAATGAAGCATTTGAAAATCTAAATCTGGCAACCAGTTTTGGTCTGACCGTTTACATATGATCAAAATCCATGCTGGGTCGAAAGTTTACTGGTATTTTTTCAATTTTCTTAATGTAAGTAGACATACACGAGACCAACAAAGAAGAAGAAGAAAAAAGCTGAACTTTTTAAATCGGGTGAAAAATGCGTGATGAGACTCGGGACTACCTTTTGTTGACTCTGCAGCTACACAGCATCCACTGTTTAACTTTTCTTTCTGCTAAGATCTTTCTTTTCCCATTTCTTTATTGTTGCTTTTTTTTTTTTTTTAATGCCCTGTGATCATTCACCCATCATGCTGAAAGAACTTGCAGCTGAAGAACCACAAATGCATGATATGAAAGCTTTGATTATTTTAGATAAATGGTATAACTTTGAACACCTGCATCAATTCTTACAAATTTTTCAACTTCATCACTTCTGCTTTTGGAAATTTTCCCCTGCCTTATCAAGCTCAAATGCAAACACTTATGAGGGGAATAACATTTAACAACACCACACAAGAGTGGGAGTATCGGGGTGAAAAATTTACAATTATGAGAGAAATCTTTGCTTTGCCTGACTTCCGTTTTCGGAAATCCCCTCCCTTTTCAAGCTGAAATACAAATATTTATGGAATAAATGATATCTAACAACAATATTAAGCAGAAGAAAAATCGTGAGGGAAAAAAAAATTATAATTACAGAAGAAATCTTTCCTCCGCCAACCTTCTGTTTTTGAAAGTTCCTAAAAATGGAATTTTATCCTCTGATGGAACAGTCTCCACCAATTCCCAAAAAATTTCTATTCAGTTGTGCATCAAACTCGTGAGAGACCAAAATAACGAAAAATGCGAAATTCCTAGAATTCATAGATGAATCTCACGTCTGAAGAACTCAGGGAAATTTTCATGATTGACATTTACGTTCAATGAATTTTGGCAAGATATCACAGAAATCCCAGGGGTGTTAGTGCCCCTACCATGTTTCAGAGCAATTCTTGGAGCGGGAAAATATGCAATTTGGAGCAGAAACGTTGGGTTTTGGAGTGAGAAAATTTGCATTTTGGAGCAGAACTCAGGTTTTGGAGCAGCTAATGATAGTATTTTTAATTGTTTTAAGTCCATGCTGTGCTTTAAGTTATGTTTAAATATACTGAATTACCATTATTTTATGAACTACGAAAATTTTTTATATTTCAGGTTTGTTGATATTTTACTGCTTCTCTTACGACTGTTAATTAGCATTTCTGTTGTTCCTACAGTGAGATAAATGGGAAAACAATTATACTACCCACAATTTATTGAAAACTACACGACCTGCAATATTTTAAGCGTAACGCATTAATATTAGGGATTTTCTTCTGAATGCATTTGTTTCGCCAAAGAACTGTTGGCTATTGTTACTGAACGCTTGCAAATATACACTTAGGAAGAATAAATTATATGTAATTACTTTTTGTTGTTTGGTTGGTTTTTAGCAGCATATTTTACGAGATTCATGGCATTCAGATGAAAATACATTATTTCTGAAACCAACCAACTGACAAGCCACGCGTAAAAGGTTTGCGTGTGTATCACAAACTCCTAAGGTTTTCTGAAGGAAAGAGTACCTTCGATATAAAAGGAAAACTAATGTAATATTTAATAATCAAATTGTAAAATCACCTTTCAGCAGTTGTGTCACGATTGTCTTCATACTGTTTTTCATCCAGTAATTATCAATGTTAAACATTCGTTATTGCTGTGAACAATTACAACTGAAACCAAAACTATAAGACAACAGTAAGATTTAGTAATGTTGGTTAGATAAATAAAGGCTGCTTCCATAGCATAATGCTAGTGCAGTATTTTGGCAAGGGATTGCCCCCCCCCCTCCTTCTTTAGTAGTAGTAGAATCAGCTTATGGCTTTTTTGTTGTTGCTGTTTGAAAGTATGATGCTGATCTTGCATACTTGGGGTCCTGCATGTATGGACATCAAGCAGACGATTGCGAGTTAGTAAGTGGTTCAACACACCTTCCATCTGGAAAAAAAAAAGTGTGAGGGTGAAGATGTTCCCCAAAGCAGGTCAAAATGAGAAAAAGAAAACCTCCTAAAAATTCTGCTCTCTGAACGTACGGGACAAAATTCAGACTTTAAGTAAGAACCAAAAGATCAGTATTCCTGATAATTGATTACAGTATTCCTGATAATTGAACCAAAAGATCAGTATTCCTGATAATTGATTACAAGTTATGCGATATAAACAATCCTTTCATTTATCCATAGCGCTTGTGAGCGATTTTAATTAACATACATGAGACTGACGAAGAAAAAAACAAAGCTGTACTTTTTAATTTGGTGAAAATCAGACTGCGTGGAAAGAAAGTGTGAATAGGCCGCTCCGGTGGCGCAATGGTTTCTGATCATTCGTCTGAAAGGGATCCGGGTTCAAATCCCAATGAGGCATGGATGTTGTGTTTGTCTTACGGCACTAGCTCTCTCTCCCTTCCCTGGAACCAGTGACCCTAAATTAGGGACGGGCGACTACTTATAGCCCATTGAGTTGCTCATGGTGGTTGTTAAACCTCCAATAAAAAAAAAAAACAGTGTGAATATTACACAGCATGAACAAAACTGAATTGTTCACTGTAATTTATTTATGAAAATATTTAACTAGATCACACCACTGTATTTACAATTATAAAATTACTGAATTCCAAACAAAAATAGGGTGATTTTGAAAGACATAGGTTCAAACAGTTTTTTTTTTTTCTGGTTTTGTTCTTGTACTTTCTAGAACATTAGCTCTGGTTTCCTCTTGTGAGCAAACCCTACTTTATTCTCAGCCAGTTCCAAAGCCATATTTGTCATTTGCTGACTCTGCCACAGCACAGCATCCACTGTTTACTTTTTTTCTGCTGATAGTTTCCCTTACCATTTTTCTTTGTTACTTTTCTTTCTTTTTTCATTTTATTGTTTTGTTCTCTCAGATGACAATTTCATCCATCATGCTTAAAGAACTTTCAGCCTGAGAACCATGAATTCTGATATCAGAGCTTTCACTATTTTAGATAAATGGTGTAATTTTCAGAGAATGAAAACTTTTTTTTAAACACCATGCATCAATTCTTATAAATTTTCAAACTTCGTCACCTCTGTTTTTTGATATTTCCCCAACCTTATCAAGCGCTAAAATGCACACACATTTATGAGCGTGATGACTGATGAAATTTAACAACTACATGGGCGTGGGAACATCGCGGGGAGGGGGGGGGATACAATTACGGAAGAAATATCCGCTCCGTCAGACTTCCGTTTTTGAAAATGTATCCAACATTTTCAAGCTGAACTACAAATATTTATGGAATAAAATTATATCTAACAATACTGGGTAGAGAAAACGTCACGAGAAAAAATAAATAAATTAGGATTACGAGAGATATCTTACCTCAGTCTACTTTCCGTTTTTGGAGGATGAAATTCCATCCTCCGACGGAGAAAACGACCTTGCCCCCAGGCCACCCAATACTCCCAAAATTTCAGTTCAGTTGTGCATCGATCTCATAAATGGTCCAAATGATAACAAAAAGGGCGGAATTTCTCGAATAAGAGTAAGAATCTTGTGGCCGAAGATTACGGAGATATTTTCGGGTGGCCTAACTTCCGTTTTCGGAAATCATTGCCTACAATTTCAAGCTGAAATTATGCAATGAAATTACATTTAACAACAATACTGAACAGAAGCAACATCGTGAGAGAGAAAAAATATGATTACGTGGAAAATCTGCACTCTGTTTAACTTCTGTTTCCGAACGTTAAAAGAACAAAACAACGTCCCCAGATGGAATACGACCCGCCCCTCCCTAACTAACTAATTCCCCAAAACTTTCTTCAGTTTTGCATCAATCTCGAAAATGACAACAATTTTCGAGATCGATGCAAAACTCCAACTCGAAAATTAACCGCTGAATCGAATTAACCGCTGAATCGATTTTGAATGTTGTGCGATTACGCTAAAATATCGATGACCGGTAAATTTTAACTTTTGGCGCAAAATTGGCGCAGATTTTGTCAAAATCTCGATTTTTTTTTAGCAGAATGGCGCAGGTCTGGCAGCCCTGAAATCTGGTTAAATAAGGAGCAGTGGGGTTCGGACATCGGGATTTTTAACGAACTTTTTAAAAAACGTGAGGAACAGAAGAATGACAGGATTTCTGCGATATCTTGCCAAAATTCATTATAATAAGCCATGTAGTGATGTTCAAGTGGTTAGACATAACGATTTGAACCGATATTAGTATCTACGCTCAATTTTCACAAACTGTTGCCAATAGTTTAAAGTGGAAAACAAACACTTATGCAATAAAATTATATGTAACAACAATACCGGACAGAGGTAACAACACTGTGAGAGGGGGGAAAAAAAAAAAAATGCTCATGGGAACATTTTTTACCTTGTTCAACTTCCTTTTTTGAAAGTTTTGAAACACAAAATACAGAAAAGAGCCTTCCAACTCTAAATCTCTTCAGTTTGGATCGATCTCAAGAATGACAAAAAAAAAAAAAAAAGAGCGGAATTCTGCGAACTGGCAGAAGTATTTCATGTTTGAACTAAAGTGCTTAGCCAACTACCTTCATGTACATCAGATATACACAGAAATTATACCTACCTCATTTCCCCAGATTAAAAATATTGCATACTCTGAATGTGTGAAATGCATTAAAAATATTTTCCCAGATGGAAAAGGAGCCTCCCCGCTCCAAATCTTTTCAGCTTTGCATCGATCTCGAGAATGGCTCGAATGATGACAGAACAAGCGGAACCTCAGAGGCACACAAATCATTCACAATGAAAACTTCTAATTATGACTTTCACCACAGTCATTCACACTAGGATCATTGAACCTACCTGGAACATATATCTCATTCTGAACACCTACTCTAGAACTGAAATGTTGTGTTAATGTGCTTTCCAAATCATTGCCATGGTTTTCATCAATCAACTCAATCTCATTTTAACGAAATAAATTCAACTCAGTAAAAAAGAAATATGAATGTATGAAATGAGAGTTGCATACTATGAATGTGTGAAATGCATTAAAAATATTCCAAAATGAAAATTTGTCAAAACAAAATTTTATGTATTTTATTCGAAAGCAGGCTGTATGGGACTGATGGGTCCCTCTGGTCATGATTAACAACAGTCATTTTTTGTCTATTAATTTCATACATGGGCATTCTCGTAAATGGTATCTGCACTCAGAAGATGGGAACATTGCAATCAGTTTGTATCCCAAGAACATGATTTTTTTTTCACTGTTGCTTGGAATCTAAGTCCTTAAAGATAAATTAAATTAACTTCTTGCCTGATGTTAACTCTTCACAGAGACATTTCATTGTCCTATACACAAATTTCCTATTCATTTATAGCTATGTCTACACACCTGAAAAGAAAAAGGAGTATACATTAGGAAATGTAACATTTTATGCATATATTCACAGAAAAGCAACACATGCATTTGTGTATGAATCCTTATAGCATAAATAAATACATATATTGAAGCAGCCATGATATTTTAAATGGTGTTATTTTTGTTGGTTAGTTAACCTGATAAACATGATAAAATGGACATTAAACACGTAATCGTTAATACTAAGTATAAAATACTTTGAAACACAGTTAAGTTGCATAAGAAAATTTAATTAAAAGGAAGCTTTCAACTGATAACACTTCAGCCATCAGCCTTGTTGACAGATGGAAACAATGACTATGGTAGTGGTTGTCAGATCCGTAAAGCTATATACGTTACTTCTGTTTTAAAATTGACTTCCATATTAATGGGTATGATAATATGGAAGTCAATTATGATTTCAGAATCATAGCAGGTATCTGACAGTAGCAAGACACAAACCAAGCTGTGTATGCTACACTGACAATTTTCAGAATTTTCTGATAATGTAAACTTGGAAACTTGACACAGTATCAAAGTATATTTACGCCACATACATGTGTGTACTAAACTACTAAAAAAATCTAGTCTTTCATAATACCGAACAAAAAAAAAAAAGGGGCTTTTAAAAGTCTCGGGAATTGTATTTTTTATGCAGTCAAACCCGCACATAATGAAGTTGAAGGAACAGTCAAAAAACATTCGATATATGTGAACTTCACCACAACCAGACAGATAAAAATAGAACTATTTTAGAAGGTAAATAATACTTGTTAATTGAAAACTATAGCTAACAAAATAATATGAGTGAGATCAGCAATAAACAAAACATTTAATGAATGTAAAAACTAAAATAATACAGATAATTTAAAATTTCACGCTTCATGTTACGTCGGATACATGAGCCTGCTTGTTTTATGTGTATCATCCCAGGAGCAGAATCTTTTTCAGAAGTCTGCAACGCAAAAAGGAAAAGCTAAAAAATTCTGCAGGGTATAGGGATATCTCAATGTTGATTTTGCCACAAAATTTACTGTTATGCACTTGACAAAGCAGAGTTTTAAAGAATGAGCAATTTGAGATTTTGCTAATAGTGCGAATTAGTACGTATTTAAGTTGTAATAGTCAAACTAGCTTTTCCCGGATAAGAAATGCAAAGAAACTAGAGCTGTTTTATTTTATCCAGAACTTAAACATCATTCTTTAAATACTTTTGGTGCTCTGGTGCTCTGTTTTTTGTGAACATGAGTGTACATATACAGTGCAGTTTTGTAGTTAGATGTGTAATATACAGCTTCCCACAGTACTTGATCATCCACGAGAGTAAATAATACTGCCTTTGTCTTTTGGTCAAAATGCTTAATAAGTAAAATACATATATATATCCAACTGTTTGCAGACCTCTATTTTTGTATTGCATTACATTTTTCTGTTGCTCATGCATTTTTGGTATTTCTCCAAATACACTCTTTGCAAAAAAAAAAACACCCACCCAGACAAATTATCAAATTGAGATGAAAATTGGTATGTGCAATGTACATGTATAGGAAAGGAAATGATTGCAATTTCAGAGCAGTTGGGTCATTTCTTGGGATAAAACAGCTACACAAATGGAAAAAGTCAGTCTCTGGCTCGGATACAAGCTATTACCTGGCATGACACAGACGCACGCAGTTCACAGATAATGTTCTGAAGTATAGCATTCCAGATGGTGTCCAAATTGAGGACTAGTTTGCCAACATTACGGGATGGGCATAGGTGGCATCCCACCACGTCCCAAACATGTTCGATTGGTCTGGGCATGGAGGCTTGTCTGCATTACAGATACAGGCTTGGGAGAGCCATGCTGTGTGTGGCCAGGCATTATCCTGTTGAAAAATTACTCAACGATGCTGCAACAGGAATGGCAACACAATGGGTTGAAGAATATCGTCAACATATCATTGAGCCGTGAGAGTGATACGGAGGACTACTAAGGATGTCTGGCTATTCCAGGACAGTTACTCCTAGCGTGCAAGCGATGTGCTGTTTCATGGTAAAGCCAGGATCTGTGCCCTGGCCATTGGCACCAAGTGCAAACTGTGACTCATCACTGAAGACAATATGACGCCACTAGACACTATCCTATGTTGATTGGGCCTAACACCACTGCAATCAGTGCTGGTGATGCTTGCTGGTCAGTGGTAGATGGTGTAATGGCCTTCCTGAATGTAGTTATCTGTGCCGCAAGTCATCTGGTAATGGTCTGGATGGCAACTTCCGTACGGGTAGAAGAAACAACATGGCCACGGAAGGTTCAGAGCAATGAATTCAGTTCTGTTTGTGTGGCAATCACAATTGCTCAATCCTTGCATTCTGTCGTTGCCCTTAGCCGCCAGTGTGCCATTGGGTGTTGTGACCAGAGTAGCAGAATGTAGACGTACACGTGTACGCCGTACGCGGATAGTTTCCAAATTATTAGCAGATTTGGTAGATAGTTTTTGCTTGTAGATTGAAAAAAATAAAATGTTATTTACAGTAATTGAAACACTTACTCATGGCTTCACTCCGATTAATGTATTTAATTCTATTTTAATCTGAAGAGCTTTCACTTGTTTTTACATCTTCTGAGTTCTTTTGTTTTTACAGACTTCTCTGGCCTCCAGATTTTATCAAGGTCTGTTATCAACGTATAGGAATTTCGTTCACACAAAGGATTTAAATTTAATTGCCAGGTTCTTGCAGTTGCCAGTTATTCAATTAGTCATTTCTTTATGTATTTTGTAAGTCTACTATTTTTGAATTAAGTTGTTGAAAATGCTATTAATAATTTTTAAGGTTCATTAATGGAACTGTTTTTCTAGATATAAAAACTTTCTTTAATTAGTCTCTTGTTTTTATGAGGTTGATAATTCAATATTTTAATATTTTGCCCTAAAGGTCTATTTCACACACATTGCTGCACATTCAGTTGTAATGTACTTATTTTGTCCTCACTGAAATCTCTAATGTTCTAATAATTATTTATTATTTTATTAATTTTTCTTTAAATTATCTTATTCTACTGTTATCGTGTGTGTGATTTGTGGGTTTGCAGCAAGTTTTCTGTTTCAATGGTTGTGTACACGCAGATACATTTTATTTTTATACAACTCTGGTTGTGACCTCCTCAACCCATTGGTGGCAACATTGTCCAATTGCCGCATCGCTCTGACCCGAATGCCTGGCGATACGGTGACTCAACCAACCAGCCTCTCTTAAACTCACTCAACTGCTGGCAGTGTGCACAGATCCGACATCAAGGTATCCTCACAGTCCATGGAGGTTAATGCAATTGCAATCGGGTGTGATAATTGTCCCTGCGTGCGAGCCACTATTTAGTCATTGGAGTTTTATCAGGATCACAAACAACCTTATGGTGCTTTTTTTTTTTTTTTTTTTTTTTTTTTTGGCAAAAAGCGTATTTGATTTCAGATAATTATGGTTCAGATATTTAAAAATTCTAATCCACAAAAGCTTTTTTTTTTAATCTGCATATTATCCACCAGAAATTATGGTACCAGAATGTCAAGTGTTCTGACATTTTGCTGATACACTTTTACTTGAAAAAAGAAATGCTGATTTACTTTAACATGATTGCTAATTATGGTTTATCCTTGAAAAAGTGTTCAATTCTTTTAACACGTAATGGTGGAGAGTGTTGGTAGCCATGACAACGTAACAGATGTGAAAGTGTTAGAGACATCAATAGGTTAAACCACATGATGTGGTAGATCAGTAACTTTTCTTCAAAACTAGATGGCTAAAAAAATTCAGTAAACTGACAGAAAACTTCTTGCCCAGAGAGGTACGAGGTCTATTAAAAAAGTCCCGGAACTTTTATGATTGTGTGCCAATGTCACACCAATGTGCGGTAAGTGGTACTGAGTAGCAGTGACCTTGGCAAGTAACCTGCCATTTACTGCATCTTTCCGTCGCAATTAGTCATCACGCATCACCACTTTGTTTAAAAGCTTAATGTGCGTGTTTTGCAATTTTCAACATGGATCAGTTTCACGAGCAGAGTATTAATGCCAAGTTTTATGTCAAACTGGAGAAAGCATTTACCAATGTTCCTGAAATGATGAAACAATTTTATGATGGTCAATGCTTAGGCCGTACACAGTGTTATGAATGGTTCAAGAGATTCAAAGATGGTCAACAGTCAACTGATGATGATCCCTATTCAGACATCAACTGACGACATTCACAGAGTAGCACAATGTAGACGTACACGCCTAGGCTGGTAGTTTTCATATTATTAGCAAATTTTGTAGATAGTTTTTGCTTGTAGATTAAACAAAAAATGAAATGTTATTTACAGCAATTAAAACACTAACTCAAGGCCTTTACTCAAATTGATATACTTAATTATATTTTAACTTGAACTTTCAATTATTTTCCACATCTTCCAAGTTATTTTTGCAGACATTTCTGGCTTCTAGATTTTATCAAGGCCGTTCCTCAATGTATAGAAACTGTACCAAAAGTTTCATTTACACAGAATTTTTTTTTATTTAATTGCCAGGTTACTTTTGTAGTTGCCACTTTTTAAATTAAAATCGTTTTCTTATGTATTTTGTAAGTTTACTATTTTTAATTAAATTGTTGAAAATGCTACTTATAATTTTTGATTCATTAGTGGAACTGTTTTTCTGGATATAATTTTTTTCTTTAGTCTCTTGTTTTTGAGATTCATTGTCCAATATTTTACCATAAAGGTTCATTTTACACACATTGTTTCACATTCAATTGTAATGTACTTATTTTGTCCTAATTGGAATCTGTAATGTTCTAATAATTATTTATTGTGTTATTAATTTTTCTTTAAATTATCTTATTTTTATTTTTATTTGTGATTCGCGGGTTTGCAGCAAGTTTTCTGTTTCAATGGTTGTGCACAAAGATACATTTTATTTTTATACAACTCTGGACACTCATATGGCCCAAGTTCATGAAATCGTACGTTCAAATCATCGACTGACTGTTCGAGAAATCAAGGACGATTGCAACATTTCAATTGGATCATGTCATCACATTCTGACCAAAAAATTGGAAATGTGTTGAATTGCCACAAAGTTTGCCCCACATCTGTTGATTCAGGATCAGAGAGACAATCGGGTTACAATCTGTCAGGAAATTTTGGATCACACTAGCGAGAACAAAAATTTAATGAAACGGAAATGCAGTCTCCACAGTGGGCTGGAAAAAGTTCACCAAAACCAAACCAACTCATCCATCTTAAAAATTGCAGAACACGCATGAAAATCTCTTTAAAAAAGCGTCGCATCATGATGACTAATCACAACAGAAAGATGAAATAAATGAGACGTTACATGCCAAGGTCACTGCTGTGCAATGCCATCTACCACACATTGCTGTGACAATCATGTTAGTGCACTATCATAAAAGTTCAGAAACCTTTTGAACACATCTTGTATTGTCAATTCTAAATCATAACTGCTTCTCAGCAGAAAAAAAAATTGGACACATTATTAATGAATTCATAAATATAACTCAAGTTTTAATTTTTACTTTTTTTGAAAAAGACACGGAACACATATTCCCTTCTGCCTTTCATCACATTTGAAATAGAATTCATAAACTAACCCTGACAATTTAACATTCTGGGGTTGTTGTTTTTTTCCTTTTTTAAAAAATTGGGGTTTTAATGGCCATTGTTTCCCATCCCTAGTTTAGTGCCACTGGTTCCAGGAAAGGGAGAGCGCCAGGACCATAAGACAAACACAACATCCATGCCTCACCTGGAATCAAACACTGACCCAAGTTGGACAAATGGTCGAAAGCCAGCGCTTAGACCACTACGCCACCTGGGCAGCTGGGCTTTTCCAAAGATACTTTTTGAATCAGAATATGAGCTGCACATTATCATATCACTCTTTTTTAAAAATTCAAACAGTTCTAAACAGTATGCAAGCAAAAACTACAATGCTCTGGAAACAAAAAGTTTGACCCAAGGCTCAAACTGATAAAATACTAATCTTAAAACGATATGATCTAGTCATTTCTGATTTCATGGTTTAACCAATCACCATGGCAAATACATTATATTCTACATAAAGTTTTTCACATTTCAAATGAAAACATCAATTTTAGGTCATAATATACTCAAATTTATTTTGAAAACATGCAGAGATACAACTGCATACACAAAATAAGATAAGAGCTTATTTATGCAAACCACAGTACCATTGCCAGGCTGTACCGTTTTTGTTATCTACGATTTTAATAATTTAAATGCTTTTAATTACCTTAAGTTATTTGTGTAAATGTAATTGGAATTTAGTATTCTCAAGTGGACAAGGGATAATGTCATATCAGACTATGTGGATGCTAACATAATTGTAATTTAAAGTGTTAGTCATGCTTTTAATTGCATTGTATGTATGTTTTTTAGCAATCATGGAGATTGAAAAGATCATTAATGTTCTTAGTTGGTTTTAAATTTGAGAATTACATTAATGACGATTTTAGGGTAAGGTGTGCCTGGAAGCTGTCAGCTAAATACATGCCTAGCAAATGTTTCACAATAGTACAGTGGCTTATGTAAGTAAGCTCTCGTCTTATTGTTCATTAATTTCAAAAGTCCATTTGGCAATTTGAAAATGTAAGTATAAAAAAATAAAGGATCAATGACAAAAAGCTAAATTTTGGACTTGCAAACCGTTGGTTAGTGGCCAAAACATTCTGACGTAATTGAAACACATAAGAGCAATAAGTATAAAAACTTTCGTTATGTAACTTAAGCATGTTTTTAAAGTTTAATTTAAGGGAGTTTTCAGCTGATAACTTCAGTCTTTGTCAGCCTTGTGACAGATGGATGATGATGAATGCAGTGGTTGCTAGACCTGCAAAGTCGAATACATTATTTCTTTTTAAAAACTGACTTTCGTATTAATGGTATGTAAGTCAATTTAAAAAAAAAAAATAATGTATATGACTTTGCAGATCTGGCAACCACTACAATCGTCATTGCCCATCTGTCTGTCACAAGGCCAAAGAAGACTGAAGTAATCAGTTGAAAGCTCCATTAAATTAAACTCTCTTATGTAACTTAAGAGTGTTTAAAAGTTTTTATACTTCTTATTAACGGTTTATGCTAATGTCCAAATTTTATCATGTTACATCAGAGCCAACTATGTGAGAGTGTTTGGTCATATGCAAATTATCTGGGATCACCTAACAGCTGTTTTTTGCTGATTGGCAGTAAAAGCTGAAGCATAAGTGGGACAAAATAATTTCTTTTGTAGGTGTTGAAGTGTGGATCTGCCTTTTTTTGTTGTTATGGTGACTTGTAGTACACCTAAAAATACTCATCTGGTCAATTTTAGCCATGGACAAATTGTTGGTAAACTAGAAGTACAACGAGAGAAGAAGCGAAGAAGTACAGAGTTGCTCAGAGCATAGTATCCCGGATCTGGAAACAATTTTATGAACATGGAATAGCTGCCAAAAGATTCAGTAGTGGTCGACCAGACAAAACTACTCCATCACAAGATGGTTATCTCGTTGTAAAAGCTCTTGCCGCATAACTGCTGGCAAGCTAGCAAAACAGCTGGCTAAAATACATACATATTACTAAGCTGTTCTCTGATATTGAGAGGTTAGCTCCTGACAGAAAGAACTTACTTTTGCTGTACCAAACATCTCCATTCACAGTGAACATGGCACACAGCTTAAGCTTCATTAACATCCATCACATGCCACACACAAGACCTTTTGTACTTCATACTCATTATCTTTTTCTCTTGCAGACATTCCTGAATCTAGTCCTCCCATGATTTGCTATGCCTTCCTCTACCTATCTTTCCTACCACTTGGGCTGAATAAATTCTCTTAGTAAGCATCTCATCACTCATTCTTTCAACACGGCCAAACCACCTAAGAATATTAGTTTCCACCTTACTAACAACATTTTGCTTCAAATTACACAACTGCAACACATCTTCATTCCTCACATGATCAGAATGTGTCTTCCCACAAACCCCACAAAAGTAATGCATCTCCTCAGCACACAAATGACTCCTGTGTCTCTTCTGTAGTACCCAGGTTTCACTGCCATACATCAGAGTAGTTCTCCCTGTCAAACATGCTTCCCAAATATACAAACTCATTTACCTTGTCAATAACTGAGCAATTTAGAATTATCCTGCATTCAGTACTAACAGTTCCTTGTTCAAAAACCATAACTTTGGTTTTTTCCTTATTTATACTCAGTTGGAAATTCATACAAGCTTCATAAATCTGGGCCAATATACTCTGCAACTCACTTTTGCTCTCTGCCAACAGGACTGTGTCATCAGCATACAGCAATCTACATGCACGTATATTCCCAAGACGTAAACCACTATTACCCATTTTCGCATCACGCATGCATGCATCCATAAATATATTAAACAGCTATGGTGACATTACACAACCTTGTCTACCTCCTGCTCCAATGGAAAACCATTTCGATACACCGTTTACTCATACACAGGCTTTACTCCCAGCATACATGGTTTTCACACAATTGAGTAAATTCCCAGTAATACCATATTTATTCAGTACCTTCCACAGAAGAGTCCTATTTACTCTATTATAAGCTTTCTCTAAATTTATGAAAGCAGCAAAAACTTTCTTACCAACAGATACTTTTTGATCAACAAACATAATGCAAAAATTTGGTTTAGTGTAGCCCTTACCAGGCATAAAGCCACTCTGCACATCCCACACTTTCTGTGACGTAAGACTTCATACCTTGGCAATAACAACCTTTCCAAATACTTTCCCTGTCACACTCAGCAAATTGATACATGACAGTTCTTACCAAAATATCACATCAAACCGTGTCGAGGGGTTTGAATAATTTTGTATTGTATGCGTGAAAACCTGTAGCATGTTCCATTAACCTCAGCATGCAAATAAACTTGCTATCAGTGGTGTCGTGAACACTCCACATAGATTGAAGAGTAATGGACTACTGTTCTGTTCACAAATAAAAGTTAATTGTGTTTATCTTCTTACTCTAGGTGCAATACATCTGGCAAAAACCCTGCACTGCTTATTCGTCCGGAAACATTGTAGAAGCACATTACAAAGGTGGTGGAGTAGTAGTCTAGTCTGGGATTATGATCAATGGGCATACAGAGCTCCTAGTGTTGGAGAAAAGGTCAACCAATGTCCAGCATTATTGTGAGAAAGTCATTTTAAAACATGTAAAGCTGGTTCGTGGTGCTGTGGAAAATTATTTTGTTTTGATTGAAAATAATGCCCATCCACATTGATTATCTTGTGTTGATGAACTGTTGGAGAGTGAAGGGACTGACCAAATGGGGTGGCCTGTGTACTCCCTCAACCCAAACCCAATCGAAAATGCTTGGGAGGCATTGGGTAAGTGCACTGCTAAATGCGATCTCCCACCTGGCACCAAAAAGACCCAGTGATGGAGTTGAAAGAAGAATGAAATAACCTCATTCAGGATCTTCTGGACTATCTCGTGAAAAACACAGCCCACTGATGCCAATCATGCATTGCAGTCAGGGTGGACATATACCCTATTAAAATGATCCATGAAAATTTATTAATTTCTTTCTGTCAATTTTACTTATTGTGAGCCAATGTCAGAAAATGGTATGCTATGTTCTTTTATTGATTTCCTCTATTAATAAGCACAAATTCATGCTCATTTATGTTGCACGTTCTTTTTATCTTTGTTTAATCCTTATTAAAAGATTTTCACCCACATCCTGTTGGAATAAAAGCATGCTATGAAAATATAAAAACATGTTTGCATACCAAACAGCTTATTCCCACCATAATTTGAATCTCCTGTATCTATTGACAACTAAGACCTTGCCAATATAAATAATGATCATTGTACGTGGTTTTTAATAAATATAATTCGGAACATGAAAAAGCATGTATACTGTTACACGTGTCATAGTTAGCTTTGCGCTTAAAGGAAGAATCACAATGATGTTTGAAATAAAAGTTAAAATAGTTGAAGGTAAATTTGAAAATAAAGCTCACCTGTTGAAATGCCAACCTGGGCTCCTTGCTAAACGAATGCTAAGGTTTCATACATGCCACTTTTACTGATTCAAATGCTGAGCAATGTGAATAAAAAACAATAAGGATAAAAGTTGAAAAAATGAAGTTAAAATCCAAAGGTTTGTAAAACAAATTGCCAACTATAAATTCTAAAGATTTGTAAAAGAATCGTCGAAAGTTTAAAACTCCAAAGGAACGTCTCCTTCCTCCGCAATTGCCAAACGCATTTCAGCATGTAGGCCCATGCCATCTTCAGTAGTCTTTGAACTGTTAGCAACTTGTGCTTGGCTATTGCCACTCAAGTACAACTGCATTAACTGATTGCCATGTAGATGCTTTTTTTTTTTTTTTGTTATCTTCATTGCTGTATTCAGTTTGCATGCCATCTGGTGGTTGATTATTTGATGTCTCTCCTTGTTGTAATTAATGTTCTTTCCACCCCACTCCCCTGCTTTTCGTCATTTCGTTTCTTCTTGACCCAGATATCTTCATGCACATGAAAGGTCTACAGGGAAGTAAGCATTACAATTTATAATTTTGGTCTTTTGTATCATAATTGATTCAGCTCTTAATATTTCTCTATCTTTTGGGTATGTGCACTTTAATTCAATATTCTCCCACTCAGAGATTGCAGTGTTTTCTAGACACTATTGCATCATTAATGTTTTCATAAACTTCTGATTCCAGTCTTTCATATGTTGTTTCAAATGCGGGTACCTAGGTTTTGTTTGATACCTCCTATATAAACTTTAGGATTTACAGTAGGGTCTTGGTGTCTTAGAATGTATTTCCCGTTATTCGTACTAGTTAGTAAATGTGCAATGTCCTGCACTTTTTCTGCAATTTCTAAATTTGACTTTTGGCATTTATTCTTCAAAATATTCGATATGGGTTTGCAGAAAGGTATACTGCCACAAAATTTAAGTTGATTAGTATATGTATATTGGTTTCTTGTTAGATTTTCTTTTATATTTAGATGAAGTTGGTCTATGATTTTTGTACTGTAGCCAAAATTTGTGGCTAAGTTCTTATATACATATTGTTAAGCTGTTCTCTGAGATTCGGAGGTTAGCTCCTCAAAGAAAGACTACCTGCCAGGTAAACATTTAACTGATAGAACTAGAATTTACTTACTGTTGGTGTATCAAATGTCTCCATTTACAACGCTCTCTGCACACAGCTCGAGCTTCATTAACATCTATCACATGCCTCACACAAGACTTTTTGTACTTCATAGTCATTATCTTTTTCTCATGCAGACATTCCTGAATCTGGTTCTCCCATGATTTCCTTGGCCTTTCTCTTTCTTCCCTGCTACTTGGGCCGAAAAAATTCTCTTAGTCAGCATCTCATCCCGTATTCTTTCAACATGACCAAGCCATCTAAGAATATTAGACTCTACCTTACTAACAGTATTTTGCCTCACATTACATATCTGCACATCTTCAATCCTCAAAAGATACGAGTGCGTTACCACAAACCCCATGTAACTGACACAAATTACTCCTATGTCTTTTCTGCACTATCCAGGTTTCACTGCTGTACATCAGAGTTGTAACAATTACACTTCCATACACAGCCATTTGGGACTTTTTTGAGAACCTATCATTGCCCTGAAATCCTCCTAAGGCAGCTAGGACTTTCAATGAAGAATTCACTTGCCAACTAATTTCACCATCTAATTTGTTCTCTCTGTCAAACATGCTTCCCAAATATACAAACTCATTTACCTAGTCAATAACAGTGCCATTTAGACTTATCCTGCATTCAGTACTAACACTTCCTCGCTGAAAAATCATAACTTTGGTTTTTTCCTTATCTATACTCAGTTTGAAATTCATGCAAACTTCATACATCCGGGACAACATACACTGCAACTCACTTTTGCTCTCTGCCAACAGGACTGCGTCATCAGAATAGAGCAATCTGCAGCACACACACATATTACCAAGACATAAACCAGTATTATCCATTTTGGCATCACGCATACAGCATGCATCCATAAATACATTAAACAGCCATGGTGACATTACACAACCTTGTCTGACTCCTGCTACAATAGAAAACGATTTCGATAAAACACTATTCACTCATACACATACTCTACTGCCAGCGTACATGGCTTTCACACCATTAAGTAGATTACCAGTAATACTATATTTATTCAGTACCTTCCACAAAGGAGTTCTATTTACTTTGTCATAAGCTTTCTCTAAATCTATGAAGACTGCAAACACTTTTTTACCAACAGACAGGTACTTTTCAATCATCATGCGAATGGGTCCAAAATTACACTCATCAACGATGATTAAAAAAATTATAGCTGATGAGTGACGCTACAAGGAAAGCATTTTCCTTTAATTGTCAGCCATTTAAACCCACTGGTTTTAATCATTGTCATATTATTTTTTTTAATTTCCTGCTTTTCTTGTGTGATATACATCAGAACAAGAACATGATTAGTCATTATATATGACTAATTACCTGAACTACATAGTGCCTAAAATTTTCTGCTCTTTTGAAACAACAATGTTCACAAAGCAGCAGAGTTCAGAAACTACAGCAAAACTACCCCCCCCCTCAGCAGTATGGATCATAAACCTGTTGTTCGTGAGAAACCCCTCTAGTCCTACATTCTCTGTTCCATGACCCAAAGCATGATGGGGAAGATATAGTCCCTCTGACATGGGCATCATGCCACTGGGCAGAAGCAAGTGTTTGAAACATCTCTCTTCTTTGGTAGGTTTGTTGCCACTGCTATAGTCCTTTTAGTAGGTAATCAGTCAGAAAAGATTAGTGTCAATCATTCCCATAAATGACCATTTTCTTTGAACAAAAAAGCTAAGGGGAAATCAGCGATTTCTGATGTGCAGGTTCACTTGTTGCAATCACGTTTTAGACAGCAAATATATTCGTTGGAGCAGATTTTAGCCCATTTTGCTAATCCCAAGTTAATTCATTCCAGCCGGTTAAAGGTAAAGAGTAAAAGCAGAAACTGTTCCATGAATGCTAACAGCTGTGCCAGCAGTGAGTTGCTCAGCGTCCTGAGCTGTGGGGTGGACGCAGGAAACATTAAGGTGGGGAAGGGGGATATCTTGGGAAAACAGAGGAATGCAAGAAGTTGATGAGAAAGGCAGTGTTGTTAATGAGGTGGGAAATCCCAAAATCTCTGACTAGTGACATTTTCTGCTGACTGGTGGACAAGTACCATATTTTTTGACCCCTGATCATGAGTAAAGCAAAAATTTGATTAGTGCAGCCCTTACCAGGCATAAAACCACTCTGTACATCCCACACTTTCTCTGATGTAAGACCTCACACCTTATCAATAATGACCTTCCCAAACACTTTTCGTGGCACACTTAGCAATGATACCACAATAGTTCTTGCATTCAGTCTGATCACTTTTTCCCTTGAAAAGGGAACAATGATAGCATCTCTTCAATCTGAAGAGACCACTCCTAAGTCCCAACATAACAGGAAAATTTCAGTTAAGAAGTCAATCACAGAGTAACCACCATATTTTAGCATCCCAGCAATTATGCAGTTTACTCCCAAACGAAGCCTTACCATTCTGAGGAGATTTTAGAGCTTCACACACATCTTCGATTGAAATGTATGTATTTCTCGACATATCAAGGTGAAAAAACATGTTTATAAACGTATTCTTCTTCAGTCAAAATCCATTCGAATAATGGTTCAACTGTTGAAAACTTTTTACATGTTTTAGTTCTTTTGTGTGAAATAGTTTTTTGTGTGAAAGCATCACCTTTAAACTTACCAACTGTTGCAGTACCACAGACCTTTTTTTTTTTTTTTTTTTTTACCCGCATTTCATAGTAATAATTTTCAATCGAGAAATTGCATTTCACACAAAAGAACTAAAACATGTAAAAAGTTTTCAACAGTTGAACCATTATTCGAATGGATTTTGACTAAAGAAGAATATCTTCGATTGAGATCTCACCAGTGCTTCTATCTCTATGACATCATCTGCTTCTGCCTCAGAATCACCTTTGCTTTCATGATCTAATAAATCACAGAAGTACTCGCCCCATCTTTCACTTAACCCATTGGGCTCCCATATAATTTCTTCGACCCTATTCTTTACACAACTTAGAAATTCATTTACACTCTTTTTCCTGCGTCTAATGTACTTCCAGAATGTTCTTCTCTTTCCAAAAAGCCAAATCATGCCTTTCCTCATTTTCCTTCCTATCTTTTTCCTTTCTCTGGCGAACCAGCTTTGCTGCCTCAAGCTTCTTACACCGATATTCATCCTCACAAACTACCTTGCAACAACCCCAAGAATGCTTCCTTCTTTCTCTTTACTGCTTCTTTAATCTCACTGTTCCACCATGCATCACCTTTAAACTTACCCACTGTTGCAGTACCACAACCTCTTCAGCAGCAGTGACAACACAGTACTTAAAACATGTCCACTTATTTTCTACATCCCTCTCACATGCCTTCAACTCATTCAGACGTTCACTGAGTAAATCATAGTAATGCTGATGTTCTACAGACAGCTTTTCAACATTTATTCTTTTCATCACAGGCCAACTTCCTATACTACCTTTTCCAACTAACATTCAGTTTCACCCGTGACACTAACAGGTGATGATCAAAGCCAACATCTGCACCTCTCATCACACAAGTATCAAACAACTAAGTGTTTCAGATGCTGATCATAAACAACAAAATCCATTACACTCTTTAATCCCAGAGTACGATTTTCACAAGTGTATTTGTGGATATACTTGTGGTTCAAAAACATTATCAGGGGTATGAAAAAGTTTCCGCTGCCCCTGCTAGCGGGTGCTGTAGAGGTCTAACCAGCCGGCGACACATGCTGTCAGTTCATACACGAAGCCAAGCATGGTGATCAATAAAGTTCATTTGCGGCACTGTTTGTTATTCATGTTTAACTTATGTAAAAGTGTGAGTGAAGCATACGGTTCAATATGTCAGATGTATGGCGAAACGGTTATGGGTGAACGGATGTGTCAAGAATGGTTTGCCAGGTTTAAGAAAGGTGATCTAAGCTTGGAAGACAAGCCACATGCAAGTAGACCACAGGAACTCGCAGACGAGGAGCTGGAATCGCTGTTGCAAGAGGATGCCACACAATCGACCACACAACTGGCGAAACGTTTGAAAGTGGCTCAATCGACGGTAGAACGGCATTTATAAGCCTTTCAGAAAATTCAGAAGATTGGTAAGTGGCTTCTGCATACTTTAACGGAGTGTAATATTGGTCAATGATTCGGCATCTGCATGTCGGTGTTGAAGAGGTTTCAAGGGAAGAATTTCTTGTGGAAGGTTGTCACCGGGAATGAAAAATTCATTTGTTGCCTGAAATGGCAAAAGGTCACTGATGCTAACGGGCAATATTTTGTTGAATAAATGTGCACTAGTTTCCTGATTGTTCTTGTCTCCTTTCTCTTTAAAACGGCAGAAACTTTTGCATACCCCTAATAGATACCCACAATCCATTTTCAATGCAGAGTTCAATTAATCTTTCACCATTATTATTCACACCAGGATCATTAAACTTACTTACTCAGAATATTATGAGAAATCCCATTCTGAACTCCAACTCTAAATCCCCTGCTATTATAACTTTCTCTTTAGCACCAAACAGGCTCAAAACAACTTTTAGCTCATTCCAAAAAATCTTCTTTCCCATCAGAGGGATCTGAATCATGAGGAGCATACACTATAACAATTACTATTCTCTGAAATTTCACTTTCAAACCAATCCACAGAATTCTGTCACTTATGCCACTGCAATGAATCAAGTTGTTCTTCATCTTTTCACTTAAAAATCTCACTACACCATCTTGTCCTCTCACATTATTCAACGCTACAGACCACGCACTCACCGTTCCATTCATTTCTAAGTTCTTAATTCACTTTAATTCTTTATTTAAATTCTTCTTGCTTGAGGAGTGTGTAGTGGCTCTACGGATATATGCTCTAAAAGCAGCTATTTTATTATAATAAACACAGCAATCAGACATCACTGAATTGACTGTATAGTCATGTATTGTTAATTACATGACTATTTTCCACGTATTATGAGAAGAATATTTCTTCCACACTATATATTTTATATTTGTATGGATGACAAGAATTTATTGAAATAATAGATGTTACAAATGTAGAACCTACATTTTGCACCATCTATTATTCTAATGAATTCTTGTCATCTGTACAAATATAAAGTAACCACTTCTAGAGCGTATATCTATAGAGCCATTACATACTCCTCAAGAAAGCAGAATTTAAATAAGGAATTAAAATGGATTAAGAACCTAGCCACAAATTTTGGCTACAATACAAAAATCATATACCAACTGTATCTAAATATAAAAGAAAATCTAACAAGAAGCCAACATATATATATATATATATATATATATATATAGGGTGTTCGGAAAGTAACTGTGCACCTAGGCTACCATTTTGTTTTTGCAGTTATAAGTGCAGTATGTGCTACCGGAACGTAATAAAGTGGATTCTCCCAGTCGCAGCCGATCGCGGGAAACCATGGGGCTCACTGCGCACGCGCAGCAAGCTGCTCGAAGCGTCGGTTGCCGCATTGCGGCAGTTGAGTTCCAGAGGTCAACAGAGACGAGTCGTTGTTACTGTAAGTATCAAAGTTATCGTGTGTTCTGTTGTTCAGTTTTTCGCACTATGGTTCTTTCAATTGCGGAACGTGTGTTTCTGGTTGAATACGTCTTTCGTGAAGGCAACGAATACACCGATTTAGTGCGGCAACAATTTGCTGCCAAATTCCCAGACACACCTGTACCTCATCGTAATGCAGTTCGTCGACTTATTGAGAAATTTTGTGCGACAGGCTCAGTGTTCGACACCGAACGAAGCGGGAGACCAACTAAACTTACTGATGGGAAGTTGATGGACATCTCTGACTCCCTGCTGTGGAGTCCATCAAAATCACTGCGCAAGGATTGGCGCAAGAGGAAAATATTGGGCTTGCGACAGCGCATAAAGTGGTGAGAGAATCATTGCACCTCTACCCATACAAAGTAACAGCGGTACAACAATTGCAACCGGTGGATCACGTAAAACGACTCTGGTACTGTGAATGGCTTAACAATTTTATTCAAACGAAAACTGTTGCTGTTCTTGATGTCACCTTCTTTACAGATGAGGCGTAGTTCCACCTCTCTGGGTATGTTAACGCACAAAAGACACGATTGTGGTCCACAGAGACTCCTCATGTCGTGTCAGAACGACCCTTGCATGACCAGAAAATCGGAGTGTGGGTTGCGCTATCCCGACGGCGCACTGTCGGGCCGTTATTCTTCAGGACACTGTGAATAGTGCACGTTACTGTTCCATACTCCATGACTTCATCGGCCGCCTTGAAGAAGACAAAATCACCTACAGCTGGTTTCAACAAGATGGCGCTACTGCGCACACAGCTCACACCTCTATGAAACTTCTGAATGAGGTTTTCGGCAAACGTGTCATCTCAAAAAACTTATGGCCCCCCTTGCTCCCCGGACCTTACTCCACCAGACTTTTTTCTGTAGGGCGCAGCAAAATCTGCTGTGTATCGTGATCGCCCACGCACACTTGATCAATTACAAACTGCAATAACTACGTTCATCAGAAACATCTCACAAGCAGAGCTGCAGCAAGTGTTTGCAAATAAACTGAAACGGGTTCAGCGCTGTATCGATGCTCGTGGAGATCACTTCGAACATTTTTTCTAAGTGCATAGCTTAGGTGCACAGTGACTTTTTGAACACCCTGTGTATATATATATATTTGCTATGGGTTTGCAGAAAGGTATTATACTTTTTGTAGCAGTAAAATACCTTTCTGCAAACCCATAGCAAATATTTTGAAGAATGAATGAAAAAAGTGAAATTCAGAAATTGCAGAAAAAGTGCAAGGCATCGCACGTTTACTAATGTGTAGTACGAATAACAGGAAATCCATTCTATAACAAGCCAGAGTATACAAAATTCCAATAAGACACAAAGACCCTACTATAAGTCCTAATGTATGCATAGGAAGTACCAAATGAAACTTAGGTACCCATTTGAATGAACAAATGAAAACATCAATGATACAATACTGTGTAGAAAACATCATGATTCCTGATTGGGAGAATATCGAATCAATATGCACATACCCAAAACATAGACAATTATTAACAGCTGAATCTATTATGACAGAAAAGACCAAAAATATCAATTGCAATGCTAACTACCCTATAGACCTTTCATGTGCATGGAGATATCTGGTACAAGAGGAAATGAAATGACGAAAAACAGGGTAAAAAAATAGAAAGAACATGGATTATGATGAAGAGAGAAGTCAAACAATCAACCATTAGATGGTGTGCGAGCCGAACACCACAATGCAGATGACTAAGATAAAAGCATCTACGTGGCAATCAGTTAGTGCAGTTGTACTTGAGTGGCGAGCCAAGCACAAGTTGCTAAGAGTTCAAAGACCACTGAAGAAGGCACCGGTCTACGTGCTGAAATGCAGTTGGCAATTGCGGAGGAAGGAGATATTCCTTCAGAGTTTTAATCATTCGACGATTCTTTTTACGAACCTTTCGAATTTACAGTTGACAATTCTTTTTATGAACCTTTAGATTTCAACTTTATTTTTCCAACTTTTACCCTTTTCATTCTTTTCTGCCTTTGTTTTTATTTATGTTGCTCAGTATTTTTTGAATCAGTGAAAGCGACATGGATGAAACCTTGGCATTCATTTAGGAGGAGCTCCGGTTGGCTTTTCAACATGTGAGCTTATTTTCAATTTCTACCTTCAACTATAGAACAAAAAGTTTATACCATCTAGGCACATTAGAAATATTTTAATTTTCTGCTAAAATACACTAAGCTTTTGAAACTATTATATAGTTTCATCATCAGCGTAAAAAGATAAAGATACAGATCCTTTCAAATACACACTACTCAAAATACCCCTTCAGGTTATAGCAGCAAAAAATATATCTTACGTGACGGTTACGAGCAGGAACATTGTGGCGTGTGCTTGATTTAAATATCAAATTGTTTATGAAGTTAGCTATAATGAGCAGTTGCAGTTTTTGATGAAGATGATATATTTAACATAGCAACATGTTATAGTTTTTGTTAAGGTTTCTTCGTCAGTTAAGGTTTTTTGTTAAGGTTTTTTCGTCATGCTTTAATGAAGAATCTCCTATTATTCTACTCCTTCCTTGGAGACACCTTATTAACAAAGAGACTATTTTTTTGTGAACTGACGAAGAAACCTTAACAAAAACTATAACATATTGCTATGTTAAATATCTCATCTTCATCAGAAGCCGCAACTGCTCTTTATAGCTAACTTTGATAACAATTTGATATTTAAAGCAAACACGTGCCACAACGTTCCTGCTCATAACCATCATGTAAGATATATTTTTGCCGTTATAACCTCAAGAGGTATTTTGAGTACTGTATTTGAAAGCATCTGTATCTTATCTTTTTACACCTGATGATGAAACCATAATAGTTTCAAAAGTGCTAGTGTATTTCAGCAGAAAATTAAAATATTTCTAACGTGCCTAGACGGTATAAACTTTTTATTCTATAGATTTAAATCTGGTACGTAGTCAATCTCACCGAGTGCATGACATCGTAAATCTTCATATCTTACAGAGTGCATCACTTGGTGATATTTAATGTACCTTCAACTGTTTTAACTTCTATTTCAAACATCACTATAATTCCTCCTTTGAGTGCAAAGGTAACTATGATGTGTGTAATAGAAGTAGACAAGCTTTTTCATGTTCCAAATAATATTTAGCTTATTTTCATGATTTGAATTCAACTGCGCAAATGCATTTCCATAAAATGAATCTACTTAGCAAACAAAAAATGCCTTATAGACTCTGGAAATCAACACAGCAATTTTTATTATTCCCTACCTCACTTTCATACATAAATTTCCTATTTTTAGTTCTTGATAAAATGTGATCATCTCCCTCATGAAAAAAATGGAAATTCTTACATCATTCAGAAAATAAACAGAGCATTTACTTATTGTTATTTGGTACCCACCACCAAAACCAAATTAAAAAGAATATACCAAATACTTACTTGCAATTATTAGCAAACAAATATAAAATCATAATTTCCCTGAATTACTTTTTCTGGATAATGCATGGCAATGACAGATTCATCCAGAAAAAACAAAAGTGTTGCATCACATGAAGTAGTGCCAGTCACAAACAAATTAGTACTGTGAGAAATACTGATTAAAAAAAATAATGACAAAAATATGCAGCAACATATTTCTTATTTACCTATCAATGAACGCTGACAACATAAAAAGTAAGAGCGAAATTTCACAACACATTTTACGCTACATAAATATACTAACGACTAGAGGTTTTAGTGTAATGAATGCAGAAAATAAAACCTAATTGCATTTGTGTATTTTGGAACCAATAATGGTTTTAAGGTAATGATATGCAGGCAATACATAAAATACTGCGAACACAAGTACTGTATAATATCTCTACTCTCCTTTAAAGCAATATTATAGATAAATACATAAAAACAACGACCCTAATTACATGGGTAACGCAGCCCATTGTACAACTTCTTACTTTACATTTCAGGCACGTAGAATTTTCTTTATTATCTTCTTGCTGGATAAGAGGTTAGATGCTTCATTATAATTATTATGCAGCAATATTAAGCTGAAATAACTTGCGATCCCACATTTTTACTATCGTAAATTTACCCAGCTCCAAAATGCATTAATAAGCTGAGTAAATAAATGCATCATGGGCTGAGTAAATTTACGATAGTAAAAATGTGGGATCGCACGTTATTTCAGCTTAATATTGCTGCATAAAAATTAAAATGAAGCATCTATCCTCTCGTCCGGCAAAAAGATAATAAAGAAACTTCTACGTGCCTGAAATGTAAAGTAAGAAGTTGAAAAATGGGCTGCGTTACCTATGTGAGTAGTGTCGTTGTTTTTATATACAGTAATACCCCGACTTACGTGAACTCAGAGTTACGCGATTTCTTATTACTGTGCTCCCGCTTTGCCTCTTACCACCCAGGACGTGTTTAGTGCAAATTCATCCAGTCATTCCACCCGCATTTTCCGGTGTCGCACTTGCAGTGAAATGTACGGACATGTTTCACTCGAATTCATCCAGTCATTCCTCCTGCGTTTGCTGGTGTCGCACTTGCAGTGACATGTACGGACATGTTTCACGCAAAATCATCCACATGTGATTTTCATGATTGACGTAACTTGGGATTGTTTTGTGTTAGGTGCAAAATTGTGTCGTTTAAAATAACGTACGTAAAACTAACTATATTTATGTCGTCCAAACGAAGTAAGCCTGATTGTTGTACATCTAGCAAGAAAAGGAAAACGTTGACTTTGGAATTTAAACTCAACATCATTAAGGATTTTGATGGCAAAATGAAAATTTTTGTGAGCTACCAAAGAAGTTTGATCTACCGGAATCCACAGTAAGAACAATCATAAAAGATAAAGAAAATATTCTTGCAGCTGTGAAAAATGCCCAGTCCTTGAATTCAAGCATAATTCGTAAGCGTCATGGGATTATTGCTGAGATGGAAACAATGCTTAAATTATGGTGTGATAATCAAGTAAGAGTGAAGAATTGTCCAGTCGATCAGAACACCATATGTAACCAAGCTAAGCTGATTTTTGAGAGGCTAAAAATAGAAGCTGGGGAAGCAGCTAAAGGTGAACACTTCGTAGCCAGCAATGGTTGGTTCAACCGATTTAAAAATCACTGTAACTGGCACAGCATCGTGGAGACCGGAGAGGCGGCAAGTGCCGATAAAAAGCTGCATCTTTTCCTGAGACACTCAAGGCTATCATAGAAGAAGGTGGCTATAGCAGCAAACCATATTTAATGTACAGGAGACTGGCATATTTTGGAAGATGCCCAAAAGAACTTTTATTGTGTATTAAGAAAAAACGTTTCCTGGCTTTAAAGCTTCCAAAGACCGATTGACAGTGATGGTTCGTGGGAATGCAGCTGGTGATTGTAAGTAAAAACCCCTCTTAATTTATCACTCCAAAAATCCAAGAGCTTTAAAAATAAATCTAAAGCTGGTTTGCCAGTGATTTGGAAGTCAAATCCTAAGGCTTGGGTGACATCTTCCATTTTTGAAGACTGGTTTGGTCACCACTTCATAGCTGAAGTCGAACGTTATTGCCAGTCTAAAAAAATTCCGTTTAAAGTGATGCTCATTATTCACAATGCACCCGGTCACCCGCCTGCCACTCTAATTGATTTCGACCCACGGGTGAAAGTTGTTTTCTTGCCTCCAAACACAACCAGCTTACTTTAACCATTGGACCAAGGCGTTATCAAAACATTCAAAGCGTACTACATGCAACGCTCGTTTGCACAACTGAATGAAACTATGAGGCTAAATGATCAACTATCTGTTAAAGAGTTTTGGAAACAGTTTAATGTTTTAGATGCCGTAAGGATCATTGGAGATTCTTGGGCTGAAATATTCCAAAAAACCTTGAATGGTGTGTGGAAAAAACTTTGTCCGTTCTTTTATCAGTGCAAGGCGGAAACAATGCCAGAAACCGATCAAGTCACTCAGGCAATAGAAGAAGTTATCCACCTTGCTAGGCAATTGGATTTGGAAGTCGACAGTGAAGATATCAGCAAGCTGTTAGATTCACATAACAAGGAGCTTACAATTGATGCGCTCATAGAGATGCGTAAGCAAAGCGCTGCTGAAGAGGCCGACACTGTACACCCAGTTCCACCAGATCAACACATGACAATTGCAAACTTAACAATTGGTCTCAGCTTAATTGAAAAAGGGTTAAAGATTTTGGAGAACACAGATTCTAATGAGGACCAGATTGCAGCCACAAGGCAAGGAATAAAAAAAAAAAAATCATTAGTTTGCTACAAAGAAATTTTGCGTGAAAAGATAAAGGCCAATCCGTCAGACGAGTCTGGTAGATTTTATGGAGCCATCGACATCGAAATAACTTTCTTTTATGTAAGTCTTTTATGTTTTAATATATGTATTATGTAGGAATAACTGCAATTTGATTACATGTTTAACAAAAGACAGGTGTTTCAGTAAACCTTTGGTCCCAATTACCTAATATTTATATGTATTTGTATGTAAAATTGTATCCCGAATTACGCAAATTCAACTTACACGCTTATTGTCGGTCCCACCTATCACGTAACTTCGGGGTATTACTGTATTTAACTATATTGAGCAGACTGCTATCGAAGTATTTGCATTAGTTTTCGATCTCAAGCTGCAAATTGAACTTTGAAAATATTATAAATATTTTCAAGCTCAGGCAACTCAAAGGCATCTGCAGACTTCTTCTGCCCTCCTTTTCGTTAAGCATTTGACAGTGCAGCAATTAAGTAATAAGAATGATTTAAAAAAAAAAAAAAAAAGAATCCCGGTAAAACACATGGGTCAGGAAGACACTGTTTTTTGACAAGTCATTTATCAACTAAAAAGTGGCAACTGTGTTTGCATGAGAATCGAATAGATGATTACTTACACTGTGCATGACACTATTTGGTGGAAGAACACTGACACACTCTCTCATGGAGCAGACAACAAATACCTGGTTCTGTTTGAAAATTGGTAAAACCGCATCTCACACAGCTGAATGGTTGCATAATGCATATGGAGGTTAATTTCCCATATCATGCGAAAATGTTCTAATGGTACGCACATTTCAAAAATGGGCAGGAAAATTTGGAAATTGCCAAAAGGCCCGGGCACGGTGTTTTCATTATGATCTTGAAACGAAGCATCAGAGTGCTCAGTGTAAGTCCCCACAGTCACTCGTAAAGATGATCAGGTTACAGAAGTCCAAATCAAGACAATGCTTGTATGTTTTTACAACTGCAAGGGAATTTTGCATCACAAGTTCATTGCTGAAAGTACAACTGTCACTCACTAGCAATGCTTACACATCAATTTTGGAATGATTGTTAAAGAGGATTGTTTGTGTCAGGCCTGAGTACAAAAATGAACAATTCTTCACAATAAAACACCTGCACACAGAGCAGTCAGTGTACAGCAATTGCTGGCATGGAAAGAACTGTGTGTACTCAATCATCCCCCTATTCTCCAGATTTGTCACCTTGTGACTAGTTTCTATTCCCTAGATTAAAGATGTCTTAAAAAGGAAAAAAATTCAAGACATTGAAGACATACAAAAAACTGTGGCATCTGCTCTTCACTCCATACCAAAAGATGACCTCTGCAAGTCTTTCCTTTTGTTGGTTGTACGAAGTACTTCTTGTATTGATGCAGGAGGAATGTATTTCGAATAAAATATTAGGTGTGCAACTTAATTCTCGGCCCCTAACCGCAAGCGATCATAGAGCGTCGACAAATGCAAATAACTGTGTGCGATAATGGCTTATTGCAGTGCCATCCAACAGCTTTACAGGCAACCGTAACATCTCACAGCTGTAGTGACAGAAGGGACGAAAGGTGACTGTGAAATTAAGAAGAAGGTAGCGTACAACATGCTAAGTTATGTATAAAAGTTTAAGGCAAATTATTTCAGCCATTACTATGGCCTTCATCAGTGTGACTATGATTGGTTACTGATGAAGGCCATAGTAATGGCTGAAATATATTTGACTTAAACTTTTTATACGTAACTTGGCGTGTTCTACACTACCTTCTTCTTAATTTGTTTGTTAGTTACGTGCATTGCCTACCACTCATTTTTGACGTTGAAAGCAATGTCGTTCGAGAAGCAACATTTGAGGCACTGCCTCCTGTTCACGTTTCAGCTGAAAAAAAAAATGCTGCGGAAGCCCAGCAAATGATCTGTGCTGCTTTGGGTGAGGCTGCTGTGTCCTACAGTACGTGTTAGAAGTGGTTCTAGCAGTTTAAACAGGGAAATTTCCATCTCTGTGATGCAGAACATCTGGGACAGTCACAGAAAGTTGACGCTGAGGAACTGGAACAACTGTTGGATGCGGATCCCTGTCGCACATAGTTAGAGCTCGCCCAGGAACTCGGAGTAACATGGCAAGCCATTGCAAAGCGCCTGCACAAGCTTGGATGGGTTCAAAAGGAGGGCTGTTGGGTACCCCACCAACTCACAGCTGCGAACAAGTCTAGGCGCTACGATGTTGCTGTGTCCTTGCTCTCAAGATTGAAGAAGAAGAATTTCCTCCACAAGATTTTGACCTGTGATGAGAAGTGAATCCTCTACGATAATCCTAAGCGGCGCAAATAGTAGGTTTATCCAGGTCTGCCTACCACCAGTACAGCCAAACCAAATATCCATGCCAGGAAGTTGTTGCTGTGCATATGGTGGGATCAGCACAGTGTCGTACACTATGAGTTGCTCAAACCTGGTGAGACGGTCAATGCTGAGCGTTATTGTCAGCAACTCATTCATGTGAGTGACGCAGTGGAGGCGAAAAAGGCCATACATCGGCAAGGGCAGAAGAAGGTCAGTCCTCTTGCTTCAGGATAACACGCATCCTCACACCGCAAAAACGACTTTAAACATGATCACTGACCTGGGATGGAAGATTTTGTCCCGCCCGGCGTATTCTCCAGACTTCGCCCTGTCGGATTATCACCTCTTTCGCTTTCTGCAACGTCACCTGAGTGATACGCACTTCACTTCTGTCAAGGAGGTCCGCACAAGTATTGATGACTTGATCAACTCGAAAGAGCCCTCTTTTTTCCACAGTGGCATTCAGCAGCTCCCTGACCGATGGCTCAAATGTATCCAACATGACAGGGATTATTTCCCTGATTAGGTACGTATTTGATTTGTTATAATTTGCTGTCAACATGTCGTGCCTGTGGCCAAGAATTAAGTTGCACGCCTAATATATTCACGTTTGTTTTCCTACTTTCCAATTTGTTTTGTTTTTAAATTCAGTCTCATTACTTAACTGCCATACTGAGAATCATAGACATTTTTGGGCTCAGATAGTTCCAAAGACAATGCAGCCACAACAAAGTAAAATGATTTTTTTCTACATGATGTATTTTCTATTGCTGACTTACAATAGAAATCACCACACAGTCACTAAATGTAAAATACCAAACAAATCCATAGATCCACTCAAAAAAGAAAACCTACAAACCTTGTGGATGTGGTACAAAAGGTGATGTAGCCATAGCAGTAGGAGCTGACACCATTGCAGCACTTGTTGGGATAACAGTCATCTGAGGCAGAAGAGTTGGTGTACCAACATGGTTGCCTGTATTTTGACTATGTATTGTATGTAGATGAAGTGGATGAGGTCCAGAAGGAAGAGAGCCAGGAAGATGATGGTGATGATGATGATGATGATGACTATGAGCACCTGGCACACCCTGTTGTTGCATAAGCACCACAGGCTGAGGACCACCAGCAAAGTTTGTTGGGTGGGGATGGCTTACAAGATGATTCTGTGAGTGATTGGGATGTCCAGTCTGCAAAGCATGCTGATTTACAGCAGCTCCAGGGTACATCACTGTGGTTGGAGTCTGTGATTGGTTCCCGTGAGGCGGAGGCGGCTGATGCACTGGAGACGGTGATGGATGAACACCTGGCGTGTGAGACTGAGGCGGATGAGGGTTGGAATGCTGCCCTCCTTGTTGCATCGAGTGAGCTGCACTCACAGCAGAAAGGGCTGCTGCATTGGGATGAGCTGACACTGAAATAAAAATTTGCTGATGAATAAACATAAATGGCCGAATTCCATTCACACACAAACAACTGAAATACTTGGCATTCAAACAAAATCATGCAACTCCTTTGCCGCAGACAAAGCTTCATGAAAATTTTATAACAGATTTTTACTGCATAATTCACTGTTTCAGTGGGATGGTTCATTAATGTTGCTTCATTCAAAATGCTGTTGAAAATCATTTTTAATTACCTCTTATTCATTAATTTATGTATCAAATTTTCTGAGTATTATTCAATGAATACCTAAAAAAAAAGTATACTTTTTCAATAATAATTTCACACTTCACACGCAAAAAAAAAAAAAAAAAAAATGTATGAAGGAATATTCATTTCTTTACCTGCATCTAAAATTTTGACATTAGTGCCAAGGTTAGACTCAGTATAGAACAATGTTCTTTAAAATTATTTCTTTTATAGGATGGTACTTAAACTTTTTAGATCACCAAATAGCACTTTCCAGTGATGAAATTAAGTGTTGCATTTTAAAATTTCCTCACAAAATAGATAACTTTTTATGTTAGCACCTATACGTACCTATAAAAATTTAAAGAAAAATACACTTTCTCTTAAAGAACGAAAATCCTGCAACTAAAAATGTACATGCATAAAAAGGCCTACTGCTTCTAAAACCCATTTCTCTTTGTGACAAGTTATTCCAAAAATTGTAAATACTTCTAAAGCAATACTGAAAAGCTAAGAAAAGTTGTATCCTGAATTGGCATTAAGGAACTCAGTTCATGTTCATCACGATCAATGAACACCTGCTATCACGAAGCCCCACGCAGGAGACATCTTGCTTGTTTCCCTTCACCTCACACCAAAGTAAGAATTCAGCACGTCTTGGGGAAGACAAAAATCTGATGCTGACAGAATAAAGTAAAAACTGATGAAAATAGAAATTAAAACATGCACCTAACTAGCAAGGGAAGTTTGAGAAAATGTCTACCTTGAACTTTGAATAGATTACCACACACACATTCAGTTACTTCCAAACTGAAATACAATGGCGTAATTCCAGATTAAAAAAAACTCTCAGAGGCTTGTCACCTAAAGAATTTCTCTGATTTATAAACACAACATAAACACAACTGAGTACCTAGAGAGCAGCTATTTTTAAATTATCTGTGGTGCAAAATTTAAGGAAGAGAAGTTCATAACCCCTGAGAAAACTGAAGGCTAAATAAAAGGAGTTCCTTGTCCCAAATTTAGGACCACTGTTTTGCCCTGTGGCACACTGGTTGTGTGCCACAGGGCAAGACAGTAACTAATCACTCATGCCTCATCTGGAACACACATTCAGCCTTGGGTTACTAGTGATCACTAGTAACCCAAGGCTGGGACTAGAAACTGGACTCCAGCTCAGATGATTAGCCAGCACCCCCATACCTGTAACCACATGCCCACTAAGGCATCCAAACAGCTTTAGCAAAGAACTTTTCCCTGTGGCTGTGGTGTGCGACACAAATCAGGTATAATTTTGTACAACAGAAGACTATATTCTGTACTGTCCTGAGTTCAGAAGATATCTTTCTTTTGGAAAACAGCAGGACCTTCAGTGTAATGGAGACCTTGACTAGGCTTAAGCCCATACACCTTATAATGAGAGGAGAATTTGAAATTTTTTTAACTAGGCTTGAACCCACACACCTGGTCCTGGGAAGAGGATTTGAAAAACTTCCTTGACTAGACTTGAGCCCATACATCTGGACCTCAGAAGATGATTTGAAACTTCCTTGACTATACTTCAACCCATACATCAGGTCCTGGGAAGAGGTTTTGACACTTTTTTTTTATTGGCTTGAACTTATACCCTTTACTTAGTCCTAGAAGAGGATTTGAAACTTTCTTGACTACTGAACCCATACACCTGGTCCTAGGGGGGGGGATTGATACTTTCTTGATTATTGAACCCATACACCAGGTTCTGGGAAGAGGATTTGAAAAACTTCCTTGACTAGACTTGAACCCATACACCAGGTTCTGGGAAGAGGATTTGAAAAATTTCCTTGACTATACTTGGACCCATACATCAGATCCTGGGAAGAGGATTTGACACTTTTTTTGGTTAGCTTGAACCCATACACTTAGTCCTAGAAAAGGATTTGAAACTTTCTTTACTATTGAACCCATAAACCAGGTTCTGGGAAGAGAATCTAAAACTTTGACTCCACTTGAGCTCATACAACATGTGCTGAGAAGAGGACATGGAACTATTTTGACAAGACTGAAATCATGCATCAGGTCCTGGAAAGAAGATTTTAAACTTTCTTGACAAGCTTGAACCCATACAATTGGTTCTGGGAAGAGAATTTGAAAATTCCACATCTTTGAAACCTTTCAAAGGCCTATAAATTCCTGCAGCATACACATGCAAAGAGACTGGCCTTTAGAATCCTACTCCTGCTCCCATTCATGTATCCAGACACATTCTTATCGAAAATTTCTCCTTTAATGAGGCATCATCCATTAGATGTTTGCCATTCTGACGTTGATTGATGTAATTATGCTAAATGCCAACAGCAGTTTTAACATCTACATGAACAGCAGATTTGTCTTGAAGAAACAAACTCACTGATGAACAAAATAAAATTCAACTAGAACTCTTGAAACCACAGCAGCCAAACTACTCTTCATTAATTAGTCCAAATTTAGGACCACTGACTCCAGGAAAGGGAGAGATCCAGTGCTGTAAGACAAACTTACTGGGATTCGAACCCGGACCCTTCTTAGACGAATGGTCACTACGCCTGGTACCTTCAAAAACAAGGAATTCACATGCCACCAAAGAGGAGCAGTCAATGACTTACATTTCCTTATTTCTCAGCTGGCATTGAAAAATGTGGGTGCATAAATTATTCCTAGTGAAACAATTAACTATCATGCCTGCAACTATAACCAAACAACTTCCTTTTTTTCATTACCATACACGAGGCTGAGGGAGATGCGGGGGGGGGGGGTGAACTTCATAACCAGGTGAAAAATGTGAATGCACAGCAAAGAAGTGTAAATGTAAATTAGCGAGACAGATTTTTCTTTTTTTTTTTTTGATTGATTGAAGGTTTAATGACCACTGTGAGCAACACGCAACTCGATGGGCTATAAGCAGTCACCCGTCCCTAATTTAAAGCCCCTGGTTCCAAGGAAGGGAGAGAACCAGTGCCATAAGACAAACACAACATCCATGCCTCACCGGGATTTGAACCCGAAGCCTTCTTGGACGAATGGTCATAAGCCATCCACCGAATTATTCACTATAATTTATTTACGCAAAACTTAAACTGGAGCACATCACTGTATTCACAATGTAAAACTGCAATTAATGGCAATAAAATATGTGTGGAGTCTGAAGTAAGTAGCATCTTTTCTACACTTCCTACTTCCACACACTGTGAGGGCATACTTGGTACATATAGTCTTCATGTTATGCTTTTTGTTCTTGGAAGCCTGCAACATCCAATGAAAATAACAGGACCTATTTAGTCACAATTAGAGAGGAGGAGAATGAGGGCCTAATTTCAGCTACTATGCAAAAGTTATTTAAAGTTTCATTATGTGCGATTGAAAAAACATTGCATTAAACACTGCAGAATAAAAATAGCTTGGTGGTTCTGATCTACAGAAGACACTGAATAATTTCTCAACATTTCTGAAATGCATTCAAAAATTCAAAATTGACTCAGTACCCTGCTCTCTTCCCAGTGCCTCACCTAAAAATATGTAGCCAAAAAAAAAAAAAAAAAAAAAATGAATGACCCAGATTTTGTGTATTAAGAATTTATTTGATGAACTGCAGTTTGCCCAGGCCCACTCTCGAATGGCATTCTCTAGGTCAGGTGTGCCGTACTATACTGAACGTGATGTTTTTTTCTTTGAAATTTTAGTGACAAAAAAATTTTTGCCATAATGTTGAGTACTGAATAGTAATATCTGTATTAAGTTTGCACCCAAACTGTACATAAGTTTTTATTTCAATGCTTCATACAAGAATATTATTTCAAAATTTTTACACAAAAAAGCACATTTTAGAGTGAGTTCTCACGTGTCTTAGTTTTGGAACATTTTTTTATACAAACCATACAGCAATACATGAATTTGTTAAAGGTTTAAAGCATAATCTTCTTTCGTAGCATTATCAGTTCCAAGTTAGGTCGGGTCGGTACTGAAGGTCTTTGTTCTTCACTAACTTTTGTTCCATGCCATCTAAGCTTTTAAAATCCCCCTTTTTTCCATGCAACTGTCAACACAATTCTTGCAATTCATCTTCCTTAGCTGTTTCCCTAGAGGTCCCACATTTATAATACTACACCTCACGTACACTTCATCTCTTCTAAATATATATACTTATATAATCAACACACTGCTTGCTTGAGCATTCTTTGAAAACAACCCTCATTTCCAATTCTATACTTTTCTTCTTATCTAGCTATCTTCTTCTTTGCATTTTCTTCAATGCTTCTTTAAGTGATTAGGTGACACCTAATTCTAATTTAGGGCTGTTGGTTTCATAGACAGGTGTAAATCAGTTCCATCCACGAAATACCTTCAACACAATAGTTTCCTAATCTTTACACCAAAATCACACATTTCACAGCGTTTTTATTTTTCCTAAAAAAAAAAAAAAGAAGCCGTCATGCCTAACATTTGAATATGTTCACGATTTCAGCTGCATTACACAAGTGTATGTTACTAGTAGATGATACTGAACATCTTGCATCATTTACTACTGATTTTCTTACCTAGTTTTCACATTAAAAAGAAGCCTAAAATGAAATTTCAGATTATTGGATCCCACTTGCAGTTTTGACATGATTTGTGCAAATCAAGCAAACACTTTTTCTCAACTAGATATATATAAAAACTCCTTTACACTGATTTCAGGGATATCTGCAATTTTTACAGTGGAAAGCTATAAAACACTCCACAGAATATATATATATATATATATTCTATTAAGAAGATACCTAAGCAAAAAAATACATATATAATTTTGACTCACACCTAGTACAACATGGAAAAGGTTATGTATCTACCTGTGTGAGTAAAAGGAGAAAAGATACAAAAATAAAATAAAACAATTGAATGTAGAAGGTGTCGAGAATACTGAGCCTTGGCTTTATCAAGGACCAGCAAAAACTCTGTTTTATTTTATTTTTGTATCTTTTCTCCTTTTACTCACACAGGTAGATACATAACCTTTTCCATGTTGTACTAGGTGTGAGTCAAAATTATATATGTATTTTTTTGCTTAGGTATCTTCTTAATAGAATGTGAATTCTGAATTTTCAAAACTGCTGCGTTGCGCGTTTTGATCTTCAGGTTATTTTGCAACTTTCGTTTTAAATTCTAAAGTTTTTCCTTAGCCTTCAGTTTTGCTCTTAAGTATATATATATATATATATATATATATATATATAATGCAACATAATACTTACTAAAATAATGTGTTGGCATATGAGGCGACTCGCAGTAAGTTGCAGTATGAGAAGTAGGTACCATACCTACAGGTTGAGGAGACATAACTCTAGGTCCAACAACGGAATACATCTGTAAATTCACAAAACAAAGATTAAAATGTTATGACAAGCTGCTAAAAAGTACATATATGTAAAAAAAAAGTTAAGAAAACTGTATTTCAGATGAACTTATGCAAAATATATTACATTATCATTTCAACTTGATTGATGTTCAGATTAAAAGAAAGTGTGACACACACTCAAACAGTGACAACAAGAAAGTAACAGCAAAAATCACTGTTCATTTCCAAAACACTTTCTCCAGCACATTGTCATTCACTGCATAATTATAACTCCAAATAAGGTGCAATTTCTATTACATCATTAATAGCCAATTCTATGCCTTAAATCCCATGCTTAAACCCTGTTGCTTCAGAATCTGTTAAAAACAAAAAGAAAATATTATACTGCCCAAGTGAGACAGAGCCACATCAACATACTTTCAACTTTGTTTTCTACAAACAGAATGCCCAATTCAGATAAATTATCTCCATTGCTCATCCTACTCTGCTCCTGAATTCACATACTTTCTCCATATATTGCAAATGTCTTTTCTGATATCAGATGCCTAGTCCTAAAGAAAATTTTATTTCATGCACTTCACACGCAATCTCAGCTATACGTAATAAGAGGATCAGTTCAAACACTGCATATCATTCATTCATTCATTCATTCATTCATTCATTCATTCATTCATTCATTCATTAATTCATACATACATCATATCATATCATTAAAGCTATTCTCTGAGATCCAGAGGTTAGCTCCTCAAAGAAAACTCATCTGCCAGATTAACTTTTAACAGATGGAACTAGATTTTATTTACGGTAGATGCATCAAACGTCTTAATTTACAACACTCTCCGCATACAGCTTGAGCTTCACTGACATGAATTACATGCCTTACAAAAGACCTTTCCTACTTACATACATACACAAAAGTCACATTCCTGATCTCATTTTTCGCAATTTGGGGTAAAAAAAAAAAAAAGAGAGAGAGAAAGAAAAAAAGGCCTTTTTGGCGATGACATTTTTGCTTTGTACTGTAACAACACTTAGGCGAAAAAAAGAAAAAAATTAATTTGGCGAGTAAGTTAACGAAAACTTAAAAAAGCCAGAGCAGCAGCTGCATACATACAGTGTTAGAATTAGAAATAAATCTTCTACAGGCCTGCCCAACAAACCACTTGAATTTCCAATTCACTGATCCATGCAAAAGAAAACAAAAAAGTACACATTTACTGTGTATGTAGAAAATAATGTATGATTTTCATTGGAGTAGTATAAAGTACTTTTTTTTTTTTTTTTTGGAGTTGTCACAAATTTAGAACAGAATGTGTGCATGTACACATGAAAACAGCACTAATAAATAAAACACAAAACATACTATGCAGTATAGAAATTTTACACAAAAAAAAAAAAACCCTAACCAATGTGTATTAAAAGTTGGTAGTTCACTCATTTTTACTGGTCCAGGAATGACACAAATACTAATACATTTTGTATGCACATGATGCTAGTATCCAGGATGGTACCTTGATTATAAGGGCACTGATATGAAGCACTATGCAACATACCAAAAGTCATCTTCATGGAATACCTTGCTTCAGTGTGAAAGGCAAAAAAGATTCTCCCACGTGGACAGAAATACAATTTAGCAAAATCAGAGCAAAGGAGGTTTAAGAACTATTTATAGTTCTTAAACCTCCTGTTGGGAAATAATATAAAAGAACCATCCATACCCTGCAATCACCACTTAAGCAAGAAAGTGGCTTGTCTCTAAAGATGCCCTTGTACAAAAAACTAGCAGATAATGCTTACCTTGGCATTCCTTTCTAGCGACGGGAACATTTCACGCACGTGTTTTCTGTACAAGTTACTTTGAAATATCGCACGTAAAAGAGAATAGTACAATAATTAGAGCTATATAATAGTCAGAATTAGAACTACTAAGTGGTAAAGATGCCCTTTTACAAAATTTTCAGAGGTCCGATGGAATTTTTACTAGCCAATGGCCAGCAGACCACTGGGTAATTCGAAAGCTGTACATACATACATGTCATTAAGCTGTTCTTGGAGATTCACAGATTAACTCCTCAAAGAAAGACAATCTGCCAGATAAATGCTTAACTGATGGAACTAGATTTCATTTACTGCTGGTGTATCAGACCTCTCAAATTACAGCAATCTTGACACACAGCTTGAGCTTCACTGACATCCGTCATGCATAGTTCACTATAAATGGAGACGTCTGATACACCAACAGTAAGTAAAATCTAGTTCCATCAGTTAAATGTTTATCTGACAGAACCTTTTGTATTTCATAGTTTTTTCTCATGCAGACATTCCTGAATCTGGTCCTCCCATGATTTCCTTGGCCACCTTCTACCTTTCTTTCCTGCCACTTGGGCTGAAAAAATTCTCTCAGTACGCATCTCGCCACTCATTCTCCCAACATAGCTAAATCACCTAAGAATATTTGTCTCCACCTTACTAACAACATTTTGCTTCATATTACACAATGGCAACACATCTTCATTCCTCACATGATCTGATCATGTCTTGCCACAAACCTCCTGTAAGTAATGCATCTCTCCAGCACAAAGACAACTCCTATGTTTCTTTTGCAGTGTCTAAGTTTTACTGTTGTACATCAGAGTAGGAACAATTACACTTTCAAATACGGCCATGTGGCCATTTCTTGAGAACTCATCAGTCCTGTGAAATCCTCCTAAAGCAGCTATAACTTTCAAAGAAGAATTCATTTACCTATTAATCTTGCCACATATTTTTTCTCTCTGTGAAGCATGCTTCCTAAATATACAAACTCATTCTCCTGGTCAATCTCTGTGCCATTTAGACTTACCCTGCATTCAGTACTAACAGTTCCTCACTCAAAAACCATAACTTTGGTTTTTCCCTTATTTATACTCAGTTTGAATTTCATACAAGCTTTGTACATCTGGGATAACATACTATACAACTCACTTTTGCTCTCTGCCAACAGGATTGCATCATCAGCATACATCAACCTGCACAAACAGATATCATCAAGATATAAACCGGTATTGTTTATTTTGGCATCACGTATGCACACACCCATAAATACATACATTACACAGCTATGGTGACATTACACATCCTTGTCTGACTCCTGCAACAACAGAAAACCACCTCGATAAAACATCATTCACTCGTACATATGCTGTACTGCTAGCATACATAGTTTTTACACTTTTAAGCAGATTCCCACACTGCACATCATGATAAATGCAAATACATGCACACCATGATAAACAAAAATATACATATTTGCCGCAGAATGGGAGAAAGCAAATAAAAGAGAAAGATGATGCAAAATAATCAAGTCGTGTGAGCATGTTTTCTGATCCAAAAGAATGTTCAATAACATAAAATACAGTAATCATCAAACTTTTATTGTCAGGAGTAGACAAATCCAAGGTGCCTAGATGCCATGGCAACTGAAAATTTTCATTTGGAACCTCAGTTTTTAAGTGCTATTGTGAAAACTTTATTTTTCAAAATCTAAGTTTCTTTTATGAAGCTTTCATCTCTTTAATAAAACAACAAGTACAGTATACTGATTTTTTCTGTTTGCATCTGTTTTGTAGATTACTTGCCATAAAACCAGAATAACGAAAATGCCAACTTCAATTTTTGGCACTATCGCCAGCAAAGCTATTAATTCCACAGTGATATTGGCAGTAGTGATCCACGCTGAAGTTCCATGGTGCAATCCAAGAGAGATACATGTGAGCCTGCAGAGTAAGAATCAGAGATGTTCATAGCTATTGCATTGATTTTGCATGCGTTGCTTATAAGTGTGTTTATGAATTAGTGGTTTTATCGAATATTATATTCTAGAAGACAAAGATGAACTTTCTAAAATGAACACTTATTTGGAAATGCAACTAATAATACAAGTACAAGTGCATATGTCCCCTACTTTTAGTTGTGGATTTGGCACTAAATTCTTGAACAATATCTAACAAATAATACAGTAATTTCAACTGTTGAAGGTCACAGTTCTGTACATGTAGATTTTGTTTAGATTGATCATGGTTTCCTCCTCATCTCTCTTGAAAAATGTGCTGGCTTTACCATCATCAAAGAATATATGCTATTCTTCTTAAACCTCTATTTCACACATTATAATTTTAATGTCTTGACCGAGGAAGGTAGACAGCGGTGTTACACAGTTGTCTACACACTTTTAGACACCGGTGTTACACAGTTTATAATGATAATTATGATGCAGACTCACCATTTCTTTAGTTGAAAACATACTAGATATACAAAGTTCGGATAGAATAATGCGAACACTAAGGAAAAGAAGGTTTTATGCACCTAGTTGTGTGTGGACCACCTTTGGCATTTTTGTGTGGGGCCACCTTTGAATCCTATTTGGAATAGTGCATACAAATCCTGGATGGTGGCGAGCAGAGCTGCAGAATGTAGACGTACACTGTACATGGATAGTTTCCAAATTATTAGCAGATTTTGCAGATACTTTTTGCATGTAGATTTAAAAAATGTAATTTACTGTAATTAAAACACTTACTCAAGGCTTTACTCAGATTAATATCCTTAATTCTATTTTGGCTTGAAGAACATTCAATTATTTTTTCACATCTTCTGAGTTCTTTTGCTTTTACAGATGTTTCTGGCCTCTAGATTTTATCAAGGCCTGTTTTCAATGAATAAGAACTCTATCAACAGTTTTGGTTTATACAGAAAGAATTTAAATTTTATTGCCAGGTTCTTCTTGAAGTTGCCAGTTATTAAATTTAAACAAACCTTCTCCTTACATACTTTGTAAGTCTACAGTAAGTTGTTTAACATGCCATTTATAATTTTTGAAGGTTCATTAATGGAACTGTTTTTTTTTTTCGATATAAAATGTTTCTTTAATTAGTCTTTTGCTTTTATGAAGTTCATATTCCAATATTTTAATATTTTGCCATAAAGATCCATATCATACACATTGCTGCACATTCAATTGTAATGTGCTTATTTTGTCCTCATTGGAATCTGTTATGTTCTAATAATTATTTATTGTTTTATTAATTTTTCTTTAAGTTATGTTATTCTGTTTTTATTGTGGTTCACGCTTCGCTGGTTTGCAGCAAGTTTTCTGTTTCAATGGCTGTGTACACAGATACATTTTATTTTATACAACTCTGGTGGTGAGTGGGATGTTACACCATTCTTCATGCAGAAACTGCTCCAGGTCCTCAAGAGATGCAGGAGGATGATAACTGGATCTTACTCTGTTTTTCAACACAAACCACAGTGGCTCGATGATGTTTAAGTCTGGTGATTGAGGAGGGCAAGGAAGGTGTGAAAGTTCGTCTTCATGTTTTTCAAACCATGACTGGACATTCAGAGCTCTGTGAATTGGGGCATTATCATCTTGATAGAAGGCATTCCCTGCAGGAAACAATACCTGAGCCATTGGATTGACTTGGTCGGCCAAAATGGTTTCATATGCCCTGCCAGTCATCCGTCCTTTCAAGGTGATCAGGGGACCTGCTGAAAACCATGATATGACTACCCAGAGCATGACAGAACCACCACCATGCTGCACTGTTGGGAGCAGACAGTCTGGTTTGTACGCTTCTGATGGTGTTCTCCACACGTCCTGTGGTGAGGAATAGTGTGAATGTGGATTCATCTGACCATATTACATACTTCCATGCATCGACAGTCCACGTTGCATGCTCCTGGTACCACTGCCGTCGCCGTTGTGCATTCACCTGGGTCCCCAGAGGTTTTACAACAGAAGCTCTGCCATGAATATCTTGTTTATGCAGTTCCCTGTGCACTGGTTTCATTGATATTGGGGTCTGGAGATGCAGATTGAGCTCCACACTCATTTCCGGCATCGTGGTCTTCTTATTACTGGGAACAATCCTCTTTAATGCTCTCCTGTTTCTATCAGTCAGGTTCATTTTCTGGCAGCTCTTGTGTTTTGCAGACGAGGTTTTTTCACGAACACCATATGCTGTTATGACGCTAGACACAGTAGCTCTCGATACCCCCACTACCCTGGTGACTGTTATCACGGAGGCAGTGCTTAATTTGCGTGAAGCTCACCAGAGCTCAGCTCTGGTACTTCATTTTTGGCGAATATTTCAGTATTAGCTGGAGTGCTCCGGAGCTTCGAAAGAGACTTTTGTGTTTGTTTTGTTTATTCTGTCTTCAGCGTTAACCACACAGGAAAATTCTGGTCTCGTGACCTGCAGCCATGGTGACGCAGCTATTTTTAGCACTCTCTTCTCATTGGGTGAAAGGACAGGATACAATCAAACTGGTAATGGCGCAATGCTTAATGACGTAGCTTAAAAGGGGAGCTCTGGTACTTTTTTCTTTAGAAATTAAGCCCTGCACGGAGAGCGCTAGTGGCCATTTACCAGGCATTTTGCCCCAAATATAAACTACTTTGCCCACAAAGAACAAAATTAAATGCACACCGAAATAAAGGACAAGCAGGAGACACAGCGGCAATGAAGCAAGGTGAATTGAGTAAAGCAGTAGACACTCAGCACAAATTGTGAAGTCAAACAGAACCCTCCCCCTCCTCCCCACCTTTGCTTTGACCCTCTGACCTCAGAAACGACACACAACACAGATGTTAATCCCACTGGTAAGGTCAGGCAAGGTAAGTCATGCATGCTACAATGGGAAAAGTGGGGTGTTGAAGGGAGATCATTTCTAAGAACATTCCAGGTTCCAGGGGATTATCTCCCTCAAATGAGCTAGAAGAAAGCTCCCTGGTGAACGGGTTAGCATATTTACACACACACAAACAAAAATGGGGGCAAGGTTGTGATGCCCATCACTGCAGTGCAAAAACAAGACAGGGAAAAAAAAAATAAGCACTTGTTTTAAAAAATAAGGACTTTTTAATTACTTTTAAGGCCTTAGAAATGGAAATGAAAAATAAGGAGTTCTTAAGGACTTTTAAGGACCGTACGAACCCTGTATATGTATGTCATCATCATCATCATTGTCAACCATTATCAATCCACTGCTGGACGAAGGTCTCTCCAAGTTTCCTCCACAGCGGTCTGTCTTGTGCCAGTCTCCTCCATGTCACCCCTGCATACTTTCGAATTTCATCCACCCATCTCCCCATGTGGTCTTCTTCTGGGTCTTTTCCTGTCCCTTGGAATCCAATCTAAAATTTCGCTGTCCATCTATGGTCTGTTCTTCTGGCAGTATGTCCAGCCCATTGCCATTTCAGGGATTTAACTCTGATCATGATGTCTTCCACTCTTGTCATTTTTCGGATCCACGTGTTCCTCTTCTTATCTCTCCTGGTTACACCAAGCATGCACCTCTCCATGCTTCTTTGAGTTGTCTGCAGCCTTTGTATGTCTCTTTTAGCTAAGGTCCACGTCTCTGCACCATACGCAAGCACTGGAAGGATGCATTGATCAAACACTTTTCTTTAAGACATAATGGCATATTGCTCTTGAAAATTATGCTGTTTCTTCCAAAAGCTCTCCAGGCAAGTTTTGTACGCCGATTAATTTCTTCACCAATGTGACCCTCACTTGATATCTGCTGTCCAAGATAAATGTATGTGTCTGTTATCTCCAGCTTTTCTCCATCAATCGATAAATCTTCATTTCTTGTAAAAGCATTGAACATCACTTTTTGTCTTCTGAAAGTTCATTTTTAATCCCACTTCTTTTACTCTTGTCAGCAAGTTCCTGGATCATACTCTGTAGCTCTGATGGGGTAGTTGCAAAACTGACTATGTCATCAGCAAAACGAAGGTGGGCCAGATAATCTCCATTAATCTTTATCCCCTTGTTTTCCAGCTCAGCGACTGAAAAACACTCTCCAATGTGGCATTAAAGAGCTTTGGAGATATGGTGTCACCTTGTCTCACTCCTTTCCAATTTTTACGTGTGTTGTATTTTCAACCAGCCTAATCTTTGCACTTGCATTTTCATAGATGTTATTAATAATATTAATGTATGCATCTTCAATACCGCAGGTTTTCAGAGCCATTGTAACTGCTGATGGTTTCACCGAATCAAAGGCTTTTTCATAATCGATAAAAGCCATGCACAATGGAAGTTCATATTCCCTCGCTCTTTCAATTAGTTCTCTCAGCACGTGGATATGATCTATTGTGCTGTAGCCACTCCTGAATCCAGCTTGTTCTCTCGGTTGAGCCATGTCCAGTGTTACCTTCAAGCGGTGTGAAAGAACTTTAGTGAAGATTTTATAAACTACTGATAGGAGGCTGATAGGTCTGTAGTTTCCGAGATCCTCAATGTCACCTTTCTTATGTAGCAGGATCATTGTAGCGGTGTTCCAATCCTCAGGAATCTTTCCTTCATTAAGGCATCGAGTGAAAATTTGGGCGAGTACTGTTTCGATTTCTCCACTTGCTTCTTGTATGATGTCTACAGTAATTCCATCTTCTCCTGGAGCTTTTCCCCGCTTCATGTTCTTGATTGCATGTGCAACTTCTGCTGGAAGGACTGGAGGAACTCTGGTACTGGTATCTTTCATGATGTCTGGAGTGCATGTATCATCCCTTTCATATAATTTGGAGTAGAAATCTTTCACTCTTGTCAAAATTTCTGCCTCTATTTCTTGTTACAGAACCATCTTCTTTTCTCAGTGCCATAATCTGTTTTCTTCCCTTACTGAGATGTCCCTTTGCTATCTTTAGGCTTTGGTTGTTTTCAATTGCTTTCCTCACTAGTTCACAGTTGAATTTTCTTACGTCTTCAGTGATACTTTTTCTTACTGTCTTGCATAGCTCTATATATTCCACTTTGGAAGTCACATCTTCTTTAGTTGTCCTCATCTCTCTTCTTTTTTGCATCAACATTTTCGTTTTTCCTGATAATTTATTTACATGCAACTTGTTCTTAGACCCAGCTAATTTTGTTGCTGTTTCCATAAGAGCTTTGGTTACTTTTCTGTTTACTTCAGAGATGTCCACTTCTTCTGATGTTAGGCCTTCTAAAGCAGAGAACCTGTTCTTCAGTTCCAACTTGAAGGTATTATGGTGTTTTTTAAGGTTGGTTATGTCGATAGATTTTGTTTGTCTTATGAGCTTGCCACGTTCCAGTTTAGTGTTGAGGTGCATCTTACATCTCACCAATCTATGGTCACTACCTGTGTTGAACTTGTTTAGCACACTGCAGTCTTCTATGACGAATTTTTTGTTACACATAATAAAATCAATTTCACTTTTCTTCCCATTTGGATGTCTCCATGTCCATTTCCTGTGTGGCTTTTTCTTGAAGAAGGAGTTCAAGATGAAAAACCCTTCTGCCTCTGCAAACTCAACGAGAGTATTTCCACGAGTATTTCCACGCTGGTATATGTATGTATTACACAATATATGTGTAGAAAGCATAGATTTTTTGCTTCCATGGCTGATTTGATTTTCCATGTGGGGGTAAGGAGAGAGCCTTCCAGTGGCACACCCACAAGGGGGGCATCTTCCTCCGGCTGACAGAGCAGTAAATTACTACATCGAAGTTTGAAACAAAAAATCATGATACACGATCTACATATACTTCTTAATCATGTACCGTATAATTAGAACGTAGAATAATTATAAGGGAGTAGTTCTGTTAAACAAATTTAGAAAAATCTAACCAGAAAAAGAATTTCATCTACTGCTTCTTCTAATCATTTCACTTTCTAATACTGTAACATTACTAGTAACTGAAATAAGAATAAACGTACAAAAGTCAACCTCCTTCGTAATTGTTATGGCACCTGACTATTTTTCCCGGTAAATTTAGGGGGTCACTCCCACCTTGGGGAAATTCTGTGTGACACGGTCCATTCCCCCCCCCCTCCCTCGAAAATTTCTGCGTGCACTAATGGAGCCTTCCACATATACCACAACTCTTCACGACTTGTCAATGACATGGCATCTACTCCATTTCTTTCAAGCGCGCGGAAACAACTCACCAAAATCTATGACTATCAGAAATCTGATGATGTCGCAATGATTTGAATGTTTATGCTCCACCTGTTCTGGTGAAGTCGAGCTAAACATTCAGCAAAAACTACAGCAGATGTTAAAATAAATATTTGATTGTAAATAAACTTTGGTGTTTTATTCTATCTCAACATCATAAGTTTTTTTTTTTTTTTTTGTAGTCATAAAATATATTAGTGTACCAGAAGTTCAGACCCAAGATTTTGTTTTTAAAAACACTTTCACTTTTTACTATGTCTTATTGTATTAATTTGTGTGACAAATGACAAAGACCAGAGCCAGAACAGTGTTAATGATATATGTCACACTTGATGATCCCAAGTTGCAGTACAATCATGGATTGAAACATTATACATGCTAACGAGAACAAAGTGACTTCCAGAATGCACATGCAGTACATCTTTCATTGCACCTACATTTAAAAAGTATTGTTTAAACAGCTGTCAAGAATATGAAATCCCATAAACATTTCTGGAGGTCCAAATGAAACAAATCCTCTATTAGCAGGGCTTGAAAAATATCTGAGAAGTTACTTGCCCAGAAGTAAAATCTACATGCTCAGAAAAAATTATCTTTTAAGATAACAAAACAGAAGACTCATTTTTAAAATTAAAAATTAAGATAAACTTTTTATACATCTTTTTCATTGACATTTTAAAGTGTCTGTATTCAAAATGCACAAAAGTATATATCTCAAGTTTTAAAAAAGGTAATCGATGGCATCTGAGAAATTTAGTGATGATGCCATGTTCAAGAATCTTTCATATATGTCCTGTATTTTGCAAAATAATTAAATAATTATAGTTAACTGTATAGCAGTTTAAGTAGTTTTTAACAACAATTTTGAATGTAAAAATTATTTACCTTTTTCTCTTGCGCAAACAGAAGTGATTTTGCATCATAAAATATCCCAAGAATTATTGTTTAGAAACAAAGGCAAATCTTATGTTTTTGACTACTGTTGTGTGAACTTAGTTATTAAACTATATTATCACCTGACACCCCACATTCCTTGAAAAAATTGCTGGTGGTATCAGCAATTTTAGGATGGTTTTCACAAACAGTGCACCACATAATAGTCTTGTCATTTGACTTTAGCCAATTAAATGCTTTTATCCAAGATTCTTCAACTGTGCGACCGCATTTTTTTTTAATTATAACGCTTTATCGTAGTCCGCTTGCATAAGTTTCAGTTTCGCCAACGATGTAGATTCTGATACTGAAATTACGTCACTCAACAGTGCAAAAGACGAATTTGTAACTACTGCTGACAGATCGGGAATTTCACATAACTGCTTACTATGAGATATACTCTCATCGCAGGATTTATTTTTCAAAAAAACATCATATATCCATTACTAAATATAACTTATATCCGTAGCTAACATGAACCGCAGCTAACACGAACTGCTGTTCTCTCAGATAAACTAAGTTATCGGCGTCTGTAATTTTCGCTCTTCTCCCGGTTAAGTGGAATGCATTGCGCAGGCTCATTCTGAAATGAAACTTAGCTTTTGTTTCAGTAGTACCGCTGTCAGTTAATACGTGTGGGCGCGCACGGGCGGAAGCTTCCACTTTCCCCTCCCTCACTAACGCAAGTTATATCAGAGACCCAACCCCACCTGGGGCTGTGCAATAAATATTCCATTGTCACTCTCTCCCAAAGGTGCTCCCTCCCAATAAAGCACGGCTTTTTTGCCAATCAGCCTGCGTCCTCCTGTGTCATGGCAGTTTACACATTTTGTCACTAAACACCGGAGGCTAGTTTCACCCGAGGCATGCATCCTGTCGTTGACTGTAAACAACATCTGGAGCAAAACTACGTATGGCCCCAATTTCTGGACGTAGAGCATAATATAATGGAAGAAGTGCCATTCTCCTGGCCTTGGTACTCATTTCGTAACAATAATTCAACTGCAGTAAAATGAAAAACATGCGACGAACGTCTTTTTTCCTAGAGTAGAAAATTCTCCATTCCAAACTTTTTTTTTTCTTCTTTAAATCTAGTTGCCCTTCATTTTTACTTGCCCAGGCCAATAATTTATATGCCTCAGGCATCTTGGGCATGGTATTTTTCAAGCCCTGATTAGGTTAATGAAAATTAAATAACACACTGCACAAAGAGGAAAAATTATACAAACCGGAGGGTAAGTAAGTGTTTGCTGCGGTGGCCCTGGAGCAGGAATCATTCCAGGAGGAGGTGTGTACTGCATTGTAATTTGAGATGGAGTTGGTATGGCTGCTGGAGCTAATATAGGCTGCCCAGTAGCAGCATGCACTTGAGGCGATATATCATGCCTTGTCTGCATTATAGGACCTGAAAAATTATTATATATATTGAAAAAACAGAGCCAAACACTTTATTCTACATGCATCACTTGCAAGGGTGCATATATAATGTAATAAATAATGCATATACAATGGGGTGGGAGTAGCACATATCCAGCATGTATTACTGCCACATAATAAAATAACTTGAACAAATAGTGTAGAAATAATTAAGCATCGGACTTAGGGAAATAGTATAGTACACAATGGAAGAAAGCTGTTTTCTGAAACATGGATTTTTCTTGAGACGGATGAAGATTTTGGAATAATCAAGTGGGCTATTATTGAATTAGATGATGTTAACACAGATTTCATTGTACTAAAGAAGTGGAAATTTCATATCACCAATGTATGTAAAAAGGAACCAATGATGTTGATTTTAGAATTAGAAACTACAGAATGTTCTAGAAATTAAAAATTTCTTCAGAGTTACAAGATTTGTCAATCATCTCATGCGTAGGTGGGTGGGTGGTGAATGTCTCGGTAATGGTAGCTGAGACATTCTGATGTAGATATTGAACTTTATGAAGAAATTAAGACATCCGAGTACAAAATAAAAGTAACATGATTGGGTTATTTAGGGAATTCTAAATCAAATATAGACAAACAGCAAAATGAAACTTAGCAGGAATGACATTGAAATGCATTTACTGTATAATATACTTGTGTATAATATACTTATTAAAGTATAATTGAAATGCATTTACTGTATAATATACTTATGTATAATATACTTATTAAAGTATAATATACTTATGCAGTCACTGCAGAAGAATTACACACATTGTTTTATTATGGGCATGCTCTTCTCCTGTAGTTTTTTTTTTTTTTAAGTTGTCAATTTAATTTGAAATGATATGCAAAAACTCATAAACAAAAATTATGAATTATAATAAAAACAAAAAACCTTTCCTTGTGTCATTCTTGAATTACTGTCTATGTGAGCCCAAGTCTGACACACTAATTCAAGAATTTCTATTAAAAAATTTACTATTAACACTACACTTAAAATTATTAAAAGCATACTTACAGAACTTGGCAATAATTGATGTTGCGGTTATTCCTAGACTTGATACACTATAAATTTCATTAAATTATGGGTTTTACACAGGAATAAAGGAATTTACTTAGTCAAATTTTTGGGTAGCACCCCTACCCTTCCTCAGGACTACATACACTATAGGTAGGCGATGTCATTCATTAGCTAAATTCAAACCTTTCACATCATTTAATGTTTTACCTCTTCTTCTCTCAGTTTCCAGTCTTTCTGATAATTTTATCTTGAAAAAGTGCTGTTGATGGGTCAGAACTCCTACAGAGTCCCACAGCACTTTATGTCCTATATTTTGAACATGTCTGTCCAAACCTGTTTTGTTTGTCAAATTTTCAATTGCAGCTTTATGTTCTGCTAATCCGGTCTGAAGCTGTCTGTCTGTTTCTCCCACATAACTGAGACCACACTCACATTTTATGTTGTAGACCACTCCTTCCTGTAATAAGATGTTTTCTTCTTTTTGCTTTAATTTTGGAAGGTAGTTACTAATCTTATTTTGTAATCCTGGAGCCAGTCTGATTAGAAATTTCTCACGGATCCTCTGAAGTTTTTCAAATAGTCCTTTATGGTAAGTAACTTTTCTAGTTAACTGAAACAATTTAGTTTTTGACTTCTGCTTCTTTCCCTTTTTATTAAGAACTTCATTGACTGCTAGAGAAGGGTAATTATTGTCTTTCAAAACTTTTTTCAGTTCTTCCTTTTGAGCACATTTTAACAATTCTGAAGAATTAAGAGCATTAATATTTTCCAAAAATTGAAAGGCCAAGTTTGTTTTTATGTAATTAGGGTGATTTGACTGATAGTCTAAAATTTTATTATTGTTGGTAGGTTTCTTGTATAACCTTGTTTCAATTTTTCCTTCTTTTATGACGAATGATAACTCCAAAAAATTTAGTTGATTATCTTTTTGTAGTTCAATGGTGAATTGCAATTTGTCATCCAGGGAGTTGAACCAGTCTAGTATGTCAAATGGTAGAGAGACATTTTTGTTGTCTATAATGAAACTAATATCATCCATATACCAAGCATAAAGACTGAAGGAGTAATTAGAACCTTTTATTCGAGTTTTCCTACGTAGTAATTTACAAGAAATGGTGCAACCGGTGAGCACATAGCCAATTCAGAAGTTTGCTGTAGAAATTGCTGCCAAATTGAAAATAGTTTGTTTTTAAAACAAACATCAGAACTTCATAAAGACCTGTCAGTTCTTCCTGGCTGTGGTTATGAAAGACTATTTTTTCAGCCAAATCTTCTGTGAGGAACTCTAAAAGATGTATCTTTGTTAGTATACATAGATTTAATATTGAGACTAGCAATTATAGGATGGTCAAGATTTGGAAGGCCTAACTTAACTATAAGATCTTTTTGAGTTTTTTAGCAAGGCAGGGAATCTGTAAAAAGTTTTTTCAGTTGGCTCAGGAGATAATATTGAAGATTTAACAAGGGAGAGTTTTTGAGTCAACAATAGGCCTTAATGGTTTATCTGGTTTATGAAGTTTAATTGTCCCATACATTTGAGGTATCCTGTAATGTAACTTTGAAAAGTTCTTGAAATTTGAACTTAACTGATTGTTTCTTTTTAAAGACTTTAACAACTTATTATAGTTTTTTATTGTCAGTTCTAGTGGGTTGCCTTTAATTTCTTTATACATAGGTTTGCTAAGTTCTTCCATTTTTTTAAATATATTTTTCTTTTTCCACAAGTACTAGTGATTTGCTCCTGTCTGCTTTTAAAGCAATTATTTTAGTATTATTTTTGAATTCCTCAAGACCACTAAGGTGATCTGGTTTATAATTCATATGTTGTTTCTTAACTATTTTCTTCTTTTCAATAAACTTACTCACACAGTCTGCATATTGTTTTCTCATTTTTAATGCAGTGTCTGGATCTCCTTTTTCTACTTCACTGCAAACACTCTCTAATTCTAACACCAAATTCTTTCTATTTAAATTATTAGTTAAATTGTAATTGCTACCTTTATTAAGGATTTCCCTTAAGTCTTCACTTACTCCTTCTTTCATTTCTTGCAAATTACTAGAAGAAAAGGTTCTGATTACTCCTTCAATCTTCAGTCTTTATGCTAGGTATATGGATGATATTATTTTCATTATAAACAACAAAAATGTCTCTCTTCCATATGACATATTAGCTGGTTAAACTCTCTGGATGACCAATTGCAATTCATCATTGAACTGCAAAAAGATAATGAACTCAATTTTCTAGAGTTATCATCAGTCCTAAAAGAAAAAAAAATTGAAACAAGGTTATTCAAGAAACCTACCAACAATAATAAAATGTTAGACTATCAGTCAAATCACCCTAATTACATAAAGACAAACTTGGCCACTCAATTTTTGGAAAAGATTAACGTTCTAAATTCTTCAGAATTGTTAAAACATGCTCCAAAGGAGGAACTGAAAAAAGTTTTGGAAGATAATAATTACCCTTCTCTAGTAGTTAACAAAATTCCTAATAAAGAAAAGAAGCAGAAGTCAAAAACTAAATTCTTTCAGTTAACTACCATAAAGGACTATTTGAAAAACCTTCAGAAGATTAGTGACAAATTTCTAATCAGACTGGCTGCAGGATTACAAAATAAAATTAGTAACTACCTTCCAAAATTAAAGCAAAAAGAAGAAAACATCCTGTACAGGAGGAGTGGTCTACAAAATAAAATGTGAGTGTGGTCTCAGTTATGTGAGAGAAACAGGCAGGCAGCTTAAGACCAGATTAGCAGAAAATACAGCTGCAATTAAAAATTTTACAACCAAAACAGGTTTGGACAGACATGTTCAAAATACAAGACATAAAGTTCTTGGGGGGACTGTAGAAATTCTAACATATCAACAGCACTTTTTCAAGAAAAAATTGTCAGAAGGACTGGAAATTGAGAGAAGAAGAGGTACAGCATTAAATGATGTGAAAGGTTGGAATTTAGCTAATGAATGGCAACACCTACTATAGTGTAGTCCTGAGGAAGGGTAGGGGTGCTATCCGAAAATTTGACTGTAAGCAATTTCCTTTATTCCTGTATAAAACCCATAATTTAATGAAATTTACAGTGTATACTTACAGAATTCAAAAACTTTAAATTATAATTAAAAGCTACAGACCTTCACAAGGAACCCTGCCAAAAACAGCCTACAATATAAAATTGCACCATTAGGCCCTGTCTCTACTTCTATGTGCCTCCATTCATTTTGGCAGTACCAAAACAGTTTTTGCACAATCTTCTCATTGGCAATACCAAAAATAGGTTGAGACAAAGATTAAATCAGCAATGTCAAAAATTGGTAAAAAAAAAAAAATCACTAATTCAGTACAGCATGCAGAAAACAAAATACCCTAGTTTTGAAAATGCCAAAATTTTTAGTAGTCCTAGGAACAAATCTGAATTTCATTATGCTGTGGGCATGGCTATAGAAAAAAGAAAAAGAAAAAAAAAATCAATAACTTGCAACAACCATGAGTCATGTGAGATACCAAACCTGTGGAAGGTACTAATTAAGAAAGAATCACAATTACTGAAGAAGAAAAAAATAAAGCATTTTTTTTGTTCCTGTTTAAAATGTTACTTTTTTTTTCTTTTTTTTTTCCATAAAATTAAAATAGGTGGCAACACTACACCCTCTTTGTACATTTGAAGTGAAGTATTTTAGTTGGCTGTATGTTATGCCTTGGCTTCAAGGGAGGAGAACTCTGTTGTTCATACCTGTTTCAAGCACACGTGCATCACTGGTGAATGTGGAGGCACATTTAGAGGTAGGGTCTGATTATGCAATTTTATACTGCAAAAGTGCTAGCCATGTGCCAGCTGTTTTTGGCAGAATTCATTGTGAAGCTCTGTAGCTTTTTAATTGCAATTTAAAGTTTTTAAATTCTGTAAATATGTTAATAGATTTAAATGTAATGTTAATAGTAAATTTTAATAGGAATACTTGGGGTAATGTATCAGACTTTGGCCCATGCAGGCAATAATTTAAGAATGACACGAGGAAAGGCTTTTTTTTTATTATTATTATTATTATTATTATTATTATTATTATTATTATTATCATCATCATTCTGTAATTTTTTGTGTTTAATAGTTTTTGGGTGTAATTTCAAAATGAAGTTGCAAATGAACAAATAACAGAAAGTGCAAGAGATGAACACACCTCAAATAAACTATATTTAACTCTTTTGCTGCGACTGTGTGAGTAGGAATGTTATACTTTATGTCCATCATATATCACAGTAAATGGCTTTGTGTTCTTAATAAACTAAAAGTGTGAAAATAACACCAAGAAATATGGTTGTTTTAACCAATTATCTTGAGTATTAATTCTAAATATATTAGCAGGCACAGTGGCAGAGCCAAAGAAAATACCCAGGATAGAAAGAATAAAGGTTGATAGGCTCCTTGAAGATCATCAGCGGTATTCTGACTTACTCAGAGAACGGCTGAAGGATCTGAAATCTTGTGAGAGGGATGTAGAAAAGGAGTGGGAAAGTTTTAAGAACTGTGTTGTTACTGCTGCTAAAGAGGTCTGTGGCACCACAATAGTGAGTAACAATACAGGTGATGCTTGGTGGAATAGTGAGATTGATGAGGCAGTAAAGAAAAAGAAGGAAGCCTATTTGGGGATGTTGCAAGGTAGAGTCTCTGTGGATGAATATCGCTGTAAGAAGCGTGAAGCTGCTAAGCTAGTTCGCCACAGTAAGGCAAAAGATAGGAAAGAGAAAGTGGAAAGGCATGAACTGGCTTTTTGGAAAGATAGGAAGTCTTTCTGGAAGCACACGAGACTCAGAAAAAATAGGGGGAAAAAAGTTGTAAGTTGTGTGAAGAATGAGATTGGGAAATGATATGGGAGCCCAATGAGTTAAGGGAAAGATGGGGTGAATACTTCTGTGAGTTATTAGATCAGGAAAGCAAAGATGATTCTGAGACAGACACAGATGTCACAATGAGGGATGAAAGCACAGGAGGGATCTCAAGAGAAGAAGTGTGTAAAGCTCTAAAATCTCTTCAGAATGGTAAGGCTCCAGGAGTTGATGGCATAACTGCAGAGATGTTGAAGTATGGTGGTGACTTTATAATTGACTGGTTAACTGAAATTTGCCAGTTGTGCTGGGAGTTAGGAATGGTCCCTAGGGATTGGAAGGATGCTATCATTGTTCCCTTGTATAAGGAAAAAGGTGATTAGACTGAATGCAAGAACTATCGTGGTATTAGCCTACTGAGTGTGCCAGGGAAAGTGTTTGGTAAAGGTTGTTATTGAAAAAGTACGGGGTCTTACATCAGAGAAAGTGTTGGATGTTCAGAGTGGTTTTATGCCTGGTAAAGGCTGCACTAACCAGATTTTTGCATTACGCATGATGATTGAAAAGTATCTGGCTGTTGGGAAGAAAGTTTTTACTGCCTTCATAAATTTAGAGAAAGCTTACGACCGAGTGAATAGGACACTTTTGTGGAAGGTATTGAATGAATATGGTGTTACTGGGAATCTACTTAATAGTGTAAAAGCCATGTATGCTGGTAGTAGAGCTTGTGTACGAGTGAATGGTGTTTTATCAAAATGGTTTTCCACTGGTGCAGGAGTGAGACAACGTTGTGTAATGTCACCATGGCTGTTTAATATATTTATGGACGCATGCATGCGTGAGGCCAAAATAGATAATAGCGGCTTATGTCTTGGTGATATCCGTGTGTGCAGATTGCTGTATGCTGATGACACTGTCCTTTTGGCAGAGAGCAAAACTGAGTTGCAGAGTATGTTGACTCGGATGCACGAAGTTTGCATGAAATTCAAACTGAGTATAAATAAGGGAAAAACCAAAGTTATGGTGTTTGAGAGAGGATTGGGTAGCATTGAATGTAATGTAAGTACAAATGGCACTGTGATTGACCAGGTGAGTGAGTTTGTATCAGTAGGCGAGTGAATTCTTCTTTGAAAGTCATAGCTGCTCTGGGAGGTTTTCACAGGAATGATGGGTTCTCTACAGAGTCCCGCATGGCTGTGTATGAAACAGTAACTGTTCTTACTCTGATGTATGGCAGTGAAACCTGGGTACTGCAGAAAAAACATAGGAGTCGTTTGTGTGCTGGAGAAATGGGTTACGTGGGGTTTGTGACAAGACACGATCTGATTGTGTGAGGAATGAAGATGTATTGCAGTTGTGTGATGTGAAGCAAAATGTTGTTAGCAAGGTGGAGACCAATATGCTTCGGTGGTTTGGCCATGTTGAAAGAATGAGTGATGAAATGCTTACTAAGAAAATCTTTTCAGCCCAAGTGGCAGGAAGGAAAGGCAGAGGAAGGCCAAAGAAGACATGGGTGGATCAGATTCAGGAGTGTCTGCATGAGAAAAAGATTATGAGTATGAAGTATAAAAGATCTTGTGTACGGCGTGTAATGGATATCAGTGAAGCACGAGTTGTATGTCAAGATCGCTGTAAATGGAGAAGTTTGATACGACAACAATAAGTAAAAATATCTGGAAGTTTGTATTTCTTTTTGGAGCTAGCCTCTGAATCTCAGAGAACAGCTTAGTGATATGTATCTATATAAATGTGATGTATGTTGCAATGTGTTTCCATCTTTTAATAATGCACGCCAAACCCTTGGTAGTTCAGTAGAAACTATATCATTGCACATCTTCATGTACAGATGGAACTGTTATGTTAGAAAAAGTTCATCAATTTTCTTTCTTTCCTTTTTTTCTTCTTTTTTTTTTTTTTTTTTTTTTTTTGAAGGAATACAACAGAAGTGGACTTCTCCATCGCGAACAAAAGAATTACCAAGACCCCTACTGTAAAGGGTAAGGCTGCATGTAAAGAAGTAATGTGGAATGGAACATAAAAAACATTCTCCTTTTTTATTTTTTATTTCTTTTTGCTTTACATCATGCAAAATTAAAGAGGTGCAGAGAATCAGCAAATGTGCCAAGCAAGGCTGACCTCCTTATTAAACTACAAATTACGAAAGTGACTATCAAATTTCCAAAATTCTAAGAAACTATAGCAAACATTATTTTCTCTTCATCTGAAAGAAAAACTTATTTACTTAGGTGAACAACAGATAGCACATTAGGTTCAGTTATGGGAAGGTGGCAGACATTTTCAGTTGACCTACACATTGTCAATGTGTAATATCATCATGGAGGTGATGCACAAGTATTTCCAAGTACCATGTCTTTTTTAGATTCTAAGTGAAGACTGACTCAATGGGGTGTGCTTGAAAAGATTGCCTTTCTGGTGTTTTTTACCATCTCGCACAACCATTTACGAGCAGTTTGCACAATTTTGTCGAGGCAGAAAATTGTTAAAGATGAAGAATATAAAGGGCCAGCTGGCTATAGCTGTTATGGAAGGGATCTGTTGATGTTTTTCCGATCTCTAAATTAATGGGCCAATATTTTTGGATCGGAAATTCCATTACCAGATCCACGCACTCTCAATGAGAGTGAGAGATCCCCCTCCCCCATGAGGTGATCTCAAATTCCTTTGGCAAGGAGGGAGTTTGAAAAAAAAAATTTAGAGTCCAGAAAATCAAGTAAATTCTTTTTATTCTTTTCTTTCCTTTCTAATTTTCTCTGTGGAATGTTGATCTCTGTGTGTGTAGTTAAATTTATGTGAAAGGTCAAGATAAGTTACCCTTGTAATGTCTGTTGCTAGTTAAGGGATGTGTAACTAGTTGGGAAGTAGATTTAATAAAGTTTGACATCATGCTATGTTGTTGTCACTGTTTTCTTTTTCTTCCTTCATGCTGTTTTTTTTTTTTTCCATTGCATTTTTTTTTCGTATCATCGCCATCATTGTCAACCATTATCAATCCACTGCTGGACGTCTCCCCAAGTTTCTTCCACAACAGTCTGTCTTGTGCCAGTCTCTTCCATGTTACTCCAGCATACTTTCGAATTTCATCCACCCATCTCTCATGTGGTCTTCTTCTGGGTCTTTTCCTGTCGCTTGGAATCCAGTTTAAAATTTCAACTGTCCATCGATGGTCTGTCCTGGCAATATGTCCAGCCCATTACCATTTCAAGGATTTTACTCTGGTCATGATGTCTTCCACTCTTGTCATTTTTCTGATCCATGAGTCCCTCTTCTTATCTCTCCTGGTTACACCAAGCATGCATCTCTCCATGCTTCTTTGAGTTGTCTGCAGTCTTCGTATGTCTCTTTTAGTTAAGGTCCACATCTCTGCACCAAACGTAAGCACTGGAAGGATGCATTGATCAAACACTTTTCTTCTAAGACATAATGGCATATTGCTCTTGAAAATTATACCGTTTCTTCCAAAAGCTCTCCAGGCAAGTTTTATACGCCAATTAATTTCTTCATTAATATGACCTTCACTTGATATCTGCTGTCCAAGATAAATGTAGGTATTGGTCACTGAAACGATGATAGTTTTCCCTCTTTAGCACGATTTAATGATTAAAATATGAGAAATATATACAATTAAAACCATGAGCACTTTCGAGGCAGTGGCTGCCTCTTCTTCAGATGTAATAAATAGAGACACATTTAATCTATATATAATATAGATTATTGCATTGTGGGAAGCATGGTAAGGTATTAGCCAATAGTAATCTACATGCGCCAAAATGTTGCGTATACTGTTGTCCCAATGGTCTGTGAAGAAATCATGGAAATATATTGTAGAAATAAGAAATGGTGTAGGGTGGGGTGAACATTCAATTTTAAGTTTATATTACAATTTATAATTTACTGTTTTAATAAGTGATTTCCAAACGTTATGTAACTCATAGGGGGCATGTTCATTACAACATTGCTCATCGGAAGCTTCTATATATACACTTTCTGCAATTAAAAGGTCACCAGGTTTACTAGGAGTATTAATTATTCTTACATCACTCCAGTCGGGATTAAGATCATCTTGTATAACAGATTTGGCTAGGGATGTACAATATATGCCTGTTTTATTATTATATTTAAGTTCTTTAATTCGTAATTCAATATTACGTTTTGTAAAACCCACATAATTAGAGGCTGCTTGTCCTGTAGTTGCCTTAATCAGCGGGATATTGTAAATACCCCACTGTCCCATTTTGCTGTTCTGTTCACGATCCTTACAAACTACTGAAAATAAGTTTTGTGTTCGTGAACCAATTTCAAGCCATATGGTTTACATAGTTGTGTTAAGGCTCTCGTTAAATGTGGATTATATTGCATAGAGCCAACATATATGGAATTGCAGTTGGAGTTTCTTAACAGGGTAGTATGTAGTGCATATTTGACCTTGTCAAACACCTGCCTAATCAGATATTTAGGGAACTCATATTGCTCAGCCAAACCAAAAATGCAGTTAACTTCTTGCTGAAATGATTCAGTTGTTGATGAATGTGAGTGAGCTCTTCTAAACAAATAGAATAATGCTGTCAACTTATGTTGTTTAGGGTGTGATAAATAATAAGGTATTAAAACAGGTGCATGACAGGGTTTTCTATATACACAAGTGGTAATGCAATTCAGGCTATAGTCCTTACGAATAAGAATATCCAAGTAAGGTAAGCAGTTATTAGCTTCAAATTCTATCGTGAGCCTGATAGTTGGGAACATTGGCCAAGGAGGTATTGGTTATCTCCAGCTTTTCCCCATGTTCATTATATCTCAATATTTGAAATAAGGGAGGAGATATTAGTGAACTTTATTTTAGTGCAGTATATGATGTAGTATATATGAATTAATTCACCTTAGTTCCTTAGTGTATCTTGCATTTCATACATGTAATTAATTTGATGCCTTAGTTTCTTAAGTGTATCTTGCAGTTTATATATGTACAGTATAAGGTGTATTAGTTTAAAAATATTGGTGCCGCCGCGACGTTATTGATCGTTGGGATAACGTAACGATAGAGGGGGAAAAAAATGTTTGTTGTGGTTCTGCATTTACCATCGTTATCATTATTCTTTTATAACATTATCATGTAAGCTTTAATAATGGAAAAGTAATTTGTAGACATGAAGTGTATGAAGTATTTTATCTTATTGTATCTGTACCTAATGAGAAAAGACGTGTGTTTATGCCGTATGTCAGTAGCGTGTATTAAACTTTTTGGTGTGTATCGATCGTAATTTAGTAACTTTTCGTGATTAAAGTCTTGCTTAGTAGTAAATTCTGATTAGTGTTTAGTATGAGTAATGCTTAAGTTTAACCAGTGATAGTATAATTCAGTGACTGATAAAAAGGAAAAAGAAAAAAAAAAAAAAAGAAAAAAAGCCGGCAATTGTTCCGTAACAAGGTTACTTTCGCTAATTAACTACATATACGCTATTGTCGCGGAAAACGGATATTTGATAATTATTTAGTAAAAAAATAAAATTGTGGCTTATTTGCATCAGGGCAAAATAACAAATTGTTACATTGTGTTTTTTTTTCGTAATTCCGATCGCCGCACCTGTAGCTAGAGAGAATTCGATTTTCATGCAGTTGATTGTAGCGACGTTCGTTAATGTTAATTCGTTTAATGAATTTTTGTAAAGGTGGTCGCCAGGAGTCTTTGTTCAGAAAGAAAGAAAATGGCCTCAGTTTCTGGTGTCCCTTTTCTAAAAGCAATAAATTCTTAGAACGGCGTCTGTGAGGACGTTTCCCCAAGCTTTTCCAGTGCATAAAGTCCAATTTATTTATGTCTTTGTTTATCGGGAAGAGTGCAAATTCACAGCGAGGAAACCCTAAGGGATTTTTTTTTTAAATGTCATTGTGTATTCTTGTACAAATGTCTAGTTGCTGCCAGTGATAGCCTTAAAAAAAAAATGGATAGAAGTACATTAATTATGGTTTCTGTTAGAACAGGGTTTTTCATTAGCTTATCTGAGAGTAATGTGACATCAGTGTAGGGTATTGTAATGGCATGCCTTCCTTAGAATAAAATGTTGTGGGAAATTTGATTTTGGCTAAGGTAGGGGAGCATACTTCTTCCAAAAAGCCTATTCTATTCTTTTTTGTTTTGCTAGTAGGGGCATCAACTTAACTTGTGCGTAGATTCTTTCATAGCTAATGTGGGAGTCCTGGAAGTAACTTATTTATTTTTTTTGTTTTGTGTTGCTTTAATGTGAGAAAAAGAAAGATTCTTCCAGGTAACTAAACAAAAACAGTGTATTGTAAAAAATTAAAATGTCACTCTTAACCTTGTAAATTAAATTGTAAAGAGTGTCTAGCTCAAAGTTAAACCAGTAACAAATCTGCACATCGAGCATTAAGCTCTTAGCACTCCTTGAGTGAATTGTCAGATCCTTCAAGGATTTTGTAAAGCAGGCCAGTAACTAAATTGTGCACTTATCTCCCCCATCCTCTAAATCATACAGGTGAAAACTACTTGGTGTGCAGACCAAGATTCCTGAGAGGAATTATTTAGGACTGTTGCTTTTAAATTTTTTTTTTTTTAAATTTTTGGTGTAGCTATCTACATACATGAGACCGGCCGATGACAAAAAAAGCTGAACTTTTTAACTGGGTGGAAAATTGGGACACGCGAACGCGCGGTGTGAGCAAATTCAAATACAGCATATACAATATTTAAGATTGCACAAGCCATATGGAATTTTTTTCTGTAAATTATGTAAGTAAATATTAAAGTGAAGCACATTATTATATTCACAATAGAAAAGTAGGGAATCAAGAACAAAATAAAATGAGATATTTTTAAAAATCAGATTTAAAACATACATGTAAATCTTTACTAGCTAAATCCTGAGGTGAAAAGTATTTGTCTAGGAAAGTTTGTGCATTTAGTCAAGCAATTAGAAGCATATCCACAGATTAGTTTTGGTCAAACATCAGAGTAAAAGAGATAAGTCAGTCTTGTTGGCTTAGTAGCACTCTAATGTACCAAATTTTTCAAAAAATGAAATGTGTGTGGAAATAAGTTAAATTCACAGATTCTTACTAAATGATAATTGGAATATGTATTTGAATATGTACAAATTAAAAAAAAACATGACTAGAAGTTATGGTTTTTAAACAGATTGCTTCAAAGATATTTTGCCCCTTTTTTGTTGTACTTGCTTGCACAACAATTTGAATTTCCTCTTCTGAGCAAGCCTGGCTTTCTTCTCAGCAAGCTGCACGGCCATATTTATTTTACGTTGACTGCAGCTGAACAGCATCCATTGCTAACTTTTTCTTTTTGCTGATAATTCCTTTTCTTTTCCTCTCTATTTCTTTGGTATAACTTGTTTCTGATGTCCTAAGATTTTGGCAGAGGTTGGCATCAACTGCTTCTTGGAAAAAAATTTCTTTACTGAAGAAATTAACTGCAGACTTACCCTGTGCTTTAAGTTTATACTACACAGTTTGTACAGCTGAATAGGTTTCAATGTTCATTCTTCCTGATTTTATATCTATGGTTTCAGCCATCATGCTGAAAGAACTTTCAACCTGTGGACCATGGAAGCATGATATAAAGGCTTTTACTACTTTAGATACCATAGTGTACTTGTAGAGGTCAAACACCTTTGCCCAAAACACATCAATTTTTACAAAGTCAGGAGATGGAAGTCGTGATTCAAACTGATACTGGTGAATTTCTAGAGCATAGCTTTCCATTTCCTCTGAATTCAATATATTTCAAAGAAACTGTGGAAGTTTTTCAGTCTTTTTAAAGTTAGATTATGTCCCCTTGTAGAAGGATCAATGATATGTACATTAAAAGATCACTACATAATGGTAGTGTCTTTTGCATGTATTTTGCATGCTGAATATAAGCTTCAGTAGCCTGGCTTAAAAAAATTCCCCACAATGTCATTTGATTCGCTTTTCAAAATAATGTTCCTGATCCAAGAATCTTTCACAGGTTTGCCTTATCAAATATTTCATAGGTTTGCCTTTCAGTATCTCTTGTTTTAAGAAACAAGCTAAAAAATCCAAGAATAGTTGCTTCTGCTCATCAAAAACTTTATGAATTAATGGCTCCTTTGTTTGAAATAAGCATACATATTTTTTCAAAAGAGGTAGAGCTGCAACATAAAAATTTAATATACGCAAGGTTTTTTTTTTTTTTTTTTTTTTTTTTTGAGCTTTCAAATAATTTTGCAACAATTCTAGATTTCCATTTTCTTCCATCTTCTGTTAGATTTTTTTCCCGTAATTTCTTCCAAAGCTCCTGGAATTTTAACTTTTTCTTTCTAATCTTTACATATTTTATTTATCACATCCATGTATATTGGTCTTTCATTAGGCTGCACAAATCCATAATACAGCAGCAAAAGGGCATCATGGATATGTAAACTGTTTAATGCCACATGATAGAATGACAACCACCTGCATTGCACCATGTTCTTAATTTCAGTGAATTTTAGCCCTATAATTTCACAAATTTCAGCAAGGGCTTCATGTTGATCTGCCGACCATTTAAAGTAATTGAAGAAGTCAATAAAGTATTTCTCAATGTAAGCTTAAAATGGCTTGCAAAATTTTTTACTTGCATTGTGAATATGGTGACATGAATCTCCATCAATGTCAAGCAAGTGGGGAGATTTTCTCTGCCGAATTCTTGTTTTTAACCATGTTTTTGGGCCACTCATGACACATTCTTTCCATTTAGCTTTCAAACAAGCAAAACAAATTCCTCCTCAGAAAGAAAGAAAAAAAAAAAACGGAAAGCTGCGCCACGAACTTTGTTTAGAGGGTTCGGGCCGACGTAATACTGGCCCGAAGCCGTGCTTTTTTCCCACTTAGCTTTCATACATGCAAAACACATTTTTCCTTAGGAAAAAACGAAAGAAAGGAGAGAAACAGGGTTGCGTCACGAACTTTGTTCAGAGGCTACGGGCCGACGTTATCCTAGCCGGGCGCCGTGCTTTCTTTTCACTAAGTTTTCAAACAAGCAAAACACATTCCTCCTCCTCAGAAAAAAACAAAACAAAACACAGAGGTGCATCACGAACTTGGTTCAGAGGCATCGGGCCGGCGCAATTCCGGGCCACAGCGAAAGAAGCACGTCCGAGCCAACGTAATTCCGGATCACGGCAAAAGAAGCACGCCAGGCCTACGTAATTCCGGCGTGGCGCCATGCTGCCTTTCCACTTAGCTTTCAAACAAGCAAAACAATTCCTCCTCCTCAGAAAGAAAAAAACAACAACGGAAAGCTGTGTCACGAACTTTGTTTAGAAGCTTCAGGCCGACGTAATACTGGCCGGGCGCCGTGCTTTCTTTCCACTAAGTTTTCAAGCAAGCAAAACACATTCCTCCTCATTAGAAAAAAAAAGAAAACAAAGAGGTGCGTCACGAACTTGTTTCAGAAGCATCGGGCTGACGCAAGTCCGGGCCACAGCGAAAGAAGCACGTCCGAGCCAACGTAATTCCGGATCACGGCAAAAGAAGCACGCCATGCCTATACGTAATCCCGGCGCGGCGCCGTGCTTCCTTTCCACTTGGCTTTCAAACAAGCAAAATAAATTCCCTCTCTTCGGGATGGGGGGGGGGAGAATTTAAGAAAAGAAAGCTGCGTCACGAACTTTTTATTCAGATGCCTCAGGCCGACGTAATCTCGGGCCACAGCGAAAGAATCACGTAATAGCGGGCCATGCCGAAAGAAGCACGCCGGATTTATGCAATCCTAGTGCCGTGCTTTTTTTTTTTTTTTTTTTTTACACTTTCGAACAAGCAAAACAAATTCCGCCACCTCAGAAGAAAAAAAAAAAAAAAGGATACAAAGGGCTGTGTTACGATCTTTATTCAGAGGCTTTTCATCGATTATTTACAAAACCATTAAAACTTTCTTAATAACAGCGAAAATCTGAATATCCATAATTTTTTGTTAGTCACCCGTAATCCCGGGGAAATCCGTAATAATTACGGAGATTCCATAATTTTGGCAATTACGGAGATTCCATAATTTTTGGCAATTACGGAGATTCCGTAATTTATGTGCGTCCTTTGTAGAAAGAGATTTCACGAGAACTTCGATTCTCTAACGATCTCAGAAAAGTGGGAACGCATTCGGATACATCGCAAATTACAAAAGAGAGAGTTCCTGGCGATGACGTCACGGATAGAATGCAGAGTGGCGATTTCCCGCAAGACACGGAATGGCTCGTGTCCTGCGGCAGTTTCCCTAAAGCACGAAGTAGGCGGAGCTTCCACCCTTCGCGCTGCGATGCTCAAGTGACTAACCCCATCCATTGTTGACAGCAGTAAACGAATTGAGCTCCTGACTCCACATTCCAACATTTCTTCTTGTCCCCCCAGCGCCTGCTCCAAAAACAACGCTCTCAGCTAGAAAGCGCTTAGTTCTTTTACACCACAAAAAAGCGGAATCGCGGAATTCCGCTTTTTCAAGGATTTTTCTATAGAACGACCCCCCCCCCTAAAAAATTTTGAAAATTTTCTCTTCATTTTTGCAATGACCTCGAGGATGACCAAAATGATGCCGAAAAAGCGGAATTCCGCGAATTCGCGGAAGAATCTCATGTATGTATCTAATGAAAATTCAGCCACTAAAAGGCTCCTTTTTGTAAATTGAATTGTTTTCCAAAATGTGCCTGGGAGCACACAATAAACTTCTAGTTAACCTGGAATATATGTTTGAGCAAGTCATTTTGTGTCTCATGGGAATTTCTCTTGTTGGTGGAATCACCTTCCAATTACTGGGAGTTTTTAGGATCATGCCTTGGGTGTTTATCCGTTAATTTTAATTAACTAATTTATTTTTATTTTTTGGCTTTGCTTGTTGGAGTAGACAATAGTGAATAACTTTTATGATTTTGAGAAGTTGTTTTCTTTTGGCGCACTTCGTAACTTTCCTTCCACTTTAAGATAGATTACAAGCCTTTTTTTTTTACTTTGAAAATAAACTTTAACTGTTGTTTCTGAAATCTTGCACAAGCACTTTCACATACAGAAACTTTTCTGTCCTTGGGTGCCCCAAAAATTCACAAATAATAATAATAATAATAATAATAGTAATAAAGCCAGAGTGGAGTAGCATTGTGAAATGATCCAAAGCTTTTCATATGGGAATTCTGGCCATGCTAATGACATCATCACAGAAAAATTCAAGCTGACTATACAGATATAATCTTGAAACAAAGCATCAGTTCATGGCCTGGGTATTTCAAAATAATGGTCCACCTGTGAAAGTCAAGCACCCCAAGAATGTTGGCATAAAGATTGCCTCGTTTTTCTTTGCCAGTGGATATGTTGCAACAATTACCCAAGAGCAGGCGTGGTGAATCTACGGCATGAAAATGTCTTTTTTTTTTTTCTGTTAGTACGCAGCTTGCAGTGCTGGTGTCCCCTTGGTTCTCAAAACCATAATAAATAAGTAAATATATAATGATTATTATCATTACTACCGACTGAAGCAGCTGTTGCAAAGGAAATTTTCCAGCTTTGCAAGCTGGATATAGCTAAGGGCAGAAGGGGGATTTGTTTCAGCTTCATGTGTCTTCGGAGCAAAGTGCCCCAAAAAATGGTCTCCAGCTAGACAAGAAGTTGACAACTCACTGGGTTCATCTAAGAAGGAGCGTGTAACAATTCTCCCTCGCTATAACTTGAAAGAACATTAGTGGACAAATGAAAAGCAGAAAATTCAACGAACACAGTAGTGCACCCAGTGGCGTATACAGGATGCTAGTATGGGGAGAGTTTAGCAGAAAAAAAAAGTCTTCCCAGAAATAGTGTTGCAGTGATTTTATTTAAAGGAACTAATCAACTGATCAATTGACTAACAAATTTTGATTAATTGGTTAAAATTTTAAGTCAATTTGCACCTCGACAATGCAATCTTAAATGTTAAAAATTTAAAAATGCCAAATTACAGTATGAAATATGTATTTCCACACTTATGTCATGTGTAACTCAATTTGATGTGCTGTTTTAGATAGTTCATCACTCAGTCAGAACTCAGAAGCAGGAAAAGCAAGAGACCTTTGCAGCAAGAAGAGGCAGAGCCCTCAGCTACAAGTAATAACCAATCAGACCCTGTTTTATTTGTGACATGCGGTGCCATTGCCTGTGTGATGTGGTGTCACCATCCATGTGATCTCATGATGGATGACCGTCCTGGTACACCATCGATTAAAAAAAAATCTAACTGAATTCTGTTTTTATATTTTTCACTTTAGTTTAAATTGAGTAGCGTTAATGAAAGTTTGTGAACTTCTCATTTCCACCAAACAGTAATTTTTTTTCTATCAAAACTTTTATTTTTTTTAAAATAAAAGCACAGAGTCATGGACAAAGGGGTGGTTCTGACCCCAACTAACCCCTATGTAGATCTCCACTGAGCACACCTAATCACCTATCTCTCTGGACTAGGAAGACCTGCTGGTTTACCCCTGCTCCTTTTGAGTGCAGATGAAAGCAATGAGAAGTGTTTATAGGAGATGTCACAGGCTGGCTTGGCACCAGCTGGACAATTGCAAGCAGTGACCAGAAAGCTACTGCTACAACTACAGTCTTGAAAAAGTAGCTTGCTACAGCTATAACTACTCTTACGAAAAACAGCTACTTTCACCATGTTTTAGACATTTTTTCTACATTTAGTCTTTAGTTAAAAGTGGAAATTCTGAAGATGTTCTTTACATGTACACTAGGCTTTACTATCCAGCTTTGCCCGGGATTTAGACTTTTTAATTTCTCATTCCCTTATATGTCACTAAAAAATTTGGGGAAAAAATTGATGCTTGCAAGAAAAAAAAAGCTGATTTCACAAATTCGGTCATTACAAATTATTTATTCATAGTGTGATTATTTCAGCACTTGGCCGTACACAACATTTTTGGTTTCTCCTTCATCGGCGACAATATATAATTTTGTTGAATCCTTTGCTCTTGACATTCCAACATACAGCTGCCCATGTGAGAAGCGTTCCATCTGTCAAATCCAAGCCCGTAACTTTAAGCAATTGTCTCTGTGATTTATTAATGGTGATTGCAAATGCAAGCTGAACAGGAAATTGTAATCGTTTGAATGAAAATGGCAAATCAGTTGGAATTAACAGAATCCCTGCTCTCGAGTTTGAAGCTCGTTGGCGATCACACGTTCGGCGCTCATTCGTCTCTTCAGCAGTCTCACTGCTTCGTCTTGCAGCAGTTCGAAATCGTTGTTCAGCAAGTCGCGCCTCTGTTTTATCAGCAGTTTCGTTGCTTCGTCAAACACCTTGTTGAGTTTTGTCCGCTTTAAGTGCTTGTGATCTTTCCTCTTCCGATTGCTTGGTTGGTGATATCTTTTGCTGTTTTGTGTTGATTCGTGTCTGATTAAAAATTGGTCTCTTCCTTTTGGGCAGACATGCCAACCTTCAAAATCTAAAAATCAGGAGATTTTTTACAGCTCATAAAATCACATGAGCGCTATTTTTTATCGACATTTTTCAGATGCGGGAGCAATTTTCCAGAAGTAGTATTATTGCTACATAGCATTTTTAATGTTTAAAAAGTTATTCTAAATGCAGACTCTATGTTTATATGCAAAATAAAAAGTATAGTGAAAATAGTTGTCAACTAGATACAATTAATAGCATTTTTTTTTTCGCCCTCGAATTTTCGTTTTCGGAACTTTTTCCTCCATTTTCAGACTGAAATACAAATATTTACGGAATAAAATTATATATAACAACAATACTGGACAAAGGCAACATCACAGGAAAAAGAAATTACGATTACGGAAAAAATCTTAATTTCGTTTATTTCCATCTTTGAAAGACCAAATATCATCCCGATGCGTATTTTCACGAATTGGTAAAATTTTTCAATTCGTGAGTAATTTTACGCGCTGAGAAAAATTCACAATGCATATTTTTCACGCCCCGACAAAAATTCCTGACACATACTTTTACGCGGGGAGAAAAATTCCAGATGCATATTTTTACGCGTCGAGAAAATTTCGAGGCGTACTAGACGCGTAATTAGATTACGCATTTTGGAGAACTCTGGTTGGCACCTCGTTATACTTGATGGCTCCGCACAAAGCCAGAGAGTCAAAGATGACATCATCGCATAACACAGCGCTCGTAAGGTCCGGTAGAAAATCTAAATAGATGGTTGCAGGTGACTCAAATATTTCGATTGAGCATCCGTAAAAAAATACTTCTATCTGTAAATCAGTAAAATTAAGCAGAAATCCGTAAAAGTTAGCAAGTATGCAACATCCATGCCCCACTGTGATTCGAACTCGGACCCATCTCGGACAATTTGTCGAAAGCCGGCGCTCAGTTTCACAACTTTATTACACAGCAAAGACAATAACAGCTAATATGTAAAGAAGAAACAAATTGCCAAAGATATGACAAAATAAAACATTAAAAACCGCGAGTGGCCTAATGCAAAAGGAAAAACCTCCCGCAAAAAGTAAACAAAAGGAATGAGAAAAAAAAATTCACAAACTAAGTGTACACAAAATGCTACAATAGAAGATAAAACAAAGCTGACAATAACACATTCGCAATTAGAGATGAACAAAGGAGCACATTAATCTTCTACAAAATGCGACGAAGAAGGGAAAAGAGACAAACATGGTGCAAAGCAAGAAATAAAAATCTCTACAGTAAAGCAAAATAGAAAAGCACTCCACAAAACTCTGAAGAAAACATAAACAGAGCTCATAGCTAAGAGCGGGAAGACGTGAAACGATAGTGAGCGAGTGTGTTTGTAACCAACATAAAATAGACTACTGCGCCACTGGGGGTGGCTTTCTTTTTGCAGATACGAGGAGAGGAAAAGTACGATACTGATTACTGTAAATCTCATCTTGCATCGACGCAGAAAAAAAAGATTTCACAAGCGGTTTGAAATCTTTTTCTTCTGTGTTGATCCAAGGCAGTGGTTGATGGAATTTCGTTATTTCGACCATCGTAACAGCTAATTATCGGCGAAAATCGGGAGAATTTGACATCTATCCGGAAGGCAGGAGGAATGGCTGAAAATCCGGAGTCTCCCGCCTAAATCCGGAGAGTTGGTACGTCTGTTTTGGGCATTGCTGTCACAAATATTTGTCGAGAATTAAAACAACGAAATATACAGAATATAAGGAATCTGTAGAATCAAATTGACGAAAAGAGTTACGAATTATTTAACACATGTCCAGGAGACACAGCATTAGAACACTGACTGAACAAAATTCGTTAACAATTTGTTATTGACGATCAAATGCACCACGTGCTTTCAGTTTCAGATGTCTTTGAGGGGCGAATCTCTGGGATAAAAAAGTTAAAAACGTATCTTTGCGAATATTTTATGAAACTGGCTGAAATTTTAATGAACACCATAAATCGTTAATAGGAGCATGACCTCCAAATTTCGCCTGAATCAGTAAATAACTTTTTAAATTAGCCGTCAAAATGTTATTAACCGTTTCTGCGTATATATTTCTGTTTACTGAGGAATTAAAAATTCCATGCCTATTTAAAAAAGTTTTGACCGGATTCCGGTGAAAGTTTGAGGGACTCCTCTTATTACCAATTCATGGTGTTCATAAAAATTTCAGCCCGTTTCGTTAAGATTTCGCAAAGTTCGTTTTTGCATATTTTTTTTATGCTTAGTTCTCAAAGAATAGAAACACCTGTGGATGTGCCGCGGCGATGAATGCAGTCACGTACTTTCAGATTTGGAACAGGATAACGATGACATAGCAAATGATGCTGACTTTATTGATTAGCTTATTTATTAATTCATAACTCCCAAACAGAATGATGTAGATATCTTAAAATAGTTGCATTGACCTAGAAATTCCAGTATTAATAAGCTATGCACATTTCACGATGCCACAGTTCGGCGTTAGAGAGTTTTTGCTGCTTCAGACAAACAGACGTTTTGTGTTTTATATGTAAGATTCTTACATATGGCATTTAGAGCTAAATACCAAGGTAAATTACACAAGTAATTTATCTTTCTATTTACCTCAGCTCTGATCATTACATGTAACACATTTTAACACTTTCAGTGGCATATATTCCAAACTAGCTAATATGCCCAGGGAATTCAAATAAAAACACTGTCAAAAAGTATCTGTGAATTCATTTTCTTTACTAAGATAATCGAATCTCTCTCTCAGCTGTCATCAACAAAATCTCAAGCCTGATCATCTCACACATGCTGTTTTCCAGAGGTTAAGCTTCAGTTGCTATTTTTGCAAAATGCGACGCGTTCATCCAAAATGCAATAGAAAAATGAGTCTGTCGCAAAATGGTGCCATCCATTTAAATTTCTACCCATCAGCAGATTCTTTGGCTTCTCTATTTCGGTGAAAACAGTTTTCGAAATTGTGGCAGCGATTCACACTCTGCTGTCATTTCCTTAATCCTTAAGGTATGTGTTCCTACAGCACCTGTTGGCTCAATCCTCCCCCCCCTTTCGAGAGTACTCCATAAAGGGTGGGGCAAGGTAAGAGTATAGAGGTTAAAGGTATTAGACCCCTTCCCCCATTCCTAACCAGAGTTAAGTGTGATGGCTACGGCATCCCCAGCCCCCAAGGCCACAAACAACCCCTTACCATCAGTGCATTCATGGCCAAACTCTTGCAGATCGCACCTAGACAGAACATGGACTGGGAAAGAAAAGTGCACGCTAGGGGCTGCTTGCCACTCCTGGTGTCGTCTATCATACACATGCCGTCATTGCTATGGATAAATTCATTATTAAGAAACACAAAGATTACAAAGACAGTGCTGATAAATCAACTGAAAAAAATTGAGTTAAAAAAAAAAAGTAAAACTGCTACTGAGTCTATACCTTCTGAGCATCTTGTGCAAAAATGGTGCTCCCGTTACAAATGGGTGCAAGTTAACTGGACAGATAAAATGCCATATTTGAACTGTGAATTGTGTGTTGCAGCAAGAAAAATCAATGTCCTGGCAAGTGATAAAGATTTGCAATTTAAGCTTATTTAATTATGATTTTAGAAATAAGTCCTTATCCATTACTTATCTGTTAGCTGTGCATCAACTTATACTGCCCAATACAGTTTTTTTTAATGTGTCAGTATTTTCCAAAATAATTAGTTTTCTACTGGTGTCCAAAGTATTGTTGGTGTGAACGATTGAATTGATGTTCCGATTTACTGAGCGATGAAAGCAACTAACTTTCTTTAGCATTTTGCTACAGCTTAAACTTTGCTGTTTTCTCAGGCTGACTGAGAAGATTTTCCTATAAACAGCATAAAGTAAGGAAGATAATACTTCACAATTAACAGTTTGGCTAACTTTATAATACAAGTCAAATCAGGTAATGAATGTTCAGCCATTCAGGAAATGTGAAATGTCATTTCACTTGAATAACATAATAAGTTTTACCTTCTTTTGTAAAAAGTAGCACAACTTGTAGCATAATTTTTCACTACAAGCTACTTTATTTATAGCGTACTGCTACAAATTCTACATTTCTTTATTTGTAACGATGCTACACACACTACTGTAAATGTAGAGTGCAACTTTCAATAACTGATCACAAGAACATGCTAGGTCGTATGACACATTTTGAAATCCTTGCGAACCCAGCATATGGTTGTGAGTGAACAGTGGCTAAATAAATGATAATCTGCTGCTAAAAATTATCATAGGTACACAAAAGAATTTTTTAGCAGATTACCACCAATTTGTGCACACTCCCCCAAAAAGGTTCAATACCCCTAACATAAAGGATCTTAGGGAAGCTACTGCAGAATGGTATACTACCGTGCATCATCAGCCTAAAGTATTTCAAGCAATATTTTATGTGATAAGAAGGCTGAAACAAAACTATGCAGAATTTTGTTGCACACAGACAATGCCTTTACACACACTGCAGCAAAAATATTGGACATTCCACAGGAGTTGATGAATCACCGACCATGTAGTTGCGACCTAGCTCCATGACTTTTTGCTGTTCCCAGATGTAAAGAAAAAGCTGCATGAATGTCGCTTTTAGAGTTCCATTGCTGCCCATGAAAAACAAATTCAGACCATCCCCAAAACAAACACGGCACCAATGTTTCAATGACTGGTTTTGGAAGATGCACCTCTGCATAGGGCATGGCAGAGAGTTCTTTGAGAAACCATAATATTGAAATTAGCTCTTTTACATTAAATACATTCTGAGAATTTGGAAAATTTAATAATCAGACTATACGAGGTCCGATCAAAAAGTTCCGAGACTAGGCAGATATACAACAAAGCAGAGTTTAAGCTGGCTCAAAAAATACCGTAGCAAAAATGCTAAAATGTAAAAAAGTTGTAGCAAAATGCTAAAGAAATTTAGCCTCTTTTGTTGATGAACTGACCATACATGAGATTCTTCTGCGGATTCACGAAATTCCGCTTTTTTTTGTCATCATTTGGGTTATTCTCGTTCATTCTCGAGATCAATGCAAAACTGAAGATAAATTTTGGAGGATTAGTTGGGGGGGTCGTTTTTTTGATCTGGGGATGATATTTTGTTTCTCAAAACGTTCGAAAACGTAAGTTAAACTGAGTGAAAATTTTCCCCATGATCGTGATTTCTTTTTGTCGCGATGTTTCTTCTGCACAGTAGCATTGTTAAATATAATTTTGTTCCATAAATATTTGCATTTCAGCTTTAAAAAGGAAGAAAAATTCCTAAAACGAAAGTTGGAGCGAAAATGTCCTTGTGATCTGCAGGCACAAGATTTTGCCGTGGATTAGAAGAATTCCACCATTTCCATCGTCATTTCGATGGTTCTCGAGATCGATGCAGAACTGAACAGAAATTTGGGAAGGATTGGTGGTGGGGTCGTTTTCTGTTTGGGGGGAGGGGGGTTGACTTTCAACAAAACTCTTAGAAACAGAAGTTAGACAGACGGAGTGAAGGTTTCTCCTGTAATCGTAATTCTTTTTCTCGCAATGTTTCTTCAACAAGGTAGTGTTATATATAATTTTATTTCATAAATATTTGTTTTACAGCTTCAAAATGGAGGAAAACTTTCCTAAAACGGAAGTTGGACAACGCATAGATTTCACCGGTAGTCATAATTTTATTTCTCCACAATGTTACATTTATCCTGTGTTGCTGTTAAACATAATATATATATATATATATATATATATATATATATATATACTGAAGAGCAAAGCTGAAAAAAGGAAAAACTTTTGAATTTAAAACGAAAGTTGCAAAATAACCTGAAGATCAAATTTTTGTGTTGTCAGAAGTTGTGGAGTAGGGGTTTTAGAATCAAGTTTTCTTTCAAGAATCTGAGTTTTAAATAATTAATATTTCCTTTTTTAATCGCAATGTAAGAATTTGCATTGCTATTCGGGTTTAAATTCTCTCTCAGGCGAACTTGGCATTTCGTTATTGCTGAACATTATTTCTAATTATTATGTCACTCTCACAACTTGAGTTTTCTTTAATCTTCTTCTTTCTGTTTAATAGTAACAGATGAAGAGCATGGGTCGGGCCAGGAAAGTTATGGATGCAAGCTAAATTGTAAACTAGAGCTAGGTCATACAACTCTGCGGAGGTCATGACATATATATATATTTAAAAAAAATTTTGGTGGGCTTATTACTTGCATCTATGGCTTTGCAGAAACCCATTTCCAACTAGGTCCTTGTGGAAGTGAGAAAATGCAGAGTTTTTGCTGGTCCTTGATAAAGCCAAGGCTCAGTATTCTCAACACCTTCCACATTCAGTTGTTTTATTTTATTTTTATTTTTTTCTCTTTTTACTCACACCGGTAGATACATAACTTTTTCTATGTTGTACTTGGTATGAGTCAAAAATATTTTTTTGCTTAGGTCTCTTCTTAATAGAACATATATATATATGTTCTATTAAGAAGAGACATAGCTAGTGGAGTAAGGAGTCATAAAAAGAAAATAGATCTTGCTTTTGAAGATGTCTTAAAGAAGGTTTTGAAACACATTAGAAACTGTTCTAACTTGATGTACAGAGATTTTTGGATAATTAATAATAATGCAGAAGTAATTTCTACTATACTCAAAGTGTGTCCCCTAGATATTAATAGTTATGATTTTGAAAACCTATATACTAATCTGCCTCTATCAGATATAATCACTACCTTTAAAGAGCTGTATGCAGAATTTAAACTTAACCAATTTGTTGATGTAGGAACTTGGAACTCTTTATCTCAATTGCTGCATAAAAAATAACCATATCTTATATAATAATACTTTCTATAAGCAAGTGAACGGTATTCCAATGGGAACATCAACGTCCACGAATATCGCTAATCTATTCCTGTTCTTTAAGGAATATAAATTCATTAAAAATCACCCCACCTGCTCAGATAACTACCTTTACACTTTTAGATATATTGATGATCTGCTGTGTATCAATAATTCCGGGTTATAGAGAGTGATTTTGATAATATCTATCCTAGCTCTCTTAACTTATGTAAAACCAACCACAGTAATCAGGAACTTGAGTTCCTAGACTTAAGCATTAAGCTCAACAGAGGTAACCCATCTATTAGCCTCTTTGATAAAAGAGTTAATTTTCCTTTCAAAGTAATTAAATATCTACACTGGAATAATAATATTTCAACCAAAGTAATTGAGAATGTACTAATTTCTCAGGTCCTAAGAATTTCAAGAATTTGCAGCAACAATTTGGACTTCAATTACCACATTAATATACTATTAGAAAGTTTTCTAGAGAACTTAAATTCCTTCTTCTTTCATCAAAAGAACTTTAAGAAAAAATTATTCTGAATAATAGAGTAAGGTTGGCAGATCTGCTTTAATTTTCTACACAGTTAATAATATGATTCTGACCAATCAAAGCCGTAAGGAAGTTGGCTAGAGGATGCCTATTAACTACCTAAAGGAACCTTAGTGCTATGGATATGACGGTCCTATTAAAACAAAAAAAAATAAATAATATAAACAAAATCACAAAAAAAAGCTTAAAAATCTGTTTATAAAAGAAAATAAAAACAAATAAAAAAGAAAACTAGTTATTCATCACTAGGATAGCTATACTAAAAATAGTAAAACCAACATTAAAATTAATAAGATTCTGATTAATCTATAGAAGCTCACTAAGGTGATTTAATACATGCAAAGATTATTAAATAAACTGCTCGTGTATTTTATAATATTTCTCATGTATTCTGGAGAGTTAATTCTGCTCATTCTGATCATACAGATCCACAGTCTTAAGTTTATATATTTTTTCTCTGGTTAAAATCTCCGCGCGTTGGTTTCTTGCTGTATGAGGAGGCTATCAGCCCCACCCTCACTGCCCCCCAGCGTCTAGGGAGGGCGGAAGAGGTCAGCCATGTTCTCCTCTTGTGAGGAGAAAAGTTTTTGTAACTCAAGAGGTAAGCTCTCTTCCTTGTTTTTGGGTTCTAGGTTTTATAAGTTCAATGTTTGTACTTCATGTACCTTTTCTCTGTCGTTTTTTTAGCTTTTCAGCTTTTAAGCATTGGTTTGTCTGTTAACATTTATGCGGGTTTTAACTCTTACTTTTCTTTGTAACTTTGAGCGTCTTTTTGTGGTACCTAGGAACAGAAGATGGCTAAGCTTGTTCCTTTTCTATGCGCTGTCTATGCGCTGTTTTTTCAAAGTAGTTAAGTTCTTAATTACTAATTAATTATGCACTTAAAGCACTGCTGAAATACTTTGTACATATTGCAACTAACTGTTTAAGGTATATAACTTTCACAAAGTTTTCTTTAGTTAATTATTATCTTTAACTTATTCTCGTTTTCGTGCTGTCATAAGTTGTAGAGCAGGGGTTTTAGACTCAAGTTTTCTTTCAAAAATCTGTTCGTTATAAATTAACATTTCCTTTTTTAATTGCAATGTAAAATTTGTTTTTCAAGTTTAAATTCTCTCTCAAACGAACTTGGAATTTCGTTATAGCTGAAAATCATTTCTATTTATTATGTCACTCTCACAGCTTGAGTTCTCTTTAATCTTCTTCTCTCTGTTTAATAGTAACAGATGAAGAGCATGGGTCGGGCCATGAAGGTTAATGGATGCAAGCGAAATTGTTAACTAGTGCTAGGTCATGCTACTCTACGGAGGACATGACTTATATATATATTTTTTAAACTATTTTAGGTGGGAATGTTACTTGCATCTATGGCCTTGCAGAAACCCATTTCCAACTAGGTCTTTGTGGAAGTGAGAAAATGCAGAGTTTTTGCTGGTCCTTGATAAAGCCAAGGCTCAGTATTCTCGACACCTTCTACATTCAGTTGTTTTATTTTATTTTTTTTCTTTTCTCCTTTTACTCACACAGGTAGATACATAACCTTTTCTATGTTGTACTAGGTGTGAGTCAAAATTACATATGTATTTTTTTGCTTAGGTATCTTTATAGTGTATATATATATATATATATATATATATATATATATATTGAATACAGTAATGTGCTCCACCTTAATATTTACATAACAAATTTCAGGGAACAATTTTGTCTTGCTCACGAGGCGTTATATTCACACTGTTTCGCAACACATTCTTATTTTTCACCCATGCGGTTAAAAAGTTCAGCTTTTTTTTTCCTTCGTTAGTCTCATGTATGGAACTGAACTGACACGCTATGAATCGTCGAAGTGAACGAATCGACGTAGGCAACGAATTGGCGCGACACCGTCCGACCGAACAAGGGATGATGTTTCCGTCGTATAACAGAATACTTTTACCCACGAATTAGCAGCGGAATTTAAATTTTTTCCCAGGACAATGAGAGTTCAAATTTTCGGAACACAATCACCTCTGTGATATTTAAATGTCTGGCACCATTTTGTGACGGGACGCTAATTTTCTCTCGCATTTTAGATTAATTCATCGCATTTTGTGAAAATAGCGATCGTAGCTTAACCTCTGCAACAAAGTACTTATGTTACTTAAGTCTGGCTATGATCTCCCTCAAAGTACTCCTTAGGCAGCGATACACAGCTGCCAGCTTTTTGCCACTGTCTGAATGCTCCCTAGAAATCCCATTCGCGAATCATGTCAAGCAGCGTCTGCGATTCATGCTGGATCACGTCCATGGTTTTAAAATGGCGACCCTTGAGCTTCAGCTGCATCTTCGGGAACAGAAAGAAGTCGAGGGAACTAAATGCGATGAGCAAGGCGTGAGAAGAAGAATTGTTGCAAACTGGCATGTTGCTAACGCTCTGTGAGCTGCTGCATTGTTGTGCTGAAGCAGGAAATCATCCTTGCACCACATTTCTGGTCGTTTGTGGTGAATGTCTTCCCTAAGATGCTGCAGAACATTGCAGTAAAAAAGGGTGGTGACAGTTTGGCCCTGGGGGATGAATTCATGGTGCACAACCCCACGAATGTCGAAGAACATGATGAGCCTGCTTTTGGTTGCGCTCCGGACCTGTCGGGCCTTCTTCGGTAGTGGAGATGTCGGGCTCTTCCACTGCAATGACTATTGTTTGGACTCTGGGTCATAAATGTAGACCAGAGGTTAAGCTACGATTGCTATTTTCGCGAAATGCAATGAATTAATCTAAAGCGCGAGAAAATCTGCGTCCCGTGGCAAAATGACGCCAAACATTTAAATATCACAGAGGTGATTGTGTTCCGAAATTTCCGAAAATCTGAACTCCCGTAGTCCTGGGGGTAAAAATTAAAATTCTGCCGATAATATGTGGGTAAAAGTATTCCGTCATCCATTGTTCGGTCTGACGGTGTAGCGCATCAGTTCGTCCGCCACGATGACTCATCGCGAGTCAGTTCGTCTACAAAAAAAGGCTAAATTTCTTTAGCATTTTGCTACAACTGTTTCCTTTATTTTAGCATTTTTGCTACAGCATTTTTTGAGCCAGCTTAAACTCTGCCGTAGACCCAAGTCTTGTCCCCAGTGATGACCCGCGACAGGAACGTTGGTTCATTCACCACCTGCTGACGAAGATCTTGACAGAGTTCGACACGAAGCGCCTTCTGTTCGGGGTTCAGAATCTTTGGCACAAGCTTTGCAGCAATGTGGTGCATGTTCAAAACCGACGTCAGAATTTCTTGCAGTGTTCCGTATGACACATTGACGATGGTAGCAATGTCTTGAATGGTTTTCCGACAATCCTCATGCACCAGTTCCCTAATTCTGTCCACATTTTCGGGGGTTTTGCTCGTGGACGGTCGCCCTGAGCTCTCGTTGTCTTCCAGTGCCGTTCTGCCGCTCTTGAACTCAAAACACCTCGCACGACTCACTTCTTCATTGCCATAAAAGCCTGCCGCAACATTTCACGAGTCTCAGTTCCCGATTTGCCGCAGAATTTGGTGTTCGCTCGCTACTCTAATTTGCAGTCCATACCGAAATCACAGCTGTGTTCTGCACGTGGCCATCAAATATCTTATAGCACAGCTCTCGATGTTCACAGAATGACACCACTCGGCACAATGCCTCATGAAGGTCACTGCCCTCGACAGCTGCTCGCGCATCCACATATTGCCATCTGTTGGCGCGCTATGTACCTAGTCTCGGAACTTTTTGATTGCACCACATATAACATCATGCTAATATGGATCATTAACAAAGCATATATGGAAAACTCACCTTTCCTAAACCTCGGTGCTTGTGATAACGTAGCAGTAGCAAACTGGGAGGTTAATGCCATACTAACAGGTGTAGCTTGCATAACATATTGGGGTGGCCCCATTGCTGCAAAAAGATGTTGAGGTATGCCTTGTACCATCTGTGTATGTGAAATCGCCATTACAGGACTCTGGGTATGCATCCGAGGTGGCTGAAGGGGTAGTGGAGCTTGTGGACTTGCAACAGCAACTGAGCGCTTCAGAAAAAAATAGTCGAGTGTAAACAGCAGGGATTAGTCATACATATTTGTAATTCTGCTCACTTTTGCATAAAAATATACACAAGATGTTCATAAAAAAGTAACAAATTCATGAAAAGTGAAAGAAATAAAGTAAACTAAAAACTTCCTTAAGATAACTAGTTTCACTTAATCTATACGAGGGTTATATTTTTGAGGGTGGGGGATTTAACAACCACTATAAGCAACTCTGAGGGCTATAAAAAGTCACTCATCCCTAATTTAGGGTCAGTGGTTTCAGGGAAGGGACAGAGCTCTAAGATGCACACATAACCCATGCCTTATCTGTGATTCGAACACAAGCCCAGCTCAGATGACTAGCCAGAAACCTATGTTTCTAACCACTCAGCCACTAGGTGACATCAAGGAACCATAAGGCATAAATTGTACACTGCACGAGTCTTTGATTATTGTTTCTGTAGTACTGTGACTGCAATGCAACTGATCAGCAATCTCCTGGACGGTTCTGTATCTGACTGTGTGAATCAAGTCATCTGTCCACTGATGGTTGTCATCAGTCCCACTTCATGGTCCTTCTTTGATGGTTGCTTTGCCTTTGGGAAACTTCTTCACTCACCTCCACACATTTGCTGACAATGGCTGTCTGTTGTTATCAGCAAAGCATACTTGGAAGGATGGCACGAGTTTGGAGTCACTGCAGCGCTCTATGAATAACTCAATAACAGTACTTTAAGCTTCATATTTACAGGGTTTGATCACATTTACAGAAAATAAATTCCAGTATTTTTTCCAGGGGTTTTTCAGTTCATTAAAATATTCCAGGTGTTTAAATTTTTGCTACAATCATAGTGCTTTGCTTTACATTTTGCAAATTGACTTGAAATTTACTATACATCTAGAATTCTCATGAAGTCCTATGGTTCCATAGTTACAGTGTTCTGAAGTATGTGTTACATCTTCAATGCAGTGGCAAAATTTCCCCATATAAAAATTGCTGTGTATGAAACTTATACAAAGCAATTTAGAACCTAGAACAATGATAAAATAATTTTGACATGGCACTGAAGATTTTCTATTGCACAGTTATTTATTCCCATGCACACTGATGGCAGGGATGCTAGATATCAATCTCCTTCAGTGAGGAAAGCATGTGCCAGGAGGAAGGACAGTCTTGGACTTGGAGGAAGGTTCCCACCAACTACATGCAACTGACACTCCTCCAACTGCAATACCATAAACCAAGGTTGCTGGAAATATGGTATTCAAACAACTTGCAGTGTTTCGAGATGAAATGCAGCCGATGAAAGAGATGACATTATGTTCCCACATTCCATGGAAGGAAGTGGTGTCATTACGACCAGAAGCCACACGGAGCTAGAACAAAGTGACACAATTGATCTGAACATTTTTTTTTTTTTCGGTGCATGAAAAAATTCCACGACCATTTCAGGATCCTCTAATGATAGTATCACTAGCATATACTGCCCTAACTATCGTTAATTTACGTGCATAAATATCACAGTAATAATATTATTATTGTAATGTTAATTATCCTAATATTCTAAGTGAAAAATGGAAATAACTAATTAAAGTAGAACACAAAAATCAAAACCATAGAAGAAGAAAATGAAGATTTTCCAGATTTTGCAATAGATGGAGTCATGGTGGAGGGTTCTGTGACAGCGTCTAGATCGGACCAGTCGATGGATCTTCTCACTCACTCACTCTGCAGGAGCAGAAGGACTAACATCGAAAATGCTTCCTGAAGATGGCCTGGGTATGGCTGAAAGAGCTTGAGGCGATCTATGTGGGAAAGACAGGGGTGTGGTAGCGCATGTTGTGAGCATTGAGTTGAGGCGAGGGGCACGGATGAGATAGAATGACATAGACAGCAATAACTACCAGTTCATTGTAAATAATGTAAATAGGTTTTTAGGAGTTTAGTTAGAATGTGCTTGTGTTGTTTGCTTCAAGGTTTTTTGGGTGTAAATGTGAATTCTTGTGTATGTTAGTAGTTTGTGAAGTGAATTTATGTTTGATAAGCTTCTTGTGTTGCACGAGTTTGGTTTATATGTTGGTAAGCGAGTTTTAAAGGGAATATAAAATATTTTCGATGTTATGGAGAACTATAGTGTTATTGCAAAACTGATTCGTGTCGCTTGATTTACTCGTCTGCATGTGAGAAATACAACAATGGCAAAATGAGATCCCCACACCGACTGGAACCAACAGGAAACCCCAAATCCTGATGTGCAAGGAAATGTTTAAAGGTGCTGGCCTAAAAAGGTAAGCTAATATTTATTACTATTCCAGGATCTTTTCACAAAATATGGAGAATGAAGTTATCTTGGCCTCAAAAAAAGGAAACCAAATTTCAGGACCTTTTCATGATTCAATGGGCTGTGCGAACCATGTATTTACAGTTCAGCGGGACTTATCTATGGAAAAGATGACATATAAGAGATATAAGAAGGTGCATTTGCACATCTTAAGAAGTGCATAAACACATGAGTATTGTTTTCCCAGCATTACTCTAATGAATCTTACACAAATGCTATATTCAAAACTTAGTTTGATCTTTTAAAAAAAGAAACAAATCCTGGGTTTAATGTGAACATCTCACGCTATAAGCTGTCGTCCATCCATAATTTAAGGCCACTTGTCTACCAAAGAGACAGAGCCAGCGCCATAAGACAAACACACCACCCATGGCTTATCTGGGACTGGAAATCAGGCCCAATCTGAATGCTAGAAGCCTTCACTAAGATGACTGGGCACTAGGGCACAGCCTCCCCTCTCTCACAACCATAACAGACATTTTAGATGCACATATTGTTATATGATGTTAATAAAGAATTTCCACTACATAAATGCATTCCTTCAAGAACATAATTGATGTTTTGGATGAGTTGAACTTTCTAGTGAGGAACAAATCGTACATGTTTCATGGGAGAGTGTAGGAATCATTTAGAATGAATGTGATGAAAACGGAACACACTTTTTTAAGTTTTGTAATTAATTGGAAGACTGATAATTCACTGCCACCATTTGTGGTCATTTTTTTTTAAATGTTGCATTTACGATAGTACAGTAGAAGCTCCATAATGCAAACTCCAATAATCCGAACATCCAATAATCTGAACATGCCAAATGTTTACATTGACATACGTACGCATGTACTTACAACACGCAGAGACAGACGTTACATTTCAGCACGTAAGAATCACTGCAGCTGCGCTATGCATTACATAGTGGGAACAAGTGGAATAACCAGTTACACGGTTACTTTCACAAAGAGAGGGGGAGGAAGCTAAAAATGCAGCCCTTGAAAACGCCGTATATTTGTGGTTCACACAAAGATGAAGCTTGGGAGAACCAATATCGGGCCCAATGATTTGCGAAAAAGCTCTAGACTTAAACAAAAAATTTAAATGCCCCCCCCCCGACTTCAAAGCTAGCTGTGGTTGGCTGCAAAAGTTAAAAATGCATCATGGCATCAGAAAACTTCAAATTGAAGGAGAGTTTATCAGGCAATGTTATTGCACTGGAGGAATTCAATGTAAAGTTTGCTGAATATGTTAATACTCAGGGGTATTGCAGAGATGATGTGTACAATATTGATGAGACTGCTATAAACGAGCGTTTGCTCCCCAGAAAGTATCTTGTATATTGTCGCGAAAAGAAGGCCCCTGGCTACAAAGTCAGCAAAGACAGAGTTACAGCTATGGTTTGTTGCAATGCAAGTGGTAAATGACGTCTTCCAATATTGGTGATTGGAAAAAGCAAGAAACCCTGATGTTTCAAAAATGTGAAATGCCTTCCTGTCACTTACAAAGGGCAGAAGAATGTGTGGATGATATCAGATATTTTTTTCAACTGGTACTCAAACGTTTTTATCCTGAATGTAAAAGAATACTAGAAAAAAAGAGGGGAAAGGTTGGTAAAGTCTTACTGATTATTGATAATGCGTCTACACATCCTGCAGTTGACCAGTTAATTAAGGTTGATAACAACTTCACGATTATGTTTCCGCCCCCAAATCTAAAGGCACTTCTTCAGCCAATGGACCAGGGCATTATCAGAAAATGTAAAGCAGTGTACAGAAAGCAGGTGCTTCGACGTTTACTTCTGGCTGAACGGAACGAGGATAGTGTCATTGCATTTTCAAAAAATTAAATGTGAAAGACTGTTGCTACATGCTGGAAGATTCATGAGAAAATCTTACTGAGAACAATTAAAAAAAAAGGATGGAACAAGTTATGGCCTGAGGAAGTTATTGAAGACGACAGTGAAAACAGTGCCAACACTAGAGAAATTGAGAATGTGGCTGAAGAAGTTGCAGCTCTGTGTCAATCTATCCCTGGCTTTGAGGACTGTAAAGTAGAGGATGCTAACGAATGGCTAGACAGCGATGTTAATGAACAAGAATACCAAATTTATAATGATGATGAGATCATACACAATGTTACCAAGGCTGATGATGACAGCAAAAACAGTAGCAACGACGACAACAATGAAGACCCTGGACCATCCCATACAGATGCTTTTGATACTGCAGTATCATGATAAGAAAAACAACCCGAGTGCTGTGCATCTCAACTTTTATTGTTGAAAAGACTTATCAGCAAAACACTATTTAACCCTTTAATGACCGTAACGCTCGAATGTACAAACGGCCATAGATGCCCGAAACACCTGTCTAGAGTTAGTCAGATTTCTTATCCTTACTGATTCTTCAAATTTTCTCGACCTATGGGGGATCAGCAGAAGTCACCCTCAGTCACTATTGTTGTTATTAAAAAAAAGATGTGAAACAACACAGTTTCGGGCGTTATGTTATTTAGAGTGATGCAAGATTTTTAGGTCATGGTCGTTAAGGGGTTAACAATGGTGCAAAAGAAGACTGGGGACTTTCTTCGTTAAACTTTCTTATATGAAATAGTACATACTATAAGTACAGAGTTTTGGGCACAGTTTGTACTTTTTCACTTAAATAGTACTGTGTAGTTACTGAAAATAGCATTTTGAATTTAACATAGGGTACATATCTTTATTATAACTTGAGTCTATGTACTGAAATGTTTTTTTTTTTCTTGGGTAATTAAAATAAACTAAACTGTTCATTTTATTGTTATATACTTTGTAGTTTTATTTTTTAAATGCTTTAAGTACTGTTATTAACATTTTTTAAATTTTTGACAGTATAGAAATAGATGTTCGATAATCCAAACAAATCAATATTGAGAACCACCACCGGTCCTGATTAGTTCGGATTATGAAGGTTCTATTGTATATACTGTATTTAGCATTTAAAATAGGTTCTCACAGGGGTCTGGATCAGGATGGATAGATCTCAAAAGTTCTAGTTAAAAACATTAAAAGCATATTGCAAGAGACTAAAACGAAACTTTACCTAGTTTTGAACAAATTAGTAAAATCATGCAATGCATTGATTATGATACGCTTTTCAACATACCAGAAATCATTACTCAAGTTACTAGTGAAACCCGTCGGAATCGACGATTAGTTTTTTTTTCTTTTCTTTTGAAAAGAATAAACTCACATGAAACAACAAATGCAAGCTTTATTTGATTGACAAATTCATTCGACCACTTCAGTAAAGACAATAGTCCAGGTTCGTTATTTTATTTTTTTGACTGAAAGTTTAACGCCCATTGTGAGCAACTCAATGGGCTATAAGCAATAGCCAGCCCATCCCTAATTTAGAGTCACTGTTTCCAGGGAAGGGAGAGAGCCAGTGCCGAAAGACAAACACAACATCCATGCCTCACCGGGATTCGAACCCGGACCCTTCATGAACTAATCATCATAAGCCAGCGCTTAGACCACTGCACCACCGGGGCGGCCAGGTTCATGATGAGCATCATGACTGCATTCTTTTTCAGTTGTAAAATGTTAGGTGGAAGCCCACTCATCTCGATCGTGTGCAAAAATTCAACTGGATAGTGCACCCTTTTACTCTCATCTTCAGTCACAACTGTGTTTGTAAATGTTGTTGGAATGAGATTCGCGTTGCAAATAGGCCTACTTTTCATTCTCTCTTGTCTGAGACATATAGTTGCGACCCATTGATCACTCACGCCTTCCAGTAAGGCTCTTACGTTTTTTGTTGTTGTTTTTTTCTGCAGGAGAGACATTCTGTTAAGGGTAAGTATGCAATAAAGTATTTACTTACTTTAGGACTGATCATAGAACACCATGCACACACCAAGTCTGACACTGAACTGAGCACCTGATGTAGATGAGGACCGCATGCTTCTCCCATAGACTTTACATGGGAACTATGCTGCCCCGCCACGCCTGAACAGTTGCCCCAATCTCAGTTTTCTCTTCGACTGGCACATCTACATGGTAAGACATTTATTTTGATAACTGAACCATATTTTTACGTTCAGCTGTTCTCTCAAAATACTATACTGTGCAAATTAATTGGGACAAAGTAAAAAATCCTGCTTTTTTACAAAACTATGCCTTTACATCATTCTATACCTTGATATACACTGATAAATATCTGTATTAGTATGAAGTATGTCCTCCTTTAGCAGAAATGACCTCTTGAATTCATTTTGGCATTGACTCCACTAATTGAGTGCACATATTTTTGACCATAATCGTGGAACCACACCTTTATAGCATTCGTTATCATGTGTTCTTTGGTTGTACAGTCCATTTTACCTAAACATCTCTTCAAAATATTCCACAAGTTTTCTATGGGATTTAAGTCTATTGAATTTCCAGGCCAATCAAGCAAATGAATTTGATTTTTCAGCATGAAATTCCTGACAAATTTCGAATTACGACATGGGGCCAAGTCATGTTGAAATGTCCCGTCAAAAGTTTGCAAGAATGGAACAATCCTACGTTGTAATATTTCTACGTACTTGGCTGAATTCAGCATACCTTGAACAGGAACTAAGCTTCCAGTGCCATTTGATGTGAAAAAACCCCAAAACATCTGTTTCAGAGGGTGTTTTAAAGTTTGTTTGACATGCTCAGGTCTTAAGGGTTCTCAGTTGCTTCATCTAACGGTATTTGCTTGGTAACCCTGCACAAATAAATGAGTTCATCACTGAAAATTACCTTTTTCCATTCGTCAGCAGTCCATGATTTATATTTTTTGGCCCACGCTAAACGTTTTATCTTCATTTTTGCATTCAAATATTGTTTTTCGTTGGTCTTCTTGCCTTCCGGCCAACTTCCAGAAGTACTGTTGAATCACTAACATCACAACCACTAGCCAATAAATCTTTTTCAAGGTCGGTGCTTGTTTTTTTTTTTTTTTTTTTTTTCTTTGATTCATTTTACTATTTCTGATTAGATATTTATCGGTTCGTGGAGTTGTTTTTCGTTTTCTTCCACATTTACCTCTCCTTTTTGGAGACGATGATCCAGAAGCATTGTATTGCATAAGTAGTCTTGATACACTTGATTTGCCTACACCAACTGCAGAAGCAATATCTCTCACTGTCATAGAAGTGTGATTCTTCAGAGCAATTATTTTTGCATGCTTCCTTCGGGAAATATCCATTTTTCAATACACGAAAGCAACACGTACTCACAGAGAGCAAAAACTAACATCCACCTGTCACACACGAAAATTCACAACTGAAGCAGAAGTGCCTATTTCCTGTTTAAAACCGGTCAAACCACATTCTTACTATCAAGTTCTAACAGTCACACCACCTCACAGCTTAACAGTCACACCACCTCACAGCTTAACAGCCACACCACCTCACAGCTGATAAAACCGGTTTACATGGGTTTCCGACATCAACTGGCGATCACATTACAATTCTGAGAATAAAATAGCTTGTCCCAATTAATTTGTACGGTATAGTAGGTCTCACAGTAAAAAACCTTATAGAATGAAGATATAGATGGTGCAACTCAATATGTACATTGTACATTCTAAATATTTTCACTAACAATGGTCAACGGAATGTTTATTCACATCTTTACATAATGGGATACGCCTTACCTACGTGAATAAACTGGATCAAATGAATATTAAATTGTATATATATAGTAGTGGCCAAAATTGAGGAAACCTTTTGGAAATAGTATATTTTTGAGGTTTGATGGCTCATAACACAACTTTTTTCTTTTTTTTTTTTTTTTGGAGTAATACCATAAAATTATATATAAATGAAAAGATAATTTCATTAGAACAGCAGTTGTAAAGAAGAAAAAAGAAACACATAGAAAAAATGAGATATACAAAAATTCTCACCATGTCATTTAATACTTAGTTGGGTAACCTTTAGCATTAATTATGGCCTTACAATGCCTTCCCATGGAGTGAACCAATGAACCAAGATTTTCTTTTGTTCTGCAGCTGTTATAATGTGAAACCAAGATTGAATTATTACTTCTACTAATTGGGTTTTATTGCTGGGTTGCTTTTGACTAACAAGTTTCTTTAGTCAGCTCCATAGATTTTCGATGGGGTTAAGGTCTGGGCTATTACCAGGCCATTCCAGCAGTGGAATATGATTAAGATTATCTTGAAACCACTTTTTGCACACAGCGGCAACATGACATGGAGCTGAATCCTGTTTAAATATAAATGCTTCATTGCCTTGGAAAAGATCACGTGCCGAAGGCTTCAGTTTGGGTCAAGTGATTCATTAACGTACCTTTGGCCATTTATATTCCCATTAATCACGCAAATTCTGCCCTCACCTTTTGATGTCATACAACCCGAGATCATAACACTAATTGGGTGTTTCACGGTACATGTAATGCAATCAGGATGCAAATCTTCTCCGATTCTTCTCCTCACATATTTTATGTCATCACTATCAAACAGGGAGATTTTGGTCTCATCACTCCAAATGACACTGTCCCATTGTTCCCCTGTCCAGTTAACATGGGTTTTAGCCCAGTTTAATCTTTTCAACTTTTGTTTCAGAGATAAGAATGGCTTTTTTCATGGAATTCTAGCTTTTAGACCGAAATTCCTGCAGTCTGCGCCGAACAGTCCATGCACTCAACTTCACATTGCATTGCACCATTTCATCTTGTATAAAACCAGATGATTTTCTTCTGTCACCTAGGCACAGTCTCTTAATTCTTCTATCATCACTTGCTGTTCTGCACCTTTTCCTGCCTTTGCCAGTCTGATTTTGTAGTGACTGAGTATTCTTATACCTCTTCAAAAATTTAGAAATGCCACCTTTGGTTAAGTTTCCACCAATTTTTCTTTTAATTTCTTCATAACTGAAGCCTTGTTCACTTAATAGTATTATTTTACATCGCTTTCTGGGTGACCAGTCAACTCTTTGCGCCATTTCTTTAATTGTATTACGTTTTACAAGCAAACTAAATGAAAGAACAAACACACACACACACACACACAAAAAAAAAAAAAAAACTTGATAGCAATCACATAACACACTGACAAATGTCCTCCTCTCAGCTCCGATACATGACATCAATAGCCGACTCCTACTGTAACCTGATTGGCTCATTGCCAAAACAAGGTGACACCTTATTGGCTCATTGCCAAAACAAGATGACACCTTATTGGCTCATTGCCAAAACAAGATGACACCTTATTGGCTCTCTAAACACTCATGCTCATTGGCTACATTCAAATAAAGGAAAACTACTTCATATCAACCTATGCAAGTTGTGCTTCCTTTTTCTGGTTATATGGCTATAACTTTTCATAGAATGCAGATAATTGAACAAACTTTGTTGTATTACATTCTTGATGAAATTATCTTTTTATTGATATATAATTTTATGGTATTACTCCAAAACAAAGTGGTGTTATGAGCCATCAAACCTGAAAAATACACTTTTTCCAAAAGGTTTCCACAATTTTGGCCACTACTGTACATCACACAGTCCAACGGCATAATGCAATCAGGTCTTCGAGAGTGTTCGCTGTTCCGATGAGAAGAACTTTGATACGAATGCCAGCTAGCATTGCTTTGCGCAATGGTTCGCTCAGAAAAGAGAAGACTTCGGACTATCTCAGTCCTGCCATGCTTCCGCCTTCAACAGCACGTGAGTCAACTGCACGCTTCTCCCATAGACTTTACATGAGAACTTTGCCGCCCCACAACGCCCGAACGGTTACCCCAAACTCATTTTTCTTTTTGACTGGCACACCTACATGGTAAGACCTTTATTTTGATACCTTAACCATATTTTTATGTTCAGTAATTCTCTCAAAATAGGACTCACAGTAAAAAACCTTATAGAATTAATATAGAGATTACTCAAGTTATGAGGATAATGGCTGTGGAATAAATCTTGCTCCTGTGCCCTGAGCTTTGACCCCATTTCGATGATACTAAACAGAACTGGTTCAGTATACCTCGGGAACAACATACTGAAGTTTTGTCGCAATAGAAGCATTTTTAGTCAAGTTATGAGAATAATGGCTGCGGAATAAATCTCGCTCCTGTGCCTGACCTTTGACCCCTTTCGATGATATTAAACAGAACCGGTTCAGTATACCTCTGGAACAACATGAAAAAGTTTTGTTGCAATCGAAGCATTTTTACATAAGTTATGATGCATAAGGGCGATGGGTTGGATCCTGCTCCTATGTCCTGATCTCCCCATTTTACCGACTGACAGACAGACAGACGGACAAAGCTGGAGCATATACACTTCTTCAACCTACGGTTGGAAAGCGTAAAAAAGTCCAGTGGTCAAAGTCATGCACTATCAGTATGTTCACTGAAAATGAATCAGGTTTTCTGATAATCGTGTATTGTTCTGTTGTGATTTTGTGGTCTCTTGACAACACAATGTAACAGTTGTTCACTAGAAACTTTCTGTATTATAAGAGTGATAATCCAATCCATAAAATTGCATTCATTACAATGCTTTGAGGTTGTTTATATTGAATAGTCTTTCACAGTTTTTGGCAAAAGCAAATTATAGAAGGAGAGGCAACTTTTCTACAGCCCCCAAATGTCCTAAGTCAGAGTAACACACTGAAGTGCCAAAAGTCATGGGATACATACCTAGTACTGTGTAGGACCTTCTCTAGTCCGATGAAGTGCAGCAACTCGACACGGCATAGATTCCACAAGTGGCTGGAAGACTTCTGAAGAGAGGTTGAATCATGCTGTCTGAATAGCCGCCCACAGTTCCCTGGTATTTGTAGGTGCAGAATCTTGGGCGTAAATGGACCTTTCCACCATGTCCCATAAGGGCTCTATTGGCTTCGTGTCGGGCGAACATCGTTAAAACTGTCCAGAAATGCTCCTCGAACCAATTTTGGGTTCATGTCGAGCCACACCATCCTTCAGAACTGTCCAGAATGCTCCTCGAATCAATTTTGGACAATGCCTGGAAAATCCCATCATTGTTGAGGTACATGAAGTCCATGAAGGGATGCAAATGGTCATCCAGCAGAGCAACAAAGCGATTACCGGTTAATGCTGTGTTTACGACGACCCAACCCATGCTACATAAAGACACCCCACACATGTATGGAACCACCACCAGCTTGCATAGTGCCTTGTTGACAGCTTGGGTCCATGGCCTCATTGGGTCTGCGCCACACCCGAACCCTACCATCAGCTCGTAACAACTGGTAGTGTGACTCGTCGGACCACGCCACATGTTACCAGTCTTCCAGGGTCCAATTACCGTGTTCATGAGCCCAGGTAAGGCAATGTGTCTGACGTCATGGTGTTAACAAAGGCACTCTGGTGGGTCTTCTGCTCCCATACTCCATGGACGCTAAATTATGCTGCACTGACCTGATGGACATGTCTCTGGTAGGTCCTGCATTGAATGTGGATGTTATTTGAGCCAGTGTCGCTTGCCTGTTAACATGGACAATCCTGGTCAGATGCCACTGGTCACGGTCATTCAGCACCCATGGTCAGCCACTGTGCTGTCTACGGTGGGTGGCAATGCTATCTATGAGGTATTCTCGATACACACGTGACACTGTGGATTGAGGAATGTTGAATGTTCCCACAACTTTGGAAATTGAATGCCCTATCCGTCTGGCTCCCACTACCATGCCTCGCTCAAACTGCAATAATTATAATTCACGTTGACTTGCCATAATCCTTCTGGTGGTTGTTCAACCTGACTCACGAGATTACACCTTGCAACCGATAAAAATCGTGGTGTGTGTCGAAGCCTTTGTACGATGGCAGTGCCAGTTAAAACTTTGCATACTGCTATCCTATGATGTTTGGCACTTCAGTGTATATTGATAATATGAGGCACTCGTCATTTTTGTCACTGAACCAAAATGAAAGATATTTGATGATTGCCCAATATCATAATAGGATACTTGGCACTGAAGTGTGTTGATTTTTTTTAAACACGGAAAAAATCAATTCGCTAGAACTTTTGCAACCTATTGTACTTGTTAATTTTGGCCCTGATGTGCCATTCTTAAGGAGTCACTAAGAAATAGTCAAAATAATCCACACTCAATTGTTAGGAGGCACTGGACTGAACATAGGTGTCACCCCAAATCATGCAGCTCAGTGGCTTAAATGTGATGTTGCACCCATCTGTCAGCATCAAGGGCAATTAATAAATTTCACTTATTTTCTTTTTATTTCCAATGAATTCCTGCCATGGCATAGGGATTTCTATATGAAAATTATTAATTACACAATTATCTTTTCTTCTTCTTTTTTTTTTTTTTTAATTATTGCACTTTCTGTAAAGTGGATTTAGTCTTCTTTACAAAGGGCTAAGTTTTATTCTACCAATTTTTTCTCTATATTTTCTTAACAATATTGTACAAGAGTTTCATTACTTTTCTCCCGAATAGGAAGTGACCAGACCAGTCCAGTGTGCCTCCAACAAAAAAGAATGTGCACCAATTTCCAGTGAATCAGTTTCATGTTTCAAATTGTGTTTTCTCAGTGTTTAAAACCCCACTTGACCATCAATTTTCACAATACGACTGTGGGTAACCAGGAAACATGTTTCATTTGGGCTTGGTGGTGAAGATGACAAGTAACTTGTATTATCAGTACATTGCAGACCTGCCAACCTCTCAGAACTAAAAAATGTAACACTCAGATAGAAAATCGTAACACGACGCATGCTGGTAATTTTTTAAGCCTATTTCAGCTATATAAATTCTTGATGATGAGAATGTAGGGATTTTTTCCCTATATCAAAATTTTATTGAGAAACTAATTAAATCAAATCAGCCAACACTTTTATGTTGTTAATTATTAGAAAAAAAATTACGATTATGGGAGAAATCCTCACTCCGCCTAACTTCCGTTTTCGGGAATTTTGAGAGGCGGAAAACATGCATCTTAGGAGGTCTGCAAGATGGTTTAATTGGGTTCTGGGGATGTCATTTTTGTCTGCAGGAACAAAATAAATCTGCGATGTGCATCGGCCGTCGCCGCGATTCTGCTATGAGGATTAGTAGAAAATTAATCTGCGATGTACATCGGTCATCGCCACGATTCTCCTGCGGGGGTGGGTACAAAATAAACCTACGTCGCCTGTCGCCACGATTCTGCTATGGGGATGAGTGCAAAATAAACCTGCGATGTACGTCACCGCGATTCTTATAAATCTGCGATGTATGTCGCCGCGATTCTTCTGCGGAGACGAGTACAAAATAAATCTGTGATGTACGTCGGCCGTTGACGCGATTCTGCTACGGAAACGAGTACAAAATAATTCTGCAACATATATCGTCCTTCACGAGAAAAAAAATTACGACAACAGAAGAAATCCTCACTACGCCTAACTTCTATTTTCGGAAATTTTGAAAGGCGGAAAACTTGCATCTTAGGAGGTCTGCAAGATGGTTTAATTGGGTTCTGGGGATGTTGTTTTTGTCTGCAGGAGCAAAATAAATCTGCGACGCATGTCGCCTGTCGCCACAATTCTGCTACAAGACTTCTGTCTGAAAAGGGGAAAATGGGGGAAAGTATGACTACTTAAACAAAATTGTATTTTTGGCTGCAAAATCGTATTAGCGTACTGCAGCATGATTTATTGTACTAAATACAATAAAATCGTAACAGTTGGCAGGCCTGACACTGCTTTCACCTCAGGACATTTTCGGGACTGTAGATAAGTTGCCTCTCTTCTTTTAAAGCACTTTCATCAGCTGGAACTTTAATTACTATAAAAAAAAATACAAGCACCCTCAAAAATCAAACAGTGAATGCCATTTTTCATAGGAATGTCTTTAAATTGTAATAAAGAGATTACTACCTTTATAAAGAAAAAGAAGTTCCCAGTGAACTACTGTTTTCCTTAAATTGTGTTTTCATGGGACCCTATCCCACCACTCACCTCTCACTGTCCTGTACAGTTTTGCCTCTAGGTCACTGTTTGACCATTTTCACACCAGTCCTAATACATTTTAGCTACACCAGTTCAGCCGTTTGAGAAATCGAGGCACCCACTCTCCAAGTTCCCACAATCTGTCGTTTTCCAAAGTCTGATAAATCATTTAGTTTACGAATCACGCTCTGAGTTACTACTAACTGCTCCACTCACACCTTATATATGCTACGTCAGTCGAATGATCATGCCCTCTCAGAAATCACATGGTCAATGAGCTATATCCACATTTCACAGGGGTAGTTATAATTTAGTGATCACATGTGTGTGTGTGTGAGAGAGAGAGAGAGAAAGAGTGAGAGAGAGAGAGAGAGAGATTACATTTAAAATGATTAAAATATGCATACCATATATATACTTGTGTATAGGTCGACCCCCTGATTTTTATCTGAATATTTGCAGTTTTTGCATATCCTGTGTACAAGCAGACACCCCAATTTTTATGTGAACATCTGCAGTTTTTGTATACCTACCTATCTTGGGTATAAATAATAATAATAATAATAAAAATTTCTGAGGATGTGCCCGCATGCAGAAATGTGAACCTACTATTTATTGTTGTAGCTGGCTCTCGCAATGTTGCTTGCAGCAGTTTCCCGCAAAATGTGGGTGGAATTGAGGCACAATTCTGGGAAGATGATAGGGCTCACCACCACCCTGGTTAGAAAGTTTTCAAGGGAAGGTTACACACTTTAACAATATATGAACACACTTTAGCACATAGTCACCCCCCTTCTCCCACTTTTTGCAAGCGAGTTTTCTGCAGTTACTTTATTCATGGAGAGCAAAGCATTTGCCAGTAAACGAATAGTGATGCATTTTACCAAACGTCGTAAGGCACATCGTTATTTAAAAAGAAAAAAAAAACTTCCTCAACCATATTTGGAAAGCATAAATAGGTTTTGATGTCATGATGTCAACCTGATAGGTTTTTTTTTATCCCATAAAGAGTATGCATGCCATAAAAAATAAATGTGTAACTTTTGAAGTTTTCAATGGATTTCTTTAAAATTTAAAATGAATCTTTATTTTGATGTATTGTGGACACTGTAAAATGTGCATGCAACTATTTAAAAAATTGAAGGAAATTTGTTCTATAAAATTTTCTCTCACTACCCTGTGCAACGTAGCAGCTGTCGGTCGACTGCTAAGCTGGGCGAGTGTATGATTGACAGAAAGGTCGTTTATTTATTCCCGATTTTCATCCCCCCACTCCACTATGTTTGTGACAAACAATCGGCTTTAGAGACAACACTAAACATCGCCCCATTCGGTAAAGATGCAATCCTTTTTGCTCACTCTTTGTCTTCAGAAAAGGTTACTGTTTGTTCGATTTTAGAGCCTAGGCATACTCAATTTAATAACAAACGTAAGTAGGTTGTTAAACCAATGCACTTTTTTACCATCAATTGCAATGTTATTCTGAGTGATCAGCTAAGTTTAAAAACAAGGCAAAATTACATCGACAGAAAGTTCCTGTTGCAGGGATCATAGCATACTTCTGGAAAATTTTAGGTAGGAATTTTAGGAATTTTAGGAAAATTTTAGGAGTGTATTTCAATAAAAACTAGATGTATATTTGTATACATCTAGTAAAACAACTTTGTATACATTGTAAAGAGTTTGCTTCACACCCTTCAACCATATATACTGATAGACTGCGCATGACATCAAAATTTCTGGCTCCAACATAAAATCACATGACAACAGTCAAAAAGATGGGTTACACCTGCTGTGCTTATGGTTGCTCTGAGCGATATAGTAAAGAAAGTTCTATGATTTTTCATGGGTAAGAAACGAATTAAATACCTAAGTCAATAAAGTTCAATTACTTAACCAGAAACTTGCAGCTATTGATATAAAAATATAGTAACTTAAGAAAAAAAATGGAATGCATGTTCCAAATTCTTCGCAAATGTTCATCACATTATAAATCACAAAATGTAAACAACCCGATCATGCATGTATATAGCTCATAAGTAAACTTACCTGAAGAGTTTTCATTATATATGAGGCGCATTCACATAATACACCGAAAACACTGAAGTTCTGCAGCGTAAATTAGTAATCATAACAGCATTTTTACACGAAATTTGGAGTCTGATGATGACGTGCCCAATGTTTGAGCCATGGCAGCTTTGATGCAGCTATTGCCAATGTGCAGTCCATTAGTATATATGGTCGAAGTTAACACCCGAATTTTTTGCATAACGTCTAATGTCTAAAGTTTAAGTATGATTTACTTCTAATGTTCAGTTCTTATCTTTTCACGTGTTATTATCATATTCAAGTATATTTACCACATTCAAGTTTCACTTTGAACATTAATATGCTGTTGAACCAGAAGCAATTCACGATTTTCACAGTAAAGTTTTCAGGTTTCACATTAAATTATAATATCCTAAAAAGGTAATTGAAAACCAAGAACTATGTACAATTGTTCACTGAATTACTTTTTTCATATTATTGTTTTAACCTTTTCCTGATTAGCCTATCTTTTTCTGCTTCTACCACAACTAATTTACTTTCAGTTTTCTTTATTTCAGCTGAACCTTGTATGATCAAGTTAGAGGCAACTGCTATTTCAACAGTATTTTGTTTTTCTACAGCTTTTCTCATTCTTTCTGTTCCCTCTTGAATTATTGCTAGGGAGGCTTCTTTATCGTTTTTAAGTCTATTTATTTCTGCATCATTTTCTTTTATTTTGTCATCAAACTCAGCTTTTCTTTTTTCTCTAGCTGCTTTTCCTTATTTTCCCTCTCTTTCTGCTTCCTTTCTTTTACCTTTTTTGATTCTTCTTCCTTCAGCTTATCAACATACTCTTTATAAAATTTATGTGAATCACAAACACTATTTAACAAATTTCTTGTTATGGGAACTTTACTTACACATCCATAGTGTTTAATGGCCCCTTTAACTATTCTTAATGATGTTATAGTTGAGTCTTTTAAGTTAGCCTTGTCCTTCCTTAACAGAGCAGTGTTAACCGAAAATCCCCTTTCTGCATCAGCATTACCATGAGGTAAAACTAAAATTGACTTTATGAGTTTAGCAAGATTTGAGTATTTTTCTTTTCCGCTAGAGTCTTTAATACTAAATATATTACGCCAGTAATGATCAATCCGCACTGGAATATGCCCTTCCTCTGAAAATTTCACTAGTTCATCTAGAGTTGGCTTATCGCAATTTAAAAGTTTCCACTCTTCTCTTACTCTATCAATTTGTTCCTCAGAAAGATGCAAAACACTTGAAATTCTGGTTATTTCCGAAAGTCCTTCAGTGACTGAAAGTTGAGTTGACTCTTTCTTTGGTTCTTTTACCTTTAAAACTTCTATGTCTCTTAGCTTTTGATTGCAGAATGGCAAATTTGACTTTAAATATTTTGTGGTTGCAATTAGTGATGATCTTACATCTAAGAGAAATAATTTCTGCCTGGTCTCCTGAACATTCCTGAGGAGATTTTTGTCTTCATACCAACTTCTAACTCCCCTAGTTTTTTCCATGAATTTTTGTTTTCAAAATCTACATTCTTTAGGTCTTCTCCAAATTTCCCTGCTATAACATCATCTTGGATAAACTGAGCCATAACATTCCTCATAAAAGTATTTAAATCAGAATATAACTGGTGTATTTTTGGTTCTTCACTCTGATAACATAATGAAAACTTTTCAAAATTTTGGTGTGAAAATGAAATTAATGCTAAATAGCAAGGAGTAAGCTCATTTTTCAGGAAACAGTGAATTCTTTTATACCTTGCCGAATTGCGCAGTTGTTTTTCAAATATTTTTTGAGATGGCAAGAAGTTTAAAAAATATTCTGTAATATTTAGCCATTGATCCAAGAGCCTCTGGGCTACAGAACCAACGGTTAACCATCTGTTGCTGACATGACGCAAAAGAAATTTGGCAGTGACCAATGTTATATCCTCGACAGATTTATAATCCTCTCGTCTTGCAGCACTACTCTTTAAAAAGTAATGCATATCAGTAGCAAATTCGTCAAAATCTATAGAAAAAGAAATTTGTCAAAAAAATTTTAAATGCATTACTAACAACATGCAGGTTGCAAAAACCTAGTTCCAAAGATTTCTGGCCTGTTTCTTGTTTTACAACTTCATTGAATTTGCGTAAAAAGCACTTATTTACATTTGGGCTGTCCATGGATACACAAATAATTCTGTTCAACGAAATATTGAAGGATGATAACACATCAAGAATTTCTTTTAGCAAAATATCTGCTGTTGCATGACCCAGAAAAACGCTTGTTAGGTATCAGCAAGAAACTGAATTTATTTCTGAAGACCAGTACCTGAGATACACATCCAACTGCCGTTTCACTTGTGTATTTGTAGTTTCATCAAATGCTATAGTAACCTTTCCTGGGCTACTAGATGCAATGTCTTTTTTCAAATCCTCTTCAAAATATTTTGACAATCCATGTGATATCACATAAGCAACTTTTTTTTTCTTTAAGTTGCATTTTGGCTGCAATAGCAGAATCAGGAAACATTTCTTTGAAAAGTTCAACTGTTTCAGTGCATGAAACAAAGGACATATTGTCCTTAGCAACTTTCATGGCCCATAATGCTTCGGCTTTAGCCAACTGTAAATCATGACTCAGTACTTCACTAATATTTGTTTTGGGCTGAAGATCCCGTCCTCCAAAGGCTTTCACAGGATGGACTTATTTTGAAATTTACTTTGAAATTTCTGCAAATGTTTTTTTCCTTTATGATGCGCTTTTACTTGTGAAAAGCCACTATTAGAAATGTTGAAAATTTCTGAACACAATATACACTAAGCAGAAAATATTGTTTCAGTTGCAGAACACCATTCTTTCAACTTCACTCCGTCCAATTCTTTGGCGAGCCACGCATCTTGAAATTTCGTTTTGGATTTAGGCATCTTAAACACTTGTATTACTAACCAGAAAATGAAAGGGAAGTACAAAAACACGTTCCAATATTGCAAAACCAGACAACTTCCCGAAATTTGGCTGCGAGGATGTCAGAAGATATGAAAAAAAAAAAAAAAAAGCAGGTCACCACTAGAGAACTGAACCTGCACACAGCACAGAGAACACCATAAAAGACGTAAAACCAGAAACTATCATACGCATCTCACGCAAGTTCAGTCAAAGCGAGTCGGAGCCGAGATATATTGCGCATCGAAGGTCGCTGTCGCCGACGCATGATCGAAGGTCAATGATCACATGCTCTACTGCCTGCCAAGATAATACTCAGCTACCATCCCATCGTCATTACCGGAGGTTACGGAAGGAGACCACATGTTTCCTCTTTGCTTCCACCCACCTGCGGTTTACAATAACAAAACATCAGCAGAAAGAGGAGGTTCCACAAGGCATGTACAAAAATAAAGTACGATCTTCTGCGTGCCACGGAGTTCGTCTGCAAAGCGCAAACCAGGGTGAAAATGACCCCTCACCTTTTCCCTTAGATCTCTTGTTACTCTCGAAAACTGTTCGAAGGCAAAAAAATGGAACGCCCGCCCCGAAGCAAGTGCATCTCGATGGCGTCATTTTTCCCTCTCCTTCAGCAGCACAGCATATAGGCTGTGTTTCTACAATAACAGGTCTTTTTACCTTACCGTAATGGTAAATTTATTGGCGTTAATAACGGTTGTGTTTTTAATAAAAATAAGCTACGAAAATTTTAGGATGAATAGCAAATTTTAGGTCTAATTTTAGGAATTTAAGGAGGGTCACAAAATATTAGGAATTTTAGGAATTTTAGGAAGAATGCGATCCCTGCTGTTGTTAAATGCTGATGAATCTTATTAGTACCAGTAAATCACCTGCCTTCCATGTGATTTTGTAATATGACGAAATCATTCCGTAATGTTTACTTTTCCAGAAGAAAAAGCAACAAATGTGAAATAAGCACAGAGAACATGGTAAAGGTAGTAGTTTTGCACGTCCACTACACATTTTTTCAAGGCACAAAGTAAACGTACATTAACCGTTAGCATGACTATAAGTCTAAATTTATTGTTTAACTTTTCGACATGTGCTTCTTTCTACAAGTTTGTTTGGTTCATGCTTTATATATCCGTATAGAAAGTGAACGAAAATTAAAATATGGCTTCAAAGAGGTGCAGTTATACAGCAAGATTCAAGCAAAAAGTGATAGAATTTGCAGAGAAAACAAACAATTGTGTGGCAGAGCAGGGAATTTAAAGTGAATGAAAAAAATTTGGGGATTGGAGAAAACTATCTGCACAGTTAAAGTAGTGTCCAAAAACTAAATGTGCAAATAGGGGAAAGCCCAGACAATGGCCTGAATTTGAAGCAGAAAAATACGTCCTTGAAAACAGGAAAAATGGATTTGCTGTTTCCCGCGGCACAATTCGAATTTTTGCTCTGAAAAAAGCAAAGAGTTTAGGAATAATTAATTTTAAAGCAAGCTCTGGTTGGTGTACAAGATTTATGAGGAGGCACAGTTTTGTATTGAGGCAGAAAACAAAATTATCGCAGCATTTACCAGAGGAATATGAAGAAAAGGTTGTGGCGTTTCACAGATTTCTCATCAGACATCGTCAAAAGAATAAATATAAGTTGTCTTGTATTGGAAATATGGATGAAACCCCAATGAATTTTGATATGCCATCATCTTCAACAGTGAATACAGCTGGCAAAAAAATCTGTCCTGATAAGAACTGGCCATGAAGAAAAACAGATTTACCATGGTGTTAACATGTATGGCCGATGGTACGAAGCTAAAACCTATGGTCATATTCAAAAGAAAAACTGCTCCAAAACAAGAATTTCCAACTGGTATTGTTGTCCATTTTCATGACAAAGGGTGGATGGATGAAGGAGGAATACTATTATGGTTGAAAAAAGTTTGGAATTTTCGGTCAGGAGAGTTACGGAAAGAAAAATCTATGCTTTTCTGGGATATGTTTAAGTCCCACCTGATGGAAGATGTTGTTAGAAAAGTGTGAAGGGAAAATACTGATGTTGCTGTGATTCCCGGCAGCCTAACAAGCCTTGTGCAGCCATTGGACGTTTCTATTAAAAAGCCATTCAAAGATAACGTGCAAAGAAAATGAAATGAGTAGATGTTAGGCAAGGAAAAAACATTCACTAAAGGAGGAAGCATGCGTGCGCCAACATTGCAGACATTGTGCAAATTTGTTTCACAGGCATGGGCAGAAATAAAAACTGAGACTGTCATTAAAGCATTTAAAAAATATGGCATATCAAATGAACTCGATGGGACAGAAGATGACATTCTTGGGATGACCCCTGCAACAAAAATATTGGTGAAAAAGACTGGAATGAGCTATTTGGTTCTGACTATAGTGAAGAATCGGATTTCTATGGATTTTGAAGATATGTGCAAGTTTAGTATGGTACGTCTTTCTGTTAATAAATTTATTTAAGTTCATTATAGTTGTCTAACGTTTTTCTTTTCTTCTAAAACTTCCAAGTGCCAATATTTGTTTAATTCAAGTTTTTATTTAACCTGAAAACCTTAAATAATGCTGTCTTCAATGTTCACATGACACCTGCCCACTTCCGTTTTCGGGATGCGTTGATCAAGTTACCGCTGTTCTGTAGATTGTCACGCCTCTCTTCTCCACCTACGCTAAGCAGGGGCAGTGGTCTCCTTTTGCAATAGTCTGTTCTTTTTCCTTTTCACCTAATCCCCCCATCGAGAATTGAGCACGGCGCAACTTAAACTACAGGCTGACGCGTTCACATATTTCCTCTGTGTGATTTACCAGCGGGACAGTAAATGCCATATCAACAGATCTACAATGGATTTTGAGACATCCTTGCGAAATGAGTTTTTCTATTAGTGAATTAAAAAAAAAAAAACAAACATACATACATATAAAATCAAGAAAATCCTTAACAATAATTTTCTTCTGTACCAGTAACACCCGGAAAATGACTAAATATACAACTGCAAATGAACTGATGGCGCAAAGGGCTAAGTATGCGCATTTCCATAAGGCATCAAAATTTTGGTTTTCAACCTATCAGAAATATTTTCCGTGTATAGTTCGACAGCCTAATTTCGACCTAAATATTTCATTAAAAATTCATTAAAAAAAGTAGACCTATACACGAGTATATATGGTAATATATAGATCATTTGGGTTCATACAGTTTGGAAAACTTTCCCACAGGAACAAAATGAAGCAAATGAAGGTGCACACATGTTTAGAATAGCAAAGTGACATTCACTCTCATAGAATTGGCATTCTATGACAACTAATGTGAAGAGAAACATTTAATAACAGGCCTTGATCCACCTCAATGCCAGAAATGTGCAAGAAAATGAAATATCCAGGTGTGAGCGATAGCTTCAACTAAAGGAAACTAATAGCATTCGTAGTAGCATTCGTGCGTCTCATCTATCAAAATTTTTAACATAGTACATGTGACAATTCCAATGACCCAGTCGTACACCTACAGGCAAATAAATCATTCACGAGCCTATTTATAGACAAACTTAAAAATCAATCAATTTTTTATGGACAAACTTTTTTTCCTGGGTGTCGTCAACATCATATCACTAAGTGTTCTCTGAGATTCAGAAGTTAGCTCCACAAGGAAATACAAACTACCAGATAAATTTTTAAATGATTAGTTATTTACTGTTGCCATATCAAACTTCTCCATGCACAGCAATCTTCACACAACTCGGGCTTCACTGACATCCATCACACGCCGTACACAAGACCTTCTCTATTTCATACTCACAATCTTTTAATCATGCAGACTACACTCCTGAATCTGATCCTCCCATGACTTCTTTGACCTTCCTTTGCCTTTCCTTCTTGCCACTTGGACTAAAAAAATTCTTAGTAAACATCTCATTACTCATTCTTTCAACATGGCCAAACCACCGAAGCATATTAGTCTCCACCTTGCTAACAATATTTTGCTTCACATTACACAACTGCAACACATCTTCATTCCTCACATGATCAGAACATGTCTTGCCACAACCCCCACTACCACCCCCATAAGTAATGCATTTCTCCAGCACACAAATGCCTCCTATGTTGTTTTTTTTTCCTGGGTGTATTGGAATGAAATACTCAGTATCCCCTTAATGCATAGATACTCATGCAAAGTAGCATGTTTTTAACCAAAGCTGCCGAAGTTCATTAATCATGAAATGTTGACATTTTTAAGCAAAATGAGAGGGAAAGTACAAAGCCTCTGATTGAAAAAATATGTATATGTGCACTAGCAAGAAGTAATTACCAAGTGAATAAACATACCACCAGAAACAAATTGGAAACAGTAATTTATCATAATACAAAAATAACAGGGCATAAAAAGGACATGCACATGAAATGAAAAACATACAATTTTTTTTTAAATCTACTTACAGGAGTAAACGATTTGGCGTTAGGATTGAAGACAAATTCTTTTGCATTTGGATTTAAAGTCGAAGTTTTGACAATATTGGATGCAGTTTCTTCCTCCTCTTCCTTAATACTATCAGTAACCTTCAGATCGGATATCTTCGTAAGTACACTTTGTTCAACTTTAGGTTCTGTATTTGGCAGGATGTCTTCTTGTTCTTTACATTCTTTGTTTTCCTCTGATAACTACAAAAAGTATTTTATTTAAAATAAGAAATGCAAAAACCTAACAGCCACACAAAGAAAGCCACACAAAGAATTTTTAATAGCATAGAATCAAGCTAGTGAAAAAAATCTCAAATACATCAATAAAACTATCGGCTTAATTTAATATCCATGCCGAAATTAACCAACAGTTCTAGTGAACACTGATGATACGATATTATTCAAACTGATTGTGGCACTAAGGTAATATTACACAGCTGTTGATTTGACATTAATTTTACACAGGTCTTACGATTTCCAATCAGAGAACACGAGTTCTTGCACTATTCAATTGTACGTGCTTTTAACTTGCACTACTGGACCTTCATTTAACACTTGAAAACAATGCAGTTGTGCGAAAAATTTGCTAAGATGATTACTTATCACTAAAAAATTACGAACACAGACACTTCATACATATTCATGACTGGTCAAGTCTGAAGTCTTTAATTTTACCGGTTTTTAAAAAATCACACACATACCAGCCACCTTTATTTCAGTACATACCAGCTATCTTACAACCAGTGCTGTCCAGGCACAATGTTTCAAATGCAGATATGCCAACCTGAGAAAGAAGTCATCAGTAAAAAAATCCGAAGTTTTCAGTAAAACCCGCTTTGACCTTTAGTAAGATTTTCAGTATATCAAAAATATTTATTTTATATGTATATATATACATATTAGAGGCTACAACTTAGCAGCAGTGAAAGTTCAGCTTTGGCTCGCCAGCCACGATATACGAGCTATAGAGGCATCATCACCATGGCAGGTGACACCCGACCTATTTAGCGAAAGAGAAATGTCTCGCAAGCGTCAACGTGCGAGCTACAGAGGCGTCATTGGCATGGAGGGTGTCACCCGACATGCAAGATATTCAGCGAAAAAGAAATTTTTTGCGAGCTCCGACATACAAGCTATAGAGGCATCATAGGGGTGGCAGATGACTCCTGATATGCGAGCTATACGGTGAAAAAGAAATTCTCACGAGCACAGACATGCGAGCTATAGAGGCGTCATCGGCATGGCAGATGACATCCGACTTATTCAGCAAAAAATAAATGTCTCGCGAGCGCCGATATACAAGCTATAGAGGCATCATAGGCATGGCGGATCACACCCGATACACGAGCTATTCGGCGGGGGAAATTCCTCACGAGCTATATAGGCATCATCAGCACGGTGGAGACACCTGACACGCCGATGCCATTTCTTTTTATCTGTTCAGTGAAAAAGAAATGTCTCACGAGCTCCTACATACGAGCTATAGAGACAACATTTGTATGTCTGATGACACCCGACACATCAGCTATACGGCGAAAAAGAAATTTCTTGCGAACGCAGACCTGCGAGCTAAAGAGGCATCATCGGCATGTCGAATGACGCCTAACACGCGAGCTATATGGTGAAAAAGAAATTCCTCGCGAGCGCCAACGTGAGAGATATAGAGGATGATTCCGGCATGGAAGGTGATGCACAACATGCCGATGACATTTCTTTTTATCTATTCAGTGAAAAAGAAATGTCTCGCAAGTCCTGACATATGAGATAGAGAGGCTTCATCGGTGTGGTGGGTAACACCTAACCTATTCAGCAAAAAATAAATGTCTCGCGAGCTATTCGCTGATACCATGTCAGGTGTCACCTGACAGTCGAACGGAAAGGGTGAAAACGTTTGCACCGAGTTTTCACAAGCACAAAGCTACATGTAATCAATGTAAAGAGTTCGCAAAAGACGCCGAGCTAAGATCTCTCTCCACTGATACGCACGGCACTCTCAAATGACTGCACGGACAATCACATGGCAAACAGCATACGAGAAGCTCCGCCTCTGTTGTCGGGGGAAGTCAGAACATCAAAGGCGTATAAGGGACTACCTGTAATGTGCGTTTTTTTTCAACCGAAAGATGGTAAAAAACAGAAAATTGTGTGCGTGGACTTTTCCGTAAAACCTTAAGATGGAGTGAAAATCCGTACAAACTACGTAAAATCCATAAAAGTTGGCATCTCTGCAAATGCAATATGTATACGCAAATTTTTACTGAAATTTTTACTGAAAGGGAAATTCCAGTTTCTAGTGAAGCACAACAAATGGATTTCTTGGGGCTTTGCAGAAATGTCTCCTGAACAGCTGCCCGGTGGTCAGCCCACTCGGGGAGATCGTCAATATTACCCGTTGCTTTAAACTTTTAATAACAAGCTTTTATGCTTTTTTGGTCTACTGGTGTTCGTCTGTACACTTTTCTGAAATGACGCTGGACAGTAACTGCCGATTTGGTCTCATGGAACCACAACATGCATACCGCTTTTCCTTGCATGAAAGCCATTATCAATGAAATGCTCCTCTTATTCAACAGTAGTCCCCACCTAAAGAACAGGAGAAAAAATAAAAATATAAACTTTACAAGTGCTGCTATATTATGTTGCCAATCATTTTATTTTACATTCTATGATAGTATCTTGGGCTGTTTACTGCCCAAACCTATCCCTAAATTACGTGCATAAATATTATAATAATAAATATCAGCATACCCTTTTTAGGTTAGCTTCTGTTGAGCATTTTCTCGCATGTCAGGATTCTGGGTTTCCTGTAGGTTCCAGCTGGGTGTGGTCCTCTCATTTCACCATTGTTGTACTTCACATGTGCAAACAAGCAAAGTAAGCAACACGAAGCAGTTTTGTAATAGCTCGTAGTTCACCATGACTTCCCTTGAATTCTTTTACTAACACATAAATCCAAACTTAAGCAACTCAGGAAACCTATTAAACATACATGCACTTCACAAAGCTATAACATACAACCAAATTCACATTCACGTCAAAACCTGGTACCAAAAGACAGACTAATTGTAACTAAACTCTAAAAACCTATTTACGCCATATACAACAAACTGGCTATTATTGCTATTTATACCATCCTATCACATTTGTACACCTCGCCTCAACTCAATGCTTACACAACATGTGCTGGCTAATCCTTTTACCACACCTCTGCTTTCCCCACACAGATTGCCTCAAGCACTTTCAGCCATCCCATGACCATCCTCAGGAAGCATTGGCGATGTTAATCCGTCTGCTGCGGCAGAATGAGTGAGCGAAAAGTCTGCAACTGGTCTGATCTCAATGTCATCGCCAAACCCTTTACTGTGGCTCCATCTATTGCACAAAAAATCAAAGCAATAGAAGAAAATGAAAGTTTTTCCAGATTGTGCAATAGATGGAGCCACGGTAGAGGGTTTGGCGATGACGTTGAGATCGGACCAGTTGCAGACTTTTTCGCTCACGCATTCTGCGGCAGCAGACGGATTAACATCGCCAATGCTTCCTGAGGATGGCCATGGGATGGCTGAAAGCCCTTGAAGCGATCTGTGTGGGGAAAGCACAGGTGTGGCAAAAGGATTAGCCAGCAAGTGTTGTGAGCACTGCATTGAGGCAAGGTGTATAAATGTGATAGGATGGTATAAATAGCAATATTAGCCAGTTTGTTGTATATGGCGTAAATAGGTTTTTAGAGTTTAGTTACAATTAGTCTGTGTCTTTTGGTACCAGGTTTTTATGTGCGTGTGAATTTGGTTGTATGTTATAGTTTTGTGAAGTGCAAGTATGTTTAATAAGTGGCATTGCCTAAGTTTGAATTTATGTGTTAGTAAAATAATTCAAGGGAGGTCATGGTGAACTACGGGCTATTACAAAACTGCTTCGTGTCACTTAATTTGCTTGTTTGCACATGTGAAGTTACAACAATGGTGAAATGAGAGGACCACACCCACCTGGAACCTACAGGAAACCCAGAATCCTGACATGCAAGAAAATGTTCAGCAGAAGCTAACCTAAAATGGGTAAGCTGATATTTATTGCCATTTTATTTTAACTTACATAGATTTTTTTATATTAACTAGGGGCTGCCTGCGCCTCTATGCTCGTTTCCAGAGTATCGCTCGGGCCCTGCAGCCCGATCTTCAAGTACATCATATGAAATAAAAACTGGATAATTCATATTAATTTAAATTTTTATTGCATGTCTAAGTAAATAAGTATGGAAAAACTGATAGAAACATGAACACATAGCGAAGCTCTGACATATTTTCTTTCCTATCTGACATGCGTTTCTTCATTAATCAATGTTCTTACATATTTTTGGTCTTATTAGCAGTATGTGTCTGTTCTAACTTATCTTGTTCGGTTTTGCAAATCCTGTTTTGTATACACATTTTATTCTTTTCGTTTTTTTTACATACCGATTGTTTTTTGCTTCAAAGTGGCATGGTTAAAGAAGCACAGTAGAAATGTCACAGCTTTGCAAACAACCTTTCGTCAGAATTGTCGACAAATGTGTTCGACTGTATCTTTCCAGAGATGCCATCTGATGAAATGAAAATGTTCTCCCAATTGTTCAATACTTTTTGCGCTGTATCGATTCCAAGATGGCAGCTTCTTTACAGTTTTTGTTTCGCTCCCCCTCTTAGATTTTTGCAGATTTTTTTCAATTTCCTTCTATTTTTATTGAAGGACTTTGCTCCGCCGCCATTCCAGAGTTTTCTTACTGTCGTTATTTTTTGGAAGGGCGGACTTTTGTCATTTGAACTTATAGCACGTATTAAATTTACCACCAAGAAAAACAAAAGTAGTCCAAAAAACATTTCGGACTTTAAGACCTAACAGGCCTGCCAATTTTTAGATCTTTAGGTTATTTAGAAGTGGTCCAACAATTCGTGAAAAGTTCAAGCAGACAATGATCCAAAGCCACCATTTTTTGTTTGTTTGTTTGTTTGTTTCGTACTTTTCTAGGTATACGGATTTTAAGACCTATCAGCATGCCAATTTTCAGATCTCGTCATTTAGAAGTGGTCGAACAATTCACAGACAAACACACTCACATTTTCCCTCTTGCTTTTCATATACGAGGCAAAAGCCGATATTTACACAGGTATTCACGTATGCAGGCAGAAAATGCCAAACTTTAATAAAAGCGTCCCTACGTCATTAAGCATTGCGTCATTACCAGTTTGATATTGTTGCCTGTTCTTTCACCCAATGAGAAGAGAGTGCTAAAAATAACTTCGTCACCATGGCAGCAGATCATGGGACGAGAACGTTCCTCTGTGGTTATCATGAAGACAGACGAGCCGTTTGTTTCTTTCCTTTGAGTCTTAAAAAAATGCTTAAAAATCAGGAAATGACTTTTTCTTATTTTTTTTTTTTTGTAAAAAAGGGATGATAGTTGTAAGTTATGCTGTAAAAATTGCAATGCGTTATCATTTATAGTTTGCCACATATCCGTTTTTTTAATGGATCCCATCGCAAAATAGAGAATTTTGTGAAATTTAAAAATTTAATTTCTCGTAAACTAAATCGAAATTCAAAAAAAGGGCGACGAGGTTCAAAAATTCGGTCATGGCACTACATGCCTACAAAGTTTCGTGGTTCTGTTGCTGTTAGTGAGTCCGGAACGCGACCTGATAGCCCTTTTTTGCTTACCTTAACTTTGAAATACAATAGCTCTTGAAGTATCGCCAGAATCGAAAAACGGTTTATTTCAGCATGTTCTCCAAACAATTCTCTACAAACTATGTAAATTTCGTATTTTTGTGTTCAATACGTTTTGCGCTGAGAGCTAGGAAGGCGAGAGTGTCACAAAATTTCTAAAACAGCGGCAGTTACTTTTTTTTAGAATAGAGACATTCTTGTAATTTGGGAAAGACTTTATATGGACACCCTGTATAATCTTTTTATGAGCCACAGATAAAATAATTTATCCAACTAAAGACTGGTTATGCAGCACTGAATGCATCACGAGAGTGATGTAGATTTGTTGCCACCAAAAGAATACCCAAATAAGATAAGCTGTGTTGCTTCGCACAAAGCGCATGTGACAGGAAAATTTTCAAATTTTTACGCATGCATGTTCAAGGTCACGTGGGCGTTCACAGCTGTCTCTCTGCTTTCCATACAAATAGCATAGCGAGGTAAATATATTTGCTTTCAGCAAGCCTCCTCTTGGAAATTTCATCTTGAAACTGGAAAAAAAGCAACTCCTAAAACAATAAAAAACAATCTGCCATATTTTGAATTGCCTTCCATGATTTCCCAATGAGTTAGGAGTGACCACACACACACACACACACACACACATTCTCACATGGGGGATGTCTCCATGTAATGAATGAGAATGAAGTTCTGTAGCATGTATTATGTACACATCAGTAATACTGATGTTCACATGTTTGATTACTGCAGTGTGGTGGTCTCATCATTCCTGGTGCTTCAGAGGCTCTTTACAACCCAATGTAGAAATGCCTTAGGCAAATGCCTCAACAGGATTTATACAGGGTGCATAGGAAAGTCCCTTTAGCGTGGAATAACTTGCGAACGGAGAGAGGTACAGTTATGCAAGTGAGATAATGGTATAGTAAAGCGACTACACCCGATCGAATGCAACCGATAGCAGCGCCCCTAGTGGCGAAATGCAGAAGTTAGCCATTGCAAATCGAAAACGAAAAGAGAGAGAGCAAAATTTCCAATTACAAAGTTGCAGAGCATCAATTAATTAGTACAAAACGATATGTTTCACATGGATAAGATAAATTGTCGCCTAAATACCCTTAAATGTCCGAAATCGATGCACGACCTTTTGTGTGAATGTTTGAAGAGAACAGGCATAGGTATGAGCAAATACACACAATTTATTGCATAAATGCGTACTTATGTCAATACAGTTTGATGACGTCAGACAAAACAAAAACAAAATAAGGCAAACTGGTGCACAGTGATAAAAAGTTAATGTCGATTATGTTCGAAGAGTTCGCGCCATTGCCCACGATACACATTTGTATTCGTGAAAGTAACTCTGCATGCACATTCCTCAGCATGGAAGGTGTCACATTATTGCAAGCATCTGTAACACGACGACGTAGATCCAGCAGACTTGTAAGTGCCGTGTCATAAACGTGATTTTTCACGTAACCCCAGAAATCCAAGTTCACCATTCTCACACAGCGTACGTAGACCTAAACTTCTGATCAGGGTACATCCTGCTACTGGTTTTTATATCGTAGGTACGGTATGACATCCCAATCTGCATTTGCATACGGCTACATTTGCCAAGTGTGAATATGCAGATTCGAATTGTCGCACATTGATTTCGGACATTGTAGGGTATTCAGGCGACAATTTATCTTATCTGTATGAAACAAATGTCGTTTTGTACTAATTAATTGATGCTCTACAACTTTGTAGTTGGAAATTTTGCTCTATCTCTTTTCGTTTTCGATTTGCAATGGCTAACTTCCGCATTTAGCCACCAGGGGCGCTGCTATCGGTTGCATTCGATCGGGTGTAGTCACTTTACTATACCGTTATCTCACTTGCATAACTGTACATCTCTCTGTTCGCAAGTTATTCCAGGCTAAAGGGACTTTCCTATGCACCCTGTATAACAATGCAATTCTTCTACCTTCAACTTTTTTCAAGCACTGGAGACAGCCAGAAGTCACTAGGTAAAAATTCTGGGTGTTCATGGTAAAATGGCATTTATCTTTCTTTTCCTTGAAAAAAAAATCATACTATGTGTGTTATGCAGGCTCTTGCCTTGTCAAAGCACAAAACAGAGGGCACTAACTGTGCTTCAAAGTAGCAGGCATGCTGGTACAGTATTCTTGAGACACTGAAAAAAATAATAATAATAAGCATCACTTTGTCAGCAGACTTGTCCTTTCTCCTGATATTTTTCTTACTAAGGCAAAGACAGTGTGCTTTTAGACTGAACTTTCCTGTTTCGATTCTAGAGTCTGGTCACGTGTTTATATCTCATTGCTAGAGACAACTCTATTCAGAAGTGGTTCTGCAGAAACAAGCATTTGCAACTCCTAATATACAACAGCTTCTGTCTGTTACTGAGACAGTGTGATAAAATGTAGAACTTGTAAGGCAAACACGAGTCAAGCCAAATGTTTTGTCAAAACTCAGCAGAGAGTTGTTTTTGGAATGCCAACCATTACACCGTAATCTTGAACAATCAAAATAGCAACTACTATGTTAAAAAAAATCTTAGCTACTATACTTTAAAAGCCTACAGCAAGAGGCTTCAAGGAATTCTAATGCTGACCTTTGAATTTCTTAGGACATCAAAAAGTTGCTGATTCAAATAGGCATTTCTCTTTGAATTATACTTTAAAGCAGCACTTCAATAGTTCGTGAAACAGTTTCTTTTTTTTTTTTTTTTTTTTCCGACTAAAAACAAACAACTAGAAAAATGGGCTTTTTTCTATGTTTTAGCAATTGATGTCAAAAAAAATAACAATGACTAACACTAGCATCATAAAAAGGTAAGGAACACACAGTAATTAAAAGAGACAAAACATTACACCAAGTACACCAAGATGGTGCAGAAGAACATAGAAATAAAAGAAACTAACAGAAACAAAGCGAAATAGGGATTATTAGAATCACAATATACCATGAAAAAAGCTAGATTATTAAATGCAGAAGATATAAAATTGCATGCAGTGGCAATTTATTTATTGTTAATTTTTTCCATTTTTCCAAGAAGACAACAGGAAGACATAACTTATGAAAATTTGGCTAACAGCAAAATTTCCCATAAGCTTCAATCATACCTTAAAATTGGAACTAAATTTTTTAAATTCTTCTATTTCATCATCTCGACCTAAAAAAAAAAGCACAAAATAATGAGTGAGACTCATGTAAACACAACAAAACTATGAAAAAGCATACAACATGTGAGTTTGTGATAAGGATTTTAAAATATCACACATATGGAAGCATTTGAAAATGAATTATTACCTTTGAAACCTCTGGCTGAAAATAATATTAGACAAACACAGCTTGTGATACAAATAAAAGCTTTTTGTGATTTCATCCCAAAGTTTGTTAATATGCTCATCTTCGTAACAAAGTTTAATTTCCACTCTTATAAAGCTAGTGGTCATACATAATCGTTCCATTGGTACTGCATAATTGTTCTAGTGAAAAGGTTACCGATGAGGCACATCTAAGTCCCTATGAGAAGCTGAGAGCAATGAAGTGGATGCTGAATGACTCCTGAAAAACATTTTTCAGTATATGCATGGAATGCTTTGAATCATCTTTCTCTAGTTCAGGTGTTCTTAACCTACAGAAGGTGTGAGTTGCCTCCCAGCTATAAACTGTTTTAAAATATTCTTACTTTTCTGCTGGATCAAGTAAAATAAATTGAACATATGCTCGATTCCTACATACAATCTTCGCAGTCTATGACTTTAAAAAAAAACATTCCTATAATACAAAATTCCTTTGTCATCTTTATTGTGTCTTGATTGGTCGACTGATTCATGGACATTAAAGATCACTCTTAAGAGAGGTGTGCGGGCAAAAATGTTAAAACACTCTGCTCAAGTTCCTTGTCATTCTTCACATTATCCCTGAATTATCTCGGTGTGATTTTCACCAATTAACATCATGCAATTTATGAGTAACAACATGCTAGGCAGCTGACTGGTCTCAAACACACTCTAGCCAAAGGAATCACACACCAGAGCTGAGATGGGCCAAGTGCGAACCCGAAAGCCCGAAGTAGAGCCCGAGCCCCAACCGGGCCCGTGCTGCGTAATACTTACTGGAGTTTGGGCTTGAGCTCTGAGAGAGGGAGAGAATTTTCTTCCTTTTTCTTTTAATGTGATTTTACGTGATTTATCACACGAGACTTTTTACACTTTCTAGTTGTTAAAGAGAATTCTTCGGCAACTGGGTCTAGATGGGGAGTAGGAATTCGGCAGGGCTATCCATTCCGGGCTTGGGTAACAAAATTCCATAGGCCATGAATTACAGGATTTCTGCAAAGGAAAAGTTTCTATAAGAACTGTAGACTATAGATAGCAAGCTGATGAAATTTTGCTAAAACATAGAAGTCGTTAAAACATAGAAGTCGTTTTGTGCGCTGGAGAAATGTGTTACTTACGGGGTGTGGCAAGACACGTTCTGATTGTGTAAGGAATGAAGATGTGTTGTAGTTGTGTAATGCGAAGCAAAATGTTGTTAGCAAGGTGGAGACTATGCTTTGGTGGTTTGGCCATGTTGAAAGAATGAGTGATGAGATGCTTCCTAAGAAAATCTTTTTAGCCCAAGTGGCAGGAAGGAAAGGAAGAGGACGGCCAAAGAAATCATGGGAGGATCAGATTCAAAAGTGTCTGCATGAGAAAAAGATTATGAGTAATGGTATAGATCTTGTGTACGACATGATGGATGTCAGTGAAGCCCAAGTTGTATGTCAAGATCGCTGTAAATGGAGAAGTTTGATACGGCAACAGTAAGTAAAAATATCTGGTAGTTTGTATTTCTTTTTGGAGCTAACCTCTGAATCTCAGAGAACATCTTAGTGATATGTATGTACTTTTTTATCATAACTTGTATATTATAATCCATAATTTATTTTTTAAGGTTCAAATGTATGCATATACAGTATATATACTGTATATCAATTAAAGGTTAAAATTTCTGTGCAAAATGTATGTATTATACATAATCAGCAATAATTACATAAGCAAATAGCCAGTAATTCCATCTAAATAGCAGACCTGCCAACCTCTCAAACCAAAAAATGTAACACTCAAATAGAAAAATTGTAACATGACGCATGCTGATAATTTTTGGAGCATATTTCAGCTATATATATTCTTGATGGGGTAAGGTGTAGCTATATAAATTCTTGATGGTTGCAGGTGTAACGGGAGGGAGGTTGATTTGAATAAACAATTAGCAGACACTCGTCCACATTCCAGCACCGACCAATCAGCAGCTTTAAGTATGACGAAGAGTCAAAAATACAAATCAGTCTCGAACGTTATATGAAACAAATCGGGATTCATTCATTGGTTGCTGATTGCACGACTTACTTTATTTCCATTGGGGTACTATACTCGGTCACCCTAAAAGTATACTGTTGTTTAAGGGTGGAGAGCCTTATCAGGACTCGTCGTGGAACACAAGAATGGTATCATCCATCCACGTTAATGTGCTCTTCTGCTGTTTCCTTTCTGATACCCCCACTCACCCACACATTACACAACAGTAGAGATTGTGAATGGGAGTCTGGTGGAGTCTGAACTTCTTCCCCTACTGCCTGCTTAAGTAGCCTACCCTTCGAGTTTCCCTGATCATCAATTTATTGCCTCTTTGTTGCGAATATTGGGAGAGGTCTTCTACCCCCCCCCCCCCTGAGTTGCATCCCAAATGGTCAGAAACAGCCAAGAGTGTGAAGCTCTTGATCGAGGAATTTCTCATATCAAATTTATTTCTAGAAGTGCTCTAACTTCTTTCTGGACACTTTTTTTAGATAGCAATTTTGTCTGATAAACAGCTGAGCAAACAAAAATGGATTCTAAGCAATAATTCTACTGCTTTTCGCTTTAAATGCTAGGGACTATTTTTCGTAGCCGAGGTAGCTGTTTCTTACCCTTCGTAGTGGTACACTCTTAGGTTGACTCGGAGTATAGAGGAAGGGGAATTTGTTAAGAGAAATTGGAAACCTCTCCAAGAAAAAAATCTTTCGGAGGAGGAAAAACAGACTACATGTAAAATTTTCCCTACTTCTGTAAAGGGAGAAAATATGACTTTTTTTTTTTAAATCATATTATTGTACTGGAGCATGATTTATCATACTAAATATTTTTTTTTTTTTTTTGAGTGGAGGTTTAACGACCACCGTGAGCAACTCAATGGGCTATAAGCAGTCGCCCGTCCCTAATTTAGGGTCACTGGTTCCAGGGAAGGGAGAGAGCCAGTGCCGTAAGACAAACACAACATCCATGCCTGACCGGGATTCGAACCCGTACCCCTTACGGACGAATGATCAGAGGCCAACGCCTTAGACCACTGCGCCACCGAGGCGGCCATACTAAATATGATAAAATCGTAACAGTTGGCAGGTCTGAAATAGCTAAAGAACAAAAAGCTACAGAATTTCAATCAAAATAAAAAACTTAAACTTCATTACAACAAGGGGAATCAGTGGCTTTTTAGAAAAACAACAACAAGCAAGTTGATATTATGACGCTTAAGTTTAATCTTGTTTTTTAAATGTAAGAAGATAAAAAAAAATGCAAGATTAATAAATTATGCTTACCTTTCTTAGACGTTTTTTTATCTATTTCACGTCGTCTCTCAGGTCGAGGAGGAAGTGGCTGGAGTATAGGACTTGGAACAGTTGCTTTAACTGTTGGTGGTGGAGGTACTGGAGTTACCATTTCTGTGTTTGAAGACACTACTACAGGTTTTATATCATCCTCTTCACCTTCTTCAAATAAACAAAATATAACAACAATGCTCAATGAAGTTGAAAGCTTCAAGATTACAATGGTAGAAAAAAAGAAAGAAAGAAAGAAAGAAAGAAAGAAAAAAATACCTTTTGAAGCATTTCTGTAAAAGGAAATTTCTCCTCTCCTAAAAACAATGACCTGATATGCAAAAACGAAGAAGATTTCAGGCTGCACATACACCAACAAGTGTCTCCTCTTGAACAAAGAACAAGATGTGAGTAACAACTTGATGGTCCCAGAATTCCAGAATCACACATTGTAATAACTTACAGCACAAGCTTTCATTTAAAATGCAGTCATTAAAAGCAGTCACCATAATCTCCACATGAGCCCCAGCTGCCTACAATGCAAGCTACCAATTGTAGTTTCAAGAACAGAAAACTGTTTTAAATGATGAAAGACATTTTCTAAGTAACTTTCTCCAGAAAACTGAGTTCCCAGCAATGTAAGATAGAGAACCAGAGTTCATAACATGAATCAAGAATAACTTAACAAGGTTAATTTACAGAACAATGCCTAGAAAGGTAACCACATCCAAACAAAGCATATGCAAAATCTACTATTCTTACAATCGAAGAAGTATACAAAAATGCAATTTGACATGATCCGCAACATTTTAAATGAAATAAAGAAATTTGCAAATGTAAAATCTTTTGAGAAAACCATTACCAACCACTGAATGTGAATCCATTTAGATAAAGCAAAATGAAGAATGCAATTGCAGAATGCCTCTTAAAAAAATATATTATAAGTTCCCTACCTGACCTCGAATTGTAGACCAGATAGAAGCAAACCTACAAAAACTCTTCAAATTACAGTATTAATAACTGAATGCCGATACAAATATGGTAAGTAAAAGCACAAAAGCATTTTCAACAAAGATAAGACTGTGTCACTAGAAGAATGATGTAGAACTATTTCAGCACATATACTAGAAGTACAGAGTGAGTCAAGACAGAATGATTATATGGAATGTAATATTTGATATATACAAATGCAATTTTACCTTCCAGTGGTAAAGAAACTTCACCTGGAACTATACAAAGTAAGCTTTTGCCTTCATTTGAGGTTTCCCTAGCAGCTAACATTTAGAAAGAGTTAAATGAGCAGATCAATCCCAAAATCCTTGGCACAAATAATTACAATTACAATTAGAGGTTGCAATGATGATTAGTACTTCATCAGAGTGGGGTTATGAAATTCTGTTGAAAAAGGACACTTATGAAAGAGTTCCCATAGCGATTTAGATGTGTTTTTCATGAAAATTTAGCTAATGAAGTCTTAGAACAACCTCCATAATGACATTACCTTTGTATTACCAGAAAATGAAAGAATAAGAGTTACAAATAAATGAAATTATATATGTAAGAAGTTTTCACAGTACTAATACTGATACTATGGATTTTAAGAGTATCCTTTATCGCCATTTTAATGCAGAATTTCTCACCTTACATGAACTATTTGTAGGCTTCTCTAGACAGTCTTGACATAAGAAAAAATTGCTGGTCATGTGTATAAATAGTGTAAGCATATATGCATCTTTCCCTTAGCTTTGCATACCACCACCTAACCCCCATTTTATCTACTCCTACTAGTTTGACTACATTATTTTTTTTTTCATGAGGAATTTACCATTATATCTTTAAAAAAAGGGGGTTTAATCAATGCACCCCCCTACAGTTCTTACTTATGGATCAGAGACATGGACTTTAACTAAGAAAAATCTTCAGAGGGAGCAAATAACTCAAAGAAGCTTGGAGAGATGCATGTTTAGAATAACTAGGAAAGATAAGAGGAATACATGGATTAGGGAAATGACAGGAGTTGACGACATCATGATCAATGAGAAGACCCTCAAGGGGCAATGGGCTAGAAGATCTGACCATCATTAGAAAAATGAAATACTACAATGGTTACCAATGAACAGGAAAAAGCCCAAAAGAGGATCACGTGGAAAATGGGAGGATGAAATTAGAAAACATGCTGGAGTGACTCGAAAGAAGTAGGCTCAAGACATAGAAAGCTGAAAAAAATAGGGAGACATTCATCCAGCAGTCGGCTGATAATTGGTGACATTATATATGAGTGGGTGCAAATAAATAAGAGAATGAAGTGAATGTATCAGAAGTTTTCTGGATGCATGGTTGTGGAGATAATTTCGTGTTCTAGAATCAAGAAGCTGGAGCCATGTCTTTGAAACTCTTAACTAATGCTGAGATTGAAGGATATTTTTTCTGGTGAAAGCATTAAGAAATTCAAATGATGACCTGAACAGTGTGACGAATTATGGCAATCTGAAGTATATTTGCTACCTGTTGAGTGTTTCCAGATTGCAACCTGCAACTCTGGAAATACTCAACAGGCAGCAAATAAGAAAGAAAAAGAAAAAAAAAAAAAGAAAAAAGAAAAAAAGAAAGAAAGAAAGAAAGAAAGAAAGAAAAAGGGATCTGGGATTTTTTATTTATATTGATTTCAGCAGTGCCTAGAATACAGATATGCTGGTTTTCAGAACTTCCTATACTGATATCTCCTGGAAGCACTATTTCAGACATTAATAACTTCATAATGTAATTTGGAAAAAATGTAGAACATTGCCTACATTATTTTGATAACTTTAAGGGAAAATGCTGCTGTGGGAAAAGTGAAACATGACTCTAAAATTGTCATTTTTAATCTCTCTTTAGTGCTATTCTAATTGTTTACATTAAACATCACTGTCTAATGTTTTTATTGCTGATGTTGGTCCATTTTTTATTTGTTTGGTTAGTTAGAGGAACATGATAATTTTTTAAATGACTGTTGCTGCTTAGGTCATTAATTGGTTGTTCAGTTAACCACTGATAGAATGCTTCTTATATTACATACCGGACTAAATGGCTCAAGCTACAGCCCCAAGGAAAGAGGTGGTAGACTTGTTTATTACCAAGGAACACCGCGACCACCAGCTTCACATGAGTTCCAAACCATCGCAGATATTTCGCAGCTGCTGGACACAAACCTGTGACCCTTTGAACAAAGTTATGAGCACTAGCAGCCAACTGCTCCTGATGGAAAGACACTAAAACATATGTTATATGAAATGTTAGCCTAAAATTTGTATTTAATCCAAATTCCACACAAGTTTTATTCATTGGTGACCTAAAATGCAGATATTTCATTACTGCTGTTCAACTATTGGGTAGCTAAGTATCTGAATGCAGTCCTTCATGTGGTGAATGCACAAGGAAAAACAACGCAGCCAATTCATAAAGAAATTAAATATATTCTGTATACAGGGTGTCCCGGAACTCTGTGTACAAACTTGGAGGGAGGTAGAGAACAGCGTTAGGAACCAGAATTAAATAGGAAAGCATGGGCGGAAACGATAGGCGGCGCTGTATGCGAGCTCGCAAGGTCGGCACGTGTGGCTTCCTCATTGTAGACGCGGACTGCGTGTGATCAACATGAATCGTTTCACACACGCGGAGTTGACGGATATGCACTTCGTCTATGGCCTAACCAACGGAAATGGACGCGCTGCTGGTCGGTTGTATCGGGAAAGATATCCAACAAGGCGCCAACCAAATCATCAGATGTTCGCTCTGGTACATCAGAACCTTGCGGAACATGGATCCTTCACAGCAACGATGCAGGATACCGGGCGGTCGCAAACAGCAGGAACACCCATATTGGAAGAGCGTCTGTTGCATGCTATGGACCAAAATCCTGGGACCAGTGTATGGGCGCTTGCCGCTGCCACCGGAACGTCTCGATCAACTGTCTGGCGCGTTCTGCAGGGCGAAGCCTTACATCCCTTTCATCTTCAGAGAGTTCAATTACTGCAGCCGGATAATCACCCACGACGTGTCGTGTTTGCACAGTGGTTTCTGCACCAAAGTGTGGCAGACCCGCAATTTCCCAGTTATGTTATGTTCAGTGATGAAGCAACCTTTTCACGTGACGGGGTGTTCAATACGCACAACGCGCACATGTGGGCCGTAGACAACCCACACGGAACCCGACCACGAGCCGCACAACAACGCTTCACTGTTAATGTGTGGGCGGGTATCGTGGCGGACAGTTTAGTCAGGCCATACATCTTACCACCTCGACTGGACGCTCGCAAGTATCTCATCTTTCTTCAGGAGGTTCTTCCGGAAATGCTGCACGATGTCTCCGCACATGATCGACGCGGAATGTGGTTGCAAACATGATGGGGCGCCATTTCATTACGCAAGGTGCGTACGTGACCATTTGGACCGGACATTTGGAACCAAGTGGATTGGGCGCGGTGGTCCCGTCGAATGGCCCCCCAGATCACCTGATTTATCTCCTCTTGATTATTATCTCTGGGGTGCCATGAAGAGCATTGTGTACGACACACCAGTAAATTCTGAAATAGACCCGGTGGCACTAATCTCCATCACTGCTGCTACGATCCGCGAAACGCCAGGTATCTTTGACAATGTTCGCCAATCCATTTTGCGTAGGTGTCATGCGTGCATCCAGGCCAATGGGCGCAATTTCGAACACCACCTGTGATGCTTGTAAGTCCTACATTGTACTCTTTTGTTGTGTAATAAAGCATTTTACACTGCTTTCTGTATTGTAGCCTTACTGTGTCTTTATCTCACGTGAGGGTGACGTTTCCGCCCATGCTTTCCTATTTAATTCTGGTTCCTAACGCTGTTCTCTACCTCCCCTCCAAGTTTGTACATGAAGTTCCAGGACATCCTGTATAATGTGAAGTATGTGTAAACAGTGTAGGTGGTGACAAAACACCAACATTGCAGCAATCAAATGCAAGTAAGTATTAATATTAGTTAAGTAGTTACATGCATCTTTTACAATGTGTTCTAAGGATTGTAATCTATAATACATGGAAAATTTTGTTAGATGCTCAACAACACTCAATTCCAATTAAACCTCACTGCACAGTGAGGAAAGGAAGCTAACAAACCTTATAAATTTACAATAACAAGAATGATCATATACAATATTTTAAATTCTAAACTTCAGGGGAAGACATATCACATATCTTAAAAATTCAAAACTCCAAGAAAATAAAAATTTAATGTGAAAAAAGGAAAGTATGATAGCAAAGCATGACTGTAAAGGTACTGAAACTTCTCAAACCCACTATTCAGGAATACCTGAACAAAGAAAACTTGAATATGTACAAAGAATAAATGCAATAAAAGGAAATAATAAGATATCACCAAAATATTTATACAGGAAACTTTAAGATGAATGCTTGAAACACCAAAACTTTTAAAAGAAAATCAAGGGGCCTATACAGATAGAGCAAAAGCCTGAACACATTGTGCCAAGAATGCAGAAAAGACGACTTGTAAGGAAACTTCTGCATTGTCTTAGATGTCAAACAGTTGCACGTTATCGTCAATCCCAAGATATGGCAAAAGAATAACAACGGTTGTTGGAAAAAGAAACAAAAAGCACTGGCAAATCAGGAAAACTGGCAATTAGATAAATAGCCAAGCAAGAGCTTCTTTGTATTAATACATCAGATCCTTCACAGCACTTAGAATTATGTTAAGCAATCCAAGCCACATAAGTAAACTACTGCATTTTGTGGAAATCTGGCTGTGATTCTGTAGAAAACTGTCACACAAATGTCAGACATTGGTTACAGCCAAGCTGAGATTTTTCATTAAATGTAGCATAAACATGGAGGAATGCTGTGGACCCATTATAATCCATGTACACCATAAGTGGCCAAAACAATAAAACTGACAGTTCGATAAACAACAAATCAGATCCGTTGTGGCACTTAGAATTCTGTTAAACAATCGAAGTCACATGTAAGCTACTGCAATTTGTGGAAATCTGGCTGCAATTCCGCAGAAAACTGTCACCTAAATGTCAGACATTGGTTACACACACATATGCTGAAATTTTCCACTCAATGTAATATAAACATGGTGGAATGCTGTAGATCCATCATAAATGCAGGTATTACGTTAAACAATCTAAGCCACATAAGTGAGCCACTGCATTTTGTAGAAATATGGCTGGAATTCTGAGAAAACTGTCATCCAAATGTCAGAGCAGACATTGGCTACAGACAAACTGAAATTTTTCACAAAAAGTATCATAAACATGGTGGAATGCTGTAGATCCATTATAATCCAGGTATATCTTTATCAGATCCATTATGGCACTGTGAATTATGTTAAACAATCCAAGCCACATAAGTGAGTCACTGCATTTTGTAGAAATCTGGCTGCAATTCTGCAGAAAACTGTCACCCAAATGTCAGACATTGGTTACACACAAGCCGAAATTTTCCACTCAATGTAGCATAAACATGGTGAAATGCTGTAATTCCATTATAATGATGGTTCACCTTAAGTGACCAAATCAGAAAAACTGGCAATTGCATAAACAATAAATCAGGGGCTTCTTTGTGCATCAGATCCTTTATAGCATTCTGAAATCTGGTAAACAATCCAAGCCACATAAGCCACTGCATTTTGTAGAAATCTAGCTGCAATTCTGCAGAAAACAGTTGTCCAAATATCAGACACTGGTTACAGAAAAGCTAAAACTTTCCATTAAATGTAGCATAAACACTGTGGAATGCCATGGTGATTCTATTGGCAGAATTTGTGGCATCAGCAAGACAAAACTCTTCTTCAAAATGATAAAATGTTTCTCACTAATGGTCAGAAACTCAAGTTCCAGTGGTCCACCAAACATTCTGGTATTCCCCACTATATACATATTTGTTTATTTTAACAAAATCCAGCAAATGCATTTCATGTTTCATTAGACAGAAGCAGCAAATAGCATTCTTATTTTTCCAACTAAAGTTGCTGTTAAAGCTGCACACTACATTTCAATTTGGGATGCTTTTACTCACCTCCATTTGAAAATTTATCCACAGTTTCAATTGTTGGAGAAGGCACTGTCACAGGTACAGAGCTTAGGCTGGGTGAAATTGCTTGAGACAGAGTTGGCAGGCATGGTGATGGATTATGAGATTGCTTAGTAGATAAAGGAAGAGTACTAGGAGGATGTGATACTTTAGTGGCTTGATTTAAAGAACTGCTAGGTGCAGAAGTTCCTGGTTGTGAAGGAGGATAATGCTTCGGGCCAGCCGAATGAACAGGAGATGAGCTAACAGTAGGCGTGGGTCGTTTAGAACCAGGCACACTTTTCCCCCTCCTCTGTGGTGGAATATACCTACTAAAATGAGAAATCACAAATATTTAATTATTCAAGACAAAAAGATGGACAGACACAAAAATAAATTAGTAGAAATACAAAAGCAGCACAGTAAAATAACAAATGCCAAAAACTCAAGCAATTACAAATGCATTCATGTAAAACTAGATTACTTACCGTCAATCTCTCTATATAACATATACTGTATTTACCCACATAATCTCCCTGACCTTTGTTTTACAAGCCTGATGTTACAAATTATGTAAATTAATTCCCATTTTTTTTATTTATGTGTAAATCAGGGATCATAGCATACTTCTGGAAAATTTTAGGTAGGAATTTTAGGACTTTTTAGAAAAATTTTAGGAAAATTTTAGGAGTGTATTTCAATAAAAACTAGATGTGTATTTGTATACATCTAGTAAAACAACTTTGTATACATTGTAAAGAGTTTGCTTCACACCCTTCAACCATATATACTGATAGACTGCGCATGACATCCAAATTTCTGGCTCCAACATAAAATCACATGACATCAGTCAAAAAGATGGGTTACACCTGCTGTGCTTATGGTTGCTCTGAGCGATATAGTAAAGTAAGTTCTATGATTTTTCATGGGTAAGAAACGAATTAAATACCTAAGTCAATAAAGTTCAATTACTTAACCAGAAACTTGCAGCTATTGATATAAAAATATAGTAACTTAAGAAAAAAAAAATGGAATGCGTGTTCCAAATTCTTCGCAAATGTTCATCACATTATAAATCACAAAATGTAAATAACCCGATCATGCATGTATATAGCTCATAAGTAAACTTACCTGAAGAGTTTTCATTACATATGAGGCGCATTCACATAATACACCGAAAACACTGAAGTTCTGCAGCGTAAATTAGTAATCATAACAGCATTTTTACACGAAATTTGGAGTCTGATGATGACGTGCCCAATGTTTGAGCCATGGCGGCTTTGATGCAGCTATTGCCAATGCGCAGTCCATTAGTATATATGGTCGAAGTTCACACCCAAATTTTTTGCACAGGGTTCGTACACTTTTGGGGGGAAAAATTCAAGGACTTTCCAGGCCTTTTCCAGGACATATACAAAAAAATTCCAGGATGATTATTACGCTTTACAGTATCATGTTCAAATTATTTTTTTAAAGTAATTTCAGTTTTAAGTAATAAAAATGATGAAAGATGCAAATGGATAACTGTGCTTTATGCAAATGGATCAAGTTTATCAAACACAAGACCATAAAGAATAAATTCTGTTCTTATGCCCTGACCTTTGAATTCAAGTTGGACCATTTTCTACAAGGGTAGGTTTCTCCTCCCTGATAACATTCCAAAACTTTGTTGCAATCAAACAGATTTTATGTGAGTTAACATTCCTAAGCTTGGAGAACAAATACTGCTCTTATGTCTTGGCCTTTAAATTTAATTTCGACCTTTTTCAAGAGGGTAGGTTTCCAGGTTGTACCCAACAGCATACTAAAATTTTGCCGAAATTCAACCGCTTTCATGAGAATTATCATACAGACAAACCCAAAGCATAAACGTTTCTGCAACCATAGTTCAAAAGTGTTAGGAATTTCGAAAATAAAAGCATAACGAACAGCGCGAAAACTAGCTCATAAATAGAATATTTGAAACTACAGAATGCACTCTCAATTATTAGGGATGGTAGAGGGGAAGGGAATAGAACTGTCCAAAATTAGCATGTTTTCGTTGCGCTAGGGAGCTTAAGCACGGCTGAATTCCTTCAGATACCCCCAATGTTCAAATGTTCAAATGATTGAAATGTGCTGATGTTCATGGAATGAAATGGTTGATCAGCTAGATGACCGCATAAAAGTTCGGGGGGGGGGGGGACTTCTTTTTTTAGTTTATGCAACATTTTACATCACTCCAGTATTTATCTTGTCATCATCAACAATCGCAATGCAACTACCGCTTACGATTGCGGATATCAGCAACCGAAAATCTGCCATATCACTAAGTGATATAACACACAGTATCCTGTTACAGTGTATTGTAATTGAAAAAAAAAGGATGTGGAAAAAGAAACTTTCAGAAATTAAGATCAAGTCATGCGTTTCAAAAATCCGTTTTCCTTTAAAACGTTTAAAAACATGTTTTTGCTTTTTTACCTGTAGTGTAAATAAAAAAACTATGTTGATTTTTTTTTTATGGAATCAGACGTCCGTATGTCTGATTGTCTTCATCTGAGTTCACACGTTAGCTACTGTGTACAAGTAGACCTATTTTTTCAGCTCAAAAAAATGTAGTTTTGTATGTATTCACAGTATAAGTCATTCCTTATTCCCACAGAACTGAATTCAGCATATGCAAAATGAAGAACATCAAGACCCGCCCAACACTATGTTTCTGATTGTCTGCGGTTTATATTCAAGAAATGCAAACATGGATCAATGGCGAATGCAGCAACTATGATTTTTATTTATTACCAAGAAAAAAAAAAAAAAAAAGAGCCGTGAAAGCTGTAAAGCTGAAACGGATATTTCTCTCAACCAACCCCCCCTCCCCGCGCACAAAAACATTCCGATTAAGATCAAACAGCAGGAGGACGCGTCCACACACACACAACCTTTGGAATGACCTGAAGGAATGGCTTATTTTCATTTGGCACATCGCCATAAATCACCACCTGCAGCTCACTGAACTGTCAAGTTGCACCCTTCCTCCTTCACTTTAACTATTAAATAGAAAATGTAAAAAAAAAAAATGCTCCCCAGTTTTCGACAAAATTACCAAATTTACGTCATGATGTTGCAATTTACTAAAATACGTTTGTTTATCTGCTGAATATTGCTTAATTACATTGAAAACTTTTTAATTATAGATGATTTTTTTATTAAAACAATAACTCAGACGTCTGAATAAAAACGTATGTTTGTAATTCAAATAGAGTCCATATCATCACAGAAAAAAAATTTAAGGATAACTCTGTTTAAATAAACCATGGCATCTAAAAAAAATAATTCACTTGCTTTTCCCGTAATTTATAATTACCGTTTCCTTTTTTTCAATCCGATTATTATGCAACAGAAGATTTTTTTTTTTTTTTTTTTTTTTTGCATCTGCTAAAGTTCCTAATGGAATTTCACTAGAACTTTATTGTGATGTATCTTAACTACTGTAAAAATTTTACTGTGTTATTTTCAAAATTCGTTAAAATGGATTTCTGAAAATATTCTCCTAGTCCTTTTGAGCTGTGGAAGTGATAAACAGGTGTTTGCTTTCTTCCCAACCAAGGGCTTCAGATCAACGCTCCCAGCTGTCAATCAACCGTTGCTATGGTAACACCCTTTCTGCTGGAGGCTCACTCTGTCCAAAGAGGCACACATACTTGTCCATAATAAAAATTACCAATGCTAACTTTTAAAGTTTTAAACCGATTCAATTGGAATTTTGGAAGTGAGCTTCTGTAATCCAATTACAGTGAATGTAAAAATTTCAGCCACTTTCGTGAAAAATTCGCAAAGATAGTTTTCTTATTTTTTATCATAAGTAGCGGAAGTCTCTTGAGGGGAGGGAGGGTGGCATGCACATAAACAAGAAGAAGATGAATGTGTTGTTCAGGCATACTCCTCACTGGTGGATGCCAGCTGACTTGGTACATACGCGACCCCCTGCAAATGCTAAATGCCTCTTCTTTCCCCTTCCGTTCTCAGTTGTTGATTGGACATCAAGCTCCCCTTCGACCTACTAGTAATCATCCAATTTTATTGCACTGGAAGTAGTGCCTTTTTTTCTTTTTTTTCCCCCAGCCAAATTAGGATTTGGTGCACGTCAGAAACCGCTGCCGGTGGTTTCTTTGAGAACAGAGAAAAGGAACTTTAAAAAATGAAGGGGTAACAGTAACACGATTTCCTAAAAGGGCATTTTTTTAAGCACTAATTTTAAATTTCAAGGCTTTTCAAGACAGCATTAAAAAAACACCGTTTTTCCAGGATATTCCAGTCCTTGAAAACGTAATCATGATTTTCCAGGACTTTCCAGGTTTTCAAGCACGCGTGCGCACCCTGTTTGCATAACGTCTAATGTCCAAAGTTTAAGTATGATTTACTTCTAATGTTCAGTTCTTATCTTTTCACGTGTTATTATCATATTCAAGTATATTTACCACATTCAAGTTTCACTTTGAACATTAATATGCTGTTGAACCAGAAGCAATTCACAATTTTCACAGTAAAGTTTTCAGGTTTCACATTAAATTATAATATCCTAAAAAGGTAATTGAAAACCAAGAACTATGTACAATTGTTCACTGAATTACTTTTTTCATATTATTGTTTTAACCTTTTCCTGATTAGCCTATCTTTTTCTGCTTCCACCACAACTAATTTACTTTCAGTTTTCTTTATTTCAGCTGAACCTTGTATGATCAAGTTAGAGGCAACTGCTATTTCAACAGTATTTTGTTTTTCTACAGCTTTTCTCATTCTTTCTGTTCCCTCTTGAATTACTGCTAGGGAGGCTTCTTTATCTTTTTTAAGCCTATTTATTTCTGCATCATTTTCTTTTATTTTGTCATCAAACTCAGCTTTTCTTTTTTTCTCTAGCTGCTTTTCCTTATTTTCCCTCTCTTTCTGCTTCCTTTCTTTTACCTTTTTTATTCTTCTTCCTTCAGCTTATCAACATACTCTTTATAAAATTTATGTGAATCACGAACACTATTTAACAAATTTCTTGTTATGGGAACTTTACTTACACATCCATAGTGTTTAATGGCCCCTTTAACTATTCTTAATGATGTTATAGTTAAGTCTTTTAAGTTAGCCTTGTCCTTCCTTAACAGAGCAGTGTTAACCGAAAATCCCCTTTCTGCATCAGCATTACCATGAGGTAAAACTAAAATTGACTTGATGAGTTTAGCAAGATTTGAGTATTTTTCTTTTCTGCTAGTCTTTAATACTAAATATATTACGCCAGTAATGATCAATCCGCACTGGAATATGCCCTTCCTCTGAAAATTTCACTAGTTCATCTAGAGTTGGCTTATCGCAATTTAAAAGTTTCCACTCTTCTCTTACTCTATCAATTTGTTCCTCAGAAAGATGCAAAACACTTGAAATTCTGGTTATTTCCGAAAGTCCTTCAGTGACTGAAAGTTGAGTTGACTCTTTCTTTGGTTCTTTTACCTTTAAAACTTCTATGTCTCTTAGCTTTTGATTGCAGAATGGCAAATTTGACTTTAAATATTTTGTGGTTGCAATTAGTGATGATCTTACATCTAAGAGAAATAATTTCTGACTGGTCTCCTGAACATTCCTGAGGAGATTTTTTGTCTTCATACCAACTTCTAACTCCCCTAGTTTTTTCCATGAATTTTTGTTTTCAAAATCTACATTCTTTAGGTCTTCTCCAAATTTCCCTGCAATAACATCATCTTGGATAAACTGAGCCATAACATTCCTCATTAAAGTATTTAAATCAGAATATAACTGGTGTATTTTCGGTTCTTCACTCTGATAACATAATGAAAACTTTTCAAAATTTTGGTGTGAAAATGAAATTAATGCTAAATAGCAAGAAGTTAGCTCATTTTTCAGGAAACAGAGAATTATTTTATACCTTGCCGAATTGCGTAGTTGTTTTTCAAATATTTTTTGAGATGGCAAAAAGTTAAAAAAATATTCTGTAATATTTAGCCATTGATCCAAGAGCCTCTGGGCTGCAGAACCAACGGTTAACCATCTGTTGCTGACATGACACAAAAGAAATTTGGCTGTGACCAATGTTATATCCTCGACAGATTTACAATCCTCTCGTCTAGCAGCACTACTCTTTAAAAAGTAATGCATATCAGTAGCAAATTCGTCAAAATCTATATTTAAGCTTGTCAAAAAATTTTTAAATGCATTACTAACAACATGCAGGTTGCAAAAACCTAGTTCCAAAGATTTCTGGCCTGTTTCTTGTTTTACAACTTCATTGAATTTGTGTAAAAAGCACTTATTTACATCTGGGCTGTCCATGGATACACAAATAACTCTGTTCAACGAAATATTGAAGGATGATAACACATCAAGAATTTCTTTTAGCAAAATATCTGCTGTTGCATGACCCAGAAAAACGCTTGTTAGGTATCGGCAAGAAACTGAATTTATTTCTGAAGACCAGTACCTGAGATACACATCCAACTGCCGTTTCACTTGTGTATTTGTAGTTTCATCAAATGCTATAGTAACCTTTCCTGGGCTACTAGATGCAATGTCTTTTTTCAAATCCTCTTCAAAATATTTTGACAATCCATGTGATATCACATTAGCAACTTTTTTCTTTAAGTTGCATTTTGGCTGCAATAGCAGAATCAGAAAACATTTCTTTGAAAAGTTCAACTGTTTTCAGTGCATGAAACAAAAGACATATTGTCCTTAGCAACTTTCATGGCCCATAATGCTTCGGCTTTAGCCAACCGTAAATCATGACTCAGTACTTCACTAATATTTGTTTTGAGCTGAAGATCCCATCCTCCAAAGGCTTTCAGGATGGACTTATTTTGAAATTTACTTTGAAATTTCTGCAAATGTTTTTTTTTCCTTTATGATGCGCTTTTACTTGTGAAAATCCACTATTAGAAATGTTGAAAATTTCTGAACACAATATACACTAAGCAGAAAATATTGTTTCAGTTGCAGAACACCATTCTTTCAACTTCACTCCGTCCAATTCTTTGGCGAGCCACGCATCTTGAAATTTCGTTTTGGATTTAGGCATCTTAAACACTTGTATTACTAACCAGAAAATGAAAGGGAAGTACAAAAGCACGTTCCAATATTGCAAAACCAGACAACTTCCCGAAATTTGGCTGCGAGGATGTCAGAAGATAGGGGAAAAAAAAAAGCAGGTCATCACTAGAGAACTGAACCTGCACACAGCACAGAGAACACCATAAAAGACGCAAAACCAGAAACTATCATACGCATCTCACGCAAGTTCAGTCAAAGTGAGTTGGAGCCGAGATATATTGCGCATCAAAGGTCGCTGTCGCCGACGCACGATCGAAGGTCAATGATCACGTGCTCTACTGCCTGCCCCGATAACACTCAGCTACCATCCCATCGTCATTACCGGAGGTTACGGAAGGAGACCACATGTTTCCTCTTTGCTTCCACCCACCTGCGGTTTACAATAACAAAACATCAGCAGAAAGAGGAGGTTCCACAAGGCATGTACAAAAATAAAGTACGATCTTCTGCGTGCCACGGAGTTCGTCTGCAAAGCGCAAACCAGGGGTGAAAATGACCCCTCCCCTTTTCCCTTAGATCTCGTTACTCTTGAAAACTGTCCGAAGGCAAAAAAGTGGAGCGCCCGCCCCGAAGCAAGTGCATCTTGATGGCGTCATTTTCCCTCCCTTCAGCAGCACAGCATATAGGCTGTGTTTCTACAATAACAGGTCTTTTTACCTTACCGTAATGGTACATTTATTGGCGTTAATAACGGTTGTATTTTTAATAAATAAGCTTACGAAAATTTTAGGAAGAATAGTAAAATTTTAGGTATAATTTTAGGAATTTAAGGAGGGTCACAAAATATTAGGAATTTTAGGAGGAATGCGATCCCTGGTGTAGGTACAGTAAAATCAGCCGAAGTGGACACATTTTCGGACTGAACAACACTGATCACTACCGAAAAATGGTCACTACACAGATGCTTGTATTTAGGATATGTTATGCCACTGTGCAATCATTTATTTTACGCACCCCAAACCCCTCAAACACCAACATCACTTCTCCCCTACTCAAAGCATTGACTACCAGATATATGGTAGTGAAAACTCATACCAAATGCGTTATGATCTATATACTAGCTAGAAGACTTCGTGCAACAGAACTAAATAGGCTGCAATGAAATACCGTTTTAGCACGATTTATTTTAAAAAATGAAATACTATATACAGGTTAAAACGTACATTAGTACTTTCGAAGTGACATTCACTTAATCTTCAGATGTACTGAAACAAACGCCATCTCAATATCATATATATACACTTGTGCACCACGGGTACCCTACTACTTGGTCAGGTGACATGACGGGGCTGTTGTGAAATTTGTATGCAAATCATGATGAGGATAATTTATGAGTACGAGATTACATTAGAATTAAAACATGACATACTACTCGATACAACAATCCGTCTCGTAATACATGAATAAGTTGTTCCCAATCTCCAGATAACTCAGCAGGGGTGTAATCATTGCAGCATTGGTCTCCAAAGGTTGTGATGTATACGCTCTCCAAGCATAGTAGTCAGTGGGTAGAGGTGGGGATTGCCAGTAGTTTCGTATTTTCTCAGTCTGGGTACATATCATCAGAAATAACATTCCTCGCCAGGGCTGTGCTGTGTAGGTTTGCCTTTAAACTGTATTTATGCTCCTGTAATCGCAAGCCCACTTGTCTTTTTGTAGATCCAACGTAATTACTGATGGTTTCACCTGATCATGGATCTAGCATAGGAATATTATACACTCCCCATTTTTTTCAGCATGTCCGTTTTGCATCGGGCTTTTCTAACGTACTTTAACATACATTTAGTACTAACACCAATTCAAAGATTATGTTTAAAACATAAGCGAGATAGTACATTACAGATGTATGGTATGTATTCAATTGAGCTTACAAATTTCCAGTTGTCCCTTGTGTCATTTCTTGTAAGGGTGGTGGTACGACTCGCCCTGACACGTGCAAAAATATGTTTGACTAAATGGGTGGGATGACCAAAACAACTGGCCAAATTGTAGATATATCTGATCTCCTGGTCAAAGAAGGACTTTGTGGTGGTATGTGTAAATGCACGGCAGAGAAGGAAATTAATAGCTGAAGTTTTGTACTGAAAGCGGTGCAAGGAATTAAATGGTATAATTAAAGTTATGGCTGTAGGTTTTCGGCAAACAGAAAAACTTGAGGAGTTGGAATAAGGGTTTCTGTGTACACAGAAATCTAAAAAGGCAATTTAAAATCGGTCTCCTGTTCTACCGTGAGCCTGATAGTTGGAAAGACCGAAGATAATACATTGTAAATGAATTTATGTCACCTTTATTCATATTGTACTGTGGAATTAACTTTTTTACGGGTCTTATAGAGGTTGTTATTCAAAAGTTGGTGGTTAAATTTTCGAACTAAATCCTAGTTCGTCATCAGGACTATGTCACTGGAGTAGTTGCTGCCACTCAGTTGGAAGAGTCCAACCACAATTATCGTTAATTGTGGTACTTCTTCTTCTTGCTATTTCGATCCCTTCTTCTAGTTTCCTCTTTGCTAAGTTTGACTGGTGGGCGATCATTCTTACTGAGTCCCAATTTATGGAGTGTCCACTTCCTTGTATTGTCTGTCTAGCCCTGTTTTGTCATTAATGTTCCTAATAGCTGCTTGGTGTTCTTTCATTCAGGCTTTAATACTCCTCCCTGTTTCTCCTATATAGCTGAGTCCACAGTTACAGTCGATGCAATAGATTACTCCTTCTTGCAATTGGATGTCCACTTCTTTCTGCTTTAAAGCTGGCAAGAATTTCTTTCATTTGTTACTTAGATCTGGAGCAAGCCTGATGTTATATTTTGCTCCGATCCTCTTCAGTTTTTCGAAAAGTCCCTTGTGGTACGTAATTTTGCTGGTGAATTTGAAGTTGTTTATTTCCTGCTTCTTTTTGGCACTTGTCTAAATAATTTCTCAACATAAGGGGAGGGGTAATTGTTTTCTGCCAATATTTCTTTTAATTCTTCTCTGTGACGATCTTTTTGAGCATTTGAAGAGACTAGGACTTCAATTTTTCCAAAAATTGTCTCGCCGTATTCGATTTAACATAATCAGGGTGGAATGAGTAGAAGTCTAACATCTTCCTTGTGTTAGTGGGTTTTCTAAAAAGCTGAGTGAATATTCTCCACTCTCTTGAGGTCAAGTTTAAATCAAGGAAATTGATGCTATGGTCTTTTTCCAGTTCCAGGGTGTACTGCAAGGTATTTTCTAGCAAGTTAAATTCTGCTAGAATCTGAGAGGGTAGAGATTGGTCCTCAGTATCTACTATAAATAGGACATCATCCATGTATCTTGCATAGAGAGCAAACATTTAAGGTTGTATAAGGATTTTTGCCTCTAGTTTATTTACATAATAATTTGCAAGCAGAGGTGCTAGTGGAGAACCCATTGCAAGTCCTGAAGTTTGCCTGTAATATTTCTTTTCAAACTGGAAGAAATTATTCTTGAAAGAAAACAGGAGCAGTTCATATTATGCCAAGTAGTATTTCTCTATTGTGATTATGGAATACTATTTTTTCTGCCAGGTCATCCGCAATGAATTCCAGCAGGAGGTCCAGGTTCATGTTGGTGCACATAGACACTACATCCGGACTTGCCATTACTGGATGAATTAATTCTGGCAAGTTGTCTAGTTTTCCTTTCAGCTGCATGAAATTTTTTAGAAGGTAGGGAGGAGAAGGGAAAATATCTCTGAGGTGAGTAAGTAAATAATAATTAATGTTGGAGAGTGGTGAATTTCTTAGTGTCCATTATAAGTCTTATTGGATGGCCTTCTTTGTGAATTTTTATTGTACCATAGATCTGTGGAACTCTTGACTGGATTTTGGAGAAGCTTTTGAAGAGCTCATTCAGCTGAATTTTACTTTTTAAAGAGCCGATTAATTTCTTAAGATTTTTGACAGTTTGATCAATAGGGTTAGCAGTGAGTTCTTCATAATAAGGCTTGCTCAATTCAGCTTCCATCCCCCACTAACAAACACGTCATAGATCTGACGGAAGATGGAGTAGATGGAACCTTGATTAATCTCCTCAATAAGGGATATAATTACAACCTTTCCTCTGCAACACTTAATAAAAAACGAATGCGTATTAATTTAGAAAGCATCTGTAGTAAGGTAGAAAGAGAAGATGAAAATACAGCAGCCACTTTAAGGAAAAAATTATCAGACTGCGTCTCAAAATTTGTAAAAAAGCCAGAAAAATTGCTTGCAATTTTGATAGAAAAGCCATTACTGACCTTAAAAAATTCAAAACCAATGATAAAGTTGTAGCACTGAAAGCAGATAAAAGCAAAGTTTTGGTATTGTTAGAAAAAAATCAGTATTACAATAAAATGGACGCTGAATTGAGCAAGCCTTATTATGAAGAACTCGCTGCTAACCCTATTGATCAAACTGTCAAAAATCTTAAGAAATTAATCAGCTCTTTAAAAAGTAAAAATCAGCTAAATGAGCTCTTCAAAAGCTTCTCCAAAATCCAGTCAAGAGTTCCACAGATCTATGGTACAATAAAAATTCACAAAGAAGGCCATCCAATAAGACCTATAATTAAGACACTAGAAATTCACCACTCTCCAACATTAATTATTATTTACTTACTCACCTCAGAGATATTTTCCCTTCTCCTCCCTACCTTCTAAAAAATTTCATGCAGCTGAAAGGAAAACTAGACAACTTGCCAGAATTAATTCATCCAGTAATGGCAAGTCTGGATGTAGTGTCTATGTGCACCAACATGAACCTGGACCTTCTGCTGGAATTCATTGCGGATGACCTGGCAGAAAAAATAGTATTCCATAATCACAATAGAGAAATACTACTTGGCATAATATGAACTGCTCCTGTTTTCTTTCAAGAATAATTTCTTCCAGTTTGAAAAGAAATATTACAGGCAAACTTCAGGACTTGCAATGGGTTCTCCACTAGCACCTCTGCTTGCAAATTATTATGTAAATAAACTAGAGGCAAAAATCCTTATACAACCTTCAATATTTGCTCTCTGTGCAAGATACATGGATGATGTCCTATTTATAGTAGATACTGAGGACCAATCTCTACCCTCTCAGATTCTAGCAGAATTTAACTCGCTAAAAATACCTTGCAGTACACCCTGGAACTGGAAAAAGACCATAGCATCAATTTCCTTGATTTAAACTACACCTCAAGAGGGGGAGAATATTCACTCAGCTTTTAGAAAACCCACTAACACAGGGAAGATGTTAGACTTCTACTCATTCCACCCTGATTATGTTAAATCGAATACGGCGAGACAATTTTTGGAAAAAATTGAAGTCCTAGTCTCTTCATATGCTCAAAAAGATCGTCACAGAGAAGAATTAAAAGAAATATTGGCAGAAAACAATTACCCCTTCCCTTATGTTGAGAAATTATTTAGACAAGTGCCAAAAAAGAAGCAGGAAATAAACAACTTCAAATTCACCAGCAAAATTACGTACCACAAGGGACTTTTCGAAAAACTGAAGAGGATCGGAGCAAAATATAATATCAGGCTTGCTCCAAATCTAAGTAACAAATTAAAGAAATTCTTGCCAGCTTTAAAGCAGAAAGAAGTGGACATCCAATTGCAAGAAGGAGTAATCTATTGCATCGACTGTAACTGTGGACTCAGCTATATAGGAGAAACAGGGAGGAGTATTAAAGCCTGAATGAAAGAACACCAAGCAGCTATTAGGAACATTAATGACAAAACAGGGCTAGACAGACAATACAAGGAAGTGGACACTCCATAAATTGGGACTCAGTAAGAATAATCGCCCACCAGTCAAACTTAGTAAAGAGGAAACTAGAAGAAGGGATCGAAATAGCAAGAAAAAGAAGTACCACAATTAACGATAATTGTGGTTGGACTCTTCCAACTGAGTGGCAGCAACTACTCCAGTGACATAGTCCTGATGACGAACTAGAATTTAGTTCGAAAATTTGACCACCAACTTTTTGAATAATAACCTCTATAAGACCCGTAAAAAGTTAATTCCACAGGATAATACGTTGGCGAAATTTTTTAATTCATCTTGGATGTGAGGCCATATCACCAAGATATCGTCAACGTATCTAATGTACAAACTAGGGGTGAGTCGAAATTCATTGAGAACTTTGTTCTCAATATATTGAAGGAGAATTTCTGCTAACACGGCAAATAATGGGGAACCCATTGGTGAGCCCTCTAACTGTTGATAAATGCCATTCTGAAATTTAAAATATGATCGTTTTTTAACAAAACGTAATGCATTAAGAATTGCTGTGCTTTCAGAACATGGGGTATTAGTGTCAGCAAGTAAGACCTCGATAATTTGATGGGTAGCATCAACAGGTACATTAGGGTACAAAGCTACTACATCAAGGGAAGCCAAAATGAAAGGAACGTTGTGCGGCTGAAACACTCTAATCCTTTCTAAAGCTCTAGTGGAACTCTTAACTGAGTAAGGTGAAGCCACTATAATTTTAGCGAGATATTTTGCCAGGGCTTTTTCAAGTGGCTTGGTAGGGCTCACGTAGCCAGAAACTAAAGGGTGAAGTGGGTATCCCTCTTTATGTAACTTAATACAGCCGAACATATCAGGGACACGGCAAGATGTCATTGGCACAATCCCACATAAGTAATAGGTAATGATCCCTCTAAAGCAACAGTTGCAGCCCTAGGTAGGCTAAAGAAGGCTCACCTATTCCCCGATAGTTTCACTCGTGCATTCCCCCCTCCACCTGGCTACAGTGTCCCTGATATGTTCGGCCGTATTAAGTTGCATAAAGAGGGATACCCACTTCGCCCTTTAGTTTCTGGCTATGTGAGCCATACCAGGCCACTTGGAAAAGCCGTGGCAAAATATCTTGCTAAATATATAGTGGATTCACCTTACTCAGTTACGAGTTCAACTAGGGCTTTAGAAAGGATTAGTGTTTTAACCGTACAACGTTCCTTTCATTTTGAGGTCCCTTGATGTAGTAGCTTTGTACTCTAATAAACCTGTTGATGCTACCCATCAAATTATTGAGGCCTTACTTGCTGACACCAATACCCCATGTTCTGAAAGCACAGCAATTCTTAATGTGTTACGTTTTGTTAAAAAAGATCGTATTTTAAATTTCAGCATTGCATTTATCAACAGTTAGAGGGCTCACCAATGGGTTCCTCATTATCCGCAGTGTTAGCAGAAATTCTGCTTCAATATATTGAGAACAAAGTTCTCAATGAATTTCGACTCACCTCTAGTTTATACATTAGATACGTTGACGACATCTTGGTGATATGGCCTCACACCCAAGATGAATTAAATAATTTCACCAACGTATTATCTAAGGTCTTTCCAACTATCAGGCTCACTGTAGGACAGGAGAACGATTTTAAATTGCCTATTTTAGATTTCTGTGTACATAGAAACCCTTATTCTAATTCCTTAAGTTTTTCTGTTTACCGAAAACCTACAGCCATAACTTCAATTATACCATTTAATTCCTTGCACCCCTTTCAGTACAAAACTTCAGCTATTAATTTCCTTCTTTGCCGTGCATTTACACATACCACCACAAAGTCCTTCTTTGACCAGGAGATCAGATATATCTACAATTTGGCCAGTTGTTTTGGTCATCCCACCCATTTAGTCAAACATATTTTTGCACGTGTCAGGGCGAGTCGTACCACCACCCTTACAAGAAATGACACAAGGGACAACTGAAAATTTGTAAGCTCAATTGAATACATACCATACATCTGTAATGTACTATCTCGCTTATGTTTTAAACATAATCTTTGAATTGGTGTTAGTACTAAATGTATGTTAAAGTACGTTAGAAAAGCCCGATGCAAAACGGACATGCTGAAAAAAATGGGGAGTGTATAATATTCCTATGCTAGATCCATGATCAGGTGAAACCATCAGTAATTACGTTGGATCTACAAAAAGACAAGTGGGCTTGCGATTACAGGAGCATAAATACAGTTTAAAGGCAAACCTACACAGCACAGCCCTGGCGAGGAATGTTATTTCTGATGATATGTACCCAGACTGAGAAAATACCAAACTACTGGCAATCCCCACCTCTACCCACTGACTACTATGCTTGGAGAGCATATACATCACAACCTTTGGAGACCAATGCTGCAATGATTACACCCCTGCTGAGTTATCTGGAGATTGGGAACAACTTATTCATGTATTACGAGATGGATTGTTGTATCGAGTAGTATGACATGTTTTAATTCTAATGTAATCTCGTACTCATAAATTATCCTCATCATGATTTGCATACAAATTTCACAACAGCCACGTCATGTCACCTGACCAAGTGTATGTATATGATATTGAGATGGTGTTTGTTTCAGTACATCTGAAGATTAAGTGAGTGTCACTTCGAAAGTACTAATGTACATTTTAAACTGTATATAGTATTTCATCTTTTAAAATAAATCGTGCTAAGATAGTATTTCATTGCAGCCTATTTATCATACCAAATGCTTATTAATTGTCAATTTTATTCAAATATTGACAATAAAATAGCATAATTGAATAAACCATAAAAACTGAGAAATTTACAAGTTTCTAAAAATATTCTACAGAAAAATCATAAATGCGAAAGAGTAGTTCTTTAATAACGAATGACAAGAGAGAGCTAACTATTAACGATTTACGCTTTTTTTATATATCACACTAAATGCCATAAATCTGTTTGCTAGTTATGTTTAAGTTTGCTATAGTTTTTTTATTTCAATATTATTTTACCACCCCCAAAACTATGTCACCCCGTGCAGCTGCATGTTACACGTATCTACATATGAGGGCCTGACTACACATAACAGTTTGGCATAGGCATGATTAAAATCCTTCCAATTCTTGATTTTTGAACATAAAACAGTTCAAAGATGTGCATTAAAAATCAATGAAATTATGAAAAAAGCACCACAATCTAACCTTTCAAAGTTTACATTAAAAAAGCTTTTTCAAGAGGCTGTTTTAGTGCCATATATCATCATCAACCATTATCAATCCACTGCTGGATGAAGGTCTCCAAGTTTCTTTCACAATGGTCTGGCTTGAGCCAGAATCCTCCATGTCACTCCGGCATGCTTTCAAATTTCATCCACCCATCTCCCATGTGGTTTTCTTCTGGGTCTTTTCCTGTCCCTTCGTATCCAGTCTAAAATTTCAGTTGTCCCACGGTGGTCTGTTCTTCTGGCAGTATATGTCCAGCCCATTGCTATTTCAGAGATTTTACTCTGATCATTTTCCTGATCCACAAGTCTTTCCTGGTTACACCAAGCATATCTCTCTCCAGGCTTCTTGCTGTACAACCCATTTCCAATGGCTACATTTTTTATTATTATTATTGATTAAAGGTTTAATGACCACTGTGAGCAACTTAATGTCCTATAAGCAGTCACCCATACCCAATTTACGGCCACTGGTTCCAGGGAAGGGAGAGAACTAGTATTATAAGACATACACAACATCCACGCCTCACCGGGATTCAAACCCGGACCCTTCTTAGACAAATGGTCAGAACCCAGCGTTAAAACCACTGCATCACCAGGGCAGTGCTACAAAATTAACTTTCTAAAATTTATCAATGCAGAAACACTGAAACTCACCAAAACGTATTCAACAATGATATCAAAAACCATTAAAATAACATTAGACAGTAAAATTCTGACATCTCTAATTTTCATACTGTTAAGACTGTAAATCTCCAAAAGCTAAGCAGGCATACAGTGACTTTTAAAATTAGGAAAAGAAAAATAGTCAAAGAAAGAAAGATCACTGTGCAAACATATAATTAAAAACATAACAATTGATACCTTCCTTACCTATTAGCACCTTCTGGCCTGACAACTGCACTAAACCTATCTTCTTCGTCACCATTTTCTAGTTGAATACGAGACTGGTACGTAGCAGTAGCCTCAATTTCCTGAGCAATCCTCAAGGCTTTAGCTTCCTGTAACTTGTACTCCTCTGTATTCTTCCTCTCTAAAGGTACACTGAAGAAATTATGTCAATTAAAATTTTCTGAACTAAAATGTTTTGCAATTCGAGAAAAAACTAAATCCAATTTTTGAAGAAATTATTTGATAACTATACGTCCATGCAGTGAAATTTAACCTCATACATTTAGCTCTGAAAATTGCTAATAAAGTACTTAAGAAAATATTCAATTGATGACAGTACAAATTAATTCTACTTTGTTTCTAAATTAATCTTTCATTAAAAATTAAACAGAATGAAATCAATAGTTAATATTGCCATTTCTACATTCACAGGCATAAAAAAAGGCATGTAACATAGAGAACTACAAAATCATTATTCTTGAAAAAAAGACAGAAAAAAATATGCTTGGGAAAGAAATTTTTCATTTTGGGATGTCAAGCAGCATGAACATTAAAAAACAAACCTGATAATTATCTGACATCCTATCACTCTCCTCAAAAGGAGTACACAGTAACACAGAAAAGGATTTCTCCCATCAAACATGATGTATGCACAACAGTGCTCAAGAAACAAATCACTAAATAAAGATATTACAAGATGAATCTCTTTATACCATTCCAGATAATACAACCTAATTACATGATGAACAACAGATTTTGCAGTTTGTCTCAACAACTAAGAACTGTTTTATGTTGCATGATGGCTTAATGATTTGCAAGTAAGTATCCATATGAGATACAAAAACAAACATTACATAATATTATATCAGAAAATCAAATATGAGTACAAGAAATAAACATTGAAGACCGTATGCTAATACACTATCTACCAACAAGTAATTGGACACCCCTGCAATCGATGATATCAGCAGTCCTGATACACGTCACGGCCGCCGCCGTTAAATGTCGTGTGGGAAACAACAACGCAACCAGTCGCATGCAAGATGCCATGCAGTTCGGAGCTCTCCGATTTCGAGAAAGGTGTAATCGTCGGGTATCACAGAAATCGCCAATCCATAGACATATCCAGCGAGTTGAAGTACCCAAAATCGACAGTGGCCTACTTGATTGGCAAGTGGAAGATGAGAGGTGACTGTCGGAATGTGCCCCGACACGGCAGACCCACAAAACTGAGAGTTAGAGACCGACGGGTGCTGGCCAGAGAAATTCGGAAGAACCGCACCAAATCGATGGGCTACATCCACGAGGAGCTTCAACAGGCATCCGGGAGTGTTCTTTCGATGAATACCATCCATAAGGAAGCCCATCTGCTCGGTTATCATGGACGTGCTGCCGCCCACAAGCCTTTGATCACCAAGTCCAATAGCGCTGCTCAGCTAACGTGGTGCAAAGAACGTCGACAGTGGACCGTTGAACAGTGGAAACAAGTTCTCTGGACCGACGAATCAAGGTTCACCCTCTACCGTTCGAATGGCAGGGTCTTGATTTGGCGTCTGCCTGGAGAACGCCTCCTGCCGGAATGTTTTGTGCCAACTGTGAAGTTCGGCGGTGGTGGAATTATGCTATAGGGGTGTTTCTCCTGGTATGGCATGGGACCCTTGGTCGCAATTCCTGGTAGACTCAACGCCGAGACCTACTGCACCATTTTGGATGACCATGCGCTTCCTATGTTGTGGCAGTTTTACGGGGTGGACCCATGTTACTTTCAAGATGACAATGCCACCTGCCATGTTGCGAGGTCCACCATGGCTTGGTATGGTGACAATGGGGTTAATCGAATGGACTGGCCTGCGCAGAGCCCAGACCTTAACCCTATCGAGCACCTCTGGGACGAGTTGGAGCGTCGACTTAAGGGGTGCCCCCACCATCCGAAATCGGTGAAGGAACTGACCTGTCTTCTCCAAGCCGAGTGGAAGAAAATACCGCTAGCCGTCGTACAACGCCTGGTTGAGAGTATGCCCCGGAGGGTCGCAGCTGTAATCAATGCTCGTGGAGGCTCCACCAACTATTGAAGGTGAATAAACTGCGTTTTCCTTTGCTATCCCAGGTGTCCAATTACTTGTTGGTAGATAGTGTAGAAAAATGCAATGAAGACTGAGACAAAAAATAATGTAAGCCTTCTATCATATTCAGATCAACTTTTTTAAAACTGGAATAACGTGAGCTTCCAAATTACCACATTATAATTTGCAACTGACAAACACACCAAAGAGCAAAAATATCATGACTACCAGCCTAATATGATGCTGCTTCTCCACGTGCCACCAAACCAGCTCTTACCCAGTGAGGCATGGATGCTATAAGATTTCTAAAGGTGTCTTGTGGTATCTGGTACCAACACATTACCAGCAGATCCTTTAACTCTTGTAAGTTATCTGGTACCAGATCCTTTAACTCTTGTAAGGTATCTGGTACCAACACGTTACCAGCAGATCCTTTAACTCTTATAAGTTATTTGGTACCAGATCTTTTAACTCTTGTAAGGTATCTGGTACCAACACGTTACCAGCAGATCCTTTAACTCTTGTAAGTTATCTGGTACCAAATCCTTTAACTCTTGTAAGGTATCTGGTACCAACACGTTACCAGCAGATCCTTTAACTCTTGTAAGTTATCTGGTACCAGATCCTTTAACTCTTGTAAGTTATCTGGTACCAGATCCTTTAACTCTTGTAAGGTATCTGGTACCAACACGTTACCAGCAGATCCTTTAACTCTTGTAAGTTATCTGGTACCAGATCCTTTAACTCTTGTAAGGCATCTGGTACCAACATGTTATCAGCAGATCCTTTAACTCTTGTAAGTTATCTGGTACCAGATCCTTTAACTCTCGTAAGGTATCTGGTACCAACACGTTACCAGCAGATCATTTAACTCTTGCGAGTTACATGGTTAAGCTGCTGCAGATCAGTTTTACTGTTCCAACACAAACCACAGATGCTCAATTGGATGGATGCCTAGGGAATTCGGAGGACAGGGCAGGTTGACCAGATGACTTTTTGGAATGGGGAGACATTTTCATTAAAAAAAGGAGGACATTTTGAGAAAAAGGAGGTAACAAACTTGTACAAAAATACATATATGAATGTGCACACTCTGTATTTAAATTTTACAGTTTGGGAGTTTATACATGTAAAACTTAAAAAAAAAAAAAATAAATAAATAAATTTTAGAGTTTGCCCGACATTTTTACTTATAATTTTCCCTGTAAGAGATTTTCTTCAGTAGAATGGGTTTCTTTAATGAAAATTTGTGAAAGTCAGAGCCTGGCATATCTTTCAAATTGTATTTAACTAGCAGTATACCCCTCACTGATTGATTAAGAAACCTTAATTACAAACAGAAAAACTCACAGCAACAACTCACAACACACAAAGCAAGCAGTTTGAGCTAACTGTTTACAAGACTACACAGCACCATCCATTGTCCATGTGTGAATGACAGACGGACGACGCACTGGTGTATTTTCTCTACACTGTTGACTCACTACAGCAGGCAGCTGCAGGAATTAACTGGGGGGGGGGAGAATCCAGAAATGAATTAATACATTTTACTGGTGGCTTGATCAGTGGTGTAACTAGCACAACGTGCCCCCCTCCAATACTTACTTCAGCACCCCTATGTACCGCAATTTCACCAGGATTTTGAAAACACAGAAGATGCATTTTTTGCCGTATGTGGTGGTTGGAGGGTGGTAGGAGGTCAGGGAGAATGTCTGCAAAAGTAATGGTGGTACCTAGAGCCCTGTAGTTTTATAGTTTTAACTTTTTAAGTAATAGATTTAACAATACGTGTAATTGCTTTGTCCAAAACTAAAATAAATCACTTGAAAAAATCACCATCTTACACATGGCAGATCTGCGGCTGCTGTTAATAAATGTTGATGCCTGTTGTGCAAGTAATCCTAGGTAACTGACCATTTTCCCACATCCTCCATGGGGAATCCCACTGTGGCCTCGCGCTTTTCCTCAGCAGCGCAGAGAGAGGGTGATCTGAGAGCGATCATATTATTTACAACCCATTGCAGAGCAATCGTATTACAACCCGAAGTCAGAGAGCCGAACACTTACAATCTGTAGGACATTCAGTATTTTAAAAGTGAAACTAGGCATTTATTTAGGCAAAGCTAAATAATATCTTAAAGCAAAATATGAATCTTTGGGTTAATTATTGTGCATGTTCGAATTTTTTTCATAAAAATATAACTCGCAGCTGCAGTACGCCCCTTCGTTATCTGTGCCCCCCCCCCCAACTGCGGGGTGGTAGTTGCACCACTGGGCTTGATAGGATATATGATTAAAATAGAAGAACTTGATCAAAATGTATTTGAATAATACCTTATTGAAAAAGCTGGGCATTTAGGCTATTTTCCTTAATGCCTAGAGGACAGGTCCTCCAAAAGCCAGATGTCTAAGACAGGGCAATGCCTGAAAGTCTTCCTCATGTTCCGCGATCCACTCTAAAAAAATCCTGGCAGTGTGGCATAGTGCATAATTGTGATGAAAGAAGGCACACTAGAGGAAAATAATGCTATCATGAAAAGATTTACCTAGCCTGCCATGATATTTAGGTAGGCAGTAGACATCACAGTTTCCTGCACATGAATGGCTGGACCCAGGGTTTTCCAACAGAACATTGCCTAAAGCATTTCACTTCATCCACTGGCTTGTTTTCGTCCCACAGTACATCCCGGTGGCAACACTTCCCCAGGTAAATGACTCACATGTACCTGGCCACCCATATAGTGCAACAGAGAATGAGATTTATCAGACCAGATGACTTCTTCCAAACAGATGCTTGTGTGCCCATTGCAGGTGCTTTCAATGGTGAACTGAGGTTAGCATTGGCGCTCGGAGTGGCTTGCAGCTACATGACCCCATTTTCAGGGTAAACCTTCCACGTTCGGCCCAAAAATAGTTTTATGAAGCGACGATAGATGACGACACATTATTGCTACATCGTGAAGCGTCTCGTTACGTTGTGAAAGTGGCAAAGGAAGTGAATAATATGGATGAAAGGTGGCACTTAAAAGGACCTTTTTGAATGTTGATTGTGGCATATGTGTGAAATATTTATTTTCACGGAAGAATATGAAACCGTGTAGCTAGCAGAATAAAAGCAAGGAAAGTTTTATCTGCCAGGGAAGAACTGTCTGATCGCAGGAATCAGGACTTCAAAGCAATGTTCAGAGGAAAGACGGCAATTCCGTTGGAATAAATATTCCAGAATATGGTCTACCAAGTACATTTATATTGCGAGGCTACCACAAACTGTGAGACTAGTTGTCTGCAATATGAATACCAGTCGCTGACTGTCTCAGTGGATGTGGCCATGTGAGGTTTCTTCAATCGCCTCATCATAAGACAATCCTTTGGCGAAAAAATATGTGAGAATCATCACTCTATCAATAGGAATCTCAGCACACAAAAAAAAACACGTACCAATGTGCGGGAAGAGTACTCATCATTCCCTGAAGCATACTTCTTCCGACACATGAATTGTCCTAAACAATGAAACGCATTGACACATAGTCACGAGATGGCTGAATGCATTTCACGTGCGAGAAGAGCGGAGGATAGATGAAGTGCTACTGTGGCACCATCTATTATTGCTTTCAAAACTAGCGGGGCCGAACGTGGAAGTTTAGCCATTTTCAGCAGGGTTTGATGCACAGTGTTTTCTGACACATTACTCCTGTTACCAGTTTCAAATTACTGGCGAGTTGTGCCACAATATCCCTTCTGTTGGCTCACACCATACAGGATAGCCTTTGCTAATCTCTAACAGCAATTATCTGTGATTGGTGGTTCATAGTTTCCCTCCTCAAACCACTTTTTGAAGGTAATAACCACGGCTGACTGTGAGCACCCCACAAGCCTTGTCGTCTCGGAAATGCTCTGACATAGTCGTGTGGCCGTTACAATTTGGCCTTTGTCAAACTCGCTGAAGTCCACTGCCTTTCCCATCTGAAGAACAACACTGATTAACAGATCTCAATATCAGTTGCTATCTAAACAGTTTCATGCTATAGAAATCCATGTAAAAATTACATAAAAGTAAAGTAATAAAATTGTGAAACTGGAATCTTTTGGCAGCTACTTCTACCTTCATCAGCCATAGAATGAACAACATAATACATGCCAACACATGGCAAATCAAATGTTGCCAGATTTTAAAACACAATTTCCAATTAATAAGAATTTGATGGGGCTAGTCCGCATTACAGGTATTAGCGGAAAAATATATTTCTATACTATCACAATACCTAAGTTTTCCTATAAATGAATAGAGCAATGCATTTTGTGTTTTTTCAAATCAGGTACAACAGAAATATCTCTGATAATTCATAACAATAGGGGAGTAGAAGGGCTACACCTCTCTGAGAATCAGACTCATACTTTGCATTTACCAATGATTTGGAGAAGGCATATAATAATATGTTCTGCCAGGTAGTACAGAAATTTCTGCGTGTGTCAGACGTAACTCAAAGGAGACAGCAGTTAGTAATGAGAATCAGGTTGCACCAGGAATCAGAGTTAAGCCCAACAATGTTTAGCATTGTTATAGGTGTGACACCAACAAGAATCCTCTCTACAGATGGAGTACTGCTACTACTTGTCAAGAATACATAACGAAGAAGCTGGTAAGCATTGACAGGAAAAGACAAAGCAAGATGAAATGAGAGAGCGTGTTCCACAACAAAGGAGATAAATAAGCTGATGGTACTAACACCTAGGAAAACATAAAAGAAAAGCATGATTTAAATTCTCATTACCAGTATCAGAAAAAGATGGAGATTTGAAAGGAGAAAGAAATGAGCAGCACAGTGCAAGCAGGGTGGAATAACTAGTCACTGCACTATGTGACAAGTCCAGATTACATACAATTGTACACTATCTACCAACAAGTAATTGGACACCTGTGATAGCAAAGGAAAACGCAGTTTATTCACCTTCAATAGTTGGTGGAGCCTCCACGAGCGGCGATTACAGCTGCGACCCTCCGGGGCATACTCTCAACCAGGCGTTGTACGACGGCTAGCGGTATTTTCTTCCACTCGGCTTGGAGAAGACAGCTCAGTTCCTTCACCGATTTCGGACGGTGGGGGCACCCCTTAAGTCGACGCTCCAACTCGTCCCAGAGGTGCTCGATAGGGTTAAAGTCCGGGCTCTGCGCAGGCCAGTCTACTAGAGTAACCCCACTGTCACCATACCAAGCCATAGTGGACCTCGCAACATGACAGGTGGCATTGTCATCCAGAAAGTAGCATGGGTCCACCCTGTAAAACTGCCACAACGTAGGAAGCGCATGGTCATCCAAAATGGTGCAGTAGGTCTCGGCGTTGAATCAACGAGGAATTGCGACAAAGGACCCCGTGCCATACCAGGAGAAACACCCACATAGCATAATTCCACCGCCGCCGAACTTCACAGCTGGCACAATACATTGCGGCAGGAGGCGTTCTCCAGGCAGACGCCAAACCCAGACCTTGCCATCCGAACGGTAGAGGGTGAACCTTGATTCATCGGTCCAGAGAACCTGTTTCCACTGTTCAACGGTCCACTGTCGACGTTCTTTGCACCACGTTAGCCGAGCAGCACTATTGGACTTGGTGATCAAAGGCTTGTGGGCGGCAGCACGTCCATGATAACCGAGCAGATGGGCTTCCTTATGGATGGTATTCATCGAAAGAACACTTCCGGATGCCTGTTGAAACTCCTTGCGGATGTGGCCCATCGATTTGGTGCAGTTCTTCCGAATTTCTCTGGCCAGCACCCGTCGGTCTCTAACTCCCAGTTTTGTGGGTCTGCCGGGTCGGGGCACATTCCGACAGTCACCTCTCATCTTCCACTTGCCAATCAAGTAGGCCACTGTTGATTTTGGGTACTTCAACTCGCTGGATATGTCACGTATGGATCGGCCATTTCTGTGATACCCGACGATTACACCTTTCTCGAAATCAGAGAGCTCCGAACTGCATGGCATCTTGCATGCGACTCGTTGTGTTGTTGTTTCCCACACAATAATTAACGGCGGCTGCCGTGACGTGTATCAGGACCGCAGATATTGTCGATTGCAGGGGTGTCCGATTACTTGTTGGTAGATAGTGTATATTGATCCTTTCCATCTCAATTCAGGTAGGGGTGTCAGTTGACCACCTCCAATTTTTTTGAAAAAATTATGGTAGCTACTCCTAATAGAGGTATAAAGTACCGCAAAAGGATTTTTCACAAAAAACATTTTTGGTCAAGCTACAGCATTTTGAAAATAGGCAAAACATACACTTGCGACGAAAATAACGTGAAACACCAAAATTTTAAATGTACACTGCTCCTGTACTATAACAGGTAGAGACTTGATTTTTTTTTATTTTGAAGCTATTGAATTGGCTTCTCTTTATGTTCACAGAAATTGATCAAAGGAATATTGCTAGATGCCAAAAAAAGTCTATATTTATTACAAAAAAAATATTTTCACAAATTTAGGGAGGTTTTTTTGTTGTTTTTTTAAGAAAAATACTTATCAGGTGGGTAAGTGTGCCAACCTGCACTCCTACTAGGGTTGTCTTGTCTTAGCAGTAATTTTATTTTTATCCTGTGATGCATGTAACTCATAAAATTAATTTTCAAAATACACAAAATTTCAAAAAAACAACATTTATGAATTGCAATATTTCAAAAACCCCATTTTTTAAAATTCTGAAATTTTGTCTAAATAATGTCCTAATGGTAGGTAGTTAACTGGGGGAATCAGGTTACTGGATTTTTGCCTTGAAATTTTCCTACAAATTTTTGAAAATGCACTTCTCTCCTGTTTGTCCTCACGGTTGGGTTATTAATAAATAATAAAAAAAAACTTTGAAAGATATTTCTGAAAAGTTTAGCTGAATATATATTCCAAATTGCAGTGTCAATCTATGTCATTTTTATGATTTTTAATAATTGTCACCTATGTACATGTTTAATTTTTTTTTAATCCATAGTCTGTACACATACAATAGAGTATCTCAGTTGCAGTTAAGATTCAATTTCTATTTACATAAGAAAAAAGGCCTCAAAAAAACAAAATTATGAGCTTACCATCATAACTACAAATTATTCAAACTGAGAAAAGCTGCGAGATTTTATTGATTTCCTTCTTATCAAGGTATGAAGTCGTGCAGAACGTCCAACAGGAGTTGAGGCATTCACTTTTACAAGTACATTTTTTAAGGGCACTGGACACTTGACCTGTTTTCTTGCCCCATTCTTCTGGCCACCAAAAACCTCTGGCTGCTCCATGAGGGTGCATGAAAAATACTGTTATGTCCTCGAATTCTTTAGATATGTTTGTAATCTGTCCCATCCATCCACCAGTTATCATCATAAATGCATTCTATAAATTATCCTATTTGAAAATCATTCACAGAAAATGGGTTCTTTTTTTTTTTGTTGGCTTTAAAATTGCACTGCTTTATGTGGATGCCGGACTGTTCTGGCCATTGATGGTTTATTTCCTTGTACTAACCAGGAACGCTGCAACTATATTTCAACAACAGATTTTACTGTATCCCACTCTTCTACTTTGCTGGTTCGATAGGATTGAACTTCACAAGTTGTGAGGAGTAGAAGTTTAGTCTTTGGGATCAAGGGGGAGACAGTTTCACCAAATGAAGGTGCATCTCTTATAGCTTGTGAAGCTTCTTTCTGCAAGTTGAATTTAGTAGCAAAATGTTTGTACAGGCCACCCACACCATCACATGCACTCTTGCATTGGCCTGTGGCTGAGAAGATCTATTTCCTTGTTACATTTGGGTTCCTCTTCACAAGTTCATAGAACTGATATTTGTTTTTGAAGTGCCCGGCTGCTTCATCTGAGATGTAAACAATTGTTTTAAATTCTTCCAAAGGACAAATCTTAGCAATTTCATGTTTTATGAGCAGAATGGCACATAGAGCATGGGCTGTGTCATGACTGATATCATTGCATGCTACCACAGAAGACTTAGTCTCATTTGGAAAGTACGCAATGCATGTAAAGAGTGAGATCTGGACATTGTTTGCCAGTAGTAACTTTGCACTTCATCACGTAGAATTACAGATCAGTTTTGAGCAAAGTCAAAGTGCAACACTAACACTGGACTATGTGCTGCAGACTGTTTAACCTCTGCTATCCCATTTCTCTGGATCCGCTCATTATAAATTACAGAAGATTTTTTCCCCTCTCGATATCCCTCACCTTCAGTAGCTCTTATTTTTATTGACTCCCATAATGACTCTCTAGCAGCCTTAATAGGTGTTTCACAGTATTCCATAAAAATTGGCACCAGGCAGTACCATTTTCAGTGCCACAGCTTTGGAAAATCAAACTTTGAAATCATATCAGCTGCAGTTTAGCCCAAAATGCATCGCAAATTGCAGTTTACCCATGAGTCAAAAATTGCCCAGGTTTCATAAAATCATTCACCACCATTTTCACTATTTTTTTCTTGCCGTTTTCGGATTTAATCACATTTGGCGACTTGGTGAATGCTTAGTGCGAGCCCTGCCGGGAATAGTGTTCTCCTGCTATTAAAAACTTACTAAATAATGTTTACAGTTCTCATTTTTTCACTGAATTCAAAAATTTGAAAAAAAAGTGTCATTTTTCAAAAACTGGAAAAAAAAATTGAAAAAAAAATGTCATTTTCAAAAATATGAAAGAAAATTTCAAGGTAAAAATCTAGTAACCCGAGTCCCCCAGCAAACTACCAACCATTAGGACATTATTTGGATAAAATTTCAGAATTTTTAAAAATGGGGTTTTGAGATATTGCAATTCAAAAATGTTGATTCTTTGAAATTTTGTATATTTTAAAAATTAATTTTATGAGTTACATGCATCACAGGATAAAAATAAAATTACTGCTAAGACAACCCTGGTAGGGGTGCAGGTTGGCACACTTACCCACCTGATAATTCTTAAAAAAAAAAAAAAAAATCCTAAATTTGTGGAAAATTAAAAATTTTGTAATAAATATATATATTTTTTTTCCATCTGGCAACATTCGTTCAACCAATTTCTGTGAATTTGAAGAAAGGCCAAATTCAATAGCTTTAAAATAAAAAAAAATTCGAGTCTCTACCTGTTATAGTTCAGGAGCAGTGTGCACTTAAAAATTTGGCGTTTCACATGACTTACGTCACGAGTGTATTTTTTGCCTATTTTCAAAATGCTGTAGCTCGAACAAATTTTTTTTTTTATGAAAAATCCTTTTGCAGTACTTTATACCTCTATTAGGAGTAGCTACCATAATTTTTTCAAAAAAATTGGAGGTGGTCAACTGACACATGTTGGTCATGCCTGCCTGAATTGAAATGGTCTATTTGCATATGCAACTGCATATTTTAACCATTTTTTATGTTAGTGCATATAAATGCATAAAATGTGCAAATTACCCCTAAAGATGCTTATTTAAAGCAAACCATTTTTATTACTTCATTTGAACCTCTAACTTACACTTACTAAACACATTTCCTTAAAAAATAAAACGGGCTTTAATCTCCTGATATCTTGAAAAGTAAGCAATAGCCCAAACTCAAAGAACTTCTAAGCTTGGCAGTAGATCAAACGATTGATGATAGTCCACTGATATTAAGCAAATTAAACTACTTTGCTCCACACATGACAACAAGAAAACAACACAGCAGCAGAAATGTCTTCCATCCAATGAAAGGGCTGGTTACTTAAGTTTGATCCTCTTAGCTGAAAATTCCTTCCATTTACTCCAAAAACTAAGGTGAAATTCATATAGAGGTGCGCATAAAAATAGGATGTCTTTTTAATCGGGTGAGTACACCAGTGGGGTGGATTAGACCACAGCTGACAATTCCAGTTGGTTATTCAACCTACGGATTCTAGAACAAACCCCAGTGAGTTGGGGTCTTTTCACCTATGTCACACAGACTCAGCTGGCACCTCTCCAAGATTCACTGAGGCCCTTGTTGCTGTTCTGTGTGTCATTGTTGCCGCGGAGCGCCCCAAGGAGGCAAACCCATCTCTCACTAAGATCGCTTTACGCATGATGATTGATAAGTATCTGGCTGTTGGTAAGAAAGTTTTTGTTGCGTTAATAGATTTAAAGAAAGTTTACAACCGAGTAAATAGGACACTTTTGTGGAAGGTATTGATTGATTATAGTGTTACTGGGAAACTACTTAATAGTGTAAAAGCCATGTACCCTGGCAGTAGAGCTTGTGTACGAGTGAGTGGTGTTTTATCAAAATGGTTTTCTATTGGTGCAGGAGTCAGACAAGGTTGTGTAATGTCACCATGGCTATTTAGTATATTTATGGATGTGTGCATGCGTGATGCTAAAATAGATAATACTGGTTTTTGTCTTGGTGATATCTGTGTGTGCATATTGCTGTATGCTGATGACACAGTCCTGTTGGCAGAGAGCGAAAGTGAGTTGCAGAGTATGTTGTCCCAGATGTACGAAGTTTGCATGAAATTCAAACTGAGTATAAACAAGGGAAAAAGCAAAGTCATGGTATGTGAGAGAGGAACTGGTAGTACTAAATGTAATATAAGTCTAAATATCACAGTAATTGACCAGGTGAATGAGTTTGTGTATTTAGGAAGCATGTTTGACAGAGAGAACAAATTGGATGGTGAAATTAGTAGGCGAGTGAATTCTTCATTGAAAGTCATGGCTGCTCTGGGAGGTTTTCACAGGAATTATGGGTTGGTTCTCAAGAGAGTCCCGCATGGCTGTGTATGAAAGTGTAATTGTTTCTACTCTGATGTATGGCAGTGAAACCTGGGTACTACAGAAGAAACATAGAAGTCGTTTGTGTGCTGGAGAAATGTGTTACTGATGGGGGGGGGGATGTGGCAAGGCACGTTCCGATTGTGTGAGGAATGATGTGTTGCAGTTGTGTAATGTGAAGCAAAATGTTAATAGCAATGTTGAGACTAATATGCTTCGGTGGTCTGGCCATGTTGAAAGAATAAGTGATGAGATGCTTACTAGAAAATCTTTTTAGCCCAAGTGGCAGGAAGGAAAGGCAGAGAAAGGCCAAGGAAGTCATGGGAGGATCAGATTCATGAGTGTTTGCATGAGAAAAAGATTGCGAGTATGAAGTATATAAGATTTTGTGTATGGCGTGTGATGGATGTCAGTGACGCCTGAGTTGTATGTCAAGATCGTTGTAAACGAAGAAGTCTGATACGGCAACAGTAAGTAAAAATTATCCGGTAGTTTGTATTTCTTTGTGGAGCTAACCTCTGGATCTCAGAGATCATCTTAGTGATATGTATGTATGTATGTATAAAAACAGCACGTGAAGTTTTTCAAACCTAATGATCTCATCATACCAAATGTTAGTTACATCTCAAATAAACATTACAGATCTCTGAGTCACTTTTTTCAGTTCCTGAACATGTTGTCTATGTTCAGGAATTGTAAACAGTTAATGATGTTATCAACGGTGACATGGTTGCAAATTGCCATTACAAGTCCCAGCAATAAAAGAAAAACAATAGATACTGTCCAATAATGTTTGTAGACAGAGAGAGAGATAACATTTCCTGCAATAAAAATGGTTTGGGATGACAAACAACACACTTAGAACAATATATTGTGGTCCATTGTAAAAAAAAAAAAAAAAATGGTATGTATAACTTTATGAGCTTTTTTTTTTAAATTATATCATTTATTACTTATCATTAGGAATCATATTTAAGAATAATGTATTAATTTGTGTGTGGTTTATCAATTCAGATACGAAGAGTCATTTCTGGGTACACAGCATTTATTTGAAGTCAAACAAAAATAAATGCATATTTTACATTTTAAGCAGATATTTCATGCATTTTAAAGGCTTAGCCACATGCATATTTTGTTGTTATTATAGTGCATACAATCTGGTCAGTGATACACATGGAGCATTTATACAGTTCCATGTTCTAACCTACTTCTAGTGAATATGAAAATACAATATTTTTTCTGTGTGCAGGTGGTACATATTATTTTATTTATATCTGTACCAATTTTAATATTATAGATCCATCTCCCACCACCACCAAGTGATTTTGTGAACTAAACTGGAGACTCTGAAAATAGAGGAAAAAGAACTCTAAGTGTTGATAAAATATCTGTCTTTGAAAAGCATGTCCTCACAGGAGGTTCATGATGATGATAGGGTGCAGACACTGGGGGACAAAGCTCCAGCATATTCCATAGTTGTCAAATGGCACAGACGATTTCATTGTTTCAATTGCAATGATGCAAGTGGTTCTGGATGACCACCCACATCGGAGGAAAATGCCAAACGTGTGCATGACCTCATCACGCAGTGGGTCCCACAAATGTTGACAGATGAGTAAACGGAATGCCACAAACAAATGTGCCTCGGCCTCACCTGGACATTCTTCTTCAGAATCCAACAAATTTCTTGTCTCGTACTGTTACAAAGGAAGGAATATGGTTTCATCCCTGGGGACTAAAAAAAATGTGTGATGTACACATACAAGCCACTAAATTAGAAACTTTTATTCAATACTGGACTGAATCTCCTTTAGCCTGAATTACAGCACATGTGTGGTTTGGCTTAGATTCCACATTACATCATATCAGGCATTCACCAGACAGTCCTTTAACTAGCTCAGATTTGACGAAAGAGGACTGTCCTCCCGGATCTGTTTTTCTAACATGTCACAACCATTCTCAATGGGGTTCAGATCCGCGTTTTATGGTGGATAGGGAAGATGGTGAACAAGCTCACTAAACCACTGCTGAACACATCTTGCTGGATACAAGCATTGTTGTCCATTTTTGTTGAAACAGCTGTCACCTGCTGGATAAAAGTCAACACTACAGGATGGACTTGATCGGCAACAATGTTCAGATATTCCTTGGAGGACACCTGACCCTCCAGCAATATCAGGGGACTCGTTTCATACCAACAGAATCTTCCACACACCTTGACATCACCTCCAGAACCTTGAGTTGTGTTTACAAGGGAACTGGGTCTTCTGCTTCATGGGGCTCCAGCCAAACTCCGTGCCTACCATTGTTACAGAACAAGGTGTACCACGACTCATCAAACCACAAGTTTTTACCAGTCTTCTAATGTCCAGTCGCAGTCTTCCTGACACAACTGTAGAGAAACTTTCCGATTCTTCGCAGAAATCAGTGGTTTCTGTATAGGCATGTGACTACCAATACCGATCCTCTGATTTGCTGAGCATAGTTCGCTGAAATATGGGTAGGGAACAGTCTTCATTTAATTCTTTGGTTAATTGCTGCACACAGGAAGTCCTGTTTCTCTGTACAAGCCTTTTCAGATGACAGCAATCGCGTTCCTGACAGATTGTCGCCGCATACAGTTACATCTCTTAGACAAGCAATTTGGATTATTTTTCCAATTGTTAAAGACCTGGGATATCTCCCCTTTTGAGAAAGCAGTCAGCTCTACTGTTTTCAAAAACATCACTCCAGCCAAATGGGCACGAACAATAAGCCCTTTACGAATTCCGAAAGATTCGTTGTTTTTCCCATTGTGACCAGCACAGCTGATGAGCAGCAGTCTTAAAAAACTACCTAGATCAGAGATTAAGCTACGGTCACTATTTTTGCAAAATGCGATGACTTAATCCAAAATGTGAAAGAAAAATCAGTGTCTATAGCAAAGTGGCACCAGCCGTTTAAATATCAGCCCATCAGCAGATTCTGCTGACTTTTCTATTTCTGTGAAAACTAGTTTCTGATTCTGGCCACGATTCACACTCCGCTGATATTATTTTCTTAATTTTTAAGGTATGTTCCTACAGCACCTATTGGCTCAATCACATATCCCTCCCTTCCATACATTCTACAGCACTCCATAAAGGATGGGGTAAGATTATAGAGGTTAGAGGGATTAGACCCCTCCTGCAATTCAAAGTTCAAATTTAAACCAGAGTCAGCTTGTGATGTCTATGGCATTCCCCCAAGGCCATAAACATTAGTTTTCAACTGATGTCCAAAAAGTTGTTGGTGTGAATAATTCAGTTGATGTTACGATTTTCCGAGTGACAAAAGCGGCTAACTTTCTTTAGCAATTTGCTACAACTCCCCCCCCCCCCCCCCGCCATTTTAGCAATTTTGCCAGAGCATTTTTTGAGCCATCTTAAACTCTGGCCTAGATCACATGGTGACGCACATGACCACATATTTTGCATATTCACTGCATAAGTGACATTAATGTACATCTGCATGAAGGTTTCTAATTCAATGGCCTGTGTGTGCAGAAGCAAACATCTTCATCTATCCAGAAGTTTGTTGTTGCTCTGTCAGTCGGCATGGTAATGGCATTAGTTTCTTTGGAACGCAGAAGGCATCACAGTTGATTACCAAGAAAATGACACCACTGTCACCTGTGCATACTGCACCAACCACATAAGATAACTTCGTACAGTCATCAAGGAAAAGAGGTGTCGAAAACTGGGAAGAGGCATCTCCCTCTTTCAAACCAATGCATTCTGTCATGTCTGCAGATTACAAAAACCACCATACAGATTGCTGGATTTGAGTTGCTTCAAAACCCACCCCATTCTCCAGACCCTGCCCATAGTGACTTTTTATTTCCCAAGTTAACAGAAAACATGTGTGGGAAATGATCCAACTCTGAGGCGGTAGTACATGTGGGTGTGTAGTTAGAACACCAAGATTTTTTATCTTGCCAGGATAAAGGCACAAGAAAATTGATGAAAGAAGTGCACTGCAATGAGTGGGAACTATGTCGAAATATAAAAAAGAAATCACTAGCACAGCTTTCCTGTACGTGTTACGAATACACCAGCAATGATGTGCTGTACCAATACTTTAGCTAGGGACAAAAATAAAAAAGACATGCTGAATGCTTTAGGAGAGAGCTGTTGAGGTGGATGTGTGATGACATCAAAGAGCACAGAATTAAGGATCAGAAAAGTTTAGTGCTATACTTAAAGTGATGGTGATTTCCAAGAAGAGCCTAACACTGGTATAATAATGAAGTGATGGTTATTTCTAAGAAGCATGATAACAATGGTATAAATTTGTGTTATGAAGGTATGAAAGTTATGTGGGATATGAACAAGCAGAAAAGAAAAACCTGAGCCAAAATAGAGGGACTGTACAAACGACATGAGGAAAGATATGCAGCAATAAACCAATCCAACTGTGGAACTAATGATAATCACTGGTGGGAATGGTGGTGGTGGGGTGAGGTTGGAGGAACTAAAAGTCATAAAATTTATTACAGCCTTCTCAAGATAGCCTGAACACCGCTTCTTAATTACAAAACAAGAAACCTTGGTATAGATTAAATTATTACACCATTTTAATTTCATTCAAAGAAGACAGATTTCTGTTTTCCTTTAAATGAAAAGTAAAAACTTAAGACTGCCAAAATGACTCATTTGTGGTCTCTTTTTATTCGAAAATAATGTTTCAATGAAAGTAAACAATGTGTTCCCAACTACCACCCAGAAGAAACACTGAACACCAAGAGAAAAAAAATATTTCATAAATTAGTGGCAATGTTCAGGAAAGTTTGAACTAAAAACACTGGATACTGTGTTTGTTATATAAGAATGATTGGCAAATTTTCCCACTTTTTAAACAATTTTGACATTATGACATCCCCAAAACAACCTAGAATAAAGGGGAACAACAGAAAAGAATTGAGGGCAGCAGAGGCTAACACACGTCATGGCAGGTTTAGAGGCACAGTAAATCTCATAAGTCAATTGGGAAATGAACATTTGACAACCATTAGTTTGTGATTTTTCATGATAGACCAGTTCAAATGGATTCTTCTGCCAGAAGCATCCAAAGAGACGTGCATGCTACTGGGGGATTACCTCACAGACCTTTTAGACATCTGAAAACTTCTCACCTCAAAAACTTTCCTCATTGAGATAAATCAAGTCAGAGGGGCTATCAGTGGTTAATATGGCATAGTAATAATATCAGTTATTAGCATGATATGTGCCTAAAAATAGGCCCCAGTTGTGGCTTCAATAAAGAATGGGAATCCCTTCACAAGCCCATTCTGAAAGATGATTCAGCGGGGAAACGGTCAACTAGTTGGTATGCCCTGGGTTGTGTAATAACCATGGCTTTCACTTGGAAATATGGGACCTGTGGATTCAGTTCTCTCCTCCAGAATAATACATTTTTTTAATTCTCTGAGGAGTTCTTAATTCAAATGATGGTGGCTTACAGTATCATCACGCTTAAAATACTAAAAATGTTTTTCTACAGCTCAGTTACATAAAAAAAATTGCTGAAAACTATGGCTACCCAAAACAATGTATCAAAAAATGGACTTCGGAAGTTCAACATAAATTACATAGTAGCACATTGTCATGAAAGAAGGAACAATTGAAATATATCAGAGCAGTTCCATATCTTAAAGGTGTTTCATCTGAAATCAATAAGCTATGCAATAAATATGATATTCAACTAGGATGTAAGGTCAATACAATCAAGAATCTAATGTTAAAAAGTAATGACAATATTTGTTGTTTGGAACAAGCAGGAGTTTATGCAATACCTATCTCAACAAATCCACCAATTTCATACATTGGCAGTACTAAAAATTAATTAAAGCACAGATTAAAGCAACATTTAAAAAATTGGCAAGAAAAGCAAAAACTGCATTAATTTAATACTGCCTTGAAAACCAAGAGCACCCGAATTTCGAAGATATTAAAATTATTAAAAAATGTAAAACAGAAAGGCACTCTTACAGATTGCTGAGACAGTACTTACAGAAAAAAATAGAGATAGGATATGTAACTTCAGTGATCCGAACATACTTAATGATAACTGGAAAGCTTTGATCAAAAGAACAAAAGAAAAAAAAGTTGGAAGGCTAGAAAAATGACCTGATTGAAGAACAGAGGGCGCTACATGCGAATATCTGTAGATGCATCGAGAGAGAATGGGACCGGGACCGAAATAATCACTTGATCTGCGGTGGCAGAGAGGAGCGGATGGGAAACATACCTACTGAAGATGGCCAGAGCCCGGCGGAAAGCGCTTGAGGCAGAGTAGTCATGAGGGTTAGGGTTAACATCGATGGTGGAGTTCACTGAGGTTCACATTGGTGGACTATGTGGGGCTCATGGAGTGCAAGAGCGAGCCTAGGTATGAATGAGTTGAGTTGAGAATAAATGTATATGTAAATAGTGTATACATAGTCTTTATTGAAGAGTTGTAATGTGAGAGTATGTGAATGTCGTGACAATGGAAGCGGAGCGGTCACGAAGATTGGGGTTAAAACATCGACGGTTGAGTTCTTCAAAGGTTACATCGGCAAACTACATGGTGTTTCTGGAGTATAAAAAACAAGACGAGTATGAATGAATTAATTTACAAGGTAGCTTACCTCTTTCTACACTTCCCACACGTTACATTCTTTCAGCCATCATGCTTGGCCTAGGCCAGCGGTGTGGTATTCCATTTTTGGTTCACAGGTTTTCTTGAATGCTTTACCAACTCTTATGTGACATGAAGTGTCCTGTCGTCTTGTAAAAACCTAACCCTCGTTGCTATAAAACCACTTATTGAACTCAAAGACTTATGATATCATAGACAACTACGAAAAACTTATGTACAAACATGCAAATTCTGAACCAAAAAAAAAAAATTTTTTTTAATTTAAAATCATATATACAAATATTTACACACAACTCATTCACTGGACTTCTCGAAAACCAACCACACCCTAGACCACTCCCAAGCAGATTGCCTCGAGTACTTTCTGTCCTCACTATCTTCAGGAGGTGTTTTCCCTTCTGCCACTGCAGCAAGAGTGGGTGATACACCCAGCTTCTTCGCCCCGCCCCATTGTCAACCATGAAACGCTTCCACCGTGGCTCCATCTGTCATTGACCTTAGTGAACTCTTCATTTTCTCTTTCCCTTTCTGTGTTTTTGGTTCTTTTGGTCAATTTTTATTAATTCCTTCCATTTCTCATTAAGTATATTAGGATCGTTATTATTACATACTCGGTATCTATTTTTTTCAATTATTACTGATTCTGCAATACGCAGGTGTCTTTCATTACGACTTGTTTTTATTATTTTAATTTCATCAAAATTTGGATATGTCTTGTTATCTAGGCAGTATTGTATCAGTGCTGTTTTCGCTTCATTTTTTTTGCCAATTTTTAACATGCTGTTGTAATCGATGTTTTAACTGATTTGTAGTACTACCTATATATGACATTGGTGGGATTCCATTTATTGGTATTTCGTACACACCAGCTTTTTCCAAGATTCTGCATTTTCCTGTGTTATTAATTATCATATCTCCAATAGTCATTACTTTGGTTCTCATCTGAATACCATATTTATTGCATAATTTATTGATTTCCCTAGAGATTCCTGGAAGGTGAGGTGTTGCTCCGACATATTGTAATTGTTTTTTTCTGTTAGGTGAATAAGTATCCTGCATCTTTACCTGTACTTCATAAATCCATTTATTTATCTTCTGTGGAGGGTATCCATAATTGTATGTGATTTCTTTAATATAATTTATTTCTTCATTACGAAATACTTCTGTAGAGGAATGTGTGGTAGCTCTTTTAATTAATGTTTTTATGCTATTACATTTCTGTGCATAAGGGTGTGTTGAGTTATATGGTATCAGAACTGGGACATATGTTTGTTTTCTGTGTACCTTGTACTGCAGTTTATTTCTTTGCTTGATAATCTTGACATCCAAGTAAGGTAAGATATTTTCTTCTTCATGTTCTATTGTCAATTTACTGCAGTTTATTTCTTTGCTCGATAATCTTGACATCCAAGTAAGGTAAGATATTTTCTTCTTCATGTTCTATTGTCAATTTGACAATAGAACATGAAGAAGTGGTCTAGGTGTGGTTGGTTGTTGGTTTTCGAGAAGTCCAGTGAATGAGTTGTGTGTAAATATTTGTATATATGATTTTAAATTTTTTAATTTTTTTTCTTTTTTGGTTCGGAATTTGCATGTTTGTACATAAGTTTTTTGTAGTTGTCTATGATATCATAAGTCATTGAGTTCAATAAGTGGTTTTATAGCAACGAGGGTTAGGTTTTTACAAGACGACAGGACACTTCATGTCACATAAGAGTTGGTAAAGCATTCAAGAAAACCTGTGAACCAAAAATGGAATACCACACCGCGGGCCTAGGCCAAGCACATGATGGCTGAAAGAATGTAACGTGTGGGAAGTGTAGAAAGAGGTAAGCTACCTTGTAAATAATATATTAGTATGCACGTAAATCTAAGAACAACTGTGGCTTCCGCTCTAGATGTTTTTAATCGGAATTCATGTATGAATTAAATTAAAAATAAATTTAAATGTAATTGTACATAGTGTATATAAGTTTTTATTAATGAGCTGGTAATACCAGGGTGTGTGATTGTGGTGAGTGTGTTGCAAGCATGTTTGTGTAGTAGGTGAGTTTGTAAATATGGGGGAAAAAAATTATTTTAAGTAATGTTGTACCTGAATGAAGTGGCTCAAGAGTGGAAATAAAAACAGAAATGACTCCAGGACCAGCAGAGTTAACACATGACGCTACGAGGATGATAGATGTAATGACCACAAAAACCTTTACGAGTAGTGACAAGACTGCTGAAAATGTTAGTAAGAGGAACAAACCCGAAAAGGGGAGTTTACCTCAATTGGACGCTTAAAATAATGCACAGCACATTTTGAGTGAAACTGCATTAATAGGCAAGAATTCAGTCACCAAATGATGCATCTGAGAAGCTACACTTAATTTTAAGCAGAAGCTATAGTGTGCGAGTACATGCATGTACTGAGTACAAGTAGATATACACTGAAGTGCCAGAAAAACTGGTATACCGGTCTAATACTTGGTAGGTCCCCCACGGGAGCGCAGGACTTCAGAAATATGACGGGGCATGGACTCCACTAGCTTCTGGAAATATGCTGTAGGCAATGCACACCATACTTCCTGCAGAGCGTTCCACAATTTGGGTGTATTTTAAGGTCTCGGATTCCCATGTTCGATAGTGCATTGCATGGCATCCCAAATGTGTTTTATCACGTTCAGATCTGGGGACTTGGGTGGGAATGGCAACACCTCAAACTCAGATGAATGCTCCTCTAACCATAATGTGGCATCCAGACACTTGTGTGGAGGTCCATTGTCCTGTTGGAACAGGCCCAACCCATCAGAATGAATGCAGGATATGAACGAATGTACCTCGTCATCAGAAAGGATGTGCACATGGCATTGGCCAGTCACAGACGTTTGTAGACGTACCAGGGGTCCCAGTGAAGTCCAGCTAAACACACTCCATATCATTACGGACCCCCCCCAGCCGGTACAGTTTCCTGTTGACAGGCGGGATCCATGGCTTCACAGGGGCTTGCGCCACACACGAATCCTTCCATCTGCCCGATACAGTTGGAAACGCGACTCGTCAGACCAGGCTACTTGTTTCCAGTCATCAAGTGTCCAGTGGCGGTGTTGCCGTGCCGAAGCAAGGCGCATAGCTCTGTGTCGTGCACCCATCAAAGAGACTCGAGTCGGGCGTCGGCTCCCAAAGCCCATATCATGCAGGGTAAGTTGCACAGTCCGAACGCTGATGCTTGTTGAGGCTTGAGCATTGAATTCCCATGATACCTGCAAGAGTGTTGCACGCCCATCGCGTGAAACGAGTCTTGACAGCTGACAATAGACACGTTCACCCAATGTCTTTTTACGGCCACACTGGTATCGTAGGTTGGAGGTTTTGCCGGAATTCTTGTAGTCACAGTACACCCTTGCGATGGTCGTCCGTGAAAATCCGAACTTCGTTTCTACCTCCTAAATACTATGGCCCATCTCACAGGCGCCAACTATGACACTGCGTTGAAAATCGCTTAAATCATTATTACTTGTCATTCTCATGCCGAAAACAGCTCTGACAGCTGGCAAGGATGTCTATCACTTTATATACGCACTGGCGGGTGCAACCATGTACGCGCATAGGTGACGTTGCTATGTATTTTGCATAAGCTCGTCTGTACCAGTTTTTCTGGCACTTCAGTGTACATATCCACTAGTACTCAGAAAGAGTGAAGTTCCTAAATTAACATGATTTTCACAAGTGAAGAAAAGTTCAAATAGATTTATGAGGTTACATTTATGATGGAATTTCAGATTATGCTGTTAAAGCATGCATTTACAGTAATTTCACTACTCAGTGTTAGAATCAGAAATAAATCTTTTACTGGCCCAGTGGATGATTAGAATTTGCAAGCCATTGGTCCACCAAAATGCCCATCAATTTTTTTTTCTTTACATAAAAAAAAAAAAATAGACATCTGCAATATATGTAGAAAATAACATACCATTCCAACAGAATTATCTCGAATATTTGTTTTTAAAATGCCAAATTTGAAAGTGTAGCTCTCACGACAAAGAATGTTTCCAGATTAAGACTACGATGGATTGGTGATACAGCAGAGTAAGAGTGAATTCCCAGTCTGTTTTTAAGTAAGAATGAAACGAGGAGACTCCGAGGGTACAAAAATTCACATACATGAGTAGCCTTTTTTAATATGCTTTATCATTTAGGGTTTAGCTTCCCTTCCATTATTTTAGTCTTACTGCTCATCCCTCCTACTTTCTCATGAAGTTTTAGTCTCCCGTTGAATACTGTTTCATGTGAATTGCTCTTTTGCAGAAATTACCTTCATGCATTAAATATCTGCTGCATTCACCAGGGTTGGTGAATGCAAGGAAGAGCAGGGCATTTACTTTTTTTCTATTTTTTTTTTATTGGAGGTTTAACGACTACTGTGAGCAACTTAATGGGCTATAAGCAGTCACCCGTCCCTAATTTAGGGTCATTGGTTCCATGGAAGGGAGAGAGCCAGTGCCATAAGACAAACACAACATCCATGCCTTACCAGGATTCGAACCCGGACCCCTTTTGGACGAATGATTAGAGGCCATCACTTAGACCACTGCACCACCGGAGCAGCAGCATTTACTTTGCTTACTTCTCATTACAAAGGGTGGGGACGGAGGTAACAAAAAACGGCCATTTCCGTTACAAGACAAGGACTAGCAACCTGCTTTTCTGTCGGTGTTTGTTGTTTCTTCCATACTTTACAAATCATGAAGGATAAAAAAAAGCTGTTATCCAATAGCATTTCATGATCCTATCACTAGTTTGCAGCCTAAGAAGAAAACCGTATAGCAAGGTAAAAGAAATAGAAATTCATTTTTGAACTTCAGACAAATTAAACAAAAAAGGAAAGAGAAAATCTGCTGGCCATCCGGGCCAGTAAAATCAATAGTTCGGTGGTCCAACGTAAGTTTTACTGGCTGGCCAGCAGACCACTGGGAAATTCGAACACTGCTACTGAATATTAATTTAAACTGAAAGAGTGGCGTAAGATGAGTCACCATACTCTCACAAAATTCAGAGGATGACAACAGCACTAAAAGCACTTAAGCTTGGAAACTATAAAACATGTACCAATTCAAAATTAATACATATACAATGTACACAGACACTTACGTGTATTCTTGTAACGTGTTATCATAGCTTGATTTAACACCATACTTTTCGGCATTCATTCTGAACATTTCGTTTGCGTCCCAACCATTCTGGAAAATAATAAGCAAGGGTCACACAAAAGGAAATATTCATAGCGAACAGTGGAACGTGACTCCACTATAATAAAGGCTTCAGTTTTCATAATTATAATCGCAGAACACACTTTTACATAGAAAAGGTACAAAATATCTTACTACCCTACATAAACATGAAAATACACGAGAAACTGACACCACAACGCAATCAACAACTCCATCATTCTTATGGTATGAATAACAATTGGAACGATTTGTCAGGAAAGGCTATACAGTTTAAAAAAAAAAAAAAAAGGCACAGGGAGCATCAGACACAATAGGTGTCTTATAATATATATTCAGCACCTGCCCAGTAGCAGAATTGCTGCGATTTGTGACATATGTCACAGATTTTACTTTAGTCCTGCAGACAAAAACAATATCCTCAGGCCCCTAATAAATCCTCTCTTGCAGGCTCCCATTCATGGATACAAATGTTCCATCTTTCAAAACTTTTGAAAAATAGAAGTTAGATGGAGTGAAGATTTCTCCTGTTAATAGTAATTTTTCTCTCTCGATGTTCTGTATGTACAGTAATGTTAAATATCATTTTATAGCATAAATATTTGTGTTTCAGTTTGAAAATGGAGGCAAAAATTTCTGAAGGCAGAAGTTAGCCAGAGCCAAGTAATCATATATATTCTGCTTGTGATGTCCTCTTTGCCCCATATGGTTGTTAAATATTTTATTACATAAATATTTGCACTTAAGATTGAAAACGGAGAAGAAAATTTCGAAAATGGAAGTTAAACGGAGTGAAGATTTCTCTCGTTATCGTAAAATGGTGCAAAAATTTTCTACAACAGAAGTTGGCAGCAAAGATTTCTCCTGTAATCATTGCCCCCCTCCCCCATTTATTTGTTTGCAGTGTTTTCTATGCACAGTATTATGTTTAAACATATTTTAATTACATAAATTTTTGCATTTAAGGTCAAAACTGAAGAAAGAATTTTCAAAAATGGAAGTAAGACAAAGCAAAGATTTCTCCTGTAATATTTTTTTTAGTGATGTTCCCTTAGCCTTGTGTTGTTATTAAATATAACTTCATTCTATAAATCTTTGTGTTTGAGCTTGAAAATGGAAGCAAAATTCTAGGCACAGAGGGCAAAATGTTTTTGATCATCCTAGTTATTGCAACTGCTGTAATGCCTACACTAGGCTTTTTTCCTTGTAGCAAAAATATAAAGTTGTCAGTTTCTTTTTTGGTTTTTTTTTCTGGTAAATCTCTACCGTGAAAACTTTTGTTTTTCACATCTAGCAGTTATCTTGCCCAGTGACCACCCGCAGATTTCTTGTGGCAGCACGATATCTGTCGTAGATTGATCAGGAACTTTCAGCTATGGGGCCCCAGTAGTATTCTAACATACGCACCAGGACTACTAGCCACAGCAATGCTGACCACAAAATACAGGGTTTGTACTGAATTTTGGAAGTCCATTTAAGGAGTTTTTAAAACATTTTCCCCAAGAGTGTCAATAACAAAACCAGAACTTTTTAAAGCTTAATTCCTCTGAAAATGCCTGGTTTCACATTGCTTAGCTCTACTTCTTGCTACATAGGCGAGAAAGCATTTTTCCTTTCATTTACAAATTTTTTTTTTATTAAAGTTCGAAATTGGAATGTCAAGCCTCTGCTGCCACTGCCCATTTCCTTAAAGTCATTTCCCCTGCACACTGAGCAAACGTTTTTAAATGTCAATTTTGCTTAAAACAAAAAAAAAAAGCAGAAAATGCTTGCTTTCTGGTAATTAAAGAATGGGAAAACACATGTTCTGATTTAAATTAAATATCAAATACACTGGTGTCTAAAACCTAGGGACGAACTACATTTTTACCTGCATAAAAAAAAGCAATACATGACCACAGCCAAATGGAGAAATAATTATACTGCCAGCATATGAACACATGAAAACGCACAAAATTGTTTATAAATGATGCACATATTACACTGCAATTGGTGTTTATGCAAAAGTTACAAATTTCCAAAGGACATAGTTGGATAAAGGATGTACAGTGCTTATTGATAACCAAATGGAGTGACATTTCAGTATGGAATGTACACCCCAAACTGTGATGCAATCCTCACAACATTGTGGCATGCTGAGCACCAAGTGATCCAGGAGTTCTTGAGGCAAATTGGATCACTCCTCCCTTAGAGCACAAAAGAGGCCCTGCTTGTTTTCTGGAGGGGATTTCTGAGCACCAATAATGCTTGTCCCCATTGCATCCCAGACATGTTCAATGGGGATGGGTTCTGGGGAGTATGCTGGCCAATCAATGTGCTAAACATTCTCAGTCCCTAGAAGTGTCTGAACTGCACTCATACAGTGAGGGGTCACACTGTCATCCATAAACAGTCTTCACTACAGCACCATGGAATAATCAAACATAATGTAGAACTTCGTTGCAATATTGTTTGCCCATCATAGTCCCATTTTCCAGCACCTGTAGCTCGCTGTGTTCAACTAAACATGCTGCCACTCCGCACCATCTCCTCAGCATTGCCATGTCTGTCTCTTTTCTGCACATTCTTCTTGCACTGGTATGCAATGCCACTTTCATGCCAGATCAGCTGACATCTAGAATCCAAGGATAGACTGAAACGACTCTCATTTGTGAAAAGTATATTGGCCCATTGATGAGGTGTCCAATTTCTATTAATACGACACCACTTAAAATGTGCACTATGCTGAGCTCTGAATACAGAGGGATGCAGACTACAGGCTTTCAGGCATATAAAGCCCTATATGTCGCAGACATCTTGCCACAGTTTCTCACGATATCTGCATTCCAGTGCTGGAACGGAGGCAACTTGCAAGCTGACCAGCCATGGTGACGTGATTACGTTTTGCGGTTACAACTAAAAATCTGGCGTCATGCGCCGTAGTAGAGCGAGTGGGCGACCTCCTAGCATTCATTTGGAACACATTCCACTGGTTTTAAATACTGTCCAGAGGTTGGATATCACACTATGCATGATTCCAAACTCCCTGGCAACATCACTCCCTCAGCAGCCTTCTTCCAGCTTCCCTATAATTCTTCCCAGCATGAAATCATCTAGATGACATCTTTGAGACATATCATAAATTACTTTGTCAAAATAAGAGTCATTTGTGTAATGACCTTTCGTTACCTTTAAACTTTTTGCACATTATCTTCCTAGTAAGCTCCATTTGACAAATTGTGGAAGAACAGCCGATTTCCTGATAACACTTTCTTTGACTATTGCAATAATTTAATAACATTTTAACTATATGTATAGTTAAAATGTTATTAAATTATTGTAATTTCCTTTATCTAAAAATTCATATTTCTTACAAACCTTTCATATAGGAACCAAGTAGTCAAGTAGTCATGCTGTCTCCTTTTGCGTGATATATATCGTAAGTTTTACGCGTAAGGTTCGTATTTTTGAAGAAATCTTGAAGAGAGTATCCTTGTGTCCAATAAAAAGTCATATTTGCAAAGAGGTTAAAAAACAATGGGAAATATGTACATGACTAGTAATGGGATGCCAGAAACTACACAGAAACAATGTCTTGAAAAATCAAGTGAACTAATACTTCTTTAAAGAACTTTAATGAATGAAACAAACCAGGAAAACGAGCTATCTACTCCACAAATGTGTCCATTTGCCACTAATGAAGGAAATGCTGACCTTCAAAAACATCCTATGCATTTCGGCAACGTATGCGTTACCATCCTCAGGGATGAAAATGGCGGCTGTGTTCCCTTGTGGTCATGTAGGATCTGTCACGTACATCGAACTGGTAACATCTTCGCTGTCGAAAAATATGACGCCATTTTCTCGAGGTGTTGCCACCTCCTGTTCTTCTGCGTGTATAATTTCTTGAGTCAATGTTATTTTATCTACTGTCATATTAGGTACTGTCTTCTGTTTGTCTTAGTTTTTTGCTCATCTTGGATTAGTATTTTCCAGAATAAATACTAATCCAACACATTTGTGGAGTGGATAGCTCGTTTTCCTGGTTTGTTCCATTCATTAATGTTCTTTAAAGAAGTATTAGTTCACTTGATTTTTCAAGACAATGTTTCTATGCAGTTCCTGGCATCCCATTACTAGTCATGTACATATTCCCATTGTTTTTTAACCTCTTTGCAAATATGACTTTTTACTGGACACAAGGATACTCTCTTCAAGATTTCTTCAAAAATACGAACCTTACGTGTAAAACTTATGATATATATCACGCAAAAGAAGACAGTATGACTACTTGATTACTTGGTTCCCATATGAAAGGTATGTCAGAAATATTAATTTCTAGATAAAGGAAATTACAATAATTTAATAATATTTTAACTATATATATTTTTTTTTTAGCCTTGTAATAGTCAAAGAAAGTGTTATCAAGAAATCGGCAGTCCTTCCACAATTTGTCAAATGGAGCTTACTAGGAAGATAACATGCAAAACGTTTAAAGGTAACGAAAGGTCATTACACAAATTACTCGTATTTCGACAAATTTTATAGTCTAAGCATGTTTATATAACTCAAATACTTCTTTGGGTAATATTGCATAAATTACTTGTTTGTATTTTTGTCTCCACGTCCAGATTTTCCTTTAAACACATGTCGCTTACCATGCCCTTTTCTCTTTTATTCATTTAAGTGATACCACGTGACCCTTGTGTGCATGATTCAACATTTTGCATGTGCTCTGGCTCTCTACTGAATGTCCTCAGTTATGCAAATTGCCACAAGCTGTTTCATCCAATTTTGTGGTTGTAACCTTTCAAAATAGTGTTTGTCCTTAGGTTTTGGACACCAATGAATATGTATTGCATTGTTCACTTTGACAGGAAAACAATTTTACAGTTAATGAAAATGGCTTCAATTTCATTACAGAAGGATTAAGTAATGATTTTGAAAAATTAAATTTTGATTTAAAAAGAGGAAATAGGGAAGAAATGTTTGCTCGACTGATTGGTTTTGAAGAAGATACTGTTAGAAATAGGAAAACATATTGGGTATATAAATAAGTTTTGAGGGATTTCCGTTCGGTGTCGTACTTATTACTGCTCGCATGTATTTTAAGGTGGCAACACTGCGATATCGCAGTACGAGATGCCAGCTGTCAGAGTCAGTATACAGCGTTCGATTGAGGTGCGAAGACGTATCTGTTTTACTTGATGGATAATGGCAACTTTCGTCCCGACAAAACAACATTTGCGGGAAGTGGGAAGTGTTAGTGCATTACTTTATTCTCAAAAAAAGTGCTGCCGACAGCTATCGCTTAATGTCAGAAATCTATGGTGAACATTCCCCATCCATAAAAACATGTGAGTATTGGTTTAGACGATTCAAAAGGAATGATTTCGATGTAAGTGATAAAGAACGTTCTGGACCACCCAGAAAAATTGCTGATGCCAAATTGGAAGCTTTACCGATGAGGATTCATGCCAGACCCCAAAAAAAACTAGCAGCAGCATTAAATGTTAGTCAACTATGCATTTCACAACGTTTAGCTGCCATGGGAATGGTGCAAAAAGAAGGAAATGGGGTTCTACATGCTTTGCGGGAAAGAGACCTTAAACGTCGAAAAACCATTTGCAAATTGCTGCTTCAAAGGCAAAAAAGAAAGTTTTTTTTTGCATCGTATAATTACTGCCGATGAGAAATGGATAGGGTACGATAACCCTAAACGGCAGAAGGCATGGGTGAAGCCAGGTGAACCAGGTCCTTCAACGCCAAAACGCAATATCCATGGTTCAAAGGTAATGCTGTGTATCTGGTGAGACCAGAAGGGTGTGATCCACTATGAACTGCTGAAACCGTCAGAAACTATTACTGGTGATCGGTATCGAGCCCAATTAATGCATTTAAAACGAGCTCTCACGCAAAAACGGCCGGAATGGGAGAATAGACACAACAAAGTCATCTTACAGCATGACAACGCAAGACCACATGTTTCTCGACCTGTGAAAAAGTACTTAGGATCCCACTGGAAAGTTCTACCCCACCCGCCATATTTGCCAGATATTGCGCCATCGGATTACCACATGTTCTGGTCGATGCAGTCAGCACTTTCTGGAGAACGGTTTAGTTCTTATGAAGACATCAAAAAATTGGCTGAACAACTGGATCTCTTCCAAGGAACCGGAATTCTTCCTTCGGGGCATATGTTCACTGCCCGAAAGATGGGGTACAGTTGTAGCTTCAGAGGGAGCATACTTTGATTAATATTAAAATATTGTTTCCATTCTCCAACAACGTGTTTTGTTCACCTCAAATCCCTCAAAACTTATTTATATACCCAATAGCATTTCCGAAGAACAAATATCGTTCTTCTAAATCTGTTTCACATATTAAATTTGAATGCTCTGACCAAGGAAGGCAGTTTGCTCAATTAGTTCTATGAAGTCATATTATACAATTTACAATGACAATGCAAAATGCTAACTCACCGTTTCTTTACTTGAATTTCAGGCTGGCTGCTTGCTGCTCTTGTCAAACATGTTGGGACAAGTGTCGTTTTACGAACTTATACTGGTAAAAATGACATTTGTCCCAACGTGTTTAACAAGAGCAGCAAGCAGCCAGCAGGAAATTCAAGTAAAGAAACAGTGAGTTAGCATTTTGTATTGTCATTGTAAATTGTATAATACCACTTCACAGAACTAATTGAGCACACTGCTTTCCCCGGTCAGAGCATTCAAATTTAACATATGAAACAAGATTTGGAAGAACAATATTTATTCAGAAATACTATGAACAATTACCACATAATCCAGCAACAAGCTTAACCTGAGCTTGAGCTATATCTGATAGCAAAACGTGCGTTTCATTCAAAAAATACTAAACAAATATGAAATTCCTTTTTTTCTTTTTTACTTTTACCAAAGATAACAAAATCAAGGAACATGATCCAAAAACTATGAAAATTAAGAATATAATCTGGAAGAGAAGGAAGAAAAATGAAAAACAAATGCACCTTGGTCAGAAAAATTAAAAATTTTGAAAAAAACATGGGGCGGGGCAAACATTGCTAACATTCCCATTTTTGTTAGAACACCAATTTCTGGTGGTTCCAAACAGTTTTGGCTACCAAAAGGCCAGATCACATCAAAACATAATAAAAAGAAAACTTCAAATAAATGTTACTATATTAAAAACATCCAATAAACAACCCTAAAGGTGTTTAATAAATGTTAGGAGCTTGAAAACAAGAAAATAAATTTTAGAGAGATGCTGTATAACACTATTTCACTGAGATTTTTGATTTATGTAGTATATTCATCTTTCCGTACTCCATGGTGGATCAATTATTTCCAGTGATTATGAAGAATCCGTAGAACTTGGAGTATCTGGGTTTTCTCCAAAGCAATGCTGTGATATGTAACAATGTTTTTCTGATCATACCTTTTGTTTACCTCATTGAGAGGGCCGAGTAAATGTCTTCTGGAAAAGGTGATCTCAAAATAGCTTACGGCAAAGAGAGAAAATTGTGAAAATTTCAAAAAAAATAATAACAAGAAAGATGACACCAAATTTTTGGGTGTAATAAGCACATCTTTTGAGTCCTTTCCGAGACAATTTTTTTTTTAAGTTATTGATAGTCAATAAACCGATTAGCAAAAAAAAAAAAAAAAACTGTGTTTCTACAATCGAGAAAACACATCCAGAAATAGAAACAGCTACTTGTACTCACAAGTGGCTAAAAAGTATATTTATGAAAATTATCAAATTGTTCACAAAGTTTCTCATAGGAGAAGGAAGATATCAGAGACAAAGGGATAAGAGAGGAAAACATGATGCAACTTTATGCCCTTAGTGGAAGGATTTTGAATAATGGAAAAGTAGAAAATATGCAAAAAGTATTCTTCATAGAAAAGTTATGCTAAGTACAAAAATTATTTTTCAAATACGTCTCCTGAAAACAGAGATAGCAAGAAAAAGGTTTTGACATTTCTACCCCCAAGTGGGATCACTGTGCATTACATAAGGAAGATAACATTCCCCATCTTTACTGTAATGAACGGCATACAGCAAAAAAAGAAAAATTTTGACAGTGGAGACACAGCAGCAAACTCAAGAACACAAACACTACCAAGTAAAAAAAATGTGGACTATAAAAAACTCCACAAGTGCAAGCAAAGTGTTCCACAAGGTAAATGGTATCTGGGATCAGAAATTTTTTAAACCGGACATTTAGAAGCAGAGATATTGAGAAAAACGAATTAAAATTTATGCCCCTAGTGGAGAAATTGTGCATTATTTTGGGAAGGAAATACACACAAAATGTTTCATAGTTAGTAGTATCTGACCGAAAAAGAAATTTTTCAATCAGGTTTTTAGTCCCGCAGATTGCTGCAAATATGCTGTAAACGGAAACTTACACCTTCTAATGGCAAACTTGTGCATTAATAAAAATTTGAAATTATATGCAAAACATTTCACACCAGAAACATTCTCCAATAAGGAATTTTTCAAATTGGACTCTTAACAGCAGAGATATCAACAAAAATAAGGTTTATATCTATGCCCCTAGTGGCAAACCTGTTTTAAACAGAAAGTATTCTCAGGTTTTCCATAGTAAGCAGTAGCTGATCACAAAAGAATTTTTTCGGGTTTGCAGAAGTGCAGATTTTGCTGCAAATGCATCAGAAACAGAAATATATACAGACTTGCCAACCTCAACAAGAGAAAAATCCTGCAAGCATTTTTCATATGTTTCAAATATCAATGGACATAATTTGAAGCACTAATGTTACGTTAATGCATATGAAAAATGTTGATTGGATTATATTTATCTATGTTTATTTTATTGCTCCATCACAATCATTATTAAAAGTCTACACTTTCAGAACAATTACTAAATATACAATATTATACACAAGCTATTTACATTATACCAATATGATTCTAATTTTTATGCAGTGCATTTGCTGTACTAGACTTGCACCTCCTCAAAAAATCAGTATCAAATTTCTTTTCAAAGCAAGGTCCTTGTTGATTAGATTTTATGATCAACAGATTTTCTAATGTTTCTTTGACATTGTTGATCTGAACTGAGAACTGGTCTTTGTCATATAACTGAAAATCCTCTCACACTCGGCATTGCTGTGAGGGATTGTTAGTATGAGAAGCATTAAACATGACAGCCTCTTGAATTTAAATTCTCCATTAGCACTTTTAAGTTTACCTATTAACTACCACTGAATATCAGCTCACTCTTCTTCAAGAATTTCTGCCTGGAATATCTTCATGTTGAATACAGCAACACTCAAACTGGAGGATATCAAATGCTTCATCCTCATTTGAAACTTCTATTGCTCTTTAGGACAATAGAAGAGTACTTTTCAACACAAAAAACATACTTTACAAAATGAAGATTTCTCTATTAAGTGAATGTCAGCTACTTCTGCATTAATAAATATTTCATCATCAATAGGGAATTTATGAACCATGTAATCACATGTAGCAACATAAAAGTTTCTCACACAAGAATAAAACATACGTGTTTTTGAAGCTTTTAAATTTGAAACCAATTTTTCAGTGGACCTACCAATAACTAAATCTGCATCAGATTTTGGGTTTTCAACTGAATGATAGTTAATAGCTTTAACTGAAGTCACACTTTTCACAACAGATGGCAAAACAAATTTTGACAGTGTATCTTTAAAGAGATTCAATACGATTGATCTGGCCATGTGGATGATGGGCTTATTTGTCTGAAACTGCAAATTTGTTTTGTCAAAATAAATATAAAAAATGAACAAATTGCTTTATTCAAATCGTCAGACAAAAACATAAAAATTATTTTTTCACGTGTTAGCACCGGCGATACTTAAGGTTGGTTTTGTCGCTCTATGGCTACTTTGGGTTCAGTTCCTTTGACAGAAAAATTCTTTTGGTGGGCAGGTTTCTTACTAATATTTCCTGAAAGATCTTCACTTTGCCTCTTTTTAGAGCAATCTGCCACATTTCCAGTTATCTTAGGGATGGTAAAATATTGAAGGCTATCAGTCACAGATTTACATTGTTTCACTTCTTCCTTGAAAAAATTTAGTAATAGATCCCACTGCTCCAACAACCTGCCTAAACATTTATTTAGAGAGAGAGCCATCTCATTGATACATGTTTTAGTATTTTTCTAGTTTCAGCATCACACATATTTTGAAACTTTTCTTTTCTTTTAGAGCTTCTCAGAAAATAATAAAATATATCAATAAAATATTCTTCAATATTACCTGGAAGGCATGCTGCTCCCTTTTCTGCAGCCAAATGAATTAGATGGCATGGGCACCCTATAACAACCAAATGGCTGACTTTCTTTTTAGAAAAGCTGCAACACCATTATATTTACCCACCATAACAGGTGCATTGTCCACACTCAAGGCAATGCAATTTCCTAATGGAATATTCTCCTCTTCCAAAGAACTGACTATCAATTTGGAAATATTTTCCCCAGTGCTATCCCCAACTAAAACAGGCACTTGAAATAACGAAGTTTCAATTTGATTGCTTTTGGCACTAAATAGTGATACAACAAGTGGGTAGTATTTTTCAGACTTATTGCTGCAGTCTGTCGCAATGGAAAATGGGCCGTTCTGCAAAGAATGAATCAAGTCCATTTTTGAAGATTTCCCCATTTTGGCAACAGCGCACGATGTTTATGTCCTGGCACATGCATATTTTTTTGCAATGTTACTATCGGGGAACATTTTCTTAAAAAACACACTTGCATGGTCAGCACAGCTTAAAGGTAAGTTATGTTCCACGAGGAATGAAGTAAATAAGCACTCACTCAGCACTGATAATGGCATCGAAAGAGGAACTATCTAGAGTAAAATTTAATGTTTTGTTATTTTCCACGCACTTAGAATTGTCCATGTGTTTTTGCGTATGAATGTGATTAACGATATAACCTTTGCCCTTGTGGACAACGGAAAAATCACATCTACAAATAAAGCAAAAGGCAAATTGTTGGCCCTTCCTTGATTTGATTATACACAGATAATCTGTCGTATAACACTTCTTAAAAACAGACTGATATTTTCTACCAGTCATCGCTTGATTAAACACATGCACAAAAAGTTCTCAGAAATTCCTGTGAAGATAGATAAAGTACATAAAAACAAACCAAAACACTACCGCGCGCTTCCGATAGAAATCTGCGTCAGTACGTACGGTGTGCGCCAAGGCCAAGCCCGCTACTACTCAGTGCTTGCAGCGCCAGAGATCATTAGCGAACAGAAGAGTAAACATCACTGCCAATGACAGAGCAAAACTGCTCGCTGCTGACTCAGAAGGGAAAGGCCGCTTCTCCACTAATGAACCGATGCCTCGGAGAACTTCGAACTTTTCCCCTCTTTATTTTGTAATTTACGCTTACGGTAATCATCGAAGTTCTCCGATGCCTTGGAGAACTTCGAACTTTTCTCATTACTTTTTCATTTATGCTACGGAAATCATGATGGAATCCGGCAATATTAATTTATAATCTGGAATTCCGGGAAGTGTAATAAAATCCGGCATTGCCGGCCTAAACCCGGAGAGTTGGCACGTCTGTATATACTTACACCTTTTGGTGTCCAAACCATTCATTACTAAAAATTAGAAATTATATGAATAACTTTTTCCCATCAGGAGTTCTATCAGATGCAGAAGAAACTTTTAAAACAGGAATTTTAGAAGCAGAAATACTGGGGGAAAACTTTATGCCCCCTAGCAAAAAATGTATGCATTACTTGGAAAAGTAAGCTGTACTCAAAATAGTATTTGTTATAAGCAGAGTAGCAGAATGTAGACGTATGCACGTACACTATACGCCGAAAGTCTCCAAATTATTAGCAGATTTTGCAGAGTGTTTGCTTGTAGATTAAAAAAAATAACATAAAAATTTTATTTACTGCAATTAAAACACTTACTCATGGCCTTAATTGCATTATATATACTTAATTTATTTTAACTTGAACTTTCACTTATTTAGTTTGCGAGTTATTAAATTAAAATATTTTCCTTGTGTATACTGTAAGTCTACTATTTTTGAATTAAGTTGTTGAAAATGCTACTTATAATTTTTGAAGGTTCATTAATGGAACTGCTTTTCTGGATATAACTTTCTTTAATCCGTCTCTTGTTTTTACGAGGTTCACAGTCCAATATTTTAATATTTTGCCACAAAAGTACATTTCACACACATTACTGCACATTCATTGTAATGTATTTATTTTGCCCTCATTGGAGTCTGTAATGTTCTAATAATTATTAATTGTTTTATTAATGTAAGGTCAGGTGATGCGTAACATCACAGCCTCTCCTTGACAAATGTCAACCCCGCCTTCTCGTGGTGCATCCTGTTCCCACTAAAGGGGCTCTGACGACCGCCAATAGCGGTATAACTATACCATCGGGATTAGAGGAAATTCTATCCCGCACTCACCAACCCGCTTGGCCAGCGTGGTGAGTTATGGCCAAACCCCTCCAAAATGATTCCACAACTTAAATCTTGGCCCTCAGTCTCCGGCAGCTGGAATGTACCTGGCCAAGGCAGCGGCCAGTGCGACATGAAGGCAGAGGGTGCTAAGAATCCCCGGAGGACCGGACTAGGCTGCCATCTGATGCTGACCTTGGCTACGTACAATGGGCGCTCCCTATCTTCTGATTCAAGGCTTCTTGAATTGGAAGAGGAACTACAAAGGATCAACTGGGACATCGTGGGGCTAAGTGAGGTAAGGAGAAAAGGAGAAGATCTCATCGAACTGAAAAGTGGACATCTCTTCTACTATCGTGGGACAGATACTGGCAGAACTAGTGGTGTTGGATTTATAATAAACAAGAAACTGAAGGATAAAGTTGTAGAAGTTGAAAGTTCCTCTGACAGAGCTGCACGACTTGTTATCCAACTCTCGAAAAGATACCAGGCTCAGATTATTCAAACTTATGCACCCACCACAAGTCATCCTGAAGAAGAAATCGAAGAATTTTATGAGGAAATTTGTCATCTAAATAATAAAGGTAAGCAGCACTTGAAAATAATTATGGGAGATTTCAATGCAAAAATAGGGCAACGGCAACAGAATGAAACTTCAGTAGGTAAATTCGGTCACGGCAACAGAAACCAGCGTGGAAATACTCTCGTTGAGTTTGCAGAGGCAGAAGGGTTTTTCATCTTGAACTCCTTCTTCAAGAAAAAGCCACACAGGAAATGGACATGGAGACATCCAAACGGGACGACAAGTGAAATTGATTTTATTATGTGTAACAAAAAATTCGTCATAGAAGACTGCAGTGTGCTAAACAAGTTCAACACAGGTAGTGACCATAGATTGGTGAGATGTAAGATGCACCTCAACACTAAACTTGAACGTGGCAAGCTCATAAGACAAACAAAATCTATTGACATAACCAACCTTAAAAAACACCATAATACCTTCAAGTTGGAACTGAAGAACAGGTTCTCTGCTTTAGAAGGCCTAACATCAGAAGAAGTGGACATCTCTGAAGTAAACAGAAAAGTAACCAAAGCTCTTATGGAAACAGCAACAAAATTAGCTGGGTCTAAGAACAAGTTGCATGTAAACAAATTATCAGGAAAAACGAAAATGTTGATGCAAAAAAGAAGAGAGATGAGGACAACTAAAGAAGATGTGACTTCCAAAGTGGAATATATAGAGCTATGCAAGACAGTAAGAAAAAGTATCACTGAAGACGTAAGAAAATTCAACTGTGAACTAGTGAGGAAAGCAATTGAAAACAACCAAAGCCTAAAGACAGCAAAGGGACATCTCAGTAAGGGAAGAAAACAGATTATGGCACTGAGAAAAGAAGATGGTTCTGTAACAAGAAATAGAGGCGAAATTTTGACAAGAGTGAAAGATTTCTACTCCAAATTATATGAAAGGGATGATACATGCACTCCAGACATCATGAAAGATACCAGTACCAGAGTTCCTCCAGTCCTTCCAGCAGAAGTTGCACATGCAATCAAGAACATGAAGCGGGGAAAAGCTCCAGGAGAAGATGGAATTACTGTAGACATCATACAAGAAGCAAGTGGAGAAATCGAAACAGTACTCGCCCAAATTTTCACTCGATGCCTTAATGAAGGAAAGATTCCTGAGGATTGGAACACCGCTACAATGATCCTGCTATATAAAAAAGGTGACATTGAGGATCTCGGAAACTACAGACCTATCAGCCTCCTATCAGTAGTTTATAAAATCTTCACTAAAGTTCTTTCACACCGCTTGAAGGTAACACTGGACATGGCTCAACCGAGAGAACAAGCTGGATTCAGGAGTGGCTACAGCACAATAGATCATATCCACGTGCTGAGAGAACTAATTGAAAGAGCGAGGGAATATGAACTTCCATTGTGCATGGCTTTTATCGATTATGAAAAAGCCTTTGATTCGGTGAAACCATCAGCAGTTACAATGGCTCTGAAAACCTGCGGTATTGAAGATGCATACATTAATATTATTAATAACATCTATGAAAATGCAAGTGCAAAGATTCGGCTGTTTGAAAATACAACACACGTAAAAATTGGAAAGGGAGTGAGACAAGGTGACACCATATCTCCGAAGCTCTTTAATGCCACATTGGAGGGTGTTTTTCAGTCGCTGAGCTGGGAAAACAAGAGGATAAAGATTAATGGAGATTATCTAACCCACCTTCGTTTTGCTGATGATGTAGTCATTTTTGCAACTACCCCATCAGAGCTGCAGAGTATGATCCAGGAACTTGCTGACAAGAGTAAAGAAGTGGGATTAAAAATGAACTTTCAGAAGACAAAAGTGATGTTCAATGCTTTTACAAGAAATGAAGATTTATCGATTGATGGAGAAAAGCTGGAGATAACAGACACGTACGTTTATCTTGGACAGCAGATATCAAGTGAGGGTCACATTGGTGAAGAAATTAATCGGCGTACAAAACTTGCCTGGAGAGCTTTTGGAAGAAACAGCATAATTTTCAAGAGCAATATGCCATTATGTCTTAAAAGAAAAGTGTTTGATCAATGCATCCTTCCAGTGCTTACATATGGTGCAGAGACGTGGACCTTAACTAAAAGAGACATACAAAGGCTGCAGACAACTCAAAGAAGCATGGAGAGGTGCATACTTGGTGTAACCAGGAGAGATAAGAAGAGGAACTCGTGGATCCGAAAAATGACAAGAGTGGAAGACATCATGATCAGAGTTAAATCCCTGAAATGGCAATGGGCTGGACATACTGCCAGAAGGACAGATCATCGATGGACAGCCGAAATTTTAGATTGGATTCCAAGGGACAGGAAAAGACCCAGAAGAAGACCACATGGGAGATGGGTGGATGAAATTCGAAAGTATGCAGGGGTGACATGGAGGAGACTGGCACAAGACAGACCGTTGTGGAGGAAACTTGGGGAGACCTTCGTCCAGCAGTGGATTGATAATGGTTGACAATGATGATGATGATGATGATATTTTGAATTCAACAGCATCCACATTTATGTCCTCTAGCAGCAAAGTTATGCATCAAGGGGAAAAACAGAACAAAAAACAAAAAACCCTGAAAAGCCAGGATCATCATTCTCACATTTCAAACTTTCCAAAGCAAAACGAATTTTTCAATCAAACTAATAGTTGCAGAGATATGTTGCCCACAGATGGACAAATGGACAAAGTAATATTACACATATATATATTTCTTTTACAAAAGTTGTGCTAAAAAATGGAAAAGTTCACCTCCAGTGCAATAAATGAGCAATGGAAGACATCAAAAAACTCTGAAGTACAATAAATTTTCTGGAGTCAAAATTAAATTCAAGGGCTTTTCCAGGTGGCTGATGGAAGGGGGGAGGCCCATTTAAGAAGTTCTTAACTTCCAGGAGGTGTAGGAGTTACGAGTATGTTAACATTTTGAATGACTGGCCAGAAGAGCTTCATGATTAATGGGAAAATCCTGGGCACAGAGACCAAACACAATAGGCTGTCTTTTAATATATGTTCAGCACCTGTCCATACTTGAATTGATGCACCAGGACCATTTGCCACTGCAATGTTAACTGACCACAAAATAACAGCAACTGAGGTTAAGCAATTTAATTTCATGAGACTGTCCTAACCTCAATGATAAAGGCTGAAAAACCTTGTTGAAGAAAGAAGAAATATCACAGCACAATCATGATGACAATCATTAGCATCATGAGGACAACATGAAGGATACAATTCATGAAAAACACTGCTGTCTGAAAAATAACACATTTTAAAACTTTGCAGAGGCAACATAGAATAGTAACTTACAGAACCATCATCATCATCAACAACTAAGCCACAACTATCTACATCATCCAATGGTCCTTCCCAAGGCTCCAGTTGTTTCTCTGTGATCTGTCCATTGAATTTACTAATGGCAGTGTCAGTAAAATTATCTGAAGAGAAAACAAAATTAAAATACAGAAGTGATGATAACATACAAACATTATTTGTCAAGCTTTTGCATTTTGCAAAAGCTTAATATATATATATATATATCATTGGTTTACATGAAAACCGCTATTACAAAAGCAGTACAAGATGATAGAAAAATCACTATTTTTCAGGTTATAAATTAATGTGGAGTATAAACTTGGTAATAAGGGATGTCATGACTATTCCTGGACTTGATACACTATAAATTTCACTAAATTATGGGTGGGAATAAAGAGTGGGGACTGAGGGAACAAACTCCGGTTCTCTGATTGGTTGGCTGCCCAAACCCTGAATGCAGTGGCCGATTTCACATCAAATGCCCCTGGCAAGCAGGGCACTATCTCACATGAGTTCAGGAACATTGATACGAAATTAAGTTCGCATTTGAGTCAGTTCCAGCTAAAACACCTAAATATGTGAATGGTTTTAAATAAAACTCTTCTAAACCAGGTACTTGGTTCAAATTTGATATAAAATGGCAAGGCAAAGCTTTCTTCATGTAATTCTTTTGTTTTCAGAGAGCATAATTTTTGCATTTAATTAAGGCGTGCAATGCATGCAACAACCATGCACGCTTCTGAATACCAATGTAAAATCCCATCGTGCTGGTTAAATTATGTTATTTACAAATACAATACAAATATACCTAATCATGATATATAGGCATATGTGCCCCTTTTTATCTTTATAACGAGAGGAGGAGTCTTGAGCCATAATCACTGAATACATAAAATGAGATGCCAGTTTAATAGGTACATCTTCCCTTGTCACATAAATGGCTCTTCCCAACACGTAAGACAGCACATGAGCATGGTGTGAGGTATAAATCAGACATACCAGCTTATCAGGCATCTATTAGCGTTCAACTAAGATTCAGAATGAGCAAGAAGTTATCTGAGCAACGTTGAACATAGCATGATGCTTGGCACCAGCATGCTGGTTTAAGCATCCCTCTGGGTTTTTCATGTACAACCATAGCAAAAGTTTAATTTCCAGCGATCGCGAATCCTGTGGCTGAACACAGCTAATGGATCAGAGGGGTCAAAGGAGGAGACTGGTCAGAATTGTGCAACAGATAAACCACTACATGGCAAATCACTGCAGAATTCAACATTTGTGGGCCATGGGTCATCTTCAAAAGCACTACACCACGCTACGAATGAGCACAACAGCTGATGATAATGTTGCCAGTCTCTTTTGATCCACCAGCTGTTTTTATCCATAGGACCACTGATTACCATAAGTTTTTTATGTGTCACACACACCCTTACTACAGTTGCACACAAAGTCCAGGAAAATGGGGACATTTGGGAGATGCTCAAACCTGCACACCTAGTGCCAACTATCGTGCCACATTCAAAGTCGCTCAGATCACTTGTTTTGCCTATTCTGACTCTCAATCACATCTAATAGATGCTCTAAGAGCTGGTCTGCCTGTATACTGCACACAATGTGCAGCCTAAGGTGTTGGAGGGAGCAAATTATGTAACAACGGCATATGTATCTGATGATGATAATAATAATAAAAAAAACTGGCATCAGTTTACATCCAGATAAGTGTTACCAAAAATTTTCATTACAAAATGGAAGGAGGCAAGCAAAAGTATTTAAAGTATTAATATCATTATCATCATCAAAATAGTCACTTCAAACCTTTTGTTTATTGGCATGTCTTCAGTGCCACACATAACATATTTGCTTATTCTGTGTAACATAAGAAACAAACAAATAACTGAGGAGCAATAGCAGGCTTGAAGTGTATAATAATAATAATAATAATAATAATAATAATAATAATAATAATAATAATAATGATAACAACAACAACAACAACTTGGGAATGAAGGGATACTTCACTGCCACACTATTCCACTTTGGGGAACAAATGTTTTCAATCAAGGTATAAAAAAGTGGATTTAAAAAAAAAAAAGCCCAGCCCACATGGGTTTTATTGGGCTTTTTTATTTTTTCGTAAGTTTAACACGGCTCTTCAATAATTTAGCGTTGATAGGAAAGTTACACTTATTACTTATATGAAATACTGAAATAGTGATGAATATATGCTAATTGGAGTCATGTTTTGGACAACAAAAAATAGGCACATATTAGGTGTGAAACTTAATTCTCGGCCACAGGAACGAAGCATTGACAGCAAATCGAATACATACCTAATCAGGGAAATAATCCCCGTCATGTTGGATACATTTGAGCCATCGGTCAGGGACCTGCCAAATGCCACTGCAGAAAAAAGAGGACTGTTTCAAGTTGACAAAGTCATCAATACTTATGTGGACCTCCTCGACAGAAGTGAAGTGTATATCACTCAAGTGATGTTGCAGGGAGTGAAAGAGGTGATAATCCGATGGGGCGAAGTATGGAGAATACACCGGGTCGGACAAAATCTCCTATCCCAGGTCAGTGATCGTGTTTAAAGTTGTTTTCGAGGTGTGAGGACGAGTGTTTTCCTGAAGCAACAGGATCGACCTTCTGCCCTTGCCGGTGTATGGCCGTTTCGTCTCCAGTGCGCCACTCACACGAATGAGTTGCTGACAATAACGCTCAGCATTGACCGTTTCACCAGGTTTGAGCAACTCATAGTGTACGACACCGCGCTGATCACACCATATGCACAGCAACAACTTCCTGGCATGGATATTCGGTTTGGCGGTACTGGTGGTAGGCTGATCTGGATAAATTCACGATTTGCGCCGCTTAGGATTATCTTAGAGGATCCACTTCTCATCACAGGTCAAATACTGTGGAGGAAATCCTTCTTCTTGAATCTGGAGAGCAAGGACACGGCAACATCGTAGCGCCTAGACTTGTTCGCAGCTATGAGTTGGTGGGGCACCCAACAGCCCTTCTTGTGAATCCGTCCAAGCTTGTGCAGGCACTTTGCAATGGCTTGCCGTGTTACTCCAAGTTCCTGGGCGAGCTCTGACTGTGTGCGACAGGGATCCGCATCCAACAGTTGTTCCAGTTCCTCGTCGTCAACTTTCTGTGGCTGTCCCGGGCATTCTGCATCACGGAGATCGAAATTTCTCTGCTTAAACCGCTGGAACCACTTCTTACACGTACTGCAGGACACAGCAGCCTCACCCAAAGCAGCACAGATCATTTGCTGGGCTTCCGCAGCATTTTTTTTTTCAGCTGAAACGTGAACAGGAGGCAGTGCCTCAAATACTGCTTCTCGAACGACATTGCTTTCACCGTCAACTTTCGTCCCTTCTGTCACTGCAGCTGTGAGCGGTTACGGTTGCCTGGAAAGCTGTTGGATGGTGCTGCAATCAGCCATTATCGCACACAGCTATTTGCATTTGCCAACGTTCTATGATCGCTTGCGGTTAGGGGCAGAGAATTAAGTTGCACACCTAATAGTATGAGGGGCTGTGTGTCAAGACGAAATCCCCTTCCCTACTTATCACTTCTATTACATATGTTAGCATACACAGTATGTGTATATCTGTCTATCACACACACAAAAAAGAATACAAAAAAGTTTAATGCTATGAAGATAGAGCTTTTCTAATAGGTTTTATCACTGGTTTACCTCCTTTTTTTTTCTTTTTTTAAATTTGCTTTCCAGTGAACTATTCTTTTAACTGCAGCTTGTGACAATTTGGCTTTTCACTTTACAAGCAACTTGATTTTAGTCACATACATATCATGAAAATTATCCAAAAGGATAGTTTTATGGTCAAAATGTGAATCGATGATGAAGGGTTTCTGTGTGGACGATATCTCCCAACCCGATGAATTAATTAGTTCTAAAGTGCTGTAAGTTTTTAACTGTTAGATACGTTTTTTAAAGTGTGAATGTTTTAAGGGTATCTACATCATATAATTTAATTAAGAGTTGTAAATTAATTTTAACCAAAAAGTTTTAGTTTGTAAATAGTTTAATTTAACTAACAAAGAATAACTACGTATGTTAGGCTTCTCTCGGGTCGGGAGCATATGTCCACCGAGTTTATAACGTGCTATATATGGGATGTAAGGTCAGGTGATGCGTAACATCACAGCCTCTCCTTGACAAATGTCAACCCCGCCTTCTCGTGGTACATCCTGTTCCCACTAAAGGGGCTCTGACGACCGCCAATAGCGGTATAACTATACCATCGGGATTAGAGGAAATGCTATCCCACACTCACCAACCCGCTTGGCCAGCGTGGTGAGTTATGGCCAAACCCCTCCAAAATGACTCCACAACTTAAATCTTGGCCCTCAGTCTCCGGCAGCTGGAATGTACCTGGCCAAGGCAGCGGCCAGTGCGACGTGAAGGCAGAGGGTGCTAAGAATCCCCGGAGGACCGGACTAGGCTGCCATCTGATGCTGACCTTGGCTACATATAACGGACGCTCCCTATCTTCTGATTCAAGGCTTCTTGAATTGGAAGAGGAACTACAAAGGATCAAGTGGGACATCGTCGGGCTAAGTGAGGTAAGGAGAAAAGGAGAAGATCTCATTGAACTGAAAAGTGGACATCTCTTCTACTATCGTGGAACAGATACTGGCAGAACTAGTGGTGTTGGATTTATAATAAACAAGAAACTGAAGGATAAAGTTGTAGAAGTTGAAAGTTCCTCTGACAGAGCTGCATGACTCGTTATCCAACTCTCGAGAAGATACCAGGCTCAGATTATTCAAACTTATGCATCCACCACAAGTCATGCTGAAGAAGAAATTGAAGAATTTTATGAGGAAATTCGTGATCTAAATAATAAAGGTAAGCAGCACTTGAAGATAATTATGGGAGATTTCAATGCAAAAATAGGGCAACGGCAACAGAATAAAACTTCAGTAGGTAAATTCAGTCACGGCAACAGAAACCAGCGTGGAAATACTCTCGTAGAGTTTGCAGAGGCAGAAGGGTTTTTCATCTTGAACTCCTTTTTCAAGAAAAAGCCACACAGGAAATGGACATGGAGACATCCAAATGGGACGACAAGTGAAATTGATTTTATTATGTGCAACAAAAAATTCGTCATAGAAGACTGCAGTGTGCTAAACAAGTTCAACACAGGCAGTGACCATAGATTGGTGAGATGTAAGATGCACCTCAACACTAAACTCGAACGTAGCAAGCTCATAAGACAAACAAAATGTATTGACATAACCAACCTTAAAAAACACCACAATACCTTCAAATTGGAACTGAAGAACAGGTTCTCTGCTTTAGAAGGCCTAACATCGGAAGAAGTGGATATTTCTGAAGTTAACAGAAAAGTAACCAAAGCTCTTATGGAAACAGCAACAAAATTAGCTGGGTCTAAGAACAAATTGCATGTGAACAAATTATCAGGAAAAACCAAAATGTTGATGCAAAAAAAGAAGAGTGATGAGGACAACTAAAGAAGATGTGACTTCCAAAGTGGAATATATAGAGCTATGCAAGACAGTACGAAAAAGAATCACTGAAGACGTAAGGAAATTCAACTGTGAACTAGTAAGGAAAGCAATTGAAAACAACCAAAGCCTAAAGATAGCAAAGGGACATCTCAGTAAGGGAAAAAAACAGATTATGGCACTGAGAAAAGAAGATGGTTCTGTAACAAGAAATATAGGCGAAATTTTGACAAGAGTGAAAGATTTCTACTCCAAATTATATGAAAGGGATGATACATGTACTCCAGACATCATGAAAGGTACCAGTACCAGAGTTCTTCCAGTCCTTCCAGCAGAAGTTGCACATGCAATCAAGAACATGAAGCGGGGAAAAGTTCCAGGAGAAGATGGAATTACTGTAGACATCATACAAGAAGCAAGTGGAGAAATCGAAACAGTACTCGCTCAAATTTTCACTCGATGCCTTAATGAAGGGAAAATTCCTGAGGATTGGAACAACGCTACAATGATCTTGCTACATAAAAAAGGTGACATTAAGGATCTCAGGAACTACAGACCTATCAGCCTCTTATCAGTGGTTTATAAAATCTTCACTAAAGTTCTTTCACACCGCTTGAAGGTGACACTGGACATGGCTCAACCGAGAGAACAAGCTGGATTCAGGAGTGGCTACAGCACAATAGATCATATCCACGTACTGAGAGAACTAATTGAAAGAGCGAGGGAATATGAACTTCCATTGTGCATGGCTTTTATCGATTATGAAAAAGCCTTTGATTCGGTGAAACCATCAGCAGTTGCAATGGCTCTGAAATCCTGCGGTATTGAAGATGCATACATTAATATTATTAATAACATCTATGAAAATGCAAGTGCAAAGATCCGGCTGTTTGAAAATACAACACACATAAAAATTGGAAAAGGAGTGAGACAAGGTGACACCATATCTCCGAAGCTCTTTAATGCCACATTGGAAAATGTCTTTCAATCACTGAACTGGGAAAACAAAGGGATAAAGATTAATGGGGATTATCTAACCCACCTTCGTTTTGCTGATGACATAGTCATTTTTGCAACTACCCCATCAGAGCTACAGAGTATGATCCAGGAACTTGCTGACAAGAGTAAAGAAGTGGGATTAAAAATGAACTTTCAGAAGACAAAAGTGATGTACAATGCTTTTACAAGAAATGAAGATTTATCGATTGATGGAGAAAAGCTGGAGATAACAGACACGTACGTTTATCTTGGACAGCAGATATCAAGAGAGGGTCACATTGATGAAGAAATTAATCGGCGTACAAAACTTGCCTGGAGAGCTTTTGGAAGAAACAGCATAATTTTCAAGAGCAATATGCCATTATGTCTTAAAAGAAAAGTGTTTGATCAATGCATCCTTCCAGTTCTTACGTATGGTGCAGAGACGTGGACCTTAGCTAAAAGAGACATACAAAGGCTGCAGACAACTCAAAGCAGCATGGAGAGGTGCATGCTTGGTGTAACCAGGAGAGATAAGAAGAGAAACACGTGGATCCGAAAAATGACAAGAGTGGAAGACATCATGATCAGAGTTAAATCCCTGAAATGGCAATGGGCTGGACATACTGCCAGAAGGACAGACCATCGATGGACAGCCGAAATTTTAGATTGGATTCCAAGGGACAGGAAAAGACCCAGAAGAAGACCACATGGAAGATGGGTGGATGAAATTCGAAAGTATGCGGGAGTGACATGGAGGAGACTGGCACAAGACAGACCGTTGTGGAGGAAACTTGGGGAGACCTTCGTCCAGCAGTGGATTGATAATGGTTGACAATGATGATGATGATGATGATATATGTCACTATAGTAGGTATGTAGATACCTTTATTACTCACTATTTTGTTTTTTAGTGTTTCCTCCGCTTTTTGTTTCTTCTTGCTTGATTCTTATGTGTGCATGTGCGTAAACATAAATGAAAGTTTGGTGGAATATCTTAATGTAATTTCACAAGCTTAATTTTGAAAGTTCTCACTGATTAGGGCAAACTTTGTAGGTGAATTTGCATTAACAAATAACTGGGTATTCAAAACAGTTGAATTATTTAAAAAATGCGTACTTTTTTTTTTTTTTTATGTGTCTGGTTCTTCATGGCTTTGGTTGGGAAAGTTAGGAATGTTAAACAGAACATAGGGGGGGGTGTGGAAATTAAATACAGCCTTCTGTAACTTTAAAACTTGAGCTTATGCCCCTCAGTTCAATATCTCCCCTCTTCCCTGGTAAACCTCTCTGTAGGGTGCAACTCAATCACCCTGTGAAGGTCAGCCAACTTGGTGTAGTAAATATTTGTAAAACATGTTTGAAATTATTTGGAGCAGGAACACACCATGTGAAGGTAGTCAACTTTCTTAACCAGAAAAGAAATTGTGTATTGCTTTGAAATTTTTTAAAAACCCAATAAAACCCACACTAGAGTGGGTTTTATTGGGATTTTCAAAGTAATCTTTTTTTTAAAAAAACTCACCCGGGTTTTTTAAAACTTCGATACATTTGCATTGAGGAAAGACTATATAGGTAACATTTTTTATGTCCATGTATGACAATATACTTTGGTATCTGTTTTACATATTCCAAGAAATACTGGACATGGTAATAGTTCACTCAGCGAGAATGGCTATATAACATAAACATACCTTTAATTGCATAGTCAAGGTCGACATTAGAGGCCACAAGCATAACTACATCCTTCAACCTAAATATAAGCTTCTCATTGATTCCATCTTCAAATGGAAATGAAACAAGTAAGTTGCTCACAGCAGGACCAACCCCTTTAATAGGTGCCATTGTTTGGTCTACTTTGTGAGTCATCTCAAGCACTATATCAAGCTAAGAGAAACAAAACAATGCATTAGAAGAAGAAAAAAAGATATCACCAACAACAACATTGTAAATACCAAACTTACGAACAATTTATAAATACTGCTACAACAAAAAGTGTTCACTTTAAAAGAACTTTATAACAAAACCAATAAAAAAAATCACATAAAGCCCCCCCCCCAAAAACACACACACACAGAGTTATCTTTGCAATAGGAACACCACCCATTTTACCTATTCAGAGTGATAAAGTAGCATGTGATATCTGATATCAACATCATGTGTGGCTACTACACTGAAACCTGGCTAAAATGATATTGCCTACAATGATAAACCTGTCCATAACAATATTTTCTGCACTCCCAGCAGATTACCTACAGTACTAATGTATTTTGAGCTTGTCTATAACAATAATTTGTTTTCAAATCAACCTGTATGTAATGATAATTCTGCACTTTTCAAACTCTGGCCATGTGTTGTGTCCAAGACTTTTCAAAGCAATAGAGCCTTTGGTAATCCATTAATGCTGAAGAATATTGTATACAAGCAACCAGACAAAATGCACATTCATGTGAAAATTCAGAGAAATTCCGTTGATTAATTTCATATGGTGTTCTAGGTGCAATATTTGCTGTAAACTGTTTGAAATCATTTACAAATTACATTGTTAGAAGTATGATAAGGAGGAGGTGCTTCACTTCTGTTTTACACATCATTTTTAACCCTGTTAATCACAGCATTAGTCAATTTGGTCCATCTACACTTATAATATTGCATTGGTATTTTTTGATAAATGAAGAGAAACAAATCTTAAATTAAAAAAAAAAAATAGTCCAATGTTCGAAAAACAAACTTTAGGATTTAAAAGTATGGTACACGGTGAGCTGGGCCCAGTGGCACAGATGAGGGTAGTGGGACCAGTTCCTTTTCCTTGGCTTCCAGTACCCATTTCAGCAGCCAGGATAGGCTGGCAATGCTCAGAAAACACAACTCCTGTCCCTAGGTGGAAATGAACCAGGGACCTCAGGCATGGCAGCCTAGTGCCCTAATAAATATACTACTGAGCCAAACAAACCTTAGAGGCACATCAGAAAAAAGTGAACCAAAAATTTTTGATCAATGTAATAACTTCAGAAACATTGCCATGTATGGGCCTTGTGGCTGACTGGCAGCAACTGGAACAGGAAAACATAGTAACACTATGAAAATTGGGTTACTGAGTCCTCTCTGAAGCAAAAACTAAGCATCTCCTCAAAATGAAACTTTTAGCAATTTGGTTTAAAAAAAAACAAAAAAACCTCCGAAGTCCCCTACGAAGTTAAGTTCAATGGCAATTTTCCCTATTCTTTCACCAAAACTGAGCTAGGGCAGAATTTCAGTGCATTTCAGCTCACTAAGTGCAACAATTCAGGATTGAGAACCACTTTGAGGCCTTCAAAATAACACCAAATCAAAACTAAATATACAATTAATAACTCACCAAACATCTTATGAAATCAGTTATCTGAAGTTCTAGTGAAATCATAAAAAAATTATACTGGATTTTCCCTATTCTTTCTTTTTTCATGTTTTGCTATCATTAAAGAGGGTTGCATATTTAGGTAAAACATGAAAAGTATATTAATAATGAACTATGTTTTGTTATACCAAGCATCAAATGCTATCCTTCAATTTTCATACACAGATCCAACATCCTTATCGAATGTCAAATGCCAGTCAGCTTGTTTTTATATACTCAGATCATAATGCTACAGGAATAGGTTTTGCAATAAACATCTAATATTAAACCACAAATTTGACCAACTAAAAATCTTCCAATATGCAATTTTTGAAGATATTGTAACATACTGGCATTAAAATTCTCTGGCGGCTATTAAAAAAAGTTACCACTAACAAAACATAACACTTATTTTCCAGACTTGTGTAATAATTCAGGGAACAGCAGTTTTTTGTAAAGCAAAGCCTTTGGAACTTTTCGAGTACTTCATCAATATTAATCACTTGCAGCTGCTTTTCTTTGGCAATGCATCTGAAACTGTTAGGTTTGGCAATCAGAGTTATGTCCCCACCAATTTCTGCTTTCACAGCAAATTCATCTACAGATTTAAACAGTGCATGAATATCCTGTTCTTTGCTTTTTTTTTTTTTTTTTTTTTTTTTTCAGGAATTCTTCTTGCTCCGTAGTCTCCAAATGTCTCTTTTCTTTTATTATATTTGCACTTTTAAGGTATTAACCTCTTGCAAAGTGCGCATAGTTTACGTGCAATTCATAAATGAAAAAAAAAAAAAAATGTTATCCAGGCTAAAAAATGATGAACTTGAGGACTTGACAAGAAAGTATAGTGAAATTTATCCATCTATTGAACTGACAGTAGAACAAGAACATGACAATACTTTGGCATTTTTGGATGTTTTGATTGTTAAAACAGAGGAGAATATGCAATTCAGAGTGCATAGAAAATCTTCATATATCCCAGTACTTATACCATTTCAGTCATCACATCCATTAACACATAAAAGAAATAGTGTGAAAACACTAATTAAAAGAAGTTTAACACACTCATCAATTGAACAGTATAGAAATGAAGAAATTGAATATATTGAAAAAATTGCATATGATTTTGGATACCCTAAACAGGTATTTAAAAAATGGATTTATGAAGTAACTCAAGGTTACAATAAGGTCAAGACTGATAAAAAACTTGTAAAATATGTAGGAGCAATACCATATATAGAAAATGTTTCAGCAGAAATTAATAAAGTTTGTGGCAAGTATGACATACAGGTAGGAAATCAGGTACTTACTGTAAAAAATTTAGTGATTAAAAATGAAAAAATTAGCCAATTAGATAGAGCAGGAATTTATGAAATCCCAATAAACCAGCAACCACCTGTGTCATATATAGGCAGCACCAAGAATAAATTAAAGTATAGATTGAACCAGCATATTAATAATTGGAATAAAAAGAAGCTAAGACAGCATTGATCCAATACTGTATGGAAAATCAAAAATGTCCAAGGTTTGAAGATATTAAAAAATATTAAGAGCTGTAAAAACGAAAAGCAGTTAAGAATTGCAGAATCAGTGTTAATTGAAAAAAACAGATCAAGATTATGCAACATTAATGAGCCAAGTAACCTAAACAAACAATGGAAAGCCCTAATAAAAATTGAACAGCAGCGTAAAAAGAAAGAGGGAAAAAAGAGCAGCAGGGACAATAGATGGCACCAGAGACACAACGATTCAAAGATAGCGACTGGGGCCCAGGCCTCGATGGCTCTGCTCACTTGAGCTGTGGTGGGCGGGTGAGACACACCTGCCTCCTGAAGATGACAGAGGCCTGTTGAAAGTACTAGAGGATTGGATGTGAGGGGCTGAATGGGTGTGACATTTGCAGTGGGAGTGGCAGAGGTTGTGAAACAGAAGGAGGAGTTTGATAATTACAGTTGACCAAGGTTTAATCACCTGTGAATGTAAGGTTATGTACATAGTTTTTACTTGAATTGTATGAATGAGTTGTATGTGTGATTTTTTATCGAATTGACAAGCATTATAGTAACATCTCATAAGGCTAAGGAAAAGAAAAAAAAAAAAAAATACGATGTTTCACACCCGGAAATAAGAAGCGTAAGCAAGAAGTCTGTAGACCTTGGAAGCCCAGTTACATCACGATGAATGACGTGTTGGAAGTGTGTTGTCATTGGAGGTTACCATGATCTTTATGGTGAGTGAGTGGTTCTTTCTAATGGTTTTTTCGTCTCTTTTCTTTATTTGCAATATCTTTTTTCAGTTTCTGGTCCTTCAGATATGGCATGTATTTTTGTCTGGCAAATGAAACAGATTTCCTCATGTCTTTAGTAACAGTGAAATCATTAACATTACCACCTATTTTGTCCACATGTTCACAAATTATCCGTTGAGCAACGTAAGAACTCTTTTAAATTTTTCGACTTCCAGTTTCTCATTAACACTAAACCCTCTTTCCACAGATCTTGTCCGTGGTTTAATAAAAGCAACATCTTAACAAGTTCCCACAGTTTACAATATGTTGAATCACACAATGTGTCATGAAAAAATGTATCAATGCGACAATTTGCATTTTTATGGTCAAAATCCATAAAAGCTGAATACTTCAATAGCACTACTGTCTGCAAAAAATCACAATACTGTAGCAGTATTTCATCACATTCACCTGCACATATTTTCTGAGCATCCACTAATGACCCTAGAATTTTCATTTTTTTCATGCATCCTTCCTTCTCTGTTGCCATATTTCTGGGGTCTAAACATGTTACACTTCTTATTACAGAAAAGGTAACTGGTGATTTTTCAACCAGTTTGGAAGCTACATGTACCAGGAACATCTTTGCAGACATTCAAATATCAAACATCTGTTTCTCTGTTACCTTTTTTGGTGGAATACAGTTATTTCAGCTGTTTTTCAGCAACAAAACCAATATCCACTTTTTCCAGAGTATTATGACTTTTTGCATCATTGAAATCCAACTGTAAAAGCTTTGGCAATGTCTTGGCACAGCTCAGAATTTCAGGCTTGATGCACCGCTGCAAAATTGATAGCAATAGTTTTTTAGATCCCCAGCTAGGAAACAAATCAATGGTCTGTCAGCTTGGTACAATGTCAGAAAAGGGGTAAGAAGTTTTGAAACTGAAACAAAAATTAGCAGCTTAACAGAAAGTAGATTATCATTACAAAAGTTTTTAACAGTGTTAAAAGATTTGCATTGTGGGGTAGAAATTTCTCTTTTTTGAACACTGTGAAGATACTTGCAAATGCTTGGCAAAATCTTGATCTCACATTCACCAATTTCTACGTTTTCTAGCCATCTATGGCTGACAAATTTTTTTGGGAAATATTCTTCCCCAGTGACAGCTGCATAATCCTCCCGTCGTGCTGGTGAATCTTTAAAAAGGTGATAGGAACAAAATAATTAACTATCCAGATCCCAACCACTAGCTTTACATCCACTTTTAAAAGCATTATTTATTACGTGAAGCCCACAGCTTCGAACATTTAAAATCAGTTTCCCACATTCTATGCGAATTTCATCTTGCAACAACTTCAAAAATATCCAGTTGACTACTGGCTCATCCATTGACACTTGAATTACTTTTGCCATTTTCAAAGACAAAACTGCAGCTTGAAAATTGTCTACAATGTCTGTTGCAGTAGAGTGTCCCATAAATACAGATGCTAAGAAATGTGTTTTGACTTTATTATCAGAACTCCAGAATCTAACATGAATGTTTATTCTGCCTTGAAATGTTCAAGGTTTCATCAAACAATAGAACATAATTCTTCATTTCACACAGTTCTTGCAACATAAGCCTTTTGAAGTAAAATGCTATCCCAAACACTGCATAATAAGCACTTTTTCTTTCTCCACAAGTAAACTTTGAGGCAATCAAACTGTCAGGGAGCATTTTTTGAAAAATCTTATGTATATCTGCATTAGATTTATAAGAATTGTGACATTTCACTGTTCTGAGGACATATAAAATCTTTGCATTCAAGACTTCATTATTAGAAACATGTATATTCATACTGGCCTTATCAATTAATGACTCTGATACCTGAACTTCGCTTCCAACCTACTGATAAGCTACAGTTTCAAACTGTTTCGGATGTATTTGATCTTCCCTTAGTGAAAGACGAAATACTACAAGTATTCTTCAGTGCAATGAGATCAGTGTGTCTTGCACCTTTCATGTGGCTTTTAACAGCTGATTCACCAATTTTAGCAATGCTGAAGCTTTTTTGACCTCTGGCTCCATGCTTATCATTTACATCACACGTGAGCCATTCTTCATACAGTTCATTTGTAATCCAACGGCTATTAAAAACACACTTTCCCGCCATTAGTTTAATTTTTCAAATGTGCTTATACTAGAAGACGCAAATACTTCAAAACACATATGATCTAAAAACTATTTTAACACAAGCACTTCTTTAAAAAAAAGTACAAAAAAAAAGTTTCCCATGCACAGGTGCCTGACCGATGACACACACATCACGAAATACTGAACGCAAAACACAGAAGCTGTAACACAAACTTATGAGCACTCCAGGCAGCAATGTCACATATGGCATTCTGGGAGAGCTTCTCTCCGGCTGGCTTTCTAAACAATCGCCTCCCACTCGTAAGATCGTGCCGCACCATTCAAAGATGAAAAAACTACTTGATGCATGTGTTTCAAATATCTATTTGATCAATAAATCTTACCAGGGCGCGATGTCGACTAGTAGTTAGTAGCAAATTGCTAGCAAGCAAACACATTTTATTAGTGATAAAATGTGGTTCTAATAAAAGTTGCTAGTGGAAAAATTTTGAATGTTTTAATGAGAAATGTAAAGCGCCAACTGCATTGCGCATGTGAAATAAGTCTGCGCCGTGGGAAAAAAATCGTCGGCGTGCTCGAAAAAAATTAACGGTTGCGCGTTCTTTCCTCAAAACTTGTTGAATGACCAACCAACTGTAACTCACTCCTGGGTAAAGCTGGGAGGCATTGACAAGACTTAATTTTTTTCACTCTAGACCACCCACCCCCACCCCACAGTAAACCATAACAAATTAGGCGCTATGTTCGCATTTGCCTCTTTTATCTAAGACGTGGCAAACGTTTTACTTTCTTTTTCTGGAAGTAAAATATTTCAACTCTAAAAGCATTAATTTTCCCCTACTTCCGATCCTGTCTACCTGACCTGCCAAAAGCGCATCTGCTGTTGACTGTTTCAGTAGGAATAAAAATGTGAGAATTTAATTTTCTTAAAAATTTAAGAAAATTATGCGCCATTTTTTAAAGACACCATGATTTGCTAAGAAAAGCAGATTCCCCAAATTTTGCCAAAATCCACCAGTAACTTTTAAAGTTACATCTAAATTTATTTATTTTTGGAGAGAATAATTTGCTTGTACCATTTTCTGGTCATCCATGTAACACTTCTCAGTAAACTTGAAAATTTCATCGTCCTGGAGCGGGAATCGAACCCTGCATCTTCTCTCGCATGCATGTACTACGCTTGGAAATTTCATCACCCTGGAGCGGGAATCAAACCCCGAATTTTTAATAAAAACCACAAGTCGTTTAATAATTAAAAATTCCATCCAAATCAGTCAATTTCCACGGAAGTTATTCTGCGAAAATTCCCACAAACAAATCTCCCTTGCGCATGCGTACGCACTGTCCCCATGAGTGCTGATAGTAATAATCATCTTCAATAGGATAAGTCCCCTATGGGTGATAAACATCGTACCAAAACTTCATCGCAATCTTGCTTTCATTTTACGCAAGTCATCGCGCAAAAGGGCGGAAGAATGAATTCCACTCCTATTTCCTAACCTCTGACCATTTTCAATATGGATTCGACTAATTAGTATGTACCACGACATTAATTTTGTCGAATCATGCCAAGACATTTTAATGCAAGTTATTGTACTTTCATAAAAATGTCAGGACAAAGCACAGTTGGAAAGCATAGAAAACTTTCTAACAGACCAGCAAAATAAATCATTGCTGGAGAAGCACTGGGTCGAATGAACATTGGACTTATTTTTTAACTTCGTTATAGTAGTATTCTTTTGTTAGGTCAAATTTATTGCCAGAGAAGTTACAAAACCATGCCCCAAATGCATTTTTAATTTCACAAAAGTGGCAGCTTTTGTTTAATTTCGTCATGTTAGGTATTGATCTGGGCTTAAAAATTCCACAGATTTAAAATCCGTTGGAATTTTTTTTCTACGATAACTATGTCCTGAGATAGTATTTCGAACTGGAAGTAACAAAGAGAAGAGAGGTGCTCCAAAGCCTGCCTACTTGAGAAGTTGCAACTTGGGGGACAAACAGTGCATTAAGTGGGAGGGGGAAACACAGCGAGAGATAAACAAACAAGCCCAGCTGGGGCAGTTCAGTTTACACACGGCGCAAGCTCTTTAGTGTTTGAAACAACGAAAAACGATAAACCTAAAACATGTGGGAAAACTGCGGACAAGTGTTCCCACATAAACACATGTAAGCGAAAAGTTGATTTGTAACTTACCTCGGCGCTTTATTTTAAATGGACTAAGTTAAATAAAAAAAGTTTTAATGTTGGATGCAAAATCATCAGAAAAAAAAATCTCGGAGAATCACCGAATCCATAAAATTAACATTTTGCCCATAAAAACAAGTGGCATTTCCGTAAATTTTACAGGTAAACTGTAAAACCTGGTAGGTATGAAATCATGGCCTGAATCTTACCTATGTGAAGTTACTCCGAGCACAAGAGGTCAACATTTATTCTTTTATAGATGAATACACAAATATCCTTGAAGATACACTAGCACAGAAGCATTACAAATCACGAACATTTTGCTCACGTCGCATCTAGTGTCTAATCTCGTCTATTCCTCCTTATTTCGCACTTCATTCCTTTTCATGTGAGTCAAAATCAGAACCAAAACCACCGGCATACCGTAGTCGCAATTCATGCGTCATTCATACAAACAGTCACCAGCGGCTGCTAAGTCCAAGTACCAACAGCATGTGCAGAATGAATCCCTCGGCCAGGGCTGTTGCCGCTGCTCCGTCATTCACTCCCATTTGTTGGGTCATGCAAACATACATCGCACAATCAAGTACACTTTAAAAATGAAGCAGGAAAAACTGCATTTACATATGATCGTAATAAAAAAAACAGAGAGACATAGAAATTAAGGACTTTTCAAGGATCAGCATCTTTTTAAAGGACTTTTAAGGCTTTGAAAATTGTAAAAAATTTAAGTGCTTTTTACGGACTTTCAAGGGCCGTGCGAACTATGGATGTAGGATGAATTTTAAGAATGTTTCTGCTATCAAATTTTCTCATTTGCTGGTACAAAAGACTTTTGCAGCAACTTAGTTTTCAGAACTACAAAGCTAAGTTTTTTTTGGTTCAAACTGCTTCATAAAAAATTTAGCACAACAACAGCAAAAAAAAAAAAAATCACTGCTAGACATAGAAAATGATGCAACATCAAGGAGTATTTCTTGGAGCACAATGCAAATTGGTGGGTACGTGTTGGCAGTTGGACTATGTAAATGATCACAGTTGTGAACCAATCACATGAGAGGTAAGGATGATAAAAGGGGCAAAATGGTTCATCCCCGCTTGGTCATTCTCACCTGGGCATTTGGACTACTGCACCAGTGATCTCAGTGGCAAAAGCATATAAGGAGTGAGAATATCTGGGCAATGTCATAGAGAATCCTACCATTTTTGTTTGTTTGTTTGGGGATTTAACGACCACCAGGAGCAACTCGAGAGGCTATAAGTAGTCGCCTGTCCCTAATTTAGGGCAATTGGCTCCACGGAAGGGAGAGAGCCAGAAGCGTAAGGCAAACAACATCCATGCCTCACCGGGATTCAAATCCATACCCATCTCAAACAAATGGCTACAAGCCAGCGATTAGACTACCGAGGGTCAGTTGATCCTGTGTAGCATCACAGCAGAAACAACTGATGACCTAATGTGCTGACAGTGGTTGGACGAAGGTAACATACTACATCGCTGTAGTGGGACTGGTGTATGAAGGTGGGCATCCGAATGCCTTGATCACTGCATTTGATGGTAAGCCATAGCAACTCCACAATCCACAACAGAAGACATTGAATGACGTGTACAGGCAGCTACGCACATCCCCACATCAAGTGAATCGCAGATTGCAATAGGCAGGTTTGCGCTTCCACCTGCCATCGCAATGACTGCAACTCACCACAGTGTATCACACAAGGTTGCAGCGGTGTCATACCAGACATGCGTGGCAGAATGAATGAAATCATGTCGTATTCAGAGACGCAGTCTCAATTCTGTCTCAGCACCAACAATCACCAATTTAAAATCTGGAGATGATGTGGTCAACAGGCTGATCTTGCTGCAATCTGAGAGCATCATACAGCTTCTCAGCCTGATGCCATGGTTTGAGGCAACATCAGTGTCAACAGCCATTCAATGCTCATACACATAGTGGGTATAATGACAGCATGGCGATACACTGAGGTGCTGCAGCCACTTTTGTTAGCTTATTTCTATGGTATTCCTCCGATGCACAGTTTCAACAAGATAATGCCTGCCCACACACTGCCAACATCACCAGACAGTGCCCATAAGTTGTCCAGATGCTCCCTGGGCCCAGACTTCTCCCCAATAGACAACATGTAGGACACAGTTCAACAACAAATGGTCAAATGGTCAGCAATACCTCAGGATACCATCTGGGGTCATTTCCACTTGATGCCATTCTGCGTTACTGAATGTACAGCCCAGCAAGGCAATCAATATGATCTACTGACTCAGGCCACATTATACCCAGTCTTAGCATAAATACTGGTACAAAGGTTTGACAGATGGCACACAACAGGTGCGCAACGTCATCGACCAGCCAGGAGGCATGAAGCAGCTAGTGAATTATTGTGCGTTCAGCCACAGAGGAGATAACGTGTTTCGTGAAGTACTTCCCATGGAGTGGGACGATTATGAGAATCGTGTTGTTGTAATAGTGCTGCACAAAGTTGGAAAATCAGCTTCCGAGATTTTCAACATGCTGAAAAAAATCAGCCGAATTTTTGTCTACCGGATCATGAAAAGGTTCCTTGAGACTGGAACCATCGCTGACCACCGCAGAAAGGGTCGGCCATGTACCGTGAGGACTGTTCACCTGGTGAAAGCAGTGGCAGCCCATATTCGACGAAATCCTATCAAAAAACAACCAATGATGGCTGGTGAGCTGGACATTTCAAGAATGTCGATGTCACACGTACTTCTCAGTGACCTAAGGGTGAGAGCTTACCGGCGGCGTACAGGGCACTTCCTCACCCCACAACTGAAGCAGCAGAGGGTGCTAAAAGCGAAATGTTTGCTGCTGCATTACGCAGACAATCGCCACAGACAGATCCTTTTCTCCGATTAAAAAATTTTCACTATTGAAGAGGCGGCTTTCAACTGCCAAAATGACAGGGTGTATGCGTCAGCCTCACAAGAAGCTCCAAGGATTGTGAGGGGCCATCATCCTGCTTCTGTCACCGTTTGGTGGAGAGTCTCCTACGAGGGTTCCACGGAGCTCCATTTCTGTGAGAAAGGAGTGAAAACATCTGCTAAAGTCTACCAGGACAGGGTTTTGGAGCCAGTGGTAAAAAATGTGAGTCACACCCTCTTCCAAAACTGACAGTGGAGCTTTCAGCAGGATTCTGCACCTGCCCACAAGGCCAAGTCAACCCAGGAGTGGCTTCAGGCAAATTTGCCAGAATTCATTTCTCCAGCTGATTGGCCTTTAAGCAGCCCAGACCTTAACACAGTGGACTACAAGTTGTGAGCCACACTGGAGGACATGGTCTACAGAAAGAAACACACCAGTACTGACAGTCTCAAACACTCTTTGGTCTGGGCAGTAGCAGCTTTCCCTGTGGAGACCTTGTGTAAAGCTACTAATGAGTGGCTACAGAGACTGAAGGACTGTGTGAAGACAAAAGGATGCCATTTTGAAAAATGACTGGTGCCATGTATTCACAAGTGTACTATTTATGTCATATCACAGGTATATTAAAATATCTTTAAACTTGTTTTGTTATTTCATTGAATACTTTGTAACAGTATTTATGGTATGACTAGGTACTGTCTCCTCGAGAGCGTGCGTCCATCACATTCATGCAAGCCCTCAGAAATTAAATCACTTCTCATCACATATTTGTCTACATGTGAGTTAAGTTTTGTCTCATTTCATGCATTCCTTCACAGCGTGGAATTTTCTATGCCTAACAGTATATAAAGGATGAACAGTAGGTTATAAAATAGCTCAGTTAAAGTAACGGTTATGCACAAAGTTACAGCATCTGAAACACAGTAAAACTGGAAAAAATACTAAATGTGGAATAGTGCAACTTCCATGTCCATGCTTAACATGATTTCCGAAGTCAAAGTTTTTTTCTTAATCAACAATGACAAAAACTTTTGTTTAGCATGAATTAATAATACACAAAACATCTTTACCTGAGGTGAAAATGAACGAAAAATCCCTTCATATAAATTTCCATTTCGAACTCGAACCTGAACAATACAACCCTGAAACAAACAAATCAAGCCTTAACCTCCTACATGTTTCATCTCAAAATATTCAGCTCTTAACAATGAATATACACTTTCAGAACAATAAGGTACACTACATTCATTTTTTTTTCAGTTGTTGGCCTCAGTAAATGTACTGTTTTGTTTTATACAGTACAACTTTCATTAATGGACACCTCCAAACAATGGTAAGTTTTGGTTGGTGCAGAACAGCTGCGGTAGGAATAACATTAGCAATAAACTCCAAACAAAATCTCTTAACACAGGTCAACAGACACTTTTCCTATTAGTATTTTACTTAGCACTTCTGGCACTTCGACAGGTGAGTAAGTTGAGGACAAAGAAAGTTTCAAAAAGAACTGCACCTTGGCCAGAATGGGTTGCATTATGTCTGACACAATATTGCATTTAACTGAAAAGAAAAGAAAGGAAATAAAGTTCAGTTCAACGTGTGATGGCAATTACTTGAGATGAGCTCCAGCTGCCATGTATGTCTCAGTACCACACACAGTCTGATGGGGGTAGGTGCTGGTACCTGGAATATTGCCTGTTGACAGCAGTGTCTCTTGGTTTGGTGTCCCTGTGGGTTATATCTCTGTTATTCCACATGCAGCTGCTTAACAGTGTAGTTACATTTCACTGTTTCTAAAATTGTTCTATTTTTCTTTCTTACAGTGTAATCTCTAATCTCCAAGCTCACTGTTTATAAGGGCTGTTCACCAAGTGACAAATGCTGCCTTCCTAAAACTGCGTACACGGTGATTGATTGTTAATGCTTAGCTAGAAGTCATCCAATTCTAGTGAACAATATGTGAATATAACAAGAAAAACTTTTGCATTTAAACTGCTAGTCATGCTTTTAATCATCAGATTACTGATTCAATCAATGTTCATTATTCAATCAAAACCATGTGTGTTAGATGATTGATCATCTAATGCACATGGTCAATCTAAACATCATGTACTAGATGATAGTTCTGAAGATGGCTTCGAAGAAATTGAAAAGCTTTAACAGGAGTTTGAAAATGGAATGGTTGGTGTTCTTGAGCATGGCGGGATTTTTAGACTGTCACATTTGATTTTAATAGTGAAATGTTTTTAGATTTCAATTTTTAACTGGTTGTGCAACTATTGCATGTGAACATCGATTGAATAAGAATTGTTACTGATGTGTACATAATATGTTTTAACATTTTAAAGAGTTGGAACCAATGCGCAATTTTGTACATGAGTTGGAGAATAAAGGCAAGATATTCACCTACCAATGGAGTTGTGCTTGGAGGAATTGTGGCATGGTTGAGATATATCAGTGCATCCACAAAGAAAAAAAGTGTCACACCTATAATGTGTTTCATGTCAATTATGGATTGTAAGGTATGTTTATTTAGTATTTAAATCCATATATGTTGATATTTATTTTTACTATAAAATAAGATGGGTGATTCACTGTTAATCATAGCTCATTCACTGATCACCCGAATCCATAACACTGACCTACTAATTGTTACCTGCAAGTTTTACAGCAGTGTTGGAATTAGAAATGAATTTTCTACTGGCCCGGTGGACCACTAGAATTTGCAAACCCCTGGTCCGTAAAAAAATTAATGACATTTACAATATATGTAAAACATAATGCATGATTTCAATGGAATTATATCCAATATTTGTTTTTAAACCTATCATTTACTTTGCAGCCTCAGAAGAAAACCATACAGTAAGGTAAAAGAAATTCATTTTTTAATTTGTGACAAATTAGAAAAAAAATTACTAGCCATCCGGGCCAGTAAAATCAAAATAGTTCAGTGGTCTGCCGTAAGTTTCACTGGCCCGTGGCCAGCAGACCACTGAATAATTTGAACGCTGCACAGTTTATTCGTGCTGGATGAGTTAACTGTAAAAACTTACACAGCTTTTGAACCTGGTTTTATAAACCAGCTTCAAAACAAATCCACAGGCTTCTAAACAAAGAAAGCTGTGACAGGATTGGAGAAAAAACAACAGCACTGGCATGCCCAGAGAATTCCCAAAATATAATGCTACTTGAGGCAAAAGGCCTTGTACAGCATTCTATCAAGGCAAAAGCAGAAAACTGTAGCAAATTTACAGGATTGTTCACATTACTGATGATCAGTGACAAAGACATACGTACAACATCAGACCAAATGGTTACTGTAGATGACATTTACCAGAGAAGAAAAGGAACCAATTGCTCTGATGCTGCTCTGGTACTTTTAAAGTGTCCCATATGATCATCCAAGTAGACTACATGTGCAAAATATGGAATAAGTACAATACTGGTTATAAATCTAAAAGAATAAGCATTGTGTTAACTCATTTATAAACAATTTTGCACTGCAGAACTACCAGTCAAAAAATGTGGTCGCCTTGTCATCCAAGGAGACCAAAAAAAATTGCCAGGGCCACTATGGAAAACATCACTGAGCAACATGTAATTCAAGAATTACATGTTGGTAATAGGTATGGAAGACACAAAATAAAATTATTGAATGTAGGAAGCTGAAATTTTGCACTGATTAGTTTATCTATAAAAGCTGCCAAGTTTCATGAAAATCAAAGGGGTTCAGGTCAAAATTTTTACTTTTTTTGTGATAATTTGACATGGAGATCGAGTTCATATTTCACTGCTGGGTGCAATTTATGAAATGCAGTGAAATACTAGTGAGTTCAAATTTCACTGCTGGGGGAAGTTATGAAGTGCAGTAAAAATACTTTTACTTATATTGTTTGTGAAATGTTTAGAAAAAAAATAGTACAGTATGTGTGTATTATGGGCATGTGTGTATTCAGGCATGCAAAATTTTGGTTCAGGCATGTACTTTTTTAGACAACATGCCTGACTGGGCATGTTACAATTTTGAAATTTTTCTGGCCCTGCATTTCAGTTGCTTCCAAAAGGCCATGTAACGCTTTGCACCTCATCAGTAAAAGTCCATTCACACTGCCCTTGAGGGTACAAAAAACAAGCTGTACGAGTTGCAAATTATAGCATTAACCACACACAATCATGTGAATATCCTTCTATCATTAAGTTGCAGTTATGATTGATGTGCAAATTTAAACAATACAAAAAAAAATCCCATGCCCTTGCACCTTTGAGTTGCAAAATCCCATTTCACTGTAGACAACAAACAGAAATTTTACACACTTTGTTTAAAAACTGCAAAGATAATTTAATTCATCTACAGAAAAATAGACTGAGACAAACGTACCACTAATGATGTAACATAGTGCATCAACCTGGAGTTGCTGTAAACACCTTCCTGAAAAATAACTGTAATCAACACCAGCAATGATCGAAATATTTACAATACCATATTTGCTACTAATTAATGTATCTGTGTTCCTCAGGAACAACAGGAAGTCACTAATAAGTTTGAAGCAAAAATAAATTAAATTAATACAGGTAAATCAACAAAGAAAAACAAAGAAAAAAAAGGATATCTTACAAAAGTTTAAATTCAATACTCCGAATTCCCAGCCAATAATTTATTTTTTAAAAATGAGGAGTGAGCTGAAACTCAACATTTCTATGCTCATTTTTAAACAAGCATTTCCTACACCTTTTTTTAAACCAAAATATTGAGATCTGCATACATGTACTTTTATACAATAAAACATAGTACAGTGGAACCTTGGTAATGTGTTTTCACTTTTATATATATAAATAAGTTATTTAAAGCTATTTGAGAAAAGCAAGAGCCAGCAAATCAAATAATTACTTTTAAGATTATCTGATAGTGCTTAAAAGCAGTCCTTGCGAATGACGGTAGCTAGTGGCCGAATGGCTACCAGATATTTTGTAGTGGCTAGTAAATTTTTAATATAGTAGCCAATGATGGCCAGTAGATTTTTTTCCCCCAAGTGAGCAACCATTTTTTGCCCCCCCTCCCCCCTTGTGAATGAATATTAAGTTCAGTTTTTTCGCCCGTGTTCCTGCAGCTGCTTCAAAAACGAATGGAAGTGGAGGTGGGGTTCGGGAGAAACTTAATCGGGTGACAGATCAACCTGGACCAACCAAAGGGTCAAGGTTACTAAAGCAACCTTTGCCATGGTATATTTGATCTTTGTCATGGTATTATGTATCTCTGCCATGGCATGCTTTGCACAAAGTATAATGTCATCTACAGGTAAAAGAAATTATCTTTGAATCTCTGTTCAGCCGCATATATGCTGAACAAAAATAAACAATTTGTTACGGCAATGTTTTTAAGATGATGTAGCTGCTACATCTTATGCCATGTAGTACTGGTCATTGTGAGCGTGGCTTTTCAGAAATGGACCTCATAAAAACAAGTAATCGGGCATGTCTGTATAGTGACACTTTAATGACTTAATGATTATTAGATGCAATGGCCCTTCAATTGAAGATTTTGATACTCAAAATACTATTCAATTGTGGTGGGCAGATACCTCTGATGGGAAGATCCAACACAGTACATATCAGCAGTAAACTGTCAACATTATTAGTGCCACTTTGTGTACAGTATATATCTTAGCTTTTACCCCCTTTGTTTTAAATATTATTAAAGAAATTAGACAGCTAACTGCAATGGCCACTCAAAAATAACTTATGTATGTGTGAATTAAGATAGTAAGAGTAATGATATTACAGCACTGAAAATAGTAAAAAAAAATCAATCATTTTGGAACAAAAGCATATGCAATATTTGCAGTCAATCTACTGATCCGATGCAGTAACTGCTGTGCATTTGTTTTTATTAAGTTAATTGGGGAGGGTCTCTGATCAGAAAGAAAAAAAAGTCGGCCATTTAATTTCATAGAAACTTAAGTGGAGAAGTTACTGAATTATTATTTTTTTTTTTAACTTTGCATGGCCAGTAGATTTTTGTTTTACTACAGGGGTTAAAATTCAGGACGGGATTCCCCACCGAAACAAAGCTGTTAAGCAGGAGTGTCTCACCATACAAAATTTTAAGGGAAAATACAGGGTGTCCGAGAATTATTGGACAGATTACAAAATTATGTACAAAAAATACTATGTGCATTGTCTGTTTTTCTATGTCCCGTATTACTAACATGGTTTCTATATTTTTGTTTTGCAAAATTGTTATTCCCAGAATCCAATAAATGGCGCTAGGTGTGGCCTGATGAGTAATGTATGAGAAATGCGCAATCAGTAGTCATGTCATCCGTACAGCAGAAGACGCTGTGTGTGTTATGGCTTGCGGAATTAAAGTCAGTCATTAAAGTTAAAAGACGGTACCGTTTAGAGTATGGTTGTAATCCTCCGTCAACGAATTCAATTAAGCCGTGGATGAAAAAGTTTAAAGAAACTGGCAATGTGGAACATCGTGGAGGGGGCGGTAGGCTTAGCGTCAGCAGTGAGACGGTTGACCAAGTTAATGAAAGTTTCCGACGAAGTCCCAGGAAATCGGTTCATAAAGCAACCAGGGAACTGTGCATTTCGAAATCGACAGTTCACGATATCTTGCACAAGAAATTAAAGTTTCATGCTTATAAAATTCAAATAGTGCAAAAGATGCATGTAAATGATCACACTCTGTGATACGATTTCACTGCAAATATGCTGAATCGAGTGGAAAACGACGAAAATTTTCTCAGTACTGTAATTTTTAGTGATGAATCCACATTTCATGTATCAGGTATTGTGAATCATCACAACTGTAGGATATGGGGCAGTGAACTGCTTCATGCTGCTATTGAACTGGAACCTGATTCTCCAAAAGTTAATGTGTGGTGCGCCCTTTCAAAAAAAGAAGTGATTGGCCCTTTTTTCTTCTGCGAAAAAACCATAAATGGCGACATTTACTTGGATATGCTAGAAAATGTTGCTATACCCCAGATCAAAAGATATGACGTTGTTTTCCAACAAGACTGTGCGCCTCCGAATTGGTCAACGTGTGAACGTAAGTGCTTAAATGAGCATTTCCCCAACAGATGAATTGGGCATGGTGGTCCCATTCCGTGGCCTTCTCGCTCTCCAGTTCTAACTCCATTGGATTATTTCATGTGAGGTTATGTGAAAGACCGTGTCTATCAGACACCTTGTACTGATTTGCAGGAACTGAAGCAGTGTATCACAGCTGCTATTAATTCCATAACTCCTCAGATGCTTTCCAATACATGGCATGAAACAGAGTATCCCTTGGACGTACTACAAGCAGCCAAAGGATTTCATATCGAAATTTATTAACTTGTGTAGTTACATTGCAAGTTAGTAGTCAGTTTCTTTCTATCGGTTTAATGTTTTGTTTTATATAATTTTGTAATGTGTCCAATAATTCTCGGACACCCTGTATATATAAATATAAAATCTTGGATCCGTTTTTGGATCACTTGCGAAATTCCAGCGCTAGAAACATATCCTTTGTAAAAAAAAATACGTGCTTTAGAAACGAACCGATCAGAGTTCTTAAAATTGCAATCGAATACATCGTTCACGTCGAGAACATAATCAGTTTATGCACCTGTGAATCAGCTTCCATGCATAACCGCACAAGCAGGTCATTTTGCATATCACGGACTGTTACAAATCAAGCACGAGACTGTTCTTCGGATTCGAGGAATTCCGCTTTTCCCCCACATTTCGGTTAATACTTGAGATCGATGAAAACAAAAAAACAATGATGTTTTTTATTTTTGGAGGATTAGTGGGGGGGGTCGTTCTCCGTCTGGGGAACGGTACTTCGTTTTCAGAACTTCCGAAAACGAAAGATAAACGGAGTGAAAAATTTTCCTGTGATCGTAATTACTTTTTCTTGTGAAGTTTCCTCTGTCCAGTATTGTTATTAAATTTCAATTTACTGCATAAATGTTTGCATTTCAGCTTGAAAGTGTAGACAATAATTTCCGATAACGGCAGTTCGACGGAGAAAAACTTCCTTGTAAACTTTAGGCACGAGTTTCTTCTGCGGATTCGAAGAGTAACTCTGACTTTGTTGATATCAAAACTGAAGAAATTGAAATTAGGGGGTGGAAGGGGGGGGGGCATTTTCCAGTTGGGGATGGAATTTCGTCTTTCAAAACTTTCGAAAACGGAAGTTAGACGAACTGGCAGAGCAGGGTTTTTTTTTTTTTTCTTTTAAATTAATGAAGATGCAATTATGGAATATTCACTATTCAAACATAGCTGTAAAAAATGAAGAGTATATCCAAAGTTTTCTAAGAATTTTATAAGTAACCATCTGCACACATTTCCATTAGTGTCAAAAGGTTCTTCTGCAAGTAAGTCTTGTATTACGTTTAACAAATGTACCATGTGAACGTGGCCTTAGAACACACAAAACAAAGTTTAGTCAAAATTTAGAGATTCACTGAGCGACAAAAATCTTAATGCATATTTCTGAAATTGGGCCAGATAAACCTCAGAACTAAAACAACAGCTGATTAAAGCTTGCTAACTGTGGCAAAGAATGAAAGACAGACATATATATACTTCAGGAGCAATTTTATGATATCAATGTACTGCAAAACGAACAACTCTAGTTTTGTAAAATGAATCATGGTAATTTGTATTTGACTGAATGTAGTAAATTTTTAGATCTAATTCACCTGTTTCTTTTAAGAACCAAGTATAGCTTATATTGTTTGAAAAATTACTACTGTTTTCCCAAAGTCGTTTAATATTAAGTCACATTTTCAAAACTCCTCACCTGAAATTTTTCAGTCCCCTCCATTTACAAACACAAGTGGGGAGACTCCTTTCCATTTCAAATTTGAATTTTAACCCCTCTACTATACTAGCCACGTTGGCTAGTAGAAATTTCAGCAGTTTCGCAAGGGCTGCTTAAAAGTACATGTATTACACAAGGCAGGTTCAAAAATTCTCGATAATTCCTTTTTATATAAAAATTAGTAACATTACAGTTATTCATACACAGCATTTTCTTTGAAATAGTTTCCTTGGATGGCTACACACTTTTGCCAACATCCATAAAGCTACAAATTTTGAAGATGACAATCCGATTTTTGGTTTAAATGTGACAAGGATGGTAAGTCAGATAAAATCCGAAAACTTGAAAATTTCATCGTCCTGGAGCGGGACTCGAACCCGCGTCTCCCAGATAGCGCCTGGGTATGTTAACCACTACACCACCCAGAACGACCAAGTCTCAAGTTTCCGATTAATTTGAACATAACCATCACAGGATTCGCTAGTCGAAGCAACCGGCATTCATGTTTAGTTAATCTGGAGGTTAAGAATCCTATCCAGTGATTGCCCGGAGAAGCAGATAAATCATGAAAGAAACAGGATTACACCATATAAAATCTGAAAACTTGAAAATTTCATCGTCCTGGAGCGGGACTTGAACTCACGTCTCTATCTGGGAGACGCGGGTTCGAGTCCCGCTCCAGGACGATGAAATTTTCAAGTTTTCAGATTTTATCTGACTTATCATCCTTGTCACATTTACACCAAAAATTGAATTGTCATCTTCAAAATTTGTGTTATATGGTGTAATCCCATAATTCTTTCATGATCCATACAGCTGTTTGAAGCATTTCTGGAATTCGTTCCTTGAAACCTTTTGGCGCTTTTCTTACATTTTTGATTACATGCTCAGCACGTGTGAACACTCGCACGACCATCACAGAAATGCTGACGCAAGGTCGTCAACATTGAGTGGAGACCATGAGAAGCAATCACAAACTTTTTAGGGGTGTTTTGGGGGTACTTCAGGTCACAGTTTAGGAGGGAAAAGATGGCACATCTTTCCTGTTTTTATTATAATTAAGTTTTTTTAATTACCTATAAGGAGCATTGATTTTGCTACTATAATTTTAAACACTGATTCTTTGAAATTGTATGATTTTGTAAGAGACATAGTAGTTGCAAATTTTGTTTTTGTCAAAAAGTTATCACTGTATTTTTGTGAAAAACATGGGCCTTCCATATTTGATTTTACCATCAAAATTGTATTATCACTCTTTAAAATTTAACTTCTCAGAAAATGCATGGTTTCCCATTGCTTAGTCACTTACTGCTGTACCAAAAGATAAAAACAGCAAGCATTTTTCCTTTCGTTTACAAAAAACAAAAAAATTAAGTTCAAAATCGAAACCCTTCACAGCCATCTTTCATTCACGTAAAGCCATTTTCTCTGAAGTAAGCATGCACTATTGGTTTTGAGTCTAATTTTGTTTTAAACAAAAGAAAACATTCTTGCCCACACATTTTATGTGAAATTAAATAATAAAAATCGGTACTGCATTATACACTCTGCCATGAAAACAATTTTGTAGGTAAAGGTGGAGATAAAGGCATATCCAATGCAGCCTTCTGCTCATAGATGACACTGAAAATCATGCTGTTTTTACAACCCTTTCTTGTGTGGGTCTTAGTTTTGTGAGTGAACTTTGTGAAGCCTTTCCCTCATCGGATGGTGATTTTTGAATAAGTTGCTGTCAGCATCTTAGATTACCAGTATCTGATTTCTGATTTACATAAGTTTGCGGGTAGAAAAGCTAATAAACTGTAATGTACATACATACATACATATCACTAAGCTGTTCTCTAGGTTAGCTCCACAAAGAAATACAAACTACCAGATAAAATGTAATGTGATTTAAATAGTTACTGACATCCTAAACAAAAGTCTATAACTGCTCAGCTATTATTATCTGCATGAAAACTTTTAATGTTCAAGAGAAAAGGTAAGGAACTGCATGCTTCCAGCATTTGACTTACGTAGAGCGCCACCTACTAACAGTATGCAACACAACTCTAACACATGGAAATTTAATTTTAAAATATTCCCTATAATTTTTTTCTCAATTTTGCAAGCTATGGACTATAGTCATACATGAGACTAACCAAGGAACAAAACAGATGAACTTTTCAACCAGGTGAAAAATCTCAGAACATGCAATGAGAAAGTGTGAATATAACACAGGAAGTGTGAATATATAGCACAGCATGAGGAAGATGAAATTGTTCCCATAATTTTTTTATGTGGATATTAGTATGAGCACACCACTGTATTCACAATATAAAATTACTGAATTAAAATCAAAATATTATTGTTCCAAACACAGTTTTTTTTTTTTTTTTTTTTTTTGTACTTGCTAAAACATCAGCTCAAGTTTCCTCTTGTGTTGCTTTCTTGTCAGCAAGTTCCATGGCCACATTTGTCTCATACTGAGTGTGCCTGGAAAAGTGTTTGGGAAGGTCATTATTGATAAGGTACGAGGTCTTACATCAGAGAAAGTATGGGATGTACAGAGTACTTTTATGCCTGGTAAGGGCTGCACTAATCAAATTTTTGCATTACGCATGATGATTGAAAAGTATCTGTCTGTTGGTAAAAAAGTGTTTGTGGCTTTCATAGATTTAGAGAAAGCTTATGACAAGGTAAATAGGACTCTTCTGTGGAAGGTACTGAATAAATATGGTATTACTGGAAATCTAATTAAGTGTGAAAGCCTTGTATGCCGGCAGTAGAGCATGTGTATGAGTAAATGGTGTTTTATTGAAATGGTTTTCTATTGGTGCAGAAGTCAGGCAAGGTTGTGTAATGTAACCCTGGCTGTTTAATAATAATATATTTATGGATGCATGCGTGATGCCAAAATGGATAATACTGGTTTATGTCTTGGTAGCGTGTGTGTGTGTGCAGATTGCTCTATGCTGACGACACAGTCCTGTTGGCAGAGAGCAAAAGTGAGTTGCAGAGTATATTGTCCCGGATGTATGAAGTTTGCATGAAATTCAAACTGAGTATAAATAAGGGAAAAACCAAAGTTATGGTTTTAGAGCGAGGAACTGTTCATACTGAATGCAAGATAAATCTTAATGGCACAGAGATTGACCAGGTGAATGAGTTTGTATATTAAGAAAGTATGTTTGACAGAGAACAAATTAGATGGTAAAATTAGTAGGCAAGTGAATTCTACATTGAAACTCCTAGCTGCTTTTGGAGGATTTCACTGGAATGATGGGTTCCCAAGAAAGTCTCGAATGGCTGTGTATGAAAGTGTAATTGTTCCTACTCTGACGTACAGCAGTGAAACCTGGGTGTTGCAGAAAAGACAGGAGTCACTTGTGTGCTGAGGAGATGCACTACTTACACAGCCATTCGAGACTTTCTTGGTAACATATCATTCCTGTGAAATGGGTGATGAGGTACTGACTAAGAGAATTTTTTCAGCCCAGGTGGCAGAAAAGAAAGGTAGAGGAAGGCCAAGGAAATCATGGGAGGACCAGATTCAAGAATGTCTGCTTGAGAAGAAGATTATGAGTATGAAGCACAAAGGTCATGCGTGCGCCGTGTGATGGATGTTAATGAAGCTCGAGCGGTGTACCGAGATCATTGTAAATGGAGACATCTGATATACCAACAGTAAATACATTCTGGATCTATTAGTTAAATGTGTACTTGGCACATGGTCTTTCTTTGAGGAGCTAACCTCTGAATCTCAGATAACAGCTTAATGATATGTATGTATGTTTAAAAATGGGGCAAAGATGCTTGCTCTGCCGATTGGTTTTGAAGAGGAGACTTAGGAATAAGAAAAATATGTAAAATTCTTTAAAAATAGGTGGTTACCCCCCCCCTTTCCCTCTTACTATTACTAAGGAACATAATCAGAAAAATAAGAGCATAATCTGGGAAAGAGAATGGAGGGGATGCAGCTTGCATATCAAAAAGTTGTCACTTATCAGAAACATCCAATAAACAATCTGCAAGTATCAGAATCTCCAAAACGCGAAAAAAAAAATTCTCACAAATGTTGAATAACATTGTTTCACTGAATTACGAAATATGCAATTCACGAGGCAACCTTAAGGGTTGTCTTATGTTATAACCATACTTTTGATTAAAATTACATAATATCTAAGGTATTGTTTACCTGATATTGTCAAAGTATTTCGCACGTAGTTGCTCTGTGAGGCATGTGTGCTCCCGGCCCGAGAAGTCTTTTATGTTACGGGTCTTTTGGTTAGTTATAAAAAAAATTTAAATAAAACAATTAGGTTATATATTTTTAGTTCTACATTCATTCATTTGCACAATCAAACGTTTTAAATTTACTATTAATTAAAATATTTTAGTAGAAAGAGTTATAGTATACTCATTGGGTCAGGAGACTTCTCACAAGGGGTTCGTCGCCACGTTGTTACGGCGAGCGCTTTCGGTAATGTCGTACTACACTGAGCAACAATGTGCAAAATACTTTGACAATATCAGGTAAACAATACCTTACATATTATGTATTTTTATTGTTTCACTGAGATTTCTGTAGTACATTTTGATGTTTCCCACATTGCATAGTGGAACAATGATTCTCTTAGTGACTATGCAGAACCTGTAGCATGTCTGTAATAATAGTAAACAGGAAACATTTTTAAAAAATGTTTAATATTTGTGGATAACAACATTAATTATGCAAAGTGTACGAATTCACTTTATTTTTCATGAAGAAACTCCATAAAATGAATAGCAGTTGGCAATCCTACTTCTGCCACACTTAAACTTGTGATTTCTTCATTGTCATTTTACCATATGCTTGCTGAAGTATGGCTAATGTCTCTGACAGTGATTTTCAAAGCAAACCGTAAAATTAGATGTTTTCACATTGCTCAGTTGCAGAAATTTTCAACTGCAACGTTACTAAATGCACAGTAAACAAAGGAACAACTAGTGCTCCACACCGACAAGAAATGGATGGCATTATTTGCAATGAGACATCTTGGGTGCTGCCAACCTCTGAAAGAGTAAAATCCCCCATGCAATTTTAGTAACTTTTTGAACCTTCCTACCTTACAGGCATGCATTACTTGAAGAAACCACATGAAAATATCACCCTGCATTATTTTCTCAAAGCAGTTCATAATATTACCAGTGTATTTGTTCTCAGATACAAGGTTTATGTTCCACGTGTAACTGTTTTGTTTGCTCATGGATTCATTATACTATTTTACTATATTTTATTATTTTATTTAACTCTATTTTTGTCACCTTTCTGCTTTGTCAGAATCAGAAATCATTCTAAATGATATATCAGTAATAATTAAAAATCACTACACATTTTATGTAAAGGTTTTGAAAAAAAGATTCACACATAATAAAGAGACGAGACTTCTTAACTTCTAGAGGTGGAACTACTGCTCAGCCAGGGTTCGAGATTAACGGGGGCCATGAGCGAAATGCGACTGCATTTTTGCATTGGGCGACCAGCAATTTGACATCAGGGGTCAAATTGCGACTACGTGTATTTTCTACTGCATTTTTTTATGATTATTTTTAATCTGAATGACTATTTTTGTTTGCGATTCTTAGTGGTTTGTTCCACAAATATTTGAATTTCAGTTTGAAACTGGAGGGAAAATTTCCGAAAACGGAAATTTGACGGCACAAAAATTCCCTGTGATCTTCAGACATGAGAGTGCCACGGCTTATAGAATTTCTCTTTTTCCGTCTTAATTTGAGTTATTCTCGAGATCGATGCATAACTGAACAGAAATTTTGGGGCAATTGGTACTGGTGAAGGATGCTTTCCACCTGAAACTTTTGAAAACAGAAATTTTGTCTTTCAATACTTTCGAAAACGGAAGTTAGACGCATTGAAGATTTTTCCCGTAATCGTAATTTTATTTTTAATGTGATGTTTCCTCTGCCTAGAATCATTGTTAAATTTCATTTTATTTCATAAATACAGTGTAATAACTTGTCTAATTCGAACTTTGTTTTGTTTAATTCGAAGAAAACCCCATTTTCGTATTCTCAACAATTACCTTTTAAAATGGGTGCGTACTTGTTCTGGATGAAGTTCCAAGTTCGGGATGAAGCAACAAGTTAAACCTGAAACTATAGCCAACTGCTTCGGAAAAGCAGGCTTCCAGCACCCCGATGACGAGTCTCAACTACATCAAGGTAATGGTGGCGTGGAGATCATACCCACTGTGGAGTACTTACTGGGAAGACGTAGGCCGTGATGTACTGTATGAGGCTTTTGTGAGAGTTGATGACAATTTAGCTGTTTGTGGTGAGCACACAGATGATGAGATCGTGACCGATGTAATGAATAAGAAGACTTGCTGTGTATCATCAGATGAGGAACTGAAATGACCAGAATTTCCTGAAGAGCGCCTTCCAAATTCAGTAGAGCCTTGATTCACCTCCAACAGTTAAGGAATTTTGTTGAGGGACAGCAGAATGTAAGTGAATCTCTATTTCATTCACTTGATACACTTCAGGAATTTACACTTACCCATAACATAAATTCTAAGCAAGCAAGCTAAAATTTCAAGTTCTTTTGTTGATGTTATTTACAAAATATATGTAAATTTACTGTACTTTTTTTTTTATGTTATGAATAAATATGTTTTTTACAGTACTTGAATGTGCTCATATTCAAACTTGCCTAATTCGAATTTTTCGATAATTCGAATTATTTTTGTGGTCCCTTCAGCTTCGAATTATCCAAGTTACGTTGTATTTGTATTTCACCTTGAAAATGGAGGGGGAAATGTTCGAAAACAGAAATCAGATGTAGCAAAGATTTCTCCATTAACTAATTTTTTTCCCAACGAGGTTCCGAACATGTGTCCTGTGTTCTTAAATAATCCCCCAAAAAAGGTTTGCATTTCATCTTGATAAGGGGAGAGAAGTATTAATATCCTCAAAAGTGTTCAAAAGTATTAATATCCTCAAAGTTACACTTTATCTTATCAAAAATAGTGAAAGCTATCATGCATTCATGGTCCTCACAGACAAAGTTTTTCAGCATGATTGATAAAATTGTCATCCAAGGGCATAAAAGAAAAAGAAGTGACAATAAAGAAATGGGAAGGGTAACAAAGATATCAACAAAATGAAAATTTAAGCACTGGATGCTGCTTAGCTGCAGAGTCAACAAAAGACAAATGTGGCTGTGGTACATGCTGAAAAGTTTATTAGATATTTTTAGATGTCTATAAGAATCTCAAAAGTGTAATGTATTCACTTCTTGAACACATTGCTGTTGCACGTGGTCATTACAAAACATGATAAATTTAATGTTATTGTTCTAAAATACCAATATTATCTTTATTACTGAAACAAGAATCAAAATGGATTCAAATTCTAAATATATTGAGTTGTAGTAAAATATTTTTATTATGAAAAAACATCTGGATTGATTTTTCATAATTGCCCACCAACTTATTATTTCATCTGTTAATTTTTCTAAAATACTCCCACTTTTAAAAATTACTCCCTAATTTTTTTCAAAGGAGTAAAAATACTCCTTTATATTTTCTTTTCAGCAAACTCTGGCACTAACAAATAGTTGGAACCATTGTTAATTTTCTTAGTTCTGAAAGTTATCTTATATTTATTTGTACGAGTTACATGAATCAATCGATCGCCATGAAGATAACGGATTTTTTAATCCGCCTCAAAAACGGACATCTCCCAATTTGGATGAACATATGTACACTTCAAATATGGATGTTGCATGTGTGTCGAATATCAGTCAGCTCAAGGTTTCACAGGAATTTATTAATGAGCCAAGCCTGGACGTCTGTGTTACTCTTTCACTACCATTGACTTCAGAAATTTTGGAACCGTTGATCCAAGCATGGATGTTGCCCTTACACCACCACCATAAACTTCTCATAGCATGGAGGAATCAACTTGGGAAAAATTTAAGCGACAACGTATTTCTGTTCGTCAAGAGACCCAGCAAAAGTGGAAGAAAGAATTTGTGTGGTTACGATTTGAATTTGTTGATGGTGAAAACAGGATGTGCTGTCAAGTGTGCCATGACAGGAAAATTAGAACAACTCATAATGATACTATTGTTGCAAAAGCATTTTTTATTAATGGCTGTGGCACCTATAAACATGAGACGCTAGTGAGACACAGTAAGTTTAAGTTCCATAGAGATGCACTTGAGATAAAGTCTGTTAAAGAAAATCCTTTGTCGTCTACATTAGTTGTGTGTTTCTACTATGGGGGAATCAATTCTTGAGGAAATGGTATTTCTTTTTAACACTGCATATTCTGTCATTGATGGAAATCTTTCTTTCTGCCAATTTGAAAGATTACGTCAATTGCAGAAGAAAAATGGAGTGAATATTGGTGATACATACCTGAATGATAAGTCATGTTCCTTTCTTATATTGCTAAAGCAATTTGCAAGCAGCATGCTGAGGTTTTATCAAATTCGAAATTTATAGCTTTGATGTTTTATTCTTCCACTGATGTATCCATATGTGAATCAGAGATTATTTATGCTAATGCTGTTGGTGGTGGTGGTGTTCAAACAAACTTTGTGAAATTGCAACAGCTTCTGAGTGGAACTGCAGTGAGTGTTGTTTCAGCGATTGATGAAGTCACGTCAAAGTCATATCCAGTGGAAAAATAAACTGGTAGCAGCTTGTTTTGATGGGGCAAGTGTAAATGTGGGTAAACACAATGGTGTTGCAGCACGTCTCCTGGAATTGTGTCTGTACACTGCATTGCACACAGATTAGAATTAGTAATTTCTAACACATTACAGAATATTCCATTTGCTTTAAAATGTGCAAACCTCTTAAAATCTATCTACAAAATGTATCATAAGAGTCCAAAGCTTTTGAAAGAACTGAAGGAAGTTGCTGAAGTATTTTCAGAACCAATATTAAAAAATACAGCGGTAATTAAAGTTAGATGGGTGGCATCCAAAAATGAAGCACTAAATGCACTATTAAACAACTTAGTCATTACAGTTTACCACATGAAAAGTTTCTGCTTAAATAGTGAAAATGAGAAAACTAAAATATCTAAGATGAAAGGCCTATTCAAAAGCTTAACATCTGTTTGCATGATTCAGTTCATGCACTTTCTGTTTGATGTAACTACAACATTAAAGAAGCTTCCAAAGTCTTTTCAAAAGGACCACATTTCATTAGACATGGTGAAGGAGTGTTTAATGAAAACCAAAGTTTTGCTAAAGGGTATGAAGGAAAAAGATGGAGAACAACTATCAGCCTTTGAACAGTCCTATGATGAAACAAGCAACTCATTTAAGAGTATAGTGTTACATAATGATGATAGCCAATCACAGTTCCTTAAAGACAAAATAGCCATCTGTGATAAATTTGTTGAATATGTAGAGGAAAGATATAATGATATTACTACTAACCCAATTTTAAGTAATCAGCATATATTTGACCCAATAAACTTACCAGTTCTAATGCTTAATATGATGGTGAAACTGAAGATAATGAGGATTTGCTCATCCGATATGGTGTTAAAGAACTTGACATTATTTTAGTAAATTTGCCAGAATGTGTAAAGGTTTCTGCTGATGAAACTAAAGAGGAGTACTTACAATGAAAGTTGTGGGTGAAAGATAAAATTCTCAAAAGTTTGAGATTCTGTGGGACAGACTGTTCATTGAGACGGAGTCTTCTGACGAATTTAAGAACTTGTTGACTATTATTTCATTTTTACATTGCATTCCATTTAGCACTGCTATTTGTGAATGCAGTTCAGCACAATGGACCTTATAAAGACTGATTTGAGAAGCAACATGAAAATTAGTACTTTAAATTATTTGTTGACTGTTAAAATGTCTAGAATACCTTTAAAAGACTTTATTCCAGACCAAGCTATCAAAATATGGTGAGAGGATGTGAAAGCTGGGCAAAATCGTCATCCAGAATTTTAGTTACTCTTCAATTGTGCATGTAAAAAAAATAATTTTTGGCTCCTTAAAAATTGTGAATGGCTCCTAAATATTTAGCTGCACGGGCCATTCAGCACATGGCAATTTTTTTTAGTTTCGTGCCCTGTGCTCAGCATGGGTGAAAGCTAGGAGGATTTGCCAAGACTGAATTTTTTTTCTCTACCCCACAAATTAGGACTCTGCCAGAATTTGCTGCCTTTATCTCCATTTTTGAATGTAATCTCACCCATTTATGTGTGTTTGTTTGTATGTATGCATGCATGCATGCATGTACGTATGTATGTCTACATATATATATATATAGTAATGCCACTCTATTTTATGAGGGAAAATAAATGTTTCAGATCTTACATCCTGAAAATTTCATTATATAGGAAGAGATAAGCCTCAACAAAGTCAAGGACAGTCAATTTGTCCCCAAACCGTGACCATGCACATGCCAGGATATACATTGGCCTCGCCCACACTTTGATGTGATTGACAGCATCGTTTTCGCAGCAAATCATAGAACATGCATTCGTTGATACAAATCAAAGTATCAACAAAGGCAAAGCTCCAAATGCAACATAAAATCTTTCGATTTACCTTCTATATCAAACTGAAACACAAGCCTTTATGGAATAAATTGACATTTAACAACAATATATGACGAAGGAAACATCGTGAGGAAATTTTCTTTTATAGGAGAAATTTTCGTTCCGTCTAACTTCCATTTTAGAAAATATGTCAAGGACAGAAAACTTTCACCCATACTATTCACATTTACAGTTTTTCTATTTAATTTAAAAATACATTCTTATCTCAGTAATCTTGACAGTGTAAGTAAGTTTGTTGTGACTGCATATGCAAGAATGATCATTATTTCAGGGTTTCCGAGTTTAAAATCTTCATCGATTCTACAGTCTTTTCCTTATTAAATTAGGAACTTGTGGTTAAAAATATAATAATAAACTGTTTTTTGAAACTTCCTGTTTCTCCTAAAACTTTTTACAGTAGAGCTTTTGCAAAAATAAAAGTTTCAATCAGGTAATGTTGCCACTAAAGGCAGAAAATTGGAAGGTAGGTGCACCCAAAGATGTTATGGTCAACATAAATGGGAAACGAATTTCTCCAAAGAAATAATTATTCACAAATACATGGAAGGCAATACAAATAAATGCAATCGTTGGCCCAAATGTGCCATATTTTTACTGTTTCCATGTAGCAACTCCTTCAGAAAACTTAAAAATTACATTGCCCCAGAGCGGGAATCGAACCCACATCTTCCTATTTCCGGTCAAGCATGCTATCCATTACACCACTCAGGACAAGGAAGTTTCCAAATCGGGAGGTGTAGGTTCGATTCACGCTCCGGAGCAATGTAATTTTAAAGTTTTCTGAAGGAGTCACTACATGGAAACAGTGAAAATACGGCACATTTATGCCAACGATTACAGCTGTTATAGTGTGCACAATCACCTTAAACACAAATGATTTTTCAAGTGAAAATGATCGTGCACATCTAGCTATAACAAATGCACAGGGATAATCTTGACTTTTTACCTCTCAAAGTAACTCTACCCATAAGTTTCTTCTTTTTGTAGCAACCCTACCTAAAGAAATTTTATAAACAACCAAACTACAGAACTTTTAAACAATAGATTTTTTATTATTACAAATGTCATTTACCAATGCAAACAACTGTTGTTGTTTTTTTTACTTCACAACAAAAATGAAGAAAAGAATGCAATGTGTTTATGGGTCATTCCGAAAAAAAGCGTAAAAACCATGTCTGAGAAAGTATGATTTTTTATTTAAATAATGGTGGGGTTTTCAAAGATAACTGTGTTAGTTTCTTGTTCCTTATTTTATTTTTCTCAACGGGTATCTTTTATAAAGTGCTAGATCAAATACAGTAATTTACAGCAATTATTGTTTATAGCTGGACAGAGAAAATCTGTTGTCCCAGGCTCAAATTTATGAGGTTCAAAGAAGTTTCCTATTGGATGGTTATGAGCTATAATAGCTAGTTGACTCATATATGAGAAAACTCCTAGTTATAAAAAATATTGACAAAAAACATTCAAAAAAAAATTATTTTTTTTTGTGTGTGTGCAATAACTGCTTTTATGTGTGTGTCCCATACTTTATTCAACTCTGTTATGTCCACTCTGTTACAGCAAATTAGAAAAAATATTTTGAAATTACATTAAAGTTGACAAAACCACTGAAGTTCCTGGAGGGTTTTGTGTTCACTTCCTGTCAGCAGTATTGGATTAAATCCTCAAGAAAAAGGTAAGATGCTTTCATGTCTGTGATTACTTTAATACATTGAGTAAATGTCCACTCTGTTACATTAATATTTTTATCTTACAAATGTTTCAAAACAAAATAAATCCTTGACAGATAGTACATGACCAATAGCTGTTTATTAGTCTAAAATTAAACCAGTTTTATTGGTAATCAGTTGCTCAGCTGAAAGGAGACCCATTTGTGCATTCTGATATAACTCCTGTGAGACCACTTTTACACATAGCTGTTATTTGACTGACCAAAGCTTATCTGTTGCACTGCACAATGTGTTAGCTTTTGTTAACCTCTTTCATCAACAAGCTATTTCAGAATAAAGGATGCTGTGTTGACAGGGTGACTAGTATAAAGGGCTATTCAAAATGATTGTCGGGTTTTAAAACATTGCCGCAAGTAGTACACTTAAGATAGAAACATAAATGTTTGTAAATTGTGCAAGTAAACTCACCAAGTATTATTCTGTACCTTACAAATGCTCAATACGAGCACCTTTTGTCACTCTGCATATATCTACATGGAAGTACATTTCTTCCTGTTCTAGGTGTAGCACCTCAGGATTGATGGTTTGAATGGCGTTGATGATACGCATCTTGAGTTCCGAGATAGTTGCTGCGTAGAGGGACAGAAACTTGATCTTTCACGTAGCCCCACAAATAAATAAATCACATGCAATTAAGCCCAGGGAACGAGGCGGCCAGAACACGAACTTCTGATCAACATCAGTCCCCTCGCTGCAGTAAGTGCTGGTTTAAAAATGCCCTGATTTCCTGTTTGAAATCAGGTGAGGTCCATTTTGTTGCAGGATGAAGTGAGCACTGTCCTCCATTTTTTGGGGTCTGTGGGTAAACATCTTTGATCTGTTTCACTTTTGCATCTGACAGGAAGGGACGCCCACTGCTTTTTCCTTACACAGGCACTGTTTCCTTAAACCTTTCACGACCACGATACTAAAATGTTTTGTCACTCAGAATACCACAGAGCCCAAAAATGTCTGCTACTCCTTTCTGAATTTCATTTCCCCTCCCTTTGTCAAGTTAACAAAAGGATTAGTGCTGGGTCACCACTCTAAACTTCCGATATCTAGGTTTGCTATGCACTGACCTTTGGACGTTTCCCTGGGGCAATTAGGGCATTCTTTTACTGAGAGCCTTAGACAGATGGGAGTGTTAATAGCAGGATAATCTTGTTTACTTTCCCCTTTTCTTGCTCTTTCTTGTAAAAAATCTGTTTATCCTTTTCGTGTTCTTTCTCTCTCAATCTGTTTATTTGGATTAAGCAAAATGAAAGAATATTTACAACAAATTTTCTCTTGTAAACTCCACTTTTGGAACAATGTAAAATATCACAGACAAACGAAGCCCGTGTCAACAAAGCAAGAGTTCTACTGAGCGATGTCAGAAGGCTAAATTATGTAACCCCGGGACAAACCAACTACTGGTGCACTTCTTTGTTTAGCAACAGCTATGTCGACTGAGGGTGACTTCTGCTAATCCCTCGGATGCCGTGCAAATTCAAAGAATATGGGGGTAGAAAATCCTATTCATGCTATCTGGCGACTAGGGGGCATGTGGTTGTCTGCATGTCCAGGTGTATTGGCCGTTGTGGTAGCAAAAGGGTTAAATTAGACACACCACCTGCAAATGGAATTTACACATGCACAAAACACTTCCCAATGTTCGTGGGAAGTGCCGCTAGACAATGGAAATGGAGCAACTTTGATGAAATACAAGGACACAAAAAGCTATTCTCCCTTTCCGTCAGACACAATCTTGCAAGCACGTAAGCTACTGGCTGGTAAGATACTCTCCTAACTGTCAGACAGCGGGCATACCCATAAGCTATTGAATGACTGAAGGTTAAGAAAAAAAAAAATTCACGAGTTTCACTATCCACCAGTATGGCTATAAGTCATATGTTAAATGCATTAATTACCCACAAACAAGTAGTGAAACCCTGACAATCATTTTGAATAGCCCTGTATTTTATTCTTTTGTTAGACGAGTCTCATTACCTTGACACACTATCATGCACCAAAATTCCTGCAGGGAAGTTATTTCTTATATGCTTACACTGGTGCACATACCAAAATTCCACATCACATTTACAATTACTTATCATTTTGCTTTACCCATTCTCATACAAAATTACACATGCACAAAAACCCTTAAAATACCTGCCTATCTACTTTTTAATGACATAATACATGCACTCAGTGTTATCAATGAAGGAGTAGTCTGCTTTGTGGAAAGGATATTGAGACAGAACACAAATAATATCAAATGAAACCTGAAGATGTTAGATAAAGTCCACATGCACTTTGTTAGCATGAAAAAAAAAAAATCATTATGGTGCATTCAAAAGCAGTGGTAACAAACAAATGATGATGTTTCTACTTTTGCATCCCTAAGCAAAGCACATATGCATATTTGAAATTGTTAATACAGTATGGGGCCGCAAATCCAGAAAGCTTGGGATCAAACGATTCTGGATTTTGCGTCCTCATGTATCAAAGTACTGTATGTAGTTGTTGCCCTTTATGGCATGTGTGAAAAATTGAATAAACAATCAAGGTTAAAACAAACATTAAGACACTAACCACCCTAAGAAGCTAACCAGTCATTGCCAGCATTCAGAAGAAAGAAAAGTTGAAAGTGATTACAAACAGGACTTTTTGTTTTCCCTGCTCAGAGACCAAGTTGACTGGGGATTGGGATGCTTGTGGGATATAATATAATTTGATTTGAGGCATCCTAATGATGGAAGGAGGAACAAGTTGGACAGGAGAAAACAGGAAGTTATGCTTGCAAGTATTACAGATTTAAATGACATTTTCAGCAAAGTTAAAAAATCATTTTCCATAATTTCTATACATTTTCTGTAAGCTTAAAATGTCCTCTTTAAGGAAGTGAAAACCAAAGCTTTCGATCTTACAAAAAGAGGAAAGCAATTGCCTTTTTCAAAACCATTGTGAGGCCCTATTTTGGCGTGCCGCAGAAAAGAAAAATGAACATATATCCAAGATGGTGGCACATAAATATAAAATAAAAAATTTTTTGAGCTATTCATCGATAGGGTTAAACTATTGGGTGAAAAGGTGTATGAAATGCTTAAGCAACCACTTATTAATTTAAAAATCTGTTATGTAGGAATGTTCTATATATAAAATGCCATTTTTTATTAATTTCTCGCCAAAATTGCCCAAAGTATTTTTTCTCCTGCTGAAAGGTTACATTATAATACGCACATGAAAATATTTTTAGCATATTTGAAGTGGGGGCTCATTTTGAAAAAAATTGTTTTGTTTAATAAAAACGTGACCTCATTTTTTCATGTCTTTTGTCATTAAATTTAAAAAAAATTGTTCTTTTAATTCTAAAAATGTGCAGAAAGAAGTTGTTCCCAAATGTATGAATCATGCAGATCATTTAAGAAAAAAAATTATGTGGCTGCAACAGTTGTTAAGTTATGATTTTTTTTTTTTTTTGTCCTACAGTGTAGTTACGAAAATTTTAAATGCAGAGCTACCCAATTTTTAAAGTAGCATTGCTCAAGATCTACTGGACCAACTGACCTAAAATTTTAACAGGTTCCATATCTCACCAGTACAATACTTTGTACCAATTTTCATAAAAATCTGAGTTGGGTGGATGACATCCCATGAAAATGCTGGGTTAATAATTGACATGGAATGACCCTTCAGTGGATCAAATTCTATATAAAAAGGCCATAACTCCCCCCTGCCCGCACACACACACAAAACCACCAACATATACAATTCAGATACATCCCATGCATAAGAAAATAAATAAATATTAAAACTTACTGCCATATTTCTTTCTCCAGATCCTCTGGACCTTAATAATTTGCTGCGAACATAAAAAAGCTTCAATTACATCATGCCATGCTTTATACAGTAAAGGCTACATATACAATAGATTCCAGTTAATTGGGACAAACTGGGACTAGAACACTTTGGCCCAATAAAGTGGTTGCTCCAATTATTCGAAACTGTACCCCAAAAGAGCTAATTTGGGATATTCTTCAAGAATTATCCCAAATAAATGGCTGCCCCGATTAACCAGTGGCCCAATTAACTGGAATCTGTATGGAAAAAGAGCATTATGATCACACCACCATTAAAATTATCCATAGTGGCTCAGGGAGCAACTTTCCCAATTAAAGTATCATAACTGAAATACAGCAGCAACTTTTGACAGTGTAGCTTTATTTTGAAATCCAATACAATAAAAGAAAAAAAAAAAAAAAAAAAAAAAGAAACCAAAATTAGTTTTGCTCACTCTGAAAACTATCATTTCACAAGGAATGTCTGCAAGAGAAAAAGATAATTAGAATGAAGTGCAAAAGTTCTTATGTGACAAATGACTCAAGCTCAATTTGTGTGCCAAGATCACTGTAAATGGAGACACACGTTTGATATAACAGTAAAATATATCACAGAAAGCGATTTTGATTTGGCAGATGAGTTTTGACTGAGGAGCTATCACAGGAAACAGCTTAGTGATATGAATGTGTGCATGTTTGCTGTAAATCATTATAATGATTTTTTTTAGTATTTCTAATGAATTTTCGTGCTAGGTGGTACACAATTTGTTTTTGTTTTTTTACTTAGAATACCACTGATCATGCAATCAAAAATATTTATTACTGAACAAAAAATCTAACACGTAAGGTTTCCAGCAATCATATAATTATTAAAAAGACTTACAAATATTATAACTCAAGATTTTGAGCACTGAAAAAAACATGCTGCAACTGTACTTAATATAGGTATTTTTGTGACATTTACTTCGATAAGTCACAATGAAGCTTGTGGCAAGACATGTTCTGATTGTATGAGGAATGAAGATAAATGTGAAGCAAAATGTTGTTAGCAAGGTGGAGGCTAATATGCTTCTGTGGTTTGGCCATGTTGAAAAAATGAAAAATGAGTGATGAGATGCTTACTACGATTTTTTTTTTTTTTTTTTTTTTTTTTTTTAGCCCAAGTGGCAGGAAGGAAAGGCAGAGCAAGGCCAAGGAAGTCAATGGAGGATCAGATTCAGGAGTGCCAGATTGAGAAAAAGATTATGAGTATGGAGTATAGAAGGTCTTGTGTACTTCGTGTGATGGATGTCACTGAAGCTTGTAATGTGTGTCAAGATCGCTGTAAATGGAGAAGTTTGATACGGCAACAGTAAGTAAATAATCAATTAAAAATTATCTGGTAGTTTGTTTTTTTCTTTGTGGAGTTAACCTCTGAATTCCATAGAACAGCTTAGTGATATGTGTGCAGTTTAAGAAAATCTTCAACACTATACAAATGTAACAAAAGTAAAAGAGTACAAAAATAATTGGGAGGGGAGGGGCTGTTCAAAGACAGAATGAATTCAATGGGAAACAGTATATGTGGGTATCATAGTTCAATGTTTAAACTCATTTTCATTACTGGTATAAACATAGTCAGTCATAGAGTCATAATCATATGAAGAAAGCATATGAAGTACAAAAGGTCTTGTATGCAGCATGTAATGGATGTTAATGAAGCTCGAGCTGTGTGCCGAGATCGCTGTAAATGGAGACATTTGATACACTAACAGTAAGTAAATTCAAGTTCTATCAGTTAAATGTTTACCTGGCAGGTAGTCTTTCTTTCAGGAGCTAACCTCTGAATCTCAGAGAACAGCTTAATGATATGTATGCATGTAGAAACATAGTCAGTTGACTTAAAAGGGCCTAAAAAATTTACTAATGAAATAAGGAAAGAACAAAATGACTAAAAACTTGAATTCAAAAAGTTTCTCTTGGGCTTGAAACAGAAACCTAAAAGGAACTCAAAAAATAAAAAAGTTTGAGAAAGAATTGAACAATATGGACATCTTTGTGAAAAGAGAAACATGAAAAACAAAAAGATTTATAATGCCAGTTTAAAAAGTTTTGGCTGACACCAATAAAAATATCTACATAACAACCATTAGAAAACATTTATTGATAATGTACATGAAAGCTGAGTGACACTTTGTTTAGGTGTAAAAGAGTGGTACAGTAAAAGCTCCTTATTTGCGGGGTACATACATACATATCACTAAGCTGTTCTCTGAGATTCAGAGGTTAGCTCCAAAAAGAAATACAAACTTCCAGATATTTTTACTTATTGTTGCCGTATCAAACTTCTCCATTTACAGCGATCTTGACATACAACTCGTGCTTCACTGATATCCATTACACGCCGTACACAAGATCTTTTATACTTCATACTCATAATCTTTTTCTCATGAAGACACTCCTGAATTTGATCCACCCATGTCTTCCTTGGCCTTCCTCTGCCTTTCCTTCCTGCCACTTGGGCTGAAAAGATTTTCTTAGTAAGCATTTCACCACTCATTCTTTCAACATGGCATATGTTCTGTAAATATGCCGCAAATACAGAAACCGTGAATATGGAATGGTAATTTGTATGGGATTATAAGGGATACGTTCCAAGGTTCCAAAATAAAAAAAGAAATCAAAATAAAATCAATTTAATGAGAGTTTTTAACAATATCTATTAATTATTATTGTCAGGCTTAGGCAAGGGTTAAAAGAACTTAGTAATTTTTTCTTGTTTTGCCACTTTTAAAAGGTCTTGCAATTCAGATTGATATTCAGCTGTGGCATTAACAATTTGCCTTTTAAAAATAAGACCTTTCCATAGATGGATCAATTTTCATGAAGAAATTACAAAGCTCATTTGCCATCCGTAAACCTTCACTCAGGTTTTTCAAGTTAAAGGTCACCTTTTCAGTGCTCATTGAAGCCTCTTCAATGGAAAGCAGATTTAACATTTCCTCCAAGTCGGTTTCGGTCAAATCTTCATCTTGAGATTCAAGCAACTCTTGAATGTCACTTGATTCTATCTGTTCAAAGCCATCTCGTCCTATTCCATTCGCAACTTGAGCAATGTTTGCAGTTAAAGTTTGAATTTGCACGGATTCTTCATCATTTCCGACAGTCAGAACAGGCCACAGTTTTTTCCAACATGATTTCAATGTGTATGGTTTCAGTTCTTCCAACGATTCTTTTATGTTAACAATGCATTTTGCTATGTCAAAATTTTTCCAGCATTGCATCATATTCATATCAGGATCACATTCCATGGTGTCCAGTATGATTTTGAAGGTTCGTCTAATGTAATAGAGCTTGAACGCCTGGATTATTCCTTGGTCCATGGGTTGGAGTAAAGCCGTCGTGTTAGGAGGTAAAGTATCACCTTTATATTTGGATGCATAGTTTCAAGCTCACGAGGGTGACCTGAAGCATTGTCCAAAACTAGAACGGCCTTAAAGTCTAAATTATTTTTTTCAAATAAGTCTCAACTTCAGGAACAAAACAATTCCGGAACCAGTCACAAAAAATAGCCCTTGTAACAAACGCTTTCTTATTTGCACACCAAAACACTGGCAGCTTGTCCTTGTTTTGACTTTTTAAACCACGAGGATTTAACGATCTGTAAATCATTAGTGGCTTTATAACACAATCTCCAGATGTGTTAGAACACAGCAGCAGTGTAACCCAGCAGTCTTTTGCTGCCTTGAAACCAGGGGCGGACTTCTCACTTTTGGATATGAAAGTTTTGTTTGGCATTCTTTTCCAAAACAAGGCAGTTTCATCTGCATTAAACATTTGTTCCGGTTTGTATCCACCATGAGCAATTAAGTTTGAAAATTCTTCTGGATATCTTTCTGCTGTGGCTGTGTCTGCAGATGCAGCTTCTCCAACAATTTTAATGCTACGCAATGATTGTCACACCTTGAATTTATTGAACCAACCTTCTGATGCTTGAAATCCTCCATCTGTACTTTCATCACCAGGTTCTTTAAAATGTGCGTAAAGACGCTTTGCCTTCTCGTGGATCACAAAACCATTTAGGGGCACTCTTTTCTGGTTACGATCTTCAATCCATAATGATAACGCAAGCTTCCATTTTTTCAATTGCTGGATCATGAACAATTTTTGCTGATAGTGAGGTTGAAGCTATATAATTCCTTATTTTTTTTTTTTTTTGGATTTCTTGATGGATCGTACAGTTGATTCATTAACATTGAAAGAGCGTGATATGGGTGCAAACGACTCACCAAGGCGTAAACAGTCAAGCATTTCTATTTTTACTTTAAGCGGCAACACTATTTTTTTCCGCATCGGAACAAATTTTTCTTTCCTTTTACTTGATATTATAAATTAGGAACAAAGCAGAAGAGACAAGTGTTATTCAATCAAAATTATTGCAACGATTGACAAGTTGAAGCAATAAAACACCGACTGTGGCGAAGGCGGCTCTTATCAAAGGACATAGCGGAACGTGTAATACAGCGGCGGCATTTGACAACGTACTTTAGGCATAGTGGCAATAAGGTTTGTTTTACTTTGATATTAGTCCATTCGGTTACACTCTTTGTAAAAGCCGCCTTGGCACGTGCCAGCAGTACTCAAAAGATGTCGATGCGTTAATAAAGGACACTGAATCCTTTTAATATACCGACTGGATCCGCGAATAAAGAAATTTTTAGTCGCGAATACAGGAACTTGGTCAAAAAATTTTAACCCGCGAATAGTGATAACGCGAATAAGGGAAACGTGAATAAGGAGCTTTAACTGTATGTGATTTTTTTCCCTTTAACTATTGGTAATTCTTTTCTCCATAAAGAAATGTTCTTTGAATTCTCCATGGAGTTAAACTAATTTCCACCCACTAATTAGATTAAACCAGTACTGTATAACCACTGTCATTATCAGCACAAGTGTACTGTATTTTCACTGTTACCCATGGAGCCACCACCTCTTCAGAAAACTTGAAAATTGCATTGGCCTGGAGCAGGAATCGAACCTGCATCTCCCAATTTCTGTTCAAGCTTGCTACCATTACAATACACAGGACAACGATGTTCGAAGCAACTTGAAGCTAAGCAAATGTAGCTTGGAAATCTGAATGCCATTCAGATTTGTGCTAGCCAAGCAATCCAAGACTTCATAACATCAACACAAACTTTTCTCACATCCAGGGACTAATGTAGGTCATAAGTTCCAGTGCTTCAGAGAACATCTTAGGTATCACTGAGAAATGAATCACCCTTAACAAATAATTCTTCATACATACATGGAAAGCAATACAAATGTCATTATCAGTACAAAGGTACCATATTTTCACTGTTTCCCATGTAGCCAACTCTTCAGAAACTTGTGAATTACATCAGTCCCTGGATGTAAGAAAAGACTGTATTCACACTACAATGAAGCATCGCATGGCATTGTTGACTAATGCAAATCTGAACAGTACTCAGATTTTTTAAGCTATCTGTTCAGTTTCAGTTGCTTGGAACCTCATTCTCCTTGGTGATGTAATGGTAGCATGCTCGAATGGAAAGTGGGAGATGCGGGTTTAATTTCCGCTCTGGAGAGAGAAAAAATTATTAGCTCCAGCATACACGAGACTGGCTAAAAAAAAAAAAAGCTGAACTTTTTAACCGGGTGAAAAATAAGAATGTGTGGCGAAACAGTGTGAATATAATGCAGAATGAGCAAGATGGAATTATTCACTGAAATTTATTTGCGCAAATGCTAAATTGGGCCACTATACTGTATTCACAATATAAAATTGCTGACATTTAACTACAACATAGAATAAAGGAAACACTGCGGGGGAGGGGTGGGGGTAATGATTATGGGTAAAATCTTCGCTCTATCTGACTTTCGTTTTAGGAAAGTTTTCCTCCATTTTGAAGCTGAAATACAAATCTTTATGGAATAAAATATTTAACAACACTACAGGGTAGAAGGAACATCATGAGAGAAAAATATTATAATCATGGAAAAAATCTCCACTCCTAACTTCTGTTTTTGAAAGTTAGAATTCCGCTCCCTTTCCCCCAACCACCAATCACTCCAAAATTATGTTCTGTCATGCATCAATCTTGACAACCACACAAGTAGAAGAATCTCATACCTGAAAATTACAGGGAAATTTTTGCACTGTCTAACTTCTGTATCTGGAAGGTTTTCCTCCATTTTTGAGCTGAAATTGAAATATTTATGGAATAAAATCTATATATTAATTCTATAAGGTATTTTACTTTGAATCCTATTTTGAGAGAATGACTGAACGTAAAAATATAGTTGAGATATCAAAATAAAGGTATTTTCATGTAGATGTACCAGTCAAAGAGAATAATGATATTGGGGCAACGGTTCGGGCATTGTGGGGCAGCAAAGTTCCCACGTAAAGTCAATGGGAGAAGCATGAGGTTCACATATCGCCCGCGGTTAACTCGCGTGCTGTTGAAGGCGGAAGCATGGAGGGACTGAGATAGTCCAAAGTCTTCTCTTTTCTGAGTGAACCGTTGCCCAAAGCAACGCTAGCAGGCATTCGTATAAAAGTTCTTCTCATTGGAACAGCGAACACTCTCGAAGACCTGATTGCGTTATGTCGTTGGACTGTGTGATGTATATATACAATTTAATATTCATTCAATCCAGTTTATTCACATAGGTAAGACATTTCCCATTATGTAAAGATGTAAATAAACATTCCGTAGACCACTGTTAGTGAAAATATTAGAGGCGACTGCTTTATACCCCATCGAGTTGCTCACAGTGATAGTTAAACCTTCAGTCAAAAAAAAAATCACGGACCTGGACTATTGTCTTTACTGAAGTGGTTGAATGAATTTGTCAATCAAATAAAGTTTACATTTCTTGTTCCATATGAGTTTATCCTTTAAAAAAAAACAAAAAACTAACCGTCGATTCTGACGGGTTTTGTCTAGTGATATTTAATAACAATACTGGTCAGAAGGAACATGGTGACGAGAAAAAGAAATTACGATTACAAAGAAAATCTTCATTCTGTTTAACTTCCGTTTTCAACAGTTTTGAAAGACAAAACACAATCTCCAGTTGAAAAACATGACCCCCCCACCAGAGTTGTATAAAAATCAAATGTATCTGCGTACACAACCATTGAAACATAAAACTTGCTGCAAACCCGCAAAAAGCGAACCACAATAACAATAGAAAAAGATAATTTAAGGAAAAATTTATAAAACAATAAATAATTATTAGATTGAGCATTACAGATTCCAATGAAGACAAAATAAGTACATTAGAATTGAATGTGCAGCAATGAGCGTGAAATGGACCTTCATGGCAAAATATGGAACTACGAACCTCATTGAAGCAAGCGACGACGCCTGGTGGCGCAGTGGTCTAAGCGATGGCTTCTGATCATTCGCCCGAGATGAGTCCCGGTTCGAATCCCAGTAAGACATGGATGTTGTGTTTGTCTCAAGGTGCTGGCTCTCTTCCTTCCCTGGAACTAGTGGCCCTAAATCAGGGACGGGCGACTGCTTACAGCCCACCGAGTGGCTCACGGTGGTCGTTAAACCTCCAATTAAAAAAAAAAAAAAAAAGAGACTAATGAAAGAAAAATTTTATATCCAGAAAAAAAGTTACATTAATGAACCTCCAAAAATTATAAATAACATTTTTCTCAACTTAATTCAGAAACAGAAGACATACAAAATACATAAGGAAAATATTTTAATTTAATAACTGGCAACGGCAGGAGGAACCTGGCATTAAAATTTAAATTCTTTCTGTGTAAATGAAACTTTTGATACAGTTCCAATACATTGAAAACAGGCCTTGATAAAATCTAGAGGCCAGAAACGTCTGTAAAAACAAAGAAACTTGGAAGATGCGAAAAATAATTAAACATTCTTCAAGTTCAAATAGAATTAAGTATATTAGCCTGAGTAAAGCCTTGAGTAAGTGTTTTGATTGCTGTAATTTTTTTTTTTTTTTTAAATCTCCGAGCAAAAACTATCCGCAAAATCTGCTAATAATTTGGAAACTATCTATGTAAGCGCATACGTCAACATTCTGTCACTCTGCCCCCCACCCCATTTCTCTTCAGTTTGCATCAATATCAAAAATGACCCAAATGATGATATATATTAAAAAAAAAAAAAAAAAGAATTCTGCAAATCCGTTGTAGAACATCATGTATGTTATTATATTTGCACTTTTAAGGTATTAAAACCCTGCAAAGTGCGCATAGTTTACGTGCAATTCATAAATGAAATACTATTAAAAAGCACAAATCACTTGCCCTAAAGATCATGGTAATTTCTATCGACTACACACTTCCAGCACGTCAATTATCGTAATGTTGTTGGCCTTCAAAGGTTTAGACATCTTGCTTACAATTCCTTCTTCCGGGGATGAAACATAGTTTTTTTGTTTTTTTTAAGCCATATGAGATGTAACTATAAGCTTGTCAATTCCATAAAAACCACACAAGCATACTACTCATTCATACAATTCAATTAAAAAACTCTTTAGGGTAAGTGATTGGTGCTTTTTAATAGTATTTCATTTATGAATTGCACGTAAACTATGCACACTTTGCAGGGTTTTAATACCCTTAAAAGTGCAAATATAATAATTGAGAATTACACGCAAAATTCTGAGCTGGGAGAGTTGAGGTGAGGGGTTTGCAGTCGCTATCGTACTCTGGGAATATGCGCTATAGAAATCAATTTCACAACTTCGAGATGCAAGATATTACGGCATTTAAGAAAGCTAAAATTAAATTAGTAAAGTCAGTAAATCAGGAAGAATTTTTGGTGACGTGCCGTGACCTAGAACTAACACCAAAATATTTAAAAATACGGAATTGCCCAGTCACTATTAAAGATAATAAAATAATCCAGGAGTGCCAAAAAAAGAGATTAAGAGCTGAAATAGTCAATAAAAGGAAATTGATTTTTAATTTGAATATGAAATGTTTGCATTTAATCGATTTGATTTGTTATAAAGAGTATAGAAATTTTGACGGTAATTGGAAAGATGAGATTTTGGATGTAACCTTCAGGGAAATTTTTGACATCGTGGAATGCGAAAAGAAATGCTCAAAAACAGTCATGGAAAAAAAGTTGCACGTGATGATTGACAGACAACGAGTACATGAACAACGGGAGAATATGTATGAGATATATCAGAATAAATCCAACTTGACCTTGAGCTTCACGCAAAGAGCGGTTTTGCAGAGGGGTAAAAAAATTTGTGTTTCCACGAAGCCTGCCGAAGACGGAAGAATTAATACCCAACTTAGAGGAAATGGCACGTAGCGTACCGGCAGAAGAACGTGAAAAATTTAGAAGTAAATTGTATAGAATTGTTTTGAAGGAATTTAATGAAAAAAGTAGTAAAAAGAAGTATCATTTAGATAAAATTCAGTATGAGAAAGAACAACTGATTAAATTAAGAGATGACCCAGCAATTAAATTTTGTGAAGCTGATAAAACAGGGCAAACTGAATATTAAACACAACTGAATATAATCTAAAAATGAATAGAGCTATAGAGGAACTGAATTGCAGCATTCTGGCAAAAGACCCAACCGAATCTCAAGTAAGGTACTTAGCTAGAATAAGAAATCACAGCACCTTGCCTGATGCAATAAAGAAAGCGTACCCACCAATGGGTACTGGAATACCAAAAATGTTTGCAAAAATAAAAACTCATAAGCCTGATACACCTATGAGAGTGATTGTATCAAAAAGGAATTCCCCGCTGATAAAGCTGGAAAAAAATACCTACAAATTTTTGGCACCTTTGTTCATGAAGACAAGGTTCACTGTGAAAAATACATATGAATTCATTGAGAAAATTAAAGTAATAAAACAAGATTTAAGTGAATATCATATGGCTAGTATGGATGTGAGAGCTCTTTTTCCTAGCACACCAGTACCTCAGGCAATTGAAATAATTATTGAAAAATTGTATGTGTTAAGACAATGAATGCAATACAAATAGAGGAATTAAGAGAATTTTTATTGTACATATATGAAAATAACATTTTTAAGTTTAACAACAAGATGTACAAACAAAATTATGGTGGACCTATGGGGTCACCATTGTCAACTTTATTTGCTGAAATTATAATGAGTGACATAGAGGAAAAAATAATAAGTAAACTCAAAGATCCACCATTGATATACTGCAGATATGTTGATGACATTTTTCTGTTGTCCAGGCTAAAAAATGATGAACTTGAGGACTTGACAAAAAAGTATAGTGAAATTTATCCATCTATTGAACTAACAGTAGAACAAGAACATGACAATACTTTGGCATTTTTGGATATTTTGATAATTAAAACAAATGATAATATGCAATTCAGAGTGCATAGAAAATCTTCATATATCCCAGTACTTATACCATTTCAGTCATCGCATCCATTAACACATAAAAGAAATAGTGTTAAAACACTAATTAAAAGAAGTATAACACTCATCAATGGAACAATATAAAAAAGAAGAAATTGATTATATTGAAAAAATTGCATATGATTTTGGTTACCCAAAACAGGTATTAAAAAAATGGATTTATGAAGTAACTCAAGCTAACAGTAAAGCCAAGATTGATAAAAAAACTTGTAAAATATGTAGGGGCAATACCATATGTAGAAAATGTTTCAGCAGAAATTAATACAGTTTGTGGCAAGTATGACATACAGGTAGGAAATCAGGTACTTACTGTAAAAAATTTAGTGATTAAAAATGAAAAAATCAGCCAATTAGATAGAGCAGGAATTTATGAAATCCCTATAAACCAGCAACCACCTGTGTCATATATAGGCAGCACCAAGAATAAATTAAAGTATAGATTGAACCAGCATATAAATAATTGGAATAAAAAGAACCTAAGACAGCATTAACCCAATACTGTATGGAAAATCAACAATGTCCAAGGTTTGAGGATATTAAAATTATTAAGAGCTGTAAAAACGAAAGGCTGTTAGGAATTGCAGAGTCAGTGTTAATTGAAAAAAACAGATCAAGATTATGCAACATTAATGAGCCTAGCAACTTAAACGAACAATGGAAGGCCCTAATAAAAATTGAACAACAGCTTAGAAAGAAAAAAAGAAAAAAGAGCAGCAATGACAATAGATGGCGCCAGAGACACAATGATTCAGAGATTGGGACTGGAGCCCGTGCCTCGATGGCTCTGCTCACTTGAGCTGTGGTGGGCGGGTGAGACACACCTGCCTCCTGATGACGACAGTAAACTGTTGAAAGTGCTAGAGGATTGTGTGTGAGGGGCTGAATGAGTGTGACACTTGCATTGGGAGTGGCAGGGGTTTTGAAACAGATGGAGCATTTTGTTGCTCACAGTTGACAAAGGCTTCACCACCTTGGAATGTAAGGTTGTGTAAATATGTACATAGTTTTTTAATTGAATTGTATGAATTAGTAGTATGCTTGTGTGGTTTTTATGGAATTGACAAGCTTATAGTTACATCTCATATGGCTTAAAAAAAAAACTATGTTTCATCCTTGGAAGAAGGAATCGTAAGCAAGATGTCTAAACCTTTAAAGGCCAACAACATTACGATAACTGACGTGCTGGAAGTGTGTAGTCGATAGAAATTACCATGATCTTTAGGGTAAGTGATTGGTGCTTTTTAATAGTATTTCATTATGTATGTTGCTTGGAACTTCATTCTCCTTGGTGATATTATGGTAGCATGCTTGAATGGAAAATGGGAGATGTGGGTTCGATTTTTGCTTCAGAGAGATGTATTTTTCATCTCCAATTTTCAACTTTTGCTCATAATTTTCTAATGGTGTAACTAATCTATATAAAAACAACTGTTCCCCTTCTTTATGCTTTGCAGTGAAGTTTAGTTTCTTTTCCACTGGCTAAAACAGTAATAACAAAGGAGGAATGTGTAGGCAGTAAACAAAATGCCAGACAAAAGTTTCCAGGGTTGAGTGAAAAGCAGAACGTCTGAGATTTGCTAATTTAACCAAATTACAGTTCCCACACTTTTGACTACAGTAGATCGTTTGACTAATGTAAATCTAAATGAGTTCTGTTCCTTATGAGAGGATGATGGCTATAGAATCGGAGAGGTTACAATGGGTATCCCATTACAACCTCCTTAGTAAGTATAATTTATACTGTTACTCGTTATACAAAGGAAAACGGAAAAGCAGACGGAAAACTTAAAAAGGCCAAGCCGGAAGAGCGAAGTTTCTGGTGGTGGAAAATGACCCTAATTGATTTGTCAATTGTCATGGGGAGACAACGAGCTCTTTTGTCTCAAGCTGCTGATACAAATTTCCAGCGAACTTCGGAGCGGACCATGTTCCATTTGTGGGAGTGTTGTAGCTCCGCTGACGGATTCACGGAGAAGAGCCAAAAATTAAAATATCCATTAGCCGAAGTATAAGAGGCATTTTGTCTTGTCTGCGTCCAGCCAGAAAAGCTTTTTCTGCCTGTTTGTTTATTTATTTTATGGGGGAGGGTCAGGGTAAGTGAGAAGTAGATAAACATTGCCCGTTGTCTGTGTTGTGTCGCTTGTTTCAAAACGTGAAAAAGACTTCTGTTCATTCATTCAGTAGGAACATTACAGGGCCTGAATATTTTTATGATTTGTTTATTACTACAAAACGCATTTTTATTGACAATACAAAGGGATATTTTCCCCTTTAGTTGCATTTGTATCTAAATATGCCTGGAATCAAAGGGTCTAAGTCTGACAGTGGTGCAAAAAAGAAAAAGAAAAAAGAAGCTGAACAATTAATAGAGAGACAGAAAGGTTCATTATTGAAACTTTTGAAGAAGAATCTATACACAGATGAAGCAATGTATCCTACGAAAAAAGAAAAAGACATTACAGATCTTCAGGCAAAAAGCGATGCTGCAGAACACGATGTGCAAGACTTTATTCAAGTCCAGCTAAACATACGCTTCCACATCATCATAAAGGACTAAATGAAGGCAACAATGAATCTGAAAATCCACTTCAGAAATTTAAATATTGTGTAATATAGACTTTGATTGGAAAGATGCTGTTTTATGGCCACCCTGAATCACCGATTCTGAAAGAATGTTTCTTGTCGAATTCAGAGTTCCTCCTCATGCTAGGATGAGTTTCCACTGACTGAGCAAAGAAGACATTTTTCAATGATGATGTATAACCGGCAACTTCCCAACAGGGAAATAATTGTTCGTCAATTATTAGTGTACTCAGCAAAAAAAAAAAGATTATTTTTATTGCTTTTTCTGTAAGCTTTTCTGTTTAAACAGCCAAAATAAGTTTGCTTCTGAAAGTGTCAATGATTGGAAAAATTCAGAGGCTTCTTCAATATGTTATCACGAGACTTTACAAAAACATATTTCTCTTTATGCGTGGATAGAAGCAGAAAACAGATTACACAAAAATCAAACTATGATAAAAAGGTGAAGAAATTAGTTGAAGATGAAAAGGCACACTGGCGTGGTGTTATAGAGAGAATTTTAACAATAATTCAATTTTTTGCGCAGCGGAATATGGCACTTTGTGGCAGTGTAAAAAAACTAAACCAACTAGAAAATGGACATTTTTTTTTTTTTAGGACTGATAGAATTAGGTAAATTTGATTCCATCATGAGGGAGCATTTGAAACAAATAGGCAATAATGAAATACACGATCATTACTTAAGAATGAATGTGCAAAATGTATTTACATATAAGCATATTGTAGGCAGCATTCGGAGAAGTTAAGAAAATTTCAGATAAGCCTTAAGTTCATTATTTATTCAATAACAATTTTGTGCATTTTTTAAAATTTTAGTTTCTTGTCATTGAGGGGGAAATATGTTACTCAAATATGATTGAAACCCGATAACTTAACGATTAAGCATCATGCACGTTTTTCAGTTAAAAATAAGTATTAGGGGCCTCAAAAGTAAATCTTTGCCTAGGGCAGCTGAAGTAGTAAGGTTAGCCATGCCTGCACCCACTCCCATGCTGTTATAAAAGAAATATTGTGTGCATTTTGCTACTTTGTAAAATGCTGAGAAGTCCATAGTGTATTAACATTTTGAAGATAGAACATTCTAAACTTGAATTGTTTTACATGGTTTCTGCTCCGCATATTCGGCATTTGCACACACATCGTTTGTTAATACACTCCATAAGACACAATATACATCCAAAAGTTCACTCACCAATAATATTGAACTATTAGATGTGCTGAGCTCGAACAATGACAAGTAAATATTGAATGTGAGGAGCAGAAGCTATTACAAACAATCCAAGTTAGGAATGATTTACCAACAAAATATTATGAGAAATGTCTCCCATGTGTGTATATTACAGAATTTGAATTCTTCAGTGGTCCATAGGTCCAAGACCCAAAAAAAAAAAAAAAAAAAAAAAAATTGAGTCTCACCACCAAAATCAAAATGACGGCACTCAAATTAGAGCAGTTACTTTTTCAGAAAACATCATTCATTTCAGAAAAAAAGCTGCAAGAATGTTCATGGTAGATGACAAATAACTCTTTATAAAGTCCATTGAATTAAAATTGTATAGTATATGTATTGGTGAGGAAAAATCCCTAAGTATGTAAAAAGAAGCAGATGCTGAAGTCACTAAGTTGTACGTTTGTATGCTGGCAATATAATTATTTCCCCATTTGGCTGCAGTCATGTATTGTTTTTCTTATACGGGTAAAAATTTAGTCCATCCATAGGCTTTCAACACTTATATTCGAGGCAAACTTAACCTGACTATGAGGTAGAGACTGAAAAAGACTGATTCGCTGTAAAGATGTCATGGTTTTTCAGTATTTCTCCGCACTAATGAGGTGCAGTATGCCACTTTGGCAGGATGGAGTGCTGCTATGATGGGAGTCAAAACAAAAGTAAACTTCCAACTCATTGTGCTATCAGTGATTTTTCCCCAAGGAAGAAAGGAATAATGCTTAGCCCCTCCAAGACACTTGACTGTCCACTTACTTCGCATCAGTAGCGTATAAATGTCGTCAACATATAATTCCCAAATGCACAAGTCTGACAGACACAAGTGACAATGACGTCACCAAAACACAAATACCTGTATTTTTAGAAACGCAACCGAAATTAAGATCTTCCTTTTATTTTTAAATGTACATACACACACACAATGTTTAGAATAGCTATGTGCTTTTTAGTCACAGCTCAAATATAAGGTTTTAAACTGGAACTATATTATGCAGTGGAAGTCTATACCTTGAACTCCATAATCAGGTTAACTTTGCCACAAGTATAGATGATACCTTAGATATTGCCTAATTTGATCTATTTCCTTCAGTGTCACTGTGGATCCAATCAGGTGACAAGACCAAGGTTCGTACTCTTCCAAGCAAAATAAATCCAAGCACTTTTCAAGGACTTTTTAAACTTTGAATTATCATGTGTGTGTAGTGTGGGTCAGTCGTAGGTAGGTATTTTATTAAGTTCAGACCATTAATCTTAGCTGGGGAGGGCACACCTTCAATGACCTGCCTATTAACCATTGATTCCAGTTGGTTATTTTATTAACTTTGAATTGCCCCTCTGTTTTGGTGTTTCCTGAAATAATTTTATTTTGTGGATTGTTTTAAAAGGGTACATTATTTTGATATTCATCTGCTGGTATTACATGAAGTGTCCACGAGCATGAAGCACAAGCAATTCCTGGAAGTTCCACCCTCCAGCAAGAATGCATCCCTAACCCCAGTAAACAGAAGCCCATCACAATTTGTGAACACACCATTCCACTTATTTTACTCATACAGCTGACGCTTTACTCAGTAGTCATATCACAGCCAAGGCACTAGCTGTCCACACACTCCCCTGGATTAAACAAAGTTCTGTGCTATGTGATCAGCTTGGTGTTTTTATCAGAACTACACAGAATTCTCCTATACATCTTTTTAGCATAAACAATTATTTAACACATGCTCTTTCATGTCATTACTTAAAAAACAAAGCAACAAAAAAAAATGTCAGGTACTATTTATGGAGCCTTAAACTTGAAATTTCAAGTACTTTCAAGGACTTGAAAATGAACTTTTTTTATTCAAGGACTTTTCAAGGTTTCCGAGGAGTGTACGAACCACGAAGATGAGAAAAAAGTTACTAAACCTTGCACCTGTCAAAATACTGACTGAAATTAACTTCAGTTTTAGTATTTGGCATTTGTTCATTTGTTGTCATACAAATTGTAATAAGCAGAAAAATATTTCTACTGTGTTTTTTAGTAAAATTTAGATTAAAGTTCTTGCTTCATGACACATCACTTTGAAGAAGGGGCAATGAAACTGATAGTGTGCATATTAAATGCATCAATATTTGTGTCATTTGCAGACCAAAAAAAAAAAAATGGGTGCAGACCACCAACTTCTGGTATATAATGGTCAGCAAACCAGGTAAGTTTTCTCCAAAATTCTACAACTTTATCATACGGTTCACCATTGGCTATGAAGCAATGCAAGCCCTGATTAAGAACATAAGAACAGAAAAAAAATTTTCAATGTTGTTTAAAAAAGGAAATCATCTATATATTAATTCTACAAGGTTTTTACTGTGAGACCTATTTTGAGAGAACGGCTGAAAGTAAAAATATGGTTGATGTATCAAAATAAAGGTCTTACGATGTAGATGTACAGTGAAAGAGAAACTTGAGATTGGAGCAACGGTTCAGGTGTGGGGAGCAGCTAAGTTCCCATGTAAAGTCTATGGGAGAAGCGTGCGGCCCCTATCTACATCAGGCGCTCAGTTCACTGTCAGACTTAGTGTGTGCATGGTGTTCTATGATCAGTCCTAAAGTAAGTAAATACTGTTATTGCATACTTACCCTTAACAGAATGTCTCTCCCTCAGAAAAAAAAAAAAACATTAAGAGCCATACTGGAAGGTGTGAGTGATCAATGGGTCCAACTATATGTTTCGGACAAGAGAGAATGAAGACTATTCGCAATGCGAATCTCATTCCAACAACATTTACAAACACAGCTGTGACTGAAGATGAGAGTGAAAGAGTATGCTATCCAGTTGAATTTTTGCACACAATCAAGATGAGTGGACTTCCACCTCACATTCTACGACTGAAAAAGGGCGCAATCGTGATGCTCTTCACGAACATGGCCCCCTGGTGGAGCAGTGGTCGAAGCCCTGGCTTATGATCATTTGTTTGTGAAGGGTCTGGGTTCGAATCTCGGTGAGGCATGGATGTTGTGTTTGTCTTACGGCACTGTCTCTCTCCCTTCCCTGGAACCAGTGACCTTAAATTAGGGACGGGTGACAGCTTATACCCCATTGAGTTGCTCACGGTGGCCATTAAACCTTCAGTTAAAAAAAATATATATATCACGAACCTGGACACAAGGAAATGTTTAGTCAATGGCACACGTATGATTGTAAAGTCGCTCTTCCAAAATACAATTTCTGTGGAAATTTTGTGCGGAGAACACAAGGGGTCGTTGAACACCTTACCACACCTTCCGCTGACTCCAAGCGACAGCACTTTCCTTTTTACGATCAAACGGATTCAATTTCCGACCATATTGTTCTTTGCGATGACAATAAGTGTCAAGGACAGGCACTTGCTAAAATCGGAATATACCTGCAAGAACCACTCTTCTCACATGGTATGCGCTATGTTGCCCTATCGCGAACAAGATCAAAGGATTCTGTTGCAGTAAAGATCACTCGCGAAGATGCACCTGGATTACCAGTTGCAAATGGATGGACTCAAACTATTGTCTTCACTGAAGTGTTTGAATGAATTTGTAACATTTTTTTGTCAATCAAATAAAGTTTACATTTGTTACTTGATATGAGTTTATTTAAAAAAATTTTAAAAATAACCGTTGATTTTGATGGGTTTTGACTACCATGTTTTTAAATGCTAATTGACAATTTTTATGTAACCGAAGTTCCATCACATGTTCTGTTTCAGTGTTTGATTTTCTGGCAATTAAGCAGTCACTTTTTTATAGCAAAATTCCTAGTCACAATATGGTGAAACTGAGTGGCAGTTTAAAAATATCCACTATGACTTATTTCAGCAGTTTTTAGTAACCCAGCATGCACCACTTGATAAATTTCACTACCTGTCATTCAGCCTAAAGAAATCTTCGATTCATCATGTACATTCTAAGTAGTATTTTCCAATCCTTGCACACTTATTCGCATTTTTGAGACTACGATCAGATCTTCACTAGAATATACTGTGATCATTTGAAGTCCTAGCCTCATGACATTAATAAATGAAATTCAGCAAGTACAAAAAAAAATTTTACACCTTTTCCACAAATCTACTGGTGTTTATATCGCAGATATCCTAAACAGCCGATTTTCTGTAATTCTTCAAGATGACCTTTTACAATTGAAAAGGAAGGCTCTCCAACTTAAATTTCTGTACAGTATCATCAATGGAGAGAGATGGATAATATTCAAATTGTAAAACTATTAAGTTTCTGTGTGACACATTCACCAAGGACAAAATGTTAAGCATTTGCAGTGCCATTCTGCAGGACAGATGCTAGGGAAAATTCTCCTTTATGCAAAATGTATAGACTTCACAACTCACTTGAAGAATGTCTGGACATTTTTAATGCAAGTTATGATTTTTTCGTAAAGCATGTTTAGCAAAATTGTAATTATCGCTTTTAATGCAATATGATGTTAACACACAACAACATTATAGAAATTCCTGTAACTAAGTCTACCATGTGTAAGGACATGCTAGGGAAAATTCTCAAGACACTGACATTTTATAACTTCACACTAAGTATGTCCAAATGTAGTCTTCACCTGATGATGCAAGGGTCGCCCTTGTAAAAGATCTCGTGTTTGTATTTTTTAACTTGTAAATATTTTAATCATTAAAGATTTTAACTATCACGCTTCAGACAGCAAATTACACTCAACCTTTAGTTATTCTCAGCACGAAGGCATTTACCTCTTATGTAAGGATGTGCTTACAAAAAAATTAAAAAATAAAAAAAATTATAAAAAAGTAAAGAATCATTTGTATGAAAAATAATAGAATTGACATCGAATCTAATTTCACATGATGAAGAACACGTTATTGACAAATCTGTTTTGCAAATATCATTAACTTATGAATTTGTTATTTACAGTACCATTTACTTACGCACTCTTACTTTTTTCCTTTTCTTTATTACTTAACACACAATAGGCCAATCAACATCAGGTGGCATACTTGCATCCTGGGCAAGCAGCTGAGATCAAATGTAATATGTATAAAATTCATATTAACTTCCTTCTAAATTCACACCCCCTTCCCCCGAAATGTGTAAAAACATCTACAAAATAAATCACCTACAATGAATTTCTTATACTAAAAAACTTTATTGCAGCAACTTCTTAATGAAAAATTTTACATATTTCTTTCTATATTTGTCAAAAAATTCCTGCATTTCACAAGTTATTAATTCAATAATAACAGCATAATTTGTTAATACAAGCACAGGGCCTGCCAGCCTATCACACCCAAGAAAATAGTTGCTTTAGTAGCCACTAATGGTAAAAATAGTAGCCTGAATAGTAGACTTAACTTATGTTAATGACTAAAATGTTCACGTTTGGTGAAAAAAAAGAAATTATATAGGCTATATATATATATCATCATCATTGTCAATCCACTGCTGGACGAAGGTCTCTCCAAGTTTCCTCCACAACGGTCTGTCTTGTGCCAGTCTCCTCTTATCATCTCTTATGTGGTCTTTTCCTGTCCCTTGGAATCCAATCCAAAATTTCGGTTGTCCATCGATGGTCTGTCCTTCTGGCAGTATGCCCAGCCCATTGCCATTTCAGGAATTTAACTCTGATCATGATGTCTACTACTCTTGTCATTTTTCGGATCCACGAGTTCCTCTTCTTATCTCTCCTGGTAACACCAAGCATGCACCTCTCCATGCTGCTTTGAGTTGTCTGCAGCCTTCGTATGTCTCTTTTAGTTAAAGTCCACATCTCTGCACCATACGTAAGCACTGGAAGGATGCATTGATCAAACACTTTTCTTTTAAGACATAATGGCATATTGCTCTTGAAAATTATACAGTTTCTTCCAAAAGCTCTCCAGGCAAGTTTTGTATGCCGATTAATTTCTTCATCAATGTGACCCACACTTGATATCTGCTGTCCAAGATAAACGTAGGTGTCTGTTATCTCCAGCTTTTCTCCATCAATCGATAAATCTTCATTTCTTGTAAAAGCGTTGAACATCACTTTTGTCTTCTGAAAGTTCATTTTTAATCCCACTTCTTTACTCTTGTCAGCAAATTCCTGGATCATACTCTGCAGCTCTGATGGGGTAGTTGCAAAAATGACTACGTCATCAGCAAAATGAAGGTGGGTTAGATAATCTCCATTAATCTTTATCCCTTTGTTTTCCCAGTTCAGTGACTGAAAGACATTTCCCAATGTAGCATTAAAGAGCTTCAGAGATATGGTGTCACCTTGTCTCACTCCCTTTCCAATTTTTATGTGTGTTGTATTTTCAAACAGCCGAATCTTGCACTTGCATAGATGTTATTAATAATACACTGCTGGACAATTGCTAAGGACGGATCATAAACGGCTATATAGCGCATAAAAAAGTAAGTGTGTTTGGATGCCAAGTGAAATAAAATAATGTCAGAATGCCAGGACATTACAAGAAAGACAATTTATTGTGCTCTGAAATCCAGAAGGCTTTGGAACGTGTTCAAGGGACAAACAGGCCATTTTGTGCAGGATACGTAAACGTGAAAAAAATGCAATTACCGTCCGCAGGCGTTCCGGCGTAAGATGTCAATACGGGATATGGCCACCATGGGGGCGATGCAAGATTCCACACATCGTGTCATGCTTTGCACAATATTATCAAGCAGATGTTGGAGTAATTTATCCCATTCCTCTGTCAGTGCACGGATGAGGGTGTCCTTGTTTATTGGAGGGCATTGGGGACAAGCAAGACGACTCCTCCCCAAAGCATCCCACACATTTTCAATGGGATTCAGATCTGGAGAACGTGCTGGCCATACGAGGCGTTGAATATCTCGCTCTCAAGACACTCCTGGACAGCGACTGTTCGATGACATGTTGCGTTGTCGTCCATGAAAATGAATCTATCACCGACAGCCCGCGGAACATGCGAACACGAGGTAGCAGAACATCATCAATGTATCGTTGGCCAGTCATAGTCCCAGTTGGAAGCACATAGAGGGACGTACGGCCATTGATCATGATGCCAGCCCATACCATGACACTACATGTCGGATATCGGTCCCTTTCCTCTATGTTTGCTGGACAATATGCAGTACCACTATCACGCCAGATCAGTTGTCGTCGACAATCAGACGATAGACTGTATCTACTCTCATCTGAGAAGAGGACAGCAGACCAGTCATTATCAGTCCAATTGCGATGTTGATGGCACCATTCCAAACGGGTGGTATGGTGACGTCTGGACAATAGGATGCACACAACAGGATGGCGGGCGTATAGTCCTCCTTCATGCAAACGTCTGGCGACAGTTTTTCGGGAGATCCGCTTGCCAGTAGCAGCCATAAACTGATTTGCTACCTCACTAGCTGTGCTGCGCCGGTGTCTTTTTGTTGATAGCACTATGTACCGATCTTCTGCAGGTGTCGTACTGCGAACACGACCTCCCCGTGATGTTTGCTACACTCTCCATTTGTCTGAAATGATTTCCAAAGCCTTGAAACAACACTGTGGCTGACGTCGAACTCCGTGGCAACATCTGTTATTTTTCGCCCTTCTTCAATCTTGCCAATAATACGGCCACACGTAAAATCATCTAAGTGATGTCGAGAAGACATACTGAAAATTGCAAGTTCGTCAATTGATTCTTTACCCTTCAACTTTGCGTTTGAACAACAACGGTCAATACGTGTCTAATCCTTTATATCTCTTATCAGCGCTATGACGTCACGAACAAGTTCGGCAATCCGAAATTTGGATATGTGCAACACGTCTTACTGTATCCCGCACTTATGCTATTTTCCACATTTTCCTGCCTTCCACTTTATGGTTGATATCGTTGCTACTGTCATCCGTCCTTAGCAATTGTCCGGCAGTGTATTAATGTATGCATCTTCAATACCGCAGGATTTCAGAGCCATTGTAACTGCTGATGGTTTCACCGAATCAAAGGCTTTTTCATAATCGATAAAAGCCATGCACAATGGAAGTTCATATTCCCTCGCTCTTTCAATTAGTTCTCTCAGTACATGGATATGATCTATTGTGCTGTAGCCACTCCTGAATCCAGCTTATTCTCTCGCTTGAGCCATGTCCAGTGTTACCTTCAAGTGATGTGAAAGAACTTTAGTGAAGATTTTATAAACCACAGATAGGAGGCTGATAGGTCTGAAGTTCCTGAGATCCTCAATGTCACTTTTTTTATGTATCAGGATCATTGTAGCGTTGTTCCAATCCTCAGGAATATTCCCTTCATTAAGGCATCGAGTGAAAATTTGGGCGAGTACTGTTTCGATTTCTCCACTTGCTTCTTGTATGATGTCTACAGTAATTCCATCTTCTCCTGAAGCTTTCCCCCGCTTCATGTTCTTGATTGCATGTGCAACTTCTGCTGGGAGGACTGGAAGAACTCTGGTACTGGTACCTTTCATGACGTCTGGAGTACATGTATCATCCCTTTCATATAATTTGGAGTAGAAATATTTCACTCTTGTTAAAATTTCGACTCTATTTCTTGTTACAGAACCATCTTTTTTCAGTGCCATAATCTGTTTTCTTCCCTTACTGAGATGTCCCTTTGCAATCTTTAGGCTTTGGTTGTTTTCAATTGCTTTAATCACTATTTCACAGTTAAATTTCCTTGCGTCTTCAGTGATACTTTTTCGTACTGTCTTGCATAGCTCTATATATTCCACTTTGGAAGTCACATCTTCTTTAGTTCTCCTCATCTCTCTTCTTTTTTGCATCAACATTTTGGTTTTTCCTGATAATTTGTTCACATGCAACTTGTTCTTAAACCCAGCTAATTTTGTTGCTATTTCCATAAGAGCTTTGGTTACTTTTCTGTTAACTTCAGAAATATCCACTTCTTCCAATGTTAGGCCTTCTAAAGCAGAGAATCAGTTCTTCAGTTCCAACTTGAAGGTATATTATGGTGTTTTTTAAGCATGATTATGTCAATACATTTTGTTTGTCTTATGAGCTTCCCACGTTCGAGTTTAGTGTCGAGATGCATCTTACATCTCACCAATCTATGGTCACTACCTGTGTTGAACTTGTTTAGCACACTGCAGTCTTCTATGACGAATTTTTTGTTACACATAATAAAATCAATTTCACTTGTCGTCCCATTTGGATGTCTCCATGTCCATTTCCTGTGTGGCTTTTTCTTGAAAAAGGAGTTCAAGATGAAAAACCCTTCTGCCTCTGCAAACTCAACGAGAGTATTTCCACGCTGGTTTCTGTTGCCGTGACCGAATTTACCTACTGAAGTTTCATTCTGTTGCTGTTGCCATATTTTTGCATTGAAATCTCCCATAATTATCTTCAAGTGCTGCTTACCTTAATTATTTAGATGACGAATTTCCTCATAAAATTCTTCAATTTCTTTTTCAGGATGACTAGTGGTGGGTGCATAAGTTTGAATAATCTGAGCCTGGTATCTTCTCGAGAGTTGGATAACGAGTCGTGCAGCTCTGTCAGAGGAACTTTCAACTTCTACAACTTTATCCTTCAGTTTCTTGTTTATTATAAATCCAACACTACTAGTTCTGCCAGTATCTGTCCCACGATAGTAGAAGAGAAGTCCACTTTTCAGTTCAATGAGATCTTCTCCTTTTCTCCTTACCTCACTTAGCCCGACGATGTCCCACTTGATCCTTTGTAGTTCCTCTTCTAATTCAAGTAGCCTTGAATCAGAAGATAGGGAGCGTCCATTATACGTAGCCAAGGTCAGCATCAGATGGCAGCCTAGTCCGGTCTTCCGGGGATTCGTAGCACCCTCTGCCTTCATGTCGCACTGGCCGCCGCCTTGGCCAGGTACATTCTAGCTGCCGGAGACTGAGGGCCAAGATTTAAGTTGTGGAGTCATTTTTGGAGGGGTTTGGCCATAACTCACCACACTGGCCCAGCGGGTTGGTGACTGTGGGATAGCATTTCCTCTAATCCCGATGGTATAGTTATACCGCTATTGGCGGTCATCAGAGCCCCTTTAGTGGGAACAGGATGCACCACGAGAAGGCGGGGTTGGCATTTGTCAAGGAGAGGCTGTGATGTTACGCATCACCTGACCTTACATCCATATATATATATATATAGATATATATATATATATATATATATATATATCATCATCATCATTGTCAACCATTATCAATCCACTGCTGGACGAAGGTCTCCCCAAGTTTCTTCCACAACGGTCTGTCTTGTGCCAGTCTCCTCCATGTTACTCCCCCATACTTTCAAATTTCATCTACCCATCTCCCATGTGATCTTCTTCTGGGTCTTTTCCTGTCCCTTGGAGTACAATCTAAAATTTCGGCTGCCCATTGATGGTCTGTCCTTCTGGCAGTATGTCCAGCCCATTGCCATTTCAGAGATTTAACTCTGATCATGATGTTTTCCACTCTTGTCATTTCTCGGATCCACGAGTTCCTCTTCTTATCTCTCCTGGTTACACCAAGCATGCACCTCTCCATGCTTCTTTGAGTTATCTGCAGCCTCTGTATCTTCTTTAGTTAAGGTCCACGTCTCTGCACCATACGTAAGCACTGGAAGGATGCTTTGATCAAACACTTTTCTTTTGAGACATAATGGCATACTGCTCTTGAAAATTATGCTGTTTTTTCCAAAAGCTCTCCAGGCAAGTTTTGTACGCCAATTAATTTCTTCATCAATGTGACCCACACTTGATATCTGCTGTCCAAGATAAACGTACGTGTCTGTTATCTCCAGCTTTTCTCCATCAATCGATAATTCATTTCTTGTACAAGCATTGAACATCACTTTTGTCTTCTTAAAGTTCATTTTTAATCCCACTTCTTAACACTTGTCAGAAAGTTCCTGGATCATACTCTGCAGCTCTGATGGGGTAGTTGCAAAAATGACTACGTCATCAGCAAAACGAAGGTGGGTTAGATAATCTCCTTTAATCTTTATCCCTTTGTTTTCCCAGTTCAGTGATTGAAAGACAATTTCCAATGTAGTATTAAAAAGCTTCGGAGATATGGTGTTACCTTGTCTCACTCCCTTTCCAATTTTTATGTGTGTTGTATTTTCGAACAGCCGAATCTTTGCACTTGCATTTTCATAGATGTTATTAATAATATTAATGTATGCATCTTCAATACCGCAGGATTTCAGAGCCATAGTAACTGCTGATGGTTTCACCGAATCAAAGGCTTTTTCATAATCTATAAAAGCCATGCACAATGGAATTCACATTCCCTCGCACTTTCAATTAGTTCTCTCAGTACGTGGATATGATCTATTGTGCTGTAGCCACTCCTGAATCCAGCTTGTTTTCACGGTTGAGCCATGTCCAGTGTTACCTTCAAGCGGTGTGGAAGAACTTTAGTGAAGATTTTATAAACCACTGATAGGAGGCTGATAGGTCTGTAGTTCCTGAGATTCTCAATGTCACTTTTTTTATGTAGCAGGATCATTGTAGCGTTGTTCCAATCCTCAGGAATCTTCCGTTTATTAAGGCATGGAGTAAAAATTTGGGCAAGTACTGTTTTGATTCCTCCACTTTCTTCTTGTATTATGTATACAGTAATTCCATCTTCTCCTGGAGCTTTTCCCTGCTTCATGTTCTTGATTGCATGTGCAACTTCTGCTGGGAGGACTGGAAGAACTCTGGTACTGGTACCTTTCATGATGTCTGGAGTACATGTATCATCCCTTTCATATAATTTGGAGTAGAAATATTTCACTCTTGTCAAAATTTTGCCTCTATTTCTTGTTACAGAGCCATCTTCTTTTCTCAGTGCCATAATCAGTTTTCTTCCCTTGCTGAGATGTCTCTTTGCTATCTTTAGGCTTTGCTTGTTTTCAATTGCTTTCCTCACTAGTTCACAGTTGAATTTCCTTGCGTCTTCAGTGATACTTTTTTGTACTGTCTTGCATAGCTCTATATATTCCACTTTGGAAGTCACATCTTCTTTAGTTGTCCTCATCTCTCTTCTTTTTTGCATCAACACACATATATAACCAAACTACAAAAAGGGCATCTAAGTTTCAATATAATGCTATTCAAGACACTTAGAACTATAAAGGTTATGGAAATTACACCCAACAAATACTCTATTCAATTATATATCAAAAACTACTTACATAATTTAACCTGATACAAACTTTAGAATTAGAAAACACTTCCTTCTTTGTCATTGTTCTGGAGGTCAGATGTTTTCATCTGTATCAAGCCAGTACAGAGAGCTTTCTTCTTCTGCTTTTGTGGTTGGTAAAAAAATACAATATTTCCTAAGAGGGAAATCTTGTATTTTTTTCATCACTGTGTTTAAAAAAATGCGTACTTTTTTCTTCTTTCAAATGCCATAGTGTTATGATGATCACTTGTCATTCAGTGTTATGATGATCACTTTTTTGTTCTGTAGACATGATCACAGTTATCTGATATATATGAGGTATATCAAGAATCTCATTCGAATAGATAATCAATCTCTACCTTATTCCAAACAGAAAAACGGGACACTTTTTCAGCAGAATATCTTGATTTGTGTAGGTCATTCCTCTAATCACACATGGGTCTAGTCTATCCACCCCATTGATTTTCCTCCATGGTACTTGCAATATAGCAGAAAACAATGAGCTGAACAAGACATGTCAATATCGATTTGACATATATGTATCGATATCAAAGTTGATATTCACGTGTATCGACATTAAAACTGATGTTATACAAGCAGATCGATACATACAACACAAATTACATTTGTAAGAAAATAGTAGCCTTACAATTAAAATAGTTCAGGGTTTTTTTAGAAATAGTTGCTTCTGGCTATTTTTTGTAGAAAATAGTAGCAATAGTCACCTATTAGTCGCCACTGGCAGCTCTGCAAGCAAAAATATGGCAATTCCAGCCTCTGATTTATAAAAAGAATGAATTCCAAATTACCAGAATCTGCACTGCAGACATGGTTAGCTGAAGCTACACACAGTTTTGACAGAATCCTAACACATACTTCACCCTTAACATGGATATAACCTGATTTAAAATCAGTAGCAATAAACTGTTATACAAATAAAGTACACTTTCTACATATTTTATTATTTCACTCACTTGTTTGTATTCATTCTGCCTTTTCTCTTGTTATTGCTATTCAAAGACATTGTTTTCCAAAAACTTGATTTCTAAAACAAAAACTTTCCATTAATATAACCCATTCTACAATATTTTTCATATCAACATAAAAAAATGAACATTAGTTGATAGAATACAAAACCCTCCACAAAAAATTGGGAAATCACAGTAAAAAGAAATTATCCCCTACAGTACTAATTATAAATTCCATAATTTTGTTGACATACTCAAGTTCTTTGGCCTAATCTAATGCTTGAGTTCAACGGCCCACACCAAAGATCGATTCTGTGTAATCTACCTTGATATACACTCTTCTCTCTCTGCTACCTTACTATAATCAAATAATGCACATTTGTTTGCTTAACAGGCAAAAAGTATATCCAGGGGTCGAAAAATGTGGTCGCCTGTTCACCCAGGGCGACCGAAAAATTTGTCCGGGCCACTACAGAAAACATGTACCATAATTTTCGTCGTATAATCTGCGGATAAACGCCGATTTAAAAAAAAAGGGTTTTGCGGCAGTTTGATTTTAAAAAATAAATAAATCTGCAGGGTAATTGTGCAGGAGAGGGGGCACAATCAGAAAAGGAACTCCCTTGGAAAAATTCTACTCAGTTCAGGAGTTTGTATGGAGTGGAAGGGAAGGGGTGTCATAACCAAAGACCGCGAAAGTTGTAGGGAGGGATGATAGGAGTTATTTTGTCTTTGTATTGTTGGGAAAAACAAACCACTGACTGCGTTTGTGCCCTCTCTTCGTCAATCGACCAATAAAAATGTACGCACTGCGCTTGCTGCACGAACCTACACATGCGTGCCTCCTTTCAAAGTTCCATGTTCTGGATCTCGTGTGCAATGTGCCTTGTATTTTAGTTCATCCTTCGCCATTTTGACCAGTCTTTGCTGCTGATATTTTCCTTCATTGCTATTTATGTCTTCGAAAAGGAAACGTTTCAGTTACACTGCAGAATTTAAACTTAAAGTGGGGGCACAGCTGAGGATATGATCCTGTCATTACTCGATAATTTTCAAAAAGTCAAAAAACTAGCGCAATGACGCATGAAAAGCCTCGGTCTAAAATGCAAACAACACCGTCAGTAAATCCACGGGAGAATTCACAGAAGTCCAGTCCTATTTTTTATTTTTTTATCCTGTGTGTAAGCTGACTTCCCTACTTTAAATGCAGGATTTCTTCCAAAGACTTTCGACTTACACACGAGTATATACAGTATCTCTATGAATTGTTCCGTATCAGCGTTTCATCATTGGCAATATGTAATGCAATTGGAGCTTCTGCATCAGCGTGATTAAATTTTCTGCTCTGTGGATGCCTCGCCACTAAGCTTCTTTTGTGTCCGAAGATAAAAATATATTAAAAAAAGTTTCCTTTAAAAATTAATTTCTTTATTTAATCAGATAGGTTTTTTTTTTTATTTCTTTTGACTCCGGGGTCTTTCTGTGACCGACTTTTCTGTCGGAAATTCCGCTTTTGGATCATTTGTGATGTGCAAATTATACGTCGATTTTTTCTTCTGAACGTCACAATCTGCGAATTATACGCCGAGGCAGATTATACGAAGGTAAATAAAAACTGTGCGAATTTCAGGGTCTGGGTATAAACGATGAAAATTATGGTAATTAAAGAATTTGCAGGCCCCAGACTTAAAAAAAATAAATAAAAAAAAAAAAAGTACCTTTCTTTTATTATTTGCCAGGGAGAGATAAGCTGAGGGTAGAAAAAATTTTGGATCATAAGTGTATTTAACTTTGGGTATATAGTGGACATCTCTGTTAACTTTAGGGATGCAAGGTCAGGTGATGCGTAACATCACAGCCTCTCCTTGACAAATGTCAACCCCGCCTTCTCGTGGTGCATCCTGTTCCCACTAAAGGGGCTCTGACGACCGCCCATAGCGGTATAACTATACCATCGGGATCAGAGGAAATTCTATCCCACACTCACCAACCCGCTTGGCCAGCGTGGTGAGTTATGGCCAAACCCCTCCAAAATGATTCCACAACTTAAATCTTGGCCCTCAGTCTCCGGCAGCTGGAATGTACCTGGCCAAGGCAGCGGCCAGTGCGACATGAAGGCAGAGGGTGCTAAGAATCCCCGGAGGACCGGACTAGGCTGCCATCTGATGCTGACCTTGGCTACTTACAATGGACGCTCCCTATCTTCTGATTCAAGGCTTCTTGAATTGGAAGAGGAACTACAAAGGATCAAGTGGGACATCGTGGGGCTAAGTGAGGTAAGGAGAAAAGGAGAAGATCTCATCGAACTGAAAAGTGGACATCTCTTCTACTATCGTGGGACAGATACTGGCAGAACTAGTGGTGTTGGATTTATAATAAACAAGAAACTGAAGGATAAAGTTGTAGAAGTTGAAAGTTCCTCTGACAGAGCTGCACGACTTGTTATCCAACTCTCGAAAAGATACCAGGCTCAGATTATTCAAACTTATGCACCCACCACAAGTCATCCTGAAGAAGAAATTGAAGAATTTTATGAGGAAATTTGTCATCTAAATAATAAAGGTAAGCAGCACTTGAAAATAATTATGGGAGATTTCAATGCAAAAATAGGGCAACGGCAACAGAATGAAACTTCAGTAGGTAAATTCGGTCACGGCAACAAAAACCAGCGTGGAAATACTCTCGTTGAGTTTGCAGAGGCAGAAGGGTTTTTCATCTTGAACTCCTTCTTCAAGAAAAAGCCACACAGGAAATGGACATGGAGACATCCAAATGGGACGACAAGTGAAATCGATTTTATTATGTGTAACAAAAAATTCGTCATAGAAGACTGCAGTGTGCTAAACAAGTTCAACACAGGTAGTGACCATAGATTGGTGAGATGTAAGATGCACCTCAACACTAAACTTGAACGTGGCAAGCTCATAAGACAAACAAAATCTATTGACATAACCAACCTTAAAAAACACCATAATACCTTCAAGTTGGAACTGAAGAACAGGTTCTCTGCTTTAGAAGGCCTAACATCGGAAGAAGTGGACATCTCTGAAGTTAACAGAAAAGTAACCAAAGCTCTTATGGAAACAGCAACAAAATTAGCTAGGTCTAAGAACAAGTTGCATGTGAACAAATTATCAGGAAAAACCAAAATGTTGATGCAAAAAAGAAGAGAGATGAGGACAACTAAAGAAGATGTGACTTCCAAAGTGGAATATATAGAGCTATGCAAGACAGTAAGAAAAAGTATCACTGAAGACGTAAGGAAATTCAACTGTGAACTAGTGAGGAAAGCAATTGAAAACAACCAAAGCCTAAAGATAGCAAAGGGACATCTCAGTAAGGGAAGAAAACAGATTATGGCACTGAGAAAAGAAGATGGTTCTGTAACAAGAAATAGAGGCGAAATTTTGACAAGAGTGAAAGATTTCTACTCCAAATTATATGAAAGGGATGATATATGCACTCCAGACATCATGAAAGATACCAGTACCAGATTTCCTCCAGTCCTTCCAGCAGAAGTTGCACATGCAATCAAGAACATGAAGCGAGGAAAAGCTCCAGGAGAAGATGGAATTACTGTAGACATCATACAAGAAGCAAGTGGAGAAATCGAAACAGTACTCGCCCAAATTTTCACTCGATGCCTTAATGAAGGAAAGATTCCTGAGGATTGGAACACCGCTACAATGATCCTGCTACATAAGAAAGGTGACATTGAGGATCTCGGAAACTACAGACCTATCAGCCTCCTATCAGTAGTTTATAAAATCTTCACTAAAGTTCTTTCACACCGCTTGAAGGTAGCACTAGACATGGCTCAACCGAGAGAACAAGCTGGATTCAGGAGTGGCTACAGCACAATAGATCATATCCACGTGCTGAGAGAACTAATTGAAAGAGCGAGGGAATATGAACTTCCATTGTGCATGGCTTTTATCGATTATGAAAAAGCCTTTGATTCGGTGAAACCATCAGCAGTTACAATGGCTCTGAAAACCTGCGGTATTGAAGATGCATACATTAATATTATTAATAACATCTATGAAAATGCAAGTGCAAAGATTAGGCTGTTTGAAAATACAACACACGTAAAAATTAGAAAGGGAGTGAGACAAGGTGACACCATATCTCCGAAGCTCTTTAATGCCACATTGGAGGGTGTTTTTCAGTCGCTGAGCTGGGAAAACAAGGGGATAAAGATTAATGGAGATTATCTAACCCACCTTCGTTTTGCTGATGACGTAGTCATTTTTGCAACTACCCCATCAGAGCTGCAGAGTATGATCCAGGAACTTGCTGACAAGAGTAAAGAAGTGGGATTAAAAATGAACTTTCAGAAGACAAAAGTGATGTTCAATGCTTTTACAAGAAATGAAGATTTATCGATTGATGGAGAAAAGCTGGAGATAACAGACACGTACGTTTATCTTGGACAGCAGATATCAAGTGAGGGTCACATTGATGAAGAAATTAATCGGCGTACAAAACTTGCCTGGAGAGCTTTTGGAAGAAACAGCATAATTTTCAAGAGCAATATGCCATTATGTCTTAAAAGAAAAGTGTTTGATCAATGCATCCTTCCAGTGCTTACGTATGGTGCAGAGACGTGGACCTTAACTAAAAGAGACATACAAAGGCTGCAGACAACTCAAAAAAGCATGGAGAGGTGCATGCTTGGTGTAACCAGGAGAGATAAGAAGAGGAACTCGTGGATCCGAAAAATGACGAGAGTGGAAGACATCATGATCAGAGTTAAATCCCTGAAATGGCAATGGGCTGGACATACTGCCAGAAGGACAGATCATCGATGGACAGCTGAAATTTTAGATTGGATTCCAAGGGACAGGAAAAGACCCAGAAGAAGACCACATAGGAGATGGGTGGATGAAATTCGAAAGTATGCAGGGGTGACATGGAGGAGACTGGCACAAGACAGACCGTTGTGGAGGAAACTTGGGGAGACCTTCGTCCAGCAGTGGACTGATAATGGTTGACAATGATGATGATGATGATATAGTGGACATCTTCTGTTAACTTCAGAGATGTCCACTTCTTCTGATGTTAGGCCTTCTAAAGCAGAGAACCTGAAGAACAGGTTCTCTGCTTTAGAAGGCCTAACATCAGAAGAAGTGGACATCTCTGAAGTTAACAGAAAAGTAACCAAAGCTCTTATGGAAACAGCAACAAAATTAGCTGGGTCTAAGAACAAGTTGCATGTAAATAAATTATCAGGAAAAACGAAAATGTTGATGCAAAAAGAAGAGAGATGAGGACAACTAAAGAAGATGTGACTTCCAAAGTGGAATATATAGAGCTATGCAAGACAGTAAGGAAAAGTATCACTGAAGACGTAAGAAAATTCAACTGTGAACTAGTGAGGAAAGCAATTGAAAACAACCAAAGCCTAAAGATAGCAAAGGGACATCTCAGTAAGGGAAGAAAACAGATTATGGCACTGAGAAAAGAAGATGGTTCTGTAACAAGAAATAGAGGCGAAATTTTGACAAGAGTGAAAGATTTCTACTCCAAATTATATGAAAGGGATGATACATGCACTCCAGACATCATGAAAGATACCAGTACCAGAGTTCCTCCAGTCCTTCCAGCAGAAGTTGCACATGCAATCAAGAACATGAAGCGGGGAAAAGCTCCAGGAGAAGATGGAATTACTGTAGACATCATACAAGAAGCAAGTGGAGAAATCGAAACAGTACTCGCCCAAATTTTCACTCGATGCCTTAATGAAGGAAAGATTCCTGAGGATTGGAACACCGCTACAATGATCCTGCTACATAAGAAAGGTGACATTGAGGATCTCGGAAACTACAGACCTATCAGCCTCCTATCAGTAGTTTATAAAATCTTCACTAAAGTTCTTTCACACCGCTTGAAGGTAACACTGGACATGGCTGAACCGAGAGAACAAGCTGGATTCAGGAGTGGCTACAGCACAATAGATCATATCCACGTGCTGAGAGAACTAATTGAAAGAGCGAGGGAATATGAACTTCCATTGTGCATGGCTTTTATCGATTATGAAAAAGCCTTTGATTCGGTGAAACCATCGGCAGTTACAATGGCTCTGAAAACCTGCGGTATTGAAGATGCATACATTAATATTATTAATAACATCTATGAAAATGCAAGTGCAAAGATTAGGCTGGTTGAAAATACAACACACGTAAAAATTGGAAAGGGAGTGAGACAAGGTGACACCATATCTCCGAAGCTCTTTAATGCCACATTGGCGAGTGTTTTTCAGTCGCTGAGCTGGGAAAACAAGGGGATAAAGATTAATGGAGATTATCTAACCCACCTTCGTTTTGCTGATGACATAGTCATTTTTGCAACTACCCCATCAGAGCTACAGAGTATGATCCAGGAACTTGCTGACAAGAGTAAAGAAGTGGGATTAAAAATGAACTTTCAGAAGACAAAAGTGATGTTCAATGCTTTTACAAGAAATGAAGATTTATCGATTGATGGAGAAAAGCTGGAGATAACAGACACATACATTTATCTTGGACAGCAGATATCAAGTGAGGGTCACATTGGTGAAGAAATTAATCGGCGTACAAAACTTGCCTGGAGAGCTTTTGGAAGAAACAGCATAATTTTCAAGAGCAATATGCCATTATGTCTTAAAAGAAAAGTGTTTGATCAATGCATCCTTCCAGTGCTTACGTATGGTGCAGAGACGTGGACCTTAGCTAAAAGAGACATACAAAGGCTGCAGACAACTCAAAGATGCATGGAGAGGTGCATGCTTGGTGTAACCAGGAGAGATAAGAAGAGGAACACGTGGATCCGAAAAATGACAAGAGTGGAAGACATCATGATCAGAGTTAAATCCCTGAAATGGCAATGGGCTGGACATACTGCCAGAAGAACAGACCATAGATGGACAGCCGAAATTTTAGATTGGATTCCAAGGGACAGGAAAAGACCCAGAAGAAGACCACATGGGAGATGGGTGGATGAAATTCGAAAGTATGCAGGGGGGACATGGAGGAGACTGGCACAAGACAGACCGCTGTGGAGGAAACTTGGAGAGACCTTCGTCCAGCAGTGGATTGATAATGGTTGACAATGATGATGATGATACATATATACCCCCCCCACACACACACACACACACACCCACCCTCGGGTCCAGTGTCTGGCTACTAAAAAATTTAGCTGGCCACCCGATTTCAGCTAGCGTTAAAATATTAACATTTCTCTATCTCTAATGACATTAATGCTGCCATGTGCTTTTAAAGCTTTTTTCAGTAGTAAAAACTACAAAAATCCGTAATTTTTAGCGTATTTCAGTAGTAATGAATAAAATTGTATTATACACTCTGTAACAAATTGTCAGGGCCACAAAATGACAGTATGAATTCATAAAAAGTGAATTTTTACTAAAACAATTGTCCATAAGATTGAAGACTTTTTGACGGAAAAACTAAGTGGCACCAACATTTCTTTTTCTAATTTTCTTCAAAAATCAATCTATGTTTCAAGGGAACCTAAGAGGAAACATAGTTAAGTGCCTATACAGATTTGAAGTTGCTCGTGGTTATCTTTAAACCACAAAACAACAAAGAGAATTTAAAAAAAAAACAAAAAAACGTTATTCGTAAAAAATGTTAGCAGTGCGTAAAAGTGGCTTCATATTTTTTGAAAAATTTTCAAGTGAAATTTGCAGGAAAAAATTCTAGTACTACTCCAGGACTTTATGACAAAAATACGAAAAATTAAGGACTTTCCAAGATCTGGAAAAGGAATTAAAATTTCAGGACATATCTGGGATTTCATGGGCTGTGATAACTCAGTCACATGACCAGAGATGTTAAGACATCTAAAACATATTGAAAAAACATCCAAGAAAATGCCATCCTACTGAGGACACTTAAAAAACACTCCCCAAAATGTTTAATGAATTTTACAACCTTAAAAACATGAAAATAAACTGTACGTACATCATTAAAATGATTATTTCACCGAGATTTCCAATTTTTTTACTATATTTGATGCTTTCCATAATCTGTAGAGGACCGACAATTTCCATAGTGACTACAAAGAGTCCATAGTGGTTAATCTCTCTGGCTATTGCAAATGGCAGTTGCCGAAGCATTGCAGTAAGTAGGTACCGACTTTCAAATTTCATTTTGACAAATTTAAATGGCAAAAGTATGTGCTCCCTCGATTGATGTGGCATATTGGAAGGGAATGAACATTGCAAATGCTTAACAAATATGGATTTTTGTAAAAAAAACAAAAAAACAGCAACAATCTAACCGAAATGAAGCTATCCAAAGCCAAAAAACGCAAAAACCGCGACCAACTTCCGGAATGCCTCATAATGCGACCGTAAAAAACGGAAGACTGACGATAAAAATGTGTAAAAATATGGTTTAAAAAATAATAAAGAGGAAGAAAAAAATACACCTTATCAATTCAACAGAATACTGAAGTGAAGCTATCTGGAAGCAAAGGGAAAAAATAGTTGCGACGTCAACTTACGGAAAGCCGACAGCCGCAGAAACAGAGAAAATGCTTTAAAAATATGGTGTGGCTCTCATAAAAAAAAAGAAAGAAAGAAATCGCCTTAATTTAACTTTCAGTTAGATTAAAATTTAGGCCTACATGCCATAAAAAAAAAAAAAGGACAAATTTCAACCATTAGCTTGCGAAATGTTTTCATGACATTTTAACCACCACGCATATCAAATGTACGTGGCGTGTCAAAAGTGCATAAAAATATCGCTTCTGAGATTCAAAGCTCAAGAAGAAAAGCAATTATATCTCAACAAGTTGAAGTCATCTGTTTGAAAAATACGGAAGAATGAAAGCTAAAATAAAATGAGGGTGGGGGCATCTGTCGATTATAGCATACACGAGACCAAGGAACAAAAAAGCTGAACTTTTTAACCAGGTGAAAAATCAGAACATGCGACGAGAAAGTGTGTATATAACACAGCATGAACAAGATGGCGTTGTTCACTCTCATTTATTTTTGCAGATATTTAGAGCACACAACTGTTGTTTTTCTCTTTTTTGTTCCTGCTAGAACATCAGCTCGATTTTCCTCTTGTGTTGCTTTCTTCTCAGCAAATTACATGTCGCATTTATATTTTGTTGACTCTGCAGCTGCAGAGCAATCTTTGCTTAATTTTCCTTTCTGCTGATATCATTTCCCTTCCCATTTCATCATCACTTTTCTTCTTATTATTATTATTATTTTCCTTTTATTACCTCAAATGACAATAATTTAGCCATCATGCTGAAAAACTTTCAGCCTCAGGACCATGAATGCATGATATCAAAGCTTTCACTACTTCAAATAAATGGTGTAACTTACAGAATATGAATGCTTTCGAACACCATGCATTGATTCTAACAAATTTTCAAAATTCGTCACTTCCGTTTTTGGAAAATTTCCTCTCCCTTATCAAGCTAATTAAAAGTGCAAACATTTATGGGGGAAACTAAGATTTAAAAACACTGAATAGTAAGAACATCGCAGGAAGAAAAAAAAATACTATTACAGGGAGAAATATTTACTTCGACTGGCTTTTGATTTCTGAAACTTTTCCCTCCATTTCTTAAGCTGAAATGCAATTTTTTTGGAATAAAACCATATATAAGAACAATACTGGGCAAAAGAAAACATCGCAAAAAATAGAAAGAAAATAAAACCATTACGGGAGAAACCTTCGCTTTGTCTAACTTCCATTTTCAAAGTTACGATGGGCGGAATTCCGTCCTCAAACGGAAAACGAATCCCCCCCCCCAAATGGCTGTTCAGTTGTGCATTGATCTTGAGAATACTCAAAACGATAACGGAAATGTTGGAATTCTTCGAATCCACAGAAGAAACTCATGCCTGAAAAGACTACAGAGAAATCTGTGCCGTCCTGTACTTCTGTTTTCGGAAACGGTTCCCCACAATTTCATGATGGAATACAAACATTTATGCACTAAATGATATATTTATGATTACGGGGGGAAATATTCACTGCGTTTAAATTCAGTTTTCGCAACTTTTGAAAAACGAGATATTGTCCCCAGACGGAAAACGACCCCTCCTCCCTACCCCCGAAAAAACTTTTCTTTAGTTCTGCATCAATCTCAAGATTACCCAAATGACGACGAAAAAGCGGAATTCCGCGAATTCGCAGAAGAATCTCGTGTATGTTATAGTTGTCTGCGTGATCTATCGATCAGCTTTACATCTTAAACAGGAGCCAACGCTAAAAATGCGTGAAAATTTCCCTTCCTTTGTTTTAAAACTTAAAGAATTCTTAAGAAGAATTAATGTTAAAAAAATAGAAAAACGGTCTGCAAACATTTCCGAGAATCTGCGACGGACATCGCCGCGTCTCGCTGTTTCTGCTCCTGGGCCGGCAGCTTAAATAAACCATGTGATTATCTTCAATGCTTCCACGTTCTGACAGGTTAGTCACGTGACTCAGAGAATTTCATCGCGCTTTCCTGCTTGAAACACACGGTTCAGGATAAAAGCTGACTGAATTTATAAATGCGAACAAAGCAAAAATTTCAGAGTTTGATTTCATTAAATTACAATTTGTTGAAGTTACATTTTGCATCTATGAACTCAAAGTAATGACTGCAGATTACGAAATTTGAAGTAAAAAAAAATTGGGCACCAGAACCAAAATTCTAGGCGCCGGGGCTACCGGTAATTTTTGAGCCCTGTTATATATTATTGGTTTCAGACACCCCCACTCCCCTAGAAAGAAACAGCTTCTCTTCAGTTTCGCATCGATCTCGAGAAAGACTGAAATGATGACAGAAAAAGCGGAATTCCGTAAATCCACAGAAGAATTTCATATATAAATAAAAAATACAAATTTTATGGAAAATTAAATGTAAAAAAACAATAATACTGCGTACCTCACTCTGCCGTGAAACAATTTTATGGAGCATGGAAACAGCCTGGATTCTACCATGGACAGATTAAATACTAATCTAGAAATTTAATTTCATTTAATAAAAGGGAAAGGGGTATAAATGATTGCTCTCTATTGATTAGTTTTGAAGAAATATGTATTAAAAATAGGAAAACATGCATTTCACCAGAAAAAATTCTTTAAAAATACAAAGTCGCTCCATATTTAAAACAAGGAACATGATCACACACACAGGAAACATCAAAAAATTTAAATATGATCAGGTAGAGAGAAAAAAAATAAAGGGAAAGTCGGAAAAAATTTGATATGCAAAAACGGAAAACGACATGACATTCTAATCGTTGCTACAGCAGTCCTTTTCGTTGTGATTTCCAATATATTAGATTCGCTGACTTTTTTCAGGTTTTTTCAATCAAAACATCTTGAAAATACAAAAATAAACTTCACACAGATGTTTAATAATGTTACTTCACTGAGATTTTTTATTTTTATAGCACACTCCATGATTTCCGTAGCGGTCTGACAATTTCCGTAGTAAGTACGTAAAATTAGTAGTACTTGGAGACTTAATCTTTCTTCTCACCACATGGTCTTAGTCTATGTCAAAAGGAATGGTGTGCACAGAGAATTACTGCACAGAAGTCATGATGATCCCAACGGGGAGCGGCCGTCCCGATGGACACTGACACAAAATCAGCATTTTGTGGCAAAATTGTTTGGTAAATGTGTAGGTTAGCGCCCTAAATTATTTAATCGGAAAAATTTTAGTACCTGGAAAAAGTTTGACGTACAGATTTTAGATTATGGAAATTAATGGCAAATAATGCAGAAATTTCATGTTTTAAATGTCTTAACGATTTTAATCATAATATTTTCCTGTAAGTGCGATGTTGTGAAGAGACGCTGCAGTAGGCCCAACGCAAAATTCGCTGCGGCGTGTAATTCATGCTCGGATTACTACAAGTGCAGCCGCATACGTTCTTGCCAGGAGAGTGAAGCATCATGTACTCATACGCTACAGAATATAGTTCATACATGTTTTGTCCTTGTTTTTAAAGAGCATGTTCAGAAATGTTTCACTCTTTCGCACACGATTCTGTGATCCCAAATAGAAAGTACTAATATGCTTTTCTATGTTGTATAGAAAACTGGTGAAGTATAACTTTCAGTTCTACTTTGAACGGCTTCCATTCATAGCTGATTTGCTGTGCCACTGTACTTTTGGTTCTCCTGTTAATATTTTGTTCACAGGTCAGTTTCTATCTCACTGATACTATCTTTTGCAAATGAAAGAGGTTTTTTCCGGTTTTTCTTTTCTTGCCAACAACGTACAGGATACAACAAAATAAAATGTGCATAATCCGGACCTATTTTCTGCAGCGTATCACTAAAAGATTTATCGCTCTCCTGCCAACAACATAACCGCTTTTTCTTGTACTGTTCTGCCCATCCTATCATTTCAGCAACAAATCTTCCTTTTAATACAGCAAAGCTTGACATCGTCGCGGTAGCAGTGAGTTAGACCTACCGCAGCGTCTCTACACAACATTGCACTTACAGGTAAATATTACGTTAAAAATGTTTAAAAGACATTTAAAACATGAAATTTTTGCACCATTTGCCGTTAATTTTCATACTCTAAAATCTGTACATCGCACTTTTTCCAGGAACTAACATCTTTCTGACAAAATAATTTAGGAAGCTAATCTACATATCTACCGATTTTTCTTTTGGCGCAGAACTTCCATCCTTACGCGAGGCACCAAACAAGCATTGTGGATGTGACGTCATAAACCAGTACTTCAACTTTCCAAACCACTGACTGTCTTGCTACCATCGCAGGGCCCACGACCTTGGCGCTTGAAGTGCAATTTATTAATGAAAAAACGCTTGTCTCTATTTGTTACTGAATCCCACAGCCAGCATTGATCCTGGAGAAAAATACTAACTGACATCATTGAAGGGGAGAAATACAATGCATAACAAATAAATAAAATAAAAAAAAACACAAAACCAGATTTTTTGTAGAAAAATCGGATTTCCGAAAAATATTTTCGAAATTGGATGGAATCTGGGTAAACGGGGACACTTAGCAGCTCTGTACACATGCACAATAGTAGATCAGCAGGAGTCACTGTCCAAGTAAGGTTGTCAGCAACTATTCCTCACTTGTGTCGATTGTTTTTTTTTTTTGTTTTTTTTTTCATATTTCACAACACATCCCAGATAACTTTGTTGTGGTACACATTAACTGTGATTGGTCTATGTCCCGTGTTTACATTAGGTTCTGCAGTTATATTTTGGCAAAACCACACTTTTTACTGAAAAACCCTGCAACTCATTTGCAGTTGTTTAGAACAGCACTAGACACACAAGTGAAATAAAATTGTAAGAAAAAAAAAGCTTACGAAAACTTTTATCACTAAACTGCAAAAACACAATTCCTTTCCTTCGATTATTTAGTTTCAGCTACTTGAAACACAAACATGCGACACTGACATGCTTTTCTTCAAACGAGTTAGCTTTGCATCTATGTTCAGCTGAAAAGTAGCTGCATTGGTAGCAAAGATAACAGCTTATGGCCAGTGTTAGTCTACAGAGAGTTAAGATCTATGTCTTGCTGTTACTGCAAGCGGCGACATGATTACATTATGCAGCACCACTCCTGTTGGGTTTTTTCTGTTTACACGTAACATTATGTTGAATCTCCAAAATAAGAAAAATTCAGTACTTGTTTTTCTAACATTCACTGAAGTTTCAATTCATTCTTCAAGATTCAAAATTTAACAACTCAAGCACTTTAACAAAAACAAGTAATGAAGCTGCTTTTACTTGGTGGCCTGCATCTACATAAGGAGCTTTGTGAGTGAAGGCAAAGGCACTACCAAGTTACAATTTCTTACCACACAGCTTTAGTTTTCCACAAAGAACACTACAAATTAATACACAAATCAGAAATTTATGACAGCTGCGAATTGAATACACATTCAATCTTATTTTCCTTTGTAAAGGCAAGTCAGTAATCACCTGGGTAAAATTTATTAAAAAAAGTTCAAGTAACTTTCGTAGGAAACAAACAGCTTTACAGATTAAATATTCTGGAAATCCAGTTTGCTTCTAACGTCACAGATTCATATGCGACGTCTCAAAATTAAAATGCTGTAGGGCAACTGCATCCGTATGTCAAATGAAATCAACAACTCGTGCGTTCGGGCCGTCAGTCACACAGGTCTGTTTATGTTATGACAGTTGCACACATGTAGTCACGCTTCAGTATGAAGCAGGAATTCCCCTCTTGGCTTCTCCCATCGAGAAAGGGGTCAACACAACGTCGGTCACAAGTACATTCAAGTCAAGCATATACAACTTTAAAATCAATACAAAACTTCGAAAATCACTGAAAGTAAGTCAACACATACACACGTAGTACAACCTCAAGGGATAACAACCTGTACGTACTGAATTGTAATAATCAAAAGAAGATACAACAGGATCACTTACGATGATAGATGAGTTATATCTCGTACATATGAAATTCTACGTAACGGAAAATTCCTAAAAATTGACATTTAAAACTAACTTTAAGCCTACTTTCATCGATGACAAATGTAAAGGCAACTGGATAATATCACAGCTGTGTGTTCAACCATTAGTTTGATCATTAAAAATATTAAATTAAAGCTAATATATCTCTATAAAATGCGTCGAAACATATATAATATAAAAGTTCAATTAAATAATTTCTCCAAGGCCTTACGAGGCCAAAGAGATCACCCTTCGCGACCTACATCCGACAAACGTCAATACATCAAATTAGCTCATATGCGAGCAAAGCCTATGGCGTCAGGACCAATTTTTTTCTTTATCTGGCAACAGTTTTCTCTGAAGGCAAAAATGTAACCCTAAGGTACCAAAATTTTTAAAAAAAAATAAAATAATGTTAACAATACAAAAAAAAATAAAGAAATAAGTTTTTAAATCTGAAATAAAAAGAAAGATAATAAAAAACGGGAATAAATTAATTCAAAGGAAAATTTGAAATACGAGGAACAAGGAAAACAAAAGGGACTAATTTTTTGTCCCATTTTATTGCTTATTTCAAATCCAGTTAAATCTTCAGAAAACTCACTTGAAAATTATTTCTTTTCAAAAATAAAAATCACAGGATAACTTTTTACAATATGCATAATCCTTGCTGATTGCTCAGTTAGTACAAAATAAAAAAGCTTTTCTGCACTAACTGGGCAATCGGCAAGGATAATACATAATAGGTTTACACACGAAAAAATGGTTGATTTAAATTCTTCATCGGGATCATGTAATTTCTGGTAAAATTGATTGCGATCAGAATTTCCAAGAAGATGAGCACACCGTGCAGATAACAACTACTTTCAATTTGGGAAAACTTTTTTCATTCAAAAATCGGGGCTAGCTATGGGCTCCCCACTCTCCCCACTCTTAGCTAACTATTATGTGGGAAAACTAGAAGAAAAGATACTAGTACAACCCACATACTTCTGCTTATATAGCAGATACATGGATGACATCTTATTTATAATAGATAGCTCAGAAATTGTTCCAGAAAGAATTCTAGACTCATTCAATGAATTAGATGATTCCCTTAAGTTCACTATTGAACTTCAAAAAGAAAGAAGAATAAACTTCTTAGATATTACTATCTATTATGAAGATGAAAAATTCCTCACTAGTTGGTATAAAAAACCAATGAATACTAAAAGACTACTGGATTTCAATTCATATCATCCAGTTTCTATTAAGAAAAATGTAGCAAGTCAGTTTTTAGAAAAAATTAATAAAATAGTTTCTACTGCAGATAAAAAAGAAGCCCGTAAAGAAGAGCTTAAAGTCATACTTGCAGAAAATAACTATCCTAAAGAAGAAATTGAGAAGCTTCTGAATTTTAATGGTACGAAGAACCCACAAAAGCAAGAAGTAAAATTCACTAGAAAAATTTCTTATCACAAAGGTTTATTTGAGGCTTTAAAGAGAATTAGTAAAAAATACAATATTAGGCTAGCTCCAAGTTTAGAGAACAAAGTTAAAAAATTTTTCCCTAAAATAGTTCAAAGAGAAGAAGATATTTTAAAAATGCAAGGAGTAGTTTATGAAGTAAATTGTAGTTGTGGACTATCTTACATAGGTGAAACAGGTCGCAGACTAGAAACTCGTATAGCTGAGCTATAAAAAATTGCTCCAACAAGACTGGATTAGATAGGCATGTTAGAGAAACTGGGCACAGCATGGATTGGAATTCCCTTAAAGTAATCAGTTTCCAAAGCAATTTCCAAAAAAAACAAAAAAAAAAAGAAAACTGAAAGAAGGAATAGAGATTGAGAAAAATCAAAATTCCATCATCAATGACTGCAAAGGATTTTCCCTGCCTAACATCTGGCAGGATTTGTTGAAAAATAACCTAAACCGTCAAGGTTAACCGTAACCCTCAAGGTAAACCGTAACCATGATAGTGACAAGCAAAAAGTGACAACAACAAGAGAGCCTGAAGAAGGAGAAGAGTTTTCTCCGAAAATTTGCTATAAATGAAAAAATTTCCTAGTAAATTCCCATAAGTTGCTTCAGATTATTAATTCAATTAAACTAGGAAGCCATTTCTCAATATGAGCTTTATTCAAAGATATCTAAGTTTCATTCTTTGTTTCTCTGTGTCTTTTTTTATTAATTTAATTATTCATTCACTTAATAATGCTCAAAGGCGTGGCAGTGGGATTAAATCATGTTTCTAGCGTAATTAAATATGAAATCGAACTTCTACATACAGTACGCACACCTATGAGCTGCTACAACCACAATCGGAGCACTAGAGACTGCTCACACCGTGAGTCGAGCAGTTTACACGTGAATTTTTAAGAAGTTGGTAAGTGAAAGCACGCTGTGTGTGCAAAATCATTGTCGTGAAAAAAGAAAATTCCGGAGTTCAAGGGGATGAGTCGCTTTGAATCGGTCCCTTATATCATCATCATCATCATCATTGTCAACCATTATCAATCCACTGCTGGACGAAGGTCTCCCCAAGTTTCCTCCACAACGGTCTGTCTTGTGCCAGTCTCCTCCATGTCACTCCCGCATATTTACGAATTTCATCCACCCATCTCCCATGTGGTCTTCTTCTGGGTCTTTTCCTGTCCCTTGGAATCCAATCTAAAATTTCGGCTGTCCATCTATGGTCTGTCCTTCTGGCAGTATGTCCAGCCCATTGCCATTTCAGGGACTTAACTCTGATCATGATGTCTTCCACTCTCGTCATTTTTCGGATCCACGAGTTCCTCTTCCCATCTCTCCTGGTTACACCAAGCATGCACCTCTCCATGCTTCTTTGAGTTGTCTGCAGCCCCTGTATGTCTCTTTTAGTTAAGGTCCACGTCTCTGCACCATACGTAAGCACTGGAAGGATGCATTGATCAAACACTTTTCTTTTAAGACATAATGGCATATTGCTCTTGAAAATTATGCTGTTCCTTCCAAAAGCTCTCCAGGCAAGTTTTGTACGCCGATTAATTTCTTCATCAATGTGACCCTCACTTGATATCTGCTGTCCAAGATAAACATACGTATCTGTTATTTCCAGTTTTTCTCCATCAATCGATAAATCTTCATTTCTTGTAAAAGCATTGAACATCACTTTTGTCTTCTGAAAGTTCATTTTTAATCCCACTTCTTTACTCTTGTCAGCAAGTTCCTGGATCATACTCTGCAGCTCTGATGGGGTAGTTGCAAAAATGACTACGTCATCAGCAAAACGAAGGTGGGTTAGATAATCTCCATTAATCTTTATCCCTTTGTTTTCCCAGTTCAGTGATTGAAAGACATTTTCCAATGTGGCATTAAAGAGCTTCGGAGATATGGTGTCACCTTGTCTCACTCCCTTTCCAATTTTTATGTGTGTTGTATTTTCAAACAGCCGAATCTTTGCACTTGCATTTTCATAGATGTTATTAATAATATTAATGTATGCATCTTCAATACCGCAGGATTTCAGAGCCGTGGTAACTGCTGATGGTTTCACCGAATCAAAGGCTTTTTCATAATCGATAAAAGCCATGCACAATGGAAGTTCATATTCCCTCGCTCTTTCAATTAGTTCTCTCAGTACATGGATATGATCTATTGTGCTGTAGCCACTCCTGAATCCAGCTTGTTCTCTCGGTTGAGCCATGTCCAGTGTTACCTTCAAGCGGTGTGAAAGAACTTTAGTGAAGATTTTATAAACCACTGATAGGAGGCTGATAGGTCTGTAGTTCCTGAGATCCTCAATGTCACCTTTTTTATGTAGCAGGATCATTGTAGCGTTGTTCCAATCCTCAGGAATTTTCCCTTCATTAAGGCATCGAGTGAAAATTTGGGCGAGTACTGTTTCAATTTCTCCACTTGCTTCTTGTATGATGTCTATAGTAATTCCATCTTCTCCTGGAGCTTTCCCCCGCTTCATGTTCTTGATTGCATGAGCAACTTCTGCTGGGAGGACTGGAAGAACTCTGGTACCTTTCATGATGTCTGGAGTACATGTATCATCCCTTTCATATAATTTGGAGTAGAAATCTTTCACTCTTGTCAAAATTTCGCCTCTATTTCTTGTTATAGAACCATCTTCTTTTCTCAGAGCCATAATCTGCTTTCTTCCCTTACTGAGATGTCCCTTTGCTATCTTTAGGCTTTGGTTGTTTTCAATTGCTTTCCTCACTAGCTCACAGTTGAATTTCCTTACGTCTTCAGTGATACTTTTTCGTGCTGTCTTGCATAGCTCTATATATTCCACTTTGGAAGTCACATCTTCTTTAGTTGTCCTCATCTGTCTTCTTTTTTGCATCAACATTTTGGTTTTTCCTGATAATTTGTTTACATGCAACTTGTTCTTAGACCCAGCTAATTTTGTTGCTGTTTCCATAAGAGCTTTGGTTACTTTTCTGTTAACTTCCGAAATATCCACTTCTTCCGATGTTAGGCCTTCTAAAGCAGAGAATCTGTTCTTCAGTTCCAACTTGAAAGTATTATGGTGTTTTTTAAGGTTGGTTATGTCAATACATTTTGTTTGTCTTATGAGCTTGCCACGTTCCAGTTTAGTGTTGAGGTGCATCTTACATCTCACCAATCTATGGTCACTACCTGTGTTGAACTTGTTTAGCACACTGCAGTCTTCGATGACGAATTTTTTGTTACACATAATAAAATCAATTTCACTTGTCGTCCCAATTGGATGTCTCCATGTCCATTTCCTGTGTAGCTTTTTCTTGAAAAAGGAATTCAAGATGAAAAATCCTTCTGCCTCTGCAAACTCAACGAGAGTATTTCCACGCTGGTTTCTGTTGCCGTGACCGAATTTACCTACTGAAGTTTCATTCTGTTGCCGGTGCCCTATTTTTGCATTGAAATCTCCCATAATTATCTTCAAGTGCTGCTTACCTTTATTATTTAGATGACGAATTTCCTCATAAAATTCTTCAATTTCTTCTTCAGGATGACTTGTGGTGGGTGCATAAGTTTGAATAATCTGAGCCTGGTATCTTCTCGATAGTTGGATAACGAGTCGTGCAGCTCTGTCAGAGGAACTTTCAACTTCTACCACTTTATCCTTCAGTTTCTTGTTTATTATAAATCCAACACCACTAGTTCTGCCAGTATCTGTCCCACGATAATAGAAGAGATGTCCACTTTTCAGTTCAATGAGATCTTCTCCTTTTCTCCTTACCTCACTCAGCCCGACGATGTCCCACTTGATCCTTTGTAGTTCCTCTTCCAATTCAAGAAGCCTTGAATCAGAAGATAGGGAGCGTCCGTTGTAGGTAGCCAAGGTCAGCATCAAATGGCAGCCTAGTCCGGTCCTCCGGGGATTCTTAGCACCCTCTGCCTTCATGTCGCACTGGCCGCTGCCTTGGCCAGGTACATTCCAGCTGCCGGAGACTGAGGGCCAAGATTTAAGTTGTAGAGTCATTTTGGAGGTGTTTGGCCATAACTCACCACGCTGGCCAAGCGGGTTGGTGAGTGTGGGATAGCATTTCCTCTGATCCCGATGGTATAGTTATACCGCTATTTGCGGTCGTCAGAGCCCCTTTAGTGGGAACAGGATGCACCACGAGAAGGCGGGGTTGACATTTGTCAAGGAGAGGCTGTGATGTTACGCATCACCTGACCTTACATCCCTTATATATATATATATATATTTTTTTTTTTTTTCGTGAGCAACTCAATAGGCTATAGACCGTATGCATTGACGTCACGAAACCGCGGTTCGTGTCACTTTTTCGTCTGCTGCTTTCTTGCAGAACAACTAGTACACAAATGAGATCAAAGATGCATTGCATGGGCTACGTAAGTAGTTATCTGGTGATCAAAAACAGCTTTGTTCTGATATATTAAAGTTATTGGGCAATTGTGGTGACTCATATGATATTCCATTTCAATTTTTCTGAACGATATTGTAGGAAGAGGAATGTATTTTGCTTTAAAGGAACTCGAAATTCTGCATTCCAGCACAGCCACCAGCTTTTGTGCTAACAGCATATTCACACAGTTAATTAAGATAAAAAAACTCCTGTCAACTTTGGCTAATTATTTAATTTAAAAGTTTACCTTTCAATAATTTAGATATTCCCCAACTTGAAACTTAAACTAAGGCAAAAATCATCAGCTTTACACAGGTAAGGCCACAGAGAGTGTGGGTAAGGCTATAATAAAAATAATAATAATAATAATTCTGGAGAGTAGCACTAAGTCTCTGTACCTTATATATAATAATGACAATAATAATAAACTGGTGAATGCTATCATGAGATCATTTTTGCAAAATCGGCCTGGGCGCACACCATATGAAGGTTCTATAAGATATTCACTCCCCTATAGCAATAGCAGTGGATATATTCACGATAAGGAACAGCATAATCTTACTCATAAGAAAGATTAATTCTAGCTTAAAGATCTTCCTAGAGTTTTTTTAGATAATGCATCAGTAAATTTATAAACATACCTGTTACAAAATGTAAACTGCACACGTTTCGGTCATCAATGTCAACATACGTCATAACCACAAATTCTGGCGCTTCTGAATTAAATTTTTATAATTCTGATCCCACTTTGCTCGTTCAGACGGCAATCTATAATAGGATACATGATTATCTCTCCCACTTCGATTACTTCAGCCGAAAAAAGCACATAACACCATGTTCCTTAACACTCCACAATGAAAATCCAAGCAGGCCGCCCCGGTGGCGCAGTGGTCTAAGCAATAGCCTCTGATCATTCGTACAGAAGGGGTCCGGGTTCGAATCCCGGTCAGGCATGGATGTTGTGTTTGTCTTACGGCACTGGCTCTATCTGGCTCTATCCCTTCCCTGGAACCAGTGACCCTAAATTAGGGACGGGCGACTGCTTATAGCCCATTGAGTTGCTCACGGTGGTCGTTAAACCTCCAATCAAAAAAAAATCCAAGCAGTGCTTGTACACCAGTTGATCACCAGGACGTCTGCTACGATGGTTTACCTCGCTGTGACGTCATATGCGTGCGGTCTATAAGCAATCGCCCGTCCCTAATTTAGAATCACTGGCTCCAGGGAAGGGAGAGAAAGTCAGCGCCGTAAGACAACACAATGTCCATGAATCCTCGAGAGTCGCACCCGGGCCCTACTTGGACGAATGATCAGAACCCATCGCTTAGACCACTGCGACATCGGGGCGGCCAATGCATTTTGTTTGTTTTGTTTTCAGGTTTAACGACCACCGTGAGCAACTCAATGGGCTATAAGCAGTCGCCCGTCCCTAATTTAGGGACACTGGTTCCAGGGAAGAGAAAGAACCAGTGCCGTAAGACAGACACAACATCAATGCCTCACCGGGATTCGAACCCGGACCCCGTTCAGACGAATGATCAGAGGCCATCGCTTAGACCACTGCGCCACCGGGGTGACCAATGCCCAATGCATTTTGTGTTGACCGAATCGCATTCTTCCGTCGTAAAAGTTACTGATTTCGCATCATAACTTGCTGCCAATGTGTGAGAAAATGATGAATTAATAAAATTCTTAATTATTTTCAGGCTCCTTCCCATTTTTATTTTAAATAAAAGTGCTCGAACGTTAGTGGGAATTCGAGCCAAAATATAGTGTTAAAATTGAAAACTTCACTCGTGTAAAAAGTATTCCTCATTCCGGTTAGATATTAACACAGTTTCTGCAATCAAAAACCATGCAATTCCAAAATACATATACAATTGAAATCCCACAGGTATCATGTCAACAACGTAAAATTCCCACACCTTGAGGCATCGATCACGATTCAGACTCAGAGCATCTTTAGAATATCTTATCATACTTGATCCAATGCTTCACGGGATTCGAACCCAGACTCATCTGGGTCAAAAGATCAGAAGCCACCCTGGTATCAATTGTGACCAAACGTTTATAATTTTTTTTTATTATTTAATTGAAGGTTTAACGATCATTGTGAGCAACTCATTGGGCTATAGGCAGTCGCCCGTCTCTAATTTGGGGTCAAAGCGAGTACCACTTGTTCCAGGAAAGGGAGACAGCCAGGGCCGTAACAGGGCACGACTTACACAGAATCGGGCCCTAGGCACAACCTAAAACGAGGCCCCCTCCACTCGACATTTACTTTACGGAGTCGAGTAGGTAGTGTGACCATTTTGGGCGACTGTATTACAATCCAGTGTAATAATTTAATAAACACAATACATTTATAAGACTGACATTAAATTACGATAGTACCTGGTTAAAATATTATTTTCTCCTTGATTTTTATGCTGTCCTACTGATTTGCATCTGAAAAGACTTGACCCTTCATCGATGAAACAGTTGTGTGTGACAAAGCCATATGACGGGTAAAATTCAATTGGGCATTGGATTTTTTGCCAGGTGTGTCTAAACTATACTATTACCATATTAACCTAGGCATAAATCAGGCCCTGGACAGTAAGACAAACACAACAGCCATGTCTCACGGGGATTTGAACCCGAACCCTTCTCGGACGAATGGTCATAAGCCAGCGCTTAGACCACTGCGCTGGCTTATGACCATGGAGATTGGCTGATACCGTTACAAAAATATATGTAAATATTTAGAGAGGTGTATCCCAAGGAGTCTTCGGGTCCGAACCCCAATTAGAGGGGTTGAGTACAAATCTAAAACGGTATATAAATATATATATATATATATAGTTTTTTCTCGGCAATGTTTTATTAATATTTTGACTTCTACAGATTTTGGGCTTATTCCCACTTAGAATATTTTTTTTCAGGGAGGCTTTCACCAATGAACCAAATCCTTGGGGTCCACCGCCCTTAAGAAATTTCTGGCTATGTCACTGAATATATATAATACAACGAAACGGAAGATTAGATTTTGCCAACCGTCGCCATGAAATGCTCACCAACATAATATATTTTTTTCATTTTTTGATTGGAGGTTTAACGACCACCGTGAGCAACTCAGTGGACTATAAGTAGTCGCCCGTCCCTAATTTAGGGTAACTGGTTACAGGGAAAAGAGAGAGCCAGTACCACCAAACAAACACAACACCCATGCCTCACCGGGATTCGAACCCGGACCCCTTTCGGACGAATGATCAGAGGCCATTGCTTAGACCACTGCGCTAATGGAACACTAATAATATAATAATAATAATCTAGACCACTGTAATAATATAATATTGTTCAAGTTTCTTAGAAATTCGTTTGAGCTGTAAAGAATTTAAGTTATGTTAAAATAATTGGGCATCCACAAATTATTTTGTATATGACATGTATAACAAAATCAGCTACATGAGCGTTTCAGAAAACTCTATAGGCAAAGCCATAGAGGGTAAAGACAAATTTACAATATTAAAATTTGATGCTACGAAAGATTTGATTTCTTAACTGATTTTCCGAAGCAGCGGAAATATATCATAGGAATAATAAATTTTACTCATAAAAGAAAGCTAATGAAGTCCAAAAACTTGCAATAAAAATGAAAAGTCCATCAAAACTCTAATAATAGCTTAATTCCACTAGTGAAGTTTCAAACGTTTCTAAACCACATTCCTCAAAAGTCAAAGTCGAGTTTTCATTCAATTATTGTTTTGTAGCCAGGACGCCCCAGTGGCCTAGGCTTCTGACTATTCTTGCTAGATGGGTCCGGGTTCGAATCCCAGTGAGGCATGGATGGTGTGTGTGTCTTATGGCATAGATCTCTCACTTCTCTGAAAACCACTGGTCCTAAATTAGAGGCAACGACAGCCTGTATCCGATCAAGTTGTTCGCGGTGGTCATTAAACCCCCAACAATAATAATAAAACAAGAAGGATGACACTGAATTTTCGGTTGTAATGAGCACGTCTTTTGAATCCGTTGTGACGCGAATTAAATTTATCAAAGCTATTCAAAGTCAATGAAACCGGTTAGGAAAACATTCAACCGGTTTCGACAATCCATAAAACATCTAGAAATAAAAGCATATACAGTACTTAATTCAAGTGGCGGCTAAAAAGGTTGTAATGAAAATTAACAAATGGCGCACAAAAAATTTCTCATAGCACAAAGAAGGTATCAGAGACAAAGAGATTTTCAAATCGACAGTTAAAAGAAGAAATATAGAAGAAAATATTATTTAAATCTACATCTCCTCCTAGTGGAAGAATTTTGCTTAATGGGAAAATTGAAAATGGGCGAAAAATATTCATCCAAAAAGTTATGCTAAGGAAAAATAACTTTTCAAATGCCTCTCACAGACGCAGAGATAGCGAAAAAAAAAGAAAAAGGGTTTCGTCCTTTACAGACTTAGCGGGAAATATTTGTATTATGTAAGGATAATACTACACATCTCTATTGTAACGTGGCATACAGTAAAGAAGAAATTTCTTAATAGTGTTTTAGAAGCGGCGATAGAACTGAAAACTGATGTACATAAACGCCACTTACTAACAGAACTGTGGACTACAAAATTCTTCATATACCAGCCTAAAGTGTTCTACAAGGTAGATTGCATCCGATGCTGAAATAATTTTTTTAATCGCACATGTAGAATAAGGTGACCAGATATCGGGACACCGATTTGAGGACAAAAGGGCGTGGCGTCCCCAAATCGGTAGTTCATTTGGGGACACATACGTACTCAAAATAAATATGCAAACATTTTTATCACAAAACTGCATTGCTTCAGTAAGTGTGATATTACACATTAAAATCTATGTCTTAAAAGGATATATCTTGTAGACTGTTGGTAATTTGTATTTACAAAGTAGAATTCTGATGGCCAGAACATATTAGCAAAAGTGAAATGCTTTACCTTAGGTACATGCGCTGCCTTAAAATTAAGCTGCCCACCGTAGTAATTGCATGGCGAATTTTTCATTTTAAGAAAGTTTTTGGAGAAACTCAGAACAAGTACAGTCGAAATTTGGCCGTGCCAGTGGTGCAGTGTTTTAGTGCTGGTCACTGACGATTTTTCGTACAGGCTGGCACGGGTTCGAGTCCAGAATGTGGCATGGGTGATGAGCTTGTCTTACAGCACTTGCTCTCTCTCTCTCTTCCCTAGAACGAATGTCTCCCAAATTAGAAACAGGTGAATGCTTATAGTCCTTAGAGTTGCTCGTAATGGTCGTTAAGCCTAGAGAGAAAAAAAAGTCAAAATTTGTTTTCACAAGAAGCATATGTTGGAAAATTAGTACAACGGAAACTACTTTTAAAAACATTTTTCATTGGAAATCTAAAGGGTTAATGAGGAAGTGTACATTCGAGGACATTTGGGGACAAACATTAAAATTTGAGGACGATTTTCGTCCCCAATGGCTTCAGACGTTTTTGGGAACAGTACACTAAATTCGAGGACTGTCCTCAAGAATTGGGGACGTCTGGTCAGCTTAATGTAGAAGCAGAGACATTGAGAAAAACAGATTAAGCGTTTGCGAACCCTAGCGGCGGAATTGTGTATTGTTTAGAGAAGAAAATAGGCACACAGGGTTTTCATAGTTTAAAAATCGCATTGAAAACTTCTTTCTTTGGTAGTATCTGACCTAAGAAAGAAGTTTTTCAATTTGGTTTTTAGTCCCACAGGTATTGCTGTAAAGGAAAAAGTAAGGTTACGCCCTCTGATGGTATACTTGTTCGTTAAGAAAATTTTTAAATATATGAGAAACATTTCACAACGGAAACGCTCTCCAACAAAGAAAGAATTTTTCAAATCGAACTCTTAGAAGCAGAGATATCAACAAATATAAAATATGCATCGACGCCCTCTAGCGGAAAACCATGCATTATTTTAAGAAGAAAGTATTACCTAAAGGTTTTCGATGTGAGTGGTATCGGTCTACGGAAGAATTTTTTCATTCGAGTTTTCAGGAGCACAGATTTTGCTGCAAATACATCAGAAGCAAGAATTAATACTTACGCTTCCTGGTGGCCAAACCATTCCTTTCTAATTTTATTAGAAAATATATGCAAAGCATTTCGCATCAGGAGCTGCATGCATTACAGGAAGCGTTTTTCAAATCGGAGATTTAGAAGCAGAGATATCTTTTTTTCCTTTTTTGATTGGAGGTTTAACGACCACCGTGAGCAACTCAATGGGCTATAAGCAGTCGTCCATCCCTAATTTAGGGTCACTGGTTCCAGGGAAGAGATAGAGCCAGTGCTGTAAGACAAACACAACATACATGCCTCACCGGGATTCGAACCCGGACCCCTTACGGACGAATGATCAGAGGCCACCGCTCAGACCACTGCGCCACCGGGGCGGCGAAGCGGAGATATCAGGTGAAACGCAATTTATTTTTACGTCCCCTAGCGAAAAATCTGTGCATAACGCGTAACTTGAAAAAGTGACTACACCTAAAATAGTCTTCGACATAAATGGTATCGTAACGTAAAATAATTTTTTCAATCGGATGTTTTGAAGCAAATATATGGAATAAGATGTATTTTGAATTCGTCGTCATCTGCATTTACGCCCTCTGGCGGCGAAATTGTGCATCGTAAAAAAACACATGAAAGGAATGGTCGTCATTCACACATTTCAGGCATTGTTTTCTGCGATTAATCGTATAATACAAGGCTATGCCAGTTTCGCCGATCCTACGGGATTCCGTGTACGAGCAAAAACGCCGTTTCAGTCACACGGGGGCTCCAAATCGCGACCCCAAAACAGACAAGCGGCTAGATCACAGATATCGTATAAGGGACTAGATTGGCTGTCTGTTCTGTTGAGCATGGGCTTGCGCTGTGAGAAGCATGGAGCCACATTGAGCAGGTCAAGATGGCGGCGGAGCATGGCACGTTACGCAGGATGGTTTGAACTTGGTTATTGTATAAATCATGGTGAAAGCTTCCTCAGATAAAAATCTTACGCAGAGAGACGAAAATATAATTGCTGTTACTTATTTGCCTCTTGCCCAATGCTGAAAACAATATATATATATATATATATATATATATTAAAATTTAAAGCTGGTATTGCATACAAATATAGAAAATTGTTGGAAAACATTTTTAAGAAGGTAATGCGACAACGATTTAAAATAATGGAAACGCAAATAATTTATTTAAAATCAATAAGAAGCTATTAAATCCAGCAAACTACTGATTTGAACCCGAAAAAAAAAAAAGGCTTCCACATGCTTTACATAGAAAAGCTGAAATAATGTGAATCTTTTTCCTTGTTGCTATTACCTCTGTCATTCTGATTTATTTATTATGTTTGCCCAAAAAGTTTTGAATTTTACCAAACATTTTGATATTTCGTCTTGTTATGCACTAAGGAAATTTCAGCTTTTAACATTTCATATTATTTATTTGGGCAATATAGCAACGAAATGGCGTATTAAATGGAAGCATTCATTAACAAGAAACGTCAAAATCATATCTCTCAGCAAATTAAAACCAGCGTGATATTTTTTTATATCGCAGATACCGGAATGTCTTCTCTGGAATTTAAGCCCTGGCCGAATCCGAAATAATTCAATATTTTGCAAGACCCTTGGCACAGTTAGCACTAAGGAATATTACTGTTTTTTACTTAAATTTTATAACTTCCGCCGCTAAATGGGTACTGACTGCTTTGAATCTCAATATAAATAGAAAATCACAGTACCAAACTCGTATTCTTTTGACTTAACGCAAAGTAGCCTTGCTTAAATGGATCGTGATGACCCGCTGAAAATGGCGCCTACCTTCTCACGCCTCATGGGCTGGGTGTCCAATCTAGCTTCTTGTATATGATATCTGTGGGCTAGATCCAGCAGCTTGGCATACATCCAAGATTCTCCCGTGCAGGAAGCCACACCTCTCATCCGTGAGCCTTTGCGTCAGCCGTCAATCATTTAGGACTGTCAACATGGTCTGATAGTTTCTACCGTACAGGAGTACAGGTAACGCAGATTTTTGAAGCCGATCTTTTGTGATATCCCTCGGTGTATTTTACTTCGTACATAGCGTTGGTTACCCTCTTGGTCGTTTCTGCCATGCGAAAGCATTGAAAATTTAAGTAATTTTTAGAAACTCATATTTTCTGTTAAACTGGTTTGTCAGTGTAGATTTTTTTTCTGTGTTTGACAGCATACTTCAGCTTGTTGATATTTTTCAGTTCTTTGGGATTTAATCGTTCGATGCAATATACTGTGAATAGCTAAGTCATATTTTGCTGTGATTTGCGTGCTTTTTAGCTTATGTAGTGTTCTGAAATTGTAGCAAAATTAACGAAAATACCTCTGACTTTGGCAAAAAAAAATTTATCTTTTGTTTCAATACTCTTTTTCCATGTTTCAAATTCCGCCCGCAATTCGAATGTTAGTACACGATCTTCTAAATTATATCCATGATTAGAGCATAAATGTTAATTTAAATCTTCTGAATACAATGCAATATTACAGTTTTCTACTGCACATGGAAATTTCAAAGGTGAATCAAAGGATTTCTGTGATTTGTGAATCACTTTAACGTGCTTATTTCGATTTCTAACACTACTGAATTTCTTTTCGCAATAAATACATCGCACAGAAGTGTTTTCCATTTTTAAGATAAAATTGCATTGTATTCTGAAGATTTAAAGCAGCATTTATGCTCCACTCATGGATATAATTTAGAAGATCGTGTGCTAACATTCGAATCGCTGGAGGAATTTTAAACATGGAAAGAGAGTGTTGAAGCAAAAAGAGTATGTCAAACACAGAAAAAAAATTTGCACTGACAAACCAGTTTAACAAAAAATATGAGCTTCTAAAAATTACTTAAATTTTCAATGCTTTCGTATGGCAGACACGACCAAGAGGGTAACCAACGCTCTGTACGTAGCAAATCACGCCGAGGGATATCGCAACAGATCGGCTTCAAAAATCTGCGTAACCTGTACGGTAGAAACTACCAGACCATGTTGACAATCCTAAATGATTGACGGCTGAGAGGCGTGGCTTCCTGCACGGGAGAATCTTGGATGTGTGCCAAGCAGCTGGATCTAGCCACTTGTCCAAAACAGCAATCTTCACTGTGAATTTCAGCTGAGGTATATGGATAAGTAAATATTTATTTGTGTTGTTTTTGGAGATATTGGCAAATGGTCTCTTTCTACTCAGGAACGAATTGCCCATGCGATACGAAACAGAATTACGTTCTATCCGGCCGCCGTCTGTCCGTCCGTCCAAAAGAATAAAAAGAAAAATTATCCGCCGATAAACAACCGATTTGCACGGAAATTATTTCTTTCGACACAGGGACGCCTCACACCTATCAGATACAATACAAAATCACGTTCCATCCTTCCGCCGTTTGTCCGTCCGTCCAGAAGAATAAAAAATATCTATGCCGATAAACAACCGATTTGCACGGGAATTATTACTTTCGACTCAGCGACGACTCACACCTATCAGATACAATACAAAATAACGTTCCGTCCGTCCCAAGTCTGTCTTTCCGTCCGTCCGTCCATCCGGAAGCAAAAAAACACATAATCGACCGAGAAACAACAGATTTGCACGCAAACGGTCTCTTTCTACTCAGGAACGAATTACCCATGAGATACGATGCAGAATTACGTTCTTTCCGTCCGTCGTTTGTCCGTCCTTCCAGAAGAATAAAAAAATATCTCCGTCGATAAACAACCGGTTTGCACGAAAATTACTTTCGACTCAGCAACGCCTCACACCTACCAGATACAATACAAAATTACGTTCCATTCGTCCCAAGTCCGTCTTTCCGTCCGTCCGCTCGGAAGTCTAAAAGCACATCTCGACCGTGAAACACTCGATTTGCACGGAAATGAATCCGTTCTACTCAGGTACGGCTCACACCAATAAGATATAATAAAAAATAACGTTCCATCCGCCCACCTTCTGTCTGTCCGTCCAGAAGAATTAAAAAAATATCCGCCGATAAAGAACCGATTTGCACGGAAATTATTTATTTCGACTCAGGGACGCACGACACCTATCAGATACAATACAAAATTACGTTCCATCCGTCCGTCGTCTGTCCGTCCGTCCAAAAGAATAAAAAATATATATCCGCCGATAAACAACCCATTTGCACAGGAATTATTTCTTTCGACTCAGGGGCGCCTGACACCTATCAGATACATTACAAAATTACGTTCCATCCGCCCCAAGTCTGTCCGTCTGTCCAAAAGAATAAAAAAATATCTCCGCCGATAAACAACCCATTTGCACGGTAATTATTTCTTTCGACTCAGGGACGCCTTACACCTATCAGATACATTACAAAATTACGTTCCATCCGTCCCAGGTCTGTCTTTCCGTCCGTCCGTCTAGAAGCATGACAACACATAACTGGACCGAGAAACAACATATTTGCACGCAAATGGTCTCTTTCGACTCAGGGACGAATTACCCTTGAGATACGATGTAGAATTACGTTCCATCCGTCCGCCGTCTGTCCGTCCTTCCAGAAGAATAAAAAAAATATCTCCGCCGATAAACAACCGATTTGCACGGATATTACTACCTTCGACTCAGAGACGCCTCACACCTATCAGATACAATACAGAATTACGTTCCGTCCGTCCAAAGTCTGTCTTTCCGTCCGTCCGTCCGTCAGGAAGCATAAAACATAACTGGACCGAGAAACAACAGATTTGCACCCAAATGGTCTCTTTCGACTCAGGAACGAATTACCCATGAGATACGATGCAGAATTACATTCCATCCGTCCGTCATCTGTCCGTCCTTCCAGAAGAATAAATAAAATATCTCCGCCGATAAGCAACCGATTTGCCCGGAAATTATTACTTTCGACTAAGCGACGCCTCACACCTATCAGATACAATACAAAATTACGTTCCGTCCGTCCCAAGTCTGTCCGTCCGTCCAAAAGGATGAAAAAAATATATTCACAGTTGAATTTCCTTACATCTTCAGTGATACTTTTTCGTACTGTCTTGCATAGCTCTATATATTCCACTTTGGAAGTCACATCTTCTTTAGTTGTCCTCATCTCTCTTCTTTTTTGCATCAACATTTTGGTTTTTCCTGATAATTTGTTCACATGCAACTTGTTCTTAGACCCGGCTAATTTTGTTGCTATTTCCATAAGAGCTTTGGTTACTTTTCTGTTAACTTCAGAGATGTCCACTTCTTCCGATGTTAGGCCTTCCAAAGCAGAGAACCTGTTCTTCAGTTCCAACTTGAAGGTATTATGGCGTTTTTTAAGGTTGGTTATGTCAATACATTTTGTTTGTCTTATGAGCTTGATACGTTCGAGTTTAGGGTTGAGGTGCATCTTACATCTCCCCAATCTATGGTCACTGTCTGTGTTGAACTTGTTTAGCACACTGCAGTCTTCTATGACGAATTTTTTGTTACACATAATAAAATCAATTTCACTTGTCGTCCCATTTGGATGTCTCCATGTCCATTTCCTGTGTGGCTTTTTCTTGAAGAAGGAGTTCAAGATGAAAAACCCTTCTGCCTCTGCAAACTCAACGAGAGTATTTCCACGCTGGTTTCTGTTGCCGTGACCGAATTTACCTACTGAAGTTTCATTCTGTTGCTGTTGCCATATTTTTGCATTGAAATCTCCCATAATTATCTTCAAGTGCTGCTTACCTTTATTATTTAGATCACGAATTTCCTCATAAAATTCTTCAATTTCTTCTTCAGGATAACTTGTGGTGGGTGCATAAGTTTGAATAATCTGAGCCTTGTATCTTCTCGAGAGTTGGATAACGAGTCGTGCAGCTCTGTCAGAGGAACTTTCAACTTCTACAACTTTATCCTTCAGTTTCTTGTTTATTGTAAATCGAACACCACTAGTTCTGCCAGTATCTGCCTCACGTTAGTAGAAATAGTAGAAGAGATGTCCACTTTTCAGTTCAATGAGATCCTTTTGTCCTTATCTCACTTAGCCCGACGATGTCCCACTTGATCCTTTGTAGTTCCTCTTCCAATTCAAGAAGCCTTGAATCAGAAGATAGGGAGCGTCCATTATACGTAGCCAAGGTCAGCATCAGATGGCAGCCTAGTCCGGTCCTCCGGGGATTCTTAGCACCCTCTGCCTTCATGTCGCACTGGCCGCTGCCTTGGCCAGGTATATTCCAGCTGCCGGAGACTGAGGGCCAAGATTTAAGTTGTGGAGTCATTTTGGAGGAGTTTAGGATAACTCACCACGCTGGCCAAGCGGGTTGGTGAGTGTGGGATAGAATTTCCTCTAATCCCGATGGTATAGTTATACCGCTATTGGCGGTCGTCAGAGCCCCTTTAGTGGGAACAGGATGCACCACGAGAAGGCGGGGTTGACATTTGTCAAGGAGAGGCTGTGATGTTACGCATCACCTGACCTTACATCCCACATATCATCATCATCATCATTGTCAACCATTATCAATCCACTGCTGGACGAAGGTCTCCCCAAGTTTCCTCCACAACGGTCTGTCTTGTGCCAGTCTCCTCCATGTCACTCCCGCATACTTTCGAATTTCATCCACCCATCTTCCATGTGGTCTTCTTCTGGGTCTTTTCCTGTCCCTTGGAATCCAATCTAAAATTTCGGCTGTCCATCGATGGTCTGTTCTTCTGGCAGTATGTCCAGCCCATTGCCATTTCAGGGATTTAACTCTGATCATGATGTCTTCCACTGTCATTTTTCGGATCCACGTGTTCCTCTTCTTATCTCTCCTGGTTATATCAAGCATGCACCTCTCCATGCATCTTTGAGTTGTCTGCAGCCTTTGTATGTCTCTTTTAGCTAAGGTCCACGTCTCTGCACCATACGTAAGCACTGGAAGGATGCATTGATCAAACACTTTTCTTTTAAGACATAATGGCATATTGCTCTTGAAAATCATGCTGCTTCTTCCAAAAGCTCTCCAGGCAAGTTTTGTACGCCGATCCCACATATACATATCATCATCATCATCATTGTCAACCATTATCAATCCACTGCTGGACGAAGGTCTCCCCAAGTTTCCTCCACAACGGTCTGTCTTGTGCCAGTCTCCTCCATGTCACCCCCTGCATACTTTCGAATTTCATCCACCCATCTCCCATGTGATCTTCTTCTGGGTCTTTTCCTGTCCCTTGGAATCCAATCTAAAATTTCGGCTGTCCATCGATGATCTGTCCTTCTGGCAGTATGTCCAGCCCATTGCCATTTCAGGGATTTAACTCTGATCATGATGTCTTCCAATCTTGTCATTTTTCGGATCCACGAGTTCCTCTTCTTATCTCTCCTGGTTACACCAAGCATGCACCTCTCCATGCATCTTTGAGTTGTCTGCAGCCTTTGTATGTCTCTTTTAGTTAAGGTCCACGTCTCTGCACCATACGTAAGCACTGGAAGGATGCATTGATCAAACACTTTTCTTTTAAGACATAATGGCATATTGCTTTTGAAAATTATGCTGTTTCTTCCAAAAGCTCTATAGGCAAGTTTTGTACGCCGATTAATTTCTTCATCAATGTGACCCTCACTTGATATCTGCTGTCCAAGATAAACGTACGTGTCTGTTATCTCCAGCTTTTCTCCATCAATCGATAAATCTTCATTTCTTGTAAAAGCATTGAACATCACTTTTGTCTTCTGAAAGTTCATTTTTAATCCCACTTCTTTACTGTTGTCAGCAAGTTCCTGGATCATACTCTGCAGCTCTGATGGGGTAGTTGCAAAAATGACTACGTCATCAGCAAAACGAAGGTGGGTTAGATAATCTCCATTAATCTTTATCCCCTTGTTTTCCCAGCTCAGCGACTGAAAAACACCCTCCAATGTGGCATTAAAGAGCTTCGGAGATATGGTGTCACCTTGTCTCACTCCCTTTCCAATTTTTACGTGTGTTGTATTTTCAAACAGCCTAATCTTTGCACTTGCATTTTCATAGATGTTATTAATAATATTAATGTATGCATCTTCAATACCGCAGGTTTTCAGAGCCATTGTAACTGCTGATGGTTTCACCGAATCAAAGGCTTTTTCATAATCGATAAAAGCCATGCACAATGGAAGTTCATATTCCCTCGCTCTTTCAATTAGTTCTCTCAGCACGTGGATATGATCTATTGTGCTGTAGCCACTCCTGAATCCAGCTTGTTCTCTCGGTTGAGCCATGTCCAGTGTTACCTTCAAGCGGTGTGAAAGAACTTTAGTGAAGATTTTATAAACTACTGATAGGAGGCTGATAGGTCTGTAGTTTCCGAGATCCTCAATGTCACCTTTCTTATGTAGCAGGATCATTGTAGCGGTGTTCCAATCCTCAGGAATCTTTCCTTCATTAAGGCATCGAGTGAAAATTTGGGCGAGTACTGTTTCGATTTCTCCACTTGCTTCTTGTATGATGTCTACAGTAATTCCATCTTCTCCTGGAGCTTTTCCTCGCTTCATGTTCTTGATTGCATGTGCAACTTCTGCTGGAAGGACTGGAGGAACTCTGGTACTGGTATCTTTCATGATGTCTGGAGTGCATATATCATCTCTTTCATATAATTTGGAGTAGAAATCTTTCACTCTTGTCAAAATTTCGCCTCTATTTCTTGTTACAGAACCATCTTCTTTTCTCAGTGCCATAATCTGTTTTCTTCCCTTACTGAGATGTCCCTTTGCTATCTTTAGGCTTTGGTTGTTTTCAATTGCTTTCCTCACTAGTTCACAGTTGAATTTCCTTACGTCTTCAGTGATACTTTTTCTTACTGTCTTGCATAGCTCTATATATTCCACTTTGGAAGTCACATCTTCTTTAGTTGTCCTCATCTCTCTTCTTTTTTGCATCAACATTTTGGTTTTTCCTGATAATTTGTTCACATGCAACTTGTTCTTAGACCCAGCTAATTTTGTTGCTGTTTCCATAAGAGCTTTGGTTACTTTTCTGTTAACTTCAGAGATGTCCACTTCTTCCGATGTTAGGCCTTCTAAAGCAGAGAACCTGTTCTTCAGTTCTAACTTGAAGGTATTATGGTGTGTTTTAAGGTTGGTTATGTCAATAGATTTTGTTTGTCTTATGAGCTTGCCACGTTCAAGTTTAGTGTTGAGGTGCATCTTACATCTCACCAATCTATGGTCACTACCTGTGTTGAACTTGTTTAGCACACTGCAGTCTTCTATGACGAATTTTTTGTTACACATAATAAAATCAATTTCACTTGTCGTCCCATTTGGATGTCTCCATGTCCATTTCCTGTGTGGCTTTTTCTTGAAGAAGGAGTTCAAGATGAAAAACCCTTCTGCCTCTGCAAACTCAACGAGAGTATTTCCACGCTGGTTTCTGTTGCCGTGACCGAATTTACCTACTGAAGTTTCATTCTGTTGCCGTTGCCCTATTTTTGCATTGAAATCTCCCATAATTATTTTCAAGTGCTGCTTACCTTTATTATTTAGATGACAAATTTCCTCATAAAATTCTTCAATTTCTTCTTCAGGATGACTTGTGGTGGGTGCATAAGTTTGAATAATCTGAGCCTGGTATCTTTTCGAGAGTTGGATAACAAGTCGTGCAGCTCTGTCAGAGGAACTTTCAACTTCTACAACTTTATCCTTCAGTTTCTTGTTTATTATAAATCCAACACCACTAGTTCTGCCAGTATCTGTCCCACGATAGTAGAAGAGATGTCCACTTTTCAGTTCGATGAGATCTTCTCCTTTTCTCCTTACCTCACTTAGCCCCACGATGTCCCACTTGATCCTTTGTAGTTCCTCTTCCAATTCAAGAAGCCTTGAATCAGAAGATAGGGAGCGTCCATTGTAAGTAGCCAAGGTCAGCATCAGATGGCAGCCTAGTCCGGTCCTCCGGGGATTCTTAGCACCCTCTGCCTTCATGTCGCACTGGCCGCTGCCTTGGCCAGGTACATTCCAGCTGCCGGAGACTGAGGGCCAAGATTTAAGTTGTGGAATCATTTTGGAGGGGTTTGGCCATAACTCACCACGCTGGCCAAGCGGGTTGGTGAGTGTGGGATAGCATTTCACCTGACCTTACATCCCATATATATATATATATATGTATATCCCAGATATGTAAGGGATATACATATATATATATATATATATATATATGGGATGTAAGGTCAGGTGATGCGTAACATCACAGCCTCTCCTTGACAAATGTCAACCCCGCCTTCTCGTGGTACATCCTGTTCTCACTAAAGGGGCTCTGACGACCGCCAATAGCGGTATAACTATACCATCGGGATTAGAGGAAATGCTATCCCACACTCACCAACCCGCTTGGCCAGCGTGGTGAGTTATGGCCAAACCCCTCCAAAATGACTCCACAACTTAAATCTTGGCCCTCAGTCTCCGGCAGCTGGAATGTACCTGGCCGCCAAGGCAGCAGCCAGTGCGACATGAAGGCAGAGGGTGCTAAGAATCCCCGGAGGACCGGACTAGGCTGCCATCTGATGCTGACCTTGGCTACGTATAACGGACGCTCCCTATCTTCTGATTCAAGGCTTCTTGAATTGGAAGAGGAACTACAAAGGATCAAGTGGGACATCGTCGAGCTAAGTGAGGTAAGGAGAAAAGGAGAAGATCTCATTGAACTGAAAAGTGGACATCTCTTCTGCTATCGTGGGACAGATACTGGCAGAACTAGTTGGATCGGATTTATAATAAACAAGAAACTGAAGGATAAAGTTGTAGAAGTTGAAAGTTCCTCTGACAGAGCTGCACGACTCGTTATCCAACTCTCGAGAAGATACCAGGCTCAGATTATTCAAACTTATGCACCCACCACAAGTCATGCTGAAGAAGAAATTGAAGAATTTTATGAGGAAATTCGTGATCTAAATAATAAAGGTAAGCAGCACTTGAAGATAATTATGGGAGATTTCAATGCAAAAATAGAGCAACGGCAACAGAATGAAACTTCAGTAGGTAAATTCGGTCACGGCAACAGAAACCAGCGTGGAAATGCTCTCGTAGAGTTTGCAGAGGCAGAAGGGTTTTTCATCTTGAACTCCTTTTTCAAGAAAAAGCCACACAGGAAATGGACATGGAGACATCCAAATGGGACGACAAGTGAAATTGATTTTATTATGTGTAACAAAAAATTCGTCATAGAAGACTGCAGTGTGCTAAACAAGTTCAACACAGGCAGTGACTATAGATTGGTGAGATGTAAGATGCACCTCAACACTAAACTCGAACGTAGCGAGCTCATAAGACAAACAAAATGTATTGACATAACCAACCTTAAAAACACCATAATACCTTCAAATTGGAACTGAAGAACAGATTCTCTGCTTTAGAAGGCCTAACATCGGAAGAAGTGGATATTTCTGAAGTTAACAGAAAAGTAACCAAAGCTCTTATGGAAACAGCAACAAAATTAGCTGGGTCTAAGAACAAATTGCATGTGAACAAATTATCAGGAAAAACCAAAATTTTGATGCAAAAAAGAAGAGTGATGAGGACAACCAAAGAAGATGGGACTTCCAAAGTGGAATATATAGAGCTATGCAAGACAGTACGAAAAAGTATCACTGAAGACGTAAGGAAATTCAACTGTGAACTAGTAAGGAAAGCAATTGAAAACAACAAAAGCCTATAACGAAGTAAATTTCTCCGTCATTTTTATCCGCGCCAGGATTCGAACCCGGGTCCCCTCATTCCGGAATAAGTTGCTCTACCATTTGAGCTACGCGGACATTGATTCTAATTGCTATCTGCCTTTATGTCGTGTGCGTCCTTCTGGCAGGTACGCCACATCTCCTGGTACGTTACATCATCTCCCCCTTATTTTTCTTTTTTTCTTTCGAAGTGCTGCTCATATTTTTCCTATCTCGCGGTGTGGAAATAACATCACACCAATGCGAGATTTTGAACGGTCGGGTCATCCGGATAGTTCGGACGCCATTATAACGAAGTGAATTTCTCCGTCATTTTTGGTCTACGCCGGGATTCGAACCCGAGGCCGCTTATTCCGGAACAAGTTGCTCTACCAATTAAGCTACGCGGACGTTTTATTCTGATTCCTATCTGCTTTTATGTCGTGTGCGTCCTTCTAACAGGTATGTCACATCTTCTGGTACGTTACATCATCTCCCCCTTATTTTATTTTTATTTATTTATTTTTTTTTCGAAGTGCTGCTCTTATTTTTCCTATCTCGCGGTGTGGAAATAACATCACACCATTGCGAGATTGTGAACGGTCGGGTCATCCGGATAGTTCGGGCGCCATTTATAATGAAGTAAATTTCTCCGTCATTTTTATCCGCGCCAGGATTCGAACCCGGGTCCCCTCATTCCGGAATAAGTTGCTCTACCATTTGAGCTACGCGGACATTGATTCTAATTGCTATCTGCCTTTATGTCGTGTGCGTCCTTCTGGCAGGTACGCCACATCTCCTGGTACGTTACAAGCCTAAAGATAGCAAAGGGACATCTCAGTAAGGGGAAAAAACAGATTATGGCACTGAGAAAAGAAGATGGTTCTGTAACAAGAAATAGAGGCGAAATTTTGGCAAGAGTGAAAGATTTCTACTCTAAATTATATGAAAGGGATGATACATGTACTCCAGACATCATGAAAGGTACCAGTACCAGAGTTCTTCCAGTCCTCCCAGCAGAAGTTGCACATGCAATCAAGAACATGAAGCGGGGAAAAGCTCCAGGAGAAGATGGAATTACTGTAGACATCATACAAGAAGCAAGTGGAGAAATCGAAACAGCACTCGCCCAAATTTTCACTCGATGCCTTAATGAAGGGAAAATTCCTGAGGATTGGAACAACGCTACAATGATCTTGCTACATAAAAAAGGTGACATTGAGGATCTCAGGAACTATAGACCTCTCAGCCTCCTATCAGTGGTTTATAAAATCTTCACTAAAGTTCTTTCACACGCTTGAAGGTGACACTGGACATGGCTCAACCGAGAGAACAAGCTGGATTCAGGAGTGGCTACAGCACAATAGATCATATCCACGTACTGAGAGAACTAATTGAAAGAGCGAGGGAATATGAACTTCCATTGTGCATGGCTTTTATCGATTATGAAAAAGCCTTTGATTCGGTGAAACCATCAGCAGTTGCAATGGCTCTGAAATCCTGCGGTATTGAAGATGCATACATTAATATTATTAATAACATCTATGAAAGTGCAAGTGCAAAGATTCGGCTGTTTGAAAATACAACACACATAGAAATTGGAAAAGGAGTGAAACAAGGTGACACCATATCTCCGAAGCTCTTTAATGCCACATTGGAAAATGTCTTTCAATCACTGAACTGGGAAAACAAAGGGATAAAGATTAATGGAGATTATCTAACCCACCTTCATTTTGCTGATGACATAGTCATTTTTGCAACTACCCCATCAGAGCTACAGAGTATGATCCAGGACCTTGCTGACAAGAGTAAAGAAGTGGGATTAAAAATTAACTTTCAGAAGACAAAAGTGATGTACAATGCTTTTACAAGAAATGAAGATTTATCGATTGATGGAGAAAAGCTGGAGATAACAGACACGTACGTTTATCTTGGACAGCAGATATCAAATGAGGGTCACATTGGTGAAGAAATTAATCGGCGTACAAAACTTGCCTGGAGAGCTTTTGGAAGAAACAGCATAATTTTCAAGAGCAATATGCCATTATGTCTTAAAAGAAAAGTGTTTGATCAATGCATCCTTCCAGTGCTTACGTATGGTGCAGAGACGTGGACCTTAGCTAAAAGAGACATACAAAGGCTGCAGACAACTCAAAGAAGCATGGAGAGGTCCATGCTTGGTATAACCAGGAGAGATAAGAAGAGGAACACGTGGATCCGAAAAATGACAGTGGAAGACATCATGATCAGAGTTAAATCCCTGAAATGGCAATGGGCTGGACATACTGCCAGAAGAACAGACCATCGATGGACAGCCGAAATTTTAGATTGGATTCCAAGGGACAGGAAAAGACCCAGAAGAAGACCACATGGAAGATGGGTGGATGAAATTCGAAAGTATGCGGGAGTGACATGGAGGAGACTGGCACAAGACAGACCGTTGTGGAGGAAACTTGGGGAGACCTTCGTCCAGCAGTGGATTGATAATGGTTGACAATGATGATGATGATGATGATATATATATTTATTTATATATTGTATAAAGCGAACAAAATCGTTTTTGCTTGTTTTTATCTTTTGAAAAGGAGATATCATTTTTTATTCTTCTGGACGGACAGACAGAAGGAGGACGGATGGAACGTAATTTTTTATCATATCGGATAAGTGTGAGGCGTCCTTGAGTAGAAAGAAATCATTTCCGTGCAAATCGGTTGTCTATCGGCGGATATATTTTTTATTCTTCTGGACGGACGGACAGACGGCGGACGGATGGAACGTAATTTTGTGTTGTATCTGATAGGTGTGAGGTGTCCCTGAGTCGAAATAAATAATCTCCGTGCAAGTCGGTTCTTTATCGGCGGAGATATTTTTTTATTCTTCTGGACGGACAGACAGATGGCGGACGGATGGAATGTTATATTTATCATATCTCATAAGTATGAGGCGTCCCTGAGTAGAAAGAAATAATTTCCGTGTGAATCGGTTGTTCCCCGGTGGGATTGTGGACTTTTATTGTTAGGGACGGACAGACAGACTTCGGACGAATGGAAAGAAATTTTTTATCATATCCGATAGGTGTGAAGCCACCGTGAGTAGAAGGGAGTCATTTCCGTGCTAATCCGTTGTTTCTCGGTGGGGTTGCGTGTTTCATACTTTCGGACGGACAGACAGACAACAGACGGATGGAATGAAATTTTCTATCATATCTGATAGGTGTGAGGTGTTCCTGAGTAAAAAGGAATCATTTCCGTGCAGATCGGTTTTTATCGGCGGATATTTTTTTATTCTTCTGGACGGACAGACAGAAGTCGGACGGATGGAACGTTACTTTTTATTATATCTTGTTGGTGTGAGCCGTACCTGAGTAGAACGCATCATTTCCTTGCAAATCGGGTGTTTCTCGGACGAGATAAGCTTTTATACTTCCGGGCGGACGGACGGAAAGACGGACTTGAGACGGACGGCACGTAATTTTGTATTGTATCTGATAGGTGTGAGGCGTCGCTGAGTCGAAAGTAATAATTTCCGTGCAAATCGGTTGTTTATCGGCGGAGATATTTTTTTTATTCTTCTGGAAGGACGGACAGACGGCGGACGGATGGAACGTAATTCTACATCGTATCTCAAGGGTAATTCGTCCCTGAGTCGAAAGAGACCATTTGCGTGCAAATATGTTGTTTCTCGGCCCAGTTATGTGTTTTTCTGACGGACGGACGGAAAGACAGACTTGATACGGATGGGACGTAATTTTGTAATGTAGCCTATCTGATAGGTGTCAGGCGTCCTTTAGTCGAAAGAAATAATTCCCGTGCAGATGGGTTGTTTATCGGCGGAGATATTTTTTTTATTCTTTTGGGCGGACGGACAGACTTGGGACGGATGGAACGTAATTTTGTATTGTATCTGATAGGTGTGAGGCGTCCTTGTGTCGAAAGAAATAATTTCCGTGCTAATCGATTGTTGAACGGCGGATAATTTTTTTATTCTTTTGGACGGGCGGACAGACGGCGGCCGGATGGAACGTAATTCTGTTTCGTATTGCATGGGTAATTCGTTCCTGAGTAGAAAGAGACCATTTGCTTGCAAATCGGTTACTTACTTACACGCCGTCCTCGGCAGTACTTCTGGCCGCAAAGCTGAGCTGCATTTGCCGGTGGATTTCAATGGTGCCTGTATTACGACATTACCATCGAAACGCCACTTCGTTTTTCTTTTCAAATTTTAATTAACAATAGCACATTTTTTGCAGAAATGTTGAACATAGCTCATTAGTGTACGCCGCCATGAATGGTACGGCAGTTATCTAGTACTGTTGTCATAAAATATTCTCATTCAATGTTACTGGAATTTAAATTCTTTGAAGTCATAGCTTTCTTTACTTACAGGGGTGTATTCAGAAAATGAGCTCCTCTTGTTAGAAAATGTTACCAGCCTTTATTTACCCTTGAACATCTCGGAAAACGATTATCGTTTCTTAAAATATTATGTTCTGTGTGCAAACAGACAAAAGTTACATAAACATGTTATAATTTTAGTCAAACTTCGGAGTAAAATAACTAGATTTCCTGAAGCAATCCTGGGGAGCATGCACGAAAAAACTTTCTCGTATTCACGTTTAGAAAATAATAAACATTATAAAATAAGAGCCATACATCAAGAATAATTAACAGATTGGTTACACAATTTTAAATTGTGAAAGTGAGCTAAATTATTGGCAAAGGGCATAGATAAAATATCCACAATTTTCCATTGCATTCAATGGTAAACATACGTCCTAGGGGTCGCGAATCAGCGCCGATTCTGTGCAGGGGCAAGAATATAAACTTTTGCTTGTACATTAGCGATAGCGAACTGGCATAGCCTTGTATTATACGATTAATCGCAGAAAGCCATGTTTCAGGCTTCCCAATGCAAAAATAATTTTTCAAATCGGACTAATAGTTACAGAGATATGGTGTCCACAGAAGGACGGACGTACAAACCGATAAAATAAGCACCAAGTTTTTTTACAAAAGACGTGCTAAAAATTATAGCCATAGCTATATTGTTATGGTAGGTGACTGTTCTGGTGAGCTTAATGTTATTGTTTCATTGTTTACGATATAACTTTTCTTTTTTATCTTTCAGGAAGGATAATTATTTTTACGCAGCAAATGTACCTTTTATTTCTTTTTTATGGAGTTTCTTTAAATTTTCTGAATAATTAGAATCTCTATTTTTTTTCTTCACAAAATTTCAAACTCCATAAAAAGAAAAAGTTAGCGAATTTAGTAGGGTAAGTTTCCAGCTTGTCATCCGAGTTCGAGGTTCGTATAAAAATGTTTGTCTTACCGATACCGTGCAGGCTCTATCCCTTTTCTGGAACCAATGCCTCTCAATTACGGATGGGCGACAGCCTACCGTAAATTAAATAGATACGCGAAGTTGGGGCACTATGATTTTCCGAAATTTTGTCCCCTACTGGAAGGAAGGACAGTTACTCATTTCGTTGTATGAGTAAACATTATTATCCAACATAACTGCTTAAGGCAAAAGGTGTTAAAGGTAAAATGTGTTAAATTACGGATGGCGTAGTGGTCAACGCTCGTGACGGCTATGAAAAGTCTTAGATTGAGCCTAAACAGGTCCGAACGCTTGGACACCAAATGTCCGCAGTGCTTCGGATGGGCACGTTAAACCGTCAGAGCCCGGGCATTTCCCCCTGTTATAAATAAGGGTATCTTCGTCCCACTTTCCGTACCTCACTTCCGTGTGATTTTCCTGTCGGTCATTAGCTTCCCACTTCTAACGGTTATTTAAAACCTAGGATCAGACACTCCTTTCCTAAAATCCTCTATGTACATCTAATCTGATAAAAAACGTTGAATGTTTTTTTCAAGTTATGGAAGGCAACAAATTCCTTTCTGTTCATTGGCGGGAAGGGCTTAACGACCTCCGTAAGCAACTCTGTGGGAGTTGTTAAGCATTCACCCATCCTTAAATTAGGGCCACTGGCTCTAGGGAAGGGACAGAACCCAGAGACGTAAGACAAACACAACATCCATGCTTCACCGCGATTCAAACCCGAACTCCATTACGGAAAATTTTTGACATCATCGTGCACACCAAGGAGCCAAAGCATACTGACCAGAGCGTTTTTTAGCAAATCGGAGTAACTTCAAGTAAATGACGACGCCTGTAAAGGTCATGAAATGGTATAAACAACACCTGATACTGAGCTCTGTTAATCAATGTTATTCTTTTTCTTTAGATGGGAAAGGTAGCGGACTTAAGCGAATTTGACAGAGGCCAAATTGTAATGGCCAAATTACTGGGTTACAGCATTTCCGAGACTGCAAGCTTTGTGGCACAGAGTAGAGATACTTTGTGGTTTGTGGAGTGTGTACGGTCAGCCGTGGTTAATACCCTCAAAAAGTGGTTCCAGGAGAAAAAACCACGAACCGCCGGCAAGGGGTCTACCAGGAACACGCCAAAGGTATTTGCCACCCCTTGTACGAGAACGTTTTACAATTTCCATTCATTTTTACATGAAATAAATGCCTTCAGCAACATCATTTTCTATTTCCCGTAAATTAAGAGTTTTCATAAAACACAATTGTCTCATATACAACTGAAGGGGAAAAGAGTCTGTAGAACTGTAGTTCAGGTGAGCCTGCAAATAATACGAGAAATCAGCTTCCTCTCTGATATATACAGGGTGTCCGAGAATTATTGTACACATTACAAAATTACGTACAAAAAAATTTATGAAGATTTTCTGTTTTTCTATGTCACGTGTTACTAACACGGTTCCTAAATGTTTGTTCTGCATAATTGTTATTCTCAGAATCCGATAGATTGCGCTAGGTGTGGGCTGATGAGGAATGTATGAGAAATGCGCAATCAGTAGTCATTTCATCCGTACAGAAGAAGGCGGTGTGTGTTTTATGGCTTGCAGAATTAAAGTCTGAAATTAAAGTTAAAAGACGGTACCGTTTAGAGTATGGTGGTAATCCTCCGTCAACGAATTCAATTAAGCGGTGGATGAAACAGTTTAAAGAAACTGGCAATGTGGAACATCGTGGAGGAGCCGGTAGGCCTAGCGTCAGCGGTGAGACGGTTTACAAAGTAAGTTTCCGACGAAGCCCCAGGAAATCGGTTCATAAAGCAAGCAGGAAACTGTGCATTCCGAAATCGACAGTTCACGATATCTTGCACAAGAAATTAAAGTTTCATGCTTACAAAATTCAAATAGTACAAAAGATGCATGTAAATGATCACACTCTGGGATACGATTTCACTGCGGATAGCTGAATCGAGTGGAAAACGACGAAAGTTTTCTCCGTACTGTAATTTTTAGTGATGAATCCACATTTCATGTATCAAGTATTGTGAATCGTCACAATTGTAGGATATGGGGCAGTGAACCGCTTCATGCTGCTATTGAACTGGAACCTGATTCTCCAAAAGTTAACGTGTGGTGCGCCCTATCAAAAAGAGAAGTGATTGACCCTGTCTTCTTCTGCGAAAAAACCATAAATGGTGACATTTACTTGGATATGCTAGAAAATTTCGCTATACCCCAGATAAAAAGATATGACAACGTCGTTTTCCAACAAGACGGCGCGCATCCGCATTGGTCAAAGTCTGTACGTAAGTGCCTAAGTGAGTATTTCCCCAACAGATGGATTGGGCGTGATGGCCCCATTCCGTGGCCTTCTCGCTCTCCAGTTCTAACTCCATTGGATTATTTCATGTGGAGTTATGTGAAAGATTGTGTCTATCAGACGCCTTGTACTGATTTGCAGGAACTGAAGCAGCGTATCACAGCTGCTATTAATTCCATAACTCCTCAGATGCTTGCCAATACATGGCATGAAATCGAGTATCGCTTGGGCGTACTACGAGCAAACAAGGGATTTCACATCGAAATTTATTAACTTGTGTAGTTACATTGTAAGTTAGTAAAGTCAGTTTCTTTCTATCTGTTTAATGTTTTGTTTTATATAATTTTGTAATGTGTCCAATAATTCTCGGACACCCTGTATATATGTAAACAGCGCGTAGCCAATGAAAGAAGGAACGTGTCGTGAGCTGGCATTTGGATGCAATCCACGATAAGGTGTGCGATAGGGCATCTGAAAACATATCACTCGTTGCTGTCATGGATAAAAAGAGCGATTTATCAGAATTGCAAAGCGGGATGATTATCGGCTTTCGGACCAAGGGAGGCAGTATTTCTGAAACAGCACAATTTGAGAAATGTTCGCGTGCTGCTGTGGTTAAAGTGTATCGTGATTGAAGAAATGGCACCATTGCGAATAAGCGAAGTGGAAACTGCGGAGCACCACGTGATATTGATGTGAGAGGTGACCGCCGGCTTCGAAAGTGCGTGAGAGCCGGTCGACACGCTAGAGTAGAGCAACTCATTGGCCAAATGAACCAGGGATCTAACGGAAGCGTGTTCAAAACGACAGTTTAGAGAACCCTGCTGCGTATGGGGCTCCGATGCAGACGGATGGTCACTGCATTTATGCTAACGAAGGTGCATCGGTAGAAAAAAGCTTACATTTTCACAGCAGCATCGGAATTGGACCTCCGCTGATTGGCAAAGGATTGACCTTCTCAAATGAGTCACGTTTTCTGCTTCATCAAACGGATGGACGTTGGCGTATAAGGCAAGAAACATTGGAGAACAAGCACTCTTCAACCATTGCTGGAAGAACACAAGCTGGTGGGGCAAGCGTTATGGTCTGTAGAATGTTTTCCTCATACCTGCGGAAGGCACTATGGACGAAATTCGTTATGAATCCATCCTTGCAGACCACATACACCCATACATGCTGATTGTCTTCGGGGCAGATGTGATCTTCCAGCACGACACGACAATGCGACGTGTTACACAGCTATGTCTGAGAGTGGTTGGAAGATCACGATGAAGACTTCGAAGTACTTTCCTGGCCCCCTAATCCCCCACACTTAAACCCGATTCAGCATCTGTGGGACCACCTCGATCGTGTTGTTCGCTCTATGGATCCTCCACCACGAACCCTCCAGCAGCTGACAGATGCACTGCAGTCAGCATGGCTCCACATACCTGTGAACACCTTCCAGCACGTTATTGAGTCACTCCCAGCCCGTCTAGCTGCTGTCTGCGCTGCACGTGGCGGCTACTCTGGCTACCGTTGGCAAATTTTAAAGAAAGAGCTTTCAGCGCTGACAGTAAGACCGTGCTCTGAAACAAGGAGGGGAAATAGGATCGATGCAAAGACCTTGGGATCGATGCAATAAGAGTAACGAGGACTGGGGTTCTATTTGGATGCAATCCACGATACATCACATTAGCGCTTTAACGAGTCTTTTAAAGACAGTGATACACGAAATTTAACCAATCTTTCTTGAAAAAAATAAGAAGAATAAAAAGTAAAAAACACGGAAGTTTATTTATTCCAGAAAGATTTCGTACACTATTTCAACAAAAATAAAAGTTCAATAAATGACTTCTGTAGTTAGGTGTAACTAATAATTTATTTATTTACCAGCCGAGCTTTCGCATCTCAACGGAGAGCTTTTTCAAGGCTTCATGCAACTGTTAAGAATAATGTAACTTAGTTGTATGAAGCCTTGAAAAAGTCGTTGAGGTGCAAAAGCTCGGCTAGTAAATAAATAAATGACTAGTTACACTTAACTACGGAAGTCATTTATTGATATATATGGGTGTATAATATTTTATTACGTAATATAAAAGTTTGTGGTAAATTAATGCTAAAATCTGTTATAGTTATATCAAACGTAATAGAAACGTTAAAACAGGAAAATGGCTGTTTAAAAGAATATGGAACACATGGGGGTTTCAAAGGCTTGTTAGCTGAAGGTAAAACAATTGTCGAGGAAATAGATTGCTAAACGGAATTTCCAACTGTTGGATTACTGTTAGACCACGTAAGAAAAAAAAAGCGAATTTTTGGTGGCAAAATACGGATGAGATATTGATCTGCCAAAAATAAGTTAAAAAAAGGCTTGACGCGTCCCGGGAGTCGACCACGGCTCATCAGTACTACAGGTGAGCGAAAGCTATCCCGTATGGTGCAAACCAACAGAACGATTTTGTGGCCCAACTTGCCGGGAATTTAAATGTTGGTGATGGCAGCAGTGTGTCACCACACACAGCTCATTGAACCCGGCCGAAAAGGGGGCTGGGTAGACGTAGGCTGCTTTGGTGTCCATGCTAACCTCGATTCACCGTCGAAAGCGCCTACAATGGGCACACGAGCATCAAAACTGGACTTTGAATTATTGGAAGAAGTGTCCAAGCTAACCTCGGTTCACGGTCGAAGGGCCCTACAATGGGCACGCGAGCATCGAAACAGAACCTTCAGTGATTGGAAGAAGGTCGTCTGGTCAGATGAATCCGTTTCCTGTTGCACCACGTGAACGGCCGAGTACTTGTGCGTCGTTTACCGGGGGAAATGTTTGCATCGGGATGCACTGTTGGACAAAAACAACCCTGTGGAGAAAGTGCAATGCTTTGGCCAATATTCTACTGGGAAACTCTGGGTCCAGTGTATCTTCTGCAGGAAACTATAGCATCTACCAAAATATCATTGTAGACAAGGTGCATCTTTCATGGCAGCGCGTTATTGTCCTTTAGTAGTGCTTTCCTTCACTAGATAATGCGCTATGCCACAGTGCACAGATTGTTCGAGAATGGTTCGAGGAACGCGAGGAAGACTTCCAGGTGTTGCCGCGGCCTCCGAATTCCCCAGACATCAATCCAATCGGGCATCTGTGGTTTGTGTTTGAACGGCTAATCCGATTTGCGTTGTTTCAACCAAATAGGATTAGCCGCTCAAACAGAAATGTGTTGGTGCCGCAGTGGTCTAAGTGATGGCTTATGACCATTCTTCCGGAAGGGGTCCGGGTTCGAATCCCGATAGGGCATGGATATTTTGCTTGTCTTACGGCACTGGCTCTCTCCCTTCCCTGGAATTTTTTTTTTTTTTTTTGATTGGAGGTTTAACGACCACCGTGAGCAACTCAATGGGCTATAAGCAGTCGCCCGTCCCTAATTTAGGGTCACTGGTTCCAGGGAAGGGAGAGAGCCAGTGCCGTAAGACAAACACAACATCCATGCCGGACCGGGATTCGAACCCGGACCCCTTACGGACGAATGATCAGAGGCCAACGCCTTAGACCACTGCGCCACCGGGGCGGCTTCCCTGGAATTAGTGACCCTAAATTAGGCACAGAGTTAAATTAGGGACAGGCGACTGCTTATAGCCCATTGAGTTGCTCACGGTAGTCGTTAAATCTTAAATTAAAAAAAAATGTGTTGGTGCCAGATACCACAAGGCACCTTTAGATATCTTGTAGGGTGTACACCTAGCCGCTAAGAGCTGTTTTGGTGGGACGCAAAGGACCAACATACTATTAGTCAGGTGGTCATGATGTTTTGGCTCCTTGTTGTATATCAATAAATTTCATAACATTTTCTGACAGAAATAGAAATTTTAGAAAATTTTCCATCAGAGAAAATGTTGAGAAACGCATAAATCTTTTCTGGTAACAGCTATCCAATGATAAGGGAATGTTTTGCAATCCGATAAACAGGCGGAGAAGTCAGAGGCGTGGGCCTATGGCTAATCAGCTAATCATTCGAGCTGGGTTAGACTCCCGGTTGAAGTATAGATGGTATATTTGCCCTACGGCGTCGGTTCTGCCTCCTTCCCTTAGACTACGGGCCCTAAGTTAGGGTTGAATGACTCCTAATAGCTCTAGATGCTCATGGTGTCGTTACACCTCTGAAAGAAAATAAAACTAGAAACCAGAGACGTAGCAAGGACGAGACAGAAGCTTTTGCACTAGTTTCCACTTTTTCGCACCATACTTTGTCGTTTATCCATTTACAAAATTCGCTTATAATACCTTTCTCCAGTTTCGGAGCCTTGGCAGCTTAAAATTCGCATTTCTTTCTCAAAATGTGCAGGGGATGTTAGCTGCTCACATTCTGAAATGATAGCGTTCTTGTATGTACATTGAAAGATAAGGATGCCATTCACATTGTTGAAGATTCTCTGGGAAGGGGGTGGGGGTAATTCGATTATTACTGCAAGCTGCATTCGGCCCGTTTAATGACGAAGCAAAGATCCGAACCAGTTGAGAATCTCACCCGCCCTCTTCACCTTTTTGTATTTCACAGCCATAATGGTGTTCCGCGTCTAGTTTCGCTTCACTACTCAGAACATCCTCGATGTAAGAGACATGCTCGAAACTCTTCTTCTGGGCGCTGAACCCCCATTTCCTAACTCCTTCCATCGCAATTAAACAGAGCTAAATGCCGTTCCCGTTTGAGATAAGAAATGACATCTACAGTAGTTCTACAATACCTTTGCGCGCCTAATGGAAAACATCCCAATAAAAATACTTAAGCGTTAGTTTGTTAAACTACGATGAAAATGGCAATGAGGCAGCAGTAAATTTGCAAATGTGGGCTTAACTCTGGTCCGCCGAAAATTAGCTGGTTCTTAAAATCTGTTGCACAACTGTTAATGATTATTAGTTATCAATTAACTACAAGAGGATATGACAAAAAAATATAAAATTCAGTGTGAAGCGAAATATCAGATGCAACTCCCAGTGGCTAGTGCTCGTTATTTTGAAAAACCGTACTTGCATATGCTTGTGGATACTAAATAACGCAAACTTGTGCGTAATCAACAATGAAGACTAGTTTTACCTAAAAACTCATACACGATGCACCATTAAAATATTTCAAGCACCAAGTGCTAAATATTTTTTGTCTTAACGACGCTGGTGTGTGTGTGGGAGAGGGTGGCGAGGGGAGAGGAGGAGCGCAGTATTTTATGGTTTGCCTTGGTCGCAGAAATGCCTAGTTAGTTTTGTCTTCAAGAGATACCATCTATCAAGAACATGCAGCAAATATGAAACTTTCTCAGCAGGAGGGGGAATTAAAGCGAATACACTCACCGACAATGAAATTTGCGCGCCTAGAAGAAAATATGCTACAACCTTAAAGATTTTGCAAATAGCTAAAAGGCGTGCTGGTTTGCAAATGATCCAGGTTTGGTACGACTGCGCATGACGAGACACCCTGTGGCGGCGCTCCAAGCACTAACCAGAGCTTTATAAAACGGCGTGTAGTCGATGCCCCATCCGATGAATTATCCCGGCTGTGGACCACAAGACAAGGAACATCATCTTCTTTGTGTGTAGGACTGCAGGGGTGGCTTAGGATGCCGTCCAGTAGGCTGTGCCTTGCTTAACCATTGTGCAGATCATTTCCGATTATCATAAAGGACCCACTTCTCGTCGCAGGTGACGATTCGATGTAGTAGAGGTTCCTGTTTATTCTTGGCAAGCAGCGACGTGCAGACTTCCAAACGCCTAGTCTTGTTGGCAGTTGTCAACTCATGCGGCAGCCACATGTCCAGCTCTTTTACCTTACGTAGCGCAGCCAGACGTCGAACAACTGTCCTGTGGTGAACATCTACCTCAGTCACTATCTTACGACGCGGTTTTCGGGGATCTGCTTCAACCACACGTAACAGAACATCGTCAGAAACAGCAACAGGTCGGTGACAACGTGTTTCGTTTTGTAGTCCGTATCTTTGCTTTGAAAGTTCACAAACCATCGCCGAATGGTTCGTTTGTTGCCTGTATTCTCCCCAAACGCTTTGTTAACGTTTCGAGCGGCAATTCCTGCAGAATGGCCCAATTTAAATTCACACAGATGACTCTCAAATCCGGCGTCTGCATGTTTCCTTTGCAAGCTACGTTACGTCCAAACAAACCACGCCTGAACCTTGTTCTTCACACACGTGCTAGCTATTTATAGTAACATATTTGCCAACTATATAGTTGTTATATTGTGTATTGTTTCTCACGTTATATGAGTGTCAAAGTGTTCGCAGGAAACTTTCTTCATTGTCCGACATAGGTTTTTTTTTATTGTTGAATGTCACGAAATATTACAATACAAAGACAAAAATATTATATAAATGAAAAACTGTTACCCACTTTTTGTTTTCTTGGAGTATTTCGGAATTTTGAGCGTTTCTTGAATTTGTCGATAATCACTTTATGTAGTTACTTCGTGACGAAATTCTTCTTGATAAGCTGAAAGAGGTTGGCAACAATTCTTCTTAATGAAACGTGATTCAAACCGTGATGTTTAAAATAACCAAATATTGAACAGTTTTAGCCTTGAATCTGAAGGGGAATCAATCAAGTAAAATATTCAGTCTTGATTATATCCTAGACTTCGTTTCCACTCGATAAGTTAAAAGTGGTGGGCAAGCATTCTTCTCACTTAGTCGTAATTCGAAAAATGACGTTAAAAATATTAAACGGTCAAGTCTTTAAGTTGAAGGGAAATTGATCTGGTAAGAAGTATTTTGTCTTGTCAATAGCTTGGACATCGTTTCCCCGCTGCACCAATATTCCCAAACTAGTTTCAACTATCATTCTCGTAGTCTTCTGTGGGTTTCCGACCTGTTTCTCATCTCACAATCTGCAGGATGACTCGAAAGTTCCAAGTCGACCGAACCTTTTGCACATTCTACGTAACGCATATGCTAGTTTTTGATTGGAATGTCCGAATCTGCTCTCGATTTCAAATTTTCTGGTGTCGCCATCTTCCGTACGTCAATCGACTCTGTATTTGTCTTGATCTTAAATCTTTTATTAATCTCATGCCGCCGCCCCGGTGGAGCAGTGGTCTAAGGCGTTGGCCTCTGATCATTCGTCCGTAAGGGGTGCGGGTTCGAATCCCGGTCAGGCATGGATGTTGTGTTTGTCTTACGGCACTGGCTCTCTCCCTTCCCTGGAACCAGTGACCCTAAATTAGGGACGGGCGACTGCTTATAGCCCATTGAGTTGCTCACGGTGGTCGTTAAACCCCCAATAAAAAAAAAAAAAAATCTCATGCCTGCAGATTACAGAGACATTTCCGTTTTCGGAAAATTTTCCTCCGTTTTCAAGCTGAAATACAATCATTTGTGGAATAAAATGATATTTAACAATACTGGGCAAAAGAAACATCGCGAGAAAAGGGCATTATGATAAACGGAGAAAAGATTTTTCCCGTTAACTTCAGTTTTCGAAAGTTTTAAAAGATGAAATATCGTTTCCTGATGAGAAACGAGTTTCCCCGTCAGGAAACCAAATGAATGCCAGTTTCTCTAGACACTTTCCTAACAGTCAATCACCTATCACTTCCGATTACTTTCTTCATATGAGATGGAATTATTTATTCTTGATCAGTATCCAACGTTCAGCCTTCAATAAATCTCTTTAGCATTCAGAAGTTTTTGGATGGCTTAAGCTTTTTCAAATGCTGTTACATTTCCTGTATTCACAAGGAAGTTTTTACAAGTTTTAGACAAAATTTTATGCATGCTCACTGTTTATATACAACCACTATAAAATCCACCAATCGCCAAATACGTGAGAACAAAAGCCAGTGCAAACTTGAATCTCTGCATGACCTGGAATAACTGGCATCCTATCTATTGGGTTGTCGGAAAAGTCATGACGTATTTTAGCCCTGTTTTGCAAAGGTCATTTATTGATAGAAAGAACAAAGATCAATCAATGATATAATGCCCGTTTTGTTCGATTACCTTTTGCCATCTTTCAGTGAGCTGCAGAATGCCTCGTTCATAGAATGACCTGTCTTTCGTGGCGAAAAACTGTACAAGGTGCTTATTTACAGCCTTATCTGAATTGAACGTTATACCACGTAAGGACTGTTGAAGAGAGCGAAACAAATGGAAGTCTGACGGCGCAAGGTCAGGCCAGTATGCTGGGTGTGACAACACATCCCACTCAAGCTCCAATAATTTTTGGCGGGTGATCAAACTTGTGTGTAGTCTCGCGTTGTCGTTATGGAACACACCTTTACGATGCACGAGCTTTGTAAGTTTCTGGACGATGGATTCGTTCAAACTGTCCAATTGCTGACAGTACACATTTGAATTGATTGTTTGGTTCCGTGGTAGGAGCTCAAAAGACACCACACCTTTAAAATCCCACCACACTGAGACCAGAACCTTCCGCTGATGAATGTCTGCTTTGGATGTCCTTTGAGGCGAAGCAGCACGTCGGGACCAAGACCGTTTGCGCAGCACACAATCCACTTTTCGTCAGTTATCAGTCGCTTCAAAAAAGGAACGTTTTCCTCACGTTTAATGAGCATATCGCAAATGTTTATACGCGCCGTCGTCAATTGAGCTTCTTTGAGTTCATGAGGAACCCACACATCGAGCTTGATTACGTATATCAGCTCCTTCAGGTGGTTGGTTTTTTTTTGGTTGGAGGTTTAACGACCACCGTGAGCAACTCAATGGGCTATAAGCAGCCCCGGTGGCACAGTGGTCTAAGGCGCTGTCCTCTGATCGTTCGTCCGTAAGGGGTCCGGGTTCGAATCCCGGTCAGGCATGGATGTTGTGTTTGTCTTACGGCGCTGGCTCTCTCCCTTCCCTGGAACCAGTGACGGGCGACTGCTTATAGCCCATTGAGTTGCTCACGGTGGTCGTTAAACCTCCAATAAAAAAAAATTGGCTATAAGCAGTCGCCCGTCCCTGGTTCCAGGGAAGGGAGAGAGCCAGTGCTATAAGACAAACACAAAATCCATGCCTCACCGGGATTCGAACCCGAACCCCTTACTGACGAATGATCAGAGGCCATCGCTTAGACAACTGCGCCACCGGGGCTGGTGGTCGTGAACGCTTGAATGGATGTGCAATGTGTCTGCAATCTCTCGTGACGTGGGTTTGACTCGATCAATGCCTGGATTTGGTTGTCATCAACTTCGGAGCATCGTCGAGGCCAAAATCACCAGCACGGAATTTTGCGAACCAACCCTGGCACTGACGTTCTTGTAGAGCATTATCACCGTACACTTGACGCGCGTTCTTCCCTTTACGGAAGTAAAACAGCAAAATATGGCGAAAATGCAGTTTGTCTTTCATCTTCAACGTGATGTCAAATATCAGCTAATCAACGAAATCGCTCACTATTCTTTTTAGACTGCAGCTAGAACTGGCACCTGTCGAATGCCATAACGATAACAGAGCTGCGCATGCCGCGAGTACTTCCAAAACCGCCCAATCGCCAAAATACGTCATGACTTTTCCGACAACCCAATATAAACTCTACTGTTACACACTCAGCACAATAACACATATAGCTCCAGTACTTTTTTTAACACACCTTGTATCAGTCAACATAACTTCTGAACAACCCTAGTACTTCCTTAGCAATAAACAGGTGTTCTACCCTAGATAATATGAATGTTTTTTTTTTTGGAGGTTTAACGACCACCGTGAGCAACTCAATGGGCTATAAGCAGTCGCCCGTCCCTAATTTTGGGTCACTGGTTCCAGGGAAGGGAGAGAGCCAGTGCCGTAAGACAAACACAACATCCATGCCTGACCGGGATTCGAACCCGGACCCCTTATGGACGAATGATCAGAGGCCAGCGCCTTAGACCACTGCGCCACCGGGGCGGCTATGAATGTTTGCAATGATGTTCACTATTTTTAAGGTCCAAGACAAGTTAAAATACTCTTGATCTGTGAGTGACTTTCTTTACTGAATCATAATTTTACACACAGGTACATTTGATCTATTAATATAAACCTCTCTAAGCATTGCATTAAGATCTTAGGAAAGATCACATGAATTCTTGAAAAAAGCAAAAAATTGGTAACGTTATTAAATAATGAATAATTTGTCAATATATGCAAACACGATTTTGGGTTACTATTTTTTTCAATTACTTATGCATAATAGCACAATTTCCTTGAATAATTGAGTGTACACTAGGGTTCAAAGACGTCCCATTGTTAGCTAATGCGTTCTGTTGTCACAAGAAAACTCTTCGGGACAACTTTTTGTCTTGTATTTTAGTGTTCAATACCAAAAAACAAAATTGACGAGTTAAAATTTATGTTCTTTTACAAACATATTTTTAACAGTGGCAGCCAGTGATCAGGTTGCGCAACCAGTTTCATTATAAAGGAAAATATTTTGTTAATAAAACAAATTTTTTTAAAATGAGAAATTGGTTTATTTAGTTTGAAATCAGTCAAAAATAAATAGTGCAGTCAACTCAATCCAATAACCGATGCGATGTTGGGAGTAGTGTATGAGCTAGCCGTCGCTTGACTGGGCATTGCAGTCGAGCTGCAACCCCGTCCTAGGTATGACTTGAAATGCTAGACCCAATCGTTGCATTCCGAACCAGTAGATATCTGGTTGTTGCAAACGCTTGCAACCCCCACTGCCAATGACCTTGTTTCGCTATTCTCCCGCTAGAGCATGCACAGTAATCCATGGCTCTCTAGATCACATGTAACCTGAAACCCGCAGATTATCCGCATTCTTGTCACCATGTGCAAACATAATAGTCTGACAGCGGACGTTTGCATTTCAGGAAAGGTTATGTGTGTGCCGTGTAGTATTTTTGTTAATTTTCTAATTCATTATTCTTTTATTGTGCCAATTAAACATACATTATTAGCCTTGTTGTTATTAATAAATTAACGTTTTTTTTTTTCAAATTTAAAATGAATAGTGTTGAAAATCTTTTATCAAATACTTTTCCTGGACTTTCCGATGAAGAAAATCAAAATATGCGAAAACTTGGACAGCCGTTACCTGACTTGAATATTGTCCAGAACATAACTGGCAGGCGACGATTTAAAATATTTTTTAAAAGAGAACTACGTAAATAATGAGTGGTTGTATGGGTGTGATGTAAAAAATGCACTATTTTGTTTCCCATGTTTATTGTTTGGAGGAGAGGATTCGTGGACAAAAATCAGGCATGACAGATATTAATCATTTGACCACTCGCATTAAAAAACATGAGGCTTCAGAGAAGCACATTAAAAATGTTTTAAAATTGTCACTTTTTGATGCTGTCAATATAACTGAAAAGTTGAACACAGCATATAGACAAAAAGGTTTAAGGGACAATGAAAAGGTTAGGCACAACAGATATGTTTTAAATATTTTAATAAATTGTGTTAGGTTTTGCGGGGTTTTCGAGTAAGCATTGAGAGGTCATGATGAAACTAAAACATCATCTAACCCTGGAATATTTAAAGGTTTGGCTAATTTTTGTTCAGAACTAGATGCTGCATTAAAAACTCATTTAGAAAAGGCAGCTGTCTTTAAAGGAACATCGAAAACAATTCAAAATGAAAATTTGCAAATAATGTTAGAAGTGTGTCATGATGAAATAAAAGAAATTAAAGAAGCACAGATTTTAGCCATCATTGCAGATCAAACAAGTGACATTTCAAATATATTTTAAACGGCCATTGTTTACCGGTACGTGGTAAAAGGAAAACCAGTTGAAAGGTTTTGGGATTTTATTTCTCTTTCACAACGTGGCACACAAACCTTGGCTTCTTGTTTACTAGAAGAGCTGAAGAAACATAAAATTAATGAAAATCCCAAAAAATTAGTTGCACAAACATACGACGGAGCATCTGTTATGGCCGGTTCTTCACACGGCGTGCAAGCAGTTGTGAAGGTATCTTATCCAGCTGCTGAATACATACATTGCTATGTTCATCAAATAAATTTAGTTATGATGAAAGCTGCTTCTATAAATAGAAATGTACGAATTTTTTCTTAGTTTGCAAGGCATCTGTACATTTTTTTTTCAAATAGCCCACAACGAACTGCAGTCAGGTTGTGAAAAAAACGTTTACCCTGAGCTTCCCCTACAAGATGGAATTTTCTCTTGCGCAGTGTCAATATGGTTTTTGATAAAAAAGAAAGAAAAAAAAAAAGAAGAAGAGATTATCGAATCCCTGAAGACCATTCTTAAGTCTAATGACATTAAAAGTGAAAGTACTATTTGCCAGGCTAATGGTCATTTAAAGGCTCCTACAAGTTACAGCTTCAGCTTTTGGCTTTCATTTTTTGCTAAAATCATGCCTCCTGTAGAAATTTGTTCAGTCAACTTCAAAAAGTGACCTTGATCCCTCTACAGCAAAGAAAGCTGTTACTGTGTTTGAGACAAATGCAGTGACAATTAGAGAACAAATTGATGTTGCTGAAAGTGCAACGACACAGGGTACATCTGCTTCTTTTAAAAAAACGGAAAACTGACCACTTTGAGTGGATGAGAGAAGAAAAGAAGTCTGCGATGTCATTATTTCTCAGCTTTGTTATTTTTATCACAAATGTTCCCTCATTATGCCACTAAATTCCCAGCGGAGACATTGAAAACAGTGAGAGCTGTGTATCCATTTATAGATAAAATGAAACTCCGCCATGAACTTTTGTCCATTTACTGTGCAGAAGAGTTCAGATCACTCTTAGGGGCTGTTAGCTTATGTGAGTTCCTCATGAAGAACAATTTAGGAAAAACATTTAGTGAATGTTACACGTTACTGAAACTTATCCTAACAATTCCTATGACATCAGTTGAAGCAGAACAGTGTTTTTCCACTTTAAAACAAATAAAAACATTTTTGAGGAACTCAATGACACAGGAAAGGTTGTCAGCCTTGGCCATGCTTTCTATTGAAAAGGATCTTATAGATATTCCCGACTTCAACCAGAAAAGCATTGACAAATTCGCTACGCAGAAAGAGAGAAGGATGGACTTTCTCTTCAAATAACTTATGGTAAGAACTGATTTCGTAATCTTATCCATTGTTATTACGTAATTTGAAATATGGTAATTATCTAGAAAGTATCTTGTTGCTACATTACGATGCTTTTAATAATGTTAAACTTCTCCTGCGCAGCATCCTCCCCCTCCAAGTACACCACCACCAAAGAAAACCAGGACTCGCGAGTAGTGTTTCTAAAGAAAACGATATATGTGCAACACCCTATTTTTGAACAAACGAGCCGCCACCGATTTTTAATAATAATAATAAAACGCATATAGCATATTAAATCTGTTTATTTTTGTGGTGCAGTGAACACAAAGATTCACCAAGCTTTATATTTTTAACCTGCACACCATGCTTCCCCCAAGCTGACCGCTATCTTCCGCGTCTAACTCCGATTACGTAGGCAAGCACTGCCTTGGTAGATCGATATCGGGGGAGGGCACGTGACCTTGACACCTGGTGGATGCAGTCAGTAATCTAACCGCAGCGGAACAGTCTGCTTGGCGATGCTCCTTGTAAAATTATTCTTCAATGTGCATTGTGTAGCTTTTCATGACATGATTCTTAAAAAACAAAAAAATTGATAAGTGAAATTCATTCTTCAGAAAAGTATTTCAAGAGTGAGCAAGATGGATAGATTAATAAGAATAGTTAAAATCATTTTGTAAGACTGGCATATGTGATGGATGCACATACTAAACTTTCCCCCTCAGTCGCAAGTGTCCCATACTTTTTCAAATGCATCTGGGATCCCTAGTGTACACTGTAGTTCTCAAATGGGTGGTGGACATAATTGACAAACCGCTCAATTAAAAAAAAAAAAAAAAAAGAGCACTGAAAATTCTCATGGGTATCTTTCATTCAACTGATGATTGGTCTGCTCTTATAGAACTACAGTACTATGAATTCAATAATTATCATTTCCAATAGCTTTAAGTTTCAATTTTAGGCAAAAATACAGGTGAAATTTTAGACTAAATTAGTCAACATTTGTTACCACATATCCGTGCCTGCAAACATTTACAAGAGCCTTGTCTCATACACCAATGCTTTACAAAACGATTAACCTCTGTGTGTGTGTGTGTGGGGGGGGGGGGGGGGGATACGCCACAACAAACAAACTTAACAGTGTTAAACACAAAGTTGATTCCCCTGGTCAGAGGGCATGACAGGTAACATTGTGAGATTTAAGTTCAAAACTTCCACCTATAAAAATCAATCAGATGCAATTCTAGTCATTTTAAAATCAGTCAGATCATGATTCTCTATTTCTTCATTATTGCTTCCCCCCCTCTACACCCTCTGATAATTTCATTCGTCATGCTGAAAGAAATTTCAGCCTGATGCTGATGACCACATATTAAAGCTTTAATTTACATAAATGGTGTAACTGAGAATATTTAATACTTTTTGAGCACCAGGCATCAATTTTTACAAATTTTCCAACTTCATCACTTCCGTTTTTGGGAACCCCCCATCAAGATTAAATGCAAAAAGTTATGGGACAGGGCATATTTAACAACGCAGCAGAGTGAAAACACTGCGCGTGCGGGGATTACGGAATAAATCTTTGTTCCATCCGACTTCCGGTTCTGGAAATTTTCCTCCCATTTCCAAGCCGAAATACAAATATTTATACAGTAAAATGTTATTTAACAATAAAAATAATGGACGGAGGCGTGAAGAAGAAATTAAGATTACGTAAAAAATATGAACTCCGTCAAACCTTCAGTTTTCAAAAGTTTCGTAAAGATGAAATTATGCCCTGTGAAGACCCCCCCCCACCTCATTATTTCTGTTTACTTGCGCTTAGATCTCGTGCAAGTTTCCACGGTGTCCAACTTTCGTAAAATGTTGCCAACAGTTCCAAGCTGAAATACAAAAATTTATGCAATAAAATGATATTTAACAATACCAACACAAAGGCAACATCGGGCGAAAAAATAAAAAATAAATAAAAAAAATTGCGATGACTGCAAATTTTTTTTTTTTACTCCATTAAACTACCGTTTCCAAAAGTTTTGAAACACGAAATCCCATTTCCAGATGGAAAACGACACCATACCCTCCCAAATTCTCAGCAGTTTTGCATTGAGTATGATCTAAATGCAGACAAAAAAAAAAAGGGGGGGGGGGAAATTCCATGAATCTCGTGCATATCATAAAATAGCAAAAAAAAAAAAAAAAAAAATTGTAGAATCCGTAAATCCGTAGTTAACAGCGAGTTCCGTAGAAACTACAGACATTCCGTATTAGTTGGCAGGTATGCATATCATTTGTGTGTTTTGCTCCCAGAAAATTCAGCTGGTCATGAGCCAGTGTACTTAACAATGTCGCCTTAAAAAAAAAAAAAAAACTTTCAAACCTGAGAGTGCAGACTTTCAGGAGAGGGCTCTTATGGTTACAACTGCCTGGGGTACAGTTCTTTCTTTGGGTGGAACAGTCAAAACAAAGTTGGCGAGGAATCTGAAAAACAGCAGTAACCACAGAACTATACCTGCGACTCCAGCAGGTGTTGGTCCACGTGTCTAAAACTTGCTATTTAAAGATTTGTAACAGAATACATCATGAAGTTCCTTATGCAACTTAGGTTTTCAATCTGACGACCATATAACACTCGCAATAAATCTTCCCAAATTAAAACAAAAACCCAGCTATTTTAGCAAATAGGTTGGTACCACAAGACCTCAATCACTACATAAGAATGAATACCTATCTTACAGTACTTTTTTTTTTCCTTCAACAATCCAGCTCTTCAAATAAAACGTACATTCCACTTTAAAAAAAAAGTGGCAGGGTGGGTGCTATAATTTATTTTGTAGGTGTACCAGAATTTTAGCCAAATTTTAACATACTTAAAAATATTTTGGATATGGCACAGACTATGCAAAGTGGAGTGCAAAAGCACGGCAGAAAATTCAGCGAATTTTTGCGCTTATTTCACCACAAAAATAAATGGATTTAATACACTGTATGCATAGTATTTCTCAGAAGTGTTACTGCATACAAATGCTATGATGAATGTCAGCTTTCCAAACCACTGCTTCATAAAAAAGAGATGATACAACATGAAAAATTAAAAGAAAGCTTTTCTGAAGTAAGTTTTATTGGAGCACTAAGATGATAAAACAACTTCATTTAGTATATCACAGTTTATAGATTTCATACTTATAGGATACGAGAACATGAATATCATGTTTCTTAACCATGAAACATTTTTCTTTGATAAGCAAACTGTAAATTATCTGGAAAAAAAAATAAAAAAAGTCAAGCAGCAGCAGCACTTTTAAAGGTCATCATCATCTTCATCTGGTAAAGATGTGTTTTGAGCTTCCTGTAGAAAAAGAAGAGGAAAATCAGTGATAACGCACAACAAGCACCATAAGAATAAAAACTAAAACAAGACATTGTTTACGAATAAAAATTATTATACTTTTAAATGCCAGTAAACGTACTAAGTGATACCATGGTTTCAGCCTCTTGGGCTCTTGTCAGCCATTAAGATCGCATATGTTGTACTGTTCTTGAGCCATCTCTGAATCTTTCAACAAAGGGTTGCTGTCTTGTTTTGCCATCTTTCGGCTCAATTTTGTGGAAATTCCGGAATATTTTGATTGGTTGCATTTAGTTTTCCTCCTTCCAGGGGTAAATTTCAGGGCATATTTTGTTGGACCTGGCAGGTAAATTAAATCAAATATTGGTACAAATGCAGAAATGTTATTCTTTCACTAAAAAGCTATCTAAATTATGGCCCAGTTGTTAGCAAGAATTTTTTCACTTTTAAAGCTAACAATGCCCCTAAAAGTTTCGGTGGCTAGGCTAGGTCTGGCCTAAATCCTATTTGACCCCCTATGGACAACGCTAAAAATTCTTTTTGCAGTTGCATTACTGTGTGGCACAACAAGAATAGCATGTATCAGGTGTGGTAAAACTTCATACATTTTAGCACCAATGCGCCAGTCATTTTCAAAATGTTTGACCATGCAGTATCAATTGTAGGACTATTCGAAGCACCTTCTTCCAATTTATCAATTTGATATAAGGCAATCTCCAATTCCAACTTGTCCAGATCACTGTCACTAACAGCAGCAGCTGGGAAAATATTTGCCAAGTACATTACTGAAGAAAAGGAAGCTTCTTCCATCATAATTCCTATATCAGCAACTTCTGCATGCAGAAGAAATTCACTTTTCAGTCAGAATTTTTTCAAAATATAGTCACATGTAAACACTTAACACAGGATAGTCAGAACATCAAGGAAAAAAAAAAAATTATGATTACAGGAGAAATTCTTGCTTCAACTATCTTCCGATTTGGGAAACCCTTTTCTCCATTTTTAAGCTGAAATGTAAGTATTTATGGAATAAATGGATATTTAAGAAAAATTGAGCAGAAGGAACATCGCGAGAAAATATTACAATTACGGGAGAAATCTTCACTCTAATTTCCATTTTCGGAAGATGGAATTCCATCCTCAAACGGAAAATGCCCCCCCCCCCAAGATTTCTGCTCAGTTTGTGCATTGATCACAAGAAAGCCCCCACATTATAACGGCTGACGTAATCCTGGGCCCTGGCGCCATGCGTTACTTCCACTTAGCTTTCAAACAAGCAAAACAATTTCCTTCTCCCCAGGAAAAAAACCAACAAAAAAACAAAGTTGAGGCGACACGAACCTTGTTCAGAGGCTTCGAGCTGACGTAATACTGGCCCGAAGTCTTGCTTTCTTTCCACTTAGTTTTCAAACAAGAAAAACACATTCTTCCCTCTTCAGAAAAAAAAAAAGAATAAACAAACAAAGAGGTGAGTCACGAACTTGGTTCAGAGGCATAGGGCTGCAGCGAAAGAAGCACGTCCGGGACAACATAATCTCGGTCCGGAGTTGTTACTTTCCACTTAGCTTTCAAACAAGCAAAACAAATTCCTTGTCGTGGGGGGGGGGGAGAAAGAACAGAAACAAAGAGCTGCACCATGAACTTAAGAGGCTTTGGGCCGATGTAATCCCGGAACAAGGCAAAAGAGCAACACCGACCTGTCGCCAGGCTTTTTTTTTTTTTTGCACTTTTTCAAACAAGCAACCCCCCCCCCACAGAGAGAGAGAGAGAGAGAGAGAGAGAGAGAGAGAGAGAGAGAGAGAGAGAGGAGCTGTGTTACGAACTTTGTTTAGAGGCTTTTACATTGATTAAATATGAAACCAGCAAAACTTTCTTAATAACAGCGAAAATCGGAATAACTGTAATTTTTCGTTAGTCATCCAGAATCCCGGGGAAATCCGTAATGGTTGACATCTCTGCGTGTCATCCAATAGGAAGTAGCTTCCCGGCAGTTTCGTTCTTCAGCGATCTCACAGAAGTGGGAACGCATTCGTGTACATCACAAATTAAAGAGCAAGAGCTCTTGGTGATGACGACACAACAATAGAGTACTCTCTCTTTCTCTCATTCCATTTTTTTTAATTTGCGCAGTACTTGTAAATGCTAGATTATCACTATACATAGTTTACCATTTATTCCTAAAATTTCAGGATTACACTCAAATTTTCAGGATATCGAACAAAAATAAGGACAATTTAGGACAAAAAAAAAAAAAAAAAAAAAAAAAAAAAACAGGAACTTCAGGAAAACTAACCCCTGTCCTTATTTTCACAAAACCGGTTTATAACAGAAAAACGAGGATAGAAATCCACAGTTCTTGGCTTTGTGAGAAAACTTACTGCACAAAAGATTTTATAATGATGGGGATAAGCTAGCAAAATTGAAGGCAGCAATGGGTAAAGTAATTCTGGAATCTTTGAAAGAAACAAGCAAGCAAAATACGATCTTGAAGACGCAGTAAGTCAAACCAAGGTCACCTCTAAACTTAGTGTAGTCACTACTATATCACAATGTTTTAAAGTCATCAACCAATGATGCTCCTATTCAATCTACAACAAGATCACTTCAGAATGTTAAACAGTGTGTGCATCACATAAAACATCACTTGGCATTTAAAGACCCTTTTCATCTCAATTCAGGCAGGGGGTTGTCAGTTGACCACCTCCAATTTTTTTGAAAAAATTGTGGTAGCTACTCCTAATAGAGGTATAGAGTACTGCAAAAGGATTTTTCACAAAAAAATTTTTTGGTCGAGCTACTGCATTTTGAAAATAGGCAAAAAATACACTTGTGACGAAAATAATGTGAAACACCAAAATTTTAAACGTACACCTGCTCCTGTACTGTAACAGGCAGAGACTTGAATTTTTTATTTTTATTTTGAAGCTATTGAATTGGCCTTTATGTTCACAGAAATTGATCAAAGGAATATTGCTAGATGGCAAAAAAGTATATTACACAAAATTTTAATTTTCCACAAATTTAGGATTTTTTTTTCAAGAAAAAGACTTATCAGGTGGGTAAGTGTGCCAACCTGCACTCCAACTAGGGTTGTATTAGCAGTAATTTTATTTTTATCCTGTGATGTATGCAACTCAAATTAATTTTTAAAACAAAATTTCAAAAAATCAACATTTTTGAATTGCAATATCTCAAAACCCCCATTTTTTAAAATTCTGAAATTTTGACCAAATAATGTCCTAATGATAGGTAGTTAACTGGGAGAATCAGGTAACTAGATTTTTGCCTTGAAGATTTCCTACAAATTTTTGAAAATGCACTTTTCTTCTGTTCGCCCTCACGCTTGGGTTATCATATACAATACATTATCTACTAGGGCCTCTGTGAATCTTGGAGAGGTGCAAGCTAGTTCTGTGTGACATTGGCAAAAAGACCCCAACTCACTGGGTTTTGTTCCAGAATCCTTAGGTTGAATGACCAACTGGAACCCTCAGCTATGGGCTAATCCCCAACACTGATGTACTTACCTGATTAAAAAGACAAAAGAAATATTAAGAATGACTCAAGTGTGGGATATGGTGGACCTACCACACTTGAGAAAGATGGTCCACCACGGAATCGACCTGGACCTTTTAAACGGCGTATGAGAAAGCGATCTCGGCTGAGTGAATGTAAGATTGGTGTATGGAATACTAGAGGTATAAATGGCAAGATGAGTGAGGTGATGAATAAGTATAGACTGGATGTGCTGTGTGTAAGTGAAACCAAAAAGAAGGAAATTGGGGTAGAAGAAGTGAACGGCACAGTGAGTGTGTGGTCTGGAGTATTGGATAATATGAGAGGACAGGCTGGTGCAGGTGTGATTTTAAGTGAAAAGATGAAGAACTTGATTCACTATAGTTGCATAAGTGAGAGAATTCTCTGGATTCGTTTGAAAGTGAAACCAGAGAATTGTAATTGTTGTAGTGTATGCTCCTTGTGACTCGGAACCTTCTGATAAGAAAGAAGATTTCTGGAATGAGCTAAAAGCTGTTTCGAGCCAGTTTGGTGCTAAAGAAAAAGTTATAATAGCAGGGGATTTCAATGCTAGAGTAGGTGTGCAGAATGCAATTTCTGACAATGTTCTGGGTAAGTTTAATGATCCTTGTGTGAATGATAATGGTGAAAGATTAATTGAACTCTGCATTGAGAATGATTTGTGAGTATCTAATACATTTTTCAACCACAAGTATATACACACATATACTTGGGAAAATCGTACTCTTGGTCAAAAGAGTGCGATAGATTTTGTTGTTTACGATCAGCGTTTGAAACACTTAGTTGTTGACACCAGTGTGATGAGAGGTGCGGATGTTGGTTCTGATTATTACTTGGTAGTGTCACGAGTGAAACTTAATGTTGGTTGGAGGAAAAGGAATAGGAAGAGACCCAGGATAGAAAGAATAAAGGTTGATAGGCTCCTTGAAGAACATTAGCAGTATTCTGACTTACTCAGAGAACGACTGAAGGATCTGAAATCTTGTGAGAGGGATGTAGAAAAGAAGTGGGAAAGTTTTAAGAACTGTGTTGTTACTGCTGCTAAAGAGGTCTGTGGCACCACAATAGTGGGTAACAATAGAGGTGATGCTTGGTGGAATAGTGAGATTGATGAGGCAGTAAAGAAAAAGAAGGAAGCCTATTTGGGGATGTTGCAAGGTAGAATCTCTGTGGATGAATATCGCTGTAAGAAGCGTGAAGCTGCTAAGCTAGTTCGCCACAGTAAGGCAAAAGATAGGAAAGAGAAAGTGGAAAGACATGAACTGGCTTTTTGGAAAGATAGGAAGTCTTTCTGGAAGCACAAGAGACTCAGAAAAAATAGGGGGAAAAAAGTTGTAAGTTGTGTGAAGAATGAGATTGGGAAATGATATGGGAGCCCAATGAGTTAAGTGACAGATGGGGTGAATACTTCTGTGAGTTATTAGGTCAGGAAAGCAAAGATGATTCTGAGACAGACAGAGATGTCACAATGAGGGATGAAAGCACAGGAGGGATCTCAAGAGAAGAAGTGTGTAAAGCTCTAAAATCTCTTCAGAATGGTAAGGCACCAGGAGTTGATGGCATAACTGCAGATGTTGAAGTATGGTGGTGACTTTATAATTGACTGGTTAACTGAAATTTGCCAGTTGTGCTGGGAGTTAGGAATGGTCCCTCGAGATTGGAAGGATGCTATCATTGTTCCCTTGTATAAGGGAAAAGGTGATCAGACTGAAAGCAAGAACTATCGTGGTATTAGCCTACTGAGTGTGCTAGGGAAAGTGTTTGGTAAGGTTGTTATTGAAAAAGTACAGGGTCTTACATCAGAGAAAGTGTGGGATGTTCAGAGAGGTTTTATGCCTGGTAAAGGCTGCACTAAACAGATTTTTGCATTACACATGATGATTGAAAAGTATCTGGCTGTTGGGAAGAAAGTTTTTGCTGCCTTCATAGATTTAGAGAAAGCTTAAGACCAAGTCAATAGGACACTTTTGTGGAAGGTATTGAATGAATAAGGTGTTACTAGGAATCTACTTAATAGTGTAAAAGACATGTATGCTGGTAGTAGAGCTTGTGTACGAGTGAATGGTGTTTTATCAAAATGGTTTTCCATTGGTGCAGGAGTTAGACAAGGTTGTGTAATGTCACCATGGCTGTTTAATATATTTATGCATGCATGCGTGAGCCCAAAATAGATAATAGTGGTTTATGTCTTGGTGATATCCGTGTGTGCAGATTGCTGTATGCTGATGACACTCTCCTGTTGGCAGAGAGCAAAAGTGAGTTGCAGAGTATGTCGACTCGGATGCACGAAATTCAAACTGAGTATAAATAAGGGAAAAACCAAAGTTATGGTGTTTGAGAGAGGAATGGGTAGCACTGAATGTAATGTAAGTATAAATGGCACTGTGATTGACCAGGTGAGTGAGTTTGTGTATTTAGGAAGCATGTTTGACAGAGAGAACAAGTTGGATGGTGAAATCAGTAGGCGAGTGAATTCTTCTTTGAAAGTCATAGCTGCTCTGGGAGGTTTTCACAGGAATGATGGGTTTTCTAGAGAGTTCCGCATGGCTGTGTATGAAACAGTAATTGTTCCTACTCTGATGTATGGCAGTGAAACCTGGGTACTGCAGAAGAAACATAGGAGTCGTTTGTGTGCTGGAGAAATGCGTTACTTAAGTGGGGTTTGTGGCAAGACACGATCTGATTGTGAGAGGAATGAAGATGTATTGCAGTAGTGTAATGTAAAGCAAAATGTTGTTAGCAAGGTGGAGACCAATATGCTTCGGTGGTTTGGCCATGTTGAAAGAATGAGTGATGAGATGCTTACTAAGAAAATCTTTTCAGCCCAAGTGGCAGGAAGGAAAGGCAGAGGAAGGCCAAGGAAGACATGGGTGGATCAGATTCAGGAGTGTCTGCATGAGAAAAAGATTATGAGTATGAAGTATAAAAGATCTTGTGTACGGCGTGTAATGGATATCAGTGAAGCACGAGTTGTATGTCAAGATCGCTGTAAATGGCGAAGTTTGATACGACAACAATAAGTAAAAATATCTGGAAGTTTGTATTTCTTTTTGGAGCTAACCTCTGAATCTCAGAGAACAGCTTAGTGATATGTATGTATGTAGTTAAGATTCAATTTCTATTTACACAAGAAAAAAGGCCTCAAAAAAATTCTGAGCTTACCATCATAACTACAAATTATTCAAACTGAGAAAAGCTGCTGAATTTTATTGATTTCTTTCTTATCAAATGTATGAAGTCGTGCAAAACGTCCAACAAGAGTTGGGGCATTCATCTTTAGAAGTACATTTCTTAAGGGCACTGGACATTGACCTGTTTTCTTGCCCCATTCTTTTGGCCACCTATATGTTTGTAATCTGTCCCATCCATCCACCAGTTATAGTCATAAATGCATCCTATAAATTCTATTTGAAAATCATTCACAGAAAATGGGTTCTTTTTTTGTTGGCTTTAAAATTGCACTGCTTTATGTGGATGCCAGACTGTTCTGGCCATTGATGGTTTATTTCCTTGTACTAACCAGGAATGCTGTGACTGTATTTCAACAACAGATTTTACTGTATCCCACTCTTCTACTTTGCTGGTTTGGTAGAAATGAACATCAGCTGTGAAGAGCAGTAGTTTAGTCTGTGGGATCAATGGGGAGATAGTTTCAACAAATAACGGTGCATCTTTTATAGCTTGTGAAGCTTCTTTCTGTAAGTTGAATTTATGTTTGCACAGGACACCCACACCATCACACGCAGTCTTGCCATGGCCTGTGGCTGAGAAGACCCACTTCCTTGTTACATTTGGATCCTCCTTTAACTGATATTTGTTTTTGAAGTGCCTGGCTGCTCCATCTGAGATGTCCTTTGGAAGAATTTAAAACAATTGTTAACAAGTCTTAGCAATTTCACTTTTTATGGGCAGAATGGCACACAGAGCATGTGCTGTGTCATGGCTTATATCATTGCATGCTACCACAAAAGACTTAGTCTCATTTGGAAAGTATACAATGCATGTAAAGAGTGAGATCTGGACATTGTTTGCCAGTAGTAACTTTGCACTTCATCAGGTAGAATTACATATAAGTTCTGAGCAAAGTCAAAGTGCAACACCAACACTGGACTATGTGCTGCAGACTGTTTAACCTCCGCTATCCTATTTCTCTGGATCCACTCATTATAAATTACAGAAGAGTTTTTCCCCCTCTTGATGTCCCCCACCTTCAGTAGCTCTTATTTTTATTGACTCCCATAATGACTCTCTAGCAGCCTTAAGTGTTTCACAGTATTCCGTAAAAATTGCACTGGGCAGCACCATTTTCAGTGCCACAACTTTGGAAAATCAAACTTTGAAATCATATCAGCTGCAGTTTAGCCCAAAAATTATTGCAAATTGCAGTTTACCATGAGTCAAAAATTGCCCAAGTTTCATAAAATCATTCACCACCATTTTCACTGTTACTAATTTTTTCTTGCCATTTTCGGATTTAGTCACATTTGGCGACTCGGTGAATACTTAGTGCGAGCTCTGCCGGGAATCGTGTTCTCCTGCTATTAAAAATTTACTAAATAATGTTTACAGTTCTTTTTTTCACTGAATTAAAAAATTTGAAAAGAAAGTGCATAAAAAAAAGTCATTTTCAAAAATATTTAAGAAAATTTCAAGGCAAAAATCCAGTAACCTGACTCCCCCAATACTCTACCTACCATTAGGGCATTTCGATGAAATTTCAGAATTTTTAAAAATGGGGGCTTTCAGATATTGCAGTTCAAAAATGTTGATTGTTTTGAAATTTTGTATATTTAAAAAAATTATTTTATGAGTTACAAGCATCACAGGATAAAAATAAAATTACTGCTTAGACAACCCAAGTAGGGGTTCAGGTTGGCACATACTTAACCACCTGTTAAGTCTTTTTCTTAAAAAGATAAATAAATCCTAAATTTGTGGAAAATTAATTTTTTTTGTAATAAATTCTTTTTGCCATCCAGAAACATTTGTTGGTTGGTTGGTTGGTTGATTTTTATGGCGCAAGGGCCATGGTTGGCCAAAGAGCGCCAGAAACAAGACAAACAAATAGTATTAAAAATGTGGTAAAAAGCTTAAAATATGACTGATCATGTAAAACTGAAAAATGAGAACGATGGAAGGGCTAAAAAAGAGAATGTTACAAACAGTATTAAAAACATGATACAATGATTAAAATCTAGCTGATTCAGTAAAACTGAAAAATGAGGATGATGATAAGGCTAAAATCTAGATACGTTTAAAATAGTCAATTTCTTTAAAATATGAAAACACGGCAAGAGTCACAGTGGTCATTGAGGAGCCGCTGCAGTGTAGTGGCGTCCTCGGTCAACAAATGAGAATGAAAGAAATGAAAACGTACATCACGAAAACGAACACAGAAGATGAGTGACAGTGAGTCCGCAGTTGCACGTCTCACACAGCGGCGCAGTGTCGCCACACAGCAAAAAGCGGTGAGTAAAACGACAATGCCCAATGAGGAGACGTGCAAGCACTACTTCCTCCCTACGGTTCCGACGATATGAGGATTTCCAGACTTCAAGATTAGGTTTAATCATCATCATCATCATTGTCAACCATTATCAATCCACTGCTGGACGAAGGTCTCCCCAAGTTTCCTCCACAACGGTCTGTCTTGTGCCAGTCTCCTCCATGTCACTCCCGCATATTTACGAATTTCATCCACCCATCTCCCATGTGGTCTTTTTCTGGGTTTTTTCCTGTCCCTTGGAATCCAATCTAAAATTTCGGCTGTCCATCTATGGTCTGTCCTTCTGGCAGTATGTCCAGCACATTGCCATTTCAGGGATTTAACTCTGATCATGATGTCTTCCACTCTAGTCATTTTTCGGATCCACGAGTTCCTCTTCTTATCTCTCCTGGTTATACCAAGCATGCACCTCTCCATGCTTCTTTGAGTTGTCTGCAGCCTTTGTATGTCTCTTTTAGTTAAGGTCCACGTCTCTGCACCATACGTAAGCACTGGAAGGATGCATTGATCAAACACTTCTTTTAAGACATAATGGCATATTGCTCTTGAAAATTATGCTGTTTCTTCCAAAAGCTCTCCAGGCAAGTTTTGTACGCCGATTAATTTCTTCATCAATGTGACCCTCACTTGATATCTGCTGTCTAAGATAAATGTATGTATCTGTTATCTCCAGCTTTTCTCCATCAATCGATAAATCTTCATTTCTTGTAAAAGCATTGAACATCACTTTTGTCTTCTGAAAGTTCATTTTTAATCCCACTTCTTTACTCTTGTCAGCAAGTTCCTGGATCATACTCTGCAGCTCTGATGGGGTAGTTGCAAAAATGACTACGTCATCAGCAAAACGAAGGTGGGTTAGATAATCTCCATTAATCTTTATCCCTTTGTTTTCCCAGTTCAGTGATTGAAAGACATTTTCCAATGTGGCATTAAAAAGCTTCGGAGATATGGTGTCACCTTGTCTCACTCCCTTTCCAATTTTTATGTGTGTTGTATTTTCAAACAGCCGAATCTTTGCACTTGCATTTTCATAGATGTTATTAATAATATTAATGTATGCATCTTCAATACCGCAGGATTTCAGAGCTGTGGTAACTGCTGATGGTTTCACCGAATCAAAGGCTTTTTCATAATCGATAAAAGCCATGCACAATGGAAGTTCATATTCCCTCGCTCTTTCAATTAGTTCTCTCAGTACGTGGATATGATCTATTGTGCTGTAGCCACTCCTGAATCCAGCTTGTTCTCTCGGTTGAGCCATGTCCAGTGTTACCTTCAAGCGGTGTGAAAGAACTTTAGTGAAGATTTTATAAACCACTGATAGGAGGCTGATAGGTCTGTAGTTCCTGAGATCCTCAATGTCACCTTTTTTATGTAGCAGGATCATTGTAGCGTTGTTCCAATCCTCAGGAATCTTCCCTTCATTAAGGCATCGAGTGAAAATTTGGTCGAGTACTGTTTCAATTTCTCCACTTGCTTCTTGTATGATGTCTATAGTAATTCCATCTTCTCCTGGAGCTTTCCCCCGCTTCATGTTCTTGATTGCATGAGCAACTTCTGCTGGGAGGACTGGAAGAACTCTGGTACCTTTCATGATGTCTGGAGTACATGTATCATCCCTTTCATATAATTTGGAGTAGAAATCTTTCACTCTTGTCAAAATTTCGCCTCTATTTCTTGTTATAGAACCATCTTCTTTTCTCAGAGCCATAATCTGTTTTCTTCCCTAACTGAGATGTCACTTTGCTATCTTAAGGCTTTGGTTGTTTTCAATTGCTTTCCTCACTAGCTCACAGTTGAATTTCCTTACGTCTTCAGTGATACTTTTTCGTGTTGTCTTGCATAGCTCTATATATTCCACTTTGGAAGTCACATCTTCTTTAGTTGTCCTCATCTCTCTTCTTTTTTGCATCAACATTTTGGTTTTTCCTGATAATTTGTTCACATGCAACTTGTTCTTAGACCCAGCTAATTTTGTTGCTGTTTCCATTAGAGCTTTGGTTACTTTTCTGTTAACTTCCGAATTATCCACTTCTTCCGATGTTAGGCCTTCTAAAGCAGAGAATCTGTTCTTCAGTTCCAACTTGAAAGTATTATGGTGTTTTTTAAGGTTGGTTATGTCAATACATTTTGTTTGTCTTATGAGCTTGCCACGTTCCAGTTTAGTGTTGAGGTGCATCTTACATCTCACCAATCTATGGTCACTACCTGTGTTGAACTTGTTCAGCACACTGCAGTCTTCGATGACGAATTTTTTGTTACACATAATAAAATCAATTTCACTTGTCGTCCCAATTGGATGTCTCCATGTCCATTTCCTGTGTGGCTTTTTCTTGAAAAAGGAGTTCAAGATGAAAAATCCTTCTGCCTCTGCAAACTCAACGAGAGTATTTCCACGCTGGTTTCTGTTGCCGTGACCGAATTTACCTACTGAAGTTTCATTCTGTTGCCGTTGCCCTATTTTTGCATTGAAATCTCCCATAATTATCTTCAAGTGCTGCTTACCTTTATTATTTAGATGACAAATTTCCTCATAAAATTCTTCAATTTCTTCTTCAGGATGACTTGTGGTGGGTGCATAAGTTTGAATAATCTGAGCCTGGTATCTTCTCGATAGTTGGATAACGAGTCGTGCAGCTCTGTCAGAGGAACTTTCAACTTCTACCACTTTATCCTTCAGTTTCTTGTTTATTATAAATCCAACACCACTAGTTCTGCCAGTATCTGTCCCACGATAATAGAAGAGATGTCCACTTTTCAGTTCAATGAGATCTTCTCCTTTTCTCCTTACCTCACTTAGCCCGACGATGTCCCACTTGATCCTTTGTAGTTCCTCTTCCAATTCAGGAAGCCTTGAATCAGAAGATAGGGAGCGTCCGTTATAGGTAGCCAAGGTCAGCATCAAATGGCAGCCTAGTCCGGTCCTCCGGGGATTCTTAGCACCCTCTGCTTTCATGTCGCACTGGCCGCTGCCTTGGCCAGGTACATTCCAGCTGCCGGAGACTGAGGGCCAAGATTTAAGTTGTAGAGTAATTTTGGAGGTGTTTGGCCATAACTCACCACGCTGGCCAAGCGGGTTGGTGAGTGTGGGATAGCATTTCCTCTGATCCCGATGGTATAGTTATACCGCTATTGGCGGTCGTCAGAGCCCCTTTAGTGGGAACAGGATGCACCACGAGAAGGCGGGGTTGACATTTGTCAAGGAGAGGCTGTGATGTTACGCATCACCTGACCTTACATCCCTAGGTTTAATACGATGCAGTTTATTTTCCACCTGTTGGTCCCACAGACCTTGCCACGTTCGCTTAATATGGTCGCGTACCAGAAAGCGGAAATCCCGGTGAAACAGTGGCAAGGGTGTGACGACCAAAGAGGAAGCAGATCTAGCAGCCGCATCAGCACACTCGTTACCCGAGATTCCAACATGCCCGGGAATCCAACAAAATTGTATCTGGACACCGGCCTCGAGCAAGGAACGAAGGAGCCTTCGTACGGAAAGAAGAAAGGGGTGGTCACAGCAGTCCAACGGTGACAGTGACTGCAAGACACTCAAGGAATCCGTATAGACCATAGCACCATGATGAGAACTCGACTGAACATGGAGAAGAGCGAGATATACAGCATGCATCTCTGCTGAAAACACCGTGGCCTCAGCTGGGATCCGCGCTACTGAAACGTCATCTACACAGACAGCCGCGGATCCAACGACTCCATGCATCTTGGAGCCATCAGTAAAAATAGGAGTGTAATCAGAATTTAGGTCACGGTGCTCAGCGAAGAGCTGCTGGTACACTGACGCAGGGGTTGAGGATTTATCGAAAGATGTAAAGGTGGTATCAACCATGACACCAAGTGGGTGCCATGGCGGATCCCCAAAGCCCCTGGTCTCTCCAACAAGTGACAAGTCGAGCCCTACATCACGGGCTACGGCCGCCATACGAAGACCGAAGGTTGAAATGCACGAGGGCCGGTTCCCGAATAAACGAGCATGCTGCGGATGAAAAACTGCATCTTATAAAGGATGTCCTGGAAGAGATCTAAGTTTCAGGTAGAATTGAACAGACAGCTGCAGACGGCGTAATTCAAGCGATGGTTCGTTCGCGTCAGCGTAAAGGCTGGGAATCGGAGATGTTCAAAATGCTCCCGAACAAAGACGCAGTGCTTGATGGTGAATAGTGTCCAAAGGCCGGAGAATGGAACGACGAGCAGAGCCATACACGATACAACCATAATCCAGTTTCGACCGGATTAAGGAATGGTAAATACGAATCAAAGACATCCTGTCTGCGCCCACGTGACTCTCGAAAGGATCTTAAGAATGGATAGAGCCCGCAGACAGGAAATCTTGAGCCGCCGAACGTGCGCCTCCAGAGCTGTTTTTGGCCGCACGGCCCAAAAACAGCTCTGGGTCAGGATGGAGGCCACGCCTCCGGCAGAAATGGACACACGCTGTCTTGTCGGGAGATAGAACGAAACCATTGCTATTCGCCGTTTTAAAGATCTGATTAATTGCAGACTGCAACTGCCTTTCAATAAAATGCATGCTTGATGACGAGCAGAAAATGTGCAAGTCATCAACATAGACAGTAGCCGAAACCGCAGGAGGAAGATTTGTGAGGAGACATTTAATGTGGAGGATGAACAATGTGACAGATAAAATGCAACCTTGAGGAACACCTTGTTCTTGATGGAATGTTGCCGATAGCGTCGTACCCAGGCGCACCTGGAACACCCGATTGCGAAGAAAATTTAAAATAAATGTCGGAAGATTTCCTCGCAATCCGCATGCGTGGAGGTCACGGATAATACCGTGCCGCCACGCTCGATCATAGGCTTTTTCAATATCGAAAAATACAGAAACCAGGTGCTGCCTACACACGAACGCCTCGCGCACCAGAAACATTTGTTTGACCAATTTCTGTGAATTTGAAGAAAGGATAATTCAATAGCTTAAAAAAAAAAGATTCTCTACCTGTTATAGTTCAGAAGCAGCGTGCATTTAAAAATTTGGCGTTTCACATGATTTTCGTCACGAGTGTTTGTATTTTTGTGCCTATTTTCAAAAATGCTGTAGCTCAACCCAATTTTTTTTTTATGAAACATCCTTTTGCAGTACTTTATACCTCTATTAAGGAGTAGCTACCATAATTAAAAAAAAAAAAAAATGGAGGTGGTCAACTGACACATGTTGGTCATGCCTGCCTGAATTGAGATGGAAATGGTCATAAGTGGAAAAAAGAATTGAAATTTTACTCATTAATGAAATGTAAAAGGTAAAGATTTTACTTCTTTATATAGATTTGAGCTTTATTTCTCAAACATTTCTCATTTCAGTTATTTGTTATGCAGTTATTTCCATATACATTTCCCCTATTTGGCACAAGATTCTCAGCATTCAGCAACGTCACTTAGAGCATGAGCCATGATAAAATTCTGGTTAGCATGAATTTCGCACGTGCCGTATTATAATTTTGTTTTTAAGTTTGAGTTCTTTTTTCAGATTCTGTTGCTGTTTATCTTCCTAAGCCTGAAGAAGCTGCCGGGGGCAGCAAAAGCTCGAACGAAATTTTTTATGTCGTAGTATATTATACCCAGAAACGGAAATTGTTCTTGTTGTACAAATATATTAATAAACGGATTAGAATGTGCATTCTGAACCCCTCTGTCTGTATCTCAATGGAAAAAGAATCTAGTATGCAGGGTTTGTAAACTGAGGGGGGGGATTCAAGGACTTTCCAGGACATATACAAGTAAATTTCAGGATGATTATTACACTTTACAGCATCATGGTCAAATTATTTTTTTAAAAGTAATTTCGGTGTTTCGGTTTTAAGTAATAAAAATGATGAAAGATGTAAATGGATGAGTGTGCTTTTTTACTTTTTACTCATTACATTTCTTTTTAATGTTTTTAATTGGATAATTACCCAATAATGCAAATCTGAGTCGTGTTATCACAAGGCCTATCAGAAAATCATTTCCCTCAATGCGAAAATGATTAATTCAATCAGTCATTTTAACTGCATCACTATTCTGCACTGTCTTCCCACATAATCAGTCTATTATTGAAACTATTATAAAATAAAACAAGGGCAGATCCAGAATTTAAAAACGGGGAGTGCACACACCTAATCAGTTAAAAGAATAAATATAGAAGGAAACATGATATAAGTCTACACCTGTTAGTGGAAACCTAGCAGCAAAATTGTGCATTATTTTGGGAAGAAAATATGCACAGTTTGCATAGTTGTATTATCTGACCAAAGAAAAGTTTTTCAATTAGATATTTAGTCCCGCAGGTATTGCTGTAAACAGAAACTCGAACTTGTGCCCTCTGGTGGCAGACTTATGTGTTAAGAAAAATTTGAAATTATACGAGAAACATTTCGCAGCGGAAACACTCTCCAAGAAAGAATTTTTCAAATTGGACTCTTAGAAGCAGAGATATCAACAAAAATAAAATATGCATCTACACCCCCTTGCACTAAAGAAATCTCAAAAGGTTTTTCGAGGTGAGCGGTATCGGTCCAGGAAATTTTTTTTTCAATTGAGTTTTCAGAAGCAGAAATAAACATTTATGCCCCCTGGTGGCCAAACCATTCTTTACCAGAAATTATATGCAAAACATTTCCCATCAAGAGCTGTATTCAGTTCAGAAAGAAATTTTCAAATTGGAGTTTTAGAAGAAGAAATATCAGCAAAAATGCAATTTACTTTTTAGAGGAAAAATCTATGCATACTTGAAGTGACTTTACCTAAAATAGTCTTCAACACAAACCTAATCAAAAGATAAAATAATCTTTTTAATTGGATGTTTAGAAGCAAATATATGGAATAAAATATATTTTGAATTTTATATCTTCTGAATTTAACGCCATACAGCTGCAAAATTGTGCATTGTAATACATATACAGGGGTTGTCCAAAATAATGGAAACACCTGAAACAATAGGTGTTACACATCAATATATGGTGTGAGAGCACTCTTGGAATTAAAAACTGCTCGAATCCTCCTTGGAATGGACGCATACAAGTCCTGGATGGTGGTAAGTGGTATGTATGTTGTACCGTTCTTCCTGCAGAAACTGCTTCAATTCCTTGAGAGACGCAGGAGGAGGATAATGGGATCGCGGTGTTTTCCAACACAGACCACAGGGGCTCAATGATGTTTAAGTCCGGTGATTGTGCAGGCCAGGGAAGGTGTGTGCAACTTCTTCATGTTCCATAAAACCACGATTGAACAGTTCGACTTCTGTGAATCGGGGCACTAACATTGTGAAAAGTGCAATCCCCTGACGGAAACAATGTCTGCGCCATTGAATGCAGATGGTCGGCCAAAAGAGTGACACAGTCACCACTAGTGATCCGTTCATGTAAGGTGATAATGGGACCTACTGTAAACCACAAGATCATGGCCCAAACCATTACGGAACCGCTCCCATGCTTAACTGTAGGAAGGAGACAGTCTGGGTTGTAGGCTTCTGCGGAGGTTCTCCACACGTAAACCTGTCCTGTGGTGGGGAATAGTGAGAAACTTGATTAATCAGTAAACAAGACGTTTCCATTGACCCGCAGTCCACGTTTTATGTACCTGGCAACACTGTAGTCTCTGTTTCATATTCACCTGTGACACCAGGGGTTTCGCAATCGCAGCTCTGCCGTAAATATTGTGCTTATGCAATTCCCATCGCACGGTATGGGTAGACACTTGGTTTTGGAGATGTGCATTAAGCTTAGCAGTCACTTTCGTCACCATGGTCTTCCTCCTTGCGGTCACAATAATTTTTAATGTCCTCCTGTATCTCGCAGATGATGATGATGTGCTGTGAACATTGTATGCTGTCGTGACCTTCGACACGGTACCTCTCTATACTCCAAATACCCGTGCCACTGTGGTTACCGACGCACCAACCAGATGGGCTCCTACAATCTGCCCTCTTTGGAACTCCAACAGGTCACTCATTGTGTCTTCACCTAGAACAAAATTATGCAAACATTGATTTACAATGCAATCACACAAACCCTTGAGACTAAGCCAGGGCTTAAAATTCAAATTTGAAATGGAAGGGAGTCTCCCCACTTGTGTTTGTAAATGGAGGGGATTGAAAATTTCACGTGGGGAGTTTTGAATATGTGACTTAATATTAAAAGACTCTGGGAAAACAGCAGTAATTTTTCAAACAATATAAGCTATACTTTTTTTAAAACAAACAGGTGAATTAGATAAAAAAATTTTAAATTCAATCTAATATAAATTACCAGGATTCATTTTGCAAAACTAGAGTTGTTTGTTTTGCAGTACATTGATATCATAAAGTTGTGCCTGAAGTACATGTCTGTCTTTCATCCCTTGGCACAGTTAGCAAGCTTTGATCAGCTGTTTTATTTCTGAGGGGTTTTCTGGCCCAATTTCAGAAATATGCATTAAGATTTTTGTTGCTCAGTGAATCTAAATTTTGACTGAATTCTGTTTTGTGTGCTAAAGCCACATTCCCATGGTATGTTTATTAAAGGCGACACAAGACTTACTTGCAGAAGAACCTTTCGACACTAACGGAAATGTGTGCAGGTGGTTGCTGATAAAACTCATAGAAAACTTTGGACATCGGTACATATACTCTTCATTTTTTTACAGCTATGTTTGAATAGTGAATATTTCATAATGCACCTTCATCAATTTAAAAAATAAATCTGCCAAGCCTTTGAAAAATTGTATCAAAACGTGTGCGTGCGTGTTTTGCTTCACAGATTTAGATTCTACACACTCAAACTTCAAAAAGAGTTCCATTGTGGCAGAAGGAAATCTGCAATCTATCTCGATCACAAAAGATAAACCTTCACTGGACATTGTGATGTGCAAGTTTAGTATTACAAGGGTCAACTGATTAATTATTTCTGAACAAATTTCCCTTCAGCTCTGAAAAATTATGTCTTCTCCAATACTATGTATGATATACTTACAAGTTCACATAACTAAGACTTGGTTGATTCAGCCATTCTTCTGGTATGAGGAATGTCCAGTTTTTACTTTGCAACTACTTAAGGAGGGAAAATACCACTTAACAATAATTCAGGACAGTGGGAACATCGCGAAAAAGAAAAAAAAATTATGATTACGAAAAAAATCTTCGTTCGGCCAACTCCGTTTACGGAAATTTCCCCTCTATTTTGAAGCTGAAACACGATCAGTTATTGAACAAAATTATATTTTACAATAATACTGAGAATAGGGAATATCGTGAAAAAAGATTACAGATGAAATGTGCAGTTTGTCTAACTTCCGTTTTCGAAAGTTTTGAAAGACAAATTCCATCCCTAACCGGAAAACGGCCTTTTTGCCACACACACACCAAAAAATAATCTTCAGTTTTAATCTGACAACAAAGTCAGAGTTCTTGGAATCCGTGGAAGAGAATCATGCCTAAAGTTTACAAGGAAAGTTTGGCTGTGTCGAACTTCCGTTATCGGAAATTCTTGTCTACACTTTCAAGCTAAAATACAAACATTTAAACAACAAACTGATATTTAGTAACAATACTGGACAGAGGAAACTTCGCGACAAAAAGAAATTATGATTGCGGAAAACAATTTCACCTCATTTAAACTTTTGTTTTTAAAGTTTTGAAAAACGGAATTCCGTTTCCCAGACGAAAAACGATCCCTTCCCCACACACTAATCCTCCGAAAACAAAACATTAACTTGTTTTTTTCCATCGATTTCAAGTACAACCAAAATGTGGGCGAAAAAGCGATATTCCGTGTATCAGAGGAAGAATCTTGTGCCCGATTCATAACAGCCCACGATGTGCAAAATGAACTGCTCATGTGGCTACATATGGAAGGCAATTCACGTTGTCCAGAAACTGATTATTTTATCGACATGAACGATGTATTCGATTGCAATTTTCGGAACTCTGAACAGTTCGTTTCTAACACACGTTTTTACGAAGGACACGTTTAAAAAACAAAAAAACGGAATGTATAGATCATTCGCACATTTTAAGGTTCCTAGTGCAAAAAGAATTTTTCAAATTGGACTAATAGTTGTAGAGATATGGTGTATATGAACGGACAAACCAGTAACTTGAGCACAATCTTTTTTACAAAAGACATGCTAAAAAAGGGGTAACACGGATTTCCTAAACGAAATTCAAATATATTTTAAGCACTAATTTCAAAGGTTTTATAGACAGCTTTTTTTTAAATAAAAAAAAAAAAAAAAACCTTTTTGCAAGGTATTCATTATTTTCACTGGATATTCCAGGTCTTGAAAATGTAAACATGATTTTAAAGGACTTTCCATGTTTTCAAGCCCCTGTGCACACCCTGAGTATGACTTTTAGGAGCAGAGATAGGAAGAATAGTTTATGCATGCATACATGGATATTAGAGAAAAACTTTACTGGAAGTGGATACTGTTTATAATCCACTGTGAATGAATGACACACATGGCAGAAACAATTTTGAGCGAATTTTAGAAGCAGAAATACAATTCTAAACAAATGCACACTTATGCCATCCTAGCACCAGAACTGTGCATTATGAAGTTTTTTTTATTTATACATGTAAAATTTTCTCTTGTGTAAAAAGAATTTTTAAAATTGTAACATTAGAAGATAGTAATATTGTGAAAAATATGTAAGTGCACATATCCTTTTTTGAGGAAAATTTTGCATTACAGGAAGCAGGAAGTACCAATAAAACGTCATCTGAAGCAAACAGTATCTTTCTCAAAAGCTTTCTTTTTAATCAGGTTTTTAAGGCACACAGATATGACTGCAGAGATCGCTTATGCCCCCAGGTGGAAAAATTGTACATTATAAAAAATCTGAATTACATGCAAAATACTTTTCATTGTGAAAGCTATCTGTCATAAAAGGATTTTTTTTATTTAGAAGCAAAGACATCAGGGAAATTTCACATGATATACATTAATGTACCTTAACAGAAAAACAAACTATGAGAAACTATTTGCAAATGTTTCCTGTAGTGAATGCTTTGTCCAAAGAAGATTTTTTTTTTTAATTGAGCTTTTAGAAACATACACGAGGATACAAATATTGTACATATTCCCACTAGAGGCAAAACTGCATTATGAAGAACTACAAATTTCTTCCTCAGCATCATCAGTTGTAATACAAATTTTTCAAATTGAAATCAGGCTATCACAACAAATAAGATGGCATTCACACCCTTTAACAGGAAACTGAACTTGAAAGGAACTATGCAAAATGGTCTACATAAAAGGTATCAAAGGAAAAAAATCTTGTTTCAAATTTTTAAGAAGCGATGATACAGAATAAAATATATTTTGAGTTTGATATCGTCTGCACTTACATTCCCCAGTGCAGGATGGAAACATAGGAGGAATCTCACGAGAAGAGGTGTGTAAAGCTCTAAAATCTCTTCAGAATGGTAAGGCTCCGGGAGTTGATGGTATAACTGCAGAGATGTTGAAATAGGGTGGCGATTCTGCAATTGACTGGTTAACTGAAATTTGCCAGTTGTACTGGGAGCTAGGAATGGCCCCTCGTGATTGGAAGGATGCTATCATTGTTCCTTCGTATAAGGGAAAAGGTGATCAGACCGACAGCAAGAACTATCGTGGTATTAGCCAACTGAGTGTGCCAGGGAAAGTGTTTGGAAGGTTGTTATTGAAAAAGTATGGGGTCTTACATCAGGGTGTAGGATGTTCAGTGGTTTTATGCCTTTTAAAAAGGCTGCACTAACTAAATTTTTGCATTACGCATGATGATTGAAAAGTAGCTGGCTGTTGGTAAGAAAATTTTTGCTGCCTTCATAGATTTAGAAAAAGCTTACAACCGAGTAAATAGGACACTTTTGTGGAAAGTACTGAAGGAAGGTGTTACTGGGAATCTATTTACTTAACAGTGTAAAAGCCATGAAGCCACGTATGCTGGCAGTAGAGCTTGTGTACGAGTGAATGGCGTTTTATCAAAAAGGTTTTCTATTGATGCAGGAGTCGGACAAGGTTGTGTAATGTCACTATGGCTGTTTAACATATTTATGGATACGTGCATGCGCGATGACAAAATAAATAATATTGGTTTATGTCTTAGTGATATCCCTGTGTGCAGATTGCTGTATGCGCTGATGACACTGTCCTGTCGGCAAAGAGCAAAAGTGATTTGCAGAGTATGTTGTCCCAGATGTACGAAGTTCGCACGAAATTGAAACTGAGTATAAATAATGGAAAAACTAAAGTTATGGTTTTTGAGAGAGGAACTTGTAGTACTGAATGTAATCAGGGTTCGTACTCTTTTTGGGGGAAAAAATTCAAGGACTTTCCAGGCCTTATACAAAAAATTCCAGGATGATTACTACGCTTTACAGTATCATGATCAAATTAGTTTTTAAAAGCAATTTCAGTTTTAAGTAATAAAAATGATGAAAGATGCAAATGGATGAGTGTACTTTTTTACCCATTACATTTCTTTTTAATGTTTTTAATTGGCGAATTACCCAATAATGCTAAATTGAATCATGATGCAATTACCACAAGGCTATTCAGAAAATCCTTTCCCTCAATCAGAAAATGATTAATTCAATCAGTCATTTTAGCTGCATCACTATTCTGCACTATCTTCCATGTAATCAGACTATTATTGATAACAACTGAAATTATTATAAAATAAAGTGAGGGCAGATTCAGAATTTAAGAATGGGGAGGGCGCACGTCTAACAGAGGACTGGCAAAAAAATCTCTGAGATTTATTTCCTCCAAAAAAAAACATGGTGGTAAAACATGGAGGACCCATAAGGGGGAGATGGGGTGCTTGCCTGTCAGAGTACATCACAAACAGCAGTTCTGAAGTACTGCTGTGTGGATCACTGAAAAGTTCGTGCCAATGTAAGACAAAACGTGGAGTTGCAAATCCATATGTGAAAAAGTGTAATGTCTGAAAACAAGAAACGTGAGACAAAGCAAAGCACTTATCTACTTACTCACCCCCCCCTTTTTTTTGAAATGGGGCATGTGCCTGTTATGCCCACAGGTGGATTCTAGCTCTGATAAAAAGTCTTTCCATACATGGGAATGATTTTTTTTCTTTTTAACATTCCCAATGACTGCCACTGGTGGATGCATATTGGGATGTGACTTTTGAAGGCAATGAAAATCTTAATTACTAGACAGAATATGTTCCAGACTTGAGGAAAATTTCATCCAATTGTAGTACAGTTATGTTAAATCAAAAAGCATAAGCAACGGAATCACTATGCACCTCAAGAAATGATTCGGGAGTGGACGATCATAGAAAGATGAACCAATAGAGTTTAAAACAGAAAGTGTAATTTTAGGAACATGGCAACAAATTTCAAATAAGTTTCATCATAGAAGTCAGAAAGTCCTGGCCCACCACCCAACCCAAAAGAATCTAACCACCTTTATGTCTACCAGTACACTTGCCTCATATTACTTTCCAAAAATTATTTTTCATATCAAACAAGATTGCCTCAATTTACTTTTATTTTTTTAAATCAAAATCACTGCTAAACTAAATTTATGAAGTGCTACCCCAAAATGTGGAACTAGCTAAACTATTTATAAAAACCTTAAACATAAAACAATTTCAGTTTTTTATTGGTATAAATTAGGATATTCTTAAGTATTTTACATAAATGAAAAATGATGAGCATAAGGAATCTCTACCTCCAGTTAAGCTTCAATCATAACCAGAATCAGAATAACCACTTTTGGTTCAACTCCCAAAACATAAGACAATTATATGAATTAAGTTTTTAAAAGCTTTTTTAAAAAAAATTGAAGTTTGTCAGTTATATAAACCAAAATCTGATCAATGCATTAAGGACAATTGATTGAATTGTTTTGGCCACAAATTCATAGTAAAATGTACAGCAAAAATATGTTTTAGGAGCCCATGAGTATTTACTGTACAAGTATATATAAGGTTTTATATTAATTACCAAAGTTTTAGTCCAATAAGAAGCCCAATTGTGGAAGTTAGTTGCAGAAAGTTATAAGTTTTTGGAACAGAAGAGTTCATTAGTCTATTTACATGGACTTCATATGAAAAACACTAAATAATTATGAAGATATAAGATCAAAACTGGTTTGAAGTTCAACATGCTTCAAAGAAAAAAAAGTTCATTTCTATTGTAAATTGTACAAATATAAAAATTTTATGTTTTAGTATTAATTCTCTATATGCTTGGAAGATACCACAAATATGGAGTATCAATGGATGGTTATACAGATTTAAGATTGCTGACTTTGGTTTCAAGTTCCATATCCATTTTTTTAAGTACTGCTCTTTTCTCATGAGCAGTTTTTCTAAAGTTATTAGATTTTACAATGTATGTAATGTTATTTGTAGTTTCAGCTTTTAAAGCTAAATCATCAGCAGAGTTAAGTAATTCTTTGACTTCTCCTTCAATGAGTTTCCTTTTTTTTTCTATGCTATCAATTTCATCTAAAATAGCTTTCCTTTTTCCACATATGGCTGCTTTTTCCTTTTCTTTGGACTTATCATCCAAATAATATATGTATTTTTGCCTTGCAGCTCCAACTGATAACAGAAGGGATTTTGAGATATTTACCTTATCAATACCACCTACATAGGATATATGATCATAAATAATTCTCTGTGCTACAATTGACTCCTCTCTCATGTTTTCTACAATGAGCTCCTTATTGACTGAAAAACCCCTCTCAACAGAAGCTTGCCCATGTGACAACAGTAAAAGAAGTTTCACAACTTTCCACAGTTCACTAAAAGCTTTAGTAGAAGACATGTACTCATACAATAATGTGTCTACTCTTTGTTGTTTATCTTCTGGATCAAAGTTTATGAATGAAGATTTTACTGCTGCAACACTGGTCACAAATTCCTTAAACTGCCATATTACACCATCACATAATTCTGGTTGTATTCTATGAGCATCAACAAGAAGTGTGAGAATGGATGTTAGATTCTTAATACAAGTCTCACTATTTTTTGACATCAACCGAGGATCTAAACACTTTATGTGGCGAACAAGGGAGTACTTAAGTGGATTTTTTTCCAATAGCTTCACAACTAGCTTTTGCAAAAATATTCGGCATTCCATTCTAAACTCCATAAGTTTGCGTTCACTAATGTTCTTAGCACTTAATTCTTTCAATACCTTCTCTGTTTGAAACCCAACATCAATTTCTTTATAGTGATAACACTGAGATGCATCTGTAAGGTCTATTTGTAACAGCTTTAAGGCAGAGTTAGCTTCTGCCATTACGGTTCTTTTAACAAAGCGATTCATCATATTTCTTAGCATCTTTTCAAGATCTGTGGCCATAAAAGGCATCATTGGCTTATCTGACTGATATGCCTTGAGAAATGGTACCAGCTGTTTTGAAACTGAATTGAAGAAATGCAGTTTAGCCAAAACAAAAGGATCTTTAGTGAAAGTTTTGATAGCATCAAATAATACAGTGTGGGGATTCTTGATGCACTGCTTTAAAACTTGGTTAACATAATTTTCAATGTCTGCCCAAATTTCTAATGCTTGCTCGCAGGCAGGAGTATTTTCTAGCCAACTGTGTGGGTAGAATTTTAATGGCATCTTACTGGCTAAAATTATTTTAGAAAAATCTTCCCTCCTTGCAGGTGAATCTTTAAAAAGCCTAAATAATGATGAAAGCAACTTTTGAATTTCCCACCCTGTTGCTGAGGCTCCATGTCGAAAGGCATTGTTTGCAATGTGAAGTCCACAGCTCCCTGTGTTTAGGAGTTGGACATTTGAGTCAGCACTAAGTGTTGATTGCAGCATATCAAAAAACTTCCAATTACCATTGGGTCCATCAATTGATAACTGCACAATGTTACACAGTGGGAGGCACGCCATGCATTCAAGAAATTTTTCCATCATTATGTCTGCACTAGCATGACCCAAAAAAACTGATGACAAATATCTGGTTGAAACTGTTCTTTTTTCCCCATAAACGAACATGTATATCAATTTGTTTTGACTGACTAAACTTGTTTAAACTTTCGTCAAACAAAATCACAAAATTTTCATTTTCAGTTTTGACTTCCTGAACCAACACTGATTTAAAGTGAGGTGCCAAACCAAAGCAACAAATGTAGGAACATTTTTTTCGCCACAGCTGAAGTTTCCAGCAATTCTGCTGTCAGAAAACATTAGGCGGAATAAAACATCATTACCTGCACAAGACCTGTAAGAGTAATGGGATTTAACCACTTTTAAACACTACAATGCTTCTGCTTTAATGGTTGCATTTTTTTCAAGAGGAATATGCAGAGGATTAGATGTGGATGCAATAGGCTGTACTTGTTTATCACTTGATACACATAGCAATTTATCAACAGTTAGTGGAACATTTTTACAGCTTTCTGTCAACATACTATGTTTTTCCTTTCATGTGGCTTCTTAAAGCGGATTCCCCCATATTCGAAACATCTATTATTTTAATGGATAAAAATGCATTTTGCAACATGGCAATTGCTTTCATCTTTTTTAATCCATCCAGCATATTTAGGATTTATTAGCCAAAGATCACTAAAAGTACACTTACCCATATTTAATGAGGGGGGGGTGAAAAAATGGGTAAATCAACTGAAACAGTAAATGAAAACCAAAAAAATATCTAAGATCAGGAACCACACAACTAAAAATTGAGAATTTCCCCTGAGTAAGGGGCTACACATGTGACCAATTACTATAGGCCAGATTTTAAGTAATTAAAGAAAAAGGGGTCTTACTGCTATGTTCTTTCCTGCTCCCCCAGCTTTGTCCTTTAGGCAGCCTGGGTTGCAAATGCTTTGGCATTGATTTAGTCTTCATTCAAAACAAGGAAACAACACTTAGTGAAGTTACTGTTTTATGACCTGTATGCCAATCAGTAGACAGAGTGTTGTGCTAAAAGACTGTTACAAAGCATCACCTCTTACAGCTGGGCTCCAAACCAGAGGAAAGGAAATGTTAACAAACACTTAGTGCCTGAGTGAAGCAAAACTTTGTACTGGGTCCCCTCCTCCAAGTCTCAAATCTTTCATACTTACCCAGCTAGAGAGTGGACGTAGGGCTTCAAGCTTGGAGAATGAATACTGCTCTTATATCTATGCCTTTGAATTTAATTTCGACCATTTTCAACAGGGTAGGTTCCTAGGTTGTACCTAACAGCATACTAAAATTTCGCCAAAATCCAACCCCTTTTACGTGAATTATCGTACGGACAAATGGAAAAAACCAAAGCATAAACGTTTCTGCAACCTACAGTTCGAAAGGGTTAGTAATTTCTAAAATAAAAACATAACGAACAGCGTGAAAACTAGCTCATACACAGAATATTTGAAACTACAGTATGCGCTCTCAATTATTAGGGATGATAGGGGGAAGGGAATAGAACTGTCCCTAATTAGCATGTTCTCGTTGCGCTAGGCGCTTAAGCACTGCTGAATTCCGTCAGACCCCCAATGGTCAAATGATTGAAATGTGCTGATGTTCATGGAATGAAATGGTTGATCAGCTATGATAACCGCATAAAAGTTCGAAGGGGGCGATTTTTTTACTTTATGCAACATTCTACATTACTCCAGTATTTATCTTGTCATCATCAACAATAGCAATGTAACTACCACTTACGATCGCGGATATCGGCCAACTGAAAATCTGCCATACAACTAAGGGATACAACACACAGGTATCATGTTACAGTGTATTGTAATTGAAAAAAAAAAAAAAGATTTCAGAAATTAATATCATCAATCATGGTGTTTCAAAAATCCGCTTTCCTTTATAATGTTTAAAAACATGTAATGTTTTTTCTTTTTTACCTGTCGTGTATAATAAAATGGGTTGATTTTTTTATGGAATCAGACTTCCATATGTCCGATTGTCTTCGTCTGAGTTCACACGTTAGCTACTGTGTACAAGTAGACATATTTTTTCAACTCAAAAATATGTAGTTTTGTATGTATTCACAGTATAACTCATTCCGTATTCCCACAGAACAAAATTCAGCAGATACAAATGAAGAACATCAAGACCCACCCAACACCATGTTTCCGATTGTCTGCTGTTTATATTCAAGAAATGCGAATATGGATCAATGGTGAATGCAGCAACTATGGTTTTTATTTATTACCAAGAAAAAAAAAAGGAGCCTGAAAGCTGTAAAGCTGAAATGGATATTTCTCCCCCTCCCGAAAACATTCCGATTAAGTTCAAACAGCAGGAGCACGCGTCCATGCACACTCAACCTCTGGAATGTCCTGATGGAACGGCTTCTTTTCATTTGGCACATCGCCATAAATCACCACCTGCAGCTCACTGAAGTGTCTTCCTCCTTCACCCTAACTATAGGAGAAAACGTAAAAAAAAAAAAAAATGCTGCCCAATTTTCGACAAAATGACCAAATTTACGTCATAACGTTGCAATTTACTAAAATACGTTTATCTGCTGAATTTCGCCTAAATCCATTGAAAACTTTAATTATAGATTTTTTTTTATTAAAACAGTAACTCAGACATCTGAATAAAAATGTATGTTTGTAATTAAAATAGAGTCCATATCATCACAGAAACAAAATTTAAGGATCACTCTGTTTAAATAAACCATGGCATCTAAAAAAAAAATAATTTGCTTGCTTTTCCCGTAATTTATAATTGCAGTTTCTTTTTTGAATCCGATTTTGCAACGGAAGATTTTTTTGCATCTGCTAAAGTTTCAAACGGAATTTGGCGAAATTTGCACTAGAACTTTATTGTGATGTATTTTAACCACTGTAAAAATTTTACTGTGTTATTTTCAAAATTCCGGAAAATGGATTTCTGAAAATATCTCTCAGTCCTTTTGAGCCGTGGAAGTGATAAACAGGTGTTTGCTTTCTTCCCAACCAAGGGCTTCGGATCAGCGCTCCCAGCTGTCAATCAACCATTGCTATGGTAACACTTTATGCTCAAGGCTCACTGTCTAAAGAGGCACACATAATAAAAATTTCCAATGCTAACTTTTTAAGTTTTAAACCGATTCAAATGGAATTTTGGGAGTGAGCTTCTGTAATCCAATTATAGTAAACGTAAAAATTTCAGTCACTTTTGTGAAAAATTCGCAAAGATAGTTTTCTTATTTTTTATCATAAGTAGCCGAAGTCTCTTGAGGGGTGGGCCGGAAGCAAGCGTCTTAATGCAATAAACAAGGAGCAGATGAATGTGTTGTTCAGGCATACTCTTCACTGGTGGATGCCAGCTGACTTGGTAAACACGCGACCCCCTTGCAAATGCTAAATGTCTCTTCTTTCAACTTCTGTTGTTCTCAGTAGTTGTCGGACGGACATCAAGCTCAGGGCTAGAGAATGCATCAAGCTCCCCTTCCTTAACAGACCTGCTAGTAATCATCCAATTTTATTGCACTGGAAGTAGTGCTCCCCCCCAAGCCAAATTAGGATTTGGGCACATCCGAAACACCACTGTAGCCGGCGGTTTCTTTGAGAACAGAGGAGAGGAACTTAAAAAAATTAAGGGGTAACAGTCAGTAACACGATTTCCTAAAAGGGCATTTTTTTTAAGCACTAATTTCAAATTTCAAGGCTTTTCAAGACAGCATTAAAAAAAATACCGTTTTTCCAGGATATTCCAGGCCTTGAAAACGTAATCATGATTTTCCAGCACTTTCCAGGTTTTCAAGCACGCGTGCGCACCCTGTGTAATATAAGTCTAAATGGCACAGTGATTTTGACCAGGTGAACGAGTTTGTGTATTTAGGATGCATGTTTGACAGAGAACAAATTAGATGGTGAAATCAGTAGGCGAGTGAATTCACTTAAAGTCACGGCTGCTTTGGGAGGTTTTCACAGGAATGATGGATTCTCAAGAGAGTCCCGCATGGCTGTGTACGAAAGTGTAATTGTTCCTACTCTGATGTATGGCAGTGAAACCTGAATACTACAGAAGGAACATAGGAGCCATTTGTGAGCTAGAGAAGCAAAATGTTGTTGCAAGGTGGAGCATAATATGCTTCAGTGGTTTGGCCATGTAGAAAAAATGATGAGATGCTTACTAAGAAAATCTTTTTAGCCCAAGTGGCACGAAGGAAAGTCATGGGAGGATCAGATTCAGGAGTGTCTGCATGAGAAAAATATTATGAATATGAAGTATAGAAGATCTTTATGCAGTATGACAGTGAAGCCAGAGTTGTATGTCAAGATCGCTGTAAATGGAGAAGTTAGATACAGCAACAATAAGTAAATTCGGGTATTTTGTATTTCTTCATGAAGCTAACCTCGGAATCTCAGAGAACAGCTTAGTGGTATGCATGTATTTAATGTGAAGCAAAATGCATGCATGTATAAGGTCCATAGATGGACATAGTGATAACATATGTACTTTTTTTCTTTTTCAAGTCATTAAAAGGTTTCTTTAAGCTGTGAGGATGCCTACCCCTTATCAAATAAAATACCAAATTATCCTGTGCTGTTTGGGCAGTACAGTGTAAGTTACGGTTCCCACCTGTGTGTGCTTTCTTCAGAACTGCATTAGGAGAGAATTTTTATTTTCTTGAACTTTGCTGGCTGAAACTTTTAATGCCACATCTTTTAAGCAGATTCTAAGAAATAGATCTGCAAATCAGTTACAAATTACACAACAGCATAGGCATTACTTACTCATCCCCACCTCCCTCTCCCCTGTTTCTCTTGTGGGGTTAGATGTTATACTTTTCCTCTGATTTCAATTCTGAATATTGAACTTCCTTCTAGCTTCATCTACTTTGTTTGGTTAAATGTTACACCCACTCTAGCTTGGTATAAAAAAGAAAACAGAAATATCTTCAGAACCAACCTTCATGTCATTCTCCAACTTGGCTTGCCATTCAGGGTCCATAGTGACTTCAGGAGGTGCCAGGGCAGGCATGGCCACAAATTCCAGATTAGGGTCTCCTATCAACTTCCTAGCCAACCACAGGAATGGCTTCTCAAAATTGTAGTTGCTTTTGGCACTGATGTCATAATACTACAAAGAAAAATTTAGAATTTTTGATGAAATTTTCACTATCTATAAGGGCATAATATTCTCACTCTGTGTATAGCTGCATACATACACATCCAATAAAATAAGCAAAAAGTACCTGATTATTAGAACAGGAAAACACTATATGAGAAAGCAAAATTTACCAAATTTTTCATCACAGAGAATGCTTTGGCCCACAGAATAACAGACCTGGCAGGCAGTCATGCACAACGAGAAAACTAAAAATTATATATATATTTTTTTCATCAGCAGTCTTCAGACATTTCCAGGTACCCACTGTTCTTTAAGCACATGAAAATGAGTGATCCTTCTAGTAATGCATATCCTAAAAATTCCTTAATACTTCTATTTGTTTTACTACTAACAAAGAAAGTTCATAACTGATACAAACCACCCAAGATCAAGTAGTGAAAATGTTATCCCTACAACAATGCCCAGGTATATTATCAAACAAAATTCTATGCCTGTTATATAACACAAGGAACCACACACATTAACTTAGTACAGCAGGCAAGTTTTATAAAAATAAAATGTATTTGCATACCCAACCACCGAAACAGAGAACTTGCTGTAAACCCACGAAGCACGATCCATAACAATAGAATCAAGATAATTTACAGAAAAATAAATAAAACAAATAATTATTATAACATTACAGATTACAATGAAGAAAAAAGTACATTACAACTGAATATGCAGAAGTGTGTGTGAAATGGCAAAATATTAAAATATTGGACAATGAACCTCATAAGGACAAGAGACTAAAGAAAGTTTTTAATATCCAGAAAAACAGTTCCATTAATGAACTGTCAAAATTTACAAACCACATTGTGAACAACTTAATTCAAAAACAGTAGACTTACAAAATACATAAGGAAAATATTTAAATTTAATAACTGGCAACTGCAAGAGGAGCCTGGCAATAAAATTTAAATTCTTTCTGCGTTAACAAAACTTTGATACAGTTTCTATACATTGAAAACAGGCCTTGACAAAATCTAGGTGACAGAAATGTCAGAAAAAGCAGAACTAAGAAGATCTGAAACATAATTGAAAGTTCAAGTTAAAATTTAAGTATATTAATCTTAGTAAAGCTTTCATTAAGTGTTATAATTGCTGTAAATAGCATTTTATTTAAATCTAAAAGCAAAATCTATCTGCAACATCTGCTAATTATTTGAAAACTATCCGTGTATAGCGTACGCGCGTATGCCTACAGTCTGCTACTCTGATAGCAGGTGATAAACTACTCAAATTTTAACACTGGTGTCATTGACCAGGCCATAGCATAGTAAAGTCCAAATTAAATTTTGTGAAAATCTCACAAAACAAAAAAACATCACTTAAACCTGCTTCTCAGTCTATACATCCAGAAATCCTTAAAATCCATTTCAATGTTTTCCAATTCTGAAAAAACTGGGCAGTTATGATTTTCTATTATTTAAATTTAGTTTTCCCTGTTGAAGTGAACATGTAATATCTTGAACTAAGTATCAAAGTAATCTTACCAAGGATTCAAATTTAAATCAGAAGCAGGTAAAAAGGGGAGGCAAAGTTTGGAATTTAAAGCACCCCATGTTTTTTTTTTGTATCCCTAATTTAGGGCCATTGGTTCCAGGAAAGGGAGATAGCCAGAGTTGTAAAGCAAAAACAACATCCATGTCTCACCAGGATTTCAACCCGGACCCATCACAGATGAATGGTCATAAGCTAGCACTTAGACCACTGCTGCTGTAAATTCATGAATGAATCATGTTATTTATGAAACAAATCTCACATTGGATCAACTCACCTGAACAAATATTTTTCTCATCAGCTATGGCTGGGAAAATGAACCATTCAAAACAGACTGACATCTAGAGTAACTGCAAAAAGAATACACTAAAATTTTGCTTTCTTCCCTGAAAATCTGCATTTTCAAAGGCAATCAAAAATGCTGTGTTACACATTAAGCTGTATGCTTGTCAGATTTCACATGTGCTCAACACCCTACAGAGTGAAAGGCTGACAACACTCCATGCCCAACACCATTATCCTATAAGCCCCCTTCCCCCCACAAAATTTCTCGTTATAGGCTTTGTTATTGCACACCTTTTTCGCTTATGGAAGGAGGAAAGCAAGGACATAGTGTAGTATATATATTTTTGGCTTTGGAGACTGCATATCACATTGAATACAAAATTGGAAAAGCCATTTCATGGATTGTTGGGGCACTACAATTGTTTTTTTTCCCCCGAAACAGCAAATGTAGGAAAGATACAAACAGTATGGAAAGCACAACCACTCGAATATTTGGTATAGACAAAGCTTTTCACAATGTGAAGGAAACTTCATATAGTGAAAACTTGGCAGTTCTTGTTCAGTATTTACAATCTCATAGAAATCAATGAAAAATGTTTAAATCATCACAAATGCATGAGATATGATCAAAGTACAATTTCAAAATGTGTCAGGCACACTTGTTGCATTCAAGCATTTCTACTGTACAATTAATATGATGTACACCAGATATTAACTAGGCCAGACTGCCACACCTGAGCCCAGTCTGGCTTTTTTCAGATTAGAGAACAAAGCAACTGGCCGGGCAGGCTTTTTACAGCCGTGCCAAGCCTAGTTGACCAATTCTTTCTATCGAAATGGTACAGAAAGGAAAAAGTTGTTTCCCGATTTTCTGGTCTGCTTTAACTGATTTGCTGGCTTTACTGCTGTGACATAGCCCAAGACATAAACACATAGGCGAGGAAAGGCACTGTGTTTTTACCACCCGTATGTATTAAGATGGTAAAATACTTTGCAGCTTGTTGACAATAAAAACAATTGATCCTGAGCGAGTGTGTCTGCAGTGGAATGGAATTTCATTTTGTGTGAGAGAGTGGGACAACAGATTATTTCTTCTATCCCTAATCTGTACAGGGATTGACTTTTGTAGTGTTACCACTTGCTAGTTAAGTGAAAGGAAGATTCTGAATGTGCTATCTTTATTTTCTCTCTTTAAAGGTTATATTCTTCAATAATTGCCAAAGTTCAGTTAATAATTTTTAGGCTTACATTCAACTAAATATTTTCAATGTTTTTCATTATTTAATTTTCACACAGAACAGTCAAAACAATACAAAATGGCACATCACGGGCCAGGCCTAAATAATAGATGCAATTGGCGAGCTGGGCTGAGTGTCTAACATCTGAAACGGAATGGGCTCACCAAGTAAGGTTCATACAGACTTATTCCACACAAGATTTACACTTGTAACACAACCTAATTCTGTCACCTGTTAAATCACTTTTTTTTCCTTTTCAAGGAAATAAATCATTTATGCTGGTGACTTGAAATCAGCCACAAAAAAAAATCATGACATAAGTACCATGTTCTCAAAATACACCAACACCAGAGAGAGAGAGAGAGAAGTTTACAACTTTTAATCCACACACTAATGTAATGCTAATACAATAAGGTATGAACAGCTGCTCTGTAATCAAAACAAGTTATTTAAATTTTAAGCAGATTATGTTTCAGTTCAAGTTTCCATAAAATTCTTGCTTGGTCTTTAAAACTCTTTCTACATTGGTGGAAAAGTCGTCACACTCCTGAGGATGCCCAAAGACTGGGCGAAAAATTTAGAGCATTAATAACGGTAAAGAATTGATGTTGTTGAATCCTAAAGTGAAGATCTACTGAATCTGCCCTAAGTAAGCAGTGCGTTTGATGTGAATGGTTGCTGCACATACAACGGACAATAGCTTCAACAAAGACCCGAAAACGTGCGAGAAAAGTGAACCATCGCTAGAAACGAAATGTCCAGGTAAGCATTATCCAACTAGAATATGTACAAGTTTTTGAAATAATACACGTAAAAATTAATAGTAGCCTTTTCCGACCGATTTCTAAGTCGGAATATGAAATGCTAATATGAATTGATTCGTTACACTTGCATTTGAAGCGGCCACGTGCGGAACAGCGTTACGTAATAGATATTGAAGTACAGAAGCCTGCAGGTGCCTAAAAACTAAACTTAATCAGGAAGTTAAAAAAAAGAAAATTAAGCTGGTAAAAGAAGAAACCCAAATCGGGTTCTTAACGAATTGTAGAGACCTTAAAATAATACCCAAATACTTACAAGATTACCAATAAACCAATTCACGGAAAGGACAAAAGGTTGTTAGTAACATGTCAAGAGAAAAGACTAAGTGCAGAAATCACTAATAAAAAAAAAAAGCAACTGTACCAAAACCACATTTAGTGCTATAATTTGTGGAACCGTATACAGAATACGGAATAAAAGAATTTTAAGGGCACACGGAAAACTCTGATTATTGACAATGTACTTACAGAAATTAATGAAATCGTCGAAGGCTAACAAGAAGAAAAACAGCGGAAAGTATGATTCCCTAAAAATTTAGTGCTTTAATAGACGAAATCAAAGTGAGAAATGAAGACAGAACAGAATATCCAGTGAATGTTAATCAGTCATCGAGAGTGCTAACGTATAGCGAAAAAGCAGTGTTACAACGTGGGAAGAAATACGCTTTTCCACCAACCCCCCCCCCCCCAAAAAAAACCAGAAGAGTACATTCCAATATTAGAAGATATTGTACATCGAGTACCTCCAGAGCATACTATCGATCTGAGGCTTAAATTATTCACAGAGCGACCTCAGAGTTGAAGTGTCAACAATGATCCCACAGACAAACAAGTAACGTTCCTCGCTAAAGTAAGGAACCATAGTAGTTTACCTGCAAAAATAAAAAATGCGGACCCACCAATGGGAGCAGGGATGCCAAAAATTTTCTCGAAAATTAAAACCCATAAAGAAAACACTCCATTAAGACTGATTCTCTCGAGAAAAAAAAAATCCCTCTCATCAATCTAGAAAAAGATATACAGCTATCTATCCCCAATTTTTATGAGGAATCAATTTACCTTAAAGAACAGCTACGAATTTATCGAAAAGATCAAGAAGATAAATCAAGACCTTACGAACATCACGATGGCCTCTATGGACGTTAAAGCGTTATACCCTAATACTCCAGCTAGCCATTGATTTGATCATGCAACAATTAAATATAAATAAAGAGCTAAATATGACAACTGAAAGAATTAAAGGATACATTATACTTCATTAAAGGAAACAATATCTTCCAATTTAAGGGAAGTATTTTTTAAACAAACTCAAGGCCACATTTATTGACAATGGGATGCCCGTTATCGAGGTTATACGCAGAAGTGAAAGAAAAATTATTCAAACTCTACCTGAAAAACCACTACTATATGCGCAGCATGTTGATGACATTATTTTAAAACTCAACAATACCGAGCTACAAGATCTAGCTCATTGACTCAACGTAATCTGCAACACCATTGAACTGACGCTTGAATTTGAAGTGAATAAGTCTGTCATTTAGACATTCTACTTAAAAAATAAATAAAAATAAGTTTGAATACACAGTTTTCAAAAAAGCAACGTACATTCCGGTACTCATTCCATACTCCTTAGAAGCACCATACTGTTAAAAAAAAAAAAAGCATAGTAAACTTGATTCTAAGAGCGTATACGCACACTTCTAATAGGCTAAAGAATCAAGAGCTTGATTTTATTTTGAAAATATCACAAGATTATAGTTACCCTAATAAGCTTATTAAAAAATGAATATATGAGAGCAAAAAACATATGGCTAAGAGAAATGAAGACCAAGAAGTTTACAATAAAAAAAAGGTGAGGAAAAATAAATTAAAATATGTAGGTGCATTCCTTACTTGGAAGGTGTCATTAAAGAAATTAATAGACACTGTGCTAAATTTGACTTACAAAGTAGGAAGTTCTATGAACACCTTGAAAAATCTGACTAACAAAATAACTGAGAACAAAATATTAGAGGAATCAGGATCTTACAAAATTCCCATTGCACACATACCCCGAATTATCATACATTGGTAGTACTAAACACATGTTAAAAAAAAAAAAAGGCTAAAACAACGCATATCTAACTGGCAAAAAAAAAAAAAAAAAAAAAAAAGAAGCAAAAACTGCATTGATGCAATTCTGTATTGACAACAAAACATTCCCAAAATTCGAAGAAATTAAAATGCTAAAAAGGAACAAAAAATGAGAGAGACAAACGAGGAAGGAATCGATTCTAATTTCAGCAATGGAAACCAAACCTAAGACTAAAATTACTGACCATTTTGATTACAAAAACTGACTTTACTGATTTGGACATAAAAAACAAAACAAATAACAGACTAAATACTGACTCAAATTTCTCATTGGGAAAGAAGGGTCAAAAGCATTTTTTTTTTTAAATCTGGCCTCCACCGGGCCATAGCCAGCCAACCTACACCTATTTATTGTTTTAATTGTAAACAACATATAAAACTATTACAAAATTACATAATAGTAATAATAAAAAATAATCAGGAAAATCATTGCACTTTATAATATTGACATGCTCCTATTCAGCACAAATATACCTAAAACTAGAAAAAGCTTTAAAGTGCAGTTGTACAGTACCATTTTCAGAATAATACAAACAAAATTTTACAACTTTGAATTTTTAAATGTAATGTGGAAAATCATCTAGCTTTCTTTACAAAATCAGGTCATTAAGTCTCACTTTGTTTTTGCTTCTTTGAAAAAAAAATGTTGTTATAACACTGCTTTTTCGCTTATCAACTGTTTACTGTATCTTTTCTATGTCTTTAATTTTCTTCACTTCTTCTTCCCTAACTTTCGTAGCACTCTCCAACATTGCTTGGGCCACACTAATTCCCACCAAGTCCTTTTTATTTATTGCTTCTTTTAAGCACTTGTTTGCATCATCCAGTAATCTGTCAACAGTCAATCTTTTCTCCTGTTCTTTCTCTTTCATTTTCTTCAGTGCCTGTTCATCATGTTCAATATTTACATTTTCTTTTTCAAACTTACTCTTTTTATACTTGCTTGCAACAATTTTTCTTTTCCCTGTTGTTCTTGTTTCCTCAGTTTTTCCTCAGCTACTCTCTTCTCATCTTCACAGTACTGCGTGTATCTGACATGAGCTGTGCATGCCAATTGAAGAAGTTCCTGAGTGATAATTACAAAGTGAGCCTTCCCCTCAAACACATTCACCACAGCATCTCTTACAGTCAAAGAAGCATCCAATGTTCTTTCACACATATTTGCGGTGTCTTCATTCAAGATGTTCCCCGACAATGAGAATCCCCTTTCTACATCTGCATTGCCATGCGAAAGTGCAAGTGCAGCCTTCACAATTTTCGTAACAGTAGGGTATTTCTTTTCTCCAGAGGTATATGTCTTCTCAAAAACCTGAATCATGTAAACGTCCACTGGGTTCTTGTCACTACCCGATTTTTCTTCTTCTAACGTCAATAGTTTCCATTCATCAACTAGTGCATGTTCACCGTACTCAATTGGAAGAACTGCAGCTAATTTCACTATGGTTTTGTATGATCCTTCTTTCACCCTCTTTGCAGGATGCAAACATCGAAGATACCAGAACACAAGTTTATCCAAAGAAGACTTTTCAAAAAAAAAAAAAAAAAAAAAATGTGTACAAGCAGACACAGTGCTTTCTAGCTTTCATGGAAATATATCTTTCTTGTGCGCTTAGCTTCTTGAGATATTCCCTTTCTCTAGTGTCGAACACTATGTTTTTCAATGGCAAGTAATACTTATCACAAAATGCTTCCAGACTCAATGGAGCAGCACTAACACAAAATTGATTCATGAGTGTTCTGACAAGGTTTGTGAGCTCATTCTAGATTAGATGCATTAAAGGATCTCTCTTCTGAAGGAAACCAGTGAATCTTGAACATGTATGAGCACTTGCACAAGCAAACATAATTTCTACTTTGGTAGTTTTGTCTTTTAATAGTTTAACAATATTCTTGTATTTCAAAGAACTCATCAACTTGCTTTTGTGCTGGGGTATGAACTGAAGAAAGTATTTTTCAACAGCTGACCATTGTTCTAAAAGTCTCTCTACAACTGGTTCTAATGTCAGTTATCTAGAGGAAACGTGTTTTATAAACCGATGACCCGGAAGTTTCATATCTAATTGTATTTTTTCAAAATCTTCCCAACGAGATGTTTGGCCATCAAAAAAATTATAGAGAAACAAGATCATGTCTGAAGCATTTTCACCAAAGTCTTGTAATCCTTTTTGGAATGCATTATGGATGATGTTTATGTTACATGTGCCAACATCAATCAACTGTTTTCTTCCTAACAGGACCAAAGAATCATTCATAAGATGATTCACAGTTTTGTTAACATTGGGTCCATCACAACCTAGCATCAATAGCTTTGAACGAGAAAGCTGAGCATTATCCAAGGCTTCAATTAACTTAGAGTAAATATCACTAGCAGTGGCTTTACCAATGAAGAATCTGTAGATGTCGTGTCATAATCATTTGTTTGGAATCAGACCAGTATTTAACTACAGTTTGAAGCTCTTTCCTTGAAGCTGCATTCACAATTTCATCAAAACAAAGAGAGAAATGTGCTCCTCCAATATCATCCACCAACTGCTTTTTAAAATATGGAGCTAAAGCATCACATACTAAATATCTTGCCTTTGTCCTTGAAAGGGTGAACTCAGAAGGAACACTTCCAGGAAACATTGCCTCAAAGGTTTCTTTGACATCTTCACAAGCTGGCTGAACAGCAAAGTTCCTTCTAATCATTTTCAAACACCAGATTAACTCTGCCCTTGAAGCAGCTTGTCTAGCAGAATAAAGCTGAATTGATGGTGTAGCTCCGGGAGATGAAATAACACCATCACTGCTACATCCAGGATGGGCTGAAGACAAATGTAGTTGTGAAGAACTCAGTTTCACTTTACATTGTTCTCTGTGCTTCCGAGTAGAAGCATGCTGCTCTATAGCACTAAAGCCCCAAGAAACTGAAAATGTTTGGGTGCACAACATACAAAAAACAACTTCACTGTCACTTTTTTTCTGTCCTCATTCAGAAACCATGAAACAATTGCTGTCCTTTTTTTGGAACCATTCTGATTTTACAGTACATTTCCCCATACTTTTGTCTTAAGTAATCCAGTTAATCAAAAAATGTACAATTTTATAAAGACAGCTGCATTACCTGAAACAACAAATAAAAAAAATATTAAGATTACTATTCATTACAGTATGAAGTGAAGAAAAAAACATATGCACGCACACAACTATTCCCATATATATATATAAAGAGAAAAATCCAGAGAAATTTTTAAGCAGGGTGTCTATTAAATTCCTACAGTAAAATTTACTGAGTATTCCCAGGTTAAGATTTTTGTTCCGGTATAGGGCCCCACCCCGCACTACACAGTGGTGAACTACCAGGACACTACAATGTCCAAATTTCACCTCCATAATATTATTTTCAGAGAAATAAAAAAAAATAAAATAAAAAAAATCAGCACTGATTAGTAAAAAAAAACTTCACAATTAACCAGATAATTATGTAGTTATGGTGGACACAAACAACAGACAGACACACAGAAACCACTTCAAAAATAGTGAAATCGTATTCGGGAACCCCAAAACATGTATTTCTGTTGAAACCTCGAATTCAAAATTTTGCACTATTACAATACTTCCTGATACTAATGTATGAGAAAGTAATAAGAAAAATTATAGGAAATACAGTACAAAGGCTCAAAATATAGGAAATATAATATGGGTAGGAGCATTGTTTGCGAATATGCGCACACACAACTCTTCCCCAAACCAAAATAATACATCTGGCGAGGAAAGTTAACCGAAATTTACTTTTTGCACTTAGATAACATTCCCAATATAGAGATCAAAATTCACTCTAGTGCACAAGGTTATTAACAAAGTTATAACTTAGAGCCTTCTTAACGACAGTTTCTAATTTTTCAATCCATCTGCCACATAAAACATTACTTTACCGACCACAAACTTTTTTTCATATCACGTAAATCTTTTTTTAAAAAAGCCATGGTATAAAACTGACTTTACAGACCAAAATTGAAAAATACAAACTGACCAATCTGAAAAATACTGACCATTTTCCATCCCTGAATCTTATGTAACGAAACTATCTGATAACGTGTACAGTGGCCAAAATGAATATAGTAGCCTTCCTTTCAACATGCAAACAGTTTTGAATCTGGAAAGGCATTTTTAATTAACAACCATTTCATAGCATTTTTAGAAAGAGGACAAAATCCGGATTTCCGGTTTAGAATATTTCAAAAATCCAGAATTCCAGGCTACACCCGGACAACTAACATGCTGGTCACAGTCAGTTGACCAATGATGATGCATCAACTCAATGGAGACAAGACAACCAACAAAGGAAGTTTCTTCGCGTGTGGTCTTCACTCAAATCTTTGAAAATGGAATTCCAATGAGTCCAGAAACAAGTCAGTTTTTAAAAACTCTTAATGAACTCTTCTTTGGAATATGTGAACAAGAACAACATCAAGAAGAACTTATGATACTGGATCATCAAATGATGCAGAGTGTTACTTGAAGTAATACTGTTTTACAAATTTTTAGAACTTTTGAACTTTTAAATAAATTCTATGAAGACATTTTTTGAGTAACTATCAACAATTTAAATAATAAATAATCAAAATTTCACCTACTAGTGTCTCATATAAGGAGTTTAAAAACATGAAGAATGTTAAAAAAGTGAATATTGACATTATGTTAAAACATAGATTTTTGTAAACAGTCTTCATTCAAAAATTTTTTTACATTATATTTAGCTATACTAGAGACAACTTTTCTGTACTATAGCGACATGATGGTAATCTGGTACTTAGAAAAATGAATAAAATTGCACGAATTTTGGAAATTTCTATAATTTTGATTGTCATGCGCAAACGGAAAATGTCCGATATACACAGACGGAAAAAAAATCCAAACACCAAGAAGAGGTTGTGTTAGATAAACGACAGTTGGTAGGCGGTGAGAGTACATCTGTAAGATGACGTCTATGCAAATTTCGTGCTCGGCGCATACATGGCGCTAGTAGCGCCTCGGAACATGCAAAGCAGGTTTGCTGTAAATACGCGCTGTAACGTTCGTGAGTGTTAGTTATCGTTGAGATTCGACGTAGTGTGTTGATGTTAGTCAAGAATGCCTTTAAGAAGACGAAGAAGCCATTATCAACAGCTCACGGAGTTTGAACGAGGTCGTGTAATAGGGCTACGAGAAGGTGGATTTTCTTTCCGCAATATTGCAGAACGACTTGGCAGGAATGTAGCCACTGTGCATGATTGTTGGCTGCGGTGGTCAAGGGAAGGTACTGCCTCAAGAAGACCGGGTTCCGGCCAGCCATGTGGCACCACTGAGAGGGAAGACCGCCGTATACGGCGAATGGCCGTGGCGCATCGTACCGCGTCTGCAATTCGAGCTGCAGTTGCCACCACAGTGACACAACAAACTGTTACAAATCGGTTACTTGAAGGACAGCTCCGAGCCAGACGCCCTGTAGCATGCATTCCACTTACTCCAAACCACTGCCGTTTGTGACGTCAGTGGTGTCAAGCTAGAGCTCATTGGAGGACAGAGTGGAGATCTGTTGTGTTTTCTGATGAAAGCCGGTTCTGCCTGGGTGCCAGTGATGGCCGTGTGTTGGTTAGGAGGAGGCCAAGTGAGCGCCTGCAATCAACCTGTCTGCGGCCGAGACACACTGGACCTACACCTGGAGTTGTGGTCTGGGGAGCAATTTCCCATGACAGCAGGAGCACTCTCGTGGTTATCCCACGCACCCTGACGGCACAGTTGTACGTCGGTCTGGTGATTCAACCTGTTGTGCTGGCATTCATGAACAGCACTCCAGGGGGTGTTTTCCAACAGGATAACGCTCACCCGCATACCGCTGTTGTAACCCAACATGCTCTACAGAGTGTCGACATGTTGCCGTGGCCTGCTAGATCACCAGATCTTTCACCAATCGAGCACGTATGGGACATCATTGGATGACAACTCCAGCGTCACCCCCAACCAGCATTAACCGTCCCTGTATTGACCGACCAAGTGCAACAGGCATGGAACTCCATCCCACAAACTGACATCCAGCACCTGTACGACACAATGGATGAACGTTTGCGTGCTTGCATTCAACATTCTGGTGGTTACACCGGTTATTAATGTACCAGCATTTCACATTTAAAATGGTTCTTCTCGCGCTTACAATAAGCTGTGATCTTGAAACCTTAATCGATTAAACAAGTTACCTATACAAATGTATTGCCACCATCTCATTCCTCTACAACTATTTTTTTGTGGTGTTGGGATTTTTTGTTTCTGTCAGTGTATATATATTTTTTACATTATCTTTTGCTATACCAGGGACAACTTTTCTGCACTATGGTGATTTGAGCAAAAACATCTCTGTATTTTTGACCCACCCTAATAATGTACACCTTTGGCAACTTAAAGCAGGGTTGCCACTCATATTGGCTTTAAAAATTCCCAGAGTTTTCCAGAAGATAATTTTGTGGGAAATTTCAGGTAAAATTTACAGATTATGTACAACTCCATGATAATATACATACTAAGTGCCAAATTTGTAATGCAATATATTCAATGCAAGAAGAACAAGGAAAATGGCACCGAATTTTCAGGTGTAATGAGCACGTCTTTTGAATCCGTTCTGACACAATTATCAAAGCTATTCAAAGTCAATGGAACCAGTATGGAAAACAATAGCATCCGACCGAAGAAAAGTTTTTAAAGCAGGTTTTTAATCTCGCAGATATTGCTGTACACAGAATCGTGAACTTACGCCCTCTGACTGCAGACTTGTGCATTAAGAAAAATTTGAATTTATATATGAGAAACATTTTGCAGCGGATACGCTCTCCATCTCCACCAAAGAAAGAATTTTTCAAATCGGATTCTTAGAAGCAGAGATATGGACAAATATAAGATATGCATCTACGTCCCCAGCAGGGAAAAACATGCATGTTAAGAAAATATTCCTAAATGGTTTGTCGATGTGAGTAGTATCGGCCCACAAACGAAATTTTTTTATTGAGATTTTAGAGGCTCAGATTTTGCTGCAAATACATCAGAAGTGAAAATTAAGACTTGCGCCCCCTGATGGCCAAACCGTTTTCCACAAAAAATTTGAAATTATATGCAAAGGATTTCCCACCAGGAGCTGTATCCAGTGCAGAAAGCATTTTTCAAATCGGAGTTTTTGAAGCAGAGATATCGAGGGATACGCAATTTACCTTTATGCACCCTAGCGGAAAGTCTATGAATTACTTAAAATTTTTGAAATTATATGAAAAACATGTCACACCGGAAACTATCCAATGAAGGAAGAATTTTTCAAATCTAACTATTAGAAGCAGAGATATATTTTTTCAATCGAGATTTTATGGCAAATACATCAAGAGGAAAAAATTAACGCTTACGCCACCCCACCCCCCAGTGGTTTAAGTATTCTTTACCAAAAATTAGAAATTATATACAAATATTTTCCATCAGGAGCTGTATCCGCTGAAGAATTTTTTTTTTTTGGTTTCAAATCTGAGTTTTAGAAGAGATATCGGGGAAAACATAATTTACTTTTACACTCCCTAGCACAAAATCTATGCGTAACTTGAAAAAGTAACTATACCTAAAATACCTTTCGACATAAATGGAATCGAAAGATAAAATAATTTTTTCAATGGGATGCTGAGAAGCAAATATATGGAATAAAATGTATTTCAAATTCGATATCATCTGCATTTACGCCCCTAGCGTTGAAATTGTACATCGTACAAAAAAAAAAAAAAAAAACGAAATGAAGGACCATCATTTGCATATTTCAAGCTTTACAATCTTTTTTACAAAAGATGTGCTAAAACAGCTATCATTGTACACTTGAATTGCTAACTTTGCCGGCTGAAGTTTTCGATTTTTTGCAGAATCTGCATTTTTTGTTGTCCGCAGCAGACCGACGATTTCCATAGCATACTCGATGTTTTCCATTGTTTGTAGCGGACCGACGATTTGCTAAAGTACCGACGGGGCACCGGGGTTCTGGCGCACAATGGTGCAAAATCTGCCTTTCGTAGCAAGATGACGCAAGATTTTTGTTTTGGTGCACCCTTAGCGCAGAATTCCTATTAATGGTAACGGCATACGCATTACGCAAAAAATTATCCTTTTAAATTCCCTTGACTTTTCCTGGTTTTTCAAAAAAAAAAAAAAAAATTCTTAGAGTTTCCCTTGTTTTTCAGCTTCCATGATTTCTCCTTTCGGTCGAAAAAAGGAAAAGAAACTTACTGTTTTCTAAACCAAATTTGTATCAAAAAAAAAAAAAAAAAAAAAAAAAAAAAAAAAAAGAAAAGAAAACTGCTGACTTTGCAAGCCAGCCAAGCCTACAAAGATTTCATATGAAAGTTTTATTCTCATCCAAATTGGTGACCCAGCACATTGCAGTATGGCTTTGCATTTCCAAACAAAACGCTGCAGAAAAATGTCAACAATGTAATATAAACGTAATTATAAATACAACACACTGTGAACATTCAAGAGACGCATCATCATCGTCAACCATTATCAATCCACTGCTGGACGAAGGTCTCCCCAAGTTTCCTCCACAACGGTCAGTCTTGTGCCAGTCCACTCCATGTCACTCCTGCATACTTTCGAATTTCATCCACCCATCTCCCATATGGTCTTCTTCTGGGTCTTTTCCTGTCCCTTGGAATCCAATCTAAAATTTCGGCTGTCCATCGATGGTCTGTTCTTCTGGCAGTATGTCCAGCCCATTGCCATTTCAGAGATTTAACTATGATCATGAAGTCTTCCACTCTTTGTCATTTTTCGGATCCACGAGTTACTCTTCTTATCTCTCCTGGTTACACCAAGCATGCACCTCTCCATATCTCTTTAAGTTGTCTGCATCCTTTGTATGTCTCTTTTAGTTAAGGTCCATGTCTCTGCAGCATACATAAGCACTGGAAGGATGCATTGCTCAAACACTTTTCTTTTAAGACATAATGGCATATTGCTCTTGAAAATTATGCTGTTTCTACCAAAAGCTCTCCAGGCAAGTTTTGTACGCCGATTAATGTCTTCATCAATGTGACCCTCACTTGATATCGTCCAAGATAAACGTACGTGTCCGTTATCTCCAGCTTTTCTCCATCAATCGATAAATCTTCATTTCTTGTAAAAGCATTGAACATCACTTTTGTCTTCTAAAAGTTCATTTTTAATTCCACTTCTTTACTCTTGTCAGCAAGTTCCTGGATCATACTCTGCAGCTTTGATGGGGTAGTTGCAAAAATGACGTCATCAGCAAAACGAAGGTGGGTTAGATAATCTCCATTAATCTTTATCCCTTTGTTTTTCCAGTTCAGTGATTAAAAGACATTTTCCAATGTGGCATTAAAGAGCTTCGGAGATATGGTGACACCTTGTCTCACTCCCTTTCCAACTTTTATGCGTGTTGTATTTTCAAACAGCCAAATCTTTGCACTTGCATTTTCATAGATGTTAGTAATAATATTAATGTATGTATCTTCAATACCACAGGATTTCAGAGCCATTGTAACTGCTGATGGTTTTACCGAATCAAAGGCTTTTTCATAATCGATAAGAGCCATGCAAAATGGAAGTTCATATTCTCTCGCTCTTTCAATTAGTTCTCTCAGTACGTGGATATGATCTATTGTGCTGTAGCCACTCCTGAATCCAGCTTGTTCTCTCGGTTGAGCCATGTCCAGTGTCACCTTCAAGCGGTGTGAAAGAACTTTAGTGAAGATTTTATAAACCACTGATAGGAGGCTGATAGGTCTGTAGTTCCCGAGATCCTCAATGTCACCTTTTTTATGTAGCAGGATCATTGTAGTGTTGTTCCAATCCTCAGGAATCTTCCCTTCATTAAGGCATCGAGTGAAAATTTGGGCGAGTACTGTTTCGATTTCTCCACTTGCTTCTTGTATGATGTATACAGTAATTCCATCTTCTCCTGGGGCTTTCCCCCCGCTTCATGTTCTTGATTGCATGTGCAACTTCTGCCGAGAGGACTGGAAGAACTCTGGTACCTTTCATCATGTCTGGAGTACAAGAGTCATCCCTTTCATATAATTTGGAGTAGAAATCTTTCACTCTTGTCAAAATTTCGCCTCTATTTCGTGTTACAGCACCACCTTCTTTTCTCAGTGCCATAATCTGTTTTCTTCCCTTACTGAGATGTCCCTTTGCTATCTTTAGGCGGTTGTTTTCAATTGCTTCCTCACTAGTTCACAGTTGAATTTCCTTACGTCTTCAGCGATACTTTTTGTACTGTCTTGCATAGCTCTATATATTCCACTTTGGAAGTCACATCTTCTTCAGTTGTCCTCATCTCTCTTCTTTTTTGCATCAACATTTTCGTTTTTCCTGATAATTTATTTACATGCAACTTGTTCTTAGACCCAGCTAATTTTGTTGCTGTTTCCATAAGAGCTTTGGTTACTTTTCTGTTAACTTCAGAAATATCCACTTCTTCCTCTGTTAGGCCTTCTAACACAGAGAATCTGTTCTTCAGTTCCAACTTGAAGGTATTATGGTGTTTTTTAAGGTTGGTTATGTCAATACATTTTTTGTTTTTCTTATGAGCCTGCCACGTTCGAGTTTAGTGTTGAGGTGCATCTTACATCTTACCAATCTAGGGTCACTACCTGTGTTGAACTTGTTTAGCACACTGCAGTCTTTTCCACGAAGAATTTTTTGTTACACATAATAAAATCAATTTCACTTGTCGTCCCATTTGGATGTCTCCATGTCCATTTTCTGTGTGGCTTTTTCTTGAAAAAGGAGTTCAAGATGAAAAACCCTTCTGCCTCTGCAAACTCAACGAGAGTATTTCCACGCTGGTTTCTGTTGCCGTTGCCCTATTTTTGCATTGAAATCTCCCATAATTATCTTCAAGTGCTGCTTACCTTTATTATTTAGATGACGAATTTCCTCATAAAATTCTTCAATTTCTTCTTCAGGATGACTTGTGGTGGGTGCATAAGTTTGAATAATCTGAGCCTGGTATCTTCTCGAGAGTTGGATAACAAGTCGTGCAGCTCTGTCAGAGGAACTTTCAACTTCTACAACTTTATCCTTCAGTTTCTTGTTTCTTGTAAATCCAACACCACTAGTTCTGCCAGTATCTGTCCCACGATAGTAGAAGAGATGTCCACTTTTCAGTTCAATGAGATCTCCTTTTCTCCTTACCTCACTTAGCCCGACGATGCCCCACTTGATCCTTTGTAGTAGTTCTTCCAATTCAAGAAGCCTTGAATCAGAAGATAGGGAGCGTCCATTATACGTAGCCAAGGTCAGCATCAGATGGCAGCCTAGTCCGGTCCTCCGGGGATTCTTAGCACCCTCTGCCTTCATGTCGCACTGGCCTTGGACAGGTACATTCCAGCTGCCGGAGACTGAAAGCCAAGATTTAAGTTGTGGAGTCATTTTGGAGGGGTTTGGCCATAACTCACCACGCTGGCGAAGCGGGTTGGTGAGTGTGGGATAGCATTTCCTCTAATCCCGATGATATAGTTATACCGCTATTGGCGGTCGTCAGAGCCCCTTTAGTGGGAACAGGATGCACCACGAGAAGGCGGGGTTGACATTTGTCAAGGAGAGGCTGTGATGTTACGCATCACCTGACCTTGCATATAGCGTATTAAATCCGTTTATTTTTGTAGTGTAGTAAGCACAAATATATATTATGCTAATATATCTTTACATTATTACGCTTTTAACCAGTCAGTCTTACACGATAGTTAACAGTATTAATTTCAAACAAATGCACTGAAAAGTACATATAAACAAATAAAAAATGAAATTACAACACACTAGGGAAAGTCAGTAAATAAGTCATGAACACTTGTGGGATAGCCGATAATGGTAGTTATTAGCCTCTAAAGGTCCCAGCACAATCCAGTTTACTCGTAGTTCAACATAGCAGGTGCTAGGTATCGCATGACCCAGCTCAGATGGTGAATGGCGATCGTGCTCAAGAAATGTACGACTGAAGAGCAGCGTGCTGTTGTGCGTTTTCTTTGGGCAAAAGGACTTACTTCAAAAGTATTCATACATAGATTTTTCCTGTTTACAGTGAGAAATGTTTGTTCCATAAAGTGGCACACAACTAAGTCAATAAATTCTCTCAAGGGAACACAAAAATTGCTGATGAAGACTGACCTGATCATCCTGTTCAGAGTGCAGTGATAGAAAGCTGCAAAATCATTTTTGGAACAGCAAACTGCTTTTTTTGGAGCAGGTAAAATGCATTTTTGGAGCAGGTAAAATGCATTTTTGGAGCAGGTGAAGTACTTTTTTTCGGAGCAGGTAAAATATTAGTAGATAAAACAAACTCTTAAAAATGTTTTGGCACTAGATGCACCCTACTTAAATTTAAAACATCTTGCACTGAAACACACACACACACACATGCAAAGATTTTAGTTTTCAAATAGATCAAAAAATTTGTAACCATAGCAGGATTCTACTATTAAACATTTATTTTACAAAAAATGTTTAATTTTTTGCTGCTTTTCTCAATATTTAACTGCTCACTTCTATTTTTTTTTTCTAATTTAAGATAGTTAGCAATGTTTTGTTTCTTTTAATAGTACCTGTCCCACTTTCCATTGCACTCATGTCTTTTTTTATGCCACATTCAATGTTTATCACAGCATTGTTTAACATTTTATGAGAGGAATCCAACTACTGCAAAAGTTCAGCTTAATCTTGTTTCAAATCACCTTGTGAACATTAAATTTCTTCTCTTTTTCGCTTATTTTGCTGCATTTTTTCAGCACTAATCTGCTCTTGATATTTTTTCCAGGATTCTTTATAAGCAGTCAGAAGTTCTTTGGTTACATTAATTTTACTCATCTGCATTTAATATTTTAACATGATCTTTGCGCTTCCTACTCTCTGCACGGTGCCTACAATCATCGCAGCCACCATGCACTAGGCTAAAATCACAGCCACATGGCTTACAAAACGTGATTCGGTAAAACTTAAGATGCTTCATAAAAAGGCCATTCTTTACTATACATATATACACTATCTACCAACAAGTAATTGGACACCTGTGATAGCAAAGGAAAACAAAGTTTATTCACCTTCAATAGTTGGTGGAGCCTCCACGAGCAGAGATTACAGATGCGACACTCCGGGGCATACTCTCAACCAGGCGTTGTACGACGGCTAGTGGTATTTTCTTCCACTCAGCTTGGAGAAGACAGGTCAGTTCCTCCACCGATTTCAGACGGTGGGGGCACCCCTTAAGTCGACGCTCCAACTCGTCCCAGAGGTGTTCGATAGGGTTAAGATCCGGGCTCTGTGCAGGCCAGTCCATTCGATTAACCCCATTGGACCTCGAAACATGACAGGTGGCATTGTCATCCTGAAAGTAACATGGGTCCACCCCGTAAAACTGCCACAACGTAGGAAGCGCATGGTCATCCAAAATGGTGCAGCAGGTCTCAGCGTTGAGTCTACCAGGAATTGTGACCAAGGGTCCCGTGCCATACCAGGAGAAACATCCCTATAGCATAATTCCACCGCCACCGAACTTCACAGTTGGCACAATACATTCCGGCAGGAGGCGTTCTCCAGGCAGACGCCAAACCCAGTCCCTGCCATCTGAATGGTAGAGGGTGAACCTTGATTCGTCGCTCCAGAACCTGTTTCCACTGTTCAACGGTCCACTGTCGACATTCTTTGCACCACGTTAGCCAAGCAGCGCTATTGGACCTGGTGATCAAAGGCTTGTAGGTGGCAGCACGTCCATGATAACCGAGCAGATGGGCTTCCTTACGGATGGTATTCATCGAAAGAACACTCCCGGATGTGGACCATCGATTTGGTGCGGTTCTTCTGAATTTCTCTAGCCAGCACCAATCTGTCTCTAACTCCCAGTTTGGTGGGTCTGCAGGGTCGGGGCACATTCCGACAGTCACCTCCCATCTTCCACTTGCCAATCACCTAGGCCACTGTCGATTTTGGGTACTTCAACTCGCTGGATATGTCACGTATGGATCGGCCATTTCTGTGATACTCGATACACCTTTCTCGAAATCAGAGAGCTCCGAACTGCACGGCATCTTGCATGCGACTGGTTGCATTGTTGTTTCCCACACGATATTTAACGGCGGCGGCTGTGACGTGTATCAGGACCGCAGATACCTTCGATTGCAGGGGTGTACAATTACTTGTTGGTAGATAGTGTATACTGCGATACACTTGACGATAAGTTCCATCCGACTTAGTTCTTTTTGTTGTCACAGCTCTTACACTGCTACGTTTCATTTTGCTTTAATCTAAATTAACCCTTTCCACTCAAATAACTTTTCACTAATACTCACCCAGCACTAGTTCCCCCCCCCTATTTTTTCTGCAATAGAGGTCACAACTTAGCAGTGAAAGTTCAGCTTTGGCTTGCCAACCCCGACATACGAGCTATAGAGCAGGGATCATAGCATACTTCTGGAAAATTTTAGGTAAGAATTTTAGGAATTTTTAGAAAAATTTTAGGAAAATTTTAGGAGTGTATTTCAATAAAAACTAGATTTATATTTGTATACATCTAGTAAAACAACTTTGTATACATTGTAAAGAGTTTGCTTCACACCCTTCAACCATATATACTGATAGACTGCGCATGACATCAAAATTTCTGGCTCCAACATAAAATCACATGACAACAGTCAAAAAGATGGGTTACACCTGCTGTGCTTATGGTTGCTCTGACCGATATAGTAAACAAAGTTCTATGATTTTTCATGGGTAAAAAACGAATTAAATACCTAAGTCAATAAAAGTTCAATTACTTAACCAGAAACTTGCAGCTATTGATATAAAAATATAGTAACTTAAGAAAAAAAAATGGAATGCATGTTCCAAATTCTTCGCAAATGTTCATCACATTATAAATCACAAAATGTAAACAACACGATCATGCATGTATATAGCTCATAAGTAAACTTACCTGAAGAGTTTTCATTATATATGAGGTGCATTCACATAATACACCGAAAACACTGAAGTTCTGCAGCGTAAATTAGTAATCATAACAGCATTTGTACACGAAATTTGGAGTCTGATGATGACGTGCCCAATGTTTGAAGCCATGGCGGCTCTGATGCAGCTATTGCCAATGCGCAGTCCATTAGTATATATGGTCGAAGTTCACACCCAAATTTTTTGCATAACGTCTAATGTCTAAAGTTTAAGTATGATTTACTTCTAATGCTCAGTTCTTATCTTTTCACGTGTTATTATCATATTCAAGTATATTTACCACATTCAAGTTTCACTTTGAACATTAATATGCTGTTGAACCAGAAGCAATTCACGATTTTCACAGTAAAGTTTTCAGGTTTCACATTAAACTATAATATCCTAAAAAGGTAATTGAAAACCAAGAACTATGTACAATTGTTCACTGAATTACTTTTTTCATATTATTGTTTTAACCTTTTCCTGATTAGCCTATCTTTTTCTGCTTCCACCACAACTAATTTACTTTCAGTTTTCTTTATTTCAGCTGAACCTTGTATGATCAAGTTAGAGGCAACTGCTATTTCAACAGTATTTTGTTTTTCTACAGCTTTTCTCATTCTTTCTGTTCCCTCTTGAATTACTGCTAGGGAGGCTTCTTTATCTTTTTTAAGCCTATTTATTTCTGCATCATTTTCTTTTATTTTGTCATCAAACTCAGCTTTTCTTTTTTTCTCTAGCTGCTTTTCCTTATTTTCCCTCTCTTTCTTCGAAAATAAAAGCATAACAAACAGCGCGAAAACTAGCTCATAAATAGAATATTTGAAACACTCTCAATGTATGCACTCTCAATTATTAGGGATGGTAGAGGGGAAGGGAATAGAACTGTCCAAAATTAGCATGTTTTCGTTGCGCTAGGGCGCTTAAGCACGGCTGAATTCCTTCAGATACCCCCAATGTTCAAATGATTGAAATGTGCTGATGTTCATGGAATGAAATGGTTGATCAGCTATGATGACCGCATAAAAGTTCGGGGTGGGGGGAGGGCTTTATTTTTTTAGTTTATGCAACATTTTACATCACTCCAGTATTTATCTTGTCATCATCATCAACAATCGCAATGCAACTACCGCTTACGATCGCGGATATCAGCAACCGAAAATCTGCCATATCTCTAAAAGATATAACACACAGTATCCTGTTACAGTGTATTGTAATTGAAAAAAAAGGATGTGGAAAAAAGAAACTTTCAGAAATTAAGATCATCATCAAGTCATGCGTTTCAAAAATCCGTTTTCCTTTATAACGTTTAAAAACATGTTTTTGCTTTTTTACCTGTAGTGTAAATAAAAAAACTATGTTGATTTTTTTTTTATGGAATCAGACGTCCGTATGTCTGATTGTCTTCATCTGAGTTCACACTTTAGCTACTGTGTACAAGTAGACCTATTTTTTCAGCTCAAAAATATGTAGTTTTGTATATATTCACAGTATAAGTCATTCCTTATTCCCACAGAACTGAATTCAGCATATGCAAAATGAAGATCATCAAGACCCGCTCAACACTATGTTTCTGATTGTCTGCTGTTTATATTCAAGAAATGCAAACATGGATCAATGGTGAATGCAGCAACTATGATTTTTATTTATTACCAAGAAAAAAAAAAAAGAGCCGTGAAAGCTGTAAAGCTGAAACGGATATTTCTCTCGACCCCCCCTGCACAAAAACATTCCAATTAAGATCAAACAGCAGGAGGACGCGTCCACACAACACAACCTTTGGAATTACCTGATGGAATGGCTTCTTTTCATTTGGCACATCGCCATAAATCACCACCTGCAGCTCACTGAACTGTCAAGTTGCACCCTTCCTCCTTCACTTTAACTATAATAGAAACTGTAAAAAAAAAAAATGCTCCCCAATTTTCGACAAAATTAAATTACCAAATTTACGTCATGATGTTGCAATTTACTAAAATACGTTTGTTTATCTGCTGAATATTGCTTAAATCCATTGAAAACTTTTTAATTATAGATGATTTTTTTATTAAAACAGTAACTCAGACGTCTGAATAAAAACGTGTTTGTAATTCAAATAGAGTCCATATCATCACAGAAAAAAAATTTAAGGATCACTCTGTTTAAATAAACCATGGCATCTAAAAAAAATAATTCACTTGCTTTTCCCGTAATTTATAATTACTGTTTCTTTTTTCAATCCGATTATGCAACGTTTTTTTTTTTTTGTTTTTTTTTTTGCATCTGCTAAAGTTCCTAACTGAATTTGGCGAAATTTGCACTAGAACTTTATTGTGATGTATCTTAACTACTGTAAAAATTTTACTGTGTTATTTTCAAAATTCAGAAAAATGGATTTCTGAAAATATTCTCCTAGTCCTTTTGTGCTGTGGAAGTGATAAACAGGTGTTTGCTTTCTTCCCAACCAAGGGCTTCAGATCAGCGCTCCCAGCTGTCAATCAACCGTTGCTATGGTAACACCCTTTCTGCTGGAGGCTCACTCTGTCCAAAGAGGCACACATACTTGTCCATAATAAAAATTACCAATGCTAACTTTTAAAGTTTTAAACCGATTCAACTGGAATTTTGGAAGTGAGCTTCTGTAATCCAATTACAGTGAATGTAAAAATTTCAGCCACTTTCGTGAAAAATTCGCAAAGATAGTTTTCTTATTTTTTATCATAAGTAGTGGAAGTCTCTTGAGGGGAGGGAGGGTGGCATGCACATAAACAAGAAGAAGATGAATGTGTTGTTCAGGCATACTCCTCACTGGTGGATGCCAGCTGACTTGGTACATACACGACCCCCTGCAAATGCCTCTTCTTTCCCCTTCTGTTCTCAATTGTCGGACGGACATCAAGCTCCCCTTCGACCTACTAGTAATCATCCAATTTTATTGCACTGGAAGTAGTGCCTTTTTTTTTCTTTTTTTCCCCCCAGCCAATTTAGGATTTGGTGCACATCGGAAACCGCTGCCGGTGGTTTCTTTGAGAACAGAGAAAAGGAACTTTAAAAAATGAAGGGGTAACAGTAACACGATTTCCTAAAAGGGCATTTTTTAAGCAATTTCAAATTTCAAGGCTTTTCAAGACGGCATTAAAAAAACACCGTTTTTCCAGGATATTCCAGGCCTTGAAAACATAATCATGATTTTCCAGGACTTTCCAGGTTTTCAAGCATGCGTGCGCACCCTGCGTAATGGTTAATTTATTGGCGTTAATAACGGTTGTGTTTTTAATAAATAAGCTTACGAAAATTTTAGGATGAATAGCAAATTTTAGGTATAATTTTAGGAATTTAAGGAGGGTCACAAAATATTAAGAATTTTAGGAGGAATGCGATCCCTGTATAGAGGCATCATCGGCATGGTGGGCGACACCCGACCTATTAGGCGAAAAAGAAATGTCTTGCGAGAGTCGACACGAGAGCTATAGAGGCGGCATCGGCATGGCGGGTGACACCCGACATGCGCAATATTTGGCGAAAAAGAAATGTCTCGCAAGCCCAGACACACGAGCTATAGAGGCATTCATTGGCGTGGCTCATGACACCCGACCTATTCCGCAAAAGAAATGTCTCGCAAGCTCCAACATACGAGCTACAGAGGTGTCATAGGCGTGGCGGATAACACCAGACATGCGAGCTATTTGGAGAAAACGAAATTCCTCGTGAGTGCTGACATGCGAGCTAGAGACGTCATCAGCATGGCGGGTGACACTCGACGATGTTTCTTTTTTTCTATTCGGTGAAAAAATGTCAGTTATAGGGGGTCATCGGCGTGGCGAGTGACACCTGACCTATTCGATGAAAAAGAAATGTCTCACGAGCGCCCACATGCGAGCTATAGAGGTGTCATGGCACCACACAGAGTGGAAAGGGTTAAAACGTTTGCAAATTTTTATAAACATAAAGCCACATGTAATCAGTGTAAACAGAGTTCGCAAAAGGTGCTGAGCTGAGCTTCCCATCAGCTTTTGCACATGGCACTCTGAAATGGCTATACAGGGAATCATGTCACAAAAACTCAGCCTCTGTTGGTGAGAGGAAAGTCAGAATATCAAAGGCATATAAGGACTATTTGTAAAGTGCATTTTTTCTACCAAAAGACAGTAAAAAAATAGAAAATTGCATGTAGGGACCATCAATGGGCTTTTCTATAGTTTTTCTGGGCGACTTCCATAAAACCGCAAGATGCAGTGAAGATCCGTACAAGTTAGCACCTCTGAATACTTATGAATCCTTTATAAACAGAACCATCGTATCCGGCCACAGGAGAGCCATTTTCAGTCGTCTTCCGCATCAACAAAATAGCTAATGACGAACCTTATGCTGCATTTACATAAACGCGCACCTTGCCCAGAATGAAATAACTGTGCCATCCCAAAGAGCAGGGAACAACATATAAACAATCTCAATTGCACAACACTCGAAAAGACCATCGAACCATCTGTAAACAACCTTCATCAGGATTTCATAGCGTACAGCATCACTTGTCCTACAACAAACGTGATTACAACAAAACTCCTCCTCCATAAGCTCCACCTACATCGCGAAACTTATTAGTCACTTGCGCCGGAAAAACGAATTAGAAGGTAGGTGAAAAAAATTCCGAAATGTTGGGATTGGCGGTACGTCATGGGTCAAAGTAAACTAAATCTCCACGACTGAACTTTTACGGGTGCACATAGATATAATCTCTGTCTCTCTCGCCTTCGTGCTTTTTTTTTTTTTTTTTTATACTTGGCTGGTTTTGACATACATGAACATAAAATTTGAAGAATATACCTATACAATTGTTTCTCTCAAAAAAGTACAAATGAACTCTATTTCAGGGTTTTTGCACTGCATGGAACTCCCCAAAAGGTAACGAAGGCTTAATCATACAAATATGTCACTTGCAACACCACTTACTAGTCAGGACTTGAAAAACTGCTTTATACTTGGCTGGGTTTTGACTTTTTTTAGTCTGCACTGAGGGGAGTCCACCAGTCCTTCCGGACTCCCCTCAGCGCAACATCGTGTGGTATATCATCTCATGGTCTTTGCGAACTCAACGAGGCAAAAGAGAGCTGAAGGAATTACGTACTGGGGAACGTCACACATCTAGGCGTGGTGAGAGAGAACGGTACCCCATCCAAATTCATTTAAAGATTGATGTGGCACAAACGCGCATAAACGATCCTTCCTCGCCGGCGCGGTTAATTTATTTTAAGTTTCCAGTAAAAAAAAAAACTTTTTTTTTTTTTGTTATGGCAAAGAGTTTGATGGAGAGTGTCTGACTGAATGAACAACGGATGGCAGTTTCTGTCATGCGGTACATGTTGATTAAGCATCATTATATGTTTAACCAATCATAAGTCAGACCTGAAAAAAGCGTCATTCGATTCGCCGTTTATAAAACTGCATTCTTTGCCGTGAAAACATTTTTTTTTTTGCTCAGCAGTTTTTGCTGTGGATTGCTGTTTTAGCAAAGTTGGACGCAAATATTAAATTTTTTCGTAATTAATGTAGCAAACTTTCCATCACTGCACTATGCAAAATTATTTAGCTTTCTTTTCTATATTTCTTTTAACTGTTCGATTTGAAAATCTGTCTTTGATACCTTCCTTGTGCTATGAGAAACTTTTTGTGAGCCATTTGTTAATTTTTGTAGCATGCCTTTTAGCCACTGGTGGAGCTAAGATGTTTCTATTTGTGGATGTTTTATCAATTGTAAAAACTGGTTAATTGTTTTCCTAACCAGTTCCATTGACTTTAAATAGCTTTAACCAATTTAATTCATGCCAGAACATTCAAAAGACGTGTTCATTACAACTGAAAATTTGGTGTAATCTTTCTTGTTAAATACTGTTTGCGACTTATTTACTGATTTCTCCTTGTGCATAAATAAATATGAAGTGGCAATTTCTTTTAACTTAACATTAACATGACATGACATTTACAAAAAGTACGAAATCAACAAACCTGCAGGTTCTTTTTACGGTGGAACACGATGGATTTTGCCTTAACCTTCCTGTCTTTTATATCAACCTTGTTTCCACAGAGCACTATGGGGATGTTTTCACATACGCGAGTCAAATCCCTGTGCCAGTTGGGCACATTCTTATATGTGACACGAGATGTTACGTCAAACATTATGATGGCACACTGACCTATAAAACAAGTTCAGAAATATCAGCACAGTTATTGCAATTTATATTTTCATAACTGAAAAATAATAAACACATTCACAATGCCAGACTTGGAGATCAAAATTTTTTGGCTGCTAGGAATCCTACAGGAAAGGTAGATACTGCAATACACAGGCAAGTGAAAGCGCTCAGGGTATGAGAAACAGAAGAAAAGCAAGTCATCACAATAAATGCAATAAGTGGGGTGTGAATAATTATTGGGTTGTCGGAAAAGTCATGACGCATTTTAGCCATGTTTTGCAAAGGTCATTTATTGACAGAAAGAACAAAGATCAATCAATGATATAATGCCCGTTTTGTTCGATAACCTTTTGCCATCTTTCAGTGAGCTGCAGAATGCCTCGTTCATGAAGGACCTGTCTTTCGTGGCGAAAAACTGCACAAGGTGCCAATTTATACAGCTTCATCTGAATTGAACGTTATAACACGTAAGGACAGTTGAAGAGAGCAAAACAAGTGGAAGTCTGATGGCGCAAGGTCAGGCGAGTATGCTGGGTGTGGCAACACATCCCACCCAAGCTCCAATAATTTATGGTGGATGATCAAACTTGTGTGTGGTCTCGCGTTGTCGTGATGGAACACAACACCCTTACGATGAACAAGCTCTGGACGTTTCTGGATGATGGATTCGTTCAAACTGTCCAACTGCCTATAGTACACATTCAAATTGATTGTTTAGTTCCATGGTAGGAGCTCAAAAAACAAGTCACCTTTAAAATCCCACTGATGAATGTCTGCTTTGGATGTCGTTTGAGGCGAAGCAGCACATCAGGACCAAGACCGTTTGCGCAGCATTGTTTTACACAATCCACTTTTCGTCACCAGTTATCAGTTGCTTCAAAAAGATCATTTTACTCACGTTTAATGAGCATATTGCAGATGTTTATACGTGCCGTCAATTGAGCTTCGAGTTCACGAGGAACCCACACATCGAGCTTGCTTATGTATCCCAGCTTCTTCAGGTGGTTGTGAACGCTTGAATGATGGATGTGCAATGTGTCTGCAATCTCTCGTGACGTGTAACGTGGGTTTGACTCGATCAATGCCTTGATTTGGTCATCAACCTCGGTGGACCTCTCTGACAGAGGAACATAGTTGAGGTCAAAATCACCAGCACAGAATTTTGCAAACCACCAACATTCTTGTACAGCATTATCAATGTACACTTTATGCAACTTTCCAAGTGCTAGATGCGCGTTCTTCCCTTTACGAAAGTAAAATATGGCGAAAATGCACAGTTTGGTCTTCCATCTTCAACTTGATGTCAAATCTCTGCAAATCAAACAAATCGCTTACTATTCCTTTTAGACTGCAGCTAGAACTGGCACCTGTCGAATGCCATAGCAATAACAAAGCTGCGCATGACTCTAGTACTTCCAAAACCGCCACCGGGTGCCAAAATACGCCATGACTTTTCCGACAACCCAATATATCAAGGCAAAGCCTAATTCTCACACAAGATTCATATAAGAAATGGGATCTTTCCAGATATAACCACCATCTTTGAATCATGATTTTTATTTTCATGCCAACTTTTAATTGGTTAATTTGGTATGTATTTCATTTTTAGCTTTCTTGCACATCTTTGGTTCTGCAACTGTACTGATGAGGAGTTTTATATCTTACAATTATAAACTAAAAAATCCCTTCCTTTTAATGGCGTAAAACACATACACAATTTAAGCAGAGCTTTCGCGCTCCACTGGGAGGCTTAGTCTGGGCTAAGCTTTCAAAGCCTTCTTAGAGATAGCAACTTACAATGCTGTTACAATCCAAAAATTTGATATTATACAACCAAACTGTTCCATTTCACATTGAGGTCAGTGTTTAGACATACTCACATGTGGAGTTGTTTAAAAAAATTGAAATGACAAATAAAAAGTCCTAAAAACTTATTTTGTTGATCTTAAAATTCTAAAACACTGCAGTTCCATCAAAGGAACTACAGTTTAAATCTCATGTTATATACCTTCCTGACCGGTTTGTGTTTTTATCTTGAATAGAAAATAAAAACACAAAACCGGTGACCCCAATTGTGAGCTGTGCTGAAGGGCGAGTTCTACATTGACACTGTGACGTTCTGGTAGGACTTTCGTCTCGAGGTCATTGACTGGAGTTACACAATGCCTATAAAAGGATAATTATTATTAGCTTAAATATTAAAAGCTTAAATATTAAAAATTAGTTAAATTTAAGTTTTGGGCATTTATTTTGTTATTAGAGGTAAATCTAAGTTTGTAACAGCTCACATGCTGGGGTTCCAGGAGTATGATTGTGCAATTTATATTCCTCATATGAGTTTATTGTTGGAAGTTAAATTTTTTTATTGTATATATATATTTCTGGGTAGAAAGTATTATGTAAATGTGTGATGTGATGACGTCTGTTGAAGGAGAGATGGAAAGTCGTTGGGGTCCGAGGCTTGCTTCACTATTAATATAGACTGCCACGGATCTTGGACGCTTTGCTTTCCTGGGTTACCAGTGTCAGGTTTCCGGCAGCTCTGTGTGGCAAGGTTCTGATGGAACGATGATATTAGCTTGAGTAATGGTTCCTTGATTTGTTTCTGCCTTATTACTCTGGAGTGTCAGAGCCTGTTTTGCCATTGGAGTGTTTATGGATGGAACTATGATTGCTGACTTGCTGTGTCTGGCTGGGACAGAGTTACATTCCTGCTGAGAAGCTGCTTTCTGAGGACTCTAGCTGTGAAGGTTATTTTTGCTGCATGACGTCCTAAAGGTCACCTAGCCATTAAGCCTTACTGGCTCATCGATTGGTTTCCTGCCGTGCTATTCTGGAGCGAACTATGATTCCTGAAGTGCTGTGTCTGGCTGGGACCGAGTTATGTTCCTGCTGAGAAGTTATTACTCTGGAGTATCGGAACCTGTTCTTCTGTTGGAGCGTTTATGGATGGAATTATGATTCCAGATTTGCTGGGATTTAGTTATAGTTGAGAGTTGGTTCTGCTGCATGAACTTGTATCAAAAGGAGGTTCCTGTGAAGAGATTTCCCGGATTGCAGTGCGTGAGTTATGATGTTTATATTTAATAATTCTTAATAGTTTACTGGTAGATGATATTAATCATTTATTAGGGAAACCAAGGGTAGGACAGGAATTAGAAAGTCGTGCATGTGTAATCTGCAATTTTTTTTTTGTCCTTATTGTGTTATTGTCAGACTATTGTTGTGTAACTTGATAGTGAGAACTTGATAAATAGTATGTTGAAAATATTAAGTGCTTATGGAATTGAGTTTTGTTAGATAATTTGTGCAATTAAGTGGATGTATCTAACTTGATTGATGTCTAGTTAGGTGTATATTGCTAATGATGATTTGATAGATGGCACGTGCTTGCTCAGTCGAGTTCTACAACGATGTTGAAACTTTTGTCTGATTTATAATATTGAAATTACTCTGAATTAATACTCGATTACATAAAGAATTACAAATCTGGTTTTGGTGTACGAGTAATTTTTGAGTTGATTGTTTGAGGAGGAAGAGCCTGTCAACCGCATTTTACATCCTAGCCTGACTCGAACCCCAAAGAACAGGTGAAAGCCGAGAGATATTAGCAGGGTAAAGTAACCTCATTTGGGAGGGGGCTAGGAACGTTGCAACACTTCCTTGTTGGAAAGCAGCAATGTCTCTGTGCCGAGGAGAAAATAATCTCCCTTGAGAGAATTGGGTCTGTAATATTCTTCAGAAGGTGTCTCATGTGGCGGTAAAGCCAAAACAGTAAAGAAAAGAGATCAGAAATGGGATATTGGTAGATCAGAAATGAGATATTGCTTTACGATGGCCAAGACAAAGCAACTTGAGAATTTTCTATAGTGAGTTCCAGTGTGTTTAATTCCATAAGGATTTGCACCACACAATGAGGCTGGCCATACATGCAGTAACTTGTTACACAAGGGCAGGATCCAGACTTGAGGGGGACATAATTTCTATTTTTCAGAAATTTGTGGTATAAGCAAATGCCTTTTAGAAATTTGCCTATTTCACTAGTGTTGTAGCCATTTTTTGAGAGAAATCTGCAGTATGGAAATGGGGAGGTGCATTAAAAAATAGTTTTATGTCTCCAAAACTGAAAGAAAACACAAAGCACCAAATAAAGATGAAGTGGGTCACAAAGGGCCTTGAAATTAGGGCAAGTGTTAAAAATGAGTAAAATTTCAATTGTGATCCAAAACTAAAAATATAAATGTACAAGAGCTCTACCAAGTGCTACATTTTATGAATATAAAAAATGGGAGGCAACAAGAATTCCAAAATCCTACTCTTCAGCTTCCAAATTCAAAGGAAACAGCAAATCTAATCCAGATGAAGCTATTTATGGGAGGAGTGAGGTGCAGAAGGGCTGCATGATTGGGCCTAATAAAGGATTGGAAGGCAGAGATTAGACAGAGCAATCTGTAGTGTGAAGGAAGAGAAACTGGGTTTATGAGCTTTATAAATGGGGAACGAGATGCTTTATTTCACAGCTGAATTTATATGCTTGATGGGCACATACATCAATTTAGTGTCACGACAAGCAGGACACAACACCCTGTGGAACACCTAGAAGAAATCCTAAAATATAGAAAGTAGTGTTTAGAGCAGGGCTTCCACATATTTTTGGAAGTCTAAGGAGGTTTACACGAGTCCAAAATTGATTTACCAGGAGCTGACATCAGAACTTTTAAAACTTCAATTTCTCTGAAAATGCTTAGTCACTTTTTGCTGTATCACAACAAACAAAAGGAGCAAATATTTTCCCTTTCGTTATATATAAAAAAAAAAGAGTTTAAAATTGGAACTTTCACTTTGTTGGCGCGCTTTTCATCTCCTGTAGTCGTTTTCTCTGCACTTGATTTTTGAACATTAATTTTGCTTTAAAAAAAAAAGAAAAGAAAAAGAAAACATGCTTGGCTCTTTACCTTGAAAAAATGAAAAAAGAATGGGAAAACATATTTTAAACAAAGTTAAATATAAAAAAGATCAGTACTGCATCGTTCATTTTGACGTGAAAACTATTCTACAGACAGGTCACAGAAATGCACCAGATTATATCACAGACAGATTAAGTACTGATTTTGAAATTTAATTTGGCTTTAAAAATGGGGAAGGAGGTAAAAATGTTTGTTTTACTGATTAGTATTGAAGATAGTTAGAAATTTAAAACTATGCATTTTATTAAAAAAATGTTTTTTTTTAAATAGGGTCACTTTTCAAAATTCTGAAAATCACAAAACATTCTCATCCCTTCTAGGACAATTTTTGGCAGTTCCAAACACTTTCACAGCCAGCATGAAGATGCAGATAGAAAAAAATGTCAGATAGGCCACAATACTAAAATATCCAATAAATATAATCTTAAAATATTGAATAACGTTTTGCATTAATTTTTTGATATCCACAGTATCTTCAGTTTACTGTACCATGTAGCAAACAATTTTTATAGTGACTATGGAGAATCAATACACCACTTGGAGTGTCTAAGTCTTTCCTGAAGAACATGACAAAGCTAAAGCAATCAAATTAAAAAGAAGATAGTGTAGAACACGCTAAGTTACGTATAAAAACTTTAAGGGAAATATATTTCAGCCATTACTATGGCCAATTAGACCTCTTGTGGAAAATACTCACTCTCCTGCTTGTTACATGGAAAAATGTCTTGCCAAAAAATTCAAGATCACTAATAATCACCCCATCAAAATCTCATCCACTGCTGAATTCATCTCTAGACTTCCAAACTCCATTGATAGTCATGCAAGTATGTTTACCCTGGACGTTTAATCACTTTTCCCTTCTGAGCCTCAATTTGAAGCACACATGCTACTCATTCATAAATTTCAAAGAACATTTCCCCATGGACGGCGGTTTAACTAAGGATTTGTATGATTGTCTGTATTCTCTTCACCAACACAGTTTTTTCGTTTTTAATAATCAATGCTATCAACAAAACCAAGGTGTACCGATTGGGCCACCTCTTTCCCCACTTTTGGCTGAAGTATACCTGCAAAATATTGAGCAATCAATAGTGATGCAACATGACCAACAACCTACCTTATAGCTCCGTTATGTCGACAATATTTTTGTCATCTGGCCTCATCCTAAAAAGATCTATTGCAACTCACAAATTTAATCACTGAAAAATTCCCGTCCATTAGATTCACTATTAATGAAGAATTTGATGGCAAGATAAATTTCTTGGATGTCAGCATCTCAAAATGTAATAATCTTATATCTACTTCTGCCTACCGAAAACCAGTTTATACCAATAGCATTATTACTTTCAATTCTCATACCTTCCACCAATATAAACTGTCAGCCCTCAAAGTCTCTCATTCATCGAGCTCATTTGGTTTGTAACACTGAAGTTAATCTAAAAAATGAATTAGCAAACACCTGCTTGATTGCTACTCAAAATGGCTTTCCTCTCTCTCCTGGTTTCTAAATTAATTCAAAATGCTAAGAAAAAACCAGTTGTTGCTCTTTAACCTGTTTCACCAAAAAAGGAACTAATGTTTGCCGGCTCAATCCCTTACCATGAACTTTCTGCCTACAAACTCACCAGTATCTTCAAAAGAGAAGGATATAGACTTGCCATTCGTTCTTCACCTTTAATTTCTGTTATAATCCATAATGACAGAGACCCAAGACCTCCGCTTTCTTCGCCTGGAGTGTATAAAATTCCGATCAAGACTAACGTCGGATTAGCCGCGTACATAGGAAGTTCATTCCGAAAAATTCTCTCAAGCCTTCAGGAACACAAATCTGATGTGAAATTTGGAAAACCTTCGTCTCCCTTGTCTCTTCTTACCATGGCTGACACTTCTGCTATTCCACGTTGGTCAGATACTAAAAAGTTGGCTCCCTTCCAAAATCGGTATGCTCTGAAGTTTAGAGAAAGTTAGGAAATTTTATTTTCCAAAAATTGCAACTCTGAGCTCCCCATTTTCATTCCTTACATCTGGAAATCCCTCATTGCATCACATCACCCAGAGTTACCATTAAAAAACTTACCTTTCCAATCTGGCAACGTAAACCAATCGTAGTCGCACTGATGAAGGCCATAGTAATGGCTGACCCAGGAGCAGAATTATGTCCAGTGTTCTGCAACATGACTTCCAAAAATTGTAAATGTTCAAGCAAAGCACGAAATACTTTGACCAAATTTCATTAAAAAAAAATTAAGTGAATAAATCACAGTAAAACAAACATAAAAAAATTACTATCAGTTGAAACCCTCTGTTAAATATAACAATACATAAAAACAAGTTATTTAAATCAAATAAATTTATTTAGAACCTGGGTATTTAGAATTTAATATTTTGTCAATAACTTTTAAAGTTAATTAGTGTGCCACTGATGCAGATGCATTATTATTTGTTAAGTGTCTCTGGTAATTTGGTCCATACACTGAAACTAGAGCAGCTTTCAGTATTTTTTGGACTGATTTATTTCCAAATTGTGCTTTTTTGACATTATAAACATTCATTTATCATTTGTTCCTACTATAACATCATCTCTGTCATTAAATTAGTATTGGGTCTTTTACTTACACAATGTGTCAATTGTTGAACACCAGCATTCACAAATTGCCTCGGAGACAGGCAGAGAAAGAATAAAAACAACAAACTTAATAAATTTTGGAATCTCTGCTTTCATTTCATTTAGAGCTTGTTTTAAGAGAGCTTTAATCTGGAAATTTTTTTCCACTTGTCCTACTTTCTTACATATTTCTATAGGTCCAAGTGACAAAAAGAGTATACCCAAAGAATAAATCTTTTTTTCCTTCAAAGTGTGGAACACATAGAAAAAACTAAAAAATTCAATGAAATCGGAAAGATCTTCCAATTCTTTCTTCGGCTTAGAACTGACACGAGTTCTTGGAAATATTCAAATACAATTTGTATTAATTACTCAAAATTCATCAAAATACCTGCTCTTCTTATAATTATTTCAACAATTTCCTCATTTTTAAAATATACACTGTATTATTCTAATAGATCAGCTATGTAGCCTGTTATCTTCTGAATATACCAACATAAGGTGGCTACGTCAGAGTTATTCTGAGTACAGGGCAGTTTTTTTGAACTTTTCGCTCAACCCGATTTCCATTTTCGGAAATTTTTCCTCCATTTTAAAGCTGAAACAATCATTTATTGAACAAAATCATATTTTACATTAATACTGAACAGAGAGAATCGCGAGAATTTTTTTTACGATTACGGGAGAAATCGTCACTCAGTTTAGCTTCCGTTTTCGAATGTTTTGAAAGACTGAATTCCGTTTACAGCCGGAAAACATCATCCCTCACCTCACCTTGCAATTCTCAATTCTCTTCACTCTCGAGAATGGCGCAAATGATGACAACAGAGGCAAAATTCCCAGAATATGCGGGAGAAACTCGTGCCTAAAGATTACAAGGAAATTTTCGCTTCTTCGAACTTACGTTTTTGGGAAAATGTTACCTACAGTTTCAAGCTGAAATACAAACATTTATACAATAGACTGATATTTAGCAACAAAACTGGCAGAGGCAAATTCACAAGAAGAAGAAATAACGATTACGGGAAAAAATTTGAAGTTTTGAACAACTGACTACTGTTCCCCGACGGGAAACTACCCCTGCACGCACGCACACACACATTACCCCCCCCCCAAATTATCTTCAGTTTTGTATCGATCCCAAATAATGAAAAGCGTGGAATTCTGTGAAAGAATCTTGTGCCTGATTTGTAACAGTTGGTGATATGCAAAATGAATTGTCCAGGCCGCTATGTATGAAAGCCGATTAACGTGTCCATAAAATTAATTATTCCCGATGTATCCGACCGGAATGCAAATGATTCACGATGTATCCAACCGTAATATTAGTAACTCAGAGAAGGATTCGTTTTTAACGCATGTAATTTTTTTAATAAAGGATATGTTTTTAAAGTTCGAATTTTGTGAGTGGTCAAAATACAGACCTAGAATTTATATTTATATAAATATATATATATATATTTTTTCCTTAAAAATTTCTAAGGATGACTTCTTCCTAGCAACTTTACTTCGGCGGGAGTTTAAAACTTTGGGCGGGAGTCCCGCGTGTTCTGCTGATGTTGACTTGAGGCGATTTTTTTCCAAGATGGACACATAACACTCTCCCCAGCAAAGAGTGGTTTAACATGGCTTGGTGCCTCCCGCTTTCACAACATAGTAGCGGGGAGGGGCGAAAAGGGTCCTTGAAAAAGCGCAGAGAGAAACAATTAGCTACCAACCCAAATGGTAGGGGTGGGTGGGTGGATGTGTGGGGGAGGGCGAGGGATTGTTTGGTGCTCCGGGGAGAAGAACGGGAAGTGTAGACAAGAGGAGTTACCGGCAGATCGGAAACGGGAGCGAGCGCTGCGCTCGCAAATTTAAGATAAAAAAAAATTCTGCAAGGGATTAAAATTTAAGATTTAACAAAATATGTTCTACAAATAAAAACATCCTACAAGAAAACTGAAATCTAAGATACAAAAAAATATATTCTGCAAGACATTGAAATCTAAGATTAAAAAGAAAATGTTCTGCAAGGATTGGGGGGGGGGGACTTTGTTCTGCGATGTAGATCGCAGTTTACTTTCTGCTCCTGGGATGGCTGAAATATATTTGCCTTAAACTTTTTATACATAACTTAGCGTGTTCAACACTACCTTCTTAATTTGTTTGTTAGTTACGTGCATTACCTACCACTCATTTATGCTAAATCAATCAATCCTGTTGCTCATCAGGAGAGGACTAAACCGCATGGCAGCCTCAGAAAGGTGAGCTTAAAAATAGCTTCCAGTAGACAAAGTAAAGCACAATTTTTGGGGAGTACTTAAAACAATTTGATACTCCATGGAAAGCATTACAAAGTCCAAAGTACAATAATTTCCACAAGTCTGAGGGTAAATTAAAAAGAAAGAGGTTCATTGAAGGAGTTTTTAAATTCCAGGAGGTGTATGAACCCTGATGAAAATTTACATATGCTCTTTTAATGTAAGTGAAATCTGGGAACACAATAAGACTAGGATTTCATTAGTAAGTTAGAAGTAACTGATTCAAGTGTTGTTAGATAAACGTTGTGGAGATGAATCAATGAAGAAAATAAATTTTAAACTTCTTTAAAAAAACTAATTAAAATATACTATGGTGTTCTAATATAATTTTATCCAAAACTGATCTGACAAAAGAGGATGTGTAAATCTTTTGATAAATTTTATTTAAAACAATTTGATACTCCAAAACTGGGACCTGCATAATGCATATGAGGGAACAACTTCCCATGGCAGAAAATGACTCTTTTGGCTATATGTGTGAACTGAGTTTTATTTCTGTAGACAGTTTTGATAAAACTAAAGCACACACACAAATATTTTTTTAAGCATACTCCTTATTTTTGCAAACATATGTAAACACAAAAAGTGGCAAATAAAAGCAGTCCTAAAATTGAAATAGATGTATTAACAGACTTTATTGGAGCTCATGGGGAGTTTTTGGGAGGTTTATTTGTTTTCAGTAGATCTTTAAGCTGAAAAACAAACAAAATACAGGGTTATACTTTACAACTTCTGCAAAACTACTTTTGGAATCAAGTTAATGGCTACAGTTGACGACTGACTTGAGCTGTGAGGCATGGAAATTAGCAACAACTTACAGTACTTGTACACAAAACTTCTCAAAAATAAAACATATGCAATGGGTTGGTCAAATCTGTACAAATTTGCTAAATTTGGAAAAGTAACAAGATACACGAATCCATGAAAAGTAAGATACAAATATTAAGTAATAATTTCCTACATGGATCAAGGGAAACTAATTGATACTGTATATGGATCCATAGTAATCCCTACAGTTTTATACAGTAGTAAGGCCTGATTATAAAGAATTGCAAGACGATGCTTCTGAAATAGGGCTTGAAATGTTTTGAAAACAGATTACTAGTGCTGGGCATGTGAAAAAAAAAAGACCTGCCAGCTAGTAAAAGCAGAATATCCAGGAAAATCAATCTTTGGAGGCAACAAGAACACAAAAGCCTCACTTATTTCAAAGTATTATTTACCTGCATACACATTTGGAGCAAAACAACATGCTGCCCCAATGTTTTGACTTAGAGCATAAAATAATTAAAGATGCAATGTTCTTTCCTGACATCCACACTCAACATAAAAAATACAGCTTCTGTGATTTGCAGTCACATATGTATAAAAATTACCAGCTATATTGAATGGTGGAAGATCCTCCATCTCTGCAACCCCCAAACTTAGTTGCCCAACCATGAAACAAAAGTTTTTGCAAATGCCCAGGTTAAAAATTTACAAGCCACAGGTATGGTATTTTTCAAGCCATGTGAATGGTCACCAAACAGGGCTAAACAAAAACATACAGGTTTTTTAGGACATGAGCTATATCCATAGAATGAAACACTACACAACTTTATTCAGGGTCCGTACACTTTTTGGGGGAAAAAATTCAAGGACTTTCCAGGCCTTTTTCAGGACATATACAAAAAATTCCAGGATGATTATTACGCTTTACAGTATCATGCTCAAATTATTTTTTAAAAGCAATTTCAGTTTTAAGTAATAAAAATGATGAAAGATGCAAATGGATGAGTGTGCTTTTTTACCCATTACATTTCTTTTTAATGTTTTTAATTGGTGAATTACCCAATAAATGCTAAATTGAATCATGATGCAATTACCACAAGGCTATTCAGAAAATCCTTTCCCTCAATCAGAAAATGATTAATTCAATCAGTCATTTTAGCTGCATCACTATTCTGCACTATCCTTCCACGTAATCAGACTATTATTGATAACTGAAATTATTATAAAATAAAGTGAGGGCAGGTTCAGAATTTAAGAATGGGGAGGGCACACGTCTAACAGAGGACTGGTAAAAAAATCTCTGAGATTTATATCCTCCAAAAAAAAACATGGTGGTAAAGCATGGGGGACCCATAAGGGGGAGATGGGGTGCTTGCCTGTCAGTGTACATAACAAACAGCAGCTCTGAAGTACTGCTGTGTGGATCACTGAAAAGTTCGGGCAAATGTAAGACAAAACGTGGAGTTGCAAATCCATAAATGAAAAAGTGTGATGTCTTAAAACAAGAAACGTGAGACAAAGCAAAGCACTTATCTACTTACTCAATCCCCCTCTCCCCCCTTTTTTGAAATGGGGCATGTGCCTGTTATGCCCACAGGTGGATTCTAGCTCTGAAAAAAAGTGTTTCCATACATGGGAATGATTTTTTTTTTTAACATTCCCAATGACTGCCACTGGTGGCTGCATATTGGGATGCGACTTTTGAAGGCAATGAAAATCTTAATTACTAGACAGAATATGTGCCAGACTTGAGGAAAATTTCCCCCAATTTGTAGTACAGTTACGTTAAATCAAAAAGCATAAGCCACGGAATCACTATGCACCTCAAGAAATGATTCGGGAGTGGACGATCATAGAAGGGTGAACCAATAGAGTTTAAAACAGAAGGTGTAATTTTAGGAACATGGCGACAAATTTCAAATAAGTTTCATCATAGAAGTCAGAAAGTCCTGGCCCACCACCCAACCCAAAAGAATCTAACCACCTCTATGTCTACCAGTACATTTGCCTCATATTACTTTCCAAAAATTATTTTTCATATCAAACAAGATTGCCTCAATTTACTTTTTTTTTTTTAAATCAAAATCACTGCTAAACTAAATTTATGAAGTGCTACCCCAAAATGTGGAACTAGCCAAACTATTTATAAAAACCTTAAATATAAAAAAATTCAGTTTTTTATTGGTATAAATTAGGATATTCTTAAGTATTTTACATAAATGAAAAAATGATGAGCATAAGGAATCTCTACCTCCAGTTAAGCTTCAATCATAACCAGATTCAGAATAACCACTTTTGGTTCAACTCCCAAAACATAAGACATCTTAATTATATGAATTAATTTTTTATAAGCTTTTTTTAAAAAAATTGAAGTTTGTCAGTTATATAAACCAAAATCTGATCAATGCATTAAGGACAATTGATTGAATTGTTTTGGCCACAAATTCATAGTAATATGTACAGCAAAAATATGTTTCAGGAGCCCATGAGTATTTACTGTACAAGTATATCATCATCATCATTGTCAACCATTATCAATCCACTGCTGGACGAAGGTCTCCCCAAGTTTTCTCCACAACGGTCTGTCTTGTGACAGTCTCCTCCATGTCACTCGCGCATACTTTCGAATTTCATCCACCCATCTTCCATGTGGTCTTCTTCTGGGTCTTTTCCTGTCCCTTGGAATCCAATCTAAAATTTCGGCTGTCCATCGATGGTCTGTTCTTCTGGCAGTATGTCCAGCCCATTGCCATTTCAGGGATTTAATTCTGATCATGATGTCTTCCACTCTTGTCATTTTTCGGATCCACGTGTTCCTCTTCTTATCTCTCCTGGTTACACCAAGCATGCACCTCTCCCTGCTGCCTTGAGTTGTCTGCAGCCTTTGTATGTCTCTTTTAGCTAAGGTTCACGTCTCTGCACCATACGTAAGCACTGGAAGGATGCATTGATCAAACGCTTTTCTCTTAAGACTTAATGGCATATTGCTCTTGAAAATTATGCTGTTTCTTCCAAAAGCTCTCCAGGCAAGTTTTGTACGCCGATTAATTTCTTCATCAATGTGACCCTCACTTGATATCTGCTGTCCAAGATAAACGTACGTGTCTGTTATCTCCAGCTTTTCTCCATCAATCGATAAATCTTCATTTCTTGTAAAAGCATTGTACATCACTTTTGTCTTCTGAAAGTTCATTTTTAATCCCACTTCTTTACTCTTGTCAGCAAGTTCCTGGATCATACTCTGCAGCTCTGATGGGGTAGTTGCAAAAATGACTATGTCATCAGCAAAACGAAGGTGGGTTAGATAATCTCCATTAATCTTTATCCCTTTGCTTTCCCAGTTCAGTGATTGAAAGACATTTTCCAATGTAGCATTAAAGAGCTTCGGAGATATGGTGTCACTTTGTCTCACTCCTTTTCCAATTTTTATGTGTGTTGTGTTTTCAAACAGCCGAATCTTTGCACTTGCATTTTCATAGATGTTATTAATAATATTAATGTATGCATCTTCAATACCGCAGGATTTCAGAGCCATTGCAACTGCTGATGGTTTCACTGAATCAAAGGCTTTTTCATAATCGATAAAAGCCATGCACAATGGAAGTTCATATTCCCTCGCTCTTTCAATTAGTTCTCTCAGTACGTGGATATGATCTATTGTGCTGTAGCCACTCCTGAATCCAGCTTGTTCTCTCGGTTGAGCCATGTCCAGTGTCACCTTCAAGCGGTGTGAAAGAACTTTAGTGAAGATTTTATAAACCACTGATAGGAGGCTGATAGGTCTGTAGTTCCTGAGATCCTCAATGTCACCTTTTTTATGTAGCAAGATCATTGTAGCGTTGTTCCAATCCTCAGGAATTTTCCCTTCATTAAGGCATCGAGTGAAAATTTGGGCGAGTACTGTTTCGATTTCTCCACTTGCTTCTTGTATGATGTCTACAGTAATTCCATCTTCTCCTGGAGCTTTTCCCCGCTTCATGTTCTTGATTGCATGTGCAACTTCTGCTGGAAGGACTGGAAGAACTCTGGTACTGGTACCTTTCATGATGTCTGGAGTACATGTATCATCCCTTTCATATAATTTGGAGTAGAAATCTTTCACTCTTGTCAAAATTTCGCCTCTATTTCGTGTTACAGAACCATCTTCTTTTCTCAGTGCCATAATCTGTTTTTTCTCCTTACTGAGATGTCCCTTTGCTATCTTTAGGCTTTGGTTGTTTTCAATTGCTTTCCTTACTAGTTCACAGTTGAATTTCCGTACGTCTTCAGTGATACTTTTTCGTACTGTCTTGCATAGCTCTATATATTCCACTTTGGAAGTCACATCTTCTTTAGTTGTCCTCATCACTCTTCTTTTTTGCATCAACATTTTGGTTTTTCCTGATAATTTGTTCACATGCAATTTGTTCTTAGACCCAGCTAATTTTGTTGCTGTTTCCATAAGAGCTTTGGTTACTTTTCTGTTAACTTCAGAAATATCCACTTCTTCCGATGTTAGGCCTTCTAAAGCAGAGAATCTGTTCTTCAGTTCTAATTTGAAGGTATTATGGTGTTTTTTAAGGTTGGTTATGTCAATACATTTTGTTTGTCTTATGAGCTTGCTACGTTCGAGTTTAGTGTTGAGGTGCATCTTACATCTCACCAATCTATGGTCACTGCCTGTGTTGAACTTGTTTAGCACACTGCAGTCTTCTATGACGAATTTTTTGTTACACATAATAAAATCAATTTCACTTGTCGTCCCATTTGGATGTCTCCATGTCCATTTCCTGTGTGGCTTTTTCTTGAAAAAGGAGTTCAAGATGAAAAACCCTTCTGCCTCTGCAAACTCTACGAGAGTATTTCCACGCTGGTTTCTGTTGCCGTGACCGAATTTACCTACTGAAGTTTCATTCTGTTGCCGTTGCCCTATTCTTACATTGAAATCTCCCATAATTATCTTCAAGTGCTGCTTACCTTTATTATTTAGATGACGAATTTCCTCATAAAATTCTTCAATTTCTTCTTTAGCATGACTTGTGGTGGGTGCATAAGTTTGAATAATCTGAGCCTGGTATCTTCTTGAGAGTTGGATAACGAGTCGTGCAGCTCTGTCAGAGGAACTTTCAACTTCTACAACTTTATCCTTCAGTTTCTTGTTTATTATAAATCCAAGACCACTAGTTCTGCCAGTATCTGTCCCACGATAGTAGAAGAGATGTCCACTTTTCAGTTCAATGAGATCTTCTCCTTTTCTCCTTACCTCACTTAGCCCGACGATGTCCCACTTGATCCTTTGTAGTTCCTCTTCCAATTCAAGAAGCCTTGAATCAGTAGAAAGGGAGCATCCATTATACGTAGCCAAGGTCAGCATCAGATGGCAGCCTAGTCCGGTCCTCCGGGGATTCTTAGCACCCTCTGCCTTCATGTCGCACTGGCCGCTGCCTTGGCCAGGTACATTCCAGCTGCCGGAGACTGAGGGCCAAGATTTAAGTTGTGGAGTCATTTTGGAGGAGTTTGGCCATAACTTACCACGCTGGCCAAGCGGGTTGGTGAGTGTGGGATAGCATTTCTTCTAATCCCGATGGTATAGTTATACCGCTATTGGCGGTCGTCAGAGCCCCTTTAGTGGGAACAGGATGTACCACGAGAAGGCGGGGTTGACATTTGTCAACCAAAGTTTTAGTCCAATAAGAAGCCCAATTGTGGAAGTTAGTTGCAGAAAGTTATAACTTTTTGGAACAGAAGAGTTCATTAGTCTATTTACATGAACTTCATATGAAAAACACTAAATAATTATGAAGATATAAGATCAAAACTGGTTTGAAGTTCAACATGCTTCAAAGAAAAAAAAAGTTCATTTCTATTGTAAATTGTACAAATATAAAAATTTAATGTTTTAGTATTAATTCTCTATATGCTTGGAAGATACCACAAATATGGAGTATCAATGGGTGGTTATACAGATTTAAGATTGCTGACTTTGGTTTCAAGATCCAAATCCATTTTTTTAAGTACTGCTCTTTTCTCATGAGCAGTTTCTCTAAAGCTATTAGATTTTACAATGTATGCAATGTTATTTGTAATTTCAGCTTTTAAAGCTAAATCATCAGCAGAGTTAAGTAATTCTTTGACTTCTCCTTCAATGAGTTTCCTTTTCTTTTTTATGCTATCAATTTCATCTAAAATAGCTTTCCTTTTTCCACATATGGCTGCTTTTTCCTTTTCTTTGGACTTATCATCCAAATAATGTATGTATTTTTGCCTTGCAGCTCCAACTGATAACAGAAGGGATTTTGAGATATTTATTTACCTTATCAATACCACCTACATAGGATATATGATCATAAATAATTCTCTGTGCTACAATTGACTCCTCTCTCATGTTTTCTACAATGAGCTCCTTATTGACTGAAAAACCCCTCTCAAAAGAAGCTTGCCCATGTGACAACAGTAAAAGAAGTTTCACAACTTTCCACAGTTCACTAAAAGCTTTAGTAGAAGACATGTACTCATACAATAATGTGTCTACTCTTTGTTGTTTATCTTCTGGATCAAAGTTTATGAATGAAGATTTTACTGCTGCAACACTGGTCACAAATTCCTTAAACTGCCATATTACACCATCACATAATTCTGGTTGTATTCTATGAGCATCAACAAGCAGTGTGAGAATGGATGTTAGATTCTCAATACAAGTCTCACTATTTTTTGACATCAACCGAGGATCTAAACACTTCATGTGGTGAACAAGGGAGAACTTAAGTGGATTTTTTTCCAATAGCTTCACAACTAGCTTTTGCAAAAATATTCGGCATTCCATTCTAAACTCCATAAGTTTGCGTTCACTAATGTTCTTAGCACTTAATTCTTTCAATGCCTTCTCTGTTTGAAACCCAACATCAATTTCTTCGTAGTGACAACACTGAGATGCATCTGTAAGGTCTACTTGTAACAGCTTTAGGCAGAGTTCGCTTCTGCCATTACGGTTCTTTTAACAAAACGATTCATCATATTTCTTAGCATCTTTTCAAGATCTGTGGCCATAAAAGGCATCATTGGCTTATCTGACTGATACGCCTTGAGAAATGGTACCAGCTGTTTTGAAACTGAATTGAAGAAATGCAGTTTAGCCAAAACAAAAGGATCTTTAGTGAAAGTTTTGATAGCATCAAATGATACAGTGTGGGGATTCTTGATGCACTGCTTTTCAACTTGGTTAACATAATTTTCAATGTCTGCCCAAATTTCTAATGTTCGCTCGCAGGCAGGAGTATTTTCTAGCCACCTGTGTGGGCAGAATTTTAATGGCATCTTACTGGCTAAAATTATTTTAGAAAAATCTTCCCTCCTTGCAGGTGAATCTTTAAAAAGCCTAAATAATGATGAAAGCAACTTTTGAATTTCCCACCCTGTTGCTGAAGCTCCATGTCGAAAGGCATTGTTTACAATGTGAAGTCCACAGCTACCTGTGTTTAGGAGTTGGACATTTGAGCCAGCACTAAGTGTTGATTGCAGCATATCAAAAAATTCCAATTAACATTGGGTCCATCCATTGATAACTGCACAATGTTACACAGTGGGAGGCACGCCATGCATTCAAGAAATTTTCCATCATTATGTCTGCACTAGCATGACCCAAAAAAACTGATTACAAATATCTGGTTGAAACTGTTCCTTTTCCCCATAAATGAACATGTATATCCATTTGTTTTGACTGACTAAACTTGTTTAAACTTTCGTCAAACAAAATAACAAAATTTTCATTTTTAGTTTTGACTTCCTGAACCAACACTGATTTAAAGTGAGGTGCCAAACCAAAGCAACAAATGTAGGAACATTTTTTCGCCACAACTGAAGTTTCCAGCAATTCTGCTGTCAGAAAACATTAGGCGGAATAAAACATCATTACCTGCACAAGATCTGTAAGAGTAATGGGATTTAACCACTTTCAAACACCACAATGCTTCTGCTTTAATGGTTGCATTTTTTTCAAGAGGAATATGCAGAGGATTAGATGTGCATGCGATACGCTATACTTGCTTATCACTTGATACACATAGCAATTTATCAACAGTTAGTGGAACATTTTTACAGCTTTCTGTCAACATACTATGTTTTTTTCCTTTCATGTGGCTTCTTAAAGCAGATTCCCCCATATTCGAAACATCTATTATTTTAATGCATAAAATGTATTTTGCAACATGGCAATTGCTTTCATCTTTTATAATCCATCCAGCATATTTAGGATTTATTAGCCAAAGATCACTAAATGTACACTTACCCATATTTAATGGGGGGGGGGGTGAAAAAATGGGTAAATCAACTGAAACAGTAAATGAAAACCAAAAAAATATCTAAGATCAGGAACCACGCTGAATTTGAATGACTGTCTGACACAAAGGAAAGCACACAACTAAAAATTGAGAATTTTTCCTGAGTAAGGGGCTACACATGTGACCAATTACTATAGGCCAGATTTTAAGTAATTAAAGAAAAAGGGGTCTTACTGCTATGTTCTTTCCTGCTCCCCCAGCTTTGTCCTTTAGGCAGCCTGGGTTGCAAAGGCTTTGGCATTGATTTAGTCTTCATTCAAAACAAGGAAATAACACTTAGTGAAGTTACTGTTTTATGACCTGTCTGCCAATCAGTAGACAGAGTGTTGTGCTAAAAGACTGTTACAAAGCATCACCTCTTACAGCTGGGCTCCAAACCAGAGGAAAGGAAATGTTAACAAACAGTTAGTGCCCGAGGGAAGCAAAACTTTGTACTGGGTCTCCTCCAAGTCTCAAATCTTTCATACATACCCAGCCGGAGAGTGGACGTAGGGCTTCAAGGTCAGCAGATTCACCATGACATTTAATCGCGTTATGCCCTCCAATAATTAAAACTTATAGCACAAATCTTGAGACTGCCTTCCCAGAACAAAAAACGGGGTATTTCGCTATTTCAATTTCTTACTCAAAAGTGCAGATTTTCACTCCCCGAAAAAATCAGTAGTTCGTCAAAAATTGTAGACCTGACAAAAGTGCTATTCAGTAAGCATACAACTTCCAAAGAGCTGAAAGTGAAAAATAAATAAATAAATAAATAAAAAAAATGGTGATGCCCTTAAAAGGCACCTCAACAAATGCTTTGAATAAGATGTAATTACAGGGGGGATTGTGAGATCAAATCAACAATATGAAATTAGCGCAACGCAATGACGATAACGGACAGTGTATGGCCAAGTGAGCTTACAAGTACGAAATTTAAGATTTTTTATTTTAACTTTTATATAAACTGGTTTATCCTGCTAAAACTATAAAATATTTTGCTTTAAATTTAAAAATTAAAAGTTTAATATATATATCATCATCATCATTGTCAACCATTATCAATCCACTGCTGGACGAAGGTCTCCCCAAGTTTCCTCCACAACGGTCTGTCTTGTGCCAGTCTCCTCCATGTCGCCCCTGCATACTTTCGAATTTCATCCACCCATCTCCTATGTGGTCTTCTTCTGGGTCTTTTCCTGTCCCTTGGAATCCAATCTAAAATTTCGGCTGTCCATCGATGATCTGTCCTTCTGGCAGTATGTCCAGCCCATTGCCATTTCAGGGATTTAACTCTGATCATGATGTCTTCCACTCTTGTCATTTTTCGGATCCACGAGTTCCTCTTCTTATCTCTCCTGGTTACACCAAGCATGCACCTCTCCATGCTTCTTTGAGTTGTCTGCAGCCTTTGTATGTCTCTTTTAGTTAAGGTCCACGTCTCTGCACCATACGTAAGCACTGGAAGGATGCATTGATCAAACACTTTTCTTTTAAGACATAATGGCATATTGCTCTTGAAAATTATGCTGTTTCTTCCAAAAGCTCTCCAGGCAAGTTTTGTACGCCGATTAATTTCTTCATCAATGTGACATTCACTTGATATCTGCTGTCCAAGATAAACATACGTGTCTGTTATCTCCAGCTTTTCTCCATCAATCGATAAATCTTCATTTCTTGTAAAAGCATTGAACATCACTTTTGTCTTCTGAAAGTTCATTTTTAATCCCACTTCTTTACTGTTGTCAGCAAGTTCCTGGATCATACTCTGCAGCTCTGATGGGGTAGTTGCAAAAATGACTACGTCATCAGCAAAACGAAGGTGGGTTAGATAATCTCCATTAATCTTTATCCCCTTGTTTTCCCAGCTCAGCGACTGAAAAACACCCTCCAATGTGGCATTAAAGAGCTTCGGAGATATGGTGTCACCTTGTCTCACTCCCTTTCCAATTTTTACGTGTGTTGTATTTTCAAACAGCCTAATCTTTGCACTTGCATTTTCATAGATGTTATTAATAATATTAATGTATGCATCTTCAATACCGCAGGTTTTCAGAGCCATTGTAACTGCTGATGGTTTCACCGAATCAAAGGCTTTTTCATAATCGATAAAAGCCATGCACAATGGAAGTTCATATTCCCTCGCTCTTTCAATTAGTTCTCTCAGCACGTGGATATGATCTATTGTGCTGTAGCCACTCCTGAATCCAGCTTGTTCTCTCGGTTGAGCCATGTCTAGTGCTACCTTCAAGCGGTGTGAAAAAACTTTAGTGAAGATTTTATAAACTACTGATAGGAGGCTGATAGGTCTGTAGTTTCCGAGATCCTCAATGTCACCTTTCTTATGTAGCAGGATCATTGTAGCGGTGTTCCAATCCTCAGGAATCTTTCCTTCATTAAGGCATCGAGTGAAAATTTGGGCGAGTACTGTTTCGATTTCTCCACTTGCTTCTTTTATGATGTCTACAGTAATTCCATCTTCTCCTGGAGCTTTTCCTCGCTTCATGTTCTTGATTGCATGTGCAACTTCTGCTGGAAGGACTGGAGGAACTCTGGTACTGGTATCTTTCATGATGTCTGGAGTGCATATATCATCCCTTTCATATAACTTGGAGTAGAAATCTTTCACTCTTGTCAAAATTTCGCCTCTATTTCTTGTTACAGAACCATCTTCTTTTCTCAGTGCCATAATCTGTTTTCTTCCCTTACTGAGATGTCCCTTTGCTATCTTTAGGCTTTGGTTGTTTTCAATTGCTTTCCTCACTAGTTCACAGTTGAATTTCCTTACGTCTTCAGTGATACTTTTTCTTACTGTCTTGCATAGCTCTATATATTCCACTTTGGAAGTCACATCTTCTTTAGTTGTCCTCATCTCTCTTCTTTTTTGCATCAACATTTTGGTTTTTCCTGATAATTTGTTCACATGCAACTTGTTCTTAGACCCAGCTAATTTTGTTGCTGTTTCCATAAGAGCTTTGGTTACTTTTCTGTTAACTTCAGAGATGTCCACTTCTTCCGATGTTAGGCCTTCTAAAGCAGAGAACCTGTTCTTCAGTTCTAACTTGAAGGTATTATGGTGTTTTTTAAGGTTGGCTATGTCAATAGATTTTGTTTGTCTTATGAGCTTGCCACGTTCAAGTTTAGTGTTGAGGTGCATCTTACATCTCACCAATCTATGGTCACTACCTGTGTTGAACTTGTTTAGCACACTGCAGTCTTCTATGACGAATTTTTTGTTACACATAATAAAATCAATTTCACTTGTCGTCCCATTTGGATGTCTCCATGTCCATTTCCTGTGTGGCTTTTTCTTGAAGAAGGAGTTCAAGATGAAAAACCCTTCTGCCTCTGCAAACTCAACGAGAGTATTTCCACGTTGGTTTCTGTTGCCATGACCGAATTTACCTACTGAAGTTTCATTCTGTTGCCGTTGCCCTATTTTTGCATTGAAATCTCCCATAATTATTTTCAAGTGCTGCTTACCTTTATTATTTAGATGACAAATTTCCTCATAAAATTCTTCAATTTCTTCTTCAGGATGACTTGTGGTGGGTGCATAAGTTTGAATAATCTGAGCCTGGTATCTTTTCGAGAGTTGGATAACAAGTCGTGCAGCTCTGTCAGAGGAACTTTCAACTTCTACAACTTTATCCTTCAGTTTCTTGTTTATTATAAATCCAACACCACTAGTTCTGCCAGTATCTGTCCCACGATAGTAGAAGCGATGTCCACTTTTCAGTTCGATGAGATCTTCTCCTTTTCTCCTTACCTCACTTAGCCCCACGATGTCCCACTTGATCCTTTGTAGTTCCTCTTCCAATTCAAGAAGCCTTGAATCAGAAGATAGGGAGCGTCCATTGTAAGTAGCCAAGGTCAGCATCAGATGGCAGCCTAGTCCGGTCCTCCGGGGATTCTTAGCACCCTCTGCCTTCATGTCGCACTGGCCGCTGCCTTGGCCAGGTACATTCCAGCTGCCGGAGACTGAGGGCCAAGATTTAAGTTGTGGAATCATTTTGGAGGGGTTTGGCCATAACTCACCACGCTGGCCAAGCGGGTTGGTGAGTGTGGGATAGAATTTCCTCTGATCCCGATGGTATAGTTATACCGCTATGGGCGGTCGTCAGAGCCCCTTTAGTGGGAACAGGATGCACCACGAGAAGGCGGGGTTGACATTTGTCAAGGAGATGCTGTGATGTCATGCATCACCTGACCTTGCATATATATATATGGACTTTTCATTTTCCAAAATTCTGTGTTTTAATTAGTAAAAAAGTCCGGAATTCAGGATAAAATCCCGACCAAAATCACCCCTCTAATTAGCAAAGGATCAGCAGGGGGGACACTTAAAAAAGCGAGGAGGGGAAAATGATGCAGTTGCATAGATTATAAAATGCTTTTCAACATATGACTGACCATGCACAGCTCAGCAGTTTAAGGTTTGTTACGCAAGTTTATCAAGCACAAGATCGTAAAGAACGGATTCTGTTCTTATACCGACTTTTGAATTGGACTATTTCCTACAAGGGTAGGTTTCCCCAAGTCTCTTCTCTCTGATAACATACCAAAACTTCGTTGTAATCAAACAGATTTTATGTGAGTTAACATTCCTAAGCTTGGAGAATGAATACTGCTCTTATATCTACGCCTTTGAATTTAATTTCGACCATTTTCAACAGGGTAGGTTCCTAGGTTGTACCCAACAGCATAATTCCGCCAAAATCCAACCCCTTTTAGGTGAATTATCGTACGGACAAATGGAAAAAACCAAAGCATAAACGTTTCTGCAACCTACAGTTCGAAAGGGCTAGTAATTTCTAAAATAAAAACATAACGAACAGCGTGAAAACTAGCTCATACACAGAATATTTGAACCTACAGTATGCGCTCTCAATTATTAGGGATGACAGGGGGAAGGGAATAGAACTGTCCATAATTAGCATGTTTTCGTTGCGCTAGGCGCTTAAGCACTGCTGAATTCCGTCAGCTTTCCAATGGTCAAATGATTGAAATGTGCTGATGTTCATGGAATGAAATGGTTGATCAGCTATGATAACCGCATTAAAGGTCGAAGGGGCAGGGGCGATTTTTTTTACTTTATGCAACATTCTACATTACTCCAGCATTTATCTTGTCATCATCAACAATAGCAATGTAACTACCACTTACTATCACGGATATTGGCCAACTGAAAATCTGCCATACCACTAAGGGATACAACACACAGGTATCCTGTTACAATGTATTGTAATTGAAAAAACAACACAGATTTCAGAAATTAAGATCGAAAAAAAACTTCCAGAAATTAATACCATCAAGTCATGGTGTTTCAAAAATCCGCTTTCCTTTATAATGTTTAAAAACATGTTTTTGCTTTTTTACCTGTAGTGTATAATAAAAGTGGGTTGATTTTTTTATGGAATCAGACGTCCATATGTCCGATTGTCTTCGTCTGAGTTCACACGTTAGCTACTGTGTACAAGTAGACCTATTTTTTCAGCTCAAAAATATGTAGTTTTGTATATATTCACAGTACAACTCATTCCGTATTCCCACAGAACAAAATTCAGCAGATACAAAATGAACATCAAGACCCACCCAACACCATGTTTCTGATTGTCTGCTGTTTATATTCAAGAAATGCAAATATGGATCAATGGTGAATGCAGCAACTATGGTTTTTATTTATTACCATGAAAAAAAAAAAAAAAAGGAGCCTTAAAGCTGTAAAGGATATTTCTCCCCCTCCCCTTCCCGAAAACATTCCGATTAAGTTCAAACAGCAGGAGCACACGTCCATGCACACTCGCACACAACTCCTGGAATGTCCTGATGGAACGGCTTCTTTTTGTTTGGCACATCGCCATAATTCACCACCCGCAGCTCACTGAAGTGTCTTCCTCCTTCACCCTAACTATAGGAGAAAACGTAAAAAAAAAAAAAGTTCCCAAACCAAATTTACGTCATAACGTTGCAATTTACTAAAATACGTTTATCTGCTGAATTTCGCCTAAATCCATTGAAAACTTGTTAATTATAGATTTTTTTATTAAAACAGTAACTCAGATGTCTGAATAAAAATGTATGTTTGTAATTCAAATAGAGTCCATATCATCACAGAAACAAAATTTAAGGATCACTCTTTTTAAATAAACCATGGCATCTAAAAAAATTAATTCACTTGCTTTTCCCGTAATCTATAATTGCAGTTTCTTTTTTTCAATCCGATTTTGCAACGGAAGATTTTTTTTTTTGCATCTGCTAAAGTTTCAAACGGAATTTGGCGAAATTTGCACTAGAACTTTATTGTGATGTATTTTAACCGCTGTAAAATTTTTACTGTTATTTTCAAAATTTGGGAAAATGGATTTCTGAAAAATATCTTAGTCCTTTTGAGCAGTGGAAGTGATAAACAGGTGTTTGCTTTCTTCCCAACCAAGGGCTTCGGATCAGCGCCCCCAGCTGTCAATCAACCGTTGCTATGGTAACACACTTTCTGCTCAAGGCTCACTGTCTAAAGAGGCACACATAATAAAAATTTCCAATGCTAACTTTTTAAGTTTTAAACCGATTCAAATGGAATTTTGGGAGTGAGCTTCTGTAATCTAATTATAGTAAATGTAAAAATTTCAGCCACTTTTGTGAAAAATTCGCAAAGATAGTTTTCTTATTTTTTATCATAAGTAGCCGAAGTCTCTTGAGGGGTGGGCCGGAAGCAAGCGTCTTAATGCAATAAACAAGGAGCAGATGAATGAGTAGTTCAGGCATACTCTTCACTGGTGGATGCCAGCTGACTTGGTAAACACGCAACCCCCTTGCAAATGCTAAATGTCTCTTCTTTCCCCTTCTGTTGTTCTCAGCAGTTGTCGGACGGACATCAAGCTCAGGGCTAGAGAATGCATCAAGCTCCCCTTCCCTAACAGACCTGCTAGTAATCATCCAATTTTATTGCACTGGAAGTAGTGCCTCCCCCCCCCCCAGCCAAATTAGGATTTGGGCACATCTGAAACACCACTGTTGCCAGCGGTTTCTTTGAGAACAGAGGAAAGGAACTTAAAAAAAATGAAGGGGTAACACGACTTCCTAAAAGGGCATTTTTTTTAAGCACTAATTTCAAATTTCAAGGCTTTTCAAGACAGCATTAAAAAAATACCGTTTTTCCAGGATATTCCAGGCCTTGAAAACGTAATCGTGATTTTCCAGGACTTTCCAGGTTTTCAAGCACGCGTGAGAATCCCACCCCTGTACTAAATCTCACTATTAATATAAAGACTAAACCAGAGCAGCAAGTCTTCTTAAACCATTAAGGCAGGTTTTACGAGTGGTCAACGGTCCAGGCATCAAACCAGATGGCATTTGATATCGTTGAGAGTTGATATCTTCACAAAATATTTTTGGTGAAATTTTAATTTTAACAAAAATAATTTAGCATAAAAAGGTATCTTAAATATTGTCATGTTTATTTTTTTTTATTTTTTTTTTTGGCATTCAGATTTTTATTGTGAAAGGAAAACAGGGTAATTTGTATTAAAAGTTTTGGTTTTTTTTGTTCTTTTTTTCACATACCCAGCCAGTCAACTGGATTTCTTATTTATATGCCCAGATCAATCATTTTAATGACCCCTGCATCCGGGCAATGGCATTTTGTGTGTGCCCTGATCTGATAATGATTCTGTCCATGAATCCATGCCACTTTGTACATGTACGTTTAAGTTTTTTTAACAATATTTTTAGCAAAATATTACTCTAAACACAAAAATACGCAAAATTTCACAAAAAAGGAGGGAGGCTATCATCTTTAAAAACCTAGATCAACCCCTGAACACATAAAAGAGCCTGCCAAGATACCAACATGCAGGATTCAACCCTTCTGATATAGAAGACTGATAGACACAAAGACAAATGAAAAACAATATTTGCATAAAATATTATTTTCCTTGATGCCAAAAGGGTATTAAAAAAAAAACTTTACCATTCTTGCAAGATTAAAACATCCTAAAATGTAGTTGCATGAAACACACAATCCAAAATTATAAATTTTTCACTTTGTGCATCAACATCCATAGCTAGGCAAAAGAACCTGAAAGCATGCCACAGTAAACAGAAATAGCTGTAATGAAAAAAGTATACCTTGAATGTAATATCCATCACGAAGTCCACCAAATTTTTCTTGACCAGCAGTGTCCCAGACATTAAACCTGATGGCTCCACGATTAGTATGAAACACCAATGGATGGACTTCAACACCAAGCGTTGCTGAAATTAAAACAAAAGCATGAATATTCCCTTGCATTTACCAAAATGTGTTTATATAATCTTAAAAAACCTGACTATAAAAATAACCATTATATATAAATGAAAGATTCATTGCTGCTAAATAATTAGCTTTCCTTCCCCTGCCACACTTGAATAAAACCTTCAACAAATTTTAAATACTTTCAATTTTTCATGTACCACATTTAGTCTTAGGTGAAGTTTACAACCTGGTTTCAGTTGTACTTCCAAACAACCTAAGTACCAAGAGAACAAATTGGAGAAAAGACAAATAGCTGTGTCACTCACATTTACTCTGTTAAACCGTCATATTTAGATACTTGTTAAAAATTAAATAAATAAATAAATATGGGTTAGATGTATGTACCAGTGAAATTCAAAAGAAATTATTTGGGATAAAAGAGGAGAATGGAATAAGTAGTGTTTGTCTGGTCTGAGATGGTGACGGAACAAGTGGATGCAGGCACTTTAGGTGAAAAGAAAAAACAGCTTAATTCACTGTGGTTCGGTAAGTGAGAAAGTTTAACGGCAGCGTTTGAAAGTGAAGCTTCAGAGAATAGCAACTGCAGAAGCATATGCTCTTTGTGATTTTGAACTTTCTGATAAGAAGCACAATTTCTGGAATGAACTAAAAGTTGTTTTGAGCCAGTTTGGTGATAATTCTAGCAGGGGATTTCAATCCTAGAGAAATTGTTTAGAATAAGGTATCTGAGAATGATCTTATGACCCACATGTGGAATGATAATGGTCAAAGATTATAAAAACTGCATTAGTCATATCTGTGTTGGTTTGGATCATTACCTGTCACACTGAGGCTCAATGTGCTATAGGGAAGAAGAAGAAAAAAACAACAACAGGTGGATTATAATGGAGAAAAACATTGTTCCGAGTTGCTCAGTGAATAAATTTGTGCAAGACTGATGTGTAACAGAAGAGGACAGGTTTTAAGAACTCTGTTGTCAATGTAACTGATTAGGTTTGTTGTACTGCAACAGTGGGTAGCACTAAAGTGAGACTTGGTGGAACAGGAAGATTAAAGCACTTGCAAACTGAACAAGTTTCAAGGTAGAGTCACAGAAGACAAATATTTTTAGAAAATCTAAAGTGGAAAAGCTGGTTTAAAAGGCAAAATGGTTTTATGCCAGGTAAGAGCTGCAGTAATGACATTTTTCTGTTGGTGAGTTGCTGCTACTTTAGTACATTTTGAGAAGGCTGATGAAGAGTTAAAAAGATGCTTCCATGAAAAAAAAAAAAACAACTGAGAATTTACTTTGTGTGAAACCTAAGTATGGTGGCAGTAAAAATTTGAACATGCATAAAAATGGAATTGTATAGAATTTGTTTACCACTGGTGCAGGAGTTTGGCAAGGTTGTATAATATTATCATACATGTCAACCTCTAAAAGTAGTTTTCAGTAACCAAGTAGTCAATGTGCTTACACCAAACCAATAATGTGGATCCCATATTTCTACTGTTTTCCTTTTCAGATTTGAGTAATTAGATATTTTACTGACAAAAATTTACATGATGCAGGCACAAGTTCTCGATGTCCGATACCTATAAGACAACATATGAGCTATACTTTTTATAAATGCAAATAGCAACTATGTAATTTACTGTTTTAAACTAGCCTACGACCTTTTGAACACTGATGACATCACAAACAACTCCAAAATAAGAAGACAGTTTGAAATTACTTTCAGGTCAGACCTTCTCAGTTTTAAAATATAATCTCGGTTCATAGAATCGTGAAAATATTTTTTACCAAAATATTTTATTGCTGGCTTATTCTGACTTAGCAGCTTATATTTTACAGTTTGAATAGCAGAAAAAGTTCCTATTTTCATATTGCCTGACTTTATCAAGTATATTGGCCATCATACTGAAAGAGCTTTCTACTTGAGGCCCATGAAAACAACTCAGAAGTGCTTTAACCATTTTAGATAAATTAAAGGATTTCTTCAATGCAAATACTTGACCCCACCAAATATCAATTTGCATATTACTTCAGTTTCATCACAAAAAGGAGGTAGGGACTTGTCAACTAGGTAGAGGTGCTCAGCAAGTGCATACTGTTCCTTCTCTTTTTCAGACAAAACATTTGAGACAAGATGAGGAAACTTTTTCAATCTGCTCAGAGTAAGAGAATGTCCCCTTGCTGTTGGATCAATTGCTGAAAAGCATTTCAAAAGTTCATTGTTCAATGGCAATGTTTTTTTTTTTTTTGCAGATGCTGAGCACACCTAACATATGCTCCACTAGCTTTGTCCAAGAACTCTCTTACTGTGGCATTGTTTGGGTTTTCAGAAACCATAGATTCTGTAGTTGCACCCAAAAACATTTTGTTTCTTCAAGTGAGAGTCTGAAGCAACATCTAACAGAAGAAGTTGTTCTGCTGTTTTATGTTTCAAAATTTTTTGCTTAACAAAAAATGACAAAAAGTCCAAAAACAACTGTTCTTGTTGATCATGAAGTTTGTGTATAAGTGGTTTTTAGTCTGAAACAAACAAACATTTTTTTAAAAGGGGCAGAACAGCAACATAAAAATGTATGATGAGTTTGGTTTTCCTCCTTTGGTGAAACAGTTTTGCAATAATCCTTACTTTTCGTGCTCTTCCTTTCACAGTCAATTTTTTACCAGATAAATATTTATGAATTTCCTTTATTTTTGATTTTCCTTCACGACCGATTTTTTTTGTTTATATATTGCACATAAAATTGAAAAATAGATGTTTGCATCATCAGCATTTATAAAGGCATAGTAGAAAATAGTGAGAGCATCTGCATTCTCAAGTTACACTGGCGGAAAGTGAAAAAAGAACACCAAGAAGGAGACGTCTGATACCAACGAAATTTATACAGCATAATAACGGAATACAGAGGATAACGTGATCAAAACATTATGGCAAAATACAGCTGTATTTGCTGATAAACTGAAAAATAACATTTCCATGTAACATTGTTAGTAAGAGATTGAACCGCCATGAACTGCGTCACACTGTGCAATTCTGGTATGGAGTCTGTCGTACAGATGTTGGATGTAAGTTTGGGGTATTGAGTTCCAAGCATCCTCAACTTGGGCGCGTAAATCGGGGATGGTCGTGGAGACCGGATAAGTCGTCCTATAAAATCCCACACATGCTCAATGGGGGACAAATCCGGTGAACGTGCAGCCCATAGAAGTTGTCTCACACCCTGAAGTGCATGTTGCGTTGCAGGTGCCGTGCGTGGGCGTGCGTTATCTTGCTAAAAAACACCACGATGGACCGACCTTACAAATGGCACAACAACGGGCTGAATGATGATGTAGGAGGTGCTGTTTAACGTACCCGGTACAAACACTAGTTGTGTACGGGAGTGATAGCTGATCGCTCCCCACACCAGGTGTAGGCCCTGTGTGTCGCTGGGGAATGCAAGAAGGGTGGAGACGCTCCCCTGTGCGTCTGCAAACACGCATACGGCCATCAGTCTCCCAAGCAGAATCTCCTTTCATCGCTGAACACGACAGATCGTCATTGCATTCTCCAGTGCAGACGTTGGCGTCACCACTGCAGCCGTTCCTGACGGTGGGCTGGAGTCAGAGGTACACATGCCAGAGGCACACGTGCATGTAGTCATGCATCCAGTAGACGGTTGCGGATTGTTCGCAGTCACCTCAGGTGCAACGGCAGCTTGGATTTGCCTCGCATTGGATGTTCTGCTTGAGAACGCCGCTCAGCTTATGCGTTAATCCGTCCGCTCATCAGTCCGTCTGTGACTCCCGGTTCCACGTCTTCTCGTGTGGGAATGTTCCTTGGACCATCTATGCCACCATCGTACCACCACCGATACTTCAACTCCATTCTGAACTTGAACCTTGCTCTAAGTCGGATAACTCCTGAAATCGTACACGTCTTCAGTGTCCAGGCATTGCAGCTTCTTCAGGGTCTTCGCACGTGTCAGTACGCCGACGACTGATTACAGTCACTTTGCCGTACTTCTTAAATACCACAGACGATAATTTGCATATTATGCCGTGCTGTGGCGTAAGCGCTCACCGGTTGGTCCCGAAATTAACATCACACCTACGTAAACTCTACCCCATTAACATATGTAAATTTCATGATTGTCCGCCAATTCCTTCTTGGTGTTCTTTTTTCACTGTCCAGCAGTGTATTTAGAGAGACATCATAACAGGATAGCCAACGATGTTGCACCATGTTATCGACTTGGGTAAACTTTATTCCCAGTACCAGGCATATTTCTGTCAAGCCTTCTTTCTGATCAACAGACCACCGGAAATCACAAAAGATATGAGATACTTTTCTACATAGCCATCAAAAGGTTTACAAAACATTTTGCACGCATTGTGCACATGATGACAGGAATCACCATATATGTCTAGCAGGTGGGTAGCTTTCTCACGGATCCTTGTTTCGAGACCAGTTTTGGAACCACTCATCACATTGCAAGAGTCCAAGAGAATAGACATTAAATTATCCCAAGGACATTATACTTCTTAAATAAAGTAGAAAGTTCCCTAAACAGATGTTCAGGGGACAGTCTTGTAACATTTATACTTTGAAGATGTTCCACAACTACTCTATTCATTACTGGTGAAAAAAAACTAACAGGCACACACACAACTCTGTTGTATTTATTGCTAGTAGCTTCATCAATATTAAATGAAAACTTAACTTTGTTTATATTATTGATAGTCTCATCTAAAAATGTCTTGGCTAAACTAAGCCTCATTTTATATGATGCGGTCGTACATGCCATGGATAAGTGTGCAAGTGCTTTTTTATCACCTGCTAACACTTTGCTTAACTCTATGAGCACTGGTGATACAGTAAAGGGCATAAGAGATCGAAAACATTCGTGCTGAGCAAGACAAGGAATTTAAGTTCACAAAACTGTTTTTGCACAATAAAAAAGGGTAGTTAAAAGCTGATGATAAATTAAAAGACTTTAGTAAGTACAATTAAACATCACAGTTAAAAAACATAAGACCTTTCGGGGCCGCATCGGTCCCATCCTCAGATGTAACACAATCACACAATACATGAAGGAACAATGATATAAATACATCAAGAAAATGGTTGCATGATTAGGTGGCGTAGTTTGTATGTGCAGATGAACCGAGAAGAAAAAGGCTTAATTGATGTTATTTAAAAATGTTCAAGTTCAGAATGGAGTTGTTCCTGGCTGTCAATGCAAGTTTCCATGCAATAGGAATAATAGAAGGGTAATCATCATCATGGCTGTATAAAATCGACGTACGCGCGCACGCAGTGCGCAGGAAGTATTGGATGTTCGCAGGAAATTTTAAGTTGTAATGTTTTTTTTTTTTAAGAAATGTTACAGAATATGTTGTAATTTTTTTTTTAACTAAACACAGAAAGCAGATGGGAAACACAGTCAGGATTAATTCCTAAAATAAATTGTGTTTAATTTTAGTCAGCCGCTGTGCTATGCTCAAAAGCCGCAGGTACCGCTCTGAGCATTCTAACTGCCGACGTTGATGCGTCCATGCAGCGACTTCGGGTTTCGCAAAAACCTACCTACAAAGGAAACCGCTTTTCTCTCTTTGAAGGAAGAAACACCCTTATCCAGATGGTAGGGGATACGGATAGGGGGTCGCATTGTGGACAGTTAGGTCCTGTAGTTGCGGAGCGCAGGAGAACAGACCGAGAGTTGAAAGCCCTGCAAAGAGAAAACCCAGGGAGAAAACCTGCCTCACGTTTTGTATCATCCGTTTGCCTTCGCCTCAAACGAGGTCGGCAGCAATTAGTCATTCTTGCTTCCTCCCTGAGTGAGCTATCTGAGAGTACCCCCCCCCGGCACATCAGGCCAGAGGGTCCGCTTCTTGGCGTCGTCAGATTGTGACGACTCGACTTCATTTATCAAGCCAACGACAGCTAATACAGCAGTACAAAAGAATCGGACTCAGGTGGCTGTTTGCGGCAATGCTGACTTTTCCAATCATCATTTTAAAACTGCTCCCATGTGGCACAACAAATAAAACTGGGAAGGAAACATTCTCCCTCTCTCTCTCTGAGCCTATGTGACAATTACCCCCCCCTACTTTTTCTCCAATTGCGGGCAAGGGTCAGATCAGATGTCTTTTGAGTTGGCCAGTGGCAGGTTTCAGTTGACGGAGAACTTGTTCGTCGCTGGTCCATAGTACAAGCTCAACCACATTTGCACTCACGTATATTCTTATTTTCAGTGATAGCTTTCAAACTGCAATGAAAAAACATTGCCCTCCAAGTAAATGGCGCAAAGTCATATGCCGTATTTGCCACGAAGAATTACTGGAGCAGAACTATTCTTCGCATATTAAGAATAATCATCCAAGAACAAATGCTGCTGAGAAAAGAGGTGCGGATCAAGCATCAATTTCAACGTTTCTTCAATCTATTCGCAGCCAACCTAACCCAAGTGAAAGTCATTCAAAAACTAACAGTCCAGTTTCGAATGATGACAATTCTTCATGAAGAAACAAGGCAAAATCAGGAACCACAGCCTGCGAATGAAACTACCCCTTTTTCTTCTTATAACGCTAGCAGTGATGTCAACAAGAAGTTGGATTACATTCTTGATCATATGAAAACTATTGAGAAAGAACTGGCTAATTTAAAAAGGGAGAAAAACAGTGTATCACAATGCAGTGAGAAAAAGGGTGAGTTATTCTGTGAAAAAAATGAGAATTATTTGTTTAATAGTTGCCGCTCAATCTAGGATTTAACCTCAACTTTTGATGAACTTGAGTATAATGAATCATCTTGCAATGTCGAACGTGTGTACCCAGTGACTAACCTTTACCATACATTGATGGAATTAATTGTCATCCAGCTGTATTTGTGTATGCCCCAGAAAACAGGACATCATTTCCAGAAGGCTGTAACCTACCCCAGAACTTTCGCAGCCTTAAATATCACTTGAAAGAACACGTGGCAAGCCGTGAGCACTTATCACATATGCAGTTAAAATAAAAAAATGAAAGAGAGAAAAAGCAGCATCAGCAAAGAGAAAGAGAAATAGCACTGCGCATTGGTCGAATAGCTTATAAACTGTATTACAAAGGATGGCCATATCATGACTTCGAAGAAGAAATTGCACTTAGTATATGCAATGGATGTGATCTGGGTGAAATTAATCATTCAGAAGCCTTTCCCAAAAAGTTTCTTCCATTTGTGTCAGGTGTAGTAGCCAATCGTGTGAAGAGATTCCTTCACAATAGACTTTCACAAACTGGATTCCAACCAAACAAAAATAATTGCTGATAAGGCAACCTGGAAACACCGTACCAGACAGTTTGTGATGGCTGTAACTGTAGTTCCCGATTCTGATGATCTTATTCATGCTATCTACTTAGCTCATCCAGTGACAAAAGCACACTCAGGAAGAGCAGTTGTCGATAGCATTATATCATGTATTATAGATGAATGGGAGATTTCAAGTGACCAGTACCTTGGTGGTTTTTTTGATGGTCAATACTTTCATTTAGGTGTGCCAAAGCTTCTCAGTGAACACTTCAGCTTGAGATCTAGTTCAAGTCTAAATGACCACCCACATTTTTATTATGATTGGGATCCAATGCACAAAGCTGGACTTGTTAATGAACGCATCTGAAAGAACCCAAAATTTGCTTGGGTAAGTATTATTACTCACATAATTGGCTCCATATTTACTGTGTTCAATTGGGGTGAAGAGTATGAGAAATTGCTAGATACTGTAACACAGATGGGAAAAGATGCTGCTGAAGGACATTCAGAAGAGAAAATATCTTTTGCTAATCCTTGCTTTTACAGTGAAACAAGATTTGCAAATTCTGTTAGAAAGGTTTATGACAGCTTCAGAACCAATTATAAAGCTATCATTTCTATTTTTGAGGAAAAGCAAGCCGACATAGTTGATGGAAGTGCAAGCCAGAGACAAAAGGCAAAGGATGCCAACCAACAGATGAATACCATATTCAACAGGAAGTTTTGTTTGAGACTCTTAGGCCTTTGCGACCTCTACGAGAAATTTGGCGAACTCGTTAATACTTTGCAAAAAGTAAACATTCTTCCACATGAGCGATATGACCATTTCATGAAAGTAGTAGATCACCTGGATACTATGACTTCAAAAATTGATCATGCAATATGTCCATGCAGCAGTGTGGAGTCTATCAATCCTGATGTTGTCTTGGTGATTAAGGAAAAAAAAAGTGTTTTTGGCCTTACTACCATTGTGATCAAACATCTATTGAAAGTGTTGGGGAATATTCAAGGGGTTCCCCTGTTACTTTTAGAGCCTTAAGAAGGCAGCAATTTTACAAGGGCAACACGAAAAAGAATTGAAGGAAAACAAGATGTAGATGCAATTGTCAAAAAAAAGCTCATAGAACTTTCACTGGAAATGGTGAAGGGTTTTCGGGGAAACTGTGTTTACATCAGATGACAAAGATACACTTAATCGCATCCGAAATATTACAGACATAAAATCCTTAGCTATAAAAATCAGAAGTAAAGGAATTCCTCTCACAGCTTCTGTTCAAATGCCTAAGTTCTTGGTGTCTTCAAAAAAACTTGTTCATCAGATTACAGAAATCCCAGATAGTGAAGTACAGTTTCAGTACAGAATTTTCCCGAAGAAGCTTGATGAGATGGTCAAGGATATGCCAGAAAAAGAGTTTAGAAGCATGACTAGCATTAAAATAATTCAGCACTTTTTGAAAAGCAAGGATTTGTTATTTCAAACAATAGAAACAGTTATACATTGCATTTGTGCTGGTTCCATCATGATGTCTGTTGTAGTCATTAGCTTCAAAATATGAGCACCACAACAACAAAAGAAGACCCATAACAGAGGAGACAGCAGCCCATGAAATGATGATTGCAGTCAATGGGCCTATACCTACCAAGTGTGATGCTGTCATTATTGAGGCAATGAAGAAGTACTTCAATAAGCATGACCATGAATATCATTTCTTAAGGCACAGCCGTTCGTTCATTGAAGGATTGGATGACATCCAAAACTGTTGACAAACTTCTTTAAAAAAAAATCCCCTCTTCATTTTATGGACCAGTAACAGCTGTGATGCATCTCTTTCAAGTTGTATGCTGAAATTTTGAGGTTAGTGTATCTTTGTAATTTGTGCCGTTATTTGCAATATGATTATCAAATTTCAATATACTACAAATCCACTTCATTAGTGCTTTAATACAATTCCTAAAAAAGTAATTTAAGAGTTGTATGGTCTACTGAAATGTTAAAACCATTTTCAGGGAGTAGAACCACTGAATTAATATAAATATAATGGCTTATTATGCTTTATTTCAATTATACTTTAGCAAACAATGAACATATTAAGTTATTCCTACAAACTGCAACATATACATTTGGGAGAAATTGATATTTGTCAAGGAAGTATTCAGAATTCAGGTATGGAAAACATCAGTAATTTTATGGGATTTGCGGAACACTGAATAGTAACACCATTTGCTGCCTATCAAGTTTGCTGAAAATGTATATGTATTTGGAATCTAGCATAAAAACCATGTTTACTCATGAAGTAACTCTGGTGAATACAAAAGAATAGAGGGGCTAGAGTGAGTCAAAGGTAAATCAGGTTGCAAAATGTAAAGCTAGCTTCACCCAAAATTGGAGCAATTTTTATATTTTTGACCTTTTGCAGAAGTGTTTCAAAATTATTTTTTAAGAGGTGAAAGTTTAGGTCCTAAACTTTCACCCCCCTCAAAAAATTGTACAAGACTTCTGACCTAACTTTACACTTGCTTGCCAGTCCTACTTACCCTTTGTGACTCTCCTCGCTCCTCCAACCTTTTGTATTTGCACCAGAGTTACTTTACAAGTAAGCATTTTTTTATACTGATTATAAATATATGCATATATGTTTTTGGCAAACTTCATAGGCAGCAAATGAGTGTTTCTGTTGAGTGACGCAACCTCAGATCTCCACTGAAAGCTCGCAGGAAATTTTAGGTGCCAAACGTGTGTACGCAGGTAGAAAATATTTTTATACAACCCTGATCATCATTGCAGCATGCAGACCCAAATTCGTAAATAATTAAGCCTTCAGCAAACAGAGTATTAGGCTTCGAAGTTAGGGTAGTCAGAATGCATGTTTCGTCCCAGCAATGCTGGTGAGACCCTTTCAAAGTAAGTCGAGAAAGTGTAGTATTTTGGGAACCCATTTTGACTGTGTATTTGTGTTTTTCAATCTTGTCTGTAATGAGCGCATGGTAGATCCCACATAGACAGTGTTAGCAGGAGCAATTTTTCTCGCAATGATCACACATCCGAGCTTTATGTTCATCCGATACTGTAACTAAATTAGCCATTTTTGTGGAACTAAAACACAAAAAAACCCCTCCAATTTACTTTTAAAAACACACGTGCTCGTTACAAACTGAGAACTGCCAATTAGTCTACAAAACGATTATGATGGCAATTAATAAACGGTCAATGTGTAGATTATGGTGCAAAATTCAGGGACGAAAAATTTCAAAAAACTTTGACGTACATCCTTTTTCAAATCGAAAATGCAAAAAAAAAGTTCATTGATAGTCATTTTTGAGAAAGTTTTACGTAAATTTTACCAGTCTGTGCAGGACGCGGAAATCCAGTCAACGGCTGCTGACAGAACACCTGCCCGTGGTCTCAGGGAAGCATCCCCGCAAAACACATTAGCATTTGTAACATTTTTCCATTTTCTAGCTCGAGATTTGGATGTTCCTGGAGAAACCTCTTTGCATACTTATTTGTTACAGAAATGATAATTCCAAGGATGAAATTGGTAAAAAACAAGTCAAAATATGCAATAGGTGCCGCATCACTTGCAGGAGCATGTTTGGGCCCTTGCATTTCATGATAATCAGAAGGATGCTGAGGTTGTTCATCACTTCCCTCCATTACATCCTCCCATTCACTTTCAGAACTTTCATGATCTGAAGATTCACTATCAAGATCTTCACTTTCCGAAAAGATATTGTGTGTGTGGCATGGTGGCTAGTTTTCTGGCTTGATGTTGCTTGGCCAATATCACTCTCAGATGATACAAAACTTTCACTCTCACTAGAAGCCATTTCAAATAATCTTACGAAAAAATTTCAGGCAGTAGGAAAAAGCACATCTGCTAGTCTAAGGAAAAAGCTGTCAATAAAGTCATTATCAGCTAACACGAGTTTGGAAAAGAGAAATTAATAATGTGAAGAGCTTCTAGTAATAAAACATCGCACTTAATTCTCCCGCGCGGCAAAAGCCCGCAAGAAATATACACTGCGTCATCGCTGTACCACGCGTTGCGTATTATTGCACTTCGAACGGGGCTCGAAAAACTGATTTCTGACAGTACGACGCCTTATAAATCACCAACAATGCCAAGTGAACAGCCCTCCCTCAACTGCAGTAGGAAAAGTTTTGGCTAAAGTAGCCTTTCTCCCGTCACACAGAGAAAGTGCAAACTCTTTCATGATACAACACTTATGGCATATTACCATTCTTTCGATAATATCGCTGTTTGACGATATGATTCATGGAGATTCCATTTCAAAACTATATGATGTGATCATCGACACCGATATCTGCCGTCTGATTCGAGAAATACGTGGATAAATATCGAAGTCCGACGAATCGGTCGCGTTGCACTAAAAGGGTTAACAAAAAAGGATACAAAATTGAGATTCTCCAAAACACACGGAAATCCGTAATTCTTCCACCTGTCCGTAATTCCGTAATCTGACAGTCGAAACCGTATTAATTACGGACAATCCGTAATAGTTGGCACATCTGCATTAGGCCTAGCCGAGACACACATGCAGTAGTACATGCGGCTTCACTTTCACAAACAATGGGAGGGCCTCCGTCTTTTACTTTATATTTCCCATTCTTCAGTGGTTTATTTTAGGAATTTGTAAATCGGTGAAAACATTGATGTCCCCCGTATATTCTGTCTTCGGCAATGGCATCGTAACGGGTGGGCCACAAGGCCCCCTGACTGAAATACAGGGATCATATTGGTGACAAAGTTTGTTTTATTTATTCTTTTTTTCCCCTTCCAAGTTTAGGGGTGAACAGTCCTTGTGTTGCTTTTTACTTTTAACACTAGGGACTATTTTTTGTAGCGGAGGTAGTTCTTTCAATCAGCGACAACAGTAAGGAGCAATAGTGTCTGGCTCAGGCAAGGCCGCAGCTGTACCAAAACAATCTCTTGCGGCATCCTTACGCATCGATCTCCGGCACTCGTGCTGGTCCTGATTGCAGCCTCACGCCCAGTAATCAAGTGTCATCGTTGCCTCTTACATAGGTAAATTTTACGTAAAACTTTTTCAAAAATGACTATCATTGAACTTTTATTTTTATTTTACATCATTTCTGATTTCAAAAAGGATGTACATCAGTTTCAAAAAAAATTATCATCCCTGAAATTTGCATCATAATCTTTGCACCGCATCCTGAATAAGCAGTTACCCAATCCCCTATGCCACATAGAAAACTGGTAAGCACAAAGTCAGCGACATCCTCGGAAATCAGCTGTAAGACCACACCTTCACCAGGGAAGCCCCACCTACTTACTGCCTTTGCAGTTGGCATGCTGCAGCCAATCACAGTCAAGTTCTGCAGCCCAGATGTTTCTGGGCTGGAGAACTTGATGCTGGCGCTGCTCACGATTGTGACTCGTCCTTCTGACCTGCGACAGCTTTATCTGCCTCCAGCTTTGTGAGAGTTTAAAAAGGACTCTACCCCACCCTACCCCAGGGGTGCAGAATATGTCCGAACGCGCGATCGAGGTTCGGGGGAAATCAAGGCAGCTCTGGGAAATTTTTTGCGCGGGGGCAAAATGACAATACAGTACAATTCCCAAATGTCGCGCTCCTAAAATCCACGTGGATTCGAACATCGGTCACAGTTAACAGACGGGTTAAAAAAAAAAAAAAAAAAAAAAAAAAAAAAAAAAGGTTTCAGAAATCTTTTTTATTTTCCAGCTGACAAAAAAAAAAAAAAAATGTTTAAGATATTTTTAAAGGTTTTTAAAATATTTTATGTGTTTTCCCTATTTGAAAATTACTTTTTTTTTTTGATTGGAGGTTTAACGACCACCGTGAGCAACTCAATGGGCTATAAGCAGTCGCCCGTTCCTAATTTAGGGTCACTGGTTCCAGGGAAGGGAGAGAGCCAGTGCCGTAAGACAAACACAACATCCATGCCTCACCAGGATTCGAACCCGGACCCCATTCGGACGAATGATCAGAGGCCATCGCTTAGACCACTGCGCCACCGGGGCGGCAAAAAAAATAAAAAATAAAAAAAATATTACTAATGATATACGTAATAGTGTTGTTCTCAATAGACTGTTTGGTGGGCACCCGCCCAGCTGACAGTGTTTAAGCTGCCTATCACTTTTTCACCAAATCGCGACAAGCACAATACGCCAAAAGAAAGTTCACCTGAATCGTCAAAAAACGAATGCTAAAAATTGCGTTTTGTTTGTTTTTTAATCCTTGTTACCATTAAGAAATTTGCTCATTTTTATTTTTATGTGGATAAAAATCAAACATTTAATCTTGCATCTCCCGTGCGCAGTCTCCGTACTGAGAATCCAAGACTTAGTTCTGTTAAATGCTAGGAGTTCGACGTAAGGGGAGTGTGTTTGTGTGTGTATGTATGTTGGTGGCCTTCAAGTGTTTTAGTGAACTGGGGGAGATAGATGGCAGAAAAGGGGAGGGTGATATTGGGTGGGGCCAGCAGAATGCGACAAGAGCAAGAGGGGAAAAAACTTCCTCTTCAGCTCACATGATTGCTGACCTTAATGAAAAACGCAAAAATGCATTTTTGCAAATTTTTCAGACAGCTGCCTGAAATTTCTATAAGCACCATAAATCCTTGTTACAAATGGATCTGCAAAATTTCGCGTGAATTGTTTAATAACTTTTTAAACTAGCCATGAAAATTTTAATTAAACATTCCTGTGTGCCTGTTCCTCGTAAATCTCTTAACAAAAATGTTCATGGCTAATTAAAAAGTTTTTAACCAATCAAAGCAAAATTTTCAGAGTTGACTACTCTTAGCTGATGATGGAGTGTGTAAAAATTTCAGCCAGTTTCATAAAGAATTGACAATGATGAGTTTTCTTATATTTTTTATCCAGTCTACTGGCAAAACCTTTGTAGCAAACAGGGAACCCTGCTCTTACGTAATGCAGTTACGGGAGATGGGGAACCCTCCGGCTTTCCCCGCCATCCCACTTGTTGAATTTAGCGGACAACAAGTTTTGTTTCAAAGTTGATAAGCAGCTCTTTCCTTTGTATGCTACACTATGGATATTTGTTGAATACTGTATAAATAAAAATATGCTTTTTTAATGTGAAACATTTGAGTATGATACAGTATTTTGTCATTTACAGTAGTACAGGAATTGCGATAGTTCAAAAGAAAAATGTACGGCGTGTGAACAATGGACAGAATGTCACGCAGGGACGAGGTGCTAGTTGATGAATGTCAAATAATTCCCACACTTCAAACCCCAGTGCAGCACGCTGGTGAAATTAAGGGGGGGGAGTTTATGTACGTACATATGATGTTTACCGCGATGCAATTAATTTACTGTAATGTCAAAACAATGATAAAATTAATTCAACTACAGAGAAATGTGCTGTCTGCTAGATTTAAAAGCGATCAGCACTTTCATTGCACAATTGTGTTCATCACTTCAAGCTTACTTAGCAATGTGTGATTGACATACAGTATTTCGTAAATAAAAATTCAATTAATTAATATAGTACTGTATTATGAATTTGTTCCCTATATTTTACTTACTTATTAAATACTGTACATATATCTACATAAATTCCAAATACTACTAATTACAGTATTAAATACATATTACTAATTATTAAACAAATGAAAGTCTAATACATACATACCATCTTATTTGAATTAGTATTATATAGTTTAGAGAACCTGTGTGTGTTTACAGTACATATGTACTAGTAAACACACAAAGGTTCTCTAAAATCTGCAGAATTCTAAAATCTGCACAACCTCTGGAACCAAGTTGTGCGGATTTTCGGAATTGTACTGTAGTAATATAAAACGAAAAATTGACTTATTAACAACTAATATGTGAAAAATGGGAGTAATTTACTTCACGGTAATCAGGTAATCATTTTGAAAAATGTGTCGTCATGAATACAAGAGGTTACGAGGGCTGTGACATACTGCGAACTACCGCTCGCAAATGATTCACCGAGCCTAAACGACTTTACTAATGTCAAGGCGGAGACAGCGTGGCGTGAGTAACGAGTACAATGCAACCACTAGTCACGCTAATAAACGTTTCCAAAACCAATGGGCCGCTCTGGCGGCACAGAGGTCTAAGCGATGGCTTCTAATCATTCGCCCGTGATGGGTCCGGGTTCGAATCCTGGTGAGGCATGGATGTTGTATTTGTCTCATGGCGCTTACTCTCGCCTTCCCTGGAACCAGCGGCCCTAAATTAGGGACAGGAGACTGCTTATAGCCCACTGAGTTGCTCTAGGAGATCATTAAACCTCCAAAAGAAAAAAAAATAATAATGGCAGCGAATGTGTCATAGGTGCTGATTTGAAAAATTATTGGGGGTCCTGGACATTTTAAAGTGAATGACCCATGCATTTTTCAAAGGATTTAAGTCGAATTTAAATTTCATTCAGTAAAATTATCTGGCACAATTAGACGTCTGGAATGCTAGAATGAAATAAATTAGTTAATTACAGAATTTTTTAGCTGTTTATTTTTCAGCCTCTCTGCCCCGGGTTGCTTCTTGATTCGCCTATTCTTCATACGTCGAAAGTTAATGGGTTCCGCCATTTTAGGCAAGGAAAGAATTTTTGATTTGTCTATTTCTGTCTCGCCTAAAACTTTCACCTGCTAGAGGGGGAGACTCACCTGGAGCACTAAACCTTCCGTCGCAAAAAAAAAAGGAAATTTTTTTTCGTGAAAAAAAAAAAAAGCTAGTTATTCATTGGAATAAATATTAGCTGTTTTTTTTTTTTTTTTTTTTCAAATTTTTATGCAGCAGGCTTTAAGGAGAGTTCTTGATCATTGACATATACTCTAATAATCGCTTAAACTTGTATGGAAATCCACTACAGTTTTTGGGGAAATTTCAGAGAAAAAAAAAGTGTTCTGGGGAAATATTGGGCCCCGAACATTTTCTGCCCCCTGCCCTGCCCCCACGATTATTGCATTTCTGCATCGATCTCAGAAATTCTCCCAGAAGACTTCCCAAAACCAAAAGACAGAATTCCACCTTTTGGCGGAACTCTTTCATTCCCTGCTTTTTCCAGGAATAAATAGTAACAAGACACTCATATTTTAGATATGTTGGAGATATGGCTATTTCTGCAATTAAACGAAAATTCATGCGACTACAACTTTCAGCTCGATGGAGGGCAACCACATTGGCATCTGGATGTTCACTATTATCTTAATGAACAGCTTCCTAACCGCTGGATTGGTCACTATGGACATGTTGACAAGGCGCTCTACAGGTAGCCCACCAGGTCTCCGGACCTGACCCTTGCAATTTTTTCTTATGGGGGCATGTTCAGGATAAGGTGTAAGTGCCACTATTGATTATCATCTCAGCACAGTTCGGATGACCAACGAAAGCCACATAGAACATTTATAAGACATGAAAACAAAATTTAGTCAGTTTTTCTTTATTCTATGTACATTTACTCGCTGTATATTTAGAAACATAAAATAGTCATTTGAAATTGGATTAATTATTTTGAATTACCTTGTATACTTGGCAAAAATAAGAACTGAAACATGAACGTTTTTCTGTTATATATATTCAAACAAAATTTTTGAATATTTTTGCTTGGCAATTAGGCCATTTATCCTCTCTATTTCCAGACTTCAGACTTCCAAAGCTGTCTTTTATACCCAACAGTCATTAAGGTTACATATTTTCTTCGCAATTAATGCATTCCCAAGGATAAAAATTTGCACATCGATAAAACTAACTTTAAGTTATAGCATGGAATACTTAATACTTGCTAAAACATAACGATAAGCAATCCAACATTTGTTTGTCTAGTGACATCAATGTACAGGCCGTGCTGTATCTATTAACAGGTCTGAACATTACTAAAAGAAAAATAATGGATTTTTAATATAATTATGGTTATGTTTTAGGAAGTATTAAGCATACCATGCTATAACTTAAAGTGAGTTCTATTGATGTGCAAATTTTTATCCTTGGGAATAAATTTGTAATGAAAATATGTAAAGAAGTTTTACCATTGGAAACAAAGGACAGAGATTATAAGGTGGAACCACCTAAAATTCTGATTCCACAGATTTTGATACTTTAACTTATTACAACAAAATTTATCAGCCAGATCATAAAATGAGTTGTGTACTAATTTTCTAACTTACCTACATATTTCTTTTCAAATTCACCAGTCAAATGCCTCTTCACAAAAGTGGTTTTTCCTGTGCCACCATCCCCAACAAGTACGCACTAAAGGAAAAATTAAAAGTATAACATAAGCAATAAAACAAGATTAGTTATTCTCAATTTTGATCGATTAAATCAAAGCTGAGAACATAAATCACAAACCAAAATGTTACATGCTCAAATACACACACACACCAGGCATATACTGTATTATTTTTTTCTAAACATTTCACAAACAATAAGAAAACAAGAAAGATGACACCAAATTTTCAATAATGAACATGTCTTTTGAATCTTTTTCGATGCGAATAAAATCTATCAAAATTATTCCAAGTCAATGGAAAGTAAAAAAAAAGTCAACCGGATTTCTGCAATCAATAAAACATCCAGAAATAGGAACAGCTACTTAGTGGCTAAAAAGTATGTTATGAAAATTAACAAATGATGCACAAAAAGTTTGTCATAGCAGAAAGGAAAGTATCAGACAGAGAGATTTTCAAATCGAACAGTTAAAAGCAGAAATACAGAAGAAAACAATGTAACTCTACACCTTATAGCAGAAGAAGTTTGTATAATGGAAAAGTTCAAAATATGTGAAAAGTATTCATGGCAAAAGCTACACTTAGGAGAAAAACTTTTCAACTACATCTCCGGGAAGTAGAGATAACAAGAAAGAGGTTTTGACCTTTACACCCCCTAGTGGGAAAGCTATACATTATTTAAAGACGATAATGCTTCCCATCTTTATTGTAGGAAATAGCATACAGTAGAAAACATTTATCAACAGGATTTTTGAAGTGGAGATACACCACAGCGGGCTGTTGCTTTGGCATTTAAAGTTTTGGCCAACCCATTCACCAAATTCATTTCTTTTCATCGCAGTATTATAGTTAAGTACAAAAAGGTTATCCCCAATATTTTCACGAAAGCAATCCTCCCCCTTCCACACACACACACACACAAATTGCGAAACCCCTGAATCAGCAAATGGAAGTACACAAACACTCCATTAGCTACAGAACCGTAAACTACAAACTCCTCAAATACAAACCTAGAATGCTCCATAGGGTAAGGGATTGGATATCCAATGTTAAGATTTTTTAAATTGGACATGAGAGAGATCAGACCCATTAAATATTTGTGGCCCTCAGCTGCAAACCTGCATTTTGGGAAGGAAATCAACACAATGGTTTTGCAGTTAATATCTGACCAAAAGAAATTTTGAATCATGGTTTTAGTCCTGCAGATGCAGATATTGCTGCAAATGGAAACGTGAACTTATGCCCTTATTGGCACATTTGTGCATTAAGAAAAATTCGAAACTATAGGAGAAATATTACACACCAGAAAAGCTCTCAAAGAAAATGTTTCGAATTAGATTAGAAGCAGAGATATTGACACAAATAAGACATGCATCTATGCTTATCCTGCCATCAAACTGGAGGACTATAAAAATCAACGTAGGATTCCAAATCCACTGTGTCGCGTACACGTCCAACCCACCAATTAGAGCCATAGATGCATGCAACATCGTCTCTTTGTTTTATAGTCACAACTGATGATATGCAACCGACTTGATGTTCATTGCAGGGATCATAGCATACTTCTGGAAAATTTTAGGTAAGAATTTTAGGAATTTTAGGAATTTTTAGAAAAATTTTAGGAAAATTTTAGGAGTGTATTTCAATAAAAACTAGATGTATATATTTGTATACATCTAGTAAAACAACTTTGTATACATTGTAAAGAGTTTGCTTCACACCCTTCAACCATATATACTGATAGACTGCGCATGACATCAAAATTTCTGGCTCCAACATAAAATCACATGACAACAGTCAAAAAGATGGGTTACACCTGCTGTGCTTATGGTTGCTCTGACCGATATAGTAAAGAAAGTTCTATGATTTTTCATGGGTAAGAAACGAATTAAATACCTAAGTCAATAAAGTTCAATTACTTAACCAGAAACTTGCAGCTATTGATATAAAAATATAGTAACTTAAGAAAAAAAAATGGAATGCATGTTCCAAATTCTTCGCAAATGTTCATCACATTATAAATCACAAAATGTAAACAACACGATCATGCATGTATATAGCTCATAAGTAAACTTACCTGAAGAGTTTTCATTATATATGAGGTGCATTCACATAATACACCGAAAACACTGAAGTTCTGCAGCGTAAATTAGTAATCATAACAGCATTTGTACACGAAATTTGGAGTCTGATGATGACGTGCCCAATGTTTGAGCCATGGCGGCTTTGATGCAGCTATTGCCAATGCGCAGTCCATTAGTATATATGGTCGAAGTTCACACCCAAATTTTTTGCATAACGTCTAATGTCTAAAGTTTAAGTATGATTTACTTCTAATGTTCAGTTCTTATCTTTTCACATGTTATTATCATATTCAAGTATATTTACCACATTCAAGTTTCACTTTGAACATTAATATGCTGTTGAACCAGAAGCAATTCACGATTTTCACAGTAAAGTTTTCAGGTTTCACATTAAACTATAATATCCTAAAAAGGTAATTGAAAACCAAGAACTATGTACAATTGTTCACTGAATTACTTTTTTCATATTATTGTTTTAACCTTTTCCTGATTAGTCTATCTTTTTCTGCTTCCACCACAACTAATTTACTTTCAGTTTTCTTTATTTCAGCTGAACCTTGTATGATCAAGTTAGAGGCAACTGCTATTTCAACAGTATTTTGTTTTTCTACAGCTTTTCTCATTCTTCCTGTTCCCTCTTGAATTACTGCTAGGGAGGCTTCTTTATCTTTTTTAAGCCTATTTATTTCTGCATCATTTTCTTTTATTTTGTCATCAAACTCAGCTTTTCTTTTTTTCTCTAGCTGCTTTTCCTTATTTTCCCTCTCTTTCTTCGAAAATAAAAGCATAACAAACAGCGCGAAAACTAGCTCATAAATAGAATATTTGAAACACTCTCAATGTATGCACTCTCAATTATTAGGGATGGTAGAGGGGAAGGGAATAGAACTGTCCAAAATTAGCATGTTTTCGTTGCGCTAGGGCGCTTAAGCACGGCTGAATTCCTTCAGATACCCCCAATGTTCAAATGATTGAAATGTGCTGATGTTCATGGAATGAAATGGTTGATCAGCTATGATGACCGCATAAAAGTTCGGGGTGGGGGGGGGGGGGGGCTTTATTTTTTATTTTTTTAGTTTATGCAACATTTTACATCACTCCAGTATTTATCTTGTCATCATCAACAATCGCAATGCAACTACCGCTTACGATCGCGGATATCAGCAACCGAAAATCTGCCATATCTCTAAGTGATATAACACACAGTATCCTGTTACAGTGTATTGTAATTGAAAAAAAAAGGATGTGGAAAAAAGAAACTTTCAGAAATTAAGATCATCAAGTCATGCGTTTCAAAAATCCGTTTTCCTTTATAACGTTTAAAAACATGTTTTTGCTTTTTTACCTGTAGTGTAAATAAAAAAACTATGTTGATTTTTTTTTATGGAATCAGACGTCCGTATGTCTGATTGTCTTCATCTGAGTTCACACTTTAGCTACTGTGTACAAGTAGACCTATTTTTTCAGCTCAAAAATATGTAGTTTTGTATATATTCACAGTATAAGTCATTCCTTATTCCCACAGAACTGAATTCAGCATATGCAAAATGAAGATCATCAAGACCCGCCCAACACTATGTTTCTGATTGTCTGCTGTTTATATTCAAGAAATGCAAACATGGATCAATGGTGAATGCAGCAACTATGATTTTTATTTATTACCAAGAAAAAAAAAAAGAGCCGTGAAAGCTGTAAAGCTGAAACGGATTTCTCTCGACCCCCCCCCCCATGCACAAAAACATTCCAATTAAGATCAAACAGCAGGAGGACGCGTCCACACAACACAACCTTTGGAATTACCTGATGGAATGGCTTCTTTTCATTTGGCACATCGCCATAAATCACCACCTGCAGCTCACTGAACTGTCAAGTTGCACCCTTCCTCCTTACTTTACCTATAATAGAAACTGTAAAAAAAAAAATGCTCCCCAATTTTCGACAAAATTAAATTACCAAATTTACGTCATGATGTTGCAATTTACTAAAACACGTTTGTTTATCTGCTGAATATTGCTTAAATCCATTGAAAACTTTTTAATTATAGATGATTTTTTTATTAAAACAGTAACTCAGACGTCTGAATAAAAACGTGTTTGTAATTCAAATAGAGTCCATATCATCACAGAAAAAAAATTTAAGGATCACTCTGTTTAAATAAACCATGGCATCTAAAAAAAATAATTCACTTGCTTTTCCCGTAATTTATAATTACTGTTTCTTTTTCTTCAATCCGATTATGCAACGTTTTTTTTTTTTTTTTTTAGCATCTGCTAAAGTTCCTAACGGAATTTGGCGAAATTTGCACTAGAACTTTATTGTGATGTATCTTAACTACTGTAAAAATTTTACTGTGTTATTTTCAAAATTCAGAAAAATGGATTTCTGAAAATATTCTTTTAGTCCTTTTGTGCTGTGGAAGTGATAAACAGGTGTTTGCTTTCTTCCCAACCAAGGGCTTCAGATCAGTCTTATCTTTTCTCTGTTCTTCGTCACTTTGGCTTTCCTTCCCTTTTCTGTCAGGCACTTTCCAATCTATATTCCCATTCTTCCTTTCGTGTTCGGACCTCTTCTTTTATGACGGCTGCTATTCCTTTTGCAAGCGGTATCCGGCAGGGTTGTCCCCTGTCGGGTCAACTGTTTGCCCTCACGTTTGAACCACTTCTTATTTCCCTTCGATCTTGTTTGCTGGCAGGCATTCCGCGTGGTGTGGCCTCCACACGGCACCATCGCGTGGTTTTGTCGGCCTATGCGGACGACCTTACTCTTTTTTTACGTTCCCAACAGGCTTTTGGTGTTGTTTTGTCTACCTATACTGAGTATGCTTCAATTTCAAGTGCGGCCCTTAATACCTCTAAATCTGTTGGCTTGTGGGCTGGCTCGTGGTCGTCCCGCGGCGACCGCCCTTGGGGTGCCCGGTGGTCGACCACGGTCATCAAACTTCTTGGAGTGTTCATCGGGAACCCGGTGGCGGTTGCTGCCGCCACTTGGTCCCCTTTGGTGCAGGACATGAATCGACGCCTTGCCCCTTTTCGCCGTTTGAAACCGTTTCTTTTTTTTAGCAGGTCGCATCTTCTTTCCGCTTTTCTTCTTCCGGCCCTTTCTCATACTTGGTTTGTTCATTTCCCTCCTCCCCTCTTTCTTCGTCACGTTCAATGTCTTTTTACAAATTTTATATGGGATGTCGTACATTGGGTTCATCGATCCACGCTTGTCCTTCCGGTTTCTTTTGGTGGTCATGCCCTTCCGGATTTGTCCCTTAAATCGAACGCTTTCCATCTCCAACATTTTTTGAGGATTTTTTCCCTTCCTTGCGGTTCTTCGATTACTATAATTGACACTTTGCTCTTTCCACGAAGTCCTTTTCTTTCTCTGGCTACTTTTATCCGCATGGACCTCTTTCCACTCATTCCCAATCACTTTCCCGCTACTTACCGTACCGTTTTCTCCCTCTGGCACTCCTTATGTCCAGTCCGCCTCCCCCCGCTTCGACTAACGATCTCCTTGCGGAACCACTTTTCTTCTCCTCTGCCCTTCATTCTCCAAATTCTCAGTACCTGAACTTCTCCACTTGGTTTGCAAGTGGCGTCGTTCAGGTTTCTCAACTTTTTGATTCTTCTCTTCACTGGAAATCTTTTGATCGCCTTTCCCCTCTATTACTTGATACCCCTCAGCATCGTGCACAGTTCTGTCTTATTCAATCCTGTCTTATTCGTCTTTATCCTTTACTTGTCAATTCTATTGGCCTCATTCCGTCTTCCGCCCCGTCGCTCAGTCTTCCCTTTCTTCTCTACTTAAACGATTCTCCATTTTTACCCCATCAAGTTACAGCCAAGCTTCTTTATTCGCATTTTCTTACCAATTTCACAGCTCCATTAGCAATTCCTTCTGTTTCAGCTACAGATCTTCCAGGTACGTGGAGTGATCCATCGACTTCCCTGGCTTCCCCGAAAGCCAGGGACATTCATTGGCAGCACCTACACCGTCGGTTGCTCACTCCGCGTACCCTTCATCGTTTTCGTCATTTGGCTTCCCCGCTTTGCTTCTTTTGTTCTACACTTGGTGATGTGTCACATTCCTATGATTCTTGTCTGGTGTTGCAGCCCTTGTTTTCGATTATGTTTTCCCTTCTTTCCAAAGTTTGCCCTTGTCCTCATACAATGTTCCATTTTTATTTCCTCAGACGCCATTCTCCCCCTGTAGATGTCCACAGTTCTGTTTGTGCATTCATCATTCTCCAAGCGAAGTTGACGATTTATTTGTTTTACCACTCAAGCGTGGATCGAGCTTCTCTCCAGCATTATCATCCGGCCCGGGTGTTTTTGTGTAGGAGGTACCGATCATCCATCAGATCGGTCCTCCAACTTGAGTATGACATGGCGCGGGTTCGGCAGGATGTGCCTGCCTTTTTCTCTCTCTGGTCTCCATATTTGTCATGGTTTCATGTTTCTGCAGGCATTATTGCTCTCCTCCCATAGCCAGAGTTTATTATATTTATATTTATTTTTTTTGATTGGTGTTTTTTTGTTTAGTGCATAATTTTTGTACATACCGTAGATCTGTGTCAGTGGGTTAGTGTCTCCTTTAGTTTATCTTCTTGTTGCTTTCCGTGCACACACATTCCCGTTAATTTGTTGTCGGTAGCGTTTACTGACTTTCTTTTATTTTATTTTCCGTCGGCCTCAAGCCGTTGGTCGACAAACTTTTTTGTGTGCCGGCTAAGCGTTTTGGTATTTTCTGTTTATTGTTTACTGTTACCAAAGTGTTTTATGTTGTTTTGTTGATGTTGATTGCATTTTTGCTGTGGCATGCACATTGTCTGATGTGTTTTTGTTTTGTTTTTTGTTGCTCAAGTGTCGGCTTTTTTTCTAGTTTGCTTTTGGTGTCATTCACCTATTTTATATTTATTACTCGTCGGTTTCACACAGTTTACTGTCGCACGGTTTTGTGTTTAATGTTGTGGTTGTTTTTATTTTTTTGTTTTAATTTTTTTCTTGCTGAACGGGTACTGCTGGCGCGTGGTACCGAGGGTTTTTTTTTTTTTTGTGTGTGTTGGTTCTGAACCTTACCGATGTGTTTCTTGGTTTTGTCTTGTGTAATCGGTGTTTATTTTTGTGGTTAGTGCTGTGCATACAGTGCGAATTCACTGTTTCGACCCGAATTTATTTGGTGGTGATGCTTGTCTGCAAGTTTAACCCCTGTGTTCTTTTTCACAAAGTTTTCATGGTGTTATTTGTGTATTGTGCATTCTTTATTGTGTTCATGGTGCTATTTGTGTATTGTGCATTGTGTGTTAATTTCTTGGTGTTATTTGAATATTGTGCTTTGTGTGTTGTGTTATTGGCACGGGGTGTTAGTTTCTAGTGGTTGTTTTTTTCTCTGTGTTGCTGTCGGTATTAGTGACCGAGATACGCTTTAAATGTAAATTTTTGTTGTTCGTCGGCTTACAGCCATTTGTCAACGCATTTCTCCGAACTACCAGGTGTTGTTTTTTTCCGGCTGCAGCTTGTTGTCGGACCGTGTGTGTTTTTTTCCCCTTGACAGTTTTGACAAACTCGGCTGACTTTTCTTTACCGCCTTGCTTCATTAGTGGTCTGTCCTGTTTGTATTGTTTGTTGTGCAACTGTTTTCTTTTTATCTTGCCGTGTGTTTTTCTTCAACTTGCTCTGATGTCGTCTGCTTCTTCCTGTAGAGTACTCTCTGTTTCTTGCGATATTGATTGTGTGTTGTTATTGTCGTTGCCGGTGAGTTATTGTGCAATTTTTTTTCCCGGTGAAAATTTGTGTTTGTATGTTGTCTTTTTGTAAATAAATGCTCTTTTGAAGTTCAGATCAGCGCTCCCAGCTGTCAATCAACCGTTGCTATGGTAACACCCTTTCTGCTGGAGGCTCACTCTGTCCAAAGAGGCACACATACTTGTCTATAATAAAAATTACCAATGCTAACTTTTAAAGTTTTAAACCGATTCAACTGAAATTTTGGAAGTGAGCTTCTGTAATCCAATTACAGTGAATGTAAAAATTTCAGCCACTTTCGTGAAAAATTCGCAAAGATAGTTTTCTTATTTTTTATCATAAGTAGTGGAAGTCTCTTGAGGGGAGGGAGGGTGGCATGCACATAAACAAGAAGAAGATGAATGTGTTGTTCAGGCATACTCCTCACTGGTGGATGCCAGCTGACTTGGTACATACGCGACCCCCTGCAAATGCTAAATGCCTCTTTTTTCCCCTTCTGTTCTCAATTGTCGGACGGACATCAAGCTCCAATCATCCAATTTTATTGCACTGGAAGTAGTGCCTTTTTTTTTTTCTTTTTTTCCCCCCAGCCAAATTAGGATTTGGTGCACATCGGAAACCGCTGCCGGTGGTTTCTTTGAGAACAGAGAAAAGGAACTTTAAAAAATGAAGGGGTAACAGTAACACGATTTCCTAAAAGGGCATTTTTTAAGCACTAATTTCAAATTTCAAGGCTTTTCAAGACGGCATTAAAAAAACACCGTTTTTCCAGGATATTCCAGGCCTTGAAAACGTAATCATGATTTTCCAGGACTTTCCAGGTTTTCAAGCACGCGTGCGCACCCTGCGTAATGGTAAATTTATTGGCGTTAATAACGGTTGTGTTTTTAATAAATAAGCTTACGAAAATTTTAGGATGAATAGCAAATTTTAGGTATAATTTTAGGAATTTAAGGAGGGTCACAAAATATTAGGAATTTTAGGAGGAATGCGATCCCTGTCATTGAAATCCATGGATGTTGAGGTTGTTTTTGTTAGTATTTTGCTTTCTGTTGCAATAGGAATAACACAGTGCATCTCAAGCATTCCTTTCAACTTTCTGAAGTTAGCATAATGCTTTTCAAGTGCATTATCCAGAGCAAGGACCTCAGCACTTTCAACAAAAATGAAACAGACTCCTTGAATATTACCAACACAAAATTCATAAAGAGCTTGAGCTGTAAAAATGGCCTCTGCATAGGGTTTTTGTTGTGAAGCTTTTCTTAATAGACGTTTGACAGTACCTCCTATCCCATCAAGAGTTCTTGCCGTGTGCAGTGACAAAGAAATGCCATTTGGCATCGAGCCCAAAATCAACCTTATGATGGAACAGATTGCAGCAATTCTTATAATTTTTATACTGGCTGGCTGCACCATCAGAAAAGGAGAACACTTTAGTTAGATGGGGGCCAATGAGCTCCTTTACTTGTGGCAGCAGCTTCTTCTGGAAGGTAAAGACAGCATTAGTGTTGTGGGACAAATTGTCACTTACCACACAGAAGCGCTGACATTTGACTTCATTATTGCTCTTGAAGTACAGCACAAAAGGATGGAGAGTAACTTGATCAGTTTCCCAACGAAAAGATTGCACCTCATCTTGGACTATGTACGTGAAGTTTTCACTGAAATCGCCCATGATTATACTCATTTTGCTTTAAGTTTTCTTTTGTACTTTTAAGGAAAGAGGACTGCTGTTTTGCTACAAAATGGTGTTTCTTGAGGCCCATCACTTTTTCTATTATCTTTTCAATGAAATCCTCTGATGAAAGGGAGACATTAACCATTTCTGTTCTGTCTGCAGTCATCCACTGAGGGAAAGTCAAAGTGTGTTCATGAATATCCTCACATATTTCTACAAGCACATTGCATCTGGTCCTGGACAATTAAGGCATTTTTTCATCACACACTCTTCACTCTCAATGTTACACACGACACTCTCCAGTAAGTCTTTGTAAGAAATATTCTTTCTTGTTCCACGCAACATTAATTTAAAGTTCTGATGGTAAAGGCAAACACAGAGTAGAGAGTGTCCCACTTGCAGTGAAGGAAAGTTGCAAAATCATTTTTGGAGCAGGTAAAATATGTTTTGGAGCAGCAAAGTGTGTTTTTGGACCAGATGAAATACATTTTTGGAACAACAAAATGCATTTCTCGAGCAGAAAAAATACATTTTTGGTGTAAGAAAACATTTTTTCAGAGCAGGTAAAATATTAGCAGATAAAATAAATTCTTAAGCAAAAAATGTTTTGGAACTACATGCACCCTACCCAAATTTAAAACATCTTACATTGAAATACACACACACACATATGCAAAGATTTTAGATTTCAAATAGATCAAAAATTTTGCAACCATAGCAGGATTCTATTACTCATTTATTTTACAAAAAATGTTTAATTTAATTTTTTGCTGCTTTTTTCAATATTTAATTGTTCACATCTATTTTTTTCTAATTTTTTAAAGATAGTTAGCAGTGTTCTGTTTTATTTCTTTTAATAATACCTGCCCACTTTCTATTGCACTCATGTCTTTTTTTTATGCCACATTTAATCATTTTGTTTTAATCTAAATTAACCCTTTCCACTCAAATAACTTTTCATCCATAGGCATTTTTTTTTTTTTTTTTTTTTTTTTTTTTTTTTGCAGTAGAGGCCACAACTTAGCAGTGAAAGCTCAGCTTTAGCCCGCCATATGAGAATTAGAGGCATCATCAGCGTGGCTGGTGACACCAGACCTATTCGATGAAAATGAAATGTCTCGCAAGCGTCGACATGCGAGCTATGGAGGAGTTATTGCATGGAGGGTGACATCCAAGATATTCGGCGAAAAAGAAAGGTCTTGCAAGCCCTGGCATATGAGCTATAGAGGCATGGCGGATTACACCCAACACGCAAACTATTCGGTGTAAAAGAAACATCTCGCGAGCGCTGATATGAGAGCTATAGAGACGTCATCAGCATGGAGGGTGACACCGGACATACAAGATATTCGACGAAAAAGAAATTTCTCTTAAGCCCCGACATACAAGCTACAGGACGTCATCGGGGGGTGGGGGGGGGGTGTCGGATGACACCCGACCTATTCCGTGAAAAAAAATGTCTCGCAAGCGTCATGTCAGCTCTAGAGGTGTTATTGACATGGATGGTGACACGGCGAAAAAGAAATGTCTCGCAAGCCCGGACATATGAGCTATTGGCGCGGCGGATGACACCCGACACAACATGCGAGCTATTCGGCATAAAACAAATCTCAAAGAGCGCCAATATGCAAGCTATAGAGTCATTGGCACGGAGAGACACCAGACATGCGAGATATTCGGTGAAAAAGAAATGTCTCGCGAGCGTCGCCATGTGAGTTATAGAAGCAGCATCAGCATGAAGGGGGGACACCCGAGATATTCGGCGGAAAAGAAATGTCTCGCAAGCCCCGACATACGAGCTACAGAGGTGTCATAGGTGTGGCGGATGACACCCGACACAGAGCTATTTGGCAAAAAATAAATGTCTTGCGAGTTATAGAAGTGTCATCGGCATGAAGCGTGACACCCGAAACATTTGGCGAAGAATAAATGTCTAGTTAGCGCCGACACACAAGCTATAGAAGCATTATCGGCATTGCGGGTGATGCCAGCCACGCGAGTTATTCGGCGATTTCGTAATATCGGGTGTCACCCGACAGCCGAGTGGAAAGGGTTAAAACATTTGCACCGAAATTTTCACAAGCACAAAGCCACATGTAATCAATGAAAAGAGTCCGCAAAAGGCGCTGAGCTCCCTCTCAGCTTTTGTGCACTGTATGTGGAATCAAGTGACAAACAGTAGGAGAAGAAGCTTCCCTCCATTGTTGTTGGTGGCGGTGGGGGAAGGAGTTAGAACATCGAAGGCGTATAGGGACTATCTGTAAAGTGCGTTTTTTCGACCAAAGACGGAAAAAAATATAAAATTGTGGGCAAGGATCTTGCGTTGGGGCTTTTCTGTAGTTTTTGTTTTTTTTGGGCGACTTCCGTAAAACCGTAAGATGGAATGAAAATCCATAAAAGTTGGCTCTTAGAATACCTATGAATCCTTTAGAAACAGAACCATTGTATCCTGCCATGGGAGACATTTTCAGTTGGCCTCCACGTCAACGAAATAGCTAATGACTGACCTTACGCTGTATTTACGTAATGGCGCACCTCGCCTGGAACAAAATATCTGCGTCATCCCAAAGAGCAGGGAATGACAAAAACAATCTCAATTGCACAAAACTCCAAAAGACCACTAAACCATCAGTAAACAATCTTCATCAGGATTTCATAACGTACAAAATCGTTTCTCCTACAAAATACGCGATTACAAAATTCCCTCTCCACCTACGTCGCGAAGCCTATTCGTCACTTATGCCGAAAAAACAATGAATAAGAAAGTAGGTGAAAAACATTTAGAAATGTTGGGATTGGCGGAACGTGTTGATTATGCATTGTTCTATGTTTAACCAAATTACGTGTAGACCTTAAATTTAAAAAAAAAGCGTCATTCGATTCGCCGTTTAAAGCGCCATTTTTTGCAGTGAAAAATTTTTTTTTTTTTTTTTTGGCTTGGCAGTTTTTGCTATGGATTACTGTTTCGGCGCAAATATAAATTTTTTTCATCATTTGTAGCAGTTCGGCGCAAGTTAATGAAATTGGCGCAGTTCGGCACAAACTTTCCATCACTGCACTTGCTCCAGCAAGAACACACCATTTCAGTCTCAAAAAGGCAAACTTGGAGAAACCAATCTTGCCATTTGGATTTACACTCTTGTAGTTTGTGTAGTTTTCTGATATTACACAAGACCAGTCTCTTTTGTTTCAAGACCTTCATTGTCTCAAACAGAAATGCAGTTTTTGCTCCAGGGCAAACCCTGCTGTTATCTGTATAAATTTCTGAGTTATCTCAGGACTAAAAATTCTTTTTGCAGATTTGGGAATGTCAGGTAAGATAAATTTTTTCACAAGTTTTTTAGTTTTCTTCACAATGTATTATGTGCAATTAAATTATTCACAGATATGAGCAGTAGTCAGCTTTGTGGTAGTAGACTGATTATTTGTATTTTTTCTTTGTCATGAGCTGTAGTACTTTTCTTTCAATTTTCTTATCAGAGCTTCATACTCCTCTTCACTTAACTCATGTCATTGTCATCAGATAACTCTACGTTCTCAAATGTAAGTGCCAATTTTCTCCTAGCTGCACGTGCTATCCTTTCTGATTTTGCCACTATGGCCTGTGCTTTTTGTTTTGATGGCAATTTCTCAATGCAAATTGGAGAGATATGCAGGAGTGAGCAGGCCATATTGATTTTTCACCTTTTGAATTGCAGGCCTAATATCATTGTCATTATAATTTGCATTGCTTTGTTCAGAGCAAGAACACATGAAGGACAAAGAGCTTTCCCTGGTATTAAAAAAACAAAACTGTTTTAGTGTTCTCTCATTTTAGTTATTGTTCTCAGAGAACCTAATACTCTGGTCTTCCTTTTTTTATTTTTAGCTGAATTTTCATGAATTTTTAGTGGGTCAGTCCAGGGTTGGCAAGTTTTTGACACAGGTGGAAAAAACAGCAGTAAAAACCGAAGAAAAGAAAAAAACGATCGGTCAAAACTAGAGATTTACTGTGCTTACTTACAGAGCATAAGCAAGTTATTTTGTTTTCTACAAATGATTTTAAAGGAAAACACAATACTTTTGAAATTTTAAACCTTGATTTAAGGGTTAAGTATTTTTTGACATAAGTTACATTTTATCACTTTGAAACTGATTTAAGGGAATATGAGTACAAAATACAAATTATGTGTTTATAAAGGTATAATTTTGTTTACCCAATTTATAGGGATGAAAATAATTCCCTCATTCAAAACAATAATCAAAAGCTATTAACAAACTGCTCATGTTTATACTGAGAAATTAATTAACAATATTTCAAAACCCAAAAAAATTTACACCCAATTTGATGAAGATGACCTAACAAATCTTACACAGCCCATGCACAAATAAGAAATATAAATAAAAAATATATAAAATTGAAATAAATGGAACATATTCTACTTTTTAAATTCAAATTTCATTTTAAAGATAATAAAGGCACATTTTCATACTTCAGTAATCAGTTTAATAATCTAAGAGAAAGATATGACTATAAATCATTGCTATGTAAAGCGCATTACTGTGTTTAGTCTAACGTATTTTCCATTTTTGCCACTGTCCCGGCGAAAATACCTTTTTGCCGGCAAAATGACCAACTCTGTGGGTCACAACTATTTTCATAAAGGTGCTCAAATTTCAGTAAAAATTTTTTCTTATGATACTCACAAATAGAGGTGATCTCTGACCATGTCCTGAGCTTGAGGTATTGGTCCTCTTCACTAAGCTCTATAAGTTGTAGCACCTGCTTAGGTACTTGACCATAACTTAACTTATGGCAAGGTTCTTTGCACCACAATTGAACAGCACACTCCATATTAATTAAATGAATTAAGTTTAAGAATGAAACATTAAGAACAGTGTAATAGCCTAAACAGGAAGATCTGAACCTAAAAGTAATCCAATAATATAAATAAAACAATAAGAAAGTTTACTTTCACACTTTAAAATAACATGAAAACTGAAGCTTACAGAGCACACCACTAGCATGTTCACTTCACAAAGACAAGCAGCAGACTGCAGCTGATTTGTGGCTAACTCTGAATGTACAGGTTAAGACACTTTCCAACAAGTCTGAGCATGCTGATTTCTGCCTGCCTGAACCTTGCTGTTTGCATTGTCTAAACATGTCCAATGTCTATAATAATTTTGCTCCATCACATGTAGCTTTAGATATTGGGTCACAAAAATGTTCACCCTTTTGCAAGTAAAGAAATGCAACATTAAACACAAGTAATTTGATAAAATATTAATAAACATAAGACAAGCAAATTTAACGTAATATTACATTTTCCACTTTTTTCTTTTGAGTTTTCCCCTTATTTGAGCTACTGTATCTCCGTAACTGTACTTCGATTCATCCAAGATGACACTGCAGTTTAAGGTACAAGAGCCTACACGCACTCACAGAGCCTCCAGGGACGGCCGAAAGTTATGTTCATCAGCGTCACTCCCCACTGTATCCTGCTGTCAATCACTTCCCCCTTCAACTCATTGCCACTGCCACTCGCACTCTCTCCGGTTTAATTGTTGCTGTTTTTATGAGGGGCTTCACATAACACCAGCTTGTAAATAATGGTTAAGGAGCAATTGTCACCACTCCGTTGCAGTAGGCACTCCAAGACTGGATTAGTGGTGGTGGATTCCTTCTCCTGCCCAGGAAGGATTAGTGGAGGTGAAGGAAGGGTGGCGGGGGGAGAGCCTTGCCTCCTAAACACTGCATATATATGCCCGCGTGCATTGGTCTAGTTTTAAAACTTAATTTCAGAAAATAGATAATTTTCATTAGATTTATGTCTAAAATAACTCAGTACTTATGAGTATACAGCTAGGGCAATAAATGCGTTGGTTTTTACGGAAAATGTTAGGAACTACTTTTAGTTGCGGAGGTAAGTTTCACGTACTTTCCTTTCAGTGTCATCTTAGGGTTAATCGAAGTATAGGCTGAAAACAAGAACCAAATTAATTTAACAGATTTTTCTTGGAGCATTTTATGGCTAACTTAATTTTTTTATTTGTGTGCATGATATTGATATCATTTAAACAAGTATTACAAATGTACCATTAAGAATATTTTCCCTGATATAGCAAGCCCTGTATCTCAAAAACTAGGTTGAACACAACCAATTTTTGTGAGTTAATAGCCATTATCATCATCATCATCATCATTGTCAACCATTATCAATCCACTGCTGGACGAAGGTCTCCCCAAGTTTCCTCCACAACGGTCTCTCTTGTGCCAGTCTCCTCCATGTCACTCTCGCATATTTACGAATTTCATCCACCCATCTCCCATGTGGTCTTTTTCTGGGTCTTTTCCTGTCCCTTGGAATCCAATCTAAAATTTCGGCTGTCCATCTATGGTCTGTCCTTCTGGCAGTATGTCCAGCCCATTGCCATTTCAGGGATTTAACTCTGATCATGATGTCTTCCACTCTCGTCATTTTTCGGATCCACGAGTTCCTCTTCTTATCTCTCCTGGTTATACCAAGCATGCACCTCTCCATGCTTCTTTGAGTTGTCTGCAGCCTTTGTATGTCTCTTTTAGTTAAGGTCCACGTCTCTGCACCATACGTAAGCACTGGAAGGATGCATTAATCAAACACTTTTCTTTTAAGACATAACGGCATATTGCTCTTGAAAATTATGCTGTTTCTTCCAAAAGCTCTCCAGGCAAATTTTGTACGCCGATTAATTTCTTCATCAATGTGACCCTCACTTGATATCTGCTGTCCAAGATAAACATACGTATCTGTTATCTCCAGTTTTTCTCCATCAATCGATAAATCTTCATTTCTTGTAAAAGCATTGAACATCACTTTTGTCTTCTGAAAGTTCATTTTTAATCCCACTTCTTTACTCTTGTCAGCAAGTTCCTGGATCATACTCTGCAGCTCTGATGGGGTAGTTGCAAAAATGATTACGTCATCAGCAAAACGAAGGTGGGTTAGATAATCTCCATTAATCTTTATCCCTTTGTTTTCCCAGTTCAGTGATTGAAAGACATTTTCCAATGTGGCATTAAAGAGCTTCGGAGATATGGTGTCACCTTGTCTCACTCCCTTTCCAATTTTTATGTGTGTTGTATTTTCAAACAGCCGAATCTTTGCACTTGCATTTTCATAGATGTTATTAATAATATTAATGTATGCATCTTCAATACCGCAGGATTTCAGAGCTGTGGTAACTGCTGATGGTTTCACCGAATCAAAGGCTTTTTCATAATCGATAAAAGCCATGCACAATGGAAGTTCATATTCCCTCGCTCTTTCAATTAGTTCTCTCAGTACGTGGATATGATCTATTGTGCTGTAGCCACTCCTGAATCCAGCTTGTTCTCTCGGTTGAGCCATGTCCAGTGTTACCTTCAAGCGGTGTGAAAGAACTTTAGTGAAGATTTTATAAACCACTGATAGGAGGCTGATAGGTCTGTAGTTCCTGAGATCCTCAATGTCACCTTTTTTATGTAGCAGGATCATTGTAGCATTGTTCCAATCCTCAGGAATCTTCCCTTCATTAAGGCATCGAGTGAAAATTTGGGCGAGTACTGTTTCAATTTCTCCACTTGCTTCTTGTATGATGTCTATAGTAATTCCATCTTCTCCTGGAGCTTTCCCCCGCTTCATGTTCTTGATTGCATGAGCAACTTCTGCTGGGAGGACTGGAAGAACTCTGGTACCTTTCATGATGTCTGGAGTACATGTATCATCCCTTTCATATAGTTTGGAGTAGAAATCTTTCACTCTTGTCAAAATTTCGCCTCTATTTCTTGTTATAGAACCATCTTCTTTTCTCAGAGCCATAATCTGTTTTCTTCCCTTACTGAGATGTCCCTTTGCTATCTTTAGGCTTTGGTTGTTTTCAATTGCTTTCCTTACTAGTTCACAGTTGAATTTTCTTACGTCTTCAGTGATACTTTTTCTTACTGTCTTGCATAGCTCTATATATTCCACTTTGGAAGTCACATCTTCTTTAGTTGTCCTCATCTCTCTTCTTTTTTGCATCAACATTTTGGTTTTTCCTGATAATTTGTTTACATGCAACTTGTTCTTAGACCCAGCTAATTTTGTTGCTGTTTCCATAAGAGCTTTGGTTACTTTTCTGTTAACTTCAGAAATATCCACTTCTTCCGATGTTAGGCCTTCTAAAGCAGAGAATCTGTTCTTCAGTTCCAACTTGAAAGTATTATGGTGTTTTTTAAGGTTGGTTATGTCAATACATTTTGTTTGTCTTATGAGCTTGCCACGTTCCAGTTTAGTGTTGAGGTGCATCTTACATCTCACCAATCTATGGTCACTACCTGTGTTGAACTTGTTTAGCACACTGCAGTCTTCGATGACGAATTTTTTGTTACACATAATAAAATCAATTTCACTTGTCGTCCCAATTGGATGTCTCCATGTCCATTTCCTGTGTGGCTTTTTCTTGAAAAAGGAATTCAAGATGAAAAATCCTTCTGCCTCTGCAAACTCAACGAGAGTATTTCCACGCTGGTTTCTGTTGCCGTGACCGAATTTACCTACTGAAGTTTCATTCTGTTGCCGGTGCCCTATTTTTGCATTGAAATCTCCCATAATTATCTTCAAGTGCTGCTTACCTTTATTATTTAGATGACGAATTTCCTCATAAAATTCTTCAATTTCTTCTTCAGGATGACTTGTGGTGGGTGCATAAGTTTGAATAATCTGAGCCTGGTATCTTCTCGATAGTTGGATAACGAGTCGTGCAGCTCTGTCAGAGGAACTTTCAACTTCTACCACTTTATCCTTCAGTTTCTTGTTTATTATAAATCCAACACCACTAGTTCTGCCAGTATCTGTCCCACGATAATAGAAGAGATGTCCACTTTTCAGTTCAATGAGATCTTCTCCTTTTCTCCTTACCTCACTCAGCCCGACGATGTCCCACTTGATCCTTTGTAGTTCCTCTTCCAATTCAAGAAGCCTTGAATCAGAAGATAGGGAGCGTCCATTGTAAGTAGCCAAGGTCAGCATCAAATGGCAGCCTAGTCCGGTCCTCCGGGGATTCTTAGCACCCTCTGCCTTCATGTCGCACTGGCCGCTGCCTTGGCCAGGTACATTCCAGCTGCCGGAGACTGAGGGCCAAGATTTAAGTTGTAGAGTCATTTTGGAGGTGTTTGGAGAGGTGGCTATGTACACAAAAATTCAGATTTTTGTATCTCACCCCACCAGAGATATAAGACCTCAAAAATTGGGAAAGTGTTTTTTTTTCAAATTTGGGCAGGGGGGATGACAAAGGGGTACCTAATTTCAGGATTTGTGTGTGTGTGCGTGTTTCAAGTGGCAAGGTTTCTACAATATGAATTGCAACTTTGTGTATGTTTCCTGAGTTTCTTAAAAAAATCACAAAGACAAAATCAGCATCCAATCAATGTTTTAAAGTAAAAAATGTGACTGATTTTTGAACATTTTCTTTGAATTCTAAAATGTTGTTGTTCATAAAATAAATATAATAGAGGTAGAATTTTTCTTTGTGTTACAGAATCCTCATTTTATGCTTAACAAAACCTTTTTGAATCATTCCAATACGCTAAAAATTGTGACCGCTGCCATCTTTGAAGCAACTTGTGTGTGGGGTGGTGGGGTAGGGGGTTAAAATTATTTTTGGCCATTATTCAACCACACAAATAAATGAGCAAAGTTTCAAATTTTTATAAAATCATGCAGCACAACAACTGGGTGAATCTCCATGGATTGACCCATAAATATCTCATTAGTACATTACCATTAGGCTACACACACAGACAAAAATTTCATTTGTAACAGCAACATTATTGCGATATATTGAAGTAACTTTTCACTTTCACTTAACTGAGGAACTTAAATTTTTGTGCCAGTGTATTAGAATACCTTCAAAAACCAATTGCAAAGCTCATACCAGAGACTTCTAATTTTCTCCTATCTTTCTCTCTGGCTCTTTTTTAGCAGTTGTTGCCAATCGTAATCTTATAGTGTTTCATAATACAGTCTCTTTCGCTGAGCTACAAGCAGACAGGGAGGGAGACACAGAAGGGGGAAAACACAATCACAGCAAAATGAGAATACACAGGTGCAGTGGTTATTGGGGACACTTATTCTTAAACAATTACACCAACCTCAGATAAAAAAAAAAACTAACAAACAGAATTCTAAAATATGTCGTTCATAAAATAAATATAATAGAGGTAGAATTTCCGTAAACTTTAAGAATAACCCGTAAAACTTGGCAGGTATGAAAAAAACTGTTCCCCTCAGAAAAAGCATTGCAATTTTAAGCAATACATTTTCTCAGTTCACATGAAAATGTTTAGAAATCCAAATAAAAAGACTGCCACTTCACAATTTTTTAAACCATTTATATATTTATTCAATTTTCTGTATTTAGACTAGCAAAAATATTTTTGAAATCAAGTAATAGATATTCTACTTCCAGGACCCTTTCCTACAAAGGAGCTGGTCATGAGTAGAGACAAAAGCACCATTCAGGTACAACAGTTTTCCAGGGAGAACACAAATGGGGAAAACATGTTTGCTGATGCAAGGGCCATACATAGTTAAAGGAAGTGAAACCAATCCTAACAAGGGATGGCAAAAAACCGACGTTTTTGAACATACAAGTTTTGCCAATGATAATCAATGTTTAAACCTCGATGTTGCAGAACCCTTTTAAGTGAGACATGGCCGATTTATCGGGCCACACAGTTGTGCTTAAAGTGTGGTGGACTGAATGATCAGCCCTCAATTTTGACCAGAGTAGTTCCCAAATCAGACAGCAGATATCAGCATGAATGATCATATTTTATTAATCATATCATTTTGAAATGAAATATCCACGCATCATACTGTTAAACTGTAATATTATTGAAGAAATCATAAGATATACAGTAAAAATATTTTTGTGAATACGCTTGTGTTTGCTAGACACCCCACGCACTTTCGCCGCGTGACGGGAGAAAGTCTTAATTTTAGCCAAAACTTCTACTACAGTTGAGGCAGAACTGTTCACATGGAATTGTGGGTAAATTATAGAATGTGATACTGTCAGAAATAGCTTTTCCCAGCCCTATTCAAACTGCAATAAGGCGCAACTTGTCCTATCTCGTGGTCCTGGGACAACGGCAGGTTTATTTTTCTTGCGGACTTCTGCAGCACAGGAGAATGAAATGTGGTGTTTTATTACTAGAAACTCTTCACGTTATTCATTTCTTTTTTCCCAAACAAACCAACAGAATTGCAAAACTCAACAAATAACACCCCCCCCCAAAAAAAAAAACTTGTGTGTTAGCTGAGGACAAACTTTATTGGCAGCTTGTTCCTCAGTTATTTGCAGATGTGCTTTTTTGTTACGGTGCAGAATTTTTCGTAAGATTGTTTGAAATAGCTATGTGAGAGTGAAAGTTTGTGAAGTGATAATGATGATTTTGAATCACCTTGAATTTGCAATTTCTATTAAAAAAAATACTATGTAAACTTTTTAAAAATCAGTTAAATCTAAAATTATTTTTAAAAAAATGTTACATTTCTACAAATATTAAGAAAAATCTTATAAAGCTCACGAAAAAAATTTGGCCCCTAAAAACTACAATTTATGGAAAGTACATCATTTTTTTTATTAAAGCTTGCAAATTTCTAAAAAAATGACTTGGCATTTCTGGTATATAAACACACATATAGCACTAAAAGGGATTAAACCTCTGTTGCAGAAGCAGATACACTGAGGCTTCATGACTGATGTTTGAAACTGGTAAAGAATATTTTTACGTAAGGTAAATGGATTTCTTTTTGTTGCTTTCTCTTAAAGAGGAAGGGAATATCTTTTTATGTCATGAATTGGCTGTTTTGGTTGATGTTTCATTGGAAAAAACGAGTTTTTTTCCTCCATGCTACAGGAACTGATAAATCGAAAAAACAAAGAACATTGAGCCTTCCACCAATACATCGAATGTTTTAACAAATATTATTGGTTATTTGATTTGAATTGGTGAATAATGGCCACTATATCGAACAGAGATTTTACTCACCAATGTGCCCATTTACTGCTCCAGATATAAAAGTATGAATTCTTTTGCCTATTAGCAAAAACATCGAAAATTTCCACCGATACTATCGATGATTTGGGAATGAATAAAACCAGAGAAAAAAAATATTTACAAAATGGTTTTTATTTTTCGCAGCGAGTGGCTTTTTTTATGTTCCGATAAAGCCATCCACGTAAATAATAGCAGTTACATTAAAGTACTTATTAATCCCCCACCCAGCCCCTCTTTTTTCATGCTGGAGACTTCTTTTTCGCTGCTAACTTTTTAGACTTATCGGCAACTGGCAACTTAGCTAAAATTCCAGTCTGCACCTATACTATACCCCTGTGGTCTTAAAAAGCAAATACAATTTATCTTTTACACAGTAAGTTATAATAGACCTCCAGTTGTCTGTTGCATGTGCCTTACGATTTCTCCTGCTGTCTGCCTCTTCTCGCCTTAAGGACAATATACCGGTCGTCCGCCATCGTGGTTGCTAATGGACGACCATTGCTAAACTCTCCGACAGCTGTTCCTGTCGTTTGAAATGCTCTTCAAGCTTGTGAAACGATGCTGTGAGCGATCCCGAACTCCTTGGCCACACTAGTCACACTTCAACCTTCTTCCAACTTCCCAATAACGCGACCTCTGGTAAAGTCATCCAGATGTTGTCTACTGGATTGTCTGTTGGCCACATCACACGGTGGCCGCAACTCGACGTTGTTCAAACTGATGTACACCGTGCAATAGCTTTCACCGAATTGCTGAGCGTACACCGCCCATGTGCTTTATACCCTTCGACACTCCCCCGTCATGCCGCATATATGCGCATGCCCTACCGTACCACACCGTAGTCTATCTCCTGAGTGGTCTTTCGGTCCGTTCTGCCTGCTCGTTCCGCTGTTATGCTAATTTCTTCTCTTCATCCTTAATTTTTGCACACCGGTGTAGGTGCCCCTTAATAGTCTTACGAAAAATGGTAAAAGATCATATTTACCTTGAATGTTGGAACACCATCACCTTGATCAACACCTGGATTTTGCTGCATTCTATGAGGGGAAAAAAGCACAGATAAAAACAGATTGCCAACAAGATTTCCAAAAATACATGAACTGTTTTAGACAACTAATGGAATTAAATAGTTAAATTGTAATTATTTTAATAAAATGTAATATAACATCCAAGAGCGCCATTTATTTGGAAGTGACCTCGCAGCACCACCCCCATTCTAGCCAACTTTAAGGATTGGCATGCCTTTGACAGGGTTGCCACTCATATTGGCTTTAAAAATTCCTTGAATTTTCCAGGTTTTCTTGAAGGTAATTTTGCAGGGAATTTCAGGTAAAATTTACAGATTATGTATAACTATGACAATATACATACTAAATGCCACATCTACACTGCTGGACAATTGCTAAGGACGGATCATAAACGGCTATATAGCGCATAAAAAAGTAAGTGTGGTTGGATGCAAACTGAAATAAAATAATGTCAGAATGCCAGGACATTACAAGAAAGACAATTTATTGTGCTCTGAAATCCAGAAGGGCTTTGGAACGTGTTCAAGGGACAAACAGACCATTTTGTGCAGAATATGTAAACGTGAAAAAATGCAATTACCGTCCGCAGGCGTTCCGGCGTAAGATGTCAATACGGGATATGGCCACCATGGAGGGCGATGCAAAATTCCATACGTCGTGCCATGCTTTGCACAACATTATCAAGCAGCTGTGTGGGGTAATTTATCCCATTCCTCTGTCAGTGCACGGATGAGGGTGTCCTTGTTTATTGGAGGGCATTGGCGACCAGCAAGACTCCTCCCCAAAGCATCCCACACATTTTCAATGGGATTCAGATCTGGAGAACGTGCTGGCCATACAAGGCGTTGAATATCCTCGCTCAAGACACTCCTGGACAGCGACTGTTCGATGACATGTTGCGTTGTCGTCCATGAAAATGAATCTATCACCAACAGCACCACGGAACATGCGAACATGAGGTAGCAGAACATCATCAATGTATCGTTGGCCAGTCATAGTCCCAGTTGGAAGCACATAGAGGGACGTATGGCCATTGATCACGATGCCAGCCCATACCATGACACTATATGTCGGATATCGGTCCCTTTCCTGTATGTTTGCTGGACAATATGCAGTACCACTATCACGCCAGATCAGTTGTCGTCGACAATCAGACGATAGACTGTATCTACTCTCATCTCAGAAGAGGACAGCAGACCAGTCGTTATCAGTCCAATTGCGATGTTGATGGCACCATTGCAAACGGGCAGTACGGTGATGGCTGGACAATTGGATGCACACAACAGGACGGCGGGCGTATAGTCCTCCTTCATGCAAACGTCTGGCGACAGTTTTTCGGGAGATCCGCTTGTAGTAGCAGCCATAAACTGATTTGCTACCTCACTAGCTGTGCTGCGCCGGTGTCTTTTTGTTGATAGCACTAGGTACCGATCTTCTGCAGGTGTCGTACTGCGAACACGACCTCCCCGTGACGTTTGCTACACTCTCCATTTGTTTGAAATGATTTACAAAGCCTTGAAACAATTGTTTTTTTTTTTTTTTTGATTGGAGGTTTAACGACCACCGTGAGCAACTCAATGGGCTATAAGCAGTCGCCCGTCCCTAATTTAGGGTCACTGGTTCCAGGGAAGGGAGAGAGCCAGTGCCGTGAGACAAACACAACATCCATGCCTCACCGGGATTCGAACCCGGACCCCGTTCGGACGAATGATCAGAGGCCATCGCTTAGACCACTGCGCCACCGGGGCGGCTGAAACAACACTGTGGCTGACGTCAAACTCCCTGGCAACATCTGTTATTTGTTGCCCTACTTCAATCTTGCCAATAATACGGCCACGTGTAAAATCATCTAGGTGATGTCGGGAAGACATACTGAAAATTGCAAGTTCGTCAATTGATTCTTTCCCTTTCAACTTTGCGGTTGAACAACAATTGTCAATACGCATCAAATCCTTTATATCTCTTATCAGCGCTATGACGTCACGAACAAGTTCGGCAATCCAAAATTTGCACACGCACAACACGCCTTACTGTATCCCGCACTTATGCTAATTTCCATATTTTCCTGCCTTCCATTTTATGGTTGCTATCGTTGCTATTGTCATCCGTCCTTAGCAATTGTTCGGCAGTGTATAATGCAATATATTCAATGCAAGAAAAACAAGAAAGATTACACCGGATTTTCGGGTGTAATGAGCACGTCTTTTAAATCCGTTCTGACGCAAATTAAATTTATCACAGCTATTCAAAGTCAATGGAACCGGTATGGAAAACAATAGCATCTGACCGAAGAAAGAAGCCAGTTCCGTAAGCCAAACACAACATCCGTACCTCACCAGGATTCGAATCTGGACCCATCTTGGACAAATGATCAGAAGCCATCGCTTACACCACTGTGCCACCGGGCGGCATCCTCTGGTTGCAGACCTGTGCATTAAGAAAAATTTTAATTTATGAGAAACATTTCGCAGCGAAAATGTTCTCCAACAAAGAAGGAATTGTTAAAATCAGGCTCTTAAAAGCAGAGATACGGACAAATATCTCATAAGATATGCATCTACGCCCCCCTGGCGGGGAAAAACATGCATTTTAGGAAGTATTCTCGAAAGGTTTTTTGATGTGAGCGGTATCGGTCCAAGAAAAAAAAAGTTTAGTCGAGTTTTAAGGAGCTCAAATTTTGCTGCAAATACATCAGAAGCAGAAATTAAAACTTTCCTTTGTCCCCTGGTGGGCAAACCACAAAATATTAGAAATTATATGAAAAGTATTTTCCATCAGGAGCTGAATGTGATACAGGAAAAAATGTTCAAATCTGAGTTTTAGAAGCAAAAATATTGGGGAAAACACAATTTACCTTTGTGCCCTTTAGTGGAAAGTCTATGAATTACTTGAAAATTTTGATACTATTTAAAAAGCATGCCACATCAGAAACTATCTAATGAAGAAAGAATTTTCCAAATCGGACCATTAGAATAATAGATATTGACAAAAATATGATATACATCTATGCCCACTAGTGGTGAAACTATGCAATACTATAAAAAGAAAATATTCTGAAAAGGTTGATCGACGTGAGTAGCATCAGTCCACGAACAAATTTTTCAATTAAGGTTTTAGAAACTCAGATTTTATGGCAAATACATCAGAAGCAAAAATTGACACTTACACCCCCAGGTGGCCAAAGTATTCTTTACCAAAAATTAGAAATTATATGCAAAAGATTACCCATCAGGAGCTGTATCTGCTGAAGAAAAGATTTTTCAAATCAGAGTTTTAGAAGAAGAGATATCAGGGAAAACGTAATTTACTTTTACGCTTCCTAGTGGAAAATCTATGCGTAACTTAACGATATCCAAAATACTTTTTAACATAAATGGAATCGAAAGATAAAAGAATTTTTTCAATTGGACGATTAGAAGCAAATATATGGAATAAAATGTATTTTGAATTTGAAATAATCTGCATTTACGCCCTTTACAGCGAAATTGGACATGGTAAAAAAAAAAAAAAAAAAAAAGGATCATTCACAATTTCATTCAAGCAAAAAGAATTTTTTAAATCTGACTAATAATTGCAGAGATATGGAGCCTACAGACGGACGGACAAACCGATAACAAACACGATCTTTTTTTACAAAAGACATGCTAAAAAAACTATAATTGTACACTTGGAATTATTTGCTGGCCTTTTTTTTATTGCCGGCTAAAATTTTCGATTTCCACTGCATACTCAACGTTTTTCGCTGTCCGCAGCAGACAGACGATTTCCGTCGTCCGTAGCGGACCGACGAATTTCATAGCATACTGTTTTCCGTTGTTCGTAGCGGACAGATGATTTCTACAGTAACTACATAAACCCCTAGTACTTGGAATTGCTGAATCTTTCTTCCCACCGCATGGTCTTATTCAGCTTCAAGCGGAACTCTGTGCACACGGAGAATTTAGTGTGCTGAAGTAACGGCGAAGACGACTGGCACAGCAGTTCTGCCACGCAATGGTGCAAAATCTGCCCTTTGTAGCAAGATTTTTTTTGGCACACTCTGCTGCAGAATTTGCATCCCTGGTAACTACTGCACATGCATTATGCAAAAATTACCAGTTTAATTTTCCCTGACTTTTCCAAAACAAATCATTTCTCCCCGAGTTTTCCCTGATTTTTAGCCTTATTTTCAGATTCCCTGTTTCCCGATGGGCTGGCAACCCTGTTTTGACCTAAAAACAGTCTGCTTTTTGCTCCTGTGCATTTCGTGTGAACATTTCTCTCAGCAAGCGACCACTGGTGTTTATCACGTGGGAGCTTTTCTCAAGCAACCACTGCTATTTGTATTTATTTTTATAGATAATAATGTGAGTGCATTTTTTGCCTAATTTGATTTGTAACTATATATATTAAATATATTTCTTGCAAAGAAAAGGAATAATTCTGAAGTGTTTAAAGATTATTTCTATCATGCTTAAGTATAATTACACTGATGTCGAACTGTCTTTGCAAGATTTAAACTTGTGATAAAGTATTTCCAAGTCATATTTTCTCACAAGTTTAAATCGTGCAAATATGGTTCGACATCAGTGCAATTATTCTTAAGTATTATTATTGAGTTAACTACTTAAAACAGCAGAAAAAGGTAGCGTGAAAAAACAACTCACGTGCTACCATTGGTGTTCAACTTTTAGTGACCAACGAGTTAAATAACACCATCCAATCAAACCCAACAACAAATTCCTGCTACATAAAACCATTTAATCAGATCCAAATAAAAGCCACCCAATCCAACGAAAGATGCAATTGGTTAGCGCTACTTCTCTTAAAACCCAAGCAAATTTAGAAAATAATTCAACTGCATATTGAAAACCATCCAAACAAAGAACACCATTTGACTTTTGGAAAGCCTTCTACTAACACGTTCTTTTGTATTGTGTTACTATTGGTATTGTGTAGTGACACACAGTCAGGGTGGGAAATGTAAACAAGGCTGACATGTCACATTTCGGAAGTACAGCCTAATGTTTTTAGCGGAGAGGGTGGGTTTGCCTTCCTCAATCAACTTTTTTCTATTTTTTTCTATCTAAACTTCTGGGGGAAATGATAAATTCAGCAGCATAGTAACCACACAAGTGCATTTACTCAAAATATTAAAAAGATCTGAAATGGATGAAACACTGCAATTCTATAATATAAAATCTGGGAATATAGTCTGCATTCTGGTTGTTTAAAACACAACCTGAAGATTGAAATAAGTAAAAATAATTTGCTAAGTAATAATAAAAACAGGTGTCCACAGGTAGCTCATAAAACAAATGCAAGGAAAACACTAAAATGAGAGAAAAGAAAAAGAATCGATTCACCACCTAAGAAAAAACTTGTACTCACATAAATACAGACAGCTGTGGTGACAGTGAATGTATGCTCTGTGTACTACAGCAACACCAAAGCTCCCGTCTCTTTGAATTTGTGCCGTTGACAGAACAAGTATTTTGTAACCACTATTGGATAAAATAAAAATATCAATGTTTGCTACAATCAAAGGTTTATTGTACATTGACTATAGTTTTGCAGAGCTTTTGGCTCAGCTTCATCAGGATGAATGGAGCATAAACATTCAAATCATTGTGACATCATCAGAGTTATGACGGTCATAGTTTTTGGTGAGTTGTTTCCACGCGCTTGAGAGGAATTGAGTTGACGTCATGTCATTAACAAGCCGTGAAGAGTTCCGGTATATGTGAAAAGCTAATACGTTATGCTTGATAGTTGAATCAGGTTTATCAATGAGCGTAGCCAAGGTTCGTACCCTTCCAAGCAAAATAAATTCAAGCACTTTTCAAGGACTTTTAAACCCAAATTATTATACATGTGTATTGTTAGTCAGTCAGTAGGTAGGCATTTGAGTAAGTTCAGACCATTAATCTTAGCTGGGGCAGGCACAACTTCAATGACCTGCCATTACCCCTTGCCCCTAGTTGGTATATTTTATTAACTTTGAATCACCCCTTTGTTTTGGTTTTTTTCAAAATCATTTTATTTTGTGGAATATTTTGAAAGGGTACATTATTTTCATATTCATCTGCCAGTATGACACTTACTGGTTGCTTTATTTTTTATTTTTGAGTATACTCTATTTTATAAAAGTACACTCTGCACCGCGAGTATACTGTTGTTTTCGTTTTCAAAATTTCTGAACTAAAAGTGATTTAACATTGATTTTTGTATGTAATTGTTAACATAGTGAACTAGTTGTGTGAATTGGAAAAATTACAATTGCAACTGTTAACAATAAGAGTAAATAGTAATATAACTGTAGGCTACTTATTATTGCTCTGCTTAAATACTTTAAAATGATCCTGCCAAATCCGGTGATCTTGAACATCACTTACCGTATATACTTGTGTATAGGTCGACTTTTTTTAATGAAATATTTAGGTTGAAATTAGGGGGTCGAACTATACACTGAAAATATTTTTGATAGGTTGATAACCAAACTTTTGATGCCTTATGGAAATGCCATACTTAGCCATTGGCACCATCAGTTCATTTGCAGTTGTATATTTAGTCATTTTCTGGGTGTTACCGGTACAGAAGAAAGTTATTGCTAAGAATTTTCTTGATTTCATATGTACGAGTTTTTAGAAAAAAAAAAAAACTCATTTCGCAAGGATAACTCAAAAGCCTGTTTTAGATCTGTCCAGGGCTCGACAAAACCCGGGCGCCAGGTCGCACTAAAAATTTCATGCTGGCGACAAGAATTTTTTGCGTTTATGTATTTAACAGATGTGGTTTTCCTATTCTGAAGTGGGAAAATCTACTTTGTCAATGTTTTTATTGTAATTAAATTGATGAAAATGGCAAACAGCTTTTTGCGTGAAGAGGGAAGTCCCGCAATTTACTAGTGACTAACTAGATCAGCGTGTTTGTATCTGTCGCATACAAAAGCTGCTCCGTAGTTAGGGCGCTGAAGCGCTCAAGGCACCAGCTGTTATCAAGGTCTCCTCTGTGGGTCAGGTCGTGACCTTCGGTTGAGGTGATCTGCTAAAGTAGGAGGAGCTTGCTCCCCGCAGAGTTAGTGGCCTCTGCCACTGCAAGCACGTACAGAGCATGTATTCTGGTATGATTGTGATCAAAATTATTAGAATGTCAGGAAGGTACTTTATGACAACTACACAGTGTCAGAATAAAAATAATTATCCTTTTCCTTTGTAGTCATCATCATCATTGTCAACCATTATCAATCCACTGCTGGACGAAGGTCTCCCCAAGTTTCCTCCACAACGGTCTGTCTTGTGCCAGTCTCCTCCATGTCACACCTGCATACTTTCGAATTTCATCCACCCATCTCCCATGTGGTCTTCTTCTGGGTCTTTTCCTGTCCCTTGGAATCCAATCTAAAATTTCGGCTGTCCATCGATGATCTGTCCTTCTGGCAGTATGTCCAGCCCATTGCCATTTCAGGGATTTAACTCTGATCATGATGTCTTCCACTCTTGTCATTTTTCGGATCCACGAGTTCCTCTTCTTATCTCTCCTGGTTACACCAAGCATGCACCTCTCCATGCTTCTTTGAGTTGTTTGCAGCCTTTGTATGTCTCTTTTAGTTAAGGTCCACGTCTCTGCACCATACGTAAGCACTGGAAGGATGCATTGATCAAACACTTTTCTTTTAAGACTTAATGGCATATTGCTCTTGAAAATAATGCTGTTTCTTCCAAAAGCTCTCCAGGCAAGTTTTGTACGCCGATTAATTTCTTCATCAATGTGACCCTCACTTGATATCTGCTGTCCAAGATAAACGTACGTGTCTGTTATCTCCAGCTTTTCTCCATCAATCGATAAATCTTCATTTCTTGTAAAAGCATTGAACATCTCTTTTGTCTTCTGAAAGTTCATTTTTAATCCCACTTCTTTACTCTTGTCAGCAAGTTCCTGGATCATACTCTGCAGCTCTGATGGGGTAGTTGCAAAAATGACTACGTCATCAGCAAAACGAAGGTGGGTTAGATAATCTCCATTAATCTTTATCCCCTTGTTTTCCCAGCTCAGCGACTGAAAAACACCCTCTAATGTGGCATTAAAGAGCTTTGGAGATATGGTGTCACCTTGTCTCACTCCCTTTCCAATTTTTACGTGTGTTGTATTTTCAAACAGCCTAATCTTTGCACTTGCATTTTCATAGATGTTATTAATAATATTAATGTATAATATTAATGTTTCCTTTGTAGTATACTCCTATAACTAAAAATATAATTTTTCTCTTTAAAAACACTTCAATCGGGACCCACATGTCGCTTCTAATATATTTAATTCTTCAGATTTATACAACTGCAAATGAAATAATTTATATACTTACTGGATTATTTTATTTTAATCTTTTAGCATGTATAAGGCTGTGTGAAAGAGAAATTAATTCACCAGTGGTAATAACTTTACTTTTCCTCAATTGCTCTGTAATGGTTTAGAGGAGAGGGACTTATTTCCTTCAATGCTATTTTCGATGCTGGCTCAATTATTATTAATTACTAGTCGTGAATCCCATATTCATAACGAGATTCTTCCACGTATTCGTGGAATTCCGCTTTTTTGCCATCATTTGGGTCATTTTCCAGACTGACGCAAAACTGAAGAGAATTTCTTTTGGGGGGGGGGGGGTCTTTCCCATTTGGGGACGGTATATTCGTGTTTCGAAAGCGTAAGTTAACAGAGTTAAACAATTCCCCCCACAATCGAGGTTTTTTCTCGCGATGTTTCTTATACCCAGTATTGTTGTTAAATATCATTTCATTCCATAAATATTTGTTTCTCAGCTTGAAAATTTTGCCAAAAACGGAAGTCAGTCCGAGTAAAGTTATCTCCCGTAATCACGACCCCCCCCGCAATGTTTCCCCTCTCCTGAGTTGTTAAATGTTATTCCTCTTGTGTTGTATTTAAGCTTCATAAGCAAGGGGGAATTTCCTAAAATGAAACTGAACGAGTTGGAAAATTTGTAAAAAATGATGCATGGTGTTCAAAAGCATTCATGTTCTCAAAGTTGCACTATTTACATGATGTATTTTTGTTAAGCTTTGATATCATGCAGTCGTGCAGGAAAGTTTTCAGCATGACAAATGAAATTGTGATGAGGAAAAAAGAAAGAAAAGCGACAATGAAGAAATCAAGAAAAAATGATAGCAGAAAAAAATAAAAAGTTACAGAATGAATGCTCTGCAGCTGCAGTCAACAAAAGAAACGGAAAGTAGTTCGCATTCTTGCTGCAAATTTTGATTTTTCACCCGTTAAAAAGTTCAGCGGGTTTTTTTATAATCTTTCATTGGTCTCATATGCATATTATTTCCCAAATTGCACAGTACAAATACTTGCCTTTATACCGTATTATTCCTCCATTTGCTCCTTATAAATTCATAACTCATGTGGTTGAAAGCTGTTTAAATGCACTTTTATATCTTGCTATGGTTTTTATAATTGATTATTCTGCTTCATTTATGAGTAATAGTTGTGATATTTTCAGTACTTCTGAAATTGCTTTGTATTAAAGCATGCAGAGTGGCTTGTATTAGAAACTAGATGCCTTCAATGTAGCCTAGTGAAAGGTTAAAGTGGAGTACGTTCCTCATTATAAATGTAAAATAATAAACCACAGAAGTTATTACCATACTTCTGTGGTTTATTATTTTACATGAAACTGATTTCTTGTCAGATCATACTTTGATGTAATCATTCCGCAGGCCTTTCCTTGGAAGTTAATATTTGAAAGTGCAACTGCAGATGGCTTTCCATTTTCTGCTAGGAACTAACTGCCTTTCATTTTTTCTGTTAAATGTTTTAAGGCTATCCAAAAATAAAGGAAAGCTGCTTCTCCCGCGGCACTTGATCCTACAGGTGGGACGCACGCGTCAATAATAGCAAGTGTGCGTGCTCAAAGCAATTCCTCCTTTAGTGGAGAAGCACACTCTGTGCTTGGAAGTGGGAACTCTTAACTTTTCGGGAGCGAACGGACTGATGGCTGAAGCTTCAGCAATTACGCTTGCCGACAACTACTGCCTTTGTTCAGCAGATTGAATTTTACATCAATTTTTTTCTCTCTCTTCGGATTTTGTATTTTGCAACAGAACTTTTAAGCTTCAAAGTTAGCTGAAATTCAGTTGTGCAGGAAGAGTTTTGACCAGGCCCGTAGCCAGGCATAGAAATTAGGGGGGGGGGTAATTGAGGTCGGGCGGCTCTCCTCTGGCTACGACCCTGGTATTGACCTTTGTCCGTCCGGTTTCTTTTGCACCCTTCCTCTCCCGCAAGTCGGCAAAACAAAGCATGTGACTAACCATTGACCTGGGGCGAGTTGTAGCAGAAAACATTCCATTTATTTCTCTGGCTCCACTTTCATTGTTCCCCTTCTACCTTACTCTCCCTGCAGGTAGATAGCGTCACGAAAGGTCGCGTACCTGCAAACTGGTTGTCATTAACAGAGAACCCTTCAGTGGTGATAGTTCAACTTTAGTCGCATGCTTACGCATTTTATTTTATTTTTGTTTCAAGATTCTTTTGTGTTCTTTAACCTCAGCTTTGTGTGTTTTATTCATTTCAAAAAATGAAACGAGCAGCTGCAAGCAGATTTGGAAAATGGGAAACAATCCCGTTTAACAAGTTTCTTTGTGATTCCACAAAAAGGGAAAGATCCTGAGCCTTCCATTTCATTAGAAGAAACTGAGGTGGAAGTTAGTACAGAAGAACTGAACCTCTATTCCCCTTCACTGAGTCAGGCATACAGTGGAAAAAGCAGGAAATTTCAAACAGCATGGTTAAAGGATTTACTGTGGCTTACTTTTAATGAAAGAACAGGTATAGATAGCACAATATGAAATATGTGCTGCATTTCCTGGGATAGCGGATGTCAGTTCTAAACTGGAAACATTTAAAAAACACTAGAAGTCATATCAGCATCAGAAATGCATGGTAGCACAAAATGCAGAATTACATCCAGAAACTACCACTATTGCAGTGTGGGTAAAAAAAATGGATCAAAAAATGTTTGAGCACATGAAATCTGTTTTTAATATTGCCTATTTCACTGCTAAAAATAATAAACCTTTTAGCGACTTGGAAGGGCAATTGTTATTGGCAAAAAAATTAGGTATTGAAGTCAGAAAAGAATATAACAATGACAAAAGATGTAAAGAATTTGTGTCTTATATTGCAGCAGGGATAAGAAATGAGCTGATTTGTGAACTAAAAGATCAGAATTTTTTAAGTTTATTGCTGGATGGATCAACAGACAAAGGAGGTGTAGAAGAACTTATACACTGCTGGGCAATTGCTAAGGACGGATCATAAACGGCTATATAGCGCATAAAAAAGTAAGTGTGGTTGGATGCAAACTGAAATAAAATAATGTCAGAATGCCAGGACATTACAAGACAATTTATTGTGCTCTGAAATCCAGAAGGCTTTGGAACGTGTTCAAGGGACAAACAGGCCATTTTGTGCAGAATACGCAAACGTGAAAAAAATGCAATTACCGTCCACAGGCGTTCCGGCGTTAGATGTCAATATGGGATATGGCCACCATGGAGGGCGATGCAAGATTCCACATGTCGTGTCATGCTTTGCACAACATTATCAAGCAGCTGTCGGGGTAAATTATACCATTCCTCTGTCAGTGCACGGATGAGAGTGTCCTTGTTTATTGGAGGGCACCGGCGACCAGCAAGACTACTCCCCAAAGCATCCCACACATTTTCAATGGGATTCAGATCTGGAGAACGTGCTGGCCATATGAGGCGTTGAATATCCTCGCTCAAGACACTCCTGGACAGCGACTGTTCGATGACGTGTTGTCGTCCATGAAAATGAATCTATCACCGACAGCACCACGGAACATGCGAACATGAGGTAGCAGAACATCATCAATGTATCGTTGGCCAGTCATAGTCCCAGTTGGAAGCACATAGAGGGATGTACGCCATTGATCATGATGCCAGCCCATACCATGACACTACACGTCAGATATCGGTCCCTTTCCTGTATGTTTGCTGGACAATATGCAGTACCACTATCGCGCCAGATCAGTTGTCGTCGACAATCAGACGATAGACTGTATCTACTCTCATCTGAGAAGAGGACAGCAGACCAGTCATCAGTCCAATTGCGATGTTGACCATTGCAAACGGGCGGTACGGTGACGTCTGGACAATGGGATGCACACAACAGGACGGTGGGCGTACAGTCCTCCTTCATGCAAACGTCTGGCTACAGTTTTTCGGGAGATCCACTTGCCAGTAGCAGCCATATTCTGATTTGCTACCTCACTAGCTGTGCTGCACCGGTGTCTTTTTGTTGATAGCACTATGTACCGATCTTCTGCAGGTGTCGTACTGTGAACACGACCTCTCCCGTGACATTTGCTACACTCTCCATTTGTCTGAAATGATTTACAAAGCCTTGAAACACTGTGGCTGACGTCCAACTCCCTGGCAACATCTGTTATTTTTCGCCCTTCTTCAATCTTGCCAATTATACGGCCACGCGTAAAATCATCTAGGTGATGTCGGAAAGACATACTGAAAATTGCAAGTTCGTCAATTGATTCTTTCCCTTTCAACTTTGAGTTTGAACAACGGTCAATACGCGTCAAATCCTTTATATCTCTTATCAGCGCTTTGACATCACGAACAAGTTCGGCAATCCAAAATTTGCATACGCACATCCCACACTTATGCTAATTTCCACATTTTCCTGCCTTCCATTTTATGGTTGCTATTGTTGCTATTGTCATCCGTCCTTAGCAATTGTCCGGCAGTGTATTATATGCAAGATATCTGAAAGACAAAGGAATAAAAGAAGTATTTTTATCCATCATTCCACTTGAAAGTGCAACTGCAGATGGATACATGAAAGCAATTTATAGTGAACTTGAAAGACTAGAGCTGTCAGAATGGTTAAGTTCCAATTATCTGATTGGTATTGGGACTGATGGAGCAGCCAGTATGATTGCTGTAGTTCAGAAGATTCAAACATTGAGTCATGTGGTAGGTGTTCACTGTATTGCACACAGATTAAACTTAAGTGTGTTGAGTGCTGTAAAAAATGTAAAATTCATTAATGACATTGATACAGTTCTTAAGAAACTGTACAAATTTTATCAGTCATCACTAAAGAGAATGCGTCAACTGAAGCAGGTATCTGAAATTTTGCACGGCCAACTTTTAAAATTTCAATTTCTCTACAAAGTAAGATGGGTTGCCAGTAAAGTTGGTGCACTTGCTGCTTTGGTAAAAGATTGGAAATGTGTGGTGGTACATCTTGAAGATATTTCTAATGAGAAAGGTGATGCTTCTGCAGTTGCAAAGGGTCTGTTGAAGAAACTGAAGGATTTCAGGTTTGCCCATATGCTACACTTTGTTAGATCATCTTACTGTATTTAAGAACCTGTCTCATATTTCAAAGACAAGAACTTTTCATGAGTGCTGTTGAACTGCACATAAAAAACACTGTAACAACACTCACTGCATTGATCGATGTTCCTGGTCATTATGAAGACATGTTCATCAGTAGCACAACACTGAAAGGCATTTATCAAGAAGTGCAACTGCATGACTGAATGCCAGTTCAAGTACTTCCTTTGAAGTTGACAAAAAAAAACCTAGTGCAATGCGGAGCACAATATTTACAGGAAAGATTTCTGAACAATCATAACATCATTCAACATTGCAGGGTTTTTTGATACCTTCACGTGGCCAACAGGAAAGGATCTGGAGAAGTTTGGAGTTGATGAGATAAGAGCCCTAGCTCAACATTTCAAAAAACAACTATCATCTCCAGATATGAATAGCAAAACATGCATAAATCTTCTCCAGAACGAATGGTACGAGTTTAAGGTGCTTGGACAAGGGATGAAGCTCAGCGAATTGTTGAACAAAGTGATGTCTAACAGTGACAGATTTCCAGTTTTAGGGAAACTTATCAACAGTGTCGGTATTGCCTGTTTTTGTTTTGTTTTTATTTTTTATTGGAGGTTTAACGACCGCCGTGAGCAACTCAATGGGCTATAAGCAGTCGCCCGTCCCTAATTTAGGGTCACTGGTTCCAGGGAAGGGAGAGAGCCAGTGCCGTAAGACAAACAACATCCATGCCTCACCAGGATTCGAACCCGGACCCCTTCCGGACGAATGATCAGAGGCCATCGCTTAGACCACTGCGCCACCGGGGCGGCGTATTGCCTGTTTCCACTGTAAGTTGTGAAAGAGGTTTCAGCAGCTTGATGAACCTTATTAAAAACAAATTTCGATCATCAATGGAAGCGGAGAGCTTAAATGATTTAATGATGATCAACTTTAATGGCTCCTCCTTATCTGAATTTGACCCTTCAAAGGCTATTGACAGGTGGTATTTTGGTGCTAAAACCACAAGACATATTCATGGCCATAATAGGGCACCTGGGATTTAGTTTTCTTACAATGCTCTTTTTTTTTTTTTTTTTTTTTTTGGCTTTTACTCAGTAATTTAATTCTATCTCATTTGTTTAAAAAAGTTTCCACATTTCAATCCTTCAATTGCTGCACAATATCAGCTAATATTAATATAATTTAATTGAAAGCAATATCATAAACAGTTTCCATATTATAGTAATTGTGAAAAATCACCTGCTTTATTGTCATAAGTAAATTGAAAGAAATATAAATTCAAAGACATAATTCTAAAGAAATTATGAGTCATGCAGCAAACTTACTGCACGTTGTGGTTCTGGAACTGAAATATCTTTGCGATTTCAACAAGCACCTAGACGTAAGGTATGTTTCTTATAGATATGTTTCATGTTATTTGTCAATGGTATGTAAAATACATTCTACTTGATTATATATTTTTATGCTGCCCAGATTTCTTAAAATTGAGAGTAACTAAGAGGTAAAAACAAACCTTAAGTCTTCTCCTTTCTGTTTATTGATATTTTATAAACTTTAAAGAAAATGAATACCCCCCCTCCCCGCTACACAACCCTGGCTCCTAAATCTGAATCATATTTGTCAAGGCCTGGATCTGTCCATTGTCTTTGACTGCACTGCTGGTAAATCACCCAGAGGGAAGAGGTGAGCACGTTAACCAAGTTGCACCGTACCGTGACCCCTATGAACGTGCTCAATTTTCAACGGGGGTGGGGGGAGGTGTCTGTGTGTGGAAGGAGACTTCTGCTAAGAGCGAGAATGGGGCGATGTTTGGTTTAGATAAACGACCTCTCTGTCAATTACACCCGTCCAGCTCAGCAGTTGACAGACAGCTGCTACGCTGCACAGGGTAGTAGGAGAAAATTTTATAGAACAAATTTTCTTCAATTTTTTAAATAGTTGCGTGCAAATTTTAAAGTGTCTACAATACATCCAAAATAAAGATTCATTTTAAATTTTGAAGAGATCTATAGAAAACTTCAAAAGTTACATTTAATTTTTACGGCATGCATATTCTTTATGGGGTAAAAAAAAACTATCAAGTTGACATCAAGACCTATTTACACTTTTCAAATATGTTTCAGGAAGTTTTTATTTTTTTTATTTTTAAATAATGATGTGTCTTACGACGTTTGGTAAATGCATCACGATTCGTTTGCTGCGGGAACAAATGTTTTGGTCTTTTACTCTCCATGAATGAAGTAACCGCAGAAAACTTCCTCGCAAAAAGTGGGAGGTAATGTGTAAAAGTGGGTTTATATATTGTTAAAGTGTGTAACCTTCCCCTGAAAATTCTCTAACCAACCAGGGTGGTGAGCCCTATCATCTTCCCAGAAGTGTGCCTTAATTCCACCCACATTTTGCGGGAAACTGCCGCAAAACATTGCGAGAGCCAGCTACAACAAGAAATAGGTTCATATTTCCGCATGCTGGTACATTCTCGGAAAATATATATTTTTTTATTTATACACCAGATAGGTAGGTATACAAAAACTGCAGATATTCACATAAAAATCGGGGGTCGACTTATACACGAGATATACAAAAACTGCAAATATTCAGATAAAAATCGGGGGTCGACTTATACAAGAGATTGATCCACACACAAGTATATCATTAAAGTTCCACAGACCATAAAAGGCGGATAGTGGAACCACTAATATCAAGAGTAACAATTTTAATCTGAAAATTTTTAGCAAATTTGCAGAATTAGTGAAAAAAAACCCCATCAAAATGTGAAGTTGAGTGCAGAAAAGAGCTGCAGAAACTGAAAGACTGGCAGAACAGGAAATTTGTGGTTGTGGACCCAAGAAACCCCAAACAACCAATGCCAAGTACTGCAAATGCTTTTGTGATGCCAAACACAAGCATGAAAAATGGTGACCAAAGGCTGAACTATTCCCACATAGGAATATGCAAAAATAAGTAACCTTTCAGCATTTATAACTACCCTAAGCACCATATATGCATATATAACAGCTATAAAATTGTCTCATTTCTTTATGAATGAATAAGAATTTTATTTTAGTCAATGTGCTTACACCAAAACAATAATGTCAATCCCATATTTATAACTGACCTAATTTGTTTTCCTTTTAAGATTTGAGTAATTAGATGGTTCACAGACAAAAATTTACATGATGCAAGTACAAGTTCTGGATGGTTTGAAATAGCAGCGAACCGTTCATTTTTTTTTTTTTTTTTGAGGTTTAACGACCATTGTGAGCAACTCAATGGGCTATAAGCAGTCGCCCATCCCTAATTTAGGCTCACTGGTTCCAGGGAAGGGAGAGAGCCAGTGCCGTAAGACAAACACAACATCCATGCCTCACCGGGATTCAAACCCGGACCCCGTTCGGACGAATGATTAGAGGCCATCGCTTAGACCACAGCGCCACCGGGGCGGCCCGTTTATTTCCATAATATATTAAATCTGCACATAATAAAGTGCACAAAACTTTCCCACTTACATTCACTTTCTTGATAGTTTCCCCAGCAGTTATTTTAATTTCAATAACCAATACTTTTTTCTAGCTAATCAAAACAACTTGTTTTTCTCAATCATTACAAATCCGAGTTTTATGTTCATTTTACTGCAACTACATCAGCCATTTCTATGAAACACAAAAAGAAAATCCAATTTACTTCTAAAAACACATGTGCTCGTTGCAGACTGGCTACTAGAATACAAAATGATTATATTAATAAACTCTGTACTGCATCTTGAAAAAGCAGTTACCCAATCCTCTACAGCCATGTAGAAAACTGCGGTCAGCGATGTCTATGCACCCACGCCAATCAGCTGTAAAACCAAGCCTTCACCAGGAAAGCCCCACCTACTGCCTTTGCAGTTGGCATGCTGCAGCCAGTCACAGTCAAGTTCTCCAGCCCAGAAAAGAACTTGATGCTGGCACTGCGACTCATCCTCCTGATCTGTGATAGCTTTATCTGCCTCCAGCTTTGCATGACAGTGTAACCCCCCCCTCCACATAAACAAAATTATTGCATTTCTGCATCAACCTCAAACTCCCTAGATGACTTCCGAAAAGGCGGAACTCTTTCACCCCTGGAAATAAGCAAGTCAAAGTGAGCCCGTCGCAAGCATCTCTAGCACACCGGCCGACGTTAGGGAGCCAATGGACTAATATATTAACCAGTATTAAATAAGCAACACTCACTGTGTATTCTACTCACAATCTTTTCATAGACATAAGGCAGGGCATATGTAGCTCGTTTAAACACAGCGGGCGAATCCACTTCAGCCTCCCCTTTGAAGCAGTGGTCGAAGTGCTGGCTTATGACCATTCACGAAGAATCCGGGTTCGATTCCTATTGACTCATGGATGTGTTTCTTCGTACCTCTCCCTTCCCCGGAACCAGTTGCCCTAAATTAGGGACGGGCAACTGCTTATAGCTTATTGAGTTGCTCATGGTGGTCGTTAAACCTCCAACAAAAAAAAAAAAAAAAAAAAAAGATAAAAAAAGGAACCCATTTCGGTCCCATCGTTTTTTTTTCGTTTCAAAGTTGTTAAAACAGCCAGAAAAATTTGCTCCTCTGAGGGACACTAGCTCAAGAGAAGAGAACCAGCACCATAGGAAAACATTGCCTATGTCAAATGACTAGCCAGAAACCAGCACCTCTGACCCCTCAGCAACTAGAGTTTTGAGAGATGCTGGTGCAAGAGAAGTCAGCACTGTAAGGACAAACATATAACCTACACCTATGTTAAACAACTAGACAGAAACCAGGGCCTATGACTTCCTCAGCAACCAGGGTTGCCCAAAACAAAGTAACCACTCTCAAATATTCACAGAATTAAGTTAATGTGCTTAAGAGCATTTACAAATCAACCACTGCCAAATATTCACAAAATTAAGTTCATGTACATCACACACATCTTCATGATTATCAAATATACACATACATTCCATCTGATTATAGAGGCACAACTCCATTAAATGAAATTAAAAGAAATCAAATTTTTACCACACAATGAATGTACAAGGGATGACCAAAAAGCATGGTGAATAGAGCCACCTGTAAAAGCAAAGGAAAGGTGTCTACCATACTTTAGTCATTAATCCTCAGCTCTTGCAAGTCGCCTGGTCAGAAACCGGTTTTGCAGCAAGTGCCAGTGGTCATCCCGACAGCAAATAGTGCAGACGTACATGCATTTCTTCAACGCTATCTGGATGTTGAAGTTTGAGCAACACATGAACATGAAATTGTTTTCACCTGAGATGTTCGACGAGAGAAATGCATGAAAAACTGACAACTGCTTGTGATGAAAGTGTTGTGTTTCAAAAGACAGAGTTTAAGTGGTTTTTCAGGTATAAAGACGGCACTTCTTCCATCGAAGATGAATCTGTCTCATTGTGGAAAACCATCAACAGCAGTAACAGATGTCATGGAAATCCGTGCCATGATCAGACACCTCACTATCAAAGAAACTGCAAGAATGACTGATTTGTCATTTGGTTCTGCTCAGGTCATCTTCACAGACAAATTGAACATGAAACATGCGAGTGCCAAGTTCATTCCTCATCATCTGAATGATGACCGGAAAAGTAACAATGCCATAATTTTGTCCAAGTTATTTCAACAAGCAACAGCATATTCAAACATTTTATGGACAATTGGGACAGGTGATGAAACAACCCTGAAACAAAGGTCTAAAGTTCTCAGTGAAAAAGACGTAAACCCAAGAGCTTCAGTCCCGATCATACATTCAAGTCCTGCTTATGTCATTTTTCAACATTGAAGGATTAGTATATTAGGAATTTCTACTGTGTACCTCCACTGTTAATGCTGCACATTACTTGGAAATCCTAAAGACTCATGACAAGAGACCAGTGGATAGAGGCTTTACATACAACACACCAAGTTACACTGCTGATCATCCAATTCTTGATTCGTGTATACTGGTCATTAAAAGCTGCAAAATTCATTCCAGTGCTCCCTCACTCACTGGACTGAGTACCGAACGACTCAAGATTGTAACACTGACGAGCGAATCAAGCAAAACGAAGATCAGCTAGTAACAAGCCCAATTTGACAGTTTAAATGTGCTTTACAGTGAAATTACCATATCTAGAAAAAGATTGTAATAGTACTAAGACCTTTTTCATATTCTCTTGCAAAGTTATATGAAAAAACTAAATTTAAAAGTAAAACAAAGGGGCATAAAATGTTTCAACATATTTAAATATGTGTTGACTGGTCATTAAAAGCTCAGGCTCAACATAATCATAACGTAACAGTATAATACAGCAGAACGTCCATTTGCTGAATCGGTAAGAAGTTGTTTTTTCTTGATTGGGGCTTTAACGACCACTGTGAGCAACTCAATAGGCTATAAGCAGTTGCCCATCTTTAATTTAGAGCCACTGGTTCCAGGAAGGGAGAGAACCAGCGATGTAAGACAAACACAACATCCATGCCTTGCCGGGATTCAAACCTAAACCCTTCACGGGCCAATGATCATAAGCCAGCTTTTAGAGCATTGCGCCAATGTGTAAGAAGTAATCGCCACGTTTAGAGAGTTGAAATACAACATGTGAACTGAACTCGAGACTTTTTACTGTTCCTGAAACTTAATGCAGTTATTAAAGGTAAACATTCCACTCTGCGGTAGGCATCAAAGGTAATGTAATGAGTCTTAGAAGACATTCCCGAAACAGCACTTTTGTGGGCGTTTCCAACAATGGCACAACTGCTGGAATAAGTTTGTGTGTGCCAAGGGGGATTATTTTGAAGAGGATTAATTTGCGTAACTATTACTATTGAATTCCGATCTTTGGCAAAAACATTTTTTGATCACACCTTTTATCTAACTTGTTCTACACCTTTTTCTTAGTCAAAGTAATAATCAGCAAAGAAACTCCACTTGGTTTCAGTAAAATAAAAATGAAGTCTGGCATGAAAATACATGCTTAAACTGAGTCTTTAAGTCAAATTTAAAACTGCAAATAGAGTTCCTACAGGGTGTAAATGAAACTTTGACAGTAAAATATTGGCTTTTTTTTTTTTTTATTTAACATACATAAAATTCCCATGCCAGGCGAGTTGCAAGTTTCTATGAGGCTTACACCCTCATTCCTAAGCACACACAGCATTTTATCCTCCTCTTGGAAAAAAAAAAAAAACATCTCTGGGCACATTTCTCTTCTGAGGTGGATGTGAATTACAACAGTAAATAAATTTTCATGCAAATGAAACAGCTCGTTAGAATGAACTGCTTGCATGAAGGTTTCATTACAAATTAAAATTTGGAGGCAAAAGCAATTTTAACAATTGCATTTGTGCAACTATTGATGACATTTTATATCAGGGTGCTACTCAAATCACAACTTACGCAGGATTAGCTTATATTAAACGCATTTCTAGGAGCGAAATCTAAATTTAAAAAAATCACCAAAGAAAAACGGACATAATTTAAATTAGTAATAAATAGCACGTGTTACTGAGCTTTCATGCCTGCAAAAGTAAAGATTTCAAACCAGCGAAACAAAAGACGTCCGTATAAAGATTTCTTTTCCCTGCAAACAAAGCCAGTCACAAAATGAAATTTAATAAAAAGAACACACTAGCACAGTATATAATTAGGAAAACTAATATCCGCAATTTTTTTTTGCGTTAGTAATTAAGCGAAATTGGTGCAAAAGATTCTAACCTATTCAAAATGTTCAACAGTTCGCGTGAAGGCGTAGTCGGAAACGTTCAAAGGAACGCTTTTCAGCTTGAAAATATGATTGAAAAGAAAACACAAGTAGTTATAATACTACTTTAAAATCTTCCTTAGATAAATGAGAGAAATAAACCGCATAAAGGAAACACTTAAAATTAGCGATTTACCTGCCCACTATTTCAAATTTCCTATACTGAAGTTAAAGAAATGCTGCCAGATTGGTAACCGCGATGTTCTAACACTTCGCGAACCTGATTCAACCGGTTCAAAAAACATTGCCATTACTAGACAAGAAATGATTCTTCGAAACGAAAGCGTAAGAAGTTAGCCAGATATAAACATTTTTTTAACCAAAATCAAAACACAAGAAAGTTGAAGTAACTAGGGAAGGCCGAACAATACAACAGTTAAAATTAAGTTTTAAAAATAGAAAAAATAAAAAACCTAAAGCAAAAGATTAACATCCCAATTATATGTAGCATAATCATCATAATTTTATGCTTCCATGAAGGCACAGCCAAATTAACAAATAACAAACAAACAAAATAAAGAAAACAACAAAAACATTAGAAAATGGAAGACATTATTTTCTTACGTTTGAAGAATCATTTTCAATCATTATCTAAATTTCTTTAAGAAATTTAAGAGGTGCTAGAATTCAAAAGTAAGCCAAAGTAGAGGTGACTCTGCGTATGCGTTCCCTAACTAAGGTTCCCTCTCAGTATCAGGTCTTTGGATTTTCCAGTCCATTCTCTCCAAGGTATTTAGTGACATCATAGAAATGAAATCCTCTTATTGTACTAATCAAGTTCAAAATTCGATTCTCAAAAGAACACAAAGTGTTTCGTTCCCATCACAGATGAAAAGGATATTCATTTTTTTACACTATGAAAACAAATAATGAAAATGTTTTTCGCGTAAACGAATTTGATATTACGTTACTGACTGCATGAACTTCGTTGTGCCGCCCCGGTGGCGCAGTGGTCTAAGCGATGGCCTCTGATCATTCGTCCAAACGGGGTCCGGGTTCGAATCCCGGTCAGGCATGGATGTTGTGTTTGTCTTACGGCACTGGCTCTCTCCCTTCCCTGGAACCAGTGACCCTAAATTAGGGACGGGCGACTGCTTATAGCCCATTGAGTTGCTCACGGTGGTCGTTAAACCTCCAATAAAAAAAAAAAAAAAAAAAAAAACTTCGTTTCCTGAATCCGAACTCCATAAAAGATGATGATGTCATATTTCTGCTACCGCAGTAGTCCTTACCATTTCTTTAAACCAGTGACTTGCCGCCCCGGTGGCGCAGTGGTCTAAGGCGCTGGCCTCTGATCATTCGTCCGTAAGGGGTCCGGGTTCGAATCCCGGTCAGGCATGGATGTTGTGTTTGTCTTACGGCACTGGCTTTCTCCCTTCCCTGGAACCAGTGAGCCTAAATTAGGGACGGGCGACTGCTTATAGCCCACTGAGTTGCTCACGGTGGTCGTTAAACCTCCAATCAAAAAAAAAAAAAAACCCAGTGACTTAAATTATGGACGGACACCTGAAGTGTTCTTTTTTTTTTTTTTTTTTCTTTTTTGATTGGAGGTTTAACGACCACCGTGAGCAACTCAATGGGCTATAAGCAGTCGCCCGTCCCTAATTTAGGGTCACTGGTTCCAGGGAAGGGAGAGAGACAGTGCCGGAAGACAAACACAACATCCATGCCTGACCGGGATTCGAACCCGGACCCCTTACGGACGAATGATCAGAGGCCAACGCCTTAGACCACTGCGCCACCGGGGCGGCCCTGAAGTGTTCACAACAGATGTAAAAACAAAGAAACAAGATCATCACATGGATTGAAAAATTATCCAGTTGTGCTTCTAGACTGCTCGTTATTGCGTGAAGAGATGAAAAATAATGACCTGTTAGAAATAAATAAATTTTCCCCTTCAGTGGAGTAAGGGTCTAAGCGATAGCTTCTGACCGTTCGTCCGAGATGGGCTAGAATTCGAATTCCGTTGAAGCATGGATGTTGTGTTCGTCTTACGGCAGTGGCTCTCTCTCTTCCCTGAAACCAGTGGCCCTAAATTGTGAACCGGAGACTGCCTATAGACCATTGAGTTCCTCACGATGATCTCATTATATTTCCAATAAAAAAAAAAATCGAGTTGTTCAAGGTGGTCGAGAAACCTCCAAGGAAAAAAAAAAAAAAAAAAAAACTTTCCTTATCTTCTCACACAGCATATATATTTTAACCGTAACTGTGCAACTCTGTAAAGGAAAGGGTGGCACGGCAGTGGGTGTGTGTTGTGATGGTTAATATTGTGTTTCTGTTTTTGTGTGACGTTCGTGATGTGGGAATTTTTGGAAGTTGAATGAATCGTAATTTTCCAAACTCAATTACTAGGAAACCTACTTTTTCGTAGTGTTAGTGATGATTAATGACAGAACGGGAGCTTTAAAAGCGGTAAAGTTATTTTTCATTGACGGGTTATCCATGAATTGGAATCCAGCTATTACTGTTTCCCCTTTTCCCTTAACGTATTGTATTGTTATGACACAAAATTTAAATTATTTTCTGAATTATTTTGAACATACTTCGTTTTGTTATCCAGTTTTCAGGGCAGATGATGAGACAGACGATGCGTAGCAATGCAATAATGGGGGACCACCCCTCCCCCTATGTTGGCAGGGCTCCAGAATAAATTTGAAGGACAAAAGAAATTTCGTAATAGTGATCAGTTTTTGCAAATTTACTTGAATAGCGGGAATTGGTCTAAGTTTCCGGCCCTGGTGTGGGAGAATGCGGACGCACATTGTCTTCACAGCACTAGCTGCTTAAGCATCCCAAGTTTCTTCAGTGCAAGCACTTTCCTGGCATCGTTTACTTGCGGTTAATTTATAAATCATGAAGTGGGTAACAACAGCAAAGAGGAATATAAACAGACAAATTAGAATTCAGGGATGAAAGATTGTGCTATAACATTTACCATTGGTATCATTAACTTATTACCAGATGAGTCATGTAATAGATAGCCCAGAAGTTATATGGTGTTACATGTGCAACAAAATCATTATATCACTTGTCACCCCATGGAAAAATGTACGCTTGGGGTTTCATCCATTAATTAATCGATTAAATTATCGATTTTTTTATTTGCTATCGAAACATTTACCCTTCACATTAATAACCTTATAATATTCCAGAAATTTGTGGTTCCATACTTGATGACATTAAGTTTTCATGAGTTGATAAGATCATTAGTTGTATTTTTTTTTTTTTTTTTTTTGGCATTGTTTTGTGAACAAAGGAAAAAAGAAAAATCTTTCTGAACCAGTTTCTGGTAGGTGGAGCATATGAGAGTTGTACAGAAAGTTATGCGAAAGTAGGCATAACTTTTTTATTAACTGACAGAGGTCGTTCGAATTGCACATGTTGGTAGAGTAACCCTTCTTTTTCATTTCAAGTAAACAATGGAATCCCAGCAGAAGCTATTGTTATCATTGAGTTCTTGACGAAGGAAGGGTGCTGGCAGTCCAACATCCACAGAAGGCTCCAGAATGTATACAGAGATGATACCATTGACAAGAGCAATGTGCACAGATAGATAAAGTTTAAAGAGGGGGAAACCAGCATTGGAGACAAACCACGCAGTGGGAGAACATAATCTGCGATCACTAACACGAATCGTCAGCGAGTGGATGAATTGATTTGCGTGGACAGACTGAAAGTTATGCAAACTTTTTACATGTTATAGTTCCTTTGTGTGAAATGAAATTTCCAGTTGGAAATTATTAGTATTTACTGCGAACAAATACCTCGGTAATCAAATGTAATTCAAGGAAAAACTTTTCATGTACCTCTCGGTTGTAAGTGATCGATGTTTAAATCTTTGTATGGCTGTTCTCATCAGGCTCTTGAGTCTTGAGTTTAGACTTTTACGAATTTAGTCGGCACATTTTCTTCATGGCTCCCGAAATCGGATAAACAAATTCATCGAATAAATTAATTAGTCTATCCAATTTCGGGATCCGTGAAGAAAATGTGGCGATTAAATTCTTAAAAGTCTAAACTCAAGAGCCTGATGAGAACAGCCATAAAAAGATTCGAACATCGACCACTTACAACTGATAGGTACGTGAAAAGTTTTTCCTTGAATTACATTTGATTACCGAGGTATTTGTTTGCATTAAATACTAATAATTTCCAACTGAAAAATTGCATTTCACACAAAGGAACTATAACATGTAAAAAGTTCCAACAGTTAAGCCACTATTGAATGGAAAACTGAAAAAGAATGACTACATTTAAACTTTACGTAGTTATGGTATTTATACGAGTCTGACGGGTTACTTTCAAAGGAGGACGGGTACATTTTTAGACAAACCGTTTTTGAGGACGGGTAAAATTTCCGAGATTTTCGTGCCCTGGGTTTGAATCCCGGTTAGGATATGGATGTTGTGTTTATCTTATGGCACTGGATCCCTTCTTTTCCTGGAGGAAACAGTAGCCCTAAATTAAAAATGGGTGACTACTTATAGCCCATTGAGTTGCTCATTGCGGTCGTTAACGCCGCAACCAACTAAAAACAAACTTGGTGAGCTTTCACATTGTAAGTTAAGTTAGGTATGTTATTGCAGGCAGAGCACACTCGAATCCCCTGTTACAGCCAATTGCATTTGAGGAAGTCTTGAAATGTCATGTGATTTGAAGAACACAATTTTTTTAAAGTAGCATGATTTGTAGCATAATTTTTCGCTACAAGCTACTTGTAATGACTGATATGCCGTACAAATCTCTGAAATTGTAATTTTTTTCTTACTACTTCCCTGTGGAATCAATGCCTCATTCTGCAATGCACCCACTCGACTGGCTGATGGAAGAAGTGGCGTGGCATTTCTCTATGATGTCTCGAGTGAAGAATAATTATATGTGCCAGTTATTATCCAATGCTCTGCCCCCTAATGGGGAGGGAAACACAGCTGAGGATATAACTGACAGAAAGTCAGGAAACTATTGCATCGTGATACCTGGAGAGCCGTAGTCTAAAACGTAAAGGATTCTGCTGGCAACTGCGGCTAAAGGGTACACATAAAACTTCGGAGTCCAGCATAAAAATTTTCTTTGAACAGAAAAGATTTAATTTCTTTGTTTAATACTTGGCCAAGTTTCAGAATTGTAATGACTGATATGCCTTACAAAGTAGTGATCAGTTTTGTGTGTGTGTGTGTGTATAGGTGGACGGTTTATTTAGATATCTTTACTGTTAAAAGTGTTCTTACATTTTGTTGCTGAATAAAGGCATCCCTCACATCATACATTTTGTGAGGAATGCCTTTATTCAACCCCTGCATCTTTCACATTTACTTCAAATGATTACAGATGATTCCATTACCTGTGCAGTAAGGATCTGTATGAGTTCTCATGTAATGGCACATGGTTAATTACTTTAAACTCATGTTAAACAAAATTATATTAGATGTGTGCAAAATTTCTACCCATTTTTTTTTATAAATAACATCTTTATTCTTTTACATATGTAGTTGCCATTATTATTTATGACCTCTCGCCATCTTTTTTAGTAGTAATTAAATTCCCCTTCTGTAGAACACCTCCATTTTGGAGTCAAAAACTTCTTGTAATGCGGTTTCAACTTCATCAAAGGTTTTTCTAGCAAAGTTGGTCCGAAGAGATTGAACAAGTTAGTAAAATCATGCAATGCATTGATTATGATACGCTTTCCAACATACCAGAAATCATTACTCAAGTTATGAGGATAATGGCTGTGAAATAAATCTCACTCCTGTGCCCTGACCTTTGACCCCGTTTTGATTATATTAAATAGACCCGGTTCAGTATACCTCCGGAACAACATACTAAAGTTTTGTCGCAATAGAAGCATTTTTAGTCAAGTTATGAGAACAATGGCCGTGGAATAAATCTAGCTCCTGTGCCCTGACCTTTGACACCATTTCATTGATATTAAACAGAATTGGTTCGGTATACCTCTGGAACAACATACTAAAGTTTTGTCCTAATAGAAACAATTTTAGTAAAGTTATAAGGATAATGGCTGTGGAATAAATCTCGCTCCTGTGCCCTGACCTTTGACCCCATTTTGATAATATTATTCAACAGAGCCAGTTCAGTATACCTACAGAACACCATGATAAAGTTTTGTCGCAATAGAAGCATTTTTCGTAAGTTATGACACATAAGAGAGATGGAATGGATCCCGCTCCTATGTCCTGACCTTTGACTTCATTTCGCCCACTTTCAATAGGGTTCGTCCCCAGGTTGGCCCCTACCCATACTAAGATGAAAAATTTTTATGCGAGTTATTGTGCGGACAGACAAACAAAGCCGAAGCATATGCGCTTCTTCAACCTACGGTTGGAAAGCATAAACAAGTTAGTAAAATCATGCAATGCATTGATTATGATATGCTTTCCAACATATCAGAAATCATTACTCAAGTTATGAGGATAATGGTTGTGGAATAAATCTTGCTCATGTGCCCTGACCTTTGACCCCATTTCAGTGATATTAAACTGAATTGGTTCGGTATACTTCTGGAACAACATACAGGGTGTCTACTGGTCATGAAAGTCATAAAAAAGTAATGAAATTGACAATGCAGGTGGTCATGAAAGTAATGAAATTGAGTAGGTGGTCATGAATTTTTTTCTTGTATATTAAGCTGTCATAAAATAGTATTTTAATAAGTACTATCTTGTCTGATCTGAAATATTAAGATGCACTTAACACCATAACTTTTTTAGTATTTCTGTAAATCATTGCATTAACAAAATGGTTTTAGTTTGTTAGGTTGATATCATTTACATGATTAACTGAAATTTTATTTCTTTATTTTAATAAAATAGAATTCTGTGTTTTGGTTTGGCACACAGTTATTTTTTATTATTGAGTTTCATTGAGTGCATATTTTTAATCTGCGATCTTCTTGTCTCTCTTCTTCATATACTCTGCCCACAAAAACAATAATTCCAAAGATGGTTTTACTTTAGACTGATTATTTCAATAAAGTCATTGACTAGAAGTGTGTAAAAGTGTGAAACATTCCTTTTCACTTGCTTACTTGAAGGACTTGTAAAAGCCATTCTCAAAAATTTCTTTTGGTTTGGTAATGTTGAAGCAATAATGATAGTGTTTTTCTTTATTTCTCCTAAATCTGCTGCTAAAACAGCTGCAATCAGAAAACAGTAATGTGCAAAATAATAGTTAAAAACTCCTCCAGATAAGCAAAGTGCAAAGAAAATGGTTGTCATTGTGCCGCATTGTCGAGGTCATGAATTTAACTGAAGAGGTCATGAAAAAGTCACGAATTTGTTTCATTGGAAATCAGTAGACACCCTGAACATTCTTAAGTTTTGTCACAATAGAAGCATTTTTAGTCAGGTTATGAGGATAATGGCTGTAGAACATATCTCGCTCCTGTGCCCTGACCTTTGACCCCATTTCGATGATATTCAACAAAACCAGTTCAGCATACCTCCGGAACAGCATGATAAAGTTTTGTCACAATCGAAGCATTTTTATGTAAGTTATGATGTATAAGGGCGATGGAATGGATTCCCCTCCTATGTCCTGACCTTTGACCCCATTTCATCCATTTTCAATAGGGTTTGTTCCCAGGTTGTCCTCTACCACATACTAAAATTTCATCCAAATTGAATCATTTTTACGTGAGTTATTGTGTGGACAGACAGACTAACAAAGCCAGAGCATATGCGCTTCTTCAACCTATGGTTGGAAAGCGTAAAAAAGGTGGTAGTCCATAGGTGGAAGATCTGAAGAAAACCGGGTGAGCTAACTTCTCATTCAATGTCCAGTAATTTTCTCTGAGTGGCTAAAGCTCTATGGGGTTTTGCATTGCCATGTACAAGGCAATGCTTTTGCAATCAACCATTTGCTGGACACTTAAATTTCAATTTTTCTTTCAGCCTTTCCAAATGTTATCCGTACAGGTCAGCATTTGTTGTTTGGTTAGGCGCAAGCAAGCTGCCAGTGGATTACCCTTGACATCCCACCATGCAGTTCCATTGAAGTCAATGGAGCAGGCTCTCCAACTTGGCATACAGTCAGGCTTTGATGCTTTACATTTCTGTAAAGGATCCACTTTTCATCACCTGTAACTAATTGTTCCAAGAAAGGCTAATTTCTGTGGCACACAAGCAAAGAAAGGTGCCTGGCGGTCATTCTGTCGGATAAATATCTTGCGGATAGGCCATGGTACCCTGTGGTCAAACTTTGTGATAAACCCAAGCATATGCATCCTTCTTTCTACTGTTGTTCTCTGTACAGAAAACCTTTCTGATAATTCTTGAATATTTAGATGTTGGTCCTTTGATATGGTTTGGTTGAGATCCTCTTCAGAAACCTCTGATAGGCATCCAGAATGTGGTTGATCTCAGCAGCTTTTGTGTCCACGGAATTTTCAGAACCAATGGCAACACGTGCTTTCATTTACAGCATCCTCTCCATATACTTCACAAATATAGCCGCAGGCTTCAGATGCATTGTTGCCTTTGTCGAACTCTGTAGCGCACAAATTACCCCCCCCCAAAAAAAAAAAAGGACCCATAATAATTGCATATTCTACGCATCCTTTGGGACTCACATTTTATTTCAAATTTTTTAACATGCCATTTGGCAAAAGTGAAATTTCTGAGGATTAGGGTAAGAATAAAAACAGCCAGCAATGAACCGTCCATCATGATTATGTAAATATAAAATATAAGATTATGTAAATGTACAAATGTTCTGATTAATTTATTTAACCTTTCAGCTCTTTTAGTCAGTATTGGAACAGTTGAAATTTAAAATTTGAAAAACAGACATTTAATGAAGACTGACCGATTATACTCACAAAAGTATAATTAGTTTTAGTTTAATATGAATTTTGTTAGTTTTAATTTGAAAAACAAACATTTAATGAGAGCACTGTGAACTATTATCATCATCATCATCATCGTCAACCATTATCAATCCACTGCTGGACGAAGGTCTCCCCAAGTTTCCTCCACAACGGTCTGTCTTGTGCCAGTCTCCTCCATGTCACTCCCGCATATTTACGAATTTCATCCACCCATCTCCCATGTGGTCTTTTTCTGGGTCTTTTCCTGTCCCTTGGAATCCAATCTAAAATTTCGGCTGTCCATCTATGGTCTGTCCTTCTGGCAGTATGTCCAGCCCATTGCCATTTCAGGGATTTAACTCTGATCATGATGTCTTCCACTCTCGTCATTTTTCGGATCCACGAGTTCCTCTTCTTATCTCTCCTGGTTATACCAAGCATGCACCTCTCCATGCTGCTTTGAGTTGTCTGCAGCCTTTGTATGTCTCTTTTAGTTAAGGTCCACGTCTCTGCACCATACGTAAGCACTGGAAGGATGCATTGATCAAACACTTTTCTTTTAAGACATAATGGCATATTGTTCTTGAAAATTATGCTGCTTCTTCCAAAAGCTCTCCAGGCAAGTTTTGTACGCCGATTAATTTCTTCATCAATGTGACCCTCACTTGATATCTGCTGTCCAAGATAAACATACGTATCTGTTATCTCCAGTTTTTCTCCATCAATCGATAAATCTTCATTTCTTGTAAAAGCATTGAACATCACTTTTGTCTTCTGAAAGTTCATTTTTAATCCCACTTCTTTACTCTTGTCAGCAAGTTCCTGGATCATACTCTGCAGCTCTGATGGGGTAGTTGCAAAAATGACTACGTCATCAGCAAAACGAAGGTGGGTTAGATAATCTCCATTAATCTTTATCCCTTTGTTTTCCCAGTTCAGTGATTGAAAGACATTTTCCAATGTGGCATTAAAGAGCTTCAGAGATATGGTGTCACCTTGTCTCACTCCCTTTCCAATTTTTATGTGTGTTGTATTTTCAAACAGCCGAATCTTTGCACTTGCATTTTCATAGATGTTATTAATAATATTAATGTATGCATCTTCAATACCGTAGGATTTCAGAGCTGTGGTAACTGCTGATGGTTTCACCGAATCAAAGGCTTTTTCATAATCGATAAAAGCCATGCACAATGGAAGTTCATATTCCCTCGCTCTTTCAATTAGTTCTCTCAGTACGTGGATATGATCTATTGTGCTGTAGCCACTCCTGAATCCAGCTTGTTCTCTCGGTTGAGCCATGTCCAGTGTTACCTTCAAGCGGTGTGAAAGAACTTTAGTGAAGATTTTATAAACCACTGATAGGAGGCTGATAGGTCTGTAGTTCCTGAGATCCTCAATGTCACCTTTTTTATGTAGCAGGATCATTGTAGCATTGTTCCAATCCTCAGGAATTTTCCCTTCATTAAGGCATCGAGTGAAAATTTGGGCGAGTACTGTTTCGATTTCTCCACTTGCTTCTTGTATGATGTCTACAGTAATTCCATCTTCTCCTGGAGCTTTTCCCCTCTTCATGTTCTTGATTGCATGTGCAACTTCTGCTGGAAGGACTGGAAGAACTCTGGTACTGGTACCTTTCATGGTGTCTGGAGTACATGTATCATCCCTTTCATATAATTTGGAGTAGAAATCTTTCTATTATACTGAAGAAGAATAATAGAAAGAGTAGAAATCTTTCTATTATTCTATTATACTATATTATTATTATAGAAATCTTTCTTTTGTAGAAATCTTTCTATTAACTATTATACTGTACTAAAAGTTGTATGTCTACTCTAATGATTGTTTGTTTGTTAAAAGTCTACAAACTGCTCAAAAGTAGTCATCAATACAGTTCCTGTGTTTTGAAAAATAAAAACTGCTCTGGTGCCTTGCATTGTCTTAAAAATGCATTGTCTTTGTGTAGTTTCATTCTGATAAAATTTAGTTGAAAATGATCAAATTTAATTCTGTTAGTACTCGATTTTTTTTAAAGATTGTTTTCAAAGAGCATAAATCAAAGTGTCGAACAATGTTTATTACATTTATTTTTCATTTGTATTTGTAAGTACAGTGAAACTTCCATTAACAAACACTTCTAAATAGTGGACATCTCTCTATAACGGACAATTTCTTTATTCCCCGGCAGAAATGCATGGCTTCTTATGGGGCATTCACTTCCTAATAGTGGATATTCTAAATACTGGACACGGACACAAAGTACAATATAACGGACAATTTGCTTTCGATTCTAGGAATTCCCAGAGGTGTGATTCGCCCAAACTCGCAAAATTTTTCCTTATTGTTATTTTGCCCTTCCTCATTCTCTATTTTAACAGTTTGGTTCCTGATGCATAGTAAATTGTGAGGTGCTAAGTGTTATGTACCCCGGGTAAGTGGCCAAAATCGCTGGAAAAAGGATTAGTGCTTGCTAACCAGACAATCCAACCCTCTCAGGTGCTCCCAATCGATGGCTTGGTCCCAATGAGGTGGGACCTCAGAAACGGGGACCAGCGCTCAGGGCATGTTAATTTGGGAACAGTAATCATATTGAAATGCATGCAAACACAATTCAAGCGTATGTGGAAGGGATTCACCTTTTGTTGTTTGGCAAGGTCAGTGCACAGGGATCGATATCAAGTCCAGATTACTAGAAATCACATTTGTTTGCAATAATCATGTAAGTTTTCCTCATCAAGCGAGCTGTGAAGCAAATATTTCTCAAACATCGATATTAAAATGTCGCACAAACGTAAACACTTGACTCTAAAAGAAAAATTTGAAATAGTGGAGCTGAGTGAAAGGGAAAGATTAAGTGTGCTCGTTTAAGAAGATAAACTGGGCATTGGAAAAACAGAAGTGAGTCGGAGGGAAATTTTGAAATCTTGGCAAGATTGTAATGGCAACCAGAAAATTAAGAGAGCTTTCCCTAAAACTGATGGTTTAGCTGTGGACACTCTTACATATGAATGGTTTTGCAGCACTAGAGCGAACAACATTCCTTTATCAGGTACTTTAATTCGTCAAAAGGCTTTAGAAATCGCAAATGAATTAGGATTCACAGAATTCAAAGCTTCAGGCGGCGGGCTAGAAATTCATTTGGAAAACAAAACTTCACAAGAATGTAATAGATAAACAACAATACTTTATTATTTTGCTTCTTAGGTTTTGATGGATATTCTTTAATAAAGGTTAGTATAAGTTTGCTCTATGTATTGCATTTACATACTTATATTTACTTATCACTCACCAACCCGCTTGGCCAGCGTGGTGAGTTATGGCCAAACCCCTCCAAAATGACTCCACAACTTAAATCTTGGCCCTCAGTCTCCGGCAGCTGGAATGTACCTGGCCAAGGCAGCGGCCAGTGCGACATGAAGGCAGAGGGTGCTAAGAATCCCCGGAGGACCGGACTAGGCTGCCATCTGATGCTGACCTTGGCAACATACAATGGACGCTCCCTATCTTCTGATTCAAGGCTTCTTGAATTGGAAGAGGAACTACAAAGGATCAAGTGGGACATCGTGGGGCTAAGTGAGGTAAGGAGAAAAGGAGAAGATCTCATTGAACTGAAAAGTGGACATCTCTTCTACTATCGTGGGACAGATACTGGCAGAACTAGTGGTGTTGGATTTATAATAAACAAGAAACTGAAGGATAAAGTTGTAGAAGTTGAAAGTTCCTCTGACAGAGCTGCACGGCTTGTTATCCAACTCTCGAAAAGATACCAGGCTCAGATTATTCAAACTTATGCACCCACCACAAGTCATCCTGAAGAAATTGAAGAATTTTATGAGGAAATTCGTCATCTAAATAATAAAGGTAAGCAGCACTTGAAAATAATTATGGGAGATTTCAATGCAAAAATAGGGCAACGGCAACAGAATGAAACTTCAGTAGGTAAATTCGGTCACGGCAACAGAAACCAGCGTGGAAATACTCTCGTTGAGTTTGCAGAGGCAGAAGGGTTTTTCATCTTGAACTCCTTCTTCAAGAAAAAGCCACACAGGAAATGGACATGGAGACATCCAAATGGGACGACAAGTGAAATTGATTTTATTATGTGTAACAAAAAATTCGTCATAGAAGACTGCAGTGTGCTAAACAAGTTCAACACAGGTAGTGACCATAGATTGGTGAGATGTAAGATGCACCACAACACTAAACTCGAACGTAGCAAGCTCATAAGACAAACAAAATGTATTGACATAACCAACCTTAAAAAACACCATAATACCTTCAAGTTGGAACTGAAGAACAGGTTCTCTGCTTTAGAAGGCCTAACATCGGAAGAAGTGGACATCTCTGAAGTTAACAGAAAAGTAACCAAAGCTCTTATGGAAACAGCAACAAAATTAGCTGGGTTAAGAACAAGTTGCATGTAAATAAATTATCAGGAAAAACGAAAATGTTGATGCAAAAAAGAAGAGAGATGAGGACAACTAAAGAAGATGTGACTTCCAAAGTGGAATATATAGAGCTATGCAAGACAGTACGAAAAAGTATCACTGAAGACTTAAGAAAATTCAACTGTGAACTAGTTAGGAAAGCAATTGAAAACAACCAAAGCCTAAAGATAGCAAAGGGACATCTCAGTAAGGGAAGAAAACAGATTATGGCACTGAGAAAAGAAGATGGTTCTGTAACAAGAAATAGAGGCGAAATTTTGACAAGAGTGAAAGATTTCTACTCCAAATTATATGAAAGGGATGATACATGCACTCCAGACATCATGAAAGATACCAGTACCAGAGTTCCTCCAGTCCTTCCAGCAGAAGTTGCACATGCAATCAAGAACATGAAGCGGGGAAAAGCTCCAGGAGAAGATGGAATTACTGTAGACATCATACAAGAAGCAAGTGGAGAAATCGAAACAGTACTCTCCCAAATTTTCACTCGATGCCTTAATGAAGGAAAGATTCCTGAGAATTGGAACACCGCTACAATGATCCTGCTACATAAGAAAGGTGACATTGAGGATCTCGGAAACTACAGACCTATCAGCCTCCTATCAGTAGTTTATAAAATCTTCACTAAAGTTCTTTCACACCGCTTGAAGGTAACACTGGACATGGCTCAACCGAGAGAACAAGCTGGATTCAGGAGTGGCTACAGCACAATAGATCATATCCATGTGTTGAGAGAACTAATTGAAAGAGCGAGGGAATATGAATTTCCATTGTGCATGGCTTTTATCGATTATGAAAAAGCCTTTGATTCGGTGAAACCATCAGCAGTTACAATGGCTCTGAAAACCTGCGGTATTGAAGATGCGTACATTAATATTATTAATAACATCTATGAAAATGCAAGTGCAAAGATTAGGCTGTTTGAAAATACAACACACATAAAAATTGGAAAGGGAGTGAGACAAGGTGACACCATATCTCCGAAGCTCTTTAATGCCACATTGGAGGGTGTTTTTCAGTCACTGAGCTGGGAAAACAAGGGGATAAAGATTAATGGAGATTATCTAACCCACCTTCGTTTTGCTGATGACGTAGTCATTTTTGCAACTAGCCCATCAGAGCTGCAGAGTATGATCCAGGAACTTGCTGACAAGAGTAGAGAAGTGGGATTAAAAATGAACTTTCGGAAGACAAAAGTGATGTTCAATGCTTTTACAAGAAATGAAGATTTATCGATTGATGGAGAAAAGCTGGAGATAACAGACACGTACGTTTATCTTGGACAGCAGATATCAAGTGAGGGTCACATTGGTGAAGAAATTAATCGGCGTACAAAACTTGCCTGGAGAGCTTTTGGAAGAAACAGCATAATTTTCAAGAGCAATATGCCATTATGTCTTAAAAGAAAAGTGTTTGATCAATGCATCCTTCCAGTGCTTACGTATGGTGCAGAGACATGGACCTTAACTAAAAGAGACATACAAAGGCTGCAGACAACTCAAAGAAGCATGGAGAGGTGCATACTTGGTGTAACCAGGAGAGATAAGAAGAGGAACTCGTGGATCAGAAAAATGACAAGAGTGGAAGACATCATGATCAGAGTTAAATCCCTGAAATGGCAATGGGCTGGACATACTGCCAGAAGGACAGATCATCGATGGACAGCCGAAATTTTAGATTGGATTCCAAGGGACAGGAAAAGACCCAGAAGAAGACCACATGGGAGATGGGTGGATGAAATTCGAAAGTATGCAGGGGTGACATGGAGGAGACTGGCACAAGACAGACCGTTGTGGAGAAAACTTGGGGAGACCTTCATCCAGCAGTGGATTGATAATGGTTGACAATGATGATGATGATGATTTACTTATCTTTTAAACTGCTTTTACGTTATAAACATAGCATGCTGTCATAAAGCATGATTTTCCCAATAGCGGACACTTCTAAATAACGGACAGCTTTTCTTTCTCCTTAGATGTACACTATTCGGAAGTTTTACTGTATAAATATTCATTATCCTTTGATTTTTTAAAAGGACCCAGAATATCTTACAAAGTACCCACTTTTTAAAAATCTGTGTGTCCCTAGGACCCAGCTTAATAACAATGAAATGGCAGCTCTGCTCGTAATGCAGAGCAATACCTAATGTGATCCTTATTACAAATTTGGGAGATGACAATCCTATTTTTGGTGTAAATGTGACAAGAATGGAAAGTCAGATAATATCCGAGAACTTGAAAATTTCTTTCATGAATTCTTTCATGATCCTTATTGCTTGGCATGTTAACTCTTGTGTGACTTCTTTAAGAATGTGATGCACCATCATAATTGGGGCCATTTTATTGCCTAATCCTCAAAGCATTTTAGCCATGACACTCGCCCTCTGTTATTGCACTTGTTACTTAAATTTTTTATTTCGAATTTGCATCATGAAAAACATTTAGAACTTTTGCACACACACCTAATAGTGAAGCGTTTTACTCACAAGTAGGCTTCTTTTCGTACCTAAGCAGTATTGCATGAAGCCAAGAGTTGTGCAGCATTAGCTTGTACAATAAGTATACTGCAATTTGATGTAATGCTATTTCTTACCTGATATCTGTGAACTTTTAATTTTTTTCTGACTTGGATTCCTTCACCAGATGACACAGTTGCTGCTGTACATTAGCATGCACCTTAACTACGAAAATAAAAAGGTTTGCCCAGATTGGTATGCAGTAGGCTTCATTTGTACTTTAGCTGTTTAGGGAATCATTGTTCCCTGAGCTTTTTTTTTTTTTTTTTTACATTTTTTTATATGATTTTAACCTTTTTTTGTGCCCAATACCAGATAAAATAACTCCAAATGGGTTACACCATTAGTTTTCAAACTTATAGGGAAAAAAATATCTCTAACCCTGCAATCTTGCTGATGCATCATAACTAAATGCCATATTTTTTGGTACACCAAATGCACCCTTATATTAAAAATTTTTATTAAGAAAAAGAAATTTTATGCATACACAAATAGCCTGTGAATCACATCAGTAATATCTCATGCTGAGAAGTTCAAAAAAATATGTAGAAGCAATAGCTGTCAGAAGCATGATTTACAAAACTTTAGCCGAGTTAAACTGCAGAGATAAAAATATTTTATTTACAATTTAAAATCAACTGAAACACAGGCAAGATCTTTCACAGCGGTGATGGCCACATCATCAGGCCTAATCAGCAACACTGGTGTGCAGGCACAGTATTATATAGTTACCCCCCCCCCCCCCAATTCCCACAATGCATAGCGACGCTAGTTCAGGTTGCCAGATAACACTCTGATTAACTTGAGGTTTTTACAAAGGCAATACATCATTATAAGTTTTTAACTGTGTCAATAGTCCTTGCCAAGCAGAGTTCACATTAATCGGCATTTCCTCATTGCAGCACCCTTCAGAAAAATACATGATGTATAATGCCTCTGTTAATAGTAATGTCTGAACCCATCCCAGTCTGGATAAAAAGTTCCATTCGCCAGAGTTCTGGTTAATGATGTTGAAATAGTATTGGAACGAAGCGAGTATTCATGTTCCGTCATTTGTAACCCAAGATTCCTTAAAGTGGATCTTATGTAGCAGATGTCCCTGTTTTCCAGGAAAGTAGAACGAAGTGGGATTAAATAAACTCCTTATCGTTTCTTGAATTGCACAGAGTCCCAGTCTTTCGATATCAGGTCAAAAACATTAGTTGTTTGGATGCTGAAACCCATCGCATCATTGAACTCTTGTGATTTGTGAAGTAAATAATGTGCAATATCTCTGATGAAAACAACATAGAGAAATATCACTCAGTCCATCAGCTAGTGGCCTTCATTATTGGTTTAGACCATGGATGCCCATATATGGGGCAAGAGGAGGCATTTACCCTCTCCTGGAAATCGAACGATGTCCTGTCTGTTCTTGGATAGTACTACAGAGACTTCAATGTTCAACTGTATCTGATCAGGGGTGCAGAAAATTTTCAGGGCCCAATATTTTCCCAGAACACAATTTTTTTGTCCGAAATTTCCCCCAAAACTGTAGTGAATTTTCATACAAGTTTAAGCGATTATTAGAGTATATGTTGATGATTAAGAACTATACTTAAAGCCTATTACTTAATTTTTAAAGAAAAAAAACCCTAATATTTATTCCAATGAATAAATAAAAAAATTCGTTCATTGATGGGTGACGTGGTGACGTCAGTTGTCACCAAGAAATGGCAGCCATCTCATTTCTTTGTGAAGGTTGTTAATCACCTTTGACGTCTTATACACCTTGAGACGAGATGCTGAAGAAAACCAAATGAAATGATATCTTCCACCATTGAAATGCCTGTCCAAGGATTCTTTAAAAAGTTGTGAAGCCTTATGAACAGGAGGTCAATTCCAAGAAATGAAGACTTCATTGAAAAGTAGGGTGTCAAGCTGGATATTCCGATTGTGTCGTTGGTTGCCAATTACAGGTCCAGCTGATTCACAAACAGCTACACTGCAGATTTTTAAACAGTTTTTGAAAACGTTTATTAAAATGACTTAGTGGTTGCATCATACTTGTTACTCAAGACTTTACTAATGCCAAGGCGGAGACTGGCATTAGTAACGACTTTACTATTGCCAGTCTCCGCCTTGGCATTAGTAAAGTCGTTTGGGCTCGGTGAATCATCTGCAAGTGGCAGTTAGCAGTACAGCACTGCGCTCTTAACCTCTTGTATTCATAACGACATGACATTTTTCAAAATGATTACGTGATTACCGAGCAGTAAATTATGCACATTATATTCGTTGTTAATAAGTCAATTTTTGTTTTATTATTACTATTATTATTTTACCCCCTGGCAAAAATTTCCCCAGAGCTGCCTCAATTTCCCCCGAAACTATTTTGCGCATTCGGACATATTTTGCACCCCTGATTCTGACTACTAAACTTTTTGTATGATCTCTGGGTGTATGTGTATGCAGTAAAAATTAGAAAAACATTGGGAATTTCCAGTAGGAAAATTGGAAATTTATAGTAGAAACTAAGAATGTAATAATGAAATTTGTTTAAAAACAAGAGTAAAAGGAGTTAATGTTGGCTCCAGGTTTAAATAACAAAATTAAAATAATACTATCATCCCTAAAACAAAAAGAAGAATATACTTTATTCCAAGAAGGAGTCATTTATAAAATTTTTCATGTGGTTTACCATACATAGGAGACACAGGACGAAGGTTAACCACCGGAATTAATGAACACAAAGCAGCAATAAGGAACATTTCAAGTAAAACAGGATTTAGACTGGCACATTCAACAAACTGGCAACAAATCCCTTGCAATTATTCGGAAATTAGGGGAATTCCTGGAAATTTACAAGACACAAGGTGGCAACATCAACGACCATGCAGTTGCTGGATGGCAAATCAACCAGGCTTGGTCGCCATATCTGTGGAAGTAGTAAAACACAGGAACTCCTAACGATAATCGAGTGTATGGATCAAAAATTTAAAAGGTATTGTGCCTTGATAAATTTATCCTTTATAGTTCCCGTTAAGTATTTACGGTACTGAAAGTAATTAGAGGAAGCCATGAAGTCATTAATTATTAACTGGTGGGTTTAAAGTGCAGTCAACTGAAAAAAATTGGGAAATGCATTTTTAGAATTACAGGTGTTTTAGATTAATCACTGGTGATTGTTCTACTGAATTAGGTATTACGGAGTAAAAGCTATACGCAAAGCTGAAAATTTGTGTAGTTTTTCTTCCCTCCCTATTTTGAGATTTTTTCCCCTTCTAATATACTATTTCACCTCACATGAAAAATTAGAAATAACCAACGTTTTCTACAAATAGAGGACTGGAAATATACATACGTATCGGCTGTGAAAAATTAGTCAACTAGCATCATTGATGGTGATATACATCAAGTTACAGAATAAATTGTTAAAAGTGCATATCCATTATTAGTAATGGTAAAATAAATGAAGCTGGTTGAATGTACATGTACTTCAGTAATGGCAAAAGTAAACCAGGTTTTTAATAAATTCTAGCAGACATTTTATATTAAGGAAAATACAAACTTATATGATTATGCATTTTTATGTAGTGTGATTCACAACTGTTGATGATGCACATCTATGTAAATATTAATCTTTCTGGTCTGTATCTGTGTTTTTAGTCTGTGTGAATGATGTATAGTAATTAAGTTAATTTGGTTCTTATTTTTGATAATTAGGCTCTGAAAGAGAATGACGATGAGAATTGTAATGTTACCATTGAGAATGATACTCAGGAAGCATTACTGGGTGAATTTTTCAGTCAGGTAAGTGTGATATTATTGTATTGTATTCTAATTTTAATGTATCAGAAGTTGGCAGAAGTACTCATTGTTTACATCCCAGGGCTTGAGAAATACCATGCCCGAGATGCCCGGGGCATTGAAATTATTGGCCTGGGCAAGTAAAAATGAAATCTAGTTGCCCGGTCAGGCAACTAAATTTAAAGAAAAAAAAAAAAAAAAGTTTGGAATTGAGAATTTTCTGCTCTAGAAAAAAGACGGTCGTCGTGTGTTTTTCATTTTACTGCAGTTGTATTATTGTTACGGAATAAGTGCCAAGGCCAGGAGAATAGCGCTTCTTTAATTATACTATGCTATACGTCCAGAAATTGAGGCCATACGTAGTTTTGCTCCAGATGTTGTTCACAGTTAACGAAGGGATGCATGCGTCGGACGAAACTTGCCTCTTGCCGCCCCGGTGGCGCAGTGGTCTAAGGCGCTGGCCTCTGATCATTCGTCCGTAAGGGGTCCGGGTTTGAATCCCGGTCAGGCATGGATGTTGTGTTTGTCTTACAGCACTGGCTCTCTCCCTTCCCTGGAACCAGTGACCCTAAATTAGGGACGGGCGACTGCTTATAGCCCATCGAGTTGCTCACGGTGGTCGTTAAACCTCCAATCAAAAAAAAAAAAAAAAAAAAAGAAGAAGAAACTTGCCTCTGGTGTTTAGTGACAAAATGCATAAACTGCCATGAAACAGGGAGGATGCAGACTGATGGGCAAAAAAATCTGTGCTTTATGAGGAGGGAGTGACAACAGAATATTTATTGCACAGCTCCGGGTGGAGTTACGTCTCTGGCATAACTTGGTCAAGTGAGGGAGGGTAAAGTGGAAGCTGCCGCCCCGGTGGCGCAGTGGTCTAAGGCGTTGGCCTCTGATCATTCGTCCGTAAGGGGTCCGGATTCGAATCCCGGTCAGGCATGGGTGTTGTGTTTGTCTTACGGCACTGGCTCTCTCCCTTCCCTGGAACCAGTGACCCTAAATTAGGGATGGGCGACTGCTTATAGCCCATTGAGTTGCTCACGGTGGTCATTAAACCTCCAATCAAAAAAAAAAAAAAAAAAAAAGTAAAAGTGGAAGCTCCGGTCCGTGTGCGCGTCCACGCACATACACTGACAGCGGAACTACTGAAACCAAAGCTAAGTTTTGTTTAAGAACAAGCCTGCGCAATGCATTCCACTTAACCGGGAGAAGAGCGAAAATTATCAACGCCGATAACTTAGTTTATCTGAGAGAACAGTATTCGTGTTAGTTGCGGTTCATGTTAGCTGTGGATATAAGTTGTTTAGTAATGGATATACCCTGTTGTTGTTGTTTTTTGGAAAATAAAATCCAGCAATGAGAGTATATCTCATAGTAAGCAATTATGTGAAATTCCCGATATGTCAGCGGTAGTTACAAATTCGTCTTCCGCATTGTTGAGTGACGTAATTTCAGAATCGGAATCTACATCGTTGGCAAATCTGAAACTTATGCAAGCGGACTATGATAAAGCGTACAACAACAGCAACAAAAAGCTGTTGCATGGTTGAAGAATCTTGGATAAAAACATTTAATTCAAATGACAAGACTATTATGTTGTGCACTGTTTGCAAAATTCATCCTAAAATTACTGATACCACCAGTAATTTTTTCAAGCAATATGGAGTGTCAGGTGATAATATAGTTTAATAACTAAGTGCACACAACAGTAGCCGAAAACATAAGATTTGCCTTTGTTTCCAAACAACAATTCTTGGGATTTCATGATGCAAAATTACTTTTGTTTGTACAAGAAAAAAGGTAAATAATTTTTACATTCAAAATTGTTGTTAAAAACTACTTAAACTGCCATACAGTTAACTATGATTATTTAATTTTTTGTAAAACACAGGACATATATTAAAAATTCGTGAACATGGCATCACTAAATTTCTCAAATGCCATTGATTACATTTCTTAAAACTTGAGATATATCCTTTTGTGCATTGAATACAGACACTTTAAAATGGTGATGCAAAAGATGTATGAAAAGTTTTTCATAATTTTTAACTTTAAAATAATGAGGCTTCTGTTTTGTTATCTTAAAAGATAAATTTTTCTGCACATGTAGATTTTACTTCTGAGCAAGTAAATATTTTTTTCACACGCCCAGCTGGGCATGTAACTTTTCAGATATTTTTCAAGCCCTGCATCCGCTGTGAGTATGTTAATGGTATGATCTCTGTTCAATTTAGCTAGGAAATGAAACATGTATGGTTAAACGACAGCCATATTTCTTTGTTGATTAAAGCCTAATTATAATGAAGGTGAGTTTTAGTGTTATTACTTTTTTCATCAATTTAATCAACAAAGAAATCTGGCTGTCGTCCAACCATACATGTTTCATTTCCTAGCTAAATCGAACAGAGACCATACCATTAACATACTCACAGCGGATGTAAACAATGAGTACTGCTGCCAACTTCTGGTACGTGAAAATTAGAATACAATACAATAATATCACATTCACCCCTCTCTAAAAATTATTTACATAGTCAGACAGGTATGCAGGTCGACATCTGGAACGAGTAGGGCGCAGTGCTTCATCAGAGTCCTCAGTAGCAGTCAGTAATAGTTCGTTAGCTTCAACTACATTAGTCCCATATTCAAAATTACTAGCAGGGGCAGAGTCAGTAGTTTGAAGGTTTTCTTGTCTCTGACAATCATTCACCTCTCTAGGGTGTTCTCCTGTAGAAGCTAGATGCCGAGTTGAAAAAGTAGTTTCTCGCCCATCAGGGAATCTGACAATGGCATAATCGGGGTTAGATTTTTTAGCTCTACCTCTTCCACAAAAGGCTCATATTTACTAGAGTGAATGTTCTTTTTCAAAAGAACAGGACCAGATTTAGTTAACCAGGTTGGAATTGAACTACCATTAGATCTTCTTGGGTGGTTAAACACCCTTTCGTGCGGGGTTGCATTTGTTGACATGCACAGCAGAGAGCGAATAGAGTGCAGAGCATGGTCCAGTACCTCCTCCCACTGCTCAGTTTTCATGTTATTAGACCTAAGGGCAAGTGTTTTAGTCTTCCATATTATCCCATTGTATCTTTCAACTTATCCATTCCCTCTAGGATTGAAGGGGTGGTTCGATTAGTAGCAACGCCATGTGAATTTAGAAATGACTTCAGTTCTTGAGACATAAATCATGCTCCTCTATCAGAATGTATATAAGCAGGTATCCCAAATACAGAGAACAAGCTTTTTAAAAAATCTTATCAAAGTGGCAGTAGAAACATCATTACATGGTAGAGCGAAAGGAAACCTAGAGTATTCGTCTACAGTAGTGAGGAGATACTGATTTCGAGACTTCCCTGGTAAAGGACCTTTGAAATCTAGATTTAGTCTCTCAAAAGGAGAGGTAGCTTTTATCAGTTTCCCTTGATGTTGGTTAAAACATGGCTTTAGTTCTGCGCAAACAGAGCCTGAGTTAGTGACCTTTTTTACATCTTCAACAGAATAAGATAGGTTTTTTATGCGACCCAATGACTCATTCGTGTTATTCCAGGGTGGCAAAGAGCCTCATGTAAGGCACTAAGATTCGTGGCCTGGTTTATCGCAGCAGTTATTCTCGAGAGGGTATCAGTGGGCACATTCTCATTCTCAGGTCTATAGATTATATCAAACTTGAAACAAGCTAATTCTAGACGCCATCTCGAGATCTTTTCATTTTTTATTTTACTTGAATGATGCTAATCAAGCATAAAAGAGGCAGAATGTTGATCGGTAATTACTTCAAAGTGCCTACCAATTAATTAATGCCGCCAATAACGTAACGATTCAACAGCGGCATAAGCTCCCTTTTCTATTGAAGAGTGTCACTGTTCAGATCTGCTGAGGGTTCTAGAGAAGAAAGCAATCCTGCTTGGCTCAGAGAAGTGGCTACAGCAAAATTAGACGCCTCAGTTTCTACCCGAAAAGGTACTCCGTCATCTGTTGCAGCTAGTGCCGCTTTAGCCACTTTATTTTCTAAAGCACAGAATACTGAAGTAACTTTTTCAGATAGAGGAAAGCATTTTTCTTTGCACTAAGGGTCGAATCTTTTTGGAGAATTTAGGTATCCACTTACTGTAGTGTGAAAACATACCCACAGCACATCGTAAGCAAGCTTCATCTTTAGGTATAGGTAGATCAAGAAGAGGTCCCAGTCGATTCGGGTCTGGCTTGATAGCTTTGTTAGAGATGATGTAACCAAGTAAGTTCACAGTCCTAACATAAAATTGACATTTTTCCTTGTTCAACGTGAGATTATTTTTCTCAACAGCAGCTAGGAACCTTGCCAGATTGCTGTCGTGATCATTTTGATTTTTCCCACGAACAGTAACGTCATCCAGGTATGGAAAAACATTTTCTAGGTTCTCGTCCTGGATAATTCTATCGATCACTCTTTAAAAACAAGCCACTCCATTTGCAACTCTGAAGGGAACGTGTAGGAATTGGTAGAGCTTCCCACAGGCTTTGAAAGCATTATATGGTTTTTCAGACTCCAGGATGGGTACTTGGCGATATGCACTTTTCAGATCTATGACACTGTACACCTCATTTGCCAAAACTTAAGCAATTATCTCTTCTTTTTTAGGTAGAGGGTAAGCATCCAACATGGTAAATTTATTTATGGTTTGTGAATAATCTACAACCATTCTAGCCTTGTGATTTTCTCCTCTAACCACAAAAGCCTGAGCATGCCACGTAGAATTACTAGGCTCAATCACACCTTCATGCAGGAGCTTTTCAATTTCTGTAGCCAGGAACTGACTATCACCTTTTGAGTGTATTCTAGATTTTGTAGCTATAGGCTGGTAGCAGAGTACTGGACCCTGCTCTGCACTCTATTCTCTCTCTTCTGTGCACATCAACAAATGCAACCCTGCCCAAGAGGATGTTTAACCACCCTAGAAGATCTTCTAATGGTAGTTCAATTCCAACCTGGTTAACTAAATCTGGTCCTGTTCTTTTGAAAAAGAACGTTCACTCTAGTAAATATGAGCCTTTTGTGGAAGAGGTAGAGCTAAAAGAATCTAACCCTGATTATGCCATTGTCAGATTTCCTGATGGGCGAGAAACTACTGTTTCAACTCAGCATCTAGCTTCTACAGGAGAACACCCTGGAGAGGTGAATGATTGTCAGAGACAAGAAATCCTTCAAACTACTGACTCTGCCCCTGCTAGTAATCTTGAATATGGGACTAATGTAGTTGAGGCTAACGAACTATCACTGACTGCTACTGAGGACTCTGATGAAGCACTGCGCCCTACTCGTTCCAGACGCCGACCTGCATACCTGTCTGACTATGTAAATAATTTTTAGAGAGGGGTGAATGTGGTATTATTGTATTGTATTCTAATTTTAACGTACCAGAAGTTGGCAGCAGTACTCATTGTTTACATCCGCTGCGAGTATGTTAATGGTATGATCTCTGTTCAATTTAGCTAGGAAATGAAACATGTATGGTTAAGCGACAGCCATATTTCTTTGTTGATTAAAGCCTAATTATAATGAAAGTGAGTTTTAGTGTTATTACTTTTTTCATCAGTAAGACTTCTATTTTGTCAGAGCGCATTAGTTATTTTATTTATTGAATTTATTGAATTATTTTTACCTAATGAAATAAAAAAAGAATCAAAGGCATCTTGCACCTTTTCTGTGGCTCACCCAATTTTATGACTGGTTGGAATTTTCTCTTAAATATATGCATAAAAATATGTATTAAAATGAGCACAAAACTAGCATATTTAAAATGAAATAATGAGGAATAGTATTTGGCACTAGGAGTAGTTTACTAAGCAAATTCTTATACATTGAGGTTATGAGTGTTATGACCCATGCTTACAGATACTAAGAAAATTGAGACTTAGCTGATGGGCAGTCAAACATAAATCCCATTGTGCGCTCAAACATAAATTATACTGCGGCGAAGTCACAGGAAGATCCAAACAGAGATGTTTTTTTCAAAACCCTAACATGTTAAGGTAAATGGATTATTACCATAGGCAGGTCTTTTCTGTCCAAACAGAGGTGTTTTTTCAAAACTCCAGCACATTCATGGAAATCATACCATTGGCAGATCTTTTCTGTCCAAACATATGTTTTTTTAAAACTCCAACACATTAAGGGAAATGATAATACCAAAGTCTTTTCTGTCCAAATAGAGATATTTTTTAAAACTCCAGCATGTTGAGGGAAGTGGATTACCATAGGCAAGTCTTTTCTGACTAAATAGAGATGTTTTTTTTCAAAACTCCAACACATTCAGGGAAATGGATTACCATAGGCAGGTTTTTTCTGACCTTTTTATTTAGCTACAAATGACAGTTAAATGAATTATGAAGCTTTCTTAAATTGCTGTCATTGTCACAGTAGGCAAAGGTTTTTATCTGTAAAACAGCTTTTGCAATGAAGAAAGAAGTACTGTGACTGTAAGAAAACAAAGGATTTAAAATTGAAACAAGGTATAAAAACAAAGTAATCACTAATCGCCATGCCTTTAATTTTATAATGTGAACTTAGTTTTATGTTAATATAAACTTTTGGATCTACTTACTGTACATACGAAATGGTTTAACATATTTTGATGTTTAAATACAGTGCTGTATGTGAGAAAAGTATTCGCCTTCGACATTATTTGGTAGTTATGATAATCATATACAATCACTTCGTGCACACACATTCACATATGTATATGTTCATTCTTTCTCCATTTCTTTCTTTGCTCCTGTGTAACATAGCAAAGTCAGTGGGATAGGGAAATGTGAATACAGCATGCTAAGGAAACATCTTTGTACATCACTTTAACCATGTGTACCATAATCACCTAAATCTAAGTGTATTCCACAAAACTGACTTCTTCCAAGGGTCATCTGAGAACAATGGCTGTTGTACTCAATGTGATTGTATTCACATATTAAATATATACAGTCTCTGAAAAGTTCCAGGACTAATGAAAACAGCAGGTACTGTGGATTATGTATGTATTTCATGTAGTAGGAAGTAAACTAGAGCTTATCAACTACCCACACCTACATCTCTCCAAGTGAAAGATGTTAGAGCTTTTGTGAATAACTCTTCAGTTTTGCACAGTCATACAGGACCTGAAGATGGATAAGCAAATATTAAGCATTCTACAAACTGAGGAAGAGTGCCACTGACAAGAAAAGTATGTTACTTTACCACTTCAAAAGTTGGCAAAATGTTGCAAATAGGGTGGAGTGTATATCTACAAAGTGCTATTTTTTGCAACTGTTTCGACCTCAAGATGCATAGTTTTCAAATTTCTTGCATGGCCTTGGTAAGTAGGTAGGTAGGTAGGTAGGTAGTAATGTATCCGATGTTTCAATTAATTTGAACACAATAGCATTCACAGGTAATAAATGAATGCAAATAAGTGAAATTAATGTACAAAAGTGTCCAGAATAACCTAGTATGCCCAATGAATAGTACCGGGTGCGCCATATAAAAGAGGCCCAGTGAGTGGCCAGACGTTATTAGACGGGTTAAAGTTGTTTCGCGGGTTTTCAGTTAAAACCGCTTTGTTCCACTTCTAACTGGTTTCTGCGTGTACAGGTGAAAAGGAATTCTCTGGAGTGGTTAGTCACAGCTAGAGCAGTGTAGGTACTCGGTCATAAATGTAAGTGAAGAGAGAACAAAGGCAACGGAAATGGTTTTAAGTATGAAACAGTGGATTTTTATTGTAGAACAGTATTTCAGAAATAACTCGTACAAGGTTTTAAATGAGTTCTTTACAGAAAAATTTCCATATTGTGCAGCACCAGCGAAATCAGTGGTACAGAAGTTAGTGTGGAAATTTTGTGAAACCGGCATGGTGTACAACAGGAAAAGAAACAAACCAAAGACAATTCATACTGAAGACAATATCAAGGATGTGTGCACAATGATGTTACAAAGCCTTTGGAAGTCGATTTGCTGATTATCGTCTGCCACAGGAATATCTGCCACGGCATGTCGACACATACTTAAGGTGGATTTGCATTTTCGGCCGTACAAAGTTATGGCGCTCCAAGTACTTAAAACTCCTGATTATGCAAAACGGATGCAATATTGTAAGTGGTTTCAGGAGACCATTGTCAGTGGTGAAATGGACCCAACACTTTATTACATGACAGTTGAAGCATGGTTTCATCTGTCTGGGTATGTCAATGTGCAAAACAGCAGGATTTGGACTGACACAAATCCCAGACTTACAATGAAGACTCCTCTGTACGACCAAAAGATAGGCGTTTGGTGTGCTGTGTCTGCGAAGAGGATAGTCGGCCCATTCTTTTTCACTGACACCATCAACTCTGAGCGCTATGTTCAGCAACTGTTCAACCCATTTGTTGCCGCACTTACAGAAGAAGAAGAGTGAACATATGCTTTCTTTCAGCAGGATGGTGCAACGGCGCATACTGTGCAGAACAGTCTATGTGTTGTGCATGAAGTGTTTGGGGAGGACAGAACTGTGTTGAAGGGACTATAGCCACCCAGAGCACCCAATCTCTCTACCTGTGACTTTTATTTGTGGGGAGCTTTGAAAGGGAAAGTGTGCGCAACTAATACGCACACCCTTGATGAATTAAAAGTGAACATTACAGATGCCATAGCCCAGATTACTGCCGATAAGTTGTGGCGCATTACGAACATGTTCCATCGTGTGCAGCTGTGTCTTGATGTCGGAGGACAGCACTTTCAGTAATTGCTGTAAACGCAAGTAAATTACTCCTGTTCCAAAGGCTTTGTAACATCATTCTGTCATTTCAACTATTCTTTACCATGTATAGTAACATTGTCGGACTGTTGTCGTTCATTATACTCTGGCTGTAATAGCACAATTATAATCACTGTAGCATTTATTTGCCATACAGGTACTTGTACAATGCATATGCTGCAAGTATCTGTAGCCATTAATATACTCTTTCAAAACTCTTCGATACAAGGCCTGGTAAAAAAATTCCTGAACTTTTTTAATAGCGTGCTAACAGGATCAGGGCCGACCCTAGGCGTGGGCAACATGGGTGCAAGCCCACCTCGGCGGTCATATGGAGGGCGGCTGACCGGTAAGCTGCCCTTATTTTGCTTTAGCTTTTTCACATAAATATATTTATTATGTTTATATGATAATGATCTGAAATATACTGTTTCATAAAATACATATTATTTGCCTTTTTTTTTCTTTGTGAATTAATCGTATTTGTTTCATCTGTATTATTAAATAAAAGCAAATTCCTAATTGCAATATTTTATAGCAGTTCTCATTCTCTACTGTTCTTCTAAGCCAGTATATTTAGCTTTTCTGTATTTGAAGTCTTTATCTTTGTTTTGTGTCTCATCCTGGGCCTGAGACATTACTCGCCTTGAAGCTACAGTCATGAAAATGTCTCCAAAGTATATACGATTGTCACTCGCTTCTTGACCAACCCCTTGTTTTGCAAAGCAAGAGGCCAGGAGCAGGAGGGAAACAACCCTAGCTGCTCTCCCCGTTACCCTACCACTATATCATGGTATCATTTTCAAACTGACCGCATCCTCAATTTAAACTAATTAAACCAGAAAAGGGAGGACGGTATGACAGCTCCGATGGGAATATTTGTTTTCAGAGTGAATATTTTTCTTCCTAGGACCGAGTAGGAAATTGGCATGCTTGGTTGGTACAACGTGTGATTTAGCAATTCTCATTTTACCTGTATGAGGTGAAGAGACTGAATACAGGAAAAATACTCTAATTATTTAAAGGAAAAAAACAACTGGGATTTCAGCGGGAAAGGAAATACGTTTTTTTGGGTTTTTTTTTTTTTTTCATTTTCGAAGTATTTTGAATTATTTGTTTTAACTTAACTAGACAAAACCCATCAGAATTGACGGTTATTTTTTATTTTTATTTTTTTGAAAAGAATAAACTCGTGAAACAACAAATGTAAACTTTATTTGATTGACAAATTCATTCAACCATTTCAGTAAAGACAACACAGTCCAGGTTCGTGTTTTTTTTTTTTTTGACTGAAGGTTTAACGACCACCGTGAGCAACTCAATGGGCTATAAGCAGTCGTCCGCCCCTAATTTAGGGTCACTGGTTCGAGGGAAGGGAGAGAGCCAGTGCCGTAAGACAAACACAACATCCATGCCTCACCAGGATTTGAACTTGGAGCCTTCACGAACGAATCATCATAAGCCAGCGCTTAGACCACTGCGCCACCAGATTGGCCAGGTTCGTGATGAGCATCACAACTGCACCCTTTTTCAGTCGTACAATGTGAGCTGGATAGCGCATTCTTTTACTCTCATCTTCAGTCACAACTGTGTTTGTAAATGTTGTTGGAATGAGATTCGCATTGCAAATACCCTTCATTCTCTCTTGTCTGAGGACTGAGACATATAGTTGCGACCCATTGATCGCTCACTTCGTCCAGTAAGGCTCTTACGTTGTTGTTTTTTTTTTCTGCGGGAGAGACATTCTGTTAAGGGTAAGTATGCAATAAAGTATTTACTTACTTTAGGACTGATCATAGAACACCATGCACACACCAAGTCTGACACTGAATTGAGCGCATGATGTAGATAAGGGCCGCACGCTTCTCCCATAAACTTTACATGAGACCTTTGCATCCCCGCCACGCCCGAAGTGTTGCCTTAATATCGGGTTTCTCTTCGACTGGCACATCTACATGGTAAGACCTTTATTTTGATACCTGAACCATATTTTTAGGTTCAGCCGTTCTCTCAAAATAGGTCTCACAGTAAAAAACCTTATAGAATGAAAAAGTAGATGGCGCAATTCAATATGTACATTCTAAATATTTTCACTAACAATGGTCAGCGGAATGTTTATTTACATCTTTACATAATGGGAAACGTCTTACCTACGACCTACGTGAATAAACTGGATCGAATGAATATTAAATTGTATATATACATCACACTGTCCAACGACATAACGCAATCAGGTCTTCGAGAGTGTTCGCTGTTCCGATGAGAACTTTGATACGAATCTTGTTAGCGTTACTTTGTGCAACGGTTTGATCAGAAAAGAGACTTCAGACTTTCTCAGTCCCTCCATGCTTCTGCCTTCAACAGCACGTGAGTCAACCGCACGCTTCTCCCATAGGCTTTACATGGGAACTTTGCCGCCGTACAATGGCCGAACTGTTGCCCCAATCTCGTTTTTCTCTTTGACTGGCACATCCACATGGTAAGACCTTTATTTTGATACCCAACCATATCTTTACGTTCAGCCGTTCTCCCAAAATAGGACTCACAGTAAAAAATCTTTTGGAATTAATATATAGATTAGCTAATGAAATCCATATTGCTAATATAATAAAAAGAGAAACTAAATAAAAATGCGTACACTACAAAATTCGGGTAACTCCTCAATCGCTGTTTTTCTTTAGATACCTTCATACATACAGTGCTATCTTAATGGGTTGGTCTCTAGCCTCGCATTAATCAAGGGACTCAAACTTAATGTTTTAATCGAAAGGAAAAAAGAAATTTCCTGAGAACTTTAAAGTGTGAGATCAGTATTTGGGAATTTTCCATGTAAGTTAGTTAGTTTGACACCCCCCTTGTATGAAGGATTTCATTTCTTATATACATTCCACAGTCTGTTTTCAATATTTCATTTTTCTGTTGCCTGTTCTGAAAGTTTTTGGAAGTATTCCCATAATGTGTATTCTTACAGGATTCTCCATCGAAATACAAACTGACAATTTGTGCAGGTTTTCATTGAATTTTTGGAAGATAATTCCATAAATAATGCTATCACTATGTGGACTGCGTGCCTCAAGGAAAAGGTGTAGGATGGGGGGGGGGCATATGTGTAACAAAATATCTTAATTTCATCTAAATGCGGCCAGACCTTCACCTTGCCTGCGCATGAACAATATCACAGGCCAGCCCTGAACACAGTGTCACACCAATGTGCGGTAGGTGGTGCTGCATAGCAGTAACCTTGGCAAGTAACCTGTCATCTGCGATTAGTCATCATGCTGCATTGCTTTGTTTAAGAGTTGTGTGTGTTCTGCAATTTTCAAGATGGATGAGTTTCACGAGTGTCGTATTAACATCAAATTTTACGTCAAACTTGGGGGAAAAAACATTTATAGAGACTCATGAAATAATGAAACAAATGTATGGTGATCAGTGCTTAGGCCATATGCAGTGTTATGATTGGTTTAAGTGATTCAAAGATGGTCGACAATAAACTGATGATTATTCGCTTTCAAGGCGGCCTTCAACGTCAAGCAATAACACTCAGGTGGCCAAAGTTCGGGAAATCACGTGTTCAAATTGTCAATGGACTGTTAAAAAACTCACGGATTGCAACATTTCAATTGGATCATGTCACTGCATTCTAACTGGGAAATAGAAAATGCATCGAATCGCCATGAATTGGGTTGGGAAAAGTTCGTCAAGACCGAAAAAAAGTGCAAAAAGTCAGGTCAAACATGAAAGTCACATTGACCGTCTTTTTAGACATTGAAGGCATTGTCCATCAGAAATTTTTATCAGAGGGACAAACCATGAATCATTGGACTGTCTTGAAGTGCTGAAATGTCTGCAAGAAAATGTCAGAGAAAAAAGCCCGAGATGTGAAGAAATAAATCCTGGTTCCTCCACATTGCTAATGATTCGTGACAAAATGAAGACCGTAACGGAGATTGAACGAAAGATGCCTGACGAAGAAGAGGAGTTCTCTCCGAAAATTTACAGAAATTTGAGACTTTAGCTAGATAAATCCCATAAAAAAAAGTTAACTAGTTTGAATATAATAATCTAGGAAGCCACATAACAAAGATGAGTTTGATTTCAAGACAATTGTGTTTCCCCAGCGTACTTACTCACCTGACCTGGTGCCCTCGGGCTTTTTCCTGTTTCCAAAGTTAAAATCCACTTCAAAAGGACAAAGATTCGACACAATCTACAACATTAAAAAAAAAAAAAATCACATGCAGATCTGTGTGTGATCCTGGAAAAAGCCTATCAGGACTGCTTCAAGAACTGGAAACAGCATGATATAATCAAAACAGCAATCTCACATAGCTGAATTGATTGTAATTACTGTTTCTCATGTAATAATTGTCATATCAGAAAACTTGAAAATTTCATCGGCTTGGGGTGGGATTCGAACCCGCATCTCCCAATTAATTACCAGTCGAGCATGCTTTCCGTTACACCATCCAGCTGATTGTTACCATCCGTCTCCCAATTAACGGTCTAACATGCTATCCGTTACACCATCAGATACTTGGGACTTTGCTGTCCTGGATGATGTAACAGATAGCATGCTCGACCGGTAATCAGGAGATGCGGGTTCCATTCCCACACCAGGGCGACAAAATTTTTAAGTTTTCTGATATGATTGATATTATGTGAGAAACAGTAATTACAGTCAATTCAGCTATGTCAGATTGCTGTGTTGATTATATCCTTACTTATTGACCACATATTATGAGAAGAATATTTCTTCCACATTATTTACTGTAAACAGCATTGGGAGTGGTGTATCAACCAAAGAAGAGAGTACTTTGAAGGCAACATGATTGAATCAGTTGTAAGTACACCCAAAGAAATTATTAAAAAAACTTTGGAAATTTTTTGAACAAACCTAGTAAATGGTATATGCATCCCAAAGTTGAACTGCAAAACACACATGTTTGTAGTGGTTGGAATTTCACAGGCCGAGTTACACCTCTGTCTAAACAACTAATAATTCATTGCACCTTATTGCGGGATGTTTTTATATTTCCTAAGCCGCCCCGGTGGCGCAGTGGTCTAAGGCAGTGGCCTCTGATCATTCGTCCGTAAGGGGTCCGAGTTCGAATTCCGGTCAGGCATGGATGTTGTGTTTGTCTTACGGCACTGGCTCTCTCCCTTCCCTGGAACCAGTGACCCTAAATTAGGGACGGGCGACTGCTTATAGCCCATTGAGTTGCTCACGGTGGTCGTTAAACCTCCAATAAAAAAAAAAAAAAAAAAAAAAAAATATATTTCCTAAATATTGCTGCCATACTTATTTTTCCATCTTTGCAGTTCTGTAAATGTTTCTCATTGTTTCCTCAGAAAACTGACTTTCAGTGCTTCACTGCAATTTTTTGGGTGTAAATGGCTGCTATGAATTTTAACTACTTGCATTGTTTCTGATTTTTGGGGCATGAACATTTGGTACACCCTATTTATTATCCATGCCTGGTATGTCACTACCAAAAACCATGTTGCTCTCACACCAAAGTATTTGGCCTTCTATCATAAAGGCATTACCAGTAACGTATATCTTCAGGACATCATAAATTTCCTTGCTGGTTTGTCGGTCCCCATTACTAGGTTGTTCATCTTGGGATGGGAAATCTTGCTTTAACTTCACCTCCAAGATATCCGTACAACATACAGATTACACATTTTCTCTCTTATGCTGACACATACACTCTGCTCTACTTCCACTTGCTGTGCTGCCTATCAGCCAGGCAATACCATGAAACTGTCACCCTAGATTATTTGCAGTTGGAGCAAATGCGAAATACTGCACTTCACTTAGGTTTATTCCACTCCGTTTGTAATTTTTGTCAGAGTTTCATCGAATTTTGAAGCCATCAAGTCGGAAAATTTCCTTGTGAGATACACAGTGTGTTACAGCAAGCTTATAAGAGTGTAATGCAACTCTGTCATGTTCATAATGCCACCCATCTTCTGAGGGCATCTCATGCCTGCGTTGTTGGATTTGGGGCAAGAGATTTGGCTGTACATTTCATTTGTCTAAAAATGCTGTTCTCCAGATAATGATGAAAGACGCAACAGTTGTGAAAAAATCGCTATTGTCTTGGAGAAAAGTGTCACCTATTGTACCTATATATGGTCACACAAAGGGGTGCAAGATGACATCTCTGTATCTGTGATCAGTGATGGAGTCTCTTGGAATTGCATACACATCGACGCCACTCAGCTGTACTACTCTCTGAGCCATGACACCACTACCATAAGTGTCTGGTTCATAAATATTTGTGCCACAATAGTGGGGTTTTAGTTAACAACAATAATGGGTTTCTAGTTAACCTCTATGTCAGATGATGATGTGCCCCCCGGTGGCGCAGTGGTCTAAGCGGTGGCCTCTGATCATTCGTCCGAAAGGGGTCCAAGTTCGAATCCCGGTGAAGCATGGATGTTGTGTTTGTCATATGGCACTGGCTCTCTCCCTTTCCTGGACGAGTGACTAAATTAAGGACGGGCGATTGCTTATAGGCCATTGAGTTGCTCACGGTGGTCGTTAAACATCCAATCAAAAAAAAAAAAAAAAAAAAAAAAGCTGCAAATTGCTGTGGAAAGCAGGTCTCAGTCTTGAGTATTAAACTATGGTAAAAAAAAGTGCTGTCCTAATAATCCCATATTACTAAGTTTATTCTTATGGCAAGTCTTGCTTCATTTGTGAAGAGTATGAATTGCCATTGCTCCCGGGTCCAGTTGACATAAAATGTGCTCCACTTAAGACAGTCTCTTCTGTGGGGATGGATCAAAGGATATGCATTCCTGATCATGTAGTGTATAACATGGTTTGTACGCATCCTGAAAATCCTGGAAAAGTCCTGGAATTCCATTTTGTCATGGAAATGTCCTAAAATTCTGTTACATGTCCTGGAATTTTATCCATTCCGGCATTTTTGTCCCTGCTTCATGTTTTCTAGTTGAAGATTTTTCTACTGATATAACTTATGTCTGACAAATTTTCCTCCACACCCCGTGCAAAAACGCGGGGGGGGGGGTCTTTTCTGTTAGGAGGACTGAAGCTACGTTATATTAGCATCTTTTGGCGTTGTGCTTATGTATTCACTTTTTCTGTCCGGCTGGGAAGACCATATCTCTGCAATTATTAGTTCGATTTGTAAAACTCTTTTTGTATTGGGAAGCTTAAAATGTGAGAATGATGATCTATTTGTTCGGGGTTTTTTCCGATGCACAACTTCGTAGCTAGGGCAAATGAAGATCATATCGAATTTAAAATGCATTTTATTTCATACATTTGCTTCTAAATACCCAATTGAAAAACATTATTTTTACTTTCGATGGCATTTATATCGAAGACTATTTTACTTACAGTCCCTTTTTCAAATAATGCATAAATTTTCCGCTAGGGGTCCTAACAGTCCGATTTGAAAAATTCTTCCTGCATTCGATACAGCTCTTGAGGGGAAATGTTTTTCACATAACTTCCCATTTTTTGGTAAAAAATGGTTTGGCTGCCAAGGGGCATAAGTGTTTAATTTTACTTTTGATGTATTTGCAATAAAATCTGAGCTCGAAACTCGATTGAAAAAATTCGTGGAAGGATACTGGTCACCTCCAAAACCTTTTTGAGAATACCTCCTGCTTAAATAGTGCATAATTTTTCCACCAGGGGCGTATACGTATATCTTATTTTTGTCCATATCTCTGTTTCTAGGAGTACGATTTGAAAAAATTCTTTCTTTGTTGGAGAACATTTTCGGTGTGAAATGTTTCTCATATAATTTCAAATATTTCTTAACGCACAAGTGCGCCACTAGAGGGCGTAAGTTCGTGTTTTCATTTACGTAATATCTACGGGACTAATAACCCGATTGACAAATATTCTCTTTCGACCAGGTATTACTACCTATGAAAACTCCTTGTGTATATTTTCTTCCCAAAATAATGCACAATTTCGCCACTAGGGGTGCAAATATTTAATCTATTTTTCTCAGTATCTGTGCTTTTAAATGTCCAATTTCAAAAATTCTTTTAACCACAGATACCATTTACCTTATGGAACACTAAGTTTGTATTTGAGGAGGTTTGTGGTTCACAATTCTGCTGCCAGATAGTGTTTATGTACTTCCATTTGCAGCCTATCTCTGCCTCTAGAAACTCTAATGAGAAATTTCTTTTTTTACTGTATGCCATTCACTGTAATAAAGATGGAGAATGAATAAGATTTTTGCTACAATGTGTACTTTTTCCCTAGGGGTTGTAAAGGTCAAAACGTTTTTCTTGCTATCTCTGCTTTTAGGAGACGTATTTAAAAAGTTTTTTTTTTCCTTAGCATAGCTTTTGCTATGAGGAATACTTTTAGCCTCTTTCAACTTTTCCATTGTGCAAAATTCTTCCGCTAAAAGGCATACAGTTATATCATGTTTCCTTCTCTATCTCTTCTTTTAACTGTTTGATTTGAAAATCTTTTTGTCTGTAATACCTTCCTTCTGCTATGCGAAACGTTTTTGCACCATTTGTTAATTTTCGTAAGATACTTTTTAGCCACTGGTGGAAGTAGCTAATGTTTTATAAGCAGCTGATTTTTTTTTTTTTTTTTTTGTGGGTTATTTTGACTTTTACTGAAATTTGCTAATGAATGCTTTACATAATAAATTGCCATAAAATTCGATTGCTTTCTAATATCAGAAACTTAAATCTAGTTGTTTCTTAGTATTTTCTGAGCAAACTAATCACTTTTCATCTTCCATAATTAGTTTTCAGATTGCCGCCCCGGTGGCGCAGTGGTCTAAGGCGTTGGCCTCTGATCATTCGTCCGAAGGGGTCCGGGTTCGAATCCCGGTCAGGCATGGATGTTGTGTTTGTCTTATGGCACTGGCTCTCTCCCTTCCCTGGAACCAGTGACCCTAAATTAGGGACGGGCGACTGCTTATAGCCCATTGAGTTGCTCACGGTGGTCGTTAAACCTCCAATCAAAAAAAAAAAAAAAAAAAAAAAGTTTTCAGATCATGCCCAGCTAAATTGCCTTGATCACATATGAATGCAGTTGTACACAGTCCTTGGATTTAAGGTTTTCTCATTATTCTCTTTCATTTCATGTTGAAAATTTTTGTGCTTACTTTGTTTGCTGGAGAGTACAAATTTAGAACTTAGCTACAGCATCAATATATTATATTATGTTGAAATTTTCTTCTCTAAATAAAATGTGACACAATCACTTGTTCTCATGATTATGTGTTTAAGAAATAACAATCCCTTTGGTCCTTTGAAAAAATTCCAAATATTTCATCTTTCCTTACCCTTAAATTTCCAATGTAAGCATTATTTCAAAATAATTAAATATTAATAGTATTTTATGCATTGATTGTGTGGTATATGAAAGCATTTTAAGAGTAATGCCACATACCTTCGTATATTTGAGTTTTACGTTGTTGTATTGTATTCTGTAATTTGCTTCAATAATTGAACTGAAGCCAAAGTAGAAAAATTAAAGTTTTTCAAAATCAGTGACAGTTTTGGTATTTGAGTATTATATGTGATTCTAAGTTTCTGATTAGCTGCAGTGGACAGCATTTTTAACATTCTGCATTCTGTATTAAGTTTGCCGAAGCATGTAAGAAGTTGTTTGTTGTTGGTTACAGGTTGAACAGCCCTATGGTTTCATTATATTTTAAGTAAGTGTTTGGATCGTATGTCCTGGGAAAAAATCCAAAAGTCTTGGAAAAGTCCTGGAATTTTGTGATTGAAAAAGTGTATGAACCATGTTATAAGCACACCTCATGAAGTCTTCAACCTTTGGTGGTAGCAGATATTGCTTTTTCTCTCATTGCTTTGATTGGTTTCAGTTGATGTTGACATCCAGCTACTATAGACAGCAGTGGTTTTCTGTTGAAGTTGTCTGTGGTTGTTTGTCCGCTATTGAATCTAGATATTATCCCATCCTTCTTGGATTATCCACCGAAGTCGATACATCAAGGAACAACTTATATTCAGCTATCTGACAGCATCTGCTTGACTTTAACCTGTCTCTGAAAATGACTTGCAGTTTGTTTTTTTTGTTTTTCCCCCATAAGGATTGGTTTAACAACCACCATGTGCAACTCAAGGGGCAATAAGTTATTGCTATCAATTATTTAGGGTCACTCATTCCAGGGAAGGGAGAGAGCCAGTGCCGTAAGACTAACACACCACCTACACCTCATCTCAGACTCAAATCCAGGCCCATTGGAAAGAACAATCAGAAGTCTACTTGAACCATTTGGTCACAGCAAAAGCAAGCTTGTAGTTCACCACAGCTCTTCTTTCTTATAAATGCACTCATGATGTCTTTTTCTCACCCTTCACAGAACCAGTGCATTGCTCCAATCATTTGCAATCAGAAGTCAGTACTTGAACCATTTGGTCAGCAAAAGCAAGCTTGTAGTTCACCACAGCCTTTCTTTCCAATAAATGCACTCTCTCTTGATATCTCTTTCTCACTCTTCACAGAACCAGTGCACTGCTCTAATCATTTGCATTTACCTGTATCGATTCATTATATTTTATATACTTACATGACTTTCATGCATTTTTGTTTTATTTTACATTACATTTATTTTCATTCTTTTATGGATTCATTTCATAATCAATTTGTGTCCTAATACATAAGAAGTCATTACATATATTGTATAATTTTAGTAATGACATGGAATATTATTTTCTGAAGAGCGGGATGCATGTTTGACAGTTAGTATCATCATTTATATGCCAAGCAGTAATGTGCAATGAAGGCAGTCCCATACAACAAAATTTTATTGTAGTTTTGCAAATGCAGGATGAAAAAAATTCTGAATGTCATGCAAAGGAAGCCAAAAACCAGTAAACCGGAACTTATACTTTAAAGAAAAATGCAATAATACATTGAAATGGGCAGTAGCACTTTTTTCCCTTGTGAAGGTTAACATAGTAACAGTGCGTCAGCTCATAAAAACATCACAGTGTGTATGAGAAGTTGAGTAAATAATCTGCCATAGGCTGGAAAATGCTCACAGGATTGTGTTGAAGATGCTTGCTTGTAGTTTTTTGAATGTTAATTTGTAAAAAGTTTGTAATGCATGTGATTTTAAGTCTCGCACACTTCTTTTAACAACTTCATTGAAATGCCTTGGTTCCCAGTTTAAAAACTGGCATTATTTTTTATTTTCATATAGGTTGAAGAAATTTCACAATGTATAAGCCAAATTGAATCTGCTGTGGGAGAAGTTAGGAAAAAACACAATGCTGTACTTACAGCTCCACAGAGGGATGAAAGTGAGTTCATTATGAAATTTAGTTTTCAGTACTTTTAAATCAGTTTACAAATATTTCAAGTTTATGGGTGATTTACTAAGGAATAGAGGAGATCTTTTAAGTCAAATTTTTAGGTAGTACCCCTACTCTTCCTTAGGACTACAGCTATAGTAGGTGTTCCTTTTCATGAGGTAAATTCCAACCTTTCAAATCATTTAATGTTGTATCTCTTTGTCTATTTTCAATCCTTCTGATAAAACCCATAAATTTGAAATATTTTCAATGCATTAAGTCTAGGAATCACAATGTCATAAATTATTATCAGTTTACAAGTTTTAACCTCTAAAGTGTTGGGTTTGGCTTTTTTTAATAAGTTCATAGCATAATTTTTTTTTTTTTTTTTTTTTTTTTGCTATTTATCCTAAATTCTTGAGGACTATTTCTAGCAGCTTTGTGCCGTTCTCCCCCCCCTTTTTTTACACAGTCAATTACTGGTTTTGTGATACAGATATACCAGGTTGAATCATAAGTTCACAGTGTTTCACGGTACAGATGGAGAAGCTCCGCTGAACAGGTGGAACATGTGCAGTAAGGTGGAATGTGTCCTATGCCTGATTGAGTGACTTGCTCCGCTGCTCAAACAGGTAGGCATGCGCCGGGCCCAACACATGTGTGCCGCTTATACGAGACAAAAATGTCAGAGGAGAAACTCGTTGTTCGGGTGCTCCTACACCATTATTGGAAAAAAAGGGTTGAATGCGACAGCTGCCATGAAGGAAATTTGTAGTCTAGAAGGTAAGGGGACCGTGCACCTTGCAACAGCAAGAAAATAGTTCAAATGCTTCCAGTCCGGAGGCAGACAGTTTGTTGAAAAATTGAGGTGTGGGAGACCAGTCGTCACCAATACTGAAGACCTGCATCTTGCTGCTGAATGACACCCAGGAACCAGCACCCAACATAAAGGTGTAGACTGGAATTTTAGCTAAGTGGCGAGTGGCCGGTAAGTCAACAAAAGTTAGTGGCAAAAAAAAAAAAAAAAAACTGGCTGGTAAGTTAAAAACATATATGTGACTAACGAAAACAAAAGCAAGCTGAACTGGAATTTTAGCTAAGTGACGAGTGGCCGGTAAGTCAACAAAAGTTAGTGGCAAAAAAAAACCAAAAACTGGCTGGTAAGTTAAAAACATGCATGTGACTAACGAAGACAAAAGCAAGCTGAACTTTTTAGCCATAGGTAAAAAATCTGAACAGGTGGCGAAACAGTGCTAATAAAATGTAGCGTGAGCACGACAGAATTGTTCACTTCAATTTATTTATGTAACTATTAAACTGTAGCACATTACTCTGTTCAGAATATAAAATTACTAACAGTTAACAACAACACAGGAGAAAGGTAGCATCGCAGGGAGAAAAATAGTGATTACGGGCAAAATTTTCACACCGTCTGACTTCCATTTTTGGAAATGTTTTGTCCACATTTTCAAGCTGAAGTATAAGTATTTATGCAATAAAATGATATTTGACAACAATACCGAACAGAAGTATAACACGAGGGGGAAAAAAATTACGATTACGGGAGAAATCTCCACTCCGTCTAACTTTCGACTTCAAAAGTCATACTTCTGTTTTCCGACAAAAAAAACAAAATTAAATTTCAACTTAATTTTAATTAAAATATCTGTTCAGTTATGCATCGATCTTGAGAACCACACAAATGGAAGAACCTCATGCCAAAAGGTGACAAGGAATTTTTTGTGCCATCTTAACTTCCATTTTAAAGCTGAAATACAAATATTTGTGGAAGAAGATGATAATTAACAGCAAAATTGGGCGGAAGAAAAATCTCAAGAAGAAGAAATTACATTTACGAGAAAAATCTTCACTGCGTTTTTCAAAATCTTGAAAGATGAAATATCGTCCCCTGATGGGAAAGGAACCCCTCCCCCCAACTAATCCCCTCAAAATTTCTCTTCAGTTTTGCATTGATCTGGAGAATGACCTAAATTATTTCGAAAAAAGTGGAATTTCGTGAATCCGCGGAAGAATATCATGTATGTAACAAACCTTAGTAACCAAAAAAGAAGTCTCCAGTGTAAAAAAAGAGAGGGGAGGGAATTAATAGGAACTTTAATGTAACTGCTATTATTTTCATGGATGGCTTTATTAGAACATAAAAGTAGCCACTCACTGCAAAAATAAAAACCATTTTGTAAATCTTTTTTTCCTGGAAAAACACATGTCATTGTCAACAGAAGCTGTTGTCAATAATTGTAGTTAGTTTCTAAAATAAAATTATTGACAACAGCTTACTAGCGCTACTATGCACTTGTAATTCAAGTCAGTTAGGACTAAGGAAGGGTACATCAGTGAAAAGCATCGATGTTGGACATTGGTGGTTAGTCATTCCCAAAACATCGAATAGTATCGGCGAAAATTTTTAATGTATTGCTGAAAACTTAGATATATTTGGTAATAAGCCAAAGAATTCGTACTTTTCCCATCTCCAGCAGTATATAGGCATATCGGTGGGTAAAATCTCTGCTCAATTTAACGGTGATTGCTCATTAATTCAAATTGAGTGACCAATAAAATTTGTTAAAACGCTCGATGAATTGGAAACCTCTGTTTTTTCAATGTATCAGTTCCTGTAGCATCAAGGGAAAGAAAAAACTATTTTGCCGATGAAACATCAACCAAAACAGCCAATTCATGACATAAAGAGGTGATATTCCCTGTCCTCTTTACAAGAACGCTACAAAAATAAATTATTTTACTTTACGCAGAAAATATTCTTTACCAGTTTCAAACATCAGTCATGAAACCTCGATGTATTGGCTTTTCCAACATTGAGGTTTTTTGCCTATCTCTAGTTAGGACTGGTTTCATGTCCTTTTACTTCTGAATTATAATACCTTTATAAATTGGCACGAAAAATGACAAATGGCGAAACTGGCGACCACTAAAATAAATTTAATTGCCAAAGTTGTGAGTTAATTGCCATGTGGCGAGTGCTAATCTGCACCAATAACCCAACGATTAGCAGAGGAGTTCCATGCATCACAAACCACCATCGTTCTTCACCTACACCAGCTCTGTTTTCACTCCAGACATCCGCAAATGGTTCCCCATGAACTGAACCCAAAGCAGGCTGTGGAGCGTGTCACTCTGTGTCGAGAATTGCTGCAAAATCCATTTGACGACCAATTTTTGTGAAGAATCATAAATGATGAGAAGTGGGTCTTCCTATGTTATCCTGATAGCAGAAATCAATGGCTGTTGACGGGGACGAGGTTCAAGCAGTGGTTCAAAGAGGGCGTTTTGAGGTGAAGACAGTGTTGTGTGTATGGTGGGATTTTGAGGGTCCTGTCCACTGGGAGCTTGTGCCACATGGTCAGGCCGTCGTTGGGAGCCTGTATGCCGACCAGCTGCAACACGACGTTCTACGCCAGTGCTACCCTGCAATGGCGAACGAAAAAACTCCTGCAATTGGACAACACCCCATGTCATACATCATGGATAGTGCTCCAGAAAATTCAAAATTTGGATGGTGTCGAAATCCTACCAAACCCAGCCTATAGCCCGAATCTATCCCCCTTTGGATTTTTACCTGTTTCGTCCCATGGTGCACTTCTTGGCCGGCAGATGGTTTCATTCCTTGGAGGCTGTGAAAGATGGCATCACTGCATTTTTTTGCATCCAAGCCAGCCACCTGCTATCGCAATGGCATTGCATCTTTGGCTGAGCGTTGGCGAAGGACCATAGACTCTGATGGACTGTGTTTTGCCGAATAGCCATATGTGGTTAACATGTGGTACTGGACTGAACATTGTACCCCAAAATGCTATGAACTCACGGTATGACTCACCCTGGTATATGTTATTAATTTTCAGCCCCCAAAAAAAAGATATCAGAGCAAAAGTTATGTTTTTGGCACATTTCATTTTACAAGTTCAAATGCAACATCAGTATGCATCCACTGCTGCTAGAAACATATGTGTTGTGTTTGGAAAAAAGGATCTATTGTAGAAAGTAAAGCTGTAAAAATGATTTACTTGCTTGAAATATGGCAGTTTGAACCTGACAGAAAAGACCAGCTATCAAGCTTATACAGTAAAACCACGAAAATCCGGGTGCAGGATTTCTGAAACTATCCAAAAATTGAGTAACGGGCGTTACATAAAGCACATACACACGTAACAGGTCACTGTAACGTAAGTTTGTGCGACTATGCCTTATAAATAAGCAGGGGTCGCGCTGCCATTCTTCGCAATTTGCGAAAAAAAAAGTATAGTTTTTTTTTCTTTTTTATTTGGGGTTTAACAACCACCATGAGCAATTCTATAAGCAGTCACCGGTCCCTAATTTAGGGTCACTGGTTCAAGGGAAGGGAGAGAGCCAGTGCTGTAAGACAGACACAACATCCGTGCCTTACCGGGATTCGAACCCGGACCCATTTCGGACGGAAAATCGTTTTGGCAAAAATATTGGCAATTACCTTTTTGTACTATTTATTATAAAATCCTGTATAAAAAAATTGAATTTGGCGAATGGTTAGGCAAAAATTTGAAAACAGCCAGAGCAACCGCTAGGGTTGGGCGATGTATCTATACATCGCGATAACCCGATGTGAATTTTACATTGATGTTACGGTTTTTCGACTGACGAAACTACAATATACCGCAAAGGCGATTACTGCAATGCATCATAAAGTCCGATGTAGATGTCATTACACGATTGAATCCACATACTGCCACCACCAAGCACAGATCATCATCACACGTTCGAGCATTTTAAACGTATATGCCGATTCTTCGCCTTATTGGTCCGTCCGTGTCCCTGCAGCTCAGCCCAACGAGATGACGAATGTGAGAAACCTCCCGATGTTACACGTAGGTGGCTATCAGCAATTTGCACCCTCAGATCGGATGATCTCACGATGTGTTGTTGATACGGTACATCGGGAGATTTCCATAGTTACTGGTGAAACATCGAATGTTCTCACGAAAATGAAATCAGAAAAGGGCCGCATTTCTAAAGTTGCCGGTTTTCTGGATGCCGTATTTTCGAGGTATTACTGTATAAGGATGTGCTAAATTTGCTAATCCATGAGAATCCATGCCAGACAACTTGGGAATTCACCAAACTGCTCAACTGTACCCGCAGAACTGTTCAAAATCATCATTTCTCCATGGGGAAAATCCAGAAATTGGGAATTTGGATTCCACGTGAATTGAAGGAAAACAACGAAATCTAGTGTTTGAATGTTTGTTCATGTTCATCTCTTTTAGCCAGAAATTGCCATGATCCTTTACTCAAGTGAATTATCACAGGAGACAAAAAATGGGTTCATAGAAAATAGTAGCTGGGCCCTTCAAAATTAGTGACTCTTTAAGATAAACACAGGATTTCTGCCCCACAAAAACCATATTGTGTGTATGGTGGGATTAGAAGTGTAACTTGCGGGAAAAATCAAATCATTGATCCTGAGCCTACTCAACAACGGCAATGGCTACACGAAACTTCGCACCAAAATGCTCAAGACTGAATTATGTGGTTCTCCAACATGATAATGCCAGATTCCACATTGCAAAGATGGCCCATAAAAAATTCTGGAACTCTGCTGGGAAGTTCTTCCACATCCATGTTATGTGCTTGACTTTGTTCCTTCTGATTACCTCTTGTTCTGTTCTTTTCAGAATTATTTGGATGGAGAAACATCAAAAACTAGCTTTTTTTTTTTCTGTGGCTTAAAACCAGCCAATTTCTCCTGCCAAGAAATCGAAAATTTGCTGAAAAGATGGGTAAAGGTTGTAGAAAACTCTGAAGAAGAATATATCATTGATTGATGTAATTCGTTTATGTGAAAATAGCAGTTTCGACTGTAAAATCAAAATGCTATGATCTTATTAATTAGGCAACCCAATACAACATGCAGAAATCTTGATATGTTTCTTGTTTTAAGGCAGATGTGGTTATTTTTGTGGTAACTCGTAGTGAAATTTTGTACCTTCTTTTTTTATTACATGTTCCCTTGTGAATGTTAAATTATGTAAATAATAAAGAACTAATCCATTTAATTGGCATATATTACATAGATATATGCTAAATTAGCAAGCTTTCGCCATTCCGGATAGCTTCTTCAGGCTTAAAAACAAGCTTCTAGTATTAAAACATACAGTTATACAAAACAATGGAAAATATTTTTAAACAGAATTCTGTTTTAAAATATTCTCCATGGTTTTGTATAACTGTATGTGTTAATATTAGATGCTTGTTTTTAAGCCTGAAGAAGCGATGTGGGATGGCGAAAGCTTTGCTAATTTAACATATGTCTATGTAATATAGGCAGATTAAACGTATTAGTTCTTTATTATTTATATTATTGGCGTAGACTTTATTCCTTTATATCTGTTAAATTATCTGTCAAAATTATATTAAACAGATTTAATTTGTGTTTTAAATAGTTGATTGAACCACACCAATACTGCTGCACTTTTGTTTGCTATTAATACTACTCTCCATGTACATGACTTAAGTTAAAATTTAGTAAATCACTATTAAGTTTTCATTGCATGTGTGTAAATGATACGAATCTACGATGATAGTCTTTCTGCATGATCATCAATGTAATTATGCCTCTTTACAGTTTTATGTACAATACTTAATGAAAAGTTAAGAAGAAACTACTCTCCTCAACTCTGTGTTATTATTTTCTTAGAACACAAATTTTTTTGTCCACTTGCTGTCATCCTTCTCTGCTTTGCAAAACCAGGTTTGAAATTGGAGAGGTGTCACATGGATTTTCATAATGTCATGACAATTACAACAATTTTGTGACCCGAGGTCACCAATGAATTACCAAAATGAGAATGCTAACACACAAACACAAACACAAAAATTTTTTAGGCCTTGGAGAAATATTTTCCCTCTCCTTACAATCTCTTCTTGCTGTACCATTTTTTTTAGGCCTTGGAGAAATATTTTCCCTCTCCTTACAATCTCTTCTTGCTGTACCAATCAATGAAACAAGCACTTTCCTTTTTTACACTTTCCAACCGTAGGTTGAAGAAGCGTATATGCTCCAGCTTTTTCCGTCCGTCTGTCGGCATGATAACTCACGTAAAAATGGTTTGATTTTGGTGAAATTTTTGTATGTTGCAGGGGATGAACCCTATTGAAAACGGGTGAAATGGGGTCAAAGGTCACGCCATAAGAGCGGGATCCATTTAATTGCCCTTATGCGTCATAACTTGCGTAAATATGGTTCGATCTCAATGAAATTTTAGTATGTGGTAGGGGACCACCTGGGGACGAACCCTATTAAAAATGGGTGAAGTGGAGTCAAAGGTCAGGACATAGGAGCGCGATGCATTCCATTGCTCTTATGCATCATAAGGTGCGTAAAAATGGTTCGATTTCGATAAAATTTTAGTATGTGGTAGGGGACCACCTGGAGAGGAACCCTATTGAAAATGGGACAAATGGAGTCAAAGGTCAGGACATGGGATCGGGATCCATTCCATCGCCCTTATCCCACACTATTAAGGTGGATGTCAAGTAATTTTGCTTCCTATATTTCCAATGGAAAACCTTTTGTACACATTTCCTTCACAATTAGTGTGTTCCCAAGGATGGAAATTTGAACATCGATTAAAATAACTTCATACTATAGCTTGGGATACTTAACATTTTCTAAAACATAAGCATAATTAATTATATTAAAAAACAATAACCTTTCCATTGGCGGTGTTGAAACCAGAAGATGGCGTGACCTGTACTTTGATGACGTCAGTGGACATATAAATGTTGGATTACATAATTACGGTTATGGTTTAGAAAATATTACAGTTATGGTTTAAAAAATATTATTACGGTTATGGTTTAGAAAATATTAAGTGTTCCAAGTTATGAAATGAAGCTATTTTAATCGATGTTCAAATTTTCATTCTTGGGAACGCATTAATTGTGAAGAAAATGTGTACAGAAGTTTTTCCATTGGAAATATAGGAAGCAAAATTACTTGACGTCTACCTTAAAGTAGCAATTCTTGTATGTATGTATGTACATTTTATTTTGAAAACGGCTCTAAGAATTTTGATGAAAGTCGTTAACCTACCGTTTTCTGGTACTAGAAATCGATTTAGCTTGATCTCGACTTTAGGAGAATTCGTTTAGTGGGTTAAATAACCACCCTGAATTATAACATTTTTAGTGTCATGGCGTCGTACCATTAATGTTTCCAATGCTTAGAAATCTTATGACGTCACAATCTCGCGTTTGAGAATGTTGGCGCACGGTCACACCATGTCTCATTACGTCACGTGTTGTGTGTGGATCCTATTAAAGCTTTATGACGTCATACTCTTGCCAGCAGATGGTCGCAATTCCCATCTGCTTCATTACATCACGCGTTGTGTGCATATGTCCGTCCGCATGATAACTCGCGTAACAATCGTTCGATTTCGATGAAATTTTAGTATCTGGTAGGGTATCACCTGGGAAGGAACCTTATTTAAAGTGAAGGAAATGGGGTTAAAGGTCAGTACATAGGAGCGGGATTCATTCCACTGCTGTTATGCGTCATAACTAACGTAAAAAGGTTCGATTTCGATGAAATTTTAGTATGTAGTAGGGGACCACCTGGCCACAAACCCTATTGAAAATGGGCGAAATGGGGTCAAAAGTCAGGACATAGAAGCGGAATCACTTCCATCGCCATTATGCGTCATAACTTACTTAAAAATGTTTCGATTTGGATGAACTGTTAGTATGTTGTAAGGACCTGCCTGGGGATGAATTCTATTGAAAATGCGAAATGGGGTCAAAGGTTGGGACACAGGAGTGGAATCTATTCCATAGCCCTTACGCATCATAACATGTAAAATTGCTTCGATTGCGACAAAACTTTATCATGTTATTTCGGAGGTATACCGAACCGGTTCTGTTGAATATCATCGATATGGGATCAAGGGTCAGGGGACAAGACCGAGATTTATTCCACAGCCATTATTCTCATAACTTGAGTAATGATTTCTGGTATGTTGGAAAGCATATTATAATCAATGCATTGCATGATTTTACAAACTTGTTTTAATTTAAACAGTATTAAAATTTGTGCCACTGTTCTCTTTCATGACTTGTAAAGTTGTTTTTGTAACAAAGTTACTAGAGGCCATGTCGCCAATTTTGAATTGTCATTTTGCTTAAAACAAAAAGAGAAGAAGGGAGAAATGCTTGATCTGCTAATTGACATTGTGAGAACAGACTGTAAGGAATGGAAAAACATGCACTTTCAGGGTTCTCGCCAGGGTTCCAGAATCAGGGGTGAAAATGTAACCCAGGCTTTTTTCTGGGGGTGATTTTGAAAAATCAGGGGTGAATTTTAAACAATCGTAAACTTAGAGAAAAATACTACATTTATGGGGGAAAAAAACGAACAAACACAAAAATAATATAAATATTTTATACATATCTTCTAATTTTATTAAATATTTCAGCAGCTTTGTGAAATGGAAAGCTTTCTAGTGTTACATTTGCTGCTGATATTCGAATCAAATTTTTTAAAGTTTATTCTTTCAGTCTGTTGCGAAATTTATCTTTTATTCGATTTTGTGTGCTAAAAGAACGCTGTACTGATGCAGAACTTATTGTCACAACCAAAGCAATTTCATACAACAACACTGTGCTTGGATACACATCTTTATACCTGCAGATGAAAAGTTCTGCACCATCTGCAAATTTAAAACTAGCATAGCTATTTTTTAGCAGAATAAATATATATGGATATTCACTCAACAGGCATTTCAAATCTTCAAAATCATTGAAGTGGTCTAACAACTTCAAAACAAATTTGCATGACACCGATGAGGATATTTACTTCCCACCCCAAAAGCGTTTGAGCGAATTGGCTCTTTTTGCAACAATGAATAATAAAATAAACATAGGGACCTTTACAACGTCGAAAACAAAAAATCACTTTAACACTGTATGAGCCGTTGTTTTTAGCCCAAAAATTATGACAGAATAATAAAAAAAAAAAAACTCGGTATCAATACAAGCATGAGCCAAAGTTTAGAAATGAGTTCTTCAGATGAGAAAAAACAGACCATTTATACATTGATAAAATAATGAATGGCATTAACTTACCTTTTGCAAATAATGCTGGTTTTGATAACGCCTTGCAAAATGAACAAAACATCCAAATTGTTTTATTTTCGTCGGTTTCGATTTCAAGCCAGTCGTACATTTTGCACCATTTCTCTTGAAAGTTAAGATTTTTTTTAATTTAGTTGGAGGTTCAGCAGGAACAGCCTCACTACATTTCTCAGGCAATATTTCACTGTTTAAAATCGTAGCACTCGATGCCGAACTTGCAGAATCGTCAGTAGAACGCTTCCTCTTTCTAATGAGGAACTGTTCCATTGTTATAGTAAGAACAAATATCAGAGCTGCCAACTTTTCAAAATCAAAAACCGGGACATCAACGCGCATTCAGCGGCGTGTATTTAAACTTTTTAAATAATAAAATTATATATTATAGGTTTCTCTATTTTTTTATTACAGTTAATAATTTAATACAAATAAAGAAACATTAAAAAAAATTAGTATTTAAGTATAAAATAAGATTAACAAACCTTGTTAATGAGTTTCATTTTTAGAGAGTGAGACAATATTTTTTTTCAGAGAGTCACCAATTTTTCTCCCCACCATAACAGGAGTCTTATCTCATAATGCAAGACGGTTCATCCACTTAATACCATGATACTGAAATTCTTCAGACACAAGTTTGGCAATATTTTCACCTGTTGAACTGGTTTCTAGGTGTGGCAAAGAGAGCAGCATGCATCTCACTCGCTTGCAATGATTATCAAAGCGTGTTACCACCCCCCTCCAAATCCCCCCCCCCAAATCAAGAAGATTGCTTGCAAAAATCAAGAACATTTGAGACAGTACCAGAACTGTTAATTTATGATTATCTATTATTAGGGGAGAGCGGTAATGTATGGGATGTGCTAGCAGTATGTTTGATGATACTTGTATTCAATTATTTTTCTGTATCAGTCACTCGTAGATGGAGTTCAGAAATTGTGATGATTTTCAAGGTTTTTAATATATTTTTTTTTTTTTTTGAATTGAATGATGCAATAAAGAAATAACTTGATTTCATTTAAGCAATGACAAGACAGTGACTTTTTTTTTTAATGCCCTTGGATGACAATTTGTTCCATCACGAATGCACGATAGCGCTATTTTAGATAAAGGATGAATAGTGTAACTTTGAGAATATGAATACTTTTGAACACCATGCATCAATTCTTACAAATTTTCAGTTTTTCATTTTTGCTTTTCAGGAAAAAGAATTACGATTACATGAAAAAATATTTATTCCCCCTCCACTCCCCCTCTCTTTGTCAAGCTGAAATGCAAACCTTATTTTGGGGGGGGGGAAATATTTAAGAATACAGGATACATGTTCAGAACATCGGGGGGGGGGGGTAATACAATTACGGGATAAATCTTTGCTATGTCCAATTTTCGTTTTCGGACAGTTTCCCTCCTCCTCCCCCTCTCTTTGTCAAGCTGAAATGCAAACCTTATTTTGGGGGGGTGGGGAAATATTTAAGAATACAGGATACATGTTCAGAACATCGGGGGGGGGGGGGTAATACAATTACGGGAGAAATCTTTGCTATGTCCAATTTTCGTTTTCGGACAGTTTCCCTCCTCCATTTTCAAATTGAAATACAAATATTTATAAAATAAAATGATATTTAACAACAATACTAGGCAGAGGAAACATCGCGTGAAAAATAAAATTACGATTATGAGAGAAATCTCCACTGTGTCTAACTTCCGTTTTCGAAAGTTTCCAGCGAAAAATATTCTCCTCCGCTACCAATTGCCCCGAAATTTCTGTTCAGTTATACATCGATCTCGAGGAAAACTCCAATTATGACGGAAAAGGAGAAATTTCTCAAAGCTGTTGCACGCTCATGCTTGAAGATTACAGGGAAATTTTTGCGCCGTCGAATTTCCGTTTTTGGAAATTTTCCCTCCATTTTCCAACTGAAATACAAATATTTTTGGAATAAAGTGATGTATAACAACAATACTGGACAGAGGCAACATGGCAGGAAAAAGAAATTACGATGATGGAAATCTTTATTTCGTTTACTTCAGTTTTTGAAACACAAAATACCGTCCTGATGCATATTTGTACGCGTTGGTAAAATTTCGATGCGTAAACACACTTTTTGATGCGTACTAGATGCACAATTATGCATTTTGGCGAACTCTGCACGGCACAGAATTTAAAAAAAAAAAAAAAACGCACTTTGGCGCAATTAGCGCAGCTATTCCAATACTGAGGGAGCGCAAGTTTGGAAGGATTGACGGGAGAGGGTGTGTGCGATCGCTCCCAGCTAGAAACATGAGATAACATAAGGTTCAATCGCTATGAGATCATAATAAAACGAAAGCAGGAGTTTACACTAAGCGACAATAACAACGATATCAATTTCCATCAGTAACAAAAAAAAAATTCGCGAGCCATTTTGGCGAAAATCCAGAAGAATTATCTTCCGACCGTAAAACTACCCAAAACTCCGTAAAACTTTCGGGAAATCCGGAATACTTGGCAGGTATGCAGACGTCATTGCACCAATATCGACTTTTCTGACATATTATGTAATATCACCTTGCGGTTCTTCACCCAATATCGGCTTTGCCAATGCATCCAATATTCTCTGGCCGTTCTGCACCCCATATCCGTCCGATATTGGCTTTGCCGATGTATCCAATATCTGTATTTCAAAGGCGCTTACTTAGAAACGGGACCAATTAATAGTTTTCGCATTTGTGCGAAAAAAACTATAAGTATATTCGCAAAATGCGATCGCAGTTTAAACCGTGATTTTAACAAAAAAGGACACAAAATTCAGAACTTTTACGAAATACATTGAAATCTGCAATTCTTCCAACCTGTCCGTAATTCGGTAATCATATGGCCGAAACCGTAATGGTTGGCACCCTTAGCAGCGCATGGGCTTTCGTCTCGTTGTACTCTACGCGGATTATGATTATGATCATATGTAGAGGATTTTAGGAAGGGAGTGTCTCTCCCCAGGTCTTAAAAAGCCCTTAGAAATAGGAAGCTAGGAGATTTGGGCTAGAGTGCCCGATAGGAAAGTGACACGGAAGCGAAGTAGAAAGGGGGAGGAAGACGCCCTTATTTATTTCCGGGGAGCCAGCACCCGGGCTCTACGCGGATTATCCCGTAATCCGTTTATATACGACCGGAAGGGAAATACTGGGATTGTACCGTGACGTCATGAAATCGGAACACGTAACTGAACAATAGAATTAGACCGTGATGTCGTGAAATCGGCACACGTGATCTGAAACAGCATCGCCTTCGTAGATTTTCCATGCTAATAGCCCACAATTGAAATCTTTCTGCGCGCGTGCCCATTTCGCGTGTCACTTTATTTTTCTTGCACAAATTCAAACTTCTTTGCGCGAAACACGCGTTTGCGCACGCTATCGGGAACCCTGACTTTAAATAAAATCGAAGTTCAGAAATCAATATGTTTTTACTTATTCTGCCAGTTTGCACCAGTTGTGGTATGCACAGGGTAAGTACTGATTTTTTCACACACACACATGCATCAGTTTTGTTTTGAAAAAAATAAGTGCCTTTTTCATTGCTTTTTATGTATTATGAAAAGACCATTGAGAATAAAAAAATATGCATTTTACAAGGAAAATTACATAAAAAAATATGAGTCGCTCTTTTAGACTACTGAAAATAGCTGGGAAGCAGAAAGGAAATTATAAATGCTGTGAAAACAGAGTTATAATAGTGATTTGTATGAAATAAAAATAACAACTTTTACCACAATCAAAGGTTGCCGCCCCGGTGGCGCAGTGGTCTAAGGCGTTGGCCTCTGATCATTCGTCCGTAAGGGGTCCGGGTTCGAATCCCGGTCAGGCATGGATGTTGTGTTTGTCTTACGGCACTGGCTCTCTCCCTTCCCTGGAACCAGTGACCCTAAATTAGGGACGGGCGACTGCTTATAGCCCATTGAGTTGCTCACGGCGGTCGTTAAACCTCCAATAAAAAAAAAAAAAAAAAAAAAACAATCAAAGGTTTATTATATATTGACTATAGTTTCGCAGAGCTATTGGCTCGCCATCATCAGGACGAATGGAAAGTAAACATTCAAATCATTGTGACATCATCAAAGTTCTGACGGTCACGGTTTTTGGTGAGTTGTTTCCACATGCTTAAAAGAAATGGAGTCGACGTCATGTCGTTGACAAGCCGTGAAGAGTTCCGGTGTATGTGAAAAGCTTCTAATACATTAAGCTTGATAGTCGAATCAGGTTTATCAGTGAGCGTAGCGTTTGATAAACCTGAATAGGCAACAGTGGGCTACCCATTGCAAGGCCTTCCATCTGTTGGAAAAAGTCTTCCACGAAAAAGGAAACTGTTTTGTCTGGTACAAATTTTCACTAGTCTCAGAATATCTTCTACTTCCGGTTGGCTGAAATGATGTTCAGTGAGACTAGCTTTCAATGATTCGAGGGCTCCATTCAGTGGAATACTTGTGAACATGGATTTCACATCGAAGGATAACATAAACTGATCCTAGTATGGATGTCTTTTTAGTCGATTAACAAACTCAATGAAATTTTTTACAGATGTTTGGTTCGAAGAAATCGTTAAGGTGGATAGTTTTGAAGATAGAAACTTGGCCAACTTATGTGTAGCTGATTATGGGATGGGAAAGGGATACCAATCTTATGTATCTTCGGAAGTGCATAAAAACGCAGACAACGGGCACATATGAGGGCTGTAGATGACGTTTTGAGCTTTGGTCAAAAGTTACACAACTTGATATCAATTTCCGAACTTCTTTTAATTGTTTCTCCGATGGATCATTTTTTATTTCTCTTATAGGGTCCTTCGAAAATAAGGTTTTCGACTTCCGCCTCATAATGTTTTTTGTCCAGAATAACAACTTGTCCTCCTTTATTTATTTTAGTAATGATAATATCACGGTTTGACTGTAATTCTTTTAGAGCATTATGTTCTTTGTTGAGATTGAGTTTAAATGGTGGAAAGGACTTTGACGTTATTATCTATCTGACACAATGTTTAATTGTTTCTTTTTGATCAATGTTTAAATCGCTTTTTATAAGGGACTCCTCAACCGACGCAACAACATTGGATACTGGTACCTTTTTTGAAATCGCAAAATTCAAATTGTAACATAAAATCCGTTTATGAATTTCGCTCGGCTTAAAACTAAAAAGGCTAGATATTACTTCATTATCCATAAAGGCATCCTGAGTTTGCACAGCAGAATTATCTTTATTGTTGTTGTTATTTGATAGTTTTTCAAATTTTCGTTCTAATGTCATTTTATGAGTAAACGGATATTGTAACTCCTAGACCAAGTTTTGCCATCCAGGTCAGAAAAATCTGGTAACATTGAGTTTGTCAATCGACTAAAACGAGATCCACACAAGGATCAGTTCATGTTATCTTTCGATAAGAAATCCATGTTCACAAGTATCCCACTGAATGGAGCTTTCGAATCATTGAAAGCTAGTCTCGCTGAACATCAATTCAGCCAACCGGAAGTAGAAGATATTTTGAGACTAGTGGAAATTTGTACCAGATAAGAGTTTCCTTTTTCGTGGAAGATTTTTCCAACAGACGGAAGGCCTTGCAATGGGTAGCCCACTGTTGCCTATTTTATGCGAAGTCTATGTGCGTCACTTTGAGGACAAACTCTTTCAGCTTGTTAAATTTGACCTATGGATTCGATATGTAGATGATACCTTTGTTCTCTGGAATGGCATGAATTTGGAAATACCTAAATTAGTTGAACTTATCAATTCAATTGATCCTCATATACAGTTTACATATTTGACTGAAAATAATGGCTGCTTACCATTCCTTGACGTTCTTGTGTCACGCTCTGAAGGATTCTTTACAACAACAGTTTATCAAAAACCATTTGCTGTTTCCTTACCTCCACATGCAAAATCAAATCACCCATGGAAAGAAAAAGTCTCTGCCTTCTACACATATGCTCAACTGAGGATTCCTTGCAAAAAGAGCTTGATTCTCTTAAACGAATTCCTGTACACAGAGGATATACCCATTCCATTATAGACAAAGGTGTCCAAAAATTTAGGAAACCGAAGCCTGTCTGCTCAATCACACCAATAGACAACCTAATATGACAGAATTGGGTGGTTATCCCATTTGCTCCACAGATTTGCTTCAGAATTTCAAAAATTCTCAAGAGTTTTAATTTCAAAGTTGTTTTCAAACCCATAAACAAGATAAATTTTTACGGATCAAAAGACTATGTCGAAGACATAAATTCCTTGGAAATTTATCAGATACCTTGTGAATGTGGACTTTCATATATAGGACAGGCTCACAGGGCTTTAAATTTCCATGTGAAGGAACACAAGACCTGCGTACGGAACTGTGAACTAAAGAAGTCGTTTATAGCCCAACATTGTCACAAAAATAACCATACATTTTTGTTTGAAAATGCTACACTCACGGATATACCTGATTCCACTATCAAGCTTAATGTATTAGAAGCTTTCGACATATGGGAACTCTTCACAGCTTGTCAATGAAATGACGTCGGCCCATTTCTTTCAAGCGCGTGGAAACAACTCGCCAAAAACCGTGACCGTCAGAACTCTGATGATGTCACAATGATTTGAATGTTCACGCTCCATTGGTCTTGATGATGCCGAGCCAATAGCTCTGCGAAACTATAGTCGATATGTAATAAACCTTTGGTTGTGGTAAACATTGGTATTTTTATTTTATCTCAAAACCATAAGTTTTGTAGTCATAAATTATAAATAGTGATTTGTATGGTTTATGCACAAGTGGTGCAAAGGTTGAAGTGTCAAAAATCTAAGTGCAAAGAAGGAGGGATTTTGACCTTAAATATACCTTTCATCATTGGGAGTCAATAAAATGTAGAATATTTCTATTGCAGCTAGAAATGTGTTGTACACATTTACTTAAATTGCACCTCTCAACAGATGTATTTATTTTTATTGAAATCAGAAATGTTAAATCTTATTGATTTTTCTTCTTGAATTCTATTTGAAATATAGAATTTAATGTAGGCAATGCATTGTATTTTCATAGAAAAAATAGAAAAAAGTCATAAATTTTGCTAATTCTCATAGCATTTTGCTACAACTTTTGCTGGCAAAATAGCTATGAGAGGGAAAATTCCAGCTTAATTGTTGTTGGATGGCTGAACTGGACAGTTGACACCAAATTGTTACCAGATTCTCAAATGCAAATGCCACTGTACAACCGATACTTGCATTTAAAAGTTCAGAAACATTTTAAACATATGTGGTAGGCTGTCTGGGAGCAGCGTAACTCAGCATTGCCTGAATTGTCAGTTTTACTGTTCTAGGCGTGATATCCATCACTTCAGAAAACGTGAAAATTAAATAGCTCTGGAGCAGGAATAAAACATGCATTTCCCCGATTTCTGTTCGAGCATGCTATCCGTTACACCAGTGGTTCAGAATTCAGATTCTTCATACTCGGATGCTTGAAACTTTGTTGTCCTGGGTGATGTAATGAATAGCGTTCTTGAATGGAAATCAGGAGATGTGGGTTTAATTCCCGCTCCAGGGAAATTTAATTTTCAAGTTTTCTGATGTCATGGATGTTACACGTAAAACAAAACAGTAAAACTCTCAGTTCAGGCATTTCTGGGCTAATAATCCCATAGTTGCTGCCCAGTTAGTGCAGTGGTCTAAGCACTGGTTTCTGATCATTCATTTGAGATGGGCCTGAGTTCGAATTTCGATGAGGCATGTATGTTGCATTCTTACGGCACTGGCTGTCTCCCTTTCCCGTAACCAGTGGCCCTAAATTAGGGAAAGGTGATTGCTTATACCCCATTGAGTTGCTCATTGTGATTGTTAAACCTCCAAGTAATAATAATAATAATAATCCTGTAGTTGTTGCATGCATTAGTGAAGAATATTTCTTCCACAACTTCCAGGTAGGGTACAAACTGCATCATATATAGCCAGTTCTGGGAGTCTGGACATCTTTTCTGCAGAACTGTAGGGAGCAAGTTGTATTGACACATTTCCACGTTGGGGATAGCTGTTTCACTCATTACTACTTCCTGTGTGGTGATAGTGGCCCTCTCTATGAGACATGTGGTGAACCTCTGACTGTTATGTATGTTTTGTATTTGTGCCATTTTGTTTGTAAAAGTGTTCATTTACTGCTTTTACCCACTCTACCAGTCAACTCAGAAACCCCGGGTAACCTTTTAAACTTTTTAAACAACCATTGTGATGTGCCTTCTGTGTTCCTTGTTGCACCGGTGTTTTTAGTTTTGTGCAGTCTGTTGTCATGTCTCTGTTTTCATGACATAACTTTTTGTTACGTTTTCGTGCCGCTTTCGTTTCCTTTTTGAACCATGGGACATAGTGCAATGTTTAGCCCTTTACACCAAGAAATACTAACCAACCAACAAATCTCAAATGCAACTTTCAAATGTACAAAACGTTTTCAATGGTTTATGGACTGCAAAAAGTGCCTTGTTCATATGTTACCTGCCAAACAAATACCCCATTATAAATATTTCAATTTTTGGGTTTTACTAAGAAATAAAGGAGATTTTTTAAGTCAAATTTTTGGGTAGTACCCTACTCTTCTTCAGGACTACAGTTATAGTAGGTGTTACCATTCATGAGGTAAATTCCAACCTTCTGAATCATTTAATGCTGTACCTCTTCTCTCTATTTCCAGTCCTTCTGACAATTTTGTTTGTCATATTTTTAATTACAGCTTTATGGTCCCCCCCCCCCTCTCTCTCTCTCTCTCTCTCTCTCTCTCTCTCTCTCTCTCTCTCTCTCTCTCTCTCTCTCTCTCTCTCTCTCTCTCTCTCTCTCTCTCTCTCTCTCTCTCTCTCTCTCTCTCTCTCTCTCTCTGTGTGTGTGTGGCTCCATGGGGCTCCATGGTCCACCCACAGAGCATCCATCTATCGTTTGAAGCTGGCCGCCTGTGGCTGCCACATATTTGAGACCACACTATGTTGTACATCACACTGTCCTGTAAAAGAATGTTTCCTTGGTTTGTGCTGTAACGTTGGAAGGTAGTTATAAATTGTGTTGTGTAATCCTGGAGTCTGTCTAACTTCTCACTAATCTTCTGAAGTTTTGCAATCAGTCCTGTATGGTAAGTACTTTTGTCTAGTTGACTGAAATTTAGTTTTTGACTTCTGATTCTTTTATTTTTTATTGAAAATTTTGTTGCCTAGGAGAGAAGGCAATTATTGTCTTCCAAAAATTTTTTAGTTCCTCCTTTTGAGCATTTAAAAAAAATGCTCAAAAGGAGGAACTAAAATATTCAGAAGAGTTTGGAATATTTATATTTTCCAAAAACAGTGTGATCACGTTTGTTTTTATGTAATTCGGATGATTTGACTGATAGTCTAACATTTTATTATTGTTGGTAGGTTTCGTATAAAAATTCATTTCAATTTGTCCTCTTTTTACTACTAATACAAGTCCATAACATTGAGCTGATTATCTTTTTGCATTTCAAGAGTGAATTTAAAATTTTCATCCAGGGAGTTGAACCAGTCTAAGATGTCTTATGGGAGAGAGACATTTTTGTTGGCTAAACTGAAAATATCATTTTCCATATATCTTGCATAAAGACTAAAGATTGAAGGTGTAATACATACCTTTACCTCTAGTTTTCCTGCATAGTAATTTGCAAGAAAAGAGGCTACCAGTGAGCCCATGGCTAATCCAGATGTTGGTTTGTAGAATTTGCTACCTGATTGAAAATAGTTGTTCTTTAAAGAAAAAAATTAGTATTTCATAAGTTCTTGTAAGTTCTTTGCTATGGTTATGAAAGACTACTTTGTCAGACAAATCTTCTGCAAGAAACTCCAAAAGACGAGCTGTGTTTATGTTATAGCTGTGTCTTGAGGAAGGGTAGGGGTAGTACCTTAAAATTTGACTTAAAAATCTCCTTTATTCCTTAGCGAAACTCATAAATTTGAAATATTTGTAATGCATTAGATCTAGGAATAGCTGTGACATCAATCATTACCAAATATCTCGTTAAAAATATAGTTAATAGTTTCTTTTGAAGTTTCATGTTGTTAACAGAACCATAGTGAGAAGAATTGGCAGGAAAACATGTAACGCACAAAACATTAAAAGAATTCTTGAAATCGTAATCATGCGCGTAAGTTACGTTGAAAAATTAACTTTCCAAGGTATGTGGACCTGTCTTCTGTGCCTATTCCTGCTGAAATTGATAAACTACTTGCCAATGAACCCAAATTTTCTCCTATTGCTAATCCTAGCCTACCACATACTATTTCATTACTGGAAGCAGCAATCCAAAACACGGAATCCCGCACATCAACCAATCATTTGTGCATAATCGGCTATTGCTATTTCCGAGGTTCAAACCCCAAGGCTCAAATACTCCTCCTCCTTTTTGAAGAAATTTAGAAATTTCACCCAGTGTAACAATCTTGCAGTTTGCAAAGCAGGATGTCCTGTCTTTATCCATAAGAATTCTTCGGACAACAAAATGGCTGATTTCCTGAAAAAAAACAATTGCATAAGACTCAAGGCTGACAACATTGGAAAACTATGTAAAGCTGTTAGTTAGCTTTCTAAAAAAAAAAAAAAATATTCTCTGAAATCTTTCTTAGGAGACATCTCCCCCCCTCCCCCAGCTTATTTTCATACTCCCAGGTTGTTCTTACAGATCAAGCTACATAAAGTTGGATATCCCATTAGGCCATTAATTGAAAACACCTTTTCTCTTGAAGGCAATTGGTCAAATGTTGCAAAGTTCTGACAAGAAATCATCCTTATTCTGTTGTATCAACCAAGGACTTTATCCAGAAACTCCCTTCTTCCATCAATCGTCAAGATTTCCTGTACACCTTTGATGTGGATTCATTGTTTCCTTCTGTTCCTTTCTTTGATGCCTACATGCTCATGGTCAAAAAACTAATGGAGCACCAAGAACTTCCTGGAGAACTGATCAAAGATCTTTATGACTGTTTTGATTCATTGGAAAAGTATTCCTGTTTTGTATACAATGGTATCTATTACCAACAAAAACAAGGTGTACCTATGGACTCCCCTCTTTCCCCCTTACTTGCTGAAATTTATGTGCAGAATATTGAAACATTAATTGTTGCCCCATCCCTCTTAAAACCCACCATTTGGTTAAGGTATGTGGACAACATCTTCATTATTTGGCCACATCAAAAACACTCCCTGTTTGAACTCATGTCCTCCATAACTTCGAAATTCCAGCATATAAAATTTTCCTCTCAAGAAAACAGATCGACAATAATATTAGTTTTCTGGATGTTAACATCAACCCAGACTTCTCACTTGGCCTCTCTGTTTACAGGAAACCTTCTGCCACCCATAATATCATCCCTTACCATTCTCGCACTTTTGGAAAATACAAACTGTCTGCTCTTGAGTCATACATTCACCGGGCCAACCTTATTTGCGACAGCCATTCTGCTCTTCAACTAGAATATCAGAACATCATCAACATTGGCAATCATGGCTTTCCACCCCTCTTATTACATAGACTAATCAAGAGTTTTGAATCACAGAATAGATCTAGTTTACTGCCTGAACCTTCCACCACCCATCAGTTTGTTGGCACTTTGCCCTTTAGCCTGTCCTTCACTCATAAAGTTTGCCCTATTTTCAAGTCTTTTGGCTACAGGATTGCAGTCAAACCACCTCCACATCTTCTCAAACTCATCCTTAAGGACAGAGATCTCAATAAACCCCTAGATTTACAAGGTGTCTACTTTGTCCTTATCAACACTTCCACAGGCATTACCTGCTATATTGGTAGTGCTTACCGCAGCATAAACCGGCGTTTGATGGAGCATATCGCTGATGTTAAGAAAGATAGCCCTTCCACCTCCCTTTCAATTTTAACCATCAGCGATACGTCCGCGGCTCTCGATTGGCGCAATGTTAAGCGAATCACCCATTCAGCAATCGACATGCCCTGAGATACCGCGAAAGCATTGAAATCTACCTAACCCCTAACACCTGCAATACTGACGCACCTTTTAACATCCCTATTATTTGGAAAGCGATATTGAAATCTGGCAACAACTGATGCTTTTACCACGTGTCTCTTTCCATGGCTGCTGAAGGTTGAAGTCACTACCGAAACATCCCACTCTTAATTTTTCAACGTAACTTACGCGTGTGATTACGATTTCAAGAATTCTTTTAATGTTAACAGAACCTTTTTTTTTTCTTTATATATATATTATGAAAAGGTTCATAATCCAGTATCTGGACTTGATTCCAAATATGGCTGCAGAAACCTGTTTTTATGAGATTTATAAGTGGGCTAACCTGATCTTACTTTTCAATTGTTGTGTACATGTGTTGTATCTGATTTCTGAGCTGACACTCAGTATAATGCTTTTTTTTTTTTTTTTTTTTTTTTTTTTACATGTAAGATGAATTTTATGAGGGATATTCATTTATAAATTTCCAGTTGTTAATTTCATGTGCAGTTTTACTTTTTGTGCTCCATGTACTTCTTGATTTCAAAGCTATTCTGCTATCTTGGTGTGTTAAACTTCACATTTATACAGGTCTGTCTTTATAAGTTATTTTATATACTCACACATTTTCCAAAAGTAAAACTTTAAGAATTTTATTTTTCTTATTTTTCAGAAGTTGTGGAGGACATTGAAAGTTTGACAGCTCAAATCAAAAGGCTATCTAATAAAGTTCGGATGAAACTAAAATGTATGAAAAGTATTGCAATATACAGTAATTTGTGATTTTTGTGTTTGCCATAGATCTTAAGGTTTTAATATACATTGTCACTGTGTTCTATTTTTTAAAATACATGTAAAGTAGTAATATCCATTATGCAATAAGGTCTTCATCTTAATGAATATAAGGTTTCATTTTATAAATGTGTGCATCTATTGTTGCACTGTACTGTATTGCCCTTCAAAGTAACCTTTGCCTGTGTGATGTGTATTTACCACTGAGGAACCAAACAATGGTGTCCTGTTTTTAAAAGTTGTGGTAAGCAGTGTCTTTAACTGAGGCATAGCATAGCCAAGGGGAGAGTCGTAGAGGTCCAGACCCTTCCCCCGCCCCCTAAGTTTTGCATCTACAGTAGGGTTTTGTTTTTATACAGTCATTGTAAAATACATACTTTTTATGGCATAATAGTGTACAGTTTGTGTATTGCTGTTCTGCTTAATTTTGTAAAGTTAATCAGGTTGTCTGTAGTTATTACAACCGAATTTGAATAAACATTATGCTACACAAATTCAACATATTTTCTCTCATTTTTACAATTTTGTATGGATGTTAACTTCTCTATACTCGTGCAAGAATACAATGGACTCTATACAGTATTGACTGTAAAGTATTGCTGTACTAAGTTAGTTTACTGTATGAATTGCAGCTTTATTTTGAAAATCTGTGATTTTTAAAACACTAAAGTCATATCTTATTTACTGTGAAAAATGGAAACACAAGCAGATACCAGAAAAATTAACACCACTTACATTACATTACGACAGCTTTTGTGTGTGTGCTTGTGAACTATAATCAGGGTGCGCACGCGTGCTTGAAAACCTGGAAAGTCCTGGAAAATCATGATTACGTTTTCAAGGCCTGGAATATCCTGGAAAAACGGTATTTTTTTAATGCTGTCTTGAAAAGCCTTGAAATTTGAAATTAGTGCTTAAAAAAAATGCCCTTTTAGGAAATCGTGTTACTGACTGTTACCCCTTCATTTTTTTAAGTTCCTCTCCTCTGTTCTCAAAGAAACCGCCGGCAACAGTGGTGTTTTGGATGTGTCCAAATCCTAATTTGGCTGGGGGGGGGGGTGAAGCACTACTTCCAGTGCAATAAAATTGGATGATTACTAGCAGGTCTGTTAGGGAAGGGGAGCTTGATGCATTCTCTAGCCCTGAGCTTGATGTCCGTCCGACAACTACTGAGAACAACAGAAGGGGAAAGAAGTGACATTTAGCATTTGCAAGGGGGTCGCGTGTTTACCAAGTCAGCTGGCACCCACCAGTGAAGAGTATGCCTGAACAACACATTCATCTGCTCCTTGTTTATTGCATTAAGACGCTTGCTTCCGGCCCACCCCTCAAGAGACTTCGGCTACTTATGATAAAAAATAAGAAAACTATCTTTGCGAATTTTTCACAAAAGTGGCTGAAATTTTTACATTTACTATAATTGGATTACAGAAGCTCACTCCCAAAATTCCATTTGAATCCGTTTAAAACTTAAAAAGTTAGCATTGGAAATTTTTATTATGTGTGCCTCTTTAGACAGTGAGCCTTGAGCAGAAAGTGTGTTACCATAGCAACGGTTGATTGACAGCTGGGAGCGCTGATCCGAAGCCCTTGGTTGGGAAGAAAGCAAACACCTGTTTATCACTTCCACGGCTCAAAAGGACTAAGAGATATTTTTCAAAAATCCATTTTCCCGAATTTTGAAAATAACACAGTAAAATTTTTACAGTGGTTAAAATACATCACAATAAAGTTCTAGTGCAAATTTCGCCAAATTCCGTTTGAAACTTTAGCAGATGCAAAAAAAAAAAAAAAAAAAAAAAATATCTTCCGTTGCAAAATCGGATTGAAAAAAAAGAAACGGCAATTATAAATTACGGGAAAAGCAAGCAAATTATTTTTTTTTTAGATGCCATGGTTTATTTAAATATTTAAACAGTGATCCTTAAATTTTGTTTCTGTGATGATATGGACTCTATTTTAATTACAAACATGCATTTTTATTCAGAAGTCTGAGTTACTGTTTTAATAAAAAAATCTATAATTAAAAAGTTTTCAATGGATTTAGGCGAAATTCAGCAGATAAACGTATTTTAGTAAATTGCAACGTTATGACGTAAATTTGGTCATTTTGTCGAAAATTGGGCAGCATTTTTTTTTTTTTACGTTTTCTCTTATAGTTAGGGTGAAGGAGGAAGACACTTCAGTGAGCTGCAGGTGGTGATTTATGGCGATGTGCCAAATGAAAAGAAGGACATTCCAGAGGCTGAGTGTGTGCGTGGACGCGTGCTCCTGCTGTTTGAACTTAATCGGAATGTTTTTCGGGAGGGGGAGAAATATCCGTTTCAGCTTTACAGCTTTCAGGCTCCTTTTTTTTTTCTTGGTAATAAATAAAAACCATAGTTGCTGCATTCACCATTGATCCATATTCGCATTTCTTGAATATAAACAGCAGACAATCGGAAACATGGTGTTGGGTGGGTCTTGATGTTCTTCATTTGTATCTGCTGAATTTTGTTCTGTGGGAATACGGAATGAGTTATACTGTGAATACATACAAAACTACATATTTTTGAGCTGAAAAAATAGGTCTACTTGTACACAGTAGCTAACGTGTGAACTCAGACGAAGACAATCAGACATATGGACGTCTGATTCCATAAAAAAATCAACCCACTTTTATTATACACGACAGATAAAAAAGAAAAAACATTACATGTTTTTAAACATTATAAAGGAAAGCGGATTTTTGAAACACCATGACTTGATGATATTAATTTCTGAAAGTTTTTTTTTTCGATTTTAATTTCTGAAACCTTTTTTTTTTTTTTCAATTACAATACATTGTAACAGGATACCTGTGTGTTGTATCCCTTAGTTGTATGGCAGATTTTGAGTTGGCCGATATCCGCGATCGTAAGTGGTAGTTACATTGCTATTGTTGATGATGACAAGATAAATACTGGAGTAATGTAGAATGTTGCATAAAGTAAAAAAATCGCCCCCCTCCTCCCCCTTCGAACTTTTATGCGGTTATCATAGCTGATCAACCATTTCATTCCATGAACATCAGCACATTTCAATCATTTGACCATTGGGGGTCTGACGGAATTCAGCAGTGCTAAGCGCCTAGCGCAATGAGAACATGCTAATTATGGACAGTTCTATTCCCTTCCCCCCTATCATCCCTAATAATTGAGAGCGCATACTGTAGTTTCAAATATTCTGTGTATGAGCTAGTTTTCACGCTGTTCGTTATGTTTTTATTTTAGAAATTACTAACCCTTTCGAACTGTAGGTTGCAGAAACGTTTATGCTTTGGTTTTTCCGTAAAAGGGGTTGGATTTTGGCGAAATTTTAGTATGCTGTTAGGTACAACCTAGGAACCTACCCTGTTGAAAATGGTCGAAATTAAATTCAAAGGCATAGATATAAGAGCAGTATTCATTCTCCAAGCTTGAAGCCCTACGTCCACTCTCCAGCTGGGTAAGTATGAAAGATTTGAGACTTGAATCCACCTGTGGGCATAACAAGCACATGCCCCATTTCAAAAAAGGGGGAGGTTGAGTAAGTAGATAAGTGCTTTGCTTTGTCTCGCGTTTTCTTGTTTTCAGACATCACACTTTTTCACTTATGGATTTGCAACTCCACGTTTTGTCTTACATTTGCCCGAACTTTTCAGTGATCCACACAGCAGTACTTCAGAACTGCTGTTTGTGATGTACTCTGAGAGGCAAGCACCCCATCTCCCCTTTATGGGTCCTCCATGTTTTACCACCGTGTTTTTTTGGAGGAAATAAATCTCAGAGATTTTTTTACCAGTCCTCTGTTAGACGTGCGCCCTCCCATTCTTAAATTCTGAATCTGCCCTCACTTTATTTTATAATAATTTCAGTTGTTATCAATAATAATCTGATTACATGGAAGATAGTGCAGAATAAGTGATGCAGCTAAAATGACTGATTGAATTAATCATTTTCTGATTGAGGGAAAGGATTTTCTGAATAGCCTTGTGGTAATTGCATCATGATTCAATTTAGCATTATTGGGTAATTCGCCAATTAAAAACATTAAAAAGAAATGTAATGGGTAAAAAAGCACACTCATTCATTTGCATCTGTCATCATTTTTATTACTTTAAACTGAAATTGCTTTTAAAAAATAATTTGAGCATGATACTGTAAAGCGTAATATTCATCCTGGAATTTTTTGTATATGGCCTGGAAAAGGCCTGGAAACTCCTTGAATTTTTTCCCCAAAAAAGAGTACGAACCCTGTATAATACTACCCAAGTATTTGGAGGCTATTAAAAGTTCTGGGTCACGTCCCAGTCTCAATGGCATATAAATGATCCTTTTCAATGGTGAAGAGGTTTAAATCCATTTTAAGGAACAAAACTGGACAGTAATGACTGAATAGTTTGACTCTTCTTTCAGTGCATTGAGATGTTCCTCTTAGTATAGACAAAGTCCTGGATGTAATGTCTATCCACCCAAAGCATTTGTCTTCCTTTTGCCCTCCAGTGAAACACTTTTATAGTGATGAGAAGTTTCCCTTTTGCTCCTTTTTCTCCTATGTTAAACTTCACATTTATACTTTCTCCTATGTTAAACTTCAATGTATATAGATGGGTTCCATTTCAACTCAGGCAGGGTCGTACCATCATGGTCTCAGATTTCTCTAAAAAAATTAAGGGGTGTTTCTTGACTAAAATAAGGAGACCTATATTTTTCTTTTGGCAAGAAAAATTTTCCCTTCGAGATAGACGGTTTCAAATCTTGCACCGTCAAACAAGCTCTCTAGAAAACGGTTATTTTTCCTAACTTCAGCGAGTCATTGCAGCAGAGTTAAAAAAGATATTGTGTTCTTGTATTTTTTTTTACATTGTGTGTATAACATATAATAATATATGGTGCTAATATTTGCTACACATCGTATGATTAAAATTTTAAAAAATCGCAAACTTTGTGATTTTTTAAAAAAATTGAGTTTTTTAAGTTTTTTTAAACAGGTTTGGATGGAGTTTTTCTATATTCGTTTTTTTGTTAAAGACATACAAATGTGCACTTTCTTTGTAATTTTTTGTGTGTCTGTGAAACTGCTAGTTTCCGCGTTTCGGCAGCGTTAAAAACAGCCGATTTTGAAAAATCTCTAACTTTGCCAACGATTTTCTCAAAAAGGCCATTTTTTAAAATTCTGAAAATTAAATCCCTGTTTCATTATCAACAGGAGAATATCTGTGTAAATTTTCACGGACCTAAAAACTCCCGTTTCCGAGTTAGACGCGTTTGAATTCGGTTTGAAAGCCTACGATTTCCCGTGTTCTAATGGCGCCATTTTGGAAAAATCTCAGGCGCAAAGTACGTACGTTATCTCTTACCCGAATCAAAGCGTTAGATATTCTTTACCCGAATGATGGAATGAGAGCATTGGGTCAGCTGGCCCTGGTTGGATACATCCACCTCACCCTTCCCCGAGTGATGACATGCCTATAAAACTATCGGGGGTAACCAATACATAAAGAAAATTCATGCCGCTCCACTAACAAAGTTGAGTTGCGAAAGACAGCAGCAGCAGTTGTTTGTTTGTTTACGTATATACTTAAAAATCGCATAAGAAAAGACTATGAAAGAGTAGAAAACTGTTGTGAAACAATTTTAAGAAAAAGAGTGCAGGCACGTGTACCGTAAGTTAATTTTCGATGGCTAAACAACCTCGAGTTTTTCTGGGAGTTGCTAATTGTAGGCTACTGTCAGAAGAGCAGTTGCTGTTTTGTTATAGTTGCTAAAATTAACTTCTCAGTTTTTCGTAATAGTAAAATATTCGCTCAGGAGAATTTTGTTCTCTGCGAACGGGGGAGAAGGTGCAATGCTCTTGACCTCGCTGCTGGGTTGATAGCGCTGGTCGCTACCGAAACTCTGCTTACCTCCTCTCCAAAACGTAATGGCAATTGTCTAATCTACTAAATAAATAACAATTAACACATATGCGTGCATGCTTATTCATAAAATGTAAGTTGAGTATATTTCCTGTCCAATCAGCTGATTTTACAAGTAAAATTCATATACAACTTATGCACTTATAATGGTGTAAAGATTTGTATCTATTTAAAACATTCAAAGATTTCAATTTTTTAAAGGGGGGGGGATTGTGTTCGTAGTGATCTCCACCTGGGCCACGATAAACCATGCACTGCCCATGGCTTCTGTTCCCTTAGAAGATAATCCTGGATCGATGGGAGACCAGCGGAGTTTTGACAACCCCTCCCTCTCACGTGGTGGTGAGGTGTCTCAAAGCTAGGTAGCTTTCAAACATGTTTCAACTTAGTTGGCTGGTAATAAGAGAGGGATTCTATTTCAACTCTGGCAGGGTAGTACCATCACGGTCTCAGATTTCTCTAAAAAAATTAAGGGTTTGTTCCTTGATTAAAATAAGGGTACCTATATCTTTTCTTTCGGCAAGAAAAAAAATTTTCCCTTTGAGACAGAGGGTTTCAAATCTTCCACCGTCAAACAAGCTCACTAAAAAACCGGTTATTTTTCCTAACTTCAGTGAGTCATTGCAGCAGAATTAAAAAAGATCTATTGTTCTGGTATTTTTTATTACATTGTGTGTATAACGTATAATATTTGATGCTAATATTTTTTACACATCGTATGATTAAAATTTAAAAAAAAATCGTAAACTTTGATTTTAAAAAAAATTGAAATTTTTAAGATTTTTTTTTCTGGTTCAAATGGAGTTTTTTTTTCTATACTCGTTTTTTGTTAAAGACATACAAATGTGCACTTTATTTGCAATTTTTTATGTGTCTGTGAAACTGCTAGTTTCTGCAGCGTTAAAAACAGCCGATTTTGAAAAATCTCCAACTTTGCCAACGATTTTCTCAAAAAAGCCCTTTTTTAAAATTCTGAAAATTAAATCCCTGTTTCATTATCAACAGGAGAATATCTGTGTAAATTTTCACGGACCTAAAAACGTCCGTTTCCGAGTTAGACACGTTTGAATTTCATTTGAAAACCTACGATTTCTCCGTGTTCTAAAGGCGCAATTTTGGAAAAATCTCAGGCGCAAAGTATATATTCTCTTACCCGAATGAGAGCGTTGGATGCGTCCACCTGACCCTACCCTGGGCGATAACACGCCTAAAAAACGGTCTTAGAAAAAAAAAAATAACAAATCTATATATATAGATTTAAATGTATGTCTGCTAAACAAATTTACAGTTTTCAATTTAAAACCACCAAACTTGGTATACTATCTCATGGTACCCTAACTTAAACCGTAGACGGTTTTGGAAGGGGTCGGAGCCCGGGGTCAAGGGGCTCCACACAAAACTTCCATAAAATCTAGTTTTCAATTTAGAACCACCAAATTTGGAATACTATAGCATGGTACCCTAACTTAGACCGCAGACTGTTTTTGGAAGGGGTCGGAGCCCTTGGTCAAAGGGCCCCCACACAAAATTTCCGTAAAATATACTTGTAAACTATAGTGCCCTAACTGAGACCGTAGATGGTTTTTGAAAGGGGGGTAGAGCCCTGGGTGGGTGTGAGCCTGTGGTCAAAGGGCCCCACGCAAAATTTCCGTAAAATCTAGTTTTCAATTTAGAACCATCAAATTTGGTATACTTTTTCTTGGCACCCTAACGTTGTAAAATATTTTACGAAAATTTTGTAGGGGTGGGGGCTTGACCCTGGGTTCCGACCCCTTCCCAAAACCGTCTAGTCAAAGTTAGGGTGCCAAGAAAAATTATACCAAATTTGATGGTTCTAAATTGAAAACTAGATTTTACGGAAATTTTGCGTGGGGCCCTTTGACCCGGGCTCCCTCTTCGAAAAACCATCTACGGTCTAAGTTAGGGTACCATGAGATATCATACCAAGTTTGATGGTTCTAAATTGACATACATTCAATTCTCTATATATAGAGATTTGTTATTTTTTTCCCCAAGACCGTTTCTTAGGCATGTTATCGCTCAGGGTAGGGTGAGGTGGACGGATCCAACACTCTCATTCGAGTAAGAGAAAACGTACTTTGCGCCTTAGATTTTTCCAAAATGGCGCCTTTAGAACACGGAGAAATCGTAGGTTTTCAAACCAAATTCAAACGCGTCTAACTCGGAAACGGGCGTTTTTAGGTCTGTGAAAATTTACACAGATATTCTCCTGTTGATAATAAAACAGGGATTTAATTTTCAGAATTTTAAAAAGGGCTTTTTTGAGAAAATCGTTGGCAAAGTTGGAGATTTTTCAAAATCGGCTGTTTTTAACGCTGCGGAAACTAGCAGTTTCACAGACACATAAAAAATTGCAAATAAAGTGCACATTTGTATGTCTTTAACAAAAAAACGAGTATAGAAAAAAACTCCATTTGAACCAGTTAAAAAATCTTTAAAATTTCAATTTTTTTTAAATCGAAGTTTACGATTTTTTAAAATTTTAATCATACGATGTGTGAAAAATATTAGCATCACTTATTATTATACGTTATACACACAATGTAATAAAAAATACCAGAACAAAATATCTTTAATTCTGCTGCAATGACTCGCTGAAGTTAGGAAAAATAACCGTTTTTTAGAGAGCTTGTTTGACGGTGGAAGATTTGAAAACCTCTGTCTCAAAGGGAAAATTTTTTATTGTCGAAAGAAAAGATATGGGTCTCCTTATTTTAATCAAGGAACACCCCCTTAATTTTTTTTAGAGAAATCTGAGACCGTGATGGTACTACCCTGCCAGAGTTGAAATGGAATCCCTCTCTTGTTACCAGCCAACTAAGTTGAAACATTTTTGAAAGCTACCTAGCTTTGAGACACCTCACCAACACGTGAGGGGGGTGGGGTGGGGGTTGTCAAAACTCCGCTGGTCTCCCATCGATCCAGGATTATCTTCTAAGGGAACAGAAGCCATGGGCAGTGCATGGTTTATCGTGGCCCAGGTGGAAATCACTAAGAACACAATCACCCCCTCCTCTTTAAAAAAATTGAAATTTATGAATATGTTTTAAATAGATAAAAATCTTTACACCATTATAAGTGCATAAGTTGTATATGTATTCTACTTGTAAAATCAGTTGATTGAACAGGAAATATACTCAACTTACATTTTATGAATAAGCATGCACGCGTACGTGTTAATTGTTATTTATTTAGTAGATTAGACAATTGCCATTACGTTTTGGAGAGGAGGTAAGCAGAGTTTCGGTAGCGACCAGCGCTATCAACCCAGCAGCTAAGTCAAGAGCATTGCACCTTCTCCCCCGTTCGCAGAGGACAAAATTCTCCTGAGCGAATATTTTACTATTACGAAAAACTGAGGTTAACTTTAGCAACTATAACAAAACAGCAACTGCTCTCTTCTGACAGTAGCCTACAATTAGCAACTCCCAGAAAAACTCGAGGTTGTTTAGCCATCGAAAATTAACTTACGGTACACGTGCCTGCACTCTTTTTCTTAAAATTATTTCACAACAGTTTTCTACTCTTTCATAGTCTTTTCTTATGCGATGTTTAAGTATATAACGTAAACAAACAACTGCTGCTGTCTTTCGCAACTCAACTTTGTTAGTGGAGCAGCAAGAATTTTCTTTATGTATTGGTTACCCCCACCCCCCACCCCCGACAGTTTTATAGGCATGTCATCACTCGGGGAAGGGTGAGGTGGATGTATCCAACCAGGGCCAGCTGACCCAATGCTCTCATTCCATCATTCGGGCAAAGAATATCTAACGCTTTGATTCGGGTAAGAGATAACGTACGTACTTTGCGCCTGAGATTTTTTCAAAATGGCGCCTTTAGAACACGGGAAATCGTAGGCTTTCAAACCGAATTCAAACGCGTCTAACTCGGAAACGGGCGTTTTTAGGTCCGTGAAAATTTACACAGATCTTCCTGTTGATAATGAAACAGGGATTTAATTTTCAGAATTTTAAAAAATGGCCTTTTTAAGAAAATCGTTGGCAAAGTTAGAGATTTTTCAAAATCGGCTGTTTTTAACGCTGCCGAAACGCGGAAACTAGCAGTTTCACAGACACACAAAAAATTACAAAGAAAGTGCACATCTGTATGTCTTTAACGAAAAAAACGAATATAGAAAAAACTCCATCCAAACCTGTTTAAAAAAAACTTAAAAACTTCAATTTTTTTTTTAAATCACAAAGTTTACGATTTTTTTTAATTTTAATCATACGATGTGTAGCAAATATTAGCACCATATATTATTATATGTTATATACACAATGTAAAAAAAAATACAAGAACACGATATCTTTTTTAACTCTGCTGCAATGACTCGCTGAAGTTAGGAAAAATATCCGTTTTCTAGAGAGCTTGTTTGACGGTGCAAGATTTGAAACCCTCTATCTCGAAGGGAAAATTTTTTCTTGCCAAAAGAAAAAATATGGGTCTCCTTATTTTAGTCAAGGAACACCCCTTAATTTTTTTAGAGAAATCTGAGACCATGATGGTACGACCCTGCCTGAGTTGAAATGGGAACCCATCTATATTGACTTTAAATGTACATATTTTAAATGAACTTTTAATTAAAAAGAAAAATATATGCATAATACGCACATATACATAAACACCAAGGGTGTGTGATAGGGTCATGGAAGACCCCGAAACAAAACCCTGGCTATGCCCTTGGTCTCAAGGTTAAGTTGATGGGGCCGTCAGATCTTTGTTTGCAGGTGCTGTTTTTCATCGGCTGAATTGGTAAAATTTCAGTGGTGCTAAATCCAGATTATGAAGAATGTGTCAACACAGACCTGCTCATCTTTGCAGCTTTACGATTTGTGGTAAAGGACAAGTGAGAGTGGGCATTATATTTAAAAACTGGTGATCGTGACCAGTGGCTAATGAGTCATCAAAAGCTAGTGGCCATTCGGCTTAGGCTTTTGACAGCTGTTGCTGTGTACACACTGTATCTCTGTGTCGTACCTTTTATGATTTGAAATTCCAATTTACTGGCTTTACTCAGAGATATTTTTAAGTTTTTCTTTAATTAAAGACTTCACTTATTTCTCTTTATCAGTAGCTTAAAAATTTGATTTCCCTTTTTTCCAGGGCTGAAAAGTTTTTGATTTTTCATATTTTTCTGGAAGGTCTTGGAATAGAATGCATTTTGCTTTATTCATTTATTTATCACTATAAATGAAAGATGGTTTGGACAATACTAAATAATTAGCAAGACAATGCATGAAAAATGTATTTTGCTGCACTTTCCGACCATGTTGCTGCACTTTCCGACCATGTTGTTTGGATTCCCAATATTTCTATATTTATTGGGTGCCTTCCACAGAAGTATCCTATTTACTTGGTCTTAAGCTTTCTCCGAATCTGTGAAGGCAGCAAAAAGTTCCTTACCAACAGCCAGATACTTTTTGATCATCATGCATAATGCAAAAATTTGGTTAGTGCAGCCATAAAACCACTTTAAACATCCCCCACTTTCTCTGATGTAAGATCTCATACTTTTTCAATAATAACCTTACCAAACACTTTCCCTGGCAGCCTCAGTGTAGTTACTAATTTTTAGTCAAATGGTCGAAATGTCAGCACGACTGATTTAGTCGTTTAGTAACCCTACCAACTAAATGACATTCAGTAATCACACGACTATTCGTGTCAGCTGATGTGTCCTTACGTACTGAACAGCATTCATCTTGAAACTGTCCAGTCGACAACGGTTTCTAAGGTTGTCGTGCAATGCCTTAGAAAAATGGATATTAATTTCAATAAAGTGCCATCAGGCTGCCATCAATCTTAAATGACAGTGCTACCTACATGACTCGAGCTTACAAGGAAGTGCTACATACTCCACTGCGTAATACAGTGCACGTGGTTTGCAATGCTCATATTGTAAACCTAGCCTCTGACCAATGACGTGTGCATTTTGCTGAAGTGGACAAGTTTATTGGATGCTTTAAGTTGTTGTTCAAGCATTGTCCTTCGAGAAAGCAGCATTATCTACAGTTTTTAATAGAAAGAAACAAACAAGGTAAACTGTACCCTGTAACCCTGATAACATGCTGGAATTCCTATTTTAAAACAGTGTAGTACCATGCTACGAACTACGACGTTTATATAGACTTCTTCGACAATGAAATTAAACTTGCTCCTGACATTGCCAATCTCAGTGTCTGTAATTCCCTAATGGAAAGTAAATACATCTGTAAAGGCTTTCAGTTCATTGCAGAACACTCCCAGATCCTGATGAACAGGCTTCTTTTCTTCAAAACATGTGGAGTGTCTATTCACAAGGCATACAAGGTACTCGATCTGCCGTCTAAATTACAGCTAAAATTGGAGGCAACCTGTCCCCGAAAAGCTGCACGTAATTCTTTTCTGTAAGAAGTGTTTCACAAAACCGTAGCAAAGTTATACATTTCTTACTTCCCAAAAGTGGCCATCCCCAAAAAGCGGCGAGGACTCAACTTTTGCTAACCTGGTTTGAATTTCATGAAATCTGATCAAGTGTTCGACCCAGATCAAATGGCCAACCTGAATATTGATGACAATGTAGTGTTCAAAGTATTCCAGGAATTAAAGACTCGTAAGTAAGACTTGTGTTTACTGCATTTGAGGAGTATGTAAAGGAATGTACTGTTCTTGATGTAATCAAATTCTGGAATTCAGAGGCAGTTTCAGAGAGATTTCCAGGACTAACACGAAAAGCAAGGCAAGTACTCTTGGTGTTAACTCATTCTGTTGACTATAAACGAGAGGTGGCATGTTATTTCCAAATATTTACAAAACAAAAATGGAGTTTACAAGGATTTTCGACTGCTAGACCAACATCTCTTTATTTTAACAAACTGTAATCGTCAGTGTGGTAATGATTACTGTGATTACAGAAATATTCTGTTACTAAAATAGTCTATTTGTTTTTGTAACCATAACAAGGAAACAAAGAGTTTGTCAAATTGATATTCCATTCAAAGTGGACTTTTTTTAGTATACATTTATATTAGTACAGTACTTTTCCTAGTCCACATATAGTCCTCATAATTTCGAAAATATTGCTTCATAATTTACAGGGCTTTATTAATGAATGTTTTTGTGTCATTGTAACTGCAGTTCAAGTGGTCTGGACAATTGGGTATCTATCGTAGTAGACCGAGTCATCTACTCATAGTCAGTCTTTGTCAGTAGTGGCAGCTGACAGCTTTGCACTTAGTGGTTTTTCCTTGATGGTTGTTTCTCCTTTGGTAAACTTATTCACCCACCCTCGCACATCGTTGATGTTGATTGTCTGCTCACTGTATGCCTTGTTTATCATAGCATGGGGAGCTTGGAACCACGCCCTACATCCTTCTTTATAAGGAACCCAATGCCAGCTTTGTGTTTTAGCTTCGTATTCAGGGTTTTCTCACTTTTATCTGTGAAAATTATCAGGGAGAAGTGCATAAAAAGCAGGAATTTCTATTTGATACAAAGTTCATAAGCATTCGGCTATTGTTATTATATTACATCCAGAGTTTTCACAGTCCCTAGAATCCTGGAATTTATCAATACAGCGCTGTGAAAGTATACTACCTAATCTTACCATAAATACTGTTACAACGTAAAGTATTCAATGAAATAACAAAAGAAATTTAGAGATATTTTAATATACCTGTGATACGATGTAAGTAGTACACTTGTGAATATATGGCACCAATCACTTTTCAAAATGGCATCCTTTTGCCTTCACACAGTCTTTCAGTCTCTGTGGCCACTCATCAATAGCTTTACGCAGGGTCTCCACAGGGAAAGCTGCTACTGCCCGCACCAAAGAGTGTTTGAGACTGTCAGTACTGGGGTGTCTCTTTCTGCAGGCCATGCCCTCTAGTGTGACCCACAATTTGTATTCCAATGGGTTGAGGTCTGGGCTGCTTGAAGGCCAATCAGCTGGAGAAATGAAGTCTCGCAAATTTGCCTGAGGCCACTTCTGGGTTGACTTGGCCTTGTGGGCAGGTGCGGAACCCTGCTGAAAGCTCCACTGTCGGTTTTGGAAGAGGATGTGACTCACATTTTTTACCACCGACTCCCAAACCCTTTCCTGGTAGACTTTGGTGGATGTTTTCACTCCTTCCTCTCAGAAATGGAGCTCCGTGGTACCCTCGTAGGAGACTCCCCATCAAACCACGACACAAGCAGGATGATGGTCCCTCATGATCCTTGGAGCTTTCTCCTGAGCTTCTCGTGAGGTTGGCACATACACCCTGTGATCTTGGCGGTTGAAAGCCTTTTCACTAGCGAAAATTTCTTCATCAGAGAAAAGGATCTGTCTGTGGGGATTGTCTGCATAACGCTGCAGCAAACATTTTGCTTTTAGCACCCTCTGCTGCTTCAGTTGTGGGGTGAGGAAGTGCCTTGTGTGCTGCTGGTAAGATCTCACCGTTAGGTTACTCTGCAGCACAGGTGACATTGACATTCGTGAAATGCTCAGCTCACGAGCCATTGCTGATTGTTTTCTGACAGGATTTCATTGAATACAGGCTGCCACTGCTTTCACCAGGTGAGCAGTCCTCACGGTACGTGTCCGACCCTTTCTGAGATGGTCAGCGACGGTCCCAGTCTCAAGGAACCTTTTTATGGTCCGGTAGACAAAAATTCAGCTGAATTTCAGCTTCTTCAGCATGTTGAAAATCTCAGAAGCTTATTTTCCAACTTTGTGCAGCGCTATTGCAGCAACACAATTGTCATAATCGCCCCACTCCATGGCAAGTACTTCACAAAACACATTATCTCATTTGTGACTGAACGCAAAATGATTCACTAGCTGCTTCATGCCTCCTGGCTGGTCAGTGACATTGCACACCGGTTGCACGCCATCTGTCGAACGTTTGTAAAAGTATTTATGCTAAAACTGAGTATATTCAATTAGCTGCTTCTAAATTAACTTGCTTGTTAGTAATCAAATACGCTTGGAGGTTACTCACCCTTTCACATAAAGTTCGGAGGTTTTCACTTCATCAAATTCACTTTTCCAACATGTCTTCTGTTTGCCTGCTGTGGTTTGAGATTCTGATACTTCTTGTGAAGAATATTTTTTCCTATTGCCTATTAAAATACATGTGTTCTGTTTTTTTTTTTTTTTTTTGGGGGGGGGGTTTAGGGTTTTCTGAGTTAATCAAGGGCTTGTTTGTAAATTTGTAGGTAAATAGATTTTGAAGTGGATGTCTAGGTTTTTAAATTTTTGTATTATAGTTTCTTAAAGTATTGCACATTTTTTAAAGTAGATTTGTTCATCTTTTCGTGAAGTTTTTGTGTGCATTGTTTTTGGCACCTGTTTGCATGGGAAATAGGAGCTTTCTAGTCTTAAAAATTTTATGGTAGAAGACTGGTGTATTTCAATAGGCAATAGGAAAAATATTCTTTACAAGAAATATCAGATTTTCAAGCCACAGCGGGCAAACAGAAAACATGTTGGAAATGTTGATTTGAAGAAGTGAAAACCTCTGAACTCTATGTGGAAGGGTGAGTAACCTCCAAGTGTATTTTGTTCTGGAATTTGATTTCCCTGTTTTCCAGGCTTGAAAAATCCTTGATTTTTTTTTTTTTTTCATATTTTTGTAAAATGTCATGGAATTTTTTTTTTTTCAATGGAAAAAAAAAAAAAAAAAAAAGAATTGGTCAAAATATTTTGATTGATTGCACCACTTTGTTTTAGCTGCCTGCGGCGTATGCCAGTGATGACATCACTTCCTCCCATGGAGTGTGAAAACGTGATGTCATGTAATGCTGGAGTGCAAGATGTTTGAGTGCCATATTTCCAGCCACCTTGGTTTGTGGCACAGCATTTGTGTGCAGTTAAAGTCACAAAAACGCATGTCACCCCCCCCCCCACACACACACACACACCCAGTCCAAGATAGCTGTTCCATCTAGCATATGCTTTCCTCACTGAAGAAGATTGATATCTGGCCCCCCTGTCTCCAGTGTGCATGGAAATAGATGCGATGCCTATGGAACAGGGAATCTTTGGTGCCATGGTAAAATCGTTTTGTATTACTATCATCGTGGTAGGTTCTAGATTGCTTCATATAAGTTTTACACAGAGTAATTAATTTTTATACAGAGAAAGTTTGCTACTTCATTGAAAATATAACACATATTCAAGAACACTGTAACAGCGGGAACCCATAGAACTCGATAAGAATTCTAAATTTGTAGTAAATTTCATCCCAATTTGCAAAATAACAAAGTTTGTATAAAATTTAAACCGAGTACAAATAAGGGAAAAACCAAAGTTATGGTTTTTGAGCAAGGAGCTGTTCATACTGAATGCAAGATAAGCCTTAATGGCACAGAGATTGGCCATATGAATGAGTTTGTATATTTGGGAAGTATGTTTGACAGAGAACAAATTAGATGGCGAAATTAGTAGGCAAGTGAATTCTTCATTGAAAGTCATAGCTGCCTTAGGAAGTTTTCACATAAATGATGGGTTCTCAAGAGAGTCCCGAATGCCTGTGTATGAAAGTGTAATTATCTCTACTCTGATGTATGAGAGTGAAACCGGGGTTGCCGCCCCGGTGGCGCAGTGGTCTAAGGCGCTGGCCTCTGATCATTCGTCCGTAAGGGGTCCGGGTTCGAATCCCGGTCGGGCATGGATGTTGTGTTTGTCTTACGGCACTGGCTCTCTCCCTTCCCTGGAATCAGTGACCCTAAATTAGGGACGGGCGACTGCTTATAGCCCATTGAGTTGCTCACGGTGGTCGTTAAACCTCCAATCGAAAAAAAAAAAAAAAAAAAAAAAAAAGAAACCGGGGTACTGCAGAAAAGACATAGGAGTCAGTGTGCTGGGGAGATGCGTTTCTTATGGGGGGGGGGGTAAGATAAGACACACGCTGATCATATGAGGAATGAAGGTGTGTTGCAGATGCGTAATGTGATGCAAAATGTTAAAAGAAGCTTAAATCGTGTATGAGCCAATATAAACAATCTGTCATTTCTACACGATAAAATATAAGTCGATGATTGACATTAAAAGGTTAAAAGTGCTTTTTAACCTTTTAATTAAAGTTTCAATGTCACCATCATTGACTTGTATTTTATCGTGTAGAAATGGCAGGTGTTGTTTATATAGGCAAAATGTTGTTAGTAAGGTGGAAACTAATATTCTTAGGTGGTTTGACCATGTTGAAAGAATGAGTGATGAGGTGCTGACTAAGGGAATTTTTTCAGCCCAAGTGGCAGGAAAGAAACCAAGCAAATCGTGAGAGGACCAGATTCAGGAATGTCTGCATAAAAAGATTATGAGTATGCAGTAGCAAAGGTCTTGTGCGAAGCGTGTGATGGTTGTTAATGAAGCTCGAGCGGTGTGCAGAGATCGTTGCAAATGGAGACATTTGATACACCAACAGTAAGTAAATTCTAGTTCTATCAGTTAAATGTATACTTGGCACATGGTCTTTCTTTGAGCAGCTAACCTCTGAATCTCAGAGAGCAGCGTAATGGTATGTATGGTAAAAGCAAAGCACTGTGATTCTAGCAAAAATTGAATCTCTGGAATTTGTTGGTTAACTCCTGGAATTTATTTTAAGTAAATGTTTTTCAAACCCTGTACATTTCTATAGGTATTGCTCTTGGTCTGTCCCTTATGTTTTATTTTGTAAAAATTCTTGGTTTGGTTAAGTGCTAATGAGCATTTGAATGTGTTCACACAATAGACAGCGGGTTAACCAGAGTTAGGAACAGCTACTCAGTGCTAGTTAAGCACTGTTGAAAGTTGTATGTGTTTTAGCTTAAAGCAGTGTTTTTCATTTGATGGTGCATGAACCTAATGGGGATTCACAGTAAAAGTTCTGTAATGGCATCTCCAGCAAATTGCATAAAAGTGGTGTTGTTGTATTTTTAACAAGTAAGTTGCAAAAATTTTAATACAACTTGGTTATTTTTTAGTTGTCACATTTTCTTAAAGCCAATGTGCATGGTAGTTAGAAACTACCATGCACATTGGCTTTAAGAAAATGTGACAACTAAAGTTAGTTACAAAGCCAATGTGCATGGTAGTTAGTATTTGTTTTGATTTATAATACTGTACAATTCTAAAATTAATATATTTTTCATAAACAAAATTTTAGTTTTTAGACACATATTTAACTTATTATTTGCCTGGGTGCTATTACTAGTTACCCTGGCTTTGTATATAGATAAGGAACTTCTCTCTCTGAAAGAAAACATAGGTACTGGGGTGAAACATTTAACAATATACATACAAAGCTATCATGCTACTTATGTGATAAAAAATATGTTAAAGGGGGATTCGTGAGTCAAAAAAGGTTTGGAGCTGCTGCATTAATGTAAATATCTGTTATCAGAGACAGTTCATTGCACAATTCTAATTGTGACTGATGCAAGTATTAATATGAATCCCCATTTCTGAAATCAGATTAAAATTTTCAAGGAAAAAGTGAATCACATTAAGAGATAGGATTATGCTCTTACCATTTATATTTATATCTTAGAAGTTTGTATTATTAACAGTCATGAATTGAACAGGCCTCACAATGTACTCTTCAATTACAGAGGGTGGGTTGAAAGTTTTGCAATATTTGCATAAACTCATGTGCTGCGGCGGGTATGTCATATGTTTAAACTAGTTCAAGTCGTTCACTGCAGTCAGTCGAAAGGGATATAAAGCAGTAGTCGTTGCTGTGAACAGCATTGCATGTCGTCGTTCTGTCTATGATTGGGATGCGTAAAAGATGAACAGCCACTACTGGCTAATTAGGGAACTTTTGCTTTATGAGTTTGAATTTGGCCATAATGCTGCTCAAGCAACATGAAACATTTACTAGTCAAAAACAACTATTATGGGAATTTTACTAGGAATTTTTCTTTTTAAATTGCAAATTTTCGTAGAAAACTCTTCTCCTTCTTCAGGCTGTTTTTTTGTTGTCACTTATTCCCGTTACTATCGCGGTTACGGATAACCTTGAAGGTTACGGTTATTTTTCATCAAATCCTGCCAGATGTTACGCAGGGAAAATCCTTTGCAGTCATTGATGATGGAATTTTGATTTTTTGCAATCTCTATTCCTTCTTTTAGCTTTCTTTTTTGAAAATTGCTTTGGAAACTGAGGATTTTAAGGGAATTCCAATCCATGTGACTAGTTTCTCTAACATGCCTATCTAAACCAGTCTTCTTGGAGCAATTTTATAACAGCTTTATGCTCTGCTATACGAGTTTCTAGTCTGCGACCTGTTTCCCCTATGTAAGATAGTCCACAACTACATTTTACTTCATAGACTAAACCTTGCATTTTAAAAATATCTTCTCTTTAAACTACACTGCTGGCCACCCAAAATGCAACACCTAGAAGAAAGCATCCAATTGGCCTGAAATTAGCAGCATGCGTCGCCCACGAGAGGACATGCAAACGATTAGTATTGCAGGGCATACGCAAATCATGTGCGCCCGACACGCCACTGAGAAGCACTATAAGAAGGGTGCACAGAAGGCGGGCTGTAAGTAGTGGACCTGTGCGTGGGAAACTTCCTGATGCCTCGTCGCAGAATACGGCAGTCATTCCAGCACGTTTTGGAATTTCACAGAGGACGAATAGTGGCTTATCGCAAGAGCGGTTTATCGTACCGAGACATCGCCGCCCGTGTGGGACGACATCTAGCCACAGTGAGGTGAGTCTGGATTTGGTAGGTGCAGGAGGGATGGACAGACCGACGTGAGCGATTGCCGCGGCACACCACCGAACGAGAAGACCCGCATGTTGTGCAGTGGGCATTGACGGCTCGCACCACCACATCACGAACATTAGCGCAGGAATTAGAGTGTGTTGCGCAACAACCTGTGTCAGCACATAGCGTTCGACGTCGTCTGCAGGAGCGTGGACTTGTCGCAGGGCACCCATTGCTCGGATTACCATTGACGTTGCACCAACGGCGAGTGCGGCGGCAGTGGGCTGTTGAACACCACACCTGGACTACGGAAAGGCACGACATTTTCTTCTCCGACAAATCCCGCTTCTGCCTGCAACACCACGATGGTCGGATCTGCGTGTGGCTGCACCACGGCGAGAGACTGTATGACGCCTGCATTATGCATCGCCATACCGGTCCGTCGCCTGGCGTTATGGTTTGGGGCACAATTGGATATAACATCCGCACCCCTCTGGTATGTGTCGCCGGTACACTCAATAGCCACCGCTACATCTCCTACGTTTTAGAGCCTGTAGTCCTCCCTTACCTGCAGGACCTGCCAGCGGCCACATTTCGACAGGACAAAGTGCGCCTGCATGTGGCACGCATCGTGCAACAATTCTTCACGGCCCACCAGGTGTCACTGCTGCCGTGGCCTGCCTGTTCTCCCAATATGTCACCCATTGAACACGTCTGGTCGCTGATCGGCAAACGAGTGGCTCGGCAAGCACCAACTGCAGCTATGCCTGATGAACTGTGGCAACGTGTGGAAGCAGCCTGGACCGACATACCCCAAGCCCACATCCAAAGCCTCTTTCGTTCGATGCTGCGTCGTGTAGCGGCCGTTATTTCCAGCCATGGGGTCCACACGAACTATTGATGTCTGCGTGTTCTGCAAGTCGCACGGGCCTGTAAGCTCAATCGTTTCATCATTGTATCTGTTGTTATGTGTCCAGTAAATCTGGCTTTGCTATCTCGTGTCCTTCTTGGTGTTGCGTTTTGGGTGGCCAGCAGTGTATTTTAGGGGAAATTTTTTTAACTTTGTTCTCTAAACTTAGAGCTAGCCTAATATTGTACTTCTTACTAGTTCTCTTTAAAGACTCAAATAAACCTTTGTGATAATAATTTTTTTTAGTGAATTTTACTTGTTGCTTTTGCGAGTTCTTCGTACTATTAACATTCAGAAGCTTCTCAATTTCTTCTTTAGGATAGTTATTTTCTGCAAGTATGACTTTAAGTTCTTCTTTATGGGCTTCTTTCTTATCTGCTGTAGATACTATTTTATTATTTTTTTCTAAAAACTGATTTGCTACATTTTTCTTAATAGAAACTGAATGATAGGAATTGAAATCCAAAAGTCTGTTAGTATTCATTGTTTTTTTATACCAGCTAGTGAGGAATTTTTCATCTTCATAATAGATAGTAAAATATAAGAAGTTAATTCTTATTTCTTTTTGAAGTTCAATAGTGAACTTAAGGGAATCATCTAATTCATTGAATGAGTCTAGAATTCTTTCTGGAACAATTTCTGAGCTATCTATTATAAATAAGATTTCATCCATGTATCTGCTTATATAGGCAGAAGTATGTGGGTTGTACTAGTATCTTCTTTTCTTTTAGTTTTCCCACATAATAGTTAGCTGAGAGTGGGGAGCCCATAGCTAGACCAGATTTTTGAATGAAAGTTCACTATTGAACCTCAAAAAGAAAGAAGAATTAACTTCTTAGATATTACTATTTATTATGAAGATGAACAATTCCTCACTAGTTGGTATAAAAAACCAATGAATACTAACAGACTTTTGGATTTCAATTCCTATCATCCAGTTTCTATTAAGAAAAATGTAGCAAGTCAGTTTTTAGAAAAAAATAATAAAATAGTATCTACAGCAGTAAAGAAAGAAGCCCATAAAAGATGAACTAAAAGTCATACTTGCAGAAAATAACTATCCTAAAGAAGAAATTGAGAAGCTTCTGAATTTTAATGGTACGAAGAACCCGCAAAAGCGACAAGTAAAATTCACTAAAAGAATGTATTATCACAAAGGTTTATTTGAGTCTTTAAAGAGAATTAGTAAGAAGTACAATTTATTAGGCTAGCTCCAAGTTTAGAGAACAAAGTTAGAAAACAATTCCCTAAAATAGTTCAAAGAGAAGAAGGTATTTTAAAAATTCAAGGTGTAGTCTAGGAAGTAAAATGTAGTTGTGGACTATTTTACATAGGGGAAACAGGTTGCAGACTAGAAACTCGTATAGCAGAGCATAAAGATGCTATAAAAAATTGCTCCAACGAGACTGGTTTAGATAGACATGTTAGAGAAACTAGTCACAGCATGGATTGGAATTCCCTTAAAGTCATCAGTTTCCAAAGCAATTTTCAAAAAAGAAAGGTAAATAGAGATTGAGAAAAATCAAAATTCCATCATCAATGACTGCAATGGATTTTCCCTGCCTAACATCTGGCAAGATTTGATGAAAAATAACCGTAACCTTCAAGGTTAACCGTAACCTTCAAGGTTAACCGTAACCACGATAGTGACGGGAATAAGTGACAACAAAGAGGCAGCCTGAAGGAGAAGAGATTCCTCCAAAAATTTGCAATTTAAATAAAAAATTTCTTAGTAAGATTCCTATAATAGTTGTTTTTGATTAGTAATTGAATTAAGAAACTAGGAAGCCGTTTCTCAACATGAGCCTTATTCAATGAAACATTTGTCATGTGAAAGGGGAAGGTTCCATGGACCACAGCACCACAACCAGTGGTTCAAGAAATTTCGCTCAGGTGACAGAAACCTCGATGATCAGCCAAGGTCAGGTAGGCCACGAACCGTGGATTTGCAGGCCGTAGAGGCTAATCCAACAACCAGCACTCGGAGATTATCAGACGAGCTGGGCATATCACAGACCACTGTGGTTCATCACCTTCAGGACCTTGGGAAGGTCTATAGGAGCTGCTGCATTGTCCCTCACAAACTGATGCCAGCTGAAGCAAACTGCCAAGTGAAAGTGTTCATGGAATTCCTAGGAAACCCGAGCGATATACGTTTCATCAAGAGAATTGTTACGTGCGATGAAAAGTGGGTCTATTTCCGTAATCTTGACACACAACGGCAGTGGTTGAGCCCGGGCCAGCTTCCTAAACCTGTAGCTAAATGTTGGTGCTTCGAGCACAAGGTGATGCTCTGTGTCTGGTGGAATTTCGAGGGGATAATCCATTACGAATTTGTTCTAGACAGTCGGACGGTCAACACCAACCTCTACTCTGAACTGCTGGAGCAGATGTATGTTGTTTTGGAGGAGAAGTACCCAGCATTGGTGAACAGAAAGCACGCTCTCGTACAGCAGGACGACCCGGACAAAACTCCAGGAACTTGAGAGCATCAAACTGATGCCACACCCAGCATATAGTTTGGACGTTGCCCTGTCGGATTAGTACTTGTTCCGGTCCATGGCCCTCTTCCTTCACGGGCATCACTTCAACAACTAGGAGGAGGTAGCAGCTGGGATGAAGGAGTTCTTCGCCTCGAAGGACAAGAACTGGTACCGCCGTGGAATCAAAGAACTGGCAGACAAATGGCTAAAGACAGTGCAACACGATGGCCTATGCTTTGCATGCTAGTCAGCTTTTGCCGTAAAGGTACGTATGAAGACATAAAGTGATCCAAATATTGCAAAACTTTCGACTCACCCTCTGTAGTTCACCACTACTAAACTGGTGAGCACACATTCTGGACGGACAATTTTGTTTTTATTTTGTATGCCAGAGGAACTGAGCAATTCAGTTTTGTTTTTTCAGTAAATGCTGGAAAATTACTAGAAATATTGCAGGGTTTTTTTTCCTATTTTTATGGAATGTAGATTGGTGGCAAAATGGCATAACCAAGGAAAAACGGATTCCACATCTGTATAAGGAGATTCATTTTAGAGGTGTTTCATAGTGGATAGTTTTTAGCATAGAAAATACTACTAAATGGGTGTGGAAGTTCTTTTTTATTATTATTATTATTTTTTTAATTTTCAAAATTAGTGGTACTCTGTGATGTATCAGAACTGTACTTGATCTCTTCAGTGCCCAACTACTTCAAACCTTTGTAACATCAAACTACAAATCTAATAACTTGGAAACCTGTTTCCTCCCAGTGATCTGGAAAACATTAGCTACTGTGGAAACGTTGCCCAGCTGACAGCCATTAAAAAACAAAAAGCATCATTTTATTTATTATTTTTGAAACCTTAGCTTTCTGTTAAATATATGTTAAATCATATTAACCAGATTTCTTAATAATTTTAGTTTTTCTTCCACTCATTATTAAAATATGGATTAATTATTATGCCACTATAGGTATATAAAGTAAACTGTAGAATATTTTCAGTTGGAATTGAAATGTTTTTAAAATTTCATGGTGTCGTTCTTTTAAAAATATGTCCTACTTCATTACTGATAAGGAGAATTTAAGATGCTTGGCAGATAATTTTAGCTCTCAATATTAAGACTGACAAGATGCTTGTTTGAAAAGAGTCCGTATGATAGATATGTTGAGGCAATTTTCTAAAGCAAAATTATATTATACTTATTTGCATATGGTAAGGCCTATTTGTACCTGTTCTGTTAATGTCCCTGGGAAACAACCAAGTGATAATGTCCTGTACTGATGACTACTGAAGACTAAATAAAATTTGCTTATGTTTCTCCTGTTATCTGTTACTAACTCACAGGCTTATCTAAGTACGAGGAAGATTATCAATGTGGATGACCTGGGATATATTCTGTACTGCATTCCATCCATGTGAAGCACCAACCTGGACTAATATACAAGCTTGGAAACCACCTAACTAAATATTGGTATGTTGCTAGGCAGCCATTTTTCCTGCACGATGCATGCAAGCCAGTTTCCATTGAGATTAGTTTATGTGAACTTTTTGTGGCATGTTGATGTGTGTAATTTTATGTTAAACTTCCTAGTGTTGGTAATGGCATGAGTAAAAATAGAAAAAGAAAAGAAGATTATGATGAACAGACAAATATGAGGCTAATAGACTTTCAATGTGGAATATAAATGTACAACATGTTTGGCTTATTTATACCACTTACAGTAAGTACCATGTGACTTAGACATGTGCTGGAAAATGAAAACACAAGCAAAACTGTTTTACATTCTTAAACAAAATGCTCATCATATGACGTATTAGATTACTGTGATTTCAAATTGTGCATATCAAAGTGTGGTCTGAATCTGGAAGTATCTTATCTAATTGAAGTATGTGGAAGCAAATACAGTCTATTACAATTGTTCATTGAGAGTTCAAAAAGAAGTATGCAAAAAAAAATCCATCATGGATGGTGTAGAACATTTAAGCTGGCAGATGCATCTGGCAAAAGAAAGCTTCTGTAGTCTATTGTATGTGATATATTTTCAAATAAAAAAAACCCATAAAAGTGTAACAGCAGCTGCAGTTACTGGTATGTTTTTATTTTTTACATGAATTCTTTTTAGTCTGGATTTGTACTTTACTTTGGTCAACAGGATCTAATTCAGATATTGTCTTTGAAGGAATCTGGTGCTGATTATACCGTATATTCTAAGTGATGGATTCTTATTTCGCCTTCAGTTACTTTTTTTTTATTTTTTGTGCATCATCACTTCTGTAAACACAGTTTTTCAGTTGTATTCTTTTAGTTTCACCCAGTTCATACAAAATCCAATGTAATACTAAACCTATTTTGAAACGGTTTGGATTTTATTGAAGTATTGTATGTCATATAAACATGAAATACACCGAGTTATAACTGAATTATAACCACCCCTATCAAAAGTGGATGCGGGCTGTTGACCACCTGATTTCCAAAATGGCACGATTAGTCGACTGATGTAGCATATACATGTAAGGTGTGAGTGAAGCAGTAAGTAGTAAAATTTGGAGCATGATTGGTAAACGGAAGGATTTATCGGACTTTGAGAAAGGACATATTGTGGCAGCTTGGAAAGCCAGTGCCTCAGTTTCCCAAACAACTGTACTGGTGGGTTGTTTGCAAGTCACCATAGTTACAGTGTATCAGGACTGGCATGAAAATGGTCAAACAATGACCTGGAAGCACAAATACACAGCACAGCTAAAGGTTGATGTGAAAAGTTCGTGCTGGATCTGACGACTCATACAGGCCAACAGCCACAGCACTGTTTCAACAGTTGACTACCCAATACAACAGAGGTCAACCCAGAACAGTATTTGTTGTGACCATGCTCGCATGCATGGGCTGTAACAGCAGCCATCCCCAACGACACCTCTCCTAACCACTGTTCATTGGCGCAAAAGATTCACCTGGTGCAAAGATCATGCAAGTTGGATGTCAGATGAATAGTAAAAAGTGTGCTAATCTGATGAGTCACATTTTTTACTTCACTCCTTGGATGGTTGTGTATGTATTTGGTGCAAACAACATGAGGCACTCAATCCATCCTGCTTGATCTCCACAGTGCAAACCAGTGGAGATGGTTGTATGGTATGGAGCATGTTTACCTGGCAGGAACTTGGATCCATGGTGCATGTGGAACAACGTATGACTGGTGCCCACTTTCCTGAATTGCTTGCAGGCCAGGAATGTTGCACTTTTTCCTGCATGGAGACAGTATCATCCAAGATGACATTGCGCCAAGCCACAGGTCCAATGTTGTGCAGGAATGGTTTGAGAAACATAGTTCAGACTTCAAGCATATGGATTGGCCTCCAAATTTCCTCAATATCAATTCCATATAAAATGGCATATATGTATATGATATAAATGGGATAAAATGGCATATATATATGAAAAATATAATGGCATATATATATATATATATATATGTGTGTGAAATGGCATATCAGGCATCTAGGTACACCAATCACCTCCATACTTGCATTGAATGCTGCATTACACAGCTTGGTTGGCCATAGCTCCCAACTGCTTCTGGCATCTTATTGAATCAATACCACATCAGATAGCTGCTATACAGAGGGCGAAAGGAGAATTTACGAAGTGTTAGGTAGGTGGTCATAATTCATTGATCACTCAGTGTACTTATTAGTAGCTCGTTGCCAATCGTTAATTTGAGTATACACAAAAAGAAGAAAAAAAAAAAAAAAAGCTTTATTCCTCCTTACCAAACTGAATTCCAAACTTCAATGGCTTGAGTACATATGCATCAATAACCATGTTCCACTTTCTGGCTAACATTTAAATCCGGATTAAAATTCCGCCTAAACAATTCTTGCAGCCCCATTTAATTTTGCTACATTTAAATTTATTATGCTATTTACCATAAAATGTCTTTTACTTCCTGAACTGTTTCTGACAAATTGTTCAAATGAAATGCATTTTATCGTCAGTTCCTTGTAATACATGAAACAGTACGTAGCAAAAGAAATAATAAAATATGCAAATTGGTATAAATCTGTAATCTCAAGAAAGAAAAGTACTTTGTATGTTTGTTAAATGTTTTTTTAGCGCTTTTTTATGAGCCTACATCTTTCACTAGAGCTTGGAAATCTGTTGTAATAAGTGCAAATTTAATTCTGTGCAGTAATGCATTGAACTACACAAAGCCCTGAATATTTATGGAAAGCTCATTTGAAAATTGGTATTATCTCAAACATATGTTGCATTTTTCTTTCTCCTGACATTGCTGTTTTTGCTTTACAGTAGGCTAGAAGATATTTAAGGGATTGTAATAAGTTGAATTGTAACACCAGTCCCCCTTCCCCCCCCCCCCAATAGGATCTTAAGGTTCCCATGCACAAGGTTCTTCATGAACGGAACACTCGCGATTGGCAAGAAGATGCTGTATATAGTTTGTGTGCACACATTTCTTTGAACTGATTCAGTGTCAGCAGTGGATTAAGATATATGCTGTTGTGGGTAGGAGATTGTACTGTATTGATGAAGATTCACTGTATTCACAATCCTTTTGCATATATAATGTTGTGGCAAATTTACATTATTAAAGCATATGTGCTTAGTATACTGTACTGAGAAATGAATACAGCAGTAGCTGAAGAAGAGGTGAAATATATATAAATATCCGTCAAATTATATTCTACATGAAGTACAAAACTTGGAAATACTTGTATATTGTAGTGCCAAGTTGCTTCTATGGATTTTTTAGAGGTAAAGTTACTTTCTTCCAATTTCGGTTGTCAAATTTTCAAACGAAAACCTGGTTCTCCATCAGGACTACATCACTGGAGTAATTGTTACTACTAGTTGGAAGTGTATAGCTGTTACAGTTGTATATAGCATGGTACCTACTCTTCTCACAATTTCTGTCCCTTCAAGTTTCCTCTTTACTATGTGTGACTGGTGGGTGATTATTTTTATCAAATCCGATGTCATGGCTCAAGAAAATATCCTGCTTCAAGAAGAGCTGTGTATATCGTAGGCTGTAATTTGTGACCTATTTGACAAATGTAAAAGGAAGAATGTAATTTAACTCTAAGAAAGCCAGAAAACTAATGGAAGAATGTAATTTAAAAACCTCATAAAACCAACTTATTTCTACAATATTCACAATTTAGAGGTGCTGTGTGTGTGGGTGTGTGAAGAAAGACCATTTATTACTGTGTGTGTGAAAAGACTTCATTTATTACTGTGTGTGTGAGAGAGAGAGAGAGAGACTTCATTGTGAGATTGGATATATATTTACTGGATAAGGCATAGTACCTAAACATTAATTATTTTGCTGAGATGAGAGAGCCTTCATTTATCACTGAGATTGGATGTATAGTTGCTGGATAAGGCAAAGTAATGCCGAAACATTAATTATTCTTCTGAGATATTACCTATGATGTGGCTTTGTGGGTAGGGTAATGCTGACTTGCAATGCACCAGGGACAGGGGGAGTGGTGAGAGCAGTGCATACTTGTATGTTGTCATAGTAAACCTGCTGGCCATGTTTTTTCTGTTGACACCAATTTGTGTAACAGATTCTAATTATGTTTAGATGTGAATATTTGTGAGATTGCAAAGCTTGATAAGTATCTAGACACCAGTATCAGTAAAGCAGGAAAGGACTCTTATCAGCTGTATATGAATATTTTCACCAAGAAAGAGTTGAGCCAGGGAACTAAATGTTTAGTATACAATGCCACGTGTAGGCTTGCCCTCTTTTATGGCAGGGAGAGTTGATGCAAAATAAGGGGCTCTGTAGGAGTTTAGAAGCTGCAGTCATGAGATTAAGTGGTAAGAGGAATATCTAGGGAAAATAGGTGGATTCAGTGGCAAAACTGAATTAATAACATCCACATAAGAACTGTACTAAACACTTCTTTGGTAGAAGAAAAAGTTAAAGAAAACATATTGAGATGTTATGGATGTGTATGTCAAATGCAAGATAAAAGATTGCCTTAAAAGGTGTCAGATTCTGTTGTACCAAGAGGTAGACATAGAGTGATGTGAATTGAATGTGTGAAATTTTCCATTTGTGATTGAGAAGCAGTATAGGAGAGGCAGAAAAAGTTGCCATATACTTGAGAAAATTGTACTTTTGGTCAAAAGAGAGTGATAAATTTTGCTGTTTACGATCAGCGTCTGAAACACTTAATTGTTGACACTCGTGTGATGAAAGGTGTAGATGTTGGCCCTGATCATTACTTGGTAGTGAAACTGAATGTTGGTTGGAGGAGAAGGAATAGGAACAGGCCTCGGATGGAAAGAATAAAGGTTGAAAGGGTCCCTGAAGATCATCAGCATTATTCTAACTTACTCAGAGAACAACTGAAGGAGTGAAGTCATGTGAGAGGGATGTAGAAAAGCAGTGGGAATGTTTTAAGAACTGTGTTGTCACTGCTGCTGAAGAAGTCTGTGGCACCACAATAGTGGGCAACAATAGAGGCGATGCTTGGTAGAATAGTGAGATTGAAGAGGCAGTAAAGAGAAAGAAAGAAGCCTATTTGGAGATGTTGTAAGGTAGAGTTTCTGTGGATGAATATCGATGTAAGAAGTGTGAAGCACCTAAGCTGGTTCACCAGAGTAAGGCAAAAGATAGGAAGGAGAAGGTGGAAAGGCATGAATCAGCTTTTTGGGAAGACAGGAAGATGAAACAGAAAAGTACACGAGACTCAGGAAAAATAGGGGAAACAAAGTTGTAAGCTGTGTGAAGAATAGGGTTGGGAAAATGATATGGGAGCCCAGTGAGTTAAGTGAAAGATGGGGTGAATACTTCTGTGAGTTATTAGATCAAGAAAGCAAAGGTTATTCTGAGGCAGAAGCAGATGATATCACAGTGAAAGATGGAAGCACAGGAGAGATCTCAAGAAAAGAGGTGTGTAAAGCTCTAAAATCTTTTCAGAATGGTAGGGCTCCGGGTGTTGATAACATAACTGCCGAGATGTTGAAATATGGTGGCGACTCTGTAATTGACTGGTTAACTGAAATTTGCCAGTTGTGCTGGGAGTTAGGAATGGTCCCTCGGGATTGGAAGGATACTATCATTGTTCCCTTGTATAAGGGAAAATGTGATCAGACTGAATGCAAGAACTATCATGGTATTATCCAACTGAGTGTGCCAGGGAAAGTGTACGGTAAGATAATTATTGAAAAAGTATTGGGTCTTGCATCAGAGAAAGTGTGGGATGTTCAGAGTGGTTTTATGTCTGTAAAGGTTGCACTAACCAAATTTTTGCATTACGCATGATGTGATTCAAAAGTATCTGGCTGTTGGGAAGAAAGTTTTTACTGCCTTCATAGATTTAGAGAAAGCTTACGACCGAGTAAATAAGACACTTTTGTGGAAGGCATTGAATAAATATGGTGTTACTGGGAATCTACTTAATAGTGTAAAAGCCATGTATGCTGGCAGTAGATCTTGTGTCTGAGTGAATGGTGTTTTTTATCAAAATGGTTTTCTTTTGGTGCAGGAGTCAGACAAGGTTGTGTAATGTCACCATGGCTGTTTAATATATTTATGAATGTGTGCATAAGTGATGCCAAAATAGATAATACTGGTTTATGTCTTGGTGATATCCATGTGTGCAGATTGCTATATGCTGATGACACTGTCTTGTTGGCAGAGAGCGAAAGTGAGATGCAGAGTATGTTGTCCCGGATGTATGAAGTTTGCATGAAATTCAAACTGAGTATAAATAAGGGAAAACCAAAGATGTGGTTTTTGAGTGAGGAACTGGTAGCACTGAATGTAATATAAGTCTAAATGGCACAGTGTTTGATCAGGTGAATGAGTTTGTGTATTTAGGAAGCATGTTTGATAGAGAGAACAAATTGGATAGTGAAATTAGTATAGGCAACTGAATTCTTCATTGAAAATCAGCTGCTTTGGGAGGTTTTTCCAGGAATGATGGGTTGTATATGGGAGTGTAATTGTTTCTACTCTGATGTATGGCAGTAAAACCTGGGTATTACAGGAAAAACATAGGAGTCATTTGTGTGCTGGAGAAATGTGTTACTTACAGGGAATTTGTGGCAAGACACGTTCTGATCGTGTGAGGAATGAAGATGTGTTGCAGTTGTGTAATGTGAAGCAAAATGTTAGCAAGGTAGAAACTAATATTCTTAGGTGGTTTGGATATGTTGAAAGAATAAATGATGAGGTGCTTTTTTTTTTTTTTTTTTTTTTTTTAAGACCAAGTACAGGAAGGCCAAGGAAGTCATGGGAGGATTAGATTCAGGAGTGTCTGCATGTGAAAAAGATTATGAGTATGAAGTATAGAAGGTTTTGTGTACATCATGTGATGGATGTCAGTGAAGCCAGAGTTGTGTGTCAAGATCACTGTAAATAGAGGTTTGATTGGCAACAGTAAGTAAATAATCAGTAAAAAATTTATCTAGTAGTTTGTATTTTTTTGTGGAGATAACCTCTGAATCTCAGAGAACGGCTTAGTGATATGTATGTATGTATGTAGAAAAAGTTGCAGTGTGTAGGAAGAAATAGAAGCAAGTTCATCCTAAGATGAATTAATATCTTCTTTCCTTTTTCTTTAGTAGTTTTGTTTGCACCAAAAACATGTTTAAGCACTGTACTGGTACATATGTGTGAGATGCAGATGATGACAATGTTGACGACCAGTGTGAATACATTGGTAGTGATTTTAGGAGGGATAGCCTGGGGCATAGTATTCCACATTCCTTCCTCCAAATGCTGCTTAAGGCTGTTGCTATAAGATGGTATAAGAGTTTTTCCATTTCATCCTTTTGGAAATTTGATTTCTGTTTTAATAGACACTTTGGAAGCTAAGATACTTGAAAACTTCTTTTTTGGGTTAAATATAGGGAGTTATATCATTATTGGAATGATATTTGTATGTGCTTTTCCTGTAATTATGAAGAATTAACTTCTTCAGAACATTTGCTACCCATTGATTTCTGTAATCTGATACACTGGAGATGTGTTGACCTATATTCGTACATGAATGTGAAATTGTTGCTGATGCTACTATGAAGCACAGGTTGCTTTGACTAGTGCACATGTGAAATGTTATTCAGAGCAATGCATGCATAACTTTTATATTTTCTAGTTTTTTCTGGAATCCAATTTTCCTGCTAAATGGTAGTAGAGCACAGTACAGTAGTGGTGCATTTTACACAGGGGTTACGTTTCAATGAGACCGTGTAAAGCCGAAACCGCGTGTATTCAAAACCAATAATAAAACTACATACAATAAATCACTTCACACACTTTTTTTCGTTATACATGTATATGTACGGTATTATTCGCTTACATATATCTATTTAAAGTATAATGTATATTTTACAAAGAACAATGTATACGTACTTCTCTAACAGTTGCAGTTAAAATATGAGATAGCATGATGCAAATCCTTATGCATACCTAATCGTTGCCTTCACTACGTAACACCACTGCGGGGTCATCAAAGCTGAGGTCGAAAGCTGATGCATTAGGGGCAGTAGTTGTGTGTGGACTCTGGGCAGGGCAATGGGGAGCCAGTAAAAGGAGTTTTTTTTTTCTGGAAAAACATTGTTATAGGTAACTGTTGCCACTGCATCTTTAGCTGCTGGAAAATCTCACAGTACTGCATTAAAGAGTCTGCAATAATTTGATTTATTTTAAGGCTACGTTCTGTAGAGGGATCATAGTTAGAAATTAAATCTTTCAAATGCTTTGCTGTTTGGAAAATTTCGGCAAACTTGTGCAGATTACCGCTGGCAGTTTCATCTTGTTTGCCGGAGGCGTCATCATAATTTTCGTCTGAGGAAGTTTTCATAAGTTCTTCTAACTCTTCGTTTGTCAACGGTTTTTGATGTCCAATCAAATCTGTTATTTTTCCTCCAGAATATCGCCGAAGCCTTCACTTCCCAATTTGCTTCGCCATCTGAGTTATATGTTTTGCTTCCTCGTTGATGGTAGGAAAACCTTTAAAATCATTGACTTGTTCACACCACAGGGGCCGCTAGCACGCATTGATTGATTCTTTCGTAGCTCCATTTCCTGTGCAATATCAATCTAGCAGTGGGGCTGACCGCATATAATTGAATCCACATAAAATGCGGCACCACTGTTATAGTTGAAAAAAATGTGGTGGTGTGTGAAAATGGTACTGCTGTTAATAGACTGCTAGATGATTGATGGATAAGTTTTGGAGCACTTTAAATTTGCATCTTCCATCATCTTTACGTGTGCGTGTGTGCGTTCTCTCTCTCTCTCTCTCTCTCTCGCACACACACACACACACATGTACCCATGCATGCACCCTTTGCGGTTTATCATTATGAATGACTGAACTCCAGAGCCCCAACATAGGTAAATTGGTGCTGCAGTGATACGCTTTTACTTACCACAACACTCAGGTAACACTGTTATTTTTAAGTTTTACATATAAAGATGTAGTTCTCAAGTAATTATGACATAGCTATTAGTGAGTTTGATAAAAAAAATTATGTTCCTGTAGCAAAAGTCTACTTCCACTAGTGAGAAATATTTGGTTTGTTTACAGTCACATGCTCTGCATTATAGTTTTCATAGTGTTTGCATGATACTTCTTTAGGACCAGATATGTGGGTCATTTTTTTTTATCTGAAATATTAGGTATTGAACAAGATATAGAAATTGAAAACGACAAAAATCCCTCATCAGCTGAATTGAGGATGAAAACAAACCAGGTATGTATCATATTTTGTGTGCATGTGATTTCTTTTGAACATTTTAATTCTTAAGATTGGCCTTGGTCTCATCATATGAGATATGCCGGTACATTATTGCTGTTTTTCTGTAACTATTTTTGGAAGCATTTTGATTTTAATTCTTAAGTCATGTTCAAAGGTGCAAGCAAAATGAGAAGAGTGTTCATAGTTCATTCTCTGTCTTTTAAGTTGACAAATATCCTCTTCGTGAAGCACATTTTAAATTTTCTTTATGAAAAAAATATTGTGAATTAATTGGTATGACATGCATGCAAAGTTATGGTGAATAACATATTGACAGAGGATTGTCAGGATCCATCTCTACATTCACTGATATGTAAATTTTGAAGTACAGCTAACAGGAAAATCTAAAGTCACATAAAGTGAAGTAAATATACAAGCATATTAGCAAAATGCTAATAGAATTATGCATAATTGTGAGAAGTAAAACAAACCAATAAAAAACATTTAATAATTTGCAACAAGCTACAAACCATTTTCATGATATTTACATGGTACACGAAGGCAGTTGGGCTTGAAAACATGTGTTTCCTATTCCTTTGTTTTCATTATGAATTATTGAGATATCACAATGAGTGTGACCCCCCCCCTTTTTTTTTCTTACATTTTAAAGTCTAAGCTTAGTCTATTTTTGCCAGCATGTTTCTAATTTAAGTGAAAATACTTTCATACTTTGCCTAACTCTGATACAACACTGTGGTATAGAAAAAGAAAACATTCTAGGAAGCTCAACACCTTGTGACTCATTATTCACATTATATTTTAATATGCAGATTCACAAAACGTGTTATGCATTTGGACTGATGATAATATAATTGACATCTTCAAACTTCCGCATGTAATATGAGAAAAGAAGAAGAATATTCATCAAATCAGTAGGAGCACTAAAAATTGATTTTGCAACATTTCAATGCAGGGTTTGATTTTCAAAGAATATGGGCTGTAGGGAGAAAAATAACTTTAAATTTTAGAAGCAATTAAGGGACAGATTTGTAACTTTTTTCCCCTTTGCTTTTAAATACTTGTAATCTTTTATTACTATTGTACAACCAATAATTGCAACCTACAATTTCTTCATTTAATACTGTAATCCAAATTTGAACCTCAACACATTTTTTTCTCAAGTGGAAAAGGAAACAAAATATGTTTGTGCTTTACCTGTTTGTCTATCTGCTCTCACTATTTGACAATTGAATCATTTTTGAAAAAGATCCACCTCCTATATCTCTTTTGTCAAGCTTCAGTGTTTTTCTCTTTGGTTGTGACATTTTTGAATCAAAGTAAGTCATATTCTGTTTTATAGAGTTGGCATCATTTACCATATTTGTTTGGTGTGCCTTCTTTTTGAAGAGTACAGTGCAGTTGCTCTCTCTGGTTGGAAGTCACACAACTTAGGTCGTAATGTATTTGCAGAAGATTTGTTAGTTTTTCATAACTCATTCTGTTTTTGAAATCAGCTTTTATTCTGCTTATAGCAGAAGCTCTTTCAACTTTGGTATTTGAAACAGATACCTTTTTTCCCCCTGATTATAACACCATGGCCTTAAACTCCATTTTTCAAACATGCAGTTCTAAAATGCTGTGTTTAACTAGGTGCAGCTTATAACTGTTTTCACTAGCGTAAACTTCAACCACCATTCATAATATTAAAACAAATTGTTTCATGAAATGTTTATATCAGATACTGAGCTATGAAGAATTAGGAATGCTGACTCTTTATTGGTTATTAGCATGGGAGCAGTCACGCAAATAAAGTCTCAAAACTTACATGATTATATATGTGAATAAATTATTTAGAGAACGGCAAGGATTCATTCTGGCTTTCATTTTGCGAGCAAGTGATTTGTGATTTACTGTTTGAACAATCTATTTAGGATTAATAAATTATACTTTGGCACCTTTTTTTTTTTTTTTTTTTTTTTTTCTTCTTTTAGTCGTCTCATGCTGGGGAGGTTAAAATGTAAATTTCGTTTTGGCCTTGTGCATAGTACAGGGTGTACATAGTAGGGGGGAGGTGTCCAAAATAAAAATGTTATATCTCAGAAAGTATGTATTATATTCACTTCTGGTTTGCGCCACCAGGGAGGGAATTGTGCAAAGTTTTATTCATGCACCTCTCACATGCATGAATCAGCTGGTACCCACTTATGCGCATGCGCCAGCTAGTGTCAGCATTCCGACTGACCGCAGACAAGCTCAGTCAAAATGTCAACACCGCAGAAGGTTGCATGCATATTGTAGCCTGCCATATTAAAGTCTGTTGCTGCTGTTCACCATTGTTTTAGAACACAATATGGACGAAAACCTCCAACACAGAAAAGCATCCGGTTCTGGGACAACAAACTGAAGACTACCAGAAATCTGTTACATGAGAAGTCTGGAAAGCATCTGAGGTAAATGTCGAATGCATCAGAGAGGCATTCCTGCGAAGTCCGCACAAATAAATTCGGGTGTTTGCTCATAACTAAACCTTCCACGTTCAATGGTGCATGACATGGTACACAAGCAGCATCATCTAAGGGCATGCAAGATTCAAATGCTTCAGGCACTTAAACCAAATGACCATGTCACATACACAAACTTTGCTGTAGACATGCTGGATAGAATTGACACAGCAGCACCTGATTTCCTCCATGAAGTGTGCTTCTTTGATGAGGCAATCTTTCATGTCAGCGAGACTGTGAATTGGCACAGTTCCAGGGTTTGGTGTAATGAAAATTCACATGTGAGCTAGAGAGAGGCACTGCCAAAGTTAATATCTGCAGGGATCGCATTTCTCCTAAAATTCCTAATATTTTGTGACCCTCCTTAAATTCCCAAAATTATAACTAAAATTTGCTATTCTTCCTAAAATTTTCGTAAGCTTATTTATTAAAAATACAACCGTTATTAACGCCAATAAATTTACCATTACGGTAAGGTAAAAAGACCTGTTATTGTAGAAACACAGCCTATATGCTGTGCTGCTGAAGGAGGGAAAATGACGCCATCGAGATGCACTTGCTTCGGGGCGGGCGCTCCACTTTTTTGCCTTCAGACAGTTTTCGAGAGTAACAAGAGATCTAAGGGAAAAGGGGAGGGGTCATTTTCACCCCTGGTTTGCGCTTTGCAGACGAACTCAGTGGCACCCAGAAGATCGTACTTTATTTTTGGACATGCCTCGTGGAACCTCCTTTTTCTGCTGATGTTTTGTTATTGTAAACCGCAGGTGGGTGGAAGCAAAGAGGAAACACGTGGTCTCCTTCCGTAACCTCCGGTAATGACGATGGGATGGTAGCTGAGTGTTATCATGGCAGGCAGTAGAGCACGTCATCATTAACCTTCGATCGTGCGTCGGCGACAGCGATCTTCGATACGCAATATATCTCGGCTCCGACTGAACTTGCGTGAGATGCGTATGATAGTTTCTGGTTTTTCGTCTTTTATGGTGTTCTCTGTGCTGTGTGCAGGTTCAGTTCTCTAGTGGTGACCTGCTTTTTTTTTTTTTTTTTTTTCCCTATCTTCTGACATCCTCGCAGCCAAACTTCGGGAAGTTGTCTGGTTTTGCAATATTGGAACGTGTTTTTGTACTTCCCTTTCATTTTCTGGTTAGTAATACAAGTGTTTAAGATGCCTAAATCCAAAACGAAATTTCAAGATGCGTGGCTCGCCAAAGAATTGGACGGAGTGAAGTTGAAAGAATGGTGTTCTGCAACTGAAACAATATTTTCTGCTAAGTGTATATTGTGTTCAGAAATTTTCAATATTTCTAATAGTGGCTTTTCACAAGTAAAAGTGCATCATAAAGGAAAAAAAACATTTGCAGAAATTTCAAAGTAAATTTCAAAATAAGTCCATCCTTGAAAGCCTTTGGAGGACGGGATCTTCAGCCCAAAACAAATATTAGTGAAGTACTGAGTCATGATTTACAGTTGGCTAAAGCCGAAGCGTTATGGGCGATGAAAGTTGCTAAGGACAATATGTCTTTTGTTTCATGCACTGAAATAGTTGAACTTTTCAAAGAAATGTTTCCTGATTCTGCTATTGCAGCCAAAATGCAACTTAAAGAAAAAAAGTTGCTTATGTGATATCACATGGATTGTCAAAATATTTTGAAGAGGATTTGAAAAAAGACATTGCATCTAGTAGCCCAGGAAAGGTTACTATAGCATTTGATGAAACTACAAATACACAAGTGAAACGGCAGTTGGATGTGTATCTCAGGTACTGGTCTTCAGAAATAAATTCAGTTTCTTGCCGATACCTAACAAGCGTTTTTCTGGGTCATGCAACAGCAGATATTTTGCTAAAAGAAATTCTTGATGTGTTATCATCCTTCAATATTTCGTTGAACAGAATTATTTGTGTATCCATGGACAGCCCAAATGTAAATCAGTGCTTTTTATGCAAATTCAATGAAGTTGTAAAACAAGAAACAGGCCAGAAATCTTTGGAACTAGGTTTTTGCAACCTGCGTGTTGTTAGTAATGCATTTAAAATTTTTTTGACAAGCTTAAATATAGATTTTGACGAATTTGCTACTGATATGCATTACTTTTTAAAGAGTAGTGCTGCAAGACGAGAGGATTATAAATCTGTCGAGGATATAACATTGGTCACAGCCAAATTTCTTTTGCGTCATGTCAGCAACAGATGGTTAACCGTTGGTTCTGTAGCCCAGAGGCTCTTGGATCAATGGCTAAATATTACAGAATATTTTTTAAACTTCTTGCCATCTCAAAAAATATTTGAAAAACAACTACGCAATTCAGCAAGGTATATAAAAGAATTCACTGTTTCCTGAAAAATGAGCTAACTCCTTGCTATTTAGCATTAATTTCATTTTCACACCAAAATTTTGAAAAGTTTTCATTATGTTATCAGAGTGAAGAACCAAAAATACACCAGTTATATTCTGATTTAAATACTTTAATGAGGAATGTTATGGCTCAGTTTATCCAAGATGATGTTATTGCAGGGAAATTTGGAGAAGACCTAAAGAATGTAGATTTTGAAAACAAAAATTCATGGAAAAAACTAGGGGAGTTAGAAGTTGGTATGAAGACAAAAAAATCTCCTCAGGAATGTTCAGGAGACCAGGCAGAAATTATTTCTCTTAGATGTAAGATCATCACTAATTGCAACCACAAAATATTTAAAGTCAAATTTGCCATTCTGCAATCAAAAGCTAAGAGACATAGAAGTTTTAAAGGTAAAAGAACCAAAGAAAGTGTCAACTCAACTTTCAGTCACTGAAGGACTTTCGGAAACAACCAGAATTTCAAGTGTATTGATAGAGTAAGAGAAGTTTCCACTCTTCTCTTACTCTATCAATTTGTTCCTCAGAAAGATGTGAAATTTTCAGAGGAAGGGCATATTCCAGTGCGGATTGATCATTACTGGCGTAATATATTTAGTATTAAAGACTCTAGCGGAAAAGAAAAATACTTAAATGTTGCTAAACTCATCAAGTCAATTTTAGTTTTACCTCATGGTAATGCTGATGCAGAAAGCAGGGATCGCATTTCTCCAAAAATTCCTAAAATTCCTAATATTTTGTGACCCTCCTTAAATTCCTAAAATTATAACTAAAATTTGCTATTCTTCCTAAAATTTTTGTAAGCTTATTTATTAAAAATATAACCGTTATTAACGCCAATAAATTTACCATTACGGTAAGGTAAGAAGACCTGTTATTGTAGAAACACAGCCTATATGGTGTGCTGCTGAAGGAGGGAAAATGACGCCATCGAGATGCACTTGCTTCGGGGCGGGCGCTCCACTTTTGTGCCTTCGGACAGTTTTCGAGAGTAACAAGAGATCTAAGGGAAAAGGGGAGGGGTCATTTTCACCCCTGGTTTGCACTTTGCAGACGAACTCAGTGGCATGCAGAAGATCATCTCTTTATTTTTGAACATGCCTCGTGGAACCTCCTCTTTCTGCTGATGTTTTGTTATTGTAAACCGCAGGTGGGTGGAAGCAAAGAGGAAACATGTGGTCTCCTTCCGTAACCTCCGGTAATGACGATGGGATGGTAGCTGAGTGTTATCGTGGCAGGCAGGAGCACGTGATCATTAACCTTTGATCGTGCGTCGGCGACAACGACCTTTGATACGCAATATATCTCGGCTCCAACTCACTTTGACTGAACTTGCGTGAGATGCGTATGATAGTTTCTGGTTTTGCGTCTTTTATGGTGTTCTCTGTGCTGTGTGCAGGTTCAGTTCTCTAGTGGTGACTTCCTTTTTTTTTTTTTTTTTCTATCTTCTGACATCCTCACAGCCAAACTTCGGGAAGTTGTCTGGTTTTGCAATATTGGAACATGTTTTTGTACTTCCCTTTCATTTTTGGGTTAGTAATACAAGTGTTTAAGATGCCTAAATCCAAAACGAAATTTCAAGATGCGTGGCTCGCCAAAGAATTGGACGGAGTGAAGTTGAAAGAATGGTGTTCTGCAACTGAAACAATATTTTCTGCTAAGTGTATATTGTGTTCAGAAATTTTCAATATTTCTAATAGTGGCTTTTCACAAGTAAAAGCGCATCATAAAGGAAAAAAACATTTGCAGAAATTTCAAAGTAAATTTCAAAATAAGTCCATCCTGAAAGCCTTTGGAGGACAGGATCTTCAGCCCAAAACAAATATTAGTGAAGTACTGAGTCATGATTTACAGTTGGCTAAAGCCGAAGCATTATGGGCCATGAAAGTTGCTAAGGACAATATGTCTTTTGTTTCATGCACTGAAACAGTTGAACTTTTCAAAGAAATGTTTCCTGATTCTGCTATTGCAGCCAAAATGCAACTTAAAGAAAAAAAAAGTTGCTTATGTGATATCGCATGGATTGTCAAAATTTTTTGAAGAGGATTTGAAAAAAGACATTGCATCTAGTAGCCCAGGAAAGGTTACTATTGCATTTGATGAAACTACAAATGCGCAAGTGAAACGGCAGTTGGATGTGTATCTCAGGTACTGGTCTTCAGAAATAAATTCAGCTTCTTGCCGATACCTAACAAGCGTTTTTCTGGGTCATGCAACAGCAGATATTTTGCTAAAAGAAATTCTTGATGTGTTATCGTCCTTCAATATTTCGTTGAACAGAATTGTTTGTGTATCCGTGGACAGCCCAAATGTAAATAAGTGCTTTTTACGCAAATTCAATGAAGTTGTAAAACAAGAAACAGGCCAGAAATCTTTGGAACTAGGTTTTTGCAACCTGCGTGTTGTTAGTAATGCATTTAAAATTTTTTTGACAAGCTTAAATATAGATTTTGACGAATTTGCTACTGACATGCATTACTTTTTAAAGAGTAGTGCTGCAAGACAAGAAGAGGATTATAAATCTGTCGAGGATATAACATTGGTCACAGCCAAATTTCTTTTGCGTCATGTCAGCAACAGATGGTTAACCGTTGGTTCTGTAGCCCAGAGGCTCTTGGATCAATGGCTAAATATTACAGAATATTTTTTAAGCTTCTTGCCATCTCAAAAAATATTTGAAAAACAACTACGCAATTCAGCAAGGTATAAAAGAATTCACGGTTTCCTGAAAAATGAGCTAAATCCTTTGCTATTTAGCATTAATTTCATTTTCACACCAAAATTTTGAAAAGTTTTCATTATGTTATCAGAGTGAAGAACCAAAAATACACCAGTTATATTCTGATTTAAATACTTTAATGAGGAATGTTATGGCTCAGTTTATCCAAGATGATGTTATTGCAGGGAAATTTGGAGAAGACCTAAAGAATGTAGATTTTGAAAACAAAAATTCATGGAAAAAACTAGGGGAGTTAGAAGTTGGTATGAAGACAAAAAATCTCCTCAGGAATGTTCAGGAGACCAGGCAGAAATTATTTCTCTTAGATGTAAGATCATCACTAATTGCAACCACAAAATATTTAAAGTCAAATTTGCCATTCTGCAATCAAAAGCTAAGAGACATAGAAGTTTGAAAGGTAAAAGAACCAAAGAAAGAGTCAACTCAACTTTCAGTCACTGAAGGACTTTCGGAAATAACCATAATTTCAAGTGTTTTGCATCTTTCTGAGGAACAAATTGATAGAGTAAGAGAAGAGTGGAAACTTTTAAATTCTGATAAGCCAACTCTAGATGAACTAGTGAAATTTTCAGAGGAAGGGCATATTCCAGTGCGGATTGACCATTACTGGCGTAATATATTTAGTATTAAAGACTCTAGCGGAAAAGAAAAATACTCAAATCTTGCTAAACTCATCAAGTCAATTTTAGTTTTACCTCATGGTAATGCTGATGCAGAAAGGGGATTTTTGGTTAACACTGCTCTGTTAAGGAAGGACAAGGCTAACTTAAAAGACCCAACTATAACATCATTAAGAATAGTTAAAGGGGCCATTAAACACTATGGATGTGTAAGTAAAGTTCCCATAACAAGAAATTTGTTAAATAGTGTTCGTGATTCACATAAATTTTATAAAGAGTATGTTGATAAGCTGAAGGAAGAAGAATCAAAAAAGGTAAAAGAAAGGAAGCAGGAAGAGAGGGAAAATAAGGAAAAGCAGCTAGAGAAAAAAAGAAAAGCTGGGTTTGATGACAAAATAAAAGAAAATGATGCAGAAATAAATAGGCTTAAAAAAGATAAAGAAGCCTCCCTAGCAGTAATTCCAGAGGGAACAGAAAGAATGAGAAAAGCTGTAGAAAAACAAAATACTGTTGGAATAGCAGTTGCCTCTAACTTGATCATACAAGGTTCAGCTGAAATAAAGAAAACTGAAAGTAAATTAGTTGTGGTGGAAGCAGAAAAAGATAGGCTTATCAGGAAAAGGTTGAAACAATAATATGAAAAAAGTAATTCAGTGAACAATTGTACATAGTTCTTGGTTTTTAATTACCTATTTAGGATATAATTTAATGTGAAACCTGAAAACTTTACTGTGAAAATCGTCAATTGCTTCTGGTTCAACATCATATTAATGTTCAAAGTGAAACTTGAATGTGGTAAATATACTTGAATATGATAACAACACACGAATAGATAAGAACTGAACATTAGAAGTAAATCATACTTAAACTTTAGACATTAGACGTTATGCAAAAAATTTGGGTGTGAACTTCGACCATATATACTAATGGACTGAGCATTGGCAATAGCTGCATCAAAGCCGCCATGGCTCCAACATTGGGCACGTCATCATCAGACTCCAAATTTCGTGTAAAAATACTGTTATGATTACTAATTTACGCTGCAGAACTTCAGTGTTTTTGGTGTATTATGTGAATGCGCCTCATTCATAATAAAAACTCTTCAGGTAAGTTTACTTATGAGCTATATACATGCATGATCGGGTTGTTTACATTTCATGATTTATAATGTGATGAACATTTGAGATGAATTTGGAACATGCATTCCATTTTTTTTCTTAAGTTACTATATTTTTATATCAATAGCTGCAAGTTTCTGGTTAAGTAATTGAACTTTATTGACTTAGGTATTTAATTCGTTTCTTACCCATGAAAAATCATAGAACTTCCTTTACTATATCGCTCAGAGCAACCATAAGCACAGCAGGTGTAACCCATCTTTTTGACTGATGTCATGTGATTTTATGTTGGAGCCAGAAATTTTTATGTCATGCGCAGTGTATCAGTATATATGGTTGAAGGGTGTGAAGCAAACTCTTTACAATGTATACGAAGTTGTTTTACTAGATGTATACAAATATACATCTAGTTTTTATTGAAATACACTCCTAAAATTTTCCTAAAATTTTTCCAAAAATTCCTAAAATTCCTACCTAAAATTTTCCAGAAGTATGCTATGATCCCTGAGAAAGGGGATTTTCTGTTAACACTGCTCTGTTAAGGAAGGACAAGGCTAACTTAAAAGACTCAACTATAACATCATTAAGAATAGTTAAAGGGGCCATTAAACACTATGGATGTGTAAGTAAAGTTCCCATAACAAGAAATTTGTTAAATAGTGTTCGTGATTCACATACATTTTATAAAGAGTATGTTGATAAGCTGAAGGAAGAAGAATCAAAAAAGGTAAAAGAAAGGAAGCAGAAAGAGAGGGAAAATAAAGGAAAAGCAGCTAGAGAAAAAAAGAAAAGCTGAGTTTGATGACAAAATAAAAGAAAATGATGCAGAAATAAATAGGCTTAAAAAAGATAAAGAAGCCTCCCTAGCAGTAATTCCAGAGGGAACAGAAAGAATGAGAAAAGCTGTAGAAAAACAAAATACTGTTGAAATAGCAGTTGCCGCTAACTTGATCGTACAAGGTTCAGCTGAAATAAAGAAAACTGAAAGTAAATTAGTTGTGGTGGAAGCAGAAAAAGATAGGCTTATCAGGAAAAGGTTGAAACAATAATATGAAAAAAGTAATTCAGTGAACAATTGTACATAGTTCTTGGTTTTCAATTACCTTTTTATTATATTATAATTTAATGTGAAACCTGGAAACTTTACTGTGAAAAGTGTGAATTGCTTCTGGTTCAACAGCATATTAATGTTCAAAGTGAAACTTGAATGTGGTAAGTATACTTGAATATGATAATAACATGTGAAAAGATAAGAACTGAACATTAGAAATAAATCATACTTAAACTTTATACATTAGACGTTATGCAAAAAATTTGGGTGTGAACTTCGACCATATATACTAATGGACTGCGCATTGGCAATAGCTGCATCAAAGCCGCCATGGCTCCAACATTGGGCACGTCATCATCAGACTCCAAATTTCGTGTAAAAATGCTGTTATGATTACTAATTTGCGCTGCAGAACTTCAGTGTTTTCGGTGTATTATGTGAATGCGCCTCATATATAAAAACTCTTCAGGTAAGTTTACTTATGAGCTATATACATGCATGATCGGGTTGTTTACATTTCGTGATTTATTATGTGATGAACATTTGCGAAGAATTTGGAACATGCATTCCATTTTTTTCTTAAGTTACTATATTTTTTATATCAATAGCTGCAAGTTTCTGGTTAAGTAATTGAACTCTATTGACTTAGGTATTTAATTCATTTCTTACCCATGAAAAATCATAGAACTTCCTTTACTATATAGCTCAGAGCAACCATAAGCACAGCAGGTGTAACCCATCTTTTTGACTGATGTCATGTGATTTTATGTTGGAGCCAAAAATTATGATGTCATGCACAGTCTATCAGCATATATGGTTGAAGGGTGTGAAGCAAACTCTTTACAATGTATACGAAGTTGTTTTACTAGATGTATACAAATATACATCTAGTTTTTATTGAAATACACCTAAAATTTTCCTAAAATTTTTCCAAAAATTCCTAAAATTCCTACCTAAAACTTCCAGAAGTATGCTATGATCCCTGTGTCTGTTTCGGCTTGACGCATGATAAGGTGATCGGACCTTTGTTTGTTTTGTTTTTGGAAGAAACTATCACCAGGATCTTGTACCTGGTCATACTGAAACTGCACTACCCCAGTTACCATCTAAAGTCGTCTTTCAAAATGATGAGGTGCGCCATATTTCAACCTCATCGTTAGGGATCTCCTGGATAGCGAGATACTTGGGAGATGGATTGCCAGAGGTATCTCCCAGGTCGCCAGATTTAACCCCACTGGATTTTTTCCTATGGGGTGTTATGTTAAAAACATTGTCTACCAAATCAAGATCACTGATCTTCAGCACATGAAAGTCCACGCTGTGGCTACCGTTACACCAAACATGCTTTAAACAATGTGGAAGACTATCGTTTGGATGTTTGTCGGGCCACCAAGGGTGCCCTCATTGAAATTCATTGAGACAATTATAGTGAGTAAAAAAAACTTTGACATAACTCCTTTATAATGGTGCAAACCAGAAGTGTATACAATAAATACTTTCCGGGATATCATTTTTTTATTTTGAACACTTTCCATTCAGACACCCTGTACAGTCAGTGAGCTCATAACAGGCAAAACCACAGAATTATATTCGCTTTCACTGTCACACAGTTTCTCACATGTGAAATTAGTGTTTTTTCCTTCTTTCTAAACACACAAATCACCGTAGGTGTCAACCACAGGCTAAGCAACATTCACCACTCACTGCCTGGGATTGATAACTGTCATGTAAACGAGGTGTGAAAGTATTTTATCCATAAGAAATAAGAGTTACACAAGCATACGCCAATGGAGCAGTGGTGAGAACTGCTATTTAACAGAACTGTGACATTTTAGTGAAACCTAGCAGGGTAATTTACTTTGCAGAATGTCATCCACGAAGCTGAACTTTTAATTTGTCATATAAGATTCATGACTAGCAACACGGGTACAATCTAACTCTTGGTCTTAGAATGAGATACTGAGAGGCTAAAAGGTATATTATCTGTTTAGCCACATTCCCATGTATGAGACATTGCCAAACAGTACTATATTTTTGTGCCTAATAATTTCCTCTTGTATTTAATAAATGGTAACATTTTCACGTTCAACTGTAAAATTTTTTGTAGATACTCAGTTTACCATTTTGAATGTGTTTTTTTAATGAACTTAACATCATAGTGTAAATAAGGACCCTGCTCTTAATAGTGTTTCACTTTTCAAAGTGTAAGCTGCATTATTGGCTTTGAATGTATGTTGCTCTTTTAATATTGCTATCTACCATCTTTATATTAGCTTTCAAGTCTGTCAAAGCAGTTTTTGGATACAATGTCAGAGTACAACAAAATTCAAGTTGGTTATAGAGAGAAATGCAAGGATCAAATAAAGCGACAAGTGGAAGTCAGTAAGTGGTTTTGTTTTTTTACTCATTTTAGCCAGTCTTATGACGTAAGTTCGCATGTGGTGAATCTTTTGTTTCATTTTCAGTTCTGTTTAATCAATAGCTGTTAAATATACTTAGTTAAATGGATTCTGCTTTTCATTGAAATTTTGACTGATATAGGATGCAGCTATATGCTTTAATCTGACAGCATGATACTATAAAATATGAATCTGAAATACAGGGTGTCTAAGAAAAAATGGCTGAATTTCAAACTTGTTTCACAAGAAAAATTTGATCTTCTCCATAGAAAAAAAGAGCAATGCAAAATGAAACTGAATAATGACACAAGAGTTTGGTTCGTTGTCAACAGTGGCACTGAGTTTTACATGCTACGCACTTCAGCGAGTGCTTATGTGATTGTGCGCATATCTAAGTTTAGCACAAGAACCTCAGCAGCAGTCAGTTTGACTGCTGACCAAATTTGAGTAAATATGTGACATGCATTTTTTGCATAGCTGTTACTTCATGACTTTTCCTGAGATTTGATAAATAATATTAGGATTTTGTTTTTTAATTGTATATGAAAGGAAACTCAGTTATATAACCACTTATACCTAGAACCACACGTCAATGGCTACTTTGGCCGCTATAAAGGTTTCGTGTAAAATGCAATATAAGTAGTTACTGGGGATTTGAAATTAGTAGAGTCCTTTGGATGGTGTACAAAACCTGACTGTCTGTTTCCATTTGTTGTTTACATAACCTGTTTGTGACACAAGGTTAATAGACAGTTTGGTTTTTCATCACGTCGCCCTCACAGCAGAAGTACCAGTCTCTTTCACAGTGACATCACTGTTCCGCAGGCGCAACGCTACAGGTGGGCTTAAATGTTTCGTAAATATTTAAGAAATATATAAATATGGGAAATACAGTGGTGGCAAAAATTGTGGACACTTTTTGAAATTTTCATGTTTTGCAACTTTGCAGGCTTATAGGAAATGTTATTTTGCACCAAATGCAAATGTTTATATGTCAGTTTAAAGAAAATTTAATGCTTAATTCAATACAAAAAACAGAATGCAAATATATGCAGTATAAAAAACGTTATTCTGCATGAGAAAAGGATTGAGTATGATGTATAAAAGATCTTGTGTACAGCATGTAATGAATATCAATGAAGCCCGAGTTTTATGTCAAGATCACTGAAATGGAGAAGTTTGATACGACTACAGTAAGTAAAAATATCTCTTAGTTTGTATTTCTTTTTGGAGATAACATAACCTGTTAATAACCTCTGAATCTCAGAGAACAGCTTAGTGGCATGTAATGTAAAAAAATGTTATGCAGGGAATACTGCAATCATGCTGAATAAGCTGTAGTGCACTTATGATTTCAATGTGCTGTACTACCAGTATTTAGTAGGGTAGCCTTGGTTCTTTAAAACTGCATCACAGCGACGTCTCATTGAGCCAACAAGTGTTTGAAGCTCTACTTTTGTTATTATGTGGTGTCAGGAATCAATTATAGCCTTAATTAATTGCCTTTTATTCGATGGACGCCTCATTCATACAAGGCTTTTCAAATGGTGCTTCAAATTTTCTATTGGGTTCAGGTTAGGGCTGTTTCCTGGCCAGGTCAACGATGGAATGGACTTTGTTGTGAACCACTGATTACATATTTTTGCCATGTGGCAGGGGACTAAATCCTGCTGAAAAAGAAATAGTGCATTGTTGGGAAAGAGATCCGTTAATGCAAGGTAGCAGTTTAGGTTCCAAGATGGTGTCAATGTATTTTCTTGCATTTAGCATGCCGTTAATTACACGAAAGCTGCCAACACCATTTGCTGCCGTACGTGCCCAAATAATGACGCTTGTTGGGTGCTTTTCATTGGCCTCCATGCAGTCAGGATGTAGCTCTTCTCCTACGTATTTTTGGCCATCACTACCAAATATGGATATCTTACTTTTGTCACTCCAAATAACTTGCTTCTACTGATCGTCGGTCCATCCAATGTGTTCTTTTGTCCACTGTAGTTGTTTCTTGTGCTGCTGTAGATTCAGATATGGCATTTTTCTCGGAATCCTACCTCCTAGTCCCATATCTGATAGTCTGCTCCTTATCATTCTTGAACTGACAGAAACACCTGACAGTTCAGCTCTGATAGCCTCAGATGAAATTTTGCTGTCCTTCAGGCAGTCTTTTTATTCTTCTATCGTCAACAGCTTTTGCACACTTTTTTTGCCTTTTCCTGGTTTGTTTTTCAGTGACTTTGTTTCCTGATAACGTAAACAGCACTTTCATACATCAGATGTTGTCACTGACCCACTTACTTGCCTTGCAATTTCAGCATAAGAAAGACTGATTCATGTAATAAAACAATCCTGGTCCTTTTCATGGGTGACCCATTAACTCTTTTCTTTGGTGCCATTGCTGTGCTTATTACCTACACATTAAATTTAAAGAAATACTAAAAATATTCACACAATCTACAATTATGCTTCACTTACACCATTAACAGACTTTCTTCTGCAGAACAAACAGCAAAACTGACTTTCCCCAACTTCTCACAAGATGTATTGCAGCTACTGCCATTTGATTCGTCCCCAGAACAAGGACTGTAATTGGCAAGTAGGGTTTGCACTTACAATCCACTTCTTAACCGAATCACACTTGTGTTTCTTTTTTAGACTAAAGTAAGTGTAATGTTTTATACTGCATGTATTTGCATTCTGTTTTTTGTATTAAATTCAGCATTAAATTTTATTTAAATTGGCATATATAGACAATTGTAAGGTCAGGTGATGCGTAACATCACAGCCTCTCCTTGACAAATGTCAACCCCGCCTTCTCGTGGCGCATCCTGTTCCCACTAAAGGGGCTCTGACGACCGCCCATAGCGGTATAACTATACCATCGGGATTAGAGGAAATTCTATCCCACACTCACCAACCCGCTTGGCCAGCGTGGTGAGTTATGGCCAAACCCCTCCAAAATGATTCCACAACTTAAATCTTGGCCCTCAGTCTCCGGCAGCTGGAATGTACCTGGCCAAGGCAGCGGCCAGTGCGACATGAAGGCAGAGGGTGCTAAGAATCCCCGGAGGACCGGACTAGGCTGCCATCTGATGCTGACCTTGGCTACTTACAATGGACGCTCCCTATCTTCTGAATCAAGGCTTCTTGAATTGGAAGAGGAACTACAAAGGATCAAGTGGGACATCGTGGGACTAAGTGAGGTAAGGAGAAAAGGAGAAGATCTCATCGAACTGAAAAGTGGACATCTCTTCTACTATCATGGGACAGATACTCGCAGAACTAGTGGTGTTGGATTTATAATAAACAAGAAACTGAAGGATAAAGTTGTAGAAGTTGAAAGTTCCTCTGACAGAGCTGCACGACTTGTTATCCAACTCTCGAAAAGATACCAGGCTCAGATTATTCAAACTTATGCACCCACCACAAGTCATCCTGAAGAAGAAATTGAAGAATTTTATGAGGAAATTTGTCATCTAAATAATAAAGGTAAGCAGCACTTGAAAATAATTATGGGAGATTTCAATGCAAAAATAGGGCAACGGCAACAGAATGAAACTTCAATAGGTAAATTCGGTCATGGCAACAGAAACCAGCGTGGAAATACTCTCGTTGAGTTTGCAGAGGCAGAAGGGTTTTTCATCTTGAACTCCTGTTTCAAGAAAAAGCCACACAGGAAATGGACATGGAGACATCCAAATGGGACGACAAGTGAAATTGATTTTATTATGTGTAACAAAAAATTCGTCATAGAAGACTGCAGTGTGCTAAACAAGTTCAACACAGGTAGTGACCATAGATTGGTGAGATGTAAGATGCACCTCAACACTAAACTTGAACGTGGCAAGCTCATAAGACAAACAAAATCTATTGACATAACCAACCTTAGAAAACACCATAATACCTTCAAGTTAGAACTGAAGAACAGGTTCTCTGCTTTAGAAGGCCTAACATCGGAAGAAGTGGACATCTCTGAAGTTAACAGAAAAGTAACCAAAGCTCTTATGGAAACAGCAACAAAATTAGCTGGGTCTAAGAACAAGTTGCATGTGAACAAATTATCAGGAAAAACCAAAATGTTGATGCAAAAAGAAGAGAGATGAGGACAACTAAAGAAGATGTGACTTCCAAAGTGGAATATATAGAGCTATGCAAGACAGTAAGAAAAAGTATCACTGAAGACGTAAGGAAATTCAACTGTGAACTAGTGAGGAAAGCAATTGAAAACAACCAAAGCCTAAAGATAGCAAAGGGAAGAAAACAGATTATGGCACTGAGAAAAAAAGATGGTTCTGTAACAAGAAATAGAGGCGAAATTTTGACAAGAGTGAAAGATTTCTACTCCAAATTATATGAAAGGGATGATATATGCACTCCAGACATCATGAAAGATACCAGTACCAGAGTTCCTCCAGTCCTTCCAGCAGAAGTTGCACATGCAATCAAGAACATGAAGCGAGGAAAAGCTCCAGGAGAAGATGGAATTACTGTAGACATCATACAAGAAGCAAGTGGAGAAATCGAAACAGTACTCGCCCAAATTTTCACTCGATGCCTTAATGAAGGAAAGATTCCTGAGGATTGGAACACCGCTACAATGATCCTGCTACATAAGAAAGGTGACATTGAGGATCTCGGAAACTACAGACCTATCAGCCTCCTATCAGTAATTCATAAAATCTTCACTAAAGTTCTTTCACACCGCTTGAAGGTAACACTGGACATGGCTCAACCGAGAGAACAAACTGGATTCAGGAGTGGCTACAGCACCATAGATCATATCCACATACTGAGAGAACTAATTGAAAGAGTGAGGGAATATGAACTTCCATTGTGCATGGCTTTTATCGATTATGAAAAAGCCTTTGATTCGGTGAAACCATCAGCAGTTACAATGGCTCTGAAAACCTGCGGTATTGAAGATGCATACATTAATATTATTAATAACATCTATGAAAATGCAAGTGCAAAGATTAGGCTGTTTGAAAATACAACACACGTAAAAATTGAAAAGGGAGTGAGACAAGGTGACACCATATCTCCGAAGCTCTTTAATGCCACATTGGAGGGTGTTTTTCAGTCGCTGAGCTGGGAAAACAAGGGGATAAAGATTAATGGAGATTATCTAACCCACCTTCGTTTTGCTGATGACGTAGTCATTTTTGCAACTACCCCATCAGAGCTGCAGAGTATGATCCAGGAACTTGCTGACAAGAGTAAAGAAGTGGGATTAAAAATGAACTTTCAGAAGACAAAAGTGATGTTCAATGCTTTTACAAGAAATGAAGATTTATCGATTGATGGAGAAAAGCTGGAGATAACAGACACGTACGTTTATCTTGGACAGCAGATATCAAGTGAGGGTCACATTGATGAAGAAATTAATCGGCGTACAAAACTTGCCTGGAGAGCTTTTGGAAGAAACAGCATAATTTTCAAGAGCAATATGCCATTATGTCTTAAAAGAAAAGTGTTTGATCAATGCATCCTTCCAGTGCTTACGTATGGTGCAGAGACGTGGACCTTAACTAAAAGAGACATACAAAGGCTGCAGACAACTCAAAGCAGCATGGAGAGGTGCATGCTTGGTGTAACCAGGAGAGATAAGAAGAGGAACTCGTGGATCCGAAAAATGACAAGAGTGGAAGACATCATGATCAGAGTTAAATCCCTGAAATGGCAATGGGCTGGACATACTGCCAGAAGGACAGATCATCGATGGACAGCCGAAATTTTAGATTGGATTCCAAGGGACAGGAAAAGACCCAGAAGAAGACCACATGGGAGATGGGTGGATGAAATTCGAAAGTATGCAGGGGTGACATGGAGGAGACTGGCACAAGACAGACCGTTGTGGAGGAAACTTGGGGAGACCTTCGTCCAGCAGTGGATTGATAATGGTTGACAATGATGATGATGATGATATAGACATTTGCATTTGGTGCAAAATAACATTTCCTATTATAAACCTGCAAAGTTGCAAAACATGAAAATTTCAAAAAGTGTCCACAATTTTTTCCACCACTGTATATAATATGCCTATGTTCGCAATTCTGCCCTCTGGTTGTAGACTTGTGAGTTAAGAAAAATTTGAAATTATATGGGAGATATTTCACAGCGGAAACGCTCTTCAACAAGAAAATAATTTTTCAAATCGGACTCTTAGAATCAGAGATATTGACAAAAATATGTTATACATCTACGCCCCCTGGCAGAGAAATCATGCATTATTTTAAGAAGAAAATATTCAGAAAAGATTTATTGACGTAAGTATAGCAGTCCTCAAAGAAATTTTTTTCAATCAAGATTTTAGAAGCTCAAATTTTGCTGCAAATGCATCAGAAGCAGAAGTTAAGATTTACGCTCCCTGGTGGCCAAACTATTCTTTATAAAAAATTAGAAATTGTATGCAAAAGATTCCAATCAGGAACTGTATGCTCTAAAGAAAAAAAAATTTCAAATCAGAGTTTTAGAAGTAGAGATACTGGGAGAAACGCAATTTACTTTTACACCTCCTAGTGGAAAATCTATTTGTAACTTGAAAAAGTTTCTGAACCTAAAAAAAATTTCAATTGGATGTTTAGAAGCAAATATATGGAATAAAATGTATTTTGAATTCAATATCATTTGCATTTACACCCTCTACGGTGGAATTGTACACTGTAAAAAGAAATGAAATAAAGGATCATCATTCGTATATTTCAAGCTTCCCAATGCAAAAATAATGTTTTAAATCGGACTAATAGTTGCAGAGATACGGTGTCTCCACAGACGGACGGGTGGACAAACTGATAACTTAAGCACGATCTTTTTTTTTTTACAAAAAGGGGTGTAAAAGTTCTTTTTTTTTTTTTTTTTTCATTGCCAGAATAAAGGTTTTAGGGATATAATTTTTGTCTGCAGGACCAAAACAAACGGTGTGACGTACATCGCCTATCGCCATGATTCTACTACTTTGTTTTCTGGTTTGTGAATTTTTGCTTGAATTCTTTTGTTAGTTTGTGTACAGTTTTTCTCTTACTGCATTTTATGCTTTTGTGTAGTTTTTCAGGCATCTTTAATTTGCAGCTATATATATATTTTTTTCCAGCTGGAAAAGTTGTCACTGATGATGAATTAGAAGAAATGCTCGGAAGTGAAGAACAGTTTTCAGTGTTTACTGAAGGAGTAAGTTCCCCAGTTATTTTGTGTGATTGAACAGTTTAGAGAATAATGCTGTGCATTTATTTGTGCAAAAAAAGGGTGTTATGCTCACAGATTATACTACATAACACTTACATGACTTCTTTGTAAAAAACTGCAAAAGCAAATTCAGAGCTAGACTTACATCAGACATTAGAAAATAAGAAAAAAATCATTTTCAATCTTAAACAAGATGGTGTTCTGCTACAAAAAGGAGGAATTTATAGTATAAAATGCTTTTGCCAATTTTCATACCTTTTAAGAAATGGAAAGGTGGCTGAAAACTCATTTTTCAGAATGCAATACAGTGATAAACTGTATATTAACACTGAATGATCACTGAATTATGACCACTTCCCTAATACTAGGTCCTCCTTTTGCCCCTCTGTATAGCAGCTATCTGACGTGGCACCGATTTAATAACATGCAGGAAGCAGTTGGGAGATATGGCCAGTCAGGCTGTGTGTAATGCAGCCTTCTATACATAAAGAATGTGATAAAGTTGAGTTTCGGTACCAAAATTACCACTTATGCTGATATATTCTTAAAAAATAAAGGACCTCAAGAGGGTTTAAATAAAGCTGGTGTTATATACTATCCCAGTAATAGATCAAGATGGTACCAAATCAAAATTCTATGTGGGAAGTACAAAAAAATCGATTAAAAGCTAGAATACAACAGCACCAAGATAATTGGAAAAAAAAAAAGAACGGAAGACGGCTCTAATTGAATTTTGCATGGATAATGCATGTAACCCTGATTTTGAAGGGGAGAAAATTGTACCTGATCAGCGTTCAGAGAAACTAATACATTTTTCAGAAGCCCTCATCATTGAGAAAAAATGGAAGGACAACCGCAATGAGGTCAGCCCTATCAAAGTTCCGTACCCATGGAAACTTCTATTGGAAAAAGAAACTCAAAATAAACCAAAAAATAAAAAGACTCAATATAACTCAATAAATATTAGAGATGTTGGGAACTGTCCACTTAACTACGATCCTGAATTGATTTCACTAGTTGGCTTACAGCAAATTGCTAACAAAGTTCCTCACTATGACAAATCAATACATGACATCACAGATGGCGTTGACAAGACATGATAGCCAATGATATGCATCGATGGATTATAAATACCCAGGTGCTCTACCAGCAATACTAAGAACCGCAAAATGCATCACGTGTGGCAGAAAGATCACACGAATGTACTTGTGACTGGGTGGTGTGGTGATGTCAGTGACAGTTGTGTAGTTTTACTTTTCGTTTGATTTTAACTATAGGCTCAGAGTCCACAGATTGACTATTAAGCATAAGGCTGGAATACCTCTGAGAAGGCCTAGTGCTATGGAAAATTCATTCGATGGCAGAGGAACAAGGTTTTTATTATAGAAATTAACAGGTGGGTAGTTACACCAGATGATAACAATTTGTGTAAAAATCCGTTTATTTGGCGTAATAAATAGTAAACAGGCGTGCGAGCTTTCACCACGAACGGGTGACTTCTTCTGGCTTAAAATAACGTCTAAAGAATATACAAGATTTAAATGCAATATAACATTGATATAAACACAAAAAAGTATGCCCCGTGCAGGTGGGTGAAGGGCATGGTTAGGTACGTGCTGTACGTAGCACGCACCTAACCCATGTTCCTCATATTTCCACAAAATGGCGAAAGCTTAATTAATTAAACAGCATTAGCAATTAACGATAGAAGCATACAGAATGAGAAACAAAGAATCGAATGATATATCAAATGAAGTTCTCATGTGATGTCACAAGTCCATAACGAAGTTCGGAACAATGATCATCGCGAGTCTCTGCTGAGGTCCTCGGTTTAATACGTAAGTACCGATTTTTTAAATTGATTCATGGCTGTTTTATAATTATCTTGTTTGTTTTAATTTTCTTCCAAACACTTTATTTTAAAATTTGTTTCCAGGGTTGTTGTTTCTCCCAATTTACACAAATTGCTATCTTGGTGGTTTAACCATCCTCACATGATATACCTTGTCTTACTTATTAATATTTGAACAGTCCTCTATTGATAGTAAATTTTTTTCCTATGCAAATACTACGACTCAAACCCAACTATAAGCGTGTTTATAGGGCTATGATGAGACAATAGCATTACTGTGAATGCAAGATGCATCGTCGATCAGTGCCACATAATCAGTCGCCTTATTCAGGGGTTGGACAGAATAATGTGAACACCATGCTCAGAGACGTGGCTTTTAATGCAGGTGTGTATGTCACAATACGCAAAGGTATTCACTGCTTTTTGGTTGTAATAAACTGCCGATGCATGGAAGCGTGTAATGTGGTATTATGAATCCACATCACACTATTCCCCACCGCAGGATGTGTTTACGTGTGGAGAACACAGTCACAAATATGCAACCCAGACTGTCTGCTTCCAATAGTGCAGCATGGGGGTGGTTCTGTCATGCTCTGGGCGGTCATATCGTAGTTTTCAGTCGGTCTCCTGATCACCTTGAAAGAACAGAGGACTGGCAGGGTGTATGAAACCATTTTGGCCGACCAAGTCCATCCAATGGCTCAGGCATTGTTTCCTGCAGGGGATGCCATCTATCAAGATGATAGCACCCTAATTCACAGAGCTTGTAATGTCCAATCATGGTTTGAGGAACATGAGGATAAAGTTTCATGCCTTCCTTGGCCTCCCCAATCACTAGACTAAAACATCATCGAGCCACTGTAGTCTGTGTTGGAAAACAGAGTAAGATCCTGTTATCCTCCTAGTGCATCTCTCAAGGACCGGTAGCAGTTTCTTCGTGAAGAATGGTGTGGTGTGACATCCCACTAACCACCATCCAGGAATTGTATGCATCCATTCCAAGGAGGATTCAGGCAGTTTTAAATGCCAAAGGTGGTCCCACACCCTACTACGAGTAGGTATGTAAAACCTTCTTTTCCTAGGTGCTCACATTATTCTGTCCAACCCCTGTATATGACATTTCAGCAGCATTTAAGATCCCTAGGTTGATGTTCGGTGATGTGATATATAAATGGAAGCAGACTGGGGCTGAATCTGCAGAGAAGCAGCCCAGTAAACCTCTGAAGTTGCAGAACTTAAAAGGAGAGCTCTGCAAAAATCTGGCTGCTCAGAACCTAAAACAAACATTGTCTCATATCATGCGAACCCTCTGTGAGACTATCAGGACTAATGTTAGCTCCAACACAGTGCTCAAGACACTGGACTACATGAGTTACCATTGTCAAGCAGCCACCCACAAGCTGCAAATTTCTTCTACTAATGCGACACAGCAATTAGCGTGGTGTAAAGAATGTCGACCTTGACTGTAGACAAATGGAAAACTATTAGGAGTATGCAAAAATTTCCACTGCCCCCACTAGAGGGTGCTGTAGAGGTATAACCGGCTGGCGACATGTGTCAATAATGTTCATTTGCAGCACTGTTTGTTATTCATGTTTAATTTAGGAAAAAGTGCAAGTGAAGCATATGGTTCAATATGTCAGTCATATGGCAAAACGGTTATGGGTTAGCGGACGTGTCGAGAATGGTTTGCCAGGTTTTTAAGAAAGGCGATCTAAACTTGGAAGACAAGCCACGTGCAAGTAGACTGCAGGAACTCTCAGATAAGGAGTTGGAATCGCTGTTGCAAAAGGATGCCACACAATCGACCATGCAATTGGTGAAACATTTTAAAGTGGCTCAATCGACTGTAGTACAGTGTCTACAGTCCTTGGGGAAGATCCAGAAAATTGGTAAGTGAGTTCCGCATACTTTAATGGAGCGTAATATTGGTCAACGATTGGGCATCTGCATGTCGTTGCTGAAGAGGTTTTAAGAGAAGAATTTCTTGTGGAAGGTTGTCACCGAAGATGAAAAATGGGTTTATTGTGACAACCTTCGTACACAAGCGATCCTGGGTCGACCCAGGCCAGTCATTAACATCCACTGCAAAACAGGATATCCACGGAGAAAAGGTGCTGTTGTGTGTGTGTGGTGGGATGTGCAGGAAGTGCTGCACTTCGAACTGTTTAAACCGGGTGAAACAATCACTGCACAAGGATATAGCAATCAGTTGATGAAACTGAATGCCGCAATCGAAAAAAAACGCCCATGGACAGGTAAAGGATGACGCCCAGTCATCCTGTTACACGTTAATGCCAGACCACATGTCGATGCCACCACGAAATCAACCCTTGAACAGTTACATTGGGAGGTTTTATCGCACCCGTCTTACTTCCCGGACATTGCACCCTCAGAATTTCATCTGTTTCACTCTATGCTGCATGCCCTAGCCCAACAGCGGTTCACCACAGTTCCAGAGGTGGACATTTTCGTCACTGCGTTCTTCAGCTCAAAACCAGAGTCCTTCTACCACAGGGGCATTGATTTGTTGCCTGAAAAATGACAAAAGGTCGTTAATGCTAACAGCCAATATTTCGTTGAATAAATGTGTACTGGTTTCCTGATTATTCCTTCTCCTTTCTCCTTAAAACGGCAGAAACTTTTGCATACCCGTAATATGCTTTGGACTGATGAATCAAACCATACAGTCTTACCAGTCTGATGACCATTCCTAGGTTGTGGCAGATTCCAAAAAAAAAAGGTACTTTCTGGACTGTATTGTCCTGACAGCAAGATTTGGTGGAGTCAGCGTGATGGTACGAAACTGTTTTTTATGGTTCAGCTCAGGCCCATTAGTTGCTTTGAATGTAAGCATGAGTGCTGAGCACTACCCTACGTAGACGTGCTGGGCACTTCAGTACTACCAATATTTTTAGCAGTACTTTGTGGAAGGCCCGTACCACCTCCTATTAGCAGAACAATGCACCGTGTCATACTGTTTGCATTGTTACTGATTGGTTTGAGGACACGAGCATCAAAGAGTTGGACTGGCCAGCACAAAGTTCCTGACCTGAATCCTATGTAAAATCTGTGGACAAACTGGATCATTGGCTGTGTGGAAGGAAATACCTAACAAACAAAAGCTAAACTGGTCACTGCTTCGAAGGCCAAATGGTTTAACATATTTGCGGACATTTGCGAAAAACTGGTGGAGGTTATTCCATGGAAATGAGAGGCTGTCTTAAGGGTGAAAGTTTTCAGCATACAATATTATGTAAAGATTATTTGGAGACATGCAGGTGTCTAGATATGAATTGTAGGGCACAGACAGGGTTCCCACTCCACCTGGAAAACCGGGAATTCTCAGGGAATTTGAAAATTGTTCCAAAAATCAGAGAAAACTCAGGGAAAATCGTGTTTTTCCGTAAAAATCAGGGAATTTCTTATCAGGGAACTGAAAAGTCAGGGAATTTTTTATTTTGCCAAAAAGATATTTTCTTTCAGACTTTTGTAGAATATATTTCTGTATTGCTAAGTTTTAAAATAATTCCGAGTTGTTTTATCCTTCGAGGCAACCCACCCACTGATTGAACTGCAGCTGTGCTGGAGAGTGCGTCTCTTCGCGGTTTCCCCCATCTCCAGATGCTCTAAACTTCAACCGAACAAACGGACACGTCAAAGCGTGAGAGAAAGCCATTAATCACACCCCCACTTTGCAGGCTCTTATCTGCTGCGTTCGCGCAGAGGCAGTCACTTGTTCCTAAGTAGGTGCCCTGGTTCTCTGTGTAGACTGGGAAAAAAATTATGAAAAAGCTATTTCCTCAATTTTTTAAATAACCGACTGAAATTTTTACAGTGGGCAAGATATATGAAAATAACGTTCCATTTTAAATTTCACCGAAATTCATCGGAAACTTTAGAAGTTGCGCTTTCCCCACCCCCTTTCTTTTTGCATGTTTCACTTGTCTTTTATCAAACCGTACAAAAACATTTTATTTTGCCGGATGTTGGTTATCCTAATAAATTCGTCCCCCCTTCCCCCTTCAAGAGCAGTGTGGATGAATGTTGCAAATTGAGGGCACAATTTATTTTTTGAAAAAAGTTCGTATCACTTACGAACTAAAGCTTCACTTTCGTAATTCTGTAGCAGAGTTGGTATAGTTGGAAAAGTATGTACCTTCAAATGTTTGAACAGGGAAGATATGAAATAGGAAGATTCTTCAAAGAGGGGGAAAGATTAATTTTTTCATAGTACTTACGAGTATTTTGTATGAAAAATACCATGCAATGAAGCCGGTACTATTGCATACCTACCAAATTTCCCAGATTTCACGGCCATTTTCTAGATTCGTTGTTTTACGGCCGGAAAGAGATTTTTCTTGATTCTGTCTTATTTCTATTTCATAATGCATGAAGAAATTAATTTATAGCTATTTTGGCGATATTCCGATTACTGCAAGAGCTGGCTGGTTGCGAAAAATAGGGTAGTCCGACGCCCGGAACCATAGATTTTCACATCTGGGTCATTCCACGCAAAATCGTCAGATATTGAAATAATTTTCCACCAACACATCTCCGATTCTTACGGGTAGCTGCCTCCAAGTTATAAAATAAACCCAAAAAGTTTCAACTTTTTTGTTTCTGATAGATTAGAAGATATTATTTTTTGAATTTTTGTGCATAGTGGAACCGTTTTCCGTAAAAACGCAAATATCTCCGTTATTTAGAATAAGAAATATAAAATTCATCATTCTCTCGTAATTTTTCCTAAGGTTTCAACTTATACATAGGGAAAAAAAATTTGTGAGAACAAAAGTTAGACGGGGTAGAAATTTTCTTGTAATCGTAAATTCTTTTTCTTGCGTTGCTGCACCTCACAAGAGTTGCATAAATTTTTCATTTCACATCTTTACCCTCACATTGCCGAAAAAAATATATAAAATCTACCTAGTTACTACTGATTTAAATCTTTGCCGTGCATGCTCTATTGGTTTCAGGTTTGTCGGTGCAGGCGCTAAAGCTTCTGTCTCCGTTTTGGATGACGTTATTTGTGGGGAGTTACTGCAAATGGCCTGAGTGGGCTCCAGACCTTTCTCGCACTTTGCCTGATCAACATCGCACAAAAATGTATTGCCCTTCGTAAAGATATTGTTAAGTATAAACATGCCACTCGCCACAGGATGAAAAATTATGTTGAAAAAAAAAGTATTGGGAGGATTTTATGAGCACACATGCACACAAAACTTCCTCTAATTGTTTCCTGTACAAGTAATTTGACGTAGCGTGGAAATGAACTGTGACCTGCGAGAAAAGTTCAGTACTAATGTTTGTGTCACAAACGTAGCCAATCAATTTTAAGACTTCCGGATTTTGGAAGTACTTGTATGAATTGTAGCCTCTCAGGAAAAATGGTATTCCGTATTAACTGTTAGTTTTCTCCACTTGTTGCTTCCATTATTTTTTTCTTTATCCAGGGTTTATTTTTTTTTTTTTTTTTTTTTTTTTTTTTTGCCGTTATGGCATTAGGATCTCTGTGAGCCAGCTTATTGGTTATGAAATTTAACAGCACAATGTCTAAATATCCTATGCTGCGTTATTTAGAAGCAAATAGCAGAGGTGCCAACTATTGCGAATTGTCCGTAATTATTACGGTTTCGACTGTCAGATTACGGAATTAGGGGCAGGTTGGAAGAATTACGGATTTCAGTGTGTTTTGGAGAATCTCAATTTTGTATCCTTTTTCGTTAAACCCTTTTAGTGCGACGCTGCCGATTTGTTGGCCTTCGATTTTGATCCGCATATTTTCCGAATCAGACTGCAGATTTCGGTGTCTCAATGATCATATCATTTATCAATCATATCGTTTTGAAATGGAATGTCCCGCAGTGGTCTAAGCGATGGCCTCTGATCATTCGTCCGTAAGGGGTCCGGGTTCGAATCCCGTTGAGGCATGGATGTTGTGTTTGTCTTAAGGCACTGGCTCTCTCCCTTTCCAGGAACCAGTGACCCTAAATTAGGGACGGGCGACTGCTTATAGCCCATTGAGTTGCTCACAGTGGTCGTTAAACCTCCAATAAAAAAATAAAAATAAATAAAAAATGGAATGTCCATGAATCATATCGTCAAACAGCGATATTATCGGAAGATTGGTACCGTAATTTTCTTCGTATAATCCGCAGATTATCTGTTAAAAAAGTTAAAATTATAGGTTTTGCGGATTATACACCGATGCGGTTAATACGCCGATTTAAAAAAAAAAAAAAAAAAATTACAACCTTCCGATTTTTAAAAAATCTGCAGCGTGATTGTGCAGGGAAGGGTGTAATAATTGGAAAAGGAACTCCCTCGGAAGAATTTTCCTCAGTTCAGGAGTTTGTACGGAGCGGGGAGGAGGGGAAGGAATGTCGTAACGAAAGATCGGGAAAGTTGTGGGGAGGGATGACAGGGGTCATTTTGATATCGTTGAGGAGAGCTCTGACTGTCGTGCCGGCTCTGTTTTTGGCAAAAAGCCAAAGAAGTACGCACAGCACTTGCTGCACGAACCTATGCGTTTCTCCTTTCGGATTTCATGTGCGCGACCTTGTGTCTAGTTTGCTTTCGTTGTTTTGGCGAACGTCGTTGCTGCTGTTTTCCTACATTGCTAATCATGATGTCTCTGAAAAGGAAACGTTTCAGTTACACTGCCGAATTTAAACTTGAAGTGGTGGACAGAATTGAGGATATGATCGTGTCACTGCGCGATAGTTTTGAGGTCAGAACACAATCTTGCAGCAACATACGGAAAGCCTCTGTGTCGTGATCTAAAACGTAAACAAATCCGTCGGTTTATTCCGCGGGAGAATTCACGGGTTTTTTATTGGCCCACGTATAAGATGATCTCTCAACTCTGAAAGCAGGAATTCCTCCAAAAACTTTCGACTTATACGCGAGTACATACGGTATTTCTACGACTTGTTCTGTATCAGCCTTTCGTCATTGGCAAGGTGTAATGCAATACTCTGGAGCTGCATCGGCGTGATCTATGGATGTCACACCCTTTATCTGTCCGGAGATAAAAAATATAAAACAGTTACCTTTAAAAATGAATTTCTTCATTTAATAAAATCGTTTTTTTTTTTTTTTCTCTCTCTTACTTCTTCGGACCCATTATGTGTTTCTGGAACGTGGAAAGAGCGATGTATTTATTTATTTTCTGACGTCACGTATTTGGAGGATTTTCACTTTGGATCTCGCCCTTTGGATTTAATCACATTCACCTGTAATATTTCATCAGTATCGCTCATTGTTTTGTTGTTTATTTTGCCATATGTGGTACGCTTGTATTCCCTATGTTTTTGCCAATAAAGTATATTTTGAAATAACTGCTATAATATATATAGCCAGTGCCATTAATACCCACCAGATGGAGACCTCTCAGTAGCTGAGACCATCTTACGGATTTATGATGTCAGAAGCTGACTTAAAAATACACATAGCACCGTGGATTGTTGGCCACCATGGTGTAAAGCTAACGCGCTAGGCTATATATGGAGAGATCCATAGATTCAATTCCCCGGCGGCGACTGAAAACAATTTTTCGGTTGCTATGTGTTTCTGGAACGCAGAAAGAGCGATGCATTTATTTATTTATGTAACGGACTTTTCTGTCGGAAATTCCGCTTCTGGTTCAACATCTATGATGTGCGGATTATACGGCGATTTTTATTTCCTGAATATCACAGTCTGCGGATTATACGAAGGATTTTTTTATTATCATTATTATGAATTTCGTGGTCTGCGGATAATACGACTAAAATTACAGGTAATATGCCGTAAGTGTCATCGTAAAAGAGTTTGCGCTTGCTATCGTTGAGGCAGTGCTGTTCGCTTTGCATTGTTGGTGAATTATAAGACGTCGTACGGTCGGAAATCACTTTTTCGAGCCCCGTTCGAAGTGCAATAACGATCAACTTGTCGCAACGCGTGGTCCCGTGATGACGGATGTTTATATTTCTTGCGGACTTTCACCGCGCGGGAGAACGAAGTGCAGTGTTTTATTACTAGAAGCTCTTCACATTATTCATTTCTTTTTCCCAAACAAACAGACACAATCGCAAAACTCCGTGAATTACGAATCCCCATCTTTTTCCAAACTCGTGTTAGCAGAGGATGATTTTATTGACAGCTTGTTCCTCAGACTAGGAGATGTGCTTTTTCCCACTGCGTGAAATTGTTTTCTAAGGTTATTTGAAGTGGCTTGTAGTGAGAGTGAAAGTTTGCCAAGTGATGGTGAGGATTTTGAATCATCTGAGAGTGATATTGGCCTAGCAACATCAAGCCAAAAACTAGCCACCGTGCCACGCACACCATATCTTCTTCAGAAGGTGAAGATCTTCATAGTGAATCTTCAGATCATGAAAGTTCTGAAAGTGAATGGGAGGATGTTAATAGAGAGAAGTGATGAACAACCTCAGCATCTTTTTTTATTAACATGAAATGCAGGGGCCCAAACATGCTCCGGCAACTGATGTGGCACCTATTGCATATTTTTTACTTGTTTTTACCAATTTCATCCTTGGAATTATTGTTTCTGAAACAAATAAATATGCAAAGAGGTTTCTCCAGGAACATCCAAATCTTTCTCCCAAATCTTGAGCAAGGAAATGGAAAATGTTACAAATGCTGAAATAAAGGTTTCCTTGCGTGCCTTCTAATATGAGAGTAATCAGTAGCCCATGTAGGACGAGGTGATTGCCGAAGGCATATCCAGTCAAAACAAATACCAGGATTGTGTAAAATTAAAGACTCGATCAAAGCCTTTGGATAATTTTTTTGCAAAAAAGAATGAAAATAGCGTGATAAACGCTGAATTGCTGTTTACTACAATCGTTGTGGAGCATAACCTACCTATAGCAAGCTGTGATCATGCTGGTCGCTTCTTTCATGCTATGTTCCCAGACTGATATTGATGAAGCTGGATATCCTTGAGCATATGTGGCATGGAATGAAATATCTAAGACAAAGGATTCATCTGGCCTTCCCAAGTATTCCACATTGCCTAAACTAATGTTGGTAATATTGACTATCCCTCACAGCAATTCCTCTACGTATAGAATATTTAGTATAGTAAGGAAATACCTCACGTACTTTTGCCCAACAATGAGCACCAAAACATTAAGTGCCCTTCTTGTACAGAAAAGTAAAGCATTTTCCTCAGGTGAGCTGTGTTATAAAAGTTTTCTGAAAAAGAATATACCACTGCAAAACAAGCAACAAGGGAGTTTTTATGTCAGCAATGACGAGGTAAGTACAATATTGATAATTTAATTTCATATTTTTTTTGTGAGGATAGTGTAAACATGCAAAGTTATTACATATTTCATGCATTAATTTCTCATGAAATACCCATTCCACGCGTTAACGACGTATGGTGATTACCGATAGGCACCTCATACAAGTATTACAGGTTACACAGTAATACTATAATATTGTCCTTAACTTTAAAAAAAAAAATGGTGTGTTACATTACTGAAAGTTTGTGTTACATTATTGAAACATTACTGAAAATTCCCCTATTGATTACTGATATGTTCTGCTAGAGGTTGGCACCTCTGAAATAGCATAGATTCGATGTTCTCATTGCCAAGTGCAAGAACTAACTTTAGCTAAAATAATTACAATTTTGATTTTTAAATGTCAGCAGTATTTTCCCTGATTGCTAGAATTGTTGGGATGGTACTGGCACACATTTTTCCTCAGACGCAGAAATGCTGTCATGATTTCCGTTCTCTCTCTTCTTTTTTTTTATTTTTTAATAGCTGTTTTAGTTTGCTTTGTCTTTAAAGATTCTAAGTGAATTCCAATAGAAAATACAAATTGTTAGATCGATTTGATATAACCGCTCTAACAAAATGTTAAGAGACTCTGTCAGACACTCCATTTTATCATTCCCATTAGACTTCAATTTCAGCAAAAGTTTCCGTGTTCTTTGATACTTATGTAAAATAAGCACTTGAAGCATTTAAAGCTTCAGCATTGTATCATTTAACGGCAATTTGTTTTCTTCAGTCTCATTCTCCCAGCTTGCATTTTTAAACCTATCTGAAACTCTAAATGTTGTGAGTCGTTTAAAATGTTATTTATATACTTGTGTGCACTTAAAATACAGATAAATCAGTTATATAATTTCACCTAATCGATTGAAATATTTCATTATATGTAGAATTTAAATTAAGTCTTAGTTCAAATATTCTTTAAAACATGTAAATACATGGTTTGCCACCTCGGTAGTGCAGTGGTCTAAGCTCTGGTTTCTGACTATTCGTCCAAGTGAGCCTGGATTCAAGTCCCAGATGAGGTATGGGTGGTGTGTTTATCTTACGGCACTGGCTCTCCTTCTTCGTGAAGCCAAAGGTCCTAAATTAGGGATGGACGGATATAGCCCAACAAGTTGCTTATGGTGGTCGTTAAACCTGAAACAAAAAAATAAGACATGATTTTGTTAAATATTATGTAAAATTTATGTTAAACACACTAATTTTTGTAACTATAAAGTAATTAGGGAAAATGAAAGTTATTTATCCTTTATATTCCATATTTTCTGTTTATCTTTATGGACTGTATAATCGGGACGTTCATTATGTGGCGTCTTTTTAATTCTCCCTCATGTGTGAGATGAACATAACATTATCAGTATTAATTTCAGGTAAGCAATTATTTGCAATTACAGCCTGTCTAGAATTTGATAAATCTTGCTTTCAATACATTACTTTATTCCTTAGTTCTCTAAAAATTATCAAAACTGAATTTAAAAAATTGTCTGTAGACATTACGGTTTTATTCGATTTCTGCAGATAGTTTGCTTCATATTTTGTAACATGGAACAATTAGGCACAGTGGCCTTATACACTCTTGCTTGGAGAAACACATCACAAGAGAACCACTTAAACAATGGATCAAAGCCCTTTGTTGGTTGATTCTCTTTCGACATTTCTCTGAGCAGGAGCCCATTCGGTCATTAAGCTTATCTACACTGTGCTATAGAAGAAAGGAAAGCAAACTATTCAACATACAGATTTTTTCTTACATATGAACTGTTTCTACGGGAATGTATTAACAAATTGTACATGGGCAGTATACCACTTAGGTTCAGAAAAGATCATGGAATTATAATACCAAAAATAATATGCCTCATGCATTTAATTGTTATTCATAAAAAGCAGGTAATTGTATAAAGAACAGTTATTTAAAGAATTAACAAATGTATGCTTTCGTAAGGAACGCAAGAATGTAAGGAAATGCAACAATTTGTCGCAATGTTATTTGATTTGCCGCTCTGGAAAAACTCTCAGAACCACCTGGAAAACCTGGAAAAGTCAGGGAATTTTTTTTCTACTTTTGAGTGGGAACCCTGACAGAGTATCTGCAAAGGTGACAATCTCATTCCACTTCATCAGTTTTACCATCTTCACATGTTATACAATGGTGACTATCCCATCCTCTTCATATGATCTGATCTGTAATATTTTCATGAGCCAAAATAATGATTGATTATGTGATGGAATTTTTGTTTTAATGATTTGTCAGTGGTGTGCTGTTGGTATCATTAAAACTAATACCATTCCCTCTATATGTGGGACAAATCGTGTTTACTTAAATTCCTTGGAATTTTTTTCCTTTGTGAATATCAAAACTTTGTAGCAGTGATTCTGTTACAAAATGATCTTGGTTAAAAGCACATACAGTATTTTCTCAAGATGTGAATACTTTCGTTGCATTGCTCTCAAGAACTATTAAGTGCAACACATACTTTTCTAGAGTGTTTCCATGAATTAATGTGCTGTTTGTAAACTTGTAATATTGCATTTAGTTTACCATTTATAAAATCTCTTAAAACTGCTTTAAAAGAACCATATCATATCATTCAATTAATTTTCTTTTTGTGTGTGGCTCTTGCATACATGTAATGTGAGGCCACTGGCACAGGTCAAATTATGACCAGATGAGAAAGTGCTCTATAATAAAGCACAAACTAGTGTATTAAAACATTACAAAAAAAAGTTACTAATTTCGTTGTATTAATATTTTTTAGCATTTGGCTGAGACTGAAAAAGCCAAGCAGACACTTGCCGACATTAAAAGTCGTTATGCTGATATCTTGAAACTAGAAACAAGCATAAAGGAATTGCATGAAATGTTCATGGACATGGCTATTCTGGTGGAAAATCAGGTAAGCTATAGGGACAGTACTAAAAAGTGTGAAGTGAAACAGTTCAAAGAATCCCAGGGAACTTATAAAGTGGCCGCTTGTACATATATAGCTTTAGAATCTAGTTGAAGAAGTCATGAGCTTAGACTTCTCCCAAAAGTTGGGAGGAGGACAGGGGACAGTTGCTGTGATTTAACAAAATATTTCAAGTAATCTGTATATATATATATATATATATATATATATATATTCTATTAAGAAGAGACTGAAGCAAAAAATATTTTTGACTCATACCAAGTACAACATAGAAAAGGTTATGAATTGACCGGTGTGAGTAAAAAGAGAAAGAAATAGAACAACAGAATGTAGAAAGTGTCGAGAATACCGAGCCTTGGCTTTATCAAGGACCAGCAAAGCTCTGCATTTTCTCACTTCCACAAAGACCTATTTGGAAATGGGTTTCTGCAAAGCCATAGATGCAAGTAATAAGCCCACCAAAAAATTTTAAATATATATATATATATGTCATAACCTCCAGAGAGTTGTATGACGAAGCTTTAGTTAACATTTTAGCATGCATCTATAACTTTCCTGGCCCAACTTATGCTCTTCATCTGTTACTAATAAACAGAAAGAAGATGCTTATAGAAAACTCAAGTTGTAAGAGTGACATAATGAATCAGAAATAATGTTCAGCAATAACAAATTGCCAAGTTACCTAGTCGCCTGAGAGAGAATTCTAGGTAACTTGGCAATTTGTTATTGCTGAACATTATTTCTGATTCATTATGTCACTCTTACAACTTGAGTTTTCTATAATCATCTTCTTTCTGTTTATTAGTAACAGATGAAGAGCATGTGTCGGGCCAGGAAAGTTATGGATGCAAGCTAAATTGTTAACTAAAGCTTGGTCATACAACTCTCTGGAGGTTATGACATATATATATATATATATATTAAAATTTTTTTGGTGGGCTTATTACTTGCATCTATGACTTTGCAGAAACCCATTTCCAAATAGGTCTTTGTGGAAGTGAGAAAATGCAGAGTTTTGTTGGTCCTTGATAAAGCCAAGGCTCGGTATTCTCGACACTTTCTACATTCTGTTGTTCTATTTTTCTCTTTTTACTCACACCGGTCAATTCATAACCTTTTCTATGTTGTACTTGGTATGAGTCAAAAATATTTTTTGCTTCAGTCTCTTCTTAATAGAATGTGAATTCTGAATTTTCATAACTGCTGCGTTGCGCGTTTTGATCTTCAGGTTATTTTGCAACTTTCGTTTTAAATTCTTAAGTTTTTCTTATGTTTTCGGCTGTGCTCTTAAGTATATATATATATATCATCATCATTGTCAGCCATTATCAATCCACTGCTGGACGAAGGTCTCCCCAAGTTTCCTCCACAACGGTATGTCTTGTGTCTCCTCCATGTCACTCCCACATGCTTTCGAATTTCATCCACCCATCTCCCATGTGGTCTTCTTCTGGGTCTTTTCCTGTCCCTTGAAATCCAATCTAAAATTTTGGCTGTCCATCGATGGTCTGTCCTTCTAGCAGTATGTCCAGCCCTTTACCATTTCAGGGATTTTACTCTGATCATGATGTCTTCCACTCTTGTCATTTTTCTGATCCACGAGTTCCTCTTCTTATCTCTCCTGGTTACACCAAGCATGCACCTCTCCATGCTCTTTGAGTTGTCTGCAGCCTTTGTATGTCTCTTTTAGTTAAGGTCCACGTCTCTGCACCATACGTAAGCACTGGAAGGATGCATTGATCAAACACTTTTCTTTTAAGACATAATGGCATATTGCTCTTGAAAATTATGCTGTTTCTTCCAAAAGCTTTCCAGGCAAGTTTTGTACGCTGATTAATTTCTTCATCAATGTGACCCTCACTTGATATCTGATGTCCAAGATAAACGTACGTGTCTGTTATCTCCAGCTTTTTCTCCATCAATCGATAAATCTTCATTTCTTGTAAAAGCATTGAACATCACTTTTGTCTTCTGAAAGTTCATTTTTAATCCCACTTCTTTACTCTTGTCAGCAAGTTCCTGGATCATACTCTGCAGCTCTGATGGGGTAGTTGCAAAAATGACTACGTCATCAGCAAAACGAAGGTGGGTTAGATAATCTCCATTAATCTTTATCCCCTTGTTTTCCCAGCTCAGCGCCTGAAAGACACCCTCCAATGTGGCATTAAAGAGCTTCGGAGATATGGTGTCACCTTGTCTCACTCCCTTTCCTACTTTTATGCGTGCTGTATTCTCAAACAGCCGAAACTTTGCACTTGCATTTTCGTAGACGTTATTAATAATATTAATGTATGCATCTTCAGTACAACGCAGGATTTCAGAGCCATTGTAACTGCTGATGGTTTCACCGAATCAAAGGCTTTTTCATAATCGATAAAAGCCATGCACAATGGAAGTTCATATTCCCTCGCTCTTTCAATTAGTTCTCTCAGTACATTGATATGATCTATTGTGCTGTAGCCACTCCTGAATCCAGCTTGTTCTCTTGGTTGAGCCATGTCCAGTGTTACCTTCAAGCGGTGTGAAAGAACTTTAGTGAAGATTTTATAAACCACTGATAGGAGGCTGATAGGTCTGTAGTTCCTGAGATCCTCAATGTCACCTTTTTTATGTAGCAGGATCATTGTAGCGTCAGTGTAGCGTATATATATATATATATATATATATTATATATATATATATATATATTTTTTTTTTTTTAATGCAAAACTCATGGAGCAAAATTTTGAAAAAACAAAAAGTTAACAAAATTCTGAGAATGAGCAGAATAATACCCACCAATCCCCAACCGTCCAAAGCAGTCAAGCTCCTAAAGATTGAAGTCAAACAAACAGAAGAACGCAGGGAAGCAGATCAATGACTGATTCTCCAATGGCTTCGTCAAGGGGAAGCATAAAGAAAATCACTCATTTATCTAGGGGAAGCATAAAGAAAATCACTCATTTATCTACTGAGACCAGTGAATTGTGGGTTTCTGCCAATTTAGTTTGCTATAAGGACAGATTAAATTTAAGGATAAACTTGTCAAATTAAAAAGGGAATTTTAAAAAACAAACTAAATAACATTGCCCGACCGCACAACAACCAAGATAAGCACAACTTCAAATGAAAAGGAAGGGTACCGAGTTTCCCAAAATATAGCAAAACCAGGGGAAATAGTTGGAAGATCCTAACCAAAAAAAGGTTCATTCTTGCCACAGAAAAATTGATAACATTTTTCCTGTAACAGAAAAGGCAAAGCAGTGAAATAAATTTAAACAAAAAGAAGAGAAACTTTACAATTTTGAAAAAGTTAAAATTGAAGCAACAATTTTAAGAAAAGTATGAAAAAAGGTGCACAAGAAACAAAGCACAGATGCAAGATCCGAGAGTGAACCCAAATAACCGAGTTACATGTATCAGAAAAGCATGTAAAATGCACAAAACCCACAGCACAAATATTGAAAAAAAGTAAAGTTTAAATATCAAAGGTTTGGGAAGAATGCTACTAATTGGGTTATTTATTATAATACTTTTTAACTCTTTGGAGCAGAGAAACAAATTTCCTACTCCCAGGTAGGGCATTCTAGTATTAAGGTTTGCTCTGAAAACTCATAGTGGTTTTTTCAGAATGTTAACTCTGATGTTTGAGGTTTCCTCTGTGGAACTTCACTGCTTTTCATCCCAGGAAAGTCCTAAAGTTGGCCGCTAGATGGCGCAGCAAAGGACATGCCTCTGCAGTTAGTTTGGTCTCCCTAGCCATTAGAGTAGCATGCTCTTTCCAGGGCTGGTATGTCGTGTTTCTGTTATCTGTTTGTTTCTTTTTTAATTTTAATTTAATTTTATTTTTTGAGTGGTATTACACTCTTTGAAAGTAGGTTGTTCGTTTTGGCCGTGTTTAAAGTTTTTCCGCGGAAATTTGGTCAGCATTCAGTGTTCCTTTTGTTGTCTTAACATAAATTTGTTTCAATTTCATTTTTCGTAGGCTTTGAGCCTTCCTGTGGGCCTAATGAATAGAACAATATTTTGTAAAATAATTTAACTTGTACCAGCAAAGTACAGCATCACATATAATTTCATTTTTTATTTTATATGTAGGTTGTTTTAACTTATTTAGGTATGGAGTGTAATTTTGTTTATTATAGATGTGCACTAAACTTAACTATCTGTTAAATGATTTCTTGTGTGTCCAGGGCATATAATTTACTTCTCTGTGACTTGCAACCTATCGCTTAGGATTTTTCCTTTTTTTAAATAATTTTGCTGTGGGTCTTGTACATTTTACATGCATTTCTGAGGCATGCAACTCTCGGTTAATTTGAGTTCATTCTCGGATATTGCATCTGTACTTTGTTCCTTGTGCACCTCTTGCTAATAGTCTTCTTAAAATTCTTGCCTTAATTTTGCCTTTTTCAAATTTGTAAAGTTTCTCTTCTTTTTGTTTAAATTTATTTTTTTATTTTTCTGCATTGCTTTTGCTGTAGCAGGGTAAAAGTTATCAATTTTACTGCAGCAAGATTAAAGCTTCACACTTTTTTAGTTTCTTTTTTCCCAGGTTTTGCTATTTTTTGGGACCTCTGCGTTCTTCTCTTTCATTTTGTGTTGAGCTTATCTTGGTTGTTGTGCGGTCATAATTTAACTTGTACCAGCAAACCACAGCATCACAGTAATTAAAATTTTTAAAGTTGGTTGTTTAAACTTTTTAGGTTTGGAGTGAATTATCGTTTATTTTAGATGTGCACTAAAATTAACTATCTTTTAAATGTTTTCTTGTGTGTCTAGAGCATATAATTTGCTTCTCTGTGACTTGCATCCTTGCACTTTGGGTTTAAACTTTACCTTTTTTCAATACTTTTGCTGTGGGGTTTGTGCATTTTACATGCTTTTCTGAGACATGTAACTTGGTTATTTGGGTTCATTCTCAGATTTTGCATCTGTTCTTTGTTCCTTGTGCACCTTTTTTCATACTTTTCTTAAAATTGTTGCTTTAATTTTGGCTTTTTCAAAATTGTAAAGTTTCTCTTCTTTTTGTTTAAATTTATTTTACTGCTTTGCCTTTTCTGTTACAGAAAAAAAGTTATAAATTTTTCTGTGGCAAGATTAAAGTACTCCTTTCTGAACCTTTCTTTGGTTAGGATCTTTCAACTATTTTAGTTCTATTTTCCCCTGGTTTTGCTGTAATTTGGGAAACTCGGTTCCCTTCCTTTTCATTTTAAGTTGTTCTTATCTTGGTTTGAACTGGCAATGTTGTTTAGTTTGTTGGGTTGTTTTTTAAAATTCCTTTTTTAATTTGACAAGTTTATCCTTAAATTTAATCTGTCCTTATAGCAAACTAAATTGGCAGAAACCCACAATTCACTGGTCTCAGTAGATAAATGAGTGATTTTCTTTATGCTTCCCCTTGACGAAGCCATCGGAGAATCGGTCATTGATCTGCTTCCCTGCGTTCTTCTGTTTGTTTGATTTCCATTGTTAGGAGCTTGACTGCTTCAGACAGTTGGGGATTGGCTAGTATTATTCTGCTCGTTCTCGGAATTTTTGTTTGCTTTTCGTTTTTTCAAAATTTTGCTCCTCGAGTTTTGCATTTTTTTAATATTAAGGTTTGATCTTTCTTTTATGCAGCCTCTGATGCTTTGGAATTTCAAATTTGTTCTTGATTTTTGTTCAATCCATGTTGTTTTTTGCTATATATGTACACTATCTACCAACAAGTAATTGGACACCCCTGCAATCGACGATATCTGCGGTCCTGATACACGTCACGGCCGCCGCCGTTAAATATCGTGTGGGAAACAACAACGCAACCAGTCGCATGCAAGATGCCACGCAGTTCGGAGCTCTCTGATTTCGAGAAAGGTGTAATCGTCGGGTATCGCAGAAATGGCCGATCCATACGTGACGTATCCAGCGAGTTAAAGTACCCAAAATAGACAGTGGCCTACGTGATTGGCAAGTGGAAGATGAGAGGTGACTGTCGGAATGTACGCCGACTCGGCAGACCCACAAAACTGGGAGTTAGAGACCGACGGGTGCTGGCCAGAGAAATTCGGAAGAACCGCACCAAATCGATGGGCCACATCCGCGAGGAGTTTCAACAGGCATCCGGGAGTGTTCTTTAGATGAATACCATCCGTAAGGAAGGCTATCTGCTCAGTTATCATGGTCGTGCTGCCACCCACAAGCCTTTGATCACCAAGTCCAATAGCGCTGCTTGGCTAACGTGGTGCAAAGAACGTCTACAGTGGACCGTTGAACAAAGTAAACAGGTTATCTGGAGCAACGAATCAAGGTTCACCCTCTACCGTTCGGATGGCAGGGTCTGGGTTTGGCGTCTGCCTGGAGAACGCCTCCTGCCAGAATGTATTGTGCCAACTGTAAAGTTTGGCGGCGGCGGAATTATGCTATGGGTTTTTTTTCTCTTGGTATATTACGAGACCCTTGGTTGCAATTCCTGGTAGACTCAACGCTGAGACCTACTGCACCATTTTGGATGACCGTGCGCTTCCTACGTTGTGGCAGTTTTATGGGGTGGACCCATGTTACTTTCAGGATGACAGTGCCACCTGTCATGTTGTGAGGTCCACCATGGCTTGGTATGGTGACAATGTGGTTAATCGAATGGACTGGCTTGCGCAGAGCCCGGACCTTAACCCTATCGAGCACTTCTGGGACGAGTTGGAGTGTCAACTTAAGGGGTGCCCACACCGTCCGAAATCGGTGAAGGAACTGACCTGTCTTCTTCAAGCCGAGTGGAAGAAAATACCGCTAGCCGTCGTACAACGCCTTGTTGAGAGTATGCCCCTGAGGGTCGCAGCTGTAATCGCCGCTCGTGGAGGCTCCACCAACTATTGAAGGTGAATAAACTTAGTTTTCCTTTGCTATCACAGGTGTCCAATTACTTGTTGGTAGATAGTGTGTACACACACACACACACACACACACACACACACACACACCAGCTGTGCCCATGGCTTCACTCGCACAGAAGATATCCCTGAAAAACAGGGCTATGATAACACGTGTAATCCGATCCATCCATTAGAACTGTACTTGAATTTCATAGCAACCGATGGAGGAAATTGGCCAAAAGATTGTACAATCTATGCAGTTCTGAGACCCATTTCAACTGTTCATCACGACGGTTTAGTATAATGTCTCTTAGCCCATTATCTTCATTGACCAAAAGAACAGCAACTTCATTGGTGGAGGTAGCATTTATAATGCCCCCTAGGTTCATTTTCTGGTCTTTGGTCTGCGTGTATTATAAGCTGCAATTCATTTGCTCCAAAATTATTTTTGACGTTTTACTTAAAACTGTGAATGTAACTGTTCCTGTCATGTAACACTCTCTGAAGTAGTGTAATAAATTTGACCTTTAAGTTTAGTACTATATTGGAATGAACAGGCAGCTGGTCAGCATCTGAAACGAAATATATTTCTAAGTACTGAGGGTTGTTACCTTGAACTGGGAAGTAGACTCCCAATTAAATGGTATATTTGCCCCTGAACTTTAATTGTTGGCATAAAATTGCCTTCTCATATTTCTTTTGCACCAAACAACGTCATTTGAAATAAAGAGTTGTACTGCCTAATGTTGTTTAAAAAGTGTGTTGATAATGGATGTATACCCATTAGCAAGTCTTTGATTGGTCGTGGTGGCTCTTGAATCTGTGAAAGAGCAATTTGCCAGCAGTGCAACATAATCCGTTTGGTTCATCAGACCATTTTTTTGCATTACATTTATTGCATACCTTATCCATTTTACCTATTTGAACATCATTTAGATGGGCATAATCAATACTTGGGTCGTAATGGAATGCTAACCTACTGTTATTGTGTACTAACTGTTGATTCCGCTCTCTAGACCTGGTGTAACGCTCTCGCTGCTCGTTAATTCTCTGAGCACGTTCAGCGGTGGTTTCCCTATTTCGAGCCTGAGCTGTTCAAACGTTCTGGTCAGCAAGCCAGTGAGAGCGTTCGACACTAGTTTCTCTAAGTCGAGCTGCTAAAGTGCAAGCATTATTATGACACAAACAATTCTTCCTCAATATCATTTTGCCTTAGTCTTTTTTGTTGCCTTGAGGTGGAAGTCTGCCTCGACAACTGTGATTTTCTTTTAGGCATTTTATTTATGGTACTAAATCAGGGTGATGCTACATAATAAACAAAACAAAAGTCTGCACTTCCTGCAGTTAAGCACTCTTGAAATAAAACTAAAATCAAAACTGTCTTTATTTTTCTTTCCATCAAGCAAACGTAGACTTCAAAAAGAAAGAGAATTTTACCTCGATAAACACTACTAGCATACCAACGGTGAAAGAATTATGCTAATCGTTTCAGCTGTTTTCAAGATTACCTATTCAGAATTGTAGGATTATGCCAATGTGATTTTATAGATCATGACGTGCTCAAACTATCAAATCCAATTGGAGAGCTCTCAGGCAAAATCTCAGAAGCCATTATTGTTTTAATATAAATTCCGTATATTATTGTGAACTACTTTCTTTCATGTTGGGCGGGTTCAGGTTGTATGTAAACAAAACAGAACGATACACGGGAAAGTTTTCTGTTTCAACGGTTGTGCACGCAGATACATTTTATTTTTGTACAACTCTGTGTATATATATATATATATATATATTAGAGATGAAGCGAATCCTAAATTTTCTCGAATCCGAATCCTAAAAGGTTCTCAAATCCCTCGAGTCTCCTGAATCTCGAATCCTTCATATAAGAATCATAAAAAAAAAAAAAAAAAAAAAAAAAAAAAAAAAAAAAAGCGAAAGAAGCATAAATTTTTTTAAGCTTTTAATGAGCTTTTGAGCTTTTAATTTTTCTACTAAAAATTAAAAGCTCCTAATTGAAGCAAAATTTGAAATCTGTGTTTAATGAAAAACAAATTAAAGAATACAGTTTTCAAAAATATCATCATCATCATCATTGTCAACCATTATCAATCCACTGCTGGACGAAGGTCTCCCCAAGTTTCCTCCACAACGGTCTGTCTTGTGCCAGTCTCCTCCATGTCACTCCCGCATATTTACGAATTTCATCCACCCATCTCCCATGTGGTCTTTTTCTGGGTCTTTTCCTGTCCCTTGGAATCCAATCTAAAATTTCGGCTGTCCATCTATGGTCTGTCCTTCTGGCAGTATGTCCAGCCCATTGCCATTTCAGGGATTTAACTCTGATCATGATGTCTTCCACTCTCGTCATTTTTCGGATCCACGAGTTCCTCTTCTTATCTCTCCTGGTTATACCAAGCATGCACCTCTCCATGCTGCTTTGAGTTGTCTGCAGCCTTTGTATGTCTCTTTTAGTTAAGGTCCACGTCTCTGCACCATACGTAAGCACTGGAAGGATGCATTGATCAAACACTTTTCTTTTAAGACATAATGGCATATTGCTGTTGAAAATTATGCTGTTTCTTCCAAAAGCTCTCCAGGCAAGTTTTGTACGCCGATTAATTTCTTCATCAATGTGACTCTCACTTGATATCTGCTGTCCAAGATAAACATACGTATCTGTTATCTCCAGTTTTTCTCCATCAATCGATAAATCTTCATTTCTTGTAAAAGCATTGAACATCACTTTTGTCTTCTGAAAGTTCATTTTTAATCCCACTTCTTTACTCTTGTCAGCAAGTTCCTGGATCATACTCTGCAGCTCTGATGGGGTAGTTGCAAAAATGACTACGTCATCAGCAAAACGAAGGTGGGTTAGATTATCTCCATTAATCTTTATCCCTTTGTTTTCCCAGTTCAGTGATTGAAAGACATATTCCAATGTGGCATTAAAGAGCTTCGGAGATATGGTGTCACCTTGTCTCACTCCCTTTCCAATTTTTATGTGTGTTGTATTTTCAAACAGCCGAATCTTTGCACTTGCATTTTCATAGATGTTATTAATAATATTAATGTATGCATCTTCAATACCGCAGGATTTCAGAGCCGTGGTAACTGCTGATGGTTTCACCGAATCAAAGGCTTTTTCATAATCGATAAAAGCCATGCACAATGGAAGTTCATATTCCCTCGCTCTTTCAATTAGTTCTCTCAGTACGTGGATATGATCTATTGTGCTGTAGCCACTCCTAAATCCAGCTTGTTCTCTCGGTTGAGCCATGTCCAGTGTTACCTTCAAGCGGTGTGAAAGAACTTTAGTGAAGATTTTATAAACCACTGATAGGAGGCTGATAGGTCTGTAGTTCCTGAGATCCTCAATGTCACCTTTTTTATGTAGCAGGATCATTGTAGCATTGTTCCAATCCTCAGGAATTTTCCCTTCATTAAGGCATCGAGTGAAAATTTGGGCGAGTACTGTTTCGATTTCTCCACTTGCTTCTTGTATGATGTCTACAGTAATTCCATCTTCTCCTGGAGCTTTTCCCCTCTTCATGTTCTTGATTGCATGTGCAACTTCTGCTGGAAGGACTGGAAGAACTCTGGTACTGGTACCTTTCATGTTGTCTGGAGTACATGTATCATCCCTTTCATATAATTTGGAGTAGAAATCTTTCACTCTTGTCAAAATTTCGCCTCTATTTCTTGTTATAGAACCATCTTCTTTTCTCAGAGCCATAATCTGTTTTCTTCCCTTACTGAGATGTCCCTTTGCTATCTTTAGGCTTTGGTTGTTTTCAATTGCTTTCCTCACTAGCTCACAGTTGAATTTCCTTACGTCTTCAGTGATACTTTTTCGTGCTGTCTTGCATAGCTCTATATATTCCACTTTGGAAGTCACATCTTCTTTAGTTGCCCTCATCTCTCTTCTTTTTTGCATCAACATTTTGGTTTTTTCTGATAATTTGTTCACATGCAACTTGTTCTTAGACCCAGCTAATTTTGTTGCTGTTTCCATAAGAGCTTTGGTTACTTTTCTGTTAACTTCCGAAATATCCACTTCTTCCGATGTTAGGCCTTCTAAAGCAGAGAATCTGTTCTTCAGTTCCAACTTGAAAGTATTATGGTGTTTTTTAAGGTTGGTTATGTCAATACATTTTGTATGTTTTATGAGCTTGCCACGTTCCAGTTTAGTGTTGAGGTGCATCTTACATCTCACCAATCTATGGTCACTACCTGTGTTGAACTTGTTCAGCACACTGCAGTCTTCGATGACGAATTTTTTGTTACACATAATAAAATCAATTTCACTTGTTGTCCCAATTGGATGTCTCCATGTCCATTTCCTGTGTGGCTTTTTCTTGAAAAAGGAATTCAAGATGAAAAATCCTTCTGCCTCTGCAAACTCAACGAGAGTATTTCCACGCTGGTTTCTGTTGCCGTGACCGAATTTACCTACTGAAGTTTCATTCTGTTGCCGTTGCCCTATTTTTGCATTGAAATCGCCCATAATTATCTTCAAGTGCTGCTTACCTTTATTATTTAGATGACGAATTTCCTCATAAAATTCTTCAATTTCTTCTTCAGGATGACTTGTGGTGGGTGCATAAGTTTGAATAATCTGAGCCTGGTATCTTCTCGATAGTTGGATAACGAGTCGTGCAGCTCTGTCAGAGGAACTTTCAACTTCTACCACTTTATCCTTCAGTTTCTTGTTTATTATAAATCCAACACCACTAGTTCTACCAGTATCTGTCCCACGGTAATAGAAGAGATGTCCACTTTTCAGTTCAATGAGATCTTCTCCTTTTCTCCTTACCTCACTTAACCCGACAATGTCCCACTTGATCCTTTGTAGTTCCTCTTCCAATTCAAGAAGCCTTGAATCAGAAGATAGGGAGCGTCCGTTGTAGGTAGCCAAGGTCAGCATCAAATGGCAGCCTAGTCCGGTCCTCCGGGGATTCTTAGCACCCTCTGCCTTCATGTCGCACTGGCCGCTGCCTTGGCCAGGTACATTCCAGCTGCCGGAGACTGAGGGCCAAGATTTAAGTTGTAGAGTCATTTTGGAGGTGTTTGGCCATAACTCACCACGCTGGCCAAGCGGGTTGGTGAGTGTGGGATAGCATTTCCTCTGATCCCGATGGTATAGTTATACCGCTATTAGCGGTCGTCAGAGCCCCTTTAGTGGGAACAGGATGCACCACGAGAAGGCGGGGTTGACATTTGTCAAGGAGAGGCTGTGATGTTACGCATCACCTGACCTTACATCCCTCAAAAAATATACCCATACTTATTAAGAAGATACAAATGAAATTTATATTTTACATTTACTAAATGAAGTACATAACTCTTGAGTCTTGAGGTTTATTTCCATTTCTGAACATAATTTGACAAAAAGATATTCTAGTAACAGTTCACATTTTTGACATTTTTTTTTAATAACAAAAGTTCCAAAATCTTTTTAAATCAAAGCAAGTGTAGGGGTGAGGAGGATTATTTCAAGAGTTAATGTAGATAAACACTAAAGATGGAACACTAAATTGAGTAATTCTTTCCAGAAAATTAAGAAAAATAAAAAACATGTTTGTTTTAAGAGTTAATAAAAACACTGAACTCTCTCAGGGCAATGTAAAAAATTCAGAAACCTTTAATGGAGATTTTTATTTAAAAACACCAGCATTCAAACTTGCCCTCGAGGTCATCAACTCGCTTTCGAAGCCTACTTCATTTTTTATCAGCTATAACACCTGATGTGCAGAGATGCCAACTTGTACGGATTTTCACTTCGTCTTACGGGTTTACGGAAGGCACCCGAAAAACTACGTAAAAGCCCAGCAAGATTCCTGAATGCAATTTTGTATTTTTTTACCTTTTTTGGGGGAAAAAAACATACTTTACAGATAGTCCTTATACGCCTTCGCAGGGATGCCTATCCCTACGCATTTGGCGTAGAAACTAGTCATTTCTTTAGCTTTACTACGCACTACGCACCATATGCCTAATACTACGCGTTTGTTGCTATGACGCCGCATTTCCAACCCCCCCCCTCACACACACACACACACACACACTAACTTTATTTAGCATAATTTTTGTGTTATTTGCGGACCCCCTTAGCGTTTCCCATGGACCCAAGTGCTTTAGTGTATTCAGACAACTCAATAACAGGTTGCATATAAGAATAGTCAAAAAGCGCAATGCAGAATCTCCATCAATGTTTTGCCAGCTATACTTCGGTATCTGGCCTGCGTCGTCTGCTACAACAAAGCAACTGCCGATAGGTGGCGCTTCTGCTGCTTCGCCGCCGAGGCTGGAGGTTCCACGCTGATCCTCGGCGATGTCACAACCCCACTCCCTACCTCGGACAAAATGACTAATCTTGGTGTAGATATGATAAAATAAAAAAATTGTTTACTGCATTTTATTTCATAATTGCTGTGTATTGTTAAAAAATTCAAGGGTTGGCACAATAATTTTTTTCCGAAACTGTTAAAATCCGGAAAAAACAAAAAAGGCCAGAAGGAAAGAAAGAAAGAAAGAAATCGTGCTTTACATGCGGGTATTCTTTGTAATGGTTTTGTTTAAGTTGCGTCTCTCGGCCGGCTTAAGCTGTTGAAAGCACATTGCAATGTCCGTAGTAGGTGAATGGCTCAAGATAAGTACTGAAGTGAGGGATCCCTGCCCAGGGCAAACAGTGTGATGTTTTTACAAACTGGGAAACAAAATTGTGGATTATCTTTTTCCTGAATTTTCAGTTAAATGTACAGAACTGTTTACAGATGCTGTCATTTATTTAAAAAAAGTGACCCTGAAAATTTCACTTCGATAACTAAAAACTTTTTGAGTTAGAAATGCAATTTTCTTATTAATCCCTCTTTCTCTAAATGTCCAATTTTTTTTGTGTGTATGTAATTTAAAAAGTTTTCACCGGATTTAGGCGAAATTTTCAGGGTAACTTTGTTTGACCAAGTTAGGACATCTATAAAAAAATCAGCTTCTTTTTAAAATGAAAATTCGAAAAATTAATTTTTCACATTTTAATCCTCAGTTAGGCAAAGACGCAATACAACAACAGCAGGTGGCAAATGGGCTCAGAGTAAAAGGGGGAGAGAAATGAATGTTGCAAGCTCATAGTTCTCGGTCATCTGCGCTTTTTCGTGAAGTTAATCTTTCTTTCTTTGAACGTCTTAATAATAGAGAAAAGTGCGTAATTTTAAAAGTTTGCCTTGGATTCAAGCGAAATTTGCAGGGTAATCTTATAAGACCAAGTTATGTTATCTGTCAAAAATTCAGCTCTATTAAGTGAAAATTTGGATTTTTTTTTTTCTTTTGCATTTTTATTCTTAGTTAGGGAAGGAGTAACTCAGCAGGTTGCCGTGAATGAAAGGGAAGACGTTACCGAAACCCACATAATAGATTATGGGGGTCTCGCCCACGCAATGCCCCCGTGGGTCTCGGATGCGAGTGACAAATGGTACATGCCTGTTGGTCCTTTTTAAGCTGCTCTTCTCTTTCATGAAAATAAAATGCTGATGTTATTCGTTTGTGTATAAGTCGCTAATTGTTTAAATCAAAATCTCAAATCCGCACATACAGTTCTCAATATTGATTTTTTTCTGGTTATTTTTATAACTGTCTAGTCTGTAGTAAATTTAAAACATCTTAAAATACTTTTTCGTAATATTTCTTGTGTTTACACATGAAAGCTCAAAACTACGCATTTTTATGGCTTGGACTACACATGAATGTTGTAAGAGGTTGGCATCCCTGCCTTCGTCCGCTAACGGAAGCTCTGCCTCTGTTAGCCGAGGCTGTAATCACTGATCGTCACATGATTCCCCGAACAGCCATTCGAGAGGCAAACGTCACGGCGCAACCACGTTCTCGAGGAGCAAACGGAAGTCCCTCGGGAAACTGGTTGCGTCGAGAAGACGTTTGTATTTGAGAGCGCTGTGCGCAAAATCTGAGCAGGAACTCAGCTGCTCAGCACCTTTTGCGAACTGTTTACGTTGATTACATGTGGCTTTGTGCTCGTGAAAATTTTAGTGCAATGAAATGTTTTAATTTAGATTAAAACAAAATGAAACGTAGCAGTGAAACAACTGTGACAACAAAAAGAGCAAAGTCAGTTAAAAACTTATTGTCAAGTGTATCGCAAGATATATAGTAAAGAATGGACTTTTTATGAAGCATCTAAAGTTTTGCCGAATCACGTGTTTTGTAAGACATGCGGCTGCAATTTCAGCATAGCACATGGTGGCCGCGATGATTGTAGGCATCATGCGGAGAGCAAGAAGCATAAAGATTATGCGAAGTTGAAATCCCAGTCTTTGAGGAATTTTTTTATCTGTGAAAACTAATGATTCTACTGAAGCACAGCTCTTATTTACGTCGTTCATCATTGAACACAACTTGCCTATCGCAGCTGCCGACCATGCCAAAAATCTGTTTCGTAGGATGTTTCCGGATTCAGAAGTTGCAAAAAATTATGCGTGTGCTAGAACAAAAACAGCAGCACTCATCCATTGGTTAGCTGATTCAACCAAAGAAAAAATATTGTCTGTTATTAAAGAGCAAGCATTTTCTTTAGCAACTGACGAAACTAATGATACAAATGATAAAAAAATTTATCCTATTGTTATAACATACTTCGATGCGATAATTGGCTGCAATAAAACAGTTGTGCTTTCATTGATAGAAACATCAGACAACACAGCTAAAGGAATTTTCACTGCCATTGATAGTGAACTGAGAAAAAAAAACGTATCTTGGAAAAACTGTGTAGCATTTTCATGTGACAATGCGAGTACGATGGTGGGCAGTATAAAAGGTGTTGCAACTCTAATAAAAGAGATTCAACCTTCTATTGTCATAGCCCCTTGTACTTGCCATCTTATCCATTTGGCTGCAAAATAAGCTTCCTCAAAGCTTAAAAATTTTGATGTAGAGCAATTTGTAGTTCAGTTATTTTTCTACTTAGATAAAAGCTCAAGAAGAAAAAATGCACTGAAAATAAGCCAAGCAATCTGCAATTCAAAACCACACAAGATATTGAAGTACATAAGTACCCGATGGCTATCACTTCTTGAAAGTGTTAATAGAATTTTAGAACAATGGGAAGCTCTTGAAAATTTTTTTGTTGCTAATGAAGATCATGGATAGTTTAAAAACTTGCTGTCTTCAATAAGGAACCCATTATCCAAGTTGAACTGTTTGTTCCTGTCTTCAACACTTCCAGTTTTTACTGCTATTAATCAAGAATTGCAGCATGAAAAACCATTGATATTTAAGCTTAGAGGTAAGGTGAACAATTTATTAATGAGTTTAATTTCAAGGTTTATCAAACCTCATGCTTTTGACACTACCAAAAATGTTAAACTTATAAAATATGACAAGGTTAAAAACCAGAAAGCTGATAATGATTTGGTGATAGGAGCAAAAACTCGTGCATACATTAAAAATTGTTCTGCTTTGAGCAAAGATGATATTGGATCATTTTACCATTGTGTGAGAGAATTTTATGCTCTGCATGTTGTTATATAATAAAAAAATTCCCTTAGATAATGAGTTTTTATCACATGCTGTAGTTGCTGATATCAGTTTGCAAAAAGAAATAACTTTTTCATCAATACAATTTTTATCATCCATCTTTAATTTCTCCACTGATGAAATGGATAAGTTAGAAGTAGAATTTGCCAACTATCAAAATGAAACTTTTGATTTTGATAAATTAGATAGTAGAATGGACAAAGTGTGGCATGAAATTTCTATAATGAAAGATGATAATGGGAAGACAACATACGAAAATTTAAGTAAATTGATGAAAAATGTTTTAGTTGTTCCTCATAGTAATGCTGCAAGTGAGAGAGTTTTCTCTTTGGTGCAGAAAAATGCCACTAATTTCCGACCCAACTTGTCAACAGGAACATTAAGTGTGTTGATGGTTGAGAAGACCATGGACATTGCAAAATCTGAACTTTGCTATGAGAAGAAGTTTACAAAAGAAGAAGTGAACAGAGCAAAAAAAAGCAACTAAATTAAGTCTTAAGGCCAATTAATCACTTATGGAATTTTAAAATAAATATTTTTGTTGTACTGAAAATCTTACTGAAAGTTGAAGCAATTGTACTGAAAACTTCAGATTTTTGTACTGATGATCCTTCTCTCAGGTTGGCATCTCTGGATGTGCTTGAATAGTCTTTCTGACATTACTGTCGATGGTGGTGTGATTAAGAACTTTTTAGGGAGTTTCCTCAAGTTTTGATAGTTTTTGTTGTCCTTCCAGTATTTAAAGATGTCCGCAGATGGTAGAAGCAGTGTTTCTGCTAAGTAGGCATTTATTTCTTCTTCAGGAGACAAACTGTAACTCCTGCTCACTGCTGGTAGATGGTATCATCAATTGAGAATAGTAACTTCACATGCTATGAACTCCTTGTTGTTGAGTTAATGATTTTTGAGTGGTATCTCTTTGACTTTGTTCTGATGACCGCAGATCAGTATCATCTACTTGTGAAATACTAATACCAGAAATTTCAATGGCCAGTGTTGAGTTAACTTGCTCAAGGTTTTCTCTGCTCAAATATACACTTCCTTTGAATCGGGGATCCAGTATAGTTCCAAAAGCATACAATTTTTCAGTCTCAACAGACTGATAACGCCTTTACAGATGTAAGCAAGTCATTTCGAAAACCCTGTACAGAACCTAAAGTTGATTTAAAGTTTTGTAGAATACTAATGGTGCTATTCACTAAAGGAATTATTTCTGAGATTGTTACTTCGCTGGAACTATCAAACAAATCTAGAATTCGTATCACTTCTTTTATAGTTGTCCACAGTCCAGCACTAAGATCTACCTGAAAATTTAACTCTGAAGCAGTTAATAAAACAGCTTGCTTTTGTTCCATGAGACAAATGAGCTGAGAATTCCATCTAGTCGGTCCGTCTTGTATCAAACAATGGGGTTTAAGACTTAGCTTAGCTTGAGAAGCTCGTAAAACTTTCATGGCTTTAGGAGAGTGCTTGAAATGTCCCACATTACTCCAGCAGGTTGACATTATTTCCTTTGATACGACGTGGTTTGGTTGTTAAGATATTATTCTATTACGATGATGAACTTACTTCTGAAAAAAAAATGCAAATATTACACAATTTTATTTTTAAAAAGAAGAAAATGGCCGGTGATCAATCTAGGGACCCCAATTAAGAATTTTTTTTCATCAACGACTAACACCCCAGGTACGATCCTTAAAAACTCCCAGTAAATGGAAGGTGATTCCACCACCACCGACAAGAGAAATTCACATGACACAAAATAATTTGATTAGACATATGTTCCAGGTTAACTATAAATTTATTTTGTGCCCCCAGGCACATGTTGGCAAACAACTCAGTACAGGGAAATTTTAGGTGGCTAGGCCGAATAAAAAAAATAATTTAGCTATGAATTTTAGAGTCCAGAGCCTGTTAACAGTCCTAAATAATCCTCTCAGAAACCCTGGTCTGCAAACCAAGTAGTTTTCACCTGTGTGGTTTAGAGGATGAAGGAGGTAAGTGGCACAATTTGGTTACCAGCCTGCCTTACAAAAAAATCATCAAAGAATGTGATCATTCACTCAAAGAGTGTTAAGAGCTTAATGCTCGATGTGCATATCTGATAACTGTTGAACCTTGAGCTAAATGCTCTTTACAATTTAGATTTAAATGGTTAAGAGTGACATTTTAAAATTTTCTTTTTTTTTACAACACACCGCTTTCGGTCAGTTACCTAGAAAAATCTTTTTCTTACTTTACAGTAACAGAAAAACCAAACAAACAAAAATGTCAAGTCACTTTCCTCTCATTTGAGCTAACGAAAAAACCCTGTTCTAACAGGAAACCAAAATTAATATATTTCAATCCATTTCTTTGGTCACTGGCATTAACTAGACATTTTTACAAAAAAAAAAAAAAAAAAAACACGATGACATTATATTACATTTGTTGGTTCTGGCCAGACCATTAATTCCAAACATACATTTTGCATTTCCCTATTTTCCTCCCATTTTAATTTCACCTTCCCCCCATTTTTTTTCTCACCCCTGAATTTTAACCTTTTACATCATTCCATTTCTGATCAAGACACATTTTTTTTCTTTCAATTTTAGGTGGTCCTCATTTTTTTTTTTTTTTTCTCTCTTCGTTTTTCCTCCTCTTTAAATTTTCCTTTTGATGCCGAATTGGAATTGGTGTTTGTGCTGTTGCTACTAAAGCCGGCACGCCGTGGAAACGGGGCCTGATGCGCTTATGATGACATGGTAGGATTTTCCCTCTTCTCCTTCATTTCTTTTATTCTTTTTCTTACTTACTCCCGATGCTGGCCTTTGAGGAGACTTTCTCTCTCTCACACACGGCGACAGGCGGCAGCGATGTTACCGAGCAAGTTACGAGGCGTAATGACCGCTAGTGCCTCGGGACGATGTCAAGCACTTTTTCGCGCCATCTCGGCAGCAGAGTAAATTTTGAGCCATGGAAAAATTTGAAAAGAAAAGGATCGTTCCTACCGTTCTTGGGCCATCGCGGCCGCACTTTCCCGGTGCTGGCAGGTTCGGCATCCGGACGTCCGTCGTGCGGACTCCCTCCTTTACTCGATTTTTTTATTTTTTTTATTGTGGGACTCTCCCTTACGAAGTCTGGTATCGAAGTGTGTAGCAGCACGCAAAAATTCTCCGCTCCTCGCCGAATCCCTTGCGCACGCGCCCGAAATGGCGGAAGGCAATTGGCCTGAAGTTAAGTCAGAAGGCGGAGAGAAAGACGCAATTCCCAGAAATCGCTCGCTCGCATCTTCTCGGAGTCAGGCTTGAACTTTGACCCACGAAAACGGGCGCTGCGGTGAACCTCGCAGAATTCCGCCCAAATCCCGACGTGTTCCTTGTGCCAAGCGAAAAATGCCTTTTCGAAGTAAACAAGAGCATAAATAAATCGGACTTTCTGCACTGGTAAAGCTGGGAAAACGTCCTCCCAGATGCCATTCTACGAATTTATCGCTTTTAGAAAAACGACACCAGAAACTGTAGCCATTTTCGTTCTTTCTTTCTGAACAAAGACTTTTAGAGAACCACCTTTACAAAAATTCATTAAACAAATTAACTAACATTAACGAACATCGTTACAATTAACTTCGTAACGCATAAAAATCGAATTCTCTCTAGCTACAGGTACGACGATCGGAATTACGAAAAAATAGCGTAACGCAACGATGTGTTATTTTGCCCTGATGCATTAAGCCACAATTTTATTATTTTGCTAAATGACTATTAAATATCATTGACGATAGCGCACGCACAATTAACTTAGGAAAGTCACTTCGTTACGGAGCGATCGCCGACCCGCTTTTTTTCTAGCAGTCGCTGCATTATACTATCACTAGTTAATACCAAGTAAGATTCATACTAAAACCAACTAAATATTAATACTAGGTAAGATTTTAATTACGAAAGGTTACTAAATTAAGCCCGATACACACAACAACGATTTTAATACACGCTACTGACATATGGCATAAACACGCGTTTTTTCTCTCATTAGATACCACTACAATAAGATAAAATACTTCAAACACTACATGTTTACAAATTACTTTTCCATTATTAAAGCTTACATAATAATACAATAAAAGAAATCGCGATAACGACGGTAAATACGGAACTACAACCTTACGATTTTTCTTTTTATCGCTACGTTATCCCGACGATCAATAACGCCGAACACCGCAGCGTTGCCGCTGATTTTAAACTGATACACCTAACACTATACATATATAAACTGCACTATACACTTAAGAAACTAAGGCAAATCAATTCATATACACTACATCGTATACTGCACTAAAATAAACTTCACTAATATCTCTTCCCTGAAAGTAAACAGTGCACTAAAAAATTCAATGGAAGGAAGAAAAAAAAACATTGCATGAAAGAACAACAAAAAAACCCAGCAATATAGCATGATGTCAAACTTCCTTAAATCTACTTCCCAGCTAGTTACACATCCCTTAACTAGCAACAGACATCACAAGGCTAACTTACTTAGACCTATTCACATAAATTTAACTACACACACAGAGATCAACACTTCACAGAGAAATCAGAAAGAGAATAAAATAAATGAAAAGAATTTACTTGATTTTTCTTGACTCTTAAATCTATTTATTTTTTCTAACTCCCTCCTTGCCAAAGGGATTTGAGATCATCTCATGACAAAAATTATCACTCTCATTGAGAGTGCGTGGATCTGGTGACGGGTTTTCCGATCCAAAAATATTGGCCCATTAATTTAGAGATCGGAAAAACGTCAACAGATCACCTTAATTTCACTCTTGTTCAGTAAACCATCTTTGAGGACTAATTGAAATGTATGAGTAAGGCATGGCAAGTGGTCAAAGGTACTGTGTTCTAAAGCTGCAACCATATTAGGCCCATTGTCTCTCATGAAACACACAATTTTTTCTAAGAGATTCCATTCTTTCATAGTGTTGGTAATGAAAGTTTCTGTTGTAGGTGCTGTTTGTGAAACTTCTGCAAAGGGAATACATACTAAGCAAAAGTGATGATACTCAAAATTTTTATCTGTGAAATGAAACTGAGGTAATCGTCAGAAGATGTTGATGTCCACATGTCGGTTGTTACTGCAATAAACTCGGTTTCATCTAAAAAATTCTCAACTTTTATTTTTTCTTCTTCATACATCTCTGTAATTACCTTTCGGGCAAAGTGTTTCCTGCTTGGGATGATATATCTTGGCTCAAGGTGGTTTATCAACTTTTAAAAATCTTGATCTTCTACTACGAACAATGGTTAGTTATCTTTGCAGATCATTTCGCTGACTAATCTGGTAATTGTTTTTGCTCTTTTGTCTCCAGGCTTAAAACTTTGCATTTTATCAATAAATGCTTTCGGAGTCAGTTGGTTAGAAGATACTACTTTGCGTTTTACTGGGGGTGCTTCGAAAGGGCTTTGTTCTCCATAAGAAGAAGCTGCTGAACTTGGACTAGGAGTTCAACTAACTGATGCAAGACTCCCAATGACAGCTGGATTCATCTGGGTCATTATTGTCTTCCAATCGGGAGTCAACTCTGACAGTCAAAGGGCTTAAGGGTGAAGCTGCAGTTATTAATGGCGATGGTGAACTGCTATCTTTCAGTTCTTGAAATTTGGATGAATGTTTGGCTTTTAAATGTTTCCACATTGCTGAAGTAGTTAGTATCTCTGGAATAAGCACCAAACACCAAGTTTTTTAGGTTAAGATTCGAATGATGAAAAAAGCACAAAGATTCGAGTTTTCGAATCTCGAATTTTTCAGGTTGGACTATTAGACGTAGAAATATTTAAAAAATAAGATTGCAACTACACCTGATGAAAAAAACTGCATAATTTTAAGCAGAAGGCATTCTCAAAAGGTTTTTCTTGTGGAGCAGTATCTGATCACAAAGGAACTTTTTCACTTGAGTTTTCAAAAGCGCAGATTTTGTTGCAAATATGTCGAAAATAGAAATATATACTAACTCCCCCTTGTGGCAAAACCGTTCTTTACCAAAATTTAGAAATTATATATAGAACATTTCCCACCAGGAGCTCGATTTGAATGCAAAACTAATTTTTCAAATCGAACTTTTAGAAACAGAGATATTGAGGAAATTGCAAATTAATGTTTCACCCCCTAGAAGAAAAACTAGAATCCACTTGAAAAAGAAATTGTACCCAAAATAATTTTCATTATAATGGTATCAAAAAGAAGAAAGAATTATTTTTTTTATTGGATATTTAGAACCAATGGTGTGGAATAAAATGTGTTTTGAATTTGATAGCATCTGCATTTATGTCCTCTAGTGGCGTAGTTATGCATCTGGAGAAAAAAGAAACAAAAGCATGGTTCATCATTCTCACATATCAAGCTTCCCAATGCAAAAGCAATTTTTCGAATTGGGCAAATAGTTGCAGAGATATAGTGTCCACAGATGGATGAATGGACAAAGTGATAACATAAGTGCACTTTTTTTTCTGTTACAAAAGGTGTGCTAAAAATGTGTTGTTCTAACTTCCAAGTTTGCTTTTCAGTGGCAATGCTACTTGAACTAAAACTGGGATATACATTCTTCCATTAAAAAAGAAAAGAAAGTTTTTGTCATGCAGCTTTTGTGCAGAATTATTTATTGCTAAAACTACACTCCTTATTAAATTTTATTAAAATAATCTGATCATTCCTTTATTTTTTTTTATAGGGTGAGCTGTTGAACCATATACAGTACAATGTGGAGAACTCATTGCAATATGTAAAAAGTGGTAGCGATGAATTAAAGAAAGCTGAAGATCATCAGAAAAAAGCAAGAAAAGTGAGTTTAATAATAATTATACATATCTATGCACATCAGTTTTAAATTAATGCAAATTTTATGATATAAATTTGAAGAAATTTTATGTACAAGTAGTTCTTTATTTATTTATTAAAGAAATTTTTTTACGTGAATTAGCCTTGTATGTTTCATAGTGTTAAGCATTGTATTAGGCTGACCAAAAAGTTTGTTTGGTTTTTCTGTAGAATGGCTCTAGTAGCACTTAGTTGTCTTTAACTTCATTCGAAACTTAGTTGTCTTTAACTTCTTGGTTGTCTTTAACTTCATTCAAAAACTTAGTTGTCCTTAACTTCATTCGAAACTTAGTTGTCTTTAACTACATTCGAAACTTAGTTGTCTTTAACTTCATTCGAAACTTAGTTGTCTTTAACTTCATTTTAAACTTAGTTGTCTTTAACTTCATTCGAAACTTAGTTGTCTTTAACTTCTTTCGAAACTTAGTTGTCTTTAATTTCTTTCGAAACTTAGTTGTCTCTAACTTCATTCGAAACAATTTTGTTAGATTGTATTGTGACAGATGGCATATCAGTGTGCATTTTACAAAAAAATTATCAAAATTGATGAATTTTTGCATTGCCATTTTAATATTGAAGAGGGAAAAAAATAAGCAACATTTTTGGCGTATCATGCTTTATTATTTCAAGAAAGATAAAAATGCAAAAAAAAAAAAAAAAAGATCTGTGCAGGGTATGGAAAAGATGTGGTGACTGATCGAACGTGTCAAAAGTGGTTTGCAAAGTTTCATGCTTGAGATTTCTCGCTGGACGATGCTCCACAGTCAGGTAGACCAGTTGAAGTTGATAGCAATCAAATCGAGATATTAATTGAGAACAATCGACGTTATACCATGCGGGAGGTAGCTGACATACTCAAAATATCCAAATTAAGTGTTGAAATTCATTTGCACCAGGTTGGTTATGTTAATTGCTTTGATGTTTGGGTTCCACATAAGATTAATTGAAATGACCATATTTCTGCATGCGATTCTCTACTTAAATGGAACGTTTTCGTTCCGTTTTTTAAATAAATTGTGACGGGCAATGAAAAGTGGATACTGTACAATAATGTGGAACGGAAGAGATCTTGGAGCAAGCGAAATGAACCACCTCCATCCAACCACACCAAAGGCCGGTCTTCTTCACCCAAAGAAGGTGATGTTGTGTATATGGTGGGATTGGAGGGGAGTCCTCTATTATGAGCTTCTTCTGGACAACCAAACGGTTGATTCCAACAAGTACTGCTCGCAATTAGATTAATTGAAAGCAGCACTTGACGAAAAGCGTCCAGAATTAGACATCAGAAAACACATAACCTTCCATCAGGATAATGCAAGACTGCATGTTTCTTTGATGACCAGGCAAAAACTGTTACAGCTTTGCTGGGAAGAATGGTGGATAAATCAGAACTTTTGATAGGAATAAAAATCCGGATTGAAAGGAATAAAAATCCGGATACTTATCGGACACTCCTCATATATGTATTTATCATCATTGCCAACCATTACCAATCCACTGCTGGACAAAGGTCTCTCCAAGCCTTTTCCACAACGGTTTGTCTTGTGCCAGTCTCCTCCATGTTTTTCCCTTATACTTTAGAATTTCATCCACCCATCTCCCATGTGGTCTTCTGGGTATTTTCCCGTCCCATGGAATCCAATCTAAAATTTCAACTGTCCATCGATGGTCTGTTCTTCTGGCAGTATGTCCAGTCCATTTCCATTTCAGGGATTTTACTCTGATCATGATGTCTTCCACTCTTGCCATTTTTCTGATCCATGAGTTCCTCTTCTTATCTCTCCTGGTTGCAACAAGCATGCACCTCTCCATGCTACTTTTAGTTGTCTGCAGCCTTCATATGTCTCTTTTAGTTAAGGTCCACGTCTCTGCACCATACGTAAGCACTGGAAGGATGCATTGATCAAACACTTTTCTTTTAAGACATAATGGCATATTGCTCTTGAAAATTATGCTGTTTCTTCCAAAAGCTCTCCAGGACAGTTTTGTACGCCGATTAATTTCTTCATCAATGTGACCCTCACTTGATATCTGCTGTGCAAGATAAACGTACGTGTCTGTTATCTCCAGCTTTTCTCCATCAATCGATAAATCTTCATTTCTTGTAAAAGCATTTTACATCACTTTTGTCTTCTGAAAGTTCATTTTTAATCCCACTTCTTTACTCTTGTCAGCAAGTTCCTGGATCATACTCTGCACCTCTGATGGATGACGGGGTAGTTGCAAAAATGACTATGTCATCAGCAAAACGAAGCTGAGTTAGATAATCTCCATTAATCTGTATCCCTTTGTTTTCCCAGTTCAGTGATTGAAAGACATTTTCCAATGTGACATTAAAGAGCTTGGGAGATATGGTGTCACCTTGTCTCACTCCCTTTCCAATTTTTATGTGTGCTGTATTCTCAAACAGCCGAATCTTTGCATTTGCAATTTCATAGATGTTATTAATAATATTAATGTATGCATCTTCAATACCACAGGATTTCAAAGCCATTGTAACTGCTGATGGTTTCACCAAATCAAAGGCCTTTTCATAATTGATAAAAGCTATGCATAATGGAAGTTCACATTCCCTTGCTCTTTCAATTAGCTCTCTCAGTATGTGGATATGGTCTATAGTGCTGTAGCCACTCCTGAATCCAGCTTGTTCTCGGTTGAGCCATGTCCAGGGTTACCTTCAAGCGGTGTGGAAGAACTTTAGTGAAGATTTTATAAACCACTGATAGGAAGCTGATAGGTCTGTAGTTCCTGAAATCCTCAATGTCACCTTTTTTATGTAGCAGAATCATTGTAGCATTGTTCCAATCCTCAGGAATCTTCCCTTCATTAAGGCATGGAGTGAAAATTTGGGCATGTACTGTTTCGATTTCTCCACTTGCTTCTTGTATGATGTCTACAGTAATTCCATCTTCTCCTGGAGCTTTTCCCCGCTTCATGTTCTTGATTGCATGTGCAACTTCTGCTGGGAGGACTGGAAGAACTCTGGTACTGGTACCTTTCATGATGTCTGGAGTACATGTATCATCCCTTTCATATAATTTGGAGTAGAAATCTTTCACTCTTGTCAAAATTCGCCTCTATTTCTTGTTACAGAATCATCTTCTTTTCTCAGTGCCATAATCTGTTTTCTTCCCTTACTGAGATGTCCCTTTACTATCTTCAGGCTTTGGTTGTTTTCAATTGCTTTCCTCACTAATTCAGAGTTGAATTTCCTTATGTCTTCAGTGATACTTTTTCTTACTGTCTTGCATAGCTCTATGTATTCCACTTTGAAAGTCACATCTTCTTTAGTTGTCCTCATCTCTCTTCTTTTTTGCATCAACATTTTGGTTTTTCCTGATAATTTGTTCACATGCAACTTGTTCTTAGACCCAGCTAATTGTGTTGCTGTTTCCATAAGAGCTTTGGTTAATTTTCTGTTAATTTCAGAGATGTCCACTTCTTCTGTTGTTAGACCTTCTAGAATTGAGAATCTGTTCCTCAGTTTTAATTTGAAGGTATTTTGATGCTTTTTAAGGTTGGTAACATCAATATACTTTGTTTGTTTTATGAGCTTGCTACACTCGAGCTTCACATTGAGGTGCACTTTACCATTCTATGGTCACTACCTGTGTTGAACTTGTTCAGCACACTGCAGTTTTCCATGACGAATTTTTTGTTACACATAATAAAATCAATTTCACTTGTCAATCCATTGGGATGCTTCCATGTCCCTTTCCTTTGCAGCTTTTTCTTGAAAAAGGAGTTCATGATGAAAAACCCTTCTGCCTCTACAAACTCTAAGAGAGTATTTCCACGCTGGTTTCTGTGACCGAATTTACCTACTGAAGTTTCATTATGTTGCCCTATTTTTGCATTGAAATCTCCCATAAGTGTATCTTGCTTTTATTATTTTTTATTATTATGACGAATTTCCTCATAAAATTCTTCAATTTCTTCTTCAGGATGACTTATGGTGGGTGCATAAGTTTGAATAATCTGAGCCTAGTATCTTCTCGAGAGTTGGATAACGAGTCGTGCAGCTCTGTCAGAGGAACTTTCAACTTCTACAACTTTATCCTTCAGTTCCTTGTTTATTATAAATCCAACACCACTAGTTCTGCCAGTATCTGTACCACGATAGAAGAGATGTCCACTTTTCAGTTCAGTGAGATCTTCTCCTTTTCTCCTTACCTCACTTAGCCCGACGATGTCCCACTTGATCCTTTGTAGTTCATCTTCCAATTCAAGAAGCCTTGAATCAGAAGATAGGGAGCATCCATTGTAAGTCGCCAAGGTCAGCATCAAATGGAAGCCTAGTCCGGTCCTCCGGGGATTCTTAGCACACTCTGCCTTCATGTCGCACTGGCCGCTGCCTTGGCCAGGTACATTCCAGCTGCCGGAGACTGAGGGCCAAGATTTAAGTTGTGCAGTCATTTTGGAGGGGTTTGGCCATAACTCACCACGCTGGCCAAGCGGGTTGGTGAGTGTGGGATAGCATTTCCTCTAATCCCGATGGTATAGTTATACCGCTATTGGCTTTCATGTATATATATATATATATATATATCATCATCATCATCATTCATTATCAATCCACTGCTGGACGAAGGTCTACCCAAGTTTTCTCCACAACTGTCTGTCTTGTGCCAGTCTCCTCCATGTCACTCCTGCATACTTTCGAATTTCATCCACCCATCTCCCATGTGGTCTTCTGGGTCTTTTCCTGTCCCTTGGAATCCAATCTAAAATTTCGGCTGTCCATCGATGGTCTGTCCTTCTGGCAGTATGTCCAGCCCATTGCCATTTCAGGGATTTAACTCTGACCATGATGTCTTCCACTCTTGTCATTTTTCTGATCCACGAGTTCCTCTTCTTATCTCTCCTGGTTGCACCAAGCATGCACCTCTCCATGCTATTTTGAGTTGTCTGCAGCCTTTGTATGTCTCTTTCAGTTAAGGTCCACGTCTCTGTACCATACGTAAGCACTGGAAGGATGCATTAATCAAACACTTTTCTTTTAAGACATAATGGCATATTGCTCTTGAAAATTATGCTGTTACTTCCAAAAGCTCTCCAGGCAAGTTTTGTACGCCGATTAATTTCTTCATCAATGTGACCCTCACTTCATATCTGCTGTCCAAGATAAACGTATGTGTCTGTTATCTCCAGCTTTTCTCCATCAATCAATAAATCTTCATTTCTTGTAAAAGCATTGAACATCACTTTTGTCTTCTGAAAGTTCATTTTTAATCCCACTTCTTTACTCTTGTCAGCAAGTTCGTGGATCATACTTCAGCTCTGATGGGGTAGTTGCAAAAATGACTACATCATCAGCAAAATGAAGGTGAGTTAGATAATCTCCATTAATCTTTATCCCTTTGTTTTCCCAGTTCAGTGATTGAAAGACATTTTCCAATGTGGCATTAAAGAGCTTTGGAGTCCCCTTGTCTCACTCCTTTTCCAATTTTTATGCGTGTTGTATTTTCAAACAGCTGAATCTTTGCACTTGCATTTTCATAGATGTTATTAATAATATTAATGTACGCATCTTCAATACCGCAGGATTTCAATGCCATTGTAACTGCTGAAGGTTTCACCGAATCAGTAGCTTTTTCATAATTGATAAAAGCCATGCACGCTCTTTCAATTAGTTCTCTCAGTACGTGGATATGATCTATTGTGCTGTAGCCACTCCTGAATCCAGCTTGTTCTCTCGGTTGAGCCATGTCCAGTGTCACCTTTAAGCAGTGTAAAAGAACTTTAGTGAAGATTTTATAAACCACTGATAGGAGACTGATAGGTCTGTAGTTCCTGAGATCCTCAATGTCACCTTTTTTATGTAGCAAGATCATTGTAGCATTGTTCCAATCCTCAGGAATCTTCCCTTCATTAAGGCATCGAGTGAAAATTTGGGCGAGTACTGTTTCGATTTCTCCACTTGCTTCTTGTATGATGTCTACAGTAATTCCATCTTCTGCTGGAACTTTTCCCCGCTTCATGTTCTTCATTGCATGTGCAACTTCTGCTGGGAGGACTGGAAGAACTCTGGTACTGGTGCCTTTCATGATGTCTGGAGTACATGTATCATCCCTTTCATATAATTTGGAGTAGAAATCTTTCACTCTTGTCAAAATTTTGCCTCTATTTCTTGTTACAGAACCATCTTCTTTTCTCAGTGCTATAATCTGTTTTCTTCCCTTACTGAGATGTCCCTTTGCTATCTTTAGGCTTTGGTTGTTTTCAATTACGTTCCTTACTAGTTCACAGTTGAATTTCCTTACATCTTCAGTGATACTTTTTCGTACTGTCTTGGATAGCTTTATATATTCTACTTTGGAAGTCCCATCTTCTTTAGTTGTCCTCATCTCTCTTCTCTTTTGCATCAACATTTTGGTTTTTCCTGATACTTTTGTTCACATGCAACTTGTTCTTTGACCCAGCTAATTTTGTTGCTGTTTCCACAAGAGCTTTGGTTACTTTTCTGTTAACTTCAGAAATATCCACTTCTTCCGATGTTAGGCCTTCTAAAGCAGAGAATCTGTTCTTTAGTTCCAACTTGAAGGTATTATGGTGTTTTTTAAGGTTGGTTATGTCAATACATTTTGTTTGTCTTATGAGCTTGCCGGGATGTAAGGTCAGGTGATGCGTAACATCACAGCCTCTCCTTGACAAATGCCAACCCCGCCTTCTCGTGGTGCATCCTGTTCCCACTAAAGGGGCTCTGACGACCGCCAATAGCGGTATAACTATACCATCGGGATTAGAGGAAATTCTATCCCACACTCACCAACCCGCTTGGCCAGCGTGGTGAGTTATGGCCAAACCTCCAAAATGATTCCACAACTTAAATCTTGGCCCTCAGTCTCCGGCAGCTGGAATGTACCTGGCCAAGGCAGCGGCCAGTGCGACATGAAGGCAGAGGGTGTTAAGAATCCCGGAGGACCGGACTAGGCTGCCATCTGATGCTGACCTTGGCTACGTACAATGGACGCTCCCTATCTTCTGATTCAAGGCTTCTTGAATTGGAAGAGGAACTACAAAGGATCAAGTGGGACATCGTTGGGCTAAGTGAGGTAAGGAGAAAAGGAGAAGATCTCATCGAACTGAAAAGTGGACATCTCTTCTACTATCGTGGGACAGATACTGGCAGAACTAGTGGTGTTGGATTTATAATAAACAAGAAACTGAAGGATAAAGTTGTAGAAGTTGAAAGTTCCTCTGACAGAGCTGCACGACTTGTTATCCAACTCTCGAAAAGATACCAGGCTCAGATTATTCAAACTTATGCACCCACCACAAGTCATCCTGAAGAAGAAATTGAAGAATTTTATGAGGAAATTTGTCATCTAAATAATAAAGGTAAGCAGCACTTGAAAATAATTATGGGAGATTTCAATGCAAAAATAGGGCAACGGCAACAGAATGAAACTTCAGTAGGTAAATTCGGTCACGGCAACAGAAACCAGCGTGGAAATACTCTCGTTGAGTTTGCAGAGGCAGAAGGGTTTTTCATCTTGAACTCCTTCTTCAAGAAAAAGCCACACAGGAAATGGACATGGAGACATCCAAATGGGAAGAAAAGTGAAATTGATTTTATTATGTGTAACAAAAAATTCGTCATAGAAGACTGCAGTGTGCTAAACAAGTTCAACACAGGTAGTGACCATAGATTGGTGAGATGTAAGATGCACCTCAACACTAAACTGGAACGTGGCAAGCTCATAAGACAAACAAAATCTATCGACATAACCAACCTTAAAAAACACCATAATACCTTCAAGTTGGAACTGAAGAACAGGTTCTCTGCTTTAGAAGGCCTAACATCAGAAGAAGTGGACATCTCTGAAGTTAACAGAAAAGTAACCAAAGCTCTTATGGAAACAGCAACAAAATTAGCTGGGTCTAAGAACAAGTTGCATGTAAATAAATTATCAGGAAAAACGAAAATGTTGATGCAAAAAAGAAGAGAGATGAGGACAACTAAAGAAGATGTGACTTCCAAAGTGGAATATATAGAGCTATGCAAGACAGTAAGAAAAAGTATCACTGAAGACGTAAGAAAATTCAACTGTGAACTAGTGAGGAAAGCAATTGAAAACAACCAAAGCCTAAAGATAGCAAAGGGACATCTCAGTAAGGGAAGAAAACAGATTATGGCACTGAGAAAAGAAGATGGTTCTGTAACAAGAAATAGAGGCGAAATTTTGACAAGAGTGAAAGATTTCTACTCCAAATTATATGAAAGGGATGATACATGCACTCCAGACATCATGAAAGATACCAGTACCAGAGTTCCTCCAGTCCTTCCAGCAGAAGTTGCACATGCAATCAAGAACATGAAGCGGGGAAAAGCTCCAGGAGAAGATGGAATTACTGTAGACATCATACAAGAAGCAAGTGGAGAAATCGAAACAGTACTCGCCCAAATTTTCACTCGATGCCTTAATGAAGGAAAGATTCCTGAGGATTGGAACACCGCTACAATGATCCTGCTACATAAGAAAGGTGACATTGAGGATCTCGGAAAACTACAGACCTATCAGCCTCCTATCAGTAGTTTATAAAATCTTCACTAAAGTTCTTTCACACCGCTTGAAGGTAACACTGGACATGGCTCAACCGAGAGAACAAGCTGGATTCAGGAGTGGCTACAGCACAATAGATCATATCCACGTGCTGAGAGAACTAATTGAAAGAGCGAGGAATATGAACTTCCATTGTGCATGGCTTTTATCGATTATGAAAAAGCTCTTGATTCGGTGAAACCATCAGCAGTTACAATGGCTCTGAAAAACTGCGGTATTGAAGATGCATACATTAATATTATTAATAACATCTATGAAAATGCAAGTGCAAAGATTAGGCTGGTTGAAAATACAACACACGTAAAAATTGAAAGGGAGTGAGACAAGGTGACACCATATCTCCGAAGCTCTTTAATGCCACATTGGAGAGTGTTTTTCAGTCGCTGAGCTGGGAAAACAAGGGGATAAAGATTAATGGAGATTATCTAACCCACCTTCGTTTTGCTGATGACATAGTCATTTTTGCAACTACCCCATCAGAGCTACAGAGTATGATCCAGGAACTTGCTGACAAGAGTAAAGAAGTGGGATTAAAAATGAACTTTCAGAAGACAAAAGTGATGTTCAATGCTTTTACAAGAAATGAAGATTTATCGATTGATGGAGAAAAGCTGGAGATAACAGACACATACATTTATCTTGGACAGCAGATATCAAGTGAGGGTCACATTGGTGAAGAAATTAATCGGCGTACAAAACTTGCCTGGAGAGCTTTTGGAAGAAACAGCATAATTTTCAAGAGCAATATGCCATTATGTCTTAAAAGAAAAGTGTTTGATCAATGCATCCTTCCAGTGCTTACGTATGGTGCAGAGACGTGGACCTTAGCTAAAAGAGACATACAAAGGCTGCAGACAACTCAAAGAAGCATGGAGAGGTGCATGCTTGGTGTAACCAGAAGAGATAAGAAGAGGAACACGTGGATCCGAAAATGACAAGAGTGGAAGACATCATGATCAGAGTTAAATCCCTGAAATGGCAATGGGCTGGACATACTGCCAGAAGAACAGACCATAGATGGACAGCCGAAATTTTAGATTGGATTCCAAGGGACAGGAAAAGACCCAGAAGAAGACCACATGGGAGATGGGTGGATGAAATTCGAAAGTATGCAGGGGTGACATGGAGGAGACTGGCACAAGACAGACCGCTGTGGAGGAAACTTGGAGAGACCTTCGCGTCCAGCAGTGGATTGATAATGGTTGACAATGATGATGATGATGATGAGCTTGCCACGTTCGAGTTTAGTGTTGAGGTGCATCTTACATCTCACCAATCTATGGTCACTACCTGTGTTGAACTTGTTTAGCACACTGCAGTCTTCTATGACTAATTTTTTGTTACACATAATAAAATCAATTTCACTTGTCGTCCCATTTGGATGTCTCCATGTCCATTTCCTGTGTGGCTTTTTCTTGAAACAGGAGTTCAAGATGAAAAACCCTTCTGCCTCTGCAAACTCTGTGAGAGTATTTCCACGCTGGTTTCTGTTGCCGTGACCGAATTTACCTACTGAAGTTTCATTCTGTTGCTGTTGCCCTATTTTTGCATTGAAATCTCCCATAATTATCTTCAAGTGCTGCTTACCTTTATTATTTAGATGACGAATTTCCTCATAAAATTCTTCAATTTCTTCTTCAGGATGACTTGTGGTGGGTGCATAAGTTTGAATAATCTGAGCCTGGTATCTTCTCGAGAGTTGGATAACGAGTCGTGTAGCTCTGTCAGAGGAACTTTCAACTTCTACAACTTTATCCTTCAGTTTCTTGTTTATTATAAATCCAATACCATTAGTTCTGCCAGTATCTGTCCCACGATAGTAGAAGAGTTGTCCACTTTTCAGTTCAATGAGATCTCCTTTTCTCCTTACCTCACTTAGCCCGACGATGTCCCACTTGATCCTTTGTAGTTCCTCTTCCAATTCAAGAAGCCTTGAATCAGAAGATAGGGAGCGTCCATATATACACAGTGTGTCAAAGAATTTTTAAGACTGGCGCTAGATTTCAGCCTACGGTGGCGCCTCCAATGTAATCGCGAATGCGTTATAAACCGTGACCATCTGCTTGCTTTCTGCCAAAAGTACTGCGCAATTGTTAAAGTAACTCAAACAAAACGGCATTCATTAGAGAAGTAAAAAAATTTTCATGTTGAATTATTAAGATGGAACAAAGGGCTGTTATTAAATTTAACGCAAAACTTGGTAAAAGTGCCTCGGAAACGTATCAAATGATAAGACAAGTTTACGGTGAGTTTTGTTTAAGTAGATCAAATGTTTTCCTGTGGCACAAACGTTTTTTGGACGAGAGAGAGACGCTAGAAGATGATAAGCATACCGAAAGACCAAGTTCATCTAAGATACCTGAGATTATTGAAAAAGTGCGTGATTTCGTGGCAAACAATCGATGTGCATCACTAAAAATGATGGAAGAGTCTTTAAACATCAACAAAGAAACGATTCGAACCATCCTGCATGAATATTTGGGCAAAATAAAAGTCTGTGCTAAATTTGTTCCTCACACGTTAACCAATGAACAAAAATCAAGGAGAAGTTCACATTGCAGAGACATCATTTCAGCCGCTGAAAATGATCCAAACTTCTTAAAATCGATTGTTACTGGTGATGAAACATGGTGTTTTCAATATGATCCTAAAACAAAGGGACAAAGTGCGGAATGGAATTAAAAAAATTTGCCATAAGCCAAAGAAACAAGAAAAGTTCCATCGAAAATCAAAAAAATGCTCATTACGTTCTTCGATAGTAAGGGTATTATCCACAAAGAATTTGTTTCAAGTGGACAAACAATTACTGGTGAGTTTTATTTAAATGTTTTGAGGCATTTGATGGGCAGAATTCGTCGCATTCGTCCAGAATATCGAGATGAAAACAGTTGGTGTTTGTTGCACGATAATGCACCCAGTCACACCTCACTTCTTCTTTGTAGATTTTTGGCAAAAAATAACGTCTGTGTTTTGAATCATCCACCGTATTCGCCTGAATTAGAACCCTGCAACTTTTTTGTTCCCAAAACTTAAAATGACGTTAAAAGGGTGTTATTTTGATGATATTTCGACCATACAAATAGCTTCGACGTATGCTTTGGAGGCAATTCCGCAAAGTGAACTGGAACAGGCATTCGAATCATTATTAAATCGCTGTAACAAGTGTACTGATGCCGGAGGGACTTATTTTGGATAACAAACCAAACCAAAACAAATTATAATTTCTTGTTTCTATTTCATTTTACAGACCCAGTCTTAAAAATTCTTTGACGCACTGTGTATATATGTATATGTATGTGTGTATATATATATATATATATATATATATATATATTCTATAAAGAAGATACCTAAGCAAAAAATTCATATATAATTTTGACTCACACCTAATACAACATAGAAAAGGTTATGTATCTACCTGTGTGAGTAAAAGGAGAAAAGATAAAAAAATAAAATAAAACAACTGAATGTAGAAGGTGTCGAGAATACTGAGCCTTGGCTTTATCAAGGACCAGCAAAAACTCTGCATTTTCTCACTTCCACAAAGACCTAGTTGGAAATGGGTTTCTGCAAGGCCATAGATGCAAGTAACATTCCCACCTAAAATAGTTTAAAAAATATATATATAAGTCATGTCCTCCGTAGAGTAGCATGACCTAGCACTAGTTAACAATTTCGCTTGCATCCATTAACCTTCATGGCCCGACCCATGCTCTTCATCTGTTACTATTAAACAGAGAGAAGAAGATAAAAGAGAACTCAAGCTGTGAGAGTGACATAATAGATAGAAATGATTTTCAGCTATAACGAAATTCCAAGTTCGTTTGAGAGAGAATTTAAACCTGAAAAACAATGCAAAAGAAATCCAAATTTTACATTGCAATTAAAAAGGAAATGTTAATTTATAACGAACAGATTTTTGAAAGAAAACTTGAGTCTAAAACCCCCTACTCTACAACTTATGACAGCACGAAAACGAGAATAAGTTAAAGATAATAATTAACTAAAGAAAACTTTGTGAAAGTTATATACCTTAAACAGTTAGTTGCAATATGTACAAAGTATTTCAGCAGTGCTTTAAGTGCATAATTAATTAGTTATTAAGAACTTAACTACTTTGAAAAAACAGCGCATAGACAGCGCATAGAAAAGGAACAAGCTTAGCCTTCTTCTGTTCCTAGGTACCCCAAAAGACGCTCAAAGTTACAAAGAAAAGTAAGAGTTAAAACCCGCAAAAATGTTAACAGACAAACCAATGCCTAAAAGCTGAAAAGCTAAAAAACGACAGAGAAAAGGTACATGAAGTACAAACATTGAACTTATAAAACCTAGAACCCAAAAACAAGGAAGAGAGCTTACCTCTTGTGTGACAAAAACTTTTCTCCTCACAAGAGGAGAACATGGCTGACCCCTTCCGCCACTCCCTAGACGCTGGGGGGCAGTGAGGGTGGGGCTGATGGCCTCCTCATACAGCAAGAAACCAATGCGCGGAGATTTTAACCAGAGAAAAAAATATATAAACTTAAGACTGTGGATCTGTATGATCAGAATGAGCAGAATTAACTCTCCAGAATACATGAGAAATATTATAAAATACACGAGCAGTTTATTTAATAATCTTTGCATGTATTAAATCACCTTAGTGAGCTTCTATAGATTAATCAGAATCTTATTAATTTTAATGTTGGTTTTACTATTTTTAGTATAGCTATCCTAGTGATGAATAACTAGTTTTCTTTTTTATTTGTTTTTATTTTCTTTTATAAACAGATTTTTAAGCTTTTTTGTGATTTTGTTTATATTATTTAATTTTTTGTTTTAATAGGACCGTCATATCCATAGCACTAAGGTTCCTTTAGGTAGTTAATAGGCATCCTCTAGCCAACTTCCTTACGGCTTTGATTGGTCAGAATCATATTATTAACTGTGTAGAAAATTAAAGCAGATCTGCCAACCTTACTCTATTATTCAGAATAATTTTTCTTAAAGTTCTTTTGATGAAAGAAGAAGGAATTTCGTTCTCTAGAAAACTTTCTAATAGTATATTAATGTGGTAATTGAAATCCAAATTGTTGCTGCAAATTCTTGAAATTCTTAGGACCTGAGAAATTAGTACATTCTCAATTACTTTGGTTGAAATGTTATTATTCCAGTGTAGATATTTAATTACTTTGAAAGGAAAATTAACTCTTTTATCAAAGAGGCTAATAGATGGGTTACCTCTGTTGAGCTTAATGCTTAAGTCTAGGAACTCAAGTTCCTGATTACTGTGGTTGGTTTTACATAAGTTAAGAGAGCTAGGATAGATATTATCAAAATCACTCTCTATAACTTCTGAATTATTGATACACAGCAGATCATCAACATATCTAAAAGTGTAAAGGTAGTTATCTGAGCAGGTGGGGTGATTTTTAATGAATTTATATTCCTTAAAGAACAGGAATAGATTAGCGATATTTGTGGACGTTGATGTTCCCATTGGAATACCGTTCACTTGCTTATAGAGAGTATTATTATATAAGATATGGTTATTTTTTATGCAGCAATTGAGATAAGAGTTCCAAGTTCCTACATCAACAAATTGGTTAAGTTTAAATTCTGCATACAGCTCTTTAAAGGTAGTGATTATATCTGATAGAGGCAGATTAGTATATAGGTTTTCAAAATCATAACTATTAATATCTAGGGGACAAACTTTGAGTATAGTAGAAATTACTTCTGCATTATTATTAATTATCCAAAAATCTCTGTACATCAAGTTAGAACAGTTTCTAATGTGTTTCAAAACCTTCTTTAAGACATCTTCAAAAGCAAGATCTATTTTCTTTTTATGACTCCTTACTCCACTAGCTATGAACCTGAACTTTACAGGATCCTTATGAAACTTAACCGTTGCAAAAAGAAATGGAAATTCAGGCCCATATCTTCTAGTTTGTGGAATTTTAAGTTTCTTGAAGAATGCCTTAAACCGATTTTCTAACTGCTTGGTAGAATAACTTACGGGCTCGTATGTTACTCTATTATTGAGTTCCATAGTTAACAATTCAAAATAGAACTTCTTACAGATAATTGCAAAATTATTGCTAGCTTTATCCGTAGTGGTAAAAATAAATTGGTCTTGTAGTTTGGAGAGTGACCTTTTAGCTTCTCCAGAGAAAAAGAGATTTCTGTCGAAACAAAAGTCCAGACCTGCCAACTCACCGGTGAAGCTATTGATTATATTATATTTCCATTCTGCAAAGGCCTCAATAGGCTGATTGTACATTAAACTGGTTTTTACGATGTACTTATTTACATCTTGAGTGAAGCTCTCAAGAATCCTTTCTTTGGAAATTGTGAAGGAAGGTCTGAATTTAGAGCCATACTCTAATAAATTCCTAAGCTTTTCATTTTCAACATAACTCAAGTTTCCGGTGATAATATGGTTGTAATTCTTATCATAGTGAACTGTTTCTTTATGTTCATCACAAGAACAAGTAGTAATTACAGGAATGTAGCTCGAAGAGTTAAGTTTGTAGTTTTTAACTATTGACCCTAAGGTCTTAACATATTTAAAACTTACAATAGACTGGTGCCTGTGGATGGGAAAAAAAATTGCATTATTGTAGAACAGCTTCCTTACATTGAGATTATCGTAGGCTTTATTTAGGAACCTGATGGTAACAAAATTACTGGAAAATTCTTTAAGAGAAATTTTATCTTTAAGAATATGTTTAAGAATGTCCAGAACCAAAGCAAAAACATGCTTATCAACATGGTCAGCAGTTTCATTCCAGAATTTGAAAAAACATTTAAGGACAGAGTGCTTGAAGGACTTGAGAATTTTGTAAGTATTTTTAACAAAATTAGTGCCAGTTTTAAAGCTTTCCAGAGTTTTAAGCAAGTTAGCAAAATCAACTTTGCTTGATGTGCGAAATAACCTCTGTCCTCTATTACCTCTAGAGCAGCTCTTATTATTAACAAGAAAGAAGAGTTCACGAATTGAAAATTTATGCTGATTATGCTTATTGTCAGATAGAGTGGAATTAAGGCCATAGGGATAAAGAGACTGATGCTGCAAAATTTCAAGGGATTCAGTTTCTAGCCGAGCATAGAGGTCAGGAATAATATGTAGTACCTCTATTTTCACTTTGTCAAAACCATGAGTATGGAAATGCTCTAATTCAAAGGTAGAGTACTGGTTGGCGTTTGTGGAGGGGTTCACTCCTGAATTAGAGAACTTGTTTACTAGAGACCTGTGACCATTAATCCTAAGATGAAGAGGATTTTTACTTTGGCCAATATAGCTAAGGTTGCAGACAGTACAGGTGAGCTTATAGATGGTATTGTAGGCTTTGCAAAACTTGTTGGAGCAATTATTCTCAACAGAAGAATACAGGTTAGGATCTGCAGATTTACATGTCAAACAACGTTTGTCATTTCATAACTTTAGATTACCTTTGCCAGCGAGTTCATACACTATGGGAAAGGGTGCTAGCCTAACCGAGCGGGAGGACTTAAAATATCTGAGCTGACCTCCAATCCATTCATCGTCCTTAGAACTCCACTTGGGCCAAACATACAAATTCTGAGCAAACCAACTAGGAAAAACTTTTTAGAAATAAGCAGTCCAAGAAAAGACCAAACTCGAGTATAAACTACACTCCAAAAAGCTCCATCCAAAACATACTAAAAAGAAAAATTAGAAAATGAAAAAAAAAACCTCAAGTGAAAAAAATAGTAATAAAAAAAAAAAAAAAAAAAAAAAAATAATAATAATAAAACGTTTCAACTAGAATTTGCGCATGAGCTGCTAAATAATAAATTGAAATTAGTTACTTAAGAGCAAAACTGAAGACTAAGGAAAAAAATTTTAGAATTTAAAACGAAGGGTGCAAAATAACCTGAAAATCAAAACGCGCAACGCAGCAGTTTTGAAAATTCAGAATTCACATTCTATAAAGAAGATACCTAAGCAAAAAATTCATATATAATTTTGACTCACACCTAATACAACATAGAAAAGGTTATGTATCTACCTGTGTGAGTAAAAGGAGAAAAGATAAAAAAATAAAATAAAACAACTGAATGTAGAAGGTGTCGAGAATACTGAGCCTTGGCTTTATCAAGGACCAGCAAAAACTCTGCATTTTCTCACTTCCACAAAGACCTAGTTGGAAATGGGTTTCTGCAAGGCCATAGATGCAAGTAACATTCCCACCTAAAATAGTTTAAAAAATATATATATAAGTCATGTCCTCCGTAGAGTAGCATGACCTAGCACTAGTTAACAATTTCGCTTGCATCCATTAACCTTCATGGCCCGACCCATGCTCTTCATCTGTTACTATTAAACAGAGAGAAGAAGATAAAAGAGAACTCAAGCTGTTAGAGTGACATAATAGATAGAAATGATTTTCAGCTATAACGAAATTCCAAGTTCGTTTGAGAGAGAATTTAAACCTGAAAAACAATGCAAAAGAAATCCAAATTTTACATTGCAATTAAAAAAGGAAATGTTAATTTATAACGAACAGATTTTTGAAAGAAAACTTGAGTCTAAAACCCCTACTCTACAACTTATGACAGCACGAAAACGAGAATAAGTTAAAGATAATAATTAACTAAAGAAAACTTTGTGAAAGTTATATACCTTAAACAGTTAGTTGCAATATGTACAAAGTATTTCAGCAGTGCTTTAAGTGCATAATTAATTAGTTATTAAGAACTTAACTACTTTGAAAAAACAGCGCATAGACAGCGCATAGAAAAGGAACAAGCTTAGCCTTCTTCTGTTCCTAGGTACCCCAAAAGACGCTCAAAGTTACAAAGAAAAAGTAAGAGTTAAAACCCGCAAAAATGTTAACAGACAAACCATTGCCTAAAAGCTGAAAAGCTAAAAAACGACAGAGAAAAGGTACATGAAGTACAAACATTGAACTTATAAAACCTAGAACCCAAAAACAAGGAAGAGAGCTTACCTCTTGTGTGACAAAAACTTTTCTCCTCACAAGAGGAGAACATGGCTGACCCCTTCCGCCACTCCCTAGACGCTGGGGGGCAGTGAGGGTGGGGCTGATGGCCTCCTCATACAGCAAGAAACCAACGCGGAGATTTTAACCAGAGAAAAAATATATAAACTTAAGACTGTGGATCTGTATGATCAGAATGAGCAGAATTAACTCTCCAGAATACATGAGAAATATTATAAAATACACGAGCAGTTTATTTAATAATCTTTGCATGTATTAAATCACCTTAGTGAGCTTCTATAGATTAATCAGAATCTTATTAATTTTAATGTTGGTTTTACTATTTTTAGTATAGCTATCCTAGTGATGAATAACTAGTTTTCTTTTTTATTTGTTTTTATTTTCTTTTATAAACAGATTTTTAAGCTTTTTTTGTGATTTTGTTTATATTATTTAATTTTTTGTTTTAATAGGACCGTCATATCCATAGCACTAAGGTTCCTTTAGGTAGTTAATAGGCATCCTCTAGCCAACTTCCTTACGGCTTTGATTGGTCAGAATCATATTATTAACTGTGTAGAAAATTAAAGCAGATCTGCCAACCTTACTCTATTATTCAGAATAATTTTCTTAAAGTTCTTTTGATGAAAGAAGAAGGAATTTCGTTCTCTAGAAAACTATCTAATAGTATATTAATGTGGTAATTGAAGTCCAAATTGTTGCTGCAAATTCTTGAAATTCTTAGGACCTGAGAAATTAGTACATTCTCAATTACTTTGTTGATATGTTATTATTCCAGTGTAGATATTTAATTACTTTGAAAGGAAAATTAACTCTTTTATCAAAGAGGCTAATAGATGGGTTACCTCTGTTGAGCTTAATGCTTAAGTCTAGGAACTCAAGTTCCTGATTACTGTGGTTGGTTTTACATAAGTTAAGAGAGCTAGGATAGATATTATCAAAATCACTCTCTATAACTTCTGAATTATTGATACACAGCAGATCATCAATATATCTAAAAGTGTAAAGGTAGTTATCTGAGCAGGTGGGGTGATTTTTAATGAATTTATATTCCTTAAAGAACAGGAATAGATTAGCGATATTTGTGGACGTTGATGTTCCCATTGGAATACCGTTCACTTGCTTATAGAGAGTATTATTATATAAGATATGGTTATTTTTTATGCAGCAATTGAGATAAGAGTTCCAAGTTCCTACATCAACAAATTGGTTAAGTTTAAATTCTGCATACAGCTCTTTAAAGGTAGTGATTATATCTGATAGAAACAGATTAGTATATAGGTTTTCAAAATCATAACTATTAATATCTAGGGGACAAACTTTGAGTATAGTAGAAATTACTTCTGCATTATTATTAATTATCCAAAAATCTCTGTACATCAAGTTAGAACAGTTTCTAATGTGTTTCAAAACCTTCTTTAAGACATCTTCAAAAGCAAGATCTATTTTCTTTTTATGACTCCTTACTCCACTAGCTATGAACCTGAACTTTACAGGATCCTTATGAAACTTAACCGTTGCAAAAAGAAATGGAAATTCAGGCCCATATCTTCTAGTTTGTGGAATTTTAAGTTTCTTGAAGAATGCCTTAAACCAATTTTCTAACTGCTTGGTAGAATAACTTACGGGCTCGTATGTTACTCTATTATTGAGTTCCATAGTTAACAATTCAAAATAGAACTTCTTACAGATAATTGCAAAATTATTGCTAGCTTTATCCGTAGTGGTAAAAATAAATTTGTCTTGTAGTTTGGAGAGTGACCTTTTAGCTTCTCCAGAGAAAAGAGATTTCTGTCGAAACAAAAGTCCAGACCTGCCAACTCACCGGTGAAGCTATTGATTATATTATATTTCCATTCTACTTTTGTTTCGACAGAAATCTCTTTTCTCTGGAGAAGCTAAAAGGTCACTCTCCAAACTACAAGACCAATTTATTTTTACCACTACGGATAAAGCTAGCAATAATTTTGCAATTATCTGTAAGAAGTTCTATTTTGAATTGTTAACTATGGAACTCAATAATAGAGTAACATACGAGCCCGTAAGTTATTCTACCAAGCAGTTAGAAAATTGGTTTAAGGCATTCTTCAAGAAACTTAAAATTCCACAAACTAGAAGATATGGGCCTGAATTTCCATTTCTTTTTGCAACGGTTAAGTTTCATAAGGATCCTGTAAAGTTCAGGTTCATAGCTAGTGGAGTAAGGAGTCATAAAAAGAAAATAGATCTTGCTTTTGAAGATGTCTTAAAGAAGGTTTTGAAACACATTAGAAACTGTTCTAACTTGATGTACAGAGATTTTTGGATAATTAATAATAATGCAGAAGTAATTTCTACTATACTCAAAGTTTGTCCCCTAGATATTAATAGTTATGATTTTGAAAACCTATATACTAATCTGCCTCTATCAGATATAATCACTACCTTTAAAGAGCTGTATGCAGAATTTAAACTTAACCAATTTGTTGATGTAGGAACTTGGAACTCTTATCTCAATTGCTGCATAAAAAATAACCATATCTTATATAATAATACTCTCTATAAGCAAGTGAACGGTATTCCAATGGGAACATCAACGTCCACAAATATCGCTAATCTATTCCTGTTCTTTAAGGAATATAAATTCATTAAAAATCACCCCACCTGCTCAGATAACTACCTTTACACTTTTAGATATATTGATGATCTGCTGTGTATCAATAATTCAGAAGTTATAGAGAGTGATTTTGATAATATCTATCCTAGCTCTCTTAACTTATGTAAAACCAACCACAGTAATCAGGAACTTGAGTTCCTAGACTTAAGCATTAAGCTCAACAGAGGTAACCCATCTATTAGCCTCTTTGATAAAAGAGTTAATTTTCCTTTCAAAGTAATTAAATATCTACACTGGAATAATAACATTTCAACCAAAGTAATTGAGAATGTACTAATTTCTCAGGTCCTAAGAATTTCAAGAATTTGCAGCAACAATTTGGATTTCAATTACCACATTAATATACTATTAGAAAGTTTTCTAGAGAACGAAATTCCTTCTTCTTTCATCAAAAGAACTTTAAGAAAAATTATTCTGAATAATAGAGTAAGGTTGGCAGATCTGCTTTAATTTTCTACACAGTTAATAATATGATTCTGACCAATCAAAGCCGTAAGGAAGTTGGCTAGAGGATGCCTATTAACTACCTAAAGGAACCTTAGTGCTATGGATATGACGGTCCTATTAAAACAAAAAATTAAATAATATAAACAAAATCACAAAAAAAGCTTAAAAATCTGTTTATAAAAGAAAATAAAAACAAATAAAAAAGAAAACTAGTTATTCATCACTAGGATAGCTATACTAAAAATAGTAAAACCAACATTAAAATTAATAAGATTCTGATTAATCTATAGAAGCTCACTAAGGTGATTTAATACATGCAAAGATTATTAAATAAACTGCTCGTGTATTTTATAATATTTCTCATGTATTCTGGAGAGTTAATTCTGCTCATTCTGATCATACAGATCCACAGTCTTAAGTTTATATATTTTTTTCTCTGGTTAAAATCTCCGCGCATTGGTTTCTTGCTGTATGAGGAGGCCATCAGCCCCACCCTCACTGCCCCCCAGCGTCTAGGGAGTGGCGGAAGGGGTCAGCCATGTTCTCCTCTTGTGAGGAGAAAAGTTTTTGTCACACAAGAGGTAAGCTCTCTTCCTTGTTTTTGGGTTCTAGGTTTTATAAGTTCAATGTTTGTACTTCATGTACCTTTTCTCTGTCGTTTTTTAGCTTTTCAGCTTTTAGGCATTGGTTTGTCTGTTAACATTTTTGCGGGTTTTAACTCTTACTTTTCTTTGTAACTTTGAGCGTCTTTTTGGGGTACCTAGGAACAGAAGAAGGCTAAGCTTGTTCCTTTTCTATGCGCTGTCTATGCGCTGTTTTTTCAAAGTAGTTAAGTTCTTAATAACTAATTAATTATGCACTTAAAGCACTGCTGAAATACTTTGTACATATTGCAACTAACTGTTTAAGGTATATAACTTTCACAAAGTTTTCTTTAGTTAATTATTATCTTTAACTTATTCTCGTTTTCGTGCTGTCATAAGTTGTAGAGTAGGGGTTTTAGACTCAAGTTTTCTTTCAAAAATCTGTTCGTTATAAATTAACATTTCCTTTTTTAATTGCAATGTAAAATTTGGATTTCTTTTGCATTGTTTTTCAGGTTTAAATTCTCTCTCAAACGAACTTGGAATTTCGTTATAGCTGAAAATCATTTCTATCTATTATGTCACTCTCACAGCTTGAGTTCTCTTTTATCTTCTTCTCTCTGTTTAATAGTAACAGATGAAGAGCATGGGTCGGGCCATGAAGGTTAATGGATGCAAGCGAAATTGTTAACTAGTGCTAGGTCATGCTACTCTACGGAGGACATGACTTATATATATATTTTTTAAACTATTTTAGGTGGGAATGTTACTTGCATCTATGGCCTTGCAGAAACCCATTTCCAACTAGGTCTTTGTGGAAGTGAGAAAATGCAGAGTTTTTGCTGGTCCTTGATAAAGCCAAGGCTCAGTATTCTCGACACCTTCTACATTCAGTTGTTTTATTTTATTTTTTTATCTTTTCTCCTTTTACTCACACAGGTAGATACATAACCTTTTCTATGTTGTATTAGGTGTGAGTCAAAATTATATATGAATTTTTTGCTTAGGTATCTTCTTTATAGAATGTGAATTCTGAATTTTCAAAACTGCTGCGTTGCGCGTTTTGATTTTCAGGTTATTTTGCACCCTTCGTTTTAAATTCTAAAATTTTTCCTTAGTCTTCAGTTTTGCTCTTAAGTATATATATATATATATATATATATACAGGGCCTTTTTTCAGCTGGTATGTGCCAGTACACATACTGGTAAACTTTTTCAAGGAAGGCACTAAAAGTTAGGAAAATTTAGTAAGGCTACATCTGAGCAGCAGAAAGTTAGCACGGCATGCAGTCTCTCGCCAATTGAGTTAGTCACTGTGTTGTACAGCTCTGACAAGACGTAAATTGTTTCATCGTGCTGTCTTATTCTTATTGGTTCTTCAGAAAACTCGACAAGAGAGACAAGCCAACCTGCTAGTGTAAATCACCCTCTTGACCCTACAAAGTTTTATGATAGCCTATAAAACGATGCATGAGAAATCGTCTTTTGTCAAACAATGACACACACAAATGTCCGAATGGGCAAAAGTCTTAGATCCTAAATGTTGGCCACACAACATCCAAGAAAATGTAACATTTGGTGAGATGGAATTAGCAAATTTATGTAAATGACTTAGGCTTCCAGAAAGGCAGATCCTAAGAAGTTACCTTGGCTACTTAGTCAACAAGAAACTACCACCTGCCCTGTTGCCTTTTATAAACATAATAAACAGCATACCAATTTCTACCAGCAAGTGTAAACTTGTTTTCTTGTAAATGAATTTTATTGTAACACTAACAAGGGCATCAATACACCTGAAGACTGTAAGTTCACTGATGTTCATTAAGTTGGTTGGTCCTTTTCTCTGCATGTGTTCCGATCTTTACCTTATGTAAATTCCTGGTTTCTGAAAAGTAGACATCTAGCAACTGACGCTAAGAGCAAGGCATGGACACCTGAAAATGGCAGGAACAATGTATTGATGGAATTTGCTTTGATATATGGTACTCGTGTTTTTTTGTTGTTATTATGATTATCATTATTATTAAATAATTTAAATCTGTTATTATTATTATTAGCAGTTACATTGTACCGGGGAAAACAATGCAACTGCATAAGGGATGGGATGCGAGAGTACCACTAAGCTTTATTTTAAAAAAAAAAAGCACTGTATATATATATATATATATTGGTGATGCTGAAGTACTTGTTGTATAGAAAATTTTATATGGAATAGGTCTTTTTCAACATCAACACAAAATAAACTTTGGTTATATGAAATAATCATCAGATATTTCATAATGTTTCTGTTTCACACGTTAAATTGCTAAGAAAGTTCGACTGGCCAACGTATGCAGTTCGACGGTGAAAATTTATGTATGTCAAAATAACTATAGAAGTTATTTGACATACATTAATTTTCACCGTCGAACTTTATATGTTGGCCAGTCGAACTTTCTTAGCAATTTAACGTGTGAAACAGAAACATTATGAAATATCTGATGATTATTTAATATATACCATATTTATATTCCACGTATTACTTCACAATTTGGTTAAATTCCATAATGTGAATCTTAAACTTTGGCCAAGTTAACCAAATTTCTGATTATTATACCATTTTAAACTTGTTCAAGTTTTTATTACTATTAAAGTTAGTCTTTATAAAAGGCTTTGTAACTTTAATGGTAATAAAGTCCTACTAGCATTTATTGAAGTCTTTTTACTACAGTATTACAATTACCTACTGTATTCATTTGATTTAATTTAAATCATTGTTAATTTAAAGAATACTTTAATACCAATACGTACAATATTGTTATAAAAGGCATGTAATGTATACATGCATATGGCCTTAAGCCTAAATTTTTTTAAAGTGAAGTGATATACTGCTGGACAATTGCTAAGGACGGATCATAAACGGCTATATAGTGCATAAAAAAGTAAGTGTGGTTGGATGCCAAGTGAAATAAAATAATGTCAGAATGCCAGGACATTACAAGAAAGACAATTTATTGTGCTCTGAAATCCACAAGGCTTTGGAACGTGTTCAAGGGACAAACAGGCCATTTTGTGCAGAATATGTAAACGTGAAAAAAATGCAATTACCGTCCGCAGGCGTTCCGGCGTAAGATGTCAATACGAGATATGGCCACCATGGAGGGCGCTGCAAGATTCCACACGTCGTGTCATGGTTTGCACAACATTATCAAGCAGCTGTTGGGGTAATTTATCCCATTCCTCTGTCAGTGCACGGATGAGGGTGTCCTTGTTTATTGGAGGGCATTGGCGACCAGCAAGATTCCTCCCCAAAGCATCCCACACATTTTCAATGGGATTCAGATCTGGAGAACGTGCTGGCCATACGAGGCGTTGAATATCCTCGCTCTCAAGACACTCCTGAGCAGCGACTGTTCGATGACACGTTGCGTTGTCGTCTATGAAAATGAATCTATCACCGACAGCACCACGGAACATGCGAACATGAGGTAGCAGAACATCATTAATGTACCGTTGGCCAGTCATAGTCCCAGTTGGAAGCACATAGAGGGACGTACGGCCATTGATCACGATGCCAGCCCATACCATGACACTACATGTCGGATATCGGTCCCTTTCCTGTATGTTTGCTGGACAATATGCAGTACCACTATCACGCCAGATCAGTTGTCGTCGACAATCAGACGATAGACTGTATCTACTCTCGTCTGAGAAGAGGACAGCAGACCAGTCGTTATCAGTCCAATTGCGATGTTGACCATTGCAAACGGGTGGTACGGTGACGTCTGGACAATGGGATGCACACAACAGGACGGTGGGCGTATAGTCCTCCTTCATGCAAACATCTAGCGACAGTTTTTCGGGAGATCCACTTGCCAGTAGCAGCCATAAACTGATTTGATACCTCACTAGCTGTGCTGCGCTGGTGTCTTTTTGTTGATAGCACTATGTACCGATCTTCTGCAGGTGTTGTACTGCAAACACGACCTCCCCCGTGACGTTTGCTACACTCTCCATTTGTTTGAAATGATTTCCAAAGCCTTGAAATAACACTGTGGCTGACGTCGAACTGCCTGGCAACATCTGTTATTTTTCGCCCTTCTTCAATCTTGCCAATAATACGGCCATGCGTAAAATCATCTAGGTGATGTCGGGAAGACATACTGAAAATTGCAAGTTCGTCAATTGATTCTTTCCCTTTCAACTTTGCGTTTGAACAACAACGGTCAATATGCGTCAGATCCTTTATATCTCTTATCAGCGCTATGACTTCACAAACAAGTTCGGCAATCCAAAATTTGCATATGCACAACACGTCTTACTGTTTCTCGCACTTATGCTAATTTCCACATTTTTCTGCCTTCCATTTTATGGTTGCTATCGTTGCTATTGTCATCCGTTATTAGCAATTGTCCGGCAGTGTATTTACCTTAATAATTTTATAGATCATCTTTCAAAGAAATCACTAATATTTTTTCTGAACTTTAGCAGAAGATGTTTCTTCATAATAAGTGTCACATATATTAAAACAGCAAGAAAATATCTTCTGTCACATCAGCTATGAATTGAAATGCCATTCAAATCATGTGAAATGCTTTGATCATATCATCTCTAGTTGGATTTAATTCATAGTCTTTATCTTCAGAGACATCAAAAATCTCAAGAGATTCTTGAACACTCTAGGATATCCTCATCAGTAAGATGATCAGCAATAACAAAACCCTTATCAAACAAGTACAGTAGGAAATAAAATGAACTCCTATAAAGGACTGCACATTAAATTGAAAATCAGTTCACTAAATGAAGGTATTTTGGAATGCATTTTAGCTCTAGTTTCAAGGTTCCCCTGTAAAATTTATTAAATGAAGGTTTGCTAAACCGGGGCTCATTAAATAGAGGTTCCACTGTGCATAGTACTAGTAATAATGTAACTTGCAAAGATTTTGTTATACCAAATTATTTTTTTCTGAATTTCCATCTGTAATAAGATTTTATTTTTAAAAGTGCAAAATGGATTTGGAAGTTACATATTGATGTTAAAAATGATAAATTCTGTTCATGTGTTCTCGGGCTAGTATATTTACTCTCCATCTCCTTTTTAAAATTTTATGAACACAATCAAGATTATTTGTGCTGGCTATTAACAAACTTTGGAAAGGCTAATAGTCTTAGAAGTAAGTTCTTCAGCCTGTTGAAAAACTAATTAATGGCTAGAGAAAGCCTTTGATGTGAAATTTAATATTTTCATAGTGAAGTGATTTGAAATAAGTTCTGGGATGGAGTTTCCCTGCCAGTGTAAGTTCACAATAGAGTTCACAATGAGTTTCCCTGCCAGTGTCTTTAGCACGTCTTTAAAAGTGCATGTGTGTGTCAGAAAGTTACATTCTTGTATTACAGTTTTGTCCTGTATATGACCATGATATCTTTCTATTAGTCAGACTTCAAAAATTATTTTTGTATCATTCTGTCTAGTACATCAGCACAACTGACAGTTGCATAATGCACAGGATCAGTTTCCATGCTAAAATATTACAATGTATTAGCATGATAAATTTGGGCATAAGCACATAGCCCATCTGCCAGCTCCACTGGATTTTGCAGAAGTTTTCCGATTTTTTATGCTGTCTTCCAATTTTTCAGCCAGAAGAACATTTCTTCCAGGTTTTAAAATTTTCTGTATTTTTTGCTAAAAATATCCCTCTATAAATAAATGTACATGAGATTCTTCCGCGAATTCGCGGAATTCCACTTTTTGCGGCATCATTTTGGTCATCCTCGAGGTCATTGCAAAAATGAAAAGAAATGTTTCAGGATTTTTTAAGGGGGAGTCATCCTATAGAAAAATCCTTGAAAAAGCGGAATTCCGCAATTTCAGTTTTTGGTGAAGTAAAAGAACTAAGCACTTTCTAGCTAGTCAGCAGCTCAATTCGTTTACTGCTGTCAAGAATGGATGGGATGTCAGTCACTTGAGCATCGCAGCGCGAAGGGTGGAAGGTCCGCCTACTTCATGCTTTAGAGAAACTGCCGCAGCCCACGAATAGAACAGCCGTTACGTGTCTTGTGGGAAATCACCACTCTGCATTCTATCCATGAAATCATCGCCAGGAATTCTCTCTCTTGTAGTTTGTGATGTACCCGAATGCGTTCACGTTTTCTGAGATCTTTTCAAGAATCGAAGCTCTTGTGAAACCTCTTCCTACGGAGGACGCGCAGAGATGCCAATTGCCAAAAATTACGAAATCTCCGTAATTATTGCGTATTTCCCCCGGGATTACGGGTGACTAACAAAAAATTATGGATATTCAGATTTTTGCTGTTATTAAGAAAGTTTTAATGGTTTTGTAAATAATCGATGTAAAAGCCTCTGAACAAAGTTCGTAACACAGCCTTTGTATCTTTTTTTTTTTTTTTTTTTTTTTTTTTCTGAATTGGCAGAATTTGTTTTGCTTGTTTGAAAGTGTGAAAAAAAAGCACGGCACCAGTATTGCATAAGCCTGGTGTGCTTCTTTTGCCGTGGCCCGGGATTACGTCGGCCTGAAGCATCTGAAAAGTTCGCGACGCAGCTTTCTTTTCTTAAATTCTTTCTCTACCCCCCCCCCTAAAAGAAGGAATTTGTTTTGCTTGTTTGATAGCTAAGTCGAAAGGAAACACGGTGCTGCGCCTGTATTGTGTAGGCCTGGGTGCCTTTTTTATTGCGATCCAGAATTACGTTGGCTCGGACGTGCTTCTTTCGTTGTGGCCCGAACTTGCATCAGCCTGATTCCTCTGAACCAAGTTCGTGACGCACCTCTCTGTTTTTTTGTTTGTTTGTTTTTTCTAAGAAGGAGGAATGTGTTTTGCTTGTTTAAAAACTTAGTGGAAAGAAAGCACTGCGCCCGGCTAGGATAACGTCGGCCCAAAGCCTCTAAACAAAGTTTGTGACGTAGCTTTCCGTTTTGTTTTGTTTTCTTACCGAGGAGGAGGAATTTGTTTTGCTTGTTTGAAAGCTAAGTGGAAAGGAAGCATGATGCCAGGATTACGTAGGCCTGGCGTGCTTCTTTTGTCGTGATCCGGAATTACATTGTCTCAGACGTGCTTCTTTCGTTGTGGCCCGGACTTGCATCAGCCTGATTCCTCTGAACCAAGTTCGTGACGCACCTGTTTGGTTTTTTTTTTGTTGTTGTTGTTGTTTTTTGTTTTTTTCTTAGAAGGAGGAATGTGTTTTGCTTGTTTGAAAACTTAGTGGAAAGAAAGCACGGCGCCCGGCTAGGATAACGTTGGCCCGAAGCCTCTAAACAAAATTTTTGATGTAGCTTTCCATTTTGTTTTGTTTTCTTACTGAGGAGGATGAATTTCTTTTGCTTGTTTGAAAGCTAAGTGGAAAGGAAGCACGACGCCGGGATTACTTAGGCCTGGCGTGCTTCTTTTGCCGTGATCCGGAATTACGTTGGCTCGGACGTGCTTCTTTCGCTTTGGCCCGGAATTGCGTCAGCCCGATGCTTCTGAACCAAGTTCGTGATGCTGCACCTCTTTGGTTTTTTTTTTTCTAAGGAGGAGGAATGTGTTTTGCTTGTTTGAAAACTTAGCAGAAAGAAAGCACTGCGCCCGGCTAGGATAACGTCGGCCCAAAGCCTCTGAACAAAGTTCATGATGCAACTCTATTTCTTTCATTTTTTTCTAAGGAAGAATGTGTTTTGCATGTTTGAAAGCTAAATGGGAAAAGAGCACGGCTTCAAGCCAGTATTACGTCGGCCCGAAGCCTCTAAACAAAGTTTGTGACAGAGCTTTCTGTTTGTTTGTTTTTTCTTTCTGAGGAGGAGGAATTTGTTTTGCTTGTTTGAAAGCTAAGTGGAAAGAATGTGTCATGAGAGGCCCAAAAACATGGTTAAAAACAAGAATTCGGCAGAGAAAATCTCCCCACTTGCTTGACATTGAATGGAGATTCATGTCCCCATATTCACAATGCAAGTAAAAAATTTGCAAGCCATTTTAAGGTTACATTGAGAAATACTTTATTGACTTCTTCAATGACTTCAAATGGTCGGCAGAACGTGAAGCCCTTGCTGAAATTTGTGAAATTATAGGGCTAAAATTCACTGAAATTAAGAACATGGTGCAACACAGGTGGTTGTCATTCTATCATGTGGCATTAAACAGTTTACATATCCATGATGTCCTTTTGCTCCTGTATTATGGATTTGTGCAGCCTAATGAAAGACCAATGTACATGGATGTCATAAACAAAATATGTAAAGAAAGAAAAAGTTAAAATTCCAGGAGCTTTGGAAGAAATTACGGGGGAAAATCTAACAGAAGATGGAAGAAAACGGAAATCTGGAATTGTTGCTAAATTATTTGAAAGCTCAAAGAAAACCTTGCTTATATTAAATTTTTATGTTGCAGCTCTACCTCTTTTGAAAAAATATGTATGCTTATTTCAAACAAAGAAGCCATTAATTCATAAAGTTTTTTATGAGCAGAAGCAACTATTCTGGGATTTCTTAGCTTGTTTATTAAAACAAGAGATACTGAAAGGCAAACCTGTGAAAGATTCTTGGATCAGGAACATTATTTTGAAAAGCAAATAAAATGACATTGTGGGGGAAAATTTTTAAGCCAGGCTGCTGAAGCTTATATTTAGCATGCAAAATACATGCAAAAGACACTACCATTATGTAGTTATCTTTTAATGTACATATCAGCTATTGTTCCTTCTACAAGGGGACATAATCTAACTTTAAAAAGTCTGAAAAAACTTCCACAGTTCCTTTCAAATATATTGAATCCAGAGGAAATGGAGGCTATGCTGTAGAAATTCACCAGTATCGGTTTGATTCACGACTTCCATATAGCTCCTGTTGATGAAGTTGCAAACTTTGTAAAAATTGATGCATGGTGGGCTAAGGTATTTAACCTCTACAAGTACACTATGTTATCTAAAATAGTAAAAGCTTGATATCATGCTTTCATGATCCACAGGTTGAAAGTTCTTTCAGCATGATGGTTAAAATCATAGATATAAAATCAGGAAGAATGAACATTGAAACCTATTCAGCTATACAAACTGTGTAGTATAAACTTAAAGCATAGGGTAAGTCTGCAGTTAATTTCTTCAGTAAAGAATTTTTTTGCAAGAAGCAGTTGATGCCAACCTCTGCCAAAATCTTAGGACATCAAAAACAAGTTATACCAAAGAAATTGAGAGGAAAAGAAAAGGAATTATCTGCAAAAAGAAAAAGTTAGCAATGGATGCTGTTCAGCTGCAGATTCAACATAAAATAAATATGGCTGTGCAGCTTGCTGAGAAGAAAGCCAGGCTTGCTCAGAAGAGGAAATTCGAATTGTTGTGCAAGCAAGCACAACAAAAAAGGGCAAAATATCTTTGAAGCAACCTGTTTAAAAACCATAACTTCAGTCATGTTTTTTTTTTTCATTTATACATATTCAAATATATATTACAATACATATTCCAATTATCATTTAGTATGAATCTGTGAATTTAACTTATTTCCACACACATGACTCTTGAGACACATTTCATTTCTGAAAAATTTGGTACATTAGAGTGCTACTAAGCCAACAAGACTGACTTATCTCTTGTACTATGATGTTTGACCAAAACTAATCTGTGGATATATGTTTCTAATTCTGTCAAGTTTCTAACTGCTTGACTAAATGCACAAACTTTCCTAGACAAATACTTTTCACCTCAGGATTTAGCTAGTAAAGATTTACATGTACGTTTTAAATCTGATTTTTTTAAATATTTCATTTTATTTTGTTCTTAAATCCCTACTTTTCTTTTGTGAATATAATAATGTGCTTCACTTTAATATTTACTTACATAATTTACAGAAAATAATTCCATATGGCGTGTGTAATCTTAAATATTGTATATGCTATATTTGAATTTGCTCACACCGCGCATTCGCGTGTCCCAATTTTCCACCCAGTTAAAAAGTTCAGCTTTTTTCGTCATCGGCCGGTCTCATGTATGATAAAAATATATAACTATAAAAAAGTAATTTGTTATAAATATTTATTGAATTATTTACGTGTTGTGTATTTTATTTAAAAAAAATGAGTAAAACATAACCTACAGCATGTGATAATGTACTTGAGGAGACAATTTTAACTTCGGCCGTCTTTTTCTTTTAGAGCCGCAGAAGCTATGGCGCCATCCATGGCTAATACGCAGCTGACTGGCTCCTCCTCCCTCCACCGTTCTTGTCATATCTCGTATCTGGTGTAGTAGCCAGCGAAGCTAGATAGATGGCATTGAGGGAGCTACCAGTATAACAGTTACACTTATGGTAGTGTGCCTTTCTAATAAGTAGGGGAAGGCAAGCAATTTTTGGAACTGAGTTTTATTCTTCAACTTTAGTTTTCTTAAAGTTCAAATTTAGGCTGAAGAAAGCAACCAGATCTTTATTGCTGGATGACTGCTTGACGCTTACTTCCCCCCCCCCCCCCGTTTGCGAGTGTATTAACAATTGTGAGCCTGAATTAGCAATCTGGCAATGCTATGTTGGTTCGTAAATCCACGCATGGCGAGTCCGCTATTATTGTCTTACCTTATATGCTTGTGTTAATGTTTTGCGATTATCATTTGTTTTGTGTTCTGTTTATGGGCTTAGTTTTTTAAATGAATACGAAAAAAAAAAAAACAGTACTTGCAGTCTTTTTGAAAAAATGTATAGCGTGGAATTTCTGTGCATCAAAAGATCAAGTAGTGGTCCTAAATATGCATTCCTCACCTCGTGTTCAACAGACTTTTTAATATCCCACGGTGGGAAAAGTTATATTACATCTCGTTTGAAAGTGTTGAAACATCGTCAAAAAAATGATCGGTGGTGAAAAAAACTCAAAAATTAACACATTTATAACAAGCAGTGCAAGTCACCAAAACAAAGTGATCAGTGCCGAATGCCTATTTACGATGCTTTTAATAGAACATAACTTGTCTCTAACCTTGCAATCATAAAATCAGTTGTTGTTGTTTTTAAGAAGTTTTCCTTCTGAAAGTTAGAGAAGATGAAACAACAAGTGATGCATGGGACAAGTTAGAAGAGCAGTTTACTTGCTCACAGGCTGAAGATTTAACCCAAATATTGCAAGAAAATGTTGCACAAATTGCTATCTTTAAAAAAATGAAAGGAGTGGATGGATTATTAAGATTCGATAGAGTTGCTCATGTTCTGTTAGGAATATTGGTGATCCTTCATATCAATGCAGAGTGTGAGAAAAAAATTTCTCTGGTTAGAAAAAAATTGAACAATGTTTCGGTCCTCAATGTCAGATAAGTGTCCTGAGGACTTTCTTGTAGTGAAATGTAAAGAAAATGTGCCTTGTTATGAAACCAAGTTTTTGAAAGACTTTTTTCAAAAAAGCAAAACAGGCCACTGTAAACAATTTAGCAAAATGTTAAATTATATATTCTGCTTCTTGACTGTATTCATCTGAAATATCTTTGAATAAAATAAAAAAAGTGCCCTTATCACATAAATTGAAACTGATGTTGAAAAAATGTCTGTGTTTTATTTAACTTAATAAAAACATATACTTAAAATATATTATGAGAAAAAAACACTTCAAATAAAGGTAAGTGTATTTTTTAAACAGTTACCATAAAAAAAACCTTTTATATTGTATAACAAACTAATATCAGAAAAATCTTCCTGATTATTATACAGTCTTCTGGATTTGTTTTGGCAATCTTCAGGTTTTTCATTAAATTTAGTTGGCAGCTATGCATAACCATGCATAATTAAGTATAAAATTTTAAATACACTTCAGTTACATGAAAAATTTAAGGTAAGGAAGCTTTCAACTGATAACTTCAGTCTTCATCAACCTGGTAGCAGATGGACAATGATGATGGTAAGTGATTGCCAGATCTGGAGCACAAAAGCAATGTCCATGAAGAAAACTCTAACACTTCACTGACATTTCTGAGTTTGAAAGATACTTCTGCTGAACCTCTTTGAACTGACACCAAACAAATTTCCCCATTCATCGTTTTTCGTTACGCCATTGAGAAAGTTTGGAAATTTTTCTCAGCCTCAAAAACTTCAATTCTGATTCACCTTTTTATCATTCCATTAATACGAAAACCAATTTAAAAAAAAAAAGAAATAATAAATATGACATGGATCTGGCAACCACTTACCATATTTTTTCTTTATTGCTATACTGGAGTTTTTATTTATTGACATTTTGTTTTTAATAATTTTTCTTTGCTTTAGCATATTTGTTTTTTGTTAGTTTTCATTTATTTTTTATTTTGTTTTGTTCCCTTCAGTTACATTACTTTTTTTTTCTTTTTGTAGAAGAAGATCATACTTATCATTGTTCTGATTGTAATCCTAGCAATCATCGGATTGATTATTGGCCTCAATGTAAAGTGACAATAATATGTCATTAGGTTGAAATGATTTGCTCACTGCCAGATGACCAGCTGAATTCATAATGAGATCCCTTTCAATGTTTTTGTGTTATATTGTGATGTACAGAGTAAAATAACCTAGAAAAAAAGAGTGTAATATTTTATGTTGCAATTTATGAATTGAAATTTCTGAATAATCTCTGTGTTAGCAAATTATGATAATATGGTATTCTTATATGAGAAATACATTAGAGAACATTTTATCTTCGAATGCAGTTCCATTGTGCTTTGTGACATGCAAATCATGATTTATTTATTTTTTTCATCTTAGTTTGGCTCATGGGTATTCAGGGGCAGCACAATACATAGGCAACTGGGGCAGTCACCCACAACCTCGCCATGGTAAAAGCCCCAACTTTAATGCAATTTCATGAAGTCAAATCTTTAAGAGAAACACATTAGAATAATGGAATTTTGGGTTACATAACTAATGTTGAAGTACACAAATCATGTATTGATCTCAAAGGAAGTGGGAAAAGTTTGTGAGTAAATTGCATGAGTACAGCTACCAAGTTACAGAAGTTTCATATCAGTTGACCTCTACATAATTAAAAATGCCTTGTTGTAAGTCCAGTGTATATCTAGAAGTACTCTTTCAAGTTGCAGGTGATGTCCAGTTTATCTGCGAACAATCCAGTTTTTCTAAATCTCAGGATTGAGGAGTACCACATTCTACCCTTCTGAATGTAATGAACACCCCTTCAAGGAAATATGTTAGGGTTGATGATGTTTTTGGGGGATCAGCGAGGGAGCTAGTTAAATCAGTTTATAGGAATTCTGTATTTTTTTGCTGAATGTATTTTCTTGTGACAGAGTGAAATTTGAATGAAAGCCACTTTTGGGGAGATTTGTTTTATTAAAAATTCTTAAGTGGTGGAAATTTGAAATTATTTACCTATAAATACATATACTATAGAACTGTCAAATGTCTGGTGATATGGTATTGAAGAAAATTATAAGTAAGCTAAGCAATTATAATTTGAAGTGTCATTTTGTGCCTAATTTGTGTTTCTAAATTTTTACTGCTTGAACTTAGACCAAAGTTTAGCTTTAGCTTTGAAGCTGAATGGATGGCAGTACAAATTTATGTGTAGAATAAAGTAGATTGGAAACAAATTATAACAAATATTTATAATTACGGAAGATATGTATTCACACAGAGAAGTTAAACGAAAAATATTTTTATTTTGCTGTCGAACGTATTAAAAAAAAAATTGCCATTTTACTGGTGTATGGTGTACATTATTTTAAGTGTATTCTGTAGTGGTTTTAATGATGTATTGCTAATAAAAAAAAATTATAGCCAAATTTTGTCTCTTGAGAAATGCATGACATCTTGTTTATGTTGAAATGTTTAGTTAGCTCATAAACACACACACACACACACACACACACACACACACACACACACACACACACACACAGTGTTAAGGAAAGAATTTTACACGTTCATCCCTCTGGACAATGAGAGAAGAATTTGATTAGCAGCCCTATGACAGAAATTTACTTGAAAATGATATCAATATTACACCATAAAAAATCAAACTGCACAGTGGTCTTTTACCACTCACAAGTTCTTTGTTTTTGGATTATGTTAAATTATGGTTTATACCACAAAAAGCAGTGAAATTTAACACAGCCAGAAATTTGTTGAAAGAGCTAAATTACTGTCTTCAACCAATTTCAAGTACCTAGCTGTTTTAACTTTCACAAAAAGGTTAATTGACAGTGATTTTTTAAAAAGAATTGTCAATAAGTTAACAGAATAGAAAGAAGGTAAAGATTCACAAAGAAAAGAAAATACAGTAGAGCCTGTGTATAATGAGCCTATATTTGGATTTAATAAGCAAAACAAACTTGTTTGGAGTAATGTTAATTCAAATTTAATTTTTGATCAGTTTTAGTGCACAAAATTTAATGAAAACTATGGATTTGATGAGGGAGAGAAAAGCCAACATGGTCGCTTTTAACAAGCAAACTAACAAAATTCCATATTCCATAGTTAATGAGGTGGAGAAAATCTGCTGCACACTGTCCTAGAATGGGAGAATAGAACTTGCAGCATGCAGAGCAAAATTTCAACAGCACAGTGGAATCCGGGTGTGCTAGTGAAAAAATATTGTTAGAAAAACAATTAGGAAGGGGTATAGCAAGTACAGAGAGGTGTGCAAGAAACTTTTTCACCACCCATTTCAATGGGCTATGCCTTGGGAGTATCATGTGAGCAGAGTTGGGAACAGGCCACTTACTCCTAGGAGTTTGGCTCACGCACACGTAAGTGGATTTTTGGGCAACATTTGCTGAGAAGGATAGGGAAGTAATGAAAATGCCATTCAGCCAAAATTAAGGAAACAAATTTAAAACAAAACAACGAACATTCTTTTTACAAAAATGTTTTCACAGTTAGATTCATTTGACTCAATGAGTGTAAGAAAATATGTGGGTTAAGCTTAATATGCATATTACAGTAGATATAATCCACTATTCAGTTTTCTGTTCAGAATGTTCGTGTTTTTCAGCTTTGAATTCAATGAAAAACATGAATGTGTTGAACAGAAAACTGAATAGTGGAATATATCTACAATAATATACATTGAAATGCCAAAAGTCATGGGGTACGTAACTAGCATTGTTTAGGACCTCTAGCCCGGCGAAGTGCAGCAACTCAATGTGGCATCGATTCCACTGGTGTCCGGAAAACTTTTTGAGATATGTTGAGCCATGCCATCTGCATGAACAGCTGCCCACAGTTCCCTGGTATTTGTAGGTTCAGGATCTTGGATGTAAATGTACCTTTCCACCATGTCCCATTAGTGCTCTCTTGGGTTCATGTCGGGTGAAAGTGGTTGCCACACCACCCATCAGAACTGTCCAGAATGCTCCTCCAACCAATTTTGGACAACTTGGGCCAGATGACATGGTGCATTGTCCGCCTGGAAAATCCGATCATTGTTGGGGTATATGAAGGGCTGCAAATGGTCACCCAGCAGAGCAACAAAGCTATTACCGGTTAATGCTGTGTTTATGAGGACTAGAGCACCCAAACCATGCTACATAAAGACACCCCACACATGTGTGGAACCACCACCAGCTTGCACAGCACTTTGTTGGCAGCTTGGGTCCATGACCTCATGGGGTCTGTGCCACACCTGAACTCTACCATCAGCTCGTGACAACTGGTAGCATGACTCATCGGACACCACCACATGTTGCCAGGGTCCAATTACTGTGTTCACGAGCCCAGGTGAGGCGCTGTGTCCAATGTCGTGGTGTTAACAAAGGCATTCTGGGAGGTCTGCTCCCATACCCTATGGATGCTAAATTACACTACGCTGACCAGGTGAATATGTCTGGTACTTGCCTGTTAGTGTGGACAATCCTGGTCAGACGTTGATGGTCATGCAGCACCCGTGGTTGGACACTGCCCTGTCCCAGTGGGTGGTAATATCTTCCATGAGGTATTCTTGGTACACACGTGACACCATGGATCGTCTTCGAGGAATGTTGAATGTTCACACAACTTCGGAAATTGAATGTCGCATCCGTCTGGTTCCCACTACCATGCCTTGTTCAAACTCCGATAATTCACATCAGCTTGCGATAATCACACTGAAACCTGACTTACGAGATTACACCTCGCAACTGATAAAATCGGGGCGTGCGACAAAGCCTTTATATAACGGCGGAACCAGTTAAAAATTTGCATGATGCTGGCCCACGACTTTTGGCACTTCAGTGTGTTATGTTTCCACGTGATGTCTGCTTCAGGATTCACTTCATATGTATTCATGTAAGTGCTTATTGTATTTTAATGTGTACTACTGTGGTTCAAGTATATCCAACTGTTGTGGAAATATAAACATATATCCAGTGGCTTCTCGGGGGTGTTGCCCCCCCCCCAATGAGGGGAGATTGAGCACGAATTTAAAGCAATATATACAGGGTGCATAGGAAAGTCTCTTTAGCCTAAAATAACTTGCGAACGGAGGGAGGTACAGTTATGCAAGTGAGATAACGGTATAGTAAAGCGACTACGCCCAATCAAGTGCAAAAGATAGCAGCGCCCCTAGGGACGAAATGCGGAAGTTAGCCATTGCAAAATGAAAAGAGAGAGCAAAATTTCCAATTACGAAGTTGTAGAACAATTAATTAGTACAAAACGACATTTGTTTCACACAGATAAGATAAATTGTCGCCTGAATACCCCAAAATGTCCGAAATCGATGCGCGACCTTTTGTGTGAATGTTTGAAGGGAACAGGCATAAGTATGAGTAAATACACAATTTATTGCATAAATGCGTACTTATATCAATACAGCCGCCCCGGTGGCGCAGTGGTCTAAGCGATGGCCTCTGATCATTCGTCCGAAAGGGGTCCGGGTTCGAATCCCGGTGAGGCATGGATGTTGTGTTTGTCTTACGGCACTGGCTCTCTCCCTTCCCTGGAACCAGTGGCCCTAAATTAGGGACGGGCGACTACTTATAGCCCATTGAGTTGCTCACGTTGGTCGTTAAACCTCCAATCAAAAAAGTCAATACAGTTTGATGACGTCAGACAAAACAAAAAAGCAAACTGGCGCACAGTGATAAAAAGTTAATGTCGAGTATGTTCGAAGAGTTCGCCATTGCCCGCGATACACATTTGTATTCGTGAAAGTAGCTTTGCATGCACATTCCTCAGCATGGAAGGTGTCACACTATTGCAAGCATCTGTAACACGACGACGTAAATCCAGCAGACTTGTAGGCGCAGTTGCGTACACTCGATTTTTTACGTAACCCCAGAATTCCAAGCTTGCCATTCTCACACAGCGTACGTAGACCTAAACTTCTGATCAGGGTACATCCTGCTACTGGTTTTTATATCGTAGGTACGGTACAACGTCACAATCTGCAATTACACACTGCTACATTTGCTTTAGTTTTCACGGACCGAAGCAAATCAATCCTTAAAGCGACTACTTTGTATTGTCAATTGATATTTTACCTTCTCATATTAATAATACCATGTTTCTTCTTGCTGTTGCTGATATTCCGAATTTTCGAGTTCTTATCAATGTACTTATTTTGAAAGGAACGGTTAAAGTAATTTTGAGTTCCTTTCAGCGGTTGGTAAAGAAGGTATTCACGTTTCCCACACCTTTCATTGTTTAAGGCGAATTCTTAACTGGCCTGCTGTGCTATAATTGCTTTCATGGTACTTCCAGCCAAGGGAATAAGACATCTGTGTTGGAAACTTCCCACCTTCTTTCCAAGTTGCGATGAGGAGTACTTGTAAAAACTTTCCTGATGATCAGGCGTGTTTGCTGTTAATAGTTTCTTTCCTTCGTGGTAGAATAATCAATGAAGAAAGAAATATTCTTCACAGGATAACTCTTCTTAGGGCAATCAAGTTCTTTCTCGACCCTAATCCCCTCTAAACCATTTTAAACCAAAAGAGTTATTAATATTTAGGCTGAAAAAATAAAGAAATTTGAGAATATCACACTGTCTTATTTAATAGTGTTAAAAGTAATTTATACTGTATTGCAACAACATTTTCTCATTACTTTCTGCTCCCTTGGTTTAATACTGATAATTATCAAGTATTCTCACCTTTTCTATTCCTTAAATCGACTTAAAACTAGCTTTTGAAAAAGCAATAAAAAGTTTCAATGATACTCTTACTCAAAAACCTGCAGTTCCTACTTTTCCATTTTCAAACCGGATCTTTTGCATTTAATTTGTATACTTCTGCTTCTGATAACTGCAGTGAAGGTATAAATGGGATACGGGTATTTAAAGTGCCAAACCTAACATCAGTTGATTCCCTATTACCCTCGAAATTCTGTTTATGATAACTGCAATGCATAAAGTATATGGGATATTAGAAGTGTCAATCTTAATATCCATTGATTTCCTATTAGCCGCAAAAATAAATTTTGAAATATCTCTGAAATCAAAAAGTTCTATGTGCACGGACAGACAAAATTATTACACTAGCACTCTTTCTTACAGAACGTTATAATAGGAAGCGATGGCATTTTAAAAAAGTGCAAAAAACTTTTTCTTGACTCCCTCCCCCCACCCTTTTTTTTTTTTGCTGTTAATCTGACTGATGAAAATTTCTGAATGGATAAGAAGGGTGAGGGAGCCCCTAAACCTTTTAGCGCCTAGGGCCCCATAAGATCTAAAGTCTCCTCTGCATATATCCATATTATCTGGTATGCATGTTTTTACATGACAGGATTTTTCAGCCCAGTACAGATTTAGTGAGGATTTCCATCAGTCCCAAGCTCCTCATTATAAGCAGGCTCTACTGTAAATCAATGTAGGATAACACTCAGTACAAATTCATCCCTCTGGACAGTTATAAAGGGTGTATTGAGAAAAAAGAACTTACCCTGAATTTGCACTGGTATGTGGTAATCTTTGCAGCTGAGTATTCAGGGATTCCCGCAAAGTTTTGCACATCTTACAGAAATTCTTATGCTGAAATGTCATTAGTGGCAGTTTGAATTTTTGCATATATACACTCATTGAAATTCTTTTTTCCAAAACAGCGTTTGTAGCATTGTTTTTGCAACAAATTTTTATAGCTATATTTATTCATTAAAACTCTTATGCCAAAAAAAAATTGTTAGTTCAAATCACTATTTATAAATTTCTTTAATTTTATAAAGGAAATAAATACATTTTTAAAGTTAATAAACATTTGAACTATAGATTGATTCTAAATAATTCTGTTCAGCATGTATGTAGTACATGTTGCAGAGAATTATTATTCATACTACATACATGTTGAGAATTATTTAGAACTAATCTACAGTTTGAATGCTAATTTAAAATGGTGTTTTAACAGATGTTCTATGTATTATACAAATTAATTTGGTTATTACTCAAAAATAAAATCTAAATCAGCTCACATATATTTGAGAAATTCTGAGTGAAATGTCACAGTAGAAGACAGTTTCAAAACACATTAAACGGTATTCACTAATATGTCAGTTATGAAAAGATAAGGAATAAAAGATACTATTTTGTTTTCTGCTACTAAAAGCATATTATGAAAGTGCCAACCAAAACAGCATTTTTGAAATGCATTGGCTTGAAAATATACAATCTTCCGTGTGAGTAATTTTTTTCTCGTATGTCAAATAACTTTCTTGAATAAAATAACAAATGCAATTATAAGTGGCAGCTCTCGAACATTTTTTTGAACAAGTATGTAAAAAGCAAAAGAACTTTCATAACGGTGATCTTTGTAGCTCTCTTGTCAAAACCCAATACTTTCATGTTTTTGCTGTAAATACAGAGCAGTATTGATAGAAGAGACTAGCAATGCTGATCTACATTTAAAACATCTCTCCTTGTAGCCAGTAGGAATAGAGTTTCTCTTCATGAAAATTATGGTGGTTTTGCCAAGGATTTGATACAGAACCTTAAGGAAGAATTGTTGATTTTCTTATTTTACAGAAAGTGAAGTCTAGTTCTTTCTCGGTCACGTAGATATGCACGGGGTTGCCGCCCTAGGATTTAATTCATATCCCTCTAGCAGTTTTTTATTTTACATTTCTAGCTAAAAAAAAAGTGACAACTAATTCTCAGGTGCACTACGTACATTTTTTAATTCCTTTCCGACACTGAATGCCTCGCAAAGTAAATTTCCAGAAAAAGAAAAACAACAGCAAAAAAGATAATGCATTTATGCCCCTAACGAAAATACTGCGCATCACTTTAAATGCACAGTGCTTCATAGTGAATGGAAATAAAAACGACGAAATTCAATCCGATCTCTAAGAAATGTGAGTTACAAAAATTTGCAAACTGTACCCACAGTGTTTTTCATAACGGAAGATATCCAAGACAAAAGGAATTTTTCACATCGAACAGTTAAAAAAATATTCCCAGAAATGAAAGGCATCGGGTTAAGAAAGAATTCTTTAAACCAGACTTTTGGAAGCAGAAATATATATATATGTTATAACGAAGTAAATTTCTTCGTCATTTTTATCCGCGCCAGGATTCGAACCCGGGTCCCCTCATTCCGGAATAAGTTGCTCTACCAATTGAGTTACGCGGACGTTTTATTCTGATTCCTATCTGCCTTTATGTCGTGTGCGTCCTTCTGGCAGGTACGCCACATCTCCTGGTACGTTACATCATCTCCCCCTTATTATTATTATATTTTTTTTTGAAGTTCTGGAAAAGGGATTCTCTTATTTTTCCTATCTCGCGGTGTGGAAAGAACATCACGCCATTGCGAGATTTTGAACAGTCGGGTCATCCGGATAGTTCGGGCGCTATTATAACGAAGTAAATTTCTCCGTCATTTTTATCCGCGCCGAGGCTCGAACCCGGATCCCCTCATTCCGGAATAAGTCACTCTACCAATTGAGCTACGCGGACGTTTGTTCTGACTCCTATCTGCCTTTATGTCGTGTGCGTCCTTCTGGCAGGTACGCCACATCTCCTGGTACGTTACAATGTATAAAAAATTCTTCTGAGCTCCATATCTCATAAATTTTGTATTAGAGCAGCAAATGCGCACAAAATGTTTTTCCTAGTGAGCGGTATTTGACCTAAAAGGAATAGTTTTAGTTCAGTTTTAGACGCGCAGCAAGCCATTCTCCTTAATTTAAAAACCGAGCAACTGCTTATCTATAGCCTTAGGTATTCACCGTGAGCATGAATGGAGGTTAGAATAAAACTTTTGGAGATTCCCTGAAACTCAGCCGAAGAGGTTAAAATTAAGACTCCTGAAGAACCCCTATGACTCGACCATGAAGAAGCCAGAACCTCCATTAAAGCGAGGTAATTTTAAATGTTGCTTATATGGATGTAAGGTCAGGTGATGCGTAACATCACAGTCTCTCCTTGACAAATGTCAACCCCGCCTTCTCGTGGTGCATCCTGTTCCCACTAAAGGTGCTCTGACGACCGCCAATAGCGGTATAACTATACCATCGGGATTAGAGGAAATTCTATCCCACACTCACCAACCCGCTTGGCCAGCGTGGTGAGTTATGGCCAAACCCCTCCAAAATGATTCCACAACTTAAATCTTGGCCCTCAGTCTCCGGCAGCTGGAATGTACCTGGCCAAGGCAGCGGCCAGTGTGACATGAAGGCAGAGGGTGCTAAGAATCCCCGGAGGACCGGACTAGGCTGCCATCTGATGCTGACCTTGGCTACGTATAATGGACGCTCCCTATCTTCTGATTCAAGGCTTCTTGAATTGGAAGAGGAACTACAAAGGATCAAGTGGGACATCGTCGAGCTAAGTGAGGTAAGAAGAAAAGGAGAAGATCTCATCGAACTGAAAAGTGGACATCTCTTCTACTATCGTGGGACATCGTGGGGCTAAGTGAGGTAAGGAGAAAAGGAGAAGATCTCATTGAACTGAAAAGTGGACATCTCTTCTACTATTGTGGGACAGATACTGGCAGAACTAGTGGTGTTGGATTTATAATAAACAAGAAACTGAAGGATAAAGTTGTAGAAGTTGAAAGTTCCTCTGACAGAGCTGCACGACTTGTTATCCAACTCTCGAAAAGATACCAGGCTCAGATTATTCAAACTTATGCACCCACCACAAGTCATCCTGAAGAAGAAATTGAAGAATTTTATGAGGAAATTTGTCATCTAAATAATAAAGGTAAGCAGCACTTGAAAATAATTATGGGAGATTTCAATGCAAAAATAGGGCAACGGCAACAGAATGAAACTTCAGTAGGTAAATTTGGTCACAGGAACAGAAACCAGCGTGGAAATACTCTCGTTGAGTTTGCAGAGGCAGAAGGGTTTTTCATCTTGAACTCCTTCTTCAAGAAAAAGCCACACAGGAAATGGACATGGAGACATCCAAATGGGACGACAAGTGAAACTGATTTTATTATATGTAACAAAAAATTCATCATAGAAGACTGCAGTGTGCTAAACAAGTTCAACACAGGTAGTGACCATAGATTGGCGAGATGTAAGATGCACCTCAACACTAAACTCGAACGTGGCAAGCTCATAAGACAAACAAAATCTATTGACATAACCAACCTTAAAAAACACCATAATACCTTCAAGTTGGAACTGAAGAACAGGTTCTCTGCTTTAGAAGGCCTAACATCGGAAGAAGTGGACATCTCCGAAGTTAACAGAAAAGTAACCAAAGCTCTTATGGAAACAGCAACAAAATTAGCTGGGTCTAAGAACAAGTTGCATGTAAACAAATTATCAGGAAAAACCAAAATGTTGATGCAAAAAAGAAGAGAGATGAGGACAACTAAGGAAGATGTGACTTCCAAAGTGGAATATATAGAGCTATGCAAGACAGTAAGAAAAAGTATCACTTAAGACGTAAGAAAATTCAACTGTGAACTAGTGAGGAAAGCAATTGAAAACAACCAAAGCCTAAAGATAGCAAAGGGACATCTCAGTAAGGGAAGAAAACAGATTATGGCACTGAGAAAAGAAGATGGTTCTGTAACAAGAAATAGAGGCAAAATTTTGACAAGAGTGAAAGATTTCTACTCCAAATTATATGAAAGGGATGATACAGGCACTCCAGACATCATGAAAGATACCAGTACCAGAGTTCCTCCAGTCCTTCCAGCAGAAGTTGCACATGCAATCAAGAACACGAAGCGGGGAAAAGCTGCAGGAGAAGATGGAATTACTGTAGACATCATACAAGAAGCAAGTGGAGAAATCGAAACAGTACTCGCCCAAATTTTCACTCGATGCCTTAATGAAGGAAAGATTCCTGAGGATTGGAACACCGCTACAATGATCCTGCTACATAAGAAAGGTGACATTGAGGATCTCGGAAACTACAGACCTATCAGCCTCCTATCAGTAGTTTATAAAATCTTCACTAAAGTTCTTTCACACCGCTTGAAGGTAACACTGGACATGGCTCAACCGAGAGAACAAGCTGGATTCAGGAGTGGCTACAGCACAATAGATCATATCCACGTACTGAGAGAACTAATTGAAAGAGCGAGGGAATATGAACTTCCATTGTGCATGGCTTTTATCGATTATGAAAAAGCCTTTGATTCGGTGAAACCATCAGCAGTTACAATGGCTCTGAAAACCTGCGGTATTGAAGATGCATACATTAATATTATTAATAACATCTATGAAAATGCAAGTGCAAAGATTAGGCTGTTTGAAAATACAATACACGTAAAAATTGGAAAGGGAGTGAGACAAGGTGACACCATATCTCCGAAGCTCTTTAATGCCACATTGGAGGGTGTTTTTCAGTCGCTGAGCTGGGAAAACAAGGGGATAAAGATTAATGGAGATTATCTAACCCACCTTCGTTTTGCTGATGACGTAGTCATTTTTGCAAATACCCCATCAGAGCTGCAGAGTATGATCCAGGAACTTGCTGACAAGAGTAAAGAAGTGGGATTAAAAATGAACTTTCAGAAGACAAAAGTGATGTTCAATGCTTTTACAAGAAATGAAGATTTATCGATTGATGGAGAAAAGCTGGAGATAACAGACACGTACGTTTATCTTGGACAGCAGATATCAAGTGAGGGTCACATTGATGAAGAAATTAATCGGCGTACAAAACTTGCCTGGAAGTCTTTTGGAAGAAACAGCATAATTTTCAAGAGCAATATGCCATTATGTCTTAAAAGAAAAGTGTTTGATCAATGCATCCTTCCAGTGCTTACGTATGGTGCAGAGACGTGGACCTTAACTAAAAGAGACATACAAAGGCTGCAGACAACTCAAAGCAGCATGGAGAGGTGCATGCTTGGTGTAACCAGGAGAGATAAGAAGAGGAACTCGTGGATCCGAAAAATGACAAGAGTGGAAGACATCATGATCAGAGTAAAATCCCTGAAATGGCAATGGGCTGGACATACTGCCAGAAGGACAGATCATCGATGGACAGCCGAAATTTTAGATTGGATTCCAAGGGACAGGAAAAGACTTAGAAGAAGACCACATGGGAGATAGGTGGATGAAATTCGAAAGTATGCAGGGGTGACATGGAGGAGACTGGCACAAGACAGACCGTTGTGGAGGAAACTTGGGGAGACCTTCATCCAGCAGTGGATTGATAATGGTTGACAATGATGATGATGATGATGATGATGATATGGTATCTTACGGAAGTGGCGTAGCGTGAGGGGGAGGTGGGCCGGGGATTGAACCCCTTCAAGGGAAGATTGAGCACGAACTCAAAGTGATATATATGTGCATACGAAGCTTCCACCAATGAACCAAACCCATGGACCCCCTCCCTCTTAAAAATTTTCTGGCTACGTACGGAGTATATGCAGTTTTACCTTTGTAATATCTTTACAGCATTTCACCTGTGATTTTAGATTGCACACGTTTATACCAAATCGGAGGGAGTTACACTCTACTGGCAAGTGAAGTTTTTTCGTTTTGTTTTGATTTCCACTAATGTTTCACGAATTTCAATTTAAAATAAAAATTAGAAGGTACCTCAAGATAACTATATTATGTAAACGTTATGAATATGACATCGAAAGAAAAACTGCAGTTAAAAGGTCCTAGGCATAAGGCCTAGTGATATATATTTTATCCTAAGTAAAAGGAAAATATTAATAACTTGGTATGTTATGTAAATATTTAATGCCTAAGTAAAAGCTCGTCGTCATTAAAAATCACACCTTATCGTCATTTTCTGAACATTGGATCATGCTGTAATTCCGTTGTTTCTTTCAACACCATAGTTTTAAACAAATGTACTAAAGTCATGACAATTTATTTCTCCAAATTAAAGTACAATTCCCCCCTTGACTTACATGGGATGTTTTTTCGAAATTTTTTTCCCAATTCAATTCTCATTATAGGGCTAAGCTGCAATTTTTACACTGCCCCTTAAACTTCTGTGGCCAAATGATCATATGTACAGGATTTTAGGAAGGGAGTGTCTGACCCCAGGTCTTAAACAACCCTTAGAAATAGGAAGCTGGGAGATTTGGGCTAGGGTGCCTGATAAGAAAATGACACGGAAGCGAAGGAGAAAGGGGAGGAAGACGCCCTTATAAATTACTGGGGGACCAGTACCCGGGGGCGTATTTCACAAGTGAATGTACGGAATTGCGATTAAGGCCATTTTCGCCACGCGATTGGTTCAGAGCTACTTTGGAGATTGTGAGTAGGCGGGGCCTATGAGGCTATGAGGAGAGTCATGGACGGAGACATTTTTTTTTAAAATTTTGATTGGAGTTTTAACGACCACCGTGAGCAACTCAATGGGCTACAAGCAGTCACCCGTCCCTAATTTAGGGTCACTGGTTCCAGGAGAGCCAGTGCCGTAAGACAAACACAACATCCATGCCTCACCGGGATTCGAACCCGGACCCCGTTTGGACGAATGATCAGAGGCCATCGCTTAGACCACTGCGCCACCGGGGCGGCAGCGGAGACATGTTTAATTATATCTTGGGAAGTTCTGCTTCCTAAGAAATTCACTGTGAGGTTACTTAACATATGTGACAAATGATCATATTGACTATTAAGGTAAAGTAATTTTGCACACGATATCATAAGGAATATCTGCTGTTTCTCAGATGTATCATCATCATCATCATTGTCAACCATTATCAATCCACTGCTGGACGAAGGTCTCCCCAAGTTTCCTCCACAACGGTCTGTCTTGTGCCAGTCTCCTCCATGTCACTCCCGCATATTTACGAATTTCATCCACCCATCTCCCATGTGGTCTTTTTCTGGGTCTTTTCCTGTCCCTTGGAATCCAATCTAAAATTTCGGCTGTCCATCTATGGTCTGTCCTTCTGGCAGTATGTCCAGCCCATTGCCATTTCAGGGATTTAACTCTGATCATGATGTCTTCCACTCTCGTCATTTTTCGGATCCACGAGTTCCTCTTCTTATCTCTCCTGGTTATACCAAGCATGCACCTCTCCATGCTTCTTTGAGTTGTCTGCAGCCTTTGTATGTCTCTTTTAGTTAAGGTCCACGTCTCTGCACCATACGTAAGCACTGGAAGGATGCATTGATCAAACACTTTTCTTTTAAGACATAATGGCATATTGCTCTTGAAAATTATGCTGTTTCTTCCAAAAGCTCTCCAGGCAAGTTTTGTACGCCGATTAATTTCTTCATCAATGTGACCCTCACTTGATATCTGCTGTCCAAGATAAACATACGTATCTGTTATCTCCAGTTTTTCTCCATCAATCGATAAATCTTCATTTCTTGTAAAAGCATTGAACATCACTTTTGTCTTCTGAAAGTTCATTTTTAATCCCACTTCTTTACTCTTGTCAGCAAGTTCCTGGATCATACTCTGCAGCTCTGATGGGGTAGTTGCAAAAATGACTACGTCATCAGCAAAACGAAGGTGGGTTAGATAATCTCCATTAATCTTTATCCCTTTGTTTTCCCAGTTCAGTGATTGAAAGACATTTTCCAATGTGGCATTAAAGAGCTTCGGAGATATGGTGTCACCTTGTCTCACTCCCTTTCCAATTTTTATGTGTGTTGTATTTTCAAACAGCCGAATCTTTGCACTTGCATTTTCATAGATGTTATTAATAATATTAATGTATGCATCTTCAATACCGCAGGATTTCAGAGCCGTGGTAACTGCTGATGGTTTCACCGAATCAAAGGCTTTTTCATAATCGATAAAAGCCATGCACAATGGAAGTTCATATTCCCTCGCTCTTTCAATTAGTTCTCTCAGTACATGGATATGATCTATTGTGCTGTAGCCACTCCTGAATCCAGCTTGTTCTCTCGGTTGAGCCATGTCCAGTGTTACCTTCAAGCGGTGTGAAAGAACTTTAGTGAAGATTTTATAAACCACTGATAGGAGGCTGATAGGTCTGTAGTTCCTGAGATCCTCAATGTCACCTTTTTTATGTAGCAGGATCATTGTAGCATTGTTCCAATCCTCAGGGATCTTCCCTTCATTAAGGCATCGAGTGAAAATTTGGGCGAGTACTGTTTCAATTTCTCCACTTGCTTCTTGTATGATGTCTATAGTAATTCCATCTTCTCCTGGAGCTTTCCCCCGCTTCATGTTCTTGATTGCATGAGCAACTTCTGCTGGGAGGACTGGAAGAACTCTGGTACCTTTCATGATGTCTGGAGTACATGTATCATCCCTTTCATATAATTTGGAGTAGAAATCTTTCACTCTTGTCAAAATTTCGCCTCTATTTCTTGTTATAGAACCATCTTCTTTTCTCAGAGCCATAATCTGTTTTCTTCCTTTACTGAGATGTCCCTTTGCTATCTTTAGGCTTTGGTTGTTTTCAATTGCTTTCCTCACTAGCTCACAGTTGAATTTCCTGACGTCTTCAGTGATACTTTTTCGTGCTGTCTTGCATAGCTCTATATATTCCACTTTGGAAGTCACATCTTCTTTAGTTGTCCTCATCTCTCTTCTTTTTGCATCAACATTTTGGTTTTTCCTGATAATTTGTTTACATGCAACTTGTTCTTAGACCCAGCTAATTTTGTTGCTGTTTCCATAAGAGCTTTGGTTACTTTTCTGTTAACTTCCGAAATATCCACTTCTTCCGATGTTAGGCCTTCTAAAGCAGAGAATCTGTTCTTCAGTTCCAACTTGAAAGTATTATGGTGTTTTTTAAGGTTGGTTATGTCAATACATTTTGTTTGTCTTATGAGCTTGCCACGTTCCAGTTTAGTGTTGAGGTGCATCTTACATCTCACCAATCTATGGTCACTACCTGTGTTGAACTTGTTTAGCACACTGCAGTCTTCGATGACGAATTTTTTGTTACACATAATAAAATCAATTTCACTTGTCATCCCAATTGGATGTCTCCATGTCCATTTCCTGTGTGGCTTTTTCTTGAAAAAGGAATTCAAGATGAAAAATCCTTCTGCCTCTGCAAACTCAACGAGAGTATTTCCACGCTGGTTTCTGTTGCCGTGACCGAATTTACCTACTGAAGTTTCATTCTGTTGCCGGTGCCCTATTTTTGCATTGAAATCTCCCATAATTATCTTCAAGTGCTGCTTACCTTTATTATTTAGATGACGAATTTCCTCATAAAATTCTTCAATTTCTTCTTCAGGATGACTTGTGGTGGGTGCATAAGTTTGAATAATCTGAGCTTGGTATCTTCTCGATAGTTGGATAACGAGTCGTGCAGCTCTGTCAGAGGAACTTTCAACTTCTACCACTTTATCCTTCAGTTTCTTGTTTATTATAAATCCAACACCACTAGTTCTGCCAGTATCTGTCCCACGATAATAGAAGAGATGTCCACTTTTCAGTTCAATGAGATCTTCTCCTTTTCTCCTTACCTCACTTAGCCCGACGATGTCCCACTTGATCCTTTGTAGTTCCTCTTCCAATTCAAGAAGCCTTGAATCAGAAGATAGGGAGCGTCCGTTGTAGGTAGCCAAGGTCAGCATCAAATGGCAGCCTAGTCCGGTCCTCCGGGGATTCTTAGCACCCTCTGCCTTCATGTCGCACTGGCCGCTGCCTTGGCCAGGTACATTCCAGCTGCCGGAGACTGAGGGCCAAGATTTAAGTTGTAGAGTCATTTTGGAGGTGTTTGGCCATAACTCACCACGCTGGCCAAGCGGGTTGGTGAGTGTGGGATAGCATTTCCTCTGATCCCGATGGTATAGTTATACCGCTATTTGCGGTCGTCAGAGCCCCTAAATATTAAAATTGAGGACGACTTCAATAAATAGCTATACCATACTCCATATCGGCCAATAGATGGCAGCAGGTCAACCTAATACCCGTTACGATTTGTGGTGTTGCGAAAGTACGTCTACAAAGATACTAAAGAGTAACCTTTTAAAGGTCCTTTCTATTACCCTTGAAAATATCTCTAACAATGAAAGTTATGTCTCCACACCGAAATATTCATTCTGAAGATCAAGTTTTTTTCCTCATGAATGTGAAGAGGTCTAGCTAGAAAAAAAATCAAACAGAGTGATTTTGTATTAGCAAAGAACTGCCTAATGACACGAAGTAAAACCTCAAAACAGGTTTCTGTTGGAATAATTACTCCAGAATGTTGTTTACCATATATTGTGTCTGATAAAATAGTAAGTGATCTGTCATTTATATATTTTTCAAATATTTAGGAAGTTCCTCACATTTTTGTCCCTTTAAACTTCATCAAAACTGCCTTCAATTTCACATTTAACCTCCCCCCTTCCCTCCGAAAAAAAACGTTAGACAACTCATGAGTTCTGCATACAAAACACATCAGTACTAATCATAGCTAAAGGAGGAATGAGCGCTGACGTGCTGACATCTTTTGGGCTCAGTGAGAACTATATAGAGTAAAGGTATTTCGGAAGATAAATCATAAGTCTATGAAACTATGTTGAAATAAAAACTCAAAAGTTCCCCTACCAATAAAGTACACTCTCTATTAATCTCCTGTCGCATTCCGACTGTACGGGTAAAACAACTGAAGGTAACCATTGTCGCAATGAAATCACCCGAACATTAAAATGGCTTATGGCGTGTGCAGCAAAGCTTACATGTCTTAGTCACATGACTCTTCTCACAGGCCCCGCCTATTCGCAATCTCCAAAGTAGCTCTGAACCAATCGCGTGGCGGAAATGGCTTTAATCGCAATTCCGTACATTCACTTGTGAAATACGCTGCCGGGCCACTCGGTTGCCGATCCGCGACCAGACGTGTTCGATAAGAGACATATCGGGAGAACAGGCCGGCCACAGCAGCAGTGACACCTGGTGGGCCGTGAAGAATTGTTGCACGATGTGTGCCACGTGCGGGCGCGCATTGTCCTGTTGAAACGTGGCCGTTGGCAGGTCATGCAGGTAACGGAGGACTACAGGCTCCAAAATGTCGGAGATGTAGCGGTGGCTGTTGAGTGTACCGGCGATACGTACCAGAGGGGTGCGGGTGTCATATCCAAGGTAAAATACCTCCAAATACGTGACGTCAGTAAATAAATAAATACATCGCTCTTTCCACGTTCCAGAAACACATAGCACCCGAAAAATTGTTATTTAGCCGCCGCCGTGAGTGCAGCAAAGCCTACATATCTCCGTCACATGACTCTGCTCATAGGCCCCGCCTACTCGCAGTCTCCAAAGTAGCTCTGAACCAAGAGCGTTACGGAAATGGCCTTAATCGCGATTCCGTACATTCACTTGTGAAATACGCTACCCAGGGTCCGACGGCTTAACGAGCCCATGCGACGCACGGAGGATATTTAGTGGATCGAGCGTTCGGACCTGCTGGGATCGAACCTGAGGTCCTTTCCGCGGCAGTCACGAACGTTGCACATTAGGCCACCTGCGGCCCACTTCGGCGGTCATTTGTCCGAACCCCAATTTGACCAGCTGTGTCGGCTGCTTAGCTGAAACTGAGGCCTTCCTTAATAATAATTAAAAAAACATGTTTTTTAACAGACGCAAGAGATATCAGTCGACATGGTTTCTAGAAGTGGGAATTTTTTCCGTGGTCGTTCTTTCATATATTCGTTGCTACAGCATATTTTTCAATGCTGGGCAGCAATAAAAACAATGCGCATGTAATATACTATATAAAAGCTTTCCCGAAGCGGAAAAGCCTACCAGATTAAATTTTATAAAACAAACTGATGAAAATTTGGTAAACAAAATTGGAACGAAGAGGTGAAAACAAAAGAATATCGCGTGACCTACGGTGTACTTTTTACCGCATTCTAGGAAAAGAACGATGACGAAGAGTCTCAGATCAGGGGTTTGGGGAAGGGGTGGGGGTGAAGAGAAAAAGATGTTGCTTATGTCGAAAAGGTAAAGACAGAAAAACTTTAAAAGCCTGTTATGCCTGCAAAAAGCCAGTTTGTGTGGACTGCGCATTAGAAAACTAGTGAATTTTTTTTTTATTTAAATGACATATATTGTCTTGGCAGGCATGTAAAATGTAAGTAAAGAAATATTTCTGTAACATTCAGGCTATACATTTTTATTGATAAATATTGTTTTTTTATTGTTTCAATGTAAAATATAGATTTTTTAAGTATCACAAATAGTTGAATTCATTTTATTTTAGAAAAACTTTTAGTCAATTTCTGCTATTATTGATTTCATTGTTCGTAGAATATGTAAAATTTTCAATCCAATTGCTCCTACATAACATAACTTAGTTTTTCTTTAAATGTCGGGCTCATTTTGACCTCATGTTGCTTAGAATCGGGGCGGAAGCAGCAGGTGACGTCCATCTTAACAAGGGCATCTCCGGAATAATGATTCTGGAGATGCCTTGGTCTCTTAACCGTGAAGACCCAAGGTGTGGAAATTTGACGTTGTTTACACGATGACTATGTAACTTCAACTGTTTGTATTTTGGAATCGCGTGATTTTTGTTTGCAGAAACCGTGTAAATATCAAACCTAAATGAATTATACTTCTTGCACGAGTGAATTTTACAATTTTAACTTTATATTTTGTTTAGAATTCGCACTAATGTTCGTGTATTTCAATTTAAAATAAAAATGGAAAAAAGCCTCAAAATAATTAAGAATTTTATAAATTCAGCATTTCCTAACACATTGGCAACAAGTTACAATGTGAAATTTGAAACATTTACGACGAAATAAGGTGATTTGGCCGACACAAAATACATAGCAATAGCCTTGAAAATTATGAGCTTTCCCACGCTTTGATGGCCGTCGCTCGCGGTTATAGGTTTCATGCAAAGTTATAATATGAAGTTATTTTAATCGATGTTCAAATTTTCATCCTTCGGAACGCATTAATTGTGAAGAAAATGTGTACAGCAGTTTGCCCATTGGAAGTATAAGAAGCAAAATCACTAGACGTCCACCTTAACAAGGGCATCTCCAGATATCTTATTCTAACCTCCTTGGTGAAGCCCCACCCTCCGAATATCTTCACCAATTCGTTATCCTCGTCGTGATTGGCTGAAATCACTCGATCGTTCTAGTAATACATAGAATGCCTATATGTGGACGTCGGTCACCCCCGTGGATGCGCCAGTGTTGAGAGCTACAGACGTTTTCTTACTTTTCTGTCGTTAATATCTTAAATCGCTGTTTTTTCTTTTATTGTTGTTTTTTTTGCTGGGGGGGGGGTAATGACACCGTGAGCAGTTCACAGGGACGTAAGCAGTCACCCATCCCTAATGGTTCCACAGAGAAGGGAGAGAGCCAGTGCCGTAAGCAAACACAACATCAATTCCCTACGGAATTCGAACCCGGACGAATAGTCACAAGCTAGCCTTTACGGCTATTCTTCCACAAACGGGCGCACTCCTCATTTCTCACAGGCCGCCCCGGTGACGCAGTGATGTAAGCGATGGCCTCTGATCATTCGTCCAAACGGGGTTCGGGTTTGAATCCCGGCGAGACATGGATGTTATGTTTGTCTTACGGCACTCGCTCTCTCCCTTCCCTGGAACCAGTGACCCTAAATTAGGGTCGGGCGACTGCTTATAGCCCATTGAGTTGCTCACGGTGGTCGTTAAACCTCCAATCAAAAAAAAAAAAAAATTCTCACATCTAAGACAGCGGAGCGCTAGAACAGCTCCGCGAGCAATCTACTGTTTTTGATCTTTTTTTTTTTTTTTTTTCTTTTTTTTTTTTCATTGGAGGTTTAACGACCACCGTGAGCAACTCAATGGGCTATAAGCAGTCGCCCGTCCCTAATTTAGGGTCACTGGTTCCAGGGAAGGGAGAGAGCCAGTGCCGTAAGACAAACACAACATCCATGCCTGACCGGGATTCGAACCCGGACCCCTTACGGACGAATGATCAGAGGCCAACGCCTTAGACCACTGCGCCACCGGGGCGGCGTTTTTGATCTGGTAACGCATTTGTTGTTGTTAACATTCGAATGTAATCATTATGGGAATTGACAAAGTGGTTATCTTTGCATTCTGTTCTTATTTTTTATTCATCATGATGACTAACTCTGGTTTCATCAAAAAACTATTTCATGTACTAAATGGAAACAATAACTGAGATGTTAAAAAAGAATTAACAAAAAATAAAAAGAACGGTCTTACCACTATATAGTTGGGAGACTGATAAAAAATTATACTTTCGTATTTACAGTATTTTAATTCGTACTGAGAAATATATAGCAAAAGACAATTTAAGAAGGAAAGCATCGATATTTATAGCCATTCGTGATTCCTTATTATTTCAAGGAACCATATATTTCAAACCATGATATGCATGCTTTTCTATCTCGTACGATGTTGTTAGCGAGACGATACAAATTCCATTGAGGCATTATAAAATACAACAGGCCAATTCAACAACTTCATAGAATTTTAATACTATCGAAGGTTAATATGGACAACTTAATATTTACTGAGCGTTGCCAGATCGAAAACAGTAGATTGCTCGCGGAGCTGTTCTAGCGCTCCACTGTCTTGGCTGTGAGAAATGAGGAGAGCTCCCGTTTGTGGAAGAATTGCCGGATTTAGACCAAGGAGGTTTAGACCATTGCGCCACCAGGGAGGCATTTTTTTATTTTCCCAAACTTTATGTATGAGTGGTTTGCTAAACCGTAACTACGTGCCAGTGGAACATTCTTTGCATTTACTGAGTAGCAGTGGGTGTGTGTATGTGTGAGGTGTTGGATGATGGGATTTTAGATGAGTAATGTTTATGTTTTTAATCTCAGGATTTGAGAAGTTGAATAAGATTAAGTTTTTCAGATCCATTTATTAGCGTTTTTCCACTTCTTGTTGATTTCTTCTGCGACGTTTGTTGTTGTTATAGGAATGATTAATGACCGAACGAGAGCTCTGAAATCGGTAATGTTAAATTGGACTTCGTAATTTTGTTCTAGACAGTATTTTTGTATAAGCATGATTTTGAAGTTAATGTCTTGCAGTGAAGTTTTTGACTAAATTTAAATGCTGTTTGAGATTACACTACAGATATTTCGGTTCGTAATTATTAGTTACCTTGCTGTTGATAACGGGCGCTAATTAATCATCTGTTGACCAGCATTGTAGTTTCATCTGATTGGAGTTAATTAGCTCCTCTGTTGCGGCTTTTTTTTTTTTTCTTCCCCGTTTCTACGCTTAACACAGACGCGTATGAAATTCGATGTGTTTTGCATCTGTACTTCAGCAAATCGATGAAAAATAATATTCTCCCTTAATTTCAGGTAATCGAAATAAAGGACTTCCTTTTTATGTAAAAATCATTTCACTGAACCACGTAGTCGCAGTCGCACCGTGTAACTGATAAAAATCTCGGATAGTTCTATGAATATTTCTCACAGCTGTACACGTGCACACCAGTAAGAAAGGTTATTTTCTGTCAATTTTTTAGACATCGAAGGATGGAAAGGTTATTTTTTTTTTTATTTTTTTGTAAAAATATATCTTCTCTCGCGAGCTTTCTTCTCATGAGATGGCTTCATTGTAAATTATATCATTTGACAATTTTAGTGAAAGGATTTCTTCAAAGTGTTATAACTGGTTTTTCATTTTTGTGTCTTAAACTTAATAGAGAAACATATTTGCATCATTTTGCCAATGTACAGGTGTAAAAAAAAAGCACCAGATTTCATATATGCCCATCATATGTTGAAAGCTATTTAGGATGTAGTTTCAATCACATCTGTGGGTCTTGGGTTGTGCTTCATTTGGAACAGCAGTGGGTCACACATAAGGCAGCAGAGTACACTTTTGGGATTTGATGGTAGCTTGTGCAGTTTTGAGAACACTGATTTCTAAATGTTTCAGCTACGACTTAAGCAATTTGCATTGTATAATAGGATTCAAATTATTTAAAGTATGAATAAAAAAAGCTGGCTGAATTAATTATGAATTACAGCAAATAAATTAGAAATTAAATGCAAATATAATTTGTGAATATTGATATCTTCAGTAAATAGTAACACTATACTAGTGTTCCGATTTATTGGCGTAGAAAGTAGACACATTAGCGTTTCCAAGCTTTTGCACACCAACCAGATGGCTTTTTCAAGGAAGTTAGACAGAAACTGCCATAGTGAAACTTTATAACTTCCTTGAAAAAGCCATCTGGTTGATGTGCGAAAGCTTGGAAACGCTAATGTGTCTACTTTCTGCGCCAATAAATCGGATCACTAGTACAGTATTATTATTTACTACTTAATTGGTGTACTGTTCCTTGTTATCAGTTTGATATCATCATAAATTCATTCAGCACGTTGAAACCAGATGTAAATATAACCAGTGTTATGGAGCTGTGAATTTAATCTCCCATATTCGTAATCTGTATGTTGAACATTTTTCTCCCTAATGAACTTCTTAACAGTGAATTTCCTTGTTTCATCCTTGGGTTTGCCTAATTATTAATTTGTCATGGCTTCTTTACCATGCATGTAGTTTCTAAATGCACATTCACTTTTTTTTTTCCACTCGATCATTTACTGATGCTTGAAAATACTGATATATTACTTGCTGGAATGGAGACATTTATTCTTTTCTCAGACATTTTCAACCAGGCTAGGAACAAACTTCTACTTAATAAAGCTTGCATGCAAGTTGGATGGCAAAGTTCATAATATGATATGTTTCCAGCATTAGAACCAAAGTTTGCCTTAAATCCTATAATGAGTGCTAACAAATGTTTCATGAAAGCAACACACAGATTTTAATTTTGGTGAGAGGATGTAAATTGCATATATCTAATTAGTGATGGGTCAAAAATTTTTTGCTTGGATCTTAAGTTTTTCTGTAGATGTGGACATAGAAGAGGACCCAGGGTCACCCTCCTCCCCTATGTCATTTTTATACATATTCTTCAGCGTTTGAATTTTTCAGCATCTAGTGGTTCGCTGGCCATTGGCTAGTAAAAATTCCATCGGACCACTGAAAAATTTGTTACTGGCCTGGGTGGCCAGTAAGTTTTTTTTTTTTCCAGTTTGTTTTAGAATTTGTAAGTTTATAAAGTATTAAACCCGATTTCAGAATGCCCAGGTTTCGCTATGGCAGTTTTTAAAAAGTAATCCAGGTTTCGCTATGGCAGTTTTTTTAAGTAATCCAGGTTTTGCTACATCAGTTTTTTTAAATAATCCAGGTTTTGCTATGGCATTAAAAAAAAAAAGTAATCCAGGTTTCGCTATGGCAATTTTTTGAAGTAATCCAGGTTCCACTACAGCAGTTTTTTTTTTTTTCCCGATAATCTAAGTTTCACTATGTTTTTTTTGAAATTCATATATTTACTACTCAGAACCTGAATATCAGATGTGCAAACCATTATTTAAGTTTTATGAGCATTTTAGACTATAGGAAACCGAGATCTCCAACTCAAAATATTTGCATTAAGACAGTACCACTTTTTTGCACAAGTAGTGACCACAAAGTATGGATCTTTTATAATGTTTTCCAACTGGAGGTTGAAGAACCATTTATGCTCTGGCTTTGCCCATCTGTCTTTCTGTCCACATGAGAAAACTTTCTGCCTTTCACACTGAAGCAAAGTGTTCTATGAAAGTGGCTTTTGATATGTTTCAAAGAGCTTCATGATCAATTTTTGGTTCAAACGGATTTAGAAGTTACAGGCTCTGAAATATTTGTAAAAAATGGTAACATTTAAGCACTTGGAAATGCACAGAAACTGATGAATATTTATGTTTATTTCTGTTTTCAAAATATTTTATAAGTCTTATGGAATTATAATTAAATACCTTTAACTGCAAAATACTATGTGTACAATTTATACATAAGGTAAATAAAAAAACCCTTACCAGAGCATATTGTACAGTTTTCAATTCACAAACTTTAGCAGTAACACTTGTCTCAATGTATAACCTTATTTCTGTGAGTGTGCTTGTAAGTCACTGTATTTGTTACTGTTGAATTTAATATTTTGACCAATTTCAATTTGTAACTGATCAAAATGCTAGCCTGCAAAGCTGTGCTCACAATCGCCAGTGAAATCACCAAAGTTTTTTTACTGTTGCCATATATAAAAATAATCGCCAATTGCAAAAAATGTGACCGACAGGACCACCTATGCTGTCCCACAAGTTGTTGTTTTTTTCTTTTCTTTCTTCTTTCCTTGCTGTTTTTTTTTCTTTTGTTTTTAAGAATACAAGCAACTGCAAAGATTAAGTTCTCTAAATTTCTTACTAAATTAAAAATATATATAAACTATTGGAACAAATCATTTTATGAATTACTTTGTCATTGAATGATATGTTTGGTTTTTAAATGAACTTTTCCTTGATTACATAAGAGATAAATGAATTCTTTTTTTGTCAGTTTGAATTAAAACTAAACACAATTACTGATTTATATATGAAAAAAACTTTGACTGAACCAGGTCTTCAGCCTGTTTGGATAGGCTGTATGTTCTTCCTGTTGTAGTGTTTACCTCAACCAAACACAATATGTGTGTCAGAGGTACTTCAAAACAATCATTATTAGGCCGATAAAAAGATGGAGAAGGCCCATGTGGGTGCATGAATCGAACAGTCACATCACCTTCATCATCGTTAATCTTTTCAACAAATCCTACATACCAACAGGAATCATATACACATGCTATGTAGCAGTTAGCGTGTAACTGTAACTCATCTTGAAAATTAGTTACACTGATTTCGGAAATAATGCTGTAATGTTTATCAGAACTTAATCTCTTAGCACCAATTCTGAAATTGGGAAGTGGTGTAAAGTGATGCATTGTGCGTGTACCAGGAAGAGTTTTTGCTTTCTCAAAACAGGGACTAAGTTAATTACGCACTTTGTTCATCTCTTCTGCACACACACACACACACACAAAATAATTTCTTTTATATTATCTTTGCAAAAATTATACATTGTTGCAGCAGATGTTATTTGTTGAGGTAAAGGTCGCTGCAAACTGGCTTTTGTTTTTAGCCTTTTTACAATTGCACCAATACCATCACATGGTGACTTGCCATGGCTTGTTGCAAAAAATGACCACTTCCCTCCTAGTCCAAAAAAGCCATGTTCATGATAGCACAAGTTCAGAAAATTCTTGCAGTTTTTGTATTGTGCAGAACAACCATCAGTGAAATACTCAATATTTCTCACAGTCTGTGGTAATGCACTGTTGATGTAATTAAGTATAAGTTCTTGCACTTTGAAAACTATAGGTACAACATGGTTTAGGTCATCAGAAATAAGGCAAATGCTCTGCGAGTTAATGATGCCCTTTTCCTTGTAATAGATTACAGCAGCATGGAGACTGCAGCTGCCATGGTTCCAATGATAACCCTGTGCTTCATCTTGAATGACAAAACTATAGTTTTCACTGAAATCCATGAGAATTAAGACTGTTTCTTCATCTAAGTTTTCTTTTCTATTCTTTAAGTTTGAAGACTGTGATTTTGCAATAAATGAGTGAGGCATTAGTTTTCCAATTTTGCTTACCAGCAAATCAATAGTCTGACAATTTGCTCACTTGCCTGACAAGGTCCATTCTGTCAGTTGAAACCCATTGGCTGTACTCAATGAAATAATCAGGATCATATTTTTCAAACTTTTGTTCTAAAAATGTCTTCAACACAGCTATATCTTGGCACTGTTCACATAAACATAACATGCATTTCCTATTGTTTTTATTACATACCACCATTTGAATTAAATCGTGATAAGTTTCTGTAAGTGTAATTTCTGACAGAAGAAGCTGCACATTCTGGTGGATTGTGCAGACACATACTGAATGTGTCCCACCAGAGTTGCAGAATATAGACGTACACGCGTATGCCGCTCGTGGATAGTTTCCAAATTATTAACAGATTTTGCAGATAGTTTTGGCTTGTAGATTAAAGAAATAAAAATGTTATTTACAGTAATGAAAACACTTACTCAAGGCTTTACTCAGATTAATATATTTAATTCTATCTTAACGTGAGAATGTTCAACTATTTTTCACATCTTCCGATAGTGAGTTCTTTTGCTTTTACAGACGTTTCTGGCCTCTTGATTTTATCAAGGCCTGTTCTCAATATATAGGAACTGTAACAAAAGTTCCATTTACACAGAATGAATTAAAATTTTATTGCCAGGTTTCTCTTGCAGTTGCCAGTTATAAAATTAAAATGTTTTCCTTTTGTATTTTATAAGTCTACTATTTTTGAATTAAGTTGGCGAAAATGCTATTTATAATTTTTGAAGGTTCATTAACGGAACTGCTTTTCTAGATATAAAAACTTTCTTTAATTGGTATCTTGTTTTTTATGAGGTTCACAGTTCAATATTTTAAACTTTTGGCCTTAAGGTCCATTTTACACACATTTCTACGCATTCAGTCGTAATGTACTTTTGTCCTCTCTGGAATCTATAATGTTCTAATAATTATTTATTGTTATATTAATTTTTCTTTAAATTATCTTATTCTATTGTTACCGTGATTCGCGGGTTTGCAGCAAGTTTTCCTGTTTTAATGGTTGTGTATGCAGATACATTTTATTTTTATACAACTCTGTGTCCCACAAGAACCAACTAAAATACACTGCTTTGGTGTGAGAGCAGCAAACTTAGAAAACCCCACTTGTACACCAGGATATTTGACCTTAAATGAGATATATAATTCTCTTAAGTTGCACAGAATTAAACATTTTTGTTCATAAATATTTTTTCTAATGCTCACTTTGTCTTTCTTTCCAGGCATTATTTGTGAATAATCATCGTCAGAATAAAAATTTATTTTCTTTCTCACAGTTTCATCAAGTAACTTCTTTCCTTTTCTTATCTCAGGAACTGATAACGCCTTTTTTCCTCAAAAGTTGGCGGGATTGTCTAACTACATATTGAGAAACTCGGAACATTTCCATTACCTCTTTCCTTGGCCAAGATAGTGGAACTAATGTGAGCATTTGAATTTTCTTGCGTCGACTAACTTGTTTAATTTTCACTTGAATGAGCTCCATTAAAAGATTTAGATCTTCTGCTTTCTGTTTCTGCTCCTTTCTCTCTTCATTCTCTTCTTCTGAATGGCTGCTACTGAGATATTCAAAATCATCCTTTCCCACATAAACACAAGCCAATTTGGACTTTAAAACAGTTGATGCTGAACGCAATTTACGTTTACCCATAGTACTTCTGCTGTGATGTGGTATGAAGTGCAATTTGATAGGAGAAACACCTAAATTTATTAAAGTTACATCCAGATCTTCTCTTTCTGCACTGCATGTCACTATACTTTGTCCACTTGATTCCTCAGTTGTGGTGCTTGTGGTACGCTCAGGTTCTTTTGCTTCACTTGCTATGGGTTGCAGATTATCTACCTTTTTCCGACATGTGGTGCACAACTTCTTTCCAGGAGTAACACAAATTACTTTTTCTCTCAATTCCCTTTGCCTGCTGCAGTGTTATAAGTTGTGTCCTAATCTTACATTTTTAGTCTTGTGACAATTAAATGAGTCACGTTTCTTTTGGTGTAACGGAAATCTTTTCAAAAATGTTTCTTCATGAAGAAGGCAAAATGTAACACCATGTGGCACACTGTCATCATGACATATTGCTGATCTCCCCAAAAGTAGTCGTTGATTTTCTTCAGATAACTCAGAAATGTTTTCAATATTTCCATCACAATTCTCAGAAACAGATTTACCAACTGGGTACTGACTAGTACCTGCTTCCATTATTTTAATAAACGTTTCTTTTGGTGTAACGGAAATCTTTTCAAAAATTTTTCTTCATGAAGAAGGCAAAATGTAACACCATGTGGCACACTGTCATCATGACATATTCCTGATCTCCACAAAAGTAGTCGTTGATTTTCTTCAGATAACTCAGAAATGTTTTCAATATTTCCATCACAATTCTCAGAAATAGATTTACCAACTGGGCACTGACTACTACCTGCTTCCATTATTTTAATAAAATACCATCTGTTTAAAGCACTTAATTTTAGGAACAAATAAAAAGAGAATGGCTGCCCGAATCTATTATTTGTGAATAATTTCCTCAAGGGATGAATATCCAGCTCCTAGCACTTGGTAAAAACAGGATTCCTGCCAGAACTTTACAACACACACACACACACACACACACACACACACACACTCTCTCTCTCTCTCTCTCTCTCTCTCTCTCTCTCTCTCACACACACACACATATGAGAACACCATGACAGTGCAGGACCATTAAGCAAACGGGGTTGAACGGGGTGGGGATTAGGCAACTGTTGCACCCAGCATAGGCTTCCTGCCATTTCCCTTAACAACAGTAATAAATTATTCTGTCACCCCTGAGGGAGATCACACTGCCTTCATAGACACCAGACTCAGATGGGATGGGAAAGAACATTACAAAGATATTTCTCCAGACTGAAGATTCCTGACTGCATTTGTGGGTTAGGGTACATGTCTTTTATCTAAACTGAAGGAAGTAGAAACATCCACAATGACTAACAATTTTAGTAGTAGGCACAAATAGAGATAGCAAGTGAGGATATAACTTTATTTTGAAGTCCTGTGAGGAGGAATAATTTTTTTTTTTTTTTTGCAGGGGAGAGGGAATCAACATTCATTAGTAACTATGGCAAGCATTTTATTATTGATACAAAAAAAAAAAATAGGTTGGACTTTTTTTTTTTTTCATTTTCTTAAAAGTATTTACATACACTAGATGAAAAACTAGCTAAAGAAAGAAAAATTCTTGTACCTTATTACAACTTTACATTCAACAGGTTAAATTACTTTTATTTGATTGCACATTTAATATTAATGTAGAATATTTCTCCTTGTTGAGTTTATGTACGATGTACTTAAAAAATAAATAAATCTGAAGATCCAAAATATTGCTGACGTTCTGAAATGCGCATGTGTGTGTGTGTGTGTGTGTGTTCTCTCCTAGACTTAAGTTCTCCATAGCTGAAAACTCTACTAGCCATAGTTCATCATCATCATTGTCAACCATTATCGATCCACTGCTGGATGAAGGTCTCCCCAAGTTTCCTCCACAATGGTCTGTCTTGTGCCAGTCTCCTCCATGTCACTCCCGCATACTTTCGAATTTCATCCACCCATCGCCCATGTGGTCTTCTTCTGGGTCTTTTCCTGTCCCTTGGAATCCAATCTAAAAATTTCGGCTGTCCATCGATGGTCTGTCCTTCTGGCAGTATGTCCAGCCCATTGCCATTTCAGGGATTTAACTCTGACCATGATGTCTTCCACTCTTCTCATTTTTCGGATCCACAAGTTCCTCTTCTTACCTTTCCTGGTTACACCAAGCATGCACCTCTCCATGCTATTTTGAGTTGTCTGCAGCCTTTTTATGTCTCTTTTAGTTAAGGTCCACGTCTCTGCACCATACGTAAGCACTGGAAGGATGCATTGATCAAACACTTTTCTTTTAAGACATATGGCATATTGCTCTTGAAAATTATGCTGTTTCTTCCAAAAGCTCTCCAGGCAGAGTTTAAGCTGGCTCAAAAAATGCTGTAGTAAAAATGCTAAAATGAAGGAAAAAGTTGTAGCAAAATGCTAAAGAAATTTAGCTTCTTTTGTCGATGAACTGACACGCTACAAATCGTCGTAGTGGACAAAATAACGCGCGACGAATCGTCATAGTGGACGAACGACGAATTGATGCGACACCGTCAGGTCGAACAATGGATGACGGAATACTTTTACCCACGAATTAGCAGCGGAATTTAAATTTTTCCCCTGGACTACGGGAGTTCAAATTTTCGGAAATTTTGGAACACAATCACCTCTGTGATATCTAAATGTCTGGCGCCATTTTGCGACAGGACGCTAATTTTCTCGCGTGTTTTAGATTAATTCATTGCATTTTGCGAAAATAGCGATTGTAGCTTAACCTCTGTCTCCAGGCAAGTTTTGTACGCCGATTAATTTCTTCATCAATGTGACCCTCACTTGATATCTGCTGTCCAAGATAAACGTACATGTCTGTTATCTCCAGCTTTTCTCCATCAATCGATAAATCTTCATTTCTTGTAAAAGCATTGAACATCACTTTTGTCTTCTGAAAGTTCATTTTTAATCCCACTTCTTTACTCTTGTCAGCAAATTCGTGGATCATACTCTGCAGCTCTGATGGGTTACTTGCAAAAATGACTATGTCATCAGCAAAACGAAGGTGGGTTAGATAATCTCCATTAATCTTTATCCTTTTGTTTTCCCAGTTCAGTGATTGAAAGATATTTTCCAATGTGGCATTAAAGAGCTTCAGAGATATGGTTCATTGATTAATTGATTGATTGATTTTATTGGCGCAAGGGCCATGGTTGGCCAAAGAGCGCAGAGATATGGTGTCACCTTGTCTCACTCCCTTTCCAATTTTTATGTGTGTTGTATTTTCAAACAGCCGAATCTTTGCACTTGCATTTTCATAGATGTTATTAGTAATACTAATGTATGCATCTTCAATACCGCAGGATTTCAGACCCATTGTAACTGCTGATGGTTTCACCGAATCAAAGGCTTTTTCATAATCGATAAAAGCCATGCACAATGGAAGTTCATATTCCCTCGCTCTTTCAATTAGTTATCTCAGTACGTGGATATGATCTATTGTGCTGTAGCCACTCCTGAATCCAGCTTGTTCTCTCGGTTGAGCCATGTCCAATGTTACCTTCAAGCGGTGTGAAAGAACTTTAGTGAAGATTTTATAAACCACTGATAGGTCTGTAGTTCCTGAGATCCTCAATGTCACCTTTTTTATGTAGCAGGATTATTGTAGCATTGTTCCAATCCTCAGGAATCTTCCCTTCATTAAGGCATCGAGTGAAAATTTGGGCGAGTACTGTTTCGATTTCTCCACTTGCTTCTTGTATGATGTCTACAGTAATTCCATCTTCTCCTGGAGCTTTTCCCCGTTTCATGTTCTTGATTGCATGTGCAACTTCTGCTGGGAGGACTGGAAGAACTCTGGTACTGGTACCTTTCATGATGTCTGGAGTACATGTATCATCCTTTTCATATAATTCGGAGTAGAAATCTTTCACTCTTGTCAAAATTTCGCCTCTATTTCTTGTTACAGAACCATCTTCTTTTCTCAGTGCCATAATCTGTTTTCTTCCCTTACTGAGATGTCCCTTTGCTATCTTTAGGCTTTGGTTGTTTTCAATTGCGTTCCTCACTAGTTCACAGTTGAATTTCCTTACGTCTTCAGTGATACTTTTTCGTACTGTCTTGCATAGCTCTATATATTCCACTTTGGAAGTCACATCTTCTTTAGTTGTCCTCATCTCTCTTCTTTTTTGCATCAACATTTTGGTTTTTCCTGACAATTTGTTCACATGCAACTTGTTCTTAGACCCTGCTAATTTTGTTGCTGTTTCCATAAGAGTTTTGGTTACTTTTCTGTTAACTTCAGAAATATCCACTTCTTCCGATGTTAGGCCTTCTAAAGCAGAGAATCTGTTCTTTAGTTCCAACTTGAAGGTATTATGGGGTCTTTTAAGGTTGGTTATGTCAATACATTTTGTTTGTTTTATGAGCTTGCCACGTTCGAGTTTAGTGTTAAGGTGCATCTTACATCTCACCAATCTGTGGTCACTAACTGTGTTGAACTTGTTTAGCACACTGCAGTCTTCTATGACAAATTTTTTGTTATACATAATAAAATCAATTTCACTTGTCGTCCCATTTGGATGTCTCCATGTCCATTTCCTGTGTGGCTTTTTCTTGAAAAAGGAGTTCAAAATGAAAAACCCTTCTGCCTCTGCAAACTCAACGAGAGTATTTCCACGCTGGTTTCTGTTGCTGTGACTGAATTTACCTACTGAAGTTTCATTCTGTTGCTGTTGCCCTATTTTTGCATTGAAATCTCCCATAATTATCTTCAAGTGTTGCTTACCTTTATTATTTAGATGACAAATTTCCTCATAAAATTCTTCAATTTCTTCTTCAGGATGACTTGTGGTTAGCGCATAAGTTTGAATAATCTGAGCCTGGTATCTTCTCGAGAGTTGGATAACGAGTTGTGCAGCTCTGTCAGAGGAACTTTCAACTTCTACAACTTTATCCTTCAGTTTCTTGTTTATTATAAATCCAACACCACTAGTTCTGCCAGTATCTGTCCCACGATAGTAGAAGAGATGTCCACTTTTCAGTTCAATGAAATCTTCTCCTATTCTCCTTACTTCACTTAGCCCGACGATGTACCACTTGATCCTTTGTAGTTCCTCTTCCAATTCAAGAAGCCTTGAATCAGAAGATAGGGAGCGTCCATTGTAGGTAGCCAAGGTCAGCATCAGATGGCAGCCTAGTCCGGTCCTCCAGGGATTCTTAGCACCCTCTGCCTTCATGTCGCACTGGCCGCTGCCTTGGCCAGGTACATTCCAGCAGCCGGAGACTGAGGGCCAAGATTTAAGTTGTGCAGTCATTTTGGAGGGGTTTGGCCATAACTCACCACGCTGGCCAAGCGGGTTGGTGAATGTGGGATAGCATTTCCTCTAATCCCGATGGTATAGTTATACCGCTATTGGCGGTCGTCAGAGCCTCCCCTTTAGTGGGAACAGGATGCACCACGAGAAGGCAGGGTTGACATTTGTCAAGGAGAAGCTGTGATGTTACGCATCACCTGACCTTACATCCCTAGCCATAGTTATTACCCAAAAATTCCCAGCTTGGAGTTCCAACTCCCAGTCACCTTAACAGTCCATCAAAAATGGTGATTATGCTTGTCAGTGTTGCAGATTTCAATGCCATTTTAATCAAGGTTAAAAAAAAAAAAAATATTTTCTATCATTTCTATACATTTTCTGTAAGCCAAAAATGTCCTCTTTAAGGTAATGAAAACCAAAACTTTCAATCTACAATAAGAGGAAAACAATTGCCTTTTTTCAAAACCACTATGAGGCCCTATTTTGGCCTGCCGCAGAAAAGAAAAATGAACCTATATCCAAGATGGCGGCAGATAAAAATAAAATAAAACTTGTTTTGTTACTCCCTAATAGGGTTATAAACTATGGGGAGAAAAGATGTTAAAAAATGGTCAAGCAACCAAAAATTTGGGTAATATCATGGCAGAATGTTCCTGTGTAAAACACACCATTTTGGATTTTTGTTTTCCTCGCCAAAATTGTGAATTGCCAAAAGTAATTTTTTTTCCTTCTGAAAGGTTACATTATAATACACAAATAAAAATATTTTTAGCAAATTTGAAGTGGGGGTTCATTTTGAAAAAAATTGTTTTGTTTATTAAAAACGTGGCCTCGTTTTCCCATGCATTTTGTCACTAATTTAAAAAAAATGTGTTTTTTTAATTTTAAAAATGTGCAGGAACAAGTTGTTCCAAAATGTATGGATCATGCAGATCATTAAAATATATATATATATATATATATACTTAAGAGCAAAACTGAAGACTAAGGAAAAAATTTTAGAATTTAAAACGAAGGGTGCAAAATAACCTGAAAATCAAAACGCGCAACGCAGCAGTTTTGAAAATTCAGAATTCACATACTATAAAGATACCTAAGCAAAAAAAACACATATATAATTTTGACTCACACCTAGTACAACATAGAAAAGGTTATGTATCTACCTGTGTGAGTAAAAGGAGAAAAGAAAAAAATAAAATAAAACAACTGAATGTAGAAGGTGTCGAGAATACTGAGCCTTGGCTTTATCAAGGACCAGCAAAAACTCTGCATTTTCTCACTTCCACAAAGACCTAGTTGGAAATGGGTTTCTGCAAGGCCATAGATGCAAGTAACATTCCCACCTAAAATAGTTTAAAAAATATACATATAAGTCATGTCCTCCGTAGAGTAGCATGACCTAGCACTAGTTAACAATTTCGCTTGCATCCATTAACCTTCATGGCCCGACCCATGCTCTTCATCTGTTACTATTAAACAGAGAGAAGAAGATTAAAGAGAACTCAAGCTGTGAGAGTGACATAATAAATAGAAATGATTTTCAGCTATAACGAAATTCCAAGTTCGTTTGAGAGAGAATTTAAACCTGAAAAACAAATTTTACATTGCAATTAAAAAGGAAATGTTAATTTATAACGAACAGATTTTTGAAAGAAAACTTGAGTCTAAAACCCCCTACTCTACAACTTATGACAGCACGAAAACGAGAATAAATTAAAGATAATAATTAACTAAAGAAAACTTTGTGAAAGTTATATACCTTAAACAGTTAGTTGCAATATGTACAAAGTATTTCAGCAGTGCTTTAAGTGCATAATTAATTAGTTATTAAGAACTTAACTACTTTGAAAAAACAGCGCATAGACAGCGCATAGAAAAGGAACAAGCTTTGCCATCTTCTGTTCCTAGGTACCACAAAAAACGCTCAAAGTTACAAAGAAAAGTAAGAGTTAAAACCCGCATAAATGTTAACAGACAAACCAATGCTTAAAAGCTGAAAAGCTAAAAAACGACAGAGAAAAGGTACATGAAGTACAAACATTGAACTTATAAAACCTAGAACCCAAAAACAAGGAAGAGAGCTTACCTCTTGAGTTACAAAAACTTTTCTCCTCACAAGAGGAGAACATGGCTGACCTCTTCCGCCACTCCCTAGATGCTGGGGGGCAGTGAGGGTGGGGCTTATGGCCTCCTCATACAGCAAGAAACCAATGCGCGGAGATTTTAACCAGAGAAAAAAATATATAAACTTAAGACTGTGGATCTGTATGATCAGAATGAGCAGAATTAACTCTCCAGAATACATGAGAAATATTATAAAATACACGAGCAGTTTATTTAATAATCTTTGCATGTATTAAATCACCTTAGTGAGCTTCTATAGATTAATCAGAATCTTATTAATTTTAATGTTGGTTTTACTATTTTTAGTATAGCTATCCTAGTGATGAATAACTAGTTTCTTTTTTTATTTGTTTTTCTTTTCTTTTATAAACAGATTTTTAAGCTTTTTTTTGTGATTTTGTTTATATTATTTAATTTTTTTGTTTTAATAGGACCGTCATATCCATAGCACTAAGGTTCCTTTAGGTAGTTAATAGGCATCCTCTAGCCAACTTCCTTACGGCTTTGATTGGTCAGAATCATATTATTAACTGTGTAGAAAATTAAAGCAGATCTGCCAACCTTACTCTATTATTCAGAATAATTTTTCTTAAAGTTCTTTTGATGAAAGAAGAAGGAATATCGTTCTCTAGAAAACTTTCTAATAGTATATTAATGTGGTAATTGTTATGTTGTACTAGGTGTGAGTCAAAATTATATTTGTGTTTTTTTTGCTTAGGTATCTTTATAGTATATATATATATATCATCATCATCATCATTGTCAACCATTATCAATCCACTGCTGGACGAAGGTCTCCCCAAGTTTCCTCCACAACGGTCTGTCTTGTGCCAGTCTCCTCCATGTCACCCCTGCATACTTTCGAATTTCATCCACCCATCTCCCATGTGGTCTTCTTCTGGGTCTTTTCCTGTCCCTTGGAATCCAATCTAAAATTTCAGCTGTCCATCGATGATCTGTCCTTCTGGCAGTATGTCCAGCCCATTGCCATTTCAGGGATTTAACTCTGATCATGATGTCTTCCACTCTTGTCATTTTTTCGGATCCACGAGTTCCTCTTCTTATCTCTCCTGGTTACACCAAGCATGCACCTCTCCATGCTTCTTTGAGTTGTCTGCAGCCTTTGTATGTCTCTTTTAGCTATGGTCCACGTCTCCGCACCATACGTAAGCACTGGAAGGATGCATTGATCAAACACTTTTCTTTTAAGACATAATGGCATATTGCTCTTGAAAATTATGCTGTTTCTTCCAAAAGCTCTCCAGGCAAGTTTTGTACGCCAATTAATTTCTTCATCAATGTGACCCTCACTTGATATCTGCTGTCCAAGATAAACGTACGTGTCTGTTATCTCCAGCTTTTCTCCATCAATCGATAAATCTTCATTTCTTGTAAAAGCATTGAACATCACTTTTGTCTTCTGAAAGTTCATTTTTAATCCCACTTCTTTACTCTTGTCAGCAAGTTCCTGGATCATACTCTGCAGCTCTGATGGGGTAGTTGCAAAAATGACTACGTCATCAGCAAAACGAAGGTGGGTTAGATAATCTCCATTAATCTTTATCCCCTTGTTTTCCCAGCTCAGTGACTGAAAAACACCCTCCAATGTGGCATTAAAGAGCTTCGGAGATATGGTGTCACCTTGTCTCACTCCCTTTCCAATTTTTACGTGTGTTGTATTTTCAAACAGCCTAATCTTTGCACTTGCATTTTCATAGATGTTATTAATAATATTAATGTATGCATCTTCAATACCGCAGGTTTTCAGAGCCATTGTAACTGCTGATGGTTTCACCGAATCAAAGGCTTTTTCATAATCGATAAAAGCCATGCACAATGGAAGTTCATATTCCCTCGCTCTTTCAATTAGTTCTCTCAGCACGTGGATATGATCTATTGTGCTGTAGCCACTCCTGAATCCAGCTTGTTCTCTCGGTTGAGCCATGTCCAGTGTTACCTTCAAGCGGTGTGAAAGAACTTTAGTGAAGATTTTATAAACTACTGATAGGAGGCTGATAGGTCTGTAGTTTCCGAGATCCTCAATGTCACCTTTCTTATGTAGCAGGATCATTGTAGTGGTGTTCCAATCCTCAGGAATCTTTCCTTCATTAAGGCATCGAGTGAAAATTTGGGCGAGTACTGTTTCGATTTCTCCACTTGCTTCTTGTATGATGTCTACAGTAATTCCATCTTCTCCTGGAGCTTTTCCTCGCTTCATGTTCTTGATTGCATGTGCAACTTCTGCTGGAAGGACTGGAGGAACTCTGGTACTGGTATCTTTCATGATGTCTGGAGAGCATATATCATCCCTTTCATATAATTTGGAGTAGAAATCTTTCACTCTTGTCAAAATTTCGCCTTTATTTCTTGTTACAGAACCATCTTCTTTTCTCAGTGCCATAATCTGTTTTCTTCCCTTACTGAGATGTCCCTTTGCTATCTTTAGGCTTTGGTTGTTTTTAATTGCTTTCCTCACTAGTTCACAGTTGAATTTCCTTACGTCTTCAGTGATACTTTTTCTTACTGTCTTGCATAGCTCTATATATTCCACTTTGGAAGTCACATCTTCTTTAGTTGTCCTCATCTCTCTTCTTTTTTGCATCAACATTTTGGTTTTTCCTGATAATTTGTTCACATGCAACTTGTTCTTAGACCCAGCTAATTTTGTTGCTGTTTCCATAAGAGCTTTGGTTACTTTTCTGTTAACTTCAGAGATGTCCACTTCTTCCGATGTTAGGCCTTCTAAAGCAGAGAACCTGTTCTTCAGTTCTAACTTGAAGGTATTATGGTGTTTTTTAAGGTTGGTTATGTCAATAGATTTTGTTTGTCCTATGAGCTTGCCACGTTCAAGTTTAGTGTTGAGGTGCATCTTACATCTCACCAATCTATGGTCACTACCTGTGTTGAACTTGTTTAGCACACTGCAGTCTTCTATGACGAATTTTTTTGTTACACATAATAAAATCAATTTCACTTGTCGTCCCATTTGGATGTCTCCATGTCCATTTCCTGTGTGGCTTTTTCTTGAAGAAGGAGTTCAAGATGAAAAACCCTTCTGCCTCTGCAAACTCAACGAGAGTATTTCCACGCTGGTTTCTGTTGCCGTGACCGAATTTACCTACCGAAGTTTCATTCTGTTGCCGTTGCCCTATTTTTGCATTGAAATCTCCCATAATTATTTTCAAGTGCTGCTTACCTTTATTATTTAGATGACAGATTTCCTCATAAAATTCTTCAATTTCTTCTTCAGGATGACTTGTGGTGGGTGCATAAGTTTGAATAATCTGAGCCTGGTATCTTTTCGAGAGTTGGATAACAAGTCGTGCAGCTCTGTCAGAGGAACTTTCAACTTCTACAACTTTATCCTTCAGTTTCTTGTTTATTATAAATCCAACACCACTAGTTCTGCCAGTATCTGTCCCACGATAGTAGAAGAGATGTCCACTTTTCAGTTCGATGAGATCTCCTTTTCTCCTTACCTCACTTAGCCCCACGATGTCCCACTTGATCCTTTGTAGTTCCTCTTCCAATTCAAGAAGCCTTGAATCAGAAGATAGGGAGCGTCCATTGTAAGTAGCCAAGGTCAGCATCAGATGGCAGCCTAGTCCGGTCCTCCGGGGATTCTTAGCACCCTCTGCCTTCATGTCGCACTGGCCGCTGCCTTGGCCAGGTACATTCCAGCTGCCGGAGACTGAGGGCCAAGATTTAAGTTGTGGAATCATTTTGGAGGGGTTTGGCCATAACTCACCACGCTGGCCAAGCGGGTTGGTGAGTGTGGGATAGCATTTCCTCTGATCCCGATGGTATAGTTATACCGCTATGGGCGGTCGTCAGAGCCCCTTTAGTGGGAACAGGATGCACCACGAGAAGGCGGGGTTGACATTTGTCAAGGAGAGGCTGTGATGTTACGCATCACCTGACCTTACATATATATATATATATATATATGGCTGCAACAGTTAGTTGTGAAGTTATGAATTTTTTTGTCCTACTGTGTAGTTGTGAAAACTCGCAGTGTGAAAACTTCAAAGGCAGAGAGAGCTACCCACTTTTTAAAGTGGCATTGCTCAAGATCTACTGGACCAACTGACGTAAAATTTTAACAGGTTTCATATCTCACAAGTTCAATACTTTGTACCAATTTTCACAAAAATCTGAGTTGGGTGGGTGACATCTCGTGAAAATGCTGGGTGATTTGACATGGAAATGACCCGTGTTTTAGTTATTTCGTGTGAAATGCAATTTCCTGATTGAAAATCATTACATACGTAATCATTTTCAATCGGGAAATTGCATTTCACACAAAATAACTAAAACATGTAAAAAGTTTCAACAGTTGAACCATTATTTGAATGGATTTTGACTAAAGAAGAATACGTTTGTAAACATGTTTTTTCATCTCGATACGTCGAGAAATACGTACATTTTGTTTCAATTAAGTTTTTTTTTAAATCCGTCTTCCAAGGCTTTTCTTATTTCATCAACACCAAGACAAAAATCACAATTTGAAAAGTAACAATCAATGGAAACCGGACTACACACCATTTTCAAAACACAATTCTTGTAGTTTTGAATCTGCCCGTTCATGATAGAACTCATCTTGGAGTTTTGCATCATCAGTTTTATGTTTCGATGGATGGTACACTCACAAACTGAGTGTGTACCACTCTGGCCCATGGTTTGTATGCATCTTGGAAATCCTAGAAAAGTCCTGGAATTCCATTTTGTCTGGGAAATGTCTTAATTTTCTGTTACATGTCCTGTAATTTTATCCATACCTGCCTTTTTGTTGCTGTGCGATGTTTTGTAGTTGAAGATTTTTTCTACTGACAAAACTTAAGTCTGAAAAATTTCCCTCTTCATCCCCTGCAAAATGCAGGGGGGGGGGTGTGATTTTGTTTTACTTGTCTGTTAGGAGGAGGACTGAAGCTGCTTTATTAGTATCTTTTTGCATTGTGCTTATGTTATCACTTTGTCTGTCTGGCTGGGGAGACCATATTTCTATCTAGAATTATTAGTTTGATTTGTCAAATTCTTTTTTATTGAAAAGCTTAAAATGTGAGAATAATGATCCATTCATTCTGTTTTTTTTTCGATGCACAACTTTGCCACTAGAGGGCGCAAATGGAAATATTTTTTTTTGCCTATCTCTTAAACTGTTGCCAAAAAAAAAAAAAAAAAAAAGAGTGTTCATTATTTTTAGATTCACCCCCGTAGTAGGTGTGTTTTCTTTTCACTTCAAGAGTATGTAAATAATATTTTAAAACCTCTTCTACTCATACAAATTAATTACAGATAAAGGTAATCCTGTGATATAATAGATTGGAATGCTTCATTCTGCTACAGAATGGTGATAATTGGGGTCTGTTGTGTATCCATGGCAAAGGTGGTTTTTTCTTTTTTTCTTTTAATTTGAGAGCACATAAATATTATTTACCCAGTTTTCCTACTAATAAAGTTCGTCAGTCTATAATCAGGTGCAATTAATCCTGGTCATAGATTGACAAACTTTGCGTCATTGTTGCTGGGTAGTGGTGACAGAGACCTGTGACATATTTATGCTAGGTTCAGCTAATCATATGGTTGCATTGGTAGCACTATTATGATGTTGATGCATCCATATTTTCAATATTTTTACTGTGGATTCTTCTGAATTTCTGGTGTGCTCTATTTGGTTCACAGCTGGACTACTTTAAATATGCTTAACATCTATGCAGAATGAATTCTGATTACCTATTCTCTGCAAAGGAGTAATGCTCACTGACCTGATAAACCATAAAATTAGCAATGTCTATAAGGTAACAGCATGAATAGGAAGACAGATATATGTTATTTGTACACTCTAAAACAAAAAACAAAACATCAAAAATTATCACAAAAACTTTGTGCTACAAAAATTGTATAAAAAACTTACCTATACTAACAAAGTTCTGGACTACCGCTCATACTATCCCACCTACATGGACTTCAATATGTCTGCATGATTCCTGGTAAAAAAGAAAAAAAAAAGACACTAGATTCTTCAGAAATATTGAAGGATTTTCATAAAAAAAAAAGTTAAAAAGTACACTTGCTGAAAATAACTATCATTCTACAATGATAGAAACAAAAATTTAAAGTTAAATTGTAAGCAATCAAACAATATCATTAAACTAACCAGAAAAGTCACTTGGTAATAATAATTGATAACATGGCTATTTCTAGATTTAATATACTATAAATTTCACAAAATTATGGGATTTACTCAGGAATAAAAGGATATTACTTGCAGTTGAATTTTTGGGTAGCACACCAACCCTTCCTCAGGACTACAACTATCCTGATGGTTGTAGTCCTGTGATAGTCCTGAGGAAGGGTTGGTGTGCTACCCGAAAATTCAACTGCAAGTAATTTATCCTTTTATTCCTGAGTAAATCCCATAATTTTGTGAAAATAATAGTATAGAAAAGTAACTTATTTAAAAAACTTCAGAGAATTAGCGTGGAATTCCATGTTCAAGCGTGGAATTCCAGGACCTAAACAATAAAATTAAAGAAAACTCTCCCACCCCTTCTCCATTAAGGAAGAAGAAAATAAAGTCCTCTTACAGAGGAAGTAATAGTCCACAGTATAAACCTCAATTGTGAGGACACCTATGTGGGAGAAACTGGGAGAGACAACTTCAAACCCGTATAGTGGAACATGAAGCTGCTATAAAAAATGTAACCAACAAAACAGGACTTTAATGGCATATTCAAACCACCTGGCATTCAGTTAACTGGGACTCCATAAAAATTCTGTCACATCAACAGCACTTTGTGAAAAGTAAGTTGGAAGACATTCTACAGATTGAAAGAAGAGGAGCCACAATTAACAAAGGCAGGGTATTACCCCATGATTGGCAACATTTAATCTCTTGAGTCAGTCCTGATGACGAGTTGGTGTGCAACCCGGAAATTTTGCAATGGATAAGCTTCATCCTAGTAATCCTCACAACTACAGTATATAGATAGATAGATTCTCAAGATAAAAAAAAGTATGTTCCTAATCTGCCAAGTGCCTTGTTAAAATAATTGTCATGGAATAGTCAAGCAAAGTTAGTGACAGCCACCTGGGTGGCCAAGTGGTCTGAGATGTAGGCTTTGTATCAGTCATTCGAGATGGATCTGGGTTTCAATTGCAGATGAGGTATAGGTGGTATGCTTGTTGGATTGTGTTGGCTATGTCCCCTTTCCTGGAACCAGTGGCCCCAAATTAGGGATAGGCAACTACACATACATATCTTTTACAGTTGCTAATGGTGGTTGTTAAACCTCAAAACAAAAAAAACAAAAGTTTGTGACTTTTCTCATGGCATACTTTCAGTAGTGCATTGAATATATGTGGCCAACAGTTCCTGGTAGTGTGTTTCAATAGTCCAAAGGCATTAAATACCGGAGATCTCATATTAGATTTCAACTTTTCATATAAATGTGACAGTAGAACATGCTATATGATTGGATGCTTGTCCTGGTGAAGCCAGGTGTATGGGGCATTATTATAGTCCAATTCAGGCATTTGCCATGTTTTTTGTCAGTGCAGGAATTTCGTACTAATAATATGTAGATTCTGTTTCAACATTTGAACCTAACCTGCACAGATGGATCTTTCTGTCATAGGCAAAACTGGCAATCTCCATGAACCCACATTTAACAACAGGTATGTTGCATTTTAGGAGTCCGTAATGCAGTCTTTTGGTAGATGATCCAGATTTTATTACTGTTTAGCTCCTGTTCACTCTTAATGAAACATAAGTGTATGCTTACGTTTCATTAAAAGTTACCACAAACTTTCAGCAGTCGGCAACTAAGTTATTTTATCCCTGGATTTATAGAGCTTCCCAGCAGTATGACAAGGGGTGAAATTGTGAAAGTGCGTTTTGTGATGCTTTTCACGACTCAGATCTTGCAAGAGAATAACAACTTATTGTTCCTTGGTATGTGTAGTGCATATGTCCTGTGATCACTTATGTTGCTAAGTGCTGTACTTTTCAAATGATATTCCTCATCTGACTTGGTTTAGTTTATGTTTTTGAGTACCATACCATGTGAGATTTTTCTTTGCCATGGCAATGACACTTAAACATGTTGAAATCCCTGTTGTTCTTACGTTGCTGTGTAGCTATAAAAAGTGTGGTTGTGTAGCCTTCAAACCATGGAATCCACGACACCATGGTTTGCTTCGAAGTGCTGCATGTTATGTGTCATAACTGGGTCCCATTAATCAGTTCATTTTGTTTTCTTGTACAGGCACTGATATGATGCTATCTATAGTACAGTAGTTTCTATAAGACTGAAGCAATCATTGTAGTAACTGTAATGAAGTTATTTAATGTTGCACTTTTTTAAAATGTCGGCCACTTTAGTTCTAAATTTCTCATAATAGAGGCATAACTTATTGATAATCATATTAATTGTTTTTACTGTGTGTCCATTGCTTGATACTCATAATTTGTGAAGCACAGACTCCTTTAATTAAATGAAGGTACCTCTTTTGTGTGTGTGTGTGTGTGTGTGTGTGTGTGGGGGGGGGGGTATTTATTAGGGTTGCAGACAAATACTTTGGACTGCACCTTTAAGAAATTAATGTAGGCTATAGGCCATGTTTAGTGTAAGGCTTTTGTGTATTTTATTTCTGAATTTTTTAGATAGTTGTTTTTCATTCAATGCATGTGCACATTAGTCATACAGAAATGATGTAATGAGAGGTACATATGTACATCAGTCACTGGTAAGCTAATTTGGTTGTACATGTGTTTTAGTAATGGAGTCCTAAAATTTTCTTAACAGTTCTAATTTGTCAGTCCATCTATCCATCTGTCTGCCTTCATGTGTGATGAAAAATATGGCTATATCTATGTTGTAGCCTAGGAATAATAGCAATATTTCAAAATGAACTTTATTTGCATAGCAACTCTCTGTAACTTTGTGCATAAGTGCTGATTTGTATGCATCTAAATTTCTGTTGGTGTTCTGTTGTAGTTATGATTCTCTTATTTTTACTAACTAGGCTTTGCATCAGAATGATAGTTATGACAGTTGCAATGATGTTGCCATTGGAGTTGACAATCAGGACACTTTTCTGGCTGACTTTTTCAGTGAGGTAAGAATTGCTGTATTTCTGTCAGAGTGATTATACAGTATATATTTTTCTGTGTGCTTAGTTTTAAAATATTGATACACTTTGTTCTAATACTTTTACTCCCTACTGGCTGATTGGTTAAGTTTAATAACTTCAGTTTGGATTCATGTCCCAGGCAAGACATGGGAAAGGAATTGCAGAAATTCATTTTACAAAATGAGAATAAAATTATTGAATGGAATGTTTTGGTAGTGATTGAATGTATGAGAAGAGCGACTGAGGAATGTATGATGGTAGTGATTGAATGTATGAGAAGAGCGACTGAGGAATGTATGATAGTAGTGATTGAATGTATGAGAAGAGCGACTGAGGAATGTATGATGGTAGTGACTATGAATGTAGTGACCATGGACGGCGGAAGGTAGGGGACACGGGGCTCCTGACCCCCCTCTGAAATACAATGGTCCCCCTCTCTGAGGGGGTCCACCCAGGAAACATCCTAAAAATCTATGGTTCACATATAATTTATATATATATATATTTTTTTAGGATTTCCTGGATACCATCACCATGCTTTACAGTTTTCTGGAACACTCTTCAAGTACACTTTTGAAAATTGATTTCGCACAAATATACGGAAAAGTTAATTCAAATCTCTGTTTTTCTCAAAAAAAAAGATCATTGAAGTATTCTTTAAATTTCTTTAAAGCAATAACCAGGGCAGAGAAGGTTCTCTCTTCTTCCCTCTGTGCATTCTTTTTTTTTTTTTAATTCCAAGTCCAAATGTGTTTTACTCGAGATCAGAAAACTCATTAAATACGTCTGAGAAATGAATAACCGAGCAAAAGAACTGGAACCCAAATGAAGCAGTGAGTATATTACTAGTTGTGCACAGAGCACAGGTCTTTCTTTGCGTTTCGTCACATAGAAGATGAACGATCCTTAAGGAATGTGCTTGCTTTTGATGTGAGAAAAACTTTTGTTGTAATAAGGGTATCGAAATTGCTTGCCTCTCACACTCTGTTGTGTTCTGGATTGTGTTTTTGCTGAGAGTAGAAACAATCTATCGGCGTTTCCTTGATGTTTGTGTTTTCACCCGTTGTCTTTATGCACAATGCCTGTGTGTGGTAGAGAAAAACTCAAGATATTTGTTTAGGCACTAGGCTTGATGTGAATTTCAAAGTGCTTGAGTAAGAACTGACTCCTGCCATTTCAACAACAGACTTACCCGTTTAATCCAAGGGATATGTAATTGCAATACTAAATAGCTGTTTTCATTCCAGGTAAAATTAGGCATTCATATATAACAATAGCTTATCAGATCTTGACGTTTGGCAGCTGAGGTGAACATCCGAAAAATTCAAACACCCTTTTTTAATTCATTTATGACATTTACTGACTGTCGGCTGATGAAAGGATTTCGGCGTGTTTTACTACTTCACACGTTTCGTATTTCACAGAATGGAACGAGAGAGGGTGGATTTCAGAATCGTCGCACCTCTTTAAGCCTTTAGCATCCTATTGAGTCCGGCGCCTGAAATTTAGCAGGCAGATGCTACAATGCTACAAATTGGCTTTGGAATGCACTCACTTTTGAATATCAGTTGACAGGTGATAACGCATTTCAGTTGCACCCAACATTTTCTAATATAATTTGTTTTCAGTGTAGCTGTTCACGTTGGGTAAGAATTTTTGTTAGAAAGTGAAGAATCTGCTCAGTGGCGCAACAGGAATTTCTTTATGTGGGTGGCCCAAAATATTGAAGATGCAAATAAAATCACTTAGTTAAAACGTCACCTAAATCATTAGGGACCGATAAACAAAAATCTCCGCTATTTTAAAATGAGTTTTCAATTATTCGTAAAATATGTACAAATATATTTAAAAATAAGTAGCGAATGACAAACAACTAAGCACGAAAGGCCAAGCGATACTTTATGGGGAGGGCCAGACCGCCCCCACACACACACTGAATGCATCACTGGGTCTGCTACTATTTGTGACCTTTTTTCCGAGAAAAGTCCATAAACCTGAAACTAATGAAACTGACACTGCAAAATAGGTAAGGTTTGTAGATGTTAACTTATTCTCTGTTTACGTAGTCTCTTCTCATAGGTTTGCATTTTCACTTACGAGAAATGTGCAGTTACTACACATATCTAAAACCTGTGCTACTAAAATAAAAAACGGAAAGAAGTACTAAAAGTTTTTGCAATACGGTGTCTGCTATCACATAGCGGTGCCATAGTTGTAGGTGAAATAGCTGTAGTGGAGTGATTGTCGACAACGCCAGATCTCAGAGACCTAAAAAAGGCATGATCATTGGTGTGCTCTTTGCAGGGGCTTTACTAACTAGTATGATAGAAACAGTAGTGTAATACGAGGAATTGTATCGAAGATTATGAATACCTAACAAAAAGGATATGGTGTTGCCTTCAAACATGCAAATTGTTGACGCTATACGAAGATGCCAGCAGGGGCGACTTTAGATGTTTTGGGGCCCTAGGCGCTAAAAGATTCAGGGGCCTGCTTCCCTTCTGATCGCCTCAGAAATTTTTATCCTTCAGATTAAAAAAAAAAAAAAAAAGAAAGAAAGTCAAGAAAAAGATTTTACGCTTTTTAAAATGCCATTCTATCTATCTTCCTATATTAGAACGTTTTGTAAGAAACAGTGCTAGTGTGTAATCATTTTGTCTTTCCGTGCACATTGAACTTTTTGTTTTTGGAGATATTTCAAAAATAATTTTTGTGGCTAATAAGAAATCAAAGGATATAAAGTTTGGCGCTTTAAATATCCCATATATTTCATGAATCTATGGCAAAGGGCTGTCAAAGTCAAAAAATAAAAAGAATAATAATAAAGTTCTATTGTGAACAAACTATTCAACTTAGGGGAAAAAATATTTTTATGCCTCTCAGAGTAGGCTTAATTGTTCCTTCTCGAATATTTAAATTTTCCAGTTAGTTCGTTAATTTCCTGCTAGTGGCATGGCCTTAAATCCTAATAATTTGGTTTTCACAGATTTTTCAAAAATTTGTTTTACGAATGAAGGACATAAATATTCATTACATTTTGCCTTTTTTAAATTTCACTACTGGTTCATACATTTCCCGCTAGGAGTTCTCAAAGTGGAAATTCAGTAAATTTTAGCTTTACGCTACTAAGAGACCATTTCAGTTATAACAAAAGTTATTTTTGAGTTTGATACGTTAGGCAAGACTGATTACTCTTAACACCTTTTCAGTTGCTAATTACTTGGCAAATGTAAAACTAAGGCCCTGAAAATGGAATTTCTCTAAATAAATCATTACATTGCGTATACATTGTTATGAAATTGGAATGTGTTTCAATTACAAAATGTGCTCTTTCATTGCTTCAGCTTTGGAAAATCATCTTGTTTTTACGTTGTGAGCAAATTAGTAGGCAACAAGAATGGTATCAAGCAAAAATAAAATACTTATAAAGACATTGGCAACCGAAAAAGTCTTCCACATTAAAAAATTCAGGTAAAATGCAACTTGTGAACAGTACTTCGTTGAAAAGAGTGGATGACTTTTCGTGGAGAAGTTTTTCTGTGGCGAACAATTCCCTAAATCCAAGAGATTCAGTAATCCTGGCATAGACAAATGCCATAGACCAAGAAACTTGGACAGTAAGAATTTAATCAATCAGTGCCAGAAAGTGATAATGTGTTCTTGAAAGCACTTTTCTTATTATTCTCACATGCGAATCGAGAAAGCCAGCATTTTTTTTTATTCCGTTGAAAAGATATGTTCGATCTATTTTTTACCTGCACTGCAGTTATCAGAAACAGAAGTGTAAGAATTAAATGCAGAAGATCCGGTTTGAAATTGGAAAAGTAGGAACCACAGCTTTTTCAGTATTAAACCAGGGGAGGAGAAAGTAATAAAAAAAGTAATAAGAAAATTTTGTTGCAAAATAAAAATTTCTTTTAACACTGTTAAATAAATAAAAGATAAATAGTGTGATATTCTCGAATTTCCTTAATTTTTTCAGCCTAAATATTAACTCTTTAGGCTGGTTAGGGGAATCAGGGCTGAGAAAGAACTTGATTACCCTACCCAAAAGGGAAAAAAACATTTAACAGCAAACATCCCCAAATATCAGGACAGTATCTACAAGCACTCCTCATCGCAACTTAGGGGAAAGAAAGACGGAACAGTTCCAACACAGATGTTTTCCTTTGGATGAAAGTAGCATCAAACTGATTTATTAACTCACGGACAATGAAATTTGCTCACCTAGAAGAAAACATGCTACAACCGTGCAACTTTGAAAATAGCTAGAGTGTGTGCTGGTATGCAAATAATCCACATTTAATGTGATTGCGCATGACCGCACACCCTGTGGTGGCGCTGCAAGCACAAACCAGCAGACTTATAAACCGTCGTGTAGTCGATGTCCCATGAAAGCGAAAAGCACTCGCCGAAGCAAGCAAGAGTACAGAGTGACAAGAGTGCAGGGTAGACACCAGTGATGTCAATTTACGCAACTTACGGACTTTGAGAGAGACCTGCCCATCGGGCTGAAAACCGCAGTGTGGTCGGCGCGCCATATAGCCCGCCACATGGATCATTCTGACCATACCGTCCGACTGTGTTGAGAGCAGTGGACACGTGACGGTACTGCCACACGGCGGTGTGGCTCCGAACCGACCAGGAGGACTACTGGTAGAGAGGATCGAAGGATTGTGTGCCAGGCACGAACGGATCCCACAGGGAACTTGGACCACTATACAGGCAGATGTAGCGGCTTCTGTGTGCCCACGATCCATTTCCCGATGCCTTGTGGAAGCGAATCTGCGATATCAACGCCCCTTACGTGTGCTGCCATTAACACCTGAACATCGCCGGCTCCGTATGCAGTGGTGCCAGGCCAGAGTGACGTGGAACTCCACAGGCTGGCGACATGTGGTGTTTCGTAATCAGTATCGCTTTGTTTTGGGGACAGATCACCATCGTGTCCGGGTCTGGAGGTCCCCGGATCAACGGCACAATCCCAATCTTGCTATTGAGCGCCACACCTCCCCCACTGCAAGCATTATGGTCTGAGGAGCCATTGCTTACGATTGTTGATCAGCTCTAGTAGTGGTACATGGATCATTGACGGGCCAGCGGTATGTGGATGAGATCCTACGGCCCCATGTGTTCACATTCCTGAACGGGATTTCAGGTGCGCTATACCAGCAGGATAATGCCCGCCCACACATGGCTCGGGTTGCCCAGGACTGCCTACGTCATTCCCAGACAATTCCATGGCCTTCCCGTTCCCTGGACATGTCCTCTATCGAGCATGTGTGGGACCAATTAAAACGCCAGTTGCCGCCGTGCCGCACTATCCTGGATTTGGAGCACACCATCCAACATGTATGGGCCAGTCTGCCGCAGGACAACATCAGGCGTCTGTTTGCCTCCATGCCAAACTGTATTGCAGCATGTATCGCTACACAAGACAGTGCGACACGCTATTGAAGATGACCATACTGCGTGCCACACAGATCCCTCTGTAATTGTCCTGCAGCTCTGTTTTTGCCATCGTGGACATAATTCATCTGTATCATTACGTCCATAAGATTTCAGTGCAATCTGATGTTTCCTTCTTGGTGCACAAATTTCTTTGTCTGCGAGTGTATAACAGCAGGCCAGTTAAGTATTCGCCATAAACAATGAAAAGCATAGGAAGCGTGAATCTTTCCTGCACCTACCACTAAACGGAAGTTTAGATTATTTTCACTGTTCTTTTCAAAACAAGTAAATCCATAAGAACTCAAAAATTTGGAGTATCAACAAAGCAAGAAAAATATATGTTACTAATAATAATAACAGAAAGTGATATATCAATTGACAATACAAAGTGGTCGCTCTAAAGATTGATTTGTTTTGGTCCGTGAAAAAGAAAACAAAACTAACAATCCATATGTAGGTTTTCGGGGCCCCTCAAACTCTGGGGCCCTAGACGTGTGCCTAGTTGGAAATCCGCCCCTGGATGCCAGATAGGGATAGGCGAACGTTGGCACAGATTGTACAACAGAAGCACAAGATCACAGCACTGTAAATAACAGCAGAGTTGAACACCAATCAGAATGATCCCGTTTCCGTCATAACACTTCGTCGGGAACTCCATCGTACAGGTATTTATGGCCATTCTGCAATCCACAGGTGCCGATTACCAAAATCAATGCAATAAAACACGTAAGGTGGTGCAAAGCCCATAAACACAAGACTGGCAATGTGTCATCTATTCTGGTGAATCGTTCTTCACATTGTTTCCTACCATTGGTAGAATGTACCTGCAGAAGTGTACCAACGCAACTGTTTGATTCCACTGTGAAACATGGAGGTGGACCATTTCTAAGAGTCATTGGTCATGCTTGAGGGTCGTGTAACATCTGCAATGTGCTAATACATTCTTGGGGAGCACCAGCACCCAATGTTGCAAACATGGTTTCCTAATGGCCATCACTGGTTTCAAGCACTTAATACACTCTTACATTGGGCGTAACGTGTCAAACTGTGGTTTGCAGAGCATAGAGATGAGGTACAACAGCTGTTCCAGACCTCAATGTTATTATTGAACATTTGGGGAAATTATTGAATGAAAGGTCAGTCTATCCCGCTTTCTACCTCCAACTTCACTGCCGCAGTTGGGATATATTTTACCGAAAGAATGGTCCCAAATTCTATTATCGTATGTACATGACTTGTATAAATCTATTCCATGTGGAATTGCTTCTGTTCTAAAATCCCGAGCTGGGCCTATAGCTTATAAATAAAAAGTTCTTCGCAAAACAGTAAGTGTTTTCATTATTTTGATAAACCCCTAAGCACACATGTGAGCTGTTTCCTGTTTCATGTTCTTAACTGCATGCACAACTTCTGCCAGCAGTGCCCCCAGTCTTTCCGGCTCATGTTGCTCATGCCATTAAGAACATAGAATGGGGAAGAACGTCAGAAGAGGATGGAATTTCTATGGGTATTAAACATTAAGCCAATGGAGAAACAAACTATGCTCCCCCAAATTTTCACTAAATGCCTCAAAGAAGGAAAGATTCCTGATGACTGGAACAATGCTTCTTTGATCCTGCCACATAAAAAAATTGAACCTTGATGACCTCAGGAACGACAGACCCATCAGCCTCTTGTCCGTTGTTTACTACATTTTCGGGAAGGCACTGTCGCACATCAATTGAAGGAAAAATTGGACTTGGCTTAACTAAAAGAACAAGCTGGATTCATAAGCGGCAATTGCACTATTAATCACATACACGTACTGAGATAAGTAATTGAAAGGAAGAATGAATATGAAATCCTGGCTTTTACTGGTTATGAAAAGGCTTTTGATTCTGTGAAATCATCAGTAGTTTTGATGTCTTTGAAATCCTGCGGTACTGAAGATGAATACATAACCATATTTAATAACATTTAAGAAAATGCAAGTACAAAAGTTCGACTGTTTGAGGACACAACACTTATAAAATTTTAAAGGGGTAAGACAAGGTGACAGCATATTTCCCAAACTCTTCTATGCCATATTTGCACAACGTGTTTCAATCATTTAACTGGGAAGATAAGGGGAAACAGATTAATGTAGATTATTTAACCCACCCTCGCTTTGCCGACGACATTGTCATTTTTGGGAGTACCTCTTCAGAGCTAGAGTGTATGATCCAGGAACTTGCTGACAAGAGCAAAGAAGGGGGTTTACAAATGAACTTACATTTGACAAATTCATGTACAATGCTTTTACAAAAATTGAAGATTAGGAAGTTGATGGGGCAACTCTGAATGTGTCCGATACGTACATTTACTTTGAACAACAGATATCAAGCAAGGTCAACATAGAGAAGAAATGCGGAGGTGAATCAAAAGTTTGTTCCGTTTGCAGCCAAAAAGTTGGATGATGCAGGATAGCCGTACACGCTCACCTCATTCTGCAAAGTACAGGCCGTTGTTTCCTACAGTTATTTGCCAACGTTCCACGAGAGCCACATTCCCATGGTGGTACCACTCGGCAGGTTTCGAGGAAGAAACAATCTGATGTCGGATTCCATATCCACCAATGAAGCGAAGTTCCTTCCTCGTAGGAAATAGTCCACAGAGCGAAACAGGTGGCATTCAGATGGGGCCAAGTCAGAGCTGTTTATTACTGAAATAAAGGTGAGAAGACTGAGATGGCTGGGTCATGTTCAGCGAATGAAAGAAGACAGAGCAGCAAGAAAGGTCTTTATATATGTATCCGGTAGATCTAGGCCCAGAGGGCAACCAAGAAGAACATGGCTTGATGACGCGGAGAGTGATTTAAAGAAAATGAGAATAAAGAACTGAAGGAGAGACGCACAGAATCGTGAAGAATGGAGGGCTATCCTGAGGCAGACTCAGGACCTAGGTGGACTGTAATGCGAAGGAGTAGTAGTAGTAAGTCAGAGCTGTAAGATGGGGTAGTATCGCAACCCCTTCCAATTCCTGTAGTTTCACGTGGTGGACCATCCTGTAGGTGTGCCTTGGGGATAATACCCACGACCGCTTTCTATTGATGAGTGCTGGGTAGGAGCGGTTGTTTCGCATAGAGATTCTGTCTGGAGCTTGAATACGTGATCCAAGTTCCCAGTGCATGGGACCCTCAGAATTCCACCAAGTGCACAGCATGTCTTACCATTCGAGGTTCCCTCTTTGTGCCACTGGCTGTGCTTCCTCTGGTGTCTTTAGCCACTGGTGCACAGTGGTAGGTTGACGTAGGATTATATTTCTATTGATGAGTGCTGGGTAGGAGCGGTTGTTTTGCATAGAGATTCTGTCTGGAGCTTGAATACGTGATCCAAGTTTCCAGTGCAGGGGACCCTCAGAATTCCACCAAGTGCACAGCATGTCTTACCATTCGAGGTTCCCTCTTTGTGCCACTGGCTGTGCTTCCTCGGGTGTCTTCAGCCACTGGTGCACAGTGGTAGGATGACGTAGGATTATACACTTTTCATCGCCTGTGGCGATAGGACGCCAAAACTTATCGTCCTGTGGATTTGGTAGCAATCTTCGACAGAGGGAAACACCTTGTTTGGCCATCTGGAGTTAACCATTCGATGGCATTTTAGTGTTAACCCTAGAAACTGAAAAGGGCACATTTGTATAAAAATAGAGGCACACTATGCGTGCGAAAACGTTTGCAAGATCTAATAAAAAGGGCACTTTTGTATCACAAAGGGGCACTTTATGCCTACAAAAGGTTATATCTGATAAAAGGGGCACTTTATGTATGTATAAGGTATAGTTTTAGACCCCCACCCTGAAATAAACCTCCAACACTATTTTCATCCTAAACATAATAACTATTACAAACAGTGTTGAGGTAGGAATATTTCAACGGGCTCTCTATGGTTTTTGTAAGTTTTTTGTTTTGTTTTTTAATTTAAATACTATTTTTGTAGGAAAACCAAAGAATATAAATTTTAAATGATTTGAATGTATTAAAATGGTTTTGTTAACAATATTCATGCACTCAGTAGTTGCAGAATTAGATCTACTTTTTCATTACCAAAAGAACGTAACTTTTTTATTTGCATGGATAACAAGTAATAAAAGAAAATGCTGCTTACCATACTTTTAATCAATGAATTATTAAATACATCAAAACATACAATAACATTTATTGAAAATAACTTATTTGAACCAAACGGTTGAAATAAAATATTTTATTTACTTCCACCCAATGTTTTGCTGCTTCAAGTAGGTAAGAAACTTCATTTAATTTGATGGCCAACAAAGTGCCCTTATTTTCTAACTTGAGCTGAATTCACCGGGTAACCCAGATGAAACCATGAAATTAACTTTTCTTTTGAACCGTCCATTTTTTTGCTACTTAGCAAAAACAAAAGTCTTTCACCATTCAATTTGATTGCAATCTTCTGAACAGCAGCCCTAGGATTGAGAAATTCTGAAAGTGCCCGGAAACTGCTGTATGAAGTGTTCATTGCTATCTTAAGAGTTACATACTCCTTACTATCTGTTTTTAGACATTTTAACCATAGGAATTAGTGTGGCTTCATAAAAGTGTGGCTACCCACAGAAAAACTATGAAAATAACCTTCTTTTCTTTTGAATCATCCAGTGTTTTGCTGCTTCACGGAAACAAACTTCACCATTCAATTTGATGGCCAACAAGTTGTCTACATTTTCCACCTTAAGCCGATTTCTGTGATCAGTCAAAATGATTTTAACCTGCAAAAATAGTCGTTCGACTTCAGCAGTGGACATTGGCAAAGTGCAAGCAATGCCCAGCAGTTTTTGGATATTACGAAAGCCCGGACCAATTATTTGTTCATATTGCTTTAACACTTTGCACAGGCGTGATACTGAAAGATTCTGATTGTTTTCAGAGTAGAATACTGATTTGAATGAGTCCCATTCTGCTAAAAGTTCGTTTTCATTTATGTTGTAAAATCCTGCAAACTCTGTTATCTCTGACAGCCCATAAAAAGCAAGTGATGGTCCCTTTGCTCGTGATAAGTCCAAAACACTAAGATGAGTTATCACTGGAATATTTTCTAGCCGTTTGGTAATGTTTTCTGAAAACAAATCAATGAATACTTTAGCATTTCTGATAAAATCCTGATCATCATCAAATGGTACACAAATTCCCATTTTTCTGGCACGATTAGCCATATCTCGACAGTATAGCCCACCAGGTTTTCGTTTTAGTCTTTTCAGCATATCTAAAGTAGTTGTCACTCGACCTTCCACGCAACATAAATCTATGTCCCTTTTCTCAAAAGCTAAACTCAACTTAGAAATGACAGATAACACATCACAAAGAAAATGGACCATTTGGAAAAATTTGTATGTTTTGATAATTTTCAAAAGCCTTCTGCAGTGGGACCACACATACCTGGTACTAATTTTGACCTTCCACCAGTGATGGAAAGTTTGCGCCAATTGCACCGAACTGCGCCAATTTCGTTATCTTGTGCCAAACTGCTACAAATTACGAAACATTTTAATATTTGCGCCCAACTGCGCCGAAATGGCAATCCACAGCGAAAATTGGCGAGCGAAAAAAATGTTTTCACGTCAAAAAATGCCGTTTTAAACGTCGAATCGAATGACGCTTTTTTAAGTTCTATGCGTAATTTGGTGAAAACGACGCTAAATCAACACGTATGTACCGTACCGCCAATCCCAAAATTTCGGAATGTTTTTCACCTACTTTCTAATTTGTTGTTTTTTCGGCAAAAGTGACGAAAAAACAACGATTTTTGCGCTGTAGGAAATTAAATTGTTTTTGCTTATGGAGGAGGAGTTTTGTTGTAATCACGTGGTATGTAGGAGAAACGATGTTGTACGTTATGAAATCCTGATGAAGATTGTTTACTGATAGTTTGGTGGTCTATCGGAGTGCTGTGCAATTGTGATTGTTTATATGTCGTTCCCAGCTCTTTGGGATAGCGCAGTTATATCATTCCGGGCGAGGTGCGCGATTACGTAAATACAGCGTAAGGTCAGTCATTAGCTATTTCGTCGACGCGGAGGACGACTGAAAATGGCTCTCCCGTGGCAGGATACAATGGTTCTGTTTCTAAAGGATTCATGGGTATTCAGGGATGCCAACTTTTTCGGATTTTCACTCCATCTTACGATTTTACGGAAGTCACCCGAAAAAACTACGGAAAAGCCCTCGCAAGATCCCTACACGCAATTTCAATTTTTTTTACCGTCTTTTAGTTGAAAAAACGCACTTTACAGATAGTCCCTTATGCGCCTTCGATGTTCTGACTTCCCCCGCCAACGGAGGCGCAGTTTGTCACGTGACTCCCCGTACAGCCATTTGAGAGTACTGTGCGCAAAAGGCGAGAGGGAACTCAGCTCAGCGCCTTTTGCCAACTCTTTACATTGATTGCATGTGGCTTTGTGCTTGTGAAAATTTCGGTGCAAAAGTTTTAACCCTTTCCACTTGACTGTCAGGTTACACCCGACATTATGAAATCGCCGAATAGCTCACCCGGCACTCCGATGATGCCTTTATAGCTCGCATGTTGGTGGTCGCGAGACATTTCTTTTTTGTCGAATAGGTCGGGTTTCACTCGCCACGCCAATGATGTCCCTATGGCTCGCATGTCGGGGCTCGCGAAATGTTTCTTTTTCACCGGATAAAGAAACATCATCTGTGTGTCGGGTGTGACCCGCCATGCCGATGACGCCTCTATGGCTCGCATGTCGGCGCTCGCGAGGAATTTCATTTTCACTGAACACCTTGGGGCGTGTCGGGTGTTATCCGTGACGCCTATGACTCCTCTATAGCTCGTATGTCGAAGCTTGTGAGACATTTCTTTTTCGCCGAATATGTCGGGTATCACCCTCCATGCCAATATGATGCCTCTATGTCCCGCATGTTGGCGCTCGCGAGACATTTCTTTTTCGCCAAATAGTTTGCGTGTCGGGTGTCATACTCTGTGCTCATTACGCCTCTATAGCTCACGGGTCGGGGCTTGCGAGACATTTCTTTTTCGCCGAATATCGCACATGTCGGGTGGCACCCCTCATGCTGATGACGCCTCTATAGCTCGCATGTCGGTGGTCGGTACACATTTCTGTTTTGCCGAATAGGTCAGGTGTCAGCTGCCACGCTGATGATGTTCCTATAGCTAGCATGTCGGGGCTCGTGAGACGTTTCTTTTTCACCGGATAAAGAAAAAGAAACATCATCTGCATGTCGGGTGTCACCCGCCATGCCGATGATGCCTCTATAGCTCGCATGTCGGCGCTCGCGAGGAATTTTGTTTCATCGAATAGGTCGGGTGTCATATGCCACGTCTATGACGCCCCTATAGCTCGCATGTCGGGGCTCGTGAGACGTTTCTTTTTCGCTGAATATCGCACGTGTCGGGTGGCACCCTCTATGCCGATGACGCTTCCATTGCTCGCGAGACGTTTCTTTTTCACCGGATAAAGAAAAAGAAACGTCATCTGTGTGTCAGGTGTCACCCGCCATGCCGATGACGCCTCTATGGCTCGCATGGCGGCGCTCGCGAGGAATTTTGTTTTCATCGAATAGCTCCAGTGTCACCCACCATGCCGATAACGCCTCTATGGCTCGCATCTCGGTGCTCGCGAGACGTTTCTTTTTCACCGGATAAAGAAAAAGAAACTTCATCTGCGTGACAGGTGTCACCCGCCATGCCGATGACGCCTCTATGGCGCGCATGTCGGTGCTCGCAAGGAATTTCGTTTTCACCGAATAACTTGCGTGTTGTGTGTTATCTGACATGCCTATGATGCTTCTATAGCTCAGATGTCGGCGCTCGCCAGGAATTTCTTTTTCGCCGAATAGGTCTTGTGTCATCCGCCACGTCTAGGACGCCTCTGTAGCTCGCATGTCGGGGCTTGCGAGACATTTCTTTTTCGCCAAATATTGCACGTGTAGGGTGGCACCCTCCATGCCGATGACGCCTTTATAGCTTGCATGTCGATGCTCGCGAGACATTTCTTTTTTTGCCGAATAGGTAAGGTGTCAGCCACCGTGCTGATGATGCCTGTATAGCTCGTATGTTGGGGCTGGCGAGCTAAAGCTGATCTTTCACTGCTAAGTTGTGGCCTTTACTGCAGAAAAAAAAAAAAAAAAATGCGAGTTCTGTGTAAGTATGGGTGAAAAGTTATTTGAGTGAAAAGAATTAATTTAGATTAAAACGAAATGAAACGTAGCAAGGAAACGGCTATGACAACAAAAAGAACGAAGTCAGATAAAACGTATCGTCAAGTGTATCGCGGTATGTATAGTAAAGAATGCCCTTTTTATGAAGCATCTAAAGTTTTGCTGAATCACGTTCTATAAGCCATGTGGCTGCAATTTTAGCCTGTCGCAAGGCGGCCGCGATGATTGTAGCTTCGTGCGGAGAGCAAGAAGCACAAAGATCATGTCAAAAGATTAAATGGAGATGTGAGTAAAATTAATGTAACCAAAAAACTTCTGACAGCTTATAAAGAATCCTGGAAAAAATATCAAGAGCAGATTAGTGCTGAAAAAATGCAGCAAAACAAGCAAAAAAGAGAAGAAATTGAATGTTCACAAGGTGATTTGAAATGGGAAGAAGCTGAACATTTGCAGCTGTTAGATTCCCTCATAAAATGTTAAACGATGCTGAGATGAACATTGAATGTGGCATAAAAAAAAGACGTGAGTGCAATAGAAAGTGGACAGATACTATTAAAAGAAGCATCTTAACTATCTTAAAAAATTCGAAAAGAATAGAAGTGAGCAATTAAATATTGAGAAAAGCAGCGAAAAATTAAACATTTTTTGTAAAATAAATGATTAATAATAGAATCCTGTTATGGTTACAAATTTTTTGATGTATTTGAAAATTAAAATGTTTGCATATGTGTGTATAAGGGAAAAGGTGATCAGACTGAATGCAAGAACTATCGTGCTATCAGCCTACTAAGTGTGCCAGGGAAGTGTTTGGTTAGGTATTTATTGAAAAAGTACGGGGTCTTACATCATTGAAAGTGTGGGATGTTCAGAGTGGTTTTATGCCTAGTAAAGGCTGCACTAACCAGATTTTTGCATTACGCACGATGATTGAAAAGTATCTGGCTGTTGGGAAGAAAGTTTTTACTGCCTTCATAGATTTAGAGAAAGCTTACGACCGAGTCAATAGGACACTTTTGTGGAAGGTATTGAATGAATATGGCGTTACTGGGAATCTACTTAATAGTGTAAAAGCCATGTATGCTGGTAGTAGAGCTTGTGTACGAGTGAATGGTGTTTTATCAAAATGATTTTCCATTGGTGCAGCAGTTAGACAAGGTTGTGTAATGCCACCATGGCTGTTTAATATATTTATGGATGCATGCATGCGTGATGCCAAAATAGATAATAGTGGTTTATGTCTTGGTGATATTCGTGTGTGAAGATTGCTGTATGCTGATGACATTGTCCTGTTGGCAGAGAGCAAAAGTGAGTTGCAAAGTATGTTGACTCGGATGCACGAAGTTTGCATGAAATTCAAACTGAGTATAAATAAGGGAAAAACCAAAGTTATGGTGTTTGAGAGAGGAATGGGTAGCACTGAATGTAATGTAAGTATAAATGGCACTGTGATTGACCAGGTGAATGAGTTTGTGTATTTAGGAAGCATATTTGACAGAGAGAACAAGTTGGATGGTGAAATCAGTAGGCGAGTGGATTCTTCTTTGAAAGTCATAGCTGCTCTGGGAGGTTTTCACAGGAATGATGGGTTCTCTAGAGAGTCCCGCATGGCTGTGTATGAAACTGTAATTGTTCCTACTCTGATGTATGGCAGTGAAACCTGGGTACTGCAGAAGAAACATAGGAGTCATTTGTGTGCTGAAGAAATGCGTTACTTACGTGGGGTTTGTGGCAAGACACGATATGATTGTGTGCGAAATGAAGATGTATTGCAGTTGTGTGATGTGAAGCAAAATGTTGTTAGCAAGGTGGAGACTAATATGCTTCGGTGGTTTGGCCATGTTGAAAGAATGAGTGATGAAATGCTTACTAAGAAAATCTTTTCAGCCCAAGTGGCAGGAAGGAAAGGCAGAGGAAGGCCAAGGAAGACATGGGTGGATCCGATTCAGGAGTGTCTGCATGAGAAAAAGATTATGAGTATGAAGTATAAAAGATCTTGTGTACGGCGTGTAATGGATATCAGTGAAGCACGAGTTGTTTGTCAAGATCGCTGTAAATGGAGAAGTTTGATACGACAACAATAAGTAAAAATATCTGGAAGTTTGTATTTCTTTTTGGAGCTAACCTCTGAATCTCAGAGAACAGCTTAGTGATATGTATGTATGTATGCATATGTGTGTGTATTTCAATGCAAGATGTTTTAAATTTGAGTAGGGGGCATCTATTTCCAAAACATTTTTTGCTTAAGAGTTTGTTCTATCTACTAATATTTTACCTGCTCTAAAAATTGTTTTCTTACACCAAAAATGTATTTTATCTGTTCCAAAAATGCATTTTGTTGCTTCAAAAATGTGTTTCACCTGCTCCAAAAACACATTTTGCTGCTCCAAAAATGTATTTTACCTGCTGTAAAAATATATTTTACCTGCTCCAAAAACGCATTTTGTTGCTCCAAAAATGTATTTCACCTGCTCCAAAAATGTATTTTACCTGCTCCAAAAATGTATTTTACCTGCTCCAAAAATGCATTTTGCTGCTCCAAAAATGGTTTTGTAACTTTCCATCACTGCTTCCACTTGCTACTGCATTTCCCAAGTCTATTAATATGCTCTCCATATTAATTCGAACTGAATTGACAGCATTTTCATGTGAGAGCCATCTTGTATGAGCAGGCTTTTTTATGTTTGTACCCTCACCCTTTGACAACAGCTTCTGCACTTCCAACAAGCTAGTACTATTGACTGTGCTGTACTTGTAGTTAAATAAACTGATTAAAATCTCATCCACTTGAAGAAAGGGGCTGTTTTGAAAACTGTCTTTAGTTGCAAGTGCCAGACGATGATTATGGCAGTGAATTGAAATTATTTGTGCATTTTATCTTTTAACTTTAGCAGCAACACCATCTTTGCAACCAATCATGCCACTTGCACCATCACTACCAAATCCAGTTAATATCTGGAAACCGCCACAGTTTTGAACTTCTTCTGATAGTGCTGCAAATATGGTTTCAGCTTTGCCATCTGGGATTTGTTTGTCTTTAAGAAATACAGTTGCTGGTTCTCCATCTTTCAAATATTTAACTGCAACAGCTAGATGTTTTCTATTGCTGATGTCTGTTGTTTTATCAGTCATTATGGAAAACCAGGGACTTTCATTCACAGACTTTAAAATCTCATTCTTCTGAACAGTTTCCATAAAATCGAGAAATTCTGAAACTGTCCGGCAGCTGCTGTATGAAGCATTATTTGCTCTCTTGAGAGGTGCAAGCACAGGGGATTGCAGTTCATCTATGCAGAAATCCAGAAATGGTTTAAAAACTGTTGTGTGGGGAATATTATGCTGAACTAAAAAAATTTAAGCATTTCATAGCGTATTCAACAGACTTGCACAAATGCAAATCTTTGACCTGCTCACTGTCTTCTGCACTGATGTGCTGCTCCATCTCTATTTCAATTGCGTGATTATGCATTTCTGAAGATGAATGTTCTTTCACTTTGTCCAGTCGCACAGTTGAAATGCCTTTTGTTTCCCAAGGTTAATTTTGATATGTTGCAATTGCCAATAGGTTTTTTATGCATAATGTGCAAACTAATGTTTCCTACAAGATGTATGCATTCACATAATCAGGACTTGGTTGATTCAACCATTCTTCTGATATGAGAAATATCTAGATTTTCTACTTTGCAGCTATTTATGGGGGGAAAGGGATAACATTTAACAATAATACAGACAGTGGGTACAAAAAAAACCAAAAACATTTAACAATAATAAAGGGCATAACATCCTAATATGCACTATATTGTCAAAAGTCATCAGACACCTTTTCAAAAACAAATGAACAGATTTGCTGTGTTCTTGCGATGTGCGGTACAACTGCAAACAGTATAAAAACAAGCCAGCAGCTGACTGCAATCGTATCGCACTGTGATGTTGAGGGAAAATGTCGCAGCGGGAGAGAACTGACTTGGTGAAAGGAAAGATTATTGGGTGTTATATTAGTGGGTTGTCCATAATAAGAGAAACCGAGAAGCGTTTAAACATACCCAAGGCAACTGCTTTCGATGTACTGAATAAGTGGAAGACACATGGCGTGCCTGAAGCAGCAAAACGTACCGTTAGACCAAAGAAAATCAGTGATAGAGGATGTTGAAGCCTCAGGACAGTCGTTACAGCTAATCGACGGAGTACTACACCAGACCTCAGTGTACAGGTGAGTAAAAATGCTGGAATCTCAGTATATGCACATACTATTCACAGAGAACTTCATTCCATGAATTACCGTGGTCATACGGCTGCTCATAAGCCTTTCATCTCCACTCGGAATGCTACTCGTCTATCAGCATGGCGTAAAGAACATTTATCGTGAACTGTAGATCAATGGACTGATGAATCCAGAGACATGATCCATCAGTCTGATGGTCGTGTGTGGGTATGGCGGTAGCCAGGGGAACACTGTTTAACATGGTGTACTGTTCCTACCGTCAAGCTTGGAGCTGGCAGTGTACTCTTGTGGGGGTGTTTCTTGTTTTATGGTCCTGGCCCATTGGTTATCGTGGGTAAACCTGTTAACCAGCACATCTACCTTGATATTTTGGACAATTATGCTCTGTGGCAGTACTGTTGAACCGAGCCTTGTTGGTACCAACAGGATAATGTACCGAGCCATAAAGCAAGAAAGAACTGTTATGGCGTGGTTTGGCGATAAGTCTGTATCTTGTGTGGACTGGCCAGCACAGAGCCCTGATCTTAATCCCATAGAGCATCTATGGGATGAATTAGAGCTTCACATAAAAAGTTTTAAACTAAGGCCTACTACTAAGCAACAGTTAGCGGCAGCATTATGTATTGAATGGAAGTGCATACCTATCGCTATATAATTGTCACTTGTCTTCCGGTGAACATTTTCTCAATCAAACTCTTACTATAGGGCCACACATATGTTTTTCACACACACTATGTTTTTACGCAGCGCAATTTCATTGCTTTAATAGGGAATGTGTCCAAATGTCCGAACCCCACCTAGTTCGCTTAATGGTTGAACCGGCCCTGACTATATTTCTGACATGAACGATGTATTTGATTGCAATTTTTGGAACTGTGAAGTTACCTAACATACTTAATTTTATGAAGGATACGTTTTAAATGCTCAAATTTTATGAGTGGTCCGAAAATGGACCCAAGATTTTTTTTTTTTTTTTTTTTTTATTAAAATGTTTTAAGGCTGGAGACTCGCTCCTAACAACTTTATTTCGGCGGGAATTCAGAATTTTTGGCGGCAATCCCAACCCTCCCTGAATTTTAAGACCTGTTCAATGGAAAAATTTGCTGCACTTTTTTTTTCTTTGCCTCAATAAAACTACCACGATTCTTTACAAAAAAGTTGGGCCAGAAACACTTGCTCTTCCAGTTAAGGTAATAAAGTTTCTCCGTCCCCTTACAGGAGACAGCCACAAACACACTTGGCTCACTGCCAAACCACCTGCATGCTTTAAGGCCGATTTTAAACGCACTTGACTTCAGGTGTTTTCGTTTTCACTCACAGTAATGCACTGCTACACAGATTTAGCCCACTGGACTTCAGAATCACGCCACGATGAGAAGCTAGCTGCAGAAAACTATTGAAGGGAACAATTTAAACATTTGTTGCATCAATCTATACCTGCCAACTTTGAAAAACCAAAATCCGTAAAAAAAAAACCCCAAAAAACAACATATATTCAATGAAATTACTTGTTGCGCATATTGATTAAATGTACCAAACATATCGATTAAAAAACAATATTACCTAAATCAAGTATAAACTTTTAATTGATATGACTACAGATGTTTGAATTTATCGGCACATTTATTTAGATTAAAATAAAATATGTACAGAATTTCTCATTACTATGCTATTAATCTGTAAAGAGATAAAAATTTATTTTTATGGAAATTTTCATCGAAAGGGAAGAATGTTCCACCCTTTGATCCCCAAATCCAATAGGATCGTATCCCACACCGTCACAGAACAAACTAAAATTTTTTTTCAAAAACAAACGAACCATTTTCATGCTAGGTTTATCCAAGGTCTTCGGGTTTATCTTACGGGGAGACTGACGATGAGACAGTCAAATAAAAAAAAAAAAATGAAATAAATGAGTGACTAAGGGACACTAATTGGTAAAATTATGCTCAACTGAAAACAAAGTGAACAAACATTTTGCACGAATCATATCCAGTTCATTACAACTTTTAACAAAAGAAGTTAATTTCGTATTTTTTTTTCCCCACGCAGTCAACATTAGATTTATGCTTGGCACTAGAAATATGATTACTGATATCTTTCCTTCCACAACGCGAAACGCTAAAATTACATCGTCAACAGGTAATGCAAAATGCATAATGCATATTTTTCATTTTCTGCAATACATGATAATTCCGCAGAATATGCATTACAGAATGTTTGATAATACTTTTCCCCCTTTTTATATTACTGCTCATAGCGAATCACTAACACTAAATTTATTCACTTAAAAAATGCGGGTAAAACTGCTAAAGTAAAATAGTAACAGCTTAAAGAGATGCAATTTGCAAAAAATAGTACCCCAACATATGAATTTCGTTGAATCAAGCCAAGACATTTTTATGCACGATGTCGAGCAACAAACAAAGCATAGAAAACTTACTAACGGATCAGCAAAAAAAAAAAAAAAAAAAAGCATAGAAAACACAGTGACTAACGGACCAGCAAAATAAATCATTGCTGGAGAAAAACTGGCTCGAATGAACATTGGACTTACTTTTATTTTTTAACTTCCTATTATACCACATTTTTTCTTTAGGTCAAATTTATTGCCAGAAAAGAAGTTACAAAACCATGCCCCAATGCATTTTTAATTTCACAAAACGGGCAGCTTTTGCTTAGTTTTGTCATGTTTGGTATTGATCTGGACTTAAGAATTCCACAGATTTAAAATCTGTTGGAATTTTTTTCTACGATAACTATGTTTTGAGATAGCATTTCGAACTGGGACTAATTTTTTTCTACGATAACTACGTTTTGAGATAGCATTTCAAACTGGGACTAATAGAGACACGTGCTCCACGCTAGCCTAATGTGAAGTTACGACCTGCGAGACGAACAATGCGTTATCTAAAAAGAAGAGGCGGGATACATAGCGAGAGAGAGAGAGAGAGAGAAAGAGAGCGTGCCAAGCCCAAGGTTAAACAAGACCAGCTGGTTGGTGCGGCGCAAGTTTAAGTGTCTGGAACAACGCGAAACAATAACCATAACACGTGGGAAACTGCGGCAAATGTTCCCATATAAACATGTGTAACTGAAAAGTTATTCGTAACTTGCTTTACTTTGAATGAATTAAATTAAATTAAAAAAGTTTTAATAGTTGGTGCAAAATCATTAGAAAAAAAAATCTTGGAGAATTGCCAAATCCGTTACAATTAATAATCATTTTGCCCATAAAACCAGTCACATTTCCGTAAATTTTTTGGGTAAATCGTAAAAACTGGCAGGTATGCATCACATTACTATAAACACTTAAAAAAGTTTTACAGAAATTATAAAATCTTTCACAAAATGAAAATGTACGACATTACACGAAATAGGACGTTTCTCTTTCGGCATTTTTTTTTCAAAAAAAAAAAAGAAAGAAAGACTAAGAGTTACATTTAATCTTTCAGTGCATTCACAGTATATACTTTGCACAATAAAATAATTGAAAAAAAAACTCAAATAGAGCTTACCTTGTTCTGCAAACTGAACATGTCGTAGATCTTCTGACATTTGAAGTTTGCTTTTACTTTTTCCCTCTTTTTCTCCTTAAGCTTTCTTTTTGTTGTAGGCATTGCGTCCAATGTTCGGTAACGAACAAATAAATTGGTGCGGAGTTGAGAAAAAAAAAAAAGACAAAAAACGACAAAAAACAACAAAACCACAGCTGGGAAGTTCCAAGTCAGACACCAAAAAAAAGACAGTTGTGGAAATGTTTCTCTTTTTATACCACTGCGTCGGCAATTTCCACGTGATCTCGTTAGCCGCAAGGTTTGCGGCTAACATCGATGGCAGGTAATAACACGGGTATGTTCGTGACTGCTGCTGCGATCGTGGGCGTGGAAAGGAAGGGGCAATACGAGACTAAGGCAGGGTAAAAATTAAAGGGAGGGCGGCCAGCCTTTTACCGTCCAAAAAACGGGGCAGGGGGATTTTAACATGCCAGAAACGGACAGGGCGCTGCGCCCCGCTAAAATGGCCTAGGGGGAACACTAGCACTTGGAGGAGAAAACAAGCTTGTGTAGGTGATTAACAAAAATAGATTGGCAAGACACCACCTCAGCTGCCATTTGTGGTATATCGATGCTGGGTTTCGCTGTCACAGCTTCCACCATGATGTCGATGTTGGTGATCGATGGACTTCCTGACCTCGACTTGTGTTCGAGACTGATGTCAGCAGCATGGAAACGCCGGAACCATTTTCGTGCAGTGCTGCTGTCCACTGTTTTTTCGCCTTCAAGTGCAGAAGTTTGACTCGCTGCTGCTGTGTTTAACTCATTTTTCCAATAATGACGCAGGTGCATTCAAACAATGCTTTTATCAACCTCCATCCTCTGCCCACTTGATAAAGCAATGTGGCTCTGTGCCAAGTGCACGTCATTAACCTTTTGTGTTCCACGTCGTCGCTGTACGCAGTCGACAGTGGAGCGCATTTCGCACAGAAATGGAGGCCCAACATTATGTAGAGCTCAAAATGGGACGTACTTTTCACTCGCCCAGGTAAATAGGCGTACAAAACTTAGTTGGAGAGCATTTGGAAGAAACAGTACATTTTTCAAGAGCAGTTTACCATTATGTCTTAAAAGAAAAGTGTTTAATCAATGCATCCTTCCAGTTCTTACATATGGAGCAGAGACATTAACCTTAACTGAAAAAGACATACAGAGGATGAAGACAACTCAAAAAACATGGAAAGGTGCAGGCCTTGGTGTAATCAAGAAAGATAGGAAGAAAAACACATGTATTAGGGAAAGGAAAAAGTTAATGACATCATAATCAAAGTGAAGACGCTCAAGTGACAATCAGCTGGAAATATTTTTTAGAAAAACTGTCCGTATTTGAGCAATTTAAATATTAGATTTAATACCAAGGAGCAGGAAAAGACCCAGAATAAAACCACGAGGAAGATGGGTGGATGAAATACGAAAGCCTGCTGGAGTGACTTGGAAGAGACCGTTTCAAGACAGAAAGTTGTGGAAGGTATTTAGGGAGGCCTTCTTCCAGCAGTGGGTTTACAATGGTTAATGATTATATTATGTACGAGTAAATATACTCATTTACCCTACGGGTGTTGCCCCCCTCTCCCTCTCTCTCTCTCTCTCTCTCTCTCTCTCTCTCTCTGTTTTTTTTAAATTGTTTTCGCTTTCGGAGAAGTTAGACCCCTCCTGAAAATATTGAGTTTTGCCGCCCATGGTAGTAACTGAGGAATGTATGAGAACAGTGTGGGACATTTACACATGCTGATTCAAATGTTGCCAGATTTAAGAATGGATTTCCAAATGATGGGCAGGGCCTGATTTACAGGAGGGCATTTGGGGCACGTGCGCAGAGCCCCGACCTTTGAGGAACCCCCAAAATATAGTTATATATTACTTACTTTGCATCAAGCAATATATAACTACACTGCTGGCCATCCAAAATGCAACAGTACACCAAGAAGGAAGCATCTGATTGGCCGGAAATTCGCAGCATGCGTCGCCCGTGAGAGGACGTGCAAACGATTAGCATTGCAGGGCATATGCAAATCATGTGCGCCCGGCACGCCACCGAGGAGCACTATAAGAAGGCTGCACAGAAGGCGGGGTGTAAGTAGTGGAAGTGTGTTGTGCTGCCAGACCTGTATGTGGGAAACTTTCTGATGCTTCGTCGCAGAATACGGCAGTCATTCCAGCACGTTTCGGAGTTCGACAGAGGAAGAATAGTGGCTTATCGCGACAGCGGTTTATCGTACTGAGACATAGCCGCCCGCGTGGGACGACGTCCAGCCACAGTGAGGGGAGTATGGATTCAGTGGGTGCAGGAGAGACAGACGGACCGACGTGAGCGATTGCAGCAGCCGCGGCATACCACTGAACGAGAAGACCGGCATGTTGTGCGGCGGGCATTGACGGCTTGCACTGCCACATCAGGAACGCTAGCGCAGGAATTAAGGTATGTTGCGCAACAACCTGTGTCAGCACGTACCGTTCGACATCGTCTGCGGGAGCGGGGACTTGTTGAACGGGGCCCATTGCTCCGATTACCATTGACGTTACACCACCGGCGAGTGCGGCGGCAGTGGGTCGTTGAACGCTGCACCTGGACTACGGAATGACACGACATTGTCTTCTCCAATGAATCCCGCTTTTGCTTGTAACACCTCGATGGCCGGATCCGTGTGTGGCGGCACCGCGGCGAGAGACTGTATGATGCCTGTATTATGTATTGCCATACCAGTCTGTCGCCTGGCGTTATGGTTTGGGGTGCAATTGGATATGACACCCGCACCCCTCTGGTACACATCGCCGGTACACTCAACAGCCACCACTACATCTCCGACGTTTTGGAGCCTGTAGTCCTACCTTACCTGCAGGACCTGCCAGCGGCCACGTTTCAACAGGACAATGCAACCCTGCACGTGGCACGCATCGTGCAACAATTCTTCACAGCCCACCAAGTGTCACTGCTGCCGTGGCCTGCCTGTTCTCTCAATATGTCGCCCACCGAACACGTTTGGTCGCTGATCGGCAACCGAGTGGCCCGGCAAGCACCACCCACGGCTACGCCTGATGAACTGTGGCAACATGTGGAAGCAGCCCGGACCGACATACCCCAAGCCCACATCCAAAGCCTCTTTCGTTCAATGCCGCGGCATGTGGCGGCCGTTATTGCCAGCCATGAGGGCCACACAAACTATTGATGTCTGCGTGTTCCGCAAGTCGCACGGGCCTATAAGCTCAATCGTTTCATCTTTGTATCTGTTGTTATTTGTCCAGTAAATCTGGCTTTGCTATCTTGTGTCCTTCTTGGTGTTGTATTTTGGGTGGCCAGCAGTGTATATATATATATATTGAGTAATATATAACTTTACATCATTTATATCTTAGCATGAAGCGACACAACGAGAGAGAAATAACCAATCATGCAATAACTGATTCCGATCATGATTGGTTTATCATCTCTTTGCTCTGCGTCACAGCACTTGATGCTGAGGTGTAAATCGAGCCTAACACTACTGTGAAATTATCACACAGAATATGCTCTTTCTGTAGATTTGGAATAAAACAGCAGAAAGCTCAGATTAATGATCCTGAGACAATCCTCAATCATACATGCATGCACATAACACAAGATGCAGGGAGCCCCTGAAAGCCTCTTTCCTAGGGCCCCAAACTGTCTTAAGTTGGTCCCTGGTGATGGGAATATAATTTGGTGAATTTGTGTTGCAAGTGTTATGGGAAAATTAAATTTTGATACTTTCACAATACCTAAGAAATTTGTGATTAACAAAATGTGAAAGATCTGTGTTTCATATTTTCCCAGTCAGGTGTATTTCTGATGGGAAAAAAAGTAATCCATCCACCTCATTGTGAACTATCATTGATACATCTGCTATATCTGACTATGAAAAAATGAAACACCTTGCACCTTTCAGTAATTGAAAGTACCTAAGGTATTGCTAAAGTATATTTACCTATTTCCCAGAGCACTTACTTTTAAATAACACTGACTTACCATGTCATATTGTTATCATTCGGAAATCCATTCTCAAATCTGGCAACATTGAAGCAAACACACATTACCACCACACTTGTGGGTGCTCTGGGGCTGAAGTGCCAATTGATAAATTGTAAAAAATGAAAGCAACTCTTTTAGCTCACCAATTTTGGATCTTAGAAAAAAAGAGCAACTCTTTTGGCTCACCAATTCTGGATTTTTTAGCACGTCTTTTGCAAAAAAAGATCGTGCTTCTGTTATTGGTTTGTCCGTCCGTCCGTCCGTCCGTACCCACGGTTTCTCTGCAAGTATTAGTCCGATTTGAAAAATTGTTTTCACATTCGGAAGCTTGAAATATGCGAATGATGATCCTTCATTTCGTCTTTTTTACGATGCACAATTTTGCCGCTAGAGGGCGTAAATGATTCTTTATCTTTCGATTCCATTTATATCGAAGAGTGTTTTAGATATAGTTTCATTTTCAAATTACGCATAGATTTTCCGCTAGGGGCGTAAAAGTAAATTGCATTTTTTCCAATAACTCTTCTCCTAAAACTCCGATTTGAAAAATCTTTTTTCAGCAGATACATCTCTTAATGTAAAATCTTTTGCATATAATTTCGAATTTTTGGTAAAGAATACTTTGGCCACCAGGGGCGTAAGTTTTAATTTTTGCTTCTGATGTATTTGCCATAAAATCTGAGCTCCTAAAATATCGATTGAAAAAATTCTTTCGTGGACTGATGTCACTCACATCGATAAACCTTTCGGAATATTTTCTTCCTAAAATATCCCACAGTTTCTCCGCCAGGGGGCGTAGATGTATATCTTATTTTTGTCAATATCTCTACTTCTAAGAGTTCGATTTGAAAAATTTCTTCTTTGTTGGATAGTGTTTTCCGTGTGACATGTTTTCATATAATTTCAAAATTTTCAAGTAATTCATAGACTTTCCGCTTAGGGGGCGTAAAGGTAAATTGCGTTTCGCCCTATATCTCTGCTACTAAATCTCCGATTTGAAAAATTCTTTCTTTGTTGGATAGTGTTTTCCGTGTGACATGTTTTTCATATAATTTCAAAATTTTCAAGTAATTCATAGACTTTCCGCTAGGGATGTAAAGGTAAATTGCGTTTCGCCCTATATCTCTGCTACTAAATCTCCGATTTGAAAAATTCTTTCTGCACCGGATACAGCTCCTGATGGGAAATCGTTTGCACATAATTTCTAATTTTTGTAAAAAATAGTTTGGCCACCAGGGGGCGTAAATCTTAATTTCTGCTTCTGATGTATTTGCAGCAAAATATGAGCTTCTAAATTCTCGATTAAAAAAAACATTGTTTGTAAACCGATACTACTCATGTCAACAAACCGTTTAGTGAACATTTTCTTCTTAAAATAGTGCATGGTTTCTACGCCAGGGGGCGTAGATGTATGTCTTATTTTTGTCAATATCTCTGCTTCTAGGGGTTCGATTTGAAAAATTCCTTTTTTGTTGGATAGTGTTTGATGTATGACATGTGCTTCATATAATTTCAGAATTTTCAAGTAATTCATAGACTTTCTGCTAGGGGGCGTAAAGCTAAATTACGTTTTTTCCTATATCTCTGCTTCTAAATCTCCGATTTGAAAAATTCTTTCTGCACCGGATACAACTCCTGATGGGAAATCGTTTGCACATAATTTCTAATTTTTGTAAAAAAAAATGGTTTGGCCACCAGGGTGCGTAAACCCTAATTTCCGCTTCTGATGTATTTGCAGCAAAATATGAGCTTCTAAATTCTCAATTGTAAAAAACGTCGTTTGTAGATTGAACTACTAGTGTCGACAAATCTTTTAGAAACATTTTCTTCTTAAAATAGTGCATTGTTTCTGCGCCAGGGGGCGTAGACGTATATCTTATTTTTGTCAATATCTCGACTCCTAGGAGTTCGATTTAAAAAAGTCCTTCTTTGTTGGACAGTGTTTCTAGTGTGACATGTTTTACCTAATAATTCAAAATTTTCAAGTAATTCATAGACTTTCCGCTAGGGCGCGTAAAGGTAAATTGCGTTTCCCACTATTTCTCTGTTTCTAAACCTCCGATTTGAAAAATTCCTTCTGCACCGGATACAACTCCTGATGGGAAATCCTTTGCACTTAATTTCTAATTTTTGTAAAAAAATGGTATGGCCACCAGGTGGTGTAAATCTTAATTTCCAATTCTGATGTATTTGCAGCAAAATATGAGCTTCAAAAATCTCGATTGAAAAAAGTTTTTTGTACCGATGCTACTCATGTCGACAAACCTTTTAGGAACACTTTCTTCTTGAAATAATGCATGGTTTCTACGCCAGGGAACGTAGATGTATATCTTATTTTTGTCAAAATCTCTACTTCTAAAAGTCCAATTTGAAAAATTCCTTCGTTGTTGGATAGTGTTTCCGATGCGAAATGTTTTTCCTATAAATTTATTTTAAAATGTTTGCGTAAAACATTTAAGACTTTTCGCTAGGGCGCATAAAGGTAAATTGCGTTTTCTGCTCCTAAAACTCCGATTTGAAAAATTCTTCCTGTATCGCATACAAGACCTGATGGAAAATATTTTTCACATAATTTCTAATGTTTTGTATAGAATGGTTTGGCCACCAGGGGTCATAAGTGTTAGTTTCTCCTTCTGATGTATTTGTAGCAAAATCTGGGCTCCTGAAAACTCGACTATTTTTTTTTTTTTCTTGGACTCATGTGGATAAACCTTTTGAGAATACTTTCTTCCTAACATAATGCATGGTTTTCCCACCAGGGGACGTAAAGTCACATCTCATTTTTGTTGATAACTCTGTTTCTAAGAGTTCGTAAGCTCAAGATTCCGTTTACACCAATATCTGAGGGATTAAAGTCCCGATTGAAAGAAACTTCTTTCTTTCGTCAGATACTATTGTTTTCCATACCGGTTCCATTGCCTTTGAATAGCTTTGATAAATTTAATTTGTGTCAGAACGGATTCAAAAGACATGCTTATTACACCCGAAATTCGGTGTCATCTTTCTTGATAAAGATTAGCAAGACATCTCCTGATATCAAACTTTTAGCAGAAGTACCACATCCATTATGAAAAAATGCTGTGACCCTGTCTTTTATAGGCTCTGACTATATGGGTGCTCCAGGGGTCAGGCACAGCCGTAAAGTCATTGATGACAATAAAAATTCCTTCTCTGAAAGAAAACAAGACATAGCTGTAAAATGTGCATAAGAAAAATTATGAGCATATGTAATAATATATTCCAATTTTAGAAACATATCACCGATTAAATCGTACGACTAATTGGTGTACAGTTGATGTTCCACTATAGATTTATGTATGCTCATATGAGTGTGTAAAGAGCTCAGGAACTAAAGCACACATTGGACTTCATGTGCAAAGTTTGAGCACCCACTAGATTTCTGGAAAGGCAGTGCCAATGGTTCTCATGTATTCCACAACTGTTGAAGGTAGAAGTCATGACTGAAATGCCTCTCATTTAATGACTTATTGTGTGTAACTTAAAGTTTAGAGTTTATTTCTAATGTTATATATTAGGGATATTCCTTCATGAATCATTGGTGTTACACTCATTCATGTGTGTGTGATTCTTTAGCCATATAAACTGCATGCCCTTAAAACTAGAAAAGGGGTCAATAGCTGTGATATGATTGTGACTTGTGACTCAGGCTTATCTTGTAGATGATTGCCATTATTTCTTGAATGAAGATGTATGTTTGGCAAACTGTGTAATATTATATGAAGATTCATAAATGGATTAGGTGTTTAAGGTTGTCATTCAGCATGTTTCCAGTGCAGTGGTTGAAATGCATGTTTACTAAAATCTCTATTTTGAAGATTGACTTTTGAGTTCAGTGGTAGTAATTGCTTCCCCTTCAATTCTCCATTTTCATGTACTACCAATAAAGTTTAGTGCAAAAACAGAAAATACTTTGGAAACAAAGCAACAGTAATAGTGTTTTACATTTTGGAAGAGGACAGTAACTTTAGAAAAGGTGGCTAGAGAGGTAAACTTAAATGCTTTCATTGCTGCATGGGTGCATAACATATGGCAACTCTACTTTATCTGTGTGCATTCAAATTCATGGAAAGAATGTATGCTATTGCTTGCTCGCCAAAAATATACTCAGAAAAGAATCTCTGTAAAAGTATAGAATAGTGGCTTTATAATTGTTAATGAATTTTCCCAATGAAGTGCACAAATTTTCCCGTTCCTTGGTTCCTTCTTTCATTTCAATCAATGGAGCAAGCTCGTTTCCTTCTGTTTAAAGTTAAATTAAAGTTCAAAATTGGTACTTATCCTCTCTGCTGCTGTCTTTTATGATTTGTAAAATTGGTTTTGCTGCAAAATAAGTAGGCACTGATGTTTCTGAACTTTAATTTTTCTGTAAACAAAAAAATGCTTGCTCTGTTCATTGATACTGCAAGAATTAACTAAGAAATGGGAAAATAATATTTTTAAATTAAATTAATCAAAAATTGGCACCATACTGCAATGAAAACAGCTTTATGAGTTGTGAAAATGGTACAAGTTCAAGTATGTACACAATAAGTACCAGTTCTGAACTTTAATTTCTCTTGAAAATGAAGGGGAAATGTCTGGTTTTTTTTATTACTATAGTAGAAAGTGTAAGGAATAAAAAACATGCATTTCATTAGGTAAGCTCATTACAACATAACAACTGCTCTTCTGCATTATTTCCAAAACCCCTTTTTAATCTTCTTTTGTAAAACAAAAATAAAAAAAATATGCTTATGTTATCGGTTTGTCTGTCCGTCCATCTGTGGGCACCATATCTCTGCAACTATTAGTCCGATTTCAAAAATTCTTTTTGCGTTGGAAAGCTGGGAATGTGAGAATGGCAATGTTTTTTCTTGTGCACAATTTCGCCGCTAGAGGGCATAAATGCAGATGATGTTGAATTCAAAATGCATTTTATTCCATGTAATCATCATCATCATTGTCAACCATTATCAATCCACTGCTGGATGAAGGTCTCCCCAAGTTTCTTCCTCAGCGGTCTATCTTGTGCCAGTCTCCTCCATGTCACTCCTGCATGCTTTCGAATTTCATCCACCCATGTGGTCCTGTTCTTGGTCTTTTCCTGTCCCTTGGAAGCCAGTCTAAGAATTTCAGTTGTCCATCGGTGGTCTATTCTTCTGGCAACATGTCTAGCCCATTGTCATTTCAGGGAATTTGCTCTGATCATGATGTCTTCCACTCTTGTCATTTTCTGTATCCACATACATGTTCCTCTTGTTATCTCTCCTGGTTATACAAATTATGCATCTCTCCAGGCTTCTTTCAATTGTCTGCAGTCTTTATATGTCTTTTTTAGTTAAGGTTCATGTCTGTGCTCCATACGTAAGCACTGGAAGGATGCTGATTCAATGCTTTTCTTTTAAGTCATAATGGCATATTGCTCTTTATTTTTTTTTATTTTTTTTTTGCTTCCTTTCGATGCCATTTATAACAAAAGACTATTTCGGGCATAGTTTCTTTTTCAAGTAATTCATAGATTTTCCACTAGGCAATTTGAAGCTAAATTGCATTTCCCCCGATATCTGTGCATCTAAAAGTCCATTTTGAAAAATTCTTCCTGCATTGGAAACAGCTCCTTTGGGAAATGTTTATTAATTGTCTTATTTCTGCTTCTGATGTATTTGCAGAAAAATCTAAGCTTCTGGAAACTCGATTGAAAAAATTCTTTCATTAACTGATACCCACTCACCTTGGAAAACCTTTTGAGAATAAATACCACCTGCTTAAAATAGTGCATAGTTTTCCTGCAAAGGGGCATAGATGTATAACTTATTTTTGTCGATATATTTACTTCTAAGAGTTCGATTTGAAAAATTATTTCTTTGTTGGATGGCGTTTCCAGTGTGAAATGTTTCTAATATACTTTCAAAATTTTCAAGTAATACATATTCCGCTAGGGGACATAAAGGTAAATTGCATTTTCTCCGATATCTCTGCTCCAAAAACTCTGATTTGAAAAATCCTTCTTGCATCGTATACAGCTCTCACTGGGAAATGTTTTGATTATAATTTCTAATATTTGGTAAAAAATGGTTTGACCACCAGGGATGTAACTGTTTATTTCTGCTTCTGATGTATTTACAGCAAAATCTCAGCTTCTAAAAACTGATTGAAAAAATTTCTTTGTGGACCGATATTGCTCACCTGGGAAAATCTTTTCCTAATACTTTCTTTTTTAAAATAAGGCATAGTTTTTCTGCCAGAGGGCGTAGATGTATATCCTATTTTTGTCGATATCTGTGCTTGTAAGAGTTGATTCGAAAAATTCTTTCTTTGTGAGAGAGCGTTTCCACTGCAAAATGTTTTTCATGTAATTTCAAATTTTTCTTAGCGCACAAGTTTGCCACTAGAGGGCATAAGTTCAAGTTTCTGTTTTCAATGATATCTGTGGGACTAAAAACCCGATGTAAAAAAAAAAAAATCTTTTTCAGTTAGATATTACTTACTGTGAACAACACTCTTTGCGTATATTTTCTTCTCAAAATAATGCACAATTTTGTCACTAGGAGGCACCAATGTTTAATCTGTTATTCTTAATATCTCTGCTTCTAAAGGTGTGATTTAAAAAATTCTTTCAACACTGGATGCCGTTTACCTTGTGGAACATTTTAGGTTAGTATGAGGGAATGCTGATAAGTTCTCAGCCTCACCAAGAAGGAAATGGGCTAGAGCTGTGAAACTTACAGACTATTTCACATATTCACCCCGAAGTTCAACACACTTGGCACAGCATTTCTGGAGTTTTTTTTAACCCTTCGAAAAAAAAAAAGTTCTAAAGTCTGATCATTCAAATACTGCTCTGCTGCTGATATCACTTCCAAATCATTTGAAAAATGCTTACCTCTCAAACTTTTTTAAGGTTTGAGAACAGGAAATAGTCAGATAGAGTAAGTTCTGGAGAGTAGGGTGGATGGTATATACACTTAACCCCCAGATCTCTCAAAACATCCATTGTCTTGCCAACCTTGTGAGCTGGCTCATTGTCCTGCAAAAAGAGAACACCTTTCTGCAGTTTTCCTCACCTTATTTCCTCTTCCAAAACCTCCTTTAATCGGCACAGCAAGTTGGAATAGTATTCAGCACATTTATTGTTTGGCCTTTGGGAGATAATCAGTCAGTAAAACACCTTCCGAATCCCCAAAAAACGGTTACAATGACCTTTTCTGCAGACCTTTGAGTCTTGAATTTCTTTGGTCGTGGAGAACCCGAGTTCTGCCACTGCAGGGACATCTCTGGATTGTAGTGATGTAACCATGCTTCACCAACAATAACAAGTCGCTGCAAAAAGTTATCACCAGATCGCTCAAAATGTTGCAAAACCAATTTGGAAATGTCCACTTGTTTTCATTTCTCATCAGTGTTCAAACATTTGGGCACCCACTTTGCTGACATCTTCTGCATATCCAAGTGCTCATGAATTATGAACCCAACATGCTCTCTGGATATCTCCAGTGTCTCAGCTATTGTTTTAGCCAAGATTCACTGATCTGACAAAATCAAGTCATGAACACGATCAGCAATTTCAGGTGTTGTCACTGTTGAAGGCTGCCCAGATCTTGCTGCATCTTCGGTCTCAAAGTCTCCACGCTGAAAGTTGGCACACCATTTCTTCACAGTGGAATATGAAAGACACTTGTCACTTAATGTTTTTGTCATACACTCATAGATTTCCTTTGCAGTTTTCTTCTGCAGGAACAGAAATTTCATGACAGTCCGGAGTTCCACATTCGATAGTCTGAAAATTGGCACTTTACAATACAAAAGAACACTGTTTCAAGCTGCAGTGACAAAATAACGCTACAATTACAGGAAATGGGTTAGGCCAAGAACTTTTCAGCATCCCCTCGTATTTGAGGAGTTTTGTAGTTCGTGGTTCTGTCACTAGGTGGTGTTTGTGTACTTCTGTTTGCAACCGTATCTCTGCTCCTAAAAATCCTATTAGGAAATTTCATTTTTACTGTGTCCCATTTGTTATAATAGGGATGTAGAGCAGTATCCTCTTTAAATAATGCTCAGATTTACTGCTAGAGGGCATGAATGTCAAAGCATTTTTCTCACTACCTCTGTTTCCAGAAGACATATTTGAAAAGCACCATATCACATACTCCATATCGCATTCCTATTGAAGAATCAAAACCAATGGCCTACATCAGAAGCACAAAAAACAGTTTAAAACATAGATTATTGCAGCATGTGAGAAATTGGAACAAAAAAGAAAGTAAAACTGTGTTACTCCAATATTGCTTGGAAAATAAAGTGCACCCTAAATTTGAAGACATAGAATTAATAGCAATGTCAAGAAATGAAAAACATCTTAGATTGGCAGAAACAGTATTAATCGAAAAAATTCAAGGCGACATTTGCAACCATAATGATCCATTTAGTCTGCCAACACAGTGGAAAGAATGAATAAAATAAGAACAACTCATCCAGGACAGAAGAAAGTGAGAAATACAGTGAAGGAAAAATAGTATTATAAGAGGAGAAAAAAATATTACTTCAAGACAAGAAAACACTCGTTTATTGACACCAGATGGAACCTCTACGGCAGTATGTATGTGTCATGGGCGTGGCCCAAGTAAGAACACGAAGGCTTCAACATCAGTTTGACCCTGTTCATTGGGGAGATCGGTGATTGATTCTGAAGATGCTACAAGTGGTAGTGAAAGGCCTCAAGCTTCTTTGTTTTGTGTGGGCGAGGGAAAGTTACTGCGAAGTTTCTTAGAGATTGATGGCTTGTGTTCGTTTTAGGACAAGTCTATAGTGTCTTCTAGTTTTTGCAGGGATATTTGAACTGCATTTGTTTTGTTCTTGGCTTTGCAAAAATTCTATGTATCAAGTGGATATTATACGTGCTGCTGGCTGACTTTGTTCCATGAGTTTTTTAATGCTTTTGTACAAATTACATAAATTTTCCTTTGGTTCTCACGTGCCGCATATTTAGCAATTTATATTGTGTAACCCTGTCGAAACTTCAACTTTTTCATGTTCAATAGCCTGCTGAGTGAAATATTGTTGAACCATTTTGTATTTTTATGAATTTTCATACTCTCTGGAAAATTTTGGGTTTACGACTATTCTGAATGGTTTTTAAGGTTCATTGGGGCTTTCTTTGATTTTCTCAATGCTGTGTGTTTGATGAATTCAGTTACGTGTCATAGTGTTGCCATTTTCAAGTATTTCATGTCAAGAACTGTGGATGAACGTGCACCTCTCTCAGCTTCGCATAATATCACGTGCAAGAAATGTTCTGTAATAGTGTGGATACCTACGGTAAGTGTCCTTACTATTAAGTGTATACAGAATGCTAATATATTGGTTTATTACTGCACGTTTTTTTGTTGACTGTTAGCACTAAAGGCTTTTCAACTGCTAACGCCAGTTATTTGATATTTGAAAAGTTCTTTTTCCTTAGCATAGCTTTTTCCATGAAGAATATTTCTTGCCTGTTTTTAACTTTTCCATTATGCAAAATTGTTCTGCTAGAAGGCGTAGAGTAGTATCGTGTTTCCTTCTATATTTCCCTCTTTTAACTGTTCGATTTGAGAATCTGTTTGTCTCCATTATTCCTTCTGCTATGAGGAACTTTTTGTGTGCCATTTAATAATTTTCATGCCATAGTTTTTAGCCACTGATGGAAGTAAGTAGCTTTTTTCTATTTCTGAATGTTTTATTGATTGTAGAAATCCAGTTGATTTTTTTCTAACCAGTTGCATTGACTTTGAATAAGTTTGATAAATTTAATTCATGTATGAAAGGATTCAAAAGATGTGCTCATTACAACTGAAAATTCAGTGTAATCTTTCTTGTTTAAGAATGACAACACAACAAATGGGATCAAAATTTTCCTTATATTTAGATATTAGAAAATTGTTATGATAAAGAGCAGTTCTTGATATCTGCTCCTTGTATATTTCTTCCAGCATAACTTGTAATAATCCCATCTCTACCATTAATAAACTCCCATAAAAACCATAATTCCACTTTCTAGCTAGATGATACTTTTCATGTGAACAACTTCTGACACCACTACTTATGACACAGCTCTCCTAAACCTGGATGAAAACGTTGCATTTGGGGTAGGCATTCAAACTGTGAGAAAGTGTGATTCATCTGATTCTGACCAATTTTTTTATTCCCTTATAGGTTTCTGGTAGCAGATCTATGTTTACTTTCTCTACTATCATGGATACTGTTCTCCACAGTTTTCAGCCAGTAACTCACTTGCAGTTATTTGCTGCACTGCAAGAAACAGTCACTCAACTGGTAGTTTGTGTCAGGTCTAGCAATTGCTGTGTCAATCACTTTGCCACCGCATTCATGCCTTCCACAATTCATGCAGTAATAAAAATTTGTAATTTCCTTCTTGGTTAACAACATTTTACTTGAAAGTTACAATCATGTATTTGTCATTAAGTCAAACAAACTACTTTTGAGTTGTTCCATGTTTAAATAAAAGGAAACAAATCACAGTGCTGTAAATCAAACAAACTACTTTTGAGCTGTTCCATGTTTAAATAAAAGAAAACAAATCACAGTGCTGTAAATAAATGCAAGAATAATTTTTTTTTTTTTTGCTTTCTTATTTTGTCTCTCAATCAGGAAGAAATGTCCTGTTGTTGGTAAAACTGTAGATATACACAGTTGAGTCGCATTATTGTGACCACCTCCTACTTAACTTTTGACGTCAACAGGACATAGCCAATGAAAGAAGGCACGTGCCATGAGCTGGCTAGAAGGGTATATAAGGTGTTCTGTAGGCAATCTGAAAACATATCACTCGTTGCTGTCATGGATAAAAGGAGTGATTTATCAGATTTGCAAAAAGAGATGATTGTCAACTTTCGGCCCAAGGGTGGCAGTATTTTTGAAACCACAGTTTGTGAACTGTTTGCGTTCTGCTGTGGTTAAAGTGTATTGTGATTGGAGAAATGGCACCATTGTGAATAAGTGATGTGAAAACTGTGGAGCATCATGTGCCATTGATGTGAGAGGTGAACGTCGGCTTCGAAGGTGCTTAAGGGCCGATCGGCACGCTGCAGTGGAGAAACTCACTGGCTGAATGAACCACGGGGCTACCGAAAGTGTGTCGAAATTGACAGTTCAGCGAACCCTGCTGCGTATGGGGATCTGATGCAGACGGATGGTCACTGCACCTATGCTAATGAAGGTGCATTGGTACAAAAGGCTTACATTTGCATGGCAGTATCGGAATTGGACCTCTTCTGATTGGCAAAAGATTGCCTTCTCTGATGAGTCACATTTTCTGCTTCATCGAACGGATAGACGTTGGCGTATAAGGTGAGAAACATCAGAAAACAAACACTCTTTAACCGTTGCTGGCAGAACACAAGCTCGTGGGGGCAGCGTTATGGTCTGGGAAATGTTTTCATTGCATTCTCTGGGTCCACACATACCTGTGGAAGACTCTGTGGACCGAATTCGTTATGAATTCATCCTTGCAGACCACGTACACGCATACATTCTGATTGTCTTCCCTGGGGCAGATGGATCTTCCAGCATGACAATGCGACGTGTCACACAGCTAGAAATGTCCGAGAGCAGTTGGAAGAGCACGATGAAGACTTCAAAGTACTTCCCTGGCCCCCTAATTCCCCAGACTTAAACCCAATTGAGCATCTGCGGGACCACCTCAATCATGCTGTTCACTCTATGGATCCATCACCATGCACCCTCCAGCAGCTGTCAGATGCACTGCAGTCAGCATGGCTCCACATATCTGTGAACACCTTCCAGCACCTTATTGAGTCACTCCCAGCTCGTCTAGCTGCTGCCCACACTGCACACTGCGGTTACTCTGGATATTAGCTGGTGGTCACAATAATGTGACTCGACCGTGTATAACTTCAGGTTTTCAATATCGTGTGAATATTTATCTTCTATTTTAATGAATATTAAAGAAAGAATGTCCTTGCTAAATTTGAGGATGTCTTATATGTCAGACTATCTGTGATTACTTTAAGGACTTCAAAATTGAACTCAAGACATCAGTCCTCAAATTTCTCTAGAACTGAAACAAATGAAAAATGACAAATAATGCTGTTTGTAGATTTGTAGTTGCTATTGTTCTGTTAAGTATTTCATGTAATTGTTTTCACCGTATAAAGATTTTAGTAGTTATTACACTTCTGGCTGTAGATTTTTGGACTTTTATCTAACTAAAATTTTAACTGGATGTAAAAATAAAAAGTACCACAAAATGTAAAAGCTTGGGAAGCACTGATCAACGAAATAGCCACTCAGCAGTGGAATTCTTTTTACAAATACTTTAACTAGTGTGCCTCAGATTGATAGTTTTGGTGTGCATTCTCTGTAAGTTACAATTTATTGAAATATTTTTTACATTATGCAACTACATATTCTACTCCTGAATCGTTTTTTGTGTATTCTAATTATGCTATCAATAGTAGTGAGTCCAGCAGTTGAACTCAATTAAAATAAATTTTCATGCTAAGAAAATCAAATTTTATATTTTCAGGTGAAATCTAAAGAACTAATATTAATAATGCCCCCCCCCCCCCCCGGTCGTATTTCATCATTAGCTTTCATGCAGGCAAAGTTGGAATTGCCTGAAAATGGTCCAAGACCATGCAGATGTTGCAAGTTTCTTAACTTTCTAATTGCAATTTCCTCTTTAAGTGTTTTTTGTTACTCTTTATTTAAAACTAATATGAACAAAAAAGGAAAAATATATAGGGTTCTATCTCCCTTTTAGTAAGCTGCTTCCACCTGGGGCAGTTCTATAAATATTCACTGGGGTTTTCAACTTTGAGGAAGGTTATTTGGGTGAACTTCAGATTATCAGCTTTTCAAGTAGATCCATATATCAATATGCTTTGTTTATAAAGTCCTGCTCACACTCACCATCACAGGGAAAAGAAACTATCTGTTGCTAAAGAACGACAACAAAAGCATGCAACAAAAAAGAAATATTACAGTTTTGAGTGTTTTTTTCAATAATATTTGAAACTTGAAATGGAGAACTAATCGATACATGAGGTGCAGAACAGAAATTCGTGGCTTTACGAAAGATGAACTGAACACATTTATTGCACAGGTGGTTTATTATTTGTTCCTGAATAGTTAATATAATGTTTCTGAATCATTTCTTCTGTTGTGTTAACTGAATTACTTTGACTACTTCCTGAAAGAGATCTAAACACTGCATTCGCCACCTACATCATTAAAAAAATAAAATAAGAAAATCCAAAAGCATGTCAGCAAAATGTTCTGATGTAAAAAAAAATATGGATTCTCAGCTTTTGCTTCTGCTTCCTTTAATGGTAATATAAATAGCTATAAAATTACCACATTATATACTTTAAAGGAAATAATGTTTCAACTGATACCTATTTACCTATTACATGCTTATAAATTTCATAATTATGTGTCCAAATTCTTCTCCTTAAAAACTTTGCTGCATCTTTTGAGCTAACTGTAACAATTCCTCAAACAAGAAAAACAATGACAAAAATGCCATTCTATTATTATTCTACATTTTCTGCCCAACAAACACTTCTCATTAAAAACTGTATAAAATCTTTTGATCTAACTGCAGCAATCCCTCAAATGAGACCCCCCAACCCCATTGTTCTATTATGATTATATGCTTTCTGTATAAAAGCTGTTTCTTTTGCTATATGTGTTAATGTCTAAATTATTATTATTATTCTAACAAATGTTTTGCATGAAATGTGTTGGCAGAACTAATTGCTAAGTCCTTGCCCTCTCGTGATGTGTGTAGGTCTTATGTAAACAAAGCACATTGATAAGCAAATTACTTGAGCTGATAAATGGAAGTCATCTGTTTTTTTTTTGTTTGTTTTTTTAATTTCAGGTTTTTGATTTTAACTACAGAGGGTGAGCCGAAAGTTTTGCAATATTTGGATCACTTTATGTCTTCATACGTACCTTTACAATGAAAGCTGACTAGAATTCAAAGTATAGGCCATCATCAGAGTAGCATAAAAATAAAATGTATCTGCGTATGCAACCATTGAAACAGAAAACTTACTGCAAATCCGTAAAGCGTGAACCTTGATAACAATAGAGTAAGATAATTTAAAGAAAAATTAATAAAACAATAAATAATTAGAGCATTACACATTCCGATGAAAACAACATAAGTAACTGAATGTGCACCAATGTGTGTGAAATGAACTTTTATGGCAAAATATTAAAACATTGGATTATATGAACCTCATAAAAACAAGATACTATTGTAATTAAGTTTCTATATCCAGAAAAACAGTTTCAACAATGAACCTTCAAAAATTATAAATAGCATTTTCAACAAGTTAATTGAAAAATACTAGACTTACAAAAGGAAATGATTTTAATTTAATAACTGGCAACTGCAAGAAAACCTGGCAATAAAATTTAAATTCTTTTTTTGTAAATGAAACTTTCGATTCAGTTCCTATACATTGAGAACATGCCTTGATAACAAATAAAAGTAACTTGATCACGCTAGTTACGTTACATGAAAACAACTTCTACAAGAAAGTTCGTAAGTTGGAAAAAAAAAAGTTCAATGGAGGACTAAGATTGTTGCCAGATTCTACATTTGAATTTTTTCTATTTTTGTTGCCAAAACTTAGAATTGATCTCCAGATCATCGGAATGTAAAGAGAAGATTCGGAATTGCAAGTCATTGAGTGAAAAATAATTTCCAGGCTTTCACGGTAACGGAGGGCAAAACGATTGTCAAAAGAAGCAATTTGTTTTGTTTCGTTCCAGCGAGGAACTGCAGATGTCTTCCATTGTCAAAATAGACAAGGCTGTATTAGGATTGGCTTTCAAAACATCTTTTTCTATGTTCTAAAATTCTGTGGTTAATGCTCCTGTATGTGCTTCCAATGTATAAGTTATCACCTGTTGAAGAAGAGATAGGAATGCAGTAAATTCCTGAGAGGTCCAGATTTTCAACTTTGTCCCTATCCCTTTGTAGAAGTTTCAAGATGTTGGTGGTGGATTTAATGGCAAGATGGTAACCAAAACTTCTAAAAAGAATCTGCAACTTATAAGCATAGGAAGGATAGTAAGGAACAGAACCAGAGAATTTCAGGCTTTCTTTCTTTTGAGGAAGGAGGCATTCAATTTTCGAATTGTTTTCATATTTCTTTAAGAGGGAGTTGACTGTAAGAGCAGGGAAACCATGAGAGAGGGCTATTGTAGAAATTTTGGAGAATTCTTCTTGAAGAGAAAGTTAGTTGTTGCAAATGATATGAGCCCTCTGGATGTAAGACTTCAATGCTGCAAGCTTGTAGAGATGCAGAGTGAAAGATTTGTAGGGAATGATGTTAGTGGCCGCAGAAGGTTTACGATAGACGGAACGAGTGATGGAGAAATCAGCATTTCTGCAGATGGATACATCCAGGAAATCAATTTTGTTGTTTACTTCCTTAGATATAGTGAGATTAATAGAAGAAAATTTTTCCATAATAGAGTTGATCAGTGTCTGTAATTCAGACTCGGTATGTGGCCAGCTAATGAAAATGTCATCTACATATCTTAACCACAGGGAAGGTTGAAAAGGGTGGTGAGGAATGATGTAAACTTCAATATGTTGCATGTAGATTTCTGCAAGAAGAGGGAAAAGAGGTGAACCCATGGGGAGACCAGATTGTTGCTTGTACACAATTTTGTTGAAAACAAAACAACTGTGTTGATGAATAGTGTGGAAACAATCATAAAGATCTTTGATAACAGTACCAGGTGGTTCAAAATGAAGAACCAATTTTTTCATGAGGAACATGTAGGACTCAAAATATGGTACAGATGGGAACAAAGATTCCACATCAAAAGTATATAGATTTACACTTGGAAGAAAAGGAATTAGGAAGTTTGTGGATGAAGTCTCAAGTAGAGACAACAGTATGAGGATGGTTGGCTGCCAGAGATTTGCATTTGAGGATCAATTTTTTTCAAGGTTTACTGCTGGAGAAAAAGAATATTCAACTAAAGGTCTGATGGGGTTACCAGCTTTATGCAGTTTAACCTGCAGGAAAAGCCTGGGAGTCCTTAAGTAAGGAGGGGTGAGATATCTTCAAGGAAGGATTGAAGAGTTTCTTTCTTAGATAATCTGTCAACCGAGACATCTTGAAACTTCTACAAACGGATAGGGACAATGTTGAAAATCTGGACCTCCCAGGAGTTTACTGCATTCCTATCTCTTCTTCAACAGGTGATAACTTATACATTGGAAGTACATACAGGAGCATTAACTACAGAATTTTAGAACATAAAAAAGATGTTTTGAAAGCCAATCCTAATGCAGCCTTGTCTATTTTGACAATGGAAGACACATCTGCAGTTCCCCGCTGGAACGAAGCAAAACGAATTGCTTCTTTTGACAATCATTTTGCCCTCCGTTACCGTGAAAGCCTGGAAATTTTCAACTCAGTGACTTGCAATTCTGAATCTCCTCTCTACATCCCGATGATCTGGAGATCAATTCTAAGTTTTGGCAACAAAAATAGATAGAAAAAATTCAAATGTAGAATCTGGCAACAATCTTAAGTCTTCCATTTGCGTGATGAAGACCTAAGATAAGGTCGAAAGCTTCCCAACTTAAAAACTTTCTTGTAGAAGTTTTTTTCATGTAACGTAACTAGCGTGATCAAGTTACCTTTATTTGTTATTATTGTTACGTGTTTTGCCCATCATCGTCATGCCTTGATAAAATCTAGAGGCTAAAAATGTCTGTAAAAACAAAACAACTCAGAAGATGTGAAAAATAATTGAAAATTCTTCTTGAAAGTTAAAATAGAATTAAATATATTAATCTGAGTAAAGCCCTAAATAAGTGTTTTAATTGCTGTAAATAACATTTTCGTTTTTGTAATTTTTAAACTGCAAGCAAAAACTATCTGCAAAATCTGCTAATAATTTGGAAACTATCCGCATACATCTATATTCTACTACTCTGGCCATCATGTTGCACCGCCTTTAGCCATCTGTCTGCCAGTTCTTTGATTCCGCAGTGATACCAGTTCTTGTCCTTCAAGGTGAAGAACTCCTTCACTCCAGCTGCCACCTCCTCCTGGTTGTTGAAGTGCCACCCACAAAAGAAGTGGGTCACGGACAGGAACAGGTAGTAATCCGACGGAGCAAGGTTCGGACTATATGTTGGGTGTGACATCAGTTCGATGCCCTCTAGTTGCTGGAGTTTTGCCCAGGTTGTTTGCGCAGTATGAGGCTGAGCGTCCTGCTGAAGGAGAGCGTGCTTTCTGTTCATCAGTGCCGGGTACCTCTCTGATATATGATATGCCCAGCTCGCCTGATAATCTCCGAGTGCTGGCTGTTGGATTTGCCTAGTTAGTTCCTGGTGCACGGCCTCCGAATTCACGGTTCGCGACCTACCTGACCTTGGTTGTAGTTGAGGCTTCTGTCACCTGAGCAAAATTTCTTGAACCATCTGGTTGCAGTGCTGTGGTCCATGAAACCTTTCTCTTTCGTATGACAAATGTTTTGTGTTGCTTCAACAGCATTATGGCCCAGTTCAAACGACGTAAAACATCATTACATACATACATATCATTAAGCTGTTCTCTGAAATTCAGAGGTTAGCTTTTCAAATAAAGATCATCTGCCAAATAAACATTTAACTGATACATATATACCTACATATCAATACGAGTGAGCTAAAAGCTGGCTCAAAACAGCTTTTAGCTGACTCACAAAGCAAAAGTTCTCTATTTAGCTGGTTGTGGCTGTTGATCTTTTAGGTGTTCCAACCACAGACAGAACAACAACATGCAATGCTGTTCACAGCTATGACTACCACTTTATATCCCTTGCGACTGACTACAGTGTGTGACTTGAACTAGTTTAAACACGTGACATACCCGCTGCAGCACATGCATTTATGCAAATATTGCAAAACTTTCTCGACTCACCCTCTGTAAAAAAATTTTAATAGTAGCTTTTTAAAAATGTTTAAGTTCTTCAATCTCTTTGAGTTTTCCATGTGAAGGGTGATTTTCAGAGTCAAACTTTGCTTACATGGTTTCATATGTGAAGCTAGTCTATTTTGAACTGGCATTATTAATATAGCTTCTTTAGATTTTACCTGGAAATATAGAATATGACTATGCCTTTCCCGGAATGGTCTTAATTTCTCTTTAATTCCGAAACGTCACTTTCTCTAGTTAAAAACTGTTACTTTTTATTTTCATATAGGTTGAAGAAATTTCGCAGCATCTGAGCAAAATTGAATCTAGTGTAGAAGAAGTCAAGAAAAAACACAGTGCTGTGCTGTCAGCACCACAAAGTGATGAAAGTGAGTAAATTATTAATCTTGTTTTTTGTGTGTGTGTGCATGCCTAAACATTAGCATATGCAAAGCAAATACTATGTAGGTCCTTTCTCTTATTTTTATGTGGTTTGAGTTTGTATTGGCAGAAATGATTATTTCTGATAGCCTTTTAAAAATGTCTGCAGTAGTAATAGACCATTCATGAATGACTGTTAATGGTTCACTCTCACTGCTGTGAATGATTGCTCAATGTGCCATTACTGCGACACCCACCGAAGTTGCAGTACATTTAATTTGCATTGGCATAATTTAGTTCAGGATGTCAAACATCGGCAAAAAAAAAAAAAAAAGAGCTATTAGTCTGAAAATTGGCACTTTACAATACAAAAGAACACCCTTTCGAGCTGCAGTGACAAAATAAAGCTACAATTGCAGGAAGTGGGTTAGGCAGAGAACTTTTCTGCGTCCCCTCGTATTAAAAAAACAACAATGGCAATTTACATCTATAATGTAGTAAATGGAATGTTGCTTTGCAACTGAATGTTCCACAAATACATCATGCCAAATTTTGAAATGTGGATGTAAAATCTTCACTGATGATATGTCAAATAGAAATTTAAATGGAAAAAGAAGGCATTAAGAGAAATGCAATGTTGAGGAAGCTCTTTTATGTTTTATCAGAGCAAGACTTATGTTTGCCCATTTTTCAGAGGAATACTGCTGAAAGAAACCTAAGGATTTTGCTAGAAAACTTGGAGAGAAGGTTTTCAGAGCACTAATGGATAGCTGACATGATGGATGCAAAGGAACAACATTATGTATGTAAAAGAAATTCTTCAAATTTCTTTTACATACATAAGAAATTTGAAGAATGCACAGGCTGTTCCAGCCCTGACAAAAGATGTACTGTTTGAAGGGGCGAGACCTGATTGGGAAGAAACTAAGTGCGTTGCAACATACACAACGGGATATGAATCGGCTGTAAGAGAATCAATTAAAATTCTGTCTGCGACGAATATATGTAATGAGAGTGTATCTTTCAAAATTCCAAATTTATGGAAACAGTTTTAATGTGTAGAAACTTATTATTTATTAACATTTCATCGATTGTATTAAGAAACTTAAAATCAAATATGTGGCATCACAGAAAGAATGAATAACATGCAATAGCATTTGATGCATGCCGAAGTAGATTCATGACCATTGTCTTAATGTTTATGTGTACCTTTTGTTTATATTTCAAATTATGTAACTTATTCTTAGCAGTTGTATGAAGCCTTGAAAAAGCCCTCGGTTGAGGTGCGAGAGCTCGGCTAATGGAAAAATAAATAATTAGTTACACCTAAACACGGAAGTAATTTATTCATAACATTATATATGTTAAATTAAAAAAAAAATGTGTGAGAAAGGAGATAGTTGCCAACAACTGAGTGTGAAACTGACATCTGAATGTTTAGATGGAATTCTAGAAAGTTATGAACCTCACAAAGTTTACAACACAGAGAAGATAGGTCTATACTTCAGAGCACTGCTGGTGTACTGTATGATGTTTGAAAATGATTTTACATCTATTGGAAGCAAAGAAAAAAAAAGAATGGATAACAGTGCCGTGCCCCCCCCCCCCCCCGTCAGAAACAACATACAGTAGATTTCAATTAATTGATTAATTGGGCCATTGGTTAATCAGGGCAGCTGTTTTGTTTGGGACAATTCTTGCAGAACATCCCAAATTTTGTCTTTAGCTTCCCATAATTGGCACAGCTGCTTAATTGGATTAAAGTGTTCTAGTCCAGATGTGTCCCAATTAACCAGAATCTACTATACTAGGATCTGTTAAAAATATACCACTTGTCATTAGAAAAGGCAAAACGGCAAGGGTCCAACATGTTAAAGTCATTAAACAGGTCTTCTCTGTAGATTATGAATGTTCAAACAATGCCTGATTGATCAGCAAATTTTCAGCGGTGGAATGGTTCTGAAATCGGATGAGGACCTGCAGAAAGAAAATGTTTTGTTTGGTATAAATGCTCATCAAGTTGCATTTTTATTTTTTATTTTATGAGGCTGAAACTGTTGTCATGTTCTACAATTGAGTTTCTAATACTGCTGTAGCCTTGTAATGAATGCACCATCCTATCTGCACACAATACCTTTTACATGTTTTCTGTGTAAATGAATGAAAAATGGAAAAAAAAATGAGAATGTGGTTCTTGATCTTGAAAAACAAATTCTTGCCGTGTACTGTGTTGTAAAAATTTTTTTTTTTCATTAAATTTTTGCAGAAAAATAAGTTATTTGGTATGCTAATGTTTTGTGTGTTTTTGAAGCATAAGGAAGTTTGTGATAGACTTGTCTTACCAGCTCACCTACTTTTTTGTTTTGTACATTAATTACTCAAGAAAAATTGATTGCAAAGAATGAAGGTATTCCTGTAGCAAAAGCTAAAAGACCAAAATAATGCTCAAATTGTTTCATTAATTCAAAATATTTTTTTTCCTTTCAGAAGTTGCACCATTTGTGTTTTTAAATGTTCTGCTGTATGATGGTTTTCAGTACAGTGTAAAAGTTGTTTCAGTGTTTTTGTACATCTTTAATTTATAACACTTGTTTGCTCTTCTTCAACAGTTAATTTTTTTTATTTTTTGGTCTCTAGTTTTTTTCCTGTTTCTGATCTCTAATGAACTGTTTCTTATTTTTCCAGAAGTGAAGCAGGAAATTGAAAGTTTGACAGCTGAAATCAAAAGACTAGCAAATAAAGTTAGGAGCAAACTAAAAGGTGAGGTGCAGTACTTGGACATTACATTTAAATATATGGATCTTTGATTTAATGATATTATAAAATTACTAACACCCCTCTAAATATTCCTTTTCAGTTTTTTTAATTGGTTTTGTGATTTCATTGAACTTACGTTAACTAACGCAGTTGACTCAATTCCTAAAATTCCAAAAAGTTAGTTAGATTGCAATAATGTAACTTGATCAGTTGGCACAATAACTGTAATGATGAAGTTAAAAGTGAATAAACAGTGCTAAACAAGGATTAGGATGAACAAGAAGTAAAATCTCATGATTATTTTTGTGTATGACTAGTTGTGTTGATGTTGTACTTATGATATTTTAATGACCATTCATATTTGTTCTTTGTAAAGACTTGCCACTGTGAATTTAAAAGTTTATGAAGTACAGTGGCAGAAAAATGAGATTGGAAAATGCAGGGATCGCATTCGTCCTAAAATTCCTAAAATTCCTAATATTTTGTGACCCTCCTTAAATTCCTAAAATTAGACCTAAAATTTGCTATTCATCCTAAAATTTTCGTAAGCTTATTTTTATTAAAAACAACCGTTATTAACGCCAATAAATTTACCATTACGGTAAGGTAAAAAGACCTGTTATTGTAGAAACACAGCCTATATGCTGTGCTGCTGAAGGAGGGAAAAATGACGCCATCGAGATGCACTTGCTTCGGGGCGGGCGTTCCATTTTTTTGCCTTCGAACAGTTTTCGAGAGTAACAAGAGATCTAAGGGAAAAGGGGAGGGGTCATTTTCACCCCTGGTTTGCGCTTTGCAGACGAACTCCGTGGCACGCAGAAGATCGTACTTTATTTTTGTACATGCCTTGTGGAACCTCCTCTTTCTGCTGATGTTTTGTTATTGTAAACCGCAGGTGGGTGGAAGCAAAGAGGAAACATGTGGTCTTCTTCCGTAACCTCCGGTAATGACGATGGGATGGTAGCTGAGTTATCTTGGCAGGCAGTAGAGCACGTGATCATTGACCTTCGATCATGCGTCGGCGACAGCGACCTTCGATGCGCAATATATCTCGGCTCCGACTCGCTTTGACTGAACTTGCGTGAGATGCGTATGATAGTTTCTGGTTTTACGTCTTTTATGGTGTTCTCTGTGCAGGTTCAGTTCTCTAGTGGTGACCTGCTTTTTTTTTTTTTTTTTCATATCTTCTGACATCCTCGCAGCCAAATTTCGGGAAGTTGTCTGGTTTTGCAATATTGGAACGTGTTTTTGTACTTCCCTTTCATTTTCTGGTTAGTAATACAAGTGTTTAAGATGCCTAAATCCAAAACGAAATTTCAAGATGCGTGGCTCGCCAAAGAATTGGACGGAGTGAAGTTGAAAGAATGGTGTTCTGCAACTGAAACAATATTTTCTGCTAAGTGTATATTGTGTTCAGAAATTTTCAATATTTCTAATAGTGGCTTTTCACAAGTAAAAGCGCATCATAAAGAAAAAAAAGTTCCCATAACAAGAAATTCCCATAACAATAAATTTGTTAAATAGTGTTCGTGATTCACATAAATTTTATAAAGAGTATGTTGATAAGCTGAAGGAAGAACAATCAAAAAAGGTAAAAGAAAGGAAGCAGAAAGAGAGGGAAAATAAGGAAAAGCAGCTAGAGAAAAAAAGAAAAGCTGAGTTTGATGACAAAATAAAAGAAAATGATGCAGAAATAAATAGGCTTAAAAAGATAAAGAAGCCTCCCTAGCAGTAATTCAAGAGGGAACAGAAAGAATGCGAAAAGCTGTAGAAAAACAAAATACTGTTGAAATAGCAGTTGCCTCTAACTTGATCATACAAGGTTCAGCTGAAATAAAGAAAACAAAGTAAATTAGTTGTGGTGGAAGCAGAAAAAGATAGGCGTATCAGGAAAAGGTTAAAACAATAATATGAAAAAAGTAATTCAGTGAACAATTGTACATAGTTCTTGGTTTTCAATTACCTTTTTAGGATATTATAATTTAATGTGAAACCTGAAAACTTTCTGTGAAAATCGTGAATTGCTTCTGGTTAAACAGCATATTAATGTTCAAAGTGAAACTTGAATGTGGTAAATATACTTGAATATGATAATAACACATGAAAAGATAAGAACTGAACATTAGAAGTAAATCATACTTAAACTTTAGACATTAGACGTTATGCAAAAAATTTGGGTGTGAACTTCGACCATATATACTAATGGACTGCGCATTGGCAATAGCTGCATCAAAGCCGCCATGGCTCAAACATTGGGCACGTCATCATCAGACTCCAAATTTCGTGTAAAAATGCTGTTATGATTACTAATTTACATTGCAGAACTTCAGTGTTTTCGGTGTATTATGTGAATGCGCCTCATATATAATGAAAACTCTTCAGGTAAGTTTACTTATGAGCTATATACATGCATGAACGGGTTGTTTACATTTTGTGATTTATAATGTGATGAACATTTGCGAAGAATTTGGAACCTGCATTCCATTTTTTTTTCTTAAGTTACTATATTTTTATATCAATAGCTGCAAGTTTCTGGTTAAGTAATTGAACTTTATTGACTTAGGTATTTAATTCGTTTCTTACCCATGAAAAATCATAGAACTTTCTTTACTATATCGCTCAGAGCAACCATAAGCACAGCAGGTGTAACCCATCTTTTTGACTGTTGTCATGTGATTTTATGTTGGAGCCAGAAATTTTGATGTCATGCGCAGTCTATCAGTATATATGGTTGAAGGGTGTGAAGCAAACTCTTTACAATGTATACAAAGTTGTTTTACTAGATGTATACAAATATACATCTAGTTTTTATTGAAATACACTCCTAAAATTTTCCTAAAATTTTTCTAAAAATTCCTAAAATTCCTAAAATTCCAACCTAAAATTTTCCAGAAGTATGCTATGATCCCTGAAAATGTTTTGTGAAAAATTATGATATTTTCAGTCATGAATAGGGGTGAAAGAGTTCTGCTGAAAGGCAAAATTCTGCCCATTTGGAAGTCATCTGGGAAGTTTCTGAGATCGATGAATAATTGCAATAAAACAAATTAGATCAGTATAAATATGGGATTGGCATTATTGGTTTGATGTAAGCACATTGACTAAAATAAAATTCTTATTCGTTCCTAAAGAAATGTTAAACAATTTTATAGCTTTTATAAATGCATTTATGGTGCTTAGGGTAGCTAATTTAAATGCTGAAAGGTTAATTATTTTTGCATATTCCTATGTGGAAAAAGTTCAGCTTTTTTCTACCATGACCACTTTCATGCCTGCATTAATCAATTTTTAATGATGGGCTTATGCTGTGTATGTATAATGCTCTGTATCAGAAATGCCAACAAATATCCTATGATGGCTGTTGCTTTCGGATATATTCACTATTAATAAAATATTTAAAAAAATGTATAAAACCATTCACTATTACATTTTTTCCAAATACTTCCCCTAACACTATATCTAATGTCTCATCCTCTGTTAGCATTGAACCTACTCAATTTCAGGAACTGCTTTCTACTGTGCCTCATATGCTGCAACAGCTTCATCTGGGCTTGAAAATTGGTGACCTCCAAGTCATTCTTCCATCCTAGGAAAGCAAAAGAAGTCACAGGGTGTTAAGTCTGGACTGTAGGCTGTTACCCAGCAGACTGACCTGTCTCCTCCAGAAAGGTGATGGTCTGATTAGCAGTGTGAGCTGAGGCATTGTTATGGTGCAAGAGCCAGTTCTTATTTGCCTTTCTTCTACTTTTTTTAAACACTTTTGGAATGCAGATGGTAATGTACCAGTGTGTGATCACTGTATGTTGATTTCCAGCAAAAACTTGCTACATGACTACTAGTTCTGAAGAATGATTGCCTATTTTCTTTCCAATGCTTCTTGGTCTCTTCACCTTAACAGGTGGATTGTCATCTGGGAGGTGCCAAATTGATGACTGATGCTTTGTTTCTGGGTCAAATTCGTAGATCAACGTCTCATCTCCCTAACAATGTCTAAAACCGGGAAGCTTTGATGTCCTTACCAGTCAGTCACCAGTCTTCTTCGATATTGTGAATGTGGACTTTCATATATAGGACAGAACCACAGGGCTTTTAAGTTTCCATGTGAAGGAACACAAGATTTATGTATGGACTTGTGAACTGAAGAAGTTGTCTATAGCTCAAGATTGTCACGAAAATAACCATAAATTTTGGTTTGAAACGCTAAATTTATCAATAAACTTGATTCTGCCATCAAGCTTAATATTTTACAATAGAAGCTTTCCACGTATATTGCTACTCTTCATGACTGGTTGATGACTGGCATCAACTCCATTTCTTTCAAGCTCATGAAATCAACTCACCAAAATCTGTGATCGTCAGAACGCTGATGATGTCTCAATGATTTAAATATTTATGCTCCATTTATCCTGATGAAGCCAAGACAAATGCTTGGTGAAACTATAGTAGATCTTAAAACAAAATATGTATTAAATTGGGAATAAACATTCTTGATCTGATCTTCCTCCCGTCACAGGCATTACAGTCATAGAATTTTTAATATTGTCTCCACCATTGCAATGTTTTCCTCGGTCACTCCATCATTGCAATGTTTTCCTCAGTCACTCCACCATTGCAGTGTTTTCCTCAGTCACTGCCACTGATGGCCTACTGCGTGTTCACTCTTCATCTTTCACTGATAAAGTTTGAGCTCTCATAAATTCAACAAACCAACGAAAAACTGTTACACACGAAGAGGCAAGGTCACTGAAAGCCTGTATGGAGTGTTCCAGTGACTGGAATTCATTTAAACTGATTTTAAAATAGTACAGAATCATTGCACAGAAACACTTGTTTTTTCAACTTCTGCACCATTAGTGTAATGATGGTACAGAAGTTGAGAAGACAGCTACTCCTGCTGCTGGCAATAGGGGAATGAATGAGTTCCCACCTGCTTCCTGTTTACTTACACACAATGGATGGAAATATCCAGCACATGCCTGTGTTCAGCTGGTCTGCCTCCATTTTTTCATGTATCAAAAGTTATGTAGTGACCTATGTTGTTATAAAAAAGTTGCTGAACTTTGTAATCATTTTTAAATTCATTGTATGGTATTCACACAACTTCTGTACAAAATAAAAAAATATTCCTTTTTTCATAAATCTGCAATAATAGGTATAGAACGTGATGCAGAGAATGAAAAGGTGAAGAATGAAACATCTGCCGAATACAGGATAAAAATAACTCAGGTATGTTGTGAAGTAGAATTATGTGTATTTAATGTCAGCATTTTATGTCTAATGGGCAGTGATTTTTTCTTGTGAGGTGAACTACTAAGTTAGGGGGGGGGGGGCTACTAAATTCTGATAAATTTTTAAAAATCTGTGTTGGAAATATTTGTTTTCCTCTGTTAACTGTTTTAAAAGATGCAAACCAATGGAGTGAAGTATGAAGAGGCTCCATCGGATTATCCTGCAAAAGCTGAATAATGATCACCCCGCACGGGGATAACTGGTTTTCCAGTTATTTGGGGAGCGGCGCCCCCACGGCCCGAGCTGACCTTGTGACGGATCATTTTGTCATTTCGTCTTGAACGATTACATCACCGAAGGGACAGCTGTTCATCCAGCTGATGGGGGATGGCGTCCCCACGGCCCGCGCCAACATGTACTATATGTGATGATTTTCACATTTTTTATGTTTTTTCACTTTACATGAACCCGCCTCAGTTGTAGGTTGCTGAGGTTGTGATTATGCGCCAGCTCAGGATTTTAGTTTCTCGTTTTCTTTCCTGTCTTCTCCATTTCATGTTTCTTTCTTTGTTTTTCCGAGCTGGTTAGCTAGACCTGCCTGCACGTTTGCCGTGTGCGGTGACCCGTAAGGTGGAAAAGGGGAAGCTGGAGGCTGAGGTTTCTGGAGGCCTGGGTGTTGTTGTCGCCAGTTGCCAACACTCCTCTTTGCCCCCTGCTTCACCCTAAACGGGCGGCTGGGAACTAACCCACTCCTAGTCAATGAGGTCTGTGGCCGAGTGGAGCCCAGACCTCTAACGGCTTGTCGTCTCGTACGACAGGGTGAGTCTGGGGATAGGGTGGGCATGCCAAAGGGGTGTTCCCCAGGCATGGGAAAGTCTGGGTGCATGCCGAGCGCATGTCTGCCCTATCAACTTGCTATATCCGCTTGCTATCCCTAGAGCCGTGTCCTGCGTCCACTTGGGCTTGCGGACCTCCGGTTCTCCCTTGTTGGGCTCGATTGTGGGTGGGGAAGTTGGCGGATGAATCCTTTAAATTTTTCATGGCTCTCAATGAAATTTCCCATGAACCCAAAACTAAAAGAGGTATAGAGGAAGGTTCAGGTCCTTCCGCCAAAAAATTTGTCGCGGATGTTTCCAATGCTAGATTCTTTTTGTGCACTCATTGGACCCTTCAAAGCCTTTGAGTGCCAAAAGTCCATTTTGGATCCACAAAGCACTGCAATCAATTGCAAGCTCTCCTAAGAGCGTCAAGAAGCTCCAGTCTGGAGATCTTCTTGTTGAGATGTTTACTGTGGCCTACAGTTCCACACTTATCAACACCAGCATGCTGCTCGAGACGCCTGTCAAAATAACACCACACGGTTACCTAAATTCATCTCGGGGTGTTGTCTCCTCTCGGGATCTTATTGATTGCTCTGAGGATGAGCTTCTCGAAGAACTGAGGAGCCAACATGTTACGGGTGTGCGACACATTTCTTTTAGGAGGAATGGGCAGTTTGTCCCATCCTGGAACATTATCTTGACTTTCAACTGCCCTTCCCTGCCTACATCCATCAAGGCAGGGTATCTCCACCTCGAGGTACGCCCGTACATTCCCAACCCGTTGAGATGTTTTAGGTGCCAGTCGTACGGCCACTCTCAGCAGTCATGTAGGAGTTCTCCTAGGTGTGGACGCTGTGGTGCCACAGAGCATCTCCTCTCAGAATGTGTGGCCGAGGCCGAGTTTTGTGTGAACTGCAAGGGTTCACACCCAGCATCAGCCAAAGATTGTCCCAAGTGGAAGGAGGAGAAGGAAATCCAAAGGCTCAAAACGGTGGAAAATATTTCCTATCCTGAGGCCAGAAGAAGAGTGGTTCCCGTTACATCTGATCGGCGATCATACGCTTCAGTGGTGGTTGCCAAATCTACGGTTGCCATTCAGACCGACGTTCAGATCTCCCCTAAATGTCCATTCAATATGGAGGAAATCATCGCAGCCGGACTGGAGGCACTCCAGTCGCGAGCTAGGAGTCTGAAAGCGGCACCCGCCACTTCACCGAAGCAGACTCACTCCAACACCAGCAAGGGAACTCAGGCCACTTCTTCTGGCAAAAACGCCAACACTAACACCAACACCAAGGTCAAGGATAAGAAGAGCATTTCTTCTCCTTCAAAGTCTCAGCCAAACAATCAACGGTGAGCAAATCCCGCCAAGACACTTGGGACAAAGCATTCACCAATCTTGGCCCCTGGTCACACACCACCAAATCTGGGGAACGCTCACCAGAGGAAATGGAGGCTGACCAAGTTTAACCATTTCCTTTTTCATTTCATTTTTACCCATGGGTTCAATAATTCAGTGGAACTGCCGAGGTTTTCGCACCAGTTTTGATGACTTGAAACATCTGCTTTATTTGTACTCTCCGGTGTGCCTTTGTCTTCAGGAGACAAAGCTTAAACCATCGGACCTGCTTTCAGTTCGAGGCTACAGTGCATTTCGGACAGACCACTCGTCTGGAAATATAGCCTGTGGGGGTGTCGCTATTCTCGTCCCTCACAGGGTTCCGGTATCTTCCGTCGCGGTTTCCACAACTGTGCAGGCCGTGGCGGTTCGTATTTCTATGCCTGTGCCTCTTACTGTTTGCAGTGTTTATCTACCACCGGATGAGGATGTTAGCGTCTCTGTTCTGGAGAGCTTGATTGATCAGCTGCCCTCACCCTTCCTTCTTTTGGGTGACTTTAATGCTCATCATCCTTTGTGGGGTAGTGTCAGCGCCAGCGCTAGAGGTCGTCGCATAGAGTCTCTTCTGTGCTCGGCCTCTGTGTGCCTTTTAAACACCGGTGCTGACACTTACTTCCATGAGCCGACAAGATCCTTCAGTGCGATCGATTTGACCTTGGGTTCACCATCGATCATTGCTGACTGGTCGTGGACGGTGTGTAAGGATCTCCACGGGAGCGACCACTTCCCAATCGTCCTCTGGCACCATGCAAACGTGCCATATTCTGCCTCCCGCCCACCTCGATGGAGGATGGATTGTGCCAGATGGGAATTCTTCACATCGTCCGCGGTGATATCTTCTGAAATGGTGACCCAAGAGTCAATCGACGCAGCTGTACTTAAAGTCACAACTTGTATTCTTCAGGCAGCTGATCTTTCAATTCGTAAAACATCTACGAAGCTCCCCAGAATTCCGAAACCTTGGTGGAACCCTAAATGCGCAGCGGCTAGGAGAGCTCAACACAAGGCCTGGTCTACTTTTCGGCGTTATCCAACCGAGGCTAATCTCGTTGCTTTTAAACGTGCTAAATCCTATGCTCGGTTGGTGCGTCGACGTAGCAAGAGGGAGTCTTGGATCCAGTATGTATCATCTCTTACCTCACGTGCCAATTCGAAAACTGTGTGGGAAAGGATTCGTAAGATCCGGGGTACCTACAGTTCACACCAGATTGCCATTCTCGAGAGTAACGGCTGCACATATGCTGACGTCGGGGAGATTGCAGATTGTTTGGGGGAGGCGTTTGCCTCCGTTTCGAGTGATCTGGCGTATCCGGCCTCCTTTCATAGGATTCAATCCTCCGCGGAACGCCAGAGAATCTCTTTTGCGCCGTATACCGACACTGGTTATAACTCCCCCTTCAGCATGTGTGAACTTCGGGTGGCTCTGCATCGGTCCGGGGCTACTTCTGTCGGTCCCGATGACATCCACTACGACATGCTCCGTCATCTCTCCCAGTCGTCTCTCGAGAACCTTTTAATCTTATACAACCGCATCTGGTTAGAACACAGTTTTCCGGAGTCTTGGCGAAAGGCTTTTGTTCTACCTTTTCCGAAGCCTGGCAAGGATCCTAAGTCTCCCTCTAGTTATCGCCCAATTGCTCTCACTAGCTGTCTGTGTAAAGTTCTCGAACGCATGGTTAACTCACGATTAATTCATTTTTTAGAACATCATCAATTACTTTCACTATCACAAAGCGGTTTTCGGCGTCATCGTTCACCTCACGATCATCTCCTGCACCTTGAGACATCTGTGCGCGAGGCGTTCGTGCGTAGGCAGCACCTGGTTTCTGTATTCTTTGACATCGAGAAAGCCTATGATCGTGCGTGGCGGCATGGGATTATCCGTGACCTCCACGCATGCGGATTGCGAGGGAATCTTCCGACCTTTATTGTAAATTTTCTTCGCAATCGGGTGTTCCAGGTGCGCCTGGGTACGACACTATCTGCAACATTCCATCAAGAACAAGGTGTTCCTCAAGGTTGCATTTTATCTGTCACATTGTTCATCCTTCGCATTAATTGTCTCCTCACAAATCTTCCTCCTGCGGTTTCGGCTACTGTGTATGTTGATGACTTGCACATCTTCTGCTCGTCATCGAGCATGCGTTTCATTGAACGGCAGTTGCAGTCTAGTATTAATCAGATTTTTAAAGCGGCGAATAGCAATGGTTTCGTTCTTTCTCCCGACAAGACAGCGTGTGTTCATTTCTGCCGGAGGCGTGGCCTACATCCTGACCCCGAGCTGTATTTGGACCGTGCAGCCATTCCAGTTTTGCCGGAGACCAAGTTCCTTGGACTGACCGTCGACCGTGCGCTTACGTTCCGTGTGCACGTTCGGCGGCTCAAGATTTCCTGTCTGCGTGCTCTTTCTATTCTAAAAATCCTTTCGAGAGTTTCGTGGGGCGCAGACAGGATCTCTTTGTTTCGCATTTACCACTCCTTAATTTGGTCGAAACTGGATTACGGCTGTATCGTGTATGGCTCGGCTCGTCCTTCCGTTCTCCGGCCTTTGGACGCTGTTCATCATCAGGCGCTGCGTCTTTGTACGGGAGCATTTCGAACATCTCCGATTCCCAGCCTTTACGCTGATGCGAACGAACCGTCGCTTGAATTACGCCGTCTGCAGCTGTCTGTCCACTTTTACTTAAAACTTCGGTCTCTTCCAGACCATCCTTTGTACGGTGCAGTTTTCCATCCTCAGCATGCTCGTTTATTTGCGAACCGGCCCTCGTGCGTTCCAACCTTCGGTCTTCGTATGGCGGCCGTAGCTCGTGATGCAGGGCTCGACTTGTCGCTTGTTGCAGCGATCAGGGGCTTTGGGGATCCTCCATGGCACCCACTTGGTGTCATGGTTGATACCACCTTTACGTCTTTCGACAAATCCTCAACCCCTGCGTCAGTGTACCAGCAGCTCTTCGCTGAGCACCGTGCCCTCAAATCTGAATACACTCCCATTTTCACTGATGGCTCCAAGATGCATGGAGTCGTTGGATCCGCAGCTGTCTGTGTTGATGACGTGTCAGTAGCGCGGATCCCAGCTGGGGCCACGGTGTTTTCGGCGGAGATGCATGCTGTGTATCTTGCACTTCTTCATGTTCAGTCGAGTTCTCATCATAGTGCTATGGTCTATACGGATTCCTTAAGTGTCCTGCAGTCTTTGTCATCGCTGGACTATTGTAATCATCCTTTTCTTTTGAACGTACGAGGGCTTCTTTGTTCCTTGCTCGAGGCCGGTGTCCAGATTCAATTCGTCTGGATTCCTGGGCATGTTGGAATCTCGGGTAACGAGTGTGCTGATGCGGCCGCTAGATCTGCTTCCTCTTTGGTCGTCACACCCTTGCCACTCTTTCATCGCGATTTTCGATTTCTTGTTCGTGATCATATCAAACGAACGTGGCAGGGTCTGTGGGACCAACAGGTTGAAAATAAACTGCATCGTATAAAACCTATTCTCGAAATCTGGAACTCCTCATCTCGTCGGAACCGCAGGGAGGAAGTGGTGCTTGCGCGTCTCCGCATTGGGCATTGTCGTTTCACTCACCGCTTTTGCTGTGTGGCGACACTGCGCCGATGTGTGAGACGTGCAACTGCCGACTCACCGTCACTCATCTTTTGTGTACCTGTGTTCGTTTTCGTGATGTACGTTTTCATTTCTTTCATTCTCATTTGTTGAACGAGGACGCCGCTACACTGCAGCGGCTCCTCAATGACCACTGCAATACTGTTGTTGTTTTTTCATTTTTTAAGCAAATTGACTATTTTAAACGTATCTAGATTTTAGCCCTATCATCATACTCATTTTTCAGTTTTACTGAATCAGCTAGATTTTAATCTTTGTATCATGTTTTTAGTACTGTTTGTTTCATTATCTTTTTTAGCCCTTTCATCGTTCTCATTCTTCAGTTTTATTTGATCAGCCATATTTTAAGCTTCATCGCACGTTTTTAATACTGTTTGTTTGTCTGTCTGTCTTGTAGTTTTTACCGTATTCATTTCCATCTTTCACTTTTACCGCTTCATCCTGTTTTTAGCCTTGTGTACTTATTTTATTGATTTTGTTCTCTTTTGATGTCTTTTGTTTGGCGCTCTTTGGCCAACCATGGCCCTTGCGCCAATAAAATCAATGAACCAACCAACCGAATAATGATCATTTCGCTAAACTATTTTGAGAATAATTCAGTGATGCACTACTTATTACCTGAAGAGATCTCAGTGTTTTAGGATTATTAACATGAAAATCAGAATAGCCCGAATTGAGTAATTTACTGTTCAACCTGTGACATCATAGAAAACTTGAAAATAATGTCTCCCTAGAGCAGGAAATGAACTCTCATCTCCCAAATTCTGTTTGAGTGTGATATCCATTACACCACCCAAGACAATGCATGCAGTTCCAAGTATCTGAAAATTAGGAATCTGAATTACTTTAAATTTTTGCCTGCCAAGGTAATCCAATTCTTCCTAATAGTGTAATAATATCCAGTATCTCAGATATGGTTGTGGAAAAAATGTTTTTCACAAATACATGGAACAACAACACAGGGCCCGACTTATGTCAGTTCACGTCCTATGTCTGGGGCCCCCTCTCAATTAAAATTTTCAGTCAAACAGTCAAAAAGAATATTTATTGGTAAATATTTTTATTGCAAGCAGTTTTTCTGGCAGTAAAAACAATAAAACACATCCCACATGCTCGCCAACTTTATAGCCAATGTGGCATGTAATAGACGAGGATTCACACCGCTTGCACTTCCTCGCACCTGCAGAACTTACAGCTGTAACATTAATTACTCTGGAATTCTTTTTTTGTTTTATAGTATCATTTATGGAAGCAAATAACTATCCTCCCTGAGATATAATTTAAAACACCTAGTTTACCATAAATTTAATGGAAGCGATGGACCCATGGTAGTTTAAGCTGTAAGAAGTAATTCCTCACAAAGTCTTACAGCTGACCACACACATTGTAAGAAATTATTGCAACACTCCATGTAGATTATTACAACAATCTTTAAATGAAGTAGTGTCAATTAAACTTTTTTTGCATTTTTATTTATGTAAAAATAAACCCAACATAATTATGAATATTGATTTACAATTTTTTTTCACAAGACTAATATTAGTAATAAAAATATTTTTTAGTAAATTATACATGTTTGCTGAAATGCTTTTCATGTTTACTATACCATATTGCTCCTAATATAGGCTGTTTCCATTGCATTTTAATTTTTACAAATAAGGGTCAGATTAAGATGTTACACTGGCCGATCACAGTTCAGCACAACACTTGAGCTTTATTATATGAAATAGTAATAATTTGGTTTCCAAAATCTCATCCGAAATTTTGAAACCGAACCATATACAGGGATCGCATTCCTCCTAAAATTCCTAAAATTCCTAATATTTTGTGACCCTCCTTAAATTCCTAAAATTAGACCTAAAATTTGCTATTCATCCTAAAATTTTCGTAAGCTTATTTTTATTAAAAACACAACCGTTATTAACACCAATAAATTTACCATTACGGTAAGGTAAAAAGACCTGTTTTTGTAGAAACACAGCCTATATGCTGTGCTGCTGAAGGGAGGGAAAAATGACGCCATCGAGATGCACTTGCTTCGGGGCGGGCGTTCCATTTTTTGCCTTCGAACAGTTTTCGAGAGTAACAAGAGATCTAAGGGAAAAGGGGAGGGGTCATTTTCACCCCTGGTTTGCGCTTGCAGACGAACTCCGTGGCACGCAGAAGATCGTACTTTATTTTTGTACATGCCTTGTGGAACCTCCTCTTTCTGCTGATGTTTTGTTATTGTAAACCGCAGGTGGGTGGAAGCAAAAGGAAACATGTGGTCTCCTTCCGTAACCTCCGGTAATGACGATGGGATGGTAGCTGAGTATTATCTTGGCAGGCAGTAGAGCACGTGATCATTGACCTTCGATCATGCGTCGGCGACAGCGACCTTCGATGCGCAATATATCTCGGCTCCGACTCGCTTTGACTGAACTTGCGTGAGATGCGTATGATAGTTTCTGGTTTTACGTCTTTTATGGTGTTCTCTGTGCTGTGTGCAGGTTCAGTTCTCTAGTGATGACCTGCTTTTTTTTTTTTTTTTTTTTTTTCCATATCTTCTGACATCCTCGCAGCCAAATTTCGGGAAGTTGTCTGGTTTTGCAATATTGGAACGTGTTTTTGTACTTCCCTTTCATTTTCTGGTTAGTAATACAAGTGTTTAAGATGCCTAAATCCAAAACGAAATTTCAAGATGCGTGGCTCGCCAAAGAATTGGACGGAGTGAAGTTGAAAGAATGGTGTTCTGCAACTGAAACAATATTTTCTGCTAAGTGTATATTGTGTTCAGAAATTTTCAACATTTCTAATAGTGGCTTTTCACAAGTAAAAGCGCATCATAAAGGAAAAAAACATTTGCAGAAATTTCAAAGTAAATTTCAAAATAAGTCCATCCTGAAAGCCTTTGGAGGACGGGATCTTCAGCCCAAAACAAATATTAGTGAAGTACTGAGTCATGATTTACAGTTGGCTAAAGCCGAAGCATTATGGGCCATGAAAGTTGCTAAGGACAATATGTCTTTTGTTTCATGCACTGAAACAGTTGAACTTTTCAAAGAAATGTTTCCTGATTCTGCTATTGCAGCCAAAATGCAACTTAAAGAAAAAAAGTTGCTTATGTGATATCACATGGATTGTCAAAATATTTTGAAGAGGATTTGAAAAAAGACATTGCATCTAGTAGCCCAGGGAAGGTTACTATAGCATTTGATGAAACTACAAATACACAAGTGAAACGGCAGTTGGATGTGTATCTCAGGTACTGGTCTTCAGAAATAAATTCAGTTTCTTGCCGATACCTAACAAGCGTTTTTCTGGGTCATGCAACAGCAGATATTTTGCTAAAAGAAATTCTTGATGTGTTATCATCCTTCAATATTTCGTTGAACAGAATTATTTGTGTATCCATGGACAGCCCAAATGTAAATAAGTGCTTTTTATGCAAATTCAATGAAGTTGTAAAACAAGAAACAGGCCAGAAATCTTTGGAACTAGGTTTTGCAACCTGCATGTTGTTAGTAATGCATTTAAAATTTTTTTGACAAGCTTAAATATAGATTTTGACGAATTTGCTACTGATATGCATTACTTTTTAAAGAGTAGTGCTGCAAGACGAGAGGATTATAAATCTGTCGAGGATATAACATTGGTCACTGCCAAATTTCTTTTGCGTCATGTCAGCAACAGATGGTTAACCGTTGGTTCTGTAGCCCAGAGGCTCTTGGATCAATGACTAAATATTACAGAATATTTTTTAAACTTCTTGCCATCTCAAAAAATATTTGAAAAACAACTGCGCAATTCGGCAAGGTATAAAAGAATTCACTGTTTCCTGAAAAATGAGCTTACTCCTTGCTATTTAGCATTAATTTCATTTTCACACCAAAATTTTGAAAAGTTTTCATTATGTTATCAGAGTGAAGAACCAAAAATACACCAGTTATATTCTGATTTAAATACTTTAATGAGGAATGTTATGGCTCAGTTTATCCAAGATGATGTTATAGCAGGGAAATTTGGAGAAGACCTAAAGAATGTAGATTTTGAAAACAAGAATTCATGGAAAAAACTAGGGGAGTTAGAAGTTGGTATGAAGACAAAAAATCTCCTCAGGAATGTTCAGGAGACCAGGCAGAAATTATTTCTCTTAGATGTAAGATCATCACTAATTGCAACCACAAAATATTTAAAGTCAAATTTGCCATTCTGCAATCAAAAGCTAAGAGACATAGAAGTTTTAAAGGTAAAAGAACCAAAGAAAGAGTCAACTCAACTTTCAGTCACTGAAGGACTTTCGAAAATAACCAGAATTTCAAGTGTTTTGCATCTTTCTGAGGAACAAATTGATAGAGTAAGAGAAGAGTGGAAACTTTTAAATTGCGATAAGCCAACTCTAGATGAACTAGTGAAATTTTCAGAGGAAGGGCATATTCCAGTGCGGATTGATCATTACTGGCGTAATATATTTAGTATTAAAGACTCTAGCGGAAAAGAAAAAATACTCAAATCTTGCTAAACTCATAAAGTCAATTTTAGTTTTACCTCATGGTAATGCTGATGCAGAAAGGGGATTTTCGGTTAACACTGCTCTGTTAAGGAAGGACAAGGCTAACTTAAAAGACTCAACTATAACATCATTAAGAATAGTTAAAGGGGCCATTAAACACTATGGATGTGTAAGTAAAGTTCCCATAACAAGAAATTTGTTAAATAGTGTTTGTGATTCACATAGATTTTATAAAGAGTATGTTGATAAGCTGAAGGAAGAAGAATCAAAAAAGGTAAAAGAAAGGAAGCAGAAAGAGAGGGAAAATAAGGAAAAGCAGCTAGAGAAAAAAAGAAAAGCTGAGTTTGATGACAAAATAAAAGAAAATGATGCAGAAATAAATAGACTTAAAAACGATAAAGAAGCCTCCCTAGCAATAATTCAAGAGGGAACAGAAAGAATGAGAAAAGCTGTAGAAAAACAAAATACTGTTGAAATAGCAGTTGCCTCTAACTTGATCATACAAGGTTCAGCTGAAATAAAGAAAACTGAAAGTAAATTAGTTGTGGTAGAAGCAGAAAAAGATAGGCTAATCAGGAAAAGGTTAAAACAATAATATGAAAAAAGTAATTCAGTGAACAATTGTACATAGTTCTTGGTTTTCAATTACCTTTTTAGGATATTATAATTTAATGTGAAACCTGAAAACTTTACTGTGAAAATCGTGAATTGCTTCTGGTTCAACAGCATATTAATGTTCAAAGTGAAACTTGAATGTGGTAAATATACTTGAATATGATAATAACACGTGAAAAGATAAGAACTGAACATTAGAAGTAAATCATACTTAAACTTTAGACATTAGACGTTATGCAAAAAATTTGGGTGTTAACTTCGACCATATATACTAATGGACTGCACATTGGCAATAGCTGCATCAAAGCCGCCATGGCTCAAACATTGGGCACGTCATCATCAGACTCCAAATTTCGTGTAAAAATGCTGTTATGATTACTAATTTACGCTGCAGAACTTCAGTGTTTTCGGTGTATTATGTGAATGCGCCTCATATATAATGAAAACTCTTCAGGTAAGTTTACTTATGAGCTATATAAATGCATGATCGTGTTGTTTACATTTTGTGATTTATAATGTGATGAACATTTGCGAAGAATTTGGAACATGCATTCCATTTTTTTTTTCTTAAGTTACTATATTTTTATATCAATAGCTGCAAGTTTCTGGTTAAGTAATTGAACTTTATTGACTTAGGTATTAAATTCGTTTCTTACCCATGAAAAATCATAGAACTTTCTTTACTATATCGGTCAGAGCAACCATAAGCACAGCAGGTGTAACCCATCTTTTTGACTGTTGTCATGTGATTTTATGTTGGAGCCAGAAATTTTGATGTCATGCGCAGTCTATCAGTATATATGGTTGAAGGGTGTGAAGCAAACTCTTTACAATGTATACAAAGTTGTTTTACTAGATGTATACAAATATACATCTAGTTTTTATTGAAATACACTCCTAAAATTTTCCTAAAATTTTTCTAAAAATTCCTAAAATTCCTAAAATTCCTACCTAAAATTTTCCAGAAGTATGCTATGATCCCTGCATATAGTAATTTTATGCTATAACGAAAAATGAATTTTGGTTCTGAAAATTTATATTATTATTAAGGTAGTTAGGAGGCCCCTCCAAATTCACGTGCATGTGCAGAAATCAGGCCCTGCAACAACAGGATTATTAAGATTATTGTGGAATAAATGTTCCCTGTATTTGTTAAGAACATTTCTTCCATAATTCCCCTATCTCAGTTTTTAGTTTTGCATGAATTTTGATGTTGTATGAAAAATCACTGTCACCATTATGGCCAGTGACAAAAAGTAACAGTTCCAAATTCACTAATAAGAATGTCACTATTATCCATGTCTGAACAATGCTTGGGGTCCAAAGCTGTTACATCATAGTTTCGGTTACCATGTCACCATATCTAAACAATTTGTCTCCCTTTGTGCTAAAACATCATCGAGGTCACTAGTGACGTGAGCTTTCTTTCAGTCTCCCCTTTTTCCCACACTTAATTTGTTTTTTGTTTTAGCTTCCACTGTGCGTTGGCTTGTAAACAAGAATTCAAAGCGAGCCAATTGTAACTGTGTTTTGCAAGCGAGACAGTGACTTGCCATTCAGTTACTGCCCTGTCACTCCTGTCGTAAATAGTGCTTTTGTCACTGTTACAAGTAAGATAGTGACTCGCAGTTCTGGCTTCTTTACAACTCCATCACTGCTGTCATAAACGGTGATTTTGTCAGCGTTAAAAATCACTGTTTCTTCTGTGGAATTGTCACTGTGACAGAAAAGTCACTGTTAAGCCCACCTCTAGTTGCAAGCAATAAGCAAGAAGAGTTAGGAGATCGTTAATTTTTTAATTGAAGGAAATTTGGGATACCATCCTCTCTCCTAACCAGTAATACTCACTTCTACAGGACAGCTACAGAAATTCAAAGTTAATTATTTTTTTTAGCTTTACTTTCCTTGCAATTTAGAAAGTAATATAAGATATGGAATTCTGAGTAGCATTTACATCATCTTGTGATTGAGTGGTTTGAGAAAGAGGCTTCTAGTTCTTGGTACAGCTGAATGTGGATTCAAATCGCAGGCAAGGTTTGTACGTACATTCTGTTTGTTATTACACTGGTTCTTCCTATTCCCTGTAGGCAGGTTTTCTACACTGCCCTACCATTAATATCTGGACACCTGCATGTCTACAAATAATCTTTATTTGCAGAAAATTTAGTCTTCATTCAATACTCTCCACAAATAATCTTAGTGGAGAGTATTGCACAAAGACTGAAACTTGTTTTCCTGCAATACTCTCCACCAAATTTTTGTAAATGTGCATCGGTATGTTCCACCATTTGGCCTTCAAAGCAGTTATTAGTTCAGCTTAGTTTCTTGATGAATCTCTTCTTTCATGCAGTGATGATCCAATTCACTCCAGAGATTCTCTGTGGAGTTCAAGTTGCCCAGTTCAACTTTTCAATGCCCATGTTCTTAAATTGATCTGTACTGCTGTGGGCATTATGACACAGTGTTTTGCCTTGCTAATAAAGGTGCCTTCTTCAAGTACTATGGCAGTAGTAGTAGCTCATAATGAAGTAGGACATCTAGGTAGAAGTTCAACATTCATGGTTTTGTCCAGAAAGACTAATGAGCCCAAATCAAACCATGTAAAACAGCTCCATGCAGATAAGCTGCCTCCACCAAACTTCATTTTTAGGACAATACAGTCCAGGAGGTACCTTTCTGACAACATCTGCTGTACCCAGGAACAACCATCAGACTGCTAGAATGTGTACAATGACTCATTTGTGCAGAGCCTAGTTTTCATTGGTTTACAGTCTAAGATTGTCATTCCTTACACCATGCTAATTACTAAGTAAATGTTCATTTCGTGTTTACGTTGACTTTCTATGTTGATTTCCGCCGTCTTTACACGATCATTATTCAAATAACACATTTGACTGTTTAGATGATTTAATGTGATGAAGTTAATTATTAAATTCATATAGAAAACATAAGAACTTTCAGGCCCGCAACGGACCCATCTTCAGATGTTATTAGCAGAATGGAACTGAGTATGATTTAAATACATAAATGTTATGTGGTTTTCTTGATATTGTGACCTGCTCGTGATGGACATCATATCTCATGAAAGGTTTATTAACATCGATAAATATATTACGTGTCAAGCAACGTATTAAAAACTATGTTTGAAGGAAATAATTGGTGTAAGTCTCTATATGTTATAACTCATTAAGCACGGTTGTTTTCCAAGGTAAAGGGATGTGACAAGGAGTATCATCATTGCAGCATACTTCACCATATTTGTGAATAAATAGACTTTCTAGTAGTATGATTGATGCTTTTGAGTAGGGCGTGGCGAGGATGTTGGCTTCGCTCCAACATGGGTAATGAGATCTTTTGTATGATAGCCTTGATAGGGAAGTCCTTGATGAGTTTGTCTTTATGTTATATTGGTTCTCTTTTAAACGAGTTTTTAATGAGTGAAGTGTAGATCTAACATATATACGATATTCATCTTCAATGTCTATTGTCTTCAGTGGGATGACATATACTCCATATCGGTTGTCCAAAGGAACAACGTCTCTATCATTTTTTATTCCTGATAGTACATTGTGTGTTCGTACACCGAAGCCAATATTGTGACGATGACAAACGTTTTTGAGTATATTGATGATGCTGGGAATGTATGGTAGTGATCCCACATATTTAACTGGTCTACGATCTTTTATTAATGTGGTATCTAATGTGCGATTTATTTTCTTTACGATATAATTAACGATGTCATCTGAGTAGCCATGATGAGTTGCAGATATTTTAATTTTGGCTATTTCTTGATTTCGTAATGTTACTGTCGATGAGTGGCTAAATGCTCGTCGTACTTGGAATTGGATGGATGTGAGTTTTTGGTTTAATGGATGAGATGATTGAGATGGAATCATGACGGTAGAGGATGTGGGTTTTTGATACACTGAATAGTGAACAGTTTGTCTATGAGGGTCTCGTTTTAAACAAAAATCCAAAAATAGTAAGGTATAATTCTTTTCAAATTCCATGGAGAACTTAATAGATGGATATTGAGATGATAAGCAGTCTGTGAACTGGTTCAACTCTTCTTTAGTGGAATGCCAAAATACGAGAACGTCATCCACGTAGCGTAAATAAAGTCCAGGGGGAGTTGGAAATGATTCAATTACATAATTCTCCAATTCCTGTAAGAGAATTTCTGCTAAGATAGGTGAGAGTGGGGAGCCCATTGGTGCGCCTTCCAGTTGACAATATATATTGCCATTAAATCGGAAAAATGAGCGGTTTTGTATTAAGCGTAAGGCAGAAATAATGGCATTAATCTCCGATGTAGAGAAAGCTGCTTGTGATTCTAGTTTTGATTCAATAATATTATGCAGCGTGTTTATTGGAACATTCAGAAAAAGTATATAACATCCAATGAAACCATCATGAAATTAGCTCCTTTAGATGAAAATTCTTTGATTTTGGCCAGGGCTTGACATGAACTGGAAACTGAGAATTTAGAACATTTTGTTGATGGTGAGAGTAATTCAGCTAGAGTATCTTCTAATGTCCTAGTTGAGCTGGCATAACTAGACACTAGTGGTCTGACAGGATGTCCTTCTTTATGTAGTTTTAATTTCCCAAAGAGTTCAGGGACTCTAGGACCTGGAGGCGGATGCATGTTCTCTGAGATGGTAGGTGGAAGAGTATGTTGACTTTTCAACCTACTTAATGCTGCTATTGTAGCTGCTGTAGGGTCAGTAGGTATAATTGCATGTGGAATTTTTCTAACACCTGATTTATCTTTGCATCATGGTCAACTTTATTAAGTATAATAACTTGAGTAGTTTTGTCCGCTGTAATTATGGCAAGTCTCGGGTCTTGTTGGAGTAGTCGTAGTTATTTTTCTTCTACTTGATTGTACTTTGAAGTAGGGTAATGTTTTCTTTTTGCTGATGAAGTGATGGCTTTGGCCACTTTATATCTTGTTTCTTCTTGGAAACAAGATATAAAGTGGCCAAAGTTTGTCTTCATGTTATATTGGTGCTCTTTTAAAAGAGCACCAATATAACATAAAGACAAACTCATCAAGGACTTCCCTATCAAGGCTATCATACAAAGGATCTCATTACCCATGTTGGAGCGAAGCCAACATCCTCGCCATGTCCTACTCAAAAGCATCAGTCCTACTACTAGAAAGTCTATTTATTCACAAATATGGTGAAGTATGCTGCAATGATGATACTCCTTGTCACATCCCTTTACCTTGGAAAACAACCGTGCTTAATGAGTTATAACATATAGAGACTTACACCAATTATTTCCTTCAAACATAGTTTTTAATACGTTGCTTGACACGTAATATATTTATCGATGTTAATAAACCTTTCATGAGATATGATGTCCATCACGAGCAGGTCACAATATCAAGAAAACCACATAACATTTATGTATTTAAATCATACTCAGTTCCATTCTGCTAATAACATCTGAAGATGGGTCCATTGCGGGCCTGAAAGTTCTTATGTTTTCTATATGAATTTAATAATTAACTTCATCACATTAAATCATCTAAACAGTCAAATGTGTTATTTGAATCTGTTATTTGAATAATGATCGTGTAAAGACGGCGGAAATCAACATAGAAAGGCCATGCTAATTGGTGTGTGGGTGCATGGCTTCATTTGAAGTGATTAGCAGTGGGTGGATGGCTGCTTGACTATGAAAACCCATGTCAAGTGTCCACACTGCACTGGCACTGACATCAGTCCCAGTAGTCTCACATAGTGGTACTTACTGTTGGTGTGAAACGACCCCATTTACAGTGACCTTGACACACAGCTTGAGCTCATTAACATCCATCACATGTCGCACACAAGACCTTCTGTACTGCATACTCATTATCTTTTTCTCATGTAGACATTCGTGAATCTGGTTTTTCCTTGATTTACTTGGCTATCCTCTGCCTTTCTTTCCTGGCACTGGGGCTGAAAAAATCCTCTTAGTAAGCATCTCGTCACTCATTCTTTCAACATCGCCAAACCACCTAAGAATATTAGTATCCACCTTACTAACAACATTTTGCCTCACATTACACGACTGCAACACTTATTCGTTCCTCACATGATCAATGCAAGTCTTGCCACAAACCTCCCGTAAGTAATGCATCACTCCAGCATACAAATGACTCTTGTATCTTTTCTGTAGTACCCAGGTTTCACTGCCATACATCAGAGTAGTAACAATTACATTTTCATACACAGCCATGCAGGACTCTCTTGAGAACCCATCATTCCTGTGAAAACCTCCCAAAGCAGCTATGACTTTCAATGAAGAATTCACTTGCCTACTAATTTCACCATCTAATTTGTTCTCTCTGTCCAACATGCTTCCTAAATACACAAACTCATTCACCTGGTCAATCACTGTGCCATTTAGACTTATATTACATTCAGTACTAACAGTTCCTTGCTCAAAAACCATAACTTTGGTTTTTCCCATATTTATACTCAGTTTGAATTTTATGCAAACTTGGTACATCAGAGACAACATACTCTGCAACTCACTTTTGCTCTGTGCCAACAGGACTGTGTCGTCAGCATACAGCAATCTGCACACACGGATATCAACAAGACATAAACCAGTACTATCTATTTTGGCATCACGCATGCACTATGTGATTTTAGACAATGTTAATTTGAGTTCTGAATGGATAGTCCTTTGCAGAACTCTCCTGTCACATTCTGTTATCTTCCAAGGCTTACTGAGAAGTTTTTGAGCAGATTCAACTCCAGTTCATTTCTATTTGCATGTCACATCCCCAGCCGTCAACTCAGATATCATCAATGCTATTGAAATATCACATATGGAGCAATTTGTTATGTGGCACCCCATTGTCAATCCAGTCCATGCTGGAAATAATTTAGCTATGTAAAACGAGGCATCTTGCATTCACAATTGTGCTGTTGTCCCTTTGTAGTCTCAAGCATATTTATAGTTGGGTCTGTGACATCGTGCTGGCATAGAACCTAATTCACCGTCAGTAGAGAAGTTTCCAGATGATAATGGTAAAGCAGCGTAAATTAAGAATGGGTGGACATTTCTTGTCATGGGAGTGAGTATGTGATCTTAATTATCCTGCAAAAACATTTGGTTTGCAACTAGAATGTGAAATCTCCTGGAACTGATATTTTCCCTGTCTAAGTGAAAGGAAGCAGTATTAGAGGCCTAGCTAAGAAAATCAATGTGTTAGCCAAGGTTGTAGCCAAATTCAAAAATAATTAGCCAAAAGAAGATTTTGTAATGATTCATTAAAAGCTAATGAGCTGTATTTATTATATGTCAAACCTAATTAAAAAACATGGATTTCTGACTAATTTTAACTTCTTTTTTTTTTAATTTTAAGGAAATTATGATTGTTGATGGAAAAGTCTTAGCATTCAAATACCCATTTGTTTTCCTTTGTAAGGAGAAAATTAATAAAAAAGATGTGCTGTTTGAAACAATGAAAACATATACTGCTGTAAACTGAGATGTCTATTTTTATTGAATTGCATGCACAGAGAGGCAAAGTGGAAGTATTTTAGAAAGGGGAGGCAGGAAGTGAAAAGAGTTCTTTAGCCATTTATATCAGACAGAGCAAGCAGCTAGAAATAGGAACTGTTTGAAAACGAATAGGTTGCCAGCAGCACTTTGTGTGTGTGTGTGTGTGTGTGTGTGTGTGTGTGTGTGTGTGTGTGTGTGTGTGTGTGTGTGTGTGTGTGTGTGTGTGTGTGTGTGTGAGTGAGTGAGAGAGAGAGAGAGAGAGAGAGGCAAAAATGGGAGGACTGGAGGGGGAAGGGACTTGCAATAAATGACCTCATTGATTGTACAGAGAGGCAATACCTTCTTCAATGGTGATCAGATACAAGCTTGGTTTAGTCCTAAAATTTGTCCATAAGTAAATTTTATCTTTTAAATAAATCCTGTGAATGTAGTTGAAACGTATTGGCAGAAAACAATTCTGGATCAACTGTACTATTTGATGTAGTGTAATTTTCTTCCATGTGTAAATTATGGTGCACTAATGAGACTGTTCTGTACATCCTTTATATTTAGCACACCACATTGTCAAGGAGATTTGTGGATGTAATGTCAGAGTACAATAAAATCCAAACTGATCACAGAGAGAGATGCAAGGATAGAATTAAACGACAATTGGAAATCAGTAAGTGCACATTGATTCTGTTCAGTAAAATTTTTTTTCAATTATTATTGTTTGTTGGTTTGTTTTGAAATTTAATGTGGTTCCTAAACTCATGATTTTTTGTATGCAGAGATCATTGTGCTCCTGTTGTTACGGAAACCTCAGCTGATATGGTGAAAGCTTGAAAATCTGGCATCATTGGGACTGGTGCCCATTTGTAATAATTGCTTATGGTATATGAGAGAGAGCTTTAACCCTGAAGCCCATAGTATGAGTAGTTACAGATTTGTGAGATAGGGAGGAAATGATCAACAGTAAAACAGGTTTTAATGATCCCAAAATCAAGATTACACTGTTATGGACATGTATCCACATGTAGTGAGAAGGGATGAAGGTGCATGGGATGAAGAGTTATAAACAAACCTGGAATTACCAGAAAAGCAGAGCAGAGGATGACTTCGTATGATTTGGACGAGTGATGAGAGTAATGCATTGAAGGGAAGAGTTAAAAGTGTTAGGAGATGCAAGGCATAAGTGGTGAACTTCAACAGTGATCCCCATATAATTGTGAAACTAATAGTGCTGCAGAAGGAAGACAATAGTTACACATGCTGGATTTCTCTGCTATTAATGCTGCCTTAGTGGATGCAAAGTTTTTCATCTTGCATCTGTGGTAACTAAATAGATACCTTAACAACTGATTTTCTGTAATAAAGAATCCAAATGTTTAGGTTTTTGGTGTGTTTTAGCTGTGAGAATGAATGCCTTCCACAACTGCAATGTGTGTAATTTTCCCAGTGGCACTGGCTCTCTCTCTTCCCTGGAGTTCATGTCCCTAATGTGACTGCATTGCTGTATGATTGCTCACAGTGTCAATTGATCTCCCTAAAAAAAAAATAAAAAATAAAAAAAATGCAGCACTTGGAAAATTAAATAATGTGTAATGTCAGTATTTCTCTCAGCTGAATGCAGTGGTATAACTAAGACTTCAATATCAGGGTTGGTGGGAGGGTAGCATAGTTCAAAAACAAGTGCAACTGAGAACTCAACTGCAGAAGAGAAAAAATGGCTTCATAATGCAGATTTGTTCTTTAAGAAAATCTGAATATTAGGGTGGTGTGGTTAATTTTGGGGATGAGGGAGGGGGCTTGCACAACCCCTTGCCTCTGCCTTAGTGGCTGACTGAAGATGTGATTTCTGATGTGCTTGTTGTTATCAAGATGTATGTTAGCTGCTATAGTGATACAGTGAAGGCAGTTCTACTTATACACTCAATCTGATTATTCAGCCCAAGATGCTTTGCAGTTGTTTGGAAATGCATTGTCCTGAAATTTAATGTGCCATCTTCATCATACTCTAACAAAAATTAGGACTTGTTTATTCAAGCCACATTCTAGGGAACTATAGTTGTTAACTTTTCTAAGGAGCTTGCATATAAATGGCACTTGTTGAAGATACGATAATGCCTAAAACAATGGTCTGTAATTTAGCATATATAGTAAAAAAAATTATGTTTCACTAACAGGTGATATTTTACACTTTGTTGCTCTTTTTGAAAGATTTGTAGGACATGTAAATTTACTTCAAACATATGTTTCAAAGGCTGTGGATAAAATCTGGAATCACCTTCTCTTAAACCTCATTTATATGAAAAATAGAATGTGGCTGGAGAGCATTTCAGAGAAACAATGCAGTTTTCAGGAGCAATTTTCCATTGTGTCTTAGAGGGAAGGTGTCTAGCCAGTGTATCCTTCCAGTACTCTTTTATTGATTGGAAACATGAACCTTAGCTGAAAAGGACATACAGAGGTAGCAGAATGGCTCAAGAGGGCATGGAGAGACGTAACCAGGAAAGATGGGGAAAAACTCATTCTCAGTTTGAATTTCTTACACACTTCACAGCAGTTGCTCTGGCTTTTTTAAAGTTTTCACCTAAGTGTCATAACAGTACAAACAGGTGACTGCCAATATTTTTGCCAAAACTTTTTTCCCCATCGCCAAAGCGATTTTTCTTTTGCAAATTGCGAAGAATGTGATTGGCAGCATGACACCTGCTTCATACATTTAGGACATACATACAGCACGTGCGGATATTATCAAAACATAAACCAGTATTGTTTATTTGGCATCATGCATGCATGCGCCCATAAATAGACAATACTGGTTTATGTCTTGGTAACAGGGGTGAAAGTGTTCCTCCAAAAGAAGGAATTCAGCCTTTTTGTAAGTCATCTGAGGAGTTCCTGAGATTGATGCAGAAATGCAATAATTGCAATAAAACAAATTAGATCAGTATAAATATGGGATTGACATTATTTATTGATTTGGTGTAAGCACATTGGCTAAAATAAATTTTTTATTCGTTCCTAAAGAAATGTTAGACAATGTTATGACTTTTATATATGCATATATGGCACTTAGGGTAGTTAATAAATGCTGAAAGGTTAATTATTTTTGCATATTCCTATGTGGAAAAAGTTCAGCCTTTTTCTGCCATGACCATTTTCATACTAAACACACTAAGTTGCTAAACACACTAAGTTGCAAAGAAAAATTGTTAGAATGTAGTTGACTTTTGACTTGGCTTGAGTCTTGATCATCTGTAAACAGTTGGAGTGAGACTGGTTGCCAGTATTTAGATTTTCTAGTGCTTCATTATGGTTGTTGCCTAATGATGGGGTAAAATAAAAACTATCTGTATTATAGTTTGAAGAGGTAGCTATTTCAATGCTGTCATGAAAATGGAGTCCAAGTTGATGAAAGGAGCAATTTTCTCAGTATTCCTCTAGAGAGGCACTGGTGATGTATCTGAGAGAGATGTATATGTCAATGGACAGTTACAATTTCAGATGTTAATTGACAATTACAATTTGATGTATTCCATTTATTAACTGTTCTACCTAACAGTTGTGTCAAATTTTAAAATCCTATGTTTATTTGATTGGTATCAAGTCTAATCCTGTACCATTATGAAACTAATTCTCCTGGAAAGAGATAAAATCCAAGACCTTAATGTTTTTATTGTGCACAAAATTCCAATTTCCACTTCTGTTGGTATCACAATTTACATCAACAGCACATTTCACAGCATAAAAACACTTTTATTCAAGGTAAACCTTATTCTTCCTTGGCATTATCGACTCTCTCCCTCTCATACATCAGCAGTGTCTCTCTAGAAGAATACTGAAGAAATTGCTCCTTTTGTCAACAGAAGGGCTCTATGTTTTTGTGAGAGCATTGACATATCTACCTCTTCAAACTGCAGTACTGATATTTTATATTTTATCCCCATCATTTGGAAATCTGTCCTATTGTTTGGCAACAACCGTAATGATGCACATGAAAATCCCAATCTGGCAATCAGTCTTGCTCCAACAGTATGCTGGTGATCACGACCCAAGCTAGGTTGAAAGTCAACTGTTCTCTTTCAATTTTTCTTAACGTAACTAGCATATTTACCTAACTACCTTCATCTGTTTGTTACATGTATATTGCATATTTCCTGACTTTTTGAAGCTTATGACACATTACAATGACAGAGATGTCCAGCCATCCTGGTGGTGCAGTGGTCTAAGTGCCAGCTTCTGGCCATTTGTCTGAGATGGGTCCGGGTGTGGACACCAGTGAGGCATGGATGCTGTGTTTGTCTTATGGCACTGGCTCTTTCCCTTCCCTGAAATCAGTGACCCTAAATTAGGGACAGGCGACTGTTTATAGCCCATCAAGTTGCTCATGGTGGTCGTTAAACCCCCAAACAAAAAGAGATGTCCACTTCCTGTGGCACATTTATGAAAACTGGATTTGTATATGACATATAGAGGGAGAAAAATGGATGTGATACATTAAAACACTATTAATACCCTCCCTCTCCATGGAATTTTAAGCAGGGCCATCTCTGAAAGGTGTTTGTGCAATAGCATTTAGGGATGACCATATGGTGGATTAGGATTTTTGAATGAGGTATATCTGTGAGCATTACTATCACATGATCATTCAGTTAGAGGAGGCCTTCCTTTGCAAACAGCCTGAAGGCCTTGCACAGAAGTATCATCGGCTGCACAATAACATGAAGCTTCATACTGGCAATCACATGTGCTGTTGATAGCATATCTGATGTATATTATGGACTTCTGGTGGGTGATACTGAATCTGGTTTAGTGATGTAGTGGAGTTCTCACCATTCAGTCATCAGCAGATTCATGCATAGTTAAATGTTTTGCTTGTTTTTGGCAACCACTTCCCTACTGTATCTACACTAATGGACTTCATTATTGATAGTCTTTTTGATTGTTGATGAATGCAGCCTGTGAATATAAATGTTTTGTTAGGTTAAAACTACACTTGATTTTACAGGGTAATTACAACCTTTTGTGAGAAATTATGTTTTTTTTGTTTTTTTGTACACTGGATCTAGCTAGGCTACAGCTATGAAGCTCTCATGTATGTGTGTGTTAAACCTTTAAGTTTCTTTGGGTATGAATGTTCACTGTTCCAATAAGATAGTGCACCACCACATTTCTTGAAGGATGTCTTCAGCTTCCTCGACAGCCACTACCCTGAAAAATGGATCGGCCATGATGTTCCTGGTGGTTCCATGCCTCCTTGGTTGCTGAACTTAACACTTCTGTGTTATACTTTATGGAGCTATGTTAAGGATGCTGTCTATGTGCCTCCAATACCCTAGCAGTGTTGCTATTTTGAAAATCTGGATTTCAAATGCCATGTTGCAAGTGTACAAGGTAATGCTCACCAGGATCTGGCTGGAACTGGATTATCTCTAGGATACATACCATGTTACAGGGGAGGGTATATTGAACACACATGTAAAAAAAAGTAATTAAATATATATGCTTCATTATATTACATGTGTTTCAATTTCAAATATAAAGCTTAAAATGTTTAAAGTTATTACTGAAGTTTGTAATTACCATGTACATAATTCAGGTGGCACCATGGTAAATTTGGTGTTGCATTTTTCATATTTCTCTTGTGGTTTTGTTTTGTGGTATGCAATGAAGTCACTTTGTTGTTCATTCATACTCATACATATCATTTCTGTAGCTGACTTTTTGAATCATAAATACTGTGTCTAAATTTGGATTTAATTTTTTCAGCTGGCAAAGTTACTACTGATGATGAAATAGAAGAAATGTTAGAAAGCAAGGATCAGTTTGCAGTATTTACCCAAGGGGTGAGTTCTTTATACCTTACATTGTATGTTTAAGCAGTGTATGATATGTGCTCTTAGTTCTGTTTGTGATTGAGTTGCTGCAGTTGCAAAATAGATTCACAGTTTCTCATATTGCATTATCTAATAAATATGGTAATACTTATGCTTAGTGGGTCACACATTATTTGCCACTATGTGTATAAGGATGTGCTAGATTATCAGAAATGTTAGGTAATTACGTTGTTTAATTTATCAACATAGATCTTGCAATATGTTTAGTGTCACAATCAGATGGGATCACTGTTGTATGGAAACTTCTTCACTGTGCAGCTCAGTCTTTACTCATTAAATTCAACACCATCATGCCATTGTATGTATACATTTCCCTCCACATACCTGCTAACCCTCCTGATTTGAGTCTTTTAATTTTAAATCATTCCTCCCACCCTCTTTGGCTGTCTCTGTGAAGCTTATGTTTTTCTGTTATGTGATGTTTATATGGTGATTTTTATGTAAAGTAGCAGTCATTTTTTTAATCACAGTTTTTTTTTGTTTTTTTTTTTTGTGTGTGTTTTCTGGTGAGTGTTTGTATCATAACTGATAAGGGGTCAAGCCTAAAAGCCCAGGCTACATAAAATTTACTACAGTTTGGGCTCTGGTTCTGAATTTTTTTTGTTTTTGTTTTTTAACTGCAATTTTGCATGATTTAACATACAAGACTTTTATTACACTTTCTAGTTGGGAAAGATAATTCTTCAACAACTGGATCTGGGTGGAGAGTGGGGACTGAGGAGGGCTGTTTGTGATGGGTTTGGGGAGCAAATGCCATAGACCACACACTAGTGGATTTCTGCAGAGAAGGAAAAGCTTATTCAAGAGCTGATACTTAGATAGTGGATACCACGCTGTTGAAATTTTGCCCCTTCCCCAATGTGGCATTTGCTTGATAATTTTATTGAATAGTGCATGTAGATTGCAGCACAGCCCACTTTTGCTTAATGCTTGAAGCATTTCAGGAGGAAACAAATGGTCAAAGAAAATCGTTCAGCTACAATGTGGAAACAAATAGATGTTACTCAGTTCAAAAATTGAAATGCAATATGACTGAAAGTGTGAAGATCAAAGTTTATATCTATTTCACACTAAAATTCCTTTTAGTGGATCGAACCTTTCCACTTTAGTTATTGAATAGAAATTTGCATAATCTGTTCTAAGTAAAGGTTTAAGGAAGTGGGTTTCCATTATCCAGGATTCATAAAAAGCACATGTTCTGTCATATAGAGAATCATCATTTAATTATAAAATTATAAATACATTGAGCACATGTGTGGGTTCAAACATGATGAAAGTAGCATGTGCTGTACAATGCATTCACAGGTCGAATTTAGTCCCTGTATGTAAATCTTCTAATAAAAGAACACATTACATAAAAATCAAAAGCAAAACAAGAAAAACAATCACAAAAAACGTTTCCTTTCAGATAAACATAAAAATCAAGCGAAAACACACAGAGTCACGTATGGTAAAAAGGTTCGTTTAGCGGTAGCTTTTGGTCATCCTACGAAGCTTAAAACCAGTAGTTCAATGGATGTGAAAGTAATCTTTCCATTTTGTTGAATATTGATTTGTAAACAAAGTAAGGAAACATAAACTTGAACAAAAATTCTAGGCTTTAATATGATATAATTGCTGTTGAAAACTAATTATTATATTGTGGATATACAGAGTTGGTCAAAAGTAGGTATATAGTACTGATTGGGTCATATTTAGTCTCTTAGGTGCAACATCACTAGAACCTGTCCCCAACACTGTGATGCACAGTAGCACACAAATTCAGGTTAGCATCAGTGTACATAAATGTTTGTGAGATGAACCCCTTCAATTTGTCCACTGTGTGGGGCTTCTTCTCAAAAACCTTATCCTTTACTATGCCCCCCCCCCCAAAAAAAAAAGAAGTCCATAGGGGTCAGGTTGTATAGACGTGGTGACCAGTCAATGCTGCCATGTCACCCAATCCAATGCTGTGGGAAGGTGTAGTCAAGTTAGCTCCATATCAATAAAGCAAAATGAGGAGGGGCCCCATCTTGTTGAAAGAACAGTCCTACAAAGTCGTCCCTGGTTGCGAGTTGTGGCACCATCACATTGAGCAACATGTTTAGGTAATTGTTACCATCCACAGTTATATTGAAAAAAAAAATGGCTCCATGATGCTTGGCTGGCTCACTTCAGTTGTGATAGTCACATGAGGATTTTCATCTGCCCAGTACACACAATTATGCATGTTCATATGGCCTGACAACTTAAAACAGGCTTCTTCTGACCAGCTGATCTTATCAAGAAAATGTGGTTCGTGATAAACTTGGCTGTGTATCATCTCACAGAATTGCAGCTGACAGTCTGAATCATCCTCCATAATGCCATGTAAGTCTTGGATGGTACACATTCAATTTCAAGTTGCAATAAGCTTCACAAAGATCTTCTCAGTATGAATAGCTCCTGAGACGCATGTTACGTGAACTCTTTTGGACTGTTCACGACTGTCAGTGTGACTCTCATCTCATTCTCCTATGTTATAGACATCCAAGAACGTTCAGATTTTGGTGCATTAACCACTGAACCGTTGCATCAAATTCATCTCTGATACTAATAAATCGTCAAGACACATTGGAGGAGTAGTGTCAAATGCCTCTTGTCATGCTCTGCGTATCCTCTCAGCATTTTCAGTCTTTCAATGCTGCTTCAGAATCCACTTTCTGTGTTCTTCACTCAAATTCCGTACCATCATTCTGAATACCTGTAAAAAAAAAAAAAAAAAAAATAATAATAAATAAATCGCAATGAAAAATAAATAAATAAAAATAAAACAAAATGTCGTGATCCGATGAGTACTGCATACCTACTTTTGGCCCATTCTGTATTCATATATTAATTTATTTTATTTTTTTGCTTTAAAAAAGCGAAGTGTAAAACCTGGGTACTCCTCTATAGAATATTTTGGAAATAATTACATATATTCATAATCATCAACAACCATTCTCAGTCCACTGCTGGATAATCCCCCCCCCCCCAAGTCTCATCCACAACTCTGTTTTGAGCCATTCTCTTTCCCTGTCACTCCTGCATTCTTTTGAATTTCATCCACCCATTTTCCACTTGGTCTTTTCCTGTCATTTGCTATCCAGTCTAATATTTCAGTTGTCCAACACTGCTCAGTTTGTCTAGCAATACCTCCAGCGCATTGCCACTTGCAGATGTGCCAACTCTCCGGATTTAGGCAAGAGACTCCGGATTTTCAGCCCTTCCTCCCACCCTCCAAATTCTCCCGATTTTTGCTGATAATTAGCTGTTGCGATGGTCAAAGTTCCATCAACCACCGCCTTGGATTGATGTAGAAAAAAGATTTCTAACCACCTGTGAAATCTTTTTTTTTCTGCGTCAATGCAAGGGGATATTACAGTCATCAGTTTTGTTACTTTTCCTGTCCTCCTATCTGCAAAAAGAAAGCCGCCCCTGGTGGTGCAGTGGTCTAAGCGCTGGCTTCCGACCAATCATCTGAGATGGGTCCAGGTTCGCATCCCAGTGAGGCATGGATGTTGTATTTGTCTTACGGTACTGGCTCTCTCCCTTCCCTGGAACCAGTGGCCCTAAATTAGGGACGGATGACCACATTTGTTTTGACAGATACTGCACTATCTTCGCTGATTCCATTTCACAGTAATGATGTGCGAATGAGGTAAAAAGTGTCTTGATAACAAATGATATAGTAAATATAAATCATTTTCTGAAGTTAAAAAAATTATAATAAACTCCATGTTTCTCTAAAATAGTAAATAAATGCTTCTTCAAGCTGTGGTTTGGGAAAAAAGAAAAACTTTAAAGGAAAAAACTGCAGAGTTATATTTAAAAAAAGTAGTTAATGGATGCATAGTAATAAAAATTGAAAAACATTTAATGCGTAACTTCTAAAGTTTTCAGTGGATTCCGGCAAAAATTAAAACTTAACTTTATGCTGTAACATTCACTGCAAACATTTCCCTCACTTACATTAAAAATCAGAAAAAAATTTGCATTAAAAAAATTTCTCCCAGTCCGATTGTCATAAGTCGCCTTCAGAAAGAGCTCACCCGCTGTGGCACTAGAATGCCGGGGAGGGTCAATAATTGATTGACAGATGAGAACTGCCCTGCCTTCTCCTTGCAGTTCTTTCAACCCCTCACCTCAACAGAGCTGTGTGCATTCTAAGTGATGATTAACAGTTCAGTTGTGGCGAATTCACTTAATGACAAAAGGGAGTTGTTGGAGTTGGCCTAGCCTCGTAACGAAAGGCGAGGTTAGTATGATGCTTTTTGTCGCTTTCGCGCACAACCTAAAGAGAAAAAAACAACAGTTGGATGCTATTTTATTTGTAAAAAAACAGCAACATGCAGGCCATTTTACGTTTTCATATGTTGCAGAAATGACGCACCTGAAAACAAATTTAACTAGCGGGAGGGGGTGTTGATCTTCGCGCTGTTCTTTTCCCCTCCAGAACTTTTAGTGGACCAATAATACTACTTCTGGAAAATTGTTCGTACGTCTGGAAAATGTCAATTAAATAGCACTTGTAGGATTTTACAAGCTATAAAAATCTCCCAATTTTCAGATTTTGTAGGTTGGTATGTCTGCACTTGAGTATCTTTATTTTGATCATGATATCGTCGACTCTTGTCATTTCTCTGATCCATTTGTTCCTCTTCCCATCTTTCCTAGTTATACCAAGGATGCATCTCTCCATGCTACTTTCAGTCTTCTTTAGTTAGGTTTCATATCTCTGATAGTAAGAACAGGATAAGTAAGAACCAGGAGGATGCATTGATTAAACACTTTTCTTTTACAACATAATGGTAAATTGCTTTTGAAAATTGTACTGTTTCTTCCAAACGCATTTATATGCCTATTCATTTCTTCTTCGATGTGGCCCTCAGTTTTTATCTGTTTTACAAGGTAAATGTGGGCACCAGTTCTAAATTTTGTCCATCAACCTCTAAATCTTCAGTTCTTGTAAAAGCATTGTACATCAATTTGTTTTCTGTAAGTTCATTTCTAATCCCACTTTTTTACTCTTGTCAGCAAAGCTACCAGATCACACTCTGTAACTCTGAAGAGGTACTTGCAAAAATGACTGTATCATCAGCAAAACAAAGGCGAGTTAAGTATACATACATATCACTAAGCTGTTCTCTGAGATTCAGAGGTTAGCTCCACAAAGAAATACAAACCACCAGATAAATTTCTAACTGATTATTTACTTACTGTTGCCATATCAAACTTCTCCATTTACAACAATCTTGACACACAACTCAGGCTTCACTGACATCCATCACATGATGTACACAAGACCTTATATACTTCATACTCATAATCTTTTTCTCATGCAGACACTCCTTAATCTGATCCTTTCATGACTTCCTTTGCCTTCTTCTACCCTTGCTTCCTGCCACTTGGGTTAAAAAAATTTCTTAGTAAGCATCTCATCGCTCATTCTTTCAACATGGCCAAACCACCGAAGCATATTGGTCTCCACCTTGCTAACAACATTTTGCTTCACATTACACAACTGCAACACATCTTCATTCCTCACACGATCGGAACGTGTCTTGCCACAACACCCTCATAAGTAACTCATTTCACCAGCACACAAAGGGCTCCTATGTTTCTTCTGTAGTACCCAGGTTTCACTGCCATACATCAGAGTAGGAACAATTACACTTTCATACACAGCCATGTGGGACTCTCTTGAGAACCCATCATTCCTGTGAAAACCTCTCAAAGCAGCTATGACTTTCAATGAAGAATTCACTTGCCTACTAATTTCACCATCTAATTTGTTCTCTCTGTCAAACATGCTTCCTGAATACACAAACTCATTCACCTGGTCAATCACTGTGCCATTTACACTTATATTACATTCAGTACTAGCAGTTCTTCGCTCAAAAACCATAACTTTGGTTTTTCCCATATTTATATTCAGTTTGAATTTTATGCAAACTTTTTACATCCGGGACAACATACTCTGCAACTCACTTTTGCTTTTTGCCAATAGGACTGTCATCAGCATATAGCAACCTGCACACATGGATATTACCAAGACATAAACCAGTACTGTCCATCTTTGCATCACGCATGCATGCATCCATAAATATATTAAACAGCCATGGTGACATTACACAACCTTGTCTGACTCCTGCACCAATAGAAAACCATTATGATACGATGTCATTCACTCGTACACAAGCTCTACTGCCAGCATACATGACTTTCACACTATTAAGTAGATTCCCAGTAACACCATATTCATTCAACACCTTCCCCAGAAGTATCCTATTTACTGTGCCATAAGCTTTCTCTAAATCTGTGAATGCAGCAAAACAACTCTCACCAACAGACATTTTTCGATCAACAAATGTAATGCTAAAATTTGGTTAGTGCAGCACTTACCAGGCATAAAACCATTCTCTACATCCCACACTTTCTCAGATGTAAGACATTGTACCTTTTCGATAATGACCTTTCTGAACACTTTCCCTGGCACACTCAGCAAACTGATACCATGATAGTTCTTGCAGTCAGCCTGATCCCCCTTTTCCTTCTACAGGGGAACATCCTTCCAATCCTGAGGGACCATTCCTAACTCCCAGCACAACTGGCAAATTTCAGTTAACTAGTCAATTACAGAGTCACCACCATATATCAACATCTCGGCAGTTATGCCATCAACTCCCGGAGCCTTACCATTCTGAAGAGATTTTAGAGCTTTACACACTTCTTCTCTTGAGATCCCTCCTGTGCTTCTATCTTTCACTTTGACATCATCTGCTTCTGTCTCAGAATCACCTTTGCTTTTTTGATCTAATAACTCACAGAAGTATTCGCCCCATCTTTCATTTAACTCATTGGGCTCCCATATCATCTCCCTGATTTTATTCTTCACACAACTTTGTTTCCCCTATTTTTCCAGAGTCTCATGTACGTCCAGAAAATATTCTATTTTTCCAAAAAGCCAATTCATGCCTTTCCACCTTGTCCTTCCTAACTTTTGTCTTAGTTTGGTGAACCAGCTTTGCTGCTTCATGCTTTTTACAGCAATGTTCATCCACATAAACTCTACCTTGCTACATCTCCAAATAGACTCCCTTCTTTCTCTTTACTGCCTGTTCAATATCACTATTCCACCAAGCATCACTTCCATTGTTACCCACTATTGTGGTGCCACAGACCTCTTCAGCAGCAGTGACAACACAGTTCTTAAAACATTCCCACATCTTTTCTACATCCCTCTCACATGACTTCAGCTCCTTCAAACGTTCTCTGAGTAAGTTAGAGTAATACTGATGATTTTCAGGGAGCCCATTAGTAATTAAGTGACCTCCATTAATCATTATTTCCTTGTTGCCCATTAATAATTAAGTGACCTCCATTAATCATTATTTCCTTGTTTCCCCAGTTCAGTGATTGAAAGACATTTTGCAATCTGGCATTGAAGAGCTTGGGAGATATAGTGTCACCTTGTCTCACTGCCTTTCCAATTTTTACACCTCCTGTTTCATCAAACAGTCAAACCTTTGCATTAAAAAAAAAAAAAAAAAAAATCAAAACAGCATGAACAAAAATTGGAGAGAGAATTAGGCAAGGTGACACCATATCTCCTGGGCTCTTCAATATGACATTGGAAAATGTCTTTCAATCATTGACCTGGGAAGACAAGGAGATACAGATTAATGAAGATTGTTTAGCCCACCTTCATTCTGCTGACAGCATAGTATTTTTTATAAGTACCTCCCTCAGAACTTGCTGATAAGAGTGAAGAAGTGGAGTTAAAGGTGAACTTACAGAAAATAAAATTGATGTACAATGCTTTTACAAGAACTGGATATTTAGAGGTGGATGGGGGAATGTCATCTTTCAGTCACTGAACTGGAAATACAAAGGGGAAAAGATTAATGGTGATTATTTAAACAAACCATTTAAAAGTTGTCTAAATGCCTCAATCATATACAGTGTAACTTGTCTAATTCGAACGTTTTTAATTCGAATTCTTGGTTAATTCGAATTTTTCATATGGTCCCTTGAATTTTCTATAGAAATAATGTTAAAAAAAAAAAAACCCTTTAATTCGAACTTTTTTTTGCTTAATTCGGAAAAAAAAAAAAAAAAAAAAAAAAAAAACATTTTCGTATTCTTGTATTTTCAACATTCAACAATTACCTTTTAAAATGGGTACATATTGTTCTGGATGAAGCAACAAGTTAAACCTGAAACTATAGCCAACTGCTTCGGAAAAGCAGGCTTCCAGCACCCGATGACGAGTCTCAACTACATCAAGGTAATGGTGGCGTGGAGATCATACCCACTGTGGAGTGCTGGGAAGACGTAGGCCGTGATGTACCATATGAGGCTTTTGTGAGAGTTGATGACAATTTAGCTGTTTGTGGTGAGCTCACAGATGATGAGATCTTGGCTGATGTTATGAATAAGAAGACCTGCTGTGCATCTTCAGATGAAAAACTGGAATGGCCAGAATTTCCTGAAGAGTGCCTTCCAAATTCAGTAGAGGCCTTGTTTCACCTCCGGCCGTTAAGGAAGTTCGTTTAGGGACAACAGAATGTAAGTGACTCTATTTCATTCACTCGATAAACTTCAGGAATTTACACTTACCCATAACATAAATTCTAAGAAGCAGGCCAAAATTTCATATTTTTTTTACAAAAAATATGTAAATTTATAATATTGTACATTTCTTTTTTATGTTATGAATAAATATGTTGTTTTTTATAGTACTTGAATGTGCCCATATTCAAACTTGCCTAATTCGAATTTGTCGATAATTCAAAAAAAATTTTGTGGTCCCTTCAGCTTCGAATTAAATTATTCAAGTTACATTGTATATCATCATCATCATCGTCAACCATTATCAATCCACTGCTGGACGAAGGTCTCCCCAAGTTTCCTCCACAACGGTCTGTCTTGTGCCAGTCTCCTCCATGTCACCCCTGCACACTTTCGAATTTCATCCACCCATCTCCCATGTGCTCTTCTCCTGGGTCTTTTCCTGTCCCTTGGAATCCAATCTAAAATTTCGGCTGTCCATCGATGATCTGTCCTTCTGACAGTATGTCCAGCCCATTGCCATTTCAGGGATTTAACTCTGATCATGATGTCTTCCACTCTTGTCATTTTTCGGATCCACGAGTTCCTCTTCTTATCTCTCCTAGTTACACCAAGCATGCACCTCTCCATGATGCTTTGAGTTGTCTGCAGCCTTTGTATGTCTCTTTCAGTTAAAGTCCACGTCTCTGCACCATACATAAGCACTGGAAGGATGCATTGATCAAACACTTTTCTTTTAAGACATAATGGCAAATTGCTCTTGAAAATTATGCTGTTTTTTCCAAAAGCCCTCCAGGCAAGTTTTGTACGCCGATTAATTTCTTCATCAATGTGACCCTCACTTGATATCTGCTGTCCAAGATAAACGTACGTGCCTGTTATCTCCAGCTTTTCTCTATCAATCGATAAATCTTCATTTCTTGTAAAAGCATTGAACATCACTTTTGTCTTCTGAAAGTTAATTTTTAATCCCACTTCTTTACTCGTCAGCAAGTTCCTGGATCACACTCTGCAGCTCTGATGGGGTAGTTGTAAAAATGACTACGTCATCAGCAAAACAAAGGTGAGTTAGATAATCTCCATTAATCTTTATCCCTTTGTTTTCCCAGTTCAGTGATTGAAAGGCATTTTCCAGTGTGCCATTAAAGAGCTTCGGAGATAGGGTGTCACCTTGTCTCACTCCCTTTCCAATTTTTATGTGTGTTGTATTTTCAAACAGCCGAATCTTTGCACTTGCATTTTCATAGATGTTATTAATAATATTAATGTATGCATCTTCAATACCACAGGGTTTCAAAGCCATTGTAACTGCTGATGGTTTCACCGAATCAAAGGCCTTTTCATAATCGATAAAAGCCATGCACAATGGAAGTTCATATTCCCTCGCTCTTTCAATTAGATCTCTCAGTACGTGGATATGATCTATTGTGCTGTAGCCACTCCTGAATCCAGCTTGTTCTCTCGGTTGAGCCATGTCCAGTGTTACCTTCAAGCGGTGTGAAAGAACTTTAGTGAAGATTTTATAAACCACTGATAGGAGGCTGATAGGTCTGTAGTTCCTGAGATCCTCAATGTCACCTTTTTTATGTAGCAGGATCATTTTAGCGTTGTTCCAATCCTCAGGAATCTTCCCTTCATTAAGGCATCAAGTGAAAATTTGGGCGAGTACCATTTCAATTTCTCCACTTGCTTCTTGTATGATGTCTACAGTAACTCCATCTTCTCCTGGAGCTTTTCCCTGCTTCATATTCTTGATTGCATGTGCAACTTCTGCTGGGAGGACTGGAAGAACTCTGGTACTGGTACCTTTCATGATGTCTGGAGTACATGTATATCATCCCTTTCATATAATTTGGAGTAGAAATCTTTCACTCTTGTCAACATTTCGCCTATATTTCTTGTTACAGAACCATCTTCTTTTCTCAGTGCCATAATCTGTTTTCTTCCCTTACTGAGATGTCCCTTTGCTATCTTTAGGCTTTGGTTGTTTTCAATTGCTTTCCTCACTAGTTCACAGTTGAATTTCCTTACGTCTTCAGTGATACTTTTTCGTACTGTCTTGTATAGCTCTATATATTCCACTTTGGAAGTCACATCTTCTTTAGTTGTCCTCATCTCTCTTCTTTTTTGCATCAACATTTTGGTTTTTCCGAATAATTTGTTCACATGCAACTTGTTCTTAGACCCAGCTAATTTTGTTGCTGTTTCCATAAGAGCTTTGGTTACTTTTCTGTTAACTTCAGAAATATCCACTTCTTCGGATGTTAGGCCTTCTAAAGCAGAGAATCTGTTCTTCAGTTCCAACTTGAAAGTATCATGGTGTTTTTTAAGGTTGGTTATGTCAATACATTTTGTTTGTCTTATGAGCTTGCCACGTTCGAGTTTAGTGTTGAGGTGCATCTTACATCTCACCAATCTATGGTCACTACCTGTGTTGAACTTGTTTAGCACATTGCAGTCTTCTATGACGAATTTTTTTGTTACACATAATAAAATCAGTTTCACTTGTCGTCCCATTTGGATGTCTCCATGTCCATTTCCTGTGTTGCTTTTTCTTGAAAAAGGAGTTCAAGATGAAAAACCCTTCTGCCTCTGCAAACTCTACGAGAGTATTTCCACGCTGGTCTTTGTTGCCGTGACCGAATTTACCAACTGAAGTTTCATTCTGTTGCTGTTGCCCTATTTTTGCATTGAAATCTCCCATAATTATCTTCAAGTGCTGCTTATCTTTATTATTTAGATGACAAAATTCCTCATAAAATTCTTTAATTTCTTCTTCAGAATGACTTGTGGTGGGTGCATAAGTTGAATAATCTGAGCCTTGTATCTTCTCGAGAGTTGGATAATGAGTCGTACAGCTCTGTCAGAGGAACTTTCAACTTCTACAACATTATCCTTCAGTTTCTTGTTTATTATAAATCCAACACCACTAGTTCTGCCAGTATCTGTCTCACGATAGTAGAAGAGATGTCCACTTTTCAGTTCAATGAGATCTTCTCCTTTTCTCCTTACCTCACTTAGCCCGACGATGTCCCACTTGATCCTTTGTAGTTCTTCCAATTCAAGGAGCCTTGAATCAGAAGATAGGGGGCGTCCATTATACGTAGCCAAGGTCAGCATCAGATGGTAGCCTAGTCCGGTCCTCCAGGGATTCTTAGCACCCTCTGCCTTCATGTCGCACTGGTCGCTGCCTTGGCCAGGTACATTCCAGCTGCTGGAGACTGAGGGCCAAGATTTAAGTTGTGGAGTCACTTTTGAGGGGTTTGGCCATAACTCACCACGCTGGCCAAGCGGGTTGGTGAGTGTGGGATAGCATTTCCTCTAATCCCGATGGTATAGTTATACCGCTATTGGCGGTCGTCAGAGCCTCTTTAGTGGGAACAGGATGCACCACGAGAAGGCGGGGTTCACATTTGTCAAGGAGAGGCTGTGATGTTACGCATCTCCTGACCTTACATCTCACACTGTATGTGTGTGTGTGTGTGTGTGTGTGATTTTTGATTTTTTTTAAATATTATGCGGAAACTAATTCTCTCCCATTTAAAAAAATCCTGGAGCCTCTGCTGTATTTCACTTAAGAAGGGAGAGAGCAGCCCTCTTCTTTCCATGCTGTTTTGTTTATGATAGCAACCTATGCACAGTATTCTCATGAGACAGGGTACCAATAATTTATTGTTCTGTAACAGGTGTTTTTGTCATGATGATGTAACTCAATCTGTTACAGCTAACTTTTGTACATTCCATCAGTAGAAGGAAATGGATCTACATCATATTTTCTTTAGAATTTTCTGTGGGGATTACAAAATTTATGGTAAGAGTTCTTTGAAAATTCCCTTGTAGAAAACCTATTAAAATGTCTTCCTAAATCTTCTTGGAGCTATGCCTGTTAGAAAGAAAAAAGAGACAGAATCCCAAAATGCCAGTTACTTGTATTTCCTTAGAAATATTTTATGTGTCGTGCTATTTTAGTATAATTGTAATTACCATGCATTGGGTCTCTAAATTATGGTAAAATAACAAGTATACAGCCTTACAGGGAATATACTGTTGTGCGTGACCATTTTTACTCAAATGCAAAATTGGGTTATGGCTATAGCAATTCATGTTCTTCAGTATGTGAAGGTTTTTTATAAGAAATGAACATGCAAGTTTATGCAAGTAGACATGCCTCAAAAAGCATTTGGTTATAGTGGTAGGTTGATTACTTCCATTTATGACAATATCAAGAATAACCATCAACATTCAGTTAAAATAAGTGAATATAAAATTTACTTATCAATTTTTTTTTACCACTAATTAGTAACTTGTTAAAAAAAGAATGTGCAGAGCATCAAATATTTTTGGCCAAAACTGTCACCGATAATGGCGCATTATTAACCTCAGATGACAATAAGTCAGTCATTGATAAAGCTGGTGTATATTGTATCCCAACAAAAACTACCACCAATCAGAAAGATTTTATGTACAAACCTGATGTTGAACCTGATTGGGAAAATGTCTGAATTCTTACATCGCACCAATCTCATAGACATACTTCTCACTTCGGAAGCTTTGATCATTGAAAATTATAAAATAAAATGTTGTAATAATAATTCACCTATAGACCTTCCACATGCATGGAGATACATTTTAGAATCTGAAAACTAATGTATAATTACACATAAGTCAAATAAACCTTAGTTACTTGGCTTGGCCAACTGGCAGGACGAATATGTCAGCGTGGCTCCCACAGATGGCGCTATGTGTGAACTGCGCAATGAGGTATAGAGGTTCGTTCCTGATACGCTGATGTTTAAGTATTGCCTATCATTCAGGCACATCACATTGCATCTGTGATCATTACAGAGGACTGGGCACCTCTGAATCCTTCGATCCACTGATGAAGGCATAATATGTGCTGAAACATGTATGGATTCTCGTAGCAAGAGTAGAATTGAGATAGGTCCTGTGGTTTTTATCTTCGTTAGATTTTACTACTCATGAGATTTTAAGTTCATTTGAAGTTTGTCCTTTTATATCTGGTTTCACACCTTTTATTCATTTCCCCCTTCAATTCGTCATTTTTACCTTCTGCTATGTTATATAGCTTATCAACTGATTGTAGTATTGTTCTTGTATGGATGATACTGGATAGCAATTGAAATAAGCCTACTTTTGAAGTTAGGGTAAGTCCTTTGTATTTTGCTACTTGTTGATATTACCAGGGGCATAACGACCTCTGCTTAATATGCTATTTGTATAAACACGTGATGAACAGTATTTCAGCTACTATAATTAGTAGCTACATATTTATTTATTTATGCCTCAAAAAACTTAAAAATTACATCTCCTGGAATGGAAAGCAAACCCACATCTCTCAATTTACGTTCGAGTATGTTACCATTACACCACCCAGAACAAGGAACCTCCAAGCAACTGAGAATGTATTTTTTGGGACTGAGATCAGTGATTACAAAATATATGTCGGGAGATGTGGGCTTGATTCCCATTCCAGGACAATGTAATTTTAAAGTTTTCTGAGGCATGTCTAATTTGGCAGTGTTCTGCCAGTAGCATCTATTTCAGATACAAGTTTAGTTAATTATTGCCAATATGCAATAATTTTGTTGCTTTCATTTTGTTTTAACAGATTGTGATAGAAACTCAAAAGGCCAAGCAAACACTTGCTGATATTGAAGCTCGCCATGCTGATATCCTGAAACTAGAAGCAAGCATCAAGGAACTCCATGATATGTTTATGGACATGGCTGTACTTGTGGAAAGTCAGGTCAGTTAAATTATTAGTATTGGAAACATCAAGAAGTAAAATTTAACATTTTGTAGAATTTCATGAAACATATATTGTGGTTATTATATTTGCACTTTTAAGGTATTAACCTCTTGCAAAGTGCGCATAGTTTACGTGCAATTCATAAATGAAAAAACCATGAGGAATAACCACTCACCATAAAGATCATGGTAACCTCCAATGGACCAAACACTTCCAACACGTCAATTCATCGTGATGTAACTGGGCTTCCACAGGTTTACAGACCTCTTGCTTACGCTTCTTATTTTCGGGTGTGAAACATCGTTTTTTTCCTTTGCCTTATAGTATGTTACTATAATGCTTGTCAATTCGATAAAAATCATACATACAACTCATTCATACAATTCAAGTAAAAACTATGTACATAAACCTTACATTCACAGGTGATTAAACCTTAGTCAACTCTAATTATGGAACTCCTCCTTCTGTTTCACAACCTCTGCTACTCCCACTGCAATTGTCACACCCATTCAGCCCCGCACATCCAATCCTCTAGTACTTTCGACAGATCCCTGTCATCTTCAGGAGGCAGGTGTGTCTCATCCGCCCACCGCAGCTCAAGTGAGCAGAGCCATCGAGGCCTGGGCTCCAGTCGCTATCTCTGAATCGTTGTGTCTCTGGCGCCATCTATTGTCCCTGCTGCTCTTTTTTCTCTCTTTCTTTTTACGCTGCTGTTCAATTTTTATTAGGGCTTTCCATTGTTCGTTTAAGTTATTTGGCTCATTAATGTTGCATAATCTTGATCTGTTTTTTCAATTAACACTGATTCTGCAATTCTTAACTGCTTTTCGTTTTTACAGCTCTTAATAATTTTAATATCTTCAAATCTTGGACATTTTTGATTTTCCATACAGTATTGGGTCAATGCTGTCTTAGCCTCTTTTTATTCCAATTATTAATATGCTGATTCAATCTATACTTTAATTTATTCTTGGTGCTGCCTATATATGACACAGGTGGTTGCTGGTTTATTGGGATTTCATAAATTCCTGCTCTATCTAATTGGCTAATTTTTTCATTTTTAATCACTAAATTTTTTACAGTAAGTACCTGATTTCCTACCTGTATGCCATACTTGCCACAAACTTTATTAATTTCTGCTGAAACATTTTCTATATATGGTATTGCTCCCACATATTTTACAAGTTTTTTATCACTCTTGACCTTATTGTAACCTTGAGTTACTTCATAAATCCATTTTTTAATACCTGTTTAGGGTATCCAAAAGCATATGCAATTTTTTCAATATATTCAATTTCTTCCTTTCTATACTGTTCAATTGATGAATGTGTTAAACTTCTTTTAATTAGTGTTTTAATACTATTTCTTTTATGTGTTAATGGATGTGATGACTGAAATGGTATAAGTACTGGGATATATGAAGATTTTCTATGCACTCTGAATTGTAAACTCTCCTCTGTTTTAATAATCAAAACGTCCAAAAATGCCAAAGTATTGTCATGTTCTTGTTCTACTGTCAGTTTTATAGATGGATAAATTTCACTATACTTTTTTGTCAAGTCCTCAAGTTCATCATTTTTTAGCCTGGATAACAGAAAAATGTCATCAACATATCTGCAGTATATCAGTGGTGGATCCTCGAGTTTACTTAACATTTTTCCTCAATGTCACTCATTATAATTTCAGCAAATAAAGTTGACAGTGGTGACCCCATAGGTCCACCATGATTTTGTTTGTACATCTTGTTGTTAAACTTAAAAATGTTATTTTCATATATGTACAATAAAATTTCTCTTAACTCCTCTATTTGTATTGCATTCATTGTCTGTAGCACATACAATTTTTCAATAATTATTTCTATTGCCTGAGGTACTGGTGTGCTAGGAAAAAGAGCTCTCACATCCATACTAGCCATATGATATTCACTTAAATCTTGTTTAATTACTTTAATTTTCTCAATAAATTTGTATGTATTCTTCACAGTGAACCTTGTCTTCATGAACACAGGTGCCAAAAATTTGTAGATATTCTTTTCTAGTTTTATTAGTGGGAATTCCTTTTTGATACAATCACTCTCATAGGTGTATCAGGCTTATGAGTTTTTATTTTTGCAATCATTTTTGGTATTCCAGTACCCATTGGTGGGTATGCTTTCTTTATTTCATCAGGCAAGGTGCTGTGATTTCTTATTCTAGCTAAGTACCTTACTTGAGATTCTGTTGGGTCTTTTGTCAGAATGCTGCAATTTAGTTCTTCTATAGCTCTATTCATCTTTAGATCATATTCAGTTGTGTTTAATATTACAATTTGCCCTGTTTTATCAGCTTCACATAATTTAATTGTTGGGTCATCTCTTAATTTAATCAGTTGTTCTTTCTCATACTGAATTTTATCTATATGATATTTCTTTTTCTTACTTTTTTCATTAAATTCTTTCAAAACAATTCTATACAGTTTACTTCGAAAATTTTCACGTTCTTCTGCTGGTACACTGCGTGCCATTTCTTCGAAGTTGGGTATTAATTCCTCCGTCCTCGGCAGGCTCCGTGGAAACGCAAATTTTTTACCTCTCTGCAAAATAGCTCTTTGCGTGAAGCTCAAGGTCAAGTTGGAGTTATTCTGATATACCTCATACATATTCTCCCGTTGTTCTTGTACACGTTGTCTGTCAATCATCACGTGCAACTTTTTTTCCATGACTGCTCTTGAGCATTTTTTTCGTATTCCACGATGTCAAAAATTTCTCTGAAGGTTACATCCAAAATCTCATCTCTCCAATTACCGTCGAACTTTCTATACTTTTCATAACATATCAAATCGATTAAATGTAAACATTTCATATTCAAGTTAAAAATCAGTTTCCTTTTATTGACAATTTCAGCTCTTAATCTCTTTTTTTGGCACTCCTGGATTATTCTATTATCCTTAGCAGTGACTGGGCAATTCCGTATTTTTAAATACTTTGGTGTTATTTCTAGGTCACGGCACGTCACCAAAAATTCTTCTTGATTTTCTGACTTTACTAATTTAATTTTAGCCTTCTTAAACGCCTTAATATCTCTCATCTCGAAGTTGTGAAATTGATTCCTATAGCGCATAATACCAGAGTATGATAGCGACTGCAAACCCCTCACCTCAACTATCCCAGCTCAGAATTTTGCGTGTAATTCTCAATTATTATATCTGCACTTTTAAGGTATTAACCTCTTGCAAAGTGCGCATAGTTTACGTGCAATTCATAAATGAAAAAACCATGAGGAATAACCACTCACCATAAAGATCATGGTAACCTCCAATGGACCAAACACTTCCAACACGTCAATTCATCGTGATGTAACTGGGCTTCCACAGGTTTACAGACCTCTTGCTTACGCTTCTTATTTTCGGGTGTGAAACATCGTTTTTTTCCTTTGCCTTATAGTATGTTACTATAATGCTTGTCAATTCGATAAAAATCATACATACAACTCATTCATACAATTCAAGTAAAAACTATGTGCATAAACCTTACATTCACAGGTGATTAAACCTTAGTCAACTCTAATTATGGAACTCCTCCTTCTGTTTCACAACCTCTGCTACTCCCACTGCAATTGTCACACCCATTCAGCCCCGCACATCCAATCCTCTAGTACTTTCGACAGATCCCTGTCATCTTCAGGAGGCAGGTGTGTCTCATCCGCCCACCGCAGCTCAAGTGAGCAGAGCCATCGAGGCCTGGGCTCCAGTCGCTATCTCTGAATCGTTGTGTCTCTGGCGCCATCTATTGTCCCTGCTACTCTTTTTTCTCTCTTTCTTTTTACGCTGCTGTTCAATTTTTATTAGGGCTTTCCATTGTTCATTTAAGTTATTTGGCTCATTAATGTTGCATAATCTTGATCTGTTTTTTCAATTAACACTGATTCTGCAATTCTTAACTGCTTTTCGTTTTTACAGCTCTTAATAATTTTAATATCTTCAAACCTTGGACATTTTTGATTTTCCATACAGTATTGGGTCAATGCTGTCTTAGCCTCTTTTTATTCCAATTATTAATATGCTGATTCAATCTATACTTTAATTTATTCTTGGTGCTGCCTATATATGACACAGGTGGTTGCTGGTTTATTGGGATTTCATAAATTCCTGCTCTATCTAATTGGCTAATTTTTTCATTTTTAATCACTAAATTTTTTACAGTAAGTACCTGATTTCCTACCTGTATGCCATACTTGCCACAAACTTTATTAATTTCTGCTGAAACATTTTCTATATATGGTATTGCTCCCACATATTTTACAAGTTTTTTATCACTCTTGACCTTATTGTAACCTTGAGTTACTTCATAAATCCATTTTTTTAATACCTGTTTAGGGTATCCAAAAGCATATGCAATTTTTTCAATATATTCAATTTCTTCCTTTCTATACTGTTCAATTGATGAATGTGTTAAACTTCTTTTAATTAGTGTTTTAATACTATTTCTTTTATGTGTTAATGGATGTGATGACTGAAATGGTATAAGTACTGGGATATATGAAGTTTGATTATTAAAACAGAGGAGAGTTTACAATTCAGAGTGCATAGAAAATCTTCATATATCCCAGTACTTATACCATTTCAGTCATCACATCCATTAACACATAAAAGAAATAGTATTAAAACGCTAATTAAAAGAAGTTTAACACATTCATCAATTGAACAGTATAGAAAGGAAGAAATTGAATATATTGAAAAAATTGCATATGCTTTTGGATACCCTAAACAGGTATTAAAAAAATGGATTTATGAAGTAACTCAAGGTTACAATAAGGTCAAGAGTGATAAAAAACTTGTAAAATATGTGGGAGCAATACCATATATAGAAAATGTTTCAGCAGAAATTAATAAAGTTTGTGACAAGTATGGCATACAGGTAGGAAATCAGGTACTTACTGTAAAAAATTTAGTGATTAAAAATGAAAAAATTAGCCAATTAGATAGAGCAGGAATTTATGAAATCCCAATAAACCAGCAACCACCTGTGTCATATATAGGCAGCACCAAGAATAAATTAAAGTATAGATTGAATCAGCATATTAATAATTGGAATAAAAAAGAGGCTAAGACAGCATTGACCCAATACTGTATGGAAAATCAAAAATGTCCAAGGTTTGAAGATATTAAAATTATTAAGAGCTGTAAAAACGAAAAGCAGTTAAGAATTGCAGAATCAGTGTTAATTGAAAAAAACAGATCAAGATTATGCAACATTAATGAGCCAAATAACTTAAACGAACAATGGAAAGCCCTAATAAAAATTGAACAGCAGCGTAAAAAGAAAGAGAGAAAAAAGAGCAGCAGGGACAATAGATGGCGCCAAAGACACAACGATTCAGAGATAGCGACTGGAGCCCAGGCCTCGATGGCTCTGCTCACTTGAGCTGCGGTGGGCGGATGAGACACACCTGCCTCCTGAAGATGACAGGGATCTGTCGAAAGTACTAGAGGATTGGATGTGCGGGGCTGAATGGGTGTGACAATTGCAGTGGGAGTAGCCAGAGGTTGTGAAACAGAAGGAGGAGTTCCATAATTAGAGTTGACTAAGGTTTAATCACCTGTGAATGTAAGGTTTATGTACATAGTTTTTACTTGAATTGTATGAATGAGTTGTATGTATGATTTTTATCGAATTGACAAGCATTATAGTAACATACTATAAGGCAAAGGAAAAAAACGATGTTTCACACCCGAAAATAAGAAGCGTAAGCAAGAGGTCTGTAAACCTGTGGAAGCCCAGTTACATCACGATGAATTGACATGTTGGAAGTGTTTGGTCCATTGGAGGTTACCATGATCTTTATGGTGAGTGGTTATTCCTCATGGTTTTTTCATTTATGAATTGCACGTAAACTATGCGCACTTTGCAAGAGGTTAATACCTTAAAAGTGCAAATATAATAATTGAGAATTACACGCAAAATTCTGAGCTGGGATAGTTGAGGTGAGGGGTTTGCAGTCGCTATCATACTCTGGTATTATGCGCTATAGGAATCAATTTCACAACTTCGAGATGAGAGATATAAAGGCGTTTAAGAAGGCTAAAATTAAATTAGTAAAGTCAGAAAATCAAGAAGAATTTTTGGTGACGTGCCGTGACCTAGAAATAACACCAAAGTATTTAAAAATACGGAATTGCCCAGTCACTGCTAAGGATAATAGAATAATCCAGGAGTGCCAAAAAAAGAGATTAAGAGCTGAAATTGTCAATAAAAGGAAACTGATTTTTAACTTGAATATGAAATGTTTACATTTAATCGATTTGATATGTTATAAAAAGTATAGAAAGTTCGACGGTAATTGGAGAGATGAGATTTTGGATGTAACCTTCAGAGAAATTTTTGACATCGTGGAATGCGAAAAAAATGCTCAAGAGCAGTCATGGAAAAAAAGTTGCACGTGATGATTGACAGACAACGTGTACAAGAACAACGGGAGAATATGTATGAGGTATATCAGAATAACTCCAACTTGACCTTGAGCTTCACGCAAAGAGCTATTTTGCAGAGAGGTAAAAAATTTGCGTTTCCACGGAGCCTGCCGAGGACGGAGGAATTAATACCCAACTTCGAAGAAATGGCACGCAGTGTACCAGCAGAAGAACGTGAAAATTTTCGAAGTAAACTGTATAGAATTGTTTTGAAAGAATTTAATGAAAAAGTAAGAAAAAGAAATATCATATAGATAAAATTCAGTATGAGAAAGAACAACTGATTAAATTAAGAGATGACCCAACAATTAAATTCTGTGAAGCTGATAAAACAGGGCAAATTGTAATATTAAACACAACTGAATATGATCTAAAGATGAATAGAGCTATAGAAGAACTAAATTGCAGCATTCTGACAAAAGACCCAACAGAATCTCAAGTAAGGTACTTAGCTAGAATGAGAAATCACAGCACCTTGCCTGATGAAATAAAGAAAGCATACCCACCAATGGGTACTGGAATACCAAAAATGATTGCAAAAATAAAAACTCATAAGCCTGATACACCTATGAGAGTGATTGTATCAAAAAGGAATTCCCCACTAATAAAACTAGAAAAGAATATCTACAAATTTTTGGCACCTGTGTTCATGAAGACAAGGTTCACTGTGAAGAATACATACGAATTTATTGAGAAAATTAAAGTAATTAAACAAGATTTAAGTGAATATCATATGGCTAGTATGGATGTGAGAGCTCTTTTTCCTAGCACACCAGTACCTCAGGCAATAGAAATAATTATTGAAAAATTGTATGTGCTACAGACAATGAATGCAATACAAATATAGGAGTTAAGAGAAATTTTATTGTACATATATGAAAATAACATTTTTAAGTTTAACAACAAGATGTACAAACAAAATCATGGTGGACCTATGGGGTCACCACTGTCAACTTTATTTGCTGAAATTATAATGAGTGACATTGAGGAAAAAATAATAAGTAAACTCGAGGATCCACCACTGATATACTGCAGATATGTTGATGACATTTTTCTGTTATCCAGGCTAAAAAATGATGAACTTGAGGACTTGACAAAAAAGTATAGTGAAATTTATCCATCTATAGAACTGACAGTAGAACAAGAACATGACAATACTTTGGCATTTTTGGACGTTTTGATTATTAAAACAGAGGAGAGTTTACAATTCAGAGTGCATAGAAAATCTTCATATATCCCAGTACTTATACCATTTCAGTCATCACATCCATTAACACATAAAAGAAATAGTATTAAAACACTAATTAAAAGAAGTTTAACACATTCATCAATTGAACAGTATAGAAAGGAAGAAATTGAATATATTGAAAAAATTGCATATGATTTTGGATACCCTAAACAGGTATTAAAAAAATGGATTTATGAAGTAACTCAAGGTTACAATAAGGTCAAGTGATAAAAAACTTGTAAAATATGTGGGAGCAATACCATATATAGAAAATGTTTCAGCAGAAATTAATAAAGTTTGTGGCAAGTATGGCATACAGGTAGGAAATCAGGTACTTACTGTAAAAAATTTAGTGATTAAAAATGAAAAAATTAGCCAATTAGATAGAGCAGGAATTTATGAAATCCCAATAAACCAGCAACCACCTGTGTCATATATAGGCAGCACCAAGAATAAATTAAAGTATAGATTGAATCAGCATATTAATAATTGGAATAAAAAAGAGGCTAAGACAGCATTGACCCAATACTGTATGGAAAATCAAAAATGTCCAAGGTTTGAAGATATTAAAATTATTAAGAGCTGTAAAAACGAAAAGCAGTTAAGAATTGCAGAATCAGTGTTAATTGAAAAAAACAGATCAAGATTATGCAACATTAATGAGCCAAATAACTTAAACGAACAATGGAAAGCCCTAATAAAAATTGAACAGCAGCGTAAAAAGAAAGAGAGAAAAAAGAGCAGCAGGGACAATAGATGGCGCCAGAGACACAACGATTCAGAGATAGCGACTGGAGCCCAGGCCTCGATGGCTCTGCTCACTTGAGCTGCGGTGGGCGGATGAGACACACCTGCCTCCTGAAGATGACAGGGATCTGTCGAAAGTACTAGAGGATTGGATGTGCGGGGCTGAATGGGTGTGACAATTGCAGTGGGAGTAGCAGAGGTTGTGAAACAGAAGGAGGAGTTCCATAATTAGAGTTGACTAAGGTTTAATCACCTGTGAATGTAAGGTTTATGTACATAGTTTTTACTTGAATTGTATGAATGAGTTGTATGTATGATTTTTATCGAATTGACAAGCATTATAGTAACATACTATAAGGCAAAGGAAAAAACGATGTTTCACACCCGAAAATAAGAAGCGTAAGCAAGAGGTCTGTAAACCTGTGGAAGCCCAGTTACATCACGATGAATTGACGTGTTGGAAGTGTTTGGTCCATTGGAGGTTACCATGATCTTTATGGTGAGTGGTTATTCCTCATGGTTTTTTCATATATTGTGGTTGTATCTCTCTGAAACTGAATCATCAGAGTCTCATTTAAATAGTATTCTACTTTACAGCTTGAAAGTTGTGCTACCCAGCAGATGGTTCATTACATTTTTGTACAATTTTTAATTACATAAAAACAATAATGGCACATATATATTTCTTACTTTGATCACAGCAGATGTTTAAAAATGAGATCATTGCACACAATGGCAACTTTCTATTGTTTTATCAAGTTTGCAGATATTTTTCTCAGTGGATATGTATGAGGGGATGTTGAAAAGTTCTTGGCCTAACCCACTTCCTGTCATTGTAGCATTATTTTGTCACTGCAGCTTGAAAGAGTGTTCTTTTGTATTGTAAAGTGCCAATTTTCAGACTAATAGTTTTTTTTTGTTTGTTTTCTTTTCAGATGTTTGACATCTTGACTGAGTCATGTCAATGCAAAGTGTTGAATATTTGAATGTGGCACGTCTGGCTGTCATGAAATTTCTGTTCCTGCAGAAGAAAACTGCAAAGGAAATCTGAGTGTATGATGCAAACATTAAGTGACAAGTAACTTACATATTCCACTGTGAAGAAATGGTGTGCCAACTTTCAGCGTGGAGACTTTGAGACCGAAGATACAGCAAGATCTGGGCGGCCTTCAACAGTGACAACACCCGCAATTGCTGATCGTGTTCATGACTTGATTTTGTCAGATCGGCGAATCTCGGCTAAAACAATAGCTGAGACACTGGAGATATCCAGGGAACGTGTTGGGTTCATAATTCATGAGCATTTGGATATGCAAAAGATATCAGCAAAGTGGGTGCCCAAATGTTTGAACGCCGATGGGGAAATAAAAATTAGTGGACACTTCAAAATCAGTTTTGCAGCATTTCGAGCGATCTGATGATAATTTTTTTAGAAATTTAAGACTCAAAGGTCTACTGGAAAGGTCATGGCAATAGTTTTTTGGGATTCGGAAGACGTTTTACTGACTATCTCCCGAATGGCCAAACAATAAATGTTGAATACTATTCCAACTTGCTATGCCGATTAAAGGAGGCGTTGAAGGAAAAAAAGGCGAGGAAAACTGCAGAAAGGTGTTCTCTCTTTGCAGGACAAAGCGCTGGCTCACAAGGCTGGCAAGAAAGTAATGGACGTTTCGAGGGATCTGGGGTTTAAGTGCATACATTATCCACCCTACTCACCAGACCTTATTCCATCAGACTATTTCCTGTTCCCAAAACTGAAAAAAAGTTTGAAAGGTAGGCGTTTTTCGAATGATTCGGAGGTGATATCAGCAGCACAGCAGTATTTGGATGATCAGACTTCAAAATTTTTTGGGTCTGGTTCATTTGCCCGACGTTTACTTCACCGAAGGGTCACTTGACCGAAAATCACTTCACCGAAAAAAATTGTTTCACCGAAAGATCACTTGATCGAAGCGTTCATTTCACCGAAGGGTCACTTGATCGAAAGGTACATTTCACCGAAGGGTCACTTGATCGAAAAGTTCATTTCACCGAAAGGTCTCTTTACCTAAAAGTTCATTTCATCGAAAGGTCATTTCACCGAAGGGTCAGTTTATCGAAAACGCTAGATTTCATTACAGGATCTGTTGAAGCATGGTGCAAGTTTGACAGACAGACCACCGAAACGTTAGGGGATCATACTCAAATTGCACTTTTGATTTCTCCGTGTCACAGAGAACGCAAAGATTTAGTTTTAAGGCAAAAATAATTAATTTTAAGTCCCTATGCCTCGGCCTAGGCCTTTTTAGCAAGTTTTATCATGTTCATACGTTTTTCACAAAAATCATGTTCAGTGCTCATGTTCATAAATAGTTTACATGATAAGTCAAGTTAATAATGTTGCACATTTATTCAGGCAAAAAAGAATCAATATTAGGGCCGTAGGCCTCGCTTAGGCCTTTTTAGCAAATTTTAACCGTGCGTGCTCATGTTCATAAGGTTTACATAACAACTCAAGTTAATGATGTTGTACACTTATTTAGGCCAAAAGAATCAGTCATAAAGCCCACGGCCTCGGCTTAGGCCCTTTTAGAAAATTTTAATCCTGCATGCTCATATTTATAAGGTTTACATAAAATGTCAAGTTAATAATGTCGCACATTTATTCAGGCAAAAAGAATCAATATTAGTGCCGTAGGCCTCGCTTAGGCCTTTTTAGCAAATTTTAACGGTGCGTGCTCATGTTCATAAGGTTTACATAAAAAATCAAGTTAATGATGTTACACATTTTTTCAGGCAAAAAGACGTAGGCCTCGCTTAGGCCTTTTTAGCAAATTTTAACCGTGCGTGCTCATGTTCATAAGGTTTACATAAAAAATCAAGTTAATGATGTTACACATTTTTTCAGGCAAAAAGAATCAATTTTAGGGCCCTAGGCCTCCGCTTAGGCCTTCTTAGCAAATTTTAATCGTGCGTGCTCATATTTATAAGGTTTACGCAAAAAGTCAAGTTAATAATGTTGCACATTTATTCAGGCAAAAAAGAATCAATATTAGGGCCGTAGGCCTCGCTTAGGCCTTTTTAGCAAATTTTAACCGTGCGTGCTCATGTTCATAACGTTTACATAACAACTCAAGTTAATGATGTTGTACACTTATTCAGGCCAAAAGAATCAGTCTTTAAATCCCTAGGCCTCGGCTTAGGCCTTTTTAGAAAATTTTAATCCTGCATGCTCATATTTATAAGGTTTACATAAAATGTCAACTTAATAATGTCGCACATTTATTCAGGCAAAAAGAATAAATTTTAGGGCCCTAGGCCTCCGCATAGGCCTTTTTAGCAAATTTTAATCGTGCGTGCTCATATTTATAAGGTTTACGCAAAAAGTCAAGTTAATAATGTTGCACATTTATTGAGACAAAAAAGATTCAATTTTAGGGCCCTAAGCCTCGGCTTAGGCCTTTTAGGAACTCTAAACGAATTTCGCGAAAACGTTCCATGTAAGCCAAGCGAGAATTGTGCTTTAATTTGAAGAAATTAATTGCCGATGATCCGAGGTACACTTGGTTTGAGGGAACTGTACCCCGAACTTCCGTAGTATTATATTCTGTGCCGCTGGAGTCTGTCAGTGTATCCAGGATGTTCCCCTTGAAGTGTCTGCGAAGTCCGTGAGCTTTGGGAGGGGGCTTTCCCCCAAAATGTTAAAATGGACGTGGAGCTGTAAACATTAGAACCTTGCTTTATATAATGATTCTGTACACGATCACGAATTTTCAGGAGGGTGGGATGAATTCACCCTCCCCCAAGTTTCTAAGAGCGCAGACAGGTGTTCAAGGTAAGGGATTTGCTCGCAATTTCTATGCTTCATGTTGTGTTTAGTGCCAAACTATGCATGCCCTTCCCCCTCCCCCAGAAATTTGGTGAAGTCTGTAAAAGGGATACGAGGTGCTTGGTTTTGAGGGCTCTACCCCCAACTTCCGTAATTTTATATTCTGGACCTCTGGAGTCGGTCATCAGTGTATCCTCGATGTTACCCCTGAAGAGCTCTTGGAAACGGGGGGGGGGGGGGGGGGTTCAGTTTCACTCCACATTCCTGAAAATTCGTGGTCGTGTACAGAATCATTATATAAAGCATGGGTCTAATGTTTACAGCTCTACGTCCATTTTAACATTTTGGGGGAAAGCCAACCCCCCCCAAGATGACGGACCTCGCGGACGCTTCAAGGGGAACATCCTGGATACACTGACAGACTCCAGCGGCCCCGAACATAATATTACGGAAGTTGGGGGTACACCCTCCCAAAACTAGGTGTACCTCGGATCCTCGGCAATTTTTTTCTTCAAATTAAAGTGCAATTCTCGCCTCGCTTGGCTTACATGGACCGTTTTCGCGAAATGCGTTTGGAGTTCCCAATTCAGTTCTCAATATATGCCCAGAAACGGCAATCTTTAACCCCCCCCCCCTCTTGATTTTTTTAACTTGACATTTTATGTAAACTTATGAACAAGCAAGATTAGAATTTTCTAAAAACGCCTAAGCTAAAAAAAAAAAAAGGCCTAAGGGCAATAAAATTGATTCTTTTTTGCCTTAATAAATGTGCAACATTATTAACTTATTAACTTGACATTTTATGTAAACTTATAAACCAGCAAGATTAGAATTTTCTAAAAACGCCTAAGCTAAAAAAAAAAAAAAAAAAAAGGCCTAAGGGCAATAAAATTGATTCTTTTTTGCCTGAATAAATGTGCAACATTATTAACTTGACATTTTATGTAAACCTTATGAATATGAGCACGCTCGATTAAAATGTTCTAAAAAGGCCTAAGCTGACCTTGGGCCCTAAAATTGATTCTTTTTTGCCTGAATACATGTGCAACATTATTAACTTGACTTTTACGTAAACCTTATGAATATGAGCACGCACGATTAAAATTTGCGATAAAGGCCTAAGCTGAGGTCTAGGGCCCTAAAATTGATTATTTTTGCCAGAAAAATGTGTAACATTATTAACTTTACTTTTTATGTAAAGCTTATGAACATGAGCAAGCACGATTAAAATTTGCCAAAAAGGCCTAAGCTTAGGCCTACGGCCCTAATATTGATTCTTTTTTGCCTGAATAAATGGGCGACATTATTAACTTGACATTTTATGTAAACCTTATAAATATGAGCACGCACGATTACAATTTTCTAAAAAGGCCTAAGCCGAGACCTAGGGCCCTAAAATTGATTCTTTTTTGCCTGAAAAATTGTGTAACATTATTAACTTTACTATTTATGTAAAGCTTATGAACATGAGCAAGCAAAATTAAAATTTTCTAAAAAAGCCTAAGCTGAGACCTAGGACCCTAAAATTGATTCTTTTTTGCCTGAAAAAATGTGTAACATTATTAACTTTACTATTTATGTAAAGCTTATGAACATGAGCAAGCACGATTAAAATTTGCTAAAAAGGCCTAAGCGAGGCCTATGGCCCTAATATTGATTCTTTTTTGCCTCAATAAATGTGCGACATTATTAACTTGACATTTTATGTAAACCTTATAAATATGAGCACGCAGGATTAAAATTTTCTAAAAAGGCCTAAAACGAGGCCAAGGGCTTTAAGACTGATTCTTTTGGCCTGAATAAGAGTACAACATCATTAACTTTAGTTTTTATGTAAACCTTATAAACATGAGCACGCACGGTTAATATTTTCTAAAAAGGCCTAAGCCGAGGCCTAGGGCCCAAAAATTGATTCTTTTTTGCCTGAATAAATGTGCAACATTATTAGCTGGACATTTTACGTAAACCTTATGAATATGAGCACGCACGATTAAAATGTTCTAAAAAGGCCTAAACCGAGGCCAAGGGCCCTAAAACTGATTTTTTTTTTTTTGTCTGAATAAGTGTGTTTACATAACAACTCATTAACTTGAGTTGTTATGTAAACTTCATGAATATGAGCTCGGGGGATTAAAATTTGGCAAAAAGGCACAGGTCTATCTATGACTTATAATTAATGTTATATTTCGAAAAACCTACTTATGGGGAGGTGTTTAAAAGAAATTAAAAGTGTATTTTTTATACAATCCAATAATGTTTAGGTGACCAGTTTTTTAAAAACCAGCACCATACTCCAACAGATCTATAACAACAAAATTCTAAGTTTTCGATAAACTGACCATTCGGTGAAATGATCTTTCGATATAATGAACTTTTAGGTAAAGTAATCTTTCGGTGAAATGAACTTTTCGATCAAGTGTCCTTTCGATGAAATGAACTTTTAGGTGAAGTGATCTTTCGGTGAAATGAACTTTTCGGTCAAGTGACCCTTCGGTGAAATGTACCTTTCGATCAAGTGATTTTCGGCGAAGTGATTTTCGGTCAAGTGACCTTTCGGTCAAGTGAACGATACCCAAATTTTTTTGGAAGGGTTAAAGAAACTCCAGAAACACTATGTCAAGTGTGTGTTGAACTTTGGGGTGAATATGTGGAATAGTCTGTAAGTTTCATGGCTCTAGCCCATTTCCTTCTTGGTGAGCCAGAAGTCCAAAGACGTAAGGAAAAAAAAAAAAAAATTCATTTTTAAAGGTTATTTTTTCGTATTTTTGTCTCCAGACATAAAGTTCAGTGGCTTGGCATCCATAGATCACAACGACGCAGCTCCAGAGTATTGATTACACCTTCCCAATGACACTGACACAGAACAAGTAATAGAAATACCACATGTACTCACGTGACACGATCATATCTTCAATTGTGTCCATCACTTTAAGTTTAAGTTTAAATTCGGCAGTGCAACTGAAACATTTCCTTTTCAAAGACATCATAAGTAGCAATGAAGGAAAATCTCAGCAGTAAAGAAGTTGGTCAAAATGGCGAAAGACGAACTAAACACAAGGCAGCGCATATGAGATCTGAAAGGAGGAACGCATAGGTTCATGCAGAGCAAGTGCGTACGTTTTCATTGGCTGGTCAACAAAAACAGAGACAGCAAATCAGTCAGAGTTGTCCTTCTCAACAATACAAGATGACCCTCGCCATCCCTTCACAAAACTCACCTGATCTTTAATTACGACCCCCTTCCTCTTCACTCCGTACAAACTCCTGAACTGAGGAATTTTTTTCCGAGGGAGTTCCTTTTCCAATTATACCCCCTCTCCTGCACAATTACCCGGCAGATTTTTTTAAAAATCAAAGGGCCGTAAAAACTTCTTTTTTTTAAATCGGTGTATTATCTGCATCAGTGTATAATCTGCAGAACCTATATTTTCAACTTTTTGAGCAGGTAATCTGAGGATTATACGACAAAAATTACGGTAATAGAACTGGCCATTGAAAGTTTCCTGAGATCTTTTCTTGGCCAACTGTTGCAGCCATTCCGACACATTTCCAAGGTATTCCATGGCTGACAGAGATGACCACTCATTCCATTGCTTGCCATGTACTCTTCCAGTATCATGAAAATTGTTAACCTCTCATTTCATGTTATTTAGGACACATCTTTCCTGAAATACTTTCTTGCATAAGCCCATGTTGCAAAATGATAATAGTTCAGTAGTAACCATCCACAGCTCTTGGAGAAACTTCATGTTGCTCACTCACTAATCAAACTGCTACTGGTAATTAATGGGAGATGTAGCACTTCAGTTTGCTAAGGTGTTGCCATAATTGTTAACCTCTTAGGTGGTAATAACTGTGATCACCTGGCAGTGTCTGTTAGAATCTGAGATACTCTCAGCTACTGATTCTTTGCTTATTGGAAGCATCTGCAAAACTTCCTTAAATTTACTGAGTGACTAAAATATTTTGATTCTGTTAACAGTGATCTGCTGGCTAGTCACATGTGACAGAAGCAGTCTAATTTAGGTCCACAAAAAATTAAATGTTTTGTTCTTTATAACATGAATTCAGTGCTAATGTATCTTGCTGTTGCCAAAGTTCTGAATTTATGTGTTGATTATTTTAATTTGTGTTGATTAACTGTGAAAAATTGCGTATAAAATTTCATGTAAATAAATGTTTGTGATGTCACAGAGGTACGCAGGGAGTCTATTGGGGAAATGAGTAAGCAAGATTTGAGCACCAGAGGTTGAGTAAGTGCTAGATTTGAGTGCCAAATGTTGAAATTCAGTAATGGAAAAGTTTTAATTCTATGATTCCTTTTAATTATACCAAACATGTTTCTGTTGTACAGGGTGTTTCATTCATAGGAGACTCTGAGTTATTGTTTACTATAGACATAATATACAAATAAGACGGTTGCAGCTACAGCAGTACCAACCTGGATAGAGACATGTTTAAATGCAACGCGACTCCGGTATGTCTTGACTGCGTGGCACCCCATTGCGGCCACCATAGGAACCGTTGCCAACTTCTGACATTGAGTTCTCCACACCGTGATAAGCTTAGTTTCACGGCCAGTCTTGGTGCGGTAAACATGTACACAATTGAGCAGAAAGTGTTCTAGGTCAAATCATATTGTACTATGGGTTCATTCAAGGTCATGCGCTCAAATTTCAGAAAACTACTTAAGGTGCAGTGCTGTCAAAAAATGCAATACAAAAGGTGGGGAAAAATTGGAGACAACAGGCACGTTGGTGAATGTCTGTCCAAAGACATGAATTTCCCTGTGACACAGGATGCACCATGTCGCAGGATGCACCATGTCGCGCTCATATGTCATGGAGCCCGTATTCTTTTAAACAACGGTGAACACAGACATGTACTGCGAAATTATTGACACATTTGTTAATCAGTTGGATGAAATTGAGTTACAATGTGACTACTTCCAGCAAGATGGGGTGACCTATCACATGTCCAAAAGTCTACGTCAGTTGTAACCAGCTTCTTTGACGATTGCATAATCTCCAAAGGAATATGGCCACCAAAGTCTCCAGACCTCGGTCTCCCAGACTTTTTCTCATGGGGGATGTTGAAGGGAAAAGTCTATGCCAATAAACCACGCACACTCCAGCAACTGAAAGTGAAATCACCACTGCAATTGACATCAGCCACACTGAGCTATTTAAGAAATTCACAAACATGGAGTGCTAGGTTGCCGGGTGCCTGCACGAAGGAGGCGGGGACTTCCAGCATTTGTTTTGATGTGATATGTTGGACATCTCTCAAGATATGTACTGCCGCAATTGCATTTGTCTACCTTGTGTATTTATGTCTGTAATACATGATAACTCGGGGCCTTCCTACAAGTGAAACACCCTGTATTAATGCATATCAGAATGTTTCAGGATATTACTTTTGAAATTATATAGAAAAACAGAATTACTATCGGGGGGGGGGGCAGTCACATATACTAGTAAGTTTAGAACAAACTTACCATTTTGCAGTGTAAGGATTTTGATATAGTAGCTTATGCATTTTGGTGTTCCAGGCTTTCTGAAAAGAGTGTTGATTTTTAGGTTGAACATTTGCTAAAAGTATTAATATCCAAGGGAAAGTCATGATAAGATACTTAAATTGTATTTGGAATTTGATGTGTTTGAATGAGATATGAAGTGTTCTCTGAATGGTCAGTGCTAGCTGTATGCTGTACATATTGCAATATTTTTTAATCATAAATGCAGGATATAAAGATAAGCACTATTTTATTAAAGTACATTCTGGTTAATTAGTCCATTGGTTGATCAGGACATCCATTTATTAGGGACAGTTCTTGAAGATCATCCCAAATTAACTCTTTGGGATAAAGCTTTTCATAATTGGGATAGACACTTAATTGAGCCAAAGTGTTCTAGGCCTGATGCGTCCCAATTAACCAGAATCTACTGTATTTTAAATCAAAAACTTAGGCGTGCCAAAAAAAGCATAGTCACCTGGTAAAAGAAGATGTTTACCTTTTATTTTTAAACAGATTCATTAATAATTTGTGTTAAAATATTTTTGGGATGAACAAAAAGACTGAATTTTGACCTCTATAAGTGAAAGGTTAACCCACCCTTCATAAATGGAGAATTAAATTGCATCCTTCATAAATGTGTTCATATTTACTCAGGTGTAGAGGAGCTTCATAGATTTTTTCAGTAAATTAACGTGTATTAACTTGGTTAAACTTGTGTACTTTTTGCTGATTACTTTTGTTTGTGTTGGCTATTCTATATCACTAAAGGAAAATCCCTGTTCTTAAACTCTTATGCATTCTGATCATTTGTCAGAAGTGCCTCCATTTTGATTTATTTACCTTTAAATATAAGTGATCTGTTCTTTTCCTTCAGGGTGAACTCGTGAATCGAATAGAATACAATGTGCAGAACTCAGTTGATTATGTAGACCGTGCTAAAGGAGATATAAACAGAGCTATTAAATATCAGAGTAAAGCAAGAAGGGTGAGTTCAATAATTGTTATATGAAATGTGTCACAGTTTTTATCAAGTGTATAATGACTTAAATATGAAGGGATATTATACTGAAGTAGTTTTTCCTCCCCTATGCTGTTTGATTAACCTGTGCAAACTCTCGCATTGCACAGCATGTAGGTATCAGTTGTGTTACGCTGTGAATTCACAACATGGTTAACAATGTTACTGTGTGAAATGTGAACAGAATAGCATATAGAGACATCTGCATTTGCAAATGCTTCTGCACATTTAACATGATAGGTAACCAAAAAAAGTATTGGAATTAGATTTGTATCCTGTGTTTCTTTGTATATATAGTAAAGCAGAGTTTATATGTTTCTCAGTTATACGTCTTTTACATTTATACATCGTTTCCGGTCTGTCCCGATGAATTCCTATTCATTTAAATAGTAAAACATTTCGTTTATACGACGCATAACTGTGGTAATACGCTGTCGTTTTCTCTCATTGGTTAGTCGAAGTTCGCCACTAAGGTCAAATATTTTTTATCTGAGTCATTCTTTGACACCCTTTTTGAACGCAGACTCGAGGCCCGTTTCTTCAGCAGGGACAGAATAATCGTCCACTGACCAGTGGAGGCTACAAAGATAAGGGGTATACACAAAGGTGCGGGGGCTCCCCTTTTCTGTCAGAAGACCCTGAATGAGGGGGATTGGATTGCTTCATTGTTTTGTCAAAGGAGGTTTTCCAATCTCGGAAGCAAACAAAAGTGCCGACAGTTACAAAAGCGATGAAGAAATTGTGATTATTTATGATGAGGATTGGAAACTCCTGAGAGTAGACATAACCTTCAAGGAGTATGTAAATTGCAATGCTGATATGATCACTTCAAAACTCTGCACAGTAGAAGAATTAATAGACGCTAATTTGGAGAATGAGCATTCCAGTAGCAGTCGTGAAGAAAGTGAAGAACCTGTTCGACCATTCTTTCAAGATGCAATGCATAGTATTGATGATACATGAAAAATGCTGTCATAAAAATCAGGGCATTTTGAAATAAGTTCAAAAATTCTGATATTTGAATCTCATTTGCAGGTTTTTCAGTATGTTAACACTTTAAACGGCTTGGGGTTCGCAAAATGGGCTGAAATCAGCTCGAAGGAATATAAGGGCTTGTCCAAAATAATGGAAACACCTTGAAACAATAGGTGTTACACACCTAATATGGTGTGGAAGCACCCTTGGCATTTAAACTGCTTGAATCCTCCTTGGAATGGAAGCATACAAGTCCTGGTTAGTGGTAAGTGGTATGTTGTACCATTCTTCTTGCAGAAACTGCACCAATTCCTTGAGAGATGCCGGAGGAGGATAATGGGACCACACTCTGTTTTTCAACACGGACCACAGGGGCTCAATGATGTTTAAGTCCTGTGATTGTGCAGGCCAGGGAAGGTGTGCAACTTCATTCTCATGTTCCTCAAACCATGATTGAACATTTCAACTTCTATTAATTGGGGCATCATCATCTTAAAAGGTGGAATCACCTGATGGAAACAATGTCTGCGCCATTGAATGCACATGGTCGGCCAAAAGAGGGACATAGTCACCACTACTGATCCATCTGTGTAAGGTGATAATGGGACCTGCTGCAAACCACGAGATCATGGCCCAAACCATTACAGAACCGCCCCCATGCTTCACTGTAGGAAGGAGACAGTCTGGGGTGTAGGCTTCTGCGCGGGTTCTCTACACGTAAACCCGTCCTGTGGTGGAGAATAGTGAGAAACTTGATTCATCAGAAAACAAGCCATGATTCTAGTGATCTGCAGTCCACGTTTTATGTTCCTGGCACCACTGTCGTCTCCGTTTCATATTCACCTGTGACACCAGAGGTTTTGCAATCACAGCTCTGCCGTAAATATTGTGCTTATGCAATTCCCTTCGCACGGTATAGGTCGACACTGGGTTTTGGAGATGTGCATTAAGGTCAGCAGTCGCTTTCGTCGCCGTGGTCTTCCTCCTTACGGTCACAATCCTCTTTAATGTCCTCCTGTCTCTCGCAGGGAGTTTAGTTTTTGTTCCACAGTTGTGTCTCACAGATGATGTTGTGCCGTGAACATTATATGCGGTCATGACCTTCGACACGGTACCTCTCAATACCCCCAATACCTGTGGCACTATGGTTACCGACGCACCGACCAGACGGGCTCCTACAATCTGCCCTCTTTGGAACTCCAACAGGTCACTCATTCTGCCTTTACCTGGAATGAAATTATGCAAACACCAATTTACAATGCAATCACACTGACCCTTGAAACTATAAGCAACACTTTTATACAAAAAAAATTGTAGCTGCATGTTCGTTTTACTCAAAAAGCAGCACATACCAAAGTCACTGTTTTCAGTGAGGTGTTTCCATTATTTTGGACAGCCCCTGTATTCCCTGTCTTAGAAATGTGTCGAATGCAGCTGGAACAAGTGAACCTGCACATCAAAAAGTGTTACTTTCTCCTTAGGTTTGCTATTCAAAGTAGTTATTTAAAGGGATGATTGACACTAATCCTTTCTGGCTGATTGCCGGCTAAAATAGCTATAACAAAGCAAGATGGACCTAAGAATGGAGAGGGAAAATGTTTAAGACATTTGTTTCTGCCCAGTGACAGGGTGCTTGTGTCAGGGGAACTGGCCTTTCCCCATCATGCCTTCAATCATACAGCAGAAATTAGAAGACTAGAAGTGAACTCTTATCACCAGTGACAAGTTTATGGTTAGAACTGCTGAGATGAGAGGGGGAAGGGAATTATTGTTTATCTTCTAAGATGCAGGAGCTTTTGTAAAACCTGGCCACTATGTGAACATTTCTGTTTGGGGAGCACAAAAATTTTTGATCACCATTTGGTTCAGGTACATAGGCCGCTTAAAGGGTTGATAAACTGTTGAAATACAGATAAGCTGTTAATCGCATTGGAAAATCTTTCCTCAAAAACTTAGCCATACCATAATTAGCATCAGTAAATGCATTATGAGAAATTTGAAGTAAACTCTGATTATGATAGCTGTACAAAGTTCTTGTATTTTATTTTATTTTGCTCTTAATGTTGCAAAATAAAAACAACAACAAAAAAACTATGAAGGATGCTATACTGGTAGTTCGAGTTTTAGTACTACTTTTAACAATGTTAAAAAGCTGCAATGTGTGTAATCTCTTACATTTTTATTATTGTTCTGCATTATATATGCAGTTCAGGGAACAGTATTAAACCAGGGGTACAAGGTTGGAAATCACAAAAACTTGCTAAATTTTACTACTACAATTTCAAGACTATGCATGCCTCCAGAGAAAATTGTTTCCTAGATTTTCTTAAAAGCTTCAAATTTTGTTAATAATTTGTTTTCATAGGTGATAGATATGTTTCTTCTTTTTTTTTTTTTTTTTTTGAGAAGTTGTTATTTTGAAAGTTATTAATTACTTATTAATGTTGTGTGCTGATGCTGATCTTGTCTTTTCTGGAGTGGAGGGAATGAAACTAAGAAATAAGAAATTTCTTATGTATTAGTATGTTGCTCTGTCATCATGTAATCATTCACAATGAGTATCTCCGTGCATAAGTGTCCCCCTCCCCCAGTATTTTTTTTTTTTTTTTTTTTTTTTTTTTTAGTTACTGTGAATGAGTATAGCCACTTTCTGGTGCCCATTTGAAGAGATGTGATAGCAAATTTAGTGAAATGTCAGCAACAACTAAAATATATGCTTGCAGTACCACATATCATGATAATAACTTTTTCCTAGCACTTGAACGCAACATGATATACTTTAATAGTGGGAATAAGCGAATAAGCAAGTAAGCAAGAACAGCTATGGTGTTGGATTATGGAAACATATTACATGGGTTTACCCTCCCCTCCGGTGTCTCGTAACAAAATGTTGCGTTAAGCATTAATAATTATCATTAAATTGTAAATACTAAGCATCCAAGCATCCAAAGACATTCAAAAATATGGGAAAATGTTTCATCTAACAAAGTGTTCCTTACTTTTCAAGGATTAAATTCATACAAATTTGGCAGATAGGTTATTAATCAGCAGAAAACAGATCTTGGTGTAGAACTTTCATGTAATTTGAAATATTTATTTCATTTGAGTACATACTGTGACATAACTATTGTACTCAAATGTGGTTGCCCAATGCCCAAGTGATCCTGGGTACGAGCTTGTGACTTCTTGCACTGCTGGTTCTGGGTTCAAATCCCTAGGCAAGAAGTGGATGTTGTGTCTGTCCTTCTGGTGTCAGTCAGCTCTTTTCCTTCATTTGAATCAGTGGCTCCAAGTTAGAGATGAGTAGCTCTTTATACAGGGTGATCCATTTAAACCAGTACCCTGAAAAATCTTACATTTTTGCAAGGGATCGTGCAAGGAACTTCATCTTTTTTTCAATAGAAGCAGCAACTCCTGGAGAATGAAAACCGCCACCGTGAAGAAGATTGTTAACCGTAGCTGTAATTCAGCTCGTGATTTGTTTGTTGTTGCATTGTCATTCACTTGCGTGCATTCGGAAACATGCAGTACTCTGTTCCAGAACGTGTTTTTTTAGTGAAATCATATTGGGTAACCAATTCTGTCATCAAAACGCAACGAGGAGTTTGAAAAGTGCCAAGCAAGTCAACAATTCTGTCGATGGCAAAAAAATTGGAGCAAACCGTGGTTCTCTTCTCAGCGGTAGCGGTAGACATCACCCTTCAATGCCCCAAACGCGTGTGGCCGATGTTCGGCAACGTTTACTTCAATCTCCGACGAAATCGTTGCACAGATTAAGCCAACAGAAAAGATATTCACACGGAATTTGTCAAAAGGCAGCAAAAAAAGCGAATATTCGACCATTTAAAGTGCACGTAATCCATCAGCTGCAGGAACCGGACAAGGGAAAGAGAGTAAGTTACTGCAAATGGTTTCAAAATTTTCTTAATTTGTAATCTGATATTCTCTCCATCACATGGTTTACGGATGAAGCCTGGTTTCATCTGTCAGGCTATGTCAATTCGTAAAACAGCAGATACTGGGCTGCCGAAAACCCACACATTATGTATGAAACACCGATGCATTCACAAAAGGTTGGTGTATAGTGTGCGGTTTCGTTTACGAAAATTATTGCCCCCCCCCCCTTCCTTTTTTTTTTTTTGAGACTGTCAACACTAACGTTTATTGCCGCATATTGAATGAACTTGTGGAACAACTTGATGACTTTGAATTGACAGAGGGTTATTTTCAGCAGGATGGCGCTACGTGTCACACATCGAAAGTCTCAATGGAACTCATAACCAGCTTCTTTGATGACAGATTAATTTCAAAAAACATATGGCCTCCCTGATCTCCAGACTTAACTTCCCCTGACTTTTTTTTATGGGGCTACTTAAAGGATAGAGTTTACAAAACCCATCCAAAAACATTGGATGCATTGCGTGAAACAATCACGACTGAAATTGGCAATGTTACTGCTCGTACTCTACATGAGACATCACTGAATATGGTGCGGCATGTTCAACTGTGTTTACAAGAAAATGGAAGACAATTCCAACATTTGCTTTGATAAAATGATTCTCCAATACCACATGTATAATTCTCAACTTACTGTATGATTTTGTTGTTATTTATAAAAAAGTTATAAGTAAATCATATGGTACTGGTTTAAAATGGATCACCTTGTATGTAGCCATAGGTGCTAATGGGGAATGTTAATCGCTAAAACAGACAGACAAACAAAAGAAAACAGTTCTTACTTAATTTGTTTCACTTTTGTATGAATTTTAACTTGCAGGATTCCAATGTAACCATTATGTAGTGTAAAAGGCCATCATTCCTGTCAATGCTTTGCATTCAGCAGTTCTCTCTGACCTTCAGTCTAACATTTGAGTCCCATTGCTGACTGCTGTGTTCGGTTTTTCCATGGTTTTCAGTTGTTTATTAACATGAATACGGAAATAGGTTCTTTGGCCTGATCTTCATTGCTGTTATGGATTTCAGTCCTGTCCAGCTGTGTGGACTGGACTTAATCAGTAATAGAAATAACAGTTATCTTGTTAGGATAAAGGACCTTGGCACATGTTACATCTCCAACAGTATCTTGACTATCTTAACAGTATATGCATATGCTTCTCTAAGGTAAGAGTTATAAACCTTGCTTTATATCACCTTCCCTTCATAATGTGTTGCATTAAAGGGTGATTAATATTCAGTTCTGATATTAACAGCTTGGAGACATTAATTTGTTATAAACAGGGCCTGGACTTCCATGACATTTGCATTTTTGTGTTATTTTTTTCTCTTTTAGGGCATTTTTTATATTTTTTGGAGCATTTTTTTGCATTTTCTGTCATTTTTTTTAATAAAAAAATTAAATTTTCATAAGGAGTATGCTTTCAAATCACATCACTCAAAACCAGGACAGCCAAATAACCAAAGCAAAAAACTGTCAAAAGTAGTTCATTCTGACGACTCTGTTCAAGACACTGTTTAGTGCTATCCAATTTTGGTGGAAAAGAATTCCCATTGTCCACGTTTTAAAGGAACTGCAGGGGAAGGTTGTGAACAAAAGAATTCAAATTCAGAACTTATCTTGTACTGCTGCTGGCATTCCAAACCCTTTGTGTGTACAACCTGGCAGGCATTTACTTGCTTTTTTTTTCTTCTGAGGCTTTATAGTGCAATGAATTGTCTAAGATTGAAATTATCTATTTATAATTTTAAAAAATATAATACTAACTATTTTAGGGGGATTTTCCCTTTAAATTGTAAGGGTGTTTTTTTATTTTATTTTATTTTTAAAAGGCATTTCTTCATCTTTTTAAAGGCACTTTTTAGGAATTTTTAGGTCAACATCCAGGTCCTGGTTATAAATAACACTCAAGAAACAAGAATTTTTATTGTGAAAATAATTGCAAGTAAAATATGCATTCCAACCAAGATTGGTACAGCAGAAAATATTTCAGTAAGACATTCCTTGATGATTGCATTGAGTTCAGGCACAAATGCGGGACAGCAAGACAGAATGGTACTTACTTGAAAACTAAGTGAAATGAAAATGCGAACATATTGTTGCAGTTCTGATTGGAATTTAACATCCAGGCCCTGGTTATAAATAACATTTCAGAATCGAGGATTTTTATTGTAAAAATAATTGCAAGTAAAATATACATTCTAACCAAGATTGGTACAGCAGAAAATATTTCAGGAAAACATTCCTTTGATTATTGCACTGGGTAGAGGCACAAATGTGAAATGCAACAAGACAGAATGGTTCTTACTTGAAAATTAAGTGAAATGAAAATGCGAAAAAATTTCTGCAGTTCTGATTGGAATTTATGTAATTCAGAAATGTTTTCAAATGTGGATAGCTGACAGATTTCTTTTTAACTAGCGAAATGAAAGAAAACACTGCTGGTCATGGAAAACTCAGTTCTAGCTGTGTAGCTTTTCATAGCTAAGCTCTTGCATTTGAAATAACTTTTATTTTGCACTGTTCTTAGCACACCATTAATCCAACCTTACGTTGTTCTTGTACATATACATACATATCATTAAGCTGTTCTCTGAAATTCAGAGGTTAGCTCCTCAAAGAAAGACCATATGACAAATAAACATTTAACAGATAATACAAACCACCAGATAAATTTTTAACTGATTATTTACTTACTGTTGCCGTATCAAACTTCTCCATTTACAGCAATCTTGACACACATTACGAGCTTCAGTGACATCCATCACACGACGTACACAAGACCTTCTGTACTTCATACTCATAATCTTTTTCTCAGTCAGGCACTCCTGAATCTGATCCTCCCATGACTTCCTTTGCCTTCCTCTGCCTTTCTTTCCTGCCACTTGGGCCAAAAAATGTTTCTTAGTAAGCATCTCATCACTCATTCTTTCAACATATCCAAACCACCTAAGAATATTAGTCTCCACCTTGCTAACAATATTTTGCTCCATTCCTCACATGATCTGAACATGTCTTCCCACAAACCCCACGTAAGTAATGCATTTCTCCACACAAACGACTACTAGTTTCTTCTGTAATACCCAGGTTTCACTGTAAACCTATTTAAATTCATATCTGTGTGGTAAAACATTTTATACATATAGGAAGGTTCTTCAGAAGTGTAGTCAGTGTCAAATTTTTTGTTTGTTTATTATGCTATGCATTGAAGTTTTTGTTTTGATTTGTGCATGCATATTTTATTTTTGGTTATTTCATTTTGCTTTATTTATTATTTGTCTTTTGTTGCTTTTTATTCACCTTTGTTTTAGTTTTGTTTCCTTGAGTTACATTATTTTTGTTTATGCTTTTCTTTCTGTAGAAGAAGATCATACTTATCATTGTTCTGATCGTAGTCCTGACAATCATTGGACTGATCATTGGCTTCAGTGTGAAATGACAGTAACTAATGCTTCATTAGGTTGAAATGCTTTGCTCACTGCCAGAAGATGATCAGCTGAATTCATAACGACAAACCTTTCCTAATTTCAGTGCTATGTTGTGTTCTGCACACATTTATTAACCTAGAGGGAAAAGCAGAATAATTTTATTTTTGTGATTCTTGTGAACTGAATTTTTTGAATTATGTGGGGCAAGAATTATGTTGATGTCATCCTGTTATACAAAGAAAAAAAGAAAGAAAGAAAGAAAAAAAAACAGAAATTGCATTTAAACGTATTTCTATAAGTGCACTTTTAGCGTGCATTGTGAGAGAATGTTAAGTGTAATGTGTTCTTAAGTCTGACAGCATGATATATATACTATATAAGCATGCATGCAGTTTGTGTAAGTAATCAAAAGATCTCCTTGTACATTTCATGTTATTTACTATTTGTGCAACTGTGTTTCATTTGCTTTTGACCTGTAAGTGTGTATCATGTATCACTTTCTGTGTGGCACATTACTTCAAGTAAACCACCCACAAAGGGGTGGAAGCATCAAATTTCTGCTGTAAATCAAAAAAGAAAGAGGCGCATGTTTTGTACTCCAAATTCACATTTTGTTTTGTCAGAACAGAAATGAAAGAAGGCAACATTTTATTGTAAGCTATATTGTTCCTTTTTATCATGATGCCTGTGGTCACAGTGTGATGTTAATGGACAATTTATTAATGCAGGATAGGGTTTCTAGGGGACATACAAATATTAGATGATTCTGGATCTTCCTTTGTTACTATTTGATGTTCATTTGAAATGAACTTATATTTTGTTTGCAAAATAATGGTAAACTACCATGCAGTTCATTATACATTGTGTTTGGATGAATTCTGAGGAAACTGTAAAAGATGTGTTTGTGTGTGTGTGAAATTAAGAATTTGATTCGACTACACTGTTTGAAATTCACAGAACACCATGACATTTTATAGGATTTAGTTATTACCCTTTGTTAGTTGTGTGGTCATGTAGGCTTTGCTCCTTTGCTGGTTATAGTGTTGAAGGAAGACTAGCGTAACACACACTTAGAGATGAAAGGTAACAGGAAACTCTATAACGTCACTTGACTAAGGAATTGAGCACTGCATTCACTCAGTTGTCTGTGGAAAACTATGAAAGAAGTGAAGATCATGTTGTCTTGACTATGCAGTTAAACTCATGGATGAAATATGAGGCCTTCGTGCGTGAACAAGTGCATAAGTACATCAACACAGTGACGTTTGGTTCATAAAATGTGAAAAATAGTTCTTAATGTTGTCATAATTTAAAATTAATGTTTTATTAAAAGTCAGAGCCAATTTATACTTAACATTTTCTACAGAACTGTGTGAGGTAATGCATCCAGAAAAAACGGGGGGGGGGGGGGTAAAGCTGTTTCATTTGTCATATGCTTGGGGCTGGGGTTTAGATCTCAAATGAGAAAGGAATGACGTGTTTGTTTTGTGGTTCCCACTTCCCATCCATGCAGTCTGTGGTACTAAATTGTGAATGCACAATTCTTGTTGGATATAAAGTAATTCATGGAAACTGTAAAATTTCCTATCAAGAATAGTTGTTTCATACATTATATGCTTGGAGCTTGGGGTCAGATCTCAAATGAGAAAGGAGTAACATATTTGTTTTGTGGTTCTAATTTCCCATTCGTGGAGTCTCTGTGGTATTAAAGTTCCTATTAAACAGAATTTTTCATGATGGACTGTAAAATTTCTTATGAAGAAAAGAGTTGTTTCATTTGTTATGTTCTTGGTTTCTGATTTTAAATGAGAAGGAATGGTGTATTTGTTCTACTGTTCCGATATCCCATCTGTGGTACTATTACAAATTTGGTATAAGTTTAATGTCAGATATGAGATAATTCTGACATTTGTAACAATTCGGATCAAAATTATAAAAGCTCACTTGTAGTAATCTCAAATTCTTTTAACATAATATTGGTTAGGCGTATTTTTTCAGTGGTGATGTATGTTCTACTGTTTGTGGAGGAATTTTAACTATATGTATTATTAATTACAGATTTTTTTTATTAGGAACCTGATTATAGTTATTTTCAATCTTATAAATGGGTTATTTTATTTAACTTATGTACATAAATAATTTTATACATTAAGATACAAAAACTAATAGACAAAGAAGAGAACGTACCTGGGGCCCACGTTTGCTATCTTATCTCAGTTTGGTATTTGAAATGATCAATCTTGAAAGTTTTGAAAAGTTGGGGACGTAGTGACGCTAACAGTAACAAAACATCACTGATTAAGTTTTTCTACTTGTTGAGATCTTTCGCTGCAGCGTCGTCAGAACTTTAGCATTGTGTACAGTTACTCGGCATCCACGTGCGATGTCATGCACAACGTGGGTTCTCCTCCGTAACCTCTGTTGTCATCTGATGCTTTCCCTTCAGCCACTTTCATGTAATTTGCGTTGGGGGATGTGCTGCCATCTGCTGGTGTTGTACGTGGAGGGAAAAAGAAAATGCCAAAATAATCTACGCATATCTCATTCACGTATAACACCAGCAGATGGCAGTGAAAGATTTCAACAAGTAGAAAAACTTAACCAATGATGTTACTGTTAGTGTCAGTGTCCTCAAATTTTCAAAACTTCCAGGATCGATTGCAATTGTTTTGAATACCAAACAGGTAAGATAGAGTGTGTGGGCCCCAGGCTCATTCTCTTCTTTGTCTATTAGTTTCCATATCTTAATGTATAAATTATTTAGGTATCAGTGGCATATATCCGAGGCTAGCTGCAAAGCCCAGAGAATGCACAAATAAAAGTTAATTAAATATACACAAATAAAAGTCAATTATCAACGGTATTAAGATATGTCAATGCTTTCGGTGCAAAAAAACACGAGCGGATTCGCTTCTTTCGATTATGAGAATCAGTCTGGCAATCGATGATCAATGGCGTAACGCAAGTAGGTCTTCGAGAGACTTCACTGTTCTGATGCGAGGAGCTTCAATACTATCTCCCGCTAGCGTTTCCATGACAACATGAATGAGCTACGGAGGTGGGTGGCCATTGCTTTGGCCAACGGTTCACTCCGAAAAAAAAAAGAAGACTTCAGACTACCTCAGTCCCTCCATGCTTCCAGCACTTGTTTCACGAGAGTTGTTTCAGTTTGTGTGAAGTGTCAATGAATTAAAATCAGTGATATTATATCTTAAATTCGTGGCTTTGTTGGATTTGAACTGTTTTGATAAATTTTGTGAAAGCTTCCCTGAACGTCTACTATCAGATATCAGAGCTTAAAGAACTCTATGCTTCAAATTTTGATACAGGTTGATTAAAAAATGAACTGAAGGTGTTTAATTCTCTTGATGAATACAAAACAGATCAGTAAGAGACATTACTTGTTACATAAAGTTGAATAATTGGACATAGTGTTTATTGAGGTGTACAATCAAATTAGCAGATCAAATATTAAACTGTTCATCAACAACTGCAACTGCCGAAAGAAGCTTTTCTGTATTAAAAAGAATTAAGATATATCTTAGAGCCACACAAGGACATGCACATTCAAGCAACTTAGCTGGTTTGATATTAGAGAAAAACATTATTTTTAAATATGAAAAAGTACTCAAAAGAAACATTTTTGTGAAAACGTAACACTCAAGTTCACACAAAAGGAAAGAAGAATGGAGTTTGTGTACAAATAAGTGTTCAAATCCTAATCCTCATAATTATTTGGTATCATGTTAATACCATGTACCTAAAATTTAGAAAAAAATGTTGCTTCTATTACTTAACAATTAAAAAATAAACTTCGCTATTTTTAAAAAATAGTACTGTGGTGTTGGGTAGATAGCCCAGGTCTCAGACCCAAGATACGCCACTGTTACGTATATAAGTTAAATAATTAATCTGTAGGATTGGAATAATAATTATAATTAACAGGTTCTATATAAAATTAAGAAAATCCTTAATTAATAGTATGTATAGTTAAAATTCCTGCACTCACAATCGAACATATTTCTCTGTGGAAAAACTACACCTAACAAATTGTGTTAAAAGAATTTGAGATTACTACAGGTAAACATTGATGCCTTTGATCTTAAATGTCACCAATGTTATTCTTGTGATTATCTCATATCTAACATTAAACTTGTAACCTTAGCTCTGGTTCAGATCCCAAATGAGAAGGACATGGTATTTATTTATTTTGTTGCTCTGATTTCCCATCCATGATGTCTTTGTGGTACTAAATTAGGAATGTATGATCCCTGTTAGACATAATGTAATTCACAGGGGATTGTAAAATTTCCTATCAAGAAAAAACTGTTTCATGTGTCGTGCTTGGGTTCATATTTCATACAAGAAGGGGATGATGTGTTTGCTCTGTGTCCCTGATTTCCCATTCATAGAAGTTGTAGTACTAATTAGGGATGCAGAATCCTGTTAGGCATAAAATAGTTCATGGGCATGTAAAATTTTATAAATGAACCAGTATTTTGTGAGTGTGTGATAGTCTGGTAAATAGAATGAAGTGCATGTTATATGGTTAAGTGGGTTTCTTTTTTTAATTTTTGTACAGTTTAAAAAACTTGTAACTGGTGTCACTGTGTCAATTATGTTAATGCAGGTGAAATTGAGAGTAGGGAGTTCAAATGTGTGTGTGGGTTGGTGGGTGGGTGGGTGGGAGGTTGACTGAATAGTAGTGACACACAAAGATGTGCTACTATCATTATCAGTTACTTCTGGGGGTAGTTTAGGGATGCCAAAGTTCAGCGATTTTCTACTCATTTCCCTCTGGTGTGAAGTGTATGCCAATAGCAAAGGATAGCAATTGTGTACCATGGTAAAATAACCAAGCATACCAGGGGAGGAGGGCATATATCTGCTACTGTTACATTTTTGGTTTTTAGTATATTACTAAAAAAATTGGAACATTTACTTTCAGTGGGTTTTTTACTTATTTGAAATCTTGTGCCAGAAGCTTCCTGATATGCAGGTTAACCTGAATTTTTCTCTTTTGATTACACATTTTAAGAGTTTTTAAGGATTGTGCCATTTAGGCAAGGTCAATGTAGTGAGCTTTAGTGATATGTCTTCACAAAGTTTAGTCTTTCAATGTTATATGTACCAAATTAGGATTTTTCCCTACCGTAACAAAAGTTTCACAGCTTTTGTGCCTTAATCTCCTTGTGACTCTTGACACAGTGTGGAGGTGAAAGAATAACACTGGATGCAATTCATGAAATATTGTAAGTACCTGATGACAGTATCTGAGCTCTTTGCAATGAAGGGGTTTTTCACATGGTTATAGTAACCAGAGATGATAAACTTCATATTCAGAGTACAATTTTTATTACACAAAATAACATTTAAATTGTTGCATGAAGTTTGTCATCTCTCTCTTGTTTAGATATTTGGATATGTATTTTACAGTTCTGAACTGTTGCTCTTCATTTGATGTTTGGGATGTGTCAGAAATCTCTAGTAGGACTTGTGTTATGTGATGAGGGCCTGTGTTCCAGTTTCTTGTAAGACGTGAGTGCTGTGTTTATTTGATTCTGGTTCATCCCCTTTTCTGGAGCTGCTAACCCAAAGTAAAGGATGAGCAGTTTGTGCTAGACTTCAATACTCAGTTTTTCTGCTAGTAAAAAATGAAAACCATCACAAAGTTTAGTTGTTCTACCTTGCAGCGTGTATATAATGGTTGTACTTTTAATTAGACTTCTGAGTGATTTCTATTCTTAGCCTATAAGGAAAGCAACATTTTTTTTTTCAGATATACAATTGTGTACCCAGCTCTTTCTGGTTAGTTCACCTGTAATCAGAATTTCAACTATCTGCTGATGAAAGTAATTTCTGCCACCATTCTTTCCTTCCTCTCTTGCACACACACACACACACACACACACACACACACACACACACACACACACACACACACACACACACACACACACACACACACACACACACACACACACACACACACACACACACACACACACACACACACACACACACACACACACACACACACACACACACACACACACACACACACACACACACACACACACACACACACACACACACACACACACACACACACACACACACACACACACACAGAGTTTTCATTGGCTTACAAATTGAGTGTAGAAGTGAAAACAGAAACATTACAAAAAAAAGTACAGTGGAACCTCTATTTAATAAAATTACATGGCAATGGTACAAACATTTGTTATATGGATTTAGGAGTTTTTTAACATCAGCTTTGGCCATAACAATCAAATTATTATTGTACTATATTAAACTTCTTTAAGCTTCGAATAAAGCTCATAGCAAAAATTGGCTTCCTAGTTTCTTAATTCAATTACTTATCAAAACTTCTATTATGGGAATTTATTAGGACAATTTTTATTTTAATTGAAAATTTTCAGAGAAAACTCTTCTCCTTTTTCAGGCTGCTTTTTGTTGTCACTTTTTCCCATCACTATTACAGTTAAGGTGTTATGGTTATTTTTCACCAAATCCTGCCAGATGTTAGGCAGGGATAATCCTCTGCAGTCATTGATATCAATGGCAGGATTTGGTGAAAAATAACCATAACAGTCAAGGGCAACTGTAACTGCAATAGTGATGGAGGGAAAAGTGACAACAAAAGACAGCCTGAAGAAGGAGAAGAGTTTTCTCTGAAAATTTGCAATTAAAATTTAAAAAAATCCTAGTAAATTCTCATAGTAAAAGTTTTGATTAAGTAATTGTTAAAGCTGTTATTGCTATTAAAGCTAAAAGCTTTAACAGTAATAAAGTTAATCCATGATTTCATTTGGGCCATTCTGAATTTAAAGAATAATTTAATACCAGTGTATAAAGTATTGTAATAAAATGTACATCATATGCATATATAAGACCTTAAACCTAATTTTTACGAAAAAAACTACACTACCTTAAATAATTTTATGGATCAACTTTTAAAGAAATCAGTAATTTTTTTTCCAAACTGTAGCACAAGATGTTTCTTCATAGCAAATGTCACATGTATTAAGACAGTAAGAAACATCTTTTGGCATGTTATCAATTAATTGAAGCTCCTGCTTTGATTGTATCACCTTTAGTTGGTTTTGATTTACATTTGCAGTCTTCATCTTTTGAGTCATCAGTGATCTCAAGACTTTTCTGAGCACTTTGTTTAATATCCTTATTAATGAGATGCTCAGCAGTGGCAGCATCTGTACCAAGAGTATAATAAACAGAAACAAAATGCAAGGAACTTCTGTGGAAAACTTCCTTAAACAGCAAATCAATTTGCCAGTTTTTGGAAGCATTTTAGCTCAAGTTTTAAGGTTCCCCCATAAAATTCATTAAATAAAGGTTCCACTGCATTGCTTGGCAATAACACTAAAATACAAATATGTATGTTATATTAAGAGTTCATGATGTGAATTGTCAAAGTTAAAAGCATGTTGTCTGGAAATATCTTTTCACAGTTTTTGAATGATTATTATTATGTTACATGGCAGGGTTAAATTGTTATTCAAATGTACACTACATTTGGATTTAGCTGATTGTTTAGTAGTTTAATGCTGTCTCACAGATTTTTTTTTTAAGTGTTTGTGTAGATGTATATTGAAGATTGAGAACATATTCCCTGCATTTATGTTGCCATTGATATTGCACCTTTGATAATTACCCTTCAATGATATTTAAGGTTCCAAGAAATTGTAACAGTGTATTAAATTGTGAAAAGGAATATCGGAATCTCTTTCTGTATGTAGAATACGTTGTATTATCAGTTTTTTTTATTTTGTTGTTTATTTACTCTTGCTTATAAATTGTTGTAAGAGTGAAAATATATTTTATTCTCTCCCCCAACAAAATTAAACCAAAAATGTCGTTAAAATGCTTGTTATCTGTTTTATACTTATTGATACTCATATTGTATTTATTCAGTGGGCAGAAAAAAATTCTACTAGGCTAGTTTTCATTTAATTTTGTGTAGGCCAACAGTGATGGGGAAATACCATTATTGCTGAATATAATAATGGTATTTCCAGCCTTCTGTTAGAAAACAATAGTGACTATTTCTGATATACTGACACACACACACACCTCTATCTACCCCCCCCCCTCTCTCACACACACACACACACATGCGCATGCACACCTTCAGAAAAGGTGCCAGTACACCAAAATTGCATAATTTTTCAGGTTTCTTGCAGAGAGAATGAGAAAATTATAAAAGTTGAGCTGCTTTGTACAAAAATACTATTCCACTTTGTATAGAATCCCTGGTGTGTTAATTTTGAAAATAAAAAAGTAATTTGAGTCTTTCTGCATTTCAAGTTATGTCTGTTAGCTGTCACTCAAGTTTTTCTGATTTTTTAGAATTAAAGCATGTATTATGAACATGACGACAAGACAGAAATGCATATAAGAGTTTACCTGTGATCAACTTTTTTTTCCCCCTTTAAGTTAAATCGTATGTAAATATTCTGTATTAAAAAAAAAATACCAGAAAGGCTGAAATTTAACTCTTGAACTTTTGTAAGGACTTTTTTGTTCATTTTTTTTTTACATTTTTAATTTAATGTGCATAGCTTGCAAACTTTGCTGCTTCCATCAGCTCATTTTGTTTAAATTTTTTCAAATAACACTGAATATGAACTCAGAGATTGAAAGTGTGATCTCAAGATGTGCATGTGGAAGCCTTTAATTTTTGAACATGATTATGGTTTTTGGTAAATTATTATTGTGTATTGCAATGTCTTCAATATCTTCTTTCTTTTCTTTTCCTTTTTTTTTTCTGTCTCTTGTCCTCTTTAGATAGTAAGGGTCTTGAAAAAAAAACACAAAAACTTTCGTTTACCTATTGGTAATTGCACAATTAAATGTGTATAGATAGGCCAAGCCACCCTTTTAAGCTAAAACTGTATTGAACCATTCATTATTCATTTTTATTACATGCATTTCTTTTCAGTTCTCACTGTGTTATATGTTCCTCATCATTTCAAATTTATTTGCTGTCATAATTTGTCTGGTCTTCTTTTTTGAATTGCTTTCTACTTGTGATACAGTAGCAGCATCGAAAATAGTGCAGAATCAGAAATACTTTAATTTTGACAAAACTTTGTTTTGTTTCATTACAGAAAAGTTCAAAATGGGAGGAGAAATAAAATATATACATATTTTTAAAAAATCCTATGTTTTCTATTTATTGAATTTATCTAGTCAGTATTATCAGAAGCTGTTGATCTGTGTTCTACATTCCTATTATATATACTCTTGGTATTTTGATATATTGATTGCACGGTGTTTTTATTCATTTGCAGTATTATTCACATTAAGTTGCTTGTATAAATGTACATAAAAAGAGATATTCCAACAGATTTTATTGCAGTATTTATCTAACAGTTTATGTCTGTTGCACTGAAGCTGTGTTGGTGTAAAAATGTGTGTTCCATTTTTCTGACTCTTCAGCCTTGATTGTTTTATATTTATTTTGAAGGGCTATGTGTTTGAACTTAGGATGAAGAGTAGGGATAACATCTGATGAGGTTAGAAAAGATAGTAACAACCTGAAATTAGAGTAATAGTTTCATTAATCATTTCAGAGTTAGTCTCATGAGCCATTTCACATGAAAATGTTATTCTATTATTTGAACATTTTTAATCTGTAATTCTTCCAAATGCTGGGAATCAAAATAACATATCTATAAAGAGTGGATCAATAAGTACTGTATTTTCTTTCATTTAATCTATGGCTAAGCATAATCTGCAGACCGTGAAATTTAGCAAACAGAAAGAAAAAAATCACTATCGATTATTTGTCCCTGCGATATGATCTTAAACCATAATTTCCTACAGAAAAGTAGCTATTCATGAGATAACCCAACAGTCCATAAAAGTAGAAAAAAATTATTTTCTTATTAAAAGTAATAACAATGATATTTTTAAATACTTTTATGTTGCTTTCAGGTGAGTAAAGAGTAAAAATCAGGAGGGTTTTTTTCAGCATTACTTCAGTTCTGTAGTTAGATTCCATAGTGTGCAGTTTTGTAGTTAGATCTGCAGCACTTACAAATCTGTGTGACACTGATCTTTCCACAGCATGTGATTGTCCATGAGAGCAAATAGTACTACTGCCTTTGTTACATTATATTTTCTGTCAAAATGGTCATATGTAAAAAAAAAAAAAAAAATCCAAATGTTCATAGACTGCTAGCTTTGTATTGCATCACATTTTTCTGTTAATGCATTTTTGTAAATTTTGTAAATGTCTGACCTCGCCTGTCAATTGTGATACAAGTTTATAAAAAATCAAAATGCCAAAGAAATGTTGTCGTTTTTTATTTTAAAGTGGCATATTATCCACAGAACCCAAATTTATAACTTTTTAAACAAGTAATTTGCAAATTATAAAATAAACTGACAGAAAAAAAAAATCCCAACACCACGAAAAAATAGTTGTAGAGGAATGAAATGGCAGCAATACATTTGTATAGGTAACATATTTAATCGATTAAGGTTTTAAGATCACAGCTTATTGTAAGCGCGAGAAGAGCCATTTTAAATGTGAAATGCTGGTGCATTAATAACTGGTGTAACCGCCAGAATGTTTAATGCAAGCACGCAAATGTTCATTCATTGTGTCGTACAGGTGCTGGATGTCAGTTTGTGGGATGGAGTTTCATGCCTGTTGCACTTGGTCGGTCAATACAGGGACGGTTAATGCTGGTTGAGGGTGACGCTGGACTTGTCATCCAATGATGTCCCATACGTGCTCAATTGGTGAAAGATCTGGTGATCTAGTAGGCCACGGCAACATGTCGACACTCTGTAGAGCATGTTGGGTTACAACAGCGGTATGCGGGCGAGCGTTATCCTGTTGGAAAACACCCCCTAGAATGCTGTTCATGAATGGCAGCGCAACAGGTTGAAACACCAGACCGACGTACAACTGTGCCGTCATGGTGCGTGGGATAACCATGAGAGTGCTCCTGCTGCCATATGAAATTGCTCCCCAGACCATAACTCTAGGCGTAGGTCCAGTGTATCTCGGCTGCAGACAGATTGGTTGCAGGCGCTCACCTGGCCTCCTTCTAACCAACACACGGCCATCACTGGCACCCTGGCAGAACCGGCTTTCATCAGAAAACACAACATATCTCCACTCCGTCCTCTAATGAGCTCTAGCTTGACACCACTGACGTTACAAACGGCAGTAGTTTGGAGTAAGTGGAATGCACGCTACATGGCTTCTGGGTCGGGGCTGTCCTTCAAGTAACCGATTTGTAACAGTTCGTTGTGTCACTGTGGTGGTAACAGCAGCTCGAATTGCTGCCGCAGACGTGGTACGATGCGCCACGGCCATACGCCGTGCACGGCGGTCTTCTCTCTCAGTAGTGCCACGTGGCCGGCCGGAACCCGGTCTTCTTGAGGCAGTACCTTCCCTTGACCACCGCTGCCAACAATCATGCACAGTGGCTACATTCCTGCCAAGTCGTTCTGCAATATTGCAGAAAGAAAATCCACCTTGTCGTAGCCCTATTGCACGACCTCGTTCAAACTCCGTGAGCTGTTGATAATGGCTTCTTCGTCTTCTTAAAGGCATTCTTGACTAACATCAACACCCTATGTCGAATCTCAATGATAACTAATGCTCACAAATGTTACAGCGCGTATTTACAGCAAACCTGCTTTGCATGTTCCAAGGGGTGCTACTAGCGCCACACGTATGCGCCGAGCGCGAAATTTGCGTAGACGTCATCTTACAGATGTACTCTCACCACCTACCAACTGTCGTTTATCTAACACAACCCCTTCTTGGTGTTGGGATTTTTTTTCCGTCAGTGTAATTCACCGATGCTGTCACACGTACGGTCATTCACAAACATAATTTCCAAATTGCAAGTCAAGATAAAACACTTTATTTTCAATTAAAAATTAATATTTACATGCAAGATCTTTTGGGGCTGAACATAGCACCCATCATCAGGCTCTAGCGCCATGAAACAGAGGAGCAGACATTATATATTGTCAACATGACCCACAATTCACTCGGTCTTCTCAATCACTGGTGAGATGCCGCTGTGGCGCAGTGGTCTAAGGCGTTGGCCTCTGATCATTCGTCCGAAATGGGTCCGGGTTCGAATCCCGGTGAGGCATGGATGTTGTGTTTGTCTTACGGCACTGGCTCTCTCCCTTCCCTGGAACCAGTGACCCTAAATTAGGGACGGGCGACTGCTTATAGCCCATTGAGTTGCTCACGGTGGTCGTTAAACCTCCAATCAAAAAAAAAAAAAAAAAAAAAAAATCACTGGTGATGCCATCAACAAATCGTTAAAGTCCAAAAAATCAAGTCTTAATTTCTTATCATATAAAGTCCTCTTCTTCAGAGTTGTGTGAGGAGGAGGCAACCATCTTTCTCCACTGTCTTGGAACAAATGTCGGGAGTTCAATGTTACAGCATGTTTCTCCATATGCAATAATGAAGAGGCTTTCCGTAAGGAAGACAGTACGTTTACTAACACTTGAGTTAAGTATCCTAACATTTGTCCAATCTGGGGAGTAACCTCCCTGGTTAACAGCTTGAGTGAAAGCTGTGGAAACTGTTCCAGAACGAAGAGCGTATTTATGTTCACCCATTCTGACATTAACTGTTCTTAGGATGGAACCTATATAGTATTTAACTGCACTATCTGAATCTTCATGAATTAATGGTATGCAGTAGATGCCTGGTTTGTTAAGTGCTGGGACTCTATCTCTATCATTTCTTATCAAGGAAAAAAGGTTTCTGGTGGACACTCCAAATGTTAGATTGTGTTTGTGACATGCTTTTCTTAAGATAGACACAACAGGTGGAATGAAATCAACTTTGCCAATGTACTTAGTAGATTTTTTCTCAGTGGACAAAGTCGTGAATCTCAGTCTTTGAAATTGTTATAATAGTCCTTGAAAGAGGTTGACAGAGAACCCAAACAATAAGGCCAAATTTTGAACTCTAGAAAGTTCATCGCGTCGAGTTTTACTTGTCGAAGAATGGGTGAAGGCACGTCTTATTAGGAAGCGTAGAGCTGAAGCTTTATGTTCGGGAGGGTGAGAAGAAGTGAATGGGATCATACAAGGTATGAATGTCAGTTTACGGAAAACACAATGATTTATTTTATTGGAATTCAAATCTCGAGACAGTATCAGTATCTATTGGAATTCAAATCTCGAGACAAATGTCTAGGAATGGTAATTTTCCTTCTTTCTCAAGGTCTTTTGTAAACTTTATAGTTGGAAACTGGGTAGAAAGACAATCTACAAATTCGTCCAGTAAAGGTAAAGAATGGGACCAAAAAACCACCATGTCATCTACGTACCTAATCAACAGGGACGGTTGATAAGGGAAGTCCAACATGACCTTGTTTTCTAGATACTGCATGAGGATCTCAGCTAAAACGGGGGAGAGGGGGGAACCCATTGGTGCCCCTTCCTTTTGCTGATAGAACTTGCCATCAAATTTAAAGTAAGTTCTCTTAGCTACAAGTTTGAGACCAGAAATTATTGCATTAGCTTCAAGTGGAGAGATGGAATTGTCTTCTTGTAATTTGTCCTCAATAATTGAGTGAACGGTGTTGAGTGGTACACTTGGAAATAGTGACACTAGATCCAGCGAAGCCATTTTGAACTCAGTTCCCCCAGAGTCAAAGGTTTTGATACGATATATAGCCTGCATAGAACTTTTAATGGATACAGAGGAATTTGAGGTGAAAGGTTTTAGAAATGAAGCCAACGCTGTCTCGAGTGTGCGAGTTGGGTTAGCATATCCTGAAACAAGCAACATAAGAGGTTGATCCGGTTTGTGAATTTTCATTTTTCCAAATACCTCTGGAACCCTAGGTCCTACTGGAGGTCTCATTTTATTAGAAATAGATTTAGGTAGGAAACCTTAGTTTCTTAGTTTACTTAATTCTGCAGTAGTAGCTGAAGTCGGGTCAGACCTGAGAGCACGTTGGGGAACTAAATTGATAGCCTGTTTCATCCTTGTGTAATAGTCATCACGGTCCAGAATAATGATTTGTTGTGTTTTATCTGCACAAATGATTGACAAGTTTGGGTTTTTTGCTAGCTGTAGTAACTGTTCTCGTTCGTATTTCAGAGCTGGTGATGTTCTATTAGGCCCTGCAAGAGTATTGGCCAAAGTATAATGAGTAGAATCACATACTTCTTCGAGGAAGTGCACTGATAATGTTTTCAACCTGTGGGATGGTATTTAGAGGTCGAAAAGAAGACACTGGAAAGCTAAATTTAAATCCTCGACTTAGGGCTGAACGTTGGCTGTCCGAGAGTTCTACAGAACTGTAGTTAAGGAATGGTTCTTGTAGCGAGTATTCATCAGCATGTTCAACATTTCGACTTTGCAGCTGAATTTGTAAGGGTCTGTTTGATACCAGAACCAGGTCATCACCGGTGATTGAGAAGACCGAGTGAATTGTGGGTCATGTTGACATTATATAATGTCTGCTCCTGTGTTTCGTGGCGCTTGAGCCTGATGATGGGTGCTATGTTCAGCCCCGAAAGATCTTGCGTGTAAATATTAATCTTTAATTGTAAATAAAGTGTTTTTATCTTGACTTGCAATTTGGAAATTATGTTTGTGAATGACCGTACGTGTGACAGCATCGGTGAATTATCTTATAGTGACCTTTTGTACGATAGACTTTTAGCATTAATTTACAAATTATTTGACAAAAATTACCTTAAATTTAATTTGCCTGGAACTTAGGTTATTCTATTTTTCAAAGAAGTCTGTTTCATCCTGTTCAAACTGTGTTTTCACTGATCACTGGTGTTCTGTAAGCTGGACAAAAGTATGTTTCCTGAAAAAAAAAAAAATAATAAAAATAAAAAAAGACAATTTTCCCCTGTTTGTATTAGAAAATAAATTTAATGTATTCTATTTTCAGAATTTAAAATCTTGTAATAATTATCGTAATTTGCTATTAATTTATTGTGTCTTCTGGTGAGCTGGTCAGTGTGTTCTTGTTAAATGTTAAATAACAGATCTTTCCTAAATGAAAGCTATCCATACATTCAGTCTACTCTTTAAAATTTTTGCAGCACTTTTAGAAGAGTAAATGTGTTTTTTTTTTCATTCATTAAAATGGGTGTGTTTTTAGTTGTACACATAGATAATAAAAAGAATCACTTTGTTTTAGAACATACCTTAATACCAGCAAGATGAATGAAATGAGCCCCACTAAACTCTTGAAAATGGGAACTCAAACATTCCTTAATTGCTAATTTAATCAGGTGTACATTTACGAAGAATGCTAAGATTTTCTTATATATTACTATGTGTAAACTTTTTGGGTTGTACTCCTACCCATCATCTGAACTGACTCAATGGTGTAGATGTTGTGTCACTTAAGTGGCGAAGTCCAGCCTCTTTGATCATTAATTGTGTCTCCCTCCTCTTTCAATTTCCACACCTTCTTTCAACTTCCTTTCACAAAGTGCTGCTGATAAGATTTTTTTTTTTTTTTTTTTTATGCAGGCCCAGTTAATTGAACATCTGGTGTTTTGAATATGTCTTTATCATCAAGTCCTGTTTTTCTAGTAACATATTTAATTGTGGCTTTATGTTCTGCTACATGGGTCCTTTTTAGTTGGTTATATAATTTTAACAGTTATATAACATCTGTGATGCTTTGTATGATTTTATAATCATAGACACCATCAGTTTTTTTTTTTTTTTATGATATGGCAGATTTTGCACTAGTGTAGTACATCACTGTAAAGAAAAATTGTTCATTTTAGATGAAACTGTGTTTCACAATCATAGAGTGCAAGCTACTTTTAGTGAAAGTGTTTTGTTTTTTTCCTATTGAAAGTGACTACAGTTCATAACCTATTTAACAGTATACATCCCTTTCCAGCATCTTACTTGCAATACTGTAAACTACCATTCATTTGATTGAGGGTTATACTTGGTGATGCAGTTCTCACACACTCATCATGTTCACTTCTATTGCACTAGACCATGTGTTTTTGGTCTTGGATATTTTGGTTTGCTATTTATATATTGGTTTTTCTTCGTTTATGTACAAGTCAGTAATCAATACATCATGTTAGCAAGAAATTTCATACTTGTACGTTTTTCTCTATGCTTTGCAATTGTCAGCATAAAATTTGCATTGTATTAGTTGTTTTTAGAATTTGTGATGAAGTACTACATGTCCGCTCCAGTGGGCAAGTAGTTTGAGGTGTTGCCATATAACCATTTGTTGCCGCCCCGGTGGCGCAGTGGTCTAAGCGATGGCTTCTGATCATTCGTCTAAGATGGGTCCGGGTTCAAATCCCAGTGCGGCATGGATGTTGTGTTTGTCTTATGGCGCTGGCTCTCTCCCTTCCCTGGAACCAATGGCCCTAAATTAGGGACAGGCGACTGCTTATAGCCCACTAAGTAGCTCACGGTGGTCGTTCCTCCAATAAAAAAAAAAAATATTATTAATTTATTTATTTTGTTTTTTTTATAAAAAAAAAAAAAACATTTGTCTGAGTTAGGTCCAGGCTTGAATCCTGGGTAAGGCAAGGTTGGTGTGCCTGTCTGATGTGTTGTTGGCTCTGCCCCTTTCCTGAAACCAGCGGCCCAGAATTTGGTGGAATGATGACTGCCTGTACCTCGAGAAGTTGTTCATAGTGATTGTTAAACCTTGAAGCAAAAAAAAAAAAAAAAAACTACATGTGTACTCTGTACTAACTGGTGGATACTTGTTTTGAAACATAACATTTGGTAATATCCTCGAAAGAGATGGTGTGCGTTTCTCTCACAGCATGAGCATTGTAAAATTTCTAAAGAAAATACTACTAGAAGAGCTGTACATGCATAGTGATGCCACAAGCTTAACATTTATCCATAACTAAAGTTTTGAACCTAATGACATTAATGTTGACTTTTTTCTTCTGCAAAAATTTGAATTCATAAAAATTAATTTAAAGTACCAAAATATTTAAAGTGTATAAGAAGTAAAAATACCATATTTTTTGGAATATAAGGTGCACTCTTTATGTTTTGAGGAAAATTAAAGAACAGTAATAAAATGGCATTTTAAAGATTTTTACTGAGAAACGAAATTAATTGTATGTGTAAAAACAGCAGCTTGTGAATCATTGTGATTTGCAAAATGTGCAATGTGCGACACCTCGGATGAAAACAACATAGAGAAACACCCTATTCCTCCGAGATAGGTCCGGGTTTCAATCCCGGTGAGGCATGGATGTTGTTTGTCTTACAGCGCTGGTTATCTCCTGTCCCTGGAGCCAGTGGCCCTAAATTAGGGACGGGCAACTGCTTATAGTCCATCGAGTAGCTCACGGCAGTTGTTAAACCCCCAAACAAAATGAAAAAAGAGTGAGAGAAATGCTGCTCAGTCCATCAGCCAATGGCATACATGTGCTGCAGGATTTGCCTATGATGTCACATCTTCATGTAACCAATGGCCTTCGTTATTAGTTCAAAAGGTCAGCCTCACTGCATGGCTGATGTGCCAAAGTAATATGGCCTTTGTGGAAGTGTATCAGCATTCTGTTATAAAAATTCCTACGAACAGGGAAATTATTATTAAATTATTATTATTATTATTAAGTTATTATTAATTATTATTATTATTAATAATTATTATTAAATTAGTATTATTAAGGGAATTATTATTCCTAGGAACAGGGAATTATTATACTAACACTTCCTAGGAACAGGGAATTAATATTATTGTTTAATCTAAAGCTTGACAAGAACTGTTCATAATAAAAAAATATATCATCAAAGAAGCGTACAGGCTAAACTCTGCACATTTTCCATGAACGTCAAAGAAGCCAGATGGTGAGATGTATTTTTATGTCCAGTTTACATCTGTTTTAAACTGCAAATAAAAGTACGAGGGTTGATTGATAAGTAATGTTTCCCAATCGTGGGAAATAAGTTTATAACAAAATAAAATAATCAAAGTGGTATCAAAATGAAGGAAATTTATTTCACTTAAGCATTACAACCTTATTTTTCAACATAGTCACCATTTACTGCTACACATTTTTTCCAAAAGCACTATCCACTTTTTCATTCTGTCCATGAAGAAAGTTTGTGGTTTGTTTTTGATCCATTTGTGCGCAGCAAGTTCAACTTTGGCATTGGATGACAAATGTTGATCTTTCAACATCTCTTTCGATTTTGGGAATAACCAAAGGTTAGATGGTGCCAAATCTGGGCTGTAAGGAGGGTGTGGAACAAGTGTGAATTTCAGGCTTGTCACTGTTTCCATCTTTTGTCGACTGCAATGTGGCCTTGCATTGTCATGATGTGAAAGAAAAGTCCTCCTTCCAGGCCTGATTCTGCGGATGCATTGCTTGAGTGCTCGTAATTAATCATCATTCCCTTAGGCAGAAATTACATATAAATCACTCCCCTTGCATCCCAAAAAATGGTGAGCATGACTTTCTGTGCTGAAATAACTTTGAATTTCTTTACACTTGGAGAACCTGGGTGATGATATTCCATGGATTGCCTTTTGTTTTCTGGGTCATAATGATGAACCCAGGATTCATCTCCAGTGGCAATTTCGACTGGTGGTGCGTAACCTCCTAGTGTCTAACATTCTTTACTGATTACTGCTTTGTACATAACTCAGAGGTAGCATTCATGACTAAGGAACGCTGTTACTCAAGAACATCAAACAGTGAACTGAAACTAAGCTTGTTTGCAACAGTATCAGCTACTGAACGCATACTCAAACATTTTTCTTCCCCAGCTCCTAGCGACACCGTATGATAGGATACCTTACATATCAATCGACTCTCTAATGTTTCCCCCTGTTAAAGTTCAAGCAACATTTGCACTTTACACGAATGGATTTTTCCAAAACTTGCAATTCCATAATTTGTCACTGTGAATAAATAAGATTTTTGCTCTTTGCCTACGAAAGTTTTGCATAAACTGAAGAATTTGCAGAAGCAATAAGGAAACCAGCAATAATGTGTTTGCACCCCCAGTTTGCTGGTGGATATCTTAAGCATCTGTTGTGAGGTTTCTATTGGGTTGTCGGAAAAGTCATGACGTGTATTTTAGCCATGTTTTGCAAAGGTCATTTATTGATAGGAAAGAACAAAGATCAATCAATGATATAATGCCTGTTTTGTTCGATAACCTTTTTGCCATCTTTCAGTGAGTTGCAGAATGCCTCGTTCATAGAAGGACCTGTCTTTCGTGGCAAAAAACTGTACAAGGTGCTGATTTACAGCCTCATCTGAATTGAACGTTATACCATGCAAGGACTGTTGAAGAGAGCGAAACAAGTGGAAGTCTGACGGCGCAAGGTCAGGCGAGTACGCTGGGTGTGGCAACAGATCCCACCCAAGCTCCAATAATTTTTGGCGGGTGATCAAACTTGTGTGTGGTCTCGCGTTGTCGTGATGGAACACAACACCTTTACGATGAACGAGCTCTGGACGTTTCTGGATGATGGATTTGTTTAAACTGTCCAATTGTCGACAGTACACATTCGAATTGATTGTTTGGTTCCATGGTAGGAGCTTGAAAAACATGACACCTTTAAAATCCCACCACACTGAGACCAGAACCTTCCGCTGATGAATGTCTGCTTTGGATGTCGTTTGAGACGAAGCAGCACATCGGGACCAAGACCGTTTGTGCAGCACATTGTTGTACACGATTGATGATATTACATGTATCTACACACTGATTAAAATGTTTAATTACTTAAAATAGATAAAATACAAGATCTTTCAGAGTGCCCAGCACTCCATCCTCAGGTAAAACGACCAGCGATAGGACCGGACGCACAAATTATATACACAAAATCACAGATGTCAATGATGTATCTAGGTGAGCATACGCAGGTGTGAATCAAAGTCTCATAATCGATAATTTTATTGAATTGATACAAACAGGAATAAAGTCTTAATCGAATGAGTGCAAAAGGAAAAAAACATGTCACAGTAAAAACTGAATATATACGTACATGACTAACGAGTCCACATCCAGCAAAATAATCCTGTCCATTGCAACAGTATAAAGCATGGAGAATCATCATTGCAACAACGAGGACCATACGCATGTATGTACAAAATTTCAGTCAGTAATAGGGATCTACGCGTAAATGATGATGCCAAAACAGCAACCTGGTTCCAGTCCGGGTAGTGGGTACCAGAATTGACAATGCGAGCTAGTGAAGTAGTCTCAAAGTTATTTTTAACAGAATACTTGTGTTTGGCAATTCTCATGCATGTAAAGGGTGATGTTTCTTCCTGAGATGAGGTTCTTTTCCTTTTTCTATCACTTTGCCTTTTTAAAAGAATTGTGACAGTCCTTTTATGTCCCTTTCAGATTGCTGTGTACAACATATGAGGTATGTGTTTAAATATCATTAACTCACAAATGCACAGGCATGCACGTGATCACAGATACACAGGGTTAGCACAATAGCAGGCCAGTCCCATGAAAATCACACATGCTTAGCAGGACTTGAGAAATACCATGCCCGAGATGCCTGGGGCATATAAATTATTGGCCTGGGTAAGTAAATTTAGTTGCCCGACCGGGCAACTAGTTTTAAAGGGGGAAAAAAGTTTGGAATGGAGAATTTTCTACTCTAGAAAAAAAGACAGTCATCATGTGTTTTTCATTTTACTTCAAATCACCAGAAGCTTTATTATTGTTACGAAATGAGTGCAAAGGCCAGGAGAATAGCGCTTCTTCAATTATATTATGCTCTACGTCCAGAAATTGGGGCCATATGTAGTTTTGCTCCAGATGTTGTTTACAGTCAATGACAGGATGCATGCCTCTGGTGAAACTAGCCTCTGGTGTTTAGTGACAAAATGCGTAAACTGCCATGAAACAGGAGGATGCAGACTGATGGGCAAAAAAGCCGTGCTTTATGAGGAAGGAGCACCTTTGGGAGGGATTGACAACGGAATATTTATTGCACAGCCGCAGGTGGGGTTGGGTCTCTGATACAACTTGTGCGGGTGGGGAAAGAGAAAGCTCCCCCCCAGGAAGTGAAGTGTCAGCGATACTACTGAAACTAAGGCCAAGTTTTGCGTTTAAGAACGAGCCTGCACACTTCGCACACTTAGCCAGGAGAAGAGCGAAAATTGCCGATGCTGATAACTTAGTTTGTCTCAGAGAACAGTAGTTTGTGTTAGCTCCAGATATAAGTTGTATGTATTAATGGATATATGATGCTTTTGGGAGGAAAAATCCAGCAATGAGAGTATATCTCATAGTAAGCAATTATGTGAAATTCCTGATCTGTCAGCGGTAGTTACAAATTCGTCTTCCGCATTGTTAAGTGATGTAATTTCAGAATCGGAATCTACATCGTTGGCAAATCTGAAACTTACACAAGCGGACTATGATAAAATGTATGAAAAAAAAAATGCCATCTATGTGGTGCACTGTTTGCCAAAACCATCCTGAAATTGCTGATACCACCAGAAATTTTTTCAAGGAATGTGGGAGGTCAGGTGATAATATAGTTTAATAAATATAAGTGCACACAACAATAGTCGAAAACATAAGGATTGCCTTTGTTTCTAAACAACAATTCTTGGGATATTTTATGATGCAAAATCACTTCTGTTTGCCCAAGAGAAAAGGGTAAATTTCTAAATTGTTGTTGAAAACTACTTAAACTGCTGTACAGTTAACTATGATTATTTAATTCTTTTGCAAATCACAGGACGTGTATTAAAAATTCTTGAACATGGCATCATCATTAAATTTCACAAATGCCATCGATTACCTTTCTTAAAACTTGAGATATATGCTTTTGTGCTTTTTGAATGCAGACACTTTAAGATGGTGATGCAAAAGATGTATAAAAAGTTTATCATAATTTTTAACTTTAAACAAATGATGTGTTTTGTTATCTTAAAAGATAAATTTTTCTGTGCATGTAGATTTAACTTCTGGGCAAGTAAATATTTTCTGCACATGCCCAGCTGACTGAGCATGTAACTTTTCAGATATTTTTCAAGCCCTGCTTAGTTAAGACAATGGATAAATAAAAGTAGTATAGTATATACAAGCATTCATGTTATAATGATATCGTAGCAAAAGTGCAGAATAATACTACTTACTGTACCTAAGATAAAGAGGATAACATTTAAAACTCATTCAGCAGTCTTTATAATAGCATATATAATACATATATATTCATGGTGCAATAATAATAATCTTCAGTATATAAGACATGGGGATTTTCACACCAATTTTTTGGGGAAAAAAGGTGAATCTTGTATTCCAAAAAATACAGTAGCAAAACAGTTACCTTGTCATTGATAACATCAGCATAGTGCCCGCAAATACAAGCCACACTAAATTTGTGTATCCCATTTTTTTTTTTTTTTTTTTTTTTTTTTTTGAGAGGAATTGTAACTTTTATGTGCAGAAACCATAGAATTTCATCCACGAAAAAAAAAAAAAATTGTCGTACAGTGCAGAAAATTATTAATTGAATTGTTTTTCCTCCAGAGTTGAAGAATTTCGGTTCAAAAGCATTATTAAAACTGATACTCTGATACAGAATGATTAGTAGGGCGGTGCAAAAAAAATAAAAAAAAAAAAATTTGATTCTCAAATGCTAGTGTTTAAAAATTGTGGTTGGTGGTCAGTATGCCACATCTAAAATCGTTTTTGATTCGTAGAATGTTTTCCGTCTGCTTTTTACATCAAAGTTGCGAAATTTTTAACTAGAAGCAAATACATCTCACTTTCGCAGGTTTTTCATTTATAGACTTCAGGTAAGTAAAATAAGACTATAAAAAATGTTTTCATCTTGTCATAGAGGACCCCTGGGCTCAGAGGTGTTACATTCATTTTGTTGGAAAACAAGTCAATTTTCGTCTGATTTGGGGAGTGTTTCAGTCGGGCACATGCTGCATTCTCGCAACACACTCCATTTGTTCCTTGCCCCACTGTCCAGAGTAAGCACCGCTAAGCTGAGGGGTGGGGATGGAAGGAATTAGACCACTGGATAAGGTGACAACAGCTACCTTACAAAAAAGATATGCAAGAAAATATCAAGATGATGAGAACTTCAAAAAGAAATGTAATGAAGAACTTACCTGTAATTCTGAAGTGAATGTGGATGACACAGTGACATCCAAAGAGTCTGAAATTGAAAACCCCAAATTAGATGATGACCCAGAATGCAAAGTATGTCCAGTTCCACGTAAACCTACAAGAACAACAAGACTACGAAAAGTCAATTCTTTTGCAGCAAAATGTGACAGATACGGCAATTCAGAACGAGCTGCGGCCTCCATTGTTTCAGCATATGTCCACGATACTGCTGCAGAATGTGAAGAAGTCCCTGTTGTTGATAGATTCAAGGTCAGGCATGACAAATGTTGGAATAAGAATACAGCACAGCATGATGAGTGCACACCTGGACTAAAACTGAAAGCCCTTTGTTTTGAGGGTCGCAAAGGTTCCACACTGTACCCAGAAACATCAGAATCTGGAAGGAAGTGCACAAAAATGAGAACAGAAGAACATATTTCTCTAGTTCAGGAGTGAGGCTCTACCTACTTGAGACATGTGACACCTGTTTCCAGTAGGGTGGAAGATGAGACGAAGGCCATCTGGATATATTTGACCAAAGAAAGGGACATAGATGTGACTAAACTTTCCTGTCTTGGGTGCGATGGAGCACCTACGAACACTGGGAAACATGCTGGTGTTATGCAACGTCTAGAAGAAAAAGTAGGAAGACCTCTTCATCGAGTTGTGTGTCAGTTACACAGCTACGAACTTCCACTGTGTCATCTCGTGGTGACCGTAGACGGGGAAACCTCCAGCCCTAAAGCCTTTCTAAGTCCTGTCGGCAAAAACCTGGTAGACTGTGAAAACCTGCCTGTGATCAGATTCAAAGCAATTCCAGCCAATATCCCAGACATCAATGCTAAGCATCTCAGTGCAGATCAAAAATATTTTCATGACATATGTAAAGCAGTATCATCTGAAGAATGCCCCACTGACTTGGCGGAGAGGAGTCTCGGAACTCTGCATCATGATTGATGGGTCACCACAACCAACCCAATTTTGAGATTGTATATTGGAACCAGCCCATTTTTCAGGGAATGCTTTTATGACGGAAATTTATTACCAAAATTTACAGTCTCATTAAGTTTCGGCAAAAAGTGTAAAGTTAAGATTTTCAATGGATTTAGAATGTTAGGTGATGGCAAGGGTGTTCTGTTCTATGCCATCACCTAACATTGTGAAACTAAGAAGAAAAATTTAAAACAAATGCATGGAAAATTCACAAGCACATGAATTTCAGCAATCAGATTTCAGTATTAATTTGCTTCTGGTTCACCATTCTCTATGTAACATCTCAGAAAATATCAAATTTATGTCGCTGTGGTGAGAGGACCAAACCCATCTTTTCTGATTTCTGTTCAAGTTTGCTTCCACTACACCACTCAGGATAGCAAAGTTTCAGATAATTAAAACTAAGTATTGTATTTTTTGGAATATAAGACACTTATTTTTGGAGAGAAATAAAAAACAACAACTGCGTTTTAAAAGATTTTTATTAATATTTTTTTTAATTTTGTGCATAATAACAGCAGCTTTATGAATGATTGAATTCTTGTGATTTTGTGATTTTGAAAATCAGCAATGTGTGATACTGCTGATGAAAACAACTTAGATAAATGCCACTCAGTCCATTAGCCAATGGTGTACATGTGTTGCAGGATTTGCCTGTGATGTCACACCTTCATAAATCCAATGTCCTTCGTTATTGGTTAAAGGTCATCCTCACAACATGCCTGATGTATCGAAGTAAGATGGCCTTAGTCGAAGTTTGGGAGCATTCTGTGGCACACAAACAATTTACTAGGAATTGTTCTTTTTTTTTTTTTTTTTAAATCTAAAGCTTGCCAAGAACCAATTTCAATGCCCGATAATACCACCTCTGTGTCAAAGAACGTTTTGCCACCTACAAGGCATACTTGCAATGGGATTATTGATGAGTGTCTGAGGCAGCTCATCCCATATTACAGAGAACATGCTACAGAGATCTGCTAGTGTACTGGGGTATGGAACATGGTTATCCAGATGTCGCTGTACACCGTCCCAAATGATCTCAATAGGATTAAGGTCAAGAGACTTTAGGGGCAGCTGTAATGATTCAATCCCACAATTTTCCAGCTCCTGAAGTGTGTTGCAGGTGCAGCGAGTGGTTGCATTATCATTGAGAAAATGGAATGCATGTCTAATAGCAGCATGATACAGTGTCACAATGGGGACAATGATTTCATTTTGGTATGCTGAGGCATTCGTGTTGCCTTGACAAACATACAAGGAAGTGCGTCCATTAAAACACACTTCTGCCGAGACCAAAACTGTCTGGTGCTGGTAAGGGTGGATGGACTGTGCATAGTGTGATTCCATTCATGTGCTGGATCTCCCTCCCACGTGTCTTCATCAAGTATCAGGATAAAGGATAACGTGGTGCCACTCTGTATCTCATGACATGTACTGTTTGACCCAGGTACATCTTTGATGACAGTGAGCTAATAATGTCAATGTTATAAATCTCAGTAGCCTCCTTGCTCTGAGCCCATACTTGTGGAGATGGTTTTGTACCATTTGAGTACATATTATGACACCAGAAGTGATTCCCTGAGTTGGGCACAGGTGATATTAGGCATTCTCTGAGCACTTCCTGTCAGGTAGCGATCTTGCCTCCTGGTAATTATCCTCGGGCAACCACTCCTGAGTCCATCTACAAACATTTGCATGCCGTAGAAATCTTGTGTGTAGCCGACCCACAATGCGTTGTGAAACTCCTAAAGCAGTAGCCACATCGATCTGCCGTACACTTGCCTGTAACATGCCAACAGACCTGTTTTTGTTGTCGATGATTAAACGTCATCTGGATTTTAACGTTAATCTCACACTGAAAGCAATACATGTAGCAAACTACTAGACAAAGCAGTGAAACGACCGGTTTTCCACTTCTCACAAGGTACTTTTATTGGAGCTCACACGCCACGCGCTGTTTTGTCACAATGCTGATTTACATATGACGTAGCTACTCACACTGGTAACTGATCTCCTGTGGTCACTAAACTTGTGTATCACCACATTTTCCCTACAAAACCGCAATAACCCTAACTTTTTTGTGACCAGTGTATTTGCTCCTTGGATATGCTGTAGCAACCCTCAACACTCTGTTGGTTTGTTCTGTATGGCCTGGTGCATGGGACATGTCATAGCTTTGACAGCCTGTGTTTGTCCCTTTTATCTCTCATAATTGTCATGCAATTGGTTGCATACTTGAATGATTTGCATATCCCACCTACCTGCACTTACCTACCAATTTGTGTGCCCACATGCCCACTCCTTATGTGTGGGGCCATTTCAGTCTCAAGCAGTGTAGGCCATAAAATCTCAAACAGTGTTGGTCACCACAGAAATCAGGGGAAAAATATTCATGACAAATACTTGGAAATTTCACATGGTTTACAGATATCAGATTGCAGTACTCAGAAAACATAAAAATTATAACAAAAGACACAACTCGAAAATACATACATATTCCAGAAATTGTTCTTATTTGACGTGCTAATTGTATTTAACTTCAATAATGGAAACTCACCTTAGAGGTTATTGTTCTTGCTACATTTGCCGCATGTATATTTCCGGCTGACTTGTCATAATATGTGATGGGCATTTCGTGGTTGTCGTATCTCTTCCCTGTGTCTTTGCATATACATTTGCAAGTTTTTGGAGTCATTTCCATTATCACAACTTTTTTTGAGCCAACACATTACAATTATTTACACATATTCATCACAGACACATCAAATTTCCTTATCTTCAACATATATTTAAAAGGCTAAAAACACTATACACAAGTTTTTGATGGGTGGAATGTAAGTTGTGTATAGTGTTTTTAGCCTTTTAAATATATATGTTGAAGATAGGAAATTTAGTGTGTATGTGATGAGTATTTGTAAGTAATTGTAATATGTTGGCTTAAAAAATGTTGTGATAATGGAAATGACTCCAAAAACTTGCAAATGTATATGAGAAGCACAGGGAAGAGATACGACGACCACAAAATGTCCATCACGTATTATGACAAGTCATCCGGAAATATACGTGCAGTAAATGTAGTAAGAGGAACAATAACCTTTAAGGTGAGTTAACATTATTGAAGAGCATAAAAATTACATCACCCTGGAGTGGGAATCGAATCCACATCTCTAGCTTGCTGTTTGAGCATACTAGTTTTAAACCACCCAGAACAATGAAAATTCTTAAGCCATAATTGCTTTGCTTCAGGTACTTAGAATTTCATTATCCTGCATGGTGTAACAGTAGCATGCTTGAGTAGAAATCTGTTGATATGGGTTTGATTCCTTATCCAGGGCAATGTAATTTGTAAGTTTTCTGACAAGATATTGCATGAAGAATAGTGAATTAAAAGCAATTCGGTATTGCAATCTGATTAAGAAAATAATGTAGTTGTGAATCCATATTCTCTAGATATACCACAATAAAATTAAGGGCAGAAAAATGATGTTGAGTCAGAAGAGTATAATCAATAGTCCATTACCACTCCTGATGTTCAGCACGTCAGTATTGCTTATAACACAATTGGTAAATGGGGTGACATGATGTATTTTTTGTCTCATTACAGTGTTATCAAACAGTGATATTGTTTAATGTCTGTTGAATTATACAGACTAGTTGGCTAGTTTGATGCCATATATGTGAATATGTCATTTTTATGCTGTTAGTTGTATTCTGAGTTTGCATATGTATAAGCCATGTCAGTTATTCTTTGATATTCAGTTGTTCAATGTCTTGAAAAAGTACGGTACTTATTGCATTGTGATGTTGCTTTCAAATGGAAGCCATAGCCAGATCATTCTTTTGATTAAGACATGAATTATATATCGCTGCTTTGCGAGAAAAGTGACACAAGTAAAAAAATATAATTTTACAGGAATGCAAAAAATAGATTGCTCATATCTTTAATGCTTTATATCACTAAATAAATGTTAAGCTAGAGCTATAAAAATTTAACAGAACATTATTGCTACAATTGGGATGTAAACTGTAATATTGATTTGATTTGTTACATAATTCTAGACTATACAATAATAATAATAACTATTTTGAGTTGTGTCCCTTTTCTTGAATAATGAATGGGCTGTTTTTTTTAATGTGATACAGGATGAGTCAAAGTAGTTAGAGGAAAATGTGTTACAAATTTTTAATGAAAATGTAAAATACTATGTACTTGGTTACAAAACTACAAAATATCAAATTTGAAATGTCCCAAGTAGAAACAAATTAAATCAAATGAAGAAAAAAGAAAAGAACACAAGATAACAAAAATAATAACAAGAAAACAAAAATTAACAGTATTTTCTGAAAAATCACTGGTTGGAATGATTTTATCATTCAACAAGTTAACCAGTCACTTCAAAACTTATAAGGAAAAAAGTTTATTTGTTATGCATTACAAATCTTTATAAAATGATGCATAGTAGCTCGGAATGTTCTTCTTGACCAAGTCCAGCAAATCTTCCTCCTTTCTCTCATGTATTTTAAGCCATTGTCAGGGTTTGAGGCTGAAGTTTGAATAGCTGTTCAGGGTGGAAAATGTGTTCCTTGAAAAAAATGTGGGTTCATTGACCATCTTATAGGGCTCACTTTCTTGATGGGTTGTTTTGTATTTCACTTAATGTATCTTCTTTCTCCACATGAAGTAGTTTTATATATATCCAATTCTTACATTTTCTCTGTCACATTTTTTTTTTATAGAATTAGTTCCGATTTGGATGCTTAAATGTTTCATGTCCAAGAAATCAGTGTGACAAAGTTAAACTTTGTAAGGATTTCCTTTTTTTTTTTTTTTTTTTTTTTTTGCTGTCTGAATCAATGAAATGTAGTGATTGGGACAATGTAAGGATTTCCTTTTTTTTTTTCTGTCTGGATCAGTGAAATGTAGTGATTGGGACAATGTAATGATTTTCTTTTTTTTTCCTGTCTGGATCAGTGAAATGTAGTGATTAGGGCAAAATATGTGTCCTGATTTCAATGATTTCTATACTTGCTTCTCTATCATGGAATGGATATTGTTGTCCTCATTTTGATTATGAACTTTGACAAGAAATTTGTGTATAATAGCTAATAACTTTAACTGGATATTTGCTGAAAGCACATATTTGACATATCGACATAATGATTTTTTTCTGGCCTCAGCAATTGTCAGAGTAAAAAGTAAACTCTACCTTACTGCTTTTCTTTGCTGTTGTTTCTTCAATAAGTTTTAGAACATAAGATCCAATTTCAGAGGCACCCCTACTTCCTTTCTCCTCATGCCAAACATAATGAGACTGCATTATTATTTAGCTCACCGATACTGCAGTGATAGGTGTTAAGTTTTGATTTATAGTAAAAATGGACACATCTCCCCTTGGACAGGAAAGTACAGCATGTATGTTATAACATGCAACAATGAATGCACCTCTCATCATCTCTTTGCCTTCAGCTTTCTCAGCAGGGGAAAAGTCTTTTTCAAGAATGTGAATCTCATAATGTTCTCTCAGTTCTTCATTACCTGGACCTTCAGCAGTTTTAAAAGCCTCGCACAGTTCACTTTGATTCTTCTTCAGAGTGAAGAATGAAATATTGAAATCTTGATGTACATACCCATTTGTGGTATTTTTACAGTCATTTACATAATCACAGTGTAGGTCAGCAATTGGCTTTCTTCTGTCAATATAATGGCGAGTTGATTGGGCCCTCTTAGGTAATAGCTTTCTATTTTTTATGGACTTGATGTGCCTATGAATATCTTCCTTGATGTTTTGTTCAACAGTCTTGTGATGTTTATGTCTTCCACGGCAATCTTCTGTTACAAATCCCCTCATTTCACCTTTTTTCAATGACTGTTCTGATAGACCTATCAGTGATATCATGAGTTGCTTTTAAAAAATTGTATGCATGTATATGTTGTTGCTCAGAGTTGCCATCTGTTTCACTACTTGTATCATTGTTACAAACTGTTTCTTGCATATTATCACTTCATTAATATTATTTTCATTCCAAGAATCACTGTAAGATGTCACTTAACTCAAAAGTTATTGTTGTCAGTGTTGAATTAAATGGTATGCCATCATTCTCTGCTGTTGTTGAATTCCCTGGTGTTTCATCACTGCCTGGAGTTGTATTTGTTGTTGCTGTTACAGCTGTTGTTATTTTGGTTGTTGATAAATCATTCAACGGTGGTCTGTCGACCTCCGTTGTTTGTGATATTACAGTCCAAAGATCACATTTTTGCTTATCTATTCCAGCAACACTGCTGTTTAATCCAAAATTATCTTCAGTTTGTCTTTCATAATGTTTTTTTGCTAGTTTTAATATTAGATCAGTATACAAATCCATAATAAAAAACGACTCAATCAAAACTCATGAAGTCATCAAACAGAAAATTTTATCAAGAAAACCATCACAACTTGACAAATTGTTTCATAAAATGACACAAGTGTAAAAATATTCACTTCATTTAAATTGAAAAATGACTCGACTAGAAATGTAGTCGGGAAAAAAGGGGCACAAGTACAATAGAAAGGTATTTTTTTCTCAACAAAAGAGTGTCACAACATGAAAAATGTCATTTTTTGTGAACTTATTGCACTGGATTCTGCTACAATTTTGTCAACAAACTGCCAGAACTCAAAATATGTCGTTTTTCTCAAGAAAACATAGCACCTAACTGCACAATGGCATTGGCTCAACTCAGAAGTGACACTTTTCTTGATAGATGCCCCTGGGTCTGGCTAATGGTGGAAAACTGACACTAATGCTCTCTACTGGAATCATGGAGTTGTTTGCAGTTAGACTTATTACACTTTTCTATGTAAAAATATACACTTTTCTACTGCCATAGAACCAATAACATGCTAAATGAAAAAATTGGACTTGTCACTTTTCTCGCGAAGGTGTGCCATATTGTGAAAGAGTTTATCTGGCTACTGCCTAGGCATTGTGACGTGGGTATTTCCACTTGATTATTCATTGAAGACTTCTGAGAACTGCAAAACATTGCCCGTGACATTTACATGCAGTTTGGTTTATTTGTGATGCAACAGATGCACAGAAAATTGAATATATATATATATGTATTTCCCTTCAGTATGTGTGGTTTTGTATGTTAAGTATTACAATGAAACTTCATGGTGTATATGTGACAGTCATACCAGAGGTGAATTGAAATGGGCTGTTATAAATTTCGCTAGTCTTTATTTGGTGAAAATGAAAATTTCTTAAAAAAACCTGCAACAGCAGTAGATAAAAAAAAAAAAATTGTGAATTTACAAGAAATAAAAAAAAATCTTGTGAATACCTGCAGGAACAGTGGACATATGCTGGATATACACACACATTAATGGGTGTAAATGGTCGGTTAGGATGTCCACATGTTTGGGTGCACTCAGAGTTCACTGTACACATACCAAAGGTCCCAAAGCATTCCAACTAAAGATACCCCAGACGATCACTGAGCCACCAGCAGCCTATACTGTTTCAACTTGACATGAAGGGTCTGTGGGGTACGTGCTTCATGAAGTTGATGCCAGATCTACATTCCCCCATTGGGTCAGTGCAGTTTAAATCTGGGTTCATCACTCCAGGCTCCCTGCTTCCAGTCTTCTCGAGTCCAGTGTCGTGCCATTAACAGTGGGACTTTTGTGGGCTGCCAGCTCCCAAACCCTAGACTTAAGAGTACATTGCATTGTCCTTGCACTGATATGGCGACTTGATCCAGCGTTCAAGTCAGTAGGGATTTGTGATATTGTCATGTGCTTATCAGTTCAAACACTGCAGCCCAAATGGCATACAGTATGTGCTGTCAAGGCTGGTATACCTCTGCAATTCATTCAGAAGCTTGTTCTTTTGCCAGAATTTTCATATTCTCTAAACACACTCTAGCATGGGGAAACCCTAATGTATTGACAACTTCTGAGATGGAGTGACCCATCCTGTGGGTACCTACAATCCCTCTGTTGAAAGCTACGATATCACCCGTCTTACCCATCACACCTGTAATTAATCACTATTGAGAAAGCTATGAGTGATGGCTGTGTATGGAACCACAGTTTTGGCCAGGCATGTGCAATAATGCGGAAGTATAAGCCAAGCATTTGCATAACTTCTGCTATCTTTAATTCAGTGGCACTTCAGTGTACATGGAAGATCTGTTTGTTTCTCAGATTTCTGTACTATACTAGCAGTTATGTCCATTCTCCGAACGGTGAATGTATAATTTTTTGAACATGAAATTAAAGAAAGGAAAGGTAATTAACAGAAAGAAAAGTAATTTAAGATCCGTAACTGTTTCATGATTTAGGACAGGGTCGTGACGTCAGTGCATATGGTTTGATGTAAAACGGATCAGGCTTTGGTGCCCTTTCATTTTAAATCAAAATTTCATGGGATTTTTACAGCATTTTAATGTTTCTGGCATAATTATCTTTAAACCTATCAGCATATTGAACAGTAAAGCTAAGCTTCCCTTTTGAACTGTTTGGTTTTTAGACTTTTTAGGTATCCGGAACTTAAGGACTATCAGCATGCCAATTTTTAGATCTCAAGGCTATTGAGAAGTGGTCAAACAATTCGCGAAAAATTCAAGCGAAAAATGTTCCAAAGCCGCCATTTTGATTTTATTTATTTTTTCGGACTCTTCTAGGTATTCGGACCTTAAGACCTATCAACATGACAATTTTCAAATCTCCAGGTCATGTAGAAGTGGTCAAACAATTCGCGAAAATTTCAAGCAGAGAAATGTTCCATAGCCTTAATTTTTATTTTATATTATGCCAGCGGAAAAGGTCGAACTTTAAAAGTGTCGCTATGTCATTAAGCATTGTGTCATTACCAGTTTGATTGTAGCCTGTCCTTTTACCCAATGAGAAGAGTGCTAAAAGTAGCTGCATCACCATGGCAGCAGGTCACAGGACCAGAACTTTCTTGTGTGGTTACCATTGAAGACAGAGGAAGCTGTTCATTCCTTTCCTTTGTATCTTTAAGAAATGCTTAAAAATCAAAATCAAATAGTTTTTCTTAATTTTTTTTAAAGAGGGATGATAGCTGTGAGTTTATGCTTTAAAAATTGCAGTGCATTATAATTTATGGTTTTCCATATATCCGTTTCTTAAAATGGATCCCATCGCAAAATAGAATTTTGTTAAATTTAAAATTTTAATTTCTTTTAAACTAAATTGAAAAAAAAAAAAAAGGGGCGATGAGGTGCAAAAACTCGGCCATGGCCCTACGTGCCTACAAAGTTTCGTGGTTCTGTTGCTGTTTCTGTGTCCGGAACGCGAACTGATAGCAGAATCGAAAAACGGTTTATTTCAGCGTGTTCTCCAAACAGTTCTCTACAACCGATGTCAATTTGATATTTTAGCGTTCAATACTTTTTGCGCTGCAAGCTAGGAAAGCGCTAGTGTCGCGAAATTTCTAAACCAGCGCCAGCAGCAGTTACTTTATTCAGAATAAAGAGATTTTTATTGTTACAACTGCTATCAAGTTATGTGTATAATAAAGTACATGTGTGTTGTATTTAAATTTTATGTACGAATATTCATAATGATGAAAAAAACAGATGTTAATCGTTGTTCAGAGATTACGAAGAGGATTTTCAAAACTTCGGACATGCATGAGATTTTAGTGTAAAAAGAAAACAATGCCTGATCATTGTCCCTGTGACCTAATAGCCTAGAATGAAAAACTGAATCAACAGTAAATGAGGTCTTGCATAGTCTGTCTTATACATTAGCAAGTGTTTGCAGTTGTTGAAGGCATATAGTGTTCCTACTTTCAGTGTTCACATACAAAATTCTACACAACTTTTGTATATCATATTTTTTAAAAGACTATTGTATGTGACTGTCATATTTTTTTCAGGTCTCTTTATACTTCTCTTCTGTTAACTACTGCATTTATTTCCTCTTAGTGGTGATTTAACAGTGATGTGAAATTTGTTCTACAAAGATGAAATGTGTTCTGTTCAGTGCATTTTTATTCTATGAGCTCCCAAAATCATCCATGACTAAAACATGTTGGTCTACATTCTACCATCTCATCATCAATTTGTATTAGTGCTGAAATATGGAATGCAATAACATGTTGTTTTCAAATCTTGCTTGAAATAAATAATATCAAGAAAGAACTAACTTCTGGATATTTGATCTTTCATACTATCTCTTATTGTTGTATAATGATTCAGTGGTATAGTAAAAACAATGTTAAATAATTATTAAAAGAATAAGAATATAATGATTTAGCATCAACAGGTGTTCACTGATTTTTTTTATATGTTGAAAACTTAGTTTTGTAACTTCTCTTTTACATACTTTGAATTATTTGTATGAGTAGGCTAAGATTCACAATAAGTCAAAGATCCTTCCAAAGCTGAAGTTAATTACAACACTTTTTAGCAGTAGGGACTGGGTATAAGTGATTATGATAAATGTATACTGAAAAGTTACGGTTGCAAGAGCGACTTTACAATTACACCCTTAATATTGTCTCAATGGGAGAATAGATGCTTGTTTAAGATAAAATATTTAGGTCTGATTATGAGATTTTCATGATATAGAAATTGAAATTTGGTTTACTTCAAGAAATTTTTGTACTAATGAAGTGAGTGCATATAGAATATCACATTACTTTGGAAGCAAATGAAAATGTCTTCTCCTGATCTGAATTTTTATTTTATTTTTAGTCAATTTTGCTTTTGTCAGGCTTTAGTTTCTTTGTCTCTCTTTTTAGTGCATGTTTTGAACTTAGTGCATGTTAAAGAACAAGCATTGATTTTACAATATATATTTGTAATCAAAACATATTCTCTATTTTAAGTGTTTCATCAGATTTTTAAATTTTCATTAATTATATTCTTCAGAATCCAAATCATTCGTACTTGTGTAACCTCACCTGTGTTAAGTAATCAATCAATTACTTTGCAGTCTCTTGAATGAATGAATTAGAATTCATATTCCAGAGCTTATCTTGTTTAATATCAGTGGAAAATTTGTAAACATTTATTATTTAAAAAACACTTACCTAAAAACCTGTTCTTGCTCTTGTCCTGTGCCATATTTAACATTACTTAAAAACCTGTTCTTTTTTCTCTTGTCCTGTGCCATATTTAACATTAAGAGATTGGTTATGGAAAGCAAAGCCTATAAGCATGATGCACGTCCAACATAGAAGAGAGTTAATAATCTAAAGCAACTTATGGGAATTTACTAGGAATTTTTTTTTTTTTTTTTTCATTTATAGCAAATTTTCGGAGAAAACTCTTCTCCTTCTTCAGGCTGTCTTGTTTTTGTCACTTTTTGCTTGTCACTATCATGGTTACGGTTTACCTTGACGGTTACGGTTAACCTTGACGGTTTAGGTTATTTTTCAACAAATCCTGCCAGATGTTAGGCAGGGAAAATCCTTTGCAGTCATTGATGATGGAATTTTGATTTTTCTCAATCTCTATTCCTTCTTTCAGTTTTCTTTTTTGGAAATTGCTTTGGAAACTGATTACTTTAAGGGAATTCCAATCCATGCTGTGCCCAGTTTCTCTAACATGCCTATCTAATCCAGTCTTATTGGAGCAATTTTTTATAGCTGCTTTATGCTCAGCTATACGAGTTTCTAGTCTGCGACCTGTTTGTTTTTAAGTTTTCACATTGTACCAAGTTCAAATTATTCATGAACGCATGTCATCACCCCTCCCCACATGCACTGGAATTTTGAATTTTTCCCCATATACCCTGTCTACTATTCACATACTTGGACATTTTGTGGAACAAAACTTAATTTTCCTAAAGAATGCCAGGTATGTATACAGCAAGTACAAGACCGGCTGGACCTTGGGGATGACCACATCTGAGAAATCAGTCAGCTTCACGTGGTTTTTCCATTTCTGTTTTTTACAGTTAGGTTTGCCCATGTGGTGCACCACAGGTTTATTCCATCTCAAGTTAATACTATAATTTTTAATTTCGAAAGAAAAAGTTCAGATTTAGATTTTTGAAAATTTATTTGGCTTCTGGTTATCTTTAAAAAAAAATTAGTAAGGCATTCAACAAACGAACAGATATGATAAAAACTAGTTTCATCGGCATAGCCACATGGAGGATAGTTAACAGTGGCATTTTTATGCCAAAAATAAAGAATATTATATATTTGCTTTGCCTTTTGAACTTTAAACCTGAAATGCTTTCTATGCTGTTAAATAAACATGTATTCTATCAGTTTGAAACATCCCATTTTACTTCCAAAGCAATAGCTTTTCACTTAGTTTAACAATGATATTATCCTATCCTAGTAATTAATAACTTCATGGCTTCCTCTAATTATTGTTAGTAATGAAAAAACTTAATGGGAATTATAGAGGATAAATTTATTAAGGTACATTACCTCTCAAATTTTTGATCTATAACCTAGATCATCGTAAGGAGTTCCTGCATCATACTACCTATGCTATATCTCTTATACCATGCTTTTATTATCATCAGGAGTTCCTACATAGTAAGATGCAAATTATCTAGTGTATAAGGCGAACATTTGAGAGGTAATGCGCCTTAATAAATTTATCCTCTGTAATTTCCGTTATGTATTTTCATTACTGACGAATAGTATTATTTTAAGAATAAAACAATTTTTAGTATACCATACAAGAATTACTGAATCAAATTATTCACCTAACTAATGTGATGTAAAATGAAAACTATCAGTTGTCTTAAAAAGGAAGTAATCAATTAAGCTATTAATGGGTTTTATATTTGTCTCTGATCCAGTAACATTAGAACAAGATTTAAAAAATGGACAAGACTTAACTGAAAATACCCAGTTGAAGGTTTTTGACTTTTGTTAGACAGGCTTTCTCTGAATTCAACATTTTGAATTGTTGTAAATCTGCTCCTTGAAATCTTTAGTTTTTAAAGCATAAGAAGAAAAAATATATACAGAAGTACTATTATTTAAATTAGAAATGTGTGTGGATTTGTTTGGACAAGTTAATGTATGAAATTGTGTGAATGACAGTCTATATCATCTGTGGTGTTGGGACCACAAAAACAGAAATTGCTGCCTGTTTGTTCATATTCAAGGAGATTTGTGTAGGTCTGTTACTATCGCCAAGTATATTGGAGATTAAAATTGTGTATTTGCTTAATGTACAGTACTCTTGCTTCTATTCCTTTGAAACCAAATTGTCAGTCTATCCACTTGGTTAACAAACATCTTCAAAATATATGCATATATCCAGGATGTGTGTTTTGTATCACAGATCAGCCATATATAAAAAGTTATTTTATTTAAATCTCAAGTAGTGTGTCTTTTTATTTTTTCTCCTTCCATACATTGGCAGTTTACGTGTTGTGTCGCTTCCAGAAATTTGATTTGTTGTGTTCACTCATTTCATACCAAAAAAAGTTTAAAAGGAAAAAAAGATCTGATTGTTATTGTAAAATTGAGTCAGTGAATCACTATGTGTTTGGACCAAAGTCATATATCAAATCATTATTTCACTCATCCATACTCTGATGGTGTTCATTAGATTTAATTAAAAGCATTTCCTTGTATTTTTTGAAAAAAAAATCTGTACTTAATATGTTTTAATGTTTTTGCCATAGTGTTACTCAGGTAGATGGTAATTGTGACCATGTCCCTCTGTAATTAGTCAGAAAATATATGTAATGGAAGTCATTAAAGAAAGTTCTATATTATGTTTTGCTTTGGTTTTTGAGTTTTCTTTTGTTCCTGTATTTTAGAAAGAATGTTAGAATAATAGTACTGTGTAAATAGTTGACACTGGGTATTTTCTATATGTAATTAGCTTTCTTAACTTTTGTTTAGAATTTTATTACTTTTTTTTTCTTTTGTATTATTTGAAATAATTATGAGCTATACCACAATAATTTGTACTATGGCCTGTCCCTAAAAACTGAGAGTAAAATCACACAAAATGAAGAAATATAGGTACAGCAAAGTGTATGTTATTCTTTCTCAAAGTATCTTCTCTCGGATGATAGTCCCATCATTCAGTCCACTTTCCAAAGCATGTGGCAAAGGCATTTTGTGGAAGCCACTTTAGCGACTACTGTACAGCTTGAATAATGCCAGCATCTGTGTTGAATGCTGCACCACGGACTTCTCCATTGTTGGAAACAACCAGAAATCGCACGGGGCGAGGTCAGGACTGTAGGCAGACTGTGGCATGATTTCAGTACTGCATTTCATAAGAAACTGTTAAACACAAGCAGCCACATGTGGGTAGATGTTATCATGGTGTAGGGTCCACTTGCCCATAGACGCAGACTCTGTGGGGCCGGAGGGGTTTGGGCCCCCTCCCAATAATTGTAAGGAGGGAGCTGGGCCCTTCCTTATAATTCTTGGTTAATAATAAAACTATACTGCAATTTTTACAGATCTAGGAAAACATATACTTCTCTTATAATTTTTTTATATGCTTAAAACGGGGTTTCCGCCGTGTCTGTTCTTGCTAGAAGTGGTGATATTTTACAAAGGAGAACTCAGGTCACCTGACTCGACTAGCCAACCCACCAGATGTTTGTGGCTTTAATAATAGTACGGAGGATCGATTCTCACCTCATTCACTTATGCTGATGCCTGTGTCCTTGATGTTCTCATGCCAGCGGTACATTGGCACTCTGCCAAAAGTTAACCAGGCAGAAGTTGCCTTTGCCGAAACCACAAACCAGTTCTTACTGGCCATCAGACTATGCTCCGCTGTGTCCTACATGGAATAAGCTGTTCTTCGTACTACAGGAAAAGTTTCACCTTCATTGTTCATGTTATGTTTTGCATTTACGTATATAGTTACGATTTTAACTGTATTGTAACTTTTGAGCAACTTTATTCCACTTGCCAGAATGGATAAATTTATTGTTAAAAGAAAGCGTTAGCCAAGTGATTTAGTATCTAGTGAGCCTGATACGTCAACATTATCAAGTTTAAGTGATGAACATAACCATGTAGGTGCAGGCCATTCTTTGCCAGCATCTACCTCTATTTCTTCTAATGAGACTAAGACTCAAATACCCCCAGTATGAGGACAAGCAGCACACAAAAGAAACTTTCAAGCTCATTGGATTACTTCATTTCTATGGCTTGTATACGATGACACCAAACATGCTGCTTTTTGTAAGATATGCAAAGCAGCTTATACTAATCAGCTCTTACAACTAAATTTGAGCTATCCTTCATAGCAACTGGTTTTCAAACTTGGAAGAAAGCGCTTGAAATATTCCAAAAGCACAAAAAGTCAGAATGTTACAGAGAATCTGTTTTAAAAAAAAAGGTACTACTACTGCAGCCATAAATGTTTCTTGCCAATTGTCAAATGCAAAGAAACAACAAATGAAAAAAAAAAAACAGGTTTGCAGTATTGAAAATTGTTTCTTCACTGCAGTTTCTGGCTCGCCAAGGCCTTCCGGTATGTGGCCATACAGACAAAACTAGCAATTTATTAAATCTGTTACACCTAAGAAGTCCGGTATGTGGCCGTACAAACGAAACTAGCAATTTATTAAATCTATTACACCTAAGAAGTGAAGACTGTGCGGAGCTAAAACGTTGGATGAAACGTGATTCATTCAAATGGTATTCTCATGACGTATGCAATGAAATGTTAGAACTTATGAGCCACTGTGTTGAAGCAACTTATCACACGTATCAGAGATGCAAGACAAAAAATAAAAGTAATTTATTAAAGTCCTTGGTTTTATCAAGATACATAATGTCACAGATACTAAGGATGCAGTCTTTCACATACTCTCCACCAGAGAGTGTTTTGTTATATTTTGCAATTTTATGTGCTATAATATAGCTTGCATTAGAGTCTTGCTTGGGTCAGGTGGGTTTCGGGCTTGATTTTATGCTGATCTCAGGCAACTTGAGCCAAGCAACATAAGTTGCTTATTCTGGTTGGGCAAGTATTTTATTCAGCTCATATGAAAATTGAGCCTTAACAGCAGTTTGTTTTCCATTTTTTTTTTTTTTTGCTTGAAGTTTGTTTTTTGAAATTTGGAAAAAAATCTCAAAGCCCAATGCTGATCACTGATACATGTCTTGAACATTAGTTAAGGACTGTTGAGAGCAATTAACCATCTTTCTGACAGCTGAGAATGTTATCACATGTGGAGGCAACTAAAGTGAAGACTTGGGCAAAAGACCGGCTTATTGCAAAAATAATGTACTAATAGGAATCTGTACAGCAACCACTCATCGAAAAAGTAAAAATATAATTTCAGTGTCTGGGAGGATATCAGTACAAAAGAGGAAAGATTTGTTGAATTGGCTCATTACATGATTTTACCATATTACAAAAGTTGCACTGATTTGTTATCATGGTGAAAGTCAAATTCAGGCCAGTGTCCACAGCATCACTAAGCATGTTATCTCAATCTCTACCTCAAAAGTGCAAGCAGTGAAAGAAATAATAGCATCACATGGAGGATATTTGAAACAGCATTATATATATATATATATATATAAGAAGAGGAACTCGTGGATCCGAAAAATGACAGGAGTGGAAGACATCATGATCAGAGTTAAATCCCTGAAATGGCAATGGGCTGGACATACTGCCAGAAGGACAGATCATCGATGGACAGCCGAAATTTTAGATTGGATTCCAAGGGACAGGAAAAGACCCAGAAGAAGACCACATGGGAGATGGGTGGATGAAATTCAAAAGTATGCAGGGGTGACATGGAGGAGACTGGCACAAGACAGACCGTTGTGGAGGAAACTTGGGGAGACCTTCGTCCAGCAGTGGATTGATAATGGTTGACAATGATGATGATGATGATATATGAAATGAATTTTATGCTCATATAATTTAGATATTTCCATATAATAATTCCCAAATCCCTTTTCTCTCTATGTTATTCAAGACTAGCATTTCTATAAACTTGTGTAATTTACATTACAGAGGAAGGTATGTCAACTATATTTTTTCTGTTGTGCAGGGGATCCTCATTATACATGGATAATGAGGCTCTAAAATGACTGCTGATATTGAATTCACTAATAGCAAGGACCAAATTTCTATGAGAGTTAATGTAACTAAGGTTTAACTGGGACCATGAGACAGGAAATGGCACCCTTAGTGCAATAACTAGCAAAACTCCCCCCCCACTCCAAGATTTACTTCAGCACCCTTAAGCACAGTAATTTTCCCAGGATTTCAAACATCAGGGAGGATATTTTGTTCACTGTGTGTGTGTGTGAGGGTGGGGAAGCAGGAAGTCAGGGAAAGTGTCTGAAAAAGTAGGGGGGGGGTTACCTAGATCCCTGTAGTTTTAACTTTTTAAGTAATTTTTGGAACAGAAGTACATAATGCAAGGTTATCAATCAGGTAATCAGGATTAACATGGACCGATACATGAATATACATTTTATCACGAGAAACTAATTTGGTAAAATACATTTAAATCTTTAAGGTTAATAACTATAAGACTTCATAATCACCCATTTTACTTTCACTTGTTTATGAAGTGCTTGCTTTTTGTAAAATGTCCGTTTCTAAACTTTTAACAGTTGATGTGCTAAAGAAATCGTCATTCTTTTCATCAGAAATGGCATTTGAGCAGAATTGACTGTGCGGCAAAAAGAACTGGTCGAGTTTTAGAAGTTTCTTCACACACTCCTCCATTTTCCTTTTGCTGATACTTAGCTCCACTTGGACAATTTTGTGACTTTTGCAAATGGATCTTGTTCGCTTGTATATTAAAGTTTCCACACAGTGAATGTGACAGACATACTATAAGGAAGAACTAAAATCAATAGCAGTGTGTAATTGGTTTGTCCGAAACTAAAATAAATCCCTGGAAGAAATCAATGTCTTTTACATAGCAGATCTGTAGCTGCTGTGAACAAATGTTGGCACCTGTCCTGTAGCTAATCTTAGGTGACTGATGGTTTTCCCACATCCTCCACAGAGAATCCCCATGTGCCTCGCTATTTTCCTCAGCAGTGTAAAAAGAGGGTGATTGGAAAGCGATCATATTATTTACAACTCATTGTAGAGTGATTGTATTGCAACATATCACAGAGCGATCGTATTACAACCCAGAGCCAAAGCTTCAAATCTGTATGACATCCAGTATTTTAAAAGTAAATCTTGACATTTATTTAGGCAGGGCTAAATATATCTTAAAGGAATATACGAATCTTTGGGTTAATTATTTATTTGTTTGTTTTTGTGCATGTTCAGATTTTTACATGCGTCTCCCCTAGCTGTGGGTGTTGTAGTTATGCCACTGCCTTAGTGATGGAGTTTTGGATTTTGAAATGAACAACTTTTAGTGTAACCACTATTCCTTTGCTTACGTTAATAATGTTTATTTTAACATGCAATACCTAGCTACACTGGTTTCCGTAAATTTAGGAACAAATTGAAAAATTGGTATAACTCAAAAAATAGGCAACCAATTCAAATGAAACTTGGTGAAAATCTTCTTTGTACCATATGTTACAGAAAACCACAAGAACATTTTATACAAAGCATTTACCTTTTGTATTTGCTATAAAAAACAAAAACAAATCACTATTCCAAAAATTTAAATTAAAAAGTGTTTCAATATGGAGTGTGGTCACCCCGAAGATCAATACAAACCTAACAGCAATACTCCATGCTGTTAATAATGGTATCTATGAGAATTGCAGGTAGCAATTCCCATTGTTATAGAAAAGCAATTTGAAGCCCCTTCAGGGCTTGTGGAGGGGAATTGAGGGCAGCAGAACACACCTACCTAGAGCATCCCACACATGCTCGGTTAGGTTAAGGTCAGGAGAGCGTGCTGGCCACTCCTTATGAACAATAGTCTCCTCTTCAGGCTATTGCTGTACCAGCAGTGTTGTGTGTGTGGGTGAGCATTATTGGCTTGCAGTATGCATGTGTCGCCAGTTGCACCTGCATATGGTCGAACAAAGGGTCCAGGATATCATCTCTATACTTCCAAGTATTCAAGTTGCCACCTGGCAGCACATAGAGGTTGGTACGTCTAAATAAAGAGATGCCTCCCCGTACAAGCACAATATCTCTGCCATGCATGTCCCTTTCATGGATATGAGAGGGATGATATCTAATCCCTGGCTCTCTCGAGATGAAAAATATGATGAGAATCACTCTGTAAAGCATTCTTTGACTTGTCGGTGAACAGTAGAGGTCTCCATTGACTTGGGCTCCAATTCACATGCATGTGCACCAAATTTATACGTTCCCTTCTCTGGTGGGAGGTTACGGGCCTCCTAGCATAGAGTCCTCCTTCATGTAGCCTTCTGCACACAGTAGAAGCTGATACCATCCTTCCGGTAGCTACAGCAAGCATAGATTGAAGATGGATGGATGTAGCAGTCCTGTTCTGGCACACAGGTAGGCTCAAATATCGATCTTGTGAGAAAGTTGTTACCCTAGGCATGTCCTGGCTGTATCTTCAGGAACATGATCCTGTGATTTGGAAGCGGTTCCACAGCCTCTGGACCACAGAATGGCGTATGTTCAGCCATCTGACAACAGTCGCCTGCTTTGAGTCTGCCTATAGCCCTGTAGCATAATTCCACTGATAAATGACATCTTGAAATCATTACAACACAATCTCTACCACGAAATCCTTTTTTCAATCTCTCCACGTCAATTGGTGACTCACTGAGAAAGAACCAGTTTTATGTTGTTAATTTGCATAAAGCTATGCCAGCGCTACTCATTTGCATAACATTCCCTGATGCTGTAGTTCTTTGACTGTAACATATGCAAATTGCATGCATATTTTACAATAATTAGCCAACGTATCACAATTTTTCTTTTTGTTTCTTAATTTATGGAAACCAATGTAGTATGCATTCTTTTAAGCACAGAAGCTGCCCTACCAATTCTTTTAAAACTGTAGATATGTCTGCAATAATAATACATAAGTAAAAAACAACAACAAATTAAATGCTGTGGAGATCAAAGCAAAGCTTCTATGTGTTCATCAATTTACAACAGGAAAAAAAAATCACTTGAGCGAGCAGTATCCTATGTTCTTTCCTTCACTCATGTAGTACTCAGAGTGTCATACAAAGAAAAAAAAACTCTTCCTGCATTCAGCAAAATAATAATAATTTAGTTAAATATTATTGACTCGTCTGGATGAGGAATGCTTCAGTGACCACATAAGCTCATTTGTGGAAATTGTAATTAAGAAACGAGGGTGCAAAAAAATTGGACTTTCTAACAAAATTTCTTTGGGCTCAGGTTGGGCCAGGCTTAGTTTTTGAGTGATTTGGGTTTATTTTGGTTTGGAACTTTTGGGCCAGGCTTAGTTTTTGAGTGATTTGGGTTTATTTTGGTTTGGAACTTTTGGGCCAGGCTTAGTTTTTGAGTGATTTGGGTTTATTTTAGTTTGGAATTTTTGGGCCAGGCCAGGCCGAACTGAACTCTTACTCTGCTGTTATTGGGTCTGGTTGGGTCAAAAATTTCAGTCATGTGCAGGCTTCTAGCTTACATGTGTAGCCCCTTTTTGAAAACTATTTTGCTTTTAAAAAATATTCTACTGACCTGAAAGTTTTTTTTTTTTTTTGTAGTTCTACTTTTTGTTTCTTTTTAGTTGCACTACCATAACAGGATTGTTAAATGTTCCTATTTAAGTTGTAATCTATATTTATAATTTATCTAATAAAAATAGAAAAAAATCTTAATATTGTTTTCTCTTCCATGTCAGTTACATTCTTATATATTTTAAATGCCATGTCATCTAAAAGCATAGACTCCGACAATGCTGACAAAATTTATTTGTACTCTAAATGACATGTAAATATCCATAGAATTATTCCAGGGTGTACAAAACTAAGGAGATAGAATCATGTAAACATAGGCGTCAACTCTATGGGGAAGGAGGGGTTTGCCCCCAATAATTGTAAGGAGGGGACTGGGCCCCTCCTTACAATTATAAGTTAATAATAAAACTGTACTGCAATTTTCATATATTTCTTCAGATCTAGGAGGACATATATTTCATAATTTTTTATTTGCTTAAAACGGGTTTTCTTCCGTGTCTGTTCTTGCTAGGAGAAGTGGGGATCTCTTACGAAGAACTCCTGTCACGTGACTTGAATAACCAACCCACCAGATCTTTGTGGCTTTAAGAGGGCGGAGGACCGATTCTCACATCATTCACTTATACATGCTGGAAGCTGTATCCTTGATGTTCTCATGCCAGCGACTCGTTGGCACACTGGCAAAAGTTAACCAGGTAGAAGTTGTCTTTGCTGAACCCACAAACCAGTTCTTACCGGCCGTCGGACTATGCTCTACTGTGCCATACATGGAATAAGCTGTTCATGCTCTTTTTTTGCTTCGCTGTGCCATACATGTGATAACATTTGCATTAAAAAAGAAATAACTTTCATGAGGTGGAGGTAGATAAATTTCAAACACTGTTTTTCAATTTATAATATAGTACTAGGTTAGGTTTTGAAATGGCATTACAAACATTTTGCTTTTGAAAGTTTCAATGTTAAATAGTTAAGTAGTTCAAAATCATTGTAGCCACCCTAATTATAATAATAATAAGTTAACATCAAATAAGCAATAGTACTTTATTATGTATTTATTCACTGTTGCCCTTATAATCTATAAAATAAAAAAAAATTGCATGTTCTACAAACACGCATCCATTGCCCCTCCCCCCAATAATTTGCACAATTTGTTGGCGCTTATGCATGTAAGATTTTGAAGCTTACCACTCCACTCCGTGCCTTAAAATAAAACATAAATTAAAAAAGTGGCATGGAACTGTTCATTATTAGAGTCTGTTTAAAAAGTTCATATTCTAACATATACAGGAAAGCTGTGCCAGCTTGATTCTTCTTTTTATTTTTAAGCATAGTCCTCAGCTGCTGAAATGCACCTCTCCCACCTATACTGTAGTGCTATGATCATGGTGGTAAAAAAATCTTTATGTTGGTCTTCCAACCACACACCAATAGCTGCAACCACACGCATGATGCATCATCCCACCCAGCTTTTCTTTGAACCCACCCTTTAGTCCCCTGAAAATATTTAGAAAGTTAGAACATATGGTGAGTGCAACAATCTAAGATTTTAAGGAACTTGGATAAACATATGTGGATTTTTCAAATCTCAGAAATTTTGCTATAACAATTCTCATAAATTTTTGTTGCATAACAGCGGTATGAGCAGGCAGAACGGACCGAAAGACTACTCAGGAGATAGACTAGGGTCCGGTACGGTAGGGCATGCACATATATGCAGCATGACGGGGGGGTCGGAAGGGTATCAAGCACACAGGCAGTGTACGCTCAGAAATTCCGTGAAAGCTATTGCACGGTGTACATCGGTTTGAACGACGTCGAGTTGCTGCCACCGTGTGATATGGCCAACAGGCAATCCAGTAAACGACATCTGGATGACTTTACATGAGGTCACGTCATTGGAAAGTTGGAAGAAGGTCCAAGTGTGGCCGAGGAGTTCGGGATCGCTCACAGCATCATTTCACGAGCTTGGAGAGCATTTCAAACGACAGGAACAGCTGTCCGAGAGTTTAGCAGTGGTTGTCCACGAGCAACCATGGCGGCGGACGACCGGTATATTGTCCTACAGGTGAGAAGAGGCAGACAGTGGGAGAAATCGCAAGGCACATGCAACAGACAACTGGACGCCCGTTATCACGTTTTGCCATGGCCAGGAGGCTGCACAAAGGTGGTCTATTTGCACGACGACCAGTACAGTGTGTGCCATTAATGCCTGCTCGTCGGAGACAGCGGTTTCTGTGGTACCAGGAACACAAGAACTGGGCACATCAGCAATGGGGTCGAGTTCTCTTTACGGATGAGAGCCGATTTAGTCTGACGAGTGATTCTGGACGTATACACATCTGGAGAGAGCAGGGAACACGCAATCACACCTCCAACATCATCGAAAGGGACCAGTTTGGAGGTGGCGGGGTTCTCGTTTGAGGCGGTATCATGCTTGGTAGCCGTACTGACCTCCACATCTTCCAAGGAGGTTCAGTCACTGGTGTCCGCTATTGTACCGAGGTTCTCCTGCCTCACGTGCGTCTGTTTAGAGGTGCTGTGGGTCCTGAGTTCCTCTTCATTCTTCATGAATGACAACGCTACACCTCATCGTGTAGTGGCTGTCACAGAGCTGTTGGAGAGTGAAGATGTTCAATGCATGGATTGGCCCACAAGGTCCCCGGACCTAAATCCAATCGAACACGTGTGGGACCTTCTCGGGAGAGGCTTGGCAGCGCGTCACCAGCCACGAGCAACGATTCCGTAGCTGCGATTGGCGCTACAAGAGGAATGGGACCGCAATGCCTCAACAGTTCCTTGGCAACCTTGTCCTCAGCATGGACAGATGTTGTAAATCCTGCAACGCAGTCAGGGGTGATCATATCCCCTACTAAAGACTTGATTTTTCTTGGCAGCTGCCTGTCACATGGCCGTTTCTGTCTTGTGTCCAGTTGTGCTCAAAGCTACCTTTTCAATAAAGTGCCTTTGTATCCTTTGGATTCCTTGTTTGGACAGTTTTGCTCACTTGTCCCATATTCTTACATCTTGGGGATCTTATGGTATGATTTGAGTCGATGTGGAGCACTTCTGTATGACGTTACATTAGAAAAACCGTCTCATCCTTAATTTTTGCACGCCAGTGATATAAAATGAATTTTTTGTTAAAATTGGTGTATTATTCTGTGAAAGGGTGTCCTTTGAGTGAATGTTCAAGCGAGTGTTAGAGAGACACCATTTTTGTAATTATAGTTTCAAAAGATAGAGAGATATTCCTTGTCAAGTTACAAACTAAAATTTGTAAATAATCTTCTGGCAGAAAATATTAAGATAAAGATAAAAAAAAAGTATGTAAGCTAAAATTATGAAGGAATAGTAACTTGTTAAAGGTCATGGAGGTTCGTATCTATGGTTCCCTGTGCTACACACATTGAATAAGTACTATGTACAGTATGTACCTGGAAACATTTTTTTTACTGGGCACAGTATCATCATTGGGTAAAAATCTACATGACCGAAATTTTCTGTCAAGCACTGTAATTTTTTTTTTTTTTTTTTTTTTTTTTTTGTGCCCATGGTATGATATTTACCCCCTAAAACCGCCCTCATTCTAAACAGCTGCCATCATGGATGTACAACTACCTCAGAGTTTGAGGTTATCACTTTTTGTCGACATTTTCTTTCAGCTTGGGTAACAAATAAGTCACGTGGGACAGGGTTTGGAAAATAGGCCTGGGTGCTGAAGCAACTTAAATCTTGCAATCTTTTTGCTGGTTTTTACAATCTGGAAGAAATGTCTTGGTTCATTGTCTTGAAGCAGGAAGTCATCTCTTTTCTTTGATGGCTGCATGAAGTTTGCTTATGAGGATAAAGATGTATGCACCAGTGATAGTGCTACCTTTCCCCCCATAGTCAATAATTATGATGTCTTCTGAATTCTCAAAACACTGATGCCATCACCTTGATTGCTGATGACGCAATGTAAATCTTTTTGGGTGACTGAGAAGAAGCATGCGTCCATATTAGACTTTGTTTCTTAGTCTCTGGGTTAAAACAATGTTTCATCCATTGTAATAATCCAAGACCAGAAGTTTATCAGATCTTCATGAAGCATGTTCAAGTTGGTGAGGTGCCCATTTGCAACATGCCTTTTGCTCATCTGTTAATGAATTCATGTAACTTATCACACTCACCTTTTTTCATCGTCAAAGAATTCATCAGGATTGAGCCAAAAATGCTGATTGAAATCAAAGATTTATACATTCCCTTGAAAAAAAATTCCTCAGACACCTCTCCATAGAAAAGCTCAACATTCTTCCATTTGGAGGTGTATGAAGAAAAATTATTCAATATATATATATATATATATATATATTTAATTTGAAGTTCATATATGTAGTTGTCTGGTGTTTCTTTTTAGTTTTTCTTGTTTAAAGCATATGTTTGAAGTCAGTCATTGCAACCACAAAACATGTACGTAACTCTTCATTGTAATCTGTTACAGATTTTGTGGATATACTTCTGAATCATTTCAGTATGCACAAGATTTAGGAAAAAATCAATATCTACTGTTTCAGCAGCCAATGTTAATATTTCTTTGCTTTAGTCTTATTTAAGGAAGCATTTAGCCAAATGAGATAAGAAATAAAAACAGCACAAAAACAAAATAATCAATGTGTAGTTCTGTAAAATATGATTTTTTGGTTTTGACTGTTCTTAACCATAAAAGATTCAACAGTTCTTCCTTTTTAATCATTTGTTTAGAGTAAATATTTGATTATAACAATTTTTAGCTTTAAAAAATAATTTGTCCTCCCCCTCCCAAAAAAAAACAACGTTTACAGCACACATCCAATTTAAAATTCTTGAATAAATCCCTGATTGAAATGTCTACTCACTCAGCTATACACAAAATAGTTATTCATCTGTGTTACATTATGAGGTTGCGCACACAGTTGATATTTCCCTCATATATGGATGTGGAGGGTCATCCAGACAGGGGCAGATTTACCAGGAAGTCTAGGCACAGGGCCCTGCTACACTGGAGGGCCATTAAAAAATTAAAAATAAGAACAAAAATTCTATTTATTGTTCTTATTTTTTTCATTTTGCTTCTCAAAGGAAAGAAAGAGAACATAGAGTGAAGGGATAAATTTGGAGCTCTGGATTTTGGAGGAGCAAGCTTTCACCTAAACTCAAAGTATGTCATTTACAAGCATTAATTTACTAGCTTAAATGTGGGATGACTAAATATCCCACATTTTGATCTCTTACTTAGTAGTTACTGCACTACAACTGAGCTCAGAGGTCGGGGTTTTATTTCTGAGAGATTTTCTTTCAAATGTTATGAATAATTTGCTCTTTGACTTCGTAACTAACATGAACGCCCATCTTTCCCTTAACATTTATTTTTCCTCATTCAGCACAGTTTAAGAGGCAATCACAAGACTTACCATATGAGTAAAATGGCATTGAAAAAGCTGATTTTATGAGACACGCTAATCGATTTCATCAATGTTTGGGCTCTTTCACGGAACTGTGAATGGGGTGGAATCTGATGACATACAACAGTAGATATCACACTGCATGTAGCATAAATTTTAATGAATCCTTGAGGAGGCTAATGTTCCTGAACCAGATGGTGTTTAAAAAAATATGTGCTCCCCAAATAAAAATATTCACTTAGCAACCGGGTTTTATGAGAGCTACAGCAAAGCAATTCCTTTCCCCTATTTCACTTTAGCAATACTGACCAGAGGTGTAACTAAGGTGGTGCAGGAGGGGCTGCCACCCTGGGTGTTGCTCAAGAGAGACTGCAAGAATCAGTGTTTATAATCTTATTAAAATTGGAATTGAAGCTTTTACACCAGTTTCTGGTATGCTTAAAATTCGAATTTCGTCTCAAAATGTTCAGTGGATGCTTGTTATTCACATTCAGAAGTAAAGGCACAGTTCTATGGGCCATCCAACTAAAAAAGAACCACTGCATTTGTCGACAACAACAGAGCCCACGTTTTTTATTTAGCGGAATGGAAAGATAAGGATAACACACACACACCTTGTTGAAGATTCTCTGTGGGCTATTCAGCCATTACTGTGGCAGCAAGCCATGACTACTAGCTACATTCCGTCATTTTGATGTAGTCTCAGTTTGATTATAAATATATACATTATTATGTATGTATTACTAATTTAGTATATAACAGTTATATACAGGGTGCATAGAAAAGTCCCTTTAGCCTGGAATAACTTGTGAACGGAGAGAGGTACAGTTATGCAAGTGAGATAACGGTATGGTAAAGCGACTGCGCCCGATCGAATACAACCAATAGCAGCGCCCCTAGTGGCAAAATGCGGAAGTTAGCCATTACAAATCGAAAACGAAAAGAGATAGAGAATAATTTCCAATTACAAAGTTGTAGAGCATCAATTAATTGTTACAAAACACATTTGTTTCACACAGATAAGATAAATTGTCGCCTGAATACCCTAAAATGTCCAAATCGATGTGCGACCTTTTGTGTGAACATTTGAAGGGAACAGGCATAGGTATGAGCAAATACACACAATTTATTGCATAAATGCGTACTTATGTCAATACAGTTTGATGACGTCAGACAAAACAAAAAAGGGAAACTGGCACACAGTGATAAAAAGTTAATGTCGAGTATGTTCGAAGAGTTTGCCATTGCCCACGATACACATTTGTATTCGTGAAAGTAACTCTTGCATGCACATTCCTCAGCATGGAAATTGTCACACTTTTGCAAGCATCTGTAGCACGACGACGTAGATCCAGCAGACTTGTAGGCGCTGTTGCATACATCTGATTCTTTACGTAACCCCAGAAATCCAAGCTCGCCGTTCTCACACAGCGTACGTAGACCTAAACTTCTGATCAGGGTACATCCTGCTACTGGTTTTTACATTGTAGGTACAGTACAACGTCACAATCTGTATTTGCATGCGGCTACATTTGTGAAATGTTAATATGCAGATTTGAATCGTCGCACATCGATTTCGGATATTGTAGGGTATTCAGGCAACAAGTTATCTGTGTGAAACAAATGTCGTTTTGTACTAATTAATTGCTGCTCTACAACTTTGTAATTAGAAATTTTGCTCTATCTCATTTCGTTTTTGATTTGCAATGGCTAACTTCCGCATTTCGCCACTAGGGGCGCTGCTATCGGTTGCATTCGATTGGGCGTAGTCGCTTTACTATTCCGTTATCTCACTTGCATAACTGTACTTCTCTCCGTTCGCAAGTTATTCCAGGCTAAAGGGACTTTCCTATGCACCCTGTATATGCATATACTATTATGTTAAATTAGTGAAATATATATTACTAATAAATTAGTAATGCATATATAGTATGCACATATACATATATGCACAGATAGGGGCGTAATATTTGGGATCTGGTGCAGAAATGCATAGCTATGCATGGTTTGTACGCATCTTGGAAATCCTGGAAAAGTCCTGGAATTCCATTTTGTCCTGGAAGTGTCCTAAAATTCTGTTACATGTCCTGGAATTTTATCTACTCCTGCCTTTTTGTCCCTGCACGATGTTTTGTCTAGTTGAGGATTTTTCTACTGACATAACTTATGTTTGACAAATCCCCCTCCCCTGCAAAATGCAGGGGGGGTGTTGTAGTTCGATTTGTAAAATTCTTTTTATATTGGGAAGCTTAAAATGTGAGAATGATGATCCTTGCATTCCATTTTTTTTTTGCCGATACACAACTTCGCCGCTAGAGGATGCAAGTGGAGATTGTATCAAATTTAAAATGCATTTTCTTTCATATATTTGTTTCTAAATATCCAATTAAAAAAAATTATTTTTCCTTTCAATGACATTTATATTGAAGACTATTTTAGTTACATTCCCTCTTTCAAATAATGCATAAATTTTCCGCTAGGGGTCGTAAAGGTAAATTGCAATTTTCCCAATACCTCCGCTTCTAAAAGTCCGATTTGAGAAATTCTTCCTGTGTCGGATACAACTCTTGAGGGAAAATGTTTTGCATATAATTTCTCATTTTTTGTAAAGACTGGTTTGGCCACCAGGGGGTAAGTATTTATTTTTTATTCTGATGCATTTGCAACAAAATCTGAGCTGGAAACTCGATTGAAAAAATTCCTTCGTGGACCGATACTACTCACTTCGGAAAACTTTTTAAGAATACCTCCTGCTTAAAATAGTGCACAAATTTTCCACCAGGGGGCATACACATATATCTTATTTTTGTCCATATCTCTGTTTCTAGGAGTCCGATTTGAAAAGTTCTTTCTTTGCTGGAGAACATTTTCGGCATGACATGTTTCTCATATAATTTCAAATATTTCTTAATGCATAAGTGCACTACTAGAGGGCATAAGCTCACATTTGCGTTTACAGCACGGGACTAAAAAACCAATTGAAAAATATTCTCTTTTGATCAGATACCACGAACTATGAAAACTCCTTGTGTGTATTTTCTTCCCAAAATAATGCACAATTTCACTGCTAGGGGCACAAATATTTAATCTATTTTTCTCAATATCTGTACTTCTAAATGTCCAATTTAAAAAAATATTTAAACACCAGATACTATTTACCATATGGGAAACTTTAGGTTTGTATTTGAGAAGGTTTGTGGTTCACAATTCTGCTACTAGGTGGAGTTTGTGTAATTCTGTTTGTAGCCTATCTCTGCCTCTAAAAACCCTATTGAGAAATTTCTTTTTTTACTGTATGCTGTCCACTATAATAAAGATGGAGAGTGAATAAGATTCTTGCAACAGTAAGAAGAGCCTCTTTAAATAAAGTACGACTTTCCTCCTAGGGGCTGTGAAGGTCAAAATGTCTTGCTATCTCTGCTTCCGGGAGACGTATTTGAAAAGTTCTTTTTCCTTAGCATACATAGCATTTGCTGTGAAGAATACTTTTTGCCCATTTTCAACTTTTCCATTATGCAAAATTCTTCCACTAAAAGGCATAGAGTTATATCATGTTTTCTTCTATATCTCTTCTTTTAACTGTTTGATTTGAAAATCTTTTTATCTCTAATACCTTCCTTCTGCTATAGGAAACTTTTTTGCCCCATTTATTAATTTTCGTAACATACTTTTTAGCCACTGGTGGAAGTAAGTAGCTGATTTTCTTATTTTCTTATTTTTTTGTGTTATTTTGACTTTTACTAAAATTTGCTAATGAATGCTTTATGTAAAACATTGCCATAAAATCAGATTGTTTTCTAATATCAGAAACTTAAATCTAGTTGTTTCTTAGTATTTTCCGAGCTAAGTAATCACTTTCCATCTTCTATAATTAGTTTTCTAATCATGCCCAGTTAAATTGCCTTGATCACTAATGGATGCCATTGTACACAGTCCCTTGGACTTAAGGTTTTCCTGTTATTCTCTTTCATTTCACGTTGGAAATTTTTGCACATACTTTGTTTGCTGGAAAGTACAAATTTAAAACATAGCTACAGCATTAATATTATGTTGAAAATTCCTTCCCTAAATAAAATGTAACACAAATACTTGCTCCCATGAGTATGTGTTTAAGAAATAACAATCCCTTTGGTACTTTGAAAAAATTCCAAATATTTCACCTTTCCTTACTCATAAATTTCCAATGTAAGCATTATTTCAAAATAATTAAATATAAATAGTATTTTATGTATTAATTGTGTGGTAACATTTCAAGAGTAATGCTACATACCTATGTATTTTTTAGTTTTATAGGTTTTTTTTATTCTGTAATTTGCTTCAATAATTGAACTGAAGCCAAAGCAGAAAAATAAATTTTTCTCAAAATCAGTGTAGTGTACTTGTATATTTAAACCTGGTCACATTTTCAGTGACAGTTTTGGTATTTCAGTATTTATCTGTGATTCCAAGTTTCTGATTAGCTGCAGTGGACATCATTTTTAACATTCTGCATTCTGTATTAAGTTTGCCCAAGCATGTAGGAAGTTGTTTGTTGTAGGTTACAGGTTGAACAGACCTATGGTTTCATTATATTTTAAGTAAGAGCATTTGGATCGTATGTCCTGGGAAAAAATCCCAAAGTCATGGAAATGTCCTGGAAAAGTCCTGGGATTTTGTGATTGAAAAAGCGTATGAACCATGGTTACAGGCTCTGATACTGACCATAAACCTGCCCCTCATTATAAGAGCTCCCTTCTAGTTCTTTATTCTCTGCTCTATCACTCAAGGCATACTAGGAAGTTTTAGTCCTCCTGACATGGACATCATATCTCTGGGTAGAAGCATGTGACTCACCCATATTCTCTTTTCTTTTTGAGATTCATCAACATTATTATAGCCCTTTTAGCAGGTAATCAGTCTGAAAGGATTAGTGGCAATCATCCCTCTAAATGACCACTTTGAATAACAAAGCTAAGGGGAAAGCAACATTTTCTGATGTGCCAGTCCATTTGTTCCTGTCACGTTCACCCCACTTCTTAGATGGCGAATATATTCGTTCAAACTGATTTCAGCCCATTTTGCTACCCTAGAATAATTTCATTCCAGCTGATTAAAGGTTTAAAGCATTATCATAAATTAACCATATGTAACATGTTAAGTATTAGCATTGTGCTTCAGTGACCATTTTTCTAAAAGTTCTGACTTTTCTTCTGTAACAAAGGTTTTCTCATTTGTAACTTCTGCCATTTCTTTCCCATCAAGGTACCACAACATCCCAAAAAATTAAATTGTCTTGATAGATACAATAGTTTTTGAGTTATGGCAGCAACAAATAAATATAGACCATAGTGAAAATATTCAATTTCTGTTTTGCAATTACAATACTATTTTAGCAAGGGAAAGTGAAGGGGGAAAAGGGAAGGGCAGTGTGCAGCAGCATAAAAGGTTTTTTTTCGAAGATGTTGAGAAAATTTAGGGGTAAATCTGCCACTGTTTACAGAACAATCTGCACTATTGCAAGGTTCCCTGCCACAACGAAATTCTCTGTGTCACTTGAAAACTGTGAAATGTGCAAGAATCTTATTCCCCAATGTCTGCACCATATCATCATCAACCTCCTTTGAGGATATGCCTTTCAAAGATGAGTATTTTCCCCGCTCCCTCGATTTAGTTCACAAAATTGCTTGAAAAAAAAAGGTTAAAGAGATCTATAACACTGCTTGTAACAATATAAGATTATGTACTACATTGCAGAAAAAATACAACATATCCATATTTTGGAACTCGATGGTTATCTTGACTGCAGCTTCCGATCAACATTCCTTGCTGCTTGCTGAAAGTCTCTGTATTATTAAAGCCTCATTGCGTTGCTGCAACGAAGACTTACCTGTGTTTGTTCCCCGCTACTGGCTTGCACTTCTCAAGAAACTTTATACCAACGACTGACTTAGCCAAAGAGTAGACTTTTACTATTATTTTTATTTTATTTTTATTGGTTTGCATTTGCTGTATGTGGCAACACTAATGATATCCGGGACTGAAAAACTAAACTTTTTCTGACTATATATATCATCATCATCATCGTCAACCATTATCAATCCACTGCTGGACGAAGGTCTCCCTAAGTTTCCTCCACAACGGTCTGTCTTGTACCAGTCTCCTCCATGTCATTCCTGCATACTTTCGAATTTCATCCACCCATCTCCCATGTGGTCTTCTTCTGGGTCTTTTCCTGTCCCTTGGAATCCAATCTAAAATTTCGGCTGTCCATCGATGGTCTGTCTTGCTGGCAGTATGTCCAGCCCATTGCCATTTCAGGGATTTAACTCTGATCATGAGTCTTCCACTCTTGTCATATTTCGGATCCACGAGTTCCTCTTCTTATCTCTCCTAGTTACACCAAGCATGCACCTCTCCATGATCCTTTGAGTTGTCTGCAGCCTTTGTATGCCTTTTTTAGTTAAGGTCCACGTCTGTGCACCATACGTAAGCACTGGAAGGATGCATTGATCAAACACTTTTCTTTTAAGACATAATGGCATATTGCTCTTGAAAATTATGCTGTTTCTTCCAAAAGCTCTCCAGGCAAGTTTTGTATGCCGATTAATTTCTTCATCAATGTGAACCACACTTGATATCTGCTGTCCAAGATAAACGTATGTGCCTGTTATCTCCAGCTTATCTCCATCAATCGATAAATCTTCATTTCTTGTAAAAGCATTGAACATCACTTTTGTCTTCTGAAAGTTCATTTTTAATCCACTTCTTTACTCTTGTCAGCAAGTTCCTGGATCATACTCTGCAGCTCTGATGGGGTAGTTGCAAAAATGACTACGTCATCAGCAAAACGAAGGTGGCTTAGATAATCTCCATTAATTTTTATCCCCTTGTTTTCCCAACTCAGCGACTGAAAGACACTCTCCAATGGGGCATTAAAGAGCTTCGGAGATATGGTGTCACCTTGTCTCACTCCTTTTCCAATTTTTATGTGTGTTGTATTTTCGAACAGCCGAATCTTTGCACTTGCATTTTCATAGATGTTATTAATAATATTAATGTATGCATCTTCAATACCGCAGGATTTCAGAGCCATTGTAACTGCTGATGGTTTCACTGAATCAAAGGCTTTTTCATAATCGATAAAAGCCATGCACATTGGAAGTTCATATTCCCTCGCTCTTTCAATTAGATTCTCTCAGTACGTGGATATGATCTATTGTGCTGTAGCCACTCCTGAATCCAGCTTGTTCTCTTGGTTGAGCCATGTCCAGCGTTACCTTCAAGCAGTGTGAAAGAACTTTAGTGAAGATTTTATAAACCACTGATAGGAGGCTGATAGGTCTGTAGTTCCCGAGATCCTCAATGTCACCTTTTTTATGTAGCAGGATCATTGTAGCGGTGTTCCAATCATCAGGAATCTTCCCTTCATTAAGGCATTGAGTGAAAATTTGGGCGAGTACTGTTTTGATTTCTCCACTTGCTTCTTGTATGATGTCTACAGTAATTCCATCTTCTCCTGGAGCTTTCCCCCGCTTCATGTTCTTGATTGCATGTGCAACTTCTGCTGGAAGGACTGGAGGAACTCTGGTACTGGTATCTTTCATGATGTCTGGAGTGCATGTATCATCCCTTTTATATAATTTGGAGTAGAAATCTTTCACTCTTGTCAAAATTTCGCCTCTATTTCTTGTTACAGAACCATCTTCTTTTCTCAGTGTCATAATCTGTTTTCTTCCCTTACTGAGATGTCTTTTTGCTATCTTTAGGCTTTGGTTGTTTTCAATTGCTTTCCTCACTAGTAGTTCACAGTTGAATTTTCTTACGTCTTCAGTGATACTTTTTCTTACTGTCTTGCATAGCTCTATATATTCCACTTTGGAAGTCACATCTTCTTTAGTTGTCCTCATCTCTCTTCTTTTTTGCATCAACATTTTGGTTTTTCCTGATAATTTGTTCACATGCAACTTGTTCTTAGACCCAGCTAATTTTGTTGCTGTTTTCATAAGAGCTTTGGTTACTTTTCTGTTAACTTCAGAAATATCCACTTCTTCCGATGTTAGGCCTTCTAAAGCAGAAAAGCTGTTCTTCAGTTCCAACTTGAAGGTATTATGGTGTTTTTTAAGGTTGGTTATGTCATCAGATTTTGTTTGTCTTATGAGCTTGCCATGTTCAAGTTTAGTGTTGAGGTGCATCTTACATCTCCCCAATCTATGGTCACTACCTGTGTTGAACTTGTTTAGCACACTGCAGTCTTCTATGACGAATTTTTTGTTACACATAATAAAATCAATTTCACTTGTCGTCCCATTTGGATGTCTCCATGTCCATTTCCTGTGTGCCTTTTTTTTAAGAAGGAGTTCAAGATGAAAAACCCTTCTGCCTCTGCAAACTCAACGAGAGTATTTCCACGCTGGTTTCTGTTGCCGTGACCGAATTTACCTACTGAAGTTTCATTCTGTTGCCGTTGCCCTATTTTTGCATTGAAATCTCTCATAATTATCTTCAAGTGCTGCTTACCTTTATTATTTAGATGACGAATTTCCTCATAAAATTCTTCAATTTCTTCTTCAGGATGACTTGTGGTGGGTGCATAAGTTTGAATAATCTGAGCCTGGTATCTTTTCGAGTTGGATAACGAGTCGGGCAGCTCCGTCAGAGGAACTTTCAACTTCTACCACTTTATCCTTCAGTTTCTTGTTTATTATAAATCCAACACCACTAGTTCTGCCAGTATCTGTCCCATGATAGTAGAAGAGATGTCCACTTTTCAGTTCAATGAGATCTTCTCCTTTTCTCCTTACCTCACTTAGCCCGACGATGTCCCACTTGATCCTTTGTAGTTCCTCTTCCAATTCAAGAAGCCTTGAATCAGAAGATTGGGAGCGTCCATTATACGTAGCCAAGGTCAGCATCAGATGGCAGCCTAGTCCGATCCTCCAGGGATTCTTAGCACCCTCTGCCTTCATGTCGCACTTGCCGCTGCCTTGGCCAGGTACATTCCAGCTGCTGGAGACTGAGGGCCAAGATTTAAGTTGTGGAATCATTTTGGAGGGGTTTGGCCATAACTCACCACGCTGGCCAAGCGGGTTGGTGAGTGTGGGATAGCATTTCCTCTAATCCCGATGGTATAGTTTATTCCGCTATTGGCGGTTGTCAGAGCCCCTTTAGTGGGAACAGGATGCACCACGAGAAGGCAGGGTTGACATTTGTCAAGGAGGGGCTGTGATGTTACGCATCACCTGACCTTACATCCCGACTATATATATATATATATATCACCCTGTTTTTGACATTCGACACTCGCATCCTGAGGATGGAACTATGGTAGTTCCGAAACATCTCGCCCTACTAAGTTTTTAACCTTGTGTATTTTTTAATATCTAAATAAATTGACATATTTTACTGTGAAACTTAGCAGGTTTTTATTGTGCATTCGACAGTTTGAAGTTATTATATATTTACAATTAAAAGCATGTTAGAATATTAACTTTCTGTACTGCCTTTAGTAGTGAGTGAATCCTGAAAATTTGGAAGATGTGGCAGTGAAGATGAGAACATGTGAATTGCTTACCATGAAAGTTTTTGTTTAAGTTATGTTATAATATTATAATTATTTGCAATTTTGCAGAAGAAACTCCTGATTGGAATTTGTGGGGCAGTTACTGTTGTGATTCTGAGTACCATCATAGCAGTTTCACTGGGTATCACATAAATTTTTACTTTTGCTGTTCGTTTGGTGAGTACCCTTTTATACTAATTTTCAAGCAATTTATTTGTGGAGTGATTACTTTATTTTGTAATAATTGCATCTTTTTGCTATGTTTTCATACTGCTTTTAGCAGTATTAAGTACAGTAAAACCTTGAAAATCTGGCATCCAGAAAACTGGCAACTTCAGAAATCCTGCATTTTTCTGATTTCGTTTTCATGAGAACATCTGATGTTTCATCAATAACTGTGAAAATCTTCCGATGTACCGCCTCAACAACACATCGCGAGATCATCTGATCTCAGCATGCGAATTACTGATAGCCGCTTATGTGTAACATCGGGAGGTTTCTTTCTCAAATTCGTCATCTCATTGGGCCGCGCTGAGGTGACGCGGACCAATGAGATGTACATTTGAAATGCATGTCGAATGCCTGATGATGATCTGTGCTTGGTGGTGGCAGTCTGTAGATTCGATCATTAATGTCATCTACATTGGCCTTGATCACGGTAATCGCCTTCACAATGTATCATAGTTTCATTAGTCGAAAAACAGAAACATCAATGTAAAATTCACATCGAGTTTTCCTGATGTATCAATGCATTGCATAACCCTAGTGGTTTCTCTGGATTTTTTCAAGTTTTTACTAACCATTTGTTAAATTCTGTTTTTTTGGGGTTTTTTTTTTTTTGACAGTGTTTTATATAAAATAACACAAAAAGGTAATCGCAAAAATGTTTGGCAAAACTTTTTTCCATCGCCAACACGATTTTTTTTTCCGCAAATTTCAAAGAATGCGATTGACAGCGTGACCCCTGCATATTTATAAGGCGTAGACCAAATTTTTGTTAAAGTGACCTGTTTGTTATGTGTAAGTATGTGCTTTACGTAACGCCCGTTATGCAATTTTTGGATGGCTTCAGAAATCTTAAATTTTCATAAATCCGGCACTCATCCGATCCCGTTGATGCCAGATTTTCTAGGTTTTACTGTATATGATTGTAAATGAAAAATTAGTAATGCTTTGTTACTTGACATTTTTATTACATCATTGCTTCAGAATGTATGAATGAAAAATGAATCTTTGAAGTGTTTATAGTTTTTTTTTTTTTTTTCTGTGGGTAGCTGCATTGTACTTGCTATATCATTCCAAGCCAGGCATATATGGAATTTTTTTTCAAGGTTGGATAAAAAATGGAATTTTCTGAATTCTACTAGGACAAAATAAAAGTTAATAACAAATTCAGAAGAAAAAAATTAAAACTTCTTTTTCTAATGTAAGTTGATTTCGTTTTTATTGAATTAAAGCATTTTTTTCTCATGCAAGGTTATGCATTTTTATTAGCATTTGTTATTCTAATGTAAGTCGCATTTAAAAAAAACCCATAAAAAATGTAACACTTTGAAGAAGACGAAACCTCTTGGCTCCCATCTAAAACTGCCCTTCTTTCCATCCTGTCTGTGTCATTCCAGGTAGAGGTAAAACGATGTTGAAAGCCATGTGCAGAGTCCATAATTTTCACTCAGTAAATGGTGATTTCCTGATTTTTTTCATATCCTTTAGTAGCATAGGCATCATCGCTATCGTTAATTTGCTATTTAGAACAACACATTGCAGAGTAAGAAGCTCGTGAGTATACCAAATTGGCATTTGTGTTTTATGCCCCACAATCCCTAAATTTCTCCTTGCAAAAAATAAATAGTATTTTACACAGTGTTTTAATAGCCCTACTTGACATTTAATAGCACTTTTTGACAAAACTTTCAATAGATCACAATTTTCTTGATGTCAGAAATGTGTTTTCTTAAACTGATCCTAAAAAAGGAAAGCAAAATAGTGTATGCTTTCATCTATGAAGTTTAGAATCAGCATGTTGTATTAGATATTTCCATAAACATGACAAGTCAACTGGTGAAATGCTGTTACAGTTAAAATTTTTAGTTTGCTCAATCACACCTGCTTCTATTAAAAGCATTTGATCATGTTTTTGATATGTACAAATTAATTCTATTCCAGCTATTCCATACGCATTTCAGTGAGATACATCTTGACCATCTTCAGTGGGGGCTGGATGTTGACTAGATGTTGAGTCAATATCCAACCCCCACTGTAGATGGTGAAGAAATATCAGACTGAAATGCACGTGGGACAACTGGAGACACGGGCACCCACAGCAAGGGTTAAGGAGGGTTGTGACCCCTTAGAAATTGGTATACCCCCAAAACATAAAATTAAAAAAATAATAAATAAAGGCAGAATAGATAAGGGATGAATTTCAATTTTTCTTTCTGAACACTAGAAGCTGTGCCTCCAGCCTTGTTTGCTAGGCTCACTATGGCAAACCATGCTCACAATAGTCTTCACTCGCTGTTGTCCCAGTGGATCCAAAGAACATAAAGCTGCATGTGAAGAATGTCAACTCTTGTTGAGATAATGTAAAATAGGCGATAACAGTGCCCCCCTCCACCCATTTTGGTATCGTATGTGCTCTGCTGGAAAGCGAACATTCAGGAACAAAAGGCGTTAGGGGACTATGGCTATGGCAGAGGAGCTTTTCTTTGATCCACGATTATTTCCATCGATCTGATGACTATTTGCTTAGAGCAGTTTTTTTTGTTGTTGTTGTTGTTTTCTAATATACCACCCATCCCTTATTATATTAATACAAATGTTCAATAGCTATTAATATTAACATTTAAGTTACATGAATGAAAACTAGCTTCTGTTTTCCACTGTGAATTTTTTTTTTTTTTTTTGGTTAGAAAACATGCTTTTAAAGGCCTCTTTTCAGTCCTTCACAAAATGATATTCAAAATGGATAGCCAAGCACTTAAGACAACTCGGTCACTAGATCTTTAAGCTTAACTTTCAAAAATTAAGAGACTTTTTATCGGATGGTGAGTTTTTGAAAACACCTGTTGAAATTGTTTTACTTTCAGAGAGTTTTTTAGTTAACAAGTAATATGAAAACATAAGGTCTCTTTTCTCTTCAAATGGTGTAAAAGGGTATTTGTATCAGACACAATGTTTATGCATGCAGGTGTTAGATGGATGCAATTCTTTTAACATCACATAGTTCTGTAAGCACGATCATGGTTTTCCATCCATTCTGCAGCTTTCTTTGTTGATTTTGTTTTCAAAATGACATAAACGTGTACTCGCATTTCCCATAATACCTGTGCAGTACTAGATGTTAAGTTAAGACAATTCTTTTTTGCATCACATAGCCATGAATGTGACCAACATCAGGTAACAATGTACATGAGCTACAATGGTGATGTTCCAGTCTTTGGAATTATGACTAAAGCAAGAGGTTAGTTATTCTCAGGTGGTTTTAGGTAGTGTATAAAACTGATCCCAAAAGGTTTTGTATAAAGAAAAAAAAATTATGTGATAAAAATCAATGCAATGAAGAAAAAAAAATCTTTTCACTCTAATTATTTGTTACATATAATATTTAATTTTAATTAACAGTAAGATATGTTAGACAAACACCAGTCTTGGTCAAACTTATGGCAAGAGTTCACATGGTGGGCTTTGTTCATATCCATTTCCAAAAGATATTTCCTAATAAGCAGGTTGTTGAATGGAACATCTGAGTTACGAGAGCTAGTTTTCAATAGTATTTCAATGGTTTTACCATAGCTCAAGTCAATTTTGTTAGTGAAATGAGATTTGAATATTAATTAACTCAATCATTGATTTTCAAATTGTTATATCATTGATTTTCAAATTGTTATTAATATGTGAATTGTCCTTATTCAACAAAATCTATGTGTACTTACCTAAATGTTTATGTTTATGATAAAAATTAATCCATAGTTTTATTATAAAAAATTGCTAAAAAAGTTAAAGGTTGACAACTGCTGTTTTTATCTATTCATCTTTTTCTTTTCATGTTAGGGTCATAAAAAAGCTGTGTTTCACTTTTCATATAAAGTGTATTAAATTTCAGTATCTGATTTTATTTTTTCACATTATAAAATAAAGTAAAAGTGATAACCTTTTGTGTTTTTTTTTTTCAGGTGTGTGCTGTTGAAGCAGGAAACAGATGGTTATGTATGACACAAATCATAAATGGTTACCTGTATTTCCCAAATGTGTGGTTTTGAAAGGTGTTAATAACGCTACAATGCGCTTCCACTTTCAAATTCTCTTTGTGGTACCAATTTATTTTAATTATTGAGTACAAAGTAATGAAATGAATATTTTATTTCCTTCCATTTTGTAGAAGAGAACAATAGAGTGTTTCTCTCCCCAGTTCTTGTTGAAACATGTTGGTGGAGTGTGCATGTTTTATTTCTGTGTACATTTTCTTAAACTAATTGTTGAAATCTGGACGGAAAAAAAAAGTATGCATTTTAAAATTCTACCAGAAATCAAGATGAATGTCTCTACTTAATGTCATGTAATGGTTATCTGCCTTTATAACATTTGTTTACATGAGTGAAACAAAATGTGCTCAGTTCATTGTGTATTTCGTATCTTTTGTGGTACTTTAAGCTGTGAGTGAACTCTTAAATTCAAGATGTCTTGATAACAAAATGGTGAACCAACTTTTAAAAAGTGCACAGGGTTCATAGGGCCAGGGCTGGCTGGACCATAGGGGCAAATAGGGCCGTTGCCCTGTGCCCCGCGCCTTCAAGGGGCCCCAATTTTGGGAAAGAATCATTTTTCGTATAATTTGTTGTGTGTATATTTTGAGGTGTAAGGCCCTTAAAAAGATATTTTTTAAGTTTTTGTTTGTTTCCAATCCCCTAATTTCGAATAGGTTATCACCCTTTGCCGTACAAATACTGAGGCTTGCAGATTTCAAGTGATTATTGTAACCACCTTAATATTTTCTGCATTTGTGAAATAGCAAATTAAATTTCATCTTTTTTTGTGGCCCTTACATTTATATATTTAACAATTTGCATGCAAACCTGATACTTTATTTTAAAGAAATAATAAAAGAACATTATCAAAGTTGTTTTCAGGCTACATATGGAGGTAGTGACTTTAAAAACATTACTAGAAATTAAAAAAGAAGCAATTTTCATATATGAGCACATAAAACAGTTTAAAAAGTCACTAATTTGTCAATTACTCCACTTTGCATTAAAAATCAATCACTAAAACATGTATCAGGAGAAAAAACTATTAGTACAAATTTATTTGAGAGGGATCCTTATTATTTTCTACACAAAAATATTTGCAATCCAAAAATTTTCACTACGCAGGTATCTTTTTATCATTGTGTAAGGAAGTTTTTATAAGAGTCATAATACAACCTCAACCCCATCTCCCGGAAAAAAAATTGTAGATTTTAAGAGCTCCCTCCCCTCTCCCTCAATCATATTATGGTCTTTTTGTTAAGCTTAAAGCAAATACTTCTTTGAGATAATCGTTTTGTCTTTATGATAGTTTTCGTTGACGCACTACAGAAGTGAAGCAGTGAAGCACATGTCAAGAGGGAAAAGTTGCAGCAATAAATTCCATCGGTGTAGCTTAATTGGTAAAGTACTCGGCTCCAGAGCAGAGGGATACAGATTCGGGTCATCACCGGCAAATTTGTGAATTTCACATAGTGTGTGTACAGTTTTCACATAACGACTTTTTTAAAATATGAGATTTATTTTCTAGTGCCAGCAACGAAATTTTGCTCTTGGGCCCCGCAATAATATTTCGTCCCTGGCCCCGCAAAAGCTCCATCCTACCCTGCATAGGGCATGAGTACAGATGCTTATATGAGGGAGCAAGAGGGTGCTCTTGCCTTTCCCTAAACATTTGACTATGTCATTTCTGTTCTTGGAAAGTGCTACAAAAATTTTCGTGATAGCACTACTACTGATTGCTAAATTTTCTGTTGAACTTCTGGATGCGTGTTTATGCTATAAAAATAGGTACATATTTAAAACTTACAATGGAAATTTCCAGTACAAAGAAATCACATAAAAAAAATTTCCTGTGAATACTGAAACACAGAGTACAGTGGAACCTCAGTTATACTTTTCTCAGTTATGCATTTTTCACTTTTTTGTGTAATTCTGCATTAATCTCAATATTTTACTGTAGTTTTAATAGCTTTTTTTAACTCAGTTATGTGCAATTCATTTATATGCTTTTTGCAATTATACGTTAAAATTTGATTTTCAGATTTTTTAAAATACGTGCCTCTTTGATTCTTTTATACATAACCCAGAATATTCAATGCAAACAGAATATAAATTCTGAATTTGCTTGTACCACTTCCTGGTTATCCATGTAACATCTCTCAGAAAACTTGAAAATTTCATCGCCCCGGAGAGAGAATTGAACCCTCATCTCTTGATTTCCTTTCGAGTATACTAACCGTTACATAACAGTTAGCATACTCGAATGAAAATCGGGAGATGCGGGTTTGATACACGCTCGGCGATGAAATTTTAAAGTTTTCTGACTGATGTTACATGGATGACCAGAAGTGGTACAAGCAAATTCAGAATTTATATTCTGTTTGCTTTGGATATTCTATCCATTCCCCATGTATTATGAGGAATGTTTCTTCCTCCATTGAGTAACCCAATATGTTACAACTTTCAGAGAATTGATAGTGTTGTTGTGTTCCTTCTTGGTGAAGCCAATGTTGAACCTTGATCCCATCAGTTGTTTACTTTTGGTTTCGCATTTCACGATTCACACATATGCACTGCTTAAAAATTAATAAATCTCTGGGGCGTAACTTTGTGGTGCCACTATTTTGTGGTACTGTGTTCAGAATCTTAAATGTGTCATCAATATTCAGCATTCTGGTTTCAAATGGATGCACTCAGGATCAGCAGAAAAAAAAAAGCTTTTGATTCATGAGTCCCTACTGAAACACTTGTCCCAAATTCTTAGTTATGGGTATCTTTATAGACAGATAGAGCTGTCAAAAGGGAAATTTGATTTTTATAGGCTTTATGATTTTTGCAGTGTGATAAAATATATTATAATTTGTAATGCTTTTTTGTTCTTTCACTGCCAATTCGACTTTAAATAAATCATTATTAAGAAACATCTTATGCTCCTTTATATAAAGCATAAATTTTACTATAGTATTTAACATTTTGAAATTTTATTTATACATTTTTTACATTTATAGATTTTTAATACCATCCCCTTGAGAAACATATAACTGAGGTTTGTTTGTATATATGTACAGTATGGAGGAGCAAAAAAGGCAAAGGAATAAAAAATATATATTCCTCTGCAGCTGCCATTTGCTGCTGGACAAAGACCTCCTGAAGTTGTTTTTTATTCCCAGAACTGTGTCCTGTGGGTGCTTTTCCTGCTGAGTGTGTCCTGAGGGTGTTTTTTCTCCATTGCTTGGTTTTTGTTTTCAATCAATTTATGTGTTGAATGAATGGTAAAAATAGTTAGATAACAAGATGTCACAGTCGAAATTTGCATTGGGAGGTTGTGTTTGTTGTTTATATTTGCAATTTCCATTTGCTCTTTCCTGAAAACTAAGCTATGGACACCCATGGGCATGAATGTTTCTTCATATGTATGAAATTATATTTATCATTATATTCAAAAGTACAAAATTTAGATCACTGTGCATTAGAGGGGCTGGCTTGAATTGAGACCAGGATAAATTTCTGAGGGAAGTACTGTATCCATTTTTTTTATTTCTTTCACTGATATTATGCATTCTTCCCAACAGTAGTAAAGTAAATCCCAAGTAAAAAATTTCAGTGTAATGAAAATTGGTAAGGGAAGTAGTCAAAACCATCGTTGAAATCTGATTTTTGAATGCTGTCCCATGAGGCAATACAACAATAGTTAATTTCTTTGTTACTCAGCAATATATTTTACTAAACTATCACTGAACATTATTTCATCATGTTTTACATAAACATAACAATATCTCATTGCAATCTGCATAAATTATGAGAACCTGATGCCAAATATGATAAGTGCTACTAGCCTGCTACAAAAAGGAATTTTTTATACTATGAAAATGGTACATCATTGTGAAATTTGTCTTCCTCTCGACACTGGGGGAGGTTAGGGGGTGCTTGTTATTGACGACAGATTTCAAATGATGTATAACCTAATGGGGTGTAACATGTCGACATCCTAGACCAAAAATTACCAATCTCCCTCACTAACACACTTGCAATTCAGATTTTCTTTCTATCTTGAGGTCAGATTTTAGCTTGCACATGACTTTGCAAACTAGATCACATTTCATTAGTGTCCGGGTCTTTTTTACATTCATCTAAAGTCTGAATAATATATAATAATAATAATAATTAATATTGTTTCTGAAAAACAGATCAGTCAAAGTACTTACTATTGCACCCACTATAGTTTAGTAAATGTATAGTTTTGTGACTCACATATCTTCTTTCATTGGTTTTATAATAATAACATTCATTAATCCACCTATTTGTTGTTATGATTTTATTCAACTTAGTATGTACAGTATCATGCATTAGAGAGACTGGCTCGGTGTGGTCATGAGTGATTTGAACCATATTTTATTTCACACCCCCAAAAAAACTTGGCATGCAAAAGGTGCATAACATAAATTATCTAAAATGAGTATCAGGGTACTCTCTCAATTTTTTTTGTTGTTGTTGATTTATTGTATCAATGTTACAGCTAAGATCATGTTTCAAGAAATTTAACAAAACAGGACCTGGCGGAACCTACAAAAGTCCCATATAGGTTACACCACAATTACAGCCAGCACTGTAGACAACACTTCCTTGTATTATAGAACATTGTCTTCTTTTTGTTTCATGGATGGGAAGAATTTTTCAGTTTTTTTATTTAGGTGTGAGCAAGTCAAAAATGGAATTTTATGCTGATTCTCTGAAGTGTTTCAAAGAAACTTTTGTGGTTACTTTCCTAGTTGGTTCAGTCTTATTGATTGACTGTTTTTTATTCAAACTTTATTCTCTTATTAAATTAGTTTTTCAATTACTGTAGAAGTGTAATTATTTTCTGAAATTGTAACTTTGAATTCTTTTTTGTGGAGGTTTTTTTAATGTATATATCTCTAAAGAATCCACTGAATCAATCTATCTAGAAATTTTGCAGTAGGGATGTGAAAAAATCAGCCATCTGCCTGTCTGCGACAGGTTTCAGCAGTATGGGGATGGGTTGTTTTCAAAAGTTACCATCCATGTTGGCCAAAAATATAGCTTAGGTTTTCCATTATTTATTATTTTTGTTATGTAGTAGGAATGGATATCATGTGCAAAGTTTTTGCTAAACCTGAATATAAGAACAAATTTATATCGATTTTCTTCCAAAAGTACATGTAAAAAATTTATTGTGATTTTCAAAGCAATTTTTTAAATAAATTGAATTAATGCAGGGATGAGTAGACAGTACATACAGTGATAAACATACTTGTGAAGTAGACTACTCTGTTCATCAGACATGATTAAAGGTCAAGGGACTTTTTCAATATAGTATGCATACATTTTTATTTATTGTGCCATTTTTTTCTATAGTTATAAAACAAAGACAGTGGGTTGATGGCTTCATGGTGGATCAGAAGAATGTTTTGGAGGACAGATACAATATTATCACAGATGGGTTTGTTGTCTGTACCACTGCCTCCACAGATGGGTTGAAAATTTCTGATTTCAATGCTCTGTTGAGAAGCCACTTTAAATTTAGCCTTCCCACCTGCAGAGAGTCAAGTTTAACTAAGAATTGTGAAGCCACATTACATTTTACAATCCCATCTACATTAAATTTAATGTAGCTTCACAATTCCTTCATGCAATTGACCCTGTGGAATGAATCTTCAGAAATATGAAAAAAAAACACACATAAATATGAAAAAACTCCACAAAGAAGAAAAAATTTGCTCTTTGAGATTACCTTTCTGCTGCAATTGAAAAAAGTATTTAATAAAAGAATAAAGTTAAATAAAGAACAGCCAATCAATAATCCTATAATAACCAGGATGATTACTTACCATAAAGATGTATTTAAAAAATTTCAGAGGATCAGCAAAAAATGCCATATTTTACTTGCTCCAGATGTAAATTATAAAATCAAACCATAATAAAGAAAGATTATGTCCTACTATAAAGAAGTAGTCTACGATGTAGACTGCATAGAAAAATTGAGACACAAATTGGAACCTTTGTAGTGGAACATAAAGCCACAATAAAAATGTTACAACAAAACAAGATTTGACACACTTGTTCAAAACACTGGACATTCAATTAACTGGGACTCCATGAAAATATTACTTGACCAGCAGCATTCCATGAAAATGAAGTTGGAAAAAAGTATGGAAATCAAACGTAAAATAGGAGCCACAATCAATAACCAAAAAAGGATGGACATTACACATGAGTGGCAACACCTACTCCCTTGAGGCGGTCCCGATGGTTGTCACAGTACAAGACAAAAATTTGATGAACAGTGTTAAGTGAGATATGCTTAGCAATCCCGATAATGGGTAGAGTGCAACAAAAACATTTGACGAATAGTGTTAGTGAGATATACTTAGAACTATTGTGCTAAGTGAGATCTCCATAATTTAACTTCAATTTAAGTACCGTATTTTCCTTCGTATAAAGTGGCAACACATAATTTAGACCATGAAATTCAGAAAAAAAAAATGCTGTATAACAGCATCTGTGATGTTGATCCTAAACTGTAATTTGCTGCAGAAAGGCTACAAGTCATGGGATCACCCAGCAGTCCAGAAATAGGAAAAAAACTATCTTCTTACTAAAAAAATGTAACAGCAATTTCTTAATGCTTTCATATTACTTTCAAGTGACTAAATGGCAAAAATCTTGTGCTTTTTCTCAGCATCACCACAGTTCCGTAATTGAATTCCATAGTGTGTGTGTGTGCAGTTCTGTCTTTAGATATGCTGCACCCACGAATGTAGGTGAAGATGAACTTCTCACAGCACATATCCACGATAGCAAATAATGCTGAAATGCTCGTAAGTAAAAAAAACCCAAAAAACTTCTTTCTAAATGTTTGTGGACCCCTATCTTTGTATTGTGCTACATTTTTCAGTTGTTAACACATTTTTGGTAATTTTCCAAATATTTGACATCTGCTGCCAATTTCACATGACACAGATAATTTAATTTGTGATGCAAAAAACTTTTTTTTTCAAAATAGCATATTATCTGCAGAGCATGAATTTATATAACTTTTTTTAACAGGTGATCCATGGATTATACAGAAATATTTAATGATAATATAAATTATTAATATAAAAATGTATGGTATTAATATATATTAGTAAAAATATAAAATTTATAAAAAATATATGATAAATATCAAGTTATACTAATAAATACAAAAATATTTATGCTAATAAGGGAGCGAAAATCCTCCAAATACGTGGCGTCATTGAATAAACAAAGACATCACTCTTTCCACGTTTTAGCAACACACAGCAACCGAAATATTGTTATTCGGTCACCGCCGGGGAATTGAAGAAATGGCATTGATGTCAGAAGCTGACAGAAATACACACACAGTGCCATGGATTGTTGGCCACCGTGGTGTAAAGCTAATGCGCTTGGCTAGATATCGAGGGATCCGGGATTCAATTCCCCGGCGGTGACCGAATAACAATTTTTTGGTTGCTGTGTGTTGCTAGAACGTGGAAAGAGCAATGTCTTTGTTTATTTATGTTTGATAATAAGTAATTTACAGTAGTTCTCAATATTGTCTCCATATTACAAGGTACTGTTATTTCACTTAGTTGAATTGCTGTATTTGTAAATTGTAAGCAGAATTAATTAAGGATATAAGGGATCTTGAGAACTAATGACACTGTTTTGTAGTGTCAGACTAGCGACCCATAAACGGTACTGCAAGTTGAGTTGATTTTGAGTGGCCCACTTTTGGGAAAAATTATCAAAGTATTCCATCCTTCCTACTCCAAAAGCGTTATGTCAGCATCACCGTTTACTGTTTAAACATCTTTTCAACACAAGTCTACAAATCATTGAGTTTTTTGTTTTGTTTTTTGTGTTAAAGAAATAACATTTAACATTTTACCCATTTTCCTGAACACACGCAGCCCTCTAGTAAGTAAACTTTCATGTAGTAAAAAAAATTAGTTCCGTTGCTTAGAAGAAACAGACATTCTCTGAGAAAGACTGTCAAAGACTTAACTCCATTCTTATGAATTTTATTGCAATAACTAAATTCAGAACTTGTAACACTTTCTTTTGGTTTTAGTGAGAACGAAAATCCAAATGTGCCAAAAATTAATTTTTTCAAGATTTACCTGTAATTAATAAAATAATTACAAAAAAAATCTGAGAAAATTAAAAATGTCCAGAATTTCAGTGCAAAGTTTTAAAGAATGCAAAAATGTTTGTTTAATTACTTTCAACTGGAAAGTCATTTCGCTGTCTTCCCAGAACTGCAGTTTGAAGAATTTGTGTTATTGGAATTCCCAAAAAGTAGTAAATTAGATGCAGCTCTCATACAGAGAGAGAGAGAGAGAGAGAGAGAGAGAGAGAGAGAGAGAGAGAGAGGGAAAAGCATGTACATATAAAGAGCAGCAACCACAAAATTTCACAGTATGTGAACCTTGATGCAGCGTTAACGTACACAATGAATTTCGAATTTATATCCCAGATTATATTCAAGTGTGATTGGCAAAATTGGACTGAGATTGAGGATATTAGGCCATAGGGATGGGGACTTAAGTTAGAAATTCTAGGAAGGGGAAATGGGTGTACCAAAACAGGGTTGGGCTTGCTGCGTTAGTTTCTTACTTTTCGAAGCAGTCCGAGTGGTAGGCAAACTGTCATTTTGGCGTCACTTGTTTTTCTTCTGCAAAAATATTGAAGTGCAAGTATATCTTTACTTCTCTTTTTCTTGAGTTAGCATTAGGCCTACCAATCCAGAATATGGCAGCCCACCGGGAATTATCCCCGTATCCTGGCGGCCCAGTCCGCACATGCTGTTTTGTTTATATAGAACATCATGTTGTTCTATAGCATCAAATCTTGAGTTTTTGTGGGGTTTTTTAAGATATGACCAACTGTGTAAGTCTATCCCTGGCCAAACTGGTACGGTAGTGGGTGATATCATGCATGTGCAATAGCTGTCCATATTGATATTACAAGACTGACAGAGAGCCAGTTCCTTATGTTATTTCATTTTGATTTGTCAGAAATAAATGCTTGATATTCTGCATCATGAATCATATGCATGTACAAGTGTTAGTGAACATTATGGTTCCTTCTTCAAGCCATGTAAAAGTTTACTTGAAACATCTTCCTTGCTGACCACAAACATTGACACTATATGAATATTTCATATTTTGAACCTCTATGAGGGTAAGTTTGGCACATTACCTCCTAGTAATAGAACTTAGTTGCTTTAGTGTTTTATGCTATTAATTAAAAATAGCTCATTTTCAATGTGTATGGCACAAAGAAGGAAATAGTTGAGAACTTTTGCATCAGAGAAAATGGATTTGGAGTGAGATTTCAAGATGTCTTGATTTATGAGCACTCAAGGTCATGTAGTCGTGTTATTGTTGTTGTTGTTGTTGTTGTTGTTGTTGTTGTTGTTATATGCACCTTCTATGAGTGAAGTCTGCACAGTGGTAAGTGTGTTTTCTAATTCGTTTCATGTTTGTTGGGAGCAAGCCATGAAAAGATATAGAAGACAGGGTATAGAAACTTGTGAACACTGTGTTACAGACTCTTATTGAATTTAGGGGGAAAACCCCATGTTTTTTTAATGACAAAATAATCTTAGGTTCTAGCTAAAAGTGCTTTATGGGTGGTAATAATGACCATTAGCTTAATCATGTATCAAGTTCTAGGATTTTTAAAAAAGTATTGATCAATTTATAGTTAATACTATGTTTTATATATAAAAGGAAACATAATTTATAAAATCTTCCTATATAAGGAGGTTAAAAAATTGGAGTAGAAGGAAAATGTGTTGATGTTCATTGCCAATTTTTGCCAATTATTCTGGGAACAAAAATATTTTTGTAAACATGATTCATTACGTCCTGTTCCTAAAATAAACTTTTGTATGAAAATTTTATCTGTGCACATTTTATGTACAGCTTATATAGATTTGTTAACTTTGATGTGATGCAAAATGAATTCCTTTGGCACTTATCTTTTGAAAGAATGTTTATTAAATTGTTGTTAAGAATGTTTCATAAAATAATTAGATTAATGAAATGTGTATAAAGTAAGCAATTTGTTATGCTCTTTGTTTTTGAAATAAATACTTTGATGCTAAATTTTCTAAAGGAAAATATGGAATTTTAAACTTTGAAGTTAAAAGTGTCCCAACCATATTCCTACTAAAAAGGAAATGAAAATTTAAAAATGCAATAATAGTAAAAGAATAATTAGTGCATGTACTAATCAGAATGGTAACTGCTAATTCTACAAAATTCATTTCATGAAATTAAAATAGTGGAAACAGAAAAAAAGGGAAAATATAACCTTTTCGATGATATTTAGTTTTAAAGCTAAGCTTAAAATTTGTAATAGACATCTAGAATATTAGTTAATTGATGACTTTGGATTTTTAGTTTAACTTAGTCAGCCAAACAGTATGTAAAGTGTGCATTTTATTAGCTTAACTTTGAAAGGAAATTAATTTTTTTATAAAATTAGGCTTTCTGTGATCTGCGGCAAACAACTTTTAAATCATTTTACAATCATCATTAATGTACTTTGTCTTTACAAAGCAATAAGCAAGAACAGGTTTTAGAATGAAAAGAAATGTCCTTTGCTGAATGCACGCACAATGTATCAAGGCAATCTCATAATTCTTTGGAAACCTGTTTCTTGATAATGTCATGTTTTTATATGGTTGTAGCATAAAAAATGGAATCATTATGGAAATTAATTATTATTTGATTTCCAATATTTTCTCCTGCAACTGCCATTCGTATGTGGCTATAATTTCCATCTACATGGATAACACTTGTGATGACATCTCTATACCAAAAAAAAAAAAAAAAAAAAAAAAAGAAAGATATGTGAATAAATAAATGAGCAAATAATAAAATTAAAAACAAATAATGTCTATATACATCCCATTTTTTTATGGATTTGCACTAAAAGACATTTTTGTCTTATTTCAATACCTGCGTGAAAATATCATAGTCAAAAAGTGCATTTCTATACAGGTATAAAGGTTTTTTTAACCTGGTGATAATATATGAAAGAAAAAAATGTAGCAGCAAAATACAAATGAATAAGGAAAAAAACTACTAGAAAATAGTATTATTTACAGCAAAAATTTAAATTCCTATGAAAAGTTAAGCAAGCATTAAAATTGCTATTTACCAGACTGTTATTTTTTTAATGACAGGCTTTTGGAAAATAGCATGTATTAGTAATTTTTATAATCAACATTTTTAAATTATTACAATGAAAATCTCGCCTATTTTAGTAAAATGAGTGTTTTTCCATTGTATATGGATCCTATAGTTTTCTAAATGAAATCCCAAATATTCATTTGTTGGGTCTAGCTTATACATTTTATTACTTCTGCTGAAATGAACACTGTTTTAGCTGAAGAGGACTTTTTTTTCTTTGTGCAGCAAAGACTTGTAGTTTTCTGATTTCCAAGTAGAATTCTTAAAAATGATTAGAAAATTCAGTTCTGTGACACATGTGTAACAATTCTTCATCAAATAATGGATTTCAGCATATAAATTCGATTTAAAAGCAGAACTTCTTTAACTATCAGTATCTAGCTCTGTAAACTGTATTCTAAAATAGTTTTTGAATGCTGTTTCTTATCTGAAGTGTAGTGAATTTTGAAATAATCTCGTTGAAAAATGTTATCTATAAAGTTGTGGGACTTGCATAAAATATATCTAGAGTGCAAGTAAATTTAGCATTCATTATCAACTGAAGTTTACAACAAATACAACTCTCTCTTGAAGTTACATCCTGAGGAATAATTTTCTGTCAGATTTGCCTAAAAGGAGAGAAAATTCTCTGTGCCCACATGCCAGAATGAGATAAATTAGTCTTTACATTGAATGTTCCATATCTTTCCCATTTTACCAATAGCAGATTTCACAGCATTAATTTGTTAAGTTTCTATGTGCCTTTCCATTTCCATTGATATATCCAGCAGCAGTTCTAGGTATCAGCAAAGCAAGCATGTAGTTTGGGCATATTACAAACCCCTTCCCCAATTTTAGGTTCAAAAATTCATCTGCAAACAATCATTTGTTTTTACTGCTCTAAATCTGGACATTTTCACTCTTGAACTAAGTAAGCTTAGCTGTCAGTAGGTTAACATTATTCAGTTTGCATTTGTTCTTCACATTGTTACAATTGCTGACCACATCTACCTCTAATTCTACCATGACTTCCACGATTTATTCAGCCCAAATGCAACTGACAAACAATATTAACTTAGGCCTAACGTCCGAATGACAGCCACCTACCAACACTTTCCAGTCTGAGTGGCAGGGCCGCTTTATCCATTAGGCCAAGTAGGTACAGTGACTAGAGCCTACAAATCTTTTAGGGCCTATGGTATTTCACTTGAAAAAATAAATACATAAACACACACACACAAAAAGCATTTTATCATTCTGAGTAGTTGTTTCTCAAGAACAAATATAAATTTTTATTTTTATTTTAATTTTTTAATTTTAGTTTCATTAATTAAAATATTTTCTAAAGTAACCTGTTTGCACACATATCATCATCATCATCATTGTCAACCATTATCAATCCACTGCTGGACGAAGGTCTCCCCAAGTTTCCTCCACAACGGTCTGTCTTGTGCCAGTCTCCTCCATGTCACCCCTGCATACTTTCGAATTTCATCCACCCATCTCCTATGTGGTCTTCTTCTGGGTCTTTTCCTGTCCCTTGGAATCCAATCTAAAATTTCGGCTGTCCATCGATGGTCTGTCCTTCTGGCAGTATGTCCAGCCCATTGCCATTTCAGGGATTTAACTCTGATCATGATGTCTTCCACTCTTGTCATTTTTCGGATCCACGAGTTCCTCTTCTTATCTCTCCTGGTTACACCAAGCATGCACCTCTCCATGCTGCTTTGAGTTGTCTGCAGCCTTTGTATGTCTCTTTTAGTTAAGGTCCACGTCTCTGCACCATACGTAAGCACTGGAAGGATGCATTGATCAAACACTTTTCTTTTAAGACATAATGGCATATTGCTCTTGAAAATTATGCTGTTTCTTCCAAAAGCTCTCCAGGCAAGTTTTGTACGCCGATTAATTTCTTCATCAATGTGACCCTCACTTGATATCTGCTGTCCAAGATAAACGTACGTGTCTGTTATCTCCAGCTTTTCTCCATCAATCGATAAATCTTCATTTCTTGTAAAAGCATTGAACATCACTTTTGTCTTCTGAAAGTTCATTTTTAATCCCACTTCTTTACTCTTGTCAGCAAGTTCCTGGATCATACTCTGCAGCTCTGATGGGGTAGTTGCAAAAATGACTACGTCATCAGCAAAACGAAGGTGGGTTAGATAATCTCCATTAATCTTTATCCCCTTGTTTTCCCAGCTCAGCGACTGAAAAACACCCTCCAATGTGGCATTAAAGAGCTTCGGAGATATGGTGTCACCTTGTACACATATACATGCAAATATATGTATATGTGCTAACTATTACTACATATGTGTGAATTTAATTTGAATGTGATTCGGTCCTTGAAAAAAGTTTGTTGAACCCTGAAAAGTACATGAATTTTTTTGCCCAGAGGTGTATAAACCATGCTAGGCTTATGTTGTTATGCATACGACCTTATGTATAGTAGTACATATTACAAACTATGAACCAGTAGTGGACCTAGGATTTTGTGTCAGCACCAGTTCAAAGGCATTCACGGTGCATTGCAATTTACGAGTACTTTTAAGATTAATAAAAAATTTAATATGTGCATGCAAACGATAAAATTAACATAAAAATAAGTAAAAAATTCAGACAGAGGCCTCTGAAAATAAAAGTGCCTAGAGCCTATGATGGTCTTGAAATGGCTCTGCTGAGTGGTGGCCATTATTCAGAAGTTTTACTGTATATATTTAATCACACTCATGTAGTCAAAGTACATGTGGGTGTAATTTGGCCAATAAGATACATGCACATATCCAAGCATTCCATAAGGATATCCAGCATTTAAAACATGTTTTCACATGTAAAGATTCTTATAGATTCAGATTTAATCTAGATAAATTTTTCTGAGATTTGAACATACTTCCTGATTATTTTAACAGTTTTGTAAGTTTACACATGTGAGAACTGTATTTTCAGACGGAGCTCTCACTAGAAAATCGGTATACATAACTACAGATGACTTAGATGGTAATGGGACATTCAGAGGAAATTTATCTAATCAGGCCCAGATTTCTATACACAATATGAAATTTGTGGTCATGAACTGGCAAACAGATATGTTTTCCATGTACTACATACACCCATACACATATGCAGATGTGAATCAAGTAGAGAATGTAGTTAAGGGTGAATACTAGGTGTATGGATGTTGAAGGAATATTATTCTTGAAATGAAACTCATTGTATTTTGGGTATTTCTAGGTATTGTTTAATAATTTAATATCATTATACATATATATTATTTTTGAACAGTAAGAATATTATATTTTTATTTTTAGTAGTATTATGCATATGGGAGGTTTGGTGTGTTGCTTGGATTTGTGTGAATTCAATTTTTAATGTCTTTTCACTAATATACTTTTCATCATTCCTTCTTCACATGAAAGATTTCCTGAACAATGTGTCAAATTTTCAGGAAGATGTCATGATTTGGTATCATTCATAGGTATAACCAATAATTGGAAAACTACTTTTTTAAAAGTAGCTAGCTACTGCAACAACTATGTTCTCGAAAAAGTAGCTTGCTACAACTACTTTTTCTGAAAAATACAATACTTTTTCTGAAAAGTGGATACTTATGTTACATTTCAGCAACTTTTTCTTCTTCTAGTCTTAAGTTAAAAATGCAATGTCTGAAGATGATTAAATATGGCATTCAGAGCCAAGGTAAATTATGCAAATATAATATATCTTTGTATATATTTGCATTATGTACATTCTTAAATAAGGCATTTAAAGCTAAATACCAAGGTAAAATACACAAGTAATATACCTTTGTATTTACCTCAGCTCTGATAATTCATACGTAACACATTTTTTTATCACATTCAGTGACTTATATTCAAGGCTGGCTAATATACCCAGGGAATTCAAACAAGTTAGTAAACTCATGCAATGCATTGATTATGATACGCTTTCCAACATATCAGAAATCGTTACTCAAGTTATTACTCAAGTTATGAGGATAATGGCTGTAGAATAAATCTCGCTCCTATGACCAGACCTTTGACCCCATTTCGATGCTATTCAACAGAACCAGTAAAATATACTTCCGGAGCAACATGATAAAGTTTTGTCTCAATCGAAGCATTTTTACATAAGTTATAACGCATATGGGCTATGGAATGGATCCTGATCCTATGTCCTGACCTTTGATCCCATTTTGCCCATTTTCAATAGGGTTTGTCCCCAGGTGGTCCCCTACCACATACTAAAATTTCATCGAAATCGAACCATTTTTACACGAGTTATTGTGCGGACGGACGGACAAAGCTGGAGCATATACGCTTCTTCAACCTACGGTTGGAAAGCATAAATAAAAACGCAATCAACAGGTATCTACAAATTTTCATTTTCTTTACTAAGAGAATTGAATCTTGCTATAATGTCATCAACAAAATTGCTAGCTCAGTCATCTTGTACGTGCTGTCTTCTCAGGCTGACTGAGAAGACTTCCATGTAAATAGCATAAAGTAAGGAAGAGAATACTTTATGGTTAACAGTTTGGCTAACTTCCAAAACGTAAGTCAAGTCAGGTATGTGACTACTAGTAGGGGGCACTTAACCCCTTTGTTTCAGCCAATAATGTTCCTAGAAATTCAGAAAAGTCATGTGATTTGAAAAAAATTGTTTCAATTTTTCTAAAATAGTACTATTTTAGCATAAATTTCCACTACAGGCTACTTTATTTTGTAGTGTGCTACTGCTACAACTACATTTTCCCATTTGCAGTGATGCTACACACTATGCTACTGTATATGTAGCATAGTGTTCAGATGTAGCACATTACTTCTGAACACTGGATATAACTGATTGTTTCAGTTATCAGTATACCTTTTAAGTTCTCTTCAGGGTTTAAGGATATATTTTTGTGAGTCCCCCATCTGAAATTATATGTCTGTGTCAGGTAGAAAGATAATACTTCTGTCAACAGTGTACTCAGTTAAATGTTGTCATTGTTATAGAATTATGTAATTTACAAGTGTGTGTGTGTGTTTTTTTTTTTTTTTTTTTTTTTTTGCTGTTGATGTAACAAGTCAAAGATTTAAGAGCTAAATGTTTAGCATCATGTGTCATTTCATGACACTTTGTGCATTATGCATATCAGAAAAAAATGTTATTCTTTTTCCATTCAAAGCAATCCATTTAATAAGTTTTGTAGTTGAGTCTAGCAGAGACTGAGTGCCTCACCAATCAGTTTTGAACCTGTTTGTACGTGTTGTAAAATATCCCTTTTGTACAATTTTCTTGTATTTCCTCGACAATCGGGAACTGTTTTATATGTAAACAAGATCATACCTCCTGCCTTGAATGTTTTCTATGTTTGTAAAGTATATTAGGACAAGAAATTATTTTTGCGTTGAAGATAAATGTATTTCTCTCGTATACAACGTGATTAGTCTTTAATCGGTGTAATTTCAAATAATTAAGTAGAAAATGTGTGTGTGTGTGTAAATAAATAAACTCATAAATAAATATATATTTATAAATATAATACATTTTTTCACAAATGAGGTTATTCTTATTTTGTTGAAAAATGAGAAAATTAACCAAATTACTGGTATTTTTAAATTTTAATATTGAAGCTGTACTATTATTTTTTTTGCTGTTTCTAATGAACAGTCAAATATATCAATTATTAAAAATAGATAAAAAAACTGTGAAAACAGAAATGGGTTAAGTTTAAAAAAATTCTCTAAATGAGTTATGTACGTATATATTTTTTAAATTTTCATAATTTTCATCAGATGCAAAAGATACAAATATGAAGCAAATTTCTGAAATTGAATTAATGCCCATTTTCATATGTATTGTAGCATATCTTACCTAACAGCCTCAACTAGAGAAATGGTTCTTCTTGTGTTTAGTTCTTTTGCTGTGTTTTTATGTGGAAAGAGTTCATGCTTTCATTATTATTTCTCCTATAAAGACCTCTGAAAACAGGTGAATGTAGTAATTACAGCAGAGCTGTATAACAGCATTTAAAAAATAAATCAGAAAAAAGCTTTGAATAAACAAAATAAGCCATTAAAACAACTCTTACAGCTCATTTCATTTTTAAAACATAAATGGCTGAATTGCTGTTTCAATTAATGGTGAAGTGAAAATAATCACCAAAAAGGCATATGTTTAAGGCAACCTCAAAGTATGCTGGTCCCTCTTTACACTCCCCTTTAAACCCAAAGAAAGTTTTAAAAATTCATTTTAACGTCATAAACCTGATGACACTGATTTTTTACGAATGCAATTTATAGAGAATCGTAAGATCAACAACATAACCCATGAAAAGAAATGCACATGTTGAAAATAAAATACTCAAAATGCAAATTGCTGCTTTTCTAAAGGTGGTATTTTTATTCAGATGCATTCCTATTTTTGCATGTTTATTTTCTGTTTTCATTATTTTCATTAGATAAAAACTTATTATGCTCAAGCAGTATGTTTAAAATGCTGTCACAGGAATAATGAAACTTAGAACAAATTAAAGTTTGGTTTTTCTAATTGTATTTAATAATTCATTATGCAATTAATTATCAACATTTAACTTTTCACAAACATTATTTTCTGTTGATACTATAAAAAAATTCTGCCAGCTGTTCTTGTTTGCATATTTGATTGCAAATAATTTTCAGTAATTTTTTAAGTCTGTAAAATAGATCTTTCCCCATTTTTGCCCTTGTTAGCAAAATTACCAATGTAGCTACTGATTATTAACTTCATAAATGCACTTCTAACTCAATGTGAAAAAGGTAAGCAACCTTGTAATTATCATTTGGATATGTACATTGTAATACCTATAAGGTGGCCATTTGTTTTCTGTATTTATCCCAATCAGTTCAATTTTTTAGTACTGGCATTTCCACGAAAAATAATGTGGAACAGGTATTTCCGTCCTGACCAGCAAGAAGAATCATTTCTAAATTTTCATAGAGCATCACCAAAATACCATTTTTTGTATATTTAATTGCTCTAAAATAACATAAAAAGTAAAAGTACTGCCCACATTTTTCAGAAGATTGTATCTTTTTATGATGAACTGTGCTTTGTGCAGCATAGGTTTTTTTTTTTTTTTTTTGCTTTAATATGTCTAAGATTGCTTATGTGATCATTTGTCTCCAAAATAGTTTACTTTTAATTTATCCATAGAGTTCGATAACACTTCATAATAGAAACAAATTTCTTTTTTGAGTTCCCTTACTTATGGCTTGTTTTCTAAATCAGGATATATTTCCTAATGTCATTGATAGTTGTTTTTTAAATCCTTTGTACCTCATTATTTTCTTTTACAAATGCTGTCAGTTTTTTTTTTTTTGATTCTGTAAACATTGAATAGTCTGATTTATGTTTTGAAGCATTTTCCGCCGATCCGGCGGACTAGGCGGCGTAGGGGATGGGGAGGGTTGTGCGGAAGGGGGGCGGATCTGCAGAGAGGGGTCAGCAGAGCAGAGAGGGGTCAATGAGTGGATGGGGGTCGGTAGCCAGGGAGTTGCTTGGTGAAAAAAAAATCCGCCGGCCAGCGGACTAGGCGGCGTGTAGGGGGTTTGTGCGGAACAGCAAGGAGGGGGAATCCGCAGAGAGGGGAAGGGGTTCAGCGGAGCAGAGAGTGGTCAATGAGTGGATGGGGGTTGGTAGCCAGAGTGTTGCTTGGTGAATGAAACAAAAAAAAAAAAAAAAAAATCTGCCGGCCAGCGGACAAGACGATGTAGGGGGTTTGTATGGAACGAGGAGGGGGGGATCCGCAGAGTGGGTCGGTAGCCAGAGAGTTGCTTGGTGAATGAAACCAAAAGAGTGACATCTTGATTAATTGGTTGTATCTGCTACTGCTTGGGGGTGTGGCAGCTTTAAACCTGAATCTACAACTTCGCAATAATAGTTTTTGTTATTTAACTACGAGAACGATTTTTTAAAATTTCGGTTTCACAAAAACCAAGAAACTTCGATAGAATAACATGGGAAATGTGAATCTACTAAGACGAATTTCTGAAAGGGAAGTTTTTACTACATATCATTATTTTGAAACTTCATCTGTAAAAGGTGAAATCTGACTCCTCGGAATTTTCGTATGCAAAGTTTTTGATTTGATCATTTTACATGAGATTAGTTTTGCGCATAGTAAATTTTGATAAGGACGAAAATTGATTTTGACGTTTTTAAAAAGAGAGCGATTTTTGGAAACTACAATTTCACACATTTACGAAACTTCCATAGAATAACAAGAGAAATAAAAATCTCACTAAGTCGATTTTATTAAAGTGGAGTTCTGACTAAAGGTCATTATTTTGAAACTGCATTTTTCATAAAAGGCGAAATCCGATTTCATTAAATTTTCATAGGGTTAGTATCTTATTAATAATTTTAGACGAAGTTATTTTTTTATTTTTTGTCTTGGCAAAATATATGTAGATGTTCTAAGCTTACATTTACTGTGAGCATCATCACACGATCGTAAAAATCTGTCTGGATGTATTCCTCTAATGTGGGAGGCGAAAAAAGTTCTTTTGGATCTGGATGGATTCGATTTGATTTTGACGTTAATGGCATCAAAGGCAAGTGCCGTATCCACCAAACCAACAGAACTTTCTGTAAAATATTAAGAAACATTAAAAATATTAAGAAGCAACCTTAATTTTTTAGATTAAAACTTTATCTACATACTTCATTACATTCACTGTTTCATCATGTTCAGTAATAATGGGTAATTGAATCATAGACTTTCTATCTAATACCTTTAGTGCAGAAGAGCATGCTAAATGAAATCCCCATTTTATGTTAGTTGAACTTGCAAAGATAAATTTTAGTTGTAAATGAATTTATGGCACCTCTACTCATATTGTACTGTGAAATTAACTTTTTTACGGGTCTTATAGAGGTTATTATTCAAAAAAGTGGGTGGTCAAATTTTCGAACTAAAGCCTAGTTCGTCATCAGGACTACGTCACTGAAGTAGTTGCTGCCACTCAGTTGGAAGAGTCCAACCACAATTATCGTTAATTGTGGTACTTCTTCTTCTTGCTATTTCAATCCCTTCTTCTAGTTTCCTCTTTAATAAGTTTGACTGGTGGGTGATTATTCTTACTGAGTCCCAATTTATGAAGTGTCCACCAGCTTGTATATGTCTGTCTATCCCTGTTTTGTTACTAATGTTCCTAATAGCTGGTTGGTGTTCTTTCATTAGGACTTTAATACTTATCCCTGTTTCTCCTATATAGCTGAGTCTGCAGTTACAGTCGATGCAATATATTACTCCTTCTTGCAGTTGGATGTCCACTTCTTTCTGCTTTAAAGTTGGCAGGAATTTCTTTAATTTGTTACTTAGATCTGATGCAAGCCTGATATTATATCGGAGCAAAATATAATATCAGGCTTGCTCCAGATCTAAGTAACAAATTAAAGAAATTCCTGCCAGCTTTAAAGCAGAAAGAAGTGGACATCCAACTGCCAGAAGGAGTAATATATTGCATCGACTGTAACTGCAGACTCAGCTATATAGGAGAAACAGGGATGAGTATTAAAGTCTGAATGAAAGAACACCAAGCAGCTATTAGGAACATTAGTAACAAAACAGGGCTAGACAGACATATACAAGCTAGTGGACACTCCATAAATTGGGACTCAGTAAGAATAATCGCCCACCAGTCAAACTTAGTAAAGAGGAAACTAGAAGAAGGGATCGAAATAGCAAGAAAGAAGTACCACAATTAACGATAATTGTGGTTGGACTCTTCCAACTGAGTGGCAGCAACTACTTCAGTGATGTAGTCCTGATGACGAACTAGGCTTTAGTTCAAAAATTTGACCACCAACTTTTTTGAATAATAACCTCTATAAGACCCGTAAAAAAGTTAATTTCACAGGATAAATTTCGTAACTTTTTTTTTTTCCAAATACCCAAGCCAGTTTTGTGGCACTCAAAAAATTTGCCTTTATTTAATGAGGTTCCCAAATTAAAAAAAAGAAACATTAGCAGAATAGTAATCATTAAATTAAAAGTTCATGCTGAGCATGGCAGAAAAGAAAAAAATCTAAGATTTAAGTGCATTTATGTATTGCTTACACTGAATTGCTATTCTGATGGCATAAATTTTTGCTCACTGTCTAATGCACTTTGTCTAATGATATATATTGATTTTTTTCTTTAGAGAAGTGAAACCTTATGTACGTTTGTATAATAGATGTAATCAACAATTTATCTAGATTAATTAACTGAATTGATGTTGAATTTTCTATAAATCCCATGTACATGTAGTCATTAATATGCATATTCATGATTATTGTTCCAACCAAAAAGACAAGTGCTTCATCTTGTAAGAGGGTGAATGTCAAAATGTTTTCTTAACATGTTTTCCTAAAGGGTGCTATTTTTTGAATAAATGAAATAAAATGAAAACCGTAATGTAAAAGACCTTACCAGACATTTTTTTATTATAAAGTGCTTTGATTATCCCTAAAAACTAAAAACATGGTGCATTTCTTGGGTTATATTATAGCTTATTCTCAGCTTTACAAAAATGAAAAGTGGCCTAAACTTAGTACAAAACTACATTAATATTTTTCTGTAATTTGTCCATTGTTTATTATGTTCAGTGATCATATCTTACTTGAAACAGTTTAATCTGATATTTTTGTTTCTTTTTAATTTGTTCATTGTAAATTTTGTTCAGTCTTCATGAAAGCCAGGTTGAGATTTTTGTTTCATTATCAACCCATTCCCTGGTCTGATATATCTCTAATGGTTGGTTTATATTCAGGTTTGCTGTGTTTTTCTTTCCAAGATTTATGGTGCACATACATGCTGAAATTATGTAAACTGTTCTTTGACTCTTTGGTACATAAACTGAGAATAGACAGAAATGGCAATGCTCTAATTTGAAATGCTGTTCTTTACACATAATCATGTGACCATCTGTATTCAAAAATTGATCAAATCAGTCACGTCTTATAAGACAGTTTTGCAAATCTGAAACAGTCTATTACTGTAAGAATATCATGTCATTAATTACCTTGTTTATTAATATAATAATATCAAGGTAGTTAATGACATCATTGCACCTCTAATTACCTTCTGTTACACTAAAAGAGTTGATTTACTGGTTTTATAGAGGTACTTTGCTTTATATTTGATTGTCAAATTTTCAAACTAGAATCTAATTCATCATAAGGACTATGTCACTGGAGTAGTTGTTGCCATTCAGTTGGGAGTGCTCAACTGAATGGCAACAACTACTCACAATTATCATTTATCACGGTATTTCTTATTCTTGCTATTTCAATCCATTCTTCAAGCTTCCTCTTTATTCAGTGTGATTAGTGGGTGATATTATTTTTACTTAATCCCATTTTATGGAGTGTCCAGATGACTGTATATGTCTGTCTAAGCCAGTTTCATGCATTATGTTTCTAATAGCTGCCTTACATTCTTCCATAAGTATTTTTACATTTTTCTCCACTTCACCTGTCCCCATTTATAAAGAATATTTTTAGGAATAAGGCAAAAAGAAGGCGACAGTAAAAAAAAATTCAAATTCACCAGCAAAATTACTTCAGATAATTTTTTGAAAAACTGAAAATGAAAGTGAAAAATATAAAACCAGGCTTACCCCAGATGTGAACAACTAGTTAAAGAATTTCCTTTCATCCCTAAAACAACAGGAATAATCAATCCAATTATACAGGAAGGAGTAGTCTATAGTATAGACTAGAGGTGGGGAACCTTTCCATGTTGGAAGGCAGCATTAAGTTAGCTGTAATCTAACAAGTCTCGTTCAAAAAACTTCAGTTAGATGCACTTTGAAATGTACATTATTTTGTGATAATCTTACTGTGTACTAACTAACTTCAAAAAATGAAAAAAAAAAAATCTAAAGTTAATTAAGCTTTTAATGACTTCATTGTGACTGATTTTTATTGGAAAGCATTTAAATTTTTGGTTGAAACATGGAGGTCTGCACTTTTAGGTTATCCTCTAGATGGGTATCCATCATATGAGACCTTAAGTGCGTCTTGATTTATTTGGGTTAAATAGGGCAATGTAGATGGAGGTCTGCACTTTTAGGTTATCCTCTAGATGGGTATCCATCATATGTGACCTTAAGTGCATTTTGATTTATTTGGGTTAAATAGGGCAATGTAGATTTGCAGCAATAAGTGGTTGAAAAGCAAAAAGCACCTTTTAATTACTAATCAAAAACAACTATTATGGGAATTTTACTAGGAAATTTTTTTATTTAAATTGCAAATTTTTAGAGAAAACTCTTCTCCTCTTTCAGGCTGTCTTTTTTTTTTTTTTTTTTTTTTTTTTTTGTCATTTATTCCCGTCACTATCGCGGTTACAGTTAACCTTGAAGGTTATGGTTAGTTTTCATCAAATCCTGCCAGATGTTATGCATGGAAAATCCTTTGCAGTCATTGATGATGGAATTTTGATTTTTCTCAATCTCTATTTCTTCTTTTAGCTTTCTTTTTGGAAAATTGCTTTGGAAACTGATGACTTTAAGGAAATTCCAATCCACGCTGTGACTAGTTTCTCTAACATGCCTATCTAAACCAGTCTTGTTGGAGCAATTTTTTATAGCGGCATATTGCTCTGCTATACGAGTTTCTAGTCTGCGACCTGTTTCCCCTATGTAAGATAGTCCACAACTACATTTTATTTCATAGACTACACCTTACATTTTTAAAATATCTTCTTCTCTTTGAACTATTTTAGGGAAAATTTTTTTAACTTTGTTTTCTAAACTTGGAGCTAGCCTACTATTGTACTTCTTACTAATTCTCTTTAAAGACTCAAATAAACCTTTTTGATAAGAAATTTTTCTAGAGAATTTTACTTGTTGCTTTTGCGGGTTCTTCGTACCATTAAAATTCAGAAGCTTCTCAATTTCTTCTTTAGGATAGTTATTTTCTGCTAGTATGACTTTAAGTTCTTCTTTATGGGCTTTTTCTTATCTGCTGTAGATACTATTTTATTAATTTTTTCCAAAAACTGACTCGCTACATTTTTTTAATAGAAACTGGATGATAGGAATTGAAATCCAAAAGTCTGTTAGTATTCATTGGTTTTTTATACCAACTAGTGAGGAATTTTTCATCTTCATAATAGATAGTAATATCTAAGAAGTTAATTCTTCTTTCTTTTTGAAGTTCAATAGTGAACTTAAGGGAAACATCTAATTCATTGAATGAGTCTAGAATTCTTTCTGGAAAAATTTCTGAGCTATCTATTATAAATAAGATGTCATCCATGTATCTGCTATATAGGCAGAAGTATGAGGGTTGTACTGGTATATTTTCTTCTAGTTTTCCCACATAATAGTTAGCTAAGAGTGGGGAGCCCATAGCTAGACCAGATTTTTGAATGAAATTTTTTTCTCAAATTGAAAGTAGATGTTCTAAAAAGAAAAGGTAAGCTTTTCAAAAATTCCAACTAATATGTTTCTATCTTTGTTGTGAAAAACTATTAGGTCTGCCAAGTCTTCTGATATAAAGTCTATAAGTTGATCAATATTGATGTGAGTATACATAGACACTATGTCTAAACTACCCATAATAGGATAATCTAATTTAGGAAGAAGTTCTGATTTTTCTTTTAGCTGCATTAATTTAGGAAGAAGTTCTAATTTTTCTTTTACCTGCATTGATTTAGGAAGAAGTTCTAATTTTTCATTTAGCTGCATTGATTTAGGAAGAAGTTCTAATTTTTCTTTTAGCTGCATTGATTTAGGAAGAAGTTCTAATTTTTCTTTTAGCTGCATTGATTTAGGAAGAAGTTCTAATTTTTCTTTTAGCTGCATTGATTTAGGAAGAAGTTCTAATTTTTCTTTTTAGCTGCAGTGATTTAGGAAGAAGTTCTAATTTTTCTTTTAGCTGCATTTCAGAAAGAATTCTGGACTCATTCAATGAATTAGATGATTCCCTTAAGTTCACTATTGAACTTCAAAAAAAAAAGAATTAACTTCTTAGATATTACTATCTATTATGATGAAAAATTCCTCACTAGTTGGTATAAAAAACCAATGAATACTAACAGACTTTTGGATTTCAATTCCTATCATCCAATTTCTATTAAGAAAAATGTAACAAGTCAGTTTTTGGAAAAAAATAATAAAATTGTATCTACAGCAGATAAGAAAAAAGCCCATAAAAAAGAACTTAAAGTCATATTTGCAGAAAAGAACTATCCTAAAGAAGAAATTGAGAAGCTTCTGAATTTTAATGGTACGAAGAACCCGCAAAAGCAACAAGTAAAATTCACTAGAAAAATTTCTTATCACAAATGTTTATTTGAGTCTTTAAAGAGAATTAGTAAGAAGTACAATAGTAGGCTAGCTCCAAATATAGAGAACAAAGTTAAAACAATTTTCCCTAAAATAGTTTCAAAGAGAAGAAGATATTTTAAAAATGTAAGGTGTAGTCTATGAAGTAAAATGTAGTTGTAGACTATCTTACATAGAGGAAACAGGTCACAGACTAGAAACTCGTATAGCAGAGCATAAAGCCGCTATAAAAAATTGCTCCAACAAGACTGGTTTAGATAGGCATGTTAGAGAAACTAGTCACAGTATGGATTGGAATTCCCTTAAAGTCATCAGTTTCCAAAGCAATTTTCAAAAAGAAAGCTAAAAGAAGGAATAGAGATTGCAAAAAATCAAAATTCCATCATCAATGACTGCAAAGGATTTTCCCTGCGTAGCATCTGGCAGGATTTGATGAAAACTAACTATAACCTTCAAGATTACCCGTAACCACGATAGTGATGGGAATAAGTGACAAAAAAAAAAAAAAAAAAAAAAAATACAGCCTGAAAAAGGAGAAGAGTTTTCTCCAAAAATTTGTAATTTAAATAAAAAAAAATGTCCTAGTAAAATTTCCATAATATTTGTTTTTGATTAGTAATTGAATTAAGAAACTAGGAAGCCAATTCTGAACATGAGCTTTATTTAAAGAAGCATTTTTTATGCATGCTGCCAAAGGCATGGGTATTCTATTACATTTTTCCTTATTTCAACTGGATCTTTCTTAGCGTCAAATAAGGACTTTAAAATGTCATCTTCTGAGAGCTCAATCAATTCTATCCGTAGTTTTTAAGAGCCATAGAATGAAATTTTGGGCATAGCAGGCGTCAAAATAGCCCTTATGACTAACTAATGTTTTAATTGTGGCCACCAGTCGAAGAGCATTATTTTGTTAAATCTTCTTTTATGCTTTGGTATTTTAAATGGTCATTTTAAAATTAAATTAAAAATAATAAAAGACGAAGAAAAATATATTAATAAAGATAAAAGGATTTTTTCTGCAGAATTTGGATTCACTCAAGAGGCCGTAGGTTCCCCACCCCTGGTATAGACTGTATCTGTGGACTAAGATGTACAGGTGAAATAAGGAGAAGTGTAAAAATCTGTACAGAAGAACATAAGGCATATATTAAAAACATAGTGAACAAGACCAGGTTAGACAGACATAAACAAGCAACTGGACACTCAATAAATTGTGACTCAATAAATTATCATCCAGCAATTGCACATAATAAAGAGAAAGCTTGAAGAAAGGCTGAAAATAACGAGAAGTACCACACTAAATGATAATTGTCTTTGGTCATACCAAGGTTAAATCTCAATTGTCATTGGTCATACCACACTAAATGATAATTGTAATTGGGTACTCCTAACTGATTGGCAGCACCTACTCCAGTGACATATTCTTGGTGATGAACTAGGTTCTAGTTTAAAAGTTTGATTACCAAAATATAAAACAAATTACCATATCTTTCAGCTTATAAGTGTCAAATGGACAAAATTTCTCCATTTCCATATCTTCATTCATAGATAAGTCAATCCTGAGTATCAGATGAGGTGAGAAGAAATACAGTTAGTTTTCTGAGATTGTGTAACTACATTTTTTTTCATTAAATATTAAAAGAGAAGATGAGGTTACTTCCACATTTTTTGTTTCGACAAAAGTTGAATTTTGTAAATTTATTATTTTTTCTCATGAACTGATGCTAACATATTTTTTCCCTCTGACTAGCCAGTCAGAAAAGCCAGAATGCAAAAGTGAAAAAAACACCTGTCACTCAAGTATGCCAGATCAGTGATGCTTGCAGCGTGAGTTATGGTTTGCTGCTTTCTCACAGAATCCATCGAAAATCAGAAACCAAAATGGCTTTTGATTTCAATCAGAAACGTGAAACAACTTAAGATAATAAATGGAAGCAATATTTTGTTTTAGTTTCATTGAGAAATACAAATAAAAGATTAGCAGAGCCAAAAAAAAAAAAAAAAAAACTGCCTTTAGTATCAGCTGGTTATTTATATTCTTAAAGTGCATGTGCAGCTGTCTGTCAACACAGTTGTCATCAGCCAACCAACTGCGTGGCAGCGACATATTTCAGAGCTTTAATCATTGTGAGATAAATTACATGCACCGATTGTAGTTCTGGCAGCTTTGCGAAACCAGGAGTGAATGCCCCCCTCTGTGTTTGAGAGAGATCACGGGAGGGATACACTTAACCTCTTACACTCCAAACCAGTCATGATCATTTAATGTTCCAGTCGAATGGAAATATCCATTTCGATATAACTTAGGTAAAGCCTGTTGCTGGACTAAGTGGCAAAAATTGTTAATAGCAATTTTGAAGAATATATTTCGTTCTTCTAAACTTTTCTGTTTCACACGTTAAAACTCTTTGTTTCTGACTATGGAAGGCAGTGTGCACAATTATGTAAGGGAGTTTTTTATAAAATCAGTTATACCAATAATGCAAAAATGTTAACTCACCTTTGTTCTTCATGGACTTTGTGTCAGTTGTTCGGCGTTCCCTCAATATATTTTGCCCATTCGATGATATTGGTATAAGCCAGACAAACCAATATCCCTTGTTTGATGAATTAGTAAGAACCAGGATGAAGTAAAAGCCATTAAAATTGAAATAAAATTCACAATAAATTTCGAACACAATCGGAATAAAATCGGAATGATATTACGAATAAAATTTTTTATTGTAATCTTATTCAGATTTTATTCCGATTGTGTTCGAATTTTATCTCGAATTTTATTTCGATTTTAATGGCTTTACTTCATCCTGGTTCTTACTATTCATCAAATAAAGGATATTGGTTTGTCTGGTTTATACCAATATCATCGAATGGGCAATATATATTGCCGAACTACTGACATGAAGTCCATGAAGAACAAAGGTGAGTTAACATTTTGTCATTATTGGTATAAGTGATTTTATAAAAAAGCTCCCTTAAATAATTGTGCACGCTGCCTTCCATAGGCAGAAACAAATAATTTTAACATGTGAAACAGAAAAGTTTAGAAGAATGAAATATATTCTTCAAAATTACTATTATGGAAATATCCATTTTAGCAGCTTTTAAACAAGTTCTTAGTGAACACAATATTGCATTTCTTACTCTCTTGGAATGGTTTCTTATTAATGCAATATCGAGTTTTGAGTGCTTGGATCACAACCGAACTTAAGGCACAATATATATACATATTTTTTCTCATTCAGAAATTCCAGTCGATAAGTTGATGTGGCGTACGAGTTGAGGCCCGGACTTTTGAAGCAAAAAAGTCTCATAGGTCAAAAAGTATGGTATCTCTATACAACCTGTTAGTTCAACTCTTTCAATGTAATAATAATATCTAGTTTTTATGCACAGTTCCAAGTGGAAATGTTCGACTGCAGGCTCCAGGCCATTGAGATATCAGTTTGTGACTTGGCAGCTACAAAACGGTTTTACTCAATATCAGACAGGTGCAAACTTATATGTTAACACTTAATTGCTCTGAGCATTAGAAATAATATTTTGTATTGTCTCCACTTCTCCTCCAAGGTAAATTGCAAACTTTTCTGTGGTGTTTTCTCCCTAATGTGGTCTAACAGGGACATTTTCTTGTTGGATACTACTCATGTTCATGACAGTGATAATGAAAACAAAGGCATTACTTATGCATAAAAAATAAAATACTTGTAAGTAAATCATGCCCAAAACTTTGAAATGCTAATTCCTTTTTATGTGGAAATACATCTATTGTGTTCGTATCCATTATATACTTGATGATGCTATCATGTTTTGATACATTATACTATTGCTAAAGTAGAAACTGTACATAAAAGGTCTTATATTGAGTGTTTTCAGTTTGCAAATGTTGAACATAATATATGTAAGCTTACAATCACATCACTGTTCAGTTTGGTTATTATATCTGATATTTATTTGTATGTTTGCACACTGCAAAATGTCCTGTTCTTGTAAAGTTTTCAGGGACTCTCATAATTTGAACAATCAACATCTGATGTCTGGAATATTGATGCTAAAGCAATTTGGTAAAAAAGTATCTAAAACTTGACACTCACAACTACCTACTTAAAAAAAAACCAGAAATGTGGAAAGGAAGCAAAAAATTAAATAAGAAAAGGTTATGAAAGTGTGGCTCAGAGCAGAATAATTTCTAGATTGTGGGTCATGTGATTCAATTGATACAATCCAGAATGTGTCTTCCATTGAAAGTGTTCTCATTTGTAAATGTTTGATGCTTTGATACCTACATGTTATGTACTATTTTGCTGTTGCTACAAAAATGGATGTATTTATATATGTATATTTATGTATGTATCTTTATATTTGTTGGTGTGCCATATTTTGTCAATGTTGCACAGCATGCCCATGTTTAAATGTGATTTCTTAAAAATAAAAAGAACTAAAAAAAAGTCAGTGTAATTTCATTTTTGTGACTATAAAGATATTTATGCAACTTATCATTTTTGTAGATATTTTAAAAATTCAGTTAATTAAATTTTTGTTTAATCTAATATGAGGCATATTCAAAAAGTTTGACCCGAATGTAAAGTGTTTATTAGGGGAGTGATAATATGTCTTGTTTTGAGTTACACACCTTTGTCACTGAAGCTAATATTGCATTGATTACAACTATACACAGGGTGGCCCTAGGCGTGGGCGATATGAGCACGAGCCCACGTCGGCGGTCATATGGAGGGTGGCTGGCCGGTAGACTGCCCTTATTTTGCTTTACCTTTTTTATATAAATATTATGTTTATATGATAATAATCGGAAATATACTATTTCATAAAATACATATTATTTGCCCTTTTTTCTTTGTGAATTAATTGCATTTGTTTCATCCGTATTATTAGATAAAAGCAAATTCCTAATTGCAATATTTTATAGCAGTTCTCATTCTCTGTTGTTCTTCTAAGCCAGTATATTTAGCTTTTCTATTTTTGAAGTCTGTATCTTTGTGTCTCTTCCTGGAAGTATCTTTGTGTCTCTTTTTGGTTGGTACAATATGTGATTTAGCAATTCTCATTTTACCCGTATGAGGTGAAGAGACTGAATACAGGAAAAATACTCTAATCATTTAGATGATTGGGATTTCAGTGGGGGAAGGTGTTTTTTTTTTTGTTGTTGTTGTTGTTTTATTTCATTTTCGAAGGATTTTGAATTATTTGTTTTAACCTAATTGCTAATGAAATCCAGATTGCTAATATAACAAAAAGAGAAACTAAATAAAAATGCATACACTGCAAAATTCAGGTAACTCCTCAATCCCTGTTTTTCTTTAGATACCTTCGTACATACAGTGCTGGTCTCGAGCTTCACATTAATCAAGGGACTCCAACTTAATGTTTTAATCAAAAGGAAAAAAGAAATTTCCTAAGAACTTTAAAGTGTAAAATCAGTATTTGGGAATTTTCCATGTAAGTTAGTTTGAACCCCCTCCCGGCTCTATGAAAGAAACATACCCTGTCATCATTTCTGATACACATTCCACACTTTTAAAAATTTTATTTTTCTGTTGCCTGTTCTGAAAGTTTTTGGAAGTATTCCCATAGGAACATGGGAACTGACAGGGAAGTCACTTGACACCCACTGCAGAATTATTTTTACCCTTTATTTAATTTTATTTGATTTATTACTTTTTTTTTTACACTCACAGAACTGGACCACAAGGAAAGATGGAGTTTGGGGCGTTTAATTTAATATCCCAATTTTATTGGAAATTTGGAATTGGAAAACGATACCATGAAAGCGGGAGGCCTAGCAATCCGTAAGGTAGTACGCCCAAATAAGTTCTGCTCAGGATGGTGTGTGCTGAACTTAAAATATTTGGCATAGCCCTGCTCGACACTGTTCATTATTTTGAAAACAGTTACCAATGTACATGATAATACATGACTATTACTAACATACACTTTCTTCAAAAGCAGCATCAATTAATAATAATAATAATAGTAGTAGTAGTAGTAGTAGTAGTAGTAGTAGTGGTGTTCTAGTGTAGTAAGTAAGTAGTAGTAATAGTGTTAATCTTTAATTTTCACGAATTACTGTTTTCTACATATTAGCAAAACCTTAATTAATTACACTTGACCCCCTTGAAAAATTTCCTGCAGGCACCCATGCATAGGAAGTATTTTTTCCTAATGTGTATTCTTACAGTCAGTATTCTCCCTCAAAATACAAACTGGCAATTTGTGCAAGTTTTCATTGAATTATTGGAAGCTAATTCCATAAACAATGCTAACACTATGTGGACTGCATGCCTCAAGAAAAGTGTGTAAGGTGGGCATGTGTGTAAAAAAACATCTTAATTTAGTCTAAAGGCGTCCAGACCTCCACCTTGCCTACGCACGAACAATATCACGGGCCGGCCCTGACTATACGGATAATTCTTTTTTGACCTTTATAAATTTCCCCATTAAAACAATGACATTATCACCAGTTGAGAAATGGGTGCCATTCAAGTAGGTTTCCAAATCAGGGATAGATACAATTTCACTGGTACAGTGAAACCTCCGAATAATGGTCGCTGCTTGCACCAGAAAAAAAGTGACCATTGCAGGGAGGTGCCATTGTTTGGAGTTTAGGCCTAGGTTAACATTCCTTGCCCATTTCTTCAGTTCAAAAAGAGAATAATTATACAAAGCTTACACACAAAAGAAACGGTTTCATAGCTTTCTCCAAAGGTAAAATGCTGAATGAAACTCAATGTAACAATTTAAAATAAAATCATGGTATAGAGGATTTTGGGGAAGTGGTGTCTGACTTTATGATAATTAACTCAGCAATCAGACATCTCTGAATTGACTGAGAGAGACTTCTGGATGCCAACTTTCCATGTATACGGTTAAGCCTTAGTGTAGCTAACATGACAAAAAAATTAAAAAACAATGTTTTACCTTTGCTCTTTAATTCAGTAATGCACCACGGATCTCACATTGGGGTGGTGTAAAATATTGAGGATGCTAGTAAGATAATGCTGTTCCAGAGACCCCCCCCCCCCCCGCTCAAAAACAGCCTGTTTCTTATTATTAAGGAATCATTACAGTGTTACCTGAAAACGTATGGTGTAAACCATTCCCCTTCCATTTGGTTTCAGCCCCTTTAAATTAACATAGTAGTAAAAAAAAACCAACTAACTAACCGTTTGGATGCCAGTTTGAGATACCTTGATTTTGTTCACAGAGTGTAAACCACCCGCCACCAGAAGAATTTTTTTTATAGGAACAATTCCTATTAATTTACTATTGTTAAAAATTAGGTAGCAAATATTTTGTTGTATTGGATGCACTAATGTCATGTTAGCTACACTAAGGCTTAACCATATACATGGAAAGTTGGCATCCAGAAGTCTGAAATAAAACTGAATGCTGGCTTCCAAAATAAGATGTGGTATTGATTTGCCAACATTGCTACTCTAAGGAATTAGGTTTTTATTGCAGAAGTAGTCCGAGTTGTCGGTTCTTGAAAATTCACCCCTTCAGTGAGGACTATTTAATGTTTTATTGAAGGATGATAGAAATTTCAGATTGAAGTCCATGTGGGTGTTTTTTTTATTGTTATAATATTTTGCCTCATTTTCTTAATTCTTTTCAATTATTCAGCTATATAAACGAAAACAATTAGACTGAATAAAGGGGAGATTGCCCCAAAACCTACAGGGGCATTTATGGATTTTGGGGGGGCTAAGCACCCCCAAGAAGATGCGTGAATACATCACTGCTGCTTTCAACATTTCACGCACCACAAACCCCTCCCATCTTTGCGACTGTAACATACACAGGAGCTGGAGTTCACCTCGCATAGAAGTCAACTTTAACTCCTTTATTTTTCACTTAAGCAGACCATTGTACTCGCTGTAATGTAACCCACTGAGCTTGAAGCATAGTATCATTCTTAATTCTTAGTAGCATTCTGTATTCCTACCTTATCCCTTTTGCCGAAGTACCGAAGGAACTGCATAAAATACTAAAGTACAAAGTGTCCGTTAGATCTCTTTTGGGACTGACTGGGATGTCTGTTGTCTGTTATTAAAAGAAGTTTCTTTGTTTGGAGGTCATTGTTAATGTTAATCCTACAGCTGTTTTGTACCAATTAAATTTTGACTTTGTTAGCAGGTTACCGTTATTGGGAGGTGTCTGTTAATGGAGGTTTCACTATACTAGATATAGCAAACATGGGGCATTGGTTTAGGATTACTGCATACAAGTGTGGGTTTTACCAAAGACTTTTCAAAGGAAAGAAAGTCTAATTTTTTAAAAGAAAGAGTCATTGCAAATATTTTTTTCCTTGTTGAGGAAGGTTATAGTCAATTTACATTAATGAAAATAAGCTCAGCATCCAGTTTCATTATACATAAAAGGGTTACTATATTTTGGTAATTTTTTAGATTTCATTTTTAATTCTTGAGTACAATTGAAAATGTAGTGTTGGACATCAAGAATGTCAAGCTGCTGTCAAGAGATCTAACTAAGAGGTTATAAAGAAAATAGTCAACTATGCTCGGACAAAACTACCTCAGAGGTTATAAAGTAAATAAGTCAATTATGCTCAGATGAAGCTAGTCAAGCTGAATTTCATGAATGAATAAAATCATGTATCTATCTGGCGAGTATTGTCCGAATCTTACCACAATATGTAAAAGGTCATATGAACTGAGTGCACTTGCATGAAGCCCTATAGAGATGAAAGAAGCATGTGTTGCTTCATGCCATGGGTAGAAGGGAAAAAAATTGTGACTTATTTATATAGCAAAAAAAAAGATGCACACATTAATCTGAATAGGAAGTCAAAAGTGAATTCTGTGTAAACTTAAAGCTGAATGTAAGGTTCTGTACTGGGACCTTACCTGCCCCAAAGAGCTGAGAGATCCAAATATGGCAGAATTTGTTGTATTGAAAAAATAGACTACTCACAACGTTCTTTTAGATATCCTGAAACTCCTAGGAAGATTCAGTTGCACAATATTTCCCAAATGTAAAACTTTCTTTTCTTTAGGTAACTCATATTGAGAAATGATACATTTTTTTCAATCCCAGTAAAACTGTTCCTAAAGACAGAAAGGCTTAACACTGGTCTTCTGTAACGCAAATGAAGAGCAATAGTTTTGTCATGTAATAGTTTAAGATGTCATTTTTCAATTCTATGGATCTTGTGGGAGTTTCATAACATTCATATTTTTCTGGGAGTGGATTTCGTGAAATTTTATTTATTAAAATTCTTAAGATGTGTTCAGTTAGTATGAAATGTAGCTATAAAATTTCAATAATAGAAAATCTATGGATTTTAAAAATGTAAGGAGGGGGAGGCAAAACTTTCTACTGCATCATTGCTGAGGCAGAAAAATGTTACAAACAAAGTCAATAATATAATGCTGCAAAGAATGAAGTATCTCATAATATGATTGGTTTTTATTACAGAGCTTGTTTGAAGATGGCAACATGTAGCTTTGAACCTTGATCATCAATGCAAGTACACTCAGGTTGTTTTTGGTGTGTGATGAGTAATACCCATTCATGTGGTAAAATGTGATGGCTCAATCCACAGGAATGTTTCTCAAGAAGAAATTTTGTTATTATTACATCATCTTGTGTTCTAGAAATATGCTTACAAAGAACATGATGTGGAATGATTTAATGAGCAGGTAGGGGTGACATGAAGTGTGGAATGAGGTTTCTGAATTTTTCAAGTAGAATGCCCAAATTGGATTGGGATCAGTAGCAGATCCAGTGGGGGACTAAGGCAATTACCCCCCCCCCACACACACACACACACACATACACACACCCAACAGCCTTTTCCTTTTTAAATGACCAAGGTTGCAAGAAATTATAGTAACGTACAGATTTTCATAAAAGTTTTTATAAAGATTAAAATTTGTGGTGAATTTGATTATTATGCATTCTGTTCTAGCTTCAGAGAGAGAGAACAGGGAAAAAAAGAAGAAAGAAAGAAACAAGTTTTTTGAAACAGAGGAAGCTGAGAGTAGAAGGGGAAAAGAGATTTTGACTGATCATGAAATGGGTGTGACTGATCATCAGTGGGTGTGCTTTGTTAAATGTAATATTCCCCCAAACATCCAAGTAAAAATCGCCAGTAAGACAATGAATGGCACAGAAATGATTCAATGAAGTGAAATAAATAGAAGTTCCTTTTGGTAGGAATCGTGCATTGCAAAAGAATAAACAAATATTGTAAAAAGAGGAATACCTTTCATATTGCTCAGGAATGATTCAAGCTGGAAGTTATATTCAATTAAGCCACCCAAATAGAAGGGCTCAAAACTTATTTTGATAGATTCTATTCAGATTTAAAATTTTAAAAGCATGGAGCTTGTTTTCTTACAAAACAGAAAATTGAACTCCGGGAAAACAGTGCTGATTTTTCTGTTGTCTTTCCCATTTTGTTATTTAAAAATTATGCACATTTCTTTTGATGGAAAAGTTTTAAAAAGCTGTCAATGCCAAAGTGGGACTGCTGTGACAGTGTGTTTGTGTGTGAGAGAGAAAAAGACCCATCCACAAAGTCTCTGTATCCATCTTTAGACCAGAGCAACCACCTCCCCCACCCCCACCCAGTAAGCTTCTGTATCCATCCATTATTGGGATGGAGAGTGGAGGCACAGTCTTGCTTTAAAAAGTAATTTAAATATATGAAACTTATAAAAATAAGGAAGGGTACACCACATTCTTTTTTTTTTCAGTTAGTATTTGGTAACAAAGCATTCAGAAATAAGAAAATTTTACAATAAAAGGAAATATACTAAAAAATATGGATAGGCAAACTTCACTTATGCTTAATTAAACAAACAATCTTGTAAGAATATTAGTATAACTCACCTTCTTGTTGATCTATTCATTTTTCCACATTTATAGCATGTTACTTCCTCCGACTGTCCATTTGTTTTTTATGCCATCAGGGAGTTTTACTAGTAAATACATACTTGACCTATTTAGTTTATGATGTTTTTTTATACTCATATTCTTATGAGATTAGTTGTTTAATTTTCATTTGACACATTTTTAATTAAGATCCTATTAAGAATGTTTATGACATCCTTGTGGGTCATTGTGATTTGTTTATGCTTTTACATATTGCTACTAGATAAAAACTTCAAGCCCGTGTAGCAGAACATAAAGCTGCTGTAAGAAATGTTATCAACAAAACAGGACTTGACAGAGTCATTCGATTAACTGGGACTTCATAAAAATTCTGGGCCAGCCCGGTGGTGCAGTGGTCTAAGCGCTGGCTTATGATAATTCGTCCAAGATGGGTCCAGGTTCGAATCTCGGTGAGGCATGGATGTTGTGTTTGTCTGATGGCACTGGTTCTTTCCCTTCCCTGGAGCCAGTGGCTCTAAATTAGGGATGGGCAACTGCTAGCCCATTGAGTTGATCATAGTGGTCATTAAAACTCCAATAAAAAAAATCAAAAAAAATCTGTCACATCAACAGCATTTTGTGAAAAGGAAGTTGGAAGCAATTCTACAAATTGAAAGTAAAAGAGGAACCACAATTAACAAACAGGAAGGCTGGGTGTTATTATCCCACAAGTGGCAGCACCTACTCTCTTGAGTCATCTTGATTACAGGTTGGTGTGCAATCCAAAAATTGAACAACAATGGAAAATAAGTTTAATTCTAGTAATCCCCATGTACAATTTTTTTTTTTTAATTTTAGTCTTCTAATATTTAAAATGTAACTATGGTATCACACTGAGGTGAATAGATGTTTCTCATGAAAATTGCAGGGTAAATGAGGCTTTTTTTTCCTTCAGACTGTGAGCAACAAAATCCTAATGTCAATCCACCTATCCCATTGATGAATTGTCATTGGAGCTCTTTTTCTGCTGAATGTGAGCAGCGAAATGCTGATATCGATTAATGTATCCCATTTATGAAGTAGTCATTGGTCATTCTGTTATGGATAAAGATGAGACTAATTAAGGTACTATGGAATCCACTTGTAAAAAATGATGCCTGTCAGTTAATCTTTATCTTGCTTGCAGCTTGATTAAGTTCATGAAAGTCATACTAGTGTTGCAACTCTCTTTATAAAGTATTGCACAGCTAATATAGTTTGCACTTTTGTTGATAGAAGCAGCCTACAAGCATTTTAGCATTTTATGTCCGGGAGTTGTTATGATGTTGATGAATTTCAGTGAATGTACTTGAAATAATGTTTCTACTTACAGTCAACTGTGCTATTGAAATCATTTATTGGTGAACTGAAAAAAAAATCTTATGGAGTTAGCTCCTATATATTTATTGAAAGATTTATTGACTGGCATTTGTTCGGCATCCATGTTAGGCTTAGCAAGTCAGAGGAGAGTTCAACGTAGTTAACATGAAATACACTTAAAGCAGGGATGTTGACTTCACCAAATTATTGGGGGGCAGACATGAAGACATCAGAGATGGTAGGCACATCTCTTCCATTTTCAGGAGAGAAAAAAAAGGCAAAAAATAAACTACAGGATTGATGGATATTTTAAAATGCAACTATATTTGTTCATCAGCAAATGAACAGAGAAATTCAGCCTGTGATTTTATAAAATATCCAGAGATATTTTATTTCTAACAAATATAAGAAATTAGTGCAGTTACTGAAACAAAGAATGAGAAGCACAAAAAATAAATTGATAAATAAAAGGTGCTAGAGATTTTGTTTCTGTATTTTTCTCTTTTCTTATTTATGATAATTGTTTTAAAGATTTATCACATATCATGAGAACATGTAAAACACAATACAGGGCTGGCTATCAAGTTTCTTATCAAATGAGCAATGCTGAATATGGGGGGAAAGTTTATTTATCTTGTTAATTTATTAATTTTTTGGAAATAAATCACTTTCGCTTCATAAGGTGGAGCTTGGTCTACCTTATGATACCAAAGGGATTAAATCCTGATAAACTGGCTGCCTGTCTTAATGAACACTTTACTATTATCTCTCAAAATCTTAAACTAAACTTAAAATCATTTAATAATATTTTTTTACAATATTTTCATAATTCTTCTGTAAGTAAAACTTTCTACTTATTACCTATAACCAAAACTGAACTAGTGCAAGAATTAAATAATATTAAAGCTACTTCTGGACCAGGAAATGATGACATTCATCCTTCTGTTGTTAAACATGAAGGTGAAATAATCATAAACCCACTACTAAATATCTTCAACCTATGCAATTCATGAGGCAACCTTAAGGGTTGTCTTATGTTATAAACGTGCTTTATATTAAACATGCATAATATCTAAGGTATTACAAATTTTGAAGATGACAATCTGATTTTGTTTTATTTCTAAACCTAATTGTTTTATTTCAAAAAATTTTTTTATAACTAACCAAAACCCCGTAACATAAAAGACCTCTCAGGCCGGGAGCACGTGCCTCACAGAGCAACAACGTGCAAAATACTTTGACAATATCAGGTAAACAATACGTTAGATATTATGTATATCTTCAACCTAGTTTCACTACTGGCATCTTTCCACATGCACTGAAAATTACAAAAATTACCATTAAATATAAATCTGGTAAGAGTAATGATGCTAACAATTATCATCCCATAGCTAATATGTCGATCTTTGCTAAGATCTTAGAAAAATTAATCTATATGAGATTAATCTCATACTTACAAAAATTTAATATCATTAATAAAAATCAGTTTGGCTTTCAACCCAATAAATCAACAGAATCTGTGCTCTTACACCTTCAGAATATAATTCCAAAAAATTTTGAATAAAAAAATATTACACTTGCTGTCTTCCCGGATTTGACTAAATCATTTGACACTCTCAATCATCAATTTTTTTTAACTAAATTATATAACACGGGTGTGAGGGGTATTGCATATACTTTATTTAGTAATTACCTGACAGATTTCAATATACTATCGTTGATCAATCTCAATCACCACTACTACCCATTTTTTCAGGAGTTCCTCAGGGCTCAGTTTTGGTATAAAATATTTATGTACATTCACAAAGCCTACAATGTAACAGCAAAAATAAAATTTATTATTATTATTATTATAAAATTATCGAGGGTTGAAAGATTCGCCTCCCCCCCCTCAGTCGGCACCTGTGCTTTAAAATGAGCAGGAACCCATTTTACTTTAACTTCAAAGTAATGGGAAAATGCTCTCAGTATCTTTTTAGCACGTCTTTTGTAAAAAAAGATCGTGCTTATGTTACTGGTTTGTCCGTCCGTCTGTACCCACGATATCTCTGCAATTATTAGTTTGATTTGAAAAATTCTTTTTGCATTGGGAAGCTTGAAATATGTGAATGATGATCCTTTATTTCGTTTTTTTTTTTTTTACGATGTACAATTTCGCCGCTAGGGGCGTAAATGCAGATGATGTCGAATTCAAAAATACGTTTTATTCCACATTTTGCTTCTAAATATCCGATTGAAAAAAAATTATTTTATCTTTCGATTCCATTTATGTCGAAGAGTAGTTTAGATATAGTTACTTTTTTCAAATTACACATAGATTTTTTGCTAGGGGGCGTAAAAGTAAATTACATTTTTCCCGATAACTCTTCTTCTAAAACTCCGATTTGAAATTGTTTTTGGTTCAGCGGATACACCTCCTGATGGAAAATCTTTTGCATATAATTTAAATTTTTTTGTAAAGAATACTTTGGCCACCAGGGGGCGTAAGTGTTGATTTTTGTTTCTGATTCATTTGTCATAAAATTTGAGCTTCTAAAATATCGATTGAAAAAATTCTTTTGTGGACTGATGCCACTCATATCGATAAACCTTTTCGGAATATTTTCTTCTTAAAATATTCCACAGTTTCTCCACCAGGGGCGCGTAGATGTATATCTTATTTTTGTCAATATCTCTACTTCTAGGAGTCCGATTTGAAAAATTCCTTCTTTGTTGGATAGTGTTTTCAGTGTGACATGTTTTTCATATAATTTCAAAATTTTCAAGTAATTCGTAGAATTTCCGCTAGGGGCGTAGAGGTAAATTGCGTTTCCCCCTTTATCTCTGCTCCTAAATCTCCGATTTGAAAAATTCTTGCTGCACCGGATACAGCTCTGATGGGAAATCGTTTGCACATAATTTCTGATTTTTGTAAAAAAATGGTTTGGCCACCAGGGGGCGTAAATTTTAATTTCCGCTTCTGATGTATTTGCAACAAAATATGAGCTTCTAAATTCTCGGTTGAAAAACATCGTCGTTTGTAGACCTATACTACTCATGTCGACAAAGATTTTAGAAACATTTTCTTCTTAAAATAATACATGGTTTCTACGCCAGGGGGCGTAGATGTATATCTTATTTTTGTCAATATCTGTACTTCTAGGAGTCCGATTTGAAAAAATTCCTTCTTTGCTGGATAGTGTTTCCAGTGCGACATGTTTTTCATATAATTTCAAAATTTTCAAGTAATTCGTAGACTTTCCGCTAGGGGGCATAAAGGTAAATTGCTCTTTCCCCTATATCTCTGCTTCTAAATCTCTGATTTGAAAAATTCTTCCTGTATCGCATACAAGACCTGATGGAAAATATTTTTCACATAATTTCTGTTTGGTAAAGAATGGTTTGGCCACCAGGCGGCATAAGTGTTAATTTCTGCTTTTGATGTATTTGTAGCAAAATCTGGGCTCCTGAAAACTCAACTAATTTTTTTTTCTTGGACTGATACCACTCATATGGAAAAACCTTTTGAGAATACTTTCTTCCTAAAATAATGCATGGTTTTCCCATCAGGGGACATAAAGTCACATTTTATTTTTTCGATATCTCTGTTTCTAAGAGTCCAATTTGAAAAATTATTTCTGTGTTGGAGAGCGTTTCCGGTAGGAAATGTATCTCATATAAATTCATGTTTTTCTTAATGCACAAGTCTGCAACCAGAGGGCGTAATCTCATGATTCCGTTTACAGCAATATCTGCGGGATTAAAAACCGGATTGAAAAACTTCTTCCTTTCATTTGACACTATTATTTTCCATACTGATTCCATTGACTTTGAATAGCTTTAATAAATTTAATTTGCGTCAAAACGGATTCAAAAGACGTGCTTATTACACCCGAAAATTCGGTGTCCTCTTTTTGTTTTCTCTAGGAACAGTCTTCTTACAGCACATACAATTGAAATTCAATTACTAATGAAGTTCTGCATATAGCAGCTTATGGTGCTGCTGCTAGGTGCAGATCATACCTGCTATGCTACATTGTGCCTGTGAGCTTTTATTATTTCATGTTTAAAACTGGCTGGTCTTCATTTCCTCATTAAAAAAGTTGCTTTGCTGTTGCTTGAATACCTGCACATTTGAGATCATATTTCATTACAAAATTGTGATTTTAATTACTTTTCCGATATATTGACCAAAGTTTACTCTCTTTCTGTGTGTGGTTAATCCTTGAGAGGAAGTGCTTCTTTGCCTGTTCTAGTTCTAAATTTTCCCTTCAACTTGTTTTGCCATGTCCATATTGAGGGCTGACATCCACTAGTGGTTATGTCCAAAATTTCAGTTTTGGAGGTAATCAGTTCTGGTAGGGAACAGTCATTTGGGTAATAGATTTAGACATTTTATAATGATCTTAAACGACCCCTTCCAATAGTATATGGACATAAACACTTCAGTGAGGCATAGCACAAGGGACAACAAAATGTTTGGTGGACTTAACCCCTTTTTGTAAAATGTGGACATAATTACTTCTGGCTGTCAACCCTCAATATTTCCCAAGCTTTATTAACTACATTTCTTCCCAAGACAAACAATCCTTTTCCTTTTCCCAAGTTTTCACAATAAGCGAAGCACAGGTTTGCTGCAGTGGTCTAAGCAATGGCTTCTGACCATTCTTCCAAGATGGGTCCAGGTTTGAATCCCTGTGAGGCATGGATGTTGTGTTTGTCTTATGGCACTGGCTCTCTCCCTTCCCTGGAACCAGTGGCCCTAAATTAGGGATGGGCGACTGCTTATAACCCATTGAGTTGCTCACGGTGATCGTTAAAGCCCCAACAAAAACAAAAAGCACAGGTTTGTTGAAGTTTAGAATGCTGTCATTCATTCCCAAGGCGCTGTTCCCACATTTGGGCTAGTGTACCCCAGTTGTCCCTAAAATTCTTTGATTCTATGAAGAGAAGAGCTGTACTGTCTGCCCTTGTTCTGATCCTATGCATTTTACTGTAGTGCTACAAGAGGGGATCTTCACTCAGCATCCATTATTTACCCAGTTTATTAAATGCCACACTGATTACTTTGTCAGTACATCCCAACCACCTTTGAATACCTCCTCTAGAGATTAACCAAGAGTTAAAAAACTATGTTGCAGCAATTTTACAGATTTAAAATAGGAAAATATGTTGATTGCAGAGCTATTCATTTCAGCTTTTTATTTTTTTTCTCTGTGATCAATTCTCCATTAAAAAAAATCCTCCCCAAAACCATGAAGTTCTTCACTACAGTAATAAAAATACCCGCTTTCTCTAATTTTTGTTACTTTAAATTCCAAAATTGTAGTCACTAAATTTGATTGATATCATAGCACATTCACATATCTTTAGTCAGTCTGCCAGCAGATATATGACTAATTAACATTTAGGCAAAGTACATTTAAGGAGACAGTGGACCTGAGGGCTGCACAGTATTTTGGGGCCCCAGTATTAGTGGCACATCTAGGATTTCACTATGAGTGGATGAATAAAAAACCCAGGAGAAAACATTCCCAAAAAAATATGATGAGGAAACCATAAAAATATCACCTCCGTATTGAAGTGTGTATCCCATGATTCATGGACAAATCTATGGTAGCAAAAAAATATAACAAAATAACAATGCATGGTTGAAAAATGGATACCATTTCATTTCTGCTTTAATCCCCCCCCCCCAGGGTTCAGCTTGTTCAAATTATATCGAAATAGTTGGCAAAATAATATGATCCAAATATTATTATTCAAACGAATTCTTAAGTATGAAAATTTCCCCCAATCACAGATGTGTAAAAAAAAACGTCTGTAATGCTTTCAAAAGTTGTGAGAATGGACTGGGGGCGACTTTCCTTTTTTTGCGGACTCCTCCTAAGAAAAGTGGAAAGAAATCGAATTTTTTTTTTCACAAGGCAGTTTCTTATAGTTTTTGCTGTGCTGTCTGAAAAAAAAAAAAATCTTGTAGAACTCTCAATTCTTCAAGCATTGTGCATAATTCTGACCTCTTGAAAATGCGGGGTCAGGGGCTGCATCCCCCTTTTAAATGGGCTCTGCATTTAGGGCACCCCAGTGACTGAATGGTCTCAGATGCAGGCTTTGAATCAGTCATCAGAGATGGGCCCTGGTTCAAGTTCCAGGTAAGGCATGGGTGGTGTGCTTGTCTGATTGCGTTTGTTCCTGTTCCCTTCCCTGGAATCAGTGGGTGGGCCTAAATTAGGAACGAGTAAATGCTTATAACCCCTTTGAGTTGATCATCATCATCATCATTGTCAACCATTATCAATCCACTGCTGGACGAAGGTCTCCCCAAGTTTCTTCCACAACGGTCTGTCACTATGATCAACACTGGCACAAGACAGAGTTGATCATAGTGACCATTAAACCCAGACACAAAAAGAAAAGCAAGACAAAAGAAAAAGAATCACAACTGAATAGCCAGAAAAATCTAAATATTGAGTGTGGGATAGGGCTCACTTATTGGAAAAGTTTAAATCAAATGGGGATGAAGTTTTGAGAGTTGTGGATTTAGAATGCCATAATGAACATAAAATATGCTGCTGCCAATTAAGTTTGCGAAAGGGGGGGGAACAAGAGACGTAATAAAATAGAATTTTAAAGAAAATTTCAGTGAGGAATTTGGGAAGAAGCAGGAATTAATTAAAAAGAGTGAATAAGAAAATCTAAGAAATACTTAGAATTTTAACAGGAATTTATAGAGTGATGAATACTTTAAATTCCTGTTAAAGAGGCGATTCACGTACATGCACACTGGGCAGTGCATTCAAGTATTTTCTTCAGACATACACGTTCCCAGGGCCAGAGCAAGCTTTATTTATCTGGGACAGCAAGACTTAAAATTACGCCCCTCAAGTTTAAAAGTTCCCTACTTCTACACAAATAGTACCCAGATTTTACTTTCTCATACTCCTATTATTGGAAAGTATCATGATTCTTTAAAAAATCTCACTTCTGATTTTGGACATAATTTTACCAAAAACATGAAAACTATAAGATAGATAACCAAGAGTAAAATAAAACGTAAAGGTTATGTAAATACTGACTACACAGCACTCTGCAGAAATGCAGAATGAGAAACGAACCAGCACAGACTGTATGAGTATCAGACAGGGCCCGATTTACACAGAATCGGGCCCTAGGCACAGCCCAAGGTTCCCCCCGCACTCGTCCACATTCTTGAAAGAGTAAGTACATTTGTCGCCACTAAATATTATCACTTAATTTATTTAAGAAGAAGGTAGTGTAGAACACGCTAAGTTACGTATAAAAGTTTAATGCAAATATATTTCAGCTATTACTATGGCCTTCATCAGTGCAAGAATAGGGCGGGGGGGGGGGGGGACTCTTGTTAGATTGCTTAATTATGGTTATGTTTTAGCAAGTATTAAATGTTAGATTGGTAGTCGCACTGATGAAGGCCATAGTAATGGCTGAAATATATTTGCATTAAACTTTTGTATGTAACTTAGCGTGTTCTACACTACCTTCTTCTTAACTAGTTTGTTAGTTATGTGCATTGCCTACCACTCATTTATGATCAATTAATTTAAAAATTGATTTAATAAATGGGACATTGGGCAGGGAGAAATAGGAAATGTCTGCTTTTATTAAATCTTAATATCAGCAAGGAAATTTGCACTTAAAAATATAGACCTTAAGTAAACACTTTTTTAGTTTAGTATTACCATTTTAACTTTTAATTATGTAATAATTCAAATATCCACAGATGTTAAGGTGGTTCCACCTAAAATCTCTGCCTTATGTTTCCAATGGTAAAACTTCTTTACATATTTTCTTCGCAATTAACGTATTCTTCAGACCTGTTAATAGATGGTGGCACATGCACATTGATGATGTCAGTAGCAAACAAAGAATGCAAACAAATGTTAGATTGCTTAATTATGGTTATGTTTTAGCAAGTATTAAGTATCCCATGCTATAACTTCTGTTGAGACACGATGCAAAAAAAAAAAAAAAGGAAATAATTGCAGATTTTAAAAGATGAACTTTTATTTACAATTAAAACCAGATTAAAATCGTCGCAAGATCTTTCAGACCCACTACGGGTCCTTCATCAGGCACTGCGGGGTGTAATTCCGCGAATTATATAAACGGAGGCACTGCGGGGTGTAATTCCGCGAATTATATAAATTAGTTTTATCGATGGGCAAGTTTTCATTCTTAGGAATACGTTAATTGTGAAGAAAATATGTAAAGAAGTTTTACCATGTGGTGGTGGTGGTGGTGGGGGGGTAAACTTCCATGTAGCTGATTAATCACCTGTGATATGTTAATTACCATAGAAGAAGAATTCTATTGACAGAGGAATGTTACTTAGATTTGAGCAAACATGCATAATTGGATAATTTTTTCAATCATAAAAGCACAAAGGTTTCTACAAATGTCTTAGCAATGCAAAACCTATCTCAAGAGGTGTATAGTATAAAAAAAAAACTTCTTTACGTTCATAATAATTAATGAATAAAAAAAAGCATATTTTTTTTTCGCATTGTAATTCTGGGGCCCCCTAAAATGCGGAGCGCTAGGCCCGAGCCTTGTGGGCCTAGGCATAAATCAAGCCCTGGTATCAGACAGTGAGCTTAACAATGAGAAGATGATTTCTATTCCAAAAGGATATGGATGTTAGTCATATCAGCATATCGTTTGATATGTCTCGCTCCGCTGTTTTGGACAGTTCTTTTCATGCACATGCGAGCCACACAGCTAACACAGTAGGTTACTCTGGACCGTAATTAGATGCACAGATTACTCTATGTGTCCTACTAATCTTTGAAAATTAAAAAGTAAAGTGCTAAACTTTCTTGTTTAGTTAAATTTTTCAGCAAATTTATTCACACGTTGTGTATATGAATTTTTGTGTCCCTCAGAGACAAGGACGTTGCTAGACTTCGAAGTCAGGATGGACGAGCATTATTTTTGGTGGGGCAAGCTTAATAGCATTTTTTTTCTTTTTTTGACAAAACACAGAAAGAACTAATTTTTAATGCTTTTCACGACCGCTACAAAGGAATTCGTGCAGTCTTCCCCTCCCCCTTTCCACCTCGACACACACACACACACACTCATATACACAGGTCTAACTAGCTATGCCATAGGTGTAAGATACAAGTGGTGCTAGAATGTCGCCTTCAACCTTTTGCTTGCTCTGAATGCAGTCTTAAATTGCATTTCAAGATTTTGCATTTTTGCTTACGAAAATAGTACTGTACTTGCAATTTAAAGAAAAACATCGTTATTGTTTGTCTATATGAAATTTTAAGTCGTGCCACGCAGACACAATACCTTCCCTCCTCAACACTTTCTTCCTTCAAGCCAGCGACTTGGCTTTGCACTCCTCTCGTACAAAGCAGTCGTCAGCCACTTCCAAGGGCGCCCATAAGGGGTGCTCCCCTAGTCATTGGTATAGCCAAATTTTTGAAAATTTTAAAACACTAAAATAGACTAAACCTTTTTTTTAAAGCATTTTTAAAAATAATAAGATATTAATGATCGATTGTATCAATTATTTTTGTTGTATTTTAGTATCTTGAACATTTACTAAAATGTCTGACAGCCTTGAAGGAGGTAAGGATTTTTACCCCCCACCACCACCACCACTGGCCACTTCCTGCACTTTCATTGTCCCGGGACAGTCTTAAGAGTGCTACTGTATCTTTAGACTCCACTTTCCTTGTTGAAATCCCTTATTTTGTAAAGAATACAAACAGCACAGCAATTAATAGAGACCCCTCTCAGCGAATTCCTATGCACCCTCTTTATCAGGCATACATACATGAGAAAGAGACTTAAACTAAGAAATTGTAAGAGTGGAGGGCAATTGAATTTTTATGGCCCTGCAGATGCTATTTTGATAACCTTCCTACGAAGAAGTAAACAAAGCACTTCCTATGGGAAAATACGTAGGGCTACATGAAATAAAGCAGAAGACATAATAATATGACATAAAGCAGAAGACATAATAATATGACAAAGTCCAGATTATATTTTCAAGTTAAATATACTGAAAAATGGCTCGCCGCCCCGGTGGCGAGCCATCATTCGTCCGAAAGGGGTCCGGGTTCGAATCCCGGTGAGGCATGGATATTGTGTTTGTCTTACGGCACGGGCTCTCTCCCTTCCCTGGAACCAGTGACCCTAAATTAGGGACGGGCGACTGCTTATAGCCCATTGAGTTGCTCACGGTGGTCGTTAAACCTCCAATCAAAAAAAAAAAAAAAAAGGCTCATTTTGAACTGGATGGGCAAGAAACATTTCTGGGTCGGCTCAAGCCCACCCTCGCATCCCCTTGGCGACGTCCCTGCTCAGGGCACAAATTTACGCGCCTCATATGACCGTTCTCGGAAGGAGGTAACCGCCCTCCCGGTAGCTACGGCCCTGCACGCTGCCCACAGAAAGAGTGAACGTCACATGGAACTGTATTTATACAAGCGGATTTACTTCCTAATACCGTTTGGTTTCAAGAATCATCTATGAAGCAACCATTTGGTACAATTATATTCAGCAATTTCAGGTTAAATACGTCTTTATTCAGAATCTGTATACTGAAAATTAACCTACTACTTGATAAAATTGGGTTTATTCAGGCACGAAATCAACAACAGATGGATGCGTGTATTACCAGTGATTAATTTCGTCGCACAGTATTGTGAACGAAAGAAAATTTACCCTAATTAGTTCATGTCTTTCAAAACGGAAATAGCAAGCCATGCACTTTTGTTTAGTTCAATGCCAGTATATAACTGAAAAACATTTATACGTTACAAAAACTGCCAGCAGCAATTCATACTTACCTGGCACTGGGAAATCCACGATCAATTAGGTGGTTTCCCCAGACAGAGACCTTCCATTGCACTTCGGTTGGTTGACGTCTGCCACATCCGCAAACTGCGGTTGATTGGGGTGCATAATTTTTGGTAGTGGGGGTTGCGGTACGCGCGACCCCTTAAATATGTGAGATAGTCATAGTTTAAGCACATCGGTGGTAACCTCGATATATTCCTGAATAAGCCGAAAAATTCTTCGTACTTTTGAATTTGCCAGATGTAGTATGCATCGAGGGACAACTTTAGTAAGTACTATTTTGATAAATAATCTCTTACAAGTATAACCTTTCGATTGCTTTCCCAATTATTATTTATTCAAGTTCGAGCAAGTGGTAACGTTTCGCACTTAGCTGTCGAATCGAGAAAAACGCAGGAATCATCTAATAGTTCCCAATCTTTCCTCGGTGGCACAGTGGTCTAAGCGATGGCCTCTGATCATTCGTCCGAACGGGGTCCGGGTTCGAATCCCGGTGAGGCATGGTGTTGTGCTTGTCTTACGGCACTGGCTCTCTCCCTTCCCTGGAACCAGTGACCCTAAATTAGGGACGGGCGACTGCTTATAGCCCATATAGAGTTGCTCACGGTGGTCGTTAAACCTCCAATCAAAGAAAAAAAAAAAAAAAATCTTTCCACAGAGACGGTGGGGCGCTGGAAGCCTACTGTTCACTCGCGTTTTCCACAGTTGTTATACATTACGTCAGGTAAAGAAGAAATCATGAGCTAAATAAAAATTAAAATTGGCATTGTGTTTGAAGGGAATTTTTTGGGGTTAGGATTAAAACGCCCACATATATGATACATACATCCAGCTAAAAAAAAATGTACTACATATTATAATGCGTGGAATTCACAGCAAAGCTGCATAGCAAAATCTACGATTCTTCAGCTATGACTTATGAGCAAACACGGTGTACTCGTTCAGATTAGTCTATAATAGTATGTTTATCTATCTGGTACCACCCTTTAAATGTTAATAAAGAAAAGTTATCCCTTACAAAAACTTTTATCAAGTTAAAGTAACTCATACAACGTAACAACGACTTAGTAATTTCATTGCAAAATAAATCACAATTATTGACAGAAAAAAAAACCCGTAATATATACAAAACTAAATTTATGTAATCAAAGATAAAAAAAGAGGGAGGGGGATGAAATATTCGAACAATGATCACATGAATACAGTTTTACTACACCAATATTTTCCATTTTTATCATCTATGGTTGGTTGTTTTTGATTATTAACAAACATCGAGCACTACTTATGCTACATTAAGGGCTGGTCCTGACAGAATGGGGGTTAGACCAACGCCCCTTGAATCAAGGCCGCAGCACCAATTCTTGACGTCATCACAGGAAGTCCTTGCTGTGATCGCCTTACCTAGTGGACTGGTGCTATCTAATGTGACGGTGATCTCCCATACTTAGACGCTTACGAAACTGTAACAATTGAAACTATGTTCTTTCCAACTATATGAAACAGGTATTTGCGATGGTAAAAAAAGATATTTGTACTGAATAAATAGAACAAGATCTGTAACTTCAATGTTAAAAGTTTTTTTTATTTTTTTAGGGGAAGGGGGAGTGTTTTTCGAGAGCAAGTGATACAATACGTTGATTCTATTAGTGAAAAACAAATGCAATGAAACTTAGGGGGGGGGGTTAGTAACTCGACTTTAAAAGCTATTTTGATGGTTAAATAAAAAAATAAATTCCGTTTTAATGTTGCCCCCTCCAAGTTAATAAATAAGACAAATTCGGTGCATTGAGTTTACAGATGTTATTCTATTTATTCAGCTCAAATATTTTTATCTTCTGTGTCTTTAATTTATACCTCATGTCCGACTCTAACAAAAGGCCGACGCATGAGGGACTGTTAAGGAATCTATAATCTTTTACCTTATTTTTCCATTCAGAAACTCATTCATTCATTCTTTTAGTAAACTAAGATGTTTAATAGATACTTTCTTTTAACTTTTTAAATTTTGTTTAACTTCAAGCAAAGATCCTTTAAAAATGCCATTTTCCCTTCCTTCCACACATATCAGACAACCAACTGAGAGGGTGGGAGCCTGCACAAGAGTTTCCGCTTGGAACAGGAAGTATGCAATTTATTTAGAAATCACCTTTTAGAACAATCTACATATACTTAGTAAGAGGTTCATGATAAAGGTATTTAAAATTAAAACATTAGTAAAAATTAGACTAAACAAAATAACTTTTTAAATTATGAAAAAATAGGAAAGCAGTGTAATACGATAGTACAGGAAATACGAAAAGATGAAAATGAAAAAACATAAATGGATTCAATTTTTTTATTTATTAGTGCCAAATGCTTTATTTTTAATTTATGATGTTCCGTAATGATTAAATAATTCATTGACTACATTATAATATATTTAGTAAATTGTTGAATTCCTTTTAATATAGGCAAAATCGAATTTATAATTATATTTTTCCTGAAGACACTTAAAAAAGCTTTAAAAGCAGGACTGGAAGATATTTTTGGCAAATTACTTGCTGGTTAGTTTACTGTGATCCTCTTCATGGCATTTTAAAACTGGGCATTTTTCCAGTTTTGGAAGAATATATGTCGATAAGTTTTGGGGCAAATATGGAAGAGATTTTTCAACAAAATCTTGTATGATAGAAAGGATCATAATAAATGCTGATGTTGGGTAAGTCAGTTCTCCACGGTCCTGATTTGCGATTAAATTAAGAATGGATGCCATGCAATTACAGTTTGCCAATTTTTTCCAATCACGAGGGGCAGTCTGTTCTTTCATCAATAACTTTCACTAAATATCCAGCCACAAAAGCTAAACTTACAAACTTTAAGCTGACTCTTGGGGTTTCTTGTTGAGAGAAGAAAATATATACTGTATATATATATATTAGATCTCCACAACCAAAAGTAATGCTGCAGAAGAACAGTATTTCAAATAAAATGAAACTAAAGAGAAGTCAAATTGCACTGAATAAAGACTGTTACTGATTAGGAATAAGTAAGAAATGGTGGGGGTGGGTACATGCATTTCGCTAAAAGTGTGTTTATTCACTATCAGCCCTTGCGAAACTGCTGAAATTTCTACTAGCCAAATGCCAAAATCTACTAGCCATAAAAAAAAAAAAAATCCAGTAACTTCTTTATTTACATTTCTATGAAATTAAATGGGTAAGTGTTTCCCTCTTTCTAATAAAAGATCCCTCTCCCATTTACTTCATCAAAACAGATGCAGAGCAGTTACTGCGCAGAAACGATAGATTGATTGTAAATATTGCATAAGCTTTTCTTCCAAAATGATTTTTTGACAATTTATTTTCAGTGCTGTAATATCATTACTATCTTAATTTCCACGTACATAATTTATTTGCGAGAGGCCATTGAAGTTAGATGTTTAATTTCTTACATAATATTTAAAACAAAGGGACAAAAGCTAGAATATATATGCATAAAGTGGCACTAATAATGTTGGTACAGTTTACCGCTGATAGGTACGTACCGTGCCTGATCTTCCCATCAGAGGTATCTGCCCACCACAATCAAATAGCATTTTAAGGATAAAAATCTTCAATTGAAGGGCCATTGCATCTGATCATCATTAAGTAATTTAAAGTGTCACTATTCAGACCTGCCCGATTACTCATTTTGTGGTTCATTGCTGAAAAGCCACGCTCACAAGGAGCAATACTGCATGTCATTAAATGCAGCACATTGCCATAACAGTTGGTTTCTTTTGTCCACTCATTTTTCCGTGCTCAGATGTGCAAAAAGAAACGCAGCAGTAAACCATAATGCATCTAGCAAGAAAAATGAAAAGAATTCACACACACGAAACTAAAAAATAGGCACAAATAAGTAAGTAAACCTCCACGTGTATTAGAAATTACAATACTTACGAATCACGCCCGGGTAGATGAGAACAACAATAGGGTTTCAGCGCCCCCAGACGTCAAAGTTAGAACTAGAAAAGTGGGCGTGATTCCTGACGATCCATTGTTCTTTTGCGCATGCGGCAGACCGCTTTGATCGAGTCGGGCCGTGTTCCGGTATTTCTGATTACGGGCCGTTCCCGACCGCGAATGTAACACCATCTAATGGGTGAATAAATAGTTCACCGGTGACACGTTCATCGAATGTTCGCTTGTTATCCGATAGATGCCGCAGTGTGCCCGAAAGGATTTTGTTCATCTTTTACAGAAAGATAAACTGAATCTGTCACTGAACTTTAATCCTTTCGGGCACAAAAGATGAACTTAATCTGTTACTGAACAAAATCCTTTCGGGCCCACTGCGCAATGTATTAAATTTTCTAATTTAATACATTGCGTTATCTTGCCAAAACGACGATCTTAGCACCAACTTCGGTAAAGTATTCCTCACTTTCCGCACAACGGCTCTTGATCTTAAGAAGATCGGGCTGACAGATGGCAGCACATCAGCGCTGATTTATAAATCTCTGAGAGCGGGCCAGAGTTGGAAGTACAACCAGAGTTTCTGTTACTTCTAACGGTGTGATATGGAAACAAGCAACAGCTGCTTATTCCCACCCTTGACTAAAAACTGTAGTGCAGAGACAGGTGATATATGCGGTTTTTTTTTTTAAAATAACGATATACAAATGTAACATTCGAATTAAAAATTAACATCAGCACGATCAGTATATACTGTTTGGGCAACCAAGGTACAATAGAGCGTCGAAATGCGAACAAGCTCCGGTCCAAATTTTTTTTCCTTTTTGTGGTGGAAAGTTTAAGTATAGTCCGTTCATATTAACTTGGCACTTGATGATAATGGACTGGATCGCCTAATTTTGGGGGCGACGTGGCGAAGGTGGAGGTGACTTCTGATCTTCAAGGCTCAGAAACAAAAAGCGAAAACTTTCCTAGTTTTTACGACCCATTTCCATGGCAGTGCCACCCTTGTTTCATCCCTCAGTTCACTGTGCGGGGGAGATAAGTTATTCTCCCTGCACTCAGCATAAAGTACACTCCTCGGTAATTGGAACCAGCTTATAATGATTAAAAATTTCACAACAGTAGTAAAATTGGCAGACTTGTTTCGTATTGCATATTAACAAAAAGTAACCTTTATCTTATGTCATTTTTTTTATATTCAGTTGCTTATTTTTGGTATATGTATTTGGATGATATAATGTCGAAATGTTAGCAAATTTGCATTTTTTTATATGTTCGATAATCCAAACACATCGAAAGAGCGTCGAAAATCCAAACTAATAAGGACTACTGGTAGTTCGAACTACCAGTGGTCCTTATTAGTTCGGATTTTCGACGCTCTGCTGCATTTACTTTAACAGATGCAGTGAAGGAATTACACAGGAAAATGATTTGTTATAAAAAATGGACTGAATTATGTAATAATTATTTGGATTGAATTTATGTTAATACCGTTCAAGATATGTACACTGCTGGCCACCCAAAATGCAACACCAAGAGGACACGAGATAGCAAAGCCAGATTTACTGGACACATAACAACAGATACAAAGATGAAACGATTGAGCTTACAGGCCCGTGCGACTTGCGCAACACGGCCGCTACACGACGCGGCATTGAACGAAAGAAGCTTTGGATGTGGGCTTGGGGTATGTCGGTCCAGGCTGCTTCCACACTTGCCACAGTTCATCAGGCGTAGCCGCAGATGGTGATTACCGAGCCGCGTATTTCACAAATGAATGTAGGAAATTGCGATTAAGGCCGTTTCCGCCACGCCATTGGTTCAGAGCTACTATGGAGATGCCAGTGGGCGGGGCCTATGAGGAGAGTCCTGTGACAGGAACACTTCTCTTAATAGGGGGAGGTTCTTTTTGCTAAATACATTGTTAAGTTTACTTAACATATGTGACAAATGATCGTATTGAATTACATCGTGGAAAGATCTGCTTCCTAAGAAATTCACTGTGAGGTTACTTAACGTATGTGAGAAAGTATCATATTGAACTATATCGTGGGAAGTTCTGCTTCCTAAGAAATTCATTGTGAGGTTACTTAACATATGTGACAAATGATCATATTGAATAATACGGTAAAGTAATTTTGTGCACGATATCATAAGGAATATCTGCAGTTTCTCAGATGAATACAAGTCGAAATATGTCTTAATATTAAAATTGAGGACGTCTTCAATAAGTAGCTAGTTAAATACCATACTCCGTATCGGCCAATAGATGGCAGCACGTCAATCTGGTATCCACAATTCGTCCTGTTGTGCAAGTGCATTTATAAGGATACTAAAAAGTACACTTTGAAAGGTCCTTTCTATTACCCTTAAAAGTACCTTTAACAATGAAAAGTATGTCTCCAAACCGAAATATTTATTCTGACGATCAAGTTTTTTTCCTCATGAATGTGAAGAGGTCTGGCTAGAAAAAAATTAAATAGAATGATTTCGTATAAGCAAAGAACTACTTAATGACACGAAGTAAGGGTTAACGTGTAGATTATGGTGCAAAAAGCATCCCGGCAAAACAGGTTAGGCCTAGCCGTGCAGCACGACCTCCAGCTTGGCTAACTGGTGAGCGCGGAAGGATACTCAGACACATGCAGCAGTACAGTGTGGCTCCGCTTTCCCAAGCTGTAATTCACCGGCAGGTCCAGCTGAGCTTCGCGGCCTGAATTGATAGGGAGGACGGCGTGTCACGAAGGAACGACCGTCCATTCTCGTAGCCTTAAGGGGATCGTACACAAATTGCGAATGTAAAAATATCATTTAAGAAACGAAGATAGGTTCTCTTAAGGGACCATCAACAAAATGAAATGTGACTGATTACGGCAACACGAAAAACCATGTTTCTTAACAAGTAAGAAACCGATTTCCAAGCAAATGGTATCTTTCTACTCAGAAACGAATTACTCATGAGATACGATACAGAATGACGTTCCTTCCGTCCGCCGTCTGTCCGTCCGTCCACAAATGACTTATTACGGCCACAGGTAACAAGTAACCGATTTGAAAGTAAATGGTCTCCTTCCACTCAGGAACGAATAACCCATGAGATACGATACAAAATTACGTTCCATCCGTCCGCCGTCTGTCCGTCCGTCCAGAAGATTAAGAAAAATATCTCCGACACGAAACAACCAATTTGCACGGAAATTATTTCTTTCGACTCAGGGACGCCTCACAACAATAAGATACAATACAAAAATACGTTCCATCCGTACCAAGTCTGTCTTTCCGTCCGTCCCTCCGTCCGTCCGGAAGCATAAAAACACATAACTCAAACAAGAAACAACCGATTTGCACGGAAATGGTCTCTTTCTACTGAGGAACGAGATACCCATGAGATACGATACAGAATTACGTTCCATCCATCCGCTGTCTGTCTGTCTGTCCAGAAGAATAAAAAAATATCTCCGCCGAGAAACAACAGATTTGAACGGAAATTATTTCTTTCGACTCAGGGACGCCTCACACCTATCAGATAAAATACAAAATTACGTTCCATCTGTCCCAAGTCTTTCTTTCCGTCCGTCCGTCCGTCTGTCCGTCCGGAAGCATAAAAACACATAATTCGACCGAGAAACAACCGATTTGCAGAGAAATTAATTCGTTCTACTCAGGTACGCCTCACACCAATCAGTTGTGTTAAAAAATAACGTTCCATCCGTCCGCCGTCGATATGTCCATTTGTCCCGAAGTATAAAAGCGCGTAACTTTAGCGAGAAGCAACTGATTTGTACGGAAATTATATCTTTCTACTGGGGGACACATCCCACTGTCAGGTACGTTACAAAAATACGTTCCGTCCGTCGGCCGCCTGTCTGTCCGTCCGTCCGGAAGTATAAATGCACTAAACCCTAAAGAGAAATAACCGATTTGCACGAAAATGCTTCCTTTCTACTCAAGGACGCTTCACACCTATCAGATTTGATAGAAAATTTCATTCTATCCGACCGTCGTCTGTTTGTCCGTGCTTTTATACTTCCGTCCGTCCGTCCGGAAGTATAAAAGCACGTAATCCCACCGAGAAACAACCGTTTAGCACGGAAATTACGCCTTTCTACTCACGGAGGCTTCACACCTATCAGATATGATAGAAATTATGTTCCGTTCGTCCGAAGTCTGTCTGTCCGTCCTTTCTGAAGTATAAAATAACGTAACTCCGCCGAAAACAACCTATTTGCACGGCAATGAATTCATTCTACTCAGGGACGCCTCACACCTATTACGTACGAGAGAAAATTAAGTTTCAACTGTCCGCTCTCTGTGTATTCATCCGGGAGTATAAAAGCACGTAACCTCAACGAAAAACAACCGATTTGAACCGAAATTATTTCTTTCTACTCAGGGACGTCTATCACCTATCAGGTACGATACAAAATTACGTTCAGTCCGTCGTCAGCGTGTCTGTCCGTCCGTCCCAACAAACAAAGGGACGCAACCCCACCGAGAAACAACCTATTTGCACGGAAATGAATTCGTACTACTAAGGGACCTTCACAGAGAGGTGGAGAACTATCGATGTTATGATTATCGACAGTTTTCGATATTCAAAAAATAACAATCAATAATTATCGATTCTTTGTTGGCACAGTTTCTAGGGAGAAAATTTGATTTCCGGAATGAAAAATTATTTCTGACAAGAATATGAGAAATTATGTAAAATATATTTAGCATTAAACGAAAGACATCCAACAAAATTAGAAGATACACTGCAATCCAATATGGTACATAGTATTTCGACACTTCATTCAAAAAGAAAATTAAGCACTCATATTAGAGATCTACTTTTTAAAATTTCGTACAATATTATCCCGACAAGAAAATGGTTGTATAGAATTAAACTAATACCTAATCCTAACTGTAACTACTGTGGTTCAGAGGACACTCTTCAACATTTATTTGTAGATTGCAATTTTGCAATGCATATCTGGGATTGGTTACAACAATACCTATATTATAGACGTAAATTTACTGCAGGCCAAATTTTGTACCATGTACCTCTAGACTGCTCTGAATCTAATAATCTAACAATTCATTATTTAATAACAATAATAAAATATAATGTATGGAAAAATCGAAATGCCGTATCTTACCAACAAAAATTAAAAAATACGGAGCAGATTAAATTAGCTATTAAATGTGATCTTAGAAGAATATCGGAGTTTGAAACTAGAACGTTTGGAGCTCAAAAAACTTTTTAAAAAATGGAAAGTATTAGCACCAGTAATATATAAAAAAAGAAACAAAAATACTAAACAAAATAATAAAATGAAGCATTTAAAATATAAATATTATTAGCAAAAATGTTAAATATAATAAAACTGAATAGTACAAATTAAAATCTTAAACACATATAATTTTGTTCCCGATATTCTGCCAGTATTTTATTAGAAAAATAAAAATATAATTATATAATCAGTTTTGACCATATCAGTAGTATTTTAATAATTTAGTAGTCACTTCTACTAAATTGGATTCCAAGGGACCGCAACAGACCCAGAAGAAGACCACATGGAAGATGGGTGGATGAAATTCGTAAATATGCGGGAGTGACATGGAGGAGACTGGCACAAGACAGACCGTTGTGGAGGAAACCTTCGTCCAGCAGTGCATTGATAATGGTTGACAATGATATATATTCAGTCAAATATCTAACTATTATGGCAAATCGTACAGAAAAATAATTAATTTGTAATAATTTAATTAAAGAAAAACTGGATTAAAAGAAATGTTATTTGTTTACTCCAATTTCTTGCCATTTTTTTTATCTGAAATGCCTTTAACAAAAACCTCTTACTAAGTACATGTGGAGTGTTCAAAAACGTGATTCCTAAATATATTGTATACTTACTGCAACAAGCGGAAATTCTTGTGCAGGCGCCCAAGAATCAGCTGGTTGCCTGCTCTGTCTGGAAGTAAGAGAAAATGACAATTATTAAAGGATCCTCTAATAATAATTATAATAATTATAATGATAAAGTATCCACTAAATGTCTTAATTTACTAAAAGGATGAATGAATGTGTGTTTAAATGGAAAAATTAGGTAAGAGATTAATAGATTCCTAAACAATTCTTTAACAGCCTTTCATGCGTCGCCCTTTAGTAAGAGCCGGACATGAGGTATAAATTAAAGAAACAAAATTTTTCTTACTTTTCCATATTGTCAAAAAGCTAAGCTCTGATAAGCTTTGAAACTAAACATTTCTCTTTCTTTTCTTCTCCCCATCCCCTTTTTTTTTGCTTGGAGTTTAACCACCACCGTGAACAATTCGATGGCATTTGTCCGTCCCTGATTTAGTTCCACTGGTTTCAGGGAAGGGGTAAAGAAGCCAGTGCTGTAAGACAAATACAACCACAATATCTATTACTCACAGGATTCGAATCCGGATCCATCTCGAACGAATGGTCGGAAATCAGGCCTTAGACCTTTGCACAACATGGGCGGGAATCTACGTCTTGACGATATCCTCCCAAAGTGAGTTAGCAGAAGTCACGAAACAAATATTGTGCCTGAAGAACGAGCTAAGACGTGGCTCCTTAATTCTTATTTTCTGTTTGTATTACATTATTTTTTTATGCTTCGCTTCACAAAAGCTTAAGAAGAAAATTCTGTAGTTATGTTTGCAAAAACATTTTTTTCTATAATGCAAAAATGCAAAATTTTTTTGCAAAAACAGTTTTTTTCTATAATGTATTATTAAATTTTTGAACAGAGCAGGAAAGAGGAAGATGATATAATGTTTGGTGAGTGCAAAATGTATCTTTATAATTTAAATATTGTTGTAACCAATTCCAGATATGTTTTGAAAAGTTACAATCAAGTATGGGTAAGACGATGGATCTAAGCGCATTTGATCGTGGTCAAAATGTTGTGGCCCGATGAATGGGTGACTCCATCTCGGAAGTCGTGCTGGCACTGGGATTTTCACGAGCCACTGTGTCACGGGTGCACCTTGAGTACATTGAATCCGGTAAAACCATCTCTGCAAGGGCCTACTACTATGGACAACAGCGTGTGGATGAGTGGGGTCATCGTCGGCAAGCTCGCATTGTAACAGGGGATAGACGGGCTGCAGTGCAAAAATCACTCCGCAATTTAACGCTGGTGCACGAAAACGTGTAAGCAGTTACACCATCAAGTACCATCTTCTCGCTATGGGTAATAGAAGCCATCGTCCCACCAGGGTACCGCTGCTGACCGCACATTACAGGGTGCAAAGATTAGCATGGACACGGGGACATCGCAACTGGACCCTAGACATGTGGGAAAATGTTGCATGGACTGATGAGTCGAGATTCACGTTGGTACATGCGGTTGGCAGGATACGAGTACGCCGCAAACCACATGAAGCAATGGATCCTTCTTGCCAGCAGGGTACTCTTCATGCTGGTGGGGGTGGCATTCTCGTCTGGGGACTGTTTACGTGGACTGAAATCGGACCCCTGGTACGAGTGACATCGTCCCTCACAGGTCAACGTTACCATGATATCCTGGACGACCATTTGTTCCCGTTTGTGCGTCTTCAACATCCCACTGGGGGCCTCATCCTGCAACAAGACAACGCACCGTGCCATCGCTCCCGAATTGTATCCGAATGGTTGGATGAACACTCCACCGACGTGACCTCGCTTCCTTGGCCAGCTAGGTCACCTGACCTCAATCTCATCGAGCACATCTGGGATGCCATCGAGAGAGATGTTCGAGGCTCTGAGCCCCCTCCATCAAATCTTCGTGAACTCTGGGAGTTTGTTCAGGGGTCGTGGATCCCTATTTCTTTCCAACGCTTCCGGGGTCTTGTCGAGTTCACGCCGAGACGAATCGCCGCCGTCATCAGGACGAAAGATGGTGCTACACGTTACTAGACAGGCATCTCTAATTCAATTGCTCTTCAGTGTATATCTGTACGTCTTATGTTGGGCCGGTTCTCGGGTTGTTGTTTTTTTCTTCAAAGAATTTTTGAAGTTGGAACTTCATCCTCTTCCGATCCTACTTCTACGAATGGATGGCGGCTTGGTACTACACTATGCGCTGTCTTTTTTGTTTACTGTTTTCAGTTTTCTCTCTCTGCTAAACCTACGTATACGCATTTCACATGGACTATCGTTGTATTGAGCGATACCCCCGCTATTCCTGTTTTGTTTTCAAACAGGGATTATTGATACCAGAAGAGAAGTTCTTATATCCAGCGTGTTGCTTTCCCAAGCGTTTTACAAAACCCCCTTCATAAACATACGGACGTATGTCGATGCAACCACTTGTTGGTACGTAGGCTACGTGATGAGAACGTTAGTTCAAAATCATATGGTAGTGGGGTAATTCCATTTCAAGTGATCCAACAGAGCTTAATTAACGACATCATAAGTTGCACAATCCCATTTAAGGCGATCAGGGACAGACTCAAAGTAGATGCTCAAAGTGGCAGCCACGGGTGCCGTTGCACAATTCACACCGGCGAATGAAAGACTGGCGCACCCTCTAGAAGACTCCTGGTGTCGTGTTTATCCTGTCCGCTGCAACAACGATTATCGTGACGAGATCTTTCACGGAGTCCACAGGCGTCTCGTTTACAAATGATTTCATGTGCCCCCATAAGAAGTCCAGTGGGTTCAAGTCCGGTGAGCGTGGAGGCCATGCCACAGGTCCGCCAAGTCCAATCCATCGTACGGGATATGTGGCATTCAGGAAGTGTTTACTGCTCCTTGATAAGCCAATCACCTACAACTGTCGATGCTCTGTCTTTTCTCTGGCACTTGAAGAATATTCGTGCAATTTGATACTTTGGGAATAAACGAGGAGCAAGCCATCGTTGCACGATATATGAAGACAAATCGTCAGAGATGAATAATTTAAAAACATTTATTTACAGTTAAAATAAATGAAATAAAATGACCACATGAGGTCTTTCGACTACCACTTTGGCGTCATCATCAGATCTTTGACAAAGGGTGGAACGGAGACCGGCATTAAATAAAGTAAATACGTAACACGTGACCAGTACAATTGCGTAGAGTGATTTACATAAAGAGTCATATATTCATAACATCCCGAATCGAGTTTTGTCCATGAGGGATCCGTGACCTCCTAGTTTGTGATATATAACTAGACAAATTATCATTACAGCAAACGGTAGTGTTAGCTATAATATGTAAGCTTTCGCACAACAGTAAGGAATTATTATTAGTTGCTTTTTGCAGTATAGCTGCGTCGTTCCATTGTGGATAATGTTGTCTTTCCTGAACACAAAGGGCTAAAGCCGTAGTTAACTTACCATTTTTCAGATCATACTTGTGTTCATTCATTCTAGTCTTTAATGTCCTCCTGGTAGAACCGATATATAATTTTTTTAGTTTGCGATGGGTGATGGGGAAATAGAGGAATGGGAAAAATTCCGTGCATGTTTTCCACACTCACCTTGTCACGATCACTCCTGATTAGATGCAAGAGATTAAGAGCCTTTGAGCCAAAGTCAATGTCATGACGTGTGCACAGGTTCTTTAACACCGGAGTTAAACTTGGGTGGTAGTCGAGCGAACCTACGTACCTCCTTTTTGGGGTATCAGGAATTAAGGAGAATTCCCGTGAGAACAGGTTTTTATTGTAGAGTCTGGCTACAATAGTACTATTGAAACCAAAAAGGAGGTCAGTTGTTTGATCTTTAAAAGTTCAGAACATCTGAGAGTATCATTCGAGCAATGAGTTATTGCCCGTCTAACCATAAACGAAATTGAATCTGACTCATAGTTAATCGGGTGAAAAGAGTCCTTAGGTACCATCGTAGGCGAAGAGGTTGGTTTACGATAAACTGTAAAGCTGAGTTGATGGGTAACAGGATTGCGTATGAAGCTAAAAATCCAGATATGGCGAGGTGTAGTTTTCTTCACACTTTACTGTAAAGGGTATGGTAGGATATTTTAGTGACATATGATCCAGAAAAACAATTAGCTTATCGTAAGAGTGAGACCAAATACCTGAAAAGGTTAAAAAGAGGATCACTTTTCTCGCCATTACGAATGGACGGAAAAGCATCAGCAACTTAAAAATCTTAAAGCTAACCCTTCATTAGCAATAGTAGCCGCTGACAAAACGTCCCAACTTGTTATTTTGGAAAAGGCTGATTATATTTCCAAGGGGCGTGAGGCCATTGGTAAGCTCCCCACTCGGGTTGTTAATTCAGATGCGACACCCGCTACACTATCCGCTATTAGCAGACTTAAAAATCACTCAGCCTTTCCCCCTGAAATTTTATTGGGTTTGCAGCCTACATTTGGCATTCGTGTTCCTGGACTTTTTGGGAAGGTGAAGAGCCACAAAGCTGGCAACCCGATTCGCCCCTTGGTCTCGGGATACGCTAGTCCCACGAGACCCCTTGAAAGAGCTCTGTCCAAATTTCTTGCCCCTTACTCTGTACAGAACTCGACGCAAGCTCTTGACCGGATAAAGGCCACAAATTTGGGTAATACTCCTTTCTTTTAGTCTTTTTGGATGTGGTTTATTTGTATCATAACGTACCTATTGCTGAGACTCACATGCTTATTCGTCAAAAAGTTATAAACTCTGGCTTGGCTCCGGACTTATCCGATTTTGTTATCTCCGCATTAAAACTTGTTCATCAACGTACTTACTTTCGTTTCCAGGATGTGATATATAGACAAACACAGGGGGCCGCCAAGTGCTACCCCTGTCAGCATGTCTAGCCGAGATTTTTCTCCAGCATCTCGAAAATTCCGCCTTGGAGACTTGCAGATACAAGCCACTTCTGTATTTAAGGTACGTTGGTGACGTTTTAATTATTTGGCCTCACTCTTAGGATGAGCTAATTGTTTTCCGGGATCATGGTAGCCGCTGACAAAACGTTCCAACGCTAACAAAACGTCCAAGATCATATGTCACTAAAATATCCTACCATATCCTTTACAGTGGAGTGTGAAGAAAACTACAATTTGCCATATCTGGATTTCAGCTTAATAAGCAATCCTGTTACCCATGAACTCAGCTTTACAGTTTATCGTAAACCAACCTCTTGGCCTACGATGATGACTAAGGACTCTTTTCACCCGAGTAACTATGAGTCAGCCTCAATTTCGTTTATGGTTAGACGGGCAATAACTCATTACTCGAATGACGCTCTCAGATGTTCTGAACTTTTAAAGATCAAACAACTGACCTCCTTTTTTGGTTTCAATAGTACTACTGTAGCCAGACTCTACAATAAAAACCTGTTCTCACGGGAATGCTCCTTAATTCGTGATATCCCAAAAAGGAGGTACGCAGTGGTGGCTCGTGGCAACTGAAACAGGAGGGGCCAGTAGCCGAAGTCAAACAATGAAATAAAAAAAACTGTCATTATTAGGCAAACTATTCAGACCCCCACCCTACCCCCAAGATACCTTTACTCTGCCTCTGTTTACCCCCTTGACTCACAATAATGCCCAAATCAAGCAGGAATGTGTCAACTATTGTATTGCACACGAAAAAAATTTTCTCGGAATAGAATACATAATTATTGACAGAAAAATGTTAATACTCCTTAAATAAAATTTTTACCTTACAACATATGAGCATTAATTTATGTTAGTTGTGCTTTGTGTTTCTTCAGATTTCTCAACTGAGGAATAATCACAGGATTCACAGGATAAAAAAATGTAGTGAAAAAATTATAACTCCAAATATATGCAGGGAGGGAATGTTTCATGAATTTCGTCCCATATAGAATGAATACAATACTACATTTCGCATTATTTGAAAGGTTTAACCTTTTTTTTTTAAAGAACTTGTGAAAACTAAAAGCATATATGTACTCATGTGCAAATAATACTTACAGGTTTTCTCATTTATTTGTTTATTTTTAACATAGAAAATCCTCTGTTAAAACTGAAATTAGTTTTGCAAAGTGCTTTGTAAACTTCATACTCTTGGAAACTCAAATTCTTGGGCTGATAAGCACCGAGTTTTTTTAAGTGAAGCTTTTCGACTCAAATTCTTGGGCTGATGAGCACTGCGTTTTTTAAGTGAAGCTCAAAGTAAAAATTCTTGGGGTGATAAGCACTGAGTTTTTTAAGTGAAGCTTTTCTTCGAGATTTAAAGCAAAGAACGGAGATTTTAACAAAATATCCACTCCATTCATTGTACTCGACAAGCAAAATAGTCACGACACAAAGGAACAACACATCACCGAGAGAGACACACAGAAAAAACAACTAACTGAACTTTGAGCTTGGTCGGGGTAAGCTTCTCTGTCAACCCACGGCGTTAAGGAAATGGATACTCTCCTGGCCAATCAAATTACCGCGGGGTCAGATAGATTTTGCCCCACAAATTTTTTTGCACACTCTTTAAGGCAGTGTTGTATGTAGGTCGTCATACTGAAAGAGACTGGGAGGAAATCGTCTCCTCTTCGCTTGCGTAGTGCTGTTACTGGGGCCTGTTGGAGCTGGCCCCAATAACCTCACACTCTAAACGTGATGTCTTTCCTCAGGAAATAGTTTTTTGTTTTTGAAGGAAACTTTTCCTTTAGGTAATGGTTTTTGAAGGGAAATGTTTATCACCATGTATTTAAGAGAGAGAATAAAAATCAGGGCAAAAAAAAAAAAATATATATATATATATATTTCTAAAAATAGAAATTTTTAGGTGGGGCCAGACCCCTCTGGCCCCTAATGACGAACCGCCCCTGGAGGTACGTAGCTTCACTCACCTACCACCCAAGTTTAACTCCGGTGTTAAAGAACCTGTGCAGACATCATGACATTGACTTTCGCTCAAAGACTCTTAATCTCTTGCATCTAATCAGGAGTGATCGTGACAAGGTGAGTGTGGAAAACATGCACGGAATTTTTCCCATTCCTCTATTTCCCCATGACACATCGCAAACTAAAAAGTTATATATCGTTTCTACCAGGAGGACATTAAAGACTAGAATGAATGAACACAAGTATGATCTCAAAAATGGTGAGTCAACTACGGCTTTAGCCCCTTGTGTTCAGGAAAGACAACATTATCCACAATGGAACGACGCAGCTATACTGCAAAAAGCAACTAATAATAATTCCTTACTGTTGTGCGAAAGCTTACATATTATAGCTAACACTACCTTTTGCTGTAATGATAATTTGTCTAGTTATATATCACAAACTTGGAGATCACTGATCCCTTATGGACAAAACTCGATTCGGGATGTTATAAATATATGACTCTTTATGTAAATCACTCTACGCAATAGTACTGGTCACGTGTTACGTATTTACTTTATTTAATGCCGGTCTCCGTTCCACCCTTTGTCAAAGATCTGATGATGACGCCAAAGTGGTAGTCGAAAGACCTCATGTGGTCATTTTATTTCATTTATTTTAACTGTAAATAAATGTTTTTAAATTATTCATCTCTGACGATTTGTCTTCATATATCGTGCAACGATGGCTTGCTCCTCGTTTATTCCCAAAGTATCAAATTGCACGAATATTCTTCAAGTGCCAGAGAAAAGACAGAGCATCGACAGTTGTAGGTGATTGGCTTATCAAGGAGCAGTAAACACTTCCTGAATGCCACATATCCCGTACGATGGATTGGACTTGGCGGACCTGTGGCATGGCCTCCACGCTCACCGGACTTGAACCCACTGGACTTCTTATGGGGGCACATGAAATCATTTGTAAACGAGACGCCTGTGGACTCCGTGAAAGATCTCGTCACGATAATCGTTGTTGCAGCGGACAGGATAAACACGACACCAGGAGTCTTCTAGAGGGTGCGCCAGTCTTTCATTCGCCGGTGTGAATTGTGCAACGGCACCCGTGGCTGCCACTTTGAGCATCTACTTTGAGTCTGTCCCTGATCGCCTTAAATGGGATTGTGCAACTTATGATGTCGTTAATTAAGCTCTGTTGGATCACTTGAAATGGAATTACCCCACTACCATATGATTTCGAACTAACGTTCTCATCACGTAGCCTACGTACCAACAAGTGGTTGCATCGACATACGTCCGTATGTTTATGAAGGGGGTTTTGTAAAACGCTTGGGAAAGCAACACGCTGGATAGAAGAACTTCTCTTCTGGTATCAATAATCCCTGTTTGAAAACAAAACAGGAATAGCGGGGGTATCGCTCAATACAACGATAGTCCATGTGAAATGCGTATACGTAGGTTTAGCAGAGAGAGAAAACTGAAAACAGTAAACAAAAAAGACAGCGCATAGTGTAGTACCAAGCCGCCATCCATTCGTAGAAGTAGGATCGGAAGAGGATGAAGTTCCAACTTCAAAAATTCTTTGAAGAAAAAAACAACAACCCGAGAACCGGCCCAACATAAGACGTACAGATATACACTGAAGAGCAATTGAATTAGAGATGCCTGTCTAGTAACGTGTAGCACCATCTTTCGTCCTGATGACGGCGGCGATTCGTCTCGGCGTGAACTCGACAAGACCCCGGAAGCGTTGGAAAGAAATAGGGATCCATGACCCCTGAACAAACTCCCAGAGTTCACGAAGATTTGATGGAGGGGGATCAGAGCCTCGAACATCTCTCCCGATGGCATCCCAGAAGTGCTCCATGAGATTGAAGTCAGGTGACCTAGCTGGCCAAGGAAGTGAGGTCACGTCGGTGGAGTGTTCATCCAACCATTCGGATACAATTCGGGAGCGATGGCACGGTGCGTTGTCTTGTGCAGAATGAAGTCCCCAGTGGGATGTTGAAGACGCACAAACGGGAACAAATGGTCGTCCAGGATATCATGGTAACGTTGACCTGTGAGGGACGATGTCACTCGTACCAGGGGTCCGATTTCAGTCCACGTAAACAGTCCCCAGACGAGAATGCCACTCCCACCAGCATGAAGAGTACCCTGCTGGCAAGAAGGATCCACTGCTTCATGTCGTTTGCGGCGTACTCGTATCCTGCCAACCGCATGTACCAACGTGAATCTCCATTCATCAGTCCAGGCAACATTTTCCCACATGTCTAGGGTCCAGTGGCGATGTTCCCGTGTATATGCTAATCTTTGCGCCCTGTGATGTGCGGTCAGCAGCGGTACCCTGGTTAGACGATGGCTTCTATTAACCATACCGAGAAGATGGTTCTTGATGGTGTAACTGCTTACACGTTTTTGTGCACCAGCGTTAAATTGCCGAGTGATTTTTTGCACTGCAGCCCGTCTATCCCCTGTTACAATGCGAGCTTGCAGACGATGACTCCGCTCATCCACACGCTTTTGTCCACGGTAGTTCGCCCTTGCAGGGATGGGTTTACCGGATTCGATGTACTCAAGGTGCACCCGTGACACAGTGGCTCGTGAAAATCTCAGTGCCAGCACGACTTCCGAGATGGAGTGACCCATTCATCGGGCCACAACAATTTGACCACGATCAAATGCGCTTAGATCCATCGTCTTACCCATACTTCATTATAACCTTTCAAAACATATCTGGAATTGGTTACAACAATATTTAAATTATAAAGATACATTTTCGACTCACCAAACATTATATCATCTTCCTCTTTCCTGCTCTGTCCAAAAATTTAATAATACATTATAGAAAAAACTGTTTTTGCAAACAATTTTTGCATTTTCATATTATAGAAAAAAATGTTTTTGCAAACAAAACTGCAGAATTTTCTTCTTAAGCTTTTGTGAAGCAAAGCATAAAAAAATAATGTAATACAAACAGAAAATAAGAATTAAGGAGCCACGTATTAGCTCGTTCTTCAGGCACAATATTTGTTTCGTGACTTCTGCTAACTCACTTTGGGAGGATATCGTCAAGACGTAGATTCCCGCCCATGTTGTGCAAAGGTCTAAGGCCTGATTTCCGACCATTCGTTCGAGATGGGTCCGGATTCGAATCCTGTGAGTAATAGATATTGTGGTTGTATTTGTCTTACAGCACTTGCTTCTTTACCCCTGCTCTGAAACCAGTGGAACTAAATCAGGGACGAACAAATGCCCATCGAATTGTTCACGGTGGTGGTTAAACTCCAAGCAAAAAAAGGGGGGGGAGAAGAAAAGAAAGAGAAATGTTTAGTTTCAAAGCTTATCAGAGCTTAGCTTTTTGACAATATGGAAAAGTAAGAAAAATTGTTTCTTTAATTTATACCTCATGTCCGGCTTTTACTAAAGGGCGACGCATGAAAGGCTGTTAAAGAATTGTTTAGGAATCTATTAATCTCTTACCTAATTTTTCCATTTAAACACACATTCATGCATCCTTTTAGTAAATTAAGACATTTAGTGGATACTTTATCATTATAATTATTATAATTATTATTAGAGGATCCTTTAATAATTGTCATTTTCTCTTACTTCCAGACAGAGCAGGCAACCAGCTGAGAAAGTGGGCGCCTGCACAAGAATTTCCGCTTGTTGCAGTAAGTATACAATATATTTAGGAATCACGTTTTTGAACACTCCACATGTACTTAGTAAGAGGTTTTTGTTAAAGGCATTTCAGATAAAAAATATGGCAAGAAATTGGAGTAAACAAATAACATTTCTTTTAATCCAGTTTTTCTTTAATTAAATTATTACAAATTAATTATTTTTCTGTACGATTTGCCATAATAGTTAGATATTTGACTGAATATATATCATTGTCAACCATTATCAATGCACTGCTGGACGAAGGTTTCCTCCACAACGGTCTGTCTTGTGCCAGTCTCCTCCATGTCACTCCCGCATATTTACGAATTTCATCCACCCATCTTCCATGTAGTCTTCTTCTGGGTCTGTTGCGGTCCCTTGGAATCCAATTTAGTAGAAGTGACTACTAAATTATTAAAATACTACTGATATGGTCAAAACTGATTATATAATTATATTTTTATTTTTCTAATAAAATACTGGCAGAATATCGGGAACAAAATTATATGTGTTTAAGATTTTAATTTGTACTATTCAGTTTTATTATATTTAACATTTTTGCTAATAGGTGATAGGTGTGAGGCGTCCTTGAGTAGAAAGGAATCATTTCCGTGTAAATCGGTTATTTATACTTCCGGACGGACGGACAGACAGGCGGCCGACGGACGGAACGTATTTTTGTAACGTACCTGACAGTGGGATGTGTCCCCCAGTAGAAAGATATAATTTCCGTACAAATCAGTTGTTTCTCCGTAAAGTTATGCGCTTTTATACTTAGGGACAAATGGACAGACAGACGGCGGACGGATGGAACGTTATTTTTTAACATATCTGATTGGTGTGAGGCGTACCTGAGTAGAACGAATTAATTTCCCTGCAAATCGGTTGTTTCTCGGTCGAATTATGTGTTTTTATGCTTCCGGACGGCCGGACGGACGGACGGACGGACGGACGGAAAGAAAGACTTGGCTCGAATGGAACGTAATTTTGTATTGTATCTGATAGGTGCGAGGCTTCCCTAAGTCGAAGGAAATAATTTCCGTGCAAATCGGTTGTTTCTCGACGGAGATATTTTTTTTATTTTTCTGGACAGACAGACAGACAGACAGCGGACGGATGGAATGTAATTCTGTATCGTATCTCATGGGTAATTCGTTCCTGAGTAGAAAGAGACCATTTCCGTGCAAATCGGTTGTTTCTCGTTTGAGTTATGTGTTTTTATGCTTCCGGACGGACGGAGGGACGGACGGAAAGACAGACTTGGTACGGATGGAACGTATTTTTGTATTGTATCTTATTGTTGTGAGGCGTCCCTGAGTCGAAAGAAATAATTTCCGTGCAAATTGGTTGTTTCGTGTCGGAGATATATTTCTTATTCTTCTGGACGGACGGACAGACGGCGGACGGATGGAACGTAATTTTGTATCGTATCTCTTGGGTTATTCGTTCCTGAGTGGAAAGAGACCATTTACTTGCAAATCGGTTACCTGTTAAGAAACATGGTTTTACCTGTGGCCGTAATAAGTCATTTGTGGACGGACGGACAGACGGCGGACGGAAGGAACGTCATTCTGTATCGTATCTCATGAGTAATTCGTTTCTGAGTAGAAAGATACCATTTGCTTGGAAATCGGTTTCTTACTTGTTAAGAAACATGGTTTTTCGTGTTGCCGTAATCAGTCACATTTCATTTTGTTGATGGTCCCTTAAGAGAACCTATCTTCGTTTCTTAAATGATATTTTTACATTCGCAATTTGTGTACGATCCCCTTAAGGCTACGAGAATGGACGGTCGTTCCTTCCGTGACACGCCGTCCTCCCTATCAATTCAGGCCGCGAAACTCAGCTGGACCTGCCGGTGAATTACGGCTTGTGAAAGCGGAGCCACACTGTACTGCTGCATGTGTCTGAGTATCCTTCCGCGCTCACCAGTTAGCCAAGCTGGAGGTCGTGCTGCACGGCTAGGCCTAACCTGTTTTGCCGGGATGCTTCCGCCTGAGACCACGGCAGGCATGGCAGATGCTTTAGCGGCAGTCACAGCGTCATCATCGCCGCTGACTGGATTTCGGCGTACCGAATAGAGAGGTAAATTTTACGTAAAACGTTTTCAAAAATAAGTCTATGAATGAACTTTTTTTTTAATTTTACATCGTTTTTGATTTCAAATGAGATGTACGTCACAGTTTTTTGAAATTTTTCGTCCCTGAATTTTGCACCATAATCTACACGTTAACCGAAGTAAGACCTCAAAACAGTGTCCTGTTGGAATAAATACTCCAGAATGTTTTTTGCCATATAGTGTGTCTGATAAAATAGTAAGTGATCGGTCATATATATATTTTTGTAATATTTAGGAAATTCCTCATATTTATGTCCCTCCAAACTTCATGAAAAATGCCTTCAATTCCACATTTCAACCCCCCTTCTCCCCGAAAATAAAAAAAAATGTTAAACAGCTCATGGGTGTCCATACAATACACATCAGCACTTATCCTGTGCTACAGCAGTGAGCGCTGACGTGCTGACATCTGTCGGCTCTGTGAGAACTATATAGATTGAAAGTACTTCGTAAGATAAGTCCCAAGTCCATGAAGTCATGTTGATATAAAAATTGAAAAGTTACCCTACCAATAAAGTACACTCTCTATTTACCTCCTGTCGTATTTCGACTGTATGGGCAAAACAACTGAAGGTAAACACCCGAACATTAAAATGGCTTATAGCGTTTGCAGCAAAGCTTACATGTCTCAGTCACATGACTATTCTCACAGGCCCCGCCTATTCGCAATCTCCAAAGTAGCTCTGAACCAATCGCGTGGCGGAAATGGCTTTAATCGCAATTAAGTACATTCACTTGTGAAATACGCTGCCGGACCACTCGGTTGCCGATCAGCGACCAGACATGCTCGATGGGCGACATATCGGGAGAACAGGCGGGCCACAGCAGCAGTGGCCCCTTGTAGGCCGTGAAGAATTGTTGCACGATGTGTGCCACGTGCGTGCGCGCATTGTCCTGTTGAAACGTGGCCGTTGGCAGGTCATGCAGGTAACGGAGGACTACAGGCTCCAAAATGTCGGAGATGTACCGGTGGCTGTTGAGTGTACCGGCGATACGTACCAGAGGGGTGCGGGTGTCATATCCAAGGTGAAAATCCTCCAAATACGTGGCGTCAGTAAATAAATAAATACATAGCTCTTTCCACGTTCCAGAAACACATAGCAACCGAAAAATTGTTATTTAGCCGCCGCCGTGGAATTGAATCACGGAACTTTCGATATCTAGCCGAGCGCGTTAACTTTACATATCCAATTGCGCCCCAAACCATAACGCCAGGCGACGGACCGGTATGGCGATGCATAATGCAGGCGTCATTCGCCGGGGATCCGACCATCGTGGTGTTGCAGGCAGAAGCAGGATTCGTCGGAGAAGACAATGTCGTGTCATTCCATAGTCCAGGTGCGGCGTTCAACGGCCCACTGCCGCCACACTCGCCGATGTAACGTCAATGATAATCGGTGCAATGGGCGCCGTGCGACATTGCACCGATTATCATTGACGTTACATCGGCAACGTAACGTCAATGGTAATCGGTGCAATGGGCACCGTGCGACAAGTCCCTACTCCTGCAGACGATGTCGAACGGTACGTGCTGACACAGGTTGTTGCGCAACACACCCTAATTCCTGCGCTAACGTTCGTGATGTGGTGGTGGGAGCCGTCAATGCCCACCGCGCAACATGCCGGTCCTCTCATTCGGTGATGGGCTGCGGCAATCGCTCACGTCGGTCCGTCCGTTCCTCCTGCACCCACCGAATCCATACTCACCTCAGTGTGGCTGGATGTCGTCCCACACGGGCACCGATGTCTCGGTACGATAAACCGCTGTCGCGATAAGCCACTATTCGTCCTCTGTCGAACTCCGAAACGTGCTGGAATGACTGCCGTATTCTGCGACGAGACATCAGGAAGCTTCTCACGCACAGGTCCGGCAGCACAACACACTTCCACTACTTACACCCCGCCTTCTGTGCACCCTTCTTATAGTGCTTCTCGGTGGCGTGCCGGGCGCACATGATTTGCATATGCCCTGCAATGCTAATCGTTTGCACGTCCTCTTGCGGGCGAAGCATACTGCGAATTTCAGGCCAATCGGATGCTTCCTTCTTGATGCTGCATTTTCTCTCAAACGGCTGTTTCAAATATAATTGAACAACTTACATGTGATTCCACTATCATTTCATATGCAGGCAGATGTATACAGAGCAACTAGAGAAAGCATTCAGTGAGTTTTTTCGGGGGGGGATGAAACTTGATGACTGATTTTATACATATAATAACAATTTTGTTATTTATATACACATTAATAAATGCAAAAATTTTAAATGGAGTATAAAATTGTTTTATGTTCGTATATCACAAATGCAAAATTCAAGTGATCTATTCATACAAGTTACTAAAAATGTAAGTGTATTATACCTTTGCTTTAATTCAGTAATGCACCACGGATTTCACCATGGGGTGGTGTAAAATATTGAGGATGCTAGTAAGATAACGCTGTGCCGGAGAAACCCCCCCCCGCTATAAAACGTTACGAGTGGTAAAAATGTTTTTGCCTTACTACAAGCCTGTTTGTTATTATTAAGGAATCATTACAGTGTTACCTGAAAAGGTATGGTGTAAACCATTCCCCTGTCGTTTGGTTTAAGCCCATTTAGATTAGTACATACATGTAGTACTAAAAAAAAAAAACCCCAACTAACTAGCCGTTTGGATGCCAGTTTGAGATACCTCGATTTATTTGCTACAGAGTGTAAACACACTCCGTCGCAAAAACACACCGACAGGAGGGGGGGGGCAGGATTATAGAAACAATTCCTAATAGTTTGATTAGGTAGCAAATATTTCGTTGTATTGGAAGCTCTAACGTCATGTTAGCTACACTAAATCATAGCCGCATACACGGAAAGTCGGAATATGATGATGTATTGTTCAACATTAATCTTAAATATTTTGAAAATTTTAGTCATACATGGGTTACATTATGAAAAAACACTGGAGACCAAAATGCAATTTACAATCACTGAAACATCAACTTACAGTATAAAATAAATATTAAAAAAAGAAGAAAATGATTTGCCCCTCAAAACCTTAACGGAAAAAAATAGGGGGAATATTTTCTCAACAAGACATCGGCTTTATAATTTGCATTCCAATAATCCAATTGTCTTGAAATTCAGTAACCTAAAGACTTTATAAATTATTTAATAACGTACTTCATTTTTCAGCAATGAGTGACTAAATTTCTTGGTCAGAACATAGGATTAAGATAAATATTGAAACTTGGTGCTTTCCATTTAGTTGCAGAGTGTGGCTCTGAAAAGAAGCCTTTTAATGAATTGAAAATAGAGTACAACTCAACTTTTGTCAAGTTTCTTATCAGCTCTGGGAATCGCCCTATCACATGTGCTCAACATATCAGGAATTTTGGGGAAAGCAAAGAGTGATATTTTATTTTTGCAGGATTTATAGCCAGCATTACATCCTGGCACAAAACAGCTGCTTTGTCTTTTCCGTTTTCTATGTTTTTTTATTATTTGCTAATGCAGAATTTCCAGTCCTTTCATAGCTGACATTATTTCCCTATGATCTTGTAACTGTTGCAGTCGATTTCAGTACTGCACTTAAGTTTAACCACACAGTAGGTTTAACGAGTGACAGCCGATACTTGATCTACTTCTACATCTTCACAAATAAAAAGTTACTAATTTGGGAAATAAATTTCGTTATAAACAATCTACAGTTGAATAAAACTAGCACATTAACACCCGAATAAGCCTATTTCGTTTTAGCGAGCAACTGTTAAATTGCAGTTACTTTTCACAGGTAAGCAAAGGAGAAATATTTAATATGAAATCTTTTAATTTCCGAAGACCATTTAGTAGTAAAGCGCGTATATTAAGTCAATTTAGATGTGACCAAATGAATTTCCCATTTTGATTGACAGAATAGCACGGAACAGTATAATATTTTGTTGTGCTAACAAAGGAAAAAATTCTAATAGAAACTGGGAAAGTCATCTTTGGGAGCATATGCTTATGCACACAGGTAAAAAGCCTTACCAACGTGTTGTATGTTCCGAGCAATTTACTCGTATGTATGCTCCAAATAATTTGCGCCTCCCCGGTGGCGCAGTGGTCTAAGTGATGGCCGCTGATTATTCGTCCGAAAGGGGTCCGGGTTCGAATCCCGTTGAGGCATTTATGTTGTGTTTGTCTTACGGCACTGGCTCTCTCCCTTCCCTGAAACCAGTGACCCTAAATTAGGGACGGGAGACTGCTTATTGTCCATTGAGTTGCTCAAGGGGGTCGTTATACCTTCAATAAAAAAAATAAGAATAATTTGCTCGAAAAAGTGATCTTTAGAAGCATTTACTCATTCAGACGGCGATAAAACCTTACCAATGTGCTGTATGCTCCAAACGATTTCCTGGATAAAGTGTTCTTTCGAACTATTTACTCATTCACACGGGGAAAACCTCACACATGTGATATATGTTTCAAGCAATTTGCTCAAAAAGTGTTCTGTTTCTTTGATTTATACCTCATGTCCTAAACTTACAAAAGTTCGGCGCATGAGGGACTGTTAAAGAACTGTTTAGGAAACTATTATTGTTTTACCTTATTTTAGTATTTATTCGCACATTCATACATGATTTTAGTAAAGAATCAAATATTGTGTTTAATTATGTTTTTCTAAATTTTGAAATATTCATAAGAGTGGAACCTGCAATAACTAACATTTCCTCATACTTCCATCCAGAGAAGACAACCAACTGAGGAGGTGGGAATCTGCGCAAGAGTGACCGCTTGCAACAGAAAGTATACAATTTATCTAGGAATCCCCTTGAACAACACTCTACAAAACATATGAGGTTCCTGTCAAAGGCATTTCAGGAAAAAAAACTGACAAAAAGTAGAATAAGCAAAATATTTGTTTACAACAAGAAAGGACAGGAAAGTGATGTAAAACAATAGCACAAGAGATATGAAAGATGATATTTAAAAGACATCAATAGATACTTTACATTACTATTATTAGTGACAGTTATTTTTATTCTTTGTCTATAACAGTCCCGTGTGTAAGATGAATTACTTAGTACATTTTACTATTTGTCAGTAAATTGTTAGAAAACTTATAATATAGTCAAAATTCATACATGTTATGTTAAAATGTTTCGAATAAAATACTGACACTATATCGGGAGCCCAATAATATGTTTTTAAGAAAATGGCATATCTTTAATTTTTATATCGTTTAACATCTTAGCTACAAATATTTAAAATAAAAATTAGTTACTCTATAATTTTATCAAGAAATTTGATCCTTTCTCATAAATAAATATAATCTAAGGCTTCCAATTATTAAAAGCCTTTTCACCACCCACCGTTATATCTGGTTTCAAAATTCCAAATATCTACTAAGGTCACATTTTATAGCAATTTTGATCTGGTCTGTATTTTTAGATTTTTGTTCAAAAGATAAAGCTTTGTGTTTTTCCAAATGATATATTTTGCAATTGCAATTATCTACATGATGTATTATTAAATATTTAGATTCGGAGCAGGAAAGAGGAAGATGATATAAGATTTGGTGAGCCGAAAATTTATCTTTATAATTTAAATATTGATGTAACTACTTCCAGATATGTTTTGAAAAGTTACAACCAACGAATAAATGTTCTAGAGTTTCCTCTGAACCACAGTAGGTGCACGAAGCATTTACTCATTCACATCAAGGAAAAGCCTCACCAATGTGATATATGCTCCAAAGAATTAACAACCCATCCTTCTTCACACAGGTGAAAAGCCTCATCAATCTGATGTGTGCTCTAAGCAATTTGCTCAGAAAAATCATCTTTCAAGGCACTTGCTTGTTCATTCAGGTGGAAAGCCTTACCAATGTGATGTATATTCCAAGCGATTTCCGTCTTAAAAGTAATCTTTCTAGGCATGTGCGTGTTCACAGGTGAAAAGGCAAAATCATAATATCCCTATGATAAAGTAATATTGGGGTATTACAGCTTAACATTAATTTGCGTACACTATCATATTCTCTTCATTTTAACAGAGCAGATCTCTGTAAAACGTCACTAAAATTAGGTTAAAACCCGTCACTAAACTTAGATAACCATACACACAACTTTAAAAACTCTGAAATTACACGGTGGTTTTACCTACAAAATGAGAAAAACACTGGTACTTAGCTCATCCCCCAGAAGTCAGCCGAAATGTTTCCTAAATTCTAAAAATGTGGAAGTAGCCGTAACGCCATGAACATTGATAAATGTACTCACTAATAATATCGTTGAGAACAGTATATCAACGATTCATATAATAAAGAAGGGCAAATTTATTAATATTAAAAGCAAATTCCCAACTTCATGCCTCGCACAGCACTAGCAGCTATTGCATAGTCTGCTCATGTTAGGCTTAAGATGGTTGGCGTGACGTCTCGCTGGCTTCAATTGGATTGCATTGCGCCAACGGAGAGTACTTTCTCCCCTTACCTCCATGAAAGATACTCACAAAAATATTTCCCTCCACTAACCTTTATTTTTTAAAAAATTGAAGTTTCGTAAGGCGGCAAAAACTTGGCAAACAAACTTCCCACCACCGATTAGCAAGAAGCCGATGAAGCATACTTTGTCTTCGTATAAGACCCCCAAATCATGGGTGCTGGGAGAGGGAGCGCCCTAATGTGCTCTCGCACGACGTCCCCTCCCCCATACACGAACTTTATTGCAACACATCTTCACACTGTTCACCACGCCCAAAATAAACACCTAGACATGGTTCACTGATGTTTACACACACTCCCACCATGGCCCAACAAGCAACACCAGACAAACCCCCGAGTCATACAGATCCTCCGAAGAACTCTAAAGGACCCGCACACAAAGAGCCGGCGAGGTCACCTAGAACGGCGGGTACACCCGGAACGTCCATGTAGGCGGACAAAGTCCCCTTCAGAGGTGACCAAGTGACAGCGACCCGGACGGGAGACTGTCACAGAGGACACCGGGCCGACGGGTGCAAGGTCTTTAGATATATCTCATGGGAAGGGTGTACCAAGGCACTCACATGACCCATGGCAGGTGCCTCCCTTCCGATGCCAGCGCCCTCTGTCATTTCATGATGATTGGTCATAAAACCAAAGAATATAAACGCTTCGCATTCTATAAAGATACCTAAGCAGTTAGATATTCTTTGATAAAACGGTGAGGGACATCTTAGGGAGCACGTCCCCTTTAAAGGTGACAGCTGCCCGGTCGGGAGTAGGGATGGGCGATATATTGAAAAATATCGATTTCTGTATCAAATGATATTTCTGATACTGATATATTGTATCGGAAATATCACTAACTAAATATTGATACATCGTATCAATAATTATATCAAAAAATCCGATATTTTGATCCTTTGATTGCAGTACTCGAACTTTTGATGTTAGTTACTTCAGGAGGGTCCCGCTTGGGCTGCGCAGTATCAGACGCGGTTATTTTGAAACCACGCATGACGTAGGTGTGGACGCAGGACTCTCAGTCTTTCGACTTCTTGCATCCCTGTTTGTTTACATTTGGTGTGCTGGAGTTTTCTCTATTAACGCAGTTGATTTTCAACCGCTTGAAGTTTGTATCGTATAGTTCTATGTTTATGTTTTGTTTATTTTGATATTTACACGTATTTATCACTGAAATTCATTGCTTCTGTGTTTCGTAAGAAACGCAATAATGCCGGGTTGTGCAGTGGCCTGTTATACTACGTACAATAGGAAAACCAAGAACACTGATATTATGTACCATGTATTTCCGAAGGATTTATTACTACAAAAATTGTGGATTCAGAAATGTAAGCGTCAGGATTCCTTCAAAGTGTCCAATGCAAGAGTGTGTTCTCAACATTTCACACAGGATGACTACCAGCGTGACTTAAAGGCAGAGTTACTTGGGTTAACTCGCGGGAAAGTGTTGAAGCCTGATGCAGTACCTACCCTAAACCTTCCCAGAAGCAATAATACTGGTATTAATAAGGTAAGTTCGAGAGCCAGTGCTGACATTTCAGGGCCTGAGACTACAACGCCTACTGCACTTAGATGTCGTGACCGTGGAGTGTACATGTGTCATTTCTTTTGATGAAATGAACATAGATAGCAGAATTTCCTATGACCAAGAAGAAGATAGGATTGTTGGTCCACACAGTAATGTGCAAGTAGTCATGGTACGAGGAGTGTTTGCAAGCTGGAAGCAGGTAATATATTATTTTGATTTTGACATACAGATGACAGCCTCATTGTTGAACAAAATAATATCATCTCTGGAAGATATTCAGTATAATGTTGTTGTTGCTGTAGCTGACCTCGGTGGCAAAAATCGGGCTGTATGGAAGGAATTACAAGTAACACACACACAAACACATGCTTCCCCAATCCTCAAATACCAAATAAACGAGTTTGGGTGTTTGCAGATGTTCCACACCTTTACAAGCTGCTAAGAAATCATTTTCTCGATGATGGACTAACACTTCCAGGTAATAAGAAAATTACAAAAGCTACTATTGAACAGCTCCTTACTCTGGATTGCAGTGAGATGAAGATATGCCCCAAGTTGTCACTTCATCACATTAGTGTGAAGGGCCGTGACCGTCAACGTGTATATTTGGCAACTCAGCTCTTTTCGAACCACACTGCACAAGGAATACGCTTTCTTATGCCACATGAAGAACACGTCGCGAAATTTGTTCAGCTTCTGAACGACTCGTTTGATGTGCTAAATTCAAGAAGGCCTACAGATGAGAAGTCTCTGGCATGTGGATTTGAAACTCATCGTGAAACCCAAGAGAGGATTCTACGACAGCTGCATGCATGCATCCGAGGAATGAAGGTAGGTGCCGCCCCGGTGGCGCAGTGGTCTAAGGCGTTGGCCTCTGATCATTCGTCCGAAGGGGTCCGGGTTCGAATCCCGGTGAGGCATGGATGTTGTGTTTGTCTTACGGCACTGGCTCTCTCCCTTCCCTGGAACCAGTGACCCTAAATTAGGGACGGGCGACTGCTTATAGCCCATTGAGTTGCTCACGGTGGTCGTTAAACCTCCAATCAAAAAAAAAAAAAAAAAAAAATGAAGGTAGGTAATGCAACATATCTGTTACCCTTTCAGAAAGGATTCATCACAACCATTTGCTCATTACTGGGACTCTTCACTGATCTGAAGCCTCTGAACATAAAATATGTCCTAACTGCTCGACTCAATCAAGACTGCCTTGAAATTTTTTTTTCACAAATACGTGGGCTTGGCCACTTCTATGATCATCCATTGCCTACAGAAGTGAAATCCCATTTGCGTCTCTTGCTTCTAGGTGCCAATGTAAGTGACATTCCATTTTCAAGTGCTGCTCCTGTTGCACAAGGTGGGGGTGATGATGATTACTTTTTGACATCTCAATTGTTTAGTGCCGTTTTACCTGATATGTCAGAACCCCTGGCAATGATTGAAGGTGAAACTGAGATTCGGGATATTACACTACATGACTCTACAGGTATTCAGGTACCACCTGCTACTCCTGGCTCTGATTGCTCTGTAGAAGGCTTTCGTTACCTTGCAGGTTACATAGCTTACCGAGGAAGAAAATATGACCGTTCGCTGGGTACGCCAACTGGCCAGCTACTTAATCCACCATCAACTACAGAATCAGTACCTGTTAGCTGGATTAAGACACTTTCACGAGGTGGCCTGCTTGTTCCATCAGATCCATGGTTGCAGAAAGTTAGCCAGTTTGAGTTGATGTTTGCAGAAGTGCATGGACATGACTCTTTATCCCAGGAACACAAGATTGTACACAAACTATGTGTGAAAATTGGTCAGAAGTTTCCAGATGTTCCTACAGAGGTGAAAAAGTTGTATGTTAGAACCCGAACCTTTATACGGCTAAGACATTTAAATGCAAAAGCAAAAGTTAGGAAGGCAGAAGAAGCACAACGCAGAAAAGCACGTAAGTGGCAGGCTTCATCAAAGTGAAAATTTCCTGGATGCACATGGCCAAACCAGATTTTTCATGCCATGGAGAAAATGTAAGCAACCTGCAGGAATAATGCCACGGAATTCTGCCATCAGAAAGCTAAGTTTTTTTTTTTATTTCAATTTTTCGTTGTTTCTATGCATGTATGCAAGTATTTGCAATTTTTCTGATAGCTATTATATATACTCATCTGAGAAAGAAAAGTTTTATTTCAATACATCTGTCATGGGCACATTGTGTTAAGGATCAAATCTGGTAAAGGAAAAGTTGTAGAATTTAATTAGCACAGCATCAGTGGTAATGAGTATACCAACTTATTTGCTAGTCATTAACATAAAAAAAATGTACCACACACATATATAGGAGAGACAGAGTTTTTAAAGATGAAAAATTTTCACCATTCCTTCATGGTGTGTGTGTATATGTATGTATATATGGTGTGTATGTATATGTATGTATATATGGCATGTGTGTGTATATGTATGTATATATGGTGTGTGTGTATATGTATGTATATATGGTGTGTGTGTATATGTATGTATATATGGTGTGTGTGTGTGTGTATTTTTCAAGATGTCATTTTTTAAGTAGATATTCGATATAGCTTCTATATCTTCACTTCCAGAAAAAATTTCAACCTTCTTAAATGATGTGTGTGGCTGTGTACAAACAATTTTAAAAATAAAAACCTAGAAAAAGAAGAATATCAAAACCCAAGCACCGAGCTATATTCTTCCCTTGATGAGGGCTAAAACTAAAAAACTGTAAACTCTAAAAGTGAGATTATAAAAGGAGACATGTAATGTAGAACATGTTGAGAATAATCACTTAGTCCTTCTTCAGGGCCAAACAGAAATGATCCCTCTCTCATTTCTACAAAGACCTGAAAGTGGGTTTCTGCTATATTACATCTGCTTAAGTGCACCAAATATAAATTTTGTAAGTTAATAAAATATTTGAACATTAAATTCTACTAAACCTGTAAACTACTAAAACAACCAGCTAACACACATGCTGGTAAAAAAGGTTTAAAGTGAGAACCACATTCTTAAGCTTAGAGCAAAATAATAAGCTTATTTAACTTTACAGGAAAAAGCAATTTTGAAAAAAAAAAAAAAAAGGACGTATAACACTTAACTTTTGGTTTTCTTGCACATATATTTGTTGTTGTTTTTTTTTTGCTTCTTTTAGCTTATGTGTTATATACATTCACACCATGAAGGAATGTTGAAAAATGTTTCAAGAGTGAATATATAGAGACAATATTTTTCGTGTTGTTTCACAGTACGAAACTGATTGATTTGGCAGCGATATGTGTCGCCGCCTTTGTTGGCATTTTTTGATGAAGTAAATTTCAGATTGGCATCTTCAAAATTAAGTATCAGTGTTTTACCTTAATTCTTGTAGTTGTTTATTTTGTATAATGGCTTGGCGGTAAGTATTAAAATATGAGTTCACATATATGCAAATAAATTGGGAAATGTTGCGCTTCACGGAAGGTAAATGGTTTGATTTCATGATTTTGATTTATGTAGGAGCAGTTTTTGCACTTTTATTTCGTTACTATCATAATAAGTGTGATTATTACGATCGTTTCGTATGCTTTAACCCAATGCCACAACTGACGCTCAAAGCTGCCATGTTGGCTGCCGAGCCCGGAGCGTCCACACCGACGTCATTTCAGCAGCCAATGAGAGGCGGACATCGTAGCGAGCCCAACCTTATACCATGAGATATATCTAAAGACCTTGAGTTACTTACATGGTTACTTAGTAGTTAGTACCCTGAGCCCTATGTCTCTCCTCCTCTGCATGTAATGGTATTGTTAACGAATGGACAGGATTGTATGGTGTAATTGTATTATATTATGTGATATGATTATTATATTATACGTGAAATTAACTTACATTTAGTAAATAAGAACACGTTATACCGTGTATGATATTTTGATCCTTTGATTACAGTTAAAGCTATTTGATTTATTGTTTAAAGCTATTTGATTATATATATATAAATAGCTTTAAACGATAAATCAAATATAATATATATTAAAGCTATTTGATTTATCGTTGTTCGTTTGGATCAGACAATGAGTACATGACCAAGTTTTCAGAAACTTTTCAGCCTTGTATTAACCAAACGTGTTTATGGGCATCTATGGATCTTACGAAGTTCCCAATCTTTTGAAGCATTTATGAAACAGAATACTAGTGCAGCTGTAATGAGTGGTACCTATGTTTAAAACTATTTAAAACAAGCATTTGTGGCACATTTGTAATAAAAAATGTGTCCATGTGTTTGTTTTTAATGGTATATTCTACTCCATGAAGATCGAAATCAGAAGTCACCAAAAGGTAAGTTGATCTTCTGCAAGAAGCAGAAATATCTTAGATTTAAAATAAAATTTCTGTGTGCGGTGACAGGATTTGTAAGTATTCTTTATTAGAATGTAAAGAAGGTTTCTCATAGTATTTTATGGGAATCCCGAGTGAATATTTTATGAAAAAGACAAATTTGTTTCCTTCTTACAACTTAAAGAATTGCTTGCTAATGTAACTTGAAGTACATACTACCTGCCTATATTAAGAAACTTCCATTCAGGTGTTTTTCAAGTACCACCTGAACAGAAGTCAGTGCAATTAATATTTTCATCTGTTGTGTAACAGTGTTAATAAAACAGCATTTTCATCTGCCACACCATGTATTAATGAAACTGGTTGCATTGAAAAATGTTACTCTTGTATAATAACATTGGGTGGCATCCTGTTATTTCCAGCCACAAACTTCTAAGGTCTGTGAAATCCAGTGAGAAATTGTGCACATAATTAGCAATGAAATACTACTTATACCAGGCTAGGGCCCCAACTCTGAACTCCAAATTCCACATGAAATGAATAAACAATTCCACTAGAGTTGAAGTCTGATGCCACACCTGTTAATTTTCTCTATTCTGAATATAATCGATTCGAATCATTTTGTGATATTTTATGTGCTTTTGTATCATGAACACAGAGCTGTCATTTTCTAAACGTGTAGTTTGAAATCACCAGAAAATATTTGTCACCTGGCTCTACCTCCAGAATTGTTGCTGTTTAGTCCTATTCCAACTTAGCTGGTCGATGTGTGGAAAGGTCGAAATATTTGCAGTTCACTGAAAATCTTTATAAATCAGAATTGTGCATAGCAGTTTCTGCCATTTGATGATTTCTGGGAAAGGCAATTGGGTAAAATTATGGGGGTGATTAAAAGTTACCTCTCATCTTCACATAAACTAGATCAAGGCTACTCATGCTGCCAAAATCCCTGACAAACAGAATTTCTGAATATGTTTACAATTCCCCATGCCAGTGAATTGTATAAGATTGGTAAAGGTCTATAATGTTATGAAAAATCCCTTCTATCATTTTTTTTTCAGGGTGGGGGAATTCACATGAAAGCATGTGTTTTTGAAATGTGAGATGATTTGTTTCACATTCCAAATGCTCGATTTGAGTATTTTGGCTCTAAATCTGCAAATATATATATAAATCTTAACATATCACACTGTAAGTAATCTTTTCCAAAGGCAATCATCCCAAAATACAGTATTAACAATATCAAAAATCTAATTTTTACTTAATATTTAATGAAAAAACAACTTACCTATTGATTGAAATCCAAGTCTTATCACCATCATGAACTTTCCAAATCAGAAACCACCTCGAGGGCCATATGGGTTGGGTGGCTTTTCCACCCAATAAACGAAGAGATACATTTCTTGAAAGTATGGCCATCAGAGAAAAATTCATCAGAAAAAATGGAATTAAAACTAAATTGCAATCTAAAACATGTCCCAAACGCCAACTCAGAAATATCGTAGTCCCAAATTTTCTGAATCAGAAACCCTTTCCAAGGCCTACGGGCCATGAGGCTTTGCCACCCAATAAATGAAGAGATATATAACTCGGAGTATGGCAATCATAAAAAAAATTACTGGAAAACAAATCACATTGCAAGTGTAATGGTGATTATGGCCCCAACGGTGCTGCACTGTTGGAGCCATTTAACCGCATCACCATGAAAACCAAGGCCAAGTATTAATCCGTTATCAATATTAACCAAAGCAGCATAACATTAAAAAGTCCCTATTTCAAAAACCTACAAAAAAAAAAAAAAAAAAAAAAACAAACAAAGATATGGCAAACGAATTTTCCGTTGAAATAACAAGTATTATCTAGCAAAATAAGAAAAAGTAAAAGGGGAAAAAAAAAACTGGTACTCAAAATTGTAATCCAGAACATGGCCCTAACGGAATGCCAACTCAGAATATCACAATCCCAAATTAGAAACCCTCTCCTAGGCCCTATGGGTCGTGTGGCTTCGCCACCCAAAAAGTGAAGTGATATGTACATAACTCTGAGTACAGCAATCAGAAAAAAAAATTAATCACAGTGTACCATTGGGGCTATTTAACAGAGACCAAGTATTCATCTGCTATTAAACTAAGCCATTAATTTTTGAAATCACTTTCAAAAATTGACAAAAACAAAAATCAGCAGAACATGTGGTAAATGGATTTTCCATTAAAATAACGAGTATTATCTAATAAATTGTTTACCTGATATTGTCAAAGTATTTTGCATGTTGTTGCTCTGTGAGGCACATGCTCCCGGCCTGAGAGGTCTTTTTGTTAGCAAAATAGAATAAAAGTTTTAATTCCGTAACATTCTAGGCCAGTACCAAGAGCATGAAAGTAAAATCATAACCTTCAAATCAAACTTTCTGCAATGTTAAGGAAGCACATATAAACAGACACTCCAAAAACTCAAGTCTATGACTGTCAAGCTATTTACATAGTGTGACTTAAATCTGATTTTCAAGTTGATGTACCACTGCTAAATTCAGAGTGTTCAACCCTAATATTAGAATTTAATGTCAGGAAGCCTTTGGGCAGCTCTAAGGAAAATGTAGGTGTCCGCAAAATTTGTTAGGTTTCTATTAGGAATGAAGTGTTTATCATTTACTGTTGATTATCCTTTATATTTATTACTAGCCCTTAAAACTTCATTGCTGTTGGGAGTGAAACACCATGGGTACAAGTTTCCATGTGTGCCACAGTCAATAGCTGCATTGCAGTAAAAAGTTAAGGTGAACATCTTTGAAATCCAATGAGAAATGAAGTCTGTAGCAAGAGAAATGGAGTCTGTATTAGGGTATATGCATATATTTGGTTTTCACCAAAGAAAGGGTGTTAGTAATTGTATATTATTTCATCAAATCGAATTATTATGTAATCTGAATACTTTTGTCGATCAAACTTCTTTCCTTTCAGCTATGATGTTTCAACAACACTAATGGTTGGCACGAACAACATTGCATGTTGGTGATAATACCAACCACACCTTCAGTGATTCCAGGATGTTTAGTAGTTATCAAACAAGAACATATTTCAATTGACATTCTGATGATAAAGCAATAAGGTGAACACATTAAATTACAGCAAACTCAAATTTTTGTATAGAAAACTTTAATACAACAACGTAATTATATTCCTGTTTTTTAATTTGAAATATATTATTTACACAGCTTTACATGGAAGTTGTAACACCAGAAATGCACATATTATGTTGTGTGTTTGTAACAAGAGAAAAATATGCGCTACATAAGGTTTTGCAGTGAAAAAAGAATATAAAATTGCTTGTGGTAATTTGATACATTAATGGAAATTACCACCTTTCTTAAACTAACAGAATACAGTATATTTTCCTACACACATACACATTTTCTTATAGATACATTACATGAAAAAATATACAATCAGGCATGGAACGATAATTCGAAAAAAAAAAAAAAGAGGAAATCAAAATATGTGAAAATATAACAAAGCAGCTCTCAACTAAAAAAAAACACATTCACACAACATTTTCATGCACTATAGGTCATATTTTTCATTTGTAATAGATTTTAATATCTAAAGCCATTTCATATGTTATTAAGGTGGTTGCAGCACAGGTAAAAAAAGATTAACACTCCTAATCTCTAGGTATGAATTTTGGTTTAATCAATATTGTTTAAGCTAGTTAATGTGAAAACACGTGATAAAAAAACTCATCTCAATCTTTTAAAATATTTGTTTTGAATTATCAGTCCTATTTGTAGAATTTACTGATAATAGTATTTGTATGTCCAGCAACACTTTCGAAAAAGGAACATAAAAATAATATCGTAGAAGTAACAAAATATATAAAAAGGAAAATATGGCTCTCTTTCCCTTATATAACTAAAACAGCATAATTAGTAAAAGGATATCAAGATATTTTGTTCTTTCATTTACCAACAGCATTAAAAGACAGATTTGTAATTTGTTAGGCAGATTATTACCTAGAGGAATTTGATATCATAAACAGGTGTGTCTTGAGGCATCATCTTAGCCTATACTCAGAGATTTACGAACTACATCTTGGATAAGCAAAAAAACAATAAAGAGACACAAACTTTACTTCATTCAGAAACTGATTTATCAAGACACAAGTAGGAAATGGTGTCTAGTAAATAATGTGTACAAATAGCAGGTTGACACCAGTTGTGTTAGGTGGTTTTGCTGTTTTCTGAGGAAAGTATCAAACTATATATTTGATCACTCATCATAACCTGCACTTCAAATCCGCTACGTTAAAAAATACATTAAAAATATCTGTATGTTTTGTTCCTCCAAAAGATTATAGCTTTAAAATCTCATGACATTCGATACTGTAACTCAACATTTTAATCATAATTAAATACACTAAAAACTAAGGTAGAAACCAAAAATAGCTGCAAAAAAGTTTTATCTCAGGTACATAATTGGCAACAATCTTACAATCAGTAAAATAATGGATTCTATACCCCAAGATTTTAATCTTTATTTTTTAAAATGATGAACATTTTATATCTAGCATCAGAAAATTATGAACATGAACTTTTATCATAGGCTTTAAATGACATCTTGGAAAATATCTCAAGAAGCTTTTGGCCCCGGATGAAATGTAACATTGAGGTAGGATAGGCAAACTAATTGTAGTTCACTATCACTGCCCCCTACACAGTCAAAAAATAAAAAACAATGACTGCCAAGCTGTTTACACAGTGAGATTCAGATCTGACTTTCAAGCTGATGTGCCACTAGCAAATTCAGAATGTTGAACTCAGATATTAAAAATAAATAGAAAGGGATGAAACAGATTGAGTACCAGTGTCCCTAGGACTGGCTTTGCCACTCTTAAAAACAAACTGAAATGCATCAAGGAGAATGCTAAATGCATTCATCGACAAAAAAAAAAGTTAAGCATCCAGACAGAACCATCTGATTACCGCAAAAGTTGGTAAGCAGCTACAGCAGTGGTTCCCAAAGTGTGTGCCGCAGCTTCCTCACAGGGGCACCATGAAATATTATACAATTTTCACAATTTTATTTCCATTTTCAATTCAATGTGATAGGACGTGGCATCTAGTGGACCTGGTACAAACCAGTAACTCACTTAGTAATAACTGTTTGCAGAAGCCTCTACAACTGGTTACTTTCCTCCGCACGATTGGCTCCCGACAGGCACACGTGTGTTTTCCGCGTGGCCGCTACCGAAAGTAACCTGAGCTTTCGCACCAGCCTCCTTGCTTCTGATAAACATTCCTCCCTCGTTCTCCGAGCGTCTGGAAATGTGACTCTCAGTCCAGATTTTTCGAGAAGGTCACCAGATCCTTTAAACACGCTCATCCGTTGTCATTTGCGACTCATTCGGCAGTTAGCAGTCTGTTATGTTGATGCTCTGTCGCTGAGTTTCGGCGTATCAACTGAATATTGTTGTGATTAGGTGAAGTAAAGTTTTTGAAGTTTTTCTTCTAGTATGTATTTTTTTAGATGGATCGGTTTTTACTAAACAGTAATAAGCGTTGTGAAAGTGAAAATAAAGATGGCGCACTGTTAAATAGTGGCAAGAGTGTGAAGAAGCGTAAATATGATGACAGTTATTTGGACTTTGGTTTTACATCGACAGACGTCAATGGTGAAGAGAGGCCACAGTGTGTACTGTGTATGAAAGTTTTGGTGCCAGAGTGCATGCTACCAAGTAAGTTGAAACGCCATTTAGAAACCAATCATTCCAGCATGTTTAGTAAATCTCGTGATTGCTTTACGAGAAAGTTACAAGAGCTAAATCAACAAAAAGGTAGTTTTTACAAGCAGGCATCAATACCAAGCAATGCTTTGCTAGCATCTTACAAGGTGGCACATAGAATCGCAAAATGTAAGAAGCTTCATACCATCGCAGAAGAACTCATTCTATACCAGCTACTGTAGATATGGTGAACATTATGATCGGTGAGTCTGCTGGGAAGCTGCTTTCAAATGTGCCTTTGTCCAATAACACCATCAGTCACAGAATACAGCATATAGGGGAGAACCTCAATGATCAATTAATTGAAAAAAATGAAAGGTAAGGAATTTGAGTTGTAGCTGGATGAGACCACATATAATAATAATAATAATGATGTTCACTGGATTTGCTATGTACAGTTTATAGATGGTAATAACATTGTAGACCTTCTCTTTTGTAAAAGTATCACTGGTAGTGCTAAGGCTCAAGGCTTGTTCGAGATCCTTGATACTTTTATATCCGAAAATAATTTGGAGTGGACTAAGTGCGTTGGTGTCTGTACTGATGGTGCTCGTTCTATGTCCGGCTGTTATGGAGGATTGCAGTAAAGTTTTATTATTTTAGGAGTAAACAGGTTTTACTCCTAAAATAATAAAACTTTACTTTCTACATTATCAATAACAATCACATTTTGAAGGGAGAAGAAAGTGATTTTTAGTCATTTATGCCTGGCAGCATAAACTTTTAATTTCTGAAAATCCATGGAAATTAGCATCAGTAATAGCAGAAAAAAACTTTTATTTTTTAACAAATGATAACCTAATCATGAACTACATGAGTCTTTCAGTTATCAATTTTGATTTGAAAAGCAAATTTAAAAATTTCTGATCAAAAGTGGTGCGTAGGGAGGGCTAAAAAAATTCCCCAAATAATTTTGATATTCACACACTATAGCAGTATACACACTAAACATGCCAAAAAGCATCTGAAAGAGAATTCAAAAATACTAGTTTAGAAAGACGTTTTTTTGATAGCCTGCTCCTAATTTGTGTCAGAGTGTCTCCTGCTTTCGAAAACAGTCTTTCTGCAGGAACAGATGAAGCAACAATCCCTAAGTACTTTATTGCCAATTCATACAAATTTGGATATACTGCCTTGTAGCTGCCCCAAACACTTAACACATCTTCTTCAATTCCCACAACTGGCTGATCAAGAAACTGCCAAAGTTCTATAGGAATCCTTCCTGGCATGTCTTCATTACAAATATTCTTCACAGCTCTTTTTCGATGGAAGCTCCATAGGTCATCTGTGTTTTCCTACTCATCAACTGGTTTCTCAGTCTCAATTTCAGGATTTGTTGACCTCAATCTCTGCTTTAAAATACATATTTGATACCATTTGTATTGCTGTAGAACAAGCCATTGGGTGTTTAAAATACATTTTTTAAAATCTGGGGTCTAAAAGTGTTGCCAGCGCATACAGTTTTACTTCTTCAACTTTATTAAACCGTGACAAAAGTTCTTCCCTTAAATGTGTTTTTAAATTTGTTCCAATTTCTGTACTTGGTGTTAAGTGTTGTAGCCTTTCTTCAATAATACGAAAAAGAGGAATTACTTTAGAGCATGTGACATATTCCTGTCCTGACATTTCTTTACTTAACATTTGAAATGGCTTTAATAGTTTTATCACATCTCTGATGATTTCTAACTTTGTGGCATTTATCATCAAAGGTCCCGAAGGAAGTTTCAGCATAATAATACTCACCATGTCACTTAATTCTAGGAACCTTTCTAGCATGTAATATGTAGAATTCCAACGTGTTGGAACATCCTGTATCAGTTTTTTAAAGTCTGCTTCAGTTCTGCCACCAGCAGTTTGCTGTTGACGTAATTCATCCGCAGCTCGGACACTCTGCTTAAAGAATTTGACAATTTCCTTTACTTTATCGATTACTTCTACCAGAGTGCTTACCTGTGTGATAGCCTTAACAGGTACTAAATTTACCGTATGGGCAAAACAAGATAGATGTTTGGCTTGCCCATACCTGTCACAGGCTGCTTTTTTTATGCTAGCAGCATTGTCTGTTACAACTGCAGCCACTTTATTTGGCACTACTGCCCAGTCATTTTCAAACTGACTCATGATCTGATTCAGATAATATGAGGTATGTCTTTCAGATAAGGGATACATCCCTAATGTTCCAGACACCAGCTGGCTATTCTGTGTGAAATGCACAGTAACCCCAAGAAAGCTCTTTGTTGTTGAATCAGTCCATATGTCCATAGTAAGAGTTAGAAATGGCACTGCTGACAACTGATCCTTGTACAAGGATGCCATGACATTTTTTTCATCGACCATTCTTGACAGTGTGCGTCGGCTTGGTAGACTGAACCTTGGGGCAGCAACTCTCATGACTTTCCTAAATCCCTTGTTTTCGACAAAGGAGAAGGGAAGATTGTCTTTAACAACCATGTACAAAATTGCTCCAGACAGCTGAACAGCTTTGGCTCCACCATCTGAAAAATAAAATTAAAAACAAATTAAAGTGTGAACATTGTGAATACATTGGATTGTTTATTTCTTTCCCTCCCTGAATCCAACTTTTTTTTTTTTTTTAAAGGAGAAAAACCAATTTTCATATGTTCTGCTGATAGCTTTTTTGTTTTGTTTTTATATCCATTTTCAAGTACTGGAATCGTTTTATGTTACACTACATTCATTTAGTGCTGATGGCGGCAAGATAATTTGAAATGCTTTTCTGGTGATGCAGCGTATCAGCGCTCAGTTGGAACAGTATTCATCGTAACTGGTCCAATTTCAATTGATTACAGATTCATTTGTTTCTGATTGCCTTACTCTGAGATTTGTATCTATTCAGTTACTCTGTAGAGAAGCCACATGGTTTGTGGGGCCCTAGAGCTATTTTCTGACGCAATAGTTGTTTACTGCTGAAAGTGTTTATTTCTGCCACAGATGCTCCGAGCTCCATTGGTATTATAGATTTCATTTCCAAAGTTAGCTCTGAAAAAGATGTTGAACTAACATTCTATATCATGTAGTATCTGAATTAAAGCAGGAAGCTTGTGGCAACAAACTGCTAGTCTTCAGGCAAAACATGCATAATATAAGGTTCATATACACTGCAAGCAAAAAAACATCTACAATATACTTGCACAAAATAAGCCATTGTTTTCACAAGAGAAACCACATATTTTAAACCATATTAACAAACAACTTACTATTAAATAATTGATACTGCAGATTTTTGTTCCTAAAAAACCCTTGGTCCTTGATGTTCTACAAGATGATTCCTTATAACGATTAGAAATAGAAATATGAGTGCAGTATTCATAAGAATACCTCTGCACCACAACATTTATCTCAAATAGTCAGAATTAAAGCAGGAAGCTTATACTGACAAACTGCTAGTCTTCAGGCAAGGCAAAATGTATAGTTCTGACATGAGCTGTGGCCCATAAACTGAAAAATATGGTAATTGCACTAACTTGCAATTTAACCACGACAAATGCAGAAAAGGAATTTATTAAACAGAACTTGTTCAAAATAGCACTACAAAATTGTATGAAAGATTAAAATTTTGATGCAGCACTTGATTACTGTAATGTTATATTTTCCCAAATTTGCAAGAATTATTACTGTATATACTCGTTTATAGGTCGATCTCATGTATAGGTCGACCTCCCGATTTTAATCTGGATATCTGCAGTTTTTGTATATCTCGTGCATTAGAAATAGTTTCCGTGTACAGGTCGACCCCCTAATTTTGACCTGAATATTTGATTTTAGAAAGTCAACATACACATAAGTACATACAGTCTTTTTTTTTTTTTTTTTTACTTTTACTTCATACATTTCTGATATTTTGCCTTTTTATGCTGTCGTTTTTATATGGGAAATATTGGCCAAAATACTTTCAAAATATGGCTGATTTTTTCAGTTTGGCTCAGTCTTTAGCCAGCACTTGAATTTCTTAGTATAAGCCCCGATTGTGTCTTTGAAAATGTGATTTTGTGCAGCAAAATCGAGGTGTTTGTATATTGAATGTTCCACTACAATTGCCGTGTTATTAAATTAAACACATTATTGTAAATACAAAAATTGCTGTATGTACACAACTTAAAATGGTATACATTAGTGCTAAGAGTACACTATTTACTTGGAACTGAATCACAACATAAAAAACATTTAATGATAACACTTACCTGAACTTGCCCTGTACAAACCACTTCGGTAAGTACTACGTGACTCACTTAACCCAACCACTGGTGAAGTAATTATGAGCTTCAGAACGATTTCATATGCTCATGAGTGAAGGCGTTCGTAAAAAAAACCCCAAACAATTAACAATATCACCGTGTTCTGTTAGCGGTGAGACATCAACGTTTTCCTCGAAAAGTGTGTAAGGAATTTCATATGGGTCCCCACAATTGCCCAATTTTTTCAGTTTATTAGAATAAATCTGTTTTTGATCACCAGATAATCCACTTCCATTGCCCATGAAATGCATTTTTGGTCTTCCTTGTACACCCATTTTCTGCTAGAAGGAAGCAGATGAAAAAATAACTTGAACCACAGTTTCATGACATTAATGCATACGGTCTATACCTGTTCTGCTCTAAATGTTCATTTCTGTCACAGACGCTCCATCAGTTTTATGGAATTTCATTTCTACAATATAAAGATAACTCTGAGAAAGATGTTGAACTTGTGTCATGGTGGATTGCCGAGCAAGGTCTGCTCTTGTAGAAAATAAATCATGTTACCCAAAATGCATGGTGAAGTATTTGTATTCTGTTGCCATCATTACTAAACAAACATATTATTAACTGAACAAGAGTCCTGATTGTTAAAAATCTATCATGGAACCATGTAAAATGGTTTTTCTTGTTAAAAAAAACAAGTAGAATTCGGGGAAAAGATAAAAATCAACAATTTCAGTTCTGAGTCTTTGAAAACAATTACCACAAGGCCCAAATGGCATACCTAGCAGGCAGTGTTGCATTCAGAGAGCTTTTTCCAGGGGGGCAATCACAATTTTTTTTGGGGGGGGATTGAAACTTGTTGACTGATTTATATACATATAAACACAATTTTGTTATTTATATGTACATTAACACATATAAAAATTAAAAATAGAGTATAAAATATATACATTAGCACATATACATTTTTTTAAATAGAGTATAAAAATTTCCTTATGCTCATATATCATAAATGCAAATTCCAAGAAATCTACACATACAAATGATTAAATATGTAAAAATGTTATACCTTTGCTTCAATCCAGTAATACACCATGGATTTCACCATGGGGAGGTGTAAAATATTGAGGATGCTAAAAAGATAAGGCTGTACTGGAGAAAATCCCGCACTCTCAACATTACATTAGGAGTGGTAAAAATGTCTTCGCCTTATTACAAGTGTGCTTCTGATTACTAAGGAATCATTACAGCATTACCTGAAAATGTATGGTGTAAACCATTCACCTGCCATTTGGGTTCAGATTACTTAGATTAGTACATAGTAAAAACAAACAAAAACTAACTAACCCTTTGTGTGTGTGGATGACAGTTTGAGGTGCCTTTATTTTATTTTATTTTTTTGTCACAGAGCGTAAATCACCCACCGCCATGGGGAAAAAAAACTTTTTATGGCAACATTTTCTCATAATTTGCTAATGTAAAAAATAATTAGAAAATATTTTCTTGTGTTAAAAGCACTAGCATCATGTTAGCTACACTGAGGCTTAATCGTATACATGGAAAGTTGGCATCCAGAAGAGGGAAATAAAGCTGTATGCCAGCTTCCAAAATAAGATGATGTATTGCAGTGGAAACATCTCTACTCTGTGGCATTGGGATTTTATTGTGGAAGTAGTCTGAGTTGTCAATGCTTGAAAAATTGCCCCTTCAGTGAGGACTGTTTAAGGTTTTGTTGAAGGATGATAGAATTTTCAGGTTGAAGTCCATGTGGATGTTGTTTTTTATTATTATAATATTTTCCCTCATTTTCTTAAGTTTTTCCTTTTAATTAATTTCTCCAAATATACAGCTATAAATAAAAATAATTAGATTGAATACAAGGGGAGATCATCCAAAAACCTACTGGGGGGTGGATTTTTGGGGGCTAAGCATCCCCTAAAAGATGCCTGAATACATCGCTGCTAGTAGGCTCAAAGAATGAAATACAAGCCACCAATGCTGCTGTGCTAAGGCAGATGGGGAAAAAATTAAATATAAATAACAATAATAAAGATATCCATTTTTACTTTTACAGCCATTTGGTTTGCAAATGTAACAATAAAAGAGAACTACTAACACCTTTGTACATAGTACATTCCAACTAGACCAAAACTTCCTCCCCCCACCCTAAAAATATGTGATAATCTGTTACATAATGGGCTATATGGACATGCTAGTAACGATTAGTAATATCTATATCATAAAACTTCATCTAAATAGGCACATTGCTGCTACATATAGTGAAATACTACATAATTCTGAATTATAATTTGTGATTTAGTTGTACTTTTTACCTTCATAAGCTGTTAGATTCGAAAATGTTTCTGAAATTGTTATTTGGCTGGATAGTCTGGGGAAATTATCTGTTTCACTGGTTAATGGAATAGCAGCTACAGACTGACTTCCAGTTCCACTTCCACTGGTTGAAGGAATGGCAACAGAGTGACTTCCCAAGAAAGTCAACAAAGTCTGTGCATTGCTGCAGGAAGAAAAAACAAAACAATGTTTACTTCAATGTAGTCTTTACCAGGAAACAAACAAGGCAGTCAGATACAGCTTATTGGGTTATCAATGATTCCTTGGGTTGCACATGGCATATCCATACACAAATACACTATATTAACAAAAGTCAGCAGACACCTAGAAGAGAAACACAACATAGCATTTATTGACATACTATAGTATGGTGTCAATCCACCTTAAGTCTTAATGCATGCACTGACCCTTCGAGAGATGCTTTCGACAAGGTTTTGGAACACAGTGATAGGCATGCGCTTCCATTCAGTACATAATGCTGCCGCTAACTGTTTCTTAGTAGTTGGCCTTGGTTCCAAACTTCTTATGCAGGGGTCTAATTCATCCCATAGGTGCTCTACAGGATTAAGATCAGGGCTCTGTGCTCGCCAGTCCACACATGATATGGAATTATCGTCAAACCATGCCATAACAGTCCTTGCTTATGTCTCAGTGCATTATCCTGCTGGTACCAACAAGGCTCAGTTCCATAGTATTGACACACAGTTGGTAGGGCATAATTGTCCAGAATATCAAGGTAGACGTGCTGGTTAACAGATTTGTCCACGATAACCAATGGGCTGGAACCATACCACAAAAACACCCCCACACGAGTACACTGCCAGCTCCAAACTTGACTGAAGGAACAGTGCACTGTGGTAAATAGCGTTCCTCCGGCTGCCACCATACCCACACATGGCCATCAGACTGATGGATCATGTATCTAGATTCATCAGTCCATAGGACCCGTTTCCTTTGATCTATGATCCACGATAAATGTTCTTTACACCATGCTAAACGACGAGTAGCATTCAGAGTGGAGATGAAAGGCTTATGAGCAGCCGCATGATCACTGTAATGCATGGAATGAAGTTCTCTGCAAATGGTACATGTACATACCGAGGTTTCAGTATTTTTACTCACCTGTACTGAGGTCTTGTACCGTCGATTAGCTGGAACGACTCTCCTGAGGCTTCGACGTCCTCTACCACTGATTTTCTTTGGTCTGCTGGTGCGTTTTGCTGCTTCAGGCACGCCATGTGTCTTCCACTTATTCAGTAAATCCAAAACAGTTGACTTGAGTATGTTTAAAGTTAAAACACCTCTCTCTCTCTCTCATCGACAACCCACTAATATAACACCGGAGGTGCCAACCCTCTGCAATGTCTATCAGTAATCACCATACGAAACTTCATCGTTTACGCGTGGGAAAGGTATTTCATGAGAAATTAACATACAAAATGCGTAATAACCTTGTAAAATCAAAAACCTTATAACATGACCCTTCTATTTTAATGGTTAATACTTTTTGATAACCCAAGTAGGAATGAATATTGGCTAGATATTGGACCGATATTGGTTACGACGGCTGAATGTCGGTTAATTTCGCAAGCATACCTGCCAACCAAAATTTTCCTAAATCATGAAGATTGTTTGCAAAAATCAAGTAGATTTACCATAAAATCAAGATTTTCCCTTAAAATCGAGATGATTTATCTTAAAATTAAGAAGATTTGCGACAGTACCAGAGTTGTTAATTCATGATTATCTATTATTAGGGGAGAGTGGTAATGTATGGGATGTGCTAGCAGCATGTTTGATGATACTTGTTTTCAATTATTTTTCTGTATCAGTCACTCATAGATGGAGTTCAGAAATTGTGATGATTTTCAAGGTTTTGAATTTTTTTAAAAAATTGAATGATCAATTTTAGAAATAATTTGATTTCATTTAAACAATGACAAGACAGTGACCTTTTTTTTATGCCCTTGGATGACAATTTTATCCATGAATGCATGATAGCATTATTTTAGATAAAGGATGAATAGTGTAACTTTGATTATATGAATACTTCTGAACACCATGCATCAATTCTTACAGCCGCCCCGGTGGCGCAGTGGTCTAAGCGATGGCCTCTGACCATTCGTCCAAAAGGGGTCCGGGTTCGAATCCCGGAGAGGCATGGATGTTGTTTTTGTCTTACGGCACTGGCTCTCTTCCTTCCCTGAAACCAGTGACCCTAAATTAGGGACGGGCGACTGCTTATACCCCGTTGAGTTGCTCATGGTGGTTGTTTAACCTCCAAGCAAAAAAATCTTACAAATTTTCAGCTTGATCACTTTCGTTTTCGACCCCCCCCTCCTCCCTTTATCAAACTGAAATGCAAACCTTTTTGGGGGTGGGGGAATATTTAAGAATACAGGATACATGTTCGAAACATCGTAGGGAAAAAAATACAGTTACCTAGAGAAATCTTTGCTACGTCTGATTTCCGTTTTCGGACATTTCTCTTCCATTTTCAAGTTGAAATACAAATATTTATGAAATAAAATTATATTTGACGACAATACTAGGCAAAGGAAACATCGCGTGAAAAATAAAATTACGGTTACAGGAGAAATCTTCGCTGCATCTAACTTCCGTTTTCGAAAGTTTTGAAAGACGAAACTTCCGTTTTCGAAAGTTTCAATCGAATAACATTCTCTCCCACTACCAATTGCCCCAAAATTTCTGTTTAGTTATGCATCGATCTCGAGGATAACTCAAATGATGACGGAAAAGGAGAAATTCCTGGAAGCCTTTGCGCGCTCATACCTGAAGGTTACAGGGGAATTTTTGCGCCGTCGAATTTCAGTTTTCGGAAAATTTTCCTCCATTTTCAAACTGAAATACAAATACTTTTGGAATAAAGTGTTGTATAACAACAATACCGAACGTAGGCAACATCGCAGGAAAACATCTTTATTTCGTTTACTTCCGTTTTTGAAAGATAAAATAAATTCTGATGCGTTGTTTAACGCGTTGATGTGTATTTTACGCGTTTCCTGATGCGTATTTTTATGCGTTGGTAAAATTTCGATGCGTAAACACACTTTTTGGTGCATACTGGAATTGTAATTTACGCATTTTGGCGAACTCTGCGACAGCGCAGAATTAAAAAATTTTGCACTTCGGTGCTATTAGCGCAGCTATTGCAACACTGAGGGAGAGGGAGTTTGGAAGGATTGGCGAGGGGAGTATGTGCGATTTATAAATAAATATCGCTTACTGCTAGAAACATGAGAAAACATAAGGTTCGCCGCTCCGGTGTCACAGTGGTCTAAGCGATGGCCTCTGATCATTCGTCCGAAAGGGGTTCGGGTTCGAATTCCGTGAGGCATGGATGTTGTGTTTGTCTTACGGCACTGGCTCTCTCCCTTCCCTGGAACTAGTGGCCCTAAATTAGGGACGGGCGACTGCTTATAGCCCATTGAGTTGCTCACGGTGGTTGTTTAAACCTCCAATAAAAACATAAGGTTCAATCGCTATGAGATCATAATAAAACAAAAGCAGGAGTTTACACTAAGCAACAATAACAAAGATATCAATTTCCATCAATAAAAAAAAATTCACGAGCCATTTTGGCAAAAATCCGGAAGAAACTATCTTCCGACCGTAAAAACTACCCCCCAAATCTGTAAACTTCCGGGAAATCCGGAATACTTGGCAGGTCATTGCGCCGATGTCGGCTTTTACGACATATTATGCAGTATCGCCTTGTCGGTCTTCACCCGATATCGGCTTTGCCAATGCATCCAACATCCTCTTGCCGTTCTTCACCCAACCTTTCCGTAATCAGGCAGCCGAAACTGTACTAAATACGGAAAATCCATAATTGTTGGCATCTCTGTAACACCCAACAATCTTTCCTTTCTCAAAGTCAGTTATTCTCTCCCGCCGCGATATTTTCACTCAACCTCACAGTGCCATAGATCGCGGTCAGGCAGGCTTGTTTTTATACCGTTTGCAGCTGTACCGCACATCTTAAAAACGTAGCGGATCCGTTCATTTGCTTTTGAAGGGGTGTCCGGTGACTTTCATCAATTTAGGGTATTTTTGAACTGCAATTTTTTGAATATGGAAACAGGATACATAAGCTTATATATATTTTAAACCAATGAAGGTGAGGTGCAATAACAATTTCAGTATACCTTGAAGGCCCTCCAACAGCAGGATCATCAGGGACGGCCCGTTCTCGATTTTCATTAAATCTATGATGCCGGAGGAGATGCGTTTTTAAGTTAGTTGTGTTTCCACTTGATTTCAGGATCCGTGAACATAAACTGCATTTGGCAGTATTCTTATCAATTATTATAAAATATTTATATACCTGACTTCTAGGAGGCATTTTTAACTTTTACTCGATGATCGAAAATATCACTGTATCCCGTTGGTTTCATCAGTACTCCCGCTATCTAAGTTCAATATCAGATTCTGTTGAAGTATTCACTCTGAAATCTGAATCTGAAATTGACAATAGCAGAAACGAGTACTCATATCGGACCAATACATCAAACTGCGATATATTGATATTTCGATATATTGATATTTCAATATATCATTTAATTGTTGTTAAATATCAGAAACTTGTATCAAAATATCGATACATCCCTAGTCGGGAGACTATCTCAGAGAACGCCGGGTGCGTAAGGCCAGAAGCTGCTCGCAAACTAAAATGGGTATGCGTATATGGTTGCAATACCCAGTGAAGACCATTGAACCACAGCTGGATGGCATTTTTATTAAATTTCCTAAAACAGGTTAGTGTCTTAAGGTTTTTGAAAGTTTCCTAATTTTGTAAAGATTACAACCATATTGAACTTTAATTAATATATTTCGTTTTTCCAGGTAAATACTAAAAACAAATAAATTTTGTTGTGCACTTTGTTTTACGGAAGTTTAAAATCCTTTTTAATATCCAGAGATGTTGCATTTATATTAAAAAATATAGAAAAACATTAAAGCAATTTCGTCTACAATCAGGGTTTAATGTCCTCATGTATCATGCAATGGCAGCGCGCTGTTTTACGTCAAAAGGCCAAACCTGGACTGGCTCATCTTCTTGAACTTAGTATCTCCATGTAAACCGTAGAAGTAATAATGATACTCACCAATGCAACATCTAGTAACCTAATATTTCTTAAACGTCTGATGCATCCGCGGGAACCTCGATGTTCCCATGTTTTTTCAATCAAATGAAGAATTCTCACTTTTCCATCTGCAGCAGTGAAGGGACAAGAAATTTAAAAAATCTGTGTACAATGTAATAGTGATACTCACCAATGCAACATCGAGCAACGTAATATTTGTTAAAATGCTTCATGTATCGGTGGAAATCTCGATGTTTTTTTCGATGCATCGGCTCACGTACCTTAGAGGAAAAGATCTCGGTTTCTGCCAACGAATTAACTTAAACAGCTAATAGGAAGGTGATATATCTTTCCTCTTTATAAGAATGTAACAAAAATAAATGCATTTACTTTTGGTACGAAATATTCTTTACCACTTCCAAACATCGGTCACGAAAACCTCGATCTTTTCCGATGTATCGGCTTCGGAAACATCGGGGTTAAAACATCGATCATCTGTGGCAAAACACCGATGTTCAAAAATATCGAGTTTTTTTGCACATACCTAGTACTAATGAGTTCTCTAGAGAAAACACCATACAAAGTTTACCAAGTAAGCATTTATACGGAGGTACTTGGAAACTATAGACATATTATTAAAGAACAAATGATCTTCCCGGCAAACAGTGTTGCATTCAGAGAGTTTTTTCGGAGGGGGGGGGGATTACAAACTTTGAGGGGATGAAACTTGTTGACTGATTTTATACATATAATAACAATTTTGTTATTTATATACACATTAATAAATGCAAAAATTTTAAATAGAGTATAAAAATTGTTTTATGTTCGTATATCGCAAATGCAAAATTCAAGTAATCTACACATACAAGTTACTAAAAATGTAAAAGTGTTATACCTTTGCTTTAATTCAGTAATGCACCACGGATTTCACCATGGGGTGGTGTAAAATATTGAGGATGCTAGTAAGATAACGCTGTGCCGGAGAAAATCCCCCCCCCCCCGCTATAAAACGTTAGGAGTGGTAAAAATGCCTTACTACAAGCCTGTTTGTTATTATTAAGGAATCATTACAGTGTTACCTGAAAAGGTATGGTGTAAACCATTCCCCTGTCGTTTGGTTTCAGCCCATTCAAATTATTTAGATTAGTACATACATGTAGTACTAAAAAAAACCCCAACTAAGCAGCGTTTGGATGCCAGTTTGAGATACCTCGATTTATTTGCTACAGAGTGTAAACACACTCCGTAGCAAAAACACACCGACAGGAGGGGATGGGGGATTATAGAAACAATTCCTAATAGTTAGATTAGGTAGCAAATATTTCGATGTATTGGAAGCTCTAACGTCATGTTAGTTACACTAAATCATAGCCGCATACACGGAAAGTCGGAATTCAGAAGACTGAAATAAAACTGAATGCCAGCTTCCAAAATATGATGATGTATTGTTTTGCAAACATCGCTACTCTGTGGAATAAGGTTTTTATTGCGGAAGCAGTTTGAGTTGTCAGTGCTTGAAAATTCACCTCTTCAGCGAGGATTATTTAATGTTTTATTGAAATTATAATATTTTGCCTCGTTTTCTTAATTTTTTCAATTAGTCAGCTATAAACGAGAACAATTAGACTAAATATAAAGGGAGATCGCCCAAAAACCAACGGGGGGGGGGCAAAGCACCCTCGTGAAGATACCTGAATATATCAATGGCCATAAGGATACTCCTGCCATAAATAGGGAAATATAGGTTACGATATCATTACAACTAATACTACCAAATAGGCCACATTCGATAATAACAATGGAGGATATAACACCTTCTTCGCCATATCATTGTACGAAATAATTTGAGAAAAATATAAAAGTAATTTCCGCTCGAGAAACTATTTCAGTACGTCTTCCGAATATTAGCTCATCGAGTAGTTCTGTTTCCCGAAGGCCACGTCTGTGCATGGTAATGTATCCCTACGCTTGTTTAGGCCTAAATTCTTGCGTCTAACGTTAATACGAAGAACATTGAAGCGAAGCAGACACCTTTCAAACAAAAAATGACAGTCATAACGTCGGCCAGTGAGCATTCACATGGTTCAATATTTCTTCATACGAAGGAAAAGAATGGAGTGCCTCTTTTCGGGGTTCAGAATCTTTATCACAAACTTTGCAGCCATGCGGTACATGTTCAAAACCGACGTGAGAATTTCTTGCAGTGTTCCGTATGACACATCCACGTTGGTAGCAATGTCTTGAATGTTTCGCCGACGATCCTCATGCACCAGTTCCCAATTTTTGTCCACATTTTCGGGAGTTTTGCTCGTGGACGGTCGCTCTGATCTCTCGTCGTATTCCAGTGACGTTCTGCCACTCTTGAAGCGCGAGTGCCACACAAAACACTTCGCACGAATCATTGCTTCATTGCCATAAGCTTGCCGCAACATTTCATGCGTCTCCGTTCCTGATTTGCAGAGTTTGACGCAGAATTTGATGTTCGCTCGCTGCTCTAGTTTGCAGTCCATACCGAAATCGCAGCTGTGTTCTGCACGTGGTTACCAACTATCGTGTAGCACAATTTCCAATGCTCACAGAACGAGAACGACGCCACTCGGAACAATGATTCATGGAGGTCACTGCCCTCGACCGCTGCTCGCGCATCCGCGTACTGCAATGTGTTGGCGCGCTACGTACCTAGTCTCGGAAATTTTTGATAGCAGTACGTACTTCGCTGTACCTGCTTGGTCGAAAACCTGAAAGTTACAGGACGACTTTAAGGTCAGAAAGCAACTCTTACACCTAACTCTATGCTAAGACATTTTGTCTGGCTGTCTGTACGTCCACTGTTTTTGATAAATACCCTGCTAACAGTTGGGGATAGATTTGAAATTTTGTTGATGGTTGTGGCGAGGTGAAGGACAGGGACGATAGGGACCAGTATAAAAAGTTACTCTGATCAAGGGACCGTAGAAAAAGTTACGTCAGGATTGCCAGAAGGTGGTCAGCTTTCTCAGAATTGAGAAGGATGCGGAGGTCTGGAGTGTGTGGGCGTGTCCCATAGCAGCAGGCGGATAGCTTGGAAGCATGGAGAAAAAGAGAGAGTGACATTGACTTATGTCATCAGAGTGCTAGCGGCTGGGGGAGGAAATGCACGTCTGTGATTGGCAGAGAAAGTGCAGAGGACCCCGGGAGAAACGGTGGCTAAACACGGAGTGGAGATTTTCGGGCACTTTTCGCTGCTCACGCCTGGGTCTGACAACATGGCCATGAGTGATCTCTGACACCTGAGGGTGCCGGAGAAATTAGGGAAAGTGTGTGACTGAGGTCACAAAAAATCCTGTAACTGTGCTTAGCAATGTACTGCGGTACATGAGTGTAACTGGTAACATACTGAGGTAAAAACAGTATTAAGAGTTTGAGAACTCAGGACTTGCTGAATCACTGGTAACTCACCCAGCAATACTAACGGAACTTTCGTCGCTCACGGAGGAGTGCATGACCTGGACTCTCCTATTGACAGTGGCATCCTGCTCTATTGAAGTGCGTATATTCATGTTGGTGAATCATATGTTAAACTCTGGTGACATCAGCCGATCAGTGTACATAAACCGGATTCCCTTCCGGGATGCTTGTAAATAAAGTTGTACATAGGAACTTCGAGTGCTGTAAGTATTAATCTGCAGCAGCCGAGTGTTGCGGCAGGTGAATGATGTACTGATTCAAACCGGTACCAGAGTAGTTTGAATGGTGGCACCATATCAATGTAGGGGTAATAAATGCTTCTCATTCCGGTGCTATAAAATAACTGCTAAGCCATAGCCACCGTATCACACCATAACAAGAAGAAAATAATATTGGCCGCAGCGGTGGGATACGAACAGAGAGGCATTCAGAAATTGAGTGAAAAAAAAAGAAAAAAGAAAAACTCGGAACGCAAGAAAAAATAATAAAAGGATTCCCAGCTAAATCAAGAACTGGTCAGTGGTTGAGAGGATGCCGTAGCGAAAAAAAAAAAAAAAAGAGAGAAATTGAGGAAAAAAAAACCACAAGAATAATGCGGTTTGAAGTAAGGATGAATTGTCATCTGTAGGAGCAAGCCATCCGTCAGCAAAAGCGAGCAAGCGCCATCTTGATATATTCAGACGTAGAACCTAACTTTTGTCAAAAAGTTCAAAGGGCAAGCAAGCTGCCGAATCGTCATTGGTTCCCGTGGGAGGAGAAGCGAAGTAACGCCATCCAGTGCACGCATCAGGAGAAAGCGTGCGGGAGATCCGAAAGAGAGGCAACGCCCCCACCTGAAAGAGGGTGGGAAATCAGTGAAAGCCAAGTGTTATGGCAACGGCGCGCTCAAACAAGTGTGTGTGTGCTCCCAAGAAAACAACAACAACAAAAAAAAAACAAAAAAAACCGACTGGTTGATCATCGTCCGTACAACTTAAGGTAGGAGGATTGTACAAAGTGAACATACATTTTTCACGGGCTAGAGATTGCCCATTCTAAAATGTGCTAGAAAGGCTAGGAATTAATTAAAATTAATTAAATGAAAAAAGAAGGGCATAACTAAAAATAACGGATAAATGTAGGATGTAACATCACTTAAAGTGGTGACAGGTCTAGTTAGATTCAAAAGAAAAAGGTGAGGTGGTCAGAAAAAAAAAAGGAATAATAACGAAATATCCCACTTACACATTAATGTATTTGGAAAAAGTGTACATAACAGATATGACACTATGAGGAAAATAATGGAAAAAAAAGAGAGAAATAACTTCACATCTACACATAACAAATATTGTAATAAAGTGCATAACAGACTTGACACGCAAAAAAAAAAAAAACGCAAGAAAGAGCTAGGGATTTAAAGAGGGAAGTTAAAAGAAAAAGTGAGAAATGAACACCAATACGGTAAGCTTAAAAAAAAAAAAAAAATAGAAACAGTGTATGACAAATTGACACTTGCAGTTACAGTGAGAGAGCTAGAAACAGAACATCACAATGAGTGAGTTAAGAGATCACTATAATGCTATGAGCATAGAAGAAATTAAACAAAAATGTAGAGAAAGACAAATCAGTATTGGAAAAAAATCTAGATCAAAACTCGTGGCTGAGTTGTCAAGGAGAGAACAGCATGAGCGAGAAAGAGAACTACAAATGCAGTTGTCAGAGGGTGAGGGAGAACCAGTGCATATCAGGGAGGAGATGACAGTCAGGGATGATAGACAGTATCAAATTGAGATGAAAAGACTAGAAATTCAGGAAAAAACCTTAGAGATAGAAAGATTAAAATTACAAGTAAAATTATGGGACCAGGGAGAATTGGTAAATGGTCCTTAAGTAGTTATGGGGACATCATTAGGAGGTATTCCGAGAACACAGATGAGATGGACGCCTACCTGGATGAGTTCTCGAAAATTTGTACTTTCTTAGCTATCCCCAGGGAAAGATGGAATCAACTGTTACTCCCCAGACTGAGCCACCGGGATGCTGCAGTTATTCACTCCATGAGTGCAGAGGACTTGCTCAGCTTTGAGAAGCTGAGGGAGGGCCTCCTGAGAGAATATAGGGTAACTCCAGAAAAGTACAGGGGGCTATTTAGGAATTTGGGCAAGGAAAATCACCAAACCTATCAGCAATTTGGTGTTAGGCTGACTGAGCTGCTAGAAAAATGGCTAGTGGGAGCGAAGGTAAATAAGGATTTTGAGGGGCTCAAGAATTTAATTTTGCTAGAGCAATTATATTCTGTTGTGGGGGATAGTGTTAAAGTGTACATTAAGGATAGCGAGCCAGAGACCTTCGAGAAAGCAGTTAGTTTGGCAGACAGATATGTGGAAGCACGGGAAAGATAGCCAGTGTATGATGGGTCTCAACGGCCAGTGCAGAGTAAGGGATTCTCCAAAGAAGTGAGGAAACCGGGATTTAGGGACAGCAACCAGGGCCAACAGAAGCAACCCGTGGGTACAGCAGATGAAGGACAAAAAATCAATAGATTTGGACATAAAAGTTTCCAATGCAAGACTAAGACCGAGAGATATACTTGGAGTAGCCAACAAGGAGGCAGTAGGGAGGGTGCCCCCAGAGAAAAAGCAGGCACAAATAAACAGCAAGGAACACCAAGTAGAGAAAGGTCTCCAACTATGCTGTGTGCAACAAATAAATCAGTATGGGACAGTAAGGATTCAGTATTTGGACCATATCTGGGTGAGGCACTACTAAATTGGGAAGTACTCTTGACTCTCAGGGATACAGGGTCCTGCATTAGCCTAATTAAGGAGACTCGTGTACCAAAAGGGGCAAGGACAGGAGGACGGGTTACGGTATACCCGGTGACAGGCCAAAAGAAAGATTTAGAATTGGCAACCGTGAGTATCAGTATCAATGTTGAACACAGGATACATGAATTTGCTATAGTCTCTGACATCCAGTGGGACATCATTATAGGCAATGATTGGGATACACCCAGTGGTAACTCAGGCACTGAGGAAAGGGGCCCAGAGCAAGCACGGATTCAGAGTGGGAGTAAGTTAGGTCCTCGAGTGGTTGGTGAAGGAGAAAACATCCTGGTGGAGACAGCGACTGCACCAGAGGGAAACAGACTCTTAAGGGAGAATGTGGAGTAGTTACTCGGGGAATGAAGAGAGCAAGGGAAATGAAAGACAGACCAGATAGGGTTAGTCAGGAAGATGAGAATCAACTTCCAGATCAGGGAGATGACACCAGGGAAGGTTTGCACAAAATGGAAGATGATGGTGGTCAACACCAAACGGAGATGGAGGAACAGTTACAGTCCGTGTTTACAGGAGAGGAATTCCGTAAGGAACAACGGAAGGATGAAACTCTGTCAGGGGTGTGGGAAAAATTGAAAGGAAGTACACCAGAGAAGAATCTGTCTCACTTTGTAGTAGAAGACAACTTACTAAAAAGGGTATACAAAAATCAGGCAAAGCAAGAGGAGATTACACAGCTGGTAGTACCTAGGAAATGTAGGGGTAAAATTCTGAAGATGGCTCATGACTTGCCAATCGCAGGGCATCTAGGAGTGAAGAAGACCACTGATAGAATTTTGAAAAACTTCTATTGGCCCGGGATATATAAGGAAGTAGGAGAATATGTTGGCTCATGCCCGGAATGCCAGGTGGTTAGAAAGAGAGCAGATCATGCTCCAAGCCCACTTCAGCCCTTACCCATCATTGAGGAACCGTTCACGAGAGTAAGCGTGGATCTAATTGGACCACTACCAACTACAGAATCAGGGAAGAAATACATTGTTGTTGTCATAGACCATGCGAGCAGGTATCCAGATGCTCGAGCGCTGGAGAGCATAGAGGCAGAAGAAGTAGTCACAGCCCTGATCGACATGTTCACCCACGTGGGATTTCCAACTGAAATATTGTCAGACCAGGGAAAGAAGTTTACATGTAGGCTTACTCAGGAGTTGTGGGCACATTTGGGAATTAAACCCATATTTAGCAGTCCGTACCATCCCCAGTGTAATGGTTTGACCGAGAGATTCAATGGAACTCTCAAGTCACTGCTGAAAAGAGTCAGCCAGGAGCATCCAGAGGAGTGGGACAGGATGTTGCTTTATGTACTGTTTGGGTGCCCAGAAGTTCCTCAGGCCAGCACAGGTCTGTCGCCTTTCGAGCTCATTTTTGGCCACAACATTCGAGGTCCTTTGGATCTGTTGAGAGGTATGGTGGAAAGATCTAACAGGGAGAAGGTAGAAATTTTGGAATATGTGGACAAAGTGAGTAGGAACTTGGACAAGGCACTGAATTTGGCACATGAAAATTTGGCACAAGCCCAAGACAAACAGAAGGCATGGTACGACAAGCAGGCTAGGGTGAGGAAATTCACCGAGGGAGATGAGGTACTGATTCTCACCCCTAACAAGAAGAGAGCACTCCAGATTGAGTGGGAAGGATCCTACCAAGTGGTCAGAAGGAAGGCGGAGAACACCTATGTTGTGGATATTGATGACGAAGAGCCCTGCCCGAGAACCTACCATGTAAACATGATGAAAAAATATAACAGAAGAAGCAAAGCTGTCAGTAATGTATGTTATTGGCCGGGGAGGAAGCCGGAACCGAGTTTCCCAGCCTGCCGGAACCAAATGACCCAGGGACAGTAGCAGACTGGAGACTTGGAGATAATCTCAATGCAAAACAGAAAAAGGACTTGGTAGCAATGCTACGAGGTTTTCAAGACATATTGACAAAGGAACCAGGGCGGACCAACATAGTTACCCATGATATTGAACTACTGGAGAGCGCACCGGTAAAGTGCAAACCCTACCGAGTGAATAGGGAGAAGAAACTGCTCATCGACCAGGAGATTGAGCGAATGCTTGCAATGGGGGTCATTCAAGAGAGTAGGAGCCCCTACGCTGCACCAGTAGTTTTGATCCCAAAGAAGGACGGTAGCATGAGGTTCTGTGTAAACTACAAAAAGCTCAATACTATCACCAAAGGGAATGCATTCCCCACACCTAACATAGACGAGTTGGTCAATGGATTGCACACCTGCAACGATCTGACTAAGTTAGATCTGACAAAGGGATATTGGCAGGTGGGCCTCACGGATAGGGCAAGAGAGCGTAGTGCGTTCACTACTACAGACCAACTCTACGAGTTCAGAGTCATGCCCTTTGGATTGAAGAACAGTCCACCAACGTTCTTGAGACTCATGGCAAAGGTGCTGAAAGGAACCGAGGACTACGCCAGATGCTATGTGAACGACGTACTTATCTTCAGCGGAACATGGGCTGACCATCTGATCCATGTGAACGACATTTTGTCTAGACTGGTAGAGGCAGGCTTGACAGTCAACCCTCGCAAGAGTGAGTTTGGCAATGCCAGGGTCGACTACCTAGGATTCCAGGTGGGACCAAATGGTATAGCACCAGAGGAAGCTTGAGTCAGAGTTATACAACACTGGCCGAGGCCGAAGACCAAAAAGGATGTCTGAGCTTTCCTTGGGATCACTGGATACTACCAGAAGTTCATTCCACACTATGCAGAGATCTCCAGTGCATTGGCGGAGACACCGAGGAAAAAAGAACCAGATAGCGTCCAGTGGAATGAGGCTTGTCAAAAGGGATTTGACACCCTGAAAACCAAATTGAGTGAGACAAGCATCTTAAAGTGTTTTGACCCAAGCAAAGAGACCATCGTGCAGATGGATGGCAGTGGAGTAGGCATAGGGGCGGTCCTCAGTCAGAAGGATGCGACCGGGAGAGAGTATCCTGTTGCATACCTCAGTAGGAAACTGACTGAGACCGAGAAGAGGTACTCAACCATAGAGAAAGAAACACTTGCTGTAGTGTGGGCTGTGGAAAATTTAAAACCATACCTAGGGTCGAGACCATTTGTGATCATGAGTGACCACAACCCCTTAGTCTGGTTGGACCATATTAAGGAAAAGAACTCCAAGCTGATGAGATGGTCCTTGTACTTGCAAGAGTATAATTACACTGTGCAGTACAAGCCGGGTGCCCAACATGGGAATGCGGACGGATTATCCAGAAGAATATAAATAGAGGTGAATAGGAGAAACTTGAAAATGTTGTATGTTCAATCAGTAGTGTAATTAGTAGTCATAATCCAGAAGGCAGTGATCAGTGTTGTAATGTAGTGTTGTATTTTGTAGACAGTATTAGAGCCTGGAACCACCAGTTAGTTGAAGGGAGGTGATCAAGGAAGTCTGATTGGATTTGAAATGAGGGAGTCTCAGAGTTACTCCACAGGGTTGAGAGGTGAGGAGACTGAGTTCTCGCCAAGCGGAAGTTGACAAGAACCAGTCTAAGGACTTGGGGGGAAGGACTGTGGCGAGGTGAAGGACAAGGACCATAGGGACCAGTATAAAAAGTTACTCTGATCAAGGGACCGTAGAAAAAGTTACGTCAGGATTGCCAGAAGGTGGTCAGCTTTCTCAGAATTGAGAAGGATGCGGAGGTCAGGAGTGCGTGGGCGTGTCCCATAGCAGCAGGCGGATAGCTTGGAAGCATGGAGAAAAAGAGAGAGTGACATTGACTTATGTCATCAGAGTGCTAGCGGCTGGGGGAGGAAATGCACGTCTGTGATTGGCAGAGAAAGTGCAGAGGACCCCGGGAGAAACGGTGGCTAAACACGGAGTGGAGATTTTCGGGCACTTTTCGCTGCTCACGCCTGGGTCTGACAACATGGCCACGAGTGATCTCTGACACCTGAGGGTGCCGGAGAAATTAGGGAAAGCGTGTGACTGAGGTCACAAAAAATCCTGTAACTGTGCTTAGCAATGTACTGCAGTACATGAGTGTAACTGATAACATACTGAGGTAAAAACAGTATTAAGAGTTTGAGAACTCAGGACTTGCTGAATCACTGGTAACTCACCCAGCAATACTAATGGAACTTTCGTCGCTCACGGAGGAGTGCATGACCTGGACTCTCCTATTGACAGTGGCATCCTGCTCTATTGAAGTGCGTATATTCATGTCGGATATGTTGGTGAATCATATGTTAAACTCTGGTGACATCAGCCGATCAGTGTACATAAACCGGATTCCCTTCCGGGATGCTTGTAAATAAAGTTGTACATAGGAACTCCGAGTGCTGTAAGTATTAATCTGCAGCAGCCGAGTGTTGCGGCAGGTGAATGATGTACTGATTCAAACCGGTACCAGAATAGTTTGAATGGTGGCAGCATACCAATGTAGGGGTAATAAATGCTTCTCATTCCGGTGCTATAAAATAACTGCTAAGCCATAGCCACCGTATCACACCACCACAGGAAAGGTCAGAAAGCAACTCTTACACCTAACTCTATGTTAAGATATTTTGTCTGGCTGTCTGTACGTCCACTGTTTTTGATAAATACCTTGCTAACAGTTAGAGATAGATTTGAAATTTTGTTGATGGTTTCTACGGACTGCACATAACTGTCACACCATGTCTGCACCTTTTGTGTCAGTTCGTCCGCCTGTCTATCCTATGTTTTCAATGAATATCTAGGGAGCAGTTTGATATGAAAACAAGAACATTTCTGGATAGCCATTAGGAACCTCAAGTAACTGTCCTAAGGGCAAAAGATCAGAGGTTATGGCAGCCTTCAGTAAGCTTTTTACCGAGCAGATGTATCAACAGTGTTACATATTCCCTACCGTCTATACCTGACTGACTAAATAAAGCAACTGCATAACTAAGATACCGCGAAAACCACTAGCCCGCACCTACCCATAGACGTAAAACAAACACTCAGTTCCTAGCTGAAGCTCATGTTGTCCCAGGAGAAGCTCCTCTTTGAAAGGACTGAAAGAATACACATGCTTTAACTTTGTTTTTCTTAATTTAAAGAACGTATCTTGCGTGTGCATGCAATATAGTATGCACGTATTAACTATGTATTATTTTTGTAATAGCACACTATCTTTGGGTCATTGTTATTATTTTAGGGGGGTGTGGGGGTGGTCTGGACTCGTTGGACCCCCACCGTCGGTGCGCCACTGATTTCGTTTGCAATTTTCTGTACTACATCTAAGTCCCGTTCACTTTATTTCCTTCGTTCTTGTCTGCCTTTGGGCTAGAACCTTTACCTTAGTGTTCCAACACCAGGCCTTAGGTGTCCAAACACAAACAGCCGAAGGATCCAATACCAGATGCAGGCCAATGACAGAACAACTTGATGCTCTGCTCTGACTACCGCAAAACCTACCTCTATCTCTTTCACCTTATGTGCACCGTGGGTGAAGATTCTGAGTAAGCAAGCACCTTCTTTTGGAGCGTAGCGACATCTGTCGAAAAGTGGGACTTACAGAAACGTCCTGAAATATATTTAACATTATTCAGAGAGGTACGCTTTCGTGCCAATTCGATACTGGCAGCTGGAACACGTACAGATCCAAGTTCCCCCTGCAGAAGTTTGTCTTCGTATAAGACCCCCAAATTATGGGGGCTGGGAGAAGGGGACGCACAACGCCCCCTCCCCCATACACAAACTTTTGTCGCCACGCAACATTTTCACACTGTTCACCAATCCGCAAGTATACACTTGGACTGGATTCACTGATGTTTACGCACACTCCTCGAAACTCTCACCATGGTCGTAGCCTAAGAGGATCGTTAAAGAAGCCTGTTATTTTGGGCCGAATTTCCTGAAAAAAACGGAAGCACTTTTGATTTTCTCCAACGCCACTAGAGGCCGCTTTTACCGAGGGCAAGTTTCCCTTACTGTTAGTGCTTTTAGTATACTGTCGTAGGTTATGAAACTGCGCACTTCTCGTTTTTATTTTTATTTTTTTTATATAAAAGAAATGAGGTATTACTGTGTGTCTTTTGTATATTCTTACAAGTTAGAGCAAGTAACTGTGGAAACATTGATTTGTTTAGATGATACTCATACAGTTTCAGCTGTGTGCATTTTCGAGTTATGTGGTTTTTGATAGCAGTAATTGTGTTAATATCAAACTGGAATGAATTATGCTTCATAAAAGAGTGAAGTTTTTAATTTTAACGTTATATTTGTTTTTAACTTGCACGGACGTTTCATCAATTTGAGTTTGAAATAGAAATGGGAAGGTGCCTCAAAATAATTACGAATTTATTTAATTCAGAAACTTTTTCTCACACATCGGCGGCAACTTACGATATACAATTAGAAAAATTTGCTACGAAAAAATGTGATTCTGCAAAAACAACATGCATTGCAATAACCTTGGAAACCACCAGCTTTTCTACACTTTAATGGCTGACGCTCACGGTAGTAGGCTACAAGAAAAGTAGTACAGTATTGCCCGATTGACGCTATATTTGTTTTGAACTTTCAGGAACGTTTCATGGCGGCAGCCTCTAGATATCTCATTCTAACGTCCTTGGGGTTTTTTTTTTTTTTTTTTTGATTGGAGGTTTAACGACCACCGTGAGCAACTCAATGGGCTATAAGCAGTCGCCCGTCCCTAATTTAGGGTCACTGGTTCCACGGAAGGGAGAGAGCCAGTGCCGTAAGGCAAACACAACATCCATGCCTGACTGGGATTCGAACCCGGACCCCTTACGGACGAATGCTCAGAGGCCAGCGCCTTAGACCACTGCGCCACCGGGGTGGCTCCTTGGGTTTAACTGACTGACACATATATTCATTTGTGTACAACATGCATTCTAATATGAAGATTTACTACCCTTCTGCCTCATTTTGCAATGTAAAATTTTTAACCAAATTGTGGACAATTCCCTTGATTTAATTTAATTAAAAATTCTACAATTAAGTCAGAGCATTACGCTTCTCCTAAATAAATATTTTCACACGAGAAATTGCGCAAACAGCAAAGCATGACCATAATGAACCCTTTAAGTGTGGAAAACGTTCAAATAAAGAAGAAAGTAGGTAGTTATGTAATCTTAACTTCCAAAATGATTTGGGAACAGTGAATTACTAAAAAATATACATATATTAAAATTCTATGAAGCATGTTATCGATGTATTTAATATGTCCCGAAATATGTACTTCGTTGATCATATCGGAATGCTAGATTATACCATGAATGTTATTTATTACTCATAATATTATTCATCGCTTTCGCAAGAAAAAATAAAGCGATTGTGGAGAAAATGTATGCGATTTAATTCTGTTTGACAGCACACCGACCCGCCACCAGTAGCGGCTAATTGTTGTTGCTATCCTTGATAAAAGCGCCATCTGGTGAGCTTTCCGGCGTAAGTGATTCCTGGTTTTGAAGGAAGAAATAGCAGGCTTCTCTCACGAGCATGATCCCCGTAGGCTACGCCACAGTCCAACGGGCAACACCAACCAAACCCCAGAGTCATTCCGTTCCGCCGAAGAACTCACACACAAATTAGAGGCGAGTGTGAACACTGCCGCAGCACCAGTTCTGGACGTCATCACAGGAAGACCTTGCCGTGACCGCCATACCTAGTGGACTCGTGCTATTTAACGTGACGGTGATCTCCCGTAAACTATAAAACTATGTTCTTTCCAACTATTTGAAACAGATATTTACGATGGTAAAAAAGGTATTTGTAGTGAGTAAATAGAACAAGATCTGTAAACTCAATGTTATAAGTTTTTTTTTATTTATTAATATTTTTAGAAGGGTGGAATGCTTTTTGAGGGCAAGTGATACAATACGTTGACTCTATTAGTGAAAAACAAATGCAATGAAACTTGGGGGTTTTTTTAGCAACTCGATTTTAAGCTATTTTGATGGCTAAATAAAACGGAAATTCCCTTATAATTTTGCCACTTGCACTGGAAAGAAAAAAAAAGTTAATAAATAAGACAACCTCAGTGAAAAAAAAAAGTTAATAAATAAGACAACCTCAGTGAAAAAAAAAAGTTAATAAATAAGACAACCTTGGTGCATTGAGTTCACACATCTTCTTCTATTTATTCAGCACAAATACTTTTTTTTCTGTTTCTTTAATTTATATCTCATGTCCGACTCACACAAAAGGCCGACGCATGAGGGACTGTTATGTTAAGGAATTATTAATCTTCCACCTTATTTTTCCATTCAGAAACTCATTCATTCATTCTTTTAGTAAACTAAGATGTTTAATAGATACTTTCTTTTAACTTTTTAAATTTTGTTTAACTTCACGTAAGGATCCTCTAAAAATGTCATTTTTACTTTCTTCCACACAGTTCAGACAACCAACTGAGAGGGTGGGAGCCTGCACAAGAGTTTCCATTTGTAACAGGAAGTATACAATTTATTTAGAAATCACCTTTTAGAACACTCTACATATGCTTAGTAAGAGGTTCATGATAAAGGTATTTCAAATTAAAAAATTAGACTAAACAAAATAACTTTTTTAATTATGAAAAAATAGGAAAGTAGCGTAACACGATAGTACAGGAAATATGAAGGTTCAAAACACCAATTGTCTTTGTATAAGACCCCCAAATCATGGGGGCTGGGAGAGGGGAGCGCCCTAATGTGCTCTCGCACGACGTCCCCTCCCCCATACACGAACTTTGTTCCAACACATTTTCACACTGTTCACCACGCCCAAATTAAACACATGCGCATGGTTCACTGATGTTTACACACATTCCCACCACGGCCCTACAAGCAACACCAGACAAACCCCCGAGTCATACAGATCCTCCGAAGAACTCGAAAGGACCTGCACACAAAGAGCCGGCGAGGTCACCTAGAACGGCGGGTGCAGTCGGAAGGTACACCCGGAATGTCCATGTAAGCGGACAAAAGTCCCACAGCGACCCGGACGGGAGACTGTCAGAGAGGACACCGGGCCAACGGGTGCACCAAGGCACTCACATGACCCATGGCAGGTGCCTCCCCGGCCTACTTCCACACGGAACCGGCACACCACAAGCAGAAAATACACAACACCCTCTCTTCAGATACCATCCATTCATACCACATCATAAGAGAAAGAGCAGAGACAGAGCCAAAACACTCACTCCCCCGACTCACACAGCCTCTTGCCGTCTCGGTCGGCGGCCATCACCGCCGACCTCGACCGGAGAGAAGACAGATTAAACCACCGATGAAAGGGTCGGAGGTTTAATCTGTCTTACGAACAGTGTGAAGATGTTGTTAACAACATCTTCACACTGTTCGCCACGCCACAGCTAAACAACTGGACATGGTTCACTGATGTCTACACACACTCCCACCACGGCTTAACAAGCAACACCAGACAAACCCCCGAGTCATACAGATTCTCCGAAGAACTCGATAGGACCCACTAACAAATAGGCGGCGAGGTCACCTAGAACGGCGGGCGCAACCCGAAGGCACACATGGAACGTCCATGTAGGCGGACAAAAGTCCCCTTCAGAGGTGACCAAGTGACAGCGACCCGGACGGGAGACCGTCAGAGAGGACACCGGGCAGACAGATGCACCAAGGCTCCTAGAAATAGTGTACCGTGCTCCCAGAAAAACTTGATGCCCGGAATCATGAAAGCGGTAGATGGCGCTGCCATCGGATCTCACGTTGCTTTTCAGAGAGGAAGGACGACGAAAACGCACATCTTTCTATGACAGACACCTAGCTCGTCAGTATTATGTGTACTTCTTGAACGATATTTTATAAGTAGATAACTTAAGTATATACAAAATAATCGACACACCTCTTACCCCCAAAAAAATGACGAACGAACGGGGTGGGGTGCTCAAGATACATAATAACGACCCCTGTGAGCAGCTCAGTGGGCAATAAGCAGTTTCCCGTCCCTAATTTAGGGTCACTGGTTCCAGGGCAGGGAGAGAGCCAGTGCCGTAAGACAAACACAACATCCATGCCTCAACGGGATTCGAACCCGGACCCCTTTCGGACGAATGATCAGCGGCCATCGCTTAGACCACTGCGCCACCGGGCAGCGCAAATTATTTGGAACATACATTTCATTGGCGAGGTTTTCCCCCAGTGTGAATGATCAAATGCTTCCAATGTTCACTTTTTCGAATAAATCGTTTAGAGCATACATCGCATTAATGAAACTTTTCACCCGTCTAAATGAGTTAATGCTTCGAAAGATCACTTTTTCGATCAAATTGCTCGGAACATACAACACGTTGGTAAGGCTTTTTACCTGTGTGCATAAACATATGCTCCGAAAGATGACTTTTCCGAGTTTCTATTAGAATTTTTTCCTCTGTTAGCACAACAAAATGTCATACTGTTCAGTGCCATTCTGTCAATCAAAATGGGAAATTAAATTGGTCATATCTAAATTGACTTCATATACGCGCTTTACAACTAAATGTTCTACGGAAATTAAAAGATTTCATATTAAATGTTTCTCCTTTGCTTACCTGTGAAAAGTAACTGCAATTCAACAGTTGATTGCTAAAACGCAATAGGCTTATTCGGGTGTTAGTGTGTTAGTTTTATTCAACTGTGGATTGTTTATAACGAAATTTATTTCCGAAATTAGTAACTTTTTATTCGTGAAGATGTAGAAGTAGATCAAATATCGTCTGTCACGCGTTAAACCTACTGTGTGGTTAAACTTAAGTGCAGTACTGAAATCGACTGCAACAGTTATAAGATCATAGGGAAATAATGTCAGCTATGAAAGGACTGGGAAATACTGCATTAGCAAATAATAAAAAACATAGAAAACGGAAAAGGCAAAGCAGCTGTTTTGTGCCAGGATGTAATACTGGCTATAAATCCTGCAAAAATAAAATATCACTCTTTGCTGTCCCCAAAATTCCTGATATGTTGAGCAAATGGAATAAGGCGATTTCCAGCGCTGATAAGAAACTTGACGAAAGTTGTGTTGTACTCTATTTTCAATTCATTGGCTTCTTTCAAAGCCACACTGTGCAACTAAATGGAAAGCACCAAGTTTCAATATTCATCTTGATCCGACCAAGAAATTTTCTGACCAAGATGTTCTGACCAAGAAATTTAGTCACTCATTGCTAAAAAAGAAGTACATTATTAAATAATTTATAAAGTTTTTAGGTTACTGAATTTCAAGACCTAATTGGATTATAGGAATACAAATTATAAACAAGATGTCTCATTGAAAAAATATTCCCCCCTTCTTTTCTGTTAAGGTTTTGAGAGGCAAAACATTTTCTTTTTGTTTAATATTTATTTTATACTGTAAGCTGATGTTTCAGTGATTGTAAGCTGCATATTGGTCTCCAATGTATGACTAAAACTTCCGAAATACATAACATTAATGTTGACGTTAGCACAGTGCAAAGCTTAACTTAACTTATGATGCGCTTATTAATGTATCTTGAGCACCCCACCCCGTTCGTTCGTTCGTTCTTTTTTGGGGTGAAAGAGGTGTGTCGATTATTTCGTATATATTTAAGTTATCAGCTAATAAAATATCGTTCAAGAAGTACACGTAATACTAACAAGCTAGGTGTGTGTCATAGAAAGATGTGTTTTCTCGTCCTGAAAAGCGACGTGACATCCGATGGCAGCGCCATCTACCGCTTTCATGATTCCGGGCAGCAAGTTTTTTGCGAGCACGACACACTATTTTTTCTAGGCACTGTACCAAAACACTCCCACCTCCTTGTCTTCGTATAAGACCCCCAAATCATGGGGGCTGGGAGAGGGGAACGCCCTAATGTGCTCTCGCACGACGTCCCCTCCCCCATACACGAACTTTGTTGCAACACATTTTCACACTGTTCACCACGCCCAAAATAAACACATGCACATGGTTCACTGATGTTTACACACACTCCCACCACGGCCCAACAAGCAACACCAGACAAACCCCTGAGTCATACAGATCCTCCGAAGAACTCGAAAGGACCCGCACACAAAGAGCCGGCGAGGTCACCTAGAACGGCGAGTGCAGCCCGAAGGTACACCCGGAACGTCCATGTAGGCGGACAAAAGTCCCCTTCAGAGTCAGAGGTGACCAAGTGACAGCGATCCGGACGGGAGACTGTCAGAGAGGACACCGGGCCGACGGGTGCAGCAAGGCACTCACATGACCCATGGCAGATGCCTGCCTCCCCGGCCTACTTCCACACGGAACCGGCACACCACAAGCTGCAAATACACAACACCCTCCCTTCAGATACCATCCATTCATACCACATCATAAGAGAAAGGGCAGAGGCAGAACCAAAACACTCACTCCCCCCGACTCACACAGGCTCCTGCCGTCTCGGTCAGCGGCCAGCACCGCCGACCTCGACCGGAGAGAAGACAGATTAAACCACCGATGAAAGGGTCGGAGGCTAACCTCCACACCCTTTATCAAACACAAGTCACAAAAACATAACACTAGAAAAAGCCCAACACTCCACGAGAGATCCCTCGGTCTTCAAGGTCCGAAACTAAGGGGGTAAGTTACCCCAATGAAAGGTGTAGTTGTTCTTGGTCCCGGTAACAATCCGAGGCCAAGTCCCCTACCGATACCTAAAGGTTTGGTCGGTTAAAGTGCGAGTGTCCACTCTCGCCCTGTTTCGGAGCTAACACTTGACTTGAAGGATAACCGTTGTCGGAGAGAAGCCCGAGTTAGCCGTCCGGGAATGCAGAACCCTGTTCCTCTCCCTCCACATCTTATAACAGACCTCGATGATAATCCTCCTCCAGACCTCCCTTCCCGCCGCCGAGGCAGGATGTAGATAAAACACATTAGCCGGGTGAAACTGGAGGCCGTCAAGCCTTTTGTGCCAAGCCCAAGTCCACATTCCCTTCCAAACCTGGTGCGCCTTGGAGCAGGCCCAAAAAAGATGGAACTTGTCCTCAATGCCCGCACATGAAAGGCATCTATCAGAAGAGATGCCACCCCACCGAAACGGCCTACTCCTGGTTGGAAGGACATTGTGGGCCAACCGCCACCTAAAGTCCCTTTTCTTGCAGTCCACACCCGTCGAGTGAATGCTCATCCAAGCCTCTCTCATACAGAAGTTCCTAGGAACGTGGAAATCTTTGACGTACCGGTTATACCTTCGGAGCAGGTCAATGTACATCTGCTGCGTGTTCTTCCCGTCGCGGTCAGCTTTCGCAAAGTCCTGCAGGCGACCTCCAAGCTGGTAAGACCTATGCATCTCCTCCTGTAGTGACGTCAGACACTGCGTTCGGATAGCATGAGGTGTGAACCGAAGGTATAACCGGTACGTGCATGCAGGTGGACAAAGTCCCCATTCAAGGTGACAACTGCCCGGACGAGAGACTACCACAGAGGACGTCGAGTGAACCAAGGCAGAATCCACTCACATACTAGACAAGCGTAAACGGTTATGTTGCACAGGGAAGACAGGCGGATGAAGCTTTATTTGGATATTTCCTAAAACAGGTTAACTGTCGTAGGGTTTTCAATAGTATCGTAATGTATTCAACATCTGTGTAAAGTTATTAACACAATTGAACATTACAATAATATATTTTGTTTTACCAGGTAAATACTGAAAACAAATAAATTTTGTTATGCACTTTGTTTTACGGAAGTTTAAAATCCTTTTTAATATCTAGAGATGTTGCATTTATATTAAAAAATATAGAAAAACATTAAAGCTATTTCGTCTACAATCAGGATTTAATGTCCTCGTGTATCATGCAATGGCAGTGCGCTGTTTTACGTCAAAAGGCCAAACCTGGACTGGCTCATCTTCTTGAACTTAGTTTCTTCATGTAAACCATAGAAGACTTCACTTCTGAATGTGTTAAATCTGGGGTTTGGTGATTACACTAAGAACTCGAGTGTATCACTGTTCAGAATTCTGAGTTAAATGGAATGTTTAGTTAGAAGCGTTTCCATCGGCCAATAAATTGTCGGAATACATGATTGGGCTTTCCGTTAGAGGCAGAGCATTAAATAACAACTGGCTGAAACATATTATATTAATATTTCCATTATTATTACCTTAATATACGATTAGTAATGTTACCATTTATCTTAGAGAAAAAAATTTTGAGCATTGCAAAATTAGTTTTATGCGGTACCATTGTTCCCAGTCTTCATCTGAAGACGTCTTAAAGAAACACCAATCCTTCCGTCAGCCAATGGAGTACGTGTGCCAAAGAAGACGAACGCCGTATCTCACTTTTGTGCAGGGAATGCCAAATTACTCTTGTAGCTTAGGGTGAAGGGCATCGATATGCCCTTCATCCTTAGCTCGAGAGTATTTTTCGCTTGTTGGCTGACGTGTCGCCATCTTTCGGTATACCGCAGCATATAGAGAATAGCTATATTTCAAAGACCTTGATTTCAATACCTGTGATTTGATCACAGCTATGGAAAAAATCACAGGTAGAGCCTTCATTTGAAAATCTTAAGTAACAGTGATCGTCCAGACAACAGCTTATGTTCCTTATTCTGTGATTGCTACCCAGTATGCTCTTTGTGATTTATAACAGCGCTGAGTGAACTCTGCTCCTGTTACTTGCTATCTGCTGCTCTCATTTGAACACAAGTGTCTCGTTACAGGCAGAGGATCGACCGAATTCGTATCTAATTAGACGCCGGCGCCGATCAATTGCAGGTCGTTTGAATGCATTGTGAATGTGTGATCAATTAGCAGGTGTTATATTTAAGATGCAACATTTATGGTATTCGTTCAATACAAAAAGGTTTGTATCAATTATTATTTTTAATTATTATTGTATAATTATGCATATAATTATGATACAAATTTTTTAAACTGAAATGAAGGCTACTGAAATGTCGGTGACAGACATTTTATGGTGGACGGTTTTTTAGTTTAGCATCCTACATTATTTCGCCGGAAATGTTGAACGATTTCGAAAAGGTGAGACGTAAAAATTTTAAATTATGTAATTTCAGGGCAAATGGTGAAAAAATTTCCCATGTGAAATGCTTTTCAAAGATTTTTACCGTAAAACTTACCTTGAAATACGACGAGGTGAAGACCAGCTGCGGCAGCCTAACAGAACGCCACGGCGATCACATGAAGCCTGGTTTCACTGAAACGATGGTCTGATCCGGCGGCCATTTTGCTGGCGGAAGAGTACAACAGGAAAAGGGAACGTTCTTGCCAGGAAAGCGTTCCATTTTGTAGTGCTACGCTACAGAAAATAGCTTAGCAATTTCTGTCTCAGTTTTTCACATCACAATCTTACAATTTCTTGTTTTTTTCGCGAATGATTCTTTGATGCGCAATGTATGAACTCACTTCTACCTCGAGATTTTATTTTATTTTGTAATCCAATATGAATGAACTGCGAACCACTCCGTTAATAGGAGCAAACATCTTCAATTTCTTATGCCATGTAACTTCTGTTGCAGAGAGAATGCGACATGTACTTTAACGCTTTTCTAGAAGACAGAACGGCATTTGCATGCTTTCTATTTCGAATCAGGAAGTATTATGCGTAAGAACGAAGAAGTGTGTTTTGAAACTGTATTTGAAAAATTGCGAGAAAAAAAAATTGCTATAATTCCGTATCTGGCCTGCGTCGTCTGGCACAACAAAGCACGTGCCGATAGGTGGGGATGCCGCTGCTTCACAGCGAGGCTGGTAACTTCGTTATGTCACCAGCGTTTGCTTCGTGCGTGCAGTCCGTTCGCTTACTTGTGTTTAGATATTCTTTGCTTGTGTTGCCCCTTATTGCGTAAGTGCTTCTTCGTGTTTCTTCTGTTGTTCTTGCTGCGTGCGTTTTTACCATGTGCAATTGGAAGCGCTATTTCCGAGGAGTTTCCTAGGATGAGGAAACTTGTGTTTCGTGGTGTGAGCGGCAGGGATTGATTCCAACCAGTAGAACATGCTCGGAAGGTCTTTCAATGACTCTCAGGGTCGATAGGTATCATCGTTATGGACAATTCAGGTGTCAGAGGAATCATGTTTCAGGGAAATCTGAGCAGTCTTGCTGTGTACTTGAGACATGGAGCGCCTGGGTCCTTGATATCTTTAAACGTGATACTAAGCGATTAAGGGTCGAAATCTGCCCTGAGAATGACAGATCTGCGAGCACATTGCTGTCGCTGAACCACGAACTACTGTCATGCTAGATCAGTGGGCCACATATCATAACCTCGGAAGCTGAGGATACGAAAATCTCATAGTTAACCACTCACTGAACTTCGTGGATCCTAGTACTGGGGCTCATACCCAAGGTGCTGAGAGCAGTTGACGACCTCTCAAACGTAAACTTAGTTATGAAACTCGCAAACTTCATTTTTCAGATCATATTCTGGTATATTTATTCCGACGGAACTGTCGTCTTTCGTCAGAACATTGCTTTGAAGTCATGATTCGGATCGTAAAACAGTTCTTTCCTGGACGTACTTAATTTATTTAATTATATGCTAGAAAGATAGGTTTTAATTCTGCACGAAACACGTCTCTATCGACCCTGTAAATGTTTCAGAATGCATAGAAAATCATACTTCACGAAAGGCTCTTTTAAAGGCCAGCGAGAATACCTCAAAAACATTCGTCTCGTGAATACACCGCACACTGTGTTTCTCAGGTCACCAGATAGATGTCAGCACTATACCACTCGGGAAACGTCATGTTACCCGTGATTCCGCATTGCTCTGTTGCAGCAGACGAAGCAGGCCAGGTATGGAAGTGCATTTAAAAAAAAGTAGAAGTGTAATTTGAAAAATTGCGACAAAAATGAAGACTATTTTTTGTAACGTAGCACTACAAATTTGAAAGCTTTGCTCGCAAGAACGTTCTCCGTTTATCTTGTACTATTCCGCAAGAAAATGGCCGCAGGAACGAGATCTTCGTTTCAGCGGAGCCAAGCTTCGCGTGGTAGCCGCAACGTTGTGTTAGGCCTACCACAGCGGTATTCACGTCGTCGTACTTGGAGGTCAGTTTTGCGGTAAAAATCTTTAAAATGCATTTCACATATGACATTTTTTTCACCATTTGCCATGAAATTACATACTTTGAAATCTGTACATCTTACTTTTTCGAAATCGTTCAACATTTCCGACTAAATAGTTTAGGACGCTAAACTACATATTTACTGATTTTTGCTCCCCATATATCCAATGGAAAAAATTTCGACCCTATTTCCTCAACGAAGAAAGATTTTCCATACATAAAAATTGGCCTACTGATAAAAAAACATCCTAACTTAGATTCGTCCTTCAACAGGGTGCCAAATTGCTTCAACTATCCACAGTAACATCCTAACTTAGATTCATTATTCAATAGGGTACCAAGTTGCTCCAAATATCCACAGTTTGTTCACGTCTTCTTGGCCCTCAAGACGGATGTCTAGTGATTTTTCTCCCTATACTTCCAATGGAAAAGATTTCGACCCTATTTCCTCAGCGAAGAAAGATTTCCCATACATCAAAATTGGCCCACTGATAAAAAACCCTGACTTAGATTCATTCTTCAACAGGGTGCCAAGTTGCTTCAACTATCCACAGTAACATCCTTACTTAGACTCATTATTCAACAGGGTGCCAAATTGTTTCAACTATCTACAATAACATCCTAACTTAGATTCATTCCCCAGCAGGGTGCCAAGTTGCTTCAACTATCCACAATAACATCTTAACTTAGATTTATTCTTCAACAGGGTTCGAAGTTGCTTCAACTATCCACAGTAACATCCTAACTTAGATTCTTTCTTCAACAGCGCGCCAAGTTGCTCCAACTATTCACAGTTTGTTCACGTCTTCTTGGCTTTTAAGACGGATGTCTAGTGATTTTTCTCCCTATACTTCCAATGCGAAAGATTTCGACCCTATTTCCTCAGCGAAGAAAGATTTCCCATACATCAAAATTGGCCCACTGATAAAAAACATCCTAACTTAAATTGTATAATCGGTATTTTTCGCAAAAAGCTTTCCTGAACTTTATTAAAAATCAATAACTTTACCGCGATTTAATGGTAAGGAAGAGTGGCGCCACCTGTAAGCAACCATCATACTACATCGCAGTAAAGTTATTGATTTTTAATACGGTTCAGGGAAGTGGTTTTTGGGGGGGGGGAAACCACCGATTGTACAATGTAAGTTAGGATGTTTTTATCATTTTGCCAATTTCGATGAATGGGAAATCTTTTTTCGCCGAGGAAATAGGGTAAAAAATTTCTTCATTGCAAGTCATCATCGTCAACCATTATCAATGCACTGCTGGATGGAGGTCTCCCCAAGTTTCTTTCACAATTGTCTGTCTTGAACCTGTGTCCTCCATGTAACCCTTCATGCTTTAGAATTTCACCCATCCATCTCCCACGGGGTCTACTTCTGTGTGTTTTTATGTCCCTTGGAATCCAATATAATATTTCAGTTGTTCATCAATGGTCTGTTCTTCTGGCAATATGTCCAGCCCATTGCCATTTCAGTGATTTCACTCGGGTCTTTTCCTTATCCACAAGCATAGGCGCCGACTATAGGGGGCAAGGTGAATCTTGCCCTCTAATAATTTTACTAGGGGGCAGTACCCACCCAATATTTTTGGTCCTGTTTAATTAAATAATTCCTTTGTCCTCATAAAGTGGACGAAGTTCCACCTTATGAGTCCAAATCGATTTATTTCCGAAAAGTTTATAAATAACAAAATAAGTACACTTTTTTCCCATATAAAGCACTGCTCATTTGATAAGAAACTTGATTTTATGCCCCGTATTTTGTTCGGCATGTCCTCGTGATGTTTAAAACAATTACGAAAAATAAAATAAATAAAAATACTGAAACGTATAATCTCTAGCGCCTTTATGTATCTATTTATCTTTTGCGCTTCTCATTCTTTGTTTGAGTAACAGCGCTAATTTTTCATATTTTTGATAAACCTTTGGAAACAAAATCTCTCGGGATATTTTTTATAAAATCGCAGGCTGAATTTCATTTTTAAAAATATTAATATTCAGAAAAATAATATTTTTATTTCCTTGTTTATTTGCTGATGAGCAACTACAACTGCGTTTCAAAATATACGTCGAATATTGTAGTTTATCTTTTTGCTCCCCATCTTTTAATTTTTATTTCCCTCCTGCCCCGTTACTCTTATTTATTCACGCCAGAATGAATGCAGGCCTAAATAATCACACCTTATTATTCACGCCTGCCCTCTCAATACTCCGGTGAAGTCGGCGCCCCTGTCCACAAGTTCCTCTTATCTTTCCTGGTTATACCAAGCATGCATCTCTCCATGCTTCTTTGAGTTGTCTGCAGTCTTTGTATATCTTTTTTAGTTAAGGTCCATGTCTCTGCTCCGTACGTAAGCACTGGCAGGATGCATTGATTAAACACTTTCCTTTTAAGACATAATGGCACCCTGCTCTTAAAAATTGTACTGTTTCTTCCAAAAGCTCCCCATCCAAGTTTTATACTCCGATTAATTTCTTCATCAATGTGACCCTCACTTGATATCTTCTGCCCAAGATAAATGTAGGTATCGGTTGTCTCAAGCTTTTCTTCATCAATCGATAAGTCTTCGTTTCTTGTAAAAGCATTGTACATCATTTTTGTCTTCTGAAAGTTCATTTTTAATACTACTTCTTTACTCTTATCAGCAGGTTCCTGGATCGTACTCTGTAGCTCCGAAGAGATAGCTGCAGGGAGCAAAATCACTATACGCCTACCTGAATGCCGTTGTCAATAGCAGTCGCACACATATTCAAAGTCACATACGCATTCGAGCAGGACTCAAAGGGCAATGTCTCTTTGAGTCCGGCAAAAAAATTTAGTAAATATTTTTTTTTCTTCTGATATATTCCCTTGTGACTTGGATCCATCCACTTCAACTGGGAAGTACGGTTCACAACCTGAACCGAAATAAACAGATTGTTTTGCAAAAAATAAAAAATGCCACAGAAGAGAAAAAAACCTTGGGAAAAAGAAATATTTAAAATTAAATGTAATCAATAGAGTAACTTCACTGATTGTTGACGAATACAATCTACACGAACTAGAAAATGAAAATTTCGCCCCTCCAAGTAAGAGAATGAATCAGTTTTATGCTATTATTTCACTGCAGATATTAATTATAATTTGTTTTGATTTTTTTAATTCCAAACATTGCATCACAATTTTTGTATGCTAATCTGGTACTGACATTTTTTTCCGTTGGAAACACTGGAAACATCATGATGAGATTTTCTGATATGTTTGTTTAAATCTATTTAATTCCGAATGTCATGTACATTTGGATATTGATCTCTTTATCGGAGTCATAGTAATCCAAACATATTCTCGCCTAGCTGGAAAAACAACTGCTACTAAAGTAAAATATCTCGCAGGAAAAAGCAGTGAAAGCAATTTATACTTCTCGCCTTTTCAGACGAGTGCCAATCAATCCTTACGTGCCTATCGACGAAAGCTTGGAGACCCTCTGATTCTTAATCTCATTTTTACGCACTCGAGTGTGGAGACGAAACAGATAACTGGTCGGTGTGCTAATCCATGTACTTCATTTATTCTGCTAAATATACAGATTCTGATTTATTAGGACTGAAAACTTTTCCTTCGGAATACATAATTTGGAGTAGGCACTCAATTAACATTCCAGAAGATCTTTTTAAGAGATAGTTAAAACAGTAACGTCTTCTTCAAGACCGATACACAGCCCATATGTTGCCATCTCACATGTCGGTTAATGATAGCACGTCAGCCCACATTCCTGCATTGGGGAAAGTTCTGGTATATTTGAGAAACGCATTTGCATTTAAAACTAATCTTAAGATAATGTGTGTTGCTTTAAAAGTGAAATACGCTATGTTAAGATTTGTTATGTTCAGCACACCGGGAGAGTTACTCAACTTTTAACGTGGTTAGATTCAGGGGAGGCGGAAAGTGAGGTTCGTTGACCGAGCCCGATGTTTCGAATTGTAGTGCACCCCCTCCCTTCCCGTTTCCCGGAACAAGCAGAAGAAAAACAATGCTAAGGAGCTTTGTTAGGGATTAGGACCACCTGACCACTTACAGGCCGTCCAAAGAGTACGTCCGTGAATTTTTACTATTTTTAGACTCGCCCCCTCCCCCATGTCACATTTTGTCCGATTGTTGACACCCCCACCCTAAAAAGTACGTCCTAATTCCCGCTACCTCCTTTATTTTTGACAACTGCTTTTAGAATTCTGTCGAGAAACAGAAAGAAAACATGTAGCTATTTAAAGGGATCTTCCATATATTAACACTTTTTCTCCAGAAAATATTTATTATTTAGGCATTAATTTATTTCCAAACGCCACCCGAACTTTATCATTCTGAAATAAAAATCTACAAATGAACGCACGCATTCAAGGTTTTCAACACTCCCGATCATATAGCATCCACAAAACACGATAGATTTGATACTTAATATTAATTTTCTGATTTAGCTAAATATCATCAGAAATCTGAAATATTTCATACCTTTTTTTTAACTATTCAAAGAAAAAAAAAGAGAAAACAACTATATTTTTGCCGCTGATTACTATACCTCCCCCCTTCCCCATGTCACATTTGGTCCGGTTGTCAGGAACCCCCTCAAACTGTAATCTCGGACGAACTTTATGTACGGCCCCTTACGTAGAGAAACTTTCTAAGGCACATCACAACAGAAAAGCGCACATTCGCCGAATAAAAAAAAATAGAAATAAAAATCTTGGCTAAAATTATTGAAATTATTGACCGGCGGTTCCGCCGCCACTGGTTAGATTAAGATTATTTTTCAATTTGGAATAAAATAGTACCCTTCATTAGCTGTGCTGAACCACCGCCTCACCAAATGTATTGGAAGGAGGATTGCAGGTGTAGATAGAAGTATTTTTACTTTTAGCACTGTATTTGTATTTCTTGTATGTTATTTCGTGTATGGCATTAATCTTATATGTATGTAGCATGGTTGAAAACATGTAGGGGGCAAGTATGTACGTAACCAGCGGCGTATTTAGAGGGGGCAAAGGAGCTTTGCCCCCCCCGAAATCTGTTTCATTTTGTATGTTATCTGTCAAAATAAGGTTAAATAATCAAACTGTGCTTTCCAATATAATTTTTATATATGTATGCTAAATCAAAATTTGTGTTATGAAAAAAGTTTCTGAATCATGAATATTTACTGCTGGAAAAATCCAATTGCTACGTACGGATTCAGTGAAAGATCATTGCGCGAAGAAGACAGAGGTCAGAGAAAGAAGGGTGGCTCATATCCGTGGTCAAGAAGATAGCTGTAGGTTTTTGCGGCGCCAACTTCTAATTGACCAGACCAGGGCTGGTGTCACGTCTCACAGCTCCTCTCTGCCTGGCGCCGGTCGTTACTAGGACACGTGCAGTGACACTCGACACCTCACTTCACTGCCATGCCACCTGTTTTGATACTTTACTGATTACGAGCTGTGCGTTGACCATGTGGGTGGATTCTTTCATTTTCAAACGGAGTGAGAAAGTGAAACTTCTGTTTCTGTTTTGTCTGTATCCTTGTAATTCAAAATCAGTATTTATTCGCCCTTTCCCGCAGCTGCTTAAAACAGTTTGTTGAGGTTATTTCAAAAATGAAACGATTTCATTATTGCTCTTTTTTGTTTGAGAAAGTCTGTTGACTTTCTGTAACAAAAAAAGAGCTGTGGAAACTGAAACGCTAGCTGAACCCACTGATATTAAAGTTCCAAACCAATGCGTTGAAAGCGGGAGTAATCCGGAAAATTATGAGCTTCAACCAAAACGCATGACGAATGACGGAAATGCAGATGGTAATGACATAGATTCGAACGACATAGGATTGTATGCAGGTAACAGTGAGCTTGTTAATTCTTTGAGCGACGAGAAAAAAGTTGATTTGTTACATAGCATATGGAAACCTACTGCGAAATATAGATTTCCTAAAAAAAAAAAACAGTTCCAGTCGTAATAAAAATCATATGAGAACATTCCAAATTAAATGGCTAGAAGAGTATAAGTGATTGTCATATTCACGTCTGAAAGAAGGTTCATTTTGTGAATATTGTGTTTTATTTTACGAAAAAGATATTGCTGGTAAAGGCAAACATCAGACTTTGGGTAGCCTCGTCACAAAGCCTAGTACCGATTTAAAAGATGCGAGAGAAATATTAAAAAAACATGAAAAGAATAAATATCACAAAGACGCTGTATTGGCAGCTGAAAATATTGCATCAATAATTCATAAAAACAGGATAGTGTAATTTTACAAATGAATAAACAGAAAAAGCAAGAGATAACTGACAACAGGAAAATGTTGATTCCGTTTGTGCAAACAATTAGATTATGTGGAAGGCAGCAGATACCTCTTAAGAGAAAAGTTGATTCTGGAAGAATTTCGCTTGAGGAACCAGCAAATAATGATGGCCATTTTCGCACTTTATTAAGATATCTTGCAAATTCTGGAGATGCCATTTTAAAAGAAAACTTAGAAACTAGTGGAGGTAATAGCATGTATACAAGTTCAGTAATACAGAATGAAATAATAAACATCTTTGGGGAACTTATTCAACAGAAAATTGTAGCAAAGGTAAAGCATTCAAAAATTTTTTCAGTGTTGGCAGATGAAACAACTGACATTAGTCAAATAGAACAGTTTTCACTGTGCGTCAGGTATTTTGATGAAGAAGAACTGAAATTAAGAGAAGATATTCTGGCTTTTATACCAGTGAAAAATTTAACAGGCTGTTCCCTTGCAACAATAATAATGGAAAATTTATTGAAATTGGGTTTTGATTTGAACGATATGAGAGAGCAGGGGTATGATGGAGCTGCAGCAATGCGATGACAGTTTCGTGGAGTGCAGGCCTGTATTAGAAAAAATATCCCAAAGCAATATAAGCTCATTGCATGTCCCATTCCTTGAACTTATGTTTGTCGGATGTTAGCAATATGCCTAGCATAAGGAACTGTATGGGAGTTATATCAGAAACATGTTAGTTTTTCCACGCTTCTGCTAAACGTACCAGTGTTTTGAAAGAAAGTATCCAGCGACTGATACCTGATTGCAAAAAAGTTAAGATGAAAACTCTAGGTGAAACTCGATGGATCCAAAGGCATGATGCCGTTCTTATGTTTAAAGAAGGTCTGCATCCTATTATATCATCCTTAGAAGCGATTGAGCAAGAAGAGTCAGCAGAATCATCTGTCAAAGCACACACACTTTGCTCAACTCTATATGACAGTTTTCATATCTAGTGGCAAATTTTGTCCTTAGTAAAATATTGTCCATCACATACAACCTATCTGAAAACCTCCAAAACAAGCAAATCGACTTAGTCGATGCATTAGAAAAAATATCAGAAGTTACAACACTGCTAAGCAGCATGAGAACTGAAGCAGAAACATTATTCAGCTTAATTTATGATGCTGTAAAAACATTGGCTGTAAGCCTCAAAGTAGCAGAAGTTCCACGTAGATGCAGTATACAAAAAAATAGATGCAATGTCCCATATTCAACTCCAGAAGAATATTTCCGCAGAATTATATTTATACCCTTTGTAGATGATATAATTGAATCATTAAATGAAAGGTTTCAATCACAAAAAAGAAACACTAACTTCATTGCAAAACGTTCTACCAGTTTTTGCTGTGAAGAATGATTATTCCCAAATATTATCTGCAGTGAAAATGTATGAATCTGATTTTGGATATTCTGATGTAACAGAAAGCGAGTATCAATTATGGTGTCAAAAATGGGAAAGGGAAAAAGCAGACGTGCGCCCCAAAAACGCAGTTGAAAGTTTGGCATCATGCAATAAGAACTTATTTCCCAACATTTATATTTTGCTTCACATCTTGGCAATTCTTCCTGTAACCACAGCATCAGTGGAAAGAAGCTTTTCCAGTCTTCGTCGATTGAAATCTTATTTGAGAAAAAGTACATCAGAGTCAAGACTGAATGGGCTAGCTTTATTATCTATTCATAGAGACATTCAAGTTGGAGATGAAGAAGTCATTGACAAATTCCGAAATGTACCAAGAAGAATAAATCTCAGTTTTTAAGAATTAGGTGAGTCCAATCAATTTCATTATTTCTCAAGGAGAAATTTGTTTTGTCACTCTTTTTTTAATATGCACTCATCAGCTTAATTTAGGTATATATGTATGTTATATACCTAAAAAAACTAAAAAGAAATACCTTTTTTTTTATTATTAACATGTTTTATTTTTTATTTTATTAACTTCCATTTTATCCTGGTGGATTTCAGAAACTTCCAATTTTTTGGCCTCCCCGAAAAAAATTTCTGCATACGCCCCTGTACGTAACATAAGAAAATGTTTGTCAGCCATTGTTTTTATGCGTCACATTTATACGGTGAAGAGAAAACCATCTCCGTGCACTGTGCACTGCTAATATTTGCACATACGTAACGTGCATATGAGCCTAATATTTTTCATGGTTAATGGGTTCTCAGGGTAACGGGTGTGGGGAAGGGTTACACACAGGGACAGACCTAGCGTCGGTTCAATGGGTGCCCGGGCGCCAGCTTCTGGAGGCGGCAAGACACCTCAATTAAATTTTACGGTTGACAAATTAATGTCAGTGAAGTGGGAGAAGTTAAGAAAACGTTTTACTGCGAGAAATCGTTATGCTACGTAGCACGTTTATTTTTCTAGTAAAAATATTCATTACATAATTCAGTAGAAAACGACTTGAAATCAGAGAATAATTTTTATTGACTGACATTTTTATTCTAGATTTTGTTTTTAAATCTAGGAAATTTCAGTATCATTATGTGCGTGGCCAGGGCTATGACAATGGGCCAATATGAAGGAAAAACACAGTGGACTTCAAAAAACATAATTTTTCGATTTAAAACCCTGATGGATTTAAGGCATTTTGAGCGGCTCATACTTTAAATCTAGTCGTAAATAACGACGAAAAAACCTTGTCTTCGTATAACATTCACTGGAAACTGAAGGAAAGTGACGTCATATTGTGCAGAAGCACGACGACCTCTCTCCCATTACGAACTTTTGTTGCCCAGCAACACCAACACGCTTGTTTCCCCGCTCGCATGTATGAACATGGGATCGGTTCCACCGGTGTTTCACACACGCCCCGGTACACACACCACGGTTCCACAAGCAAGGGCACTCACACCCCCGACGCAACACCATACATACCGACGGCGGAGTCTCCTAGAACGACGGGGGGCCCGACAAGGCCTTTCGAAACGTGCATGTAGGAGGAAGTTCCTCCTATTAATGACAACATCAGAGGAGGCAACAGCCTCCCTCTAAAAGCACACACACACAGAACCGGCACACGCCCGACAACAACAATAAGCCTTTGTCTTCGGAGTATCCTAGAAATTTTTAGGCACACTAGAAATTTTTAGCATTAGTCAAGATCATTTGTCTTCGTATAAGACCCCCAAATCATGGGTGCTGGGAGAGGCCCTAATGTGCTTTTGCATGACGCCCCCTACCCCATACACGAACTTTGTTTCAACACAACATCTTCACACTGTTCACCATGCCCCAGGTAAACACCTGGTCATGGTTCACTGATGTTTACACACACTCCCACCACGTCCCAACAAGCAACACCAGACAAACCCCCGAGCCATACAGATCCTTCGAAGAACTCGAAAGGACCCGCACACAAAAAGGCGGCGAGGTCACCTAGAACGGCGGGTGCAACCCGAAGGTACACCCGGAACGTCCATGTAGGCGGACAAAAGTCCCCTTCAGAGGTGACCAGGTGACAGCGACCCGGACGGGAGACTGTCAGAGGACAGCGGGCCGACAGTTACACCAAGGCACTAACATGACCCATGGCAGGTGCCTCCCCGGCCCACATCCACACGGAACCGGCACATCACAAGCAGCAAATACACAACACCCTCCCTTCAGATACCATCCATTCACACCACACCATAAGAGAAAGAGCAGAGACAGAACCGAAACACTCACTTCCCCCGACTCACACAGCCTCCTGCCGTCTGGGTCAGCGGCCAGCACCGCCAACCACGACCGGAGAGAAGACAAATTAAACTACCGATGAAAGATTTGGAGGCTATCCTCCACACCCTCCATCAAAACAACAAACACAAGTCACAAAAACATAACACCAGGAAAAGCCCAACATTCCCGAAGAAACCCTCGGGTTTCAAGGGCCGAAACTAAGGGGGTAAGTTACCCCAATAAAAGGTGTAGTTGCTCTTGGTCCCGGTAACAATCCGAGGCCAAGTCCCCCACCGATACCTAAAGGCTCGGTCGGCCAAAGTGCGGGCGTCCACTCTCGCCCTGTCTCGGAGCTCACACTTGACTTGAAGGTTAACCGTTGTCGGAGAGAAGCCTGAGTTAGCCGTCCGGAAATGCAGAACCCTGTTCCTCTCCCTCCACATCTTATAACAGACCTCGGTGATAATCATCCTCCAGACCTCCCTGCCCGCCACCGTGGCAAGATGTAGATAAAACACATTAGCCGGGTGAAACTGGAGGGCGTCAAGCCTTTTGTGCCAAGCCCAAGTCCGGATTCCCTGCCAAACCGGGTACGCCATGGGGCAGGCCCAAAAGAGATGGAACCTGTCCTCAATGCCCGCACACGAAAGGCACCTATAGGAAGAGATGCCACTCCACCGAAACTGCCTACTCCTGGTTAGAAGGACATTGTGGGCCAACCGCCACCTAAAGTCCCTTTTCTTGCAGTCCACACCCGTCGAATGAATACTCATCCAAGCCTCTCTCATAGAGAAATTCCTTGGAACGTTGAAATCTTCGACGACGTGTTACCTAGGCCTAAGGAGCAGGTCAATGTACATCTACTGCGTGTTCTTCCCGTCGCGGTCAGCTTCCGCAAAGTCCTGCAGACGACCTCCAAGCTGGTAAAACCTACGCATCCTCTCGCATCGGGGGCCAACAAATCTGTGACCGGGAACGTATTTGGACGAGTCCCACCCCGTGAAAGAGGAGACCAAAGGTCCACACGGGTGTTCGGCGACCAGGGCTCCCTTCACACTCTTAAACTGAAGTGCACTGAGCCATGTTGGAAGGTGCTTGACTTCCAAACTCCCCTCCGACCTAGGACAGTACAGGACCGCCCGAGCCACCTCCTCGGTCTTCTTCCCGGCCCAAATGAAGCCAAAGACCGCTTTCTCTATCTGCTTCATGAGACTTCCGGGTGGGGACTCAATTTCCTCGGCAACAGTGCATTTCGAAACCAGAAGCGCATTAGCTAATTTGGCCCGATTCACTCTCGAAATGCCCACATCCTGCCACCGTTCTTGCTCCTTCTTCATCTCCATCGGAACTTTACCCCAGGTGCTCACGTGGACCCCTTCCTTAGAAAACTGGATACCGAGTATCCGAACGGGCCCATCGGTCACAGCTAAACCTATAACCGCTGAACTCTCCCACTTGCCGCAGAGCATAATACTCGACTTCTCATTGAGACGGGCACCGGTCGCAATTCAGTACTCAGCGAAAGCATCCAGCATCCCGTTCAAGCTCCTTTCTTAGTCGACGAAGAAGGAGACATCATCTGCGTACGCAAGGTACTTCAACGACTCCCCCTTCCCGGGACCGGAAAACCCCTAACACTATCCTTTCCAGCAACTCTTCTCAAAAGGGTCTCCAAGACCGAAACAAACAAAAGGGGAGAGAGTGGGTATCCCTGCCTCAGTCCTCTTTGAACCTCAAAGAGGGGGAGAGACTACCGGCAATAATGACTCTCCCGGAGAGGTCTCTGTACAACGCCCCAATCGCACTTCTTAGAAATACTCCGAAGCCGTGGGCTTCTAACAATCTTCCGACAAACTTGTGCGATACCCTATCGAAAGCCTTGCTCTGGTCTGCCAAGAAGAGCCCCACCTTAATGCCCTTCTCGCCCAGGTAAGTGATAATGTCTCTTATGCACCTAGTATTCCATTGCATCCGGCGCCCCCCGATACCACACGTCTGGTTAGCACCAATAAGATGAACGACCACCTTAGCAAGCCTGCTATTGATGACCTTCGCAAGGATCTTATAGTCCACTGTGGAGAGAGAGAGACACCGGTCTCCAACCACTTAACTCCCTCGACGGGGCGTCAGGGGTGCACAGCAAAGTAACCATGCTCCTTTGCATGGTCCATGGCATACGACCCACCTGCACAATCTCGTTGTACACCCTGGTAAGTCAGGACGCTAACACATTAACAAACTTCTTGTAAAACTCCGACGGGAGACCATCACAACCCGGAGACTTACCTGGCGAACGGGCCTGAATCATCACCCACACCTCAGACACCGAGAACTCCTCTTCGAGACTATCCAAGTCCTCGTCTGGGATCCTCGGCGTACCCACCAACCACATATCCATGACGGCAGGAGCTATTTCCTCACTGCAAAAGAGATCGCCGTAATACCTAGCAGCTTCCTGCAGGATCTGCTTATTATTGCCCCTCACCTCAGAACCATCAATATCAAGAACTTCCAGATTCTCCCTCTTCCTCTCCGCCTCGAGCTTGCGGTTAATGTGATTAATATCCCGCTCCTGCTCAAAACTCCTAATAGCACCTTGAAGTTGAACTTCAGAGCCGATGCCTCTATAAAAGTTGGAAATATCTTGCCTGATCTGGGTAATGATCCCAAGGTTACACCCGTCTTCATTACCCTTCAGAGCCGCGTTCAGGAGGTTCATGAGAAAAACCTGAGTCCCCGCTTAGCTCTTGCCAACTCCTTACCCCGAGCAACCAAGGTGCTCCGGACCTCGTCCTTCGCCCTCTCCCAACCGCCGATCTCGTCATCGGTGTCCGTCTCTGCACCCGCCTCCAAGATCGAACAGATACGCGACATCGCTTCAGCGTCGTCTAACATTGACACGTTTAGGTACCACGGTGTCGCTTTCCTCTCCCTCGGCGCCTGCACACAGACGTACATCACAACAACGCTGTGATCAGAAACAAACAACGGCTGTGAGTTCGGGTTAAAAACCTCGGCCCCCATAACCCAGTCCATCTTCGAGACCAACAACATGTCAATCCTTGAAGCCAAATGATTCCTGTGCCAGGTGAACACCGGCTCCTGTGGGAACAGCTGCCTCCACACGTCCTTAAGTTGCTGGTTCTTAATCAGATCCGTAAGACCCCATCTGTACGGCTCTGACCACCTGCACCTGTGAGTACTCAACCGGTCGATGTGGTTATCCACAACCGAGTTGAAGTCCTCCCCGACGACCAGAAAATCTTTGCTTCCCCTAAGGAAGAACGGCAGCTGGTCATAAAAACCGCTCCGGAGAGGACCCTCTACCGGAGCATAAAAACACACCATCTTAATGGACATCAATCCGCTATTAACCGAAATAGCCACCACGCGACCGTCCCCATCAGTCTGCATCTGCGTGATGATACCCTCGTACTGCGGCTTGTAGACTATGGCCACCCCGCTGAAACCATTCGCTCCAAGCTAATACCTACACTTCAGCCCGGTGTTCCTACGGAACGCAAAAACCTGCTCGGGCTTTTTATGGTGAGTTTCATGCACCAGCAAAAAATAAACACCCGACTCCCTGAAGTAACCCACGAGCCACTTCTGCTTTTCGACGGTGCGGAGACCGTAAACGTTCAACGTGCCAATACGCAGATAGGTGCCTTGGTAATTATTTGCCATACTTACCTTAATCTGAAAAAGGAAGCAGTATGTTAACAAAAAACACCACATAAGACAAACGCCGCCCCGGTGGCGCGGTGGTCTGAGAGATGGCCTCTGATCATTCGTCCGAAAGGGGTCCGGGTTCGAATCCCGTTAGGCGTGGATATCTCCCTTCCCTGGAACCAGTGACCCTAAATTATGGACGGGCGATTGCTTATAGCCAATTGAGTTGCTCGCGGTGGTCGTTAAACCTTCAATCAAAAAAAAAAAAAAAAAAACACCCGTGTTCAAAAACCGAGGGAGAGGAACATAACCAGAAAAGCAACTCACCTTCAAGATCTTGATCTATTGCATCCCTCTGTCTCCTTCGTATTTACACTGTCCCTCCGTCACCGGCTTTTATGTCCGGCACCCGTCGGAACGACGTGCTCCATTCCGTCGAATCCCGACTTCGCCAACTTGGCAAGATCCTTCGCCGCGTCAACGTTGGCCTGGGTCAGCCGCCTTCCCTGACGCTTGAACTTGGCCCTCAAATCTTTGGTCATCTGCTCAGCCAACTGTTCTTCGTCAGAATCCGTAGAAAACTCGGATTCCCTGCCCAAAAATGTACTATTACCCATAGTATCGGAGTGCTGCTTGGCCTCCGATCTCCCGTCGCTGGCAGGCTGGCACTCTTCGACAGAGTGCCAGCCTGCACCGGCGGCCTCCCGTGGCAATTCAGCGTCGTTACCACGGTGGCCGACGTTCGCAGAAGACTCGGTCACAAGCACCGCTTCACTGCGGGGACCCTCCTCGGACTCCGTTGGCGTCCGCAGGAGGGGTGGAGAAACCGTCCCAGATTCCCCGTCGGGAGTCCAGGGCCGCTGCTGACCCTCCACAGCTCCGCTATGGGATGCAAGCTCCCTGCCCACTTGCAGGAGAGCCCGTGCACTCAATCCCGACTCAATCCAACCAACGGCGTCGTCGGATTGCCCCGGGAACATATCCTGCACTGGATCCGTCGCTGGCTCCGTTGCATCAAAACTCAGGATTTCATCAATTTCAGTCGTGTCGACTGCACCAAAACTCTCAACTTCGTTATTTTTTGACTAGATGGTAGTGCAGATCTCCTCGACAATACAAACATAATCATCACTAACATTACATACACTAGTGACATCAATTTTTACCTTTTCAAACCCATTATCAGCTTCCAGTTGGAAATCATTACCGTCGAAAAATTCCACATTCTCATCCACACCAGTCACACGAATTTCTCCTACTGTTTCACTTGACCAAACCTCCATTTTCTCACTATCTTTGCTCACCCTTTCCACATCCTCGTCAATAATACTGACTCCATTTAACTGATTTTCCATTTGCTTAATAGACTCATTAGAGAATTTCCTTGACTTTTTGGTAACCGTAGTGTAGCCGTCTCCAGATTCTGATGAACGAACCCTCTTGTCCACCGTGAGTTGACCTGTAGAAAAAGAATTATCTTTATCATTTTTTGGAGAACTTTTCTCCGCCTCACCATTACTTTCATTTACCTGCTCCACATTGGAATTACCTTCGGCTTCCTCCTGGTCACTCCCCGAGCCACGAAGTTGGTGGGTTTCTACTACCTCGCCACTCAAGGAATTTTCCCTGGCTTCAGGAGCTTACCCCACCTTCTCTGTGGCGTCAAACGCCTCTAAAAGATCATCTTGGTTTACCTGGGATTGTCCGGCTCCGGCCATCTGGGCAAAAGTACGGACAACACATTCTGGTCTCTTGTGTTGTGGAGACTTGCAGTTCCCGCAAGGATCTTTACAGTCCTTGATATTATGTCCAAGAGCTCTGCAATTCTCGCAAGCGTATTGAGCACAGACAACAGAGATGTGCCCCCCATGTCAACATCGCCGGCACACACGGACCTGTCCATTGTACACAAAAAAAAATAATAATAATGCTTTGTGGTTGGGTAAAAGAGGAACATTATTTACTTGATTTGCTATGTAACCTTTATGAATATGAGCTCGGAGGATTAAAGTTTGACAAAAAGGCACAGATCTAGGCCTTATAATTAATGTTATATTTCAAAAAACCTACTAATGGGGAGGTGTTTCATAGAAATTAAAAGTGTATTTTTTATACAATCTAGCCAGTTTTTCAAGAACCCGCACTACACTCCAACAGATCTCTAACAACAAAATTCTAAGTTTTCGATAGACTAACTATTCTGTGAAATGATCTTTCGATATAATGAACTTTTAGGTAAAGTAATCCTTCGGTGAAATGAACTTTTCGATCAAGTGTCCTTTCGATGAAATGAACTTTCAGGTGAAGTGACCTTTCGGTGAAATGAACTTTTCGGTCAAGTGACCCTTCGGTGAAATGTACCTTTCGATCAAGTGATATTCGGCGAAGGGATTTTCGGTCAAGTGACCTTTCGATGAAATGAACGATACCCGAAGCATTGTCGTATTGGAAGATCCCATCCGCCTCAGGGAAGATAATAATCAGCGTATATGGGTGCACGTGGTTGTCAAACATAGATTCATAACGAATTCGGTCCATTCTACAGGCATGAGTGAACACAGAGAATGTCAAGAAAACATTCCTCAGACCATAACGCTGCCCCCACCAGCTTGTGTACCACCAGCAGTGGTTGAAGAGTGTTTGTTCTCCGATGTTTCTCGTCTTATACACCAACGTCCATCCGTTGGTGAAACAGAAAACGTGACTCATCGGAGGAGGCAATCCTTTGCCAATCAGCGGAGGTCCAATTCCGATATTGCCATGCAAATGTAAGCCTTTTCTGCCGATGCACCTTCGTTAGCATAAGTGCAGTGACCATCCGTCTGCATCGGAGCCCCATACGCAGCAGGGTTCGCTGAACTGTCGTTTTAGACACACTTCCGGTACCCCCCTGGTTCATTCGGCTAGTGAGTTGCTCCACTGTAGCGTGTCGATCGGCTGTTACGCACCTTCGAAGCCGACGTTCACCTCTAACATCAATGTCACGTGGTACTCCGCACTTTCCACATTGCTTATTCGGAATGGTGCCGTTTCTCCAATCACGATACACTTTAACCACAGTAGCACGCGAACAGTTCACAAATTGCGCTGTTTCAGAAATACTGCCACCCTTGGCCCGAAAGCCGATAATCATCCTTTTTTGCAAATCTGATAAATCGCTCCTTTTATGCACGACAACAACGAGTGATATGTTTTCAAATTGCCTACAGCACACCTTATATACCCTCCAACCCAGCTCATGACACGTGCCTTCTTTCATTGGCTACGCGCTGTTGACGTCAAAAGTAAGAGGTGGTCACAATGATTTGACTAGACTGTGTATATAAGATACCGAAGATTCGTTCATCACTCTAGTATTTGCACAGAAAATTCAGACTTTTCTTACAATGGAGTGTATGTAAAGATCTTTACCGTAAGTTATTAGACGACAGCTAAATAAAAGAAATGCTTTCGTATGTTCAAAATCAATGCGCGGATTTTGCAGCTGGGGATGCATGATAATTTTTTTTTCCATAACAGCTCATACCCAACCTAAATGGGCACGCGATGCCATATATATATCATCATCAGCCATTTTCAATCCACTGCTGGGTGAAGGTATCCCCAAGTTTCTTCCACAATTGTCTCTCTTGAGCCTGTCCCCTCCATGTTGCTCCAGCATATTTTCGAAATTCATTCATCCAAATCCCATGTGGTCTCCTTCTTTGTCTTTTCCTGTCCCTCGGAATTCAGTCTAAAATTTCGGTTGTCCACCGGTGATCCATTCTTCTGGCAACATGTCCAACCCATTGCTATTTCAGTGATTTCACTCTATTCATGATGTCGTTCACTTCTATCATTTTTTTATCCACAAGTTTCTGTTCTTATCTTTCCTGGTTACACCAAGCATGCATCACTCCATGCCTCTTTGAGTTGTCTGCAGTCTTTGTATGTCTTTTTACGCTTTCCAACCGTAGGTTGAAGAAGCGTATATGCTCCAGCTTTGTCCGCCCGTCTGTCCGTCCGTCTGCCCGTCCGTCCGTTCGTCCGTACGATAACTCACGTGAAAATGTTTCGATTTTGACGAAATTTTAGTATGTGGTAGGGGACCACCTGGGGAAGAACCCTATTGAAAATGGGCGAAGCAGGGTAAAAGGTCAGGACATAGGAGCGGGATCCATTTCATTGCTCTTATGCGTCATAACTTGCGTAGAAATGGTTCGATTTCGATGAAATTCTAGTATGTGATAGGGAACCACCTGGGGACAAACCCTATTGAAAATGGGTGAAATAGGGTTAAAGGTCAGGACATAGGATCTGGATCCATTCCATTGCCTTTATGCGTCATAACTTGCGTAAAAATGGTTCGATTTCCATGAAATTTCAGTATGTGGTAGGGAACTATCTGGGCATGAGCCCTATTGAAAATGGGCGAAATGGGGTCAAAGTTCTGGACATAAAAGCGGGATCCATTCCATTGCCTTTATGCGTCATACCATGCGTAAATATGGTTCGATTTCGATGAAATTTTAGTATGTGGTAGGGAACCACCTGGGCACGAACCCTATTGAAAATAGGCGAAATGGGGTCAAAGGTCAGGCAGGGCATAAAAGCGGGATATATTCCATTGCCCTTATGCGTCATAACTTGCGTAAAAATGGTTCGATTTCGATGAAATTTTCGTATGTGGTAGGGAGCCACTGCGGACAAACTCTATTGAAAATAGGCGAAATGGGGTCAAAGGTCAGGACACTGGAGTGGGATCCATTCCATTTCTCTTGTGCATCATAACTTACCTAAAATGCTTGGAATGCGACAAAACTTTATCATGTTGTTCCGGAGGTTTAGTGAACCGGTTCTGTTGAATATCAACGAAATGGGGTCAAAGGTCATTGCACAAAAGCCAGATTTATTCCACAGCAATTATTCTCATAACTTGCGTAAAACTGCTTCTATTGCAACGAAACTTTATCATGTTGTTCCGGAGGTATAGTGAACCAGTTCTGTTGAATATCATCGAAATGGAGTCAAAGGTCAGGACACAGGAGCGAGATTTATTCCACAGCCATTATCCACATAACTTGAGTAATAATTTCTGGTATGTTGGAAAGCGTATCATAATCAATGCATTGAAGGATTTTACTAACTTGTTAGTTAAGGTCCACGTCTTGCCTCCATACCTAAGCACTGGCAGGATGCATTGATTAAACATTTTCTTTTAAGACATAATGGCACACTGCTCTTTAAAATTGTACTGTTTCTTCCAAAAGCTCTCCATCCAAGTTTTATACGCCGATTAATTTCCTCATCAATGTGACCCTCAGTAAATAACTTTTTCCCCAAGACAAATGTAGGTATTGGTTGTCTCAAGCTTTTCACCATCAATCGATAAATCTTCGTTTCTTGTAAAAGCATTGTACATGACTTTTGTCTTCTGAAAATTCATTTTTAATCCCACTTCTTTACTCTTGTGAACAAGTTCTTGGATCACACTCTGCAGCTCTGAAGTGGTAGTTGCAAATATGACTACGTCATCAGCAAAACGAAGGTAAGTTAAGTAATCTCCATTAATCTTTATCCCTTTGGTTTCCCAGTTCAATGATTGAAAAACTTTTACAATGTGGCATTATTTGAAGACCTTCTTTAAAAAACAGCCGTCGCAGCACAATCTTTAACATCAGGTCTCAAAACACATTATATTTAAAAATTTATTAAGTTAAAAACACAAATGAATTACAATGACACATGAGCGCTTTCGGGGTCGTCAGCGACACCCATCATCAGATGTGTGAATACTGAAGCAATTTGACATGTACTGAAGTATATATTTACAACGTTCAGTGACGTAGGAGTTAGAGTTATAGCGCAAGCACAAAGTCTGCGAAATACAATCGACACAATACAATAAGCTTAATAGATTCAACAATAACTATATATTAGGTTTGTTTTCTATAAGAAGTGTCCAGGGGTGAGGGATATTGTATGGAATATCACCGTTGCATGCAGTCTTTTTATGATGAATTATATACAGACTTTCGGTGATTAAAGTCAGAAACTTATTAGGAAGTGATGCAAGAAGTGTGACACTATCCCAGTCGGGGTGAAAGTTTCCTGTATGGACTAACATGGCTAATGAGGTGTTTTGAGTACCCATTTTTATGTTGTATTTGTGTTCCTTTAAGCGTGTTGACAAGTTACGCCCTGTGGATCCGATATAAGTGCGTATTTCACCGTATTCATCTGTGGGGATCAACGGGACACTGTACATACCAGTTTTGTTTGCAATATCCACTGGGTCTCTATCGTTTTTAAGCATTGCCATGATGTTTGTAGTTTTTACTCCAAAGTTTAATTTGTATTTATGGCAAACGTTGCGCAATAATGGAGTAAGACTAGGGATGTAATCCATGGATCCAATATACTTAAGTTCTGATGGATCAGATATGAGGGCTGTAGAGGATCTTCTAAGTAATTTTTTAAGCTCTGAATTTACTATGTATGCTGGGTAACTATACTGTGCTGCTATGTTCTTAATATTAACAATTTCATTACGTCGTAATTCAAGGGTTGAACAATGTGAAATAGCTCTGCGAAGCATAAATTGCAATGCCGACAACTTACAATTCCTGGGATGAAACGAATCATTAGGTATAATACATACAGAGCTGGTTGGTTTTCGATAAACGGTAGATTGGATGGTATTAGTAACAGGGTCTCTGAAAATAGTAAAGTCTAGAAATGAAAGGCTGTAATTTGACTCTAGTTCCACTGAAAATTTAATAGTGTTGAAATGGCTGGAAAATATAGAGGCGAATGTGTGCAGTTCTTTAACGGAATGTGGCCACAAAACGAGTATATCGTCGACATACCTGAGATAACATAATGGCTGTAGATGATAATTACCAAGGACAGCAGTTTCGAGTTCTTGAAGTATCAGTTCACGAAGGAAAGGAGATATGGGGGGAGCCCATGGAGGCACCTTGCGTTTGTTTGTAGATAAGATTATCAAATTTAAAATAGCGGCGATTTGAAACCAGACGAAGAGCTGATAGAACATCTTGAGTCTCAGATAAAGGTAAAATATCAGTCAGTTTATTGAAGATAATATCATGGGTTAGTTCAATAGGTATATTGGGGTACATTGAGATAACATCTTCTTATAGAAAACAAACCTAATATATAGTTATTGTTGAATCTATTAAGCTTATTGTATTGTGTCGATTGTATTTCGCAGACTTTGCGCTTGCGCTATAACTCTAACTCCTACGTCACTGAACGTTGTAAATATATACTTCAGTACATGTCAAATTGCTTCAATATTCACACATCTGATGATGGGTGTCGCTGACGACCCCGAAAGCGCTCATGTGTCATTGTAATTCATTTGTGTTTTTAACTTAATAAAGTTTTAAATACCATGTGTTTTGAGACCTGATGTTAAAGATCGTGCTACGACGGCTGTTTTTTTAAAGAAATTCCTATCAGCACGAAAACCTTCTACATTTTATTATTTGAAGAGCTTGGGAGATATGGTGTCACTTTGTCTCACTCTCTTTCCAATTCTTATTTGTGCCGTATCCTTAAATAACCGAACCTTTCCACTTGCATTTTCATAGATGTTATTAACGATGCTAATGCATGCATCTCCAATACCGCAGGATTTCAAAGATTATATACATATATACCAGATGAAAGCCCGTGAATAATGACGGGGAAAAATAAAGTTTATGATACAGACATTATTGACATTTATTTATTCAGTTATTGAGTTCCACGTCAATAGATGGCGACGTTGGCTCGCAGCTTTCTGAAAATTTCCCGAGCAGTCGGTTATGGAATTTGATACGACGGGCTGTCTGTTTGTTATGTGTTTTGTAACACCTTTAGTCCCTATTTCGTCAACACTTCCTTGTACACAACATTTTTCGTATAGACTGACTATGAGCCTTGTATCAATTTCCCCTGTTCTTTTCCGTGAATTATTTTTATCTTGACGTCGTCAGATCGTCGTACTCTTGACGTTGCAACATACAAATGGCTAAACACAGGTTCAGGTAGTGAACCGAAACTCATGATGTAAAGTTTCTCGTAGCCGCCCCGGGGACGCAGTGGTATAAGCGATGGCATCTCATCATTCGTCCGAAAGAGGTCCGGGTTCGAATCCCGGTGAGGCATGGATGTTGTGTTTGTCTTACGGCACTGGTTCTCTCCCTATCCTGGAACCAGTGACCCTAAACTAGGGACGGGTGACTGCTTATAGCCCACTGATTTGCTCAAGGTGGTCGTTAAACCTTCAATAAAAAACAAAACAAAGCGTTTTCGTATCTCTAGAGTTGACTGTGTGAGGTAACGCATCTCTGACGTAATGTAAGAGTGATTTTGATTAGATGACGTCACGCCAGCAGCTGTGTTCTTTGTTGCTATGGCAACAAAACAAAGTGGTATACGCGTGGACTGTGCCCGTGTAAGTGATGACGTCACCAACACGAAAAGCTACATAGCCCATTGGAAAGAAGAGGCCATGAAACGAAAGTTCTTATGACTAACTTAATCCCAATTTTCAACTTATTATTTCTAATTATTTATTTTTTACTACTGCAAGCAAATTATATTTATAAGGGCCACAGATATAGTAATCTTAACCCTACACAAAATTTAATATTACACCCACTTACATTTTTTTCACAACATTGGCACAAGAATAAAGCAGTTTTGACTGGAAAACATAATGCAATAAGGGTTTTTAAGAGACTTTAATCACAAGAATAATAACTGTATTCACTTCCGGTAAAAACTTGGAGAAAATTCACAAATCTGAGATCTTTTTGGTCACATGACAATCGTTCGTTTCAGGGCCTCCTATTTCCAGTGGGCTATGGAAAAGCTAAGCGTAACGTCACAAACATTTGTTTCTCCTTTGTTGTTATGACGACTTAAAAAGTGACACGGAGGTGGAGGAGGGCTCTAGCAGATTCTTATATATACACTGTCTACCAACAAGTAATGAGACACCCCTGCAATCGACGATATCTGCGGTCCTGATACACGTCACGGCCGCCGCCGTTAAATATCGTGTGGGAAACAACAACGCAACCAGTCGCATGCAAGATGCCTTGCAGTTAGGAGCTCTCTGATTTCGAGAAAGGTGTAATCGTCGGGTATCACAGAAATGGCCGATCCATACGTGACATATCCAGCGAGTTGAAGTACCCAAAATCGACAGTGGCCTACGTAATTGGCAAGTGGAAGATGAGAGGTGACTGTCGGAATGTGCCCCGACCCGGCATACCCACAAAACTGGGAGTTAGAGACCGACGGGTGCTGGTCAGAGAAATTCAGAAGAACCGCACCAAATAGATGGGCCACATCCGCGAGGAGTTTCGACAGGCATCCATGAGTGTTCTTTCGATGAATACCATCCGTGAGAAAGCCCACCTGCTTGGTTATCATGGATGTGTTGCCGCCCACAAGCCTTTGATCACCAAGTCCAATAGCGCTGCTCGCAGGGGTGGCGGAAAGTGAAGTTCGTTGACCGGGCCCGAAATTTCGAATCGTGGTGCACCCGCTTCCCGGAACAAACAGAAGAAAAACAATGCCTAAGGAGCTTTGTTGGGAATTAGAACCACCAGACCACTTACCTAGAGGAACTTTCTAAGACATATCACAACAATTGACATATGCCAAATAAAAACATAAAAATAAAAATCTTGGTTGAAATTGTTGAAATTATTGACCGGGCCCTGAAGGTTCCGCTGCCACTGGCTGCTCGGCTAACGTGGTGCAAAGAAAGTCGACCGTGGACCGTTGAACAGTGGAAACAGGTTCTCTGGAGCGACGAATCAAGGTTCACCCTCTACCGTTCGGATGGCAGGGTCTGGGTTTGGCGTCTGCCTGGAGAACGCCTCTTGCCGGAATGTATTGTGCCAACTGTGAAGTTCGGCGGCGGTGGAATTATGCTATGGGGGTGTTTCTCCTGGTATGGCACGGGACCCTTGGTCGCAATTCCTGGTAGACTCAACGCCGAGACCTACTACACCATTTTGGATGACCACGCGCTTTCTACGTCGTGGCAGTTTTACGGGGTGGACCCATGTTACTTTCAGGATGACAATGCCACCTGTCATGTTGCGAGGTCCACCATGGCTTGGTATGGTAACAATGGGGTTAATCGAATGGACTTACCTACGCAGAGCCCGGACCTTAACCCTATCGAGCAACTCTGGGACGAGTTGGAGCGCCGACTTAAGGGTGCCCCCACCGTCCGAAATCGGTGAAGGAACTGACCTGTCTTTTCCAAGCCGAGTGGAAGAAAATACCGCTAGCCGTCGTACAACGCCTGGTTGAGAGTATGCCTTGGAAGGTCGCAGCTGTAATCGCCGCTCGTGGAGGCTCCACCAACTATTGAAGGTGAATAAACTTCATTTTCCTTTGCTATCACAGGTGTCCAATTACTTGTTGGTATATATATATATCATCATCATCATCATCATTGTCAACCATTATCAATCCACTGCTGGACGAAGGTCTCCCCAAGTTTCCTCCACAACGGTCTGTCTTGTGCCAGTCTCCTCCATGTCACCCCTGCATGCTTTCGAATTTCATCCACCCATCTCCCATGTGGTCTTCTTCTGGGTCTTTTCCTGTCCCTTGGAATCCAATCTAAAATTTCGGCTGTCCATCGATGATCTGTCCTTCTGGCAGTATGTCCAGCCCATTGCCATTTCAGGGATTTAGCTCTGATCATGATGTCTTCCACTCTTGTCATTTTTCGGATCCACGAGTTCCTCTTCTTATCTCTCCTGGTTACACCAAGTATGCACCTCTCCATGCTGCTTTGAGTTGTCTGCAACCTTTGTATGTCTCTTTTAGTTAAGGTCCACGTCTCTGCACCATACGTAAGCACTGGAAGGATGCATTGATCAAACACTTTTCTTTTAAGACATAATGGCATATTGCTCTTGAAAATTATGCTGTTTCTTCCAAAAGCTCTCCAGGCAAGTTTTGTACGCCGATTAATTTCTTCATCAATGTGACCCTCACTTGATATCTGCTGTCCAAGATAAACGTACGTATCTGTTATCTCCAGCTTTTCTCCATCAATCGATAAATCTTCATTTCTTGTAAAAGCATTGAACATCACTTTTGTCTTCTGAAAGTTCATTTTTAATCCCACTTCTTTACTCTTGTCAGCAAGTTCCTGGATCATACTCTGCAGCTCTGATGGGCTCGTTGCAAAAATGACTACGTCATCAGCAAAACGAAGGTGGGTTAGATAATCTCCATTAATCTTTATCCCCTTGTTTTCCCAGCTCAGTGACTGAAAAACACCCTCCAATGTAGCATTAAAGAGCTTCGGAGATATGGTGTCACCTTGTCTCACTCCCTTTCCAATTTTTATGTGTGTTGTATTTTCAAACAGCCTAATCTTTGCACTTGCATTTTCATAGATGTTATTAATAATATTAATGTATGCATCTTCAATACCGCAGGTTTTCAGAGTTATTGTAACTGCTGATGGTTTCACCGAATCAAAGGCTTTTTCATAATCGATAAAAGCCATGCACAATGGAAGTTCATATTCCCTCGCTCTTTCAATTAGTTCCCTCAGCACATGGATATGATCTATTGTGCTGTAGCCACTCCTGAATCCAGCTTGTTCTCTCGGTTGAGCCATGTCCAGTGTTACCTTCAAGCGGTGTGAAAGAACTTTAGTGAAGATTTTATAAACTACTGATAGGAGGCTGATAGGTCTGTAGTTTCCGAGATCCTCAATGTCACCTTTCTTATGTAGCAGGATCATCGTAGCGGTGTTCCAATCATCAGGAATCTTTCCTTCATTAAGGCATCGAGTGAAAATTTGGGCGAGTACTGTTTCGATTTCTCCAATTGCTTCTTGTATGATGTCTACAGTAATTCCATCTTCTCCTGGAGCTTTTCCCCGCTTCATGTTCTTGATTGCATGTGCAACTTCTGCTGGAAGGACTGGAGGAACTCTGGTATTGGTATCTTTCATGATGTCTGGAGTGCATGTATCATCCCTTTCATATAATTTGGAGTAGAAATCTTTCACTCTTGTCAAAATTTCGCCTCTATTTCTTGTTACAGAACCATCTTCTTTTCTCAGTGCCATAATCTGTTTTCTTCCCTTACTGAGATATCCCTTTGCTATCTTTAGGCTTTGGTTGTTTTCAATTGCTTTCCTCACTAGTTCACAGTTGAATTTTCTTACGTCTTCAGTGATACTTTTTCGTACTGTCTTGCATAGCTCTATATATTCCACTTTGGAAGTCACATCTTTACTTGTCCTCATCTCTCTTCTTTTTTGCATCAACATTTTCGTTTTTCCTGATAATTTATTTACATGCAACTTGTTCTTAGACCCAGCTAATTTTGTTGCTGTTTCCATAAGAGCTTTGGTTACTTTTCTGTTAACTTCAGAGATGTCCACTTCTTCCGATGTTAGGCCTTCTAAAGCAGAGAACCTGTTCTTCAGTTCCAACTTGAAGGTATTATGGTGTTTTTTAAGGTTGGTTATGTCAATAGATTTTGTTTGTCTTATGAGCTTGCCACGTTCAAGTTTAGTGTTGAGGTGCATCTTACATCTCACCAATCTATGGTCACTACCTGTGTTGAACTTGTTTAGCACACTGCAGTCTTCTATGACAAATTTTTTGTTACACATAATAAAATCAATTTCACTTGTCGTCCCATTTGGATGTCTCCATGTCCATTTCCTGTGTGGCTTTTTCTTGAAAAAGGAGTTCAAGATGAAAAACCCTTCTGCCTCTGCAAACTCAACGAGAGTATTTCCACGCTGGTTTCTGTTGCCGTGACCGAATTTACCTACTGAAGTTTCATTCTGTTGCCGTTGCCCTATTTTTGCATTGAAATCTCCCATAATTATTTTCAAGTGCTGCTTACCTTTATTATTTAGATGACAAATTTCCTCATAAAATTCTTCAATTTCTTCTTCAGGATGACTTGTGGTGGGTGCATAAGTTTGAATAATCTGAGCCTGGTATCTTCTCGATAGTTGGATAACGAGTCGTGCAGCTCTGTCAGAGGAACTTTCAACTTCTACCACTTTATCCTTCAGTTTCTTGTTTATTATAAATCCAACACCACTAGTTCTGCCAGTATCTGTCCCACGATAGTAGAAGAGATGTCCACTTTTCAGTTCGATGAGATCTTCTCCTTTTCTCCTTACCTCACTTAGCCCCACGATGTCCCACTTGATTCTATGTAGTTCCTCTTCCAATTCAAGAAGCCTTGAATCAGAAGATAGGGAGCGTCCATTGTACGTTGCCAAGGTCAGCATCAGATGGCAGCCTAGTCCGGTCCTCCGGGGATTCTTAGCACCCTCTGCCTTCATGTCGCACTGGCCGCTGCCTTGGCCAGGTACATTCCAGCTGCCGGAGACTGAGGGCCAAGATTTAAGTTGTGGAATCATTTTGGAGGGGTTTGGCCATAACTCACCACGCTGGCCAAGCGGGTTGGTGAGTGTGGGATAGAATTTCCTCTGATCCCGATGGTATAGTTATACCGCTATTGGCGGTCGTCAGAGCCCCTTTAGTGGGAACAGGATGCACCACGAGAAGGCGGGGTTGACATTTGTCAAGGAGAGGCTGTGATGTTACGCATCACCTGACCTTACATCCACCTGACCTTATATATATATATATATATATATATATATACTTAAGAGCAAAACTGAAGACTAAGGAAATATATATATATATATATATATATATATATATATATATATATGAAATAAATGAAATAAAATCATATTCATGTTAGGGTGTTATTTATTATTATTATATATATATATATTGAAGTGCCAGAAAAACTGTTACACCAGTCTAATACTTGGTAGGTCCCCCACGGGAGCGCAGAACTCCACTAGCTTCTGAAAATATGCTGCAGGCAATGCACACCATACTTCCTGGAGAGCGTTACACAATTTGGGGGTATTATGAGGTCTCGGACTCCTGTGTTCGATAGCGCGTTGCATGGCATCCCAATTGTGTTCTATCACGTTCAGATCTGGAGACTTGGGTGGGAAAGGCAACACCCCAAACTCAGATGAATGCTCCCCTAACAATAATGTGGCGTCCCGACACTTGTGTGGAGGTGCATTGTTCTGTTGGAACAGGCCCAACCCTTCAGCATGAATGCAGGACATGAATGGGTGTACCTCGTCAGAAATGAGGCGCACATAACGTTGGCCGGTCACAGACGTTTGTAGACGTACCAGGGGTCCCAGTGAAGTCCAGCTAAACACACCCCATATCATTACGGACCCCCCCCCCCACCCGCCGGTACAGTTCCCTGTTGACAGGAGAGGTCCATGGCTTCATGGGGTTTAAGCCACACACGAATGCTTCCATCTACCCGATACAGTTGGAAATGCGACTCGTCAGCCCAGGCTACTTGTTTTCAGTCATCAAGTGTCCAGTGGCGGTGTTGCCTTGCCCAAGCGAGGCGCATAGATCTATGTCGTGCACCCATCAAGGGCACTCGAGTTGGGCGTCGGCTCTCAAAGCTCATATCGTGTAGGGTACGTTGCACAGTCCGGACGCTGATGCTTCTTGAGGCTCCAGCATTGAATACCGATGATACCTGCGAGAGTATTGCATGCCTATCGCGTGAAACGATTCTTGACAGCCGACGATGGTCACGTTCACCCAATGTCTTTTTACGGCCACACTGGTATCGTAGGTTTTGCCGGAATTCTTGTAGTCACGGTGCACCATTGCAATGGTGGTCAGTGAAAATCCGAAATACTATGGCCCATCTCACGAGCGCCAACTATGACACCGCGTTGCCATAGTTGGCGCTCGTGAGATGGGCCATAGTTACTATTTGTCATTCTCATGCCGAAAACAGCTCTGACAGCTGGCAAGGATGTCTATCGCTTTATATACGCACTGACGGACGCAACTGAGTATCCGCATAGGTGACGTTGCTATGTATTTTGCATAAGCTCGTCTGTACCAGTTTTTCTGGTACTTCAGTGTATATATATATGCGCTATATATATACACTGAAGTACCAGAAAAACTGGTACAGACGAGCTTATGCAAAATACATAGCAACGTCACCTATGCGGGTACTCAGTTGCGTCCGTCAGTGCGTATATAAAGCGATAGACATCCTTGCCAGCTGTCAGAGCTGTTTTCGGCATGAGAATGATATATATGCGCTGGGATGTAAGGTCAGGTGATGCGTAACATCACAGCCTCTCCTTGACAAATGTCAACCCCGCCTTCTCGTGGTGCATCCTGTTCCCACTAAAGGGGCTCTGACGACCGCCAATAGCGGTATAACTATACCATCGGGATTAGAGGAAATTCTATCCCACACTCACCAACCCGCTTGGCCAGCGTGGTGAGTTATGGCCAAACCCCTCCAAAATGATTCCACAACTTAAATCTTGGCCCTCAGTCTCCGGCAGCTGGAATGTACCTGGCCAAGGCAGCGGCCAGTGCGACATGAAGGCAGAGGGTGCTAAGAATCCCCGGAGGACCGGACTAGGCTGCCATCTGATGCTGACCTTGGCTACTTACAATGGACGCTCCCTATCTTCTGATTCAAGGCTTCTTGAATTGGAAGAGGAACTACAAAGAATCAAGTGGGACATCGTGGGGCTAAGTGAGGTAAGGAGAAAAGGAGAAGATCTCATCGAACTGAAAAGTGGACATCTCTTCTACTATCGTGGGACAGATACTGGCAGAACTAGTGGTGTTGGATTTATAATAAACAAGAAACTGAAGGATAAAGTTGTAGAAGTTGAAAGTTCCTCTGACAGAGCTGCACGACTTGTTATCCAACTCTCGAAAAGATACCAGGCTCAGATTATTCAAACTCATGCACCCACCACAAGTCATCCTGAAGAAGAAATTGAAGAATTTTATGAGGAAATTTGTAATCTAAATAATAAAGGTAAGCAGCACTTGAAAATAATTATGGGAGATTTCAATGCAAAAATAGGGCAACGGCAACAGAATGAAACTTCAGTAGGTAAATTCGGTCACGGCAACAGAAACCAGCGTGGAAATACTCTCGTTGAGTTTGCAGAGGCAGAAGGGTTTTTCATCTTGAACTCCTTCTTCAAGAAAAAGCCACACAGTAAATGGACATGGAGACATCCAAATGGGACGACAAGTGAAATTGATTTTATTATGTGTAACAAAAAATTCGTCATCGAAGACTGCAGTGTGCTGAACAAGTTCAACACAGGTAGTGACCATAGATTGGTGAGATGTAAGATGCACCTCAACACTAAACTTGAACGTGGCAAGCTCATAAGACAAACAAAATCTATTGACATAACCAACCTTAAAAAACACCATAATACCTTCAAGTTAGAACTGAAGAACAGGTTCTCTGCTTTAGAAGGCCTAACATCGGAAGAAGTGGACATCTCTGAAGTTAACAGAAAAGTAACCAAAGCTCTTATGGAAACAGCAACAAAATTAGCTGGGTCTAAGAACAAGTTGCATGTGAACAAATTATCAGGAAAAACCAAAATGTTGATGCAAAAAAGAAGAGAGATGAGGACAACTAAAGAAGATGTGACTTCCAAAGTGGAATATATAGAGCTATGCAAGACAGTAAGAAAAAGTATCACTGAAGACGTAAGGAAATTCAACTGTGAACTAGTGAGGAAAGCAATTGAAAACAACCAAAGCCTAAAGATAACAAAGGGACATCTCAGTAAGTGAAGAAAACAGATTACGGCACTGAGAAAAGAAGATGGTTCTGTAACAAGAAATAGAGGCGAAATTTTGACAAGAGTGAAAGATTTCTACTCCAAATTATATGAAAGGGATGATATATGCACTCCAGACATCATGAAAGATACCAGTACCAGAGTTCCTCCAGTCCTCCCAGCAAAAGTTGCACATGCAATCAAGAACATGAAGCGGGGAAAAGCTCCAGGAGAAGATGGAATTACTGTAGACATCATACAAGAAGCAAGGGGAGAAATCGAAACAGTACTCGCCCAAATTTTCACTCGATGCCTTAATGAAGGAAAGATTCCTGAGGATTGGAACACCGCTACAATGATCCTGCTACATAAGAAAGGTGACATTGAGGATCTCGGAAACTACAGACCTATCAGCCTCCTATCAGTAGTTTATAAAATATTCACTAAAGTTCTTTCACACCGCTTGAAGGTAACACTGGACATGGCTCAACCGAGGGAACAAGCTGGATTCAGGAGTGGCTACAGCACAATAGATCATATCCACGTGCTGAGAGAACTAATTGAAAGAGCGAGGGAATATGAACTTCCATTGTGCATGGCTTTTATCGATTATGAAAAAGCCTTTGATTCGGTGAAACCATCAGCAGTTACAATGGCTCTGAAAACCTGCGGTATTGAAGATGCATACATTAATATTATTAATAACATCTATGAAAATGCAAGTGCAAAGATTAGGCTGTTTTAAAATACAACACACGTAAAAATGGGAAAGGGAGTGAGACAAGGTGACACCATATCTCCGAAGCTCTTTAATGCCACATTGGAGGCTGTTTTTCAGTCGCTGAGCTGGGAAAACAAGGGGATAAAGATTAATGGAGATTATCTAACCCACCTTCGTTTTGCTGATGACGTAGTCATTTTTGCAACTACCCCATCAGAGCTGCAGAGTATGATCCAGGAACTTGCTGACAAGAGTAAAGAAGTGGGATTAAAAATGAACTTTCAGAATACAAAAGTGATGTTCAATGCTTTTACAAGAAATGAAGATTTATCGATTGATGGAGAAAAGCTGGAGATAACAGACGCGTATGTTTATCTTGGACAGCAGATATCAAGTGAGGGTCACATTGATGAAGAAATTAATCGGCGTACAAAACTTGCCTGGAGAGCTTTTGGAAGAAACAGCATAATTTTCAAGAGCAATATGCCATTATGTCTTAAAAGAAAAGTGTTTGATCAATGCATCCTTCCAGTGCTTACGTATGGTGCAGAGACGTGGACCTTAACTAAAAGAGACATACAAAGGCTGCAGACAACTCAAAGCAGCATGGAGAGGTGCATACTTGGTGTAACCAGGAGAGATAAGAAGTGGAACTCGTGGATCCGAAAAATGACAAGAGTGGAAGACATCATGATCAGAGTTAAATCCCTGAAATGGCAATGGGCTGGACATACTGCCAGAAGGACAGATCATCGATGGACAGCCGAAATTTTAGATTGGATTCCAAGGGACAGGAAAAGACCCAGAAGAAGACCACATGGGAGATGGGTGGATGAAATTCGAAAGTATGCAGGGGTGACATGGAGGAGACTGGCACAAGACAGACCGTTGTGGAGGAAACTTGGGGAGACCTTCGTCCAGCAGTGGATTGATAATGGTTGACAATGATGATGATGATGATATATGCGCTATATTTTGTGGTTTGTTCCGGGCGCAGAAACGCCTGGTTACATCGCTGTCGAGAACGTCGTGCGAAACGCCGGTTAAGAAGTGAAGAAATCTTAAGAATAAACTAAATTCAAGAACTTTGCCTTAGATGCACGATTAGAACTTGCAGGAGAAAATAAAGTGTTTATTAAAAGTTAAAAAAGTTAAAAACACCATGAGCTCTTTCGTGGCTGATACAGCCACATCTTCAGATGGAAAGACCCGAGTGCTCGGAACCCGACAGTTAAATACAGGAGCAAAAAACAGGTCGTTGCCACTAAATCCGAAGAAATACCTGATAACAGAGGGAAAACACAATCATATTAAGGCTACATATATACATAACTTAAAGTTCATGATTTCTATTGTTAAACAATAATCTCCACGGTTGATGTAAGATGGCAGAAAGTTCATCATTACAACAAATATTAAAGTTTTGAAAAATATACATACTTTCGGTAAGTAGTAATGAGTTCCTGGAGGGTGGAACCGCAAGGATGGTAGTCTCGCTCCAAGTGCGAGCCTTTATTGACTAAGCGAGAGACGGCTGTAGATTGTGAACAGATTTTCACACTGTACTTATGTTCAGAGAGTCTAGTTTTTAATCTTCTTGAGGTCATGCCAATATAAATACAGTCGTCATCATCGTTCTCTTTCGCTTTAAGGGGAATGCAGTACACTCCGTACTTATCAAACATATTAACACTGTCTCGATCTTTTTTAACCCTAGCGAGGATGTTCTGAGTTCGAGTGCCAAACGACAAATTATAGCGATGGCACACATTTTTCAGGATATCAGCGCATTGTGGTATGTAATCCATGGCTCCAACGAATTTGGTGGAGTGAATCGCCCTTGTTAGAGTTGTGAATGCTCATCTTTGAACCTTCCCCAAGATGCGATCAACATGCGTTTTATCATAGCCATGTGCAAGAGCAAGATTATAAATCCTCTGCAACTCAGTCCTACGTTGATGAAAAGAAGAAGAATGGGAAATGGCTCCGCGGACAAGGAAGTTGATGGAAGCTAATTTGTGGCTGATGGGATGAGCTGAAGAGTACGGAATCAAATTAGGGACAAAAGATGGCTTTCTGTGAACAGAATACTGTAAAGTGTTGGAGGAGTGGTCCCTCTCCAGAAGAAAATCTAAGAACGGAAGAGAAAAATTAACTTCAACTTCAACTGAGAATTTGATAGAAGGATAGAAGGAAGACATAGTATCTGCAAAGTGATTAAGTTCCTCAATGGACCCTGGCCAAAAAATGAGGACATCATCAACATACCTTAGGTACAGAAGGGGCCGCACAATGGGGTCAAAGAGGGCATGGGATTCAATGTCCTGAAGGATTAACTCAGCTAAAAGGGGGTGAGAGTGGGGACCTCATTGGGCACCTTCTAGTTGACGATACACTTGACTATTAAACCTAAAGAAGGAACGATTTTTGATCAAACGGAGGGCCTGCAGAATGGAGTCAATTTCTTCTGGGGCAGCTAACCCTAAAAGGGAAAGTTGTGATTCAATGAGGTTATGTACTGAAGGAACAGGAAAGTTTGGAAACAGAGAAATCACGTCAAGTGAAGCTAAAAGGAAAGGCTTATTGGAGGTTTCGAAAGAACGGATTTTATCGATAGCTTGAACAGAATTTAGAACAGAAAGCCTAGAAGGGGAAGACACAAGAGGGGAAAGAAACTGAGCTAAACATTTCTCCAATGGGCGAAGGGGCTCGCGTATCCGGAAACTAAGGGGCGGAGAGGGTAACATTCTTTATGCAATTTTAATTTCCCAAAAAGTTTTGGTACGCGAGGCCCAAGGGGTGGGCGCATGGATTTGACAATAGAAAGAGGAAGGTTTCCATAATTTTTTAACTTGCTTAAAGCACTAATCGTTGCAGAGGTGGGGTCTAAGGGAACGATTGTGTGAGGAATATCCTGTAAGGCGGCATTCATCTTAAGAATGTAATCATAATTATTAAGGATTATCAACTGGGCAGACTTATCAGCAGAGATGATCGCAACGTTAGGGTTATCTCGTAAGTTCTTCAGTTGAAGTTTTTCGTCCTGGAAATCCGGAAGTTCAGTCGATTTATTGCTCCTCAGTATGGCTTTGGACAACTTATACCGAGTTGGCTCTCGCTCGGGGGATGGAAGAGCCTGGACGATGTGTTCTGCTTCTGGAACAATTTTGAACTTGTTAATTTTTGTCGCCGGATAAGAGAACTTAAGGCCACGTTGCAAAGCCCTACTTTGGACAGAGTTCAAGGGATGATCACTTAAATTGAGATAGTTAACATTGGTAGCTTGTGATAGTGCTCGCCTTTGATGATATGCATTAGAATACTTTCTCTCGGTATCCAAAGCCACCAAATTACAGAGCTTCTTCATATGCGTAACCTGTATATGCCCAACCTCAGTAGAACAACTGGCCAAAAAGGTAATCATAAGTCTATCTAGGAGAACTGGATGTAGAAATTGAATTACATGTTGGTAAGCAGTATACGACCTCCGTTGTAAATAATCTATCGTTCATCTCTTCACCCGAATTTCACATAGAAGTCTCTTGCGTTCTGCTGTTGATGTAATAGTTTTGTCTCGTCTGGACAAGGGGGGACATCTTAAAGAGAGGTATTTAGGTAAAACTTCTAAACCTCTGCAGTTGAGTAGGAACGCGAAATGTGTTTCTTGGATTAACAATTTCCTCCTGAAATATCGAAATATTTTAACTGAGTGTTCCGCACCACGGGTCCCGAAAAACATTGTAAGAACTTAAAAACCAGTTCGCATACCAGAGTCGGCTTTGTCCAATGCAATAAAATATTCGTGCTGTAAATCAACGAAATACAAGAACTTTGCCTTAGATGCACGATTAGAACTTGCAGGAGAAAATAAAGTGTTTATTAAAAGTTAAAAAGTTAAAAACACCATGAGATCTTTCGTGGCTGCTACAGCCACATCTTCAGATGGAAAGACCCGAGTGCTCGGAACCCGACAGTTAAATACAAGAGCAAAAAACAATCTGCAGCCCTCTCTCGCTTAGTCAATAAAGGCTCCCACTCTCCCACTTGGAGCGAGACTACCATCCTTGCGGTTCCACCCTCCAGAACCTCATTACTACTTACCGAAAGTACGTATATTTTTCAAAACTTTAATATTTGTTGTAATGATGAACTTTCTGCCATTTTACATCAACCGTGGAGATTATTGTTTAACAATAGAAATCATGAACTTTAAGTTATGTATATATGTAGCCTTAATATGATTGGGTTTCCCCTCTGTTATCGGGTATTTCTTCGGATTTCGTGGCAACGTTCTGTTTTTTGCTCCTGTATTTAACTGTCGGGTTCCGAGCACTCGGGTCTTTCCATCTGAAGATGTGGCTGTAGCAGCCACGAAAGAGCTCATGGTGTTTTTAACTTTTAATAAACACTTTATTTTCTCCTGCAAGTTCTAATCGTGCATCTAAGGCAAAGTTCTTGTATTTCGTTGATTTACAGCACGAATATTTTATTGCATTGGACTTAAGAATAAAGCCTTTTCGTTATAAGTTTGACCGTGTGGTGTGGACTCATTTGCGCCTGAAACTCACTAGAAAGAAGGACTCCTGTGAACCCATTTGGCTGTCAGATTTGTTAGTCAAAACGAGGCGGTGGCTTGCTTACACAGCAAAATAGCTACATAGTTGATAATAACGTCTCCGACTTTACAAGCATGATCTTTTTCTTTTACAGAAGACGTGCTAAAAATAGATATACCCAATATTTGTAACGTAATACTTTAAATACATGAATTTTTTTCGAAACTTTGAATGGTAACAGCTAGGAAAGATAGATTCAACACAGAAATTAAACACTCTGTTGGTATTTCATCGTGTTTTGTTAAATTCCTGAAAATTAACTTGTTTTTGTTTATTCGCAAATTGCTCGAAGACATGTACAAAAGTTATACAAACTGTTCAAATCTGAGATTTTATTTCATGTCACAGTACATTTTCTAATTAAACGTCATTTGCCACATACAGGGTTACTGACACGACTTATACATACAGGAAACATTTAACTAGATGCTCTTATAGTGTTACAATAAGTAATCGTGCATTAAAATTCCCATAAAGTGATGACTTCAGGGTTTGATGAAGCGTGCTCCTAAATCAAATTATTCTCTTCAGTCTTTGGCTTAGATCCGTAAACAATCGAAGATTCCCACAACCAAAGTCTGAACTGGTCAGGATTCTGCTGGGAATAAAACAAAGATTATATTCTAATTAAAATTCATTGCATGACTTACAATAAAACTTGCATTATTTAGAAAGAAGCTGGTCACATAGAGATATTTCGACAATTTGCTGCATGAATTGTGTAAGTTCAGAGACATCGCTGAAGGGCCCGAAAATTTTCTTTCTTATTCTGCCTCCCACCCAGTTCAAGATGTGACATTTTTCATTTCTACACTTTCCAACCGTAGGTTGAAGAAGCGTATATGCTCCAGCTTTGTCCGTCCGTCTGTCCGCACGATAACTCGCGTAAAAATGGTTCGATTTCGATGAAATTTAAGTATGCCGTAGGGGACCACCTGGGGACGAATCCTACTGAAAATGGACGAAATGGGGTCAAAGGTCACGACATAGCAGCGGGACCCATTCCATTGCCCTTATGCGTCATAACTTGCGTAAATATGGTTCAATGTCGATGTCGTAGGGGACCACTTGGGGACTAACCCTACTGAAAATGGGTGAATTGGGCGGTCAAAGGTCAGGACATAGGAGCGGGATGCATTCCATTGCCCTTATACATGATAACATGCGTAAAAATGGTTCGAATTCGCTGAAAATTTAGTATGTGGTAGGGGACCACTGGGGACGAACCCTATTGAAAACGGACGAAATGGTGTCAAAGGTCACGACGTACGATCGGGATTCATTCCACCGCCCTTATGCTTTATAACTTACGTAAAAATGCTTCGATTGAGACAAAACTTTATCATGTTGTTCCGTAAGTATACTTTACCGGTTCTGTTGAATATCATCGAAATGGGGTCAAAGGTCAGGATACAGGAGCAAGATTTGTTCTACTGCCATTATCCTCATAACTTGAGTAATAACTTGAGTAATGATTTCCGGTATGTTGGAAAGCGCATCATAATCAACGCATTGGATGATTTTACTAACTTTTTTTTTTATTTAAATGTGGTCTGGACATTTTTACAAATAATAATGACCAGAGGCGTAACTAGGGCTGGGCTGGCGGGGTGGCTGCCCCTTGCGCAGCTCAAGAGGGCGCAAAACTCGCTCCTTAATGTGATTAAAATTGGAACTTTTCCACCAGTTTCTGGTACAGTTTTTTTGCGCCGTACTTTGTCATTTGCACATTTACAGAAATTGCATATACAAGGTCTGTCCGGAAAGTATTGAGACTAATTCAATAACAGACGTTTAATTAAAGTTATACTTACATAACATTAAAATTCCTCAAAATAACATCCTTGAACATCAATACACCGCTGCCAGCGGTTCTGCCACGCCGCGTAGCTTGCCTGGAAGTCGGGAACAGGGATCGCTTTCAAAGCACTCGTCGAGGCAGTTTGCACGTTTGTAACCCTTCGAAAATGGTGTCCTTTCAGGCTGGATTTGAGCCGGGGAAACAAAAAGAAGTCAGCCGGGGCCAAGTCAGGGCTGTAGGGAGGTTGGGGCAGCGTTGCCACGTTGTGTTTCGCCAGAAACTCTCTCACTCTCAGCGACGCTTGGCTCGGCGCATTATCGTGGTGAAGAACCCAAGTGTTGGTGATCTCCGTGCGAACGAGCGCAACTCTGTTCTTCAGCCGTTGAAGCTCTTCCACGTAAAATGCAGCGTCAACCGTTTGTCCGGGTGGTACGAACTCCTTATGGACCACACCTTTACAGTCAAAGAAGACAATGAGCATCGATTTCATCTTAAATTTGCACATTCGAGCCTTCTTTGGTCGAGGAGACTCGGGAGTGTGCCACTCTGAGCTCCGTCTTTTCGTCTCCGGATCGTACTCAAAGACCCACGTTTCATCACCTGTTATCACTTTCTCAAAAAAAAAAAAAAAAAAAACCCGGTTTACTCCTTACACGGTCCACAAGCTCACGAGAAATCGATACACGGTTGTTCCTCTGTTCATCGGTCAAAACCTTAGGAACCAATTTGGCGCAAACTTTCCGCATCTGCAATTCTTGCGTGATGATTTCATGCACAATGAATTTCACGATACCCACGTGCTCTGCTATCACTCTAACACTCAGAACTCGGTCAGAGTCCAAAACCGCTTTCACCTTTTCCACATTGACCGAAGTGTGAGACGTTGAAAGGCGCCCTGGGCGTGGCTCATCCTCGACGCTCTCTCTTCTCTCTGTGAACATTTTGTGCCACCGAAACACTTGAGCTTTCGATAAAGCATCCTTCCTGTAGGCTTTCTGTATCATAGTAAGCGTCTCGGTCGCGGATTTTTCAAGTTTAACACAAACTTTACCGCGTATCGCTGATCGACACTCTTCTGCATTTTGACCGTTACGCGAAGTTCACACAGCTGTCCACTTCGCAAGCGATCATCACTCTTGTAACGTATACTCTATATTCACTTTCCTTTTGATTTTACTATCTCTGGTTATTTTATTTTACTATGTAAATTATCTTCTTACTGAACGAAATATTATTTCACCCGCTGAATGAGATCTGGCAATGAGTGTAAGTCATGACGTGATGGTAGCTAGTATATAGGCGCGTTCATCGAGACTTAGGGAGAGCTTTTGTTGTTGTTATGAGAGAGCGTTGTTGTTTACGGAGAGCGTTTGTAATACGAGGAGAGATTTTGTTGTTATGAGGAGGGATTCTTCATTATTGTAAAACAAGTTGTGTGTGTGCCTTAGATGACCAAGAGTCTTATAATAAAAAAGTTGCCGTAAGTTAGTCTTTCTCAATTCATAGTTTTTGTCAGACCTCTGTCTGGCTGTTAGGTTTATAACATTAGTTTATTACCATAAATAACCAGCGTTAAGACTTTATTCACGTTCGTAATTAACTAGTAACAACAACCATTTGAATTCACTATTTTGAAGCTTAGTACAAGTATATCATTAGCTAGCTGGTAGGAAGAGCTTATTCATTATAATTAGCTTAGCGGAAAGCAAAATAAAGCTAATTCATTATACTCTGTAAAAGCTCAGAGCCAAATGGTGACACATCGATCGTTTACCTAACATACCCCGTCACTCGTCACGCCCGGAGACTCCGCCCTCCGGCCCTTCTGATTGACCCAGGAAAAGTGGTCTCATTATTTTCCGAACAAACCTTGTATGCTTTATTAGTTTCGGTAGTCTTGGCAACTTAAAATTCACATTTATTCCTCAAAATGTGCAAGGTTGTTAGTTGATCACATTCAGAAATGAAGACGCGCTCTTGTACATACAGCACAAGATAATGATATCGTTCACGTTGCTGAAGATTTGCTGGGGGCTATTCTATCATTACTACCGCTGCCAATCACGACAAGCTGCATTCGATCCGTTTGGAGTGGGACCGAAAGTCTGAACTAGTTAGGAATGTTAGGGTCCTTGGCCCCAAATTAGGGACAGGAGCAGGGGCGTACTGATAGCCCCCGCAAAAAAAATTTCGCGTAAACTTCTTATGAAACTGGTTAAAGAAATAGCTAAGAATTAAGGTAGCTTTAAGTAGAAAAGCCTTTTTTTTTTTTCAGTAAATATGCAAAATCTCTTGAAATCATTTTCGTTGCTTTTGTTCATAAAAACTAGATGACGGGAAAGGAGTCATTCAAAAGATCTTGAGGCCCCTTGTAATAGCCCTTTGCTGTCATAGGCGCCTGCAGGAAAATTTTCAAGGGGGGTCAAGTGTAATTAATTAAGGTTTGGCTAATGTGTAGAAAACAGCAATTCGTGAAAATGGAAGATTAAAACTATTACTACTACTGCTAATATTATTATTATTAATTGATGCTGCTATTCATGAAGAAAGTGCGTGCATGGCCGCCGACGGGAGGAGGGGGGGGGGGTTGTCACTTGACAACCCCTGTAGAATTTTTTTTCCCTTTATTCTATTTTATTTTATTTTATTTATTACTTTTTTTTTACACTCACAAAACTGGACCACAAGGGAAAATGGAGTTTGGGGCGTTTAATTTAAAATCCTCATTTTATTGGAAATTTGGAATTGAAAAACGATAACATGAAAGCGGAAAACCTAGCAAACAGTAAGGTAGTACGTCCAAACAAGTTCCGCTCAGGGGTGTGTGTGTTGAAGTTAAAAGGCTTGACGTGGCCCTGGTTACCACTGTTCATTATTTTGAAAACAGTTACAACTGTACATGACAATACATGACTATTACTAACATACATTTTCTTCAAGAGCAGCATCAATTAATAAAAATAATAATAATAATAATAGTACCCCAAGTAGTACACTGACATTGGCCAACGGTTGGCTCAACGATTTTTTGCGTGGCAGCGTTGGGCGAAGGTTGCGTTGTTTATCGAAGACTGGCCAACGGTTTTTCCAACCACCCATGACCAACCATTTATCAACAAATGACCACTTAACGGTTGTCCGATAGTTGTCCAACAACACTTGATCACATTGGAAAACTGTTTGCAACAGTTTTCCAATGTGGGTCAAACCGTTGAACCAACACATATCCAATTGTTGGCCGCCTCGTCGCTGGGCCGACCGTTGAAAGCCCACGGTTGGTCCAACATAATATTGCTACCTAGGACTGTTCTAGTGTAGTAAGTAAGTAGTAGTAATATTTCATTTTCACGAATTGATGTTTTCTACATATTAGCCAAACCTTAATTAATTACACTTGACCCCCTTGAAAAATGTTCTGCAGGCGCCTATGAGAAAGTGTATGTTAGTAATAGTCATGCACATTGGTAACTATTTTTTTTTTTTTTTGGATTGAAGGTTTAACGACCACCGTGAGCAACTCAATGGGCTATAAGCAGTCGCCCGTCCCTAATTTAGGGTCACTGGTTCCAGGGAAGGGAGAGAGCTAGTGCCGTAAGACAAATACAACATCCATGCCTGACCGGGATTCGAACCCGGACCCCTTACGGACGAATGATCAGAGGCCAGCGCCTTAGACCACTGCGCCACCGGGGCGGCTAACTATTTTCAAAATAACGAACAGTGTCGAGCAGGGCTACGCCAAGCCTTTCAAGTTTTTTTTTTTTTTTTTTTTGAGGTTTAACGACCACCGTGAGCAACTCAATGGGCTATAAGCAGTCGCCCGTCTCTAATTTGGGGTCACTGGTTCCAGGGAAGGGGGAGAGCCAGTGCCGTAAGACAAACACAACATCCATGCCTCACGGGATTCGAACCCGGACCCCGTTCGGACGAATGATCAGAGGCCATCGCTTAGACCACTGCGCCACCGGGGCCTTTTAAGTTCAGCACACACCACCCTGAGCGAAACTTGTTTGAACGTACTACCTTACGGTTTGCTAGGTTTTCCGCTTTCACGTTATCGTTTTCCAATTCTAAATTTCCAATAAAATAGGGATATTAAATTAAACGCCCCAAACTCCATCTTTCCTTGTGGTCCAGTTCTGTGAGTGTAAAATAAATAAATAAATAAAGTAAAATGAAATAAAAGAAAGGGAAAATAATTCTACAGGGGGTGTCAAGTGACCCCTCCTGTTGGAGCCCATGCTTGCTGTTTCAAGGGCCCTCGAGTTCACAGCCTTTGAAATTTGAAATAGTTTCTACGCAGGCATATCACCGAGAGAATGTGAAAAAAATATCAGTTCAATGAGCGTGATTTTTATACTAATGAGGATAAGGTGTTATGTATTACAGTTGTTTGCCCATAACTATAGTTATATGCATCCTTCCGAATATAAATGAACTGAAAGGTTGTTCACGGGAGCAAAAAAATCAGAGGCCTGTATCATTTTTTTATAACAGAGTCAAAAAAAAAAAAATAAAAAAAAAAATATATATATATATATTTTGCTATTAGCAAAACATTGTGAAATTATGTTAAGTGCGTCTTTTGTATTCCAGAGAAAATAATTTTACGTTTTTTCTGCTACAGTTTTTAATCGTTACTTAGTTATTTGCTTACTTATGTTACGACATTTCGTATAAATCGGAAAAGTCATTAGACACTGTCATACGGCAGTTGCATATTTTGTGTGTACAGTCGTGAGCAGTAGCGCACGTACAAATTTCCCAAGGGGAGAGGGGGAGGTGGGGGGTCGTGGCCCTGGCGCACAGAATTTCCCCAAGGTGTGGGTGACCCCTAAATTTACCAGGAAAAATTGTCAGGTGCCATACAATTAAGGAGGCTGACTTCTGTACATTTATTCTTATCCAGTTACTAGCAATGTTACAGTACAAGAAAGTTAAATGATTAGAAGAAGCTGCGTAGATGAAATTCTTTTTTCTAGTTAGATTTTTCTAAGTTTATTTAAAAGAACCACACCCTTATTATTATTATCGTATGTTATAATTATACGGTACATGATGTAGTATATGTAGATCGCGTACCCTGATTTTTTGTTTCAAACTTGGACGTAATAATTTTCCGCTCTGTCAGTCCAGGGGGGGGAGCTCCCTCCGTGGGAGCACCACTGGTTGTGAGGGATTTCAAAATACAGGCCTTAGTTCCTTAAAATAATAAAGTTTGTTTGAATGATTAACTTTGACGTAAGTACTTTGTAGTAATTGGTATCGGTAACCAGGGCAATCATTTTGTTTCACGCAATAAAGTGAAATAATTTTGATTTAAAAAAATACTCGTAGGTTCTAAAGAATTTGATTTATTAAAATACTGTTAAGCCTAGTTAAATAATATGGAAGTTAAAATGTTGAGTAATTGAAAACTAATGGATTTTCGCAAAAGGGCCTGGAAGACATTTTTTGCGGGGGCCTCGTGTTTTTCCGGTACACCACTGGACAGGAGACTACTTATGACGTTTGGAGTTTCTCACGGTGGTCATTAAACCCGGAAACAAAAGCTCATCTGTTCACGATCAACCATAACTGTGTCATACTACCGGCTATGGCGCTGTGAGCTTCGCAGAAGTATGGTCGAAGTGGCACAGAGCTACTGCCGGTATATAGTGTCGACCATAGATCCACATAGTATAAATAGGATGTTTTGAAAAAAATACATACCATTCATTGAAGGGTTTGTGGTTTCTTTCAGTTTCAGCTTAATTTCCAACATTTATTAAAATACAGTTTTTGGATTATTGGACCACTGCACAACTAAATCAATCAATTAAATTCTGAACACATTTTTACCTTTTTCTTTATAGATATGAGCACATGCAAAGGATGATCATCAGCTTTGAATCCTGCAACTAGCCGCCCCGGTGGCGCAGTGGTCTAAGCGATGGCCTCTGATCATTCGTCCGCAAGGGGTCCGGGTTCGAATCCCGGTGAGGCATGGATGTTGTATTTGTCTTACGGCACTGGCTCTCTCCCTTCCCTGGAACCAGTGACCCTAAATTAGGGACGGGCGACTGCTTATAGCCCATTGAGTTGCTCACGGTGGTCGTTAAACCTCCAATCACACACACACACACACACACAATCCTGCAACTAATCTAGCAACAGGTCAAATTCCTTGCATATGCCTTTTTCTGTCAGCAAACTCAAGAACAGGCGGATTGGGCTCATGGGACTAGGAAGAAGAGAGAAGTGTTGTTACGGAGAGAGAAAATCAGATTAGCAATTTAGTTATAATAACGCCGCCAAGAGAGAGATATTTCCTATCTGAGGTTGAGAGACCCGAACCCTCAGCGCTCTGCGCCTTTTGTCAGGTGGATTAGCAATTTAATCCCCTTATTACACTTTTATATCACCCCACGCGACGTCCCACCCATAATGGTGAGCAATCCACAGTCCTGTCCTGTGCTGAAAATGGGTTTCCGCTGGGACTTAGAAAATATCTGAAAAGTCAGGATTCCGGGAAGTCCCTTTTTGTTGAGATACCCTTCTTGCCACGAGGTTATCGTCACGCCGAACACGTCTTGTATATTTCCCTTCTCCGCAAATGAAAAACTAAATGAAGTGTTTTTCCTGAGAGATGTACTGTTACACTTTTCACCCCTTTCGTATTAACAAGAATTCTGACACCATGTTTCTGCATCCTACGTCTTTTCAGTCCGAGCTGCTAATCATTTATCAATTGTATCCGTTAAAAATGTCATTTGCCGATTTTTGCGTTAAAATTTGTGCTTTCATCCTAATTTCTTTACGTAGTTTGTGACGGGTTTATACTTTATTACATATCGGGATGGTAAATAATGGTTTTTTTAACTGCCGGTATGCTCACTTCCATTTTTGTTAACTACCGGTATGCCAGACCGGCCCACTTCGAACACTGATGTATTCCCATCTGATCATGACGCCGATGCAGCTTCGAAAGATATGGCTTTCAATTGAGTGTTTTTTAGTAGTAAAGAGTTTTTTAACATGTAAAGTATGTGTCCACATATGTTTTTAATCGTGTTTGACGATAGTATTATATGTATTTTCAGTTAATTCTTTTTTGCGCTTCTGTTTTTTAGCACGTCTTTTGTAAAAAAAGATCGTGCTTCTGTTATCGGTTTGTCCGTCCGTCTGTACCCACGATATCTCAGCAACTATTAGTCCATTTGAAAAATTCTTTTTGCATTGGGAAGCTTGAAATATGCAAATGATGATCCTTCATTTCGTTTTTTTTTTTACGATGTACAATTTCGCCGGTAGAGGGCGTAAATGCAGATGATGTCGAATTCAAAATTACGTTTTATTCCACCTATTTGCTTCTAAACATCCGACTGAAATTTTTTTTTTATCTTTCGATTCCATTTATATCGAAGAGTATTTTAGATATAGTTACTTTTTCAAAGTACGCATAGATTTTCCGCTAGGGGGCGTAAAAGTAAATTACATTTTCCTCGATAACTCTTCTTCTAAAACTCCGATTTGAAATTTTTTTCCTTCAGCGGATACATCTCCTGATGGAAAATATTTTGCATATAATTTCAAATTTTTGGTAAAGAATACTTTGGCCACCAGGGGGCGGAAGTGTTAATTTTTGTTTCTGATGTATTTGCCATAAAATCGGAACTTCTAAAATATCGATTGAAAAATTCTTCCGTGGACTAATGCCACTCACATCAATGAAACTTTTCGGAATGTTTTCTTCTTAAAATATTACACAGTTTTTCCGCTAGGGGCGTAGATGTACATCTTATTTTTGTCAATATCTCTACTTCTAGGAGTCCGATTTGAAAAATTCCTTTTTTGTTGGATAGTGTTTTTCGTGTGACATGTTTTTCATGTAATTTCAAAATTTTCAAGTAATTCATAGACTTCCCACTAGGGGGCGTAGCGGTAAATTGCGTTTCCCCATATATATCTCTGCTACTAAATCTCCGATTTGAAAATTTTTTTTCTGCACCGGATACAGCTCCTGATGGGAAATCGTTTGCCCATAATTTCTAATTTTTGTAAAAAAAATAGTTTGGCCACCAGGTGGCGTAAGTTTTAATTTCCGCTTCTGTTGTATTTGCAGCAAAATATGAGCTAAAATCTCGATTGAAAAAAGTCGTTTGTTGACCAATATTACTCCTCATGTCAACAAACCTCTTAGGAAAATTTTCTTCTTGAAAAAATGCACGGTTTCTACGCCAGGGGGCGTAGATGTATATCTTGTTTTTATCAATATCTCTACTTCTAAGAGTACGATTTGAAAAATTCCTTCTTTGTTGGATAGTGTTTCCGATGCGAAATGTTTTTCCTATAAATTCAAAATTTTCAAGTAAATCATAGACTTTTCGCTAGGGGGCACAAAGGTAAATTGCGTTTTCTGCGTTATTTCTGCTCCTAAAGATCTGATTTGAAAAATTCTTCCTGTATCGCATACAAGAATTGATGAAAAATATTTTTCACATAATTTTTAATGTTTGGTAAAGAATGGTTTAGCCACCAGGGGTCATAAGTGTTAATTTCTGCTTCTGAAGTATTTGTAGCAAAATCTGGGCTCCTGAAAACTCGACTAATTCTTTTTCTTCGACCGATACCGCTTATATGGATAAACCTTTTGAGAATACTTTCTTCCCAAAATAATGCATGGTTTTCCCACCATGGGACGTAAAGTCACATCTTGTTTTTGTCGATATCTCTGTTTCTAAGAGTTCGTTAGCTCACGATTCCGTTTACAGCAATATCTCAGGGATTAAAAACCCGATTGAAAATCTTTTGTCTTTCGTCAGATCTATTGTTTTCCATACCGGTTCCATTGACTTTGAATAGCTTTGATAAATTTAATTTGCGTCAGAACGGATTCAAAAGACGTGCTTATTACACCCGAAAATTCGGTGTCATCTTTCTTGTTGTTCTTTGTAGTGAAATTTTCGTAATCTTTTAATTTCTTGAATGGCCACTGCAATTAATTCAGTAGATTCTTTGTTGAAACGATCATTTCCTTCAAAAACTTTATAGGGAAAAATTGAAGTAAAATCCTTAGGATCCTAAGTAAAAATAAATCCTAAGAACAATTCTTAGGATTCATGATTCTTGGGGAGGGAGTAAAAATGAAACTTGATTCACGTGCAATTGTTTATAGTTTTTTGCGTTTCATAAACTCTTTATTGTATAATACGTAGAGGAATTCATTTATTTCGTATGTAATTAATTCATATTTAGGCTTGATGATACACAGCTCAAAGCCCATTTAAGGACACACGGGGGCTGGAGAGTGTTTTGGGGCACCAGTATTAGTGACACATCTAAGATTTCACTATGAGTGGATGAATAAAAATACCCCGGAGAAAACATTCCCAAAATATGACGAGGAAGCCATAAAAATACGCCCGCCATATTGAGGTGTGTAGGCCTATCCATGGTTGGACGAATCAGTGTTAGCAAGAAAATGTAAAAATGCGTGGTTGAAAAAATGGACAACAGTTCCATTCTGCTTTAACCCTGCCGCCCCCCCGCCCCGCCTCTTCCTTAGGTTCAGCTTGTTGAAATTATATCAAAGTAATGAAAAAATTAATAAGATCCAAATATCATGGAGTCAAATGAATTCTTAATGTATGAAAATTTCCCAATTACAGATGTATACAAAACATCTGTAGTGCTTTCGAAAGATTTGAGGATTGCGGGCGACTACACTTTTTGCAGACCTCCGAAAAAAGGGGAAAGAAATAAACTTTTTTCACAAGGTAGTTTCTTGTAGTTTTCGCTGTGCTATCTGCAACAACAACAACAACAAAAAAAAAAAAATGTAGATCTCTGTCAATTCAAGCATCCTGCACAATTCTGGGGCTCCTTTAAAACACGGGCATGGGACTGCAGCCCCTTATCCCTCCCCTCATTAAATGGGCTCTGACATAGCTGAATATGTTTCCCCGGCAACTGAAATTGCAGATTAATAAATCCATATTTTCTCGAAAATGTTAGACTTAATATTTTATCAAATATATGTTTATAAATTTAACCACTAGCACTAAAAAGGCGATTTATGTAATTACTGCTGCTAAAAAGATGATTAACAATTCATTTAAATTTGTATACAATTACGGATAACATGTGGAGTTGCCTTTAATTTTTTTTTTTTTTTTTTTTACGGTGGATTGTAAAGCTAAACCGGTTGAATCCAATTCCAAAGTCTTTGCTGGAAAGGAGAGACGGAGGGGGGGGGTCGTCATAGGACCAAGGAGATTAGAAAAAGGAGGAGGTGGCAACAGCCCCTCTCCCAATGCTTCTGGCGTGACGCCACTTTTAATCAGCTGACTACGCCAATGTGCCCAACCCGAGAATCTCCTGTATATCTCTATGGGGAAATCGCGATTTCGAACTGGTTTTTCGAACACTTACTCTACCCATACAGTCATGAAAAGAATTGAAGCTAAAATATTCGTTCCCATAATTAAAAAATTCCAGAAAAAGTAAGAAAATATGTGTTGGTATTTCTTTAAAAAATTGAACAAAATAATGATTTTTTGAGCAGAAGTGCATGCTGCGCATGGTTACTTGCTTACTGTGCATGTGCAAGTAACCATGTTTAAAATATAATCAAAACCCTAATGTTGAGAAATACGAAGTCCAAAACATTCCTTGTTTGCATCCTTTGGTTTGCATGCGCTAAGCAAAACTGCTTCAGAACCAGGAAGTGACGTCACGCTTTCGAACTCCTGCAGACTCCCACCACATCAGAGCAGGGTTTTTTTTTTTTTTTTTTTATCAGAGTGACGATCGAAACAGCTGATCTGTTTTGGCTTCACTCAAAACCAGGGCTTGGGAGATAAAGCCCTGACTCAAAACGGTTCGTTTCACCTCCTCTTCTTCTAACCTCCTTGCATAGGACTCACATTTTCAGCTGCACGAGCCGTCACTGGATCTATTGTTAGTGATGCCAAACTTAGAAAGCTTTTCGGGGAAAATAATGTGTCGTAAAGTCAGAAAGCGTTTAACGAGAAGGAATTAAATTCACATAAGAACAGAGAAACTCAAAAGGAAGGTCAAATTAGAGATATACGTCGAAACTACTTGTTTCTAAACAAAATAAAACACATATTACAGACGAAAAAAAGCATCCTACCGTTTAACTGCTACTGTAAAACATTCGTGCTGCATACTTAAATCCTTCAGGCACGCGAGGTCCAGAACTCCATTGATCATTTTCTGGATCATAAGTTTCCATTTCGAGGACATGTTTGTAGTTTTCAGCTTCCCCTCCGAATACGAAAATTTTATCATCCTGCGAAGCCACAGAAAAACGCCACCTTGCAACATTCATTGAAGAAACAGATGTCCATTGATCTTCAATAGGATCATACACCTCTGCTGTCTGCAGATAAGGATTTTTGATTAATGTTTCTCTGAGACCACCAAAAACATATATTTTACCATTCAAGGTGGAACACCCGTGGGAGCATCTGGGTGTCAACATTGCAGCTGCATCAGTCCACTGGTCTGTCAAAGGATTGTATTTTTCAACAATGTTAAGAACTTTCTTAAGTATGCCGCGCCCCCCTGTCACGTAGATGAAATCTTCCAGTGAAGCAGAGGCAGAATCGTCTCGAGTCGTCTTCATCTTTCCTTCCTTCACCCAGTTGTCTTGGAGTGTGTCAAAGAAGCGCACCTTACCTTTGTAACCTTTATTTCCAGATCCAAAGCAGTAAATCATGTTTTCTCGATATGAGATCGTGTAGCCTGAGAAATTATCATGCTTGCCTTTCAAGTCCACCATTCTGAGACTGGAAATATGAAATACCTTTGTCCTCGTTTCAAGAAATATATATATTTTATTGTTCACAGCAGCAATGCCAAAGACCTCATCATCAAATGCATCGGACGCTAAGTTATACCATGTCTGTTCGACGGGAATGAAATATTGCACAGAGAACGTGTCACTAGGGTAACAACAAATTGCATATGCACTGTTCTTTAGTTTCCTGGGACGCGTTTTCATGTTTGGAAAAGCAAAAGCTTTCTTAGACAGAAGATAATTCTTAATTTCATTTATTAACTCCTTACACTTCGGGGAAGATTTAATGAGATCCTCAGTTTCTACTTTCTCGATCAGGTAATGCGAAGGCAGAAAGATCATGCGAACTTCACTGAGTAAACCTGGTAGCTCTTCATGCCTTTCAGTAGGTGAGGCTTTCACCCATTTAAGCACCGATTCGAAAACTGTTATTTCACTCGAGACGTTTAAATCATCTCTCGATATCATTTCCTTAAGTCTAGAATAAGGCAAACCTAAAAAGTCATCAACTTTCGAAACTTCTTCATAGTTCTTTTGCATGTAATTAGTGCAGTTTTCGATCAAAGTGGAGTTGTTAACAGTGACGGCGATTACGTATACCTGTATAACGTTCTCAATGCAAAGTCTTGCCAACAAAAATTCAGCACATGCAGCCTGCACTTCGTCGATATCTAGATAATTAGACGCTACGAGAAGAGATTTCGCATTTTTAAGGCAAATGATCACCTTGCCCGTGTAAGCAAAATTTATCAAGCATTCAAGCGCTTTGGGATCTAGGTCTTCCATGACCATTTCTTTCTCTTGGCATTTGTCCTCAGTCTCGGTAAACGCTGAATCGAAATATGGAATTGCAGCGGCTAAAATCACTCGATGAGCCGCGAACAAGTGCTCTCCAACTTTGATTGTAATGTCGCACAGTTTACCTTTTTTCTCATGTTTTCAAAGGCAGTAAACGAAGCAGATGGTAAGGTACTCCGCCAAAACGTAACGATATCTTCCGAATCCATGTTTCGGTGATGCCAGTACACTGCGTAGTAATTCCTAAGAGCGTGTGCATTTATAACTCGCAAAAAAAAAAAAAAAGAAATCAGCTGAAGATTACAGCCTTTGTATGAGAAAAAGATAAACTACTTGGTTTTATCCGAAGGTTGTCAGATAAGAACCAGAGGCAACGTTTTTTCACGCCTGTGATAATTATTACCACCTTGCTTTCAATCATGGAATTATCTCAATCATAGAATTTATCTTCTTTTGACACAAGGCAGTTGGGCCGGGTCGAAAATCACATTGCCGGATGCATATAAAATGTATAGTAAATATAACAAATAAATGATGAATAAATAAATGATGCACAAATAAATGATGCAAATAAAACAAATAAATGATGCACATAAATGTATAGAAAAATATTGATATTCTATATCAATAATATTAAAAAATAAATGATGAACAAAAAGTAATTATATAACATCATCATCAACCATTATCAATCCACTGCTGGATGAAAGTCTCCCCAAATTTCTTCCACAATTGTCTGTCTTGGGCCTGTATCCTCCATGTCATTCCAGCATACTTTCGAATTTCATCCACCCATCTCCCATGTGGTCTTCTTCTGGGTCTTTTCCTGTCCCTTGGAATCTAATCTAAAATTTCTGCTGTCCATCGATGGTCTGTCCTTCTGGCAGTATGTCCAGCCCATTGCCATTTCAGGGATTTAACTCTGATCATGATGTCTTCCACTCTTGTCATTTTTCGAATCCACGAGTTCCTCTTCTTATCTCTCCTGGTTACACCAAGCATGCACCTCTCCATGCTGCTTTGAGTTGTCTGCAGCCAATGTATGTCTCTTTTAGTTAAGGTCCATGTCTCGGCTCCATACATAAGCGCTGGCAGGATGCATTGATTAAACACTTTTCTTTTCAGACATACTGGCAAAGGCCTACTGCTCTTAAAAACTGTACTGTTTCTTCCAAAAGCTCTCCAGGCAAGTTTTATACGCCGATTAATTTCTTCATCAATGTGACCCTCACTCGATATCTGCTGCCCAAGATAAATGTGGGAATCGGTTGTCTCAAGCTTTTCTCCATCAATCGCGAAATCTTCGTTTCTTGTAAAAACATTGTACATCACTTTTGTCTTCTGAAAGTTCATTTTTAATCCCACTTCTTTACTCTTGTCAGCAAGTTCTTGGATCATACTCTGCAGCTCTGAAGGAGTAGTTGCAAAGATGACTATGTAATCAGCAAAACGAAGGTGAGTTAAGTAATCTCCATTAATCTTTATCCCTTTGGTTTCCCAGTTCAATGATTGAAAGAAATTTCGCAATGTGGCGTTAAAGAGCTTGCGAGATACGGTGTCATCTTGTCTCACCCCCTTTCCAATTCTTATTTGTGCTGTATCCTCAAATATCCGAACCTTTGCACTTGCATTTTCATAGATGTTATTAATAATATTAATGTATGCATCTTCAATACCGCAGGACTTCAAAGCCATTGTTACTGCTGATGGTTTCACGGAATCGAAGGCCTTTTCATAGTCAATAAAAGTCATACACAATGGAAGTTCATATTCTCTTGTTCTTTCTCTTGATATATATGTACATACGTAAAATACAATAATATACAAAAATATAAATATATATGTAAAAAGTAAAGTTATGGATATTCTATATAAATATTAAAAAAAATGATAAAAAAGTAAATATATATATATATATATATTATTGATTCTATATCAATAATATTTTAAAAAATGATGAAAAATAAATAAATACAAGAAAAAAATATTTTACTTAACAAATAAATGATGCGCATAAATATATAGCATTTGTAAATCACATTGCCGGATCAAAATCACATTGCGGGCCGTAGATAATCTTATATTTCAAAGAAGTCTTGAAGTGAAAAATGTGGTCGCCAAAAATGTCGTAAAAAAAAAAGGTTTTCCCGAGGAAGTATTTGCTTTAAGCTTAACCAAAAAACTCGAGATAGAGACTAAAAGTTCAGAGAAAAAGAGACTGACAAAATGTTAAAATCTGCTGTAGGAGTTTTCTTTGGGAGAGTGGGGTTGAGGTTTATGAAAGCTTTCTACAAAATGATAAAAAAAAGGTAACTTCAACTAATCTGCGTAGCAAGTATTTTTGCATAGCGATATAATAAGTATCCCTCTAAAATATAAATTCGTATAGTTTTTTCCTGTTATATGTTTTAGTGATTGAATTTTGGTGCAAGGTGGGACAACTGACAAATTAAATCTTTTTTTTTTTTTTCACGCGTGCATATATGAAAATTACTTTTTAAAAAAATTGTCGTACTTTTTATAAAGACTCAAAATAATCTGCATCCACATGTAGCACAAAAACAACTTTGATACAGTTCTTTTTTTCTTAATTTAAGTATTTGCATTGCATACATTTTAAATATAAAAGTAGGAAGCCACAAAATGATTAAATTAATTTGCTATTTCATGATTTCGGAAAAGATTTAGGTGGTTCTTGAAAAACCCCAGCGTGTAGCCATGGAGAAGTCATCGATGGGTACCAACCAAAGCTCAGTATCCGTACGACAAAGGGCTATATATTCTATTTGGAGGTGGAGGTGTTGGAAACTGAAAAAAAAAAAACTTCTTTTTACGATCTTTTTAAGGGCCTAGCGCCCCAAAACTTAAAACAAACCGAAAATGTTAAAAATTCTGCTAAAAATGATTTTACTTCCTAAACTGCGGGACCCCTGAAGACGGGGAGAATTTTTAGCATTTCTTGTTATTCCGGTGGCGCAGTGGTCTAAGCGATGGCCTCTGGTCATTCGTCCGAAAGGGGTTCGGGTTCGAATCCCGGTGAGGCATGGATGTTGTGTTTGTCTTACGGCACTGGCTCTCTATAATATATATATAAATATTCTGATACGACTGTGTAACCAGCCGGCTCTGATTGAAAACTAAAAAAAAAAAAAAAAAAAAACCTGTGTAACCAGCTGGGTCTGGTTACACAGTCATATAGTCGTATGAGAATAATATAACCACCTGCCTAATAATAGTGGGAATAACCACCCTTGGCCCTGACGACAGCGACGAGACGGTGTGTGCTATGGACGCAATGAGGGGCTATGGATGCAATGAGGGGCTATGGATGCAATGAGGGGCTATGGATGCAATGGGGGGCCTAAAAGGTTACCCGAGGCACACGTGCTCATTTGGACTGCAGCAGAGCCCGGTGGTCCCGGAGATCACGTGGTTGTTGGTCGGCACGTCGAACCAGTCGATCCAAATAGTCCTACAAGTGCTCTATGGGACTGAGGTCGGGCGATTTCGCCGGCCAAAGGAGAACGGGGACATCGCTATCGTGTTCCTAGAACCAGTCACGCACTCCCTTAGCGACGTGGAACGGAGCATTATCCTGTTGGTAGACACCATCACAACCAGGCTAAACGTCCAACATGAAGAGATGCATGTGGTCAGCGAGGATGGACAGGTAGCCATTGGCGTTCAGGGACCCATCCAGTGTACCAGCGGTCCCAGGTCATACCAGAACAACATCCCCCAAACATGCACACTGCCACAACCGGTCTGTACTTGATCGACAAGTGTGTCCGGATGTTGGTTTTCGTGTGTCTGACGCTGTATCCGCCACCGCGCCAGTCACTTCTATGGAGTAGAATCCTCGATTCGTCGGAGAAGGAAACCTTTTTTTCACTCTTCCACTGTCCAATGCCGACAGTCCCATGCTAAATACAGGCGTCTTTACCATTGGACCTTGACGCATTGCGACTCTTGAGATCCAAGCATAACAGGGTGCGCTCTACTGTTATCGGGGACACATACCTGGGTGCCCCAGCGTTCATTTGCGCGGTCCATTGCAGCACTGTTGAGCGTCGATTGCTCTTTAGCAGCCGACGTTCTCCTCTGGGTTCGATGGCCTTTGTGGCACCACAGTTATGTCGTCAGGAGGTACTCGGTGTGCCAGCGGTCCATTCTTGGTATATACCCTTGCCACAGCACCTCACGAACAACCCACGGAGTGTTCTGTTTCTGAGATGCTTCCACCCTTGGCGCGGTAGCAGATCATTCCTTTTTGAGCGTCCTTCAAATCACTACCTCGGCTCATTGTGCTCACGTTACGCACTATGGCTCATCTGTCCTGGCCGGCCACATATATCCCCATGTGGCCGACCTTGTCACGTGCACTCTGTGATGTGCCTGGGAGGGTACACTGTGATTTTCTGGGGTGGTCATGTTATTCTGATGCGACCGTGTATATATATATGTCTTCCTGGTGGCCGAGTGCTCTGAAACGCGAACTTCAGAAAATCACCCGAGCCCGATTCCTGGGTGGACCATGAGTGGCGTGCTGGCCCTCCCTTCTCCCGGGGTGCGGAATTTAGATACATATGGATGCCATGAAACGTGAAAAAGCAGTCAAAAGCGCATGACAGGTCAACAACACCGCACTCGAATCATTTGAGTCAAAGATAACATCATGAAAGGAATGAAGCAGGAATTGAGAGAGAAACAAGGAGAAAGAATAAATCTCACTACGGTAATATCGTAACGACTCTTAATTAATGCCTTGTTTTTGTTAAGGGCGAAAAGTCATTTTTTACGTTTTCCAACCGTAGGTTGAAGAAGCGTATATGCTCCAGCTTTGTCCGTCTGTCCGCACGATAACTCGCGTAAAAATGGTTCGATTTCGATGAAATTTTACTACGTGGTAGGGGACTACCTGGTGAAGAACCCTGTTGAAAATGGGAGAAATGGGGTCAAAGATCAGGATATAGGAGCGGGATCCATTCCATTGCCATTATGAGTCACAACTTGCGTAAAAATGTTTCGATTTGGATGAAATTTGAATATGTGGTAGGGGACCACCTAGGGACGAACCCTGTTGAAAATGGGTGAAATGGGGTCAAAGGTCAGGACATAGGAGCGGGATCCATTGCATTGCCCTTATGAGTCATTACTTGCGTAAAATGGTTCGATTTCGATGAAATTTTAGTATGTGGTGGACCAACTGGGGACGAACCCTGTTGAAAATAGGCGAAATGAGTTCAAAGATCAGGACATAAGAGCAAGATTTATTCTACAGCCATTATACTCATAACTTGAGAAATAACTTGAGTAATGATTTCTGGAGCAAGTCGTTTGGCGAATTAGAGGAGATACACTGCCTGTAAAAAAAGACCGACCGCTTAAAGGTACGCTGAAGTACGTTCGAGATCCCCCGTGTCATAGGTACCGAGAGAAGGGTGCAGCAGTGGTGATGGTCATTCACCCTGACACAAAAGAGATGAAACAAAGAGGGGGCGATAGCAAACCAACCTCCATCAACACTGCCGCGTTCATCCGTCCAGCCCTCCCAAGGCTCTTGTGTGTGTTTGTGTCAGTGCATAAAGAAAGTTCTCCGATTAGACCATCGACGTTGGTGAACTAAAACTAAGTATTATTTCGTCCTATAATGTGTGTGCGTGTGCACTGGATTCTCGAATTATTTACACGGGAAAGAATTATAAGCACAACCATGTGCAGCGGAAGGTAAGGGACATGGGGTCCGGACGTCCCGTGCAATTTCGTGGTTCTTTCACTGGAGTAGGGTCTTCGTACGAAACATCTTTACAATTTCTAGTTCACATATGGTACAACTTTATTTTTTAATGACATTTCCAGAAGACCGTCACCACGCTTCTCAGTTTCGTTGTGTTTTTCACTTTAACAAATACACGCAATTGGCGTGGATTAGGAACATCAAACAGAAATCATCGCTCTTTCCACGTTGTATAAGTGAGTGACGGAAAAATTCTCATCGGCCACTACCGGGAATCGAACCCAGGGTCTTCCAGTTACGCCCCGGGCATGCTACCATTGCACCACAGCGGCCTCGAATTCTTCAGACTCATATACGACTAATTGCCAAACCACATGGTAGGTTGTTCCTTGGAGCCCTGCACAAACACAATGATGGGGATTCACCAAAAATGAAAAGCAGCGACAGAATAAATAACTAGGAGGCGAATGAACAATAAATGCACACAATTGACGTGGACTAGGAACATCAAACAAAAGTCATCTCTCTTTCCACGTTATATAATCTTGCTGCTTCCCATCTTTGGTGAATCCCCAGCATTGTGCGGGGCCCCAAGGAGCAACTTGCCATGTGGTTTGGCAGTTAGTCATATGTGAATCTGGAGAATTCGAGGCCGCTGTGGTGCAGTGGTAGCATGTCCGGCGCGTAACTGGAAGACCCTTGTTTCGATTCCCGGTGGCTGCCGATAAAGAATTTTTTCGTGACTCACTTATAAAATGTGGAAATAGCAATGACTTCTGTTTAATGTTTTTCCCTTTAAAGAAGATCGCTAAAGAATTCTCAAAAGACAATGGGCTGGATATATTGCTAGAGAAATTGACTGACCACTGTTAAACAACTGAGACATTAGATTGGATTTGACCAAGGGGCAAGAGAAGACCTAGAAGCAGACCACCTGGGAGATGGGTGTATGAAATTCGAAAGTATGCTGGAGTGACTTGGAAGAGATATGCTCAAGACAAAATGTTATAGGAAAGACCTTCATCCAGCAGTGGACTGATAATAGTTGACGATGATTTGTTAGAGTATTTGCATATAAAACCTACGGTTTCCTCCCCCCTTTTTTTATTTTGACTGTCAGAGAAATTGCCCCCCCTCCATGAACTTATCGGGTTCCGCCGTCCATGAGTACAACCCTTTGTTTATAGGTATTTCCCGTACTGTAGATAATTAGTGAGGAACTGTATCAAAAGCATATGTAGAACTTTTGCACGCTATATTGAACAGAACTATTCATTACAATAGCCGAACTCTGAATCAAGGCATAAAAGCTGATCGCCATATTTAGATGTCAGTTAAAAGGACCCATTAAACTCACATAGCTATCATTTAATAGTCAAGAAAATTTGTGCCATTTATCATTTATTAAATTGTCTTGTGCTGTGCAGAAAGAGTAATCTCTCGACCTCTTTTTGTGGAGGTTGTCAAGCCTGTCTAAGTGTTTGCCCTCACATTAATCTTCGCGTCTAGAACAACATCTGATAGTGTATTCAAATGTATTCTTGCCGCTGAGAATCAGTACGCTACTAAAACTTGCGGCAGAGGTAAAATAATCGTTGGTCACTATAAAGATTTTAATGAGCCGTGGAATTAAAAACTAGCACGGCCACAGCCCCAACAATATCATAAGACATGTTGAAAGTGTCCGCCCTGTGCATCGAGACAGGCTTGAACACGAAACTCCATATTTCGGAAAGTTCCCTCCAGTTGCTACGGTGTATTCGCTGCCACTGTCTGGAAGATGTTGTTCTTCAATGCCTCAAAGATTGATTGTCGGCTTGTTTTTGAAACACCACTGATTTGAGATACCCCCAGAGAAAGAAATCACGGGGTGTTTGGTCAGGAGATCAAGGTGGCCAAATTCCTTTAGAAATCACACAATCTCCAAAGAATGACTCAATTTCAGTCATACTCACATGTGATGTATGGCAGGTTGCCCCATCTTGTTAAAAATTTCCAGTGGCCAGCTCTTTAAGGTGCAGTTAGTTAACGAATGCCTGAAAAATTTCCTTTTAGACGGCTGTTATGACCGTATCATGAAAGAGGATGGGCCCAATGTTTCGCCGACGTGAGAGTGCGCACCACACTCCAATTTTTTGTGCGTGAAGTGGTTTCTGGATAAATATGTGAGGATTTGCCGCTGCCCACATACGCGTGTTTTGAGCATTCATTTATTCCGATAAGTGTATCCACGCTTCGTCGGAAAAAAAGGTGTAGTCCCAGATGTTCGATCGTTCTCAAGAAATGCCTAAAACCGCTGACAGTACCTCATTCTTTTCTCTTGTTCTGGTGCTTTCAGGTCGTGAACAGGAGACGAATGGTACGGATAAATTGCAGTCTTCTTCGTTGCTCTATGATACGTGCTCTTTGACCTACGCAAAGATTTCCGTGGCGAAGCAAGAAATCTTTACTGGACTTCCTGCAATACTGTTCCTGACATTTCGGAACGGGCTCCTCTATGCAAAACATGTAATGTCCCATGGGTCTCTAGCTTCTTAACCAGTCGCAGAATACACGATTTACTTGGTGCTCTCCGTTATCCGAATTTTCTACAAAATTCACACTGACACTTCTTTATCGACTTACTCTCTCAATAAATACGGACAACACACGCTCGAGTATGGTTAACCAGCAGGACATCGTTAACGTATACGATCAGCCTCGCGACAAACAAGCAACTGAACTAACTCCGGGGAATCACGAACCTGACATGCGCGAAGTCCATGGTCACAACGAGCGCACCAACAGGCACTGAAGAACATCTGAGAGGCAGTGGCAGCGATTACGCCGGAGCAACTGGCGCGACCTTTTCGAAATATGGAGTCTCGTGTTCAAGACTGTCTCGATGCCCGGGGTGGACACTTTCAACATCTCTTATGATATGGTTCTGTTTTCTATGGATGAAGTTATGTTCTTACCAACTATCATTCAATTACTATAATCACGAGGGATACTGAAAAGTTCTCGGCCTAACCCACTTCCTGTAATTGTAGCATTATTTTGTCACTGCAGCTCGAAGGAGTGTTCTTTTGTATTGTAAATTGTCAGTTTTCAGACTAATAGCTCTTTCTTTTTTTCAGATGTTTGACGTCCTGAAATGAATCATGCCAATGCAAAGTGTTGAATTTTCGAATGTGGAACTCCGGGCTGTCGTGAAATTTCTATTCCTGCAGAAGAAAACTGCAAAGGAAATCTACGAGTGTATGATGCAAACATTAAGTGACAAGTGCCCTTCATATTCCACTGTGAAGAAATGGTGTGCCAACTTTCCGCGTGGAGACTTTGAGACCAAAGATGCAGCAAGATCTGGGAATTCTTCAACAGCGGCAACACCCGAAATTGTTGATCATGTTCTTGACTTGATTTTTGTCAGATCGGCGAATCTCGGCTGAAACAATAGCTGAGACCCTGGAGATATCCAGGGAACGCGTTGGGTTCATAATTCGTGAGCACTTGGATATTCAGAAGATGTCAACGAAGTGGGTGCCCAAATGTTTGAAAGCCAATGAGAACCGAAAACGAGTGCACACCTCCAAATCGGTTTTGCAGCATCTTGAGCGATTTGGTGATAATTTGTTGCAGCGACTTGTCACTGTTGATGAAACGTGGTTACACCACTACGATCCAGAAACTAAACAAGTCCCTGCAGTGGCGGCATTCGGATTCTCCTCGGCCAAAGAAATTCAAGACTCAAAGGTTCGCAGGAAAGGTCATGGCAACGGTTTTTTGAGATTCGGAAGGCGTTTTACTGACTATCTCCCGAAGGGCCAAACAATAAATGCTGAATACTATGCCAACTTGCTGCACAGTTAAAGGAGGCGTTGAAGGAAAAAAGGCGAGGAAAACTGCGGAAAGGTGTTCTTTCTTTGCAGGACAGTGCGCCGGCTCATAAGACTAGCAAGACAATGGATGTTTTGAGGGATCTGGGGTTTAAGTGCATAGACCATCCACCCTACTCACCAGACCTTACTCCATCGGACTATTTCCTATTCCCATAAAAAAAAGTTTGAAAGGGAAGCATTTTGGAATGATTCGGATGTGATATCAGCAACAGAGCAGTACTTGAGAGATCAGCTACAAATACCGTCTGAGTCGCTTAATTGGGAAAGCATTTGGCACCGGAGCAGAAAGATGAGAGTTCGAAAGCGCCACAGGCAAAATGGTTTCTTCGGTATAGTATAGCTACATACTGCCAGAGTTATTGAAAGACAAGCGTTAATTCGATTATTAATTTTATTTCGTGCGTAAGCAGTTGTTTATTTTATTGATTAAGTGCAATGCATAACTAATGGTTATTGGGTTAAAATAGGAAAATGCACACGCTAACCCTGAACAAGTAAGTACGCAGTTTGATGGGCGCGAACCGAAATGTCCGTAACCTGTTACTTTCTGCTAATGGGATAGGTGTTAACTGCGCCGAAACACATTAATAAGGCTGACATCTTTCCAAATCGGCTTTCAATTTTAAAGAATCTTTGTTTTATAGTAACTTTCAGTTTTAACAGATCACACCTCACAGTAAGTTTCGGTTTTATCACAGGTTTCGTCAAACATTATAGTTTAAACACTACTTTTCCTATTTTCATTTTGAGCAATCGTTGTTTCAATTCGTTCCGCGTGATAAAGACGGCATTTTCTGTTATCACCTGAAAACAGATACTTTCCTACTTGACCGTTGTCTTCACGAGCAACCTTCAGTAAGACTGGTTGCATCTGGCTCAGTGATATTTACTATCTGTCTGCGTTTACCTGTACACGCTTGAAATACGCTTGGAACTTGCAGTTGTCGAAGCATTTTAACACGATTTTCCATATCATTTCCGCAAATGTTTCAATTTTGCAATGATTTTCGGTACCAACCAACAACAAATATTAGAACAACTTAGAACACGTTTTTTTTCCTTCAGAGTGTTTGTCGCGGCAGACAAAAATGGTTTTGCTCACCGCTGCTCAAAATTGTTTGCGTGTGTCTCAGTGCCTTTTGAAAAACACGATGTCCCTGCTATGTTATTATGGCATATAGCCAGTGCCGGATTAAGGTTTTAGTGGGCTCCTAGACTAAGACATTTGGGTGGGCCCTCAAAGAATTATGACAGGGTATCATTGTGAAGTCCGTTAAGACACGAAACTGTAGCAATATGCTTGTGATAATTAATACCTAGTGCATTCTTCAAACTAATAAATTATTTGCACAGTTTTCATAAGTCACTATACTTCTCATTGTTCTCAAAAGAGTATGAGTTAAAAACTAAAGCTTCCTAGATTTCGTCTTGGTTTTTTTAATGATTCAGCATTGCAGCATGCTTTTCTTAGTGCTTCTGCTTTGTTATACTGTACAAAATGTAAAGCCACAGGGGACTCTGACTATTAACGTGTAAATTCACATTGGGAAACTTTACAAGTGCAAATTGGGAGGTGTGAGTGGATGGTAGTGAAAAAGTTGAAACTCTCTCACACCAGCGACATGAAAATTTACCCTCGGTGAGTCACCGGTTTGAAATCTGGTCGTTTTCCAGCCTCTGTTTCTGTTCAAGTGGAAATCATACACGAGACAAAAGTGAAACTATTTACAACCTCTCATTCTCTCTGTATATCTATCTTTCTATTGCTCAGTATTTGCTCTGGCATGTCTCCTGGGCCCTTGGTGATGGTGGGCCCCAAAGCTATAGCCCCTATAGACCCCCCTTAATCGGACTGAATCTGCATATAGCAGATGAGATTTATGCATGCAATTAAAATATCCGTACTTACTATTGAGGTTTCTGTCCAGTAGGAGAGGGGTTCACTCTCACCTCAGTACTTCATTGTTTGAGAACAAAATCTAGATTTCGTTATGTAAAGAGGTGATAGCCTTTCGGGATTGGAAGGATGCTATCATTGTTCCCTTGTATAAAGGAAAAGGTGATCAGACTGACAGCAAGAACTATCGTGGTATTAGCCTACTGAGTGCGTCAGGAGAAGTGTTTGGTAAGGTCGTTATTGAAAAAGTATGGGGTCTCACATCAGAGAAAGTGTGGGATATTCAGAGTGGTTTTATGCTTGGTAAAGGCTATACTAACCAAATTTTTACATTACGCATAATGATTGAAACGTATCTGGCTATAGGTACGAAAGTTTTTGCTGCCTTGATAGATTTAGAGAAAGCTTACGGCAGGGTAAACAGGACGCTTTTGTGGAAGGTATTGAATGAATATGGTGTTACTGGGAATCAACTTAATAGCGCAAAAGCCATGTATGCTGGCAGTAGAGCTTCTGTTCGAGTGAATGGTGTTTTATCAAAATGGTTTTCTATTGGTGCAGGAGTCAGGCAAAGTTGTGTAATGTCACTATGGCTGTTTAATATATTTATGGATGCGTGCATGCGTGATGCCAAAATAGATAATATTGATTTATATCTTGGTGATATCCGTGTGTGTGAAACATAGGAGTCGTTTGTGTGCCGGAGAAATGAGTTACTCAAAAGAAATGAATTACTTTTTGTGGCAAGACACGTTGTGATTGTGTAAGGAATGAAGATGTGTTGCAGTTGTGCGATGTGAAGCAAAATGTTTTCAGCAAGGTGGAGACTAATATGCTTCAGTGGTTTGGACTTATTGAAAGAATGAGTGATGAGATACTAAGAAAATCTTTTAGCCCAAGGGGCAGGAAGGAAAGGCAAAGGAAGGCCAAGGAAATCATGGAAGGATCAGATTCAGGAGTGTCTGCACGAGAAAAAGATAATGAGTATGAAGTATAGAAGATCTTGCGTACAGCGTGTAATGGATGTCAGTGAAGCCCGAGTTGTATGTCAAGATCGCTGTAAACGGAGAAATAAAATCTGGTAGTTTGTATTTCTTTGTGGAGCAAACCTCTGAATCTCAGAGAACAGCTTAGTGATGATGATAATGATGATGAAAAAGGCGGAAAATTCGTTTTCCTTTATTTTTCATACAGTGAGTGAATTGAAAAAGAGACCACTACATACTACAATATCCGAACTAGATATGCTAAGAAACCAGGTTCACTTAATTTCAGGGACGTTACTGGACTTTGAAATCAGGGTCGGTGACAGGTGGGCAAGCATTAATTTTTGGTGATAGCAACTTGTTTTTTGCATTCGATAGCAACTTGTTTTTTGCATTCGATAGCAACTTGTTTTTTTACGGAAGACTTAAAGAACGAATTTGCAATCCTTTTTACTTTCGGCTGCAAATAACTCGTGCTATCCCCGCCGCTTCCACATGGGCACACATACACGACAGTGGTGTTAGATACAAGTGTTACTAGAATATTGCCTTCAACTTTTTGTCTACTCTGAATGCTTTTCAAAATTTTGCATTTCTGCTTACAAAAATAGTACTGTACTTGAACAATTTATTTAAAGGAGAATGTCCATTTTTGTTTATCTGAATTAAATTTTAACGTCGTAACACGCAGACACAATACCTCCCCACCCCCTCCTCAACTCATTTACTTCAAGCCACCGACTTTGCCTTGCACTCATCTCCTCGAAAGCAGGCGTCAGCCACGTCCTGCTCTCTCACTGTCCCGGGGCAGTCTTCAAAGCGCTTGTGTAACTTTAGACTCCACTTTCCGTGTTGGAATCATCTATTTTGCAAAGAGAACTAACAGCAGAGTAGTGAAACCCCTCAGTGAATTCCTGTCCACCCTCCTCATTACCCCCCCCAGGCCATACAAACATGAAAAATAGGCTTAAACTAATAATTTTGGGAATGTGGAGAACAACTGAATTTTCACGGCCTTGCGGATGCCATTTTGATAACATTTTTACGAAGAAGTAAACAACACACTTCCTAGAGGGTGAAATGCGTACGGCTCATGAATTAAAAACAAACGACTTATTATTACCTGGCAAAGTCCAGATTACAGTTTAAAGTGAAATATATTGAAAAATGGCACATTTTGAACTGGGTGGGTGGCAGAGTGGGCAAGGCAAATTTCACGGTGAGCTCAAGCCCACAATCGCACCCCTTTGGCGACGTTCTTGCTTCATTTCCTGCGACGCAATAAACACGACCTACTGGGAAAATTATAGATCCACTGGATCAAGTCCACATTAAAGGCGGGGGAAGGTAGAGGGGGTGAAGCCACTGGATGCAACCTATTTGTAGTCTTTCACTGATATCCTTAAAAATAAGTTTAGTAAGATTTTATTTAAAATGTTCTGAAATCGTCAGCATTTCTACTCTTAAAGATAGATTTGAATACTTTGTAGCACCATAGCAGAAAGTTCCTGATCAGGCTGTGACGGCGGATACCGTGGTGATACAAAATCATCTGCGAGTCCATCACTGGACTATAAAATAACTGGGTGCGAAAGGAAATATTTGCATAGGTAGAAACGAAAAAAAAAAAAAAAAGTTTCTGCGAATAAAAGAAAAGAGTAGAAGAATTTTTGTCCAACCTCCGCGTCGGAAATTCTTGCCTCTACTTTCCAGCTGCAACTCAAGAATTACGGAATAAAATTATACGTAACAGCGAAGCTGGTCAGATGGATCAGTTCGGGTAAAAAAAAAAAAAAAAAAAAATACAAGGAGAAATCTTTGCTCGATTGCGACAAAACTTTATCATGTTATTTCGGAGGTATACTGAACCAGTTCTGTTGAATATCATCGAAATGGGATCAAAGGTCAGGGCACAGGAGCGGGATTTATTCCACAGCCATTATCTTCATAACTTGAGTAATGATTTCTGGTATGTTGGAAAGCGTATCATAATCAATGCATTGCATGATTTTACTAACTTGTTTACGCTTTCCAGCAAATATGCTTCAGCTTTGTCCGTCTGTCCGCACGATAACTCGCGTAAAAATAGTTCGATTTCGATAAAATTGTAGTATGTGGTACGGGACCAACAGGGGGCAAACCCTATTGAAAATGGGCGAAATGGGGTCAAAGGTCACGACATAGCATCGAACCATATTTCCGCAAGTTTGCGTCATAACTTGCGGAAATATGGTTCGATGTCGATGAAATTTTAGTATGTGGTAAGGGACCACCTGGAGACGAACCCTATTAAAAATGGGCGAAATGGGGTCAAAGGTCACGACATAGGAGCGGGAACCATTCCATTGCCTTTATGCGTCATAACTTGCGTAAAAATGGTTCGATTTCGATGAAATTTTAGTATGTAGTAGGGGACCAACTGGGGACGAACACTATTGAAAATGGGCTCAAAGGTCAGGACATAGGAGCGGGATCCATTCCATTGCTCTTTTAGTTCATAACTTGCGTAAAAATGTTTCGATTTCGATGAAATTTTAGTATGTGGTAGGGGACCACCTTGGAATGAATTCTATTAAAATTGGATGAAATGGGATCAAAGGTCAGGACATAGGAGTGGGATCCATTCCATTGCCCTTATGCGTCATAACTTGCGTAAAAATGTTTTGATTTCGATGAAATATGTGGTAAGGACCATCTGGGGACAAATTCTGTTAAAATGGGCGTAATGGGGTCAAAGGTGGTATATAATTTTAGTAAGTGGGGAGCGGGATCCATTCCATTGCCCTTTTGCGTCATAACTTACGTAAAAATGCTTCGATTGCGACAAAACTTTATCATGTTGCAGAGGTATACTGAACCGGTTCTGTTGAATATCATAGAAATGAGGTCAATGGTCAGGACACAGGGGCGAAATTTATTCCACAGCCATTATTAAATAACTTGATTAAAAATGCTTCGATTGCGACAAAAATTTATCATGTTGTTGCGGAGGTATACTGAATCGGTTCTGTTTAATATCATCAGAATTGGGTCAAAGGTCAGGACACAGGAGCGGTATTTATTTCACAACCATTATCATCATAACTTGAATAATGATTTCTGGTATGTTGAAAAGCGTATCATAATCAATGCACTGCATGATTTTACTAACTTGTTTTTAAATATGATTTTGTATGCATTAGCACACGAGATTTTTTTTACACTTTGTAGTTGTTAAATAGAATTGTTCGGCAACTGGGTCTAGATGGGGTGTGGGAACTCGGCAGGGCTATTCATTCCGGGCATGGGCAACAATTACGTAGGCCATGAATTACTGAATTTCTGCGAAGTAAAAGTTTCTCTAAGAACTATGGATAGTAGATAGCATGCTGACGAAATTTTGCTTCCTACCTCAACGGGGCAGCTCCCTGCTAGTTCTATTGAGCAACGTACGACGTAGATTGTATTTTTCCTGATGCTCGGTCCCCCGAAACATTTTGAGAAGAAATGAATTGTCAAAGAGACTGTAGAAATATAGAGATTACCATCCCTTTCCCACTCCGCAGTTGAGAAGGACATTGGTTAATTGCACAGGGGAGAAAGCGTGGAAGTCTGAAAGAGGAGATTTTTTTAATGCCTAAACAGGTTCATCAGAGTGATACAAACGGTGGGTAACTATCCCACCGCTGAACGTCAATTGATACAAACGTGCCGAGGTATAATATTTAATAATTTCAATGCACGCCTCTGAGAGGCGTGTCCGTTCCCTCTTTGGATGAAGACGGCGTTTCCGAGATGCTGGCTTCCTGGCCGGACATTAGCTGATGATTCTTGGCTGGTTTATGAGAAGATAGGAGATTTCTTGGCTGGAACAATATACACTGGCGGAAAGTGAAAAAAGAACACCAAGAAGGAATTGGCGGACGATCATGAAATTTACATATGTTAATGGGGTCGAGTTTACGTAGGTGTGATATTAATTTCGGGACTAACCGGTGAGCGCTTACGACACAGCACGGCAAAATATGCAAATTATCGTCGGTGGTATTTAAGGCGTACGGCGAAGTGAATGTAATCAGTCGTCGGCGTACGGACATGTGCGAAGACCCTGAAGAAGCTGCAATGCCTGGACATGGAAGACGTGTACGATTTCAGCAGTTATCGGATTTTGAGCGAGGTCGTCTAGTCAGACTCCGCGAGGACGGGTGGTCGTATCGTCGTATTGCGGAGCGAATTAGACGGGAAGTATCGGTGGTGGTACGATGGTGGCGTAGATGGTCCGAGGAACATTCTCACACGAGAAGACGTGGAACCGGGAGTCACAGACGGACTGATGAGTGGACCGATCGACGCATAAGAAGAGCGGCGTTGTCAAGCAGAACATCCACTGCGACGAAAATCCGAGCTGCCATTGCACCTGAGGTGACTGTGCGAACAATCCGCAACCGTCTACTGGATGCAGGACTACGTGCACGTGTGCCTCTGGCATGTGTACCTCTGACTCCAGCCCACCGTCAGGAACGGCTGCAGTGGTGTTGCCGACGTCTGCACTGGAGAACGTCTGCACTGGAGCCGACGTCTGCACTGGAGCCGACGTCTGCACTGGAGAACGCAATGGCGATCTGTCGTGTTCAGCGATGAAAGCAGATTCCGCTTGGGAGCCTACGATGGCCGTATGCATGTTCGCAGACGCACAGGGGAGCGTCTCCACCCTTCTTGCATTCGCCAGCGACACACAGGGCCTATACACCTGGTCTCCTGGTGTGGGGAGCGATCAGTTATCACTGCCGTACACAACTAATGTTTGTACCGGGTACGTTAAACAGCACCTCCTACATCAACAACATCATTCAGCCCGTTGTTGTGCCATTTGTAAGGTCGGTCCATCGTGGTGTTTTCCAGCAAGATAACGCACACCCACACACGGCACGTGCAACGCAACATGCACTTCAGGGTGTGAGACAACTTCCATGGCCTGCACGTTCACCGGATTTGTCCCCCATTGAGCACGTGTGGGATTTTATGGGACAACGACTTATCCGGTCTCCACGGCCAGCCACGATCATCCCCGATTTACGCGTCCAGGTTGAGGATGCTTGGAACTTAATACCACAAACATACATCCAACATCTGTACGACAGACTCCATGCCAGAATTGCTCACTGTGACGCAGTTCATGGCGGTTCAACCTCGTACTAACCATGTTACACGGAAATGTTATTTTTTAGTTTACCAGCAAACACAGCTGTATTTTGTCATAATGTTTTGATCACGTTATCCTCTGTATTCCGTTATTATGCTGTATAAATTTCGTTGGTATCAGACGTCTCCTTCTTGGTGTTCTTTTTCACTTTCCGGCAGTGTATTAGAAGATCTGCATTTCCGTGGAGTGTTGTGTTGTCGGAGTTCACATAACGTTTACGCTTTATTTGGTGTTTAAAAGCTGTTCTCGGGGTTTTCCTAGTTTTTACATTTTTAATAAAATTATGTCAAAAACCTGAAGTGCGGTTTTTGAATGATCAGAATACTTTCCCATAACGGTGGTGTGTGAGAAAGTAAGAACAACGTATTATTTGAATGGAACTCGAAAGGACGTAATTTTGAACTCGAAGGGGCGTAATTTCAAGTAATGCCCTCCCAGATAAGAAAAGCTTGCTACGGCCCTGTTGACAGCCCTTGCAGATATTCTGGCTAACATTCTTTAAGCCCAAGCGTGCAAGACTGCAGATATTCTAGCTGACAATCTTTAAGCCCAAAAATATAAGACTGCAGATATTCTGGCTAACAATTTTTACGCCCAAACATGCAAGACTACAGATATTCTGGCTAACAATCTTTACGCCCAAGCATGCAAGACTACGGATATTTTACCTGACAATCTATATACGCCCAAGCATGCAAGACTGCAGATATTCTGGCTAACAATCTTCACGCCCAAGCATGCAAGACTGCAGATATTCTGGCTAACAACCTTTACGCCCAAGCATGCAAGACTGCAGATGTTCTGGCTGATAATCTTTACGCCCAAGTATGCAAGACTACAGATATTTTTGCTAACAATCTATATACGCCCAAGCATGCAGATATTCTGGCTAACAATCTTCACGCCCAAGCATGCAAGACTACAGATATTTTGGCTAATAGTCTTTACGCCCAAGCATGCAAGACTGCAGATGTTCTTGCTAACAATCTTTACGCCTAAGCCTGCAAGACTGCAGATATTCTGGCTAACAATCTTTACGCCCAAGCATGCAAGTCGGCAGCTGAGGCGATTGAACATGAAGTAATTAAACGCAGTCAGGATCCAACCTGGACCTGCGTTTTGTTAATATTATATTTACACATTTTCTTTGTTCCCTCAACAGAATACATAAAGCATGAAAAAATTGCGCAATTTTATTACCACTATCTTGAAAACTGTGTAAAATGCTTCTTACTAGATTGGGACTTTTGCCCCACCATGCTACTAGTTTGATTTAAACAGAAATTTAAAAACAACGGACATTGTTTCATCAAATTAAGGTATCAACCTAAAAATCTAAAAGCACTCAGAAGATTGTGAAGAAAAGCGATAGCACGGCCGGCGGAAAGTAGCAGGCACAGGGGTCCGCACCCCTGGAATTTCATTGTCACCCTCACTGGGGTCTTCCTGCGGAACATCTTAAAAATTTGTGGTTCACATACTATGTAACGCGTTCTTTTTCTTTTATGCAAATTTCCTGTAGATTGTCCTTGAAAAGTTAACTCAGTGTTGTGGTTTTCACTTTAAAAGAAGACCGTTAAAAGAATTCTCAAAGAGCAATGGGCCGGATATACTGTATATTGCTAGTAGAACTGACTGGCTACCGTTTAACAACTGAGACATTATATATAGATTGTATTTCACCATAGGGCAGGGGAAGACCCAGAAGTAGACCACCTGGGAGATGGGTGGATGAAATTCAAAAGCATTCTGGAGTGACTTGGAAGAGATATGTTATAAAGACAAAATGTTATGGAAGAGACCTTCATCCAGCAGTGGATTGAAGATAGTTGACGATGATTTGTACGATTACTTGCATGTACACCGATTAGCCATTACATTATGACAACTTACCTAATTAGCTGTAGGACCCCCTTTAGCCCGCAAAACCGCGGCTAATCTGCGAGGCAGCGATTCGACGAGGTGGCGACAGATATCCTGGTTAATCAGGTACCAGAATGTTAACAGCAGGTCCTCCAGTTCCTGTACATTTCGGGGTGGTGGAGATTTAATGCGAACCCGCTTCTCCAAATCGAACCACAAATGTTCGATTGGGTTCATGTCCGGTGAATTTGGTGGCCAGGGCATTAACAGAAAGTCACCAGCATGTTCCTCAAATCACTCCTTGATGATACTGGCAGTGTGGCATGACGCATTATCCTATTGGTAATGGCCATCACCAGCAGGGAACATAGTTGCCATGAATGGGTAAACTTAGTCCGCAACGATGTTCAGATACCTGACAGCTGTCAGGGATTGTGCTACTGGGATGATGGGGCCTAAAGGGCCCAAATAAAACATCGACCACAGCGTAATACTGCCGCCGCCGGCATGTTTCCACTCAACAGTGCATCCAGGTGCTATAGTCTCCTTTGGTAATGGGCGAATCCGCGCTCGGCCATGTACGTGATGCACAAGGAACCTTGATTCGTCAGACCAGACCACTTTTTTCCAGTCATCACCGGTACAATCTTGATGATCTTGAGCCCATTTCATGTGTTGTTGGAGATGACGTGCAGTGTACATGGGGACCCGGCTGGGTCTTCGGCTACGCAGGCCCATGCACAGAAGGCTGCGATGAATTGTGTTCTGTGACACATTGCCCTGACCACCACTGTTGCAGCTGCGAATGATTTGTCGTACCGTGGTCCTGTGGTCGCTGTGAACAATGCGCGACAGTTTCCGCTCCCCTCTGGCATCAGTGAGCTGCGGACGACACACGGCTCGACGATGGTTCGTCGTTTGGCCATCTGTTTACCACTTTTGATACGTACTCACTATAGCGGCATGTGAACAGCCCACAAGCCGCGCGACGTTTCCTAGATCGTAGTTCCGAGGCGCCGTGCAATCACAATTTGTCCTTTATCAAACTCCGATAAATCGGCAGCTTTTTCCATTCTGACTTTGAGCGCTCCACTAACCGAAAGCTGGTCCTCGGGTTGTATATACAGTATACTGCTCTGTGAACTTCACCCGCGCCACCGTTCGGTCTCCAGGCGCCCTTATTCCTCTAGGCTGGAGGTGGTCATAATGTAATGGCTCATCGCTGTATATCCTACAGTCTCTCTCTCTCTCTCTCTCTCTCTCTCTCTCTCTCTCTCTCTCTCTCTCTGTCTCTCTTTATTGTTTTAGCTTTCGGAGAAGTAGTCCCCCCCCCCCTGAAATTTTTATGTTCCGTGGTCCATGAGAGAAAGTAGCAACGCCTTACGTAATCAGTCCTTGATTAGGTTTGGAACCAGTATCACTAACTCAGATAAAATCCGCCACAACAATTTTAGTCATTCGGGTTGCTTCTGCGTGCGTATATGTGTGTATACGTCAGAGGAAGTGATGAAAATGATATCTTTTCTGCCAGTAATCATCTGTCTCTACTTTTCATTTCCAGCGAAGTAAATGTCAGTTCGCCATGAATTCTGAAGACGAGACTTTTACGTTCAGTGAGAAAAATTTACGATGCAATTCCTTCGAGGTGTTTGAGGATATGAGGCAAAGGGGAGAATTTTGCGACCTAACAATAAGGATTAAAAATCGGACGTTAATTGCCCATCGAGTGATTATAGCTGCAGGTATTCCGTATTTTAGATCGGTGTTTCACAGCTGTCAGGAAGAAATCTGTCTTGGCAACCTGGATTATATGGTGCTTGAATCTTTGTTATGCTTTGCCTATAGCGGTGAAGTTAAGATCTCGGAAGAAAATGCAGAATCTCTTTTGGTTGCGTCGCAATTTTTAGGCCTCGACTCATTGCGCGATACCTGCATTGAGTTCGTATCAAAAAGACTAAGACTTAACAACGTTGTGAAGATAAATATACTCGCCTATGATTTTGGTAACCAGAGCTTGATTAAAAGTACCAACAGAGCTTTATTCAGAAGAATTTCGAAGAATTGTCCAGGTACGAAGATTTTGTGAATTTGCCTTTTTCGTGCGTTAAAGAAATGATTTCCCAAGATGATCTAAACGCGTCCAGCGAAGAAATTGTGTTTAATTCAGTTCTCAGTTGGGTAAAGTTTTCACCAACAGAAAGAAAGGATATGTTGTCAGAATTGCTGAAAGAAGTTCGCATGATTTACTTACCAACTGACTACTTGATGGGGCAGGTTGCTTCTGAAGAACTAATTAAATCTTGCCATACGTGCAGTGCATTAATAGAAGAAGTTAAAAACTATTGCTGGGAAACAAAAGAAGAATCAGTGAGTTCGAGCTTAAAGACAAATGCACGAAGAGTGAGTAGTATCTTTGCTAGTTGTTGGTTGGCCAAGTCCGGAATTTCCGTGTACCAGGTTGACTTTGTTAACAGCCGATGGCATAATGTTGAATGTAAGACATCAAGAAATGTTGTTCATGTTGTTGCTGTTAGCGGCAAGATATATTTCTTTTGAAGAAACAATTCAAACTTTTGACCCAGCTACTCTGGAGTGGCAACAGCTAGAACAAAGGCATGAGCACATTAAAGACGCAACCACTGCTTTGTACGAAGACATGATTTACGTCTTCAGTTCATCAAATCTCGAATTTAGAGATAAAGTGCGTTGTTTTGACACGCGGAGAAACATCTGGCTGCATGAAGGAAAATGAAGACGGGGCGCTATTTCACAGCGGCTGCTACGGTGGAAGAACTCATTTACGTCACCGGGGGTGACAGGGGAAGTATATTTCTCGGAAAACGCGTTGCCATAGTTGAAAAATATAATCTCTCAAATCATGAATGGAGAGACGTTGTTCCGATGAGGATACCGCGGAAAAGGCACTGCTGTGCAAGTACGAATGGAAAAGTTTATGTTTGTGGAGGGGGAAACAAAGATGACGTCTTAGGTTCAGCCGAAATGTACGACCCACTAACAGATTGCTGGAATTGTATTTCTTCTATGTTCACCGCAAGATATTCTTTTTCACTGGTGGCATATAACGGCAGATTATATGCTTTCGGTGGTGATACAAAAGAAAAAAATCGTAGAGGAAACATCGAAATTTACGATCCAGAAAAAGCCGTCTGGCAACTTAGCATGAGTGTTCCTGAGGGTTTTATAGCCTCTGTATCAGTACTTACTCCTTGGGCTAAAACGGTAAGCATAAATCTTTTACTAATTAAATAATTTTAATTTGTTCCTAATCATACAGCTATAACTCTGAAGTGCATTAGTCCACATGCATTAGGTTTCATTCAAATGCGGTCAAACTCGTTATCAAAATATGGAGTCAAAACCAAAGAGGTTAGAATAAGATATAAGATATCTAAATCTATGATTAAAGCTTATTAAATCATTGCAATTTGTGTTTAATCATATGGTTATAACTCTGAAGTGCATTAGTCCACATGCAGATGCGGTCAAACCAGGACCAGAGTTGGAAACGGGTCAAACATTTCGGACCCGGACGTCCCATAACTGGACCGGACCTGTAACTGAACAGGGCAAATCTGCTTTGAATTATAAATTCGAAACTCTCTCTATCTATCTATCTATCTATCTATATATATATATATATATATACTGCAAAACAAAGCAAAATTTTGAACAAGAGAAATAAAAATAATAGAAAGACCATCAATCACCAAATACACCATCCGAACCAGTGTTTTGTTGCTTCACATTATTTGCTATATCATCATCATCATCATCATTGTCAACCATTATCAATCCACTGCTGGACGAAGGTTTCCCCAAGTTTCATCCACAACGGTCTGTCTTGTGCCAGTCTCCTCCATGTCACTCCCGCATACTTTCGAATTTCATCCACCCATCTTCCATGTGGTCTTCTTCTGGGTCTTTTCCTGTCCCTTGGAATCCAATCTAAAATTTCGGCTGTCCATCGATGGTCTGTTCTTCTGGCAGTATGTCCAGCCCATTGCCATTTCAGGGATTTAACTCTGATCATGATGTCTTCCACTCTTGTCATTTTTTGGATCCACGTGTTCCTCTTCTTATCTCTCCTGGTTACACCAAGCATGCACCTCTCCATGCTACTTTGAGTTGTCTGCAGTCTTTGTACATCTCTTTTAGTTAAGGTCCACGTCTCTGCACCATACGTAAGCACTGGAAGGATGCATTGATCAAACACTTTTCTTTTAAGACATAATGGCATATTGCTCTTGAAAATTATGCTGTTTCTTCCAAAAGCTCTCCAGGCAAGTTTTGTACGCCGATTAATTTCTTCACCAATGTGACCCTCACTTGATATCTGCTGTCCAAGATAAACGTACGTGTCTGTTATCTCCAGCTTTTCTCCATCAATCGATAAATCTTCATTTCTTGTAAAAGCATTGTACATCACTTTTGTCTTCTGAAAGTTCATTTTTAATCCCACTTCTTTACTCTTGTCAGCAAGTTCCTGGATCATACTATGTAGCTCTGATGGGGTAGTCGCAAAAATGACTATGTCATCAGCAAAACGAAGGTGGGTTAGATAATCTCCATTAATCTTTATCCCTTAGTTTTCCCAGTTCAGTGATTGAAAGACATTTTCCAATGTGGCATTAAAGAGCTTCGGAGATATGGTGTCACCTTGTCTCACTCCTTTTCCAATTTTTATGTGTGTTGTATTTTCAAACAGCCGAATCTTTGCACTTGCATTTTCATAGATGTTATTAATAATATTAATGTATGTATCTTCAATACCGCAGGATTTCAGAGCCATTGCAACTGCTGATGGTTTTACCAAATCAAAGGCTTTTTCATAATCGATAAAAGCCATGCACAATGGAAGTTCATATTCCCTCGCTCTTTCAATTAGTTCTCTCAGTACGTGGACATGATCGATTGTGCTGTAGCCACTCCTGAATCCAGCTTGTTCTCTCGGTTGAGCCATGTCCAGTGTTACCTTCAAGCGGTGTGAAAGAACTTTAGTGAAGATTTTATAAACCACTGATAGGAGGCTGATAGGTCTGTAGTTCCTGAGATCCTCAATGTCACCTTTTTTATGTAGCAAGATCATTGTAGCGTTGTTCCAATCCTCAGGAATTTTCCCTTCATTAAGGCATCGAGTGAAAATTCGGGCGAGTACTGTTTCGATTTCTCCACTTGCTTCTTGTATGATGTCTACAGTAATTGCATCTTCTCCTGGAGCTTTTCCCCGCTTCATGTTCTTGATTGCATGTGCAACTTCTGCTGGAAGGACTGGAAGAACTCTGGTACTGGTACCTTTCATGATGTCTGGAGTACATGTATCATCCCTTTCATTTAATTTGGAGTAGAAATCTTTCACTCTTGTCAAAATTTCGCCTCTATTTCTTGTTACAGAACCATCTTCTTTTCTCAGTGCCATAATCTGTTTTATCCCCTTACTGAGATGTTGTGTTTGTCTTGGGGTCCTGGCTCTCTCCCTTCCTTGGAGCCAGTGGCCCTAAATTAGGGATGGGCGACTGCTTATAGCCCATTGAGTTGCTCACGGTGGTCGTTAAACCCCAATAAAACAAACAAACAGACAATCTTCATTACAGCCAGCTACAAATTTTGCAAATATACTTTTGAATCATATCAGCATGCACAAGATTAGTAAAAATATCAATGTCTAATGTTTCAGCAACCCACGTTAATAAAAAAAAAAAAATAACCATGTGAAGCTTTGCAAAAAGATTTTCATTTGTAACCGTTCTTAACTATAAAATATCAACAGTACTCATTTTTGAAGTGTTCCTCAGTTTTTATATTTTTATTATATGTAGGTCTAAAAGCAATTATTTCACGACAATTTTCAGTCCTCCCTCATTTAAACTTTTGAACTTCCTGGTTAAACCCCTGCCGCGTTGTAACAAGCTTTAACTGTAGTTGATACTGTACATGATTTTTGGAAGGAAGTGTCTGATTCCACTGGAATCAGACACTTCCATTACAGGTCTAAAAATACTCTTTGAAGTTGGAAGCTGGGAGAATATGCTAGGGTGCCCTGTAGGGAAAATATTTGGAAGTGAGGATGAAGGTCAATAGGAACAGATTACCTTGTTTGTGGCGAGGGATCCAATAATCCGGGACCGACATTAGGGTGCTATCCGAGGCATGCGAGATATTTGGTAGTTAGGCAGTCAAGCGAAGATTAAACTGTCAAAAATCCGGTTTGAAGTCGGCTGCTCTGACCATTAGCGTGTTCTCCAAGTCACGGCGGATATGTGAAGGGTAGACGGTTGAGGTGGGGTCGAATCCTCAACCATATGGTTTAAAGCTGGCTTCTCTAACCATTAGCTTGTTCTCCGAAGCACGGCGGATATTTGGTTGTTAGCATCGAACCCTTAACCATATGGTTTGAAGCCATTAGCGTACTCTCTGAGGCACGACGGTTATTTGGTGGATAGGCAACTGAGCTGGTTTGAAACCAAACCAACAACCATATGGTTTGAAACAGGCTGCTCTAACCATTAGCGTGCTCTTCGAGGCACGGTGGAAATTTGGTGGTTAGACGGTTGAGGTGGGATTGAACGCTCAATGATATGGTTTAACCCTTAACGACCATGACCCCAAAATCCTGTACACTCTAAATACCATAACGTCCGAAACTGTCTGTTGTTTCACTTCTTCGTTTAATAACAACAATAGTGACCGAGGGTGACTCCTGCTGATCCCTCATAGGTCGAGAAGATTTGAAGAACAAGTAAGAGTAGGAAATCTGACTCACCCTAGACAGCCGTTTCGGGTGGCTATGGCCGTTTGTACGTACGGGCGTTTTGGGCGTTATGGTCGTTAAAGGGTTAAAGCCGGCTTCTGTTACCAGTAGCATGTTCTCAGAGGCACGGCGGATGTTTGGTGGTTAGGCAGCTGAGCGCTGGTACCAAACCCTTAACCATATGGTTTGAAGCCATTAGCGTGCTCTCTGAGGCACGGTGGGTATTTGGTGGTTGGGCAACCCAGCTGGTATCGAACCATCAACCATATTGTTTGAAGACGGCTGCTCTAACCATTAGCGTACTCTCCAAGGCATGGCGGATATTTGGTGGTTAGGCAGTCGAGCTGGGATCTAACCCTGAACCATATTGTTTAAAGCCGACTGCTCCAACAGCAGTGCTACCCGTGCCCCTAGCCCAAGTAGTAATGGTCCACTAAGTTTTTAGTTATGTTTTACTATTTATTCGTGCATTGTAAGTTCTATTTATTAAATGCTGTCAATCAACTTCCAAGTAGTTTTCTCCGCCCGAGGTCCCAAAACGCCAGGAGCGGCCGGTCAGAGGAGGCAAGGGAGGCCAGGCCTCCCCAATGATTCTCTCCATAAAGTATTCGTATAAAGCAGAAGAATAAATTGCATTTAAGCAGAAAAACAAAAATGCAATGTTATTAAATGCAGCATTATTCAGTTGCATGTAGCACCCATTCACACAAACACTTTCTTGGACTTTCATAGCTAACTACACGCAATAAAGCTTCAGAGATAGGCCCGTTTCTTCAAGGCCGCCGGCGTTACCATGGTCACATTGCGGGAGCCAATCAGTGCACGGCATCCAACGGAAACTTGCCGCTTCTATTAACAGATCACAGGAGGCCCGTCGCAAGTGAACCTCAGTGCTAAAGCAGTGTCTTAAAAGTTTTCCTAGAATTCGCGGCATCACACGGCGTGAGTGATTTTTTGTTACTTTTACTGTCACAATAATAAATTTTGCGTGTAAACTTTTGGATTTAGCTGCACAAAATCAATATAATGGATGGGGAAAGTAGTATTTGCAGTGTATCAACTGTAATACTGATATTATTAGTTCTTTGTTAGAAGTTCCTTTCTCAAGAACAAATGACCTTGAAAGACACGCAATTATAAAAGAAGGAAGGCCTCTTCCTAATTTTTCTCTTATGCAAAAAGACAAAGGCAAAAACAAAACATTTCAATCTTCATGGTACCATCAACATAAATGCCTATGCGGTAGCATAATGAAGGCGAAGTTATTCTGCTGGCCTGGTTTGCTATTAAGCTCGAATAAAAATGTGTGGTCTTCTGAAGGATACGACAACATAAAAAAATTTATCTAGGGTAGTGGTTAGTCACGCATCTAGTAAAGATCATCTGAATTCTTATGTGCCATTTTTTTGTGACTACCGACAAATTATCGTACTGGCCTCCCCAGGGTTTGAACCCACCGTCAGGCCACTGCAAAACGCAAAAAACCCTGAGGAGGGGTAAACGGCGCGAATGGCAAAATTAAATGAAACAGTTTTTAAGGATTTTCAGCATAGGAACTCTTAATCTCAAAATAGGAGCATCACGTTCGTTGGAAAAAGATACATAATGAAAGACTTTTTTCGTTTGTTCGAACTGAAACATACATCGAACAGCGCAATTGAAACAAATCTGCTCAACGCAGAACGAGAATGTTTAAATGAAGTACACTGCGAAAGTAGGAACATTTTTATTCGCATATATTTACAACATCCGGATATATGTACAATGAAGTTCCAAATTTTTAAGTTATTATTTCGAACTTGTTCTTCTGTAGAAAATGCCGGAATTATTTCGAAGGTAGCTGAGAACACGCATGCCTCAAATCTATTTTTTCGATAATGTTTTAAAAACTTCATGCACCCGAAAGTGACGTACGTAACAGCAGCCTGAATGTCAAAGTTTATGGATGGTAATTGCTTAATCACTGGGCATATGATGCTTAATATGTCATACTAAATAATAATGGAACATACAGTCATTTGCAAAAGTTTAAGACCACCTGTCAATTTACTGAAAGTTGAGATTTTCAAAGAAACAATTAATTACTAGTCAAAGATATTTTAAAAAATGACACCACAGATGAAAACTTACATTCTTTAGAACACAAAAAGACCGAAATCAGTACTTTGTGTGGCCACCTTTGTTTTTTTATAACGAACAGAATACGATGTGGCATACTTCTCAATGAGGGATTTGCAGTAGTCACTTGAAATGTCTTTGAACCACACGTACTTTATCGCGTCAATCAAAGCTTTGGAATTTGATGGCAGTTTTTCTGCTATCTTGTCTTTTTAAATGGTCCACAAATTTTCCATAGGGTTATGGTCGGGACTATTACCGGGCTAGTCAAGCACAGTTATGTTTTTCCTCTGCAGGTAATCCTTTACTGTCTTTGATCTGTGGCATGGAGCACCATCATGCATAAGGACTGTGCATCTGAGTTAACAGCTTCTCACGCAACATTTCCACATAAAAAGGACCAGCCATGGTACTGTCGGCAAAAAAGGATAATCAAGCTGTACCGGATGCTGACATAGCATCCCATATCATCTGACTAGACGAATGTCTCACGGTGCTAATGGTGTATTTGTCATCAAACCTTTTGCCTTTTGGCCGTCGAACATGTGCTTCGCGTGATACAAGTTGACGCACAGTTGATTCATCGGAAAAAAGAACTTGGCTCCCGTTTTCAGCAGTCCATGATTGATGACGCTTCGCAAACTGGAGTATCTTCTTTTTCATGACAGAGGTTACTCCAGGTTTATGTGCAGGTTTATAAGACTTTAATCCAAAAACTTTCCTAAGACGTCGGGAAACAGTGCTGATACTAATATCAGACACTTTTGAATGTAGAAAGGCCTTGATTTTCTTGCACGAACTCCTCGGAGAACGCATGACTATTCGCCTTAGGGTACTGTCATCACGTGGAGTTGTTTTCCTTGGACGTCCACTTCTCTTTCGGTCGGTAAATTCATGTATCTCGATATTTCATGATTGTATTATGAATAGCAGTCTTGCTCACATTCACTTTTTTTGCTTATGCCACGGTAGGAGTGTCCTTCATGATATAAAGTCACTATTTGTGCCCTCTGAGTAACACTTAATAACGCTTTTTTGCCCATTTTTCACTATATAGAAAATACGTACAAAACCTCTTAACATGAAAACCAGAAGCAAACTGACGCTCTCACGCTTCCCCCAACTCTATCAACAGCTGCCGCTGTAGGATGATGCAACACTGACAGGAAGTTGAGTAATACAGACAGTAGCTGGCGCAATCAGCAGAAATCTCCTGAAACCAGCAAGTGGTCTTAAACTTTTGCAAATGACTGTATAAATTTAAAATTGCAAATATTTCTCAAGAGAGAACATGCATAGGATCTAGACTATAAGCCATTCAAACTTTTTAAATTCTGATCTTCCTGAAATCCGAAATACAACAGAACTGAATCTGATCGTCTTTTTTAAACATTTTGTGTCGCCCTCAGGCTTTGCCTGACTTGCCTAATGCACAGGGAAGGGCCTGTGCAATGCATGCATACTCAGCATATCTACAACGAGCGCCAATGGTAGGACAACTGTCAATAAATTCGAAACATTTTTAAGAAATATTATTTTTCTGTTCTGACCAGGCTTTTTCATACTAGCAAATCAAAGCCTGCTAGTCAGAGTGTAGTAAATGTGAATACAATAAAATAATTTTCCTGTTTTTTTTTTTTTTTTTTTTTTTTTCAGGTCCATGGGAATCTTAGAGAAAGTCAGAGGAAGATACTCGGAATCCCTAGATGTTGAAAAAGACTTTATATCATAATTTCACACTTTCCCCGATTTGTGGTGTGAATATTCGACTCAACCGATTTTTTTTTATCGAAGAACATAAGGATTATACACAGTCGGGTCACATTATTTGGACCACCCCTACTTTTGACGCCAATAGCACGTAGCGAATGAAAGAAGGCACGTGTCGTGAGCTGGCTTGGAGGGTATATAAGGTGTGCTGTATAGGCATTCTGAAAACAGCCGCGGGTGGCCGAGTGGGCAACGTTCGTGACTGCCACGGGAAGGGCCTCAGGTTCGATCCCAGGCAGGTACGAACGCTCGATCCACTAAATACCCGCCGTGCGTCGGATGGGCACGTTAAGCCGTCGGGCCCCGGGTACTCGCCCCCGGTAATAAATAAGGGCGTCTTCCTTACCCTTTCTACTTCGCTTCCGTGTCACTTTCCTATCGGGCACTCTAACCCAAATCTCCTAGCTTCCTATTTCTAAGGGTTGTTTAAGACCTGGGGTCAGACACTCCCTTCCTAAAATCCTCTACATATGATCATGATCATGATCATTCTGAAAACATATCACTCCTTAGAGAAAGTCAGAGCATAAAAGGAGCGATTTTTCAGATTTGCGAAAAGGGATGATTATCGGCTTTCGGGCCAAGGGAGGCAGTATTTCTGAAACAGCGCAGTTTGTGAACTCTTCGCGAGCTGCTTTGGTTAAAGTGTATCGTGATTGGAGAAATGGCACCATTCCGAATAAGCAATGTGGAAAGTGCGGAGTACCACGTGCCATTGATGTGAGAGGTGAACGTCGGCTGCAAAGGTGCGTGAGGGCCGATCGACACGCTACAGTGGATCAACTCACTGGCCGAATGAACCAGGGGGCTACCCGAAGTGTGTCTAAAACGACAGCTCAGCGCACCCTGCTGCGTACGGGGCTCCAATGCAGACGGATGGTCACTGCACCTATGCTAACGAAGATGCATCTGCAGAAAAGGCTTACATTTGCACGGCAGTATCGGAATTGGACCTCCGCTGATTTTTCAAAGGATTGCCTTCTTCGATTAGTCACGTTTGCTGCTTCATTGAACGGATGGACGTTGGCGTATAACGCGAGAAACATCGGAGAACAAACACTCTTCAACCATCGCTGGAATAACACAAGCTAGTGAGGGCAGCGTTATGGTCTGGGAAATGTTTTCGTGGCATTCCCTGGGTCCACATACCTGTGGAACGCATTCTGAACCGATTTCGTTATGAATCCATCCTTGCCGACCACGTACACCCATACATGCTGATTGTCTTCCTAGGGTGAATGGTATCTTCCAGCACGACAATGCGACATGTAGCACAGCTAGAAAGATCCGAGAGTGGTTGGAAGAGCACGATGAAGACTTCAAAGTACTTCCTTGGCCTTCTAATTCCTCAGACTTATACCCAATTGAGCATCTGTGAGACCACCTCGATCGTGTTGTTCGCTCTATGGGTCCTTCACCACGCACTCTCCAGCAGCTGTCAGATGCACTGCAGTGAGCATAGCTCCACATACCTGTGAACACCTTCCAGCACCTTATTGAGTGACTCCCAGTCAGTCTAGCTGCTGTCCACGCTGCACACGGTGGTTACTCTGGATATTAGCTGGTGGTCACAATAATGTGACTCGACCGTGTAAATCAGTGCTTTACGCGTGTGTATAAAGTCTGTAACTGGCGCTATGTGAATCAGTTCTCGGAGTTTATTTAGTCTTCAGGAAGTTATATGCAAATACAACGTGTCGAAATTATCAGCAGCAGTAGTCTTTAGGAAGTTATATGCAAATCCCTGCAACCTCTTTTTTGTTCAAATCAAAAAATTGTATGACCTCCTCTGCAATATTTTATAATTGTGATTTTATATTTGCTTGATGCTGTAATAATATTAAGCCTGAACTAAATGAAATGTACATATATATTGAACACTCATTAATAAAATTTTAATAGCTAACTTTTAATTTTCAGAAGGAGAAATTTGCTTTCTATTAGGGGTATACGAAGGTTTCCCCGATTTAAAGAGAAAGGAGACACGAACAATCAGGAAACCAGTACACATTTATTCAACGAAATATTGGCCGTTAGCAGCAATGACCTTTTGCCATTTTCCAGGCAACAAGTGAATGCCCCTGTGATAAAAGGACTCAGGTTTTGAGCTGAAGAACGCAGTGACGAAATTTTCCACCTCTGGAACTATGGTGAACCGCTGTTGAACTAGGGCATGTTGCATAGAGCGAAACAAATGAAAGTCTGAGGGTGCAACATCCGGGTAGTAAGCTGGGTGCGGTAAAACCCTAGAGTGTAACTGTTCAAGGGTTGATTTCGTGGTGGCACCGACACGTGGTCTGGCATTATCGTGTAACAGGATGATTGCGCGGCGTCCTTTACCTGTCCATGGACGTTTTTGCTCGATTGTGGAGTTCACTTTCATCAACTGGACGCTATATCGTTGTGCAGTGACCGTTTCTCGCGGTTTCAACAGTTTGAAGTACAGCACTCCATGCATATCCCACCACACACACAACAGCATCTTTTCCCCGTGGATATCCTGCTTCGCAGTGGATGTTGATGGTTGGCCTAGGTCGACCCAGAATAGCTTGCGCACGTTGTTGTCGCAATAGACCCATTTTTTCATCCCCGGTGACAACCTTCCACAAGAAATTCTTCCCTTGAAACCTCTTCAGCGCAACGACATGCAGATGCCCAATAGTTGACCAATATTACGCTCCGTTAAAGTATGCTGAGCCCAGCTGTACCACCGTCGACTGAGCCACTTTGAAACGTTTCGCCAGTTGCGGGGTCTATTGTGTGGCATCCTCTTGCAACAGCGATTCCAGCTTCTCATCTGCGAGTTCCTGCGGTCTACCTGCACGTGGCTTGGCTTCCAAGCTTAGATCACCTTTCTTAAATCTGGCAAACCATTCTCGACACGTCCCCTCAGCCATAACCGTTTCGCCATACATGCCTGACATATTAAACTGACTCGCACTTTTCCCTAAATCTAACATGAATAACAAACAGTGCCGCAAATGAACTTTATCGACTGCCAAGCTTGGCTTCATGTACGAACTGATAGCACGGGTCGCCGGCAGGTTAGACCTCTACAGCGCCCGCTAGCGGGGGCGACGGAAACTTTTGCATATCCCTAATAGAATCTGTGATTATAAGTGCAAGTAATTTATTCATAAAGTACTCGCACTTAAAATCACAGCGTGTTTATTTTTTTCCTTACGCCGTGATTTCGCAAACCGATCTAAACCGAAAAGTAAAGGTACATATATAGAAAAACCAAACATTTAAGCATTTTGTATGAATTCATTGAGTAGCGGAAGATTAATTTAATTCCCTCAGTCTCAAGGCTAAACACTGCTATGAAATTTAATATTTACAATTTCTATTCATAGTTCTTAGCGTTCGTCTACTTTACAAGTCATAAAAGATGCTTAAATCACATCTATTTCCTCTTATGCAGTAAATAATAGAGTAAGCTTATCTGATAGTTACGGCGCTCTCAAGAAATTTGCGGAGCAGTAGGTTAAATTCTATTTACGCGCTTCTAATTTTTGTTCTTTGTATTGAAATTTTCGTAATCTTGATCTCTTGACTGGCCACGGAAATTAATTTAGTACAAAGCCGTTCCATAAAAAAATGAGAGTAATTTTTTTTTCTTGAGTTGGTAATAGTGCAAACGGGAAAAATAACCACGCAGACGACTAACTGAATTAAGGAAGTATTCATAGCAACAGTTATTAGCCGTGGTAGACGATTCTGGTTTTGTTATTGCGCAGATGTTTAAGGTACGTCTGCATTCCGCCATACAGCTATGAAGGGAAGTGATTCAGAGTTAAGAAGTGAAATGCGTTGTGCGATAAAATTTTGCTATTGTTTGGGTAAAACTACTCCAGAAACAGTGGATTTAATGAAAAAAGCTTACAAAGGTAAATGTTTGGGTGAGCCAACGATTTTTAGATGGCACCATGATTTCAAAAAAGAGCTTTTGTCGGTAGAACTCGATCCTATGCCTGGTCGACCTGAAAGTTTTTGTGTGTTTTTTTTTTATTGGAGGTTTAACGACCACCGGGAGCAACTTAATGGGCTATAAGCATTCGCCCGTCCCTAATTTAGGGCCACTGGTTCCAGGGAAGGGAGAGAGCCAGTTCCGTAAGACAAACACAGCATCGATGCCTCCCAGGGTTCGAACCCGGACCCTTTTCGGACGAATGATCAGAGGCCATCGCTTAGACCGCTGCGCCACCGAGGCGGCCGACCTGAAAGTGTTGTTACGGAGCGTATTGTTTACACTGTTTAGGAAATCGTTCAAGAAGATTGACAAACGACATGTGAAGACTAGCGGGGTCAACTAATATTTCAAAAACCTCCGCATTCCACATTCTTTGCGACAAATTAGTGCTGCGTCGTGTGTGTTCCAGATGGGCACCTCATTATCTGACGAGAGAAGAATTGTTAGCCAGAGTTAAGGTGTGTCATGAGTGAAAACTGCCGATGAAACATGAATCCACATTTCGACTAGTAATAACTGCCGATGAAACATGGATCTCCTTTTTGACCCAATAAAAAAACAGTATAAATAAAAAATAGTATAAATTAAGAAAAAATTATAAGAAACTGGATAATCTCTGTAGTTTTACTTCAAGATGTTTTAATACAAGTGAATAACATTAAATACCGTTTGGCTGTGTTTGATTACGTATTTCTTGTATTCTGTGGAATTTTTGCCCTTTCCAGACAATCAGATAATTTCTTTATTTGGGGGATTGCCGATTTCTGAAGCCTGTAATGTCCACTAAAATCCTCCTTTGTAGTGACTTCGTTCTCGGCAGCAGAGCGAACTTCCCGGTTGGTGGGAGGTTTGAGCATCCATGTTTGGTCATTCCTTGGAGTCTCTTGCTGTGCTTGTCTCCCTGGTGAGTTGTTTCGTTTTAAATTTCTCTTTGATCTTTTTTGGCGTTTTTTTTTTTTTTTTTCGCCTTTTTTGTCATTGCTGACATTTGTTTGTGTCCTTTTTTTTATTTTTTCAACGCACTGGTGTAGTTTTTTTTATTTAAAAAGGCTTGGATTTCTTTTTTTAGCTTTTGTTTACCTGTTGACTTTGTTCTGCGCTGAAGTTTTGTGTGTTGGAGGAAGGAACTTTTTGTTCAGTTTGTTCTTTCAAGTAAAGTATTTTTACAGTATTGTGCATATATTGCAACTTTTCTTTTACTATTTAAGTAATTTCCCTGTACTTGGATCACGTTTCATTTGTATAAGTCTTAGCGTGTTCCCCCGGCAATGTTAGACATTTTTTTTTATTTTTGCATTTTGGATATGTCTTAGTTTTTCCTGGATTTACTTACGGCGAGTCGTTGTGGGTTGGGCCATGTATGTCATATATGTATTGTTAATTTTTTTTCCGTTTCTTGGTTTAGAAGGTGTTTTATGATTTTGTGGGACGTGCATAATTGATAACGAAGAACAATACACCAATTATGTATAAAATAGTAACACTATACTAGTGATCCGATTTATGGCGTAGGAATATATACATAAGCGCTTCCAAGCTTTCGCACATCAACCAGATGGCTTTTTCAAGGAAATTAGACAGAAACTGCAAACTGAATAATAGAACGCTTTAACAATTTGAACGCGGTGACTTGACAATAAATAGATACGATGTTATATTCATTTACAGATGCAAGGTATCACGTTGGTTGTGCATGCGGGATCCTGGTAAGGAGAAGGCGTTACTTGAAGAACTGGTTCCAAATTCGTGGCAACTCGAGTGAGACGCTATCATTGCAAGTATTGCTGTTGGTAATGATCTTCAAGGTTTCCCGAATGGCTGTACATTTAGAGGTAGAGTATATAGCTAATTTTCTTTTATAAAGACATTTCATTTTTTATAAAGAAATTTGCTACCTACTCTACCCCTAAATGTACAGCTATTCGAGAAAGCTTGGAGATCATTACCAACAGCAATACTTGCAATTATAGCTTCTCACTCGAGTAGCCACGACACAATTGACGCCTTCTCCCTACCAGAATAACACGTGCACAACCAGCGTGATACCTCGTATCTTTAAATGAATATAACGCCATATCTATTTATTGTCAAGTCACCGCGTTCAAATTGTTAAAGCGTTCTATTATTCAGTTTGCAATCTGTGTCTAACTTCCTTGCTGCAACTGCAACATGCTGCAACCGGAAATTGCAAAAACATTCGAAGATTACACCGGTAATGTGTTCATACCCTACAGCAAATCTCAGCTTCAATATATAAAAAGGCTAGATATTATCTGGGATGTGTACATGCCTGACAGCTTGAAGAATGACACACCAAGCAGAATGGAGAAGGTATTCGGAAACGCGTCGAACCAAGAAGTCTACTTCCTAAGAATTGGCAGCATTTTCTCTTTGATGATGAAAATAAAACTGAATTGTTTCACTTTCTTAGCAACAACCTTAGCAGCTATTGACACGAAGAAGCAGCTATTGACACGAAGAAGCAGGTAATTACCTCAAACAGTAGCAATGTTATTTCTATAAAAGTGAAAAGTGTGTCACGAAAATTAATAAGTCTTACACAAAACGTTCATGATAACAGAATATATCAGAGGCAAATTTCTAAATCAAACAATTAGAAGTGATACGGAAGAAAACGTGATTTATCTTTACACCCCTAGCAAAAAAGCTGTGCGTTACATAAGGTAGAAAACGTGACCAAAATATGGTAATATTTATAATGAAGAGTATCCTAAGAATCCTTAGGGATAAAGATTAATGGAGATTATCTAACCCACCTTCGTTTTGCTGATGACGTAGTCATTTTTGCAACTACCCCATCAGAGCTGCAGAGTATGATCCAGGAACTTGCTGACAAGAGTAAAGAAGTGGGATTAAAAATGAACTTTCAGAAGACAAAAGTGATGTTCAATGCTTTTACAAGAAATGAAGATTTATCGATTGATGGAGAAAAACTGGAGATAACAGATACGTATGTTTATCTTGGACAGCAGATATCAAGTGAGGGTCACATTGATGAAGAAATTAATCGGCGTACAAAACTTGCCTGGAGAGCTTTTTGGAAGAAACAGCATAATTTTCAAGAGCAATATGCCATTATGTCTTAAAAGAAAAGTGTTTGATCAATGCATCCTTCCAGTGCTTACGTATGGTGCAGAGACGTGGACCTTAACTAAAAGAGACATACAAAGACTGCAGACAACTCAAAGAAGCATGGAGAGGTGCATGCTTGGTATAACCAGGAGAGATAAGAAGAGGAACTCGTGGATCCGAAAAATGACAAGAGTGGAAGACATCATGATCAGAGTTAAATCCCTGAAATGGCAATGGGCTGGACATACTGCCAGAAGGACAGACCATAGATGGACAGCCGAAATTTTAGATTGGATTCCAATTGACAGGAAAAGACCCAGAAAAAGACCACATGGGAGATGGGTGGATGAAATTCGTAAATATGCGGGAGTGACATGGAGGAGACTGGCACAAGACAGACCGTTGTGGAGGAAACTTGGGGAGACCTTCGTCCAGCAGTGGATTGATAATGGTTGACAATGATGATGATGATGATGATCCTAAGAAAAAAAGTGATTTTTGTAAGGGTATTTTAAGATCGAATAAACTATTTCAAGTAGAAATATACTGTAGCAATAGTTTCGGCCAAACACCTTTAAGATACATATACTGGAAGTTCTTGTGTAAATGAGTGGCAGCAGCTGGCGACATTTTGATCGCAGAGTTTGTACGGCAAACGGAATGTGTCCTATGTAAACAAAGTGAATTCAGCTCTTTTACCTGCGCGAAAGAAGGAATTTTACGTTGTTTTAATACTGCGTATTATTTTTTTTCAATGGGGGATAAATTAGACATTGCACCTTTTAACTTACAATTAAAGAAAACATCATTATCGTAATTTTGGGTGATATAAAATAACTGAAGGGAAACGTTGCTTGTCTTACGTGCAAAGTATATTTCGGTTTCAGTTGCTTGCAAACTGCGTGATCTAGTTGCATGAAATTCGTATTTCACAATCTAAGTAACGTCAAAAATCATTTTAATGTGGCCATTTGTTTATTCTTAAGAGAAATTGCAGAGAACAAAACTTTTAATTTTGGAAGTTTTTCCCGCAGTATTATAAATATTATTATTAAATCTGGCTGTATTGTTTTCTGAAATACTTTACAATATATGCATACTATTTATAAAAACAAAAAAATAATAATTCTTACTGGTTATATGCATAACAAAATGGATGTAACTGATATAAACACGCGAATGCCTTTAGTAAACAACGAGATGTGACAGATTATAGCCGTACAACGCTGAACTTCAAATGTCGCACGGTAACTTACGGTTTTCCAGTTGATGTATCTTAAATGTCTTTGGTTTCGGTTGTAGAAATTAAAGAATAAGATATGTTTAGGAAGATTTCAAGAGGGTCAATTTGAACAGCGAAAACGCACGCTGAGGTAAGGAATACCTAATTGGGCTGCTTCCCTCCATCGAGGGATGCGAAAGACATATCTGTGCGGAAGTATGACGGTGAACACTATAATTCGTGCATAAATACTAGTATTAAAAGAAATCCGTCTTGTTGCACGATGATATTTATTCAGCTAAAAAACGAAATCTATGTACAATTTAAAAAACACACGAGCACTTTCGGTGTCACAGTGACACCTTTATCAGATGTGATTTCACCATGTGGTTACATGCTGGTCTTAAGTACGTGGAGCAGATGCATCATGGGAAAGGTAATGTCAGTGTCACATGATATACCACATAACAAGACAGTCAAAAAAGCATAATTAGCCAATGAAAATTACTCAACAGAAACAATAGTTATTGTGCTGTCCTTCCCAATAAGATTGCTCCACTGTTCAGATAAAACACAAAGATAATAGTCATTACAGCAACGTGTATTATAAGCCGAAATATAGAGGATTTCTGTAAATAACAGGGAATAAACAGAGTTAGGTGTGTTTATGATCTTAGCGTTGTCCCAGTCTGGGATGGAATTTCTAGCACTTACAGTTCTTGCAAAAGAGGTGCTTTGGTGATTAATTTTTAAATCATATCTGTGTTCATTTAATCTCAAATCCAAATTTCTTTTGGTTGAACCCACATAATGATTATTTTGTTCACCAGAAATAGTGTCGAGCATAGGAAAAACATACACACCCCATTTTTTCATTTTGTTAATCGTGTCACGATCGTTGCGGATAATGGAATATAGATTGCATGATCGTATTCCAAATTGTATTTTATGACGGGAACATATGTTGGTAAGAAGGTTTACAATATGTGGATTGAAATCAACAGATCCAACATACTTTTTAGGAACTTGTTCACTAATTAAAGCAGTTGACATAGCAAATCGTACTTTATTGTGCACCCCCTTAACAACGTTGCCCGGGTAACCATGGTTTTTAGCAAAGGATGATATCCATTGTAGTTCTTGAGCTCTGGCAAAATGGCTAGAAGAATGTGTGACGTGCCTGTCAGCAGGACGAACACGACATGAAGGCAGATAGCAGTCAGAACGAACGTCCGCGTAGTCAATTGGTAGAGCAACTTATTCCGGAATGAGGGGACCCGGGTTCGAGCACCGGCGTGGACAAAAATGACGGAGAAATTTACTTCGTTATAAATGTGAATATGCTCTTCTAAATAGGAAGTGCAGAGCAGAAATTTTATGCTTAAAAGTGTGGGCAGAATTGTGCGGAATTAGAGTGGGTGTGGAAGTGGGTTTTTGATAAACGGCAAAAGACAGGGAATTGTCAGAAGGGTTACGAGTAATTTGAAAATCTAGATAAGGTAAAACAAAATTATGTTCAAGTTCTATCGTGAGTTTGATGGAGGGGTATTGAGAAGACATAGCGTTGACAAACTGATGTAACTCATTTATGGTATATGGCCAAATTACCAAGATGTCATCAACGTAACGGATATAGAAACTAGGTTTTTGTGGGAATTCTTGTATGACTTAATTTTCAATGTGCTGAAGAAGAATTTCTGCTAAGACTGTCTCGTCGGTTTGTTGGTAAAAAATGTTCTGAAATTTGAAAAATGAACGCCTTTTACTTAGATGAAGAGCATTCATTATGAAAGAATATCATTAGCAGAAATGTTAGAATCAATGAGTAAAGCCTGAATTAACTGAAATGTAGCTTCCATAGGTACATTCGTGTATAACGAAACTACATCTAGGGACGCCAAAAAATAGGAAGTTGGTAGTGGCTGAATTAACTTTAACTTATCAACAGTTTGTGTGGTACTAAGCTAAGTGCATGTATTGTGACAACTTTCCTGGTTACACGAGCCGGACAGGCGAACGGTCCTTTAATGATTAGTCGATTTATTAGTGCATGGAAAATCGAGAGTTCTTTTCGGTGCTGCGAGTAGCCTAGTGGTTGGAGCAACCGCGTTCAGACCAGATGGTCTCGGGATCGATCCCAGGTATAGGTTGAGTTGCTCTGAACCACTGAATACTAGCTGTGCGTCAGATGGGCACAAAAAGCCGTCAGATCTGGGGGACACGTCCTTATAAGTAAGGTCATCTGTTCCTTCCCCCCAACTTTGCTCCCCTTCCTGAAAGTGCTCGTTGTGACATCGTAGTATGGCCTTCCTCCTTGTATCGACTTTCACTCTCAGTCTGGCCCTCCCACTTCTCTGACATGCCTACTCTCTGTCGTATCTGAGCCTCTAGGTTCAATCTAATCTAATTTTGTTTCTGACATGCAGCACAAAAGCCCCATGGGATATAGGTAGTTGCGTTTAAGCCTTATCTGTGGGTGTAAAAACCGTCCTTGTAAATTTATTGCATTAAATATTTCAATTTAATGTCTACGCTTGTGTTAAAAATTATCGGCTACCATTTTTTTGGCGTGTTCGATCAATTTGGCCCCGACTGGCCACCACCCTTTAAAATTACGTCAATTGTCGATGTATCACCTGCAATATGAAAAGAATCAACATTCCCCCATTGCGACGCGACTGGCATTCAACAAGTCGGGTCGCAACAATACGTGAAGAATTTTGCATAATGGAAAACTAGGAAATATGTTAAAAGTGTTCTTCATAGCAAAAACTAGCTCAGCTATCTCTGCTTCCCAAAATTCGTTTTTTGGAAGCAGAGATAGCGAGGAAAACGTTTTGGCATTTACGCCTCCCTAGCGAGAAAACTGTGCATTGTTTAAAGAGGATAATATTCCTAATCTTTACTGTAGCGAATGGTATCATCATCATCATCATTGTCAACCATTATCAATCCACTGCTGGACGAAGGTCTCCCCAAGTTTCCTCCACAACGGTCTGTCTTGTGCCAGTCTCCTCCATGTCACTCCCGCATATTTACGAATTTCATCCACCCATCTCCCATGTGGTCTTTTTCTGGGTCTTTTCCTGTCCCTTGGAATCCAATCTAAAATTTCGGCTGTCCATCGATGGTCTGTCCTTCTGGCAGTATGTCCAGCCCATTGCCATTTCAGGGATTTAACTCTGATCATGATGTCTTCCACTCTCGTCATTTTTCGGATCCACGAGTTCCTCTTCTTATCTCTCCTGGTTATACCAAGCATGCACCTCTCCATGCTTCTTTGAGTTGTCTGCAGCCTTTGTATGTCTCTTTTAGTTAAGGTCCACGTCTCAGCACCATACGTAAGCACTGGAAGGATGCATTGATCAAACACTTTTCTTTTAAGACATAATGGCATATTGCTCTTGAAAATTATGCTGTTTCTTCCAAAAGCTCTCCAGGCAAGTTTTGTACGCCGATTAATTTCTTCATCAATGTGACCCTCACTTGATATCTGCTGTCCAAGATAAACATACGTATCTGTTATCTCCAGTTTTTCTCCATCAATCGATAAATCTTCATTTCTTGTAAAAGCATTGAACATCACTTTTGTCTTCTGAAAGTTCATTTTTAATCCCACTTCTTTACTCTTGTCAGCAAGTTCCTGGATCATACTCTGCAGCTCTGATGGGGTAGTTGCAAAAATGACTACGTCATCAGCAAAACGAAGGTGGGTTAGATAATCTCCATTAATCTTTATCCCTTTGTTTTCCCAGTTCAGTGATTGAAAGACATTTTCCAATGTGGCATTAAAGAGCTTCGGAGATATGGTGTCACCTTGTCTCACTCCCTTTCCAATTTTTATGTGTGTTGTATTTTCAAACAGCCGAATCTTTGCACTTGCATTTTCATAGATGTTATTAATAATATTAATGTATGCATCTTCAATACCGCAGGATTTCAGAGCCGTGGTAACTGCTGATGGTTTCACCGAATCAAAGGCTTTTTCATAATCGATAAAAGCCATGCACAATGGAAGTTCATATTCCCTCGCTCTTTCAATTAGTTCTCTCAGTACGTGGATATGATCTATTGTGCTGTAGCCACTCCTGAATCCAGCTTGTTCTCTCGGTTGAGCCATGTCCAGTGTTACCTTCAAGCGGTGTGAAAGAACTTTAGTGAAGATTTTATAAACCACTGATAGGAGGCTGATAGGTCTGTAGTTCCTGAGATCCTCAATGTCACCTTTTTTATGTAGCAGGGTCATTGTAGCATTGTTCCAATCCTCGAATCTTCCCTTCATTAAGGCATTGAGTGAAAATTTGGGCGAGTACTGTTTCAATTTCTCCACTTGCTTCTTGTATGATGTCTATAGTAATTCCATCTTCTCCTGGAGCTTTCCCCCGCTTCATGTTCTTGATTGCATGAGCAACTTCTGCTGGGAGGACTGGAAGAACTCTGGTACCTTTCATGATGTCTGGAGTACATGTATCATCCCTTTCATATAATTTGGAGTAGAAATCTTTCACTCTTGTCAAAATTTCGCCTCTATTTCTTGTTATAGAACCATCTTCTTTTCTCAGAGCCATAATCTGTTTTCTTCCCTTACTGAGATGTCCCTTTGCTATCTTTAGGCTTTGGTTGTTTTCAATTGCTTTCCTCACTAGCTCACAGTTGAATTTCCTTACGTCTTCAGTGATACTTTTTCGTGCTGTCTTGCATAGCTCTATATATTCCACTTTGGAAGTCACATCTTCTTTAGTTGTCCTCATCTCTCTTCTTTTTGCATCAACATTTTGGTTTTTCCTGATAATTTGTTTACATGCAACTTGTTCTTAGACCCAGCTAATTTTGTTGCTGTTTCCATAAGAGCTTTGGTTACTTTTCTGTTAACTTCCGAAATATCCACTTCTTCCGATGTTAGGCCTTCTAAAGCAGAGAATCTGTTCTTCAGTTCCAACTTGAAAGTATTATGGTGTTTTTTAAGGTTGGTTATGTCAATACATTTTGTTTGTCTTATGAGCTTGCCACGTTCCAGTTTAGTGTTGAGGTGCATCTTACATCTCACCAATCTATGGTCACTACCTGTGTTGAACTTGTTCAGCACACTGCAGTCTTCGATGACGAATTTTTTGTTACACATAATAAAATCAATTTCACTTGTCGTCCCAATTGGATGTCTCCATGTCCATTTCCTGTGTGGCTTTTTTTGAAAAAGGAATTCAAGATGAAAAATCCTTCTGCCTCTGCAAACTCAACGAGAGTATTTCCACGCTGGTTTCTGTTGCCGTGACCGAATTTACCTACTGAAGTTTCATTCTGTTGCCGGTGCCCTATTTTTGCATTGAAATCTCCCATAATTATCTTCAAGTGCTGCTTACCTTTATTATTTAGATGACGAATTTCCTCATAAAATTCTTCAATTTCTTCTTCAGGATGACTTGTGGTGGGTGCATAAGTTTGAATAATCTGAGCCTGGTATCTTCTCGATAGTTGGATAACGAGTCGTGCAGCTCTGTCAGAGGAACTTTCAACTTCTACCACTTTATCCTTCAGTTTCTTGTTTATTATAAATCCAACACCACTAGTTCTGCCAGTATCTGTCCCACGATAATAGAAGAGATGTCCACTTTTCAGTTCAATGAGATCTTCTCCTTTTCTCCTTACCTCACTTAGCCCGACGATGTCCCACTTGATCCTTTGTAGTTCCTCTTCCAATTCAAGAAGCCTTGAATCAGAAGATAGGGAGCGTCCGTTGTAGGTAGCCAAGGTCAGCATCAAATGGCAGCCTAGTCCGGTCCTCCGGGGATTCTTAGCACCCTCTGCCTTCATGTCGCACTGGCCGCTGCCTTGGCCAGGTACATTCCAGCTGCCGGAGACTGAGGGCCAAGATTTAAGTTGTAGAGTCATTTTGGAGGTGTTTGGCCATAACTCACCACGCTGGCCAAGCGGGTTGGTGAGTGTGGGATAGCATTTCCTCTGATCCCGATGGTATAGTTATACCGCTATTTGCGGTCGTCAGAGCCCCTTTAGTGGGAACAGGATGCACCACGAGAAGGCGGGGTTGACATTTGTCAAGGAGAGGCTGTGATGCGAATGGTATACAGTAAAAAAAATCCATATGGTTTTCAGAAGTAGAAACACTGCCGCAAGGAAATAATAATTTACTAAAGGCCATGGAGGTTCATATATCATATATTGAATAAATACTACATACAGTATGTGCCTGAAAACAACCTTTCTCTTTTAGTAGGGATGGCATTATCAGCGCTGGGTAAAATCTACATGAACGACATTTTTTGGCTAAATATCCTCCAAGAGCTTAAAAATATGTGCTTTTCACGCCTTTAAATTTGTGCGCCGCGTGCTTCAAAATTTGTGCCCCTGAGCTTCAAATTTTGTGCCACAACTGCGCACGAGCGTAAATGTGCTACCCAGCGCAAGTGGAAATTGTTACAACTCGTCGCCAGCGGAAATTTGCTACACGGGAATAAATACTACATGAAGTATGTGCCTTAAAACCTTTTCCTTTTACTAGGGATGGCATCATCAGGGCTGCGTAAACCTAGATGACTTCTCGTGCGCCGTCAATATGCTGACTATGCAGGGAGTAATGGGGCTCATTTAAGAAAATTTAGTCGAAGGAGTTGTCCTGATGGGATCCGCTTGACGCCTGTCCTCGGACAGGATCGGTCGTGAAACCTACCGACACCATCCAGTTCAACTCAGAGCACGTCTGTGTGACGTGCTAATGGGCTGGGGCTGCACTACGGGCGACTAGGTGATTCGTCCGCCTACGCTACTTTGTTTGGTTTTCTATGGACCTTTATTTGACAAAACCACAGTACATTCTCAATTATTTCACTTGAATACTCATTTTCATTTGGTACATGATGCTTTATTCTTCGATCATAAGTATTTTACATCGATATAGAGAAATTACATTAAAATCACAACAAACGCAACAATCACTAAGCACAACAACCACCAGGCACAATTATCTACACTAATTACACTTTTCCTTACAGCAATGGGCGGTCGTTAGTCTTCTGAACCTGGGCTGAGGTCTTCTTCTGCTTCCCAGTTCCAACACCTTTTGGCCTGGATCTAGGATGATAGTGGTTACCAGAGGTTTTTCTACTCGCGTGTAGAAAAAATCATCCATGGAAGTTGGAAACCCCACAGCTCTGCCATTGTGACAGTATGGCTCCTGCGGGAGCAAAATCCTGACATTGTGACAGTACGGCTCCTGCAGGAGCAAAATCCTGACATTGTGCTCATCCGCCAGAATCTGTACCTGGACCGTAGCAGCTCTGGCGTTATGAGCATTCAACTAAATCAACCTCGAGCCTACCGATCCGAACTGATTTATAGTTAGTCCTGGATTTTAACAGGCTCATTTCTCTAATGAAGCTCGGACAACTCTCGTCTAAACTGGAGTGCCCCACTTCCAGTTTGAGCTTAAACTTTTCATTAGCACTTTTACAGTTTGAACATAAGGTGCCTTCTCACACTTGAAGTACTTGTGTCCTGCTTCACCGCACTTAGCACACTTCTCGGATACCTCTTGGTATTTCTTCTAAAAATGCCCAGAGCCGTTGCACTTGAAACAACGGACTTTCCTCGGGTACTCACGAATGGGGTAAATGGTCCACCCTAGACTGAGCTTTCACTTTTTCAGAGCTCCCTTGAGGGCCTCTGGATCTAGTTCTGCTACCCAGTGGTTCCTTCCTCCTTTTGCCTTGATGGGGGGGGGTTGATCTTAGTATGGGCCATGGCTGTGACGTATATAGTTAAATCCACTACTCAAAAGGGGTGTCCGAATACTTTTGATCATATATTCTTAGGGGTGTTAAAAAATCCCCAGTTCTTTATAATTGCTACTGCATCGTCAGTTGTTTATCTCTTTCATCCTCGAGGAATTATCATTTAATTCCAGATGTCTCCGAAAGATTAGCCTAACTAATTTGCTTCATTGTTATTTCAGTAACGCAGCTGGAAGAAGATCCCACAGAGAAATGGAAAATATGAACAATAAAATTTTATGAATGTTAACTTAGAATTAACTGTCCTTAAACCTAGTCTCACGATTAAGTATTTTGCAACCTTACATTCAGAGGTTCTAGTTCATAAATTCCGACATCTTCACCAATAAAATGAATTTTAGTGGCTACGAATGTACGAAATATATCTCTTCTGAACCACTGCTTAAATTTAAAACATGCTTGGATAATAGAAGAATTCAATTAATTTTGTTCCCTTTATATGATATAAAAATATGAACGATAACTGCCATAACACCATAACTTGTCTAAATTTCGTTCTTTCTCTTAAACACGCCTCGTGAGAGTTCCTAAGAATATATTTTTTCTACGGGATTGAATGGATTTATTGCCCATGACTGTTTTTCAGCCGTCGCTGAAAACTGTACTTTTACACGTACTACGTTCCCCTCGATTCCTTGTGTGAGGTAGAGAAAAATTTAAACAATTTAAACTTGTAAAATGTACAGGGTAAATTATTTAATTTATAATAACGTTTGGCCTTATTAGAAATAACGTGTAGACAGACCTATAAATTTTGTTATTTCTCAAACACGCCTCGTGATAGTTCCTAAGAATATTATTTTTTGTTAGCTTCAATGGATTTACGGCTCATAATTTTTTTCAGCCGTCGCTGAAAATTGCACTTTATTCGTACCACGTCCCTTTCGATTCCTTATGTGAGGTAAAAAGCAAAATTTAATTAAACTAGACACTCGAAAAGTATAAATGAGATAATTAAATTAAAGCACATAGAGAGGGAGACTGTGTAAATAAATACATGTTTAGAAAAAAACTTTAATGCTACAGAAAAGTTACTCTTTTACAATAAACAAAAACAATAAATGATAAACTTTACAAATTACACTTTTTATTCATTTTCCATTTCTCTACTTCATTTCAAGACAACCCGCTCATCAGCGAAATCCTTAATTCATAGCAGTTGCGGCCTCTCTAACAACACTGCTGTCTTTAAGGATGGAAAGATAAGGCATTTAGTGGACAAAATGCACAATTTAGTGCGTTCACAGTATTCGAATGAAATTCGATTATACCTATGCTGTGTAATTCGAATTTCAAATATTAAGTTCGATTTGATTTTTGTACTTATCAACAAGGCATGTGGATATCTTTAACGCTGGGTTGTGTGAGGTTCAATGTCCATGGTACCTAGTACTACATACATCGAATAAATACTAATGTATATGTAAATGCTTTGAGTTTTTTCCTAGTTGGGTATAACATCATGTCATATGTAGAGGATTTTAGGAAGGGAGTGTCTGACCCCAGGTCTTAAACAACCCTTAGAAGTAGGATGCTAGGAGATTTGGGCTAGAGCGCCCGATAGGAAAATCACATGGAAGCGACGTAAATGCCCTTATTTATTACCGGGGCGTGTGGGGGCAGTACCCGGGGTCCGACGCACGGCGGATATTTAGTGGTTCGGACCCAAGGCAGTCACGAACGCTGACCACTGGGCCATCCGCGACCCATATCGTCATTAGCCTCGGACAAAATCTACATGAACGAATTTTTTTGGAAAAATTTCTGCCAGGCACTTTAAAATTTGTGATCCTCCCGTACGATACTTAGCTTTCCTAATAGCATACTATTTACTTGGGATAGTCGCACTTTTTAACTTTCAGAATGATCTCTGATTTAGTTGAAAATGTGGTCTCTCTTAAGAGACTTGGGATTTTGTCAAAAGCATATTTTTCGAAAGGAAATAATTATTTGGTACCAAGTTTTGACCGTGGTTTGATGTTACATTCAATTCTGAGCGGATTTTTAAAATTCCTTCATTCTTAAATTCTTATATAAATTTGTTTCACGACCGAATTTTTACAATGCACATTTCAACAGTTCATTTATTTCATTAGAGAATCTACAAGGTATTGTTCCCCTGTAGGTACGTGTGTTTTTGTAGTAGATCCCCAAAACTAAAATTCCAGGACTCATTTGGTCGTCCCAATCCGCCTTTGGTTCCCCCATCCCCCAAAAGCACCGAAGATGGCAGTAAGCAAAGCTAACGCCTACGCTTACTGCGAGACAAGTTTTTTAACTTTCTTAGAACAGAAGTTTCATAGTTGTTCAAAAGCCGCATCGATTTCGTAATCTTCAGAAGAGGGAAATGGGGATATCCTCCTTGAACTTTTCTGGGGGACAGGGAGAGGGGTCTCTCCTTGAATTCTTGAACATAGACACATTGGATACAGAAGCTTGCTGATTTCTGAGCGTACTGGAAAAAATTGCGTTCACACACACATACACACAGGGAGGAAGCTTTAACAAATTTCTTTACTACTATGGGACAACCAAGCAGTTCAGAAACTTGTGGAGATTCAGGGTTGGAAACATAAGTAACACGGACAAAAATTTCTTATATAGCTTTTAAACAAATGTCAAATGATGACATTGTTGTTGCAGCCAATTATTGAGAATTATTTTTGCAATAATTATATCCAGAGTTTCTACTTTCCATTGTTAGCTTGTGGGGATTCAGGGTTGGAGACATAAGCAACACGGACAAAAATGTCTTATACAACTTTAAACAATTGTCAAATTATAACATTGTTACAAATTTTGCAAATTTTAAAGATGACAATCCGATTTTTGGCGTAAATGTGACATGGATGGTAAGTCAGATAATATCCGAAAACTTGAAAATTTTCATCGTCCTGGAGCGGGACTCGAATCCGCGTCTCCCAGAAAACGCCCGGGTATATTCTCGATGTTAGATTATCTTCAAAATTTGTACAGTATTATATGGCGTAATCCCGTATTTCTTTCATGATAACATTGTTGTTGCAGCCAATTATTGAGAAATATTTTTCAATAACTATATCCACAAATTCTAGATACTATTCGAAAACATTGTTTCTACTTTCCATTGTTAAACTGCAGATGCTCCGCCCCGGTTGCGCAGTGGTCTGAACAATGGCTTCTGATCGTTCGTCCGAGATGGGGTCCGCGTTCAAATCCCGTGAGGCATAGATATTGTGTTTGTCTTGCGGCACTGGCTCTCTCCTTTTTCTGGAACCAGTGGCCCTAAATTAAGGACGGGCTTGCAGCCCACTCAGTTGCTCACGGTGGTCGTTAAACCTATAAACAAAAATTAAAAAAAACTGCAGATGTTCTGATGGTTCAGAAATGAAGTCGAAAAAATGGAAGAAACTTGATTCCTGAATTTGTCGAGCATCCGTGACTTCCGAACTGTGCATTCCGCTTTATCGACAGATTTGTTAAATGCTATTTCGAAAGATTAATTCTCCATACTTATAATAGGAAACCCTTCTTTTTTTTTCTTAGAAGGAAAAACTTTAACTAATTACAAACATTGCTCCCGTCCCACTCTATAACGTTAGGTTTGTCGCTGATAGTCCTGTTGATAGATTAGCTTGCTTGCAACTGGTTGGTCGCATGTTGAGTTCCTATCTGCAAAATATTCTCAGTGCCTCGAAAAGCACGTCAAGCCGTCGATTCTGGGGTAAGAATCTCCCGCTACAAAAAGGTTATGATGTAGGCGGATCCCTTTTCCCCAAATTGCTGCGCCCTTCATGTATTCCAGCTTTCCTCTCAGGTTCTATGACCCGCTTCTACGTCACCTCGTGATCACGGTGCATGATAGTCAGGTGATACAACTCCCCACAGAGTTAACAGTTAGAGAAATAGATCGTGAATGTCATAGCTCACCAGATGGCGCGCAGGAGTTGTGGATCGATTGGTTACCCTAATCATCATAGGAATACATAGCGTTTATGATTTCATCAGGGCTAAATCTGTGTTTATCACAAGTATTTTTTATTAATCACATTGTGTAGTTGTGTGGTATTGAAATTCCAGAAACGCTGAAGTTTCTCTACAGAAGTTAAACCACGTCAACTCTTTTTAATTTAGGAGGAGACTAAACTTTATAGTGCGGCTGTGTGTCGGACTAGGACAAGGGCACCCATGGGGGGAGGGGGTGGGGGGCTGTCGTTGGTATAGCCAAATTTTTGATAAATTGAAAACACTAAAATAGACGAAACCTTTTTTTAAAGCATTTTTAGAAATAATAAGATATTAATGATTGATTGCAATTATCAAACTTCTTTATTTTAAAAATTTGATTTGCCCGATTCTGCTACGCGTTTACTTCCAAAAGTACGACAATGAATTGTAGGTGACAGTTTCAACACATCTGATTACGAAGTCTGCAATTGCTTTCTCTGAAAAGTACTAGGTATCATGGTGGAATTAACTTTTCCCATCACAATGTTCTAAACTGTAATTATAACTTTAATTGTGTAGTTCAATTATAACTTCTGCGTTGACAAAAAAACATTGCTACAAACTTTTAATTCATTTGGAATGTAGTTTTTACATACCATCATCACACATGTAATATGAAGTTGCAATGACAATTTTTAAAATCAGCTAAAACATTTATTGGTTCAGTTTGTTTTTTTGTAACTTTAAAAATAAATATAATGAACAGAACAGAAAAAAATTATGTGAGTTTTTGATAGACCTCACATTTTAAAACAAGGTGCTTGTTAGCTATTTACTAATTGTCAAACAGTATCAATTGTGAAAATCCACCAAATACGTGGCGTCATTAAATAAATAAATACATCGCTCTTTCTACGTTCCAGAAACACATTGCAACCGCAAAATTGTTTTTCAGCCGCCGCCGTAGAATTGAACCACGGAACTGTCGATATCTAGCCGAGCGCGTTTAGTTAACGCGCTCGGCTAGATATGTTAACGCGCTCGGCTAAATATCGAGAGTTCCGTGGTTCAATTCCACGGCGGCGGCTGAAAAACAATTTTGCGGTTGCTATGTGTTTCTGGAACGTGGAAAGAGCGATGTATTTATTTATTTAGTATAAATTATTTTTGTTGTATTTTAGTATCTTGTACAGTGAGTTATGGCCAAACCCCTCCAAAATGACTCCACAACTTAAATCTTGGCCCTCAGTCTCCGGCAGCTGGAATGTACCTGGCCAAGGCAGCAGCCAGTGCGACATGAAGGCAGAGGGTGCTAAGAATCACCGGAGAACCGGACTAGGCTGCCATCTGATGCTGACCTTGGCTACGTATAATGGACGCTCTCTATCTTCTGATTCAAGGCTTCTTGAATTGGAAGAGGAACTACAAAGGATCAAGTGGGGCATCGTCGGGCTAAGTGAGGTAAGGAGAAAAGGAGAAGATCTCATTGAACTGAAAAGTGGACATCTCTTCTACTATCGTGGGACAGATACTGGCAGAACTAGTGGTGTTGGATTTATAAAAAACAAGAAACTGAAGGATAAAGTTGTAGAAGTTGAAAGTTCCTCTGACAGAGCTGCACGACTCGTTATCCAACTCTCGAGAAGGTACCAGGCTCAGATTATTCAAACTTGTGCACCCACCAAAAGTCATCCTGAAGAAGAAATTGAAGAATTTTATGAGGAGATTCGTCATCTATAAAGGCAAGCAGCACTTGAAGATAATTATGGGAGATTTCAATGCAAAAATAGGGCAACAGCAACAGAATGAAATTTCAGTAGGTAATTTCAGTCACGGCAACAGAAACCAGTGTGGAAATACTCTCGTAGAGTTTGCAGAGGCAGAAGGGTTTTTCATCTTGAACTCCTTTTTAAAGAAAAAGCCACATAGGAAATGGACATGGAGACATCCAAATGGGACGGGACGACAAGTGAAATTGATTTTATTATGTGTAACAAAAAATTCGTCATAGAAGACTGCAGTGTGCTAAACATGTTCAACACAGGTAGTGACCATAGATTGGTGAGATGTAGGATGCATATCAACTCTAAACTAGAACGTGGCAAGCTCATAATACAAGCAAAATGTATTGACATAACCAACCTTAAAAAACACCATAATACCTTCAAGTTGGAACTGAAGAACAGATTCTCTGCTTTAGAAGGTATAACGAAGTAAATTTCTCCGTCATTTTTGTCCACGCTGGGGCTCGAACCCGGGTCCCCTCATTCCGAAATAAGTCCCTCTACCAATTGAGCTACGCCGACGTTCATTGTTGCTGCTATCTGCCTTTATGTTGTGTGCATCCTGCACGGCAGGCACGTCACAAAAGCCTATTATCAGAAGAAGTGGATATTTCTGAAGTTAACAGAAAAGTAACCAAAGCTCTTATGGAAACAGCAACAAAATTAGCTGGGTCTAAGAACAAGTTGCATGTGAACAAATTATCAGGAAAAACCAAAATGTTGATGCAAAAAAGAAGAGAGATTAGGACAACTAAAGAAGATGTGACTTCCAAAGTGGAAATATATAGAGCTATGCAAGACAGTACGAAAAAGTATCACTGAAGACGCAAGGAAATTCACCTGTGAGCTAGTCAGGAAAGCAATTGAAAACAACCAAAGCCTAAAGATAGCAAAGGGACATCTCAGTAAGGGAAGAAAACAAATTATGGCACTGAGAAAAGAAGATGGTTCTGTAACAAGAAATAGAGGCGAAATTTTGACAAGAGTGAAAGATTTCTACTCCAAATTATATGAAAGTGATAATACATGTACTCCAGACATCATGAAAGGTACCAGTACCAGAGTCCTTCCAGTCATCCCAGCAGAAGTTGCCATGCAATCAAGAACATGAAGCGGGGAAAAGCTCCAGGAGAAGATGGAATTACTGTAGACATCATACAAGAAGCAAGTGGAGAAATTGAAACAGTACTCGCCCAAATTTTCACTCGATGCCTTAATAAAGAGAAGATTCCTGAGGATTGGAACAACGCTACAATGATCCTGCTAAATAAAAAAGGTGACATTGAGGATCTCAGGAACTACAGACCTATCAGCCTCCTATCAGTGGTTTATAAAATCTTCACTAAAGTTCTTTCACACCGCTTGAAGGTAACACTGGACATGGCTCAACCAAGAGAACAAGCTGGATTCAGGAGTGGCTACAGCACTATAGATCATATCCACGTACTGAGAGAACTAATTGAAAGAGCGAGGGAATATGTACTTCCATTGTGCATGGCTTTTGTCGATTATGAAAAGGCCTTTGATTCGGTGAAACCATCAGCAGTTACAATGGCTTTGAAATCCTGTCGTTTTGAGATGCATACATTAATATTATTCATAACATCTATGAAAATGCAAGTGCAAAGATTCGGCTGTTTGAAAGTACAACACACATAAAAATTGGAAAGGGAGTGAGACTAGGTGACACTATATCTCCCAAGCTCTTTAATGCCACATTGGAGGGTGTCTTTCAGTCTCTGAGCTGGGAAAACAAGGGGATAAAGATTAATGGAGATTATCTAACTCACCTTCGTTTTGCTGATGACGTAGTCATTTTTGCAACTACCCCATCAGAGCTGCAGAGTATGATCCAGGAACTTGCTGACAGGAGAAAAGAAGTGGGATTGAGAATGAACTTTCAAAAGACAAAAGTGATGTACATTGCGTTTACAAGAAATGAAGATTTATCGATTGATGGAGAAATGCTGGAGATAACAGATTCCTACATTTGTCTTGGACAGCAGATATCAAGTGAAGGTCACATTGTTGAAGAAATTAATCGGCGCATAAAACTTGCCTGGAGAGCTTTTGGAAGAAACAGCATAATTTTCAAGAGCAATATGCCATATGTCTAAAAAGAAAAGTGTTTGATCAATGCATCCTTTCAGTGCTTACGTATGGTGCAGAGACGTGGACCTTAACTAAAAGAGACATACAAAGGCTGCAGACAACTTAAAGCAGCATGGAGAGGTGCATGCTTGGTGTAACTAGGAGAGATAAGAAGAGGAACTCGTGGATCAGAAAAATGACAAGAGTTGAAGATATCATGATCAGATTTAAATCCAGGAAATGGCAATGGGCTGGACATACTGCCAGAAGGAAAGACCATCGATGGACAGCTGAAATTTTAGATTGGATTTCAAGGGACAGGAAAAGACCCAGAAGAAGACCACATGGGAGATGGGTGGATGAAATTCGAAAGTATGCGGGAGTAACATTGGGGAGACTGGCACAAGACAGATCGTTGTGGAAGAAACTTGGGGAGACCTTCGTCCAGCAGTGAATTGATAATGGTTGACAATGATGATGATGATGACATTTACTAAAATGTTTGACAGCCTTGAAGGAGGTAAGAATTTTTCTAAGCCCCCCCCCTCCCCTCCCTTCATAAAAGTTCTCACATGGGCGCCACTGGACTAAGATGAGTTCAGTTCTTACGTTTTTGAAATGGAACGGGAGCGTTTTGTGGCGAACTATCGGACAGACTGTTCGACATGTGAAGAATGTGTATCAACTTTAAAAGCTCCAGGAGATGAAAGACTATCACTGATTTGTCCTTTGATATCAACAGAACTCTGGCAGTGTACGTTGTTTATGTTATACCTGCGCGCCGCCATTTTTATATGTATAAATGGCGGTCCGCATGAAACCATAGCAATCGCGTATAGATAAACGTTTAATTTTCTTTTTCAATTAAAAAAATAAGCTACTTTACGATGGAAAAAACTATTAACTGCAGCTTTAAACTTCCTGTTCGACATATAAAATTATCCTACATAAAGGTGTGGAAACATGAAATGCAATACGTGCGTACTAATCAGTGCAATTATCAAACATAAATATGCATATATATCGCTATAATTCACGACATCCCACCTGGCAGGCACAAAAGTGAATGTTTACGAAACGTTTCAAGTTTTGGTTTTTAATTCCAAGCAAAACAGCATTCTTAAAACACGAATGCTTCAGCCTCTTCCTCCCATAAGAAAACACAGTTTGTGCTTGGTCATTGGCCCCACGTTGGTAGCGCCATCTGGTGACAAGTAACATTAACGGACGATTTTGATCTAATACTTAACCCAAAATCTTCTTCAGGCTAAGTTGCTCAGGTCTAAACCTAGCCGCCGCCCCGGTGGTGCAGTGGTCTAAGCGATGTCCTTTGATCATTCGTCCGAACAGGGTCCGGGTTCGAATCACGGTGAGGCATGGATTTTGTGTTTGTCTTACGGCACTGGCTCTCTCCCTTCCCTGGAACCAGTGACCCTAAATTAGGGACGGGCGACTGCTTATAGCCCATTGAGTTGCTCACGGTGGTCGTTAAAAATCCAATTAAAAAAAAAAAAAACCTAGCCTCGGGAGGTGTCCGCAAGAGAAAACGAGGTCCGTTTACCTGTCAATCACACTGGACAGCACATTAAGGTTGTCCGGCCTACTGTCTCCGAGTGTCCTCAGATCATTCAGACTAGAATAAAGCATCATTGGGAAAGTTTTTTATTTTATTTTAGGGTTTAACGACTACTGTGAGCAACTTAATGGTCTATAAGCTGTCACCGATCTCTAATTTAGAGCCATTGGTTACAGGGAAGAAAGGGAGTGATACAGGAAGACCAACACAGCATCCATGTCTCACCGGGATTCGAAGCCGGACTCATCTTCGGACGAACGATCAGTAACCAGCGCTTAGACCACAGGGACACCGGGGCAGTGGAAAGGTTTTTACATATCAAAAACTCGGCAGTGCACTTATCGTCCATCAGGCATTATTACTGCAATTATCTTCATGTACGATTTTTATTTTGAGTTACTGCTTTCCATGATAATGACGGTATTTTAATGTAGTTGACGTATCATTATATCAAGCGCGGATACAGAGGAAGCAGGGGGGGGGGTTGCAGCCCCCACGTAATTTTAATACATGTTTTTATTTTGGGCCAAACCAACTGTTTAGAAGCCAAGTGTTCAAAAATCAAGTAAAGTCACACCATTATAAAATTAAAAAAAAAAAATGTTTTGCTGGCATACAGTGCATGTAATATTTATTCAGTTACAAAGCGTGGTTTGTACTGCTTTCCTTTAGCCCACTTCTCAAAGGTTGTACAGATATGTACACATACAACAGGCACTAAGGAAATGTTTTTACAATTTTAGCAAGAGCAGCTCCTCTTCTGGTTTCCCTACTAGATCGGCTAGATTGCTTTGTTTTCTGTACGAACGACAGCCATTTCATAACAGTCAAATAAAAATAAAAATTGGAAGACAAAAAAGTTATGTAAGACATCTTATCAATCATAGAGTTTACCCGGCGTTGATGATGTCATCCCTAGTAAAGAAAAAGGTTTCAGGCACACACTGTATGTAGTGCCTGAAACCTTTCAATATACTCATTGTCATAAAAACCGCGCACCAAGAAGGAGTCGTTGGATTGAAATGAGATCTTATAGTAGTGAGATGGTACAGGACAGAAGTGATTACAGTATCACAGCAGCAGGACGATTTCCAGCGGGCATGCGATACACATTCCCGTCAGCGTTAGTCTCGCGTCGGACCGCCTTGTGCACGGATACATGCGGTGATACGGTCCGGCATGGAGTCAAAGAGACGCCGTATGTTTTCCTGGGACAGATTGTTCCACACTTCTTGCAACTGACGCTCAAAATCACAAACACTGGGACATGGAGGGAGCTGGCGTTTCATCTGATTCCACACGTGTGATCTGGCAGGCCACGGAAGCGTCGAAGCATGATGTAGACAGTCCTCGGAAACCCGAGCCGTGTACGAACGGGCGTTATCTTGTTCGAAAATGGCTCCCGGTTGCCCCGCTAGCAAAGGTAGCCCATGGGGCAGCAGGATTTCCTGTACGTAGCGCTGGGCTGTCAACGTCCCTCGGATCACTGCGAGGGAAATCCGGCTGTCAACGTCCCTCGGATCACTGCGAGGGAAATCCGGCTGTCATATACGCGATGGCTCCCCAGACCGTCAGACCTGCAGTTCGGGACGTGTTCAGCTATACAGTGAGGTTGGGATTGTAGCACTCACCTGCGGTTCTCCGCACTGTGACAGGGTGGTCGTCCGTTTCCATACAGAAGCGGGATTCGTCGCTGAACACTATACGTTGCCAGTCCACAGCATTACACGTTGCTCGCTGCTGACACCACTGCAATCAACGCCAACGATGGTCAAGTGTTAATGGCAGAAAACGTAAGGGCCGTCGAGAGTGCAGATTCGCCTCTGCCAGGCTTCTAGAAATGGTTCTGGAAGACACTGGAGTCCTTGTACAGCAGCCACAAGTCTCTGGATATTGGACACTGACGTCGTTGCATTTGTGCGTGGCGTGCCGCTTTCACGACCCCACGGCTCTCTCTGCTGGTGGTGTGCCTGGGTTGTTCCGAGACAGTCCGCCGTGTCTGGGTGCCTTCTCGTGTCCATTGCTCCCAACACGATCGCACCGTACTGTCCGACCGGCCCAAATGGCGGCCGATTCGGCGCGCCGGCCACCCTGCCTCTCTCATCCCGACAATGCGGCCTCGTTCAAACCCCTTCAGTTACCCGTACGCACGTCTACGGCGGCTCCTCGGCATGTCTATTGCTCAGGGACCTCACCTGACTCTTACCGTGCACTTCGGTACGAATTTGGAGTCCCCTGCGTGGTGCCTTATAATACCAAAGGATTGCGATTGTAGTGCCGGTCTTGGACGTGCGGGCATGTGGAATCGCACGAAACTTTAATTATTTGCATGTCTGCCCTCTCCATAGCTATTCGCCGAGTTTCGCGTTAATTGCATGGGTTTTTTTTTCTGGGTGCGCAGATTTTTATGACAATGTGAGTGTATGTAATACTCGGAACCATAGATACGAACCCCATGACTTTTAATTAAAGCAGGTTCCCGCAGTTCGTCACTTGCCATCTGAATGTTAAGAAAACATCAAACATGCCTAATAAATCTTCATAGACTTCTCGTCTAGAGTGTATTTCAGAGGCTAACGTATCACATATAACCAGCTCTCTCATGGCTCAACAATAAAAGCGGTTTCTGTGAATAAATGTTTCCTGCCTTGCAGAACAACTTTGTTTCCCGTGGTTTCATCAAAAAAGTTTTCCGTTTCTTCTGTCGACATTTTTCATCTTTAAATTTACTGTTTTCAATCAAGTTTTGGCGTCGGTTTTTATGGATTGAAAATCATTTATCGAACTTATGATGAAAGCTTTTAATGGTTTTAGCGAATTCACAGCTTTCAAAAGATTCATATATTTCATTTATGAGATAGTTCTTGAAAGGACGGATGACTGGCAGGACGTATGAAAATCATTTTGGCCGACAAGTCCATCCAATGGCTCAGGTAGTGTTTCCTGCAGGGGATGTCATCTATCAAGATGATAAGGCTCCAATTCACTGAGTTCAGAATGTCCAATCATGGTTTGAGGAACATGAGGGCGAACTTTCACACCTTCCTTGGCCTTCCCAACTACCAGACCACGGTGTATAATTGTCAGGTGGCACTACTCTTGAAACAAAAAATCGCCCTTTAATGTCACTTGCCACTAGATGGCGCGCCCAACGCGTGAGTCGATGACGGGACACAATCTATGTTTTCTTACGGGAGGAAGTGGCAGAAGTATCCGTGTTTTAAGAATGCTGCTTTACTTGGAATTGAAAAAAACAAAACCTGAAGCGTTTCGTAAATATGCATTTTTGTGCCTACCAGGTGGGATGTCGTTAATTATAGCGATATATACACTGAAGAGCAATTGAATTAGAGATACCTGTCTAGTAACGTGTAGCACCAGCTTTTGTCCTGATGACGGCGGCGATTCATCTCGGCATGGACTCGACAAGACACCGGAAGCGTTGGGAAGCCATACGGATCCACGACTCCTGAACAAGCTCCCACAGTTCACGAAGATTTGATGGAGGTGGGTCAGAGCCTCAAACATCTCTCTCGATGGCATCCCAGATGAGCTCGATGGGATTGAGGTCAGGGGACCTAGCTGGCCAAGGAAGCGAGGTCACGTCGGTGGAGTGTTCATCCAAACCAGGGGTCTCATTTCAGTCCACGTAAACAGTCCCCAGACGAGAATGCCACCCCACCAGCTTGAAGAGTACCCTGATGGCAAGAAGGATCCATCGCTTCATGTGGTTTGCACCGTACTCGTATCCTGCCATCCGCATGTACCAACATGAATCTCGACTCATCAGTCCAGGCAACATTTTCCCACATGTCTAGGGTCCAGTGGCGATGTTCCCGCGCCCATGCTAATCTTTGCACCCTGTGATGTGCGGTCAGCAGCGGTACCCTCGTGGGACGATGGCTTCTGTACACCATAACGAGGAGATGGTTCTGGATGGTGTGGCTGCTTACACGTTTTTGTGCACCAGCGTTAAATTGCCGAGTGATTTCTTGCACTGTGGCCCGTCTATACGCTGTTACAATGCGAGCTAGCCGACGATGACCCCGCTCATCCACACGCTGTTGTTCACGGCAGTTAGCCCTTGCAGACATGGTTTTACCGGATTCGATGTACTCACGGTGCCCCCGTGACACAGTGGCTCGTGAAAATCCCAGTGCCTGCACGACTTCCGAGATGGAGTGACCCATTCGTCGGGCCCCGACAATTTGCCCACGTTCAAATGCGCTTAGATCCTTCGTCTTACCCATACTGCGTCTGACTCTTAGTGATTCCCATCGCATCACTCCTTATATTGTCGGATCGCTGCATACGTCATGTCGTTTCCGTTTACAGGGCCTGCCACAGCGCCACATTTGCATAACGCTAGCTGTCTCTAATACAGTTGCTCTTCAGTGTATGCATATTTATGTTTGATAATTGCATTGATTAGTAGGCACGCATTGTATTTCATGTTTCCACGTAGGATAATTTCACTTTTTATACGTGGAACCGTAAGTTTAAAGCAGCGGTCAATATTTTTTTCATTGTAAAATAGTTTTTTTAATTAGTAAAGAAAGGAAACGAATGATTTATCTATGCGTGATTGCTACGGTTTCATGAGGGCTGCCGTTTATACATATGAAAAATGGCGGCGAGCATGTATAACGTAAACAGCTTACACTGCCAGAGTTATGTTGATATCAGAGGATAAATTAGTGATTGTTTTTCATCTGTTGGGGCTTTAAAAGTTAGTACAAGTTCTTTACAGGCCGGATAATCTGTTCGATAGTTCGATACAAAACGCTTTCGCATCCTATCAGAAACGTAAGAATTGAACTGATGCTAGTCTGACACACAGCTGCACTGAAATGGTTAGTCTCCTTCTAAATTAAAAACAATTGACATGCTTTAACTTTTGTAGAGAAACTTCAGCGTTACTAGAATTCCAATACCACACATCTACACAATTTAATTAATAAAAAAGTGCGTTGCGATAAACACAGATTTAGCACTGATGAAATCATAAACGCTATGTATTCCTATGATAATTAGGATGAACAATCGGCCCACAACTCCTGCATCCCCCCCCCGACAAACTATGACATTAGCGATCCATTTTTCTAACTGTTAACTCTATGGGGAGTTGTATCACCTGAATATCATACACCGTGAACCAGACTTAAACATCATTGAGCCACTGTGGTCTGTGTTGGAAAACAGAGTAAGATACTGTTATCCCCGTCCTGCATCTCTCAAGGACCCGGAGTAGTTTCTGCATGAAGAATGGTGTGGTGTGACATTCCACTAACCACCATCCAGGAATTGTATGCATCCATTCCAAGGAGGATTCAGGCAGTTTTAAATGCCACAGGTGGTCCCATACCCTACTACGAGTAGGTACGTAACACCTTCTTTTCCTAGGTGCTCACATTATTCTGTCCAACCCCTGTATATGTGTATCCCCAAATGAGCTGTCGATTTGGGGACGTCGCGTTATTTTCTCCTTAAATGAGTATTGCAATATCTGGTCACCTTACTTGTATTATACTTTGATTTCCATTTCCCTTGGAGTTGTAGACGCAATCGAGGTACAAATTGTTTCTTCATTTTCTCTTTGGTAATCCGATTTACTTTCTTCACTGCCTTCCACAAGTAGTTCCTCATGCACTTGTAACAAGTCCACCGCCGTTGCTGTTGACTCCGCTTCTTTCTTTTCTCGTTGTGGATGCATAAGGCCTCGCAACACGACTCAATAGAATGTGCTTGGGCTTGAAGAGCTTTTACTTCTTATTGTTTATGTTTTGACGCACGGGATTCAAACATTCTTTTCGTAATTTTGGTTTCAACATCACCAAGCTATGACACAACACAAACTACGCATAAAACGGACACACACTGGACGATAGGATCACATAGGTTCCGCTGTGGTCTAAGCAATGGCTTCTGCTCATTCGTCCGAAAGGGGTCCGTGAGGCATGGCTGTTGTGGTTGTCTCACGGCACTAACTCTCTCCCTTCCCTGGAGTCAGTGGCCCTAAATTAGGGACGGGCGACTGCTTATAGCCCATTGAGTTACTCATGGTGGGCGTTAAACCTCCAATAAAAAAAATAAACAAAAAGGATCACATAGTCGACTCGATTGAGGAAGGCTTTGTCGGCGTGGGAAGGGATGGCAGGGTGACCAGATGACTTTTTGGAATAGGAGGACATTTTCATTAAAAAAAGGAGGGTATTTCGAGAAAAAGGAGGACACAATAAGTTTGTACACAAATAAATATGAATGCATATACTCTGCATTAAATATCCTCAAGTGATACACTTTGTATGATGATTTACGAAGTCATACTCTCGGTAAGATGAACTACGCACCGGATTATGTCTATAGAATAAAAATAAAAATATTTTAACGTGCCTAGGCGGTATAAACTTTTATTCTATAGGAATATACTCTGTATTTAAATTTTACATTTTTAGGGTTTATGCGTGCGAAACTTTAAAAAAGAAAGATTTTAGTCTGACGAACATTTTTACTTATATTTTTCACCGGAAGAGATTTTCTTCAGTAGATCGGGATTCTTTAACAAACACTTGTGAAATTCAGAGCATGACATGTCTTTCAAATTGTATTTAACCAGCAGTATACCCTCCACTGACGGATTAAGAAACTTGAATCATAAATGGCAAAAAACTCGCAGCAACGACTCTCACACACACACACACACAGGACAAGTAGTATGAGCCGAGTGTTTAAATAACTACACCGCACAGCACCGTGCACAGATAGACTAAGACGCACTGGAGAGGTTTCTCTACCCTGTTGTCTTAATGAATGACAGATAGACTAAGGCGCACTGGCTGGGTTTCTCTGCGCTGATGTCTTACAAGTGACGCACTGCAACAGCCAGCTGCAGGATTGCAAGAATAAACTGATAGGAGGAGGAAGGAGGACGCGAGTGAGAATCCAGAAATAAATGAATGCATTTTAGCTGTGGCTTGAAAGGATACATGATTACAATAGAAGAATTTGATCAAAATATGTTTGAATTATTCCTTATCGGAAAAGCCGAACATTTGGGCTATTTCGCTTAATGCCAGGACAGGAGGACAAGGTGAGAAAAGGAGGACATGTCTCCCAAAATCCGAACGTCTGGTCACCCTGGTTGTGGGTGACGGCTTGACGTGGCAGCCAATCAAAACGGTGAATTTTCTCTCGTACTAGCCGCATGGTGTAGGATGCTGTAATCCGGAAATAATCTTTCCTTCTCGAGTCACGAGCCCACCGCTGACATTCTGAGAAGGAAACTCACGACGCTCACATTTGAACTTCAGCTTGGGGTCCCCAGCTTGCCCTTATTGCCCCTAATGGAAAAACCGGCCCTGTAGCTGGTGATTCAGTATTGTCGCTATGAAATTTCTCCTCAGAGCCGACTGATTTTAAGAATCTGCAAACAAATTATTGTAGTAACGGTAAACACTATAATTCGTGCATAAATACTAGTATTAAAAGAAATCCGTCTTGCTGCACGATGATATTTATTCAGCTAAAAAACGAAATCTATGTACAGGTTAAAAAACATGAGCACTTTCGGTGTCCAAGTGACACCTTCATCAGATGTGATTTCCATCATGTGGTTACATGCTGGTATTAAATACGTGGAGCAGATGTATCATGGGAAAGGTAATGTCAGTGTCACATGATATACCAGATAACAACAGTCGAAAAAGCATAATTAGCCAACGAAAATTACTCAACAGAAACAACAGTTATTGTGCTGTCCTTCCTTATCAGATTGCTCTAGGGTTCAGGTAAAACACAAGGACAATGAGCAGAAGAACGCTCATGAACGCCAACATAATCATGATCCTACACACCAGTCCCTGCGTAAATATCCCTCTGCAGCATAAACACGAACTGGAACGTAAGGAAAGATGCCAACAAGCACAGTCGACGATGACAATCATACATCAAACGATCGGCATCATCATCAAGAACTCGGCCCAAGCACCCCACTGCTGTACTAGGATTTGTTTGCAGATAGAAGAATCCACCAGGGAAATCCAGCGAACGCTCGACCAAATCCACGAATAAAGTTGAATTTTCATGGAGGTCCATAGCATCATTAGCAGAGACTCAGCTCAGCATAGACACCCCGGTGCTGTCTCGTCACACATCAGCAGGAAGAAGAATCAACCAGGAACATCCAGCCGAAGTCTAATCAATACTGTCAACGAGGGCAGACTGATATTCACGACGATTTACACCAGCCTCACTGCTCTAGCATAGACGCCCTTCCGCTGCGTTGACATCCACTGGCAGGTAGAAGAATCTCCCAAGAAGCATAACGACTCCGTCCTCCCAGTGCCGGAACTAAAAATTTTCTTTGGTGGGGCAAAACCTCAGACTGCCCCTCCCCCTTTCCACGCGAGGTTTTTTACCAGATTTTCAAAATTAAGGTATTATTTATTTACAGTTATGGTTTGTACAAAAAAAATATTTCAAAAAGTGTATACAGGAGGCCTTTTACCAGATTATCAAAATGAAGGTATTATTTAATTACGCTTATGGTGTGAACACAAAAAATTCTACTAAAAGTGTACAAAAATGATTGCAAAAAAATTCCTATAACTTTATCTTGCGAGCTTTCTTGGCTGCAAAGGTTTTAATGACTTCATCATATGATATTTGTGATGCGACTTTGTGTTCAATGCTAATTATACTTAGGTTTGAGAGACGTTCCTGTCTCATAGTGTTCCATACGTACGTTTTAATCAGCTTTAGTTTGCTGAAACTTCGTTCGTTTGATGCAACAGTCACTGGAAGTGTCAACAAAATCTTAAGTGCTGTTGAAATGTTTGGGTACGCATCTTCAAGTCTACATTTGAAAATAAAATTTAGGAGAGCTTTAGGAGATGCAGTTTTCAAATTACTGTCCAGGCTCAGAGCGTGATGCTTAAAGCTCCCTACTTCTAGTTCAAGCTCAGCTTTACAGATATTATCTGAATACGTCTACCCAAGCTGAGCTGCCTTCGACCTTAGTTCTTCTGCAGAAAGTGACTGGAACTTGGAGCCATGAAGGAAGCTAAATTTTTTATCTAGTTCCTCGATTGCCTCAAATCTCCTTCTCAGTTCTGAAAGCACCCTGTCCATTACTTCCAAAAGAAGGATCTTAAATTTTTTTTCTGTAGACATTTGAACCTCTTCATCTTCATCTTCTTCATCCAAAAATGTCTTCCTTTTCCTCATTCGAACTTTACGGAAATTGGGGCTTAACTAAGTTCCTCTGCCTTTTCTCTGGCTTCAGTGATTGCATCATTTGCACAAGTATCTCGAGACGATTCCAGAAGTTTGATGAGTCCACGGATGTGCTTTGCAGACATATCAATTGTTATATCCTCTGTTCGAAGAAGTTTGTTGACCCGGTGAATATGACTCAAAACTTTGAACCAGAAACAGGTCATCACAATAAATTCATATGTTGATAGGTCTTTCAAAAGATTTTTGGCCCCATCTTTCGTTTTCAAGTTTGAGTCACTGTAGTTCTTAAGTTCATCTAAGGCCTTCATGACTTTTTCCAGTTGGAAAAAACCAACTCGCACGGCTTTAATTTTGGCTGACCATCTGGTTTGTGTCTGCGATTTCAGTGTGGTTATCACAGGAGCCTGAAGAACTTCCCATCTTGAAGTTGATGCAGCAAAGAATAGAGGCGGTGAAGTGTACCGAAGTATGTTTCTGCCTCTACCACCACACAAGCAGCTTGGAAACCCACTAAATTGAGTGAATGAGCTGCACATGGTATAAAAAAGGCTAAGGGATTCATATCCAAGATACCTTTCTGAACACCCTTGTTCTTTCCAGCCATATTAGCACCATTATCATACGACTAGCCCATGCAGTTGCTGATATCCAACCCATCACTTTTCAGTTTATCTATGATGGCTTCTGACAGGTCTGAACCAGTTTTATCCATCACAGTGAAGAAATCAATGAAGCTCTCAACAACTTCTGGACCATTCTCATCAACCCGTATGCACCTTATAATCTGAGACATCTGCTCCTGATGGCTTACGTCGGGAGTGCAGTCAAACATCATGGAAAAATACTTTGCTTTCTTAATGTCGTTCAGTATTTTCCCCCTAATTTTTCTTGAAATTATTTTCAAAAATTCATCTTGTATTGCGTGAGAAAAATAAGTAAGCTGACCTTTTTTGTAGCGTTCAATATGTTCTCGTAAAGGGGCATGGTATTCAGAAACTTTCCACTGCTAGGGTCACCAAAGTCACTGGGTTCTTCTGATCCTCTAAACGGGCTACCCTGTTTTGCCAAATGCACAAATGACATCAACAATAGATAGCAACACAGCTTTCTAATGGTTTTCTTCTTCTCTGATTTGCTCTTGAAGCTCTTTATCTATGCCTTTTTCTTGTTACCAATGATGACTCCAGCGTCTTCCATGAACAAAAACCCATTTTGTGATTTAACGAGTTTTCGTACTCTGGAATTCCATCACTTAATTTCTTCCTCTGAGTGAACCCATCTGTTTTAGCTAGAGTTGATAACCTTTGATCGCGAATGGAATCTGAAAATAATCTGCAGGGGATACATAAAAGTGCCTTTTTTGACTTACTGTACGCTAACCATGATCTCCGAACTCTGAAATTGTTTGGAAGCTGTTTGCAAAACCATTCTTCGGTAAGCTTCCTACCATCCCTTAGACTGTTAGCAAGATCATTAGGCTCATGGACATCTCGAATTTCAGCTCTCATCCTTATCAAATAGCATCTTTGGGCATCACAAAACTTTTTTAGGCCAACTTCCTGGATCATGATAATCTAAATCCAATTCACCAGAAGTTGACGGAATATTTTTTCCTGTGCCACCAATACGTAAATCTACATTTATACCCTCTTCGTCATCTTGCATTTGATCTGAGCGCTTCTCGTTTTCCTTCAAGTCATTTTCTTGGAGTTGGACCTTGTTCTGATCTTCTTTAACTACAACTATCTGATCTTTCTCGTGGTGCTCACTGTGCCTTCCTTCATTTTAAATTTTCATCAGCTCTCTGGGAATATCTGTGGGGAGATATGAAATAAAATACCATTATGTAGGACAGTAGGAAGTTTTCCTACAAATGAAATAAAGTTCTATTGCATGATTCCTACAAATGCAGCATGTAAATCATAACGATAATTATATGAAGGAAGTATTGTGGTAATCGTAAGAAATATGAATTCCATTAAATTTAAAGTATAAAAATACGCAGAAAATATGTAAAATATTATATACCACGCTAACTAGCTCATATTTTTAGATTTCCCTCCAAAAAAGAAGTACAACAGAAAACATCTGCCCCCACCCCCAAGCTTTTTTTTTATATATACAGAACAGCTATTTTTCCCCCTCAGAACTCCTGAAAAAAAAAGTTGCCTTCCTCCCTCTATTTACGGCGTTTTTGTAGCTCTGTTGTTCACCGGGCACGGCAGCAGAGATCAAGGTCACTGGAATTTCTCTTCCCAAGTGGTGACAGAGATAGTAGTTTGTCCACACATGCCTTGGCCTTTCGGGGTCGTGTTCTCCCGCAGCCCGAGATATGCGAAACCGAGAACAGTGGCAGAGCTTGGGGTGGGAAACGAGGAAGGAATTACATTATCGGTGGCGCAACTTCTGTGTTCAACAGTCAACTCAAGGGGGGGGGGGGTATATATAGTAATGACTAATGATGATAGATCCGGCACTGGTCCTCCTCAATTCCACGTTCACAGCTGCATGACCTACATCAGATCGGCAATCTCAGGTACAAGCAGCTCTCGTAGCAACAAATCAATTATGCAGCCTCTCATAGAAGGGTGAGAGAGCGCGTGAGTGTGAGAGATGAATACATCGTGCGTACTCCTTTATCTCACTCAAGAACACAGAGCTCAAGGCCACACATTTCCAAATTATGCAGATACCTACTGAATAAAGAGTCCAGGTACTCACATTCCAGAACTATGCACAAGTACTCACATTCCAGAATTATGCACAGGTACTCGCATTTCAGAACTACGTAAATACCCATGACAAGACGCATATTGTTCGAAGGCCGCCCCGGTGGCGCAGTGGTCTAAGCGATGGCCTCTGATCATTCTTCCGTAAGGGGTCCGTGTTCGAATCCCGGTGAGGCATGGATGTTGTGTTTGTGTTACGGCACTGGCTCTCTCCCTTGCCTGGAACCAGTGACCCTATATTAGGGACGGGCGACTTCTTATAGCCCTCTCAGTTGCTCACGGTGGTCGTTAAACCTCCAATAAAAAAAAACATTGACCGCAAAAGAAGAACTCCAAGGAGCATCATGAGGCCTCTAGATTTCTTCCTATGCTCCTATTAGATTACCCGCATCATGACAACGTTGTGGGTAATCTTTCGCCTCATATCAACGTGACTTACGTTTTTGATATGGGGAAAAAGTGTTTGTATATCGAACAAATTCTTCCACAAGTAAAGAGATGAAAAACAGTCCCAACAGATGAAAAAGAATAACTAATTTATCCTTTGATATCAACAGAGCCGTTGGCGCAGTGCTCTAAGCGATGCTTCATTGCCGTTGGCGCACTGCTCTAAGCAATGGCTTCTGATCATTCGTCCGAGATGGGTCCGGGTTCGAATCCCGGTGAAGCATGGATGTTGTGTTTGTCGTACGGCGTTGGCTCTCTGCCTTCCCTGGATCCAGTGGCCCTAAATTAGGGACAGGTGACTGCTTATAGCTCACTGAGTTGTTTGCTCACGGCGGTCGTTAAACCTCCAAGCAAAAAATATATATATACATATCAACAGAACTCTGGCAATGTAAGTTGTTTCCAGTGGCCTTAAATTAGGGGCAGGTGACTGATTATAGCTCACTGAGTTGTTTGCTCATGGCGGTCGTTAAACCTCCAATTAAAAAAGAAATATATATATACATATCAACAGAACTCTGGCAGTGTAAGTTGCTTACGTTATACATGTGCGCCGCCATTTTCATATGTACAAATGGCGGCCCGCATGAAACCATAGCAACCGCTCTTAGATAAAACTTCGTTTTTTTTTAATTGAAAAAAAATATTTTACGATATAAAAAAACAATTGACCACCACCTTAAACATGCCATTCTGCATATGAAAAATTAAATTTTCCTACATAAAGGAGTGGAAACACGAAATACAACGAGTGCCTACTAATCAATGCGATTATCAAACATAAATATGCTTATAATCGCTATAATTCACGATATGCCACTTTGACACAAAAGTGCATGTTTATGAAGCGTTTCAGGTTTTGTTTTTTCAATATCAAGCAAAACAGCATTCTTGAAACAGGAATAAAAAAAAACGGACGTTTTTTGTTTCTAGAGTCGTACCACCTGACTATCATAAACCGTGCATTCCAAAGAGATTGAGGTCTCACAACCCAGAGCAGGCAGTTGTCAGAAGACCACACCATAATACGATTAATTGCAGAAAGCCATGACCACACTAAACCTTTTTGTTTAATGGTGAGCAATTCTATGAGCCACTGGTTCCAGGGAAGGGAGAGATCCAGTGCCGTAAGACAAACACAATATCCATGCTCACTGGGGTTCGCTTTACCACCATGTCAGTGGTATTCGAAACCCGCAACCGGCTTCTTTGTAAACAAGGTGTTCCACATGTATGTCGTATATTGTGGCGTTTTTTACTGTTGTGAATCAGAGTTAATTTTGAAGTATTTCTGCGATTTTTTATTACATCAGGTATGTAAAGCTGACTTGATAAATTCAGTTTTGTTAATGTTAATTATACCTTACCTTGGCAGTGACCGTTTTCTTTTAGGGATCTTGTTTAGTTGTTTACTGTGGCAAATTTCATCAACGTCATCTAGGAAGTTTCAGCTAATTTGCAAGGTAAGTGTAGGTTGTTCATAGGATACGGTTCAATTCCAGCAAGTCATTTTTGTAACCAATGTCAAAATTATGTTAATGAGAAGTTTTGATGAAAAAAATTGCATTGTTGGTTTTAATACATTATATTTCCAGGATTAGGTTAGGCCATGTTACATGATTTTCCTTGATATCTGAAAATACATCATCAGTGTAGATGTTCTACAGGTATTTTTTTTTTGGTATTGCACATTTAATTTATGTCATGTCTGTCTATATGTTGAATTAAAAAAATATATATGAATTGATTCAGCCAAGGCACCTGTGGGAATTTTAAGCCTTTCAAAATCAGAATTTGTCTGGTTTATTAGTTTGTTCAGTTTGTAAATCCTTTCAATTATTTTAAGCTTTCATTAGATTTTGAGCCTTGTTTCAACATTTTTAACATGGTTTTTAAATTTCTGGTCATTTCACAATTTCACAAAATCAGACAATAGGTTCTGGAGGATTGCAATTCTTTATCATTGATTACCACATACACTGAGTGGCCACTTTATTATGACCACCCCCTCAGTACTTCGTTGTGCCACCTTTTGCCTTTAATACTGCGTCAATTCTTTTTCGTGGCATGGACTCCACGTGATGTTGATAGGTGGTTTGTGGAATCTCAGACCATGCTTGATGAATAGCACTTTCCAGGAGTGTGAGATTGCAGGGTGTTGGATCCAGCTGTCTGATGGCTCGTTCAACTTCATCCCACAAATTCTCAATGGGGTTGAGATCTGGAGATTGTGGGGGCCACCTAAGCAAAGTAGATTCACCGGCACGTTCCTGAAATCAATCCTGTACAATACCAGCACTATGGCAGGACGCATTATCTTGTTGAAAGTAGCCATCGCCATTGGGATAAACCATCCACATGACAGGATGCACTTGGTCCGCAACAATGTTTAGATATGATGTGCCACTCAGACGTTGATCAACACGAATTAAAGGGCCGGCCGAAGCATGCCAGGAAAACATTCCCCAAACCATAACGTTGCCTCCACCAGCTTGAAGGGTTGTAGCAATGCATTTGGGGTCCATGCTTTCGTGCTGTTTCCACCAAATTCTCACTCGGCCATTGGCATGGTGCAACTGAAAACGTGATTTATCAGACCATATAATTTATTTCCAATAATCAACTGTCCAATCCTTGTGCAAACTGGAGACGTTTTCTCTTGTTAACTGCAGACAGCAAAGGTGTTCAAACAGGCCTTCGGATGCCATAACCCATCCGATGCAGTGTACGGCAAACAGTGCGTGCAGAGATCATTTGAGGGGATCTTTGTTTAAGATGGTCTGTAATTTGCTGCCCTTCTGTTGCCTGTTACCAATCTGGACACTCTGTTCCACCCGAGCTGGCACTAGTCGATGACGACCACACGTTGCACGTAGAGACCCAGTTTTTTGGCTGACAGTCCAGTCTTTAAACACTTTAACAACAGCTGCTCTGGAACATTTAACGAATGCGGCGGTTTCAGTGATACTCGCTCCATGACTCCGAGCTCCTACAATTTTCCCACGTTGAAATTCCATCAGATCACATTTTTTCCCCATCTCGTCACCCAAAAATCACTTCTACTACTGTCTCAAGCACTAAGCTTTCCCATTTTTATACTAGCCTCGCCCTCTGGCGGCAACAGCGTGCAGCCATAACTCATTTGCTTAAAACTGTTAGGTGGTCAAAATAAAGTGGCCACTCGGTGTATTAGGCTATTATACTGTACAATGTGTTACAGAACAGATAGCCAAAATCTAAACTTCAAAAAAGTTCTCTCTTGATTGTGGTTTAAGTTTGTCTCCCTTTTTGAGATTTATTTAGTCTTCTCTGTTGGAACAAAATTGAGGATCACTGTTATATTCTGGTTGAATACATTAATTTTTATTGGGTGAGGGGGGCATGTTACAGAGTTGTATAAAAAATGGATCTGCATACACAACCATTGAAATAAAAAACTTGCTGCAAACCCGCGAAGCTGCCCCGGTGGCGCAGTGGTCTAAGCGATGGCTTCTGAGATGGGTCCCGGTTTGAATCCCGGTGGGGCATGGATATTGTGTTTGTCTTACAGCGCTGGCTCTCTCCCTTCCCTGGAACCAGTGGCCCTAAATTAGTTGTGGGCGACTGCCTGTAGCCCATTGAGTTGCTCACGGTGGTCGTTAAACCTCCTATTAAAAAAAAAAAAAAACCTGTGAAGCACGCACGAACCACAATAACAGTAGAATAAAATACACTCATTGTCATAAAAATCCGCACCCCAAGAAAAACCTTTCGATTAACGTGAAACTTGGTAAATAGCTACGGGGAGGGCAGACATGCAAATGATTAAAGCTTCGTGCGATTCCACATGCTGACACGTCCATGGCTGGCACTGCAATTGCAATCCTTGGGGCTGTTAAAGTGCCACTCTGGGGACTCTACATTCGTGCCGAACTGCACGGTAAGAGTCAGGTGAGATCCCCGAGTGATAGACATGCTGAGGAACCACTGTAGATATGCGTACGGGCAACGGTGCGAACGTATAGGGAGCGATGGACACAGGAAAGCACCCAGACACCGCGGACTGGCTCTGGACAACCCAAGCACAGCTGACTGTTTCTGAACGACCTAGACACACCACCAAGAGAGAGGATTGTGAGAGCAGCATGCACAGATTCAGCAACATCTTTGCCCAATATCCAGAGATGTGGTGGCTGTACAAGGGATTCCTGTGTCTGCCAGAACCATTTCCAGACGCCTGGCAGAGGTGAATCTGCACTCTCAACGGCCCTTACGTTTTCTGCCATTATCACCTGACCATAGTAGGCGTCGATTGCAGTGGTGGGAGCAGCGAGCAATGTGGAATGCTACAGACTGGGAACATATAGTGTTCAGTGATGAATCCCGCTTCTGTATGGGAACGGATGACTACCATGTCAGAGTGTGGAGAACCACAGGTGAGCGCTACAATCCCAACCTCACTGTAGAGTGGCAGATGTCCCGAACTGCAGGCATGATGGCCTAGGAAGCCATCGCGTATGGCACCTGGACTTCCCTTGCAGTGATCCGAGGGACATTGACAGCCCAGCGCTGTGTACAGGAGATCCTGTGGCCCCATGGACTGCCTTTCCTGGCAGGGTGGCCCGTAGCCATTTTCCAACAAGATAACTCCCGTCCACACGTGGCTTGGGTTTCCGAGGACTCTACGTCATGCTTCCGTGGCCTGCCAGATCGCCTGATCTCTCGCCCATCGAGTATGTGTGGGACCAGATGGGACGCCAGCTTTCTCCATGTCCTAGTGTTCATGATTTAGAGCATCGTGTGGACCAATCTGTCCCAGGATAACATACGGCATCTCTTTGACACCATGCCGGACCGTATCACCTCATGTATCCGAGCACGAGGTGGTCCAACGCAGTACTAATGCTGACTGGAATGTGTACCGTATGTCCACAGGACATTGTCCTGCTGCTGTGATATTGTAATCACTTCTGTCCCTGGTATGTACCATATCACTACTAAAATCTCGTTTCTATCTGACGCCTCCTTCTTGGTGTGTGGATTTTTATGACAATGAGTATAATTAGTCATTCCATCTCAGCTCAGGCAGGGCATGTCAGGTGATCATTTTAGATTTGTTCCAAAAAATTACAGTAGTTACAACTACTGGAGACAAAATATCCTGATTTAAGGATGTTCCTAAAAAAAATTTTTTTCTCCAGCTACAGCATTTTGGAAGTTTGGCTAAAATCTAGCGATCTTTGAAAAATGGGGAAAATGCTGTATTTTAAAACGAGCGCTGCATCAAAACTATTTAATCTATTAACTTAATTTTTTTTTATTTTGTAGCTATTGAATTAAATTTTAACTTGGCATAGTTTGAATAAGCCTGACTGACATTATTAATAAGGGGGAAAAAACATTATCGCAAAAAAAAAAAAAGTTGCATTTTCAGAAATGTTTTTTTCTCACTAAATAATTATTATTCAGGTAAGTAAGGATGGCAATCTGAAGTCCCTCAATGGTAGTTTTACAGCAAATTTTATTTTAAACCTGAGATGCATGTAGTCCATAAAATTTAAGTTATGCAGAAGTTAAAAAAAGCTCAATTTTTGAATGACATTAATTCAAAAACCCCATTTTTTTTAATCTGAAAATCTGTCCATTTGATGTCCTCTTAGTTGTTAATAAATTGCTCATTGTAGAATAGTGTATTTTTGCCTGGTTAATTTTTTATATTTTTTTAAAGATTGCACGTTTTCAGCGTTGTTGCGCAATTCAGCACAAAATGCAATAGATTGTCCATATTTCACTGAAAACATCGTTTAATCAGGTTTCAAAGTTAAAACATAGGTTACTGGTGTTTTATTAGTACAATCACATTATATTTTGAAGTTCAACACAAAAACATACACTAAAAAATGTGCAGAACATAACATTATTATACTATAGCATCACTGTAATTCAATAACATACAATTTTTTTTACACTTGGTATTATTGCAATTTTTTTATTAATTTTACTTTCATAAAAAATAATTTTCACAAATAGCCTTTTAGATGATAATTTCTTAGCAGTATATTAATGAAGTTACCTGTAAAAGGTTTATATAGAAGGATTAGGCACAGTAGATGTGGTTGGTTTTTCTCAGCTCCTGTTGGTCAAAAGTATGGAGTCGTGCAGATAGTCCCAAGTGGAGCAGGACTCCTTACTTTAAGCAGCATATTTTCTAATGGCATTGGACATTCATCTTTCTTCTTTCCAGATTCCTCTGGCCACTGGAACCCTTTAGCTGGACCGTGAGGATGCATAAATGACACAGCAATGTCATTGAGCTCTTGAGATATACCTGTAATCTGCCCCATCCACCAATTATTGTCATAAACACACCCAACAAACTCACCTACCTGGAAATCACTTACTGAGTAATGTTTTTTCACCTGGCTGGATGTTTCAACTTTTTCTACTTGATGTTTAATTGTATGTTCCATATAAGACTCGTTATTTTAAACCAACCAGTAATGTTTTGATAGTATTCCTACAACTGGTTTTACATTAGCTTCCCATTCTTCTTCCTTACAAGACCTGTAGGCTTGAACAGTTTTACCTTCAAGAATCAGTTGTGTTATATTTTGTAAAAGATGAGAAAGTTCAGCAACAAATGAAGTTGCATCTCCATACCTGCCAACTACTACGGAATGTCCGTAGTTTCTACGGATTTAGTTGTCTGACTACGGAACTACGGAATTCATGGTCAAAACTATGGATTCTTCGAATTTTCTTATTTTTTATTTTGCTATTATTTTATGATATACATGAGATTTTAAAGCGGATTCGCGAAATTCCGTTTTTTTTGTGTTTTTTTTTTAGTCATCATGATCATTCTCAAGATCGATGCAAAACTAAAGATTTGTGTGTGTGTGTGTGGGGGGGGGCTGTCGTTTTCCGTTTCGTGTTTTAAAACTTTCGAAAAGGTAATTAAACAGAGTAAAATTTTTTGCCGTAATCATAATTTTTTCTCTCCCAATGTTGCCTTTGTGGGCAGTATTCTTGTTAAATATCATTTCATTGTATAAATGTTTGTATTTCAACTTGGAAATATAAGCAGCAATTTGTGAAAACGGAAGTCAGACGGGGGAAAAATGTCCCCGTAATCTTCAGGCATAAGATTCTTCCGCAAATTCGAGGAATTCTGCCTTTTTCATTATTTTGGTCATTCATGCGATCGATGCCCAAATGAAAAGAAATTTTTTTTGGCTGAGGTACCCTGGTGGTGATAGGGGAGGGTGTTTGGAGGACGGAATTCTATTTTTACGAAAACAGAAGGTTGACGATGTTCAGATATTTTCCGTAATCGTAATTTCTTTTTTCTCACAATGTTACCTCTGTCTAATACAGGGTGGGCCATATTGATGGGACACATTTAAAATGCATTTGTGGAGCATGTTGAACACAACATTTATTACCAACTATGTGGAACACATTGCCAAAGGACGGGAGTTTTGCATTGTGTTCATTGTTTGAAGATTACATCCCTCAGATGGGCACCACCTTGAAGAGTGCATTCTCTGGCCCTAACGATCATGTTCAGCATAGTTTGGCGCAGGGTTTTGGCAGGGATAGCTGCTATCTCCCTTCGGATGCTCTCCTTCAGTTCATTGATGGTAGTGGGTTTTGTGGTGTACACCTTCTCCTTTAGATAACCCCACAGGAAATAGTCCGGTGGAGTTAGATCGGGGGATCTGGTTGACCAATGAATATCGCCGAATCTGAAGTGAGGCGTCCCGGGAAGTGTCGTCGAAGGGTTGTCATTGACACTACTGCAGTATGACTGGTGGCACCATCCTGTTGCATCCACATGTCCCTCAGGCCGAAGTGTCTCATTTCGGGAATGAAAAATGTTCGTAACATTGTGGTGTACTGCTCAGCGGTGACTGTGACGGTGTCATTATGTTCGTTTAAAAAAAAATAGGGACCTATCACACAGGCATGAGTCACTGCATACCACACAGTAACCTTGGCACTGTGCAATGGCGTTTCATGCAACAGTTGCAGATTTTGTCTAGCCCAGAATCGATAGTTTTGTTTATTGACATAACCACTTGGGTGGAAATGAGTTTCATCGGACGTGATAAAGTGTTGCATAAAGTCATGACCTTTGCTGATTAGCCAATCACAGAATGTGGTTCGTTGAACCTTATCTTGGTCGAACAATTTCTGCACCACCTGTACCTTGTATGGATACAGTTGTAAGTCGTTTTTCAAGATTCGCCGCACACTGGTACATGGAATATGCACTTGACGACACAGTTGCCGAGTTGACTTATTTGGACTTCAATCCATGGCATTGGACACACGTTCAATGTTTATTGCACTACGCAACGTTCGAGGTCTCCCGGGGGGACAGTTTTTTGTTCGCGTTTGCGGTCTCACGAAAGTTGTCAACAGCACGCAGTATGACCTTTCGGGATGGTGCTACCTGTTTCTTAAAATGTTGTTTGAAACGCCGTTGTGCTGTGATGATGGAGCTTCCACTTCTGAAGAACGCCTCCACGACGTACGGAATTTCAACGGCGGTCCACATCACAATGATTCCCTGCAACAATGAAAGAAAATGTACCATCAGTAACTCCCATCCTTACACTTCCTGTTAAGCTACATGAAAAACATGCATGACTGTTATTTCTCACAGTATTCAAAATATAAATATGTCCCATCAATATGGCCCACCTATTATTGTTAAATAACATTTTACTGAATAAGTATTTGTATTTCAGCTTGAAAATAGGGGAGAAATTCCAAAACCGCAAGTTCGACGAAGCAAAGATTTTCCCGTAATCGCCTACCCCCGCGCGATTTTCCCACTACCCTGCCTTTAGATATGCAGTGCAATAATACTAGTTACTACTGACAAGGCTCTTGCCAATGTTGGCAGGTATGCATCTCTTATGGCTTGCACAGACCCTTTTTAGAGATTAAACTTTGTTGCATAATGCTTACATAGCCCACCTATAGCATCACATGAACTTTTACCATGCCCAGTTGCTGAAAAAATCCACTTTTTTCCCCTCAATTTGATTATCTTTAGAAAGTTCATAAATTTGGTATTTATTTTTGAAATGTCCAGCAGCCCCATCGGAAATGTAAACAAGTGATCTAATATTTTCTAATTGGCACAACTTAGAATTTTTTTTTTTTTTTATAATCTCCATATCACAGATAGCATGAGCTGTATCATCAGATACTACAACAAAACTTTTTATCTCTTTTTCAAGATATGCAACACGTGTGAATAGTGAAATCTGAACATTTTGCCAGTGGTAACTTTGTATTTCATCGGGCAGTATCATTGTCCAATTTTCAGCAAAATCAAAATGTAAAACTAGAATGTCAGAACTTTCTTTCACAGATATTTTTGCTTCAGCTATTCCTTCTCTTTGGATTTTCCTAATTTTGCTATGTGAAATTGCTTTCTTCACCCAATGTCTTAGATCTTGCAGAAACTTTTGGACAGATACAGATTTTCTTATAAGGTCATCACCTTCCCAAATAGCAAATGTAACTTCTTCATTCAAGCAAAGAGTTTCAACTGTCAGTGCTTCTGTGCCAGGGTAGTCACCACACTCTTGGAGCCAACAATCTTCATTGCTTATTCTGTCACATAAACACTTCTGTAAAATAACTTCCTTCTCAATTCATGTGTTTGTTATATTTTGGAGAGCTGTACATATAAGTTTCAGATTACTGCAATAAATACAAGTGCATACTGTTTGTATTGGCCGAATTTTGACCCAGTTTGGACGTAGAGTGTAAAACTTTGAAAAACCAATTTTTATATTTGGGTTGTCTTTTTTCATTAGCCTGTATGCATCTTTGATTGATCTTGTAATAAATCTTTTTACCTTTTTAATTTTCTCACCATTATCATCTCTAACACAAACAACATCATTTTTGTTTGGACTATCCCTAGTACAGTCTGTACTATCATCTAGGTAGTATGACAATGCCAGAGTTGCAGCTTCTGTAGACAATGGATGCCCACTGTAGGGGTCAGGTTGAGCATAGATTCCCTTTTCTCTTCTAACTATGAAGTGCTGTATTAATATTAGAAAACCACTGATTAGAAGAAGAACAGTCAGGCTTCTCAAGAGACAACTGACTTGAAACACCAACTCTATATATGTCTTCTAATTTCTGCACAGCTGAAGTTGTTAGTGTTTTCTCTAATGTCAACTTTTTCCTCTTCACATAAGCTTCTCTCCTATCCTCCCTAACTTCTGAAGGGGCTTTAAATGGTGACACATTAACATCAAACATTGTAATACTGCTATTTAAAACATCCACAATCTCATGACTGGGAATGAAAAAACCCTATCTCTCTGATGTGGGAATTTCTTCTTCACTTTCATTTGCGCATTTCAAAATTTTTCTTTTGTAAAAAGCCAAACAATTGCAACACAAATAATCATTTCTATTTACAAAGACAGACAGGCCTACAATCCTTTGAATTTCATCACCTAACAAGCTTAGTTTTGCACACAACTTTTAATGTAGTCCACACATCTAATTCTCAGAACTATGATGATCAGACATTATAAATTATTTACTGAACATCCCTCATCAACAGACAAGAGCAAACTGGAGTGGGAGAAAGGTGGGGAATTAGTAAATGAAGGACATGACAGCTGCTGATTGGCGGTTCAGTTAGCAATCAATGGACATGTTTGTACTTGCAACAGCCTGTCATAACCTGTGTTGTTTCAGCATTGTGGGTTGTGCAATTTTATTACAAAATGCTATAAATTTATGAGGAGTATCAGTAGAACAGTGGATGGTTACAAAATTAACAAGTTTAACAAAATAAATAATTTAAAGTATATATATAGAGGGAGAGAGTATGAGGTTGCAAATAATTCCCCTAGAAAAGAAATGAAACTAGCAAGAACATACTGCCATGTCTGCAAATATTTTTTAGTATATGTTTTTTTGCTGAACTTCAAAATATAATGCAATTGTACTAATCAAACACCAGTAACCTATGTTTTAACTTTGAAACCTGATTAAACGATATTTTCAGGGAAATATGGACAATCTATTGCATTTTGTGCTGTATTACGCAACAACGCTGAAAGGCTGAAAACGTGCAATCTTTAAAAAAATATATAAAATTAACCAGGCAAAAATACACTATTCTGCAATGAGCAATTTATTAAAAACTGAGAGGACATCAAATGGACAGATTTTCAGATTAAAAAAAAATGGGGTTTTTGAGTTAATGTCATTCAAAAATTGGGCTTTTTTGAACTTCCGCATAACTTAAAATTTAAATTTTATGGACTGCATGCATCCCAGGTTTAAAATCAAATTTGCTGTAAAACTAACATGGAGGGACTTCAGATTGCCATCCTTACTTACTTGAAAAATAATTATTTAGTGGGGAAATTTTTTTTCCGAAAATGCAATTTTTTTTTTCAATAATGTTTTTTTCTTATTAATAATGTCAGTCAGGCTTATTTAAACTATGTCAAGTTAAAATATAATTCAATAGCTACAAAATAAAAAAAAATTAGGTGATTAGATTAAATAGTTTTGAAGCAGCGCTCGTTTTAAAATACAGCATTTTCCCCATTTTTCAAAGATCGCTAGATTTTAGCCAAACTTCAAAACGCTGTAGCTAAGGAAAAAATTTTTTTAGGAAAATCCTTTCAGGATATTTTATGTCTCCAATAGTTGTAACTACTGTAATTTTTTGGAACAAATCTGAAATGGTCACCTGACACATTTTGGTACTGTCTGCCTGAATTGAGATGGAATGACTAATATATATAATTTAAAGAAAAATTAACAAAACAAATAATTATTAGAATGTTACAGATTCTAATGAGGACAAAATAAGTACATTACTACTGAATGTGCAGCAATGTGTCTGAAATGGACATTTGTGGCAAAATATTAAAAGATTGAACTGTGAACCTCATAAAAACAAGATACTAATTAAAGAAAGTTTTTGCATCCAGAAAAACAGTTCCATCAGTGAGCCTTAAAAAATTAGCATTTTCAACAACATAATTAAAAAATAGTTGACTTACAAAATACATAAGGAAAAGATTTTAATTTAATAACTGGCAACTGCAAGAGGAACCTGGCAACAAAATTTAAATTCTTTTTCTTTCTGTGTAAATCAATTTTTGGTACAGTTTCTATACATTAAAAACAGGCCTTGATAAAAATCTATAGGCCAGAAACATTTAAAAACAAAAGTACTTAGAAGACGTGAAAAATAATTGAAAGTTCTTTAAGTTAAAACAGAATTAAATATATTAATCGGAGTAAAGCATTCAGTAAGTATTTTAATTCCTGTAAATAACATTTTTTAATCTACAAGCAAAAACTATATTCAAAATCTGTTAATAATTTGGAAACTATCCTCATACAGCATACACGCTTATATCTACATTCTGCAACTCTGACTTGATATTTTAAATTTGCTGAACAAGGATTTTGGTATTGTGATGCATTTCATTTATTAAATGCTGTGAGAACACTGTTGGGCTTTTTAAGCCTGTGGGAAGTGAAGCTTACAAGTATAGAGGGTGAGTCGAAAGTTTTGCAATATATGCATAAATGTATGTGCTGCGGCGGGTATGTCACGTGTTTAAACTAGTTCAATTCGTGAACTGCAGTCATTCGAAAGGGATATAAAGTGGTAGTTGTTGCTGTGAACAGCATTGCATGTCATTGTTCTGTCTGTGGTTGGGATGCCTAAAAGATGAACAGCCACAACTGGCTAATTAAAGAACTTTTGCTTTATGAGTTTGAACTCGGCCACTGCTCAAGCAACATGAAGCATTTTTCATGCGAAAGGGGAAGGTTTCATTGACCATAGCACCGCAACCAGATAGTTTGAGAAATTTTGCTCAGGTGACAGAAACCTTGACGAGCAGCCAAGGTCAGGTAGTCTGCAAACCGTGGAGTTGGAGGCCGTGTGCCAGGCCGTAGAGGGAAATCCAACAACCAGCACTTGGAGATTATCAGGTGAGCTGGGCATATCACAGACCAATGTAGTTCGTCACTTTCAGGACCTCGGCAAGGTCTACAGGAGCTGCCGCATTGTCCCTCACAAACTGACGCCAGCTGTAGCAAGCTGCTGAGTGGAAGTATGCATGAAACTCTTAGAAACCCCACACAATGTACATTTCACCAAGAGAATTCTTATGTGCAATGAAAAGTGGGTCTATTTCCGTAATCCTAACACAAAACGGCAGTGGTTGATCTCAGGCCAGCTTCCTGAACCTGTTGCCAAATGTGAGCAGTTCGAGCACAAGGGGATGCTCTGCGTCTGGTTGAATTTCGAGGGGATAATCCATTACAAATTTGTTCCAGACGGTCGAACCATCAACGCCAACCTCTACCCTGAACAACTGGAGTGGATGTATGCCATTTTGGAGGAGAAGTACTTGACACTGGTGAACAGAAAGTGCGCTCTCCTACAGCAGGACAACGCTCGGCCTCAAACCACGTGAACGACCCGGGCAAAACTCCAGGAACTTGAGGGCATCGAACTGATGCCACACCCAGCATATAGTCCAGATCTCACCCAATTGGATTGTTACTTGTTCCAGTCCATGGCCTACTTCCTTCACAGGCAGCATTTCAACAACCAGGAGGAGGTGGCAGCTGGAGTGAAGGAGTTCTTCTCCTCAAAGGACAAGAACTGGTATTGCTGCGGAATGGAAGAACTGGCATACAGATGGCTAAAGACGGTGCAACATGATGGCCTATACTTCAAATGCTAGCGGCTTTCGGCATAAAGGTACGTATGAAGACATAAAGTTATCCAAATATTGCAAAACTTTCGATTCACCCTCTGTAATTATTGCAAATTTAGGGATAACAGATTGTTAGCTCTTATAGAAGGTTAGGATTTCTTAATGACTCATAAATGCCCATGGCACCCTTATGCAATCCTTTCCCTTGTTGAATGACTACCATGCTTATTAAAATGGCAACTCAAATTATTATTTTTTTCAAAGATATTTAGATGAATAGCCCTTGGGTTTTAGTTGTTATTTTTTTCTCTCTTTGGAAAATATGTTTTAGAAGTTGCTATTCTCATTAAGATAAAGGTTCAAAAATAGGAATGCATTGGAAACTACATTCCAAGAATACCCATCAAGCAGCACATTGTTTAATGAAGTACTTAAATTTCAAAGCAATTAATATTTATTTACCCACCATTATTAAGTAATGTGGAGCAAAAACATTTTATTAACTTCACTGCAGTTTTCATATATGTGTGCATATAGTGGAAGACATCATGATCAAAGTTAAATCCCTGAAATGGCAATGGGCTGGACATACTGCCAGAAGGACAGATCATCGATGGACAGCCGAAATTTTAGATTGGATTCCAAGGGACAGGAAAAGAAGACCCAGAAGAAGACCACATAGGAGATGGGTGGATGAAATTCGAAAGTATGCAGGGGTGACATGGAGGAGACTGGCACAAGACAGACCGTTGTGGAGGAAACTTGGGGAGACCTTCGTCCAGCAGTGGATTGATAATGGTTGACAATGATGATGATGATGATATGTATTTATTTATATACTTGTAATATATTTTTCTCTCTTTACTTACAGCATGGGTGATTTAAGTGAAGTGACATTTTCATCACTGTCACCAAAGGTATGTGATTTAACTCTCAGAGGCATATCAGATATGGGCTTCACAAATTTGACAAGAATCCAAGCTGAGACTATTCCCCATCTCTTAGAAGTAAAGTAGGTCTTTCTTATTCCTTAATGACCACAAATAATTTTGTTATGTAATTATATGTGTATGTATCAGTGGTAGATACTTATTATATGATATTTATTATCACATTAGAACACTTCCATCTCACATAACTTTGTACATAATGGAAGTTGTACTTTGGCTACTGCTGTTTTTTTTTTTTTTTTTTTTTTTCTAAATGTGAAAAATGCACACAAATCTTTAAACTCATTTGTTGACATTTTCTAGAAACTTTGCCAAAATGGTAGTCTACTTCTGCTATGAGATTCCATACTTTTGCTGAGTTCCTCAATTTTTTCTGAATTCTTCTGTGGTGTTTACTACACCTCAGGTAGTTTGAAACAAACACTCAAATGAATATATCAGGGCTTGAAAAATATCTCAAAAAGCTACATGCACAGGTGGGCATGTGAAGAAATTATTTACCTGCCCAGGTAGTAAAAGCCAGGAAAAATATATGCAGAAAAATTATATTTTAGGAAAAATATATATCAGGAAAATTATATTTTTTATGCCAAGGAAAATTTATTTTTTAAGATAAGAAATCAGAACCCTCATCATTTTTAAGTTAAAAAAATATGAACTTTTTTTACATGTTTTGCATTTCCAATGTAAGGGTCTGTTTTCAAAATGTTCAATGCATAAAACATAAAAACGTGTATCCCTAGTTTTAAGATGATATGAAATGGTATGAAGATGAAATTAGTATTTGAAAAATTTAGTGATTCTGCCATATTCCTTTCGTTGAAGTTTTCGCCCTTTGTCACTAAACACCGCAGGCTAGTTCCATCAGAACCCTGCATCCCATTGCTGAATATAAATGACATTTGGAGCAAAACTACATATGGTTCCAATTCCTGGACCTAGAGCATAATACTGTATAATTGAAGAAGTGATATTCTTCTGTTCTTGGCACTCTGTAACAATAATACAACTTCTGGTGGTTGTCAGTGAAATGAAACATGACATGTGACGACTGTCTTTTTTCTTGTAGTAGGAAATTCTATTCTAAAGTTTTTTTTAAATTTAGTTGCCTGGACAGGGTAAGTAGATGTTTTATTTACCTGCCCAGGTCAATAATTTACATACCTCAGACATGGTATTTTTCAAGCCCTGTATATATGTATGAACAGAGCAAAAATGCACACAAATCTTTAAACTCATCACTAAATCTGTATATATGTATGAACAGGGCATGCCATGCCCCCCCTCCCCCAAGCCATCGGGGCTTTGGGGCAACACGAAGCCAGATTCAGACTTCATGCTCAGTGTTTCTTTCAGGCATACATCCAGGGGGTGATGCCCTCTCGGAAAAGACCCCTCTCCCGGAAAAGACACCCCCCCCCCCGAGACATTTCAGGTTACCAAGCCAAATTTTAATAAATTCAGGCTATGATGAAAAAGGAAGTTTCGTTTCTTTTTATGATACAAATATTTCTTCAATTTTTTTTTTAATATTTGTTCAAATGGTACTAGTTGTAGTTTATTTTATTAAAAAGTGTATTACGACGCATGGTATTCTTCAAAATATAATAAGTAGACTAATTATACCTAATTGTCCGGGAATCGTGATTCAGGAACAAGAGTGCGTTAAATGCATTTTAACAGATAAAAATTTCAAGCCTGCGGAACCTCCCCCTTCCCTCCTTTAGCTGAAAACAATTTGTTATTCCTGAAATGTTTGTGAAATGTTTGAGCCGCCCCGGTGGCGCAGTGGTCTAAGGCGCTGGCCTCTGATCATTCGCCCATAAGGGGTCCGGGTTCAAATCCCGGTGAGGCATGGATGTTGTGTTTGTCTTACGGCACTGGCTCTCTCCCTTCCCTGGAACCAGTGACCCTAAATTAGGGACGGGCAACTGCTTATAGCCCATTGAGTTGCTCATGGTGGTCGTTAAACCTCCAAACAAAAAAAGAAATGTTTGAAGAAGTAATTACTATATCAGGTATATACTGTATATAGAATTTTTCTTCTGGGATGAAAAAAGGAAGTTTTTTAAATCCACCATCTGGAACAAAATTAAAGTTAATGAAAAATTAAAAAAAAATTAAATAATTTCTTTTCTAATGTAAGTTGATACATTTTTATTAAATTAAAGTATTTTTTTCTAATGTAAGTCACATTTTAACTAAAAACAAAAAAAATGAAGGATTTTCTGGGGAAAAAGCCCCTCAGAAAATGCTTCATTTGCACCCCTCTGCTAGATATATAGTAGTTAAAATTATATATATATATATATATAGCAAATGGAAACCTTGCCCCCTCTAAGGTTCCATTTGCCCCCCAAGCACTTGGAGTTTTAAATCCTCCTCTCTCCCCATCAAGACCCTTTTCTAGCTGCAAAATAAAAGTATTGAAATTATGAATGTTACATGTGATAATATTTTTCAATGGAGAATTGGACTGTTCCAGTAGTAAGTTCTTGGTCTCTGGGGCTCCGAACTGAAAGTGCTAGTTCCAATATTTTGACCCATTGGGAAGAGGGATTACATGCCCCTCCCTCCCTACTAATATACTAATATTCCAATGTGCAAGCCCACACTCACAGCACCCCCTTTCCCCCATTCAACATTTCTAGAATATGTGTCAGTGAGAACTTTACTGTCTCTTCAAGCCGAAAACGTGTATATGTGTATAAGGGGTGTTGGACATTGTTTAGGCTCCCTCTCTTATTAGAGTGATCCCAGAGAAAGACACCACACAAAGGGAAAAGAAAAGGGACGACGGATACAGTTGAGTTTAACTGGTTCACAATATTCTCAATATTTTATTCTTGAGAAAAAAAGGCACTTGCGTGCTTCTCGAAAAAAAAAAAAAAAATATAGTGAAATTTTCAGGTCTTATTTGAGTCACAAATGTTTGTAACATTTTATTCATATGGAAAAAAAAAAAATTGAGGGAAATGTGCCACTTCAAGCAGCTGTTTCCTTGCTTAATGGTAAATATGGGCCTGTGTATGAAAATGGACATAAACTTTGAAACTTTTATCTTGAGAGTTAACTGTTAAAATGAGATAGTCTCAAGTAAATGCTGACCTAGTATAAGTTGAAAAAGGAACACACAGAAAAAAAAAACCTCATATATGTTCTTTAGTTTTTTTCTTTAGACCATGCAACTGATGCATAGATTTTCAGGGTATATATGCAATCTTGAAAGCCTTGAATTAAAAAAAAAAATTATTGCAAGGCCTTGAATATTCAAGAATTTTTGCTGTTTGCTGATAAAAGTTGGGAAAATCATGGAAAATTGGAATCTGCTAATTTTCAATTATTTTATCTTATAAAAGGAAAAAAAAAAAAAATGAGAACCTGAAAAACTGTCTTAGCCAGGAGCCACTACAAACAGCAATATGTTCATGAATTGCTTGTCTTGTTGCACATGACTGTTGACTGCAATACATACAGTGATTCTACGCCCCCCTCCGCCACCCAGTGAACTTGTTTAGTACCTTCCCCCATCATGCAAGGTTGAATTTGGCAGTAGTAACACATAGCCTCAGGGATAATTCATTAGACCATGCTGCTTCCCTTGGAGCAAAGAACTTCCTTCTCTGCCATCAGATTTTCTACAGGGCATTAAGTGCAGACATGTGGTTAATAGGCATGCTCGACGAGATGCACCACTCTTCAGTCTTGGGGGCCCATTCAAGTCAAATGGTTGCACACAATCCTCATGCTCATGTTATGAGGAAAGAGATGTGGGGAGGTGAGGAGTTGTTCTTCCTGACACCAGAACCGTGAATGCCTCACTCCCAGCATGTGTCACCTGTCTTTGTAATTGCATGCATATAATGACTGAAAGCAAGGGTGATTCCTTTTAAAGTTCCAATCCTTGAAACATTTCCTTTGATTTACAGAATTTTGCACTTCTTTTGTATATCTTGGAAATTCCCTTTATTTTGGGGTTTTTGCCATATATGCCAGTTTTTGAACTTTATTTGTTATTGATATAACTTTTTCGTGGGTGTTGTGGAATTAACTGCAACTGTGAATGCCAAGTTTCTAATTTCTGGTGCTGTGCCTTCCTTCCCATTGTGTTAGGGGAAGTGGGGTTTCTTGTTTTCTTCTGTCTTCCTCTGGCCTTCCACATACAAGAGCTGAGCTGACAGTCACCATGTTTTTTTTTTTGTTTTTTTTTATAATGGCTCTTTTAAGGGTTAGATATTCCAAATTGTGGACATCCCACAAGATCTTGTGATATATATTCAGTCTTTCGAATTTCCAAGTGGCCTATTATTATATTACTTCCCATTAAGTCATTTCTCCATGTTTTTAAAGAAATAGTAAGTAGTTTATTGCTACAAAGTACTGAAAGCTTTGTTTTAGATGAGAAAATATATATAACTTGACTATATTCATTCTGAACCACTGGTTATAAAAACTTCACTTTAGTGACACACACACACAGAGTAACCACTGTCATCATCTTTCCTTTTACAAATTTCTGTTGCTGGGGAGTACCAATATTTTTTTTGGATTAATACCACACATCTCAGAAGCTGTGTATAACACACTCAAAAGAAGTTCACTACATAAAATTCTTATTTTATGCTAACCAAAAAAAAAAAAAATAATAATAAAAAAAAAGACTTTCAACACTGCCCTGGGGAAGCTGTCATCTAAGTGCTGGCATTTGACCATTCATCTGAGGTGAGTCCGAGTTCAAATCCTGGGTGAGGCATGGATGGTGTGCTTGTCTTACAGCACTAGCTCCCCCCGGAACTAGTGACCCTAAATTAGGGATGGGTGACTGCTTATAGCCCATTGAGTTGCTCACAGTGATGTTAAATCCCTACAAGGAAAAAAAAAAAAGAAATCAAGACATGAACTCCAAATTAGAGATTGTAAATTCTAGTCATAAGTATCCTGTAAAAAATAGGTATGGTGAAGTGTGTTTAATAAACTGAAAAAAATTGACCTTATAACTATTGCATTCAGTTTTCATAATAAAATCATGTTTATTTATTTTTCTTTTTTTATGTTTGTATTTCCTCTATAGTGAAAGTAATTACTATCTCTCATGGATGTTAATACAGTAGAGCATCTAAAATCTGAACTAATTGGGACCACTGGTAGTTCGGATTTTTGATGTGTTTGGATTATCGAACATGTTAGAAATACAAATACACTAACATTTCTACATTACATGTAGGCCTACCAAAAATAGGCTACAAAAAAAAAAAAAGTGCATAAGACAAAGATTTTTTTTTTTTGTTATTATGCAATATGAAGCAAGTTTGCCACTTCTACTACTACTGTGAAATTTTTAAACATAAAGTACAAATTCCAAAACTTACCAGTCATTACAAACTGGTTCTGATTGCCAAGGGGTGTACGTTATGCTGAGTGCAGGGGGAATAACTTTCCTCTCGGCTTGCAGTGAACAATTGGGCTGAGGAATGAAACAAGGGGCGATACTGCCATGGTAATGTGTCATAAAATCTTAGCCCCTCAGGGAACAAGTGACTGGGGAAGTTTTCGCCTTTTGTCTCTGAGTATCAAAAGTCATCTCCACCGTCGACACGTCGCCCCCAAAATTAGGCGATTCCATTATCATCAAGTGCCAAGTTAAAATGAACGGACGATACTTAAAACTTTCTACCACCACACAAAAAAGAAGAAGAAAAAATTAGTGGAGGGGAGCTTGTTCGGATTTCTGACATTATGGAATTTTGATGTTCGAATTTTAATGATGTTGATTCCTTCTCATGGAAAATGTTCTTAGAAGCTTTTCTTCTATTAATATTAAGTATACAGCTTCATGCGTTGGAGTGTTAAGGTATGACAACTTTGTGTATAGGCTAGCCGTATGATATCATCAGGTGTTTGAAATTTTTTTTTTCATTTATTGCTTTGCTCACATTTTTGCTGTTAATTTCTGATTTCAAATTAAATCAGAAGCAAGTGAAAACTAGTACATTGCTTAAGTAATAAAGCACATACTGTACTATTTCTCCTAAACATTGAGAAACAATAGGAGAAAATACTTTTACTGCATTTCATAAATTGTGCACTGAAATATGAACTTACCTATTCAGCCAGGGCTAGTGCTAAGAAATCTGAAGTGTTAAGCATTGTTAGCCAAGTTAAAAAATCATTAGCCATATTTTTAAAATCTTAGTCAATATTGGCAGTGTAAAACTTGTTACAGGAAAAAGACACATCAGAGGTGTGTAACATAAAACAAAAAAAGTAGAAAAAACACTTGCACACAAGGAAAAAAGCTGTCTACAAAATTTCAGTTTATGAGTTGGACATGCCAAGTCATCTGGTTTTGCATGTGTACCAGTAATCAAATGCTGCACAATTAAAATTTCTCATATTAGAGTCTTCAGTGTTAGTAAAAATTGTCAACAACATTTTATAACTTTCATTCAGTTTTGTAATACTGTTTTAATCAAGTTTTGTTTACTAAAACCACATTCTACATTTGTTGTAGTCATATAGCAAGTTAATGCAATTTTTGGTTTGATAATGCTTTTATAGCTTGCATTGTCATATTTTATTATTGCCAATCTTTAAATATCTAGATATCAGGTTCTTGTGCAGAATGAGTCAATCATAAAAGCTTAAGGTAGCAGTCTTAAAAGCACGATAAACACTACGCGGGCTTCCAATGAAGTGAATAACTTATTTAATGTATAAGTTAAAAGATTAAAAATAAAGCCATAAGAACTTTTGGTCTTCCTAAAGACCATCATCAGATGGAAGTACTGAAGGAGCATTTTGGGTGGGGAGATGATTCGAGCAGTTGGAGGAGTTCAAGAGGGGCTGCATCGTCAGGAAGCTGAATGGTCTTATTGCTGTATTGCGCACCATAGCGGTTGTGTGGATATCACCATAGCATGCTGTTGGGCGGCAGTGGATAGAACAAGGCGTGCAGCAGTGACAGGAAGGGTCTGGGAGACTTGGACAAACCACGGAGAGAGAGAGAGAGAGAGAGGACCAACGGGTTGTCCAACATGCGCATAGTGACCCAACAGCTACAATTGCAGATATTCAGCAAGCTGTGGTGCCCTCCGTGCATCATCCGATTAGTGCTAGTACCATTGGCAGACGGCTGCATGATGTAGGACTACACTCAGCAGACCATTACGACAACTGCCCTTAACAACAGTGTATCATCGTCAAAGACTGCAATGGTGTCATGCCAGACTGTCATGGAGCCATGCATAATGGCAGTAAGTGATCTTCAGTGATGAGTCCCGGTTTTGCCTTGGAGGAGATGACCACCAAATCTGTGTGTAGAGGCACCGTGGTCAGTGCCAAGATGAACGGTTTGTTGTCGAGTGTCTCACGTCCAAAAGGCCTGGTGTCATGGTGTGGGGTGCAATTGCCTACGATGCCAGATCACCTTTGGTGCTTGTTACAGGCACTTTGATACCCCAAAGTTACATTAATGAGATCCTGCAACCAGTGGCCCTACCTTTTCTGAACGCTCACTCCAGTGCAATTTCCAACAGGACAACACTGGTCCGTGTACTGCTGCTGTTTCGAGAGCGCCAGCAACATCACCAGACCTATTGCCGATTGAAAATGTGTGGGATGCTGTTGGATGCGCTATCCACACTCCACCTGTCCCTCACAATCTGCAGGAACCTGCTTGAAAAGATTCAAGCTGTATGGCAGGGCTTATCATAGGACACCATTAGGAACCTGTATAACTCCATGCTGAGACGTCTGGCATGCTGTGTGAGCAAAAATGGTGGCTCGATACCATACTGAGAAACTACTTATTGGCATGTAGCTCAATAAATATTGCCCATATCAGTCTCAATGTTTAATCGTTTATTGTTCCTGATAACCTTTACCTTCCTCCCAAATAGCATTGCAATCTGACACATCCTTCTGGGTGCAACTATTTTTTGAAGATGAGTGTAGTTTCATGTCTGCCATTCTGTTTTAAATTCACTAGAGTCCATTAATGCTGGATGGCTGGTTTTATTTTCAGATACTTAGTGACATCCAAAGATTTCTGACAATTCACAAATAAGGTGTTTTCCATAATTTGGCAATTTAGACTTTTCTATGGGCAGTCTGATTAGATTTAACACATCAAACAGTTTACAGATCCTGTCTGAGGAATATCTTTGTTGGATGTTTTCAATAAGGTTATTCAGAAAGTGATTTGGAGTTTTCAAAAATGTTGCAACTTGCATTGGGGAAGTGACTATATCATGAGCTTTAAATTTCACATGTTGAGTGTCGAGGCTGAGTTGGGAGACAATTTAAAAACTTAATAAGTTTGTCACAGTTTTTCAGATTAAAATGCTCACCATCAATCATGCTACTCAGTTAACATTTGTAAGCTTCTAGGTTGTCAACAACATCTGGAAATAATAATATAGATTGGGCTTTGTAGTGCTAAGCATGTGCTGTGAAGAGGACTTCGAACATCTACCAAGAAATGGATTGTAGCAATAAAATGAAACTTTGCTGTATTTTGCTTTCAATTAAATAACAGTTAGATAAACTTTAAAAAATCCTAACAATATGGCAACCCTTTGCACTCGCAGGAACTGAGAAGAAATGTTAGGATTGTAGCTTGCGTTCGAAGCTAGGACCCAAACAGATCAATGTTCTACTGTTGCCTTCTCTCTGCATGAAACAACAAAAAGAAAACAAAGCTTGCAGCCCCACCTTCATTGCCATTTTTGCATAGCATATATCAAGAATGCAGATAAAAATAAGAAAAGTATTGTCATGATTTCTTCATGGAACAAGCTGAAAATTTTATAAACATCATAGTTGAGAAAGTAAGAAAACTGTCTTCACAATGATCCCAAAATTTTCAAATGAATTACTAAAAAGGACATTAAATGTGCCAATACATTTTTTTATTTGGAGTTCCATGCATGCAACCACATTAGGAAGCCTGAATAAAAAGAAAAAAATTATGGCTAGTTTATTAAGTTTCTGACCAATTCATTTTCTGTTTTTAATCCCAGTGCTGAGTAAGTGCGCATGAAAATGTGACATATTCACCGCAAGCCTCCGGACCCTATACACCGGCGCAGAAGTCACTGCTGAGAACTGGCCACACACAGAGAGTGGGTCAACTCCAAGGGGAATCATCTGCTGACCCAATCACCATAAATTAAGGTAGATTTTCTTTCCTCCTGATATCCCCCTTCTCCAGCAGTTCTTATTTCCATCCATTCCTGCAAATGAATCCCGAGCAGCTGTGAGGTCATTCATGAAACTCCACGAAAATCGCACTGGGCAAAACCATTTTAAGCGCCACAGCTTTAGAAAATCAAACAGTAAAATCATATCAGCTGCAGTTTAGCTCAAAAATTACCGTGAATTGCAGTTTACTTGAGAGTCAAAAATCGCTTAAGTTCCATGAAATCATTTGCCACCATTTTCACTGATTCTAATTTTTCTCGTCATATATTTCCAATTCGGTCACATTTGGCAACTTGGTGAATGCTTATCACAAGCCCTGCTGTCAAATCAGCACAAAAAAATAACATTTTTAACCTGAACTTTTTTGATTTTCACGGAACTAGGTGAACTTATAGGCTTTATGGAGGAATTAATGAGTGCAAAATTTCATCATCCTACGTAAGATACTTCTATAGTTATAGGACTTTGAAATTTACCAAAAAGGCATTTTCGTGTCTACCATGCCTATCAAAAATGGCAATAACCAATAACTCTAGACTTAATTGGTCAACAAAGCTCGTATTGGACCCATTTGAAAGCTTATTATGTGAGCTTTCTTTTGATATATCACAGAATCTTATTATGGGCAATTTAGTTTTCAAGGTCATCTATTTTGACCTTGAAAACTAAATTGAATCTTTCAAAACATACCTCATTAATTTTATTAAATAAAGCAGAGGGATGTTGAGGGACTTTGATTAGTAAGAAAATTGGCTGAGGAATTAAATTAATTCTGTATAAGATCTTTTATCCAGTGACCTACTGTTTGGAGTGTTCCAAAAATCAGCAGTGCTGCAGATCAAAGAAATTTAAAAGCAGGGCCAAGTAATTCCAGGACAGTAATTCTTGGTTTGGGGTGTCCTAAATTATGAAATCAAAATCTGTGATGTCAAATTACTTAGACAGTTTAAAATGCAAATTAACTGGAAAATAAAAGCAGAACAAGTTTTTTAAAAAGATTTTGCTATCAAAACATCAAGAGTGAGCTTTCCTCAGCAAAAATTGGAACACTAAGGTGCATTGCCTTTCTTTGCTGTCTTTGTTAGTTGAGTATTTTTAGCCATCTGTATCCTAGTTTTGGAAGTTCTACAGGAACTTCCGAAAAATAAAGAAAGTAAAAAGAAAACGAAATGTAATTTTTAATCACAAGTTTTTTCATTGAGACCAGCATTTAAAAAGAATTTCTGCATCTAAAATGCAAATGTAATTTATTACTACTAATGTAATTCATCAGAGTTTAAAGTAAAATAATAAAAAAATGATGCTTCTCTATTATTTATCTTTTCAGAAATAAAAATATATGCACTTGATTTTAACATTGTAAATACATTCCAGTTAATTAATCATTTTCAATAACACAAATAACTTGGACTTATGTTGAATATTCTTATATGAGAACACATTAAACTCCTTATTGTCTCTAAAAATTAATTTAAAAAGTTTAATGAATTTGTTTAAAATTATTTAAATGCATTTGAATTTCATTACAGAGATGTTGTTGCCTCTGCAAAGACTGGAAGTGGCAAGACCTTGGCATTTTTGATTCCTGCTGTGGAGCTGATGTATAAGTTAAGGTTCAAGCCTAGGAATGGCTCTGGTGTCATCATAATATCTCCCACCAGAGAATTGTCTTTGCAGACATTTGGTGTCTTGAAACAAATTTTGAAATATCATTCTCACACTCATGGGCTTATCATCGGAGGTGCAAAGAGGAAAGCTGAAGCTGAAAAACTTTCAACAGGTGTTAACATTCTTGTTGCCACACCAGGACGACTTCTGGATCATCTAAAGGTAAATGGGCATGAGTCAAATATCATGTCTCATACATACAATTTTTCAAAGTGCACAGGTTTTGTAATTACATTTGAAGTATACAGCTGTATGTGTGTGTAAAAGTTCAGTTAATTTCAAATTATGGCACTAAATATTATCAAAATTTTTGATATTTTGATAAAATATGGCATTATATGCTTTCTAAATAAACTCCAGATCGTGAACCTATTTTCTGTTGTTGGTTCAGTAGATTTTTCTGGCCACAGCATATAAATAATTGTTGAAAGCACATGTTCTAATAAATTATTTACAGTGCTGGCCAGGGTTGGATTTAACTGTTTTGACCCATTTTTCTCCCAAATAAATTACAGCTTTCACTTTTTCTCAGCCTTCTTTTTGTAATTCAATAGATCTGTGTCCATATCATGTAAATGTTAAAAAAAATAAAAAAATAAAAGAGAAGACAAATTAATTGCTTCTGGGATGAGACAAAATCTGTTGAAAGAAACATCTCAAAATTTTATATTTAAAGACAAGTTACTAAAACTTGCAGAAGATATCTGCTTCAGTGTTTTAGTTTTATTTAGTTACAAGTAAAACATGCTGTAACAAAACAGGATTCTTACAGGTGTTTAGTGATAGTTTGTAGTGAAACTTAGAATACGTTCATGAACAGAAATTTTAAAATCATCCTTTCAATTGATGCAAAATTTTCAGTGCATGACATAAGGTGGCTAATAATGTGACAAAATTCCACTGAGATACTGCAGGATGTGGAAATACCCTTCCTGAAAGGCTGCATATGAATGTGTAATTGTTTCTACTCTGATGTACCACATCCATGCAATTTACTACACTTTCTGAAAAATATGTCAAACTTACCATGTCCAGCAAGAAATCCATATAAATTGCTGCCATCCATTTTCTTATTTCTTTCTATTCATTAATACAGACATTTGACGTTAACTAGGAACAATCAAACAGAAGTCATTGCTGTTTCCAGGTTTATAAGTGAGTCATGGAAAAACTCTCGTTGGCCGCCACTGGGAATCGAACCCAGGGTCTTCCAGTTACACACCGGATATGCTTCCTCTGCACCAGAGCAGCCTCGAATTCCTCCAGACTCACATACACTAACTGCCAAGCCACTTGGCAGGTTGCTTCTTGGAGCCCCGCACAATGCTGGGGATTCACCAAAGATGGTAAGCAGCAACAGAACAAATAAGTAGAAGGCGAAAGAATAATTAATACGAACATTTGACGTGGACTAGGAACATCAAACAGAAGTCATCGCTCTTTCCACGTTTATATGTCGTGCAGTGGAAGCATATCCATGGTATATGTGTGGTGTATATACATACGTGCATATACACTGCTGGACAATTGCTAAGGACGGATCATAAACTGCTATATAGCGCATAAAAAAGTAAGTGTGGTTGGATGCCAAGTGAAATAAAATAATGTCAGAATGCCAGGACATTACAAGAAAGACAATTTATTGTGCTCTGAAATCCAGAAGGCTTTGGAACGTGTTCAAGGGACAAACAGGCCATTTTGTGCAGAATACGTAAACGTGAAAAAAATGCAATTACCGTCCGCAGGCGTTCCGGCGTAAGATGTCAATACAGGATATGGCCACCATGGAGGGTGATGCAAGATTCCACACGTCGTGTCATGCTTTGCACAACATTATCAAGCAGCTGTTGGGGTAATTTATCCCATTCCTCTGTCAGTGCACGGTTGAGGGTGTCCTTGTTTATTGGAGGGCATTGGCGACCAGCAAGACTCCTCCCCAAAGCATCCCACACATTTTCAATGGGATTCAGATCTGGAGAACGTGCTGGCCATACGAGGCGTTGAATATCCTCGCTCTCAAGACACTCCTGTACAGCGACTGTTCGATGACATGTTGTGTTGTCGTCCATGAAAATGAATCCATCACCGACAGCACCACGGAACATGCGAACATGAGGTAGCAGAACATCATTAATGTATCGTTGGCCAGTCATAGTCCCAGTTGGAAGCACATAGAGGGACGTACTGCCATTGATCATGATGCCAGCCCATACCATGACACTACATGTCGGATATTGGTCCCTTTCCTGTATGTTTGCTGGACAATATGCAGTACCACTATCACGCCAGATCAGTTGGCGTCGACAATCAGACGATAGACTGTATCTACTCTCATCTGAGAAGAGGACAGCAGACCAGTCGTTATCAGTCCAATTGCGATGTTGATGGCACCATTGCAAACGGGCGGTACGGTGACGTCTGGACAATGGGATGCATACAACAGGACGGTGGGCGTACAGTCCTCCTTCATGCAAACGTCTGGCGACAGTTTTTTGGGAGATCCGCTTGCCAGTAGCAGCCATAAACTGATTTGCTACCTCACTAGTTGTGCTGCGCCGGTGTCTTTCTGTTGATAGCTCTATGTACCGATCTTCTGCAGGTGTCGTACTGCGAACACGACCTCCCCGTGATGTTTGCTACACTCTCCATTTGTTTGAAATGATTTTCCAAGCCTTGAAACAGCACTGTGGCTGACGTCGAACTCCCTGGCAACATCTGTTATTTTTCGCCCTTCTTCAATCTTGCCAATAATACGGCCATGCGTAAAATCATCTAGGTGATGTCGGGAAGACATACTGAAAATTGCAAGTTCGTCAATTGATTCTTTCCCTTTCAACTTTGCGTTTGAACAACAACGGTCAATACGCGTCAAATGCTTTATATCTCTTATCAGCGCTATGACGTCACGAACAAGTTCGGCAATCCAAAATTTGCATACGCACAACACGTCTTACTGTATCCCGCACTTATGCTAATTTCCACATTTTCCTGCTTTCCATTTTATGGTTGCTATCGTTGCTATTGTCATCTGTCCTTAGCAATTGTCCGGCAGTGTATATTGGGTTGTTGGAAAAGTCATGACGTATTTTGGCACCCGATGGCGGTTGGGCGGTTTTGGAAATACTAGAGGCATGCACAGCTCTGTTATCGCTATGGCATTCGACAGGTGCCAGTTCTAGCTGCAGTCTAAAAGGAATAGTGAGTGATTTGGTTGATTTGCGGAGATTTGACATCAAGTAAAAGATGGAAGACCAAACTGTGCATTTTCGCCATATTTTACTGTTTTACTTCCGTAAAAGGAACAGCGCGCGTCAAGCTTGTGAAAAGTCGCGTAAAGTGTACGGTGATAATGCTCTACAAGATCGTCTGTGCCAGCGGTGGTTCGCAAAATTCCCTGCTGGTGATTTTGACCTCAACGATGCTCCTCAGTCCGGGAGGTCAACCAAGGTTGATGACGACCAAATCAAGGAATTGATCAAGTCAAACCCATGTTACACGACATGAGAGATTGCAGACACATTGCACATCTCATCATTCAAGCGTTCACAACCACCTGAAGAAGCTGGGATACGTAAGCAAGCTCAATGTGTGGGTTCCTCATGAGCTCAAAGAAGCTCAATTGACGGCACGTATAAACATCTGCGGTATGCTCATTAAACGTGAAGAAAACAATCTTTTTTGAAGCAACTGATAACTGGTGATGAAAAGTAGATTGTGTACAATGATGTGCTGCACAAACGGTGTTGGTCCCGACGTGTTTTTTTCCTCAAACGACATCCAAAGCAGACATTCATCAGCGGAAGGTTCTGGTCTCAGTGTGGTGGGATTTTAAAGGTGTCGTGTTTTTTGAGCTCCTACTGCGGAACTATACAATCATTTCGAATTTGTACTGTCGGGTATTGGACAGTTTGAACGAATCCATCATCCAGAAACGCCCAGAGCTCGTTCATCGTAAAGGTGTTGTGTTCTAGCACGACAACGCAAGACCACACACAAGTTTGATCAACCGCCAAAAATTATTGGAGCTTGGGTGGGATGTGTTGCCACACCCAGCATACTCGCCTGCCCTTGCGCCGTCAGACTTCCACTTGTTTTGCTCTCTTTAACAGTCCTTGTGTGGTATAACGTTCAATTCAGATGAGGCTGTAAATCAGCACCTTGTACAGTTTTTCGCCATGAAAGACAGGTCCTTCTATGAACGAGGCATTCTTCAGCTCACTGACAGATGGCAAAAGGTTATCTATCGAACAAAACGGGCATTATATCATTGATTGATCTTTGTTCTTTCTACCAATAAATGACCTTTGCAAAACATGGCTAAAATATGTCATGACTTTTCCGACAACCCAACATTATGTGGTGCAGTGGAAGCATATCCAACGCATAACTGGAAGACCCTGGGTTCAATTCCTGGTGGCGGCCAATGAGAATTTTTCCGTGACTCCCTTCTGTTTGATGTTCCTAGTCCATGTCAAATGTCTGTATTAATTATTAATTTGCCTTCTACTTATTTGTTCTGTTGCTGCTTACCATCTTGGTGAATCCCCAGCATTGTGCGAGGTTCCAAGAAGCAACCTGCCAAGTGGCTTGGAAGTTAGTTGTATGTGAGTCTGGAGGAATTCGAAGCCACTGTGGTGCAGTGGAAGCATATCCAGCGCGTAACTGGAAGACCCTGGGTTCGATTCCTGGTGGCGGCCAATGAGAATTTTTCTATGACTCACTTGTAAACGTGGAAAGAGCGATGACTTCTGTTTGATGTTTCTGTACGTTGTTGAGAAGTTGTCCTCTGTTCCTGCAGTATCAAGAACAGAGGACAACTTTTTGAAGTGGGTTAGTTGGCATCGGGTTGCACTGTTATTGTAAACCGTTTTTCAATCTTCAATAAAATGACACTGAACTTCCCTAGTTTAGTGTTCACTTTGTAACATCATATAAGACAACACAACATGTAATTTGAGAGAAAACAACAATACCTTTACGAATCAAAATATGCGCCGTCATTATCTATCACATTCCACCATCGGTCGGGCAGCTGACGGATTCCAGCCATGAAGAATACTTCGTTGTGTGATGTAATGAAGTAGTCAACCCATTTTTGCACTTCATCACATGTCCAGAACCGTACAGCAGACAAACCATGTTGCATCGATCGGAACAAATGATAGTCTGAAGGAGCTTGTTGTGACTATATGCCAGGCGCTCCAAAACTTCCCAGCCAAGTGTCGATAACGTTTCCTTGACTGATTTTGCAACATGTGGCCTAGCATCACGCAGTAACTTCATGGGATGCAATTCTTTGCCTGTGAATGGACGTTTCCGACAGATTTCCTGGTTCAGTCGCAGCAATTGTTGCTCGTAGCAATCAGCAATAATAGTTTGACCCTGTTCTAATAGTTCATTATAGAGCACACCCTTCATACCCCACCAGATGCACAGTAGAACTTTCTTGGAGTGAATATTGTGTTTTAGTGTAAAAGTCGTTGCTTCACCGGGGTCTATCCAGTGTTTTTTGCATTTTGGGATTGTAACAATATTCCACAGGAAAGACTTTCTGTGTTGTTTATTCAACAGATTCAAACACTTCATGACACGCTCATCCTTGTTACTCTGGCCCAGGTCATGTGGCATCCATTTTCCTTCCTTCTGAGTCTTTCCCATTGCACGTAAATGATTGGAAATGATTTTTGAGTTACCCCCAGTTGTTCAGCTAGCTCGTTTTGCGTTTGAGATAAATCTTCATCCAACAATGCTTGCAGTTTCTGATGTGCAACTCTCTGTGGGCGCCGCTACATTTTTGATCGCTAACATCAAAATCACTTGCTTTAACCCATCTAAACCAAAACTCACACGTGCATTTCGATACAGTATTCTCCCCCAGAACAGAACAGCTTAATGCACATGCTTTTGCAGCACATTTTCCTTGATAAAATTCGTAACGAATGCAGTGTCGAATAAATGCAGTATCTCTTGCCATCTTTCACCTACCGATGTGCAAGTGCGTTTGATTGATGGGCAAACTTCTGTGTCACATTTTATACTCTGAACCAGTTACGGTTACATGACAACAACGCGCCGGAATGTCAGATATGTAAATTAGTGGTATACATTACACAAAAAACGCTTTAAAAGTTATTTGTACACCTTATATAGTTTTCAAGTTTTCTGATATGATGTTACATGTTGAACAGTACACAGGAGCAATTTAGAGCCATATGCTGATTGCTGTGTGAATAATTACATGAAAATCCCACATATTTATGAGGAATATTTCTTCCTTGATTTCCATATCTGAGGTATTGGTGAGTTAGTACACTATGACGATGCAGGATTTGCTTCTCGAGTAGCGAAAATTTGAAGTCGTTTAGATTCCTAAGTGGTAATCGCATAGCTTCAGTTCCTTGGAACCTCATTGTCCTCGGTGGTATAATGGATTGCATGCTTGAATGGAAATCAGGAGGTACATGTTGTATTCCCCTCCAGGGCGATGTAATTATCAAGTTTTCTGATATAATGTTACCTGGTAAACAGTAAACTAGAGCAATTCAAAGTAATCGAAGTAGTTGCCTTCAATGCACGATCTTAATAACAAGAGTCACTCACAATGCAAATTTAAATTTGTTGGCTGAATTTAAAGATTTTATTGTATATACAAATATACGAACTTTCGGGTTTCCCTAGAATCCATCATCAGATACAGAAGAAGGAATAAGTTTAAATAGAGTGTTACATGGCATAATATAGATATCAGATATTAATATGACATAATGTCATGTGGCATCAAATTGTCAAACAACGTGGCATGTATCATGAAATAAAGAAAATAAAGCAAATGGAATGCAGGTATACATAAAATACTGCATTGTAAAAATAAAGGAAGGTTAGTTGGTAACTAAATTAATTGTGTTGTTCTCATCTGGAGATACAACAAGGAGCACTATAGCAGAAATTGAGATTAAGTGATTTCGTCCTCAGTTTGCCTTGTATTCGGACCTGTAAATAGTTTCCAGATTATTAAGGTATAGATACTAGAACATTGTCATTACAGCATAAATGTCTCTGAGTAGCAATTACAAGGCTCTCAGTGAACAGCAATAAAGAGACAGCACTATGTGTTACGATGATGGAAGCATCATTCCAAATCAGATAGTGCAGGCCATCGTACACAAGTCGAAACAATGCAGAATTTTTAAGTCCATTCTTTACAGCATATTTATGTTCATTCAGTCTTGTTGCCAGTGTACGTTTTGTAGATCCTATATATTTACTATCAGGAGTGTCAGCATCAATACTTTTTAAGGGGATGCTGTAAACGCCAAATTTGTTTAGCTTGGTTACCTGGTCTCGATCTTTTTTAATTAGCTGGAAAATGTTTGTAGTGCGTATTCCAAATTCCAGGTGAAAGTTTCTGCAAATGGCTTTGAGAACAGGTGTTATGGTTGAATAATAATCTATGGCACCTATATATCTAAGAAGTTGTTGGTCCCTCTGGAGAGTAGTTGAGTTTTCTTGGTGGAGCTTCTTAAGAGCTTTTTTTATGATAAAGGTGGGAAAGCCATGGTTGAGGGTGAAGTTGAATATTTTGTTAATTTCACATTTAGGTCTGTTGAAACTAGATGAATGTGTGATGGCTCTGCGTAGAAGGAAAGTGATTGAGGAGAGTTTATAGCTTTTTGGATGTGCTGAAGAATGTTCCAGTATCTATACCTGCAATCTGGAAACTATTTAAAGGTCCGAATACGAGGCAAACTGAGGACAAAATCACTTAATCTTGATTTCTGTTATAGTGCTCCTTGTTGTATCTCCAGATGAGAACAACACAATTAATTTAGTTACCTACTAACCTTCCTTTATTTTTACAATGCAGTATTTTATGTATACCTGCATTCCATTTGCTTTATTTTCTTTATTTCATGATACATGCCACGTTGTTTGACAATTTGATGCCACGTGACATTATGTCATATTAATATCTGATATCTATATTATGTCATGTACACTCTATTTAAACTTATTCCTTCTTCTGTATCTGATGATGGGTTCTAGGGAAACCCAAAAGTTCTTATATTTGTATATACAATAAAATCTTTAAATTCAGCCAACAAATTTAAATTTGTATTGTGAGTGACTCTTGTTATTAAGATCGTGCATTGAAGGCAACTACCTCGATTACTTTGGACTATTTCTGCACAAATTTGAATTCTCCTAATAGAGCAATTCAGAGTCATTCTGATTACTGTGTGAATAATTATGTGAATATCCTATGTATTTATGAGGAATATTTCTTTCTTGATTTTGATTTCAACCCTCAAAATACGAGGCATCAAATTATTGTAATTATTAAAAATGGCAATAATTATTAAAATGTAATAATTATTAAAAATATCATAATTTATTAGTAAATCAGACCAAGGGTCCAAGTGAATAGTCAGAGGTTACATTTATGTTGACATTAAGAGAAAGTATTATTGACACAATGTCAACATAAACTCGGACTTTTCACCTGGGCTCTTGTTTTTTCAAGAAACTTACTGCCTCTTACAATATTGCCTCTTACCATTCATGTACCTCTGACAATATATCAAATAAGAATATGTCAACAAATTTTCGTAAATCTGGGATGGTTCAGATGTTTGATAAAATGAATTCCTGAGAACATTAAGTATTTGCTCTGTATTACCTAACCTGCCAATTTTTTAATTTGTTTATGGCATTGTGGCCACCTTCCTTGGCATCCACTAGTTGGCGCTGAAAATTTATCTCTCTTGAGGAGACGCCGACATCGACATGGTTCGTACGCGTCCTGGAAATCCTGGAAAAGTCCTTGAATTCCATTTTGTCCTGGAAATGTCCTAAAATTTTGTTGCATGTCCTGGAATTTTATCCATTCCCGCCTTTTTATCCTCGCGTGATGTTTCGTAGTGGGAGAATTTTCTACTGGCATAACGACAGATTTTCCTCCCGGCATAACGACAGATTTTCCTCCCTACTCCCTGCAAAATGTGGGGAGGGGGGGGTGTTGATTTTCTTGTCTGTTAGGACTGAAGAATCTGCATTATTATCATCTTTTGGCGTCATGCTTATGTTATCACTTTGTCTGTCCGACTGGGAAAAGACCATATCTCTGTAATTTTTTTTCAGATGCACAACTTCGTTGCTAGGAAGCACAAATAAAGATCATATCGTATTTAAAATGCATTTTATTTCATACATTTGCTTCTAAATATCCAATTAAAAAAATTATTTTTCCTTTCGATGACATTTATATCGAAGATTTTTTTAATTACTGTCCCTTTTTCAAATAATGCATAAATTTTCCGCCAGGGGCATAACAGTAAATCGTGATTTTCCCAATGTTTCCACTTCTAACAGTCCCATTTGAAAATTTCTTCCTGCATTGGATACAGCTCTTGAGGGGAAATGTTTTGCATATAATTTCTTATTTTTGGTGAAAAATGGTTTGTCTGCTAAGGGCGTAATTATTAATTTTTGCTTCTGATGTATTTGCAAAAAATCTGAGCTTGAAACTCGATTGAAAAAAATTCCTCCATGGACCGATACTGCTCACCTCCTAAAACTTTTTGAAAATATCTCCTGTTTAAATAATGCATAATTTATTCACCAGGGGCTTACACGTATATCTTATTTTTGTCCATATCTGTTTCTAGGAGTACGATTTCAAAAATTCTTTCTTTGTTGGAGAACATTTTCGATGTAAAATGTTTCTCATATAATTTCAAATATTTCTTAACGCACAAGTGCGCCACTAGAGGGCGTAAATTCATGTTTCCGTTTACAGCAATATCTACGGGACTAATAATTTTTCGCTAGGGAGCGTAATGGTAAGTCGCAATTTTCCCAATATCCTGCTTCTAACAGTCCGATTTGAAAAATTCTTTCTGCGTTGGATACAGCTCTTCAGGGAAAATGATTTGCATATAATTCCTCATTTTTGGCAAAGAATGTTTTGCCTGCCAGGGGCATAGGTGTTTATTTTTGCTTCTGTTGTATTTGCAATAAAATCTGAGCTAGAAACTCGATTGAAAAAATTCCTCTGTGGACCGATACCGCTCATTTCCAAAAAAATTGAGAATACCCCCTGTTTAAGTAGTGCATCATTTTCCCACCAGGGGCGTATACGTATATCTTATTTTTGTCCATATCTCTGTTTCTAGAAAGGAGTACGATTTGAAAAATTCTTTCTTTGTTGGAGAACATTTTTGGTGCGAAATGTTTCTCATATAATTCCAAATATTTCTTAACGCACAAATGCACCACTAAAGGGCGTAAGTTCACGTGTCCGTTTACAGCAATATCTACGGGACTAATAACCCGATTGAAAAATATTCTCTTTCTACCATATACTACTAACTATGTAAACTCTTTGTGTGTATTTTCTTCCCAAAATAAGGCACAATTTTGCCGCTAGGGGGCGCCAATATTTAATCTATTTTTCTCAATATTTGCACTTCTAAATGTCGGATTAAAAATTTTTAACGACAGATACCATTTACCTTATGGAACACTTTAGGTTTGTATTTGAGGGGGTTTGTGGTTCACAATTCTGCCACTAGGTGTTGTTTATGTACTTCTGTTTGCAGCCTATCTCTGCCTCTAAAAACTATTGATTTTTTTTTTTTTACTCTGTGCCATTCGCTATAATAAAGATGGAAAGTGAATAAGATTTTTGCTACAATAAGAAGATCCTCTTCAAATAATGTGTACAACTTTTTCCCAAGGGGTTGTAAAGGTCAAAACGTTTTTCCTGCTATCTCTGCTTCTGGGAGACATATTTGAAAAGTTCTTTTTCCTTAGCATAGCTTTTGTTATGAGGAATACTTTTAGCCTTTTTCAACTTTTCCATCATGCAAAATTCTCCCGCTAAAAGGCATGCAGTTATATCATGTTTCCTTCTCTATCTCTTCTTTTAACTGTTGTTAACTGATTTTAACTGTGATTTGAAAATCTTTTTGTCTGTAATACCTTCCTTCTTGTGTGCAAAACGTTTTTGTGCCATTTTTTAATTTCCGTAACATGCTTTCCAGTGGTGGAAGTAAGTAGCTGATGTTTTATAAGTTCGTAGCTGTTTTTTTTTTTTTTAGGTTATTTTGACCTTTACTGAAATGTGCTAATGAATGCTTTATATAAAAAGTTGCCATAAAATTAGATTGCTTTCTAATATCAGAAACTTAAATCTAGTTGTTTCATAGTATTTTCTGAGCTAACTAATCACATGGCATCTTCTATAATTAGTTTTCTAATCATGCATAGTTAAATTGCCTTGATCACTTATGAATACAGTTGTACACAGCCCTTGGATTTAAGGTTTTCCTGTTATTCTCTTTCATTTCATGTTGGAAATTTTTGTGCATACTTTGCTTGCTGGCGAGTACAAATTAAAAACTTAGCTACAGCATCAATATTATGTTGAAAATTCCTTCCCTAAATAAAATGTAACACAAATACTTGCTCCCGTGATTATGTGTTTAAGAAATAACAATCCCTTTGGTCCTTTGAAAAAGTTCCAAATATTTCACCTTTCCTTACCCTTAAATTTCCAATGTAAGCATTATTTCAAAATAATTAAGTATAAATAGTATTTTATGTATTGATTGTGTAGTATATGAAAGCATTTTAAGAGTAATGCCACATACCTATGTATTTTTTAGTTTTATGTTGTTTTTTTATTCTGTAATTTGTTTCAATAATTGAACTAAAGCCAAAGTAGAAAAATAAAAGTTTCTCAAAATCAGTGTAGTATAATATACAAAAGTTTAGTAGATATTAAACCTGGTCACATTTTCAGTGACAGTTTTGGTATTTCAGTATTTATCCGTGATTCTAGGTTTCTGATTAGTTGCAGCGGACAACATTTTTAACATTCTGCATTCTGTATTAAGTTTGCCCAAGCATGTAAGAAGTTGTTTGTTGTAGATTACAGGTTGAACAGACCTATGGTTTAATTATATTTTAAGTAAGAGTGTTTGGATCGTATGTCCTTGAAAAAAATCCAAAAGTCCTGGAATTTTGTGATTGAAAAAGCATATAAACCATGCATCAAAAAGAGGCAAGCCTTTGAAGATTTCACTCCGGCAGGATGTGATGTTTGGCTGCCTCTAGTTTTGTATGTAGTGCATATAAATAGTTAAATGTTGCATAGTAGTAGTTGCTATGTATAGATATATATGTATAACAGATTAAGTGATGTTGTTTTTATTTTATGAGAAGTATTCCATGTGCTATATTGCCTTGAATTTTATTTCTCACCCCACAACTACATGCAACATTGTTCACTACTTTATTATACAAGGGTAATTTCGACACAACACCGGTCTTGAAGTTTGGAAGTCAACAGACTTATGGTGATCACCCATATAGATCCTCATCAGGGAGTGCTATCCATAACATTAACATTCTTGAGACCTAACTTGTGTGCTCTTTAGATAGCTGAACTTTTCATGAAAAATTGTTTATGTGTTCCAAAACTTAATTTCATCTTTCTGCAATCTTTTATGATTATCAGGTGATTTTCCATAATAAGTTCCTTGACCTTATGGCATGTTTTTGCTTCAATCACTTCAACTAGCTAGTCTGAATGAGAAGTATCATCTTGTGACTCTTTGCCTAGTTTAACTATTGCAGACTTTCCTTTTAAGTACAGTATAGAATCATGCATAAAACAATGTAGTGGTTCATATTTTAAAAAGGAATCCAAATTTCTCTCAGCTTGTCCCTGTTTGATACAGTTGCACCCTACAACATTTCCATTATTTGAAAATCCATTTTTGCAGCTGATAAGAAAAATTGTATCATATGGGCTTTTGAATCAGTACCTTACCAGTTTTCAGTGTCTCACCAAGATCAGTGAATAGTTACTAGTTCTCCTAACATTTTGTTTTCTACAATTACACTATATTATCAAAAGTATTCGGACACTACAGTGTTTTGGAACAAATGGCTTTATTATCACAATTAGTAGTTAGTTGGTCCACCTTTTGCTCGTACAACAGCAGCAACATGTCGAGGCCATACTATCAACCAATTTCTGATAGGTCTTGATAGGAATGGCTTGCCATTCGACCTGTAAAGCTGTTGCGAGACTGAAGAGCGAAGATGATCTTTGTTGTCAATTTCCTATCTGTCGCTCCTGTTCATCCCAGTGATGTTAACTATGGAGTTAAGATCAGGACTCTGAGCAAGCCAGTCTAACAATTCCACCTCATTTTCAAGAAACCAGTCCTGCACACGCCATGCAGTGTGGCAGGGAGTTCAGTCATGCTGGAAGAGACAAGAGTCATTTCCGTAATACTTCCACATTGTTGGTAGGGCAAAATTATCCAGAATGTTGAGGTACACTCCAGAGTTCATGGTTTGTGGTATGATAACAAATGGGCCAAGTCTCATCCACGAAAAAAACTCCATACCATGACAGAGTCTCTGCTGAACTTAACAGTTGGAAGAACACATTCTAATGAAAATTGTTCGTCGAGCTGTCGCCAAATCCAAACACTCCCATCAGATTGGAAGAGTGAATGGTGTGACTCATCACTCCAAAGAATAGCTTTCCAGTTGCCCACAGTCCAAGAACGACGGGAGACACACTGCTCCAAACTACGCTTCGCATTCACGGTAGTGATATGGAGCTTGTGTGCCACTGCTCTACCATAATAACCCTCACTGTGCAATTCTCAGCTGATAGTTATGGTACTAACTAAGCCATTACAAGCATTTCCTGCTTCAGCAGTGATGGAAATGACAGTGGAAAAACGGGATTTCTTAACATGGCTCTTCTGTCACGTTTTGTCAGTTTGTGCTGCCTTCCTGGACGGGTTTCTATTTTTTTTTTTTTTTTTTTTTTTTTTTTTTTGCTGTAGTTGCACCATTCTCTTCACTGTTCACCTCACAACAACACTTACAGTTGATTTCATTATGTTTAGTTTAGATGCAATGCTCCATATGGAAAAGGTTACTCAAATTACATCCTATGACCAGCCCACACTGGAACTCAGACAGTTCATGTCTACATGGCACATCTTCTTCAAAGTTGCTGATAACACTACAGAACATCTCAGCTTGTTATATGTACCTCCCCACTCACAGCGCACCTTCCTGCTCAACTGTTCTTTGCACTTACACAAATATTTGGTAGTGTCCGAATACTTTTGATAATATAGTAGTGTTCTCCCTAGATTTTTTAACAGCCAGGCGGCAAGAAATTTTAGCACTTTTTAATGACCCCTTCTCCAATCGAAAAAAAAAAATGTTTTCCTTAACATTATTATACTTATCAAACATCTTTAGCAGTGTGGTAGGCATTATTGTAACATAACATGATAAACAGTTAGGAAATTGTACAAAAAGGGTTGAAAAAATCAGTCAACCAGTTTTCATCAACACTGATGGTGTATGTGGGAATAAGTTTTCCATTCTTACTACTATGTGCATTGTGAAAACATTCATTAAAGGAAATATAGCCAGGCGGCAGACCAAATTAAGTGGGCGGGCCGCCCAGTAAAAAGGCTCTAAGGAGAACACTAATATAGTGTATATGTCATAAGAAATTTGTTATTGTGAATTCAGAGCATGTGATCTCTCCAGAAATTCTCATCTGTTTTGTATTGCCTGACTGATTTATTTAAACAGATTTTCAGCCTGGTTGTTAACATATTTTTAAATACATATCCTGTACAGTAAATATGCACTTTCCTTCAAGTTTATCTATTAGAAACACAGAATGATTTTTTTTTTTTTCAATTCTGCAATGGTGGCATTGAAAATAAACAAACAAAGCAGAACAGGCAAGTTGTGCTTGGAAAGAAATGTCGAGAAAGTTCTTTTAAGCTGTTGAAGTTTGGTGTATATGTATTTTTTTTTTTTTTGTATGTAGGCATCAAAATTTCTGTTCCCTTGTATACATTACAATGTTTCATTCCTCACGGTACATGGGGGAAAAGTGAGCCTTCCCCTCCCCCTGAACTTTTCACACTGACCTTGTAAAGAATGGAATTTGCTACTAGCATGGCACATTTTTTTTTTTTTTTTTTTTAGTTATTTATCCTGTGGAGGAAAGACTTCTGAATACACTCAAGAGACACTGTACTTATGGTTGGTAGGTGTGGACTTTTTCCATTACAGATTCATTTGGTCTTTTTAATTCTATAACATTCGTGAATAGAGTGACCATTTGGTACATCTTTCTTTTGAATTCCTGCTGAATAGCAACTGTAGATTGTTCAGTTTGATACACAAGCTGCTTTCTTAGTTTGACTTGATTTGAACTGTCTAATAGCTTGAAAATTGAAAATTGAAACTGGACTACTTGTACACAACCTGTGTGCTTAAACAGTTCATGTGAGTAGCTTAGGAATTGTGTGTGTGTGTGTGTGGGGGGTATAATCAGGTTTTTTTGTTGTCTTGTTGTTTGCATACAACTGGCTCTGTAATCAATACACAGAGAGTGAAACAATGAACTGTACGTACACAGAAAGTTGTTACCGACATAGTGAATCATATTGAAAGAAGCCCCAACAGGATAACACACCATTTATCCCAGCAGACAGGCATTACTTGTAGTTCAATTCAGTGCATATATAATGATTTAAAAATTAAGCCTTATTGTGTGAGTGTTGAGCAGGAATTAAATGCACTTGGTAAGAAAAAACATGTCCATTACTGTTGGTGTTGGTGGCTCTTAGAGATGGTTTGTGAAGGACTGCTCGACCCATTTCTCTTCATTTCAATAGACGGAGCTTGGTTCCACCTTTCGCAACAACCCTCAAACATTGGAAGAATTGAAAATCAATATACAGAAAGAGATTGCCCACATTTCAGTCACCAAATTGCGAGGTGTTTTTTCAAACATGCTTCGGTGAGCGGAAAAATGCATCTAGACAAGAGGTGACCACTTTCAACACAGACTTTGAAAAGGTATGTAGAAACTCTAATAAACATGCCAATTATTAACATTAAAGCCTTTTTTAAGTTAAAAGTACCATTTATTCACCATACCAAATGTAAATAAAATGTACAGTACATTATGACTAAATAAAACTGTATAACCTGCGTTCTGCATTTGGAGTCAGTTTTATGTGTGCCATCCTGTAGAACCCATTCCACCCCCTGCATGTAAAGCAATAGTTTTAAAACCTCTGCCTTGATACTCAAGAATGTGCAGATAACATCATTAAAAGTGGAAAACCCATCATATTACTGAAGTTTGGTATCAGTGGAGGAAGCATTAATGCAATAATCTAACACACAAATGGTATTTATTATTCAAAAATAAGTTCACTATATTAACATTATGTGTAGTTCTAAAACTTTATCATAAGAAGGACACTGCTTCCAGATTGTGTTCATGACATAAGGATGGCAGAAATCACATTGCTCTACTAATTTACCTTATCAGACTTCAATATTTTTGATCTAATGTGGAAAGCCATTTAGTGTGAAAGTCTAAGGATGAAAATTATTATTTTATTGAGCAGATGTAAAAGTGGTTGCAACAGGTCCTAAAGTGTGCCATCAGGTCTTCCTAGGTCTTGTAGACTTCTAGATAAGAATACAGATTGCATAGAAAAAACATGTCTGTAAGTAAATCATGTGAGTACTTATGTGGAAAATTCCTGTTATTTTCAATAATTTTCTGCTGGAGAAAGAAGGCAGGAAAAAAATCTGGGTCAGGGCTGCCAATGGCGACTAAATAGGCAACTATTGCTGCTATTTTTGATGACAGGCGACTATGGCTTCTATTCCTTACAAAACACAGCCAAAAGCAACTATTTTCAGAAAAACTTGAACTATTTTAATTGTAAGGCTACTATCTTTTTCAAAACGTAATTTGTGTTGCGTATATTGATGTGCTTGTATAATATCAGTTTTAATATTGATACACGTGAATATCAACTTTGATATAGATATGTATATGTTGAATCCATGGTTCATACACATCCTGGAATTCCATTTTGTCCTGGAAATGTCCTAAAATTCTGTTACATGTCCTGGAATTTTATCCATTCCTGCCTTTTTGTCCCTGCACGATGTTTTGTAGTTCAGAATTTTTCAACTGACATAACTTATGTCTGACAAATTCCCTCCCCACCCCTGCAAAATGTGTGTGTTGGGGGGGGGTGTATTAGTTTTCTTGTTTAGGAGGACTGAAACTGTGTTATTAGCATTTATTTATTTTTTTGTCATGGTTATGTTGTCACTTTGTCTGTCCTGCTGGGGAGACAATAACTCCATAATTATTAGTTCGATTTGTAAAATTCTTTTTGTATTGGGAAGCTTAAAATGTGAGAATGGTGATCCATTCGTTCTTTTTTTTTTTTTTTTTTTCGATGCACAACTTCATTGCTAGAGAACGCAAATGGAGATCATATCGAATTTAAAATGCATTTCATTTCATATATTTGCTTCTAAATATCAAATTGAAAAAATTCCTTTTTCCTTTCGATGACATTTATAGCGAAGACTATTTTAGTTACAGTCCTTTTTTCAAATAATGCATAAATTTTCCGCTAGGGGGCGTAAAGGTAAATCGCGATTTTCCCAATATCTCCGCTTCTAAAAGTCCAATTAGAAAAATTCTTCCTGAGTCGGATACAGCTCTTGAGGTTGAAATGTTTTGCATATAAATTCTCATTTTTGGTAAAGAATGGTTTGGCCACAATGGGACATAAATGTTTATTTTGGCTTCTGATGTATTTGCAACAAAATCTGAGCTGGAAACTCGATTGAAAAAATTCTTCCGTGAACCAACACCGCTCAACTGGGAAAGCTTTTTGAGAATACTTCCTGCTTAAAATAGTGCACAATTTTTCCACCAGGGGGCATACACATATATCTTATTTTTGTCCATATCTCTGTTTCTAGGAGTCCGATTTGAAAAATTCTTTCTTTGTTGGAGAACATTTTCAGTGCGAAATGTTTCTCATAAAAATTTCAAATATTTCTTAACACACAAGTGTGCCACTAGAGGGCGTAAGCTCACATTTCCGTTAACAGCAATATCTGCGGACTAAAAACCCGACTAAAAATATTCTTTTTTGATCCGATACCTAACTATGAAAACTCCTTATTTGTATTTTCTTCACAAAATAATGCACAATTTCCCCGTTAGGGGGCACAAATATTTCATCTATTTTTCTTAATATCTGTACTTCAAAATGTGTGATTTAAAACTTCTTTTAACACTAGGTACTATTTACCTTATGGAACACTTTAGGTTTGTGTTTGAGGAGGTTTGTGGTGCCGCTAAGTGGTGTTTGTGTACTTCTGTTTGCAGGCTATCTCTGCCTGTAAAAACCCTATTGGGAAATTTCTTTTTTACTGTATGCCATTCGCTATAATAAAGATGGAGAGTGAATTAGATATTTGCTACAATAAGAAGATCCTCTTCAAATAATGTACAACTTACCCCTACGGGTTGTAAAGGTCAAAACGTTTTTCTTGCTATCTCTGCTTCCGGCAGACATATTTGAAAAGTTATTTTTCCTTAGCATAGCTTTTGCTATGAAGAATGATTTTCTCCTGTTTCCATTATGCAAAATTCTTCCGCTGAAACGCATAGTTAAATCATGTTTCCTTCTGTATCTATCCTTTTAACTGATCGATTTAAAAATCTTTTTGTCTGTAATACCTTCCTTCTGCTATGGAAAACGTTTTTTGTGCCATTTGTTAATTTCCGTAACATATTTTTTAGCCACTGGTGGAAGTAAATAGCTGATTTTGTGTGTGTGTGTGGGGGTGGAGGTATTTTACCTTTACACGAAATTTTGTAATAAATACTTAACATAAAAATTTTCCATAAAATCAGATTGCTTTCTAATATCAGAAACTTAAATCTAGTTATTTCTTAGTATTTTCTAAGCTCCTATCATTAGTTTTTTATCATGCTCAGTTAAATTGCCACGATCACTAATGAATATAATTGCACATAGCCCTTGGACATAAGGTTTTCTCGTTATTTTCTTTCATTTCACGTTGGAAATTTTTGTGCATACTTTGTTTGCTGGCGAGTACAAATTTAAAACATAGCTACAGCATTGATATTATGTTGAAATTTCCTTCCATAAATAAAATGTAACACAAATACTTGCTCCTGTGATTATGTGTTTAAGAAATAACAATCCCTTTGGTCCTTTGAAAAAGTTCCAAATATTTCACCTTTCCTTCCCCTTAAATTTCCAGTGTAAGCATTATTTCAAAATAATTAAATGCAAATAGTATTTTATGTATTGATTGTGTGGTATATGAAAGCATTTCAAAAGAAATGCCACATACCTATGTATTTTTGAGTTTTTACGGGGTTTTTTTTTATTCTGTAATTTGCTTCATTGAACTAAAGCTAAAGTAGAAAAATAAAGTTTTCTCAAAATCAGTGTAGTATACCGTATATAAAAGTTTAGTAGATATTAAACCTAGTCACATTTTCAGTGACTGTTTTGGTATTTCAGTATTTATCTGTGATTCTAATTTTCTGATTAGCTGCAGCAGACATCGTTTTTAGCATTCTGCATTAAGTTTGCCCAAGCGTGTAGGAAGTTGTTTGTTGTAGGTTACAAATTGAACAGACGTATAGTTTCACTATATTTTAAGTAAGAGCATTTGGATCGTATGTCCTGGAAAAGTCCTGGAATTTTGTCATTGAAAACGCATATGAACCATGCGAATCGTTATCGATATGTCTTGTTCATTTTATTGCTTTCTGCTTCATTGCAAATATGATGGAGGAAATTCAATGGCAAGTATAAACTAGACCCATATGTGATAAAAGGAACGGCCTACTAAAATCAAGATAGTCCGCTGAAAAAATGTCCCATTTTTCAGTTTGGAATACGGCAGTGCCAGGAGCGAGCATGTATCTTGCCTTCGCCATGTTAAAGACTGTTGTTTTCTGTGCTTACTGAAGTTTATTTGCAGTTAAATGCATCAATTTCAAGTCAGAAATTTTATACCTAGAATTTCATGAATGATACGTGATTGTTTTTACAGCTTTATTTTCCGAATGACACAGAAAATGCATCTTTTCGCCAACAGACATTTAAACTCACTTTACATTATCTACAAATTGTTTTATATAAATTAGAAATTGTTCATAATGAAAAAATTAAGTGGTAATCGAAAAAACACCTGGTGAGACATTTCTGCGTATATGGTAAAAATAACGAGACAGTACTTTTTGTCATTTGAGTAGATCGTTCCTCTAGTCACGTGGGTCTAGGTATAGATGTACTTGCATGTATAAGAATTTATTCCAAACAGCAAAATTAGGATTGATCGTTTTTGGAGAGACATATTGTATCAAAAGACATTTGGAGACTGGAAATATCCATCTTTGGCTAAAGTTGTGAAAGCATGCCTTGCTTTATCACATGGCAACTTCGATGTAGAGAGGGGCTCTTCTGTATCACGGAAGAGTTCTTTCAGATGAAAAGGCATCTATGTCTGAGAAGATGTTGAATGAGAGACTAACAATTCGAGATGCACTAAAAATGTATAAAAACCAAGTTGCAAAGATGCTAATAACCAAAGAACTAATAAAATTAGCACTTAATGCACATAGGTCATATAGCAGCCATTTGGAAGCAGAGCAGAGATTAAAGAAACAGCAACTGAAAGCAGAGAAAGAAAGTGCTGAGAGACTGAAACAAGAATTGCTAAATAAAGGATTTGAAGAGCAGAAAGCAAACTATAGAAAACATAAAAAACAAGATAAAAATTCTTGTTCAAGAAAAAAGAGAAGTACAAGAATCGTCAAACTCTGTGCTTAAAGAATCCAGTGAGAGACTAAAGCAAGCATTAAAAAAAAAAACATACCTGCAATACGAGTTGCACATGGCATTCTAGAAGGATCAGAGAAACTCCGACAAAAGGAAAGACAACATGAACTTGAAGCATTCAAAATGAATAGGGTAGTTCATAAAAGAAAATCGTCCCTAATTGATGCATTTATGCAGATAACCTCAAAAAAAGAAGAAATCTAAGGTTAATGAGGAAGCTTTTTTTGTTAAGCCTACCCTTATATGCACTTTTTTTTTTTTTTTTTTTTTTTTTTTTTTTTTTTTTTTGATTGGAGGTTTAACAACCACCGTGAGCAACTCAATGGGCTATAAGCAGTCGCCCGTCCCTAATTTAGGGTCACTGGTTCCAGGGAAGGGAGAGAGCCAGTGCCGTAAGACAAACACAACATCCATGCCTCACCGGGATTCGAACCCGGACCCCTTACGGACGAATGATCAGAGGCCATCGCTTAGACCACTGCGCCACCGCGGCGGCCCTTATATGCACTGATGACAGTGGTATAAATTCACACTCAATTTTTTGAAATAATTTACTGCATATAACTCTTCCGAATTGCTATCATGGTATAAGAATAATGTAAACTTTAGAGAGGGCTCACTCCCCCCCCCAAATTGCTAAATGATAAAAACAGTTTTTTATACATGTTGGAGGGGGGTATCATAAAAAAGTTTTTGATGTTCCATGATAATAATTTTCAGAAGAGTTATAATCATTTAAAAAAAAAGAGCTTTGGTTTTATTACTGTCATCAGTGGGTGTAAGGATAATCTTAGTTTTACTGTTGTTAGAGCTTTGAAAATCGACCATGGTTAACATCTAGGGATTTTAACTGTCTGCTGTCATAAAAGTAACCCAAATTAGAAGAAGGTCAAGTTTTCTGTTTTCTTATTTCTGTAATTATGAGTTGGAATAATTTTACAGGATAAAGTAATTTCTTTATATTTGTCTCAAAAGTATCAAGGACACTGTGAAGAATGACTGTAACATTATCAAGGCAGGTGTATATCAGTGTAATGCTTCATATCAATTATACCTGACCTACACAGACTTGAGCTTGAATCGTAAGACAGTTGTCCATGCCCTAATGAAATGAAGACGTTTCAGACAGGTTTTTTATGTTTACCTTTCAAATATGGGAATCAAAATAAAATGTGCTCTTTTACAACATAATTCAAAATCATGTTAAGCACCATTATTATTATTATTACTTATGAGTTAAAGAGTTTCCATTATTGAAGAGGGGGATTACACTATACCCATTCCATTCCCGATGATAATAAACTGCAAGTTTTCATTTTTTTAGTTCTAGGCTTCGTGTTTTTGTTCCATACTAAACACATTCACAGTGCTTGATATTTATTGTCATAGCTATACAAAAGACAAGTTTGAAATATTTTTAAATATTCATCTATTCGAATGAGATTCTTGATATACCTCATATCAGATAACTACGATTATTATGTGTACAGAACAAGACAAGTGATCATCATAACACTGAATGTGCACAACTATGGCCTTTGAAAGAAGAAATACAAAATAATTTTTTCAACACAGTGTATGAAGCCCACTTGGAAAATCTTATATTTTTTTACCAACCACAATGCAGAAGAAAGCTCTCCATACTGGCTTGTTACAGATGAGAACATCTGACCTCCAAAACAATGACAAAGAAAGAAGTGTTTTGTAATTCCACAGTTTGTATCAGGTTAGTTTATGTAAATAGTTTTTGATATATAATTGAATATTTGGGGGGGGGGGGTAATTTCCATAACCTTTATAGTTCTGAGTGTTTGAGTAGCATTATATTGAAACTTGAGATGCCCTTTTTGCAGTGTATGGATGTGTGTGTGTATATATATAATTCTTTTCTCCCACCAAAATGTGAACATGTACTGATTTTATCACCATGGTTTGAAATAAATAAAAAAATTAACAAAATTTTTTTTTGGTGTGGAGCACTTATATTCTAAAACTCATACACATTTTTTGGCAACTATTTTAGTCATTAACATAAGGTGTTAAGGCTACTATTTAGGCTACTATTTTTGCCATTAGTGGCTACTATTTAGGCTGAGTGGTAGGCAATGCATGTAACTAACAAACTTATTAAGAAGAAATTAGTGTAGAACACACTAAGTTACATATAAAAGTTTAATGCTGAGCTCCCCATTTTTGTTCCTTACATCTGGAAATCCCTCATTGCATTACGTCACCCGGAGTTACCATTACAAAACTTACCTTTCCAATCTGGCAACGTAAACCAATCGTAGTCGCACTGATGAAGGCCATAGTAATGGCTAAAATATATTTGCATTAAACTTTTATATGTAACTTAGCGTGTTCTACACTACCTTCTTAATTACTATTTAGGCTACTATTTTTACCATTAGTGGCTACTAAAGCAACTGTTTTCTTGGGTGTGATAGGCTGGCAGCCCTGCTGGGTGATCTACATACACTGTATATTCAGCAATCTGGAAAAGATTTGAATGTATATAAGATTATTGTTTGTGCTAATGTAAATGTGTTTTTTATGTTATGCCAAATTTTTCCTCTTTTCAGAACACCCCTGCTTTCCTATATAAGAACTTGCAGTGTCTCATAATAGATGAAGCAGACAGAATACTTGATATTGGGTTTGAAGATGAAATGAAGCAGATAATCAGGATATTACCTAGTAAGAAAAGGATTTTATTTTCTCAGTTACTTTATCTGTAAGTCAAAAGATGTTTTCTTGTAAAATATTAATTGTTTTTTTTCTTTGTCTTTTTCCTTTTTCTGCAGAAAAGTATAGCAGGGCAGATGTAGTATTTATTATGTTAAACTGTACTCATTTATTTGTTTAAAAACAGAAGGTATCAATTTCAGTGCTGAAAATAGTATTGTTTAATATTGTTTTGGAAAACACTGAAATTAAAATAGTTAACAGAGATGCTTACGTTAAGCAGTTTAGAAATGCGAAGAAAAAACGATATGTTGAAATTACCCCTCTGCACATTGTTGGTGATCAAACTGGGTCTATATAAAATACAAATCAAAAAGCAGTTGCTTTCATTTTATTTTTAAAATTTTTAATTAGTTTAAAGATCGTTCAACGGAAATAACAGTAGTGTCAAGTCATTGTGGTCATCTGGGCCTAAGCCCCACATGAAAATAAGAACAAAAATTGTTTTTTCTTTTATTTGGAAAAATTTAGAAAGAAAATCTGTATTAGTAACCAGTCCTCAGATTTTCTGAATGCAATGTGAGCCACTACAATAGTTGAATAACTGGCTAACACATTACAGCCTTCCATTTCTGTTTACAAGAGTGCACTCTGCGAGAGGTGACTCTCGTCAATCACCTTCACGAAGCTTTGGAGAACAGTAACGAATGAGCAGATGTGTGGTGAACTGCACATACATAAAACTGTCTTTCGGGTCTGGTCACTTTCGCATCGTCAGCCAGTGAGCGGCTGATTTTAGTTTGTGTAGTTAATCTGCAAGTTTCGTTCATGCAAGTAAAATCAACAAAGTGGATTTTTTATTAGAACATCCTTTTAGTTTATTAAAAGATGAAGTAAGAAAAAAACGCTATAGACTTGGTTCCACATCGACCAAATATTTACTTGGTGCAAAAACATGCATGAGAATCAGTCTGGAACTTTTAATGTGAAGTGGTATAGCAAAATATCCTGGTTAAGTTAAAATGAAAGCAAACATACTTTGTTTTGTTTCTGCTGTTTACTGCTGTTATGTTTCTACTTTTTATTATGTTGTAAAGCACTACATATGCATAATTTTCATATTTTTTTTTTACCTTATTCAATGTGATATATTCATACAGCATTGCAAATGTCAAATGTCATCTAGCTGCTTAATTATTCACGTGCTATTTAGACAATCTATATTTTGAGGTTACTCACCTTTATTCCCTAAATCTTTTAGGAGGTTTTCGTCTCTACACATTTCCAACACGTATTTTTCTTATTTACATCGTGGTTCGAGGCCGAAAAAAAAAAAAAAATCATTTTCAACTCACACAAACTTCACTCCCCTCCCTTCTTTTCCCTATGACCAAATTCAGATTCAAAATAATCTATCACAAATATACACAATTGAACTCCCTAAAACACATTAATCTAATTAAAACTTCAATCAATAAAAACCTATTTACACATTTCCTAAAACGTCAAAGTTAAAAAGCTGTAACCCAAAATTATTTACAATTGCACATCAGTGCCCTATTAAAATAAACCCAAATACCTGACACAACTACTATATTCAACAGTCACAGACCTCTCTCCCCTCAGAAACAAGCAGAACAACCAAGCACTTTCAGCCACTGCCCAGGCCATTTTCAAGGAGCGGACGCAACAGATGTACCACCTGTCACCATCCACGAAACGTAGCGAATGTTCTAGTGCTCGCGCGACATCGTTTCATTTCCCGTTCTCCGTCATTCAGGCGTTGTGGCGCCATCTATCAGATGACCCAATAGCCTTCTTTTTCTTTCGTACTTATAAATATCTGTTCGATTTATTTGATTCTTGAAACTAATCATCTTATATTCTAACACATTTTTATTTTTTTATATCACTTATAAGAAATAATGGGGAAAAAAATGTGATATAAAAAAACAAGTTAGTAAAATCATGCAATGCATTGATTATAATACGCTTTCCAACATACCAGAAATCATTACTCAAGTTATTACTCAAGTTATGAGAATAATGGCTGTGGAATAAATCTCGGTCCTGTGCCCTGACCTTTGATCCCATTTCGATGATATTCAACAGAACCGGTTTGGTATACCTCCGAAATAACATGATAAAATTTTGCCGCAATCAAAGCATTTTTACGTAAGTTATGATGCATAAGGACTATGGAATAGATCCCGCTCCTGTGTCCTAACCTTTGACCCCATTTCGCCCATTTTCAATAGAATTTGTCCCCACGCAAAACCCTACCTACAACATACTAGCATTTCATCCAAATCGAAGCATTTTTACGTAAGTTATGACGCATAATGACAATGGAAGTGATTCCGCTTCTATGTCCTGACCTTTGACCCCATTTCTCCCATTTTCAATAAGGTTTGTCGCCAGGTGGTCCCCTACCACGTACTAAAATTTCATCGAAATCGAACCTTTTTTATGTTAGTTATGACGCATAATAGCAGTGGAATAAATCCCGCTCCTATGTACTGACCTTTGACCCCATTTCGTTCACTTTAAATAGGGTTCCTTCCCAGGTGATCCCCTACCAGATACTAAAATTTCATCGAAATCGAACGATTGTTACGCGAGTTATCCTGCGGACATACATACGCACACAACGCGTGACGTAATGAGGCAGATGGGAACTGCGACCATCTCCTTGCCGCAAGTGTGACGTCATGAAACTTTAATAGGATCCACACACAATGCGTGACGTAATGAGACAGATGGCGTGACCGCGCGCCAACGTTCTCAAAGGCGAGATTATGATGTCATAAGATTTCTAAGCATTGGTAACATTAATGGAACAACGCCATCACTAAAAAACGTTATAATTCGGGGTGGTTATTTAACCCACTAAACAAATTCTTCTAAAGTCGAGATCAAGCTAAATCGATTTCTAGTACCAGAAAACGGTAGGTTAACGACTTTCATCAAAATTCTTAGAGCCGTTTTCAAAATAAAATGTACATACATGCCTACATACAAGAATTGCTACTTTACGGTGGACATCAAGTAATTTTGCTTCGTATACTTCCAATGGAAAAACTTCTGTACACATTTTCTTCACAATTAATGCGTTCCCAAGGATGAAAATTTGAACATCGATTAAAATATCTTCATTTTATAACTTGCAATACTTAATATTTTCTAAAACAAAACCATATTTATGCAATTCAACATTTGTTTGTCTACTGACGTCATGAAAATACAGGTCCCACCATCTTTTTTCTGGACAATTAATGCGGTTACAAGGATGAAAATTTGAACATCGATTAAAATAGCTTCATTTCATAACTTGGAATGCTTAATATTTTCTAAACCATAACCGTAATTATGCAATCGAACATTTTTTTGTCCACTGACGTCATCAAAGTACAGGTTGCGCCATCTTTTCTCTGGTTTCAACACCACCAAAGGAAAAGTGATTGATTTTTAATATAATTATGATTATGTTTTAGAAAATATTAAGTTTTCCAAGTTATAATATGAAGTTATTTTAATCGATGTTCAAATTTTCATCCTTGGGAACACATTAATTGTGAAGAAAATGTTTACAAAAGTTTTTCCATTGGAAGTATAGGAAGCAAAATTACTTGATGTCCACCTTAATAATATGGGATAAGGGCAATGGAATGGATCGCAATCCTATGTCCTGACCTTTGACCACATTTCGTCCATTTTCAATAGGGTTCGTCCCCAGGTGGTCCCCTACTACATACTGAAATTTCATCGAAATCGAACCATTTTTACACATGATATGGCGCATAAGTGCAATGGAATGCATCCCGATCTTATGTCCTGACCTTTGACCCCACTTCACCCATTTTGAATAGGGTTCGTCCCCAGGTAGTCTCCTACCACATAGTAAACTTTCATTGAAATCAAACCATATTTACGCAAGTTATGTCGCATAAGGGCAATGGAATGATCCCGCTCCTACGTTGTGACCTTTGACCCCATTTGTCCCATTTTCAATAGGGTTTGTCTCCAGGTGGTCCGCTACCACATAGTAAACTTTCATTGAAATCAAACCATATTTACGCAAGTTATTACACATAAGGGCAATGGAATGATCCCGCTCCTACGTCGTGACCTTTGACCCCATTTGTCCCATTTTCAATGGGGTTTGTCCCCCGGTGGTCCCCTACCACATACTAAAATTTCATTGAAATCGAACCATTTTTACACCAATTATCGTGCGGACGGACGGACAAAGCTGGAGCATATACGCTTCTTCAACCTATGGTTGGAAAGCGTAAATAAAAATGATAACTTATATGTTTCTAGGCCTATCATGCAGCCACTAACATATAAGCAGTTCCTTTCATGTTCAGCAGCCTTTTCTTCATTTGTTCGCATGTGACCTGCGAAAACATGATGTTTATGCATATCGTGAGCATACACGGGATTTTATTTTATGCAATTTTCACAGGTCTGTATCTCATATATAAGTTCTTCAAACTTAATTTCACTGCTGCCTTTATTACTGTACTTAAGTGATTATTTCATTTCAGCAATAAAAAAATTAGATGCAAATTGGAACATATTTTTGTAAATAATATGTGTGTTAAGGGGTTAATTAGTGATTTAACATTAATAGTTTATTGAATTTCCTTTTTCATGTGATGTCTGTAGACAAACCACTTAAAAAAAAATGCAGGTGTAGTAATTTAACTCTTAGGAATATTGCGTATCCATCTGCCCCCGGTCAAATAAAATCCTAATGAGACTTGTAACTTAAGACAGACCTTTAATTTGAACTTCAATATCATTTTAATTCATTAATAAGATGACTAGGTGTAAGTAATATTATTTTAACAAAACATAATGGGACAAATGCTTCATTCTCTATTTCTAGCTGTTTTCCACACTTTGTGCGTTATCTTGAAAAAGTTCTGTAAAGTGTTATACACCAACAAGCCATTACATTATGACCACCCCCAGCCTAGAGAAATGAGCTCGTCTGGAGACCGAATGGTGGCACAGGTTAAGTTCACAGAGCAGTATATATACAACCAGAGGACAGGCTTTCGGTTAGTAGAGTGTTCGGAGTCAGAATGTTAAAAGCTGCCGATTTATCAAAGTTTGATAAAGGACCAATTGTGTTGGTACAGCGCCTCGGAATTATTATCTCGGAAACAGTGCAGCTTGTGGGTTATTCATGTGCCGCTGTTGTGAGTACGTAACAAAAGTGGTGCACAGATGGCCAAACGATGAACCATCATCCAGCCATGTGTCGTCCATAGCTCATTGATGCCAGAGGGGAGCGGAGACTGTCACGCATTGTTCTTAGCAACCGCAGGGCAATGTGTCACAGCACACAGCTCATTGCAGCCATCTGCACATGAGATGAGCTCAAGATCATCACGATTGGATCGTAAATGATTGGAAGAAAGTGGCCTGGTATGATGAATCAAGATTCCTGTTGCATTACATAGATGTCCGAGCGCAGATGCGCTGATTACCAACTGAGGCTATGGCACCTGGATGCATTATTGGGTGGGAACAGGCCGGCGGCTGCGGTGTTATGCTGTGGGCAGTGTTTTCTTAGGACACTTTAAGCCTCATTATCTCAGTAGCACAATCCCTGACAGCTGTCAGGTATCTGAACATCATTGCAGACCAAGTTCACTCATTCATGGCAACTGTGTTCCTTGCTGGTGATGGCCATTACCAACAGGATAATGTGCCATGCCACACTGCCAGAATCATCAAGGAGTGGTTCGAGGAACATGCTGGTGACTTTTTGTTAATGCCCTGGCCTCCAAATTCACCTGACATGAGCCCAATCGAACATTTGTAGTTCGACTTGGAAAAGCAAGTTTGGGCTAAATCATCACCACCCTGAAGTGTACAGGAACTGGAGGACGTGCTGTTGACATTATGGTACCAGATACCCCAGTATACCTATCACTACTTCATCAAATAGATGCCTCACCAAGTGGCCGCTGTTTTGTGGGCTAAAGGGGGTACTACAGCTTCTTAGGTAGGCGGTCATAATGTAATGGCTCATCAGTTTATATGTATGTATTGTGGTTCATCTCAGAAAGTTTTCCTGAAAGCTGGAAAAGGACACACATCCTATCCTTACAATATCTACTACTGTCATCAGACCAGTTTCTTCATATCATTTTTTTTTCTAACCCAGGATGATGTAGTTTTCAAGTTTTTCTGAAGAGTTGATCACATAGACGAAAGTTAGCCTCTTGTGTCTTTATGCCATAAAATAATTAATTTCTGTGCCTTACACATAAATCTTCTTTACTGTTGTTTTTTTCCCCTTTTATATTTGCATTGATGTTAGTGATCTCTGACCTGTAGTGAGGTATCTGTTCTGGCCACTTGTTTGCTGCAATGCACTTGTGGATGGTATCTGTAATTACACCAGTATGACAACAATACATAAAAGTTCAATTGGTTATGAGGTTTCATAATACGAAAACCAGCTAAAACATTAGACAAAATGAGATGAAAGAACAAAGATAAGACAACGTAATCAGTAGCAAAGAGCATTAGATTAGCTAACCATTCCTCCTATAGAAGTACTGCAAAAGTATCAAACAACTATTTTAAGAGGATTCTGTATGCTTTGCCACCTTGTTTTGTAGATATTATGAGCATGGGCGCCCGTAGCTTAATTTTCAGAGGGGGCAACAGAAACTGTAACTACGAATAACATATGCAAACACCATATGCAAATTTCTCTGTGCCTTCTTATTATCAAGCTGGTTTTATTATACTCTCAACACATAAATTTAATTGAAAACCAAAAGAACCAAATATTATCGAAAAAAGATGGATAAATGAAATTAAGTAGTATGTTAGGACAATAAGGAAATTTCTTTGTCATTCTGTTTGTCATTTGGTCACTTGTGTCACATGCATCGCAAAAGCGCAGACTACTCGATTGGTCATGAAGAATGAAAAAATACGCTCAAGACTTTGTGAATTTTCTAGAGATCTTTGTCCAGTAGTGAATCCTCGCACGGGGATAACTGGTTTTCCAGTTATTTGGGGAGCGGCGCCCCCACGGCCCGAGCTAACCTTGTGACGGTTTCTCTTGCCTCTGCGGCTTTGACGATTACATCACCGAAGGGACGGCTGTTCATCCAGCTGATGGGGGATGGCGTCCCCACGGCCCGAGCCGATTTTCTCTTATTGTTTTGCTTTTTTCGTCTTATGTTCATCTTTTGACATGTACCCGCCTCAGTTGTAGGCTGCTGAGGTTGTGATGAGGCGCCAGCTCCGGGTTTTGTTCCTCGTTCTTTTCCCTGTCTTTTCTCTTTTATGTTACATTTTCTGTTTTTCCGGTGCTGGTTAGCTTAGACCTACCTGCATGTTTGCCGTGTGCGGTGACCCGTACAGGTGGAAATGAGGATGCTGGAGGCTGAGGTCTTTGGGGGCCGGGTTGTAGTGTCTCCAGCTGCCAACACTCCTCTTTGCCCTCTGCTTCACCCTAAACGGGTGGCTGGGAGCTAACCCACTCCTGGTCAGGTAGTCTGTGGCCGAGTGGCGTCCAGACTTCTAGCGGCTTGTCGTTCTGTTCGGCTGGGTGAGTATGGGGGTAGGGTGGGCATGCCAAAGGGGTGTTCTCCGGGCACGGGAAAGTCTGGGTGCACGCTGAGCGTGTGTCTGCCCTACCACCTTGCTATATCCGCTGACTATCCCTAGAGCCGTGTCCTGCGTCCTCTGGGCTTGCGGACCTCCTCGGCTCTCCCTCGTTGGGCTCGGTAGTGGGTGGGGAGGTCAGCGGACGAATTTTTTCCTTCATTCATGGAAACCCCAAGTGTTTCCCATGCTAATAATAATTTAAAGCGCCCTGTGGAGGACAGTGCTCCTTCCTCCACAAAGAAACTTGTCACATCTAATTGCAATGCTCTGTTTCTGTTGATTAAATCTGGTGACTCTTCACAGTCACTCAGTACCAAGAGTCCTTTCTGGATCAACAAGGCTCTGCAAGCCGTTGTTGGCTCTCCAAAGAGTGTGAAGAAGCTCCCTTCCGGGGATCTTCTCGTGGAAACTTCTACTCCACGCCACAGTGCCACCTTGCTGGAAACGACCGTTTTGCTTGGCGTTCCTGTTCAGGTTTCTCCACACGGTTATCTAAATTCCTCTCGCGGTGTAGTCAACTCCCGCGACCTGCTTGAATGCAGCGATGAGGAATTGCTGGAGGAACTTGGTGAACAGCATGTCATTGGGGTTCGGCGGATTCTTTTAGGCGGGATGGGAAATCTATTCCCTCCCGTAACATCATCCTAACGTTTGACTCCCCAAACCTGCCTACTTCCATCAAGGCAGGTTATTTACGGCTTGATGTTCGACCATACATCCCGAACCCCTTGCGATGTTTCAGGTGCCAGCATTACGGTCACTCCCAGCAGTCTTGCCGTAATGTTGCAAAGTGTGGCCGCTGTGGTTCCACAGAACACTCTTTGGCGGATTGCTCTGCAGAGTCTGATCATTGTGTCAACTGCGAAGGGGACTCATCCTGCTTCTTCTAAGCAGTGTCCAAAGTGGATAGAGGAACAGGCAATCCAACGCCTGAAGACAACTGAGCATCTCTCATATCCCGAGGCTAGACGGCGGATCGCCCCTTTACAACCAGGCCGGCGGTCCTATGCTTCAGTTGTGGTGCAGAAGGCTTCAGTGGCGGTCCAGACTGAGGTGTCCATCCCAGCGGGGTGTCCTTATGATTTTGGGGACATCGTCACTGCTGGTATGGAAGCACTGAAGTCTCGCCGTATTGCATCCAAGGCGACATCAACATCGTCGCCTAAACCTACCTCTATGCCGAAACCATCTACGGCCATCACAGGGACCCAGGTCCAGGGCACTGGAAAGAAGAAGCCGGAAAAGGTAAAACCGGGTTCATCCTCCCCGAAACAGAGCAGGCAAAAACCATCTCTCCACACAGGGGGTAAACACAGCCCTGTGTTACCTCCCGACACTGCGGATGGATTGGAGGTGATGGACGACAGTGAGACGTTCTAGTCGTCTGTCTTTTTCATTCTTTCATTACATTTTTCATTATGTCCACGCTCATTCAGTGGAATTGCCGAGGTCTGCGTTCACGCATTGACGATTTGAAAGGCTTACTGTCTTCGCACACACCTGTGTGCGTGTGTCTCCAGGAGACAAAGCTTCGCATGACGGACACTCCTTCGCTGCGGAGACATTCTTTTTCCGCAAAGATCACCAGGATGGCGTAATTGCCTGCGGAGGAGTGGCCGTCGTTGTTCCTCATGGTGTCCCTGTCACTGCGGTTGCCCTTCGGACGCCTTTGCAGGAAGTGGCAGTGAGACTGTCTGTGAACACTCTGCTCACGGTGTGTTCCATCTACATACCACCAACTGAAGCTGTAAGCCTTTCGGTTCTGGAAGATTTAGTTGACCAGCTGCCGCCTCCTTTCTTCATCTTTGGGGATTTTAATGCTCACAATCCGTTGTGGGGTTCTACAACTCGAGACTCCAGGGGCCGTGTTGTTGAGTCCCTTCTCTCCAACGCGTCCCTATGTCTCCACAACACCGGAGTTGCTACTTATTTTCATGAACCCACCCGTTCGTACTCAGCCATTGATCTGTCTTTGAGTTCACCATCCTTATATCCTGACTGGTCCTGGAGCGTGTCTGGTGATCCCCTTGGCAGCGATCACTTTCCCATCTTTCTCCGTCTAGCGGGTGGCGGGTACCGTTACCCTACTCGCCCTGCTAGATGGAATATTGATCGTGCCAAGTGGGACGCATTCACGGCTTCAGCGCTTATTACTCCAGCTATGGTGACCTCGGGAACGGTCAATGACGCCGTTGCGGCGGTAACGGATTGTGTTGTGCATGCGGCAGAACTTACCATCCCCAGGACGTCGACTAAACTTCCACGTTGCCCAAGACCTTGGTGGAATTCCACTTGCATGGCAGCTCGTCAGGCCCAACATCGGGCTTGGGGTAGGTTTCGTCGGGTACCCCACCGACGCGAACCTACTTGATTTCAAGAAGGCCAAGTCCTACGCGCGATTGGTTCGTAGGCGTAGTCAACGGGAGTCCTGGATACGTTACGTATCCGGGATTAACTCCGCTACCAGCCCTAAGATCGTTTGGGACAGGATCCGTAAGATTCGAGGACAGTACCCATCTGGGGCAATCTCCATTCTTGAGAGTGATGGAGGAACGGTTGCTGACGCTCAGGGTATTGCTGACTGTCTGGGCGCCGCTTTTTCTTCGGTGTCCAGCAGCAGCAATTACCCTGCTTCTGCTCCGGCAGTTTCAGCCGCGGCTGAACGGTCCAAGATTTCTTTGGACCGTTCTCTTCCGCAGATTATAACAGCCCGCTGACTGCCGTGGAGCTGAAGACCGCTCTGAATCGGTCCGGCCGGACATCTGTCGGACCAGATAACATCCATTACGAAATGCTGAAGCACCTTTCTCCGTCCTCTCTTGAATGTCTGCTAATCCTGTTTAACAGGATTTGGCTAGAGAATGCCTTTCCCGAGTCTTGGCGTACGGCCATTGTCGTTCCTGTTCCCAAACCTGGTAAAGATCCCGCCAACCCGTTGAACTACCGGCCAATTGCTATGACGAGCTGCCTTGCAAAGTACTCGAGCGCATCATTCACCTTCGTCTCATTTTTTATTTAGAATTTCATCACATTTTTTCGCCTCATCAGAGTGGATTTCGTAGATCTCGATCCACCACCGATCATCATCTTCGCCTTGAAGCTTCTGTCAGGGAGGCGTTTGTCCGGCGTCAGCACATGGTCTCCGTCTTCTTCGACATGGAGAAAGCCACAATGATCGTACCTGGAGATACGGCATTCTCCGTGATCTGCACGAGTGCGGATTGCGGGGAAACTTACCATCTTTCATCGCCGGATTTCTCCAGGACCGGAGTTTCCGTGTGCGCGTCGGGTCGACCCTCTCTGCGGTGTACCCGCAAGAACAGGGTGTACCTCAGGGGCTCCATTCTTTCCGTTACGTTGTTCATCCTTCGTGTTAACCATATTTTCCAACTGCTTCCTCCCACGGTTCGTGGAACCATGTACGTGGATGATCTGCAGATCTCTTGCGCCTCTGTAAACATGCGTACCATCGAGAGACAGCTCCAGTCTGCCATTACCAAGATCTCTCACTGGGCTTCCCAAAATGGATTTGGCTTCTCGCTGCAGAAGACCGTTTGCGTGCATTTTTGCCGCAAACGGGGTCTTCACCAGACCCCAGCCTCCGTCTGGGGTGCTCTACCATCCCCGTGGTGTCTGAAGTCAAGTTCCTTGGGTTAACTTTTGACCGAGCGCTCACCTTCCGGCCTCACATCCAGTCTTTGAAGGTGAAGTGCACGAAGTCAGGCTGAGTATCCTGAAGGTCCTCTCTCGAACATCTTGGGGGGCCGACAGGTGCTCAATGCTTCGCATTTACCATTCTCTGATTCGGTCAAAGTTAGACTTTGGATGCATTACTTACGATTCAGCGCGTCCATCGGTTTTAAAGCCTTTGGACCCCGTCCATCACCAGGCTCTGCGGCTATGCACTGGTGCTTTCCGCACCTCTCCCGTGCATAGCCTGTATGCGGAGGCTCATGAGCCGCCGTTATGCATCCGTCGTAAGCAGCTGTCTCTTCAGTTTTATACAAAACTGAAGTCTTTTCCTGATCATCCACTGTATGGTTCCATCTTCCAACCGGACTGTGTCCGTTTGTTTTCCAACCGCCCCTCCTGTGTTCCGACGTTCGGGATTCGGATGTCTGCCATAGTGCGCGATGCTGGTCTAGACTTGTCAAGGATTGGTTTGACCCGGTTCTACAATGAACCGCCTTGGCAGCCGGTTCAAGCAACGGCTGACCTTTCTCTTTGTGTGTGGCCAAAGTCTTCCACTCCTGCTCTGGTGTACCAGCGGCTCTTTGCTGAAAAACTGTCAGTCTACCCGGATTTCGTGCCTGTTTTCACCGATGGCTCGAAGTCCGGGGATGTCGTTGGATCCGCTTTTGTGTGTGGCGAAGCCTCACATGCTGAGCGGCTTCCGCCTGAATCCACCGTCTTTTCGGCGGAGATGCGTGCGGTGCACCTCGCTTTGTGCCACATACAGTCTCGATCACTTCGCGCTATGGTTTGCTCTGATTCCCAGTCCGTCATCCATGTTTTATCTTCTCCAGAGGACACGGACTCACCTGTCATCCGTGATGTCCGTCGTCTTCTTGGAACTTTGGAGGGTGATGGCTTCCTGGTCCGATTCTGTTGGGTTCCTGGCCATGTTGGGATCCGGGGTAACGAGCTGGCAGATCTCTCTGCCAGGTCTGTTTCCTCCATGTCGCCAGCTCGGCTGCCACTGTCTTTCCGAGATTATCGGCCGTTGATCCGGAAATTTGTTCTGGATGAGTGGCAGTCCCTGTGGTCTCAGCAGGGCAGCAATAAACTCTGCCATCAAACCACAGATCGGACTTTGGATGTCTAGTTTGCGGAAGAACCGTCGTGAGGAAGTTGTTCTTGCACGTCTCCGCATTGGGCACTGTCGTTTTACTCACCGCTTTTTGCTGTGTGGCGAGAGTGTCCCGGTGTGTGAGGCGTGCGACTGTCGTCTCACTGTCCTTCATGTTTTGTGTACTTGTGTTCGGTTTTGTGATCATCGTTTTCTTCATTTTCACTCCCATCTGTTGGACGCAGGAGCAGCTACGCTGCAGACAATTATTGGCGAAGCCTGCGACATGAAAGCAGTGTTTTCGTTTTTACAGGATATTGACTTTTTTAAACTTATCTAGATTTTAACTTGTTCACTATCATATTTCATTTTTACTACATCAGCCTGTTTTTAACCTTGTGTACGTTTTTATTGCTTTAGTTTTGTTTTGATGTCTTTTGTTTTGGCGCTCTTTGGCCAACCATGGCCCTTGCGCCATTAAAATATATTAACCAACCAACCAACCAGTAGTGAACACCTGCTGCAGAGGATGATATATTTTTGATTTCTTCACCTTTCATGCTTTCTCATACTGTGTGTAGTACACTCTTCTCCAACATGCAATGGGAAATTTCATTATTATAATAATGAAACTTTTCTGCTGTAATTTCTGCTTTTTCTACTGGAAATTTCCAAAGTTTTCCTCCTATTTTTTCTACATAAATGCTCTCAGAAGTTCTTCAGAAAAATTAGCAATCAGAATCAGTGATATAGCAAAAATATCTGCAGTATCTTTTGAGGACAGAAAAAGCATGATTTCTAGGAGAGGGTTCCCTATATGGGCATCCATGATTATGAGATCACCATTAAGAAAACAGAAAATCTTTGTTATGGTGTTTATTAGAGAGAGTCCCAGTTGAGACTTCAAGAAGTAACAAACATACTCTTAGTTTTACTGCATCGTTATTTATGGCTGGTCTTCATTCTTTTACCCTTGAATTTTTGGTTTGGGAATAGTTATATGTTAGACAATCATTGTTGAAAATTTTCATAGCGAATTGTTATCTTTATCGTATTTATTATGTCTCATTTTGATCTTCTTTTTTTGTAGATGATTTACTTTTCATGTTGTATGAAATGCTTTACTTATACTTACCTTACAAAATAATGAATGTGTTTCAGAAACACGACAAACGTTGCTGTTCAGTGCAACACTCAGTAAAAAGACAGAAGATTTGCTTAGAGTTGCCCTAAGACATGCCCCAATGTACATTGGAATTGAGGAGAAAAAGAACAGGTTGCAGCAACAGTTGAAGGTTTGCAACAGGTACATGCAGCATTTTTTTTTTTTTTTTTTTTTTAGTATTGAAGTTCATAATTTGCAATTTTAATTTTCCAGTACCTTTTTTGTCTAATTATTCATTCTTCAGTTATTGCATATGTTTGTCAGATGGCTGCAGTTGATGATGAAAGAAAAGAAACTGACATTAACTTAAAAGAATTGTGAGTGCCGAACTGTACTGACTGCAAAATCAGATTTGTAAGTTGATCATTAGCTATTGCCATCATTTTATGGCAAAAATTTAAGTCATTTTCAGTCTTAGCCTGAGATGCTGCTTAAGAAATCAGACAAGCTGTGTATTAAAAACTTCTGTCTAATATACAATAGTTTCCATAAATTAAGCAACAAATGGGAAAATCATGATAACTAAAACATAAGAACATGGTGTGATACAAACCATTTACATTTTGTATACGTGATGTAAATATGAAAATACAAAAATATAGCTATCAAGATGAAATAGGAAAAGATACTTCAATACAGAGTGTGGTTACCCTGAACAGCAATACAGGCCTGACAGTGATGTTCCATGCTGTTAATTATGGTGTCTTAACAGTTCCGTGGGCAGCTGCGTTCATTGCTCAAGTGAAGTGGTGTGGAGCCTCTGCAGGGTTCGGGGAGGGGACTGGAGGCCAGCAACATGCCTTCCGAGAGCATCCCAAACATGCCGAATGGAATTCAGATCGGGAGAGCGTGCTGGTCACTCCATGCGGACTATAGTCTCCTGTTACAGGTACTGATGCATGAGGTGAGCTGTGTGAGGGTGGGCATTATTCGCCTGCAGTACAAATGTATCACCAATTACGGCAGCGTATGGATGAACAATAGAGGTCCAGGATGTCGTCTCTATACCTCTAAGCATTGAGGTTATGGAGGTTTCCATGTAGCAACACAAAGAGGTCGATATGGCCGCCTAACAATATGCCTGCCCACACCAGAACACTGCCACCACCATAGGTGTCCCTTTCGTGGATATTAGAGGGAAGATAGCGAGGAGTACCCGCCTCTCTCCAGCTGTAAACTCAGCGATAATCACTCTGTAAACAGTATCGCAACTCATCAGTGAACAGAACAGACCTCCACTGATTTTGAGTCCAGTTCACATGCATTTGTGCCCAATTGAAAGTTTCCCTCCGTTGGTGGTGGTGGTGGGCACACATACCGGTCGCCGAGCATACAGTGCTCCTGCATCTAACTTTCTGGATACCGTCCATCTGGTGGCTGCCACAAGCACAGATCTGAGATGAGTTGGTGTAGCCGTCCTCTTCCGCCGTGCTGAAAGCCGCAAATACTGGTCATCCACGGAGGTCTTCGCAGTACCTTCGGGAAGCTGCACCTGTGGCTTCTAACTGTTGCCATAACCTGCTGACCACAGAACGATTGACATTGAGCCATTTTGTGATGTCTTCCAGCTGTTGCCCTTCTTTGAGTCGGTCTATCGCTCTGTAGCGTAATCCGCTGGAAAATGATATCTTGAAGCCATGTTAACAAAATCGCTGTCTTGAAATCTTGTCATTCACCTCCGCACATGAATTGGCAACTCTCTCCGAAACAGCTGGTTTTAAGTTCTTGCGCATTAGTATAAAGTGCTGCTAGTGCCACTCATTTGCCTTCCTTACATTCATGCTGTATGCCTTCTCCCGTAACATATGCAAATTTCGTGCAGTTTGAACTATATTTCGCCCAATTATTGCAATTTTTCAGTTTGTTGCTTAATTTATGGAGACCAGTGAAGAATGTGGCCAAATACTGAAATCAAATGCAATAAGTCATCCTGGTGGCGCAGTGGTCTGAGCGCTGGTTTACGACCATTTGTTTGAGAAGGGTCCGGGTTCAAATCCCTTTGAGGCATGGATGTTGTGTTTGTCTTATGGCAGTGGCTCTTTCCCTTCCCTAGAACTCATAGCTTTAATTAGGGAAGGGCTTCTAGCCCATTGAGTTGCTCAAGGTGGTCATTTAAACCTCCAAATAAAAAAAATATATATATACAATAATCTAATGCCATATTTTATTTATTCAGTAAAATCATTACATGGTTTGTACACTCTTGAGAACCTTGAAAGAAAAGTTTGTTTTCAAGTTCTTGAAAGTACTGGAAAAAGTTTAAGACTTTGTAAATAGCACTTGAAAAAAATTTGTTTTGTTTCTTAAGTAATGATATGAAAGAGTATGGGTAAAATAATTGTTTGTATTAAAACGTTGTATAGTTTTTTTTTTTAGTAGATTTCTGTGTAGTTCTGATAAAAACACCAAGCTGATCAAATAGCGCAGAACTTGTGTTCAACCCAGAAGAGCACGTCGTAAGCAGCTGGTACCTTGGCTATGACATCACTACAGACTAAAACATCATCCATGGGAGTAAAATAAGTGGATTGATGTATTTGTAAATTGTGATGAGCTTCTGTTGATTGGGGTTAGGGACGTGTTCTTGCTGGAGGGTGGAACTTCTTGGAATTGCTTGTGTTTCGTGCATGGACTCTTCATCTCCTGGCTGCATCAAAAAATACATCAAAGCCATGCATCAAAAATAAAAAGTTAAAAATAAATATACCAGCTGATGAATGCAAAAATAATGTACCCTTTTTCAAAATATTCTACAAAATAAAAGGATTTCAAAACGGGGAGGGGGGGGCAATTTCAAAGTTAATAAAAAAATAAACCAATGGGAGGGGGGATAACAGATGGGTCATTGAAGACATGCTCGTCCCAACTAAGTTTAATGGTCTGAACTTACTAAAATACTTGCCTACTGACTGACAGCACACACATATGGTAATTTGGTTTTTAAAAAGCCCTTGAAAAGTACTTGAATTTATTTTTGCTTTGAAGAGTACAAACCTTGCATTAGGTAGATGTAGGGTTATGACAGGAATTCAGGTAATCAAACACAACCACCTCCTTCAGTGAAAAGAATTTGAAACTCCCACACCATGCCCAGCAGTTTTGAATGAATGGAAATCTCCCCAATTCTTAGATGTCCTTCTTTCCTCTTTTTTCTTTTTAAGGAAATAGAAGTACACAAAATTACTTTAACAGATTCAAGTATTAACAGTAAATAAATAAGTAAAAGTAAAAAAAAATAGAGACAAGCTTTCATATATAGGCCCAAAAATTGAGAACTCATAAATACTCATGTCCCATTCACTGCTGAAATGAAACTTAGTCCTATTGTATGTATATAATAAATAAACTGCCAGGAGTTTGCACTATTTGTATGAAACAGTTATTGAAACTGTTCCAGAAGGCATTGCATTCACCAGGAGAGTGAACTTCAGAAATTTTCTTGGTATAATAATGAAATGTAGTTAACCGTTTTCTACTAACACACTCTGCCATGTGAAATGTGTCATTTATTATATAAGGATGCTGTCTTCCTATAAGTTGTGCATTTTTTAAAAAAATTTAATTCCTTACTGATGGTTAATTCCTGCATTAAAAGAATTATGTACACGGACAATGACGATTGCATGATGTAAAAAAGGTAGATTTATGTGGATAGTCATTAATGGATTAAATTTCATGCCTGCATCATACATCTGAAAATACCATGTTTGTTTTACACTTAATTTTGATGTGTAGAATCATGATCATGATTCATGAATCGTGATGTTAGTAGGCATCAGCAGAGAGAGGTGCACTGACATGGGGGTTCTAGTGAGTCCAGACCCTCCCCTCCCTAAAATAATAAAAATGACAGTAAGGATGAAAATGTGTGTTATAAAGTGGTAGACAGAATGAGAAAAAAGTGAAAATGACTCAATATTGTACTGTAATAAAAAGCTCTTTTGGTTATTACACTTCTTTATGAGCATTTCAACCTCCACCTGAAACAGTTCCCCAGAGTTAATTAAAGTGCATGAACATGCTGACAAACGTACAGTTGAATGGACAAAGTACTTTCTTGGGGTCAGAGTTACATTTGATCCCTAATGAACTTCAGAATATCATTGCCTTTGTGGAGTCGTTTGGTTACCCCAATGACACTAAGGGTAGGATCATTGCCAAGACTAGGAGGTTATCAGCTATGTCTTTAAGAAGTGATCCCCAGAAATGCTGCTTTGTGGGTTCTATGGATTACTTTCCATGTATCATAAATGTATTGAAGAATAAATAAAGGTAACTTGATCACGCTAGTTACGTTAAATGAAAACTTTTACAAAAAGTTCGTAAGTTGGAAGCTTTCGACCTTATCTTAGGTCTTCATCACGCCAATAGAGGACTAAGATTGTTGCCAGATTCTACATTTGAATTTTTCCTATTTTTGTTGCCAAAACTTAGAATTGATCTCCAGATCATCGGAATGTAGAGAGGAGATTCGGAATTGCAAGTCATTGAGTTGAAAATAATTTCCCGGCTTTCACGGTAACGGAGGGCAAAACGATTGTCAAAAGAAGCAATTCGTTTTGCTTCGTTCCAGTGGGGAACTGCAGAAGTGCCTTCCATTGTCAAAATAGACAAGAAGAATATATGCCTCAAAAATAACTTAGATTTCGGCATCAGGACCCACAATCTGTTTGATTTTATTTGCAAGGACCGTGACACAGTTGCACAGTCAGATTGTTATGGAGTATACCGAATTCCTTTGGAACCTTTGGACTTGGACCCCTCCAATATGTACATCGGTTCTACCGCTCGAAATCTTAAAGTGCGTCTCTCTGAACACAAATATAATTTTAATATGCACTCATCAACCACTGCTATGTTTCACCTTGTTGCTTGAGTATCATACCACCCCAGTTTGGGAAGATACTGTTGTCATTTCTACTCCCCCTAGTAAGACTTACATCCGGTTTACTGAAAGTTTATGTATTTATAAACTGGCTGACCTTTGTTGTAACAATGACATGCCTACCAACATTTCTCAGGCCTGGAAATCCTTATTGACAGTTGCCACAGGAGTTTCCCCAGCTGAGCTTGACACTGGAGACCCACAATTACACAGAAAGCACTGGAGACAATGAACATTGACTTAAATCCCTTAAGATCCTCAGCTACCTTCACGTAATATTTTCTATCATTATTTCTTATATTGTAAAAGTTTTTTTGGCAACACCTTTTATATATAAGTGCCACATAACCTTTTGATGCGTGTCATTCTCATCTGAAGACTAACTCCTTGGGAGTTCTTAAGATCTAATCAGTGTTTTTAATATCTGTATATTTTGAACATGTTTTAATTAAATGTGCCGTCATCCGGTGCTACGTGGTTTTAAGGATCTCGTCATTGATCGTGCATTAAACTGCACTTTTAACTTATCATATCATACGCACGAAGCATTCACTACTTTGCCCTGATCCCTAAAGGCTTAGGTACAATTGGTATAGGTTGACGATCTACACCATATAAAAATTAAGTCAAATCTCAAATAATCAAACATTCACATTAAACTTACCAGAAAGGTCACTTTCCATAAAGATCTATTTGAAAAGCTTCAGAGGATTAGCTTAAAATTCATGCTCGACTTGCTCTGCATCTGAACAATAAAATTCAAAAATTCTTCCCTCCCATTAAACAAAAAGAGAAAAATTACCTACTACAAGAAGGAGTGGTCAGTGTACACTGCAATTGTGGTAACATATATGTAGGAGAAACTGAGAGATAACTTCGCACATGCATAGGTACTAAGTAGTATGGATTTTCCATAATTTTATGATTTTCAGTTGCTGTTATGGAAGTACGATCATACTGATGAAATTACTGAAAAACACTGTTTGATTTTTCTAATATGGAAAACAGTTTTTTTATCAACTTAAAACTTTTTGCTGGATCTTTAAGTTTAGGGGGCGGAGGTATAAAGCTGTGTTATGTGTAATATAGATTTCTGTATCTTAATCCAACGACAAGGAGTGATAGCAGCAATGTGACACTGGCGCGGACTTTTGCCCCCATTTTACCCCTCCCATGATGCTCTCCATGCCTTCCACAATTACGCAGAAAGCATATGTTGCATGGACGCTGCTCCAGCACTTGTTCCCCATTTTACCCCTCCCACAATGTTCTCCGTGCCACCCACAATTACGCAGAAAGCATTTGTTGCATGGACGCTGCTCTGGCACTTGTTTCCCATTTTACCTCTCCCATGATGCTCTCCATGCCATCCACAATTGCACAGAAAGCATATGTTGCATGGATGCTGCTCCAGCACTTGTTCCCCATTTTACCTCTCCCATGATGCTCTCCATGCCACCCACAACTATGCAGAAAGCAGATGTTGCATGGACGCTGCTCCAGCATTCATTCCCCGTTTTACCCCTCCCATGATGCTCTTCATGCTACCTGAAGCTACACAGAATGTGTGTGTTGTATGGAGCCTTTTCTTTATGCCCTTTGGTCTCTGCAGCACATGCTACTGTTGGATAGAAAATGTGGCATTTCTATCCAACAGTAGCATTTCATTTTAAATAACTACATTTTCTATCCAACAGTAGCAGCACATGCTACTGTTGGATAGAAAATGTGGTTATTTAAAATGAAGTGTTTTTCAGGCCAGCCTTCTTCATCTAAAAAGAAATAATCTTTCCTAGAAACATACAACAGATACTGGCCTTATTTTCAAAAGTCACAGGTTTCTGTGAACCATGTGTTTTGCAGCATTTGTAGATGCAATTTTAGTATCGCTAATAGTAGGCTGCAGTGGTGCACTTAATGAGGGTGGCCAAGGGTCCCAGGCCCTCCCCATGTGGTATCACTTGGTCTTTCATTCTTTATTATTGGTAGTTATTTGTAAATATACTTGTTTATGTTTTTAAATATATAATTTGCAAATAATTAGGAGTGCACTTTAATATGGTGAAGATATTATCGCTTCTCACTATTTTGGTAGATGTTTGCTCTGGGCTACTTTCATTTGGAACTTCAGTATTTTGGGCCACCCCCATAAGAGATTCTGTGTGCATCACTGGTGGGCAGAATGATTGCCGAAGGCACACAGAATCGAAGAAGCATCGGCATTCCAAGGAATAATTTTTCTTCATGTGTGAAGGTACAAATTTTTTAATTTTTACCTCCATACACGAAGCAAAATTATTCCTTGGAATCGAAAATGTTTAGTTTTTCCACTAGCAGATAATTGTTTATTAAACTTTTTTTTTTTTTTTAATAGTTGTGATAAACTGGAATTTGTTGCTGTGTTAAATACCCAAATTTTCTGCTGTGGACTGGATTACGGAAAATTAAGCAAAAAAAAAAAAAATATTGCTTACTGAAAACTACCTTTAGAGCAGTTTTAGTTGGCGTCTATGCACATCCGTGTAGCAGAATATAAAGCTGCTATAAGGAGTGTTTCCAACAAGACAGGCCTTTACAGACACATACAAAGTACCACACATTTGATTAATTGGAACTCTTTAAAAATTGTCCCAGGTGCCACGATTAACAAACAGAAAGGCTGGGTATTACTGCTTGAGTGGCAGCACCTACTCTTTTGGCTCTGTCCTGACAATGGGTTTGTGTGCAACCCGAAAATTTGACAAAAATGTAAAAATTAAGTCACCCTAGTAATCCCCATATTGCAAAATTATACTTTTAAGGTATCTCATCACTAGGATTTTGCCATGACTTCATTAATATGTAGGATGCACCAGCAAAGTGAATCTTTATTTGTGTAGAATGACAACGCTTACTGATGTCCTAGCTTTCTACTTCTAAGACCGTGCTTATCAGGGTTAACACAGAACTTTTTCTGTGCATCAAAATGCATGAACTAGATAAATTGTTTATTGAAAGTGGTGCTGAACTCTTAGCAGGACAGAAGGCAAGCAGTGCCTGGTAAGGTATAAGGTTGGGTCCGCTACAAAGTCATTCTGCCATTGGCTGTTTGAAATCAGGTCATGAAGAATGCATATGTCATGGCTCTCGTTCATTTACTTGCTGTAAGCATGCCTCCCCTGAGTGCATTGGGATAGGGTAAGCAGACGATCAGAGCACTTCTTGAAGGTCATGTGATATTTTTTCTTTTAACATTTCATGAACAAAAAATTGGAACTACTGTATGTGTGTAATTGAGCTTTAGATTTTTATTGATCCAACAATTTCAGATGTGAAAGTGTTTTATGTCGTGACCCTCGAGGACAATAGTTGACTGGTAACTGCACGATATTTTTTAATTTGGTACTTGGAAAAAGTTTGTTGGACCTTGAAAAGTAATTAAATTTTTTTGCCCAGGGGTGTATGAACCATGCTAGGCTTATGTTGTTATGCATATAACCCTATGCGTAGTTGCATCGTTGTTGCATTTATCATGAACTTTGAACCAGTGGCAGAATCAGAATTTTGTGTCAGCAGGGGTACAGAGGCATTCACGGTGCATTGAAATTTATGAGTAATTTTAAGATTAATAAAAAAAATTGTAATACGTGCATGCGAACGATGAAATTAGCATAAAAATAAGTACAAATTTTGGGCAGAGGCCACTAGAAAAAAAGTACCTAGGACCTACGAAGGTCATAAAATGGTCCTGATAGCTTTGCATCATAAATAAACAATGTTGCATGTCCTTCTAGCAGAAGTTATTTGTCATCACTAGGGCTAGGATTTTTATGATTTTGCATATTTTTTTTTTTAGCAATACTAAAACATTTTTAAGTGTATACAAATGTGTTTCATACAAAACTAAGCTGATTTAAGTACCTTTGTTAAGGCATTTTCTGCATTTTTCATGATTTTTATGCAACATGGCATTTTTTCAGTCTCCAGGCAGTTTTTTTTTTTTTTTTTTTTTGTTATATTTGAGTCATTATTTTGTATATTTTAGTATTTTCAATAAGAAGGGCATTTTTGGATGAATTTCCCTGAAACTCCATTTTCCCCTGAAAACCAGAAGCAAAACTGTGTGTGTGTGGGGGGGGGGGGGGGGGTGTTGCTTGTGTTTAGAACATCTGTACATGCATCGTAGCAAATGGTGGTAAAAGCACTTCCACCCCACCCTCCTGTCTCCCTTCAAGCCAGTAATGAGCTGTTCTCACATTTGGAATACGGCCATCCCCATTATGCTGGAAGGCGAGTCTCGGTGGAAGGGAGGGTTTTTTGTCTTTTTCTTGGTTTCTTTTATAGTTTGTATTTTTTGTTAACAAAAATAAAAAAAATTAAGGTTTCAATCAGTTGTATTCAAATACAATTTGTATTAAATGACAGTTTGTTTTTATGCATACTGTTTTCATATCTGTGCGCTTTTATTTGTGAAATGCAGCAGTTTCCTTTAACTTTCTTTGGCATTTTGCAAATAATGAGGAAGGCAAATAATGAGGAAGGGGTCCGTAGTTCATTTGCATAATGTTGCATAATCTGGTATGTGTTCAGCACCATTTTTTGTTGTCATCAATAATTAGATGTAAACTCATTCTGTAGATAGTGTATTCATAATGCCAAACAACATACATTCAACACAAACAGAAATAACATTTTGCATTATGTTTCATTTTTTAGGGATTTGTGGTTTGTCCATCTGAGAAAAGATTTATTTTGCTGTACACTTTTCTGAGAAAAAACCGCAAGAAGAAACTCATGGTTTTCTTCAGTTCTTGTATGTCTGTCAAGTTTCATCATGATCTATTCAACTACGTAGATTTGAGCGTCAGTTGTATTCATGTAAGTTTTCTTTCTCTTCTTTTTTTCACATGTGATTTTACTCAAATATGAATGCATCATTTCAATTAAGATGATTGTGAGCTGATTGTGTTTCATTTTGAATGATAGTTCCATACAGATTTTAAAGTATGTTTTAAATGTAAAAATTTTTTTTCAGAGTGCTGCAAAATTTTTAGAAAGGCAACTTGTTTGATAGTTCAAAATCCCCTAGCCCAGATTTTCGTGGTTTTCTGTTTACAGTTGTCTTCCAGTTGCTCGTGCATGGAGTATTTAGGTTACAACTTACCAGCATGCTTTTTCTTTAGTCTGAAGTACATCTTTTGGAAATATCATAGAATTGACTTCACAACTCATAAATCAAATGTGTTCAGAAAGTAGCTAGCAAAAAAGCTTTGGATAAAAGTGACACCTTCATGTGTCAGAAGTATGATGAAAGTAAACTTCCTGCAGTTCTCATACACGTTATGTGCTAATTGTTGCTTCACTAATCACATTTTTTTAGAAGTGCTGTACTGTGGTAAATTCCAGCATGGAAAAGAAAACTGTCAAAGAGCTTATCCAGGAAATTCAAGAAATAAAATCAGCATCTAAACTTCTTTCACTTTCCCATGTTTTTCCTTTTTTGTTTTTGCATTTGCAATGCTGTTTGGTTACCATGCCCAATGGAGTTAAAAACCTAATTTCCTTTCCTTGCAAGCAGTACCAATGTTCCTTTCCTCTCCCCTCTGAGGGGATTAAACTCCCACTGCTGATAAATTCTGAGAACAGTGGAGAGCAGGAACAGCACCCCACCCAGTTTTCCATCAGGGTAAGGTAAGTGTGTGTGTGTGTGGGGGGGGGGGGATTCCTAAACAACAGGGAAGTTGTCCTACCTTTCAGCCCCCTGTGCTTGGTGCTCTTCCTTGCTTTGTTCCTCTCTGGGATTTTAATCCCCATCCACTCACCTCCCCTCCTCTCTGAAAAAAGCCCTCAACCTTTTGACTTGCCCCTTTTCTGTCACATGAATCAGATTAGTGGTTAATGTGTGCATAAGACATCATCTTTTTGTTAGCTCTGTCTTAGTGTGTTTCAGCTTTCAGAGTTGTTTGATTCTTCTTACATTTATATAGTATAACGAAACTTCATCCCTTTTTTTATTTTAGGAGGTTAAAAGAAAAAAATTCATTGACCTGAGAATTTCAAATGGAAAATTCTTACCCTCTGCAAATATTACATATCTCAAAAAAAGGTATAAATGATGACCCTACATCATATGTACTATAAATTAGGATTGCTAGCATATTTCAGGGCAAAAATTAATTTTTACATTCCATAGTATAGTTATTCTGTTTTAAATATGGAAGTTGGGAAAGGAGAGTCGGTGTCTTTTATTGCCGTGTTTTGTTACTCCCACAACCCTTGTGTTTCTTCTTTGAAAGTGTCATTCAAAGCCCATTGTGAGTCATATTACCAATATTGTACAAATAAAGCAGACAATTAAGCTAAACATTAAGAAGACTTAAATCAGCTTATTTATAACATTAAAATAACTGGGTCTTTCATGTGAGTAGCTTGATCAATATTACTTTATTTCTCCTGAGCTGCTTTTACCCATTGGTTTCCTATATAAATATTTCTGTGATGTGGCCTCCATAGCTTGGCAACATGTGGTGGCTGGCTTGGAGCTGGTATTTAACATGTGGTGGCTGGCTTGGAGCTGGTATTTAACATGTGGTGGCTGGCTTGGAGCTGGTATTTAACATGTGGTGGCTGGCTTGGAGCTGGTATTTAACATGTGGTGGCTGGCTTGGAGCTGGTTTTTAACATGTGGTGGCTGGCTTGGAGCTGGTATTTAACATGTGGTGGCTGGCTTGGAGCTGGTATTTAACATGTGGTGGCTGGCTTGGAGCTGGTATTTAACATGTGGTTGCGGGCTTGGAGCTGGTATTTAACATGTGGTGGCTGGCTTGGAGCTGGTATTTAAGTTCAGTGACTTGGGAAAACACAGTCTCAGTAGCTTAATGTCCAAAGCATCCGGCATGTAATTGGAAGTTCCTAGTTCGTTTCCAGGTTGAGACGATTGCAAAAATTTTCAAGCCGCTGAAAATCAACGTGTATGAAGCAAGTTATTGGTTTCCTCTTTTTTGCAAATTGTCCATTCTCATCCCTGTAAACTACATCTGCAGGATGATCAAAAAGTTTGAAAATGGCTGCTTTGTTTGTGAATGGAAGACACTCTCTTTTTACCTAGTTTGATGCCACCTTGTGAAGCCAATCGCTGTTGCTATGTTCATTTGAGTTCATCCAGGGTGTGATGATTATTCTTATAAACAACACTTTTGAGATACCCCCTAAAGGAAAAAATCCGATGGTAATAAATCTGGTGATCATGGAGGCCACAATTCTTTCAACATGAGACAGTCACCAAAAAATTCTTGCAAAAATGTACGGTACTAGCCAACATGTGGCATGGGACACTGTCTTGCTGGAACAAACAATGTTGTTCACTGTCATCAAGGAGCTCCATAAACTGTGCAATGATGTCATGGAACTATTCACTGTTGTTTAGAAGAAAATTGGTCCCACTATGTGATGGTGTGATATTGCATACCAAACTCCAAGTTTTTGAGAATGCAAAACTTTTTCATGAAAAATGTGTGGATTTTTACATAACCAAATCCTATTGTTCTTCACATACCCACCGAGGTGAAACCAGGCATCATCACTGAAGAAAACTGTAGCAAGGATCTGTGTTTCACATTCCTCAACGGATGAGCTTAACCATCTGCAGAAGTTTATTTGTTTGCCTGTTTTTTTTTTATCTGGGTCCTTCAGTTCATGGACTGAGTGAATACGATGTGGATGAAGGTGTAACGATCTCACAGCTTTCTGAGCATTACACTATGAGATTGATGATTGTAAAGTGAGTTTTTGAGGCTTTTTGTTGATGACCGCTTCAGTGCTCTCTTTACGTCATCCACTTTATTGTCAGTCAAAATGGAGGGTCTTCCAGAACATTTCCTATCTTGCAACAGACCCAGTTTCCTGAAAGATCTCACCAGAGCTGGAGGATTTGACACTTTCAGAGTGGAAAACTTCGTAGCGAAAATGGAGGCAAGCAAACAAATTAAGGTAAGTGAAAAAGCACCGCTGAAATTTGTTGGAGCTATTTCCTACATACCCAGAATTTCATCAAGAACCTTTTTCAATGGAGAGGTCTGGGTGTAGGTTTGAAATCACCTAAATCAATGGCGGCCATACTCAGCACCGAAAGAAGTGACTCCACAAGACTTACGGATTCAGATATCTATAGCCTTCCACTACAGTACCCACACTCGTCCACTAAACATTATGTGAGACTCACTAAAAGGTTCCTTAGTGTGAGAATGGTAGAATACAAAAGGTACGTGAAACAAAATTAACTTACCACAGCGGTTGCCAGGGAAGTAGCTATCCAGGGAGTGCAACCACAATGGCAGAACATCCAGAAGACTGCTCCATACAGAGATGCCAGAATGGCAGCAATTAGAGAAACTATTAAGATATTAACACATCATGATGTGTGCAACACAGAAGTCTCAACTGAGCTCCCTGTGGCCTGGAGCCATCTGCTTGGCATAATAAGTAGGGTGCAATGATTCTGTATACATAATAAAGGTAACTTGATCACTCTAGTTATGTTAAATGAAAACTTTTACAAAAAGTTCGTAAGTTGGAAGCTTTCGACCTTATCTTAGGTCTTCATCACGCCAATGGAGGACTAAGATTGTTGCCAGATTCTACATTTGAATTTTTCTTATTTTTGTTGCCAAAACTTAGAATTGATCTCCAGATCATCGGAATGTAGAGAGGAGATTCGGAATTGCGAGTCATTGAGTTGAAAATAATTTCCAGGCTTTCACGGTAACGGAGGGCCAAACGATTGTCAAAAGAAGCAATTCGTTTTGCTTCGTTCCAGTGGGGAACTGCAGATGTGTCTTCCATTGTCAAAATAGACAAGGCAGTATTAGGATTAGCTTTTGAAACATCTTTTTTATGTTCTAAAATTCTATGGCTAATGCTCCTGTATGTGCTTCCAAAGTATAAGTTATACCTAGTAGAAGAAGAGATAGGAATGCAGTAAACTCCTGGGAGGTTCAGGCTTTCAACTTTGTCCCTATCCCTTTGTAGAAGTTTCAAGATGTTTGGGGTAGATTTAATGGCAATATGGTAACCAAAACTTCTAAAAAGAATCTGTAACTTATAAGCATAGGAAGGATGGTAAGGAACAGAACCACAGAATTTCAGGTTTTCTTTCTTTTGAGGTAGGAGGCATTCAATTTTCGAGTGGTTTTCATGTTTCTTTATGAGGGAGTTGACTAGATGATCCAACTGTTGGTCCAGCAACAACTGATTCTGTTGAATTGGACATAAGTGACCGCGAATCAAGTCTTTCTGGTTTTGAAATTTCTTCTGCATCTGATTCTGATCCAGATTATGAAATTAGTACTGAAGAATATGATGATGATTGTGATTTCTTGCAAACAATGGAAGAACTTCGGTGTTTAGATGTGAATCCCGTACATCACGAACAGCAGCAGATAATTTGGGGGTCAGTTGATTCGTCAAAGCAAAAAGAAATTTCATTGACAGCACCCATCCTGATGTAATGAATTTAGACCCTGTTACAGCTATGGACATTTTCCACTATCTAGTGACATGATATTTATCTTGTAATGGTTACTGAAACAAATAAAAATGCACATCAAGTCATTCAAGGCGGTATCCTATCACCACATTCAAGGATGAAACAATGGCTGCCAACATCTGTAAGTGAAATGAAAAGAATTCTTGGTCTGCTTATTTGGATAGACCTGGTTAGATTTCTGAAGATTACAGATTGGTCCACTCATGTGTTGTTCCAAAACCGAATTACACCTAACACTTTCAGCAGAAACAGGTTTCAACTCCTACTGAAGTTATGCCACTTCACAGGCAATTTTCAAGATCCAGGGAACGATAGCATTTATGAGGTCAGAAGGCTTATGGAGATACTGCTGTGCAACATGAATAAATTGAAACAGCCAGGAAAAGAAATTTCTGTGGATGAAAGTCTTGTTCTATTTAGAGGAAGACTTGGTTTTAGGCAATGCATTCATGGAAAGCCCCACAAATATGGTATAAAAATTTATAAGTCATGCGATTTACAAGTTATGAGTAGCCCCACATGAAATTTGTACTCTATATTTTACTTTAACAAAAAAAATCTATTTGTAATATATCATGAAAATTTCGAAAATATACACAAAAATCTACGGAACCTATGAAAAAAAAAAAAAAAGTATACCCATGGGCCACAGAAGTCGCTCGCGACTTCTATGGCCATCTGATTTACGCTGTATTTCTTCAGTATGTTGTGTAGTAATCTAATGCTTTAAAACATGGGTAAATCTAGTGAAAGGAATACAAAATAAAAACCAAATTAATTGAAATGTTAAAGGTGCCTGCACCCAGTGTAGCTTTCCTTTTATTAATTTTACTTATTTTTTCTAAACGGGATAACATTTATGCCTCATTTTTTTACATGCTACTTGCCATAAAAACAAAATATAATACAAACATACATATACACATATAATATATATATATATATATCTTTATATATGTCAGGTGATGCGTAACATCACAGCCTCTCCTTGACAAATGTCAACCCCGCCTTCTCGTGGTGCATCCTGTTCCCACTAAAGGGGCTCTGACGACCGCAAATAGCGGTATAACTATACCATCGGGATCAGAGGAAATGCTATCCCACACTCACCAACCCGCTTGGCCAGCGTGGTGAGTTATGGCCAAACACCTCCAAAATGACTCTACAACTTAAATCTTGGCCCTCAGTCTCCGGCAGCTGGAATGTACCTGGCCAAGGCAGCGGCCAGTGCGACATGAAGGCAGAGGGTGCTAAGAATCCCCGGAGGACCGGACTAGGCTGCCATTTGATGCTGACCTTGGCTACCTACAACGGACGCTCCCTATCTTCTGATTCAAGGCTTCTTGAATTGGAAGAGGAACTACAAAGGATCAAGTGGGACATCGTCGGGCTAAGTGAGGTAAGGAGAAAAGGAGAAGATCTCATTGAACTGAAAAGTGGACATCTCTTCTATTATCGTGGGACAGATACTGGCAGAACTAGTGGTGTTGGATTTATAATAAACAAGAAACTGAAGGATAAAGTGGTAGAAGTTGAAAGTTCCTCTGACAGAGCTGCACGACTCGTTATCCAACTATCGAGAAGATACCAGGCTCAGATTATTCAAACTTATGCACCCACCACAAGTCATCCTGAAGAAGAAATTGAAGAATTTTATGAGGAAATTCGTCATCTAAATAATAAAGGTAAGCAGCACTTGAAGATAATTATGGGAGATTTCAATGCAAAAATAGGGCACCGGCAACAGAATGAAACTTCAGTAGGTAAATTCGGTCACGGCAACAGAAACCAGCGTGGAAATACTCTCGTTGAGTTTGCAGAGGCAGAAGGGTTTTTCATCTTGAACTCCTTCTTCAAGAAAAAGCCACACAGGAAATGGACATGGAAACATCCAATTGGGACGACAAGTGAAATTGATTTTATTATGTGTAACAAAAATTCGTCATCGAAGACTGCAGTGTGCTGAACAAGTTCAACACAGGTAGTGACCATAGATTGGTGAGATGTAAGATGCACCTCAACACTAAACTGGAACGTGGCAAGCTCATAAGACAAACAAAACGTATTGACATAACCAACCTTAAAAAACACCATGATACTTTCAAGTTGGAACTGAAGAACAGATTCTCTGCTTTAGAAGGCCTAACATCGGAAGAAGTGGATATTTCGGAAGTTAACAGAAAAGTAACCAAAGCTCTTATGGAAACAGCAACAAAATTAGCTGGGTCTAAGAACAAGTTGCATGTAAACAAATTATCAGGAAAAACGAAAATGTTGATGCAAAAAGAAGAGAGATGTGGACAACTAAAGAAGATGTGACTTCCAAAGTGGAATATATAGAGCTATGCAAGACAGCACGAAAAAGTATCACTGAAGACGTAAGGAAATTCAACTGTGAGCTAGTGAGGAAAGCAATTGAAAACAACCAAAGCCTAAAGATAGCAAAGGGACATCTCAGTAAGGGAAGAAAACAGATTATGGCTCTGAGAAAAGAAGATGGTTCTATAACAAGAAATAGAGGCGAAATTTTGACAAGAGTGAAAGATTTCTACTCCAAATTATACGAAAGGGATGATACATGTACTCCAGACATCATGAAAGGTACCAGAGTTCTTCCAGTCCTCCCAGCAGAAGTTGCTCATGCAATCAAGAACATGAAGCGGGGAAAGCTCCAGGAGAAGATGGAATTACTATAGACATCATACAAGAAGCAAGTGGAGAAATTGAAACAGTACTCGCCCAAATTTTCACTCGATGCCTTAATGAAGGGAAGATTCCTGAGGATTGGAACAATGCTACAATGATCCTGCTACATAAAAGGTGACATTGAGGACCTCAGGAACTACAGACCTATCGGCCTCCTATCAGTGGTTTATAAAATCTTCACTAAAGTTCTTTCACACCGCTTGAAGGTAACACTGGACATGGCTCAACCGAGAGAACAAGCTGGATTCAGGAGTGGCTACAGCACAATAGATCATATCCACGTACTGAGAGAACTAATTGAAAGAGCGAGGGAATATGAACTTCCATTGTGCATGGCTTTTATCGATTATGAAAAAGCCTTTGATTCGGTGAAACCATCAGCAGTTACCACGGCTCTGAAATCCTGCGGTATTGAAGATGCATACATTAATATTATTAATAACATCTATGAAAATGCAAGTGCAAAGATTCGGCTGTTTGAAAATACAACACACATAAAAATTGGAAAGGGAGTGAGACAAGGTGACACCATATCTCCGAAGCTCTTTAATGCCACATTGGAAAATGTCTTTCAATCACTGAACTGGGAAAACAAAGGGATAAAGATTAATGGAGATTATCTAACCCACCTTCGTTTTGCTGATGACATAGTCATTTTTGCAACTACCCCATCAGAGCTGCAGAGTATGATCCAGGAACTTGCTGACAAGAGTAAAGAAGTGGGATTAAAAATGAACTTTCAGAAGACAAAAGTGATGTTCAATGCTTTTACAAGAAATGAAGATTTATCGATTGATGGAGAAAAACTGGAGATAACAGACACGTATGTTTATCTTGGACAGCAGATATCAAGTGAGGGTCACATTGATGAAGAAATTAATCGGCGTACAAAACTTGCCTGGAGAGCTTTTGGAAGAAACAGCATAATTTTCAAGAGCAATATGCCATTATGTCTTAAAAGAAAAGTGTTTGATCAATGCATCCTTCCAATGCTTACGTATGGTGCAGAGACGTGGACCTTAACTAAAAGAGACATACAAAGGCTGCAGACAACTCAAAGAAGCATGGAGAGGTGCATGCTTGGTATAACCAGGAGAGATAAGAAGAGGAACTCGTGGATCCGAAAAATGACGAGAGTGGAAGACATCATGATCAGAGTTAAATCCCTGAAATGGCAATGGGCTGGACATACTGCCAGAAGGACAGACCATAGATGGACAGCCGAAATTTTAGATTGGATTCCAAGGGACAGGAAAAGACCCAGAAAAAGACCACATGGGAGATGGGTGGATGAAATTCGTAAATATGCGGGAGTGACATGGAGGAGACTGGCACAAGACAGACCGTTGTGGAGGAAACTTGGGGAGACCTTCGTCCAGCAGTGGATTGATAATGGTTGACAATGATGATGATGATGATATGTCATCATCATCATTGTCAACCATTATCAATCCACTGCTGGACGAAGGTCTCCCCAAGTTTTATCCACAACAGTCTGTCTTGTGCCAGTCTCCTCCATGTCACTCCCGCATACTTTCGAATTTCATCCACCCATCTCCCATGTGGTCTTCTTCTGGGTCTTTTCCTGTCCCTTGGAATCCAATCTAAAATTTCGGCTGTCCATCAATGGTCTGTCCTTCTGGCAGTATGTCCAGCCCATTGCCATTTCAGGGATTTAACTCTGATCATGATGTCTTCCACTCTTGTCATTTTTCGGATCCACAAGTTCCTCTTCTTATCTCTCCTGGTTACACCAAGCATGCACCTCTCCATGCTGCTTTGAGTTGTCTGCAGCCTTTGTATGTCTCTTTTAGTTAAGGTCCACGTCTCTGCACCATACGTAAGCACTGGAAGGATGCATTGATCAAACACTTTTCTTTTAAGACATAATGGCATATTGCTCTTGAAAATTATGCTGTTTCTTCCAAAAGCTCTCCAGGCAAGTTTTGTACGCCGATTAATTTCTTCATCAATGTGACCCTCACTTGATATCTTCTGTCCAAGATAAACGTACGTGTCTGTTATCTCCAGCTTTTCTCCATCAATCAATAAATCTTCATTTCTTGTAAAAGCATTGAACATCACTTTTGTCTTCTGAAAGTTCATTTTTAATCCCACTTCTTTACTCTTGTCAGCAAGTTCCTGGATCATACTATGCAGCTCTGATGGGGTAGTTGCAAAAATGACTACGTTATCAGCAAAACGAAGGTGGGTTAGATAATCTCCATTAATCTTTATCCCTTTGTTTTCCCAGTTCAGTGATTGAAAGACATTTTCCAATGAGGCATTAAAGAGTTTGGGAGATATAGTGTCACCTTGTCTCACTCCCTTTCCAATTTTTATGTGTGTTGTATTTTCAAACAGCTGAATCTTTGCACTTGCATTTTCATAGATGTTATTAATAATATTAATTAATGCATCTTGAATACCGCAGCATTGCAGAGCCATTGTAACTGCTGATGATTTCACCGAATCAAAGGCTTTTTCATAATTGATAAAAGCCATACACAATGGAAGTTCATATCCCCTCGCTCTTTCAATTAGTTCTCTCAGTACGTGGATATGATCTATAGTGCTGTAGCCACTCCTGAATCCAGCTGGTTCTCTCGGTTGAGCCATGTCCAGTGTTACCTTCAAGCGGTGTGAAAGAACTTTAGTGAAGATTTTATAAACCACTGATAGGAGGCTGATAGGTCTGTAGTTCCTGAGATCCTCAATGTCGCCTTTTTTATGTAGCAGGATCATTGTAGCGTTGTTCCAATCCTCAGGAATCTTCCCTTCATTAAGGCATCGAGTGAAAATTTGGGCGAGTACTGTTTCGATTTCTCCACTTGCTTCTTGTATGATGTCTACAGTAATTCCATCTTCTCCTGGAGCTTTTCCCCGCTTCATGTTCTTGATTGCATGTGCAACTTCTGCTGGGAAGACTGGAAGAACTCTGGTACATTTCATGATGTTTGGAGTACATGTATCATCCATTTCATATAATTTGGAGTAGAAATCTTTCACTCTTGTCAAAATTTCGCCTCTATTTCTTGTTACAGAACCATCTTCTTTTCTCAGTGCCATAATCTGTTTTCTTCCCTTACTGAGATGTCCCTTTGCTATCTTTAGGCTTTGGTTGTTTTCAATTGCTTTCCTCACTAGTTCACAGTTGAATTTCCTTACGTCTTCAGTGATACTTTTTTGTACTGTCTTGCATAGCTCTATATATTCCACTTTGGAAGTCACATCTTCTTTAGTTGTCCTCATCTCTCTTCTTTTGCATCAACATTTTGGTTTTCCTGATAATTTGTTCACATGCAACTTGTTCTTAGATCCAGCTAATTTTGTTGCTGTTTCCATAAGAGCTTTGGTTACTTTTCTGTTAACTTCAGAAATATCCACTTCTTCCGATGTTAGGCCCTCTAAAGCAGAGAATCTGTTCTTCAGTTCCAACTTGAAGGTATTATGGTGTTTTTTAAGGTTGGTTATGTCAATACATTTTGTTTGTCTTATGAGCTAGCCACGTTCGAGTTTAGTGTTGAGGTGCATCTTACATCTCACCAATCTATGGTCACTACCTGTGTTGAACTTGTTTAGCACACTGCAGTCTTCTATGACGAATTTTTTGTTACACATAATAAAATCAATTTCACTTGTCATCCCATTTGGATGTAATGTTTTATGAAATGTATATATAAAAAATAACAGCACATTCCCAGGCCACGGAAGTCGCGTGCGATTTCTTATTCCCAGGCCATCTGCGTTACAACACCTGCACTGTGTTGCCTAGCAACCTAATACTTCAAAACACGAAGAAGTTGCGTCACCTAACAGAAGTAATACAAAACAAAAACCGAAACCCATTAACAATTTGAAGTCGCTGGCGCTAGCATGGCCCCTTATAACAATTTTATTTTTGCTGGCGGCTGCGCCCTCTGGCAGCGGAAGTGTTAAAACACCACTTATTAGTTTTGAAGCCTCATTGAGGACACTGTTTTTTTTTATGTAATAACTTTCTTTAATTAGTCTCTTGTTTTTATGTGATTCATAGTCCAATATTTAATTTTATCTCATAAAGGCTCACATTTGCATAACTGCATATGATTTTCTAATACACTATTTTGATCTTTGTTATTAATAGCCTTTTGATGTTCCTTAATTCTGATTTCCAATTTTTGAGATGTTTGTCTAATATAATTACTATTGCAATTAAGTGGAATTTGATATACACCATTTTTTTCTTTCCATCTTGTCTATTGTATTTCTGTATGTTTCTTTATTAGCTAAACATGCTACTTTATTTTCTGCTGTAGTGGCTACTTTTATGTTATTCTTTATTAAATGTTTATTAATTTTGGTATTTAATTTTCCATCAATGGGCCTTCAAAACTAATAAGTTGTGTTTTAAACAACTTAATTACAACAACAATAGAATTAAAAAATATAGAATGAAAACATTTCAATTTAGTAACTGACAACATATGAGGAACCTGGAAACAGCATGAGGAACCTGGCAACAATATTTAAATTCTTCAGAAGTAAACAAAACTTTTGTTAATCCTTCTATACATTGAGAACAGGTTTTGACTAACAGATCAAGAGACCAGAAACGTCTGTAAAAATCTAAAAGAACTCAGAGGGAAGAAAGATTAAATGAAAACTTCTTCAACTCAAACCAGAACCAAATTTTATATCAGTATTTATAGGAAATAATTTTTGCAAATGTACACATACCAGCCACTGAATCAGAAACTTTTATTCAGTACTGGGTAGGACCTCTTTTAGCCCGAATTACAGCATGTATGTTGTTTAACATAAATTCCACATTATCTTGGAATGTATCTACATCTACAGCATATACCAGGCATTCACCAGACAGTCGTTTAACTGGTGCAGAGTTGGCGGAAGACGACTTTGCTCTTGGATCTGTTTTTCTAACATGCCCCATGCATTCTCAAATGGGTTCAGGTTTGGACTTTGTGGTAGACAGGAAGGACAGTGGAAATCGCTGTTGTGCTCGCTGAACACATCTTGCATGAGGGACACTAGCATTGTCATCCATAGAAGAGGCGTCTCTGTTGGATAAAAAGTGAACATTGCAGAACTGAGTTGGTTCGCAAAAACGCTCGGATAATCCTTGGATGTCACCTGACCTTCCAGCAATACCAGGAGACCCGTTCTGTGCCAATAGAACATGCCCCACATCATGACACCACCTCCAGAACCTTGTGTTCTATTTACAAGGCAAACTGGGTTCGTTGCTTCCTGGGGCTCCTGCCAAACTCTCTGCCTATCATCGGTACAGAACAAGGTGTACCACAACTCATCAAACCATGTGACTTTTTTACAATCTTACAGTGTTCAGTCAAAGTGTTTTGGACACTGCTGTAGATGAACTTTCCAGTTCTTTGCAGAAATCAATTGTTTCTGTATAGACGCATGTCTATACACTGCTAATACCAATTTAATTCCCTGCGTATATTTCGCTGAGATATGAGTCAAGAACAGGCCTTGATTTCCTTTTTTTTTTAGAAGTAGCAACACTTGCTAGTGGCCTTATTTTTTACTAGCAAATTGCATTATCTACTAGCAAAAGTTTATTAACATTATGCAAAAGGAACTTTAGCATGTCTCTCTCCATTAATCAATCATGACAAATTTTGATTTCACCCCTGTAACTGTCACATTGTAATGCTGAAAAGATTACAAATATTTAGATATAACTCACCTTTTCATGACCTGACAAATTAATTCTAACAATTTAATTTGAATGCAAATATTAAATAAAAACATTTTTTTTTATTTAACTTTATTCACAAAATTCAAGAACATTATTCAAAATCTTAAATTATTTTCCATATGGTTTACGATCTGGATTCTGGGTCTTTTCATCATACTACTTTAAAACAGCAGGCCTAGGGTCGAACTTGTCTTCGGACGGACCTTCAACCTCAATACTCATGAGAGCATTCAATGTTTGTAAGTTTAAACTGCCCCTCCAATCACCCTGGATTCTCTTCATGAAACTGAACCCAACCTCACATGTAAAAGTAGGTAAGGGAAATATACTGGATATTTCTACTAGTGCCAAAATATTTTTACAATGTTTGTACTTTTGCAGAAACATTCATTTCCAGAAAGCAGTTCTTTTTTGTATGTGTCTAAAATATTCCACCCGCGCAATGCAGAGGCGCTTTACAGTTCACATTAAAACATTCAAAATTTTTCCACTAGCAACTTTTGCTAGAACCACTTTTTATCACTAGCAAAATGCATTTGCTTGCTAGCAATTTGCTACTAACTACCGGTCGAAATTGAGCCCTGGTCAGGAACAACCTTCATTTAATGCTTTGGTTAATTGCTGCGCACGGGAAGTTCTGTTTCTCCATACAAGCCATTACTGATGACAGCAGTTCCGTTCCTGACAGATTGTTATCATGTAACAGTTACACTCTTGGACAAGCAATGTGAGTTATTTTTCCACTGATTAAAGACCCAGGATATCTCACCTTTTGAGAAATCAGTCAGCTCTGCTGTTTTAAAAACTGTCGCTCCAGTCAAATGTTTGCACCCATAATAATCCCTTTATAAAACGCAGAAAGATGTTTTGTTTTCCCCATTGTAATCAATACTACTGATGGTTACTGACCTACTGACCAGCAGCAGTGATGCTGCATGTGACCATATATTTTGCATATACACTGCGTAAGTGATATTTACGTACATCTACATAAAGTTTTCTAATTCAGTAGGCAGTGTGTGTGTGTGTATCATGTAGAAAGGCAATATTTTATATGCATATTTTTTTCTATCCTTGCTTTTTGCTTTTTTTAAATGTACCTTATGATTTTGTCCCCATTGAAGTTTATTTCTAAATTCTTAATGTAGTAATGTCAAGAATATTTTACATTGCACACAGTTCAGTTATTATTATCATTATTATTATTATTGGACATTTAGGGACAGCAAAAACAAACCAAGCGAACAAGGACATTTCTTCACTTTTGTAAAGCCAAATCCGGCACCTTGTTTTGTACAGATGTCGCAGCTAGAGGTCTCGACATTCCACAAGTAGACTGGATCGTTCAATATGACCCACCAGATAATCCTAAAGTTAGTTTGAGAAGATTTCTTATTTTGATGATATTTTAACAAACTTTGAAAATGTGTTCTTACATTCATTAATCTCTTTTTTAGACATGAAAAATATTTAAAATAATTCAAACATAGTAATAGGAGGTGCTAATTAAATCAGTCATTTAGATTTGATATGAAGTGTTTTATCAACATCTGTTTGTCAATGCTGTAATACAAATAACAGATAATTTGCCATTTTAGACTGTCAGTCCTGTTCAACTATGCTTACATGAATCATATTCTGTGCTAAAATTTCTTATGTTTGATATACACTACCTACCAACAAGTAATTGAACACCTGTGATAGCAAAGGAAAACGAAGTTTATTCACCTTCAATAGTTAGTGGAGCCTCCACGCTTGGCAATTACAGCTGCGACCCTCCGGGGCATACTTTCAACCAGGCGTTGTACGACAACTAGCGGTATTTTCTTCCACTCGGCTTGGAGAAGACAGGTCAGTTCCTCCACCGATTTCGGACGGTGGGGGCACCCCTTAAGGCGACGCTCCAACTCGTCCCAGAGGTGCTCGATAGGGTTAACGTCCAGGCAGGCCAGTCCATTCGATTAACCCCATTGTCACCATACCAAGCCATGGTGGACCTCGCAACATGACAGGTGGCATTGTCATCCTGAAAGTAACATGGGTCCACCCCGTAAAACTGCCACAACGTAGGAAGCGCATGGTCATCCAAAATGGTGCAGTAGGTCTCGCCGTTGAGTCTGCCAGGAATTGCGACCAAGGGTCCCATGCCATACCAAGAGAAACACCCCCATAGCATAATTCTACCGCCGCCGAACTTCACAGTTGGCACAATACATTCCGGCAGGAGGCGTTCTCCAGGCATACGCCAAACCCAGACCCTGCCATCCGAACGGTAGAGGGTGAACCTTGATTCGTCTTTTTGCTTTTTAAAAAATTTGTTGCTCCAGAGAACCTGTTTCCACTGTTTAACGGTCCACTGTCAACGTTCTTTGCACCACGTTAGCCGAGCAGCGCTATTGGACTTGGTGATCAAAGGCTTGTGGGGCAGCAGCACGTCCATGATAACCAAGCAGATGGGCTTCCTTACGGATGGTATTCATCGAAAGAACACTCCCGGATGCCTGTTGAAACTCCTCACAGATGTGGCCCATCGATTTGGTTCGGTACTTCCGAATTTCTCTGGCCAGCACCCGTCGGTCTCTAACTCCCAGTTTTGTGGGTCTGCCGGGTCGGGGCACATTCCGACAATCACCTCTCATCTTCCACTTGCCAATCACGTAGGCCACTGTCAATTTTGGGTACTTCAACTCGCTGGATATGTCACGTATGGATCGGCCATTTCTATGATACCCGACGATTACACCTTTCTCGAAATCAGAGAGCTCCGAACTGCGTGGCATGTTACATGCGACTGTTTGCGTTTTTGTTTCCCACACGATATTTAACAGCGGCGGCCATGATGTGTATCAGGACCGCAGATATCGTCGATTGCAGGGGTGTCCAATTACTTGTTGGTAGATAGTGTATTTGGTGTGCAACTTAACTCTCAGCCACAGGCACGACACGTTGACAGAAAGTTATAGCAAATCGAATACGGAATACGTACCTAATCAGGGAAATAATCCCTGTCGTGTTGGATACATTTGAGCCGTTGGTCAGGGAGCTGTCAAATAACACTGCAGAAAAAAGAGGGCTGTTTCGATAAAGTAATCAATACTTGTGTGGACCTCCTCGACAGAAGTGAAGTGCATATCACTCAGGTGATGTTACAGGGAGCGAAAGAGGTGATAATCCGACGGGGCGAAGTCTGGAGAATACGTCTGGTGAGACAAAATCTCCCGTCCCAGGTCGGTGATCGTGTTTAAAGTCATTTTCGTGGTGTGAGGACGTGCGTTATCCTGAAACAACAGGACTGACCTTCTGCCCTTGCCAGTGTATGGCCTTTTCGCCTCCATCGCATCACTCACACGAATGAGTTGCTGACAATAACGCTCAGCATTGACCGTTTCACCAGGTTTGAGCAACTCATAGTGTACGACACCGCGCTGATCTCACCATATGCACAGCAACAACTTCCTGGCATAGATATTCGGTTTGGTGGTACTGGTGGTAGGCTGACCTGGATAAACCCATGATTTGCGCTGCTTAGGATTATCGTAGAGGATCCACTTTTCATCACAGGTCAAAATCTTGTGGAGAAAATTCTTCTTCTTGAATCTGGAGAGCAAGGACACAGCAACATTGTAGCACCTAGACTTGTTGGCAACTGTGAGTTGGTGGGGCACCCAATGGTCCTCCTTGTGAATCCGTCCAAGCTTGTGCAGGCACTTTGCAATGGCTTGCCATGTTGCTTCGAGTTCCTGGGCGAGCTGTGACTGTGTGCGACAGGGATCCACGTCCAACAGTTGTTCCAGTTCCTCATCGTCAACTTTCTGTGGCTGTCCTGGACATTCTGCATCACGGAGATCAAAATTCCCCTGCTTAAATCACTGAAACCACTTTTTACACATACTGTAGGACACGGCAGCCTCCCCCAAAGCAGCACAGATCATTTGCTGGGCTTCCGCTGCACTTTTTTCAGCTGAAACGCGAAAAGGAGGCACTGCCTCAAATGTTGCTTCTCGAACGACATTGCTTTCACCGTCAACTTTCGTCCCTTCTGTCACTACAGCTGTGAGCTGTTGGATGGCGCTGCAATCGGCCATTATTGCACACAGCTATTTGCGTTTGACGACGTTCTATGATCGCTTGCGGTTAGGGGCCGAGAATTAAGTTGCACACCTTATATTTTAGTGTTATGTAGATAATTCAGATTGTGCAAATCAAGAATAAATCTTACACGTTTTTATAGTTTTTCCTGCAAGTAGTAACACTGCAGTATGGTTTCTAAACATACCTGTCATCTGTGTAAACATCAGTGGGACAGCAAAATTCTGTGCTGTTTTTGTCATCTCAGTATAGCTGCCAACCTTGCTGTTTTCCCCCAGGAGATTCCTGATTTTTCAATTTATTGCCAAAATCTCCTGGTTTTTATGAAATGTTTGTTAAGAACATAGGAAAAAAATAGTTTTTTTTTCTGCAATTCATTAGATTTTTTTTTTTTCTTATATGGTAAAGCAAAACGAACCCTTTCTGGGTGTTCCGAGAGAATGCAGGGTGGGTGCAGTAGCTAGATAGCAGCTAATATACAAGGAAATGCACAGCAATAGCACGTGGGTCAACAGAGAGGATCAAAGCAGTCACTCCTTCCTACTCAGCAGCAAACCCTCTCTTACAAGGTACACCAAATCTGTCTATTTTTCTCTTTAGAAGGGAGGCGCCCAATCAGTAACACCTAACTTCAGCTTTTTGTTTGGGGGAATGTGCTTCCAAAAACGTGTACATTACTTTTTCAAGTTCTCTTGATTGAAAATTATACGGTTTTGTCAAGTAAAAATTTAAAATGTTTTAATTCATGTGCTTCTTACCTGTATGAAAAGAACAAAGGTATCTTGTATGAATTAATGAATGATTTTCATTTTCCTTTTTATTTAGCATTAATAGTATTTTGAAAACTTTTCTGACAGAAGGTGTTGCTGCTACAAAAAAAAAAAAAAAAATTGTGCTGCTAAAATGAATTGAATTAATACTTCACCAAGGTAAAAAGAAATGCACACATCAAGTACTCTAAAATATAGCATTTATGGGTAGCACTTACGAAATAGATGTTATGAACAGAAAATTAGAATTTTTCAAAGACACTTTTCCTCTTTTCCTCGGAATAGTTTGGGACATGAAGATTCTGGGTACGTCATCTAATTCCATTTCATCTCTTTGGTCTTAGTATGTATACAGCAAGTTTTCAGATTTGTAGCATGGAATCTAAAACAAATAAGTAAAGTGCTTTTCATTTATGTTCAGTGGATTGAGTGCTCAAAATCCCATCAGAAGGGTGATGTCATCCTAACATACCCTACTCCTGTAAGAAATGTTTGGACTTGGAACCTTCTCATCCCCCCCCCCCAAAAAAAAAAAAAAAGAAAGTCACCACATGAGATGAATTTCCTTTTCCACAGCATGTGTTAGACAATGACATTTTGGGATGATGGAATTGTTTCATGACTTTTTAGCAACTTTTAGTCTTAATGTAACAAATAGAAGAATATCTCCATATGGGGGGTTAATGTTTACTATTTCCTAAGGGCAAGGTAAGTTTTCCTCTGTCATTGTGTTGTAGTTGAATGTGCAGGAAGCAGATAATTAATTTATGGGCACCTGAAGAGCATGAGCATAGATAAGGACATACTGCTAGATGTGACCTTGTGACACATAATAAAAAGAGCATCTTTACTTTTAATTTTTAGGCTCACTTTTGAGTATGTCTGTGTAGAAAAAAAGGTTGGTTTTGTAGCATTAGGAAAATTTATAAAGCATGGTGATGCTCCATTTGGTGCAAACATAAGAAATAGAAAAGAAAAGAAAAACTATAAACATGATGCTTACTAAGATCCTGTAGCTTTTGAAACCTGTGAGGATAATGCCCACACAGCCTTTTATCTGTGGTGATGTGTGCCCCTGCCCCCATGGGTTAGGCACCACTGCTTCCAATTTCCTAAGGGCTCCCCCTAACTGCTGTGCATTTCCCCCTTTTCTATTACACTGAAAGGACAAGCTATTATGTATACCCATCTAATAGCATGTGGCACCACCTTTTTGCATACAGGACAGCATCCAAACACCGTGGTACGGATGCAGTGAGGTTCCGAAACACAGACTCAAGTATCGCTGACCAACAATCTAAGAGTGCCTGGCATAGAGCAGACAGAGATGTAGGTGGGGATGGTTGATCACGAAGAGCTCATTCCAATATGTCCCATATATTCTCTATGGGTTTTGATGTCCGGTGAGCAAGGGGGGCCGTGCGAGTGTGGCAAGCTAACTACTATGCTCCTGGAGGCAGTCGATCGCTAGCCGGGACCGATTTGGGGGAGCGGTGTTGTCCTGTTGACAGATCGAAACTTGGTTGGGACAGAAGCATGTAATGAAAGGGTGGAGATGGTCGGCCAGGAGCTGCACATAGCTGCACCAGTGACGGAAGACTCAAAAGGTACCAAGGGATCCAGGCTGGACCACGTGAAAGCGTAAGCTGCCCAAACAGTTACATCGCTTCCCCCAGCATGTAGTATCCCATCTTGGCATGCAGGGTCCATAGCTTCGTGCGCTTTATGCCACACACCCTGCCTGCCATCGGTGCGATACAGTGTGAAACAGAGCTCATCAGACCATACGACTCATTTCCAATCATCCACGCTCCAGTTTCGATGTGCCCTCACAAACTGCAGTCAAATCATGAAATGCTGTGCCGTTAACATCAGGACATGATGTGGTCGTCGACTGTGCCGGCTGAGTTGTGCCATGTGTCGACAGGTAGTCTTTGAGCATAGGCTTGTAGATGCTCCTTCATTAAATTGTGATGTGATTTGCTGCAAACAAGCCTTCCGATTCGTCTGTATGGTGCAGGCCAATCGTCGCCACCTTCGATCATCCAATGCACTTTTACGGCCACATTTCATCCGACTGTTGGCAGTTTTGCCTGATTTCACATATGCCTGGTACACACTTGCTACGGTGTGTCGCAGAATTCCTAACAGTTTCGCTGTTGCTGTGACTGAACATCCGGCCTTCCTGGCTCCCACAACTTGACCTTAATCAAACTCATTTAAGTCTCGTCCTTGACCCATGCTGGCACTTGACATAATGTATTCATGTGCATACTGACCCACTCTATTTATAGCTCCAACTGATTTTCCTGCACACAGCGATTTCCTGCTGTCCTGCTGCTTTGGATATTTTCGCTGAGGTGTACGTAATAATTTGTCCTTTCAGTGTATGTGGCACTTGTAAGATAAAATTTCTGTGAAGAGCAGCAAGCACTTTTTTTTTATCTCAGTATTTTTGGTGAGCTTATGTATATCCACGAGTGAAAGTTTTTCTTTAGGAACGGAATTCCCACTCAAGCATTTTTGAGAACATAAGTTTGACAGGGCAAAAATTTCGCCCATAATTGAAAATTATTTTTCCTTGCATTGCTCCCTCTGTCCATTATCGTTGTTAAAAGTAATTTTATTCCATAAATGCTTGTATTCCACTTTAAAAAATGAGGCAAAATTTTCCAAAAATGCATGTCTGATCAAGCAAAAAATTTCCTTGTAGTCAATGGGAGTTACATGACACAAAAATTTCTCTCGGTGTCATAATTAATTTTTCTCTCGACGCTCCCTCTGCCTTGAATTTTTGTTAAACAGCATTCCCTCCTCCCATAAATATTTGTATATCTGCTTGCAAAGGGATGCCAAAATTTCCCAAATTGGAAGTTTGACAGTTTCTCCATAATTGTGATATTTTTTTCTCACTATGTTACCTTTGTGTTGTAGTTAGTCATCTTTTACTTTGAATTTAAAAAAAAGATAGGTTAGAAGCTTAGAAACGTGTATGTTTGGTCACAGAAATGCTGCTGTTGTTTCTAGTGAAAATTGCCAGGGATTACTGCTATGAAGTGACATGAAATACATAGTGATAATGAATATGTTGTTGAAGAAGCACGTTAAAACTTGATGGTGCAGTAAAATCTAATTATGTTTTGATTGCATTAAATCTTTGAGCATTTTAGGTATGTTGTAATATGGAACAAATTTGGGGATAAGGTCTGAAAAGTTTAGAAATTTGTGAAATGAAGGTAAAGAAGACGAATGTATAAGTATATTGCATGATTCATTACAGATTAAAAAGGGGGATTGTTGAGTGAAAAAATTTTCAGTCTTAGAAATTCCTCCTAACTTTCTCCTTTGTGCATATCTAAGCTTTCAGTAGTGGGTGTATGCATGTGTATCTATTAATACATTTTATGTTAACAATGTTAAGTTACAAATACAGCAGTACCTTTCAATAAGGGACACCCATGGGACTGGACATTTTTTCTCTTAAACAGATATGTGTGTCCCTTATCGGGAAGTTTGTAAAGAAATACATATTAAATAAATATGTAATAGACAATTTGATAAGGAATGTAAATTTTATATGTAAATAACAGTCAATCTTAAATATGATGAAAGTTATAAAATACATATACACACTGAAGTGCCAAAAGTCATGGAATACGTACCTAGTATTGTATAGAACTGCCTCCAGGCCCGCGAAGTGCAGCAACTCGATGTGGCATTGATTCCACAAGTCGCCAGAAGACTTCTGGAGAGATGTTGAGCCATGCCGCCTGAACAGCCACCCACAGTTCCCTGGTATTTGTAGGTGCAGGATCTTGGGTGCGAATGGACCTTTCCACCGTGTCTCATAAGTGCTCTATTGAGCTCGTGTTGGGTGACCATCCATCAGAACTGCCCAGAATGCTCCTTGAACCAATTTTGGACAACTTGGGCTCAATGACATGGTGCACTGTCCGCCTGGAAAATCACATCGTTTTTGGGGTACATGAAGGGCTGCAAGTGGCCACCCAGCAGAGTAACAAAGCAATTACCGGTTAATGACGTGTTTATGGGAACCCAAACCGTGCTGTGCAAAGACACCCCTCACATGTATAGAACTAACCCCAGCTTGCACAGTGCCTTGTTGACAGCTTGTGTCCATGGCCTCATGGGGTTTGCTTCACACCATAACCCTACCATCAGCTTATAATAACTGGTAGCGTGACTCATCGGACCATGCCACATGTTGCGAGTCTTCTAGGGTCCAATTACTGTGTTCATAAGCTCAGGTGAGGCACTGTGTCTGATGTCGTTGTGTTAACAAATGCACTCTGGTGGGTCTTCTGCTCCCATACCCCATGGATGCTAATTATGCTGCACTGACCTGATGGATATGTCTCTGGTACCTCCTGCATTAAATGTGGATGTTATTTGAGCCAGTGTCACTTGTCTGTTAGCTTGAACAATCCTGGTCAAACACCACTGGTCACTGTCATTCAACACCCGTGGTCGGTCACTGCGCTGTCCACGGTGGGTGGTAATGCCTTCCATGAGGTGTTCTCGGTACACACGTGACACTGTGGATCGAGGAATTTTGAATGTTTGCACAACTTTGGAAATTGAATGTCCCATCCGTCTGGCTCCCATTGCCATGCCTCGTTCAAACTCTGATAATTCACATTGGCTTGCCATAATCCTACTGGCAGTTCTTCAACCTGACTCACGAGATTACACCTTGCAACTCATAAAAATCGTGGCATGCGTTGAAGCCTTTATATGATGGCAGCGCCAGTTAAAAATTTGCATACTGCTATCCCATGACTTTCGGCACTTCAGGGTATGTAGAACAGAAATACAATACTGGTATATGAAACAGTTAAGTCTGTGTAGTACTATTTATTTGAAATAATCTGAAAAAAGGGTTTGTTTTAAAGCTTTCAATTTACAGGCATTTTTCTCCACATACAAATACCTGTAAATGAAAGCTTCAAAATACAGGGTGTTTCACTAGGTAGCCCCCCCCCCCCAAAGAATCAGTCATATTTCGCAATACGCTCTACTTTAGAAGCATGGCATGTGATTTACAACATACCTTAAATCATGGGAATGTAGCACCATTCACAATAAATGCTGGAAATTTCCTCCACCGACATCCAAACACATTCAAATGCAATACTGCATATTATCGAAGGTCCCCCGCAGCATGTCCTGATCAATAGTCCAGATTGCTGCACTGATGCTGTGTTCTACTGTTGGTCTTCTAATTTGTGAGGCTTATTGTTGTGAGCATGACACTTCAAATACCCCCATAAGAAAAATTGGGAGGAGTCAAATCAGGTGAATGAGGTGGCCACAGTCCTTTGAAGATCACTAAGTCACCGAAGAAAGAGGAAATTTCAGTCCTGCTCACACACAACATGTAGCATGTTGCTTTGTCCTGTTGAAAGTGCTGCTTTGCCAAATCGATGTCAGTTAATTGGTCCACAGATTGTCTGAAAATATTCACATATTTTGCTGAGTTTACTACACTTCTAAAGAAAATGGGTTCAATAGTGTGGAACACACCGCACCAAACACAAATTTTGTTCGATATTTTTCTAAAAAAACTTTTCCAGGAATTCACATTGTGTTACCTATCTAGATTTTGTTATCCAATAACTTTTCACAATAAACACCCTCTCTGCAATGGTATACACATCCATCCTGAACGGCGTTCAATGACACAGTAAAACACGCAGATTGCCTCCGGACAGAATTAGCATGACTGGCCATCTGGTGGGGTGATTTCACAATGAATCATCACCTTATTAGGAAAATCACTTCCAAGGTCACTTGTAGACCAAACATCGTGTTTCTATGTAGAGTGGGAAGAAAACAATAGTTGGTTCTTTGGGGGGACAAACTATTGAAATGCCCGGTTATAGTTTATTAATTAAATTGAGTCCTTCACTCTCATTGACATTTAAAAAGAATTTATGCAACTGTTTGGCATATTTTAAGGCTTTCTTAAAGTTTTTGATATCACAGCTTTCCTCCTTTTTCTTCCTCATCACTTTCCAGATCCTCCAAGCACTTTTCTATTATGCCTTCATTATCAACTACAGGAATAAAAGCTTTGATGTCTTCAATTAGTATCCTCGATACACAACTGTTCATGGATCGCAATATATTCATTTATTGCACCATTTGCCACTGTCTTGGACAAGTTCATACAATTCTGTATTTTCTTCAGTTGTACTCACTCAGTTCACTTACACCAGAAACTAAAACAGTGAAACCTGCTTTTTTAAAAGATTGTTTAACACAACTTAGAGGTATAGATTTAACAGCAGTAGTTTTCTACTGTATTGAATTTAATACATTGACAGACTTTGTAAGCTGTTCACTGTTTTAATACCTGTTTTCCTATTGGACAGTTCTTGTTCCCTATTTCTAGTCTCTTGTGTATTGTAACTTTCAACCTGCTTTCTTATTGCAGACTCATTGTCATTAGTTCCAAGAGTACCCTAATCATCACCATGCTTTGAAAAGGTGTGACTGACATATGCCTGTTCGTTGCTTCCTAATTACTAACTTGACCTTCAAGCAATGATTGCTGCTAATGGTTGCTATGACTAGCCTTTTTTTTTTTTTTTTTTTTTTTTTTTTTTTGAGTGGAACAATTTCTTTTTTTAAGGAAATTTTCAGTTTCTATAAGGGCCTCTAAAATGTTATGAAGTGTCCCTTATTCAAATGTAAGTACATTAGAATCCCTCTACTAAGGGACTGGGACTAGGAGAATTGTCCCTTAAAGGAGGTAGCACTTTAGTAATGTAATGGTATGATTTTTACAAGTATTTGAATTATTCTGTTTTTACCCCCATTTTCTTTTTTCATTGTTCTGGAAGTAATAACTAACAACAGATGATCTGCTTTGGTGGAATATGACACTACATTGTGTCATTTTGCTGTGTATGAATGTTTGCAAAAACTTATCATTTGAAACAGAAGTTTGTATTTTGTGTTCTAAAAACATTGTTCTCATGCTTTTCTGGAGTTTTAGAATCCTCCCACTTTGCAAAGTTGATAGGTATGTCACAGCATGTAACATTCTGCTTGTATATGCTGAGGCTATGTTACAAAACATCGTAACAACAAATGCAAGTTTCACAGTTCCATAAAATATTAAAAATTATCTTATTTTCATGTGTATGTGCATGTGTGTGTGACCTTCATAACAATTAGTATGACAAATAAAAAATCTTGATGAATAGTTTTTAATTTGCTCTGCATAAAAAAAAAATCTAAAATGTAGAGCCTACACTAGTACAATTCATAATCTACCACAAGTTAATAACTACTACTGTTCATTTTCAAAATCTATGACTTAAAAGCATTTTGTTTAGAGTGAGTGATTTGTATGATGCTTCATGGTTTGATTGTGTCTGTGTGGTAGGCAACTAGTGTGGTTTCTGATCCTGTTCATGACCATCTAATTCATCATTTTCCTGCAGTTTTCCAAAAATGTAATGCAAATATATGGATGAATGCTCAAAAGTTGACTTTGAATATACAATCTGCTTGTGGCGGTTGCCTCCTACCTCTGTGATTTGGTACCCCCCCCCCGGCATTAAACTAGGCACCCACCCAATCTGGTGTATTCCTGGCTCAGAAACCTCAGGGAAACCAAGAGTCTACATGGGCTGTTGTGCCACAGAGAAAAATAATAGGCCTACTTTTTTTTTTTTTTTTAATAATTTCTTTTTGGAAAATGACAACAATGCCTTTGATATTCAAGCATTCCAGATAGGATGTCTCACTTATATGTGTCCACACCAGAGGAATAACAAAATGCTGCATGACATTTAATACAACATTTCAAGGCCATAAAAATCACTGAAAACTTTATTCTTCCCCTAGTGTGGACATGAGTAAATGTGCCATCATGTTTGGTATGTCATAACACCAACTACTGTGCAAGAAGAAACTGTTTGAATCCAGTTAAAGATTATTTTAACTGGATTCAAATTATTATATTATTTCTCTTTTGAAATGTTCATAAAAATATTATGCCAGAGAAGAAACTTTACCACGATGACCATGTTTGATTTGACAATCTGTCACATTTTAATTACGCTAGAAGTAATTAAAATGTCAAGGATAACATCTGTTTAAGGAGGTTTTCTGTGAACTGCATGTGCTGTGGCTGAGCAATATTATTTTCTTAGCAGGTTTGTAGATGCAGCACATATACAGGGTGATTCCTAAAGTCCCAAGTCACCTCAATAACTTGGGAACAAAGACAGCTAGAGCTATGGAAGTAAGGTATGGTATAGTAAAACAACCATGCGCTATCGGATGAGAGTGACTGCAGCGCCCCTAGTGACCAAATGTAGAAGTTAGCACTCCTATCTCAGAAACCAAGAGAGATACGCAAAAGAGATCAATTAGAAACTTGTAAAGTATCAACGAATTAGTAGGAAATGACATATGGTAGAAACGGCTGGGGTAAGTAAGTAGAACGCTGGAAACGTGAGGGAAGCACGAGGTTTATTATACTCAGGCATGAATACAAATGGAGTACATTGGTCGTATTTAATGCAACAGAGGTACTTACATAACGTTGCGTTTAACTTAAATAGGGTTCAATATGGCCACCATCTGCCACAATGCAAATTTGAATGTGAGACCGAACTTCTTCCCGTTGTACGTTCGCCAGCATAGCAGGTGTCACGCTCTCACACGCAATGACGATACGCAGTTGGAGATCGTGGAGACTCGTCAGTTTCACCCAGTACACGTGATCCTGTACGTAACCCCAGAGGAAGAAATCCATGGGAGTTAGATTCGGGGATCGTGGAGGCCACGCTACGGGACCACCATAACTTATGATCTGTTGCTCAAAAGTGTCGGAGAGGAAGTGCTGTACCGCTGTTGGTTGAGCTGGAGCACCGTCATGCTCAATCTATAATGAGCATACATCTTGCAGAGACAGATTATCTAACCACTCAGGTAATGTGCTTTGTAACAGCTGCAGGTATCTTCGTCCATTTAATGCGCCCTCATAAAACACAGGCCCAACAAGTCGGTCCTTCTAGATGCCACACCGGACATTGATCGACCAGCACATCTGATGCCTCATTTCCCATGTAAAACATGGATTCTGAACTGCCCAGTAATGGGTGTTTTTTCTTTTTTTGTTCAGCACCCCGGCGCGTGTAAACTGCGCCTCGTCAGTCCTAAGGATGTTTGATAGAAAGGCCGCATTTTCTTCTACGGTGTTCATTACAAAATTGCACCAATCTAGACGTCATTGGTTATCCCCTGGCATCAGTACGTGCAGCTGTACTGTACGGTACAGGTGGGCACTATGCTGATGCAAAATGTTCCACACATGGGATTGTGATAAGCCACATGCCATACTGACTTCCCTCGTACTGGTGTGTGGGTTGGCCAAAACGTATGCCAGAACATCGACTGGTTGCACATCCCTACCCATTCCGGTGGGTCGGCCTGAACGGGGACGCGTTGCAATACTGCCTGTCTCTTGTAGCCATCGAACCGCGCGACTAATTGTCCACGCTGTCGGCGATGGATGAGTCAGAAATTGTAAACCATACTGGCGTGACATTTCCCTCGCATTGCGTACAAATTCTCCATATAGCAGCACCATCACACAATACTGTTCATTCGAATAGCCTGCCATGCTCATTCTTTACCCGATACTCGCGTTACGAATGACATAGCTCCTGACCGACGATCCTTTATACATTGCCATGCCGCGCCTGATACGGCAGGTGAGGCGTTATGTCACACCAGAATTTGCATACGACACTCACAGGCGTGTGGTCGCACACGTCATACATCTCTGCTAGACTGTTACCGTGACAACGACACGAACCGGCTTCGCACAAGTTCGCGTTTCCAGCCTCCTACTTACCCCAGCCATTTCTACCATATGTCGTTTCCTACTAATTTGTTGATGCTCTACAAGTTTCTAATTGATCTCTTTCCCGTATCTCTCATGGTTTCCAAGATAGGAGTGCTAACTTCCACATTTTGCCACTAGGGGCGCTGCAGTCACTCTCATCCGATAGCATGTGATTGTTTTACTATACCATACCTTACTTCCATAGCTCTAGCTGTCTTTGTTCCCAAGTTATTGAGGTGACTTAGGACTTAAGGAATCACCCTGTATGTACATAGGAAAAGTTTTTGTTTATGTTTGGTAATCATGATACATTTTTTCTGGAATCAGCAAATGTTTGAACTATCAGCATTAATGAATTGAAATATTTTCCATTTGGATAGTTTTGTTTATGAAGAAGCATGCCTATTCTTTATGACGAGCAAATGAAATAGCCTTCTCTCAGTTGTGTCTGGTTTGGGAACACATGAAATAATCTACAGTAGAATCTTGGTTAAACGTTTTTCACTTTTATATGTATTTCTGCTTTAGTCTCAATATTTTACTGTAGTTTCTATCGCTTTTTTAACTCGATTATACGTAATCCATTTATACGCTTTTTGTGATTATATGTTAACATTTGAATTTCAGATTATCAAAAATACACAGTTCTTTTATACGCAACCCACTATGTTAAAGCTTTGAGAGAATTGAGATAGCATTGTTGTGTTCCTTCTTGTTGCAGCCAAAGTTGAACCTTGATCCCATCAGAAAAGGGTATGCTGTTTACTTTCGTTTTGAATGAAAAATTGGTTTCACACTTCATGACACGTATACATATGTACTGGTAAATCTGTGGGACATAACTTTGTCACTCTACTATTTTGTGGCATGGTAGAATAGAATTCTATATGTATCATCAATATTCAGCATTCTAGTTTCAAATAGATGATGCACTTAAAATCCACAGAGGAAAAAAGCTGTTTTTTTTTTAACGAGTTCCATACTAAAGCACTGGTCTCGGACTCTTAATTTTAGAATAGAATCCTAAGTGTATCATCAATATTCAACATTCTAGTTTCAAATAGATGCACTTAAAATCCACAGAGGAAAAAAGCTGTTTTTTTTTTAATGAGTTCCATACTGAAGCACTGGTCTCAGACACTTTAATTTTGAGGACTTCACTTAATCTAGAATCAGGTTTTTTACTGACACGTTAGGCGCACAGTTCGGCGGCAATGAGAGACAGGCAGTATTGCAGCGCGAGTCGTCAAAAGAGAAATTTGATTTTCAAACGCTTTAGGATTTTTGCAATGTACTAAAATATGTTATGATTTGTAACATTTTTCTTTCTTGCCACCATATCAACATTAAATAAATCATTCTTAAGGAACATCTTATACTCCTCTATAGCATACATTTTTCAGTAGTACATATTTAATATTTTGAAATTTCGTTTATACATTTTTTAAGGTCATTACCTAGAAAAACATATAATCGAGGTTTAACTGCATTTGCATTAGTAATCACAAATTGTTATTTTTGTTTTTTCCAATATTCCCCTCCTAATTAGTTAAAACTGTAAAACTTAAAATAATTTATTGTAGTGTTGATTTACCTTTGAATTGTGAAATATTTTCTGTGTTTGATGTGTTCAGTGAATAATGTATTTGGTTTTTCTTGTTTATTCACAGGAATACATTCACAGAGTTGGGCGAACTGCTCGTGGTGTATGCCAGACTGGGCGTGCTTTGTTGGTTCTTAGGCCAGAGGAATTAGCATTTCGGCATTACTTAACACATGCACGAGTACCCCTTGAAGAATATGAATTTGCATGGAAGAAAGCTGCTGATTTGCAGAGTGCTGTAAGCTGAATTTTAGATTGTCTTCATTTGTGTATAAGAATTTTTATACTTGCCTAATTTGTAAGTGGTGTATAAACAAAGCTGTTACATATCTTCCTTTGTGTGTGTGTATGTGGTTATTATTTCAAGTATTTCATTGCCATGAAATTTGATTGCTCTGTGTTCACCAAGTTCTGAAGTTTTCGGTGTTTATCTTCAAGATTGTGATGCACAAATATTTCACATTAGGTCTTCACAAAACTTGTTCTGTATCTGAAATGCATTCTATCGTCTTCATATAAAGTGACTGAATTCGTAACATCCAGTTTTTTTCATTATGTATTTCCACTATTTGGCATATTGCTTGGTACATACTACCCATATATGTGCCCTTCAAGCTGACCTTTTGTGTATATGTGTCATGTTCTGGTGCTCTATGCCTCTTTCACCAGTAAATTTGAAAGAATGAATGAATAAATAAATAACAAACATATTTTCCCTTAATTTTAAACTTCATTATTCTTAAAGTAATAGTGAGTCATTGATTTGAAGCATAAATGTATGTTTGGAAATACATGGAGTGTCTTAACAGACAGTTCTGCAACTTTATGGGGATAAACCGCATTTTAGGCTTGGTCCGTTATTATGAACATTTCAGAATGTGGTAATAAAAAGTGTTTCTTAAAAGTGCTTCTATTTTTTTCTCTGCTATGCGGCATGGCAACACTGTGTTTAGTGTCACAACATTCCAGAAAGTACAAAAAAGCATCCTGCTGTTTTATTGTTTGTATAAAAAAAATTTTATTGTTTGCTTGAAGTTTAATACATGGAAATTTTAAAGGACACATAACATTTAAAAGATTGAGCTAATTAAATATGGCATTTTTTCATTAAAAATTAGGTTAAGAATACTTTAAAAAGAAGATATTTATTCAATATGTTCATGAGATTATTTGGCTCTCGCAGCTTCTGGGGGCAATTGCCACCAATATTTACTCATTGTTCAAAATCTATATATTGAACCGCACTATGTGGCCATGTAAGTCATTCAAGCTTATGCAACAATTGTGTTGTATTGTTAGTTACTATTTCTCAAGTTATTCGATAGTTTTAGCTACACGAGAGTACTGTTTATTGCAAATTGAAAACTATATATTATCAACATGTTCTCATAAATTTAGCATGGTATATTGTTATTCTTACCCTTTCTTCCGCACAGGCCACCCCTCCCACTCAATGTCATCCGGCCAACGGGTGTGGCCATCCAGGCGTGCACGAAACATCACATTGAGAAATAAACGTTGATTTAAACATTTATTTCTCAATGTGATGTTTCATGCATGCCTGGATGGCCACACCCGTTGGCCGGATGACATTGAGTGGGAGGGTGGCCTGTGTGGAAGAAAGGTAAGAATAACAATATACCATGCTAAATTTATGAGAACATGTTGATAATATATAGAGTTTTCAATTTGCAATAAATAGTACTCCCTCGTAACTAAAACTATCGAATAACATGTGAAACACTAACTAACAATACAACACAATTGTTGTATAAGCTTGAAGTACCACCGATATTGTTTACAGCTCATTAAGTCATTTTGAAGGCCAATAAGTCAACCACTGTATTGTCAGCTGATCTTTTTATCTTCAATCACACAATTTCAAAGATAATTTCTCTGATTATTTTGCTTTCTATGTCTTCTAAAGTGAGTTAAAAGCATCATTTGTTTTTATGTGATTGATGTGGTTTTTGGTTGTTTTCATGTGCAAAAAATCAATATCCACAGTTACCATGGCAACATAGTCAGAAGTTATCAAAATACACTGACGGAAAAGAAAATCCCAACACTATGAAAAAATAGTTGTGGAGGAATGAAATGGTGGCAATACATTTGTATAGGTAACATATGTAATCGATTAAGGTTTCAAGATCACAGCTTAATGTAAGTGCCAGAAGAGCCATTTTAAATGTGAAATGCTGGTACATTAATAACCAGTGTAACCGCCAGAATGTTGAATGCAAGCACGCAAACGTTCATGCATTGTGTCGTACAGGTGTTGGATGTCAGTTTGTGGGATGGAGTTCCATGCCTGTTGCACTTGGTCGGTCAATACAGGGATGGTTAATGCTGGTTGGGGGTGATGCTGGAGTTGTTGTCCAATGATGTCCCATACGTGCTCGATTGGAGAAAGATCTGGTGATCTAGCAGGCCACGGCAACATGTCGACACTCTGTAGAGCATGTTGGGTTACAACAGCGGTACGCGGGCGAGCGTTATCCTGTTGGAAAACACCCCTGGAATGCTGTTCATGAATGGCAGCACAACAGGTTGAATCACCAGACCGACGTACAACTGTGCCGTCAGGGTTCGTGGGATAACCACGAGAGTGCTCCTGCTGTCATAGGAAATTGCTCCCCAGACCATAACTCCAGGTGTAGGTCCAGTGTGTCTCGGCCGCAGACAGGTTGGTTGCAGGCACTCACCTGGCCTCCTTCTAACTAACACACGGCCATCACTGGCACCCAGGCAGAACTGGCTTTCATCAGAAAACACAACAGATCTCCACTCCGTCCTCCAATGAGCTCTAGCTTGACACCCCTGACGTCGCAAACGGCAGTGGTTTGGAGTAAGTGGAATGCACGCTACAGGGCGTCTGGCTCGAAGCTGTCCTTCAAGTAACCGATTTGTAACAGTTCGTTGTGTCACTGTGGTGGCAACTGCAGCTTGAATTGCTGCCACAGACGCAGTACGATGCGCCATGGCCATACGTCGTACATGGCAGTCTTCCCTCTCAGTAGTGCCACATGGCCGGCCGGAACCCGGTCTTCTTGAGGCAGTACCTTCCCTTGACCACCGCTGCCAACAATCCTGCACAGTGGCTACATTCCTGCCAAGTCGTTCTGCAATATTACGGAAAGAAAATCCACCTTCTCGTAGCCCTATTACACGACCTCGTTCAAACTCCGTGAGCTGTTGATAATGGCTTCTTCGTCTTCTTAAAGGCATTCTTGACTAACATCAACACACTACGTCGAATTTCAACGATAACTAACGCTCACGAACGTTACAGCGCGTATTTACAGAAAACCTGCTTTGCATGTTCCGAGGGCGCTACTAGCGCCACACGTATGCGCCTAGCGCGAAATTTGTATAGACGTCATCTTACAGATGTATTCTCACCGCCTACCAACTGTCGTTTATCTAACACAACCCCTTCTTGGTGTTGGGAATTTTTTTTCAGTCAGTGTAGATAGGATGGTTCGGGTACTCACAACCAAGTGCAATGCTACAAGCGTGCTAGGGTGTGCTTTAATGCACCCAATTTTTCTTTGAAACAATGATAAATACAATATTGTGTTAAAAAATAAGAAATTTTCAGAATTCGAAAATATTAAATTACTAATTACTCATAATAATGAAAAAGAACTTAGATTCTCAGAAAGTGTTTTGATTGAAAAATATAAAAACAATGTATGTAATATTCAAGATCCAACTAGCATCGATGGTGTATGGAAAACATTAATAGATATGGAGAAAAAGGACCTAAAAATGAGTAAATAGAGATGAACAAAATAAACAAATATATATTGATATAAATAATATATTAAAAAAACTTACAAACTACAATTTTATAAAGTGTTATGATTTTGACAAATAGATGGCGCCACTGCGCTGAGAATGATTTGATCATTACGTAGAAATTCGCTGGCCATGCCCTAACCTTTCTTTTGAGGAATTCTGCACTCATAATAAGCTCATTTCTAGATGTGCTGTCAATCAGAGTGGATGGCTGCCTGAAGATGGAAGTATGTTCTGAAAGCTTTCGCAGAGCATAGCATTTACAAGGTGGAAATCCTCCAAATACATGGCATCAGTAAATAAATAAACACATCTCTCTTTCCACGTTTCGGAAACACATGGCATCCGAAAAATTGTTTTTCAGCCGCCGCCGTGGAATTGAACCACGGAACTCTTGATAACTAGTCGAGCGCATTAACTTTACACCACGGTGGCCAACAATCCACGGTGCTATGTGTACTTTTAAGTCAGCTTCTGACATCCTAGCTGAGCCCATCTTACGGATTTATGATGTCAGAAGCTGACTTAGTTATCGAGAGTTCCGTGGTTCAATTCCACGGCGGTGGCTGAAATTTTTTTTTTTTTTTTATGCTATGTGTTTCTGGAATGTGGAAGGAGCGATGTATTTATTTATAGTATTTACAGATTGGAGTTCGACCATTCTCTTAGTGAAAACTTAATTTTTTAAGTTAACTTTTTAGCATGATCTTAAATTTGATGTGTTTTAACCTAGAGTTCATTTTTTAATGTGCGTTAGGATTACAGTATTTCATGTTTCTATTAGGATGCAAATATCGAGTTCACGACTGAAGGGGTGGTCTGCTCGAAGAGCAGAACCTACTGAAAGTGTGTAGCATAGGTGTGTTTTATACAACTACCTTGAAATATTGAACTTAATCCAAGTACAGTTTCTAATAATTAGAATAGTGGATCATATCCTGATTGTACGGATTATACTCATAGAAGGACCACATTCAAGAATATCTGCATGAGAAAAAGATAATGAATACAAAGAAAAAATGGTCTAGTGTGAGATGTGTGATGCGTGTGAGGGAAGCATTCGAGTTGAGCCGCCCCAATGGTACAATGGTCTAAGTGCTGGCTTATGACCATTCATACGAGAAGAGTCCGGGTTCGAATTCCGGTGAGGCATGGATGTTGTGTTTGTCTTACAGCACTGGCTCTTTTCCTTCCTTTGAACCAGTGGCCATAAATTAGGGACGAGTGACAGTTGTTCATAGCTCATTGAGTTGGTCACGCTGGTCGTTAAACCTTCAATTAAAAAAAAAAAAAAAGAAGAGCTTGATTTGTGTGTTGAGATTGTTGTAATGGAGACATTTGACACATTAGCAGTAAGTTAAATCTAGCGCTATCAGTTTAAAACTCTTATCTTGTAGATGGGCTTTTTTCTTTCTGAGGAGCTAACCTCCGAATTTCAGAGAACATCTTAGTGATATGTATGTATGCAAAAATAAATAAATTAGTAATTGAAATAAAATCTTAAAATACTTATAAACCATAGGATGTGAGACTTTCATCAAAAGATATGTTCTTTGCATTCCAAAATCCAGAGACATACTAAAATTGTTGAAGTTCTAGTATTTATGATGTATTGTATTTTGCTGTGTGAAGTTATGTTTTTACTTTTACTAACATTGGTATTGCACTTTTTAATTCTTTTACTTTCAGCTGGAGAAACTTGTCAATACGAACTATCATTTGCGTCCATTGGCAAAGGATGCCTTTAAGGCGTATATAAGAGCCTATAAATCTCATCACATGAAAAACATTTTTGACATAGAAACTTTGGATTTAGTAGCTGTAGCTAAATCATTTGGATTTAGTGTTCCACCATATACATCTTTATGAAAAAGGAGAAAAGTCAATAAATATATTTTATATTAATTGTGATGTTTCCTTTCTGTCAAAACATAAGTACTTTGACAGAACACAACATTCTCAAATGTTCTGTGCACACATCTTGCAAATGAGGGCAACAAAAAGTATCTAAGAAATTCAGTTTTAACTATGATTGCTGAGACATATTAGAGATTTAATTGTTTTTCTCAAATACTAAATGATCTGGATACAAATACACTGCATACAGTGCACCCTCGGTTATCTGTTTTTCAATTAAACATTCTCACTTTTGTATGTATTCAGTCCATATCTCCCAAACTCTTTAATGCCAAATAGCGTAATGTCTTTCAATCACTGAACTGAGAAAACAAAGGGATCAAGGTTAATGGAGATTATTTAACTCACCCTCATTTTTCTGCTGGTGTTATTTTTGCAGAGCTGCAGAGTATTAACCAGGAACTTTCTGACAGGAGTAAAGAAGTGGGATTAAAAATGAACTTTCAGAAGACAAAAGTGGTGCACAATGCTTTTACAAGAAATGAAGATTTATCTATTGATTGGGGGAAAGCGGGAGATAACCAATACCTACATTTAATTTGGACAGTGGATATTAAGCCAGGTTCACATTAATGAAGAAATCAATCAGCGTATAGAACTTGGATGGAGAGCTTTTGGAAGAAACAGTACAATTATTAAGAGCAATATGCCATTAGGTCTTAAAAGAAAAGTGCTTAATCGATGCATCCTTGCCGCCCCGGTGGCGCAGTGGTTTAAGGCGCTGGCCTTGGATCATTCGTCCGTAAGGGGTCCGTGTTCGAATCCCGGTCAGGCATGGATGTTGTGTTTGTCTTACGGCACTGGCTCTCTCCCTTCCCTGGAACCAGTGACCCTAAATTAGGGACGGGCGACTGCTTATAGCCCATTAAGTTGCTCACGGTGGTCGTTAAACCTCCAATCAAAAAAAAAAAAAAAAAAAAATGAATCCTTCCAGTGCTTATGTATGGTGCAGAGACGTGGACCTTAACTAAATAAGTTAGTAAAATCATGCAATGCATGATTACGATACCTTTTCCAACATACCAGAAATCATTACTCAAGTTATGAGGATAATGGCTGTCGAATAAATCTCACTTCTGTGCCCTCACCTTTGACTCTATTTTGATGATATTAAACAGAATTGGTTCAGTATACCTCCGGAACAACATACTAAAGTTTTGTCGCAATAGAAGCATTTTTACGTAAGTTATGATGCATAAGGGTGATGGAATGGATTCCGCTCCTATGTCCTGACTCTTGACCCCATTTCGTCCATTCTCAATAGAGTTCGTTCCCAGGTTATCCCCTACCACATACTAAAATTTCATCAGAATCGAACCATTTTTACGAGAGTTATCGTGCGGACAGGCAGACAAAGCTGGAGCATATATGCTTCTTCAACCTATGGTTGGAAAGCGTAAAAAAGACATACAAAGATTGCAGACAATTGAAAGAAGCCTGGAGAGGTGCATGCTTGGTGTAACCAGGAGAGATAAGAAGAGGAACTCATGGATCAGGGAAATGACGAGTGGAAGGCATTGTGATCAGAATAAAATCCCTGAAATGGCAATGGGCTGGACATATTGCCAGAAGGATGGACAACCAAAATTTTAGACGGGATTCCAAGGGACAGGAAAAGACCCAGAAGAAGACCACATGGAAGATGGGTGGAAGAAATTCGAAAGCATGCAAGAGTAACTTGTAGGAGACTGGCACAAGACAGACTGTTGTGGAAGAAACTTGGGGAGACCTTCATCCAGCAGTGAATTGATAATGGTTGACAGTGATGATGATGTATTCAGTGCTAGTCCCAATAATTTACTACACTTTCTATCACTTTTTCACTTCAATTATATATGATTCATTTTCATGCTTTTTGTGATTGTATGTTAAGTTTTCAATTTCTGATAATCAAAAATATGTGGTTCAAAAATACTATATGTTTCTTGGATTAATTTATGCATTCCACATTTATTCGAATCTAATGCGCACCCTTTTCACCAATTTTCATGGCTGAAAACCGGGGTGTGCATTAGATTCGGGTGTTAAGTGGAAAATCGTGAAAATCGGTCTAAATTGGATGTATTTCTCATGCGCTTGGTATAGATCGCCACTGGCCTTTCAGAAAGAGTGTAAAAACGATCGGGGAGGGGGGGGGGGGTAAGAAACTGACTAAAAGCTACATGAACAGCCCATTTTTTAAGAGTCAATAAAGTATGGTTACAAACTTAAAAACTTTGGCAAAAGAAGTACTGGGTGTACAACAATCTTACAAACTCATAAATCTAGTACAGAAATAGATCTAACCTATAAACTTTGGCAAGAAAATAAAATAGAAAAAGTAGTACTGTAAGGATTAATGACTTAGATAGCCAAAGAATGCACAGTGAAGTTCACATTCAAGTTTCAGTAAAGAACTTCAACTTAAGTCCAATATCATGTCAGATCCATGGATCATCAATGGTCATATTCATCGGACTTGGCAGACCTGGTGCTGGCATATGCTAGATCTTCATCGATGTCCGAATCAGTTTTTTGATGTCCGCTCTAGGCAGCAATCTCTTTCAGGTTTAGTTGCACATTACAATCAAGTGGCAACTGTTTTTCGTATCCCGAAAACCGAAAATCGGGTTGCGCATTAGATTTGGGTGCGCATTACAATTGTATAAATACAGTAACTTGATATGTTACAACTTTAAGAAAATTGAGACAACATTTTGTTTCCTGCCAGGAAATGAATAAAGATAGAAGAAACTGTATGAATATAACAAACAGATGATGCAAATAAAAATTTATTGAATAACATTCACAGTTCTCTTCTTTTCTCTGAATTCAAGAAATTTGAAGCAAGCAAAAATTAGTGAATATTCTACTTGGCACAAATGCTAAATCAACTAGTAGATGAAGTACTTTGAAATCAGCGATGCTGATAAGTAAAAGATGTGTAATTGGAGTATTGAATATATAAGGGTTGTTCAATAAGTAGTGAGACTTTCTGCCTGAAAGAGTCAAAACATGACGTACCTAAAAATAATTGCAGCCAGCATTTAGACAGTGGACTCATCTTTGCACAAGTCCTTGTATTCCTGCCATGTAGAAGGAGGCAGGCTGCTGCTGCAACTAGTTTTCTATAGCTTTACGCATTTGATCATCCGAAGTGAAACGTTTGCCTTTGAGAAATTTTTCATCGGTTCAAAGATGTGAAAATCTCAGGGCGATGTCAGGACTATTATACCCCAGATATTGAAGGACTTCCCAACGAAAGTGCTGCAATGTCCTTTGTGTGCTAACTGTCGTATGTGGCCAGGCATTATCATGCAGAAGCACAATACCCTGAGTGAGGCTGCCAGGCCTCTTGTTTTTGGTGGCTTGTGGAAGCTTCATCAAAGTTTGATAATATTGTTCGGCATTGATGTTCGATCCCTTTGGTAGCCACTCAAGAAACAATGGTCCTCGATGGTCAAAGAACAGGGTCAACATTACCTTTTGCAGCGGAAATGGTGAACCATGATTTCCTTGGTGGTGGTGATGATGCATGTTTCCACTTCATGCTCTGGTGTTTCGACTCTGGCTCGAAATGATGACACCAGCTTTCATCACCAGCAATAATGCATAGCAGGAAATCCTCACCTTCTTCATGGTAGTGGAACAGATGCTGTAATGGTAGTCCCATTCATTGACTTATCTGTTCATCGGAAAGATGTTTTGGTATCCATGTGGTTTAGACCTTACAATATTCAAGGTGCGAATGCATGACCTACACTGTTTGCCAGTTCTCAAATCGTGATTCTTCGGTTGACTTTTACTGTAGCATCCACACGTGCAATTGTTGTCACTGAAATAGCATGACATGGTGCTCCTGATCTTAACTATAGTTTGCGGTGGTTGTTCGTCCACCACTAAAGAGCTGGCACCACTGCATTACAGTACTTAATAAATGAGTTACTATGGGTATTTAGGGGGAAAAACGAATGAGGAAATTATTTTATCCCATCAAATTTTAGAATGAGATCCTTTGTGTGCTAACTGTCATTGTCGGGAGAGATTCCAAAGAACTGGTGACCACATGGAATGGATGCTGCCAGTTTTAAAGTGCAGAATTTCATGTGATTCTTCAAGCTTTTGAATAATTGGACTGGCTTGATGTTTAATTAATTTAAGAGAGATACAGTCTGCTTTGTGGTGTGTTTGTTGAACATGTCGATCCAGACCTGTTTTATTGGAAGCTTTCCTAATAACTGTTCTTCCAACTTGGAATGCAAGCTGCATCCTATTTCACCTATGTAAGGTAGATCACAGGAGCATTTTATACTATAAATGACTCCTTTTCAGAGTAAAATGTCTTCTTTTCTTCAGATTGTTTTAAATTGAGCAAGTTATTATTTTTTTTATTTAAGCCTGGGGTCTTCTGTCATAGAGATCTTTTTGAAAAGCTAAAAAAACATCAGCAAAAAATATGTTAGAATTGCTGCAGGCGTAAACAAAATAATTAGAAATTACTTGTCCTATTTTAAACAATCTGAAAAAGATATTTTACTCCAAGGAGTTATTTGTAGTATTAAAATGCTCTTGTGATCTACCTTACATAGGGGAAACGGGACACAGGCTACACACCAGGTTGGAAAAACATAAAGCAGCTATTGGTAATGTTTTCAATAGCACGCTCAGCAGAAAATATAGTATCCAGCTTGTTTATGTTCTGTATGACCAGTACCATAGCAAGCTTTCCTTATCTGGTATGGCGAGACTTGAAATTACGCCCCTTCGAGTTCCATTCAAATGATACAGGGGTTTTAGTTTCTCACACAGCGCCGTTGTAGGAAAGTATTATGATCATTCAAAAATCGCACTTGATGTTTTTGACATAAATTTATGAAAAATGTAAGAACTAGGTAAATACCCAAGAATAACCAAGTAAAGCATAAACATTAAGACTAACCAAGGATGGCCTTGGCATGTTTCAACTACATGCCAAAAAGTTTACAAGGTGAGGATAATTACTGTCAAGGCACGTTGACACATTTGTTCATTAAAAACATTTAAAACACACAAGTGCTTTCAGGAAACTCAACTTGTTCCCATAATTAGGTGTAAAAATAATTTGATTAAAAGCTACATGATGTTTCTAAGTTAAAACCACATGACATGTAAGAGACTGATGACACATCTACTTGCAAGACAACATAACATACACAGACGCCGTAACAAACTTACAGTTAAGTATGAAAAAGACAGGTACAGTTAACAAGCTAGACGTCAGAAGATCTCATAAAGTTAAATGCTGTGATTATGTCGTCAGATTACCCTGACGATGTTCAATAGAGTTTATGAGCTGTAACCAAGGTCTGGGTAGGTTAACAGGGTAATCATCGTTGCATCAAGAATTTGACAATCTGTGAATAACGACAATCCCCTCCCCCCTCCCCCATCTCAACAACCATTCGTTTCCATAACCTGAAGTTAGTTTAGCATCAGACCAGATGGGTATTAGATTCTTGTTGAGGCAAGTTCTCATGAGTGCTATGGTATGAACTTGATTTCTCAAAGAGCATTGATGTTCAGAGAGTTTGTATTTCAATCTTCTTTTAGCACTACCTACATAGTAGGTTGTATGTGATACAGGGGAACCGGAGTTAAGAGTTATTACTCAAAGGAACAGAGATAAACACCAGCCGAAGTTAAAATATTGTTACGTTCTTTATCACTCCTAATAAGAGCAAAAATATTTTCTGTATGAAGACCTATATTTGGTGCATGTTTTGAACATGAACATTGTATTAAATTGGTCAAAGTTGATATGTACATAGTAAGTTATAAGTGATCCAGGGGAATCAGAGTTAGAGTTATTACGCAAAGGAATGAGATAAACACTGGCCGAAGTTAAAATAAGGTTTGGGAAGAGGAAATAGTTCAACGGAGCAAGGTCTGGTGGATAGTCTATGCACTTAAACCCTAGATCCCTCAAAACATCAATTGTCTTGCCAGCCTTGTGAGCCGGCACATTGAAAAGAGAATTCCTTTCCACAGTTTTCCTCGCCTTTTTTCCTTCAATGCATCCTTAATCGGCACAGCAAATTGGAATAGTATTCAGCATTTATTGTTATGCCCTTCAGGAGAGAGTCAATCAGTAAAACATCTTCCGAATCCCCCAAAAAATGTTGCCATGACCTTTCCTGCAGACCTTTGTGTCTTGAATTTCTTTGGCCGTGGAGAACCCAAGTGTAGTTGCTGTTGTTTCATCTCTGGATCGTAGTGATGTAACCACGTTTCATCAACAGTGACAAGTCACTGCAAAAAGTTATCACTAGATTGCTCAGAATGCTGCAAAACCAATTTTGAAGTGTCCGCTCATTTTCGTTTTTCGTCGGTGTTCAAATATTTGGGCACCCACTTCGCTGTGCATCTTCTGCATATCCAAGTGTTCATGAATTATGAAACTAACACATTCCCTGGATATCTCCAGTGGCTTAGCTATTGTTTTAGCAGAGATTCACCGATCTGGCAAAATCAAGTCATGAACATAATCAACAATTTTGGGTGTTGTCACTGTTGAAGTCCTCCCAGATCTTTCAGCATCTTTGGTGCCAAAGTCTTAGTTTCTTCACAGTGGAATATGAAGGGCACTTGTTACTTAATATTTGCGTCATACACTCATAGATTTCCTTTGCAGTTTTCTTCTGCAAGAACAAATATTTCATGACAGCTCGAAGTTCCACATTCGAAAATTCAACACTTTGCATTGACATGATTCAGTTCAGGAGGTCAAACATCTGCAAAAAAAAAAAAAAAAAAAAAAAAAAAAAAAAAAAAGAGCTATTAGCCTGAAAATTGGCACTTTACAATACAAAAGAACACTCTTTCGAGCTGCAGTGGCAAACTAATGCTTAGAGGAAGTGGGTTAGGATGAGAACTTTTCAGCATCCCCTCGTACAGCAATTTGTTGGGCCCCACGCAAATTTTTTCCAGTGTTTGTTTCCAGTCACAAAATTCTTGACACCACTGTAGGTTCTTCTCAGAAATCAGTTTTCTGTATAGCAGGGATCGCATTCCTCCTAAAATTCCTAATATTTTGTGACCCTCCTTAAATTCCTAAAATTATACCTAAAATTTGCTATTCTTCCTAAAATTTTCGTAAGCTTATTTATTAAAAATACAACTGTTATTAAAGCCAATAAATTTACCATTACAGTAAGGTAAAAAGACCTGTTATTGTAGAAACACAGCCTATATGCTGTGCTGCTGAAGGGAGGGAAAATGACGCCATCGAGATGCACTTGCTTCAGGGCGGGCGCTCCACTTTTGTGCCTTCGGACAGTTTTCAAGAGTAACAAGAGATCTAAGGGAAAAGGGGAGGGGTCATTTTCACCCCTGGTTTGCGCTTTGCAGACGAACTCCGTGGCACGCAGAAGATCGTACTTTATTTTTGTACATGCCTTGTGGAACCTCCTCTTTCTGCTGATGTTTTGTTATTGTAAACCGCAGGTGGGTGGAAGCAAAGAGGAAACATGTGGTCTCCTTCCGTAACCTCCTGTAATGACGATGAGATGGTAGCTGAGTGTTATCGTGGCAGGCAGTAGAGCACGTGATCATTGACCTTCGATTGTGCATCGGCGACAGCGACCTTCGATGCGCAATATATCTTGGCTCCGACTCGCTTTGACTGAACTTGCGTGAGATGCGTATGATAGTTTCTGGTTTTGCGTCTTTTATGGTGTTCTCTGTGCTGTGTGCAGGTTCAGTTCTCTAGTGGTGACCTGCTTTTTTTTTTCTATCTATCTTCTGACATCCTCGCAGCCAAACTTCGGGAAGTTGTCTGGTTTTGCAATATTGGAACATGTTTTTGTACTTCCCTTTCATTTTCTGGTTAGTAATACAAGTGTTTAAGATGCCTAAATCCAAAACGAAATTTCAAGATGCGTGGCTCGCCAAAGAATTGGACGGAGTGAAGTTGAAAGAATGGTGTTCTGCAACTGAAACAATATTTTCTGCTAAGTGTATATTGTGTTCAGAAATTTTCAACATTTCTAATAGTGGCTTTTCACAAGTAAAAGCGCATCATAAAGGAAAAAAACATTTGCAGAAATTTCAAAGTAAATTTCAAAATAAGTCCATCCTAAAAGCCTTTGGAGGACGGGATCTTCAGCCCAAAGCAAATATGAGTGAAGTACTGAGTCATGATTTACAGTTGGCTAAAGCCGAAGCATTATGGGCCATGAAAGTTGCTAAGGACAATATGTCTTTTGTTTCATGCACTGAAACAGTTAAACTTTTCAAAGAAATGTTTCCTGATTCTGCTATTGCAGCCAAAATGCAACTTAAAGAAAAAAAAAGTTGCTTATGTGATATCACATGGATTGTCAAAATATTTTGAAGAGGATTTGAAAAAAGACATTGCATCTAGTAGCCCAGGAAAGGTTACTATAGCATTTGATGAAACTGCAAATACACAAGTGAAACGGCAGTTGGATGTGTATCTCAGGTACTGGTCTTCAGAAATAAATTCAGTTTCTTGCCGATACCTAACAAGCGTTTTTCTGGGTCATGCAACAGCAGATATTTTGCTAAAAGAAATTCTTGATGTGTTATCATCCTTCAATATTTCGTTGAACAGAATTATTTGTGTATCCATGGACAGCCCAAATGTAAATAAGTGCTTTTTACGCAAATTCAATGAAGTTGTAAAACAAGAAACAGGCCAGAAATCTTTGGAACTAGGTTTTTGCAACCTGCTTATTGTTAGTAATGCATTTAAAATTTTTTTGACAAGATTAAATATAGATTTTGACGAATTTTCTACTGATATGCATTACTTTTTAAAGAGTAGTGCTGCAAGACGAGAGGATTATAAATCTGTCGAGGATATAACATTGGTCACAGCCAAATTTCTTTTGCATCATGTTAGCAACAGATGGTTAACCGTTGGTTCTGTAGCCCAGAGGCTCTTGGATCAATGGCTAAATATTACAGAATATTTTTTAAACTTCTTGCCATCTCAAAAAATATTTGAAAAACAACTACGCAATTCGACAAGGTATAAAAGAATTCACTGTTTCCTGAAAAATGAGCTAACTCCTTGCTATTTCGCATTAATTTCATTTTCACACCAAAATTTTGAAAAGTTTTCATTATGTTATCAGAGTGAAGAACCAAAAATACACCAGTTATATTCTGATTTAAATACTTTAATGAGGAATGTTATGACTCAGTTTATCCAAGATGATGTTATTGCAGGGAAATTTGGAGAAGACCTAAAGAATGTAGATTTTGAAAACAAAAATTCATGGAAAAAACTAGGGGAGTTAGAAGTTGGTATGAAGACAAAAAATCTCCTCAGGAATGTTCAGGAGACCAGGCAGAAATTATTTCTCTTAGATGTAAGATCATCACTAATTGCAACCACAAAATATTTAAAGTCAAATTTGCCATTCTGCAATCAAAAGCTAAGAGACATAGAAGTTTTAAAGGTAAAAGAACCAAAGAAAGAGTCAACTCAACTTTCAGTCACTGAAGGACTTTCGGAAATAACCAGAATTTCAAGTGTTTTGCATTTTTCTGAGGAACAAATTGATAGAGTAAGAGAAGAGTGGAAACTTTTAAATTGCGATAAGCCAACTCTAGATGAACTAGTGAAATTTTCAGAGGAAGGGCATATTCCAGTGCGGATTGATCATTACTGGCGTAATATATTTAGTATTAAAGACTCTAGCGGAAAAGAGAAATACTCAAATCTTGCTAAACTCGTCAAGTCAATTTTAGTTTTACCTCATGGTAATGCTGATGCAGAAAGGGGATTTTCGGTTAACACTGCTCTGTTAAGGAAGGACAAGGCTAACTTAAAAGACTCAACTATAACATCATTAAGAATAGTTAAAGGGGCCATTAAACACTATGGATGTGTAAGTAAAGTTCGCATAACAAGAAATTTGTTAAATAGTGTTCGTGATTCACATAAATTTTATAAAGAGTATGTTGATAAGCTGAAGGAAGAAGAATAAAAAAAGGTAAAAGAAAGGAAGCAGAAAGATAGGGGAAATAAGGAAAAGCAGCTAGAGAAAAAAAGAAAAGCTGAGTTTGATGACAAAATAAAAGAAAATGATGCAGAAATAAATAGGCTTAAAAAAGATAAAGAAGCCTCCCTAGCAGTAATTCAAGAGGGAACAGAAAGAATGAGAAAAGCTGTAGAAAAACAAAATACTGTTGAAATAGCAGTTGCCTCTAACTTGATCATACAAGGTTCAGCTGAAATAAAGAAAACTGAAAGTAAATTAGTTGTGGTGGAAGCAGAAAAAAATAGGCTTATCAGGAAAAGGTTAAAACAATAATATGAAAAAAGTAATTCAGTGAACAATTGTACATAGTTCTTGGTTTTCAATTACCTTTTTAGGATATTATAATTTAATGTGAAACCTGAAAACTTTACTGTGAAAATCTGGAATTGCTTCTGGTTCAACAGCATATTAATGCTCAAAGTGAAACTTGAATGTGGTAAATATACTTGAATATGATAATAACACGTGAAAAGATAAGAACTTAACATTAGAAGTACATCATACTTAAACATTAGACGTTATGCAAAAATTTTGGGTGTGAACTTTGACCATATATACTAATGGACTGCGCATTGGCAATAGCTGCATCAAAGCAGCCATGGCTCAAACATTGGGCACGTCATCATCAGACTCCAAATTTCGTGTAAAAATGCTGTTATGATTACTAATTTACGCTGCAGAACTTCAGTGTTTTCGGTGTATTATGTGAATGCGCCTCATATATAATGAAAACTCTTCAGGTAAGTTTACTTATGAGCTATATACATGCATGATCGGGTTGTTTACATTTTGTGATTTATAATGTGATGAACATTTGCGAAGAATTTGGAACAAGCATTCCATTTTTTTTTTCTTAAGTTACTATATTTTTATATCAATAGCTGCAAGTTTCTGGTTAAGTAATTGAACTTTATTGACTTAGGTATTTAATTCGTTTCTTACCCATGAAAAAATCCTAGAACTTTCTTTACTATATTGCTCAGAGCAACCATAAGCACAGCAGGTGTAACCCATCTTTTTGACTGATGTCATGTGATTTTATGTTGGAGCCAGAAATTTTGATGTCATGCGCAGTCTATCAGTATATATGGTTGAAGGGTGTAAAGCAAACTCTTTACAATGTATACAAAGTTGTTTTACTAGATGTATACAAATATACATCTAGTTTTTATTGAAATACACTCCTAAAATTTTCCTAAAATTTTTCTAAAAAGTCCTAAAATTCCTACCTAAAATTTTCCAGAAGTATGCTATGATCCCTGGTATAGGCATGTGACTGCCAATACCAATCCTCTTCAATTCTCTGCACATATTTTGCTGAGATATATGCCGTAGGTCAGGAACAGCCTTCATTAAAGCCCTGGGTTATTTCGCCTTTTGAGAAACCACGTCACTTTGCTAATTTCAAAATTATTGCTCCAGCCAGATGGCTACCCACAATAAGAACTCCACAAAAAATCCTTTGACCCACAATAAGAACTCCACAAAAATTCCTTTGTTCTTCCCATCGTTATCCACATTACTGATGAGTAGGAGTCTTAAATAGTTGTCCAGATCCTAGGTTCCCAAACGGTGAGGTGCATTTCCCAAGGGAGGCGCGAGCCTCGGCTATAGGTTTGAAAATGCAGTTAATCCAACAAGCAGAAGAAACTCAAATATTTGCGTTGCAACTCGATGAATCAACCGATGAGGGCCACGGATCGCCTAGGGATCAACGTTGGAGGCGCGAGCCTTGGCTATAGGTTTGAAAATGCAGTTAATTCAACAAGCAGAAGAAACTCAAATATTTGCATTGCAACTCGATGAATCAACTGATAATGGCCACGGATTGCTTAGTGATCAACGTTCGTCACTGCCACGGAGGAATATCAGGTTCGATTCCAGGCAGGTACGAATGCTCGAATCACTAAATATCCACCGTGGGTCAGATGGGCACGGCATGTTAAGTCGTCGCACCCGGGCACTGTCCGCCCTGTAACAAATAAAGGCGTCTCCCACCCCCTTTCTACCTTGCTTTTGTGTCACTTTCCTATCGGGCACTCTAGCCCAAATCTCCTAGCTTCCTATTTCTAAGGGTTGTTTAAGACCTGGGATCAGACACTCCCTTCCTAAAATCGTCTACGTATGATCTGATCTGATCTGAATCAACCGATATTTCATCACAGGCTTAGCTTTCTTGTTACACGAGATATTCCAGGGAAGGATATATTAGAGAAGAGTTTCTGTTTTGTAAAACAATCTTGACAATAACTACAGGTGAAGACATATTCGCTGTACTTAACGAATTTGTCTGTGTTGAAGGCTTGACTTGGACTAATTGTATAGGTTTATGCACCGACTGCGCTGCAGCTATGACAGAGAAGGGTAGTGGCCTTGTGACTCGAGTGAAAGCTGTAGCTCTGGCAGTAAAATGGACTCATTGTATGATACATCACGAACGTTTGGCTGCCAAAAAAAAAAAAAAAAAAAATGCAACCAGATATACACAGTGTTCTTACGGATGCTGTTCAGATTGTTAATTACATCAAGTCTCGGCCAGTTCAGGCTCATTGCTTTACTGAACTTTGTGAAGAAATGGGATCTGAACATAAGCATCTGCTTTTTCATAGTGAAGTCAGGTGGCTGTCGCGTGGAAAAGTTCTGCAGCGTCTTTTCGAGTTGTGTGATGAAATTAGAATTTTTCTGCTTGGGAAAACGGAATTAGCAGAGCATTTGCGTAATGTCGAATTTTTAGCAACACTGGCCTATTTGGCAGACATTTTTGAAAAACTAAACAGTTTGAATGTGTCACTGCAAGGAAAGATCTAAAATATTCTGGATACGCAGTACAAAATGAAAGGCTTCGTGAAGAAATTAGATTTTGGAAAGGTCGTATGGACTGTGAGGTTACTGAAATGTTTCCATTGTTTACAAAATGTTTAGCAGAGGAAGCTGGTGATAGCTTTACTACAAAGTTTGTTGTGAAAAGAGTAGCGGTGCACCTATCAGCACTGAAAAACCAATTTGAAGACTACTTTCCCCAAATCGACAGCCGCACCCACGATTGGCTTTGAGATCCATTCTCCGTAACAGTGAATGATGTGCCAGAATTAAGCATGGTTGGTCAAAAGCAATTACTTGAACTTTCGAGTGACAAGACACTAAAAATAGCATTTCACAAAACCCCACTACCAGAATTTTGGCTTTCAGTTCGAAGCGAGTATAAAGAACTTACAAAAAGTGCTCTGGAAGTGCTCCTTCAATTTCCAACAAGCTACCTGTGCGAAGCTGGATTTTCAGCAGTAGCTGCAGTTAAAACGAAATGCAGAAATCGTCTTAATGTGGAGTACGACCTGCATGTGGGACGACACAGTTAGAATAAAAACAATGATCGTTTGTGCAATTCAAAACAAGCCCAAGTTTCACGTTGATGTGTACAGTTTGTGAAAATATGGAAAACATTTTTTTAATTTACATTATTATAACTTTATTCAGGAGTAATAAACTCTTGGTTGTATATTACCCACTGTATTTGTGCAAAGTGATGTAGGTACGTATATTTGTATTTTTAGTAGCATAGTTGTATTTTTGCTTTATATTTTCAATCAAGGCTTACTGGTATCATTGAATTCGTAATAAAAGAAAATAAATACTGATTATAGAGCAATGAACACCTGTGCGTATAATGGGGGGGGGGCATTTCAAGCTATCCCCGATGGAAAAGGGTTGGGAACCACTGGTCTAGATCATGTGATAGCGCACGTGACTACATTTTTTTGCTTATACGCTGCATAAGTGACATATGTACATCTGCGTAAATTTTTCTTATTTAGTGGCCGGTGTGTGTACATCGCAAAACATATCTGAATTTGAACAAAAAAATGATGCACATTGTCAGTCTTTGTAATAAATTATACTGCATTCTTCTCACTTCTCTCATGTAAAAACTGCTTGACTCTGAAAAATTTTACCATGTTGTTAAAAATGATAAGGATTTCTATCATTTTCAAACAATACGGTAAATACAATACACACATTTCACCAAAAAGCATAGCATGTTCTGTACTTGTTGTTACAAAAATTTTGTAGCATCCATAGCATTAGTTCACAAATCGAAAAAAAAAATTGAGAATGCTATCTCAATCAAATGCTGTGTGGTTTACTTCTAATAGAGGTAAGCACTTAAAACTGGCTTGCCTTTTTTTTTTTTCTTGGTTTTAGGAAAAAAAAAAAGAAAAGAAAAAAAAAGAAGATTAAGAAGTATCGGTCGCCACAGTGGTCTAAGCGCTGGGGCTTATGACCATTCGTCTGAGATGGGTCCGGGTTCAAATCACATGAGGCGTGGATGTTGTGTTTGTCTTAAGGCACTGGCTCTCTCCCTTCCCTGAGTCAGTTGCCCTAAATTAGGAACGGACGACTGCTTATAGCCCATTGAGTTGCCACGGTGGTTGTTAAACCCCCAACCAAAAAAAAAAAAAGTTGTTTGTTGCCAGTTCCCAACATTAAATTCATCTGATTTTAGCGGTGGCGCTGTGGTCTAAGCGCTGGCATCTAATGATATGTCCGAGATGGGTCCAGGTTCGAATCCTGGTGAGGCATGGATGGTGTGTGCATCTTATGGCACTGTCTGTACTCCCTTTGTTGCCCCGGTGGTGCAGTGGTCTAAGCGCTGGCTCATGACCATTCATCCGAGATGGGTCCAGGTTCGAATCCCGGTGAGGCATGGATGTTGTGTGCATCTTATGGTCTGTACTCCCTTTGCTGCCCTGGTGGTGCAGTGGTCTAAGCGCTGGCTCATGACCATTCGTCCGAGATGGGTCCAGGTTCGAATCCCGGTGAGGCATGGATGTTGTGTGCATCTTATGGCACTGTCTGTACTCCCTTCGCTGCCTCGGTGGCGCAGTGGTCTAAGCGCAGGCTCATGACCATTATTCGTCCGAGAAGGGTCCAGGTTTGAATCCTGGTGAAGCATGGATGTTGTGTGCATTTTATGGCACTGTCTGTACTCCCTTTGCTGCCCCGGTGGTGCAGTGGTCTAAGCGCTGGCTCATGACTATTCGTCCGAGATGGGTCCAGGTTCGAATCCCGGTGAGGCATGGATGTTGTGTGCATCTTATGGCACTGTCTGTACTCCCTTTGCTGCCCTGGTGGTGCAGTGGTCTAAGCGCTGGCTCATGACCATTCGTCCGAGATGGGTCCAGGTTTTGAAATCCGGCGAGGCGTGGATGTTATGTGCATCTTATGGCACTGTCTGTACTCCCTTTGCTGCCCCGGTGGTGCAGTGGTCTAAGCGCTGACTCATGGCCATTCGTCCGAGAAGGGTCCAGGTTTGAATCCCAGTGAGGCATGGATGTTGTGTGCATTTTATGGCACTGTCTGTACTCCCTTTGCTGCCCCTCGAATCCCGGTGAGGCATGGATGTTGTGTGCATCTTATGGCACTGTCTGTACTCCCTTTGCTGCCCCGGTGGCACAGTGGTCTAAGCCCTGGCTTATGACGATTCGTCCGAGATGGGTCCAGGTTCGAATCCCGGTGAGTCATGGAAGTTGTGTGCATCTTATGGAACTCCCTTCCCTGGGACCAGGGACCCTATGGATGTTGTGTGCATCTTATGGCTCTCCCTTCCCTGGAACCAGTGACCCTAAATTAAGGACAGGTTACTGCTTATAGCCCATTTAGTTGCTCACAGTGGTCATTAAACCTTCGGTAGAACCAGTGGCCTTACATTAGGGACGGGCGACCCATGAGATGCTCACGGCAGTCACTAACCCCCCCCCCCGAAAAAAATCGGTGGCAGGTTTAGAGCTAGCGGTGCCCTTTTACACACCAAGCCCCCCCCCTCGCACACACTTTACCCAGTATCCTTGAAAAATAACTTTTTTAGTTGCCGCATATCCCTATTCCCCATACCCATTTTCACTTTCTGACACAGTATGAGAAAGTTGTAATTGCCAAAAAATTCAAATTCGTTTCACAGTTTTGTGTATGTTGTTGACGCCGTAACTCTAGAACCATCGTAGCTATTGAGACTAAATTCGATATTCAAGTGTTTTGTGATACCCTCATGGGGTTGGAAAAAAGTTAGAAGTTACGAATAAAAGTCTTTATTGAGGAAGTAAAGTGGGAACTTTTGTAAAAACAGTTACCAATATTTCCTCTAAGCGGTCATCAACAATGCCCGCCGAACCCAATGAGCCGGGCAGGCATCAAAACCACTTGGGCAAATTTTTTTTTTCCTCAGCTTCTCTTACTAATGCAGTAGAAGTTGGAACTTGGATTGGAACCCTTGTTTGTTTGTTTTTCTAATGCCCCAATTTTTACCTCCGTTCTTTCCTCAATTGATTTTAAATAAAAACAATTATTAAAAACATTTCATAAATTAAAATTTTTATTATATAAAAAGTGAGAAGTTCAAACTTACTTTTGGAATGCGTACAATTTAACTGACCAGCGGCTTACAATTTAACTCACCGTAATGCCTTTCCCCCGCTAACTAGCATGGGAGCATTAGTTAGTACAATGAACTTGGTTACAGTTTGCTGTGATTGGTTGGCGCTGATGTGTTGTTTTGAGAAAAGACTCAATATCTGCCTCTTTCTCGGCGTAGGAAAATCACTAAACGCATTCTCGCCTTCACTGTCTTCTGGCAAGAAGCCTTTCAGAATGCAGAGGACAATGAGATGAACATAGAAGGAGGCAAACAGCATTTAAGAAAAGTGTGATTTTAACATTTGAGAGCCCGAATAACGGCATTTAAGAAAAGTGTGATTTTAACATTTGAGAGCCCGAATTTTATTTATTTATTAATATTTTTGCAAGTAATTGGTTTTCGATTTATGAAGATTAATTAGGGATTTGGGAATTTTAATCTAAAATGCTTACCGCGTGGAAGATATTTCAGCTGCGCAGAGGAAGTTAAGTAACTGGCGGCAGCGAGCGCGCAGCTTTAAAGAAACGTTGATAATTACTGAAGCATAGTAATATATTACATACAGTTAGTTTATGGCACTAAACTACTGTATGTAACATATTACTGCATTTAATATGTTACGTACAGTTAGTTTATGGCACTGCTTTAATTGATATTTATTATTGTCTTCAGTAGTGTGTCCAGCGGGGTGAATGGCGCTATCATCCCCTTAAAAAAGATTTTTCATCTTTAAATGGCCATGATCATAATTAATGAATGTATTTATTATAGTAATAAATGCACAGATTTTCATAAAAAAATTATAACAATTGAAATTTGCTGTAAATTTGGAGATTAAATGTTCTGTTCTGTCTTCAGAGAGAGAGAACAGAAAGAGAAAATAAAACTAGAATTTCAGAAACAGAGGAAGCTCAGATCGGAAGGGAAAAGAGATTTTGGCTGATCATGAAAAACAATGGCTGTGCTTTGTTTAATGTAATATTTCACAAACTTCCGAGAAAAAACAGCCAATAAGACAATGAATGGCTATGGAATGACTTGGTGAAGTGAAGTAAATGGAAGTTTCAACAGAAGCGGGAATCGTGCCTTGAGAAAGAATAAACAAATATTTTAAAGAGAAATTGCTAATCATATTGGTAAGGAATGATTCCATAATTCAAACTGGAAATATATTTTTCCATTAAATTAAGCTGTCTGAATAGAAGATCTCAAATGCTTTTGTGAAAAATTCTATCGAGACTTGATATTTAAAATGCACGGTTTTGTTTCCTCGCAAAGCAGGCGATTGAACGCCAGGAAAGCAATACAAATTTTTCATTTGTTTTTTCCACTTCGTGATTTAAAAATTTAGCCTAGTTTTCTTCATGTAAAAATATTCTAAAAAGATGTGCAATGCCAGAGAGGGTGAGGTCCCCTCCCGGAAACGGCCATTCGCCCCTTCCCCCGGAGATATTTTACGTTACCTAGCCAAACGTTAATAAATTCAGGCTATAATGAAAAAAAAATGTTCCGTTTCTTTTGATATGCTACAAATATTTCTCCAGTTATGTATTTTTTAATATTTGTTCAAATATTATAGTTTATTTTGCTAAAAAGTGTATTAAGATGCATGTAGAAAACTTGCCCCTCTAAGGTTTCATTTGCCGCCCCTCCCCATCCCCTTGTCAAAAATTCCTGAAAGAAAAACTGTGTGTGGGAACTCCCACAAAGATCAGTTCATATGTAGAGAATTTTAGGAAGGGAGTGTCTGACCCCAGGTCTTAAACAACCCTTAGAAATAGGAAGCTAGGAGATTTGGGCTAGAGTGCCCGATAGGAAAGTGACACGGAAGCGAGGTAGAAAGGGGAAAGAAGACGCCCTTATTCATAACCGGGGGACCAGTACACAGGGCCCGACTGCCTAACGTGCCCATGACGCACGGCCGATATTTAGTGGATCGAACCTGAGGGTTTTCTGTGGCAGTCACGACGCTAACCACAAGTCTCTGTATCAATCTTTTATTACGTTTTTGACCAGTGCAACACTCCTCCCTCCCTCGTGTAAGCTCTTGGACCCATCCCTGCATGCCGTGTAGAATCTGCTGAGATATATCATCAGATTTCATTACACTGACAGTTCCTCCAAGACCCCGAACGCGGATGAAATCAATTAGCGTATCTCGTCAAACCAGCTTTTCCAAAGCCATTTTACTCCTACGGTAACTGCCTTCTGATTCCCTCTTTAAAATGGACTGAGTGAGGAAAACGAAATTTTAAGGGAGAGATGGGCAGTCCATTAAATACCAAATTAAAGAGCAATGCATTCTAAGCAACTGTTCCGGAAATAGCAGCCTCATTTCCGAGCTCAGTTGTAGTGTAATACTAAGTAATAACAGTGCTTGAAATGGAAATTCTTTGCTCATATTTAGCAAAAATTATCCGGAAAAAATACCTTCGCCAGAAAATCTCCAAAACTGAAAAGTAAAATAAAAAATCCCTTGAAGAAAAACCTTGTTGTTTGAAACTGTTTTTGACAATTCCGAGGAATATTATTGCACCGTAAGTCAGACAGGATGGCGATAGATTTCAGTTGGTTTTTTGTAGATCCAGCGGGCACTATGCTACATCAAGGATTGGGGTTAGACTTGTTTGTAACGGGAAGTCTGTGCCCCGGAACCAACGAATTAATGAGACTTCCGAACCTTGGCTAGTCATAGTGATTCATCTGGACTTGAACCCAGAACTTTAATAATGAGGTTTCAAGCCGAGAAGGCAGCCCCCTTCCAATAGGAACTTTCATGAAATAGAAAGTCGGACAATTAGAATCTCCGCAATTAGAATGAATATTCAGTCTTAAATTGATATCTATCTCGCCAACCTCAAAAAAAAAAAAAAAAAAAAAAAAAAAATTCAAAGTGGAAAAAAGTTTATACCCATTGCTGCAAAACTAAAATTTGTTTTTTTTTTTTTATTGGAGGTTTAACGACCACCGTGAGCAACTCAATGGACTATAAGCAGTCGCCTGTCCCTAATTTAGGGTCACTGGTTCCAGGGAAGGGAGAGAGCCAGTGTCGTAAGACAAACACAACAGCCATGCCACACCGGGATTCGAACCCGGACCTCGTTCGGACGAATGGTCAGAGGCCATCGCTTAGACCACTGCGGCAACTAAAATTTGTGTTTAATCTATGTATTACTCCCAATTCTTCATTCTATGAAGAAACTCTTCAAATTGAATATATTAAATTGCCGCCCCGGTGGCGCAGTGGTCTAAGCGGTGGCCTCTGATCATTCGTCCGTAAGGGGTCCGGGTTCGAATCCCGTGAGGCATGGATGTTGTGTTTGTCTTACGGCACTGGCTCTTTCCCTTCCCTGGAACCAGTGACCCTAAATTAGGGACGGGCGACTGCTTATAGCCCATTGAGTTGCTCGCGGTGGTCGTTAAACTTCCAATCAAAAAAAAAAAAAAAAATATTAAATTAATGACAAAATAAAAATTACAGACACCTATAGTGGATGGTCTGGGATTTGGCAAGATGTGCTATAGGTAGCTTCATTTCCATCAGTTGAAGGATTAAACCATGAAGCTACCCATAGCACATCTTGCCAAATCCTCAGACCATCCACTATAGTATTTGGCTGGGGATTTGGCAAGATGTGCTATGGGCAGGGCCCGATTTACTACATGCGAGGCCCAGGGCACAAAACATTTCCGGGGCCCCCTCCTTATTCTCTTTCGACCAAATAATAGTCACTGTGTGCAGAGTAGCAGAATGTACACATACATGCGTACGCTGATAGTTTCCAAATCACTAGCAGGTTTGCAGATAGTTTTTGCATGTAGATTAAAAAAATTAAAATGTTAAGCCTATATACAGCAATTAAAACACTTACTCAACGCTGTACTCAGATTAATATACTTAATTCTATTTTAACTGAAGAACTTAATTATTTTTCACATCTTCTGAGTTCTTTTGTTTTTAAAGGCCTGTTCTCAATGTATACGAACTGTACTATAAGTTTTGTTTACACAGAATTTAAATTTTATTGCCAGGTTCCTCTTTCAGTTGCCAATTAAATAAAAATATTTCCTTATGCATTTTGTAAGTCCAGTATTTTTGAATTAACTTGTTGAAAATCATATTTATAATTTTTGAAGGTTCATTGATAGAACTGTTTTTCTGGATATAAAAACTTTCTTTAATTAATCTCTTGTTTTTATGAGGTTCGTAGTCCAATATTTTAATATTTTGCCATAATATTTTGCAAGTTCATTTTACACACATTGCTGCACATCCGATTGGAATGTACTATATTGTCCTCATTGGAATCTGTAATGTTCTAATAATTATTTGTTTTATTAATTTTACTTTAAATTATCTAATTCTATTGTTATCATGGTTTGTGGGTTGGCAGCGAGTTTTCTGTTTCAATAGCTGTGTACGCAGATACATTTTATTTTTATACAACTCTGGCTGTGCGGGGACAACTGGTTGATCAGTAGTTTGTGGTGTTAATGACCCCCATAGACTCTAACTGTAACAATATATCTAGACATCTTAATTTTAGTGAATATTGTGGTCTTGCAATGTACTGATTCTTGCGTCTAGAACATCAGAACAATGCATCCAACAAAAAATTTGAACTAAAACAAGAAAAAAAAATCCATGGTGACCTCCACTGGACTTCCTCATAAATAGAGATGAGAAGCTGCATAAAAAATTAAAAAAGTGCTATGGGAACTCCTACTTCCAGCTTCCCGGTTTCTACCAAGATTAAATCAGCGCATCATGATCAATATATCAGAAAACTGCAAAACATAAAATTTTGTGTTGATGAGAAAAAGTCTGAGTTACAAAAAAAAAATAACAAAACAAAAAACATAATAATAATAATCTGAAAAGCTGAGAGGAACACCTAGTCCGGTTCAATTTTTGGTAAATGTGTTGTACTTCGGCGTCCTAAATTATTTGGTCAGAAAAGTTGTAAAATTAAAAAAAAAAAAAAAAAAGCATATTAAAGATGTTTACCGAAAAACTTACCGTCAAGTAGTCCAAGTAGGATGAGTAAACACGCTGCGGTGACGACCTGAAGCTTTGCTCCGTTGAAAGGAAGGTTTGCTGCAGCTGGGAACTCATGGGCAGAAGAGTACAACAGGAATCAGGTACGCTCTTGTCAGGAAAGAGTAACAGAATATACTGCTACGCTAAAGAATGTAGTTTGTAATTTCTGTCTCACTTTTTAAAGAAGCATGCAGAGACTGTCTTCGTTCTTTGGCATGTAATTCCGTGATATGAAATAGTAAGTACGCACATGCCTTTCTTGTTTCTAGAAAAGCATTAGAGTAAGTGTCGCATTCTCTCTAACGGAAGTTAGATGGCAAGTTTAAAAGTGAAAGTTTGATTACTAAATAAAAAAATAAAAAGCTTCCACAGAGAAATGAGTTCATACATTCAGCATCAAAAAATCCCATGTGAAAAAAACAAGAAACTGTCCGATTGCGATGTCAAGAACTGACACCGAAATGAACTATCTTCTGTAGCGTAGCACTACACTCTTTCCTGACAACAGCGTACCCGGTTCCTGTTGTACTATTCCGTCCGTGAATGTCCTGGCTGCAGCGATCCTTCCTTTCAACGGAGCCACAGCTTCATGTCAACGCCTCAGCGTTGTTTAAGGCCTCCCGCAGCGTCTGCTGACTCGTCATACTTGGATTTCAAGTTTTTCGGTAAACATCTTTAATATTCATTCTAACGATGAAAATTTTTCACCATTTCCCCTTAAATTGCATATTTTAGAATCTGTACGTCACACTTTTTAGAAATTTTACAACTTTTCCGACCAAATAATTTACCATGCTAAACTACACATTTACCCAATTTTTACCAAAATCTAATGAGCACATAATGACATGAATGTATAAATTGTCCAATGTCAAACAAAACTGACAATACGATGACAAAGGGCTGTGTTTGGGCACCAGATCTTTTTATTTGTAATAACTCGGTTACTATTCCTTATTTTTAGGAATGAATAAAAACAATTGAAAATTTACCTCCTATATCAGGACGAAACAGTTGGGTTGAATATTTTTCTTCTACATTTCCTAGATGCAAAGTCATGTATCAGAGAATCATAATTTAAAGACTGTGTCACATCACTCTCCAAAGACAGCAGAGCTAATGATGCCAGTTTCGTTTGTCGCATGGTTGATCGTAAGGGATTTTTAAGTCTTTTCAGCAAAGAAAATGATCTCTCACTTGTACAATTTGAAATCGGTAATGTCATGAACATTCTAAGTGCAGCCTCAGTGTTCGGAAATGTGGCTTCTAAATTGTTTACCTTCAAAGTTTGCAGCATCTGGGGAATGGTTGCATGCTCCCCCATCATTGAGGAGAATTGCAAAAACTCATCTGCAAACTGGTCGTCAAGGTCATTGTTATAGTATTCCTGCAATGCTTTTGCCCCTTCAAAAATGTCAGATCTTGATTTTTTTGTAAAAATTCAAATTTTCTCATATTTTCATAAGCCCTTTTTCTGCTTGAAAGCTGAGTGACTAAAGCATCACAAAGCACATAATGAACCTGAGTTCTAAATATATCCCTTGCACTGAGTTCTATATGTTCACTGTTACATTCATCTAGGTGTTTATTCTTGGGCACTTTCTGTCTTCGGGAATCATGACTATGGTATTGCACATTTTCAGACACTAATGTTTTAGCTTCTTCTTCATAGACTTCAAAATTTTCCCTCACAAACTGAATGAATTCAATTAATGACTGGAAAATTTTAGGTACTTCAGAAATATTTCCTTTTGGATTCTGGCAAGTTTGATTTACACAGTTTAATCTCTGAAGTATTGTGTCCCAAACTACTGTGCTGATCTATATTTCCATTGTTCGCATTTTCTTCAGCAGTGATTTTGCTTCATCTCTTGTCTGTGGAGAATCATCTACATTTTCTGACAGAAATACTAAAACTTTCTCTATTTCACGATAATTTTTCCTCACTGATCGTGTAGCTGCAGCATCTGCACTCCATCTGGTAACTGACCGACTCTTCAGTGTGAGTGATGAATTTCCATGTGCTTCCTGGACTTTCTCCTGAAGCATCTTCGAACTGTGAGTTGATGCAGAAAAAAAAAGTATAGAGTTTTTGCAAAAATGTGAAAAAAGAGAGAACTTTACCACAACTATCTATGCTATTCACACCAATTAAATTTAAAGTATGAGCAGAACATGGCACATATTCCGCTAGTGGATTGATTTCCCTAATGCGTGGTTGAACACCAGAATACTTCCCAGACACGTTGCTGGCATTGTCATAGCTTTGGCATCTGACATTCATAATATCCAGGCCAGCCTCCTATAGAAAAGATATCATGGCATTTGTAATGTTTTCTACAGTATGTCCATGGAATGGAATAAATGTCAAAAACCGTTCTTTTGCTTCACAATCTTTGTTGACATACCTTATGATAAAAGCCAGTTGATCTATGTGTGTAATGTCTGGAGTAGAGTCAACTATGACAGAAAAATATTTTGACATTTTTATTTCATCAGTGATGGCATTAAAAACACGTACAGCCATTAATTCAACAAATTCATCCACACATGTTGAAGATAAGTAACTGGTGTTACCACTTCCTGGATTCCCACATTTTTCCAAGTGTTGAGCTAAGAATGGATCAAATTCTGCAATTAATTCTAAGCAGCCCAGGAAATTTCCATTCTGAACTGATCCAATTGTTTCATCATCACCATACATTGACAACCTACGAACTGAGAGATACTTAACTGTTGCAACAACTCTATGCAAAACATCTTGTCAGTACTTGGATTCATTCCGATACTGCATAACTCTCTGACAGTCAATGCGTGCAGAAGCATTCATGCGTGATGAATAGTCACATACTGCTTGCCTGTGTATGTGTGAATGTTCATGCTCTGTAAGACGTTCACTTGCATGCTTCCAGTCAGAAAAACCTGTGGATCCTAATGCTGTAGTGCTCCTAGCATACAATTTGCATATCCAGCAGAATAGTAAACAAGTTGATGGGGATAAAAGAAGCCAGTCGCGTTTTACCTTTTCATTATTTTTTTTTATTTTGAAAAAATTACCTTCTGTTAAAAACGTTTTTTACCACATATATCCTTCCCTGTGAATGCCAGCAACTTTAAATCTTGGACTGGTGGATTGCTGAAAAAGCATTCGCGCATTTCTTCTGTAATTTCTCCCCATAAGGCAGGAACCACTGCATTCATTGTGGAACTTGTGCTCTCTTCATTAGATGAATTCAAAAGATTTCCCAAATTAGGAGCATTTGTGATGTTAGATGATTCTGAAGTCAGATTACTGGCTTCCAAAAACAAATTACACTCAAGAGACTCACCAGTAGTAAAATTAGATGAATTTGTAGAACTTTTGGGACCAAGTGAAATATCCAATTTTTTAATGGCAAAATGTTCAATGCTACCATGCTGCAGGTCATCATCCTTCAGTTTCAATTGTTTGGCTTTCCGTTTAGCACTGCCTGATAAATATGTACGTTTTGACATAATTTAACTGTTAAATAATTCAACTTAAATATATTGTTACAACTAACTCAATTTGATTATATATAAAATTAACAAATATTCAACATTCCATCAGACTACAAAAACCGCAATGCAAAATACAACCAAGCCTTCGTATTTACAGTTACGACAACGACAAGCAGTGTGCAGGAAGTTGAAGGATCAGTTGAGTTTAGGTGCGTTCGGAAAAGCAAGAAAAGGCACGTGAATCAATGGAAGCGATCCTCCTTCTCAATGGCCACCTGAAGATTATTAAACCACTGAAACTCATTAATTGCCATGTGTTTACGTGAAATTCGAAACTCAAACTCACTGCGTGTAAGTACCACATCTATAGACACATGACTTATGAGCATGCAAAAGTAAAAAAAATAAATTTTGAATATACACACACAAAATTCCCATTAACTAAGTACACATTTAATTCAAATTTGGGGGCCCCCAAAATCGGGGGCCCTGGGCACGTGCCCCGTGTGCCCTCCCGTAAATCAGGGCCTGGCTATGGGTAGCTTCATTTCCATCAGTTGAAGGATTAAACCATGAAGCTACCCATAAGCACATCTTGCCAAATCCTCAGACCATCCACTATACACTATTTTGTGGGTGCAAAATCATCAGAAAAAGAAGAAAAATCTCGGAGAATCACCAAATCCGTAAAATTAACATTTTGCCCGTAAAACCGTAAAACAAGTCACATTTCCGTAAATTTTACGGGTAAACCGTAAAACCTGGCAGGTATGTAAACGTATGAGCTAATTAAATAGGGAATATACTCGACTAATATTTTATGAATGCGTATTTTTTTCATAAACGATTTTTTCCGTGACTTCAGAAGAACTTGGATGCTCCTGTTCATTGCGCCGCGCCCTCTCCCTCTCTTCAACCGCACCTGGTGACAGCGCAAATCCGGACGTTTGTTTGCAACAGTTTTCGCTCGTCAGAACGGACACCGATTGTTGAAACTTGAAAACTAATTGGCCCTTTATCTCTTAAACACTATGATTTTGTTTCTAGTTTTAATACATACCATTCTTTTCCCCATTTTTCTTTTAACTCAGTAAAGTAATGAACATATTTTGCATTTGAAATCAAGACAAGTTTTATAATTCTCGAACAAATGCTACACTACATTATTTGAAATTTTAACCGCATCGTAATTTTGCAAATTGCCAAGTTTTAAGGGAGTTCTGAAAAAGAAAGGAAACATACCTTACAACAGTTTTCGTCTTGATTTTTCTGTTGCAAATGCTTCGATGAGCTCACTAAAGTCCAATGAAGTCAGCAACTCGCTCTCTATTGTCATGACTGAAAAAGCATTAAGCGTATGCTTTCCATCCTGGATCGTAAGGAGTTCTTTATTCTTTTTAAAGCAGAAAAAGATCGCTCAGCTGAGCAATTTGTTACGGGAATGCAAAGAAATATTCTAAGAGCCACGTCGATATTTGGAAAAATCAAATACATTTCTTTCTCTCTTAACAAATTACACATTCTCAAAGCTGACACTTTTTGTTCTCCGAGTGATTGCAAATAATTTTTAATACGGAGACATTCGTTTAATAAATTTTCTTCTAAATCGTCTTTGTGTGCAGCCACTAAGTTTCCTGTTGCACTTCTCAGCTGTTCCACAGGAATTTGCATTAAATTAAAAAGAAAATCAAATCTCTCCGATAAAACATTGTAAGATTTACTTCAGCGTTCCATTTCGATCCTCAAACTATCTATTATGACTAAGTATGTTTGGATACGAAACCTGTCTCTTCCTGATAAATTAATTTCCTCACGTCTACTTTCGTCATGTCTTAGAGATTTCTTTTTTTTTTTCCTTCGCTGATCGTGTTTGTATTCGGTTTCATCGGAAAGTTCCAACGCTTTTTCTTCAAACACATTGAACATGTCTCTCAGCGAGTGGATAAATACTGAAAATGAATTATAAAGTTGGATAACTGTCGCAAGGTCGATTGTTTGACTCTGTAATTTTATACTTGTCGTGTTAAACCGTTCGAGAATAGCGTTCCATAGTATGACCATGAAAGCACACTCTAGATTTCGTCGCAGCCCTGCTGCTTCACTTCTGGTTGTTGGTTTCTCTGTATTATTGGCCTCTATTGCTGATAACACGTCTAATACTTCAATCCAATTCTTGCGCAAAGCAAGGCATGCGTCATAACGAGAGGTTTAGAGAGTAGCAGAAAGTTTTTTAAATGTTTTACCTTCTAATTTAATGGCTTCTATCAGCAGTTCCCAACGATGTGTGGAAGCAAAAAAAAAGTTATATAAATGCTCCACTGTAGTAAAAAGAAAGCTAGCTTGTTGACAGCTTTCTGCAACGCATACACCTACCAAGTTTAATGAATGGGCTGAGTATGGTATATACTCGGCAAGTGTGTTTAGTTTATTTATTCTTGCTTGTAAGCCGTTATATGTCCCAGACATGTTGTTTGCGTTATCGTACGCTTGCCCTCGACAGTTTTTCAAGTCAATATCATGCAAGTTCAGTGTTTCAATAACAGCATTTTCCATTTCTTCTGCTTTGTGGCCGACATTTTTTAAAAAACACAGAAAACGTTCAACGGGAACTCCCTTTTCTGTCACGTATCGTAAAACGATCGATAACTGATCACAGTGGGAAATATCTGGGGTTGAATTTACACTTGTAGAAAAATATTTTGCATTTTTTACTTCACCTACAATTATGGTGATGATATGTTTTGCCATTAAATGAATGAACTCGTTACAGATCACGGATGATAGATACGATGTTTCTATGGAGCCATTGGTCTCTTAGAAAGGGTTCAAACTCTGCTATTAGTTCAAGTGTCATCATGTAGTTTCCGTTATGAACCGAACCAAATCGCTCATCTCTACCTCTGAAAGGCAAACCGCGGCTTCCAAGTTTCTTAATCACTGCAACTACCCTTTGCAATACATCTCTCCAATAAATTATGCCCTTCTCTATTTCTTTTTTAAGCTGAGAATCAACTCTACCCAATGAATTACTTTTACCTAACATCTGCATCACACACGCGTTATGCTCTTTGAAATTTTCATGTTGCGAAAAACAAGCATTTTCATTTTTCCAGTCTGTATATCCACTTTATTGCTAAATTAGTAGTTCCTCCAAAAAGACGACATGGAGCGCAAAACACAGCTCCCTTTTTTGATGGATAAACTAGGTAGGTTCTTTCAACTACTTCCCCGTTCATTAATTTGCGTTTAAATAAGTTACTTGTAAAATAACGCACTTTGTCATTATAAATCCTTTTAGAACTTAAAAAGTCAGCATCTTTGTTTTGTTTTATGGCTTGAGAGAGTAAGAAATCAGTGGTATCATCATTTATCTTCCATTCTGCAGGATCGTCACTTACGCCGCCGCAATCAATGTAAGCATCAGGCTTCTCTGTATGATCTAAATTCGAACATGCACTTCGATCAGTTTTTTCTTCACGTACTTTTTCCGTAGCAATTAAGGAATCAACAACTGCAGAGGTTTCTTCTTCGATAGATGTAGTTGATCCAACGCATTTAACAATGAAATGTTTATCAATTTTTTGACATTGTCGTAGTTCTTCAGCAATTTTTACTTTTTTTGCAGTAACTATTTTTTTGTAATGAGCTCCACTCAGTCTCTTCCTTCCATCACTCATTGTGAGATTTTATTCGGGAAAAGAAAGATATCTTTTTCTACGGCAGTAAAGACACTATCTAGCTAGTACTTAAAGCTGCAAAAGTAGGTTTAGATAGATCGCCGAAAAAAAAGCATCCTCCGAATTCCAAAGATTTCGGGTGCCACTGCTGACTGTCATTGTGACAACCTACCTAATTAGCTGTAGGACCCCCTTTAGCCCGCAAAACCGCGGCTACTCTGCGAGGCATCGATTCGATGAGATGGCGACAGATATCCTGGGGTATCTGGTATCATAATGTCCACAGCAGGTCCTCCAGTTGCCGTACATTTCGGGGTGGTGGAGATTTAACGCGAACCCGTTTCTCCAAGTTGAACCAATAAATGTTCGATTGGGTTCATATCAGGTGAATTTGGTGGCCAAGGCATTAACAGAAAGTCACCACCATGTTCTTCGAACCACTCCTTGATGATTCTGGCAGTGTGGCATGACGCATCCTATTGGTAATGGCCATCACCAGCAGGCAACACAGTTGCCATAAATGGGTAAACTTGGTCCGCAACGATGTTCAGATACCTGACAGCTGTCAGGGATTGTGCTACTGGGATAATGGGGCCTAAAGTGCCCAAAGAAAACATCGTCCACAGCATAACACCGCCGTCGCCGGTCTGTTTCTGTCCAACAGTGCATCCAGGTGCCATAGCCTACCTTGGTAATCGGCGTATCCGCTCTCAGCCGTCTACGTGATGCACCAGGAATCTTGATTCGTCAGACCAGACCACTTTCTTCCAATTATCCACGATCCAATCTCGATGATGTTGAGCCCATTTCATGAGTTGTTGGTGATGACATGCAGTGAGTTTGGGAAGGCGGTTGGGTCTTCGGTCACGCAGGCCTATGCGCAGAAGGCTGCAATGAACTGTGTTCTGTGACACATTGCCCTAATCACCACTGTTGTAGCAGCGGATGATTTGTTGCATTGTGGCCCTGTGGTCGCTGTGAACAATGCGTGACAGTCTCCGCTCCCCTCTGGCATCAACAAGCTGCGGACGACACACGGCTGGACGATTGTTCGTCGTTTGGCCATCTGTTTACCACTTTTGATACGTACTCACTATAGCGGCATGTGAACAGCCCACAAGCCGCGTGACGTTTCCTAGATCGTAGTTCCGAGGCGCCGTGCAATCACAATTTGTCCTTTATCAAACTCCGATAAATCGGCAGCTTTTTCCATTCTGACTTTGAGCGCTCCACTAACCGAAAGCTGGTCCTCGGGTTGTATATACAGTATACTGCTCTGTGAACTTCACCCGCGCCACCGTTCGGTCTCCAGGCGCCCTTATTCCTCTAGGCTGGAGGTGGTCATAATGTAATGGCTCATCGCTGTATATCCTACAGTCTCTCTCTCTCTCTCTCTCTCTCTCTCTCTCTCTCTCTCTCTCTCTCTCTCTCTCTTTATTGTTTTAGCTTTCGGAGAAGTAGTCCCCCCCTGAAATGTTTGTATTCCGTGGTCCATGAGAGAAAGTAGCAACGCCTTACGTAATCAGTCCTTGATTAGGGTTGGAACCAGTATCACTAACTCAGATAAAATCCGCCACAACAATTTTAGTCATTCGGGTTGCTTCTGCGTGCGTATATGTGTGTATACGTCAGAGGAAGTGATGAAAATTATATCTTTTCTGCCAGTAATCATCTGTCTCTACTTTTCATTTCCAGCGAAGTAAATGTCAGTTCGCCATGAATTCTGAAGACGAGACTTTTACGTTCAGTGAGAAAAATTTACGATGCAATTCCTTCGAGGCGTTTGAGGATATGAGGCAAAGGGGAGAATTTTGCGACCTAACAATAAGGATTAAAAATCGGACGTTAATTGCCCATCGAGTGATTATAGCTGCAGGTATTCCGTATTTTAGATCGGTGTTTCACAGCTGTCAGGAAGAAATCTGTCTTGGCAACCTGGATTATATGGTGCTTGAATCTTTGTTATGCTTTGCCTATAGCGGTGAAGTTAAGATCTCGGAAGAAAATGCAGAATCTCTTTTGGTTGCGTCGCAATTTTTAGGCCTCGACTCATTGCGCGATACCTGCATTGAGTTCGTATCAAAAAGACTAAGACTTAACAACGTTGTGAAGATAAATATACTCGCCTATGATTTTGGTAACCAGAGCTTGATTAAAAGTACCAACAGAGCTTTATTCAGAAGAATTTCGAAGAATTGTCCAGGTACAAGATTTTGCGAATTTGCCTTTTTCGTGCGTTAAAGAAATGATTTCCCAAGATGATCTAAACGCGTCCAGCGAAGAAATTGTGTTTAATTCAGTTCTCAGTTGGGTAAAGTTTTCACCAACAGAAAGAAAGGATATGTTGTCAGAATTGCTGAAAGAAGTTCGCATGATTTACTTACCGACTGACTACTTGATGGGGCAGGTTGCTTCTGAAGAACTAATTAAATCTTGCCATACGTGCAGTGCATTAATAGAAGAAGTTAAAAACTATTGCTGGGAAACAAAAGAAGAATCAGTGAGTTCGAGCTTAAAGACAAATGCACGAAAAGTGAGTAGTATCTTTGCTAGTTGTTGGTTGGCCAAGTCCGGAATTTCCGTGTACCAGGTTGACTTTGTCAACAGCCGATGGCATAATGTTGAATGTAAGACATCAAGAAATGTTGTTCATGTTGTTGCTGTTAGCGGCAAGATATATTTCTTTTTTGAAGAAACAATTCAAACTTTTGACCCAGCTACTCTGGAGTGGCAACAGCTAGAACAAAGGCATGAGCACATTAAAGACGCAACCACTGCTTTGTACGAAGACATGATTTACGTCTTCAGTTCATCAAATCTCGAATTTAGAGATAAAGTGCGTTGTTTTGACACGCGGAGAAACATCTGGCTGCATGAAGGAAAAATGAAGACGGGGCGCTATTTCACAGCGGCTGCTACGGTGGAAGAACTCATTTACGTCACCGGGGGTGACAGGGGAAGTATATTTCTCGGAAAACGCGTTGCCATAGTTGAAAAATATAATCTCTCAAATCATGAATGGAGAGACGTTGTTCCGATGAGGATACCGCGGAAAAGGCACTGCTGTGCAAGTACGAATGGAAAAGTTTATGTTTGTGGAGGGGGAAACAAAGATGACGTCTTAGGTTCAGCCGAAATGTACGACCCACTAACAGATTGCTGGAATTGTATTTCTTCTATGTTCATCGCAAGATGTTCTTTTTCACTGGTGGCATATAACGGCAGATTATATTCTTTCGGTGGTGATACAAAAGAAAACAATCGTAGAGGAAACATCGAAATTTACGATCCAGAAAATGCTGTCTGGCAACTTAGCATGAGTGTTCCTGAGGGTTTTATAGCCTCTGTATCAGTACTTACTCCTTGGGCTAAAACGGTAAGCATAAATCTTTTACTAATTAAATAATTTTAATTTGTTCCTAATCATACAGCTATAACTCTGAAGTGCATTAGTCCACATGCATTAGGTTTCATTCAAATGCGGTCAAACTCGTTATCAAAATATGGAGTCAAAACCAAAGAGGTTAGAATAAGATATAAGATATCTAAATCTATGATTAAAGCTTATTAAATCATTGCAATTTGTGTTTAATCATATGGTTATAACTCTGAAGTGCATTAGTCCACATGCAAATGCGGTCAAACCAGGACCAGAGTTGGAAACGGGTAAAAAGTTTCGGACCCGGACCCGTAACTGAACAGGGCAAATCTGCTTTGAATTATAAATTCGAAACTCTCTCTCTCTATATATATATATATTGTTCGTATTGTACAGGATTGGTTTCAGGAACATGCCGGTGAGTTTACTTTGCTTAGGTGGCCCCCACAATCTCCAGATCTCAACCCCATTGAGAATTTGTGGGATGAGGTTGAACGAGCCATCAGACAGCTGGATCCACAGCCCTGCAATCTCACACTCCTGGAAAGTGCTATTCATCAAGCATGGTCTAAGATTCCACAAACCACCTATTAACATCTCGTGGAGTCCATGCCACGAAGAATTGACGCAGTATTAAAGGCAAAAAGTGGCCCAACGAAGTACTGAGGGGTGGTCATAATAAAGTAGCCACTCAGTGTATATGTATATGCATATTGTATAATAATACAGACATATATATATATATATATATATATATATATATATATATATATATATATATATATATATATATATATATATCCCGGAGGACCAGACTAGGCTGCCATCTGATGCTGACCTTGGCTACGTATAACGGACGCTCCCTATCTTCTGATTCAAGGCTTCTTGAATTGGAAGAGGAACTACAAAGGATCGAGTGGGACATCGTCGGGCTAAGTGAGGTAAGGAGAAAAGGAGAAGATCTCATTGAACTGAAAAGTGGACATCTCTTCTACTATCGTGGGACAGATACTGGCAGAACTAGTGGTGTTGGATTTATAATAAACAAGAAACTGAAGGATAAAGTTGTAGAAGTTGAAAGTTCCTCTGACAGAGCTGCACGACACGTTATCCAACTCTCGAGAAGATACCAGGCTCAGATTATTCAAACTTATGCACCCACCACAAGTCATGCTGAAGAAGAAATTGAAGAATTTTATGAGGAAATTCGTGATCTAAATAATAAAGGTAAGCAGCACTTGAAGATAATTATGGGAGATTTCAATGCAAAAATAGGGCAACGGCAACAGAATGAAACTTCAGTAGGTAAATTCGGTCACGGCAACAGAAACCAGCGTGGAAATACTCTCGTACAGTTTGCAGAGGCAGAAGGGTTTTTCATCTTCAACTCCTTTTTCAAGAAAAAGCCACACAGGAAATGGACATGGAGACATCCAAATGGGACGACAAGTGAAATTGATTTTATTATGTGTAACAAAAAATTCGTCATAGAAGACTGCAGTGTGCTAAACAAGTTCAACACAGGCAGTGACCATAGATTGGTGAGATGTAAGATGCACCTCAACACTAAACTCGAACGTAGCAAGCTCATAAGACAAACAAAATGTATTGACATAACCAACCTTAAAAAACACCATAATACCTTCAAATTGGAACTAAAGAACAGATTCTCTGCTTTAGAAGGCCTAACATCGGAAGAAGTGGATATTTCTGAAGTTAACAAAAAAGTAACCAAAGCTCTTATGGAAACAGCAACAAAATTAGCTGGGTCTAAGAACAAATTGCATGTGAACAAATTATCAGGAAAAACCAAAATGTTGATGCAAAAAGAAGAGTGATGAGGACAACTAAAGAAGATGTGACTTCCAAAGTGGAATATATAGAGCTATGCAAGACAGTACGAAAAAGTATCACTGAAGACGTAAGGAAATTCAACTGTGAACTAGTAAGGAAAGCAATTGAAAACAACCAAAGCCTAAAGATAGCAAAGGGACATCTCAGTAAGGGGAAAAAACAGATTATGGCACTGAGAAAAGAAGATGGTTCTGTAACAAGAAATAGAGGCGAAATTTTGACAAGAGTGAAAGATTTCTACTCCAAATTATATGAAAGGGATGATACATGTACTCCAGACATCATGAAAGGTACCAGTACCAGAGTTCTTGCAGTCCTTCCAGCAGAAGTTGCACATGCAATCAAGAACATGAAGCGGGGAAAAGCTCCAGGAGAAGATGGAATTACTGTAGACATCATACAAGAAGCAAGTGGAGAAATCGAAACAGTACTCGCCCAAGTTTTCACTCGATGCCTTAATGAAGGGAAAATTCCTGAGGATTGGAACAACGCTACAATGATCTTGCTACATAAAAAAGGTGACATTGAGGATCTCAGGAACTACAGACCTATCAGCCTCCTATCAGTGGTTTATAAAATCTTCACTAAAGTTCTTTCATACCGCTTGAAGGTGACACTGGACATGGCTCAACCGAGAGAACAAGCTGGATTCAGGAGTGGCTACAGCACAATAGATCATATCCACGTACTGAGAGAACTAATTGAAAGAGCGAGGGAATATGAACTTCCATTGTGCATGACTTTTATCGATTATGAAAAAGCCTTTGATTCGGTGAAACCATCAGCAGTTGCAATGGCTCTGAAATCCTGCGGTATTGAAGATGCATACATTAATATTATTAATAACATCAATGAAAATGCAAGTGCAAAGATTCGGCTGTTTGAAAATACAACACACATAAAAATTGGAAAAGGAGTGAGACAAGGTGACACCATATCTCCTAAGCTCTTTAATGCCACATTGGAAAATGTCTTTCAATCACTGAACTGGGAAAACAAAGGGATAAAAATTAATGGAGATTATCTAACCCACCTTCGTTTTGCTGATGACATAGTCATTTTTGCAACTGCCCCATCAGAGCTGCAGAGTATGATCCAGGAACTTGCTGACAAGAGTAAAGAAGTGGGATTAAAAATGAACTTTCAGAAGACAAAAGTGATGTACAATGCTTTTTCAAGAAATGAAGATTTATCGATTGATGGAGAAAAGCTGGAGATAACAGACACGTACGTTTATCTTGGACAGCAGATATCAAGTGAGGGTCACATTGGTGCAGAAATTAATCGGCGTACAAAACTTGCCTGCAGAGCTTTTGGAAGAAACAGCATAATTTTCAAGAGCAATATGCCATTATGTCTTAAAAGAAAAGTGTTTGATCAATGCATCCTTCCAGTGCTTACGTATGGTGCAGAGACGTGGACCTTAGCTAAAAGAGACATACAAAGGCTGCAGACAACTCAAAGCAGCATGGAGAGGTGCATGCTTGGTGTAACCAGGAGAGATAAGAAGAGGAACTCGTGGATCCGAAAAATGACAAGAGTGGAAGACATCATGATCAGAGTTAAATCCCTGAAATGGCAATGGGCTGGACATACTGCCAGAAGGACAGACCATCGATGGACAGCCGAAATTTTAAATTGGATTCCAAGGGACAGGAAAAGACCCAGAAGAAGACCACATGGAAGATGGGTGGATGAAATTCGAAAGTATGCGGGAGTGACATGGAGGAGACTGGCACAAGATAGACCGTTGTGGGGGAAACTTGGGGAGACCTTCGTCCAGCAGTGGATTGATAATGGTTGACAATGATGATGATGATATATATATATATATATCATCATATATATATATATATATCATCAGATAAACGTACGTGTCTGTTATCTCCAGCTTTTCTCCATCAATCGATAAATCTTCATTTCTTGTAAAAGCATTGAACATCACTTTTGTCTTCTGAAAGTTCATTTTTAATCCCACTTCTTTACTCTTGTCAGCAAGTTCCTGGATCATACTCTGCAGCTCTGATGGGGTAGTTGCAAAAATGACTACGTCATCAGCAAAACGAAGGTGGGTTAGATAATCTCCATTAATCTTTATCCCCTTGTTTTCCCAGCTCAGCGACTGAAAAACACCCTCCAATGTGGCATTAAAGAGCTTCGGAGATATGGTGTCACCTTGTCTCACTCCCTTTCCAATTTTTACGTGTGTTGTATTTTCAAACAGCCTAATCTTTGCACTTGCATTTTCATAGATGTTATTAATAATATTAATGTATGCATCTTCAATATCGCAGGTTTTCAGAGCCATTGTAACTGCTGATGGTTTCACCGAATCAAAGGCTTTTTCATAATCGATAAAAGCCATGCACAATGGAAGTTCATATTCCCTCGCTCTTTCAATTAGTTCTCTCAGCACGTGGATATGATCTATTGTGCTGTAGCCACTCCTGAATCCAGCTTGTTCTCTCGGTTGAGCCATGTCTAGTGCTACCTTCAAGCGGTGTGAAAGAACTTTAGTGAAGATTTTATAAACTACTGATAGGAGGCTGATAGGTCTGTAGTTTCCGAGATCCTCAATGTCACCTTTCTTATGTAGCAGGATCATTGTAGCGGTGTTCCAATCCTCAGGAATCTTTCCTTCATTAAGGCATCGAGTGAAAATTTGGGCGAGTACTGTTTCGATTTCTCCACTTGCTTCTTTTATGATGTCTACAGTAATTCCATCTTCTCCTGGAGCTTTTCCTCGCTTCATGTTCTTGATTGCATGTGCAACTTCTGCTGGAAGGACTGGAGGAACTCTGGTACTGGTATCTTTCATGATGTCTGGATGCATATATCATCCCTTTCATATAATTTGGAGTAGAAATCTTTCACTCTTGTCAAAATTTCGCCTCTATTTCTTGTTACAGAACCATCTTCTTTTCTCAGTGCCATAATCTGTTTTCTTCCCTTACTGAGATGTCCCTTTGCTATCTTTAGGCTTTGGTTGTTTTCAATTGCTTTCCTCACTAGTTCACAGTTGAATTTCCTTACAGAATATATATATATATATATATATATATATATATATATATATATATATATATATATATATATACCATCGGGATCAGATGAAATGCTATCCCACACTCACCAACCCGCTTGACCAGCGTGGTGAGTTATGGCCAAACCCCTCCAAAATGACTCCACAACTTAAATCTTGGCCCTCAGTCTCCGGCAGCTGGAATGTACTTGGCCAAGGCAGTGGCCAGTGCGACATGAAGGCAGAGGGTGCTAAGAATCCCCGGAGGACCGGACTAGGCTGCCATTCGATGTTGACCTTGGCTACTTAGAACGGACGCTCCCTATCTTCTGATTCAAGGCTTCTAGAATTGGAAGAGGAACTACAAAGGATCACGTGGGACATCGTCGGGCTAAGTGAGGTAAGGAGAAAAGGAGAAGATCTCATTGAATTTAAAAGTGGACATCTCTTCTACTATCGTGGGACAGATACTGGCAGAACTAGCTGTGTTGGATTAATAATAAACAAGAAACTGAAGTATAAAGTTGTAAAAGTTGAAAGTTCCTCTGACAGAGCTGCACGACTCGTTATCCAACTCTCGAGAAGATACCAGGCCCAGATTATAAAAGCTTATGCACCCACCACAAGTCACCCTGAAGAAGAAATTGAAGAATTTTATGAGGGAATTCGGAATCTAAATAACAAAGGTAAACAGCATTTGAAGATCATTATGGGTGATTTCAATGCAAAATTAAAGCAAAAGCAACAGAATGAAACTTCTGTTGGTAAATTCGGTTACGAGAACAGAAATCAACGTGGAAATACTCTCTTGGAATTTGCAGAAGCAGAAAGGTTTTTCATCGTGAACTCCTTTTTCAAGAAAAAGCCACACAGGAAATGGACATGGAGACATCCGAATGGAACGACAAGGGAAATTGATTTTATTATGTGTAACAAAAAATTCGTCATCGAAGACTGCAGTGTGCTAAACAAGTTCAACACAGGTAGTGACCATAGATTGGAGAGATGTAAGATGCACCTCAACACTAAACTCGAACGTGGCAAGCTCATAAGACAAACAAAATGTATTGACATAAGCAACCTTAAAAAACACCATAATACCTTCAAGTTGGAACTGAGGAACGGATTCTCTGCTTTAGAAGGCCTAACATCGGAAGAAGTGGATATTTCTGAAGTTAACATAGAACTCACCAAGGCTCTTATGGAAACCGCAACAAAAATAGGTGATACTAAGAACAAGTTACATATCAAGAAAATTTCAGGAAAAACAAAAACGTTGATGTAAAAGTGAAGGAGATGAGGACAAATAAAGACGTAACTTCCAACGTGGAATATATAGAGCTATGCAAGACAGTGAGAAAAGGTATCACTGAAGACATAAGAAAATTCAATTGTGAACTAGTGAGGAAAGCAATTGAAAACAACCAGAGCCTGAAGAGAGCAAAAGGACATCTCAGTAAGGGAAGAAAACAGATTATGGCTCCGAGAAAAGAAAATGGTACTGTAACAAGAAATAGAAACGAAATTTTGACAAGAGTGAAAGATTTCTATTCAAAACTACAGTATATGAAAGGGATGATACATCTATTCCATACATTACGACAGGTACCAGTGCCAAAGTCCCTCCAATCCTCCTTGCAGAAATTACATATGCAATTAAGAACATTGAACGGGGAAGAGCTCCAGCAGAAGATGGCATTACCGTGGACATTATACAAGAAGCTAGTGGAGAAATTGAAACTACACTCGCCCAAGTTTTCACCAGATGTCTCAATGAAGGGAAGATTCCTGAGGATTTGAACAATGCTATAATGGTCGTGCTACATAAAAAAGGTGACGTTGAGGATCTCAGGTACTACAGGCCCATCAGCATCCTATCAGTGGTTTACAAAATCTTCACTAAGGTTCTTTCACATCGCTTGAAGGTAACACTAGACATGACTCAACCGAGGGAACAATCTGGATTCAGGAGTGGTTACAGCACTGTGGATCATGTCTATGTACTGAGAGAACTAATTGGAAGAACAAGAGAATATGAACTCCCATTATGCATGGCTTTTATTGACTATGAAAAGGAAAAGGCCTTCGATTCCGTGAAACCATCAGCAGTAACAATGGCTTTCAAATCCTGCGGTATTGAAGATGCATACATTAGCATTATTAATAACATCTATGAAAATGCAAGTGCAAAGGTTCGGATGTTTAAGGATACGGCCCAAATAAGAATTTGAAAGGGAGTGAGACAAGGTGACACCATATCTCCCAAGCTCTTTAACGCCACATTGCAAAATGTCTTTCAATCATTGTACTGGGAAAACAAAGGGGTAAAGATTAATGGAGATTACTTAACTCACCTTCGTTTTGTTGATGACGTAATCATCTTTGCAACTACCCCTTCAGAGCTGCAGAGTGTGATCGAAGAACTTGCTGACAAGAGTAAAGAAGTAGGATTAAAAATGAACTTTCAGAAGACAAAAGTGATGTACAATGCTTTTACAAGAAACGAAGATTTGGCGATTGATGGTGAAAAGCTTGAGACAACGGATTCCTATATTTATCTTGGGCAGCAGATATAAGACATCATGATCAGAGTTAAATCCCTGAAATGGCAATGGGCTAGACATACTGCCAGAAGGACAGACCATCGATGGACAGCCGAAATTTTAGGTTGGATTCCAAGGGACAGGAAAAGACCCAGAAGAAGACCAAATGGGAGATGGGTGGATGAAATTCGAAAGTATGCGGGAGTGACATGGAGGAGAGTGGCACAAGACAGACCGTTGTTAAAGAAACTTGGGGAGACCTTCGTTCAGCAGTGGATTGATAATGGTTGACAATGATGATGATGATGACATATATGTGTATATACATGTAATTATATACTACGTGCGTATACACACATACCTACAGATACATCTTCTCCCCCCCCCCAACAGGAATCCCTGGGTGCGCCACTGGATTCAGAACATCTTGCATTGTGACTTTCCGAGAAATTTTTCGAGCATGGCCTTCACGGAATTTTCTTATGTGCTTATTCCTAGCCTCTTGCGCTTTTTGGGAAAGCATGCCAGTCGGTAGCATTGCATATTCAATGACCTGTGCTCCATGTATAAGTACCTGTGACGTATATTCTAAATTAAGTTTACTTTTTAGTTTCTTTCCCTATGTAAATCTTGAGTTTGTTCTGAGTTATACTTCACTCTTAACGTGATATCTTTTCTCTCAAACGAATACTGTTGGCAACATAATTGAGGTGGAATGAACGTGACGTATGCCTGTTATAAGATAAGAACCAGAGATATAAACTACGATACAACAGTTGCTTGTGGTGTGTGGTGTGTGGCGCGTTTAATGTGGAGTGTTGATACCGATTTGGTATGTGAAGTATTATATCTGTGCTGGAGAAATAAAGCATCATTTCCGTAAGTTTGACTTCTGTTTTTAAATGTTTTGTCTGGCCGTTAAGGTTTAATTTAGGAACTCTTTCATCGTATGGTGATGTTTTAAAATAACGTAGCAGTACGAAAAGACACGTTACATACCTTATACATAGTGACAGCCATATAAAACCATGGATACAGCTTAAAGAACAGATTTTCTCTTTCAAGTGCGTAAAGGTTAAATATTTTAGGATTTACTGAGAAACAGGAGATTTCGGAGAATGGTTCTAAATCTCTGTATTAAATCTTGATCAATGCCAGTTATTTCTGCTGAAAGTTTCAGGTTCTAAAAAAAGCTGCGTGGTGTATTGTTGTCAATGGAATTTCCACTTCCTTCGGAGGTCGACCTGTCTACAAGCAGTCCCATTTTCTTTTTCCAATTTTCGCGTATAAGTTATTTTCTTTTTTTTTCAATGAAGCCTTTACTTCTTTTCCTCTAATCTGTCGCTTCTTCAGATCCAGCCCATTCAAAATGTTGAGTAGGCATTCATAAAAACCTAATCCAGGCATTTAAGATGGAGAGGCCAAAGCTATATTTGGTAATATCGATTACAACCTTTCCCATCTTGTCTTCATTCCTGTATTTGCGAGTGGCATTACAAATATAACAGGTCTGCGAAAAAGTGTCAGTTACAGCATTGCATGTTTTGCCATCCACCATTGCAAATAAAAATTCTGATTTTATTATTATTTTCTTAAATAATAATAAATAAAAATGTGTACAGAAATTTGTAATAATAGTAAATAATAAAAGTTTAACAAGCGTTATGAAAACATCAAAATCCCCATTGTTCAGCCTACGTATTTAATATGATAAATTTAACTTTCATTCCAAGATTAACGTTGTGATATCGACGCATTAAGTTAATATAAATCAAATTTAATGGCTGCATTTAATTACATCTGCTTAAATAAACATCTTATTTACATTTACATGAAATTTATTGTCAGTTTATGTCGATTTGGTACGGTACTGATTCGACGTCCTGCTTTCGATAAAGAGGAAGCCCTGGTTGTAGGATGTTTTTATTGTTAATCAGCTTGGGAAAAAAGATAAATATCAGAAAAAGGCGCAAACGGCGCATGTTGCGGTTTAATTTAAGCCCCCTTCTGTCCCATATATTTATCTAAAATATACTTGCATTTTATGGATATGTTCGGACATGTTTTTTTTTTTTAAGTCACTTTAAAGTTTTCGAAATAATGAATAATTAAACATTTTTACCATAAGGAATGCTAGTTAGTAGCGTGGACACACAGTTCTCAGTATATGTATTGTTATTTATTATGTTATAAAGTTCATACCTAAGAAAGGCAACAATAGAGGTAATAGTACTAAAGAGAGTGTTTCTTTTACAGCGAAGGAAAGATAAACCGTTCCTATCGGTGAAGATGGGAAGCGGGGTCTCTCTTCTTCAAGTTCGGATGAGGATGATTATACTACGAAGGTAACTAAAAAGTCAAGAAATCTGACTCCTGAAGAGGTTCGAGTTCTTCAGTCTAGACCCGAAAGTGTGAGTATTGTGGAGGGTAGTGAGATGGCTGAAAATTGTGACAATGATGTAGAGGATAAGAATATGGAGGTTGATCATCATCATCATTGTCAACCATTATCAATCCACTGCTGGATGAAGGTCTCCCCAAGTTTCCTCCACAACGGTCTGTCTTGTGCCAGTCTCCTCCATGTAACCCCTGCATACTTTCGAATTTCATCCACCCATCTCCCATTTGGTCTTCTTCTGGGTCTTTTCCTGTCCCTTGGAATCCAATCTAAAATTTCGGCTGTCCATCGATGGTCTGTCCTTCTGGCAGTATGTCTAGCCCATTGCCATTTCAGGAATTTAACTCTGATCATGATGTCTTCCACTCTTGTCATTTTTCGGATCCACGAGTTCCTCTTCTTATCTCTCCTGGTTACACCAAGCATGCACCTCTCCATGCTTTTTTGAGTTGTCTGCAGCCTTTGTATGTCTCTTTTAGTTAAGGTCCACGTCTCTGCACCATACGTAAGCACTGGAAGGATGCATTGATCAAACACTTTTCTTTTAAGACATAATGGCATATTGCTCTTGAAAATTATGCTGTTTCTTCCAAAAGCTCTCCAGGCAAGTTTTGTACGCCGATTAATTTCTTCATCAATGTGACCCTCACTTGATATCTGCTGTCCAAGATAAACGTACGTGTCTGTTATCTCCAGCTTTTCTCCATCAATCGATAAATCTTCATTTCTTGTAAAAGCATTGAACATCACTTTTGTCTTCTGAAAGTTCATTTTTAATCCCACTTCTTTACTCTTGTCAGCAAGTTCCTGGATCATACTCTGCAGCTCTGATGGGGTAGTTGCAAAAATGACTACGTCATCAGCAAAACGAAGGTGGGTTAGATAATCTCCATTAATCTTCATCCCCTTGTTTTCCCAGCTCAGCGACTGAAAAACACCCTCCAATGTGGCATTAAAGAGCTTCGGAGATATGGTGTCACCTTGTCTCACTCCCTTTCCAATTTTTACGTGTGTTGTATTTTCAAACAGCCTAATCTTTGCACTTGCATTTTCATAGATGTTATTAATAATATTAATGTATGCATCTTCAATACCGCAGCTTTTCAGAGCCATTGTAACTGCTGATGGTTTCACCGAATCAAAGGCTTTTTCATAATCGATAAAAGCCATGCACAATGGAAGTTCATATTCCCTCGCTCTTTCAATTAGTTCTCTCAGCACGTGGATATGATCTATTGTGCTGTAGCCACTCCTGAATCCAGCTTGTTCTCTCGGTTGAGCCATGTCTAGTGCTACCTTCAAGCGGTGTGAAAGAACTTTAGTGAAGATTTTATAAACTACTGATAGGAGGCTGATAGGTCTGTAGTTTCCGAGATCCTCAATGTCACCTTTCTTATGTAGCAGGATCATTGTAGCGGTGTTCCAATCCTCAGGAATCTTTCCTTCATTAAGGCATCGAGTGAAAATTTGGGCGAGTACTGTTTCGATTTCTCCACTTGCTTCTTTTATGATGTCTACAGTAATTCCATCTTCTCCTGGAGCTTTTCCTCGCTTCATGTTCTTGATTGCATGTGCAACTTCTGCTGGAAGGACTGGAGGAACTCTGGTACTGGTATCTTTCATGATGTCTGGAGTGCATATATCATCCCTTTCATATAATTTGGAGTAGAAATCTTTCACTCTTGTCAAAATTTCGCCTCTATTTCTTGTTACAGAACCATCTTCTTTTCTCAGTGCCATAATCTGTTTTCTTCCCTTACTGAGATGTCCCTTTGCTATCTTTAGGCTTTGGTTGTTTTCAATTGCTTTCCTCACTAGTTCACAGTTGAATTTCCTTACAGAATATATATATATATATATATATATATACCATCGGGATCAGAGGAAATGCTATCCCACACTCACCAACCCGCTTGACCAGCGTGGTGAGTTATGGCCAAACCCCTCCAAAATGACACCACAACTTAAATCTTGGCCCTCAGTCTCCGGCAGCTGGAATGTACTTGGCCAAGGCAGTGGCCAGTGCGACATGAAGGCAGAGGGTGCTAAGAATCCCCGGAGGACCAGACTAGGCTGCCATTCGATGTTGACCTTGGCTACTTAGAACGGACGCTCCCTATCTTCTGATTCAAGGCTTCTAGAATTGGAAGAGGAGCTACAAAGGATCACGTGGGACATCGTCGGGCTAAGTGAGGTAAGGAGAAAAGGAGAAGATCTCATTGAATTTAAAAGTGGACATCTCTTCTACTATCGTGGGACAGATACTGGCAGAACTAGCTGTGTTGGATTAATAATAAACAAGAAACTGAAGTATAAAGTTGTAAAAGTTGAAAGTTCCTCTGACAGAGCTGCACGACTCGTTATCCAACTCTCGAGAAGATACCAGGCCCAGATTATAAAAGCTTATGCACCCACCACAAGTCACCCTGAAGAAGAAATTGAAGAATTTTATGAGGGAATTCGGAATCTAAATAACAAAGGCAAACAGCATTTGAAGATCATTATGGGTGATTTCAATGCAAAAGTAAAGCAAAAGCAACAGAATGAAACTTCTGTTGGTAAATTCGGTTACGAGAACAGAAATCAACGTGGAAATACTCTCTTAGAATTTGCAGAAGCAGAAAGGTTTTTCATCGTGAACTCCTTTTTCAAGAAAAAGCCACACAGGAAATGGACATGGAGACATCCGAATGGAACGACAAGGGAAATTGATTTTATTATGTGTAACAAAAAATTCGTCATCGAAGACTGCAGTGTGCTAAACAAGTTCAACACAGGTAGTGACCATAGATTGGAGAGATGTAAGATGCACCTCAACACTAAACTCGAACTTGGCAAGCTCATAAGACAAACAAAATGTATTGACATAAGCAACCTTAAAAAACACCATAATACCTTCAAGTTGGAACTGAGGAACGGATTCTCTGCTTTAGAAGGCCTAACATCGGAAGAAGTGGATATTTCTGAAGTTAACATAGAACTCACCAAGGCTCTTATGGAAACAGCAACAAAAATAGGTGATACTAAGAACAAGTTACATATCAAGAAAATTTCAGGAAAAACAAAAACGTTGATGTAAAAGTGAAGGAGATGAGGACAAATAAAGACGTAACTTCCAACGTGGAATATATAGAGCTATGCAAGACAGTGAGAAAAGGTATCACTGAAGACATAAGAAAATTCAATTGTGAACTAGTGAGGAAAGCAATTGAAAACAACCAGAGCCTGAAGAGAGCAAAAGGACATCTCAGTAAGGGAAGAAAACAGATTATGGCTCCGAGAAAAGAAAATGGTACTGTAACAAGAAATAGAAACGAAATTTTGACAAGAGTGAAAGATTTCTATTCAAAACTACAGTATATGAAAGGGATGATACATCTATTCCATACATTACGACAGGTACCAGTGCCAAAGTCCCTCCAATCCTCCTTGCAGAAATTACATATGCAATTAAGAACATTGAACGGGGAAGAGCTCCAGCAGAAGATGGCATTACCGTGGACATTATACAAGAAGTTAGTGGAGAAATTGAAACTACACTCGCCCAAGTTTTCACCAGATGTCTCAATGAAGGGAAGATTCCTGAGGATTTGAACAATGCTATAATGGTCGTGCTACATAAAAAAGGTGACGTTGAGGATCTCAGGTACTACAGGCCCATCAGCATCCTATCAGTGGTTTACAAAATCTTCACTAAGGTTCTTTCACATCGCTTGAAGGTAACACTAGACATGACTCAACCGAGGGAACAATCTGGATTCAGGAGTGGTTACAGCACTGTGGATCATGTCTATGTACTGAGAGAACTAATTGGAAGAACAAGAGAATATGAACTCCCATTATGCATGGCTTTTATTGACTATGAAAAGGAAAAGGCCTTCGATTCCGTGAAACCATCAGCAGTAACAATGGCTTTCAAATCCTGCGGTATTGAAGATGCATACATTAGCATTATTAATAACATCTATGAAAATGCAAGTGCAAAGGTTCGGATGTTTAAGGATACGGCCCAAATAAGAATTTGAAAGGGAGTGAGACAAGGTGACACCATATCTCCCAAGCTCTTTAACGCCACATTGCAAAATGTCTTTCAATCATTGTACTGGGAAAACAAAGGGGTAAAGATTAATGGAGATTACTTAACTCACCTTCGTTTTGTTGATGACGTAATCATCTTTGCAACTACCCCTTCAGAGCTGCAGAGTGTGATCGAAGAACTTGCTGACAAGAGTAAAGAAGTAGGATTAAAAATGAACTTTCAGAAGACAAAAGTGATGTACAATGCTTTTACAAGAAACGAAGATTTGGCGATTGATGGTGAAAAGCTTGAGACAACGGATTCCTATATTTATCTTGGGCAGCAGATATAAGACATCATGATCAGAGTTAAATCCCTGAAATGGCAATGGGCTAGACATACTGCCAGAAGGACAGACCATCGATGGACAGCCGAAATTTTAGGTTGGATTCCAAGGGACAGGAAAAGACCCAGAAGAAGACCAAATGGGAGATGGGTGGATGAAATTCGAAAGTATGCGGGAGTGACATGGAGGAGAGTGGCACAAGACAGACCGTTGTGGAAGAAACTTGGGGAGACCTTCGTTCAGCAGTGGATTGATAATGGTTGACAATGATGATGATGATGATATATATGTGTATATACATATAATTATATACTACGTGGGGATGTAAGGTCAGGTGATGCGTAACATCATAGCCTCTCCTTGACAAATGTCAACCCCGCCTTCTCGTGGTGCATCCTGTTCCCACTAAAGGGGCTCTGACGACCGCCCATAGCGGTATAACTATACCATCGGGATTAGAGGAAATTCTATCCCACACTCACCAACCCGCTTGGCCAGCGTGGTGAGTTATGGCCAAACCCCTCCAAAATGATTCCACAACTTAAATCTTGGCCCTCAGTCTCCGGCAGCTGGAATGTACCTGGCCAAGGCAGCGGCCAGTGCGACATGAAGGCAGAGGGTGCTAAGAATCCCCGGAGAACCGGACTAGGCTGCCATCTGATGCTGACCTTGGCTACTTACAATGGACGCTCCCTATCTTCTTCTGATTCAAGGCTTCTTGAATTGGAAGAGGAACTACAAAGGATCAAGTGGGACATCGTGGGGCTAAGTGAGGTAAGGAGAAAAGGAGAAGATCTCATCGAACTGAAAAGTGGACATCTCTTCTACTATCGTGGGACAGATACTGGCAGAACTAGTGGTGTTGGATTTATAATAAACAAGAAACTGAAGGATAAAGTTGTAGAAGTTGAAAGTTCCTCTGACAGAGCTGCACGACTTGTTATCCAACTCTCGAAAAGATACCAGGCTCAGATTATTCAAACTTATGCACCCACCACAAGTCATCCTGAAGAAGAAATTGAAGAATTTTATGAGGAAATTTGTCATCTAAATAATAAAGGTAAGCAGCACTTGAAAATAATTATGGGAGATTTCAATGCAAAAATAGGGCAACAGCAACAGAATGAAACTTCAGTAGGTAAATTCGGTCATGGCAACAGAAACCAGCGTGGAAATACTCTCGTTGAGTTTGCAGAGGCAGAAGGGTTTTTTCATCTTGAACTCCTTCTTCAAGAAAAAGCCACACAGGAAATGGACATGGAGACATCCAAATGGGACGACAAGTGAAATTGATTTTATTATGTGTAACAAAAAATTCGTCATAGAAGACTGCAGTGTGCTAAACAAGTTCAACACAGGTAGTGACCATAGATTGGTGAGATGTAAGATGCACCTCAACACTAAACTTGAACGTGGCAAGCTCATAAGACAAACAAAATCTATTGACATAACCAACCTTAAAAAACACCATAATACCTTCAAGTTAGAACTGAAGAACAGGTTCTCTGCTTTAGAAGGCCTAACATCGGAAGAAGTGGACATCTCTGAAGTTAACAGAAAAGTAACCAAAGCTCTTATGGAAACAGCAACAAAATTAGCTGGGTCTAAGAACAAGTTGCATGTGAACAAATTATCAGGAAAAACCAAAATGTTGATGCAAAAAGAAGAGAGATGAGGACAACTAAAGATGTGACTTCCAAAGTGGAATATATAGAGCTATGCAAGACAGTAAGAAAAAGTATCACTGAAGACGTAAGGAAATTCAACTGTGAACTAGTGAGGAAAGCAATTGAAAACAACCAAAGCCTAAAGATAGCAAAGGGACATCTCAGTAAGGGAAGAAAACAGATTATGGCACTGAGAAAAGAAGATGGTTCTGTAACAAGAAATAGAGGAGAAATTTTGACAAGAGTGAAAGATTTCTACTCCAAATTATATGAAAAAGATGATATATGCACTCCAGACATCATGAAAGATACCAGTACCAGAGTTCCTCCAGTCCTTCCAGCAGAAGTTGCACATGCAATCAAGAACATGAAGAGAGGAAAAGCTCCAGGAGAAGATGGAATTACTGTAGACATCATACAAGAAGCAAGTGGAGAAATCGAAACAGTACTCGCCCAAATTTTCACTCGATGCCTTAATGAAGGAAAGATTCCCTGAGGATTGGAACACCGCTACAATGATCCTGCTACATAAGAAAGGTGACATTGAGGATCTCGGAAACTACAGACCTATCAGCCTCCTATCAGTAGTTTATAAAATCTTCACTAAAGTTCTTTCACACCGCTTGAAGGTAACACTGGACATGGCTCAACCGAGAGAACAAGCTGGATTCAGGAGTGGCTACAGCACAATAGATCATATCCACGTGCTGAGAGAACTAATTGAAAGAGCGAGGGAATATGAACTTCCATTGTGCATGGCTTTTATCGATTATGAAAAAGCCTTTGATTCGGTGAAACCATCAGCAGTTACAATGGCTCTGAAAACCTGCGGTATTGAAGATGCATACATTAATATTATTAATAACATCTATGAAAATGCAAGTGCAAAGATTAGGCTGTTTGAAAATACAACACACGTAAAAATTGGAAAGGGAGTGAGACAAGGTGACACCATATCTCCGAAGCTCTTCAATGCCACATTGGAGGGTGTTTTTCAGTCGCTGAGCTGGGAAAACAAGGGGATAAAGATTAATGGAGATTATCTAACCCACCTTCGTTTTGCTGATGACGTAGTCATTTTTGCAACTACCCCATCAGAGCTGCAGAGTATGATCCAGGAACTTGCGGACAAGAGTAAAGAAGTGGGATTAAAAATGAACTTTCAGAAGACAAAAGTGATGTTCAATGCTTTTACAAGAAATGAAGATTTATCGATTGATGGAAAAAAGCTGGAGATAACAGACACGTTCATTTATCTTGGACAGCAGATATCAAGTGAGGGTCACATTGATGAAGAAATTAATCGGCGTACAAAACTTGCCTGGAGAGCTTTTGGAAGAAACAGCATAATTTTCAAGAGCAATATGCCATTATGTCTTAAAAGAAAAGTGTTTGATCAATGCATCCTTCCAGTGCTTACGTATGGTGCAGAGACGTGGACCTTAACTAAAAGAGACATACAAAGGCTCCAGACAACTCAAAGAAGCATGGAGAGGTGCATGCTTGGGGTAACCAGGAGAGATAAGAAGAGGAACTCGTGGATCCGAAAAATGACAAGAGTGGAAGACATCATGATCAGAGTTAAATCCCTGAAATGGCAATGGGCTGGACATACTGCCAGAAGGACAGATCATCGATGGACAGCCGAAATTTTAGATTGGATTCCAAGGGACAAGAAAAGACCCAGAAGAAGACCACATGGGAGATGGGTGGATGAAATTCGAAAGTATGCAGGGGTGACATGGAGGAGACTGGCACAAGACAGACCGTTGTGGAGGAAACTTGGGGAGACCTTCGTCCAGCAGTGGATTGATAATGGTTGACAATGATGATGATGATATACTACGTGCGTATACACACATACCTACAGATACATCTTCTCCCCCCCCCAACAGGAATCCCTGGGTGCGCCACTGGATTCAGAACATCTTGCATTGTGACTTTCCGAGAAATTTTTCGAGCATGGCCTTCACGGAATTTTCTTATGTGCTTATTCCTAGCCTCTTGCGCTTTTTGGGAAAGCATGCCAGTCGGTAGCATTGCATATTCAATGACCTGTGCTCCATGTATAAGTACCTGTGACGTATATTCTAAATTAAGTTTACTTTTTAGTTTCTTTCCCTATGTAAATCTTGAGTTTGTTCTGAGTTATACTTCACTCTTAACGTGATATCTTTTCTCTCAAACGAATACTGTTGGCAACATAATTGAGGTGGAATGAACGTGACGTATGCCTGTTATAAGATAAGAACCAGAGATATAAACTACGATACAACAGTTGCTTGTGGTGTGTGGTGTGTGGCGCGTTTAATGTGGAGTGTTGATACCGATTTGGTATGTGAAGTATTATATCTGTGCTGGAGAAATAAAGCATCATTTCCGTAAGTTTGACTTCTGTTTTTAAATGTTTTGTCTGGCCGTTAAGGTTTAATTTAGAAACTCTTTCATCGTATGGTGATGTTTTAAAATAACGTAGCAGTACGAAAAGACACGTTACATACCTTATACATAGTGACAGCCATATAAAACCATGGATACAGCTTAAAGAACAGATTTTCTCTTTCAAGTGCGTAAAGGTTAAATATTTTAGGATTTACTGAGAAACAGGAGATTTCGGAGAATGGTTCTAAATCTCTGTATTAAATCTTGATCAATGCCAGTTATTTCTGCTGAAAGTTTCAGGTTCTAAAAAAAGCTGCGTGGTGTATTGTTGTCAATGGAATTTCCACTTCCTTCGGAGGTCGACCTGTCTACAAGCAGTCCCATTTTCTTTTTCCAATTTTCGCGTATAAGTTATTTTCTTTTTTTTTCAATGAAGCCTTTACTTCTTTTCCTCTATTCTGTCGCTTCTTCAGATCCAGCCCATTCAAAATGTTGAGTAGGCATTCATAAAAACCTAATCCAGGCATTTAAGATGGAGAGGCCAAAGCTATATTTGGTAATATCGATTACAACCTTTCCCATCTTGTCTTCATTCCTGTATTTGCGAGTGGCATTACAAATATAACAGGTCTGCGAAAAAGTGTCAGTTACAGCATTGCATGTTTTGCCATCCACCATTGCAAATAAAAATTCTGATTTTATTATTATTTTCTTAAATAATAATAAATAAAAATGTGTACAGAAATTTGTAATAATAGTAAATAATAAAAGTTTAACAAGCGTTATGAAAACATCAAAATCCCCATTGTTCAGCCTACGTATTTAATATGATAAATTTAACTTTCATTCCAAGATTAACGTTGTGATATCGACGCATTAAGTTAATATAAATCAAATTTAATGGCTGCATTTAATTACATCTGCTTAAATAAACATCTTATTTACATTTACATGAAATTTATTGTCAGTTTATGTCGATTTGGTACGGTACTGATTCGACGTCCTGCTTTCGATAAAGAGGAAGCCCTGGTTGTAGGATGTTTTTATTGTTAATCAGCTTGGGAAAAAAGATAAATATCAGAAAAAGGCGCAAACGGCGCATGTTGCGGTTTAATTTAAGCCCCCTTCTGTCCCATATATTTATCTAAAATATACTTGCATTTTATGGATATGTTCGGACATGTTTTTTTTTTTAAGTCACTTTAAAGTTTTCGAAATAATGAATAATTAAACATTTTTACCATAAGGAATGCTAGTTAGTAGCGTGGACACACAGTTCTCAGTATATGTATTGTTATTTATTATGTTATAAAGTTCATACCTAAGAAAGGCAACAATAGAGGTAATAGTACTAAAGAGAGTGTTTCTTTTACAGCGAAGGAAAGATAAACCGTTCCTATCGGTGAAGATGGGAAGCGGGGTCTCTCTTCTTCAAGTTCGGATGAGGATGATTATACTACGAAGGTAACTAAAAAGTCAAGAAATCTGACTCCTGAAGAGGTTCGAGTTCTTCAGTCTAGACCCGAAAGTGTGAGTATTGTGGAGGGTAGTGAGATGGCTGAAAATTGTGACAATGATGTAGAGGATAAGAATATGGAGGTTGATCATCATCATCATTGTCAACCATTATCAATCCACTGCTGGATGAAGGTCTCCCCAAGTTTCCTCCACAACGGTCTGTCTTGTGCCAGTCTCCTCCATGTAACCCCTGCATACTTTCGAATTTCATCCACCCATCTCCCATTTGGTCTTCTTCTGGGTCTTTTCCTGTCCCTTGGAATCCAATCTAAAATTTCGGCTGTCCATCGATGGTCTGTCCTTCTGGCAGTATGTCTAGCCCATTGCCATTTCAGGAATTTAACTCTGATCATGATGTCTTCCACTCTTGTCATTTTTCGGATCCACGAGTTCCTCTTCTTATCTCTCCTGGTTACACCAAGCATGCACCTCTCCATGCTTTTTTGAGTTGTCTGCAGCCTTTGTATGTCTCTTTTAGTTAAGGTCCACGTCTCTGCACCATACGTAAGCACTGGAAGGATGCATTGATCAAACACTTTTCTTTTAAGACATAATGGCATATTGCTCTTGAAAATTATGCCGTTTCTTAAAAAAGCTCTCCAGGCAAGTTTTGTACGCCGATTAATTTCTTCACCAATGGGACCCTCGCTTGATATCTGCTGTCCAAGATAAACGTATGTGTCTGTTATCTCCAGCTTTTCTCCATCAATTGATAAATCTTCATTTCTTGTAAAAGCATTGAACATCAATTTTGTCTCCTGAAAGTTCATTTTTAATCCCACTTCTTTACTCTTGTAAGCAAGTTCCTGGATCATACTCTGCAGCTCTGATGGGGTAGTTGCAAAAATGACTATGTCATCAGCAAAACGAAGGTGGGCTAGATAATCTCCATTAATCTTTATCCCTTTGTTAACCATCACCATGGGCCTTCAGACTCCCAGTAATGCTCGAACCGAGTCTGGAGGTAGTGAGATGTCCAGCGAAGAAGGGGTTACCTCCATTGCTGAAGGTACTGAGGACAGTAAGTATGATTCTGATATTAGTGAGATTATAGAGGAGAAAATTGCTATTAGTGAAAGATCTAAAGTTGATATAGAATGCAATGATGACAGTGATATTGATATTTATGATTATTTAATTGATAATTGTAGTAATGCTGTTGATAATGATTATGAAAACAGTGTTATTGAGTGTTTTGGTGTTGCCACGAAACGTGAAAAATCTGAAGTCCAGTGTTTCGGTGCGATGGACGAGACTTTGGTTTCCATTGACTCCGTGCATGATTTATTTCCGGATCTTCCCAACGACCCCGGTCAATGGGAAGGGGCGGATATGACAGGACGCGCGACCTCCCGAAAGAGAAGCCGCGTGCTTCTCTTTTGGGAGGTCGCGCGTCCTGGCTGTCTACGGCCGCTGAGGAAGACCGCTGCCCCCTTGCCTTGACTAAGTGAAGTTGAGCCTCCAGCAGCCCATAAGGGGTCCCGGAGGCTCAACTTCACTTAGTGTTCGCACTACTGCAGACGTCGGCCACGCCGTCTCCATCTCTGAGGCGACACCGGTGGCCCCCGGGACGATCTGGGGTCCTCCCGCAGGACCTCTGAACGTCGGCGTCGGGAGTGAGGAAGTGAATCGATGCTTTGATACTGGTGTTGTGAACGGCAAGTTTTGGGCTCTTACTGAGTGCGAAGTGGATGATGAGAATACTGAATCCTTCTGTGCTGGCTTGCAGTGTCAGTATCAGAACAAGAATAAAAGAGCTAGAAAAGAGTATACGACGGCCAATTTTAAAGCGGTAAACGATCTTGCCGCTGCAGGCTAGAACTGAAAAGTAACTTCGGGGCGTTTCCTTTCTCTCCAATTTTGGAGTATGGGTTTTGAGTTTTACTTTTGTGTTTGTTTTTTTTAACACTTTCTTTTTGCAGGACCAGGTAAGTATGGACTCTGGTAGGGTTAATTTTGCCGGCACCAACATTAGGTTTTGTACCTTGAACGTTCAGGGCCTTAATACGGAAGCAAAGCAGTACTGGCTCGAAGGGTTTTTTCGCCAGAATAATCTGGACTTCTTGATGATTCAGGAAACCCACCATAAGGATAGGGAACGGATTTTTGCTTTTCGCAGAAGATCCGATCTTAGATTTAAGTACTCGCTTGGGAGTACTGGTTACACGGGCGTTGTATAATTTATGAAGAGAAGTTTGAAAGAGATCTCTCTTATCGTTCACAGTGGTAATATCTCTATGAAACTTGTGTGTATTTACGCTTCTAATAAGGGTAATTTGCAGAGGTCGTTCTATAATCAACTTTCGTATTTCATCAGAAGTTCAGAAGATGTCTTAATTATTGGCGGAGATTTTAATGTTGTCGCCGACAGCGACGTCGACAGGGCCGGCACCAGTACGTGCTCGAAAGCTTATGGGAACGTGGTTAAGGACCTCCTGAATAGCCAGGGTCCGTGCGATGCCTGACATAACCCCAGTATTCCGTGTTATACCTTGTTTAGAGGGAGTAGTGCCTTCCGCCTTGATATGTTTCTTGTGTAGAAGAATGACTGGATTGACAGAATTGAGATCTTTGGACCGAACTCTCCACTGTTGTATGTTTCGGACTACTCTGCCGTCCTGATGGACGTGTGTGCGCCGGTTCCGAGAGAGAGAGGTGCTACTCCGTGGCGTTTCAACATCTCAATGTTAGACGATGAAGATACGCTAGTGCACCTTCTCTCGATTCTCAATGCGGGTGCAGGCACGATCACTGATGATGAGTGCGGTGTGTGGGAACGAACCAAGGAGGAGGTGAAAGATTTCCTTTCTCAGAAAGGTAGACAGCTGGCCAGGTCGAAGAGGAAGCGCCACATGATTTTGATGAACATCCTTAACGCGACGATTCGCGGTGATGAAGATGGGTGTAATTTCACTCTGAATACTAATATTAGGAGTAAAATTGGTCCCTTTTAGCGGGGGAAGGCTCGGCGGTCAAGTTGAGTGGGACCTCGGAAGTGCTCCGGCAGAAGAATGATATTAACTTCATCTACCGGAAAGTCGAGACAGAGAGGGTTAGAGAAAACCTTCAATGTCTTGACACTGACGGTAGGGGGATCAGAGATCTTCCCGATATCCTGGAGGCGGCAGCACATTTTTATGGCAGGTTATTTGGCAAAGAGAAAGTGCAGCCTGAGGGCACGGATGCTTGGCTGTAGGGTATTCCGTGTATGAAGATAGAGAGTTGTTGGAAGGGGAATTCACCAAAACTGAGGTCAGGTGGGCGATCCTGAACCTCAAGCCCAGAAAGTCGTCGGGTATTGACGGGCTTCCGGCCGAATTTTACAAGACATTTGTCAACATTTTGGCCACTTGGTTATGTAGAATTTAAAACAACATTGTTGATAAGGGAATTATGACTAAGTCCATGAGGACTAGTGTTGTTACTTTTCTTTCTAAAACGCCCGACGATCCTGCTCGCGATCTTGGTGGATGGAGACCGGTGTCTCTGTCTACCATTGACATTAAGATCATAGCGGCGTTCGTTAATGCGAGACTTTCGCGGATTGTGGAGAAGTTATTTGGCGTTGGTCAGACGTGTAGTATCCGTGGTAGGCGGATATATGATAACATTCGGTGTGAGGAACATGATTGCTTATATCAGAGACGGGGATGTGAAGTTGGGAATGTTTTCCGCGGATCAGAGTAAGGCCTTTGACCGTGTTTCCCACGAGTTTATTAGAAAGCCGCTGGAAACCCGCGGCTTCGGAGAGTTTTTCCGAAGAGCGGTGAACTCTTTGTATAGGGACCTCAATGGGAGAGTCATTAATTCAGGACGTTTTTCTCCCTCTTTGAGGTTAGAAGAGGTGTGAGACAAGGCTGCCCGCTCTCCCCGTTGCTGTTTGTCTTGGTCATTGAGACAATTTTAAGGAAGGTACAGGCTCACCCTATAGCATTCAGGGAGCCCCCGTCCCTGGCTGCGCGGGATCCCTAAAATATCTTGCTTATGCTGACGACGTCACTTTTTTCGTTGACTCGGAAGTGAGTCTTAAGCAGGTCAGGGAAGTCTTCGCGGGATACTGTGGTGCCACCTGGTCCAGGCTTAATGAGTATAAGTCGAACCTGCTTCTTTGGGGCAGGTGGGATCGCGCAGCTGTTCAAGGGCTGGCGGTGACGGATGGACCCGTCAGGATACTCGGTATACTTTTTGATAAAGACGCCGTCCATTTGAAGACTTGGAGGTGTTGGTATAAATTTACCGCAGTCCGCCGAAAACCAAGTTTTTCCTCCTTCTTCCACACCCCAGCACGGGATCTCACGGAGCGACGAGCGAGGAGAACCTTTTGTTTTACGCATGAGTACCTGTGACTTAACTAGGCGTCGGTCAAACTGACGACACAGAGGAGAAGCGAATTATACCAGAGATGTGTGCGTGATCCATGGACTCTGTCGAAATAAGGTTCCTGCAAATTGTGTATTAGATAATGAGTATTTTTGTTTAGTTAATTCTACATTTGTGTCTTCTCTACATAATAAGCAAATAAAGACTTTTTTGTATTGTGCTACAGATCGTCTCAGGATACCTTTCTAAAGAGGTGAGTTTAATGAAGTAGTTCGCGACAGTTTATCACAATATGGACGACTCCTTTCTACAGTTTCAAGCTCGTCGATATTTAGATGTTTTCTTTTTGCGTTGAGATTACGCGCTCACACGCCTTGTACTATCATTTTCACAACATATAGATTATGAGACTGAAAGTCTCATACTGATGGGCGAAATTGTATTCGAGAGAGAAAAAAAAGTTAAAAACTAAACTCCTTCGTTAGTGAGAAAGACAACAAAGATGGCGACACCGATTACGTCGATCGTGTTCCCTAAGCTGAACGGATCTAACTATTCTGTCTGGAAATTTAAAATAGAGCAATACCTAACTAAATTAAATTTGTGGTATATTGTTTCAGAAGAAACTCCAGAAACTAAGTCAGATGAATGGATTAGAAAAGACAAATTAGCTGAAGCTGAAATTTGCCTACTCGTGGATGACACAGAGATCTTACACATAGTAAATTGTATAACAGCTAGAGATGTATAGCTTACACTTAAGAACATTTATGAGAGAGGATCACTAACCAGCAAACTGTATTTAATGCGAAAAATGTACGGGTTACGATTTAATGGATCATGTTCAATGCCAGAGCACATTAACCACTTTTTAGAGACATCTAACAAACTTAAAGCTATGGGAGAAAATATACCTGATATGCAAATCGCGGCATTAATCTTTTGCAGCATGAATACAGAATATACGATTTGCTCGTCACAGCCCTAGAAGCAAGGCCGGACGATGAACTTACTTTAGAATTTGTTAAATCAAAGTTAATAGATGAATATCAAAGGAGAAAAGAAAGTAAAACTAGCAATGCACATGCATCCAACACGGTAAATGCGTACAGATCTTCCAATAGGCAATCACACACTAACAGAAAGTACTGCACCTATTGCCATAAGAAAAGTCACAATATTGATGAATGCTCTGGCACTATAAAAACACACATGGGGATAAACATATGACAAAAAAAAATAATGCTAAGAAGTTTAATAAGCATAAACAGGCAGCAAATTCTATGACCAAAGCTACAAATAAATATGGAAAAATGGCAAAAATGAAGAACAAGACAAAAACTCAATTCACATGGTCCATAGATTCAGGAGCGACATCGCATATGACAAACTCGAGAGATTTGTTTCACCACATAGATTTTAAATGTAAAGAATGTGTAACAACTGCAGATGGTACTCACGTAAAATCACTTGGAACAGGACATGGGTATTTTAACTGCAAGACAGACTAATGTAAATATAATTCGACTGAAAAATGTTTTGTTGGCTCTAGAATTGGAAACAAGCTTACTATCAGTCAGAAAAATTGCAGAAAATGATTACACTGTAACATTAAAAGATAACGAGTGTAAAATAACACAAAGTGAAACATAGCAGATTCCACAAATATGTATAAATTGATAACTGTGGAAGATAATGAATATGCAGAAAATACAGAACATGCAGAAATTGCCAAATCCACGCAAAAATGTGAGAAACCGAATTGCATTAATCTTTGGCACAGAAGACTAGGACACAGGAATGTTGAATCCATAAAGGACATAGTGAAATGATCTAGCAAGAGGGATAAGTATATCTAAATGTGAAAAGGATCTATTCTGTGAACCATGTATAAAAGGGAAAATGGTGGATAAACCGGTTAAGAAAGAAAACCCATTCAGAGCTAAGAAAGTTCTAGATATGGTACATAGTGACATATGCGGTCCTACTCCATCTATTTCTCCTAGCGGGAAGATATATTTTATCACTTTTATCGACGATTTCTCCAGGTTCACATACATATACCTAATAAGTAACAAAAGTGAAGCATTATCTAAGTTTAAGCAGTATGTAGCAATAGTAAATAACAAATACAACAAAAGGCCAAAAATCCTCAAAACAGATAATGGAGGTGAATACATGAATCAGGAGTTTATAGAGTATCTATCCAGTAATGAAATAGAGCATCAGACGTCAAATGTCTATTGTCCCCAGGAAAACAGCATCGCAGAGCGAAAAAACAGAACATTGCAAGAGATGACAAAAGCCATGCTAATTGATGCTAATATAGAGGATAAGTTTTGGGGCGAAGCTATTTTAACTGCAAACTACATTCAAAATAGATTACCTACCAAAGCAACTAGCAAAAGTCCTTTGGAACTATGGCAAAATAAGAAACCTTATTTAGGACATATGAAGACCTTTGAAGCCAAAGCATATGTTTATATTCCTAAACAAAAAAGGAGAAAATTCGGCAACAGAGTTCAAGAAGGTATATTCATCGGATACGAAGAGAGATACCGTGGATACAGGATTCTACTACCTGGTACAGAACGAGTAATCATAAGCAGAAGTGTTAAATTTGATGAAAGAAAAGAAACAAACCACGTCTGTGATAAACCAACTATTAAGAAAAACGCAGTCCACAGTTAAAGGAAAAGAAGAATCCTCTGAAAATATTACATTAATACAAAGTATTGATACAGATCAAAATGATGAGAAAAAAGAAGCAGAAGAAACGAGTACCACAAGTACTGTTACACAACCTAGGAGGTCTATAAGGACTAGCATAGGTGTTTCACCCACCAGAGCGTTTTGCCTATTCAACAGCAGCCAATCAAGCACAAGAGCCTAGTTCATGGAGTGAAGTAGAAAAAATGAATAAATCTGAAAAGGACAAGTGGATACAGCCAACAGACGAGGAAATGAAATCATTAAAAGACAATCAAGTTTACGAACGATTGTCTTTCAATGATTTACCCCCAAGGAAAAAAGCAATAAACTGTAAATGGCTGTTCAAATTAAAACAAACGAATGAAAAGGAACCAAGATATAAAGCCAGACTTGTTGCACAGGGGCATTCATAGAAACAAGGTGTAGACTACGATGAAACCTTTTCCCCAGTGGTTAAGCACATGACTATTCGTACACTGTTGACTGTTGCAGCTTACAAGAAAATGCATATGAAACATCTTGATATTAAAACTGCTTATCTGCACGGAGAGCTTGAGGAAGAAATTTATATGAATCAGCCACAGGGATACAAGGATAAAACTCAGCCAAAAAAGTATGCAAATTGAAGAAGGCATTATATGGTCTAAAACAATCGGGGAGAATATGGAACCATACACTGATAAAAGCACTGAACAATATGGGTTTCACTCAAAGTAAAAACGACCAATGCTTATTTACCAAAAATGAAAACAATGTAAGATGTCACTTGATTGTATATGTAGATGATATTCTCATATGTACGGTAAAATTATACCGTACATATGAGAATGAAGAGGTAAAATTAGAGGAAATAAAGAAGAAACTGGAAATGCATTTTGAAATCAAGTATCTAGGAAAACCGACGGCATACCTTGGAATGGAAATAGAAGAAGATAAAAATAGAAACTATTTGATACATCAAAGTAAGAAAATTCAGAAGCTGATAGAAAAATTCGATGAAAATAAACAAAAGAAATCCTACACTCCCATGAGCACCGATTATGGAAAAAATTTCCATCCACAAGATGAGGAACTACTGGGAAATAATGGTACATATTATGAAATAGTGGGAGTTTTGTTATGTATTGCGACAGTCACGAGACCTGATATTTCCATAGCAATTAGTTTATTAGGAAGAAGAGTACAAAATCCTAGAAGAAAAGACTGGAAAGAGTCATCCAATATCTTAAAACTACCTTATATTTTAAATTGAATCTAGGAACTGATCAAGTGGAGCTCACTGCATATGTGGGTGCAGACTATGCAGGCGATATCATCGACAGAAAATCTACAACAGGTTACATCTTCAAAGTTGGACAAAGCACTATTGCTTTGGCAAGCAAGAAACAAACTTGCATCACTCTTTCTATTGCAGAAGCTGAATACTGTGCAGCTTCCTATGCTTGTCAAGAACTCATACAGGTGAGGAAAATTTTGAAAGACCTTGGCTACCCTCAAACCAAACCGATAATCTTATACGAAGACAACCAAGCCTGTATTAGTATGATTAGAAGTGAAAAAGTTTCCACCAGAGTCAAGCATCTTCACGTCAAAATCCATTTCCTGAAAGAGCAAAATGGAAAGGTCATACAGGTGAAATACCTGCAAAGTAAGGACATGTTGGCAGATATGATGACAAAACCGATAGAGCGAACGAAGTTCGAAATCCACCGTGCGAATATTGGACTCGAGTCACCAGGAAAATGAACTTGCATTCCCGGCGAGTGAGAGAATTGTTGGAATAAAGTTACCGCAGTCCGCCGAAAACTAAGTTTTTCCTCCTTCTTCCACACCCCAGCACGGGATCTCACGGAGCGACGAAAACCTTTTGTTTTACGCATGCGAACCTGTGACTTAACTAGGCGTCGGTCAGACTGACGACACAGAGAAGCTAACAATACCCGAGATGTGTGCGTAATCCATGGACCCTGTCGAAATAAGGTTCCTGCAAATTGTGTTTTAGATAATGAGTGTTTTTGTTTAGTTAATTCTACATTTGTGTTCTCTCTACATAATAAGCAAATAAAGACTTTTTTATTGTGCTACAGATCATCTCAGGATACCTTTCTAAAGAGGTGAGTTTAATGAAGTAGTTCGCTACAGTTTATCACATTATGGACGACTCCGTTCTACAGTTCAACGCTCGTCGATATTGAGATGTTTTCTTTTTACCTATGTGCGGTGAGGCTACGCGCTCACACACCTACTATCATTTTCACAACAGGAGGGACATCCTCTTCGCTATTAAGGAGAAGAAGGAAAGGTGGCAAAGTGTTGACATTTCGATGATTAACCGTGCTAAGTTAGCTAACGCTCTCCTGGTCACAAAATGTGCCTTTGTCGAAGAACTTGATTCTCCCCCTCGGAGTCTCATGAGGCTTCTGGAGAGGGACGTTTCTGCCTTCATTTGGGCCGGTAAGCAAGTTGAGGCTGTTACCAGAGCTGTCCTGTGCAGCCCGAAGATGGAGGGTGGTTTGAAAGTTAAACACCTCTCCTCCTGGTTCAGTGCACTGCGATTTAGGAGTGTGAAGGAAGCGCTGAACTCCTCACACCCTTGTAGGAACTTTGTTGCGTATTTGACAAGATTGGTCTGCCGAGAAGTTCTTACCTGGATTCCGCTTTGTGTGGTCGCGTAGATAGACCACTCACAAGCACTATAAGCATAAGCTTCGGAGACACCTTCAGGGTCTCGCGGAGGCTAACCGGAATGGGCTGAATTTGTAGCAAATGTATCTCCACATTCTCTCTATGCCTAGGGAGTAGGTTATTGAGTTTGGTGTCAACTGCAACAGGAAGGAGACATGGATGAGCGTGTTGGCGACAGGAGTTGATTGTAAGAAGCGGGATTTTAAATTCCGTCTGGCTCACGATGTCCTTCCGTCTAGGAAGAAACAGTACCGGTGGGTACTACCATCACCGACAAGTGTGCCTCTTGCAACTTCATTGAAGACCGGTACCACTTGTTCTGGAGTTGTCCCATAGCCGTGCAGGTGAGGAAGCTTGTCTAGAGTTGGGCAGGTTGCCCGCAGCGGCTCCAGGCTCAGGAGGTCTTTTACCAGTACCCCGGCCCCAAGGCTGGGACAGATGTCTGGAGGTTGATAATCACTGGGACCCCTTAGAAAATCTTGAGAGAGAAGAACAGAGTTGTTCATAGTAATTACGGAAATGTGGGTTTCAACCCTTTGAAAGTGGACTGACAGGTCAAGTGCGAGCTTAGGAACAGAGTTGAGTTGGATGCCCGCACTCTGTCGGACCGTGCCTTTAAATTCCGGTGGGTCTTCTGGCCTAAAATCGCTACTGGAACGAAGGAAAAATATGTTTTCCATTGGGGAACTTAGTCTCCCCATCTTTTCGGCTTGTTATCCTGCATTTCCGGATCCTTGGTCTCTTGTGGTTTTGTTGAACTTTGTTTTTTGTGTTGATCTTCAGAGTGTTTCTTTTCTTTGATTCCTGGAAGGAGTGAGGAATTTATCCTTCTTGCTCCTTGCCGGGTGCCTGTTTTCGTACCATACGATCTCCTCCAGCGGCGCTGGCTATGGGGGCGGCTGGCCGGGTTTGTGTGTGAATCGGGGGACTTTGTGTTTCGCTGTGGTCTTTCCTCTCTGTGCCTTTCCGTGTGTGGTTTGCCTGCGTGTGTTTGCTTTTTGGGATGGTGTTGTGTGGTTGCTCTTTGTGGTGTGTCGGTTCTGTGTGGTTGTGTGCAGAGTTGGGAACCATTGTTGGGTCGAAAGCTGGTCTTAGCGCCCCGCGGACAGCTCAGCGAAACTTCTGGTGGTGCCTCGGTTGGGACGTCATCACAGGGACACCCGTGAAGGAGAGTCCTCTCCTACTTGAGTGTTTCGGGGTGGCCTAGGGTCGGTCTCATCAGTCTTGGTGTCCCTGTCTGCAAGCGTGAACTGAGGCCTGTTCGAGTTCTTCGGCAGACCAGGGTGATTCGGGGATCTGGATGTGCTGACTGTGGAACCGTGGTTGGTGCATCGGGTTGTGAGTGAAACACCGGTGGAATCGAACTCACATTTTATATGTGGTTCGGCGAAGCGAGTGTGTTAGTGTTGCCGGGCAACAAAATTTCGTGCTGGGAGAGGGGTCGCCGTGTTCACGCGCAATGGCGTCCCCTCTCTCGGATGCCAAGTCTTGGTTCCCCAAGTATTGGTTTTTGAAGACAAATATTACACATATGTTTAACTAAAATATCCAGCAGGAATAAAAGGTTCCACTTGTTCACACTCGCTGGAAGGTACTAGCTAATCTTACAGAGTCATGAACTGTTTGACGTCACACGCAAGATCAGTGATCTCAACATTTAACTTTGAGGTTCTGCCAAGCAGTCATATTTTAGATTAGTGTTGTTTAAAAGCTGAGTCATGACAGGGCAATATTTTTACAATATTATTGAACATCTTTTACTTATTTTTCCAAGAGTGGCTAAAATGACTTTTGTCCAGATAGATTCGCGTTTGGGACCACTGTACCGTGGCCTTAAATGGAGAACAGATCCAGCCTAAAAACCTTTGCATGTTGACATACGTATTTAAAAAACAACTCAGTTCTTTGTTACCGTATCATTAGTTATTAAGTTTGCTTTCGTCCTTGAGGAATTATCATCCTTTAATTCCAGATATCTCAGAAAGATGAGCCCAATTAATTTGCTTCATTAATTTTGAAGTGTAGATGCAAGAAAATCTTATAGAGAGGGAAATGGAAAATATAAACCCGAACATTGTGAAAATATAAAATCCTAAAAAAAAATTTGCGAGCAAAAACGAAATGCAAGATTATTAGTTTTATGGAAATCTGGTTGAAAACTAGCCTCGCTGTTAAGACTGCTGAAACGCATTCTGCAGATTCAAATTCTGATTTTTTGCCACATAAATTTTTTTATCGTTCGCGATAAAACACACATGTAGAAAATTTATGCTCTGAAAACTCAGAATCATTCCTTTAAGCTTAACTGAGATTTGTTAATCAAATAATTTAACGGTATCTCCTCATGAAATATATAATATGAACTATAACTGCCATAACACCCTAACTTGTCTAAATTTCTTTCGTTCTCTTAAACACGCCTCGTGAGATTTCCTAAGAATGTTTTTCTTCTAATGGATTCAATGGACCTATGGTTCATGACCTTTTCCCAGCCGTCGCTGAAAAACCGTACTTTGCGTACTAAGACCCTCTCGATTCCTTGTGTGAGGTAAAGAAAGAAATTGGACCAGTTAAACTCGGTAAGTGTGCAGAATAAATTATTTAATGTCATAACGAATTTTTATAATTATTCAATATAATGTATGAACAAAGATCTGTAAATTTTGTTGTTTCTCAAACACGCCTCGGGAGATTTCCTAAGAATGTTTTTCTTCTATTGGATTCAATGGACCTATGGTTCATGACTTTTTCCCAGCCGTCGCCGAAAAACCGTACTTTGCGTACTAAGACCCTCTCGATTCCTTGCGTGAGGTAAACAAAAAAATTTGATAAAATTAATCACTACGATATATAGATACATGAATCCCCGGAGGACCGGACTAGGCTGCCATCTGATGCTGACCTTGGCTACTTACAATGGACGCTCCCTATCTTCTGATTCAAGGCTTCTTGAATTGGAAGAGGAACTACAAAGGATCAAGTGGGACATCGTGGGGCTAAGTGAGGTAAGGAGAAAAGGAGAAGATCTCATCGAACTGAAAAGTGGACATCTCTTCTACTATCGTGGGACAGATACTGGCAGAACTAGTGGTGTTGGATTTATAATAAACAAGAAACTGAAGGATAAAGTTGTAGAAGTTGAAAGTTCCTCTGACAGAGCTGCACGACTCGTTATCCAACTCTCGAGAAGATACCAGGCTCAGATTATTCAAACTTATGCACCCACCACAAGTCATCCTGAAGAAGAAATTGAAGAATTTTATGAGGAAATTTGTCATCTAAATAATAAAGGTAAGCAGCACTTGAAAATAATTATGGGAGATTTCAATGCAAAAATAGGGCAACGGCAACAGAATGAAACTTCAGTAGGTAAATTCGGTCATGGCAACAGAAACCAGCGTGGAAATACTCTCGTTGAGTTTGGTAGAGGCAGAAGGGTTTTTCATCTTGAACTCCTTCTTCAAGAAAAAGCCACACAGGAAATGGACATGGAGACATCCAAATGGGACAACAAGTGAAATTGATTTTATTATGTGTAACAAAAAATTCGTCATAGAAGACTGCAGTGTGCTAAACAAGTTCAACACAGGTAGTGACCATAGATTGGTGAGATGTAAGATGCACCTCAACACTAAACTTGAACGTGGCAAGCTCATAAGACAAACAAAATCTATTGACATAACCAACCTTAAAAAACACCATAATACCTTCAAGTTAGAACTGAAGAACAGGTTCTCTGCTTTAGAAGGCCTAACATCGGAAGAAGTGGACATCTCTGAAGTTAACAGAAAAGTAACCAAAGCTCTTATGGAAACAGCAACAAAATTAGCTGGGTCTAAGAACAAGTTGCATGTGAACAAATTATCAGGAAAAACCAAAATGTTGATGCAAAAAAGAAGAGAGATGAGGACAACTAAAGAAGATGTGACTTCCAAAGTGGAATATATAGAGCTATGCAAGACAGTAAGAAAAAGTATCATTGAAGACGTAAGGAAATTCAACTGTGAACTAGTGAGGAAAGCAATTGAAAGCAACCAAAGCCTAAAGATAGCAAAGGGACATCTCAGTAAGGGAAGAAAACAGATTATGGCACTGAGAAAAGAAGATGGTTCTGTAACAAGAAATAGAGGCGAAATTTTGACAAGAGTGAAAGATTTCTACTCCAAATTATATGAAAGGGATGATATATGCACTCCAGACATCATGAAAGATACCAGTACCAGAGTTCCTCCAGTCCTTCCAGCAGAAGTTGCACATGCAATCAAGAACATGAAGCGAGGAAAAGCTCCAGGAGAAGATGGAATTACTGTAGACATCATACAAGAAGCAAGTGGAGAAATCGAAACAGTACTCGCCCAAATTTTCACTCGATGCCTTAATGAAGGAAAGATTCCTGAGGATTGGAACACCGCTACAATGATCCTGCTACATAAGAAAGGTGACATTGAGGATCTCGGAAACTACAGACCTATCAGCCTCCTATCAGTAGTTTATAAAATCTTCACTAAAGTTCTTTCACACCGCTTGAAGGTAGCACTGGACATGGCTCAACCGAGAGAACAAGCTGGATTCAGGAGTGGCTACAGCACAATAGATCATATCCACGTGCTGAGAGAACTAATTGAAAGAGCGAGGGAATATGAACTTCCATTGTGCATGGCTTTTATCGATTATGAAAAAGCCTTTGATTCGGTGAAACCATCAGCAGTTACAATGGCTCTGAAAACCTGCGGTATTGAAGATGCATACATTAATATTATTAATAACATCTATGAAAATGCAAGTGCAAAGATTAGGCTGTTTGAAAATACAACACACGTAAAAATTGGAAAGGGAGTGAGACAAGGTGACACCATATCTCCGAAGCTCTTTAATGCCACATTGGAGGGTGTTTTTCAGTCGCTGAGCTGGGAAAACAAGGGGATAAAGATTAATGGAGATTATCTAACCCACCTTCGTTTTGCTGATGACGTAGTCATTTTTGCAACTACCTCATCAGAGCTGCAGAGTATGATCCAGGAACTTGCTGACAAGAGTAAAGAAGTGGGATTAAAAATGAACTTTCAGAAGACAAAAGTGATGTTCAATGCTTTTACAAGAAATGAAGATTTATCGATTGATGGAGAAAAGCTGGAGATAACAGACACGTACGTTTATCTTGGACAGCAGATATCAAGTGAGGGTCACATTGATGAAGAAATTAATCGGCGTACAAAACTTGCCTGGAGAGCTTTTGGAAGAAACAGCATAATTTTCAAGAGCAATATGCCATTATGTCTTAAAAGAAAAGTGTTTGATCAATGCATCCTTCCAGTGCTTACGTATGGTGCAGAGACGTGGACCTTAACTAAAAGAGACATACAAAGGCTGCAGACAACTCAAAGGAGCATGGAGAGGTGCATGCTTGGTGTAACCAGGAGAGATAAGAAGAGGAACTCGTGGATCCGAAAAATGACAAGAGTGGAAGACATCATGATCAAAGTTAAATCCCTGAAATGGCAATGGGCTGGACATACTGCCAGAAGGACAGATCATCGATGGACAGCCGAAATTTTAGATTGGATTCCAAGGGACAGGAAAAGACCCAGAAGAAGACCACATAGGAGATGGGTGGATGAAATTCGAAAGTATGCAGGGGTGACATGGAGGAGACTGGCACAAGACAGACCGTTGTGGAGGAAACTTGGGGAGACCTTCGTCCAGCAGTGGATTGATAATGGTTGACAATGATGATGATGATGATGATATAGGAAATTATAAACGTATAATATATAGAATATAAACGTAGAATATATAGAAACAGAGTAGATGTATATAGATATAGATGTATACAAAAGAGTAAAGTTATAAAGTATACATATGTATAAGAGATAGGGGATTAAGTTATATATATATATATAGTTAACGCTATGGAAAAGTTACGTTGTTAAAATAAGAAGAAATAAGATAAATATTATAAATTGAGTTTTCCATATTTTCTATTTTTCTACTTCAATTCAAGACCACGCTTCTTTCATCAGTGAAATCCGTAATTCATAGCAGTTGCGGCTTCTCTAACAACACTGCAATCCTAAAGGATGGAATCATTTAGTGGACACAATGCGCCATCTTGTGGCGTATCCTTTGAGTATTTGGATGAAATTAAGGTGTACTAAAGGATGTCCTTATGGTGTATAGTTCGAATAACAAGTCATACAACAGATTTGGTCTCTAACATGGCATGTGGGTGAACTTAGTTGACATGGCATGTGGGTATCTTTATCCTTATGTTACTGAGTACGCACTAAAGTCTCCTGGTCGATGCATGTTCGCGACACGGCCCTCAAATAGCTCACTGAACAACAAAAATAAACTTTTTGTTTGTTCAAACACTGCATATGCGGAATAAAGTCTCCTGGTCGATGCATGTTCGCGACACGGCCCTCAAATAGCTCACTGAACAGCAAAAATAAACTTTTTGTTTGTTCAAACACTGCATATGCGGAATCATACAGTATTTGTCATGCTGATTACAAATCTGCTTTCTAAATTGTGCTACCGGGCATAGTTCTCGAGTAACCTGTTGTTTCAGTGTACAATAAGCCTTCATTTTAGGATGTATATTTCGCTACAATCAATTAATTACACTTACCTTAAAAAGTAGTTATTTTACATTTTCTTCTGCACTTTGGTTGTAGTACTACATCCCTTTTTAGAGTCCAACTGTAATCAGCTTGCATCTTAAGACTCCATTTTTCCTTTTTAGCGGTTTTCTATGGTACATAAGTCCTGATGAAAAAGTTATCCGTGCTCATCGCTTACAGCTGCTAAGTTCTGTGGGGAAAAGTCCAGATGCGAGTGAAGGAAATGTATTTTAAGGGACATATTGAATCCCATGGCCTTATTGTTTTCTAGAAGCTCAGTAACAAGCTCTTTATAATTTTCTCCCTTCCGGTTACCTAAAAAGTTCAGTACCACATCCTTAAAGGACTTCCATGCCGCAGCTTCAGTCTCATTCAAAGTGCTTTCAAATGCAAGATCACGCATAAGTTCCCTTACTTGTGGACCAATAAAAATGCCTTGTATAATTTTGGCTTCAGATATTTTGGGGAACTTGTTCTTTAAAAAACGAAAGGCTTCTCCATCTTTATTCAATGCCTTTACAAAAAAAATTATCATACCCAGTTTGATGTGAAGCGGTGGTGTTAGTACACGCTCTCAGGACTTACTAAAGGCTCAGCAACATTTTTGTTACCTTTAATTTAATTCTTCCTGACTGAAAAGTCTCCATTCTTCAGATTTGTGTTGCTGTCCTAAGGCTTCAAACAATGTCTATATCATTGCAGTACACAAGACCACCACTCTCCGAAAATAAGTGTTCAAACTCTTGCTGTCGTCGGCGAAAATTACATACCTTTGTACTTGGTTGTAAAAAATTCCATCCCTTCAACCTTGAAGCCAATATTTTGACCTGACTTTTTTCTAAATAAAGGTCACGAGCCAGATCATTTAATTCTTCCTAACTTATAAGGTGAGGCACAGAATCTTCCGAGAAATCAGGGTCTTGTTGTACTTCAATATCTTCTTCGCTGTGAGGATTTATTTCATCAGTAACACTATCATCTAAATTACATGACTGTGGAGGTACAGGAACAGAAAGATCTGGACCAAGAGGAAGAGGTCTTATGGCCGAAAGAATACTGGGATACTGAATCGTGTCTTTGGTCTTAGCTGTAATTAAAGATACCTTAGTGATGCAAAAGTAAATCTCTTTCCAAACCACTGGTACCGCAAATGGCATTTGACGTGATCCCTTCAACCAGCCAGTCAACAAAGTTATACATGATTACAACAAATGTGAGGAGCCCAATATTTATCTTCATCACCCATTTTGCACTGGAAATAAAGTTCATTCGATTTTCTAATCAACGGTGTGAAATGTCGCCTTTGAGGCTGTAAAGTAAATTGTCCACAAATGTAGCAGAAACTGTTTGGATGGTTTACACAAGTACGCGGCATTATTTAACGTACACTTTGCAAAATCCACACTGCTTTTTAAAACCACAAGAAAATGCACGTCCTTCAATACCGATTAAATGTATTCGAATGACAAAAATTGTTGTTCAGCGTAGTCTTTAAACGTCGCAGGTACAAGTGTTGCCTCGTCATCTTTCGATTTGTGTACTTTCCCTTATCGTATGTGATATGTTCGTATTCTACAGTAGTTGCGTGGTTAGCATACTGTTAGTTCTGTAGCTGAACTTCAAAAGCATTATTTATAGTACACTGAACCGGTGTACTGTATGTACTATACACACGTGTATATATATTGTACTATATATAATGTATAATACAATATATACTTTACAATGTATATGCAGTATATATTGTACCGTATATATATTCTTTAACAGTTTTCAGCTTCTGATGTCAAAGCTGAAAACCTGACCTTGCCATCATTGGACCTAATAATTTAAAAGCAATGGCTCATTTCTTTTTAAGTTATAAATTAACTGGACTTGATAATTTAAGAGTAAATCAAATATCCATTTAGAAGAAACACTGAAACTTTTTGTTTTGTTTTGTTTTGTTTAACTCTTTTTTGTTTTGTTTTTGTCGGTATTTTCGAGTGGCCAAAGACACTAACTTTTTATCGTAACCAACATTTTCCTGCCACTCCAAGGAAAGAGTTTATAAGGCTTCCTTTCCAATTTTTTGAAATCCTTAGGACTAGGAAGCAATGCCAGCCAACATTCTGCATCTAATCATGATACAAGTAAAATGAGAAAGATGACACCGAACTTTCGGTTGTCATGAGCACGTGTTTTGAATCCGTTCTGACGCGCAATAAATTTATCAAAGTTATTCAAAGTCAAAGGAACCGTTTAGGAAAATAATCGAAAGTGGAAACTCCAAAACACAAATGTAACACGCGCGCAAAAGTTAGGAGCATCTGACGCCAACTACAGCCGTGCAACAACTGAGCTGAGCTGAGCTGAGCTGTGTCACAGGCATCGGTATTCTCCGTTAAGCCGCTTGTAGATATGTTTACCACCCCCCCCCCCCTACCGCGAGCAAATGGACTCGCCTGTCTGTCGCATATCCCGTGTGTCCAGTATCGAGAGCGGCACATTTGCCCGCTCCTAGCCGCAGGCGCGTCATTCCACTTAACCTCACTTTGCGCGTTCTACGCTGTTTTTCATTGTCCGCTCTTTTAAACTTACTGAAGATAAGCCATTTAGTACTGCGTCAATAAAGATGTATTATTTATATCGTATAATTATTTTTCTATTTTTATAATTATTTTTCTATTTTTTATAGGGGGTTCACGTGCTCTTATGGACGAGCCGCTACTGGAGTCATGAAGCACGTGCATGGAAAAGCGCAATAGTCAAGTATAAGCTTAACGGAGATATGTGTGTGTGTGTGTGGGGGGGGTGACAATATAACTTATGGTGCTAAAATTCAGCCCCTGCACCCCTACATTGTGTTCATTCTGAGGGAGATGTAATCCCTTTGGATAACGTCCCCAAGGCGGCACAAATCTCTTTCTTTCTCTAGGTCAGAACTTTTATTGGAGACGGACGCCGGAAGAGCAAAGTTAATACCCTCCCACGCACACACACTCACACAGGAGATTACCAGAATTTGGAAACAGCCTAGTGTGCATCAGCTTTCTGACTAACTGTTAGTTCCATTTTTATTTAAATTTTACATTTTTTTCATGGGTTTATAACAATATTAATTTTCACTACCACTAAAATTGCCGCCCCTAAATTTTGCCGCCCTAGGCCCGGGCCTAGTGGGAAATCCGCTACTGCATGTTAGCAATAGCATGTACCTAAAATAAGTTACTTCTATTACTTAACAATTAGAAATTAAAATTCGCAATTTTAAAAAAAAAAGAGTAGGGGGGGGGGGGGTAGCCTACGTCTTGGACCCAAGATACGCCACTGGATTAAACTTATCTCACGTGTACACCGCTCTCCTACCCTCTACGGTTTCCACAAAGCTATTTTTCAAGGGCACGAAGCACACAAGAGTTTTATCTTGAAGAATGCGCGCTCAGAAATCAGGGCTAAAAAGAAAAAAAAACAAGGAAATCATTTCTGCAGTTCCCACTACTAAAATTAGTGCTGGTATGTAAATTCTGGGTAAAAAAAAAAAATTGCCGATATGAAACACTAGTAAAAAAGAAGTGCCGATATACCATACCGGCATATACCGGCCCATCTTGAGGACTGAGTAATATTACTCTCAAAATAATAAACGAATTCCTAATTGGGGAAGAATCGTGCTCCCAAAATCCAGTAGATGCCCCTTTTTTTTCCTTCAGGAGCAGAATGGGAACAAAATAAAAGTCGTTATTTGAGGAACCCTCCAGCATTTTTTTTTTTTTTCTGAAGTCGCCAATGTGTTTGGTAAATAAACTTGCCGTTGTAGCAGAACTTGATTTTCTTGTTATGTTTTTTTTTGGGGGGTGGGGGTGGGGGGTGGGTGGGTAGCATAAGGCCTCTACCGGTCCAGAATATGGCGGCCCAGTCCGCGCTTGCGTACTTCATAAAAATGAAGTAATTCCATTATATGGACTATGCAACAATTTAAAATTATGTAAAATTAAAACTCAAGTTTAGGACATTTGGGCACCGGACATTAGGGCACCCGGACTTTTGGGCACAAATCTTTAGGGGCCGTACAAAAATTGCCGTTTCTTGGCGCTGTGAGGGGAATTGAATAGAGAAAACGTTTCCAGTAAGACAAACGGCAATTATAATTGAATTTAAAAAAATATTACAATGCACAAATTTTGAAGATGACAATACGTTTTTTTTGGGTGTAAATATGACAAGCATAATATCCGAAAACTTGATAATTTCGTCGTCCTGGATCGGGATTACATAGCTCATAATCATGAATATGGATTACATCATATTCATGATCACATAGCACCAAGGGCGCCCATGGGGGGAGAGCACCTCCCCGCTTCGTTAATATAGCCGAATTATTGATAAATTTAAAACACTAAAATAGACGAAACCTTTTTTTAAATGTTTGACAGCCTTGAAGGAGGTAAGGGGTTTTCTTAGCCCCCCCCCCCCTAAAAGTACTCATACGGGCGCCACTGCATAGCACAGTTCTTAGGTTTCAACGAAACAAAACAATTACACCAGAACTCATACTATGTTCCGAAAAGGACGATAAGGAAAGATTTTTTTATAACGCCTCACTTTTACTTCGGCACTAAATATTTACATAACACGTCAAGTTATTAATATTTCTCTTTTACTTAATTAGACACTAAATTACTATGCCTCATTCGTAGGCCCTTTTGACAGCCTTTATTTCTATCGATGACATATTCATAACGGGTGTAGGAGAACTGGCCACAAAAATTTTAAGGGGCCGTATAAAAATAACGTTTTTGACCGCTTCGTGCCCACGATCCCCAGAGGTTGGTAATCTGGGTCATATAAAGTTTCTGTAATTTCGTCTTTTCTTTAATTGCGATAATTAAGGTAATTCTTTATAACAAATGTTTATGATCTACATCTCAGCAAAAGATTTAAGGGTTTACAAACTATAAGTCTGCAAATTATCTGAGCGCATGCGCTGACTCAGGAAACCTGGGGGGGGGATACCAAAAGTGTAAAATATAAAGCATTTCTGGTCCGATCGGGAGGTTTTCAGCATTTACAAGCTACAAATCGACATATTATCTGAGCGCTCGAGCCTACTCTGATAACGTCGCGCAGGGGGGAGGGGGGGGTTAATACCAAAACTGTAAAATTTGAAAAATGTATCGTCCCATCGGGAGATTTTCAGCATTTACAAGCTACAACTCGACAGATTATTTGAGGGCACGTGTCTACTTAGCAAACCTGTCGGGGGGGGGGGGGGAGGGGAGGTATATGATAATTGTGAAATATATAGAATTTCTTGTCCGATCGGGAGAATTTTAGCTTTTACAAACTACAACTGGAGACATTATATCAGGGCATGAACCTACTGAGCAAACCTGTCGGAAGGGGGGGGGGCAAAGATGTAAAATATGAAGGATTTCTGGTCCAATCGGGAGATTTTCAGCATTTACGAGCTACGCACAACTCGACACATTATCTGAGAGTATGTGTCTACTCGGCAAACCCGTCGGCGGAGGAGGGGGGAGGTTAATACCAAAAGTGTAAAATATGAAGAATTTCTCGTCCGAACGGGTGGTTTTCAGCATTTACAAGCTAGAATTCGACACATTATCTGAAGGCATGTGCCTACTCGGCAAACCTGTCGGGGAGGGGAAGGGGGTACCGAAAGTGTAAAATATAAAGAATTTCTCTTCCGACCAGGAGATTTTCATCATTTATAAACTAGAACTCGAGACATTAACACTCAGGGCATGTGCTTACTCAGTGAACCAGATGGGAACCAAAATGTTCAATACCAAAAGTATAAAATATGAAAATTTTCTCGTTCAATCGGGAGATTTGCAGCACTACAACTCGACACACACTATTTGAAGGCATGTGCTTACTCAACAAACCTGTCGTCGGGGGAGGGCGGGGGTTGCCAAAAGTGTAAAATATGAAGAATATCTCTTCCGACCCGGAGTTTTTCATCATTCACATGCCCTCAGATAATGCGTCGAGTTGTGCTAAATGCTGAGAATCTCCCGATCGGACGAAATTGTTCATATTTTACACTTTTAGTATCCCCCCCCCCCTCCCCGACAGATTTGCTCAGTGGGTTCATGCCCTGAGATAATGTCTCCAGTTGTAGTTTGTAAATGCTGAAAATCTCCCTATCGGACGAGAAATTCTTCATATATTACACTTTTGATACCCCCCCCGGACAGGTTTGTTGAGTAGGCACCTGCCCGTAGATATTTAGTGCATAAGTAACTTACGGCGAACATTTTCTCTGTCAAACTCTTACTATTGGGCCAAGAAACGGCAATTGTTATACGGCCCCTTAAACATTTGTGCCCCAAATGTCCGGTTGCCAAATGTCCGCCCAGTCTTTCAGACAGAAAATCGTAAATGTGTCTCAACTTCTTAATGATTATGAGATATAAGTGAAACATTTTTTGTGCACACCACTTGCTCAAGTAGGGAGAAATATAGGAACACTATAATTTTTAACGCAGCGCAATTTCATTGCTTTAAAAGGGAATGTGCCAAAATGTCCGGGTGCTCAACTGTCCGGTGCCCAAATGTCCGAACCCCTGAAACTCGGTTAGCAGCCCCAGTAATGCAGTGGTCAAAGCGCTGGCTTGTGATCATTCGTCCAAGAAGGGCCCGGCTTCGAATTTCGGTGAGGAATGGATGTTGTGTTTTTTTTATCTTAATGCATTGGCTCTCTCCCTTCCGTGGAACCAGTGACCGTTAGCTGCGGTTGGCTCTCCCCCTTCCCTGCTGATCACGGTGATCGGTTTTTATTTTTTTTATTGGAGGTTTAACAACCACCGTGAGCAACTCAATGGGATATAAGATGTCGCCCGTCCCTAATTTAGGGCCACTGGTTCTAGGGAAGGGAGAAAGCCCGTGCCGTAAGACAAACACAACATCCATGCCTCACCGGGATTCGAACCCGCACCCATCTCGGACGAATCATCAGAATCCATCTCTTAGACCTCTGAGGCGGCACGGCACGGTGATAGTTAAACCTCCAATAACAACAACAACAACAACAAAAGAAAAACCACGGTGATACGTTTTCACTTATATACCTAATTCTGCATTAAGTCCCAATACTTTACGCTTTTTAACTCGGTTATACATAATTTTTTAACTCGGTTATACGTCTATCGCTTTTTTTAACTCGGTTATACATAATTCATTTATACGCCTTTTGCGATTATACGTTTAAATATGAATTTCAGATTATAAAAAAATACACGGTTATTTTATATACGTAATCCGGTATGGTACGATTTTGAGAGAACTGAGACAGCAGTGCTGTGTTCCTTCTTGGTGCAGCCACAGTTGAACCTTGATCCCATCAGCGAAGGATGTGTTGTTTATCTTCGGTTTGGATGGAAAACTGGTTTCGCATTTCATGATTCACACACACGCACACATATGTGCTATTTAAAAACTGATAAATCTCTGGGACGTAACTTTGTATCTCCACTATTTCGTGCCGTAATAGAATAGAGTCCTGAATGTTTCATCAATATTTAACATTCTGGTTTTTAATGGATGCACTCAGGACGAGAGAAAAAGGAAAAAAGCTGCTAATCCATGAGTTCCATACTGAAGCATTGGTCTCAGATTCTTAGTTGTGAGGATTTCACTTAGTCTAGAATCAGAATTTTTATAGACTGATATAGTCATCAAAAAAGATAAATTTGATTTTCATAGGTTTTATGAGTTTTGCAATGCGATAAAATATATTCCAATTTGTAATTCGTTTTCTTTCCCTATTGACGCCGATTCGACCCTAAATAAATCATTATTAAGGAGCATCTTATACTCTTTTAGAGCATAAATTTTTCAACAGTGTTTAACATTTGAAATTTCGTTTATACGTTTTTTTACATTTATATGTTTTTTTAAGGTCATCCCCTAGAAAGCCGCCCCGCCCCGGTGGCGCAGTGGTCTAAGCGATGGCCTCTGATCATTCGTCCGTATGGGGTCCAGGTTCGAATCCCGGTGAGGCATATATGTTGTGTTTGTCTTACGGCACTGGCTCTATCTCCCTTCCCTGGAACCAGTGATCCTAAATTAGGGACGGGCGACTGCTTATAGCTCATTGAGTTGCACACGGTGGTCGTTAAACCTCCAATAAAAAAAAAAAATCCCCTAGAAAAACGTATAAATGAGGTTTCACTGTATTTTGTGCAAAAGAGACAAATGAGAATATCCTAGTCTTCAATTTACATGTCTTTAACACAAGCTTTTTTGGAAAATGTGACAAATCCATATTTGCATCTACTATAGTTGTTGCGGTATTGCGCACATTTTCTATGTATAGGTCATTCATCGAAAGAAGAATGATGGGTCCGGTCAACGTCGATTTCTTCTGCTTTGGAGAGTGAAAGCACTTTTTTCTCTAAGTTAATTAACGCAACACTTTCCGCTGGTCTCCAGGGGCTGCTGAATGTGAGGTTCGGCCAGCCTGATTTCTCCTCCGGGAATCTTAAATTTGTGAGGGACGAGCGAATAGATCAGGGGTGGTGAACCTGTGTTCTTCTAGGCCAGGGGTGCACAACCCGCGGCCCGCAGGCCGCCTGCGGCCCTCAAAGTCAGTTTATGCGGCCCGCGGATAAATATTTTATACTATTGAAAACGTGAATATATATATTGTGAATGATGAGATTTTTTCCCATTATTGTAGGCCCTAGTTGAAATAAGAAAATTATAAAAATGTTTCGTTAACTAGCAAATTTTCCAACAATGAAAAGTTTTGTTGAAAGTTCTGAATTCCATGTAAATGTGGCTAAATATGCATCTCTTGTAGTGGACCTTCACAATGAGTTTAAAAGACGATTTGAAGATATAAGAAAATTTGAGGTTTTGTTTGATATGTTCTCTCTACCATTCACTACTGACGTTGCGTCAGTGCCACTAGATTTCCAGATGGAATTAATTGATCTTCAGTGTAACAATGAGTTAAAAACAAAATACTCTGAAGTTTCTCTCCTAGAATTTTACAAAAATTACTTACCGAAAGAAATGAAATTGCTCAAAAATCATGCTTTAAAAACGGCAACGTTGTTTGGAAGTACCTAATTATGCGAGCAATCGTTTTCTTTGATGAAACAAATAAAGTCAAAGTGTCGTTCCCGTTTAAGTGATACACTATTGGAGGGAAACTTGCGCATTACCATCTCTAACATTGAACCTGATATTGACAGACTATTGAAAAATAAACAATGCCAAGCATCTCATTAGGAGCATTAGGCTACTACTTGATTTGATGGTCAGTTTGACGATATACTGATTTTAATTTTTTATATACTTTGATGTTAAGAATTCTGTTTTTTGTAAAAATAAAAATTTTACAACCTTGTGATAGTATTATTTTATTTTATATACCCCTAAACCTTTTCCAATTAGGAGTAAGTTGATTGTAAATCAGTAATTTGATAACTTAATAACGCAATTTGCCAAAAAACTTCAAAAATGGATTTAAACCATTTAGAGGACACAAAAATGGTATTGAAACACATTTTTTTGTCTGCTGGTAAAATAGGTTATTCGGATAATAGTAAAATTAGCTTTAGCGGTAGGGTTTGGCAAGTGCCTATGTGAAAAGGTAACTTGCGGCCCGCCACTTATTATGTAAAAATAAACTTGGCCCCCACTTATAAAAAGGTTGTGCGCACCCCTGTTCTAGGCCATTGAGTGTGTGGACATTTGAGTGAATCCAAATTTCGCAGAACATTTTTTTTTCTTTTTATTAATATGTTTTTATGTTCGTTATTTATTATTTTTATTTTAATCTTAAAATGACCGTATTTAAAATACCAGAGTGAAAGAGGATTCAACAAAATAATGCTCCCTGTGCTAAATCTACTATTTTAAGTAACACTTTTTTTTTTTTTGAGGTTTAACGACCACCGTGAGGAACTCAATGGGCTATAAGCAGTCACCCGTCCCTAATTTAGGGTCATTGGTTCCAGGGAAGGGAGAGAGCCAATGCCGTAAGACAAATTATCCATGCCTCACGGGATTCGAACCCGGACCCCTTACGGACGAATGATCAGAGGTAATCGTTAGATAACTGCGTTTGCAACAAGTTATAAGTATTGTCAACTGCATTCGTGCAAATGCAACACGGCATCGTCAGTTAACATGCTAAAATTGGACGATGAGGTATTCAGTGTGGATTTGCCCTATCATTCTAAAGTGCGTTGGCTATCGCAGGCATTGGTGTTAGCAAAAATGTTATCTTTGCGAGAACAGATAGTTAAATTTTATGAAGAACAGAATCTGCAATAAGAATTATTGAAAGATTTCTATTCATGCATTCCTCTGTGATATTATGTCAAAGCAAAATCACTTTAATATTTCTTTGCGACGTAAAACTAAGTCTATATATGATATGTGGCAAAAAAATCCAAGCATTTCGCAAAAAGCTATCTTTTTTCAAAACTCTTTTTCAAAAGGAAATTTCGGATGAACATTTTTCCCAGTTACCAAAGGTCATTTAGGAGCAGAAGGATTCATACGAATCATTTGAAGAATACACAGCTGTTATAGACTTATTAGTTAATACATTGAAAGGTTCAATGATTTTGAGAATCATGACATCACACTCAAATTAGCATTTCAACCTCACCTAGTTGATGTCTCCATGGCTCGTAAAAAACTACAGATGGAATTCATTGAGCTCTCAGAAGGTGACATTTTAAAGTACTTATTTGACGCTAAGGAAGATCCAGTTGAAATATGGAAAAATGCAATAGAATATACTCAAGCTTTCGACAACATGCTTTCTTGCTTTTCAACCATGCACTTATTGCTGCGAATCTACATTATCCTACCTAATCCAAAGCAAGACGCCCTTAAGGTCACAAATAACGGATACCCGTCTAAAGGATCAACTGAAACTGCGGACCTCCATATTGCAACCAAATATTCAAATATTTTCGAACAAAAGGCAGTCATTAAAAGGTTAATTATATTTAAAATTAACATTTTTTTTTTTCATTTTTTGAAGTTAGTACATATTAGTTAGATTTTTACAAAATAGTGTACATGTTGAAGTATATCAAATTTAAGTTTCTTAAATGCAGCCTTATTAGATTACAGCCAACTTAATGCGGCCTTCCGACATGAAAAAGTTTTCCACCTCTGGAATAGATACTCGCGTAAGAAATGGTTCACTTCGCCAAAGAGTGCTGGAATAAAAAATTAACGAAGCAAAGAATGCAGCAATGAAAACCAATCCTATGGAAATTAAGAACAAAATTCGGGAGATTAACGTTATCAATTTATTTAATATTGTATATGTATTTATTATTGTACATTTATATCTTACCATATATTTTGTTTCGAGGAGCATGTGATTGCATTTTTCTTTTTAAATCTAACTTCTTGAGTGAGAGAAACTTTATGGCTTACCAGATTAATTTCTGGAAACGCAAACTAATTCGGCTTTTTTAAATTCGTTAGGAAGACGAGGACCGAACTTCCATTCATCGTTGCACGTGTCATACACATCCACTTCGGAAACAGCACCGGGTATCACTGTTTCTCCTCCAACGGCATAAACATGGCCGTCGTAAAATTTCAAAGAGAACATGCATCTTCTTGTCTTCATGGACGAAATCCAGTTCCATTGATTGGTCATCGAATCGTACATCTCTGCAGTGTGTAGCGATCCTTCCCCAGAAGAACCACCAGCAACGTATAACCTCCCCGTGGAGCTTGTGCAACTGTGACAGCATCTGGGAGTCAACAACGGAGCTACTTCACTCCACTCACCTGTTGACGGATTGTATTTTTCAACGGTGCTCAAGGAGGAACCAATTAAGGAAACGAGACCTCCAGTCAAGCAGATGAACTCTCCCAGTGCAGCAGCGGCCAGATAGGCGCGGGAACTTCTCATTGTTCTCTCCTTCACCCATTTGTTCCATTCCGTATTGAAGCACCTTATTTTGTCTCTATTTTCCTCCTGCAATGAACCGAAGCAATAAATCATACTTTCGTGAGACACAATTGCGGAATTGTCCATATCCTCATGCCTGGGCTTTAGCTTTTCCCACGTGAGAGTCCTCACGTGAAACGTTAGGATTCTATTTCTTAGAAAAATGTAAATCTTTTCATTCACAGTTACTACGTGAGAAAATGTTTCCTTCTTCTTAGCAGATGACAAAGCGCGCCATGTCGTATCACCGGAACAATAATGTGATACAGTTAATTCATCTGTAGGAGAACAGCAGACAGCATACAAGTCCTGGTTTTCACAATCTCTAGAGCTGGTGCCGGTAGTCGAAGATCTAGCAGCGAAATTGTAGTCATTTTTTTTACGTGGGAGTGCACTCGGAGTCGAAAAAAATGAACTCGTTTTCGATAAGTGATAGTTTTTAACTTCGTCTACCATGTCTTTACAGGCAGTCGAGCTGTTAATAAGCTCTTCAGAATCAACTCTCTCGGTTAAGTAGGCAGACGAAAAATATATCATGCGGACTTCGCGTAACAGCTCCGGTAACATGTCCTTACGTTCTTCTGGAGAATGTTTTACCCATTGCAAAGCAGCCTCAAATACAGTTTCTTCGTTACTTACATTCAGTTCGTCTTTGGAGATTACCTCCTTCACGTGCGAAAAGGGCAAATGTAAGAAATCGGCAGTTTGTGAAAATTCTTCAAAGTTCTGCAGAATGTAATTCTCAGAGCTTTCAATTAAATCTGAATTACTGAGATTGAGTGCAAAGGTACGTACCTGTATGACGCTATCAACGCGTAGTCTTTCCGACAGAAATTGCACACATGCTCCCAGAACTTGATTGAGTTGTAGAAACTGCGACGCAAAGAGAAGAGGTTTCACGTTTTCAATGGAAATGGTTACTTTGTTTGTATAGGCAAAATGCAGCAGGGATTCCAGAGCCCCGGGATCCACGTCACCTACGGACATTTCTGTGTTTCCATTTGTCTTACTGTCGCTCGTAAATTCCGATTGAAAATATGGAATTGCAGCTGCCAGGATCACTCTATGAGCCGCAAAGGAGCAATTTTCCACTTTTATGGTAACATCGCACAACTGCCCTCGTTTTCTCATCTCTTCAAGAGCACCGAACGAAGTTGACTGTAAATCACTCTGGTGAAAAGTAATAGCGTCTTCTAACTCCATTGTGCCGTAACAGCGTTTGCTGAAAACGCAGACGGGTTGTATGGTTATACTGGGGGCGTTTTGCAATAACGCTTATTCTGGAAGTAATGTTACGGCGAGGAATAAAAGTGTCACATGCCTTTTACTGGATGTATTGAGAGTCAAGGTTATTTATCGATTTTATAGATAAAAAATAAATAAATAAACGTGCTCAGTGGATGATAACGAACGGAACTCCTAAAGCCCGATACGGTTGTCTGGACAACTATTTAATTGTGTTGTACCCCCCCCCCCGCTTTATTTTAATCTTAAAAGGCTGATACTCTTATCATGTAGCGGCACGATTACAGAGTCTCGCATTCGATCAGAGAAGAGTAATGTAAACACTTTGAAGATACGAAGATTTGATATACTGTATTATAATAGTAAAACCTCTGTGAGCCAGAAGCTCCGTAAAACGGAACTTTTTCTTGGTCGCGAAGTGAAAGATAGAAAATTACGTACTATTTAACTTGTCTAAAACGGAACCTGTCTAACCCGGAAACGGAGATGGCAAGATAGTAAAATGAACCTTGTAACAATGGAAAGATGTTCCAATGCCGTTTAGTATTTTAATTGAATACAAAACATTGCACGATAAAATATAAGGATGAATTCACAGGGAACAAATTTGCTTGAGGTTAAAGGTAACATAATTAAACAGAGATTGCTTTGGGGTAGTTCACACAAACTCACTGCAGCACATGCCAAGGACATGCAGTATGTCTTTCAGGATTTTTTGACGGAAGGGGGGGGGCGAATGGAATATTAGAGGGTGCAAGTTTTCCATTTGCTATATATGTATATATATATATATTAACTACTACATACAGATACAGTACTAACTACTACTATATCTACATAGAGTATAAAGAAGTAATTACTATATACTGTATATATATATATAGTACAGGGGCGTATTTACAGAAAGGCCAGGGGTCTTGGCCCCCGAAAGTACTTCACTTTTTTTTTTTTTGTTGTTTATTGTTAAAATGCGACTTACATTAGAAAAAAATGCCTTAATTTAATAAAAACGCATCAACTTACATTAGAAAAAAATGCTTTAATTTTTCTCCTATTTTTCATTAATTTTGTTCTGGTGGATTTCAAAAATTGCATTTTTCGTCGCCTCCCTTCTCCCCTCCGGAAAAATTCTATATACGCCCCTGATATAGTAATTACTTCAAACATTTCAAGAACAAATTTTCTTCAGGTAAACGCGAGGGGGGGGGGGTTGGTTTCGGCAGGCTTGAAATTCTATTAAAATGCATTCAACACACTCCTGATCCTGAATCGCAATTCCCTGACTATGAGGTATGATTAGTCTACTTATTATATTTTAAAGAATGGCATGCGTCTTAATGCACTTTTTAGCAAAATAAACAATAATACTTGAAAAAATATTGAAAATATTATAATTGGAGAAATATTTGTAGCATCAAAACAAACGAAATCTTTTTTTCACTATAGCCTGAATTTATTAACATTTGGCTCGGTAACATAAAATGTCTCCGGGAAGGTGGGCAATGGTCGTTTCTGGAAGAGCTCCCCCCCCTTCCCCCCATGTATGCCTGAAAGAAACGCTGAGCACATGTACCGTTTAGCTTCTCCTGAATCACATAGCGCGACTGAGGTTTAGGTCATGTGACCAGCGTTACTCCCTTTGCTGGATGCAACGTCCAAAATCTTCGCAGCTGGCTGTTTCATACGCATTTCAACGAGACACTCCGATTAAATTCTCTAATAGTTATTCATTGAGATGATCATTCACAGCTTTAACTTGTTGCTTTCGTTCGTTTGCTTTGTAAAATGCCTCCAAAGAAGAACGTTCTCGATCTGTGTACAAAAGTTAAGGTCAGTGACCGACTTGGGCAGTTTGGAGCCTTGCGCATCAAGCTTTTATTCCCCCCCCCTTCCCAGCATTTCGTGTGATATGCATGCATATGTTATATAATTTGAACGGTATTTAGGCCACGCCGCCTTCCGTTAATATCTCGAAGATAGGTCAAGTATTGTAAGGACAATAAGGCGCCACTCGCATCAGAAATTATTCAGCCGCTGAGGCAATTTCAAGGGATTGTTTTGAAGTCTTGATGGGTTTGATTCCCCGATGAGGTGTAGTTCTAATTTACTTCTGTGGAGATTTCTTTTTTTTTTGATGTCCGCGAAATGGAAGAATTAAGGTGTGGGATAAGATACACAAACAATTTTGAATTTCAAGTGATATTCATTGACTAGTTTATCACCGGAGAAGTCTGTACGTCGAGCTAAGGCCGTCTAGAAAGTGCAAAGCCATGATATGGGACCAGGGGCGTATTTAGACGGGTGGGGGTGGCAGGCAAGCCTTGTCTTCCCGAAAGTGTTTCACTTTTTAAAGTTTTTGCTTAAAATACGACTTAATTAGAAAAAAAAATGCCTTAGTTTAATAAAAATGCATCAACTTATATTAGATAAAAAAATGCTTTAATTTTTTCTTCTATTTTACATTAATTTTGTTCTGGTGGATTTCAAAGACTTCCATTTTTCGCCCCCCTCCCCCGGAAAAAAATTCTATATACGCCCCTGCGTTAGAACAGTCCTGAGTGTCTTCTTATCTGGATGGGCGGAACTTGAGATTACGCCATTTCGAGATTAAAATTTCGCCACTTCTACCCAAGCAGTACGTGTTTTTTTTTTTTTTTTTTTTTTTTACTTTTTCATACTTCCATTATAGAAATTATTGTAATCAAAGTAATATATATATATATACACACACAGTCGAGTCACATTATTGTGACCACCTCCTACTTTTGAGACGTCAACAGCGCGTTGCCAATGAAAGAAGGCACGTGTCGTGAGCTGGCTTGGAGGGTATGTGAGGTGTGCTGTAGGTATTCTGAAAACATATCACTCGTTGCTGTCTTGGATAAAAGGAGCGATTTATCAGATTTGCAAAAAAGGGATGATTATCGGCTTTCGGGCCAAGGGTGGCAGTATTTCTGAAACAGCGCAGTTTGTGAACTGTCTGTGTGCTGCTGTGGTTAAAGTGCATCGTGATTGGGGAAATGGCACCATTGCGAATAAGCGATGTGGAAACTGCGGAGCACCACATGCCATTGATGTGAGAGGTGAACGTCGGCTTCGAAGGTGCTTAAGGGCCGATCGACACGCTACAGTGGAGCAACTCACTGGCCGAATGAACCAAGGAGCTACCCGAAGGGTGTCTAAACCGACAGTTCAGCGAACCCTGCTGCGTATGGGGCTCCAATGCAGACGGCTCGTTACTGCACCTATGCTAACGAAGGTGCATCGGCAGAAAAGGCTTACATTTGCGCGGTAGTATCGAAATTGGACCTCCGCTGATTGGCAAAGGATTGCCTTCTTCGATGAGTCACGTTATCTGCTTCATCGAACGGATGGACGTTGGCGTAAAAGGCGAGAAACATCGGAGAACAAACACTCTTCAACCATTGCTGGAATAACACAGGCTGATGGGGCAGCGTTATTACCTGGGGAATGTTTTCGTGGCATTCTCTGGGTCCACTCATACCTGTGGAAAGCACTATGGACCGAATTAGTTATGAATCCATCCTTGCAGACCACGTACACCCATACATGATGATTGTTTTCCCTGGGGCGGATGGGATCTTCCAGCACGACAATGCGACGTGTCACACAGCTAGCAATGTTCGAGAGTGGTTGAAAGAGCACGATGAAGACTTCAAAGTACTTTCCTGGCCCCCTGATTCCTCAGACTTAAACCGAATTGAGCATCTGTGAGACCACCTCGATCGTGTTGTTCGCTCTATGGATCCTCCATCACGCACCCTCCAGCAGTTAGCATGGCTCCACATACCTGTGAACACCTTCCAGCACTTTATTGAGTCACTCTCAGCCTGTCTAGCTGCTGTCTGTCTGCACTCGGCGGTTACTCTGGATATTATCTGGTGGTCACAATAATGTGACTCGACCGTGTATATATATGATGTGTTATATTTATGCATTATAAGTAATGAGAGAAACCTACAGCTAGAAGATAAGGAAGAAATTGAAAAATTTTATCATTATAATTACCTGGGTGTTAAAATTACACAAGAAGGTAGAGATGCAATGGAATTAAGAAATAGAATTGACAGGAAAGAAAAGCTGTTAAACGCCTGAATTTCCGGAATCTGGTGAAGTGAAAAATAACCAGAAAAAGGAAATGGGGTATTTATAATAGTATTGTTAAGAGCATCTTACTATATGGGGCCGAGGCCTGACGATTAACAGAAGCGGATAGAAAGAAAATAACAGCCGTAGAGATGGATACTTTCAGAAGATCATGTACAGTGTCTAGAAGACAGAAAATAACGAATGAAAGGATTAAAGAATTAATGGAAGTGAAAGAAACAATTTTAGAAGACATACAGGAGAGCCAATTGCGTTGGTTTGGTCATGTAAAAAAATGACCAATGAAAGACTGCCGAAAATTGCCATGGAATTTAAATCAAACAAACGAAAAAATGAAAGCCAACCTCAAAGAACATGGAATAAAGAGAGCACTTAGTCTGATGGAATAAAGAGAGCACTTAGTAATGGCCTGACGGAAGAATGGTGCTTAGATAGAAAAAATGGAAAAAAACTCTGGGAGATCGGAATACGACGTCAGACGCCATAAACTGATTATATTTATATACAAGGGTCGCCCAAATGAGAGTGAGACTTGTGTAATAGCGTCGTTGTATAATTACACAGAGCTGTGCATTTGCGCCGGTAGATGGCGTGTCATGTCAGGAATCACGCTGTTATTGGCGGCACGTGTCATTGTGCTGTTCTGTTTGCACGTGCGGAGGCAACTTGAGTACGTAGGTTCGTGACATGGATTCGTCCAAACAGGGCCAGCGGGTAGTTGCACAATTTTTGACGACAGAAGGTGTAAGCGGAGCCGAAATTTATCGTCGTATGAAGGTTGTGTATGGGAATAAGTTTCAGTCACGATATAAAGTATTCCGCTGGTGTAGTGAATTTCTTAAAGGACGTGTGAGCACGGAAGACATGCGAGACCTGGGCAAGCTCACGTGGCCATCACCATAGAATCGATTGCTACCGTGGACAACCTTGTGTAGGAGAATCGCCGAATCACCACCCGCGAGCTTCCAGCAACATTATCCGTGCGTAAGGAAACTGTTAACACCATTCTCCATCGCCAATTGGGATATAGCAAGGTTTGCGCAAAATGGGTCCCCAAGCTTCTCCAGGAGGAGCAGAAGACTCGGCTAATGGGTGGTTGCCTGGAGCATCGGCATCGTTACCACGCAGAGAGGAGACAGTTTCTTTCCAAGATTGTGGCCGTAGATGAAATTTGTTGCCCCCACTTCGATCCGGCCACAAAACGGATGAGTAAATGGAATGGCGGCATCCCAACTCTCCACGCCCAGAAAAAGTTTAGTCCTCATTAAGAGCTGGAAAAGTGATGCTCGCGGTTTTCTTCGATGAGAATGGCCCATTGCTGTTGGATTGGCTGGACGCAGGCACAAATAACTACATACTGCAATACGTTACGCAACCTCAAAACGGCCGTCAAGCATAAGCGAACTGGTATGTTGTCAAATGGGTTCATTCTGCTGCAAGACAATACACTCTCGCATGTAGCGACAGTGTGCCAAGTGCTTCCACTACAAGGTCCTCGACTATCCCTCCGTATAGCCCCGATCTGTCGCCCTGGGATTACCACATCTTCTGGCCTGAAAAATCTCTCAAGGGCCGCCGGTTCGCTATCGACGCTGAGGTCCAGTACGTCGTTGAAGACTGGTTCCACAGCCAACCACGGACGTTCTTCACTCAGGGTATCCACAATCTCGTGCCGCGCTGAGACACTTTCTTGAACCGACAAGGCGACTATGTGTAGCGGGTACGCAGCCTCTTACGTCCTGTATGTTCACATATTCCAACCTATAAACCCTTACGGCAAAAAATCGACAATCTCAGTTTCATTCGGGCGACCCTTATACACTATCTACCAACAAGTAATTGGATACCCCTGCAATCGACGACATCTGCGGTCCTAATACACGTCACGGCCGCCGCCGTTAAATATCGTGTAGGAAACAACAACGCAACCAGTCGCATGCAAGATGCCACGCAGTTCGGAGCTCTCTGATTTCGAGAAAGGTATAACCGTCGGGTATCACAGAAATGGCCGATCCATACGTGACATATCCAGCGAGTTGAAGTACCCAAATCGACAGTGGCCTACGTGATTGGCAAGTGGAAGATGAGAGGTGACTGTCGGAATGTGCCCCGAACCGGTAGACCCACAAAACTGGGAGTTAGAGAGCGACGAGCGCTGTCCAGAGAAATTCGGAAGAACCGCACCAAATCGATGGGCCACATCCGCGAGGAGTTTCAACAGGCATCCGGGAGTGTTCTTTCGATGAATACCATCCGTAAGGAAGCCCATCTGCTCGGTTATCATGGACGTGCTGCCGCCCACAAGCCTTTGATCACCAAGTTTAATAGAGCTGCTCGGCTAACGTGGTGCAAAGAACGTCGACAGTGGACCGTTGAACAGTGGAAACAGGTTCTCTGGAGCGGCGAATCAAGGTTCACCGTTCGGATGGCAGGGTCTGGGTTTGGCGTCTACTTGAAGAACGCCTCCTGCCGGAATGTATTGTGCCAACTGTGAAGTTCGGCGGCGGTGGAATTATGCTATGGGGGTGTTTCTCCTGGTATGGCACGGGAACCTTGGTCGCAATTCCTGTTAGACTCAACGCCGAGACCTACTACACCATTTTGGATGACCATGGGCGTCCTACGTTGTGGCAGTTTTACGGGGTGGACCCATGTTACTTTCAGGATGACAATGCCACCTGTCATGTTGCGAGGTCCACCATGGCTTGGTATGGTGACAATAGGGTTAATCGAATAGACTGGCCTGCGCAGAGCCCGGACCTTTACCCTATCGAGCACCTCTGGGACGAGTTGGAGCGTCGACTAAAGGGGTGCCTCCACCGTCCGAAATCGGTGAAGGAACTGACCTGTCTTCTCCAAGCCGAGTGGAAGAAAATACCACTAGTCGTCTTACAACGCCTGGTTGAGAGTATGCCCCGGAGGGTCGCAGCTGTAATCGCCGCTCGTGGAGGCTTCACCAACTATTGAAGGTGAATAAACTTCGTTTTCCTTTGCTATCACAGGTGTCCAATTACTTGTTGGTAGATAGTGTATATTATAATCATTCAAAATATCACTTCCAGTTTTTGACATAATTTTATTAAAATGCAAAAACTGGGTAAATACCCATGAGCCAACAGTTTAAATATAAGGTAAAACGTAAAGGTTATGTGGACAACACAGCACTACGCAGAAATGCAGAATGAAAGACAAACCAGCACAAGACGAGGGGTATTAGATAGTGAACGTAACACGATGGGAACAGGCCCGTACCAATAGCCTTTTGAACAGGCCTGTACCGATAGCCCCCGCAATCCCAGCATTGCGGGGGCCTCACGGCTGAGAGGGTCTCAAGCTTCAGTAAAAACATTTTACAGAATCTTTTGCTGAAACTTCATGCGAATAACGAAATAACCCGCATTTTTTAAAGAGAGCTTTGAATTGAAGATTTAAAAAGAACAGCTATTTTCGGTTGCTGTTTTTCTCGCGGTTAAAATTTATAAAAACTGGACGACGGGAAAGCAGGTATTTCAGAGGACCTGAGGACCCTTTTCATAGTAACAGCAATAATTCCTGTACATGCGCAAAAGAATGTGAAAGAAATATCAGTTCAATAAGTGAAAAGTTTTTATCAATGAGGATAAGGTGTTATGTATTACAGTTGTTCGAAGGTACATGCTTGAATATAATGAAATGAAAGGTGTTATTCGCGGGGATAAGCACCTGTGTCATTTTTTTTTATAACAGAGTCAAGAAAAAAATGTGTACTATGTGCAGAATCTCGTAGCATTATGTTAAGTGTGTTTTTATATTCAAGAGTAAACATGGGCGTCCATAGCTTAGTTTTCAGGAGGAGGCAAACAGAAATTTTAACTAAAAATAACATGTACAGACACGATATACAAATTTCTCTATGCCTTCTTGTTATCGAACAATTTTCCCCACACCCTCATATACATTTAATAGCAAACCAGAAGATCCAAAATCCATTGTGCGTAAAAAAGGATGGATAAGTGAAATTAAACAGCAAGTTAAGACAGTAAGGAAATTTCTTTGTCGTTCTTTTTATCATTTTGGATACTTGTGTCATATGCGCCCTGAAACCCCAGAGATCACTTAATTAGTCGTTAAGAATGATAAAAATACCCTCAAGACAAGTTTCTGGGGAAAATTTCGAGATATCTTTGTCCAGCAGTAATTAGCTGCTGCTGAGGATGATGAATTTTTCATTTATTTCCCTTTCACACTTTTACATACTGCAAGTGAGTACCATGTTCTCCAATATGCAATGGGAAATTTCATCAATAACTTTGCCTGTAATATTTCGCTGTTTCTACTGGAATTTTTCAACGCTTTTCCTTCTTTTTACAAATTAAATTAAATTTTAGCAGATATTATAGTTAGGCCTAAGAATCCATACAAAATGCAGATATAATCCGTAGTATTTGTCATTTCTGAAAATGTTTCTGAAAAACTGAAGAGCAAACAAAAGCCTTAACTATCCCTGTCGGCGATAGTTACATCTCGCCGAGCTTGAACTTCCTATCAGTCAGATATCCTTGTCTTCGTATAGGACCCACAAATTATGGGCCTTGAGAGAAAGGGACGCCATATGTACTCTCTCACGACGCCCCCTGACGTTTACACACACTCCCCGAAACTCTCACCACGGCCCAACAGTCAACATCAATCAAAACCCCGAGTCATTCAGTTCCGTCACAGAACTCGAACGGACTCGTACACAAATTGGCGGCGAAGTTACCTAGAACGGCGGGTGTAACCCGAAGGTACACCCGGAACGTTCATGTAGGCGGACAAAAGTCCCCTTCAGAGGTGACCAGGTGACAGCGACCCAGACGGGAGACTGTCAGAGAGGACGTTGGGTCAACGGGTGCACCAAGGCACTCCCACAACCCACGGCTGGCGCCTCCCCGGCACACATCCACACAGAACCGGCACACCAAAAGCATCAAATACACAACACCCTCCCTACAGTCACGCTCCATTCACACCACACCAAAAAAAAAAAAAAAAAAAGATGACTGAACCAAAAAGCTCACACACCCCGACTCACACAGCCTCCTGCCGTCTCGGTCAGCGACCTGCAACGTCAACCTGGACCAGAGACAGGACAAGTTAAACTACCGATGAGGGGGTCGGAGGCTAACCTCATCCTCCATCAAGAGAGCAAACACAAGTCACAAATACATAACACTAAAAAAGAAAAGAAAAGAAAACCCAACACCCCTGGAGGAACCCTCTGCTTTCAAAGGCCAAAACTAAGGGGGTAAGTTACCCCAGTGAAAGATGTAGTTATCTTTGGTCCCGGTAACAATTCGAAGCCAAGGCCCCCACTGATACCTAAACGCCCGGTCGGTCCAAGTGCGGGCGTCCACTCTTGCCCTGTCCCGGAGTTCACACTTGAATAGAAGGATGGAAGTTCTTATAGAGAAGCCCGAGTTAGCAGTCCGAGAATGAAGAACCCAGTTCGCGATAAACTGGAGGGCGTCAAGTCTCTTGTGCCAAGCCCAAGTCCAGATTCCTTGCCAGACCTGGTGCGCCATGGGGCACGTCCAAAAGAGATGGAACCTGTCCTCAATGCCCGCACACGGAAGACACCTATCGGAGGAGATACTTTCCCACCGAAGCTATCGACTCCTCGTCGGAAAGACATTGTGGGCCAACCGCCACCTAAAGTCTTTCTTCTAGCAGTCAACTCCCGTCGAGTGAATGCTCAATCAAGCCTCTCTCACAGAAAAATTTAAGAACGTTGATATCTTTGATGACGTGTTCCCCAAGCCTAGGGTGACCGACATACGACTGCTTCGTTCCCTTCCCGTTGCGGCTTGCCTCTGCGAAGTCCCGCAGGCGACCACCCAAGAGATATTTCTTGAGAATAGACTCTCTACAGTTACCCACAAAGTTGTGGCCCGGCAGATACTTCTTTGCATCCAAACTCTTAAAGTAAGAAACTAAATTCCTACACGGGTGGTTCGGCTGCAAGAGCCTTCCTCACACTTGAAAACTGAAGTGCACTGAACCAAGTAGAAACGTGCTTGACATCCAAGCCCCTTCCTCCATAGGACAGCCCGAACCACCTCCTCGTTCTTCTTGCTGGCCCAAACGAAGCCTTTCCAGAAGGCGCACTTAGAAACCAAAAGGATATTCGCTGACTTGGCGCGATTGACCCTCGAGATGTGTACCTCTTGCCAACGCTCTTTCTCTTTCTTCATATTCGCAAGAATATTTCCCCAGGTACTTCTGTGGACCCCGTACTTGAAAAATTGGATACTCAGTATCCGGACAGGTCCCTCAGTGATGGCTAAACCCGCGACCGCTATCCGCTCCCATCTACCCAAAGCATAGTGTCCGACTCATTCTCGTTGGGATGGGCACCGGTCGCTCTGCAGTACTCCGCAAAAGCTTCCCACAACCCCCTTAAGCTGTCTTCCCCATCCACGAAGAAGGTGACATCATCGCCGTAAGCAAGCTACTTCAATGATGCAACGTCCCCGGAACTGAAAACCCCCTAATGCTGTTAGCACTAATGACTTTCCTAAGCAGGGTTTCTAACACCAAAACAAGAAGCAAAGGAGAGAGCGGACTTCCCTGTCTCACACCCCTTTGGACTTCAAAGAGTGGAGAAAGACCCCCAGCTATGATGTCCCTCCCGCAGAGACCTCTGTAGAGGGTCCCCACCACACTTCGAGAGAAATCCCCGAAGCCGTGGGCCACCTGCAACTCCCTGATTAACTTGTGAGAAACCCTATCAAAAGCTTTACTCTGATCGGTTAAAAAAGGCCCATTTTAATACCCTTTTCGCCCAGGTAAATGATAGCATCACTGATGCAACGCACGTTCCAAAACATACGACGCCCGTTCCAAAACATACGACGCCCGTTGATACCCCACGTCTGATTGACCCGATGAGGTGTTTGCAGCCAAACAGAGCCTACTGTTGATGATTCTGGCCAGGATATTGCAGTCAACAGTCGAGAGAGACGCCGGTCTCCAATCACCTAACGATCTAGAAGGGGTGCTGTGGGGTATTGCACAAAAGGGTAACCATGCTCATGCGTATAGTTTCCGGCATTAGACCAGCCATAACAATCTTATTAAACACCCTCCAAAGCCAGGGAGCTAAAATGTTCACAAACTTTCTGTAGAATTCCGCTGGAAGCCCATCGCACCCAGGAGACTTACAGGGTTTGAGGGCCTTGATCGCCAACCTAACTTCCGTAACCGTGAAATCTCATTCGAGGAGTTCTATGTCCTCATGCGAGATCCGCGGAGTTCCCTCAAGTCAGTTGTCCATCGAGGTCGACTCAATTTCCTCGCCTGAAAAACGGTCGCCGTAGAAATTTGCACACTCTGTAGAATCTCTCTATCTCAAACTTCACAGCCATCGATTACTTTTTTCTTTTAACTTCCAGCTTGCGGTAGATGCATTTTACATCCAGCTCCTCTTTGATGCTCTTGATCGCCGCCTGAAGCTGAACTTCAGAACCAACTGTCTTGTAAAAACGGGCAATCTCCTGCCTAATTTCAGTAATGATGTTGATGTTACACTCATTCTCATCACCTTGAACAGAAGCATTCAGAAGATTCATGAGAAAGATCTGATTTTTTTTCTCTTCTCCATCGCTACTTCTTTCCCCGAATACTCAAAACACGCTGAACCTCTTTCTTCGCCTGTTTCCAACGGCTGATCTTGTCATTGGTGACCGCCTCTGCACCTTCCACCAAGATCGATTGAATTTGCGACAGCGTTTCTACATCTTCTAACATGGAAGTGTTTAGGCGCCAGGATGTCACACCTATCTCCCTCGGTGCTGGTACACAGACGTCCTTCACGACAACATTATGATCCGAAATATACATTCGGTTCGCTTCAGCTGTTTCAAGTGTCTGGAATCACAATGCCACATTAAGGTCAAATGCAACTGCAGTGTTCGATTTTCAATGGATGGCCATGAGCTTGAGTAGGAGTGTGAACTCAAGTATACATTAGCTTGCTGACGGGGGACGGCACGAAATAAGCAACCCTTCTATTCCCCACCATTGGCCTGGCCCCGAGTGCATTCGGGGATCTGCTGGGGAGTCGGAGAGCACACAAATTTTAGAGCGGGGGTGTGAGTGAGTGCGGAGATTCCAAGAATTGGGTTGGGTGATCTGACGAGGAGACCTGAACTATCACTTAACCACAGCAGTGAGGAAACCGGTCCTCGCCAGCTTCCTTTCCCCTCCCAGCTTCCCTTGCAATGCTCATCGACATCGATGGACGGAGAAACTATAATGCAAGCTAAGCTCCATGTTAACATTCATTCTTAGTGCAGTCTGGGTCTGCTGTGCATTGCCCAGTTTTTTTATTTGTTTGTTCAGAATCATAGAATGTCTTCGAAAAGAACAAGAAATGATTTATTTGCTTTCTTTACTAAAATCTCTAAATTAAATGAAAGTTACGAAGACGTACATAGTAAATCTAAAATATTCCTACTAGAACAAGAATTGCCGTCTGATAATGTTCATCCTGATGACAGAAACAGCGCAGCAGCTGCATCATTATCTTCAGCTGATCCAGATAAAGAAATGCTGGAAACTGGAGGTGGAGTTTCCAGCAGTCTACATCAAAAGAGAGTAAGTGATCTCGATATAGGACAGTACGTTGGTGTTCATCTAAGCGATGAAAAAAAGTTAAAGCTTTTAGACAATTGCTGGAAGCCAGATTCATTATATTCTTATCCTGTTAACTGTAATGAAAAGAAAAGAAAATTCCAGTACAAATGGTTCGAAAGATTCCCATGGGTATGTTATTCAGCAAAATTTGATGGTGCATTTTGCAAAAATTGTGTGCTGTTTTCAGAAAAAGAAGCAGGTCGTCAGAGACACCAAAAATTGGGCAAATTAGTTATATCTCCATTTAAGCAATGGAAACATGCCATAGAAGCATTTACTGCACATTAGTTGTGCAATTATCACAGACACAGCTGCTTAACCTCGGAAGAATTCGGGAAAGTGATGAAAGGACAAAAGTTCAATGTTGGTGTTCAATTGCACGAGAGCAGAAATAAAGAAATTGAAAAAAAAAATAGGAAAAATTTACAGTCCGTAATTAAAACAGTAGTCTTTTGTGGTAGGCAGTTTCTCGCATTGCGTGGACACCGAGATTCAGGAAGTATTTCATCATGCGAAGAAAAGACTGAAAATGAAGGCAATTTTAGGGCTCCGCTACATTTTCGAGCTGAATCTGGTGACGCCGATTTGTTTGATAAATCATCATCTACAACCATTTCTAGCAAATATACCAGTCCAGAGATACAAAACGAGATTATTAAGACATGTGGTCAATTTATTCAAGACCAACTTGTAAAAAATATTAATAAAGCAAGATGTTTCTCAATACTTGCTGATGAAACTGCTGATATAGCTGGGAAAGAACACCTTACCTTATGTGTGCGCTATGTAGAGGAACCACTTGCTATTTTGAAAGAAGATTTTTTAGAATTTATCGAGGTGGAAAATTTATCTGGCGCCGGAATTACAGAGGTAGTAAATTCAAGTTTAAAGCGACTCGGCATCGATACTCAGTATTTGAGAGGTCAAGGATATGATGGCGCAGCTGCTATGGCTGGGAAAATAAATGGTGTACAGGCAAAAATTTTAGAGATTCACCCCACTGCTCTCTATGTCCACTGTTGTAGTCATGCGTTAAATCTTGTTTTGTCGAAAGCTTGTTGAGTGCCATCAATTAGGAATTTTTTGGCTACTTTAACAGACGTTGTGAAATTCTTCCGTTTGTCACCAAAAAGGAATAACCTACTTAAAAATAAGGTTCAGGAATGTTCCGAAGGAAAAACAATGCATCGACTTAAACGGTTATGCGATACCCGTTGGGTAGAAAGACACGAGGCACTTTTCACGTTTTGCGAATTATTGGAGCCAGTTGTAGCAGCTCTACAGGATATTCATCAGGATGGCCACTATGACTCTGACACATCGAAGTTGGCAATGCTGTATCACCATTCAATATTCCAAACTGAATTTTTGATATCGATTTTTGTTGTTGAAAAGGGTTTTTCTCTTACTCTAAATCTGTCAAAAGCTTTGCAGAGACCAGACAACGACTTAGTGTCATCTTTTGGTATGATTGACGAAGCAACGGAAAAATTCAGAGAGATGCGATGTAATTCAGATGCTGAATTTAATAATATTTTCGACAGAGTTTCTGACATAGGAAGTAGAATAGGTATAGTGTTGGAAAAACCCAGAATTGTTAAAAAAACAGATACATCGAAGTAACTATCAAAGTGAAAACGTGGAAGGTTTCTATCGTAAAGCAATATTCATCCCATTCTTGGATTACCTTCTGCAAAATATGAATGATCGTTTCTTGAATCACAGAAATGTACTCGATAGCTTGAACCATGTACTGCCTTGCAAAATTGATAAATGTTCAATTGAAAAAATAACAGAATCAGCCCAGTTTTATTCTGAGAATATAAATGTGTTACCTAATCTTTTTCGTGGGGAAGTAGAAATGTGGATAGGTAAATGGTTGTCACGGAATGCAGAAGATCGGCCCAAAACAGCCATTGCAGCTTTGCAATCCTGTGATGGTACATTTTTTCCAAATGGGAAAAAAATCTTAAAAGTTCTGAGTACCTTGCCAATTACAAAGTCTACTCCAGAAACACTATGTCCAATTCACGCCTAACTGGGCTTGCCCTATTAACTATCAGCAGGAATGTGAATATTGATTCTGAATTTTTTTTTAATTTAATGGTCTGAAGCCGCAAGTACTGCATTTTATGAATAAGAAATAATTTCCGAACTACACCAACGAGCACCAAACCGATGCAATCCATTGGGTATGCATATGTGTTGTACTTATGCTTGTATACTGACAATTTCATTTAATCTTTAGACTGCTTACTTTTGCAACATAACTTTTAAAACATTGGTTCCAAATCATGCGCTTTCGGTAAATTAAAGATTTAGATAAATAATTACACTTTTCTTCTTCTGTGCTGTATTTTCATAATATCGTCATTATGCTAGCCAGATATAACGCTTGTAGTGGCTTCCGCAAGCGCAATAAGAATAAACAAATAAATATATACGTTATCATTATTAATCCACTGCTGGACAAAGGTCGCCCCAAGTTACTTCCACAACGGTCTGCCTTGTGCCAGTCTCCTCCATGTTACTCCCGCATACTTTCTAATTTCATCCACCCGTCTCCCATGTGGTCTTCTTCTAGGTCTTTTCCTGCCCCTTGGAATCCAGTCTAAAATTTCGGCTGTCCATCGATGGTCTGTCCTTCTGACAATATGTCCAGCCCATTGCCATTTCAGGGATTTTACTCTGATCATGATGCCTTCCACTCTTCTCATTTTTCGGATCCACGAGTTCCTCTTCTTATCTCTCCTGGTTACACCAAGCATGCACCTCTCCATGCTGCTTTGAGTTGTCTGCAGCCTTTGTATGTCCCTTTTAGTTAAGGTCCACGTCTCTGCACCATAAGTAAGCACTGGAAGGATGCATTGATCTAACACTTTTCTTTTAAGACATAATGGCATATTGCTTTTGAAAATTATGCTGTTTCTTTCAAAAGCTCTCCAGGCAAGTTTTATACGCCGATTAATTTCTTCATCAATGTGACCTTCACTTGATATCTGCTGTCCAAGATAAATGTAGGTATCGGTTATCTCCAGCTTTTCCCCATCGATAGATAAATCTTCATTTCTTGTAAAAGCATTGTACATCACTTTTGTCTTCTGAAAATTCATTTTTAATCCCACTTCTTTACTCTTGTCAGCAAGTTCCTGGATCATACTCTGCAGCTCTTATGGGGTAGTAGCAAAAATGACTACGTCATCAGCAAAACGAAGTTGAGTTAGATAATCTCCATTAATCTTTATCCCTTTGTTTTCCCAGTTCAGTGATTGAAAGATATTTTCCAAAGTAGCATTAAGGAGTTTGGCAGATATAGTGTCGCTTGTCTCACTCCCTTTCCAATTTTTATTGGTGCTGTATTCTCAAATAGCCAATATTCACTCGATGCCTTAATGAAGGGAAGATTCCTGAGGATTGGAACAGCGATACAATGATCCTGCTACTTAAAAAAGGTGACATTGAGGATCTCGGGAACTACAGACCTATCAGCCTCCTATCAGTGATTGATAAAATCTTCACTAAAGTTCTTTCACACCGCTTGAAGGTATCACTGGACATGGCTCAACCGAGAGAACAAGCTGGATTCAGAAGTGGCTACAGCACTATAGATCATATCCACGTACTGAGAGAACTAATTGAAAGAGCGAGGGGAATATGAACTTACATTGTGCATGATTTTTATCGATTATGAAAAGGCCTTTGATTCGGTGAAACCATCGGCAGTTACAATGGCTTTGAAATCCTGCGGCATTGAAGTTGCATACATTAATGTTATAAGCATCATCAATGAAAATGCAAGTGCAAAGATTCGGCTGTTTGAAAATACGACACACATAAAAATTGGAAAGGGAGTGAGACAAGGTGATACCATATCTCCCAAGCTCTTTAATGCCACATTGGAAAATGTATTTCAATCACTGAACTGGGGAAACAAAGGGATAAAGATTAATGGAGATTATCTAACTCACCTTCGTTTTGCTGATGACGTAGTCATTTTTGCTACTACCCCATAAGAGCTGCAGAGTATGATCCAGGAACTTGCTGACAAGAGTAAAGAAGTGGGATTAAAAATGAACCTTCAGAAAACAAAATTGTTGTACAATGCTTTTACACGAAATGAAGATTTATCGATTGATGGAGAAAAGCTGGAGATAACAGATAAGTAAGTTTATCTTGGACAGCAGATATCAAGTGAGGGTCACATTGATGAAGAAGTTAATCGGCGTATAAAATTTGCCTGGAGAGCTTTTGAAAGAAACAGCATAATTTTCAAAAGCAATATGCCATTATGTCTTAAAAGAAAAGTGTTTGATCAATGCATCCTTCCAGTGCTTACGTATGGTGCAGAGACGTGGACTTTAACTAAAAGAGACATACAAAGGCTGCAGACAACTCAAAGCAGCATGGAGAGGTGCATGCTTGGTGTAACCAGGAGAGATAAGAAGAGGAACTCGTGGATCCGAAAAATGACAAGAGTGGAAGGCATCATGATCAGAGTTAAATCTCTGAAATGGCAATGGGCTGGACATACTGCCAGAAAGACAGACCATCGAAATTTTAGATTGGATTCCAAGGGACAGAAAAAGACCCAGAAGAAGACCCCATGGGAGATGGGTGGATGAAATTCGAAAGTATGCGGGGGTAACACGGAGGAGACCGGCACAAAACGGACCGATGTGGAAGAGGCTTGGAGAGACCTTCGTCCAGCGGTGGATTGATAATGGTTGACAATGATGATGATGATATATAAATAATTTATTTTCTTTGAGCCCTTCCTAAAAATACTGAATTGCTACGCCCCTGGGCGTTCCCCGTTCCATTGAACGCTGAATCGACGAACTTGGCGAGATCCTTGACGGCATCCACATTGGCTTGCTGTAGCTGCCTTCCATTTGTAACGAAAGGACTCAGACAATTGCTGTGTCATTCTCTGCGTCAATCCATTGTCAGAGTGTCCGTCTGAACACATAAAGAAAGGATATATAGAGAGTGGAAACTGCTCCCATAGAACGTGGCGCCCCCATCGACCTACAACGGAACCAAACTGTGACGTGTTCCATCCCGTCTGCAATGGTTGTTATAGCAACCCCAACCCAATGCTGGGGTGGGGAGGAGCAGCTGCTCTGCACCGCCGTTCTGTTGCCTCCCCCCCCCCCCGACCTTTGTCCACAACTGCTGTCTTAATTTAAGATAAGTGAGGCATCGGAAAGATGACAATAACGAAATATCCATAGATGATGAAGCCAAAAACGCAGATATTGAAAAAGATGACAATGGAATTCAAATCAAAATTGAAAGTAAAGCTATATTGTGAAGAAAACAATGACAAAGTATTCGTGAATGAAATGTGCAAGAAAAACACGTAGAAACCTCAGTAATGGAATTTACAAGGGAAAAGTTTATGATCAGTGAATAAGCAAGAATAATGCCCCTTATTAGAATGTTACAGGAAACTGCAAACCAAAGAGAATCCGGAAAATGATAGGTATATGTCGTCTTGTCGACATCGAGGGTGGCATGCCCAGTCAAGGTGGTGGTAAGCACGCCATACCATACCACGGACCCTTTAACCTCAAGGGGCACAAGCGAACAACTACACACCGCTCCACTCTGCTGGGAGGTTAAAGCTCAAATGGACAACGTCATGTCGCTCGCGGTGAATCCTGGGAAACCCAGCTGTCAATCATCGGTAGTTCTATTGTAAGTCGATGTTATCGACAGGGGTGGTCTCACACAACTATCTCCAGTATTCTCTCTTCGATGCTATCATTGCTTTGCGGTATGTAGCGTTGGAGATATATTTCCTTTTCAGGCGTTCCCTCCTGTCCGGCTCGCGTTGCATTCTTCGTCTGGCCTTCCCTCGAAGAAGGCTCAGATTTTCCGACCACCAGGAGTCTTGCCCTACGCCCCGCTTTCCGGCAACCTTCACAAGTCGCTACTATCTCGTTGGTTAGTTGACTGAGATATTCATTTAGGTCATCTACCTCATCAAAATCTGCTGCACTTCTGTCTCTTAGCAGATTTGATAGTCGGCCCTGGAGGTCCGTCCATCTGAGGTTCCAGGCTTCGAACCTAGACTTGGGCTTTTTCCCAAACCCTAACGTGAAGGTTTTAGCAAGGTGGTACCTGCCAGTTCTGAAAGAGGTTGGAGTCATTCCGGATCGTTAGAACTGACGATTTCACTACCTCACCTCCCCACGAGGGGAAAAGATTAACGGATGCGAATATACACATCCGTCGTAACGAAGCCGGGATAGCCCCGGGCGAAACGCGTCCAGTTGAAATTAATAAAGTTTAATAATAAATAATTATATATTTTCGGAGAATATACTGACTTCAGTTCAACGGTGAAATGTTTGTATCAGGAAGATGAAATCACTTTCTTTTTGTGGTGGGTGAGCTTTGGTAAGGATTCAAATCGATGGCGATCGTCCAAGAATGACGATTCCCTTGCGTTATTGTTTTCTTCGCTTGTTCTCGGCGAGAAGTATCGCAAGTGTTACACTGTTATAGAAGATGGTTAGGTGTCAGGACCCACGATTTCCAGCCCCGGGGATCCTCATGTATATATGTAATGTGTGTATGTGTGATCGGACCCCCCCCCCCCCCGGTACTGGCCCCATGGTAATAAATAAGGGCGTCTTCCTCCTACTTTCTACTTCACTTCCGTGTCACTTTTCTATCGGGCACTCTAGCCCAAATCTCTTAGCTTCCTATTTCTAAGGGTTGCTTAAGACCTGGGGTCAGACACTCCCTTCCTAAAATCCTCTACATATGATCATGATCGGACCCCCTCCCAGATTTTGAAACATGGTTACGCCGCTGATTGTAAGCTGTTTTTTAAGAGTAATTTTGAGAAAGCGTAAGTACAAAATCGTCAGTCTCCACGCTTCATTTCGGATTTCGTCAGGGCTTAAAATTTCATTATCCACCACAATACAAGAAACTATAGGCCTCCCTGCCATAGTATGATATCTGAATTGAAGAAAATCGTTTATAATGAAAAATATCCGTTTCACAAGGGGGGAAATGAGAGCTACGATGTACAAAATAACAGCATAACTGCAAATGAAGTGCTTCAAGAAATCACCTACCCTTGCACTTCTTCCAAACCATAACCAAAACTTTGGGTTCAGCCGGAACCAAAACTTCTTCCTCCAAATTTCTGTCGTACATGAATTCATTTACATTCCTTAATTTCTTTCCATTCGGACACATTGTGAAACTAATAATAACTACATTCCTTACATATCTTTCTCAAAAATTGATAAAACAGGTTTGAAATACTTATATTTGCGCATGATTACACGACGTATCACAGTCTTTCGAAAAATACACCCCACTCCTGTTGTATTCTTCCGCGCATTCACTACCAACTCGTACTCCGTTCGGATGCACGGAGCCTTCGCGTGGTGGCCGTTAGCATCGCTTCAGCTGCTGCAAACCATTGTACTCGCAGGTTAATACTTGGAAAAATTCTTTCCTTTTACCTAAAACCACGACATTTTGCATCTTTCCAATTATTTTGCATGCTTAAAAAATTGTACATCGCACTTTTCACACACAGTTCAATTTCTCCGACGAAATAACGGTCACATCACAAGCGTATTACAATATTATACTTTATTAATTATTCTTTTTGATACCGCAAAAATATTTATTCTTCTTGCTGATAAAACTTCTACAGTGACCTTCACTTCTATAAGTACGCTCATAGGATTCAATACTGTCAGCTTCACACAAGCTCCACGCCGAGTTCGTCAACAATAACAAATAACTATCACGAATGAAATAAATACCAAAAACACACCTGCTGATCTTTTCGCTTTGGAAATCGAAAAAGGCTCAATTTGTCTTCATTTGTGATTGAACAATCCTTAAAATGGCAATGTTTTTTCACCATATAGATCGCATGCAAAACGCCCGCTTCTAACCAAAGATCTGTAATCTGTTCCTACTGGTTTAGGGCAGTCATGTGACCATGTTGGTTTGCTCCTCACCACCAGATGGCACTGAGGTTTCGGGGATCCACTCTTTCCATTGGAATTCTTATGCCTCACTCATTGGGCACATTTAATCTAATCTGAAGTCTAGAAATCAACCGAGATGCACCAAATTAGGAAAACCCCATGTGGGTATCTTAAATATCAGTGGTCAGGAAACAGAAAAAATTAAGCGAACTAATAGGTTCCGACAACTCCTTGCCTTTTACGAGAAAAGCTAGCCAGAACTCACGGTACCGAACTCATTACTAAGTGAACATTAAGATGTTTGCAGAAGTTCTAGTATCCTCTCACAGTGGTAGACGAAGGGCCTGATTTACGTTACGGCATTCAGGACACGAGGAGAGTGCTCAAAATATAGTTCTATATTACTTACTTTTCAAACTGATTCGCAAAGTTCATCAACTGAAAAAAGTTAAAATGGTAATTTCAGAACTATAGGTTGAAACAAACGGAAATGACAGTTGGAATTTCCACTAATAAATAGAACACCATATTTTTGGCTAATTAATGTCTTAATCTGCCAATACTAAGTATGCAGCAGTTTCCAACATAAGAACGTGCCGCGCAACTATATTGCAATTCACCCTAAAAGTGTACTACTGGTACAGTGCCTAGAAGAGATAGTGTGTCGTGCTATCAGAAAAACTTGCTGCCAGGAATCATGAAAGCGGTAGATGGCGCTGCCATCGGATGTTACGTCGCTTCTCAGGGAGGAAGGACGACGAAACGCACACACATCTTTCTACGACACACACCTAGCTCGTCAGTATTACGTGTACTTCTTGATCGATATTTTATAAGCAGATAACTTAAGTATATACGAAATAATCAAAACACCTCTTTAACCCCCTCCCCCAAAATAGAACGAACGAACGGGGGTGCTCAAGATACATTAATAAGCGTATCGTAGTTTAAGTTGAGCGTTGCACTGTGCTAACGTCAACATTAATGTTAAATATTTCGGAAGTTTTAGTCATACATGGGTTACATTATGAAAAATAACTGGAGACCAAAATGCAATTTACAATCACTGAAACATCAACTTACAGTATAAAATAAATATTAAAAAAAAAAGAAAATAGTTTTTGCCGCTCAAAACCTTAACGGGAAAAAAAGGGGGAATATTTTCTCAATAAGACAGCGGCTTTATAATTTGCATTCCAATAATCCAATTAGGTCTTGAAATTCCGTAACCTAAAAACTTTATAAATTATTTAATAATGTACTTCTTTTTTCAGCAATGAGTGACTAAATTTCTTGGTCAGAACATGGGATCAAGATAAATATTGAAACTTGGTGCTTTCCATTTAGTTGCAGAGTGTGGCTTTGAAAAGAAGAATTTTAATAAATTGAAAATAGAGTGCAACACAATTTCGTCAAGTTTCTTTTCAGCTCTGGGAATCGCCCTATCCCATGTGCTCAACATATCAGGAATTTTGGGGACAGCAAATAGGGATATTTTATTTTTGCAGGATTTATAGCCAGCAATGCATCCTGGCACAAAACAGCTGCTTTGCCTTTTCCGTTTTCTATGTTTTTCAGCACGTCTTTTGTAAAAAAAGAGCGTGCGTATGTTATCGGTTTGTCCGTCCGTCCGTACCCACGGTATCTCTGCAACTACTAGTCCGATTTGAAAAATTCTTTTTGCATTCGAAAGCTTGAAATATGCGAATGATGATCCATCATTTAGTTGTTGTTTTTTTTACAATGTACAATTTCGCCGCTAGAGGGCGTAAATGCAAGTGATGTTGAATTCAAAAATACGTTTTATTCCACATATTTGCTTCTAAACATCCGATTGAAAAAAATATTTTATCATTCAATTCCATTTATGTCGAAGAGTATTTTGGATATAGTTTCTTTTTTCAAATTACGCATAGATTTTCCGCGAGTGGGCGTAAAAGTAAACTGCATAACTCTTCTTCTAAAACTCCGATTTGAAAATTGTTTTTTTTCAGCGGATAGATCCCCTAATGCACAATCTTTTGAATATAATATCAAATTTTTGGTAGAGAATACTTTGGCCACCAGGGGGCGTAAGCGTTAATTTTAGCTTCTGATGTATTTGCCATAAAATCTGAGCTTCTAAAATATCGATTGAAAAAATTCTTTCGTGGACTGATGCCACTCACATCGATAAACCTTTTCGGAATATTTTCTTCTCAAAAGACTCCACAGTTTCTCCGCCAGGGGGCGTAGATGTATATCTTATTTTTTGTCAATATCTCGACTTCTAGGAGTCCGATTTGAAAAATTCCTTCTTTGTTGGATAGTGTTTTCCGTGTCGCATGTTTTTAATATAATTTCAAAACTTTCACGTAATTCATAGACTTTCCACTAGGGGGCGTAAAGGTTAGTTGCGTTTGCCCCTATATCTCTGCTTATATATCTCCGATCTGAAAAATTCTTTCTGCACCGCATACAGCTCCTGGTGGGAAATCGTTTGCACATAATTTCTAATTTTTGTAAAAAAGCAGTTTGGCCACCAGGGGAGGTAAACCTTAATTTCCGCTTCTGATGTATTTGCAGCAAAATATGAGCTTCTAAATTGTCGATTAAAAATAACATCTTTTGTAGACCGATACTACTCATCTCGACAAACCTTTTAGAAACATTTTCTTCTTAAAATAGGGCACGGTTTCTACGCTAGGGGCGCGTAGATGTATATCTTATTTTTGTCAATATCTCGACTTCTAAGCGTCCGATTTTAAAAATTCCTTCTTTGTTGGATAGCGTTTCTAGTGTGACACGTTTTTCCTATAAATTCAAAATTTTCAAGTAATTCATAGACTTTCCGCTAGGGGGCGTAAAGGTAAATTGCGTTTTCCCCTATATCTCTGCTTCTAAATCTCCGATCTGAAAAATTCTTTCTGCACCGGAAGCAGCTCCTGATGGGAAATCGTTTGCAAGTAATTTCAATTTTGTAAAGAATTGTTTGGCCACCAGGTGGTGTAAGACTTAATGTTTGCTTCTGATGTATTTGCAGCAAAATATGAGCTTCTAAAATTTCGATTGGAAAAAAGTATTTTGTGGACCGAAACTACTCATGTCGACAAACATTTTAGGAACATTTTCTTCTTGAAATAATGCATGGTTCCTACGCCATGGGCGTAGATGTATATCTTATTTTTGTCAATATCTCTACTTCTAAAAGTTCGATTTGAAAAATTCCTTCTCTGTTGGATAGTGTTTCCGATGCGTAATGGTTTTCCTAAATATTCAAAATTTTCAAGTAAATCATAGACTTTCCGCTAAGGCGCACAATGGTAAAATGCGTTTTCTGCTCCTAAAACTCCGATTTGAAAATTTTCCTGTATCGCATACAAGACCTGACGGAAAATATTTTTCATGTAATTTCTAATGTTTGGTAAAGAATGGTTTGGCCACCAGGGGTCATAAGGTTAATTTCTACTACTGATGTGTTTGTAGCAAAATCTGGGCTCCTAAAAACTCGACTAAATTTTTTTTCTTGGACCAATACCGCTCATATGGATAAACCTTTTTTGAATACTTTCTTCCTAAAATAATGCATGGTTTTCCCACCAAGGGACGTAAAGTCACATCTTATTTTTGTCGATAACTCTGTTTCTAAGAGTTCGTAAGCTCACGATTCCGTTTACAGCAATATCTGAGGGGTCAAAGACTCGATTGAAAAGCTTCTTTCTTCCGTCAGATACCATTGTTTTCCATAACGGTTCCATTGACTTTGAATAGCTTTGATAAATTTCATTTGCGTCAGAACGGATTCAAAAGACGTGCTTATTACACCCGAAAATTCGGTGTCATCTTTCTTGTTATTAATTGCTATTGCAGAATTTTCCAGTCCTTTCATAGCTGATATTATTTCCCTATGATCTTATAACTGTTGCAGTCGATTTCAGTAATGCACTTAAGTTTAACCACACAGTAGGTTTAACGCGTGACAGCCGATACTTGATCTACTTCTACATCTTCACGAATAAAAAGTTACTAATTTCGGAAATAAATTTCGTTATAAACAATCCACAGTTGAATAAAACTAGCACACTAACACCCGAACAAGCCTATTGCGTTTTAGCAATCAACTGTTGAATTGCAGTTACTTTTCACAGGCAAGCAAAGGAGAAACATTTAATATGAAATCTTTTAATTTCCGAAGACCATTTAGTAGTAAAGCGTGTATATTAAATCAATTTAGATGTGACCAAATTAATTTCCCATTTTGATTGACAGAATAGCACGGAACAGTATGACATTTTGTTGTGCTAACAAAGGAGAAAAGGTAAGCTTTCCGAATGTTGTCTTCGTATAAGACCCCCAATCATGGGGGCTGGGAGAAGGAGCGCCCTAATGTGCTTTAGCACGACGTCCCCTCCCCCATACACGAACTTTGTTGCAACACATCTTCACACTGTTCACCACGCCCAAAATAAACACCTGGACATGGTTCACTGATGTTTATACACACTCCCACCACGGCCCAACAAGCAACACCAGACAAACCCCCGAGTCATACAAATCCTCCGAAGAACTCGAAAGGACCCGCACACAAAGAGCCGGCGTGGCCCAAAAGTAGTTATCTGAAGCGACTGGAGGTGAGAAACAAACCCTGTTGTTCACACCATGAAATAGAGGTATCCTCATCCTTCCCAACTTCATTAAAGAACTTTCTCCAGTTCCACATATCACAGGAGTAGTAGGAATTGAAGAAAAGAACTTACGTAACACAGGAGCAGAGAGGGAGAACAAAGTGACGTAAGTAGCTATAACGCATTTTACGTGAAGCCCGAGAAGAGAGGAGAGGAGAAGGGCAACCATAGCGCCATCTTTCGGAACGGGCCACTTTCGGAAAGATAGCCGGAAAAAATTCTAATAGAAACTCGGAAAAGTCATCTTTCGGAGCATATCCTTATGCACACAGGTAAAAAGCCTTACCAACGTGTTGTATGTTGGGAGCAATTTACTCGTATGTATGCTCCAAATAATTTGCGCCGCCCGGTGGCGAAGTGGTCTAAGCAATGGCCGCTGATTATTCGTCTGAAAGGCGTCCGGGTTCGAATCCCATTAAGGCATTTATGTTGTGTTTGTCTTACGGCACTGGCTCTTTCCCTTCCCTGAAACCGGTGAACCTAAATTAGGGACAGGAGACTGCTTATTGCCTATTGAGTTGCTCAAGGAGGTCATTATACCTTCAATAAAAAAATAAGAATAATTTGCTCGAAAAAGTGATCTTTAGAAGCATTTACTCATTCAGACGGGGGTGAAACCTCACCAATGTGCTGTATGCTCAAAACGATTTGCTCGAAAAATGTTCTTTCAAAGTATTTACTCATTAACATGGGGAAAGCCTCACACATGTGATGTATGTTTCTTTGATTTATACCTCATGTCCGAAACTTACAAAAGTCCGGCGCATGAGCGACTGTTAAAGAATTGTTTTAGGAAACTATTATTTTTTTATCTTATTTTAGCATTTATTCGCACATTCATACATAATTTTATATCGTTTTGATTTCAAATAAGATGTACGTCACAGTTTTTTGAAATTTTTCGTCCCTGAATTTTGCACGATAATCTACACGTTAACCGTATCACTTTGTATATTTTACTATTAGTCAGTAAATTGTTAAAAAATTAAAAATATATTTGGTATTCAATTACATCTGTACAAATGTTAGAGCCGCGGACGGGTTAGTAGTCAGTGTTTCAGGCCTGGGCTGAACTTTCAGAGATGGCGTGATTTACTAACAATCACTGAATAACGGACGTGCACGCAAAGTAACGGCCCGCTGGTTTTCCTATGTCCTCCCTGAAATTCTCTCACCCATCTATGTGCAATATCGTACTTGTACGGTGGCGACATCTACTGTACTCTAATCTCACTACAAACTGTTCTGTCAAAAGTCGCTAGACTTGCTCTCATTCCTTCCGCTTCTGTGTCCTGCCCAAAAGGCGATTTCGCTGTAGGTGGCTGGGACCTAAACTCTACTACCTATGTGGACGGAAGTCCTACAAGAAAATGACGTTGCCCTCCTCCCCGCCTTTTTAAATGTTCCAAGTATAATACTAACATTACAGTGCCTAGAAGAATTAGTGTGTCGTGCTCGCAGAAAAACTTGCTGCCCGCAATCATGAAAGCGGTAGATGGCGCTGCCATCGGATGTCACGTCGCTTTTCAGGTAGGAAGGACGACGAAAACACACATCTTTCTATGACACACACCCAGCTGGTCAGTATTATGTGTACTACTTGAACGATATTTTATAAGCAGATAACTTAAGTATATATGAAATAATCGACACACCTCTTTCACCCCCCCCCCCCCAAAGAACAAACGGGGTGCTCAAGATTCATTAATAAGGGTACCGTAATTTAAGTTAAGCTTTGCACTATGCTAACGTCAACATTAATGTTAGATATTTCGGAGGTTTTAGAGTCATACATGGGTTACATTATGCAAAAACACTGGAGACCAATATGCAGTTTACAATCACTGAAACATCAACTTAAAAACAAGTAAAAATTAAAAAAAAAAGAAAATGTTTTGCTCCTTAAAAACCTACCGAAAAAAAAGGGGGGAAATATTTCCTCAATGAGACATCGGCTTTATAATTTGCATTCCAATGTCTTAAAATTCAGTAACCTAAAAACTTTATAAATTATTTAATAATATACTTCATTTTTCAGCAATGAGTGACTAAATTTCTTGGTAAGAACATAGGGATCAAAATAAATATTGAATCTTTCCATTTAGTTGGCTTTGAAAAGAAGCCTTTTAATGAGTTGAAAATAGAATACAAAAAATGCGATTACTATTTTTAAAATTGGTCTGTTTCTAATAATATACTAAGTGTAATCCATTTATAAAAATCATTCCTAAAAAAACTTTGCCTGTGATACGATAAACAAAATGAATCATACTGGACAGAAGTAAATATACAAAAACTGAATGTATATGATGACATTCTTTTGTCATCATATACATTCAGTTTTTGACATTTTTATAACATTTTTCTTTACTTTTCTTCACCTTATATTAATTATGGGATTAAATTTGCTATTCAAATGGGTTTGCAGTGAAGAGAGGAAAATTCTTTTGCACCTTAAGTAAAAAGTTTAATAAGGTAAAAATTAAGAAGTGGGTGTTCATGGAGTCTGTCTAAATGGGATAATTCTATGCAGTTCCTGTAAACTATTTTTACCCTTAAAAAAAAGGAAATTATTAATGTAGCATACACACAGGCGTAACATGGGGAAGGCACAGTAGGGCATGTCCTCCCCCCTTAAAAATTGAAAAAACTAATTAGTCGTTCGCCTTTTAAATGTCTTTTAAATTTGGGAAAATAGTAGGTATGGCGTCAGGTTTCAGTAATGGTTTGTCTCGGCATGTCTTTACCTTGAATAGTGGAACGATAATGCATCTCCATGAATTTAGATTCAAAGTGCAAGGCACATACAACACAACTTTCATCAAGTTTCTTATCAGCTCTGGGAATTGCCTTATCCCATTTGCTCAACATATCAGGAATTTTGGGGACAGCAAAGAGTGATATTTTATTTTTGCAGGATTTATAGCCAGTATTACATCCTGGCACAAAACAGCTGCTTTGCCTTTTCCGTTTTCTATGTTTCTTATTATTTGCTAATGCAGAATTTCCCAGTCCTTTCATAGCTGACATTATTTCCCTATGATCTTATAACTGTTGCAGTCGATTTCAGTACTGCACTTAAGTTTAACCACACAGTAGGTTTAACGCGTGACAGCCAATACTTGATCAACTTCTACATCATCACGAATAAAAAATTACTAATTTCAGAAATAAATTTCGTTATAAACAATCCACAGTTGAATAAAACTAGCACACTAACACCCGAATAAGCCCATTGCGTTTTAGTGATCAACTGTTGAATTACCTAGTGTATTACTGTTATTATCAAGCTACAACGAATTAGCAAAGATACTGCCAAAAAGATTTCCCTCCACTAACCTTTGTTTTGTGAAAATTTGAAGTTTCGTAAGGCAGCAAATCCTTGGCAAACAAACTTCTCACCATTGAATAGCATGAAACAGATGAAGCATCCTAACGTAACTTCCGATGCCAGCGCCCTCTGTCATTTCATGACGATTGGTCACAAAACCGTGAGGGACATCTTATGGAGCACGTCACACTAATTCTTCTAGGCACTGTACTAACATAATATTCGCAGGCATTTGCCTCAACTTCCGTGCTTTAGCAATAACACTGTATTAAAATATATACAAATGATCAGACAAATATCAAAATAATTTTTTGCATTGTGGAATTTCCAATGCAGAAGTCGCAACCGCATTTGGACTGTATGGGAAGGTGTTGACTGTGAAGTTCGAGGTTCGAAAAGAAATGGCTGCGCACATGAGGGGAGCCCTTTCCGGGACTCGTGTTGTTACAATTGACATGAAACAAGCTGTCCCCAATTTCATGGAGGTCAAAGGACATGAATGTTTATAGGGGCAAATCCGGGTGTGCAGGCACTGCAACCATGCAGGGCACATAGCTGTGGACTGCGGGAAGTTTACCTGCAGCAATTGCTACATTTTGGGTCACACTGAGGAGGAGTGCAAAGAGCCGTGTGGAAATTGCAGATCACCACACCATCAAAGGAAGGTTTGTACACAGAGGTCCTGACAATACCAGAAGAGATGAACAGATGGAGGAGTGCCACGCTGGTGAGTCGGATGGCTCACAAAGTGTTGCCGAGGCTGCGGCCTAGAGTAAAACAGATGGGGCCCACCAAATTACCAGCTCGGAGCACGCCTCAAAACCTCACAGGATCCCCGAGGAAGGTAAGGATAATAGTTCAGGTAAGAAAAGTGTGATAAACAATGAGAATAAAGAGCATGTTTCTGTTCCAGCGAAGGAGAGAGAAACCTTTCCTATCGGTGAAGATGGGAAGAGGGGTCTCTCCCCTTCAAATTCTGATGACGATGGGTACACTGTAGTTACGAAGAAATCACGGAAGTTGTCTGTCAAAGACCTTGAAGGTCTCAAATCCAGGCCTGGAAGCATAAGCGTCGTGGAGGGGCGATATGAAGAAAATATGGAGGTTGATGTTAATGGCCCCGGTGCTACTATTCCGGTGGAATCTAGAGCGGGGGTTATTTCCAACGAAAGGACGAACAGGCTCCCAGTAGTGCACGAAAAGAGCCTGGAGTAAGTAGGGACTTTTCCAGCTATGGAGAAGATATTCTAGTGTGGAAAGCGCTGATGTCTCAGAGAACAAGGAAGGTGAGTCTGAATTCTCTGACACCAGTTCTACGCTGGAGGGGTTCTCAGTGAAAGTGGAAGTAGTGATAGTTGTGATGGTGACATATTCCCCGAATTTGGTCATAATAATGTTCTTATTGAGGGTGAAGTGCAGAATGAGTGCGTTGAAAAGTGTCAAAGTGAAGGAGAAAGTGAAGCCCAGTGTTTTAGTGAAATCGGCGGAACTTTGGTTTCCAGTGAGGACCCTGTATATAGCATGTTTCCGGGTCTCCCCAATGACCCTAGTCATTGGGAAGAAACGGAAATGACTGCATCCGCCCTTTTGGCCAAAACCAAGGGGCAGCGGTACACCTCCGCTGCCGTGGATAGCCAGGACGGGCTGCCTCCCGAAAGAGAAGCCGCGTGCCCTATTCCACCCTCAGACGGGCAGAAGCAGCCCATTCGGGGTCCCGGAGGCTCACCTACGCTTAGTGTTCCCACTACTGCGGGCGGCGGCTACGTTGTCGCCGGCTCTGAGGCGACGCCGGAGGCCCCCGGGACGTTCTGGGGTCCTCCAGCAGGACCGCTGCACGTCGGCGTCGGGAGTGAGGAGGAGAATCAATGCTCGGATACTGCTGTTGTGAACGGTAAGTTTTGGGCTTGTACTGATTTCGAAGTGGATGACGAGAATACTGACTCCCTTTGTGCTGACCTGCAACGTCGGTATCAGAACAAGAAAAAAGAACTGGGAAAGAGTTTACTGCGGCCAATTTTAAAGCGGTTAACGATCTTGCTGCTGCTGCCTCTGTAATGTTGCATGGCACGGGACATGTGATTCCAACAGCGAATGGCCAAGTTTTTCGAGAAGAAAGGTCGACAAGAAGTGTGGGTAAGAAGGATAGTACCAAAAAGTAACTTGGTTGCGGTTCCTCTCTCTCCTAGGTTGGAGTATGGGTTTTGTATTTTTTCTCTGTGTTTGTTGTTGTAACTCTTTCTTTTTACAGGACCAGGTCAGTATGAACTCTGGTAGAGTTTATTTTGCCGGCACAAACATTAGGGTTGGTTCCTTGAACGTTCAGGGCCTCAATTCGGAGGCGAAGCAGTGTTGGCTCGAAGGGTTCTTTCGTCAGAATAATCTGGACTTCCTCATGATTCAGGAAACCCACCATAAGGACAAGGAACAGATTTTTGCTTTTCGCAGAAGGTCCGGTCTCAGATTTAAGTACTCGCTTGGGAGTACTGGTTACACGGGAGTTGCTATAATTTACAAAGAGAAGTTTGAAAGAGATATCACTCACTTTGAATCGGACGGGGAAGGTCGGGTGATCTCTCTTACCGTCCACAGTAGGAAAATCTCTATGAAACTTGTGTGTATTTACGCTCCTAATAAGGGTAATATGCAGATGTCGTTCTATAATGAACTTCCGCATTTCATCAGAAGTCCGGAAGATGTTTTGATTGTTGGCGGGGATTTTAATGCGGTCGCCGACTGCGACCTCGACAGGGCCGGAACCAGTAGGTGGTCGAAAGCTTATGGCAACGTGGTTAAGGTCCTCCTGGATAGCCAGGGACTGTGCGATGCCTGGAGGAGACTTAACCCCAGTATTCCGGGTTATACCTGGTTTAGAGGGGCAGCGCCTCCCGCCTGGATATGTTTCTTGTGTCGAAGATTGACTGGATTGAGATCTTTGGTCCGAACTCTCCACTGTTGTATGTTTCGGACCAATCTGCCGTCCTGATGGACGTGTGTGTGCCGGTTCCGAGAGAGAGGGGCTACCCCGTGGCGTTTGAACATCTCCATGTTAGAAGATGAAAATACGCTAGTGCACCTTCGCTCGATCCTGAACGCGGGCGCAGGCACGATCACTGACGATGAGTGCGGTGTGTGGGAGCGGACCAAGGAGGAGGTGAAGGATTTCCTTTCTCAGAAGGGTAAGCAGTTGGCCACGTCGAATAGGAAGCGCCACATGATTTTGATGAACATTCTTAATGCGGCGATTCGAGGTGATAAAGATGGGTGTAATTCCTCTCTGATTACTAATATCAGGAGCGAAATTAGTCACTTCTATCGGGAGGAAGGATCTGCGGTCAAGTTGACTGGGGCCTTGGAAGTGCTCCGGCAGGAGAGTGATATTAACTTCATCTACCGGAAAGTCGAGACGGAGAGGGTTAGGGAGAACCTTTAGTGCCTCGACATTGACGGTAGGGAGGTCCAGGATCTTCCCGATATCCTGCAGGCGGCGGCGGAATTTTATGGCAGGTTATTTGACAAAAAGGAAGTGCAGCCTGAGGTCATGGAAACTTGGCTGGAAGGTACTACGAGAATTTCGGATGAAGATAGGGAGTTGTTGGAAGGGAAATTCACCGAAACTGAAGTCAGGTGGGCGATCCTGAACCTCAAGCCCAGAAAGTCGCCGGGTATTGACGGGCTTCCGGCCGAATTTTACAAGAAATTTCTTAATATTTTGGTCCCCTGGTTATGCAGGATTTATAACAACATTGCTGACAAAGGTATTATGACTAAGTCTATGAGGAGTAGTGTTGTGAGTCTTCTTTCCAAAACCCCCGACGATCCTGCTCGTGATCTTGCTGGATGGAGGCCGGTGTCTCTGTCTACCATTGATTATAAGATCATGGCGGCGATCGTCAACGCGAGGCTATAGCGGGTGGCGGAGAAGTTAGTGGGCGTTGGGCAGACGTGTAGCATCCGTGGTAGGCGGATGTACCATAATATTCGGTGTGTGAGGGACATGATTACTTATATCGGAGACAGGAATGTTAAATTGGGAATGTTTTCCGCGGATCAGAGTAAGGCCTTTGACCGTGTTTCTCACGAGTTTATTAGAAAGATGCTGGAAGCCCACGGCTTCGGAGAGTTTTTCCGAAGAACGGTGGACTCTTTATACAGGGACCTCAACGGAAGAGTCATTATTTCTGGCCGTCTTTCTCACCTCTTTGAGGTTAGAAGAGGTGTGAGACAAGGCTGCCCACTCTCCCCGTTGTTGTTTGTCTTGGTCATTGAGACCATTTTAAGGAAGGTTCAGGCTCATCCTAGCATTCAGGGAGCCCCCATCCCTGGCTGCGCGGGGTCCCTAAAGTATCTTGCATATGCTGACGACGTCACTTTCTTTGTTGACTCGGAAGTTAGTCTTAAGCAGGTCCGGGAAGTCTTCGCGGGATACTGCGGTGCCACTGGGTCCATGCTTAATGAGGATAAGTCGAACCTACTTCTTTGGGGCAGGTGGGATCGCGCTGCGGTCCGAGGGCTGGCGGTGACGGATGGACCAGTCAGGATACTCGGTATCCTTTTTGATAGAGACGGTGTCCATTTGAAGACATGGAGGGACATCCTCTTCGCTATTAAAGAAAAGAAGGAAATGTGGCAGAGTGTTGACATTTCGATGATTAACCGGGCTAAGTTAGCTAACGCTCTCCTGGTCTCGAAATGTGCCTTTGTCGGAGAACTTCGTTCTCCCCTCGGAGTCTCATGAGGCTTCTGGAAAGGCAAGTTTTTAAATTTATTTGGGCCGGTAAGCAAGTTGAGGCGGTTGCCAGAGCGGTCCTGTGCTGCCCGGAGAAGGAGGGTGGTTTGGATGTTAAACACCTCTCCTCCTGGTTCAGTGCACTGCAGTTTAGGAGTGTGAAGGAAGCTCTGAACTCCTCACACCCGTGTAGGAACTTTGTTGCGTATTTGACAGGATTGTCTGCGCAGAAGTTCTTACCTGGCTTCCGATTTATGGGGCCGCGTAGAGAGACCACTCACAAGCACTATCAGCTTGGGGGGCACATTCAGGGTCTTGCGGAGGCTAACCGGAATGGGCTGAATTTGAAACAAATGTATCTGCACATTCTCCCTAAGCCTAGGCAGCAGGTTACTGAGTTTAGTGCCGTCAACTGCAACAGGAAGGAGGTGTGGATGAGCGTGTTGGCGGCTGGAGTTGACTGTAAGAAGCGGGATTTTAAATTCCGTCTGGCTCACGATGTCCTTCCGACTAGGAAGAGGCAGTACAGGTGGGGTACTGCCATCACCGACAAGTGCGCCTCTTGCAATCTCATTGAAGACCGGTACCACTTGTTCTGGAGTTGTCCCATGGCCGTGCAGATGTGGAAGCTTGTTTGGACCTGGGCAGGTTGCCCGCAGCGACTCAAGGCTCAGGAGGTCTTTTACCAGTACCCCGTCCCCAAGACTGGGCGGGATGTCTGGAGGTTGATCATCACTGAGACCACGTACAAAATCTGGAGAGAGAGGAACAGAGTTGTGCATAGTAATTACGGAAATGCAGGATTCGACCCTTTGAAAGTGGCCTGGCGCGTCAAGTGCCAGCTTAGGAATAGAGTTGAGTTGGATGCCCGCACTCTTTCCGACCGTGCCTTTAAGTTCCAGTGGGTCTTCTGGCCCAAAATTGTTACTGGAACGAAGGAAAAATATTTTTTCCATTGGGGAACTTAGTCTTCCCAGCTTTTCGGCTTGTAATCCTGCATTTCAGCACCCTTGGTTTCTTGAGTTTTTGATGAACTTTGTCTTGTGTTTTAATCTTTGGGATGTTTCTTTTCTAGATTCCGGGATGGAGTGAGGAGATTACCCTTCTTCCTCCCTGCCGGGCGCCTGTTTGCGTACCATACCAGTCTCATCCAGCGGCACTGGCTTTGGGGGCGGCTGGTCGTCTTTGTGTGTGAATCAGGGGGTCTGTGTGTTTCGCTGTGATTTTTCCTCACTTTGCTTTTCCGGGTGTGGTTTGCCTGTGTGTGTTTGCTTTTTGGGTGGGTGGTGTGTGATTGCTGTTTGTGGTGTGTCGGTTCTGCGTGGTTGTGTGCAGGGTTGGGAGCCATTGGTGGGTCAAAAGCTGGTCTTTGTGCCACGCGGACGGCTCGGCGTCCCTTCTGGTGGTGTCTCGGTTGGGACGTCATCACAGGGCACACGTGAAGGAGAGACTTCTCCTACCTGAGTGTTTCGGGGTGGCCTTGGGCCTGCCTCGTCATTCTTGGTGTCCCTGTCTGCAAAGTGAATTGGGGCCTGTTCGAGTTCTTCTGCAGGCCAATGTGATTCGGGGGTCTGGATGTGCTGACTGTGGAACCGTGGTTAGTGCATCGGGGTGTGAGTGAAACACCGGTGGAACCGAACTCACATTTTATATGTGGTTCGGCGAAGCGAGTGTGTTGGTGTTGCTGGGCAACAAAATTTCGTGCCGGGAGAGGGGTCGCCGTGCTCACGCACAATGGCGTCCCTCTCTCTCGGATGCCAAGTCTTGGTTCTGGTTCTACGTCAATTCGTCGCGTGCGTCAATTCGTCGACTGCGTCAATTCGTCGACTGCGACGATTCGTCGCGCGTCAATTCGCCGCCTACGTCAATTCGTCGCGCGTCAATTCGTCGACTGCGTCAATTCGTCGCGCGTTAATTCGTCGCGCGTCAATTCGTCGACTGCGTCAATTCGTCGCGGACAAATTCGTCGACTACGTCAATTCGTCGACTACGTCAATTCGTCGCGTTCACAGATTTTGGTTACATACAAAACGAATGCAGGAAAACGTACGATTTCGAACGTCTTGCTCCCTGATCAAATTTATAAAGTTTGGACACGCAGACAGGATAGGAATATTACGTTTTTCTTTGGCACTAAAAATATTAGACGGTGAACGGTTTTTGGAAAGGGGCAGGGCCCGGTTGGACAGAGCCCCCATATACAAAATTTTCGTAAAATCTACAGTTTTCAATTCAGAACCACCAAATCTGGTATACTATCTCGTGGTATTCTAACTTAGACTGTAGACGGTTTTGGGAAGCGGTTGGAGAGGGGGGGGTTAGGCCCCCCTACAGAATTGCCGTAAGATATAGTTTTCAATTTAGAACTACCAAATTTGGTATATTATCTCATGGTACTCTAACTTAGACGGTTTTTGGAACGGGTCAGGGGCCCGGTTGGTCAGAGCCCCCCACACGCAGTTTTCAATTCAGAACCACCAAATCAGGTATCCTATCTCATAGTACTCTAACTTAGACGGTTGTCGGTTTTTGGAACGGGTCAAGGCCCGGGGAGTCAGAGCCCCCCCCCCCTACATACAAAATTTTCGTAAAATCTAGTTTTCATTTCAGAACCATCAAATTTGGTAACATGAAACTCTAACTTAGATGCTAGACGGTTTTTGGAAGGGGTTGGAGGCCGCGGAGCCGGAGCCCCCCTTCCCTCATAAAAAATTTCGTAAAATCGACAGTTTTCATCTTAGAACCACCAAATTTGGTATACTATCTTATGGTACTCTAACTTAGACGGCAGACCGTTTTTGGAACGGGTCAAGGCACGGGGGGGGGGGGGTCGGGTCACAGCACCCCACATACAAAATTTTCTTAAAAACTACAGTTTTCAATTCAGAACCACCTAATCTGGTACACTATCTCATGGTACTCTAACTTAGACGCTAGACGATTTTTTGAAGGGGTTGCAGCCCGGGTGGTTAGGGCCCCCCTCACATAAAAATTCGCAAAATCGACAGTTTTCATCTTAGAACCACCAAATTTGGTATACTATCTCATGGTACTCTAACTTAGACGCTAGACGGTTTTTGGAAGGGGTTGGAGCCCGGGGGTCAGACACCCCCCGAATTTTTTTTTTTTTTTTTGTAAAATCTACAGTTTTCAATTTAGAACCACCAACTTTGGTATACTATCTCATGGTACTCTAACTTAGACAGTAGACCGTTTTTGGAACGGATCAAGGCCCGGGGGGGGGTCACAACCCCCACATACAAAATTTTCTTAAAAACTGCAGTTTTCAATTCAGAACCACCAAATCTGGTATACTAGCGCATGGTACTCTAACTTAGACGCTCGACGATTTTTTGAAGGGGTTGCAGCCCGGGGGTAAGGGCCCCCTCATATTAAAATTCGCAAAATCTACAGTTTTCAATTTAGAACCACCAAATTTATTATACTATCTCATGGTACTCTAACTTAGACGCTAGACGGTTTTTGGAAGATGTTGGAGCTGGGGGTAAGAGCCCCTCCCATAAAAATGCCGCGTAAAATCTACAGTTTTCAATTTAGAACCACCAAATTTGGTATACTATCTCATGGTACTTTAACTTAGACGGTCGATGGTTTTTGGGACGGGTCAAGGCCCTGGGGGTCGGAGCCCCCCCCCCGCACACACACACAGACATACAACATTTTCTTAAAAACTACAGTTTTCAATTCAGAACCACCAAATTTGGTATCATGAAACTCTAACTTGGACACTAGACGGTTTTTGGAAGGGGCTGGAACCCCGGGGTGAGAGCCCCTTCCCCTCCTCATAAAAATTTCGTAAAATTTATAGTTTTCAATTTAGGACAACCAGATTTGGCATACTACTTATGGTTATCTAACTTAGACGGTAGACGGTTTTTGGAAGGGGTCGGGGCCCGGGTCAAGGTAGCCCCATGCAAAATTTTCGTAAAAAGTTCCGTTTTTTACTCTTAAGAATACCCTATTTACGTTCTAATGCGCTCTTTGGCCCTTTGAGGGCCTTGCACCATAAACCATCAGCCAACCAACCAACTAACCAACCAACCAACCAACTAACCAACCTACGGTCTAAGTTAGGGACTGTAGATATAACAATAAAGTGCAAAAATATTCGTTTAATGGTGTATTAAAAACACAAATCTATATAGTTTAGCTTTCACTACCAACGAACGGCTTATCAGAAAGAAATATAATGTAATGTAAACAGAGAGTTCCAGATATTCAAAATTCAAAACGGTAAGAAAAAGATGATCAATGCCAATGTGAAGTCGTATGCATCAGTGGCGGCCCGTCAGATGAGGCAAGTGAGGCGCCGCCTCACCTGAAATTCCGCAGAATGAGAAGTGAAAAAAAAAAACTTCGGTCAGTAACGAAGATATAAGAACTTTGCAGGATAAATGAAACACTGAAATTTACATTGTGATTCATGAATTAGGTTAAAAAAAGGCTTTCAAGAAGAGGAATGAATCATTATTTTTGCAAAGCAGCTGCATGTTTTAAGCGCTTAGAGGCGACCGGCTGAATCGTCTCGATGAGAAGCCGGTTTTGGGAACTGGGGATCAGAGAAGAGCCCTACAGAGTGAACCCCCCACCCTCACGGTCCGAGGTCTACCTAATTAGGTGCCGGACTTCCAGTAAGAGAAAGGAAATTTCTGAGGCGACCCTCCATTTCGCTTAAACTGGAATCGCATCTCTGCTGTTATTGGAGAACCCAAGGATTGTGTATCCAATGGGCGCGGGAAAATGAGCAGATGACCTTGGTAAAAGTGGTTTTACAGGCGATGACGCCGTTCGCCTCTATATGCTTTGAAGTAGGATGATTTCTACGTAGCTTTAACTATTCGTCAGAGTATATTTGAGTCTAACTTTTTGTAGTGTGTTTTCAATCCTCTCTTTTGCGGGTGTTGGCTAGTTCATAGTAATGTTGAGTTTTTCTTCTTTTTTATTTTGTTATTGTTACTAAACAGCATATTTTGATTTGGGTTGGAAAATATGAATGGCCCAATAAACGACGTGATTTGTGTTCTGGAAGAAATTCCTTTAAACATTGGAAAGATTATAATAAAAGGGATGTTCTCATATCTGGAAGACCGACACCTGTAATAAGTTCAATATCTAAAGATAAGTGCGGCAAATCGTTTCTTAGGTCTTTCAATAAATCATGGTACGAGATTTTCCCCTGGCTTTCTGGTAGCTATTACAAGCAAACTCTCTTTTGCTGGCCATGTTTACTTTTGAGCAATAAGAAAAATGTGTGGAATACAACGGGTTATTTTGATCTGAAAACTTTTCTCGTAGTGCAAAATTGCACGAAAGCTCTAAAGAGCATATAACTAATCACGTAGGTCTGAAACGGATGGAAAAAAATATAAACACTATTTCTGATATGCTTCATAAAGCTAAGTTTAATGAAAAGGTCAGACTAAATAGGCTTTTTATGGAACATATAATCGATTTAGTTGTCGTTCTAAGCAAGCAAGAACTGCCTTTTCGAGGACATGATGAATCTATTTCCTCATTAAATAAAGGTAATTTCAAGGAGATGTTCCATTTGTTACTTCGCAGGAGCACCCCAGAATTAAAAGCACATTTTGAAGAAATACGAAGCTTATTTTCTGGACAATCTAAAACGATACAGAATGATTTACTGGAGTGTATTCATGAATATATAAACGAATGTGTTAAAAGCGAAATTAATGAGTCAAAATTTTTTTCAGTGCAAGTTGATGATACAACTGATATTACTCAAAAATCACAGTGTTCAATAATTGTCAGATACATATTGGACTCAAATTGTGAAGTAGTTGAGCGCTTCCTTGGTTTTTATGATATCAGCACTGACAGGACTGCTGTGGCACTGTATGATCTGCTAGCATCGGTTTTGGAGGAGTTTGATTTTAAATCAAAGTTAGTAGGCCAGTGTTATGATGGTGCAAGCGTTATGGCTGGAGAGTTGAGCGGTCTGCAGAAAAGAGTCAAGGTAGAAGCCCCGCAAGCTTTGTTTACCCACTGTTTCGCCCACCGCCTTAACCTTGTCCTACAACAGGGGTGCAAAAGTATTGTAAATTGTCGCATATATTTCGCAACTGTATCCAGCATGCCCTCATTTTTTCATAAATCTGCCAAGAGAACCCACGTAGCAGATTCAGTTGTTGGGAAACGGATTCCTCAAATAGCGGAAACACGTTGGGCATCACTTTCACACATTTTGCGTTTAATTGTAAGCGAATGGGGCAAACTAAAGAATGTGTTTGAAAACATAATGAATGACCCGGAATCAACGGCAGAATCAATCAACGGAGCCATAGGATATTTGAAAAATTTCACTAATTTTGAATTTGCTTTTTTATCACTGATTTTTGATGACATTTTTGGAATTACGGATGTATTATTTGATGTTTTACAAAAAAAGACTTTAGATATCAGTTATTGCCAAAGACAAATTAAACAATGTTGCGAACGAATAAATAAGAAAAGGAATGTAACCACTTACTTGAAACATTTCAGTGAAGCAATTAGTTTGAGTGGAGGTCCTAAATGTCGCCAAAAGAAACATTTGACTGAAGAAGAAGTGGAAAACTATTACAAAATTTTGTTTTACGAAATCGTTGACAGCATAATAATCCAAATAAATACCAGATTTGAAGATATGGGAAAGCTCGAGTTTCTGCAGCTAGTTGACAGCTCAAAATACCATAGTTATTCAGAGTCATTTCCATCCAGTGCCCTTAACACTCTCAAAAAAATTTATCCAAACATTTTTACAGACACACAACGACTAAAAACGAATTAGATTTTTTATATAATGATCACAACTTCAGGGAACTCGGTGTTTAGAAAACCTTGAAAACAATGAAAGAAAACGAGCTGAAAGATGTGTTACCAGAAGCCTACAAATTATTTTCTCTTGTATTGACACTGGCATCAACAAGTTCTTCTGCTGAAAGGAGTTTTTCTTGTTTGAAGAGAATTAAGACTTACCTCCGTAATACAACGGCACAAGATCGTTTGTCTTCACTGCTAAAATTTCAATCCAGAAAGAATTGCTGAACCATCTAATGTCCACTCAACCATTTTATGATCTGATCATAGACAAATTTGCAGCCAAAAAGGATCGCAGAATTGAACTTATTTATAAAACATAAACTGAAAGCATTCTGTTCGAGACCAAAGCAAATTAATATCGCATTCCTCTGTTTTTAATTCCAGGTTTAAATTACCTAATACTTTTTTTTATATAGAAATGTGCTTCCTTGACTTCTCCTGGACATTAATACAAAACGAAGCTAATAATTATCACGAGCCTGGACTTCAGTTTATGACCCGTGCTAAATGCACCTTCACTAATATGCCAATCGAACTGTGACTTTTATTCAAGCTCAAGAAACATTTCGTAAGAAAAACAATTTCTATTCAAATGATTTACTTTGAATTTTTAAGAAGTGGATCTCCGACTGGCGTTGGGATGTGAGTGACGCGACTTGACTAGCTAAAGAAACCGCACAAATTGCGTATTTTCGCTCAAGTGTATTACATAAAAGAATACAGGTGAAATATTTCTTTCTTTGTTGTAAAATTATTGAATAATTGTTTTCATAAAAATATTGTTGCAAAAGTAGCGTATATCACACACACACACACACACACACACACACACACATATATATATAGTGGTATATGCACATTTTTCCTCTAAAATTTTTTGGATTTTTTCGTGAAGAAAGACTCCCCACGCCGTGTTTCATATATTTCTATAACTTTATTCCATTACTGTTGAATAATATTTGTATATAAGGGCTAAATGGCATGGGATGGAGCCCTAAGTGATGGGGTTTACAGCTGTTTATAACAAGGCGCCTAACCGAGACCAATGGCTTAACGAGACTTCCGAATCTCAGTGGATTTTAATGATTCAGCCGACTCGAACCCAGGACTTCAAAGATATCCGATGGGTGATACTGCCTTTGACATGAAACTTTTTGAGGGTGGGGGGGGGAGGGGTTTCTGCATTTATGCTGTATAACTGTGTATAAGTACATGTAACAATTTCGGGGGGGGGGCGCTTCGACAAATATTTTTCTATTGGTACGTACGCACATCTTGGACATTAATACAAAACGAAGCTAATTTAATAAAAAATGAAGAAAATGCAATAAATTATAGTTGTTTTAATAAAAAGTTAATAAAGCAACTTCTTTGGCTGCTTTGCTTTACTTTCTGTTCTATTATCAAGAAATTGCATTGATATTATGTATCAATGTAATTTATTTGTATTACATTGTAAGTTATGTAAAAATCAATGAATTTAAATAGGGAAATTATCTATAAAACGTGCTTAGAAAAAAGCTAACTGTCTCGCCTACTTAGGGGTGCAAACCACGACCCCCGGCTACGCCACTGATATATATATATGTTCCTATAACGTTATACGAATTTATATATTTTTCAATAACATATGTGTTACTGTTTTACATTTACATCAAGACCGTTCGCCTCACCAGCATTTTACACCACGAGCCGCCACTGGTATGCATGCGACATCACATAGGTACATTGCATTTCTGTGTCGCGGGATTCACAGAAGCACACGCCAGATGTACGGCAGTTCTATAGATGTCTCCTAGAAGGTAAGTATTACCATTCCTTTTTCTTTCTTTTTTGTTTCGCAAAATTAAATTAACTAAATCAAAAAATTTAAAATAAGTTTACTGGAAAATTGCAGGAATATCTTTTTCATTCATTAACTTTCACCCGCTGAACTTGGTGATTCCACAAATAGTAATATGTACCTGGCAAATAACTTGTATCCCTGCTAGTACAAATTATATTAATGATTTATTTGCGTCCAGTTCAATCTAGTATGTCCATAAGAGCGTTTGGGGAAAAATACATTTCAACACATACATTTCAACGTGTGCCGCTACGGCGGCGGAGTGATCTAGGCGCTGGCTTCTGACCACTTGTCGAGAAGGATCCTGGTTCAAATCCCGGTGAATCATGGACGTTGTGCTTGACTTCTGGCACTGGCTGTCCCCCTTCCCAGGAACCAGTGGCCCAAAATTGGGAATGTCCGACTGCTTATAGCCCACTGAATTGATCACGGTGGTCGTTAACCCCCCCCCCCCCCACCCACAAAGATTGCGACGTGTCCATTGCTATTTGTTGTGGACCGTACAAAAAGTATGTTTTTCATATCAAGGTGTCCACTTCCATGTAGGCTGGCCATAAAATGTTAGGGGACCGTACAAAATTGCACTTTTGTTTACACCTTGTCAGCGCTTCGGTATAGGGTTGAAGTATACGTATATATAGTTGGGCCATTTCAGCACGTAGTTTGGTTTATATAGAAAATCAAGATAATGTTACGTTTTTACTCAGCTACAACACATTAATCCCAAAGGCTATTTGTTGAAATCTTTAATCCGCCGTGCTCATATTCACAAGGTTAACATAACATGTCCAGTTATTAATGTTGCAGTTTTACTCTGTCACAAAACTTTAGTTACAAGACCTTAGGCGTAAACTTTTTTAGGAATTTTTAGTCCGACGTATTCATAAGGTTTCGATAACATGCCAAGGTTATGGTACTGCGTTTTGACTGAGGCACAAAAATTAATAAACAGGCCTTAAGCCTTTTTATCAGTTTTCAATCAACCGTTCTCATGTACATAAAATTTTCAGAGAAAGTAAAGTTTACTGTGTTGCGCATTTACTCGAGTACAAAACTATAAACAGCCATTAACTTTCACCCGCTGAACTTATTGATTCCTCAATTCATCCATTAACAAGTCTTTTAAGTGATTGTATGCTATGGTCATATTGATAATGTTTGATGACAAGTCAGGTTAATGATGTTGCACTTATGAAAGACTTAAAAAGGTGTAGAGGCTAGTAATTATTATTTGAAGTCTAAGTAAAAGCTCATTTTTAACTTGACTCGTCATGAAATCCTTGTGAATATGGCATTTATTTTATTTTGTACATTTTACAAAGCGTATGCATTTTTTTTGGCATTTGTTTTATTTTGTGTTGTACTTGTTACATAGCGTTTCGCATTTTTGTAATGCTTGTGACTTGTGATTGCATTTTGAATTTTTATTTGTTTCACATTTTGGATTGCATTTTGAATTTTTATATGTTTCACATTTTGGATTACTTTTTGACATTTTATGTTTTTGACATGCTATTTTGAAAATTTTGACTTTTTTAATTTTGCTTTGTGTTTTACATTCTTGCATCTTCGGCGGAATTACATTCTCGAAAAATTCAAATACAAGTTAGTAAAAGGTATAATTCAATTAGTGAGAAATACCAGCACATTTTAGTAAAGGGTAGAATTATATGAAATTCCTCTTAAAATGTCCAGCATGTTAACATTGTCGCTGTGCACCAAAGAAGTTCGAATTCCTTTTTATCTTGCCAGCGTTTCTCTTCTGTGTGGATTTGTTGGAATCTGTGCTATCACTCTTTCGATTTTAGCCATAGTTGTTCTCTGCTCTTTCGCAATTTCACTGATTATTTCGTACAGTCACAGTTTTTCTCTCCCAGAATTGTATTCCAGCGTCTGTCTAATCTTTCAAGTTCGTTTTGTGTTCTGGGAAAGCCAAATAAATTGTTTTCACTAACTGACCAAATTGTTGGCGGGAACAGCGGAGGGCTTCTGCTTGGATTGTTTCTTCTGCTTCCACGAAATTTTCCAAGAACATAATTTTCCTCAAACCACTGAACTACAGAATCTGCATATTCTAGTAAAATTGATTTCACTTCTTCAAAAGCAGCTGGAATTTCATCAGATGAAAAAAATGCGAGTGCTTGCAAATGTCTGACTTTGAGAGCAAACTCACTGTTTTCCTTATATTCCAAGGCTATGCCAGAGGATGGATATTCCTCAGCACATTTTTTTTCCGAGTTGAAACCAAGAACATTTGTGTGTGCTGCTTCCAAATTCCTTTTTAGCAGCATTATAACGGTAGCTATTTCAAAATCTATTATTATGCGTATATTGCGGTGCAAGCTGAATATCATAGTCTGATGCATAGTCTTGTAAAGCCTACAAAAATACTTTATAATAGTATTATATTATTTATACTTGCTGGAAAGTAACCCATAAACTAGTGGGACAAGTCTGTGCATCTCTGGATTCGTTTCAACCATAGCATGAATGGAACATAATTGCCTAAAAAGGGTTGGACAAGTTTCAAATGTCCCATCCATAATCCAGAGGGGTGCTTCTTTAAGCTTTCGTTAATTATTCTCTGTTAAAAATGAAATAATTCTTTGATGTCCAAATGCGCTATCTCTGCCAAGAAATTTTGCACCATCTTCTCCTGTAAATTTATTGTGGCATCGATCCGTTCTGAAGTCGTAGGCTCCGCAGGCATGTCTTCTCTTTTTTACAACTTGCCTTAGTGCATCCATATTAGGCATGTAAGCTGCATTTACTGTAGCCATTGACGTTGTCACGGTTTGAATAATTTGTGCAAGGGCTTCGTCCGTATTTCTCGCTCGTTCTTTTATTTGCGCTCTTGCAACAGCAACATCACTTTTCTCCGGTCTTGGAGCATGATTATGTGGTTTCTCATTGCGCATCCTGTGTTCATCTCCAATAAGAATAGTACTAGCAAAGCCAGTACAATTTCCATAATTTCTTTCAATACAGTGACAATACCGTAAATCACCTCGCACTCTGTTATGGCAAAATAAATACCCTTTCCATTTTAGCAAATCATTTTCTTTTTGTGAGTTAACTATTTATGTTGCATTCTTCATCTGCATAGTGCCTTCGGAAAACAATGCACTTTCTCTTTCCAAAATATTTAGAATGATATATTTCCACTATTATCACTTGACAACGCACAACAAAGGTTTCAACAAGCACGTTCTCTGTTCTCCAGTCAACTACGAACTAATGAGCAACCATTCAATAAAACACTCAGAATACAGACAATCACGTGAAGCTTGTTCCTCCAGTTAGGGTTTAAGCGAAGTTCAAGATTTTCGTAAATGCGGTCACAAGAAGTGGTTAATTTTAAGGATCGGCATCTTATATTTTGTTTTTCCAAAGCGCAGAGGTACATGTATTTTACAGCTGGGATGCTCCAGGCGGGGGATCAACAGATGCGAAGAACCCGGGAGCCAGGTTCCGGAGGCGGCAGCAGGCGCGGACTGGGCAGCTGTACTCTGGGCCGGTAGGCGTCATGCTAATTCTCAAAAATAAATTCAAATTTTTTGTGTTGCACCATGCGTATGAAAGAAAATTGTTATACTGAAAAGACAATTTGTTTACCCCGTAACATATTAAACGAAACCTACGTCCCTACGTGCCAAATGATCTGTAAGCCAAACACAGTTCTTCATGCAACACCTTCCCCCGACTTTCTAAGTTCAGATCTGTCTCGTTCGACTTATTTCCTGTACCGCCCCTCTCTTTCGCTAATTGCAGTTAATTGCCGTGAAATTGGTGTTTTACGTTGGGGTGTATTGCCGCCTGTCTTGAAGACTATAGTGAAAGCGGTGAACCCCAGGGGAAAAGTATTCCATCAAAAGCAACAGAAATCCAATGCGAGAGCAAAACTTTGTTCGTTGGCATTACATCCAAGCAATTTAGGCGAAGTAGGAAGTGTGTTTTTCTACTACGACACCAGAAGATTGTCGCGAGTGCTCAGGCAATTACGATACAGATGTGTCCTTAAGACTTCTCTTTCAAGACGTCCAAAGGCCGGCACTAGGGGATGGGGAGGGATACAGTGCGGATGCTCTTTTTTGTTGCAGTTAGAAATTCTTAAGCTCATTCTTCCTTAAAACTTTGCCTGGTTACCAGTAAGTACTGTCTCATGCCTCAACCATTGCACAGATTTGTTGTTTTTGTTTTCATTCTTTGAGTTAACAGCGGGAAAATATCTGAACTGCGTTGTTTCAGTTGGAAATATTTTTTTTACTTCAGCAACAGGGCTTTACGTATAATTGCAAAATACTTCGATAGAATAAACTTACCTTACATAAAGAGTTTGCATGAGAAAATAGATTAATAATAAGGAAAATATTCTAAAACCAAGAAAAGAAATTGCGGAACCGAAAAAGCTAGGTAGAGGAAACAAAAGGCTCTAAGAAAACGTTCATATTTAAAGAAACCTGTAGTCGCTTAATGAGTAAGTGGTATAACTCAATACAAAATCATGTGCTGTATTTGAAAAAAAAATTAGAAGCAAGTAGGCATTGTGACTGTCCACAGTTTTCCCTTTTCATCCTGTCGACATTACAACCACCACAGAAAAGAAAAGAACAAAAACATAACAAAAACACCCATACAAAGTAAAATGCCCAAAACATAAAAAGAAGTAACCACACAAAATGAAATGCCCAAAACATTAAAAAAACTGCAACCACACGAAACAAAATACCCAAAACATGGTAAGAAATTCTGTTTAAAGCACAATGAAGGTATACGATAGCAGAAATATATGTTTTTAAAACTTAATACAAGTGTCAAAACTGAAATAAAAAGAAAGAAAAAAGAAATATTCCAAATTTCATTGTTACTTTAGATATGTCGACCTGTTGACATTTCGTAAATTGTACTTGCACTCGGTCAAAAAATATTACTTACAAGGACTCTTTAGTAACTTTTAATCGCTGTGGTCGTATTTATAAGGTTTGCATAACAAATCAAGTTAATAATGTTGCGCTTTCACTTACCGTCTCCCGCTAAGTTAGAGTTTGATGACACAAAATTTGGCGGTTCTGAATTGAAAAATAAAGATTTTAAGAAAATTTTGTATGTGGGGGGGGGTCTTACCCCGGGCCTTGATCCGTTCCAAAACCTTCTACCGTCTAAGTTAGAGTACCATGAGATAAAATACAAAATTTGGTGGTTCTAAATTGAAAACTATAGATTTTACGAAAAAGTTTTTATTCGGGGGGGGTCTGACCCCCGGGCCCCAACCCCTTCCAAAAACCGTCTAGCATCTAAGTTAGAGTACCATGAGATAGTATACCAGATTAGGTGGTTCTGAATTGAAAACTGTAGTTTTTAAGAAAATTTTTTATGTGGGGGCTCTGACCCCCGGGCCTTGATCCGTTCCAAAAACGGTCTACTGTCTAAGTTAGATTACCATGAGATAGTATACCAAATTTGGTGGTTCTAAATTGAAAACTGTAGATTTTACAAAAAAAAAATTATTCGGAGGAGGGTCTGACCCCCGGGCTCCAACCCCTTCCCAAAACCGTCTAGCGTCTAAGTTAGAGTACCATGAGATAGTATACCAGATTAGGTGGTTCTGAATTGAAAACTGTAGTTTTTAAGAAAATTTTGTATGTGGGATCGGACCCCCGGGCCATGACCCGTTCCAAAAACGGTCTGCCGTCTAAGTTTGAGTACCATAAGATAGTATACGAAATTTGGTGGTTCTAAGATGAAAACTGTAGATTTTACGAAATTTTTATGAGGAGGGGGCTGACCCCCGGGCTGCAACCCCTTCAAAAAACCGTCTAGCGTCTAAGTTAGAGTACCATGAGATAGTATACCAAATTTGGAGGTTCTAAATTGAAAACTGTAGTATTTACGAAAAAGTTTTTATTCGGGGGTCTGACCCCCGGGCTCCAACCCCTTCCAAAAACCGTCTAACGTCTAAGTTAGAGTACCATGAGATAGTATACCAGATTAGGTGGTTCTGAATTGAAAACTGTAGTTTTTAAGAAAATTTTGTATGTGGGGGGCTCTGACCCCCGGGCCTTGACCAGTTCCAAAAACGGTCTGCCGACTAAGTTAGAGTACCATAAGATAGTATACCAAATTTGGTGGTTCTAAGATAAAAACTGTAGATTTTACGAAATTTTTTATGAGGGGGGCCCGACCCCGCGGGCTCCAACCCCTTCCAAAACCGTCTAGCGTCTAAGTTAGAGTACCATGAGATAGTATACGAGATTAGGTGGTTCTGAATTGAAAACTGTAGTTTTTAAGAAAAATTTGTATGTGGGGGGCTGTGACCCCCGGGACTTGACCCGTTCCAAAAACGGTCTGCCGTGTAAGTTAGAGTACCATAAGATAGTATACCAAATTTGGTGGTTCTAATATGAAAACTGTAGATTTTACGAAATTTTATGAGGGGGGGCGACCTCCGGGCTGCAACCCCTTCAAAAAACCTTCTAGCATCTAAGATAGAGTACCATGAGATAGTATACCAGATTAGGTTGTTCTGAATTGAAAACTGTAGTTTTTAAGAAAATTTTGTATGTGGGGGCTCTGACCCCCCGGGCCTTGACCCGTTCCAAAAACGGTCTGCCGACTAAGTTAGAATACCATAAGATAGTATACCAAATTTGGTGGTTCTAAGATAAAAACTGTAGATTTTACGAAATTTTTATGAGGGGGGGGGCCGACCCCGCGAGCTCCAACCCCTTCCACAAACCGTCTAGCGTCAAAGTTAGCGTACCATGAGATAGTATACGAAATTTGGTGGTTCTAAGATGAAAACTGTAGATTTTACGAAATTTTTTATGAGGGGGGCTCCGAACCCGCGGGCACCAACCCCTACCAAAAACCGTCTAGCGTCTAAGTTAGAGTTTCATGATAGCAAATTTGATGGTTCTGAAATGAAAACGAGATTTTACGAAAATTTTGTATGTAGGGGGGGGGGGCTCTGACTCCCCGGGCCTTGACCCGTTCCAAAAACTGACAACCGTGTAAGTTAGAGTACTATGAGATAGGATACCTGATTTGGTGGTTCTGAATTGAAAACTCTAGATCTTACGAATATTTTGTGTATGGGGGCTCTGACCAACCGGGCTCCTGACCCGTTCCAAAAACCGTCTACCGTCTAAGTTAGAGTACCATGAGATAATATACCAAATTTGGTAGTTCTAAATTGAAAACTATATTTTACGGCAATTCTGTAGGGGGGCCCTAACCCCCCCCCCCTCTTTAACCGCTTCCCAAAACCGTCTACAGTCTAAGTTAGAATACCACGAGATAGTATACCAGATTTGGTGGTTCTGAATTGAAAACTGTAGATTTTACGAAAATTTTGTATATGGGGGACTCTGACCAACCGGGCCCTGCCCCTTTCCAAAAACCGTTTAGCGTCTAATATTTTTAGTGCCAAAGAAAAACGTAATATTCCTATCCTGTCTGCGTGGCCAAACTTTATAAATTTGATCAGGGAGCAAGACGTTCGAAATCGTACGTTTTCCTGCATTCGTTTTGTATGTAACCAAAATATGTAAACGCGACGAATTGACGTAGTCGACGAATTGAGGTAGTCGACGAATTTGTCCGCGACGAATTGACGCGCGACGAATTGACGCGCGACGAATCGTCGTGGTCGACGAATTGACGCGCGACGAATTGTCGTAGTCGACGAATTGACGCGTGACGAATTGACGCAGGCGACGAATTGACGTAGTCGACGAATTGACGCACGCGACGAATTGTCGTGACACCCTTGGTTCTCCAAGTGTTGGTTTTAGAAGACAAAGACATGTCATATCTTTAAATTTTATATCGTTTAACATCTTAGCTACAAATATTTGAAATAAGAATTAGTTTCTCTGTAAATTTATCAAGAAATTTCCATCCTTCCATTTATATCTGGTTTCGAAATTCCATGTCTTCGAATAGCATTCACTGGAAACAGAAAGAAAGGGACGTCATATTGTGCAGAAGCACGACGACCTCTCTCCCATTACGAACTTTTGTTTCCCCTCTCCCATGTATGAACATGGGATCGGTTCCACAAGCAAGGATACATACCGACGGAGGGGCTTAAATATGATGTATTATTGCATTTTTAGATTCGGAACAAGCAATAGCAATTCGATTTTTACTACATTTCAAAGATTTCAATAATTTACTGAACAATAATATAATGTAGTCAGTGAATTATTTATTCATTACGGAACATCATAAATTAAAAATAAAGCATTTGGCACTAATAAATAACAAAAAAATTGAATTCATTTATGTTTTATCATCTTCATCTTTTCGTATTTCCTGTATTATCTACTTTCCTATTTTTCATAATTAAAAAAGTTATTTTGTTTAGTCTATTTTTTTAATTTGAAATACCTTTGTCATGAACCTCTTACTAAGTATATGTAGAATGTTCTAAAAAGGTGATTTCTGAATAAATTGTATACTTCTCATTGCAAGTGGAAACTTGTGCAGGCTTCACCCTCTCAGTTGGCTGTGAGGAAAGAAGTGAAATGGCATTTTTAAAGGATCATTACGTGAAGTTAAACAAAATTAAAAAAGTTAAAAGAAAATATTTATTAAACATCTTAGTTCACTAAAAGAATGAATGAATGATTTTCTGAATGGAAAAATAAGGTAAAATATTAATAGATTCCAAAACAGTCTCTCATGCGTCGGCCTTTGGCTGAAGTCGGTCATGAGGTATAATTAAAAAAAGAGAAAAAAAAAAAGTATTTGTGCTGAATAAATAGAACAAGATCTGTAAACTCAAAGCACCGAGGTTGTCTTATTTATGAACTTTTTTTTCTTTGGAAAACGGAACTTCCGATTTTATATAGCCATTAAAATAGTTTAAAATCGAGTTGCTAAACAATTCCCCAAGTTTCATTGCATTTGTCTTTCACTAATAGAATCAACGTATTGTATCACTGGACATCGACCTCCCTCCCCCGTAAAAAAATAATAAATAAAAAAACTTGTAACGTTGAGTTTACAGATCTTGTTCATTTACTCAGTACAGATATACCTTTTTTTACCATCGCAAATATATTTTTCAAATAGCTGAAAAGAACATAGCTTCAACTGTTATACTTTCGTAAGCATAAAGCACGGGAGATCACCGTCGCGTTAGATAGCATGTATATCTATTAACCTTGGATAGCACCAGTCCACTAGGCAGGGCGGTCACGGCAAGGTCTATCTGTGATGACGTCAAGCACTGGTGCTGCGCCCTTGTGTACTTAATGTGTAGAGAAGCTAGCAAACTGGGACTGAAGAGCTTAATTTCAAGCCAAAATCGTGGTGGACTTAAATATCCAACACCAGCTTTTTTTATGATGATATCAATTGTACAAGATTTTGCTGAAAGGTCATTGCCCCATTTGCCACAGAACCTGCTGCTACGGAACTTGTCTTCATATATTCTTTCAAGTTGAAAAAATGTCCATTGTGAAAATGTGAAGGAAGTCAATACAGTGAGAAGATCAGCATTTTAATTTGTGAAAAATTTCTTCCCATACAGCTCAAGAACATAGCAAAAACAAGTAACTGATAAAACTACCCAAAATTTTACACTAAATTATGGCATAGGAAAATATTGAAATTAACATAAGTATTTAAATCACTGTTTAACAACTGTGCATGTATGACTTAAAATATTCTGCCTGTCTGTGGTTTGCCCCCGATTCCGGCAGTCTGAATATTCAGTTAAGTTATATTTCGTAAAGTTACCAGAAGTGAACTGATGAACGTTGATGAAACATTTGTGGAACAACCGTTTTGATAAAAAGGGAATTAAAAATATCGTAAGTATTATTTTAATTCACAGCTGATATTGTTAAGAAGTTTTAAAATACACTGAAAATTAATTTTTGATTTTATTGAATGCAAAATTTAAATCAGTGAAACTCATTTGGGAAAATACTTGCTTTTATGAATTCTGTATTTCAATTGTCATGGCTACTAGCATAATCATACCACTTACTATATTGTTTCAATGATTGAATGCAATACGTTTTTATTCCGTAACTCACTCGGATTAGTTCGCTAGGTATAACATTATTCCAATACTTACCCTCTTTTTTGTTTGCTTGGTTTTTATACGAAAACAAATCATGACGGAATGGCTCTAGATTATTCAATTTGACTCTGTAATTATACAGATTGTTACGCGTAATTCTTACTTTGTTTCTGTTCTTTGATTGTTCAGTATAATGTAACGGAAAACATCTGGCTGCAGAAATATAAAATAAGAATTACTACCATTAATTGTTATATATTTTAGCTCCCAACTGATATAACATTCGTTCAGTGGGCGATCCGCGCACTGGCATTGGTGGCAATATTTTGAACAACCGAAGATTTCTGTTTTCAGCAATCACCGCACAGGCCAGAGAGCGTTCTCCTACGCTCGATGGAATCGGGCCTTAACACCAATGAGCCCATCCCTACTCCCTATACAGAGGTGACTCCGTCGTGCATCACCTATGAAGAGACCGGTCACAGAACTAAAGAAAAGCCACGAAAAATAAGAACTGCTTTTAAATAAAAAACGGATGCAAACAGGTGCAACCATCGTAATATATACCGGGTAGAACCCGGTTTGTGAGGAGCCATCCCGGTGTGAAACCCTGTGTTTACCAATAATATATGAATTTATTTTTTCAAAGTATATACTGTCTTAATTTGAAAAAGAAGTATTGTTTGATCTTTAACGAAGAGCAGATAATTAGCTTTTATTGTGTGTGAGTGGTGTCAAGCATTCTAATTCATGATGCCCGTCTACGACTCCCCCTTTCTACCCCGCGGATGGGTTTTTTCTCTCAATCCAACGGTGGGCAGTAGTCTGGATATAATAACTTCTAAATCTTCATTCTGCGTTTCTTTCCTATCCAATGTACCAGCTCGAAGTTATTGTCTTCCCAAGAACAATTTTCAACTTGTGTGAAATATGCCCTTCCTAAAAAATCCGCCGATGGTATGTATCCAGAATCTCAAGAAATGACAGCCCCTGTATTTCTAGGGGTCGAACCAACAGTTAGGTCTCAGATAAAAGCATTCCTGGTACAGTAGCCTTTACATTGAGAATTAATCTTCACAAAGCGCTTTCTGCCGTAAGTAAATTCTATCCAACACTCACCAACCCGCTTGGCCAGCGTGGTGAGTTATGGCCAAACCCCTCCAAAATGACTCCACAACTTAAATCTTGGCCCTCAGTCTCCGGCAGCTGGGATGTACCTGGCCAAGGCAGCTGAAAGTGCGACATGAAGGCAGAGGGTGCTAAGAATCCCCGGAGGACCGGACCAGCCTGCCATCTGATGCTGACCTTGGCTACGTATAACGGACGCTCCCTATCTTCTGATTCAAGGCTTCTTGAATTGGAAGAGGAACTACAAAGGATCAAGTGGGACATCGTCGGGCTAAGTGAGGTAAGGAGAAAAGGAGAAGATCTCATTGAACTGAAAAGTGGACATCTCTTCTACTATCGTGGGACAGATACTGGCAGAACTAGTGGTGTTGGATTTATAATAAACAAGAAACTGAAGGATAAAGTTGTAGAAGTTCAAAGTTCCTCTGACAGAGCTGCACGACTCGTTATCCAACTCTCGAGAAGATACCAGGCTCAGATTATTCAAACTTATGCACCCACCACAAGTCATGCTGAAGAAGAAATTGAAGAATTTTATGAGGGAATTCGTGATCTAAATAATAAAGATAAGCAGCACTTTAAGATAATTATGGGAGATTTCAATGCAAAAATAGGGCAACGGCAACAGAATGAAACTTTAGTAGGTAAATTCGGTCACGGCAACAGAAACCAGCGTGGAAATACTCTCGTAGAGTTTGCAGAGGCAGAAGGGTTTTTCATCTTGAACTCCTTTTTCAAGAAAAAGCCACACAGGAAATGTACATGGAGACATCCAAATGGGACGACAAGTGAAATTGATTTTATTATGTGCAACAAAAAATTCGTCATAGAAGACTGCAGTGTGCTAAACAAGTTCAACACAGGCAGTGACCATAGATTGGTGAGATGTAAGATGCACCTCAACACTAAACTGGAACGTGGCAAGCTCATAAGACAAACAACATATATTGACATAACCAACCTTAAAAAACACCATAATACCTTCAAATTGGAACTGAAGAACAGATTCTCTGCTTTAGAAGGCCTAACATTGGAAGAAGTGGATATTTCTGAAGTTAACAGAAAAGTAACCAAAGCTCTTATGGAAACAGCAACAAAATTAGCTGGGTCTAAGAATAAATTGTATGTGAACAAATTATCAGGAAAAACCAAAATGTTGATGCAGAAAAGAAGAGAGATGAGGACAACTAAAGAAGATGACAACTAAAGAAGATGACAACTAAAGAAGATGTGACTTCCAAAGTGGAATATATAGAGCTATGCAAGACAGTACGAAAAAGTATCACGGAAGACGTAAGGAAATTCAACTGTGAACTAGTAAGGAAAGCAATTGAAAACAACCAAAGCCTAAAGATAGCAAAGGGACATCTCAGTAAGGGAAAAAAACAGATTATGGCACTGAGAAAAGAAGATGGTTCTGTAACAAGAAATAGAGGCGAAATTTTGACAAGAGTGAAAGATTTCTACTCCAAATTATATGAAAGGGATGATACATGTACTCCAGACATCATGAAAGATACCAGTACCAGAGTTCTTCCAGTCCTTCCAGCAGAAGTTGCACATGCAATCAAGAACATGAAGCGGGGAAAAGCTCCAGGAGAAGATGGAATTACTGTAGACATCATACAAGAAGCAAGTGGAGAAATCGAAACAGTACTCGCCCAAATTTTCACTCGATGCCTTAATGAAGGGAAGATTCCCGAGGATTGGAACAACGCTACAATGATCTTGCTACATAAAAAAGGTGACATTGAGGATCTCAGGAACTACAGACCTATCAGCCTCCTATCAGTGGTTTATAAAATCTTCACTAAAGTTCTTTCACACCGCTTGAAGGTGACACTGGACATGGCTCAACCGAGAGAACAAGCTGTATTCAGGAGTGGCTACAGCACAATAGATCATATCCACGTTCTGAGAGAATTAATTGAAAGAGCGAGGGAATATGAACTTCCATTGTGCATGGCTTTTATCGATTATGAAAAAGCCTTCGATTCGGTGAAACCATCAGCAGTTGCAATGCCTCTGAAATTTTGCGGTATTGAAGATGCATACATTAATATTATTGATAACATCTATGAAAATGCAAGTGCAAAGATTCGGCTGTTTGAAAATACAACACACATAAAAATTGGAAAAGGAGTGAGACAAGGTGACACCATATCTCCGAAGCTCTTTAATGCCACATTGGAAAATGTCTTTCAATCACTCAATTGGGAAAACAAGGGGATAAAGATTAATGGAGATTATCTAACCCACCTTCGTTTTGCTGATGACATAGTCATTTTTGCAACTACCCCATCAGAGCTGCAGAGTATGATCCAGGAACTTGCTGACAAGAGTAAAGAAGTGGGATTAAAAATGAACTTTCAGAAGACAAAAGTGATGTTCAATGCTTTTACAAGAAATGAAGATTTATCGATTGATGGAGAAAAGCTGGAGATAACAGACACATACGTTTATCTTGGACAGCAGATATCAAGTGAGGGTCACATTGGTGAAGAAATTAATCGGCGTACAAAACTTGCCTGGAGAGCTTTTGGAAGAAACAGCATAATTTTCAAGAGCAATATGCCATTATGTCTTAAAAGAAAAGTGTTTGATCAATGCATCCTTCCAGTGCTTACGTATGGTGCAGAGACGTGGACCTTAGCTAAAAGAGACATACAAAGGCTGCAGACAACTCAAAAAAGCCTGGAGAGGTGCATGCTTGGTGTAACCAGGAGAGATAAGAAGAGGAACACGTGGATCCGAAAAATGACAAGAGTGGAAGACATCATGATCAGAGTTAAATCCCTGAAATGGCAATGGGTTGGACATACTGCCAGAAGAACAGACCATCGATGGACAGCCGAAATTTTAGATTGGATTCCAAGGGACAGGAAAAGACCCAGAAGAAGACCACATGGAAGATGGGTGGATGAAATTCGAAAGTATGCGGCAGTGACATGGAGGAGACTGGCACAAGACAGACCGTTGTGGAGGAAACTTGGGGAGACCTTCGTCCAGCAGTGGATTGATAATGGTTGGCAATGATGATGATATTTTAGCTCCCAACTGATATAATATTCGTTCAGTGGACAATCCGCGCCCTCTGGCGTTGGTGGCAATATTTTGAACAACCGAAGATTCCTGTTTTCGGCAGTCACCGCACAGGCCAGAGAGCATTATCCTACGCTCGATGGAATCGGGCCCCACCAATGAGCCCATCCCTACTCCCTATACAGAGGTGACTCCGTCGTGCATCACCTATGAAGAGACCGGTCACAGAACTAAAGAAAAGCCACGAAAAATAAGAACTGCTTTTAAATTAAAAACGGATGCAAACAGGTGCAACCATCGTAATATATACCGGGTAAAACCCGGTTTGTGAGGAGCCATCCCGGTGTGAAACCCTGTCTTTACCAATAATATATGAATTTATTTTTTCAAAGTAAATATTGTCTTAATTTGAAAAAGAAGTATTGTTTGATCTTTAACGAAGAGCAGATAATTATCTTTTATTGTGTGTGAGTGGTGTCAATGATTCTAATTCTTGATGCCCGTTTACGACTCCCCCTTTCTACCCCGCGGATGGGTTTTTTCTCTCAATCCAACGGTGGGCAGTAGTCTGGATATAATAACTTCTACATCTTCATTCTGTGTTTCTTGGCTATCCAATGTACCAGCTCGAAGTTATTGTCTTCCCAAGAACAATTTTCGACTTGTGTGAAATATGCCCTTCCTAAAAAATCCGCCGATGGTATGTATCCAGAATCTCAAGAAATGACAGCCCCTGTATTTCTAGGGGTCGAACCAACAGTTAGGTCTCAGATAAAAGTATTCCTGGTACAGTAGCCTTTACATTGAGAATTAATCTTCACAAAGCGCTTTCTGCCGTAAGTAAATTTAAATTATTTGTCTACTGCAGTTTCCAAGTATATTCCTAAAATGGCCGCCTAACAACTTCTGGAACCTTTTTTTGAGGTGAAGGTTCGGAATGTAAGAACACAATAGTGTATGCAATGCTGTCCGTTGAAGATAAGTTCATTGAAAGGTCATGTTCGCGATAGGAGCCGTTAGGTGACCTTCCTACACCGCAGCGAAAACTGGGGGTGAGGGAGCAAGCAGGTCGGAGAAGACGGGGAGCAACATCAAAGGCTCGTTGTCTGCCTCTGTCTAGATAGTTCATCGTGCCTCAGACGATAGGGCAGAGGTTAGCATGTTACCAGAGGTGGGGAGAAGAGTGATTTGCAAAGCTTTAAATTAGTGAGTTGAGGGTTGGAATTTGGTGGCGAAAGGAGCACGTGTACGTTGCTCGGTAGGAGGCTAAGAACTTGGTATGTCCTCGTGGATGGACGGGAATTTAGCGTCTTAGTGATACAGGCCGTTTTCAGGCTCTCACAAGCGCGTGGAGATTCTGTACCGAAGTGCGGACAGCCTCCGGCAGGTATTATTAGGAAGAACAATAACGTGTTGGCAAGGAGAGCTGCACGTCGACGAAAATGCAGGTTTGAAATAATGCGTGAGTGATTTCTCGCCACAAACCAAGTCCCCGATACTCAGCCTAGGCTCGGACAGCATTTCTTTGAATGATGATTAGATTTTGTTAAGTTTGAAAACGTTGATGGATTCCTTTCAAGGTCTGCCTCTTCGTTATTTATTCACCACCCCTCCCTTGATTAGCAGATCTTTTAGTAAGCTGACGGAGCATAGCGGCTGTTTGACCAGTTATTGGTTGTCTAAGTAGTGTGAACGAACTTTGATTATAGAACCTTGCAGGACTTTAGATTATATAAGGCAGGTGGAGCATTTAGGCTCGCTCCTACAATCCGTTTGACGATTGAAGGTGTAAAAAGAAAGAATGTTGATAGCCGTCCTTAGATTACCTTTAAAATCTGTTACACTTCGTTAATCTGCTTGTCAGGTTTCCGCGAGCTGCTGGTGTTTAGACTTTATAATTAACGCCCGAAGATGCCGAAGGTTCATCTTTTCTGCTGTATTTGAATGGCCTTTAGTTTAGCCCAGTTTTCCGAAATGATATCGAGTCTAGATAACTACACAGTGGGGTTTAACATGCGTTTAATTTTGCCAGGTTGGTTTTAACATTTTTTTTTTTTTTTTGGTATCGTTATATAATCTATACTAATACACTGGTGTACAAAAATTAAGGACGAAGAGGAGAAATTAGCATAACAGCGGAACGAGCAGACAGAACGGACCGAAAGACCACTCAGGAGATAGACTAGGGTCCGGTACAGTAGGGCATCTGCATTCATGCAGCATGACGGGGGGGGGAGTGTCGGAAGGGTATAAAGCACACGGGCGGTGAACGCTCAGCAATTCTGTGAAAGCTATTACACGGTGTACATCGATTTTGAACGACGTCGAGTTGCTGCCGCCGTTTGATATGGACAACAGGCAATCCAGTAGACGACATCTGGATGAATTTACCTGAGATCGCGTCATTGGGAAGTTGGAAGAAGGTCGAAGTGTGACTAGTGTGGCCGAGGAGTTCGGGATCGCTTACAGCATCGTTTCACGAGCTTGGAGAGAATTTCAAACGACAGGAACAGCTGTCCGAGAGTTTAGCAGTGGTACAGTGCCTAGAAGAACTGTAGCAGTGGTCGTCCACGAGCAACCACGGCGGCGGTTGACCAGTATATTGTCCTACAGGCGAGAATAGACAGACGGCAGACAGCGGGGGAAATCGCAAGGCACATGCAACAGACAACTGGACGTCCATTATCGTGTTTTACCGTGGCCAGGAGGCGGCACAAACGTGGGCTATTTTCACAACCACCAGTACGGTGTGTGCCATTAACGCCTGCTCATCGGAAACGGCGGTTTCTGTGGTGACAGGAACACAAGAACTGGACACATTAGCAATGGGGTCGAGTTCTCTTTACCGATGAGAGCCGATTTAGTCTGACGAGCGATTCTGGACGTATACACATCTGGAGAGAGCAGGGAACACGCAATCACACCTCAACATCATCGAAAGGGACCGGTTTGGAGGTGGCGGTGTTCTCGTTTGGGGCGGTATCATGCTTGGTAGCCGTACTGACCTCCACATCTTCCAAGGAGGTTCAGTCACTGGTGTCCGCTATTGTACCGAGGTTCTCCTGCCTACGTGCGTCTGTTTAGAGGTGCTGTGGTTCCTGAGTTCCTCTTCATGGACGACAACGCTACACCTCATCGTACAGTGGCTGTCGCAGAGCTGTTGGAAAGTGAAAATATTCAACGCATTGATTGGCCCGCAAGGTCCCCGGACCTAAATCCAATCGAACACGTGTGGGACCTTCTCGGGAGACGCTTGGCAGCACGTCACCAGCCACCAGCAACAATTCAGCAGCTGAGATTGGCGCTACAAGAGGAATGGGCCGCGATGCCTCAACAACTCCTTGACAACCTCGTCCTCAGCATGGACAGACGTTGTAAATCCTGCAACGCAGTCAGGGGTGATCATATCCCCAACTAAAGACTGGCATTTTCTTGGCAGCCGCCTGTCACATGGACGTTTATGTCTTCTGTCCAGTTGTGCTCGAAGCTACCTTTTCAATGAAGTGCCTTTGTATCCTTTGGATTCCTTGTTTGGACGGTTTTGATCACTTGTCCCATATTTTTACATCTTAGGGATCTTATGGTATGATTTGAGTCGATGTGGAGAACTTCTTCACGACGTTACATTTGAAAATCCGTCTCGTCCTTAATTTTTGCACGCCAGTGTATATAAAGAGGGAAACTTTGTGTTTTTGAGGTAATCTCGAAAACTACTGAACCGATTTGGATAATCCTTTCACCGTTGGGAAGCTCATTTCTTTCCGGTGGACATAAGCTATTTCGTTAATTTTTATTATTTATTTATTATTTTTTAATATTTTGGGCTGTACTACCGAATCAGATCGCTTTCAAGTAGTTCCCGTGTACATCTTTGTTTACATACAACCCGATCATTCCCAACCTGAAAGAAAGTAGTTCACGATAATATACAGAATTATTTTTACTAATCTCGAAAACTACTGAACCGATTCGGATAGTTACAATAACGTAGCTGATAGCGAAGGGCTTATTTCCAAGTCAGGCCACAGCAGCAAGGCAGATGGCGCTGCAAGTACTGAAGCGAGAACAAACGCCGGAATAATGAACTGCGGACTGTACAAAGAAATTACCACGGTAACTAAAAAAAAAAAATTACTTATTACAATAAAAATGAGCGATGACAAATCTGTAGGTCAGTAGCTTTGAAAAAAATACAACAACATGAAAATCGCTCCAGTGTGTGGCGCTGGAGGATTGTAGAAAGAAAAGGCCTTGTGTTTTAAATATGTAGATTTCCACTAATGTTATATCTAATCGTATATCATTATACAAAAAAAGCGAGTCTAACTCTTCAAAATAATTATTTTCCTACTGTTTTTAAAATTTATCATTGAATAGAATTTTGAAAAAAAAATGACGTTTCTCATAATGAAATATGCGCCAATTGTGTGTGTTTTCCTTCGGTACTTTTTTTTTTTTTTTTTTTTTTTTGGTTTTTCGATTTCATCAAGATTTTTTATTTTCAAAATTTTCAAATAGGTAATTACAAAATTTTCACATTTCAGAAACTTTACGCTACCCAGCGAAACACGTTTTGCCATCAACATTTTGGGAAACACTGGGCTAGTCAAGGCTCTGGAGCGAGCAGGCAGGATCCCAAACTTTGGGCAAATATGATTTTTTTTTTTGCTTTGAAATAATACATTTTTTTTATAAAACTAATTCCAATATGAACACCATTATGTTAAAATTGCAGCGAGAATCGATCGTTGGATTGACAAAACGTGAGGTTTAATTTTTTTTTTTAAATGTTACATAAGGTTGGGGAACAAAGTAATTTCGTGATGAAAGTAATCCAAGTTAAAAGAGGCAATGCCGTCTTATACACAATTTTATGAAAAGTTTTATGTTAAAAGCATATGTATAGATTAAAAAATATATAGACACACATAAGACCTTTCGAGCTTACTATAGACTCGTCCTCAGATGTAACACAATACTAAATACAAGCGAGTAGGTGGTGGTCATATATCATGGGAGCGCATTCACAAATGTCGCAGATCGAAGCAGGTCAACGCATGCAGCGAAATAATTGAGCAAACTCGTCTTCTGGATCATTTGGATCTTTTTCACGACCCATTAATTATTTGAAGCGGAGGAGGATGGTACAGGAGTATTCTTCATTACAGCAAAGGTGGCCGTATTTGTAAATCAACATACTCTTTGTGAAAAGAAGAGTTGAGCTGAACCTCGGAGAGTTCAAAATAATTATATCTTTCCATATAGGGGTATGTTTGCCCCCTAAGTAGAGTCTGGAGAGGGCTGTTGAAGTGGAGGATGTTCGAATATTATACACTGCTGGCCACCCAAAATGCATCACCAAGAAGGAAGCATCCGATTGGCCTGAAATTCGCAGCATGCGTCGCCCGCGAGAGGACATGCAAACGATTAGCATTGCAGGGAATATGCAAATCATGTGCACCCGGCACGCCACCGAGAAGCACTATAAAAAGGGTGCACAGAAGGCGGGTGGAAGTGTGCTGTGCTGCCGGACCTGTGCGTGGGAAGCTTCCTGGTGCCTCGTCGCAGAATACGGCAGTCATTCCAGCACGTTTCGGAGTTCGACAGAAGACGAATAGTGGCTTATCGCGACAGCGGTTTATCGTACCGAGACATCGGCGCCCGTGTGAGATGACATCCAGCTACAGTGAGGCGAGTATGGATTCGGTGGGTGCAGGAGGGACGGACGGACCGACGTGAGCGATTGCCGCAGCTGCGGCGCACCACCGAACGTGAAGACCGGCATGTTGTGCGGCGGGCATTGACGGCTCGTACCGCCAAATCACGAACATTAGCGCAAGAATTAAGGTGTGTTGCGCAACAACCTGTGTCAGCACGTACCGTTCGAAATCGTCTGCAGGAGCGGGGACTTGTCGCACGACGCCCATTGCTCCGATTACCTTTGACGTTACACCACCGGAGAGTTCGGCGGCACTGGACCGTTGAACGCCGCACCTGGACTGCGGAATGGAACGACATTGTCTTCTCCGACAAATCCCGCTTCTGCCTGCAACACCACGATGGTCGAATCCGCGTGTGGCGGCACCGCGGCGAGAGACTGTATGACGCATACATTATGCATCGCCATACCGGTCCGTCGGCTGGCGTGATGGTTTGAGGCGCAACTGAATATGACACCCGCAACCCTCTGATACGCATCGCCGGTACACTCAACATCTTCGACATTTTGGAGCCTGTAGTACTTCCTTCCCTGCAGGACCGGCCAGTGGCCACGTTTCAACAGGAGAATGCGCGCCCGCGCGTGGCACGCGTCGCGCAACAATTCTTCACGGCCCACCAGGTGTCACAGCGGCCGTGGCCATCCTGTTCTCCCGATATGTCGCCCATCGAACACGTCTGGTTCCTGATCGGCAACCGAGTGGCCCGGCAAGCGCCACCCACGGCTACGCCTGATGAACTGTGGCAACGTGTGGAAGCAGCCTGGACCGACATTCCCCAAGCCCACATCCAAAGCCTCTTTCGTTCGAAGCCGCGGCATGTAGCTGCCGTTATTGCCATCCATGGGGGCCACACGAACTATTGGTGTCTGCGCGTTCCGCAAGTCGCACGGGACTGTAAGCTCAATCGTTTCATCTTTGTATCTGTTGTTATGTGTCCAGTAAATCTGGCTTTGCTATCTCGTGTCCTTCTTGGTGTTGCATTTTGGGTGGCCAGCAGTGTATTTATGTTACGAGGTTCTACAGCTCAAAGGACGAGTGGTCGAACCCACGTACATTGTGTTTTGAACCCCTTCCTGTGCTGCTTTGAGTGGTAAGGCGTAAATGCCATAGCGTTTATCTAGTTCGACTACATGTCTATCACTTTTTATAGTTGTCAGGATATTATTTGTCTTAATTCCAAAACTGTTATTATGTTTTTTACATATAGCTGTTAAGTGGTGGGCAACACCAGGTTTGGTATATAACCACCAGCTACTCGCTTGTAATTTAGTATTGTGTTATATATATATATCTGAGGATGAGCATATAGCAATCTCGGAAGGTCTTATGTGGATGCATATATTTTTTCAATCTGTACATATGCTTTTAACATGAAACGTTTTATAAAATCGTGCGTAAGACGGCATTGCTTCTTTTAACTTGGATGATAAGATTCGGCAGTCCACACCCACGAAAAATACCACAAGTAACGTTTTCGCCCAGGTATGAACAAGAGTTACAAAGTGCAGCAAATACTAGATTCATCAAATTCCAAGAAAGAAATTCTAATTGACAAGCTATTCCGCTTCATGGGGCCGCGGTTGGCTTAGTGGTTAACGTTCGTGACTGGCACGGAGCAGACCTCAGGCTCAATTCTAGCCGGTACGAACGCTCGAACCACTAAATATCCGCCGTGCGTCGGATGGGCACGTTAAGCCGTCGGGCCCCGGGTACTGCACCCCCCCCTCGGTAATAAATAAGGGCGTCTTCCTCCCCCTTTCTACCTCACTTCCTTGTTACTTTCCTGTCGGGCACTTTAGCCCAAATCTCCTATCTTCCTATTTCTAAGGGTTGTTTAAGACCTGGGGTCAGAAACTCCTTTCCTAAAATCCTCTACATATGATCTGATCTATTCCGCTTGTTTGCGAAGAAATATTGCAGATAAGATGTTATGTTTTGTAAGTATCTATATTAGCAGACACAAACTGATTTAAATAAAGATACTTCTACGGCAAGGGTCAACTGGTTTTCAAGATGGCTAGCGGCTGGCGTCCTAACTGTAATGGTGTGTCTATCATATGAGCCCCCCCCCCCACACACACACACACCTAATTTTTTTATAAAAAAATGACTGAAATTTATTTCGCTAAAATGTGCAGATAACATATTTTATTTTTCTAATAAAATGCAACTGAAACATGACCTTATGGATCGATAAAATATCATCATCATTGTCAACATTCATTAACAATCTACTGCTGGCTGAAGGTCTCCTCAATGTTCTTCCACAACGGTCTATCTTACGCCAGTCTCCTCTATATTACTACCGCATTCTTTTGAATTTCACCCACCCATCCTCCATGTAGTCTTCTTCTGGGTCTTTTCCTGTCCCTTGGAATCCAGTCTAGAATTTCGGATGTCCATCTGTTTTGATCTGTTCTTCTGGCAACATGTCCAGCCCATTACCGTTTCAAGGATTTTGCTGTTATCATGATATCTTCCACTCTTGTCATTTTCTTTATATATGAGTTTCTCTTCTTATCTCTCCTGGTTACATCAAGCATGAATCTCTGCTGGCTTGTTCGGTTGTCTGCAGTCTTTGTATGTCTTTTGTAGTAAAGACTGCTAAAAAGGTTTAGTTCCATGGTCTTATAATTAATGTTTTCTGCCTGAGTAAAAGCGCGACATAATAAACTTCACAGACTATTTAAACGTTATGAATATGAACATGGTCTGTTCAAACTTGCTAAAAAGGCCCCGGCCTTGGGTCTTATAATTAATAACTTCAGTAAAAGTGTGTCATTTGAAGCAGAAGATATTTTGGGAAGGTTTCTCGTAGTGAGAACGATATGTGATTTCAAAATATATTTTTTTTTTTTTCAGTCGGGTTTCCAGAGACGCAGAATTGTTGCAAATGCATCAGAAACAGACATATACGCTTATGCTTTCAAGTGGAAAAACCTTTCTTTACCAAAAATTAGAAATTATATGCATAACATCACCCATCAACAAGTGCATCTGGTACAAAAATATTTTTTTAAATCGACCGTTTAGAAACAGAGATTTCTCAGAAATTGCAATTTACTTTTACGCCCTTTAGCGGAAAGACTATGCGCTACTTGAAAAACAAACTGCACCCAAAATAGTCTTCGTTACAAATAGTATCGGGAGAGTTTTTGAAGTCAGATGTTTAGAAGTAATGATATTGGACAATCCCAGACCAGGGTGCAGTGCTGCGCTACAACCCAACTTGAAGCAAACTTAGGTGCCATGATCATTTCATTTGTACTTCAAAATTTTCATTTGTGCTTATCTGAAGTGAGATAATTATATTTTATATCGCGAATGAATAATTAATACAGACAAGTGACGTGGATTAGGAACATCAAACAGAAGACATCGCTCTTTCCACGTTTATAAGTGAGTCACGGAAATATTCTCATCGGCCGCCACAAGGAATCGAACCCAGGGTCTTCCAGTTACGCGCCGGACATGCTATCACTGCACCACAGCGGCCTCGAATTCCTCCAGACTCACATACGACTAACTGCCAAGCCAGAAGCAATCTGCCAAGTGGCTTGGCAGTTAGTCGTATGCGAGTCTGGAGGAATTCGAGGCCCACATACGACTAACTGCCAAACCAGAAGCAACCTCCCAAGAGGCTTGGCAAGTTACTTCCCAAGCCACTTAGGAAGTAACGTGCCAAGCCACAGAAAAGAGCACCTAAAACCGCAAGCTGATTAAGACAATCTCCATCAGCATCCGTCTTGAGCTTGGCAAATTTTGCACTCATGGGTTTACTGCAAATATAGTCAAATGTTGCAACAAGACCATTACGAGACATTTTTTTCGAATACAAACCGGCACCCGTAATTACCGCCAGTGGAGGATCAATGTTAGCCTGTGGAGGGTCATGAAGTGGTGGAGGGTCGCATATTACGTCACCTTGGGGGCTGAAACGTCATGGGGCTGACGAATGGGGGTTGAGAGATAAGACCACTGCTTTAACATGTGGATGGATGACGTCATGGGGTTGTTGAGTTGGTGTTATGCTTAAATTAGTATTTCGCAATACTATTTCAGTACGGAGGGTGGATGCCTTTAAAAATATTTCAAAATTTTTTTTTCTAACACGTATTTGTGGAAACTATTCTTTCAATTCCCAGTTTAGTGAATTTTTCTTTCTATTTCCTTCGGGTAATTTCTAAATTTTGAATGATTTTTTTTTCAAAGAATTTGTCTTTCTTCATGCATTTTAAGATTCTTTAGAATTCTTCGATAAATAGATATGAATGTTTTGGTGTCGGACGACACCACTGTTCTGGTGGATGACATCATGCTTCTCCGGCCAGCTTCATTTCCCCCCTCAGGAAATTTTACTGAGTGTGCGTTTTTGCAAATTTTTCTTGTTTTATTATACCAAACTTTTTCATAGGTGACTCTTTATTTTTCCCACTTAAAGAATTTTTATTTAACGACGTTCGGGGTTTAATGTATGTTAGCGAAGTAATATTCGAAGCTGATTCTATTCGTATTTCGATCGAGAATTATTTCTTAGCCTACGATTTTTTTTTTATTCTAATTTTCGCTCTTGATTCATGCATTTCTCTTTCGTCTTAGTCTTCTACTAGGGAATTTTATCGTTTTATTTTTTCTTTAAACAGTTCTTTTTTCTTTATTTCATAATTATTTCTCCATTTAGCGAAGTTTTTCATAAACATTTTTTCTAAAATATCGCTTTTAAGAAACGTTTTTATTTCTTCTTTTTTCCTCTTAAATAATTTTTCTTACTTGATTTTAATGTATTCCTATACAACTTAAAACATTTTTCTATCTTGATTTTCATGTAAGTTTATTTGAATTATACAGACTTCAGTGGTTATACATAAAATATCGGCATTACTTTTTTTAAACTTCTCGATATATCGTGAAGCTTAATGAATACTAGTGTAGAATAGCATTGTGAAAAATAGTTTAAGTTAAATAGGGACAAAAAGTAATAGTGAAGAAATTTTGTTGGGAAAAAAATACTGTTACAATCGAATTTTATGTATAACCACTGAAGTCTGTATAATTCAAGTAAACTTACATGAAATTCAAGATAGAAAACATTGATGAAACGTTTGTGGAACAACCTTCTTGAAAAAAAGGAAATTAAAAATATCGTAAGTATTATTTTAATTCATAGCTGACACTGTTAAGAAGTTTTAAAATACACTGAAAATTAATTTTTGATTTTATTGAATGCAAAATTGAATTCAGTGAAACTCATTTGGGAAAATACTTGCTTTTATGAATTTTGTATTTCAATTGTCATGGCTACTGGCATAATCATGCCACTTACTATATTGTTTCAATGATTGAATGCAATACGTTTTTATTCTGTAACTCACTCTGATTAGTTCGCTAGGTATAACATTATTACAATACTTACCCTCTTTTTTGTTTGCTTGGTTTTTGTACGAAAACAAATCATGACGGAATGGCTCTAGATTTAATTTGACTGTAATTATACAGATTGTTACGCGTAATTCTTACTTTGTTTCTGTTCTTTGATTGTTCAGTATAATGTACCAGCCAAATGTACCGGAAAACGTCTGGCTGCAGAAATATAAAATAAGAATGACTACCATTAATTGTTATATATTTTAGCTCCGAACTGATATAATATTCGTTCAGTGGACAATCCGCGCCCTCTGGCGTTGGTGGCAATATTTTGAACAACCGAAGATTCCTGTTTTCGGCAGTCACCGCACAGGCCAGAGAGCATTATCCTATGCTCGATGGAATCAGGCCTTGCCACCAATGAGCCCATCCATACTCCCTATACAGAGGTGACTCCGTCGTGCATCACCTATGAAGACACCGGTCACAGAACTAAAGAAAAGCCACGAAAAATAAGAACTGCTTTTAAATTAAAAACGGATGCAAACAGGTGCAACCATCGTAACATATACCGGGTAAAACTTGGTTAGTGAGGAGCCATCCCGGTGTGAAACCCTGTCTTTACCAATAATATATGTATTTATTTTTTCAAAGTATATATTGTCTTAATTTGAAAAAGAAGTATTGTTTGATCTTTAACGAAGAGCAGATAATTATCTTTTATTGTGTGTGAGTGGTGTCAATGATTCTAATTCTTGATGCCCGTTTACGACTCCCCTTTCTACCCCGCGGATGGGTTTTTTCTCTCAATCCAACGGTGGGCAGTAGTCTGGATATAATAACTTCTACATCTTCATTCTGGGTTTCTTTGCTATCCAATGTACCAGCTCGAAGTTATTGTCTTCCCAAGAACAATTTTCGACTTGTGTGAAATATGCCCTTCCTAAAAAATCCGCCGATGGTATGTATCCAGAATCTCAAGAAATGACAGCCCCTGTATTTCTAGGGGTCGAACCAACAGTTAGGTCTCAGATAAAAGTAATCCTGGTACAGTAGCCTTTACATTGAGAATTAATCTTCACAAAGCGCTTTCTGCCGTAAGTAAATTTAAATTATTTGTCTACTGCAGTTTCCAAGTATATTCCTAAAATGGCCGCCTAACAACTTCTGGAACCTTTTTTTTTTAGGTGAAGGTGGTTCAGTTAGACAACCTTGTCTTCAAATACCATTCACTGGAAACAGAAAGAAAGGGACGTCATATTGTGCAAAAGCACGACGACCTCTCTCCCATTACGAACTTTTGTTGCCCAGCAACACCAACACGCTTGTTTCCCCGCTCCCATGTATGAACATGGGATCGGTTCCACCGGTGTTTCACACACGCCCCGATACACACACCACGGTTCCACAAGCAAGGACACTCACACCCCCGACGCAACACCATACAAACCGACGGCGGAGTCTCCTAGAACGACGGAGAGACAAGGCCCTTCGAAACGTTCATGTAGGAGGAAATTCCTCCTTCGGAGGAGACCCCGTGACATAGTCATCCAACGGATGACAACATCAGAGGAGGCAACGGCGGAGAGCAACACGCATCTCCAAAAACGAGGAAGCCTCCCCCTAAAGCCCCGACACAACACCATACATACCGACGGCGGAGTCTCCTAGAACGACGAAGGGACAAAGCCCTTCGAAACGTTCATGTAGTAGGAAGTCCCTCCTTCGGAGGAGACCCAGTGACATAGCCACCCAATGGATGACAACATCAGAGGAGGCAACGGCGGAGAGCAACAGGCATCTCCAAAAACGAGGAAGCCTCCCCCAAAGACACACACACAGAACCGGCACACGCCAGACACACACCAGACAACAACAAAAAACTCCCCAAGGCATCCGCGCCACAAAAAAAAAAAAAAAAAAAAAAAAAACACGCATACACATACAAATAAATAAAACACTCTCGCAAGCAACACGCCCGAAGCACAGCACACCGAACGCGGAAACCGGGGTCCGGAAACCGAAGCTGGATCCAAACCGCAAAGCAGAAGTGGCTGAAACGAAACAAAAAGCACCGAATCGACCGGTGGATCCGGAAAACGGCGTCTCCGGAGCCCCTCACGCTCGATCCGAGAAGTTAGTAGAACACACAAACCATGTATCAACGAAACAAAACATCAACCAAAAATTCAAAAGGATCCGGTAATGCAGGATTGCAAGCCGAAACAAGGGGGTGGGAAGGTGTTAAGTTCTCCAGTGGAAGAAGTACTTTTCCCTAGTACCGGTAACAATCCGAGGCCAGAAGACCCACCGATACCTGAAGGCACGGTCCGAAAGGGAGTGGGCGTCAAGTTCAACCCTGTTCCGGATCTCGCACTTGACCTGCCAGGCAACTTTCATAGGGCTGAATCCCACATTACCGTGATTACAATAAAGAACTCTGTTCCTCTCTCTCCAGATTTTGTACGTCGTCTCCGTAATGATGAGTCTCCAGACATCCCTTCCCGCTTTGGGACCGGGATACTGGTAGAAAACATGCTGAGGCATAAACTGCTGAGGGCGGCCGGCCCAATCCCAGACCAACCGCCAAACCTGCACAGTCATAGGGCAACTAAAAAACAAGTGGTGTCTATCTTCGATAAGATTGCAGGAAAGACACCTGTCAGTGACAGCACCACCCCACCTGCACTGCCGTTTCCTCGTAGGAAGGACATCATGCGCCAAACGTAACTTAAAGTCCCGTTTTTTGCAATCAACCCCAGCAGCATGGACACACATCCACGCCTCCCTCTTATCGAAGTTAACAACATTGAACTCAATGATCTTCTCCCTGGGTCTAGGAAGGATATGAAAGTACATCTGCTTCAAGTTATTCCCGTTCCGGTTGGCCTTCGCAAGGGCCTGAAGGTGCCCACCAAGCTTGTAACACTTATGGGTAGTTTCCCTGCGGGGCCCGAAAAAACGATAGCCAGGCAAGAACTTGTCCGCGGATAATATAGTAAAAAAAAACACAAAGTTCTTACACGGGTGAGAGGAGTTAAGAGCCCCTTTAGTACTACGAAACTGGAGTGCGCTGAACCAAGAGGAAAGGTGTTTAACCTCTAAACCGCCTTCCTCCCTAGGACAAAAAAGGGCGGCTCTGGCTATCGCCTCAACGGCCTTGCCAGCCCAGATGAAGGCAAAAATCTCCCTCTCCAATAACCTCAGAAGACTCCGAGGGGTGACTCAAGCTCTCCGGCAAAAGCACACTTTGACACCAAGAGGGCATTGGCCAACTTAGCACGATTAGTCATTGAAATATGAAGCTTCTGCCACCTATCCCTTTCTTTCCGCACGTTTGAGAGGATGTCCCTCCAAGTTTTCTTATGAACACCGTCTTTATCGAAAAGGATACCCAGTATCCTGACGGGTCCATCGGTCACCTCCAGCCCATGAACGGCAGTGCAATCCCATCTTCCCCAGAGCACCAGACTGGACTTATCATCATTCAGCTTAGCACCGGTGGCCCCACAGTACCCCGCGAAAACCTCCCGGACCTTAGTCAGACTTCTTTCCGAGTCCACAAAGAGGGTGACATCATCAGCATATGGCAAGTACTTCATGGAGTACGCACAACCAGGCACAGGAACCCCTTTGATGTTCGGGTGCGCCAGAACCTTCCTCAGCATGGTCTCGATGACCAAAACAAACAACAATGGAGAGAGAGGGCAGCCTTGTCTCACTCCTCTTCCAACCTCAAAGAGGGGAGAAAGACGTCCCGAAACAATAACTCTCCCATTGAGGTCTCTATACAACGAGTCCACAGCCCTTCGGAATATTTCACCAAAGCCGTGAGCTTCCAGCAACTTCCTGATAAAATCGTGGGAGACCCGATCGAAGGCTTTGCTTTGATCCGCAGAAAACATTCCCAGCTTAAAATCTCTTTCGGTAACGTAAGTGACCAAGTCTCTTACGCACTTGATGTTGTGAAACATTTGTCTCCCACGTATACTGCAGGTCTGACCAACACCAACCAGCTTCTCCGCAACCCGCAATAGCCTAGCATTGATGATTTTTGCCATGATCTTGTAATCAATTGTAGACAGAGACACTGGTCTCCACCCACCAAGATCCCTGGCGGGATTTTTCGGGGTCTTACAAAGCAGAGTAACAATACTGGTTCTCATAGTTTCAGTCATGATTCCTCTATTCACAATGTGGTTGTAAATTCTACAAAGCCACGGAGCCAGAATATTGGAAAATTTCTTATAGAACTCGGCCGGCAAGCCATCAATACCAGGAGACTTGTTAAGCTTGAGATCCAGGATCGCAGTCTTGACCTCATTATCAGTAAACTCCTTTTCCACGAGATTCCTATCCTCCTGCGCAAGAACCGGCGTGCCTTCCAACCAGGCATCCATAACATCAGAGGCCGCAACTTCCTTGCTGAACAACTCACCGTAATAGTCCGCGGCGGCCTTCAGAATGACGGGGAGATCCCTGACTTCCCTGTTGTCGATATCAAGACATTGGAGGTTCTCCCTAACTCTCTCAGCCTCCATCTTCCTGAAAATGTAGTTTATGTCACTCTCCTGCCGGAGCACTTCGAGGGAGCCGGTCAATTTGACCGCCGAACCCTCTTCCTTAAAAAAATGACTGATCCTACTTCTAACGTTATTAATCAGAGAGGAATTACAACCTCCTTCCTCTCCACGAATCGCCGCATTCAGGATATTCATTAAAATCATGTGACGATTCCTCCTTTCCATGGCAGCCAGCCTACCTTTTTTCATAAGGTAATCCTTAATCTCATTTTTAACCCTCTCCCACACGCCGCACTCATCTTCCGTAATCGTGGCTATCCCAGCGTTCAAAATGGAACGAAGGTGCACCAGCGTTTCTTCGTCTTCTAACATGGAGACGTTCATTCGCCAGGGGTAGCACCCCTCTCTCTCGGAACCGGGACACAGACATTCATCATGACAGCCGAGTGGTCAGAAATGTACCTCACAGGGGAGTTAGGGCTGAAAATTTCAACTTTGTCAATCCAATCAATCTTGGAGACAAGAAACATATCAATGCGGGACGCACTGGTCCCTCTGTGCCAAGTGTAGCCTGGCTCTCTAGGGTTAAGAGTTCTCCAGACATCGTAAAGACCCTGAGTGTCCAGAATAGCTTTAATCACGTTCTCATAGGCTTCAGACCACCTACCATCGCCCGCCCTATCAAGGTGACTATCGATGACGGCATTATAGTCTCCGCCGACAATCAAGACGTCCTCCGAACTCCTAAAGAAAAACGGGAGCTGGTTGTAGAACGACCGTTGCATGTTTCCCTGGTTCGGAGCGTAAACACAAACAAGCTTCATGGACATACTACCACTGTGAACGGTCAGAGCAATCAGCCGACCCTCCCCGTCTGTTTGAAATTGTGAAATATATCTCTCAAACTTCTCTTTAAAAATAATGGCAACACCCGTGTAGCCGGTACTGCCTAAAGAGTACTTAAACCTGAGCCCGGAATTTCTTCGAAAGGCAAACAACTTGGCCAAGTCCGTATGATGCGTCTCCTGAATCATAAGGAAGTCCAGATTACTCTGGCGGAAGAATCCTTCAAGCCAACAATGCTTCTCCGCAGAGTTAAGGCCTTGAACATTCAACGTACCAATCCTAATGTTGGTGCCGAGAAAATTGACCCTACTGGTATGCATACTTACCTTGGGCTGAAAAGGGAAAGTGGAGATTAAACAAAGACAAAGATAAACAAGTCATGAAAACTTGGAAACGGAGAGAGAGGAAAAGAAACCACATTACTTGTCAAATTTCACCTTCTTTGCTGCACCGCGATCCATTTTCTCAGCAGTAAAACTCTGGCCGTTTGCCGTCGGAACGACGTGACCTGTGCCGTGCAACATCACAACGGACGCCGCGGCAAGCTCGTTGACAGCCTTAAAATTAGCTGCCGTGAATTCTTTGCCAGAGTTTTTAAACTTACTCTTCATCATCACCCGTCACAGGCTCACATCTTCATCATCACCCGTCACAGGCTCCGTAGAAGCCCAGAACTTGCCACTTATTGCCTCAGTACCAGAGTGCTGGCGAACCTGCGCACCACCAACACCGACAGCCCGGACTCCATCGAGCGGAGCCCAGATTGTCCCGGCAGTCTCCCGCATCTCCTCCGAGTCAGCGGCGACGTGGCTGCCGCTCGTGATCGTAGCGCGTCCAAGCGCAAGTGCGCCTCCGGGACCCCCGACGTGCTCCGATAGCCCATCAGAGGGTAGAGTAAGGTATGCAGCTTCCCTTTCGGGAAGACGCATGCCCTGACCATCCACAGCCGCGGAGGAAGACCGCTGCCCCCTTGCGTTGGCCAGGAGGGCAGGTGCCCTCATATCCGTCCCTTCCCATTGACCGGTGTCGTTGGGAAGATGTGGAAATAAATCCTGCACAGGGTCAGTGGAAACCAAATTCACTTCCTTCAAACCAAAACATTGGACTTCAGATTTTTCACGGTTCGTGGCAGCACCAAAACACTCAATAACACTATTATCACAATCATTATCAACAACATTACTACAATTATCAGTTAAATCATTAGAAATATCAATATCACTGTCATCATAACATTCTATATCATCTTGAGATCTTTCACTAATAGCAATTCCCTCCTCAATACTCTCACTAAGATCAGAATCATACTTACTGCCCTCCGTACCATCAGCACTGGAGGTCTCCCCTTCTTCGCTGGACATCTCACTACCTCCAGACTCTGTTCGAGCACTACTGGGAGTCTGAAGGCCCTTAGGAATGGTTTCACTAGGAATATCAACCTCCATATTCTTATCCTCAGTATCGTCACAATTTTCAGCCATCTCACTACCCTCCACAATACTCACACTTCCGGGGATAGACTGAAGAAACCGAACCTGTTCAGGAGTCAAATTCCTTGACTTTTTAATAACCTTCGTAAAACCATCCTCATCCGAACTCGAAGAAGACACCCCGCTTCCCATCTTCACCGATAGGAACGGTTTCTCTTTTCTTCGCTGTAAAAGAAACACTCTCTTTAGTATCCTTACCTGTATTGTTGCCTTTCTTAGTAGCACAACACTAACCTGTTGTTTCTCCAGAGCCCCTTGTGCTTGCACCGAGCTGAGAATTTGGTGGGCCCCTTCTGTTTTGCTCGAGATCTCAGCCTCGGCAACACCTCCTGAGCCCCCTCCTCCTCAGCGTGGCAAGCCTCCATTTTGTCATCACGCTTGGACTGTTCGCCCCCTCCAAGCATCTGCGCAAAGGACCTCTGACTGCAGGCCTTCCTCTGGTGGTGCGGAGATTTGCAATTTCCACACACCTCCTTGCAATCTTCAGCTGAGTGCCCTAAAATATGGCAATTGCTACAAGTGAACTTTTCACAGTCCACAGCAATGTGTCCAGCGTGGCTGCAGCGTCTACACACCCGAATCTGGCCCCTGTAAATGTTCATGCAGCGCTGACCGTTCACTTGCATAAAGTTAGGAATAGGCTCCTTCATATCAATGGAAATTACACGGGTACCTGACAAGGCCCCTTTCATGTGGGGAGCATTCTCCTTCCTCACTTCAAACTTAACGGTCCTCACCTTACCAAATTTCGAAAAAGCAGTAGCAACCTCGGCATTGGTAATGCCGCAATGCAGATATTTACAAAAAACTAACTTCACATTTGTCTGGGCGTTAGTGCACTTCATCAAAGTATTGTTGCACTCAACCTCACAATCAAGAAGCTTGTAATAATGCTCCCTCTTATTAAGCACCACTTCTAGTTTGTTTTTATTTGCCTCTTGGATCAGGGCAAAAACTGGGGTCGAAGGAGACCCTAAATGTTTATACAGCGCTAAACAAACGTCTGTAGCAGAAATACCCTTATGGGTGACAACAATAGCGTTAGCCCTATCGGGCTCAGTCTTAGCAGCCATCGTGGAAGAGGACAAAAGTCCGACCCCTCCAGAAGCTCACACAACAGAAAAAGTTTATAAAACACGAACCCTCGCTAAAGAAAAATAAGCAAAAAGTACTTACCTATTCTCCTAAGCGTGGTAATCCAAACGAACAGGCACAAGCACACACACAACACTTAGCACGTGGCCGCAAAAACAAATGCACGTGGCCGCAAAGAAAGGCACGTGGCCGCAAAACTAATGCACGTGGTCGTTAATCAAAAGCGGTACAGAGTTATTCAAAAATACCGACTCCGGAACTTCCTGACTAGTGGCGGAGCAAAGTTCTCCGAAATTTGAAGTGAGAGAGAGAGAGAAAAAAAAAAAAAAAAAAAAAAAAAAAAAAGATTATTAGAAGTCCACCAGGTGCCAAGATAGCGAACAAACAATGTCAAAAAAACGCCATCTTGGAATCGAAAAGGCAATCGATAAACGATCCGAATATAACTTGCAGAAAACAAGACACAGTGATCTGCCACAGCTCCAATACGGCCGGCACGAGCGCCCTGCTAGACCGCCAGGCACCGCACTCTGCGCCGGCACACGCACCCGGGTGGGCGGCCAGACACGCGTCCCTCCTCCCGAACGGACGTTTGACGAAGTGCAAATAAAGTTGAACAAAAACGGAAACTCTGGCTTCGCTTCCTGCTTTAGCAAAACGAACGCACGCCTCAGTTAACCTTCACTGGCTATGACATTGAACCTTTATCTCAAAGTGATTCATGTGTCTTAAAAAGTAAAATCAAGAATGTTGAGTACACTTAGATAAAAGAAAAAAAAGAAGAAGAAAGAAACCAACAGCATTGGAACTTAGCATGAAATAAAGGAGAACCGGTTAAGAATTGCAGGAGCACCAAACCTGTGATCCACCGAATTTGAAGAATGTGTTGACAAAGTGAGGCATAAATAATAATTGGATAAATGCGAACTGAATGTTTATTCCTTTAAAATCACTTGATGCCACAAATCAGTTCTCCATTAGCCCGTTTTCTGATTCTTTTTTAGCAATTGTAAGATCAGAACACGAGTATATCATAGTTGCGGAATTTCCAAAGTTCCTGAAAATCAAATCATCCGTGTAAGGGCGAAATACGTTATTAATGTAATGTCGGACAATGGACATCATTTTCATATTTTATGTGTCACGATACAAGGACTGGAATTAGAGGCCAAGCTACAAAGGAAAAAAGCAGCACGCTTTTTCCCGTTTCCAGGAAAAGAACTCTTCTATTTTTTCTTTCATTTCCAGAAAAGGAACATTTCTAGCAGTACATCTGCAAGTTAAATTAGTCATATAACTAAAGGCCCTTGAGGCTAATGGTTTTCGGATGTATTGTAAGACTCCAACATTGCGCCCGACCATCTGAAAAGATGTGCATGTTTATTGTAACCAAGGCAGTTCGGAATGTAAGAACACAAGGTTGTTTACAATGCTGCCGAGCTATGCTGTCCGTTGGAGATTAGTTCATTCAAAGGGTCATGGTCGCGATAGGAGCCGTTAGGTGGCCTTCCTACTCCGCAGCGAAGGCCGGGAGTGAGAGAGCAAGCAGGTCGGTGAAGACGGGGGAGCAACATCAAAGGCTCCTTGTCTGCCTCTATCTAGATAGTTCATCGTGCCTCAGACGATAGGGCAAAGGTTAGCATGTTACCAGAGGTGGGGAGAAGAGTGACCCGCAAAGCTTTAAATTAGTGAGATGAGCGTTGGAGTTTGGTAGCGAAAGGAGCACGTGTACGCTGCTCGGTAGGAGTCTAAGAACTTGGTATGTCCTCGTGCATGGACGAGGATTTAGCGTCCTTGTGATACAGGCCGTTTTCAGGCTCTCACAAGCGCGTGGAGATTCTGTACCGAAGTGCGGACAGCCTCCGGCAGGTATTATTAGGAAGGACAATAACGTGTTAGCAAGGACAGCTGCACGTCGACGAAAATGCAGGTGTGAAATAATGCGTGAGTGATTTCTCGCCACAAACTAAGTCCCCGATACTCAGCCTAGGCTCGGACAGCATTTCTTTGAATGATGATTAGATTTTGTTAAGTTTGAAAACGTTGATGGATTCCTTTCAAGGTCTGTCTCTTCGTTATTTATTCACCACCTATTTAACTTAAACTATTTTCCACAATGCTATTCTACACTAGTATTCATTAAGCTTCACGATATATCGAGAAGTTTGAAAAAAAGTAATGCCGATATATCGTAAAACTCAATGAATACCAGTGTAGAATAGCATTGTGGAAAATAGTTTAAGTTAAATAGGGGCCAAAAGTAATTGTGAAGAAATTTTGTTGGGAAAAAATACTGTTACAATCGAATTTTATGTATAACCACTGAAGTCTGTATAATTCAAGTAAACTTACAGGAAAATCAAGATAAAAAAATGTTTTAAGTTGTATAGAAATACATTAAAATCAAGTAAGAAAAATTATTTAAAAGGAAAAAAGAAGAAATAAAAACGTTTCTTAAAAGCGATATTTTAAAAAAAATGTTTATGAAAAACTTCGCTAAATGGAAAAATAATTATGAAATAAAGAAAAAAGAACTGTTTAAAGAAAAAAATAAAACAATAAAATTCCCTAGTAGAAGACTAAGACGAAAGAGAAATGCATGAATCAAGAGCGAAAATTACATTCAAAAATAAATCGTAGGCTAAGAAATAATTCTCGATCGAAATACGAATAGAATCAGCTTCGAATATTACTTCGCTAACATACATTAAACCCCGAACGTCGTTAATTAAAAATTCTTTAAGTGAGAAAAATAAAGAGTTGTTGCAGCACTCGTGAGCGAGTGCGCACCTTTTCCCTGTATTGGAAATTGAGAAGTAATCGGAAAAGCGGAAAAGAAATGGGATTTAAAAAATTAATCAAATGAATGGGAGATATTTTGGGGAGCTGGTGTAAGAATTATTAAAATTAGGATTTTATAAACTTCACGCTCTTCAGACGCTCTGCATTTCACAATTTAATTTTCCCCTTAGATTTTCTTCCGTGGATTCGCGCCTAGGAAGGTCAGGAAAGTACCGCTCTTTCCCCTTCTCCCCCACCCTCTCTCTCTCTCTCTCAGAGTCGAAGGGCTTCCAGCCGTCCGCTTGCTGTGGCATGGGACCGCGGGGCATCCTTTCCCTAACTGCTACGAGCCAGCAATATTGGGTAAGGCGAAGTAATTCAAGTCAGAGAAATAGCGGGTAGACATTTTATTGGAGCTCGGCGCCAGTCGTCTTGAGAATCGATGCACCAAGTCTGGAAGAAAAGAATAGCTTGACGCCAGGCAAAGGAAAACCATAGCAGTTTTATGATAGGAAGATTTACGACCTCAGAGATCCGTAGGCAACGAAGTTCCTAGAATTTAAGGGCGGACACAGATTTTGGACGGGGCGAAGGATGGCAAGTCAGAGAAATGGCGGGAAACCCAGAGCAAATCAGATCGGGAAATGATAATTGTTTGACCAATCTGTAAATTGGTAGGAGGATCCGGGAAAAGCAAATTTTCGTAGGACAGGAAGAGGAGCAAAGAGAATTATGACAGTCGGCATGAAAACTTCGGAAAGAGAGGAGATAGCATGAAAACTTCGAAAGAATGATGAGAGAATTCAGAGAGATAGCATGAGAACTTCGGGAAGAGGAGTCGGCATGAAAACTTCGGAAAGAGAGGAGATAGCATGAAAACTTCGAGAGAATGATGAGAGAATTCAGAGAGATAGCATGAGAACTTCGGAAAGAGAGGAGATAGCATGAAAACTTGGAGAGAATGATGACAGAATTCTGAGTCGGCATGAAAACTTCGGAAAGAGGAGATAGCATAAAAACTTCGGGAGGAGAAAAGATAGCATGGTGAAAGAAAGTTGAGGAAGACCTACCGATACGAGGATCGGAAGATAGAGGAAATCGAAATGATGCGAGAAGGCTGTATCACCGCCTCGCTATTGCTGAGGATTTAGCCGAGGACCGAGAATGTGCCCAACAAGGAGAGATATATATTACGGAAAAAGTGGACTCTGAAATCATGACGGTGATATAAAAGATCCAGGACAGAAGGGAATCTGCATGAAAACTTCGGGAAGAGGAGAATGAAATGCCAGCCCTCATCGTGGGATAGAAGGTAGGACATTCCCGACCTTAACGTTTCCTCTTGTTTACATAATTAGTATGTTGAACCGAAAATTAAAGAAGAGCATAGTAGACTAAGTCAAGGTTGAAAGTAAAACCAGCTCTAAATTAATGCTGAGAAAAGTAGGGCAGAAATAGAAGAAATGAAATGGTTGAGTAAAGTAAATACCATTGATCAGAGCATTAAATTGTGTAGTATAGGGAATCATTTTTAGTAAATTATGTTTCGAAATATTTCAGAATTATATTAAATGAAAATAAGAAATTAAAGTTAACCTTTAAATAAATAATTTTGCTAAAAGGGTCTTCAAACATTTTCATATGACTGAGTGTATATTTTTCTAGATTTCAAGCCTTCATCAGGCAAAATAAACATATTTTATTTTCACGTTATTATGAGTCGGCTAAATTTCATTTGAGTGTAAAATTTTGTAAAGTAAAAAGGTTAATCACGATTGAGAGTTGGATGTGTGAATAAATGATTTGGAATGAATGTTCAGAAAAATCCTCCAGTGCAATACTGAGTAACTTACGCATCAGTGCTAGTAAACAAATCAAAATTTGTAAGTTAACGAATTATTCAAAAAGAAATGAAAAGCTAGACGATTACTTTAAAACATTGCGGCACTCAGCGGACCCCGATACACGGAACGTCGGCTGGGTGAAACACAACGCCCATCCTCGAATAGCGAGCCTGTGTTTTCTCTAATACTGGGAAAACATAGTTTTTGAGATTCGAGTGATTACCCTTGTTACTAATAATGATCCGGGGCAATCCAAACGCCCCGAGTAACAGAGTCACCTATGAAAAAGTTTGGTATAATAAAACAAGAAAAATTTGCAAAAACGTACACTTAGTAAAATTTCCTGAGGGGGGAAATGAAGCTGGCCGGAGAAGCATGATGTCATCCACCAGAACAGTGGTGTCGTCCGACACCAAAACATTCATATCTATTTATCGAAGAATTCTAAAGAATCTTAAAATGCATGAAGAAAGACAAATTCTTTGAAAAAAAAATCATTCAAAATTTAGAAATTACCCGAAGGAAATAGAAAGAAAAATTCACTAAACTGGGAATTGAAAGAATAGTTTCCACAAATACGTGTTAGAAAAAAAAAAAATTTGAAATATTTTTAAAGGCATCCACCCTCCGTACTGAAATAGTATTGCGAAATACTAATTTAAGCATAACACCAACCCCATGACGTCATCCATCCACATGTTAAAGCAGTGGTCTTATCTCTCAACCCCCATTCGTCAGCCCCATGACGTTATCAGCCCCCAAGGTGACGTAATATGCGTTTATATTCTTTGCCTCCACCTACCAAAGTGGAGGGTACCATAGGCTAACATTGACCTGGCGTGAAACCACCCTTTTTCGTATGTGTGCTTTTCCAAATCTCTCGCCTGTTTAATAACCAGTTCAAGTTGACATACAAATCTCCCTGAAGGAAAATTGTTTCCAGCATAGTTCTCTGAATATTCATGACATAATGGGGAAACTGAACGTTCTTCTTGGATATCTGGTCCAGGCGTAATAGCCTTTTTTCACCCAATGCTGAACATTCAATTCTTGGGCTGTCAAGTCCTTCATCTATTGGTAGTGCCATTGTATCCACTGTCATTGGTGTTTCACTGTCAGTCACTGAACAAGTATCTCCAACAGACCTAGAAATGGAGGTAATAATGCATAAATATTTTAAGAAATGTCTTCCACATTAAATATCTTTTTTCAATTTGAAAATTAAAAAAATTAAAAATTTAAACTTTTTTGTATTGATGTACAGGTATTCTTGAGAATTTATCACATAATCATGTCATGCAGAACAGTTTTATTTATTTAGCAGCGGAGCTACTAAAAACATAAAAATTAATAAACTAAATAAATAAGCAGTTTTATTTAATTGTTGTTGCCAACTAGGAAGAATGTTTTAAATCTGACTTGTTAGAAAATATTCCGTACATAAAAATCTACTAACTAACCAAAAACCTACGGATATGGGCGGGGGGAGGCGTTCATGGATTTTCGTGTTTTCGTGGGGAGTTAAGCACCCCCGAAAAGATGCCTGAATATATCACTGTTAGTAAGACCCGTCCTTTGAATCGGAAGGTCAACCTCGTTCCACTTCCGTACATAAGTTATCTTTCTTTATATATATTTTGGGCACTGAAAAGTGTCGGTTTTTTGGGGGGAGTGGGTTATGTGCATAAGATACACGTACAAATACAGATACGTTATTTTTATTGCATACTTTTGAAACAGATAACGGTAAATGGGCATAATATGTAGGGCAATTTTGGTGAAATATATTTTGCTTTTTCTTATGCGCCAGTCTGAATCAAGCAATAATTTCTTCCTAAGTTAGTACTCTCCCTCCAGACGTACTGAGTGAAAAATAATTCAAAATATCAGACAAACGAAGCACGTATCAACAAAGCAAGTATTCTGCTGAGTGATGTCAGAAAGCTGAATGACATTGCCCTGAGACAAATCAACCTCTGCTTCACTTCTTTGTTTAGCAGCAATGACCACGACTGAGGGTTACTTCTACTAATCCCTCGGTCTGCCCTCAGACACCATGCAAATTCCAAGAATGTGGGGGAAGAGAATCCTACTCATGCTATCGCCTGACTCCCGCCGGCGCTTGTTGTTTTTCACATCCGGGAGAGTTGGCGGACTTTGGTTGCGAGGGGTTAACAAACCTTCCCCTCTCCTTGCAGTTTGTTCCGCGCCAGGGAGAATTATTTTGCCCTACACCTCCAACGTATTCGACGAACCAGGACCGGATGGAACTTTTGCGATGTCCAGGGCGAAATTTCACAGCGGGACCATGAAAAAATCTCACTGCGCGCCGTAGAAAATAAATCCCGCCTTAGAAATATTATATATCTCAAAATATCGTCCGTAAAGAACACAAACGAAAATTATCATAAAGAAAAAGTGATTATCTCAACGAAGTGTTTTGCTTGATTGTAAAAACTACCTGAAATTTTAAAGAAAGGTAACTTCAACTAATCTGCGTAGCGAATATTTTTGAACAGGGAATAACAAGAATCCCTCTAAAATAGATTCGGTAAATAAGTTTTTCCCCCTGAAACATGCTTTAGTGATTGATTCTTGACGCAAGGAGGAGTAACTGACAAATTAGTGACTTTACTTTTATATGCACGCATATATGAATATTGCCTTTTTTAGCACGTCTTTTGTAAAAAAAGATCGCGCTTCTGTTATCGGTTTGTCCGTCCGTCCGTCCGTCTGTACTCACGGTATCTCTGCCACTATTTGTCCGATTTGAAAAATTCTCTTTGCATTCAGAAGCTTGAAATATGCAAATGATGAACCTTAATTTCGTTTTTTTTTACGATGTAAAATTTTGCCGCTAGAGGGCGTAAATGCAGATGATGTCGAATTCAAAATTACGTTTTATTCCACATATTTGCTTCTAAACATCCGACTGAAAAAATTCTTTTATCTTTCCATTTCATTTATGTCGAAGAGTGTTTTAGATATAGTTTCCTTTTCAAATTACGCATAGATTTTCCGCTAGGGGGCGTAAAAGTAAATAACATTTTTCCCGATAACTCTTGTCCTAAAACTCCGATTTGAAATATTTTTTTTCAGCGGATACATCTCCTGATGGAAAATCTTTTGCATAGAATTTCGAATTTTTAGTAAAGAATACTTTGGCCACCAGGGGGCGTAAGTGTTAATTTTAGCTTCTGATGTATTTGCCATAAAATCTGAGCTTCTAAATTATCGATTGAAAAAATTCTATCGTGGACTGATGCCACTCACATCGATAAACCTTTTCGGAATATTTTTTCCCTAAAATATCCCACAGTTTCTCCGCCAGGGGGCGTAGATGTACATCTTATTTTTGTCAATATCTCTACTTCTAGGAGTCCGATTTGAGAAATTCCTTCTTTGTTGGATAGTGTTTTCCGTGTGACATGTTTTTCATATAATTTCAAAATTTTCAAGTAATTCATAGACTTTCCGCTAGAGGGCGTAAAGGTAAATTGCATTTTCCCCTATATCTGGGCTTCTAAATCTCCGATCTGAAAAATTCTTTCTGCACCGGATACAGCATCCTGATGGGAAATCGTTTGCGCATAATTTCTAATTTTTGTAAAAAAATTGGTTTGGCCACCAGGGGGCGTAAACCTTAATTTCCGCTTCTGATGTATTTGCAGCAAAATATGAGCTTCTAAATTCTCGATTGAAAATAACGTCGTTTGTAGACCGATGTAACTCATGTCGACAAACCTTTTAGGAACACTTTCTTCTTGAAATAATGCATGGTTTCTACGCCAGGGGGCGAAGATGTATATCTTATTTTTGTCAATATCTCTACTTCTAAAAGTCCAATTTGAAAAATTCCTTCGTTGTTGGATAGTGTTTCCGATGCGAAATGTTTTTCCTATAAATTCAAAATTTCCACGTAAATCACTTAAGACTTTTCGCTAGGGCGCATAAAGGTAAATTGCGTTTTCTGCTCCTAAAACTCCGATTTGAAAAAAATTCTTCCTGCATCGCATACAAGACCTGATGGAAAATATTTTTCACATAATTTCTAATGTTTGGTAAGAATGGTTTGGCCACCAGGAGTCATAGGTGTTATTTTCTGATTCTGATGTATTTGTAGCAAACTCTGGGCTCCTGAAAACTCGACAAATTTTTTCTTCTTGGACCGATACCGCTCATATGGATAAACCTTTTGCGAATACTTTCTTCCTAAAATAATGCATGGTTTTCCAACCAGAGGACGTAAAGTCACATCTTATTTTTGTCGATATCTCTGTTTCTAAAAGTTCCTAAGCTCACGATTCCGTTTACAGCAATATTTCAGGGATTAAAAACATGATTGAAAATCTTCTTTCTTTCGTCAGATCTATTGTTTTCCATACCGGTTCCATTGACTTTGAATAGCTTTGATAAATTTATTTTGCGTCAGAACGGATTCAAAAGACGTGCTTATTACACCCGAAAATTGGGTGTCATCTTGTTCATTTTCTTTTGAACTGTCATGTAAGAGTGATGATTCATGCTATTTTTCAAAAGTTTCCCTGCTTGCGAGGCTAATGTGTATCTCTAAAAGACAATGTATTATATTTGTATCCGTTTCTTGTATCAGGTTCAAAAGTTTTTTTTGGTTTGTTTTGCTTTTTTTTTTTTTTTTTTTTTTATTTAGTAGCACTTGTCTCGAAGATTTTGCAAGTTCCTTCTATCTTCCAGCTTTCTGTAAGTACTTTTTTTCTTTTCTTTTTTTAATGCAAATAACATACTTATTGCATCGACAATTTTTCCTACGTCTCAGCAAAGCTGCCAAAACTGAATCCACCTATATAACATAAATGTTGTTCCAAATTTGTGCTCATCAAAGCTATTGATTTCCTTTATTTCACAAAATTCTGTTCAGGAGAAATATTCGTAATTTATGATCAAATTGCAAAAAATTACATGATACATATGTTCAATATTTTGGTCTAAAAGTAATTTAAATTTTGCAACCCATACCATATATAATACATCACTTAACATAAATAAGTCATTGAAAATCTTACAGGCTCACATAAATCCGTCCAAAGCCTAAAGGTCCTTAACTTCAACTGATTTACATTGGAAAAAAACAGTAGTGCTTCAGTGGAACGCCTGTTTGTAACGCTTTTGATATTCTCATGAGATCATTAGTAGTATAGGAAATGGGGGTTCTGAAACAGTGGAGGAGCCAATGTTTTCCTATGGCTCCTCCACCTTCCCAGGTGGAGGAGCGGTGGAGGAGGCGGATGCTTGGGTGGTGGAGGAGGCGGTCGATCGGTGGTGGAATAGGAGGAGGAGGATGTGATGGCTACAATTTGGAAAACGCGGCTGGTTGGGTGTATGTGAAGAACGTCGTTTTTTTTTTCCACACTTTTGATTTGTTGTCTTAATACAACATAGCTTGCTGAGAGCTCTGGTTTCATAAGTAATGTGTTATTCCCCTCTGTATATCTTTAAATTTTGGGTTTATAATTATGGTTATTATGACGTAACTATTGTAGCGTTTAAAGAACATATATATTGTACATTTCACACATTTGAATGGTATTCGCAGGTCTGGAAAGATGAACATTTCATTCAGTGTGAAAAGTGTTGAAATGAAAAGTTGATGTAAAGAACTACAGCTGATATCTTTATTCCTAACTTGTGTATTTACAACACTGCTTTCGGCGATGAAAGTAGTGATTTGTCAGGCGAAAAGCTACATCGGGTCATCAGCAGGAAACTGTATTATTTACAGCCGAGGCCCACTCAGTTAAGAGCGCCCTGTGTAGCCGCCCATTTTTCCTTTTCGGCCTCTAATCCTGAAAGGATGTTAAGTTTCAATATTTTTCAATGTTTAGTTTGATTATTAATTTTAGGAATGTAACGAAAAAAAAAATCATGATTTTTACCTATATGCAATGAAACCGTAACTCACCAAATTCCAAGTGAAATTTCATCTGGGTTTAGTCTCACATCCGAACCCATCATTTGCATTCTTTTCGGGTTTAAGAGCAATTATGTCTCATTAACAGCAAGTGTGCCAACCTCATCCCTCACACAAACTTCAGGCTTACAGATAATTATACCATTCTAGAATCTCCCGCACTAACACCGATTTATGCAAATTTTTAAGGTTACAATTCTACTTTCATCTAACATAAAGGTAAAAATCTTCTCATAGCTCTTATTATCGAGAGATTTTTCTTCGTTCTTTAATTATAGAATAATGGGATATTATACTTAACACCCTTTTTTTTTTTTTAAATATTTTTAGGAATTTTATAATACCCATAAGCTAGAGTATCCATTCCATTTGAAAGAATATATCTTTTATCGTCAGCAGGACATAAACTCCGCTTTCTTATTTTCATGGTATAGAGTTTATGCTTTTTACTTTGAATTTGCTGCATTGTGGTATAGAATATTTTTTTCTGAAAGAGGGATGTTTTATATAACTCATGTCGTAGGGTTTTTTTATTGCGGCTTTAACAACACCTTTTGCAGTTAATTTTTCTCCACATTCACTGTCTATACTATACATTTTCGATCGTAGTCCTATAAATTCTTTTATCACTCTTCCATTCAGCTCATCTTTCATTTTTCCAATCACTTTTCTATTTACCTGACTATGTAGAAAGTGATTGGTTGGATACTCAGAAGTATCAAATTTTTCAATGTCTTCCAGCTTATCTGCATAGACATCATCAGTACAGATCTCGTAAGTGAGTGAGTCTGCGTCCGTAAACAAAAGTTTAACACACTTATCATCATATTTCTGTTTTACATAAGTGTAATGAAAATTATACATTAATGTTTTACTAATATCCAAAATCGCAAATCCAGCATAGATAGGTCTATTTAAATACAAATTCACACGTTTCATATTAACAGCAACTAAACCATCACTAAATCTGTTAAACGAATCAAAAGCTGGTGATGCTATTAACTTTAGCATTTGTTTCTCTGTCTGCACTAACTTTAAGTTTACACGTTTTCTGATATTTTCAATAGTTTTACCGAAAACGGCATTATTTAAAAGTTTAAAAAAATCCTTTTCAAAAGCGGTTTTCGCCTGTGCTCGTTTTGCTGTATTAAAATGTATGTATTCTCTTAAACAGGGACTTTGTGTGAATGATAGAACTTTGTGAACTTTTCCCAGCTTCATCCCCAATTCTAAATAAAGTTTCAGATTCCTGTAGTGCAAAATATAATTATTCTTGTTGTGTAAAGTAGTCAGCAGTTTTTCATTTTTACTGTAGGAAATGAGGTTAAGATCCTCCATTAGCTGCTTCGAATAACTGGAGAGCATGTCGGGTGAAATATTCATTTTTTCTGGTGCTAATGGATAATCACTGTGCGTGTCATGAAGCTCTGCAGGATAAGAGAGATCTACCTCCAAAATGTATCCTGCCGCCCCGGTGGCGCAGTGGTCTAAGGCGTTGGCCTCTGATCATTCGTCCGTAAGGGGTCCGGGTTCGAATCCCGGTCAGGCATGGATGTTGTGTTTGTCTTACGGCACTGGATCTCTCCCTTCCCTGGAACCAGTGACCCTAAATTAGGGACGGGCGACTGCTTATAGCACATTTGAGTTGCTCACGGTGGTCGTTAAACCTCCAATCAAAAAAAAAAAAAAAAAAAAAAAAAAATGTATCCTACATCGCTTTCATCAGATACCTGGGAAATATTGAGTGCACTTCTTCATCTGTTAACCACCGGAAGTCCTTCATTGGTAAAAATTGGCTAAGTCCATAACCACATAAATTATTAATATCGAAGTACATTATGTATTTAGAGGGTTCAGACGGGTTATATTCTTCAAGATATTTATTATTGGATCTAGCATATCTATTACTGATCATCGATACACCACCCCTGATACCTTTTTCAATGAAAAGATGCATGTCAATGTCTGTTAAAAGCTCAAGCTCAACACCTGTCATTTTCAAACAAGCTTGAAACGCCATCCCAAGGGCCGTGTATGTATGCAAACAGTCAATTCCATAATAAGAAAGGGTTAGCACCCTAAAATTCTCGAAGACGTCTGCTAACAGTAAAACATCTGTTAGCATATATAAATCATGGTACTCTCCAATATTTCTAATTTGAAAGTGCTCCCACACATTTTCTGCGTGTGCGTAATCTTCATCACATATGTTTTCCTCTGTCAGGGTGTTATAGAAATAACACTTATCGGGGAGACGAATATCTTCAATTTTTTTCCCCATCCATGTAATCATAGGGATAAACTCCCTTTCGCAATAGAACTTCTACCTGAGTACTAGAAAAGTTTTGGTTTAAATTCTTAAAACTATCTTTTCCCTCTTGAGCTAAATTTTTGACTAGTTTCTCCAAAGAGGTGTTTAAAAATTTCAAATAATCCATAAAGTGTAGATTACCCAGTGAGAAAGAAATATATTGCTCCGTGTTGGATGGAATACACCCAATGGTTTTATCCTTAATTTTTCCTATTTCTTGCATGATTAAGTGGGAATCATAACCTTGAAGATTATGAAAAATTACTGGGATTTTGGATGAGTAACGAAAATTTAAATTACAGCTGTTATGTGCAGCCCCTCGATATTTGGAAGTTAAATGACAGTGATCTCGCACTTTATCACCATTCAGTGGTTTCTCACAAATATGACACAAAACTGATTCTTGGAAAGAAATTTCGTCCTCTTCAGTCATATCTATAGGTTTATTGATTTTTAGAAGAACACCGATCTTTTCCTCTTCAACCAATAAAGATTTTAGAAAATGATCCACAACGTTTTTTCCACGGTATACAACAGGTTTAGTAATGCATTCCCCATCATTACTAATAACAGCATAGCAGTATCCTGAAGGGGTATGTTTTGCAGTCTTTTCCGTGAGTTTGTTACCCACTGGTAGTTTCTGAACAAAACATTCGAAGTCTGCATAAATGACAAAAGGAATTCTCAATTGAAAAAAATAGTTTTTGAATTTTAACAATTTTTCATTCTCTTTTGGAAGTCTAACTTTTTGTGCACCGTGAATGCTACATAAAGCCTTATGTTCTTCACACAGAGACTCTCGAGTAAGCCCATGGAGACAATACGGGCAGAAATGTTTTCGTTCTTTGTGCTTTGTTATGGAATATAAAAGTCTGTTTAAATCTCTTATGAGACAGTAATGAGTTTTATCACCATCTGTGATATACAGGAGATCTACATGTCGTGTAAACTTCTCTTTGGTAATACGTAATGGGAAAATTTCATTTTCATAACCAAAAACATTTATTGAAATAGAATTTAACTTTTCAAATTTTCCTATTTGTTCAATTTGCATGGGAAAATTTATACCCTCACACTCTAACTCATTTTCGTAGGGTGTATATTTAGTTACCCGATTTGGATTCTGCTCTTCAGGGTGAATTGATGCTAACACAGACCAAAGAAAACATTTCTTATCATCATTTTTTATGTTTACTATTGCATGCTTTAATTCTAACTTCACAGGCAGCGGAATATAACTTGATCCTCTGAGAGGGAGATATTTACCTATTTTAATTTCTAAAAACTGTATACAATCAAGAATCCATCCGCTTCCATCTCTTTGAAAATTTTCTGAGGAATCAAATATTTTTGCAAAAGAACTTGAGATAGCATCATCAATATCTTGATTCAAAAGAGAAATGTTACATTTACTCCGAAAACAAGGTATAGTTTCCTGTTCTTCATCATCGCTATTAATACGAGTATATCTCACACGAATGGAGATATACCATTTAATTCCCTTAACTTCATTAAGTTTCTTTCTTAAAATTCGTTCTAACTGAGGCCGATGAGTATTTAAAAATATATTAATATCTCGGTTTTCAGGACTATTTCCATTCAGCGTGTGTGTCTCAACAGCCCCGTTTAATGCAGTGTTAAAACCACAAGGTTCATCATCATCAGCATCAGCAGCAGCAGCAGTAGCAGTTTCATTATCATTATCATTACGATTACTATATGATTCGTTAGCGTTCTCTGAACAACATGTAGTACTTCGGTTCGTTGTGTTATGATATCCCGAAACTCCAGATGCAGTAACCGTAGAACTAGCAGATGGTAACCGCTCTGTCTGTTTCTTTTTAATGTGCTGATACTTTGAACATCCAGCGACAGCAGCAATAGAATCAGCAGAAGGTTGATGTTCTGTCTTTTGTTTTTTTACACACCGATATCCAGAACTACCAGGGTGTGTGACGACTGAATCAGCATCGGGATGAGAACGCTTTTCATGCAGATTCAAGTGCTTTTGCAGAACATCCTTACGGGAGAAACTCCGATTACATACTTGACACTGATACAATGACGTATTATGAGAAGACTTGTGCCGTTCTAAATTATCATGGCTGTTGAAAGTTCCTCCACACTCTTCACAGGTAAACTTTTCATTATTAACTGAATGATTGACCTTACGATGATGTAAAAGATTTTTCATGTGGGTGAAAGTCTTTCCACAGTTTTCACATGTACAATTCCGCAGAGGTTGTAGGTTTTCTACAGAAGTTGAGGGTCCGTCCGGGATGAAACTATCTGAAATATCATCTGTACCGGGCAGTCCACCGGTGGCTTCAAAAATTCCAACTGACCCAATAAAATTTGCTCGGTAATTTCGTCACCAAACCAACTGAACATCTAGAAAGAAAAGAAATGTGACCCCTATTAAGTTTTTGTAAAATGAATATTGCTGAAAATTCACTGCAAAAGAAAACTACTATTCAGTTATTCCATTTAACCTGATTTTCACTATGAAAAAAAAAATGTGAGGTTCTCCCATTCTGCATATTTCAAAACTATTGTCTTTACGAAAACGAAATTAAACATTACAGAAGGTGATTCCTGTCACTGAAGGAACGTTTAGAGAAATATCTTACCTCATCATCCATATCAACGGTGGTGATGGCGCTGTCGCTTTTCTATTTGCAAGATCATGGAGATGAAATTCGCAGTTTTCGCCGCAATAAGGATGAGGAAAATGAGAAGTTTTTCAATAATATAACACGTTTTTCTCAAATTAACTCCTCCTATCTGAATCATCTACGAATGAAAACTTCGACACGGGAGGGGGGGGTCTACCCTCACCCCCACCACCCACCCAATCCCAACCTGAATATCTGGTGTCGAGGAGGAGAACATAAAAGAAATATTCACCATCGTAGTGGTGGGAATGGAATTTACGGGGAATGCTTGTTATTCTCAGTAGCTATAAATGCTTATAACTATGTATCCTATACGAAGCAGCACACACACACACACACACACACACAGAAAACTTTCATTGCTTAGACAAGTGTGCATCTGCTTCTGTATCGTAAATTTTTATTATTTTCATCCGTTGTGAATTCTTATATTGAGTTGATTCGTAACAATGGTCACATCACACAAAAGGCTCTTTCGAAATACAGCCCACAGGTGGTCAGAAACGTCTTCTCGTTTAAAGTTACATTTCTCAGTATGTAGAAGAATTTATAAAACTTCAGCAAACTAAAACAATAATAGGTTTCACCCTTACGATCATATAATATCTCACAAAGGTATGGATTCTTCCCAATCGTCGTGAAATTTCACTGGGTTATACAGGTAAAGGAGTCACAATATCAGTCTCGTCACAACAACTACAATGCCAATGACCTGAACCGACGTGGCTGTACTCACCCGGTAAGATTTTACCAACAGAAGAAGGAGGGAGGGTATCCATTGTGTCACGCAGCCGCTAGTCAATCCTTCTTAGAGTGTGAATAATGAAATTCACACATTCTCCCCCGCTTTCACTCAACTATAAAAGTAAAAGATGTCTGCTGTAGTCCGACCAGCGTCTGTGAAGATATTTATAAAACTCCCACAGAATCAATAGCAATTGTAAAATATTTTCACATTATAGCTGAAGACATTTAAAAGTTTCCCAGGATCATAACAAAAGAAAACATATATTTCCAGTCTTTAGATAGGGAAATGTGACGTTTCTTAACGTTCTTGGAGTAGATATTATCGCTCTCAAACATTTGGTGAAGGTGTTGGATCGTAAAGCTAAGTGCTTAAGAAATTCCAGGTTGTAAATTTTCTCACAAATAAAGCTATTTATGTCGGTGGAAAATAACTAGATGCAGTGACATTATGTGAATAATCCAGTCAACAGACTCTGACGTAATAGGGGAGGAGCGTTTCTTCTCCGGCTTCTCAATACGAGGGAGCACCTCTGATTTCGAAAGCATTCTATCGCTGCTTTGCCTGGTGGAAGGATCTTAGAATTCACCTCATCGCATTGCTCTTTAGAACTTAGATTGGGAAGATGAAGCGTATGGCTACTACATCTTTTAACACTGTTAGCAAGAAGATGTTTTCAACTACATCGATTAGGGATGATGATGATCTACCTCCAACACAGCCTACTATCATCCCGATAATAGCGATCTGAAGATAATTAAAACTTCTGCATCGTCTGATGAAATTTTTGAAGATTGTTTACCGGATCATCATTATTCGCTGGGTGGTGGAAAATTCATCGTTGTCAGCGAATATACAGGCAAACTACGAATTCACCTAAGAAATTATCACTTCAACGGATTAGGCTATCTACCGACAAAGAATGGCATTACTTTCACCGCATCTTCATTCCATTCGCTCAAGCGAGGTATTTTTTAATTAATGGATGTGAGCACACGCAAACCTTTGGAAGAGAGTTTTTCATTGCATGTAAGCCGAATTCAAGAGGAGGAAGAGGTGGAGGATATGTTATTAACTTCCAAAAGCTATACTCGGATAGTGATGGATTCTTCTACTTTGCCCCTGGTGGTGTCGTAACACTCACCAAAATTGAGTTCGAAGAACTTCAACTGATATGTGACGACATCTGGAACTCGATAAAAGATCTGATTTTCGGGGATGTGTTTAAAGCTCTGGTTAAAGAAAGTAGACTCCCCGAATCTAATTGCGTGAATTTAAAAGAACTTGATACATGCCGCATCTTGCGAGATGTAGTCACAGAGGTGTTGGAATCACACATCGGGAAAATCTTCCCATGTAGTGAATGTAGAAAGCTTCTAGAACAACAACTACCTAATCAAGAAGCACACGAGTGCATCACCACAACTGATGAAGACAAGCGGGTGTTCTATAATACGGAGGCTATTTCACTTTTAGAATCACGATTGCTCGCCAGAGCATTTACTAAAAAGGCGAATCAGCTAAAACACTTTATACCGGAAGCATTTCTGGAGTACCTTAAAGGAAAGGATGTATTAGATGATGTCTGTACACACTGTGTAAATAGATGGTAAAAAAAAAAAATCAAAATTGGGGTTGGGTGTGGGTGGGGTGTTTGGTCTGAAGCTTATGACCGAAACCGTAAAGAATCACATTTTCAAGGTCTTCTAAATTCTCAATGTTTAGAAGTCGGTCAGCCGGATATCTCTCTTTAGAGTATCCGGTGCTTCATTGATAACTTGATGTGATTCAAAGTGAGTATAGAAGAACACACACACACACACACACACACACACACACTATGCTTAAAAAGTAACCTCGACAAAAACCTAACTCCAAAATATCGACCCTACACTTGTCAGAATCAATTTTTCCGTTTTCACAAAATGTTTAGACAAAATATCATACTTACATCATATGTATCTTCCAATGTTATTCTATGACATTTTCAGCAAACCACAGTCATCACAAACACGAGTTTCAACCGTAGAGTAAATTTACTTTCCAAAACCCACCTTAACAAAATATTCTACTCCAATATTGACTATATGAATTTTTATGCTTCAAAACCTTACCTTAATACTACCCATAAGTTATTGATTTAAGTAAAATTTTCATGACATAAATTACAGTTCTAGCCTAGTGTTAAAATGATTATGCCAGGAGTAGGTGTGAAAATTATCGTTTGTATTTTCATGACAGTCAAATTACATATTTTTAGCAAAACACATGCAAATAAAACAAGCAAATAATGAAACCGAATTCATATTATATACAGAGAGAAAATATGTAATTCTTTAATAAGGAACCCACCGCGGTGAAGTGCTTTTACCGGATTGCGATGGTTTTTCTGTTACAAACATTTTCTTATTTTTCCGATATCTTAAAGGTAAATTAACTTCGTTTACAGCGTTTGCAAATACAGTCATTGCAGGGATATCAGAAATACTTTGAGGATTTAACATGTGATCTACCAAATCAGCAATGTTTGAATTTTTAAACGTTTTGCCGCGGTATGTGAATTCAGCTTGTGGTGTCCAAGATATAATGTTCGAATTTTCTTTAAAAACTTTCAAAACATTCTGGGCAGAGCGCTTCGAATTTTTTGGAACCGTTAAAATTAGTAAATCTTCTACAAAATCACGCTTCACAGTTTTCTGTGTTTCATCAACTTCTGTTTCTTCAACTTCATCCTTAGACTGTTTTTCCTTTCCGCTCGTTCAGCTTTCGTGTTCAAACTCGGGGTCTTTCGCCATTGAGTTCAGGAGAGGCATCTGAAGTCGTTTGTTTAACACTTGATTATACAGCATTACTTTTACATAATCAGGTTGTGTACTAAACAGAATTTTTTTCATTTCCTCATCAAGTTTGGATAAAAATTCTCAGTTGGAATGTGACGCAGCATTCGTTCTTCAGGAACTAAAACAACCTTGCGTGTATATTCCATGGTTATTATGAAAGGATTGACGTTAGTAAAGTTAGTGCAGCCGGTACTAATATATTTAGAAACCCTCCACGTTGTACAATGAGTTTTCTCTTTAAATATAATGGCGTCTTTTTTCGTACCAAAACCCGTAACGTGTGTCTATGACGGTGTAGTTTGTCTTTTTGATTTGGAGAGAGTGGTATATTTCCTTTTAATACATTCAAACAACACTCGCAAATGCAGCGTAGATTTCGATTTGAACATTTCATTAGCAGTTCCCTTAACACTTTCTTAGGACAAACTTGAATTACGTGAAGAAACTGGAGTTCTTCTTTCGTCATCGTCATTGTGGATACTAATCAATTAGTTAGTTAGGTTTGGGTGCACTTTTAACTGCTCTCACCGTGGTAAATAAGCATATTGGGTTTCTCCTGGAAGGATATTGGTTCGTAAACGAATTTCCTCAGGTGTATCACTTCGAAGATCAACTAGTAGATAAGAAAATGCGGGTTTGGTAGCATCTAAAAATGCTTCTTGAAAAAATTTTACTTTAGAAGGATACAACTGCCTTCCTAAATGAGTAATCTGGGCAATATCTCTTCGAGATTTAAACAAAAGCAAATAGTGTGCATTCAGTGAAATTTCTCTCATTTCTTTACCTTTATGAAATATATTTTGCGTGATAAAAACAACTGAAGTATTATAATGATGACTCCCCTAGTGAATAAATGGACTAATTTGTTATCACGAGCGCATTCAAACATAAGATCATCGAAAATAAACAAAGTCTTGTCTTTGATATGTTCTTGAAAACTACTAGGGATCCCTTCAACAAATGTGACATTAGAAATTTCATCATATAGAGGTTGATAAACACCGTAGAACCATACCACGTGTGTTGGAGTAGGTTTAATGATTTCGTGAATATGAGTCAAGAGTTTGAAGACAAACTGCGTTTTTCAGCATCCGGTCGGACCACTGATGACTGCCGTAAATGGATGGTGTAATACTGGTGCTTCCATAATTCCAACTAAGCAAGTGAAGGAAGTATAACACAATTTAAGGACAGACACAGAAAAGAGAATTTAAAGAAATAATTTTTATTTAAATTTTACCGCTACTCCAAATTTTTTTTTGACAAAATTGTAGACACGTTTGTCATTTGACATGCTTTTGAAATTGAATGATCTTAAAATAGATTTAAGACTTCTTTCACAACATCTAGAATACAAATAAAAAACACAGAATTGTCCACATACAGTAGTAAAAGGGTTCTGAAGAGATATATCGTTATAGTTTACATAACCGAATTTGGAAGTGAACCTCGCAATATGTCCACCAAAATACGCAGGTGAATGTCCATAGGAATAAAAAAATTCTAATCTTACAGGACTTATGTATATACATAGCTATCCAATGTTTTCCAGGTTTGTTGTGAGGATCTGTATTCACCACAATACAGGCAGGGTATTTTAAAATTGTTTTAGGAAGTCTATCGCACGGAAACACGTCGATAAAAACATGACGAGTTACTGGATCTTTTCTAAGTATGTTGCGAATTTGAATGTTATCCATGTCTTTTTTTTTCCCCCATCTAGTTGGAAAAGTCACAGAGAACACTTCTAGACTTCGTAATTTCTATAATATTCTGAAATTCAGCATAGATTAGTACACTCACCGTTGCAGATATAGCAGTATTGAATTTTATTTCCACTCTTAAATTCCCTTGACGAATTAAGTTCATATGACCTCCATCGCACAAGTCAGGAGACAGATCGAAAGCATACATCGTATAACCTTTTCCATACTCTTCTCTTGAAATATCAATTCCTCTGTCTTGGTTCAGTTTTTGGGTTCCCTGGAATAAACTGTGATAGGATCGAATAGTGTTTTCAGAAGAAAAATCCGGTTCAAAAGGTTTATGAGGTACTGGTTGGCCGTCAACATACACGCCCATAAAGTTGACATCATAATGTTCAAATTCGAATGGGTTGGTCTTATATGTACCGTTGAAAGCTTCATTATTGACGCATGTGATAATTACTCTTTTAGGCATTTGACCTTGGAATACATTATCCTGTACAAAGGACATGCTCCCTTGAGAAATGGAATACACTTTGCACAAAATACGATCAACTGGGTATTTTGCAGAAGCCTTTTCCAGAGCCTTAGCATGACCGATTAAAATTCCGGGGTTGACTTGAACTTTTCTCACAAAGATTGAAGCATGTTCTATACGCACTTTATAATCAGGAGTGGCAGATGAAGAGATGAGACAAAATTCGGGTTTACTTCGAATAAGTTTGATTTTCAAATCCATCAAATTCAACATTAACCTGTTTTGGTAAAAAAACATCACAGTGTAGATTTCGAATAAGATCTAAAGTTTTACTATGTTTCACTAGTTCGTAACGTTGATTCAAACCTTTGTTAGTTGTGACAACTGTTGGATTTGTTTCATGTAAATTACCTTGCCGTATCTTTGTAAAAACATTCGGAAGATAAGATAGTTTTCTTTGCCTCTGCTCCATAATTCAGTAGAGTTTCAATATAAGCTCTGTAAGGATACGTATTACTGGAAGATGATATTGCACGTTCATTTAAACTCACATCGACCTGTGAAAACAGAGAATGAAGAAATAAATTGACTGGAGCAACAGGCTCCTTGTCAGGCAGTACTGCTCCGCTACCTTTTAGGATTTTTACTTTCACATATAGTTGTGTCATAGACAAATCCATATATTCTTCACCACTTCCAGAAATGTTAAATTCCAAAGGCCCCCCATCTCGAATGTTGGCAAGCGGGTGAAATTCAATCCATTGTCCTCTGTCTATACTTGTCTGAGTTGGTGGTAAAGCGAACAGATCTAATTCTGATTTCAAGCATACAGTGAAGTTTTGATGAATGAGTGCCATAATTTTCTTATATTTAGGAATCGAAAATATCGTGTGCTACTCTCTTGGCTTTCTTAGAATGAATGATCCGTTTCTTTGGTAATTTCTTTCTTTTAATACGACCTCCTAACATTTGCTTCACCTTGCTAGCAGCTTTTGTAGCTAACACCTGCCCAGCTTCCCGAGCTCTTTCTTTAGCGGCCATTTTTATGTCCTTTCCATGAATAATATCCTTGGTGAAACCAGTTCCAGCCCGCAAAGCTTGCTTTCCTATAGTTTTTGCACCCTGCTTCAATAAAGGCATCGCAGCTCTAAATAATGCCCGAAATAACCCTCCTAAGCCATAACCCTTTTGTAAGGGAATTCCTTGGTAGTATCCTAATCCATTTCCTGTCTGATTGACATAATATTCTTCAAATGATTTCACACAACACTGATATGGTTGATACATGTTTTTCAAAGATGTTTGAGACGAAAATGAAGTTTAGCAATTGCTCTCCCACGTTCAAATGGCACTATCTGACCCGAGTGACTTCTTATAAGGATTTCGATATTTTGAAAATTTTTTCGAGCGAGAGGTAAATAATGAGGCCTATCGTATAATGCACTAACCATCTCTCCATCATCCCCAGTCACTTTCACAATACGTAACAATGGAGCGTGAATATCTCCAACTAATTGTGGCTCGATGATATCAGAATAAACATACAGTAACGAGAATGGAGAATTTATGTCAGCTATGAAGTTTTCGCTGATGGTTAAATCTCCGTCTTCTGCTGTAAACAACAATGACTCTACACCTAAAATTTCAGCAAGTCCAGAATGAATTTTGAGACGAGTTCCAGCTAAGAGTGTACATTTAATTTTTCTTGTAGCTTTATTATAATACATGTAAATTTTTTTATTAAAATGCTGAGACATGGCTTTGACAACATCTGAAACCGACTCGTAGTACCCTGCATGGATTTTTCCTGGCTTCATCTGTCCTCCACCTAAGTCATACTCAAAATGATTAGATCCACCATTAATATTAAACCAGGAGTGGGGATAGATCAGTTCTGCAAGCCCAACTTCCCACTCTCCGTTTAAATCAACTGAAGATGGTAAGCGTACGAAAAAGTGTGATATTTTGTTATTCGAGAAATAATCCATTGAACTGTCGCTTGGTAGTGTCAGGTAGAAACTCATCTTGAAAGTGATTGAAAATCATAATTTCCATGTTCTTTTATAGAGAGATTAAATTCTGAGCGGAAATCCAAGCATTGAATTTACTGTGATAGCCTTTGAATTTTACGTAATACTCGGATTTTCCTTTTCTGTGACGCTTTTTTACTACTTTTTCAACCGCATAAAACTCGTTCTGTTTAACTTTTTGCAATTCCTCCGCATAAAACGTTCCTTCAATTTCTTCGTCGAGTAAATCCTTCACTTTATAAACAGGTAGGTATCTTGGAAAACGCTGAGAGATAATGAATATTTCATCTGTCCAGTTTGATTTATATCCCTTTTCGAATGTAATTTTACTTACAGCTATGCGTACAGAATCACCAATCTGGAATTTGTATGAGGTAATCTTCGCATCATTTCCGTATAAATTTTTCCAAGCTTCTTTTTGATTATGCTCGTTTACATCCACAGGTTTCATTTTAATACTGCTACGTAGGGTGTTGTTATACCCCTGAATTAAATCATCTAGTACATCTATATACTTAAACGTATTTCGACTTGTGAAATATCTCCACATACGAGTTTTCAACGTGCGGTTGAATCTTTCGATTATGGAAGCTTTTGTTTCGTTGTTCGTAGTAAAGAAATGAACATTTTTCTGCTTTAAGAAATTCTGAAATACGCTGTTTTTAAATTCAGTTCCTTTATCTGTCTGTATTTTTTTCGGTAGTCGTTGACCAAATATCTGTGTAAAAGCTTCCATTATGCTTGATCCGGTCTTTTGTTTCAACGGAATAGCCCAGGCAAACTTTGACAGAATATCGATGCATGTTAATATGTAGCGAAAGCCACCATTATACCTCCGTAAATTTGACATGTCTACGAGATCGGCTTGCCATTGTTCATCTAATTTGGAAACAAAAACTCTATTTCTCAGAAATTTTCGCTTCACGGGTTTGTGAAGAGTGTAAGCATTCTGACTTTCCAACCATTTCATCACATCTTTCTTCTTTATTTTTCCTTTCACGGCACGGTATAAAGCATCGACACCACCAAAACTGCCGTTTAGTCTCGGATTGTGGTAAATTTGACTCAGTTCGACTACCATTACAGCAATTAATTTCAACACTTTTCACACTGAATGAAATGTTCGTCTTTCCAGACCTGCGAATACCATTCAAATGTGTGAAATGTACAATATATATGTTCTTTAAACGCTACAATAGTTACGTCATAATAACCATAATTATAAACCCAAAATTTAAAGATATATAGAGGGGAATAACACATTACTTATGAAACCAGAGCTCTCGTCGGCAAGCTATGTTGTATTAAGACAATAAATCAAAAGTGTGGGAAAAAAAAAAAAAAAAACGTTCTTCACATACACACAACCAGCCGCGTTTTCCAAATTGTAGCCATCACATCCTCCTCCTCCACCATCGATCGACCGCCTCCTCCACCACCCAAGCGTCCGCCTCCTCCACCGCTCCTCCACCTGGAAGGTGGAGGAGCCATAGGATAACATTGGCTCCTCCACTGTTTCAGAACCCCCATTTCCTATACTACTATCATTCCTCATCGATAAACGTTTTAAAATGCAATTGTTGGACTCCTATTAATATATTGCAGTATATGTTCTCATTTTGCTCATCTGCCTGTGTATACATCACGTCACTGTATAAATGTAAGTACTACACGTCGTATAAATTTGCATATCTTGGCAATGATAAACTGAACCGCAATTACTAAAACTGCTGAATATGAGCATCGGAATTTTTATTATATTAATTGGGACTGAAACAGGTATGCATCAGAACACACTGAAGTTAGGTTATGATTATTTGTCTTTATTAAATGAAAATGCAAATTTTTAATTTCATATATTTTAATAAAATTTTACGTATTTTATCCAAATACGTTTAGTCACACGCAGACAGCTCTACTTATTTACTACGACCAGCATCGGAAAACTCCGATTCGTAAATACATTCAAGTGTGTTTTTATTCACAAAGTTTTTTTAAACTACTTTTAAAATAAATGCAGTTGTAGTGAAACTACTTTTGTAAGATGTAGTTGTAGCGAAACTAGTTTTCAGGAAAAGTAGTTTCATTTGTAGCGAACTACTTTTTAAAAATTGTAACTGTAGTTGTAGCTAACTACTTTTCAAAAGCATTTTCACCAGGACTGCCTAAAACAAACAATAGACGTATGACAAAAAAAAAAAAAAAGGGAGAAGGGAGTAAATGTCGATCTCACATTTCTGGCCCCTCTCAACCTTTACAGTAGTGTATCAAAGAATATCAATGTTTCTTTCAGGAATACATGGGGGGGGCTCCCGGAAACGACCATTCGCCCCCGGAGACATTTTATATTACAGAGCCAAATGTTAATAAATTCAGGCTATAATGAGAAAGAAGGTTTCGTTTCTTTGTGACGTATTACAGAGGTAAAGCACGTGTCAAGATGACAAATCTGCAGCGAATCATTCCATCCATGTAACTTAGTTGGGAGAGCAACTTACTCCGGAGTGAGGGTCACGGATTCGATCTGCGGCAGGACAAATTTGTGTTTTTACATCTTTTGATAAACTACAAATATTTCTCCAATTATAATTTCTTTTAATATGCTCAAGTGTTATACGTAGTTTATTTCGCTGAAAAGTGTATCAAGACGCGTGCTGTGTTTCAAAATATAATAAGTAGACTAATCGTATCGCAGTTCAGGATCAGGAGTGCGTTGAATGCATTTTAATAGATAAATATTACCGACCCCTTTCCCCCTTTAGCTGAAGAAAGTTTGTTCTTGAAATGTTTGAAGAAGTAATTACTCCTAAGGGGTTTATATACGAATTTTTTTTTTTTTCCGGGGTGGGCGACGAAAAATGGAAGTTTTTGAAATCCACCAGAACAAAATTAAAGTTAATGAAAAGTAGAAGAAAAATTAACGCATTTTTTTTCTAATGTAAGTTGATGCATTTTTATAAAATTAAGGCATTTTGTTCTAATGTAAGTCGCATTTTAACCAAAAATAAAAAAAATTATGAAACACTTTCGTGGGGCCAAGGCTCTCGTCTCTAAAATGATCATAGGTAGAGGATTTTAGGAAGACATTGTCTGATCCCAGGTCTTAAACAACCCTTAGAAATAGGAAGCTAAGAGATTTGGGTTAGAGTGCCCGATAGGAAAGTGACACGGAAGCGAAGTAGGAAGGGGAAGGAAGACGCCCTTATTTATTACCGGGGGAGTATTTCTTTTTGGAGCTAACCTCTGAATCTCAGAGAACAGCTTAGTGATATGAATGTATGATGGGAAGCCAGTACCCGGGGTCCGATGGCTTAACGTGCCCATTCGACGTACGGCGGATATTTAGTGGATCGAACCTGAGGTCCTTTCCGTGGCAGTCACGAACGTTGCCCACGAGGCCACCCGCGGCCCTCCCCCTCTAAATACGCCCCTGTACTATATATATAGTAATTATATCTATATATGTAAATATTTTAGTTAAAATTATATATATATATATATATATTCTATAAAGAAGATACCTCTTAAGTATATATATATATATATATATATATATTGGAAAACTGTCCGCCTCTAAGGTTCCTTTTGCCCCGCCGGTCAAAAAGTCCTGAAAGAAACACTGGTATTAGCACTTCGCAGCCTTCGGGAAAGGCGGAGATTAGCTTGCTTTTACGTTCTCGGGCTGGTAATGATCCTACATGTTGCAGTAGCACAGGTTATTCAAAAAAGAACAACACATACTTCGAAAATACACATAAGGATATTGATTTATAAAATAACTTACCTTACAGAGTCCTGCTGGTTAATGTCCAGGGCATTTTGTTGCTCTCTAGAACGTCGTAATTTCTGGGCTCTAGATGCCTTGTTGTGTCCAGGATGCCTTGCTCTTCTTCTATTATTTTGTGGCATGATGGCAAATTATTAATAGTTTGACAAGGAGTGAGTTCTGATAAGAACTTTTCAGTTAAAAATAACTTACTTAACGAGGTCGAAACACAAACACAGCCAGAATGAAAAGAAAAAATAAGCGCTGTTACGTTTTAACCAATGACGTTATTTGGGGGTGGAGCTCATGAATAGGTGGAGCTTTGTAAGGAGGTGGGGTTTCTGTAGCTCAAATTCAAGGGTCCTCTAAAAATGTACACATTTTCTCTTCAAAAAATGAACATACAATAGGATTTAAGATTATTTTTGGAAGAAAAGATTCCAATTTCACTTTTGTGGCCATTCATTAATTTCCATTTGGCTCAGATAATTAGGAAAATCAGACAGAAATGAGAAATTCTGTTTCTTCCAGACAGAAACACTGCGAAGCTGACTTATCGCGCCATCTGGCGCCGAATTGGAACACTTTGGAGTCAGACAAATTGAATTTAAAAAAATTCTAACAAATGTTTTGGAGTAATAACTGCATCACGTATTAGCTGCGAGTCGTTTTTATTTGTGCTCAAAATTTCAAGCTCTACAAGGTAATAGTTTTTGAGAAAATGTGTACGAAAGAATTAGCATTGCAGATATAGGATAGAATTTCTCTTACACTCATTCAAAGACGAAATTATACTGTTTCTTCCAAAAACTCTCCAGGCAAGTTTTATACGCCGATTAATTTCTTCATCAATGCGATCCTCACTTGATATCTGCTGTCCAAGGTAAATGTTAGTATCAGTTATATTCAGCTTTCGGGTAAACTTCCGTGTTCGGCCTCAGCTAGTTCCGACAAACGCAATAACAGATGGCGCCACGGTAGCACTTCACCTCTTCTCTGCTCTTCTCGCACTTTCACGTGAAATGCGTTATAGCTACTTACGTCACTTAGTTCGCTGTCTCTGCTCCTGTGTTACGTAATTTTTTTCGATCTCTGCTCCTGTGATATGTGGAATTGGAAAAGGTTCTTTAATGAAGGAAACAACAGGCTTTATTTCCCACCTCTAAAAGATGTTCTGAGGGCCATCTCATGACTACGTGTCGATGCGTCTCATCGTTTAGGACAATTCAGGTGTCGGAAGAAGCACGCTTCAGGGAATGCTGAGTACTCTTCCCGTACACTTGGTACGTGTTTTTTTATGCTCAGATTCCGATTGATAGAGAGATGATTCTGACGTATTGTTTCGCCAAAGGATTGTCTTACGATGGGGCGATTGAAGAAACCTCACATGGCGATGTTACCACATCCACTCAGAAGTTAGCGACTAGTATTCGTATTGCAGACAACTAGTCTCAGAGTTTATGGTAGCCTCGCAATGTGAGGAAGGAATGCCTGGTGGTGATGGAATCATTGTCGAAGTGGACGAAGCCAAAGTGGGCAAACGGAAGTACAACTGCGGTCGTCTTGTCGAGGGCACCTGGATTTTGGTATCTTTGAACGAGATACCAAGCGTTTCACGGTCGAAATCTGCCCTGATAACAACAGATCGGCAGATACATTGCTGCCCCCTCATCATCAAACACGTAGAGCCAGCAACAACGATTATGACGGACCAGTGGACTGCATATCGGAATCTGCCAAGCTGTGGCTGCACTCATTTCACTGTCAACCACTCCCTCAACTTCATTGATCCCATCACAGGCGCCCATACACAAGTAGAGAGCAATTGGTGTCCCCTGAAACATAAATTAAAACAGGGGAACCACAAAATGTACTTGGCAGACCATATTCTGGAATGTTTATTCCGACGGAATTGCCGTCTTTCCTCTGAACATTGTTTTGAAGTCCTGATTCGTGCGATCAGACAGTTCTTCCCTGGCAGATAAAAATTTACTTGCTTTTTTTCTGCTAGCTAGACAGTTTCCTATTCATGAGGAAAAAACTATTCTTCCGTCTTAATAAATATTTCTCACATATACCAAACTGGGCTAACCTTTCAAAAGTGGCCCGCTCCGATTGATGGCGCCACGGTATAGCACTTTACCTCTCCTCCTTACACGTTAAATGCGTTATAGCTACTTACGTCACTTTGTTCTCTTGGTACGTGGTTTTTTTATGCTCACATTCCTATGGATATAGTAGGATGGAATCCTCGTCGAAGTGGACGAGGCCAAAGTAAGAAAACGCAAGCACAACTGTGGTCGTCTCGTCGAGGGCACCTGGATTCTTGGCATCTTTGAAAGAGATACCAAGTGATTCAGGGTGGAGATCTGTCCTGATAACAACAGATCTGCAGAAACATTGCATCTCCTCATCATCAAACACGTCGAGCCAGGAACAACCATTAAGACGGACCAGTGGGCATATTATGGAATATTTATTCCGACGGAATTGCAGTCTTTTCTCAGAACATTGCTTTGAAGTCCTGATTCGTGCAATCAGGAAGTTCTTCCATGGCAGATAAAACTTTTCTTGTTTTTATTCTGCTAGGTAGACAGTTTCACATTCATGAGGAAAACTTATTCTTCCGTCAAAATAAATATTTCACACATATGCCACAATGTACATTCATAAAGGTCCTTTTAATCCATATTATTCACTTCCTTTGCCACTTTCACAACGTAACGCAACGCTTTACGATGTAGCGATAACTTGTAGCCATCTATCGTCGCTTCAGTAACCTATTTCTGGGCCACTTTTGGAAGGTTTACCCCAAACTGTACATTCAAAATTGACGTGCCTATCCGACGCACGGTGGATATTTAGTGGTTCGAGCGTTCGTGGCAGTCAGGAACTTGGTATCAGTGGACTCTAACTTGGTAAACTTCTCCCTCACTTTGCTCCTTTATTTTATGACAGAATCTTCCAAAAATGGAATGGAAACAAACTTCAGAACTTCGGAATCAAGTATCACACAAAAACATTAGAGCTAGAAAGTTTTTTTACGGCTTTTTAGCGCTCCAAAGTAAACCCACTCGCTACGGCAGCGAACTCGACCAGCCATATTAGGCCTAACTGTCTGCTCCCGTTAAGTTGCTTTCACGGCACCAACCTTGTCACTGCACAACCTGCTTAAGCAGCATCTGCTCCGGGAAAATATGACGAAACTTCCGGTGACGTCCGAATTCCGTGGCTGACGGTTCGTGACGAATATCGTTAGTCCTGCTGTTTCGAGAGTAGCATTTCAAAGGAAGATGACCATGCATTATCCAAAGAGCTTCATTTTCTCTGATTTAACTGCATCCAAATTACAACAAAATTAAATACATAAAGTACTCTGAAAATACACTTTTTTTCCTGAAGTTGAAATACCTAATCAGCTTTTAACCCTCTGAGATTTTAGGGGAAAAGCCGAAGGACCAAGTGACATCGCCTCCCCGTGTGATATCAATTGGTCCTTAGTTCTTTGTTATTCATTGCTTATTTTTTAAAACATTTCTACATGTTTTTAAATATGTAATCATTTCCCAATAGTTTGGGAGATGTTTTGCTCGGGGTAGTTTAATGTGCATCTTATGGACTACCACTATATAAAGACTTACTGAATACGGCGGTAGCTACTAAAATTAACCCCAACAATTTCAAAGTGGAGTTAAAAGATTTGAATGGGCCATTAATGTTAGGTTTTAATCATCGAACCTATCCCCAATAACCAGCATATACTGTAGTTCTTCATAAAACTTATGCTCCAGTGAACTTCCAGCAGCGTCACGGTTTTTTATTTTACCCAAATTTATGAATAATCATGGTGGCATTGAATTTATAGCTAGTGATTTTAACTTCACTATTCTTTATCAAGGTCAGCCAAATAGGAATACGATTATTACTTCTAAGGGCTTTCAAGATATTCTTACTGAAAGATATCTCTCTTAGACACTTAGCAATTTGCTGTTTCTAATCAGAAGGGTATTACGGGAATAACACCTCAAGGACATAATTTTAGACTGGCTACATCTTTGTAAACAGCCAAATCACTCAAAATGACATTACTCTTACCAAAGAATTTTTAGAGGTTAATAACATTCATATATCTCACAACTATCGTTAAATTAGCAGGGAGAACAGTGGATGCTCAGTCTCGTGCTCAGATTGTATATTAGGAAAGAAATAAAGCTGTTTTTTTCTAATAAGACAGCCTAAAGACGAAGAAAAAATAATAAAAAAATGGACTCCAAATACATTATTGTAAACACTTGGGAAAGAGTTAAAACTGAAATAAAAGAAATAGCACAAATATTAAATAAAATTCGAATACAAAAATAAGAATTGCAATCAGTAAAATTCAACATATGGGGGTATTATTAACGGAAATTTATGCCAACTATCTTTTATACAAAACCCTGTTAATAGATTGGGAGGCAAAACTAGAAAAGTTTACGCAAAGCGATCTCAAGACAGCACACATAGTTTGAAAAAAATCTGAATAGAAAAAGGTATTAACAAAGGATAAAAGGAATAAAAAAATGAACAAAACATATGTTAATAAAACCCAACATAACCTGCCGAAAAGTACATGTATTATTGAATATATGGGAATTCCTTATTCAGGGAAACAAAGCCAAGCGATTAAACACCGAGCTTATGCAGACGATATAACAGCCTTTGCAAAAGAAAAAGCAGATGTCAATAAAATGTTCAATTTACATTTATAACACCTAATCTTAAATGGCTGGGGATATGCTCAATTACGGGAAGAGCAGAACAGCCATGGCAGCCGGATCAGAAAGATCAACGATTCCATGAAAATACTGGGAAAAAATCTTTGAACCAGAAGAGTCAAATTCACAAAAATAGTGGACGGATGGCCTCAAAGCCACAGACAAATACATAAAACTATTCAAAAATCAAGAATTGTCTTTTTTTTTTTTTTTTTTTGAGTCGAGGTTTAACGACCACCGTGAGCAACTCAATGGGCTATAAGCAGTCGCCCATCCCTAATTTAGGGTCACTGGCTCCAGGGAAGGGAGAGATCCATGCCTCACCGGGATTCGAACCCGTACCCCTTACGGGCGAATGATCAGAGGCCAACGCCTTAGACCACTGCACCACCGGGGCGGCAGAAGAATTGTCTTTATATGCTGAAGTACAAACAGTAAATTTAGTATTGTTTTACCAAACTTTATATATGCCTTCAACTCAAAAATACCACATAAAATGATTACTATAAATATAGAGGGGCTTTCCAATTCATACAGAGAGGGAAAACAGAAGAACTCAAGAAAATTACAATGAACGATGACATTAAAAAGTAAGTAAGGCATAGGAACAAAAAATCCTACTGTAGTAACAGACATTCAGGGGTGGGCCAAAGCAAATTTTTATGTCGAAAAAATCTGACGTTCGTTAGAAACCACAACTCAACCCCAGGGATTTCTTACCTGAATCTGAGATAGTAACAGTCACATTAACAAATTTAGTACCAAAAGACGCAGGAAAAATCTATAGAAATTCGAAAACACAAATCCAAGGCATATCTAACCAGAATGCTTAACAAACAAGGAGAAAGTGGTGCTTGTGACAACATTACAAGTTTAAAATTTAAAGACAAAATGAGGGTCTTAAATTCTAAAATAGGCCATGATAAAATTGTCAAATTCACGAAATTTTTTTCTTGATTTTTTAATAGTTTTGTGCATTTGTCTATTGCTTAGCTTTTATTCTCGTCCTGGCTTACTAGGAGCTGTGTATCTTTAGTTTGGGAGTGTCTTTGATGTGGTGCATAGGATATTTTTTTGTTTACTTTAGGGGGTTTGACGGGGGTGGTTGTAGTTAATTCTCCCGATATTGTTGTTCATGTTGTTATTTCGTTTCACGTGCTTCCACAATAGCTGAACGTTAAGGGGAAAACAAAGAGAGAAAGAGATCAATGATAAACATTTTGAGAAAGGCCAGCAGATCAGAGATTTGAATGAGAGAATCTTAAATTCCTAATCGTTTAAGAAGTTTGCAAATGTGTTCAATTACGGAGGATGTGCCGAAAGTTTTTAGCAGCTGTTGAACACTTTGTCTGCCGACAATGAACCAGCTGCAGTTTGAAAGCACGTGCATGTCAGATCATATTTCGAGGATTTTAGGAAGGAAGTGTCCGACCCCAGGTCTTAAACAACCCTTAGAAATAGGAAGCTACGAGATTTTGGCTAGAATGCCCAATGCGAAAGTGACACGGAAACGAGGTAGAAAGGGGAAGGAAGACCCTTATTTATTACCGGGGGCCAGTACCCGGGGTCCAACGGCTTAACGTGCCTATCTGACGCATGGCAGATAAGCAGTGTTTCGTACACTCGTACCTGCCCGGGATCGAACCTGAGTTTCCTCCGTGGCAGTCACGAATGTTGACCACCAGGCCATCCGCGGCCTTGTTCGGAACGGCCCATAGATGGCCTAATAGCGCCGTGACCACCTGCTCAAACCAGATTTCGCTCACATGGCAAGAGAATGGTGCATAGTTGACCTCATTTGGCTTGCTAAAATGGAGTTGTCGATACGTGATTTTCGTTCAATAATTCCCTATGTTTTTAAAAAAAGTTTAGATGCACAACAGAAATTTGAATTGTTATCAAATGGCTTTCCAGAGTCCTCCCCTTCTCTTGGTACAGTTAGAAATTGGTGTCGTGAATTGAAGAGGGGGAAATAACTTTTTGGAAGATGACCTTCACTGTAGTCAGTCCCATGTCGCCGTAACGACTGAAAAATTCGGTGCTCTAAGAAAACTTATCAAAGAAGATCTTCGTGTGACATATCATGAAATAGAGACGGCCCTGTGCATTGGATCAACTGCTGTACAAACAATCATTCATGATAATTTGCATGTCAGGAAGGGATTTGCCCATCAAACAGAAGTCATCGCTCCTTCCACATTTACAAGTGAGTCACGGAAAATTTCCCGGTGGCGGCAGATGAGAATTTTTCCGTGACTCACTTATAAACGTCGAAAGAGCGATGACTTCTGTTTGATGCTCCTAATCCGCGTCAACTGTCTTTATTAATTATTCATTGCTTCCTAATTATTTGTTCAGTTGCTGCTTACCATCTTTGGTGAATCCCCAGCATTGTGCAGGGCTCCAAATAACAACCTGCCAAGTGGCTTGGCAGTTAGTCGTATGTGAGTATGGAGGAATTTGAGGCCGTTTGGTGCAGTGGTAGCATGTCCGGCGCATAACTGGAAGACTTTGTGTTCGTTTTCCGGGGGCAGTGGATGCGTATTTTTCCGTGAAACTTAGAAACGTGGAAAGAGCGATGACTTCTGTTTGATGCTCCTAATCCGCGTCAACTGTCTGTATTAATTAGCGATTTGCCCGTTGGGTGCCGCATTAACTCACGGACCGTCAGAAGACAAGCCGGGTTGAATGGAGGCAATTCATGCGCTGTTTAAATTCAGAGAAGGACGTAATAAAGACACCTACAGCGTCGTGACTGGAGATTAATCATGGTATTATCACTATGATCAGGAAACAAAGGAACAATTAAGTGTCTGGCACTTCGAAGGTGACGCACCTCCAAGCAAAGTCCGGCAAATCCTCAGTGCAGTGAAGAAAATGATAGCGTCCTTCTTCTGCAAAACAGGACATGTGACAACTATTGTTCTTGAAAATCAAAAAACTGTTACTACTAATTGGTACACCACTCAATGTCTGCCAAAGGTTATTGCAGAATGGAAGAAAAAGTGCCCAAGATCGAAAACACAGTACCTTCTTTTGCACCGCGAAAATGCATCGGCTCACACTGCAGCCAAGACAGTTGTTTTTTTGGCAACAGAAGGGTGCAAGTTTTGCCTCGTCCAACTTATTCTCCTGACCTGGCACCTCGTGACTTCTTGTTTCCAAAAGACAAGAAAACCCTGCGTATAGAAGTCAATTTTCGTCCGATAAAGAGGTCCGAACACGTGATTTTGAGGCAGTTGACGGTCAGACGAAACAAAGCTGGGAAGAGGCATTTGCAAAATGGTTTTATAGGATGCAAAAGTGTATAGATGTTCATGGAGATTATTTTGAAAAGTAATTACACTGTTCAACAATGAAATTTATACAAGAATGGAAGTGGGGTTTTTGTTTGTAGATTTTTGGGTGTTGAACACGAAAATAACAGTAAAAATCCTCTTTTAGCTACGGTTCCGGATTGATTTGATCATTTATATTTTGCATATACAGTGGATCCCGCTTAAGAAGTTTTCGTTGGGACGAAGCGATGAAAACTTCAAACGGGAAGTGTCTGATTGGATTTTGTAAGACTTTAGCGATTAAAAATGTTGCATAGATTCAATTCAGAAATTACATTTTAGTTAATTTTAAAGTGCCATAAAAAATTTCACAACTTACCCATTTAAACTTGAATATGAGGATTGAAAGCTACATTTATTATGCTACAGGATTACAAAAATACTGATCTAAAAGCGTTTATTTCTTCCTTTTTTCCACTAGATTCATAAATGAAGTGTCCATTTCCCTCAAATTTCGCATTATGTCCGCTGGAACACGTTCGCGGCTTTCTATAAAGCGGCGAAGAGTTTCTAATGCGTTACCAGCTTCAGTTGAAGTTGGAATTGGTATGCACTCATGTTCTTGCGTTTCTGGTTCATCGTCCTCTTGCGTTTCGATGTCGCAAATATCGTCGATATTTTGCATTTCAAAAGTGGGAACATCTTTGTCAACGTTTACAATCTCTTCAAAGGAAGATTTGAAGTTTAGTTTTTTTTTTTTTTTTTTTTTGCAAACTTTCCCAAGCTTCATTGTTGTCATGACTGTTTTCTACATTAGAAAAACTAAAGCACCACAGTTCTCAGGGAAGACATCGATATGTGAATGCAGGAAGTGCATCTTGAGTGTCATGTTGCAGCCAAGTTTTTCATAAGCACGTAATAGTTCTTCCACAAGGTCCATGTAATTGTCAGCCCTCTTGTTTCTCAAGAACAATGCTACAACATCCCGGAAACATTGCCAAGCATGTTGCTCATCAAGATTAAGAATACACTCAAACTGTTGGTCTCCCAAGAGCTGGCGTATCTGTGGTCCATTGAATATTCCCTGTTTGATCTTCTCAGTACTTATTCGTGGTAACTTTTGGCACAAGTATTAAAATGCAGATTCATTCTTGTTCACAGGCTTTAGAAATGCCTTTATGAGCCCCAGTTTTATGTGCAATGGTGGCAGAACAATTTTGCTAGCTTTCACCAGAGGTTCGTATACAACATTTTTTGTGTCAGGCAACAAAGCTGTTCGTCGAGGAAATTCATTCTGTTTGTAATGTAGATCTATCCCACTAGCAGATATAACAACAGTACTTTATGTACCCTCCTTGGAAGTCAATTAAAATCGTAATAACTTTGAAATCTGCGCATATCAGCCATTCATGTTTATTGTAGCTGATGATGCTTAGAACACGTTTTAGCATGGTATGCAACAGGGATAGAAGGCCTTTTGTTATTATTATATAGTAGTACAGCTTAAGGCTTATTTTGGATGCATCCATAAAGAGTCCCCACTCGTCTGGTTTGTACAGAATGTTTAGTTCCTGCATCACACCTTCAACATTTTTGCAGAATGTTTTTTTCATCTTCACTGCTAAAATAGCCTTCCAGTTGTTTCTGACGATCACGAAAAACAGACACTCTTGCTGTATCGTCAAGAAGGTTCTACTGTTACAATCGTGATGCTAACAGTTCAGCTTTACACTTTGGCAGCTCCAAATCCCTTATGAGATCACCAAGTCTACATTGTGTGATTCTATGTGGTTCACTGGAGGAAGATGATGGCACATATATAGGATCCGCATCACTGGTGGATGGATGAGCTTGTATATCAACTGATTCTAAAAGTTCATCATCATCGCATTCACTACGCGCCTGAACGTTTACTGGGTGATCAGGAACCGGAAATCCCTCTTCATGGGCCACTGGGCGAATAACGGCTGGTATTATATTCCGCTGCTTCAGGCACGCCATGTGTCTTCCACTTCTTCAGTACATCCAAAACAGTTGACTTGGGTATGCTTAAAACCCTCTCGGTTTCTCTTACGGATAACCCACTAATATAATACCCAACAATCTTTCCTTTCTCAAAGTCAGTTCTCTCCCACCGCGACATTTTCGCTCAACCTCACGGTGCGATATGATCGCGGTCAGCTGAAGTCTTGTTTTTATAATGTTTGCAGCGGTATCGCGCATCTTAACAACGCAGCGTATCCGTTCATTTGCTTTTGAAGAAGTGTCCGGTGACTTTTGTCAATATAGTGTATATGTGAAACACAAATGGTCGATTTACTCGGAAATTTGAGCTGGGAGAGTATTTTAACTATGATTTTCGTGTTGAGCGACCAAAAATCTATAAAGGACGGCTAACTTCGTTTTTGTAAAAAAAAAAAAAAAAAAAAAAATTAAATTTTGTTGAACAGCGTTATTCGTTAATAAATATGTATTTCTTTAAACAGCTAAATTCTGCTGTAGTGTGTGACTTTCACACACTGCGGAAGAACTGGAAATACACAGTCGTATCAGAACAATATGAACACCCCCGGAATCAGTGTACCCGCCCATCAAGCGCATTACAGAGTGCACGTGACAAGGTCGACGACACGGAGATACAAGCGGCCGGCCAGGACAGATGAACCATAGTGCGTAACGTGATCACAATGAGCAGAGGTAGTGATTTGACGGGCGTGTAAAAAGGAATGATCATCGGCTGCCGCGCCAAAGGTGGAAGCATCTCAGAAACAGCACACTTCGTGGACTGTTTGCGAGGTGCTGTAGTAAGGGTGTAACCAAGAATTCACTGCTGGCACACCGAGTACGGTTTATGGGAAACACAAAGTGTGGGTCTAGTGTCGATAGCACGGACGGAGACAAAGTCAAATGTTGTATTCCATTAACCAGACCTGGAGAAGCCCCAATCCACATCGTTTTAGCTAATAAACAGTCTGTTTTGGTTATTGCTAGATAAGTTCCGGATTCTATAATTTTTTCAAACTGTGATTCTTTTGGGGAACAAACCAACAAAAATTATGTGACGCGGCTGACGGCTCTCGGCGGATCGGGGCTATGATGAGTAAGAGCTATAAAGGAGCGAAGGTCGTTACAATACCCTTCCTTCAGAGTTGTCCTGGGGCTACATTCCAGCAGGACTGCTCGGGCACGTGTGGCCCAGAATGCACAAGACTTCCAAGTACGGCAGATACCGTTTTCCTTGGCCAGCACGTTCGCCAGATATGTTCCCGATCCAGCATGTCTGGGACATAGTAGCTAAGCGACTGGCCAGCCAAACGCCTCCGCCAGTCACCACAAATGAACTCTGGTCTCGCATAGAAGGAGCCTGCCAGGCTATATATACTCCATGATGATGTCAAAAGCCTCTTCCATGCAATGCCCCGCAGTGAAGAGGTTGTTATTGTTGCACGAGGTGGTTTCACGCGATACTTAGTTTTGAAGCGAAAACTTCTTGTATAGCTCTACAAATGCAATCAGTTATCTCCGGCCAAGAACCATGTAACGGGGACCCTCCATGAACTGGGGCCCCGGGAAACTGCCAGGACTTTGACTGCAGGTGCCACGTATGTGGGGTGGGAAAATTCCTTAAAATTCTATAAAAACGCAAATAGACCCCTCCTCACGGTTTTAATCTTCGTTTTAATTTTCACACCTTATAAATACCTTTTTTTCCCCTATAAGTTCAGAGCTAAATATTCCCCTGCGTGATATATTTCCGAAATTCCTGAGAAGATTGGTTAAGACGAACAAGGGCCCGTAACATGGCTCTTGCCCGGGGCCCCCTAACCTCTAGATCTAGCTTTCGTTTTATGTTACATAAAAAAGTACATTTCATTGAAGGCACACTTTTATTTCGGTTACCCCATGCTTGTTACACGTTGGCGGGATAAGTTCTCGGAACATTTTGTTCCTGTCAGACATGGGCGCCGACCGGGGGTCACTTGATTCCCCCCTGTATAATTATTTTCCCCTTTATTTTATTTTATTTTATTTATTACTTTTTTCTTACACTCACAGAACTGGACCACAAGGAAAGATGGAGTTTGGGGCGTTTAATTTTATTACCCAATTTTATTGGAAATTTGGAATTGGAAAAGGATAACGTGAAAGCGGAAAACCTAGCAACCCGTAAGGTAGTACGCCCAAACAAGTTCCGCTCAGGGTGGTGTGTGCTGAACTTAAAAGGCTTGGCGTGGCCCTGCTATACACTGTTCATTATTTTGAAAACAGTTATCAATGCACATGATAATGCATGCCTATTTCTAACATACACTTTCTTCAAGAGCAGCATCAATTAATAATAATAATAGTAGTAGTAGTATTCTAGTGTAGTAAGTAAATAGTAGTAGTGTTCTAGTGTAGTAAGTAAATAGTAGTAATCTTTCACTTTCACGAATTACTGTTTTCTACATAATTAGCCAAACCTTAATTACACTTGACCCCCCCCCCTTGAAAAATTTCCTGCAGGCGCCCATGCTGTCAGAATAGGTGATTCTGTAGTCAAGCATCGGATTCAGGGAGATTGGTACCCGGTGAACTCGGATGTAGGTAAAAATACCCCAGGAGAAAATACACCCGAAAACTGAAAGCCGCCCGGTGGCGCAGTGGTCTAAGCGATGGCCCCTGATCATTCGTCCGAAAGGGGTCCGGGTTCGAATCCCGGTGAGGCATGGATGTTGTGTTTGTCTTACGGCACTGGCTCTCTCCCTTCCCTGGAACCAGTGACCCTAAATTAGGGACGGGCGACTGCTTATAGCCCATTGAGTTGCTCACGGTGGTCGTTAAACCTCCAATCAAAAAAAAAAAAAAAAAAAAAAAAACTGAAAAGCGGAAAAAATGCCCCTGGAAGAAATACCCCCAGAAGAAACGGTTCACTGTAAACTGCCACACAGGAACACAGATGTGTGGCAATTTACCGGCAACCCTGCCCCACATCTTCAGCAACTTGGCTACAAAAGTTCAAGGGGGGGGGGTATAAAGTTAGCCGTTTACTGGGCCTGAATTGGGAACTTCAAACGAATTTCGGAAAAACGTTCCATGTAAGCCAAGCGAGAATTGTACTTTAATTTGCAGAAATAAATTGCCGAGGATCCGAGGTTCACTTGGTTGGGGGGGGAGGTCTCTAGCCTGAACTTCTGTAATATTATATTCTGGGCCGCTGGAGTATGCCAGTGTATCCAGGAAGTTCGCCTTGAAGTGTCCGCGAGGTCCATGAGCTGGGGGGTCCCTCAAAATGTTAAAATGGACGTAGAGCTGTAAACATTAGTATCATGCTTTATATAATGATTCTGTACACGACCACGAATTTTCAGGAGGGTGGGGTAACCCTCCCCTAGTTTCTAAGAGCTATTCAGGGGTAACATCGAGGATACACTGACCGACTGTAGAGGTCGAGAATATAAAATTACGGAAGTTTTGGGTAGAGTCCTCCAAACCAAGCACCTCGTATCCCTTTCACAGGCTTTACCAAATTTCTGGAGGAGGGGGGAAGGGCATACATAGTTTGCCATTAAACACAACATGAAGCATAGAAATTGCGAGTAAATCCCTTACCTTGAACACTTGTCTGCGCTCTTAGAAACTTGGGGGAGGGTGAATTCACCCCACCCTTCTGAAAATTCGTGGTCGTGTACAGAATCATTATGTAAAGCATGGTTCTAATGTTTACAGATCTACGTCCATTTTAACATTTTGGGGGAATCCCCCTCCCAAGCTCACGGACCTCGCGGGCGCTTCAAGGGGAACAGCCTGGATATACTGACAGGCTCCAGCGGCCCAGAATCTAATATTACGGAAGTTGGGGGGTTGAGCCCCCCCCCCCCACCACCACCAAGTGTACTTCGGATCCTCGGCAATTTATTTCTTCAAATTAAAGTACAATTCTCGCTTGGCTTACATGGAACGTTTTCGCGAAATTCGTTTAGAGTTCCCAATTCAGTTCTCAATATAGGTCCAGAAACGGCAATCTTTATAGTCCCCCTCAACCCATTTGAACTTTTGTGGCTAAGTTGCTGAAAGATGTGTGGCAGGGTTGCCGGTAACTTGCCACACATCAGTGTTCCTGTTACAGTGAACCGTTTGTTCTGGGGGTATTTTTTCCGGGGGGCATTTTTTCCGCTTTTCAGTTTTCGGGGGTATTTTTACCGTTTACCGGTGAACTCATACCCACGCAGTTTCATCATATTCTGTTCAATTTTTAATGTCTGAATTATATTACGCTTTAGCGTCATCTTTACCCATTCTAAGTATTACGATAAAAAAAAATCTTCAAATTCGTAAATTATTTCATGATTGAAGAAATCACATCATTTGCATATAATTAAATTTTAGAAAACTGGTACCCGGAAGATTGCTACCCACAAAACCGATACTCGGCAAATTTCTATCGGTACCCGGAAAACTGAGATACTTCTCTGTTGCTGGGACGAGACTGTCGCTGTTGAAAAAACACGTCATTAGACAGAAAAAAAAAAAAAAAACACTCTTATTTTAACAGGGTGCACTAGAAACAGAATTAGCTCGCATCTCTTATCTTTCCATAAGGTTAGAGTTTTGATGACAACAAATCTCTAAGATTTGCCTTTCTTTTCTTTCTTAGCACACAACTACACAAATTCCAGTAATTCTGCAGACAGCCATGGCAATGAATCAGAGAGAAGGCGTGTGACCTTGTGGGCTGGGGGTGCATTATGGGTGGGGTGAAACCGATTTTTGCGACTAAGGGACAGCACAGGCAGGGCGAGAGGATAAGGAAGGGCTGGCTCATGCTTTTGTCTATTCTCTAGCCCTGCATGCAGCACAGGTGTTCCCACATTGTGCTTTGTTGTGTTAAACAGCCTCAGGCATTTAAAACGCCGTATGGTCGACTTGTTGAATGCTCTGTTGAAGGTCGTTGTACGACAGATTTGTTTTTGCGTCCATTTTGCACAGTGTTCTCACATTTCGTTTTTCTTCACATTTTTTAAATAAATAACTTTTTCACTTTTGCAAAACAACGGAACTACAGCATAACTCATGCTATATTCTGGAACGGATGATAACGTGGGCTGTTTTTTTTTCCCCCGGAGGAGGCAAATTAAAAAAACTGCAAGTAGGAAAACCAGAACTTTTTCGCCGGGGGGGGGGGATCTTAGAGGGAAAAACTCCAAAGAATTACTCCAACGAATTTAATTATTTTATTTTTTGTATATGTGTTTCTATAAGTTGCCAGAAGAACGGACCACCGATGTACGTTTCACTGGAAAAAAGCCACCCAGGAAAACTGCCACATGTTTTTCATTAAGAGGCCGGGCACAAATTGCTGTTCCTCCGAGAAACACTTTATGCGTGGCAGTTTTCCAAGGTGCCTAACGGCGGGAAGGAGCACTTTTGTTTGTCTAAATTTTCATGCCGGTTCATACGAGTTTAGGGCAATTGGTCATAAAAGTTCGGGGGGGGAGATTGCCGTTTTTTGGCCTATACTGAGAATTGAATTGGGAACTCCAAACAAACAAATTTTGAGAAAACGTTCTATGTAAGCCAAGCTAGGACTGTACTTTCATTTGAAGAAATAAATTGCAGTGACTTAATATATTTCTGAAAACTACAGTGTTCGACGAAACAACGGAAATACAGCATGGCTCATGCTGTGTTCAGAAAAGGACGATAACGTGGGATATTTTAATAACGCTGCACTTTTACTTAAGCGCTAAATATTTACATAACATGTCAAGTTCGTAATATTTTTCTTTTACTTAAATAATTCATTGGCCTTACACCTTTGCCTTTTTAACAGCTTTTAATCCGCCGACTTCATATCCATAATGTTTGCGTATCCAATGAAGTTAATAGCATTGAACTTTTACTTAGGCACTAAATATTAATTCATAGGCCCTAGGCCTTTTAAACAGTTTCTGTTGAACCAATGTCATATTCACAACGTTTACATATCAAATCAAGTTACTAATATTGGATGTTTACTTAGGCACTAAATATTAATTCATAGGCCCTAGGCCCTTTTACCAGTTTTTATTCTACCCATGTCATATCCACAGCGTTTACATATCAAGTTAAGTTAATAGCCTTTTTAGAAAAAAATTCACTTTGGCAGTAAATATTAATTCATAGGCCTAGGCCTTTTTAATAGTTTTTACTCTACCAATGTCATACACACAACGCGTTTACACATCAAATCAAGTTAGTAGCATTGCCCTTTTACTTAGGCACTAAATATTAATTTATAGGCCCTAAGCATATGCCTTTTTACAAAATTTTAATAAGCACAACATATTAACTTGCACCGATATGTAAAAGTTATGAATGTGACGCAATCATAATGAAAACTAGGAAAAGAGATTAGGCCTAGGGCCTGTGAATTAATATTTAGTGTATAAGTAAAAGCGCAATGCTACTAACTTCAGTTGATACGTAAACGTTATGAATATGAAGTCAACGGATTAAAAGCTTTTAAAAAGGCTAAGGTGTAGGCGCCTATGAATTAATTAAGTAAAAGAAAAATATAATAAACCTGACATGTCATGTAAATATTTAGCGCCTAAGTAAAAGTGCAGCGTTATTAAAAAATCCCACCTTATCGTCCTTTTCTGAACACAACATGATTCATGCTGTAATTCCATTGTTTCGTCGAACACTGTAGCTTTAAGAAATATATTAAGTCACGGCAATTTATTTCTTCAAATGAAAGTACAGTTCTCGCTTGACTTACTTCAGTGGCGTAGACAGATGGGGGAGTCGGGGTTTGACCCCCCCTTGAGGGGAGACAGCACGAATTTAAAGCGGTGTATACGAGGCTTTCACCAATGAACCAAATCCATGGATCCCCTCCCCTTAAGAAATTTCTGGCTACGCCACTGGCTTACTACATAGAACGTTTTCCCAAAAATTTGTTTGGAAACGGCAACCTTTATAGCCCCCCCCCCCCCAGTTGCCCTAAGTATGAACTGGCATGAAAATTCAGACAAACAAAAGAGCTCCTTCCCGTCGTTGGGCATGTTGGAAAACTGCCCCAACGTAAAACCGCCACACATTCAAAGTGTTCCCCGGAGGAACAGCAATTTGTGCCCGGCCCCTTAATGAAAAACATGGGGCAGTTTTCCTGTGTCATGTGTGGCGGTTTTCCAATGTGTGAAATTTTCCAAGTTGCTGAAGGATGTGTGGCAGTTTTCCTGTGTGGCGGTTTACAGTGAACCAACTGGGAATGAAGATCTATTATGAATCAGTTGACAAAATTTATCCCAATGTAAAAAAATTTGCTCCAAAGAAGTCACGACTGGATGTCTGAACGAGCTATCGTATCTCCAAGGAATGCATTCGTTGATGAAATAAACGATGCTATTTTGCAAAAACTGCCCGGCGTATACAGAATTTACACATCGATCGATACTGCGTTAACTTGGAAGATACAGTGCATTATCCACATGAATTTTTAAATTCTTTAAATCCCTCAGGACTTCCACCGCATTGTCTCGAATTGAAAGTTGGTATTCCTATAATATTGTTACGGAACCTGAATCCTCCAAACCTGTGCAATAGTACAAGATTATTATAGGTCAAAGCGCTGCGTAATAACATTTTTGAAGCCATTATACTAAATGGGCCAGCAGCTGGATAAATGGCACATATACCCAGGGATCCCGATTATTCCGACGGACTTGCCTTTCACGTTCAAAAGATTACAGCCTCCTATTAAACTATCCTTCGCTATAACGATCAATAAATCCATGGGCCAAACTTACAAACATGTGGGATTGGATTTGCGTTAAGAAAGTTTCTCGCACGGACAGTTATACGTCTGCTTATCGAGAATCGGCAGTTCAGACAATCAATTTATTTTGATAACGGTTGGAAACGAGACAAATAATGTTGTATATGCTGAGGCGTTATTAATTATTTTCAAAAAATAAAATAAAAATTATATACTTAAATTAATGTAAAGGTATTACAATTTTATTTCACGTGAAAAACTAACTGCCGACCGGCCAATTTCCGAAATTCAACTACAGTTCTTATGGATGGATCGGATTACACGTGTTATCATATCATATCCCTGTTTTTCAGTGATATCTTCCACGCGAGCGAAGCCGTGGGCACAGCTAGTAAATTATATATGAAGAAGGATGACTCTGAGAGTTGTATAGAAAAAGTGAAAAAAGATATATGGAATATGGAACGTCCACTTCCGAAGTCACATCGGGTTTCACCAATTACGGAAAAAATAACAAGCTCAATAAAGAAGAGAAATTCATCAACTGTTAATCCAGTAATGTTAATTGGAGCATCCCGTAAATTGGTAATGGTAACTAGCGAAAAAAATAATAATATACGCTCTTAAGGCTGTTTGTTCTGTGACAATTAACGATGGAGCTGCAGCTTAAAATGTGTAATTTCTTTATACTACATCTTTAATTAGGATTTTTTTTTTATATTTCTGCGACAGTACGTTAAGACTAAGAATATCATTCACCATAATCCGAATTTTCACAGGTTCTGACGAACTAGACATTTCAAAAGAGTGAGCTTCGATGACGGACGGAAAAGTCCCCCACAGGAAAATTATCCCTCTCATGAAAATTCCTCCACATTCAGAAAAAGTCCCCCATATAGGAACCCATCCTCCCCTACAGGAAAGATCCCCCACATTTTTCAGTCAAAGACCGTGCACAAATTGCAATTTACACAATGTCTGGCTGTAGCCAATCACAGAACCAAAGTATCATGAAAAAGGAAACTTGTGATTCCGAATTGTTGGTTAGCAAATCTGATTGTTTCCTGTTTGCGGAATTAATCCATTCACAATCCCATTCTGCTTGGAAAGTTGGAACTCAAAATAGCAAACATCTGGACTGTGTGACATCACACGGGGATTTAATTCCGACTCGGAATTACCATTGAACTTTTTCCAGTGGATGAACATTGAGAATCAGTTTGATGCAAAACAAGTAATATATATCTATATTTTGGGGATCCTCAAAACTAGGGGCCCTGGCCCTGAGCATCACGACAGCAGAGCAGGTGACTTACAAACTCCAATAAAAGTACCCTGCTGAAAGTGGAAAGCGGGTCATTTCACCTCTTGCCCTAGAATTTAGCCGAATATATTGCCTTTAGGGGGAATCAACCTTAAATGATGTCCAAACGACATTTGATCATTGACAACAGAAATGGATCTGTTGGCATGTTACAGGAATGTGTACGGCAGATCGATGTGGCTGCTGCTTTAGGAGTTTCGCAAACTGTAGTAAGTCGGCTACACACAAGTTTTTCTGCTGCATGGAAATGTTGCAGATCGATCCAAGAATGGTGTCCTGAAAATTACCACCAGGAGATATGATCACTACCTGAGAGTAAGTGCTCGGAGAAGTTCTTAGCCAACTTCGAGAATCACTTCGAGCTGCTTTTGGTGTCTCAGTATCCATGCTAACGGTACGAAACCGTGTTCATGAGTACGGACTCAGAACAAGGACGCAGCTGAGATGTGTAGCATTGACATCAGCTCACCTTTCTCAAAGATGTACCTGGGTCGAACAGTACATGTCATGGAATACAGAGTGGCACTCTAAACTTTTCATGCACGAATCCCATTTCTCTCTTTATCCTGATACTCGACGAAGACACGTGTGGAGGAGACCCGGCACACGAATACAACCGCACTACGCGCAATCACTCTAACCTTACCAGTGGCGGTTAGTTCTGTTCTGGGCTAGAGTGTGTAGCCCTCGTTCCTCAAATATGTAAGATTCTCCAGCACCCAGTTCATAAAATATAATTGTAAATACAGTATGTATATATATATTTTGGGGTTGAGGTCAAATAGTTCATTCCGTAGTAGAATTTCTATGTCCGCGCAATTTTGGGGCAGAGCGGACGAAATAAGCCTGTTTTAAGGCAATTGGTGTCTGATACAAACGATTAGCAGCGTTACAGTTGATTTAGTACATACACAGTCGTATAAGAATACAGCTTTGTAATAAGAATAATATGACCATCTACCTAATAATGGGAATAACCACTCTTAGCATGGAAGACAGCGGCGCGACGAATATCCAGATAACTTGGGTGCATGAACTTTGGGCAACCTTCCAGGCCTTATTGGCATGGGGTCTGGTACGATTGGTCCAATGCCGATTGGTCTAATACCGATTCGTCCAATGGACAATTGGTCCAAAGGTACGAATCGTCCATTGTACGATTGGTCCAATTCCGTCCTATCTGTCCGAAGTGCCACTCGTGCTATAAAAGCCTCATCTGTTCTGATTCTATCTCCGATGTTATACGAAATTACTGGTAATCCAAAGAATGTAAAATAATGTTACATTTCATACGTAATATTGTGTTTACAGATTTTTTTTTTTTTTTTTTGAATCGCGTTGTTTTGTTATACTGTCCTTGCTGCCTTATGAAGTTACTGATGTACGAGCCGTTCAATAAACTTCAATGTTTCTCTTTTGCATGAAATAATAAAAAAATACTAGTTTTCCGTTTCTGTTAGTAGAATGCAGTGGGGTTCCACCAACTGCTCAATGGAAACAACTGGTCGGGGTTTGGACATATTCCTTTTCAACAGTTTTTATTCCAGCGATGTCATATTCATAACGTGTACATATCAAATCAAGTTAATAATATTGCGCTTTTACTTAAACACGAAATATTAATTCATAGGCCATAGGCCTAGGCCTTTTTAGCAGTTTATATTCTACCGATGTCATATTCATAACATTTACATATTAAATCAAGTTAATAATATTGCGCTTTTACTTAAGCACGAAATATTAATTCATAGGCCTGCGGCCTAGGTGCCTGTTAGATAGCTGAAAAATGATACAATGAGTGCCTTTTATTAGGTTTTATAAAATGTTTACAAATACCAAATATCTAAGTTGTGACTTAAAATCTTCTAGAAAGGTCCGCAGCCTAGGTGTCTTGTAAATACCTGGGAAATGATTCGATGAGTGCCTTTTATAAGGTTTTATAGAATGTTTACAAATACCAAATATCTAGGTTGTAACTCGAAGTCTTCTAAAATGGCCTGCGGCCTAGGTGCTTTGCAAACAGCTGAGAAATGCTGCATTGAGTGCCTTTTACCACGTTTATGTAAAATGTTTACAATTACCAAATATACGGTAATTATCTTTCAAAAGGATATAAAGAGGAGAATAATTTAAATTATTATTCCTTTCTGGAAAATAAAAAGGTTTACCATTGGTAAGATGATATCATTGGACGAATCGGCATTGGACCAATCGTCCCTTTGGACGAATCGGCATTGGACGAATCGGCGTTGGACCAATCGTCGTTGGACCAATCGTCGTTGGACGAATCGTCCGGGAACGATTGGCATGGACGCAATAAGGCCCTGGAAGGTTGCCCGAAGCACACTTGCCCTTTTGGACTGCGGCAGAGCACGGAGGTCCCGGAGATAACGTGGTTGTGGGTCGCCACGTCGAACCTATCGACCAAATAGTCCAATATTGTTACATGGGGTTGAGGTCAAATAGATCCAATAGTGTTACATGGGTTGAGGTCAAATAGATCCAATAGTATTACATGGGATTGAGGTCAGGCGATTTCGCCGGCCAAGGGAGAACGGAGACATCGCTGTCCCGTTTCTGGAACCAGTCACGCACCCCCTTACCGACATGGCAGACATCCTTTCATGTTGGACGTTCACCCTGGTGGTGGTGGTGTCTACCCTGTGTAGACACCACCACCACCACCACCAGGGTGAAGTCCAACATGAAGGGATGCATGTGGTCAACGAGGATGGACAGGTAGCCATTAGCGTTCAGCGACCCATCGAGTGGTAACAGGTCATACCAGAAAAACATTACCCAGCCAGACATGACCACTGCCACCGCCGGCCTGTACTTGACCGACAAGCGTGTCCGGGCGTTGGTTCTCGTGTGTTTGACGCCGTATCCGCCACCGCTCGTCACTTCTGTGGAGCAGAAATCTCGATTTGATGGAAAAGGCAACCTTTTCCCACTCTACTACTGTCCAATGACGGTAGTCTCATGCGAACTGTAGGCATCGTTACGGATGGACCTGAAATAACATGGGCGCTTGCATGCAGCGTCGACTCCGGAAACCCATGCGTAACAGGGTTCGTTTTACTGTTATTAGGAACATATACCTGGGTTCCCCAGCGTTCGTTTGAGTGGTCAATCGCTGCACTGTTGTCCGTCGATTGCCCTTTACCAGTCGAGGTTCTTCTCTGGGTCGATGGCCTTTGGGGCTCCACAGTTTTGACGTCGGGAGGTACTCGGTGTGTTACCGCTGTACCGCTGACACACAACTACAGTATCTCATGAAGACTGCTGTTTCTGAGATGCTTCCTCCCTTGGCGCGGTAGCCGATGATCATTCCTTTTTGGACGAGTGTCAAATCACTACCTCTGCATTTTGTGCTCACGTCACGCACTATGGCTCATCTGTCCTTACCCGCCTCTTATACACCGATGAGACATGAGCGCGCCTGGAGACCAAACGGTGGCGCAGGTGATGTTCACAGAGCAGTATATATACAACCCGAGGTCCGGCTTTCTGTTAGTAGAGTGTTCGGAGTCAGAATTGGAAAAGCTGCAGATGCATCGGACTTTGATAAAGGACAAATTGAAATGGCATGGCGCCTCGGAAACGGCGCGCCTTGTAGGATGTTTACGCGCTACTGTAGTGAGTACGTATCAAAAGTAGTGCAGAGATGGCCAAACGACGAATCGTCGTTCAGCCATGTGTCGTCTTCAGCTCACTGATACCAGAGGGGGGCGGAGCATTGTTCACAGCGACCGCAGGGCCACACTGTGGAAAATCACCCGCAGCTACAACACTTGTGATAAGGGCAATGTGTCACAGCACACGGTTCATCGCAGCCTTCTGCACATGGGCATGCGTAGCCAGACACAGCCGGGTTCCCATGCTCATTGCACGTCATCGCCAACAGCGCGTGAAATGGGCCCAATATCATCCAGATTGGACCGTGGATGATTGGAAGAAAGTGGCCTGGTCTGACGAATCAAGATTTCTAGTGCATCCCGTAGACGGCCTAGCGCGGATATTTCGAGTACCAACGGAGGCTATGGCACCTGGATGCACTGTTGGGCGGAAACAGGCCGGCGGCGGCGGTGTTATGTTGTGGGCGATGGTTTCTTGGAACCCTTTAGGCCCCATTATCCCAAAAGCACAATCCCTGATAGCTGTCAGGTATCTGAACACCGTTGCGGAGTTCGCGCATTCATGGCAACTGTGTTCCTTGCTGGTGATGGCCATTACCAACAGAATAATGCGCCATGCCACACTGCCAGAATCGTCAAAGAGTATTTCGAGGAACTTTATGTTAGTGCCCTGGCCTCCAAATTCACCTGACATCAACCCAATAAAGCATTTCTGGTACGCTTGGAAAAGCGTGTTAGCGCTAAATCACCACAACCCCGAAATGTACGCGAACTGAAGGACCTGCTGTTGGCATTATGGTACCAGATACCCACGCGTACCTCATTGAATCGATGTCTCGCAGAGTGGCTACTGTTTTGCGGGAAAAATGGAGTCCTACAGCTTATTACGTAGGTTGTCATAATGTAATACCTCATCGCTGTATGTATTTCAAAGGCTGCAGGCAACGGAATGAGTTATGGAGTGATGCATGCGTGGTGTAACCAAAAAAGTTATAAAGCGACACTTTTGGATAAGATTAAAATTACTGAAATGGCAATGGACATTTCAGTAATTTTAGTTTTGTTTTTCATATATAGAGGACACGGAGAAAACCTTCCAGCGGTGGACTGCTAATGGCCGAAAACGACAACTTACATATTCACCGCAGAAAATTCACAAGAGAATAAAATGAAGGATTTAAAAGTATAATTTTATTTTCCGAATAAATTACTGCAAGTGAGTATTTCATTCCTTTGCAAATTTGCTTTCAGACATTATCTAAATTTTCAACATATAATTTTGTGATTTCAATTTATTCTGGCTTTTTTTGCACAAACAAGCAACTCCCCAAGAAGATTCAGTTGATGTGAGAGGGTATTTATTTCACACTGGTTCTCTTCTTCATATCATTTTATCATCATTTTCAAAACTTTTACTTCAACACTTTCCCCATAACAATGATAGTGTTCAGCTGAAAGCTTGTCTCTATATTAGATTCGACATAAAAATTGCTTTGGCTCACCCCTGGCACCGCCCTTGAATGTCTATTACTGCAGTAGGATTTTTTATTACTATGCCTTACTTTTTAATGTCGTCGTTTACGGTAATTTTCTTGAGTTCTTCTGTTTTCCCTCTCTATTTGTAATAATTATTTTATGTGGTATTGTTGAGTTGAAGGCATGTATAAAGTTTGGTAAAGCAATACTAAATTTACTGTTTGCACTTTAGCATATAAAGACAATTCTTGATTTTTGAATAGTTTTGTGTATTTGTCTGTGGCTTTGAGACCATCCGTCCACTAGTTTTGTGAATTTGGCTCTTCTGCTTCAAAGATTTTTTCCCAGTATTTTCATGGAATCATTGATCTTTCTGATCCGCTGCCTTCGCTGTTCTATTTACCGTACGTTACAGTTCTGCTCTTCTCTTAATTGAGCACATCCCCAGCCATTTAAGTTTAGGTGTTATATATGTAAATTAAACATTTGATTGACATCTGCTTTTTCTTTTGCAAAGGCTGTTATAACGTCTACATAAACTCGGTGTTTAATCGCTTGGCTTTGCTTCCCTGAATAAGGAATTGCCATGTATGGTTATCCATGTCCATTATATTCAAGAAGCACATGTTATGCACGGTGGAGGAGAGTGGACTTCTCTTCTAATTATTATTGTTTTCCTTACCTTATTTTGAAAAAATATTTTACAATGCGAAATTTGATATAGGGGTTTGAGTATGTTATTTATTTTTCCATCGATGTTGTATTCTTTCAATACAATAAAATAGGAAATCTCTATTTATAATGTCAAATGCCTTTTTTGATCTACGGATATAATTGCAAACAACAAATACTTTTCGGCAGGTTATATTGGGTTTTATTATCATATGTTTTGTTCATTTTTTTATTCCTTTTATCCTTTGTTAATACCTTTTTCTATTCAGATTTTTTTTCTTCAAACTATGGGTGCTGTCTTGAAATCGCTTTGCGTAAACTTTTCTTGTTTTGTCTCCCAATCTATTAACAGGGTTTTGCATAAAAGATCGTTGGCATAAATTTTCGTTAATAATATCCCCATATGTTGAATTTTATTGATATCAATTTTTATTTTTGTATTCGAATTTTACTTAATATTTGTGCTATTTCTTTTATTTCAATTTTAACTCTTTCCCAAGTGTTTACAATAATGTATTTGGAGTCCATTTTTTATTTTTTTTCTTCGTCTTTAGGCTGTCTTTATTAGAAAAAAAAATAGCCTTATTTCTTTCCTAATATGCAATCTGAGCAACTGAGCACCACCTGTTCTCCCTGCTAATTTAACGATAGTTGTGAGAAGTTCACTGGAGCATAAGTTTTATGAAGAACTACAGTATATGCTGGTTATTGGGGATATGTTCGATGATTAAAACATAACATTAATGGCCCATTCAAATCTTTTAACTCCACTTTGAAATTGTTGGGGTTAATTATAGTAGCTACCGCCGTATTCAGTAAGTCTTTATATAGTGGTAGTCCATAATGATAAAGATGCAAATTAAACTACCCCGAGCAAAACATCTCCAAACTATTGGGAAATGATAAAAATTACATATTTAAAAACATGTAGAAATGTTTTTAAAAATAAGCAATGAATAACAAAGAACTAAGGACCAATTGATATCACACGGGGAGGCGATGTCACTTGGTCCTTCGGCTTTTCCCCTAAAATCTCAGAGGGTTAAAAGCTGATTAGGCATTTCAACTTCAGGAAAAAAAGTGTATTTTCAGAGTACTTTATGTATTTAATTTTGTTGTAATTTGGATGCAGATAGTTGTGAGAAGTTCACTGGAGCATAAGTTTTATGAAGAACTACAGTATATGCACACACGCTTTAAGTGTTGCAAGTCTGGGTTTCTTAAACCGACCTCCTCCGCAGATAATGCATGGTCATCTTCCTTTGAAATGGCAGATAATGCATGGTCATCTTCCTTTGAAATGGCAGATAATGCATGGTCATCTTCCTTTGAAATGGCAGATAATGCATGGTCATCTTCCTTTGAAATGTTACTCTCGAAACAGCATGTATAGACTAACGATATTCGTCACGAACCGTCAGCCACGGAATTCCACAACCTGCTTAAGCAGCGTGAAAGCAACTTAACGGGAGCAGACATATGGTGGGTCGAGTTCGCTGCCGTAGCGAGTGGGTTTACTTTGGAGCGCTAAAAAGAAGTAAAGAAGCTTTCTATCTCAATTTTTTTTTGGGCGATGCTTCATTCCTCCGATCTGAAATTTGCATCTATGCCATTTTTGGAAGATTCTGTCACAAAGAGTAAGGGTGAAATTTACCAAGTTAGAGTCCACTGATACCAGGAACTTTGACCACTCTGGGCCATTAAAAAAAGTCAGGATGATACAGACTGCAGTAAAACAAGGGCGAACTACCCACTTGGTAGTGCCACTGTTTGGAAGCGTTTGAGTGAGAGGTACTCGCCCCTAACTTTGGAATGGAGAAAGCGCCGAATATACCCACGCCAGGTTCCCCGCAGAAAGGGGAAACTGGCGATTTGTCGGGGTGGTACTCACCGATGGATCGGGAGGACCAGGATTTCATGTGTGAGAGATCGACACTGAACTGGTCAGATCGGCCATTAGGTTAAGCGATCATGATCAGATGTGCCTGAAAACACACGCTTCCGATCTACGAACGTTTTACTAGGCTTATATAGTTGTCACATGTGTTTCTGAAAATAAAGTGCAAGCTTCTCAAGTAATTCTGTAGAGTTTATAAGTAATACAACAGACCTAAGAATATTAGAAAAATGTTTAGATTGTTTGATAATCTTTTTCAATCAAACTACAATTTTATTGTAGTTGAATAGAATGGTATTCCAAACATTATGTCTGACTGGCATTAAACTGTAAAATCAACTGAAGTAATAAAATTCAGGACTTTTTAATATGTAACATAACGTATATTTCTGTAATCATTGGCACAGATGTGCCGTATTTTCATTGTTGTCCATGTAGTAATACAACGGACCTTAAGAGTATTAGAAAAATGTTTAGATTGTTTGATAATCTTTTCAATCTTTATTGTAGTTGAATAGAATGATATTCCAAACATTATGTCTGACTGGCATTAAACTGTAAAATCAACTGAAGTAATAAAATTCAGGACTTTTTAATATGTAACATAACGTATATTTCTGTAATCATTGGCACAGATGTGCCGTATTTTCATTGTTGTCCATGTAGTAATACAACGGACCTTAAGAGTATTAGAAAAATGTTTAGATTGTTTGATAATCTTTTCAATCTTTATTGTAGTTGAATAGAATGATATTCCAAACATTATGTCTGACTGACATTAAACTGTAAAATCAACTGAAGTAATAAAATTCAGGACTTTTTATTTATGCAACACAATGTATATTCCTGTAATCATTGGCACAGATATGCCGTATTTTCACTGTTGTCCATGTAGCCACTCTTTCAGAAAACTTGAAAATTACATTGCCGTGGAACTGAACCCGCACCTCCCAATGACTGGTCGAACAAGCTATCCGTTACACCACCGAGGACAAGGAAGTTGAGTTCCAATCATATGAAGCTAAGCAGATGTAGATTAGAAATCTGAGAACATTTTCTGAGAACATTTCGGATTTTCACTATAATGAGCTTCATTGTATGGTACAACGACCTTTTCTCACATCCGGGAAGGCGATGCAAAGGTAATCATTGGCACAGATGTGCGGTATGTTCATTGTTGTCCATGTAACCACTTGTAACGTACGAGAGTGTCCGCGTTGGGCATCGAACTCGGGTCCCCTTCACTCCGGAGTAAGTCGCTCTCCCAACTAAGCTACACGGACATGTGACCTCACTGCTATCTGCCTTTATCTCATGTGCGTCCTGCGGTGCAGGCACGTCACACAATCTTTCAGAAAACTTGAAATTTATATTTCCCTAACTTGAAAAAACTTGCAAATTACATTCCCGCTCCAGAGCAATGTAATTTTTAAGTTTTCTGAAAGAGTGCTACATGGACACCATGTATTTGTATCGCCTTCCATGTATTTGCGAAGAATTATTTCTTCGGGGAAATTCGTTTCCAGTCATGTATAATGCATATTTCGGACAATTTTCGAAGTTTTTAAAATACCTGTGTTCAGCGTTACCAACTTAGCGTATTTCCCGCTAAATCTAGCAGTCTAGCGGGGAAAAAAAATTGAGTTTAGCGGATAGCGGGAAAACCTGGCGGAAGAAGACGGTAGTTCAGCTTTTTTCTAGCTTATTTGAATTTCCTCCCCACATTTTTGATATTGCTAATTGATAACCCAACAAATAATAAATAAATAATAATACTTAATTATTTTGAGGCACCATCCCCATTTCTATTAACCGCGGCAGCGTGGGTGTTACCACAGTTTCCACTGTTTACTTTTCTTTTCCCCAGCTTCCTGTTTGTTTACCATTCACCATAGACCTAGTATTGGGACAGAGGTCAGGAAAGCTTATTAATTTGTAGGCTCACAGGCTCATTGGCGGCTTACGGCGGTCGTTCCCGAAGTCGAATTTTTGCTGAGGCTGGTATATGGGTTTATAATTCTATGCCAACTTCATAATATTAGTCCCTGCAGCGGTGGTTGTTTGTTTGCTTTCGGAAAATGTAAATGGTCACAGCTGTCATCTGTACCTCATTCGAACTTGACTAATATCCACAAGGTGAGGATAAATACCGTCGAGGCACGTTGACACATTTATTCAGTGATGTATTCGGGTATCTTTTCAGGGTGCTTAGCCCCCCCCCCCCCGCCGCCGGGCGAAAATCCATGAACGATCTCCCTTTATATTTAGTCCAATTGTTGTCGTTTATAGCTGAATGTTTGGATAAATTAATTAAAAAACTTAATGAGGGAAAATATTATAATAAAAAAAATCACCCACATAGACTTCAGTCTTAAATTTCTATCATCCTTCACAAAATATTAAACTGTCCTCGCTAAAGTGGCAATTTTTGAAGCACTGACGACTCCGACTAATTCCGCAATGAAAACCCAGTTCCACAAAGTAGAGATGTTTGCATTACAATACATCATATTTTGGTAGCTGCCATTCAGTTTTATTTCAGTCTTCTGGGTGTCGACTTTCCATGTATATGGTTAAGCTTCAGTGTAGCTAAGATGACGTTTGAGCTTTCACTACAACCACCATTTGTTACCTAATTTTCAGCAATAGCAAATATTAGAAATTATTCCCATAAAAGTTTCTTTTTTCCTGGCAGAGGGCGATTTACACTCACACACACACACACACACACACACACACACAAATACGGGGCATCTCAATCTGACATCCAAACGGTTAGTATTTGTGTTTTTTTTTACTACTATGTGTTAATCTTAAAGGGGCTGAAAAAGAAAATGGAAGGGGAATGGTTTACACCATACGTTTTCAGGTAACACTGTAATGATTCCTTAATAATGAGAAATACGCTGTAGCAAGGCGAGGACATTTTTACCAATCCTAATCTTTTGGGGGAGATTTCCTCCAGCACAGTTGTCTTAACATCCTCAGTATTTTACACCATCCCATGGTGAAATCCGTGGTGTATTACTGAATTAAGGTGGAGGTCAAGTCATTTTGCTTCCTATACTTCCAATGGAAAAACTTCTGCACACATTTTCTTCACAATTAATGCGTTCCCAAGGATGAACATTTGAACATCGATTTAAATAGCTTCATTTTATAACTTGGAATACTTAATATTTTCTAAAACATAGCCATAATTATATTAAAAATCTGAATTTTCCTTTGGAGGTGTTGAAACCGGAAAAAAGATGGCGCGACCTGTACTTTGATGACGTCAGTAGACAAACAAATGTTGGATTGCATAATTATGGTTATTGTTTATAAAATATTAGGTATTCCAAGTTATAAAATGAAGCTATTTTAATCGATGTTCAAATTTTCATCCTTGGGAACGCATTAATTGTGAAGAAAATGTGTACAGAAGTTTATTCATTTTAAGTATAGGAAGCAAAATTACTTGACGTCCACCTTAAATTAAAGGTATAACATTTTTACATTTTTAATCACTTGTATGTGTAGATTACTTGGAATTTGCATTTGCGATATACGAGCATAAGAACATTTTTATATTGTATTTAATTTTTTTATATATATTATAAATAACAAAATTGTGATTATATGTATATAATCAGTCAACAAGTTTCAGCCCCCTCAAAATTTGTCATTGCCCCTCCCCGGAAAAAAACTCTCGGAATGCAACACTGCATTTGTTCATTAAAATCATTAAAACACACAAGTACTTTTGGGAAACTCAACTTGTTCCCATCATCAGGTGTAAAAAATAAGGTGGTTAAAAGCTACATGATGTTTCTAAGTTAAAACTACGCGACATGTAAGAGACAGATGACACGTCTACTTGAAAGACAACTTAACATACACAGACGCGATAACAAACTTACAGTTAAGGATGAAAAATACAGGTACGGTTAACAAGCTAGACTTCAGAAAATCTCAAGAAATTAAATGCTGTGATTATAACGTCAGATTACGCTACCCAGACCTAATCATCGTTGCAGCAAGAATTCCACAGTCTGTGAATAACAACAGTCCCCCCTTCCCCCATCTCAACAACCATTCAGGACCTTTCCTGTTATCTGCCCGCCACTATTTGACTTCCGAATAAGAACGTATTCAAGTAGTTCCCGATTTCGAAAGTAGAACACAGATCCTTTGGCAGCAGATGCGCAGTGATCACATGCTTCTCTATGCGTACTACCTATGCGCAGTGATCACATGCTTCTCTATGCGTGCTACCTATGCGCAGTGATCACATGCTTCTCTATGCGTACTACCTATGCGCAGTGATCACATTCTTTTGACCGTTTGTCTGCGCTTTCAAATTATGTCATTGGGAACGAATGTTCTTTTAACCGTTTGTCTGCGCTCTGGAATTACGGGAATTTATGTGGCGAAATAGATTGAAAACTAATGACGATTCATTTTCAGAAATTATGAAATATATCGTAGCGTATTGCCTCCTCCCCCGGAGTGATATTGGTATCTAATCAGTACCTACTGGTTTTCATTTGTTTTCTTATACTGTATAACTTTTTTCTTTTATATATTTCATAAATAGTAAAAATTTTATTAAAAAGTGAATAAGCAGGTATGATCAGGTTTCATGTAAGCAAAGCGTAACGATACACTTAAAATCGGGAACATCTTGAAAGCGTTCTTATTCGGAAGTCAAGTAGTGTCATTTTACATAATGAACAAAAGCAAACAGTGGCGGGCAGATAACAGGAAAGGTCCACCATTCGTTTCCATAACCCGAAATGAGTTTGGCATCAGACCAGATGGGTGTTAGATTCTTGTCCGGACAAGTTCTCGTGAGTGCTGTGGAACGAACTTGATTTCTCAAAGAGCGTTGATGTTCAGAGAGTCTGTATTTCGGTCTTCTTTTCGCACTACCTACATAGTAGGTTGTATGTGATACAGGGGAACCAGAGTTAGAGTTATTACTCAAAGGAACGAGATAAACACCGGCCGAAGTTAAAATATTGTAACGTTCTTTATCACTCCTAATAAAAGCAAAAATATTTTCTGTACGAAGACCTATATTCATAGCATGTTTTGAACATGCACGTTGTATTAAATTGGTCAAAGTTGGTACGTACGGAAGAGAGCCAATATAAGTGAATGGTGTCTTGGTTCGAATCAAAGCTGAACGAAATGGGCAAGAAAACCTAGAACAGAGGTCATCAATCAGAGAGGGTGAGGAACCGTTTTGAAGAGCAAGGTTTTTAACTTTGGATAGCTCCTGTTCCCTGAATTCTGTAGAAGAGGTGCATATAAAAGCACGTCTGACATAGAAGTGGAATGCTGCAGTTTTATGATGTGGTGGGTGAATTGAAGAATTAGGAATAATAATTGGTACATGGATAGGTTTTCTGTAAATTGAAAAGGAGATGGAGTTGAGGGATGGATCTCGATGTAAAAGTAAATCAAGGAATGGCAATTTGCCATCGGATTCGAGATCACAAGTGAAGGAGATGATGGGAATCACTGAAGAAATATTCAAACGGAAATCCTCTAGTAAAGACACATCATGTTTCCAGAAGACACAAACATCATCCACATACCTCGCGTAGAATAAATACTTCAAGATACACGAGTTGAATTTGTTTTTTTCCTTTTGGAAACGGACTAAAGTTTTAGCGCTTAAGGAAAATACTTCGATGACTATTCGTGAGATTTCTGCCGCCACAGACGTCAATAAATCCAGTGTTTCAAGACTATAGAAAGAGTACAAAGATAGTGGATCGATGTTACCAAAACGAAAAGGAATCTGTGGACGAAAACGTAAGATATCACCACGAACTGATAAATTGATTTTAAGGAAAAGTGTAATATGTCCATCAATGACACGTCAGGACTTGCAGAGAGAGTTAGCAGCCGGGGTGTAAAGATACACTCATCCACAGTGCGCCGCAGACTATTAGAAGCTGGACAACCTGCGAGGAGACCTGTAAAAAAGCAGCTCCTGGCAGCTTCAATGAAGAAGAAACGCTTGCGATGGGCGAAAAAATATAATCACTGGACTGCTGTTGATTGGAAAAGCGGAATGTTTAGTGATGAGGTCCATTTTTTGTCCAAGGGCAGAGAAAATCTGTTGTGCGACGAAGTAAAGGTGAGCCTGTCCGGGAAGCACATTTGCAACAGGTAGTGAAACACCCAGTTATTAAAAAGATGGTTTGGGGGTGTTTGACCTTTGAAGGACATGCAAGCCTTCGTCCTATTGAGGTAATGATAAATTTCAATAAATATTGTGAAATAATACAACGGACGGTTGTTCCAGAGATGGAGAAGTGCTTTACTGGTGCTCATGGCATTCTTCAGAATGACCTTCCGCCATGCCACTCTTCCAAAAAAGTGCAACCAGTGGTAAAAGAAAAGAAGATTGACATTCTAGAGTGGCCTGGAAATTCACCTGGTTTCAGTCCCATTGAGAATAAGTGGGCTATTGTGGAATCTAGGCTCAAAAAGACTAATTGTTCAACAGTGAAAGACCTCATTTCGAACATTACTCATGTGTGGTATCGTGACCCGGAACTGAATTTTTTTGTCAGAAATTAATGCATTCAATGGCAAAACGTGTTAAACAAGTTTTTGCACCCAAAGGTGACCATAAAAAGTAGTAGGAAGCTTGTAATCCATTCATGTATGGAAAATATGCAATAAATGTTGAAATCCTACCTCGTCCCAATTAATTCGCACACCACTGTAGCTTAGAAATCTGAGAGCCGTTCAGATTTTACGCTAGTCGAAGCTACCTCGTGCTTCCTCATAGCGTCACCACGACCTTTCCTTACATCAGTATTCGGATGTATGTTACAAGTTACAGCGCTTCAGAGAACATCATACATATAATTGGGAGACGAATCTGCTTGAAGTAGGGAGATGAGGGTTCGATTTTCGCTTCAGGACAACGCAATTTTTAAGTTTTCTGAAGGAGGTGCTACATGAAAACAGTGAAAAGATACGGTACATTTGTGCCTACAATTACATTTGTATTGCCTCCTATGTATTTGTGAGTAATTTTTTCTTCTTTCCCAATAATATGAATGATAAGTATTAGATAAGGAGATCATTTTGGAGTAGGGCTTGGAAAAATTCTGTTCAAGGTTAAACGCCTAGAGGAGCTTACTGCGACAGAACATAAATGACTAATTAGTCTCTATCCCTGCGATGTGTTCAGAAAAGTCGTGGAGGATAGGCATATCTGCATATTGTTTTATACCCCTCCATCCGCTGTTTTGGACAATTCCTTTCATGCTTATGAGGGTTTCAGGCCTCCACAGTATAAATTACTCTGCAGAGGAGTAACTAGGCATTTCTGCGCCTGGGGAAAACCACAAAATGTTGCATCCCGACCTGTTTTTCTGTTACACGCACACAAACACAGTACACACGTGCGCGCGCGCGCTTGTGTCTGTGTGTCTGTGAAGCTTTTGCACGTTTCGGAGTTTGGACCTTCAGTATCACATCAAACGAGTCAAATGTAGATGGCAGTCGTGACTCGCAGCCACAGAAATGATAGAATAGCCCTCAGAGAATCTTAGGGTACTTAGGGGAAGAAACTTGCTGTGAATGCACGATGTTCAAACTTGCTGAATGATTCCAGTTACAAGAAAACTTTATTAACTAAAAACACACACAAGTTAAAATATATCATCATCATCATTGTCAACCATTGTCAATTCACTTCTGGACGAAGGTCTCCCCAAGTTTCTTCCACAACGGTCTGTCTTGTGCCAGTCTCCTCCATGTTACTCCCGCATACTTTCGAATTCCATCTACCCATCTTCCATGTAGTCTTCTTCTGGGTCTTTTCCTGTCCCTTGGAATCCAATTTAAAATTTCGACTGTCCATCGATGGTCTGTCCTTCTGGCAGTATGTCCAACCCATTGCCATTTCAGAGATTTTACTTTGATCATGATGTCTTCCACTCTTGCCATTTTTCGGATCCACGAGTTCCTCTTCTTATCTCTCCTGGTTACACCAAGCATGCACCTCTCCATGCTACTTTGAGTTGTCTGCAGCCTTTGTATGTCTCTTTTAGTTAAGGTCCACGTCTCTGCACCATACGTAAGCACTGGAAGGATGCATTGTTCAAACACTTTTCTTTTAAGACATAATGGCATATTGCTCTTGAAAATTATGCTGTTTCTTCCAAAAGCTCTCCAGGCAAGTTTTATACGCCGCTTAATTTTATCAATGTGACCCTCACTTGATATCTGCTGTCCAAGATAAATGTAGATATTGGTTATCTCCAACTTTTCCCCATCAATCGATAAATCTGTATTTCTTGTAAAAGCATTGTACATCACTTTTGTCTTCTGAAAGTTCATTTTTAATCCCACTTCTTTACTCTTGTCAGCAAGTTCCTGGATCATGCTCTGCAGCTATGATGGGGTAGTTGCAAAATGACTACTTCATCAGCAAAACGAAGGTGAATTAGATAATCTCCATTAATCTTTATTCCTTTGTTTTCCCAGTTCAGTGATTGAAAGACATTTTCCAATTTGGCATTAAGGAGTTTGGGAGATATAGTGTCACCTTGTGACACTCCTTTTCCAATTTTTATGGATGCTGTATTCTCAAATAGCCGAATTTTTCCACTTGCATTTTCATAGATGTTATTAATAATAATAATGTATGCATCTTCAATACCGCAGGATTTCAGAGCCATTATAACTGCTGATGGTTTCACCAAATCAAAAGCTTTTTCATAATCGATAAACGCCATGCACAATGGAAGTTCATATTCCCTCGCTCTTTCAATTAGTTCTCTCAGTACGTGGATATGATCTATTGTGCTGTAACCACTCCTGAATCCAGCTTGTTCTCTCGGTTGAGCCATGTCCAGTGTCACCTCCAAGCAGTGTGATAGAACTTTAGTGAAGATTTTTTAAACTACTGATAGGAGCCTGATAGGTCTGTAGTTCCTCAGATCCTCAATGTCACCTTTTTTATGTAGTAGGATCATTGTAGCCTTGTTCCAATCCTCAGGGATCTTCCCTTTTAAGGCATCGAGTGAAAATTTGGGCGAGTACTGTTTCAATTTCTCTACTTGCTTCTTGTATGATGTCTACGGTAATTCCGTCTTCTCCTGGAGCTTTTCCCCGCTTCATGTTCTTGATTGCAATTGCGACTTCTGCTGGGAGGACTGAAAGAACTCTGGTAACTTTCATGATGTCTGGAGTACATGTATCATCCCTTTCATATAATTTGGAGAAGAAATCTTTCACTCTTGTCAAAATTTCACCTTTATATCTTGTTACAGAACCATCTTCATTTCTCAGAGCCATAATCTCTTTTCTTCCCTTACTCAGATGTCCCTTTGCTCTCTCAGGCTTTGGTTGTTTTCAATTTCTTTCCTCACTAGTTCATAGTTGAATTTCCTTACATCTTCAGTCATACTTTTTCGCAACATCTTGCATAGCTCTATATATTCCACTTTGGAGGTCACATCTCCTTTAGCTTTTGTCTTCATCTCTCTTCTTTTTTGCTTCAGAATTTTGGGTTTTCCTGATAATTTGTTCGTATGCAACTTGTTCTTAGTACCAGCTAATTTTGTTGCTGTTTCCATAAGAGCCTTGGTTAGGTTTCTGTTAACTTCAGAGATGTCCACTTCTTCCGACGTTAGACCTTCTAGAGCAGAGAATCTGTTCCTCAGTTCCAATTTGAAGGTATTATGATGTTTTTTAAGATTGGTCATGTTAAAATATATACACATAGAAAATCACACGAGTACTTTCGTCGCGGCGAGCACATCATCAGACGGAAGACCAAGTTTTTTGTTTTGTTTTTCATATATAGAGGATTTTAGGAAGGGAGTGTCTGACCCCAGGTCTTAAACAACACTTAGAAATAGGAAAGTAGGAGATTTGGGCTAGAAGGCCCGATAGGAAAGTGACACGGAAGCGAAGTAGAAAGGAGAAGGAAGACGCCCTTATTTATTACCGGGGGCCAGTACCCGGGGTCCGACGGCTTAACGTGCCCATCCGACGCACGGCGTATATTCAGTGGATCGAGCGTTCGTGCCTGCCTGGGATCGAACCTGAGGTCATTTCCGCGGCAGTCACGAACGCTGCCCACTAGGCCACCAGCGGCCCAAAGAAGACCAAGTTGGAGTTCCAGAAACATTTATACATTGGTGCCGTTGCCAAACGTTTTCAATGAGGAAAGAAATTCAAGAAAGTTCACTTACTGTAACTTAATATAAGAAAATAGAGGCCTATAGAGTTCCATTAATGGTGGTCGGAATCTGCTATATGTTAGAAGTAGGAACAGGAATCGAGGAAAGTAAAGTTTTCTAGGCCTGGGTAATATAGCTGGGTACTTCATCATTGCAACAAGTGTCCAATTGATGTAAAATGAGAGACTTTCCGTAAAGAGAAATCTTAGAGAATCTTCAACAAAATGAGCGACATCTTTATCTTATCTATCCAACTAAAGAAAAGCGACATCCTTATCTTATCTATCCAACTAAAGAAAAGCGACATCCTTATATACATCGAACTAAAGAAAAACAACATCCTTATGTTATCCATCCAACTGAAGAGAAACGATATCCTTATCCATCCAACTGTCCACAAAGGCCGCGATTTTCTTTAGTTCGACAGACTACACAACTGCGCTTTCATTTCTGAATGTATGCAGCTATCATCCCCTGAACATCTTGAGGAAGAAATTTGAACTTTAAGCGTGCCAAAAACAGGTAGAAAAGTTTCAATTCCAATTTTAAGAAGACTGAAAGCAGTAATTTTCGTACCCTCTCTTGAGCTGCGCATGGGGCGCCTGCCCCGTCTGCCCCTCCCTAGTTACGCCTCTTTTACTCTGTACCATGGTTAGCTCCGCAAGGTACCGTATGCGGCGAACTAAAGTCTTAAAAAGTACTGAAGTGTATATAACTTTCTTTTTCAGTTACGATTTTTAGTAAATTTATTCGCACATTGTACATTTCTTACAATCCCCTGGGCTACCTCCACAAAGTACCTAGGGCTCCAAATAGATTGTCGACTTTCGTGGGTGGCGAACACCAGCTACCGCACAAATAAAGCTAGACAATGTCTTGGGCAGCTAGCTCCACTACTCCACCGGAGAAGCTTCCTCACAACACGGCACAAAGTACTGCTGTATAAGACGGTGGTCAGGCCGGTGCTTACCTAAGCCTCCCCATCTGGATAGGTATTAGTAGGAATCAGCGAGAGAGAATCGAGAGTGATCAGAGCCGAGCACTTCGTATGATCACTTATTCTCCCCCTTGGACACCATATCGGAACCTGAGGAACAGACTTGGAATCGAGAACGTACACAAGTTTTCTACCAGACTAGCCAAGAAGTTCTTCAAGAAAGCGGAAACCCACCCTAATTGACTTGTTAAGGGCGCGGTTTATTACAATCCCTGCGAATTCCTTAGGCATTCCTGAACTAAGGCGGCGATTGTTGACCCCCCTTGACAGAGTGAGTAGGTATGTAGACAATGGCGGGTGTTGACCACCAGGCCCTTCTTTTTCAGATTGGCATCGAGATGGTGAGAATGGATTCTGCTCCGGCATTTGGATTTGTTTGCGGCGAGTTTTCAGTAACCCCGGTGACATCGGCGGCCGAGTGCTGGTGTGGTTCTCTGTTATGTTGTGCGGCGCTTGGTTCCCATTCCTTCTTACCCCCGGACTGGTGTCACTCTTCACAGTTTGAAAGATATGTCACCCTCTCCTTTCACTCATTTTTCTGTTTATCTTTCCTATTGAGTTCACTTACTCAGATCTCCTAGCTTCCTATTTCTAAGGATAGTTTTAGACCTGGGGTAGGACACTCCCTTCCTAAAACTTCTTCAAATATCGTTTCGTATTGTCAAGCTGCTTTGCTGTGTTTACAAATATTTTGTGCATCTTCATAGAGATGCAAAATTGCAGCAATAAAAGGTATAATAATGTAAATAATTATTTTGTGTTATTCAAAATCATTAAAAACTTCCTTTAAAAATATCAAGGAGTTTCAAATGTGAATAAACATGTAAATGCTACAATTGAAAACCAAATTGTTATCTTAAAAGGCGTGATCACAGTCTTTCTTTTTCATTCCATGGGTTGACATGGTGAATAGGGTCTGTGAACATAGGTTGCCTGTAATTCAGACCTCACCACAACATACAGGGTCGTATCAGACATTCACCATGTTGATATACAGAGTCGTATCAGACATTCACGACATACAGAGCCGTATCACCCCTGGAATCACCGTGCACATGCCCAGGTGCGCTACAGAGTGCACCTGATATTGTCGACCACACGGAGATGTAAGCGGTCGACAGGGAACAGATGAGCTGTAGTACGTGACGTGAGCACAATGGGCAGAGGTAGTGATCTGACGGACGCTGAAAAAGGAATGATAATCGGCTACCGCTCCAAGGGTGCAAGCATATCAGAAACAGCAGACTTCGTGTGCTGTTCGTGAGGTGATGTAGTAAGGGTGTACCAAGAATGGACCGCTGGCACACCGAGTACCTCCCGTCGTCATAACTGCGGAGCTCCAAAGGCCATCGACCCAGAGGAAAAAGAACTCGACTGGTAAAGAGAAACTGACGCGAAAAACTGCAGCAATTGACAACGCAAATGAACGCTATAGCTTGCAGGTACGTGTCTTCGATAACAGTAGAGCGAACCATGTTATTCAGGGGTTTTCGGAGGCGCCCATGTTAACTCAGGTCCATCGGCAACGACTCCTGCAGTTCGCATGGGACTACTGTTATTGGACAGTGGAAGAGTGGAAAAAGGTTGCCTTCTCCGACGAATCGAAGTTTTTACTCTACTGAAGTGACGGGCTGTAACGGATACGGCGTCAGGCACACGTGAACCAACACCGGGACACGGGTTTCCGTCAAGTAGAGGCCTGCGGTGGCAGTGTGCATGTCTGGAGGATGTTTTCCTGGAATGACTTGGGACCGCCGGTATCACTGCATGTGTCCCTGATAGCCAATGGCTGCCTGTCCATGCTTGCTGACCACATTCGTTTACCCTGGTGGTGATGGTGTCCACCAACAAGACAATGGGCCGCGCCACGTCGCTAAAGGGGTGCGTGACTGGTTCCAGGAACAAAACAACGATGTCTCTATTGTCCCTAAGCCGGTGAAATTGCCTGACTTCAATCCTACGGAACATTTGTAGAGTTATTCGGATCGACAGGTTCGACGTGCCGCCCTACAACCACGTCATCTCCGAGATCTCCGTGCTGTGCTACACTCCGAATTGTCACGCGTGCCTCGAGCAATTTTCCAGGGCCTCATTGCGTCCATGCAACGCCGTCGCGCCGCTGTCATCCGGGCCAAGGGTGGTTATTCCCATTATTAGGTAGATGGTCATATTATTCTGATACGTCCGTGTATTTCTTTCGCTACAGATTGGCCGCAGTGATCCAGCCAATCTTTAGGAGCCTGTGTGTTATTTTATTGTACAATGATGAAAGGAGGATAAGAAAGGGGAAACTTCCCTCTTCTGTCTCACAAATTCTAAGTATTCTGAACATTGTTCGAGGTTAATTTTAAGATACTACATCATAAATTTTGTAAACTTTGGCAGTATAAACTTTCTTTGAGACACCTTTTATCCGTTAAGGCAACTCCATCTTGGAGCAGTTGGTTTCCAGGTACATGTGACGTGCCTGCCCAGCAGGACGCACACGACATAAAGGCAGATAGCAGTCAGAACGAACGTCCGCATAGCTCAATTGGTAGAGTGACTTATTCCGGAATGAGGGGAACTGGGTTTAGGCCCTGGCGTGGATAAAAATGACGGAGAAATTTACTTCGTTATAATGGCGCCCGAACTTTCCGGATGACGCGGCCGTTCAAAATCTCGCAATGGTGTGATGTTCTTTCCACACCGCGAGATAGGAAAAATCAGAGAATCCCTTCTCCAGCGCTTCGAAAAATAAATGTGATGTTGCATTCCACACACCATATTGACTGGGAGTTCTCGAGTGCACGTCCTACAGCGGATGGCTGCCTGCAACGATTCATGGTCACGGCTGACCCGTGGGCCATGCCCCCGGCCCTCTTTCGGGGGGAGGGGGAGATGTGACATGCCTGCCCAGCAGGACGCACACGACATAAAGGCAGATAGCAGTCAGAACTAACGTCCGCGTAGCTCAATTGGTAGAGTGACTTATTCCGGAATGAGGGGACCCGGGTTCGGGACCAGGCTTGGATAAAAATGACGGAGAAATTCACTTCGTTATAGACATTTTATTAACCTTAAGCCTTCTAACCTTGCAACTCAGACCTATTTAAATCAGTCTGGGGATTTTCTATCTGCAATTACAAAGTTTGGCAATTATACTTGACACACACACACTTCAGGTAACCCCCCACATTTATTGAAATAAAGTTCTGATTAAAAGAAAGAGATACAGTTAAGGTAGATGTCTAGTGATTTTGATCCCTACACTTCCAATGGAAAAATATTTTAATCCTATTTCCTCAGCGAAGAAAAATTTCCCATACGTCAAAATAAGCCCACTGATTAAAAAAAACAAAGAAAATCCTAACTTAGATTAATTCTTCAAAAGGGTGCCAAGTTGCTTCAACTATTCACAGTTTGTTCACGTCTGCTTGGCCCTTAAGGTGGATGCCTAGGGATTTTTCTCTCTATACTTCCAATGGAACAGATTTCGACCCTATTTCATCAACAAAGAAAGATTTCCCATACATCAAAATTGGCCCACTGATAAAAACCATCCTAACTTAGATTCATTCTTCAACAGGGTACCAAGTTGCTTCAACTATCCACAGTAACATCCTAACTTAGATTCATTCTTCACAGGGTGTCAAGTTGCTTCAATTATCCACACTAATATCCTAACTTCGATTAATTCTTCAACAGGGTGCCAATTTGCTTCAACTATCCACAGTAACATCCTAACTTAGCTTCATTCTTCAACAAGGTGCCAACTTGCTGCAACTATCCACGGTAACATCCTAACTTAGATTCATTCTTCAACAGGGTACCAAGTTGCTTCAACTATCCACAGTAACATCTTAACTTCGATTCATTCTTCAACAGCGCGCCAAGTTGCTCCAACTATCCACAGTAACATCCTAACTTAGATTCATTCTTCAACATGATGCGAAGTTGCTTTACCTATCCACAGTAACGTCCTTAGTTAATTTTTCAACAGGGTACCAAGTTGCTTCAACTATCCACAGTAACATCTTAACTTAGCTTTATTCTTCAACTCGGTGTCAAGTTGCTTCAACTATCCACAGTAACATCCTAACTTCGATTCATTCTTCAACAGCGCGCCAAGTTGCTCCAACTATCCACAGTAACATCCTAACTTAGATTCATTCTTCAACATGATGCGAAGTTGCTTTACCTATCCACAGTAACGTCCTTAGTTAATTTTTCAACAGGGTACCAAGTTGCTTCAACTATCCATAGTTTGTTCACGTCTTCTTGGCTCTTAAGGTGGATGTCTAGTGATTTTTCTCCCTATACTTCCAATGGAAAAGATTTCGACCCTATTTCTTCAGCGAAGAAAGATTTTCCATATATCAAAATTGGCCCACTGATAAAAAAACATCATAACTTAGATTGATTCTTCAACAGGGTGCGAAGTTGCTTCAACTATCCACGGTAACATCCTAACTTAGATTCATTCTTCAACAGGGTGCGAAGTTGCTTCAACTATCCACAGTAACATCCTAACTTAGATTCATTCTTCAACAGTGTGCCAAGTAACTTCGACTAACCACAGTAACATCCTAACTTAGATTCATTCTTCAACAAGGTGCCAAGTTGCTTCAACTATCCACAGTAACATCCTAACTTAGATTCATTCTTCAATAGGGTGCCAAGTTGCTTCAACTATCCAAAGTAACATCCTAACTTAGATTCATTCTTCAACAGGATGCGAAGTTGCTTCAACTATCCACAGTAACATCCTAACTTAGATTCATTCTTCAACAGGGTGCGAAGTTGCTTTACCTATTCTAACTTAGATTCATTCTTCAACAGTTTGCCAAGTTGCTTCAATTATCCACAGTTTGCTCACGTCTTCTTGGCCTTTAAGGTCGATATCTAGTGATTTTTCCCCCTATACTTCGAATGGAAAAGATTTAGACCCTATTTTCCCAGCGAAGAAAGATTTCCCATGCATCAAAATGGGGCCACTGATTAAAAAAACATCCTAATTTAGATTGTACAATCAAAAGTTTTCCTGAACTATATTAGAAATAAATTACTTTACTTTGATGTAGTTGTACCCGAAAACATCTCAAGAAATACCGAGATCCGAGAGTTTTGGAAGTACTCGCTTTTCACGTGATCGAATTATCTCTCGCAGGGAGAAACACTTGGGTTCCTTCAAACTTCTTAAGCTAGATTAATCTATTCGTAAAAATTCAGGCGTCCTTAGCGTTATTCCGTACAGCGAAAGAAAGCTCTGATCGTATAGCACCAATTACAAATCATTCGGATGGTTATTTCGAATGAATATATCTATTTGTCAAACGTAGACGGCGACTCTGAGCGTATCACGCCATGTACCGGTAAATTCTAAAATTGGAAATCGTTAGAAAGATTATTTCAAATGACTATCGCGATTTGTCAGATATCTCGAAACTAACCTTTCAATTGTTAAATTCCATTGATTATGCCCAACACAAAGAGGCAGATGGTAAGAATGAAAATTCCCAAGCTATAGCCAGTTTCCCCCAAAATTGGCAATTCCAAACGGAAATTCCCCCAAATTTTCTTTTAAGTTTATGACAAATTGATTTATGACTATAAAGTACACCAACTTATTGTCTCTTCGTAGGATTTTATAGTAACTGTTTGAAAAAACACACGCACAAAAAAAAAAAAAAGGCCATCTTTCTTTCTTTTTAAATATGTCAAGCACTGAAATTTATAAAATGGTTTTTTCTTTGAAATTATTTTGCACATTCCACCATATAGCAATTATCCCTCCCCTCACCTCCGTAGTGATGCCAGGGCGGCACTGGGGGTGTTGGTGTTAAACACGTTTTTGCACAGTTAAGGATTAGGCCGCAGTGCCAGAGGAAGGGTGCATCCAGGGACAACTTTAATAAGAACTATTTAAAAAATAATCTCTTACAAGTATAACCTTTTTATTGCTTTCCCAATTATTATTTATACAAGTTTAAGCTCACTCTGAGCACGGCCCGACTCGATCGAGCGAGCGGTAACGCTTCGCTCTTAGCGGCCTGTCGAATCGAGAAAAACGCAGGAATCATCTAATAGTTCCCATTCTTTCCACAGAGACGGTGGGGCGCTGGAAGCCTACTGTTCACTCGCGTTTTCCACAGTTGTTATGAATTACGTCAGGTAGAAAGGAAATCATGAGCTAAGCAAAAATTAAAATTGGCATTATTTTTGAAGGGAAGTTTTCGGGGTTAAGATTAAAACGCCCAAATATATGATACATACATCCAGCTAAAAAAAATGTACTACATGTTATAATGTAATATGCGTGGAATGGTGTACTCGTTCAGATTCGTAAATAGTATGTTTATCTATCTGGTACCACCATTTAAATGTTAATAAAGAAAAGTTATCCCTTACTAAAAACTTTTATGAAGTTAAAGTAACTCATACAATGTAACAACGACTAAGAATTTTCATTGGAAAATAAATCGCAATTATTGACAGAAAAAAGACCCCATAATATATACAAAACTAAATTCATGTAATCAAAGATAAAAAAAAAGGAGTGGGGATGAAATATTCGAACGATGATCACATGAATACAGTTTTACTAAACAAATATTTTCCATTTTTATTATCTATGGTTGGTTGTTTTTGATTATTTGCCAGCATCGAGCACTACTTATGCTACATTAAGGGCTGGCCCTGACAGATTAACCCTGAATGATGGGGGTTAGAACAACGCCCTCTGAAACAAGACCGCAGCACCAGTTCTTGAAGTCATCACAGGAAGACCTTGCCGTGACCACCATACCTAGTGGACTAGTGCTATCTAATGTGACGGTGATATCCAGTACTTAGATGCTTACGATATTTGAAACAGGTATTTGCGATGGTACTTGTCGTGACGCCTTAACTAGTGGACTAAACAAAATTACTTTTTGGATTTTGAAAAAATAGGAAAGTAGTGTATTACGATAGTGCCAAAAGATGAAATAACATAAATGGATTTAATTTTTTAATTTTATTAGTGCCAAATGCTTTATTTTTTATTTATGATGTTCCGTAATGAGTAAATAATACACTGATTACATTATAATATTTTTAGTAAATTGATGAAATCTTTTAAATATAATTAAAATCAAATTTATGATTAATTTTTAAATATACGACCGACAAGATATCGATATGTTTTTTACTATTTCGAAGATTTACATTTCCTCCAATATTGCGACACACACTTTCTAGGGTATTCAAGTTAAACAAATTTTTTTCTGAATATATTAGGTGCAATAAGTGGTTATCTTCAGTTAAGAAATCTTCTTGCACGGTTAGTTTAATAGTTCGAAGTGTGCCGTAAGTAGTAGCATTACCTCAGGGAATTAAAGTTTAAAAGTAATAAAACTTATTTTAACACCCTGTTGGTGGGCAGGGCTATAGAAGAGAAGGGCTGGTCCTTAGAGCCAGCTCCCCTGAAGACGCGATATGGAGATGATGACGTAGTCATGCTGTAGCAGCGGGTTGGTAGTGGGGTTCTCAGAAGCCACTGCTCCACGGGAAATCCGAAATAATCAGTTTAAAAGTCAACGAAAAGCTACATAACTGTAAAGCACTACAGTAAAGGGAATGAAAATGAACTAAACTATCATCACTGTAGTTAAAAAAATATATATATTTAAACTTTAAACATATGTTTTTAACATTACAGTATTGGCCATATAAACACATCATTGTGTATTACGCAAAAGACTCAGCGACTAATTAACAGTTGATTATTTATAAAATACAGCATTGAAAAATTTTTCCGAACACTGTGTTTTGCCGGTAACACAAATCAAAATGCAGTTGTACAAATTATAATACATGTTTTCCTCTTGTGCCTTGTTTTCTGTGTGTCACCTATTAAATACATATATATCTAGCGAAAATTTATGCCATTCTAAAGCGCTGATCATAGAATTTAAGTTTTATGTTTTCTACAATTCTGTAATCACATTGTAGAAGATATATCATATTTCTCCAAAAAACGTTTCTAACTGTATTCTCTAATATATATTTTTTTCGTTCTAAGACCATAATTTTTGAATTAAGTAAGTTTATAGTTTAGGAGATTCGAACTAACAAAAATCAGCTTGCATTTCATTTCATTTATTTCGTTATGGGGTTACATTTGACTATGTTACATTTCAAAATTAATTTTATAACATATAGTATTAAAAAAACAACATATCTAATGTGAATACTTATGCACAGGGTAACCACAGAACAGGAAATTGAGTAAAAGGCTATATATATATATATAGCCTGAGTGAATCACAATTTCCCTAAAGTACGTAGTCAAGTCAAACGTCCTGCACATATAAAATTTACTTATATCTGGTCAGATTAATAAATTTTACCATAGAATTTAATACTTTAATTTGTTAGCAAATATTTTTTTAGTTGCTTTCGAAAATAATTATAATTATTAATATGTGTTAATTGACAAGGTAGGTTACTCCATAACATCGATCCCTGGTAATCAATAAAACTTTTTGGGGTTAAAGTGTTAGGCATTAGTAACAAAAATGCATTTCTATTTCTTGTTTAGTAGTCATGACCTACAGTGTTCAGTTGAATTAAATGTTGATACCTATTCTCTTTTATTCTTTTATACATGGATCCTAATATTCTAAATTTCATAATTTCTCAATATCTAAAAATCCATAAGAATTTATCCGTACCCCCATATTCAAGTTAATTCCCCTAAAATTGTTTAAAATTCTGACCATCCTATTTTATAATGATTGTAATCTATAAAAATTAGTCTTAGTAGTTTGCCCCCATACTAATAAACAATAAGTCAAGCATGGATAAATCAGACTGTAGTACAACATTTTTAATGTTTTAATTGTTAAATTATTTGAAATTCTCGTAATTAAACCCAATACCCCCGAAGTTTTGTTTACAATATTTTGAATAACTATGTTTACTTGAGGGTTAATTTTGCAGATCGGGACACATTGTGCCATTTTACAAATCGTAAATATTTTACATGTAAATTCCTTCTGAACCAAAAGTGAAAAACTTTTACCTAAATTTGCAGCTTGATTTGGGAAGCATCCTTTGTTCGCTAAAAATCAGGTATAGGTTTTCGTCCCAGTATTTGAACGTATCTATTTCTGTATTTTCTGCTGGGCCTTTCTATGTGATACTAGTACTGCATTTCTGTTTAAAGAGCGAATTCTGATAAAAGTTCGCAATCTACAAAATAAGCGAATTGCATCTTTGTTTACCTGAGGGTAATGGTTTCCCAGTTCGCTGACAAATTCGCAGATTACACCTTTTCCTTTTCGAAAAGTGATGCCGTGAAATGAATAAAAATGTTTTTCAAATTTTTGTACCGTATTCATTTATGAGCAGGACGGTAGGGTATGTCCACCTGAAGACAGACATTTAATCCAATCGGATTGAATAGGTAAACTATTACGGTAAGTCCACCTGAAGACATTAATTTAATCCAATCTGATTGACTAGGTAAACTATTTATGCACACGCATACAATAGATACATACACTTTTAAACATTCGCGTGATCTATTTGTATCTCTCTCTCTCTCTATGTATTACAGTATATACACAAATAAATACTCGTATAATGCAAACGATACAACAATCTAGTAAGATGAAATATAACATGCTTGAAAACTGCTCTCAACGACAGCCCAGCAGCATGGGAGGGAGAACTCTAAGCAGCACGGTGACGTCACAAATGGTCCCCCAACCTCTTCCCCGAGGACCGTGTCGGCATTCGGTTTCTCAAAGCGATGAACCAGCCCTTCTCTCTTTTAAAGCCCTGGTTGGTGGGTGTTAAAACTAAGTTTTGTACTATATATACACTGACGGAAAAAAAAAATCCCAACGCCAAGAAGGGGTTGTGTTAGATAAACGACAGTTGGTAGGTGGTGAGAGTACATCTGTAAGATGACGTCTATGCAAATTTCGCGCTCGGCGCATACGTGTAGCGCTAGTAGCGCCCCTCGGAACATTCAAAGCAGGTTTGCTGTAAATACGCGCTGTAACGTTCGTGAGCGTTAGTTATCGTTGAGATTCGACGTAGGGTGTTGATGTTAGTCAAGAATGCCTTTAAGAAGACGAAGAAGACATTATCAACAGCTCACGGAGTTTGAACGAGGTCGTGTAATAGGGCTACGAAAAGGTGGATTTTCTTTCCGCAATATTGCAGAACGACTTGGCAGGAACGTAGCCACTGTGCATGATTGTTGGAGCGGTTGTCAAGGGAAGGTACTGCCTCAAGAAGACCGGGTTCCGGCCGGCCACGTGGCACTACTGAGAGGGAAGACTGCCGTGTTCGGCGTATGGCTGTGGCGCATCGTACCGCGTCTGCGGCACCAATTCGAGCTGCAGTTGCCACCACAGTGACACAACGAACTGTTACAAATCGGTTACTTGAAGGACAGCTCCGAGCCAGACTCCATGTAGCGTGCATTCCACATACTCCGAACCACTGCCGTTTGCGACGTCAGTGGTGTCAAGCTAGACCTCATTGGAGGACAGAGTGCAGATCTGTTGTGTTTTCTGATGAAAGCCGGTTCTGCCTGGGTGCCAGTGATGGCCGTGTGTTGGTTAGAAGGAGGCCGGGTGAGCGCCTGCAACCAACCTGTCTGCCACCGAGACACATTGGACCTACACCTGGAGTTATGGTCTGGGGAGCAATTTCCTATGACAGCAGGAGCACTCTCGTAGTTATCCCACGCACCCTGACGGCACAGTTGTACGTCGGTCTGGTAATTCAACCTGTTGTGCAGCATTCATGAACAGCATTCCAGGGATTGTTTTCCAACAGGATAACGGTCGCCCGCATACCGCTGTTGTAACCCAACATGCTCTACAGAGTGTCGACATGTTGCCGTGACCTGCTAGATCACCAGGTCTTTCACCAATCGAGCACGTATGGGACATCATTGGACGACAACTCCAGCGTCACCCCCAACCAGCATTAACCGTCCCTGTATTGACCGACCAAGTGCAACAGGCATGGAACTCCATCCCACAAACTGACATGCAGCACCTGTACGACGCATTGCATGCTTGCATTCAACATTCTGTCGGTTACACCGGTTATTAATGTACCAGCATTTCTCATTTAAAATGGCTCTTCTCGCGCTTACATTAAGCTGTGATCTTGAAACCTTAATCGATTAAATATGTTACCTATACAAATGTATTGCCGCCATTTCATTCCTCTACAACTATTTTTTCGTGGTGTTGGGATTTTTTTCCGTCAGTGTATATATACATATATATTTTTTTTATTATTTTTTTTTGCCACATTTGCTTTCGTGCACTTTGAAATTTAACCTGATATAATTAGTTCATTGAATGTTACTTATACACATGTAAAGGAAGCAGTGCAGTTCATTACAAGGAACCCTTTATTTTCTGAAGACACTTAACAAAAACTTTCTACAAAGAAGCTTTAAAAGCAGGACTGGAAGAAATTTTTGGCAAATTAACTTGCTGGTTAGTTTATTGTGATCCTCTTCATGGCATTTTAAAACTGGGCATTTTTCCAGTATTGGAAGAATATATGTCGATTAGCTTTGCACCAAACAGTTTTGTGGCAAATATGGAAGAGATTTTTCAACAAAATCTTGTATGATAGAAAGGATCATAATAAATGCTGATGTTGGGTAAGTCAATCCTCCGCGGTCTTGATTTGCGATTAAATTAAGAATGGGTGCCATGCAATTACATTAGCCAATTTTTTCCAAGCAGGAGTGGCAGTCTGTCTCTCATCAATAGCTTTCACTAAATATCCAGCCACAAGAACTAAACTTGCAAACTTTGAGCTGACTCTTGGGGGTCTCTTGTTAAGGGGAGAAAAAAATATATATATACAGTATTTGATCTCTACAGCCAAAAGCAATGCTTCAGACGATCAGTATTTCAAATAAAATGAAACTGAGGAGTAGTCAAATTGCACTGAATAAAGACTGTTACTGATTAGGAATAGGGACAATTCTCTCATAACTTTGTGTTCGTATAAGACCCCCAAATCATGGGGGTCTTATACGAACGCCCTAATGTGCTCTCGCACGACATCCCTTCCCCCATATACGAACTTTGTTGCAACACATTTTCACACTGTTCACCACGCCCAAAATAAACACCTAGACATGGTTCACTGATGTTTACACACACTCCCACCACGGGCCAACAAGCAACATCAGACAACCCCCGAGTCATACAGATCCTCCGAAGAACTCGAAAGGACCCGCACACAAAGAGCCGGCGAGGTCACCTAGAACGGCGGGTGCAACCCGAAGGTACACCCGGAACGTCCATGTAGGCGGACAAATATCCCCTTCAGAGGTGACCAAGTGACAGCGACCCGGACGGGAGACTGTCAGAGAGGAAACCGGGCCGACGGGTGCACCAAGGCACTCACACGACCCATGGCAGGTGCCTCCCAACCGGCACACCACAAACAGCAAATAAACAGCAAATACATAACACCCTCCCTTCAGATGCCATCCATTCATACCACATCATAAGAGAAAAAGCAGAGACAGAACCAAAACACTCATTCCCCCCGACTCACACAGGCTCCTGCCGTCTCGGTCAGCAGCCAGCAGCACCGACCTCGACCGGAGAGAAGACAGATTAAACCGCCGATGAAAGGGTCGGAGGCTAACCTCCACACCCATCATCAAACACAAGTCACAAAAACATAACACTAGAAAAAGCCCAACACTCCCCGAGAGATCCCTCGGTCTTCAAGGGCCGAAACTAAAGGGGTAAGTTACCCCAATGAAAGGTGTAGTTGTTCTTGGTCCCGGTAACAATCCGAGGCCAAGTCCCCCACCGATACCTAAAGGCTCGGCCGGTCAAAGTGCGGGCGTCCACTCTCGCCTTGTCTCGGAGCTCACACTTGACTTGAAAGATAACCGTTGTCGGAGAGAAGCCCGAGTTAGCCGTCCGGGAATGAAGAACCCTGTTCTTCTCCCTCCACATCTTATAACAGACCTCGGTGATAATCCTCCTCCAGACCTCCCTGCCCGCCGCCGGGGCAGGATGTAGATAAAACACATTAGCCGGATGAAACTGGAGGGCGTCAAGCCCAAGTCCAGATTCCCTGCCAAACCTGGTGCGCCATGGGGCAGGCACAAAAGAGATGGAACCTGTCCCCAATGCCCGCCGCACACGAAAGGCACCACCGAAACTGCCTTCTCCGGTTGGAAGGACATTGTGGGCCAACCGCCACCTAAAGTCCCTCTTCTTGCAGTCCACACCCGTCGAGTGAATGCTCATCCAAGCCTCTCTCGCACGGAAGCTCCTAGGAACGTGGAAATGTTTGACGACGTGTTCCCTAGGCTTAGGGAGCAGGTCAATGTTCATCTGCTGCGTATTCTTCCCGGCTCGGTCAGCTTCCGCAAAGTCCTGCAGACCTATGCATCTCAATATTTCCCAAAAGGGGAGAAACCTAAATCTTGCAACACTGCAAAGCGGACCCAAGATCACCAGCGTGATGTACATAAGCCGTTGAAACAACTTTACGTGGACTAACGGCGTCAGTGTTTATAGTTAAAAATATGTTTATAAACGTTTTACTGTCATTTAAGAAGTTTTGCTGTTGAAGTTCTCTTTTTGTTGAAGTATTGTTCCTCTAGGGCCAAATGATAATTCCACCTAGTGCTGAACCTACAACAAGCAACATATGTGGAAGTATGCTGAATTTCTAACTGCTAGATTATAACCAGACCCACCATTGCTCACCCACAACAGTAAAAAGAATGAGAACTGCTTGTCAAGACGGACAAGCATCTAATTAAGGTCGTCGAGGTGGTTTTTTCGTAGGTGAGAACTCCACTACTAGAAAAACAAAAGGCAGCAGAGAAATATTAAGCAATTATACAGACTGGGATAAGTGTTTAGTGAAATGCGAAGATATCTCCATTTCTACCAAACATATCGCCAGATATGATTGACTGATCGAACTTATTCATTCATACGTAAGTAATAAATACCCTAATCTCTTTCTTTAATTGCTTACATGTAACAAAAATCCAGGGACATCACTGAACTTCGAAATCAGGGTCTGCTAGGTATTGTTTTTGCTGGGGCAAATTTGATAGCAACTTTATTTACGAAACATGCTTCAACAAAATTCATGAAGATGCGTACTCTTTCATTTTGGAACAGTCTTGAAGGTTTTGTCCTGTATGGAACACAAAGGAATTGAAAGTAGGGGTGTTTTCGTGTTAGTGTTCCTTCTATCCATTTCTAATAAAATTAGCAGGACCGGAAGAGTTACATACTGCATAACAAACATGACACACTGCTAGCAACCAGCACCACTCACTGATTAAAAGAAAATTTTAGCTTAGGAGAATGATGTGAAAGCAAAGTTTTTGTGGATTAAGAATGAGGGGAAATAGGGACACGAGCTGCCTAATAATGTGAAGTAACGGGCCAGTTTAGCGTCCTAAATTATTTCGCCGTAAATGTTGAAAGATATCGAAAAAGTGAGACGTACAGATTTTAAAATATGTAATTTCATAATAAATGGCCCATATAAAAACTTCATATTTTATTTCTTCGAGTCCACCTTCATGTAAGATGACTACAAAATCATTAGGGGTTTTCACAAAAATTACGCTTCTTATTTCACCTTCTAGTTAGCAGCATTGCGCTTTTACTTAGGTATCTCCGTAGATCGCCCCTAAAGATTACAATTTAATTGCTTTTACCTCATCGTGCTCTTCAGCATTGGTTAAATGGGGTAATAAACCATTTGTATAGAAATAGCTTATCGTAATTTTGCATTTCTGCTAAGGCAATGATAAAATGGGCTGCGGTTTGGCCATTTAAACAACTTTGAACCCACAGTTCTGATGGTAGTAAAGTTATAAAAAAATAATGCCAGACTTTTATTCAGGCGCAAAACAATGGGCTAAGACTCGGTTTTTTTAGAAATTTTAAAACTGCTGTGCTGATATTCTTGAGGTTTGCACTGTTAGTAACATTGCGCTCTTGCTCAAGCACAAAACATTTATTAATGGGACCAAGGCCTAGGTCATTTTATCAGTTTTCATTCCGTGGTAGTCATATTTATAAGGTTTGCATGCCAAGTCATGTTAATAATATTGCGCTCTTACTTAGGCATCAAACACTAATAAATAGGCCCTTCGCCTAGGTTTTGTTAACAACGTTTGATCGGCCTTGCTCATTTTCATAAGGTTTGCATACCAAGTCGAGCAAGCAATGCGTTTTTACGTAGGCACTAAGCACTAATTATTAGGCCAATTTAAAATGTGCCACATTATTAACTTGACTTGTTAACCTTATGAAAATGAGATTCGATGATTGAAAACCGCTAAAACGGTCTAGGCCTAGGGCTTGTTAATTGATGTTTAGTAAATGCCCAATATTACTAATTTGGTGTCTAAGACTCATGAATACGAGCACGACGGAAAAAAAAAACAGTTAAAAAGGCCTAGGTCCTCTTATTTAAGCCTAAGTAAAAGCGCAATACTACTAACTTGACTTGCTGTCCAAACCTTATGAAAATGTGATCAGTGGATTAAAAACTGCTAAAAAGGCTTAGTTCCATGGTCTTATAATTAATGTTTGCTGCCTGAATAAAAGCGCGACATAATAAACTTCACAAACTATTTAAACGTTATGAATATGAACATGGTCTGTTCAAACTTGATAAAAAGGCCCCGGCCTAGGGTCTTAAAATTAGTAACTTCAGTAAAAGTGTTTCATTTGAAGCAGAAGATATTTTGGGAACGTTTCTCGTAGTGAGAACGATATGTAATTACATAAGATTTTTTTTTTTCAGGCGGGTTTTCAGAAACGCAGAATTGTTGCAAATGCATCAGAAACATGTTTTGCCACTTGAAAGCACACTTATGCTTTCAAGTGGCAAAGCATTTCTTTACCAAAAATTAGAAATTATATGCATAACGTCTCCCATCAACAGCTCTATCTGGTACAAAATTATTTTTTAATCGACCGTTTAGAAACAGGGATGTCGCAGAAATTGCAATTTACTTTTACGCCCTTTACCGGAAAGACTATGCGCTACTTGAAAAACAGCCTAAGGAATTCACTGGAGTTGTAATCAACTGCGCCTCTAACAAGTTTCGTACTTACATGGCAAGTATACGCTCCCTCAAACGGCACAATCTCACATGAGTACGGCCATACGAAGTTCGGTTCTCATTCTCTTTCAGTTCCGGCTAAAATGAACACAAATGTGTGAATTTGGTTCATTTCCGCCTAATTTTGCACACAAATATGTGAATTTGGATTTAAATAAAACTCTTCTGAAACCTGGCATTTAGTTCTAATTTTCCCATAAAACTGCAGCACAAAGCTTTCTTCGAATAATTCTTTTTTTTTTTTTTCAGTGAGCAAATTGCTTTACATAATTGGGGCATGCAATGCATGCGTTACGTACAACGACCGCACGCTATTGGTTATAAGGCTAGATGCGGAAAAAGAAGGAGAAAATGAAAGTGGGGTAATATAGGTTATTTGGATGAATGAGGCATAAAAACAACCCTTTAGTAAAAGAAAATATATAAAATTATATTTGCTTCAAGATTGGGTCATTTGTCTTAAACAGAGTCATATTACTTTTTTGCGAATAATGATGACGTTAAGGGGATTTTACGTGATCATCAAGTGTTTTAGAATTTCAACTCATATGTTCTCGGCCCTTTTGTCATGCTTCCATACATGTGGAAAACTTAAATGAGAATCCTTTAACGTAAATATATAAGATTTGATCGTATGCTATTAATAGTTTTTGCTATGTCTGTATCAAAAGAATTATCTCCTTTCTAAATTATTTCGAAAAAAACGTTCAAGTACATTACTCAAAGTGATGTTAGTACCTGGAAAAAGTGCGACGTACAAACTTTAGAGGATGGAAAATAATGGCAAATGGTGCAGAAATTTCATATTTTAAATGCGTTTTAAAGATTTTTATCGTAATATTGACCTGTGAGTCCGAGGCTGTAAAGAGAAGCTGCCGTAGGCCTAAAGCATCGCTCCGCGAAGCTTTGATCCCTTAAAAGGAAGGTTTTCAAGGCTAACTAGAAAGACAGGCTCCGGTTCAGAGAAATCACGTGATCACGGTAGTGCTGTCTGTCGCGATGCTGAGTGAGTGCTGACGCTATCTGTGCTGTGTGCTGTCGTTTGGCATTGCATTGTGGCTGGGGGTGTTTGTTCTCTTCATTTGAAGTGTGTGGAATATATAAATCTATTGGATATCTTACACATGTGCTTAAAAGTGCATGTCCACTCATAAGGATTACACAAAATAATTATCGGTAAGTAGAAAATTGATTTTTTTGTGTGTGTGTAAATGGGTAGAGTTGTAGCACATTTAGGCCTAAACGTTACTTCACTGTCTGTGCTTGTCAGTTATTTGATAAGAAACTGTTGGTTACAAAGAATGGAAGGACCTTCTTTTTTTTTTTTTTTTTTTTCGTGCATTGGACTCCTGTGGTGTTCTTATTTTATTCTGATTGCAGAATAAACTATTTTCATTTATCCTAGCGACGTGTCTTAGTCAGGCAGTCGAACACCACGTTGTTGCATATCGTTTTTAAATGTTCAAAGTGTAATACGTTTTAGTATTGCTTTGATTCAATGGATTTACGGGATAGATTTAATTATTTTCACAATATTTCGAACCAATGCGATAATTTTTATATCTTGTGTAGTTTTTTTTTTTTTTCAGGAAATGCTGACTTGATAGACATACCGTAAGCAACATACATATAACTGAATAGAGTTCAACGATTGGCTCTCTTTTTTAACGAATGTTTTATACCATTAATTGTAGACATACAAATTTAACATTCATTTAGCTTAAAAAGACTATTTAGGATTAATTTTTACTATTTTTCTTAGCTTTAAAGACAGTTAACAAGTAGTACTATAGTTATTTTCTTGCTATATTATCTACACTTGAAATTTTGGCTTCATTTTTGGAAATCTTTTTTCTCGGCAGAAACACCAATATCGTCTGTTTGTTACTTTGATGTTCCATTTTGTGTAACAAACATGAAATAAGGCTACGGAATATGTTCTCACATCAGGGAATTTAAAAACATTTGGTTCTGATTATAGTGAGAAAATAAGCCCTAATTTCTTTACAAGACTGTGTTTAATGTGTACAGAGATGAAGCAATATTTGGATTCCTGAGGTTCATGTTTCTCCTGAGGCCTAAACAACATTCATCAATGCTCTTTTTTTTTTAACAACAGATTGATAAATGATATTTTGATAAATTTAACATACATTTGTGGTTTTATAGTTAGAAAACAGTTATAATTAGGTAAATGCGTTGAGTGCAAATTTTTGTTAGAGTCTGATAAAGAAATTGATATTGAAGTTTCCTCAGTACCTTGTGAATTGATAAAATAATTAGACAGAGGTAAGTTAATTGCTCCTACTGAATGTGCTTTATATGCTACTACTGTAGTCTAGCATGTTTTAAAAAAATTGAGTCCTTTGCTGAAAAATTTTACAATATTCAAAATCAGCTCTCCCTGTTGTACAAACTGAGTGCTATTAAACTTTCACAGCATAATATTTTTTTATGCCGATTAACAGAACAATGCATCTGTAAAAAAAAAAATTCGTAGTGTATTAGAAGGCATATTTTTGCATTCAAGCAAAATTATGATTAATAATTCAATTAAAGTTAGGAATGATTTCAGAGATGGTGATAAATGTGCTGCCAGAAAAATTAAAAACTTGAAAAGTTAGTATGTGTTTTTATTGTAAATGAAATTGCATGTTAGGAATTTTTTGTTACTGTAATTAAAGTGTTAGCTAGTGGTAAGATTGTAACTTTAATAATGCTGGAGTGTTTGGGAATGCATTGTCAAATGTCTTTGTTACCAGCCTTGATTTTTCACATTTAAAGTGTTTTATAAAATAACATTGCTGTGTGTGTGGCAAATTTTGATTTTGCAGGTTCCTACAACCTGATAAGGAAAAACATAAAGTTGGGGGAAATATTCTGAAGCTGAATATAGTTGCAGATAGTGATGACCAGCACCTGCCTTCTTTGAAACTATTTGAAATAGGCATTTGTGGCACATATGTAAAAATTGTGCCCTTCTGTCTCTTTTTGATAGTATTTCTTGCTTCGTGTCACAGAAAATTGGAAGACAGCCGCCAGAAGGTAAGTTGACTTTTTTATTATCAAAAACTAATTAAAACGCAAAAATTCTGTGAGCAGTGACTGATTAGCATGAATTCTGTATACAACTACAAAGTGAAATGAAATAGTCAATGGAAACATCTTTCATATATTACAGGGTGTATGCTGGAGCACTCTCCGTTAAAACTACGTCTCCACCGCTGAACCAATACCGCCCACCCAGCTCGCGCTGTTACACGTGTCCTGAGAAGCACTCGTTAGGCTACATTAGTTAGGTGCTTTAATCTTTGCCTGCGCTCCATATTTTGTTGGTTCATGTTCACCTGTTTGTGTTTTCCATTCCATTGCTCACGTTTGTTACTTTGTTCATTAAACAACGAGGTTGTGGTTTGTTGTTTGACCGCTGGTTATGGATTATTTTATTTCTTCTTTTGGAGTATAACTGGAAAATGTGTATTCCAAGAAGTTTGGTTAGAGAATACTATATTTTCAGGTTGGCTGTTACCTGATACCAGTAACAAATCTAGAGCTCGGTGCAAATTGTGCATGAAAAACTTTGACATTTCCAACATGGGTGTATCTGGATTGAAAAGCCGCATGGAAAGTAAAAAACATTTGGAACTTGATAAATGTGCATTTAAATGCTGCTATTTCTACACGTACCACCATTAGTGATTACATGAAAGTGCAATGCCACGTGGAAAAGCTGTCACCCACCGTAAGCTCATGCAAAGAAATGGAAGCTTCAAGCTCAAGCAATGCAAATGTGGGAGCTTATGTGACCCACACGGAATATCTGAGATCAGAGGTGCTGTGGGCTATGAAACTTATATATAGACACTATTCATATAACCAGAGTTGTATAAAAATAAAATGTATCTGCGTACACAACCACTGAAACACAAAACTTGCTGCAAACCAGCGAAGCACAAACCATGATAAAAATTGAATTACCTAATTTAAAGAAAAATTAATAAAACATTAAATAATTATTAGAACATTACAGATTCCAATGAGGACAAAATAAGTACATTACAGTTGAATGTGCAGCAATATGTGTGAAATGGACCTTGTCTTCAAATACCATTCACTGGAAACAGAAAGAAAGGGACGTCATATTGTGCAGAAGCACGACGACCTCTCTCCCATTACGGACTTTTGTTGCCCAGCAACACCAACACGCTTGTTTCCCCGCTCCCATGTATGAACATGGGATCAGTTCCACCGGTGTTTCACACACGCCCCGATACACACACCACGGTACCACAAGCAAGGACACTCATACTCCCGACGCAACACGAAACAAACCGACGGCGGAGTCTTCTAGAACGACGGAGGGACAAGGCCCTTCGAAACGTTCATGTAGTAGGAAGTTCCTCCTTCGGAGGAGACCCAGTGACATAGTCACCCAACGGATGACAACATCAGAGGAGGCAACGTCGGAGAGCAACACGCATCTCCAAAAACGAGGAAGCCAGTAGAGGAAAAGGGCAGGTTCTGTTGCAGGGGCAGCCCTCCATAGACTTAACATTAGCTGCCCACGAGGCTGCCCCTGGCTGTCCACGAAGCTGTCCCCGGCTGTCCACGAGGCTCCCCAGGCTGCCCACGAGGCTGTCCCAGAGTCAGAATTTTTGTCAAGTGATCGTCCCCATGATGTGCTGCCCCCTAGCGGTGCTTCTTGTAACTTTCAATGGAACTTTGTTTTTGAGGGATGGCAACGACCGAGAGGGAAAGTGGGTGGATATAGGGGGATGTCAACTCGATGTGCTGCCCCCGAGTCAGAATTTCTGTCACGCGATCGCCCCCATGATGTGCTGCCCCCTAGCGGTGCTTCTTGGAGCTTTCAATGAATCTTTGTTTTTATGGCAACGACCGAGTGGGGAAGGGGGCGGATATGGGGGGTGTCAACTCGATGTGCTGCCCCCTAGCGGTGCTTCTTGGAACTTTCGATGGATCTTTGATTTTGAGGGATGGCAACAATCGAGTGGGTCCGTTGGGATTTTTGTATTTATTCCAGTGGTTTTCAAGCGGGATTTTTCCTCCTCTTCGATGCTATTTTTCACCGGAGGAAATTTTTACGTAACGATACTGGGGAATTTTCTTTCCAATAGAATAAAAATGCTCTAACGGTCTTAGCAAGGTCCTAACTCACGATGATTTGGTTTCAAAAAATTGGTCAGGTGGTCTCGTGTACTACGTATTCACTCTATTTTTTTTAATTACTTTTACATTATTTCTTCATGGGTTTTTTATATATTTTTTGCATGTTTTGAAGGAGTTTTTTCGTGTAGATGTAATGAATTTTCTTGGGAACTTTTCTTTTTCATACATTTCATTTTATTTCAGACCATGAGACGGGGAAATGCTTCTTTAGAAACATTTCGTTCCTGTTCGCAGTAACTATTGGACTTTGACAAAATTTTTGGGAAATCAAGCGGAAATGTAGACATGTTAATTCTGAGTCTTTCGCCCTTCCAATATTTTTTTCTAGTCGTAATGTTTTCATGTACTATGTATTCCAGCTCTTTTCTTTTTTATAACTTTTACGTTATTTCATCATGAATTTTTTATATTTTTTGTATGTTTTGAGGGAGTTTTTTCGTGTAGATGTAATGAATTTTCTGGGGAACTTTTCTTTTTCCTTTATTCAATTTTATTACAGATCATGAGACGAGAAAATGCTTCTTTAGAAACGATTTCGTTCCTGTTCGCAGTAATTATTGGACTTTGTTATTTTTTTTTTTTGTGAAATGACTCCATGCTAATTCTGAGTCTTTCACCTTTGCAATATTATTTTCTCGTAATGTTTTCGTGTGTTCAAGAACTCTACAGGTCTTTCACAGTTAAAATTCTGATGAAACAATATTTTCTTACTTTATTTCGCATATCATTATAGCTTCCCAATTTCGCTATTTTACTTCATCTTTTTTTTTTTTTTGAAATTTCGTAAAACTTTTCAGTATGTCAGTAATTGTTTTCTTACTTGGTCAAACTTGTGACTCCATTTATTTGGACTCTTTTTTTTTTTTTCATTTTCATTTCAACAAAACGATTATTTTAGATGTAGCAAGTCATCAGATTTTAGTTTCCTTATATAGCATATTTTCAAACTTGCTTAAAAATATTCCTCAAAGCTTTGCATGTAATCATATATGCATTTTTTTATTCTTTCCTAGTTTGCTATACTTTTCGTGGACTGTCCCAATAAGAAAGCATTCATTGTCAAGACATACAATCTAAAACCTTTTTTCTTGAGATAAAATTTGTATTATTTGGGCTGTATATTTTTCTGTCTCGTCCGAAAAAACATTCATTCTAGAGGCAACGCTAGTGATTCCGTTCATCCCATAAACATTATTTTTTTAACGTTTTACTAACTCATCAGAAAAGCAGTTGTTCCCCACCCCCATAGCGAAAATAAATTCTCACTTCTTTTCCATACATATCGACTCAATCTATTTCTTTTCGAAATGCTGGTCATGACATTTCAACTAAAATTTCCTACTTTCACCAAAAACCATATTCTTAAACGAGCTATTTTTTTTTTTTTTACTTTATTTCATGTATAACTAAATTTTTATTGTTTCCTCACCTCATCAAAGTTAATAAGAACTTCCCCAATCTCATTCCTTTCCCTCATTTAGTTCGCTTTAAATTGAGATGTTTCAAAACTTCGCGTATATTTCTACCACTAAATGTCCAGTTCTCCCGTATCGGTCCCATCATTTTTAACTTCTGTGCCTGCCGCATTTTTCTTTAGACGTTTAGTTTCATTGACCTTTTCTTTCGTTTGAATTAGGTTTTCATTATCGTATTTTTTATTCATTGTCTCAGCAGAAAAAGCTTTCATTCTGGAGACATTACGACTAAGTCCATACTACCTCTAAACATTTTTATTTCACGTTTTACTAATTCGTAAGAAAAGCAGATGTTTCCAAACTCTCATAGTGAAAATATCGTATTCCCCTTATTTTACTTATTAAGTTTTTCCTTCTATTTAGTGTTGTATGATTCTTAAAATTTCGGTTTATTTTTATGAAACTTCTTTTTTTTTCTTAGGTTTTTTTTTTCTGATTCAACCTATCAATCTTTTCCTATCGATTTAATTGCTCTTATTTTTCCATTCGACTTTACTTTTGAACAGAAATGTGTCTAAAATCTTCGGATGTATTTTAGTCTCTAAGGCCGATTCTTCACTATTTCAAATAAAGTCACTGTGGGATTTTAGTGTAAATGCCCCTAAATCTTTAGAACTTCCTTTTCATAGTTAGATACTAATTCCTCGAGGTTTAAATTAAACCATGAAAGAAGAGTGTTTTTACGCTCTATCCAGTGAACGAAGAGTGTTTTAACGCTTTCCCCCAAGAAATTAACTTTGGAATCTCCCTTCTTCTACCGGAAAATGACTATCTTGTGCGACTGTTTTCACGCGTCCACTGCTTTGCTGGAAAACCTCATATGACATGAAATCCCTTTGCTTGGTAGATTAAACTAAATTCTGGTTTTGAACTTTGAATGCAAACTCAAGCTTGCAAAAGCATAGTTTTCTGAGCGAACTTAAACTGTCTAAGATGACAAAAATCTAAAACTGGTGACTCAATGGGACAGAGCGTTTGAACTTTGCCGTTCATTCAAGATTTAAGAGATCAGTCGTGAACCACTACAAGGGAAATAAGCAGACCCTGATTTAGTGCACTGTTTCCAAGGAAGGTAGAAAGCTAGTGTCGTAATTCAAAAGCTCATAACTCAAGCCTCCCCAGGATTTAATTTCGGACGGGCGATTAGTCAGATGTCAATGCTTAGACATTGAAAAATTACTTCAGACAAATATTTTCTTACTTAAAAGTGCTTCAAGTCAGAATTTGTATTACTTAAGATATCCCTTAGTCAATATTTTTTCTATCTTAAAAACTTCTAAAGGGTTGATTTTGAAAAAAAAAAAAAACGAGTTCTCCCAAAAACGTTAAATTTCCACAGAATTGTATGAGGAACCAAATAAATTGACGAAGCTTGAATGTTAAGTCTTTCAACCCATTTCTTTCTCTTCATGTTTCATTCCATAAACTTTCTTCAAATTCCTATATACCCAAGAATTTTGTTAAATGTCTAAGTTCGACTCCACCAGAAATTTTCTGAAAATGATAGTTTCTCTTTTTAAAAAAATTCCAAAATAAGAATCCCTTCAATGAAACAAGAAATTCCTATTCAAAGCATTCCATCACTCTTTCTACTTCAAATACTCTCTTTGTAAATCTAAGGAGGTGTTTTTGTTTTAGGTTTTTTTTTTAATATTCATATATTTTCCCCTCTAACTTTAGAAGATATTTTCCCGAAATGTATGTACATATACGATAGTAAAACATCATACAACTGCTTGATGTTCAATTCACTTCACGCTGTCTTAAGGATATTCTTTCATTTTCTCATAACACATAGACATGTTATTTTTCTTCCCATTCACTTCAAGTCCTTTGAGAAAAACTTTCATAGAAAAGCATAAATGTAATGAAAATGTCAGTTTTCTTAAAGAAATCATAAGAATAAGAATTTTTTTTTTTACTGAAACAAGTTTCCCCTGTTCAAAGCATTAAGTGGCTCTTTTCGCATCGAATTCTGTATTTCCTCATGTAAACTTTATTCTTTTTCTACTTCATATCGTCGTTCGTTTCTTGTTTTTCCCTATGTAACTTAAAACTTCTTTTCTTAATCTATTTTTCATAAAGTATCATTCTTTTGAGTTGATTTTCTCTCTCTCTCTCTCTCTCTCTCTCTCTCTCTCTCTCTCTCTCTCTCTCTCTCTCTCTCTTTTTTTTTTTTAAATGCATTCCTAAGTTCATATTGAGAAGGGTTAAAATTTTGATTGAAAGATCGTTTTAGGAAAAGTTGAAAACTGATAAGGTTCGTTTCAGGAAAGTTGATAACAGATAATGTTCGTTTCGGAAAAGTACATTCTCTTATAGGGTTAAAAAATGGAACACTTCATATTTTCTTAGGGGCGGTTTTGATGAAACACGTTTCAGTAAAAACAGTGAAATTCCCATTGAATAACATGGGGAACTATGAAATTTAAGAAGCACGTTTTCGTTCAAGGAAAATATTTTAAAAGGTCTATATTCGATTCAGTTGAAAACGATTCTGGTAGAAAACAGAATGCAGAAAAAACAGTCACAGCAAGTTCCTGAAAGTTGAAAATAGATGAGGTTGAAATTTGGAAAAATGTCTAAGGAAAGAAATTGTTATAAAACACAGACTGTTTAGTATTCCCAGGCTAGGGGTCTTCAGTGAGAGCGCTTCTTCTTTTTCAACCCAAAGAATGAAGCGAGTCAGTTTGAAACATTTCAAACTCCCCGAAAATAAGCCGTGTACTCTGGTTTCGACTCAATACTGTAAAGCATTGCTCTCAGACCAGTCGGAATTCCGCCTCAATTGGTTGCCTAATGGAAAACCTTAGACCCCTTTCCAATAACAATTCCCACATATCCTTAAGAAAAGTCTAGCAAAAAAAGCACTAGTTCCCTATTAAATCAACGGCATTCATTCTGTTACTGTTTTAAACATTTCAAAAAAGAAGTTTACATTCTCACTTTTGCTTTAAAAATCTTGAAAGCTTCAATTTTGACCCATTTCAGAAAAAAAAAATTCACTTAAACTTTAATTTAAAAAAATAATAATTACTCTTTAAATTTATGTCTTAAAACTAAAAAATATTTACGCTTAATATTTCAATAAATAATAAATATTCACAAACTCACCTTATACCTTGCCCATTTAAAAAAAAAAAAAAAATTCTGAATTTATATAATCGAAATCATTACTTCTCCAAGTAGTTCTTTTCCCCTGATTGCAGAGAGGAACTCTTCTGAAATCTTCACTATTCCACACGTGTTCATGAAAGCTTGAGCTACTTCCTTAGGATTCAACAAGGCCACAGCGTTCACGAAACTTGAAATCGCTTTCCTGTTCCACTCAGTGGTTAGGCATGGAGGATGCATCTGAATAGGTGGAAGTACTTCAGAAATGCATTCGCGACGTCTACATATGTGTCTAAGTTCACACTCCTCAATTGATGTATTTTGAAACTTTCGGGATTCTCCGAGTACGATTTTCTGGAATTCTGAACCCATTAACAATTCCAGGATGCTGTCCCACACGCCATCCAAAATAATTTGGAGTTTCTTACACTGCTTTTTGGTTAATGAAACTCCTGTTGTTAAGTGAAAAATCCGGAAACAGAATTTGAAAGACTTGAAGACTTCTTACTTTATTTAAACTTAGAACAGAACTAAAATTCACTAAGCGTTTCCTTTGCATACTGTGACTAATGCATGACCCCTTATCACAACACGTGTTGGTGTGTCACCATGCGTCAGCGTTTCACGGTGTCTGTTTCCTTATCTGTTCATCTCTCAACGAACATGCTATCGACTCTAATCAGACAAAGCTTATTTTCAGGTAAATTCTTAGAGAAAAACGAAAGGACTTCATTATAATTAATTTTCATATCCAGAGAGAATAAAACTAGAATGTATTCCATAAGAAATTCTTCATGGTTGAATTTTACACAAAAGGAATACGGAAAGCGAAGTAATTTAATCAGACACCCTGAAAGAATTCATCTCAAAATTAAAACCGCTTTTGAAAAAAAAACAAAAAAACCCAGTAAACTATAGAATACTTTGTTCTTCACATAAAGAAAACACAGTGTACGATTTCAATATTCCCTTTTTTCTTAAAATTTCTCACACGTAATAACTAAGATCAACTGAGTCCAGAAATGCTTCGTCTACTTTAGTATTTCGATTCCGAGGAGTTCTTCCCGATACTGTTAAGATATTTTCTCAAAATCCAGTTGTAAAATAATTTTGGTAATGTTTATTTGATTGTCGTTGTCGGAGATTTCCAATCAGTTCATGTCCACCATGTCATACACTATGTCCCCGAGAGTTTCTTCAAGCAGAAAGAGCCTTCATTCCACAGAAATTCTTCTTTTGGTGTTTGTAATGTTTCCAAAGTCAAATTATTTTTTTCCAATGCTTTCTTAATTAAAGCTGAAAACGAAATGGAACGAAGAAACGTCAGTTGTATGACTCTTAACATAGTAGATTTCTTATCACCCACTTTAGTCCAATGTTCGCCGCACAGAGAAATTTCAGATTTCAAAATTTCACCATCCTGACCCACTTTTTTCTGAGTGAAATCCAATACATGGTGAAAATCTCGACTTATGCATTCCTTTGAGTGGGGAATCGCTCTCATGAAAGGGGGCAACGGTTAAAATCGACATTGATTAAAATTGGAGAGAGGAAAAATATGAGAATTTAATAAATAATGCATAGACGGGATTCCCGAAAACATAAAAAATATAAGTTTTATATAAAAAAAAAAAATTCCATGAAAAATATTGGAGGGCGAATGATATCTCACATCGTCATCCATTCCACCCAAAATTAAACAAATACGTGTACTGACAACAGAGATTTAATGGACTTCGTTAAATTTTGGGAGGAGTGGAAGACCGATGTGAGATATCATTCGCCCTCCAATATTTTTCATGGAATTTTTTTTTTATATAAAACTTATATTTTTTATGTTTTCGGGAATCCCGTCTATGCATTATTTATTAAATTCTCATATTTTTCCTCTCTCCAATTTTAATCAATGTCGATTTTAACCGTTGCCCCCTTTCATGAGAGCGATTCCCCATTCAAAGGAATGCATAAGTCGAGATTTTCACCATGTATTGGATTTCACTCAGAAAAAAGTGGGTCAGGATGGTGAAATTTTGAAATCTGAAATTTCTCTGTGCGGCGAACATTGGACTAAAGTAGGTGATAAGAAATCTACTATGTTAAGAGTCATACAACTGACGTTTCTTCGTTCCATTTCGTTTTCAGCTTTAATTAAGAAAGCATTGGAAAAAAATAATTTGACTTTGGAAACATTACAAACACCAAAAGAAGAATTTCTGTGGAATGAAGGCTCTTTTCTGCTTGAAGAAACTCTCGGGGACATAGTGTATGACATGGTGGACATGAACTGATTGGAAATCTCCGACAACGACAATCAAATAAACATGACCAAAATTATTTTACAACTGGATTTTGAGAAAATATCTTAACAGTATCGGGAAGAACTCCTCGGAATCGAAATACTAAAGTAGACGAAGCATTTCTGGAATCAGCTGATCTTAGTTATTACGTGTGAGAAATTTTAAGAAAAAAGGGAATATTGAAATCGTACACTGTGTTTTTTTTTATGTGAAGAACAAAGTATTCTATAGTTTACTGGGTTTTTTTATTTTTTTCAAAAGCGGTTTTAATTCTGAGATGAATTCTTTCAGGGTGTCTGATTAAATTACTTCGCTTTCCGTATTCCTTTTGTGGAAAATTCAACCATGAAGAATTTCTTACCGAATACATTTTAGTTTTATTTTCTCTGGATATGAAAATTAATTATAATGAAGTCCTTTCGTTTTTCTCTAAGAATTTACCTGAAAATAAGCTTTGTCTGATTAGATTCGATAGCATGTTCGTTGAGAGATGAACAGATAAGGAAACAGTCACCGTGAAGCGCTGACGCATGGTGACACACCAACACGTGTTGTGATAAGGGGTCATGCATTAGTCACAGTATGCAAAGGAAACGCTTAGTGAATTTTAGTTCTGTTCTAAGTTTAAATAAAGTAAGAAGTCTTCAAGTCTTTCAAATTCTGTTTCCGGATTTTTCACTTAACAACAGGAGTTTCATTAACCAAAAAGCAGTGTAAGAAACTCCAAATTATTTTGGATGGCGTGTGGGACAGCATCCTGGAATTGTTAATGGGTTCAGAATTCCAGAAAATCGTGCTCGGACAATCCCGAAAGTTTCAAAATACATCGATTGAGGAGTGTGAACTTAGACACATATGTAGACGTCGCGAATGCATTTCTGAAGTACTTCCACCTATTCAGATGCATCCTCCATGCCTAACCACTGAGTGGAACAGGAAAGCGATTTCAAGTTTCGTGAACGCTGTGGCCTTGTTGAATCCTAAGGAAGTAGCTCAAGCTTTTATGAACACGTGTGGAAAAGTGAAGATTTCAGAAGAGTTCCTCTCTACAATCAGGGGGAAAGAACTACTTGGAGAAGTAATGATTTCGATTATATAAATTAAGAATTTTTTTTTTTTTAAATGGGCAAGGTAGAAGGTGAGTTTGTGAATATTTATTATTTATTGAAATATTAAGCGTAAATATTTTTTCAGTTTTAAGACATAAATTTGAAGAGTAATTATTATTTTTTTAAATTAAATTTTAAGTGAATTTTTTTTTTTTGAAATGGTTCAAAATTGAAGCTTTCAAGATTTTTAAAGTAAAAGTGAGAATGTAAACTTCTTTTTTGAAATGTTTAAAACAGTAACAGAATGAATGCCGTTGATTTAATGGGGGACTAGTGCTTTTTTGCTAGACTTTTCTTAAGGATATTTGGGAATTGTTATTGGAAAGGGGTCTAAGGTTTTCCATTAGGCAACCAATTGAGGCGGAATTCCGACTGGTCTGAGAGCAATGCTTTACAGTATTGAGTCGAAACCAGAGTACACGGCTTATTTTCGGGGAGTTTGAAATGTTTCAAACTGACTCGCTTCATTCTTTGGGTTGAAAAAGAAGAAGCGCTCTCACTGAAGAACCCTAGCATGGGAAAACTAAACAGTCTGTGTTTTATAACAATTTCTTTCCTTAGACATTTTTCCAAATTTCAACCTCATCTATTTTCAACTTTCAGGAACTTGCTGTGACTGTTTTTTCTGCATTCTGTTTTCTACCAGAATCGTTTTCAACTGAATCGAATATAGACCTTTTAAAATATTTTCCTTGAACGAAAACTTGCTTCTTAAATTTCATAGTTCCCCATGTTATTCATTGGGAATTTCACTGTTTTTACTGAAACGTGTTTCATCAAAACCGCCCTAAGAAAATATGAAGTGTTCCATTTTTTAACCCTATAAGAAAATGTACTTTTCCGAAACGAACATTATCTGTTCTCAACTTTCCCGAAACGAACCTTATCAGTTTTCAACTTTTCCTAAAACGATCTTTCAATCAAAATTTAAACCCTTCTCAATATGAACTTAGGAATGCATTTAAAAAAAAAAGAGTGAGAGAGAGAGAGAGAGAGAGAGAGAGAGAGAGAGAGAGAGAGAGAGAGAGAGAATCAACTCAAAAGAATGATACTTTATGAAAAATAGATTAAGAAAAGAAGTTTTAAGTTACATAGGGAAAAACAAGAAACGAACGACGATATGAAGTAGAAAAAGAATAAAGTTTACATGAGGAAATACAGAATTTGATGCGAAAAGAGCCACTTAATGCTTTGAACAGGGGAAACTTGTTTCAGTAAAAAAAAAATTCTTATTCTTATGATTTCTTTAAGAAAACTGACATTTTCATTACATTTATGCTTTTCTATGAAAGTTTTTCTCAAAGGACTCGATTAAGATGATCTCAAGTCTTTGAAGTGAATGGGAAGAAAAATAACATGTCTATGTGTTATGAGAAATTGAAAGAATTTCCTTAAGACAGCGTGAAGTGAATTGAACATCAAGCAGTTGTATGATGTTTTACTATCGTATATGTACATACATTTCGGGAAAATATCTTCTAAAGTTAGAGGGAAAAATATATGAATATTAAAAAAAAACCTAAAACAAAAACACCTCAGTAGATTTACAAAGAGAGTATTTGAAGTTGAAAGAGTGATGGAATGCTTTGAATAGGAATTTCTTGTTTCATTGAAGGGATTCTTATTTTGGAATTTTTTTTTAAAAAGAGAAACTATCATTTTCAGAAAATTTCTGGTGGAGTCGAACTTAGACATTTAACAAAATTCTTGGGTATATAGGAATTTGAAGAAAGTTTATGGAATGAAACATGAAGAGAAAGAAATAGGTTGAAAGACTTAACATTCAAGCTTCGTCAATTTATTTGGTTCCTCATACAATTCTGTGGAAATTTTACGTTTTTGGGAGAACTCGTTTTTTTTTTTTTTTCAAAATCAACCCTTTAGAAGTTTTTAAGATAGAAAAAATATTGACTAAGGGATATCTTAAGTAATACAAATTCTGACTTGAAGCACTTTTAAGTAAGAAAATATTTGTCTGAAGTAATTTTTCAATGTCTAAGCATTGACATCTGACTAATCGCCCGTCCGAAATTAAATCCTGTGGAGGCTTGAGTTATGAGCTTTTGAATTACGACACTAGCTTTCTACCTTCCTTGGAAACAGTGGACTAAATCAGGGTCTGCTTATTTCCTTTGTAGTGGTTCACGACTGATCTCTTAAATCTTGAATGAATGGCAAAGTTCAAACGCTCTGTCCCATTGAGTCACCAGTTTTAGATTTTTGTCATCTTAGACAGTTTAAGTTCGCTCAGAAAACTATGCTTTTGCAAGCTTTGTCTTCAAATACCATTCACTGGAAACAGAAAGAAAGGGACGTCATATTGTGCAAAAGCACGACGACCTCTCTCCCATTACGAACTTTTGTTGCCCAGCAACACCAACACGCTTGTTTCCCCGCTCCCATGTATGAACATGGGATCGGTTCCACCGGTGTTTCACACACGCCCCGATACACACACCACGGTTCCACAAGCAAGGACACTCACACCCCCGACGGAACACTATACACACCTACGGCGGAGTCTCCTAGAACGACGGAGAGACAATTCCCTTCGAAACGTTCATGTAGGAGGAAATTCCTCCTTCGGAGGAGACCCCGTGACATGTCACCCAACGGATGACAACATCAGAGGAGGCAACGGCGGAGAGCAACACGCATCTCCAAAAACGAGGAAGCCTCCCACCTAAAGCCCCGACGCAACACCATACATACCGACGGCGGAGTCTCCTAGAACGACGAAGGGACAAAGCCCTTCGAAACGTTCATGTAGTAGGAAGTCCCTCCTTCGGAGGAGACTCAGTGACATAGCCACCCAAAGGATGACAACATCAGAGGAGGCAACGGCGGAGAGCAACAGGCATCTCCAAAAACGAGGAAGCCTCCCCCTAAAGACACACACACCGAACCGGCACACGCCAGTCACACACCAGACAACAACAAAAAAACTCCCCAAGGCATCCGCTCCACAAAAAAAAAAAAAAAAAAAAAACCACGCATACACATACAAATAAATAAAACACTCTCGCAAGCAACACCCCGAAGCACAGCACACCGAACGCGGAAACCGGGGGTCCGGAAACCGAAGCTGGATCCAAACCGCAAAGCAGAAGTGGCTGAAACGAAACAAGTTTGAGTTTGCATTCAAAGTTCAAAACCAGAATTTAGTTTAATCTACCAAGCAAAGGGATTTCGTGTCATATGAGGTTTTCCAGCAAAGCAGTGGACGCGTGAAAACAGTCGCACAAAATAGTCATTTTCCGGTAGAAGAAGGGAGATTCCAAAGTTAATTTCTTGGGGGAAAGCGTAAAAACACTCTTCGTTCACTGGATAGAGCATAAAAACACTCTTCGTTCACTGGATAGAGCGTAAAAACACTCTTCTTTCATGGTTTAATTTAAACCTCGAGGAATTAGTATCTAACTATGAAAAGGAAGTTCTAAAGATTTAGGGGCATTTACACTAAAATCCCACAGTGACTTTATTTGAAATAGTGAAGAATCGGCCTTAGAGACTAAAATACATCCGAAGATTTTAGACACATTTCTGTTCAAAAGTAAAGTCGAATGGGAAAATAAGAGCAATTAAATCGATAGGAAAAGATTGATAGGTTGAATCAGAAATAAAAAAAAACCTAAGAAAAAAAAAGAAATTTCATAAAAATAAACCGAAATTTTAAGAATCATACAACACTGAATAGAAGGAAAAACATAATAAGTAAAATAAGGGGAATACGATATTTTCACTATGAGAGTTTGGAAACATCTGCTTCTCTTACGAATTAGTAAAACGTGAAATAAAAATGTTTAGAGGTAGTATGGACTTAGTCGTAATGTCTCCAGAATGAAAGCTTTTTCTGCTGAGACAATGAATAAAAAATACGATAATGAAAACCTAATTGAAACGAAAGAAAAGGTCAATGAAACTAAACGTCTAAAGAAAAAATGCGGCAGGCACAGAAGTTAAAAATGATGGGACCGATACGGGAGAACTGGACATTTAGTGGAAGAAATATACGCGAAGTTTTGAAACATCTCAATTTATAGCGAACTAAATGAGAGAAAGGAATGAGATTGGGGAAGTTCTTATTAACTTTGATGAGATGAGGAAACAATAAAAATTTAGTTATACATGAAATAAAGTAAAAAAAAAAATAGCTCGTTTAAGAATATGATTTTTGGTGAAAGTAGGAAATTTTAGGTGAAATGTCATGACCAGCATTTCGAAAAGAAATAGATTGAGTCGATATGTATGGAAAAGAAGTGAGAATTTCTTTATTTTCGCTATGGGGGTGGGGAACAACTGCTTTTCTGGTGAGTTAGTAAAACGTTAAAAAAATAATGTTTATGGGATGAACGGAATCACTAGCTTTGCCTCTAGAATGAATGTTTTTTCGGACGAGACAGAAAAATATACAGCCCAAAGAATACAAATTTTATCGTAAGAAAAAAGGTTTTAGATTGTATGTCTTGACAATGAATGCTTTCTTATTGGGACAGTCCACGAAAATATAGCAAACTAGGAAAGAATAAAAAAATGCATATTTGATTACATGCAAAGCTTTGAGGAATATTTTTAAGCAAGTTTGAAAATATGCTATATAAGGAAACAAAAATCTGATGACTTGCTACATCTAAAATAATCGTTTTGTTGAAATGAAATGAAAAAAAAAAGAGTCCAAATAAATGGAGTCACAAGTTTGACCAAGTAAGAAAACAATTACTGACATACTGAAAAGTTTTACGAAATTTCAAAAAAAAAAGATGAAGTAAAATAGCGAAATTGGGAAGCTATAATGATATGCGAAATAAAGTAAGAAAATATTGTTTCATCAGAATTTTAACTGTGAAAGACCTGTAGAGTTCTTGAACACACGAAAACATTACGAGAAAATAATATTGCAAAGGCGAAAGACTCAGAATTAGCATGAAGTCATTTCCCAAAAAAAAATGACAAAGTCCAATAATTACTGCGAACAGGAACGAAATCGTTTCTAAAGAAGCATTTTCTCGTCTCATGATCTCTAATAAAATTGAATAAAGGAAAAAGAAAAGTTCCCCAGAAAATTCATTACATCTACACGAAAAAACTCCCTCAAAACATACAAAAAATATAAAAAATTCATGATGAAATAACGTAAAAGTTATAAAAAAGAAAAGAGCTGGAATACATAGTACTTGAAAACATTACTACTAGAAAAAAATATTGGAAGGGCGAGAGCCTCAGAATTAACATGTCTACATTTCCACTTGATTTCCCAAAAATTTTGTCAAAGTCCAATAGTTACTGCGAACAGGAACGAAATCGTTTCTAAAGAAGCATTTCCCCGTCTCATGGTCTGAAATAAAATGAAATGTATGAAAAAGAAAAGTTCCCAAGAAAATTTATTACATCTACACGAAAAAACTCCCTCAAAACATACGAAAAATATATAAAAAAAAACCCATGAAGAAATAATGTAAAAGTAATTAAAAAAAATAGAGTGAATACGTAGTACACGAGACCATTTGACCAATTTTTTGAAACCAAATCATCGTGAGTTAGGACCTTGCTAAGACCGTTAGAGCATTTTTACTCCATTGGAAAGAAAAATTCCCCAGTATCGTTACGTAAAAATTTCCTCCGGTGAAAAATAACATCGAAGAGGAGGAAAAATCCCGCTTGAAAACCACTGGAATAAATACAAAAAATCCCAACGGACCCACTCGGTTGTTGCCATCCCTCAAAATGAAAGATCCATCGAAAGTTCCAAGAAGCACCGCCAGGGGGCAACACATCGAGTTGACACCCCTTTTCCCACTCGGTCGTTGCCATCCCTCAAAATCATAGATCCATCGAAAGTTCCAAGAAGCACCGCTAGGGGGCAGCACATCGAGTTGACACCCCTTTTCCCACTCGGTCGTTGCCATCCCTCAAAATCATAGATCCATCGAAAGTTCCAAGAAGCACCGCTAGGGGGCAGCACATCGAGTTGACACCCCATATCCGCCCCCTTCCCCACTCGGTCGTTGCCATAAAAACAAAGATTCATTGAAAGTTCCTAGAAGCACCGCTAGGGAGCAGCACATCATGGGGGCGATCGCGTGACAAAAATTCTGACTCGGGGGCAGCACATCGAGTTGACATCCCCCTATGTCCACCCCCTTTCCCTCTCGGTCGTTGCCATCCCTCAAAAACAAAGTTCCATTGAAAGTTGAAAGAAGCACCGCTAGGGAGCAGCACATTACGCGACAAAAATTCTGACTCTGGGACAGCCTCGTGGGCAGCCTGGTGGGCAGCCAGGGGCAGCCTCGTGGACAGCCGGGGACAGCCTCGTGGACAGCCGGGGACAGCCTCGTGGACAGCCAGGGGCAGCTATTGTTAAGTCTATGGAGGGCTGCCCCTGCAACAGAACCTGCCCTTTTCCTCTACTGAAGCCTCCCCCTAAAGACACACACCAGACAACAACAAAAAAAAAAACTCCCCAAGGCACCCACTCCACCAAAACACGCACACAGGCAAAAAAAAAAAAAAAAAACACGCATACACACGCAAATAAATAAAACACTCTCGCAAGCAACACCCCCGAAGCACAGCACACCGAACGCGGAAACCGGGGGTCCGGAAACCGAAACTGGATCCAAACCGCAAAGCAGAAGAGGCTGAAACGAAACAAAAAGCACCGAATCGACCGATCGGGGGTCCGGAAAACGGCGTCTCCGGAGCCCTTCACGCTGGATCCGAGAACCATGTATCAACGAAACAAAACATCAACAAAAAATTCAAAATTATCCGGTAATGCAGGATTGCAAGCCGAAACAAGGGGGGGGGAGGCGTTAAGTTCTCCAGTGGAAGAAGTACTTTTCCCTAGTAGCGGTAACAATCCGAGTCCAGAAGACCCACCGATACCTGAAGGCACTGTCCGAAAGGGTGTGGGCGTCAAGTTCAACCTTGTTCCGGATCTCGCACTTGACCTGCCAGGCAACTTTCATAGGGCTGCATCCCACATTACCGTGATTACAATAAAGAACTCTGTTCCTCTCTCTCCAGATTTTGTACGTCGTCTCTGTAATGATGAGTCTCCAGACATCCCTTCCCGCTTTGGGACCGGGATACTGGTAGAAAACATGTTGAGGAATAAACTGCTGAGGGCGGCAGGCCCAATCCCAGACCAACCGCCAAACCTGCACAGCCATAGGGCAACTAAAAAACAAGTGGTGTCTATCTTCGATGAGATTGCAGGAAAGACACCTGTCAGTGACAGCACCACCCCACCTGCACTGCCGTTTCCTTGTAAGAAGGACATCATGCGCCAAACGTAACTTAAAGTCCCGTTTTTTGCAATCAACCCCAGCAGCATGGACACACATCCACGCCTCCCTCTTATCGAAGTTAACAACATTGAACTCAATGATCTTCTCCCTGGGTCTAGGAAGGATATGAAAGTACATCTGCTTCAAGTTATTCCCGTTCCGGTTGGCCTCCGCAAGGGCCAGAAGGTGCCCACCAAGCTTGTAACACTTATGGGTAGTTTCCCTGCGGGGCCCGAAAAAACGATAGCCAGGCAAGAACTTGTCCGCGGATCCCATATTAATTTAAATAGTTCGTTTTTGAACATCAAAAACGCAGCTACAAATCTCCTTGCTCGTTGTCTCAACAAACCAATGCCGAGGCTGACGCCAACAGCACTACCGTGGTCACGTGATCTCCGTAGCTTGTCTCGGCGCCGGAGCCTGTCTTTCTTGTTTGCCTTGGAAGGTTTTGCTGTGACGAAATGACGGGCGGAAGAGTACAAGGAAAGCGGTTACGTTATTGGCAGTAGAGCGATAAATCTTGTAGAGATACGCTACAGAAAATAGGTCCAGATTATCCACCCTTTATTTTGTTGTATGCTGTACGTTGTTGGCGCGAAAAACCAGAAGAAACCTGTTTGATTTGCAAAAGATGCGTGTCAGTGAGATAGAAACTGACTTGCGAAGAAAGTATTAACAGAAGAACCAAAATAAAGTGGCACAGCAAATGAGCTAGGAATGGAAGCCGTTCAAAGCAGAACCGAAAGTTATACTTCCCCAATTACCTGTACAACAAACAAAGGCATATTCGTACTTTCTTTTTGGAATCAGAGAATCATGTGTGAAAGAACGAAGCATTTCACAACATGTGCTTTAAAAACAATGACAAAACATGAAAGAATTACGAATTATATTCTCTAACGTATGAGTACATGATGCTTCGCTCCCTGGCCAAGAACGCACGCGGCTGCACTTGTAGTCATCCGCGCGTGAATAACACACAGCCGTACCGAATCTTCCTTTCAAAGCGATGTTAGTGTTATTAATGATCCCATCAAATTCAAAGCTTGACATCTTCACGGTGTTGAGCATATCGCAGCGTCTCTTCATAGCGTCGCACTTACAGGTAACGATTATGATAAAAATCTCTAAAAGACATTTGAAATATGAAATTTCTGCACCTTTTGCCATTAATTTCCCTACTGTAAAATCTGCACGTCGCACTTTTCCTAGGTACTAACATTTTTCCGACGAAATAATTTTAGTTACTTGAAAGAGCTTTACCCTTTTTTTGCTTTTAATTTCCGGATATCTATCCAGTAAACCATCAAAGCCTTGTTTCTTATGGAAACGTATGCCCTATAAGCAGGGCCGGATTTTGGCTTCATGCCGCCCCAAGCACTTGGAGTTTTTAACGCCCCCATCCCCTCCATCATATACTACCCTTTTCTTAGCTGCAAAATAAAAGTATGGAAATTATAAATGTTACATGTGATAATATTTTTCAGTTGAGTAGCCTTAAAAACTACAAAAAAAAAAAAAAATCGTCAAACGCATGATTTTTCACTACGTTATTAATGATCCCATCAAATTTAAATATACACCACATCAAAACCGACCGACTTTAGAGAACTGGATGATTTAGCCTTTATGTTCGGAGTTACCGATAGTACGTTCCTGCTCCCTGCTTTTTTGGGTTCGGAACTGAAAGCGCTATCTAATATGTTGACCCATCCGGAAAAGGGATTACACGCCCCTCCTTCCTTACTAATGCCCAACGTGCAAGCTCACATTCGCGATCCTTTCCCCTCCCCTGGAAGTTTCTAGAAAATGTGTCAATAAGAACTTTACTGAAAACGTGCATATGCGTAAGAAAAGGGACGACGGATACAATGGTACAATGGTACCGGTTCGCAATATTCTCAGTCTTTTATTCTTGCGAAAAAAAAAAAAAAAAAGTCACTTGCGTGCTTGAAAAAAAAAATTACCTGAAATTTTCAGGTTTTAGTTGAGATGCATAAAAAAATTAATATGAGGGAATGTGCAGTCGCTTACTTTGCTTATTGGTAAAAACGAGCCTGCCTATACACTGAAGAGCTATTGAATTAGATACCTGTCTAGTAACGTGTAGCACCACCTTTCACACTGATGTCGGCCGCGATTCGTCACGGCATGGACTCGACAAGACACTGGAAGCATTGGGAAGCCATACGGATCCACGACCACTGAACAAGCTCCCACAGTTCACGAAGGTTTGATGGAGGAAGGTCAGAGCCTCGAACATCTCTCTCGATGGCATCCCAGATGTGCTCGATGGGTTTGAGGTCAGGTGACCTAGCTGGCCAAGGTAGCGAGGTCACGTCGGTGGAGTGTTTATCCAACTATTCAGATACAATTCGGGAGCGACATTGTGTTGTTGCAGGATGAGGTCCGCAGTGGGATGTTGAAGACGCACAAACGGGAGCAAATGGTCGTCCAGGATATCCCGGTAACATTGACCTGTGAGGGACAATGTCACACGTACCAGGGAGGGTCCCATTTCAGTCCACATAAACAGTCCCCAGACGAGAATGCCACCCCCACCAGCTTGAAGAGTACCCTGCTGGCAAGAAGGATCCATCGCTTCATGTGGTTTACGCCGTACTCGTATCCTGCCATCCGCATGTACTAACGTGAATCTCGACTCATCAGTCCAGGTAACAATTTTCCACATGTCTAGGATCCAATGGTGATGTTCCCGCGCCATTGCTAATCTTTGCACCCTGTGATGTGTGGTCAGCAGCGGTACCCTCGTGGGACGATGGTTTCTGTACCCCATAGCGATTAGATGGTTCTGGAGGGTGTGGCTGCTTACACCTTTTTCTGCAGCAGCGTTAAATTGCCGAGTGATTTCTTGCACTGTGGCCCGTCTATCCGCTGTTACAATGCGAGCTAGCTGACGATGACCCCGCTCATCCACACGCTGTTGTCCACGGCAGTTGGCCCTTGCAGGGATGGTTTTACCGGATTGGATGTGCTCACGGTGCAACCGTGACACAGTGGCTCAAGAAAATCCCAGTGCCTGCACGACTTCCGAGATGGAGTGACCCATTCGTAGGGCCCCGACAATTTGCCCACGATCAAATGGGCTTAGATCCTTCGTCTTACCCATACTGCGTCCGACTCTTACTGATTCCCGTCGCATCACTCCTTATATTGTGTGATCGCTGCATACGTCATGTCGTTTCCGTTTACAGGGCCGCCCACAGCACCACATTTGCATAACGCCAGCTGTCTCTAATTCAATTGTTCTTCAGTGTAAAATGCACAGAATGATTCACACAAGCACGAGATATCTCTCGTGCTTGTGTGAATCATGTCAAGAATTTAGGGAGAATAGATATTTAATTTCTTTCAGTATTTCCTTAGAAAATTTTTATTATTTTTAAATCAACGGTTTAATTTTTTAACCCATTTTGCAATATCAATTTCTTTGAGCCGAAGTCCGTTTCGAAGAGTTTGAGCGGATTCACCTGGCACAGGAATCATTTGGTTTTAGGGATCGACAAGTTAGGGGAGTCGAGGTTTGTCTCTGATCACAGCGTTGCCATGATGGACGTCTGTCTGCCGAGGGAGAGGGAATCGGCCCGGTTAATATTTCGACGGTTGCACCAGTTTACATCCGTTTTTATTTAAAAGCAGTTCTGTGATGCGCGACTGAGTCACCTCTGATTAGGAATGTTCTCTTTGGTTGTATTTATTCCTTAAAAGTTGATGTTTTTGAAAAATCAGCGTGGTTTTCAATCTGCAGCAATAGCAATATAACAGTAATTACTCACCAATAACGTCCAGTAACTTATAAAATTGCTCAACGTATTGGTGGAAACCTGTATCTTTCTTCGATGCGTCGCTGTGAACCTATTGTTACGCCAAAAAACTGAAGAAACCGCACTTTTTCATCCGCTGCAGTGCAACGACCTAATCGTTCGGTTTTGAACTAAATGCCCGCAAGATGGCGTTACATTAGTTGACCTCTTTCGCATTCGTTTACCCGCCTAGTTTAACATCAGTATTTTTATTTTCCCTGTTAAGAAAATTTAAATTATAATAACTAGGTTTTTTAATCTCCATAAAGTTCATTTAAAGGTTGGAACTCAATTTCCTGTGGTTTCTTCACAAAATATTCTGTTTCGTATTTAGAACGATCTGTTTTGTTCATCCTAGCATTAGAAACTGATTTTAATATATATAGAAGTTTTCTTAGGGACAATCATATATCAGTCAATAAATAACTGTCAAAACGTATTTGTGAACAGTTGATGTATTATTGTTTTTACTGGGGTCAGAACTTGTGCATTAGGTTTTACTTTGGGTGGATGGATAGAATGGCTTGTAAGCATTCTAATGTGTGTTGTAAATTTAAACTGAAATCACTATTTGTGTTCAGGTATAATTTAAGAATGGTATGAGTGACTATTAAGTCATAGTTTTCGACGATTTTTTCGTATCAAAGGCCTGTATGTGTAATAAAGCTGACTTTGTGTTTCACTTAAAAATGACTTTACTTGTCGATCGCTCTCTCGATGTGATGAAAATGCAGGATTAGTTGCTCTAAAAAAAAGGAACGACTGTTTAGTGCTTATCTGCCGACAGGTCACGTAACTATCTTTGGCAGTCGACGATCGTTTATAAATACGACATGGATAAACTGAACTCAGTTTTTTATTATTTCATTTAATTCTCCTTTGCTAGACTATTTCTATTTAACCGTGGATAATAAGTTTCCAGACCCTAACTGGAAACTTCGTTTTTTAAGCGAACGCCCGGTGGAGAGAAATTTTGAATTTACTAAATGACGCTTCCGTGTTTTCATTTCAAAACAGTAATAATTTGGTATGCAAACAAGCTTATTATTATCTTCTGCGCAACAGAACGGAGTCAACTTATCTAGCGCCGCTCGCGGCCAATGGCTGAACGATCGTCATCACGCATTAGCACTGAAACGAGCTCGACTGGGCGGAGGGCACTCGATTTGTAGAATTTCTGTTGAGTATAACACTGACACTCCTCACCAATTCAACATCCAGTAACATAATGTTTGTAAAAGCGCTCGATGGTTCGGTGGAAACCTCGATGTTATTCGAAACATCGGTGTGAACCTTGATGTTTGGATTAGTGTCTCGAGCCGATCATAGGGTCCCTTTATGCGTTATCTCATAGGGCCGCGCTGGAGTGGCGAAGAACAAGTAGATAACAGATAAACCTTAACAAATTGACGTATTCGTTGAAACGCGTGTCGCTCATGTGGTGAAACAAAACAGTTGTAGCAGAGATGTTAGGATCTGCTAGTCAACGAGGATGTCGCGTGGACCCGGTTGAGAAATTGTCCTCTTCTGTAGCTAGGTAAAGAATTTGGTGGGAAGTTTTGGGATTTTTCGTTTGTTGTATCAATTCTTGACATGGCTACCACAAAGAAAAGTGTTATCAGACAGTTCTTCTTGTCCACGTTTTTTCCCGTAAATAATTGATCTCATAGTCACGTAATCAAATGATTTTGTTCTGATAGATAGACATCTTCCCATTCATGAAGAAACAAAATGTTTCCGTCGTAAAAAATGTTTCATAGCACGGGCAAATTCATCATTCCTAAAGGCCCTTTTTAATTAGCTAGAAAAAATAATCACGAAACGATATTCTCACGCGCTTCCTCTTTCACAGTGGCCAATAGATGGTAGCACAACAGCGCTGACTTGTAAATTGAGGGGAGAGGGCCAGAGTTCGAAGTAAAGTCATTGCCTTCTTAGTTACTTCTAGTACAGTGCCTAGAAGAGATAGTGTGTCGTGCTAGTAGAAAAACTTGCTGCTCGGAATCATGAAAGCGGTAGATGGCGCTGCCATCGGATATCACGTCGCTTTTCAGGGAGGAAGGATGACAAAGGCGCACATCTTTCTATGACACACACCTAGCTCGTCAGTATTATGTGTACTTCTTGAACGATATTTTATAAGCAGATAACTTAAGCTCATACGAACTAATCGACTCACCTCTTTCACACCCCCTCTTAAAAAAAGAACGAACGAACGGGGTGCCCAAGATACATTAATAAGCGTATCGTAGTTTAAGTTAAGCTTTGCACTGTGCTAACGTCAACATTAATGTCAGATATTTCAGAAGTTTTAGTCATACATGGTTACATTATGATAAAACACTGGAGACCGATATGCAGTTTACAATCACTGAAACATCAACTTACAGTATAAAATAAATATTAAAAATAAAGAAAATGTTTTGCCCTCAAAACCTTAACGGGGAAAAAGGGGGAATATTTTCTCAATGAGACATCGGCTTTATAATTTGCATTCCAATAATCCACTTAGGTCTTGAAATTCAGTAACCTAAAAACTTTATAAATTATTTAATAATGTACTTCTTTTTTAGCAATGAGTGGATAAATTTCTTGGTCAGAACATGGGATCAAGATAAATATTGAAACTTAATGCTTTCCATTTAGTTGCAGAGTGTTGATTTAAAAAGAAGCCTTTTAATGAATTGAAAATAGAGTACAACACAATTTCGTCAAGTTTCTTTTCAGCTCTGGGAATCGCCTTATTCCATTTGCTCAACATATCAGGAATTTTGGGGACAGCAAAGAGTAATATTTTATTTTTGCAGGATTTATAGCCAGTATTACATCCTGGCACAAAACAGCTGCTTTGCCTTTTCCGTTTTCTATGTTTTTTATTATTTGCTAATGCCGAGTTTCCCAGTCCTTTCATAGCTGACATTATTTCCCTATGATCTTATAACTGTTGCAGTCGATTTCAGTTCTGCTATAAAGTTTAACCACAGAATAGGTTTAACGCGTGACAGCCAATACTTGAACAACTTCTATTTCTTCACGAATAAAAAGTTACTAATTTCGGAAATAAATTTCGTTATAAACAATTCACAGTTGAATAAATCCAGCACACTAACACCCGAACAAGCCTATTGCGTTTTAGCAATCAACTGTTGAATTGCAGTTACTTTTCACAGGTAAGCAAAGGAGAAACATTTAATATGAAATCTTTTAATTTCCGTAGAGCATTTAGTTGTAAAGCGCGTATATGAAGTCAATTTAGATATGACCTACTTAATTTCCCATTTTGATTGACAGAATGGCACTGAACAGTATGACATTTTGTTGTGCTAACAGAGGAAAAAATTCTAATAGAAACTCGGAAAAGTCATCTTTCGGAGCATATGCTTATGCACACAGGTAAAAAGCCTTACCAACGTGTTGTGTGTTGCACGCAATTTACTCGACAAAGTGATCTTTCAAATCATTTACTCATACACACGGGGAAAGCCTCACCAATGTGATTTATGGTTCAAACGACTTGCTCGAAAAAATGATCTTTCGAAGCATTAACTCATTTAGACGGGTGAAAAGTTTCATTAATGCGATGTATGCTCTAAACGATTTGTTCGAAAAAGTGAACATTGGAAGCATTTGATCATTTACACTAGGCAAAAACCTCGCGAATGTGATGTATGCTCCAAATAATTTGCACTGTCCCTGTGGCGCAGTGGTCTAAGCGATGGCCGCTGATCATTCGTCCGAAAGGGGTCCCGATGAGGCATGGATGTTGTGTTTGTCTTACGGCACTGGCTCTCTCCTTGCCCTGGAACCAGTGACCCTAAATTAGGGGCGGGAGACTGCTTATTGCCCATTGAGTTGCTCAAGGGGGTCGTTAAACATTCAATCAAAAAAATATTTTGCTCGAAAAAGTGATCTTTAGAAGCATTAACTCATTAAGACGGGGGAAAAACCTCACCAATGTGCTGTGTGCTCCAAACGATTTGCTCGAAAAAGTGTTCTTTCGAAGAATTTAGTCATTCACGCGGGGAAAGCCTCACACACGTGATGTATGTTCCAAGCAATTTGCTCGAAAATTGTTCTGTTTCTTTTATTTATACCTCATGTCCGAAACTTACAAAAGTCCGGCGCATGAGGGACTGTTAAAGAACTGTTTTAGGAAACTGTTAATCTTTTACCTTATTTTATCATTTATTTGCACATTCATGCATAATTTTAGTAAAGAATTAAATTTTGTGTTTAGTTATTTTTTTCTAAATTTGGAAATATGAAATATTCATAAGAGTGGAACCGGTAATAACTAACATATCCTCATACTTCCATTCAGAGCAGACAACCAACTGAGGAGGTGGGAGCCTGCGCAAGAGTGACCGCTTGCAACAGAAAGTATACAATGTATCTAGGAATCCCCTTGAAGAACTCTACAAAACATTTAGGGTTCCTGTCAATGGCATTCAGGAAAAAAAATGGCAAAAAGTAGAATAAGCAAAATAATTGTTTGAAACAACAAAGGACAGGAAAGTCATGTAAAACAATAGCACAAGAAATATGAAAGATGATATTGAAAAAGCATCAATACATCGTTTACATTGCTATTATTAGTGACAGTTATTTTCATTTTCTATCTATAATAATCCCGTATGTAGAAAGACTTACTTTTTATATTTTAGTATTAGTCAGTAAATTGTTAAATAAGTTATTATATGGTCAAAATTGATTATTTATTTATATTTAAATTTTTTAACAAATAACTAATCCTATATAGGCAGTCCAAATAATATGTTTTTTAAGAAAAGGGCATATCTTTAAGGTTCAGATCGTTTAACATCTTAGCTACAAATATTTAAAATAAATATAAGTTTGTCCATAATTTTATTAAGAACTTTTGATCATTTCTCTTAAATAAATGGAGCCAAAGGCTTCAATTTATTAAAAGTCTTTTGAGCATCGTTATTTCTGGTTTCAAAACTCCACATATCTTCTAAGTTCACATTTTATAGCAATTTTGATTTGCCCTGTATTTTTAGATTTTTGTTCAAAAGATAAAGCGTTCTGTTTTTCCAAATGATATATTTTGCAATTGCAATTATTTACATGATGTATTATTAAATTTTTAGATTCAGAGCGGGAAAGAGGAAGATATAAGATTTGGTGAGTCGAAAATTTATCTTTATAATTTAAATATTGATGTCACCAATTCCAGATATGTTTTGAAAAGTTACAATCAACGAATAAATGTTCTAGAGTTTTGTCTGAACCACAGTAGGTGCACGAAGCATTTACTCATTCACATCAAGGAAAAGCCTCATCAATGTGATCTATACTCCAAACAATTAACAAACCATCCTCCTTCACACAGGTGAAAAGCTTCATCAATGTGATGTGTGCTCTAAGCAATTTGCTCAGAAAAATCATCTTTCAAGGCACTTGCTTGTTCATTCAGGTGGAAAGCCTTACCAATGGGATGTATATTCCAAGCAACTTCCTCGGAAAAGTAATCTTTCAAGTCATGTGCGTGTTCACAGGTGAAAAGGCAAAATCGTAATATCTCTATGATAAAGTAATATTGGGTATTACAGCTTAACAAAAATTTGCGCTCACTATCACATTCTCTTCATTTTAACAGAGCAGATATCTGTAAAACGTCACTATAATTAGGTTAAAACCCGTCACTAAACTTAGATTAGCATACACACAACTTTAAAACTACGAAATTACACGGCGGTTTTACCTACAAAATGAGAAAAACACTGGTACTTAGCTGATCCCCCAGAAGTCAGCCGAAATGCTTCCTAAATTCTAAAAATGTGGAAGTAGCCTTAACGGCCTAAACATTGTTAAATCCACTCACTAATAATATCGTTGAGAACAGTATATCAACGATTAATATAATAAAGAAGGGCAAATTTATTATTATTAAAAGCAAATTCCCAACTTCATGACTCGCACAGCACTAAAATCTATTGCATAGTCTGTTCATGTCAGGCTTAAGATGGCTGCAGTGACGTTTGCTGACTTCAATTGGATTGCATTGCGCCAACGGAGAGTGCTTTCTCCCCTTATTCCTACCTCCATGAAAGATTCTGACAAATAGATTTCCCTCCACTATCCTTTAATTTTTGAAAATTTGAAGTTTCCTAAGGCGGCAAAAACATGGCAAACAAACTTCCCACCACTGAATAGCATGAAGCCGATGAAAGCATCCTAACGTAACTTCCGATGCCAGCGCTCTCTGTCATTGCATGATGATTGGTCACAAAACCGTGAGAGACATCTTAGGGAGCACGTCACATTATCTCTTCTAGGCACTGTACACATACTGAACAGAACATAACTCCATAAAGAGTATACTATTGAATAATTTCAGTATGTGTATACTATTTATACTCATATTAATATAAATAGTATGCACATATTGAACGATTCTTGTGAGGGTCATCAATAGCAGGCTTGCTAAGGTGGCCGTTCATCTCATTGATGCTAACCAGATGTGTGGTATCGGGGAGCGCCGGATGCAGTGGAATACTAGGTGCATACGAGAAGCTATCACTTACCTGGGCGAGAAGGGCATTAAGATGGGGCTCTTCTTGGCAGACCAGAGCAAGGCTTTCGATAGGGTATCGCACGAGTTTGTCGGAAGATTGTTAGAAGCCCACGGCTTCGGAGTATTTGTCCGAAGTGCGATTGGGGCGTTGTACAGAGACCTCTCCGGGAGAGTCATTATTGCCGGTCGTCTCTCCCCCTCTTTGAGGTTCAAAGAGGAGCGAGGCAGGGATGCCACCCCTCTCTCTCTCCTTTTGTTTGTTTTGGTCTTGGAGACCCTTTTGAGAAGAGTTGCCAAGAAGGATAGTGTTAGGGGTTTTCCGGTGTCGGGGAGGGTGGAGTCCTTGAAGTACTTTGCGTACGCAGATGATGTATTCTTCTTCGTCGACTCGGAAAGGAGCTTCAACGGGATGCGGGATGCTTTCGCTGAGTACTGCATTGCGACCGGTGCCCGTCTCCATGAGGAGAAGTCGAGTATTATGCTCTGGGGCAAATGGGAGAGGTCAGCGGTTACATGTTTAGCTGTGACCGATGGGCCCGTTCGGATACTCGGTATCCAGTTTTCTAAGGAAAGGGTACGCGTGAGCACCTGGGTTAAAGAACGGTGGCAGGAGGTGGGCATTTCGAGAGTGAATCGGGCCAAGTTAGCTAATGCGCTTCTGGTTTCGAAATGCACTGTTGCCGGAGAAATTGAGTCCCCACCCGGAGGTTTCATGAAGCAGATGGAGAGAGCGGGCTTTGGCTTCATTTGGGCCGGGAAGAAGACCGAGGAATTGGCTCGGCCGGTCCTGTACTATCCCAGGTAGGAGGGTACTTTGGAACTCAAGCACCTTCCGACATGGCTCAGTGCACTCCAGTTTAAGAGTGTGAAGGGAGCCCTGGTCGCCGAACACCCGTGTGGACTTTTGGCCTCCTATTTCACGGGGTGGGACTCGTCCAAATACGTTCCCGGCCACGGATTTGTTGGCCCCCGGCGCGAGAGGATGCATAGGTCTTACCAGCTTGGAGGTCGCCTGCAGGACTTTGCGGAAGCTGACTGCGCCGGGAAGAACACGCAGCAGATGTACATTGGCCTGCTCCCTTGTCCTAGGGAACACGTCGTCAAAGATTTCAACGTTCCTAGGAACTTCTGTATGAGAGAATCTTGGATGAGCATTCACTCGACGGGTGTGGACTGCAAGAAGGGGGACTTTAGGTGGCGGTTGGCCCACAATGTCCTTCCAACCAGGAGTAGGCAGTTTCGGTGGGGTGGCATCTCTTCCGATAGGTGCCTTTCGTGTGCGGGCATTGAGGAGAGGTTCCATCTCTTTTGGGCCTGCCCCATGGTGCACCAGGTTTGGCAGGGAATCTGGACTTGGGTTTGGCACAAAAAGCTTCACGCTCTCCTGTTTCACCCGGCTAATGTGTTTTATCTACATCTTGCCCCGGCGGCGGGCAGGGAGGTCTGGAGGAGGATTATCACCGATGTCGGTTATAAGATGTGGACGAAGAGGAACAGGGTTCTGCATTCCCGGACGGCTAACTCGGGCTTCTCTCCGACAACGGTTATCATTCAAGTCAAGTGTGAGCTCCGAGACAGGGCGAGAGTGGACGCCCGCACTTTGACCGACCGAGCCGTTATGTATCGGTGGGGGACTTGGCCTCGGATTGTTACCGGGACCAAGAACAAATACACCTTTCATTGGGGTAACTTACCCCCTTAGTTTCGGCCCTTGAAGCCCAAGGGATCTCTCTGGGAGTGTTGGGCTTTTTCTAGTGTTATGTTTTTGTGACTTGTGTTTGATGGAGGGTGTGGAGGTTAGCCTCTGACCCTTTCATCGGTAGCTTAATCTGTCTTCTCTCCGGCAGAGGTTGGCGGTGCTGGCCGCTGACCGAGACGGCAGGAGGCTGTGTGAGTCGGGAGGAGTGAGTGGTTTGGTTCTGTCTCTGCTCTTTCTCTTATGGTGTGGTGTGAATGGATGGTATCTGAAGGGAGGGTGCTGTGTATTCGCTGCTTGTAGTGTGTCGGTTCCGTGCCATGGGTCATGTGAGTGCCTTTGTCCACCCGTAGGCCCGGTGTCCTGTCCGGGTCGCTGTCACCTGGTCACCTCTGAAGGGGACTTTTGTCCGCATACATGGACGTTCCGGGTGTACTTTCGGGTTGCACCCGCGATTCTAGGTGACCTCACCGGCTATTTGTGTGCGGGTCCTTTCGAGTTCTTCGGAGGATCTGTATGACTCGGGGGTTTGTCTGATGTTGCTCGTTTGGCCGTGGTGGGAGCGTGTGTGTAAACACCAGAGAACCATATCCAGGTGTTTATTTTGGGCGTGGTGAACAGTGTGAAGATGTGTTGCAATAAAGTTCGTGTATGGGGGAGGGGAACGTGCGAGTGCACATAAGGGCGCTCACCTCTCCCAGCCCCCATGATTTGGGGTTCTTATACGAAGACAAAGAAATAGGTAAAAAATATGAAATTCGCGGATAAATTTGATAAACGCGAAATTACAGAAAAACCCATAAAATTCGCGAAAAAAATCGCGAAAATTTGCGCCGGGACAGAATTATTGTCCTACGCCACCACCGAACTCAAATCGACCGCCATCGTTTCTTTGTTTCTGACTTATTGTGCAATAGTATTCCACAGAATTGTCAATTACATTTAAAAACAAAGAAGTTTTTCTTCCAGGGATATTTTTTATTTTGTACTATTTAAATTTTGGAGATTTTTATGGCGAAATTATTTTTTCCGGATAATATTTTAGGATAAATATGAGCATACCGTCACTTCAAAGTTCCCATTTTGAGCACTGGATGTATTGCTTTATGAATGCTATTTATGGAGTTCTCTAACATGTTCACTCGGGAAAGACTCTAATTTGGTTAATATTCTGACTGTATCTTTTTGGTTAATACTCTGGAATGCCATTGGGGAAAGGGATAAATACCAGTGGCGTAACTAGCACAACGTGCCCCCCCTCCCCCGCAAGATTTACTTTAGCGTTCCTAAGCGCAGCAGTTTTCCCAGGATTTTAAGCACGAGGAAGGATGCATTTTTCGCGATGTGTGTGTGGTGGTTAAAGGGGGGGCGAAGCCAGGGAGGGTGTCTGGAAAAGTAATGACGCTACCTAAAGCTCTGTAGTTTCCTTTTTAAAGATTTAACAATACGTGTAATTGTTCTGTACAAAACTAAAATAAATCACTTGAAGAAATGACCCTCTTGTACATGCGGATCTGCGGTTGCTGTGAATAAACGTTGGAGCCTGTCGTGTACGTAATCCTAGGTGACTGACTGACAATTTCCCCACATCCTCCATGAGGAATCCCCGTGTGGCCTCGCGTTTTTCCTCAGCAGCGCAGAGAGATGGTGATCGGAGACCGATCTTATTACAACTCGGGGCCAAAGGGCCGAATAGTTTCAATCTGCAGGACATTGAGTGCTTTAAAACTGTAACTTGGAATTTATTTAGGCAAAGCTAAATGTACCTTAAAAGAAAATATGAACCTTTGGGTGGATTATTTGTTTGTTTTATCTTTGTGCGTGTTCGAATTTTTTGTAAAAACTGTAACTGGAAGATTATTTTCAAAAACTATAACGCCCCTTGGTTACCTGCCCCCTCCCCAGCAGCTGCGGGGGTATTAGTTACATCACTGGTAAATATACGGATATCATTCAAACTAATGCTAAAAGTTATGTAAAAGATGTGTATATGTGTTGTTAGTTCGGGCACACAGCGCCACCCATTGGATTTGAAACAAAATAAGGTAAAATGTGTCACATATCAGCATAGCAGTTTTAAAATTTCTAAAAAGGCTTAGTCTTACAGCCTAAACAATTGTTTTGCTCCTGAAGAAAAAAGTTTGGCATTATTATTTTTTATATTAATTTTACTATCATCAGCACTGTTGGTTCAAAGTTGCTAAAACAGCCAAACCCGTGGCCCATATCATCATGGCCTTAGTAGAAATACAACATTACCATAAGCTATTTCGCGATTTCACTAACACGGAAAAGCACGATGGGATAACATCAACAAAATTGTAATATATTGAGGCGATCTACGGCGAAGTGGGCAAGTTGAAATCAAAAGTGTAATATTTGTAACACCCCTCTAACAGTTTTCTGGTCATCCTGCAAAGGTAGACACGAAGAAATAAAATGTAGAAATAAATGACAATAAATAAATGCAGTTTTGTATGGGCCCGTCGTCCTGACCCTTTTGCTACCACTTGGCTGAATCGCATTTATATTCGAGATTTTCGAACAGCTTACCCTATGATATTACATCTTTCGGGGATTTCACTTTCGATGAATTTACCTAAAGACCTGATTCTCGAAAATTCTGTTCTGCTCTGGAATGAATTCGTTTTCTGTGAATTCACCTGGAGCCAATGAGTGACTGTCCCCAATATGAGTATACTAACGTCTGCGGTGATTCGCGAACGCCAAATTCTGGACTTTCACTCAAGACGTAAAACACGCCCATCAAGTGATTCTTTGCGCTGTCTATCGGAGAGATGAACCCTAACATTCATTTCAAAACACCGTTAATTAAATGGGAAGAAGTTTCTTCATTGCATTCACGGAACAACATGTTACCCCCATATTACTGGTGATATGGAAACTTAGGGAATGCAGTATGTATCAGGATATCATAATTTCGAGCAAAGAGGAGTGGGATTTTTATTTTGAAAGTCGTTCTTTCGTTCTGTAATCCTTATTCCTATTTTTCTTTACCAGAATGGCATTTTATTTCTTTATCACTATTATTTTCAGGGTACAAAAATGAATGACCTCTTTTAAAGTTTTTTTCTTAATTTTTTAATTGTATTATGCCAAACCCCTTTTGCTTGAAATTTGATGGGATTCCGCCTGTGCACGTAAATGTTAAAAAACTTCAGTATTAACCTAGTAGCATATTTTAGCATAATACGTCAAAATTCAAGTTCTAACCGTTAAATAGTGGTTTGTGAATAATTACATGTTTGAGTCTTTTGTGGTTTTCAAGTTAGTTTAGAACGACCTTTTTAGGATTTTTCTGATGTTAATGAACCTACCATAATTTGACCCTTGTAGTCATTTGCGAAGTATTTCTGCAGCAGCCCCTTTCATCTGCGACAGCTACATCGGCTGTATTGAAAAATCTCTGTAACATGTATGCACATATTTTCAGCATTAAAGGAAATTAAATCCTAAAAAAACACTTGCCGTAAAATGTTTGAAAAAATAATATTAAAATAAAATTAATGGTGAAATTTTAAATTATGTTTGTCTGATGAAAGATAGCTTCCTAACCTACGACCGTGTTTCGCACGGTCTGTTGGGTTTATATCAAAACAACAGGTCTTGCATTATTAGGCCACTTTTGAAGTTCGCAACAAATAGTGCATACAGAAAGGACAAATTGACGTTATGAAAAAACAGCTGGGCTTCACAGGAACCACGTGATTTTATCCGTTTGAACTTTGATATCGCAGCAGAATTGAAGACGACGTATATGATACATACCGTTCATCTTTCCAGAATTTTTTGGTTTGCATCAGTGGCGTCGTTAGACCAATTTTTCGGGGCTCAAGCCCTTCGAATCAGATTAAACCTTTTCTCCCTATGTAATATTTTTTCACTTAAAAAAAAAAAAACAAGTGGCAGTTGGGAATTTTCTTAAATAATTTGTTGTCAAAGCAAAAACACCTCTTCTTCCGATCGATTCCCCATTTTTTTTTTCCGATGAGGGAGTAAGGTGTCACAGCAACAACGTTAAGATGACATTACTCCATAGAAGGTTACATTATTTATAGAAGGTTACTGAAGCTTCTTATGTCATAGCAATGAAGATAACAACAACAAAAAAAAAAAAGCATTACAATTGGGGAAACTTTGACCAAACCTTGCACTTTCAAAATGTTGGAAATTGTGTTGGGAAACGGACTGGAGAAAAACTTTGAACAATTTTACTATCGAACAACACTGTTCAAAGGAGAATCAGAGACAAGACCATTGAGATTAAGGATCAAATTGTGCAGGAGAGCAAGTCCGCAGCATTTGGCTTATTTTCAATTCAACTTGATGAATCGACTGATGTGGCATCGTGTTCCCAGTTGCTGGTGTTGGCAAGATATGTTCACTCAGGTGCATTTAAAGAGGAGTTTCTTTTTTGTTCTTCTCTTGAAACAACTACCAATGCCTCAGATATTTTGAAAAGGTTTCATCTTTCTTTGAATCAGAAAATCTTTTCTGGGATAATCAGGGCGCGCCAAGGGTATTTGCCGCCTCCTTGTACGAGAATATTTTTCAATATTTATTCCTTTTTACAGGAAAAAATTTCTTTAGCAACATTATTTTCTATTTCCGGTAAATTAAGATTTGATATGTTGCTGAAAATCTGGGGACACCTGATCAATGTTTTCAGATTTTCATCAACATTATCCACGTTTTTCTTGAAAGAAAAAATAAATAAATCGAAGGGATAATAGTGGTCAGTTCAGGAAAGGGTGACGATTCTTCCCTGGAGTGATTTGCTGTTAAACTTTTCGTAAATTTAGATTTCACCTCCCCTGGGTTCGATTTTTGGATCCAGAGAGAAAAGTCAAGAAAAAGTCACAGAAAATGCTATTTTCTCATTGCTATTTTTTTTTTTCTCCTCTTCTCTGCATAATGTACAAAATGAGTGTTTTTATTTTGTTAAGGGCAAGGAGAGTAGCAAAGGGCTACCCTCCCGCCGATTCAGTATTTCAGTATTTATCATCGCTCTGGGGACTTTTTGACTTTTTGGTTGAGTTCCAAGGTTAAGCATATAAATTGTGAAATAAGCATGTAAATTGTGAATACTCAGCCCAGCAGGAGGGAAATGTCAGTGCACATAAGAAAAAAAAAAAAGGAAGGGATGTAATATTCTGAGTGAAGAGTAGTGTAAATATTTTTTTTTTCTCTTTCTTTTACCTTTGTTGTGTGAACAAAATTGTAGCATTTGTATTATTCATTATCTAATCTATGAGTAGGATGATTCAGAAGTTAGTAGAATGTATTATAATTTTAACTTTGAAATTATGAAGTTGGTGAGGTAAGGCTGGGATGGACTTGATAAGTGGGCCTTAAAAAACGAGAATAAATGTAATCCAAATCAAGAAAAAAAAAAGGGAAAAGAATAATCTTTCGCCGGGGCAAGTAATTTCATAAGTGATATTTTTTTTGTTGAGTATTAAAAAAGGAATGCAAGAAAAAGAAAGCTGGTCTATGCTCAAAATAGGTAGTGAAAAACAAAATGTAGTTCTTTCTATGGTATATGATGTATGTATTTATATTTTCTGTAAGTGAAATGCAGTTCCTTTCTTCGTCCAACGGTCACTTTTTTTTCCCCCAAGCTCATTCCAAGAAAAGGGGAGTGCTGTTTGAAATTGTTAGGAGGTCGCCCACCCAAGAGTGAGCAGTTATTTACACAAAAAGGCCTTTTTCCCTCTCTACAACGCTGTGGTGAAATTCTCCGAACAGAAACACCACCCCGAGAAATTTCCCAGCTGGGTTCCGTGGGCTGGCAAAGAGGGTTTAATCCTGAAGAGTTATAGTACGTGCTGTCAAGCTCTGAATGGCAGGAAAGCAGGCGTGCATAAAAATTTATGTGTTTCCCTCCAAAAAGGCAAGAAGGGTCATATCAGATTACACGTGTGCCTGGTCGCTGAGAGTACCCGCGCTTTAGTTTTTCCCCCACCCTACCTTCCTCTGATTGTAAGAGAAATGTCACGTGGGCAAGCACGAAACCATTGCATGGTTTTGACCGGCTGACCAATGGGAGCAAAAGCGTCCCTCGTGGACGGCGCTGATTGGCTCTCTGTGTTCTTCTGCGAGAGAGCGTCGTTTTGAGTCTGGAAAAGAAAGGTCGAAAAAGAAGTGGGACGTGAGGAAAAGGAAGGGAGAAAGAATGCAGGGCAATTGGAAGATAGTCCTGGTCATCTGTGGTTATCCACCACCAGCCAGGAAAAAGATACAAGACCTCATCCCTGATCCAAAAAAAAAAAAAAAAAAAATTAAGCAAACAGCGGCTCTAAAACAGACTCCAGAGCATGAAGGGGGCGCTCTTTGGCCAAACCTGGCCCTTGCGCCAATAATATCCAACAACCAACCAACCATGAAGGGGCCCGGGTCGAGGTGTGCCTCCACCACCAGGCAGTTAGGCCTAAGAAAAAAGATATTTGCCGGGCCGTGAAGAGGTCAACCGATGCGTGCATCTCCACCCCAGACGAGACTTGGCATTCGATACCTGCAACCTAATTCATGATGGTCAATGACGGCTCCGGGAAGAAGGCATCCTAACGTACCAGTTGCACTTCGTCAGTGAGCGTATTCAAAGCATTCAACCTTCCAGCAGTTGTCAGCCTAAGACGTGATGATCCGACCTATTTGTGAATTCCATCACCGATTCCCCCTCATCAAGGGGTAAGTTGTATACACTAATTCTATTTTTTGGCTTTTTCGTAGAGCCTTTCCGTCTGCATGTCGGAGGTTATCCAGTTAAGATTCATCAGGAAAGAAAGAGGGAACTGTACGTGACATTGCTCTCACAAATGTAGTAGACATATAAAAAAAAAAAGTTAAACTCATAAATATGATTGTAAATCGTGATAGTTTACTCGCCTCTTCAAGGCGGGAATTTTCATGTTAAAATGTTAACACTTCAGTTCACCTGTGCATACCTGCCTTAAATATATATATATATATATATATATATATATATATATATATATATATATATATATATTGAGTTTTGTTGATAGAGAGAAAGATATAAGTAATCTTAATCTACACCTATATATATACCTATATAAATCATCATCATCATCATCATTGTCAACCGTTATCAATCCACTGCTGGACGAAGGTCTCCCCAAGTTTCCTCCACAACGGTCTGTCTTGTGCCAGTCTCCTCCATGCCACCCCTGCATACTTTCGAATTTCATCCACCCATCTCCCATGTGGTCTTCTTCTGGGTCTTTTCCTGTCCCTTGGAATCCAATCTAAAATTTCGGCTGTCCATCGATGATCTGTCCTTCTGGCAGTATGTCCAGCCCATTGCCATTTCAGGGATTTAACTCTGATCATGATGTCTTCCACTCTTGTCATTTTTCGGATCCACGAGTTCCTCTTCTTATCTCTCCTGGTTACACCAAGTATGCACCTCTCCATGCTGCTTTGAGTTGCCTGCAGCCTTTGTATGTCTCTTTTAGTTAAGGTCCATGTCTCTGCACCATACGTAAGCACTGGAAGGATGCATTGATCAAACACTTTTCTTTTAAGACATAATGGCATATTGCTCTTGAAAATTATGCTGTTTCTTCCAAAAGCTCTCCAGGCAAGTTTTGTACGCCGATTAATTTCTTCATCAATGTGACCCTCACTTGATATCTGCTGTCCAAGATAAACGTACGTGTCTGTTATCTTCAGCTTTTCTCCATCAATCGATAAATCTTCATTTCTTGTAAAAGCATTGGACATCACTTTTGTCTTCTGAAAGTTCATTTTTAATCCCACTTCTTTACTCTTGTCAGCAAGTTCCTGGATCATACTCTGCAGCTCTGATGGGGTAGTTGCAAAAATGACTACGTCATCAGCAAAATGAAGGTGGGTTAGATAATCTCCATTAATCTTTATCCCTTTGTTTTCCCAGCTCAGCGACTGAAAAACACCCTCCAATGGGGTATTAAAGAGCTTCGGAGATATGGTGTCACCTTGTCTCACTCCCTTTCAAATTTTTATGTGTGTTGTATTTTCAAACAGCCGAATCTTTGCACTTGCATTTTCATATATGTTATTAATAATATTAATGTATGCATCTTCAATACCGCAGGTTTTCAGAGCCATTGTAACTGCTGATGGTTTCACCGAATTAAAGGCTTTTTCATAATCGATAAAAGCCATGCACAATGGAAGTTCATATTCCCTCGCTCTTTCAATTAGTTCTCTCAGTACGTGGATATGATCTATTGTGCTGTAGCCACTCCTGAATCCAGCTTGTTCTCTCGGTTGAGCCAGGTCCAGTGTTACCTTCAAGCGGTGTGAAAGAACTTTAGTGAAGATTTTATAAACTACTGATAGGAGGCTGATAGGTCTGTAGTTTCCGAGATCCTCAATGTCACCTTTCTTATGTAGCAGGATCATTGTAGCGGTGTTCCAATCCTCAGGAATCTTTCCTTCATTAAGGCATCGAGTGAAAATTTGGGCGAGTACTGTTTCGATTTCTCCACTTGCTTCTTGTATGATGTCTACAGTAATTCCATCTTCTCCTGGAGCTTTTCCCCGCTTCATGTTCTTGATTGCATGTGCAACTTCTGCTGGAAGGACTGGAGGAACTCTGGTACTGGTATCTTTCATGATGTCTGGAGTGCATGTATCATCCCTTTCATATAATTTGGAGTAGAAATCTTTCACTCTTGTCAAAATTTTGCCTCTATTTCTTGTTACAGAACCATCTTCTTTTCTCAGTGCCATAATCTGTTTTCTTCCCTTACTGAGATGTCCCTTTGCTATCTTTAGGCTTTGGTTGTTCTCAATTGCTTTCCTCACTAGTTCACAGTTGAATTTTCTTACGTCTTCAGTGATACTTTTTCGTACTGTCTTGCATAGCTCTATATATTCCACTTTGGAAGTCACATCTTCTTTAGTTGTCCTCATCTCTCTTCTTTTTTGCATCAACATTTTCGTTTTTCCTGATAATTTATTTACATGCAACTTGTTTTTAGACCCAGCTAATTTTGTTGCTGTTTCCATAAGAGCTTTGGTTACTTTTCTGTTAACTTCAGAGATGTCCACTTCTTCCGATGTTAAGCCTTCTAAAGCAGAGAACCTGTTCTTCAGTTCCAACTTGAAGGTATTATGGTGTTTTTTAAGGTTGGTTATGTCAATAGATTTTGTTTGTCTTATGAGCTTGCCACGTTCAAGTTTAGTGTTGAGGTGCATCTTACATCTCACCAATCTATGGTCACTACCTGTGTTGAACTTGTTTAGCACACTGCAGTCTTCTATGACGAATTTTTTGTTACACATAATAAAATCAATTTCACTTGTCGTCCCATTTGGATGTCTCCATGTCCATTTCCTGTGTGGCTTTTTCTTGAAGAAGGAGTTCAAGATGAAAAACCCTTCTGCCTCTGCAAACTCAACAAGAGTATTTCCACGCTGGTTTCTGTTGCCGTGACCGAATTTACCTACTGAAGTTTCATTCTGTTGCCGTTGCCCTATTTTTGCATTGAAATCTCCCATAATTATTTTCAAGTGCTGCTTACCTTTATTATTTAGATGACGAATTTCCTCATAAAATTCTTCAATTTCTTCTTCAGGATGACTTGTGGTGGGTTCATAAGTTTGAATAATCTGAGCCTGGTATCTTTTCGAGAGTTGGATAACAAGCCGTGCAGCTCTGTCAGAGGAACTTTCGACTTCTACAACTTTATCCTTCAGTTTCTTGTTTATTATAAATCCAACACCACTAGTTCTGCCAGTATCTGTCCCACGATAGTAGAAGAGATGTCCACTTTTCAGTTCGATGAGATCTTCTCCTTTTCTCCTTACCTCACTTAGCCCCACGATGTCCCACTTGATCCTTTGTAGTTCCTCTTCCAATTCAAGAAGCCTTGAATCAGAAGATAGGGAGCGTCCATTGTACGTTGCCAAGGTCAGCATCAGATGTAAGGTCAGGTGATGCGTAACATCACAGCCTCTTTTTGACAAATGTCAACCCCGCCTTCTCGTGGTGCATCCTGTTCCTACTAAAGGGGCTCTGACGACCGCCAATAGCGGTATAACTATACCATCGGGATTAGAGGAAATTCTATCCCACACTCACCAACCCGCTTGGCCAGCGTGGTGAGTTATGGCCAAACCCCTCCAATATGACTCCACAACTTAAATCTCGGCCCTCAGTCTCCGGCAGCTGGAATGTACCTGGCCAAGGCAGCGGCCAGTGCGACATGAAGGCAGAGGGTGCTAAGAATCCCCGGAGGACCGGACTAGGCTGCCATCTGATGCTGACCTATATAAATATACACTCATAAATATTGGATCCAGAATTTTGATATTTGTTCAGAGAAGATACAATTTGTTTTGATAACATGTAAGCAAGCCACAAATGTAAATTAACGTTCACGCTGTGTTAACAAATGACATTATTCACGTGGACTCTGCCATGATTATATAAGATCGATCATTTGAATTACTGACTTCACATATGAGTGGGCCAGTGAAGCCTTAGCGAAGTGCTAAATAGTAAATGTATTAAACCTTTCATAGCAATATTAATATCTGTCCTATTTGTGCATGTTGTTATTGTTCTAAAATAAATATAGGCATTAGCCTTTCAAAAAAACAAATTTTAATAAGAATTGGCAATTCAGTTTTCTTGCTGTCTCTTAAATTTCTGAGCAATGGCACTCATCACCCAACGCTCCGACGTTGGCTACGAAGTCCCTTGGTTGTTGTTTACATAATGATAATGTCCTAGTAGGTAAAATAATTACGGTCTGATATTTTTTTTTTCTCATGCTTACAAACACGAGTTCATAAACACGGTCTCTTTGAGTTGACACATATGTTACACATGTACCAAAAACACAGGGCTGTAGTTATTCCTCGGTTGAAACAAAGCTCACAGAAACACTAACACAGGTGAAAACTCAGTTGTGCTATAACAAATATGACATCTCAAAGTTTCTTCTTATAAGTTTAATTTTAGGTTGTTTCAAAATGCATCTACCCATCTCCCAAAGTTAAATTTTAGTCGAAATTCAAAATTTCCCTTCAGATTTAATTTTGGCTACCTATTTAATAAACATATAACGTGGCTGAGATTTCCGCCACAACAGATTTTTCATAAAACACAATTGTCTCAAATAAAACTGAAGGGGGAAAAAATCTGTAGAACTCTAGTTCAGATGATGACGCTACGAATAATCCAAGAAGTCAGCTCCCCTCCCCTCTCTCTCTCTCTCTCTTTCTCTCTCAGGCAATTTACACAAAAGTCAGCTTTACGGGTAAAGAAGAGTTTCGTCATGAACGATGATAAATATGTTACAGCTTCCCGATGGCGGGAGGGCATGTGTATGTGTATATACACAGGAACGCATGCACGCACACACACACACACACACACACACACACACACATAACCAAGCAAGATAAGAAAAGAAACTTGTGGATAAGGAAAATGACAAAAGTGGAAGACATCATTTTCGGAGTAAAATCCCTGAAATAGCAATGGGCTGGACATACTGCCAGGAGAACGGACCACCGATGGACAACCGGAATTTTAGAGTGGATTACAAGGGACGGGAAAGACTCAAATGAAGGCCACGTAGAAGATGGGTGAATGAAATTAGAAAATATGCGGGAGTGGCATGGAGGAGACTGGGCGCAAGATAGACCGTCATGGAAGAAACTTGGGGAGACCTTCATATAGCAGAGAATTGATAATAGTTGACGATGATGATACACTGCCAGACAATTGCTAAGGACGGATGACAATAGCAATGATAGCAACCATAAAATGGAAGGCAGGAAAATGTGGAAATTAGCATAAGTGCGGGATACAGTAAGACGTGTTGTGCGTATGCAAATTTTGGAACTTGCAATTTTCAGTATGTCTTCCCGACATCACCTAGATGATTTTACGCGTGGCCGTATTATTGGCAAGATTGAAGAAGGGCGAAAAATAACAGATATTGCCAGGGAGTTCGACGTCAGCCACAGTGTTGTTTCAAGGCTTTGGAAATCATTTCAAACAAATGGAGAGTGTAGCAAACGTCACGGGGGGGGGGGGTGTTCGCAGTACGACACCTGCAGAAGATCGGTACATAGTGCTATCAACAAAAAGGCGCCGGCGCAGCACAGCTGGTGAGGTAGCAAATCAGTTTATAGCTGCTACTGGCAAGCGGATCTCCCGAAAAACTGTCGCCGGACGTTTGCATGAAGGATGACTATACGCCCGCCGTCCTGTTGTGTGCATCCCATTGTCCAGACGTCACCGTACCGCCCGTTTGCAATGGTGCCATCAACATCGCAATTGGACTGATAACGACTGGTCTGCTGTCCTCTTCTCAGATGAGAGTAGATACAGTCTATCGTCTGATTGTCGACGACAACTGATCTGGCGGGATAGTGGTACTGCATATTGTCCAGCAAACATATAGGAAAGGGACCAATATCCGACATGTAGTGTAATGGTATGTGCTGGCATCATGATCAATGGCCGTACGTCCCTCTATGTGCTTCCAACTGGGACTATGACTGGCCAACGATACATTAATGATGTTCTGCTACCTCATGTTTGCATGTTCCGTGGTGCTGTCGGGGATATATTCATTTTCATGGACGACAACTCAACATGTCATCGAACAGTCGCTGTCCAGGAGTGTCTTGAGAGCGAGGATATTCAACGCCTCGTATGGCCAGCACGTTCTCCAGATCTGAATCCCATTGAAAATGTGTGGGATGCTTTGGGGAGGAGTCTTGCTGGTCGTCAATGCCCTCCAATAAACAAGGACACCCTCATCCGTGCACTGACAGAGGAATGGGATAAATTACCTCAACAGCTGCTTGATAATGTTGAGCAAAGCATGACACGACGTGTGGAATCTTGCATCGCCCTCCATGGTGGCCATATCCCGTATTGACCTCTTACGCCGGAACGCCTGCGGACGGTAATTGCATTTTTTTACATTTACGTATTGTGCACAAAAATGGCCTGTTTGTCCCTTGAACACGTTCCAAAGCTTTCTGGATTTCAGAGCACAATAAATTGTCTTTCTTGTAATGTCCTGGCGTTCTGACATTATTTTATTTCACTTGGCATCCAACCACACTTACTTTTTTATGCGCTATATAGCCGTTTATGATAAGTCCTTAGCAATTGTCCAGCAGTGTATTTTGCAACTTCTTCACTTTTTGTGACAATTCCAGATAATTTTAGACGTCTCTGTCGATCTTGCTCGGGTTCATAGCACCCACATCGATGGCATTTATATTGGTAAATTGTTATGAGACCGAGACTCAATTTCAATTTTCTCTTTCCACACAGCAAAATCGTTCATACAATTAAACTTCTTATTTTCAAATGACAGAGATCCAAATGTTCTGCCTCAATGCGTGTATGCAAAGTATTCAGAGATTTAAACAAATATATATATCATCATCATCATCATCATTGTCAACCATTATCAATCCACTGCTGGATGAAGGTCTCCCCAAGTTTCCTCCACAACGGTCTGTCTTGTGCCAGTCTCCTCCATGTCACCCCCGCATACTTTCGAATTTCATCCACCCATCTCCCATGTGGCTTCTTCTGGGTCTTTTCCTGTCCCTTGGAATCCAATCTAAAATTTCGGCTGTCCATCGATGATCCGCCTTCTGGCAGTATGTCCAGCCCATTGCCATTTCAGGGATTTAACTCTGATCATGATGTCTTCCACTCTTGTCATTTTTCGGGTCCACAAGTTCCTCTTCTTATCTCTCCTAGTTACACCAAGTATGCACCTCTCCATGCTACTTTGAGTTGTCTGCAGCCTTTGTATGTCTCTTTTAGTTAAGGTCCACGTCTCTGCACCATACGTAAGCACTGGAAGGATGCATTGATCAAACACTTTTCTTTTAAGACATAATGGCATATTGCTCTTGAAAATTATGCTGTTTCTTCCAAAAGCTCTCCAGGCAAGTTTTGTACGCTGATTAATTTCTTCATCAATGTGACCCTCACTTGATATCTGCTGTCCAAGATAAACGTACGTGTCTGTCATCTCCAGCTTTTCTCCATCAATCGATAAATCTTCATTTCTTGTAAAAGCATTGAACATCACTTTTGTCTTCTGAAAGTTCATTTTTAATCCCACTTCTTTACTCTTGTCAGCAAGTTCCTGGATCATACTCTGCAGCTCTGATGGGGTAGTTGCAAAAATGACTACGTCATCAGCAAAACGAAGGTGGGTTAGATAATCTCCATTAATCTTTATCCCCTTGTTTTCCCAGCTCAGCGACTGAAAAACACCCTCCAATGTGGCATTAAAGAGCTTCGGAGATATGGTGTCACCTTGTATCACTCCCTTTACAATTTTTATGTGTGGTGTATTTTCAAACAGCCGAATCTTTGCACTTGCATTTTCATAGATGTTATTAATAATATTAATGTATGCATCTTCAATACCGCAGGTTTTCAGAGCCATTGTAACTGCTGATGGTTTCACCGAATCAAAGGCTTTTTCATAATCGATAAAAGCCACGCACAATGGAAGTTCATATTCTCTCGCTCTTTCAATTAGTTCTCTCAGTACGTGGATATGATCTATTGTGCTGTAGCCACTCCTGAATCCAGCTTGTTCTCTCGGTTGAGCCATGTCCAGTGTTACCTTCAAGCGGTGTGAAAGAACTTTAGTGAAGATTTTATAAACTACTGATAGGAGGCTGATAGGTCTGTAGTTTCCGAGATCCTCAATGTCACCTTTCTTATGTAGCAGGATCATTGTAGCGGTGTTCCAATCCTCAGGAATCTTTCCTTCATTAAGGCATCGAGTGAAAATTTGGGCGAGTACTGTTTCGATTTCTCCACTTGCTTCTTGTATGATATCTACAGTAATTCCATCTTCTCCTGGAGCTTTTCCCCGCTTCATGTTCTTGATTGCATGTGCAACTTCTGCTGGAAGGACTGGAGGAACTCTGGTACTGGTATCTTTCATGATGTCTGGAGTGCATGTATCATCCCTTTCATATAATTTGGAGTAGAAATCTTTCACTCTTGTCAAAATTTCGCCTCTATTTCTTGTTACAGAACCATCTTCTTTTCTCAGTGCCATAATCTGTTTTCTTCCCTTACTGAGATGTCCCTTTGCTATCTTTAGGCTTTGGTTGTTTTCAATTGCTTTCCTCACTAGTTCACAGTCGAATTTTCTTACGTCTTCAGTGATACTTTTTCGTACTGTCTTGCATAGCTCTATATATTCCACTTTGGAAGTCACATCTTCTTTAGTTGTCCTCATCTCTCTTCGTTTTTGCATCAACATTTTCGTTTTTCCAGATAATTTATTTACATGCAACTTGTTCTTAGACCCAGCTAATTTTGTTGCTGTTTCCATAAGAGCTTTGGTTACTTTTCTGTTAACTTCAGAGATGTCCATTTCTTCCGATGTTAGGCCTTCTAAAGCAGAGAACCTGTTCTTCAGTTCCAACTTGAAGGTATTATGGTGTTTTTTAAGGTTGGTTATGTCAATAGATTTTGTTTGTCTTATGAGCTTGCCACGTTCAAGTTTAGTGTTGAGGTGCATCTTACATCTCACCAATCTATGGTCACTACCTGTGTTGAACTTGTTTAGCACACTGCAGTCTTCTATGACGAATTGTTTGTTACACATAATAAAATCAATTTCACTTGTCGTCCCATTTGGATGTCTCCATGTCCATTTCCTGTGTGGCTTTTTCTTGAAGAAGGAGTTCAAGATGAAAAACCCTTCTGCCTCTGCAAACTCAACGAGAGTATTTCCACGCTGGTTTCTGTTGCCGTGACCGAATTTACCTACTGAAGTTTCATTCTGTTGCCGTTGCCCTATTTTGGCATTGAAATCTCCCATAATTATTTTCAAGTGCTGCTTACCTTTATTATTTAGATGACAAATTTCCTCATAAAATTCTTCAATTTCTTCTTCAGGATGACTTGTGGTGGGTGCATAAGTTTGAATAATCTGAGCCTGGTATCTTTTCGAGAGTTGGATAACAAGCCGTGCAGCTCTGTCAGAGGAACTTTCAACTTCTACAACTTTATCCTTCAGTTTCTTGTTTATTATAAATCCAACACCACTAGTTCTGCCATTATCTGTCCCACGATAGTAGAAGAGATGTCCACTTTTCAGTTCGATGAGATCTTCTCCTTTTCTCCTTACCTCACTTAGCCCCACGATGTCCCACTTGATCCTTTGTAGTTCCTCTTCCAATTCAAGAAGCCTTGAATCAGAAGATAGGGAGCGTCCATTGTACGTAGCCAAGGTCAGCATCAGATGGCAGCCTAGTCCGGTCCTCCGGGGATTCTTAGCACCCTCTGCCTTCATGTCGCACTGGCCGCTGCCTTGGCCAGGTACATTCCAGCTGCCGGAGACTGAGGGCCAAGATTTAAGTTGTGGAGTCATTTTGGAGGGGTTTGGCCATAACTCACCACGCTGGCCAAGCGGGTTGGTGAGTGTGGGATAGAATTTCCTCTAATCCCGATGGTATAGTTATACCGCTATCGGCGGTCGTCAGAGCCCCTTTAGTAGGAACAGGATGCACCACGAGAAGGCGGGGTTGACATTTGTCAAGGAGAGGCTGTGATGTTACGCATCACCTGACCTTACATCCTATATATATATATATATATGTGATATATATATATATATATATATATATATATCACAAATACAACACGTCACATTCGATAATACAGGACTTTGTTCTTCAGAATGATGGTTCCTAAAATGAACATTAAGATTTCTTTTACAAGTAAACGTTTTTTCACCAATGGCGCACGACTGAAAGGGCACAGTCCTTGTTTCCGAGGACTCACCTTTGATTTGCGATGGATGAACGTTATTTACGTGTCTATCCAAATTATATTTCTGTAAAAACGTTTCTTCGCAAAACGAACATGAATATACCTTCCTCTCAGATATCATACTTCTACTACTTGATGATTTTCATATGACTATAAAAATTCTGTTTGTAAGAAAACGATTTCTCGCACCTTGAACATCTGTAGTCACCCTTTTAGCACGTCTTTTGTAAAAAAAGATCTGGCTTCTGTTATCGGTTTGTCCGTTTGTCGAGATATCGTGGGTCCATCTGTACCCACGATATCTCTGCAACTATTAGTCCGATTTGAAAAATTCTTTTTGAATTCGGAAGCTTGAAATATGCAAATGATGATCCTTCATTTCGTATTTTTTTCACGATGTACAATTTCGCCGGTAGAGGGCGTAAATGCAGATGATATCGAATTCAAAAATACGTTTTATTCCACCTATTTGCTTCTAAACATCCGATTGAAATTTTTTTTTATCTTTCGATTCCATTTATGTCGAAGAGTATTTTAGATATAGTTACTTTTTCAAATTCCTCATAGATTTTCCGCTAGGAGGCGTAAAAGTAAATTACAATTTTCCCGATAACTCTTTTTCTAAAACTCCGATTTGAAAAAAGTTTTCTTCAGCGGATACATCTTCTGATGGAAAATCTTTTGCATATAATTTCAAATTTTTGGTAAAGAATACTTTGGCCACCAGGGGGCGTAAGCGTTAATTTTTGCTTCTGATGTATTTGCCTTCTAAAATATCGATTGAAAAAATTCTTTCGTGGACTGATGCCACTCACATCGATAAACCTTTTCGGAATATTTCCTTCTTAAAATATTGCACAGTTTCTCCGCCAGGGGCGTAGATGTACATCTTATTTTTATCAATATCTCTAGTTCTATGAGTCCGATTTGAAAAATTCCTTCTTTGTTGGATAGTGTTTTCCGTGGGACATGTTTTTCATATAAATTCGAAAATTTCAAGTAATTCATAGACTTCCGCTAGGGGGCATAGCGGTAAATTGCGTTTCTCCCTATATCTCTGCTTCTAAATCTCCGATTTGAAAAATTATTTCTGCACCGGATACAGCTCCTGATGGGAAATCGTTTGCACATAATTTCTAATTTTTGTAAGAAATGGTTTGGGCACCAGGTGGCGTAAGTCTTAATTTTCGCTTCTGTTGTATCTGCAGCAAAATATGAGCTCCTAAAATCTCGATTGAAAAAAAAGTCGTCTTTTGACCGATACTACTCATGTCGACAAACCTTTTAGGAAAATTTTCTGATTGAAAAAATGCATGGTTTCGCTACGACTCGACAGATTATTTGAGGGCACGTGCCTACTCAGCAAACCTGTCGGGGGAAGGGGGTAGATATCAAAAATGTAAAATATGAAGAATTTCTCGTCCGATCGTTAGATTTTCAGCATTTACAAACTACAATTGCAGACATTATCTCAGGGCATGAACCACTGAGCAAACCTGTCGGGGGGAAGGGAGGGTTAATACTAAAAGTGTAAAATATGAAAAATTTCTCGTCCGATCGGGAGATTTTCAGCATTTACAAGCTACAACTTGACACATTATCTGAGCGTATGTGCCTACTCTGGTAACCTGTCAGTGGGGGGGGGGGGGATACCAAAAGTGTAAAATTTTAAGAATTTCTCGTCTGATCGGGAGATTTTCAGCATTTTCAAACTACAACTGAAGACATTATCTCAGGGCGTGAACCAACTGAGCAAACCTGTCAGGGGGAGGGCGGGGGGTTAATTCTAAAAGTGTAAAATATGAAAAATTTCTAGTCCGATCGGGTGATTTTCAGCAATTGCAAGCTACAACTCGGCACATCATCTGATCGCTCGTGCCTACTCTGAAAACGTGGCGCGGGGAGGGGGACTAAGAAAAATCCTAACCTCCTTTAAGGCTGTCAAACATTTAAAAAAAGGTTTCGGCTATCTTAGTGTTTTAAATTTATCAAAAATTTGGCTATATTAACGGCGGGGAGGGGAATCCCCCGACAATGGGCGCCCTTGGTGCTCTGTAAGCATGAATATGATGTAATCCTATTCATGATTATGAGCTATGTAATCCCGATCCAGGACGACGACATTGTCAAGTTTTCGGATATTATGCTTGTCATAAAAACACCCAAAAAAAACGTATTGTCATCTTCAAAATTTGTGCATTGTAATATTTTTTAAAATTCAGTTATAATTGTCGTTTGTCTTACTGGAAACGTTTTCTCCATTCAATTCCCCTCACAGCGCCAAGAAACGGCAATTTTTGTACGTCCCCAAAAAATTTGTGCCAAAATGTCTGGGTGCCATAGTGCCCAAAAGTCCTGAACTCGTTGTGGCTTGTAAATGTTGAAAATCTTCCGATTGGACGATACATTTTAGAACAAAAACTCTTAAAAATGTCTAGGGCCCATGAATTAATATTTAGTGCTTAAGTAAAAGCGCAATGCTTGATTTGATACGTAAACGTTATGAACATGACATCGGCAGAAAAAAGACTGTCAAAAGGGCCTACGAATGAGGCATAGTTATTTAGTGCCTAATTAAGTAAAAGACAAATATTAATAACTTGACATGTTATGTAAATATTTAGTGCCTAAGTAATTTACGGCGAACATTTTCTCGGTCAAACTCATACTATTGGGCCAAGAAACGGCAATTGTTATACGGCCCCTTAAACGTTTGTGCCCAAATGTCCGCCCCGTCTTTCAGACAGAAAATCGTAAATATGTCTCAATTTCTTAATGATTATGAGATATAAGTGAAAAAATTTTGTGCACACCACTTGCTCAAGTAGGGAGAAATATAGGAACACCATGATTTTTAACGCAGCGCAATTTCATTGCTTGAAAAGGGAATGTGTCAAAATGTCCAGGTGCCCAAAAGTCCGAACCCCCTTTGAATAGCTTTGATAAATTTAATTTGCGTCAGAACGTATTCAAAAGACGTGCTTATTACACCCGAAAATTCGGTGTCATCTTTCTTGTTTTTTGCTGAAGACGATGAATCAGTGCTTTGCTCAGGATGAATATTCCTCATATGTCGATACAAATTAAACGACTTCATGAACATTTTCTTACAAAACGCGCAAGAAAAACAATCTTTATTCTCCATCCAAGGTGCATCAACAATATTACCATCCATCGTCCACAGTAGATTAGAGAAAAAGTACAGGTGATATGAGAAAGTGAAGTTTAAGCACTTTGCCGAGTCTCGGGTACAGTGCTCTTCTAGGCACTGTATCTCAGGCATACGTATTACAGGGAATTAGGATTGTTATCGACTGTCCACTCCTAGGCAAAGAGTGCCAGGTGGTGCCAGACCAACAGATGGGGGAAAATTTCTAAGTCTCGGGCATGCGCATTACAGGGAATGAGGATTCAGCCGCTGTAGGACTGAGACGCTAGTAGAGTTGACTGGGTCGTAGACAACCAGCACTTCGAGCCTCAAGGCCAAAAAGTTTTCACAATGTAAAAAAATAATAATATCTTTCTCCCAGCCACTGACTCCAATGTATAAGATTGATATAATACAAAAACAGACGCAAAATGAGTTTGTCTTCGTATAACACCCCCAAATCATGGGGGTCTGGGAGAAGGGAGAGCCCTAATGTGCTCTCGCACGACGTCCCCTCCCCCATACACGAACTTTGTTGCAACACATCTTCACCACGCCCAAAATAAACACCTAGACATGGTTCACTGATGTTTACACACACTCCCACCAAAGAATATCTAACTGATGAAGCGTTTACATTCTTTGCTGCAACAATTGGAAAAACAGGTTTCTTTGGTCCTTTTACAAAAAGCAACCCTTCTCTGTGTGGAAGGAAGTGAAAATGTCCTTTTTAAAGGATCCTTACTTGATGTTCAACAAAATTTAAAAAGTTAAAAGAAAGTATCTATTAAACATCTGAGTTTCCTAAAAGAATGAATGAATGAGTTTCTGAATAGAAAAATAAGGTAAAAATTAATAGATTCCTTAACAGTCCCTCATGCGTTGGCCTTTTGTTTGAGTCGGACATGAGGTATAAATTAAAGAAACAGAAGAAAAAAGTATTTGTGCTGAATAAATAGAATAAGATCTCTAAACTCAATGCACTGAGGTTTGCTTATTTAATAACTTTTTCTGGGGGGTTTCCACTTCCTGTGCAAGTGGCAAAATTAAAACAGAATTTCCGTTTTTATTTAGTCATCAAAATAGCTGAAAATCGAGTTGCTAAACAAACCCCCCAAGTTTCATTGTATTTGTCTTTCATTAATAGAATCAACGTATTGTATCTCTTGCCCTCGAAAAACACCCCACCCCCTAAAAAATTAATAAATAAACAATACTTATAACATTGAGTTTACATATCTTGTTCTATTTACACACAAGTACCTTTTTTTACCATTGCAAATATCTGTTTCAAATAGTTGGAAAGAACATAGTTTCAACTGTTATAGTTTCGTAAGCAACTAAGTACGTGATATATATATTGTATAGGTAAATCAGTGCATATTTATTGTATAGATAAATCAGTGCCGTGAATTTTAATTTCTTCTGTAAACTTCATACAACATGTATCACATTATCAAGTCAATAATGTAACACATACTTTACATTTTTTAATAAATTTGTGTCTGGATTTGTTGCGAGGAATATGGTTATCTCTGATATCGTTTTGAACAACTTACCAATAGTAGTATTCGATCCAAAGTTTAATAAAATTGGAACTCAAATAATGTTTTTTTATGTTTCAATTTACCAAAAAATTTTGTTCTGGAAATCAGGGAATTTCATTACTTTAATCTTTTAATCGCCAGCGAGATACGAACGGGACAGCAATTTAAAATCCTTACTGAGAGAGAGAGATGTTTCCTGGAATGCTCATGAACGATCGAGCGTTCTAAGGAGCATATAATTGTTAACATTTTACGGAAAAGTCACGAAAATTCAAGAGTTTAATTAGACATATAATTACGGAGAAAATTTGGGTCCAGTAATGTATTTGTATTTATCAGCCTTGTAACGCGTACATTCAATGCGAGATTACGCATTTCCCGATTAAAGTTGACGAAGCTTCCCCAAAACCCCATTTTGAAGAATATTCACTTATATCTAATCTGTCCATGCATGATATTAATAACTTTTAGTATAACTGCAGGATAACGAAAAAGATATCTTTTTGGTAAAATTTTAATGAAATTACTATACTGCACGGAACGAGAAGCACGTATATCTATGAGCGTAGTTCACAGCAATAGCATCGAAGCTGTCTTCAGCGCCCTCTGTGATTTCAAGAACCCTTCTGCTCAAGCGCAAGGCACACTATCTCTTCCTGGCTCTATGACCGGGCAAGGCTAACTGGAATTATCAACTGTAATTTTTATTGCTCAAGGCTCTGTGACTTCGGCGATCTCTATGGGGATTCGCGTACAAGAAAAATGCCACTGTTCGTCGCTAGAGGGTGCAGACGCCGACCTCTGTTAGTGTTTTTTTTTTTTTTTTTTTTTTAGCTGATCGTATTTAGTTTTTTATGTGCCGTCCTGTTTAAACGTGCATTATAGCGAGGTAAATCGAGTCTGTTTTAATCTATTTTCGTGAAGTTAATCATTTCAGTTAAGCAACTGTATGAACGCAAAATAAAGTGCAGCATTTATTTCATAGCTTATATCGTACTCAAATTGCAAAAATTTTCTTGATTGAATTCAGTAGCTACCATGGTGTACTGCTATGAACCTTATTGTAACTCAAAAAAAGGGAAAACCAAAGGTTATTGAGTATAATTCGGTTATTGTTTATTGAGTATCTTCGGTTATTGTGTGTCCAGGAATTGCGAGATTGCTGAGTTGGCGTTCCAGTGAGGCTTATCGGTTTTATCACACACACTGTTTGGGCGATGTTCCCTATTGCAATTTCGTTTCGATTCGATTATTTCTGTTACATTTTTTATCTGATTGCCATACTTTGAATGTTTTTTCTCTATGTTTATTGTGTGGCTTCGCCACATGATTTGGAAACTTTGTGATTGTGATATTTCTGGTTTGGTTTTTGAAAAATAGGTAAGCCTTTTATAAGCTTGTATTAAGAACTGTAGCTGCGGTGTGATGTAATAGTTCATCTCCTTGCAGCACTTGTCTTAATCTATCCTTCCCAATTACAGCCTATCGGATGGAGGGGGACTTAATAGAAAAATTTTGAATATGCAAGATTATGAAAATATAAGAATGTTGTACATATATAAAACGCTTCTACGCTTCGCAATTCCGAATAAACTTTATTTTCCCACATTTAAAGACAAAAGTGCTGGATTTGTTTCACATTTTGAGAAAAAATGTCTTCATGAGAAATTTCCAGGGGAAAAATCCCTAAAAAAGTTTTTCTGAGACATTCTGAAGTTCTGCCATGCCAGACTTGTTCCATTAGTAATATAATTTTAGACTGTTAAAGTATAAGACTTCCAATCGTTAAAACTACAGAGACTCCGGAGGAGGAAGAGAATGCTAATGAATTATTATCTGTAACAGCCTTGGGGGTGGATTCACTGCATTCCATACATTGTGTTTGGACATTGCAATCAAAATAAAACTAAGCACTCCTATTAGAGTTCCACCTTTAAAAATTTCGCACAATATTATCCCGACAAGAGAATGGTTGTATCTAATCCTAACTGTAACTACTGTGGCTCAGAAGAAACTTTTCAACATATATTTGTAGATTGCAATTTTGCTAAATATATCTGGGAGTGGTTACAACAATACTTAAATTATAGACATAAATTTACTGCGCATCATTTTGTACCATGTACCGCTAGACTGCTCTGAATCTAAAAACCTAACAATTCATTATTTAATAGCAATACCAAAAAATAATATATGGGAAAATCGAAATGCCTTATCTTACGAACAAAAATTTAAATAATACGGAGCATATTAAAATAGCTATTAAATGTGATCTCAGAAGAATACTGGAGTTTGAAACTATAATGTTTGGCGCTCACAAAGCTTTTAATAAACGGAAAGTACCAGTAATATATAAAAAAGGAACAAAAGTGCTATATAAAATAATAGAATACAGTATTTAAAACTAAAATAATATTAGTAAAAATGTGAAATATAATAAGACTGAAAAGTATAAATTAGTAAACTAAACTCGGTACTTCTTCCGCGAATGTAGCGGTCACGAAGTTTCCTTTTCGGCGAAAAAAATAGATGTTTTACTTCATAAATACTATTTATGGAATTCTGTTACACGTTCAGTATGTGTGTCTTATTGGAAGGAAAAAGTAAAATCACGGTGATGCTTACAAAATTAACGGGCAGACGTTATGTAAAAAATGAACTTAATCTGCCAGTGTGTAAAGTACTTTCAGGCACAGTGCGACGTCTGTCGGATACGAAACGAACATTCGGTAAAACGTGTCACCGGTGAACTGTACATTCACCTACTAGATGGCGCTACATTCGCGGTCAGGAACGCTCCTTAATCGGAAGAAGTACTATGTTTGGTATGTTCAGTTCCATATTTCCGGAAATACAGTTTTAATGAGTTTTTTAAGTGCATACGAACTACGCAATTAACACCTTTTAAACTACAAAAATTTTTGGTTAATAAATATTTTAATGTAATAAAAAAAAATCTTTTGCGATTTTTCTTACTCCATCAATGGATCATTAGGGTAGCTCTTTTTCTTTACTCCATCAATGGAACATTAGGGTAGCTCTTTTGTAAAATTACGAATTCGTTGTTTTTTTAGCAGCTGAAGAATTTTAATAGCAAGACGAATCAAATGACTTCTCATCTAACTCTTGTTTATTTACATGTCAAAATATTCTAAACAAGATCCTACGGAACGAATGGATGAGATTCCGCACCCAGGAAATTCCAGTTGGAAATTTTCCAGACAAGAATCGTTAGGGGTCGGCGTTCAGCGCCACGTTGGCAGAAATATAAAACACTACCTGTACGTTGACGGATAAGGAGTGACGGAGACTTGAGCAGCAACATCAATAGTTGATGATCCCATTTAGCCGTGGACTGGGTGTCACTTACCATGTGGAAGACTTTAATCGCTTATCAAATGACTTCTCATATAACGCTTGTTTATTTACATGTCAAAATATTCTTCACTAGATCCTACGAAACGAAAGCTTAGACCACTGCGCAGCACGGGTGGCGCAGTGGTCTAAGCGATGACCTCTGAGCATTCGTCCGAACGGAGTCCGGGTTCGAATCCCGGTGAGGCATGGATGTTGTGTTTGTCTTACGGCACTGGCTCTCTCCCTTCCCTGGAACCAGTGACCCTAAATTAGGGACGGCGACTGCTTATAGCCCATCGAGTTGCTCACGGTGGTCGTTAAAAATCCAATAAAAAGGACCAAAAATAAAAACCACTTTAATTTGGTATTTGATGAGTTTTATAGTTCACAGTTCTGCCGCTAGATGGTATCTGCGTACTTCGGTTTGTAACAAGGAGGATAGAAATCCTCCTTGGTTTGTAGCTGCATCTCCACGACTAAATATCCTACTGAGAATTTTTTTTTTTATTGTATGGTGTTTTCTACAATAGAGATGAGGACCATTTTTCTTCTTAAATATTGTACAGATTTCCTTCTAGGTCAAATCTTTTTTAGCTAACTTTGTCTCCGGGAGACGTATTTGAAAAGTTCTTTTCCTTTAGCATAGCTTCTTCCATGACGAATATTTTTCGTCTATTTTCAACTTCCCCATTATGCAAAATGTTTTCTCTAGAAGGCGGCGTGGAATTATATTATATTTCCTTCTACATATTGGGGGGGGTCAGCGTCATTTTCTTGTAGGACTTCCGTCCACAGGGAGTAGAGTTTAGGTCCCAGCCACCTACAGCGAGAGCGCCTTTTGGGCAGGACACAGAAACGGAAGGAATGAGAGCAAGTCTAGCGACTTTTGACAGAACAGTTTGTAGTTAGATTAGAGTACAGTAGATGGCGCCACCGTACAAGCACGATATTGCACATAGATGGGTGAGAGAATTTCAGGGAGGACATAGGAAAGGATACCCATTTGGCCAGCGGGTCCAGCCTGGGGGCCGTCACTTTACGTGCTCGTTCGATGCACGGCGGATATTCAGCGATTGTTAGTAAATCACACCATCTCTGAAAGATCAGCCCAGGCCTGAAACACTAACCACTAAGCCATCCGCGGCTCACCTTCTACATATTTTCTTTTAACTTTTGGATTTGAAAATCATTTTTCCACCTATTTATTGTTATGAGAAACTTTTTTGTGTTCCATTTGTTAATTTTCGTAACACACATTTTAGCCGCTGTGTAAGTAAGTAGCTTTTTCTATTTCTGAATGGATTATCAATTGTAGAAATCCGGCTGATTTGTTTCTAACCGGTTTCATTAACTTTGAATAAATGTGATAAATTCGGTTCGTCTAAGAAAGGATTCAAAATACGTGCTCGTTACAACGGAAAATTTTGTGTCATCTTTCTTGTTTCATAACAGAGTCAGGAGAGGAAAATTTTATGCCAACTACAAAACATTCTGGCATTATGTAAAGTGTATTTTTTGCATTCAAGGTTGAAAATTTAAGTGGTTTTACTTTTTGTGTGCCATAATTCTTAATTGTTACATATTTATTTGCTTACTTATATGCTGTATTTTTTGTTTGAATGCAAAAAGTCATTAGACACTATCATAGGGCAGCTACTGGTACGTTTTTTGTACGCGACTGATCGCCAGGCATTCAAAGAATCTGGGACTTAGTTCGGTACACGAATAAAATTTGCATATGATGAACTTTGGCTAAAGTGTTTTGTCGTACTTTGTATGTATATAAAACTAGTTTAGTAATTTTAATTGCAACGTATACAGTTGTGTTTCGTGTAATAGAACGCAATAATTTTGTTTTTGCAGAAAACACTTGTAGGTTCCAAAGAATATGAATTTTTAGAACGTCCATAAGACGTAGTTACTAATGTGGAATTTAGAAATTTCAATAATGAAAGCTAACAGATTTTTGAAAAGGAACTCGAAGAATTTGTTTTGCGGAAGGGGGGTCCAAGTTTTTCCTGTACGCCACTGATGGTCATGCTTGCTGTTAAAGGAAGGTTAATATAAAAACTTCGGAAGTGATTCTCATCTTTCAGCTGCTTATTTCTACATTACTCAACCAAAGACTTGTATTTTAAAGTGATTGCTCTTAATTCTTTAACTAATTACTTCTCCTTTTCATTTGATGTCATTACTTCTCGTTAGAACTTGTAAACCATTAGTTTTGAGTTTCCCAGTAACAGAAATGAGAATTTTTGCAAAAAGATTTGACATCCGTTAAGAATTTGTGGACAGTATGTGTAATTGTGCAGCTTCGGCGCTGCAGGTTGCCTAGTGGTCAACATTCGTGACTACCACGGAGAAGACCGCAGGTTGGATCCCAGTAGGTACGAACGCTTGAACCACTAATATCCCCCGTGCGTCGGATGGGTATATTAAGCCGTCTGGCCCTGAGTACTGGCCCTCCGGTAACAAATAAGGGCGTATTCCTCCCCCTTTCTATCTTGCTTCCGTGTCCCTTTCCTATCGGACACACTAGCCCCGGATCTCTTAGCTTCCTATTTCTAAGGGTTGTTTAAGACCTAGGGTCAGACACTCCCTTCTTAAAATCCTCTACATATGATTTGTGCAGTTTCAGTTTTTTCTCAAAAAAATTAAATACAATAATTTTTATTTAAGGCTTTTGATTCAATGTCATGTTTGGAATGTCAATTTTTTAATTCGGACATTTCCTCCCGTGGAATGTTTAGAAGTGTTAGGAGTTTTAGATTCTATGGGATTTCTATACAAAGTCTCTGAACACCAGTTCGCGTCGCGATAAGGGACGCGTGACTGGCCGCGTAAACGGGTGAGTGCGCCGGCGCATAGTGCGGTGTATGGCGGCCCAAGGGGCGCTTGTTCTGGCCTTCAGGTACTTCGGTCATCGATTACCATAGCGATTCAAAGATGGCCGCTCGTGTAAGTTTATTAATAAATTTCTAGTGAACTCTCTGGTGGATTTGCGCAGGATTTTTGTCAATTTTCTTCTATTTTTATAGAAGACTTTTGCTCCGTCGCCAATCCGAAGACTCCGGTTGCGATATTTAGTTGTTAAGCTGCGCGTGGTCTACGTCTGTTGTGTTTGTTCCCCTGTTACTGGATTGCCTTTCGAATTTCAAGCGGGGAATTTTGTGAGCACTTTTTCACGTTTTCTTTGGTTAGGACTGTGTGTTTTTTTGTTTTTTGTTTTCTGACTGTTGCTAGCTTTTGGAAGGGGTCTGACTTTTGTTCTCTTCGAAGAGTTAGAATGTCTGTTAGGACTGAACCCAATAGGGCTAATGCCGTCGTGGTTAGCCATAAGGGTATTCCTGCTTCGGACATTTGTCTTGCCCTGTGCAATCACGTGGGTTCACCCCCCCCCTCCAGTATTTTCTTTAATTCAAGAGGTGAATAAGAACAAACTTGAAGTAGCACTAAATAGTCGAGATCACTACTTCAAGTTACTTGATAGCAGTATAGAGGACAATAACACTGTTTTAAAATGCACCCCCATGATTTGGGGGTCTTATACGAAGATAAATTTTCAATGCGGAAGTCGTTACCGCATTTGGACACATGACGGGAGCCCTTTCTGGTACTCGTGTTGTTACCATTGACATGAAACAAGCTGTCCCCAATTTCATGGAGGTCAAAGAGCAGCGCTGTATGAATGTTTATAGGGGGCAAGTCCGCGTGTGCAGGCGCTGCAATCATGCTGGGCACATAGCTGTGGACGGCGGAAAGTATACATGCAGTAATTGCTACATTTTGGGTCACAGGGAAGAGGAGTGCAAAGAACTATGTGGAAACTGCAAGTCACCACACCATCAGAGGAAGGTTTGTACCCAGAAGTCTTTTGCTCAAATGACCATAGGTGCAGATAACACCTGAAGAGATGGAGGAGTGCCACGCTGGTGAGGCGGAGGGTTCAAAAGTGTTGCCGAGGCTGCGGCCTCGAGTAAAACTGATGGGACCAAAAAAATAATTGCTAGCTCGGAGCAAGCTTCAAAACCTCCCAGGATCCCCGAGGAAGGTAATGCTACTAGTTCAGGTAAGAACAGTGTAAATAGCAATGTGAATAAAGAGCAATTTTCTGTTCCAGCGAAGGAAGGAGAAACCTTTCCTATCGGGGAACAGGGGTCTCTCCCCTTCAACTTCTGATGACGATCGGTATTCTAAAGTTACTAAGAAATCAAGAAATGTGTTTGTCAAATACCTTGAAGTTCTTAAATCTAGGCCCGTAAGCATCGTGGATGAGCAAACTGAGGAAAATATGGAGGTTGATGTTAATACCTCAGGTGCTACGTTTCCAGTGGAATCCAGCACGGGTGTTATTTCCATCGAAGAGGACAAACAGGCTCCCAGTAGTGCCCGAAAAGAGCCTGGAGAAAGTAGGGACTTTTCCAGCGATTGAGAAGAGATTTCTAGTGTGGAAAGTACTGATGCCTCAGAGAACAAAGAATATGAGTCTGAAATCTCTGACATCGGTTCTATGATTGAGAATATTATAAGTGAAAGCAAAAGTAATGATAGCGGCGATGTTTAAATATTTCCCGAATTTAGTTATAATAATATTCTTATTGAGGAGGAAGTGCATAATGAGTGTGTTGAAAGTGTTAAGTGTCAAAATGAAGGAAAAAGTGAAACCTAGTGTTTTGGTGAAATCGGCGGAACTTTGGTTTCCAGTGAGGACCCTGTGCATAGCATGTTTCCAGGTCTCCCTAAGGACCCTAGTCATTGGGACGAAACGGATATGACTGCAGCCGCCCTTCTGGCCCGAGGGGGGAGGTACACCTCCGCTGCCGTGGATAGCCAGGACGGACGGCCCTACTCCACCCTCCGACGGGCAGAAGCAGCCCGTTAGGGGTCCCGGAGGCTCACCTACGCTTAGTGTTCCCACTACTGCGGGCGGTGGCAACGTCTTCGCCGGTTCTGAGGCGACGCCGGAGGCCACCGGGACGTTCTGGGATCCTCCCGCAGGACCGCTGAACGTCGGCGTCGGTAGTGAGGAGGAGAATTAATGCTCTGATACTGGTGTTGTGAAAGGTAAGTTTTGGACTTGTACTGATACCGAAGTAGATGATGAGAATACTGGCGACTACAGCGTACAGCGCCACCTGTCGGCAACATTTGTAAGTAATTATGAAACATCTGTATCAGATTTTTACGGCTTTCCAAATAAACATACCACTTGTTTCATTCTTCTATCGATCTCCGTTTCCGAGTTATTTCATTTTAAAATCAAGGAGTCCTTTGTGGGACACCCGTTAAACAATAAAACTTCAAAGAAAAGAATGTGTTAGGTGTACAACTTAATTCTCGGCCCCTATCCGCAAGCGATCATACAACTTCGGCAAATGCAAATATCTGTGTGCGATAATGGCTGATTGCAGCGCCATCCAACAGCTTTCCATGCAACCGTAACCGCTCACAGCTGTAGTGACAGAAGGGACGAAAGTTGACGATGAAATCAATGTCGTTCGAGAAACAACATTTGGGGCACTGCCTCCAGTTCGCGTTTCAGCTGAAAAAATGTGCTGCAGAAGCCCAGCAAATAATCTGTGCTGCTTTGGGTGAGGCTGTTGTATCCTGCAGTACGTATAAAAAGTGTTTCCAGCGGTTTAAGCAAGGAAATTTCGATCTCCCTGATGCAGAACGTCCGGGGCAGCCACAGAAAGTTGACGATGAGTCTGGAACAACTGTTGGACGCGGATCCCTGTCGCACACAGTCAGAGCTCGCCCAAGAACTAGGAGTAACACGACAAGTCATTCCAAAGCGCCTGCACAAGCTTGAACGGATTGACAAGGAGGTCCGTTGGGTGCCCTACCAACTCACAGCTGCGAACAAGTCTAGGCGCTAAGATGTTGCTGTGTCCTTGCTCTTCAGATTTAAGAAGAAGGATTTCCCCCACAAGATTTTGACCTGTGATGAGAAATGGATCCTCTACGATAATCCTAAGCGGCGCAAATCGTAGGTTTATCCAGGTTATCAGTACTGCCAAACCGAATATCCATGCCAGGAAGTTATTGCTGTGCATATGGTGGGATCAGCGCGGTGTCGTACACTATGAGTTGCTCAAACCTGGTGAAACGGTCAATGCTGAGCGTTATTGTCAGCAACTCATTCGTGTGAGTGACGCAATGGAGGCGAAAAGGCCATACAACGGCAAGGGCAGAAGGTCGGTCCTGTTGCTTCAGGATATCGCGCTTCCTCACACCGCGAAAACGACTTTAAACATGATCACCGACCTGGGTTGGGAGATTTTGTCCCACCCGCCGTATTCTCCAGACTTCGCCCCGTCATATTATCACCTGTTTCGCTCCCTCCTGCAACATCACCTGAGTGATACGCACTTCACTTCTGTCGAGGAGGTCCACGCAAGTATTGATGGCTTTATCAACTCAAAACAGCCCTCTTTTTCCGCAGTGGCATTCGGCAGCTTCCTGACCGATGGCTCAAATGTATCCAACACCAGGGGATTATTTCCCTGATTAGGTACGTATTCGATTTGCTGTAATTTGCTGTCAACGTGTCGTGGCTGTGGCCGAGAATTAAGTTGCACGTCTAATACTTGTAACATGAAATTGTACCTTATTTCAAAACAAACCTTCTTGTAAAAACTTGAAAGAATGTGTTGAGAACAATATTGTAGGCATACTACTCCTTAAGTGCATTGAAGGACAAAGGTAGGATTACAAACCTCAGCAACAGCAAGCTGGTGTTCCTGCCTGCCAACACCACGTCAGTCCTCCAATCCATGTAGCAAGGTGTGTTTCGCAGCTTTAAAACTTATTACAGAAGGGAAGTAATGCTTCATTTATTCCAAGCCTTGGAACCAAAGCAGAACACATCAATAAATGTACTGACTGCTGTACGTTTTGGAAATAAAGCTTGGAGGAATGTGTCAACTATCACTATAGACCGCATGCATTGACGTCACGAAAACGATGTTCGCGTCACTTTTTGGTCTGCTGCTTTCTTGCAGAACAACTGGTGTACAAGTGAGATCAAAGATGCATTACATGGGCTACGTAAGTGGGTTATCTGGTGATCAAAAATGGCTTTATTCTGATAAATTAAAGTTATTGGGCAATTGTGGTGACCCATATGTAATTCCATACTCACTTTTCCTGAACAATATTGAGGTCTTGCCACGAATAGAACACGGCGATATTGTTAATTATTTCGTTTTTTGCACTAACGCTTTCACTCCAGAGCAAATGAAATCGTGCAAGTCATTCATAAAGATCTTCATAGAGTATTTTTAGATAGCGCATCAGTAAATCTATGAACATACCTGTTACAAAATGTAAACTACACACTCTAATGTTCCTTCGTTTTCGGTCATCAATGTCAACTCTGCTGATACGTGATAACCACAAATTTTGTCACTTCTGAATAATTTTTTTATTATTTTGATCCCACTTCGTTCACTCAGATGGTAATCTATAATAGGACACATCGTTACCTCTCCCACTTCGGTTACCGCAGCCGAAAATAGCACCTAACACCATCTTCCTTAACGCTCCACTATGCAAATCCAAGCAGTGTTTGTACACCAGTTGATCATCAGAACGTCTGCTAGGATGGTTTACCTTGCTGTGACGTCATATGCATATGGTCTATACAGAACTGTTTCCGGAGGTCTGGTTTTTCTACTGGACGTGTGGCATTCGAAGAAGAGGATGATGTGCTTCCTAAGGACTTGCTTCAGCACATCGGTGAGAATTCCACTGAAGCTGAAGATTTTATCGGGTCTGTGAAAGGCGGTTCCAGCACTGAAGAAAACGAGGCTGAAGATGACGAGGACGATAATGAAGAACATGTTTCAACAGTGAAAGAGATGTTGGAGGGTATCATGACTGAGCTAAAGTTACTAGAATGAATGGGAAATGTAGAATCGAGTGTAGCAAAAGCACAGACTCTAGAAAAGGACATTGAGAAAATATTTATTAAAACTGTTTGCAGTAAGCAGCGGCGCATAACAGACTGTTTTCATGTTAATTAAGGTAATGTAAAATTAATTTAGTTTACTTAATTTAATGAATATACACCACGTACAAATAATGTTATTTTTTAGATACATATTTTATTTTCTTGCTCACCATTCCACTCAATACAGGTTAAGGGAAGATACTTCGGTTTTAGTGAACCTCCGACATAGTGAACGAAATATGCGAGTATGGAGAGGCTCACTATAAACAGAGTTGACTGTATTTTCCAACGAGGCCATGAAACTGTCAAAATTGCGAAGGCATCTCGATACTAAACATAAAGAACATGCCACAAAGAGCATCGATTTTTTCAAAAGTAAGGAGCATGAGCTTCGGGAAAGTAAAAAAGAATGGTAAAAAAGACTGCAACTGGTTGTAACAATGGAAATGCAGTGAGGGCTTCATTTGAAGTTTCTCGACTAACAGCAAAATCGCACACAACAGCTGAAGAACTTACCTGCTGCAAAAATCGTGGTTTCTGCATTGACCAACGAGAAAGCTGTCTGCTAAGGACCTTTCCTTAATACTTTTATCAAATGACACAGTTAAGAAGCGAATCGACGGTTTGTCAGCCAACATCAAGGAACAATTACTAGAAAATATTCGCATGTCCCCCTATTTTGCTCTGCAGTTGGACGAAACCCATGATAGTGGCGTCGCTAGGAATGATGTATTGGGAGGGGAGGTTAAGCCCATCTGATATATTGGGTATATAAATAAGTTTTGAGGGATTTCCGTTCGGTGTCGTACTTATTACTGCTCGCATGTATTTTAAGGTGGCAACACTGCGATATCGCAGTACGAGACGCCAACTGTCAGAATCAGTATACTACGTTCGATTGAGGTGCGAAGACGTATTTGTTTTACTCGATGGAAAATGGCAACTTTCGTCCCGACAAAACAGCATTTGCGGGAAGTGTTAGTGCATTACTTTATTGTCAAGAAAAGTGCTGCCGACAGCTATCGCTTAATGTCAGAAATCTATGGTGAACATACCCCATCCATAAAAACATGTGAGTATTGGTTTAGACGATTCAAAAGGAACGATTTCGATGTCAGTGATAAAGAACGTTCTGGACCACCCAAAAAAATTGCTCATGCCGAATTGGAAGCTTTACTCGACGAGGATCCGTGCCAGACCCCCAAAAAAACTAGCAGCAGCATTAAATGTTAGTCAACCATGCATTTCACAACGTTTAGCTGCCATGGGAATGGTGCAAAAAGAAGGGAATTGGGTTCCACATGCTTTGCGGGAAAGAGACCTTGAACGTCGAAAAACCATTTGCGAATTGCTGCTTCAAAGGCAAAAAAGAAAGTTTTTTTTCATCGTATTATTACTGCCGACGAGAAATGGATATGGTATGATAACCCTAAACGGCAGAAAGCATGGGTGAAGCCAGGTGAACCAGGTCCTTCAACGCCAAAACGCAATATCCATGGTTCAAAAGTAATGCTGTGTATCTGGTGGGACCAGAAGGGTGTGATCCACTATGAACTGCTGAAACCGTCAGAAACTATTACTGGTGATCGGTATCGAACCCAATTAATGCGTTTAAAATGAGCTCTCACGCAAAATCGGCTGGAATTGGAGAATAGACACAACAAAGTCATCTTACAGCATGACAACGCAAGACCACATATTTCTCAACCTGTGAAAAAGTACTTAGAAGGATCCGACTGGGAAGTTCTACCCCACCCGCCATATTCGCTAAATATAGCTCCATCGGATTACCATTTGTTCCGGTCGATGCAGTCAGCACTTTCTGGAGAACGGTTTAGTTCTTATGAAGACATCAAAAATTGGCTGGACAACTGGAATTCTTCCTTCGGGGCATACGTTCACTGCCCGAAAGATGGGGTAAAGTTGTAGCTTCAGAGGGAGCATTGTTGGAGAACAGAAACAATATTTTAATATTACTTCAATTAATATTAAAATATTGTTTCTGTTCTGCAACAATGTGTTTTGTTCACCTCAAATCTCAAAACTTATTTATATACGCAATATATATACATAACTTTTGAAATAATATTTTCTTCAAAAAACACCCAGAAGCAAAGATGTGTAAACAAAAGCTATCCAAAGTACTCTGATTCACCTCAGTTATTTATAAAACTGGAATAATGTCGAACCTTATACATAACAGATTTTTATCACAGGACTATTGTCTGAACCTGAATTTGAATAGAATCGACAACAAATAGAGCACTTTTGTCTGGAATGCATTTCTTTTGTGTTAGATAGGGATCTCAGATACATTGGAAAAAAATGCGGGACACTTACGACTGAGGGTGAAAGTTTAGTATGCGCATCTATCACATATGACAGTCTTACAAAATGATTCTAACTATTCTTATTTATCAATCAGTCTTGCTCACTCTTGCAATACTTTTCTTAAGAATGAATTTCACTTAACAATTGTTTCTTTTTAAGAATCATGCCATGAAAAGCTTCACAACCACAACCTTCATTGAAGAATGATTTTACAGTTTTTACAGACAATTTGTTTTTCTCATCAGTCCACAGTGCGTTCATGGGAGAAAATAATATTTTGACACACGCATTTGCTCCAGAGATACACATAACGAACTCCACTACTTTCTTTAAATTTGATAGTTCTCCTTCAACATTTTTTAAGAGATACACCCAGACTCCAACTAACTGTTTAGATTTCAACATGTCCTTCACTTCACTATCTTTTTTGGACTTCAGAGCTGTTTTCTTTACTTCATCAAACAAATTAGATTCAACAAGTTTTGATATGACAGCAGTCTGATTAATAGTTGGACTGTTTGAAAAAAATTCCCAAGATAATCTGTTCTCAGTTTCATCCAAGATATACTGTCTAATTTCTACATATACTTTGACCATTCTTTTGTACACTGCTGGCCACCCAAAATGCAACACCAAGGACACGAGATAGCAAAGCCAGATTTACTGGACACATAACAACAGATACAAAGATGAAACGATTGAGCTCACAGGCCCGTGCGACTTGCGGAACACGCAGACATCGATAGTTCGTGTGGCCCCCATGGCTGGCAATAACGGCCGCTACACGCCGCGGCATCGAACGAAAGAGACTTTGGATGTGGGCTTGGGGTATGTCGGTCCAGGCTGCTTCCACAGGTTGCAACAATTCATTAGGCGTAGCCGCAGGTGGTGCTTGCCAGGCCACTCAGTTGCCGATCAGCGGCCAGACGTATTGGATGGGCGACATATCGGGATAACACGCGGGCCACGGCAGCAGTGACACCTGGTGGGCCGTGAAGAATTGTTGCACGATGCGTGCCACGTGCTGGCGCGCATTGTCCTATTGAAACGTGGCCGGGGGCAGGTCCTGCAGGTAAGGAAGGGCTACAGGCTCCAAAACGTCAGAGATGTAGCGGTGGCTGTTGAGTGTACCGGCGATGCGTACCAGAGAGGTGCGGGTGTCATATCCAATTGCGTCCCAAACCATAACGCCAACCGACGGACTGGTTTGGCGATGCATAATGCAGGCGTTATAAAGTCTCTCGCCGCGGTGCCGCTACATGCGGATCCGACCATCGTGGTGTTGCAGGCAGAAGCGGGATTCGTCGGAGAAGACAATGTCGTGTAATTCCGTAGTCCAGGGGCGTCGTTCAGCGGCCCACTGCCGCCGCACTCGCCGGTGGTGTAACGTCAATGGTAATCGGAGCAATGGGCGCCGTGCAACAAGTCCCGGCTCCTGCAGACGACGTCGAACGGTACGTGCTGACACAGGTTGTTGCGCAGCACACCCTAATTCGTGCACTAATGTTCGTGATGTTGTGGTGCGAGCCGTCAATGCCCGCCACACAACATGCCGGTTCTCTCATTCGGTGGTGTGCCGCGGCTGCGGCAATTGCTCACGTCGGTCCGTCCGTCCCTCCTGCACTCACCGAATCCATACTCGCCTCACTGTGGCTGGATGTCGTCCCACACGGGCGCCGATGTCTCGGTACGATAAACCGCTGTCGTGATAAGCCACTATTCGTCCTCTGTTGAACTCCGAAACGTGCTGGAATGACTGCCATATTGTGCGACCTCGGGTAAAGTCATCCAGATGTCGTCTTCTGGATTGCCTGTTGGCCATATCACACGGTGGCAGCAACTCGACGTCGTTCAAACCGATGTACACCGCGCAATAGCTTTCACCGAATTGGTGAGCTTACACCGCCTGTGTGCTTTATACCTTTCCGACATCCCTCCCCCCATTCCCTACCCTAGTCTATCTCCTGAGTGCTCGTTCCGCTGTTATGCTAATTTTTGCACACCAGTGTGTGTACCCTGGTTAACTGCATGGAATACTGTATGAGACTAACTAAAGTTTTTAAAAAGAAAATACCGAAAGGTGTGACTTTCTATTTTTTAGTTACAACTTCTATTTTTTACATCCTCCAGAACATGAATTTACGCCCCTGAAATGAAAATTTTCAGACAGCAACCGCCCTCCCTGCCCTCCCAGTAGCTACGGCCCTGGTGGAAATACATCAGTTGCTACAGAAGATTTAATGAAACATAATATTAAAAATAAGAATGAAAAATTTTGGCAGTGAAAATTTTTTACGAGGAGCAGATGAAATTGAAAGTTCGAGCTATTAAGAAAAGAGTAAAGAAATATAAAAAACATGAGGGTTGATTTGCTCTGTAAAAAAATGTGGGGCAAGTAAGAGTGATATTGCGGAAAGCTATATTAAGTAAGGAGCTAAACAAATTGGAAAAAGACTGAAAAAACCGTGTTACGAAGGTAGAAAGGTTAGAATCCACTCAGCATGACTTTATCAAGGGTAATAAGACATGTGAAATGTTGGTCATATCCCTACTTCATCTTAGAATTTAGGTTTCAGCCTGTGTTGTTTAGCCAGTGGCGGCGGAATCGCTTGGGCCGCCACGGTCTGGTCATCAATTTCAGCCAAAATTTTTATTTTTATTATTTTTTTATTTGGCATATGAGCTATTGTTGTGATGTGCCTTAGAAAGTTCATCTAGGTAAGTGATCTGGTGGTCCTGATTCCCAACAAAGCTCCTCGGGAATTGTTTTTCTTTTGTTTGTTCCGAGAAGCGGGAAGGTAGAGGGTACACTACGATTCGATATTTCGGGCAGGGTCAACGAACTTCACTTTCCGCGCCCCTGTGTTTACCTAATCTTTAAGAAACATTGTAACTATTAAATGTCAAATTTTATTTAATTTACATGACCTACTGCCACGGAGAAGATCTCGGGTTCGATCCCAAGAAGGTGCGAACGCTCGAACCACTAAATATCCACAGTGCGTCTGATGGGCACGTTAAGTCGTCGGGCCCCGGGTACTGGCCTCCCGGTAATAAATAAGGGCGTATTCCTCCTCCTTTCTACCTTGCTTCCGTGTCACTTTCCTATCGGGCACTCTAGCCCAAATCTCCTAGCTTCCTATTTCTAAGGGTTGTTCAAGACCTAGGGTCAGACACTCCCTTCCTAAAATCCTCTTTATATGATCTGATCTGAACTTATATGACCTACTCACCAGGGTTGGATTAATGCCTCATTGGGTCCCTAGGCTAATTCATCTCAGTGGGCTGCCAAAGCATCTGAATAGGCCCCAAAAGAAATTGTGACAGACAACCGTTATTGAAGTCCATTAAAACACGAAACTCTCGTAATATAGGTTTGTGACAATTAATACATGCATAATGCATTCTTCAAACTAATAAATTACCTGCAGAATTTTCATAAAAAGTCACCGTATTTTCCACTGTCTTCACAAGATAATGAGTTAAAACCTTAATTGTAATTTTTTATAATTTAGCATTGTATACTTTTCTCGGAGCATCTTTTTTTTTGTTATGCAATGTGAAGTCACAGTAGATTTCGCTCATTAACGGTTCCAAGAAGTGCAAACATGGAGGTGTGGATCGATGGTAGTGAAAAAGTTGAAACTGTCTCACCGACCCCGCTATACACAGCGACATGGAATGTTTACCCTTAGTGAGTCACTGCCTTGAAATCCTCACAAGACCATGAGTTAAAACCTTAATTCTTGTATTTTTTAATAATTTAACATTGTATACTTTTCTTGCAGCATCTTTTTTTTTTTTGTTATGCCATGTGAAGTCACGGTGGATTTCGCTCATTAACGGCTCCAAGAAGTACAAACAGGGAGGTGTGGAATGATGGTAGTGAAAAAGTTGAAACTGGCTCACCCACCCTGCTATACACAGCGACATGGAATGTTTACCCTTAGTGAGTCACTGCCTTGAAATCTGTTCGCCTTTTAGCCACTGTTTGTGATCGAGTGGAAATCATAGGAAGCAAAAGTAAGACTATACCCCACCCCTTTAATCCTGCCTTGCCACTAACTTGAATGCACAAGATAACTAAAAAATTAGAGGTAAAAAGTGAATGATGTTTTTTTACAGTAAGCCAAAATAAAAATAAATTAATATGTGTTATATATATATATATATCATCATCATCATGGTCAACCATTATCAATGCACTGCTGGACGAAGGTCTCCCCAAGTTTCCTCCACAACGGTCTGTCTTGTGCCAGTCTCCTCCATGTCACTCCCGCATACTTTCGAATTTCATCCACCCATCTTCCATGTGGTCTTCTTCTGGGTCTTTTCCTGTCCCTTGGAATCCAATCTAAAATTTCGGCTGTCCATCGATGGTCTGTTCTTCTGGCAGTATGTCCAGCCCATTGCCATTTCAGGGATTTAACTCTGATCATGATGTCTTCCACTCTTGTCATTTTTCGGATCCACGTGTTCCTCTTCTTATCTCTCCTGGTAACACCAAGCATGCACCTCTTCATGCTGCTTTGAGTTGTCTGCAGCCTTTGTATGTTTCTTTTAGCTAAGGTCCACGTCTCTGCACCATACGTAAGCACTGGAAGGATGCATTGATCAAACACTTTTCTTTTAAGACATAATGGCATATTGCTCTTGAAAATTATGCTGTTTCTTCCAAAAGCTCTCCAGGCAAGTTTTGTACGCCGATTAATTTCTTCACCAATGTGACCCTCACTTGATATCTGCTGTCCAAGATAAACGTACGTGTCTGTTATCTCCAGCTTTTCTCCATCAATCGATAAATCTTCATTTCTTGTAAAAGCATTGAACATCACTTTTGTCTTCTGAAAGTTCATTTTTAATCCCACTTCTTTACTCTTGTCAGCAAGTTCCTGGATCATACTCTGCAGCTCTGATGGGGTAGTTGCAAAAATGACTACGTCATCAGCAAAACGAAGGTGGGTTAGATAATCTCCATTAATCTTTATCCCTTTGTTTTCCCAGTTCAGTGATTGAAAGACATTTTCCAATGTGGCATTAAAGAGCTTCGGAGATATGGTGTCACCTTGTCTCACTCCTTTTCCAATTTTTATGTGTGTTGTATTTTCAAACAGCCGAATCTTTGCACTTGCATTTTCATAGATGTTATTAATAATATTATTGTATGCATCTTCAATACCGCAGGATTTCAGAGCCATTGCAACTGCTGATGGTTTCACCGAATCAAAGGCTTTTTCATGATCGGTAAAAGCCATGCACAATGGAAGCTCATATTCCCTCGCTCTTTCAATTAGTTCTCTCAGTACGTGGATATGATCTATTGTGCTGTAGCCACTCCTGAATCCAGCTTGTTCTCTCGGTTGAGCCATGTCCAGTGTTACCTTCAAGCGGTGTGAAAGAACTTTAGTGAAGATTTTATAAACCACTGATAGGAGGCTGATAGGTCTGTAGTTCCTGAGATCTTCAATGTCACCTTTTTTATGTAGCAAGATCATTGTAGCGTTGTTCCAATCCTCAGGAATTTTCCCTTCATTAAGGCATCGAGTGAAAATTTGGGCGAGTACTGTTTCGATTTCTCCACTTGCATCTTGTATGATGTCTACAGTAATTCAATCTTCTCCTGGAGCTTTTCCCCGCTTCATGTTCTTTATTGCATGTGCAACTTCTGCTGGAAGGACTGGAAGAACTCTGGTACTGGTACCTTTCATGATGTCTGGAGTACATGTATCATCCCTTTCATATAATTTGGAGTAGAAATCTTTCACTCTTGTCAAAATTTCGCCTCTATTTCTTGTTACAGAACCATCTTCTTTTCTCAGTGCCATAATCTGTTTTTTCCCCTTACTGAGATGTCCCTTTGCTATCTTTAGGCTTTGGTTGTTTTCAATTGCTTTCCTTACTAGTTCACAGTTGAATTTCCTTACGTCTTCAGTGATACTTTTTCGTACTGTCTTGCATAGCTCTATATATTCCACTTTGGAAGTCACATCTTCTTTAGTTGTCCTCATCACTCTTCTTTTTTGCATCAACATTTTGGTTTTTCCTGATAATTTGTTCACATGCAATTTGTTCTTAGACCCAGCTAATTTTGTTGCTGTTTCCATAAGAGCTTTGGTTACTTTTCTGTTAACTTCAGAAATATCCACTTCTTCCGATGTTAGGCCTTCTAAAGCAGAGAATCTGTTCTTCAGTTCCAATTTGAAGGTATTATGGTGTTTTTTAAGGTTGGTTATGTCAATACATTTTGTTTGTCTTATGAGCTTGCTACGTTCGAGTTTAGTGTTGAGGTGCATCTTACATCTCACCAATCTATGGTCACTGCCTGTGTTGAACTTGTTTAGCACGCTGCAGTCTTCTATGACGAATTTTTTGTTACACATAATAAAATCAATTTCACTTGTCGTCCCATTTGGATGTCTCCATGTCCATTTCCTGTGTGGCTTTTTCTTGAAAAGGAGTTCAAGATGAAAAACCCTTCTGCCTCTGCAAACTCTACGAGAGTATTTCCACACTGGTTTCTGTTGCCGTGCCCGAATTTACCTACTGAAGTTTCATTCTGTTGCCGTTGCCCTATTTTTGCATTGAAATCTCCCATAATTATCTTCAAGTGCTGCTTACCTTTATTATTTAGATGACGAATTTCCTCATAAAATTCTTCAATTTCTTCTTCAGGATGACTTGTGGTGGGTGCATAAGTTTGAATAATCTGAGCCTGGTATCTTCTCGAGAGTTGGATAACGAGTCGTGCAGCTCTGTCAGAGGAACTTTCAACTTCTACCACTTTATCCTTCAGTTTCTTGTTTATTATAAATCCAACACCACTAGTTCTGCCAGTATCTGTCCCACGATAGTAGAAGAGATGTCCTCTTTTCAGTTCAATGAGATCTTCTCCTTTTCTCCTTACCTCACTTAGCCCGACGATGTCCCACTTGATCCTTTGTAGTTCCTCTTCCAATTCAAGAAGCCTTGAATCACAAGATAGGGAGCGTCCATTGTACGTTGCCAAGGTCAGCATCAGATGGCAGCCTAGTCCGTTCCTCCGGGGATTCTTAGCACCTTCTGCCTTCATGTCGCACTGGCCGCTGCCTTGGCCAGGTACATTCCAGCTGCCGGAGACTGAGGGCCAAGATTTAAGTTGTGGAGTCATTTTGGGGGGTTTGGCCATAACTCACCACGCTGGCCAAGCGGGTTGGTGAATGTGCTATAGCATTTCCTCTAATCCCGATGGTATAGTTATACCGCTATTGGCGGTCGTCAGAGCCCCTTTAGTGGGAACAGGATGTACCACGAGAAGGCGGGGTTGACATTTGTCAAGGAGAGGCTGTGATGTTACGCATCACCTGACCTTACATCCCATATATATCATCATCATTGTCAACCATTATCAATCCACTGCTGGACGAAGGTCTCCCCAAGTTTCCTCCACAACGGTCTGTCTTGTGCCAGTCTCCTCCATGTCACCCCTGCATACTTTCGAATTTCATCCACCCATCTCCCATGTGGTCTTCTTCTGGGTCTTTTCCTGTCCCTTGGAATCCAATCTAAAATTTCGGCTGTCCATCGATGATCTGTCCTTCTGGCAGTATGTCCAGCCCATTGCCATTTCAGGGATTTAACTCTGATCATGATGTCTTCCAGTCTTGTCATTTTTCGGATCCACGAGTTCCTCTTCTTATCTCTCCTGGTTACACCAAGCATGCACCTCTCCATGCTGCTTTTTGAGTTGTCTGCAGCCTTTGTATGTCTCTTTTAGTTAAGGTCCACGTCTCTGCACCATACGTAAGCACTGGAAGGATGCATTGATCAAACACTTTTCTTTTAAGACATAATGGCATATTGCTCTTGAAAATTATGCTGTTTCTTCCAAAAGCTCTCCAGGCAAGTTTTGTACGCCGATTAATTTCTTCATCAATGTGACCCTCACTTGATATCTGCTGTCCAAGATAAACGTACGTGTCTGTTATCTCCAGCTTTTCTCCATCAATCGATAAATCTTCATTTCTTGTAAAAGCATTGAACATCACTTTTGTCTTCTGAAAGTTCATTTTTAATCCCACTTCTTTACTCTTGTCAGCAAGTTCCTGGATCATACTCTGCAGCTCTGATGGGGTAGTTGCAAAAATGACTACGTCATCAGCAAAACGAAGGTGGGTTAGATAATCTCCATTAATCTTTATCCCCTTGTTTTCCCAGCTCAGCGACTGAAAAACACCCTCCAATGTGGCATTAAAGAGCTTCGGAGATATGGTGTCACCTTGTCTCACTCCCTTTCCAATTTTTACGTGTGTTGTATTTTCAAACAGCCTAATCTTTGCACTTGCATTTTCATAGATGTTATTAATAATATTAATGTATGCATCTTCAATACCGCAGGTTTTCAGGGCCGTGGTAACTGCCGATGGTTTCACCGAATCAAAGGCTTTTTCATAATCGATAAAAGCCATGCACAATGGAAGTTCATATTCCCTCGCTCTTTCACTTAGTTCTCTCAGCACGTGGATATGATCTATTGTGCTGTAGCCACTCCTGAATCCAGCTTGTTCTCTCGGTTGAGCCATGTCCAGTGTTACCTTCAAGCGGTGTGAAAGAACTTTAGTGAAGATTTTATAAACTACTGATAGGAGGCTGATAGGTCTGTAGTTTCCGAGATCCTCAATGTCACCTTTCTTATGTAGCAGGATCATTGTAGCGGTGTTCCAATCCTCAGGAATCTTTCCTTCATTAAGGCATCGAGTGAAAATTTGGGCGAGTACTGTTTCGATTTCTCCACTTGCTTCTTGTATGATGTCTACAGTAATTCCATCTTCTCCTGGAGCTTTTCCTCGCTTCATGTTCTTGATTGCATGTGCAACTTCTGCTGGAAGGACTGGAGGAACTCTGGTACTGGTATCTTTCATGATGTCTGGAGTGCATATATCATCCCTTTCATATAATTTGGAGTAGAAATCTTTCACTCTTGTCAAAATTTCGCCTCTATTTCTTGTTACAGAACCATCTTCTTTTCTCAGTGCCATAATCTGTTTTCTTCCCTTACTGAGATGTCCCTTTGCTATCTTTAGGCTTTGGTTGTTTTCAATTGCTTCCCTCACTAGTTCACAGTTGAATCTCCTTACCTCTTCAGTGATACTTTTTCTTACTGTCTTGCATAGCTCTATATATTCCACTTTGGAAGTCACATCTTCTTTAGTTGTCCTCATCTCTCTTCTTTTTTGCATCAACATTTTGGTTTTTCCTGATAATTTGTTCACATGCAACTTGTTCTTAGACCCAGCTAATTTTGTTGCTGTTTCCATAAGAGCTTTGGTTACTTTTCTGTTAACTTCAGAGATGTCCACTTCTTCCGATGTTAGGCCTTCTAAAGCAGAGAACCTGTTCTTCAGTTCTAATTTAAAGGTATTATGGTGTTTTTTAAGGTTGGTTATGTCAATAGATTTTGTTTGTCCTATGAGCTTGCCACGTTCAAGTTTAGTGTTGAGGTGCATCTTACATCTCACCAATCTATGGTCACTACCTGTGTTGAACTTGTTTAGCACACTGCAGTCTTCTATGACGAATTTTTTGTTACACATAATAAAATCAATTTCACTTGTCGTCCCATTTGGATGTCTCCATGTCCATTTCCTGTGTGGCTTTTTCTTGAAAAAGGAGTTCAAGATGAAAAACCCTTCTGCCTCTGCAAACTCTACGAGAGTATTTCCACGCTGGTTTCTGTTGCCGTGACCGAATTTACCTACTGAAGTTTCATTCTGTTGCCGTTGCCCTATTTTTGCATTGAAATCTCCCATAATTATCTTCAAGTGCTGCTTACCTTTATTATTTAGATCACGAATTTCCTCATAAAATTCTTCAATTTCTTCTTCAGGATGACTTGTGGTGGGTGCATAAGTTTGAATAATCTGAGCCTGGTATCTTCTCGAGAGTTGGATAACGAGTCGTGCAGCTCTGTCAGAGGAACTTTCAACTTCTACAACTTTATCCTTCAGTTTCTTGTTTATTATAAATCCAACACCACTAGTTCTGCCAGTATCTGTCCCACGATAGTAGAAGAGATGTCCACTTTTCAGTTCGATGAGATCTTCTCCTTCTCTCCTTACCTCACTTAGCCCGACGATGTCCCACTTGATCCTTTGTAGTTCCTCTTCCAATTCAAGAAGCCTTGAATCAGAAGATAGGGAGCGTCCATTGTACGTAGCCAAGGTCAGCATCAGATGGCAGCCTAGTCCTGTCCTCCGGGGATTCTTAGCACCCTCTGCCTTCATGTCGCACTGGCCGCTGCCTTGGCCAGGTACATTCCAGCTGCCGGAGACTGAGGGCCAAGATTTAAGTTGTGGAGTCATTTTGGGGGGTTTGGCCATAACTCACCACGCTGGCCAAGCGGGTTGGTGAATGTGCTATAGCATTTCCTCTAATCCCGATGGTATAGTTATACCGCTATTGGCGGTCGTCAGAGCCCCTTTAGTGGGAACAGGATGTACCACGAGAAGGCGGGGTTGACATTTGTCAAGGAGAGGCTGTGATGTTACGCATCACCTGACCTTACATCCCATATATATATATATATATATATATATATATATATATATTGCGGTTTGCTCGGGCTCAGGAATGCCTAGTTACGCCTGTGCCCTAAAAACAGAATGACGCCCGGTGGCACAGTCGTGTAAGCTTTGGCTAATAACCCTATGACCGAGTGGTCCCGGGTTCAAGCCCCGGTGAGGCATGACTTGTGTTCTTGTCTTACGGATCAGGGATTTATACACACCACCTCCAAAATTTTTTAGCACTTGCCGCCATAAAAAAAAATTCAACATCCAGGGCCATTTAAAGGAGCGTAGCACACACAGGCATGTACAATAAAATATATTATACCGTACATGTACACCAATGAGCCATTACATTATGATTAAGGAAGAAATTTTATCGCGAAAAAAAAGGCGAAATTTGCGGGGTAAATTATGAAATTTCACGAAAAGTTCGCGGCCGATGATATACACTAACATTTCCAAAAAAAAAAAAAAAAAAAAAGAAAAGAAAAAGCCTATCAAGTTACGAAGCAGTACTACCAGTACGTAACGAAATAAGCTTTATAACTTTATAAGTTTTTAAAATTGATACTTACATTCATAAACCATTCAAATTCTGGCAATGTTATCAACGCCGTTACACGAGATCAAGATTTCCATTTAAGTGGACAGCATTTTGATGCATTATATTGTATATACCCAGATTTTCTTCTTTAATGTTGTGTCTGTTGTCCTGTAACACGTTTTTAAATTCAGAAAACGATCGTTCAGCATCGACACTGTTTGTGAGTACTGACAGACAACCGATGGCGATCTTATGTAGGTAGTAGCTTAGGAAAAAGACAATTTTTCGTATTCCAGAAGTCTAGCAAACCTTTGCTGACACGAAATTCTTTTACACTCGCTTTATATGAACGAAATTCACATTTTAGTTGGCCCTCATCTTCGAACATGGAAATGTGGCTGAAAACAAACAAATCTTCGTCGTCTGAAAGGTCCAAGGACTTAAATTGATCGGGATCAAACACTCTACATGCTTTGAAGAAATTTGCGGCAGACTGACAAAATCGATGCTATTTATCTTTAAAAAAAAATGCTTAATTTTCTCATAACAAGTAAATAGAGCTCTTTTTGCAGCAACGTGATCGCAGTCTTGACTCTTGCTGAGAAGACTGTTGGCGAAGCTAAAATTACTAACACAACTGACGACATCACGTTTACGGTTTACTAGTCCGGCAAGTCGCAAAGGTCATTCAGCAGTAGCAGGAAGGGGGAGGGATCACGAAAGACACCGTGCGCACTCTTTAGCAGAGTGCATGTGACCTTGATTTTTTTTTATTCGAGGTTTAACGACCACCGTAAGCAACTCAATGGGCTATAAGCAGTCTCCCGTTCCTAATTTAGGGTCACTCACTCCAGGGAAGGGAGAGAGCCAGTGCCGTAGGACAAACACAACATCCATGCCTCACCGGGATTCGAACCCGGACTCTTTCGGACAAATGATCAGAGGCCATCGCCTCAGACCACTGCGCCACAGGGTCGCCTGTGACCTTGAATTGCCAGTCAAGATTGTTCGAAAAGAGTATCTTCGTAACGAACAATCTTGAGAGGTAATTCAAGGTTTAAAGCTCTGTTTTGAACTTTCGAGTAGGATTACTTTGCGGTATATTTTTCGCGTAAATTTTAACGAAGGTGGTATTAAAACTATTGAATTATGAAAAATACAGTAATCACAAAATTATAATAGAAATTAGGCAAAAAATCTGAAATTCGCGGATGTATTTGATATTCGCGAAATTACAGAAAAAATCCGCGAAAAAAATCGCAGAAATTTGCGCCGTCACAGAATTACAGCCCTAACTATGACCTTCCCCAGTCTAGAGCAATGAGCGCGCCTGGAGACCGAACGAAGGTACAGTTGAAGTTCACAGAGCAGTATATATACAACTCGAGGACCGGCTTTCGGTTAGTAGAGTGTCCTGAGTCAGAATGGGAAAAGCTGCCGATTTATCGGAGTTTGATAAAGGACAAATTGTGATCCACGGCGTCTCGAAACTATGATCTCGGAAACGGCGCTGCTTATGAGTTGTTCACGTGCTGCTGTAGTGAGTACGTCAGCATCTCATTGATGTAGTGGAGCACCTAGGAATTCTTCTTGGAGGGGTCTATATATATATAGTATACGTACACAATGCGTGTATACACTGAAGAGCAATTGAATTAGAGACAGCTGGCGTTTTGCAAATGTGGCGCTGTGGGCGGTCCTGTAAACGGAAACGACATGACGTATGCATCGATCCGACAATATAAGGAGTGATGCGACGGGAATCAGTAAGAGTCGGACGCAGTATGGGTAAGACGAAGGATCTAAGAGCATTTGATCGTGGGCAAATTGTCAGGGCCCGACGAATGGGTCACTCCATCTCGGAAGTCGTGCAGGCACTGGGATTTTCACGAGCCACTGTGTCACGGGTGCACCGCGAGTACATCGAATCCGGTAAAACCATCCCTGCAAGGGCCAACTGCCTTGGACAACAGCATGTGGATGAGCGGGGTTATCGTCGGCTAACTCGCATTGTAACAGCGGATAAACGGGCCACAATGCAAGAAATCACTCAGCAATTTAACGCTGGTGCACAAAAACTTGTAAGCAGCCACACCATCCAGAACCATCTCCTCGCTATGAGATACAGAAGCCATCGTCCCACGAGGGAACCGTTGCTGACCGCACATCACAGGGTGCAAATATTAGCATGGGCGCGGGAACATCGCCACTGGATCCTAGACTTGTGGGAAAACGTTGCCTGGACTGATGAGTCGAGATTCACGTTGGTAGATGCGGATGGCAGGATATGAGTAGGGCGCAAGTCACATGAAGCGATGGATCCTTCTTTCCTGCAGGGTAATCTTCAAGCTGGTGTATGTGGCATTCTCGCCTGGGGACTGTTTACGTGGACTGAAATGGGACCCCTGGTACGTGTGACATCGTCCCTCGCAGGTCATCGTTACCGCGCTATCCTGGACGACCATTTGCTCCCGTTTGTGCGTCTTCAACATCCCACTGGCGACCTCATCCTGCAAGATAATGCACCGTACCATCGCTCCCGAATTGTATCCGAATAGTTGGATGAACACTCCACTGACGTGACCTCGCTACCTTGGCCAGCTAGGTTACCGGAACTCAATCAAATCGAGCACACCTGGGATACCATCGAGAAAGATGTTGGAGGCTCTGACCCTCCTTCATCAAATCTTCCGGAACTGTGGGAGCTTGTTCAGGGGTCGTGGATCCATATGGCTTCCCAACGCTTCCGGTGTCTTGTGGAGTCCATGCCGAGACAAATTGCCGCCGTCATCAGGGCGAAAGGTGGTGCTATACGTTACTAGACAGGTATCTCTAATTCAATTGCTCTTCAGTGTATATATATATATATATATATATATATATATATATATATATATATTGTACGGCTATAGTTTATATACGGTTGTGACGTACGTCGCCCCAACGTACGTCACAACCGTATATAAACTATGAAGCTTCGAGAAGAAGACACTATGCAATACATTATACATTATGTCAGACACTATATATTTTTTTGAACATGTAAAATAATATTTTTGAATGTTTAATTTGTAACACACATCGCTCTTAATCTCTTTGGGGTTTTGGGAAGAAAACATCATGCAATAGAAGACACTATGTCAGACACTAATGTAATTCTTTGAACATGTAAAATGCCGCCGCGGTGGCGCAGCTGTCTAAGCGATGGCTTCTGATCATTCGTCCGAAAGGGGTCCGGGTTCGAATCCCGATAAGACAAGGATGTTGTGTTTGTCTTACGGCACTGGCTCTTTCACTTCCCTGGAGCCAGTGTTTCCCAAATTAGGGACGGGTGACTGCTTATAGCTCATTGAGTTGCTCACGATGGTCGTTAAACCTCCAATAAAAAAACATGTAAAATAATATTTTTTAGTGTTTAATTTGACACTTATGTAACTCTTAATCTACTTGGAGAGGGCTTAAGCCCCCAAAGCCCCCTCCGTGAGTGCGTCAATGCATTGATGCCAGAGGGGAGCAGAGACTGTCGCGCATTGTTCACAGCGACCGCAGGGCCACAGCACGACAAATCACCCGCAGCTGCAACATTGGTGATCAGGACAATGTGTCACAGCACACAGTTCATCGCAGCCTTCTGCTCATGGGCCTGCGTAGCCGAAGACCCAGATGGGTCCCCATGCTTACTGCAAGTCATCGCCAACAACGCATGAGATGGGCCCAAGATCATCGAGATTGGACCCTGGACGATTGGAAGAAAGTGGCTTGGTCTAACGAACGAAGATTTCTGGTGCATTACGTTGTCGCCCGAGCTCGGATACGCCGAATACCAACGGAGGCTATGGCACCTGGATGCACTATTGGGCGGAAACAGGCCGGCGGCGGCTGCGGTGTTGGTGGTATAATGCTTTGGGAAATGTTTTCTTGGGACACATTAGGCTCCATTATCCCAATAGCACAATCCTTGACAGTTGTCAGGTATCTGAACATCGTTGCGGACCAAGTTCACCAATTCACGGCAACTGTGTTCCTGTTCGTGATGGCCATTACAAATAGGGTAATGCGCCGTGTTACACTGTGATAATCGTCAAGGAGTGGTTCGAGAAACATGCTGGTGACTTTCTGTTAATGCCCGGGCCTTCAAATTTACCTGACATGAACTCAATCGAACATTTGGTGTTCGACTTGGAAAAGGTGGTTCGCGCGAAATCACCACCACCCCGAAATGTACGGGAACTGGAAGACCTGCTGTTGACATTATGGTTCGAGATACTCCAGGATACCTATCGCCACCTCATCGAATCAATGCCTCTCCGAGTGGCCGCTGTTTTGCGGGCTGAATGAAGGGTGTCCTACAACTTATTAGGTAAGTCAGGTAGTCATAATGTAATGGATCATCGGAGTGTATTTCATTATTATACAGCACATTTGGCATTAACAGTTAGCATAATTACACGAATTCCTTATCTCTACCTAAAAGTATCTTCTACCATAACGCAAATATATTTTTCAGTTTGAAATGTATGTATGTGCATGGCTATCTAACAGTTCATTTTTTCTCGTTTAAAGCATATGTTTAAAGTTAGTCGTTGTTACCACAAAATGTATGTATGTATCTCTTCAATATCAAAATCTACTGTTTCAGCAACACATGTTAATACTTGTTATGGAAATACTTGTTATGCATGTTAATACTTGTTTATGGAAGCATTCAGATATGAGAAATAAAAAAACAAAAACAGCACAGAACAAAACAAAAAAACGTGTACAGTTTTGGAAAAAATAAAATCCTAGTTTTAACCATTATTAACTATAAAAAATTCAACAGTTCTCCGTTTTTGAAGTTTTCCAAAATTTTAATACCAGATATAAAAAACATACATTTTTCATTGAAAAGAATTTCAGCCATCAAAAAATTTGCTTTCATTCAACTTCACTCCCCAAAACACAAGATTTTTTCACACACCCCCACCCCCTCCCTCCCAAAAAACTTTTTCAGCATCTTTCGAATTTGAAGTTGGTGTGAGTTATTAAGTTCAGTTAGAATTGCTTAACCTGTAACTAAAACAAAAGGGAAGACTTTTGGGCATGCCATAAACCTGCTAATGTGAGATAAATACTATATGCTTCCCATAATATTTCTTATTCGTCAACCCACCTTAATCCTTTCTGCGGCCCTGGTGGCGCAGTGATCTAAGCGTTGGCTTCTGACCATTCGTCCGAGATGGTATCCGGGTCCGAATTCCGGTGAAGCATGGATGTCGCGTTTATCTTAAGGCACCGTGGTCCTGTCCCTTCGCTAAAGCAAGTTACCTTAAATTAGGGACGAACGACTGCTTATAGTGAGTCAAACAAGTTGCTCTCACGGTGATCGTTAATCATTCAAAAAAAAAAAAAAAAGGAAAAAGAATCCTTTCTTGAAAGTCTTTCACGGGCAAGGTAGGTTCGAATCCAGTTGAGGGTTAAATGGCACGAGTTACTGTGTGTCATAGTTCATGTTCCGATTAAGGTATGAGTATGTATTTTTCGCATATAACTGATTTATCCATTCCCTGCAACCAGTGGTTTCAAAGTAGGAACAGGTGACTCCGCATTGGTTGTAGAAATAAAAAAAATATATGTATCAGTAGCACATTTTTTATGGCCGCTCCAGTGGCGCAGTAATCTAAGCGCTGGCTTCTAACAATTTGGCCGAGATGGGTCCGGGTTCGAAGCCCGGTGAGGCATGGATGTTGTGTTTGTCATACAGCTCTGGCTCTCTCACTTCCCTGGAACTAACGGCTCTAAATTTGGGACGGACGACCGCTTATAGCCCAGTAAATTGCTCATGGTGGTCGTCAAACCTCCAATTAAAAACATGTACTTCTTACTCTTAATTTGGGATTGATCTATCTTAATTTCATTTTAAAAGTGTTGGAAATAAAGATGATCTATCATTTATTTCCAACACTTAAAAATTTTAAATTTTTCATTTAAAAAGTGTTGGAAGTAAAGCTGATTTATCCTAATTTCATTTTAAAAGTGTTGGAAATATATTCCCAGGATGCTCTGCGATTCTTTTCAAAAGAAGCTGACCCTCGAAAGGTGTCGGGGTTCGAATCCCCGTAAGGCATGGATGTTGTGTTTGTCTTACGGTACTGGCTCTGTTTCTTCCCTGGAACCAGTGGCCCTAAATTAGGAAGGGACGACTGCGTATAGTCCATTGAGTTGCTAACGGTGGTCGTTAAACTTTCAATAAAAAAAAACAACTGACCCACAGATATATTATATTATATTCAATCGTCCGAGCTGGGTCCTGTTCGAAACTCGTTCAGGCATGGATCGTCTTACGGCACTGACCCTATTCCTTCCCTGGAACCTGTAGCTTCAATTTTTTTTTTAATCATATGTTAAGGATTTTAGGAAGGGAGTGTTTGACCTCAGGTCCTAAACAACCCTTAGAAATAGGCAGCTAGGAGATTTGGGCTAGAGTGCCCGATAGGAAAATGACACGGAAGCGAAGTAGAAAGGAGGAGAAAGACGCCCTTATTTTTTACCGGGTGGCCAGTACCCTGGGTCTGACGGCTTAACGTGCACATCCGACGCACGGCGGATATTTAGTGGATCGAACCTGAGGTCATTTCCGTGGCAGTCACGAACGTTGCCCACTTGGCCACCCGCGGCCCCTGTAGCTCCAAATTAAGGATGGGAGACTTTTTATAGCCCATTGAGTTTCTCATGGTGATCATTGACTCCCCCCTCCAAACTACACACACCCTCGAACCCCCCTCCCCCCCCCCAAAGATGTCATATAGGATATTTACGTAGGATTACCATATTTTTTAAAGTTAGAAACCAGGACAAAACGCGGACATAATCTAACGTTACCTGGACAAAGTCCTGGATACTTGTTATAAGCAATATTATCAAATTATCGCTACACAAGTATAAAATACTTGGATCACAGTTAATTCTATCATTTTTATTTGAATATATTCCATATTTTCATGCAACCGAATCAAGATATACAATTTTTGAGGTAGAAATTTTGACAATATTGCAATTATTTTTTACTGTATAATAAATTTGATTTCATTCTGACCAGAATGAAATTTACCGTATGCTTAGATAATATATAATGTCCATAATGATGTAAGATCACTATAAGTCCCCAATTCTTGAGGACAGTCCTCGAATTTAGTTTACTGTCCCCAAAAACGTCTGATGCCTTTGGGGACGCAAATTGTTCTCAAATTTTTATGTTTGTCCTCAAATGTCCTCGAATTTATACTTTCTCATTAGCTCGTTAGATTTCTAATGAAAAATGTTCTTAAAAGTAGTTTTCGTTGTACTAATTTTCCGACATGCTTCTTGTGAAAAGAAATTTTGACTTTTTTTTCTTCTTTCCGAGTTTAACGAGTACCGCAAGTAACTCTAAGGACTATAAGCAGCACCTGTCTCTAATTTGGAGACATTCGTTTTATGGAAGGGAGAGAGCAAGTGCTGTAAGACAAACACATCATCCTTGTCTCAGTCGGGTCTCGAACCCGTACCCACTTGAACGAATGGTCAGTGGCCGGCACTAGGACACTGAGCTACTGGCGTGGTTAAATTTCGACTGTACTTGTTTTTTTTTTGTTTTTGTTTTTTTATTGGAGGTTTAACGACCACCGTGAGCAACTCAATGGGCTATAAGCAGTCGCCCGTCCCTAATTTAGGGTCACTGGTTCCAGGGAAGGGAGAGAACCAGGGCCGTAAGACAAACACAACATCCATGCCTCACCGGGATTCGAATTCGGACCCCGTTCGGACGAATGATCAGAGGCCATCGCTTAGACCACTGCGCCACCGGGACTGCCGACTGTACTTGATCTAAGTTTCTCCAAAAATTTTGGCAAAATGAAAAATTCGCCATGCAATTAGTTTGGTGTGCAGCTTGATTTTAATTCGGCACATATGCAAGGTAAAGCATTTCACTTTTGCTAATTGCACCAACGTAATTTTTGACGTCACGGTTACTTCCGGGTGGCTAAGAGAAAGTTCGGCTGCTAAGGTTCTCATAGGATTAACATGGGGAAGCAATTTCAGGACCCTCTCTCACTCGATTGTTTGAAGTTTTAGAAATGGTTAAAAGTTGTGTATCGTATGAGTGCTTCTCTAAGTACGAGAAAGGTAGTGGAATTTCCTTTTATCGCTTTCCAACGGCACAAAAACTCCTGATTATGTGAAAAATAGCCGTAAACCGGAAGGCATGGTCGCCCAGGCGCATGACAGGATTTGCAGTAAACACTTCATTTCAGGTATCGTAAATCTGCATATTTTACTACGTTAATAATCGAATTTATATCGGTACAGTTTCTTGTTCACTCTTATGTATTATTCTCGAGTTTTTACACAAATCCTTGTGCTCTGAATGCATGGAGGATTAACTTTGCTGTCGAATCGGAAATCGCTAAGCTTTCGTGACCTTTCAAGATTTTGTACTGTTACTGATTTCTAAATACTGAAACAGATGCCTTTTTTTTCCGGTTTTCCGAACCGAAATTTAAGGATATACGTCCACGTGAAATTGGGGGTGATATCATACATTATTATGTCGTCCGTTCCCGGATCTGCTTCTGTTTTTTTTGGGGGGGGTGAAAAAATAGTCCGTTTTTTGGGATATGATAAGTCGGTATTTTCTTTTTTTTTTTAATTGCAATACACACTGGTACCACTCATACACACTGGAACTGCCGCCCCGGTGACGTAGTGGTCTAAGGCGTTGGCCTCTGATCATTCGTCCGTAAGGGGTCCGGGTTCGAATCCCGGTCAGGCATGGATGTTGTGTTTGTCTTACGGCACTGGCTCTCTCCCTTCCCTGGAACCAGTGACCCTAAATTAAGGACGGGCGACTGCTTATAGCCCATTGATTTTTTTTTTTTTTTTTTTTTTGATTGGAGGTTTAACGACCACTGTGAGCAACTCAATGGGCTATAAGCAGTCGCCCGTCCCTAATTTAGGGTCACTGGTTCCAGGGAAGGGAGAGAGCCAGTGCCGTAAGACAAACACAACATCCATGCCTGACTGGGATTCGAACCCGGACCCCTTACGGACGAACGATCAGAGGCCAACGCCTTAGACCACTGCGCCACCGGGGCGGCATAGCCCATTGAGTTGCTCACGGTGGTCGTTAAACCTCCAATAAAAAAAAACAAAAAAAAAACCACTGGAACTAGTCGGAAATGTAACAACTTAACTTAGACCGGATAAGAAATTTTTCGTTTTCAGAATTAATGCATTTCTAACCCACCCTATTGGTAAAATATTTATATGCATCAAGGCTTTTATAAGCTTTTAGAGTTTTTCGGTATAACACGAAAAACACTAAATGTTTATAAATATCGTGATAGTTCAGATCAGGGAGGTCCGTAGCAACACAAACTTCCAGGCGATAAAAATATCTTTCAGGAATGTCATATGGATCTCTATGACATTATTTCTAAGCTTTTCTTCGTAACCTTGCTTTTTTTTTTTTTTTTTGATTGGAGGTTTAACGACCACCGTGAGCAACTCAATGGGCTATAAGCAGTCGCCCGTCCCTAATTTAGGGTCACTGGTTCCAGGGAAGGGAGAGAGCCAGTGCCGTAAGACAAACACAACATCCATGCCTGACCGGGATTCGAACCCGGACCCCTTACGGACGAATGATCAGAGGCCAACGCCTTAGACCACTGCGCCACCGGGGCGGCCCTTGCTTTTCCATCACATTAAGATGGCAAACTTTGTCAGAAAAAACAGTTTTTTACTCTATAGCAGCAGCAGCAGCCATTGAAAAGCATGGAGGCCGCCCCGGTGGCGCAGTGGTCTAAGCGATGGCCTCTGATCATTCGTCCGAACGGGGTCCGGGTTCGAATCCCGGTGAGGCATGGATGTTGTGTTTGTCTTACGGCACTGGCTCTCTCCCTTCCCTGGAACCAGTGACTCTAAATTAGGGACGGGCGACTACTTATAGCCCATTGAGTTGCTCACGGTGGTCGTTAAACCTCCAAAAAAAAAACAAAGAAAAAACAAAGCATGGAGAGAGACCACCTCGGGTACTTTCTAACTACACGGAAGTCTAGCAGACAGTTTTGTGACGTCACGTGCAAAAGCTTCATATTTTTTTATTTTTTTTTATTTTGATTGGAGGTTTAACGACCACCGTGAGCAACTCAATGGGCTATAAGCAGTCGCTCGTCCCTAATTTAGGGTCACTGGTTCCAGGGAAGGGAGAGAGCCAGTGCCGTAAGACAAACACAACATCCATGCCTCACCGGGATTCGAACTCGGACCCCGTTCGGACGAATGATCAGAGGCCATCGCTTAGACCACTGCGCCACCGGGGCGACAAAAGCTCCATATGTTCTGGCTTCATAATTCGACTTTGTCAATACAAATTATCATCATTCTACAAGATATATCCTTTTAAGACATAAAATTTCATATGTAATATCACACTTATTGAAGCAATGCCGTTTTGTGAGAAAAAGATTTGCATATTTATTTTGAGTACGTATATGTCCCCAAATGAACTGCGCCGCCCCGGTGGCGCAGTGGTCTAAGGCGTTGGCCTCTGATCATTCGTCCGTAAGGGGTCCGGGTTCGAATCCCGGTCAGACATGGATGTTGTGTTTGTCTTACGGCACTGGCTCTCTCCCTTCCCTGGAACCAGTGACCCTAAATTAGGGACGGGCGACTGCTTATAGCCCATTGAGTTGCTCACGGCGGTCGTTAAACCTCCAATCAAAAAAAAAAAATGAACTGCCGATTTGGGGACGCCACGCCTTTTTCTCCACAAATCAGTGTTCCAATATCTGGTCAGTGGTGGCCTTACTATAGTCAAGTTTTTATCTCAGAAAGCCATGCTGTAGTTCTAATATCGATAGACTTGGTGTTACGATACATCTGGCAATGTAACATCGATATTACAACCGGGTAACAAACCGATCTGCAGCGAAGCTTATTGATCTTCCCGTTACGCTTTTGCTAAATGGTTTTGGTATCAAGCAACTCTCCTCAGTTTTGGCTTGAATCCCCGCCATTACCCTCGTTTTAGTATCACTTATCTCTTAGAGATACATTATTAAATAATTGTATTGTATCTTGTTAATTAGGGAGTCCCCGTATTATTTGTGTATTGAAAGAGAGTTACTTTTGTTTCCTGTGAACATTTCTCAGTCCTAGTAATTGTTCACATCGGTGTGCGGAGTTAAGAAAAAGCGGGCATATTTCTAAATATTGGTGCTTCTTTTGCGAGAGGAAAATGTATTCTGTAGCATATTTCGTTTTTCTGACAGTAATGTCACTTGCAATTTTATATGCATTTCATTCTGAGCAGCCTGGACCTTACGTGGATGAAATTTTTCATTTTCCTCAGGCCCTTAAATATTTTCATGGAGAATTTTATGAAGTAAGTGGAAAGTAATTCTAATGCTGTAAATAAAAACATCATCGTACAAGATCTATTTCTGCATAAGCCAAGCAAGCCATTACGATGCTTATCTTAGCATCCATCTTATTACATGAGACGTACGATCTTGTTTTCGGATGCTCGCGTCTCTTCTCCTCCGTGCGGGAACGTCGTAATAAACTGACTGGTATCGATTTTCCTTTCGACATTTTTTTCCCCCTGAAAAAGAAACTCACTGAAAAAGGTCGTCAGTTGCAATTGTTTGCGGTAGAAATTTGACCGCAGTTGTTATGAAAGAAAATTTAAACATAAATTGAAAATTGTCATTAAGCATTTACATTTTCAGGAATTTTGTTGGTTGTAACATTTCTGGATTTTTAAAGTTCTGCTGCCTGTTAGCTAAACATATTACTGCTTTCCTAAGTTTTTATGAATATTCTGCTAACAGATTGTCATATAGCATGTGATAATTTGATGATGCCAAAATTTGTTGTGAATTTAAGTATCCATAATTAGGTTTAAATTCACCTTATAGTGAAAACTATGTTTGATATTACCTTAAACTGATCATTGAAAGATAAATTTTAGCACATCTCATAAATTGTATTTCCATAAATAATTTCGGGGAAGAAATGCATGCCTACTTACAACATTTTTAAGATGAGATCTAGACCAGTTGTCTGCCAAGTTGTTGAGGATTTCATTCAGATGATAAATATGTACAAAATAGTTGCTATTTGAAGGATTTAGATGATCATTTTTTACTAACTCTACATAAGTTATTAGGAACATTTCCAAACAAAAAAAAAAATTTGAATTGTAAGCTAAAACAAAATATTTTTCATTATCCCCACAAAATGGATGAAATACCCTTTCTGTATTGAGACTGTATTTAATTTATGCATGTAGACATGGTATGATTCTGTTTTGTAATGCATTTGAAATGAAAATTAATATGCTGCCCTGGTGACGCAGTGGTCTAAGCAATGGCTTCTGATCATTCGTCCCAGTTTGGTCTGGGTTCGAATCCCGGTGAGGCATGGATGTTGTGTTTGTCTTACAGCGCTGGCTCTCTCCCTTCCCTGGAACCAGTGTCCATTAATTAGGGACGGACGACTGCTTTATAGCCCACTGAGTTACTCACGGCAGTCGTTAAACCTCCAATCCCCCCCCCCAAATCAATATTGCATCGGAAGACAAACACAATAATACTGTATTTTTTATCAATGTTTGAGCACAGGGTTTTGTTTAAAATGTTTTGGGATAATCTGATGTTATTTGTGTTTAATTTTTTTATGTAAAATTCTGTAATATGTTTGTGTGAGCCTTAATGTGTGCTTCATATATATTTTACCATATTATTGCAGTTGATAAACGTACACACAGACTTTGGTTTCTTAATGTAATAGTATTTTTTTTTCAGTAGTCCATGGCATATAAGGTAAGCAAAGAAGTAATTAATTGGGTCCATGGGTGCAAAGATTTTTAAAAAGACCTAGTTGATAAGTATTCATAAATTCTGTATTGAAACTAAATGTATTTTATGCATTTTCTTTTAAAATGCAGTAGACATGGAACAGATTATGTGTACATCACAAGTGTGTGTAATGTGTTGTTAAATACTTCAAAGGGATAAAAAAATTACTTCACATGAGCAATTTAAAAATAATTTAGCCTACAGTGGATATATGCAAATTCTGCCAAACCCAAAATACCTTTCATTATTAGCTTTTCTACTCTTACATGTGCTTTTTAAAAAAAGAGTTTGGTATAAAAAGAGTTTGGTAAAAAAAGATATTTTTTTACAACATTTGATTTTAATACAAATTTTGAAGGTGACAGTCTGATTTTTGGTGTAAATGTGACAAGGATGGTAAGTCGTATAATATCCAAAAACTTGAAAATTTCATCGTTTTGAAGCGGGACTCGAACTTGTGTCTCCCAGATAGCGCCCGGATATGCTAACCACTACCCAAAACGACCAAGTCTCAAGTTTCCGATTAATTTGAAAATAACCATCACAGGATTCGCTAGTCGAAGCAACCGGCATTCATGTTTAGCGAAGCTGGAGGTTAAGAATCCTATCCTACGATTGCCCGGAGGAACAGATAAATCATGAAAGAAATACAAGATTACACCATATAATACAAATTTTGAAGATGACAATCCAATCCGATGAAATTTTCAAGTTTTCGAATATTATCTGACTTACCATCCTTGTGAATTAATGAAGACCTGGTAAATCCTAGTGAAGAATTATTGTAGTTAACTGTGCATTACGGGGATTACTAGGATATAAGTTTTCACTTTGTCAAATTTTCGGGTTGTGCCCCAACCCTTCTTCAGGACTGACTAAGATTGAAGGTGCTGCCACTCAACTGGTAATGTCATACCGCTATGTTCGTTAATCGTGGAACCTCTTCTTCTCTCAATGTGTAGACTTTCTTCAAGTTTCCGTTTTAGATAGTGTTGTTGGTGTGCAAGAATTTTTAAAGATTCCCAGTTCATTGAATGTCCAGTACTTTGTACGTGTTTATTAAGACCTGTTTTGCTTTTAATGTTTCTAATTGCGGCTTTGTGTTCTGCTACACGGGTGCAGAGTTGCCTTCCAGTCTTTCCTACATATATGTTACCACAATTGCCGTTTACACTGTAGATAACTCTTTTTTGTAGTAGCATGTTATTTTCTTTTTGTTTAAACTGTGGAAAATATTTTTTTATTTTATTTTGTAAGTGAGGAGCAAGACGAATATGGAAGTTAAGGCTAATTCTCTGCAGCCTTTCAAACAACCCTTTATGGTAAGTTATTTTTCTAGTGAGTTTAATGTTTTTATCAGATTGTTTATGGCTTGACTTAGCTTTTTTCTCTTTAAAATTTTTTTCTATCCAATTTTCCAGGTAATTCTTATCTGTCAGCATCTTCTTTAATTCCTTTTTATGGATTTCTTTGGAAGTTATTGCTGAGTCAGTCCTGAAGAAGGGTTGGGGTACAACTTGAAAATTTGACAAAGTGAAAACTTATATCCTAGTAATCCCTGTAATGCACAATTAACTACAATAATTACCATCCTTGTCACATTTACACCAAAAGTCGGATTGTCATCTTCAAAATTTGTATTATATGGTATAATCCTGTATTTCTTTCATGATTTGATTTTAATGTTTGTTAGTAGCCTTAGTATTACCTGTGTTTGCATGTAACTGGTTGCCTTTTCGCATGGGGCAACTGAAATTTTCATCTTTTTTCTTTCAGGGTTTGTGCATGACCTGGAAGTCTTCAGAAGTCATAGGAACTGAATATTTTAATTTCCAGGCCTGGAAATTTGTGAAAATGGTAGATTTGCTCTTATGGAGCTCTGGAAAATTTCACTTTTTTTCATAAAGTCCTTGAAATCGAGACTTTATTTTGAAATGCGGATGTTTTTTGTTTTGTTGTTTTCTGTAAAACTGGATTGGTAACTCCTGCCATCATGGTTACATTACATTTGCATCATAAACTGAGTGATGAAAGGTCTGGAGCCCAGGCTGTCATGCTGGAATTCCCATATGTGCCACGATGCAAAGGGGCCTTGAAGGGACAACTGTGGAACAGGCAGCAGACATGCACTAACCGAGTGGCTAAAAGAGAATGAGGAGGCAAAAACAGTGGGGGGGCTCTCCGTTGAAACTACCATGTCTCCATCACACTGAAGCCAAAACGTTGAGCATTGAGTAATGGCCATCTGGGCTCAATAACCAATCCGCGCCCAGCGCACATTGTTTCACATGTCCTGAGAAACACTTGCAGGCTACATTAGGTACTTCCATCTTTGCCTGAGCTCCACTTTTTTTTATTGTTTGTTCATGTTCATCTGTTTATGTTTTCCATTCCATCATTCACATTTGTTACTTGTTCATTTAACAACGAGGTTGTGGTTTGTTTTTTGATTACTAGATACAGATTATTTTATTCCTTCTCTTAGAGTATGGGTGGAAAATGTGTATTCCAAGAAGTTTGGTTGGAGAATAGTTTATTTTCATGTTGACTGTTACCCGACACCAGTAACACATCTAGAACTTGTTACAAATTGTGCATGAAAAACGTTTACATTTCGAGCAGGGTTATATTTGGATTGAAAAGCCACATGATGAGACATAATAAATCTAAAGTGTTAACTAAAAGTCATTCGACTTAAATATGTTTTTCTTTTGTATAATATGTACTAAGTAAAAGAATGCTACCATAATAAACTCACAGTGTAGCAAAAAAATAAAGATGAGTGGGTGATAAAGAATCAATCTGAGCTGTTTTACTGTTTATTGAGATAATTTTTTCTTTCTATTATCATTATTTTATTAAACTAATGTATTTATATTATGTATGGTGATAAAAAAAATGCAAACCTGGAAAATGACATATTAATCCTGGTAAGTCCTTAAATAGTCCTGTAAAAAGTTTTGGACCCTGCTGTACAAACCCTGTTCCATAGATTTCATTCTTTTTCTCTGAAGAGATCTTTCATCTCAGTATTGCTTGATCAGTGGTCTGACCCTGTTTCACATCCTCAAGGGTTATTTGCAAAGGGTGTTCCTTGAAATAGTTCAACAGAGCAGTTTGGTGTTGAAGTACATTTCTTTCTTTGAATAAAGCTCATATTGAGAAATGGCTTCCTAGTTTAATTGAATTAATAATCTAAAGCAACTTATGGGAATTTACTAGGAAATGTTTTCATTTATAGCAAATTTTCGGAGAAAACTCTTCTCCTTCTTCAGGCTCTCTAGTTGTTGTCACTTTTTGCTTGTCACTATCATGGTTACGGTTTACCTTGACGGTTACGGTTAACCTTGACGGTTTAGGTTATTTTTCACCAAATCCTGCCAGATGTTAGGCAGGGAAAATCCTTTGCAGTCATTGATGATGGAATTTTGTTTTTTCTCAATCTCTATTCCTTCTTTCAGTTTTCTTTTTGGAAATTGCTTTGGAAACTGATTACTTTAAGGGAATTCCAATCCATGCTGTGCCCAGTTTCTCTAACATGCCTATCTAATCCAGTCTTGTTTGAGCAATTTTTTATAGCTGCTTTATGCTCAGCTATACGAGTTTCTAGTCTGCGACCTGTTTCACCTATGTAAGATAGTCCACAACTACAATTTACTTCATAAACTACTCCTTGCATTTTTAAAATATCTTCTTCTCTTTGAACTATTTTAGGGAAAAAATTTTTAACTTTGTTCTCTAAACTTGGAGCTAGCCTAATATTGTATTTTTTACTAATTCTCTTTAAAGCCTCAAATAAACCCTTGTGATAAGAAATTTTTCTAGTGAATTTTACTTCTTGCTTTTGTGGGTTCTTCTTACCATTAAAATTCAGAAGCTTCTCAATTTCTTCTTTAGGATAGTTATTTTCTGCAAGTATGACTTTAAGCTCTTCTTTATGGGCTTCTTTTTTATCTGCAGTAGAAACTATTTTATTAATTTTTTCCAAAATTAAAATACAATATTAGGCTAGCTCCAAGTTTAGAGAACAAAGTTAAAAATTTTTTCCCTAAAATAGTTCAAAGAGAAGAAGATATTTTAAAAATGCAAGGAGTAGTTTATGAAGTAAATTGTAGTTGTGGACTATCTTACATAGGTGAAACAGGTCGCAGACTAGAAACTCGTATAGCTGAGCATAAAGCAGCTATAAAAAATTGCTCAAACAAGACTGGATTAGATAGGCATGTTAGAGAAACTGGGCACAGCATGGATTGGAATTCCCTTAAAGTAATCAGTTTCCAAAGCAATTTCCAAAAGAAAACTGAAAGAAGGAATAGAGATTGAGAAAAAACAAAATTCCATCATCAATGACTGCAAAGGATTTTCCCTGCCTAACATCTGGCAGGATTTGGTGAAAAATAACCTAAACCGTCAAGGTTAACCGTAACCGTCAAGGTAAACCGTAACCATGATAGTGACAAGCAAAAAGTGACAACAACTAGAGAGCCTGAAGAAGGAGAAGAGTTTTCTCCGAAAATTTGCTATAAATGAAAACATTTCCTAGTAAATTCCCATAAGTTGCTTTAGATTATTAGTACATTTCTTGTTTGTAGCATGTGCAGTATGTGACATGTTGTGGATGCATTAGATTTTCTAGAACTATTGTTTTGTATTTTCATTTAGTTCAAGGTTACTGTTGAGCATTTTTAAGTAGGTCATAAAAATGTTTAGATAGTCCAATTTATTATGCTTCTTTAACTAGTAAGCGAAATGCAGCAATGTATGTTCAGCTTTGATTTGAGAGGGATAAGCCACTTTTTCTTTTCAATTTTGTAAGTAAATTCAAAGGATGAAGTACTTTTTTGTTACAGTAAGGTGTAAGTGAATTATTAAATTTCATTAAAAAGAAGTATGAATTGTAAACAGTCAAAAGAATTAATGCACTGACTTAAATGTGTGTTGTTACATTGTTTTGCTTGCTTTTTTTATCTATGTTTGGTGCATGGGTGCTGACAACACTTGACCCCCCCCTCCCTGTAGAATTATTTTCCCCTTTATTTTATTTTATTTTATTTATTACTTTTTTTTAACACTCACAGAACTGAATCACAAGGAAAGATGGAGTTTGAGGCATTTAATTTAATATCCCAATTATTGGAAATTTGGAATTGGAAAACGATAACGTAAAAGCGGAAAACCTAGCAAACCGTAAGGTAGTATGTCCATACAAGTTCCGCTCATGGTGGTGTGTGCTGAACTTAAAAGGCTTGGCGTAGCCCTGCTCGACACTGTTCATTCTTTTGAAAACAGTTACCAATGTACATGATAATACATGACTATTACTAACATACACTTTCTTCAAGAGCAGCATCAAATAATAATAATAATAATAATAATAATAGTAGTAGTAGTAGTAGGAGGAGGAGGAGTTGTGTTCTAGTGTAGTAAGTAAGTAGTAGTAATAGTAATAGTATTAATCTTTCATTTTCACGAATTTCATTTTTTCTACATATTAGCCAAATCTTAATTACACTTGACCCCCCTTGAAAAATTTCCTGCAGGCACCCATGGTTTGGTGTGCATAAGTGCAACATCTAAACATAATTCATTTCCTAAATCTCTTCTTGCATTTTTTGTTGACCACTTACCGTAAAACCAGAATAGTGAAGATGCCGAAATCAATTTTTAGTACTATTGGGTTGTCAGAAAAGTCATGACATATTTTGGCACCTGATGGCAGTTGGGCGGTTGTGGAAGTACTAGAGGCATGTGCAGCTCTGTTATCGCTATGGCATTCGACAGGTGCCAGTTCTAGCTGCAGTCTAAAAGGAATACTCAGTGATTTGTGGAGATTTGACATCAAGTTGAAGATGGAAGACCAAACTGTGCATTTTTGCCATATTTTGCTGTTTTACTTCCGTAAAGGGAAGAACACGCATCAAGCTTGTGAAAAGTTGCATAAAGTGTTGGTGATAATGCTGTACAAAAACGTCAGTGCCAGCAGTGGTTCGCAAAATTCTGTGCTGGTGATTTTGACCTCAACGATGCTTCTTGGTCTGGGAGGCCAACCGTGGTTGATGACGACCAAATCAAGGCATTAATCGAATCAAACCCACGTTACACGACACGAGAAATTGCAGAAACATTGCACATCCATCATTCAAGCTTTCATGACCACCTGAAGAAGCTGGGATACGTAAGCAACCTCGATGTGTGCGTTACTCATGAACTCAAAGCAGCCCAATTGACGGCGCGTATAAACATCTGCGATATGCTCATTAAACGTGAGGAAAATTATCCTTTTTTGAAGTGACTAATAGCTGGTGACGAAAAGTGGATTATGTACAACAATGTGCTGCTCAAATGGTTTTGGTCCCGATGTGCTGCTTCGCCTCAAACAACATCCAAAGCAGACATTCATCAGCGTAAGGTTCTGGTCTCAGTGTGGTGGGATTTTCAAGGTGTCGTGTTTTTCGAGCTCGTACCATAGAACCAAACAATCAATTCGAATGTGTACTGTTGGCAATTGGACAGTTTGAACGAATCCATCATCCAGAAACGTCCAGAGCTCGTTCATCGTAAAGGTGTTGTGTTCCATTACGACAACGCGAGACCACACACAAGTTTGATCACCCGCCAAAAATTATTGGAGCTTGGGTTGGATGTGTTGTCACACCCAGCATACTCGCCTGACCTTGTGCCGTCAGACTTCCACTTGTTTCGCTGTCTTCAACAGTCCTTGCGTGGTGTAATGTTCAATTCAGATGAGGCTGTAAATCAGCACCTTGTACAGTTTTTTGCCACGAAAGACAGGTCCTTCTATGAACAAGGCATTCTGCAGCTCAGTGAAAGATGGCAAAAGGTTATCGAACAGAACGGGCATTATATCGTTGATTGATCTTTGTTTTTTCTATCAATAAATGACCTTTGCAAAACATGGCTAAGATACGTTATGACTTTTCCGACAACCCAATATCACCAGCAGAGTTACGCAATCCGCAGCGTAATAATTCAGGCTGAAGTTACACATTCTGTAGCATAATAATTCAGGCTTTTAAGATGTAATAATTCAGCTTTTATGGTACAGTTCAAGAGAGATATGTGCACACAGACAGAGATATTCGTAGCCATGACACTGATTTAATGTGGAGTGCTTATAAGTGTAATTAGTGATTAGTGGTTTTATTGAATGATATATACAAATAGACAGTTGAACTTTTTGAGCCCCCCCCCCAGTGGCACATTGGTCTAAGCCCTGGCTTTTATCATCATTCATCTGAGTAGGGTCTACGTTCAAATCCCAGTGAGGCACGAGTGTTGTGTTTGTCTTATGTCAATGGTTCTCTCCCTTAGCTGGAACTATTGGCTCTAAATTAGGGACAGGTAACTGCTTATAGCCCATTGAGTTTCTCGCAGTGGTTGTTAAACCCTCAATTAAAAAAAAGAAGAAGAATCCTTTCTGAAATGAAAACCCCTTTTAAAATGTAACTAATAATACAAATGTGTAATATGTACCCTAGTTTTAATTGTGGGTATTGCACTGAATTATTGAACTATGTCTAAGAAACAATACAGGGTGTCTGGTAATTATTGGACACATTACAAAATTATGTAAAAAAAAAAAACTATGAGCATTGTCTGTTTTTCTATGTCACGTATTACTAAAACAGTTTCTGTATTTTTGTTTTGCAGAATTTTTATTCCCAGAATCCGATAGATGGCCTGATGAGGAATGTGATGAGAAATGCACAATCAGTAGTCATGTCATCCGTATAGCAGAAGGCGATGTGTGTGTTATGGCTTGCGGAATTAAAGTCTGTCATTAAAGTTAAAAGATGGTACCGTTTAGAGTATGGTTGTAATCCTCCATCAACGAATTCAATTAAGCAGTGGATGAAACAGTTTAAAGAAACTGGCAATGTGGAACATCGTGGAGGAGCTGGTTGGCCTAGCATCAGCGGTGAGACAGTTGACCAAGTTAATGAAAGTTTCCATTCTGAAATCGACAGTTCACAATATTTTGCAAAAAAAAAAAAAATAAGTTTAATGCTTATAAAATTCAAATAGTGCAAAAAATGCATGTAAAAGATCACACTCTGCGATACGATTTCACTGCAGATGTGCTGAATCAAGTGGAAAACGACAAAAACTTTTTCAGTACTGTAATGTTTAGTGATGAATCCACATTTCATGTATCAGGTATTGTGAATCGTCACAACTGTCGGATATGGGGCAATGAACCGCCTCATGCTGCTATTGAACTGGAACGTGATTCTCCAGAAGTTAATGTGTGGTGCGCCCTATCAAAAAGAGAAGTGATTGGCCCTTTCTTCTTCTACGAAAAAACCATAAATGGTGACATTTACTTGGATATTCTAGAAAATTTCGCTATACCCCAGATCAAAAGATATGACAACGTCGTTTTCCAACAAGACAGTGCCCCTCTGCAATGATCAACATGTGTACGTCAGTGCCTTAATGAGCATTTGCCCAACAGATGGATTGGGCATAGTGGTCCCATTCCGTGGCCTCCTTGCCTCCAGATCTAACTCAATTGGTTTATTTCATGTGGGGTTATGTGAAGGATCGTGTCTATCAAACGTCTCGTACGGATTTGTAGGAACTGAAGCAGGGTATCACAGCTGCTATTAATTCCATAACTCCTCAGATGCTTGCCAATACATGGCATAAAATTGAGTATTGCTTGGATGTACTACGAGCAACAAAGGGATCTCGCATCGAAATTTATTAACTTGTGTAGTTACATTGTAAGTTAGTAAAGTCTGTTTCTTTCTATCTGTTTAATGTTTTGCTTTATATAATTTTGTAATGGATCCAATAATTCTCGGACACCCTGTATGTTAATTTTGACTATCGTAGGTCACAATTCTATATGTGTAATTTTGTTTAAATTGATTTTGGGTTTCACATTGTATCTCTTTAAAAAATGTTCTGGTGCCTGAAAATGGTGGGGTTTTGTCTACCCGTGATCAAGATCAGTGTTGTAACAGCTCATTTTGCATGTGGAAACCATAAAGATAGGAATTTATAGCAGATGCCATTAAGTGCAGATTCATACAATTTTCACATGCTTGACTATTTTCAGACTTTCAGAGCACTGACTACCCTGTAGCACTTGTCTATATTAAAGAACTTTGAAAATTTTTAATTTTTAGAAACAAGGCTTGTGGGGCCCGGGGCAAAATTTCATTGCGAGCACTAGAAAATAAATCCCATATTTTAGTGAAGCTGTTACATGAAAAATGTATGTAAAGAACACACATGAAAACTATCATAAAGACAAAATTATTACCTCAAAGAAGTATTTGCATTAAGCTTAAGAAAAAGACCAAAATATGGATTGAAAGTTCAAAAAGAGAGAGTGAGTGAGTAAAAAGTGTTAAAATCTACAATTTTCTTTTTGGGGAAAGTGATTTGTTATGTCTCTTATAAAAACATTTTAGCAAAATGGTAAAAAGATGCCTGAATAGTGAATATTTTTGCATTGCAAATATTTTTGTGCAGGAAATAATAAGGATCTCTCTAAAATAAATTTGCCTAAATGGTTTTTTCCTTGATACATGTTTAATGTTTGATTTTTAATGCAAGTAGAGTAACTGAAAAATTTGTGACTTTTTGATACATGGCTCATATGTGAAAAATGCCTTTTTTAAATTTCTAATAATGTTTTTAGTCACTGAATAATTGACCCCTCATATGTTGTCCAAAACCAACTTTGATGTTGTTCCTTTTACTTTAAACTTTAGTATCTGGTCTGCTCACAAATTGTTAAATATATTGCTTACAAATTTTCAATATCGCAATAATCATTTGAAATCTGTAAATGTTAGTACCTGTACGGCAATGGGTGAAATAACGTATTTGAAAATGGGGAGATTGGAAACAAAACAAAAAATAACTTTTAAAAAATATCTTTTTAGGGACCTGATCGGGAAAAAAAAAAAAAACTTTAAAAAAATATCTTTTTAAGGATCTTGCACCTCAAAAGTTACAAAAACAATAATAATTACAAAAAGTTCTACCAAAAATGATTTTGTTTTGTTTTTTCCTAATCTGCTAAACTGTGGGGCCCTTTGAAAGCACTGGTCCTGGGACGACCATCCCGGTTGCTCCTGTGGTCTAGCCGGTCCTGTTTAGAAGTTATTTCTTGAACTAGTTTGCAGCATAGATTTTTTCATGTTTTAGAGGTACTTCAACATGTTTTTTTTTTTTTTTTTAGATTCCATGTAAATTTGTTTTGTACTAATATTTTATATTTTCCATGTAAATTTTACTTTATGTGTGCTTGGTTAAAATTTATGAACCTATGGGGTGTTTTTTAATAGCTATCTAGCATTGGTAACATTCTTTCCTTACAACAGGTATTACAGCACTGCATCTGGCATCCCCAAATCTGGAGCGACCCCAAAAAATTACAAAATTTTGAAGCCTTTTTTCATTTATTGACTGTGTGATGAGATTTTTTTAAACAAATACAACCAATGATACTACTTATATATGCAACATAGCCCATTGTTCCACTTTTTACATTTCAGGAATGCAGAGTTTGCTCAATTATCATCTTGCCGGATGAGAGGATCGACGCTTCATCTTATCCTTATTCAGTATTAACACTTGAAACACCAAAAACAATGCAATCTCTTGTTTACCTCAAAAACTTATGTTATATTGAGCTAAATGAATTGAGTCTTCACAATTTAATACCAACAAAAATTCACATACCTTAAATATGCATTAAAACCTGATAAACCTCAACTTAAAAACATATGTACAACGGTAAAAGTCATGCCTTCGATTGAAAGCTTTATGATATCAACCATCCCTTCGTATCGCCAACGACCTCAAAGATGATATATTATTAAAATAACCAATCACTTACCCGAAAGATCTTGGTCACATTTTATTTTTTTTTCCCTTAACACTTCAAGCACGTCAATTATTTTTTCCTTAACACTTCGACCTCAAAGACTTTAAAATACGAACATAAGACACATACAAAAAGTAATTGAAATACATTCTGAAAACACTGCATCCAGACTTTAAACTAACTATCAAGAACATTACACCAAACAAACTAAAATACTATGCACAAATTAATTTAACAAAACATATAAAACCTTTCAGTAAAGGCTTTGGATACGAAGCCTTTACTGTAAGACTTCGTATCTTTTTTCAGTAAAGTATACAAAGGGACGATTGATATTGTAAAGGTTTCAATCGAAGACACGACTTTTACCGTTGTACATATGTTTTTAAGTTGAGGTTTATCAGGTTTTAATGCATATTTAAGGTATGTGAATTTTTGTTGGTATTAAATTGTGAAGACTCAATTCATTCAGCTCAATATAACTTGTAAGTTTTTGAGGTTAACAAGAGATTGCATTGTTTTTGGTGTTTCAAGTGTTAATACTGAATAAGAATAAGATGAAGTATTGATACTCTCATCTGGCAAGATGATAATTGAGCAAACTCTCTACGTGCTTGAAATGTAAGAAGCTGAACAATGGGCTACATTGCATATGTAAATAGTATCATTGGTTGTATTTGTTTAACTATACTGAGCATGTTTTGAGCGAAGTATTTGCATGGGCTTTCAAGCTTAAGCTGTACATTGCACTTTGTAAAAAAAAGATTTTTTTTTATTTCCTTGATATCTTTTGGAAAAGGGATTTTTTTAGGCAGTATATGTGGCATTGCTATTACCTGTATTTTGCTGCTCCAGTACCACCCACAGCTGATAGAATCCATGAACTAGAGTAGCAAAAATGAGTGCAGCTGAGAAAGACGTGTGTGGAAGAGCTATCAGAGGGAAGGGGGATTGGCTGAAACTTTTCCTGTGGTAAGAGCCAGAAGGCATGCCAGAATCAGTCCACTCTCTAACCTGCAAGCAGCTTTGATATGACTAAATACAATTATGGTGCAATTTACCACATCATTCTGTTCAATATGTTATATACAGTTCTATGAAATGTCACTGAATAAATTCCGTGATACTCAATAAAAACAGTTTTCAAAATGTTTTCCTTGTACATCATCATCATCATCATCATCATTGTCAACCATTATCAATCCACTGCTGGATGAAGGTCTCCCCAAGTTTCCTCCACAACGGTCTGTCTTGTGCCAGTCTCCTCCATGTCACCCCTGCATACTTTCGAATTTCATCCACCCATCTCCCATGTGGTCTTCTTCTGGGTCTTTTCCTGTCCCTTGGAATCCAATCTAAAATTTCGGCTGTCCATCGATGATCTGTCCTTCTGGCAGTATGTCCAGCCCATTGCCATTTCAGGGATTTAACTCTGATCATGATGTCTTCCACTCTTGTCATTTTTCGGATCCACGAGTTCCTCCTCTTATCTCTCCTGGTTACACGAAGCATGCACCTCTCCATGCTTCTTTGAGTTGTCTGCAGTCTTTGTATATCTCTTTTAGTTAAGGTCCACGTCTCTGCACCATACGTAAGCACTGGAAGGATGCATTGATCAAACACTTTTCTTTTAAGACATAATGGCATATTGCTCTTGAAAATTATGCTGTTTCTTCCAAAAGCTCTCCAGGCAAGTTTTGTACGCCGATTAATTTCTTCATCAATGTGACCCTCACTTGATATCTGCTGTCCAAGATAAACGTACGTGTCTGTTATCTCCAGCTTTTCTCCATCAATCGATAAATCTTCATTTCTTGTAAAAGCATTGAACATCACTTTTGTCTTCTGAAAGTTCATTTTTAATCCCACTTCTTTACTCTTGTCAGCAAGTTCCTGGATCATACTCTGCAGCTCTGATGGGGTAGTTGCAAAAATGACTACGTCATCAGCAAAACGAAGGTGGGTTAGATAATCTCCATTAATCTTTATCCCTTTGTTTTCCCAGCTCAGCGACTGAAAAACACCCTCCAATGTGGCATTAAAGAGCTTCGGAGATATGGTGTCACCTTGTCTCACTCCCTTTCCAATTTTTATGTGTGTTGTATTTTCAAACAGCCGAATCTTTGCACTTGCATTTTCATAGATGTTATTAATAATATTAATGTATGCATCTTCAATACCGCAGGTTTTCAGAGCCATTGTAACTGCTGATGGTTTCACTGAATCAAAGGCTTTTTCATAATCGATAAAAGCCATGCACAATGGAAGTTCATATTCCCTCGCTCTTTCAATTAGTTCTCTCAGTACGTGGATATGATCTATTGTGCTGTAACCACTCCTGAATCCAGCTTGTTCTCTCGGTTGAGCCACGTCCAGTGTTACCTTCAAGCGGTGTGAAAGAACTTTAGTGAAGATTTTATAAACTACTGATAGGAGGGTGATAGGTCTGTAGTTTCCGAGATCCTCAATGTCACCTTTCTTATGTAGCAGGATCATTGTAGCGGTGTTCCAATCCTCAGGAATCTTTCCTTCATTAAGGCATAGAGTGAAAATTTGGGCAAGTACTGTTTCAATTTCTCCACTTGCTTCTTGTATGATGTCTACAGTAATTCCATCTTCTCCTGGAGCTTTTCCCCGCTTCATGTTCTTGATTGCATGTGCAACTTCTGCTGGAAGGACTGGAGGAACTCTGGTACTGGTATCTTTCATGATGTCTGGAGTGCATGTATCATCCCTTTCATATAATTTGGAGTAGAAATCTTTCACTCTTGTCAAAATTTCGCCTCTATTTCTTGTTACAGAACCATCTTTTTTCTCAGTGCCATAATCTGTTTTCTTCCCTTACTGAGATGTCCCTTTGCTACCTTTAGGCTTTGGTTGTTTTCAATTGCTTTCCTCACTAGTTCACAGTTGAATTTTCTTACGTCTTCAGTGATACTCTTTCTTACTGTCTTGCATAGCTCTATATATTCCACTTTGGAAGTCACATCTTCTTTAGTTGTCCTCATCTCTCTTCTTTTTTGCATCAACATTTTCGTTTTTCCTGATAATTTGTTTACATGCAACTTGTTCTTAGACCCAGCTAATTTTGTTGCTGTTTCCATAAGAGCTTTGGTTACTTTTCTGTTAACTTCAGAAATGTCCACTTCTTCCGATGTTAGGCCTTCTAAAGCAGAGAACCTGTTCTTCAGTTCCAACTTGAAGGTATTATGGTGTTTTTAAGGTTGGTTATGTCAATAGATTTTGTTTGTCTTATGAGCTTGCCACGTTCAAGTTTGGTGTTGAGGTGCATCTTACATCTCACCAATCTATGGTCACTACCTGTGTTGAACTTGTTTAGCACACTGCAGTCTTCTATGACGAATTTTTTGTTACACATAATAAAATCAATTTCACTTGTCGTCCCATTTGGATGTCTCCATGTCCATTTCCTGTGTGGCTTTTTCTTGAAGAAGGAGTTCAAGATGAAAAACCCTTCTGCCTCTGCAAACTCAACGAGAGTATTTCCACGCTGGTTTCTGTTGCCGTGACCGAATTTACCGACTGAAGTTTCATTCTGTTGCCGTTGCCCTATTTTTGCATCGAAATCTCCCATAATTATTTTCAAGTGCTGCTTACCTTTATTATTTAGATGACAAATTTCCTCATAAAATTCTTCAATTTCTTCTTCAGGATGACTTGTGGTGGGTGCATAAGTTTGAATAATCTGAGCCTGGTATCTTTTCGAGAGTTGGATAACAAGTCGTGCAGCTCTGTCAGAGGAACTTTCAACTTCTACAACTTTATCCTTCAGTTTCTTGTTTATTATAAATCCAACACCACTAGTTCTGCCAGTATCTGTCCCACGATAGTAGAAGAGATGTCCACTTTTCAGTTCGATGAGATCTTCTCCTTTTCTCCTTACCTCACTTAGCCCCACGATGTCCCACTTGATCCTTTGTAGTTCCTCTTCCAATTCAAGAAGCCTTGAATCAGAAGATAGGGAGCGTCCGTTGTACGTAGCCAAGGTCAGCATCAGATGGCAGCCTAGTCCGGTCCTCCGGGGATTCTTAGCACCCTCTGCCTTCATGTCGCACTGGCCGCTGCCTTGGCCAGGTACATTCCAGCTGCCGGAGACTGAGGGCCAAGATTTAAGTTGTGGAATCATTTTGGAAGGGTTTGGCCATAACTCCCCACGCTGGCCAAGCGGGTTGGTGAGTGTGGGATAGAATTTCCTCTAATCCCGATGGTATAGTTATACCGCTATTGGCGGTCGTCAGAGCCCCTTTAGTGGGAACAGGATGTACCACGAGAAGGCGGGGTTGACATTTGTCAAGGAGAGGCTGTGATGTTACGCATCACCTGACCTTACATCCCTCCTTGTACATACATTTATATAAATAACAACCTCTACACAGGGCCACTGCTCCTCATTTACAAAGTCTTGATATTATTAGGCTTATGTTTTTCAGTTGTCAGGCTTAACATTTATTACAAGCTCTTATGTTGCGAAGCCTAACGTTCATGCTGTCAAACTCAACACTTATTCAGAAGTGGATGTAATTCTCTATTTGTTCTTTAGACTGAATAGTTCATAAATTTACTTAAAACATGTTATTGTCATACCATGTGTAAGACGAAGAACAGCAATTCAATGCAAAGGGTTGTCAAACACAATATTGAACTTTTAGAATAAAACATTAAAAGTTCACAATATTGAACTTTTAATGCAAAGGGTTCTGTTTGACCAACCCTTTGCATTGAATTGCTGTTCTTCATCTTACGCATGGTATGGCAATGACATGTTTTAAGTGAATTTATGAACTATTTAGTCTAAAGAACAAATAGAAAATTATATTCACTTCTTCTGAATAAGTGTTGAGTTTGACAGCATGAATGTTAGGCTTTGCAACATAAGAAATGTTAAGCCTCACAACAGAACATAAGCCTAATAACATCAAGACTTCATAAATGAGGAGCAGTGATCCTGTGTAGAGGTTGTTATATATGTAAAGGTATGTAAAAAGAAAACTTTTTGAAAACTATTAATATTTTTTTATTGAGTACCATGGGATTTATTCAATGGCATTTCATAGAACTGTATATAACATGTTGAACAGAATGATGTGGTAAATTACACCATAAATGTATTTAGTGCTATTATCCATGTATATAGGCATATTTTATACATGATGTACTTTAAGCCAGAATCTCAGCTTTGATATATTACTTGCATCTGTCAGTTGAGACTAGAATAAAATATAATGAAAATTTACTTAGCAAAATATTCACTAAACTGGACAAAAGTTTATTGAACTTCATAAATCCCTAATAGGAATGGACCTCCTAAATTTTGCACTAATAGGAGAACATGTTTTTAAACTAGCCATCAAAATTATTTGTATTTTTATGTAATTGCTGCAGCTGGTACAGCATTTGTTACTGAGGCTAGCCACGTCTCAGAAAAGCACATGAACCTTTAGCAATGCAATAGGTTGAAAAATTATTTTTTTAAATGATTTATCAAACACTCTGCATATTAACTAGTAAAAAAGTAGCATAATAAAAATAGTTTTTCTACAAAATAAAATATGTACTTTTGTTTACTTTATTGTGTGTTTATTCATTTATGGCATCAATGAACCATTGCTTAGATTAGTTTTGTCATTTGTGTAACAGGTATGCTGTTGGCTATAAAATCTAAGCTTTTAAGAGAAAGGGGGGAAATATCCATTTTCAACAATTTTACTGCCCCTCCTAATATTGGGTTGTCGGAAAAGTCACGACGTATTTTGGCTCTCGATGGTGGTTGGGCAGTTTTGGAAGTAGTAGAGGCATGCACACCTCTGTTATCGCTATGGCATTCGACAGATGCCAGTTCTAGGTGCAGTCTAAAAGGAATAGTAAGCAATTTGGTTCATTTGCGGAGATTTGACATCAAGTTGAAGATGGAAGACCAAACTGTGCATTTTCGCCATATTTTACTGTTTTACTTCCCTAAAGGGAAGAACATGCGTCAAGCTTGCGAAAAGTTGCATAAAGTGTACGGTGATAATGCTCTACAAGAATGTCAGTGCCAGCGGTGGTGCGCAAAATTCTGTGCTGGTGATTTTGATCTCAGCGATGCTCCTCGGTCGGGGAGGCCCACCGAGGTTGATGACGACCAAATCAAGGCATTGATTGAGTCAAACCCACGTTACATGACAAGAGAGATTGCAGACACATTGCACATTCATCATTTAAGTGTTCACGACCACCTGAAGAAGCTGGGATACGTAAGCAAGCTTGATGTGTGGGTTCCTCATGAACTCAAAGAAGCTCAATTTATGGCGCGTATAAACATCTGCGATATGCTCATTAAACGTGAGGAAAATTATCCTTTTTTGAAGTGACTAATAGCTGGTGACGAAAAGTGGATTATGTACAACAATGTGCTGCTCAAATGGTTTTGGTCCCGATGTGCTGCTTCGCCTCAAACAACATCCAAAGCAGACATTCATCAGCGTAAGGTTCTGGTCTCAGTGTGGTGAGATTTTCAAGGTGTCGTGTTTTTCGAGCTCGTACCATAGAACCAAACAATCAATTCGAATGTGTACTGTTGGCAATTGGACAGTTTGAACGAATCCATCATCCAGAAACGTCCAGAGCTTGTTCATCGTAAAGGTGTGGTGTTTCGTCAGGACAACGCGAGACCACACACAAGTTTGATCACCTGCCAAAAATTGTTGGAGCTTGGGTGGGATGTGTTGCCCCGCCCAGCATACTCACCTGACCTTGTGCTGTCAGACTTCCACTTGTTTCACTCTCTTCAACAGTCCTTGCGTGGTGTAATGTTCAATTCAGATCAGGCTGTAAATCAGAACCTTGTACAGTTTTTTGCCACGAAAGACAGGTCCTTCTATGAACGAGGCATTCTGCAGCTCAGTGAAAGATGGCAAAAGGTTATCGAACAAAACAGGCATTATATCATTGATTGACCTTTGTTCTTTCTGTCAATAAATGACCTTTGCAAAACATGGCTAAAATACGTCATGACTTTTCCGACAACATAATAGATACGAAACTAATCATTTGCTGTTCAAATTAGACTGCAAATGTGGTAATTTTGTGAAGTTAGAAAAATAACAACTGAAACACACCCTAACAAAAATTACATTTCCATAAATTTATTATTTCATAAAATACATACTATTCCTGTCACTTTGATTATTGTTATTTTTCCAATTGAAAATTGAATTTGATTTAGCTTGAGCCAATCATGATCACCGTGTCAATTGATTCATATTTCATACCATTTGATTTTCATGTTAGACTATGGACCCGGAAACTGTTGATACAATAGTCCAGAGCTTTCCAGGAAAAAGGTCTAGTACTGTATTAAAAATGTTACCTGGAAGCACACCTATCTAACAAATCTGGCTTCATGTCATTAGAATGGTAGGAATAGGAAGCATTGCCCTAAATTCCTACATCCACGGTGAAAACAGTTCAAAGCAAAAAGATAAGACAGTTGTGAAATAATTGAATCCAGATGAAGTCGTGAACCTAACCTGTGACTTTACATTGGTTGTTGTAATGTGAGTAAGGCTTTGGTTTTGTGCAGTCTCAGTTTTGTGATAATTTCATTGGCTAACTAATAACCGCCGTATCTCTCTATCCTAAATATTATGCTAAGATGGGGTAAACACTGCAATGGAAAGAATATAGTCTATCCAAAAAATCTGGGGAGCTGATTATGTCTTCAGTTTTCACTGTTTGTTTATAAGTTGTGTTCATTCTTGTGATAATTGTTTTTATAACACACTGTGAAACAAACAAATAAAAACTTTTTCCAGTGGAAACTGCATAAAGCTTGCTACATTCTGTGTCAGAGCAGCTAATTGGATTGCATGAACAACCAACTTTCCTTGCTTTTACAAAACCCTGAATTTATAAGCAGTATTTCTCTAATGTAGCAGTTGGGTTAATTGCTAGCAAAAGTTGTAGCTACATGCAAACTGTTTGTAAAATATTTCAGGACGGGCTCACAAAAATTAGTCTACCAGTTTTCATCAAAATCTAGAATGGATGGTGTCATCATGTAAAACTGATGGATAAGTTGACATGGAATGTGCCTCATACTATTCCTGAAGCTACACAAACTTTAAGTGCAGATGTGCCAAGATGAATGGTTCAGGTTCTGTCCTTAAACCTTTGTGCTATTTATGAGATCATAATCTTACATTCATGATTGATGTTTATGTGTGATGTAAATTAGTACTAAAATTTCAGTAGTGAAAAAACTTAATGTGAATTATAGAGGATAAATTTATAAAGGTGCATTACCTCTCAAATTTTTGATCTATAAACTAGATCATCATCAGGATTCCTGCGTTTTACTACTTCCAGAGGTGGCACATCGATGGGAGTAGTAAGATGCAAGAACTCCTGATGCTGATCTAGTGCAGTGGCTCTCAAGCTTTCCTTTACCACGGACCACTAGGTTGTAGACTGTCAACCTAACACGGACCACCTACCTCGGCACCTCTTCCATTTAAGTTCCAAAATGTTGGAATAATGATTTAACAACTCATTAAAATGCATGATCATCATAAAAACTTGATATTAAAGTTATTTCATTGTAGAAAAGTTAAAAATAAATTAATAAAAAAGTACTGTTTTTTTATTATATTTTAAAACACAAAAGAACATTCAAATCACTGAACACAACATTAAGCAGAAAAGAACTAACCACATTATCAAAATTTAGAACTAGGCATCTCAAATCAGTGAAAATACTTGATGGCACAAAAGTCTACTAAATGTAATGCAAAAGAATTAATGCCAAACCACATCTTTCACTATATAGGCATCATCAATAAGAAAATAATTCAAGATGATGAACAAAATTTGATAAGTGAATTAAGAAAATATGACCTCGTGGAACTGTTTAAGACCAAGGAATAAGAAACAATAACACAATTATTTTTAGAATTAAACTGGTATTAGCACATTTCAAGAAAGTAAATAGAAGAATAAATTTTTTATTCTCCATTTCAATGTGAAGAATGGTGTTGCTTACAATCTTTGACCAGTTTGGTTACATCAGGTGCAATGAAAGATAGTATCAGTCTTCAGTCAGGCTCAGCATTAAGCCCGTTCCTTTTCACACTTTTTAGTCCAACCAGGGCAGAAAATCCTATTTCACACTTGTACGTTGTAGGAAACGGTAGCAGGTGCTTGATGGCACTGCAGACAAGTTCAGAGTACTCTGATTTCACATGGATCCAGAAGTTTGTGAGGGATTTCTCACTAAATGTGATTTTTAGTGCTCCATCAGACACCACTTCAGTAAGCTAATCACACATATCATGTGAAAGGCCGAAGGACTCAATTACAGATGTAGCACTGAAAGGATTCCTAATCCATTCCTTACTTTCATCAGGCTCTAGAAAATATTCTTATGCTATCTTGCAGAATTGTTATATGATTCTGAAATAATTGCACTAGTTCATCATCTATTAGTTCTCCTGAAGACTGCAAAAAATCATAAAGTGCAGAAAATGAATCATACTCCCCACAACGAAGTCATTTACTCCAAAGTTCACATTTCTGTAGAAATGCTTTTATTTTATCTTGCACTTTAAAAATGGTTGCATCATGCCTCTGAAGTGACAGTTTTAGGCTGTTCAGGATGCTGAAAATATTGCTGAGATATGCCACCTGTCCTAGGTAGCCCCTTGGAATTGCGGAAAAGAGATTTACTTCATCAATGTCGTGAAGGAAGATCTTGATCTCATCCCTCAGCTCGAAAACTCTTGAAAGCACTTTCCCCCTTGACAACCACCGTACTTCGGTGTGGAAAAGTACATTTTTGTGCACACTTCCCATTTCTTTGCACAATACGCCAAAAAGGCGAGAGTTCAGTGACGGTGATTTAATTAAATTAACCACTTTTACTACTTGTTTCAATACAAGATCCAGTTCAGAAAGCATATCTTTCACCACTAACTGTTCTCTGTGGATAAAGCAGTGAGTTAAACTACATTCAGGCACTAACTCTTTTACCTTTGCTGTAAAACCCTTTCTTTTCCCGCACAAAGCTGGCGCACCATCAGTACTGACTCTGACACATTTTTCCCCTTTCCAAATTGTGTGTTATGAAATAATCATTAACCATACCAAAAATATCATCTCCTGTACTGTGAATTTTTAACGATAAACAAAAGCAAAACAAAAAGTCATCATGAACTTCATTTTTGTCAATATGTCTTAGTATATGCTAAGAGTTGATACAAGTTTTGTATGTCCGTGCTTTCGTCCAATTGTAAAGCAAAATAACTACTACCATGCACACATGTGATTAATTGCTCCTCCACATTAGATGCCAAAAATGTAATGCGGCGCTGAATTGTATCATTTGACGAAGGAAAATTGTCTATTGCTCATCCTGCCTTTTCCCTAAGCATAATATTGGCCATCAATTTAGCCGCTGGCTTTACAAGTGTTTCAGTGACGATATGCCCTTGACCAGTTTTTGCCACAAGTAAAGCAACTTGGAATGATGTCTCCTGTAGTTTTATTCTCTTCATCACTTGTAGTAACAGAAGTCATTGATTTCTGTGATGACAGCATCCCTTTACGTTTGTTTTGAAAATATTCAACACGTTTATGGGCTAAATCTGCATGTTTTGTTTGAAAATGCTGTGAAAGTTTTGAAGGTTTTGTCACATTGTTAGACAGTGTCATAGCACACAACCCAAACAGGGTTAGGTGTAAGTTGGTCACCGGTCCAATAAAATCCCATTTTTAGATAATCTTCATCATATTTCCTGTTTACACAATTATTATTATTATTATTATTTTTATTTTGATGATAACAGAGCAACTGGTTTGAAAACGATCGTCAGTGATTTCGGTTTTAGCAGGCCAACGGGAGTCAGATCGATTTCACTTATATTCTGTTTCAGTGAACCACTGTTAAACCACCAATCCATTCTGAATATAAAATACAAATAACACAATAATAATAATGTCAATGGTATACCATATTTATGCTGAAAATCACATCACTGATATTTTGTCACTGATATGAGTATGTCACAGTTACTGGCTGTGACTTGTTTGCTGAAATATCAGTGACAGAATCACTGTCAGCACCACCTGTTGCTGTCACCGACCAAAACCCCCAGCTCGGCAGTTCCTGCTCTTAGGAGACGAGTTTGGCTCCACTGAGCTGTGACAGGGATTTCCATGAAGGATCCTTGTTTGTGTCACTGTAACTTTGTTCTGCAGCTACTGGGATTACAACATTACAGTAAGATAGAAGATAGTGACATTGACTGTGCATTTGACCTTGATGGCCTGAACCGCATGGCAGAGTACATACACTCCCATCTTAGTGCGATAGACCATTGCACATGCCGCTTTTTTAAATTGCATTACTTGCGTGTTACAAATACATATTTTCCATAGAAAATTTTGTGGACCACTTAGGACCTAGCCGCAGATTACAGTTTGAGAACCACTGATCTAGTGTATAGATAAAAAATTTGAGAGGTAATGTACCTTAGTAAATTTAAATTCTATAATTCCCATTAAGTTTTTCAGTAGTGACAGTTATTAGAGGAAGCAATCAAGTAATTAATTACTAAAAATTTCATATATGTGTGTGTGTGCTTGCATTTTCTTAAAAATGTGAAAGAACAGGTTAAAAAACTTAAAATTCTTTTTATATTTTATATCAAGGTTAATTAGACAGTAAGGTTTGCTCATCCTGCCTCCCTCGCAGCAGAAGTGCCGGTCCCTTACGTAGTGACGTCGGTGTACCACACGACGCAGCCAGCAGGACGGATAGACTGTTAATACAATTGAAGCACTCGCGGGAGAAATGTCAACAACTTTTTACTCAAATACGCTCTGAATCTGAGAGCTTGCAACCAAGATGTAATCCAAAAAAAGCACATCTGTAATATAATCAGGAAAAATGGACATCCATTTGAATATTTTATTTAGAGTAAACCGAGAATGTGAAGAAACTTATTATGCATTTCTTTCATTTTTTTTTCAAATCTGTTTAATCTAAATATCTAAATAGGATATTGACATGACACTAAGGAAAAGTGCAGGGACAGTGATTATACCTTCTAATTTATTTATATGCAACTGTGATACTGTCTTTAAATAAATTCAAAAGAAGGAAAAAAACCTTATAAGATTATGCTGTCAGAACCTCATGAAGAAATCCTTTTATGCGGAACAAATAAAAACTTGAGTAGCATTCCACTAACTTGCTTAATTAAAAAGTTGGAAATTAATTTCACTAAATGCTCTGTTATTATTTGTAACTAATCGCTGAACAGAAAAGTTAAAATCATGGATCTTTGCAATTTTTGTTTCTTTAGTCATATTTTATTCGCTAAATTTTGAGAACTTTAAGAATCGCGACACTATTTAACGTAAAAAAATTCTTTCTTCACTTACCTTTGTCATGTTCCTTAGGTAACTGTTTTAACCAGTTTTCTCTTCTTGGGTTGGCAATATATTTTTTGCTGAGCGTTAATATGGCGCATACGGATCATAATTCAGGTTTTCATGAATAGTTTGATGGCAGGGTGCACATTTGGAGGGAACTGATGGGCAGAAGCTTCCACTGTGGTGTGAACAATTCCTTTAACTTTCCTTAAATTATTTTTCCCATGCAGTTTTAAAAAAATTTCTTCTAGTTGGATAACCATGCTCATCCACTCATTTGTTGGATGTTGCAAGCAGCCTCTGCTTATGACGCTGATCCAGTCGCAAAGAATTCCTTTTTCTTGCACTAGGTCCAGAGGTGCATTTTTGTCCCCCAGCCCAGGACACGTTGTTTGGCATTTAAATGCAACATATCCAGCAAGGTATCGTAAAGCTTGGTACGATATGCTGTCACTAGAAGACGTAATTGCAGTTGTCGGTTCTTCGCGAAGTGCAGCCGTAATTTCATTTTCACTTGTGTGGGCTGTTTCATCATTGCAGGATGCATTATTGTGTAAGACACAGGAAGACGAGAGCATGGAGACAGTTAAATAATGTTGTTCTGACTCAGGCAAAACGTTAGATTTCTGACAGTTCCAGACTACTTTCCCAAGTACCAGCAGTCTGAGACAATTTTGAAATTCCAGTGGTGAAGGGTGATCATAGGTATTCCCTGCTGCACGTATCTGTGAGAAAAATTTTTCTAGGACATCTTGATTAACTCTGTGAGTTAAAAAATATTTTAGCTCATATTTTTCGCTTAGAATCTTGTGGACAGCCATTACGGATGTAATACTGACCAGAAGACCTTGCTGAAATGGTAGGGCGTTTTTTCTTCCAACAACGCGCATCTGCGAAAAAGTGTTGTAAGCCTCATTCAGAAGTTGAAATTGCTGTTGATTGTTACCTAAAGCACATCGGAATGGTTTGTCTGAGAATGGTTGCCTCGAATTCATTGTATCAAAAAATCTGTCAACAAAAAGAATAAAATTTGCTGCTTCATCATCTTCGGGAAATAAATATTTGATGGCATTTCCAACACGCTCCGAAAGCAACTGTACAGCATAACGTACAATCTGCCTATTTGCTCCTTTAACACGTATGTGTGTTTCACTCATATTATACGCTATTTTTAATTCCTTACTGTCCTTCTCTAATAGCTTTTCAAATAGGGAGCAATTTATCACTATACTTCTTATTTTTATGCCACTGTCCAAAATATGGTTTCGCAATAACTTTACCATATGCGGAATGTCAGCAAATACATTTATATGTCTGTTTTTGTCGAAAGGATTTTCAAAGAACGGACTCTCAGGCGATATAGCCAATTCTTTCCATAATTTCTGGTTTAAAGCTCCCAGATCTGAAGTAAGAGCAAATACAGGAAACATGATATTTTCTACGGCACAAATTACTTTCATTAATATTTCTCTGAGACTGGAACCACTAACGTCAAAATCGTAAAATACTGGTTGTTTCCAGGGATTAACAAGTCCTCTTGCCATGAATACCAGTACGTACCTACACGGTCCTATAACTTCATCTGTTTCAATATTATAGCACATTTTGCTGGAAACTTTCATTTCATCTATAGAAATTACACATGTTCTTTCGGCTTCAGTCATTTGCATTCCTTGGCTCTGCATCAGTTTTAAGTTGTGGCTTGAATTCCAGGTGAACATTTAATTGTAGCTACCCATCGGCACAACGTTGACAAAGCAGGAGGCGGAATATTAACTTTATTTCTCAAGTAGTGATATGCTCTCCTGGAAACAGTTCTTAATGTTATTGCAGCTGCAATATCAGTAGAATTCCAAACAATTCGTTTTTGGCCTAACAAAACCCTTATCTGTCCTGGAGTAAACACTAGAAAGCAAATTTTTTATGCACATTTCTCTGTTTTTTTTCTCATCTTTCTGTAACCTTCACAATTCTAATAATTCTTTCTGCATTTGATTCTGTTTTACTTTGAGGACTTTTACACGTAAAGTTAGACTATGGTTTGAAGAGCTCAAATATAATATTTGTTTTTTCAGCTTTTCATTTTCCTTCATCAAAATATAATTTTCCTTCAATAGAATTTCATTTTCTGTTTTCAGGTCTTTCATACATTCAATTTCAGTATTTTCATCATTGGCACTCCACATGTCTTCCAAAATTTCCTCTGCATTATCAGAGTTTATCAAATCGCCAACAAGATCAGTTCGTTTCCTTTTCTCCTGTCTGTTCTTTCTCTCTGAATTAGAATTTACATTAAAGTTTCCCGGGAGGTTTTAAACTTGGTACAGCTGTGTCCTTTAGCATTTTGCGGATAGGCAAACCTAGAAGTTCATTCCTTAAATCGCGTTCGTAGTCTTCCTCAGGAAAATGTTCGGAACAAATAGCTGAATTCATTTCGTTGAAACTGTCAGCTCGTTTGCATCTCAATTTCCATGTTCTACGCAAAACTTCATTTTTCGGAAACCTATGGTAATGAATGCCATTCCTTCTGGTTTTTCGAATAATAATTTTGACACGTTGCTATTGCGCATGAACCAGGCATGTTCAGTATGACCAAGGAAAAGATAATTTGTTTGCTACAAATACCTAGCTTCAAATGAGACAATGTAGCTTTCAGACCCTGAACCAGAAAAACGAGAGCAAGCAGCTTTAGGCGGATGGGGTGTGCAGATCTCCGGGACTGTGACGTCACGAAGGCGAACCCTGAGACAGCGTTCAGCGGAAGTGTCGGATAAGCATAACCTTGGAGTCTACTAACCTTGATTTTATATGAGCTGAATTGGTTTACGAAATTAAGATTACAGGCAGTTTTTTTTCAGTACAGTTGATGTGCTTTTGTATATTTAATTCATACAGAAATAATACAAGCATAATTATTCCTTATCTCTGGGCTGTTTAAATAATCTGCAGATGTGTCCTGAAGATCCCTTAATGTCCTTCAGGTCGTTATAAATGCTGTACTGATGTTAGTTGTTCCTGAAGGTTCTTGAACTGTGTTCATTTCAATTGCCAGATTCCACAAACCCTTTCTGTTGTCATTCTCATAATTGCAAAAAATTAAAGGTGTGAAGGGGTTTTATGGGATTTATTGTCACCATTAGGAATGTTTATTTATTTATTATTTACTGTCTACTCTGTGGAACCCCACTATTTTAATATCAGTTAATGCATATGTATCTGCATGCTTATAATAAGTAACTGTTCAGTTCAGTTTTTATTTTGGAATTCAATATATTTTGTCTCTTTTTAGTGGGATCCAAAAATTACAACACCTCCAGGACTCTACCTGATCTCTGTAGGAATCCTTGTTCCTCTCTCAAAGTTGTCTGGAATTGACTTATGTCAGCTTCTCTCATTCAGACTGATTAATCTTTTATTTACAATTGGAAATTTTTATGTGTTAATAGAGGTCATCAGAAAGATCGCTAGAAAGGTAAGCCACAGAGAGCTCTTCGTGTCCCATTGGCTAAGACAAGTTGTTTTTCATTTTTGTAGTTAGTTCTTTCAGCTAAGATGTTCTGAAAAGAAACTTCTAATTACTTTATATTATTGTAGAGAACTTGTGCTGTATAATAAATACACGGTCGAGTCACATTATTGTGACCACCAGCTAATATCCAAGGTAACCACCACGTGCAGCATGAACAGCAGCTAGACGGGCTAGCAGTGTCTCAATAAGATGCTGGAAGGTGTTCACAGGTATGTGGAGCCATGCTTATTGCAGTGCATCTGACAGCTGCTGGAGGGAGCATGGTGGAAGATCCATAGAGCGAACAACACAATTGAGGTGGTCCCACAGATGTTCAATTGGGTTTAAGTCTGGGAAATTAGGGGGCCAGGAAAGTACTTTGAAGTCTTCATCATGTATAAAATATGCCTATATACATGGATAATGGGATGTAAGGTCAGGTGATGCGTAACACCACAGCCTCTCCTTGACAAATGTCAACCCCGCCTTCTCGTGGTACATCCTGTTCCCACTAAAGGGGCTTTGGCGACCGCCAATAGCGGTATAACTATACCATCGGCATTAGAGGAAATGCTATCCCACACTCACCAACCCGCTTGGCCAGCGTGGTGAGTTATGGCCAAACCCCTCCAAAATTACCCCACAACTTAAATCTTGGCCCGCAGTCTCCGGCAGCTGGAATGTACCTGGCCAAGGCAGCGGCCAGTGCAACATGAAGGCAGAGGGTACTAAGAATCCCTGGTGAACTGGACTAGGCTGCCATCTGATGCTGACCTTGGCTACATATAATGGACGCTCCCTATCTCCTGATTCAAGGCTTCTTGAATTGGAAGAGGAACTACAAAGGATCAAGTGGGACATCGTCGGGCTAAGTGAGGTAAGGAGAAAAGGAGAAGATCTGATTGAACTGAAAAGTGGACATCTCTTCTGCTATTGTGGGACTGATACTGGCAGAACTAGTGGTGTTGGATTTATAATAAACAAGAAACTGAAGGATAAAGTTGTAGAAGTTGAAAGTTCCTCTGACAGAGCTGCACGACTCTTTATCCAACTCTTAAGAAGATACCAAACTCAGATTATTCAAACTTATGCACCCACCACAAGCCATCCTGAAGAAGAAATTGAAGAATTTTATGAGGAAATTTGCCATCTCAATAATAAAGGTAAGCAGCACTTGAAGATAATTATGGGAGATTTCAATGCAAAAATAGGGCAACGGCAACAGAATGAAACTTCAGTAGGTAAATTCGGTCACGGCAACAGAAACCAGCGTGGAAATGCTCTCGTAGAGTTTGCAGAGGCAGAAGGGTTTTTCATCTTGAACTCCTTTTTCAAGAAAAAGCCACACAGGAAATGGACATGGAGACATCCAAATGGGATGACAAGTGAAATAGATTTTATTATGTGTAACAAAAAATTCATCATAGAAGACTGCAGTGTGCTGAACAAGTTCAACACAGGTAGTGACCATAGATTGGTGAGATGTAAGATGCACCTCAACACTAAACTCGAACGTAGCAAGCTCATAAGACAAACAAAATGTATTGACATAACCAACCTTAAAAAACACCATAATACCTTCAAGTTGGAACTGAAGAACAGATTCTCTGCTTTAGAAGGCCTAACATCGGAAGAAGTGGATATTTCTGAAGTTAACAGAAAAGTAACCAAAGCTCTTATGAAAACAGCAACAAAATTAGCTGGGTCTAAGAACAAGTTGCATGTGAACAAATTATCAGGGAAAACCAAAATGTTGATGCAAAAAAGAAGAAAGATGAGGACAACTAAAGAAGATGTGACTTCCAAAGTGGAATATACAGAGCTATGCAAGACAGTACGAAAAAGTAACACTGAAGACGTAAGGAAATTCAACTGTGATTTAGTAAAGAAAGCAATTGAAAACAACCAAAGCCTAAAGATAGCAAAGGGACATCTCAGTAAGGGAAGAAAACAGATTATGGCACTGAGAAAAGAAGATGGTTCTGTAACAAGAAATAGAGGCGAAATTTTGACAAGAGTGGAAGATTTCTACTCCAAATTATATGAAAGGGATGATACATGTACTCCAGACATCATGAAAGGTATCAGTACCAGAGTTCTTCCAGTCCTCCCAGCAGAAGTTGCACATGCAATCAAGAACATGAAGCGGGGAAAAGCTCCAGGAGAAGATGGAATTACTGTAGACATCATACAAGAAGCAAGTGGAGAAATCGAAACAGTACTCGCCCAAATTTTCACTCGATGCCTTAATGAAGGGAAGATTCCTGAGGATTGGAACAACGCTACAATGATCTTGCTACATAAAAAAGGTGACATTGAGGATCTCAGGAACTACAGACCTATCAGCCTCCTATCAGTGGTTTATAAAATCTTCACTCAAGTTCTTTCACACCGCTTAAAGGTGACACTGGACATGGCTCAACCGAGAGAACAAGCCGGATTCAGGAGTGGCTACAGCACAATAGATCATATCCACGTACTGAGAGAACTAACTGAAAGAGCGAGGGAATATGAACTTCCATTGTGCATGGCTTTTATCGATCATGAAAAGCCTTTGATTCGATGAAACCATCAGCAGTTACAATGGCTCTGAAATCCTGCAGTATTGAAGATGCATACATTAATATTATTAATAACATCTATGAAAATGCAAGTGCAATGATTCGGCTGTTTGAAAATACAACACACATAAAAATTGGAAAAGGAGTGAGACAAGGTGACACCATATCTCCGAAGCTGTTTAATGCCACATTGAAAAATGTCTTTCAATCACTGAACTGGGAAAACAAAGGGATAAAGATTAATGGAGATTATCTAACCCACCTTCGTTTTGCTGATGACATAGTCATTTTTGCAACTACCCCATCAGAGCTGCAGAGTATGATCCAAGAACTTGCTGACAAGAGTAAAGAAGTGGGATTAAAAATGAATTTTCAGAAGACAAAAGTGATGTTCAATGCTTTTACAAGAAATGAAGATTTATCGATTGATGGAGAAAAGCTGGAGATAACAGAAACGTACGTTTATCTTGGACAGCAGATATCAAGTGAGGGTCACATTGATGAAGAAATTAATCGGCGTACAAAACTTGCCTGGAGAGCTTTTGGAAGAAACAGCATAATTTTCAAGAGCAATATGCCATTATGTCTTAAAAGAAAAGTGTTTGATCAATGCATCCTTCCAGTGCTTACGCATGGTGCAGAGACGTGGACCTTAACTAAAAGAGACATACAAAGGCTGCAGACAACTCAAAGAAGCATGGAGAGGTGAATGCTTGATGTAACCAGGAGAGATAAGAGGAACTCGTGGATCCGAAAAATGACAAGAGTGGAAGACATCATGATCAGAGTTAAATCCCTGAAATGGCAATGGGCTGGACATACTGCCAGAAGGACAGACCATCAATGGACAGCCAAAATTTTAGATTGGATTCCAAGGGACAACAAAAGACCCAGAAGAAGACCACATGGAAGATGGATGGATGAAATTTGAAAGTATGCGGGAGTGACATGGAGGAGACTGGCACAAGACAGACCGTTGTGGAGGAAACTTGGGGAGACCTTCGTGCAGCAGTGGATTGATAATGGTTGACAATGATGATGATGATGACATGGATAATAGCACTAAATACATTTATGGTGTAATTTACCACATCATTCTGTTCAACATGTTATATACATTTGCATTTTTGAACTTCACTTTTAGTTGGTAAAGTTCGATGAACACTTACCGCACGTGGGGCTTGGCTTTCAATTCATATTTCCGTTATGTGGATGCGGCACGGGGGTTTTTCATTTGGCCACGGGTCCACTTCTTTTTTTTTTTTTCCGTTGGAATTTATTTTGCCTCATCACCAAATGAGTTTTTTTTCCTTTGCTGCATCCTCATTTACTTCAATATTTATTCATAACCCTAGTACTTTCGGTAATACTCCTTTACCGTCTTCGAGGGGACATTTTGCTCCGACTAGCACGGACCTTGTCAGCTGGGCATTTCGGTGGTTCTCGCGGGCTGCTTCTGTCATCGGCTATCGCTTCTTCTTGGGCGTTGTGGCGCCATCTCTTGTTGGTCAGTGATCTCATTTTTCGAACTTTTTCATTTTTTTGCTCAATTTTAATTAAATTTATCCAGCTGTTTCTCAAATTATTAGGGTCATTATGGTTGTAAACTTTTGTCCTATTTTTTTCAATCATTACCAACTCTGCTATTCTGAGGTGTTTTTCGGATTTACAGCTTTTAATGATTTTTATATTTTCGAATTTAGGATATTTTTGGTTATCCAGACAGTATTGAATAAGTGCTGTTTTTTCTTCTTTTTTCTGCCAGTTTTTTACGTGTTGTTTTAATCTGTGTTTAAGCTTATTTTTGGTACTTCCTATATAAGCCATTGGAGGATTTTCAGTAATAGGAATTGAGTAAAAACACCTCAGAATAGCAGAGTCGGTAATGATTGAAAAAAATAGGACAAAAGTTTGCAACCATAATGACCCTAATAATTTGAGAAACAGCTGGATAAATTTAATTAAAATTGAGCAAAAAAATGAAAAAGATCGAAAAATGAGATCACTGACCAACAAGAGATGCCGCCACAACACCCAAGAAGAAGCGATAGCCGATGACAGAAGCAGCCCGCGAGAACCACCGAAATGCCCAGCTGACACGGTCCGTGCTAGTTGGAGCAAAATGTCCCCTCGAAGACGGTAAAGGAGTATTACCGAAAGTACTAGGGTTATGAATAAATATTGAAGTAAATGAGGATGCAGCAAAGGGAAAAAAACTCATTTGGTGATGAGGCAAAATAAATTCCAACGGAAAAAAAAAAAAAAAAAAAAGAAGTGGACCCGTGGCCAAATGAAAAACCCCCTTGCCGCATCCACATAACGGAAATATGAATTGAAAGCCAAGCCCCACGTGTGGTAAGTGTTCATCGAACTTTACCAACTAAAAGTGAAGTTCAAAAATGCAAATGCATTAATGCACGTTAAAAAAATAAAAAAATATATATAACCTCCAATATCGGAAGTAAATTGAAAAAATGTTATATACAGTTCTATGAAATGCCATTGAATAAATCCCATGGTACTCTATAAAAAAAATATTAACAAAAAGTTTCAACCTCTCTTGGACATTTCTAGCTGTGTGGCATGTCGCATTGTGTCGTGCTGGAAGATCCCATCTGCCCCAGGGAAGACTATCACATGTATGGGTGTACGTGGTCTGCAAGGATGGATTCATAACAAAGTCGGTCCATAGTGCCTTCCACAAGCATGAGTGGACCCAGAGAATGCCACAAAAACATTCCTTAGACTATAACGCTGCCCTCACCAGCTTGTGTTCTTCCAGCAATGGTTGAAGAGTGTTTGTTCTCCAATGTTTCTTGCGTTATATGCCAGCGTCCATCTGTTCGATGAATCAGAAAATGTGATTCATCGGAGAAGGCAATCCTTTGCCAATCAGCGGACGTCCAATTCCGATACTGCGGTGCAAATGTAAGCCTTTACTGCCGATGCACCTTTGTTAGCATAGGTGCAGTGACCATCCATCTGCATCAGAGCCCCATACGCCGCAAGGTTTGCTGAACTATTGTTTTAGACACGCTTCTGGTAGCCTCCTGGGTCATTCGACCATTGAGTTGCTCTACTGTAGCGTGTTGATTGGCGTTCATGCACCTTCAAAGCCGACATTCACCTGTCATATCAATGGCATGTGGTGCTCCGCAGTTGCCACATCTCTTATTCGCAGTGGTGCCATTTCTCCAATCACGATATACTTTAACCACAGCAGCATGCAAACAGTTCACAAACTGCACTGTTTCAGAAATATTACCACCCTTGGCCTGAAAGCCGATAACCATCCTTTTTTGCAAATTTGTTAAATCGCTCCTTTTATCCATGACAGCAACGAGTGATATGTTTTCAGAATGCCTACAGCCCACCTTATATACTCTCCTAGACAGCTCACGACACGTGCCTCCTTTCATTGGCTACACGCTGTTGACATCAAAAGTCGGAGGTGGTCACAATAATGTCACTCGACTGTGTATTTGTTCTATATAAATTTTCATTTGTAAGTGCTGTCAAACCTGCCTTTACAAATTGTTAAATTGGAGTTGAATCCCATTAACTACTCCTGCTACTAATCGGTCCATCCAATTGCTGATGATATATCCATCAATGATTCTTTATTTTAAAAGAAACTGAAAACTTCATTTTTATTTTTACATGCACTGAAAATTAAAGGATTCTCACAAGCTCATATAAAAATAAAATTAATATGCAGTATCATAATCTTGTTTTCATGTTCATGCTTCACATGTACAGAGTAGATTCTGTGTTTTAAATGTTCTTTCTGTATGGTAATTCATCCTATTGACTTAACCTTCTCAAATATATTGGGTTGGAAAGAAAGTAATGTCTGCAAATGCGAGGCAACAGATAAGTGCTAATTATCGTATATACAAGCAGAGATACCAACAACTACGGAATCTCCGTAGTTCCTACAGAAAAAGCTCTTGTAATACGGAATACGGAAAACTGTGGTTTTTCTACGGAAAATTAACGGAAGTTATTAATTTTTATTTTGCTTGTTCCCCTTCCCAATGCAACGGCGGCCACTTGACGATCCGTCATGCTTGCTATGCCGCCTGCACTTCCAGTTCTGCCTCTCAAAGCTGCTCGGATCTTAGTGCGAGCGGCTGGCCCTCGATGAATGTGTCCGTGCGCTGAGTCATTCTAAGACCTAAGTGAAACCCCTCCCTCCCCAGCATGCAACATTCTGGGGACGTTGAGCGTAGCTCGCTTTGGTGGTAGACGTGGGCGGAGTTCGGCCTGAAGCTCTTTCGCAGTGCAGCGGCAAGCTGTTGAAAATCGTTTGGTGCAGAACGCGAGTGTCATTGCCTGGTATCAGAGTTTTTTTTTTTTTTAAAATCGTGCGTCGACCATTCATGTCGGTAATTAATATTTTGCAGTTTTTTCTTGCGTTGCAGAAAAGTATGCTTGGATTTCGTTGCAGAGTTCGCCAAAATGCGTAATTTCGCGTCTAGTACGCATCGAAATTTTCCCAACGCGTAAAAATATTCATCGGGAATTTTTCGCGACGCGTAGAAATACACGTTGTGAAGCGCGTAAAGTACGCATCAACACGTAAAAATATGCATCGAGAAACTCATAAAATACACCTCAAAGTGCGAAAACACGCTTCGAGAAACGCATGAAACTATGCATCGAAGAATTTTACCAACGCGTACAAATACACATCGGGACAGAATTTCGCCTTTCAAAAACAGAAGTGAACGAAATAAAGATTTCTTCCGTAATCGTAATTTCGTTTTCCTGCAATGTTGCCTTTGTCCAGTATTGTTGTTATACATAATTTTATTCCATAAACCTTTGTATTTCACTTTGAAAATGGAGAGGAAATTTCCGAAAACGGAAATTTGACGGCGCAAAAATTCCCATGTAATCTTCAGCTTCGAGGAATTTCTGCTTTTTCGTCGGAATTTGGGTTATCCTCGAGATTGATGCATAATTGAACAGAAATTTTGGGGCAATTGGTAGTGGTGAAGGATGCTTTCCGCCTTAAACTTTCGAAAATGGAAATTTCATCTTTCAAAACTTTTGGAAACAGAGAAGATTTCTCCCGTAATCGTAATTTTATTTTTCACACGATGTTTCCTCTGCCTAGTATTGTTAAATTTCATTTTATTTCGTAAATATTTGTATTTCACCTTGAATATGGAAGGGAAATGTCCGAAAACGGAAATCGAACGTAGCAAAGGTTTCTCCTGTAGGCTGTAACTGTAATTTTTCCCCCCAACGATGTTCCGAACGTGTATCCCGTGTTCTTACATATTCCCCCAAAAAAGGTTTGCATTTCAGCTTGATAAAGTGGGGAGAGTTGGAAAACGAAAGTGACGAAGCTGAAAATTTTGTAAGAATTGATGCATGATATTCAAAAGCATTCATATTCTCCAAGTTACACTGCCTTTTATCTAAAATAGTGAAAGCTATCATGCATTCATGGTCCTCAAACTGAAAGTTCTTTTAGCATGATGGATAAAATTGTCATGGCATCCAAAGGGTTTGTGAAGCCTACTGTCGTAGCTGATGTTGATGTTGAGCTTAATTTTTCAAATAACAGTTTTTCAAAAAGAAAAATCAGAAAGGACGCAGCTGGTAATTGGAGTAAAAACAAGAATGTATTAAAGTGAAATCATTTTAAATGAAAATGAACTTTCTAAGTTCTATACATCTGTCTTTCTAAGTTCTATACATCTGTCGGAAAATTTCACATTGAAGAATGTTCTCATATCCAAAGAATGTTCTTATATTCAAGAAAAGATACTGATCTATGATGAATTCTTAAAACATGCAGAAGTAGTAGATCCTTCACTTAGAGCCATAACATCATTTACTTCTGTATTACATATAGTCAAACGCCTTCCATTTATAATAACCGAAAATGAACTTGATATACTGGAAGCGGAATTCCTTGTTATCAAGCTGACAAATTAGAGACCATAGTAGTAACAGATAGAATGGATGTCACTTGGTCAGAAATCTCAAAATTAAGAAACTGTAATGGAGCAGTTAAGTATACTATTCTCTTGAAAGTAATGTTTGCAATACTTGTAGTTCCACACTCGAATGCTGTGAGTAAGAGAGATTTTAGTTAAGTGCAAAAAAATCAAGCCCATTTCCAACCTAATTTAGGTTTAGAAACTGTAGAAGCACTTCTTATTGCAAAAATGAATATGTTCTCCTCTGGGCAAGTGTGTTATGAAAAAAGATTTTCTACTGAGGAACTCAAATCTGCAAAAAAACTGTACAGCGAAATCACTAAAGAAAGCTGTTTAATCAATTGTTTGTTGTGTAAAAAAAATGTATCAGCCATGGTGTATATTATTTTCCATGTGAAAAATGTGGAATATTTTGATACAGATTTCCATGTATATATAAAATGAATAAGTAAGTAAAAAAATGCTAATTGAATTAAATGAGTTGTTTTCCTCGGTTAAAATTGTTTTTTTTTTTTTTGGTATGACTACTGAAAAATGGCCAAAGCTACTGAAAATGTGTACGAGTACTACTGAAAATATCTGAAACAGTTTGGCATCTCTCTCCAAGTACAAATCAATCTAAAATACCAGGTGTGTCAGCTATTTGAGAACACACTTTGTAGAGGCCATAAGTGGGCCACGCTGTAACTAAATATTTTCTTTCTTTTGCAGTCCCAACATGGAAGTTTCAAATATAACACAGGAAATGGAAAGGCATACCATTTTCGTCGCCTTAGTAGCCAACCACTGAGATTGCAACCTTCCTAAATGATGCCCGATCTGTCGTGTTCAAGGTCAAAAAAGGTCTCCTGGCCTCTGGCGGGAATGTGTCTTCAGTGGCCAAAAGAAAAAAACATTTTCAACTGTTGGGTGCTGTCAGGAAAGGCGAGTTTGTCCAGCAAGTCGATGAGGGCCATTGCCAATCAGCTCCATGTGTTGGAGTCAACAGTCAGACGTGTGGTGCACAAAGACATCAGGTACAAATCCTTTGTTATGAGAAGAGTGCAGTTCATGTCCAATAGAACCCGGGAGAACCATGTGATCTGGTTGAAGCGCTTGCTGAACAAACTCAAGCACCCCGAGAAGCCCAACATGCTCCGGTTTTTCTCAGATGAGAAGAACTTTGACCAAGATCAAAAAGTGAACGGGAGGAATGACAGATGGCTCTTCTCCAGCCCCACTGAGGTCCCCACTGTTATGCACAGCAATTTCCCATCATCTGTGATGGTCTTGGGGGTCGTGGGCAATGCAGGCCATGTCATGCCTCCCCACTTTTCCCCGCAAGGTCTTAGGGTCAATGCAGCCACCTACATCAAGGTGCTGGGCATGGTTGTCAAGCCCTGGATTGAGGGAGTGGCTCAGGAGAGGTCGTACAATCTCCAGCAGACTCTGCTCCCGCTCACACAGCCTGCAACTACACAGGAGTGGCTGGCTGAAAATTTCCAGGATCATGTTACCCCTAACATTTGGCCTCCTAGCTCGCCTGATTTGAATCCTCTGGAGTACTATGTCTGGGGCGTCGTTGAGAGGAAGTCCAACAAGCATGACCACAGTACCAAAAACTTGTTGAAGGCTGCCATCAGGGACACTATAGCCAACATAAGTAAGGTTCACCTGATCAGTGCATGTAGTCGTTTCAGAAGCCGCATCAAGGCTGAAGGTGGTTTTATTGAATAACCTTTTGCTATGTATATGTAAGAACATGTGTACCAAATTTTATGCAAACATATTGGTTTTTTCTACCGAATGTTTATGCTTTCTTCAAGGTCAAATTTTGTTCTCAAATAGCTGACGCACCCGGTATAGTCACCACTGTTAACCACAAACTGCTCCCATCGACCAGGCAGCTGCTGGATACCGTCCCTGTAGAATTGTGGCAGCTTGGACACAAAGAAGTGAGTAAGTGTGCATTTGACATCATCCCCATTCTTGAACTGCTGTCCATCCAGAAAATGCTGCAATGACAAGATAGTCACTTGGGGCAATGTCTGGGGAATAGGCTAGGTGTGACAGCAGCTCTCAGCCCAGGTCCCGATCTTGTGACAGGTCACCCGTACTGTGTGAGGTCTCGCTCCATCCTGCTATAGGAGGACACCCTTGTGGCTCAGCAGTGCTGGTCATTTCAACGTGGGCAATGTGTGCAGTTCATCCAGCTGACAGGAGTATTCATTTGCACTGATAGTGTGTTGTCCAGCAGCAGCTCAAAAATATGACACCTTGCATATCCCACCAAACAAACAGCTGGACCACACATGGGTGTAAGTTGGTTTTGGGGGATTGGCATGGGCTTCTCTTTTGGTTCCAACGAGTGTTTCTGGATGCTGACATTGTCACCCAGGACCCATTTCTTATCATCTGTCACAATGCAGTTCACGAATTGTTCAGCTTCACGTGCAAGCAGGGAAACACATGCACTCATGTGATTTGTTTTCTGCTCGACTGTGAGTTGATAGGGTACCCAAACTATCCCCTCTTGTGCACCTTCCCAAGTTGACGCATATGTGTGATAATGCTATTGTGGGTAGACCCCAGATGTTTGGCCAATTTCCTCGTGGTTACACGTGAGTCGGTCTCCACTTAAGTCTTTAGCATGCCCATATCCACAGTTGTGGGTCTTCCGGCTTTTGGTACAATCTGACAGGAGAAAATTTCCCTCTCAAAACTGTTTGAACCAACAACAGCACTGACGACGTGATATCGCATTGGGGTATACACTGGTAATGTACCTTACTGCACTTGCGGGGTGGGGTGGGGGGTGGGGGCTACCATGATGAAACTCATACAGCATGCAATAACGGATGTGCTCCTGTCCACTTTCATGTTGGCTGGTACCTACACTCCTCGCCTTCTGATGGCTAATTGCCACTGACTTAAGCTACCTACGTGCTAATGTCGTGCCAGTGTGGTGTGCAATCTCAGTAGCCAATGTGTGCCATGGCCAGGAATTAGACTTTTGGTACCTTGTCATCAGACATTACTTTCTTTCCAACTCAGTTTATGTGCAGACTAACAATTGTTGCCCTTACATCATCCAAAGTTTCTTACATCAGTGTACTTCTGCAATGAATATAGTTTTGTTTCTCAACTTTGTCTGACTCTCTTAAAATACATTATGGCCACAGTAATGCCTTTACTTTGTGAGGAAATAGTTTTCTGAAAGCATGTCTAAAAGTTACACATGATTTTGTAGTAGAGTAAGGTTCCATAATAAGTGGTCAGTTATCTCTGGGTTGCCCAGTAATCAAGTGATATGTATAGGGCACAGGATTGTGACTTCTCATACTGCCACACCTGGGTTTGAATCCCAAAGTAAAACATAAATACTATTACTCTAAATCTTTTGAAGTATTCCACGTTTTTTTTTTTTCTAGGAAAATACGACTTGTCAAATTTTTGAGTAGTAAACCTACCCATCATAACTCGAAAGGTACTGCCGTTCATGTGATAAAGAACAAACTTTTTGATCATTTAATGTAGTTTCTCTTTTCCTCTTTATTTGTAGACCTTCTACTATTTTTCTTTTAAAAAAGTGCTGATAGTGTGCAAGTGTGATTGGTACTCTGTGGAAGTGCTAGAACACCAACAGAACTTTTTAAAAAGAAAAATAGCAGAAGGTCTAGAAAGAGGAGCTACATTAAATGATCAGGAGAATTAGATTTTATCACAGGAATGGCAACACCTTTTGAATTCTGATGATGGGTAGCTTCCCTACTCAAAAATTTGACCAGTAAAGATCAGGTATCCCTGGAAACTATCAATCAAGTACTTAAAAATTCATCAAGCTCCAAGAATAGCCATGTTGTAATTCATTACTAAGGTAAATGATGTATCTTTTTGACACTGGTCTTTTCCTTCCTTGGAAACAGTAGCTCTAAATTAGGGATGGGTAACTTCTTTTATAGCTTAAGTGCTCATCAATAATTAAATCATAAAATGAAAAAAATAAATAAGGTAAAATAAAATCTATAGCACAAAGCATTTCTACCCATGGACAGATTTACAGGGAACCCTGAGCATGGGGCTTTGTGATGCTAAATGGCCCCAAAATCACGATTTTTATTTTCTGTTTTCCATTTTGCTTCTCAAATAATTAAAAAAATGGGGGCATAGAGTGAGGCCAAGTTTGCCATTTTGGGTTTTGGGAGCATGTTTCTGCCCAAATTCAATGTAGGCTGACTAAAATCATTTTTTGACAGTAATATTAATTAATACTACACTCTCATCTTAGAGATTGGGTTGTTATTTCTGGTAAATTTGTTTAGAATGTAAAGAATCTTGCATTCTGTTCGGTTTTTAATATGGCCACCCATCTTTCCCTTAAAGTCCCCCCCTCTTCTCATTCAGTCCATTTTAAGTGGCAATCACAGCTGTTGCCATATGAGTAAAATGCTATTGCAAAGGCTAGCTGTTGATTTCATCCATGTTTGGGCTGTTTCTGTGAACTATGAATGGGGTGGAATCTGATGATATTCAACAGCAGATCTCACACTGCTTGTTGCATAAAAGTCAGTATTGTGCTTCAGTGACGATCCTTGTAAAAGTTCCAACTCATTTTTCTTAACAAAGGTTTTCCCAGTTATAACTTTCCCTATTTCTTTTCCATTAAGATAATAACCCCCCCTAAATATTGAATTTCTTTTTGATAGATATAATAGATTTTATGGTGACAACAAACCACGCAGACAGACACCCTGTTAGAAATACTCATTCTGTTCCTTTCCTATCAGGCTATCAAAAACTCTAAGTATTAATTTCTTCTTGATTGATGTAATTGATTTCGAGTCATAGTGGTAACAAACCACTCACAGAAATGCCACATTGAAAATAGTCAAATCATGTTTGAGGCATAGGCGTAACCACTGGAGGTCAGGGGGTCAGGACCCTCCCATATTTTCAGAGTCGGGGATTCTTAATGTAAAGGAACCCCCTCCCCCCAAAATAATGGGGGGGTTGGGGTATAATGCTCACTTTTTTATGATGTGAACCAACTAAATTTAATAATGTAAGATTGTAATTTTTCGTAGAATGCAAACGCATGTATAATGTGTACTTAATAAAACAGCGATGGCGATTCCTAATAAGCAAAGTCAGTTCTACAACTTCATAATTTACATTTCTGCCCTATATATCATAGTTTTACAGTTGTGTTCACTAAGTTCCACAATTAATTAAGAAGAAGGTAGTGTAGAACACGCTAAGTTACGTATAAAAGTTTAATGCAAATATATTTCAGCCATTACTATGGCCTTACGACTACGATTGGTTTACTTTTATACGTAACTTAGAATGTTCTACACTACCTTCTTCTTAATTAGTTTGTTAGTTACGTGCATTGCCTACCACTCATTTATTATTTTAAGTTCCACAATGCCAACAGAGGCGCCTATGTCGTGCCCATTAGATCGTGCCTGCCTGAGCAACTGCTTTGCTCCTGCGTGCGTGTGTAGGGGGAGGGGGTCCCAAACTCTATCTTATACAGTATGTATATAATATTGTATATCTATGTATACATTTCATGTGTGTATGTGTGATCGGACCCCCCCCCGATTTTGAAACATTGCACCACTGGTTTGAGAAAACCCAAAATGTGCATTTCTGTTGAAATCTCGAAGTCAAATTTCTTTGTGATTGCAATACTTTCGTATGAGAAATTAAAAAGCCATGCAGCAACAGAAACAGTTTTTTTTTAAAGGATTGTGAAGAAAGTTATCCCCCCTCTCCCTTAAAAAATGGATGCATCCTCCACTCTTTCTACCCATATGATACACATCACCAACAGTTGAAACAACACTGGCTGTAACGTTTTGTGAACATATAAAGTTGTTAAAAAACAAACAAAAACGTTGTGTTGTGTATCTATTCTAAAATTGATTTTTAGTGACCAGAACCAGTTCCAGTTTGTTTTATTATTATATTATTTATGTAGTATTAAAAATGTAACCATTCTTCAAATATTGTGGCCAATATTGTGTGTTCTATGTTTCGGCCAGTCTAACTTTGTGGCATTTTTAATTATTGGGTCATAAATTCATCTTGCAGAAAGTTCTAATATATTTCAGTTGCTGTATCCTCTACACAGTTTGGCATTGTGTTATATACAAGGGTCAAAAAATGTGGTAGCCTTGTTGCCGAGGGCGACCAAAAAATTTGTCAGGGCTATCACGGAAAACATCACTGAAAAACTTGTACCGTAATTTTCGCCGTATAATCTGCAGATAAATGCCAATAAAAGAAAAATAAAAGAAAACGTTTCTGCGGCCATTTGATTTTAAAAAAAAATCCTCAGAGTGATTGTGCAGGAGAGGGGGTATAATAAAAGTAACTCCCTCGGAAAAATTCTCCTCAGTTCAAGAGTTTGTACGGAGCAGAGAGGAGGGAGGAAGGGGTGTCATAATGAAAGACCGCAAAAGCTGTAGGGAGGGATGGTGGGAGTTATTTTGTCTTTGTAATTTACCAAAAAGAAGTCATAGCTCCTTCCACATTAAATAAGTGAGTCACGGAAAAATTCTCATTGGCTGCCACCGGGAATCGAACCCAGGGTTTTCCAGTTATGCACCGGACATGCTACCACTGCACCACAGCGGCCTCGCGTTCTCCAGATTCACAAGTGATTACGTGCCAAACCGAGTTTTCCAGTTGTGAATCTGGAGAACTCAAAGGCCGCTGTGGTGCAGTGGCAGCATGTCTGGCACATAACTGGAAGACCCTGGGTTCGATTCCCAGTGGCGGTCGATAAGAATTTTTCTGTGACTCACTTATTAACGTGGAAAGAGCGATGATTTCTGTTTGGTGTTACTGATCCTGGTCAAGTGTATGAATTGTCTTTGTATTGTTGAGAAAGAAAAAGCGCTGAGTGTGCTTGTGCCCTCTGTTCATCAATCGGCCAATAACGAACCTACACATGCATGCCTCATTTCAAAGTCCCATGCTCTGGATCTCATGTGCGCTGTTGTGCATTGTATTTTAATTCCCCCTTTGCCGTTTTTGGCCAAAGTCTTTGCTGCTGATATTTTCTTTCATTACTATTTATGTCTTTGAAAAGGAAACGTTTCAGTTATACTGCCAAATTTAAACTTAAAGTGGGGTAACAACTGAAGATATGATCATGTCACTACGCGATAGTTTTCAAAAGGTCAGAAAACTAGCGCGCAGTGACACGCGAAAAGCTGCGGTCTAAAACGTAAACAAACTTGTCGGTAAACTCTGCGGGAGAAGTCCAGCCTTTTTTTTTTTTGTTTACCTGTGTGTAAGCCGACTCCCCTACTTTGAAAGCAGGATTTCTTCCAAAAACTTTCGACTTACACGTGAGTATATAAGACATTTCTATGAATTGTTCTGTATCAGCGTTTCATCATGGGCAATGTGTAATGCAATTGGAGCTACTGCATTGCCGTGATTAAATTTTGTGCTCTATGGATGCCACGCTACTAAGCTTCTTTTGTGTCCTAAGATAAAAATATATTTTTAAAAGTTTCCTTAAAAAAATGAATTTCTTTGTTTAATAAGTTTTTTTTTATTATTTCTTCGGACTCTGGGGTCTTTATGTGACCGACTTTTCTGTCAAAAATTCCGCTTTTGGATCAGCATTTGTAATGCACAGATTATACGGCGATTTTTTTCTGAATGTCACAATCTGCGAATTATATGGCAATGCAAATTATATGAAGAAAAAAAAAGTGGAAATTCCAAAGTCTGGGGTTATATAAATGACAAAAATAAAAATTCTGGCAATTCAAGTATTTGCGAGCCCCGGACAAAAAAAAGTGAGTACCGTTTTTTTTTTGGTCCAGTGTCTGGCCACTAAAACATTTAGCTATATTTCAGAATATTTACCCCTGGTTATACAGTTGTTTCAGGCAGGGGACAAATCCAAAGTTCCAGGTTGCCATGGTGCCTGAAAATTTTCGCCTGGCACCCTGAGTTTTCAAATCCATTCAAAAAAGTTTTAGGTTTCAAAATTCAGTTTTTATTATGGAGCTTTCATTTCTTTAATAAAGCATCAAGTACACTGTACTGATTTTTTTTTCCTGTTTTTTTTATCTTAAGAGTGTCTTTGAATGAGTGTTAAGCTTCATCTTCTGCGATAGGTGGCGCAAAAAATCACTCCTTGGGCGTGGCTTATACGCTTTGAGTGACAGCCTCAGGAGTTGGTGTCAGCGAATCACTGTAATCCGAATGGGAGCGGTCTCCCATTGCCTTCAGAGGAATTCATCGATCAGAGATTTCATCGTAGAAATTTTTTTCGGGCTTTTTAGACCTTAGACCATGGAATTAGGAAATAAGAGGCCCTACCCAGTGGACTGGTGCTATCTAACGTGACGGTCATCTCCCGTACTTAGATGTTTATGAAACTATGCTATTTCCAAGTGTTTGAAATAGATATTTCTGATGGTAAAAAATGGTATTTGTACTGAGTACATAGAACAAGATCTGTAAATTCAATGTTATGTTTTTTTTATTTTATTTTTTTTTGGAGGGGGTGTGTGTGTTTTTTGAGGGCAAGTGATTCAATTCGTTGATTCTATTAGTGAAAGACAAATGCAGTGAAACTTGGGGAGTTTGTTTAGCAACTCGATTTTAAGCTATTTTGATGGCTAAATAAAAACGGAAATTCCGTTTTAATTTTGTCACTTGCACACTGGAAAGACACCCAACCAAAAAAAGTTCATAAATAAGACGTCACTTGCACTGGAAAGACACCCAACCAGAAAAAGTTCATAAATAAGACGTCACTTGCACTGGAAAACCCCCCCCCCCCTAAAGTTAATAAGACAACCTCGTTGCATTGAGTTTACAGATCGTGTTCTATTTATTCAGCAGAAATACGTTTTTCTTCTCTTTCTTTAATTTATACCTCATGTCCGACTCTAACAAAAGGCCGACGCATGAGGGACTGTTAAGGAATCTATTAATCTTTTACCTTATTTTTCCATTCAGAAACTCACTCATTTATTCTTTTTAGTAAACTAAGATGTGTAATAGATACTTTATTTTAACTTTCTAAATTTTGTTTAACTTCAAGTAAGGATCCTTTAAAAATGCCATTTTCACTTCCCTCCACGCAGACCATACAACCGACTGGGAGGGCGGGAGCCTGCACAAGAGTTTCCGCTTGCAACAGGAAGCATACAATTTATTTAGAAATCACCTTTTAGAACACTACATATACTTAGTAAGAGGTTCATGATAAAGGTATTTAAAATTAAAAAATTAGACTACACAAAATAACTTTTTAAATTATGAAAAGGTAGTACGAAAAGATGAAGATGAGAAACCATAAATTAATTCAAATTTTTTATTTTATTAGTGCCAAGTGCTTTATTTTTAATTTCTGATGTTTTGTAATGATTAAATAATTTCCTGACTACATTATAATATTGGTCAGTAAATTATTAGAATCTTTTATATGTAGGCGAAATCGAATTTATTATTATATTTTTACTTTTCCAATAAAATACTGAAAACAAGTCGAACACGTTTTAGTTTTTTATTTTATACATTAATAATTTTCAGTTTTATTTGTTTCACATTCACAAATACTGTTTATTACTATCTCTAATATTTACGTTCGCTACAAAGTCGCAACACACTATCTAGGGCATTCAAGTTAATCAATTTTTTTTCTGAATACGTTAGATGTGAAAAGTGGTTTATCTTTTTATTTATATTTTTTGGCCCTACATATGCCATAAGTAGTAGCATTACCTTAGGAAATTAAAGTTTAAAAGTAATAAAACTTAGTTTTAACACCCTTTTGGTGGGTGTTTAAACTAAGTTTTATATTTTTAAACAAAAAAGTATTAATCCAATTGCTATAAATAAACAAAGAAATCGCTCTTTCCACGTTTTAGTAACACACAGCAACCGAAAAATTGTTATTTGGCCACTGCCAAATAACAATTTACGGTCGTTCGTCAAATTCAACAGGTCTTCCTCTTAGCCCACTGTAAAGATGAGGCTCTGAAACGAACGGTCATGTAAGCAACTTAATCTGAATTTTCAGCTTATTATTTGTAATAAAATAATCATCTACCTCTCTCCCCAGCCCGGAATTTCTTTGTGAACTTGCACTAGTGTTTTCTTGTGTCAGAGCTGGGGAGAGAGGTAGATGCCCTTCAATCTCCCCTCTCTGGAATTTTTTTTATCAGATTTAAGAATTTAATTTTTCCAAAAAGAAATTTTTAGTACAAGCGTTAGTATTTGGTGGTAAATTACACCAGCGACAAAGAATCTATGTTATTTTATTGGAAAATCTGTAGAATACCATGGCTCAGCATGATGTTAAAACTCAATATAAATTGTCAAACAGAAGTCATCGCTCTTTCCACGTTTATAAGTGAGTCACGGAAAAATTCTCATCGGCCGCCACCGAGAATCGAACCCAGGGTCTTTCACTTACGCGCCGGACATGCTACCACTGCACCACAGCGGCCTCGAATTCCTCCAGACTCACATACGACTAACTGCCAAGCCACTTGAAGCAGATCTGCTTCAAGTGGCTTGGCAGTTAGTCGTGCGTGAGTCTGGAGGAATTCGAGGCCACTGTGGTGCAGTGGTAGCATGTCCGGCGCGTAAGTGGAAGACCCTGGGTTCGATTCTCGGTGGCGGCCGATGAGAATTTTTCCGTGACTCACTTATAAACGTGGAAAGAGCAATGACCTCTGTTTGATGTTCCTGGTCCACGTCAAATGCCTGTATTAATTCGTTGCAAATAGTATCGGAAGAGTTTTTGCAGTCAGATGTTTAGAAGTAATATCTGGAGGAATTCGAGGCCGCAGTGATAGCATATCTGGCGCGTAACTGAAAGACCCTGGGTTCGATTCTCGGTGGCGGCCGATGAGAATTTTTCTGTGACTCACTTGTAAACGGGGAAAGAGCGATGACTTCTGTTTGACAATTTATATTGAGTTTTAACATCATGCTGAGCCATGGTATTCTACAGATTTTCCAATAAAATAACATAGATTCTTTGTCGCTGGTGTAATTTACCACCAAATACTAACGCTTGCACGAAAAATTTCTGATTGGAAAAATTAAATTCTTAAATCTGATAAATTCCGGGTACAACTTCCTATAGCAGGCCTTGATTATTACTTTCCTGAAATTTTTATACATAATCTTTCCCGTATGCACTCCACTGTACCACCAAATTCAGCGTTTCAGCACAATATTTCGTGGTAACATTTTTCATTTCAAAATCTGGGAAATGTAAAATAACTTTACGCTGTAGCTTCCTTTCTGAAAATAAAACACACTGGTACAATAATCAAAGGTGGCACCTAAGTTTGCCTCAAATCAAGTCGATAAGTACAAAGATCAAATTTGGTGACACATTGAACTGCAAGTGATAAAAAGTTGTGTACAGATTTCTGGCTCGACAAATCACTTGAGGGCAATTTTGAAATCCAGTAACTCAGGGCGTTAACCCCAGAGTTATTGCATTTCAAAATTGAATAAAAACAGAAAATTTTGTGTGCAACCTTCCAATTTCTTGGTAAATTATTAGCAGTATTGGTACTATTAGTAGTAAAACAACTCTCTTGGTCAATAAGTGACAATGGCAAACAAATTTGACACTATCGAAATATGAAAAATTACAAAACAAACATTGCATGTCATATGGATTTATTTGGTACTGCAATGTAATTTGGGAACATCAAAAAGTAACCAGACGTATGAAGCATGTTCTCTGTCAGGATCTGGGGACAAGCCAGGCATTGATCCTTTGGATTTTATGGTTAGGCGGATGATATTATTAGTAAAAAAGAAAAATTTGTTAAAAATCAGATCTCTTTAGAAATTATATTAATCTTCTTTCACACAAACTCATTTTTACTTCGTACATTGTGAGTATTCAACATACACAAATTGAAAAATCAAAGTTCAAATTCTTTATTAGCACACATACATAAATCAGCAGAACAAACACCTCATATGAAACAAGGATACAGACAGCTGATAATTCAATACAAAATCTGCAAAATCAATTGAAAAAGAATGACTTCTATGTGGACGTATATTGGATGGCACACTACATCAAGAAGCATGCAGAGAGCTAATAATTCAGTACAAATACTACAATATCAGTAGAGAATGGACGAAAACATTATAAATATAGGATGGATACAATTCGGGAGCGATGGCATGGTGCATTCCATATTAACGTTCCACAACAGGAAATCAGAATTTTTTCAATTTCCCCCTGAGTTGCCTGCAGCATTATTGTGTAATTCATTTCATTGTAAATGGAATGATCCATTTCACTTTCTTTCCTGCTGCAGAAACTTTCGCAATCGTCGTGTTTCTCAAAAATGTGACTGGGCCCGTTTCTTAGTTCTTTCATCAGTCCTGACTGTCCTGCGACAGCTTCCGCTTTAGACTGAGTGTGGTTCAAAATGCATTGTTTTTTTATTGCAGTCCTCGCACCAATGGTAAGTAGAGGTATATAGGTTTTTAATAGTTTTCTGGCTTTTATTCCTCCGGCACCAGAAAACTTTGCGGTTGACAACTGCATTCGCTGAAGGGCTCTCCGATACCTCCTGACTGCATGGTTTGCACACTCCACTTTCAGAACTCTGCCACCTTAGGAAACTTTTTCTTGGACTCTAAACATTGTGTTTGAATCTCCATCCCCCACCAGACAAGTACATCGTACATTATGGACATTCAGCTGGTAATTCAATCCCTCCACAACAATGTCACTCTCCATGGCAGTAGAGGGGCCACTCCAATTTTTCCAACAGAAATGGTCCTTACTTGGAACTTTTCCACTTTCCATTGCCCTATATATCAGGCATAATTTATTGCAGATGCCGATAAACAATATTTTTTGTGTCAAACTTCCTATAATAACTGCAACACCACTTGAAGAATTATATCCATGTCCATAAGTTCTTTTGCACCAACCGCCGTCAACAATAGCTGTGATACAACAGAAGCCATCCTCATCGATGTCACCTCTTTGTTCTGCTAATTTTTTTCTTGTTCTATGGCCTTGTTTAGAGCATCTCTGCCACAAGCTTCCATAGCCTTGCCAGTTATCTTTTCGCATGCTGAAAATTTATAGTTGCTCATGTACTGTACATCCATTGTACCAGTGGCAGCGGAACCGCCCGGGCCCCCAGGGCCCGGTCAATAATTTCAGCCAAGATTTTTATTTTTATTATTTTTTTATTTGACATATGTGCGATTGTTGTGATGTGCCTTAGAAAGTTCCTCTAGGTAAGTGGTTGTGTGGTCCTAATTCCCAACAAAGCTCCTTAGGCACAATAGAGCACCCAGAAATTTCCTAAAGGAGGAGCCCGTGCGCACTGGCACACAGAATTTTCCCAAGGTGGGGCTAACCCCCCTAAATTTACCAGGAAAAGTAGTCAGGTGCTGTAACAATTAAGGCGGTTGACTTTTGTGCATTTATTTTTTTGTCCTCGAAAACCAAACACTTGGAGAACCAAGACTTGGCATCTGAGAGAGGGGGACGCCATTGTGGAACATTCAATTCTTGGGCTGTCAAGTCCTTCATCTATTGGAAGTGGCATTGGATCCACTGTCATTGGTGTTTCACTGTCAGTCACTGAACAAGTATCACGAACAGACCTAGAAATGGGGGTAATAATGCATAAATATTTTGAGAAATGTCTTCGACATTAAATATCTTATTTCAATTTGAAAATTGAAACTTTTTTTTATTGATATACAGGTATTCTTGAGAATTTCACATAATCATGTCATGCAGAACAGTTTTATTTATTTAGCAGCAGAGCTACTAAATACGTAAAAATAAATAAACTAAATAAATAAACAGTTTTATTTAATCGGCGTTGCCAACTATTTGTTGCCAAACCGTTCTTTACCCAAAGTAAGAAATTAAATGAAATACATTTCCCATCAGGAGTTCTATCCGATGCAGGAAGAATTTTTTAAATCTGACTTGTTGGAAAATATTCCGTACATGCCAGAATTTAAAGATTGCAGAAGAGGGATGAAATTTAAAAATTCGCCTAATCCGTGTGCCCTGTGGTACATTTGTGGATCACACGACACGATAGCAGGTTGCGGGAGATAAGGATAAACGATTGTATAAAACTAATTCCCTTTAGTTTTGTCTGCATAGTTTGAAACCAGATTTCCATATCATTTATTTTAAAATCAGATTATTTTATTGTTCAAACATTGAAAATCTGTTTCCTTGTTAGTAAAAATTGCTATTTGTTCTTCAAAAACGGAAATTAAAGAATAAAAAACTTTGTAGGGTGATCTTAACTATCGTTAGGGAGGTAGTTTAAGTGTGCATAAGTACTAAATGTATATCAGCCACGCGTCGCAGAATAATTTTTATTGTTTTGTTCAGTAACTGATACCGCGGGCAAAGTACTAAATTCTTTTCCTAAATTTTTATAAATCTTGAAGATTTCAGCATTCATGCATTGTGTGGCCAGCGCTATGACAATGAAGCCAATGTGAAAGAAAAATAAAATGGACTTCAAAAAGCATAATTTTTTTACCTAAAACCCTTATGCATTTTATGTACTTTGGACGGCTTATAATATGCGGGTCACTAAAAAATGATTAAAAATTATTGAAGTTTTGTACGCAGAGAAGGATTCCTATGGGAATAGGTGCTGCTAATATAACCAGTGCAATACCTATTACTGTTTTAAATTGAGACCATCGAATTTCTTGAATTTCTTTTTTACTGGTAAAGCGGCTTCCAAACATGAAGTAATGGCCTTATTAATTTACCCTGTGGGAAAGTCGACATCCAGGAGACTGAAATAAAGCTGAATGCCAGCTTCCAAAATATGATGTATTGTCGTGCAAACATCTCTATTTTGTGGAATTAGGTTTTTATTGCGGAAGTAGTCCGAGTTCTCAGTGCTTGAAAAATTGCCACTTCAGCGAGGACAGTTAAATTTTTTTATTTTTTTTTGAAGGATGATAGAAATTTAAGATTGAAGTCTATGTGGGTGATTTTTTTATTATTATAATATTTTCCCTCATTAAGTTTTTAATGTATTTCTCCAAATATTCAGCTATAAACGAAAGCAATTAGACTAAATGTAAAGGGAGATCGCCTTTCGCCAAACCTGGCCCTTGCGCAATTGAAATCAACTAACTAAACAAAAACCTACGGATAAGGGGGAGGGGGATAAGCACGCCCGAAAAGATGCCTGAATACATCACTGTTAGTAAGACCCATTATTTGAATCGGGAGGTTAACCTCGTTTCTCTTCCGTACATAAGTTATCTTTCTTTATTTTAGGCACTGAAAAGTGTCGATTTGGGGGGGGTAATGGTCATATGCATAAGACATACGTACAAATAATACGTTATTTTTATTGCATACTTTTGAAACAGATAATGGTAAATGGGCATAATATGTAGTGCATTTTTGGTGAAATATATTTTGCTTTTTCTTATTCGCCAGTCTGAATCAAGCAATAATTTCTTCCCAAGTTTGTATTCTCCCTCCAGACGTACTGAGTGAAAAATAATTCAAAATATCACAGACAAACGAAGTACGTATCAACAAAGCAAGTATTCTGCTGAGTGATATCAGAAAGCTGAATGACATTGCCCTGAGACAAATCAGCCCCTGCTTCACTTCTTTGTTTAGCAGCAATGACCACGACTGAGGGTTACTTCTAATCCCTCAGACTGCCCTCAGACACCGTGCAAATTCAAAGAATGTGGGGGTAGAGAATCCTACTCATGCTATCGTGTGACTCCCCGGCGCTTGTTCTTATTTGCACATCAGGGAGAGTTGGCGGACTATTGTTGCGAGGGGGTTAACAAAACTTTCCCTCTCCCTGCAGTTTGTTCCAGCCCCAAGGAGAATTATTTGCCCTACACCTCCAACACATTCGACGAACCAGGACCGGATGGAACTTTTGCGTGGTCCAAGGCGTAAGTGCACACCGGGACCATAAGATAAATCTCACTGCGTGCTTTAGAAAATAATTCTCGCCTTAGAAACATTATGCATCTCAAATATCGTCCGTAAAGAACACAAACGAAAACTATCATAAAGAAAAAGTGATTATCTCAACGAAGTGTTTTGCTTGATTGTTAAAAGTGCCTGAAATTGTAAAGAAAGGTAACTTCAACTAACCTGCGTAACGAATATTTTTGAATAGGGAATAACAAGAATCCCTCTAAAATAGATTCGTTAAATAAGTTTGTTCCCCCTGAAACATGCTTTAGTGATCGGTTCTTGACGCAAGGTGGAGTAACTGACAAATTAGTGACTTAACTTTTATATGCACACATATATGAATATTGCCTGTTTTTTTAATATTCATTACGGTTTTAAAAGTCACTGAACACTTGGCTTCCATATACAGTCCAAAAAAAGTTTGATATTTTTTTTTTTTTTATTTAATTACACAAATTGTTCAACATATAAAAGTAAGAAACCACAAAATAATGAAATTTAATTTGCTATTTCATGAAATGCAGAAAAAATAAATAGGGCCATATATTCATTTAAAATCTGTGTATCTTAGCGTCTGTACAGCAACGGGCGGTAACCCATTTGAAAGGGGGGATTGAAAACTAAAAAAAACAACATAAAAATATCTTTGGAAGGGCCTTGCATCAGAAAACTAACTTAATAAATATAAAAAACTGTACCCAAAAAATGATTTTGCTTTTATTTCCTACACTACGTGGCGCTACGGAGGCGTCGGGCCTGGAACTACGGCCCTGGTTGCGCCTATGTCCAGCGGGCCCTACCACAAACGATTGTAGTAATCATGGAACTCCCTTGAATGAATGCATTGCATGCCGTTCAAATGAGTTGTAGTAATCATGGAACTCCCTTGAATGAATGCATCGCATGCCGTTCAAATGAGTTCCATGGGAACACGGCACATTCATGCTTACTACGACTCCTGATTGTCGGAGAGTTCAATTTCGCCCAGTGTGGAGTTCTGATGTAGGTAAAAATACCCCCGGGAAAAAATATCCATCGGAGAAAATACCCCTGTAAACCAAAAAGCGGTAAAAAAAAAAAAAAAAAACCGGTGGAAATACCCCCAGAACAAACGGTTCACTGTAGACTGCCACACAGGAACACTGATGTGTGGCCATGTTCCGGTTTGGCAATTTACTAGCAACCCTGCCACACATCTTTCAGCAACTTAGCCACAAAAGTTCAAGGGGGGACTATAAAGATTGCCCTTTCTGGGCCTACATTGGGAACTGAATTGGGAACTCCAAACGAATTTCGAGAAAACGTTCCATGTAAGCCAAGTGAGAATTGTACTCTAATTTGAAGAAATAAATTGTCGAGGATCCGAGGTACACTTGGGTTGGGGGTCTCTACCCCCAACTACCATATTATTATATTCTGGGCCGCTGGAGTCTGTCAGTGTATCCAGGAAGTCCCCTTGAAGCGTCCGCAAAGTCCATGAGCTTTGGGGGGAGCTTCTCCCAAAATGTTAAAATGGACGTAGAGCTGTAAACATTAGAACCATGCTTTATGTAATGATTCTGTACACGACCACGAATTTTCAGGAGGGTGGGGTGGATTGTCCCTCCCCCAAGTTTCTGAGATCGCAGGCAAGTGTTCAAGGAATTTGCTCGCAATTTCTATGCTTCATGTTGTGTTTAGTGGCAGACTATGTACGCCCTTCCGCCCTCCCCCAGAATTCTGGTGAAGTCTGTAAAAGGAATATGAGGTGCTTGGTTTGGAGGGCTCTACCCCCAACTTCGTAATTTTATATTCTCGACCTCTACAGTCGGTCAGTATATCCTCGATGTTACCCTGAAGAGCTCTTAGAAACTGGGTGGGAGGATTCATCCCACCCTCCTGAAATTTATGGTCGTGTACAGAATCATTAGATAAAGCATGGTACTAATGTTTACAGCTCTACATCCATTTTAACATTTTGGGGGAAAGCAGCTCCAAAGCTCACTGACTTCGCGGACGCTTCAAGGGGAACATCCTGGATACACTGACAGACTCCAGCGTCACAGAATATAATATTATGGAAGTTGGGGGTAGGAAGGCGCCCCCTAAACCAAGTGTACCTCGGATCCTCGGCAATTTATTTCTTCAAAATAAAGTAGGCCTACAATTCTCGCTGGGCTTACATGGAACGTTTTCTCGAAATTCGTTTGGAGTTCCCAATTCAGTTCTCAGCAGCATAGGCCCAGAAACGGCCATCTTAATAGCCCCCCTCCCCCTTGAACTTCTGTGGCCAAGTTGCTGAAAGATGTGTGACAGGATTGCCAGTAAATGGCCACACCGGAACAATGCCACACATCAGTGTTCCTGTCTGGGAGTTTACAGTGAACCGTTTGTTCTGGGGGTATTTTTACAGCGACATTTTATGTTACCGAGCAAAATGTTAATAAATTCAGGCTATAATGAAAAAGAAGGTTTCGTTTCTTTTGTGACGTACCTTCAGCGAATCATTCCGTCCATGTAGCTTAGCTGGGAGAGCAACTTACTCCGGAGGGAGGGGTCACGGATTCGACCTCCGGTAGGGACAAATTTGTGTTTTTACATCTTTTGATAAACTACAAATATTTCTCCAATTATAATTTGTTTTAATATGCTCAAGTAAAATATGTAGTTTATTTCGCTGAAAGGTGTATCAAGATGCATGCTATGCTTCAAAATATAATAAGTAGACTAATCATATCACAGTTCAGGATCAGGAGTGTGTCGAAACCAACCCCCACCCCACCATCATTTAGCTGAAGAAAGTTTGTTCTTGAAATCTTTGAAGAAGTAATTACTCTATCAGGGGTTTATATAGAATTTTTTTTCGGGGGCAACGAAAGATGGAAGTTTTTGAAATCCACCAGAACAAAATTAAAGTTAATGAAAAGTAGAAAAAAAATTAACGCATTTATTATTTTTCTAATGTAAGTTGATGCATTTTTATTAAATTAAGGCATTTTTTCCTAATGTAAGACGCATTTCAACCAAAAATAAAAAAAAAAAAATGAAACACTTTCGGAAGGCCAAGGCTCCCTCCTCTAAATACACCCCTGTACTATATATATAGTAATTATATCTATATATGTAAATATTGTAGTTAAAATTATATGTATATATATAAGGAAAAACTTGCGCACTCTAAGGTTCCATTTGCCTCGCCGGTCAAAAAGTACTGAAAGAAACACTAGTATTAGCAGTTCGCAGCCTTTGGGAAAGGGGGAGATTAGCTTGCTTTTACGTTCTCGGGCTGGTAATAATCCTACATGTTGCAGTAACACAGGTTATACAAAAAAGAACAACACATACTTCAAAAAAACACATAAGGATATTAATTTATATTTTATAAATCAATATCCTGCTGATTGATGTCCAGGGCATTTTGTTGCTATCTAGAACGTCGTAATCGCTGGGCTCTAGATGACTTGTTGTGTCCAGGATGCCTTGCTCTTCTTCTATTATTTTGTGGCATGATGGCAAAGTATTAATAGTTTGACAAGGAGTGAGTTCTGATAAAAACTTTTCAGTTAAAACTAACTTACTTAACGAACTTGAAACACAAACACAGCAAGAATGAAAAGACAAAATACACGCTGTTACGTCTAACCAATGACGCTATTTGGGGGTGGAGCTTATAAATAGGTGGAGCTTTGTAAGGCGGTGGGGCTTCTGTAGCTCAAATTCAGGGGTCCTCTAAAAATGTACACTTCAAAAAATGAACATACAATAGGAGTTAAGATAAATTATGGAAGAAAAGATTCCAATTTCACTTTTGTGGCCATTCATTAATTTCTATTTGGCTCAGATAATTAGGAAAATCAGACAGAAATGAGATATTTCGTTTCTTCCAGACAGAAACACTGCTAAGCTGACTTATCGCGCCATATAGCGCCAAATTGGAATACTTTGGAGTCAGATAAATTCAATTTTTAAAAAAATTCTAACAATTTTTTTGGAATAATAACTTCATCACGTATTAGCTATGGGTCGTTTTTATTTGTGCTCAAAATTTCAAGCTCCACAAAGTAATAGTTTTCGAAAAAATGTGTACAAAAGAATTTGCATTGCAGATATAGGATAAAAATTTTCTTACACTCATTCAAAGACAGCCTTAAATGACCCTATGATGATCTTTTTTTATGTGCCTTCAGTCCAAGAATTTGATTCTGCAAAATCTCTTGAATGTTGGTATTTCATTGCAAAATCAAATAGACAATGTAGTGCTGAAGTTTTAGGGTAATGAATGGTTTAAGGGAGACCTGAAGCAGAATGGTGTGCATTGGATAAGCGTAACTTGAAAGAAAATGGATGAAAGATCTACATACTTTTCAAACATTATATAATTTAAATGGGATGATGTTTGTGAATGTATTTATACATTAGTGTTTTATTGTATGTGATGCACCCCAGAAGACAAAGCTAAACTTTCTGAAATGAAAACCTATTTTGAAATGCAGAGGCTACTAATACAAGTGTTTCATATGTTCCCTAGTTTTAGTTATGGATTTTCCACTGAATGTTTGAACTGTGTCTAAAAAATAATACATTAATTTTGGTCACTGAAGGTCACAATTCTGTATGTGTAGTTTTTGTTTAGATTGATCATAGTTTTCTCCTCATATCTCTTGAAAACATCTGCTGGCTTGTGAAAAAAAGGTGGTGCTTGAAAACTCCTAGTTTTCAGGATCATAAATCTACCCATCCTTTGATATCCACATGTATGTAGAACCTATAAGGCTCAAGGCTCTGGGTTCTCTTACATGTTTGTGATTTATTACATTTGGATGATTTCTATAATTTACTTGTACAATTTTACCTCAGCAAAAAAGTATTGGTGTGTAATGACTTTTTTGAGTTAGTAATTTGTGGAGAAAACTCTCTAGCTATAAAAATTGTAAGAAAAAAAAGAAAAAGGAAAACATACTAAAATGGAACCATCAGGAAGAAGAAATTTTCTGAATAGACATACAAAGTGACAAGTATTTAAGAAATATTATTTTATAGTTTTTGTAAGATCTTGAGTTAGAAAGTCACACACAATTTTAAGCTTTGAGTGAGACATGAAAAAGGTATTAAAAATAATCGCTGACCAGTATAGAAATTCTCATTGCAATTAGCTAGACAGCAAGTTTCATGTACATCCATTTATTTAATTATTTACTTCTTTGCAGTTATGTATGCTTGTTTCTGTTATTTGTTAAAAAAAGTTAGATTGAACGAAAATGTTATCTAAATTGGGTGCAGTTTCAAAAGCTGCTGTACCATGTATAGCTGTAAACTAATAAGTAATACAGTTTAATAAATTTCTTTGTGTGTGTATGCTGAAGGTGTAAACAGCAAGATTTTTGTTCATCTTTGATTCTTATTTTATGTAGAATGTGGTAGGAACATGCTTGAGGGAAGGACGTGGGAGGGCCATTGACAAAAATTTAAAAAAGTGTGTAACATACAGTGTACATCATAAAATGTCATTTGTGTTTGTTTTATTCTCCCTTGGAATGTTGTCATGCTTCCAAGGTTGGAGGCAAATTATATTTTTTGTTATCTAATACTTTGTACTGGCTGATTTATCGTTGGAAGTACAGTGTACAGCATTTATCTAGGGTGTGATGGTGGTAGTGGTAATCCAGTTCTTTTAGTTGTAGGTTAGCAAATAGTGATATCAGGCAATAATGAAAGAACACTATGTTTGAGAGACTAATTGACAATGAATAATTATTCATGACAAATAATACTCTTAGCAGTTAGGACTCTTGTTTTCTCAGAATGTCTTTTTCTCAACAAAATTTGTAGCTTTTCCATCTTTCAAGAAGCCATTGAGTTTCCACAAATAATACGAATTTAAAATGTTATTCTCTCTGGAGAGCTCAAAAATGAATTTTTCTCTTCAACATGTGTTTCCCATAACTTTTTGATCAGTTTCAAGCAACTTGGCTATTGTCCTTTTGTGACATTGCTAGGTATCATGGTGTCCCATGTTTTCCCTTGGTTTGTTGTTATTCTCGTATTTTTGTAGTTGTTGTCTTTTTCATATTGCAGTTTTGTTACAGTGGTGATGAACTGAAAAACTGGTCACAACATGGACTGGAATTTCCTTAAAGTCATTAGTTTCCAAAGCAACTTTCAAAAAAACTAAAAAACTAAAAGAAGGAATAGAAATTGAGAAAAATCAGAATTCCATCATCAATGACTGCAGAGGTTTGTTCCTGCCTAACATCTGGCAGGATTTGGTGAAAAAAACCGTAACCATCAAGATTAACCATAACAGTGATAGTGATGGGGAAAAGTGACAACAAAAGACTGCCTGAAGAAAAAGAAGAGTTTTCTTCGAAAATTTGCGATTAAAATAAAATATTTCCTAGTAAAAAATTCCTATATTAGAAGTTTGATTAAGTAATTGAAAAAAACAGTGTTTACAACAAATTCTGTGGGCTTCCTTTTTTTTTTATGAGTTTTTTGTGATTAAATTCTAAACAAAACTTAAAAACTTTAAAATGTTTTCTGCTAGGTAGTGTGTGCACTTCATAGAGATTAATTTCCACATTGTTTTAATAATTAGAAATTATGAAGATTTTTTTTTCATTTTTTTTTTTTTGGAGTAAATGCACTATTTCAGTATGTTATTAATAATACTTTCTGCTTTATATTGGGTTGTCGGAAAAGTCATGATGTATTTTGTCACCCGGTGGCGGTTGGGCAGTTTTGGAAGTACCAGAGGCATGCGCAGCTCTGTTATCGCTGTAGCATTCGACAGGTGCCAGTTCTAGCTGCAGTCTAAAAGGAATAGTGAGCGATTTGGTTGATTTGTGGAGATTTGACATCAAGTTGAAGATGGAAGACCAAACTGTGCATTTTCGCCATATTTTACCGTTTTACTTCCATAAGAGAAAGAATGCGTGTCAAGCTTGTGAAAAGTTGCGTAAAGTGTACGGTGATAATGCTCTACAAAAACGTCAGTGCCAGCGGTGGTTCGCAAAATTCTGTGCTGGTGATTTTGACCTCAACGATGCTCCTTGGTTTGGGAGGCCAACCGAGGTTGATGACCAAATCAAGGCATTGATCGAGTCAAACTCATGTTACATGACATGAGAGATTGCAGACACATTGCACATCCATCATTCAAGCATTCACGACCACCTGAAGAAGCTGGGATACGTAAGCAAGCTCAATGTGTGGGTTCCTCATGAACTCAAAGTAGCTCAATTGACGGCGCATATAAACATCTGCAATGTGCTCATTAAACGTGAGGAAAACGATCCTTTTTTGAAGCAACTGATAACTGGTGACGAAAAGTGGATTGTGTACAACAATGTGCTGTGCAAACAGTCTTGATCCCGACGTGCTGCTTCACCTCAAACGACATCCAAAGCAGACATTCATCAGCGGAAGGTTCTGGTCTCAGTGTGGTGGGATTTTCAAGGTGTCATGTTTTTCAAGCTCCTACCACGGAACCAAACAATCAATTCGAGTGTGCACTGTCGGTAATTGGACAGTTTGAATGAATCCATCATCCAGAAACGTCGAGAGCTCATTCATCATAAAGGTGTTGTGTTCCATCACAATGACGCAAGACCACACACAAGTTTGATCACCCGCCAAAAAATGTTGGAGCTTGGGTGGGATGTGTTGTCACGCCCAGCATACTCACCTGACCTTGCGCCGTCAAACTTCCACTTGTTTTGCTCTCTTCAACAGTCCTTGCGTGGTATAACGTTTATTCAGATGAGGCTGTAAATCAGCACCTTGTATGGTTTTTCACCATGAAAGACAGGTCCTTCTATGAACGAGGCATTCTGCAGCTCACTAACAGATAGCAAAAGGTTATCAAACAAAACAGGCATTATATCATTGATTGATCTTTGTTGTTTCTATCAATGCAAAACATGGCTAAAATACATCATGACTTTTCTGACAGCCCAATAATAATTATGGAGGCCAAAACTGTTTCTGAATTTTTTTTGCTGTTATCTTGCCCATTTTCAAAGTTTATGTATAGGGGCTCTGTTCCATGCTGTATTTAAACAAACCTTTTCAATGTTCTGCAGTTTTGGCACTCTTGCTGCTTATGAGCTTTTTCTTAATTTGGTTATTACCTTAAATGTTATTCAGAGAGACCCACTTCCATCTTGTAGTTCAGATTTCTTTCACTTTTTATTTGGTCAGATTTGGGACTGTATAAGAATGCACACATGCCTGACCATTTGATAAGTCTTCTCTCCTATTACAAGTTATTTCTTCTTACTGAAAAATATTTTTTGTTTAATTCTGATTTTTTTTTTTTTTTTTTTTTGCATTCATTCATTTATTTATTTGTAACTTATTGACTCATCTATCAAATGTTTCCAGGAACGAAACAAACGCTAGAGAACAAACATAATGCTCACATATATGGATTGAAACGCAAGCAATCAGCACAAGAAGCCAGTGTTTTAACAACTCAGCCATAATTATGCTATTTTTCAGTAAATTGCTCAGCTACATTTGTCGTTATTTTTGTAAGGAGAATAGCTAAATGATGAAAGATTATGTGATGCTTTTTTGTTTCAGATGTAAGTTTAAATTTTTATTGGCTGCTTAAATTACATTTAGGCAATTTAACTAATACAGTATTTCCCATTGTTTGTCCAACATGAAATTTAATAAACCATCAAGCTGTGAAATGCAGTGTGGGAGGGATTTTTTCTGTTATGTTAATGTAATTCATTAATTTTGTCACAAAAGCACAATTACCTGTTATCCACATAGATCCATTCCTCATAAATTTTGAAAATATTACCTTGAGGCAAGAACGAAATGTGGATCTTGCAGGTTCCAACCAAATATAATACTGTGACAACATTCAGAACAAATCATGCCTATGCACTGAAATACATTATTCTGAATAATCAACTTAGAGTGTCCTAGTTAATTGAGGCTTTTTTATATTTTCCTAGCAATTATCCTGATAGAAAGCACACAGTTCATAAATGCCTGTTCTCCTCTGTGAAATTAAACTGATTAATTTCCACAAAACTGTTCTTCCCTCCTGACCTTGAGGATTCTTTGTATGTCTGTAAATGAAGTATACAACTTCAGTATGCTATTAAAAAAAATATGATAGAAAAAACTTACTTTAAATGTCAAGAGATGTGGCAAGTGTTAGAGTTTGTTAAGTCAGATGATAGATGGCACCAGGTGTCTCATGTAATGAAAAATCTCATCAACACAGAATACAATAGACATGGCTTCCCCAGTGAAGAAGCGGTAGACATGCTTAATCGCATTAATGAAGACCCCACACTCCTTTCACGGATCTGTTTTAGCGATGAGACGACATCCCATGTTTCTGGCAGAGTGAATAAACATAACTGCCGAATCTGGGGCACGGAAAATCCCCATGTCGTTGTAGCACATGAGAGAGACAGCCCAAAGGTTAATGTCTGGGCTGGCCTAATGGAAGACAGAGTGATGGAGCCCCTTTTCTTCACTGAACCAACCATTACTGGCATAATGTACCTGGACATGTTAGAACAATTTGCAATTCCACAACTCCAGGATATTCAAGACATTGAATGGAAGAAATATTCTCATAATACGTGGCTAATATGTCATGATAATTAACCCAGCAATCAGATATCGCTGAATTGACTGTAATTACTGTTTCACACATGCAATCAATCACATCAGAAAACTTGAAAATTTCATCGCCGTGGAGTGGGAATCGAACCTGCAACTCCCAATTACCGTTCGAGCATGCTATCCGTTGCACCACCCACGACGGTGAATTCGCAAGTATCTGAGTGTTAAGAGCATCGGAATATTTTCCAACCACGTTCTTAGGGTACATTTATGCTGCAGCCTCGCTGCTGGCATATCATATCGCCGTGCTGTGCACATGGATGCCTGGCGATGATGAAACAAAACCATAAATCTTTACAGGCTCATTTATCGTGGAGCAGCGATGCTATCTGCGCTGCTCACTGCGATCATCGCCACAGCGATGATATCAAACTGGTTTGTTTTTCGAGCCTTGACCATCGCCAGGCATCCTCAAACTTATGCTGTGATTGGTACCTTCAAGGCCACTCTTCCTGTCCATTGACCCACTTTCCCAACCGAGTGTGAAACTATGCAATCATCTCTCTTAAATCTTTAAAAACTGTGTTGTGTTTTTATAGAAGCAAGTTTTATTTGTGGAGTTTTCCTGTGATTTGAACTTTTTTTTAACTTCTCCTTGGTTTGATCAAGAGTTTTCCTAGCATAAGGCTTCATCATGTGTCTCAGTAAGGGATAGGCTTCATCACCTGTGAACACAAAGGGGGCTTGGTTGTCAGTACTTGGTAGGAAGTTATCTTCAGGAATGTTTAGCACACCCGTTTTCATTTTGTCATACAAGGCAGACTTTCTAAAAGTGCCCCCATCACTTTGTTTTCCATAGGCTCGGACCTCAATGAAAATAAATTTACAGTGTGCATCACTGACGGCCTGCAGAACTATTGAAAAGTAGCTTTTATAATTAAAGAACATGGAGCCTGACCATTGAGGGCAAAGTATTTGGATGTGCTTTCCATCGATAGAACCTAGACATTTAGGGAATCCAAATTTCTTGTAAAACATATCAGCAATTTCTTTGAATTCTTCTTTAGTTGGTGGCTTCATATGCAGTGGTTGTAAAACTTGCCATAACAGGTAAAGTCTGTTTGACAATAAGAGACTCAGTCGTGATTCCTGTAATAATAAAAGCAATGTGAACAGCTGCAGGGTAAATGCTCCATGGCGAGCATCGCAGCTACATGCAAGCAGCAAGGTGCATGAGCGAGCATCTTTATGCCAGCAGCAAGGCTGCAGCATAAACGTACACTTAATCAAAGCAAATTCTGCTGCCATCTAGCATTGTTAAGTAAATCTCCAGTTGCCAATGCTAGATAGCAGCAGAATTTGCTTTGATTAAGAACGCGGTTGGATAATATTCGGATGCTCTTAACACTCAGATAGTTGCGAATTCGCTGTCGTGAGTGGTGCAACGAATAGCATTCTTGAACGGTAATCGGGAGATGCAGGTTTGATACCCACTCCACGATGATGAAATTTTCAAATTTTCTGATGTGATTGATTTCACGTGTGAAAGAGTAATTACAGTCAATTCAGCGATGCCTGATTGCTGTGTTAATTATCATATTCAAGACATCATTTGCCAGCAAGATGGAGCACCTCTGCGCTGGTCTTTAGATGTACGCAGATCATTAGACCACCATTTTCCAGGCTGTTGAATTGAACATTGGGCTTTATTAAGGACATGGTACAAGAAAAAGGTTACATCTATTACAGAACTCAAAGAACGCATTACTGTAGCTTTCCTCCTTATTACACCTGACATTCTGCAGCGTATGTGGGTGGAATTGGATTATCGTTTAGACATCCTGCAAGCAACCAACGGAGCACAGGTAGGTGGAGACCTACTGACATTTAGAAAAAATCTTCCACAGTTACCATGTGTTTTGACATTAAAAGTAAGTTGTTATTTATTGTAATTTTTCTTCAAGAGCATACTGAAGCTGTATACTTTATTTATAGACACCCTGTATATTCTTGATTAATCTTATAGTCAAATTTGGGGTTGGTAATGTTTAAGATCCTATGTAAAAAATAGGCTAAATGGAAATGAAAGTCACAACTCTGTCTATGGTAATCCTCAAACATTGTTTTTGTACTTACAATAATGAATTTAAATAACATCAGAGTGTACAGAAAAATGAAAGATATTGCTACATAGCTCATGTCCAATTGTCCCGATTCAGTTTCGAAAAGCCACACACGCACATACAGAAGGAGGTCCTGGAATGGTCAGGTTTGTACTCTGGATTAGAGAGCAATTAAGAAGACAGTGCAACATAGATATTTACTGGAGAGCTTTAAACCAAATAAATGGATCATTTAATTGCGTAAATACAGCTTCAAAAGTAACAGACACAGCGTAATTTCTCTAAACAATAGAACTAACACAAAGCATTAGCAAATTTGTGTTTATGCCAAATACTTCAGTGATCAGGAAGGATAGTTTTCTTCTTCCACAACAAGCATTTAATATCACTATAGCTGGTTTTTAATCTAAATACACCATAGTTGATTCCGTCATAAAACAACAGCTTTCCTTTTTAAACTTGAGAAAGTGTGTCAGTTTGTTTCCCTTATTGTTTTAACACACAGGTGGTTTAACCCATACACTCATGTCTCAATCTCAGGGACACTGTTCTTTGCCTCCCCATGCCGCAGTGGTCTTAAGTGATGGCTTCTGATTACTCATCCGAGATGGGTCTGGGTTCGAATCCCAGTGAGGCATGGATGATGTGTTTGTTTTACGGCACTGGCTCTCTCCCTTCTCTGGAACCATTGGCCCTAAATTAGAGATGGGCAGCTGCTTATTATAGCCCACTGAGTTGCTCACGGTGATCGTTAAACATCCCAATCAAAAAATAAATAAATAAATCACTGTTCTTTCTGTGTCTGTCACAAAACCTCTGCTGTCAGCATCACGCTGCTTTTCTCACACACATCCTGTTGCTCAACCACATGACCAGATACCAGCTCCTTTACTCCAAGTGCACTAATAGACTTGTATGTAAACAGTAACAAGGCTTGAAAAATATCTGAAAAGTTATATGCCCAGCTGGGCATGTGCAGAAATTATTTACTTACCCAGGTAATAAAAGCTGGATGCCCAGGAAAATTTAATTTAACATAACAAACTAGAAGCCTCATTTTTTTTAATTTAAAATATATGGACTTTTTTACATGTTTTGTATTGTTGGGGGGGGGACAACAACCATGAGCAACTTAATGGGCTATAAGCAGTCGCCTGTACCTAATTTAGGGTCACTGACTCCAGAAAAGGGAGAAAGCCAGTGTTGTAAGACAAACACAACATCCATGTCTCACCAGTATTCGAACCCAGACCCCTCTCAGATGAATGATCAGAAACCATCTCCTAGATCACTGAGCCACCGGGGCGGCATTTCCATTTTAAGGGTCTGTATTTAAAATGTTTCATGCACAAAAGCGTGTATCTCAAGTTTTAAGATGATGATGATGCTGAAATTGGTATATGAGAAATTTATGATTCTACCATGTTCCTTTTGTTGAAATTTTTGCCCTTTGTCACTAAACACCGGACGTTAGTTCCATCAGAGGCATGCATCTTGTCACCGACTCTGAACAACATTTGGAGCAAAACTACATATAGTTCCAATTTCAGGACCTAGAGCATACTATAATTAAAGAAGTGATATTCTTTTATCCTCAGCACTCCGTAACAATAATACATTTACCGGTGATTAGCGGTGAAATGTAACAAGACCTGCAGCAACTGTTTTTTTCTTTTTTTTTTTTTCTTGTAGTAACAAATTCGGATGCGCTTCAATCTTCGGCCCCCCATCGTCTGCTTCAGCTAAAGCCCTGAATGCCGGGAGAAATGTTTCGCAGTAGGTGGTGCTACAGCTGCATCAGCATTTTTTGCTCCTTCGCTGCATGCGTTACGTAATCGGTGTGTGTGTGTTTTGCAGGAGGAGTGCTAGGGACGCGAAATATGCGGCTGGGTTTGTTTTGTAATATGGCTGGCCCTGAAAAGGGCCTTTATGGAATGTGAGTAGTTCAGGTGTTGTTAAATATTTATAACGACGGAAAAGAAGTGTTTCCTCCTCATTGAGAACCTATCTAGTAGGAATATTTAAGTGGAAAACATTACGTACTAGGGAAGAACTGTTTGATCATAGCAATGATCACTTCGAAACAGCGTTCAGAGGAAAGATGACAATATCATTGGAATAAATATTCCAGAATGTGGTCTGCCAAGTGGTCTTTGTGAATTCCATTTGATAGTGTGCGTTTGAGAAGCCGCCAATTGCTCTCAACACCTTGCGTGTGCGCCCCAGTAGTCGGATTAACGAAATTGAGCGAGTGGTTTACTGACAGATGTTGGAAACTACAGGATGGGAGATTGCGGTACGCAGCCCACTGATCCGTCATTACAGTACTTCCAGGTTGAACATGTTTCTGGATGAGCGGCAGCAATGTGTGAGCAGAGCGGTTATTCTCCAGGCAGATCTCAACCCTGAATCATTTCGAATCTCGTTCAAAGATGCCAAGGATCCAGGTGCCCTCAACGAGACGACCACGATTATACTTCCGCTTCCCAACCTTGGCCTCATCTACTTCTACGATGACACCAGGGCCTTCAAGCTGTCCTTCGTCTTGTTCGTAGGCTACCATAAACTCCACGACTAGTTCTCTGCAAGACTGATAATAGTCACTGACTGTCGCAGAGGATGTGGAAACCCCACCCTGGGAAGATTTCTCAATTGCATCATCGTAGGACAATCCTTTGGTGAAACAATATAAAAGAGTCATCACCTTATCAAGAGGAATACAAGCAGCTTCAAACCGCATCCCAAGTAAACGGGAACACTGCTCACTTTTCCCTGTAACGTGATTCTTCCTACACCTGAATTATCCTAAACGATGACACATATCAACTCGCAAACTCATTGGATGACGTGCAGAACGTTTTTGTTTGGTTGGAAGCAATCCTTTCCGCCCACGCCATGCAATGCATGTTTCTTCATCCTTCCCAACTTCGTTGAAGAAACGCCTCCAGTTCCGCATGGCTACCAACAGAGCTACAACGCATGCTGAAAAAAACACAAGCCACGTATCGCTTGGAATAGGGCGAACAGAAGTAAGTATATGGGATTCACGGCTCACACACTCGGCAAACAGCGATTATGTAACACACACAGCACGGGAGAAAACGGAGACGCCGCTGCAGTGCCACCTATCATGAAACGTTTCTCCCGGCATACCATTGGTGCGATGGCTAAAGCAGATGACAAGAGCCGAAGTCTAACGTGTAGCAGCAAATTCTACTCCAAACTTTATTTTAAATTTAGTTGCTTGGACGGGGCAACTAGATTGTTTTTTTTTACTTGCCTAGGCCAATAATTTACATGCCCCGGGCATCTCGGGTATGGTATTTTTTCAAACCTCAAATAACAAACACTGCTGAAATCCTAGAGCCACATGTTCGTTCATTAGGAAAGTTGGCAACAGTGAACAATTCTCTTGTAATCACAGCAGCAAAGCTTGATTTCCAACAAAACATTGTTTACAGGAACAACCACTTAAAATGATTTATAAAACATCGGTGTTATTTTCACACTTCAGAAAAGGAAGTATCACATTTGTAACAATATGCTGGGAATAAATTCATGATAGATGTTTTCCAGATGAGTGCAAATGTCTGGGGCTTTGTGCAATTAAATACATTCTTCTAAATGTGTATATGCAGTCATTGGAATTGATTTCCTATTTTCCATAACTTAACTGTAAGAAATGGGCTCCAAAAGTACTAACAAAATTAAATACTTTTTTTTTTATTCAAAGCTTTTCACAGGGACATTTTTAGCAGAAATAGTTAAAAAAACATCATATATTCTTTATTATTTTCTTTCTTTATATTCTCCATGCTGATGTTATTCTCCCAAGAACTGATTGTAAAATGGTTTTTCCTAGAACATTTCATCATATAGATGTAGTTTTGGAAACATCATAAATCTTTTTTATTACTTTCTTTCTTTATATTCCCCATACTTTTGTTGTTCTCCAAGAATGGACTGTAAAATACTTTTTGTAATAACATTTTATGTTATATAGTCCAGGAAACACAATATATATTTCTTTTTCTCTACTTTCATCATTCTCTTGTTATTCTCCCAAGATGAATAAAAATGCTTATTATAAAAACATGTATCATATATATGTAGTTTTGAAAATATCATATATATATTTTTATTACTTTCTTTCTTTCTTTACTGTCCCCATGTTCCCCCAAGAACTGATTGTAAAATGCTTTTTGTTTGAATTTTTCTTATAAATAGTTTCACATTTTTATAAAAAAAAATTACATTATAAAGCATGATGAATTGAAATGTACTAAAGCTTAATTTGGCTGCCAGAGTTGCCATTTGTGTAGGCAGAATTTCAATCCTGCATTTAAAGATCCAAGAAGATGTTGGAACATGTGATCAATCTGTTTTACTCAAGGTATTGGGGGTCACATTAGGTGAGGAATTTAACAGATTTTTTTACTACATTCATATTTATAGTTGGCAAGCATTGGTTGTATTTAATATTTGTTTTTTAGCAGAATTTAAAAGAGGAAATGAAATTAGTGAAAGCAGGTGGAACCACAATATATAGCCACATAGAATGGTCATAGAAATTTTGAGTGGTCATAGAAATTTTGGTAGTATAGAATAAAGCGAGGTTTCAAGAGCACTGACAAACCAATAGAGCAGTGTTAAATTTGGAAGTAAATTATTTTAATTATATAATAAACATTAATAACTTATTCTAAGCCTTGGCCTAATTAAAACTTTTGAGAATGTAACATTACAGTATCGTCTACTACAAGATTAGTTCATTTGTACCAATTTTCAGGGCGAAATTCTAAATTCTATGGGGAAGCACCCAAGCCTGCAGTGCAGTTAGGCTTTTTTCTTTTTTTTTTTTTTTTTTTTGGCACCTAGTCTAGGCCTAATTAAATTCTTTTGAAAATGTAATATTTTGGTGTGTCTATCTATCTATCTATCTATCTACTCAACGTGTAGTGCATTTATACCAATTTTCATAGCGAAATTCCTTAGGTAAGTAGCACGTAAGTAGTTCCTCTGTAATGTAGCACGTGCTGTGAATGTAATATTTGATTTAATGTAGACTGCAGTATACTCACTTATAACTTTTGTTTTCATTTCTTGTTCTCTTTCAGATTACAATATTTTGTTGAAGTTTGAATGATTTTTGATCAGATTTGTACATAAGTTCCTCATCCCCCCCCCCCATCATATTTCCAAATTTTACTATATTTTCTTCTTTTTTTCTTATCTTTTAGGGAACATCTGAACATGTAATTCTTCTGTCAGCTTTAAATTTGGCAACATTTCCTGTGTTGTACTTTTTTACATTCCTGTACTACACAGACTGTGGATCAGTATTTTTTACATTGCTAATGTACTTGCATTATCTAAGAGAGGAACACTGGGTATCTGCTACATATGGTGGAATTGCTGTACTCTTCAGACAGACAAATATAGTTTGGGTCTTTATGGTAAGTGTATGTCATTTTAAACCCTTTTTTCTCATTATTGCAGAAATCTGTTCCTTCTACACTCTTTTCTTTCTCTATTTCTGCAATATCCCCAGTTTAAAGAATACCACTACAATGGAACTTCGGTTATATATTTTTCAAGTGGATGGTCTTAAAAATTGTATAAATGTAACAAACATATAAAAAGAAATTTCAGAATGGTAAATATCATTGCAAAATTTTGAATGCATCCAAAAAAGGAAGATAAAAAATAGCATTTCATAATTTTAGATTACACTGATTTATTATGTAAGACATACATACACAAATATTTTGCAATCTTAAGCCTATGTCTATTTTGATCTTAGTATTAATTTTTTATTCTAATTTCATTATAAAAACTGCATTAAAATACTATGTGATTTTTCATATTTTGAATACACGAAAAAGAAAAAACCTTTGCCTTTGAAATACTTGGTAGTAAATCTAACTATGATTTTCTTTTATACTGTACATTCAGGGGTAAAAAAATATAATACTTATCTACTAGTCAGCAGAAAATGTCACTAGAGTCAGAGATCTTGCATTCCCCACCTCAGTTACAAGGCTAACCTCCCCATCAACTTCTTGCATTCCCCGATCTCTTTCCCACCTTAATGTTTCACGTGCGTGCCCATTGTTCTATATTCTAGGACTGGCCCCCACCATTTCACGCCCACCTCCACCCTCACCTGCACAGCTAAGAATGCCGGGCAACTCCCTTGCTCTCCAGGCACATTTGTTAGTATTTGCAGAACAGAGCTTCCACTTCTGTTTTTTACCTTAATCCCTTAACCAGCTGGAACGAATTAACTCGGGATTAGCTAAATGAGCAGAAATCAGCTCCAATGAATACATTCGCTGTCCAAGAAAAGACTGCAACAAGTGAACTTGCACATCAGAAATAGCTGCTTTCTCCTTATCTTTGTTGTTCAAAGAAAATAGACATTGACGGGTATGATTGGCACTAATCCTTTCTGGATGATTACATACTGAAAAGGCTGTAACAATGGGGACAAACCTATAAAAGGAGAGAGATGTTTCAGTCATTTGTTTCTGCCCAGTTGCATGATGTCCATGTCAGAGGGACTATACATTTCCCATCATGCCTTGGGTCATGGAGCAGATAATATAGGACTAGAGAAGATATCTTCTCACAACGACAGGTTAACAGTCTGTACCGCTGTGGAACAGACTGTTAAAGGAATCATTTTGCCGTAGTTTTCGTAAAACCCTGGCTGCTTTGTGAACATTTCTGTTTGGAAAGTGCAGGAAATTTTGGGCACTGTATAGTTCACATACTTCGGCCACTTAAAGGGTTAAAGCAAGACACTAGACTGCAGAACAAGAATGTAATTAAACATATATAATGACTAATTACATTCTTTTTATGGAAAAGCAGGAAATTTTTAAATTTTTTTTATGACAATTGAAGCCAGTGCAGTGGCATAACCATGTTTCAAAATCTGGGGGGGGTCTGATCACACATACACACATTATATATATACATATATATGCATAAGGATCCCCGACTCTGAAAATCTGGGGGGTCCTGACCCCCTGGATCCCGCAGTGGTGGTTACGCCTATGAACCAGTGGGTTTAACTTGGCTGGAAATTTAAAAAAATGCTTGCCTTGTAGCGTCACTCGTCAGCTATAATTTTTGACTTGTCATGGCCGAGTGGATGAGTGTAATTTTGGACCCCTGTATATATTCAATACCCCTATTGCACATTCTTTACTTATAAGCATTGCTCTTTTCAAAGCAGTTTGTCCACTAGTTGATTTAGTATCGGTGTTGAGTAAAATAATTCCTAATCTATACTTTTTTCAAATTTCTTGAATTCAGAGAAAACGAGAACTGTGAACATTATTTAGTAAATTTTTAGTTGTGTCATCTATTTCATAGCTGTAAAAAAATGCTGTCTCAGTTCTCCCATAGGTTATGTATAAAAGAACAAAAGAACCATGCATTCTTCAGAATCTGAAATTCAAAGTTTAACTCATAATCACAAAAAGCATATAAATGGATGATATATAACCAAATTGGAAAAGTGATAGAAACCACAGTAAAATATTAGGACTAGTGCAGAATTAGGTGTAGAAGTGGAAAATATATAACCAAGGTTCCACTGTATTTGTTTAATCAAATCAAAACAAATACTGTTCCTTGGCTTTCTTCACTTCAACTTGTTACGAGGACCAGTTGCATAAAAATAGTCTTATTTCAGGAAATTTTGACCCAGTGTGGTGCTGTAGAGCAGTGTTCTTTAAACTTTTGCAGAGCATAAAACCTTAAATAATATACAGTGGAATCTCGGTGGCAACAGAGCAAAAAAACCCCAAAATTTCAAATGTAATAAATAGCAACCTTAGTAACAAGAATTAAAAAGTAGGTCATTGTTAAAAATTGTTGTCCACAATTTGATGTGAATGGATTTTTTTAAATGCAATTAAATTTGTTCTAAAATGCGAATAAATATCTTCTAAAATTTGAAACTGTAGTAATTGATAAATTTTTGAAATGCTTTATGCATTATCAGGCTGCTTCTTAGTTCATCATTGGAATTGGCATGTAACATTGCCAGTCATGATGTTGTGACCAACCCCTGTGGTTATGTAATATATTTTTTTACTATCCAGGGCTAGAAGTTGTCCTGAAATTCCTGATTTTTCTTTTCTATGAACTGAAAGTCTTTAATTTTTGCTCTTATGTCCTGAAAAATCCTGAAATTTTGAAAGATTATTGAAAGCAGCTGCAATTGGCAATAATGAAAATTCATGTGCAACAAAAGTTCTGGCATACAGAGTGGAAGAAATATTCTTCTCATAGTACGTGACTAATAATACATTATGATAATTAACACAGCAATGAGACATCGCTGAATTGACTGTAATTACTGTTTCACACGTGAAATTAATCACATCAGAAAACTTTAAAATTTCATTGCTGTGGAGTGGGAATCAAACCCACATCTCCCGCTTACCGTTCGAGCATGTTATCCATTGCACCACCCATGAATTTCCAAGTATCTGAGTACTATTGTTCGAGCTTGCTATCCGTTGCACCATCCACGACAGTACACTCAGATACTTGCGAATTCGCTCTTGTGGGTGGAGCAACAGAAATCATGCTCGAACGATAATCGGGAGATGCGGGTTCGATTCCTGCTCCATGGCGATGAAATATCAAGTTTTCTGATGTGATTGATTTCACGTATGAAACAGTAATTACAGTCAAATCAGTTATGTCTAATTGCTGTGTTAATTATCATGAGAAGTTCTGGCATTTCTAATGTAGCTGATGGCATAAAACATAGAAAAGCTATGCAAAACATGGGGAACAAATAACTGATTTATTGAATGCACAGAAGTCCTTGGTGAGTAAACAAGACACATCACACAAGCTCTTGGTTGAAGCTTCAAAAAATTTAGCTAGTGATGTTAAAGAAAATAATATGAGGGGAATTAGAGTATCCCGGATGATGCTGTTTATAAGAAATGAGGAACTGGACAAAATCGCCAAAAAACTGAGTGAAATTTCCAAGCTATATCTGAAAAGATAAAAAAAAAAAAAAAAAAAGGGCCAAAAATAAAATGAATTATAGTGTAGTTTACCTCCATGTGATCAACTTACCTACAATTCCAGTTGAATATCTGTCATATCCCATTCTGTATAATATGAAAGTAGTTTAAGAAAAAATATTGGTTTTTTTTACATGATCTATTCACAGATCCACTAAAGTAAGGGAAAATATGATCAGATAAACTATTTTTTGTGTTTAAAATTTCTGTATTCCAGATAATGATTGTATATGACCCATGTTATTTGTCCTGAAACTATCCTGAAATAAAAATAATAAAATCTTGTCCTGAATTTTTATTTGTAAATCATAGTCCTGCTCTGTTTTGTTTTTGTTTTCTTACATTTTTCTCTTGTAAAGTGAAGTTAATATTCCATGATTTTAAAGATTCCCACATAATTTGCCTGTCCAATTCTTCATGTACGTATGTTGAGATCACACTGAATATTATTTTTGGTTGCAGCTTCTTGCTCTACATTTTACATTGTAGACAGCATCTTCCTGCAGTAAAATATTCTTATTATTGTCCTAGCATTACTGACATTACCTGTCACCCTTGTGACCAACTTCCCTTGAAAATATTCTGAAGCAAGAACTAAACTCACATTTTTTAATGTTCTATTCAAGCATGCTGACATTTTGACTGTGACTCAAGACAGAGTACATTTTCACTATATAAAACATAAAATTAGAAGTCACTTGTTGAGGCCTTTTTTGTGTTTCCTTTTCATAACAACAGAATTTCTCTCCTTATAGTAGGCATTCAATTGAAAATTCACCAGTTCTTCAAATAGAAAACTTGTAGAAATTAACTAATTTAGTTGGGAGCAGCAAACACATGACATCGTTGTTTTTGTTGTAGAAATGACATGCAAAATAATGCTGTTTCCCAGGGTGTTTTTATATTTTTGTTTGACCCATGCCAAAAATAATAATAATCCATGTCAAAATAATAAAATTTCTAATGTATTGAGGTTAGAAGACACAACCTGACTAAGTATGTAAAAGGAGGGTCAGGCAAGGGTCAAAAAATGCGGTCACCTTTTTTGGTTGCCCAGGTCAACCAAAAATTATGTTCTGGGGCACCACAGAAAACATCTCCGAAAAACATGTAATTCAAGAATTTGTGAGCCCTGAAAAAAAAAAAAAAGTATCTTTTTTTGTTGTTGTTTTCCAGGAAGAGAAAAGCTAAAGGCATAGGGTAAAACATTAATTTGTGGACAGAAGTGACTTTGATATTATACAGAGATTCCAACTGCTACAGATTCTTCATAGTCACCACGGAAATGGTCAGCTCGCTACAGATTACGGAAAGCATTGGATATACTACGGAAATAAAAAATCTCAGATAAATAATCTTTTTAATAATGTGTGTGAAGTTTATTTTTGTGTTTCCAAGATTCTAATATTTATTAAACACTTTGGAGAGTGTTTCTTAGATGTTTCAATATCATTGCATTTCTTCCATGCTTTAATGTGTTGATGTCTAAGTGACTGGCCATGTATAGAGTTATCATGGCCCACGGAATCCCAGAAATGTCCTAAAATTGTATTTCCCTTTCCAGATCTGGAAAAGTACTTAATTTTTTATAAAGTCTTGGAGTAATAATACTAGAATTCTTTTCTGCAATTAATAGTTTCAAGATAAAGGTTGAAAAATTAACATAGGGTGGCCAGCGATTAAAAGAACTGGGGTTAATCTGTGAATCTCACAAATGTTCAGTATTGCCGGAAGTGACTGCTCTAGCAGCGATGAGAACATTCTGTCATTTCAAGTTTCTAATTTTTTTTGCTATTCCACCCTCATTATGTTCTTAGTTTTTAATATTTTCTTGTTTTTAAGATTGTCGGTAAAAGTGGAAAAGAGCAACTTCATATTTTTTAGGAATTGTTCCTAATGTATTGCATATTTCCCTGTTTCTTATAGTATTTTCTTAAAACCAAACAGTAATGATCAAGCATTTTTACAGTGGTCTTTTTTTTTTTTTTGAAGTGGAATTAAATTTCAAAACCGATCAAAAACTTAACCTGTGCGTGGTTGAATCTGCGTCATTTCCGTGAACCGTAAAATTGTTTCACTGGAGAGTGAGCAATGTGGTATTGATGTTTCACATTTATTTTCTCTTACAATGCTTGCTTTCCAATGTTTTTCAACACTTCTTGTTACATCAAAAGGCAGGGCAAACAATTTTTCTCTTGCTAAAAGCAAAATTTATTGAAGTTCAAAAACGCTACTACTCATCTACTCATTCATTTTGCAGAGAAAACGACTTTATGGAGAACGAAAGACTGCGACGGAAAATTGAAGTTCCGATTTCAAACTTTAATTTCTTTTGAAGGTGACAATCCAATTTTTGGCATAAATGTGACAAGGATGGTAAGTCAGACAATATCCGAAAATTTGAAAAAAAAATTTTTTTCCTTTTTTTTTTTTTTTTTTTTTTTCATCGTCCTGGAATGGGACTCGAACCCGCGTCTCCCAGAAAACGCCCGGGTATGCTAACCACTTTAATTTCTTTTTGAACAAAAGGAAAACTGCTCATCCTCTTTGTTTCTTGATATAGCAAGAAGGAAGAGAAAACCATGCATTTTCAGCAAAATTTAATTTTAAAAATGTTTAAAAAGTGATAGTGCAGATCCTCAGTCTTCAGTGAAAACAACTGTACATGTCATTGAAATATGTAGTTCAATTTCCAGCAAGGACAAAAAAAGTAACGATATTCCGTTTAAATTTTGCCTTAATAAAAAGCAAAAATGTGTGTTCACTGATTTATGTAATAAAGTAAGTACTATAAGAAATAAGAAAAGGTACATTTCACTGGAAATCTAAAAAATATGAATTCACTGTTCTGTACTGTTACCATTTTTTGCGAATAATGTCCGTGTTTTGTTTTTTTTTTTGTTTTTTTTTTGCTTCATTTTTTGTTGTTTGAGGATTGAAGATGACCATGATCATCTTTCAATCTGTGTAAACACTAAGTTTACTGTAAGGTTCTAATTGGAACATGCATTGATTTTTTAGCGTAAACTATGATAGAATAAAAAACGTTGGAGCCACTTAGTGTTTCCCACAAAATGTCTTCAATTTAAGGGCAGTTTTTAAAGCAAAACTTCACTTTTTTATGAATTTACACCAGGCTTGTCAAACTCAAAATCCCAACTGGGCCGAATAATCTGGGTCATGTGGGCCGCAAGAAAAAGAAATAGTCATATTATATAATATATAATCTGTAATATATGAATTTACAGAAATGTATATTGTTTGCTAGTAAGAAAAACAACAATAACACAGATTAATGTTTTCTTCCCGATATCTGACATCTCTTTTCTGTCACCAATTTTCCTATTTCGGGAGAAATATTATTGGCCGCAGCAACTTTTAAGACTGAACCAAGATGAATGTCTGTCAATCTATATCTCCCAGGAGACTTGTTTCCTTTCATTAATGAGAATAGTTGCTCACACTGGTAAGTTCTTCCGAACATTGAAATAATTTCACTCGTGAATTTGCGAGTTTCTACAAATCACGCAGGAAAATAAATACTTGTCAAAATCAGGGACACCAACCTGGTTGAATTTGTTCTTCAAATTTTAATTGCATTGAATCTCAGTCAGCTCCATTTGCATGTGTCCTGGCACTTTTTCTATGTCAGTTGAAAAAAGGGCTGAAAACACAGAAAACTTGTCTTCCAAAGATTTAAAATCTTGAAACCTTTTTTCAAGACATTGAATTTTTCGGTGTACTTTTTATAGGAAACAGGTTTGCTTGTACTAGTTTTGTACGCCCCACAAGTCGGAAAGTGCGTTAAGTCTTCATTTTCTACCTGTTTTTCCCAAAGAAGTAACTTACATTTGAATGCTTTAACTTGGTCATTCATGTTCGTTATAACTTAATATTTTCCTTGCAATTTCAAATTTAAAGCCAAGGGATTTGTTGTATCGACCATGAAAAACAGATCTTGTAACCACATCAAATCTGACAAAAGGCTGGTGTCTTGTTCCTTTATGTCTAAAAATTGACTTATTTCATCTTTCAATTTCCAGAATCTTCTAAGAACCTTGGAGCAGGATAGCCAGCGCACTTCTGTATAGTATGGTGAACCAGAATATTTGCTTTCTAAATCTGTTAAAAAAGCGGAAAATTGTCGCTGGTTTAAACCACGGGATCTTATAAAGTTTATCATTTGTTTTATGGGTTTTATCACATTTGCCATGTTCATTCATCACTTTTGAACATAGCATCTCTTGATGTATTATGCAATGCATGTGATGGAAATTAGGTCTGTCACAAATTTAATTAACTTTTCGTCGCAATCTTGCCACAAAACCGTTCTTTTGTCCCATCACACATGGGGCCCCATCCGTCGCTACAGATGACAAGTTTGACAGAGGTAAATCATATTTTTGCAGAAGTTCACAAACAGAATTGAATACATCTTCTCCGGTTGTAGTGTTGTGCAATGGTACTATTTCCAATAATTCTTCGAAAATATTTAATTCTGTATCGCAAGCATGAATGAACACAGCTAAATGAGCTACACCACCGATGTCCGTACTCTCGTCACAAACGATAGAAAAAGCGTTGAAATTAGATGCTTTTGTTTTGATCTGATCACTCAATTTCAAGCCAGATCAGTTACTCTTTCAGCAACCGTATTTCATGACAATAAAATGCCTTGAAAAGTCTTTACACTTCCAGGGGAAACAATTTAAGCAGCTTTTATCAGGCAGGTTTTTATAAAATCACCTTCCATGAAAGCTTTTGAGTGTTTGGCTATTAACTCCGACAATATGTAGCTTGCATGTACTGCAGCTTCGCTTTCTTGTGTTACTTTGGTAAACATTGTCTGTTGCTGTTTTAATCCTGACTTCAACTCTTTTAACTTGTCTTGCCGCATTAATGCGTCATACTGGTCGTATTTTGATTTATGTTGCTCATAGTGACGTTTGATATTATATAACTTTGGGACACTGATGACACTATTGCACACTAAGCAAACAATTTTATCTTTCACTTCACAGCAAAAATAATCCAATTCCCACTTCTCTTGAAAAACACGATGTTCATCGGTGATTTTTTGTTTACTATCATTTGGTTTTGAGAGAGACATAGTTTTTTATACATAACCTTACCAAAGAATATTATTTACTTTCCTTCAGCACAGGCAAAAGCCAACTAATTTTGAAAGCTTGCGTCACCTCACGTGCCTGACACTTAGTGCGAGTGCACGGAAGTTGGAGGAGTAAGTAAGGGGAATGCAGGGGTGGCGGTAACAGATGATGCGTGGCTTTGAATATATTTGGGCGAGTTGCACATGGCGTCATCATTGAGTAGCAGATGTCAGCGAAACTGACTCCTTGTTCATTGATCGTCATGGTTAGTTTTACTCTTGAGTTTTTCTGGTGCTGTTTTCATTCGGATGTTCTTGGTTGATTACCTAATATTTTTTTCATGTGTGTGTTTCGAGTGGGAATTTACTGATTCTAAATAAAAATTTTATAGGGGCCAAAATATATTTATATTTAGTGAAAACCTAATTTTTGACTGTTCCATTTCCTGTTGTACACGTATAACCTCAAAATAGCTACACAGCACACCATTTTCACGTTTAATTTATGAAACTCTGAACGCTGGGCGTATTCCATGTGTTTCTCCATAATAAACTGGGGCTGCACAGATATGAGTCAGGGGCCGCGAGTTTGACACCCCTGATTTACACTGTCATTTTGCTGCCCTGAAAATTTAATTTGTTTTTTACAGAGTGTGTAATACAATTTTATTCATTGCCACTGAAAAACACTGAAAACTAAGGATTTTTGTAGTTTTTACTACTGAAAATTTCTAATCAGGTTTGGAGACTCTGATTATGTACCCCCCCCCCCCACCTTGGTCAAATGTTTTGATTCTGGACACTAAAAAATTTAACTGGCCACCAGATTTCAGAATATTTTTCTATCCCTGGTCAAGGGATCCCAAATCCTCGTTCAGGGGAAATTTCTACAGTTGTATTTAAGTAGTAACCTGGCAATGCATCAGTTCATGTGATGAACCTTTTTTTTTTTTTTCTGGGGTACACTGCTTTCTTCTAGTTTGAAAGATCAGTGAGTGTTAGCTGTAATTTTGGAAATGAATTTAAGTTATATTACATGTTCAATATTTCTTTTTGTAGATTATTGTGTTTTGTATTGAGTTGATGCATAAGTTCATGCTGTTTTATTTCATGAGAGTTTCCCACATCAGTAGTGATGGTACAGATGGCCAGTTGTATATCAAAATGTAGCCAGTAAATCGTGTATCTAAATCATATTGCATTGTGTGATTCTGGCTAATGGTTTTTTCGTTTTCAGGTCCAGAAGTATGGCGTGTCAAGTAGAGAGGAATGAACATTTCCGACATCTGCTCCTTTACGAGTTTAACAAGGGATCCACAGCCGCCTAGGCAACTCAACAAATTTGTGCTGTGTATGGGGGGATGCTATTGCTCCGAGGACAGCTCACAAATGGTTTGAGTGGTTCCGAGGTGGCAATTTTGACCTCAACGACTGTCCACACTGAGGTCGTCCATCTCACTTTGATGAGGATCGTGTGAACCGTCTCATCCACTTGGATCCACGTCAAACCACGCGTGAATTGGCCAGTGAGGTGGACTGTGATCAGGCCACAGTGGTGCAACACCTGGAACGTATGGGAAAGGCCCAGAAATTGGGTCTTGGGTACCTCACACTCTCACCGAGAACAAGAACCAGCATGTTGCCATTTGTGGTTCCTTGCTTGGCTGTTATTGTGAATGTTCTCAGCAACACAAACCCTTTCTGTCATGTATTGTTACTGGAGATAAAAAGTGGTGCCTGTACGTGAATTTCAGGGGTCTGGTTCATTTGCCCGACGTTTACTTTACTGAAGGGTCACTTGGCCGAAAATCACTTCACCGAAAAGATTGTTTCGCCGAAAGATCACTTGATCGAAACGTTCATTTCACTGAAGGGTCACTTGATCGAAAGGTACATTTCACCGAAGGGTCACTCGATCGAAAAGTTCATTTCACTGAAAGGTCTCTTTACCTAAAAGTTCATTTCATCGAAAGGTCATTTCACCGAAGGGTCAGTTTATCAAAAACTTTGGACTTCATTGCAGGATCTGTTGAAGCATGGTGCAAGTTTGGCAGACACACCACCTAAACGTTAGGGGATCACACTCAAATTGCATTTTGATTTCTCCGTGTCACAGAAAATGCAAAGATTAAGTTTTAAGACAAAAATAATTAATTTTAAGTCCCTAGGCCTCATGAGGTTTACATAAAAGTCACGTTCAGTGCTCATGTTCATAAGGTTTACATAAAAAGTAAAATTAATAATGTTGTACATATTTTCAGACAAAAAGAATAAATGTTTGGTCTCTAGACCTAGGCCCCTTTTTAGCAAATTTTAAATGTGCATGCTACTGCTCATATTCATAAGGTTTGAATAAAAAGTCAAGTTAATAATGTGGCACATTTATTCAGGCAAAAAAATCAATTTTAGGGCCCTAGGCCTCGGCTTAGGCCTTTTTAACAAATTTTAATTGTGCGTGCTCAAGAGGAGCCATAAAATTGATTTTTCATTCTAGGGCCCTAAAATTGATTCTCTTTGCCTGAGAAAATTTGCAACATTTTAACTTGACTTTTTATGTAAACCTTATGAACATTATTAGCATGCACGATTAAAATTTTCTAAAAAGGCCTAAACCGAGCCTAGGGCCTTAAAATTGATGCTTTTTTGCTTGAATAAATGTGCAACATTATTAACTTGAAAATGAAATGAGAAACTCGCCGTCTATGTACGATATTTAATAAAATACGAAAGATATTTACAGTTAAAATACCCCACTAGCACTTTCGGGGTAACATTTACCCCTTCATCAGGTGGAACAGAGGGAATGTAGTACTCCTTTATATAGTAGTAGTGCAACGATGCATTATGGGTATAAGTCATCAAACGTCGCATGGGTTGTGACCGACAGCGTAAAGACAGCGTAGAGAGTATAATTTCACAAGTTATTAGTTTAACATATCAGTACAAGGATTCGTTACAAATACAAAGTTATGATAAATTTTATATATTGTTGGAATTGTAAATATATATTACTATAATTTAAAGTTTAGGTTAGTAATATGCTCTTTCAAAATTCTGCTTGCCTGTGGACATATCAAGAATTTGGAAAGAGCGTATTACTAACCTAAACTTTAAATTATAGTAATATATATTTACAATTCCAACAATATATAAAATTTATCATAACTTTGTATTTGTAATGAATCCTTGTACTGATATGTTAAACTAATAACTTGTGAAATTATACTCTTTACGCTGTTATAATGGCAACTGTCACGACCCATGTGACGTTTGATGACTTATACCCATAATGCATCGTTGCACTACTATATAAAGGAGTACTACATTGCATCTGTTCCACCTGATGATGGGGTAAATGTTACCCCGAAAGTGCTAGTGGGGTATTTTAACTGTAAATATCTTTCGTATTTTATTAAATATCGTACATAGACGGTGAGTTTCTCATTTCATTTGACATATTGTGCAAAGTCATGCTTCTATTATTATTAACTTGACTTTTTATGTAAACCTTATGAATATGAGCATGCACGATTAAAATCTGCTGAAAAGGCCTAAACTGAGGCCTATAAGGCCTTAAAATTAATTCTTTGTGTCTGAGCAAATGTATGAAATTATTAACTTTGCTTGTTATATAACCCATATGAATATGAGCACTGTAGCTTAAAATTTACTAAAAGGGCCCAAATCTAGGCCCAAGGCCTTAAAATCAACGTTTTGCATCTGGGTAAAAATTCAACATTATTAATTTGTTTTGCTATGTAAACCTTATAAATATGAACAAGAAGGATTAAAATTTGCTAACAATTCCTAGATCTAGGCCTATAAGGCCTTAAAATTAATGTTTTAGGCTTGAGCAAAAGTGCAACATATTTTACTTTACATTTTATGTAATGCTTACGAATACGAGTAGGGTTAAAATCTGTTAAAATGGCCTGTACCTAGGCCTATGGTCAAAAAATTGCTTTGTGGTTGAGTAAAACTGGAACATTACTTACTTGCTTTGATATGTAACCCTTATGAATATGAGCTAGAGGGATTAAAATTTGACAAAAAGGCACAGATCTAGGCCTTGTAATTAATCTTAAATTTTGAAAAACCCACTGATGAGGAGGTGTTTCATAGAAATTAAAAATGTATTTTTTATATAATCCGATAATGTTTAGGTGGCCAGTTTTTCATAAACCCGCACCACACTCCAACAGATCTCCAACAACAAAATTCTGAGTTTTCGATAAACTGACCATTCGGCAGTGGCGGCTCGTGGCAACTGAAACAGGTGGGGCCAGTAGCCGAAATCAAACAGTGAAATAAAAAAAAACCTGTCATTATTAGGCCAACTATTCAGACCCCCCCTCCACCCCCAAGATTCCTTTACTCTGCCTCTGTTTACCCCCTTGACTCACAATAATGCCCAAATCAGGCAGGAATGTGTCAACTATTGTATTGCACACAAAAAAAATTTCCTCAGAATAGAATGCATAACTATTAACAGAAAAATGTTAAAACTCCTTATATAACATTTTTACCTTAAAACATATGATCATTAATTTATGTTAGTTGTGCTTTGTGTTTCTTCAGATTTCTCAACTGAGGAATAATTTCAGGATTCACAGGATAAAAAAATGTAGTGAAAAAATAACAACTCCAAATATATGCAGGGAGGGAATGTTTCATGAATTCCGTCCCATATAGAATGAGTACCATACTACCATTTGCATTATTTGAAAGGTTTAACCTTTTTTTTTAAAGAGCTTGTGAAACCTAAAAACATATATGTACTCATGTGCAAATTATACTTACAGGTTTTCTCATTTATTTATTTATTTTTTAACATAGAAAATTATCTTAGTTAAAACTGAAATTAGTTCTGCAAAGCGCTTTGTAAACTTCATACTCTTGGAAACTCAAATTCTTGGGCTGATAAGCACCGAGTTTTTTTAAGTGAAGCTTTTCTTCCAGATTTAAAGCAAGGAACGGAGGTTTTAACAAAATATCCACTCCATTCATTGTACTAGACAAGCAGAAAAATCATGACACAAAGGAACAAACAACACATCTCCGAGAGAGACTCACAGAAAAAACAACTAACTGAACTTTGATACGACATTTGAAACCCTCCCGCCACCCTTGAGTTTAGTCGAGGTAAGCTTCTCTGTCAACCCACGGCGTTAAGGAAATGGATACTCTCCCTGCTAATCAAATTAGCGCGCACAGCTTTTTTTGCACACGCGGTTAAGGCTGTGTTGTATGTAGGTCATCATACTGAATGAGACGGGAAGGAAATTGTCTCCTCTTCGCTTGCGTAGTGATGTTACTGGGATCTGTTGGAGCTGGCCCTAATAACCTCGCACTCTGAACGTGATCTCTTTCCTCAGGGAATAGTTTTTCGTTTTTGAAGCAAACTTTTTCTTAGGTAATGGTTTTTGAAGGGAAAGGTTTATCGCCATGTAGTTAAGAGGGAGAATAAGAATCTGGGCACACAAAAAAAATATTTCTAGAAATAGAAATTTTTAGGTGGGGCCCGGCCCCTCTGGCCCCTAATGACGAACCGCCCCTGCCATTTGTGAAATGATCTTTCGATATAATGAACTTTTAGGTAAAGTAGTCCTTCGGTGAAATGAACTTTTCGATCAAATGTCCTTTCGATGAAATGAACCTTAAGGTGAAGTGACCTTTCGGTGAAATGAACTTTTCGGTCAAGTGACCCTTCGGTGAAATGAACCTTTCACTCAAGTGATTTTTGGCGAAGTGATTTTCGGTCAAGTGACAGGTGAATGTCGGCTTCGAAGGTGCATGAAGGCCAATCGACACACTACAGTGGGGCAACTCACTGGCCGAATGAACCAGGAGGCTACCAGAAGCGTGTCTAAAACAACAGTTCAGCAAACCTTGTGGCGTATGGGGCTCTGATGCAGATGGATGGTCACTGCGCCTATGCTAACGAAGGTGCATCAGCAGAAAAGGCTTACATTTGCACGGCAGTATCAAAATTGGACCTTCGCTGATTGACAAAGGATTGCCTTCTCTAATGAGTCACATTTTCTGCTTCATCGAACGGATGGACGTTGGTGTATAAGGGGACAAACATCGGAAAACTGACACTCTTTAACCATTGCTGAAAGAATACAAGCTGGTGGGGGGCAGCGTTATGGTCTGGGGAATGTTTTTGTGGCATTCTCTGGGTCCACTCATACCTGTGGAAGGCACTATGGATTTAATTTGTTATGAATCCACCCTTGCAGACTACGTACACCCATACATGCTGATTGTCTTTGCTGGGGTGTGTGAGATCTTCCAGAAGGACAATGCGACGTGTCACACAGCTAGAAATGTCCAAGAGTGGTTAGAAGAACACGATGAAGACTTTAAAGTATTTCCCTGGCCCCCTAATTCCCCAGACTTAAACCCAATTGAGCATTTCTGTGGACCTTGATCATGTTGTTCGCTCTATGGATCATCCACCACACACCCTCCAGCAGCTGTCAGATGCACTGCAGCCAGCATGGCTCCACATACCTTTGAACACCTTCCAGCACCTTATTGAGTCACTTCCAGCCCGTTAGCTGCTGTCCGCACTGCACACAGTGGTTACTCTGGATATTAGCTGGTGGTCACAATAATGTGACTCGACCGTGTATAATACACATACTGAAGTGCCAAAAGTCATGGGATACATACCTAGTATCATGTAGGACCTCCTCTAGCCCAACGAAGTGCAGCAACTCGACGTGGCATTAATTCCACAAGTGGCCGGAAGACTTGTGGAGAGATGTTGAGCCATTCCATCTGAATAGCCACCCACAGTTCCCTGGTATTTGTAGGTGCAGGATCTTGGGTGTGAATGTACCTTTGCACCACTTCCCATAAGTCAGGTGAAGGTGGTGGCTACACCATCCGTCAGAACTGTCCAGAATGACCCTCCAACTAATTTTGTACAACTTGAGCTTGATGACATGGTGCATTGTCCGCTTGTAAAATCCCATCGTTGTTGGGGTACATGAAGTTCATGAAATGGTCACCCAGCAGAGCAATAAAGCAATTACCGGTTAATGATATGTTTACGAGGACCAGAGGACCCAAACCGTGCCACGTAAAGACACCCCACACATGTATGGAACCACCACCAGCTTGTGCAGTGCCTTGTTGACAGCTTGAGTCCATGGCCTCATGGTGTCTGCACCACACCCAAACTCTACCATCAGCTCGCAACAACTGGTAGCATGACTCACCAGACCACACCACATGCCGCCAGTTTTCCAGGGTCCAACTACTGTGTTCACAAGCCCAGGTTGAGGCACTCTGTCCAATGTCGTGGTGTTAACAAAGTCACTCGGATGTGTCTTCTGCACCTGTTCTCCATGGACACTAAATTATGCTGCACTGGCCTGATATGTCTCCAGTACCTCCTGCATTGAATGTGGATATTATTTAAGCCAGTGTCACTTGTCTCTTAGCATGGACAATCCTGGTCAGATGCCTCTGGTCAACAGTCATTCAGCACCCATGGTTGGCCACTGTGTTGTCCACAGTGGGTGGTAATGCCTTCAATGAGGTATTCTTGGTAAACACATGACACAGTGGATCCAGGAATGTTAAATGTTTGCACAACTTCAGAAATTGAATGCCCCATCCATCTGGCTCCCACTACCATGCCTCGTTCAAACTCCAATAATTCACATTGGCTTGCCATAATCTTATTGGCAATTGTACAACCTGACTCACGAGATTACACCTCACAACTAATAAAAATTCTGGCATGTGTCGAAGCCTTTATACGACGTGAGTGGCAGCAAAAAAATTCAATACTGCTATCCCATGACTTTTGGCACTTCAACTTCAGTGTGTGTATGTATATATATATAAATCACATGTTATTTCTTTATATATCATATTACTTGTTTCATGTATTTTGTCTTCTTTTGCCCGCTTTTTTATTTCTCTCACTTGTTTTTTGTAGGTAGCTGCCCATGGTAGTCTTCAATTCATACAAAACCAGTTTGAAAAACATATTAAAGGAAACAAGTATCTTCAAAGGTCAAAAAAACAACATTCCTCTACTGTTGCTAATAATATCCACTTACTGTTTAACAAGGACACCTTATCTCAGCTGGCACGTATGAATTTTGGTTACATCATTGTGGGGCTAAGTTTCATTGTGTTTTTACTTGTGAATGAATCCATAGTTCTGGGAGATATGGAAGCACATGAGGCATGCATTAATCTTCCACAGATGTTTTACTTTTTGTTATTCAGCTTTTATTTTGCCATTCCTTTACACTGCAGTGTGAGAAAAGCATTGTATTTCTTAGAATATGTGTTGGAAAACATAATATTCATTCTTTTGTGTTTCACATTATGTGGCATAGCAATAAGATACTTGTCTTATGTGCATCCTTACATTTTAGCTGACAACAGACATCTAACATTTTATTTGTGGAAAAGACTGCTGGGCAGAAATTTTTTAGTGTCTCTCTCTTTAATCCCACTGTACTTATTTAGTGCATGGAGCATATTAACTGAATTACGACATAAGGATTTTCTGTGGAAGTTTGTTTTCATATTTTGCATAGTGGTGGCAACTGTACCACAGAGGCTGCTGGAATTGCGTTATTTTATCATTCCACACATCTTATTCCGGCTTAATGTTAAGTCTGAAAAAATTTTTCAGCTTGTATGTGAATTTATTTTGAATATCATTATCAACTTTGTATCGTTGTATTTATTTTTTGAAAGAACATTTTACTGGGAGAATGATAATGCTGTACAAAGAATAATCTGGTAATCATTGATGTATGGATAATGAGTGTGTGGTTGTCGTCTGTGCTTTTAAATAAATATATTTTTGAATAAATATTTATTGTTCTGTACTGACTAAAAGTCTTATAATTCTGTGCAAACTTAAAGTTGAGAACTCTACAGTGTGAAGTCTGATTTGCTCAGTTTTTTTTTATGTACAGTAGAACCAGCTTATAACGAGGAGCTCGGGACTGATGGAAATCCTTGTTAAATCCATTTTGCAGTGAAAGATGCACCATGTAAAAATATGTGCATATTATGATAATATATGTTTCTATTGGGTGTGTGCACGAGTTCTACCCCTTTTTTGTAGGCTACAAAGAAAGGAGGAGAACAAACAAATAACGTGCCTAGGATTTCATCTTAAAAATCGTGAATAACTTCGGGCAGAGATCACTAGATGTGGTAATAACACCATCTCGGCACAATATTGAAGACAGTCTTGACTCTTGAGTCAAAGTGAATGACGAGAATCACTTTAATTACATGATGAAATAATAATGAAAGCATGAATATTTGTTGAAACATCACACGAGATCTTTCGTGCCAGCGACTGGAACATCATCAGGTTAAAGTTAAAATCCTATGATAGTGTAAAAAACTTCTAAAAACGTTTTTCTAACTGCTGCAGCTCTTTTTACTGTATATACAACACCAATTAGTCATAGACGTAGTGGACATGCATCTTGATACTGATGCGATTCCCTGGGTCTTTTCGGAGAATGATACGGGGGGGGGTCGAGAAAGTTATGTATTTAATGAAATGAAAAGTCTTTTGTGGTTGTTGTATTTTCTTCAGAAGTTGACTTCCAAGGTAAGGGAATAATTTTTGGCAAGTCTCTATTACAGCACACTGAAGGGTTGTTAAAGATCAGATCAGATCATATGTAGGGGAGTTTAGGAAGGGAGTGTCTGACCCCAGGTCTTAAACAACTCTTAGAAACAGGATGCTAGGAGATTTGGGCTAGAGTGCCCGATAGGAAAGTGACTCGGAAGCGAGGTAGAAAGGGGGAGGAAGACGCTCTTACTTATTACCGGAGGGCCAGTACCAGGGAGTTGTTAAAGATGTACAAACTTTCTGCAAATAAAATTCAGTTTTTAGTATTATGACTGGATATGACATAGGATTCATCCCATAAAGGTATGTGACATAGGATTCAAATGACTGGATATGACATAGGATTCATCCCATAGAGGTATGTGACATAGGATTCAAATGACTGGATATGACATAGGATTCATCCCATAGAGTTATGTGTGTTCCTTGTTTCAAAAATTGTGAAAGGGCAGTTGAATCTGAGTAAGTTTTTGCGTTGTATTTGTGTTCCTTCAATCGAATTCTTAAAGACCTCATTGTGGAACCTATATAAATTTGGTCTACATCCACTGTATTTCACAGCTTTCAACGGAATTTTATAAACTCCATGCCTGTTGTCGTTTTGGACTGGATCACAATCTTTTCTTACAACTGATAATAGGTTTTTTGTCCTAATAGCCAAACTCCAAACTATATTTCTTACAAGCATTCCTTAGAATGTTAACTATGCCTAGAATGTAATCAATCGAACCAATATATTTCCTTGTATTTGGTTCTTTTATCAATGTGGTACTTGCAGAACTTCTTATTTTCCTATGAATTCGATGTATCATGTCTATAGAGTGTCCATGGTCTCTAACATGGATACTCTATGGACATGATAACTGTCTCGACCCCCCCCCTCCACTGGTATCAATCTCCGAAAAGACCCAGGGAATCGCATCAGTATCGAGATGCATGCCCACTATGTCTATGACTCATTGGTGTTGTATATACAGTATAAAGAGCTGCAGCAGTTAGAAAAACTTTTTTAGAAGTTTTTTTACATTATCATAGGATTTTAACTTTAACCTGATGATGTGCCAGGCGCTGGCACGAAAGATCTCGTGTGATGTTTTAACAAATATTCATACTTTTATTATTATTTCATAGTGTAATTAAAGTGATTCTTATCATTCACTTTGACTCGAGACTATGTTCAATATTGTGCCGAGACGGCGTTATTACCACATTTAGGATTTCATCATTGCCATTATTCTGTATGACCTTTTGCCATCTGTCTATGAGTAGGTGAATCCCACGCTGGGAAAACTCCTGTGTTTTAGAGTAAAAAGAAGTCATGTAATGCCATTTTCACATCATCGAAGGTTTGGAGAGCGAAGACGTTCTGTAATGATCGAAAAAGGTGGTAGTCTGTAGGTGCCAAATAAGGGGGGGTACGTGGGTGAGGTAATACTTCCCAACCAAAGTCCAATAATATTTGCCGAGTGATTAAAGCAGCCTGAAGTCTGGCGTTATCATGATGAAGGATCACACCTTTGCGATTGCCGAGTGCTGTCAGCTTCGGTGTCAGTTATTCTTGCAATCTGTCCAACTGTTGGCAATAGAGATCAGAGCATTTATCATTCGGTTAGGTGCCAACACCTCCCAGTGGATTATTCCCTGGACATCCCGCCAAACACTAAAAAAAAGATGCAGTCTTCCGTTTGAGGTCGATGGAACAGGCTCTACACCTTGGCACACAGTCCGTCGATGCTTTACATTACCGTACAGTACCCATTTCTCATCACCCGTTACAATTCATCTCAAAAACAGTTCATTTCTGTGACGAGTAGGCAAAGAAACACAGGTACGAATTCTCTTCTCTTGTTGCTTTGCAAAACTGCCGGTGCGGAACTCAGTTATTGAACTTAGTGATGAACCCAAGTGCATGCATCTGTCTTTTGACTGTTGTTCTGTGTACCGACAATGTTTCCTCTAATTTCTGAACGGTTGGATGTGGGTCATTTGTTATGGCTTGATCCACATCCTCGTCAGAAACCACTGATGGAAGTCCAGGACGTGGTTGCTCTTTACAGTTTCCTCCTCCGTCCCGGAATTTCCAAAACTAATGGCGACATATGCTATCATCAACTGCATCCTCCCCATACACTTAACAGATGTTGTGGCAAACCGTAGCTGCAGTACGACCTTTATTGAACTTGTACAGTAAATAATGTCTAATGGGCTTCTTGTTGCATGCCATGTTACACCGTTCATGATTTCCATTACGAATGGCTTACTCGGACAAACCTAGCACCTCTATATGCTGTACTGCTCCACACTTTATTGGCCGAAAATTCGGCATTGCAACATCATCTGTGGTGTAACTACTCTGATCGCAATTTGCATCTATTACAAAAATGGATAGAACTTTTGCACACACCCAATATTTTATATCAGCAACAAATTGGATAAACTTAAAAGGTTTAATTAATTAACTACAGCAGTACAAATTAAAATAACATAAGCACTTACTTGAATGCATAATAGCAGCAAATCCTGAAGCAGATGTGGAAACATTAAAAAAAATCTAGTTATTTTTTATATATATATATATTTATGTTCCCTTAATGTTCACCAAATAACACTTAGTGCATTAAATGCCTCGTTCAATATGAAATTTCAGTATGATTTATTACTTTGTTAAAAGTGATCATCTGAGCTTTTCTCTACTTATAAATATGGGATATTATGGAATTCATAAATATGGGATTTCATTGAATTTTGTTTGTTAAAAACGATCAAATTTGATTCTGTAAATAAAGCTCATTTGGAAAGCAAGCGTACTAGTTTATTAAATTAAACACGTAAACTTATAATATGTTTTTTTGTAGGAATTTTTTCATTTTAATTTGCAGATTTTCAGAGAAAACACTTCTCTTCATCAGGCAGTCACTTGTTATCACTCGTTTTTCACTGTCACTATTACAGCTATGGTTAAATACCTTGACAGTTACAGTTATTTTTCACCAAATTTTGCCAGTTGTTAGGTAGTGACAAATCTCAGCAGTCATTGATGATGAAATTCTGATTCTTCTCAATTTCTATTCCTTCTTTTAACTTTTATTTTAGAAAGTTGCTTTAAAAAATGATTACTTTAAGGGAATTCCAATCCATGTTTTGACTGTTTTGACCAGTTTCTCTAACATGCCTATCTAAACCTGTCTTGTTGGAGCAGCTCTTTATAACTCCTTTATGTTCTGCTTTTCAAGTTTCTAGTCTGCGACTTCTATTTCCCATGTAAGATAGTCCACAAAAACCTTTTTTTTTTTTTCATTACTCCTTGCATTTAAAAACTATTTCCTTCTCTTTGAACTATTTCAGGGAAAAAAAGTTTTAACTTTGTTCTCTAAACTTGGAGCTTGTCTTATATTATACTTCTTGCTAATTCTCTGTAATGTTAATGATTCGAATAAACTTCTGTGATAAGTAATTTTTCTAATGAATTTTACTTGTTGCTGACGAGTGTACTTAACTGAATTATTTAGAAGATTTTCAATTTCATTTTTAGGACAGTTATTTTTTGTAGGGATGCCTTTAAGTTCGATGTGAGCTTTTTTTTTTCATCTCTGCTGTGGATATTATGTTATTTATTTTTTCTAAAAGGTGACTATCCACATTTTTCTAAGTAGAATATTAGTGGTAGGAATTGAAATCCATATTCTATTAAAAACTGTGGCTAGTCAGTTTTTGGAAAAAAATAAATAAAATAGTATCCACAGCAAAGAAGAAAAAAAGCCCACAAAGAAGAAAAAGATATCCTTATAGAAAATAACTATCCTAAAAATGAAATTGAGAAACTAAATAATTCAGTTAAGAACACTCGTCAGCAACAGTAAAATTCACTAAAAAAATTACTTATCACAGAGGTTTATTCAAATCATTAAGGATAATTAGCAAGAAGTATAATATAAGACTTGCTCTAAGTTTAGATAACAAAGTTAAAAAAAATGTCCCCAAAATAGTTCAAAGAGAAGAAGATATTTCAAAAATGCAAGGAGTAATCTATGAAATAAAATGTTGCTGTGGATTATCTCACATAGGAGAGACAAGTTGCAGACTAGAAACTCAAATAGCAGAACTTAAAGCAGCTATAAAAAAAATTATGCCAAGACAGGTCTAGATAGGCATTTTAGAGAAACTAGTCACAACTTGGACTTGGAATTTCCTTAAAATAATTAGTTCTCAAAGCAACTTTTTTCAAAAAATGAAAATAAAATAAAAGAAGCAATAGAAATTTAGAAGAATCAGAATTCCATCATCAATTACTGCAGAGGTTTGTCACTGCCTAACATCTGGTAAGATTTGGTGAAAAATAACTGTAACCATCAAGGTTAATCGTAACTGCAATAGTGATGTTGAAAAAAGAGTTGCAACAAGTGACTGCCTGAGAAGAGAGAAGAGTTTTCTCCAAAAATTCGCAAATTAAAATAAAAAAAATCCTAGAAAAAAAAAACACATTAAAGTCTAATTAAGTGATCAAATTTGATTTGAATTTACATTAAACCAAACAAAAGTTCCTGTTGTAATCATTAAATCCTAGATCTCGCCAAATATGGGCTCATTGTAAGCAGGTTCCACTGTATTCGCACAAACTGGAAAACAGAGAAAACCTGGAAATCTCAGGAAAATTGAAAATGGTTTCAAAATAAGGGAAAACTCAGGAGATTTTTTTTTTTTTTTTGTAAAAATCGGGTAATCTTTTATTGGGGGATTTTTTTTATTTATTTTTTTATTATATTTTCCAAAATCTTTTCTTTTTTCAGTTTCAGACTTGTTTGCAGTTAATAAATATCCTTTTATCATTCCATTAATATGGAAATAAATTTTAAAACAAAAATAATGAATACGACTTTAAGGATCTGGCTACGACTTATTATTGTCATCGTCCATCTATCACAAAACCGATTGAGACTCAAACTGTCAGTTGAAAGCTTCCTTACATTGAACTTTTTATGTATCTTAACTATGTTTTAAAGTTTTAAAACTTATTATTTACAGTTACATGTTTATGTCCAAATTTTACAGTGCTGTTTGCAATTACTGCCTGCCTAGAATTTTATAGATTATGTACTTTCAATACATTACATTATTAACCAGTTCCTTAAAAAAATCATCAAACCTGAATTTTAAAAATTGCCTGTTATTAAGTTTTTTATTCCATTTCTGCAGGCAGTTTGCTTCATGTCTTGTAACATGCAGCAGTTAGGCATGATGTCCTGGTACTCTCCTTTGAGAAACATCAGAAGAGAACCAACCAACCAGGGTATCAAAGCCCTTGGTTGGTTCTCTTGCAACATTTCTCCCAACAGGAGCCCATTAGCTGCCTTGTGTAAAAAGAAAAACAAACTAATCAACTAACAGATTTTTTCTTGCATATGAGCCATTTCTATGCAAATGTATTAACAAATTGTATGTGGGCAGTATACCAATCAGGCTCACAAATAATTATGGTACAAAAAATAATGTGCCTCTTGCATTTAGTTTTTATAATGAAAAGGAGGTAATTATACGTATAAAGATTGGTTATCTAAAAAATTGCAAATACAGTAAAACCTGCTTATAACAAGGAGCTCAGGACTGATGAAAATCCTTGCTGAATTTTAGCACTTACCAAATCTGTTTTGGTGTGAAAAATCCCACCATGTAAAAATATGCTTGCGTGATAATAAGGATATATGTTCATGTTATATATATATATATCCATAACATCTGGATGTACCTGAAAGATTTAATTAATTAACTGCTGTAATTCAAATTAAAATAAAATAAGCACTTACGTGAATACATATTGACAGCAAATCCTGAAACAGACATCACATGGAAACATTAAAAAGAAATATTTCATTGTTTTGTTTTTCATTTTTTCCTTAATTTTTACCAAATGATACTATCGTTACTTCCCTACCTCGCCCTATGCATTCAATTACTTTCGTATCCCTCTTTGAAATCATTGCCTAGAAATCCACATGCTACATGTCTGTAAACACCATGCATTCTCTTTTTGCCTAGGAGTAGGTCTCCTATGTTCAACTCTGCTGAGGTGATACTTCCAAGGCATAGCCACTTAGAATGGGTGGTAAAGAGAGTCCCTTGCACAACTCACTTGTTCAGTATTTGATGTACTTCCTCCCCATTGCTTTTCTATCTACAGTCTTCCACTTGCACATGAAGATCCCCTGTACTCTTGCAATTTCGTCGTGTATGCCACCATTTTTCTTCCATTCTAGGACAGTGCACAGCAGATTTTCTCTGCCTTGTTAATTGTGGAATTTTATTTTTTATTTTTTTTACTCTGCTTGTTAAAAGTGATCATCTTAGCTTTTCCCTCCCTCATTAAATTCAGAGATTTCGTTACATTTTGTTAGTTAAAAATGATCAAATTTGGTTTTAATTAGCATTATACTAAACAAAAGTTCTTATGTGCTTGTTAAATCTGGAATCTTGCTAAATACAAGCTTGTTATAAGAGGGTTCTACTGGATGTGCTTTGGAGAGAAATTTCAAGTGATCAGAAGGAAATGTCACAATTCATTGCAACATGATTTGTGTCACTGCTCTGGAAGAACTTAAAATTGCGTAGAAAAGTCGAGGAATTTTTTTTTTTTTTACTTTTGAGTGGGAACCCTGATATATTTTATCTTTAATGGGTATGTAATGTTGGCAGTTGCCAATACATAATACGAGGTCCGATCAAAAAGTTCCGAGACTAGGCCGATATACAACAAAATACTTACGTTACTTAAGTCTGGCTACGATCTCCCTCAAAGTAGTCACTTGGGCAGCGATGCACTGCTGCCAACATTTCTGCCACTGTTGGAACGCTCCCTGGAAGTCCTATTCGTGGCTCGTGTCAAGCACCATCTGCGATTTGCGCTGGATCTCGTCCACGGTTTCAAAACAGTGACCCTCGAGCTTCAGCTTCATCTTCGAGAACAGAAAGAAGTCTCAGGGGGCCAAATCCAGCGAGTAAGGTGGGTGAGGAAGGATAGTCGTGCTGTTGCGGCTGCAAAACTGGCATGTTGCTAACAATGTGAGCTGCTGCATTGTCATGATGGAGCAGAAAATCTCCCCTGCGCCACATTTCAGGTCGTTTGCAGCGAATGTCCTTCCTAACACACCGCAGAACACCGCAGTAAAAAAGGACGGTGGCGGTCTGGACCTGGGGGACGAATTTACGGTGCACAACCCCACAAATGTAGAAGAACACAATGAGCATGCTTTTGGTTGCCATTCGAACATGTCGGGCCTTCTTTGGTTGTGGAAATGCTGGGCTCTTCCACTGCGACAACTGTTGTTTGGTCTCCGGGTCGTAACCATAGACCCAAGTCACATCCCCAGTGATGACCCATGAGAAGAACATTGGTTCATTCACCACCTGCTGATGAAGATCTTGACAAGAGTTCGACACTGAGCACCTTCTCTTCAGGATTCAGAATCTTTGGCACAAACTTTGCAGCAATACGGTGCATGTTCAAAACCGACGCCAGAATTTCTTGTACTGTTCTGTATGACACATTGATGATGGTAGCAATGTCTTGAATGGTTCTCCGATAATCCTCATGCACAAGTTTCTTAATTTTGCCCACATTTTCTTGGGTTTTGCTCATGGACGGTTCGCCCTAAACTCTTGTCATCTTCCAGTGCCGTTCTTGAAGTGCGAGTGCCACTCAGAACATCTCGCATGACTCATTGCTTCATTGCCTGCCACAACATTTCATGCATCTCCGTTCCCGATTCGCCGAGTTAGATGCAGAATTTGATGTTCACTCGCTGCTCTAGTTTGCATTCCATACCGAAATCGCAGCCGTGTTCTGCACGTGGTCACCAAATATCGTGTAGCACAGCTCCCGATGTTCATAGAATGATACCACTCAGCACAATGACTCGTGAAGGTCACTGCCCACGAACGCTGCTTGCGCATCCGTGTACTGCCATCTCTTGGTGCGCTACATACCTAGTCTCGGAACTTTTTGAGTGCACTATGTATAAAGTTACTGCATGTGTAAAAAAATGATAGAGCAGACAGAATACCAATTTGGGGCACAAAAATGCTTAGCCATTTGTAGTACTTCAATCGTCTAAAAAAGAAAAAAAGAAAGAGATTTTGTGGAGGGCTCACACACTCTGTAAACTTACAGCACCATTCTGGCATTGCAAGGCTTTTCAAACTGTGCAATGTGCAGTGTACTGCTTAAGCTCGAAAGCCCATGCAAATACCTCCCCAAAAATGTGCTCCATGTAGTCAAACAAATACAAACAATGATCCTACTTACATATGCAATGCAGCACATTGTTTTGATTATAACATTTACGGCACTTAGAATTTGCTCAGTTTGCATCTTGCTGGAAAGAAGATTAGTGTCTCATCATATTCATATTCGGTATTAACGCATGAGAACTAAAAACCATGTAATCTCTTGTTAACTTCAAAAACATGCAAGTTGTAAATCTGTTCATTCAGCTCATTACAACTTGCATGTTTTTGTGGTTAATAAGGGATTACATGGTTTTTAGTTCTCATGTGTTAATACGGAATATGAATATAATGAGACGCCAATCCTCTCTCCGGCAAGATACAAATTGAGTAAACTCTACGTTTTGTAAATGTTATAATCGGAACAATGTGCTGCATTGCATATGTAAGTAGGATAATTGTTTGTATTTGTTTGTCTTTTCAAACATTTTCCATTAAAATAATTTCATCTAAATTTCTAAATCGCAAACAGGAATGAAAATATCAGTGCTATTTTCATGGCGTTTGAATGCCCTGCTTTTCAAGGAAACCAACTGGATGCTTTTTAAATCTTACATCTAGATAAAATCTTTCAAAATAAAGTTGGATCCCTTCCACTTTCATATGGGCTGATTTAATAGAAAAATTCCAGTATGGAAATTTGTTACAGGTTTTTGTTTAAGGCCCAATAGAGGTACGTACTTCGCTCTATCACCTGCAACATCCCACACACACACACTCCATGGTCTACCCCACATGGTGGCTTTCCCTTCTTCCAGTTACCAATGATACTAAAGAACAGAACAAAACATACCCATTGCTTTTCATGATCAATTAAAGTCTCATTATGTTTACTCTCAGCTTTCAGTTTTCGACCTCCATTTTTTTTTCTGCTGAAACTAAAACAACATTTTATCTCCAAATTTACTGCAAATTTTGGTCATTATGAAACCTTTTACCAAAATTTGTACATTTATTACTATAATTTTACAAAAATCAATACATTGATTATTTACGATGTTGTCCATTTAAAAAGGAAAAATGTGCTTCAGGGGAGTGATTGCTCCAGTTACTCCTCTGTATCCTTTACTGACTTCAATCAAGTTGATAATTTATTAACAGCATATTTAATGTTTTGAATATGAAGCACAAAATAAAATGTTCATTCTTATGCTGTTTTTCAACATAGTCACCAAAAGCATTTAGGCACTTATTGCTACTTAGCATGGGGTGGGGGTGGGATCTTTTTATTTCTTTAGCGTAAAATTCTTGTCTCTGTTGCTGGAACACAGCCATTTTCCCCTTCATCTATGGTGAAGCAACATTCTTTCTGGTGATCTTTCAGCAGTGGGAAGAGTGCAAATTGCTGCATGCAAGATTTCCTTTCTTCAGTTCGTGCAATGTAGATTTCCGTTCTAGGAGCTGCTTGGACACCCACTGTGACTGTTTTCTCTTGTGGTAACTTTACAAACTTCTGACCCCATTCATAGGAACATGTTAGCATTGTATTACATGTTCCTTATATGTATACTTCAAGAAGCTGTGTTAATGGATACCAGCCACTATTAAACTACACATCTGTAAAAGTCAAATTATGCCCCAGACTTCATAAGTTCAGTGGTCCTGTCTATAGGCAGTTACACAAAATAAACAATCCACTAAACCAGTGGCATGCCATAAACTCTATATGTAAGCATGCAAAAAAAAAAAAAAAAAAAAAAAAGCATACCTCATTTCTAGCAGAATCCCATCCTGCAATTTTTTGTATTTCTGTTTAATTCTGCCGTTACTGTCATAAAATGCAGCCTTCGACATCAAAGTCTTCAGTACAACTTTTTAAATACTCATTAAACAAAATTTTAGGCAATCTTCCACCCTTGTGTGCTGCATGAATAGCTTTTAACACACAATGTATTTAGTTTCCTTCAAGCATTTATCCTGACCAAGAGGTCACGCAAACTTTGAAATTTTTGAAACTGATGAGAAATTTTTGTAGCTTGTGAATTCTTCCGTTTCTTGGTAGTATTGTATATTTTGTTTACCTCTCTTGAATTATAATATATTGCTCATTGAAATAGGGAGAGGAATAATATGCCTTCAAGAAGTAAATGTGATGTGTGTGCCTCAGAGATTTTTGAGTCCCAGCATATGGCCCCAGAGCATTTAAAATGTTCTGAATGTGATAGTAAACATCATCCTGAATGTCTTGGAGTACCAGAAAAATTTTTTAGACTTATGTCTAATGCTAAAAAAAAAAAAGAAATATATATGTTTCAAATGTATGGACAAGCAAGCTCAAACATCTGATAATAATGATAAGGAGGATGAAAGTTGACAGATACTGGGTGGAGATCAGATTTTGCAGTTTTCTGGACCTGAGCCAGATAATAGGGAAATAGAAAGAAATACTGACTATGAGGGTATTAATATGGCACTTATACAAATAAATAAAAAACTAGATATCATACCAGAAAGGAAAAAAGAATTAAATGACTTGAAATGTGCTATGAAATTTCTAAGTACTAGGTATGATGACTTGATTAAAAAAATACTGAGCTAGAAAATGAAAATAAACTTTTGAATTTTAAAATTGAGAAAGTTGAAAAAGTAAACTCTGAACTTCATGACAAAATTAATAATAGTAGGGGTATGCAAAAGTTTTCGCCGCCCCCGCTGGAGGATGCTACAGGGGTCTAACCAGCCGACAACCTATGCTGTCAGTTCGTACATGAAGCCAAGCATGGCGGTCGATAAAGTTCATTTGTGGAACTATTCATCATTCATGTTTAATTTAGGGAAAAGTGCAAGTGAAGCATACTGTTCAATATGTCAGACGCATGGCGAAACGGTTATAGGTGAGTGGACGTGTCGAGAATAGTTTGCCAGGTTTAAGAAAAGTGATCTAAGCTTGGAAGATAAGCCACGTGCAGGTAGACCGCAGGAACTCGCTGACAAGGAGCTGGAATTGCTGTTGAAAGAAGATGTCACACAATTGACCACGCAACTGGGGAAACGTTTGAAAGTGGCTCAGTCGACAGTGGTACGGCATCTACCGCCTTGGGGAAGATCCAAAAGATTGGTAAGTGGGTTCCACATACTATAATGGAGCCTAATATTGGTCAACGATTGGGCATCAGCACGTCGTTGCTGGAGAGGTTTCAAGGGAAGAATTTCTTGTGGAAGGTTGTCACCGGAGATGAAAAATGGGTCTATTGCGATCCTGGGTTGACCCAAGCCAGCCATCAACATCCACTGCAAAACAGGATATCCACGGGGAAAAGGGGCTGTTGTGTGCCTGGTAGGATATGCATGGAGTGTTGCACTTCGAACTGATGAAACTGGTGAAACAATCACTGCACAATGATATAGCGATCAGTTAATGAAACTGAATGTCGCAATCGAGCAAAAACGCCCATGGACAGGTAATGGAGTCCTCCCCACTCTTCCTGTTGCACGATAATGCCAGACCACATGTCGGTGCCACCATGAAATCAACCGTTGAACAGTTACACTGGGAGATCTTACTGCACCCGGCTTACTCCCCGGACATTGCTCCCTCAGACTTTCATCTGTTTTGCTCTATGCAACATGCACTAGCCCAACAGCGGTTCACCACAGTTCCAGAGGTGGAAAATTTCATAATTGCATTCTTCAGCACAAAACCCAAGCTCTTCTATCACAGAGGCATTCATTTGTTGCCTGAAAAATAGCGAAAGGTCATTGATGCTAAAGGCCAATATTTCGTTGAATAAATGTGTACTGGTTTCCTTTTTTTTTCTGTCTCTTTTCTCCTTAAAACGGCAGAAACTTTTGCATACTCCTATTATAATACAAAATCAAAATCTGTGAAATCAATATAACAGAAATATTGAAATACATGGATTGGATTTGGAGCCCAAAACTTCTGGAGGAAAACTTATAGAGATTGTTACCTTATTAGCACAAAAATTGGAAATTCATGATTATCAACCTTCAGTTGTTGATGTTGTTCATGAGATACCTTCAAAGCAGGATGGGGAAAAATTTTAAGAAAGTAATAGTTTAATTCACGACAAGGACAAAACATGACAAGTGACTTATGGAAAAGAAAAAAAATTACAAATTCAACGATTGGAGTGTCTTACTGTTCGTCCAGGGTCTACATTAATGAAAACATGTCTCCATTTAACAGAGCACTATTCTGGAGAGTTAAAAATTTTGCAGTTGAACATTACTTTAAATATGTTTGGTTTTCACATGGAAAACTTCTTATTAAGAAAACAGATTCTGACAGAGTGCATGTTATTTCAACATATGAAGATGTCTTGAAACTAATTAATAATATTACTCATTAAATAATATTTATTTATGGAAACCTAGAATCAGGAAAATGAATATACATACTTATACTGAAATAGATTCTTTGAAAACATGTTTTCAAATTTTTTCACATAGTGGATTAAAACTGATTCATGTTAATGCTAAAAGTTTGATAAATAAATTCACATTGTTGGAAATTTTAATTAATTTATTAAATTCAAATATAGACATTTTTTGTGTTACTGAGACTTGGTTTCCATCCAAACAATGTCAAATACATTTAAATAACTATTGATTGTATAATATAAATAGATTTGATAAAGTTGGAGTGGTTATCTTAAAAATAAATAATTATGTTTTTTTCTCAGAAATACAAGAATGCACTTATATACATCATGACACAGAATTTTAACTGTTAAAAATGATATTTATATTATTACTGTCTGTTAAAGACCCCGAGGGGTCTATAACAGACAATAATAATATATATATATATATATCCAGTTTTTTTAAATTGTTGACTATCTTGAATACCCAACATTATCAAATAAACAAATCATAATTATGGGGGATCTTAATATACATCTTGATTTAATAGATATTAATACTCAAAAGATTATTAACAGTTATAACTACCTATGGATTTAAGAATTATATAAACTTGCGTACTAGATTCACTAACATTTCCAGTTCTATTTTGGATTTATGCATAACTAACATTGATACTGGTTACATATATGCTGGTGTTCTAAATCATGATATAAGTGATCATTTACCTACTTATTTAATTCATAATAAAAAATCAATATCTTTCCAAACTAAAATAAAATATGAAATTAGAGATATGAGTGAGGCTAATATGGGTAAATTTTATGAATCAATTAAAAAAATTAATTGGGATAGTATTACAATACATGATTTTCCAGAAAAATTATATAGTATATTTTATGATCAATTTACAGCTGTCTATAATGAATGTTTTCCAGTAAAATTTGTAACAGGGCCTAAAAGGTCAAGAAAACCTTGGATTAATAAAATAAGATTAAGAAAAAATTAATAGAAAACTAAATTGTTTAAAAATTTCTTTCAACTCAACAACCAACTGATTTATTAAATTTCAAAAAACTTAGAAATTTGCTTAATAAAGAAATTAAATATTAAAAAATTGTTCTATAACAATCTATTCAATACACAATCGACTGAAATTGTTTAGAAAAATGTAAATGAGATGTTGGGAAGGGAAAAAAATACAACTGAAACGATTACGTTGAGTATAAATGGTCAGAGTTTCTGATGCTCAGTCTGTAGTAAATTAATTCAATGGCTATTTTATAATGATCCTAAAGAAATGAAAAATAAAATTAAAACTAATAATAAAATAAAATTGGAAACTACTTACCAACAAAAAACATTTAAAAATTCGTGTTATTTTGAATATTTTACAACAGCAGAAAATGAGGCATGCATAAGAAATATTAAATCAACATCTATAGGACCAGATGACATACATCCAAGGGCTATTAAAAGGGTTTCAAAATAATTTCTAAACCTCTCAGTCATATATTTAATGTGATTATTGAATTTGGAAAAATACCTGAAGAATTAAAAATAAATTCCAAAACAGAAGACTGGGTCCAGGGATAATATAAATAATTACAGACCAATTTCTCACTTTTTTTTTTTTTTTTTTTTTGCTTAGGGTTTGGAAAAACTATTATATACAAGATTAGGTGATATTTTTGAGAAATATCATGTTATTAATAAAAATTATTATGGGTTTTAAAGGAAAAATCAACAGAAATAGCCATTTTAACATTTCAGAATATCATATTAAATAATAGAAAAAAAGGATTAGTAACCATTTTAATATTCCTAGACGTTAGAAAGGCATTTGATACGGTCGATCATGGGATACTTTTGGATAAGCTCTATAATAATGGAATTGAAAATCAATATTACAATTTATCAGAGGACTACTTACATAATAGGAAACAGTATGTACAAATTAATAAAACAAAATTGCACAAGTTAATGAATGAAACAGGAGTACTGCAGGGTTCAATCTTGGGACCATTACTTTTTTTAATTTATATTAATGACATTTTTAACATTGAACCTAATGAGGATTTAATTTTATTTTTAGATGATGCCACAGTTATGATTACAGGTGCAGATATAAATGAGGTAAAAATAAAATGTACTGTAATAAATGTATTGAAAAACTGATAGAATGGCTAGATACAAATTTTCTTTGTCTAAATATTGAAAAAAACTAAAATTATGATTTTTAAAAAGGGATATCTAGACAGATTGTTGAGCCACCATCTATTTTTGTGGGAAATTTTACCCTTGAAATAGTCAATAATATTAAATATTTGGGAATAATAATTGAGGATTATTTAAAATGGAATATTAATATTCAAAATACTGTAAATAAAATTTCAGGATATTGGGTTTAATTATGATAATTTCAAATAATTTAACAATTAAAACATTAAAAATGCTGTATTACAGTCCGATTTGTCCATGTTTGATTTCTTGATTATTATTATGGGATCAAACTACTAAGACTAACTGTAATCATTACAAAAGAGGATGGTCAAAATTTTAAATAATTTTAGGGGAATTAATTTGAATATGGGGGTACAGATTAATTTTTATGGATTTTTAGATATTGAGAAATTATGGCAATATAGATTATTAGGATTTATGTATAAAAGAATAAAAGAGAATAGTTATCAACATTTAATTCAGCTGAACACTGTGAGTCATGACTATCAAATAAGAGACAGAAATGCATTTTTATTACTGATGCCTAACACTTTAATCCAAAAAAGATTTATTGATTACCAGGGATTGATGTTACGGAATAATCTACCTTGTCAACTAGCACATATTGATAATTATAATTATTTTCAAAAGCGACTAAAAAAATATTTGCTAACAAACTGAAATATAAAATTTAATAGTAGAAATTGTTAATCAGACCATGTATGCATAAATTTTATATGTGCATGATGTTTGGCTTAGCTTCTTACAAGTCAATAAAAATGGTTAGTTATGGGTAACCAAGTTATATTGACTACTTACTTTAGGGGAATAGGGATTCACTCAGGCTATATACATGTATATAGTCTTTTACTCAATTTCCTGTTCTGTGGTTACCTTGTACATAAGTATACATGTTATATGTTGTTTTTTTCTTAATATTATATGTTATAAAATGAATTTTGAAATGTAACATGGTCAAATGTAACTCCATAACAAAAAATAAATGAATTGAAATGAAATATTTGCAGTGTTTTACTGTTTTCAGGGGAAGAGTAAAAAAACAGATTCACTTTTTAACCTGGCAAAATCAAAGCAAATCAGATATATAGGGTGTCCCAAAAGTCCTTGACATGCTTTAAAATGTATTAAAAAAATTATTCGGGCAGTGACGTATGAAGCCCAGAGAATGCACAAATAAAAGTCAATTAAATGCACACAAATAAAAGTCAATTATCGACGGTATTAAGATATGTCGATGCTTTCGGTGCAAAAAAAACACAAGTGGATTTGCTTCTTTCGATTATGAGAATCAGTCTGGCGAGTGATGACCAACTGTATAACGCAAGCAGGTGTTCGAGTCTTCGCTGTTCTAGTGCGAAGAACTTTGATACAATCGCCTGCTAGTGTTTCCATGACAACATGAATCAGACCATTGCTTTGCGCAACGGTTCACTCAGAAAAGATGACAACATGAATGGACCATTATCAAGCCTGCTAGGACTCTCGTCATCCACCAAGTCGCGTATGTTCCATTCTTGATCAGAAGGCTAAGAAAAAATACATAGGAATGACCAAAAGAACTTTATCAACTTGCATTAAAGAACATCAACAAAATTTTAAATATTCACAAAAAAACAACAGATCTAGTTAAAACAGTTATTGATGAATAGTTTACACCCAATTGGGGAAGAAGTAAAAGTAATTTCACATTAAGAAACACACTCTTCTTCGTGAATCTATCGAAGTTTCAACCAATTATCAAGCCTGCAACAAGGACACATCCGTCAAAATTAGCAACATATGGGATAATTTCCTTATAACATTTCCCCAAAATATAAGCAACCAATCAATTTTTTTGGAAAATTCATCAGGATCCAGGCAAAAGATGACAGTGCAAGACCATGGCCCTATGATGAGAGTTTCAAAAACTGATCAAGAATGAAACATACAGGATTTGATGGTTGACAAGAGCCTTAGCAGCTGAAATCATGGTCCCATTTTAATTTCTTTTACTAGCATTTAAATAAATATAATCTTTATGATTCAAAAATTATCTATGCATAATAAAATGCCATTAGCAATTTCTGCTCTACTTAGTTACATAGCAGCCGTACAATTTTCCAACTATGTCAGAAAATGTCATCCTGAAGTTATGCACTGTATGGCAAATCAGAAATGACATCACAGGTCAGAATAAATTTTGCTTTTCATTGGTTGATGCAACAGGCTATTTTGCATTTCTATATGTTTTACCATGGCAGTTAACAAAGCTGCATGTGGAGTGGGAATAAATACAAATAGATGGGACCACAAAGAAAGAAGAATCCGGTTTGTCTAATTGATTGACAGACTTTAGTGGCTGGATGGTAGGTGCAACTGCAGATTTTTCCGCACAGCTGTGCTCACAAATTCAACATTGTCTTCACTTTTGCTGGTTGCAGGCCTCTCAGACCATTCATCACTCTCAATACTTTCACAACTATTTTTAAAACGTTTATTCCACTCATAAACTCGTGCATGACTCATACAAGTCACCCCGTAGACTTTCTGTAACTTGAAGTATGTGTCTTTGCAAGATTCACCAAGTTTTTGACAAAGTGTGATGCAAATTCGTTGATCAATTTTTCCGACATGACAGATCCAATGAACAGTTACACATACCTAAGAGCAAAGCTCCACCGCAAAAAAAAAAAAAAATGGTCAAGCAGGAGAGACATGACTCATGGAACATGCGCAGTATGTTCCAATTTGAACCTGTGCCAAACTGCTCTCTGCTGTGCTGTGCGATTCCGAACTTATGCAGCCAATGAGCATACTTTCTGATCACACCTCGTATTTCAGCAACAAGCATTGCTCATGCAGTGAAACCCATAGGTGCCGACTAGGGGGAGGGCGAACAAGGTGAATCTTGGCTCTCCAATAATTTTACGAGAGCAGGGGGATGCGACTCATGGCACACCCATAGTAGGTTCCAACGTAAACCTGTCTCAAGCTTCTTCCTGCTGTGATGTGCCATTCCGAACTTATGCAGCCAGTCAGGATACTTTTTGATCATACTACCTTGTATGTCAGCAAGCATTGCTTGTAAAGTGAAACCCATAGGTGCCAACTGGGGGGGCAAGGTAAATCTTGCCCCTCCAATAATTTAACGAGCAGGGGAGACGTGACTCGTGGCACATGCGTGGTAGGTTCCAACGTCAACCTGTGCCAAGCTTCTTCCTGCTGTGATGTGCTATTCCGAACTTATGCAGCCAGCCTGGATATATTTTTTATTACACCTCGTATGTCAGCAAGCATAGCTTGTAAAGTGAAACCTATAAGTGCCAACCGGGGGGGGGGGGGGGGCAAGGTGAATCTTGCCCCTCCAATAATTTTACGAGCAGGGGAGATGTGACTAGTGGCACATGCTTGGTAGGTTCCAACATCAACCTGTGCCAAGCTTCTTCCTGCTGTGATGTGCCATTCCGAACTTATGCAGTCAGTCTGGATATATTTTTTTATCACACCTCGTATGTCAGCAAGCATAGCTTGTAAAGTGAAACCTATAAGTGCCAACTGGGGGGGGGGGGAGGCAAGGTGAATCTTGCCCCTCCAATAATTTTACGAGCAGGGGAGATGTGACTAGTGGCACATGCTTGGTAGGTTCCAACATCAACCTGTGCCAAGCTTCTTCCTGCTGTGATGTGCCATTCCGAACTTATGCAGTCAGTCTGGATATATTTTTTTTATCACACCTCGTATGTCAGCAAGCATAGCTTGTAAAGTGAAACCTATAAGTGCCAACTGGGGGAGGCAAGGTGAATCTTGCCCCTCCAATAATTTTACGAGCAGGGGAGACGTGACTAGTGGCACATGCGTGGTAGGTTCCAACATCAACCTGTGCCAAGCTTCTTCCTTTCCTGCTGTGATGTGCCATTCCGAACTTATGCAGCCAGTCTGGATATATTTTTTTATCACACCTCGTATGTCAGCAAGCATAGCTTGTAAAGTGAAACCTATAAGTGCCAACTGGGGGGGAGGCAAGGTGAATCTTGCCCCTCCAATAATTTTACGAGCAGGGGAGACGTGACTAGTGGCACATGCTTGGTAGGTTCCAACATCAACCTGTGCCAAGCTTCTTCCTGCTGTGATGTGCCATTCCGAACTTATGCAGCCAGTCTGGATATATTTTTTTATCACACCTCGTATGTCAGCAAGCATAGCTTGTAAAGTGAAACCTATAAGTGCCAACTGGGGGGGCAAGGTAAATCTTGCCCCTCCAATAATTTTATGAGCAGGGGAGACGTGACTCGTGGCACATGCGTGGTAGGTTCCAATGTCAACCTGTGCCAAGCTTCTTTCTGCTGTGATGTGCCATTCTGGATACGTTTTGATCTCACCTCATATGTCACCAAGCATTGCTTGTAAAGTGAAACCTGTCCAGCAAGGACATCCACAGTTCTGTGAAAAAGAGACCGTTTTGATAGTCAAGCATGATGTTATGAGTGTGCTGGGCAGGCTTCAGCCCACCCAACTTTTCTTTGAATCCACCCTTTAGCCCCATCAAAATATTTAAGCTGTTGGAACACATGGCAGGTGCAACCATCTAAGATGTTAAAGAACTTGGATAGACATGCATGAATTTCTCTCATTTACTGAAAATTTTATGTGAAATGATATATGTTTTTTTTTAATTTAGTGTTTGTACTTTTGGAAAATGGAGGGAGTCCTCTGAATGAAATTCTAAGAGAGTAGTAGAAACACACCATTTTTGTATTAGGTGTGCAAATAAGTTTTAAAGCATTTTTTGTGTGACATATACTGCTAATTTACATGTCCGACATTCCCCCACATTGTTGCCATGTGACCATAACTGGTCCAGAGTATAAAATGTTATACAGAAGTTTGCCCAACAGTCAAACGCACTTGCACATCGGTAGGTGAAAGACGTCAAGTGATAATGCATTTATTCGACACTGCATTCGTTACGAATTTCATCAAGTAAAAATTGCTGCAAATCATGTGCATTGATCTGTTATGTTTTGGGGTAGAATATTGTATCAAAAAGCATGTGTGACTTTTGGTTTAAACAGTTTAAAGCAAGTGATTTTGATGTTAGCGATCGAGAACGTAGCGGCACCCTTCAGAAGGTTGCACATGAGGAACTGCAAGCATTGCTGGATGAAGATTCCTCTCAAACGAAAAAAGAACTAGCTCAACAACTGGGGTAACTCAATAAACCATTTACAATTGTTTATGCGCAGAGGAAAAATTCAGAAGGAAGGAAAATAGGTGCCACATGACCTGAGCCAGAGGATTCGAACCTGAATACACCTCAAAAGCATGGTTGTAAGTGTCTTTAATTTAGGGACAGGAGACTGCTTAGAGTTGCTCATTTCGTCGCAATTTTCGCTTATTTAGGTCATTCTTTTGTCTTTGCTTTCATAAAGCTGTTTATGAATTTTTGTTTATAATCTGACAAGGAATATCTATATATTTCTGTTTCTTTCTCACCTTTTTACGCTATAATTATTAGGAGTATAAATAAGTTTTAAAGCGTTTTAAGACACCGCAACATGTAATTTGAGAGAGAACAACAATACCTTGACGAATAAAAATAAGCACCATCATTATCTATCACCTTCCGCCATCAGTCTGGCAGCTGAAAGATTCCAGCCATGAAGAACACTTTGTCGTGTGACAAAAAGAATGACCTAAATAAGCAAAAATTGGCTGAGGCATGGTTGGTGTGTTTGTCCTACCACACTGGCTCTTTCCGTTTACTTGAGCAGGTGGCCTTAAGGTGGACATCTAATGATTTTTCACCATATACTTCCAGTGGAAAAAATTTCAACCCTACTTGCTCACTTAGTGAAGAAAGATTTCCAATACATCAAAATTGGCTCACTGATAAAAAAAACATCCTAACTTAGATTGTACAACTGGTATTTTTTGCAAAAAAAGAAAAACTTTCATGAACTACGCTGACGGAAAAAAATCCCAACACCAAGAAGGGGTTGTGTTAAATAAACGACAGTTGGTCGGCGGTGAGAGTACATCTGTAAGATGACGTCTATGCAAATTTCGCGCTCGGCACATAGCGCCCCTCGGAACATGCAAAGCAGGTTTGCTGTAAATACGCGCTGTAACGTTCGTGAGCTTTAGTTATCATTGAGATTCGATGTAGGGTGTTGATGTTAGTCAAGAATGCCTTTAAGAAAACGAAGAAGCCATTATCAACAGCTCACGGAGTTTGAACGAGGTCGTGTAATAGGGCTATGAGAAGGTGGATTTTCTTTCCGCAATATTGCAGAACGACTTGGCAGGAATGTAGCCACTGTGCATGATTGTTGGCAGCGGTGGTCAAGGGAAGGTACTGCCTCAACAAGACTGGGTTCCGGCCTGCCACGTGGCACTACTGAGAGGGAAGACCGCCGTGTACGGCGTATGACCGTGGCGCATCGTACCGCGTCTGTGGCAGCAATTCGATCTGCAGTTGCCACCACAGCGACACAACGAACTGTTACAAATCGGTTACTTGAAGGACAGCTCCGAGCCAGATGCCCTATAGCGTGCATTCCACTTACTCCAAACCACTGCCGTTTGCGACGTCAGTGGTGTCAAGATAGAGCTCATTGGAGGACGGAGTGGAGATCTGTTGTGTTTTCTGATGAAAGCCGCTTCTGCCTGGGTGCCAGTGATGGCCGTGTGTTGGTTAGAAGGAGGCCAGGTGAGCGCCTGCAACCAACCTGTCTGCGGCCGAGACACACTGGACCTATGCCTGGAGTTATGGTCTGGGGAGCAATTTCCTATGACAGCAGGAGCACTCTCGTGGTTATCCCACGCACCCTGACGGCACAATTGAACGTCAGTCTGGTGATTCAACCTGTTGTGCTGCCATTCATAAACAGCATTCCAGGGGGTGTTTTCCAACAGGATAACGCTCGCCTGCATACCGCTGTTGTAACCCAACATGCTCTACAGAGTGTCGACATGTTGCCGTGGCCTGCTAGATCACCAGATCTTTCACCAATCGAGCACGTATGGGACATCATTGGACGACAACTCCAGCGTCACCCCCAACTAGCATTAACCGTCCCTGTATTGACCGACCCAGTGCAACAGGTATGGAACTCCATCCCACAAACTGACATCCAGCACCTGTACGACACAATGCATGAACGTTTGCGTGTTTGCATTCAACATTCTGGTGGTTACGCCGGTTATTAATGTACCAGCATTTCACATTTAAAATGGCTCTTCTCGCGCTTACAATAAGCTGTGATCTTGAAACCTTAATCGATTAAATATGTTACCTATACGAATGTATTGCCGCCATTTCATTCCTCTACAACTATTTTTTCGTGGTGTTGGGATTTTTTTTTCCGTCAGTGTATATTAAAAAACAATAACTTTACTTCAATGTAGTTATGATACTTGCTTACATGTGGCACCACTCTTCCTTACCACTACATCGAAGTAAATTTATTAATTTTTGATATAGCACGAAACCTTTTTTGCAAAAAATATCGATTGCTCAATCTAAGTTAGGAGGTTTTTTTATCAGTGGATAAGTTTTGATGAATTGGAAATCTTTCTTCGCCGACGAAACAGGAGTCGAAGTTTTTTTCATTGAAAGTATGCAGAGCAAAATCACTAGGTGTCCACCTTAAATTAGGGACAGGCAACTGCTTATTGGGTGAGTTGCTCATGATTGTCGTTAAACTCTTAAGAAAAAAAATAACTTTTAACTATTTGAGCAGGTTTTCCCAACTATTTCGGTACCACACCCAATGGACCGAAAGCAATTTGTCATTAATACAGACATTTGACTTGGACCAGGAAAATGAACACACCTGAAAGGCATGGTTAGAAGTAAGTGTCTTTAAATTAGGGACAGGAGACTGCTTAGAGTTGCTCATTTTGTCGCAATTTTGGAAAATTAATATGGAAAATTAATGCAGACATTTGACTTGGACAAACAAAGGTATTTGCTTTTTCCACGTTTATAAGTGAGTCGGAAAAATTCTCATTGGCCGCCACTAAGAATCGAACCCAGAGTCTTCCAGTCACGCGCCGGATATGCTTCCACTGCACCACAGCGGCCTCGAATTCCTCCAGACTCACACACGCTAACTGCCAAGCCAATTTGGCAGGTTGTTTCTTGGAGCCCCGCACAATGCTGGGGATTCACCAAAGATGGTAAGCAGCAACTGAAGAAATAATTAAAAGACGAATAAATAATTCTCATTGGCCACCACCGGGAATCGAACCCAGGGTCTTCCAGTTACGCGCCGGATATGCTTCCACTGCACCACATCTGCCTCAAATTCCTTCAGACTCACACACGCTAACTGCCAAGCCAATTTCGCAGGTTGCTTCTTGGAGCCCCGCACAATGCTGGGGATTCACCAGAGATGATAAGCAGCAACTGAAGAAATAATTAAAAGGCGAATAAATAATTAATACAGACTCACTGAAGCGATGATACAGACATTAATACAGACATTTGACGTGGACCAGGAATATCAAACAAAGGTCTTCGCTCTTTCCACGTTTATAAGTGAGTCTGTGGAAGCATATCCAGCGCGTAACTGGAAGACCCTGGGTTCGATTCCCAGTGGCGGCCAATGAGAATTTTTCTGTGACTCACTTATAACCGTGGAAAGAGCGAAGACCTTTGCAATTTGTCATGGCTCGCAGCTGCAGTAATGATAAAATAGCTCCCAGAAAATCTTCGACAACATGAACGATTTCCTTGTCTACTGATGTGTGTACAAGCGCACCTTCATTTCTGAGTGTCAGCAACTAACAACCCTTCACATTTTGGGGATGATATGTGAATTTTAAGCTGCCAAGGCTACCAAAACTAGCAAAACATATTATAAGTAATTTCTGTCAATGGGCAAGCGATAAAAAAAAAAAAAAAATGTACCAGAGACTGGTGCAAAAGTTTCAATTCCAACTTTAATCAGATTGTAAGCAGTGAGTTTTGCACCCTCTCTAGAATTGCCCCCAGGGCAGCAACTCCACCTGCCATGCCCTTGTTATGCCTCAGGGTTTAAAATTTGTTACGCCTCAGGGTTTAAGATTAGTTATGCCTCAGGGTTTAAGATTATCTAAATGCAAGAAAATAGGAAACGGTGAAAACTGCATTAAAGAAAAATTGACACAGAGGCTCTATTATAGGAAGGGTTACACATCAAGTAAACCACTAGATTTAATTCATTCTGACAACAGTGGTCTCATATGAGGAAAAATTCCTGGAGAGAGCAGATTTCCATCACTTTCATCAAGAATCACTCTCACTTGTACACATATCTGCTAAGTAATAATGATGAAGCTGTCAGCAAACTGAAAGAGCATATTGCTGTTATAAGTTTAAAAGAAAGTCCACAGTAATCAGGACTGATAATGGACTTGAGAATATACAAATGGTGAACTTGAGGATGTTTCGAAGCAACATGGAATCGAACATCAAACCAGTATTCATCCCCTACTCAGCTCAGTAAAACAGCATTCCTGAAAGGAAAAATAGATATTTGCAAGAAATAGTCAAGGCAATGTTGGCAGTTTCTGATGTGTACAACAAATATTGAGGAGAATCTACAATGAGAGCCACCCCTATATAAAACAGATTGCCTACTAAAGCCATAAGTACAACTCCATTTGAAAGTTGGATGGGATGCAAAGCTGTAGCTTTTGTACCAAAATAATTTAGAAGAAAATTTAGTGACCATATTCAAGATGGAATCTTATTGGGATACCATCGCAAACTGAAAGGCCTCAGAATTCTCATCAAAAAGACAGTCATAACAAATAAAACATATGTGAAATTTCTAGAAAGTGATAGAAATTCAAACTCACACAAAGCCCACTGAAACAAAAAATTGATGACACAAAATATTTTTGTTGAAAGACAAACACAGGTCACTCATTCTGATGAATACTACAGATATTAGACATCATCAAGATCTACCAAAGGCAAATCACCTGATAGATTGGCATATTTTTCCCAAAAGAACCAATGCATGAGCCTATAAGTAGGAAGGAAATGCAGGACATGAGCAAAGAAGAAAAAGAAAATTGAGAACAAGCAGCAAATGGTGAAAAGAAATAAGACAAGAATTCACGACACTGCCTAAAGACAAGAAGGCAATAGGTTGTAAATGGACACCTCAAATAAAATACAATGCAAATGAAGAAATTGACCAATATGAAGCACATCCTGTTGCTCTCAGATTCCAGGTCAGGATTATGATCTCACACATGCATCCATAGTCAAACACAGCATGGTAAGAACTGTATTAACAATGACAGCTTACATAAAATGCTTGTTAGATATCAAAACAGCCTTTCTACCGTATATGAAAATTTGGAGGAAGAGATCTACGTGGAACATCCTTACAGATAATTAGGAATCGGGTCATACAAACAAAGTCTTCAAACTTGGAAAGTCAATATATGGTTCAGAATAAAGTGCTTCTGTCTGGAATGAGGTAATATCCAATTAATTTTAAAACAAGAAGAAATTCTCTCAAAATCAAGCAGATCGTTGTTATTTCACTAAGAAAAGAAAAGAAAAAAGAGGGTAATAATATATAGAACCAGGGCCAGCTGGACCATAGGGGCAACTAGGGTGGACGCCCCTGGCCCTGTGTCTTCAAGGGGACCCGTAGTTTAGGAAACATTCCTTTTCAGTAGAATTCTTTATAATTATTACTTTCTTGGGCATTTTGGGACGCAAGGCCCTTAAAAAGATATTAAAAAATCTTTTTGCTGTTTTTGTTTGTTTCGAATCCCCATTTTCGAATAGGTTATCGTTTTTCGTCATACAGATACTGAGATTTGCATATTTCAATTGATTATTCTACATTAAATATGTACTATGACACAGTATGTGCCTGAAAACTTTCTTTTACTGGGATAACAATAACATCATCAGTGTCGGGTAAAATCTACGTGAACGGAATGTTTTACCAAAATTTTTGCCAAGCACTTCAGAATTTGTGCCCTTCCCCCAATATGATGCGGGGGCGTATTTCGAAGGGAGCCACGAGGGCTTTGGCCCCCGAAAGTGTTTCATTTTTGAAGTTTTTTGGTTAAAATGCGACTTACATTAGAAAAAAAAATCTTAATTTAATAAAAATGCCTCAACTTACAATTTTGTTTTGGTGATCCAGAGTTGAATAAATAATACGTGATAAATACGTCATGATAATTAACACAGCAATCGGACATCGCCGAATTGACTGCAGTTTCTGTTTCACACGTGAATTAAATCACATCAGAAAACTTGAAAATTTCATCGCCGTGGAGCGGGAACCGAACCCGCATCTCCCGATTTCCGTTCGAGCGTGCTACGACGGCGAATTCGCCAGTATCTACAGTCAATTCGGCGATGTCCGATTGCTGTGTTAATTATCATGTTGTTTTGGTGAATTTCAAAAACTTTAATTTTTCGTCGCCCTGCCCCATCGAAAAAAGAAATTCTATATACGTCCCTGATATGATGCTTTGTTCCCATCCATAGTGCTCGGAGTGCTACGACTTTCTTTTACTGGGATAACAATAATGTCATCAGTGTCTGGTAAAATCTACGTGAACGGAATGTTTTACCAAAATTTGTGCCTCCTCCAATATCATATCCACAGTTAGGAGTGCTACATACAGGGCCGCAGCTACCAGGACGGCATGAAGGGCGGTGTACCCTCAGGAACGTAAGTGGGTGGTGACCCCCTTAAATTTACCAGGTGCTGTAACAATTAAGAAGGAGGTTGACTTTTGTACATTTATTCTTATCCAGTTCTAAATTTATTTAACAGAACTACTCATGTATAATTATTGTATGTTATAATTATACGGTACATGATTAAGAAGTATATGTAGATCGCGTATCGTGATTTTTTGTTTCAAACTTCGACGTAATAATTTTCCACTCTGTCAGCCCGAGGGACCCCGTGAGTGCGCCACTGGAGGTCTAATATCCATAAAGGAAATTTCGGAAACAGTGAATGGAGGCATAGAACCGCCCGGGCAATAGCAGTATGCTTATATGCCTAACCTCCATGAACATGTTGGGATGAAGAGCTGATTAATCATTTGTTCTCTGTCACTAAAATTTTTTTCTGAGTGTTTTGCCTTGAACGGCATTTTTCCAAGCCCTAACCGTAAGGCTTCTTACTATTGTTACGTTCACTATCTGATAGTCATTCGTCCTGTGCTGGTTTGTTTTTCGTTCTGTATTTCTGTGGAGTGTTGAGCTCGAGAAACCCCGTTCGACCCTGGACTATATATAGTTGCATGTTACCATTAGGGTTTCTAATGTTCATCCCATTGAGTTTTATACTTAATTTTCCTTGGGTGTTTTCCGCAGTACTTGTAAGATTGGGACGTATGAAAAGCTTCGTTTGGCTTACCTTTCGGGTACCGGTACCCGAAAAGTTTTTACTGTTCCTGTTTGCATTCATTACCAATCCCTGTTCCCAAGAAATCACTTTGTTTTAAGCCATATTTTTATTTTTAGCTGTTTGGCTTTTTTAATGTTTTTTTTGACCCTTTGCTTTCGGCTATTACACCCAAGCAAACGAACCATTTTTGTTTAACTGGGAGTTATTTGCTTTTCTGCAATGATCGAATCGAAGGGGGATGCGGGCAAAAAATAGACAAAAGGGGCTAGCTTTTCAATTATCATCGCTTCAAATAGTTATCTTAAAAGGCAAATGAACTAGCAATGAATAATTACGTTATTTATTATTCATTACTATAAAACAACTTTTATTTTTCTTTAAAAAATTGCCACAAATCAACGTTCCAATTCAAATAAAAATTCACACGAAATGTGTGGGAGTACTTCATAATTTTGCTTATGATCGGAAGGCTAGCCAAACAACACAAAAAGTATTTCCCTAGTCATGAAAAAGTGATCCGCTCTGTTAAAATTTAACTTGGGTGTTCCTGGAATTTTGTGCATTCCGTTATTTGTCAATTCGACAGCTTTTGTTCTGGTACTAAGTGCAGTAACAAACGGAAGAATAATGCCTCTGTCGGTCGATTTTTTTTATTTCTTTTAGGATTATAATTCCGGTTAGCCGCCTATATTTAAGATTTGTAAAGAAAAATATCGTCGGCTAATATATAGAGTAAAATTGGAAGAGGATGCGATAAACCTTTAAAGGAAATCTCAAAACCACGGTTCAACGAAAGTCATAGTCAGTATTTACTCAGATTAAATAATTTAATAAATTAATAGATAACACTAAGCCATAACATTATCGCTTTTTAAACGAATCATCATGTCCATTAGGATTGGTACGTTGAATGTTCAAGGCCTTAACTCTGCGGAGAAGCATTGTTGGCTTGAAGGATTCTTCCGCCAGAGTAATCTGGACTTCCTTATGATTCAGGAGACGCATCATACGGACTTGGCCAAGTTGTTTGCCTTTCGAAGAAATTCCGGGCTCAGGTTTAAGTACTCTTTAGGCAGTACCGGCTACACGGGTGTTGCCATTATTTTTAAAGAGAAGTTTGAGAGATATATTTCACAATTTCAAACAGACGGGGAGGGTCGGCTGATTGCTCTGACCGTTCACAGTGGTAATATGTCCATGAAGCTTGTTTGTGTTTACGCTCCGAACCAGGGAAACATGCAACGGTCGTTCTACAACCAGCTCCCGTTTTTCCTTAGGAGTTCGGAGGACGTCTTGATTGTCGGCGGAGACTTTAATGCCGTCATCGATAGTCACCTTGATAGGGCGGGCGATGGTAGGTGGTCTGAAGCCTATGAGAACGTGATTAAAGCTATTCTGGACACTCAGGGTCTTTACGATGTCTGGAGAACTCTTAACCCTAGAGAGCCAGGCTACACTTGGCACAGAGGGACCAGTGCGTCCCGCATTGATATGTTTCTAGTCTCCAAGATTGATTGGATTGACAAAGTTGAAATTTTCAGCCCTAACTCCCCTGTGAGGTACATTTCTGACCACTCGGCCGTCATGATGAATGTCTGTGTCCCGGTTCCGAGAGAGAGGGTGCTACCCCCTGGCGAATGAACGTCTCCATGTTAGAAGACGAAGAAACGCTGATGCACCTTCGTTCTATTTTGAACGCTGGGATAGCCACGATTACGGACGATGAGTGCGGCGTGTGGGAGAGGGTTAAAAATGAGATTAAGGATTACCTTATGAAAAAAGGTAGGCTGGCTGCCATGGAAAGGAGGAATCGTCACATGATTTTAATGAATATCCTGAATGCGGCGATTCGTGGAGAGGAAGGAGGTTGTAATTCCTCTCTGATTAATAACGTTAGAAGTAGGATCAGTCATTTTTTTAAGGAAGAGGGTTCGGCGGTCAAATTGACCGGCTCCCTCGAAGTGCTCCGGCAGGAGAGTGACATAAACTACATTTTCAGGAAGATGGAGGCTGAGAGAGTTAGGGAGAACCTCCAATGTCTTGATATCGACAACAGGGAAGTCAGGGATCTCCCCGTCATTCTGAAGGCCGCCGCGGACTATTACGGTGAGTTGTTCAGCAAGGAAGCTGTGGCCTCTGATGTTATGGATGCCTGGTTGGAAGGCACGCCGGTTCTTGCGCAGGAGGATAGGAATCTCGTGGAAAGGGAGTTTACTGATAATGAGGTCAAGACTGCGATCCTGGATCTCAAGCTTAACAAGTCTCCTGGTATTGATGGCTTGCCGGCCGAGTTCTATAAGAAATTTTCCAATATTCTGGCTCCGTGGCTTTGTAGAATTTACAACCACATTGTGAATAGAGGAATCATGACTGAAACTATGAGAACCAGTATTGTTACTCTGCTTTGTAAGACCCCGGAAAATCCTGCCAGGGATCTTGGTGGGTGGAGACCAGTGTCTCTGTCTACAATTGATTACAAGATCATGGCAAAAATCATCAATGCTAGGCTATTGCGGGTTGCGGAGAAGCTGGTTGGTGTTGGTCAGACCTGCAGTATACGTGGGAGACAAATGTTTCACAACATCAGGTGCGTAAGAGACTTGGTCACTTACGTTACCGAAAGAGATCTTAAGCTGGGAATGTTTTCTGCGGATCAAAGCAAAGCCTTTGATCGGGTCTCCCACGATTTTATCAGGAAGTTGCTGGAAGCTCACGGCTTTGGTGAAATATTCCGAAGGGCTGTGGACTCGTTGTATAGAGACCTCAATGGGAGAGTTATTGTTTCTGGCCGTCTTTCTCCCCTCTTTGAGGTTGGAAGAGGAGTGAGACAAGGCTGCCCTCTCTCTCCATTGTTGTTTGTTTTGGTCATCGAGACCATGCTGAGGAAGGTTCTGGCGCACCCGAACATCAAAGGGGTTCCTGTGCCTGGTTGTGCGTACTCCATGAAGTACTTGGCGTATGCTGATGATGTCACCTTCTTTGTGGACTCGGAAAGAAGTCTGACTAAGGTCCGGGAGGTCTTCGCGGGGTACTGTGGGGCCACCGGTGCTAAGCTGAATGATGATAAGTCCAGTCTGGTGCTCTGGGGAAGATGGGGTTGCACTGCCGTTCATGGGCTGGAGGTGACCGATGGACCCGTCAGGATACTGGGTATCCTTTTCGATAAAGACGGTGTTCATAAGAAAACTTGGAGGGACATCCTCTCAACGTGCGGAAAGAAAGGGATAGGTGGCAGAAGCTTCATATTTCAATGACTAATCGTGCTAAGTTGGCCAATGCCCTCTTGGTGTCAAAGTGTGCTTTTGCCGGAGAGCTTGAGTCACCCCCTCGGAGTCTTCTGAGGTTATTGGAGAGGGAGATTTTTGCCTTCATCTGGGCTGGTAAGGCCGTTGAGGCGATAGCCAGAGCCGCCCTTTTTTGTCCTAGGGAGGAAGGCGGTTTAGAGGTTAAACACCTTTCCTCTTGGTTCAGCGCACTCCAGTTTCGTAGTACTAAAGGGGCTCTTAACTCCTCTCATCCGTGTAAGAACTTTGTGTCTTTTTGACTGGATTATCCGCGGACAAGTTCTTGCCTGGCTATCGTTTTTTCGCCCCGCAGGGAAACTACCCATAAGTATTACAAGCTTGGTGGGCACCTTCAGGCCCTTGCGGAGGCCAACCGGAACGGGAATAACTTGAAGCAGATGTACTTTCATATCCTTCCTAGACCCAGGGAGAAGATCATTGAGTTCAATGTTGTTAACTTCGATAAGAGGGAGGCGTGGATGTGTGTCCATGCTGCTGGGGTTGATTGCAAAAAACGGGACTTTAAGTTACGTTTGGCGCATGATGTCCTTCCTACGAGGAAACGGCAGTGCAGGTGGGGTGGTGCTGTCACTGACAGGTGTCTTTCCTGCAATCTTATCGAAGATAGACACCACTTGTTTTTTAGTTGCCCTATGGCTGTGCAGGTTTGGCGGTTGGTCTGGGATTGGGCCGGCCGCCCTCAGCAGTTTATGCCTCAGCATGTTTTCTACCAGTATCCCGGTCCCAAAGCGGGAAGGGATGTCTGGAGACTCATCATTACGGAGACGACGTACAAAATCTGGAGAGAGAGGAACAGAGTTCTTTATTGTAATCACGGTAATGTGGGATTCAGCCCTATGAAAGTTGCCTGGCAGGTCAAGTGCGAGATCCGGAACAGGGTTGAACTTGACGCCCACTCCCTTTCGGACCGTGCCTTCAGGTATCGGTGGGTCTTCTGGCCTCGGATTGTTACCGGTACTAGGGAAAAGTACTTCTTCCACTGGAGAACTTAACCCCCTCCCACCCCCCCTGCATTACCGGATCCTTTTGAATTTTTGGTTGATGTTTTGTTTCGTTGATACATGGTTTGTGTGTTCTACTAACTTCTCGGATCGAGCGTGGGGGCTCCGGAGACGCCGTTTTCCGGACCCCCTATCGGTCGATTCGGTGCTTTTTGTTTCGTTTCAGCCACTTCTGCTTTGCGGTTTGGATCCAGCTTCGGTTTCCGGACCCCCGGTTTCCGCGTTCGGTGTGCTGTGCTTCGGGGGGTGTTGCTTGCGAGAGTGTTTTATTTATTTGTATGTGTATGCGTGTTTTTTTTTTTGTTTTTTTTTGTGGAGCGGATGCCTTGGGGAGTTTTTTGTTGTTGTCTGGTGTGTGTCTGGCGTGTGCCGGTTCTGTGTGTGTGTCTTTAGGGGGAGGCTTCCTCGTTTCTGGAGATGCCTGTTGCTCTCCGCCGTTGCCTCCTCTGATGTTGTCATCCTTTGGGTGGCTATGTCACTGGGTCTCCTCCGAAGGAGGAATTTCCTCCTACATGAACGTTTCGAAGGGCCTTGTCCCTTCGTCGTTCTAGGAGACTCCGCCGTCGGTATGTATGGTGTTGCGTCGGGGCTTTAGGGGGAGGCTTCCTCGTTTTTGGAGATGCGTGTTGCTCTCCGCCGTTGCCTCCTCTGATGTTGTCATCCGTTGGGTGACTTTGTCACGGGGTCTCCTCCGAAGGAGGAATTTCCTCCTTCATGAACGTTTCGAAGGGCCTTGTCTCTCCGTCGTTCTAGGAGACTCCGCCGTCGGTTTGTATGGTGTTGCGTCGGGGGTGTGAGTGTCCTTGCTTGTGGAACCGTGGTGTGTGTATCGGGGCGTGTGTGAAACACCGGTGGAACCGATCCCATGTTTATACATGGGAGCGGGGAAACAAGCGTGTTGGTGTTGCTGGGCAACAAAAGTTCGTAATGGGAGAGAGGTCGTCGTGCTTCTGCACAATATGACGTCCCTTTCTTTCTGTTTCCAGTGAATGGTATTCGAAGACAATGAGGTGACTGTTGTCCCCTCCTCTGAGAGAGCTCAAACAGTGGATTAATGCTTCTACTTTTGAAAATAAGGAAAAATAATCCATGATTTCACTCTATACTCGGGGCAAAGCTATCCTGGCAATGGGGCCAAAGCTACGGTGACCTTTTCACTCCCAGTATTACTCCGCACTAATGGTGTGTAATTAACCTTCACTCGGAAAACTTCTCCCACAAGCCCTCAGGGCTGGCTGTCTGTCACCGTGATCCCTTACCAAACCCCTCTATTGTAACCCCCTCCCCACCGCCGCGCGCTTTGCAGACCGGTAGACAAGCAGTTTATTTCTCCCTCTCTTATCTTTTTTTTTTTTTTTTTTTTTGGAGATGTTACAGAACGTGTAACGTTTCTTTCTTTCTTACTTTTAAAATGAAATTATCTTTGCTAAACACGGGAAGCAGTCTTAAGTGGACTAATTTTGTTTTCACATATTTTTCCATTTTTTTTATATATTTCATATATTTATACTTATTGCTTGAAGATTACCAACTGCGGGATTTAATTAAAAGTAATTTTAACATGTCATCAGTTATGCGTAAAATTTCGTTCTTTCAAAAATTTTGCCTTGATTAGATTTTTTTTTTTATAACAGACATCCGTTAAATGTGTATGCATTTTTAACTACCCCGTGTTGCCATAAGTACTGGACAAGAAGAGCCCGTCTCTGTGGTAAATGATATTTTAGGGTTCACTGTAAACTGCCACACATCTTTCAGCAACTTGGAAAATTGCCACACATTGGAAAATTGCCACATGTTTTTCATTGATGGGCCGGGCACAAATTGCTGTTCCTCCGAGGAACACTTTGAATGTGTGGCAGTTTTCCAAGTTTCCGAATTATGTGTGGCTGGGGAAGGAACTCTTTCATTTGTCTGAATTTTCATGCCGGTTCATGCGCGTTTAAGGCAACTGCGCACAAAAGTTCAAAAGGAAAAGATGGCCGTTTCTTGGCCTATATTGAGAACTGAATTGGGAACTCCAAACTAATTTCGAGAAAACGTTCTATGTAAGCCAAGCGAGAATTGTATTTTAATTTGAAGAAATAAATTGCCAATGGATCTGAGGTTACTTCAGTACTAAATTCAACCTTCATTCTCGCAATGGTGCGACTTGAAACGCCAGTGAGTTCTGCCGTAAGAACTGTTAATTCATTTGATTTATTCGGCGAATGTTTTTCCATCAATTTAGTGAAAACATTCATAACGATCACCTTAGCAGAGCTTCGTAGTGATTTCCCACGTTTATGCGGCTGAAATACACTCGAGTGACCGGCAGATGCCATTCGAAAAAACCGAAAAGACAGAAGAGTGTTTTAAAACAACAATCAAGAAGGAGAAACGCGAAATGCTCTCGGAAACACTTTTTTCACCCTCATCCTTCCACTAATGACCCCCCACCCCCACAGCAATAAATATCCCCTGGGTTGACAGCTTAACTCTGACCCAAACAAGAATGCTGTGACAGAGAACCATCAGTGACGTCACCAAAGCACGAATATCTGTATTTTTTAGAAATGCCGCTGAAACTGAGATCTGAATTTTTTAAATGCACACACACACAACGTATTGAACATCTGTGTCATTTCTAAGTGCCAGTTGAAGCTGGAGTACGAGCTTTTAGACCGGAACTATTTTATGCAGTGGAAGTATACACTCTGTAGCCTTCCTTCCAATGACAGGTTAAGTTTGCCCCGAGTATAGAACTCCTTAGACGGCATATCTTTGATACCATAAAGGAATTTCAAGCTAAAATTTACACAACATTTGAGATCAGTTTCTGTAAACCATCTGCTTCACTGGCCACTTTCATGTTTGATGAAACGTTTGATACAACTTCTCGATTATCACTGCTGGTAATGCACGCTGACGAACAGTCCAGCGTGTTTTCGACAAGCTAGAAAATTTTCTGAAAATCAAGTCTTCGCTTCTCATACAATGTTTTTGAAAAATTGCATCTCTTTGCCGATGCATGAATAATGTTTTTTACTACATTGACAACATTTCTCAGTGGTTTTTATTCCTCACAAAAACGCATTACTGTTAAATCTAAAAGAGGAGTATGACAATGTGTGCATAGAGCTCTTGGTTCTTCCTCTTTGAACTTTGCAGCGACTTCATTAAGCTTCTCACTCGTATTAGCTGCCCCATCGTACGTTTGACCTCGCATTTCACTTAATGTTCTCCTAACTTCTTGCGGCCTACTTTTATAACATTGTGTAAATTTCCACCAGTCGTTTCTTCAAAATTCACGAAGCCCAAAAGCGTTTCTTTAATTATTAAACTATTCAGTGCCTTATAAGAACTTACGCATATACTCAATTGCTCTTTGGTGGCATTACCTGTTGTTTCATCACAAATTAACGGGAAATCGGAACAAGTATTAATTTCTGCCATTTTGTTTTTTATGATTTTGATTATTTCATTTTGTATCTGACCACTTTTATAGGAATGAATTCGGGAGTTCATAGTTTGAGCTCTTTCCCTTTTGCTCTGACTTCACTGGTAAACACATGTTTTGTCCCAGACATATATTTTTTTATTCTTTAGTATGTTCATACGAGGAATTCAGATTTGCTATCCAAATTTTGCTATCACGTATAGTTTTACAGATATAAGAATTAGGTTTTCTCAATTTTTTATGTTTAATTTTTTTTTTTTTTTTTTTTTGCGGGAAATAATTCCAAATGGTTTTGAATTGGAGCACATAGCATCGTTTATTCATATGAGGAAATAAAAGAAAAAAGGCTGCATGTGACATACAGACTGTTGCGTTCGTGCTTTATCAAGAGGGGGGGGGTCCTGTCCGCACGTGCGAATGAGTCATAGACATGGCGCCACCTTCACCCTTCTCGGCTGCTCGACTACGTCTTATGTCTCAGTTCTCTGTAGATAGCCTAAGTAAACGCTGTGCTATTGCTCTTTATTAGCAGTTTTTGTTTGTGTGTGAAAACTGAAAAATGCCACGCAAGTGCCTCAACCATCTGGATACGTTTTGTTATGTGTGCGGTGAATTGACATTCAAACCTCAAATGCGGAACTTTACCCCTTTAATACTAAAGTGTTATCAGCTCTACTTTAGTTGCAATGTAAGAGATCAGGACAAGAATTGGGCCCCACATATTTGTTATGTTACATGTTCAAGACTTTTAACGGGGTGGGCAAACGGTTCTCGCCATATGCCATTTGCAGTTCCCATGGTGTGGAGAGAGCCGAAAGATCATTCATAAAACAAATACAAAGGGAATCACAAGTAAGTCGAAACACAGTTTAAAATATCCCAACTTATCTTCAGCTATGCGACCTATTCCTCACAGTGATGATATGCCAATGCCACCTCCCCCGGTATCAACCGATATAAATGAAAATTCAAGCTCGATCAGAATGAAAATCATGCTGATCGACATCATGCACGTTTCGACATTTCCAATGAGCCTCGTTTATTGACACAAGGAGGCCTAAATGCGTGATTTAAATTTATTGACACAAGGAAACTAAGTGCTTGATTTAAATTTATTTAAGAAACAGGCGGAACTTTTGGGATCACGACTAAAAGGGTGAAACCTTCTTGATCGCGGAACTAGGGTATGTTACTTCCGAAATCGTCAAGAAGATTTCAAGGAGTTTTTCTTGTAAGAAAGAGATATAGTGTATTGTAATGATATTTCATCAGTGGTGGACACTATAGGACATGCTCATAACGCACAGGAATGGCGTTTGTTTATAGATTCATCAAAAGTTAGCCTAAAAGCTGTCCTTTTGCACAATGGAGACAAATTCTCATCAGTTCCACTAGCACATGCTATTAATATGAAAGAAACCTATGAAAATATGAAGATTATTCTAAACAAGATACAGTATAAAAAAATCATTTTGAACATATGTGGTGACATCAAGGTGATAGCTATACTGCTCGGGTTACAGTCTGGATACACAAAATTTTGCTGTTTTTTGTGCGAGTGGGACAGCCGGGATCGTAAAAAACATTTCAAAAAAGAAGACATGGCCTTCACGTAAATCTCTTACACCTGGTGAAAAAAATGTAATGAATGGTCCTTTAGTTGATCCCAAAAGCATCTATCTCCCACCTCTTCATATCAAATTAGATTTGATGAAAATTTTTGTGAAAGCCGTGAACAGAAATGGAAGTGTTTTTTTGTACTTGAAGAAGTTCCTCAAAATTAGCGATGCAAAAATTAAAGAAGGAATTTTCGTAGGACCACAAATTAGAGAACTAATGAAAGATGAAACTTTTGAAGGACGTTTGAATGACTTAGAAAAACGCGCATGGGTTTCTTTCAAGAATTTAGCGAAAAGCGTTTTAGGCAACAAAAAGTCTGACAACTATACGGATGTAGATATGAGATGTTGAAAGCATATGAAGACTTAGGCTGCAATATGTCTCTGAAGATCCACTTCCTTCACTCTCACTTAGATTTCTTTCCCGAAAACCTGGGCGCCGTAAGTGATTAACACGGTGAACGCTTTCATCAGGACATTTCAAGCATCGAAAAAAGATATAAAGGAAAGTGGAGTTCAATTATGTTAGCAGATTGCTGCTGGACTCTCAAAAGGGACCTTCCTGAGGCAAAGTATCACAGGAAATCTTCAACTTAGATTTTTTAGGTACTTTGAACATTATTTAATTTCCTTAGTGCCCATGCTATTAATGTGAAATATTTACGTAACTGTCACACAAAAACCTTACATGATAGAGAAAAATGGTTTTCATTATTGAATTCAGCGCGATAAATACTATAAATATTGGCCAATAACATCTTTGGGACAGAAAAAAAAGGTTTTTTTTTTGGTTTTTTTTGTAGACCAGTGCTTCCAGAAGCTCTAGAAATCCCCTTTATTTTTCCGAGAAACAGGATATTTTCCATTAGATATTATCTTATATTATCTTAAGTACATTCTATTTACCTTAACGTTTGTAGAGTGCGTAGTTGACAATTTATGGAAAACAGTGTTACCGAGAAAATTAATTTCGCTCCAAAACTGCATTGATTTCAAATGCATTTCACTTTTCTTAGAAAATCTGTAGTTTCGGCATGTTTTTGTCGTGAATTATGAACTGCAAGCACCAGAAGCTGGCTCAAACCTGAAAAAAGAATAACGTAGTGTAACGGATTTAAAAGATAAACATTAACCAAGGGATGGATATGATTGTTGTTTCTTTTTCACACATTCGTTCGTCACACGGATGATTTGAATTTCGTGAACTTTGTGAATTCTGCAAACACGATTTACTCCTGTTCTAATCTTACAATTACTGAGAGAAGGAAAGAGAAAACAAATTAATAAAGAATTGATTTGTGGTATCGAGTAATTTTAAAGGAATAAAGAGTGGTGTACTGCTAATTGAAAAGTACAGGAACACGCGGTTCCTTTACAAGTCTTCAATACCTTTCCTTGTCTTCTTACCTACCTTTCTTACCCTCTCCACTCATCCCGCCTCTCCCATTTTTACTTTCTTATATTTATACAACTTTAGTATAAGAAAGTATAGTGGTCGGTTGATATCAGACTTCCGGATTTACACGTTTTGGCATTCAAGGAACAAGATTTCCCCATTTTCAGTAAGAAAACAATAAAATGTTGGGGCACAAATTTGGGGCCGTTCTGGTGTGCAAAAACTAAAATTTGTCTCATATTATCGAATAAGATGCCGTTGGAATCGGAAACTAATTTAGAGTGCAATGGAGAAATCCATTTATTACTAGGATTCTTAGTTCTCGAGATGTTTGGATAAGGGCGACTTGGGTACAGCACATACAATTCTATAGTTCACTGGAAAACGAGCTGTAAAACAGCAGGGAGATTTATTGCTTCGATGGATTTTTTCCCGTCTGTATGAAACGGACCTGAAGCTCCAGAGAGAAAAATATTCTCTGCTTCCAGCGTAATTAAGGAGCACTCGTAACTGGACTAAATTCACCGTGACTCACAACTAGATTCCATAATAATGACGAGATAAATTAAATTCCCAATTACAATAATTTCCGTATTGCAATATCCCCACCTCAAGTTCTTAACAATAGTACAAAAAGGAATTTCAAGGGACTGACAAGTGAAAACAGCTTTAGAGACTAAAAAACATGGGACGTTAATTCCACTAATTGTGCAGTTTTTCTGTTGATTTTTTTTATTGGAAAAGAGTTATAGGGCATTCGCAATTTAAAAAAGAAAGTAAGTTTTTCTGTATAGGGTTTACTGCAACGGGTGCTGGCTAGAAAAAATAAAAAGTCCCGGAACGCCGTGCCGGTTCCACCACACCATTGGAAATGAACCTGTTGGTTACATATATCCAACCATTCTTTGTACCTCATTTTGTCAAAGCATTGGTCAAATTCGGTTGTTGTCAGGTTGGGTCCTAGTACAACTTCTTAAGGTGGATCCACCTAAAATTTTGGCCTTGTATTTCCAATGGGCAAACATCTGTAGCCATTTTTTTCACAATTAATGTGTTCCCAAGGATGAAAATTTGAACATCGATAAGAATAATTTTATATTATAGCTTAGTATACTTAATATTTTCTAAAACTTTACCATAATTATAGTAAAAATCAAGAACTTTTCCTTTGGTGGTGTTCAAACCGGAAAATAAATGGCACCACATCTGTATGTGATTCACTAAATGCTATCACGTCGCATCTTTTTTCAATAATTTCATTAATTTTTGGACTGCAATCAACACTTGTGTCCATCCATGCGATAGTCCGGAATGTTTAGAATGATTTGAGCCATTTAGATTAAATATTCTAACATTAATTTAGCTAAAAATGTTACAGAGTGAGCTTGCTGGTTTATTTCGGAATTAAAAATCAGCAGCATCTACAATTCTGTTAATATTTTCAGCTAAATTATTTTAAGAACATTTAATCTAAGTGGGTCAAATCATTCTAAACATTCCATACTGTTGCATGGATACACTCGAATTTTGATACCATTCCGAAAATTAATAAGGTTATTGAAAAAGATTCAACGGGATGGCATTTAGTAAAAAAACTTCCCACTTGTAAAACATTAGAAAACCTACCGTGTCGGTGTTCTATACTCCGATTCAACTTAAGAGTGTACCACTTAGTGTTGGGCATAATCGATTGAATTTAAGAATCGAAAGGTTGCAATCGAGGGATCTGATAAATCGAGATATTCATTCGAAATAATCATTCGAACGATTTCTAATTTCATAATTTACCGGTTGATGGCGAGATACGCTCAGAGCCCCCGTATGCGTTTGACAAATCGAGATATTCATTCGAAATAACCATTCGAATGATTTAAAATTGATGCCACACGCCCAGAGCTTTCTTTCGCTGGACGGAATGACGCTAAAGACGCCTGAATGTTTTCAAATAGCATAACCTAGCTTAAGAAGTTAGAAGGAACCCAAGTGATTCTTCTTGTGGGGCTTGTGGGAGATAATTTAATCACGTGAAAAGCGAGTACTTCCGAACCTCTCGGATCTCGGTACCTCTCGAGATGTTTTCGGGTAGACGAGCGATTTTGCTCGGAACCTATGTTCTCGAGAAGAGACGAGCGATTTCGTCTTTCGAATGCACTCGTTTGAACAAGACAGCGTATGAGCAATCGAGAGTGCTCTTTTCATTCGAATGAATTTGGAGTAATCGAATGTTTCGAGATATTTTCATAATCGATTATTTCTACTCGATTATGCCCATCACTAGACTACCACTATGTAGTGTGAGAAACAGCTACCTCTGCTACGAAAAGTAGTCCCAAAAGTTTAGAGTGAAAACCAGTAGAATTATTGCTCAGAACCCATTTTCGTTTGTTCAGCAATTTATCAGACAAAATTATCATCTAAAAAGAGTTCCAGAAGTTAGTGCACTTTTGTAAATACATTTGTTATGAGAAGTTGCACAATCAAGAGCTAATCACTTTCGGCCGTTACTGCCCACTTGGGATAAACTCGAACAGAGGGGAAAGGGGTGGACGACCTCTTCCAACATCATCATTAGTGTTCTGCCGCTTGACAGGTCCAATGGCAACTCAACAAGTAACACAGAGACAAGAAATTGACAATCGGGGAAATTCGGAGGGGAGGTTACTAAAACAGGCAGTAGTGGAAGCAGTTCGGCCTCCACCACAACCCACTGCTTGTGAGATCAGAAAGGAAACAGTAAAAGAGCACATTGACGCGAATGGATACCGTTCTTGGGTTCAACGACGAGGCTGTCCCGCCTCTTTTAGGGCGACTTGGAGAATTGCAATTCGGTGGGTAGTACCGAAGAATAAAGGGGAAGTTACTAAAACAGGCAGTAGTGGAAGCAGTTCGGCCTCCACCACAACCCACTGCTTGTGAGATCAGAAAGGAAACAGTAAAAGAGCACATTGACGCGAATGGATACCGTTCTTGGGTTCCACGACGAGGCTCTCCCGCCTCTTTTAGGGCGACTTGTAGACTTGCAATTTGGTGGGTAGTACCGAAGAATATCTAACTGAGAAGTTAAGGCTCGGTGAGATGTAATCAGCGCCGACATATCCTAATATACAAGATGCAGTGCACAAAAATCAACATACAGGCCGATGCCGGAGCAGACTGCGCATGCGTATTTCCATTGCCTTCCCAGTTCTGGTAAAGAACAGTCAACCGAGCAACTCACAGCAGGTGATTGTTACCTTCTCGGTAGCATAATCATTTCGCAAATCGGATATATTAGTTTGTTACGCCAAACGAGTTAGTTACGGCTTTTGTTTGTTCTTTAGATTTTCAGTAATACCAAATACTAGGGATTGTCTGTATTTTGTACAGATCCTTAGGCCTAACTATATAATATTTGCTAAAATTTAATTTAAATAGTAATATTAATGCTATTGCATATTTGTTTCACTGGGATATCAAAAAACAGCAACAAGAAAAAAATTGCTCGAAGCAAATAGTCATCAGATCGAAGGAAACCATCGTCGATCAAAGAAAAGCTTGTCTTCGTATAAGCACGGCCCAATTCGATCAAGCTTAGCGGCCTGCCGCACGCGCAAAAGAACAATGGGTAGTCAGGAATCACGCCCACTTTTCTAGTTCTAACCTTTAATGTCTGGGGGCGCCGAAACCCTACTGTGTTCTTATCTATCCGCGCGTGATTCGTAAGTAATTTCTAATACACGTAGAGGTTTACTTACTAATTTGTGACTATTTTTTAGGTTCGTGTGTGTGAATTCTTTTCATTTTTCTTGCTAGAAGTATTCTGGTCTTCTGCTGTGTTCCTTTTTGCACGTCTGAGCACGGAAAAATGAGTGGACAAAAAAAAAAAAACTGTTATGGCAATGTGCTATATCTAATGCCATGCAGTATTGCTCCTTGTGAGCGTGGCTTTTCAGCAATGCGCCTCAAAATGAGTAATCGGTCAGGTCTGAATAGTGACACTTTAAATTACTTAATGATGATCAGATGCAATGGCCCTTCAATTGAAGACTCAAAATGTTATTTGATTGTGATGGGTAGATCAGACACGGTACGTACATATCAGCTGTAAACTGTATCAACATTATTAGTGCCACTTTATGTACATATATTCAGGCTTTTGTCCCTTTGTTTTAAATATTATTAAAGAAATTAGACATCTAACTTCAATGGCCTCTCGAAAATAAATTATGTACGTGTACATTAAGATATTAAGTTGTGGAATCATTTTGGAGGGGTTTGGCCATAACTCACCACTCTGGCCAAGCGGGTTGGTGAGTGTGGGATAGAATTTCCTCTGATCCCGATGGTATAGTTATACCGCTATGGGCGGTCGTCAGAGCCCCTTTAGTGGGAACAGGATGCACCACGAGAAGGCGGGGTTGACATTTGTCAAGGAGAGGCTGTGATGTTACGCATCACCTGACCTTAATATTATTAATAACATCTATGAAAATGCAAGTGCAAAGATTAGGCTGTTTGAAAATACAACACACGTAAAAATTGGTAAAAATTGGAAAGGGAGTGAGACAAGGTGACACCATATCTCCGAAGCTCTTTAATGCCACATTGGAGGGTGTTTTTCAGTCGCTGAGCTGGGAAAACAAGGGGATAAAGATTAATGGAGATTATCTAACCCACCTTCGTTTTGCTGATGACGTAGTCATTTTTGCAACTACCCCATCAGAGCTGCAGAGTATGACCCAGGAACTTGCTGACAAGAGTAAAGAAGTGGGATTAAAAATGAACTTTCAGAAGACAAAAGTGATGTTCAATGCTTTTACAAGAAATGAAGATTTATCGATTGATGGAGAAAAGCTGGAGATAACAGACACGTATGTTTATCTTGGAGAGCAGATATCAAGTGAGGGTCACATTGATGAAGAAATTAATCGGCGTACAAAACTTGCCTGGAGAGCTTTTGGAAGAAACAGCATAATTTTCAAGAGCAATATGCCATTATGTCTTAAAAGAAAAGTGTTTGATCAATGCATCCTTCCAGTGCTTACGTATGGTGCGGAGACGTGGACCTTAACTAAAAGAGACATACAAAGGCTGCAGACAACTCAAAGCAGCATGGAGAGGTGCATGCTTGGTGTAACCAGGAGAGATAAGAAGAGGAACTCGTGGATACGAAAAATGACAAGAGTGGAAGACATCATGATCAAAGTTAAATCCCTGAAATGGCAATGGGCTGGACATACTGCCAGAAGGACAGATCATCGATGGACAGCCGAAATTTTAGATTGGATTCCAAGGGACAGGAAAAGACCCAGAAGAAGACCACATAGGAGATGGGTGGATGAAATTCGAAAGTATGCAGGGGTGACATGGAGGAGACTGGCACAAGACAGACCGTTGTGGAGGAAACTTGGGGAGACCTTCGTCCAGCAGTGGATTGATAATGGTTGACAATGATTATGATGATGACATTAAGATAGTAATGATATTACAGCACTGAAAATAAATTGTCAAAAATCAATTTGGAACAAATGAATATGCAATATTTGTAATCAATCTAATGTTTCTGTGCAGTAACTGCTCTGCATCTGTTTTTATGAAGCAAATGGGAGAAGGATCTCTCATTAGAAAGGGGAAAGAAAAACATTCACCCATTTAATTTCATAGAAATGTAAGTAAAGAAGTTACAGATATATATATATATTTTTTTTTACTTTGCATGGCCAGTAGATTTTGGCATTTGGCTAGTAAATTTTTTATTCCAGTAGCCACATTGGCTAGTAGAAATTTCAGTACTTTCGCAAGGGCTGATAGTGAATAAACATAAACACATTTTTAGCGAAATGCATGTACCCTCCCCCACCCCCTTCTTCCCTATTCCTAATCAGTTTTTATTCAGTGCAATTTGACTCCTTCAGTTTCATTTTATTTGAAATACTGTTTTTCTGCAGCAATACTTTTGGTTGTAGAGATCTAATATATATATATATATTCATTCTCCCCTTGACAAGAAACCTCAAGAGTCAGCTTAAAGTTTGGAAGTTTAGCTTTTGTGGTTGGATATTTAGTGAAAGTTATTGATAAAAAAACAGACTGCCCTCCTGCTTGGAAAAAATTGGCTAACTGTAATTGCATGGCACCCATTCTTAATTTAATAACAAATCAAGACCGCGGAGGACTGACTTACCCAACATCAGCATTTATTATGATCCTTTCTATCATACAAGATTTTATCGAAAAATCTCTTCCATATTTGCCACAAAACTGTTTGGTGCAAAACTTATCGACATATATACTTCCAAAACTGGAAAAATGCCCAGTTTTAAAATACCATGAAAGAAGATCAAAGTAAACTAACCAGCAAGTTAATTTGCCAAAAAAATTCTTCCAGTCCTGCTTTTAAAGCTTCTTTTTAGAAAGTGTTTGTTAAGTGTCTTTAGGAAATAAAGGGTTCCTTGAAATGAACTGTATTGCTTTCTTTAGATGTGCATAAGTGATATTCAATGCAATAATTATATCAGGTTAAATTTCAAAGTGCACAAAAGCAAATTACCATGTGCTGTGTGGCAAGACAAATATGTAGTTTAAAACTTAGTTTTAACACCCACCAATAGGGTGTTAAACCTAAATTTTATTACATTTAATCTTTAATTCCCTAAGGTAATGCTACTACTTATGGCACACTGTTGGGCCAAAAATGAGAACACGTCAAACTATTAAACTGACGGTGCAAAAAGATTTCTTCTAACATATTCAGAAACAAATTTGTTTAACTTGAATGCCTTAGATAGTGTGTGTTGCAACTTTGGAGAAAGGGTAAATATTAGAGATAGTAAGAAAAAAGTACTTGTGAATCATAAATAAAACTGAAAAATGTAATTTTCAGTTTTATTTATGATTCACATATATTGATAAACTAAAGTGGCAATTGAAGTCCCACTGACCACGACAATTAGTCATACACATATAAAATTTCTCTTTCAAAGTAAATAATAGTTATTCTGAGATGTGTTCTTCTTGCTCGTTTATTTTTATTGAACAAATACGCTTTACAAGGGAAGGATTACTACCTATTGTCTGCCCGGTGTCCTTTGTGACAATCTCCCGTCCGGGTCGCTGTCACCTGGTCACCTCTGAAGGGGACTTGTGTCAGCCTACATGGATGTTCCGGGTGTACTTTCGGACTGCACCCGCCGTTCTAGGTAACCTCGCCGGCTCTTTGTGTGCAGGTCCTTTCGAGTTCTTCGGAGGATCTGCATGACTCAGGGGTTTGTCTGGTGTTGCTTGTTGGGCCGTGGTAGGAGTGTGTGTAAACATCAGTGAAGCATGTCCAGGTGTTTATTTTGGGCGTGGTGAACAGTGTGAAGATGTGTTGCAACAAAGTTCGTGTATGGGGAAGGTGACGTCGTACGAGAGCACATTCGGGCGCTCCTCTCCCAGCCCCCATGATTTGGGGGTCTTATACGAAGACATAATGTGTACTATATAAATCATGAACTCTTCCCGTAGAACGCGGTGCCCCCATCGACCTGCAACAGAAGCAAAATGTGACGTGACCTGTTCCCGTTGGCAGTGGTTGCAATGGCAACCCATTGTTCCGGGATGGTTGAGAACTAGCTGCTCTGCGGCACCCTCCCGTTGTCACCTATCCCCCCCACTACCTTTGTCACAATCTAAGCTAAGTGAGGCATCGGAAAATGACAATAAAGTAATATAGATAGCGAAGCCAAAAACGTAGATAACGAAATAGACGACAATGGAATACAAATCAGAATTGAAAGTAAAGCCGAGTCACGGCTTATATTGTGAAGAAAACAATGATAAATTATGCGTGAATGAAATGTGTAACAAAGACACGAATAAATCTAAGTTATGGCATTTGCAAAGGAAAAGTTAAGGATCAGTAAGGAATAAGCAAGAAATATGCCTATAGAAAACTGAAATATGCAAAATAAAAAAAAAAAAAAAAATTCCGGAAAATGCTAGGTATATGTCGTATACGTCGTCTTTATCCTGCTGGGAGGTCAAAGCTCAAATGGACAAAATCACGTGGACCGTGGTGATTCCTGCGAAGCCCAGATGTCAATCAACGGTAGCTTTATTTTGGGTCGATGGTGCGCTGCAGTCGGTTCCATGACGTCATGAGTTCAGACATGTAGGTTGGTGAGCCGCGGATGGCTTAGTGGTTAGTGACAGGGGGTTAGTGAATGCACAGCCCGACTCCATCGGGCTGTGGTGAATGTGACTACTGATGGAGGGGGGACCCTGGGTCGATCTAGAGGTGGTGACATTTCCTAATAATCGCTGAATACCCGTCGTGCATCGGACGAGCACGTTAAGTAAGGACCTCCCCCCCCACCACCACCACCGGTTGCAAATAAAGGTGTCCATTCCCACCCTCTTATTTCTCTGACCCTTCTATGTGCCTATGACCTGGTGGCATTGTAAAGCTCATGCATCCTGTTGGACAACATTAGTTCTTCTGAAGGCCAAATTGAATTCGTCAAACAATTCCTTCTGTCAGTAAAATTTGTTACTCCTAAAAGAAGTGAACAAATATAGCGCGAAATTTCGTTACAACTACTTGATTTTTTGTAGCGTGTTACAAACAAAACCATTTTTGTTTAATTTTTGCAGTTACGCTGCATTACAAACTACAATAAAAGTAGCCCACTACTGTAACGTCGCTAATAGTAGCGTGCTACTTCCCAGTACTGAGTAAAACACTGGTGGAACCGAACCTACGTGGCGAGGGGAAACAAGTGTGTTGGTGTTGCTGGGCAACAAACTTCGTAATGGGAGAGAGGTCGTCGTGCATGAGCACGTTATGGTGTCCCTCTCTTCCACTTTCCTAAGTGGCTCCTTTTACGAAGACAGAAGAGATAGTGTGCTGTGCGCTTCTGCAGATGGGTTCATGAAATCAGAGAGGATGCTGAAGACAGCTTCGATGCAGACTATGCTCGTAGATCTACGTATTTCTCGTTGTGTGCAATATAGTAATTTCACCAATGAATCTCCTTTTTTTATATTACAGTTATACTAAAAATTACTAATGTCATGTATTGATATGTAGAAGTGAATATTCTTCCAAGGTGTGTTTTTAAGAAGCTTCGTAACGTTTATTTGAGAAATGCATAATCTCGCATTGAATCTACGTTTCACACGGTTGGTTAGTACAAATACATTACCAGACGTAAAATTTTCTACGTAATTATTGGGATTTTTGTCCAATCATTGTATTGAATTCTGTTGTGAGCCTGTTGCAACACTTTCTCTGCCAATACAGGATATAATATGTTTATTTGGGTGTCAGATGATGCTGTACTTAGGCCTAAACTTCCCATGATAATGTTTACAGAACTCTGAAAAAAAAACAAAAAACACCGGATTTCAATAATTTTAGACAAAATGCAATGATATATAAAAGACTAAAACAAAAAAGTGGCATACTTCACTAAATCATTACTGAGTGGCTGCCAACTGGATATAGGAAAAGTAAAAAAAAAAATCATTCGATCCACCTTGCCTCATCTTTTGGCACGGAAAATAGTTACCTTTTGTTTACAAGTCCTGTAACCACTGTTGCATCCACGTTCTCAACGTTACACTTATTACTACTACATTTCATAACAGATCTAACAACTACACCGCCTTTTCCATCGCTGTCCACCAAGCCAGGCTTAGAAAAGCATGCTAATGTTCAGAAATCATAGCATCGGAACTCGCAGGAGCGCCATCTCGCGGTTTCTTTGAAAGATGGAACTGAAATTTAAACAATGAGGTACTTCCACTATAACACGGATTTCCGTAGATTCAACATTTTGCGTCTGTTATTCGTTCAGAGCAGACATACAAACTAAGGTGGAGGAATTTTCGCAAGAACGTGTCTTATGTTTGGCTGAATGCTTGGTGTGAAACGGTGCACGTTCTCCGATTTTTAGTGAGACAGGAGCACAAATATCAGGCACTTTGCAAAACAATGTATCACCTTCAAAGGACAAAACCAAATACGATAAACCTGTTTCTTTAATTTATACCTCATGAGGGACTGTTAAAAAATTGCTTAGGACAATTCATACATTTTTTTAGTAAAGTACAAAGTTTTGTGAAAATCATTTTATGATTTTGACATATAAGATTAACTTGAGAAACACCGATTTCTTTCTTCAATATGTACAGCTAAAACACCAAAGGTATTTCAGCTTGTTTCAACAGAATAAAGACTGGCTTAAGACGTAAACCGTTGTGGATAATAAGTGGACCAGACTTTTCAATTAATATAACATTTTGCAAATATATTACTGGTCAAAACAAAAAATTTTATAAACTAAAAAATAATAATTCATATTTGCCAAAAAAAGGGAAAAAAGAAAGTAAAAATGAAATCAAAAGTGTTACCCATCTAACTAGTTACAAATACATCCAACAAGAATCAAATCTCTGCCCATCCAATTAAGTACAAATGTGCTGCCCTGCGCTTCTTCATACGTCAGCTTTCACGCACTCTGCTACTGTGAACCTAAGACACGTTGAGGTCAAGAAAATCACAGATATTGCTCTTACCTATGGCTATTCTCGTGAATGTGTACTCAACCTAATACGAAGTTTCCAGCGTCTGACATTCCCTAACCTTTAACGAGAACAAGGATATGTGCGCTTTGTGGGCTCAATTATTTATATTCCACACATTACTAATGTTATTCAAGAAACACAACCTAGGTTTCGGAATTAAAACCACCAACATTTTCTCACTCATAAAGAAGAACCGGGTCCACGTTCGCACTGTTAATAAATATGGTATACATTCCATCCCACTTGTACCCAATGTGACTTCTGAAAAGGAACGTGTTTAAACGAGGTCCGATCAAAAAGTTCCGAGATTAGGCCGATATACAACAAAGTACTTACGTTACTGAAGTATGGCTGTGATCTCCTCAAAGTAGTCGCATTCTGCAGTGATACACCGCTGCCAGCGTTTCTTCCACTGTTGGAACGCTCCCTGGAAGTCCTGTTCGCGAATTGTGTCAAGCACTGCCTGCGATTCAAGCTGGATCTGAGTCCACTGTTTCAAAACGGCGAACCTTGAGCTTCAGCTTCATTTTAGGGAACAGAAAGAAGTCGCAGGGGTTCAAATCCGGCGAGTAAGGCGGGTTGAGGAAGTGAAGCCATGCTGTTGCGGCTGCAAAACTGGCGAGTTGCTAACGCTCTGTAAGCTGGTACATTGCCGTGATGGAGCAGGAAATCGCACCTCCGCCACATTTCGGATCGTTTGCAACGAATGTCCTCCTTAAGACGCCGTAGAACATCGTAGTAAAAAAGGACAGCAACAATCTGCCCCTGGGGGGGGAAATTCACGGTGCACAACCCCACGAATGTCGAGGAACACGATGAGCATGCTTTTGGTTGCACTCCGGACCTGTCTGGCCTTCTTCAGTTGTGGAGATGCCGGGCTCTTCTACTTCGACGACTGTTGTTTGGTCTCCGGGTCGTAACCGTAGACCCAAGTCTCGTCCCCAGTGATGACCCGCGACAGAAACGTTGGTTCATTCACCACCTGCTGACAAAGATCTAGACAGAATTCGACTCTGAGAGCCTTCTGTTCGGGGTTCAGAATCTTTGGCACAAACTTTGATGCAATGTGGTGCAAGTTCAAAACCGACGTAAGAATTTCTTGCACTGTTCCTTATGACACATTGTTGATGGTAGCAATGTCTTGAATGGTTCTCTGACGATCCTCATGCACCAGTTTTCTACACTGCAAACGCTCGGCACACATTTGGAACACGTTGGGAACGCTTTTTTTATAAATGCGTTCCAAATGTGTTTCGGTTGTGTTCTGCTGACGACAAATGTGTTCCCAATGCGCTCCAAATATGTTCTTCATGTGTTCTTCTCCTGTACAATGTGCTCTAGTGTTAATTTTTAGAACATATTATTTTCCAGATCACATTCGGAACACTTTGCGCGTGAGAATGGAGCATTTTATGCGTGAGAATGGAACACATTTAGAAAGCATTGGGAACACATTACGAATGTGTTCTAAATGTTTTCCGAACTGTTATGTCTCATATTTGCTTTCGTTTTGAGCAATTTTTCATCTCTTGGGCGTTCCCATATCAGAAATTTTTGTTCTGGTTGAAACACAATGAAATCATAGCTTAGTATAGCGCCGTCTATTGGATTCTGGGAATAACAATTCTGCAAAAACAAAAATATAGAAACTGTGTTAGTAATACGTGACATAGAAAAACAGACAGCGCTCATAGTTTTTTTTTTTTTTTTTTTTTTGTACATATTTTTGTAATGTGTCCAATAATTCTCGGACACCCTGTATAACACCGTATTTTCTATTTACGATAATAGCTGATTTTTGTCGAAATTGAGAACTTGTTAATTGCAATTTGATTTTGAAATGTGTTCATACGTGAATATTCTTTCTGCATTATTTATGCAATACTTTATGAGTTGAATCAAATGCCGTACCTTTCCAATAGCCATGTATTTTCCACCAACTTCCACGATCGCAGAGGGCATTGCTAGCTCAATTGATTTCTTTCATTTTTTTTTTAGAAGTGACAGCATTACATTTGCCCATCTACCTCCCTCCAATGCATTTGGTTTCATCCCATGGTTATTTTTTTGTTATGTTCAGGAAGTAAACAACTGTACCTGTGCATGAGACAACTGTCTGACATGAGACGATCCTGCCTGTGTTTCAGCATTTCGTTTTGGTTACTTCGACAGTATCCAAAATTTAAATCAGGGTAAGTTTGTCAGTAATAATTTTGCAAGATTACTTTATTTGCTTTGGCTTTTTAGTTTTTTTTTCATTTGTGTGTCAGAAAACATAAAACAAGTTGCATGCTTCTCTTTCCCATCTGCTGTTTGATACACTATATGTGTAATGATGGCAGCAAGTTGCTTGTGCTGTCTGCAAACATTTTACTGTTCTCAATTCTTGATATTTTGGCATACTGTTTTCTTGCATCAAAGGACTGGCTGTAGGGGTTTAGTTTTCTTTGGGGAGAGTTATTTAAGGCTAAATTTTTTTTGTCTTGAGTCTAAAATATAATTTTGAAGAAACTTATAAATAATTCATCTGACGTAATTTTAGGATGGTAATTAGTAAATAAAAAGACACATTAAGGATTTATATCTTTAGGTATGTTTTGCACTGTTCATTCTTTCAAAAGGCATGAATCCTTAATATTGCTTGTTTTAACGTATAATTGGAAGAGAAACAACTATATGCATCAAACTATTTAGCAGTGGCTACTATGCATTTATGATGTAAAACACTGTAGGGCTATTTTATCCATTAATAAGTGACAAGAAACAGTATTCTGAAACAACTAGCCAAATACAGATGGCAAATTAACTTGATTATCCACTTATATATATTTTTTTTATTTGTTGAATGCAACTGATCAGATCAACTTAGAGCTGGATTTAAAATGTAGTTTTCAACACCTGTTCAGTTAATATCATCAGTTGCAACGCAATTTGTATTGAAAACAGAATCAAAACCCCTTTTCATGCATATTTCTTTACTTTCAGTGTGACTAGTTTAACCAATATACACACTTGAGTTCATGCAGAAGAAGTGAAAATTCACATAATTCGAAAATTTTATATTCTTAGATTTCAATTCCTTAAAAAAATTGTGTGTGCTCAGTAAAAAAATGCAAACAAAATTAATTTCAGTAAATTTTAGGTTATGGTGTGAACGGACTTCAATGATGCTGCATGCTTTGGAAAGGCCTCGTGTTTTAATATTACCTCGGTGAGAGAGATTTTTGCAAATTTAATGGTAATACATCTTTTGGACACAAAACATACAACTAAAAATATTTTCTGTGGTCAATGAAATTGCATTACTTTCATGCAGTCAATGATAGGAAATGTGAATATTTTTCTGTGCTGTCTTTAGCACAAAAGTGTACAGTATGCAAAATTTTTGAATGAAAACAGGTTTTCTGTGGTATTTTATGATATTAACACTGATTTTTGCTGACACAATTTATTTGAAGTATCTGCAAAATCAGCCAATAATTTAGAATGTATCTGCAAAATCAGCCAATAATTTAGAATGTATCTGCAAAATCTGCTAATAATTTGAAAACTATCTGCGTACGTCTACATTCTGCTACTCTAACCATAACACACAGCTTTGTTAAGTACAGTGTATTAACAGATAGTGTAACTTTTAGATCATCCTGCACAGACACACACATACACACTTTTGCAAGTGGATGAGGTCAGAATATTTTTATATGTGAAATATAAATAGAATGAAAATACCAACATTTACCACAATAAAAGGTTTATTATGCATTGACTATAGTTTCGCAGAGCGTTTGGCTCAACATCATCAGGATGAATGGAGCATAAACATTCAAATCATTGTAACATTTTGTAAACATTCAAATCATTGTGAAAGATTTTCCCAACAGACGGAAGGCCTTGCAATGGGCAGACCACTGTCGCCTATTTCATGCAAAGTCTATATGTGTCACTTTGAGGACAAACTCTTTCAGCTTGTCACATTTGATCTGTAGATTCGATATGTAGATTATACTTTTATTCTCTGGAATAGCATGAACTCGGAAATACCTAAATTAGTTGAACTTATCAATTAAATTGATCCTCATACAGTACATATGTGAGACTGAAAATAATGGCTGCTTACCATTCTTTGACGTCCTTGTGCCACGCTCTGAAGGATACTTTAGTACAGCAGCTTATCGAAAACCATTTGCTGTTCCCTTACTCCCACATGCAAAACCAAATCACCCATGGAAACAAAAAAATCTCCGCCTTCTACACATACGTATATCGGGCAATACACATATGCCCCACTTGCTCACGGTAGTCGTTAAACCTCCAATAAGAAAAAAATAAAAAAACAACAACATATGCTCCACTGAGGATTCCTTGCAGAAAGAGCTTGATTTTCTTAAACAAATTGCAGTACACAGAGGATATAGCCTTTCCGTTATAGATAAAGCTGTCCAAAAATTTAGGAAACTGAAACCAGTCTGCTCGCTCATGCCAATAGACCTCGCAATACGAGAGAATTCGGCGGTTATCCCTTTTGCTCCTCAGATTTGCTTTGGAATTTCAAAAATTCTCAAAAGTTTTAATTTCAAAGTGGTTTTTGAACCCATAAACAAGATAAATTTTTACAGATCAAAAGACTACGTCGAAGACATAAATTCCTGAGGAATTTATCAGATACCTTGTGAATGTGGACTTTCATGTATAGGACAGACCCGCAGGGCTTAAGTTTCTGTGTGAAGGAACACAAGGCTTGCGTACAGAACTGTGAACTGAAGAAGTCATCTGTAGCCCAACATTGTCACAAAAATAACCATAAATTTTTGTTTGGAAACGCTACGCTTATTGATAAATCTGATTCGACTGTCAAGCTTAATGTATTAGAAGCTTTCCACATATACCAGAACTCTTCATGGCTTGTCACCAACATGACATCAACTCCATTTCTTTCAAGCGAGTGGAATCAACTCACGAAAAACCGTGACTGACCAGAACTTTGATAATGTCACAATGATTTGAATGTTATGCTCCATTCATCCTGATGATGCTGAGCCTAACGCTCTGCGAAACTATAGTCAATGCATAATTAACCTTTGATTGTGGTAAACATTGGTATTTTAATTCTATCTCACCACCACAAGTTCTATAGTCACAAATTATATATATGTGAAATATAAATCTCTTCTGTTAAAAATGTTCATACCAAATTGTGATCTTAGTTTTTCATAATGAAAATGAAAAGCCTAATGCAGAGTATATTAATGTAAATAAATTCTATAACAAATTGAAATAGATTTAAACTAATGAAAGCTTCAAGAAGAATGTGATGAAGTAAGTGAAACTTTATTCCATTTATACATTGTTGCTAATGTAAGAAGGTTCACAGCTACAGTATATTTTGGTAAAGTAAAAATAAACGATCTTTCTGTGAAAAGAAATTAGGTTTCTAGGTGAAAGTGTACTAATATAAATGGTTACTAGATGTGGATGTTTTTTGTGTTCATTTATAGTTTTTATGTACTTCATCATTCTAAAATTAGATTTTGAATAGATTCAATAAAACCACACACACATCCAGCATTTTTTTCAGATTCTGAAATGTCTTGCATTTACTTTTTCTGTGGAAAGGGGTGTTCTGTCAGAACTAAATAACGATAAAAAAAGTTGATAATCAGAAAAGTTCGTTAATGCCCTTTTTCTATTCTTTTCTGTCCAGCAGCCCAGATGAAAAGAAATATTTATCAATCAAAATATCAAACCCTTTGAGCTTTTACACAGGAATTTTTCCTCAGCAAAGTTATCTAAAGTTAGATTCGTAATACTTTGAAAATTCTTTTTGCTGACTATCACAACAAACATTTTCTCTTCAGCTGTTTTTGTAGTAGTGTCTATACGAAAAATAATAATTGAGGTCTCAGAGATCCTAAACAAAAATATATTTAAATTGATTAACAGAACATGGCTTCAATTAATTACTTCACTGTGTGTACAAGGGAAGCTTTAATTCGTAACCATTTCTATGATATTTAACATCATGTGTGTGCATCAAATTGCAACAATCTCTGATGCCTGATTGCCTGTGAATACATAAGTAATTTCTTTGTATTGTACAAATGAAGGCAGGAAATAGAATAGTGGTGAAATATTGTGCATTAAGATTCTGTGAAAGCTTTTGGTAAACTTAGCCCCCAGAAAGAACATGTATGAAGTGCAAATATTATTTTTCTCCCTATACTTGTTAAACTGCAGGTTTAAAAGCATACCAGTTTGCTTCCATAATAGAAAGCTTGATTTGTATTGTTTATTTTTCAGTAATGCCATTTAAAAAAAGGCATCAGTGAAATTATTTCCTTCATAGAAAACATACACAGTTGTATCAGATTAATATGACCACCTACCTGATAATGGGAATAACCACCCTTGGCCTGGATGACAGCTCGGCGAGACGGAGTAGTATGGACACAATGAGGCCCTGGAACATTGCCCGAGGCACATGGCCCCATCGGGACTGCAGCAGAGCACGAAGGTCCTGGAAATGGCATGGTTTGTGAGTCAGCACGTCAAACCTGTCAATCCAAAAAGTTCCACAAGTTCTCTATGGGATTGAGGTCGGGCGATTTCACCGGCCAAGGGAGAACAGAGACACCACTGTCATGTTCCTGGAACCAGTCATGCACCCCCTTAGCGACATGACAGGGCACATTGTCCTGTTAGTAGACACCATCACCACCAGGGAAAACATCTAACATGAAGGGATGCATGTGGTCAGCGAGGATGGACAGGTAGCCATTGGTGTTCAGGGACCCATCCAATAGTACCAGCAGTCCCAGGTCATACCAGGAAAATATATCCCAGACATGCAAACTGCCATTGCCAGCCTGTACTTGGCCAACAAGCGTGTCCGGGTGTTAGTTCTCATGTGTCTGATGTTCTATCGCCACTGCCAGTCACTTCTGTGGAGTAGAAACGTCAATTTATTTGAGAAGGCAACCTTTTCCCACTCTTCCACTGTCCAATGACAGTAATCCCATGTGAACTGCAGACCTTGTCGATGGACCTAGGTTATCATGGGTGCCTTGACGGAGCGTTGACTCCAGAGACCCATGTGTGAGAGGATTGGCTGTACTGTTATTGGGGACACGTACCTGGGTGCCCCAGTGTGCATTTGCGTGGTCAATTGCTGCACTGGTGCGCATCAATTGCCCTTTACCAGTCAACGGAGGCGACGTTCTCCATAGGGGTCGATGGCTTTGGGCTCCACAGTTATGGCGTCGGGAGATATTCGGTGTGCCAGCGGTCCATCCTTAGTACACCCTTACTACAGCACCTTGCAAACAGCCCGCAAATTGTGCTGTTTCTGAGATGCTTTTACCTTTGGTGTGGTAGCCAATTATCATTCCCTTTGAACATCTGTCAAATCACTGCCTCTGTCCATTGTGTTTACTTAACACACTATGGCTCATCTGTCCTGACCGGCCGCTTATATCTCCATGTGGTCGTCCTTGTCACATGCACTCTGTGACACGCCTGGGTGGGTACACTAGTTTGTGATGAATTGTCCAAGCTGGGCCCAAGTTCAGCTCCTGGATATGGCACAGGTGATGTGTTTTACTATCTTACAGCATTGACTGTCTTTCCTAAAACCACTTACCAGTGGTCCTTAATTAGGGATGGAAAACTGTTTATATAGCCCTCAGAGTTCCTTAAGTGGTCATTAAGAACCTTAAAACAAGCTCGGAACAAAAGTATAAATTTTTTTCTGGTGTATTGTATGTACAGCAGGGAAGGCTGATGATACATTGGGATGGGATGGGATGGGAAGGGGGGAGGTCATTGTTCAAATGGCAAAGTACATTCATTCATGAATACAAATACAAGTTTTGCTTTGTGTTTTTATTCTTTTTATGAATATTTCACGACCCAATGATTTCTCCAGCCGAAACGTGAGGGGGGGAATTAGAATATGAAAAAGAGGAGAAGGATGAAGGAAACTTTGGAAGGGAAAAAATAAATAAATTGCATTTTCAGAATTCGTTCAGTGGTGGCTAAGTGTCAGGGTCATTATCACTGGAGGAAACATAACTTCCAATAGCATGAGAAAACGATTTTTTAGTTTACTATTCTGGTTTTTTTTTTCATGAATACATGCAATGGCATCAAGGAGTTAATGCCAAATTTTGGCCCTTTCTTCTCCATCATTAATCATGCATTCTCCTTTGCTGGTGCTCAGAGGTAACCTCTTCTTAACAGGATGAACAGTCAAACATCCCTACCCCTACTCAAAAACCCGTAGATTCCTGCCGATAAACACTTTTCCCACACATGCATCGAAAAACTCGTACTGAAAAACAATCCACAGTAAGAAGTTAAAAGCTTTCTCTCTCTCTCGTACAAAAAAAAAAAACCTCTTTAGTACTGTTCTACATCACCTAGAAGAATGTTTAGCTAAAACATTCCCATGACAACACTTCTTTGTAGGAGTATGAAATTAACCAACTGGAACTTTTTTAACAGCAGTCTAACATATGTCATAGTCAACTACCTAATGATGATGAAATGTTTTATTCATATGGCAAACTGTGCTTTTGCCCCCCCTTTTTCACGTTCTTTTACATTTCATGTTTCTCAAATAATAATAATAACATTAATAATAATGCTCTAAACAATGTAGGCTAGACTAAAATCATGCTGTAAGAACATTACAAGTGTAGCTTTCGCCATCTTTACATGATATTTCAGAAATGATTAAAACATTGAAATTCTAAAATTTAATGATAGTTAAAATCACGAGTTCTTTCAAAACACTTTGCGTTGCACCATCAGGTAAAATGACATACAAGCACAACAGGGAACACTGTTTTATAGACATCAGCCATGGGGTTCAAGAAATGCATGCCCACAGCTACAATCAAGATCTAATCTCATTAATCGCAAGGCGTTTTGAAGGATCTGATGATTTTAACTATAATTAAATTTTGGAATTTAAATATTGTTTTAATCATTTCTGAAATATCGTGTAAAGACGGTTAAAGCTAAACTTTTAATAATACTTTTTCTGACCCTTAGCAGCAGCAAGTCTGGTGCCCATATGGCAGAGAATCATTGGCACAGCTGTTCCTACAGATTCATTTCCAGAAGGAATTTTTTTCAGTTATCCATTGTTCATGGTGTATCAGTGCAATTTTGCTTTTTTTAAATTACATGAATATACAAAGCAAAATATTTGTGCTTATAATGAAATGCAAAAGGAATTTCCATAAACCACTGAAAATAAAATTGCAGATAATTTACGATAGCATCAACTTTCCAGGGGAACTTTGCTTGCCTTGTGGGGGAAGATGCTGAGCTTCCTCTGGCTCCCTGCTAGCTATAGCCCTGATGTACAGTCAACTCAAATCTTTTTTTATATTTACTGTTGATACTATGTACTTAACGTAAAATTTATTTAAATGAAATTACTCTTTTCAGATACTATAACTATTGTTTATAGCCGTATGAGTTGCTTGTGGTGGCTAAAACCACCACAAAAGAGGAAGGTTTGATTTGACAGCTGTTACATTCTAAATTAACTGGTCATAGTCCAAATACCTAGAAAGATATCAATTGATGGTGCAAAACTAGTTTGTTTGCTAGTGGTAAAGGAAGCATATTTCCAATAAATATTGCAATGAAAAGAAATAAGAGAGTTGGGATTAATCTGATTTTCAATTTTTTTTTTTATTGGTGCTGTTTGTTTTGTGCCCCTCCAATCTGAATACCTTCGGATGAATGACAGGGAAAAGGTGATGTGGAATAATTGCATGCCGACGCTTTTGTACTGGTCATGTTGGGTTTTAAAATACTGTGCCATTCATTTTTAAAGCTTGTATGGATATTGGCTGGTTAAAAAATACCTCTCATAAATATTTTTTGCAAATTATTTAAGACACTTTTTTTCTGTGCAAGAAATGGGTTATTTATATTAGAATAATTCTTGATGTTCACATATCACGCATAAGTTATGTAAAAATTACAAGTGGTGGGACCTTTCGATAGTGACTTCTACCTTCATCAACCATGGAATGAAACATGTGGTATAAGCATTAGTTGTTGCCAGATTTCAAAATAGCTTTACAAATGATAAGTATGTTAAAAGGTGCATCTGTATTGCAGGTGTTAGGAGTACAGAAGTTTCAATGCTTTTGCGGTACCAGAGGGCTTTTCGATTGCTGAACGGAGCGATACATTTAACATTTTGCCAATCGGGAATCGCGGACGTATCGCTGATAGTTAAAATTGAAAGGGCGGGGGGGGTAGAAGGGTTGCTTTTCTTAGCATCAGCGATATGTTTCACCAATCACAGGTTGATGCTTCGTTAAGTAAGCTACCAATATAGTGGGTAACGCTGTGGAAGTGTTGACAGGGATAGAGTAGATACCTTGTAACTCTAGGGGTTTATTGGGATCTCTGTCATTAAGGATAAAGTTAAGAAGATGTGGAGGTGGTTTAACAGCAATCCTGTAGCCAAAAGACTTGAAAATAGAGCAAACTTTGTGAGTGAAGGCCAGGCTAAAGGGCAAAGTGCCAACAAACTGAGTGGTGGAAAGTTCAGGCAGTAAACTAGTAGATCTATTCTGTGATTCAAATTTTTTAATTAGCCTATGTGCTAAGAGAGGTGGAAAGCCATGTAATTTGCCAATGTTGATGATCTGATATTTGTTTTTTGAAGAGCTGAAGGGCTGTTACAAATAAGGTTAGCTCTGTGGATGTATGCCTTTAATACAGTCAATTTGTATTTTCCAAAGGTGCAGGAGTGGTAAGGGATGATATTATGGGTGGCAGAAGGTTTCCTGTAAACAGAGGGACCAAGTGAGAAGTCTGGGTTGATGTTAACATCCAGAAAACTAATGTCAATCTGTTCTTGATACGAGAATTTTATATGAAGGAATTTGGAAGTTATAGAGGATATAAGTTCAAACAGAGAGTGTTTCTGAAAATATTCTAATGTTTCATGTGTTACGTGTTTCACTGCCAATTATTCTCACTAGGGTTATTTATGTTAAAACAACAAAGCATTTTCAACTTGACTACCTTGGATTTTCATGAAACTTTGCAGTTTTGTTAGCAGAAACAAGGCGTGATTGTGTGTTAAGTTTTCAGCGATATAATTTTTTAATTAACAAACTGATGAAGTACAAAAAAATTAGAAAATCTGCCAAATTCTTACATTGGAGAAATATAAATCAAGTTAACTTTACCGCAGAGTAAGAAAATTGGTCTCTCTTAAGTGCCTTTTTTCAGGCTTCAAAATGATACTTTAGTGCACAATTTTTTTATTTTAAATTCAGTGTCATGCAATATTAAATTTGATGTTGAGTATCTCAAAAACTGGAATTTTGATTTTTTTTATTTGTGTAAATACCCTAGAATGATAATTTGCCATAAACTGTGAGTTAGCTACTGAAAAATATTACAATTTATAGGGAATAAAAAAACTACATGATGGGGTCAACATGTGACAAATATGTTTAGGAGAAAACTAGGTAATCTTAGGGAAAATGTAAAATCTGCTCAGTCAGTATCATGAAAGGAATATTTTAGCAGTTTCACTTGAAATCACAGTATGCATTGTAAAGTGTTGATTGTTAACATAATAAAGGCTTGAAACTTTGCACTGATCAGTGAATAATTTAAATCATGTTAAAAGCATTTAATTCCTAGAACCATGGTAATATTACAATGTAACTAAAGAACAATATTTGTATTATAAGTAAAGCAGGGATTAGAGTTGTCCTGAAATTCTTGATTTTTCTTTTTCGTGTCCTGAAAAATCCTTAGATTTTACCATTTTGTTCTGAAATTTTGAAGATATAATAATTCACTCTTAAAATTTGACCTGTCTTCTTTTTTTAGGCAGCTACAAATAGCAACAGTGAAAAAAGAACTTGCCCTAGATTAGAATGTTATAACTACCACTTGCAATACTTCCCACTTCTTCTCCTCCACAAGCAATAACAGGGAACAATAGTTCCTGCCAATAAAAGTATCAGCATTTCTAATAATGGGCCAAAGTCTGGATATTAGTTTCCTCAAAACATGATGCTCCAAGCTATAATGGCAGTGTTTCTCTAAATAGCAACCTAAAATTTGTTTATGTGTAATTCGATAAGTTTTCATTGGATTTGAGTAAAAATTGAAGGTTAGCCTTATATAATCTAGTTACAGAATCTATAAAACTCAGAAGATGCAAATATCTGTAAATATTGGTTCGAGATTCCAGATATTAAAGATTCAGCTGGTGGGTCCTTATTACATCATCATATACATATCACTAAGCTGTTCTCTGGGATTCAGAGGTTAGCTCCACAAAGAAAAAACAGATAATTTTTAACTGATTGCTGTTGCTGTATCAAACTTCTCCAAGCAGGTCTAACACTATTGCCTGCTAGCATACAGCTGGAAAGGAGCTTTTCATAAAACAATTGCATTGTTACAAAGGAAAGAATTTCTTTTGGATTCATGCATCCACTCCGTATTGTAACGTATACTCTATATTCACTTTCCTTTTGATTTTACCATCTCTGGTTATTTTATTTTACTATGTAAATTATCTTCTTACTGAACGAAATATTATTTCACCCGCTGAATGAGATCTGGCAATGAGTGTAAGTCATGACGTGGTGGTAGCTAGTATATAGGCGCGTTCATCGAGACTTAGGGAGAGCTTTTGTTGTTGTTATGAGAGAGCGTTGTTGTTTACGAAGAGCGTTTGTAATACGAGGAGAGATTGTGTTGTTATGAGGAGAGATTCTTCATTATTGTAAAACAAGTTGTGTGTGTGCTTTAGATGACCAAGAGTCTTATAATAAAAAAGTTGCCGTAAGTTAGTCTTTCTCAATTCATAGTTTTTGTCAGACCTCTGTCTGGCTGTTAGGTTTATAACATTAATTTATTACCATAAATAACCAGCGTTAAGACTTTATTTACGTTCGTAATTAACTAGTAACAACACCCTTTTGAATTCACTATTTTGAAGCTTAGTACAAGTATATCATTAGCTAGCTGGTAGGAAGAGAATCATTCATATTAATTAGCTTAGCGGAAAGCAAAATAAAGCTAATTCATTATAGTATGTCTGTAACGATGCAATCTGACTGCATAAAACCTCCATTAATTCCATTCCAATTCCTAAACAGCTCTTGAATTATGTGAAGCAGTCCCATGCTATATATATATGCTTCATACTTAGAACAGCTAAAGGATAAAGAAAAGTGAGAAAAAGAAATGGAAGGCAGATAAAATAGCTGATTTATGGAATGCAGAAAGGTTCTTAGTGATCTAGCAAAATGCGTATATCACGTTACCGGAATTGCCTTTTTTTACTGTGATTATAACTAAGAATATTTCTATAGATACTAGAGAAACAACCTGGCATACAGTACATTTTAACGGGTCTGGTTCATTTGCCCGACGTTTACTTCACCGAAGGGTCACTTGACCGAAAATCACTTCACCGAAAAAATTGTTTCACCGAAAGATCACTTGATCGAAGCGTTCATTTCACCGAAGGGTCACTTGATCGAAAGGTACATTTCACCGAAGGGTCACATGATCGAAAAGTTCATTTCACCGAAAGGTCTCTTTACCTAAAAGTTCATTTCATCGAAAGGTCATTTCACCGAAGGGTCAGTTTATCGAAAACGCTAGATTTCATTACAGGATCTGTTGAAGCATGGTGCAAGTTTGACAGACAGACCACCGAAACGTTAAGGGATCATACTCAAATTGCACTTTTGATTTCTCCGTGTCACAGAGAACGCAAAGATTTAGTTTTAAGGCAAAAATAATTAATTTTAAGTCCCTATGCCTCGGCCTAGGCCTTTTTAGCAAGTTTTATCATGTTCATACGTTTTTCATAAAAATCATGTTCAGTGCTCATGTTCATAAATAGTTTACATGAAAAGTCAAGTTAATAACGTTGCACATTTATTCAGGCAAAAAAGAATCAATATTAGGGCCGTAGGCCTCGCTTAGGCCTTTTAGCAAATTTTAACCGTGCGTGCTCATCTTCATAAGGTTTACATAACAACTCAAGTTAATGATGTTGTACACTTATTTAGGCCAAAAGAATCAGTCATAAAGCCCACGGCCTCGGCTTAGGCCCTTTTAGAAAATTTTAATCCTGCATGCTCATATTTATAAGGTTTACATAAAATGTCAAGTTAATAATGTCGCACATTTATTCAGGCAAAAAGAATCAATATTAGTGCCGTAGGCCTCGCTTAGGCCTTTTTAGCAAATTTTAACGGTGGTGCTCATGTTCATAAGGTTTACATAAAAAATCAATTTAATGATGTTACACATTTTTTCAGGCAAAAAGACGTAGGCCTCGCTTAGGCCTTTTTAGCAAATTTTAACCGTGCGTGCTCATGTTCATAAGGTTTACATAAAAAATCAAGTTAATGATGTTACACATTTTTTCAGGCAAAAAGAATCAATTTTAGGGCCCTAGGCCTCCGCTTAGGCCTTTTTAGCAAATTTTAATCGTGCCTGCTCATATTTATAAGGTTTACGCAAAAAGTCAAGTTAATAATGTTGCACATTTATTCAGGCAAAAAAGAATCAGTCTTAAAGCCCTAGGCCTCCGCTTAGGCCTTTTTAGCAAATTTTAATCGTGCGTGCTCATATTTATAAGGTTTACGCAAAAAGTTAAGTTAATAATGTTGCACATTTATTCAGGCAAAAAAGAATTAATATTAGGGCCGTAGGCCTCACTTAGGCCTTTTTAGCAAATTTTAACCGTGCGTGCTCATGTTCATAACGTTTACATAACAACTCAAGTTAATGATGTTGTACACTTATTCAGGCCAAAAGAATCAGTCTTTAAAGCCCTAGGCCTCGGCTTAGGCCTTTTTAGAAAATTTTAATCCTGCTTGCTCATATTTATAAGGTTTACATAAAATGTCAACTTAATAATGTCGCACATTTATTCAGGCAAAAAGAATAAATTTTAGGGCCCTAGGCCTCCGCATAGGCCTTTTTAGCAAATTTTAATCGTGCGTGCTCATATTTATAAGGTTTACGCAAAAAGTCAAGTTAATAATGTTGCACATTTATTGAGACAAAAAAGATTCAATTTTAGGGCCCTAAGCCTCGGCTTAGGCCTTTTTAGGAACTCTAAACGAATTTCGCGAAAACGTTCCATGTAAGCCAAGCGAGAATTGTGCTTTAATTTGAAGAAATTAATTGCCGATGATCCGAGGTACACTTGGTTTGAGGGAACTGTACCCCGAACTTCCGTAGTATTATATTCTGTGCCGCTGGAGTCTGTCAGTGTATCCAGGATGTTCCCCTTGAAGTGTCTGCGAAGTCCGTGAGCTTTGGGAGGGAGCTTTCCCCCAAAATGTTAAAATGGACGTAGAGCTGTAAACATTAGAACCTTGCTTTATATAATGATTCTGTACACGATCGCGAATTTTCAGGAGGGTGGGACGAATTCACCCTCCCCCAAGTTTCTAAGAGCGCAGACAGGTGTTCAAGGTAAGGGATTTGCTCGCAATTTCTATGCTTCATGTTGTGTTTAGTGCCAAACTATGTATGCCCTTCCCCCTCCCCCAGAAATTTGGTGAAGTCTGTAAAAGGGATACGAGGTGCTTGGTTTTGAGGGCTCTACCCCCAACTTCCGTAATTTTATATTCTGGACCTCTGGAGTCGGTCATCAGTGTATCCTCGATGTTACCCCTGAAGAGCTCTTGGAAACGGGGGGGGGGGGGGGTTCAGTTTCACTCCACATTCCTGAAAATTTGTGGTCGTGTACAGAATCATTATATAAAGAATGGGTCTAATGTTTACAGCTCTACGTCCATTTTAACATTTTGGGGGAAAGCCACCCCTCCCCCCAAGATGACGGACCTCGCGGACGCTTCAAGGGGAACATCCTGGATACACTGACAGACTCCAGCGGCCCCGAACATAATATTACGGAAGTTGGGGGTACACCCTCCCAAAACTAGGTGTACCTCGGATCCTCGGCAATTTTTTTCTTCAAATTAAAGTGCAATTCTCGCCTCGCTTGGCTTACATGGACCGTTTTCGCGAAATGCGTTTGGAGTTCCCAATTCAGTTCTCAATATATGCCCAGAAACGGCAATCTTTAACCCCCCCCCCTCTTGATTTTTTTAACTTGACATTTTATGTAAACTTATGAACAAGCAAGATTAGAATTTTCTAAAAACGCCTAAGCTAAAAAAAAAAAAAAAAAAAGGCCTAAGGGCAATAAAATTGATTCTTTTTTGCCTGAATAAATGTGCAACATTATTAACTTGACATTTTATGTAAACCTTATGAATATGAGCACGCTCGATTAAAATGTTCTAAAAAGGCCTAAGCTGACCTTGCGCCCTAAAATTGATTCTTTTTTGCCTGAATACATGTGCAACATTATTAACTTGACTTTTACGTAAACCTTATGAATATGAGCACGCACGATTAAAATTTGCGATAAAGGCCTAAGCCGAGGTCTAGGGCCCTAAAATTGATTATTTTTGCCAGAAAAATGTGTAACATTATTAACTTTACTATTTATGTAAAGCTTATGAACATGAGCAAGCACGATTAAAATTTGCTAAAAGGCCTAAGCGAGGCCTATGGCCCTAATATTGATTCTTTTTTGCCTCAATAAATGTGCGACATTATTAACTTGACATTTTATGTAAACCTTATAAATATGAGCACGCAGGATTAAAATTTTCTAAAAAGGCCTAAAACGAGGCCAAGGGCTTTAAGACTGATTCTTTTGGCCTGAATAAGAGTACAACATCATTAACTTTAGTTTTTATGTAAACCTTATAAACATGAGCACGCACGGTTAATATTTTCTAAAAAGGCCTAAGCCGAGGCCTAGGGCCCAAAAATTGATTCTTTTTTGCCTGAATAAATGTGCAACATTATTAGCTGGACATTTTACGTAAACCTTATGAATATGAGCACGCACGATTAAAATGTTCTAAAAAGGCCTAAACCGAGGCCAAGGGCCCTAAAACTGATTTTTTTTTTTTTTTGTCTGAATAAGTGTGTTTACATAACAACTCATTAACTTGAGTTGTTATGTAAACTTCATGAATATGAGCTCGGGGGATTAAAATTTGGCAAAAAGGCACAGGTCTATCTATGACTTATAATTAATGTTATATTTCGAAAAACCTACTTATGGGGAGGTGTTTAAAAGAAATTAAAAGTGTATTTTTTATGCAATCCAATAATGTTTAGGTGACCAGTTTTTTAAAAACCAGCACCATACTCCAACAGATCTATAACAACAAAATTCTAAGTTTTCGATAAACTGACCATTCGGTGAAATGATCTTTCGATATAATGAACTTTTAGGTAAAGTAATCTTTCGGTGAAATGAACTTTTCGATCAAGTGTCCTTTCGATGAAATGAACTTTTAGGTGAAGTGATCTTTCGGTGAAATGAACTTTTCGGTCAAGTGACCCTTCGGTGAAATGTACCTTTCGATCAAGTGATTTTCGGCGAAGTGATTTTTGGTCAAGTGACCTTTCGGTCAAGTGAACGATACCCCATTTTAACATAATGCTTTATATGATATCCGAATAAGTTACAAGTGCAAAGCCTGTTAGTGTATATCCATAAAAATCATTGTATACAATTGTGGCAATGGAAAAAGTGGTGAAATGTAATTACATTAGCACATACTACTTCTCAGTACCACCTCATACAATCTATAACTTTTGTGTTTGTAAAAAGAACACATATTTTAGGGGAGGAGAAATAACACAAATGAATAGCAGTGTTGGATTTCACATAAAATATATGTGTTTCTGTAAATATACTTAAGAGGAAACCAGACTATGGGAGAAGATCAGTTCTCTATTAAACAAGTGATTTGCTCTTAAACCTGCAAATGCAAATTGTGATTTTTTATTTTTTTATTTTCTAAGCATGTTTGTCCTAAATTTTATTTTTAAAAAGTGTCAAATTTAATTTTGCTATCCATAATTTCAAATATCTTAAGTCATTGTTCAGAGTGGCATATAAAGCTTATTTGTTTGTCTTTTTTAATTTCAGGATGCTGTGGAATTCATAGAAAAACTGCAGAGTGTGGAAGAGTATGTTTTACCCTATGCGATAGTACAAATAGAGTGGAAACAAACAGCAGATGCTGCTGTTCTGTTCCAGGGAATTTTATCGCTATTGCCCAGACGCTGTCACTGTTAACTGTGCTGCTAACATTTTACTACACATTTGAACTGAACTACCTAAAATATATATATATATATATCATCATCATCATTGTCAACCATTATCAATCCACTGTTGGACGAAGGTCTCCCCAAGTTTCCTCCACAACGGTCTGTCTTGTGCCAGTCTCCTCCATGTCACCCCTGCATACTTTCGAATTTCATCCACCCATCTCCCATGTGGTCTTCTTCTGGGTCTTTTCCTGTCCCTGATCTGTCCTTCTGGCAGTATGTCCAGCCCATTGCCATTTCAGGGATTTAACTTTGATCATGATGTCTTCCACTCTTGTCATTTTTCGGATCCACGAGTTCCTCTTCTTATCTCTCCTGGTTACACCAAGTATGCACCTCTCCATGCTACTTTGAGTTGTCTGCAGCCTTTGTATGTCTCTTTTAGTTAAGGTCCACGTCTCTGCACCATACGTAAGCACTGGAAGGATGCATTGATCAAACACTTTTCTTTTAGTACATAATGGCATATTGCTCTTGAAAATTATGCTGTTTCTTCCAAAAGCTCTCCAGGCAAGTTTCGTACGCCGATTAATTTCTTCATCAATGTGACCCTCACTTGATATCTGCTGTCCAAGATAAACATACGTGTCTGTTATCTCCAGCTTTTCTCCATCAATCGATAAATCTTCATTTCTTGTAAAAGCATTGAACATCACTTTTGTCTTCTGAAAGTTCATTTTTAATCCCACTTCTTTACTCTTGTCAGCAAGTTCCTGGATCATACTCTGCAGCTCTGATGGGCTAGTTGCAAAAATGACTACGTCATCAGCAAAACGAAGGTGGGTTAGATAATCTCCATTAATCTTTATCCCCTTGTTTTCCCAGCTCAGTGACTGAAAAACACCCTCCAATGTGGCATTAAAGAGCTTCGGAGATATGGTGTCACCTTGTCTCACTCCCTTTCCAATTTTTATGTGTGTTGTATTTTCAAACAGCCTAATCTTTGCACTTGCATTTTCATAGATGTTATTAATAATATTAATGTATGCATCTTCAATACCGCAGGTTTTCAGAGCCATTGTAACTGCTGATGGTTTCACCGAATCAAAGGCTTTTTCATAATCGATAAAAGCCATGCACAATGGAAGTTCATATTTCCTCGCTCTTTCAATTAGTTCTCTCAGCACGTGGATATGATCTATTGTGCTGTAGCCACTCCTGAATCCAGCTTGTTCTCTCGGTTGAGCCATGTCCAGTGTTACCTTCAAGCGGTGCGAAAGAACTTTAGTGAAGATTTTATTAACCACTGATAGGAGGCTGATAGGTCTGTAGTTCCTGAGATCCTCAATGTCACCTTTCTTATGTAGCAGGATCATTGTAGCGGTGTTCCAATCCTCAGGAATCTTTCCTTCATTAAGGCATCGAGTGAAAATTTGGGCGAGTACTGTTTCGATTTCTCCACTTGCTTCTTGTTTGATGTCTACAGTAATTCCATCTTCTCCTGGAGCTTTTCCCCGCTTCATGTTCTTGATTGCATGTGCAACTTCTGCTGGAAGGACTGGAGGAACTCTGGTACTGGTATCTTTCATGATGTCTGGAGTGCATGTATCATCCCTTTCATATAATTTGGAGTAGAAATCTTTCACTCTTGTCAAAATTTTGCCTCTATTTCTTGTTACAGAACCATCTTCTTTTCTCAGTGCCATAATCTGTTTTCTTCCCTTACTGAGATGTCCCTTTGCTATCTTTAGGCTTTGGTTGTTTTCAATTGCTTTCCTCACTAGTTCACAGTTGAATTTTCTTACGTCTTCAGTGATACTTTTTCGTACTGTCTTGCATAGCTCTATATATTCCACTTTGGAAGTCACATCTTCTTTAGTTGTCCTCATCTCTCTTCTTTTTTGCATCAACATTTTCGTTTTTCCTGATAATTTATTTACATGCAACTTGTTCTTAGACCCAGCTAAATTTGTTGCTGTTTCCATAAGAGCTTTGGTTACTTTTCTGTTAACTTCAGAGATGTCCACTTCTTCCAATGTTAGGCCTTCTAAAGCAGAGAACCTGTTCTTCAGTTCCAACTTGAAGGTATTATGGTGTTTTTTAAGGTTGGTTATGTCAATAGATTTTGTTTGTCCTATGAGCTTGCCACGTTCCAGTTTAGTGTTGAGGTGCATCTTACATCTCACCAATCTATGGTCACTACCTGTGTTGAACTTGTTCAGCACACTGCAGTCTTCGATGACGAATTTTTTGTTACACATAATAAAATCAATTTCACTTGTCGTCCCAATTGGATGTCTCCATGTCCATTTCCTGTGTGGCTTTTTCTTAAAAAAGGAGTTCAAGATGAAAAATCCTTCTGCCTCTGCAAACTCAACGAGAGTATTTCCACGCTGGTTTCTGTTGCCGTGACCGAATTTACCTACTGAAGTTTCATTCTGTTGCCGTTGCCCTATTTTTGCATTGAAATCTCCCATAATTATTTTCAAGTGCTGCTTACCTTTATTATTTAGATGACAAATTTCCTCATAAAATTCTTCAATTTCTTCTTCAGCATGACTTGTGGTGGGTGCATAAGTTTGAATAATCTGAGCCAGGTATCTTTTCGAGAGTTGGATAACAAGCCGTGCAGCTCTGTCAGAGGAACTTTCAACTTCTACAACTTTATCCTTCAGTTTCTTGTTTATTATAAATCCAACACCACTAGTTCTGCCAGTATCTGTCCCACGATAGTAGAAGAGATGTCCACTTTTCAGTTCGATGAGATCTTCTCCTTTTCTCCTTACCTCACTTAGCCCCACGATGTCCCACTTGATCCTTTGTAGTTCCTCTTCCAATTCAAGAAGCCTTGAATCAAAAGATAGGGAGCGTCCATTGTACGTTGCCAAGGTCAGCATCAGATGGCAGACTAGTCCGGTCCTCCGGGGATTCTTAGCAACCTCTGCCTTCATATATATATATATATATATATATATATATAGGTCAAAAATCAAAAAGGCTATCAGCTCATTATCATAAAACTGACAGAACAAAAAGAAACCCCATATGTTGTTTGGGAAACTAAATAAAGTCCTTATTAAAAATAAAAATGTCAATAAATTATTTTGCTGTATAGTGGACTGTTTGTGTTACATTTATATGAACATTTATTTTTCATTCCTATTAAAGCAATATGTTATTACTTTATGGTGAAAATTCCATTGGTAAACATAGTTCAAAATTTGCCCACAAACATCCAAAACATATTTCATCACTCAGCACTATTAATTTCAAAAGAATAAATTTAGCTTGAGCAATTAACTGTCTTAGATAAACGTTACCCATCCTTAAGAGAAGTTTCAAAATTATCATCAGTTTCCAGAAGCAAATATCTGAAATAAATTTCTAATCCACAATGCACACTTGGAATTCAGAGTTTGCTGACATGGTACACCTGTATTTCACAGCAATCCATTTTGTCAATGTGTTACCCAGAATGTGTTCAAAATACGTTTTGAATGTCCCCAATATGTTGGTAATGGGCTCCTAACATATTTTGCATGTATTCCCATTCAATTATGAATGTGCTCCTGATATGTTCTCAATGTGTTCTAAAATTTACACCCGATGTGTTCTAAATTCGAACACATTAAGAACACATCAAATGTGTTCTTAATCTAGCACAGAATGTGTTCTGATTGAAACACAATGGGAACACATTTCAGAAGGCATTTAAAAATGTGTTCTAATAGTAACACATTGGGAACGCATTTCATTAATGTGTTCTCAGCAAGAGCACATTGAGAACACATTAATGTGTTCCTAAACTGGAACAAAATGTGTTCTAAAACTTACTCCCAATGTGTTCTAAATAAGAATATATTGGGAACACATTAATGTGTTCTCAAAATATGTTCTTAAAATGTGTTCCAAATATGTTCTAAATAAGAACACATTAAAGTGTTCTTAATCTGGCACACATTGCGTTCTAAAATAAGGTCCTAATGTGTTCTTAATGTGTTCCAAGGATTTGCAGTGTAATTTTGTCCACATTTTCGGGGGTTTTGCTCGTGGACGGTCGCCCAGACGTCTCGTCGTCTTCCAGTGCCGTTCTGCTGCTCTTGAAGCGCGAGTACCACTCAAAACACCTCCCACGACTCATTGCTTCATTGCCATAAGCCTGCCGCAACATTTCATGCGTCTCCGTTCCCGATTTGCCGAGTTTGACGCAGAATTTGATGTTCGCTCACTGCTCTAGTTTGCAGTCCATACCAAAATCGCTGCTGTGTTCTGCACGTGGTCATCGAATATCGTGTAGCACAGCTCCCGATGTTCACAGGACAACGCCACTCGGCACAATGACTCATGAAGGTCACTGCCCTGGACCGCTGCTCGCACATCCGGGTACTGCCATCTGTTGGTGCACTACGTACCTAATCTCAAAACGTTTTGATCGCACTACGTATTGGATCGATACTGGGTTCTTTGGGTATCGGAATGTTGGAGCACCAATATGATATCAACTGCACTAGCTTAAACTCTGAATCAATGTCCTTATTACCTAAATTGGACAATTTCAAACATATAGGTTTCACTACAAACAAACGGGTCACTTTCTTTACCGAGAGTGTATTTAATATCTTGTATAATGATATGTGCTGTAATGAAGAATAACTTTCCAACGTTCCTCAACACTGGACAAATTGTGTTGAGAACTTGGTTCTTCCCAGCATTATTTAACATTAATTCCTTTTGCCGTTTTAATTTTGTGCCACTTAGTTATCTGGTGTACTACTTACGTCATTACGAACTGTTGTACCTTGGTCTTGTCAACTTGTGTTCAATCGCGTTGCGGCTTGTATCGTGGCACTTTTTAGCTTTAGAATGGGCTTGTATCGTGGCACTTTTTAGCTTTAGAATGGGCTTGTATCGTGGCACTTTTTAGCTTTAGAATGGGCTTGTAGCAAGACCGAGAGATCTCGCTTCTTTCGTACTTTTAACTGTATAGTGTTTTTAGTTGTAAATAAATTTCGTATTTACTAACACAATTTGACAATCTAAAAGTTTTGATATCGTGCTGAGACAGCGTATGTGAACTACTTTTGTCAAAAGGGCTACCAAAAAGTGCATAATAACCACGAGAAACCACGAAATTCGCGAAGCAAATTTTCTCCACAAAATCTTTTAAACAAATTTAACTTTGCGTTACTAATATATCTTGCTGTTAAATATCTGAAAACACGCGCACCTGTGCGCCAAAGCAACATCAGTTTGCAACGCATTGCGGCTAGGAAGTAAAAAAATCTTACAACTTCTAAAAAAAAAAAAAAAAAAAAAAACTTTTAACGCAATGCGTAGCCACACATGTTGCCCGGGCGGGCATCTCACATATCTATGCAGCTTCTCATGGGGAGAGAATAGCTCCTGCTATCCACGTGCGTGTATTGCACCAGAACGCCCTCTTTGGACTTACACAGAAAATAGTATTTAAGTTGTTTCTTTTCTTTTTCCCTTTTGAGCGTCTGTCAGGGCGTAAATAAGATTTTTTTGCTAACAGTTTAATGCATGCGCCGTGCAATCAAATCGCTCAAACGGCTGAAGAGCATTTACTATATCTGCTCCTTGATCTGCTACAAAGATAATCTCATCAATCGCCTCAGGTGCCCGACAAATTTGCAAAAATCGTCTTCGCAGTTCCTTTGTGATGTTTTCACCAGTTTTCCGTTCATCGCGAAAACCGCACGTGAAGAGCAGTCGGTTGATCAAATTCCACTGTTCATCGAAGTAATGAGCAGTTTCAGCGGTGTAAGAGATCTTTTTAAAATCATCCATCCACATATCCGTTGTTGCTGCGCAACGTCCTTTGCCTACTGCGTCGTTTACAGCTGGAATGATTTTATTCCGTAGCTCATCTGCTGATTCAGCTGTGTGCCTTGAAATCGTGGTTGGATGGGGTAGTACTTCAGCAGCTGACACATTTTCGGTTACGGAAGTTAGATTTCACGGTTACGGAAGTTATATCGGCAATCTAACTTTTGTAAAGGTGAAATCCACTTCGTGGAGATCCATGTCTTCATGCGAAATCCGCGGAATTCCCTCAAGCCATCGAGGTCGACTCAATTTCCTCACTTGAAAAAACGTCGCCGAAAAACTTTCCACACTACTGCAGAATCTCTCTACTATCACAAACTTCACAGCCATCGGTGTCCAGAACTTCTAATTTCTCTTTCTTTCTTTCAACTTCGAGCTGATGGTATATGTAACTTAAATCCCGCTCCTCCTTGATGCTCTTGACCATCGCCTGAAGCTGAACTGCAGAACCAATGGTCTTGTAAAAACGGTCAATCTCCTGCCTAATTTCAGTAATGATGTTGGATTACTCTCATTCTCATTACCTTGAACAGAAGCATTCAGAAGATTCATGAAAAAGATCTGAATTTTTCTCTTCGCCTTCGGTAACTTCTTTCCCCCGAATACTCAAAACCCGCTGAACCTCTTTCTTCGCCCGTTCCCAACCGCCGATCCCGTCATCGGTGACCGCCTCTGCAGTCTCCACCCTCCACCGAGATCGATTGAATTTGCGACAGCGCTTCAACATCCTACAACATGGAATGTTTAGGCGCCAGGATGTCGCAACTTTCTTCCTCGGTGCTGGTACACAGACGTCCATCACAACAATATTTTGATCCGAAATATGCAGCGGCTGCGCATTCGGTTCGGAGACCTCAGCTCCAGTTACCCACTCAAGCTTCGAGACAAGTAACATGTCGATCCTAGAAGTTTGGTTATTCCAACGCCAGGTATAACCCGGCACCTGCTGATAAAGGAAGCGCCACACATTCTTCAACTGCTGATTCCTTATCAAGTCCGTAAGGACCCTGCTATAAGGTTGCATGTGGTCATGAGTGCCCAGCCGGTCGATATGGTTATCGACCGCTGAGTTAAAATCCGCACCGACCACTAGAAAGTCGTCGCTCACTCTGAGAAAGTAAGGCAGCTAATCATAGAAGTTATTCCGCAGAGGGCGTTGCGATGGAACATACACGCACACAATCTTAATCGACGTCACTGCACTAATCACCGAGATAGTAACCACTCTGCCGTCCCCATCGGCCTGAAAATGAGTGATGCTATTTTTGTGCTGAGGCTTGTATATGATAGCCACTTCCGTGAAACCATCAGACCAGAGCGAGTACTTGAACCTTAGCCCCGTATTTCTACAAAAGGCGAAAATTTTTCTCAAGTCTTTATGGTGAGTTTCCTGCACCAAAAGAAAAACTAAATTCGAGTCCCCAAAGTAGCCCGCCAGCCACTTATGCTTCTGGACGGTGGGAAGACCGTGAATATTAAGAGTTCCGATACGGAGATCCGTACCCTGATGATTAAGGGCCATACTAACTTGTTTCTGAAAAGAGAAAGCAATAACGTTAATAGTGACAACAAAAACTCACACAAACTTCAGAAAAATGCTCAAGACCGGAGTGAGAGGAAACACCACATTTCCGTCGAGACACCGTTAGATTTAAGCTTTATCGTACCATTAAACAAATTATCAATGATAATAGTAACAGCCAAAATAAGATAAACAAGTTGTACAAATATGAAAGACAGCAAATTTTGGATTTATCAAGTTAGTAAATCATGCATTGTATTTTCCAACATACCAGAAATCATTACTCAAGTTATGAGGATAATGGCTGTGGAATAAATCTCGCTCCTTTGCCTTGACCTTTGACCCCATTCCGATGAGATTCAACAGAACCGGTTAAGTACTCCTCCGGAACAACGTGGCAAAGTTTTCTCTCAACCGAACTATTTTTACGCATGCTGTGACGAATAAGGGCAACGGAATGGATCCCGCTCCTATGTCCTGACCTTTGACCCCATTGCGCCTATTTTCAACAGGGTTCATTCTCAGGTGGTCCTCTACCACATAATAAAATTTCATCGAAATTGAACCATTTTTGCCAACTTATGGCGCATAAAGGCAATGGAAAACATTCCGCTCCTGTGTCCTGACCTTTGACCCCACTTTGCCCATTTTTAAAAGGGTTCGTCGCCAGGTGATCCCTGCCACATACTAAAATGTCATCGAAATCAAACCATTTTTACTGGAGTTATCGTGCGGACGGGCAGACAGACGGACAAAGCTGGAGCACATACGCTTCTTCGACCTACGGTTGGAAAGCGTTAAAAACAATCCTACGATTAGCATCACTGAAGCAGATAAGTCTTAAGAACTAGTTATTTTAGATCAGGCAACGTATGTTTAAAAAAAATGACATGGGCTATGGAAGAAATTGCAGTTGAAGTAACTCACAGCAGTGGCGTAACTACCATCCCCTCAGCTGCTGGAGGAGGGGGCAGGGAACTAAGGGGCGTACCGCAGCTTCCAGTTATAGTTGTTTGAAATAATTCGAACACACACAAAGACAAACAAACAAATAATCAACCCAAAGGTTCATATTTTCTTTTAGAATGCATTTAGCTTTGCTTAAACAAATGCCAAGTTTCACTTTTAAAGCACTTGATGTCCTACAGATTGAAGCTATTCGGCCCTGAGTTGTAATACGGCCTCTCTCTCCAATCGCCCTGTCTTTGCGCTGCTGAGGAAAAGCGCGAGGCCACATGGGGATTCATCCCCATGGAGGATGTCGGGAAACAGTCAGTCAGTCATTTAGGATTACGTACTCGAAAAGCGCCAACGTTTATTCACAGCAGCCGCAGATCTGCTGTGTACAAGAGGGTGATTTCTTCAAGTGATTTATTTCAGTTTGTACAAAGCAGTTACAGGTATTCTTAAATCTATTACTTAAAAAGTTAAAACTACAGAGCTCTAGGTACCGGCATTACTTTTCCAGACACTCTTTCTGACATCCTGACCCCCCCTTCCCTAACCACCACACACACACACATCACGAAAAATACATCCTTCCTCGTGCTTGAAATCCTGGGAAAATTACTGCGCTTATGGGTGCTAAAGTAAACCTTGCGGGGGGCTCACGTTGTGGCAGTTACGCCATTGGCTCACAGTGATCCAACAGATAAGCTATAGTGCCGGAAACAAATCATGCCTGGGATCCGTCGGTTCTCCAACCGCACCAGAACATGTACTGGAAGCCTCTTTATCAACAGCAGTACCTAAACACTGGTCTTGCACAACATTAGAGGAAGTGGTAGTGCACACATCCTTCACAAAACAAACATCATCATGAGCACTATTGCATTTCATACTAGTAACACTTTCCATTTTGAACTCACTGGAAACACTATCACAAGAATTAACGGATTTATTACTCAAAATAGCACTATCAACAATCATTTCATTCTGATCCTGACTAACACTTTGAAAAACACTTTTAGCATCAAGTTCCTTGCCCTCCCCAAAATATATTGTTCAAACAAGACTCAAAAGATCAGTTTAGTTTCAACTTTTATCAGAGACGTCGCTAGACTTCGAAATGAGGAGGGGCGATTGGTGGGTGAGCAATGTTTTTGCCCGGGCGAATTTGATAGCAATTTTATTTACAAAATTGTGAAAGAAAGAATTTGTTTTCATTTTTTCTGCAGACTGCAAAGGTATTTGATGAGTATGTACCCCATCCTGGGTACATACTCATTAAATTTGAAACTGTCTTGAAGTTTTCGCATTTTTTCGAATACAAAAGAATCTAAAGTTTGGAGTCATATTTAGCTAATATTAAGTCCATCTATTTTTATTAAAATTAGTTAAGTAAAAAAATTTACATACCTGTATACTAAACATGACACAATGCCACCAGCACCAGTAAAACGCCCTGATTAATAGAAAATTTCATGCCTAGGAGAAAGATTTTAAAGCAAATGTTTTCGTGGATTAGGGTTGAGGGGAAATGTTCAAGTTAATATGATTAACTTGCGCCTTTCCCCTCAACAGTTCAAGTTACTATGATTCCAACAGGCAGATGATACCTTCCCATCCTTAACTCCTTTCCTTCAAGCCTGCACTCACCTCTTCCAAAGCAGTCGCCGGCCATGTCTTTTCCCCTCATTGCCCTAGGACAGGCTTAAGATCGCTGGCATAGCTTTAGACTACTTTTCGTGTTGGAATCCCTTACTTAGTAGCACAAACAAACAGCAGAGCGATTAATGATAGCCTAGTGAATTTCTATTCACCTTCTTCATTCGCGCTTAATAATACTAACTTCAAAAAAAGTCTTATATTGAGGATTTGAACAAGTGGAGAACTGAATTTTCATGGCACTGTGTATGCCATGTTGATAACATTCCCACGGAGAGGGAAAAGCGCACTTTCTAGGGAGAAATACGTACGGCTACACAACGAAAAACACGAGAGTATTTGTTCCTTGACAAATTCCAGATTATATTTAAAGTTAAAAAAAATTTAAACATGGCACACCCTGAACGAGGGGGAGGGGCTAGAGCCCACCCACGCACCCCCTTGGCGACGTCCTTGACTTTCACTATTGTGTTGCGGTGCCTTCCGTCTCTCTCTCTCTCGCACAAACACACCACCTCACTGTAGACATCCCCAGTACCCCACTTCACACAACATGCTTGGCGTGGAATCTTTTTGTTGTCAACAAGCCTCAAAGTGTACAGATGGTAAAAACACTTTGAGTGCCTCTCTTCGCTTCTGCGATTACGCCCTGTGGCTGTGCTAGTTCATGGAAGTAAAAATAAAGCCAGCAAAACAGTTAAACAGACAGGGAAATCGGGAGACACGACTTTTTGTCATGCCTCCCAACCGTACGTTGAAGAAGGGTATTTGCTCCAGCTTTATCCGTCTGTCTGTCTGCCTATCAGCACGATAACTCGCGTAAAAATGGTTAGATTTCTTTGAAATTTTAGTATGTGGTAGGAGACAACCTGGGGACGAACCATGTTGAAAATGGACGACATAGTATCAAAGATCAGGACATAGTAGCGGGATCCATCCAATCGATCTTATGTGTCATAACTTACTTACAAATGCTTTGATTGCGACAAATTTTATCATGTTGTTCCGGAAGTACGCTGAACCGGTTGTGCTGAATATAATTGAAATGGGGTCAAAGGTCAGGCCACAGGATCGAGATATATTCCACAGCCATTATCCTCATAACTTAACTAAAAATGCTTGTATTGCAAAAAAAAATGTTGTTCCGGAGGTATTCTGAACCAATTCTGTTTAATATCATCGAAATGGGGTCAAAAGTCAGGGCACAGGAGCGAGATTTATTCCACAGCCATTGTCCTCATAACTTGAGTAGTAACTTGCGTAATTGGAAAGAGTTTGCAATCCTTTTTACTATAGGCTGCTAAGGTATTCGTCCCCCCCCCCAGCGCCTCCTTGTTACATACTCATTAATTTCGGAACTGTCTTGGAGTTTTTCCATTTTTTAGAATACAAAGGAATCCATTGTTTGGATTTATGTTTTGCTAATGTTCCAGCCCCATTTTCAATAAAATCAGTAAAACCTAAAGAATTACATACCGACACTATGAACATAACACACTGCTACCAGCACCAGTAAAGTGTCCTGATTAAAATAAAATTTCATGCCTACGCGAAAGGTCTTATGTTTTTGTTTATTAGGGTTGAAGGGAAATAAGTACACGCAGACAATACCTTTCCCCTTATCTTACGCTCATCTCTTCCAAAGCAATTGTCAGCTACGTCCTGCTCTCTCCTTGCCCTAGGGTAGGCTTAAAAGCTCTGGGATAGCTGCAGAATCCTCTTTCCGCGTTGGAATCCGCTACTTAGTACCACAAACAAACAGCCGAGCAATTACTAATGACCTCAGTCAATTCCTATTCACCCTTAATGATACGAACTTGAAAAACAAAAACAAAACAAACAAGTTAGTAAAATCATGCAATGCATTGATTATGATACGCTTTCCAATATACTAGAAATCATTACTCAAGTTATGAGGAAAATGGCTGTGGAATAAATCTCACCCCTGTGCCCTGACCTTTGATCCATTTGGATGATGTTCAACAGAACTGGTTCAGTATATCTCCGAAATAACATGACAAAGTTTTGTCCCAATCGAAGCAATTTTACGTAAATTATGATGCATAAGCGCTATGGAATAGATCCCGCTCCTGTGTCCTAACCTTTCACCCCATTTTGCCCATTTTAAATAGGATTCGTCCCCAGGAAGGTCCCTACAACATACCAACATTTCATCCAAATCGAAACATTTTTACGGAAGTTATGACTCATAATGGCGATGGAAGTGATTCCGCTCCTATGTCCTGACCTTTGACCCCCATTTCGCCAATTTTCAATAGGGTTTGTCCCCAGATGGTCTCTTACCACATAGTAAAATTTAATCGAAATCGAACCTTTTTTACGTTAGTTATGACGCATAAGAGCAGTGGAATGGATCCCGCTCTTATGTCCTGACCTTTAACCCCATTTCGTTCACTTTCAATAGGGTTCCTTCCCAGGTGTTCCCCTACCACATACTAAAATTTCATCGAAATCGAACCATTTTTACGCAAGTTATCGTGCGGACGAACATACGCACACAACGCGTGACGTAATGAGGCAGATGGGAATCGCGACCATCTGCTAGCAAAGCGTGACGTAATGAGATAGATGGCATGACCGCGCGCCAGCATCTAAAGGGGCGACGCTATTACACCACACTACAAACTTGGTAATTCGGGGTGGTTATTTAACCCACTAAAATTTTTTTCTTAAAGTCGAGATCAAGCTAAATCGATTTCCAGTACCAGAAAACGGTAGGTTAATGACTTTCATCAAAATCCTCAGAGCCGTTTTCAAAATAAAATTTACATACATACAAGAATTGCTCCTTTAAGGTGAACGTCAAGTAATTTTGCTTCCTGTACTTCGAATGGAAAAATTTCTGTACACATTTCCTTTCCAATTAATGCGTTCACAAGGATGAAAATTTGAACATCGATTAACATATCTTCATTTTATAACTTGGAATACTTAATATTTTCTAAAACATAACCATAATTATGCAATCCAACATTTTTTTGTCTGCTGACGTCATGAAAATACAGGTCGCACCATCTTTTTTCTGGACAATTAATGCGTTCACAAGGATGAAAATTTGAACATCGATTAAAATAGCTTCATTTTATAACTTGCAATACTTAATATTTTCTAAAACATAACCATAATTATGCAATCCAACATTATTTGTCCACTGACGTCATGAAAATACAGGTCGCGCCATCTTTTTTCTGGACAATTAATGCGATCACAAGGATGAAAATTTGAACATCGATTAAAATAGCTTCATTTTATAACTTGCAATACTTAATATTTTCTAAAACATAACCATAATTATGCAATCCAACATATGTTTGTCTACTGACGTCATCAAAGTACAGGTCAAGCCATACTTTTTCTGGTTTCAACACCACCAAAAGAAAAGTTATTGATTTTTAATGTAATTATGGTTATGTTTTAGAAAATATTAAGTATTCCAAGTTGTAATAAAGTTATTTTAATCGATGTTCAAATTTTCATCCTTGGGAACACATTAATTGTGAAGGAAACGTGTACAAAAGTTTTTCCATTGGAAGTATAGTAAGCTAAATTACTTGACGTCCACCTTAATAATATGGGATAAGAGCGATGGAATGGATCGCATTCCCATGTCCTAACCTTTGACCCCATTTCGTCCACATTCAATAGGGTTCGTCCCCAGGTGGTCCCCTACCACATACTGAAATTTCATCGAAATTGAACCATTTTTACGCACGTTATGACGCATAAGGGCATGGAATGCATCCCGCTCTCATGTCCTAACCTTTGACCCCACTTCACCGCTTTTGAATAAGATTCGTCCCCAGGCGGTCCCCTACCACATACTACAATTTAATTAAAATTGAACCATATTTACGCAAGTTATATTTACGCAGCTCCTACGTCGTGACCTTTGACCCCATCTGTCCCATTTTCAAAAAGGTTCATCCCCAGGTTGTCCCCTACCACATAGTAAACTTTCATTGAAATCGAACCATATTTACGCAAGTTATGACGCATAAGGGCAATGGAAGGATCCCGCTCCTACGTCATTACCTTTGACCCCTTTGTCCCATTTTCAATAGGGTTCGTCCCATGGTGGTCTCCTACCACATACTAAAATTTCATTGAAATCGAACCATTTTTACGCCAGTTATCGTGCGGACGGACAAAGCTGGAGCATATACGCTTCTTCAACCTACGGTTGGAAAGCGTAAAAAACCCACTTAAATTGAGGATTTAGAAATGTGGAGAACAACTGAATTTTTTCATGGCACTTGCGGTTGCTATTTGGATTTTTCTACGCAGAAGAAACAAGGTACTTCCTAGGAAGAACTACGTAGGTTTATACGACGAAAACAACGGGAATATTTATTTCGTTATATGTTAAAGTTAAAAAAATTTAAAATACGGCACAACTTGAACTGGGTGGGCATGAGAATTTTCAGGGAGGGCTAAAGCCCACCCTCGCATCTCCTTGGCGACGTCCCTGGTAACGAGGTTTTCTCCGCCCCGACTAGTGCGGTCAATTCATCAGTGACACCACTGAGATACCTCTGAAGCAGGGTTCTCCTTGTAGCCGTTCGTTCCGAGTTCAACTCTGTTGGGTTCGCCGCCTGGATGTGAGATTTCAGCTTGACCAGATTGTTTCAGGGGATCAGTGATGGCGTCTGTGGAACCGTGGTGTGCGTATCGAAGCCTGAGTGAAACACCGGTGGAACCGAACTTTTGGCGAGGGGAAACAAGTGTGTTGGTGTTGCTGGGCAACAAACTTCGTAGTGGGAGAGAGGTCGTCGTGCGTGAGAACATTATGGCGTCCCTCTCTTCCAGTTTCCAAAGTGGCGTTTTTTCATAGCATTACCAATTTTTTTTTTTTGTGGAGGATGGGGGGGGCAGGGGCAGGATTCTCGGAAATAGTTTCTCCGAAAATGGTCCTGGTCAATTGCCGTTAGTGTCATAACTTAAGTTTTTCACATGTCTAATAATCCAAAACTATAAAGTGTGCGAGGCTTCCCTTGATTCACTTTAATAAAGATGAAAAAAATATTCCTTTCAGAACACCTCATGCAGTTAACTTATGATGGAAACGATCATCAGATGACTGCCGGAAAGCAGTCATAACATTGTTTGCTGTTGCGTAGCGTTCTTCCTTTGACTCTATGTCACACTTTATAACTTTTAAAAGGCGTACGACCAGTTATCATTAATCAACGGTAGTTTTATTGTGGGTCGATGGTGCGCTGCAGTCGGTTCCAAGACATCATGAGGTCAGACATGTTGGTGGGCGGCGGATGGCTTAGTGGTTCGTGACAGGGGATTAGTGACTGCACGGCCCGACTCGATCGGGCCGTGGTGAATGTGACTACTGATGGGGGGGGCACCCTGGGTCGATCCATACGTAGTGACATTTGCTAATAATCGCTGAATACCCGCCGTGCATCGGACGAGCACGTTAAGTAAGGACCCCCCCACGGTTGCAAATAAAGGTGTCCATCCCCACCCTCTTATTTCTGTGACCCTTCTATGTGCCTATGACCTGGTGGCATTGTAAAGGTCATGCATCCTGTTGGACAACATTAGTTCTTTCGAAGGTCAAATTGAATTCGTCAAACATTCCTTCTGTCAGTAAAATTTGTTACTCCTAAAAGAAGTGAATAAATATAGCACGAAATTTCGTTACAACTACTTGATTTTTCTAGCGCGTTACGAACAAAACCATTTCTTTATTTTTGCAGTTACGCTGCATTACAAATTACAATAAAAGTGGCCCACTACTGTAACGTCGCTAATAGTAGCGTACTACTTCCCAGTACTGAGTAAAACACTGGTGGAACCGAACCTATGTGGCGAGGGGAAACAAGCGTGTTGGTGTTGCTGGGCAACAAACTTCGTAATGGGAGAGAGGTCGTCATGCGTGAGCACGTTATGGTGTCCCTCTCCGTTTCCTAAGTGGCTCTTTTTACGAAGACTGAAGAGATAGTGTGCTGTGCGCTTCTGCAGATGGGTTCATAAAATCAGAGAGGATGCTAAAGACAGCAGCTTCGATGCTATTGATGCAGACTATGCTCGTAGATCTACGTGTTTCTCGTTGTGTGCAATATAGTAATTTCACTAAGATTTTACCAAAGAATCTCTCTTTTTTTTTATCCTACAGTTATACTAAAAATGACTAATGTCATGTATTGATATGTAGAAGTGAATATTCTTCCAAGGTGTGTTTTTAAGAAGCTTCGTCACGTTTATTTGGGAAATGCATAATCTCGCATTGAATCTACATTTCACAAGGCAGGTTAGTGCAAAAACATTACCAGACGTAAAATTTTCTACCTAATTATTGGGATTTTTACCCAATCATTGTATTGAATTCTGTTGTGAGCCTGTTGCAACACTTTCTCTGCCAATACAGGATATAATATGTTTATTTGGGTGTCAGATGATGCTGTACTTAGGCCTAAACTTCCCATGATAAAGTTTACAGAACTCTGGAAAAAAAAAAAAAAAAAAACCCCACCGGATTTCAATAATTTTAGACAAAATGCAATGATATATAAAATACTAAAACAAAAAAAGTGGCATACTCTACTAAATCATTACTGAGTGGCTGCCAACTGGATATAGGAAAGTAAAAAAAAAATCATTCTATCCACCTTGCCTCATCTTTTGGCACGGAAAATAGTGACCTGTAACCAGTGTTGCATCCAAGAACGAAACACGTTCTCAACGTTACACTTATTACTACTACATTTCATAACAGATCTAACAACTACACCGCCTTTTGAATCGCTGTCCACCAAGCCAGGCATAGAAAAGCATGCTGATGTTTAGAAATCATAGCATCGGAACTCGCAGGAGCGCCATCTCGCGGTTTCTTTGAAAGATGGAACTGAAATTTAAACAATAAGGTATCGAGACACGCCACGCCGATTTTTAGTGAGACAGGTGCCCAAACATCAGCCACGTTGCAAAATAATGTATCACCCGAATGCGATAACCTTCTGTTTCTTTAATTTATACCTCATGTCCGACACTTACAAAAGGCCAACGCATGAGGGAGTGTTAAAGAATTGCTTAGGACAATTTTAACATTAATCCGGACATTCACACAATCTTCCAGTAAAGTACAAAACTTTGGGGAACTTATATCCATGATTTTGAAATAAAGGAATAACGCGAGAGAGTTCGATTACCTTCCTTAAATGTACAGCTAAAACACCAAAGGTATTTCAGCTTGTTTCAACAGAATAAAGACTGGCTTAAGACGTAAACCGTTGTGGAACGACACAAGCTGAGACTTTTTAATTATTACGTCATTTTGCAAATATATTACTGCTGACCCCAAAAAAATTTTATAAACTAAAAAATAATAATTCATATTTGCCAAAAAAAGGGAAAAAGAAAGTAAAAATGGAATCAAAAGTGTTACCCATCTAACTAGTTATAAATATATCCAACAAGAACCAAATCTCTGCTCATCCAACTAAGTACAAATGTGCTGCCCTGCGCTTTTTCATACGTCCGCCTTCACGCACTCTGCTACTCTGAACCTAAGACAAATTGAGGTCAACAAAATCACAGATATTGCTCTTACCTATAACTATTCTCGTGAATGTGTACTCAACCTAATACGAAGTTTCCAGCGTGTGACATTCCCTAACCTTTAACGAGACCAAGGAATTGTGCGCTATGTGGGCTCAATTATTTATATTCCACACATTACTAATGTTATTCAAGAAACACAACCTAGGTTTCGGAATTAAAACCACCAACATTTTTTCACTCGTAAAGAAGAACCGGGTCCACGTTCGCACTGTTAATAAATATGGTATACATTCCATCCCACTTGTACCCAATGTGACTTCTGAAAAGGAACTTGTTTGGGCTAAAGTTCCACGTTCGGCCCCGCTAGTTCCGAAAACAATGACTTGCTGTAAAATTGGAAAATCATTTTCTTGTGCTGATCTCAAAAAATGCAAAAACAGTTCTGCTTCAGCCAACGTGACCCACCTTGATTTCCTTCAGACATTTCAGACATCTCATTACGTGGAAAAACATTTCCCAATTCTGGTATTGCTTCTGTAGCATTCGTTTTTGTTTTCTTGTTAATTCTCATAATATTTCCCGTCTTTCTCTTTTGAACTTGTTTTTCTGAATGCTGATCAGCCTAACAGTCAACGGTACGTCGTGTAACAGGTGTTTTGGGCATTTTATAGGAGGGATACACGGGGAAAACAGTGGGAATTGTGCCTTTTTTTAGTTGTTTAATGGTGAGACCAGAAGTGTAGTCTTCCGACTTAAAATGAGTGCTGCATACAACAGATCAAGCAGAATTGCTATTCATCGAAAATTTTTCACGTGATATTGCTTTAAGCCATTCTGCCTTTATATGAGGATCTGATGGAAAGAAACTGTGCTTTGTTTCACATGTTCAGATGCACAAAACGGAACACAACAGTAAGCCATGTTAATTTTCGAGAAGTAAAAATTAAATAAAGTTACATTCTTAAGTGAACTGCCTTAAAATGCGGTTTTAAGCAGAGAAATCCGAGATAGATTAACGCATTCACAATGCAGTTTTAAGCAGATAATATCCGAGATGGAATCACATCACCAGCTCAGAATAAAGATAAACTTTGCAATAGTGGGCTAACAGCGCCACCAGACGTAAAAAAACGGAACTCCTCAGAACGTCATGATATCTGGCTTAAGCGTAATTTTCTTCTCATCGCACAGCCGTAAAGAGCGTCCCCTCACTCTAAATCGAGTCGGGCCGTGGTTGAATGATTGGTGTGAAACGGAGTCCTGCAATTTGTCATTTTCCTGTAGGACTTCCGTCCACATTGTGTAGAGTTTAGGTCCCAGCCACCTACAGCGAGATCGCCTTTTGGGCAGGACACAAAAACGGAAGGAATGAGAGCAAGTCTAGCAACTTTGACGGAACAATTTGTAGTGAGATTATAGTACAGTAGATGGCGCCACCATACAAGTACGATGTTGCACATAGAGGCGTGAGAGAATTTCAGGGGGGGGGGCATAGGAAAGGATACCCATTTTACCAATGGGTCCAGCCTGGGTGCCGTCACTTAACGTGCTCGTCCGATGTAAGGCGGATATCAGCGATTGTTAGTAAATAACACCATCTCTGAAAGATCAGCCCAAGGTTATTAGATATCTCTTTAGGTTGAGCCACTTAGCATACGAACTGCTATTTGCTGCCGAAATGACGTCACATTGGGAGCAAAGCAGCGAGAGGAGAGAGCCATCGCCGCTGGCTGCTACGGCTTACACGTTAGCAAGGAATGGAAATAAACGCGAAGGAAAATGTTTTCAAATACTAGTAATTTCAAACTTCAAAGATTAACATATTTATCAGTGATCTGTTATTTCCCATTTCGTGAATTAATTAATTTTGAAAACAAAATAAATTAACAGCTTTTGTATAAAGAACTGTAAGGGCAATGCTGTAAACAAACATATTGCTGGACTTCGTAGTTCCGTAGTTCGCAGGAAGTTATATTTACAAAAAGTTATTGTAAGTGCAAAAATAAATTCTTCAAAATCCAAACTATTTAAAGTCTAGCCTTTCGATTATCTCCGCATCAAGTAGTCCTGTTAACGGGCTAAACAAACAAGAAGTAAATATGTTATTCGTCATTCAGCATTTCATTTTTGCAAAATGAATCTTATTGTTGTTTACAGAATTCCACTTCGTAGCCTTCAAATACAAACACAAATTCGTACGAAATGTTCGCTTTTCAATTTATTTTAACACGATGCACTAAAGCATAAAAAGCTATCAAAAATTATATAATGCTATTGCAATGGCAGGCAGAATTTAAATGAAAACAAAAATAAAGCTTATGATAGTGTGCCATGGTCCGTCCCTGCCTAACCCTTCCTCCCAACCCAGGCTAGCTCAAATCCACAGAAAGGGACTGCTTTAAGTTAAGTTGGCATGATATTAAGCTACTGACAGCACACAAAAAAAATTAACAACATAATTTTTTGAACTCAATTGTTCAACTTAGATTTGGTATCTCAAATTTAATACAGAGGAAAAAGTTGTAGGATTTAATAGATATAGCCCACAATGTAATTGCTTTACATATGTCATCCTTTGCCCCGTGAACATTTTTTTGTCATAAAGCAAACACCGAATCTGGTTTTCTGTAAATATTTTACGCAAGACTTTACTCACGTCAGCTGTCACTTGTGAAGCTGAGTTATTCAGACATTCACGCAAATCCCTCCAAGTAGATTCAAGTTTGTAATTAAGGCACTTATTTTGCACTCTGAATTTGGTGCACTCAACACTTACTCTTTCATTTCTTAATTCCAGTGGCCTTATCTTCGTCATCAGAAGTTGAACATCAGCTGAAGATGATGACGTAATATCAGTTGACACAGATTTATCAATTGAAAGGTTTTCAATGCTCGTTTTCTTACTTCACGTCCATGTAATCTATTTGCTGCAGAACTAACATTCAGAACGCTAGGAACGGAGGATATTGATTCATGAGGATTAGCAGTTGTAATACGCTCATGGCCAATTTGACCTGGAAGATTGACTATAGGTACAGCATTTGCTTTGAATTTTTTTCTGCCAGGTAATCCAAGTAATTCTAATTTTAAGTCACGAACATAACTGTCAACAGTAAAATGTTTCGAGAAAATTCTTGCATTTTTAACTTTAAAATTATCCTTTCGTTTACATTTCAGTACCCAGAGTTTTTCCAAATCAGGATTTGCAGGAAAAGAATGTAAATAATATCCGAACCTTGAGTCTTCCTACTGTAGGATAAACATCCTGCTATTGCACATACAGGCATATTGTGCTACACTGATATAAGACAATAATATGCACAACTGATGCTGAAAAATAGCTAGTTATGAAGTATATTTACCACTTATGACGAAAAGTAATGAATTGCAAATTATCAACAGGCCTATTCAACGAAGCGAAATGCTTTTCTAAGCATGTGAACGAGTTTAAACCCGCCAAGATTACTTAGTAATTATAAAGTATATTTACAAATTACGAAGACACAGTAATTGCAAAACATCCACACAGGTCTATTCACCAAAGTGAAATGCTTTTTCATCTAATAATCTTGGTTTTTTCTAAGAACGTGAACGAGTTTGAGTTTGCATTCCCAAGCCAAAGATTCTGTGCGGCGTCGTTACCGGCTTGGTTATCGGTGTCGTGTTTGGCGGCGTTTGCTCCCAGAGTCACGTCATGCGCAAATCCGAGAAAACGGAGACTGAACTCTGACTCGCTAACCACTAAGCCATCCGCGGCTCCGGTGTGAAACGATGCACTTCTGAGGATATTTATAAAGACAAACATGTGCCCAAACATTACACATGTTCAACGGACAGAAACGAATACGATTCCTCAGCATACAGAGAGCCAAAACACCACAGGCATATTAGCTTGTTACAACACAATAATTACTGACTTAAGACATAGCGGAGTTAAAGTAGGGACGTTTCTATAAATATATAATTTTAAAAATATATTGCTGGTGACAGCAATATTTTTATGAATTCAAAAAGAATAATTAATATTTACCGAAAAAAATAAGAAAATAAAATAAAAGGGGATTCAGAAGTGTTATCCATCCAACTAGTTACAAATACATCCAACTATATTAAATCTCTACTTATCCAACTAAGTACAAATTTGCTGCCATGCGCTTCTTCATACGTCGAGCCTTCACGCACTGTGCTACTGTGAACCTCAGATACACTGAGCTCGAGAAAATCACAGATATTGTTCTCACCTATGGCTCTTCTCGTGAATGTGTACTGAATCCAATACACGTTTCCAGCGTCTGACATTCACTAAACTATAGCGAGGGCGGGGAATTGTGCGCTATGTGAGCTCAATAAATTAAATTCCACACATTACTAATTTTCTAAAAAAATTATGCAAAGACGCACAGCATAGGTTTCGGAATTAAAACCACCAACATTTTCTCACTCATAAAGAGGGGCCGAGACCACGTTCGCACCGTTAATAAATATGGTATATATTCCATACCATTTGTACCCAATGTGCCTTCTGAAAAGGAACGTGTTTATATTGGATCGATACAGCCGTGTTGGAATATTAGTGTTAGAATGTTGGAGCACCAATATATCAGAACAGGGTCAGCAGTTCTGACCCTGTTCTGATAATTGAGGATTTAGAAAAGTGGAGAACTGACTATTCCTCATGGCACTTGCGGTTGCTGGAGGCTTGGAACTGACTTTTCCTCATGGCACTTGCAAGTTGACTGGGGCCTTGGAAGTACTCCGGCAGGAGAGTGATGTTAACTTCATCTACCGGAAAGTCGAGACGGAAAGGATTGGGGAGAACCTTCAATGCCTCGACATTGACGGTAGGGAGATCCGGGATCTTCCCGATATCCTGCAGTCGGCGGCGGAATTTTATGGCAAGTTATTTGACAAAGAGGAAGCGCAGCCTGAGAACATGGAAACTTGGCTGGAAGGTACTCCGAGAATTTCGGATGAAGATAGGGAGTTGTTGGAAGGGAAATTCACCGAAACTGAAGTCAGGTGGGCGATCCTGAACCTCAAGCCCAGAAAGTCGCCGGGTATTGACGGGCTTCCGGCCGAATTTTACAAGAAATTTTTCAATATTTTGGTCCCCTGGTTATACAGGATTTATAACAACATTGCTGACAAAGGTATTATGACTAAGTCTATGAGGAGTAGTGTTGTGACTCTTCTTTCCAAAACCCCCGACGATCCTGCTCATGATATTGCTGGATGGAGACCGGTGTCTCTGTCTACCATTGATTATAAGATCATGTCGGCGATCGTCAATGCGAGGCTTTCGCGGGTGGCGGAGAAGTTAGTTGGCGTTGGGTAGACGTGTTGTATCCGTGGTAGGAGGATGTACCATAATATTCGATATGTGAGGGACATGATTACTTATATCGGGCACAGGGATGTTAAGTTGGGAATGTTTTCCGCGGATCAGAGTAAGGCCTTTGACCGTGTTTCTCACGAGTTTATTAGAAAGATGCTGGAAGCCCACAGCTTCGGAGAGTTTTTCCGAAAAACGGTGGACTCTTTATACAGGCACCTCAATGGAAGAGTCATTATTTCTGGCCGTCTTTCTCACCTCTTTGAGGTTAGAAGAGGTGTGAGACAAGGCTGCCCACTCTCCCCGTTGTTGTTTGTCTTGGTCATTGAGACCATTTTAAGGAAGGTTCAGGCTCATCCTAGCAATCAGGGAGCCCCCAGTCCCTGGCTGCGCGGGGTCACTAAAGTATCTTGCATATGCTGACGACGTCACTTTCTTTGTTGACTCGGAAGTTAGTCTAAAGCAGGTCCGGGAAGTCTTCGCGGGATACTGCGGTGCCAGCGGGTCCATGCTTAATGATGATAAGTCGAACCTACTTCTTTGGGGCAGGTGGGGTCGCGCTGCGGTCCGAGGGCTGGCGGTGACGGATGGACCCGTCAATATACTTGGTATCCTTTTTGATAGAGACCGTGTCCATTTGAAGACTTGGAGGGACATCCTCTTCGCTATTAAAGAGGAGAAGGAAAGGTGGCAGAGTGTTGACATTTCGATCATTAACCGGGCTAAGTTAGCTAACGCTCTCCTGGTCTCGAAATGTGCCTTTGTCGGAGAACTTGGTTCTCCCCCTCGGAGTCTCATGAGGCTTCTGGAATGGCAAGTTTTTCAATTTATTTGGGCCGGTAAGCAAGTAGAGGCGGTTGCCAGAGCGGTCCTGTGCTGAACGAAGGAGGAGGGTGGTTTGGATGTTAAACACCTCTCCTCCTGGTTCAGTGCACTGCAGTTTAGGAGTCTGAAGGAAGCTCTGAACTCCTCGCACCCGTGTAGGAACTTTGTTGTGTATTTGACAGGATTGTCTGCGGAGAAGTTCTTACCTGGCTTCCGTTTCTTGGGGCCGCGTAGAGAGACCCCTCACAAGCACTATAAGCTTGGGGGGCACATTCAGGGTCTCGCGTAGGCTAACCGGAATAAGCTGAATTTGAAACAAATGTATCTGCACATTCTCCCTAGGCCTAGGGAGTAGGTTACTGAGTTTAGTGCCGTCAACTGCAACAGGAAGGAGGTGTGGATGAGCGTGTTGGCGGCGGGAGTTGACTGTAAGAAGCGGGAGTTTAAATTCCGTCTGGCTCACGATGTCCTTCCGACTAGGAAGAGGCAGTACAGGTGGGGTACTGCCATCACCGACAAGTGCGCCTCTTGCAATCTCATTGAAGACCGGTACCACTTGTTCTGGAGTTGTCCCATGGCCGTGCAGGTGTGGAAGCATGTTTGGACCTGGGCAGGTTGCCCGCAGCGACTCAAGGCTCTGGAGGTCTTTTACCAATACCCCGGCCCCAAGACTGGGCTGGATGTCTGGAGGTTGATCATCACTGAGACTACGTACAAAATCTGGAGAGAGAGGAACAGAGTTGTTCATAGTAATTACGGAAATGCGGGATTCAACCCTTTGAAAGTGGCCTGGCACGTCAAGTGCCAGCTTAGGAAAAGAGTTGAGTTGGATGCTCGCACTCTTTCGGACCGTGCCTTTAAGTTCCGGTGGGTCTTATGGCCCAAAATTGCTACTGGAACGAAGGGAAAATATTTTTTCTATTGGGGAACTTAGTTTCCCCATCTTTTTGGCTTGTAATCCTGCATTTCCGGACCCTTGGTTTGTTGTGTTTTTGTTGAACTTTGTTTTGTGTTTTAATCGTGGAGATGTTTTTTTTTCTAGACTCCGGGATGGAGTGAGGAGCTTACCCTTCTTCCTCCCTGCCGGGTGCCTGTTTGCGTACCATACCAGTCTCCTCCAGCGGCACTGGCTTTGGGGGCGGCTGCTCGACTTTGTGTGTGAATCGGGGGTCTTTGTGTTTCGCTGTGATCTTTCCTCACTTTGCCTTTCCGGGTGCAGTTTGCCTGTGTGTGTTTGCTTTTTGGGTGGGTGGTGTGTGTTTGCTGTTTGTGGTGTGTCGGTTCTGCGTGGTTGTGTGCAGGGTTGGGAGCCATTGGTGGGTCGAAAGCTGGTCTTTGTGCCACGCGGACGGCTCGGCGACCCTTCTGGTGGTGTCTCGGTTGGGACGTCATCACAGGGCACCCGTGAAGGAGAGCCTTCTCCTGCTGGTGTGTTTTGGGGTGGCCTAGGCCCTGCCTGCAAGAGTGAACTGTGGCCTGTTCGAGTTCTTCGGCAAGCCAGTGTGATTCGGAGGTCTGGATGTGCTGACTGTGGAACCGTGGTTAGTGCATCGGGGTGTGAGTGAAACACCGGTGGAACCGAACTCACATTTTATATGTGGTTCGGCGAAGCGAGTGTGTTGGTGTTGCTAGGCAAGAAAATTTCGTGCCGGGAGAGGGATCGCCGTGCTCACGCACGATGGCGTTCCCCTCTCTCGGATGCCAAGTCTTAGTTCTCCAAGTGTTGGTTTTAGAAGACAAAGAAGAAACAAGGTACTTCGTAGGAAAAACTACGCAGGTCTATACGACGAAAAACTCAGTAATATTTATTTCGTTGTATGTTAAAGTTAGAAGAGTTAAAATACGGCACAACTTGAACTGGGTGGGCAGGAGAATTTTCAGGGAATGCTAAAGCCCACCCTCGCATCTCCTTGTCGACGTCCCTGGTAACGAGTTGTTCTCCGCCCCGACTAGTGCGGTCACTTCATCAGTGACACCACTGAGTCAGCTCTGAAGGAGGGTTCTCCTTGTAGCCGTTCGTTCCGGGTTCAACTTTGTTGGGCTCGCAGACCAAAATGACTCCCCCCCTTGAGTGGGTCGGTTTCAGTTTTCAGCTTGACCAGATTGTTTCAGGGGATCAGTGTTGGCGTCTGTGGAACCGTGGTGTGCGTATCGAAGCCTGAGTGAAACACTGGTGGAACTGAACCTTTGTATTATAAATGTGGCCAGGGAAAACAAGTGTGTTGGTATTGTTGGGCAACAAACTTCGTAGTGGGAGAAAGGTCGTCGTGCGTGAGCACATTATGGCGTCCCTCTCTTCCAGTTTCCTAAGTGGCGCTTTTTACGAAGACAAGGGTATAGGGCTATAGTGGCTAGAAGACATAAGCGTAGTGTGACCAAATTTTTTTTTTGGGGGGGGGGGGGGCAGGATTCTCGGAAATAGTTTCTCCGAAAATGGTCCTGGTCAATTGCCGTTAGTGTCATAACTTAAGTTTTTCACATGTCTAATAATCCAAAACTATAAAGTGTGCGAGGCTTCCCTTGATTCACTTTAATAAGGATGAAAAAAATATGCCTTTCAAAGCACCTCATGCAGTTATCTTATGATGGAAACGATCATCAGATGACTGCTTGCTATTGTGCGTGGAAAGACTGTCGGAAAGCAGTCATAACATTGTTTGCTACTGCGTAGCGTTCATCCTTTAATTCTATGTCACACTTTATAACTTTTAAAAGGCGAACGACCAGTAATTTTTTTTTCGAAGTTTTAACCCCCCCCCCCTCCGACACTACGACTATGCTAGAACAGATAGCGTGCCGTTCGCTTCTGCAGACGGGTTTTTGAAATCATGAAATCAGAGAGGGTGCTGAAGACATCTTCGATGCTATTGATGTAAATATTGCTCATAGATCCACGTGTTTCTCGTTGTGTGCAGTATGGTAATTTCACTAAAATTTTACCAAAGGATCCCTTTTTTGTTTTCTTGAAGTTCTACTAAAAGTGATTAATGCCATGTATGGATAAATATAAGTGCATATTCTGCGAGATAGTGTGTTTTTGGGAAGCTTCGTCACCTTTATTAGGGAAATGCATAATCTCGCATTTAATCTACTTTCCACAAGGGTGGTTAGTACAAATACATTACCGGACGCAAATTTTCTCCGTAATTATTGGGAATTTTGCCCAATCATTGTATTAAATTCTGTTCTGATCTTGTTGCAACTGTTTGTCTATCTCTGAAGGACATAAAATGCCCAATTGGGTGTCCAACTTTGAAACAAAACAACAAAACTCACCCAGTTTCAATAATTTCAGGCAAAATGCGATGTTATATAAAAGTTAAAAAAAAAAAAAAAGAGGCATACTTAACTAAATGATTACTGCGTAGTTTCCAACTGGATATAGGCCAAGTAAAAAAAAATCATTCGATCCGCTTTGCCTTATCTTTTGGCACGGAAAATAGTTACCTTTTCTTTACAGGACCTGTAACCACTGTTGCAACCAGGTACGAAACACGTTCTCAACGTTACACTTATTACTACTACATTTCATAACAGATCTAACAACTACACCGGCTTTTCAATCACTGTCCAAGAAGCCAGCCATAGAAAAGCATGCTAATGTTTAGAAATCATAGCATCGGAACTCGTAGGAGCGCCATCTCGCGGTTCCATGGAAAGATGGAACTGTAATTTAAACAATGAGGTATTGACATACGGCACGCTATCTGTCTCTTCCACTAGATTCACCATTTTGCATCTGTAAATAATCTTTCATGGAAAACATACAAACTAAGGTGGAGGAAATTTTTGCAAGTACGTGTCGAATGCCTGGTGTGATACGATGCACTTTCGCCGATATTTAGAGAGACAAGCAATGTTCAAAGGACAGTAACGAACATGATTAGCCTGTACTTTCAATGCAGAGCCAAAACACCACAGGCATTTTAGCTTGTTTAAACAGATTAAAGACTGGCTTAAGACGTAGACAGTTGTGGAACGTATCAGATGGGAATTTTATATAAATATATAATTTTGCAAATATATTACTGATGACAGCAATATTTTTTATGAATGAAAAAAAAATAATTCAAATTTGCCGAAAAAAAAAGGAAAGAAGGTAAGAGGGGATTCAGAACTGTTACCCGCCCAACTAGTTACAAATGCATCAAACTTAAAATCAAATCTCTGCCCATTCAACTAAGTACAAATTTGCTGCCTTGCGCTTCTTCATAGGTCAAGCCTTCATGTAGTGTGCTACTGTGAACCTCAGACACACTGAGCTCGAGAAAATCAAAGATATTGCCCTCACCTATGGCTATTCTCCTGATGTGTACTCAACCCAATACGATGTTTCCAGCGTCTGACATTCACTAACCCATAACGAGAGCGAGGAATTGTGCGCTATGTGGGCTCAATAAATTATATTCCACACATTACTAATTTTCTGAAAAATTTATGAAAGAAACACAACATAGGTTTCGGAATTAAAACCAGCAACATTTTCTCACTCATAATTAAGGACCGAAATTGGGTTAGCACTGTTAATAAATACGGTATACATTCCTTCCCACTTGTACCCAATCTGCCTTCTGAAAAGGAACTTATTTATATTGAATCGATACAGCTTTAGGTGTTTGAATGTTGAAGCACCAATATATCAGAACTGGGTCAGCCTCAACGCCATTATATCCCTATGGGACAATTTAAAACATCTAGCTTTCACTACCAACAGTTTATTTAATATCTTGTATAATGATATGTGCTGTAATGAGAATGTACCTACCAACGTTCCTCCACCATCTGCAAATTGTGTTGAGAACTTGGTTCCTCCCAACATTATTTAATATTTAAAAAGCCTTCATTCCTTTTGCCGTTTTGATCTTGTGCCACTTAGTTATCTGGTGTACTGCTTACGTCATTACGAACTATTGTATTTTAGTCTTGTCAAGTTGTATTTAATCGCGTCGCGGATTGTATCGGTGGCATCCTTTAGCTTGAGAGTTGGCTTGTAAAAGCCCGAAAGATCTCGCTTCTTTCGTGCTTTTAACTGTATACTGTTTTTAGTTGTAAATAAATTTCGTATTTTAACTATCACACTTTCACAGTCTAAAAGTTTTGATATCGTGCTGAGACAGCGTATGTGAACTACTTTTCCCAAAAGCGCTGCATAAAGATGCATAATAACCACGGGAAACGTTATTCGCGAAGCAAATTTTCTCCAGAATATCTTCGAAACAAATTTAACTTTGAGTTACTAATATATATCTTGCTGTTAATTATCTGAAAATACACTCACCTGTGCGCCAAAGCAACATCAGTTTGCAATGCACTGCGGCTGGGAAGTAAAAAAAGATCTTACAACTTCTAAAAAAAAACAAACTTCTAACGTAATGCCTAGTCACACATGTTGCCAGGGCGGGCATTTTACACATCTAAGCAGCTTCTCATGGGGAGAGAATAGCTCCTGATGTGCACGTGGGTGTGTTGCACCGGATCGCCCTCTGTGGACTTACACAGGAAATAACATTGTTACGACTTTGAGGTGCGGTAATTAATTCGATTAGCTGGTTTTCCAAGAGGCGGGTACAACGTTAATTATTGTGTGAAAATTAACCGCTAGAGGTTTGCCCCCATTGTGAAAGAAGAAAAGAGATAAGAGCCCCTTTCCTTGGAAACGAGAAATCTGAAATGGAACGTGGGTCCAGGCAAAACCCCCTGAAGAGAAGGGGGTTTTGGTCCAGGGCCAGTACTGGGGTCTTAGCCACCTGCGTGCCTCATATATTTGGCCGCCCATGCCAATGCGGATCAAGTAGAAGTAAATATGCTATTAGACTCCTAACCGAACCCACGGTACGGGGGATGTTTTTTTTTTGTTTTTTTTTTTTCACTGTTCTGTATAGCTTGTTGGGATACTATATAGCTTGCTGGGATACAAGCGTACAACGTAAATATTTTCTATACTAATAACACAACACCGTGTACACTTATTTTTTTTATCTATATTCAAAACAAAACTGTTCAAAAATATCACAATCACACAGACACTAACACAGTGACACATTACACATAAATACCATAACTTAACAAAATGTATGTATGTATGTATGTATGTAGTTACACTCATCGTCAAAAAAATAGTTGCACCCAGAAGGACGTGTCGGATTGCAATGCTATTCGGGAGGAAGATAAAGGTTACCAGGAACAATAAATGATTAAACATTGACACTGATATGGGCAATATTTATTGAGCTACACGCCAATAAGTAGTGTCTTTCAGTATGGCGTCGGGACGCCATGTTTGTTCACACAGCATGCCAGATGTCTCTGCATGGGATTGTACAGGTTTCTAATGGTGTCCTGCGATAAGTCATTCCATGCAGCTTGAATCTTCTCACGCAGCTCCTGCCAGGGACGTCCCTAGACTTCGAAATCAGGATGGGCGAGCATTATTTTTGGTGGGGCAAACTTCGTAGCAACTTTTTCTTTACGAAACATTGAGAAAACGAATTTTTAATACTTTTCAGTACCCACTACAGAAGAATTACAGCAGTCCTCATCCCCTCGACATGAACACACAGACATACACGGATCTGACTAGTTATGCCACTGCTGTAAGATACAAGTGTCACTAGAATGTCGCCTTCCACTTTTTGCTTGCTCTGAATGCATTGTCTTAAATTGCTTATCAAAATTTTAAATTTTTGCTTACGAAAATAGTTCTATATACTTGAACAATTTTAAAAGAAAATGTCGTTTTTATTCATCTAAATCAAATTTTAACGTCGTGCCACGCAGATACAATATATTTCTCCTCCCTTTCCTTCAAGCCAGCGACTTGGACTTGCACTCCTCTCCTACAAAGCAATCCTCGGCCGCTTCCAGTATTTTCACTGTCCCGGGACAGTCTTATGAGCGTTAGTGTACTTTAGGCTCTTTGACGTACAACAGAGGTGAAACACGTGCCAAGACGATAAATACGCAGCGATATATTTCGTCGGTGTAGCTCACTCGGTGTCGGCGTAGCTACTCCGGAGCGAAGAGACGCGAATTCGATCCCCGGAAAATTTTGTTTTCATAACTCCACTTTCCATGCTGGAATACCCTATTTTGTAAAAAAAAAAAAACCAGAGTAATTAGTATTGATCTCCACAGTGAATTCTTGTCCCCCCCTCATCATGGCCATACAAATATGAAAAAGAAGCTTAAACAAAGGAATTGGAAGAGTGGAGAACATTTGAATTTTCATAGCCTTGCGGATACTCTTTTGATAACCTTTCTACTGAGACGAAGGCAACGCACATTCTAGGGGGAATGCGTAGGGCTGTATGATATAAAACACGAGTCTTATTACTTGGAAAAGTCCAGATCATATTTTTAAGTTGAATATATTGAAAAATGACTCATTTTGAACTGGGTGGCAAGACAAATTCAGGGTGTGCTCGAGCCCACCCTCGCACCACCTTGATGACGTTCTGGTTCCTTCAGATTGTGCGGCAGGGGAGGAGTGTGGATAGCGCGTCCAATAGCATCCCACACATTTTCAATCGGCGATAGGTATGGCGATTCGGCCGCTCTCGGTCTCCTCCAACTGCTCGACATACTTCATTTGCAAAGAATGCAACCAACACAACACGAGCCAGAATGAAAAGCGCGCACACACAGTATTTGTCATTTTCTTGTAGGACTTCCGTAGAGTTTAGGTCCCAGCCACCTACAGCGAGATCGCCTTTTGGGCAGGACACAGAAACGGAAGGAATGAGAGCAAGTCTAGCGACTTTGACAGAACAGTTTGTAGTGAGATTAGCGTACAGTAGATGGCGCCACCGTACAAGTACGATGTTGCACATAGAGGGGTGACAGAATTTCAGAGGGGGCATAGGATAGGATACCCATTTAACCAGTGGGTCCAACCTGGGGGCCGTCACTTAACGTGCTCGTCCGATGCACGGCGGTTATTCAGCAGTTGTTAGTAAATCAAACCATCTCTGAAAGATCAGCCCAGGCTCGAACCTGAGGACCTTGCATCGATAGTCTGACTCGCTAACCACTAAGCCATCCGCGGCTCAATGAAAAGCGCGCGCAACGGGACGACCTTATATAGTCGGTCAGGCACAGCGCTACGACCCCTCCAACATACCAACCAAGTTTCACTTCTGTCGGTTGCTTCCTTCTCGGTGCAACTATTTTGTTGACGATCAGTGTAAAAGTGCAGTGTTCTTGCTTTCTTACTTACCAATTCGTCAATTACATCTGATAATTCCAATCTTTCACACAATTTCTTCTCTATAGCAAACAGTCCTAGATCACTAAACCTCTCTTGAGCCATTGACGTTCTTATATATGTCTTTACAAGTTTGAGTTTCGAAAAACTCCTTTCACCTGATGCTACACTAGCTGGTAATGTCAGAAGAATTCTCAAATCTATGAACAGATTAGGAAATGACGACATTAAGTTTTTTTTTTTTTTATTTGTTATATATGTTAAGTTTTTTAATGGGTCTGCCCCATCTGCAATTCCACTCCTCAAAACTATACGTTATCAGCTCATTGAGGAGCTCAAGACCATCAAAATCCTTAAAACTTTTGTTTCCCTTGTTAATTAGAAGGGAAACATCTAAATCAAGGCAATATTTTTTAATTTGCTCTTCGGTCATTTCTCGAAATTCAGAAAGAAGTTTAAATACATTATGACATTTCTGTAGATTTTGAAACCTTTCCTGAATGGAATTTAAGGCTGTATCAACAATCGTTACATAAAATTGTATTCTGAAGAATTCTTTTGGATTTGTGATAGCTTTACCAGGACTTTCATAATCAGAAAGGCGAACTTTAGTCCTACTCCTTACAACTGGAAATTCTACCTCCACATTTACTTCTGCAGCTAAAGCTTCTGCATCCCTAATATATTTACTAAATGCCTCATCAGATCTTGCTGCACTTAGAAATTTAACAAGCTCACTCAAAACATTAAGATATTCATTTGTGTTGGATTGAGGGCACTAAAACATTTTACTTACAACATAAATATTTGACAGAAAATCGTTCCATATTATGATTGAGGAGATGAACTTAAAAGACGCAATCTGATCTAACAAACATTGAGCTGTATATTTTGTTTTCATGTCTCTGGAATTGTCGTCTCTTATATCATCTTCACCTAATTGTAATCTCAGAGGCCGCATTGCTTTTAATCTTTTATTCTACTCTTCCACCTTGTATCACTTACAGATTTCAGTGTTAATCTATAAATATTACGCTTTAGTAAATCACACCTGTAAGGGAGTGCAGAAAAAAATGTGTATAATTCTTCGATAAAAAATTAACTGTTTCGAATGTTACTTTGGCAGCATCATTTACAACTAAATTAATGAATGGTATGCACAAGGTGCAAAAAAGGCTCTAGGATTTATACTCATAATTTTCTTCTGCAAGCCTTTATGTTTACCACGCATATTTGCCCCGTTAACGTACCCTTATCTACCTATATCTTGAATATCTAATTCATAATCTGTAAAGAGTTCACTGAGAAGATAATTACATAATCCTTCCCCCGTAGTGTCTGAAACTCGATAAAACCCAAGAAATAATTCTCTAATTGCAACATCAGAATCGTCAATATTTACTCTTCTATCTACAAACGCTATCTGTTCAATGTGACTGGCATCTGGCGTACAGTCGAAAATTGCCGAAAAATATTTTGCTTTCTTCACAAATTCCTTGATTTTTTATTTTATCCTAATTGCAAAAATAGATATGATTTCATTTTGGAAAGCATGGCCTAAGTAATGAGGCATATGACTTTCATCAGGTGGAGATTTTGTTATGCTATTGACATGCTGTGAGATAACGGGTTCCAATTTTGCTAACATTTCTATAGTTTTGAAATAGTTTCCATTGTTTGTATTTATCATTTTCATTTCTGAAAGCTAAACACTGCTCTGCTAGAAACTGGACAATTGCAATGATTCTCTCAATAATGGCTCGCCATCGTGGTTTTTCAGATTCAAAGTACCGTCGTTGTTCTTTATGAAATGTACAACTGTTGTCGACGCGTGTTTTTAATTCATACCACTTTTTACAGTTTTGCATATGCTCTAAATTCACTTCATGCCGCGATAAATGAGTAGTCGCCAATCTGTTAGTTTGTTTTGTTTTAAAGCAAACAATTTGCAACAAAAGCAAAACACATTTTTGGATTTAGTAGAATAGATTAACCAAGCTCTATGAACTTTTTCACTGTTAGGTAAAACTCGCGTTGCCAACGCGAGTTTAAAGTAAAAATTCTGAAAATGTACCACCGAAAGAGGTCTCTCCAGCCGCCCTTAGAATTTGGCGGCCTGCGTACCTGCACGTACTGCACACCTGCCAGAACCGGCTCTGGCCCGCCACATCTCAATGAAACCACGCATCGAGAAGTGTATATCAAGAGCAAAACTCACATGCCCGGACAATTGTAACAGCGGATTGCAGTTGCATTAACTTCCACGACTCTGAGGATGCCCCGACATCTAGTCCGTGCACACTACGAGCAGTTGAGCGAGTTTGAGAGAGGCGTATAATTGGGCTGAGAGAGTCCGGTTGGCTAAGTCGCCGTATCGCCAGGCATTTGTGTCGGAGCGACGCGGCAATCGGATGAAGTTGGCGCCAATGGATCGAGGAGGGCACGGCCCAGCGGCACGTAAGCAGTGGACGGCAGAGGGCAAACGACAGAGCGCGAGGTAAGAACCGTCCACTGCCCGTGATTGTGAAAGCCGCAAGAACATAACCGAATTCACCGCTCTCTACCATCCGTCGCCAGTTGCGTCGTCTACAGGCACGGAAGTGGTCGTCCGGGCCGTTGCAAACGACTTGCGGCACGGGGACTACATTCTCCGAGGCCACACCGTCGCTCACCACTGACCAGCGAGCATTGCCGACACCGGTTGCACTGGTGTCTGGCCGGATCAACGTGGGATATTGTCCAGAGGCGTCGTGTTGTGTTCGTTGATGGGTCGCAGTTTGCATTTGGCACCGATAACTAGCACATACATGTCTGGAGACGAGCCACCCAGCGCATGGATCCAGCCTTAACCGTTGGCACATGGCTCGCACACTGGGAGTAACTGTCTATAGGGAGCCATTTCCTACGATAGCTTAACACCTTTGATGATCCTCCGTGCCAGCTTCACGGTTCAACGGAACGTCGACAACATTCTGAGACCTGTTGTGTTACCATTACTGTCACAGTATCAACGAGCAATTTTTCAACTGGATAATGCCCCGCCACACACGGCACGGCTCTCCTAAGCCTGTCTCAGTAACGTCGACATCCTTCTATGGCCAGCGCGAATTCTCACCGATCGAACATGTTTGATACATCGTGTGACGCTACTTACGTCCGTTCCAGAATGTCGGTGTCTTGGCCCACAATTTGAAGACCATCTGGCATGTGATACCATAGGATGTATCTGTGAATGAACTCTTTGCGTCTATGCTGCGCCAGGTAACCGCTTGTATCCGAGCCAGATGTGACGCTACAACGTACTGACTTGTTCCACTCATTTAGCTGTTTTATCCGAATAACTGGCCCAATTCCACTGGAATTGCGATCACTTCCTTCCCTATGCATGTAACATTGCACATCTGGATTTTCATTTCAATTGGTTTTCTTGTGGGTTCTTTGTTTTTGTTTCTCTGTTTTTAAAACTCTGTTGTCATTGCAGCTGAAGAGGTCTGTGGAAATGTAATGGTGGGTAACATTAAAAGTGATGCTTCGTGTAACAGTGAGATTAAAGAAGCAGTTAAGAGAAAGAAGGAAGCATATTTGGGAGTGTTGCAAGGTAGAGTTATTGTGAATGAATATCGCTGTAAGAAGCGTGAGGCAGCTAAGTTGGTTCTCCAGAATAAGGAAAAATATAGGAAGGAAAAGGTGTAAAAGCATGAATTGTCATTTTGGAAAGACAAATTCTTTCTGGAAGTACATAAGACATAAGAAAAATAGAGGAGATAAAATTCTAAGTTGTGTGAAGAATAGGATCGGCGAAATGATATGGGAGCCCAATGAGGTAAGTGAAAGATGGGTATAATATTTTAGTGAGTAATTAGAACATGAAAGCAAAAGTTATTCTGGATTAGAAACAGATGATGTCACAGTGAGAGACGAAAGCGCAGGAGAGATTTCAACAGAAGAGGTGTGTAAAGCTCTAAATTATCTTCATAATACATGGTAAAACTCCGGAAGTAGATGCCATAATTGCAGCGATATTAAAATCTGGTGGTGACTCTGTAATTGACTGGTTAACTGAAATTTGCCAGTTGTGTTGGGAGTTAGGAAGGGTCCCTCAGGACTGGAGGGATGCTGTTATTGTTCTTTTGTACAAGGGAAAAGTTTCTGCCTCAGAATCACTTTGCTTTCATGCTCTAATAAGATTGAATGCAAGAACTATCGTGGTATCGGTTTACTGAGTGTCCCACGAAAAGTGTTTGGGAAGGTCATTATTGATAAGGTACGAGGTCTTACATCAGAGAAAGTGCGGAATGTACAGAGTGGTTTTATGCCTGGTAAAGGCTGCACTACCCAAATTTGGTGATCGAAGAGTATCTGCCGGTTGGTAAGAAAGTTTTTGCTGCCTTCACAGATTTAGAGAAAGCTTATGATCAAGTAAATAGGATTATTCGGTGGAAGGCACTGAATAAATATAGTATTGCTGGAAGTCTATTCAATAGTGTAAAAGCCATGTATGCTGGTAGTACAGTATGTGTACGAGAAAATGGTGGTGCATCGAAATGGTTTTCTATTGGTGCAGGAGTCAGACAAGGTAATAACGTCACCATGACTGTTTAATATGTTTATGGATGCATGCATACGTGCTGCCAAAATAGACAATACTAGTTTATGTTTTGGTAATATACATGTGTGCAGATTACTGTATGCTGAGGACACAGTCCTGTTGGCAGAGAGCAAAAGTGAGTTGCAGTGCATGTTGTCCCGTATGAACGAAGTTTGTACGAAATTTAAACTGAGTATAAATAACCGAAATTATGGTTTTTGAGCGAAGAACTGTTAGTACTGAATGCAGGATATGTCTAAAGGGTACAGTTATTTACCAGGTGAACACTATGTTTTTGTTAATCATGTATGACAGAGGGAACAAATTCGATGGCGAAATTAGTAGGTGAGATAATTCTACACTGAACGTCATATCTGCTTTAGGAGCATCGCACAGGAGTGGTGGGTTCTCAATGAAATTCCTAAATCGCTGTGTAGGAACATGAAATTGTTCCTACTCTGATGTATGGCAGTGAAACCTGGGTACTGCAGAAAAAACATAGGAATCGTTTGTGTGCTGGGAAGATGCGTTACTTACGAGGGCTTTGCACTGATCACGTGAGAAATGAAGATGTGCTGCAGATGTGTAATGTGAGACGAAATGTTATTATAAGGTGGAGACTAATATTTTTAGGTGGAGGTGGTTTGGCCATGTTTAAAGAATGAGTGATGGGATGCCTAGTAAGATTATTTTTTCAGCCCAAATGGCAGGAAAGAAAGGTAGAGGCAGGCAAAGGAAATCATAGGAGGACCGGATTCGGGAATGCACGAGAAAAAGATAATGAGTGTGAAGCTGTTGTGAAAATATCAAATGGAGACGTTTGTTTCGGCATCAGCATTGGCGCAGCCACGGGGAGGGACCAAGGGGACCGGTCCCCTCCCAGAGACCCATTGGTCTTTTTTTTTCTTTTTTTTTTTTTTTTCAGCATTAAAGAGCAATTTCTGGTGTGATATTTTTAATAAAATAAGAAAGCAGAAAAGTGTAAATTAGTGTTTTTCATTTTCAGTATTGAGTACTGAATCCAGAACGAATTTTTCTTATTTGTTTTTTTGTTCTTTCTGACTGGCACCTCTTGCAAATCTCTCTCTCTCTCTCTCTCTCTCACACACACACACACAGAGAAGAGGGGGCGATTACCGCTCCCTTTTTATCAGGCCCGCACAGGACAGGAACTGGTTGTTCTCAAAAAAAAAAAAAAAAAAAAAAACAGAAACGAACGGCTATGTGGGTGGTGATTCTCTAGCCCTGGTGATCACCACCCTTACTCTACATTATGCAACTCGTAGAGGAGGGGCAGCACTGCCTGACCTCTTGATTCCAAGGTCAAATGTCCACATACTTAACCGAGGTTGAGTGTGACCGTTTGTTTATAGCTAAATAAAACAACTGTCCCTTCATCGTCTGGCTCTGGGGAGAACCGGGAGCGGTCGAATAGTCCTTTCAAAACTTGTTTTGTTGGCAGAAAATTGAGACATTGTCAGTTTGCCATTACTGTAGGAAGAAGCGTGATTTCACTTTCTCAGGGCTGTTCGACGCAAAATTGCTACTGTGATAAAAGTCACAAAATGAAAAGGAACTTCATACAGGAAAAATTAGTGTCATTTTTTAAAAAGGCAAAAATTGATGTTACCAACAGGAGTGAGAATAGACAGGATGAGAGAGAAGTAGAACAATGTAGAATACCTACTGCTAATGAACATAATGATGAGCCTACTAACAACGCAAGGAGCGAAACCGATTCTTCCGTATCTTATCCTGTGCATCCCAATGATATTGGATTGTATATCAAGAAACAAGTAAGTTACACACGTTTTCATATGTTTTTTAAACTTATTACGTATTGTATATTCACCTTAAGCCGTATGAATGTTCACATTCAGTTTATGTATTTTACAACATTAGGGCCAAGAGAAGGCAATTTAATAACTTATCTAAGAATTGCCCTATCGACTGCTCCAGGGTCCGAGTAATTGGGGAAGCGGGGGGGGGGGGGAGATATATAACAACGAATGTGAGGAGAACTTGATAAATTGGGGCCGCGGGTGGCCTAGTGGGCAACGTTCATGATTGCCACGGAAAGGACCTCAGGTTCGATCCCAGCAGGTACGAACACTCGATCCACTAAATATCCGCCGTGCGTCGGATGGGCACGTTAAGCCGTCGGACCCCGAGTACTGCCCCCCGGCAGTAAATAAGGGCGTCTTCCTCCCCTTTCTACTTCGCTCCCGTGTCACTTTCCTATCTGGCACTCTAGCCCAAATCTCCTAGCTTCCTATTTCTAAGGGTTGTTTAAGACCTGGGGTCAGACACTCACTTCCTAAAATCCTCTACATATAATCTGATCTGAATTTGATAAATTTATTTGTTTATAAAAAGGCAAAGAAACTGACAAACTTGTATCATCACATCAGGAAGGGGATCACATGAGAGTATATATGTGTCTAAATGAGAACGATTAAGAGAATTCAAAAAACCTTCCTTAAATAAATAAATAAAAAAAAATGGTGAAATTTAACAGTATGACGGGGGTTTTGTCTTAAAGATGTCGGTTCTCCTTCTTTAAGATAAAACCCACGTCGTACGGCTAAATTTTTTGGAGGAGAAAACGTCTTCCTACTGTTCATGTTCAATAATAATTTTGCCTTTATCACTTCATCTTTTTTTTTAAACAAAATAATTTTTTGGTATTCTTTCTGAAATCTCTTTGTCACGCTGTGAAACTCATATACAAGTACGGAGTATATATACATTTCAAATAATGTTTCATGAAAAATCACAATTTTGAAGAATTAAAGGTAAGTTAATTCTGCAAAATTTTATTTACATTAAAATGCATTGTCCTGGTACGAAGGTCATGTAGATGTAGTCTGAAAGTGTACAATTAACGAAATTTAGGAAAATTCCAGTAAATATATTATAGAAAGATGTAAATTCATTTATTATTACATCATATACTAATAAATGAAATAAAAAGAACTGAACGGCAAAGCATTTAAGATGTTTGGCATCGACAATTGTAAGAGAAAAATACTTATTATTGTTCGATAATAAATTTATCTTTATCCTTAAATGTTTTTTTTTTAAAACCGAACAGGCGTTAGGTACCAGAAAAATTCCTTGTAACACTTATGCTGTGGGAAATCGGGTATATGTATATGTGCGTGTGTCGTGTGCGTGATTTTTAAATAATATTTCAGCACTCCCCTTGACTAAACGACTTGCGTGTCATGAAAAAAATTATTTTTCTGAATCTCTGTAAAAGTTTTTTTTTTCATAGAAAATTCATTATTAGTTAATACAATCACGTTGAGCCCTGTTTCTGTCTCGGTAATTCTTTTCGATGGACGTCTCTGTAGGGAGGGGAGAGGAATCTAGGGAAAAAAATCCAAGGAAAAAGATCCACGGAAAAAAAATCCAGGAAAAAAAGCCACCAGAAAAAAAAGCCAACGGAAAAAAAGCCAGGGAAATAAAATCCAACTCCAACAAAACAGTCATCCATTTACATAATCGACACAGGGCCGGATTAAGGGAGGGGGGGGGGGGTTCTAGCCACATGGTTTTCATTAAGCCGGGCTCCAATTGCTGTTCCTCCGAAGAACACTTTGAATGTGTGACAATTTTTCCAGTAGGGCAGTTTCCAAGGTGCCTAACGAGGGGAAAGAACTCTTTGTTTGTCTGAATTTTCATGCCGGTTCATTTGAGTTTAGGGCAACTGGCAACAGAAGTTCAAGGGATTGTGTGGGGGGGGGAGGGCTATAAAGATTGCCGTTTCTGGGTCTATATTGAGAGAACTGAATTGGGAACTCCAAACAAACGAATTTCGAGAAAACGTTCCATGTAAGCCAAGAGAGAATTGTACTTTAATTTGAAGAAATAAATTGACGAGAATCCAAGGTACACTTGGTTGGCGGGGAAGGGAGGAGGGGAGGCGGGGGGTGCTCTACCTCCAACTTCCGTAATATTATATTCTGGGCCGCTGGAGTCTGTCAGTGTATCCAGGATGTTCCCCTTGAAGCGTCCGCGAAGTCCGTGAGCTTGGGAGGGATTTCTCCCAAAATGTTAAAATGGACGTAGAGCTGTAAACATTAGTACTATGCCTTATATAATGATTCTGTACAGAACCACGAATCTTCAGGTGGGTGGGGTGAATTCGCCCCCCAACAAATGTTTCTAAGAGCTCTTCAGGGGTAACATCGATAGGTTACACTGGCCGACTCTAGAGGTCCAGATATTCTGGACTCCAGAATATAAAATTACGGAAGTTGGGGGTAGAGCCCTTGAAACCAAACACCTCGTATCCCTTTACAGACTTCACCAAATTTTTGGGGGACGGGGGAAGAGCATGCATAGTCTGTCACTAAACACAACATGAAGCACAGAAATTGTGAGCAAATCTCTTACCTTGAGCACTTGTCTGCGCTCTTAGAAACTTGGGGGAGGTTGAATTCATCCCACCCTCTTGAAAATTCGTGGTCGTGTACAGAATCATTATATAAAGCATGGTTCTAATGTTTACAGCTCTACGTCCATTTTAACATTTTGGGGGAATCCCCCCAAGCTCACAAACCTTGAGGACGCTTCAAGGGGAACATCACTGACAGACTCCAGCGGCCCAGAATATAATATTACGAAAGTTGGAGGTAGAGCCCCCCCTCCCCCGCCAACGAAGTGTACCACGGATCCTCGTCAATTTATTTCTTCAAATTAAAGTACAATTCTCTCTTAGCTTACATGGAACGTTTTCTCGAAATTCGTTTGTTTGGAGTTCCCAATTCAGTTCTCAATATAGACCCAGAAACGGCAATCTTTATAGCCACCCCCCCCCCCCCCCGAACTTTTGTGGCCAGTTGCCCTAAACTTAAAATGAACCGGCATGAAAATTTAGACAAACAAGAGAGTTCCTTCCCTCGTTAGGCATTTTGGAAAATTGCCATACATAATTCAGTAAACTGCTCCACTGGAAAAATTGTCACACATTCAAAGTGTTCTTCGGAGGAACAGCAATTTGTGCCAGACCCCTTAATGAAAAAATGTGTGGCAGTGTTCCGGCAACCGCAGGGCCCGTGCCTTCTTTTTTTGAATTTTTTTTTTTAGAAATGACCTCATCATAATTGAAATTATTTTCATTATTATTATTACTGTGAAGGTATTAATTTATGTTGGGTTTTTTTGCACCCTTCTTATTGGCCAATCTGCAATGCATTCATAAAAGGAGCAGTTTCAATATTCACAAAACCCTGTGTTAATCTTCTATTAAATTGCTACCAAACTTCAAAATCGCAATCAGGTTTGCTTTACCAATTGTAAGATTATAAATATTTATTATTATTAATTCGTAGGTTATTAATTAATCAAACTCTGCTGCCCCTGTGGTGTCAATCTAGGAAAAGAGATCCACGGGGAAAAAACAGAGAACCAGGGAAAAAATCCAATGACAATTTTTATACGACCCTCTAGGCTTCTTACACAGAAGTGACGCAAAGAAATCAGAAAAGAAATTTTTATACGATCCCTTAAACTTCCTACATAGAAGTGACACAAAGGAATCAGAAATGCAATTTTTATACGCCCCTCAATTGCTCGAACCCCCATGGAAACATTGACTTAATGACTGCCGTTGAACATGCAGAAGATACTGCTCATATTATTCAAGAAATCAGAGACCATGCTGAAGAGGAATTTAACATTCTGTACTTAGAAGCTGAAAAAATCTGTGATAGAGTAGGCATACCAGTTACTGTTCCTCGAGTATTAAATCGCCAAACACACCGCAGCAATATTGAACACGATTCGGCTGAAAGTTATTACAGAAGAACGACCTTTATTCCTTTCCTTGATGCCTTTTTAAATGAGATGAAGGAAAGATTTATTGCACATAAGGATACTCTGAGATCGTTCCAAGTGCTTTTGCCTCAACAAGGAGTGGAAACTACTTCTCCAAAAGATGAAGAATTTGTAAAGTCACTATGCGAACAGTACGCATCTGACATTGCATACGCTTCACCTTCTGCAGTATGCGGGGAACTTAGAGTCTGGTACAGAAAAATAGCCAGGATGGAAAAAAGCCAAAAAACGCCCTTGATGGATTAGCCGAATGTGATAAACTTATGTATCCATCCATTCAAAAACTTTTGCAAATAATGGCGACATTGCCAGTAACAACATGTTCTGCAGAACGTTCCTTCTCCACCCTGAGGTACTTAAAGCATTATTTGCGCAGTACAACAGGAGAAACCAGACTGAATGGTTTAGCTTTATTGTACATTCATAAGGATATTTCTGTCTCTCCTGAGGAAGTACTAGATGACTTGGCTAAGAAACCTAGGCGCCTAAATTTCAAACTATAAATAATTTAAATTAGTAATAGATATATACACTATCTACCAACAAGTAATTGGACACCCCTTCAATCGACGATATCTGCGGTCCAGATACACGTCACGGCCGCCGCCGTTAAATATCGTGTGGGAAACAACAACGCAACCAGTCGCATGCAAGATGCCACGCAGTTCGGAGCTCTCTGATTTCAAGAAAGGTGTAATTGTCGGGTATCACAGAAATGGCTGATCCATACGTGACATATCCAGCGAGTTGAAGTACCCAAAATCGACAGTGGCCTACGTGATTGGCAAGTGGAAGATGAGAGGCCGGCAGACCCACAAAACTGGGAGTTAGAGACCGCAGAGTGCTGGCCAGAGAAATTCGAAAGCACCGCACCAAATCGATGGGCCACATCCGCGAGGAGTTTCAACAGGCATCCGGCAGTGTTCTTTCAATGAATACCATCCGTAAGGAAGCCCATCTGCTCGGTTATCATAGACGTGCTGCCGCCCACAAGCCTTTGATCACCAAGTCCAATAGCGCTGCTCGGCTAACGTGGTGCAAAGAACGTCGACAGCGGACCGTTGAACAGTGGAAACAGGTTCTCTAGAGCAACGAATCATGGTTCATCCTCTACTGTTCAGATGGCAGGGTTTGGGTTTGGCGTCTGCTTGGAGAACGCCTCCTGCCGGAATGTATTGTGCCAACTGTGAAGTTCGGCGGCGGTGGAATTATGCTATGGGAGTGTTTCTCCTGGTATGGCACGGGACCCTTGGTCTCAGTTCCTGGTAGACTCAACTCCGAGACCTACTACACCATTTTGGATGACCATGCGCTTCCTACGTTGTGGCAGTTTTACGGGGTGGACTCATGTTACTTTCAGGATGACAATGCCACCTGTCATGTTGCGAGGTCCAACACGGCTTCGTATGGTGACAATGGGGTTAATCGAATGGACTGGCCTGCGCAGAGCCTGGACCATAACCCTATCGAGCACCTCTGGGACGAGTTGGATAGTCGACTTAAGGGGTGCCCCCACCGTCCGAAATCGGTGAAGGAACTGACCTGTCTTCTCCAAGCCGAGTGGAAGAAAATACCGCTAGCCGTCGTACAACGCCTGGTTGAGAGTATGCCCCGGTGGGTCGCAGCTGTAATCGCCGCTCGTGGAGGCTCCACCAACTATCGAAGGTGAATAAACTTCGTTTTCCTTGCTATCACAGGTGTCCAATTACTTGTTGGTAGATAGTGTATATATATATATTTTAATTTTTTGTATTGTCAATGCAAATGTCTCTTTCACTTTTGAAGACGATTTAACTTTAGTACATGATTTTAAGGTTTCTAATGATAAGTTGAGTATATTTCGGAATAATTACTGTACAGAACTAATGATAAAATATTGATCGAAGTCATTAAAGGCACTTTTTTATTCAAGGGGACTATTTTCTGAAAATGGTAAGAATAAAGGTTTTATTTTTGTGAATAAGAGGCAACACATTCTTTCTTGCTGGAAAAAGAAAGCTGAATTAAATTTAAATTGTACATAGGTGAAGCATTCTATTTGAAGTCACAAAACTCACTACTACTAGGAAGGCAATAACATGGATTTGACAAAGTTGAATTTCACATGAAAGTTAACTTAAATTTCTTTATATATGGAAATATGAAAATTATTAGAAATTAATCCAAAACTCGTAATGAGATTTATACATTGCATTCATACTGTCTACTCATCTCTTTCTAGGTAGTCAAAGAAATATTTATAAATAAATTTATTATTTGTTATAATTTTTCAACTCTATGATTCCATATGTATGTATGTGGGGACATATAGTTGTTTGTGTTAAATATATATATATATATTGTATTCAATATCGCCGGTTGGTGGTCCCCCCCCAAAGCTAAATCCCGGCTGCGCTACTGGGCATCAGTAAGTTCTTTCTGCGAGGAGCTAACCTCTAAACATCACAGAACAGCTTAGGGATATATATGTATGTTTTTGGGGGGCAAATAGTGTATAACAAAAGTTTTGTGAAATCGAAAATTGTATATACGTTTATTCAAGTTCCCTAAAATCTTAAATGGTTACCCTCACCGTGTGTCTTCTAATTGCTTAATTGGGGGGGGGGGGCGCTAAAGGGTGAGCTGATAGAAAAGTTGGGTGTGTGTGTGTGGCTGAAGCCCACTCTAGCCCACCCGTTGCGTCGCGCCTGACTCCATGGTGCGTCGGCTCCCGGGTGGTGTTGTTGTTCTCTGTGATGTTGTGCGTGCTTGGTTCCCTTTGCTCCCCCCAGACTGGTGTCACGGTTCACAGTTTGAAAGATATATCACCCTCTCCTTTCACTCAATTTTTTCAGTTTGTCTTACCTATTGAGTTCACTTACTCAGATCTCCTAGCTGCCTATTTCTAAGGGTAGTTTTAGACATAGGGTCAGACACTCCCTTCCTAAAACTTCTTCAAATATCGTTTCGTGTCAATGACGTCTGTGTCCTTAGCTACTCAAGAGCAACGTTTAAAGAGTTTTTCTACAAGCATACACATTTTTTACTTAGGTGTATGATACTGCTATATATCCACCTTTAAAAATCAGCACCTCAAGAACGACTACGGTTACCTCTCTTATCTTTTCTCCTTGAGCCTCCGACACTGTGGCCGAAGATAGTCGGAATGGCGTACCACGTTCCGTTGAACGCTGAATCAGCGAACTTGGCGAGGTCTTTGAAGGCATCCACATTGGCTTGCTTTAGCTGCCTGTGACGAAATGACTCAGCCACTTGCTGTGTCATTCTCTCTGTCGTTGTCAGAGTCGCTTTCCGCGGAAGAAAGTATTCTCTTGGGTATCTTCAAGTTGCTGGTTTTTCTCCGAGCTGCCATCACCAGCACGGCACGCAGGTTCTCTTCGACAGAGTGCCTACATGCCTCCCGCTGCACCTCGTGGAAGTCTCGGTCTCACTCACTGGTTCGTCTCTGGGACCCACTTCGGACTCCATTAGGTTCTGATGGAGGGGTGGAGAAGCTGTCTCCGACACCTCATCTGGATTCAGGGACCGCTGTTTATCCTCCACAGCTCCGAAGGAGGATCGCTGCTGCCTACCTTCGGCCAGGAGAGCATGGGCAGTCACTCCCGACTCAATCCGGCGACAAGGGTTGTCGGGTTGTGCCGGGAAACATTGATACGGGACTGGGGAAATCTCGGCCAATCAGAGGGCAGTTTTCAGCTTCAGTGACGACACATATGGGTGGGGCTTATCTTCATGTGTCACGTGGTGTTTACTTCTGAGATACGATCTGAGCGGGTTTAGTTTATGTGATTTCATGTCATTTTCGCGTTAGTCCTTCGCTGCCTCTCGGATTAAAGAATAAAAGAAATTTACACACACAAACAAACAAATAATTAAATAAATATATAAATACAAAAATATAAAGGAAAGTGGAGAGTACGGTTTTTTTTAATTCTGTAACGGTTATTTCATATCTTAGGTAACGATGTGAAATGTAAAATGATCCAATAGTCTTTAGTTATTGTGGAATATCAGGTAGTGCTTTTGGTAAAAGTGCAGATTAGCGTCCTAAATTTTTTCGTCGGAAAAATGTTAGTACCTGGAAAAAGTGCGACGTACAGATTTTAGAGTATGAAAATTAATGGCAAATGGTGCAGAAATTTTACGTTTTAAATATCTTTATTTACCTGTAAGTGCGATGCTGTGAAGAAACGCTGCGGTAGGCCTAACGCATCGCTACTGCAACGATGTCAAGCTTTCCTTCGTTGAAAGGAAGGTTCGTTGTTGTACTGAAAAGACTGGCGGAAGAGTACAAGAGAGCGGTTACGTTCTTGACAGGAGAGCGATACATCTTGTAGTGATACGCTACAGAAAATAGGTCCAGAATATTCACCCTTCATTTTTTTGTATCCTGCACGTTGTTGGCAGGAAAAACCGGAAAAAACTTCTTAGATTTGCAAAAGATACGTATCAGTGAGATAGAAACTGACCTGCGAACAAAATATTAACAGGAGAAGCAATAGTACAGTGTCACAGCAAATCTAGCTTCGGCAGAACCGAAAGTTATACTGCCCTCATTTTCTGTAGAACATAGAAAGGAATATTCGTACTTTCTCTTTGGAATCAGGAAATCGTGTGCGAAAAAAGAATCATTTCTCAACATTTTCTTTAAAAACAATAACAAAACATGACCGAACTATATTCTGTAGCGTATGAGTACATGATGTTTCGTTGCACTGGCAAGAACGTACGCGGCTGCACTTGTAGTCATCCGCGCGTTAATGACACGCCACAGCGCATCTTGCTTTCAACGGAGCTAAGCTTCGCATTGTCGCCGTACCGATGCGTTAGGCCTACCGCAGCGTCTCTTCAAAGCATCGCACTTACAGGTAAATATTACGATAAAAATCTTAAAATGACATTTAAAATATGAAATTTCTGCATCACTTGCCATTACTTTCCATACTCTAAAATCTGTACGTCGCACTTTTTCCAACGAAATAATTTAGGACGCTAATCTACACATTTACCGGTAAATTTACTCACAGAGAAACTAACATAATTTACCTCAGTATTAGAAGAGATTGTTGGAGCATTCATGTTAGGAAAACTATCAAATTATAAGAACTACCAAATGTTCTATGTGAACATTCTGGTACACACTCGCAGTGGTTATCTTAGGGTTTCAAAGATTTTACTCACAGACAGGGGCGGATTTCCGACTGGGCGCAGTAGGCGAGCGCCTAGGGCCCCAGAGCTTAAGGGGTCCCGGAAAAGGTATAAATGAATTGTCAATTTTCTTTTGGTTTTCATGGACCGAAACAAATAAATCCTTAAAGCGGCTACTCAGTACTATCAATTGATGTTTCACCTTCTGATATTACGTCATAGTAACATACATTTTTTCTTGCTTCGTTGATACTCCAAATTTTAGAGTTCTTATCGATGCACTTGTTTTTAAAGGAACGGTTAAAATGATTTAGCCTTCCTTGTAGTGGTAGGTGAAGGAAGAATTCACACTTCCCACACTTTTCATTGTTTAAGACGAATACTTAGCATGTTCGCTGCCGCTGTGCTATTTCAACGGCAAGCACGCGGTGCCGGTAAGAAATTCGAGCAAATCTCCCGAGACGCCACAAGGCACCATGGATGATCTTCTACGCATTTGGATCAACCTAGGCGACTCCGCTATTCTAAAATACGAGAAAATTTATCCATAACTAATATTTGTAATTATAACCTTCAGTAACTGCAGGTATATAAACACGTCTACAGCAATGTACTGTACTGTATATGCTATACACGTGCGTATCCTATAGACGGTAACTAATAAATTGCAAAGTTCTTCAGTTGCAAAAAGATTGAAAAATTCGATTGTTGTATACCTGTCATATTAATTTTCAGTCCTAGTACACTAGTGAACAGAATTATTCTCGTGCGTCGAAAGCATCTTCTTGATGTGTAGCTAAAATCTGTTGAGGCGGAGTATGAGAGAGTGCATCGCATTCTTCATTTTCACTTTCACTGCTGGTCGTACAACAGCTACCAAAAGAATACGTTTCTGCATATGATGACAAATTATGGGGATCACCTATTTCCACGGCAGGACATGCCCACCGATGATCTTTTGGTTGAGAGGGACAGGAGATAGCCTGTCTGAATATATCAGTTGTTTCCACAAAACTAAGCATTGAAGTAAATATTGGTTTCCTTGAAATCTCTTTAGCGTCCTCAAAAGACCGCCGTCTTACGTATGAACTCTAAGCAGAAAATGCTTTTTATTCCTACTCAAGCATTTATTTTTTGATAGTTCTCTCCTCCGCAAAACCAGTGACGTTAAAGGAAAATAAACATTGAGGTGAAAACCGCAATCTGTGTAAGTCTATGGGGAGTGAACTTACTTTCCTTTTCCTGAACCATGTGAAAAAAAATCCGCTATCCCAAAACCACAGTAATTTTTAAACAGTTGGGGACTCATTCTCAGTGCCAGTAACAAAACAGATACCTCTCTTCAAGGGCCGAAGGTTTTAGAAGGGAAATATGAAGGCACATGTACGACGCCGTTCGGCGTAGTCGGCACTTGGGCTAAGTATTGTATGACGCCGTTCGGCGTCACGCGGCAGTGAAAGTGTTTTAACTGGCCTGCTCTTATACACTCATGGACAATGAAATTTGCACACCTAGAAGAAAACATGCTACAACTGAGAAACTTCGCAAATAGCTAGAGTGCGTGCTGCTATGCAAATGATCCACGTTTGGTGCGAGTGCGCATGACTGCACACCCTGTCGTGGCGCTGCAAGCACGAACCTACAGCATTTCAAACCGGCGTGAAGTCGATGTCCCATGAAAGTGAAAGCACCGCCCGACGCAAGCAAGAGTACAGATTGACAAGAATGCCGGGTAGACGCCAGAGACGTCGATTTACGCAACTTACGGACTTTGAGGGAGTCCGAATCATAGGGATGAAAACCGCAGGGCGGTCGGTGCGCCGTATAGCCCACCACGGGGATCGTTCTCACCATACCGTCCGACTGTGTTGATAGCAGTGGACACGTGACGGCCCTGCCACACGACGGAGCGGCACCGGGCGGACCAGGAGGACCACCGGTAGAGAGGAACGACGGATCGTGCGCCAGGCATGAACAGATCCCACGGGGACCTGATCCACTATACAGGCAGATGTAGCGGCTCCTGTGCGCCCACGAACCATTTCCTGACACCTCGCGGAAGCGAATCTGCGATCCCAGCGCCCCTTACGTGGGCTTCCATTAACCCCGTAACATCACCGGCTCCGTGTGTAGTGGTTCCAGACCAGAGCGACGTGTGGTGTTCAGCGATGAGTGCCGCTTCGTTTTGGGGACAGATCATCATCGTGTCCATGTGTGGAGGTCGCTGGGTCAACGGCATAATCCCGACCTCGCTATCCAGGGCCGCACCTTCCCCACTGAAGGCATTATGGTCTGGGGAGCCATTACCTACGATAGCCGATCAGCTCTAGTAGTGGTACGCGGATCATTGATGGGCCAGCTGCATATGGATGAGATCTCACGGCTCCATGTGTTTCCAGGTGCGCTATACCAGCAGGATAATGCTCGCCCGCATACGGCTCGGATTGCCCAAGACTGCTTACGTCATGTCCAGACACTTGCATGGCCTGCCCGCTCCCCGGACGCGTATTTCACAAGTGAATGCACGGAACTGCGATCAAGGCCATTTCCGCCACGCGATTGGTTCAGAGCTACTTTGGAGATTGCGAGTAGGCGGGGCCCATAAGGAGAGTCATGTGACAGAAACACTGTCTTTTATCGGGAGAAGTCCTGCTTGCTATGACATTCAATGAGAGGTTACTTAACATATGTGACAAATGCTCATATTGAATTATATCGTGGAAAGTTCTGCTTCCTAAGAAATTCACTGTGAGGTTACTTAACATATGTGACAAATGATCATATCATATTGAATTATGTCGTGGAAAGTTTTATCGTGGGAAGTTCTGCTTCCTAGGAAATTCACTGTGAGGTTACTTAACATATGTGACAAATGATCATATTGAATAATACGGTAAAGTACTAAAGTAATTTTGTGCTCGATATCATAAGGAATATCTACAGTTTCTCAGATGAATACAAGTCGAAATCTATCTTAATTTTAAAATTGAGGACCACTTCAATAAATAGCTAGTTGAATACCATACTCCGTATCGGCCAATAGATATCAGCACGTCAACCTAGTACCCATCATGATTCGTGCTGTTGTGAAAGTGCGTATATAAGGATACTAAAGTACCCTTTTAAAGGTCCTTTCTATTACCCTTACAAGGACCTTTAACAATGAAAAGTATGTCTCCACACCGAAATATTTATTCTGACGATCAAGTTATTTTCCTCATAAATGTGAAGAGGTCTAGCTAGAAAAAAAATCAAATAGTGATATTGTATTAGCAAAGAACTACGTAATGACACGAAGTAAGACCTCAAAACAGTGTTCTGTTGAAATAAGACAGTTCCGTTGGAATAAATACTCCAGAATGTTGTTTGTCATATAATGTGTCTGATAAAATCGTAAGTGATCTGTCATATATATATTTTTCTAATTTTTAGGAAATTCCTCATATTTTTTCCCTCCAAACTTCATCAAAAATGCCTTCAATTCCACACTGTTTTTTTAATTTTCTCCCCGAAAATTAAAAAAACAACAAAAAAAAACCGTTAAACAACTCATGGGTTCTCCATATAAAACACATCAGTACTATTTCCAGCCGAAGCAATGGAGAGAGAATGTTTTATAATTGAAACTTATTCCAGTTTCATGACAATTTATACGAAATGTATTGATAAATTTAGCGAAACTCCATTTTCTGCGCCTTTAGCGTTAAATTCACCAAGTAACTATAGCAACTGAAGATGTATTAATGTAACTAGTTTTGCCAAACGTATCAAACTCAGAAAGAACTTTTGCCGTAACCGAAATGGTCTCTCGTAGTGTAAAGCTGAAATTTATTAAATTTCCAATTCCAGAACTAGAGTAGTTCTGGAATTGGAAATTTAATAAATTTATGAACTGGTAGTGAAATTTAAAATAGCCAAATTCTAATGAAATTTTATGTCCTATCATTCGCAAAAATAATTTTTAAAGAATCTGTGAAAACCACATTCATTGTCCTTCAGTACCTCTAGCAGGAAATTAATGAACTGATTCGAAAATTTAAGTTTTTGAGAAAGAACTGTTAAGTCTAATCTGAGAGACACAAAAATATTTCTTCACAAGAGAACTTAAATTTCTTGAATGTTCGACTTTGAAGGCCTTTAGTCGTAAATTCATAAAGATTGTGGGATATTTAAAGTGCCAAACTTAGTGCACTTTGATTTCCTATTAGCCGCAAAAATATTTTTTTAAATATCTGTAAAAACAAAACGTTAGATGTGCGCGAACAGTCAAACTGATTACATTAGCACTGTTTCTGACAAAACGTCCTAATAATTTATGATAGAATCGCATTTGAAAAAGCTCAAAAACATTTTTCTTGACTACTTTTTTTTTGTTAATCTGACGGATGAAAATTTCTGAGGCGATAAGAAGGAGAAGAAAGGGCCCCAGAATCGTGTAGCGCCTAGGGCCCCAAAATATTTAAAGTAGCCTCTGGCCCTAGGGTAGGCTTAAAAGCGCTGGGATAGTTGTAGATTCCTCTTTCCGTGTTGGAATCCCCTACTTAGTAGCACAAACAAACAGCAGAGCAATTATTATTAATGACCTCAGTGAATTCCTATTCGCCCCTAATGATACTAACTTAAAAAAAAATACTTAAATTGAGGATTTAGAAAAGTGGAGAACAACTGAAGTTTTTTCATGGCACTTGCGGTTGCTATTTGGACTTTTCTACGAAGAAGAAACAAAGTACTTCCTAGGAAAAACTACGTAGGCTTATACGACGAAAAACACTGGAATATTTATTTCGTTATATGGTAAAGTTAGAAAAAGTTGAAATACGGCACAACTTGAACTGGGTGGGTAAGACAATTTTCAGGAAGGGCTAAAGCTCACCCTTACCTCTCCTTGACGACGTTCCTGGTAACGAGTTGTTCTCCACCCCGACTAGTGCGGTCACTTCATCAGTGACACCACTGAGTCACCTCTGAAGGAGGGTACTCCTTCTAGCTTTTAAGATCCAAGATCGCCGTCCTGATCTCACTATCAGTCAACTCCCTTTCCATTCGATCCCTATCCTCTTCCGCCAGAACCGGCGTGCCTTCCAACCAGGCATCCATAACCTCAGTGGCCACCGCTTCCTTGCTGAACAACTCGCCGTAATAGGCCGCGGGGGCCTTCAGAATGTCGGGGAGATCCCTGACTTCCCTGCCATCGATCTCAAGACATTGGAGGTCCTCCCTAACTCTCTTAGCCTCCGTTTTTCTGTAAATGTAGTAATGTCACCTTCCTGTCGGAGCACTTCGAGGGAGCCGGTCAATTGGACCGCCGAACCCTCTTCCTTAAAGAAATGACTGATCCTGCTTCTAATGTCATTAATGAGAGAGGAATTACACCTCCTTCTTCTCCACGAATCTCAGCATTCAGGGTGTTAATCAAAATCATGTAATGATTCCTCATTTCCATGGTGACTATCCTACCTTTCTTCATAAGATAGCCCCTAACCTCTTTTTTAGCCCTCTTCCACACGCCGCACTCATCGTCTGTAATCGTGCCTGCCCGCGCGTTAAAGACAGAATGAAGGTGCACCAGCGTTTCTTCGTCTTCTAACAAGGAGGCTTTCATTCGCCAGTGGGTTGCACCCCTCTGTCTCGAAACCGGGACACAGACATTCATCATGACGGCCGAGTGGTGAGAAATTACCTCAGAGGTGAGTTAGGGCTAAAAATTTCAACTTTGTCGATCCAATCAATCTTGGAAACGGGAAACATATCAATGCGGGACGCACTGGTCCCTCTGTGCCAAGTGTAGCCTGGCTCTCTTGGGTTAAGAGTACTCCAGCCATCTTAAAGACCCTGAGTGTCCGGGAGAGCTTTAACCACGTTCCCATAGGCTTCTGACCGCCTATTAAGGTGATTATCGACGACGGCATTAAAGTCCCCGTCGACGATCAAGACGTCCTCCGAGCTCCTAATTTAAAACGGGAGCTGGTTGTAGAACGGCCGTACATATTTCCATGGTTCGGAGCATAAATACAAATGTTTCATGGGCAAACTACCACTGTGAACGGTCAGAGCAATTAGCCTACTCTCCCCGTCCGTTTGAAAGTGCAAAATATGTATTTCAAACTTCTCTTTAAAAATAATGGCAACACCCGTGTAGCCGGTACTACCTAAAGAGTACCTAAACTTGAGCCCGGAATTTCTCCGAAAGGCAAACAACTTTCCCATGTCCTTATGATGCGTTTCCTGAATCATAAGGAAGCCCAAATTAATCTGGCGGAAGTACCCTTCAAGCCAACAATGTTTCTCCGCCGAGTTAAGGCCTTGAACATTCAACGTACCAACCCTAATGTTGGTGCCGAGAAAATTGACCCTACTGGTATGCATACTTACCTTCGGTGGAAAAGAGAAAGTGGAAATTAAACAAAGACAAGCATGAACAACAGTCATCAAAACTTGGAATCGGAGTGAGAGATGAAAAGTAACCACTCTACTTGTCAAATTTAACCTTCTTGGCTACCGGTTCCGTGCAACATCACTGCTGACGCCGCGGAAAACTCTTTGCCAGAGTCAAAGCGAGTACAACAGTAAGCCAGGGAACTTAACGTTTAAACCGAGAGCCTCCAGACTTCTCTGCTTGCAGCGCCAATTGAAGCAGCTGCCAGGGGGGAGAATACGCGCAAGGCATTGTGGGAGCACATGCCTGCCGAGCTAGGGTTAAGTGAGGATTACAATTATTATACTTTATTAATTATTCTTTTTGATTCTGCAAAAATATTTATTCCTCTTGCGGACAAAACTTCTACAGCAACCTCCGCTTCTCGAAGCAAGCTCAAAGGATTCAATACTATCAGCTTCAGACAATCTCCACGCGAGTTAGTCAACAAAGACAAATGACGATCTAAAGAAATAAGTACCAAAGCAACACTTATCGATCTTTTCGCTTAGGAAATTGAAAAAGGCTTAATTTGTTCTCCTCTGAAATTGAACAATCCTTAAAATGACAACTTTTTTTTACCATATTGATATACGCATCCACCAAATCGTATACCGAGAGAGAGATTTCCTATCTGAGGTTGAGAGACCCGAACCCTCAGCGCTCTGCGCCTTTTGTCAGGTGAAAAAGAGGAATATTAGATATTTGGGAACAGATTTCCCTGATAGAATAGTACGAAAGAAAAATATGGAAATATTAGAGGAGAGGGAGTAGACGGGTACCCCGTTAAGAAGTGAAGTTGTAAGCTGTCCTACATACTTACCTGTAACAACAAGCCATTTCAAGTGATATTTCTCTCCGCAGAAAAATGCCCGGTACACCTGTGCCACAGAAGAGTACAGGGGGAAAGGAAGGAAAGGACACAGGAAAGGGGAACCTGAAAAAAAAACATCACACACAGAGCATCTTTCCCAGAGAAAAATCGTCTTTGAACACTGTGTAAGACAAAACTGGCTATTTGCTCAGTGTTTCTCGCCAGCCAATGAGAGAAAAGATTTTTTCCCATTGGTTTAGAGGATTTTTTCACAGGTTTACTTTTGTTGATTCTTGACAGGCATGTCAGAGTAACCATAGCTGAGGTGGTGTGATCACATGTTTGCAAAACAGAGTACGGCCCTTAAAAGAGCCCTTTTTTTTCTCATTTTTCATTTAACACGGTTTCTTCACATGTGTGAAGTGTTTGCAAAACAGAGTACGGCTCTTAAAGGAGCCCCTCCCCCCTTTTTTTATTTAACTAGATTTTTTCACATGTGTGAAGTATATTTACAAATCAGAGTACGGCCCTTAAAAGAGCACTTTTTTTTTTTCTCTCGTTTTACATTTAACAAGGTTTCTTCACATGTGTGAAGTATGTTTGCAAAACAGAGTACGGCTCTCAAAGGAGCCCCTCTTTTTTTTTTTTTTTTTTATTTAACGAGATTTTTTTCACATGTGTGAAGTATATTTGCAAATCAGAGTACGGCCCTTAAAAGAGCCCTTTTTTTTTTTTTTTTCCCTCATTTTTCATTTAACAAGGTTTCTTCACATGTGGGCATGTCAGAGTAACCATAGCTGAGGTGGTGTGATCACAATATTACACCGATCGAGGTTTAAGATACTCATTTTGAGTAAACAACCGAGAAATAAAAAAAGCCACAACCAGGGTTTTTTTATTCCTTATTTAGGAATCCGGTAGTTTATGGGCCAATCATTCATCATTTTTTTCCTTCGCTACTTGCCTGCTTGTTGCAAAATTATGTGCAACAGCGGAAAAAATTTAGTCCTGTTTTGTTTAAATATTATTATTATTTTTTTTTCAGAACTAATGCGTAAAAAGATGTCTTTTATGCAACACTTTGCTCGGCCCCTAAACGAGCCGTTTTTTTTTTCTTTCGTTTATTGTTGTTGTTGTTTTTTGTTTTTTTTAATCTGGAAACTACAACAACAAATTTTAATATAAAAGACAAGACCAACAACACCTTGTTTGGTTAGGAGCAGAATATTCAGTACAAAAAAGATAAGTCTTTTATGCAACATTTTGCTCGGCTCTTAAAAGAGCCGTTTTTTATTTTTATTTTTTGTTTTGTTTTGTTTTTAATCAGGAAAAAACAACAACAAATTTTAATATAAAAGACAAGACCAACAACACCTTGTTTTTTTAGGGGCAGAGATATTTAGTACAAAAAAGATAAATCTTTTATGCAACATTTTGCTCGGCCCCTAAAATGGCCCTTTTTTTTTTTTTTTTTTTTTTTTTTTTTTTTTACCCAAAACTGCTATTCAATTTTTTGCTTTCGTCCTACGTGTGAGGAATAACTTCAATTTAGTCCCAGTTATTTTTTATTTTTTGGAAGTATAACTGTGAACTGGATTCTTTTCAGGAATTTTATTTAAAATAGCCTTCGGTCTTTTAAATTTGTCAGTATCATTGACAACATAATTAAGGGCCTCCCTGACAAGAGGATTGGGATGTTTCTTGGCTTTCTCGTAATACCTTTGCGCTAGATCATACATAGTATAATGTATAGAGCTGATATTTAGCATACTACGGATAGCATTATTGGATGTTTTTCCATCTAGTCCTACCATCATACGAAGAGTTTTATTTTGAAACGAGGTAATATTATTTTTTTGCTGCTTTCTGCAGTTACCCCAGATAGGACAGCCATAGGTAATCACCGGGCTGAAGCATGCTTTCCATAACAAGGTTTTATTTTTTTTGCTAAGCCTTTTATTTTTAATTATGGGTTGGAGACATCCTCTTAATTTAAGAGCTTTAGCCAGGGTTTCCTTAATATGCTTGTTCCAATTCAGATTATGATCCATAATGAGGCCTAAATATTTGACATCTTTTACCCAAGGTATTTTTTTACCATACAATTCAATTTCAAAGTCAGGATTGTAATTGTATGTTTTACGGGAGAACAGAATTGCTTGTGTCTTGTCAGTATTAATTTTAATTTTCCAGTCTAGGAAGTAATTCTCCAGTTTTTCCACATAGTATTGCAACATAAATGTTGCTTGATTTTTATTCATGGAAGTATAGGCCAGTGCAGTGTCGTCAGCATAAAGTGCTGTAGTCAGATTCCTGTTGTTAAAATTCGGAAAATCTAAAGTAAAAATAGAGTATAGCGTAGGAGCAAGTACACTGCCTTGTGGAACACCGGCTTCAATTTTTTTTTTTTTTGTAGATATCTTCCCATTAATTTTTGCACAAAATGTTCTGTTTTTAAGATAGGATTTGATTATATGAATAATCCACGGTGGGAAGTCATGTGCTATTAGTTTGTAGATAATTGCCTCGTGTGGACATTTATCAAAAGCCTTAGCTACATCCAGGAAAATAGCCGCTGTGTGCTTTTTATTCATTATTCCTTCTGCACATTTTTCAGTAACTCTCGAGAGCTGGTGCACCGTGGAGTGTTTGTCACGAAAACCTCCTTGAATAAATGGAATAACTGTATATTCTTCACAGAACTGTTGCATTCTAACAAGTATAATTTTTTCAAAGATTTTTCCCATGGTTGGGAGCAACGAAATCGGTCTGTGATTTTCAGGAATTGCCAGGTTTTTACCTGGCTTGGGTAATAAAATTACCTCTGCTGTCTTCCAATCATCCGGGAAATAATTTAATTTAATGGCACAATTGTATATTTTAGTAAGGGTTTGCACATACCCTTCCGGTAATGTTTTCATAATTTTATTATTTATGCCATCTTTGCCCGGTGCCTTTTTATTTTTAAGGTTATTAATGTGAAACCTAACTTCTCTTTCACTGATGGGTAGTGGTTTTTCAAAGTCAGGAGGAACAAAAAAATTTTTTTGGCCCTTAAAAGGCCTTTTTTATTTCTTGTCTTTTCAGTTTTGGCGTTGCGGACCCGCGAGAGGTCGTAGCACCTTTAACTTGTCTATCGGACGTAAAAGAGGCCGTAGCATTTTCTACTTTTGGCTGCTGTTTTCTATGCCTTGTGCTTCTATTTTTTTTAGAAGAGCCTTTCTGTTTACTTTTAATTGGGGATGTTAATACAGGTTTTTTTTTACTAGTAAATTCTTCATAGAGTTGCGCACTTTGGGCGATGACTCTAGAATTTTCTACATCCTCTGCATGTTTAAAATAAGTATCCAGGGCCTTTTTCATTTTAGTGGCTACATCAGTGTCAGGGATATCATTTATTTTAAACTGTTTTTCTAGTGAGTTTGCAAAAATTTCTGCTTTTTCTTCATCGGTTCTAACAACCGTCGCATCTGCTTTCTGGAGAGGTGGGAGTAATCTGATATTTTTATTTTGCAAACTCGAAGTAAGGTTCCACAGGGTCATTTTATTTTTTTTATTCGAATTTTCAGAGTAGTCAATATGTACTTCCTCTAATAATTGACCCCATGAACCATTTTCAAACTTTCTGATATCTCTTTTGATTTGCCTGTTAAGGGTGCAGTAAAGGTCATAAAATCTTTTATTTCTGGTTCTTTGCCATTTACTGCGGTAACTATTTTTCTCCTTAATAAGATCCAATATTTCTTTGGGTAAGAAATACAGGTTTCTTTTTTCTTTGGCAGGAGTTTGGCAAGCCTCCATAACCTTTTTAATGGCAAGGTTAAAGGTTTCAATAGCATTGTCAATTTCTTCTTTGCTATTGCAATCTCCGATTTCTGGAGGTGATACTAATTTAATTTTTTCAGTGAATTGCTTTAGGTTCGTGACCATTTTGGGTGTTACCATTACAGTTTTGTCAGTAAAAAGCTGTAGATGAACGGGGTTATGATCAGATGAGAGCGCTGCTGCAGTATAGATTTCATAATAATATCTATTATTTTTGAATAGCGCAAAATCTAGCACATTACTAGTTCCTCTTAACGCTGTTCTGGTGGGCTCGGAAGGTGCCCCCAGATCAATATTTTTATTTAAGAGATATCTGAAAATATTGTTCCCACTTTTATTAGCTCTAGGACAGTACCAATAGCGGTGCTTGCTATTAAAATCCCCTGCTACTATGGTGGGGATGTCTTCTTCAAAGAGCTTGTCCAGAGCTTCACTGGTAACCGTATGTGACGGATGATTATAAAAGGCCGTAAGCTTGATCGGGTTATTTTTGGTTTTAATTATAACTGAGTGGGCTTCTTGACCATCTTCAGTGTTGCAAGGTGTTTCACTTTGCTCTAATCTATCAACAACCGCAATCAAAATTCCGCCGCTTTTGGTGGTTTTGTCTTTTCTATAAACCTTGTAGTTGGGTATCTTGAATTGAATTTTTTCGCTTAGCCATGATTCATTAATTAACGCAACGTCAATTTTTTTGTACTTTAGGTAGGCTAATAATTCTCTGTGTTGTCTTTTGATACCCTGCGCATTCCAAATTAGAATGTTAAGGTCATTTGTTTCCGTTATTAAACCTTCATCCTCAGAAAAAGAACGGCTCCTAAACGGGCCGTTTTTCCCCCCCCCCTTCCTTAGAGAAGGAGGAAAATGAAAATGAACGGCCCCTAAATGGGCCGTTTCCCTCCCCTTCCTCAGAGAAAATGGGAAAGGCAACGGTGGTGCACTTAAGAGGCATCTTTTCCCTTGTCTGTTTTTAAGACATCTTTCTCTGCGGCTATGCTGCTAACAGTAGTACTATCTTGGGCACTAGCAACAGCATTTAACCGAAGCATTTCTTCATCGTTGTTATTAGCATACTGCAATTGTGCCTCTTCATTACAGTTATTTTTTTCTGCCTCTTTAATTTCTTTGCTAAGCCTGCCAGCGAAATATTTTGGTTTTTCCCCGGTTGGAGTAACCAGTTTTTTTTTGCTTATGCGTAGCATTTTCATTTAAAATTTTTTCAACATCAACAATCAATTTCTCTATCACTTTTGTGTTTTGGAATTTTTTTGCGATGTTTTTCAATTCTTTCTTTTAGCACAGAATTCTGTACATTGCTTTTAAGGACAACTTTTTTTTTCTCTGTGTAATAAATTAATATTACGGAGATATTTATTTGAGTCCGTTTTTAATAATTCTGTGTCTTTTTTTGCTTCCTGTATTTTGAAGCTGTCACTGCTTTCTTGCAGTGCGTGAGGCTGTTCATTACGAACCTTTCTTTTTTCCTCACTTTTATTGAAACTTTTTTGTGTTTCAATTTTTTTGTCGTAAAGCTCAGCTTTACTCGCGTGAATTTGTGTTCCAGTCTTTTCTAACTGCGTTTCATTTTCCTGCAGTGTACAAATGGCCAATTTCTTTTTGGAAAATTTTTTAGTCGGCCCCAAAAAGGGCCTTTTTTTTTTCCGTAGACTGACGCAAATTCACACTATTTTTGCGAAAAATCGCACAGGAATAGCCTGATGCCGCAGCACTGTCAGGTCTTTTTATATAGTCAGGTCCCGCAGGATTATCTGATCTATTTTTTTCAGCAAAACCATCCCCAGAGGGGAATCCGTCGGTATCTCCACCCGACAATTTAAAATAGTCAGGTCCCGCAGGATTATCTGATCTATTTTTTTTTCATATAAAAACCATCCCCAGAGGGGAATCCGTCGGTATCTCCACCCGACAATTTAAAATAGTCAGGTCCCGCAGGATTATCTGATCTATTTTTTTTTTCTAAAAAAAAACCATCCCCAGAGGGGAATCCGTCGGTATCACCACCCGACAATTTAAAATAGTCAGGTCCCGCAGGATTATCTGATCTATTTATTTTTTCTAAAAACAAACCATCCCCAGAGGGGAATCCGTCGGTATCTCCACCCGACAACTGAGGTTCCAAAGACCTCATACTTACCTTCTTACTTTTTCTGGTCTTTTTTTGAACACTGGTGTTCAACTCAGGAGGTAAACACCTTATCCTCCTGGATCTTCTAAGACCATTTACTTCCTCAGTTGTGCTGCAGATTCCAGTTATAGGGAGGATGAAACGGCGAACTTCTTGTTCAGCATCAGATTCTATTCCTGCATCTTCAGCGTCGGCAATCCTTTTGCGCAACGAAATTTTCAACGGTGTGCTAACAGCAATACGAAGAGAAGTGGATTCGGAAAAATTTTAATAGAGCTTTGAAAAAAGCTTAGCTACTAAAAGATCTCCTAACCGGACTGATTACAATAGACTGGTAACCCAGAAACTATCTAAGATGCGACGAAAGAAATCTTCCGAAGAGGTAAAAAGTTGCAGAGACAGATAACTGGCGGGAGACCACACAACGTGCGACCGTCCCGTTCGGAATCCAAGCAGCAACTGAATAATGTATAATGGGAGGAACAAATTTTTTTTTTTTTGGTCCTTAAAAGGCCTTTTTTTATTTCTTATCTTTTCAGTTTTTGGCGTTCCGAACCCGCGAGAGGTCGTAGCACCTTTAACTTGTCTATCGGACGTAAAAGAGGCCGTAGCACCTTTAACTTGTCTATCGGACGTATGGATGCAGGATTTGTCATTTTTATGTAGGACTTCCGTCCACAGGGAGTAGAGTTTAGGTCCCAGCCACCTACAGCGAGATCGCCTTTTGGGCAGGACACAGAAACGGAAGGAATGAGAGCAAGTCTAGCGACTTTGACAGAACAGTTTGTAGTGAGATTAGAGTACAGTAGATGGCGCCACCGTACTAGTACGATATTGCACATAGATGGGTGAGAGAATTTCAGGGGGGACATAGGAAAGGATACCCATTTTACCAGTGGGTCCAGCCTGGGGGCCGTCACTTTACGTGCTCGTCCGATGCACGGCGGATATTCAGCGATTGTTAGTAAATCACACCATCTCTGAAAGATCAGCCCAGGCTTGAACCTGGGAACCCAGCATCGACAGTCTGAAACACTAACCACTAAGCCATCCGCGGCGTCTATCGGACGTAAAAGAGGCCGTAGCATTTTCTACTTTTGGCTGCTGTTTTCTATGCCTTGTGCTTCTATTTTTTTTAGAAGAGCCTTTCTGTTTACTTTTAATTGGGGATGTTAATACAGGTTTTTTTTTACTAGTAAATTCTTCATAGAGTTGCGCACTTTGGGCGGTGACTCTAGAATTTTCTACATCCTCCGCATGTTTAAAATAAGTATCCAGGGCCTTTTTCATTTTAGTGGCTACATCAGTGTCAGGGATATCATTTATTTTAAACTGTTTTTCTAGTGAGTTTGCAAAAATTTCTGCTTTTTCTTCATCGGTTCTAACAACCATCCCATCTGCTTTCTGGAGAGGTGGGAGTAATCTGATATTTTTATTTTGCAAACTCGAAGTAAGGTTCCACAGGGTCATTTTATTTTTTTTATTCGAATTTTCAGAGTAGTCAATATGTGCTTCCTCTAATAATTGACCCCATGAACCGTTTTCAAACTTTCTGATATCTCTTTTGATTTGCCTGTTAAATGTGCAGTAAAGGTCATAAAATCTTTTATTTCTGGTTCTTTGCCATTTACTGCGGTACCTATTTTTCTCCTTAATAAGATCCAATATTTCTTTGGGTAAGAAATACGGGTTTCTTTTTCTTTGGCAGGAGTTTGGCAAGCCTCCATAACCTTTTTAATGGCAAGGTTAAAGGTTTGAATAGCATTGTCAATTTCTTCTTTGCTATTGCAATCTCCGATTTCTGGAGGTGATACTAATTTAATTTTTTCTTTGAATTGCTTTAGGTTCGTGACCATTTTGGGTGTTACCATTACAGTTTTGTCAGTAAAAAGCTGTAGATGAACGGGGTTATGATCAGATGAGAGCGCTGCTGCAGTATAGATTTCATAATAATATCTATTATTTTTGAATAGCGCAAAATCTAGCACATTACTAGTTCCTCTTAACGCTGTTCTGGTGGGCTCGGAAGGTGCCCCCAGATCAATATTTTTATTTAAGAGATATCTGAAAATATTGTTCCCACTTTTATTAGCTCTAGGACAGTACCAATAGCGGTGCTTGCTATTAAAATCCCCTGCTACTATGGTGGGGATGTCTTCTTCAAAAAGCTTGTCCAGAGCTTCACTGATAACCGTATGTGACGGATGATTATAAAAGGCCGTAAGCTTGATCGGGTTATTTTTGGTTTTAATTATAACTGAGTGGGCTTCTTGACCATCTTCAGTGTTGCAAGGTGTTTCACTTTGCTCTAATCTATCAATAACCGCAATCAAAATTCCGCCGCTTTTGGTGGTTTTGTCTTTTCTATAAACCTTGTAGTTGGGTATCTTGAATTGAATTTTGTCGCTTAGCCATGATTCATTAATTAACGCAACGTCAATTTTTTATACTTTAGGTAGGCTAGAAATTCTCTGTGTTGTCTTTTGATACCCTGCGCATTCCAAATTAGAATGTTAAGGCCATATGTTTCCGTTATTAAGCCTTCATCCTCAGAAAATGAACGGCTCCTAAATGGGCCGTTTTTTTTTCCCCTTCCTCAGAGAAAATGGGAAAGGCAAATGTGGTGCACTTAAGAGGCATCTTTTCCCTGTTCTCTTCCTTGTCTGTTTTTAAGACATCTTTATCTACGGCTATGGTGCTAACAGTAATACTATCTTGGGCATTAGTAATAGCATTTAACCGAAGCATTTCTTCCTTGTTGTTACTTACAACTTTTTTAACTGCATTGTTGTACGAGTAACTCGGAGAGACTTTTTTTCCGCTTCCTTTAATTCTTTGCTAAGTCTTCCAGTGAAGTAATTTATTTTTCTATTCTTTATAGTTTTATTGGTTTCCTCGCTTTTGCAGTTATTTTCATTCTCAGAAACAGAATTGCCCTTCAAAGGGCTGGTTTTTTTTTTTTTTGGTTTTTTTGTTCCTCGGAGAAAAAGGCAAAGGTGGGAAAGGTTCCACTTTGAAGGCGTTTTTCTTCCTCGGAGAAAAAGGCAAAGGTGGGAAAGGTTCCACTTTGGTGGCGTTTTTCTTCCTCAGAGAAAAAGGGAAAGGATCCACTCGGAGAAACTTTTTTTCCGCTTTCTTTCCAGTGGAGTAATTAACTTTCCTTTTCTTTAAAGTTTTCTCTTTCTTGCAGTTTTTTTTAACTAAATATTTTTCCACATCTGCATTCATTTTGTCAAGGAAATTAGTATTTTGATAATTCGAGAGATGTTTTTGTATCCTTTGCTCTAACACAGAATTCGGTAAGTTGCATTTAATTGCAACCTTTTTTTCTCTCTGTGTAATAAATTAATATTACGGAGATATTTATTTGAGTCTGTTTTTAATAATTCTGTGTCTTTTTTTGCTTCCTGTATTTGGAAGCTGTCACTGCTTTCTTGCAGTGCGTGAGGCTGTTCATTACGAACCTTTCTTTTTTCCTCACTTTTATTGACACTTTTTTGTGTTACAATTTTTTTGTCGTAAAGCTGAGCTTTACTCGCGTGAATTTGTGTTCCAGTCTTTTCTAACTGCGTTTCATTTTCCTGCAGTGTACAAATGGCCAATTCCTTTTTGGAAAATTTTTCATTCGGCCCCAAAAAGGGCCTTTTTTTTTTTTTTTTTTTTCAGTAGACTGACGCAAATTCACTCTTTTTGCGAAAAATCTCACAGGAATAGCCTGATGCCGCAGCACTGTCAGGTCTTTTCAAATAGTCAGGTCCCGCAGGATTATCTGATCTATTTTTTTCAGCAAAACCATCCCCAGAGGGGAATCCGTCGGTATCTCCACCCGACAATTTAAAATAGTCAGGTCCCGCAGGATTATCTGATCTATTTTTTTTTCATATAAAAACCATCCCCAGAGGGGAATCCGTCGGTATCTCCACCCGACAACTGAGGTTTCGAAGACCTCATACTTACCTTCTTACTTTTCCTGGTCTTTTTTTGAACACTGTTGTTCAATTCAGGAGGTAAACACCTTAGCCTCCTGGATCTTCTAAGACCATTTTCTTCCTCAGTTATGCTACAGATTCCAGTTATAGGGGAGATGAAACGGCGAACTTCTTGTTCAGTATCAGATTCTATTCCTGCATCTTCAGCGTCGGCAATCCTTTTGCGCAACGAAATTTTCAACGGTGTGCTAACAGCAATACGAAGAGAAGTGGATTCGGAAAAATTTTAATAGAGCTTTGAAAAAAGCTTAGCTACTAAAAGATCTCCTAACCGGACTGAATACAATAGACTGGTAACCCAGAAACTATCTAAGATGCGATGAAAGAAATCTTCCGAAGAGGCAAAAAGTTGCAGAGACAGATAACTGGCGGGAGACCACACAACGTGCGACCGTTCCGTTTGGAATCCAAACAGCAACTGAAATCGTATGCCATCTGTACACTTCTAATTAAAGGCCTGTAATCTGTTCGGACTGTCAGGTGACCATGTTGGTTTGCCCCTCACCACCAAATTGCGCTGAAATACCGTAGATGCACTATCTTTATTGTAATTCCATCGCTAACAATGCATTCAGTTTGACCACAATTTTTCATCTTACTACGATTCCAGCCGAAACACTTGAACATGTAACAGCTTCTGATGAAAAATGAGAGTTTGTTTATGTGATGCACGACAAGGATAGTCTTTATTATAAATATTTCATTTTGCAGATATACCACTGATAACAGTGACATTTTTATGAACTGAAAAAGAATAATTCATATTTGCCGAAAAAAGGGAAAAAGAAAGTAAAAGGGGAATCAAAAGCGCTACCCAATTCCAACCTCTGTCCATCCAACTAAGTACAAATTTGATGCCCTGCGCTTCTTCATACGTCGAGCCTTCACGCACTCTGCTACTGTGAACCTCATATGCCGCCCCGGTGGCGCAGTGGTCTAAGGCGCTAGCTTCTGATCATTCGTCCGTAAGGGGTCCGGGTTCAAATCCCGGTCAGGCATGGATGTTGTGTTTGTCTTACGGCACTGGCTCTCTCCCTTCCCTGGAACCAGTGACCCTAAATTAGGGACGGGCGACTGCTTACAGCCCATTGAGTTGTTCACGGTGTTCGTTAAACCTACAATCTAAAAAAAAAAAAAAAAAAAGAACCTCAGATACATTGAGCTCAAGAAAACCACAGATATTGCTCTCATTCACGGCTGTTTTCGTGAATGTGTACTCAACCTAATACGAAGTTTCCAGCGTCTGACATTCACTAACCTATAACAAGAGCGAAGAATTGTGCGCTATGTGGGCTCAATAATTATTTTCCACACATTACTAATTTTCTGAAAAATATATGCAAAAATGGCAACGTAGGTTTCGAAACTAAAACCACCAACATTTTCTCACTCATAAAGAGGGATCCACACCAGGTTCGCACTGTTAATAAATATGGTATATATTCCATTCCACTTGTACCCAATGTGCCTCCAGCCGCGGATGGCTTAGTGGTTAGTGTTTCAGGCTATCGATGCTGGGTCCCCAGGTTCAAGCCTGGTCTGATCTTTCAGAGATGCGTGATTTACTAACAATCGCTGATTATCCGCCGTGCATCGGACGAGCACGTAAAGTGACGGCCCCCAGGCTGGACCCACTGGTTAAATGGGTATCCTTTCCTATGTCCTCCCTGAAATTCTCTCACCCATCTATGTGCAATATCGTACTTGTACGGTGGCGCCATCTACTGTACTCTAATCTCACTACAAGCTGTTCTGTCAAAGTCGCTAGACTTGCTCTCATTCCTTCCGTTTCTGTGTCCTGTCGAAAAGACGATCTCGCTGTAAGTGGCTGGGACCTAAACTCTACTACCTGTGGACGGAAGTCCTACAAGAAAACGACGCTGACCCCCCCCCCCAATGTGCCTGAAAAGGAACTTGTTTATATTGGATCGATACTCAATTCCTTAGGTTTCAGAATGTTGGAGCACCAGTGTAATATAACTGGGTCAGCCTCAAATGCACGGTAATGTCCTAATACAGGCACCTTTGAAATCCACCGGCAGATGCAGCTGAGCTTTGCGGCCGCGTACTGCCGCGTACTGCCGAGGACGCGTGTCACGGAAGGAACTACCGTTGACTCTAAAATTTAACTGGGAGGGTGGGGGTGTGACGTAAAATATTTTAAGCATGCAAAATAATGCGGAAAGCTGTAAAAATATAGTAATTTTACATGAAAGGAAATAATTTTCCCGAAGAACTTACCTTGGAGTGCGAAGGTTCGGAAGAGTACGTGCGGTAGGCCTAAGATGAAGGGAGCGGCGACGGCGTGAAGGCGAAGTCCAGAGAATGGAAGCGTCGTGGAGAACGGCAAGTTACGGGCGGAAGAATACACAACGAAGGGATTCAGCAGTGCGAGGTCATCGAAGAGTGTTGTAGGAATGCGCTGAAGGAAAGAGGTCGATTTTATGATGCATTGTAATATTCTTTTTTCAAGAGTAATTTTGCGAAATTGTAATTAGAAAATTTGTAAAAATTGTTGTATCTGTGAATAATGTCCTCAACATAAATTTACGCATATAAGAGCCAAAAGGTCCTCTTCGTGTTCCGAACTGCCGTTGTAGCTTTCTCTTCAAACGCATCCATAAGTTTTCCACATTCTGTGTGTGAATGGTAGGATCCAGTGGATTCACAAAATTGTCGCTATGGACCATAAGGGAATGAGTGTAAATTCCATTGCTGAAATAAGCAATGTCTGTGGAAGCTGCCCATCCGTCTGAAATGATGTGAGTTCAGGCAGAATGTGCTGCGTAATCAAGCGCTGAAGAGTCCTGGCTTTACGATTTCGGACCTCCAACAAGAAGCACTTCTCGGAGTTACTTTCAATTCCACCGAAAACACAGGGTCCTCTCTTGTATTTTCTGTGGAAGAAATACGTTTCATCAATTTCCAAAATAATGGGCTTTCCATTGTCATCAAATCCTCCAATGGGTTCCACATTACCACGTAGGTAATTGTCGCACTCCTCCCTACAGAAATTGCACCAATCTACGATGGATTTTTTCCCCACAACAACCTCGTGGTGAATAAGTTTCTGTGAGTAATCTTTCGTCCAGCAGTAAGCCATTACGGCTAATTTCTTCAAAGACAAATGGCTTTTTCCTGGAAACGAAGAAAAGCGAATACTTTTAGTGAATTGACACCTACAACATTTCCAGCGTTTCTGATCAATTCCTTGGGAATAACGGACCAGCCTACATTCTTTGTCTTCAAATACCATTCACTGGAAACAGAAAGAAAGGGACGTCATATTGTGCAAAAGCACGACGACCTCTCACCCATTACGAACTTTTGTTGCCCAGCAACACCAACACGCTTGTTTCCCCGCTCCCATGTATGAACATGGGATCGGTTCCACCGGTGTTTCACACACGCCCCGATACACACACCACGGTTCCACAAGCAAGGACACTCACACCCCCGACGCAACACCATACAAACCGACGGCGGAGTCTCCTAGAACGACGGAGAGACAAGGCCCTTCGAAACGTTCATGTAGGAGGAAATTCCTCCTTCGGAGGAGACCCCGTGACATAGTCACCCAACGGATGACAACATCAGAGGAGGCAACGGCGGAGAGCAACACGCATCTCCAAAAACGAGGAAGCCTCCCCCCTAAAGCCCCGACGCAACACCATACATACCGACGGCGGAGTCTCCTAGAACGACGAAGGGACAAGGCCCTTCGAAACGTTCATGTAGTAGGAAGTCCCTCCTTCTCATTCATGTATCTGTCCACACCGTGAACAGATACATGAATTTCTCAGGAGCCGTCGCCGCGCAAGCCATTTCGTAGCTTTTTCCACAGTGTTAGTATCCGTCTCCAAACTCGTTAGTCTCCACACTTCATTGCGGATTTGGTCAAGGCTTAAAATTTCATCATCCCCCACAATTCGAGACGAAGTTCTGGGCCTCCCTGCCATAGTACGATTTCTGATTTTAAGAAAATCGTTTCTTTTTAACAATATCCCTTTCACGAGTCAAAAAAAAGAGCAACGATGGACGGAATAACAGCAGAAGTACAAATGAGGTCCTTGAAGAAAGCACCGACACCTTAACATCTCCGAAACCATAACCAAAACTTGGGGTTTAATCGGATCCGAAACTTTCGGAAAACTTCTTCCGCACATTATTTCATTTACATTGCTTCATTTATTTGCATTTGCACACATTTTGACAATAATAACAACAACATTTAGCACAGTTCTTTCTTAATAATTAATGAAACAATTGTTAACTACTTCTTCTTGCACACGATTACACGACGCATCACACCCTTCCGAGACATACACCGCACTCTTGTTGTATTCTTTTGCGCTTTCACTATCAGCTGTTACTTCCTTCCGACGCACGGAGCTCTCACGTCGCGGCCGTTAGCACCGCTTCAGCCTCCTGCAGCAACTGCTGCAAACCATCGTACTCGCAGGTAAGTTCTTCGGAAAAATTATCTCCTTTCATGTAAAAATATTTTATTTTTGCACTTTTCCCCATTATTTTGCATGCTTAAAATATTGTACGTCGCACTCCCCCCTGTTAACTTTTTCCGACGAAATAATTTAGGACGCTAAAGTACACATAAATTTCATTATCCGGCACAATACGACAAGGAGCTTTTAGCCTCCATGATATACTACGATTTCTGAATTGAAGAAACTCCTTTATTTTCAAAAATATCCGTTTCAGGATGAAAAAGTTTGAGTTACGATGTACGGAATAACTGCAGAAGTGGTTGAAGAAATCAACTACCCCTGTACATCTTTGAAAATATAATTAAAACTTGCGATTCAACCGGAACCAAAACTTCTTACTCAACACTTCTGTCGTACATGAAAACATTTACATTCCTTCATTTATTTCTATTCGTAGAGATTGTGAAACTAATAATGACATTCCGCACATTTCTTTCTCAAAATTTAAGAAAAGAGTTTTGAACTACTTGCGTAGGATTACAGCACGCATCACACTCTTCCGAAGAAAACACCCACTCCTATTGTATTCTTCCGCGCATTAACTACGAACTCCTGCCCCCTTCCGAAGCACGGAATTGCTGCAAATCATCCTACTCGCAGGTAAATACTTCGGTAAAATTATTTCACGTTCTCTTAAACTACTCTATTTCTGTACCTTTCCCCATTACTTTGCACAATACACGGTCAATCTTGGTCTTGTGAACTTGTATTTAATCGCGTTGCGGCTTGTATCAGTGGCACTCTTTAGCTTGAGAAGTGGCTTGTACCAAGCCCGAAAGATCACGCTTCTTTCGTGCTTTTAATTGTATAGTGTTCTAAGTTGTAAATAAATTTAGTAATTTAACTATCACAACTTTGACAGTCTAAAAGTTTTGATTTCGTGCTGAGACAACGTATGTGAACAACTTTTATCGAAAGCGTTACCTAAAGTACATACTAACCACAAGAAACGTTATTCGCGAAACAAATTTTCTGCACAAAATCTTCGAAACAAATTTAGCTTTGCGTTACTAACACATCTTGCTGTTGAACATTTTAAAATACGCTCACCTGTGCGCCAAAGCAACATCAGGTGCAACACATTGCTGCCGGAAAGTAAAAAAGAAATCTTACAACTTCTAAAAAAAAACAACTTGTAATGCGATGTAGAATCACACTTTGCCAGGGTGGGCAATTCACACATCTACGCAGCTTCTAGAGAATGAGAAGAGAATTGCAGGGGAGAGAATTCTATCCAAGTGCGAGTGTTGCACCAAAACGCCCTCACGTGGGAGAAACACGTCTCTTCCATTGCCAGGTGGAAAATTTTAAAAGTCGGGGATGCAGGCAAAAAGGTAAACAGCTAGATTTTGACGCGCATTTTAAAACGCAATTGTAATTGCTCATCAGCAAATGAACAAGGTAAACGGAAATATTCTTTTGGTGAATATTAATTTATTTTTAAATAATAATATTCGCCAAAAGAATACGTGCACAGTTGACAAACTATGAAATGCTGAATTATGGAAACTTTTTGAAAACGAAAGGCATACCGAAGTTAGTGGTACGAATTTTCCTTTTGGGAGAAATAAATTAGATGGTTTACTCTATAAATACTTTTTATTGGGTTTGTTGCACGTTCAGTATGTGTATGCTATTTATGGAGTTCTGTTCTGTTTAGTATGTGTGTGCGCGAGTTGTGTGAGAAATAATCATCAAATAGTTAGAAAGGATTGGGAGAATCCTTTCTAAACGATTGGGAGGGAAAAGTAAAGTCACTGTGATGTTCACAAAATTAACGGTTAAACGTTATGTAAAAGTTGGACTTAATCTGTTAGTGAGCAAAATCCTTTCGGGCACACGGTGACATTCATCAGATACAATACAAACATTCCATAAAAGGTGTCACCGGTGAACTGTTCATTCACCCATTAGATGGCGCCACATTCGCAGGAGGTACCGGCCCATAGTCGAAAATTTCCTAGCTCGGCAGTTCCATTTTTCCCCCCAACTTTCAGATGTTTCATAAGTATTTCGACTCTTTTTTTAGTAACAAGCGATCTTACGAGTAGCGGCTGATAAGGTGAGAAACATATCGGAGGTCGGTATTTTTTATTCCCTCGTAATCATTTTAATCCACCCGGCTGCCACGTGATTTTCTTCTGAGTCTTTTTATGACGTTTCTAGACGGTACGATGCACAGGTCGAAAATGCCAAAAAGGCAGAAGAACCTCCAACTCTCTCGTAGTCGTAACCATTGGAGGGGTTGAAAGTTGACGCATTTTTATTAAATAAAGCATTTTTTTTTAATGAAAGTCACATTTTAACCAAAACCTTTGGGCTGCGGGTGGCCTAATTGGGCAACGTTCGTGACAGCCACGAAATATTCGCCGTGCGTCGGATGGGCACGGTAAGCCGTCGGACCCCGGGTACTGGCCCCCGGTAATAAATAAGGGCGCCTTCCTCCCACTTTCTACTTCGCTTCCGTGTCACTTTCCTATCGGGCACTCTAGCCCAAATCTCCTAGCTTCCTATTTCTAAGGGTTGTTTAAGACCTTAGGTCAGACACTCCCTTCCTAAAATCCTCTACATATGATCATTTTTAATGATCAACCAAAATCTTAAAAAAATTACTTCCGGGAGGGGCAGAAACCATCGAAATTGTTTTATATTGGCCCCTCTCTAAATACGCCCTTGGTATGTTCATATTTTGAACTTATTGTATTCTTAATTTACAGATTTTTATTGGAAGAACTGGAATTTCTCGTCCTGACTGTTCTGGTTATGTACTGCTTTATATTTTACCTCCAAACTTAGAAATAAATAAATAAACTTTGCTATCATTTTGGGGCCCTTTTTTGGGTCGGGGGCCTAGTGGCCCATTCTTTCACACACCACTGCCGAAGAAAGAAAATATACAAACATCGATGTTTTCTGAGATTTACAAATTCCTAAAATAAACCACTGAAGAATAGGAAATATTTTAAAATAAAAAAAGGAGGCCCTTTCGTTGCTTGTGTAAGCGGAGCCATCCTGTACTTCTGCATGTGTGTAGTATCCTTCCGCGCTCACGCTGGTGATTGCCCTGCACGTGTGGGACGGTTAGGCCTAACCTATTTTGCGGGGATTCTTCTACTGAGACCACGGGCAGACGCTCTAGCGGTAGTCACAGCGTCATCACCGCCGCTATAGTGCCGCCGCTGACTGGAATTACGCTAGCCGGATAGACAGGTAAATTTTACGTAAAACGTTTTCAAAAAAGACTCTGTCAATGAAATTTTTTGTTATTTTACATCATTTTTGATTTCAAAAAGGATGTACGTCACAGTTTTTTTTAATTTTTCGTCTCTGAATTTTGCACCATAATCTTTACGTTAACCCACGTCCGTATCGCTCCGTAACTATTGGGTTCGTTTAGTGGTTCGAGCTTCTATCCGGTGATACTCATAAGTGGGTGAGCTCATTATTTTTTGTTGTATCTCTCTTATTTATCTCCTGGTCGAGCTGGCCAGAAGAGCCACTGGACGCCACCATTACTAATGGTGTCATCCTGTGGGGATGTCATGCTCGGTAACCCTTCTTCCGGTTCTTCAACTGATGAACTCTAGCTTGGTGGCGTGGGCACGTTGCCTTCACCATCCAGCCTTGTTCAGCAGCCCGCATCAGAGAGGTCATACCAACGTGTTTCCGCAACTTGCTTGCTCATCTACTACTTCTCTGATTGGGATGAACAATGGCGTCATTGACACGTCGGACAATGCCTCTTCTCTTCACCAACAGCAAACTTCCTATTCTGCAGTTGCTGCTGCCATGGCATCTCGTGCGTCGTATCCGTTGTACGAGGATGCAGTTATTCTTCAGCCCTACTTATGCCGTAAGGGCGATGAGATACTACTTGACCTCCCAGCAGATTCCTCTCCCGGAACTTCATTTTCATCTGTTCTAGCGCAAGGAGTGTTTTTTGAGGCATTGCCAAATACACCCCTTTAAATCTATGCCACTGCGCTAAAACGCCAGTATTTCTCTTCAGCAATACTTCACATGTCTCGCCGTCCTCGTTTCGTCATGGGGTACTTCACGGAGGCAGCCATAGCTCTCTCAGTTCTACAGACTGAATTGTTAATCCAAAATCAACTTCTTCTGCCAGAACCCGTTGCTCAGCGCACTGTTGCCGTATCACTATACCCGGCTCCCGCGGAGGTAACCGGCTTAATGCTCTATGCCACCCTATCTACTATCGGTCAAGTGGTCGGCCGCATTAGTACTTTTTCCGCTGCACCACGCGACGCAGAGGATAGCTTAATTCAAAGTGCTAGACGCACTGCTCAGATGGTTTTTACCTCCCCGAACGATCTTGCTTGCTGCCCGACAAAGTTGACAGTCAAATGTGACACGTACGCCGCATTACCCTCCGCACCTCTCATCACTGTGATAAATGCTTGATTTTTCGACACCAAAGAGTGGCTTGTCCTGCTACCACTCCTGCTCCTCCGTCACTTCATCGGCAGACGTCAGTGCCTTCTGCAATGGAAACTCCTCCGGCGACAACAGATTCCGGGTCGGAACGTGGTCTTCCCTCTTCGGTGCCTTTGGCTCTTCCGGCGGAATGTCTCCCACAATCTCCGGATCAAAAAATAGATTGCCCTACTCGATCCCTCTCTTCCTCATCATCCGCACAGCGGGAGACTCGTTCCGTGCCTCCTCTCAATGATTTTACCGAAATCATTTTCACATCTCCGATTACTCGAGTGCTGCCTTGACTTCAAGGAATGCATCTGCAGCTCGCTTAGCCGATTGTGACGGTATTGATACTCTGACCATTGCTGATGCTTCTGGTGATGACTCTCGTTCCAGAAGTGAGAAGAGATCTGCTTTCAAGGCCCCCTACGCACCAGCTAAGCGAGGACGTTCAAGAGTTCATCGCTCTCGATCCTCGACTCGAACACCGCCAGTGGCCCTACAAGATTACATCACGTCTCTGAACTTGAGTGACTCTGATACCCTTGAAAGTGAAGAGATTTTGCGCCAGATCCTGCAAGAGTCTAATGTAGAGCACACAACCTTAACCCATCCTGAGTTGATTGCACTTCTCTTTCCTCACGACTCAACATACAGCTACGAATTCTACCGTACTAATGGTGCCTCATTTATGTTTGCTTTGCATACACAGATGTACAATTTAGGACTTGCGATTGAAGCTTCTCGCTTTGAGACAATTGAGGTAGATCAGTGAGTAAACAGGCTCGATTATGCTCTTAAGCGGGCCCTGCCTCCAACCAAATAATCCTTATTCAATAAGTAACTGGGTTTTTCACCTATTACCTTTTTCTGCTCTTCGATTGTACTTTGCCTTGCTAGAGCCTTATTTGTACTGTTTCCCACATGTGAATTGTGATTTCTCTCAGTGCACGCACACGTTTATTCTTTCAGCTCCTGCGAAATCAAATGTGCTTTGGCGTTTTGCACATATTTTGCCTGACGCATGTACATTCTGTACATATCTTATCTTTCGCTAATAAAGATTTGTTTGATCTTCACTAACGTACAAGTAAACAATATATCGATCGACGTAAATTACCCCCATCTGGTGCCAAATATATGCTGCAGAGGCTGCGCAATTCCAGGAAGGCGCCTAAAAACGACAAACAAGAAATCGAGTGAAAGAAGACGATTCAGTACAATGTCCTTAGATCACTTTCATTACGATACAATGCCAAAACACCATTGGAGCCTCGGCTTGTTTTAAAAGAATAAAGACTGGCTTAAGACGTAGACAGTTGTGGATAGCAAGCAGTGGACACTTTATTTTTAATATTCCATTTTTCATATAAATTACTGACGATCGCGATGTTTTTATGTGCTTCAAAGAATAATTCATATTTCCTGAAGAAAAAGGGAAAAGAAAGTAAAAGGGGAATCAAAAGTGTTGCCCATCCGAATAGTTACAAATTCATCCAACTCGAATCAAAGCTCTGCCCATTCAACTAGGTACAAATTTCCTGTCCTGCTCTTCTTCATACGTCGAGCCTTCACGCACTCTGCTGCTGTGAATCTCAGATACGTTGAGCTCAAGAAAATCACAGATATTGCTCTTACCTATGCCTATTCTCATGAATGTTCACTCAACATAATACGAAGTTTCCAGCGTCTGACATTCACTAACCTACAACGAGACCGAGGAATTGTGCGCTATTTGGGATCAATTAATTATTTTCCACACATTAAAAATTTTCTGAAAAATTTATGCAAGGAACTCAGCATAGGTTTCGGAATTAAAACCACCAACATTTTCTCACTCATAAAGAGGGACCCAGACCAGGTTCGCACTGTTAATAAATATGGTATATATTCCATACCACTTGTACCCAATGTGCCTTCTGAAAAGGAACGTGTTTATATTGGATCGATACAGCCTTAGGTGTTAGAATGTTGGAGCAAAAATATATCAGAACAGGGTCAGAACTGCTGACCCTGTTCTGATAATTGACTATTCCTCGTGGCACTTGCGGTTGCTAGAGTTAAATTGACCGGCTCCCTCGAAGTGCTCCGGCAGGAGAGTGACATAAACTACATTTTCAGAAAGATGGAGGCTGAGAGAGTTAGGGAGAACCTCCAATGTCTTGATATCGACCACAGGGAAGTCAGGGATCTCCCCGACATTCTGAAGGCCGCCGCGGATTACTACGGTGAGTTGTTCAGCAAGGAAGCGGTGGCCTCTGAGGTTATGGATGCCTGGTTGGAAGGCGCGCCGGTTCTTGCGCAGGAGGATAGGAATCTCGTGGAAAGGGAGTTTACTGATAATGAGGTCAAGACTGCGATCCTGGATCTCAAGCTCAACAAGTCTTCTGGTATTGATGGCTTGCCGGCCGAGTTCTATAAGAAATTTTCCAATATTCTGGCTCCGTGGCTTTGTAGAATTTACAACCACATTGTGAATAGAGGAATCATGACTGAAACTATGAGAACCAGTATTGTTACTCTGCTTTGTAAGACCCCGGAAAATCCTGCCAGGGATCTTGGTGGGTGGAGACCAGTGTCTCTGTCTACAATTGATTACAAGATCATGGCAAAAATCATCAATGCTAGGCTATTGCGGGTTGCGGAGAAGCTGGTTGGTGTTGGTCAGACCTGCAGTATACGTGGGAGACAAATGTTTCACAACATCAGGTGCGTAAGAGACTTGGTCACTTACGTTACCGAAAGAGATCTTAAGCTGGGAATGTTTTCTGCTGATCAAAGCAAAGCCTTTGATCGGGTCTCCCACGATTTTATCAGGAAGTTGCTGGAAGCTCACGGCTTTGGTGAAATATTCCGAAGGGCTGTGGACTCGTTGTATAGAGACCTCAATGGGAGAGTTATTGTTTCTGGCCGTCTTTCTCCCCTCTTTGAGGTTGGAAGAGGAGTGAGACAAGGCTGCCCTCTCTCTCCATTGTTGTTTGTTTGGGTCATCGAGACCATGCTGAGGAAGGTTCTGGCGCACCCGAACATCAAAGGGGTTCCTGTGCCTGGTTGTGCGTACTCCATGAAGTACTTGGCGTATGCTGATGATGTCACCTTCTTTGTGGACTCAAAAGGAAGTCTGACTAAGGTCCGGGAGGTCTTCGCGGGGTACTGTGGGGCCACTGGTGCTAAGCTGAATGATGATAAGTCCAGTCTGGTGCTCTGGGGAAGATGGGATTGCACTGCCGTTCATGGACTGGCGGTGACCGATGGACCCGTCAGGATACTGGGTATCCTTTTCGATAGAGACGGTGTTCATAAGGAAACTTGGAGGGACATCCTCTCTAACGTGCGGAAAGAAAGGGATAGGTGGCAGAAGCTTCATATTTCAATGACTAATCGTGCTAAGTTGGCCAATGCCCTCTTGGTGTCAAAGTGTGCTTTTGCCGGAGAGCTTGAGTCACCCCCTCGGAGTCTTTTGAGGTTATTGGAGAGAGAGATTTTTGTCTTCATCTGGGCTGGTAAGGCCGTTGAGGCGATAGCCAGAGCCGCCCTTTTTTGTCCTAGGGAGGAAGGCGGTTTAGAGGTTAAACACCTTTCCTCTTGGTTCAGCGCACTCCAGTTTCGTAGTACTAAAGGGGCTCTTAACTCCTCTCATCCGTGTAAGAACTTTGTGTCTTTTTTGACTGGATTATCCGCCGACAAGTTCTTGCCTGGCTATCGTTTTTTCGGGCCCCGCAGGGAAACTACCCATAAGTGTTACAAGCTTGGTGGGCACCTTCAGGCCCTTGCGGAGGCCAACCGGAACGGGAATAACTTGAAGCAGATGTACTTTCATATCCTTCCTAGACCCAGGGAGAAGATCATTGAGTTCAATGTTGTTAACTTCGATAAGAGGGAGGCGTGGATGTGTTTCCATGCTGCTGGGGTTGATTGCAAAAAACGGGACTTTAAGTTACGTTTGGCGCATGATGTCCTTCCTACGAGGAAACGGCAGTGCAGGTGGGGTGGTGCTATCACTGACAGGTGTCTTTCCTGCAATCTTATCGAAGATAGACACCACTTGTTTTTTAGTTGCCCTATGGCTGTGCAGGTTTGGCGGTTGGTCTGGGATTGGGCCGGCCGCCCTCAGCAGTTTATGCCTCAGCATGTTTTCTACCAGTATCCCGGTCCCAAAGCGGGAAGGGATGTCTGGAGACTCATCATTACGGAGACGACGTACAAAATCTGGAGAGAGAGGAACAGAGTTCTTTATTGTAATCACGGTAATGTGGGATTCAGCCCTATGAAAGTTGCCTGGCAGGTCAAGTGCGAGATCCGGAACAGGGTTGAACTTGACGCCCACTCCCTTTCGGACCGTGCCTCAGGTATCGGTGGGTCTTCTGGCCTCGGATTGTTACCGGTACTAGGGAAAAGTACTTCTTCCACTGGAGAACTTAACCCCCTCCCACCCCCTTGTTTCGGCTTGCAATCCTGCATTACCGGATCCTTTTGAATTTTTGGTTGATGTTTTGTTTCGTTGATACATGCTTTGTGTGTTCTACTAACTTCTCGGATAGAGCGTGAGGGCTCCGGTGACGCCGTTTTCCGGACCCCCGATCGGTCGATTCGGTGCTTTTTGTTTCGTTTCAGCCACTTCTGCTTTGCGGTTTGGATCCAGCTTCGGTTTGCGGACCCCCGGTTTCCGCGTTGGGTGTGCTGTGCTTCGGGGGTGTTGCTTGCGAGAGTGTTTTATTTATTTGTATGTGTATGCGTGTTTTTTTTTTTTTTTTTTTTTTTTTGTGGAGCGGATGCCTTGGGGAGTTTTTTGTTGTTGTCTGGTGTGTGTCTGGCGTGTGCCGGTTCTGTGTGTGTGTCTTTAGGGGGGAGGCTTCCTCGTTTTTGGAGATGCCTGTTGCTCTCCACCGTTGCCTCCTCTGATGTTGTCACCCATTGGGTGGCTATGTCACTGGGTCTCCTCCGATGGAGGAACTTCCTACTACATGAACGTTTCGAAGGGCCTTGTCCCTTCGTCATTCTAGGAGACTCCGCCGTCGGTATGTATGGTGCTGCGTCGGGGCTTTAGGGGGAGGCTTCCTCGTTTTTGGAGATGCCTGTTGCTCTCCGCCGTTGCCTCCTCTGATGTTGTCATCTGTTGGATGACTATGTCACGGGGTCTCCTCCGAAGGAGGAATTTCCTCCTACATGAACGTTTCGAAGGGCCTTGTCTCTCCGTCGTTCTAGGAGACTCCGCCGTCGGTTTGTATGGTGTTGCGTCGGGGGTGTGAGTGTCCTTGCTTGTGGAACCGTGGTGTGTGTATCGGGGCGTGTGTGAAACACCGGTGGAACCGATCCCATGTTCATACATGGGAGCGGGGAAACAAGCGTGTTGGTGTTGCTGGGCAACAAAAGTTCGTTATGGGAGAGAGGTCGTCGTGCTTTTGCACAATATGACGTCCCTTTCTTTCTGTTTCCAGTGAATGATATTTGAAGACAAACAAAATTATGTCTTTAAGAGTTTAATTTATACTTTTCAATTTTATTATGTTTCACTCTTTTGCTATTAATATTTTAATTTTAAATGCTTTATTCTGTTATTTTGTTTAGTAATTTTGTTCCTTTTTTTATATATTACTGGTGATAACACTTTCCATTTTTTAAAAGTTTTTTGAGCTCCAAACGTTCTTGTTCCAAACTGCAGTATTCTTCTGAGATCACATTTAATAAGTATTTTAATCTGCTCTGTAATTTTTTATTTTTGTTGGTAAGATAAGGCATTTCGATTTTTCCATACATTATATTTTGTTATTGCTATTAAATAATGAATTGTTAGGCTTTTAGATTCAGAGCAGTCTAGAGGTACATGGTCCAAAATTTGGTCTGCAGTAAATTTATGTCTATAATTTAAGTATTGTTGTAACCAATCCCAGATATATTTGGCAAAATTGCAATCTACAAATAAATGTTGAAGAGTGTCTTCTGAACCACAGTAGTTACAGTTAGGATTAGATATTAGTTTAATTCTATACAACCATTTCCTTGTCAGGATAGTATTTTGCGAAATTTTAAAAAGTAGATCTCTAATATGAGTGCTCAGTTTTATTTTTGATTGAAGTAACCAAATACTATGTACCATATTGGATTGCAGTGTATGTTCTAATTTTGTTGGATGTATTTCGTTTAATGCTAAATATATTTTACATAATTTATCATATTCTTGTCAGAAATAATTTTTCATCCCGGAAAACAAATTTTCTCCCTAGAAACTGTGCCAACACACAATCGATAGTTATTGATTGTTATTTTTTGACTATCGAAAACTATCGATAATCATAACTATCGTTAATTCTCCACCTCTATGTGAGGGTCCCTTAGTAGAACGAATTCATTTCCGTGCAAATCGGTTGTTTCTCGGTGGGGTTGCGGCCTTTTGTTCGTTGGGACGGACGGACAGACACGCGGACAAGGACGGAACGAAATTTTGTATCGTACCTGATAGGTGTGAGAATCCCTGAGTAGAAAGGAATATTTTCTGTGCAAATCGGTTGTTTCTCGTTGAGGTTACGTGCTTTTATACTTCCGGACGAATAGACAGACAGACGGCGGACAGTTGGAACGTAATTTTGTCTCGTATCTAAAACGTGTGAGGCGTCCCTAGTAGAATTAATTCATTTCCGTGCAAATCTGTTGTTCTTCGGCAGAGTTACGTTATTTTATACTTCAGGACGGACGGACAGACAGACTTCGGACGAATGGAACTCAATTTTCTATCGTATCTGATGGGTGTGTTGTGTCCCTGAGTAGAATGAATTCATTTCAGCGCAAATCGGTTGTTTTTCGGCGGTTTAACGTGCTTTAATACTTCTGACGGGTGGACGGACAGACAGACTTCGGACGAATGGAACATAATTTCTATCATATCTGATAGGTGTGAGGCCTCCGTGAGTAGAAAGGAGTCATTTCCGTGCTAAACAGTTGTTTCTCGGTGAGGTTACGTGCTTTCATAATTCCGGACGGACGAACAGGCAAACGACGGATGGATGGAATGAAATTTTCTATCACATTTCATAAGTGTGAGGCGTACCTTAGTAGAAAGAAATCATTTACGTGCAAACTGGTTGTTTTTCGGCTGGGTTACGTGATTTTGTACTTCCGTACGGACGGACAGACAGACTTCGGACGGATGGAACGTACTTTTCTACCGTATCTGTTAGGTGTGAGGTGTCCCTGAGTAGAAAGGAATCATTTCCGAGCAAATCGGTTGTTTCTCGTTGTGGTTACGTTGTTTTATACTTCCGGACGGACGGACAGACGACGGATGCATGGAACCAAAATTTCTCTGATATCTGATAGGTGTGAGGCGTCCCTGAGTACAAAGAAATCATTTCCGTACAACTCGGTTGTATCTCGGTGGGGTTGCGGGCTTTTATTATTAGGGACGGACAGACTTCGGACGGGTGGGACTTAATTTTCCATCATATCTGATAGGTGTGAGGCGTGCCTGAGTAAAAAAAAAAATATTTCCGTGCAAATCAATTATTTCTCGTTGAGGTTGAAGCTATTATTCTTTGGGACGGACAGACAGACGGCCGACAAACGGAACGTAATTTCGTATCGCACCCAACAGGTGTCAGGCGTCCCACAGTATAGAAAGAAATCATTTCCGTGCAAATCGGTTGTTTCTTGGTGAGGTTATGTGCTATATACTTCAGTACGAATGGACAGACCGATGGCGGACGGATGGAACGAAATTTTGTATTGTATCTGATAGGTGTGAGGCGTCCCTGAGTAGAAAGGAATCATTTCCGTGCAAATCGGTTACTTCTCGTTGGGGTTACGTGCTTTTATACTTCCGGACGGACAGACGGACAAACAGGCGGCCGACGGACGAAACGTATTTTTGTTTTGTATCTGATAGGTGTGAGGCGACCCTGAGTCGAAAAAAATAATTTCCGTGCAATTCGGTTCTTTATCGGCTGATGTTTTTTTTATTCTTCTGGACGGACAGACAGAAGGCGGACGGATGGAACGTTATTTTTTATTATATCTTATTGGTGTGAGCCGTACCTGAGTAGAACGAATTCATTTCCGTGCAAATCGGGTGTTTCTCGGTCGAGATGTGCTTTTATTCTTCCGGGCGGACGGACTGAAAGAAGACTTGGGACGGACGGGACGTAACTTTGTATTGTATCTGATAGGTGTAAGGCGTCGCTGAGTCGAAAGTAATAATTTTCGTGCAAATCGGTTGTTTAACGGCGGAGATATTTGTTTATTCTTCTGGAAGGACGGACAGACGGCAGACGGATGGAACGTAATTCTGCATCGTATCTCATGGGTAATTCGTTACTGAGTCGAAAGAGACCATTTGCGTGTAAATCTGTTGTTTTTCGGTCCACTTATGTGTTTTTATGTTTCCTGACGGACGGACGGAAAGACAGACTTGGGACGGATGGAACGTAATTTTGTATTGTATCTGATAGGTGTCAGGCGTCCCTGAGTCGAAAGAAATAATTTCCGTGCAAATCGGTTGTTTATCGGCGGAGATATTTTTTTTTTCTTCTGGACGGACGGACAGACGGCGGACGGATGGAACGTCATTTTGTATTGCATCTGATACGTGTGAGGCGCCGTGTGTCGAAAGAAATAATTTTCGTGCAAATCGGTTGTTTAACGGCGGAGATATTTTTTTATTCTTCTGGACGGACGGACAGACAGCTGACGGATGGAACGTTATTTTGTATTGCATCTGATAGGTGTGAGGCGTCCCTGTGTCGAAAGACATAATTTCCGTGCAAATCGGTTGTTTATCGGCGGATATTTTTTTTTATTCTTTTGGGCGGACGGACAGACGGCGGCCGGATGGAACGTAATTCTGTTTCGTATCGCATGAGTAATTCGTTCCTGAGTAGAAAGAGTCCATTTGCTTGCAAATCGGTTACTTACTTGCTAAGATACGTGTTTTTTCGTGTGGCCGTAATAACTGACATTTCAATTTGTTTATGGTCCCTTAAGAGAACCAGTCTTCGTTTCCTAGGTGATTTTTACATTTACAATTTGTTTACGGTCCCCTTAAGGCTACGAGAGTCGTCCTCGGCAGTACTTTTGGCCGCAAAGCTGAGCTGCATCTGCCGGTGGATTTCAAAGGTGCTTGTATAAGGACATTACCGAATGGGAATGTTTTTTACTATAAAGTAACACGGCCGAGAAAATCATTTTGTAACACAGAAGTTCTACAAAGCCATTTTCTGTCATGAGAAAGAAGAGATATTCAGTAAACCGACAGTTTTTACAATTAAAATTGTAAGATTTACCGCTCTTCCTGATTTCTTTCTTGGCGACAATTGTCAGTGAATCCGTGAAGATAAAAGAGACATTTTTCCTTGAAGTAAAATGTCTCTTTTTATCTTCATCTTTCAAATGGAGTTTGCAATAAATTACAGGCAATGCCGTTCACAGAATACATACTAAAAACTTCAACTATCAGTTAAACTGTACACGAAATTTAAGTATCAGGTGAAGTTTTTGATAAACAATCACACAGCACGAAAAAATAAATCTCTTTCGGAAAGCATGTACCGCAACGAGAAAACCCTAGTGGATTGCAAGGTACCATGGGCAATCCATCCCGTTCCTCCGCGATCTCTTCCTAAGGTCACGACTCCAGGTGCAGAGCCTGAGTGTCTCAAGCTAAAACTCTTCACTTGCCCGGCAGATAGGAACAAGGCTAACTAGAAAGACAGGCTCCGGTGCCGAGACGAGCTACGGAGGTCACGTGACCACGGTAGTGCTGTTGTCGTCAGCCTCGGCGTTGGTTTTTGAGTCAACGAGCAAGGAGATTTGAAGCTGCGTTTTTGATGTTCAAAAACGAACTATAAGAGAATAAATTAAACGTTTAAAAAGACCAGAATTAAAATTAATCAGTCCAGTTTTTTACTGAAGGGAATTATTTAATACTTCCTATCTTGACAAACTTTCACTTCACTGAATTAATAATCCCGTATTTTTTTCGGTGAAAACAAATTTGATTTTTTTTTTCGGTGCGTAAATACAGCTATAGCACGCACTACACACACAAGTACACAATTTATAAACGATTTTCCCTTAAAAATATATACGCTAAAAATTATTCGCCTTCCGACACTAAAGTTGAAAATAAAAGTTTCCCATTTCGATCTAGAAGTTCGCCATAGGTATGCTGGAAAATAATGAGAATCATGATTGTTTAAGCACTTTTTATGACTAATATACATCATTTTCCAGGTTGATTTTTTTTTAATTTTTACCATACGTAATATAAATATATGCGTTTATTGTAATAATTAATATAGAAAGAAAAAGGTACCTCAATAACTGTAAAACAGCTCAGATTGATTCTCCACCACCCACTTATGTTTTCTCTGCACAGTGAGTTTATTATTGTTGCATTCTTATTTTACTTAGTAATATCATAAACCAAAAAAACATCAATTATGATTAATAACTTTTAGTAAACACTTTCAGATTTATTAAGCTTTCTTTATTAACTGAACCACTTCATCCAATTTTGTTTTCTTTTTTCCTGTTCCTAAAACTTTTTGACTTTGTAATGAGCTATAAATTCCCTGTATTTCCCATAAGGCTTGCTATAGTGTTCCCTCATGGCTGGGGAATCCTTGAAACGCCAATAGAGTGAAGAAAATAACTCGTTTAAATTCTATTCAAAAACCTTTACACTGTCTTGATATGCACCATTGACAATATGTAATCCGCAACTTCGAATGTCAATGTATCCATTGAATCCTCACGTAGCTGATTTTGCAGCACGTCGTAGAACTTCGAGTTGACAGCTGGACCATCCATAGACACCTGGATTAGTTTTCTCAAGCTTTAGCTTTTCAACACAAAAATTAAAGTTTTTCAAACCGATGTCAGCTGGTGCACACTTTAAAAATTTTGATCCATAGTACCTAGTAATAACTTTATCATAAACTATGAAAGAACAAGAATATCCATTTGTTTGCATTGAGTTTTCCTATTTAAACTCTTGTCAAATAACAGAATAAATTCATCATGATTTACATATTCTGTTAACAAAAGCAGAAAATATGGTGAAATAGCATAACAACAAAGATGTGCATTTTTATTTTCACCATATGTCTTTTGCTATACGGCTGTCAGGAAATATGGCAAAAAAAGTTTGTCTTTTTGTTTGCACGAGTTATATGCAGAGTAGCAAAATGTAGATGTAAGAGCGCATGCTCTACGCTGATAGTTTCCAAATCGTTAGCGGATTTTGCCGATAGTGTTTGCTAGTAGATTAAAAACAATGAAAATGTTATTTACAGCATTTAAAACACTTACTCAAGAATTTACTGAGATTAATATACTTAATTTGATTTTAACTTGAAAAACTTTCAATTCTTTTGTTTATACAGACATTTCTGGCCTCTGGATTTCTTTGAGACCTGGTCACAATGTATAAGCCCTGTATCAAAAGTTTTGTTTACACAAAAACAGTTCCAATTTTATTGCCAGGTTCTTCTTAAAGTTGCCAGTTATTAAAATCTTTTTCTTATGTATTTTGTAAGTCTACTAGTTTTGAATTAAGCTGGTGAAAATGCTATTTATAATTTTTGAAGGTTCATTAATGGAAGTGTTTTTCTGGGTATAAAAACTTACTTTAATTAGTCTCTTGTTTTTATGAGGTTTATAGTAAAATATTTTAATGTTTTACCATAAAGGTCCATTTCACACATATTGCAGCACATTCAATTGTAATGTACGTATTTTGGCCTCATCGGAATCTGTAATGTTCTAGTAATTATTTAATATTTTAGTTTTTCTTTAAACTATGTAATTCTATTTTTATCATGGTTTGTGCTTCGCTGGTTTGCAGCAAGTTTTCTGTTTCAGGGATTGTGTACGCAGATACATTTTATTTTTATACAACTCTGGTTATATGAATAGTTGCTATATATAAGTTTCATAGCCCACAGCACCTCTGATCTCAGATATTCCGTGTGGGGTCACAAAAGCTCCCACATTTGTATTGCTTCAGCTTGAAGCTGAAGTTTCTTTTCATGAGCTTACGGTGGGAGACAGCTTTTCCACGTGGCATTGCACTTTCATGTAATCACTAATGGTGGTACATGTAGAAATAGCAGCATTTGCACATTTATCAAGTTCCAAATGTATTTTACCTTTCATGTGGCTTTTCAATCCAGATACACCCATGTTGGAAATGTCAAAGGTTCTCTAACCAAACTTCTTGGAATACACGTTTTCCAGTTATACTCCAAAATAAGGAATAAAATAATCCATAACCAATGATCGAACAACAAACCACAACCTCGTTGTTTAATGAACAAAGTAACAAACGTGAGCAATAGAATGGAAAACATAAACAGGTGAACATGAACAAGCAATAAAATATGGAGCTCAAAGATTAAAGTACCTAACGAGCGTTTCTCAGGACACGTGTAACAGCGCGAGCTGTGCGGGCGATATTGGTTATTAAGCCCAGATGGCCACTGCTAGACGCTGAAACTTCAGCGGTGGAGACATACTTTTAACGGAGAATGCTCCCGCGTACACCCATAATACATTTTGCAAGTCTATGAAAGATGTTCCCATTGACTATTTCATCTCACTTCATAGTTGTACACATAATTCATGCTAATCAGTCACTGCTCACAGAATTTGTGCGTTTCAATTAGTTTTTGATAATAAAAAAAATCAACTTACCTTCTGGCGGCTGTCTTCTAATTTTCTGGGACATGAAGCAAGCAATACTATCAAAAAGAGACAGATGGGCACAATTTTTACATATGTGCCACAAATGCCTATTTCAAATAGTTTCAAAGAAGGCAGGTGCTGGTCATCACTAGCTGCAACTGTATTCAGCTTCAGAATATTTCCCCCAACTTTATGTTTTTCCTTATCAGGTTGTAGGAACCTGCATCATCAAAATTTGCCACACACACACACACACACACACAGCAATTTTATTTTATAAAACACTAACCATGTGAAAAATCAAGGTTGGTAACAAAGACATTTGACAATGCATTCCCAAACACTCCAGCATTAAAATTACAATTTTACCACTAGCTAACACTTTAATACTAACCTGCAATTTCATTTACAATAAAAACACATACTAACTTTTCAATTTTTTAATTTTTCTAGCAGTACATTTATCACTATCTCTAAAATCATTCCTAACTTTAATTAAATTATTAATCATAATTTTGCTCGAACGCAAACATATGCCTTCTAATACACTACGAAGGTTTTTTTTACAGATGCATTGTTCTGTTAATCGGCATAAAAAAATATCATGCTGTGAAAGTTTAATAGCACTCAGTTTGTACAACAGGGAGAGTTGATTTTGAACACTGTAAAACTTTTCAGCAAAGGACTCAATTTTTTTTAAAACATGCCAGACTACAGCAGTAGCATATAAAGCACACTCAGTAGGAACAATTAACTTACCTCTGTCTAATTCTTTAATCAATTCACAAGGTACTGAGGAAACTTCAATATCAATTTCTTTATCAGACTGTAACCAAAATGTGCACTCAATGCATTTACCTAACTGTAACTGTTTTCTAACTGTAAAACCACAAATGTATGTTAAATTTATTAAAATATCATTGGGCACACTCTCTAATGTGAAATCTTCATCCAACACGTTAAGAAAGGGAGATACATCAACATTGTAAGTGCAGTCTTCTTTACAAGGAAGTAGAGTTTTCAAGTGTACATTACCATTGAGGGAACTTAAAAGTACCATACTTTTGAACCTTAGTTTCCACTCACTTTCAAGAAGCTGCACAAAGCTTATATAATAATTTGCTCCACTCAGCAGCCTGTAGTTTCCAAACCTACCTTCCAAATCGTCATTCTGGAACTTCCCAAGTAACAGATAATCAACTTTATACATTTTAAAAAGATAGGGTACAAGTTCTAAAAAAGTATCAGTAGTTGTAATTAATGACTGAAATGTTTGGGCAGTTAAAGCATCGGCAATGGGGACCGTGGTCCTCCATTTTTTAACCACAAAAACATGGATTTAAAAAAAATTAATTGAAAATCTTCATTCTCTCTAATTGGTTCCCTATATTTATCATTAAATCGCTTACCTTCAAATGCACTCTGCACATTTGCTATTTTCCACCATGTAGAAAAAATCTCTATAAACTGACAAGTTGCCTCATAACCAGGGAACATGGCATGCTTACTTGTTGCAATGCACTTTAGAGCGGCAATATTTTTTTCATTTATTATTCGCAGAGCAAATTTCACATTTTGCTTTTGTACACTTGAAGGATACAAAACTTTAGCAGACAAAAGATGACCATATTTAGCAAGAGAATTTTTTTCTAATTCATATAATAATTCTAGATGTTTATATTGAGCTTTTAAAAGCAAATCATTATTGATCATATCCGGAAATATGATGCAACAATTCTCACCTTTTTTTGTTATCCAGTTATTCCTAATACACTTAATTATATGAACAGAATCAAATATAAAAAACAATAACCTGGAACTGTCAACAGGGTGAATAATACTTGGCTGCAGAATTTTGTTAGGGGTTAAAAGTTCAAATGCTTTCCTATTAATTGCATTATTATCAGAAATCAAAGAAAGAACTTGAAAGCCAACCTTTTCAATTTCAACAATTACATTCAAAATCATCAATTTTAACTGTTCATATGTTAAACTGTGAACAGGTGTAATACTTACCACATCTTTATATTTTGAAAACAAAGCTGAAATCATAAAGACTTGTGAAGTTTTTGCAGTTTTGCTGACATCAAACTGGCTACTATGAAATATTGATCCACCTTTGAAACTCATTTGTGGTTCAATGTATATTTCATCTAATAACAAGTTCACAACAAGCTTGTGTTGTTTTAAGTGTTGAATTTTTCTTTTCAAATATGTAACACTGCCTTGAAGAGTAATGCCCGAAATGGAAAATCTGTTAATTAGTTTTTGCAAGTTACGGGGATGTGGAAGGTACAAACATTTACTTTTGTAGAGGGCATAGTACGTTGAAGAAGAGTGGACATATATTGAAGATACTAGAACCATGGTATTATTGCTATAATTTCTTCGGTTTTTTGGCATTTGGTGAATTTTTAACTGCTCACAAAAAAACTGCAATTGAGGTGAATCAGAAGACTGCAATGCGACAATAGCTGAATCTGAATCTACAACATTTACTTCATCCTGCGTAACTGTTTTTCAACAAATGCTACCAATTCATCAAAATCATTTAGAGAATTCAAAACCTTCAAACTTTTAGGCAACCTGTTTTTACTAATCTTAATCTTACCTGCATAAATTTCAAATTCAAGATCATTAAATACAACAATGGATCCTGCAAGACAAGGTAAAGAACATGTAAAATCAACATTACAAAAAATAGTTTTACAATCATTACTTACAACTGTCCATTCCCTTTTGAATTTGTCTTTGTTTTCAAGATAATGCGTAATCAGATCCTGAGAGCAATTAATTTTTCTTTTCTCCAAATACTTGTTGTGATCTAAAAGACTTTGCTTTATAGCATTTTCAAAGTGAGATTCTTCCACATCTGCAAGCCTTCGAGTTGTACTAGGTGCAGAAGTTAAATAATGTGGTGCATTAGGGAATATTGTGGGCCATCCGGCAGTGCTGCACCTTTCGCTCAAATTCTTTTAACTCTCCATTGACAACCAGTTTGTCGACACGAATTACACACGATTCATGAAAATGCTTGATACAAACAACTGGATTTTTCTTACCTGTAAGATCTGTGGGAATTTTTCTAAGCCACTGACTCCTTAGGGGTTCTTTCTTTGGCAACTGAAACGTAGAGACCTTTTCATTCTGGCTTCTATAGTTTGATTTGCAACTAAATACACTACAAGTTCTGGGCATGATCTGTTCTTGTATTTGAGCTTCAATTTATCAATCTGTTGTTTACAAAAAAAAAAAAAAAAAAAAGAGAGCATTCAGGAATGTTGTTTTAACTTGTTAAAGGCCTTAGGAGAAACATGAACCCCAGGAGGCCAAATATTACTTCATCTCCGTACACATTAAATACAGTCTATAAAGAAATTAGGGTTTATTTTTTCACTAACCAGAACCAAATGTTTTTAAATTCTCTGATGTGAGAACACATTCTGTTGCCTTATTTCATGTTTGTCACACAAAATGGAAAATCAAAGTAACAAACAGGCGATACTGGTGTTTCTGCCAAAAATGAAGCTAAAATTTTAAGTGTAGATAATATAGCAGGAAAATCACTAGAGTACTACTGTTAACTGTCTTGCAAGTTAAGGAAAATAGTAAAAATTAATCCTAAATCGAGTCTTTCTATGCTAAACGAATATTAAAATTGTATAACCACAGTTAATGGTATAAAACATTTGTTCAAACTGAAGGCAATCGTTGAACTCTATTCAGTTATATGTATGTTGCTATGTCTAACAAGTCAGCATTTCGTGAAAAAACCAAAACAAACTGCACAAGATATAAAAATTATCGCTTTGGTTCGAAATATTGTGAATTTAATTAAAATCTAACTATCCCGTAAATCCATTGAGTCAAAGCAATACTAAAACGTATTACACTTTGAAAACTTCAAAACAATATGCAACAACGTGGTGTTCGACTGCCTGACTGAGGCACATCGCTAGGGTAAATGAAAATAGTTTATTAGCTGCAATTAGAATAAAATAAGAACACCACAAGAGTCCAATCCATGGATATATAAAAAAAAAAGTTCCTTACATTCTTTGTAACTAACAGTTTCTTATCAAATAACTGACAAGCACAGACAGTGAAGTAACGTTTAGGCCTGAATGTGCTACAACTCTAAACCATTTACAGACAAAAAAAAATCACTTTTCTACTTACCAAAATTATTTTGTGTAATCCTTATGAGTGAACATGCACTTTTAAGCACATGTGTGGGATGTTTAATAGATTTATATATTGCACACACTTCAAAATGTAGAGAAAAACACCACCAGCCACAATGTCAAACGACAGCACACAGACGATAGCGTCAGCCACTGACTCAGCCTCGCGACAGACAGCACTACCGTGATCACGTGATTTCTCTGCACCGGTGCCTGTCTTTCTAGTTAACCTTGGATAGGAAAGGATGACGTCGCGGTTACCATGGTAACTTGGCCGATAACTGCAGACTTCCAAGCATTCTCATTTTGGCTCTTCACTTCAAATGTTTTGCGTAGAGACTTGGTTTCCGTATTGAACACCCATTGTGAATTGATCTAATAAGAATTTTGAGCATTTTGGCACTCAATAAAGGCAAAGAAGAATATATACACAAAATTACTGAATAAAATTTTATTTTAAATGAAATAAGTGAAGAGGCACTTCACCTGAGCCACGGATGGCTTAGTGGTTAGTGTTTCAGACTATCAATGCTGGGTCCCCAGGTTCAATTCTGGGCTGATCTTTCAGAGATGGTGTGGTTTACTAACAATCGCTGAATATCGGATGAGCACGTTAAGTGACGGCCCCCAGGCTGGACCCACTGGTTAAATGGGTATCCTTTCCTATACCCCACCTGAAATTCTCTCACCCCTCTATGTGCAATATCGTACTTGTACGGTGGCGCCATCTACTGTACTCTAATCTCACTACAAAACTGTTCTGTCAAAGTCGCTAGACTTGCTCTCATTCCTTCCGTTTCTGTGTCCTGCCCAAAAGGCGATCTCGCTGTAGGTGGCTGGGACCTAAACTCTACTCCCTGTGGACGGAAGTCCTACAAGAAAATGACGCTGAGCCATCACCCCCTAATAGCTACAGGCCCGCGCACCGAACACCGGAAACTGCATGACGTAGGGGAAAGTAGGCTGATGTCAGTGGTGGGTGGTCGAGCATGCATGTGCTGCTCACTCTGTGTAAACCTAAATGTTGATTTGCGTGGTCGTCGTCAAATTTATTTTCATTAAGGAATATTTTTAGGAAAAACAGCACCAGAAGTAAATTCAATATGCCTTTTAAGTGCTGTGTACCGCACTGCCGCAGTAATTATGATGATGGACCACGCGTAAGCGTCTTCAAATACCCTACTAATGGGGAGGTTCACACCAAATGGATTACAGCAATTAAGCGAGAACATTTTCAAGTCACGAAGAACTCTAGGGTAAGTGGAAACATTTTTTTAACCTTATTTAAACTACTTGTAAAATAAATATTTTGAACAAGAAAATTTAAATTTGGTTAATTTTATAATCAATGCATCTCACAGCGGGAAGTCAGAGCACTGAAAAGATTTTTGAAAAATGAAATTTATGTTTGTAATGGAAATAATAGATTACTTGTGTTGTTATAGTAACCCATAACATGTTTTTCCAATGTATCAAATAAATTCAAAGTAAAATATGTTTATTTAGGAAGGAATTTTAAACTTTATTATGGACACAGAATAATAAGGGTTGCATGTTTTTGATCCCAAGAGTAATATGTTTATACATTCGTACATAGTTATTTACGTGTCTAAGGCAGTGCCAGACTAAACTTTTTTGGGGTCCCTATTTCTGGGCACAAGTGCTTGTAAAATAACTATGTCGTATACCCTATACGAAATATATGTATGTCATGTACACATCTAACATGCCTATGTCCTTTATATAAATGTTAAGGCCTTGTTGCCATGTAAAATACATCTTTTGTGTTTGCAGACATGGAGAGTTGCATTGAATTATCATTTTTAATATTTATTACTAAAGGAACACAAACAATGAATCAAGTATAGACAGCAAAAATTACATATGAATGCACAAAAACAGAAGTTCACACATAGTTCAGGAGTAAGTTTGCCTTTAAAATGTCTGTTTAAAGATTTTGAAGCATTTTTCTACAAACCAACACATTGAAGAACTTCATGTGAGCAGTGTGTATGCTCTATCTGTGGTAGGATAGGAATTTATCAGAACCATTCAATTTCTTAAAAATTAGGTGAAATATATCGGTACACAGGTATTGGTTCAGTATTACTTGCTTAACTGCCAAAGTTTCCTGTAAAATTATTAAAAAATGAGAGAAATATTACCCAACTTATAACTCGAGACATATCAGGTAAACTACCAATGCTGTTAATAGCAGTAGCAATATCTGTTTGTTTTATTTATAAAATGAGTACCCCAAAAAGTGTCTTTCAGTGTACACAAAATTTTGTAAAAAGTTTTGCAAACATGTCAGTCACTGATGTTAGGCATTCATTACATTAGAACTGCTAAGTGAGCTAAGAAAACTCCCTAAAAAATCTCTTCAAGTGTACTCTGTGTAGGAAATAAACATTGCTAGTATACCCCAAAAATGCCCCAAAATCTCTCCAAGTGTCAACATATCTTACAAAAATTTTATTCTAAAGAAATGCAAACATTGGATCAAGTATAGGCAACAAAAATTAGAAATGAATGCACAAAAACAAAAGTTCACACATAGTTCAGGAATTAAAGTTTGTCTTTAAACTGTCTTCTTTCTTGCTTTAAGGTTTGCAAAGGAGTGTGCATCGTTGAACGATAACTGCTTAACAAAATCTTGGTCTAATGACATGATAGCAAGACCATTAAGTCTTTGTTGAAGCATTGTCGATTGCAAGTTATATTTTACCAAGGCCATTTTCGAAAAAGAATACTCTGCTTGTCAGTTGGTTATTGTTATTATCAAATATAGTTTTAATACATTGAATACATTTGGGAAACATCAATCAAATTGTAATATACACTGTATTGACAAGTCACCAGACACCTTGAAGGGAAACACAACGTAGCATTTATTGACATACATAGACAAACCACTAATATAACCCCCAACAATCTTTCCTTTCTCAAAGTCAGTTCTCTCTGTCGTGACATTTTCACTCAACCTCACAGTGCAATGTGATCGCGGTCAGCTGCAGGCTTGTTTTTATGGCATTTGCAGCTGTACCGCACATCTTAACAATGCAGCGGTTATGTTCATTTGCTTTTGAAGGGGTGTCCTATGACTTTTGTCAATATAGTGTATATATGTATTTTACTTCCTTTTTCTCTGTGTTTTGTGCAGTGGCTACATTCACACTTTTGATAAAGTTGTAGAACTGTAAAAATTCACCCAAATCCTCATTGTACAAATCTAAACAGTTATTTAGAGAAATTTGGTCAATCGCATCAGAAGTTTGGCTGTTAACTAATTGAAATGGAGACTGACAGTTTTTATAAGCTAACAGACGTTTGTTAAGTTTGCTATGCAACTGATCAATAATCACATTGTGTCTACTTCAAATTTTTCCATTCGTGAAAATAGTGTCATTATGGTTATTGCCATCTGCATATTTTTTATTGATCGTGATTCAACAAAACTTCCCAGAGATTTTTCACTTAATGTTTTAACTATTTCGTCGTAGTTTTCAAAATTATATCTTTTATTGGCAATGAAATGCAGGGTTAGAATTAGAAGTAAATCTTCTACAGGCTTAGCAAGCTGACCACTCGAATTTTCAAATCAGTGGTCTGCCAAAATGCCCACTGGTCTGTGCAAAAATATATATATATATATGTATATATATTTGCAGTATATGTAGAAAGTAATGTATCATTTTCATTGTAGTAGTATATTTAGAATGGAATGCGTGTGTGTATGTAATTATGAAAATAGTACTAATAAATAAAACACAAAACATGCTATGCAGTAGTAGAAAATAAAAATAAAAACAGCTGACCAGTATGTATCAAAAGTTGGTAGTTCACTCATTTTTACTGGTCCAGGAATGGCACAAATGGTGCTAGTATCCAGAACGGTACCTTGATTATAAGGGTACTGATATGAAGCGCTATGCAACATACCGAAAGCCACCTTCATGGAATTCCTTGCTTCAGTGTGAAAGGCAATTCCATGTAGAGAAATACAATTTAGCAAAGTCGGAGCATAAATCAGTGGTGAAGCATGACTTTGTAAGTAAGGGAAGCAAATGCAGTTAATATGCGATAAATAGATGGCAAAAGTGATATGAATGAAAACTTATAATAATTAAAATCAGCAAGCGACCCATAGTTTATTTGCTACATTGACAATACAGCATCGCAGAAAGCATCGTAAGATCCCCTCCCCCCAAACGCAACCATGCGCGGTATCACCAAAAAGAAATGTCTGTGTAGAAGTTCAAATGCAAAGATTTATAAAAAAATTTTCAGTGAAAATGTTGAAAGGGAAAGAAACTTGTCTACCCACACAGCAAAAAGAATTGTGGATTGCTTCTATCAGAGCTAAGACGGGCTCGGGCTGTAGAATGTTTACCCGTTTCGAATTTGTCAAATGAATTTGTCTGATAAATACGTATTTTGAGATTTAAACTCTTGTTTAAATATCAAAAGACCTATTTATCAGACAATTTTGTTTAGATTCAGTGTAATTTAACGAACGGTTTTGGTAATGAACAAATAGAATCTCAGTGTGTTGGCATTAAAAAAATTGAAAAAAAGAAAAGTGTGTACTGGTTTGTAAATAATTAATGTGATATGGTAATTTTAAATAATAGCTGTTGTTATAATGTTACAAATATAAATGTAATATAACGTTTGTTGTTGTGTTTTGTTTGAAGAATGTTTTCTAATATTTAGTTACTTTTAATCTTAGGTATGTGAGCTACATTTCTGTGAGACTGACATTGTTAGAGAGTCTTCTTCTTATGACAAGAAATGTGGGAAATTAATAACAGCTCCATTGGCACACCCAAAATTAAGGGATGGTGCTGTTCCATCCCAGTTTCCAGGATGTCCGGATTACATGTCCAAAGCGGACACATCTAGGGAAGGTCCTGATGAAAAAAGAGCCAAAATTGAAATGGAAACTCTTCAGCGAGCAGTTCAAGAAAGCATTGAAAGTAAAGCATTGTATGATAAGAAAAAGGCATGCAACAATTTATGTGAACTTGAAAAGCATTTACAATCAACAAAAATTTCTAATATTTGGAATGTCATCATGGATAAACCAGATCAAGTAGTTTTTCTGGACTTAAAGTTTTCACCTGGCCCTTCTGTGTTAAAATCAGTATGTGTAAATAATGAATTGGATATAATGGCATATGTAAGAAGTTCACCAATAAAGCACTTGGGTAAGTATAATTTTCCTTTCAAAATTAGAGACATTAATGATGTATCTGACATACTGCAGACTGTCGAGGAATTGCACAAAGAAAGTAGCGACTCCTCGGTCAGTGATGTGATTAGTGTAATCCAGGAATTATTACTAAATATGCTAAAGGTGTTACCAGAAGAAAAAGAAGGTGTTGTTAATTTTATAACTGAGCAACTCATGCTTATTTCTAACAAAAAACATAATGTAAGATATAATGTTGATTTCTTAATATTTTCAAGTTTAGTTTTTTCCATTTCTCCTCATGCGTATAAATTTTTAAGAAGTTCTGGATATGTTATTTTTCCGCATCCATGTACAATATGAAGAATATGTTCCACATTGAAATTAGATCCTGGAAGTGAACAATTTGATGAACATTTTTTGTCGTATATGAAACAGAGGTTTGGTATGATAGAATCGAGAGATCACATTGTGTCTCTTATGGTTGATGAAATTCACATTAAGTCATGTCTTGATTTCAAGGGGGAAATATTGTAGGGGCTGCCTACAACAGTGAGAAATGTGCTACAACTGCTTTTGTATTTATGGTTCAGAGTTTTTTGTCAGCCTATAAAGATGTTGCATATATTTTGCCTGTAAGTAAGATAACAGCCGAAGACCTTTTTAAGGCTATTAAGAGAGTTATAACAGGTTTAGAAGGTATTGGTTTTAAGATCATTTGTGTTAGCTCGGATAATAATGCAATCAATGGTAAATCAATGTCTTTTTTTGCTTCTCCACCAAAACTGAGTATTGTGTACATTCATCCCTCTGATGTAAATAGACCTTTGTTTTTTATTTATGACCCTGTCCATATTTTAAAGTCCTTGCGTAATAATTGGTTGAACCAACATAACCATGGCCAGTGTATGTATTACATTGATTTTGATGATCATTCAAAAACTAAGACAGCATCTTTTGATTCCATAAAAAAAATGTATTCTTTAGAACTGGGAAACTTGGTAAAATACGCATATGGTGTTACTTTAAAAGCTCTTTCTCCAACAAATTTAGAGAGACAAAATGTTAAGTTAGTTTTGCAAATTTTCAATGAACATGTAATTGAAGGTTTGATACAGTTTGGAGAAAAAATGAATTGCCCCATTTTAGAGAGACTTCAGAGTACATAAGGATTATTTATACATGGTGGTCAATAATGAACGTTAAAAGCTTATTTAAGGGGGAACACAAAAGAGATAAGTTCATGGAGCCACTCACTAACAGTGACAATGACGTAAAATACCAGTTCTTAAGCAAATTTCTGGACTGGGTTAACCAGTGGATTAATGCAAAGTATTCAACTGGGGTATTGACAAGGGAAACTTTTACATCTCTCAGACATACAACTCATGCTGTGTTAGAGTTAGTAACATACTGTATAGAAGAGTTGAAATTTTCTTTTATATTAACAGGGAAAATTCAGACTGATGCTTTGGAGTATCGTTTTGGTAAGTTTCGCCAGCTTGCTGGCTCTCAGTTTGCTATTTCATTACGTCAGGTTTTTGAGACTGAATGCAAGTTACGTTTGCAAACCGTAGCTCCCTTAAAAATTAAGTCAGCAAAGTATGGTGACTTAAATATTGATCTGGAGCAAAAGAATTGACCAATACAGTAAATTTCAATGAAGATACAACTCTTTCTGGATTTGATAGAATTGATGTAAATAGAAAAGATGTGCATGCTGTTCAGCATTTACTTCCAGTTCTTACATACGTAGCTGGTTATTGTGCTCACACAACTATTAAAAAACTAAAATGCAATTCTTGTAAAATGTACCTTGTAATAGATAATACTGTTAATTTTTGTCAGTATAAACTAACAGAAAAAATGGATAGAGGAGGGCTTCTATATCCCTATCCTGAAGTATTAGATATTGTAGTGCATACATATGTTATCGTACAAAAACTTGTTTCGGCTGATTTTGAAAATCTGTTTTTAAAGGTCAGAAACCAAAGGCAACTTGTTTTGGATTTGACAAAAGATGTGCTAAACAAAAAAGAAATATGTTTAGGTGTAGATTGCTCTGAAGGTCATGGTATTGAAGTTGTAACAAAATATATTATCATGGCTGCCACAAATACATTTCTTAATAATTACTGTAAAAGTAAAAGTGACAGAAATGAAAAGCAGGATAAAAAAAGGAAACTTCAAAACTTAAAAAAATAGTTTGAAAAACAAATTGTAGAATACTTAAATGTTCAGTGAAAATAATTTTGAAAAGAAATCATTGTTATTTTTTACCGTATCTTGAAAATTTCATTTAGAACTTCATGCTCCACCAATCTTGAAATATTGCTTTTCCTAAGGAACTTTTCAATGAACACTACTTTTACATCTGCTGTTAGTGTTTCATGATATTTGGTCCTCAAGTGTTCCCCTTTAGAAACTGCTGTCACATTATAAATATTCCACCGTGTAATTATAATCTTAATACATTCAGTGTCACCAAAATTTAGTATATTATTAATTCATCCAACAGTTAATAAAGCTTCAGCAGTGCTACAGATGAAAATCTGGAGTATTAATTTCACATTTAATTTTTGTCTTTCTAAATTGGAAGGACACAAAGATTTTAATGTTAAACCATAACCATATTTCACAATTTGGCCACTTTCAGTCTCATGTAATTTCTTAACTGAAGTGAAGTCATTGGTCTTCATAGAGGACATCAAAATCTGGATAATACATACATTGCCCATTTTTCTGATTCAGCCAGGTACTTCTCACAGTTTTTATTAAATGAACAGAGTCAAAAATAAAATGTAATGGCCTTGAACTATCATAATATGGGTATGCATATGACCACACACTTTGTAAAGGAGGATCTGAAAAGAATGCCATTGTTTTTTGGTTTATAGAATTGTTGTCAGTCAGTTACAGTTACAATCCCTTTAAAGCCAATTTCTTCCAAACCAACAATAACTTTTTTTATTTAAAAAAAATGCAAATTAGTTCTTGTTAAAGTGTGGACAGGAAAATTTTGGGCCACACCTTGAAAGGAAGACCTTAGGTTTTGTACCATGAATACAAAAGTACTGGTTGCAGCACTTGTGTTATTAAATGCCATTCCAGTCAGATGACCAGCAGCATAATCCTGAGATTAAGCTGGCTCAACAAATGCTAAAATGGGGAAAAAAGTTGTAACAAAATGCTAAAGATATTTAGCTGTTTTTGTCGCTCGGAAAATCATAACACTAACTGAATTGTTCGCACCAACAATGCTTTGGACATCAGTGGGAAACTAATGCTTATGGCTTTGGGGGGATGCCATAGATGTCATAGTTGACTCAAGTCTCTGGCGTAATAGTTGACTTAAATCTCTGGTGTAATCAAAATATGGTTTAAAATGAATTTCATCAATGTAATAATTTTTCATTTCCTCTAAACCAGGTTATGTTTACTTGATGTATCTTAGGAAAAACTATGAAAATTGTTGTCCTTGGACTAAAACCAAATTTTTAACAAAGTTTCTGTAGGGTACTGGAATGTGGGATAATGATGTATTCATGTTAGATTGTCTCAAGAACCTGTATGTACGGGGGGGGGGGGGTTGAATTCAATAAACTAGCAAAAATAATTTAATCTGTGGAGTACCTGTGTGGGGGCTTCACTGCTGTAAAATAAAGGTAAGGGGGCCGTCCATAAAGTACGTCCGAGATTTTTACTATTTTTAGACTCCCCGCCTCCCCTATGTCACATTTTGTCCTATTGTTATCAACCCCCTCCCTAAAAAGTATGTCCTAATTCCCGCAACCCCCTTTATTTTTGACGACTGTTTCTAGAAGTCCGTTGTGAAACAAAGAAAACATAATTATTCAAAGGAAACATCCATATATTTACACGTTTGCTTCAGAAAATGTTTATTATTTAGGCATTAATTTATAAACACGTACATTTTCTTTGTAGCACACTCTTTTGTTTTTCTCTGCATTTCACGTTTATTTTTTTCCATAGTCTTCCTTCAAGTTCCTTTAGCTTCTGCTTTTTTACTGTTAGTTCTTTCGTCTGTACTTCCGTTAACATTCCACTTTGTTCCCTTTTCAGTAGTCCAAATACATTGGCGTTTAAAATATTGATTTCATCATTCAGAGCTCGTTGTGCTGGTGCTAATCGAAAGAATATTTCTGGCTTAATTTTTGACGAACATGGGTTTTGTTCTTCATTACTTTTTTTATTAGAAGTGATAAAAAATATTTTGTGACTCATTTACCTCCCTCCACTTGGTGGGTTACTACACAGCTACCCTAGGATGCGCAACCCTTCTCAAAACGGCTCGGTCGACAACGCATTTTCCATTTTTTTTTTTTTAACCTCGAAACAACTGATATTTTAGGCATAGAATACAGAGTGGAGCCCGTGGACGCCTCCTACCGTGAAAATAAATACACATTGCCGACATATTTTTCAGATAAAACATAATTAAGCAATAAATATTGCATTCTCTCAGTTTATTAAGTTGAAAGAGCTCAATTCTAAAAATCATAAAATATACTTGCAGACTCTCAAAGGACTGCGACCCCCCCCCCCCGTTGATATAAAGACATATCTGCAAACATAATTAAGTTCCAATGTGAACAAACGGGAGTTTTTTAATAATACGATTCCACTATATTTTAGCCGCTGGATGTCCGAATTACTGAACTTCCCACCTCCCCCATGTTACATTTGGTCTGGTTGTCAGGAACCCTCTCTCCCCCTGTAATCTTGGACGTACTTTATGGACGGCCTTTAATTATGTTTGGTTCACTTACAAGTTTTTTAATTTCTGTGAAAAATGCATGTATAATATCTAACATTACATGAAATCTATTACTGTTGTTATCATTTGTATTTTATGCCAAACATGCCACTTTTTCTTAAATTTCATAAAGAATATTTACATTCTTTATCTGTGATGGATATGTTGTATTTTCTAGTTCATGAATGGGAACATTTCTTACATATAATATGTATCAGCAAATCACTGGTAACTGTGACATAACTATTTCTGTGGTATACTTATTTCACGCAAACAAGTTTACAAACATTATGCAGTTTGCTTTTTAAATTAATACCCAATTTTTTGGTATTTCATCCTCCTTCAAAAGTGATTTTAAGCTATTCAAATCATTAAAGTCCTAATCAAAATATGAAGTTTATGGTGATACCAATGTAAAGTACAGAAGTAAGGCTTCATATTCCATTTATCATATTTCATGTCAGCTAGAGTTTCATATCTTTGATATTAATTTGAAAAAAAAATCTACAACTCAAGGAGCATAATTGTACCAGAAATTTTGGTCTTCATTCAAGTACTTGTTAATAAACTTTTATTTTAGAACATGAGTGAGGTGAGGAAAACATAGTTTCTTTAATGTCTGTCATGCCGTCCCGGTGGCGCAGTGCTCTAAGCGATGGCCTCTGATCATTCGTCCGAACGGGGTCCGAGTTCGAATCCCGGTGAGGCATGGATGTTGTGTCTGTCTTACGGCACTGGCTCTCTCCCTTCCCTGGAGCCAGTGACCCCAAATTAGGGACGGGCGACTGCTTATAGCCCATTGAGTTGCTCACGGTGGTCGTTAAACTTCCAATCAAAAAAAAAAAAAATTAACGTCTGTCATGGTCATTTAGTTAAAAATCAATTGCTGTGGGTAGCAAAATATAGATACTGAATCTTTTATTCACTAAAATATGTCAAATTTCACATAATGACTGCAAATAATTTGCTTCCTGTAAAGCATATGTTCAAGTTTATCAGCATCACTGTTAAATTTTACTGATGCAGCGTTTGAATTACCCAGTGGTGCGCTGGCCGTTGTCCAGTAAAACTTCCGTCGGACCACTAGACTATTGATTTTGCTGGCCCGGATGGCTAGTAAGTTGGTTTTTTGTTTTGTTTCTAATTTGTCACAAGTTAAAAAATGAATGTTTTTCTTTTACCTTTCTGTATGGTTTTCTTTTTAGGCTGCAAACTAATATGTTTAGAAACAAATATTGTATATAATTCCATTGAAATGATACATTGTTTACTACATATATTGTAAATGTCTTCAACTTTTTTTTGTACGGACCAATGAGCATTTTGGTGGACCAGTGGCTTGCAAATTCTAGTGCGTCCACTGGGCCAGTAGATTTATTTCTGATTATAACACTGCTGATGACATTACACAAGCTGTTGTAGTAATAAGATTCACTTTAGTAAGAGCTTTGGTCTAAAGAATTTGCATGAGCCACTATTTTTCAAGGTACTCACAAGTTATGAATCTTGAAAACATCTCCCATTTGACACTCAACATATTGGCAGAAGAATCCAGCATATTTTAGGTCACCACAGAAAAATTCATGGTGACAAAAAATATACTGTATATGGAGTGGCATATCAGATGAAGTCTGATTAAATTTATCCAAGACAGTGTTTCTTTTTCTAAATTATTCCTACAGCAGAATTTTGTAAAAAATATCAAAATGTGACCGAAATCTTGAAAATTTAAAATTTTACATGCCAGAAGTAAGTGACATAAGTTAAATTTGTATTTTTAAATTTATCTTTGCACGGTTGTTCTCATCAATTACCTGATGAGATGTTTAAACTTTGCACGGTTGTTCTCATCAATTACCTAATGAGATGTTTAAATCTTTGCACGGTTGTTCTCATCAGGTTCTCAGGTTCGATGTTCAAATAAAATCGTTGTTGATGAGAACAACCGTGCAAAGATTTGAACATCGACCACTTACAACCAAGAGGTACGTGAAAGATTTTTCCTTGAATTACATTTGATTACCGAGATATATGTTCGCAGTGAATACTAATAACTTCCAACTGAGAAATTGCATTTCCCATAAAGGAAATATAACATGTAAAGTTCCAACAGTTAAACCACCATTAAATGGTTTAAACTGAAAAAGAATAACGTATGTAAAACATGTTTTTAAATCTCGATACATAGTAAAATACGTGCGTATTAAACAATCTTGTTAAATTTTTCCTGTTACATTTGTTAATTATGAATTTTAAAATATTTTGTATTGCGTATTAAAAGAAGTCACAGAAAGAGAAATTTCTACCTTTGCCTTTGTGTTTTAAAATCTATTTGTTTTACTCTATATCTCTTGATATCTCATGTATATACAGCCTGACATTTTTTCTAATAAAATTTTCACAAATTTGTTCATTCTGGTTTGCATTGTTTTTATTGCTTAAGTGTCAAAACGGTTATCACACTCAGAAGATTAAGGAAGGCGACTAGATATATGTTTTAAATTGTTCAAGTAATTATTTTAATTAGTAAGAGTAATTTCACACTTTGCATAGTGAAAGCAGCTGGCTAAAGCAAAATCAGTAGTTTTCCAAAAGATACTAATCATATTCTTTTTAAATATATCAGAAATCTATAGATATGAGGGCTTGAAAAATATGGGAAAAGTTACATGCCCAAGTGCCCAGTTGGGCATGTAACTTTAGGTGTTTATTTACTAGCTGGGGAAGAAATTATTTACTTGCCCAGGTAGTAAAAGCTGGATGCGCAGGAAAATTTATCTTTTAAGATAACAAACCAGAACCCTAATTTTTTTTTAAGTTAAAAATATGATCTGTTTTAACATGTTTGCACTTCAATTTTAAGGGTCTGTATTACAAATGTTCAATGCACAAAAGTGTGTATATCAATTTTTAATATGATGATGCTAAAATTGGTGTGAAATGGTACAAAGATGAAATTGGTGTTTCAGAAATTTAGTGATTCTGCCATGTTCCTTTTATTAAAGTTTTCTCCCTTTGTCATTAAACATGAGAAACCAGTTACATCAGAGGCATGCATCCTGTTGTTGATTATAAACAAAATTTGTAGCAAAACTACATATGGTTTCCGATTTCTGGGCGTAAAGCATAACATAATTAAAGATGTGATATTGCTCTTTCTTTGGTACTTCGTAACAATAATACAACTTCCATTAATTATCAATGACATGAAACACAACATGTGATGACTATCTTTTTTTCTTGTGTAGTAGGAAATTTTATTACCAAACTTTTTTACTTTAAAATTTAATTGCCATGCGCAGGCAATTAGATTTTTTATTTACCTGCCCAGGCGAATGATTTACATGCCCTGGGCATCTCTGGCATGGTATTTTTAAGCCTTGGATATTGTTATTTTTAAAAGAAAAAAAGTACCTGGATCGACATGAATCCACATATTGTAGAAACTATGTTCTAAACAAACAAGGTTTTTAAAATACAAGTAGAAATATATACTCGCTTTTTTTTTTTTTTTTTTTTTTGAAAACAGTTGCTTAAAATGCGAGATCAACTTTTTATTCATTTATCTAGACTTATCTGTTTCCAGACTTCCTGCACTGTGTCTTCACAAGCTACAGCAATAATAACTGGAACTAATATATCTCATATTATCCGATAACTACTGGAAAGTGTGCTTCCAAACGTGGGGGTGGGTGTCAATTTTTGTATGGGGAAAACTTCTTCAATCCTTCATAGAATTTATTTTGAAACCAAAATCATAAAAAAGAGGAAAAAATAATCTTTTTCAATAGCTTTAGTAATGACAAAACATTTGTGCAAAATTTTATACCATTGCTTTTTATAGTTTCTGAGAAAATGGTACATCGAGTTAGTCAATTTATAATGAGACATGTACATCTTTGTCTTCTAAAACCAACACTTGGAGAACCAAGACTTGGCATCCGAGAGAGGGGACGCCATTGTGCGTGAGCACGGCGACCCCTCTCCCGGCACGAAATTTTGTTGCCCAGCAACACCAACACACTCGCTTCGCCGAACTACATATAAAATGTGAGTTCGGTTCCACCGGTGTTTCACTCACACCCCGATGCACCTACCACGGTTCCACAGTCAGCACATCCAGACCCCCGAATCACACTGGCCTGCCGAAGAACTCGAACAGGCCCCAATTCACTTTGCAGACAGGGACACCAAGAATGACGAGGCAGGCCCTAGGCCACCCCGAAACACTCCAGTAGGAGAAGTCTCTCCTTCACGTGTGCCCTGTGATGGCGTCCCAACCGAGACACCACCAGAAGGGTCGCCGAGCCGTCCGCGTGGCACAAAGACCAGCTTTCGACCCACCAATGGCTCCCAACCCTGCACACAACCACGCAGAACCGACACACCACAAACAGCAATCACACACCACCCACCCAAAAAGCAAACACACACAGGCAAGCCACACCCGGAAAAGCAAAGTGAGGAAAGGTCACAGCAAAACACCAAGACCCCGATTCACACACAAAGTCGACCAGCCACCCCCAAAGCCAGCGCCGCTGGAGGAGACTGGTATGGTACGCAAACAGGCACTCGGCAGGGAGGAAGAAGGGTAATCTCTTCACTCCATCCCGGAATCTAGAAAAGAAACATCCCAAAGATTAAAACACAAGACAAAATTCATCAAAAACTCGAGAAACCAAGGGTGCGGAAATGCAGGATTACAAGCCAAAAAGCTGGGAAGACTAAGTTCCCCAATGGAAAAAATATTTTTCCTTCGTTCCAGTAACAATTTTGGGCCAGAAGATCCACCGGAACTTAAAGGCACGGTCCGAAAGAGTGCGGGCATCCAACTCAACTCTATTCCTAAGCTGGCACTTGACGTGCCAGGCCACTTTCAAAGGGTTGAATCCTGCATTTCCGTAATTACTATGCACAACTCTGTTCCTCTCTCTCCAGATTTTGTACGTGGTCTCAGTGATGATCAACCTCCAGACATCCCGTCCAGTCTTGGGGCCGGGGTACTGGTAAAAGACCTCCTGAGCCTTGAGTCGCTGCGGACAACCTGCCCAGGTCCAAACAAGCTTCCACACCTGCACGGCCATGGGACAACTCCAGAACAAGTGGTACCGGTCTTCAATGAGATTGCAAGAGGCGCACTTGTCGGTGACGGCAGTTCCCCACCTGTACTGCCTCTTCCTAGTCGGAAGGACATCGTGAGCCAGACGGAATTTAAAATCCCGCTTCTTACAGTCAACTCCAGCCGCCAACACGCTCATCCACACCTCCTTCCTGTTGCAGTTGACGGCACTAAACTCAGTAACCTGCTCCCTAGGCCTAGGGAGAATGTGCAGATACATTTGTTTCAAATTCAGCCCATTCCGGTTAGCCTCCGCGAGAGCCTGCATGTAACCCCCCAGCTTATAGTGCTTGTGAGTAGTCTCTCTACGCGGCCCCATAAATCGGAAGCCAGGTAAGAACTTCTCCGCAGACAATCCTGTCAAATACGCAACAAAGTTCCTACACGGGTGCGAGGAGTTCAGAGCTTCCTTCACACTCCTAAACTGCAGTGCACTGAACCAGGAGGAGAGGTGTTTAACACCCAAACAGTGGCGGCTCGTGGTGTAAAATGCTGGTGAGGCGAACGGTCTTGATGTAAATGTAAAACAGTAACACATATGTTATTGAAAAATATATAAATTCGTATAACGTTATAGGAACATATATATATATCAGTGGCGTAGCCGGGGGGTCGTGGTTTGCACCCCCTAAGTAGGCGAGACAGTTAACTTTTTCTAAGCACGTTTTATAGATAATTTCCCTATTTAAATTCATTGATTTTTACATAACTTACAATGTAATACAAATAAATTACATTGATACATAATATCAATGCAATTTCTTGATAATAGAACAGAAAGTAAAGCAAAGCAGCCAAAGAAGTTGCTTTATTAACTTTTTATTAAAACAACTATAATTTATTGCATTTTCTTCATTTTATTAAATTAGCTTCGTTTTGTATTAATGTCCAAGATGTGCGTACGTACCAATAGAAAAATATTTGTCGAAGCCCCCCCCCCCCCGAAATTGTTACATGTACTTATACACAGTTATACAGCATAAATGCAGAAACCCCTCCCCCCCCACCCTCAAAAAGTTTCATGTCAAAGGCAGTATCACCCATCGGATATCTTTGAAGTCCTGGGTTCGAGTCGGCTGAATCATTAAAATCCACTGAGATTCGGAAGTCTCGTTAAGCCATTGGTCTCGGTTAGGCGCCTTGTTATAAACAGCTGTAAACCCCATCACTTAGGGCTCCATCCCATGCCATTTAGCCCTTATATACAAATATTATTCAACAGTAATGGAATAAAATTATAGAAATATATGAAACACGGCGTGGGGAGTCTTTCTTCACGAAAAAATCCAAAAATTTTAGAGGAAAAATGTGCATATACCACTATATATGTGTGTGTGTGTGTGTGTGTGTGTGTGTAATATACGCTACTTTTGCAACAATATTTTTATGAAAACAATTATTCAATAATTTTACAACAAAGAAAGAAATATTTCACCTGTATTCTTTTATGTAATACACTTGAGCGAAAATACGCAATTTGTGCGGTTTCTTTAGCTAGTCAATGCGTCACTCACATCCCAACGCCAGTCGGAGATCCACTTCTTAAAAAATTCAAAGTAAATCATTTGAATAGAAATTGTTTTCTTACGAAATGTTTTTGAGCTTGAATAAAAGTCACAGTTCGATTGGCATATTAGTGAAGGTGCATTTAGCACGGGTCATAAACTGAAGTCCAGGCTCGTGATAATTATTAGCTTCGTTTTGTATTAATGTCCAGGAGAAGTCAAGGAAGCACATTTCTATATAAAAAAAGTATTAGGTAATTTAAACCTGGAATTAAAAACAGAGGAATGCGATATTAATTTGCTTTGGTCTCGAACAGAATGCTTTCAGTTTATGTTTTATAAATAAGTTCAATTCTGCGATCCTTTTTGGCTGCAAATTTGTCTATGATCAGATCATAAAATGGTTGAGTGGACATTAGATGGTTCAGCAATTCTTTCTCGATTGAAATTTTAGCGAGTGAAGACAAACGATCTTGTGCCGTTGTATTACGGAGGTAAGTCTTAATTCTCTTCAAACAAGAAAAACTCCTTTCAGCAGAAGAACTTGTTGATGCCAGTGTCAATACAAGAGAAAATAATTTGTAGGCTTCTGGTAACACATCTTTCAGCTCGTTTTCTTTCATTGTTTTCAAGGTTTTCTGAACACCGAGTTCCCTGAAGTTGTGATCATTATATAAAAAATCTAATTCGCTTTTTTAGTCGTTGTGTGTCTGTAAAAATGTTTGGATAAATTTTTTTGAGAGTGTTAAGGGCACTGGATGGAAATGACTCTGAATAACTATGGTATTTTGAGCTGTCAACTAGCTGCAGAAACTCGAGCTTTCCCATATCTTCAAATCTGGTATTTATTTGGATTATTATGCTGTCAACGATTTCGTAAAACAAAATTTTGTAATAGTTTTCCACTTCTTCTTCAGTCAAATGTTTCTTTTGGCGACATTTAGGACCTCCACTCAAACTAATTGCTTCACTGAAATGTTTCAAGTAAGTGGTTACATTCCTTTTCTTATTTATTCGTTCGCAACATTGTTTAATTTGTCTTTGGCAATAACTGATATCTAAAGTCTTTTTTTGTAAAACATCAAATAATACATCCGTAATTCCAAAAATGTCATCAAAAATCAGTGATAAAAAAGCAAATTCAAAATTAGTGAAATTTTTCAAATATCCTATGGCTCCGTTGATTGATTCTGCCGTTGATTCCGGGTCATTCATTATGTTTTCAAACACATTCTTTAGTTTGCCCCATTCGCTTACAATTAAACGCAAAATGTGTGAAAGTGATGCCCAACGTGTTTCCGCTATTTGAGGAATCCGTTTCCCAACAACTGAATCTGTTACGTGGGTTCTCTTGGCAGATTTATGAAAAAATGAGGGCATGCTGGATACAGTTGCGAAATATATGCGACAATTTACAATACTTTTGCACCCTCTGTTGTAGGGACAAGGTTAAGGCGGTGGGCGAAACAGTGGGTAAACAAAGCTTGCGGGGCTTCTACCTTGACTCTTTTCTGCAGACCGCTCAACTCTCCAGGCATAACGCTTGCACCATCATAACACTGGCCTACTAACTTTGATTTAAAATCAAACTCCTCCAAAACCGATGCTAGCAGATCATACAGTGCCACAGCAGTCCTGTCAGTGCTGATATCATAAAAACCAAGGAAGCGCTCAACTACTTCACAATTTGAGTCCAATATGTATCTGACAATTATTGAACACTGTGATTTTTGAGTAATATCAGTTGTATCATCAACTTGCACTGAAAAAAATTTTGACTCATTAATTTCGCTTTTAACACATTCGTTTATATATTCATGAATACACTCCAGTAAATCATTCTGTATCGTTTTAGATTGTCCAGAAAATAAGCTTCGTATTTCTTCAAAATGTGCTTTTAATTCTGGGGTGCTCCTACGAAGTAAAATGGAACATCTCCTTGAAATTACCTTTATTTAATGAGGAAATAGATTCATCATGTCCTCGAAAAGGCAGTTCTTGCTTGCTTAGAACGACAACTAAATCGATTATATGTTCCACAAAAAGCCTATTTAGTCTGACCTTTTCATTAAACTTAGCTTTATGAAGCATATCAGAAATAGTGTTTATATTTTTTTCCATCCGTTTCAGACCTACGTGATTAGTTATATGCTCTTTAGAGCTTTCGTGCAATTTTGCACTACGAGAAAAGTTTTTCAGATCAAAATAACCCGTTGTATTCCACACATTTTTCTTATTGCTCAAAAGTAAACATGGCCAGCAAAAGAGAGTTTGCTTGTAATAGCTACCAGAAAGCCAGGGGAAAATCTCGTACCATGATTTATTGAAAGACCTAAGAAACGATTTGCCGCACTTATCTTTAGATATTGAACTTATTACAGGTGTCGGTCTTCCAGATATGAGAACATCCCTTTTATTATAATCTTTCCAATGTTTAAAAGGAATTTCTTCCAGAACACAAATCACGTCGTTTATTGGGCCATTCATATTTTCCAACCCAAATCAAAATATGCTGTTTAGTAACAATAACAAAATAAAAAAGAAGAAAAACTCAACATTACTATGAACTAGCCAACACCCGCAAAAGAGAGGATTGAAAACACACTACAAAAAGTTAGACTCAAATACACTCTGACGAATAGTTAAAGCTACGTAGAAATCATCCTACTTCAAAGCATATAGAGGCGAACGGCGTCATCGCCTGTAAAACCACTTTTTACCAAGGTCATCTGCTCATTTTCCCGCGCCCATTGGATACACAATCCTTGGGTTCTCCAATAACAGCAGAGATGCGATTCCAGTTTAAGCGAAATGGAGGGTCGCCTCAGAAATTTCCTTTCTCTTACTGGAAGTCCGGCACCTCCTTAGGTAGACCTCGGACCGTGGGGGTGGGGGGTTCACTCTGTAGGGCTCTTCTCTGATCCCCAGTTCCCAAAACCGGCTTCTCATCGAGACGATTCAGCCGGTCGCCTCTAAGCGCTTAAAACATGCAGCTGCTTTGCAAAAATAATGATTCATTCCTCTTCTTGAAAGCCTTTTTTTAACCTAATTCATGAATCACAATGTAAATTTCAGTGTTTCATTTATCCTGCAAAGTTCTTATATCTTCGTTACTGACCGAAGTTTTTTTTTTTTTTCACTTCTCATTCTGCGGAATTTCAGGTGAGGCGGCGCCTCACTTGCCTCATCTGACGGGCCGCCACTGCACCCAAACCACCCTCCTCCTTCGGGCAGCACAGGACCGCTCTGGCAACCGCCTCAACTTGCTTACCGGCCCAAATAAATTGAAAAACTTGCCTTTCCAGAAGCCTCATGAGACTCCGAGGGGGAGAACCAAGTTCTCCGACAAAGGCACATTTCGAGACCAGGAGAGCGTTAGCTAACTTAGCCCGGTTAATCATCGAAATGTCAACACTCTGCCACCTTTCCTTCTTCTCTTTAATAGCGAAGAGGATGTCCCTCCATGTCTTCAAATGGACACCGTCATGTCTTCAAATGGTCCATCCGTTACCGCCAGCTCACGGACCGCAGCGCGATCCCACCTGCCCCAAAGAAGCAGGTTCGACTTATCCTCATTAAGCATGGACCCGCTGGCACCGCAGTATCCCGCGAAGACTTCCCGGACCTGCCTAAGACTAAGTTCCGAGTCAACAAAGAAAGTGACGTCGTCAGTATATGCAAGATACTTTAAGGACCCCGCGCAGCCAGGGATGGTGGCTCCCTGAATGCTAGGATGAGCTTGAACCTTCCTAAAAATGGTCTCAATGACCAAGACAAACAACAACGGGGAGAGTGGGCAGCCTTGTCTCACACCTCTTCTAACCTCAAAGAGGTGAGAAAGACGGCCAGAAATAATAACTCTTCCGTTGAGGTCCCTGTATAAAGAGTCCACCGTTCTTCGGAAAAGCTCTCCGAAGCCGTGGGCTTCCAGCATCTTTCTAATAAACTCGTGAGAAACACGGTCAAAGGCCTTACTCTGATCCGCGGAAAACATTCCCAACTTAACATCCCTGTCTCCGATATAATCAATCATGTCACTCACACACCGAATATTATGGTACATCCGCCTACCACGGATGCTACACGTCTGCCCAACGCCCACTAGCTTCTCTGCCACCCGCGAAAGCCTCGCGTTGACGATCGCCGCCATGATCTTATAATCAATGGTAGACAGAGACACCGGCCTCCATCCAGCAAGATCACGAGCAGGATCGTCGGGGGTTTTGGAAAGAAGAGTCACAACACTACTCCTCATAGACTTAGACATAATACCTTTGTCAGCAATGTTGTTATAAATCCTGCATAACCAGGGGACCAAAATATTAAGAAATTTCTTGTAAAATTCGGCCGGAAGCCCGTCAATACCCGGCGACTTTCTGGGCTTGAGGTTCAGGATCGCCCACCTGACTTCAGTTTCGGTGAATTTCCCTTCCAACAACTCCCTATCTTCATCCGAAATTCTCGGAGTACCTTCCAGCCAAGTTTCCATGACCTCAGGCTGCACTTCCTCTTTGTCAAATAACCTGCCATAAAATTCCGCCGCCGCCTGCAGGATATCGGGAAGATCCCGGACCTCCCTACCGTCAATGTCGAGGCATTGAAGGTTCTCCCTAACCCTCTCCGTCTCGACTTTCCGGTAGATGAAGTTAATATCACTCTCCTGCCGCAGCGCTTCCAAGGCCCCATTCAACTTGACCGCCGATCCTTCCTCCCCATAGAAGTGACTAATTTCGCTCCTGATATTGGTAATCAGAGAGGAATTACACCCATCTTTATCACCTCGAATCGCCGCATTAAGAATGTTCATCAAAATCATGTGGCGCTTCCTCTTCGACGTGGCCAACTGTCTACCCTTCTGAGAAAGGAAATCCTTCACCTCCTCCTTGGTCCGTTCCCACACACCGCACTCATCGTCAGTGATCGTGCCTGCGCCCGCGTTCAGGATCGAGCGAAGGCGCACTAGCGTATCTTCATCTTCTAACATGGAGATGTTCAAACGCCACGGGGTAGCCCCTCTCTCTCTCGGAACCGGCACACACACGTCCATCAGGACGGCAGAGTGGTCCGAAACATACAACAGTGGAGAGTTCGGACCAAAGATCTCAATCCTGTCAATCCAGTCAATCTTCGACACAAGAAACATATCCAGGCGGGAAGCGCTGCCCCCTCTAAACCAGGTATAACCCGGAATACTGGGGTTAAGTTTCCTCCAGGCATCGCACAGCCCCTGGCTATCCAGGAGGACCCTAACCACGTTCCCATAAGCTTTCGACCACCTACTGGTTCCGGCCCTGTCGAGGTCGCAGTCGGTGACCGCATTAAAATCCCCGCCAACAATCAACACATCTTCCGAACTTCTGATGAAATGCGGAAGTTCATTATAGAACGACATCTGCATATTACCCTTATTAGGAGCGTAAATACACACAAGTTTCATAGAGATTTTCCTACTGTGGACGGTAAGAGAGATCACCCGACCTTCCCCGTCCGATTCAAAGTGAGTGATATCTCTTTCAAACTTCGCTTTGTAAATTATAGCAACTCCCGTGTAACCAGTACTCCCAAGCGAGTACCTAAATCTGAGACCGGACCTTCTGCGAAAAGCAAAAATCTGTTCCCTGTCCTTATAGTGGGTTTCCTGAATCACGAGGAAGTCCAGATTATTCTGGCGAAAGAACCCTTCGAGCCAACACTGCTTCGCCTCCGAATTGAGGCCCTGAACGTTCAAGGAACCAACCCTAATGTTTGTGCCGGCAAAATTAACTCTACCAGAGTTCATACTTACCTGGTCCTGTAAAAAGAAAGATTTACAACAACAAACACAGAGAAAAAATGCAAAACCCATACTCCAACCAAGGAGAGAGAGGAACCGCCACCAAGTTACTTTTTGGTACTATCCTTGTTACCCACACTTCTTGTCGACCTTTCTTCTCGAAGAACTTGGCCATTCGCTGTTGGAATCACATGTCCCGTGCCATGCAACATTACAGAGGCAGCGGCAGCAAGATCGTTGACCGCTTTAAAATTGGCCGCAGTAAACTCTTTCCCAGTTCTTTTTTCTTGTTCTGATACTGACGTTGCAGGTCAGCACAAAGGGAGTCAGTATTCTCGTCCTCCACTTCGATATCAGTACACGCCCAAAACTTACCGTTTACAACCGCAGTATCCGAGCATTGATTCTCCTCACTCCCGACGCCGACGTTCAGCGGTCCTGCTGGATTACCCCAGAACGTCCCGGGCCTCCGGCGTCGCCTCAGAGCCGGCGACAACGTGGCCGCCGCCCGCAGTAGTGGGAACACTAAGCGAAGGTGAGCCTCCGGGACCCCGAATGGGCTGCTTCTGCCCGTCTGAGGGTGGAGTAGGGCACGCGGCTTCTCTTTCGGGAGGCCGCCCGTCCTGGCTATCCACGGCCGCGGAGGTGTACCGCTGCCCCTTGGTTTTGGCCAAAAGGGCGGATGCAGTCATTTCCGTTTCTTCCCAGTGACTAGGGTCATTGGGGAGACCCGGAAACATGCTATGCACAGGGTCCTCACTGGAAACCAAAGTTCCGCCGATTTCACTAAAACACTGGGCTCCACTTTCTCCTTCACTTTGACACTTTTCAACACACTCATTCTGCACTTGACCCTCAATAAGAACATTGTTCTGACCAAATTCGGGGAATATGTCACCATCGCAACTATCACTACTTCCGCTTTCACTGAGAACACCCTCCAGCGTAGAACTGGTGTCAGAGAATTCAGACTCACCTTCCTTGTTCTCTGAGACGTCAGTGCTTTCCACACTAGAATTATCTTCTCCATCGCTGGAAAAGTCCCTACTTACTCCAGGCTCTTTTCGTGCACTACTGGGAGCCTGTTCGTCCTCTTCACTGGAAATAACCCCCGCGCTAGATTCCACCGGAATAGTAGCACCGGAGCCATTAACATCAACCTCCATATTTTCTTCATATCGACCCTCCACGACACTTATGCTTCCAGGCCTGGATTTGAGACCTTCAAGGTCTTTGACAGACAACTTCCGTGATTTCTTCTTAACTATAGTGTACCCATGGTCATCAGAATTTGAAGGGGAGAGACCCCTCTTCCCATCTTCACCGATAGGAAAGGTTTCTCTCTCCTTCGCTGGAACAGAAACATGCTCTTTATTCTCATTGTTTATCACACTTTTCTTACCTGAACTATTATTTTTACATTCCTCGGGGATCCTGTGAGGTTTTGAGACGTGCTCCGAGCTGGTAATTTGGTGGGCCCCATCTGTTTTACTCGAGGCCGCAGCCTCGGCAACACTTTGTGAGCCCTCCGCCTCACCAGCGTGGCACTCCTCCATCTCTTCATCTCTTCTGGTATTGTCAGGACCTCTGGTCATTTGTGCAAAGGACCTCTGTGTACAAACCTTCCTTTGATGGTGTGGTGATCTGCAATTTTCACACGGCTCTTTGCACTCCTCCCCAGTGTGACCCAAAATGTAGCAATTGCTACAGGTAAACTTCCCGCAGTCCACAGCTATGTGACCTGCATGGTTGCAGCGCCTGCACACCCGGATTTGCCCCCTGTACACATTCATACAACGCTGTCCTTTGACCTCCATGAAATTGGGGACAGCTTGTTTCATGTCAATTGTTACAACACGAGTCCCGGAAAGGGCTCCCCTCATGTGCGCAGCCATTTCTTTTCTAATCTCGAACTTCACAGTTAATACTTTACCATATGGTCCAAATGCGGTTGCGACTTCTGCATTTGAAATTCCACAATGCAAAAATTTGCAAAAAATTATTTTTACATTTGTCTGAGCATTTGTGCATTTTAACACAGTGTTATTGCACTCAATATTACTATCAAGCAACTTGAAGTAGTGATATCTACTGTTTAGTACTACTTCAAGCTTGTTCTTATTCACCTCTTGAATTAAGGCAAATACTGGGGTGGGGGTGAACCCACGTGTTTGTACAAGGCAAGACAAATGTCCGAAGCAGAAATACCTTTATGCGTAACAACGATGGCATTAGCCCTATTGGGCTCAGTCCTAACAGACATCCTAACTCTTCAAAGAGGACAAAAGTCCGACCCCTTCCAAAAGCTAGCAATAGTCAGAAAACAAAAAACACACAGTCCTAACCAAAGAAAATGTGAAAAAGTACTCACAAAATTCCCGGCTTGAAATCCAATCCAGTAACAGTGGCACAAACACAATAAACTCAGCACAATATATGAAGACCACGTGCAACACAATAGACGTAGGCCACGTGCAGCACACAATATGAAGACCACGTGCACCTTAAATCAAAAGCGATATAGGCAATCTGCCAAAATATCGCAAACGGAGTCTCCGGATTGGCGGCGGAGCAAAATTCTTCAATAAAAGAAAATTGCCCAAAATCCCACGCAAATCCACTAGGGAGTTCTCTAGAAATTTATTAATACACGAGCGGCCATCTTTGAATTGTTATCGTAACCGATGCCTACTCCAAGCAGACGTCCCTCACGGCCGGCACGAGCGCCCCTGGGCCGCCAGACACCTCACACAGCGCCGGCACACGCACCCAATTAGGCGGCCAGTCACGCGTTCCTCCTCACGAACGGATGTTCGAAAAACGACCTGCAAAAGGAAAAACTAAATACCTACACTTCACGGGGATCCACAGCACTTTAGTAAAAGGCGAAAGATTTGCATCCTATAGTACCAAAACAATCTCTTAGATTTATTCAGTACAATAACTGCATGTGCATTTGTCAGGTTCTCAAAAAATATAATAATTATCTGAAAAAATACTTGAAGAAATTATTGGAACAAATTTCAGATTTTCTTAGAAACGTGTCTTTGAAATTCTTCAAGGAACAGCTAACGGACACATAATCAAATTGTGCTTGCGATACACAAAGAACTACCCAACCATAATTATATGTACATTGGCAGTTTAGCTGAATACTTCTTGAAAATCAAATTTCAGGAAATTTCTGCCAATAAGTTACTTGTATTTTTCCAGATAAAAAGAAATGCTTATATTGTGGATCCAAATAGTTTTGCTTAATGCTACTAATATACTTAATACATTGACAAGGTAACTTTTTTGAAATAGTGCTCTGGAAGACAAAAATTATAAACTTTACATTTGCTTATCAAAATGAAGTTGTCCAAACACGTAACTAGATGGTACTAAAATTAGGAAAACTTGTTATGTCATTATTGTACGTTTAATAATGTAGCAATGGCATAATTTTCTTGAAATCTTAATTTATTTGATGCAATCAGTGGATCAAGCAGCAATTCCCTGTATGTATGTTAAAACGTGTTTTATTGAGCCTTTGGTAATAATTAAAAAACACAGAAAAAAATTCAGTTTTTCTTGACCTTTTTATATATATTAGTGATCACGGATTGCATATAAAATACATTTTCACTAAAGGAATTATTTCATTATTAAAATTTTCATAGTCATAAGTTTGCAATGAATGAAAAATCTGATTCCTTAAATATGTCAATCGACATCTTTTGAAACGACGGCGATACTTCGTAATGGACCCTCAAACTAATCTTTTCAAGTACAAGAACGATTTGTTCACAAGTACAGGAATCGTTCGGTTAACTATAAAGATACTATAACTTCAAGTGAAACTACGACAGCAGTTTATAATTTCGATTATAGAAATGGTTTATCACTTCCAGTGAAACTACAGGGATGCTTTCATTAAACTGACGAATCTGTGTTGCTTACCCTTTCAAGTCGAAATTATTGCTACGCTAAATTTTACGCTGTAATTTCTTTTTCTTCTGTATTTTAAAAGATAATTAAACAAACTTGTTAACTCTGCAGTTATTTGAAAACTAACACACAAGTTCTTATTTAAATGCAGTGAAACTCTAAAAGAACGCACGACCTGGTTAGTTGGTGTACGTAAAGACGCGTTCGTTCGCACATCGCCGTAATGCTCCTCTCCGAGACTACGGACTACTCGAGGCTGACGAAAAAGACAGGCTACGGTGCGAAATAGTCACGTGCACAACTTAGTGCTGTCGCCAAGTCAATCGGTTGAACAGCCATTGCATCGTTTGTTCATAGTTATTTGTATTGAGTGAGTGTTCCGTTTATTGTCATTTGGATACATGTATAGTTTTGTGAGGTAGGTATTTATATATTTCTAAGATAAGGTTAATTCTTAGTAAACGTTTTATTTAGTTTTAGTGATAGTTATAGGTTTAATGAGTAGATCTTAGTTTCACACGTGTTGAAATCTGTTCATGTCTCGTGAATAGTGAAGTATAAAGAAGTGAGTTATTCTGTGGTATTGAATTCTTATTTCAAATAGAATAATTAATATTTTTTGCCAATGCCGATTCACATAGAGCTTGAATATTACCAGAAATCAGGGCAACTTTTCAGGTAATTAGCCTTCGAAATTTGTATAACATTTGCATCTCCAACAATCGTTAGCCCTAATTAATGTTTGAACTGTTGCATTGTAATGTGTCTCTGAATTAAAGAGGACATTTTTTAATTTCGTAACTTAATGCAACTGTGATATAGCATTTGTCTGATTGAATTTACTAAAGCTGAACAGTGTCGACAGATTATGTTGAAAAACTGCATGATCAATTTTATTCTAACTGTACAAAACATAGGGAACTACTTTCTATTAAAAATTTCATATCTAGTTCTTCACTTGTATTAAAAGGTATAATGATTTTTAGAGGAATTGCCATGCCACGGTGTCAGTGGCTGCAAGTCAAATTATAGAAGCGAAAAGGAGACTGTTACAACTTTTGCCATACCAAAGTAATGTATGCAGCAGATTTTGTATAAGACAAACATTGTCTTATAAAAAATCTGCTGCATATGTTTAAACAAAGTTCTGATTTTAGATTTTTTTATTCATTTTCTGTTGAATGTTTGTGTATGAGTAGCTTGAAAACTAAATAGGAAAACATAACTCCTCAGCTGCAAAATACTCTTGAACAACTTAGTAAAAGCCAAACATGATAACCGAAATGATTTGAAATCATGTGAAAGAAAAATTAAGAAGTTGAAAGTCTGAACGCTTAGTTTTCCGTATCTTTCCTTAGTGCATAGTGTGCACAAAGTCCTGAGATAGAAAAAAGAGTTCAAACTTATCAAATATTTTATATGCATGTAAAGTGTTTAGCCAGGTTGGTTAAAGCATTGAAATGTATTTTTCGTCTGTAGTAAATGAAGATAACATTTCCGAAAAGTTATTTTTGAAACTTGTATACCAGGAAGCAGTACTTCAGTTAGCGTGTCTCGTAACATATTTCTGATCTTTTTTCTGCTTCATCACATAGTGATGCTGAGTGGTGGTGGCATTATGTACTGAAGATTTGTATTTAATTTTTGGTGGTGGTTTTTTTTTTTTTTTTTCAAATTGGAACTAATATTGTTTGTGCAGTTGTTGCCCGTCTTACACAATGTGCCTGTGATATACCTTTTTTATATTCTCCTATCCCAAGATATGCATCTTAATTTGCCAAGCTGTTTCACAGCAAAATGGGCCAGAGGTCCTCATTTTAATAGCAGTTTTGATTTCATCAGTCCAAATTCATTTGAAAATCTATGGACTATTTTCTTTCCGTGGAAGATGATGTACTCTTTCACGTCATGGGGTCTGGCTAGTCCCTCAAAGACACCATACCCGTCAAGAGTTCCATGTCACTTATTTCCAGATTAATAAATGTTAGCAGTAATATTGTAGCATTTTTGTTTGCGTTTTAATACTGTACTAAAAAATTCCAGGAAATTTCTCTTATTTTTCATACTTGCCACTATGACTTCATTGCCATAAAGTTTTTGATAAAAACACCTGTGAGAAGTTAACTGAAGTGTTAACTGTGTGTGAGTCAGAGCTGAGTTCAGGCTCAATTTTAAGAGCCCGAGCCTGAAGTATGTCAGCCAGAAAACTATGATTAACCTGTATAGGCATTAAAAAAAGTCTTCCAAACTTCCACTCTTTCCTACCCATGCAATTAACCGATGTCTTTCTCAACTGTAGAGTGGGGAAGGGATGTCTATCTATTTCTATAGTTTCTTTAACCATTCATTTCTTCCTGAAATGTTTTTTTTTGGGGGGGGGGTGTATCAGGAAACATCTGGTGGCACAACAAACTACGTCGTATGTTGCTCAATAGAATTAGCAGGGAGCTGCCCCTTTGAGGTAGGGAGCAAACTTCCGTCAGCTTGCTATCTACTATCTATACTTCTTAAAACTTATCCTTGGCAGAAATCCTGTAATTCATGGCCTATGGTATTTTGTCATCCAAGCCCGGAATGGATAGCCCTGCAGAATTCCTACTCCCCATTTAGACCCAGTTGCTGAAGAATTCTCTTTAACAACTAGAAAGTGTAAAAAAAGCCTCGTGTGCTAAATCATATAAAATCACATAAAAAAAAAAGGAAGTAAATTCTTCCCCTCTCTCCAAGCTCGAACTCCAGTAAGTATTACGCAGCCAGCACCTGGTTCGGGTTCGGCCCGTCTCAGCACTGTTGTGTCTGTGTACTAGTGCTTAGCTTGACATTTATAGTAGGTATATTGAAAGTAAAAATTTAATTTTACCATAATGAGCAAATTTGGCTTCTAGTAAAGAATGTTAGTAAAATGTATAAATTCCCTAGTGTTATGAAAAACTGCTAACCAATTGTGCTTAATTCCTTTAGAAATGTGTGGGAAATAATTATTTATACTGTTGAAATGTTGTCGTCTAATCCAAAATGTGATATCAAATATGTTTTATAAAAAAGTAGATCACAGTTAGGTATGAACATTAATTACATAAGTAGATTTTAGGTAAAGAAAATAATGGACACAACTCACACATAAAATATTCAGATTGTAGCACATACTGGAGGATCTAAAGCTGAGATAATTTTGATGTAACTTGTGATGATTCAAACTATTTGAAACAGATGTCTTAATTTCTGCCATTGGTTGGCAAGAATTCTTTATTTATTTTGTTGTGTGTATCTATAACTTTGTTGCAGATTCTATCACATAAGGCAAGTTGGGGTAAACAATCTGAAGCTGAATACAGTTGCAGCTTGTGATAACTTCCTTCTTTCAAACTATTTGAAACAGACATTTGAGGTACATTTATGTAAAAAAATGGACCCATTTGTTTATTTTTAATAGTATTTTTACTTCGTTCCGCTTGAAGATACAAGACAAATTGATAGCCAGTAGGTAAGTTGATACTTTTTTCAAATGTAGTATTTATGCTAATTTTTAAAGCAAACTAAAAATTGGATTTCTGAATTGCAGCAAAGTGCTTTAATAATATGAGGGTGGATCAAAAAGTTAGTTACACTGTTGAATAAAACAATCAAACAAAGATATACTCAGGGGATGTATGTTGGTTTAAAGGTACAACATTAATTCAGTTTTCGACATAGTCGCCTAAGGACTGTAAACCTTTATCGGAACGTGTGATTAACTTTCCCATACCTGTACAGAAAAAGTCCAGTTTGGTGCAACTAGTTAAGGACCGCACTTTTCACAGCCTCATCGGTTGGGAATCGTTGTCCACTAAGGTCCTGTTTTATTTTACCGAACAAATGGTAGCCGCATGGGGATAAGTTGGGGCTGTGAGGTGGATGTTGTCACACCTCTGACTTGAATGACTGCAGCAGTTCCCTTTGTTTTCCGTGCTGCGTAGCGTTGTTGGGCAGCAGAATGGCACCTTCACTCAACTTATCCCGGCATCTGTCCTTAATTGAATTTCGCAAATTTAATAGTGTTTGGCAATATGAGTCACTATTGATGGTCGTCTCTTTTGACAGAAATTCTGTGTAAACAACAGATTCACAGTCGCCATGACCTCTCCCGCAGACAGACAGTTGGACTTTTCACGTCTTCCTTGTTGGAAAGGTGACATGTTTCCATTCCATGGACGATCGTTTGATTTCAGTTACGTAACAGTAAATATGTGATTTCAGATTACTTATAGAGATATATTTCCCATGTATAATAAGAAGAAATATTTCTTCCCCAATGTTTACCTGAATAACTGGGAATTTGCTAAGCATCGACCTGACTCTAAATAGCTGAGCTACGATGAAGCAGGGCTCGCTTTGACTGGCGAAAATCTGTGATTATTCAGATTAAATCACTCGGATGTTTGGGACTTCCTCATCCTGGATGGTGTAACGGTAGCATGCTCGAATGGAAATCGGGAAATGCAGGTTCGCTTCCTGCTCCACGGCGATGAATTTTTCAAATTTTCTGGTATGAAAGAGTTAGTCAGTAGCACTAAATCTGCAATTTCAGATTGCTTATTGGCTCATAATGCAATTAAATTTCTGTTAATGGTGAGCAAGAATTCTGTTTACTGAGCTATAGTTTGAATTAAATTCTAGTATGGAAATAGTTTTTTCAATTTTTGGCTTACCTAACGGTGTTCAATTATAGTAATTGTAAATTTACAAATGAAAGGAAAATTTAATAGTGACAAAAATGAATAATTTTATGAAAAAAAGTTCTTGCATTAATTTTTCACAAAACAATGAGAACATTTTTTGTGACAGTGTCCTTCATTCAACTTTTTTTTCAATTACCAAGAAAATAGCTTGTGCCAGAATGTGTTGTCACATAATTTTAGTGTTGAAATATATACAGATAAGGATTAATTTTTTTTCTTCCCCCAAGTAGAAATAAGTTAAATAAACTGTAATGCACAGAGATGATTTGTATTAAAAGGGATCCTAAGCATTTTTTTTAAGAAGGAATTATTTCCAAATTATGTACTTTTAGTGTACAGAAGCATTGTCCTAGAAATAACCCCATTAAACAAAATACATGCAATAATATCAAAAAATATTTTTTCCAGAACAAGAAAAAAATATAACTTTTTTTAATTTAGTAAGGAACGTTTTAGCCAGATATATATATATGAGGGAACACTTTTTCTTCGATCTCAATATGATTTCGCTTGACGTTTTCCGTTTGCTATTTATATTCTGTACGCTATTTATTAAACGAATTTGCTTTTCATTGTTGCTAGAAAATCATAAAGGCAAAAAGAAAAAAAAATGAACTACACGGACAACGAAGAAAATATAGTTAATTTCATTAAATCGAGCAACAAAACTGTCGAATATGTCTCTTGATACGACTTTGCTAAAGGAACGGCTAAACGCAAAAATCCACACTACACGGAAAACGAAAAAAAAAAAATTAATTCAGTAGTGTTAAACGATTAAGTTCAGTAGAACTCCCATTTTAATAATGTTCCTTTTAAACGTTTTCTTCTCTAATAGTTTTAAATTAATATGCAATGATTAGATGTGCCACCTTATATTCGCTGCGTGTTGGAAAATATAGCTCTCTACTCTACTCGGTCACCGTTTGCTGTCGGCAGCCGCAAGCAGAGGCAACAGCACTAAGTTGGTCACGTGATCTCGTCGATGCCCTTTCGCACCGAAGCCTGTCTTTCTCGTCAGCCTCGGGACTACTCTAGTGACGTCACAAATCGGTGCGCGGGCCTGCTAAGCTATTAGGAGGTGATGGCTGAGCCCCCCAGGCACTTCACCTGAAAAGCCGCCACTGGCTATAACTTCCGGCAAGCTTTGGCCCTCTTCGGGGTTTCAGAAATTATGTACTAACGAAACGAAAAGAAATACTGTTTCTTTAGGTTGAGCCACTTCAGATACGAGCTACCATTGGCTGGCGAAATGACGTCGCACTGGGAGCAAAGCAGCGAGAGGGGAGAGCCATCGCCGCTGGCTGCTACGGCTTACACGTTAGCAAGGTATGTAAATAAACGAGAAGGAAAATGTTTTCAAATACTAGTAATTTCAAACTTCAAAGATTAACATATTTATCAGTGATCTATTATTTCCTCTTTCGTGAATTAATTAATTTTGAAAACAAAATATGTTAACAGCTTTTGTATAAAGAAATGTAAGGGCAATGCTGTAAACAAACATATTGCTGAACTTCGTAGTTCGCAGGAAGTTATATTTATAAAAAGTTATTGTAAGTGCGAAAATAAATTCTTCAAAATCCAAACTATTTAAAGTCTAGCCTTTCGATTATCTCCGCATCAAGTAGTCCCGTTGACGGGCTAAAACAAACAAGAAGTAAATATGTTATTCATCATTTCATTTTTGCAAAATGAATCTTATTGTTGTTTACAGAATTCCACTTCGTAGCCTTCAAATACAAACACAAATTCGCCCGAAATGTTTTCTTTTCAATTTATTTTAACAGGTGGCTCTAAAGCATAAAAAGCTATCAAAAATTATATAATGCTATTGCAATGGAAAGCAGAATTTAAATGAAAACAAAAATAAAGCTTATGATAGTGTGCCATGGTCCGTCCCTGCCTAATCCCTTCCTCCCAACCCAGGCTAGCTCAAATCCACAGAAAGGGACTGCTTTAAGTTAAGTTGGCATTATATTAAGCTACTGACAGCACACAAAAAAATTAACAACATAATTTTTTGAACTCAATTATTCAACTTAGATTTGGTATCTCAAATTTAATACAGAGGAAAAAGTTGTAGGATTTAACACATATAGCCCACAATGTAATTGCTTTACATATGTCATCCTTTACCGCGTGCACATTTTTTTGTCATGAAGCAAACACCGAATCTGGTTTTCTGTAAATATTTTACGTAAGATTTTACTCACGTCAGCTGTCACTTGTGAAGCTGAGTTATTCAGACATTCACGCAAATCCCTCCAAGTAGATTCAAGTTTGTAATTAAGGCACTTATTTTGCACTCTGAATTTGGTGCACTCAACACTTACTCTTTCATTTCTTAATTCCAGTGGCCTTATCTTCGTCATCAGAAGTTGAACATCAGCTGAAGATGATGACGTAATATCAGTTGACACAGATTTATCAATTTTGTTTCCTTTGGAGACACATTGTGAAAGGTTTTCAATGCTCGTTTTCTTACTTCACGTCCATGTAATCTATTTGCTGCAGAACTAACATTCAGAACGCTAGGAACGGAGGATATTGATTCATGAGGATTAGCAGTTGTAATACGCTCATGGCCAATTTGACCTGGAAGATTGACTATAGGTAGAGCATTTGCTTTCAATTTTTTCTGCCAGGTAATCCAAGTAATTCTAATTTTAAGTCACGAACATAACTGTCAACAGTAAAATGTTTCGAGAAAATTCTTGCATTTTTAACTTTAAAATTATCCTTTCGTTTACATTTCAGTACCCAGAGTTTTTCCAAATCAGGATTTGCAGGAAAAGAATGTAAATAATATCCGAACCTTGAGTCTTCCTACTGTAGGATAAACATCCTGCTAATGCACATCCAGGCATATTGTGCTACACTGATATAAGACAATAATATGCACAACTGATGTTGAAAAATAGCTAGTTATGAAGTATATTTACCACTTATGACGAAAAGTAATGAATTGCAAATTATCAACAGGCCTATTCAACGAAGCGAAATGCTTTTCTAAGCATGTGAACGAGTTTAAACCCGCCAAGATTACTTAGTAATTATAAAGTATATTTACAAATTACGAAGACACAGTAATTGCAAAACATCCACACAGGTCTATTCACCAAAGTGAAATGCTTTTTCATCTAATAATCTTGGTTTTTTCTAAGAACGTGAACGAGTTTGAGTTTGCATTCCCAAGCCAAAGATTCTGTGCTCGTTACCGGCTTGGTTATCGGTGTCGTGTTTGGCGGCGTTTGCTCCCAGAGGCACGTCATGCGCAAATCCGAGAAAACGGAGACTGAACTCTGACTCGCTAACCACTAAGCCATCCGCGGCTCCGGTGTGAAACGATGCCCTTCTGAGGATATTTATAAAGACAAACAGGTGCCCAAACATTACACATGTTCAACGGACAGAAACGAATGCGATTCCTCAGCATACAGAGAGCCAAAACACCACAGGGATATTAGCTAGTTACAACACAATAATTACTGACTTAAGACATAGCGTAGTTAAAGTAGAAACGTTTCTATAAATATATAATTTTAAAAATATATTGCTGGTGACAGCAATATTTTTATGAATTCAAAAAGAATAATTCATATTTACCGAAAAAAATAAGAAAAGAAAGTAAAAGGGGATTCAGAAGTGTTACCCATCCAACTAGTTACAAATCATCATCATCATCATCATCATCATGTCAACCATTATCAATCCACTGCTGGACGAAGGTCTCCCCAAGTTTCCTCCACAACGGTCTGTCTTGGGCCAGTCTCCTCCATGTCACCCGTGCATACTTTCGAATTTCATCCACCCATCTTCCATGTGGTCTTCTTCTGTGGTCTTTTACCTGTCCCTTGGAATCCAATCTAAAATTTCGGCTGTCCATCGATGATCTGTCCTTCTGGCAGTATGTCCAGCCCATTGCCATTTCAGGGATTTAACTCTGATCATGATGTCTTCCACTTTTGTCATTTTTCGGATCCACGAGTTCCTCTTCTTATCTCTCCTGGTTACACCAAGTATGCACCTCTCCATGCTGCTTTGAGTTGTCTGCAGCCTTTGTATGTCTCTTTTAGTTAAGGTCCACGTCTCTGCACCATACGTAAGCACTGGAAGGATGCATTGATCAAACACTTTTCTTTTAAGACATAATGGCATATTGCTCTTGAAAATTATGCTGTTTCTTCCAAAAGCTCTCCAGGCAAGTTTTGTACGCCGATTAATTTCTTCATCAATGTGACCCTCACTTGATATCTGCTGTCCAAGATAAACGTACGTGTCTGTTATCTCCAGCTTTTCTCCATCAATCGATAAATCTTCATTTCTTGTAAAAGCATTGAACATCACTTTTGTCTTCTGAAAGTTCATTTTTAATCCCACTTCTTTACTCTTGTCAGCAAGTTCCTGGATCATACTCTGCAGCTCTGATGGGGTAGTTGCAAAAATGACTACGTCATCAGCAAAACGAAGGTGGGTTAGATAATCTCCATTAATCTTTATCCCCTTGTTTTCCCAGCTCAGCGACTGAAAAACACCCTCCAATGTGGCATTAAAGAGCTTCGGAGATATGGTGTAACCTTGTCTCACTCCCTTTCCAATTTTTACGTGTGTTGTATTTTCAAACAGCCGAATCTTTGCACTTGCATTTTCATAGATGTTATTAATAATATTAATGTATGCATCTTCAATACCGCAGGATTTCAGAGCCGTGGTAACTGCTGATGGTTTCACCGAATCAAAGGCTTTTTCATAATCGATAAAAGCCATGCACAATGGAAGTTCATATTCCCTCGCTCTTTCAATCAGTTCTCTCAGTACATGGATATTGTGCTGTAGCCACTCCTGAATCCAGCTTGTTCTCTCGGTTGAGCCATGTCCAGTGTTACCTTCAAGCGATGTGAAAGAACTTTAGTGAAGATTTTATAAACTACTGATAATAGGCTGATAGGTATGTAGTTTCCGAGATCCTCAATGTCACCTTTCTTATGTAGCAGGATCATTGTAGCGGTGTTCCAATCCTCAGGAATCTTTCCTTCATTAAGGCATCGAGTGAAAATTTGGGCGAGTACTGTTTCGATTTCTCCACTTGCTTCTTGTATGATGTCTACAGTAATTCCATCTTCTCCTGGAGCTTTTCTCCGCTTCATGTTCTTGATTGCATGTGCAACTTCTTCTGGAAGGACTGTAGGAACTCTGGTACTGGTATCTTTCATGATGTCTGGAGTGCATGTATAATCCCTTTCATATAATTTGGAGTAGAAATCTTTCACTATTGTCAAAATTTCGCCTCTATTTCTTGTTACAGAACCATCTTCTTTTCTCAGTGCCATAATCTGTTTTCTTCCCTTACTGAGATGTCCCTTTGCTATCTTTAGGCTTTGGTTGTTTTCAATTGCTTTCCTCACTAGTTCACAGTTGAATTTTCTTACGTCTTCAGTGATACTTTTTCTTACTGTCTTGCATAGCTCTATATATTCCACTTTGGAAGTCACATCTTCTTTAGTTGTCCTCATCTCTCTTCTTTTTTGCATCAACATTTTCGATTTTCCTGATAATTTATTTACATGCAACTTGTTCTTAGACCCAGCTAATTTTGTTGCTGTTTCCATAAGAGCTTTGGTTACTTTTCTGTTAACTTCAGAGATGTCCACTTCTTCTGATGTTAGGCCTTCTAAAGCAGAGAACCTGTTCTTCAGTTCCAACTTGAAGGTATTATGGTGTTTTTTAAGGTTGGTTATGTCAATAGATTTTGTTTGTCTTATGAGCTTGCCACGTTCAAGTTTAGTGTTGAGGTGCATCTTACATCTCAACAATCTATGGTCACTACCTGTGTTGAACTTGTTTAGCACACTGCAGTCTTCGATGACGAATTTTTTGTTACACATAATAAAATCAATTTCACTTGTCGACCCATTTGGATGTCTCCAAGTCCATTTCCTGTGTGGCTTTTTCTTGAAGAAGGAGTTCAAGATGAAAAACCCTTCTGCCTCTGCAAACTCAACGAGAGTATTTCCACGCTGGTTTCTGTTGCCGTGACCGAATTTAACTACTGAAGTTTCATTCTGTTGCCGTTGCCCTATTTTTGCATTGAAATCTCCCATAATTATTTTCAAATGCTGCTTACCTTTATTATTTAGATGACAAATTTCCTCATAAAATTCTTCAATTTCTTCTTCAGGATGACTTGTGGTGGGTGCATAAGTTTGAATAATCTGAGCCTGGTATCTTTTCGAGAGTTGGATAACAAGTCGTGCAGCTCTGTCAGAGGAACTTTCAACTTCTACAACTTTATCCTTCAGTTTCTTGTTTATTATAAATCCAACACCACTAGTTCTGCCAGTATCTGTCCCACGATAGTAGAAGAGATGTCCACTTTTCAGTTCGATGTGATCTTCTCCTTTTCTCCTTACCTCACTTAGCCCCACGATGTCCCACTTGATCCTTTGTAGTTCCTCTTCCAATTCAAGAAGCCTTGAATCAGAAGATAGGGAGCGTCCATTGTACGTAGCCAAGGTCAGCATCAGATGGCAGCCTAGTCCGGTCCTCCAGGGATTCTTAGCACCCTCTGCCTTCATGTCGCACTGGCCGCTGCCTTGGCCAGGTACATTCCAGCTGCCGGAGACTGAGGGCCAAGATTTAAGTTGTGGAATCATTTTGGAGGGGTTTGGAGATAACTCACCACGCTGGCCAAGCGGGTTGGTGAGTGTGGGATAGAATTTCCTCTAATCCCGATGGTATAGTTATACCGCTATTGGCGGTCGTCAGAGCCCCTTTAGTGGGAACAGGATGCACCACGAGAAGGCGGGGTTGACATTTGTCAAGGAGAGGCTGTGATGTTACGCATCACCTGACCTTACATCCCTAGTTACAAATACATCCAACTATATTAAATCTCTACTTATCCAACTAAGTACAAATTTGCTGCCATGCGCTTCTTCATACGTCGTGTGGCAGTTTTCCAAGTTTCCAAATTATGTGTGTCAGTTTTTAAAGGGGCCTAAGACGGGAAGGAACTCTTTTGTTTGTCTGAATTTTCATGTCGGTTCATACGAGTTTAGGGCAACTGGCCACAAAAGTTCAAGGGTGTATGTGCCGAGGGAGGGGGGGGGGGGTTATAAATATTACCTTTTCTTGACCTATATTGAGTATTGAATTGGGAACTCAAAAAAAATTTCGAGAGAACGTTCTATGTAAGCCAAGGGAGAATTACAGCATAATTCATGCTGTGTTCAGAAAAGGACGATAAGGTGGGATTTTTTAATAACCTAATTAACTCATAGGCCCTACATCTTCGCCTTTTTTAACAACTTTTAATCCGCCAATTTCATATTCATAATGTTTACGTATCAAATCAAGTCAATAGCATTGCGCTTTTACCTAGGCACTGAATATTAAAGTCATAGGCCACAGGTCTAGGTCTTTTTAACAGTTTTTATTCTATCAATGCCATATTCACAACGTTTACACATCAAATCAAGTTAATAATATTGCGCTTTTACTTCAGCACGGAGTATTAATTTATAGGCCTAGGCCTTTTTGACGGTTTTTAATCCGTCGATTCCATATTCATAAAGTTTACGAATCAACTCGAGTTAATAGCATTGCGCTTTTACTTAGACACGAAATATTAATTATGGGCCCAAGGCCTAGGCTTTTTAACAGTTTTTGTTCTACTTATGACATATTCACAACGTTTGCATATCAAGTCAAGTTAATAGTATCGCGCTTTTACTTAGGCACTAAATATTAAATCTTAGGCCCTAGGCCTAGGCCTTTTAAATAGTTTTTATTCTACCGATGTCATATTCGCAATGTTTACATATAAAGTCAAGTTAAAAATACTAGCATAACTAGGAAGTATAAGAAGACGAACTCTTGGGTCAGGAAAATAACCAAAGTAGAAGGCATCATGATCAGAGTAAAATCACTGAAATGGCAATGGGCCGGATATGCTGCTAAAAGAATGGATCACCGATGGGTTACTGAAGTGTTAAACAGGGTACCAAAAAAACATGAAAAGACCCGGAGGAAGACCACATGGGCGATGGGTGGATGACATTGGAAAGCATGCCGGAATGACGTGGAAAAAACTGGCTCAGACAGACACTTGTGGAAGAGACTTAGGGAGTCCTTCATCCAACAGTGGATTGATAGATTTGAAATTTAAAATTCACATTAATTTAGATTTTGATAGTTTTATCTGTAACACATTCAAGTGCTGTTTTACAAAACATAATAAGATTTATGATCTGACGAAAACATTCATATGCCGATACCACCCCCTTGTCAAAATATTGTTCCGACGCCACTAATCCTAGGACGACATGCGCTGTAAGCTTTAGCAGATAAAATACAAGACTTCTTTCTTTCTTTATTTATTTTTGTTGTTACATGCTCCTAGAAGAAAAAAAAAAGAGTGGGGGAAAAAAATTGACAGTTCATAAATGATGACCATAGACTGTAACAACAGGGAAGACAAGGGAAAAGGACAAAATGGCCTGTCATAGCCCTATACTCCCCGTAGAAGAAACAAATGAAACAACAGATAGACCCATCAAGTCAGACAATCAGAAGACGTTTTGCCATTTTTTCCTTTTTTTTTAATTATTGAAGTAGATAGAGTTTGAATTTTTCTTTAAATAAATTAAAGTTGTTTAAGTTAGTCAAGTTGCTAGGTAAAGAATTCCAGTATTGAGGGCCTCTGTAATTTAGAGTAAGTTTAATTGATTCCGGTTTTGGAAAAATAGGTTGTAATTGTAGTTTATTCCTTGTTTCATACGAATGTGCATGTGTATTAAGAAATGTGAGATCTGAATATAAATTATATTTAATTCGTTTGAACATAATTTTACCAAGATTAAATAGTATAGTTGAGTAATAGTAAGTATATTATATTAATTAGGATATACTTTTATTCTTTTATTAAAGGTAGAGTATTAGGATGTGATTTGAGATCAATTAGTCTAATACATTTATTTTGTAGAATTCAAAAATAAATTTATTAGACTAAAGATTTTATTTTAAAAATCTAATAAATTTATTTTGTAACAGGCCTATAAAAGAACGGAGCCCTTTTCCTGCTGCAGAAAGGAGTTTTCAATCGGTAATAATGATGTTAAACACTGCCTTACAGAATGCATTAGGAAAAGAGCAGTATTAATAAATTGACAGCTCAGCCAACTGTGTGCTTTAGATGAAATAATTACTTCAAGTTCGCATATTAATATAAAATTATTGGTACAAAGAAGAAAATGTACTTTTGCTGTTTTAAGACAATTCCACATTGACAGAAGTTGCTTCCTTGACTAGGCAAATTGTATTTAACACTGAAGTACACTAAAATGTAAGGCACTGATACAGAAATTCTCCAGCAAAAACAGTCTTGTTGGGTCAGCACTGGGCCACTGCCGACTACGAGCACTGCCAACTGTGGCCCATCACTATGTTGCCGTCGCCCAACCGTCATTAAAATGTCCCGGCGGCCACCACATGGGCCAGCAGTTCGGGTCAGCACGGGCCAACAGTGGCATCCCCAAAAGTTGTCGTATGCCAGAATAGGGCCATTAGTTATCCATCACAGGCACTAGCTGCCACAAGTAGCCCTTTAGCGGCCCTGCGAGTACGTGCCATAAATGGTGACTAGCCTAATGTGATCCGTTAGTTTCCTGGCAGTGGCGGCCGGCAATCACGTGACGTAACTGATGGCTTGCCGAATTTTGTCCGCCAATTTCCCAGGAGTCGCCATAAAAAAATAATAATAATAAAATAAAGAATAACCGCAATTTCCCAAAGCTACAACTACATTTTTCTTCGCCTTACCAAACTTTTATATTACGGCACTAAGCTGGGGAAATTTTGTCAACAGGTCCTGAAAAACCTCCCTTTTTTGATCTGGTTGGAAACGAACCAAGGACTGTCTGCGAGGGAAGCGGGCGCTCTACCAACGGGACGAGTATTGCTTGAAGCTGACCCTCTTTTCCGCGGAAGGTGTAACGAATGGTTCTCTTTTTAATTTTACAATATTGCGAGGTATTTTTCATAAATGTCTGTTTAATATAATTCATAAATTTATTTTTTCAACGTAAGGAGATTGTTGAATTACTATATTTACCCGTTCGTATCACATTCTGTTACATTTTTAACGTTGTATCTTTCCTTTCCGCTGTCCGAAGCGACATTTGTTTTAAAGAGGAAATATATTTTATTTTACTTCTCGTTATTTTTAGAAGTGAATTCCTCCAGTCTTGTGTGTTCAACCCATGGATGAGTACATTATATCCACATAGCGCTCGTTTTTTTTTTCGAATAATTGATAAATTTTGCACGCGTATAATCTTTTTTTTTTTTTTTTTTTTTCTAACATAACTTTTTTTAGTGTTTTTCCGGGACTTTTGTTTAAAGCGGTTTAGTGTATGTTAAAACGAAAGATTACACAGAAATTATTTCTTGTTATTCATGGGAATGGAGTGGGTGTATTTTATGGTTTAATCTGATATCTTCGTCGACGTGGCATTTCATTATACGAAATTAATTCGGCTCTCTACATATGATTTTTTTCCTTAACATCCACTAAAATAACGCAATGGCGATAGCGTTGTCTTCAACTAACTGGTACCACGAGAGACGCAGCAAGTGTTGCTTCGTGCATGCGCAGCCCATTGCTTCCACCTGGTGTTGGGGTTGTATTGGTTGCCAGCTACGGGCCACTAGTGGCACTTGCTTGGAGGCCCGCAATTCACTGCGATGCTGCAGGGCCATCAATGGCCGCCAACTGATGGCGCTGCCACCAACGGACCACTACCCGGCCTTGAGCGGCAGATTTCAGCCAGCACTGACCCATCACTGCCAGTTGGTGGCCAGCAGTTTCCCAACACTTGTGTTTATGCTGGGCAGTAATCTATCGGTGGTCCATTCTTCTAGCAGTATGTCCGGCCGATGGCCACCAGTGATTTTACTTTGATCATGATATATCCAACTCTGGTTATTTTCCTGATTCAAGAGAATATCCTCCCTGGTTACGCCAGTATTATCCTACCTAGTTATGCCAGTATTATTAACTTGACTTCATAAATAAATATTGCGGATATGACATCGGCAGAATAAAAACTGTTAGAAGCCCCAGGCCTAGAGCCTCTGAATTAATATTTAGTGCCTAAGTAAAAGAGCAATGTTATTAGCTGAGTTGATGCGTAAATATTATAAATACGAAGCTGATGGATTAAAAACTGTCAAAAAGGCCTAGGCCTAGGGCCTATGAATTAATATTTAGTGCTTAAGTAAAAGCGCAGAATTATATACTCGACTTAATGTGTAAACGTTGTAAATATGACATTGATAGAATAAAAACTATTAAAAAGGCCTAGTCCTAGGGCCTATGAATTAATATTTCGTGCCTAAGGAAAAGCCCAACATTATTACCTTGAGTTGATACGTAATTGTTATAAATGTGACATGGTTAAAATAAAAACTGTTAGAAAGGCCTAGGCCTCGGGCCTGTGAAATAATATTTAGTGCCAAAGTAAAAGCGCAATGCTACTAGCATGATTTGAATTATAATCGTTGTGAATATAACATTGGTTCAGTAAAAACTATTAAAAAGGCCTAGGCCTCGGGCCTGTGAAATAATATTTAGTGCTTAAGTAAAAGCGGAATATTATTAACTCGAGTTGATACGTAATTGTTATGAATGTGACATGTTTAGAATAAAAACTGTTAAAAAGGCCTAGGGCGTGTGAAATAATATTTAGTGCTTAAGTAAAAGCAGAATATTATTAACTTCACTTAACACGTAATAGTTGTGAATATGACATTAGTTGAATAAAAACTATTAAAAAGGCATAGGCCTAGGGCCTGTGAGAAAATTTTTAGTGAAAAAGTAAAGGCGGGATATTATTAACTTGAGTTGATACGTAATTGTTATGAATGTGACATCCATAGAACAAAAGCTGTTAAAAAGGCCTAGCCCTAGGGCCTGTGAAATAATATTTAGTGCTTAAATAAAAGAGCAATATTATAACCTTGGCTTGATACGTAAAGGTTATGAATTTGGCATCGGTAGAAAAATAAAGACTGTCAGAAGGGCATAGTAGTTTAGTGCCTAATTAAGTAAAAGAGAAAATATTGATAACTTGACATGTTATGTAAATATTTAGTGCCTAAGTAAAAAGTGCAGCGTCATTAAAAAATCCCTCCTCGTCGTTTTAATCGAAAAACATAGTATGATTTCTGCTGTACTTGCTTTGTTTCGTTGAAGGTTTAAGAAATGTGCTATCTAATTTTTTTAATTCTCGAATGTACTTTTGTTTCCCCAAATTCAAGTATAATTGTCACTTGCCTTACGGTGAACATTTTGTTGATCAAACTCTTACTCCAGGTCCAAGAAATGGCAATTGTTATACGGCCCCTTAAACATTTCTGCCCAAATGTCCGGTGCCTAGATGTCCGCACGTCTTTCAGACAGAAAATCGTAAATATGTCTTAATTTCTTAATGATTATGAGATTTGAGTGAAAAAACTTTTGTGCACACCATTTGCTCAAGTAGGGATAAATATAGGAACACTGTAATTTTTTACGTAGCGCAATTTCATTGCTTTAAAAGGGAATGTGCCCAAATGTCCGAACCCCTGAAAGACCACGTGGCAAAGTTAACAAAGACGGTATAGGAGCAAATACAAATTACCGTTGACAGAGCTCCAAAGCCAGTAGCGGAGCAGAGTTCCCCTCAAAAAAAAAAAAAAAAAAATTAGAAAAAAGACGCCGAGGGCCCGAGCACTTCACAACAGAGGCCGCCAACACATGCACCCTGGCGGGCGGCCAGACTCGTACTTCCGAATTCCAACGGTTGTTTCGGAGATGAATCAGCGGATTTACCAGGGGATAAATCTTACTGTAAAAGAATGCTGCGTTGTTAAGACATGCAACAACTAGAGAACACAAGGCAGACAGTTATGGAGCTTCTTCCAGAAGTTGAATGGCAACAGAATCTGTTCTTATGAGGAAATACCGAAACACGATAAACAGTTTCAGCTTGTTTTAATGAAAAAGACTAGTTCAAGTCGTATACCTTAGTGAAATACTTTATTGGGGCTTTTATTTAAATATTTCATTTTGCACATATATTACTAAAGGCAGCGATATTTTTTTATGAGCTTCAACATAATAATTCACATTTCCTGAAAAAAAAGGGAAAAGAAAGTAAAAGAGGAATCAAAGAGCTACCTATCCAACTACATACAAATTCAGCCAACTAGAATCAAACCTCTGCTCATACAACTATACTTGGCAATGGAAGGAAGGCTACAGAGTGTATACTTTCACTTCATAAAATAGTTCTTGTCTAAAAGCTCGTACTCCAGCTTCAACTGACACTTAAAAAGTACACAGATGTTCAATACGTTATGTGTATAGGCATTTAAAATTCAGATCTGAGTTTCATCGGCATTTCTAAAAATTACAGATATTAGAGTTTTGGTGACATCACTGATGGTCCTCTGTCACAGACAGCATTTGGGTCATAGTTAAGCCGTCAATCCAGTGGATATTTATTGCTGTGGGGGTGTGTGGGTCATTAGTGGAAGAGAGAGGGCGTGTTAACTGTTTCCGATCAGTGGGAATTTCGCCTTTCGCGTTTCTCTTTCTTGATTGTTGTTTTAAAGCACTCTTCTGTCTTTTCGAGTTTTTCCAATGGCATCTGCCGGTCACTCGAGTGTAATTCAGCCCATGAAGCTGGGAAACCATTACGAAGCTGATCGATATGAATATTTTCACTAAATTGATGGAAAAACATTCGCCGAATAAATCGGTAAATAAAATAAATTTCCTTACGGAAGAACTCACTAATGTTTCAAGTCACAGCATTGCGAGAATGAAGGTTGAATTTAGACGCAACTGTGCGTTTTCAACCGCTGGAAAAAACACACTAGCGTCTCAATTCTGCAGTGGCCGAATCCTCATTCCCTGTAATGCGCATGCCCAAGACTTAGAAATGTTCTCCCGATCTGTTGGTCTCGCACTCTTCTCCCAGGAGTGGATAGTCGATATCGCCCCAGATTAAGGAGCTCGGTGAACATTATGCTCAAATGCTGTTTTAATACGAAATGTGACGTCACATATGGCGCTAGGAAAACAAATATCTGTTCCTCTATGATTCTCATATCCCATGTTTCAGCGTGAGTGGTGAAATGTGCTCATATTTTGCAACTTCTTCATTTTTTGTGACAATTCCAGATAATTTTAGACGTCTCCATCGATCTTGCACGGGTTCATAGCACCCACTTCGATGGCATTTATATTGGACAGCAGTTCTACCATCTGCTGGCAGGAAGTCTGATCTGCATTTAACAAAATGAGACCGAGACTCAATTTCAATTTTCTCTTTCCACACAGCAAAATCGTTCAAACAATTAAACATCTTATTTTCAAATGACAGAGATCCAAATGTTCTGCCTCAATGTGTGTATGCAAAGTCTTCAGAGAATTAAACAAATATATATATCATCATCATCATCATCATTGTCAACCATTATCAATAGACTGCTGGACGAAGGTCTCCCCAAGTTTCCTCCACAACGGTCTGTCTTGTGCCAGTCTCCTCCATGTCACTCCCGCATACTTTCGAATTTCATCCACCCATCTTCCATGTGGTCTTCTTCTGGGTCTTTTCCTGTCCCTTGGAATCCAATCTAAAATTTCGGCTGTCCATCGATGGTCTGTTCTTCTGGCAGTATGTCCAGCCCATTGCCATTTCAGGGATTTAACTCTGATCATGATGTCTTCCACTCTTGTCATTTTTCGGATCCACGTGTTCCTCTTCTTATCTCTCCTGGTTACACCAAGCATGCACCTCTCCATGCTGCTTTGAGTTGTCTGCAGCCTTTGTATGTCTCTTTTAGCTAAGGTCCACGTCTCTGCACCATACGTAAGCACTGGAAGGATGCATTGATCAAACACTTTTCTTTTAAGATATAATGGCATATTGCTCTTGAAAATTATGCTGTTTCTTCCAAAAGCTCTCCAGGCAAGTTTTGTACGCCGATTAATTTCTTCACCAATGTGACCCTCACTTGATATCTGCTGTCCAAGATAAACGTACGTGTCTGTTATCTCCAGCTTTTCTCCATCAATCGATAAATCTTCATTTCTTGTAAAAGCATTGTACATCACTTTTGTCTTCTGAAAGTTCATTTTTAATCCCACTTCTTTACTCTTGTCAGCAAGTTCCTGGATCATACTCTGTAGCTCTGATGGGGTAGTTGCAAAAATGACTATGTCATCGGCAAAACGAAGGTGGGTTAGATAATCTCCATTAATCTTTATCATTTTGTTTTCCCAGTTCAGTGATTGAAAGACATTTTCCAATGCGGCATTAAAGAGCTTCGGAGATATGGTGTCACCTTGTCTCACTCCTTTTCCAATTTTTATGTGTGTTGTATTTTCAAACAGCCGAATCTTTGCACTTGCATGTTCATAGATGTTATTAATAATATTAATGTATGCATCTTCAATACCGCAGGATTTCAGAGCCATTGCAACTGCTGATGGTTTCATCGAATCAAAGGCTTTTTCATAATCGATAAAAGCCATGCACAATGGAAGCTCATATTCCCTCGCTCTTTCAATTAGTTCTCTCAGCACGTGGATATGATCTATTGTGCTGTAGCCACTCCTGAATCCAGCTTGTTCTCTCGGTTGAGCCATGTCCAGTGTCCCCTTCAAGCGGTGTGAAAGAACTATAGTGAAGATTTTATAAAGCACTGATAGGAGGCTGATAGGTCTGTAGTTCCTGAGATCCTCAATGTCACCTTTTTTATGTAGCAAGATCATTGTAGCGTTGTTCCAATCCTCAGGAATTTTCCCTTCATTAAGGCATCGAGTGAAAATTTGGGCGAGTACTGTTTCGATTTCTCCACTTGCTTCTTGTATGATGTCTATAGTAATTCCATCTTCTCCTGGAGCTTTTCCTCGCTTCATGTTCTTGATTGCATGTGCAACTTCTGCTGGAAGGACTGGAAGAACTCTGGTACCTTTCATGATGTCTGGAGTACATGTATTATCCCTTTCATATAATTTGGAGTAGAAATCTTTCACTCTTGTCAAAATTTCGCCTCTATTTCTTGTTACAGAACCATCTTCTTTTCTCAGTGCCATAATCTGTTTTTTCCCCTTACTGAGATGTCCCTTTGCTATCTTTAGGCTTTGGTTGTTTTCAATTTGCTTTCCTTACTAGTTCACAGTTGAATTTCCTTACGTCTTCAGTGATACTTTTTCGTACTGTCTTGCATAGCTCTATATATTCCACTTTGGAAGTCACATCTTCTTTAGTTGTCCTCATCACTCTTTTTTTTGCATCAACATTTTGGTTTTTCCTGATAATTTGTTCACATGCAATTTGTTCTTAGACCCAGCTAATTTTGTTGCTGTTTCCATAAGAGCTTTGGTTACTTTTCTGTTAACTTCAGAAATATCCACTTCTTCCGATGTTAGGCCTTCTAAAGCAGAGAATCTGTTCTTCAGTTCCAATTTGAAGGTATTATGGTGTTTTTTAAGGTTGGTTATGTCAATACATTTTGTTTGTCTTATGAGCTTGCTACGTTCGAGTTTAGTGTTGAGGTGCATCTTACATCTCACCAATCTATGGTCACTACCTGTGTTGAACTTGTTTAGCACACTGCAGTCTTCTATGACGATGACGAATTTTTTGTTACACATAATAAAATCAATTTCACTTGTCGTCCCATTTGGATGTCTCCATGTCCATTTCCTGTGTGGCTTTTTCTTGAAAAAGGAGTTCAAGATGAAAAACCCTTCTGCCTCTGCAAACTCTACGAGAGTATTTCCACGCTGGTTTCTGTTGCCGTGACCGAATTTACCTACTGAAGTTTCATTCTGTTGCCGTTGTCCTATTTTTGCATTGAAATCTCCCATAATTATCTTCAAGTGCTGCTTACCTTTATTATTTAGATCACGAATTTCCTCATAAAATTCTTCAATTTCTTCTTCAGCATGACTTGTGGTGGGTGCATAAGTTTGAATAATCTGAGCCTGGTATCTTTTCGAGAGTTGGATAACGAGTCGTGCAGCTCTGTCAGAGGAACTTTCAACTTCTACCACTTTATCCTTCAGTTTCTTGTTTATTATAAATCCAACACCACTAGTTCTGCCAGTATCTGTCCCACGATAGTAGAAGAGATGTCCACTTTTCAGTTCAATGAGATCTTCTCCTTTTCTCCTTACCTCACTTAGCCCGACGATGTCCCACTTGATCCTTTGTAGTTCCTCTTCCAATTCAAGAAGCCTTGAATCAGAAGATAGGGAGCGTCCGTTGTACGTAGCCAAGGTCAGCATCAGATGGCAGCCTAGTCCGGTCCTCCGGGGATTCTTAGCACCCTCTGCCTTCATGTCGCACTGGCCGCTGCCTTGGCCAGGTACATTCCAGCTGCCGGAGACTGAGGGCCAAGATTTAAGTTGTGGAGTCATTTTGGAGGGGTTTGGCCATAACTCACCACGCTGGCCAAGGGGGTTGGTGAGTGTGGGATAGCATTTCCTCTAATCCCGATGGTATAGTTATACCGCTATTGGCGGTCGTCAGAGCCCCTTTAGTGGGAACAGGATGTACCACGAGAAGACGGGGTTGACATTTGTCAAGGAGAGGCTGTGATGTTACGCATCACCTGACCTTACATCCCAAATATATATTTATATATACGTCATCATCATCATCATTGTCAACCATTATCAATCCACTGCTGGACGAAGGTCTCCCCAAGTTTCCTCCACAACGGTCTGTCTTGTGCCAGTCTCCTCCATGTCACCCCTGCATACTTTCGAATTTCATCCACCCATCTCCCATATGGTCTTCTTCTGGGTCTTTTCCTGTCCCTTGGAATCCAATCTAAAATTTCAGCTGTCCATCGATGATCTGTCCTTCTGGCAGTATGTCCAGCCCATTGCCATTTCAGGGATTTAACTCTGATCATGATGTCTTCCACTCTTGTCATTTTTTGGATCCACGAGTTCCTCTTCTTATCTCTCCTGGTTACACCAAGCATGCACCTCTCCATGCTGCTTTGAGTTGTCTGCAGCCTTTGTATGTCTCTTTTAGTTAAGGTCCACGTCTCCGCACCATACGTAAGCACTGGAAGGATGCATTGATCAAACACTTTTCTTTTAAGACATAATGGCATATTGCTCTTGAAAATTATGCTGTTTCTTCCAAAAGCTCTCCAGGCAAGTTTTGTACGCCGATTAATTTCTTCATCAATGTGACCCTCACTTGATATCTGCTGTCCAAGATAAACGTACGTGTCTGTTATCTCCAGCTTTTCTCCATCAATCGATAAATCTTCATTTCTTGTAAAAGCATTGAACATCACTTTTGTCTTCTGAAAGTTCATTTTTAATCCCACTTCTTTACTCTTGTCAGCAAGTTCCTGGATCATACTCTGCAGCTCTGATGGGGTAGTTGCAAAAATGACTACGTCATCAGCAAAACGAAGGTGGGTTAGATAATCTCCATTAATCTTTATCCCCTTGTTTTCCCAGCTCAGTGACTGAAAAACACCCTCCAATGTGGCATTAAAGAGCTTCGGAGATATGGTGTCACCTTGTCTCACTCCCTTTCCAATTTTTACGTGTGTTGTATTTTCAAACAGCCTAATCTTTGCACTTGCATTTTCATAGATGTTATTAATAATATTAATGTATGCATCTTCAATACCGCAGGTTTTCAGAGCCATTGTAACTGCTGATGGTTTCACCGAATCAAAGGCTTTTTCATAATCGATAAAAGCCATGCACAATGGAAGTTCATATTCCCTCGCTCTTTCAATTAGTTCTCTCAGTACGTGGATATGATCTATTGTGCTGTAGCCACTCCTGAATCCAGCTTGTTCTCTCGGTTGAGCCATGTCCAGTGTTACCTTCAAGCGGTGTGAAAGAACTTTAGTGAAGATTTTATAAACTACTGATAGGAGGCTGATAGGTCTGTAGTTTCCGAGATCCTCAATGTCACCTTTCTTATGTAGCAGGATCATTGTAGCGGTGTTCCAATCCTCAGGAATCTTTCCTTCATTAAGGCATCGAGTGAAAATTTGGGCGAGTACTGTTTCGATTTCTCCACTTGCTTCTTGTATGATGTCTACAGTAATTCCATCTTCTCCTGGAGCTTTTCCCCGCTTCATGTTCTTGATTGCATGTGCAACTTCTGCTGGAAGGACTGGAGGAACTCTGGTACTGGTATCTTTCATGATGTCTGGAGTGCATATATCATCCCTTTCATATAATTTGGAGTAGAAATCTTTCACTCTTGTCAAAATTTCGCCTCTATTTCTTGTTACAGAACCATCTTCTTTTCTCAGTGCCATAATCTGTTTTCTTCCCTTACTGAGATGTCCCTTTGCTATCTTTAGGCTTTGGTTGTTTTCAATTGCTTTCCTCACTAGTTCACAGTTGAATTTCCTTACGTCTTCAGTGATACTTTTTCTTACTGTCTTGCATAGCTCTATATATTCCACTTTGGAAGTCACATCTTCTTTAGTTGTCCTCATCTCTCTTCTTTTTGCATCAACATTTTGGTTTTTCCTGATAATTTGTTCACATGCAACTTGTTCTTAGACCCAGCTAATTTTGTTGCTGTTTCCATAAGAGCTTTGGTTACTTTTCTGTTAACTTCAGAGATGTCCACTTCTTCCGATGTTAGGCCTTCTAAAGCAGAGAACCTGTTCTTCAGTTCTAACTTGAAGGTATTATGGTGTTTTTTAAGGTTGGTTATGTCAATAGATTTTGTTTGTCCTATGAGCTTGCCACGTTCAAGTTTAGTGTTGAGGTGCATCTTACATCTCACCAATCTATGGTCACTACCTGTGTTGAACTTGTTTAGCACACTGCAGTCTTCTATGACGAATTGTTTGTTACACATAATAAAATCAATTTCACTTGTCGTCCCATTTGGATGTCTCCATGTCCATTTCCTGTGTGGCTTTTTCTTGAAGAAGGAGTTCAAGATGAAAAACCCTTCTGCCTCTGCAAACTCAACGAGAGTATTTCCACGCTGGTTTCTGTTGCCATGACCGAATTTACCTACCGAAGTTTCATTCTGTTGCCGTTGCCCTATTTTTGCATTGAAATCTCCCATAATTATTTTCAAGTGCTGCTTACCTTTATTATTTAGACGACAAATTTCCTCATAAAATTCTTCAATTTCTTCTTCAGGATGACTTGTGGTGGGTGCATAAGTTTGAATAATCTGAGCCTGGTATCTTTTCGAGAGTTGGATAACAAGTCGTGCAGCTCTGTCAGAGGAACTTTCAACTTCTACAACTTTATCCTTCAGTTTCTTGTTTATTATAAATCCAACACCACTAGTTCTGCCAGTATCTGTCCCACGATAGTAGAAGAGATGTCCACTTTTCAGTTCGATGAGATCTTCTCCTTTTCTCCTTACCTCACTTAGCCCCACGATGTCCCACTTGATCCTTTGTAGTTCCTCTTCCAATTCAAGAAGCCTTGAATCAGAAGATAGGGAGCGTCCATTGTAAGTAGCCAAGGTCAGCATCAGATGGCAGCCTAGTCCGGTCCTCCGGGGATTCTTAGCACCCTCTGCCTTCATGTCGCACTGGCCGCTGCCTTGGCCAGGTACATTCCAGCTGCCGGAGACTGAGGGCCAAGATTTAAGTTGTGGAATCATTTTGGATGGGTTTGGCCATAACTCACCACGCTGGCCAAGCGGGTTGGTGAGTGTGGGATAGCATTTCCTCTGATCCCGATGGTATAGTTATACCGCTATGGGCGGTCGTCAGAGCCCCTACAGTATTTTGTTCTTCAGAATGATGGTTCCTAAAATGAACATTAATATTTCTTTTACAAGTAAACGTTTTTTCACAAATGGTGCACGACTGAAAGGGCACAGCCGTTGTTTCCGAGGACTGACCTTTGACTTGCGATGGATGAACGTTATTTACGTGTCTATCCAAATTATATTTCTGTAAAAACGTTTCTTCGCAAAACGAACATGAATATACCTTCCTCTCAGATGTCATACCTTCTACTACTTGATGATGGGAATTTTTCATATGCCTGTAAAAATTCTGTTCGTAAGAAAACGATTTCTCGCACCTTGAACATCTCTAGTCACCCTTTTTTTTTTTTTTTTTTTTCTGAAGAAGATGAATCAGTGCTTTGCTCAGGATGAATATTCCTCATATGTCGATACAAATTAAACGACTTCATGAATATTTTCTTACAAAACGCGCAAGAAAAACAATCTTTATTCTCCATACAAGATGCATCAACAATATCACCATCCATCGTCCACAGTAGATTAGAGAAAAAGCACACGTGATATGAGAAATTGAGATTCAAGTAACTTGTTAAGTCTCGGGCATAAGCATTACAGTGAATGAGGATTGTTATCGACTGTCCACTCCTAGGCAAAGAGTGCCAGACCAACAGATGGGAAGAACATTTCTAAGTCTCGGGCGTGCGCATTACTGGGAATGAGGATTCAGCCGCTGTAGGATTGAGACGCTAGTCTAAAACATAAACAGGGCTGGAACGGTACAACGAATTTACTTTAACCGCAGTTCGTCAGAAAGTACACAATTTCTTCTTCTGGAATGAAATTCCAACAGCAATCAAAGTTATGTCTGCTGTTAATGAAGATGATGAGCTGCATACAGTTTGTGTTAGAACTGTGAGGAACATTATGAAAGACTTGGGATTGAAGTACAGCAAGCGGGAACGGATATCAATGTTGATAGAGCGTGACGATATCCAGGAATGGCGTCGGAGATATATAAGAGAAACTCGGTATCATCGTTCTCCGGGTAAGTCCTTATATTAATTACACCGATGAAACATGGGTAAATTTTGGGCTCACGAAAAACACAGTTTGGTGTACCTTCGCGTTGCACCCACCGTTCTAAGTGACCTCGTTGCCAATTTGTGTGCGGGTCCTTTCGAGATCTTCCTAGGATCTGAATGACTCGGGGGTTTGTCTGGTGTTGCTTGTTGGGCCGTGGTGGGAGCGTGTGTAAACATCGGTGAACTATGTCCAGGTGTTTACCTGGGGCATTATGAACAGTGTGAAGATTTTGCGTTGCAACAAAGTTCGTGTATGGGGGAGGAGGAGACGTCGTGCGAGAGCACATTAGGGCGCTCCACTCTCCCAGCCCCCATGATTTGGGGGACTAATTCGAAGACAAGAATGAAGGCTGAATTTAGACGCAACGATGAGTTTTCGGTAAATGTGTAGATTAGGGTCCTGAATTATTTCGTCGGAAAAATATTAGTACCTGAGAAAAGTGCGACGTACAAATTTTAAAGTATGGAAATTAATGGCCAATGGTGCAGAAATTTCATGTATTGAATGTCTTTTAAAGATTTTTATCGTAATATTTACCTGTAAATGCGATGCTGTGAAGAGACGCTGCGGTAGGCCTAACGCATCGCTACCGCGACGATGTCAAGCTTAGCTCCGTTGAAAGAAAGATTAGTTTTGGCGCATAATTCACGCGCGGATGACTACAAGTACAGCCGCGTACGTTCTTGCCAGTGGAGCGAAGTATCATGTACTCATACGCTACAGAATATAATTAATGTTTTGTCATTTTTTTAAAAGAAGATGTCGAGAAATGTTTCGTTCTTTTACACATGATTTCCTGATTCCAAGTAGAAAGTACGAATATGGCTTTCTCTGTTGCACAGGAAACTAGAGAAGTATAACTTTTGGTTATGTTTAGAACGGCTTCCTTCGTAGCCTGATTTGCTGTGCCACTGCAGTTTTTCTTCTCCTGTTAATACTTTGTTTGCAGATCAGTTTCTATCTCACTGATACGTACATTTTCCAAATCAAAGAGGGTTTTTTTTTCGGTCTGTCCTGCCAACAACGTACAGGATACAACAAGTTAAAGGGTGGATAATCTGGACCTATTTTCTGTAGCGTATCACAACAACATTTTCGCTCTCGTCCAACACGTAACCGCTTTCTCTTGTACTCTTCCGCCCGTCATTTCGGTATACAGCAACGAAACACCGGAGCTTGACATCGTCGCGGTAGCTATGCGTTAAGACTACCGCAGCGTCCCTTCACAGCATCGCACTAACAGGTAAATGGTACAATAAAAATCTTTAAAATACATTTAAATGATCAAATTCCTGCACCATGTGCTAGTAATTTCCATACTCCAAAACCTGTACGTCGAACTTTTCCCAGGTACCAATATTTTTCCGACGAAATAATTTAGGACGCTAATCTACACATTTCTCATTCTACATTTCACATCGTTAATTGAGATATGAAATAATCGTTACAGAATTAAACAAAAAAATTACCTTGCCACATATCTTTATATTTTTCTATTTATATATTTGCTTGTGTATGTAAATTGTTTTATTTGTTAAATTGAAAGACACCGAACGTGAAAATGACATGAAATCACATAAACCGAAGCCGCTCAGATCATATCTTAGAAGTAATTCCACGTGACACATTGAAGATAAGCCCCGCCCATATGTGTCGTCACTGAAGCTGAATACGGACCTCTGATTGGCCAAGATTTCCCAAGTCCCGTATCAATGTAAGGTTTGCTTAAATGCCTCCCGGCACGAAATTTTGTCGTGCAGCAACACCAACACACTCGCTTCGCCGAACCATATATAAACAATGTGAGTTCGGTTCCACTGGTGTTTCACTCACGCCCCGATGCACCAACAACGGTTCCACAGCCAGTTCATCCAGACCTCCGAATCACGCTGCCTGCCGAAGAATTCGAACAGGCCTCAGTTCACGCTTGAAACAAAGTTCAACAAAAACACAAGAGACCAAGGATCCGGAAATGCAGGTTTACAAGCCGAAAAGATTGGGAGACTAAGTTCCCCAATTAAAAAAAATATTTTTCCTTCGTTCCAGTAACAATTTTAGACCAGAAGACCCACCGGAACTTAGAGGCACGGTCCGACAGAGTGCGGGCATCCAACTCAACTCTATTCCTAAGCTCACACTTGACCTACCAGGCTACTTTCAAAGGGTTGAATCCCACATTTCCGTAATTATTATAAACAACTCTGTTCCTCTCTCTCCAGATTTCGTAAGTGGTCTCAGTGGTGATCAACCTCCAGACATTCCTACCAGCCTTGGGGCCGGGGTACAGGTAAAAGACCTGAGCCTTGAGCCGATGCGGGCAACCTGCACGGCCATGGGACAACTCCAGAACAAGTGGTACCGGTGTTCAATGTGGTTACAAGAGGCACACCTGTCGGTGATGGAAGTTCCCCACCTATACTGCCTCTTCCTAGTCGGAAGGACATCGTGAGCCAGACGGAATTTAAAATCCCGCTTCTTACAATCAACTCCCATCGCTAGCACGCTCATCCACTCCTCCTTGCTGTTGCAGTTGACGACACCAAACTCAGTAACCTGCTCCCTATGCCTGGGGAGAATGTGGAGATACATTTGCTTCAAATTCAGCCCATTCCGGTAAGCTTCCGCGAGACCCTGAAGATGTCACCGAAGCTTATAGTTCTTGTGAGTGGTCTCTCTCCTCCGCATGGTACCCGGCATACGACACACCTGCACGATCTCGTTGCACACCTTGGTAAGCCAGCGCGCTAACACATTAAGAACTTCTTGTAAAATTCCGGCGGGAGACCATCACATCGCGGAGACTTTCCAGGCAAAAGGGCCTGAATCGCCACTCTCACCTCAGACACCGTGAACTCCTCTTCGAGACTCTCCAAGTCCGCATCGGGATCCTCAGCGTACCCTCCAACCACATATCCATGATTGCAGGATCTATTTCCTCGCCGGAAAAGAGATCGCCGTAGTGCCTAGCAGATCTGCGTATTGTCCCTCACCTCAGTACCATCATTGTCGAGAACTTCCAGATTCTCCTTCTTCCTCTCCGCCTCGAGCGTGCGGTAAATGTGCCTAATATCCCGCTTCTGCTCAAAACCCCTAATCGCACCTTGATGTTGAACTTCAGAGCCGATGCCTCTATAAAAGTCGGCAATCTCTTGCCTTATCTAGGTAATGATTTACAGGTTACACCCGTCCTCATTACCCCTCAGAGCTGCGTTTAGGAGGTTAATCAGAAAAACTTGAGTCCCCCGCTTTGCTCTAGCTAACTCCTTACTCCGAGCAACCCAGGTGCTCCGGACCTCGTAATTCACCCTATCCCAAACCCCGGCTCCTGCGGGAACAGCTGTCTCCACACGTCCTTGGGTTGCTGGTTCTTAATCAGATTCGTAAGACCCGTTCTGTACGGCTCTGAACACCTGCGAGTACTGAACCGGTCGATATGGTTTTCCAACACGGAGTTGAAATCACCACCGACGACAAGGAAATCTTCACTTCCCTAAGGAAGAACCGCAGCTGATCATAGAAACCGCTCCGGAGTAGCCCTTCCACTGGAACATAAGCACACACCATCTTAATGGACATCGATCCGCTATTAACCGAAATAGCCACCACGCAACTGTCCCCATTGGTCTGTATCTGCGCAATGCTACCCTCGTACTGCGTCTTGTATAGACTATGGCCACCCTGGTTAAATCATTCGCTCCGAACGAGTACCTACACTTCAGCCCGGTGTTCCTACGGAAAGCAAAAACCTGCTCGGTGTTTCTATGGTGAGTTTCCTGCGCCAGAAAAAAATCACTACCCGACTTCATGAAGTAGCCCCCGAGCCACTTCTGCTTTTCGACAGAGCGGAGACTAGGGATGGACAAAAAACTTCGATGTTTTAACTTCGATGTTGCTGAAACCGACACACCGAAGAAACATTAGGTTTCGTGACTGTTGTTTGCAAATGGTAGAAAACATCTTCTACGAAAAGTAAATGCATTTCTTTTTGTTACATTCTTGTGAAGAGGAAATAAATATCACCTTCCTATTGGCTGTTTCATTTGATTCGTTGGCGAAAACTGAGATCTTTTCTTCGAAGGCATGTGAGCCGATGCATCGGAAAAACATCGTGGTTTCCACTGAAACATCAAAAAACATCGAGCGTTTTAAGAAATATTATTAGTTATTTGGGGCTGAATTGCTGAGCAATCACCATTATATTGAACAGAGTTTTTACCCACCGATGCCCGTTCGCTGCTGCAGATCAAAAAGTGTGAAATCTTCGGCTTGTTAGCTAGACATTGTGGTTCACACTGACACATCCAAAAAACATCGAGGTTTCCACCGATACATCGGGCGTTTTAACAAATATTTCGTTACTAGATGTTGAATTGTTGAATATCACTGTTACATCATGAAAGAAATACGGGATTACGCCATATAATACAAATTTTGAAGATGACAATCCGATTTTTGGCATAAATGTGACAAGGATGGTAAGTCAGATAATATACGAAAACTTGAAAATTTTCATCGTCCTGGAGTGGGACTCGAAAATTTTCAAGTTTTCGGATATTATCTGACTTACCATCCTTGTCACATTTACGCCAAAATTCGGATTGTCATCTTCAAAATTTGTATCACTGTTACATTTAACAGAGATTTTATAAATCGATTGCCCATTCATTGCTGCAGATTTAAAAGTACAAATTATTCAGTTTATTAGCGAAACACGGAGATTCCCTCCGATGCATCGAAGAAACATCGAGTGTTTTATCAGGTCATCCCAAAAGTAATATCGTTTTGTGCAAGCTCAACAGTAGTGAACCCCCTGGTGCCCAGACTATGACATCGACCACGTGAGCAGACCTTCAAGTCACTTGAGACCGCAAACGGGAGTTCTAGGTGCAGTCGTTGTGTACTTAAACCGCATAGGAAATGGCAGTGTCAGAAGACCACATTAGGCACATTATGCTGTATGAGTTCCACCATGGACATTCAGCGACGGTAGCAACACGAAACATCAATTCCGTATATGGCCCGGGTACACTGGAGGTCAGGAAATGTCAACGCTGGTTCCAGAAATTTCGAAGGGGGGACACCAGCCTCAAGGATATGCAGTTACCCGGACGGCCTTTTGAGCTGGATAACGACGTGCTGAAAGCTGCCGTTGAGGGAAATCCGCAAGCAACAGTCGAGGAATTGGCCACACTTGTTCTTTTAACCCATTTCACTGTTCACCGGTATCTGCAGGACCTCGGTTATGTGTCGAAACTGGATAAGTGGGTACCCCATGATCTCACTCCACAACAGCTGCAACAGCGTGTAAATATTTGCACTTCTTTGCTCTCCCGTGAAAAAAGGGAGCCGTTTTTGCACAGAATTGTCACGGGCGATGAACAATGGATTGTTTATCACATTAAGCGTAAACGGCAGTGGCTTTCCAAAGGAAAAGTGCCTGCAGCAGTGGCGAAACCAGGACGTTTATCACAAAATGTTTTGATGTCTGTGTAGTGGGATATGCAAGGCATAATCCATCATGAGCTGCTGCCACCCAACAAACCCATTACAAGAGAAGTCTACTGTTAGCAGCTGCAACGTCTACGCACTGCTATGCAGGATAAACGTCCAGAACTTGTGAATCGTAAAGACATGCTGCTGCAGAAGACAACGCAAGCAACACACAGCGAAAATGACCAGTACTACGTTGCAGGACTTCGGATGTGAAAAACTTCCGCATCCAGCATATTCCCCAGACATCGCCCCAACCGACTATCACCTCTTTCGCAACATGCTAAACCATCTTGCTGAGACTACACTTCGAAATGTGGAGGAGGTGCGGCGACCCCTTTCTGCATCGAAACCCATGGAATTCTACAAACCTTCTCGATCGATGGGAGAAGGTTGTAACTACCGGGGGCACTTATTATATGGATTAAAACATCTGTTCCAGGTACGTTTTCTTTTCTTTTCTTCAAACGTTGAAAAATCGACAGAATTTTTGGGATTACCTGATAACAAATGGTATGTTATTTGATGTTGAACTGGTGGGTATCACTGTTATATTAAAGACAGATTTTACAAATCGTTTGCCCATTTCCTGTAGCAGGTGGAAAAGTGCGAGTTCTTCAGTTTATTAGCAAAACATCGAGGTTTACACCGATGCATCGAAAAAAAATAGAGGTTTCTACTAATGCATCGAGCATTTTAATAAATATTATTAGTTAACCGATGTTATTGGTGAGTAATCACTGTCATATTGCACAGTCGTTTAGCGCATCTATTGCGTATTTACTGCTGCAGATTTAAAACAACGGATTTTTCGGCTTATTAGCCGAAACAGAGTTTTTCACCGATGTGCCCATCCCAAAGCGAGTACATAGTAAGCGTAGGAACTCCAATGGAGATAGTGGATCCCCGAAACCTTACTACCAGATGGGGCTGAGGGGCAAACCAACATGGTCACATGACAGTCCTAAACCAGTAGGAACAGATTACAGATCTTTGTTTAGAAGTAGCACGTTTTGCATGCGATCTGGTGAATTCAACGAGATATATCAATATGGTAAAAACACGTTGTCAGTTTAAGGATTATTCAATTACAGATGAGTACAAATTAAGCCTTTTTCGATTTCCAAAGCAAAAAGATCGCCAAGTGTTTCTTTGGTATTTATTTCTTATGTAATAGTTACTTGTCATTGTTGACGAACTCACGTGGAGCTCGTGTGAAGCTGATAGTATGGAATCCAAATTGAATCCTATACGAGCTTATTTCGAAAAGCGAAGGTTGCTGTAAAAGTTTTGTCAGCAACAGGTATAAATATTTTTCAAGAATCAAAAAGAGTAATTAATAAAGTATAATAATTGTAATACACACGTGACCCCAGCTCCAGCTCCAGCTCAGCAGGCATGTGCTCCCACAGTGCATTGCGTGCATTCACCTCCTAGCCGCTGCAAGCGGAGAATTCTTGAAATCTCGAGGCTCTGGTTTTTAACGTTAAGTTCCCTCGCTTACTCTTGTACGCGCTTTGGCCCATCCCTAGCAGAGACCGTAAACGTTCAATTACACATCTCGTTGCGGTGGTAATCTGAAAGAAGTAGCATGTTAACTTAAAACACACACACCCAAATTTAAAAACCGAGAGAGAGGATGCCTACCCACACTCTTTCGGTGTCGCCGTATTTCACGTCCGGCAACCATCGAATCCCGACTTCGGAAGATCATCCCCGCAACTTTTAGTCAAGCGAAATGACGTTGTCTTCGCATACCATTCACTGGAAACAGAAAGAAAGGGACGTCATATTGTGCAGATGCACGACGACCTCTCTCCCATTACGAACTTTTGTTGCCCAGCAACACCAACACGCTTGTTTCCCCCCGCTTCCATGTATGAACATGGGATCGGTTCCACCGGTGTTTCACACACGCCCCGATAAACACACCACATTTCCACAAGCAAGGACACTCATACCCCCGACGCAACACCATACATACCGACGGCGGAGTCTCCTAGAACGACGGAGGGACAAGGCCCTTCGAAACGTTCATGTAGGAGGAAGTTCCTCCTTCGGAGGAGACCCAGTGACGTAGTCACCCAAGGGATGACCACATCAGAGGAGGCAACGGCGGAGAGCAACAGGCCTCTCCAAAAACGAGGAAACCTCCCCCTAAAGTCACACACACAGAACCGGCACACGCCAGACACACACCAGACAACAACAAAAAATCTCCCCAAGGCACCCACTCCACCAAAACACGCACACAGGAAAAAAATACACGCATACACACACGCACACAAATAAATAAAACACTCTTGCAAGCAACACCCCCGAATCACAGCACACCGAACGCGGAAACCGGGGGTCCGGAAACCGAAATTGGATCCAAACCGCAAAGCAGAAGAGGCTGAAACGAAACAAAAAGCACCGAATTGACCGATCGGGGGTCCGGAAAACGGCGTCTCCGGAGCCCCTCACGCTCGATCCGAGAAGTTAGTAGAACACACAAAACATGTATCAACGAAACAAAACATCAACAAAAAATTCAAAAGGATCCGGTAATGCAGGATTGCAAGCCGAAACAAGGGAGGTGGGAGGGGGTTAAGTTCTCCAGTGGAAGAAGTACTTATCCCTAGTACCAGTAACAATCCAAGGCCAGAAGACCCACTGATACCTGAGGGCACGGTCCGAAAGGGTGTGGGCGTCAAGTTCAACCCTGTTCCGGATCTCCCACTTGACCTGCCAGGCAACTTTCATAGGGCTGAATCCCACATTACCGTGATTACAATAAAGAACTCTGTTCCTCTCTCTCCAGATTTTGTACGTCGTCTCCGTAATGATGAGCCTCCAGACATCCCTTCCCGCATTGGGACCGGGATACTGGTAGAAAACATGCTGAGGCATAAACTGCTGAGGGCGGCCGGCCCAATCCCAGACCAACCGCCAAACCTGCACAGCCATAGGGCAACTAAAAAGCAAGTGGTGCCTATCTTCGATAAGATTACAGGAAAGACACCTGTCAGTGACAGCACCACCCCACCTGCACTGCCGTTTCCTCGTAGGAAGGACATCATGCGCCAAACGTAACTTAAAGTCCTGTTTTTTGCAATCAACCCCAGCAGCATGGACACACATCCACGCCTCCCTCTTATCGAAGTTAACAACATTGAACTCAATGATCTTCTCCCTGGGTCTAGGAAGGATATGAAAGTACATCTGCTTCAAGTTATTCCCGTTCCGGTTGGCCTCCGCAAGGGCCTGAAGGTGCCCACCAAGCTTGTAACACTTATGGGTGGTTTCCCTGCGGGGCCCGAAAAAACGATAGCCAGGCAAGAACTTGTCCGCGGATAATCCAGTCAAAAAAGACACAAAATTCTTACACGGATGAGAGGATTTAAGAGCCCCTTTTGTACTACGAAACTGGAGTGCTCTGAACCAAGAGGAAAGATGTTTAACCTCTAAACCGCCTACCTCTCTAGGACAAAAACGGGCGGCTCTGGCTATCGCCTCAATGGCCTTACCAGCCCAGATGAAGGCAAAAATCTCCCTCTCCAATAACCTCAAAAGACTCCGGGGGGGGGGGGGGTGACTCAAGCTCTCCGGCAAAAACACACTTTGATACCAAGAGGGCATTGGCCAAATTAGCACGATTAGTCATTGAAATATGAAGCTTCTGCCACCTTTCCCTCTCTTTCCGCATGTTAGAGAGGATGTCCCTCCAAGTTTTCTTATGAACACCGTCTCTATCGAAAAGAATACCCAGTATCCTGACGGGTCCATCGGTCATCTCCAGCCCATGAACGACTGTGCAATCCCATCTTCCCCAGAGCAGAAGACTGGACTTATCGTCATTCAGCTTAGCACCGGTGGCCCCACAGTACCCCGCGAAGACCTCCCGGACCTTAGTCAGACTTCCTTACGAGTCCACAAAGAAGGTGACATCATCAGCATACGCCATGTACTTCATGCAGTACGCACAACCAGGCACAGGAACCCCTTTGATGTTCCGATGCACCAGAAACTTACTCAGCATGGTCTCGATGACAAAAACAAACAACAATGGAGAGAGAGAGAGGGCAGCCTTGTCTCACTCCTCTTCCAACCTCAAAGAGGGGAGAAAGACGGCCAGAAACAATAACTCTCCCATTGAGGTCTCTATACAAAGAGTCCACAGCCCTTCGGAAGATATCACCAAAGCCGTGATCTTCCAACAACTTTCTGATGAAATCGTGGGAGACCCGATCAAAGGCTTTGCTTTGATCGGCAGAAAACATTCCCAGCTTAAGATCTGTTTCGGTAACGTAAGTGACCAAGTCTCTTACGTACCTGATGTTGTGAAACATTTGTCTCCCACGTATACTGCAGGTCTGATTAACACCAACCAGCTTCTTCGCAACCCGCAAAAGCCTAGCATTGATGATTTTTGCCATGATCTTGTAATCAATTGTAGACAGAGACACTGGTCTCCACATACCAAGATCCCTGGCAGGATTCTCCGGGGTCTTACAAAGCAGAGTAACAATACTGGTTCTCATAGTTTCAGTCATGATTCCTCTATTCACAATGTGGTTGTAAATTCTACAAAGCCAAGGAACCAGAATATTGGAAAATTTCTTATAGAACTCGGCTGGCAAGCCATCAATAATAGGAGACTTGTTGAGCTTGAGATCCAGGATCGCAGTCTTGACCTCATTATCAGTGAACTCCCTTTCCACGAGATTCCTATCCTCCTGCGCAAGAACCGGCGTGCCTTCCAACCAGGCATCCATAACCTCAGAGGCCACCGCTTCCTTGCTGAACAACTCACCGTAATAGTCCGCGGCGGCCTTCAGAATGTCGGGGAGATCCCTGACTTCCCTGTTGTCGATATCAAGACATTGGAGGTTCTCCCTAACTCTCTCAGCCTCCATCTTTCTGAAAATGTAGTTTATGTCACTCTCCTGCCGGAGCACTTCGAGGGAGCCGGTCAATTTGACCGCCGAACCCTCTTCCTTAAAAAAATGACTGATCCTACTTCTAACGTTATTAATCAGAGAGGAATTACAACCTCCTTCCTCTCCACGAATCGCCGCATTCAGGATATTCATCAAAATCGTGTGACGATTCGTCCTTTCCATGGCAGCCAGCCTACCTTTCTTTATAAGGTAATCCCTAATCTCTTTTTTAACCCTCTTCCCACACGCCGCACTCATCGTCCGTAATCGTGGCTATCCCAGCGTTCAAAATAGAACGAAGGTGCACCAGCGTTTTTTCGTCTTCTAACATGGAGACGTTCATTCGCCAGGGGGTTGCACCCCTCTCTCTCGGAACCGGGACACAGACATTCATCATGACGGCCGAGTGGTCAGAAATGTACCTCAGAGGGGAGTTAGAGCTGAAAATTTCAACATTGTCATACCAATCAATCTTGGAGACAAGAAACATATCAATGCGGGACGCACTGGTCCCTCTGTGCCAAGTGTAGCCTGGCTCTATCTATTGTTAAGAGTTCTCCAGACATCATAAAGACCCTGAGTGTCCAGGATAGCTTTAATCACGTTCTCATAGGCTTCAGACCACCTACCATTGCCCGCCCTATCAAGGTGATTATCGATGACGGCATTAAAGTCTCCGCGGACAATCAAGACGTCCTCCGAACTCCTAAAGAAAAACGGGAGCTGGTTGTAGAACGACCGTTGCATGTTTCCCTGGTTCGGAGCGTAAACACATACAAGCTTCATGGACATACTACCACTGTGAACGGTCAGAGCAATCAGCCGACCCTCCCAAAAATATATAATTTAAAATTAATAGGGAAAGAAATTCAGAATTTCTTCATTGTTTCATATTACATTTTATCAGCAATTACATAAAATAAAAATATGTAATTTAAAATTAATTTTAAAAAATATAATTTTTATTTTATGTAATTGCTGGTAAAATGTAATATGAAACTATGTTATTCGAATATTAACATGAAAAGAATCTTGTTTTTTTTTTTTAATGAGAATTTTTGTACTTTTGTTAATGACATTGCACTTATATTTTTAAAGAGGTTTTCCCATATCCAGTTCAAGATATCAAAATTTTATATCAAATTAGTGGTTCAGATGCTTTAAGGAAAGCATACAGCACATAATAAGATTTTTACATTGCAAATATGATTTTGAGATAAGTAGTTAAGAGCATTATTTTGCACTTTTAAATTGGTACAATCAAAACTTCATTTTTTTATATTTTATTATCATGCATCTTATAACTACTGTCTTGAATAGTGCAGAATTTTCCGCCAGGTTACGTAAATGCATATCTTCTTTTTGCTCGTATCTCTTGTTCTAAGAGTCCGATACTGAAAATACTTTATTGTAAAGCGTTTCCGGTGCGAAATGTTTCTCATATATTTTCAAATTTTTTTAAACGCACAGGTGTCCCACTAGGAGGCGTAAGATTACGTTTCAGTTTACAGCAACATCTGTGTGGCCAAAAACCAGATTGAAAAACTTCTATTTCAGTCAGACGCTACTAATTGTGAAAACTTATTATCTATATTTTCTACCCAAAATATTGCACAATTTCGTCGCTGAGGGGGCGCTAATTTTAATCTGTATATCTTAATATCTATATTTCTTAATAGGTGATTTTAAGAAACTGGTTTAACAGCTCAATCATTTGCCTCCTAAACACCTTAGGTTTGTATTTGAGGAGTTTTGTAGTTAACGGTTCTGCCGCTAGGTGGTGTACTTCTGTTGAGAAATTCCTTTTTTTACTGTATGCCGTTCGTCTTAACACGGCCCTACTCGATCGAGCGAGCACTGTAGTAATGCTTCGCTCTTAGCGGACTGTATAATCGGGAAAAAAGCAGAAATCATCTGACAGTTCCCATTCCTGCTACAGAGGCGGTGTGGCGCTAGAACCCTACTGTTCACTTGCGTTGTTTTCCACAGTTGTTATGCATTACGTCAGGTAGAAAGGAAATCATGAGCTAAGAAAAATTTTAATTGGCATTGTTTTTGACAGGAATTTTTTGTGGTTAGGATTAAAACTCCCACTTATATGATACATACATCCAGATAAAAAAAAATGTACTGCATATTATAATGTAATATAATGCGTGGAATTCACATCAAAGCTGCATAGCAAAATCTGCAATTCTTCAGTTATGACTTATGAGCAAACACGGTGTACTCCTTCAGATTCGTAAAAAGTATGTTTATGTATCTGGTACCACCATTTAAATGTTAATAAAGGAACGTTATCTCTTACTAAAAACTTTTATCAAGTTAAAGTAACTCATACAATGCAACAACGATTAAAAAATTTCATTGCAAAATAATTCGCAATTATTGACAGAAAAAAAAACGTCATATATGCAAAACTAAATTTAGGTAATCAAAGATTAAAAAAAGCCGGAAGGGCGGGGGTGAAATATCCGAACGATGATCACATGCATACAGTTTTATCGTCTGTGGTTAGTTATTTTTGAATATTAACCAACATCGAGCACTACTTATGCTACATTTAACCCTGAAGTATGGGGGTTAGACCAACGCACCACAAAACAAGACAGCAGCACCAGTTTTTGACATCATCACAGGAAGACCTTGCCGTGAACGCCCTACCTAGTGGACGGGTGCTATCTAACGTGACGGTGATCTCCCGTACTTAGATGTTTACGAAACTATAACAGTTGAAACTATGTTATTTCCAACTATTTGAAACAGGTATTTGCCATGGTAAAAAAATTTATTTGAACTGAGTAAGTAGAACCAGATCTGTAAACTCAAAGTTCTAAGTTTTTTTTATTTATTAATGTTTTTAAGGCGGGGGGGGGGTTTCGAGGGCAAGTGATACAATACGTTGACTCTATTAGTGAAAAACAAATGCAATGAAACTTCGGGGTTTGTTTAGCAACTCGATTTTAAGCTATTTTGATGGCTATATAAAAACGGAAATTCCGTTTTAATTTTGCCACTTGCACTGGAAAGACAACCCCCCCCAAAAAAAAAATTAATAAACACGACAACCTCGGTGCATTTAGTTTACAGATCTTGTTCTATTTATTCAGCACAAATACTTTTTTCTTCTGTTTCTTTAATTTATACCGCATGTCCGACATTAACAAAACGCCGACGCATGACGGACTGTTAAGGAATCTATTAATCTTTTACCTTATTTTTCCATTCAGAAACTCATTCATTCTTTCTTTTACTAAACCAAGACGTTTAATAGATACTTTTTTTTAACTTTTTAAATTTTGTTTAACTTCAAATAAGGATCCTTTAAAAATGCCATTTTCACTTCTTCCAATGTATCAGACAACCAACTGAGAGGGTGATTGCACAAGATTTTCCGCTTGCAACAGGAAGTATACAATTTATTTAGAAATCCCCTTTTAGAACATTCTACATATATTTAGTTAGAGGTTCATGATAAAGGTATTTAAAATAAAAAAAATAGTAAAAATTAGACTAAACAAAATAACTTTTTAAATTATGAAAAAATAGAAAAGTAGTGTAACACGATAGTACGAAAAAATGAAGATGAAAAAAATGATTCAATTTTTTTTTATTATTAGTGCCAAACGCTTTATTTTTAATTTATGATGTTCGGTAATGATTAAATAATTCACTGACTATATTATACTATTGTCAGTAAATTGTTGAAATCTTTTAAATTTAGGTATGATCAAATTCGAAATAATTTATTTTTTTAAATTTTCATGACGAAATACCAACAAAAAGTCGAACATGATATTGTCACAAATACAAAGCTGCAACACACGATATCAAGGGCATTCAAGATAAACAAATTTGTTATGTTTCCAATGGTCTTCCAAAGACAGCTTTATCTGCACTAACCCTTGAAGATACCTCTGCAGTAACCCATTTGGAATGAAACTAAAAAAGTTACCCCATTCATCAACAAAGCATCTCTGCATTTCCAAGAAAGCATTGAAATTTTGTTCACCAAAAACTGCAGTTGATCAATATACTATGTCTTCGCACTGCACGCAAAGTTCACCATTTTTTTCCCGCATTTAGCCCGTAGGAGTAGATAGGTAAAGGCATTCTGGCATGTAGGGCATCAGAAAGATCCGTAGGAAATTGCACTGTTATGAGTACATTATGCATGTGCATGTGTAGTGCACTCAGGTGAAAATATTGGTTTGATGTAATTATTTCATTAAATATCGCTTATACACATCTAAAGAAAGCAGTGCAGTTCATTAGAAGGAACCCTTTATTTCATGAAAACACTTAACAAACACTTTTTTAAAAGAAGGTTTAAAAGCAGGACTGAAAGAATTTTTTGGCAAATTAACTTGCTGGTTAGTTTATCCTCTTCATGACATTTTTCCAGTTTTGGAAGAATATATGTCGATAAGTTTTGCACCCAACAGTTTTGTGGCAAATATGGACGATATTTTTCAAAAAAATCTTGTAGGATAGAAAGGATCATAATAAATGCTGATGTTGGGTAAGTCAGTCCTCCGCGGTCTTGATTTGTTATTAAATTAAGAATGGGTGCCATGAAATTACAGTTAGCCAATTTTTTCCAAGCAGGAGGGCAGTCTGTTCTTTCATTAATAATTTTCACTAAATATCCAGCGACAAAAGCTGAACTTGCGAACTTTAACTTGGATTTTAGAGTTTCTTGTTAAGAGGAGAAAATATATATATATATATATATTAGATCTCTGCAACCAAAAGTAATGCTGCAGAAGGACAGTATTTCAAATAAAATGAAACTGAAGAGAAGTCAAATTGTACTGAATAAAGACTGTTACTGATTAGGAATAGGGAAGTGGGGGTGGGTGCATGCATTTCGCTAAAAGTGTGTTTATGTTTGTTCTCTATCAGTCCTTGCGAAATTGCTGAAATTTCTACTAGCCAATGTGGCTAGTGGAATAAAAATTTTACTAGCCAAATGCCAAAATCTACTGGCCATGCAAAGTAAAAAAAAAAAAAAAAAAAAATACGGAACTGCTTTACTTACATTTCTATGAAATTAAATGGGTGAATGCTTTCCCCCCCTTTCTAATGAGAGATCCCTCTCCCATTTACTTCATAAAAACAGATACAGAGCAGTTACTGCACAGAAACATTAGATTGATTACAAATATTGCATAAGCGATTTTTTGACAATTTATTTTCAGTGCTGTAATATCATTACTATCTTAATTTACACGTACATAATTTATTTTCGAGAGGCCATTGAAGTTAGATGTCTAAATTCTTAAATAATATTTAAAACAAAGGGACAAAAGCTAGAATATATATGCATAAAGTGGCACTAATAATGTTGATACAGTTTACGGCTGATATGAACCTACCGTGTGTGATCTTGCCATCAGAGGTATCTGCCCACAACAATCAAATAGCATTTTGAGGATCAAATCTTCAATTGAAGGGCCATTGCATCTGATCATCATTAAGTAATTTAAAGTGTCACATATGTGCAAAAGGAACGCAGCGGTAAACCATATTGCTTCTAGCAAGAAAAATGAAAAGAATTCACCCACACGAAACTAAAAAATATTCATAAATGAGTAAGTAAACCTCCACGTGTATTAGAAATTATTTAGGAATCACGGGCGGATAGATGAGAACAACCGTAGGGTTTCAGCGCCACCAGACGTCAAAGGTTAAAACTAGAAAAGTGGGCGTGTTTCCTGACGACCCATTGTTCTTTTGCGAATGCGGCTGGCCGCTAAGCTTGATCGAGTCGGGCCGTGGTTTTAATGAGAGTATTATACTCTTTAGATAACGCACAGTTTTCCCGCGATAGGGCGTTACACGTCCAAACCCCAAACCTTTACCTCACTGCATCTGCTTTCGGATGACGTGTTTGAAAAGTTATTTTCCTTTACATAACTTTTGCCATGAAGAATACTTTTTGCCACTTTCAACTTTTACACTACACCAATTCATTTGCAGTTCTGCTTGTTATTCTGTACATCGTAGCTAACATTTTTTCACCCTGAAACGGATATTTTTGAAAAGAAAGGAGTTTCTTTAATTCAGTAATCGAAATACGGCAGGGAGGCAAAGAGCTTCTTGTCGTATTGGGCCGGATAATAAAATTTTAAGCCCTGACGAAATCCGAAATGAAGTATTGAGACTAACGATTCTGGAAAGAGCTAGTAACACTGTTGAAAAAGCTACTAACACCACGTACCATGCTGCGTAAAGCGGATATCTTTCCCTCACCGTATTCCTACAAGACGCTTCTATAACTAGTTACTGACACGGCCCGACTCGATCAAGCTTACCGCTCGCTCGAGCGAGTAAGGCCGTGGTACTGATCAACCCCTTCCTGTTGTATTCTTCCGGACGTTACTTGCCTTTGTCAACGAAGCTTCCATTCACTGGACTACACCTTGACGCCGGTGGCGGCTCGTGGTTGAAAAAATAGGTGAAGAGCTACAAGAGCAATATGAAAAGATATCTACTGTCTTCAATGAAAATCACTATATGAGGACTGACCTATTTTTTGTATATTAGATCAATTCTTCTTTCTTTTAAAGCTGCAAATTTTTCGATTATGTCATCATAGAATGTTTGTTTCTTCGTGAGCATCAATAAAATATCTTTCTGAATAGAAATATTTGCCAAAGAAGCAAGTCTGTCTTGAGAAATAGTGTTTCTTCAGTAAGTTTGTATTCTTTTAAAGCAAGAAAAACTTCTTTCAACTGACACACACATGAAATGGTTAAAACGAGGGAAACTAATTTATAAGCCTTGTCTTCTAAAACCAACACTTGGAGAACCAAGACTTGGCATCCGAGAGAGGGGGACGCCATTGTGAGTGAGCACGGCGACCCCTCTCCTGGCACGAAATTTTGTTACCCAACAACACCAACACACTCGCTTCGCCGAACCACATATAAAATGTGAGTTCGGTTCTACCGGTGTTTCACTCATACCCCGATGCACCAACCACGGTTCCACAGTCAGCACATCCAGACCCCCGAATCACACTGGCCTGCCGAAGAACTCGAACAGGCCCCAGTTCACTTTTGCAGACAGGGACACCAAGAATGACGAGGCAGGCCCTAGGCCACCCCGAAACACTCCTGTAGGAGAAGGCTCTCCTTCACGGGTGCCCTGTGATGACCAACCGAGACACCACCAGAAGGGTCGCCGAGCCGTCCGCGTGGCACAAAGACCGGCTTTCGTCCCACCAATGGCTCCCAACCCTGCACACAACCACGCAGAACCGACACACCACAAACAGCAATCACACACCATCCACCCAAAAAGCAAACACACACAGGCAAACCACACCCAGAAAGGCAAAGTGAGGAAAGATCACAGAAAAACACAAAGACCCCCCCCCCCCGATTCACACACAAAGTCGACCAGCCGCCCCCAAAGGAGACTTGTATGGTACGCAAATAGGCGCCTGGCAGGGAGGAAGGAGGGTAATCTCCTCACTCCATCCCGGAAGCTAGAAAAGAAACATCCCCAAGATTAAAACCCAAAACAAAGTTCAACAAAAACTCAATAAACCAAGGGTCCGGAAATGCTGGATTACGAGCCAAAAAGATGGGGAGACTAAGTTCCCCAATGGAAAAAAATATTTTTCCTTCGTTCCAGTAACAATTTTGGGCCAGAAGACCCACCGGAACTTAAAGGCACGGTCCGAAAGAGTGCGGGCCTCCAACTCAACTCTATTCCTAAGCTGGCACTTGACGTGCCAGGCCACTTTCAAAGGGTTGAATCCTGCATTTCCACCCTTACTATGAACAACTCTGTTCCTCTCTCTCCAGATTTTGTACGTGGTCTCAGTGATGATCAACCTCCAGACATCCCACCCAGTCTTGGGGCCGGGGTACTGGTAAAAGTCTTCTGTAAAAATGTCTTTATCTTCATGAAGCACTCGAAGAAGTTCCTGAGTCCATATATTCCTTAATTTTTCGTTGGCATATACAAGTCTCAGTTCATTTTTAAGGCACTGGTGTTTAGTAAATATTTTTCAGTAAAAATGTAGTAGATTTTCAAAAGCGTGAGAGGGAAAGCTTGAATTAAATTGTTCGAATTTGGTTGTGTCAGCAAGACAAACAAATTGAAGTTTTTCAGTCTTGAAATCTTATATCCATTTCCATAAGAATGTGGTCTAAAATTTCAAAATACAATTGTTTATATTTTTGAAAAAGTGTTCCTTGTGTAAGAGCAGTATATTCCCGTTTAGATCTGCTTATTTCTGTGATTTTGCTAGCTTTTCCAAACAGTGTTTCAAATACTTCATCGTTCCTTTTATGACTCAAAATTTCACGAGTTTTTTAATTTGAGTTACACAGTAGTTTATGTCTAGTGATTTTTTCTGCAAAATTTTGAATAATAGGTCGGTGGGGCCAAAAATTTCATTAAATACTATTGCCAAAAATGTAAATTCAAAAGTGTTCATATCGTTTAAAAACCCCTTGGCAAGTTGAATTGATTTTTTGTCTGATTGCTCACTATTTGTCAGAAATTCGAATACTTCCTTCAATTTATCCCAATCTTCAACAATTACACTTACTAACTTCGAAGTGGAGGACCATCGAGTTTCTGCTATGGTTGGTATGCGTCTTGCGGTTGTAGATGTGAGTGTTTATAGATCGCTTCACTGAGTGGTGAAAAAACGAAGGAATTGCAGTGATGCTTGCGTAAAATATACGACACTTTGAAATTTTAGAAAAACTCCGCTGTAATGCAAGGTGCAAACGATGTGCTAAGCAATGAACAAAAACAGCTTGAGAAGCTTTAGACTTGATTTTTTCTGGAGCCCATTTAAGTGCCCAGACATTACACTTGTCCCATCGTAACATTGTCCCATTAATTTATGTTGATAATCGATTTGTTCTAAAATTTTGTCTAGCATTTTGTATAAAGCTTCTGACGTTTGATCTCCACTCACGTGGGGGAAACCCAAAAATCGCTGAGCCAATACACCTTCCGAATCAACAAATCTTATTATTAAAGAGCCCAGAGAAGTCTGATCTGTGTCTATGGTGTCATATACTTAAAAAGAAAAGCATTGAAATTCATTTATTTCATTTTTAACGTGATCGTTTATATATTCAGAAATGCATTCAATTAATTCATTTTGAATTGTTTTTGAGTCACCTGCGAAGATATTTTTTATCTTTTTGTATCGATTTTGAATTTCTAAAGGACTTCTTGATATCAATAATGAAAGTAATTCCTTGAAATTTCCACAATTTATCGAGTCCATCCTTTCGTCATAGCCACGGAATGCTAGTTCTTGTTTGCTCAAATATAATACTGCATCAATCACTGTCTGCAGGAAAAGTCTATTTAAACGAACGTTTTCGTTGAAATGCATTTTCAAAAGCCTAACATTCTCCCTCAGGCCATCGGCAATGGAGTTCTGATTTTTTTTTCAAAATTCCTTAGCATTAACTCGCATTTCAGGTGTTCGCAAGAATAACCATGTTTATGAAGCGAGCGTGTTATATTTAATAAATCTAAGAATCCGTCTTTATTCCACGCAGAATATTTATTACTAAAAAATAAGCAGGGCCAACAAAATATTTTTTGTAACACAGAAGTACTACAAAGCCGTTTATATTCAGTAAATGAACAATTTTTAAAATTAATATTGTAAGATTTACCGCTCTTCTTGATTTCTTTTTCGGCAACAATTGTCACTGAATCCGTCGGTCGTCCTTGAAGTAAAATGTCTCTTTTATCTTCATCTTTCCACCGATTAAATGGAGTTTGTAATAAATTACAAACAATGTCGTTCACAGGATACACACTTAAATTAAAACTATCACTAACTGTTAAACTGTACACGAACTATAGTAACAGCTAAACTTTTTGACAAATAATCACAAAGCACGAAAAAACAAATCCCTTTCGGAAAGCATGTACCACAACATTGCAAGATACCCTGAGTAAACCGTTCCGTTTCACCGTGATCTCCTTCGAAGGTCACGATTCCATCTGCAGGGCTTCGGCGCCGAAAGACAAAACACTTCACTTGCGCGCCGGATAGGGGACTCTGACGTCACGGTTACCATAGCAACTCGGTCGAAAGCTGCAGACTTCCAAGGGTTTTCATTTCGGCTCTTCACTTGCACTGTTTTGGGTATGAGGACTTGTTTTCCGTATTGAACGCGCTATGTGAATTGATATCTAATCAAAATTTTGAGTATTTTGTAACACAATAGAGACAAAAAAGAATATATTATACAAATTACTGAATAAAACTTTATTTTAAGTAAAATAGGTGAAGAGGCACTTCACCTACTTCCCCTGAAAAGCCGCCACTGCTTGACGCCGTCGTCGCCCCGTCGTCCTAGGCCTACCGCACGAACTCTACAAAACCAACCATCGTACTCCCAGGTAAATACATCGATAAAATTATTTCCTGTTCTGTACAAATACTATATTTTTGCACCTTCACCCATTATTTTGCATGCTTAAAAAATTGTAAGTCGCACTTTTTCCACACAGTTACATTTTTCGGACGAAATAATTTAGGACGCTAAAGTACACATTTACCAAGTTTTCTACCCACGGGAAAAAACGCCCGTTAAGGGCTAGAACACAAACATGGCTGGAACGGTACGACGAATTTACTTTAACCGCAGTTCGTCAGAAAGTACACAGTTTCTTCTTCCGGAATGAAATTCCAACAGCAATCAAAGTTATGTCGGCTGTTAATGAAGATGATGAGCTGTCTACAGTTTGTGTTAGAATTGTGAGGAACATTATGAAAGACGTGGGATTCAAGTACAGCAAGCGGGAACGGATATCAATGTGGATTGATCTAGGACTGGCGTCGGAGATAAATAAGAGAAATTTGGTATCATCGTTCTCAGGGTAGGTCCATATATTACGCCGATGAAACCTGGGTAAATTTTGGGCACACGAAAAACACAGTTTGGCAAGACACAGCTGTTAAATCCAGCGAAGAGACATTTTCCCGCGGCCTTTCACCTGGCTTAGAAACTCTTTCTGGAAAAGGCCAGATGCTAATAACTATTCATGCTGGTAATGAAAAAGGATTTGTGGGCAATGGATGTGCAATTTTCCTTGCTAAAAAAAAACACAGGAGACTACCACGGTAAAATGAAAGGCGAACATTATTATAAAAACTGGTTCATTAACAAATTATTACCAAATATCGAACCAAACAGCATTATCGTTTTAGATAATGCCCCTTATCACAGCGTCCACGTTGAAACTATAACGACAAAATCAACGAAGAAATCCGACATCCAGGAGTGGACTTGGTTGACTGCTAAACAGATTCCGTGGGATTCGTACATTTTAAAAGCTGAGCTCATGAAGCTTGTTTCGAATGTCCGTAGTCGCTACGAAGTATATCGCATCGACAGCATTGCTCAAATACGTACATGGACATAAAATTCTTCGCTTGCCTCCTTATCACTGCAAGTTGAATCAAATCGAGCATGTATGGAGTCAAGTCAAAGGATTTGTGGCAACTGAAAATCGCCCATTCAAAGCTGTAGAAGTTCAAAAACTGACTTATGAAGGTTTTAGTTGAGTGACAGCTTTACATTGGAGTAATTATGTCAAGCACGTAATCAAAGAGTAGGATAAGATGTGGACTTCAGACGAGATGGTAGACAGCCGTGTTAAACGCCTTGAATTTACTGTTGGAGAATCCGACACTACAGTTTCTTCAGATAATGACGTTGATGGGATTGAACCTTTGCCTTCTTCCGAGAAACCGGTGGGGAAGGTGTGAGTACGGTTAGCGTGAGTGAATTATGCTTCAAGAATTCCATATCAAGATGAGGAAATATGTATATGAAAACGTAAGTCTTTTTAATATTTTAATATTAAGCTCATTTTTCAAACTTTGATTACCAGCAGTACAACGAATAGTTTAAAAAAATACTCAGACTATACTTTACATGTACATAAATAATATTCGTACAGTGGATTTCATTCATTTACAAAAAATATTTCAACCTAACAATAGCAAAATTATGATTGCCGGTAAATTACCACACAGGAACACTGCCACACAAGAAAATTGAAATATGTTTTTCTTTTTTTTTCTTTTTTTTTTTTATTAACAGGCCGGGCACAAATTGCTGTTTCTCCAAGGAACACTGAATGTGTGGCAGTTTTCAGGTGCCTAACGACGGGAAGGAGCTCTTTTTAGTTTGTCAGAATTTTCATGCCGGTTCATACAAGTTTAGGGCAATATAAACAGACGGTACAGACCGGTTCAAACTACAGTTCCAGTTTACAGCATGACTATGGCTATCGGTTTCAAGCCTTCACACATAACTTCTTCCTACAGTTACAGTGGCTAAAAGTTAAAAGAAATACACGCACAAAAAAAAAAATAAAAAGTCACGAAAAATAAGAACAACCAGAAATCAAAAAACTTTTTTGTCTTCGTATAAGACCCCCAAATCATGGGGCTGGGAGAAGGGGGCGCCCTAATGTGCTCTCGCACGACGTCCCTTCCCCCATACACGAACTTTGTTGCAACACATCTTTACACTGTTCACCACGACCAAAATAAACACCTGGACATGGTTCACTGATGTTTACACACACTCCCACCACGGCCCAACAAGCACCACCAGACAAATCCCCGAGTCATTACAGATCCTCCGAAGAACTCGAAAGGACCCGCACACAAAGAGCCGGCGAAGTCACCTAGAACGGCGGGTTCAACCCGAAGGTACACCCGGAACGTCCATATAGGCGGACAATATTCATTTAAGAGGTGACCAAGTGACAGCGAACCGGACGGGAGACTGTCAGAGAGGACACCGGGCCGACGGGTGTACAAAGGCACTCGCATGACCCATGGCAGGTGCCTCCTCGGCCCACCACAAGCAGCAAATACACAACATCCTCTATGTCTTCGAATAAGACCCCAAATCATGGGGGCTGGTCCTGCTGTGCTCTCGCACGACGTCTCCTCCCCATACCCGAACTTTGTTGCACACACCTTTACACTGTTCACTACTACCTAAATAGACACCTGGACGTGGAGCTTTGTCGGTCCATCAACTCCTTTTAAATATAAACGGATGCAAGCCTGTTAAATACCGGATTGTGAGGAGCCATCCCGGTGTGAATACTGAGGAGGAGGCTCAGCGTCATTTTCTTGTAGGACTTCCGTCCACAGGGAGTAGAGTTTAGGTCCCACCCACCTACAGCGAGATCGCCTTTTGGGCAGAACACAGAAACGGAAGGAATGAGAGCAAGTCTAGCGACTTTTGACAGAACAGTTTGTAGTTAGATTAGAATACAGTAGATGGCGCCACCGTACAAGTACGATATTGCACATAGAGGGGTGAGAGAATTGCAGGTGAGGTATAGGAAAGGACAGTGGGTCCAGCCTGGGGGCCGTTACTTAACGTGCTCGTCCGATACTCAGCGATTGTTAGTAAATCACACCATCTCTGAAAGATCAGCCCAGGCTTGAACCTGGGGACCCAGCGTCGACAGTCTGAAACACTAACCACTCCGCGGGTTCGGTCTACTACTTTTAAATATAAACGGATGCAAGCTGGTGCAACCATCGTAATATAATCCGGGTAAAAACCCGGTGCGTGAGGAGCCATCCCGGTGTGAAATTTAGTGTTTACCAATAATATATAAATTTAGTTTTTTCAAATTATATACTGTCTTAAGTTGAAAAAGAAGTATGTTTGATCTTTGACGAAGAGTAGATAATTCTCTTTTATGGTGTGTGAGTGGTGTCAATGATTCTATTTCATGATGCCCGTCTACGACTCTCCCTTTCTACCCCGCGGATGGGTTTTTTCTCTCAATCCATCGGTAGGCAGTAGTCTGGACATATTAACTTCTACATCTTGATTCTGTGTTTCTTTACTATCCAATGCACCAGATCGAAGTTGTCTTCCCAAGAACAACTTTCGATTTGTGTCAAACATACCCTTCCTAAAAAATACAAAAATTGTATGTATTCAGAATCTCAAGAAATGACAGCCCCTGTATTTCTAGGGGTCAAAGCTTCGCCGCATCAACGTTCTTCGAGACCAACAACATGTCGATCCTTGAAGCCAAATGATTCCTGTGCCAGGTGAATCCCAGCTCCTGCGGGAACAGCTGCCTCCACACGTCCGTAAGGCCCATTCTGTACGGCTCTCCGTAAGACCCCTTCTGTACGGCCCTCCGTAAGACCCCTTCTGTACGCCTCTGACCATCTGCACCTGTGGTACTCAACCGATCGATATGGTTATCCACAACTGAGTTGAAATCCCCACCGACGACCAGAAAATCTTCGCGTCCCCTAAGGAAGAACGGCAGCTGGTCATAAAAACCGCTCCGGAGAGGACATCAATCCGCTATTAACCGAAATAGCCACCGCGCGACAGTCCCGATCAGTCTGCATCTGCGTGATGCTACCCTCGTACTGGGGCTTGTAGACAATGGCCACCCCAGTGAAACCATTCGCTCCAATAGAATACCTACATTTCAACCTGGTGTTCCTACGGAACGCAAAAACCTGCTCGGGCTTCTTATGGTGAGTTTCTTGCACCAGCAAAAAATCAACACCCGACTTCCTGAAGTAGCCCGCGAGCCACTTCTGCTTTTCGACGGTGCGGAGACCGTAAACGTTCAACGTGCCAATACGCAGATCGGTGCCTTGGTAATTCTGTGCCATACTTACCTTAATCTGAAAAAGGAAGTAGTATGTTAACAAAAAACACCACATAAAACAAACACCCATGTTCAAAAACCGAGGGAGAGGAACCCAACCAGAAAAGCAACTCACCTTCAAGATCATGATCTATTGCGTCCCTGTCGTCGGAACAACGTGCTCCATTCCGTCGCATCCCGACTTCGCCAATTTGGCAAGATCCTTCGCCGCATCACCGTTGACCTGGGTCAGCCGTCTTCCCTGACGCTTGAACTTGGCCCTCAGATCTTCGGTAATCTGCTCAGCCAACTGTTTTTCCTCAGAATCTGCAGAAAGCTCGGATTCCCTGCAAAAAAATCTATTGCCCATAGTATCGGAGTGCTGCTTGGCCTCCGAACTCCCGTCGACGGCAGGCGCGCACTCTTCGACAGAGTGCCAGCCTTCCCCAGCGGCCTCCCGCAGCTCTTTCGCCGCGTTACCACGGTGGCCGCCGTTCGCAGAAGATTTGGTCACAAGCACCGCTTCACTGCGGGCACCCTCGTCGGACTCCGTTGGCGTCCGCAGGAGGGTTGGAGAAGCCGTCCCAGATTCTCCCTCGGGAGTCCAGGGCCGCTGCTGACCCTCCACAGCTCCGCTATGGGATGCAAGCTTCCTGTCCACTTGCAGGAGAGCCAGTGCACTCATTCCCGACTCAATACAACCACCGGCGTCGTCGGATTGCCCCGGAAACATATCCTGCACTGGATCCGTCGCTGGTTCGGTTTCATCAAAACTCGGGATTTCATCAATTTCAGTCGTGTCGACTGCGCCAAAACTCTCAACTTCGTTGTTTTTTGAGGAGATGGGAGTGCAGATCTCCTCGACAATACAAACATAATCATCACTAACATTACATGCACTAGTGACATCAATTTTTACCTTTTCAAAACCATTATCAACTTCAAGTTGGAAACCATTACCGTCGAAAAATTCCACATTCTCATTCACACCAGTCACACAAATTTCTCCTTCCTTTTCACCTGACCAAACCTCTATTTTCTCACTATCTTTGCTCACCATTTTCACTTCCTCGTCAATAATACTGACTCCATTTAACTGATTTGCCATTTGCTTAATATACTCATTAGAGAATTTTCTTGACTTTTTGGTAACCGTAGTGTAACCGTCTCCAGTATCTGGTGAACGAACCCTCTTGTCCACCGTGAGTTGACCTGTAGAAAAAGAATTATCTTTATCATTTTTTGGAGAAACTTTCTCCGCCTCACCATTTCTTTCACTTACCTGCTACACATTCGAAATACCTTCGGTTTCCTCCTGGGCACTCCCCGAGCCACGAAGTTGGTGGGTTTCTACTACCTCGCCACTCGAGGAATTTTCCCCAGCTTCAAAAGCTTCCCCCAGCTTCTCCGTGGCGTCAAGCGACTCTAAAATATCATCTTGGTTTACCTGGGATTGTCCGGCTCCGGCCATATGGGCAAAAGTACGGACACCACATTCTGGTCTCTGGTGTTGTGGAGACTTGCACTTTCCGCAAGGATCTTTACAGTCCTTGATATTATGACCGAGAGCTCTGCAATTCTCACAAGAGTATTTAGCACAGTCAACAGCGATGTGCCCCCCGTGTCCACATCGCCGGCACACATGGACCTGCCCATTGTACACATTCATACCTCTAAAATGGGAAACATACATGAAATTAGGAACGGCTTTGTCCATGTCGAGAGTGACAATTCTCGTTCCCGAGAAGGCTCCTTTCATGTATACTTCGGTCTCCTTTCTAACCTCATACTTAACATTAAGCACCCTTCCAAAATCATTGAAAACGGCTTTAACCGCTTCATTAGTTACCTGGCATGGGAGGTACTTGCAGAAGACAACTTTAATGTTTGTGTCCCCTTTAGAACAGTGAATCTCGGACGACTCGTGGTAGAGAGTTTTGCCCACGAGCTGCAAATAATAGTCAGTACGCTTCAAAACGATCTCAAAATTTCGCGGATTCACTACCCGCACAAAATGAAAAAGCGATTCAGCAGGTGAACCCAAGGGTTCCCAGATCGCTTTACGGACTTGGGAAGCAGTAAGACCCATATGGGTAACAAGGAGAATTAGTGGAGGCCTTGCTCAAAGCCATTGTTTAAGGACCAAATTCTGTCCTTTAAAAAATGTATATAAAGCACGAAAACAGGTTCTACTCAATGAAAATAATGTAAAAAGTACTTGCACTTCTTTCTTAAGCAATCCAAAGTAAAAGGCACACAAAACACAACACTAACAATGAAGACCACGTGCTCGCTAAACAATAGCGGTAAAGGCTAAGTCCAAAAATACAGCAGTCGGGACCTCCGGATTATCGGAGGAGCGAAGTCCTTCAATAAATATAGACAAAACAAAAAAAAAAGCTCGCCGAAAATCAAATATTGGGTTCACGGAGATCACCAAAGGGAAAACATGACGACTTGCCCTTTTCCGGCACTGGTAACGCTAGGCACCCTCATACAGCTGGCACGAGCAGCTCACAAAGGCCGCCAACACCGTGCTCCACGCCGGCACACGCACCCGAGCAGGCGGCCAGACACGTAGTATCGAAATTCCAACGGCTGTTTCAGAGACGAATCAGCTTTCTTACCATGTTATTGCTGCTCCTCACGTATCAGCATACTTACCATGTTATAGCTGCTCAACGAGACCAAAAAACTTTGTCTTCGTATAAGAACCCCAAATCATGGGGGCTGGGAGAGAGGAGCGCCCTAATGTGCTCTCGCACGACGTCCCCTCCCCCATACACGAACTTGTAACACATCTTCACACTGTTCACCACGCCCAAAATAAACACCTAGACATGGTTCACTGATGTTTACACACACACACACCCACCACGGCGCAACACCAGACTAACCTTCGGGCCATACAGATCCTCCGAAGAACCCACACACAAATAGCCGGCGAGTGCAACCCGAAGGTACACCCGGAACGTCCATGTAGGCGGACAAAATTCCTTTTCAGAGGTGACCAAGTGACAGCGACTCGGACGGAAGACTGTCAGGTAAGACACCGGGCCGACGGGTGTACCAAGGCACTCACATGACCCATGGCAGGTGCCTCCTTGGCCCACCACAAGCAGCAAATACACAACACCCTCAGTGTCTTCGTATAAGACCCCCACATCATGGGGGCTGGGTGAGGAGAGCGCCATGGTGCGCTCCCGCACGACGTTTCCCCTCCATACTCGAACTTTGGACACATCTTTACCCTGTTCACTACGCCCAAAACAACCACCTGTTCATGGAACTGTGTCGGTCTATCAACTATTTTTTAATAAAAACGGATGCAATCTGGTGCAACCATTGTAATATAATCCGGGTAAAAACCCGGTGCGTGAGGAGCCATCCCGGTGTGAAAATCAGTGTTTACCAATAATATATAAATTTAGTTTTTTCAAATTATATACTGTCTTAATTTGAAAAAGAAGTATGTTTGATCTTTGACGAAGAGTAGATAATTCTCTTTTATGGTGTGTGATTGGTGTCAATGATTCTATTGCATGATGCCCGTCTACGACTCTCCCTTTCTACCCCGCGGATGGTTGTTTTCTCTCAATCCAAAGGTGGGCAGTAGTCTGGACATATTAACTTCTACATCTTGATTCTGTGTTTCTTTTCTATCCAATGCACCTGCTCGAAGTTATTGTCTTCCCAAGAACAACTTGCGACTTGTGTCAAACATGCCCTTCCTAAAAAATCCAACAATTGTATGTATCCAGAATCTCAAGAAATGACAGCCGCTGTATTTCTAGGGGTCAAACCTACAGTTAGGTCCCAGATAGAAGTATTCCTGGTAAAGCAGCCCTTACATCCCGAATTAATCTTCACAAAGCGTTTTCTGCCACAAGTAAGTTTCAATTATTTGTCTACTGCAGTTTCCAAGTATCTTCCTAAAATGGCCGCCTAAAAACTTCTGGAACCTTTTTTTTTTGAGGTGAAGGTAGTTCAGTTATACAACTTTCATCTCAAAGTGATTCATGATCAAGAATGTTGAGTACACTTAGATAAAAGAAAAAAAAAGGGAAGAAAGAAACCAACAGCATTGGAACTTAGCATGAAATAAAGGAGAACCGGTTAAGAATTGCAGGAGCACCAAACCTGCCATCCACCGAATTCGACCAATGTGTTGACAAAGTGAGGCACAAATAATAGTTGGATAAATGCGAACTGAATGTTTATTCCTTTAAAATCATTTGATACCACAAGTCAGTTTTCTATTAACGCTTTTTCTCATTCTTTCTTAGTAATTGTAAGACCAGAACACGAGTATATCATGGTTGCGCAATTTCCAAAGTTCCTGAAAATCAAATCATCCGTGTAAGGACGAAATACGTTATTAATGTAAAGTCGGACATTGGACATCATTTTCATATTTTATGTGTTACGATACAAGGACTGGAATTTGAAGCCAAGCGACAAAGGAAAGAAGCAGCACGTGTTTTCCCGTTTCCAGGAAAATAACTCTTCTAGTTTTTCTTTCATTTCCATAAAAGGAATATTTGTAGCAGTACATCTGCAAGTTAAATTAGTCGGATAACTAAAGGCCCTTGAGGCTAATGGTTTTCGGATGTATTGTAAGACACTAACATGGCGCCCGACCGTCTGAGAAAATATACATGTTTCTTGTAGCCAAGGCAGTTCTGACTGTACGAACACAATAGTGTATACAGTGCTGCCGAGGTATGCTGTCAGTTGGAGGTTACTTCATGGATAAGGTCATGGTCGCGATAGAAGCCGTTAGGTGACCTTCCTACTCCGCAGCAAAGGCTGGGAGTGAGGGAGCAAGCAGGTCGGAGAAGAAGGTGGGGGGGGGGGAGGAGTCACAGCGGAGGCTCGTTGTCTGCATCTCTCTAGATAGTTCATCGCGCCTCAGGCGATAGGGCAGAGGTTAGCACGTGACCAGAGGTGGGGAGAAGAGTTACCCGCGAAGCTTTAAATTAGTGAGTTGAGCGTTGGAGTTTGGTGACGAAAGGAGCACGTGTACGTTGCTCGGTGGTAGGCTAAGAACTTGGTATGCCCTCGTGGATGGACGGGAATTTAGCGTCTTTGTGATACAGGCCGTTTTCAGGCTCTCACAAGCGCGTGGAGATTCTGTATCGAAGTTCGGACAGCCTCCGGCAAGTATTATTAGGAAGAACAATAAAGTGTTAGCAAGGAGAGCTGCACTACGACGAACATGCAGGTGTGAAATAATGCGTGAGTGATTTCTCGCCACAAACCAAGTCCCCGATACTCAGCCTAGGCTCGGACAGCATTTCTTTGAATGATGATTAGATTTTGTTAAGTTTGAAAACGTTGATGGATTCCTTTCAAGGTCTGTCTCTTTGTTATTTATTCACCACCCCTCCTTTGATTAGCAGATCTTTTTAGTAAAGCTGACGGAGCAGAGCGGCTGTTTGACCAGTTATTGGTTGTCTAAGTAGTATGAACTTTGACCTATTGTCTGTGGGGTGCGTGTTCCGGTGAACGAACTTTGATTATAGAGCCTTGCAGGACTTTAGATTATGTAAGGCAGGTGGAGCATTTACGTTCGCTCCTACAATCCGTTTGACGATTGAAGGTGTAGAAAGAAAGAATGTTCATAGTCGTCCTCAGATTACCTTTAAAATCTGTTACACTTCGTTAATGTGCTTGTCAGGTCTCTGAGAGCTACTGGTGTTTGCATTTTATAATTAACGCCCGAAGATGCCGAAGCTTCATCTTTTCTGCTGTATTTGAATGACCTTCAGTTCAGCCCAGTTTTTCCGAAATGATATCGTGTCTAGATAACAACTACACAGTAGGTTTTAAAATGTGTTTTATTTTGCCAGTTTGGTTTTAACTTTTTTTTTTTTTTTTGGTATCATTATATAATCTATACTAATATATAAAGAGAGAAACTTTGTGTTTTTGAGGTAATCTCGAAAACTACTGAACCGATTTGGATAATCCTTGTCTTCGAATACCATTCACTGGAAACAGAAAGAAAGGGACGTCATATTGTGCAGAAGCACGACGACCTCTCTCCCATTACGAACTTTTGTTGCCCAGCAACACCAACACGCTTGTTTCCCCGCTCCCATGTATAAACATGGGATCGGTTCCACCGGTGTTTCACACACGCCCCGATACACACACCACGGTTCCACAAGCAAGGACACTCACACCCCCGACGCAACACCATACAAACCGACGGCGGAGTCTCCTAGAACGACGGAGAGACAAGGCCCTTCGAAACGTTCATGTAGGAGGAAATTCCTCCTTCGGAGGAGACCCCGTGACAAAGTCACCCAACGGATGACAACATCAGAGGAGGCAACGGCGGAGAGCAACACGCATCTCCAAAAACGAGGAAGCCTCCCCCTAAAGCCCCGACGCAACACCATACATACCGACGGCGGAGTCTCCTAGAACGACGAAGGGACAAGGCCCTTCGAAACGTTCATGTAGGAGGAAATTCCTCCTTCGGAGGAGTTTCCTCCTACATGAACGTTTCGCCTTTGGGAAGCTCATTTCTTTTCGGTGGACATAAGCTATTTCGTTAATTTTTATTATTTCTTTATTATTTTTGGCTGTACTGATCGCTTTCAAGTAGTTCCCGTGTACATCTTTGTTTACATACAACCCGATCATTCCTAACCTGAAAGAAAGTAGTTCACGATAATATACGAAGTTCTTTTTACTAATCTCGAAAACTACTGAACCGTTTCGGATAATTACAATTATGTAGCTGATAGCGATGGGCTTATTTCCAAGTCAGACCACCTCAGAAAGGCAGATGGCGCTGTAAGTACTGAAGCGAGAACAAACGCCGGAATAATGAACTGCGAATTGTACAAAGAAATTGCCATGGTAACATAAAAAAAAATTACTTATTACAATAAAAATGAGAGATGACAAATATGTAGGTAAGTAGCTTTAATTAAAAAAAAAATCATGAAAACCGCTCCAGACGTGGCGCTGCCGGATTGTAGAAAGAAAAGTCCTTGTGTTTTAAATATATAGATTTCCATTACTATTATTTCTAATCGTATATCATCATAAACAAAAAAAGAAAACGGTTCTAACTCTTCAAAATAATTATTTTCCTACTGTTTTTAAAATTTATTATTGAATAGAATTTTGAAAAAAGACATATTTCTCATGATGAAATATGCGCCAATTGTGTGCTTGTTACTGGATCTCCTTCGGTACCTTTTTTTTTTTTTTTAGGTTTTTTATTTCATCAAGATTTTCTATTTTCAAAATTTTCAAATAGGTAATTACAAAATTTTCCCATTTCAGAAATTTTACGCTACCCAGCGAAACACGTTTTGCCATCAAAATTTTGGGAAACACTGGGCTAGGCAAGTCTCTGGAGCGAGCGGGCAGGATCCCAAATTTTCGGCAAATATGATTTTTTTTTTTTTTTTGCTTTGAAATAATACATTTTTTTATAAAACTAATTCGAATATGAACACCATTTTGTTAAAATTGCAGGGAGAATCGATCGTTGGATTGACAAAACGTGAGGTTTAATTTTTTTTTCAAATGTTACATAAGATTCGGGAACAAAGTAATTTCGTGTTGAAAGTAATTCAAGTTAAAAGAGGCAATGCCGTCTTACGCACGATTTTATAAAAAGTTTTATGCTAAAAGCATATGTACAGATTAAAAAAATATATACACACACATAAGACCTTTCGAGCTTACTATAAGCTCGTCCTCAGATGTAACACAATACTAAATGCTGTACAAGCGAGTAGGTGGTGGTCATATATCATGGGAGCGCATTCACAAATGTCGCAGATCGAAGCAGGTCAACGCATGCGGCGAAATAATTGAGCAAACTCGTCTTCTGGATCATTTGGATCTTTTTCACGATCCATTAATTATTTGAAGCGGAGGAGGATGGTACACGAGTATTCTTCATTACAGCAAAGGTGGCCGTATTTGTAAATCAACATACTCTTTGTGAAAAGAAGAGTTGAGCTGAACCTCGGAGAGTTCAAAATAATTATATCTTCCCATATAAGGGTATGTTTGCCCCCTAAGTAGAGTCTGGAGAAGGCTGTTGAAGTGGAGGTAGGATGTTCGAATATTATATTTATATTACGAGGTTCTACAGCTCAAAGGACGCGCGGGCGAACCCACGGCATCGTGTTTTGAACCCCTTCCTGTGCTGTTTTGAGTGGTATGGCGTAAATGCCATGGCGTTTATAGTTCGACTACATCTCAATCACTTTTTATAGTTGTCAGGATATTATTTGTCTTAATATCAAAACTGATATTATTATTTTTTACAGATAACTGTTAAGTGGTTGGCAACACCAGATTTGGAATATAACCATCTTGTAATTTAGTATTGTGTTACATCTGAGGATGAGCATATAGCAAGCTGGAAGGTCTTATGTGGATGCACATATTTTCTTAATATGTACATATGCTTTTAATATAAAACTTTTTATAAAATCGTGCGTAAGACGGCATTGCTTCTTTTAACTTGGATGATAAGATTCGGCAGTCCACACCCACGAAAAATACCACAAGTAACATTTACGCCCAGGTATGTACAAGAGTTACAAAGTGCAGCAAATACTCGATTCATCAAATTCCGAGAAAGAAATTCTAATTGACAAGCTATTCCGCCTCTTGGGGCCGCGGGTGGCTTAGTGATTAACGTTCGTGACTGGCACGGAGCAGACCTCAGGCATCCTAGGCAGAGACGAACGCTCGAACCACTAAATATCCGCCGTGCCTCGGATGGGCACGTTAAGTCGTCGGGCCCCGGGTACTGCCCAATCCTCGGTAATGAATAAGAGCGTTTTCCTCCCACTTTCTACCTCACTTCCTTGTTACTTTCCTGTCGGGCACTCTAGCCTAAATATCCTAGCTTCCTATTTCAAAGGGTTGTTTAAGACATGGGGTCAGACACTCCCTTCCAAAAATCCTCTACATATGATCTAATCTATTCCGCTTCTTTGCGAAGAAATATTGCAGATAAGATGTTATGTTTTTTAAGTATCTATATTAGCAGACACAAACTGATTTAAATAAACATACTTCTACGGCAAGGGTCAACTGGTTTTCAAGATGACTAGCGGCTGGCGTCCCAATTGCAATGGTGTGTCCATAATGGGAGGGCCCCCCCCACACACACACCTAATTTTTTTTATAAAAACTGGCTGAAATCTACTACGCTAAAATGCGCAGATAACATATTTTATTTTTCTAATAAAATGCAACTGAAACATGATCTTATTGATCGATAACATATCATCATCATCTTCAACAACCATTATCAATCTACTGCTGGCGGAAGGTCTCCTCAAGGTTCTTCCACAACGGTCTATCTTATGCCAGTCTCCTCCATATTACTCCCGCATTCTTTTGAATTTCACCCACCCATCCTCCATGTAGTCTTCTTCTGGGTCTTTTTCTGTCCCTTGGAATCCAGTCTAGAATTTCGGATGTCCATCTGTTGTGGTCTGTTCTTCTGGCAACATATCCAGCCCATTGCCGTTTCAAGGATTTTGCTCTTATCATGATATCTTCCACTCTTGTCATTTTCCTTATCCATGAGTTTCTCTTCTTATCTCTCCTGGTTACATCAAGCATGAATCTCTGCTGGCTTGTTCGGTTGTCTGCAGTCTTTGTATGTCTTTTGTAGTAAAAACTGCTAAAAAGGCTTAGTTCCATGGTCTTATAATTAATGTTTTCTGCCTGAGTAAAATCGCGACATAATAAATTTCACAGACTATTTAAATGTTATGAATATGAACATGGTCTGTTCAAACTTGCTAAAAAGGCCCCGGCCTAGGGTCTTACAATTAGTAACTTCAGTAAAAGTGTGTCATTTGAAGCAGAAGATATTTTGGGAAGGTTTCTCGTAGTGAGAACGATATGCGATCACATAAGATTTTTTTTTTTCAGTCGGGTTTTCAGAAACGCAGAATTGCTGCAAATGCATCAGAAACAGACATATACACTTATGCTTTCAAGTGGCAAAACCTTTCTTTACCAAAAATTAGAACTTATATGCATAACATCTCCCATCAACAGATCTATCTGGTACAAAAATATTTTTTTAAATCGACCGTTTAGAAACACAGATTTCGCAGAAATTGCAATTTACTTTTACGCCCTTTATCGGAAAGACTATGCGCTACTTGAAAAACAAACTGCACCCAAAATAGTCATCGTTACAAATAGTATCGGAAGAGTTTTTGCAGTCAGATGTTTAGAAGTAATGATATTGGGCAATCCCGGGCCCACGTGCAGTGCTGCGCCACAACCCGACTTGATGCAAACTTAGGTGCCATGATCATTTCCTTTGTACTTTAAAGTATCTTCAAAATTTTCATTTGTGCTTATCTGAAGTGAGAAAATTATATATTTTATATCGCGAATAAATAATTAATACCGACAATGACGTGGATTATGAACATCTAACAGAAGACAGCTTTTTCCACGTTTATAAGTAAGTCACCGAAAAATTATCATCGGCCGCCACGGGAATCGAACCCAGGTCTTCCAGTTACGCGACGGACATGCTACTTCTGCACCTCAGCGGCCTCCAATTTCTCTCCTCTCACATACGACTAAATGCCAAGCCAAAAGCATTCTGCCAAGTGGCTTGGCAGTTAGTCGTATGTGAGTCTGGAGGAATTCGAGGCCCACATACGACTAACTGCCAAACCAGAAGCAACCTGCCAAGTGGCTTGGCAGGTTACTTCCCAAGCCACTTAGGAAGTAACCTGCCAAGCCACAGAAAAGAGCACCAATCTCCATCTGATGGAGATTAAGACAATCTCCATCAGCATCCGTCTTGAGCTTCGCAACTTTTGCACACATGGGTTTTACTGCAAACATAGTCAAATGTTGCAACAAGACCATTACGAGACATTTTTTCTCATACAAACCGGACCCCGTAATTACATTCGTATGAGTGCTTTTCCAAATCTCTCGCCTGTTTAATAACCAGTTCAAGTTGACATACAAATCTCCCTGAAGGAAAATTGTTTCCAGCATAGTTCTCTGAATATTCATGACATAATGGGGAAACTGAACGTTCTTCTTTTATATCTGGTCCAGGCGTAATAGCATTATTTTCACCCAATGCTGAACATTCAATTCTTGGGCTGTCAAGTCCTTCATCTATTGGGAGTAGCTTTGGATCCACTGTCATTGGTGTTTCACTGTCAGTCACTGAACAAGTATCTCCAACAGACCTAGAAATGGGGGTAATAATGCATAAATATTTTAAGAACTGTCTTCCACATTAAATATCTTTTTCAATTTGAAAATTCAAAAAATTAAAAATTTAAACTTTTTTGTATTGATATACAGGTATTCTTGAGAATTTCACATAATCATGTCATGCAGAACAGTTTTATTTATTTAGCAGCGGAGCTACTAAATACATAAAATAAATAAACTAAACAAATAAACAGTTTTATTTAATTGTCGTTGCCAACTAGGAAGAATTTTTTTAAATCTGACTTGTAAAATATTCCGTACATGCCAGAATTTAAATGTGTCAGAAGAGGAAACCTGGCCCTTGCGCCATTAAAATCAACTAACTAACCAAAAATCTACGGATATGGGGGGGGGGGGGTCATGTGCATAAGATATACGTACAGATATAGATACGTTATTTTTATTACATACTTTTGAAACAGATAACAGTAAATGGGCATAATATGTAGTGCATTTTTGGTGAAATATATTTTGCATTTTCTTAATCGCCAGTCTGAGTCAAGCAATAATTTCTTCCCAAGTTAGTATTCTCCCACCAGAAGTACTGAGTGGGAAAATAATTCAATATATAACAGACAAACGAAGCACGTATCAACAAAGCAAGTATTCTGCTGAGTGATGTCAGAAAGCTGAATGACATTTCCCTGAGAAAAATCAACCCCTACTTCACTTCTTTGTTTAGCGGCAATGACCACAACTGAGGGTTACTTCTACTAATCCCCCAGTCTGCCCTCAGACATCATGCAAATTCAAGGAATGTTGGGGGTAGACAATCCTACTCATGCTATCCGGTGACTCCAGCCGGCGCTTGTTGTTTGCACATCAGGGTGAGTTGGCGGATTATTGTTGCGAGGGGGTTAACAAAACTTCCCTTCTCCTTGCTGTTTGTTCCAGCGCCAGGGAGAATAATTTTGCCGTACACCTCCAACACATTCGACGAACCAGGACCGGATGAAACTTTTGCGAGGTCCAGGGCCAAATTTCACAGCGGGACCATGAGAAAAATCTCACTGCGCGCCTTAAAAAATAAATCTCGCCTTAGAAATATTATACATCTCGAAATATTGTCCGTAAAGAACACAAACGAAAACTATCATAAAGAAAAAGTGATTATCTCAAAGAAGTGTTTTGTTTGATTGTAAAAACTACCTGAAATTGTAAAGAAAGGAAACTTCAACTAATCTGCGTAGCGAATATTTTTGAACAGGGAATAACAAGAATCCCTCTAAAATACACTGCTGGCCACCCAAAATGCAACACCAAGAAAGACACAAGAGATAGCAATGCCAGATTTACTGGACACATAACAACAGATACAATAATGAAACGATTGAGCTTACAGGCTCGTGCGACTTACGGAACACGCAGACATCAATAGATCATGTGGCCCCCATGGCTGGCAATAACGGCCGCTACACGCCGCGGCATCGAACGAAAGAGGCTTTGGATGTGGGCTTATGGTATGTCGGTCCAGGCTGTTCATCAGGCGTAGCCGCGGGTGGTGCTTGCCGGGCCACTCGGTTACCTAGTTCAGCGACCAAACGTGTTCGATGGGCAACATATAGGGAGAACAGGCGAGCCACGACAGCAGTGACACCTGGTGGGCCGTGAAGAATTATTGCACGATGCGTGCCACGTGCGGGCGCGCATTGTCCTGTTGAAACGTGGCCGCTGGCAGGTCCTGCAGGTAAGGGAGGACGACAGGCTCCAAAACGTCGGAGATGTAGCGTTGGCTGTTGAGTGTACCGGCGATGCGTACCAAAGGGTGCGGGTGTCATATCCAATGGCGCCCCAAACCATAACGTCAGGCGACGGACCGGTATGGAGATGCATAATGCAGGCATCGTGCAGTCTCTCGGCGCGGTGCCACCACACGCGGATCGGACCATCGTGGTGTTGCAAGCAGAAGCTGGATTCGTCGGAGAAGACAATGTCGTGCCATTCCGCAGTCCAGGTATGGCGTTCAACGGCCCACTGCCGCCGCACTCGCCGGAGGTGTAACGTCAATGGCAATAGGAGCAATGTGCACCGTGCGACAAGTCCCCGCTCCTGCAGATGACGTCCAACGGTACGTGCTGACACAGGTTGTTGAGTAACACACCCTAAATCCTTCGCTAACATTCGTGATGTGGCGGTGCGAGCCGTCAATGCCCGCCGCACAACATGCCGGTCCTCTCGTTCGGTGGTGTGCTGCGGCTCCGGCAATCGCTCACGTCGGTCCGCCCGTCTCTCCTGCACTCACCAAATCCATACTCGCCTCACTGTGGCTGCATGTCGTCCCATACGGGCGCCGATGTCTCGGTACGATAAACCGCTGTCGCGATAAGCCACTATTCGTCCTCCGAAACGTGCTGGAATGACTGCCGTATTCTGCGACGAGGCATCAGGAAGCTTCCCACGCACAGGTCCGGCAGCACAACACACTTCCACTACTTACACCCCGCCTTCTGTGCTCTCTTCTTATAGTGCTTCTCGGTGGCATGCCGGACGCACATGATTTGCATATGCCCTGCAATGCTAATCTTTTGCGGGCTACGCATGCTGCGGATTTCAGGCCAATCGGATGCTTCCTTCTTGGTGTTGCATTTTGGGTGGCCAACAGTGTAGATTCGTTAAATAAGTTTTTTCCTCCTGAAACATGCTTTAGTGATCGGTTCTTGACGCAAGGTGGAGTAACTGGCAAATTAGTGACTTAACTTTTATATGCACGCATATATGAATATTGCCTTTTTTTTTTTTAGTTTTCATTACGGTTTTAAAAGTCACTGAACATTTGGCTTTCAGATATAGTCCAAAAACAAGTTTGATCTTTTTCTTTTTTTTTTTAATTTAATTACACACAAATTGTTCAACATATAAAAGTAGGAAACCACAAAGTAATGAAATTTAGTTTGCTATTTCATGAAATGCAGAAACAAATAATTAGGGCCATGTATTCATTTAAAATTTGTGTATCTCAGCGTCTGTACAACGACGGGCAGTAACCTATTTAAAAGTGGGAGGGGGAGGGATTGAAAACTAAAAAAAACAACAACATAAAAATATCTTTGTAAGGGCCTTGCATCAGAAAATTAACTAAATAAATAAATATAAAAAACTGTACCCAAAAATGATTTTGCTTTCATTTCCTAAACTACGGGGCCCCGTGGAGGCGTCGGGCCTGGAACTACGGCCCCGGTTGCGCCTATGTCCAGCCGTCCCTGCCACAAACGACTGTAGTAATCCTGGAACTCCCTTGAATGAATGCATCGCATGCCATTCAAATGAGTTCCATGGGAACACAGCAGATTCATGCTTACTACGACCCCCGATTGTCGGGGAGTTCGGATGTAGGAAAAAATACCCCCCGAGAAAATACCCCATGAAAACTGAAAAGCGGTAAAAAAAATACCCCCCGAGAAAATACCCCATGGAAACTGAAAAGCGGTAAAAAAAAATACCCCCCGTGAAAATACCCCATGAAAACTGAAAAGCGGTAAAAAATATCCCCGGAGGAAATACCCCCAGAACAAACGGTTCACTGTAAACTGCCACACAGGAACACTGATGTGTGGCAATGTTCTGGTGTTGCAATTTACTGGCAACCCTGCCACACATCTTTCAGCAACTTAGCCACAAAAGTAAATTGATTGCCGTTTCTAGGCCTTCATTGAAAACTGAATTGGGAACTCCAAACGAATTTCGAGAAAACGTTCCATGTAAGCCAAGCGAGAATTGCACTTTAATTTGAAAAAATAAATTGTCGAGGATCCGAGGTACACTTGGTTTGGGAGGGGAGGGGAGGGCTCTACCCCAACTTCGGTATTATTATATTCTGGGCCGCTGAATTCTGTCAACATCCTGTTACCCTTGAAGCGTCCACGAAGTCCGTGAGCTTTGAGGGGTAGCTTCCCCAAAATGTTAAAATAGACGTACAGCTGTAAACATTAGAACCATGTTTTATGAAATGATTCTGTACACGACCACGGATTTTCAGGAGGGTGAGGTGGATTCACCCCCCCCCAAAGTTTCTAAGATCGCAGATAAGTGTTCAAGGTAAGGGATTTGCTCGCAATTTCTATGCTTCATGTTGTGTTTAGTAGCAGACTATGTATGCCCTTCCGCCCTTCCTCAGAAATTTGGTGAAGTCTGTAAAAGGGACACGAGGTGCTTGGTTTGGAGGGCTTTACCCCCGACTTCCGTAATTTTATATTCTGGACCTCTAGAGTCGGTCAGTGTATCCTCCATGTCACCCCTGAAGAGCTCTTAGAAACTGGGTGGGGGGATTCCTCCCACCCTCCTGAAAGTTTGTGGTCGTGTACAGAATCATTAGATAAAGCATGGTACTAATGTTTACAGCTCTACCTCCATTTTAACATTTTGGGGGAACCCCTTCCCCGCCCAAGCTCACGGACTTCGCGGACGCTTCAAGGAGAACATCCTGGATACAATGACAGACTCCAACAGCCCAGAATATAATACTAGGTAAGTTTGGGGTAGGGAGGCCCCCTAAACCAAGTGTTTTTTTGGTTTTTGTTTTTTATTGAAGTTTTAACGACCACCGTGAGCAACTTGGCATCCGAGAGAGGGCGAGTCTCTTCCGGCACGTAACTTTGTTGCCCAGCAACACCAACATACTCGCTTCGCCGAACCACATATAAATGTGAGTTCAGGTACACCAGAGTATTCACACCAACAATGTACACTTTGTAGACGACAGAGTAAGGGAGCAATGGGTAACAAATTATATAATGATATTATTCTTAACTTTAAAGTGCCAATTATATTGAATCGGTAATGTTATCGATGAAATTCATCGTACCGACTTTTCGCTACCTATGTTAAGACTTGTACGTGCTTAGAGCTTTAGTCACTCCGACAGACATAAAAATAAAACAGTTTTTCGCTACCTATATGTTAACACGTGTTCATTCCTAAAGGTTCAGTAAACAGTAAAAAATATATAAAACTGTCAGTCCATAAAAAAGGGAAAGGAGCAATTTCCTTCTGTTCAGATCTTGAGAACATACCGCCATGGATACCCAGAAACACGCACACGTATTGCAAACGCTTCGGGATTCGATTGATATTATTAGTGATTCGTACCGTATTCTAGAAGATAACGCCAATTGGAGTGATTGGGATTTACTTCGTCCAATTAGGTAATGTTTGGATGTCATGCTATTGTACAATGAGACGATAGTCTCAAACAGGGGCGGATTGGGACGACCAAACCAGGCCGGGATATTTAGTCTTATGGTTCCCTATAGCAGGGATTTAATACCTCCCAAATATCCTCAGACTCCCATGAAAAATCTCAACACCCCTACATTTGAAGGTGTGTAACACATGCACATACACACACATGTGCGCCCGCTCTCAGGTATATACTGTAAAAATGAATTACCTTTGTGTTTCCCTTTCCTCAGTTCACGGTTTCACCGAACCCTAAATCACGACATAAACATTAGTCTCACTATGGATTTAAAATGCCAGTACCACGCCCCAGAGAGAAAAGAAAGAAAATGTGCAGCATCCGCACTATCGCCATCTTTGAACGCACTTGGATAGGATACGAATGTCGGAATATCTCTGAGGGAGAATCATTTTGTGTTCTATGTCAGTCTGTGGATAACGGGGGTGGGGCTGATGTGCCATCGCAATGATACTAATGTCTATTTCAAGTATACCAGGCTCCAAGTCTAACGATCTACGTCTAACAGATAGTTACCTCCAGCTTAAATAATTTATAACAGCTTGCTTGGTCCGGCAGCGCTTTTCGCATGTAAACCTTGCTTTGTGTTTCTAGAATAAACGTCCAACAAAGATAGAAGGAAACGTCTTCTTCTTTTTCGTGTTTTTAAAGGAAAAAACTTTTCAGGTCAAATGAAATAAACGATTAGTACATTGCAAAATTGTACGTCCGGTCCCAAAAATTCAGACAAAAAAAAAGTGGGCCATTTCTTGAGTGGTCCACCGGGAAACGTCCCGGTGAGCCAATCCGCCCTGGTCCTAAAAAGACGCCTTGTCAAACACCGCGGAGGGATACACGTTGCACTTCGAAAGTGCTTACACTATTTGAGCACGGAATTCAACCATATTCTTGTAGTAATTATAATTAAAGCACATAAGCCACCATAATTCTCCACACATGATAAATTTGAACGATCATAATAATTTCCTAAGAAGGTGGTGTGTTAGATAGTAAAAAATACGTATTTGAGTGGAACTCAAAGGGGTGTAATTTTGAGTCTCGCCCTCCCAGATAAGATTATGGTGCAAATTCAGGGACGAAAAATTAAAAAAAGCTGTGATGTAAAACAACAAAAAAAAATTCATTGATAGAGTCTTTTTTTAAACAGTTTTACGTAAATTTACCTGTCTATCCGGCAAGCGGAATTCCAGTTAGCGGCGGCGATGACGCTGTGACTACCGCTAGAGTATCTGCCCGTGGTCTTAGCGGGAAAATCCCCGCAAAATAGGTTAGGCCTAACCGTCCCACACGTGCAGGGTAACCACCAGCTTAACTTGGTGAGCACGGAAGGATACTACACGCATGCAGAAGTACAGGATGGCTCCGCTTACACAAGCAACGAAAGGGCCTCCTTTTTTTCCTTTATAATATTTCCTATTCTTCAGTGGTTTATTTTAGGAATTTGTAAATCGCAGAAAACATCGATGTTTGTATATTTTCTGTCTTCGGCAGTGGTGTGTGAAAGAATGGGCCACCAGGCCCCCGACCCAAACAAGGGCCCCAAAATAATAGCAAAATTTATTTATTTATTTCTAAGTTCTGAGGTAAAATATAAAGCAGTACATAACCAGAACAGTCAGGACGAGAAATTCCAGTTATTCGAATAAAAATCTGTAAATTAAGAATACAATAATATGTTCAAAATATGAACATACCAAGGGCGTATTTAGAGATGGGACAATATGAAACAATTTCGAAAGATTGTGCCCCCCTCCCGGAAGTAATTTTTTAGAGGTTTTGGTTGATCATAAAAAATGATCATATGTAGAGGATTTTAGGAAGGAAGTGTCTGACCCTAGGTCTTAAACAACCCTTAGAAATAGGAAGCTACGAGATTTCGGCTAAAGTGCCCGATGGGAAAGTGACACGGAAGCGAAGTAGAAAGGGGGAGGAAGACGCCCTTATTTAATACCGGGGGGCCAGTACCCGGAGTACAGCGGCTTAACGTGCCCATCCGACGCACGGCGGATATTTAGTGGACCGAGCGTTCGTACTGCTGGGATCGAACCCGAGGTCCTTTCCGTGGCAGTCACGAACGTTGTCCAATAGGCCAACCGCGGCCCAAAGGTTTTGGTTAAAATGTGACTTTCATTAAAAAAAAATGCTTTAATTTAATAAAAATGCGTCAACTTTCATTAGAAAAAAAAATATTTTTTTTTAAAACAAATGCTTGAAAGTCGGGGACGGTTTTGACCCCCGACTTTCAAGCATCCAGTGGTTACGTATATGAGAGACTCGGAGGTTCTTCTGCCTTTTTTTTTTTTTTCGAACCGGGCTCGTAGTTTCGCTTTCCCGAGCAGGCGGGAGGGAAGGTGACGGAGGCACCGCATATTTGCATTTTCGACCGGTGCATCGTACTGTCTGTAAACGTCATAAAAAGACCCAGAAGCAGCGGCGTCGGAACCGCGGGAGCAGAGGGAGCAGCCGCCCACTCACGCAAATGAGTGTGGGGGCAAAATATCACATTTGCCCCCTCAGTTTTCTTCCTTTTGAAATTACATATGTTTGTGATTGGTTGAAACATTCTGTTTTTTTTTTTTTTGCATTTCATTTTGATAAAAATTGAGTATTGCTCTTCATTTCTTACCATGAACCATCCAGAAATCCGAATATTTTTTAAATGACACTCCTGAGAAGCCAAGAAATGCAAGAACCATTAAACAGTCCAGAGTGCTGATTCTCGTTTGAAGAACAGCAACGTTTTGTATCTCATTAGGTGTAAAAATTAGTTTTCCTCTAAAAAAAATGAGTAAAAATAAATGGAAGTAGGGTGAGAAAATAGATATAAGTTCCTTCAGTATTTATTTATAGCGTCTACGGCTTCAATCCTTGAGGAATTCGTATCAATCCGGAAGTATCAAAATCTATAGTTTAACACTGTTTATGTGTACAGTTAGTTTACATTTAGAAAGTATATGGATATGAATGTTTGTGTTTGTTTTTATAGATGAATGTTTAATCGAAAAAAATGTTTTCAGCAAATTTTCGTAATGAAGTCAGTACGTCTTCTTTTACAGTAGTAGGATAAATTTTATGCCATGATAAGATATTTTGTTCTCCGACATCTTGCCCCCGTTGTCAAAAAACAGTTCCGACGCCACTGCCTAGAAGAAAAATCGGTTAACGTGTAGATTATGGTGCAAAATTCAGGGACGGAAAATTTCAAAAAACTGTGACGTACATCTCATTTGAAATCAAAAACGATGAAAAATTAAAAAAGAAGTTCATTGATAGACTTATTTTTGAAAAAGGTTTACGTAAAATTTACCTCTCTATGCGGTACGCCGAAATCCAGTCAGCGGCGACGATGACGCTGTGACTGCCGCTAAAGCATCTGCCATGGCTGCCCGTGGTCTCAGGCGGAAGCATCCCGGCAAAACAGGTTAGGCCTAGCCGTGCAGCACGACCTCCAGCTTGGCTAACTGGTGAGCGCGGAAGGATACTCAGACACATGCAGCAGTACAGTGTGGCTCCGCTTTCCCAAGCTGTAATTCACCGGCAGGTCCAGCTGAGCTTCGCGGCCTGAATTGATAGGGAGGACGGCGTGTCACGGAAGGAACGACTGTCCATTCTCGTAGCCTTAAGGGGATCGTACACAAATTGCGAATGTAAAAATATCATTTAAGAAACGAAGATAGGTTCTCTTAAGGGACCATCAACAAAATGAAATGTGACTGATTACGGCAACACGAAAAACCATGTTTCTTAACAAGTAAGAAACCGATTTCCAAGCAAATGGTATCTTTCTACTCAGAAACGAATTACTCATGAGATACGATACAGAATGACGTTCCTTCCGTCCGCCGTCTGTCCGTCCGTCCACAAATGACTTATTACGGCCACAGGTAACAAGTAACCGATTTGAAAGTAAATGGTCTCCTTCCACTCAGGAACGAATAACCCATGAGATACGATACAAAATTACGTTCCATCCGTCCGCCGTCTGTCCGTCCGTCCAGAAGATTAAGAAAAATATCTCCGACACGAAACAACCAATTTGCACGGAAATTATTTCTTTCGACTCAGGGACGCCTCACAACAATAAGATACAATACAAAAATACGTTCCATCCGTACCAAGTCTGTCTTTCCGTCCGTCTCTCCGTCCGTCCGGAAACATAAAAACACATAACTCAAACAAGAAACAACCGATTTGCACGGAAATGGTCTCTTTCTACTGAGGAACGAGATACCCATGAGATACGATACAGAATTACGTTCCATCCATCCACTGTCTGTCTGTCTGTCCAGAAGAATAAAAAAATATCTCCGCCGAGAAACAACAGATTTGAACGGAAATTATTTCTTTCGACTCAGGGACGCCTCACACCTATCAGATAAAATACAAAATTACGTTCCATCTGTCCCAAGTCTTTCTTTCCGTCCGTCCGTCCGTCTGTCCGTCCGGAAGCATAAAAACACATAATTCGACCGAGGAACAACCGATTTGCAGAGAAATTAATTCGTTCTACTCAGGTACGCCTCACACCAATCAGTTGTGTTAAAAAATAACGTTCCATCCGTCCGCCGTCGATATGTCCATTTGTCCCGAAGTATAAAAGCGCGTAACTTTAGCGAGAAGCAACTGATTTGTACGGAAATTATATCTTTCTACTGGGGGACACATCCCACTGTCAGGTACGTTACAAAAATACGTTCCGTCCGTCGGCCGCCTGTCTGTCCGTCTGTCCGGAAGTATAAATGCACTAAACCCTAAAGAGAAATAACCGATTTGCACGAAAATGCTTCCTTTCTACTCAAGGACGCCTCACACCTATCAGATTTGATAGAAAATTTCATTCTATCCGACCGTCGTCTGTTTGTCCGTGCTTTTATACTTCCGTCCGTCCGTCCGGAAGTATAAAAGCACGTAATCCCACCGAGAAACAACCGTTTAGCACGGAAATTACGCCTTTCTACTCACGGAGGCTTCACACCTATCAGATATGATAGAAATTATGTACCGTTCGTCCGAAGTCTGTCTGTCCGTCCTTTCTGAAGTATAAAATAACGTAACTCCGCCGAAAACAACCTATTTGCACGGCAATGAATTCATTCTACTCAGGGACGCCTCACACCTATTACGTACGAGAGAAAATTAAGTTTCAACTGTCCGCCGTCTGTCTCTCTGTGTATTCATCCGGGAGTATAAAAGCACGTAACCTCAACGAGAAACAACCGATTTGAACCGAAATTATTTCTTTCTACTCAGGGACGTCTATCACCTATCAGGTACGATACAAAATTACGTTCAGTCCGTCGTCAGCGTGTCTGTCCGTCCGTCCCAACAAACAAAAGGACGCAACCCCACCGAGAAACAACCTATTTGCACGGAAATGAATTCGTACTACTAAGGGACCTTCACAGAGAGGTGGAGAACTATCGATGTTATGATTATCGACAGTTTTCGATATTCAAAAAATAACAATCAATAATTATCGATTCTTTGTTGGCACAGTTTCTAGGGAGAAAATTTGATTTCCGGAATGAAAAATTATTTCTGACAAGAATATGAGAAATTATGTAAAATATATTTAGCATTAAACGAAAGACATCCAACAAAATTAGAAGATACACTGCAATCCAATATGGTACATAGTATTTCGACACTTCATTCAAAAAGAAAATTAAGCACTCATATTAGAGATCTACTTTTTAAAATTTCGTACAATATTATCCCGACAAGAAAATGGTTGTATAGAATTAAACTAATACCTAATCCTAACTGTAACTACTGTGGTTCAGAGGACACTCTTCAACATTTATTTGTAGATTGCAATTTTGCAATGCATATCTGGGATTGGTTACAACAATACCTATATTATAGACGTAAATTTACTGCAGACCAAATTTTGTACCATGTACCTCTAGACTGCTCTGAATCTAATAATCTAACAATTCATTATTTAATAACAATAATAAAATATAATGTATGGAAAAATCGAAATGCCGTATCTTACCAACAAAAATTAAAAAATACGGAGCAGATTAAATTAGCTATTAAATGTGATCTTAGAAGAATATCGGAGTTTGAAACTAGAACGTTTGGAGCTCAAAAAACTTTTTAAAAAATGGAAAGTATTAGCACCAGTAATATATAAAAAAAGAAACAAAAATACTAAACAAAATAATAAAATGAAGCATTTAAAATATAAATATTATTAGCAAAAATGTTAAATATAATAAAACTGAATAGTACAAATTAAAATCTTAAACACATATAATTTTGTTCCCGATATTCTGCCAGTATTTTATAAGGAAAATAAAAATATAATTATATAATCAGTTTTGACAATATCAGTAGTATTTTAATAATTTAGTAGTCACTTCTACTAAATTGGATTCCAAGGGACCGCAACAGACCCAGAAGAAGACCACATGGAAGATGGGTGGATGAAATTCGTAAATATGCGGGAGTGACATGGAGGAGACTGGCACAAGACAGACCGTTGTGGAGGAAACCTTCGTCCAGCAGTGCATTGATAATGGTTGACAATGATGATGATGACAATGATATATATTCAGTCAAATATCTAACTATTATGGCAAATCGTACAGAAAAATAATTAATTTGTAATAATTTAATTAAAGAAAAACTGGATTAAAAGAAATGTTATTTGTTTACTCCAATTTCTTGCCATTTTTTTTATCTGAAATGCCTTTAACAAAAACCTCTTACTAAGTACATGTGGAGTGTTCAAAAACGTGATTCCTAAATATATTGTATACTTACTGCAACAAGCGGAAATTCTTGTGCAGGCGCCCAAGAATCAGCTGGTTGCCTGCTCTGTCTGGAAGTAAGAGAAAATGACAATTATTAAAGGATCCTCTAATAATAATTATAATAATTATAATGATAAAGTATCCACTAAATGTCTTAATTTACTAAAAGGATGAATGAATGTGTGTTTAAATGGAAAAATTAGGTAAGAGATTAATAGATTCCTAAACAATTCTTTAACAGCCTTTCATGCGTCGCCCTTTAGTAAGAGCCGGACATGAGGTATAAATTAAAGAAACAAAATTTTTCTTACTTTTCCATATTGTCAAAAAGCTAAGCTCTGATAAGCTTTGAAACTAAACATTTCTCTTTCTTTTCTTCTCCACATCCCCTTTTTTTTTTGCTTGGAGTTTAACCACCACCGTGAACAATTCGATGGGCATTTGTCCGTCCCTGATTTAGTTCCACTGGTTTCAGGGAAGGGGTAAAGAAGCCAGTGCTGTAAGACAAATACAACCACAATATCTATTACTCACAGGATTCGAATCCGGATCCATCTCGAACGAATGGTCGGAAATCAGGCCTTAGACCTTTGCACAACATGGGCGGGAATCTACGTCTTGACGATATCCTCCCAAAGTGAGTTAGCAGAAGTCACGAAACAAATATTGTGCCTGAAGAACGAGCTAAGACGTGGCTCCTTAATTCTTATTTTCTGTTTGTATTACATTATTTTTTTATGCTTCGCTTCACAAAAGCTTAAGAAGAAAATTCTGTAGTTATGTTTGCAAAAACATTTTTTTCTATAATGCAAAAATGCAAAATTTTTTTGCAAAAACAGTTTTTTTCTATAATGTATTATTAAATTTTTGAACAGAGCAGGAAAGAGGAAGATGATATAATGTTTGGTGAGTGCAAAATGTATCTTTATAATTTAAATATTGTTGTAACCAATTCCAGATATGTTTTGAAAAGTTACAATCAAGTATGGGTAAGACGATGGATCTAAGCGCATTTGATCGTGGTCAAAATGTTGTGGCCCGATGAATGGGTGACTCCATCTCGGAAGTCGTGCTGGCACTGGGATTTTCACGAGCCACTGTGTCACGGGTGCACCTTGAGTACATTGAATCCGGTAAAACCATCCCTGCAAGGGCCTACTACTATGGACAACAGCGTGTGGATGAGTGAGGTCATCGTCGGCAAGCTCGCATTGTAACAGGGGATAGACGGGCTGCAGTGCAAAAAATCACTCCGCAATTTAACGCTGGTGCACGAAAACGTGTAAGCAGTTACACCATCAAGTACCATCTTCTCGCTATGGGTAATAGAAGCCATCGTCCCACCAGGGTACCGCTGCTGACCGCACATTACAGGGTGCAAAGATTAGCATGGACACGGGGACATCGCAACTGGACCCTAGACATGTGGGAAAATGTTGCATGGACTGATGAGTCGAGATTCACGTTGGTACATGCGGTTGGCAGGATACGAGTACGCCGCAAACCACATGAAGCAATGGATCCTTCTTGCCAGCAGGGTACTCTTCATGCTGGTGGGGGTGGCATTCTCGTCTGGGGACTGTTTACGTGGACTGAAATCGGACCCCTGGTACGAGTGACATCGTCCCTCACAGGTCAACGTTACCATGATATCCTGGACGACCATTTGTTCCCGTTTGTGCGTCTTCAACATCCCACTGGGGACCTCATCCTGCAACAAGACAACGCACCGTGCCATCGCTCCCGAATTGTATCCGAATGGTTGGATGAACACTCCACCGACGTGACCTCGCTTCCTTGGCCAGCTAGGTCACCTGACCTCAATCTCATCAAGCACATCTGGGATGCCATCGAGAGAGATGTTCGAGGCTCTGAGCCCCTCCATCAAATCTTCGTGAACTCTGGGAGTTTGTTCAGGGGTCGTGGATCCCTATTTCTTTCCAACGCTTCCGGGGTCTTGTCGAGTTCACGCCGAGACGAATCGCCGCCGTCATCAGGACGAAAGATGGTGCTACACGTTACTAGACAGGCATCTCTAATTCAATTGCTCTTCAGTGTATATCTGTACGTCTTATGTTGGGCCGGTTCTTGGGTTGTTGTTTTTTTCTTCAAAGAATTTTTGAAGTTGGAACTTCATCCTCTTCCGATCCTACTTCTACGAATGGATGGCGGCTTGGTACTACACTATGCGCTGTCTTTTTTGTTTACTGTTTTCAGTTTTCTCTCTCTGCTAAACCTACGTATACGCATTTCACATGGACTATCGTTGTATTGAGCGATACCCCCGCTATTCCTGTTTTGTTTTCAAACAGGGATTATTGATACCAGAAGAGAAGTTCTTATATCCAGCGTGTTGCTTTCCCAAGCGTTTTACAAAACCCCCTTCATAAACATACGGACGTATGTCGATGCAACCACTTGTTGGTACGTAGGCTACGTGATGAGAACGTTAGTTCGAAATCATATGGTAGTGGGGTAATTCCATTTCAAGTGATCCAACAGAGCTTAATTAACGACATCATAAGTTGCACAATCCCATTTAAGGCGATCAGGGACAGACTCAAAGTAGATGCTCAAAGTGGCAGCCACGGGTGCCGTTGCACAATTCACACCGGCGAATGAAAGACTGGCGCACCCTCTAGAAGACTCCTGGTGTCGTGTTTATCCTGTCCGCTGCAACAACGATTATCGTGACGAGATCTTTCACGGAGTCCACAGGCGTCTCGTTTACAAATGATTTCATGTGCCCCCATAAGAAGTCCAGTGGGTTCAAGTCCGGTGAGCGTGGAGGCCATGCCACAGGTCCGCCAAGTCCAATCCATCGTACGGGATATGTGGCATTCAGGAAGTGTTTACTGCTCCTTGATAAGCCAATCACCTACAACTGTCGATGCTCTGTCTTTTCTCTGGCACTTGAAGAATATTCGTGCAATTTGATACTTTGGGAATAAACGAGGAGCAAGCCATCGTTGCACGATATATGAAGACAAATCGTCAGAGATGAATAATTTAAAAACATTTATTTACAGTTAAAATAAATGAAATAAAATGACCACATGAGGTCTTTCGACTACCACTTTGGCGTCATCATCAGATCTTTGACAAAGGGTGGAACGGAGACCGGCATTAAATAAAGTAAATACGTAACACGTGACCAGTACAATTGCGTAGAGTGATTTACATAAAGAGTCATATATTCATAACATCCCGAATCGAGTTTTGTCCATGAGGGATCCGTGACCTCCTAGTTTGTAATATATAACTAGACAAATTATCATTACAGCAAACGGTAGTGTTTGCTATAATATGTAAGCTTTCGCACAACAGTAAGGAATTATTATTAGTTGCTTTTTGCAGTATAGCTGCGTCGTTCCATTGTGGATAATGTTGTCTTTCCTGAACACAAAGGGCTAAAGCCGTAGTTAACTTACCATTTTTCAGATCATACTTGTGTTCATTCATTCTAGTCTTTAATGTCCTCCTGGTAGAACCGATATATAATTTTTTTAGTTTGCGATGGGTGATGGGGAAATAGAGGAATGGGAAAAATTCCGTGCATGTTTTCCACACTCACCTTGTCACGATCACTCCTGATTAGATGCAAGAGATTAAGAGCCTTTGAGCCAAAGTCAATGTCATGACGTGTGCACAGGTTCTTTAACACCGGAGTTAAACTTGGGTGGTAGTCGAGCGAACCTACGTACCTCCTTTTTGGGGTATCAGGAATTAAGGAGAATTCCCGTGAGAACAGGTTTTTATTGTAGAGTCTGGCTACAATAGTACTATTGAAACCAAAAAAGGAGGTCAGTTGTTTGATCTTTAAAAGTTCAGAACATCTGAGAGTATCATTCGAGCAATGAGTTATTGCCCGTCTAACCATAAACGAAATTGAATCTGACTCATAGTTAATCGGGTGAAAAGAGTCCTTAGGTACCATCGTAGGCGAAGAGGTTGGTTTACGATAAACTGTAAAGCTGAGTTGATGGGTAACAGGATTGCGTATGAAGCTAAAAATCCAGATATGGCGAGGTGTAGTTTTCTTCACACTTTACTGTAAAGGGTATGGTAGGATATTTTAGTGACATATGATCCAGAAAAACAATTAGCTTATCGTAAGAGTGAGACCAAATACCTGAAAAGGTTAAAAAAGAGGATCACTTTTCTCGCCATTACGAATGGACGGAAAAGCATCAGCAACTTAAAAATCTTAAAGCTAACCCTTCATTAGCAATAGTAGCCGCTGACAAAACGTCCCAACTTGTTATTTTGGAAAAGGCTGATTATATTTCCAAGGGGTGTGAGGCCATTGGTAAGCTCCCCACTCGGGTTGTTAATTCAGATGCGACACCCGCTACACTATCCGCTATTAGCAGACTTAAAAATCACTCAGCCTTTCCCCCTGAAATTTTATTGGGTTTGCAGCCTACATTTGGCATTCGTGTTCCTGAACTTTTTGGGAAGGTGAAGAGCCACAAAGCTGGCAACCCGATTCGCCCCTTGGTCTCGGGATACGCTAGTCCCACGAGACCCCTTGAAAGAGCTCTGTCCAAATTTCTTGCCCCTTACTCTGTACAGAACTCGACGCAAGCTCTTGACCGGATAAAGGCCACAAATTTGGGTAATACTCCTTTCTTTTTAGTCTTTTTGGATGTGGTTTATTTGTATCATAACGTACCTATTGCTGAGACTCACATGCTTATTCGTCAAAAAGTTATAAACTCTGGCTTGGCTCCGGACTTATCCGATTTTGTTATCTCCGCATTAAAACTTGTTCATCAACGTACTTACTTTCGTTTCCAGGATGTGATATATAGACAAACACAGGGGGCCGCCAAGTGCTACCCCCTGTCAGCATGTCTAGCCGAGATTTTTCTCCAGCATCTCGAAAATTCCGCCTTGGAGACTTGCAGATACAAGCCACTTCTGTATTTAAGGTACGTTGGTGACGTTTTAATTATTTGGCCTCACTCTTAGGATGAGCTAATTGTTTTCCGGGATCATGGTAGCCGCTGACAAAACGTTCCAACGCTAACAAAACGTCCAAGATCATATGTCACTAAAATATCCTACCATATCCTTTACAGTGGAGTGTGAAGAAAACTACAATTTGCCATATCTGGATTTCAGCTTAATAAGCAATCCTGTTACCTATGAACTCAGCTTTACAGTTTATCGTAAACCAACCTCTTGGCCTACGATGATGACTAAGGACTCTTTTCACCCGAGTAACTATGAGTCAGCCTCAATTTCGTTTATGGTTAGACGGGCAATAACTCATTACTCGAATGACGCTCTCAGATGTTCTGAACTTTTAAAGATCAAACAACTGACCTCCTTTTTTGGTTTCAATAGTACTACTGTAGCCAGACTCTACAATAAAAACCTGTTCTCACGGGAATGCTCCTTAATTCGTGATATCCCAAAAAGGAGGTACGCAGTGGTGGCTCGTGGCAACTGAAACAGGAGGGGCCAGTAGCCGAAGTCAAACAATGAAATAAAAAAAACTGTCATTATTAGGCAAACTATTCAGACCCCCACCCTACCCCCAAGATTCCTTTACTCTGCCTCTGTTTACCCCCTTGACTCACAATAATGCCCAAATCAAGCAGGAATGTGTCAACTATTGTATTGCACACGAAAAAAATTTTCTCGGAATAGAATACATAATTATTGACAGAAAAATGTTAATACTCCTTAAATAAAATTTTTACCTTACAACATATGAGCATTAATTTATGTTAGTTGTGCTTTGTGTTTCTTCAGATTTCTCAACTGAGGAATAATCACAGGATTCAAAGGATAAAAAAATGTAGTGAAAAAATTATAACTCCAAATATATGCAGGGAGGGAATGTTTCATGAATTTCGTCCCATATAGAATGAATACAATACTACCTTTCGCATTATTTGAAAGGTTTAACCTTTTTTTTTAAAGAACTTGTGAAAACTAAAAGCATATATGTACTCATGTGCAAATAATACTTACAGGTTTTCTCATTTATTTGTTTGTTTTTAACATAGAAAATCCTCTGTTAAAACTGAAATTAGTTTTGCAAAGTGCTTTGTAAACTTCATACTCTTGGAAACTCAAATTCTTGGGCTGATAAGCACCGAGTTTTTTTAAGTGAAGCTTTTCGACTCAAATTCTTGGGCTGATGAGCACTGCGTTTTTTAAGTGAAGCTCAAAGTAAAAATTCCTGGGGTGATAAGCACTGAGTTTTTTAAGTGAAGCTTTTCTTCGAGATTTAAAGCAAAGAACGGAGATTTTAACAAAATATCCACTCCATTCATTGTACTCGACAAGCAAAATAGTCACGACACAAAGGAACAACACATCACCGAGAGAGACACACAGAAAAAACAACTAACTGAACTTTGAGCTTGGTCGGGGTAAGCTTCTCTGTCAACCCACGGCGTTAAGGAAATGGATACTCTCCTGGCCAATCAAATTACCGCGGGGTCAGATAGATTTTGCCCCACAAATTTTTTTTGCACACTCTTTAAGGCAGTGTTGTATGTAGGTCGTCATACTGAAAGAGACTGGGAGGAAATCGTCTCCTCTTCGCTTGCGTAGTGCTGTTACTGGGGCCTGTTGGAGCTGGCCCCAATAACCTCACACTCTAAACGTGATGTCTTTCCTCAGGAAATAGTTTTTCGTTTTTGAAGGAAACTTTTCCTTTAGGTAATGGTTTTTGAAGGGAAATGTTTATCACCATGTATTTAAGAGAGAGAATAAAAATCAGGGCAAAAAAAAAAATATATATATATATATATATTTCTAAAAATAGAAATTTTTAGGTGGGGCCAGACCCCTCTGGCCCCTAATGACGAACCGCCCCTGGAGGTACGTAGCTTCACTCACCTACCACCCAAGTTTAACTCCGGTGTTAAAGAACCTGTGCAGACATCATGACATTGACTTTCGCTCAAAGACTCTTAATCTCTTGCATCTAATCAGGAGTGATCGTGACAAGGTGAGTGTGGAAAACATGCACGGAATTTTTCCCATTCCTCTATTTCCCCATGACACATCGCAAACTAAAAAGTTATATATCGTTTCTACCAGGAGGACATTAAAGACTAGAATGAATGAACACAAGTATGATCTCAAAAATGGTGAGTCAACTACGGCTTTAGCCCCTTGTGTTCAGGAAAGACAACATTATCCACAATGGAACGACGCAGCTATACTGCAAAAAGCAACTAATAATAATTCCTTACTGTTGTGCGAAAGCTTACATATTATAGCTAACACTACCTTTTGCTGTAATGATAATTTGTCTAGTTATATATCACAAACTTGGAGATCACTGATCCCTTATGGACAAAACTCGATTCGGGATGTTATAAATATATGACTCTTTATGTAAATCACTCTACGCAATAGTACTGGTCACGTGTTACGTATTTACTTTATTTAATGCCGGTCTCCGTTCCACCCTTTGTCAAAGATCTGATGATGACGCCAAAGTGGTAGTCGAAAGACCTCATGTGGTCATTTTATTTCATTTATTTTAACTGTAAATAAATGTTTTTAAATTATTCATCTCTGACGATTTGTCTTCATATATCGTGCAACGATGGCTTGCTCCTCGTTTATTCCCAAAGTATCAAATTGCACGAATATTCTTCAAGTGCCAGAGAAAAGACAGAGCATCGACAGTTGTAGGTGATTGGCTTATCAAGGAGCAGTAAACACTTCCTGAATGCCACATATCCCGTACGATGGATTGGACTTGGCGGACCTGTGGCATGGCCTCCACGCTCACCGGACTTGAACCCACTGGACTTCTTATGGGGGCACATGAAATCATTTGTAAACGAGACGCCTGTGGACTCCGTGAAAGATCTCGTCACGATAATCGTTGTTGCAGCGGACAGGATAAACACGACACCAGGAGTCTTCTAGAGGGTGCGCCAGTCTTTCATTCGCCGGTGTGAATTGTGCAACGGCACCCGTGGCTGCCACTTTGAGCATCTACTTTGAGTCTGTCCCTGATCGCCTTAAATGGGATTGTGCAACTTATGATGTCGTTAATTAAGCTCTGTGGATCACTTGAAATGGAATTACCCCACTACCATATGATTTCGAACTAACGTTCTCATCACGTAGCCTACGTACCAACAAGTGGTTGCATCGACATACGTTCGTATGTTTATGAAGGGGGTTTTGTAAAACGCTTGGGAAAGCAACACGCTGGATAGAAGAACTTCTCTTCTGGTATCAATAATCCCTGTTTGAAAACAAAACAGGAATAGCGGGGGTATCGCTCAATACAACGATAGTCCATGTGAAATGCGTATAAGTAGGTTTAGCAGAGAGAGAAAACTGAAAACAGTAAACAAAAAAGACAGCGCATAGTGTAGTACCAAGCCGCCATCCATTCGTAGAAGTAGGATCGGAAGAGGATGAAGTTCCAACTTCAAAAATTCTTTGAAGAAAAAAACAACAACCCGAGAACCGGCCCAACATAAGACGTACAGATATACACTGAAGAGCAATTGAATTAGAGATGCCTGTCTAGTAACGTGTAGCACCATCTTTCGTCCTGATGACGGCGGCGATTCGTCTCGGCGTGAACTCGACAAGACCCCGGAAGCGTTGGAAAGAAATAGGGATCCACGACCCCTGAACAAACTCCCAGAGTTCACGAAGATTTGATGGAGGGGGATCAGAGCCTCGAACATCTCTCCCGATGGCATCCCAGAAGTGCTCCATGAGATTGAAGTCAGGTGACCTAGCTGGCCAAGGAAGTGAGGTCACGTCGGTGGAGTGTTCATCCAACCATTCGGATACAATTCGGGAGCGATGGCACGGTGCGTTGTCTTGTGCAGAATGAAGTCCCCAGTGGGATGTTGAAGACGCACAAACGGGAACAAATGGTCGTCCAGGATATCATGGTAACGTTGACCTGTGAGGGACGTTGTCACTCGTACCAGGGGTCCGATTTCAGTCCACGTAAACAGTCCAAAGACGAGAATGCCACTCCCACCAGCATGAAGAGTACCCTGCTGGCAAGAAAGATCCACTGCTTCATGTCGTTTGCGGCGTACTCGTATCCTGCCAACCGCATGTACCAACGTGAATCTCCATTCATCAGTCCAGGCAACATTTTCCCACATGTCTAGGGTCCAGTGGCGATGTTCCCGTGTCCATGCTAATCTTTGCGCCCTGTGATGTGCGGTCAGCAGCGGTACCCTGGTTAGACGATGGCTTCTATTAACCATACCGAGAAGATGGTTCTTGATGGTGTAACTGCTTACACGTTTTTGTGCACCAGCGTTAAATTGCCGAGTGATTTTTGCACTGCAGCCCGTCTATCCCCTGTTACAATGCGAGCTTGCAGACGATGACTCCGCTCATCCACACGCTTTTGTCCACGGTAGTTGGCCCTTGCAGGGATGGGTTTACCGGATTCAATGTACTCAAGGTGCACCCGTGACACAGTGGCTCGTGAAAATCTCAGTGCCAGCACGACTTCCGAGATGGAGTGACCCATTCATCGGGCCACAACAATTTGACCACGATCAAATGCGCTTAGATCCATCGTCTTACCCATACTTGATTGTAACCTTTCAAAACATATCTGGAATTGGTTACAACAATATTTAAATTATAAAGATACATTTTCGACTCACCAAACATTATATCATCTTCCTCTTTCCTGCTCTGTCCAAAAATTTAATAATACATTATAGAAAAAACTGTTTTTGCAAACAATTTTTGCATTTTCATATTATAGAAAAAAATGTTTTTGCAAACAAAACTGCAGAATTTTCTTCTTAAGCTTTTGTGAAGCAAAGCATAAAAAAATAATGTAATACAAACAGAAAATAAGAATTAAGGAGCCACGTATTAGCTCGTTCTTCAGGCACAATATTTGTTTCGTGACTTCTGCTAACTCACTTTGGGAGGATATCGTCAAGACGTAGATTCCCGCCCATGTTGTGCAAAGGTCTAAGGCCTGATTTCCGACCATTCGTTCGAGATGGGTCCGGATTCGAATCCTGTGAGTAATAGATATTGTGGTTGTATTTGTCTTACAGCACTGGCTTCTTTACCCCTGCTCTGAAACCAGTGGAACTAAATCAGGGACGAACAAATGCCCATCGAATTGTTCACGGTGGTGGTTAAACTCCAAGCAAAAAAAGGGGGGGGGAGAAGAAAAGAAAGAGAAATGTTTAGTTTCAAAGCTTATCAGAGCTTAGCTTTTTGACAATATGGAAAAGTAAGAAAAATTTTGTTTCTTTAATTTATACCTCATGTCCGGCTCTTACTAAAGGGCGACGCATGAAAGGCTGTTAAAGAATTGTTTAGGAATCTATTAATCTCTTACCTAATTTTTCCATTTAAACACACATTCATACATCCTTTTAGTAAATTAAGACATTTAGTGGATACTTTATCATTATAATTATTATAATTATTATTAGAGGATCCTTTAATAATTGTCATTTTCTCTTACTTCCAGACAGAGCAGGCAACCAGCTGAGAAAGTGGGCGCCTGCACAAGAATTTCCGCTTGTGGCAGTAAGTATACAATATATTTAGGAATCACGTTTTTGAACACTCCACATGTACTTAGTAAGAGGTTTTTGTTAAAGGCATTTCAGATAAAAAATATGGCAAGAAATTGGAGTAAACAAATAACATTTCTTTTAATCCAGTTTTTCTTTAATTAAATTATTACAAATTAATTATTTTTCTGTACGATTTGCCATGATAGTTAGATATTTGACTGAATATATATCATTGCCAACCATTATCAATGCACTGCTGGACGAAGGTTTCCTCCACAACGGTCTGTCTTGTGCCAGTCTCCTCCATGTCACTCCCGCATATTTACGAATTTCATCCACCCATCTTCCATGTGGTCTTCTTCTGGGTCTGTTGCGGTCCCTTGGAATCCAATTTAGTAGAAGTGACTACTAAATTATTAAAATACTACTGATATGGTCAAAACTGATTATATAATTATATTTTTATTTTTCTAATAAAATACTGGCAGAATATCGGGAACAAAATTATATGTGTTTAAGATTTTAATTTGTACTATTCAGTTTTATTATATTTAACATTTTTGCTAATAGGTGATAGGTGTGAGGCGTCCTTGAGTAGAAAGGAATCATTTCCGTGTAAATCGGTTATTTATACTTCCGGACGGACGGACAGACACTCGGCCGACGGACGGAACGTATTTTTGTAACGTACCTGACAGTGGGATGTGTCCCCCAGTAGAAAGATATAATTTCCGTACAAATCAGTTGTTTCTCCGTAAAGTTATGCGCTTTTATACTTCGGGACAAATGGACAGACAGACGGCGGACGGATGGAACGTTATTTTTTAACATATCTGATTGGTGTGAGGCGTACCTGAGTAGAACGAATTAATTTCCCTGCAAATCGGTTGTTTCTCGGTCGAATTATGTGTTTTTATGCTTCCGGACGGCCGGACGGACGGACGGACGGAAAGAAAGACTTGGCTCGAATGGAACGTAATTTTGTATTGTATCTGATAGGTGCGAGGCTTTCCTAAGTCGAAGGAAATAATTTCCGTGCAAATCGGTTGTTTCTCGACGGAGATATTTTTTTTATTCTTCTGGACAGACAGACAGACAGACAGCGGACGGATGGAATGTAATTCTGTATCGTATCTCATGGGTAATTCGTTCCTGAGTAGAAAGAGACCATTTCCGTGCAAATCGGTTGTTTCTCGTTTGAGTTATGTGTTTTTATGCTTCCGGACGGACGGAGGGACGGACGGAAAGACAGACTTGGTACGGATGGAACGTATTTTTGTATTGTATCTTATTGTTGTGAGGCGTCCCTGAGTCGAAAGAAATAATTTCCGTGCAAATTGGTTGTTTCGTGTCGGAGATATATTTCTTATTCTTCTGGACGGACGGACAGACGGCGGACGGATGGAACGTAATTTTGTATCGTATCTCTTGGGTTATTCGTTCCTGAGTGGAAAGAGACCATTTACTTGCAAATCGGTTACTTGTTAAGAAACATGGTTTTACCTGTGGCCGTAATAAGTCATTTGTGGACGGACGGACAGACGGCGGACGGAAGGAACGTCATTCTGTATCGTATCTCATGAGTAATTCGTTTCTGAGTAGAAAGATACCATTTGCTTGGAAATCGGTTTCTTACTTGTTAAGAAACATGGTTTTTCGTGTTGCCGTAATCAGTCACATTTCATTTTGTTGATGGTCCCTTAAGAGAACCTATCTTCGTTTCTTAAATGATATTTTTACATTCGCAATTTGTGTACGATCCCCTTAAGGCTACGAGAATGGACAGTCGTTCCTTCCGTGACACGCCGTCCTCCCTATCAATTCAGGCCGCGAAACTCAGCTGGACCTGCCGGTGAATTACGGCTTGTGAAAGCGGAGCCACACTGTACTGCTGCATGTGTCTGAGTATCCTTCCGCGCTCACCAGTTAGCCAAGCTGGAGGTCGTTCTGCACGGCTAGGCCTAACCTGTTTTGCCGGGATGCTTCCGCCTGAGACCACGGCAGCCATGGCAGATGCTTTAGCGGCAGTCACAGCGTCATCATCGCCGCTGACTGGATTTCGGCGTACCGAATAGAGAGGTAAATTTTACGTAAAACTTTTTCAAAAATAAGTCTATCAATGAACTTTTTTTTTAATTTTACATCGTTTTTGATTTCAAATGAGATGTACGTCACAGTTTTTTGAAATTTTTCGTCCCTGAATTTTGCACCATAATCTACACGTTAACCGAAAAATCACGCGGCAGACGGGTGGATTAATATGAGCACGAATGAATAAAACATGCCGACCTCAGATATTTTTCTCACCTTGTCAGCCTGCCATTTGTAAGATCGCTTGTTACTAAAAAAAGTCGAAATACTTATGAACCATCGGAAAGTTTGGGGGGGATGGAAATGGCGACCTAGGAAATTTTCGATTACCGGCCGGTCCTTCTTTTGAATGTTGCGCCATCTAATGGGTGAATGAACAGTTCACCGGCGACACGTTTTATGGAATGTTGGTATCGTATCTGATGGATGTCGCAGTGTTCCCGAAAGGATTTTGCTCACTAACAGATTAAGTCCAACTATTACATAACGTTTGGCCGTTAATTTTGAAAACACCACAGTGATTTTACTTTTTCCTTCCAATCGTTTAGAAAAGATTCTCCCAATCCTTTCTAACTATTTGATGATTATTTCTCACACAATTCGCGCACACACATACTAAACAGAACACAACTCCATAAATAGTATACACATACTGGACGTGTAACAAAATTTCATAAATAGCATTTATAGAGCAAAACATCTAATTTATTTCTCCCAAAGGGAAAATTCGTTACTTCTCGCTGGACGGCCCCTAATTGGAAGAAATATCAAAAAGTTTCCATACTACAGCATTTCACAGTTTTTCAACTGTGCACGCATTCTTTTGGTGAATATTGTAATTTAAAAATATATTAATATTCACCAAAAGAATATTTTCGTTTACCGTGTTCACAGTGGCGGCTCGTGGCAACTGAAACAGGTGGGGCCAGTAGCCGAAGTCAAACAATGAAATTAAAAAAAAAACTGTCATTATTAGGCCAATTATTCAGACCCCTCCCCCCACCTCCAAGATTCCTTTACTCTGCCTCTGTTTACCCCGTTGACTCACAATAATTTCCAAATCAGGTAGAAATGTGTCAACTATTGTATTGCACACGAAAAAATTTTCCTCAGAATAGAATGCATAACTATTAACAGAAAAGTGTTAAAACCCCTTAAATAAAATGTGTACCTTAAAACATATGAGCATTCATTTATGTTAGTTGTGCTTTGTGTTTCTTCAGATTTCTCAACTGAGGAATAATCACAGGATAAAAAAATGTAGTGAAAAATAATACCTCCAAATATATGCAGGGAGGGAATGTTTCATGAATTTCGTCCCATATAGAATGAGTACCATACTACCATTTGCATTATTTGAAAGGTTTAACCTTTTTTTTTAAAGAACTTGTGAAACCTAAAAACATATATGTATTCGTGTGCAATTATACTTACAGGTTTCCTCATTTATTTATTTATTTTTAACATAAAAAATCATCTTAGTTAAAACTGAAATTAGTTCTGCAAAGCGCTTTGTAAACTTCATACTTTTGGAAACTCAAATTACAGCTGATAAGCACTGAGTTTTTAAGTGAAGCTTTTCTTCCAGATTTAAAGCAAAGAACGGAGATTTTAACAAGATATCCACTGCATTCATTATAATCGAAAAGCTAAAAAGTCACGACACAAAGGAACAACGCATCACCGAGAGAGACACACACAGAAAAAACAACTAACTGAACTTTGTTACGACATTTGAAACGCTCCCGCCACTTTTGAGCTTGGTCGGGGTAAGCTTCTTTGTCAACCCACGGCGTTAAGGAAATGGATACTCTCCCGGTCAAGGATACACACTCGGTTAAGACAGTGCTGTATGTAGGTCTTCAAACTGAATGAGATGGGGAGGAAATCGCCTCCTTTTCGCTTGCGTAGTGATGTTACTGGGGCCTGTTGGAGCTTGACCCAATAACCTCACACTCTGAACGTGATCTCTTTCCTCAGGGAATAGTTTTTCGTTTTTGAAGGAAACTTTTCCCTCAGGTAATGGTTTTTGACGGCATAGGTTTATCACCATGTAGTTAAGAGAGAGAATAAGAATTAGGGCAAAAAAAATATGTATATATATATATAGATATATATTTCTAGAAATGGGATGTAAGGTCAGGTCATGCGTAACATCACAGCCTCTCCTTGACAAATGTCAACCCCGCCTTCTCGTGGTGCAACCTGTTCCCACTTTTAAAGGGGCTCTGACGACCGCCAATAGCGGTATAACTAAACCATCGGGATTAGAGGAAATGCTATCCCACACTCACGAAACCGCTTGGCCAGCGTGGTGAGTTATGGCCAAACCCCTCCAAAATGACTCCACAACTTAAATCTTGGCCCTCAGTATCCAGCAGCTGGAATGTACCTGACCAAGGCAGCGGCCAGTGCGACATGAAGGCAGAGGGTAATAAGAATCCCCGGAGGACCGGACTAGGCTGCCATCTGATGTTGACCTTGGCTACGTATAATGGACGCTCCCTATCTTCCGATTTAAGGCTTCTTGAATTGGATGAGGAACTACAAAGGATCAAGTGGGACATCGTGGGGATAAGTGAGGTAAGGAGAAAAGGAGAAAATCTCAATGAACTGAAAAGTGGACATATCTTCTACTATCGTGGGACAGATACTGGCAGAACTAGTGGTGTTGGATTTATAATAAACAAGAAACTGAAGGATAAAGTTGTAGAAGTTGAAAGTTCCTCTGACAGAGCTGCACGACTCGTTATCCAACTCTCAAGAAGATACCAGGCTCAGATTATTCAAACTTATGCACCCACCACAAGTCATCCTAAAGAAGAAATTGAAGAATTTTATGAGGAAATTCGTCATCTAAATAATAAAGGTAAGCAGCATTTAAAGATAATTATGGAGATTTCAATGCAAAAATAGGGCAACGACAACAGAATGAAACTTCAGTTGGTAAATTCGGTCACGGGAACAGAAACCAGCTTGGAAATACTCTCGTAGAGTTTGCAGAGGCAGAAGGGTTTTTCATCTTGAACTCCTTTTTCAAGAAAAAGCACACAAGAAATGGACATGGAGACATCCAAATGGGACGACAAGTGAAATTGATTTTATTATGTGTAACAAAACATTCGTCATAGAAGACTGCAGTGTGCTAAACAAGTTCAACACAGGTAGTGACCACAGATTGGGGAGATGTAAGATGCATCTCAACACTAAACTTGAACGCGGCAAGCTCATAAGACAAACAAAATGTACTGACATAACCAACCTTAAAAAACACCATAATACCTTCAAGTTGGAACTGAAAAACAGATTCTCTGCTTTAGAAGGCCTAACATCAGATGAAGTGGATATTTCTGAAGTTAACAGAAAAGTAACCAAAGCTCTTATGGAAACAGCAACAAAATTAGCTGGGTCTAAGAACAAGTTGCATGTGAACAAATTATCAGGGAAAATCAAAATGTTGATACAAAAAGAAGAGAGATGAGGACAACTAAAGAAGATGTGACTTCCAAAGTGGAATATATAGAGCTATGCAAGACAGTACGAAAAAGTATCACTGAAGACGTAAGGAAAATCAACTGTGAACTAGTGAGGAAAGCAATTGAAAACAACCAAAGTCTAAAGATAGCAAAGGGACATCTCAGTAAGGGAAGAAAACAGATTAATGCACTGAGAAAAGAAGATGGTTCTGTAACAAGAAATAGAGGCGAAATTTTGACAAGAGTGAAAGATTTCTACTCCAAGTTATATGAAAGGGATGATGCATGTACTCCAGACATCATGGAAGGTACCAATACCAGAGTTCTTCCAGTCCTCCCAGCAGAAGTTGCACATGCAATCAAAAACATGAAGCGGGGAAAAGCTCCAGGAGAAGATGGAATTACTGTAGACATCATACAAGAAGCAAGTGGGGAAATTGAAACAGTACTCGCCCAAATTTCCCTCGATGCCTTAATGAAAGGAAAATTCCTGAGGATTGGAACAACGCTATAATGATCTTGCTACATAAAAAAAGGTGACATTGAGGATCTCAGGAACTACAGACCTATCAGCCTCCTGTCAGTGGTTTATAAAATCTTCACTAAAGTTTCTTTCACACCGCTTGAAGGTAACACTGGACATGGCTCAACCGAGAGAACAAGCTGGATTCACGAGTGGCTACAGCACAATAGATCATATCCACGTACTGAGAGAACTAATTGAAAGAGCGAGGGAATATGAACTTCCATTGTGCATGGCTTTTATCGATTATGAAAAAGCCTTTGATTCGGTGAAACCATCAGCAGTTATAATGGCTCTGAAATCCTGCGGTATTGAAGATGCATACATTAATATTATTAATAACATCTATGAAAACGCAAGTGCAAATATTCTGCTGTTTGAAAATACAACACACATAAAAATTGACAAAGGAGTGAGACAAGGTGACAAAATATCTCTGAAGCTCTTTAATGCCACATTGAAAAATATCTTTCAATCACTGAACTGGGAAAACAAAGGGATAAAGATTAATGGAGATTATCTAACCCACCTTCGTTTTGCTGATGACATAGTCATTTTTGCAACTACCCCATCAGAGCTGCAGAGTATGATCCAGGAACTTGCCGACAAGAGTAAAGAAGTGGGATTGAAAAATGAACTTTCAGAAGACAAAAGTGATGTACAATATATATACAAGAAATGAAGATTTATCGATTGATGGAGAAAAGCTGGAGATAACAGACACCTACGTTTATCTTGGACAACAGATATCAAGTGAGGGTCACATTGATGAAGAAATTAATCGGCGTACAAAACTTGCCTGGAGAGCTTTTGGATGAAACAGTATAATTTTCAAGAGCAATATGCCATTATGTCTTAAAAGAAAAATGTTTGATCAATGCATCCTTCCAGTGCTTACGTATGGTGCAGAGACGTGGACCTTTACTAAAAAAGACATACAAAGGCTGCAGACAACTCAAAACAGCATGGAGAGGTGCATGCTTGGTGTAACCAGGAGAGATAAGAAGAGGAACTCGTGGATCCGAAAAATGACAAGAGTGGAAGACATCATGATCAGAGTTAAATCCCTGAAATGGCAATGGGCTGGACATACAGTAGGACAGACAATCGATGGACAGCCGAAATTTTAGATTGGATTCCAAGGGACAGGAAAAGACCCAGAAGAAGACCACATGGGAGATGGGTGGATGAAATTCGAAAGTATGCAGGAGTGACATGGAGGAGACTGGCACAAGACAGACCGTTGTGGAGGAAACTTGGGGAGACCTTCGTCCAGCAGTGGATTGATAATGGTTGACAATGATGATTTCTAGAAATAGAAATTTTTAGGTGGGGCCCTGCCCCTCTGGCCCCGAATGACGAATCGCCCCTGTTTGTTCATTTGTTGATGAGCAATTACAATTGCGTTTTAAAATACACGTCAAAATCTCCTTGTTTACCTTTTTGCCTCCCCCGAGTTTTTTAATTTTCCACCTGGCAATGGAAGAGACGTGTTCCTCCCACGTATGATCACTTCACGCCCTCCTCCCATTCAGAATTTTTTTGTGTGAAGTCCGTTTCTCTGCAACAAACTAAAGATAGAGATCAGTTTCAAGAAAAGCAGTGGGGATTGTGGATGGCAGTGTGGTGGAGTCCGAACTCTATGCCCTACTGCCTCCTTAAGTAACACATCCCCTTCGAGTTTGCCCGATTACCAGTTTATTGCCGCTGTGTTAGGAGAAGTTTTCAACCACTTCCTTCCTCTCCAAGCTAGACAGCATCAGCTGAAAGTGCCAGGCTCTTGACTGAGTAACTTCCCATATCAATCTTATTTCTGAAAATGCTCTGTCGTCTTGAAAAACTTGTTTTACATAGCAATTTTGTCAAAAAAACTGCTGCCCAAAGGAAAATGGATTCTGAACTCTACTTGTGTTACTTTTGCTCTTAACACTGGGGACTATTTTTCGTAGCGGAGGTAGCTGTTTCCACCAGCGACAACAGGCTGGATCAGTGGCATTTGACTCAGGTGAGGCTGTGCTTACACCAAAACACTAATCTCTCGCGGCGTCTTCCTGCATCGATCACCAATACTTCTGCCCGAACCGAACGACACGACTCACCCCGGGCACGTAAGCGTCATCGTTGCCGCTGTCTGGGTTTCGGCGTATCGCATAAATTTTACGTAAAACTTTTTCAAAAACGACTCTATCAATGATTTTTTTTGTTATTTAACATAATTTTTGATTTCAAAAAGGATGTACGTCACAGTTTTTTTTTATTTTTCGTCCCTGAATTTTGCACCATAATCTTTACGTTAGCCGTTGGTTACTGCGAAGAGGTAAGTTGTTTCATGTGCATCTAGTGTTTATTTTGATCTGCAATTTGGCGGAAAAAAATTCAGTGTTTTAATTTTTAGCGGGGACATTGGCCTGCAGAATACACAATTACGTATTTTTTTTTTTTTTTTGTCTTTTCATCGGAACAGTGGAGGACTAAGCCTTTTGAAGGAATAAACATGTACGTATTTGTGGACCACATTGCATGCATTGGGTTTGTAGCGTCATTTCGTACGTTTTTGGTCTTCACAATACACCGTCTCGATTGAAACGCTGTCTCGATTTTTGTTTTCTCTTCGCTGTAGATATTGTCCCCGCCAAATACCCAAGTGCCGTTCGCGAATTGCTGGATGCCGGTTTTGCTGCTGCCATTGAGATAGCGGAATGCGTGTTCGTAAATTCTTGATATCGCTCTCGCCAGACGGTAGTCAAAAGGGAAAAAAATAATAAAAAAACTTGAACATAAATATTATTTCCTGTGTAAGTCAAAAAAGGGCGCTCTGGTGCGACACTCGCACTTGGATAGAATTCTTTCCCCGGATAGAAGGAGCAATTCTCTCCTCATTCTCTAGAAGCTGCGTTGAAGCTACAGAAAACAGATCGTTTCTGTCTCATTTTTTAACATCACAATCTGATAATATTTTTTTTCCCGTATGATTTTTTGATGCGCAATGTATGAACTCACTTCTTCTAGATTTTTTTTTTTTATAATCCAAGTTTAATGAACTTCGAGCAACGCTGTGAATAGGAGGAGCAAAACTTTGATTTTCCCATGTCAGGTAAGTTCCGCTGAAAAGAACGCGGCCTGTAGTTTAACACTTTTGTAGGGGAAAGAAAGACATCTGCATACTTTCTATTTCTTACCAGGGAATGATGTGCGTAAGACTGAAGCAATTGTCACCGTGTGTTTTGAAAAAGTGCGACAGAAGTGAAGAACTTCTTTCTTTAACGTAGCGCTACAAATTGGAACGCTTTGCTCGCAAGAACGTTCCCCGTTTTTCTTGTACTCTTGCGCCGCCGAATTATTTGCCATAACGATATCTTCGTTTCAGCAGAGCCAAGCTCTCGTGTGGTCACCGCGCGTTCTGTTAGGCCTGCTGCAGAAGTGATCACGTAGTCGTGCTTGGAGGTCAGTTTTACGGTAAAAAACTTTAAAATGCATTTCACAGATGAAATTTTTTCACCATTTGCCATGAAACTGTATACTTTCAAATCTGTACGTCTCAGTTTTTCTAAATCCTTCAACTTTTCCGACGAAATAATTTAGGTCGCTAAACTGCACATTTACCGGCAATATATATATATATACTACATTTGTAAACAGTTCACTTCATTTTAGGACGTTGTAATTCTGCTGCAGGGGCCGCGAGAGTGAATATGATGATAAATGTTCTGCTGAATTATGACGTCAAATATGAGTCCTGTTTCCCGGCAAAAATGGCGATATGTAGTCTCGGTTGCATTCAGCTGGTGGTTGTTAGCCGTCGTTTTGTGACGTCACCAACATGCGCAATGTGGAGTACACTTAAATGGCAATGTAGGCGAGCAAGGGGAAAAGTGTCACGTGGTTGCTACAGGTGGTACATTCATCAGGTGAAAGAATACCTTCGGTTGTCCTTCAGTTCGGATTTCAAAACGCCTTAACGCGAGTGTGTTTCTACAGCCTTAATCAGATTTCTGTCAAGCCTTTTTTTCCGACACAGGACCCTCTCCACTTCTGTGCGTGGTTCCCAACGTGGTTCTCCCTCGCATTTCGGTGTGATCGCTTTTGGAGCAGTTGCTGAAAACGCCTAGGGCCCCAAAGCTTGAGGGGCCCCGAAAACATATAAATGGATTGCCAGTTTTGTTTTGGCTTTCATGGACTGAATTAAACCAATCCTTAAAGCGACCACTTTATTTGCATTGCCAATTGATATTTTACTTTCTCATATTAGTAACATATTTTTTCTTGATGTTGTTGATACTCCAAATTTTCGAGTTGTTATCGATGTACTTGTTTTGAAAGGGACAGTTAAAATAATTTAGCTTTCTCTTTAGTGGTAGGTGGAGGAAAGATTCACACTTCCCATACTTTTCATTGTTTAAGGAGAATACTTAACTGACCTACTGTTATATAAATTACTTTCAAGCTACTTCCAGCCAATGGCAGTGGCGCCCGTGTGAGTACTTTCAGGCCCCCCTTAAAAGTAAAAAAAAGGGGCTAAGAAAAATCCTTACCTCCTTCAAGGCTGTCAAACATTTCAGTAAATGTTACAAGATACTAAAATACAACAAAAATAATTGATACAATCAATCATTAATATCTAATTATTTTTAAAAATGCTTTAAAAAAAGGTTTCGTCTATTTTAGTGTTTTAAATTTATCAAAAATTGGGCTATACCAACGGCTAGGGGCTCGACCCCCCCTCATATGGGCGCCATTGGCCAAAGGTAAACATCTGTGTTGAAACCTTTCTCCCTTCTCCCCTGAATTGTGATGAGGAATGCTTGTAGATACTGTCCTGATGATCGGAGGTGTTTGCTGTTAATTGTTTTATCCCATTTGGGGTAGAGCGGTCAAGTTCTTGCTCCGCTCTTATCCCCCGAAACCAGCGTAAACCAAAAGAGTTAATATTTAGGCTGAAAAAATAAAGAAATTCGGCAATATCACACTATCTTTTTCTTATTTAATAGTGTTAAAAAATTTATATTGTCAGCCCTGGTTTAATAACTATTAAGTCTTCTCACCTTTTCTATTCCTTATGTCGACATAAAACTAAATGTCGAAATAGCAATAAAATGTTTCAATGATACTCTTACTCGAAAAGCTGTGGTTCCTATTTTATCATTTTCAAACCGGGCCTTCTGTTTCTGATAACTGCAGTGCAAAAATCTCACGCATTTTTTGAAAGAATAAAAAAAAATGCCTTCTCAATTTTCCGATGAAAATAATAAAACAAATGCTTTCAAGGCAATGACTGATGAAATTCTTCTGTCCAACTTTCTTGGTCCATGGCATGGATGGCTTAATCACCTCAATTTAAGGAGTTGTTCGCCACAGAAAAACTCCTCCACGAAAAGTCATCTACTCTTTTCACGTGAAGTACTGTGCACAAATTGCATTTTACCCGAATTTTCTAATGTGGAGGACTTTTCCGGTTGCCATTGTCTTAAAGTTTTTCTTTTTTGCTTTATGTTCGTTGCCTATTAATTTGCTCATAGCGTAAAAACAAGATGATTTTCCAAAGCTGAAGCAATGAAAAGAGAAAGTGAAATGCATTCCAATTACGTATTTGTAATTCAAACGCATTTCAATTTTATGTTCATTTACACGCAATGTACTGATAAATGTAGAGATATTCCATTTCTACAGCGCTCATAGCGTTAAATTTGCCGAGTGACTTGCAAATGAAAAGTGCTAAAGTAATCAGTTTTGCCTAACGTATAAAACTTAAAAAAGAACTTTTGCTGTAACCGAAATGGTCACTTCGTAGCGTAAAGATAAAATTTTCTAAATTTCCACTTTGAAAACTCCTAGCGGGAAATTTATGAACTAGTAGTAAAATTTAAAATGGGCAAAATTTATATGAATGTTTATGTCCTGTTATTCGCAAAAATAATATTTGAAAAATTTGTGAAAACCAAATATTAGTTCGTTAATTTCCTGCGCCTCTAGCAGGAAATTAACGAACTAATTGGAAAATGTAAATATTTAAGAAGGAACAGTTAAGCCTAGTCTGGGAGGCACAAAAATAATTTTCTCTTCTAAGTTGAACAGTTTCTTTACATAGAACTTTAGTTTTTTTAATTTTCGACTTTGACAGCCTTTGGCAGTTAAATTCATGAAGTATGTGGGATATTTAAAGTGCCAAACTTAATGTCCTTTGATTTCCTATTAGCCGCAAATATGATATATCTCTAAAAACGTTCGATGTGCACGGACAGACAAAGTGATTACACTAGCATTGTTTCTTACAAAACGTTCTAATAGGAAGATAAAATGGCATTTTAAAAAGCTTAAAAACCTTTTCTTGACTTTACTTTTTTTTTTTTGTTAATCTGACGGATGGAAATTTCTGAAGTGATAAGAAGGGGGATGGGGGCTTAGAATATTTTAGCGCCTAGGGCACAAAATGATCTAAAATCGCCTTTGCTACTACATTTTGACAAGGATGATCCATTGAAAACATTCAACCGTTACACTTTTCTCTGTTGTTTTCGAGCGATCCCGAGTCTTCCTTTTTATCCTGTATCTATAATCTTATATACAAAACACAAAACGTCTGTTTGTCTGAAGCAGCAAAAACTCTCGAACGCCGAACTGTGGCACCGTGAAATTTGCATAACTTATTAATACTGGAATTTCTAGGTTAACGCAACTATTTTAAGATCTTTACGTTGTTCCATTCGCAAGTTTTGAATTAATTAATAAGCTAATAAATAAAGTCAGCGTCGTTTGCTACGTCATCGTTATCTGAAAGCACGTGACCGCATTCATCGCCGCGGCACATCCACAGCTGTTTCTATTCTTTGAGAACTGTGCATAAAAAAAATGCAAAAACGAACTTTGCGAAATCTTAAAGAAACGGGCTGAAATTTTTATCAACTCCATGAATTGGTAATAAGAGGAGTCCCTCAAAATTTTACCGGAATCCGGTCAAAACTTTTTAAAATAAGCTTGGAATTTTTAATTCATCGGTAAACAAAAATACAGGGTTGTAACGTACCAGGAGATGTGATGTACCTGCCAGAAGGACGCACACGACATAAAGGCAGATAGGAATCAGAATAAAACGTCCGCGTAGCTCAATTGGTAGAGTGACTTATTCCGGAATGAGGGGATCCGGGTTCGAATCCTGGCGTGGACAGAAATGACAGAGAAATTTACTTCGTTATAGGGTGTCCGAGAATTATTGGACATATTACAAAAATATATAAAACAAAACATTAAACAGATAGAAAGAAACTGACTGTACTAACTTACAATGTAACTACACAAGTAAATAAATTTCGATGTGAGATCCTTTGGTTGCTCGTAGTACGCCCAAGCGATACTCGATTTCATGCCATGTATTGGCAAGCATCTGAGGAGTTATGGAATTAGTAGCAGCTGTGATACGCTGCTTCAGTTCCTGCAAATCAGTACAAGGCGTCTGATATAACCCCACATGAAATAATCCAATGGAGTTAGATCTGGAGAGCGAGGGGGCCACGGAATGGGACCACCACGCCCAATCCATCTGTTGGGGAAATGCTCATTTAGGCACTTACGTACACACGTTGACCAATTCGGAGGCGCGCCGTCATGTTGGAAAACGACGTTGTCATATCTTTTGATCTGGGGTATAGCGAAATTTTCTAGCATATCCAAGTAAATGTCACCATTTATGGTTCTTTCGCAGAAGAAAAAAGGGCCAATCACTTCTCTTTTTGATAGAGCACACCACACATTAACTTTTGGAGAATCACGTTCCAGTTCAATAGCAGTATGAGGCGGTTCACTGCCCCATATCCTACAGTTGTGACGATTCACAATACCTGATACATGAAATGTGGATTCATAACTAAAAATTACAGTACTGAGAAAGTTTTTGTCGTTTTCCACTCGATTCAGCATATCCACAGTGGAATCGTATCGCAGAGTGTGATCATTTACATACATCTTTTGCACTATTTGAATTTTATAAGCATTAAACTTTAATTTCTTGTGCAAGATATCGTGAACTGTCGATTTCGGAATGCACAGTTCTCTGCTTGCTTTACGAACGAATTTCCTGAGGCTTCGTCGGAAACTTTCATTAACTTGGTCAACCGTCTCACCACTGACGCTAGGCCTACCGGCTCCTCCACGATGTTCAACATTGCCAGTTTCTTTAAAATGTTTCATACACCGCTTAACTGAATTCATTGATGGGGGATTACAACCGTACTCTAAACGGTACCGTCATTTAACTTTAATGACAGACTTTAATTTCGCTAGCCATAACACACCCATCGACTTCTGCTGTACGGATGACATGACTACTGATTGCGCATTTCTCATACATTCCTCATCAGGCCATACCTAGCGCCATCTATCGGATTCTGGGAATAACAATTCTGCGAAAAAAAAATATAAAAACCGCGTTAGTAATACGTGACATAGAAAAACAGACGATGCCCATAGTTTTTTTTTTTTGTACATAATTTTATAATGTGTCCAATAATTTTCGGACACCCTGTATATACGCAGAAGCGGCTAATTTAAAAAGTTAATTACCGATTCAGGCGAAATTTGGTGGTCATGTTCCTATTAACGATTTATGGTGTTCATTAAAATTTCAGCCAGTTTCATAAAATATTCGCAAAGATACGTTTTTAACTTTTCCATCCGAGAGATTCGCCCCTCAAAGGCATCTGAAACTGAAAGCACGTGACGCATTTGATGCTTCCCACATGGACAACTGTATGTTGGAATGCCAAGAGCAAAGGATCCAACAAAATTATATATTGTCGCAGTTGAAGGAGAAACCAAAAATGTTGAATACGGCCAAGTGCTGAAATAATCACACTATGAATAAATCATTTGTAATGACCGAATTTGTGAAATCTTTTTCTTTCTTGCAAGCATCAATTTTTTCCCCGATTTTTTCAGTGACATAAAAGGGAATATGAAATTAATAAGGCTAAATCCCGGGCAAAAGCCGGGTAGTAAAGCTGGTCGTTTACAAAGCATACGCTTTATTTTTTGTTGTCTCATTGACTTCAAATAATTCCATTGCTAAGCATGCGAAATGATGTGCAGTGTAATGCAATGTATTGAGACTGTAATGCAATGTATTGAGACTGGGAGATTTATAAACTATACATACGATGTGTTGCCTTCCTCCGATAATCGGTGGTGGGGGAACAACACAAATTACACGGATGCCTAAACCTTTATCTTTAACTGAAAAAGCCCAGAGGAGCAGCTGCTGTTCTATTTCAATGGGGGAGACAAAGTACTATTGACCGCAAAAGCGACTGCTTAACGCATTTCAGGAGTTGCGGAGGCTATCAATCTGCAACAATGCAACTGAGAAGGTTTTTGGAGTACCTGATCTAGGCATTATGATGACTGATGAAATATAGAGGGATTAAGGATAAGGAAATCAACGTTTAGCTACAATGAAATATATTTTCTTACCATGACATACGTGTGACTACATGTTAATATTTTTATTCTTGTATACGTACTTAATTAGTAGTCAAAAACATAGGAAGAAAGTATCTGACCTCAGGTCTAAAACTACCGTTAGATTTAAATAAGAAGTTAGGAGATTCGGGCAATAACCAGGGTTTGACTAAGACTCAGGTCTAAAACTGCCGTTAGATTTAAATAGGAAGTTAGGAGATTCAGGCAATAACCAGGGTTTGACTAAGACTCAGGTCTAAAACTGCCGTTAGATTTAAATAGGAAGTTAGGAGATTCGGGCAATAACCAGGGCTTGACTAAGACACCCGGAAGCCCACGGCCAAGAAAAATGGGTGTGGTCTCCATCAAAACCAAATATATCCGAAAAATAACTGTGCACTGAAAGTAGCACTTACCATGTCGAACTGGTCCCTACAGGTGGTGTTGGAAATGGGCCCCACCGACGCGACGTCCAGACACGTCTAAACACGCTTCTGCATGTTGGTGAAGAACTTTCTCAGAGAGTATGTAGTGTGATTTGTTGGATGTGTGTCGTTATTGCAGCCTGTAGCTCTTGAAGTGTATCAGCTTCCCCTTCAGTGCTCCTCACAGAAAAAAAGTCAGGCGGTGTCAGATCCCGTGACCGGGCAGGCCACAGTCCGCGGGAGATGATGCGATTTTCGAAGAATACCTCGAGAAACTGTATTGATGCGCCAGTGGTGTGAGCAGTTGCACTGTCTTGCTGGAACCATCCTTCGTTGATTTCCAGTTCCGTGAGTTCGGATATGAATGATTCAATAATCTGGGCACAGTAACGTTCTGAGTTAATGGTTTCAGTGAAGAAAATGTGCCCAATAATGCGCGTAAGAGTTATGATAGCACACCAAACACCGACCCTCTGGTTGTGGAGAGGCACTTCCTTAAATTCGTGGGAATTTTCAGTACCCCACAGACGAGTGTTTTGGCTGTTGATGTACCCGGACAGGTGGAACCATGCCTCATCTGTAAAGAAAGTCACGTCCAGAATGTCCTCACTTTCTTCAGACAGGAACTCTTGGAACCACCTGCAGTACCGAACACGGGTCACGTGGTCTGCTTCTTTCAGCTGATGCACTACAGACACCATGTACGGGTGGAAACAACTTCCTTTTCAAACTATCGTAGGCTGTACCCTTTGGCACATTAGCTTGTGACAGCCGCCTCGCGGACTTGTGTGGACTGCTCTGTATACTGTCCTATGTGGACTGCTCTGTATACTGTCCTGTGTGGACTCCTCTGTATCCTGTCCTGGATATCCTGTACGGTTTCATCTGCCGTGGATGGAATACCAGGGCATGGGGGCATCCAGAATACCACCAGTTTCCCCATAGGCGTAACCACTGGGGGGTCAGGACCCCCAGATTTTCAGACTTGGGAATCCCCAATGTAAAGGACCCCCTCCCCAATTTTTCGGGAATATAATGACATAATGCACACTTTTTTATGATGTGAATCAACTAAATTTAATGATATAAAATTGTAATTTTCGTAGAATGCAAACACGTGTATATTTTTGCACTTAATAAAACAGCGATATCGCTTTCCTAATAAGCAAAGTCAGTTCTACAACTTAGTAATTTACATTTCTGCCCTATCTATCATAGTTTTACAGTTGTGTTCGCTGTTCCACAATTCGTCAATATAGAGGCGACTACGTCGTGTCCGTTAGATCGCGCATCAGCAACTACTTTGCTTCTGCGTGTGTGTGTGTGTAGGGGGAGGAGGCTCCAAACTCTATCTTATAGAGTATGTATATAATATTGTATATAGGTATATGTTATACATATAATGGGTGTATATTTGATCGCCCCCCCCCCAAGATTTTGAAACATGGTTATGCCATTCAGTTTCCCGAAACTTCGTTATGAGCTGACGTACCGCATTACGGTGGGGGACGTCTGCATCACGAAATTTCCCAGCGAACTGTTTTCGCACTTCGTTCGACCGTGTATTTGCCATCATGGCGAAAGACACGTTCCAGCAAAAACACTCTCTGTTCAACCGTTAACACCACTGTCCTTGTGCGAAGACAAGTTATCAATCAACACGTCTGCCTCCGTCGACCAAGCGCTCGGGAATGATCTTCGCTCGGAATGACAGCTGGGTAGCAAGCCTCAGGCTGGGGAGACATGAAGCTTACCAGACACAGAAGTTTACCACGTGGCGGGCCACTTCTACTGTTATTACCTTCAAAATTTCTTTATTATTACATTACTGTAATTCATACATTCAGTGCACAGTCATTGTTCGGACACCTTGTATATACAGTGCGGCAATTAAGTAATGAGTCTGATTTTTAAAAAAATCCCGGTAAAACACACGGCTCGAGAAGGAATGGTTTTTTCACAAGACATTTATCAGCTATGCGATGGCAACGGCGTTTGCCCGAGAATTGCGCAGATGGTTATTTACGCTGTGCAAGACGTCATTCGAAGAAAGAACATTGTCACACCTATGTCATGGAACACAGAGGAGCAAATATCCGGCTCTGCTTGAAAATAGGTAAAACTGCATCTGAGACAGTTGAATTGTTGCGTAATGTGTATGAGGCTAATTGCCTATCTTGTGCACAAATATTCCGATGGTGTGCTCGTTTCAAGGATAAGTGGGAAGATTTGGAAAATGACGAAAACCCCGCACGCTCGATCTCAGTGCGCGCGTCTGAACTCATTGAGAAAGTTCGCGAAGGGATAAAAAGTGATCGCTGTGCTGGAATGTGAGCTCTGAGTTAATAAGGAGACCACTCGTTAAATTTTAGGGCAAGATTTGGGGGAGGGGCAGTTTGTGCTCGTTTTGTTCCGCATGCTTTGTCAGACGACCAGAAACACGCACGAGTGGAGTACGCAAAAGACATCCTGGAGACTGTAGAAACAATGCAAAATTTCTCCAAAGCATTGTGGCATGTGACGAGACATAGTGTTTTCGTAATGATCCTGAAACGAAGCGTCAGAGTGCTTAGTGGAAGTCACCACAGTCAGCAAAAAGGAAAGAAAATCAGGTTACAGAAGTCCAAAATCAAGACAATGCTTATGTGCTTTTACGACAGCAAGGGAATTCTGCTTCAGGAGTCAGAGGCGTATATTCGAGGCTAGCTGCGAAGCCCAGAGAATGCGCAAATGAAAGTCAATTAAATATACACAAATAAAAGTCAATTAAATATATACAAATAAAAGTAAGTTATCAACGGTATTAAGATATATCGATGCTTTCCGTGCGAAAAATACACGAGCTGATTCTCTTCTTTTGATTATGAGAATCAGTCTGGCGAGCGATGAACAACGGCATAACGCAAGCAGGTCTTCGCTCTTCTGATTGGAAGAGCTTCGATACAATCGACTGCTAGCGTTTCCATGACAACTTGAATGAGAGTATGGAGGTGAATGGACCACTGCTTTGCGCAACGGTTCGCTCAGAAAAGAGAAGACTTCGAACTACCTCAGTCCCTCCATGCTTCCGCCTTTAACTGCGCGTGTTTCGCGAGAGTTGTTTCAGTTTGTGTGAAGTGTCAATGAATTAAAATCAGTGGTATTATATCTTTAATTCGTGGCTTTGTTAGATTCAAACTGTTTTGATAAATTTTGGGAAAGCTTCCCTGAACATCTACTATCAGAGCTTAAAGAACTCTATGCTTCAAATTTTGATTCAGCCTGAATGTTTTTTTTTTGTTTTTTTTTATTGAAGGTTTAACGACCACCGTGAGCAACTCAATGGGTTATAAGTAGTCGCCCGTCCCTAATTTAGGGTCAGTAGTTCCAGGGAAAGGAGAGAGCCAGTGCCGTAAGGCAAATACAGCATCCATGCCCGACGGGATTTGAACCCGGACCCTTCTCGGACGGATAGTCATAAGTCAGCGCTTAAACCACTGCGCCACCGGGGGCGGCCAGCTCGATTAAAAAATGAACTGAAGGTATCATGTTAGCAATAGCATGTACCTAAAATTTAGAAAAAAAAATGTTACTTCTATTATTTAACAATTAAAAAATAAACTTCGCAATTAAAAAAAAACAGTACTGTGTGAGAGAGAGGGGGGTTGGGTGAGATACGCCACTGTCAGGAGTTCATTCCTGAAGGTACAATTTTCCCTGGCAATGCTTACACATCCATTTTGGAACGATTGTGGAAGAGGATTGTTCGTGTCAGGCCTAAGTTCAACAAGTTAGTAAAATCATGCGAAGCATTGATTATGATACGTTTTCCAACATTCCAGAAATTATTACTCAAGTTATGAGGATAATGGCTGTGGAATAAATCTCGCTTCTGTGTCCTGACCTTTGACCCCATTTCGCCCCTTTTCAATAGGGTTCGTGCCCAGGTGGTTCCCTACCACATACTAAAATTCCATTGAAATCGAACCATTTTTACGCAAGTTATGATGCATAAAGGCAATGGAATGGATCCCGCTCCTATGTCCTGACCTTTGACCCCATTTCATTTATTTTCAATGGAGATCGTCCCCAGGTGGTTCCCTACCACATACTAAAATTCCATCGAAATCAAACCATTTTTATGCAAGTTATGAGGCATAAGAACAATGGAATGGATCCCGCTCCTATGTCCTGACCTTTGACCCTGTTTCGCCCATTTTCAATAGGGTTCGTCCCCAGGTGGTCAGATGAGATCATATGTAGAGGATTTTAGGAAGGGAGTGTTTGACTGGGCTATACTTCGGTTTGCGGCCCCCACCGTCTGTTAGAAGAAAGTAAGGCGGTGCTAGTAGCGTGCTGCCATCTATCGGGCGACATGAAATACGCGGCGTAAGTTATTTCTGCAGTGTTTCTGCAGTGCTTTGGCTGACCCACTGGGACAGAAAATACTGTATGTGTTTTCACCAGAATAAAAACCTGTCTTTCTGGTACAATAATTTAATTCGATGTATTAGGTACCAGGAAAGAACTGTTTGATGATGCGAATCATCACCTCAAAGCAGTGTTCTGAGGAAAGAAGCGATTCCGTCCGAATAAATATTCCAGAATGTGGTTTGCCAAATAATTTTTGTGAGGCCCATCCGAAAGTCTGCATTTCAGGGGCCGCCAGTTACTGTCTACACCTTGAGTGTGAGCACCAGTACAAGGATCCACGAAATTAAGGGAGTGGTTTCAGTGGCGTGTCTTGGGTCCGAGACCTGGGCTATCTCACCCGTACTCCCCCCATACAGTACTGTTTTTTAAAAATTGCGAAGTTTATTTTTTAATTGTTAAGTAATAGAAGTAAAACAATTTTTCTAAATCTTAGGTACATGCTATTACTAACATGATACCAAATAACTATGAGGATTAGGATTTAAACTCTTATTTGTACACGAACTCCATTCTTCTTTCCTTTTGTGTGAACATGAGTGTTACGTTTTCACAAAAATGTTTCTTTTGAGTACTTATTCATATTTAAAAATAACGTTTTTCTCGATTAACAAACCGGCCAAGTTGCTCGAATGTGCATGTCCTTGTGTGGCTCTAAGATATGTCTTGATTCTTTTTAATACGGATAAACTTCTTTCTGTAGTTGCAGTTGTTGATGAACAGTATAATATTGATCTGCTAATTTTTACACCACAAAAAACATTATGTCCACTTATTCAACTTTATGTAACAAGTAATGTCTCTTACTGATTTGTTTTGTATTCATCAAGGGAATACAACACCTTCAGTTCATTTTTTAATCGAGCTGTATCAAAATTTGAAGCATGGAGTTCTTTAAGCTCTGATAGTAGATGTTCAGGGAAGCTTTCAAAAAATTTATCACAACAGTTCGAAACCAACAAAGCCGCGAATTTAAGATATAATAACACTGATTTTAATTCATTCACACTTCACACAAACTGAAACAACTCTAGCGAAACACGCGCTGGAAGCATGGAGGAAATGAGGTAGTCCGAAAGCTTCGTTTTTTCGGAGCGAACCTTTGGCCAAAGCAATGACCACGCACGAGCTTCGTAGCTCATTTGTGTTGTCATGGAAGCGCTAGCAGAAGATAGTACTGAAGCTCTTCTCATCAGAACAGCGAAGTCTCTTGATCACCTACGTTATGCCGTTGATCATCGTTCGCCAGACTGATTCTCATAATCGGAAGAAGCGAATCCGCTCGTGTTTTTTTCGCACCGAAAGCATTGACATATCTTAATACCGTTGATAATTGTCTTTTATTTGTATATATTTAATTAACTTTTGTCTGTGCATTCTCTGGGCTTCGCAGCTAGCCTCGAATATACGCTACTGAGTGGTTTACTGTCAGATGTTGGAATCCACAGATTGGCAAGTTAGGGTATACATCCCACTGATCTGTCATGATAGTGCTTCCAGGTTGCATATGTTTCTGGATGAGGGGCAGCAATGTCTGCGCAGACCGGTCATTCCCAGGGTAGATTTCCATCCTGAATGGCTACAACAACGCAAACAGGGCGAACCAACTAAAACGCACTGAGCGAAGAGCGAGATCTACTATTACATAACGGAGGCAGCAGCGCTGGGAGAAAGGAGCGGAAGCGCCACCTATCGGAAAACGTTTTATTTCCCGTGATTCCACGTTACTTTCTTCTAGCAGACGACGGGAGCCACAAACCGAAGTGCATTCTCTGACTGACCCCAGGTCTTAAACAACACTTAGAAATAGGAAGATAGGAGATTTGGGCTAGAGTGCCCGATAGGAAAGGGACACGGAAGCAAGAAGCCTTTATTTATTACCGGTGGGGGAGGGGGGGGGGCAGTATCCGGGATCCGACGGCAACGTGCCCATCCGACGCACGGCGGATATTTAGTGGATCGAACCTGATATTTCTCCGTGGTAGTCACGAATGTTGACCACTAGGCCATCCGCGGCCCTGGAGAGAAAGAGCGAAGGAGCGAATTTCTTACTTCAGTTATTCTAATTTTATTTTTTACACTCCGTCTCGTTTAATTATTCTTTTTTTTTAAATATCGATTGCTGAATTTATATTTACCCAAATATCGGCAGCAAACTACAATATTATGTCTAGCGAAACACTAATATTAAAGCCATATCTTTCAACGTGCACCGTGCACTTATAGTTATCGAAAACATAGTGCTACGTGAGTTACCTCCATCTGATGTCAAAACTGCGGCCGGTGCTTTAAATTACATGAATAAAATTCAGAATCCTTTCCCTAATGCCTTTATCGCCTACAGGATATTATTACTTACTGTCCAAGTAACGGTGGCAAGCGTAGAAGGAAGTTTTTCACGCTTGAAGCTGATTAAATCTTATTTAAGATCTGTCATATCTCAAGAAAGATCGATGTCTTTGGCAACTTTGTCAACTGAACAGGATAAAGCAAACAAAATAAATTTTTAGGATTTGATAGCTGACTTTGCTGGGATAAAAGCGAGAAAAGTCCAGTTCTTTTAAGGTGAGTTGAATAATTTAAGTACTGTCCCATAATAGGTAGAGACGGAGCCATTGTAAGGGAAGGACGTATGCTGGTGTGCTTGTTTTATCTACATCATTTAAAATACATTTAAAACATATCAGTAGTGTTCAAAAAATTTAAAATCTTGTCTTTCGTTATTTTTTTATTTTCAAACGGCTTGACGTCTCATTAAAATGAACAGAAAACTGTCAAAAACTACGTTTTTAGTCGAGTGCATATTTCATATGTCTAGAGTCAGCTATGGGCCGCGGGTGGCCTAGTGGTTAGCGTTCGCGATTGCCATGTAGATAACCTCAGGTTCGATCCACTAAATACCCGCCGTGAGTCGGATGGGCAAGTTAAGCCGTCGGACCCTGGGTACTGGCTCCCCGGTAATAAATAAGGGCGTCTTCCTCCACCTTTCTACCTCGCTTCCGTGTCATTTTCCTATCGGGCACTCTAGCCCAAATCTCCTAGCTTCCTATTTCTAAGGGCTGTTTAAGACCTGGGCTCAGGCACTCCCTTCCTAAAATCCTCTAGATCTGATCTGATCATATGTCTAGAGTGGGCCACGGATGTCCTAGTGGGCAACGTTCGTGACTTCCACGGAAAGGACCTCAGGTTCGATACACTAAATATCCGCCGTGCGTCGGATGGGCACGTTAAGCCGTCGGACCCCGGGTACAGGCCCCCGGTAATAAATTAGGGCGCCTTCCTCCCCCTTTCTATTTCGCTTCCGTGTCACTTTCCTAACAGACATTCTAGCCCAAATCTCCTAACTTCCTATTTCTAAAGGGTTGTTTAAGACCTGGGGTTAGACACTCCCTTCCTGAAATTCTCTACATATGATCTGATATGTTTAGAGTAGGAGGGGGGGGGGGGATTAAAGCAAGGGGCCCCGCGGGTGCTAAGGGCGGCTCTGCCAACTCACAACAACTTCCGAAACCAAAAGTAAAGTCAGAAAGTCAACAGAAACTTGTTGCCACACATAGATTAACAAACATTGCAATAAAATCTTAGAGATTCACATCAGCGCCACTTAGCGGATGAATGTAAACACGATCATTTCTTTTCGATAACGCACCCGCACCCGGAGAAGTCTGTGTACCGCAATTTCTGGCACGAAAAGAAGTAAAGAAGTGTGTGTACTCAACCATCCTCCCAGTTATCCAGAATTGTCACCGTGTGACTACTTTCTATTCCTCAAATTAAAGTTGTCTTAAAAAGGAAAAGTTTTTCATGATATTGAAGACATACAAAATACTGCGCCATTAGCTCTTCACTCCGTACCAAAAGATGACCTGTGCAAGTCCTTTCTTTCGTTGGTTGATCGTTCCACTGCTTGTATGTACGCAGGAGGAATGTACTTCGAATAAAATATATACTCACAAATATCCAGTATATCGGAAATAGTACAATTTGATTAATAATCTACGAATTTTTAATAATAATATTTAATAATCAAATAGCTTCATAATCTAAAATCTTATACAAAATTGATTATTATTTTAATAATATGAATTTTGAAGTAAAACTAATTGTGGTCTTAAAGTGAGGGAGCAGTTTCAGAGAAGAGTAATAAAGGGTTTTCTGAAAATTGAAATTGCTGCTTTAACGAATGCATCGGAGATTGACCAATAAGAGGGTGCACCAAAACACGACACAAAAAATTACTTTCATAAAAAAAAAAAAAATACTGAACGAATATGTCATTTGTAGAAACATTCTTTTAAAAGGGGGCCCATGTTAACGCGGGGTCCTAGCGACCGGGTCTTGACCGGTAGGAAGGACACAGGAGCAAAGTAAAGGCAGAGAAGACCGTTAGCTGAGTACTGTCTGCTATGGAGACAGTATACCGTAAAAAAAGATCTGAAATTCACGAGCCAGTTTCCGTGATTTCTTTCGTAAATTAACGAAGCATGTTTTCTGATACAAGGTTTTCCCTGAAATGACGGAAAAAAACCTCTGAATTTCACTGATTTTTCGTACCCAGGAAAGTTCTGAATTTTTAGAAACCTTTCATTCCTATATTAACGAATAAACTCCGTTCTCACTCTTTCCGTATCCATATGACGAAAAATAGGAGAAATTCATGGGAATACATGGGGGGTTTGATTAACTGTTAAATTTCAATAATCTGTCTCAAAGTATTTGTTTTAGAAGTTCTGTAGCGAGATCGGATATTGAGGATAGTATATCGCACAAACTTTGGTTACTGTGGTGCAGGATATTTCTTCTCCTCTTCCCCGTTTTGTGCACCAGCTATTATTCACTATATTGGCAAAAGTCACCGGACATCCCTTCAAAAGCAAATGAACGGATCGGCTGCGTTGTTAAGATGCGTGGTACAGCTGCAAACGGTATAAAAACAAGCCTGCAGCTGACCGCGATCATATCGCACTGGGAGGTTCAGTGAAAATGTCGCGGCGGGAGAGAACTGACTTTGAGAAAGGAAAGATTGTTGGGTGTTATATTAGTGGGTTGTCCATAAGATAAACCGAGAGGCGTTTAAACATACCCAAGTCAACTGTTTTAGATGTACGGAATATGTGGATGACACGTGGCATGCCTGAAGCAGCAAAACGTAGCAGTCCAAAGAAAAGCACTGATAGAGGATGTCGAAGTCTCAGGAGAGTCGTTACAGCTAATAGACGGAATACTGCACAAAACCTCAGTGTACAGGCGAGTAACAATGCTGGAACCTCGGTATGTACACGTACCATTCGCAAAGAATTTCATTCCATGGGTTACCGTGTTCGTGCGGCTGCTCATAAGCCTTTCATCCCCACTCGGAATGCTACTCGTCGTTTACCATGGTGTAAAGAACGTTCATCTTGAACCGTTGATCAATGGAAACGGGTCCTATGGACTGATGAATCCAGATACGCGGTCCATCAGTCTGAAGGTCGTGTGTGGGTATGGCGGCAGCCGGGGAAACGCTATTTACCTCAGTCTACTACTGTTCCTACGGTCAAGTTTGGAGCTGGCAGTGTACTCGTGTGGGGTGTTTTTCGTGGTATGGTCCCAGCCGATTGGTTATTGTAGACAAATCTGTTAACCAGAACGTCTACCTCGATATTTTGGACAATTATGCCCGACCAACTCTGTGGCAATACTTTGGAACCGAGCCTTGTTGGTACCAGCAATATAATGCACCGAGCCATAAAGCAAGGACTGTTACGGCGTGGTTTGACGATAGTTCCGTATCGTGTGTGGACAGGCCATCACAGAGCCTTGATCTTAATCCTATAGAGCACCTATGGGATGAATTAGGGCGCCGCATAAGAAGTTTGGAACCAGAGCCTACTAGTAAGCAACAGTTAGCGGCAGCATTATGTACTGAATGGAAGCGCATACCTATCGCTGTGTTCCAAAACCTTGTCGTAAGCCTGTCTCGAAAGGTCAGTGCATGCATTAAGGCTAAAGGTGGACCAACACCGTACGAATGTACAGTATGTCAATAAATGATATGTTCTGTTTCTCTTCTAGGTGTCCGGTGACTTTTGTCAAAATAGTGTATTGTGCTACTGTTAGAAACCGGGTGCTTAATTTATTGTACACGTGTTCGTAGGTTGCGTATCTATGAGTGTGTGGAAACCTAAAGACAAAAGCTATATAGCTATCAAGAATAAATTTTATATTTAGAAGTTTTGTGAAATAAAACACACCATTGCACTTTCTCTTAAAGATAATTGAAAGTTATTGTCAGTTGAAAAAAATATCAAACTCCAAATTATTCTGTTGCTTCGAAAAATCACGATGAAAAAAATACGTAATTTGTAATAAAAGCTCCTACAGAAAAAATAAAATTATTACAAGCGTATTCAAAAAATAATAAGCTCTATTAGAAAAAAAATGACCAAATCATTCACATTAATGGAAAAAAAAGCACAGGTAGGCTCAGTTCTGATTGAGCCGTTAGTTTGGAACGTAGGACTACGACTTGCAGATCAGACAGTTGAAATGAGCTAGTCGAGTATAGTTTCGAATCGTTTATTTAATTTGTTATAGCCAACACAAGTCTATGATGTGAAGAGTAGCTTACATAATTTTTACAAATAATGCTGGATACATTACGAACATAAAGCAGATCGATACACGAATTACCCAACGTGGTGCTCTGTCTTCTTGGGCTTCTTACATTCCTTCCTCTCATTTTCATTTTCTTCACTTTTGCTTGCGTTCATTCTGCGAATTCAGCGGCATTGCCGAAAATGTTAACCGGTTCACACGAAAACAATTTTTTAAATTTTTATTTTAAACCATTTTAGTTTAACGGCGATATAATCTTTATATATTTGAATAGATCTCTTTGAGAGCTTTGAAACGATACAATGCACAGTCGTTTTACACTCAAGGTTGTCCAGATAAACCGCAATACTGTCAAAAGAATTCACCGGTTCACAAGAAAATAATTTTTAAAACATTCAGTTCCAACCACTGCGAAATGTTCTTCTATATTTGAATAGATCTCTTTGAGAGCTTTAAAACGATACCACGCACAGTCGTTTTGCGCTCAATGTTATCCAGATAAACCGCGATATTGTCAAAAGAGTTCACCGGTTCACAAGAAAACAACTTTTGAAACATTCAGCCACTGCGAAATGTTCTTCTATATTTGAATAGATCTCGTCGAGAGCTTTAAAACGATACCGCGCACAGTCGTTTTGCGCTCAAGGTTGTCCAGATAAACCGCGATATTGTCAAAAGAGTTCACCGGTTCACACGAAAACAACTTTTAAAACATTCAGTTCCAACCACTGCAAAATGTTCTTCTATATTTGAATAGATCTCGTCGAGAGCTTTAAAACGATACCGCGCACAGTCGTTTTGCGCTCAAGGTTGTCCAGATAAACCGCAATATTGTCAAAGGAGTTCACCGGTTCACAAGAAAACAGTTTTGAAAACATTCAGGTCCAACCACTGCGAAATGTTCTTCTATAGTTGAATAGATCTCGTCGAAAGCTTTAAAACGATACCACACGCAGTCGTGTTGCGCTCAAGGTGCCCGAGATAGAGTGAGTTATTGTCGAAAATGTTAACCCGTTCACAAGAAAACAATTTTTTTAAATTTTAGTTTAAACCACCGCGATATGTTTTTTATATATATTTGAATAGATCTATTTGAGAGCTTTAAAACGATACCACTCACACTCGTTTTGCACTCACAGTTGTCCAAATAAACCGAGATATTGTCAAAAGTGTTCACCGGTTCACAAGAAAACAATTTTTTAAATTTTCCGTGAATTCACGCCACTTAATTTTTAGAGTGTAAGGACTTCTCAGGCTCACGTGGGCCTGGTCTCATACAGCTAGTAGCCGGCATCCGTTGAATTACCATCAAATCCCACACATCGCAGATCCGAAGCTAAAGTGAGGAGGAGTACGATGGATTAAAAGGAGGACAAGTGAAAGGTATCTCTACACCCAATAGCCCATGGGTTGCTAAGGGGACTGCAGCCCCGGGCCTCGCATTTTCAAGGTGCCCCAGAATTATGCAAGATGTTTAATGAATTGACAGAGTTCTACAGTTTTTTGACGTATAGGACTACGTCTAATTCCGCAGATAGTATGTTCCGACTTACGGCCGACCGCCTGTGACAAAAATAGGTCCAAATTGAAATTTTTATAACGTTAAAAATACGTGCCACACAGTAATCGTGTTAGCATATTCGTAAACAGCATGGAGTCCAATTCGCGTACTGCGCAATACATCGTGCGCGCGATGCTCCCTGTGAGAGGGGAAGATTATACAATATTTCTGGATGTGCCGCCGCGTTTGACTCAGTCTATCGCGGCAATCGTGAGCGCAACACGACTGTGCGTGGTATCTTTTTAAATCTCTCGACGAGATCTATTCAAATTTACGAAGAACATTTCGCAATGGTTTGAACTGAACATATTAGAAATTGTTTTCTTGTGAACCGGTTAACACTTATTACAATATCGCGGTTTATCTGTACAACCGTGAGTGTAAAACGACTGTGCGTGGTACCGTTTTACAGCTCTCGACGAGATCTATTCAAATATATAAAGAGCATATCGCAGTGGTTTAAACTAAAATTTTTAAAAATTGTTTTCGTGTGAATCTGTTAACATTTTTGACAATGCCGCTGAATTCGACGAATGAACGCAAGCAAAAGTGGAGAAAATTAAAACGAGAGGCAAGAGCAAGTGATGAGGAATGTAAGAAGCCCTAGAAGGCAGAGCACCAGGTTGGGTAATTCGTGTATCGATCTGCTTTGTGTTCGCAATGCATCCGCCATCCAGCATTATTTGTAAAAACGATGTAAGCTACTTTTCATATCATAGACCTCTGCTGGATATAACAACTTAAATAAACGCTTTGAAACCATACTCGACTAGCTCATTTCAACTATCCGATCTGCAAGTCGTAGTCCCACGTTCCAAACTGACAGCTCAATCAGAACTGAGCCTACATGTATTTTTTTTTTCTTTTGCACATATCACAGCGAAAACTATGAGAAACGGCTTTGTGAAATTTTTGTTCTGTTTCTTTACCCATTTTTAGGAATCTGCAAAAAGTAGTCGCCCCATTCCATTCTCAAATCAAATCTTTCGAAAGTACTACAGATGTTTTGTACACATCTGTATTTGAAGAAAATTTTAATTCATTAAGTATTAGTTTCAATCAGGATATTTAGATCATATTATTTTTTGTCTGCTTCTTTGATATAATTCCAGCAAGCTGAATATGATCGGGGGGGGGGGGCAGCACTGAACTGGTGTCCATTTTTCAACCATGTATTTTTACATATTCTTGCTAACACTGATTCGTCTACACACACTTCAGTATGGTGGGGATGTTTTTATGGTTTCCTCGTCATATTTTAGGAATGTTTTCTCCTGGGTATTTTTAGTCGGCCATTCATAGTAAAATCCTAGATGTGCCACTAATACTGGGACTCCCAAAATACTGCCCAGTACCTGGGCCACTTGTTCCCTTAAATGGGCTCTGCTGACATCTATTCACCCGAAGAATATGTCGTCTGAACCATGCCAGCTCAGAAATTTGCCTAGTATACCCAACTCCCACACAGAATACTTTCCGTGACAGGTCGTTTAACATACTCACCTGGGGCGCAACCCAGAGCTGCGGGTTAAAAATTTCGGATCCGGACCAGACAGTCACATAATTGGACCCGATCCGGATAAATCTGCTTTGAACTATACATTCGAATATATCATCATCATTGTCAATCATTATCAATGCATTGCTGGATGAAGGTCTCCCTAAGTTTCTTCAACAACGGACTGTCTTGGGCTAGTCTCCCCTATCCGCCCATCTGCTATGTGGTCTTTTTTCGGGTCTTTTCCTGTCGCTTGGAATCCAGTCTAAAATTTCAGTTGCTCATTTGTGGTCCGTTCCTAGCAATATGTCCAGCCCATTGCAATTTCAGGGATTTTATTCTGTTCATGATGTTTTCCACTCTTGTCATTTTCTTTATCCACGAGTTCGTCTTTCTTGGTTACACCAAGCAAAGTACTTTAGCATGTTACGTATCTATAGTACTTTAACATGCTACGTAAGGTTAGTTTCAGTGATGTAGTTCAAAATACACTGGCGGAAAGTGAAAAAAGAACACCAAGAAGGAATTGGCGGACGATCATGAAATTTACATATGTTAATGGGGTCGAGTTTAGGTAGGTGTGATGTTAATTTCGGAACCACCCGGTGAGCGCTTACGCCACAGCACTGCATACTATGCAAATTATCGTCGGTGGTATTTAAGGAGTACGGCGAAGTGAATGTAATCAGTCGTCGGCGTACGGACACGTGCGAAGACCTTGAAAAAGCTGCAATGCCTGGACATGGAAGACGTGTACAATTTCAGCAGTTATCGGACTTTGAGCGAGGTCGTCTAGTCGGACTCCGCGAGGCCGGGTGGTCGTATCGTCGTATTGCGGAGCGAATTGGACGGGAAGTATCGGTGGTGGTACAATGGTGGCGTAGATGGCCCGAGGAACATTCCCACACGAGAAGACGTGGAACCGGGAGTCACAGACGGACTGATGAGCGGACCGATCGACGCATAAGAAGAGCGGCGTTGTCAAGCAGAACATCCACTACGACGCGAATCCGAGCTGCCGTTGCACCTGAGGTGACTGTGCGAACAATCCGGAACCGTCTACTGGATGCAGGACTACGTGCACGTGTGCCTCTGGCATGTGTACCTTTTACTCCAGCCCACCGTCAGGAACGGCTGCAGTGGTGTCGCCAACGTCTGCACTGGAGAACGCAATGGCGATCTGTCGTGTTCAGCGAAGAAAGCAGATTCTTCTTGGGAGCCTCCGATGGCCGTACGCGTGTTCGCAGACGCACAGGGGAGCGTCTCCACCCTTCTTGCATCCGCCAGCGACACACAGGGCCTACACCTGGTCTCCTGGTGTGAGGAGTGATCAGCTATCACTCCCGTACACAACTAGTGTTTGTACCGGGTACGTTAAACAGCACCTCCTACATCAACATCATTCAGCCCGTTGTTGGGCCATTTGTAAGGTCGGTCCATCGTGGTATTTTCCAGCAAGATAACGCACGCCCACACACGGCACGTGCAACGCAACATGCACTTCAGGGTGTGAGACAACTTCCATGGCCTACACGTTCACCGGATTTGTCCCCCATTGAGCACGTGTGGGATTTTATGGGACAACGACTTATCCGGTCTCCACGGCCAGCCACGACCATCCCTGATTTACGCGTCCAGGTTGAGGATGCTAGGAACTCAATACCCCAAACTTACATCCAACATCTGTACGACAGACTCCATGCCAGAATTGCACAGTGTGACGCAGTTCATGGCGGTTCAACCTCGTACTAACCATGTTACATGGAAATTTTATTTTTCAGTTTACCAGCAAATACAGCTGTATTTGGCCACAATGTTTTGATCACGTTATCCTCTGTATTCCGTTATTATGCTGTATAAATTTCGTTAGTATCAGATGTCTCCTTCTTGGTGTTCTTTTTTCACTTTCCGCCAGGGTAAAAAAAGTACTTTAGAGGTGAGCGGATGAGGGGAAAAAAAAACCCAATACGGGAAGAATACATCCAGAATCTTAAAAATCCTGTGAAATCAGATTTGTTTGTTTTTATTAATTAGTAATTTTATCAAATTTCCATTATTAATTACTTTTATCAATTTATATTAGAATTGCTTAATTTGAGCAATTTTTTAAAACAAGGAAAGGATGTTACTTGAGAGTCGTATGTTAAGAATATTAAATCTTAATTTAAACACCGCTCTGTCGTTCTACACGATTCTAAATAGTCATTGTGAATAATACATGTTCGTAATATTGAACAGATGCAACTAACATAGGCATATCGATTCATTGTGACTAATGCGCAGTTTTTTCTAAGATTAAGAGGAGCATGTAGGAAATTTATTTCGGGTTACTAATGAGAAGTTGTTTAGTAAAAACGCCTTTCACTACCGTTGTTTAGCCACCTCCTATATAACTTTGAGGTCCTCGGTCTGTACAAAGAAGTTCACATTCCCTTTGCGCTGGAACCTTTACGATTCGTGAGATGTCCCCTACTGGACTGTATCGCCTAATCCATTCAGTTTTTGTTTTTTTTCGAGACTTAACGACAACCGCCATCAATGCTGGGAGCTATGAGCATTCGCCCGCCCCTAATTTTGGGCTACTGTTCCAGGAAAAGGACAGATTCTGAGCGCCAAGCGCACCACCCATGCCTCATCCGGGTCTGTGGTCCGGCTCAGACGAATGGTCAGAAGATAGCGCCTCAGTCCACTCAACCAAGGGGGTGGCCGTCTTTGCAGTACAAACATTCGGGCAAGATCCGAGTATGTTTGCATACAGAACACAGTTTTCCCTATTTTTGCATACGTGATCACCTAAAAAAATCGTTTGTCCTGCTTTTCTTTCCAATTAACCGCCAAAAGCGCCTTAGCGCTGCTAAGGCGCGTTAAACCTCTACTATCTCATTGGTTACTTTATGATACTGCTTTAATTGACATTTATGCTACATGCGATGTGGTATCTGTTGTTGCATGTTCATCAGATTCTGCCCCAATGAGAGTTCCTTTAAAGAGAATCCGAACATGAATGAAATCTATTCCTGTGTCTTGTAAAATACGTTTTTCAAATGTATTTTACTCGTACTGTAACAGTTTTATGATTACCACGCCACGTGCGGGCGCGCATTGTCCTATTGAAACGTGGCAGCTGGCTGGTCCTGCAGGTAAGGGAGAACTACAGGCTCCAAAATGTCGGAGATGTAGCGGTGGCTGTTGAGTGTACCGGCGATGCGTACCAGAGGGGTGCTGGTGTCATATCCAATTGCGCCTCAAACCATAACGCTAGGCGACGGACCGGTATGGCGATGCATATTGCAGGCGTCATACAGTCTCTCGCCGCGGTGCCGCCACACGCGGATCCGACCATCGTGGTGTTGCAGGCAGAAGCGGGATTTGTCGTAGAAGACAATGTCGTGCCATTCCGTAGTCCAGGTGCGGCGTTCAACGGCCTACTGCCGCCGCACTCGCCGGTGGTGTGACGTCAATGATAATCGGAGCAATGTGCACCTGCGACAAGTCCCCGCTCCTGCAGACGACGTCCAACGGTACGCGCTGACATGGCTTGTTGCGCAATACACCCTAATTCCTGCGCTAACGTTCGTGACGTGGCAGTGCGAGCCGTCAATGCCCGCCGCACAACATGCCGGTCCTCTCGTTAGGTGGTCACGTCGGTCCGTCCGTCCCTCCTGCACCCACCAAATCCATACTCGCCTCACTGTGGCTGCATGTCGTCCCACACGGGCGCCGATGTCTCTGTACGATAAACCGCTGTCGCGATAAGCCACTATTCGTCCTCTGTCGAACTCCGAAACGAGCTGGAATGACTGCCGTATTCTGCGACGAGGCATCAGGAAGCTTCCCACGCACAGGTCCGGCAGCACAACACACTTCCACTACTTACACCCCGCCTTCTTTGCACCCTTCTTATAATGTTTCTCGGTGGCGTGCCGGGTGCACATGATTTGCATATGCCCTGCAATGCTAAGCGTTTGCATGTCCTCTCGCGGGCGACGCATGCTGTGAATTTCAGGCCAATCGGATGTTTCCTTCCTGGTGTTGCATTTTGGGTGGCCAACAGTGTATATTCAATCTTCTCTGTTTAAATAACTAACAATGACGGATGCCGCATATCAGCATTTTTGTCCGGTGTGTGATATTGTCTAGAAACGGCGCTGGTTGGTTTATTTCTTTTGCTTTTTTAATTTAATGTTCTTTGAATAATTTGTAGAATGGGAAGCAAATCTTTCAGCATCAATTTCTTGTAATTTACTTAGCAACTAAATGTGAGTGCATTTGGTACACTAAATAGAGTTCTACAATTTTGTTATGCGCCATTTTTCATTCAAGTGGTATTTAAAAAGTTACTGGACATCGAATGTTTCTTTTCTGAGAACACGGTGATGGTGAATATACGTAAAAATTCTCATATGTTATATATCATCATCATCATCATCATCATCATTGTCAACCATTATCAATCCACTGCTGGAAGAAGGTCTCCCCAAGTTTCCTCCACAACGGTCTGTCTTGTGCCAGTCTCCTCCATGTCACTCCCGCATACTTTCGAATTTCATCCACCCATCTTCCACGTGGTCTTCTTCTGGGTCTTTTCCTGTCCCTTGGAATCCAATCTAAAATTTCGGCTGTCCATCGATGGTCTGTTCTTCTGGCAGTATGTCCAGCCCATTGCCATTTCAGGGATTTAACTCTGATCATGATGTCTTCCACTCTTGTCATTTTTCGGATCCACGAGTTCCTCTTCTTATCTCTTCTGGTTACACCAAATATGCACCTCTCCATGCTGCTTTGAGTTGTCTGCAGCCTTTGTATGTCTCTTTTAGCTAAGGTCCACGTCTCTGCACCATACGTAAGCACTGGAAGGATGCATTGATCAAATACTTTTCTTTTAAGACATAATGGCATATTGCTCTTGAAAATTATGCTGTTTCTTCCAAAAGCTCTCCAGGCAAGTTTTGTACGCCGATTAATTTCTTCACCAATGTGACCCTCACTTGATATCTGCTGTCCAAGATAAACGTACGTGTCTGTTATCTCCAGCTTTTCTCCATCAATCGATAAATCTTCATTTCTTGTAAAAGCATTGTACATCACTTTTGTCTTCTGAAAGTTCATTTTTAATCCCACTTCTTTACTCTTGTCAGCAAGTTCCTGGATCATACTCTGTAGCTCTGATGGGGTAGTTGCAAAAATGACTATGTCATCAGCAAAACGAAGGTGGGTTAGATAATCTCCATTAATCTTTATCCCTTTGTTTTCCCAGTTCAGTGATTGAAAGACATTTTCCAATGTGGCATTAAAGAGCTTCGGAGATATGGTGTCACCTTGTCTCACTCCTTTTCCAATTTTTATGTGTGTTGTATTTTCAAACAGCCGAATCTTTGCACTTGCATTTTCATAGATGTTATTAATAATATTAATGTATGCATCTTCAATACCGCAGGATTTCACAGCCATTGCAACTGCTGATGGTTTCACCGAATCAAAGGCTTTTTCATAATCGATAAAAGCCATGCACAATGGAAGCTCATATTCCCTCGCTCTTTCAATTAGTTCTCTCAGTACGTGGATATGATCTATTGTGCTGTAGCCACTCCTGAATCCAGCTTGTTCTCTCGGTTGAGCCATGTCCAGTGTCACCTTCAAGCGGTGTGAAAGAACTTTAGTGAAGATTTTATAAACCACTGATAGGAGGCTGATAGGTCTGTAGTTCCTGAGATCCTCAATGTCACCTTTTTTATGTAGCAAGATCATTGTAGCGTTGTTCCAATCCTCAGGAATCTTCCCTTCATTAAGGCATCGAGTGAAAATTTGGGCGAGTACTGTTTCGATTTCTCCACTTGCTTCTTGTATGATGTCTACAGTAATTCCATCCTCTCCTGGAGCTTTTCCCCGCTTCATGTTCTTGATTGCATGTGCAACTTCTGCTAAAAGGATTGGAAGAACTCTGGTACTGGTACCTTTCATGATGTCTGGAGTACATGTATCATCCCTTTCATATAATTTGGAGTAGAAATCTTTCACTCATGTCAAAATTTCGCCTCTATTTCTTGTTACAGAACCATCTTCTTTTCTCAGTGCCATAATCTGTTTTTTCCCCCTTACTGAGATGTCCCTTTGCTATCTTTAGGCTTTGGTTGTTTTCAATTGCTTTCCTTACTAGTTCACAGTTGAATTTCCTTACGTCTTCAGTGATACTTTTTCGTACTGTCTTGCATAGCTCTATATATTCCACTTTGGAAGTCACATCTTCTTTAGTTGTCCTCATCTCTCTTCTTTTTTGCATCAACATTTTGGTTTTTCCTGATAATTTGTTCACATGCAATTTGTTCTTAGACCCAGCTAATTTTGTTGCTGTTTCCATAAGAGCTTTGGTTACTTTTCTGTTAACTTCAGAAATATCCACTTCTTCCGATGTTAGGCCTTTTAAAGCAGAGAATCTGTTCTTCAGTTCCAATTTGAAGGTATTATGGTGTTTTTTAAGGTTGGTTATGTCAATACATTTTGTTTGTCTTATGAGCTTGCTACGTTCGAGTTTAGTGTTGAGGTGCATCTTACATCTCACCAATCTATGGTCACTACCTGTGTTGAACTTCTTTAGCACACTGCAGTCTTCTATGACGAATTTTTTGTTACACATAATAAAATCAATTTCACTTGTTGTCCCATTTGGATGTCTCCATGTCCATTTCCTGTGTGGCTTTTTCTTGAAAAAGGAGTTCAAGATGAAAAACCCTTCTGCCTCTGCAAACTCAACGAGAGTATTTCCACGCTGGTTTCTGTTGCCGTGACCGAATTTACCTACTGAAGTTTCATTCTGTTGCCGTTGCCCTATTTTTGCATTGAAATCTCCCATAATTATCTTCAAGTGCTGCTTACCTTTATTATTTAGATCACGAATTTCCTCATAAAATTCTTCAATTTCTTCTTCAGCATGACTTGTGGTGGGTGCATAAGTTTGAATAATCTGAGCCTGGTACCTTCTCGAGAGTTGGATAACGAGTCGTGCAGCTCTGTCAGAGGAACTTTCAACTTCTACAACTTTATCCTTCAGTTTCTTGTTTATTATAAATCCAACACCACTAGTCCTGCCAGTATCTGTCCCACGATAGTAGAAGAGATGTCCACTTTTCAGTTCAATGAGATCTTCTCCTTTTCTCCTTACCTCACTTAGCCCGACGATGTCCCACTTGATCTTTTGTAGTTCCTCTTCCAATTCAAGAAGCCTTGAATCAGAAGATAGGGAGCGTCCGTTGTACGTAGCCAAGGTCAGCATCTGATGGTAGCCTAGTCCGGTCCTCCGGGGATTCTTAGCACCCTCTGCCTTCATGTCGCACTGGCCGCTGCCTTGGCCAGGTACATTCCAGCTGCCGGAGACTGAGGGCCAAGATTTAAGTTGTGGAGTCATTTTGGAGGGGTTTGGCCATAACTCACCACGCTGGCCAAGCGGGTTGGTGAGTGTGGGATAGCATTTCCTCTAATCCCGATGGTATAGTTATACCGCTATTGGCGGTCGTCAGAGCCCCTTTAGTGGGAACAGGATGTACCACGAGAAGGCGGGGTTGACATTTGTCAAGGAGAGGCTGTGATGTTACGCATCACCTGACGTTACATAATACCATATTGTGATAATACCATGTGCGAATAAAAACAACATCCACACATTGTAATAATACCATATGTTCTACATATGTATATATATAAATAAGATCAGGTGCCCTGAAAAACGTGACGGCCCAGGGCCTCCAGAAGTGTTAAGACGGCACTGGGTGCGGGTGGGGGTTAGATTAAATGGTATGTGGTTTTGAATGCGTAAAATGAAGTACATAATATTTCAACACTTTTGAGATTTAATCTCCACTTCCAGTTTTAGTTATACATTTTTTTTTCTTAGTAATAATAATAATATGAAAAAGGGCTACTAGCGTTTTGTTCTCTGCTTTGATATTACTTGAGCGCCCCATCTGACACAATAGTTGCCCGCTCACGAAACACCTTTGTCGCGCCCCTGCATACATCACTACTGCAGACCTAAAACATCTCTTAAACTTACTAATTATGCAAACTTATCGCTGCGGGTTATTATTGTATGCATACGTACGATTTAGAATTTGTCCCTCACTTTCCACACACACACACACACGCGCACACACATACACAAACGCTTTTTAACGCTTTCCAACCGTAGGTTGAAGAAGCGTATATGCTCCAGCTTTGTCAGTCTGTCCGTTCGCACGATAACTCGCGTAAAAATGGTTCGATTTCGATGAAATTTTAGTATGTGGTAGGGAACAACCTGCGGACGAACCCTATTGAAAATGGGCGAAATGAGGTCAAAGGTCAGGACATAGGAGCGGGATTTATTCCATTTCCCTTATGCGTCATAACTTGCGTAAAAATGGTTCTATTGCGACAAAACTTTAGTATGTTGTTCCGAAGGTATACTGAACCAATTCTGTTGAATGTCATTGAAATGGGGGTCAAAGGTCAGAGCACAGGAGCGAGATTTATTCCACAGCCATTATCCTCATAACTTGAGTAATGGTTTCTAGTATGTTGAGAAGTGTATCATTATCAATGCATTGCATGATATTACTAACTTGTTATGAATAGTCGGCTTCACTGCGAATGAGTCTTGGGATTATCTGCAGAAAATAATTCCTTCATTCTTTCGATGTTTGTTCGGTTTCAGTCCTGGACGTGGCATACGTTATGAGCTTGTCTTACTTTCCTAGAATCAGTGGCCCTAAATTAGAGGTTTGTAGCCTTTTGAACTGCCCAAGGTGGTCATTAAAGCCCGAAACGAAGATAAAGAAAAACAAACATCTTTAACTGCGCATTGCTCGTTTCTGGTTTAAAACTATAAACACCGGTCACTAAATTAGAAACCTTAATGAGTTTGTATATAAAGGAAGTATGTTTGACAGAGAGAACAAATTAGATGGCGAAATGTGTAGGCGAGTTAATTCTTCTTTGAAAGTCATAGCTGCCGTAGGAGGATTTCACAGGAATGATGGATTCTCAAAAGAGTCCCGAATGGCTGTGCATAAAAGTGTAATTGTTCCCACTCTGATGTACTGCAGTGAAACCAAACCTGGGTACTGCAGATAGACATAGGAGTCGTCTGTGTGCTGGGGAGATGCGTTACTTACGGGAGGGGGCCATATTGAAAGAATGAGGTGCTGACTAAGAGAATTTTTTTAGCCCAAGTGGCAGGAAAGAAAGGTAGGGGAAGGCCAAGGAAATCATGGGAGGACCATATTCAGGAATGTCTGATTGAGAAAACGATTATGAGTATGAAGTACAAAAGGTTTGGTGTGCGGCGTGTGATGGATGATAATGAAGCTCGAGCTGTGTGCCGAAATCGCTGTAAATGGAGACATTTGATACACCAACAGTAAATGAATTTTAGTTCTATCAGTTAAATGTGTACTTGGCACATGGTCTTTCTTTGACGAGCTAACCATACAGGAGAAAAGTTTAACGATATGTATGTATGTATGTAGGTGTACGTATATGCCACGCAGCGTATATGCAAAATACGTGGCCACGTGCATCACCACGTGATCTAGGCAACTATTGAAGATTGCTGCTCCTCAGTAGTGTTGAGCGCTGTGGGGAAAACAAAGGATCTTTCGGAGTTCGATGAAGGGCTTATTGTGGGTACCCATCTGGCTAGAGCGACGAGTGAAAAAAACTGCAGAACTGACCAGTTTCTCAAAAGGTTAGATATCTCGGGTCTTTAATCAATGGAAAAATGACCCACATTCAGTGGCGTACCGAAAAACGAAAAAACTCGAGGGCCCACGCAAAAAATGCTTTCGCGGCCCTTTTGCGAAAATCCATTAGCTATTAACTAGGCTTTACGGTTTTAATAATCAAATTCTTAGGAGCCTACTAGTATTTTTTGTAAAATCAAAATTATTTCAATTTATTGCATGAAACACAATTGTGTGCGTTATAATTAAAATAACTGCCCTGGTTATCGATACAAAATACTGCAGAATGTACATTGACCTGCTGCCTAGGGAACGGGTCGTCAAAGATTTCAACGTTCCGAGAAACTTCTCTATGAGAGAGGCTTGGATGAGCATTCACTCGACGGGTGTGGACTGCAAGAGAAGGGACTTTAGGTGACGGTCCTTCCAACCAGGAGTACGCAGCTTCGATGGGGTGGCATCTCTTCCGATAGGTGCCTTTCGTGTGCGGGCATTAAGGACAGGTTCCATTTCGTTTGGGCCTGCCCCATGGCGCACCAGGTTTGGCAGGGAATCTGGACTTGGGCTTGGCACAAAAGGCTTGACTCCCTCCTGTTTCACCCGGCTAATTATTTTATCTACATCCTGCCCCGGCGGCGGGCACATAGGTCTGGAGGATGATTATCACCGAGGTCTGTTATAAGATGTGGAGGGACAGGAACAGGGTTCTTCATTCCTGGACGGCTAACTCGGGTTTCTTTCCGACAACGGTCATCCTTCAAATCAAGTGTGAGCTCCGAGACAGGGCGAAAGTGGACGCATGCACTTTGACCGACCGAGCCTTTAGATGTTGGTGGGGGACTTGGCCTCGGATTGTTACGGGGACCAAGAACAACTACACCTTTCATTGGGGTAACTTACCCCCTTAGTTTCGGCCCTTGAAACCCGAGGGATCTCTCCGGGGGTGTTGGGCTTTTTCTAGTGTTATGTTTTTGTGACTTGTGTTTGTTGCTTTGATGGAGGGTGTGGAGTTTAGCCTACGACACCTTCATCGGTAGTTTAATTTGTCTTGTCTCCGGTCGAGGTTGGCGGTGCAGGCCGCCGACCGAGACGGCAGGAGGTTGTGTGAGTCGGGGGGGGGGGGTTGGTTCTGTCTCTGCTCTTTCTCTTTTGATGTAGTGTGAATGGATGGTGTCTAAAGGGAGGGTGTTGTGTATTTGCTGCTTGTAGTGGGCCGGTTCCGTGTGGATGTGGGCCAAGGAGGCACCTGCCATGGGTCATGTGAGTGCCTTGGTGCACCTGTCGGCCCGGTGTCCTCTCTGTCAGTCTCCCGTCCGGGTCGCTATCACTTGGTCACCTCTGAAGGGGACTTTTGTCCGCCTACATGAACGTTCCGGGTGTACCTTCGGGTTGCACCCGCCGTTCTAGGTGACCTCGCCTCCAATTTGTGTGCGGGTCCTTTCGAGTTATTCGGAGGATCTGTATGACTGGGGTGGCTGTCTGGTGTTGCTTGTTGGGCCGTGGTAGGTGTATGTGTAAACATCTGTGAACCATGTCCAGGTGTTTACCTGCAGCGTGGGGAACCGCGTGAAGATGTTGCGTTGCAACAAAGTTCGTGTATGGGGAGGGGATGTCGTGCGAGAGCACATTAGAGTGCTCCCCTCTCCCAACCCTCATGATTTGGGGGTCCTATACGAAGACAAATGCTTACGTCAAAATTAATCATGTCATGCAAAATTTAATAATTTTGAAGAACTAAGGCCTGCTTTTTGAAATGCTTCACGACTGCACACACAAAACATGCAGCTGCCGTGTGAGAGTGTCTAATGACTTTTCCGATTTATGCGAAATGTCACAACATGAGTAAGCAAATAGCTAAGTAACGATTAAGAACTGTAGCACAAGAAAACGTAGAACTACTTAAATTACTTTGGAAAATAAAAAAACACACTGAAGATAATACCACAATGTTTTGCACATAGTAAAAAAGCTCTTTTGACTCTGTTATAAAAAAACAAGTTAGTAAAATCATGCAATGCATTGATTATGATACGCTTTCCAATATACTAGAAATCATTACTCAAGCTATTACTCAAGTTATGGGGAAAATGACTGTGGAATAAATCTCACCCCTGTGCCCTGACCTTTGATCCATTTGGATGTTATTCAACAGAACTGGTTCAGTATATCTCCGAAATAACATGATAAAGTTTTGTCGCAATCGAAGCAATTTTACGTAAGTTATGATGCATAAGCGCTATGGAATAGATCCCTCTCCTGTGTCCTAACCTTTCACCCCATTTCACCCATTTTCAATAGGATTCGTCCCCAGATAGGGCCCTACAACATACCTACATTTCATCCAAATCGAAACATTTTTACATAAGTTATGACTTATAATGGCGATGGAAGTGATTCCGTTCCTATGTCCTGACCTTTGACCTCCATTTCGCCAATTTTCAATAGGGTTTGTCCTCAGGTGGTCTCCTACCACATACTAAAATTTAATCGAAATCCAACTTTTTTTTACGTTAGTTATGACGCATAAGAGCAGTGGAATGGATCTCGCTCTTATGTCCTGACCTTTGACCCCATTTCGTTCACTTTCGATAGGGTTCCTTCCCAGGTGTACCCCTACCACATACTAAAATTTCATCGAAATCGAACGATTTTTACGCAAGTTACGTAATGAGGCAGATGGGAATTGCGACCATCAGCTACCAAGGTGTGACGTCATAAAACTTTAATAGGATCCACAAACAACGCGTGACGTAATGAGATAGATGGCATGACTGCGCGCCAACATCTAATAGAGCGACGCCATGACACCACACTACAAGCTTGGTAATTCGGGATGGTAATTTAACCCACAAAACAAATTTTCTTAAAGTCGAGATCAAGCTAAATCGATTTCTAGTACCAGAAAACGGTAGGTTAACGACTTTCATCAAAATCCTTAGAGCCGTTTTCAAAATAAAATTTACATACATACAAGAATTACTCCTTTAAGGTGAACGTCAAGTAATTTTGCTTCCTGTACTTCGAATGGAAAAATTTCTGTACACATTTTCTTCCCAATTAATGCGTTCCCAAGGATGAAATTTTGAACATCGATTAACATATCTTCATTTTATAACTTGGAATACTTAATATTTTCTAAAACATAAATATAATTATGCAATCCAACATTTTTTTGTCTGCTGACGTCATGAAAATACAGGTCGCGCCATCTTTTTTCTGGACAATTAATGCATTCATAAGGATGAAAATTTGAACATCGATTAAAATAGCTTCATTTTATAACTTGGAATACTTGATATTTTCTAAAACATAACCATATTTATGCAATCCAACATTTGTTTGTCTACTGACGTCATCAAAGTACAGGTCGCGTCATTCCTTTTTCTGGTTTCAACACCACCAAAGGAAAAGTTATTGATTTTTAATATAATTATGGTTATGTTTTAGAAAATATTAAGTATTCCAAGTTAAAGTTATTTTAATCGATGTTCAAATTTTCATCCTTGGGAACACATTAATTGTGAAGGAAATGTGTACAAAAGTTTTTCCATTGGAAGTATAGGAAACAAAATTACTTTACGTTCACCTTAATAATATGGGATAAGAGCGATGGAATGGATCGCAATCCTATGTACTGACCTTTGACCCCATTTCGTCCACATTCAATAGGGTTCGTCCCCAGGTTGTCCCCTACCACATACTGAAATTTCATCGAAATCGAACCATTTTTACGCACGTTATGACGCATAAGGGCAACGGAATGCATTCCGCTCTTATGTTCTGACCTTTGACCCCACGTCACCCATTTTGAATAAGATTCGTCCCCAGGCGGTCCCCTACCACGTAGTAAAATTTCATTGAAATCGAACCATATTTACGCAAGTTATGTCGCATAAGGGCAATGGAATGATCCCGCTCCTACGCCCTGACCTTTGACCCCATTTGTCCCATTTTCAATAGGGTTCGTCCCCAGGTGGTCCCTACCACATAGTAAACTTTCATTGAAATCGAACCATTTTTACGCCAGTTATCGTGCGGACAGACGGACGGACAGGCGGACAAAGCTGGAGCATATACGTTTCTTCAGCCTACGGTTGGAAAGCGTAAAAAATGGCACATGTCTCTGATTTTTAGCTCCCGCGAAGACCTCTTAATTCATTATATTCGGAAGGATGCATAAAACACTGTAATACATAACATCGTATTCTTATTGGTGTAAAACTTCCGTTCATTGAACTGATATTTTTTTTCACGTTCTTTTGTTAACACACCTGTTAAGGGCTGTGAACTTGAGGCCCCTTCCAACTGCAAGGGCTACTACAAGGGGCCTCAAATTCTTCTCAATAGCTCCTTTGCCGTCATCCGGTTTTTATGAACTAAAGGAACGAAAATTATTTTTAAAGATTGTACGTATTTACGGAGAAAAAAATGCTTTTCTTCTTAATACTTCATTCAAAGCTGACTTAATTCTTGGATATTTCTTTAACCAGCTTTATACAAAGTTTACGTGAAAAAAGTTGTAAAATATTTTTGCTCAGGCTAGAGGCCTTTTTAACCATGATCCCCCGCACTGCGGGTGTTGCGGGGCTATCAGAACGCCCCTGCCCACATTGCTTGGCTGAGCGACATAACTGGGACGCGACGACAATCTGTGAGGAACGAGATCGCCATCGTCTGAGAAAGCTTGTACGGAGAAACAGGACTTCTTGTGTGCAGCAGTTGACTAATGTATTCAATGAAGGCTGTTCCCGATCCATACCTCGGAGAACTATGCCCAAGGAATTGAATAGGATCGGTTTTGGCAGTCGCATACCTATATGGTAGCCACTGATTTCTGCGAAGAACCGGAACGTTTGTTTACAGTGGTGCCAGGAACACGATGACTGGATTGTGGATGACTGTAGAAAAGTCATGTAGTCGGACGAGTCGCGGTGTACCTTGTTCTGCATCAACGGTAGGCAAAAAGTATGAAGGGAGCCCCATAAAGCGATAGACCCAGCTTGCCTTGTAAACACAACTCAAAGTTCTGGAGGTGGTGTCATAGTGTGGGGCACGTTATGTTGATATGGAACGGGTACCCTGGTATCAACTCTAAGTTCTGGAGGTGGTGTCATGGTGTGGGGGCACGATCTTTTGGTATAGAACGAGTCCCCTGGTATTAACTCGAAGTTGTGGAGGTCATGTCATGGTGTGAGGCACGTTCTGTTGGCATTGAACGGGTCCCCTGGTATTAACTCTAAGTTCTGGAGGTGATGTCATGCTGTGAGGCACGTTCTGTTGGTATAGAACGGGTCCCCTGGTATTAACTCGAAGATCTGGAGATGGTGTCATTGTGTGGGGCACGTTCTGTTGGTGTAGAACGGGTCCCCTGGTATTAACTCTAAGTTCTGGAGGTGATGTCATGGTGTGAGGCGCGTTCTGTTGGTATAGAACGGGTCCCCTGGTATTAACTCTAAATTCTGGAGGTGATGTCATGGTGTGAGGCACGTTCTGTTGGTATAGAACGGGTCCATTGGTATTAATTCTAAGTTCTGGAGGTGGTGTCATGGTGCGGGGCACGATCTGTTGGTACAGAACGGGTCCCCTGGTATTAACTCCAAGTTCTGGAGGTGGTGTCATGGTGTGGGGCACGTTCTGTTGGTATAGAACGGGTTCCCTGGTATTAACTCCAAGTTCTGGAGGTGGTGTCATGGTGTAGGTCACGTTATGTTGGTATAGAACGGGTCCCCTGGTATTAACTCGAAGTTCTGGAGGTCATGTCATGGTGTGAGGCCCGTTCTGTTGGTATAGAACGAGTCCCCTGGTATTAACTCGAAGTTGTGGAGGTGATGTCATGGTGTGGAGCACGTTCTGTTGGTATAGAACGGGTCCCCTGGTATTAACTCAAAGTTCCGGAGGTGGTGTCATGGTGTGTGGCACGTTCTGCTGGTATAGAACGGGTGCCCTGGTATTGCTAGACGATCGGGTGCCCTCCAAGGATTATCTGAACATTGTTGCACATCAAGTCCGTGCTGCAATGTTGACTTTATATCCAGCAGGTGACGGTTGTTTCATGGGCGACAATGTTACTGTCCATCGCACAAGATGTGTCTAGTATTTGTTCATCGAGCATGTCAGATGCCTCCACCATCTCCCCGGGCCACCACAAAGCCAGTAGCTGAACCTCATTGATAATGTATGGTACATGTTTGGAAAAACAGACCGGGAGCAACGTCCTTTTTTTCCAAAATCTGAGCCAGTTAAGTTTATTTTCTGCGATAGATGGCGTAAAAAAGCACTCCTTGGGCGTGGCTTTTACGTCTTGAGGGACTGTCGCAGAAGTTGGCGTCATCGAATCATTGCAGACCTCGCCATATTCAGAATGGAAGCCGTCTCTCGTTGGCTCCACAATGAAAATACTAAATACGCGCTGTTAACGTTTTAACCAACGACGCTATTTGGGGGTGGAGTTTAGCATGTAGGCGGAGTTTCTGTAGCTCAAATTCAGAGGTTCTCTGCGAATGTACACATTTTCTCTTCAAAAAATGAACGTACAGTAGGATTTAAGATAATTTATAGGAGACAAGATTCCAATCTCACTTTTGGCTTCATTTAATTATTTCTGTTTGGCCTAGTAATTAAAAAAATTCAGACAGAAATGAGAGATTTCGTTTCTTGCAGACATAAATACTGCTAAGCTAACTTATCACGCCACCTAGCGCCCAGATTGGAATACTTCCGAGTCAGATAAATTGAATTTAAAAAAACATTCTAACAATTTTTTCGGAAGAATAACTATGGCAGGTATTAGCTATAGGTCGTTTTTATTTGTGCTCAAAATTTGAAACACTACAAAGTAATAGTCTTCGAGAAAATGCGTACAAAAGAATTTACATTGTAGATATGGGATAGAATTTCTCTTACACTCATTCAAAGACAGCCTTAGAAGACTGTCTGGTGAAAGCCTGGTATGCTGTAGACGTAGATGCACTCTAACACCTTGTAGAATCTATGCCAAACCCCTTACGGGATGTAATTCGTAGTAAAGGTGGGTCCAATCCGGTATTTCATAAAAAAAATTCTAATTCAGAGGTCGGTATGTGTATATGAAAGCTAAAAATGTTGGGTGTTAAACAGTGGCGCCCATATGAGTGCTAGGGGGGGGGTAGGGTGCTAAGAAAAATCATTACCTCCTTCAAGGCTGTCAAACAATTCGGTAAACGTACAAGATACTAAAATACAACAAAAATAATTGATACAATCAATCATTAATATCTTATCATTTTTAAAAATGCTTTAAAAAAAGGTTTTGTCTATTTCAGTGTTTTAAATTTATCAAAAATTTGGCTATACCAACGGCTAGAGGGGGGGGGGGGGTTCGAGCCCCTCCCTGCCCCCTCTTATGGGCGCCCTTGGTGTTAAAGGAAGACGTTGTGACCAAAGATGCAAACGGGTCAGCGGGTGGACAATTTCTTGCTGGTCAAACGGGTAGGGTCAAGGCGTTGCTGAACCGATTTCGACCCGGTTTTATTTCCATTTTATTTTTGAAAAGGAAAGAAAAAAATATTTCAAAGAAAAATGCGTACTGTGCAATTTTGTGCTCGATGCTGGTGCCAGCAGTGTGAAAAATGATTTGTCGTGCAAAAAATATTGCCGCCTCTTTCTTAAAGCAAAGAAGATTTGCACCGACCGACGATACCATATCGTAGAACGATACTTTCTTTGCGTTTGTTTTCAGTGCGATTGTCCGGAGCACAGTGTATGATAGTCAGGTGGTACGGTTCTTGAAATAAAAATCGCCCGTTAATGTCACTTGTCACCAGATGGCGCGACTAACGTGTGGGCCGATGACTAGACACAACCTGTGTTTTCTTGTGGGAAGAAGGGGCAGAAGTATTCGTGTTTTAAGAATGTTGTTTTGCTTGGAATTCAGAAATCAAAGCCTGAAACGCTTCGTAAACATACACTTTTGTGTCTACCAGGTGGGATGTCCAGGGCCGGGTAAAAGTGGGGGGGGGGGGTATAGCCTTGGGGCCTACCATGCGCCCACGGGACTTGGTTGGGCAAGAGAGAGAGGTTTTTTTTTTTTTTTTTAAATAATTATACTTTTGTCTCATATGACTTTTTTCACTTGGTCAGAATCAGAGGCTAGAAGACGAATAGATTTCAAGGCAGTGACTCATCAAGGGTAAAGGTTTTGTGTCACTTTGTACAGCTGGGTCGAGGAGACAGTTTCAGTTTTTTCACAACCATCTACCAACCCTCCCAATTTGCACTTGGAACCGTTAGTGGTGAGAATCCACTGGACATTACATAACAAAAACGATGCAGCAGTGGCGGCGGAACCGCCCGGGCCCGGTCAATTATTTCAGCTAAGATTTTTATTTTTAACATTTTTTTATTTGGTATATGTGCGATTGTTGTGATGTGCCTTAGAAAGTTCCTCTAGGTAAGTCGTTGGGTGGTCCTAATTCCCAACAAAGCTCCTTAGCATTGTTTTTCTTCTGTCTGTTCCGGGAAGCGGGAAGGTAGATGGTTGCACCACGATTCGAAATTTCGGGCCCGGTCAATGAACTACACATTCCGCCGCCCCTGCGATGCACTAAGAATAGCACGCAATACTAAATCATCAGGAAATCGAAGACAAAATCTAGAAATGTTTAGGTTTTAACTCATGTGCTTGTGAGAAGAGTGAAAAATACAGTGACTTATTCTGAAAACTCTGCAGATAATTTAGTAGTTACGGTTTCGTGTTTTAACGGATTTCATGACAATTCCCCGTTACAAGTTCATTGAGGGCCCACTCAGATGCCCATTAAGGCATTATCCAGTCCTGGGGATGTCGTGAATTATAGCGACATATATATGCATATTTATGTTTGATAATCCCACTGATTAGTAGACACGCATTGAATTTCATGTTTCCACACCTTTATGCAGGATAATTTCAATTTTCATATGTAGAACAGCAAGTTTAAAGAGTCCGCCAATAATTTTTTCCATCGTGAAATAGCTTTTCTTAATTAGAAAAACAAAACAAAAAGAAATGTTTATCTATGTGCGATTGCTGTGATTACAGTGGTTTCATGAAGGTCGACATTTACACATAAAAAAATGGCGGCGCGCGTCTATAACGTAAAGAACTGAAACTGCCATAGTTCTGTTAATTTCAAAGCATAAATTAGTAATTGTTTTTTATCTGTTGGAGCTCTAAAATTTGATACACGTTCTTTACATGTCGAATAATCTTTCGGATAGTTCGATACAAAACGCTTTCGCTCCCTTATCAAAAACGTAAGAATTGAACTGATCCTAGTCTGAAACACAGCTGCGCTATAAATTTTAATCTCCTTCTAAATTAAAAAAAAAAAAAAAGATGACGTGCTTTAATTTCTGTAGAAAAACTTCAGCTTTCCTAAAATTTCAATACCACACAACTACACAATGAAATTAATAAAAAATACTTGTGATAAACACAGAGTTAGCACTGATGAAATCATAAACGCTATGTATTCCTATGATGATTAAGGAAACAAATCGGCCCACAATTCCTGCACGCCCCCTGGTGAGCTATGACATTAGTGATCCATTTTTCTAACTGTTAACTCTATGGGGAGTTGTATCACCTAACTATTGTACACCGTGGTCCGGAGCAAGATAATGGCAAACGCCTGTCGCCTTCTTTTCTGGTGATTCATTCTTTCACACCCCCGCGTCACATTGTAAGACTGAAAGTTACTTTTCACGTCGCATCTTTTGCATTGAGCATTCAGAGGTTGTCGTTTGACGTGCTAACATCCCGTTCCATTGCATGTCGTGTCGGAATTAATGCTTTATTTGTTGAAATGGATGAATTTAATATTAAGGAGATTGAAAAACGAGTCAAGGCCAACAAATATGTTCTTGTTAAAAACAAAAAGGGGAATAGTGAATGCTGGAAGCTGTTTCGTCTCATTAAGAAACCAGAATATGTTTCACAGCAACACCAACTTTCACATATTCTGAAACTTGATACGTTATCAAGAAAACAGCAAAAACTGAAATGAAACATACAAGTTACTTAATTCAAAAATTTTGACTGTAGCAGCATTAAAATTAAATGGAACAGCCTCAACATTACTGCGGAGGGACTCTTTGACTCTCGCACATGTGTAAAACAATTACGTTATATGAAGGACGACAGTTTCAACACTTTCTGTGAGTGAGTAAATTATACGCTTCCGTAATATTTTTATATGATTTCTATATAACCTACGATGCCCACTGCGGGGAGACTTTTTGAACGTCCTGTGTATATACTGTATGATTGAAAATGTTTCTTACTTTCGAGTGATTACACTAGCCAACAACGGTCCTGGCCGTCCCGGTGGCGCAGTGGTCTAAGTGATGGCCTCTGATCATTCGTCCGAAAGGGGTCCGGGTTTGAATCCCGGTGAGGCATGGATGTTGTGTTTGTCTTACGGCACTGGCTCTCTCCCTTCCCTGGAACCAGTGACCCTAAATTAGGGACGGGCGACTGCTTATAGCCCCCAAAAACCGGTTCTGCGGTAAACGCGAAAGTATGTGATTCGTGTGGAAATCTGTGTCCTGAATCCGAAAATGACGTTAGTTTTGGTCCATCACATCTAGTTGTTTCGCAATATTGTGTTTTTCGTATACGTGAATTGACGTATCCACATTGTATGTAATGTAGAGCCATCTCATCACAATCGCATTTAAATATCCACAAAGAACTTGACTTAAACCTAGGAAATGCTATATTACTATGAGAAATGCCACTTGTCAACGAATGTTACAGCGTTCTTCTGCGTTTCGTTATTGTTTACGTTTTCAGACGCCGCTGCATTGCATCAGAGCCGTCGGCGCGACATTAGGCGACGCGCAGCCGGTTGTTTATTGTATCCCTAGGAGTTTCTGTTTAAAGAATCCTTACATTCCCTCACTGAATATCCTATCAGTTGAGCAGAAGGCAGGCATCCTTATGCATATGCTGTCCTATATTGGAAGAGTTAAAGTAAAACGTGAGTTTGTAAGTATGGCTAGTGCGTCGGGACTGTGTAGAAGACAGTGTGTGCGAAGTCCTCAGCAATTTTGTTACATTTGTGGATGTTATGTGTTTGATGGTAAGGTACGTAAACTAAGTAAACTAGATTCATTCGTGAAGAAACTGTACTTTGCGTACTTCAAAGTGATAGCCGGCGACCAAGATAAATCGTTTGCGCCTCGCGTTGCTTGTTACAGTTATGTCAAGGGACTGCGGTACTGGTACAAAGGAAAACGGTAGGTAATGCCGTTTGCAATTCCAATCATATGGTGCGAACAGAAGAACCACCACGATGACTGTTATTTCTGTATGTGCATTGTTGCTGGTTATAACAAAAAGAATCAGAAAGGAATAAATACCCAAATCTGCCATCAGCCATACGGCCTGTTCCTCGTGGACTTGACTTACCAATACCTACACCACCAGCTAACTTGAGTGATGAATCTGAAAGCAGTACTGAGGACATAAGTTTCGAACCAGAATAATTTGACCATTCGCTAAAAATGTTTACTCAACCCGAGTTGAATAACTTGATGAGAGAACTGGGGCTCACGAAGGAAAAGAGTGAATTAATAGGCTCAAGACTTTATGAGAAAAACCTGCTGGCACCTGGAGTTACATCTTCTTGGTACAGGAATCGTGACAAGTGTTTTCGGAAGTACTACTCAAAGGAAGATGATTTGTTTTTTTTGTACGGACATCCGTGATCTTATTCTTCAGCTGGGACAGGAAATCTATCAACCTAGTTCCTGGCGCCTTTTCATTGACTTTCCCAAAAGAAACCTCAAGGCGGTTTTTCTTCATAACGGGAACAAATTCAATGCTGCCCCACTTGCTCATTCCATAAAATTGTCAGAATCATACGAACATTAAAGTTAGTGCTAGAAAAAATTAAATTCCATGAACGTGAATGACAAATATGTGGTGACTTGAAAGTCTTGAAATATATTGTTAGGACAGCAGAGAGGATATACAAAATGTCCCTGTTTTCTTTGTGAGTGGGATAGCAGAGCCAGGGACAAACATTGGGATACTGCATATTGGCCTGAGAGGAAGCAACTGACAACAGGTTCCAGAATGTCATTGATGAAAGTCTAGTTGATCGAGAGAAAATTTTCCCTCCGTTACACATAAAACTTGACATTATGAAAAAGTTTGTAAAGGCACTAGACAATAGTCGTCCGTGCTTCCACTACTTATGCACAACATTTCCTTCATTGTCACAAGCTAAAATCACTGAGGGAATATTTGATGGCCCGCAAATTCGTAAACTGATGATGGATAACAATTTCACCTGTACAATGATCGAAACTGAAGAAGAGGCGTGGAACGCTTTCAAAGAAGTGGTGAAACATTTTCTTGGAAACGTAAAGGATCCGTCGTACTAGACAATGTACAAAATATGTTGGACAAATTCAAATTGCTTGGTTGTAATATGAGCCTAAAATTTCATTTCTTAAGTGCACATCTCGATTACTTCCCTCCGAATTTGGGAGCTTTGAGTGAAGAGCAAGGTAAAAGGTTCCACCAGGACTTAAAACAGGCAGAGCGACGTTATCAAGGACGTTTGGATGGGCGTATGATGGCCGATTACTGTTGGTCTATTGCACGTAAGAATCCTTCCAGAGAAAACTCAAGGGCATCGCGAGCACTGAGCTTCCATGGCAAGAGAAGAAAACGAACTGCCGACTAACATTAAGGAATGTAATTAGGTAAGTTTTCAACTCTTGTGCACATTTTTATTTTTATGTAGTTTTGTTCTAATTATTCCCTTTCACTTTTAAAGGTTGTTCTTGCTTATGTTTAGTTTTAAAAATAGTTAAATATGCATGCTATATATATATGCAAAGACATGAAACGTATCGCTTCGGTCAACAGAAATTGATGAAATTACATTATACCATATTGCCAAGGAACCCGATGTGATACAGCAGAACCGAATGCATTTTTGAATTCAGCGTACAAAGATTAGTAAAAGTCACATATTCAAGTTCATACCGCAGAAAAAAGTTTTCATTTGCAGGCTAGTGTTATGTATTATAATTATACATGATTATGTACAATTATAAATTGAATTTCGAATTTATAGTCCAAAGTAGATTTTCCGGGTCGGGTCTAATTATGTGTCGTTCGGATCCAAAATTTTTGACTCGTTTCCAACCCTGGTTATGACAGACTGTTTTCTTTAACGTTCGCTGCGGCGACATTTTTCGACGATTTTTTCGTAGTACGTTTACGACCCACCGACTGGTTCGTAACTGTTTCAATACAGTGCTGTACAACACACCGGTGGGTCGTTTAAAGATACATACTTGAAGTGACTGATGTCACTACAGCTTTATGTATATAAACTTTTTTTCCTTTTCTGAAAAATATATAAGTTAACGCGTTACGACCCACGGGTGGGTCGTAACGCGGCACTTTTAATATCCCATGAGCTTCATGCACTGCAGTTATCAGAAACAGAATTTTGAGTCTAATAGGAAATCAATGGATATTAAGTTTGGCACTTTAAATACCTGTATCCCATTTGTACCTGCACTGCAGTTATCAGAAACAGAAGCATACGAATTAAATGCAAAAGATCCGGTTTGAAAATGGAAAAGTAGGTACTGCAGGTGTTTGAGTAAGAGTATCATTGAAACTTGTTATTGCTTTTTCAATAGCTAGTTTTATGCAGATTTAAGGAATAGAAAAGGTGAGAATACTGGATAATTATCAGTATTACACCATGGCAGCAGAAAGTAATGAGAAAATGTTGTTGCAATACAATAAAAATTACTTTTAACACTATTAAATAAGAAAAAAATAGTGTGATATTCTCAAATTTCTTTACTTTTTCAGCCTAAATATTAATAACTCTTTTGGTTTAGGATGGCTTAGAGGAATTAGGGCCAAGAAAGAACTTGATTATCTTAAAAATAATTATCCTATGAAGAATATTTCTTTCTTCATTGATTATCTGACCACGAAGAAAAAAAACAATTAACAGCAAACACCCCCGATCATCAAGAAAGTTTCTACAAGCACTGGTCATCGAAACTCGAGGGGAAGGTGGGAAGGTTTCAACACAGATATGTTTCCTTGGCTGGAAGTAGCAAGAAAGCAATTTATAGCACAGCAGGCCAGTTAAGAATTCGCCTTAAACAATGAAAAGTGTGGGAAGCGTGAATACCTCCTTTACCAACCACTAAAAGAAAATCAAAATTATTTTAACCATTCCTTTCAAAATACGTATATCGATAAGAACTTGAAAATTCGGAATAACAGCAACAGCAAGAAAAAAATATGTTATTAATATGAGAAAGTAAAATATCAATTGACAGTACAAAGTAGTCACTTTAAGGATTGATTTATTCAGTCCGTGAAAACCAAAACAAAACTGAAAATCCAATTATATGTTTTTGGGGCCCCACGAACATTGAGGCCCTAAGCGCGCGCCTAGTACGCCTAGCGAAAAATCCGCCCCTGGGTATGAGCAAATACACGCAATTTATTGCACAAATGTGTACTTATATCAATACAGTTTGATGACGTCAGACAAAACAAAAACAAAAAAAGGCAAACTGGCGCACAGTGATAAAAAGTTAATGTCGAGTATGTTCGAAGAGTTCGCCATTGCCCACGATACACATTTGTATTCGTGAAAGCAACTCCGCATGCACATTCCTCAGCATGGAAGGTGTCACACTATTGCAAGCATCTGTAACATGATGACGTAGATCCAGCAGACTTGTAAGCGCTCTTGCATACACCTGATTTTTTACGTAACCCCAGAAATCCAAGCTCGCCATTCTCACACAACGTACGTAGACCTAAACTTCTGATCAGGGTACATCCTGCTACTGGTTTTTATATCGCAGGTACGATACAACGTCACAATCTGCATTTGCATACGGCTACATTTGCGAAATGTGAATATGCAGATTGGAATCGTCGCACATCGATTTCGGACATTTTAGGATATTCAGGCGCAATTTATCTTATCCATGTGAAACAAATTCTGTTTCTGATAACTGCAGTGCATGAAGCACATGGGATATTAAAAGTGCCAAACTTAATATCCATTGATTTCCTATTAGACTCAAAATTCTGTTTCTGATAACTGCAGTGCATGAAGCACATGGGATATTAAAAGTGCCAAACTTAATATCCATTGATTTCCTATTAGACTCAAAATTCTGTTTCTGATAACTGCAGTGCATGAAGCACATGGGATATTAAAAGTGCCAAACTTAATATCCATTGGTTTCCTATTAGACTCAAAATTCTGTTTCTGATAACTGCAGTGCATGAAGCACATGGGATATTAAAAGTGCCAAACTTAATATCCATTGATTTCCTATTAGCCTCAAAACTAATTTTTGAAATATCTCTGAAATCAAAAAGTTGATGTGCATGGACAGACAAAATTATTACACTAGCACTGTTTCTTACAGGATGTTCTAATAGTAGGAAGATATAATGACATCTTGAAAAGCGTAAAAACCTTTTTCTTGACTCCCTGCCCCCCCCTTTTATTTTGTTAATCTGATGGATGAAAGTTTCTGAGGCGATAAAAAGGGGGATGGGGCCCCTGAATCTTTTAGCGCCTAGGGCCCCAAAATATCTAAAGTCACCTCAGTGCTCATACCTATGCCTGTTCCCTTCAAACGTTCACACAAAAGGTCGCGCATCAATTTCGGATATTGTAGGGTATTCAGGCGACAATTTATCTCATCCATGTGAAACAAATATCGTTTTGTACTAAATAATTCATGCTCTACAACTTTGTGATTGAAAATTTTGCTCTATCTCTTTTCGTTTTCGATTTGCAATGGCTAACTTCCGCATTTCGCCACTAGGGGCGCTGCTATTGGTTGCATTCGATTTGGCGTAGTCGCTTTACTATTATACCGTTATCTCACTTGCATAACTGTACCTCTCTCCGTTCTCACGTTATACCAGGCTAAAGGGACTTTCCTATGCACGAAAAAATAGAAAAAAGAATGGAAATCTTGTGTTCTTTAAAAGATAACTGACTGCGTTTTCAATAGAAATATTATCGTTTATACACTTTTCTGAGGTATACATTTTTTTTTTAATATCTTCACGTTTGTTAGTGCACCGTTTAGTAAATGAGAAGTTTGTTATATCTATATCAAGTGACTCTAAAGTTTGGAGGCAGGAACGGGTGATTTTTAGCACGTCTTTTGTAAAAAAAGATCGTGCTTCTGTTATCGGTTTGTCAGTCCGTCCGTCCGTCTGTAGACACCATATCTCTGCAACTATTAGTCCGATTTGAAAAATTCTTTCTTTATTGGATAGAGTTTCCGGTGTGACATGTTTTTCATATAATTTCAAAATTTTCAAGTAATTCATAAACTTTCCGCAAGGGGCGTCAAAGTAAATTGCGTTTCTCCCGATATCTCTGCTTCTAAAACTCCGATTTGAAAAATTCTTTCTGCAGCAGATACAGTTCCTGATGGGAAATTCTTTGCATATAATTTTCAAATTCTGGTAAAAAATGGTTTGGCCACCAGGGGCGCAAGTTTTACTTTCCGCTTCTGATGTATTTGCAGCAAAATCTGGGCTTTTAAAATCTCGATTGAAAAAAAAATCGTTTGTGGACAGATACTACTCATGTCGACAAACCTTTTAGAAACATTTTCTTCTTAAAATTATGCATGGTTTCTACGCCAGGGGGCGTAGATGTATATCTTATTTTTGTCGATATCTCTACCTCTAGTAGCCCGATTTGAAAAATTCCTTCTTTGCTGGATAGTGTTTCCGATGCGAAATGTTTTTCCTATAAATTCAAAATTTTCAAGTAAATCATAGACTTTCCGCTAGGGGGCACAAAGGTAAATTCGTTATTTCCGTTCCTAAAACTCTGATTTGAAAAATTCTTCATGTATCGCATACAGCTCCTGATGGGAAATGTTTTTCATAGATTTTCTAATATTTGGTAAAGAATAGTTTTGCCACCAGGGTACATAAGTATTAATTTCTGATTCTGGTGTATTTGCAGCAAAATCTGAGCTCCTGAAAACTCGACTAAAATTTTTTTTCCTTGGACCGATATCGTTCACATCGGAAATTTTTTGAGAATACTTTCTTCCTAATATAATGCATGGTTTTCCCTCCAGGGGGCGTAGAGGCATATCTTGTATTTGTCCATGTCTCTGCTTCGAAGAGTCCGATTTGAAAAATTCTTTCTTTGTTAGAAAATTTTTGCGATGCGAAATATTTTTCATAAATAAATTTTCTTAACGCACAAGTCTGCAACCAGAGAGCGTTGCAGACTTGTGCGTCAACCATATAATACTCGTGCGTCGCGGAAGTTCTGGTTTCCGTTTACAGCAATATCGGCGGTATTAAAAACCTGATTGAAAAACTTCTTTCTTCCGTCAGATACTATTGTTTTCCATACCAGTTCCATTAACTTTGAATAGCTTTGATAAATTTTCGTCAGAACGGATTCAAAAAACGTGCTCATTACATCCGAAAATTCGGTGTCATCTTTCTTTCTTTTTTTTCCAAGTTGATATTATTCCACGAGTAGGCGTCCCATTATAAATATCAAAAATAGATATTTCACTTGCCTTTTTTATCACGTCTTTTGTAAAAACAGTACGTGTTTATAGTATCACTTTGTCCGTCCGTCCGTTCATCTGCGGACACCTTACCTCTGCAACTATTAGTCCGATTTTTAAAATTCTTTTGCATTGGAAAGCGAGAAATGTGAAAACGATGATCCTTGTTTTCCGCTTTTTTTTTATTTCAATGAATAACTTTGCCGCTAGAGGGCTTAAAAGCAGATGCTATCGAATTCAAAACACATTTTATTCTATGTATTTGCTTCAAAATATCCAGTTGAAAAAATCCTTTCTTCTTTTCGATGCCATTTACAACGAAAATTATTTTGGATACAGTTTCGTTTTCAAGTAATGCATATGTTTCCCGTTAGGTGGTGTAAAGTTAAATTGCAATTTCTTCGATATCTCTGCTTCTAAAAGTGCTATTTGAAAAATTCTTTTTGCATCGGATACAGCTTCTGGTAGGAAATGTTTTACACAGAATTTCCAACTTTTGGTGAAGAATGATTTGGCCATCAGGGGGCGTAATTCTATATTTCTGTTTCTGATGTGTTTGCAACAAAATCTGCTCTTCTGAAAACACGATTTAAAAAATCTTTCGTGGACCTATACCGCCTCACCTCGGAAAAGCTTTTGCGATAATACATTCTGCTTAAAATAGTATAGTTCTTCCGTCAGGGGCGTAGACGTATGTCTTATTTCTGTCGATATCTCTGCTTCTAAGAGTCCGATTTGAAAAATTCTTTTTTCGTCGAAGATTGTTTCTTGTGAGAAATGTTCTGCATATAATTTCAAATATTGCTTAATGTTCGTTTACAGCATGTTTGCAGCAATATCTGCGGGACTGAAGCTATCGTAAAGTAAAAAATTTAAAACTCAAAGAAATGTTTGTTTTAAGCTTAAGAAAAAGACCATATTATGGATTGAAAGTTCAGAGAGTGAGAGAGTAAAAAGTGTTAAAATCTGCAATTTTTTTTTCTGGGTTGAGGGCGCATGGGGATTCTTATAAAAACTTCCTCACAAAATGATAAAAAGAAAACTTCAACTAATCTGCGTAGCGATTAATAAAAATTGCTCTAAAATAAATTCGTATAAATAGTTTTTTTGCCCTTGATACATGTTTTAGTGTTTGATTTTCGATGCAGTATTATAACTGAAAAATTAGACTTTTTTAAAAAACTTTTATACTGCCTGGAATTCCTTTGTTTCAAATTTTCAGTACTGTTTTTTAAAATCACTGAACAACAACTCATATGTAGCTCGAAAACATCTTTGATGTAATTCTTTTTACTTTTTAAATGAACACCGAAAAATTTAAAGGGGTTATAGTATCCATCTAAAATCTAAATTTAAAAAAAAAAAAAATAATGAGTATCTGTAAGACGAAGGGCAATAACCCAGTTGAGGAATTGGAGATAAAAAAAAAAATCTTGTAAAGGCCTCGCACTGCAAAACATAAAATTAATAATAATAAATATAAAAAGTTATTTCCAAAACTGCTGGGCCCCGTGAAGGCGCGACTCCCCGGGTACCCCTATTGTCCAGCCGGGCCTGGATTTATTTCAAAAGCTAACTTGCTAACTTTGTTTACAGAAAATACATGTAGAAATAAGACCTGCGGGGGGGGGTACTCGTGTCTAATGTTACCACCGAAAGCAGTTTAAAAAACAAAAATGTGTTTACATATGAAACATTAATGCGATGGAAATTACCTGTGAGAAGCGGTGCATTCTATATTGGCCGTCGAACGATGACGCGCGCTAGTCTGCCTTGTGATTAGACATACAACAGAGTCATTGGCACGGTCAGATGTGTGTGTCACCACTTCCGACAGTGGTTACGAAGCTCTGCACCTTCTATCACTACGCTTGCGCTCGAAGCCGAAGAGCTCTAAGATAGTCTTTGGTTACAATGGGCCTTTTAGATTGTGACCCATACCCCTCCCCCTCCTTTGATTGGAATACTTTTCTCACATTTGTTTTACGATCTACCAACTGCATATGCACAATCTGCCACTGTTTTATTATTATTTTGCTGGTTATTATTTCCATCTTTAAGCTGTGTTTGGTACAACCAGAATTGAAAAACTTGTGAGAAAAAAAAATAAAAAAAAATAAAAAAAAATTGAGAAACGAAGGAAAATCTCATCTTTATCATCACACAAAACAATATGATGATAAAGTATTATAACTTCAACGACATTTTATTAACATGTATTAACTCTTATATTCCCTATTGTAGGAATCCAGTAAAATTATTGAAAAGGTCACGCCCACCATTTCCTTATTCTGCTGTGAAATAATGTTTAAATATTTTTCAACCTACAGGGCCATCCATATCCGGGGGTTTGTCTGGATGGCACCCGTCAGTGGTGCTTGTTGGTTATCGTATAATCTCTGTATTATTGCAAAATGTAAATTTCGAACAGAGTGTCACGTGCTAACACAAAGAATGGTCAAGCAGTTCGCACAAAGCTCGTTAGAGGTCAGAGCGGGCAAGCAAAATCACCCCCTTGGCTACGCCTATGTTTAAAATCAAAAGTAGACAGTATTCATAACCAGCAGGCTGGCGGCTCGATCAGGATTTTCGTTGAACAGGCATCACTCCTTATTTTTAAATGATGCCTGAAAACGATTTAATTAATTATGATATAATTATAATTTTACTCACTTCCATTCAAATTGTAAAGGTAGTCATTTGATAAGTTCCTATTTCTAGAATATCTTTTTTTAACTGATGAATTTTACTTTATTTGTGAAGTTGATAAATACTTGACTATTTTTGTTTCAAATTTCAGAAAAACCAGACACTCTGAATAGGAAGCTCGGGTGGGGCTCAGCGAATACTTATGGAGCTGATTGGCAGTGTCATAACGAGTTTCATAAGTACCCTCTGAAGCGGCATTTCACAGAAACTTAGTGGATATTGTTTCTTTGCAGGATACTGCGCACAGAAGCAGGTAGAGAATATTTTTGTACTCATCTTCTTTTTAAAATGTTATCAAAGCTTAATATACAATCAAGATTTCCATTTCTAGAGGATATGACGCCTTTATAATATTTTCCCACTGTTTTTCTAGATAAATATGAGGATAATATTAAATAATTCTGGTTCAGATTTCGGAACCAAATAGTTATGTGGATTTCTTTAGAATCTTTGTAAATGTTTTTTAAATCGCTGAACGAGGGGAGAGCATTATTTTTTTCATTATGAATTTTTCTTAATTTATGTGATCTTCAAGTATTTAAAGAAATCCAGGAGGTTTTTTTGCTTAATTTTAACCCAACTCATACACTGGCATTCTTAAAAATTTCGTTAGAGAAGATTCCCCAATACTATTTTTGGTATTAAAAAAAACAAAAAAAAAACGAGATACAGTGTAATTGTGGTCATTGTCCAACGTGGGATATTAAAAGTTTGCACATCTGCGGATGGTAATACAGTTATAAATTCAAAGAAAGTTTTTTTAACAAAGGGGTTGCCTTTTCTCGCCGGCCTCCGTTCGAATCCGCGTTGCGATTTGGACATTTCTGGTTTTCTCCATACCTCACAGACAATGGTAACCCTAAATTAGAGATGGGCAATGAGCAACCTTCGGTCGCAATGAAAGCTTTGTTTCGGTAATTCCACAGTACAAAAAATTGTCTTTATTGATAACTGATATAGAAAGAGAAAAAAATGATGGATTTTTTTAAAAGTGTACTAGGAATCCTTTAACATTTGCTTTTAAGCTCTTCGACTAAATGTCTTTGTTCTTTTTAAACGAAATAAGCACGTGTTAAAATTAAATTATGATGCGTAACCACGCCTCAATGTATCATAAAAAGTAATCGTTGACATAACCGGTGGCAGGATTTCTTAATGGGGTGGGTCAAAATATTGAAGAAGCAAATGAAAATACAAAAAAAAAAAAAAAAAAACCCTCAGAAAATATTAGGAAGCGATAAAAATTATCTCCGCTAATTAAAGTGCTTTTTCAATTATTCGTAAAATATATATATTTAAAGACATACAAATACGTATCTATTTAAAACTAAGCAGCCAAAAACAAAGATTCCTCATAGGGAAAGCTCAGGCCCGTGGGTCACCCCCACTGTGTACGCCACTGGACATATGCATTAATTAAATTTTAATGTATTATGTGTGCCATAGTACTTTATTGTCTAAATTTGTCTTTCCTACATCGAGTAGTTTTTTTTTTCCTTTTTACATCTGCGTACAAGAAAACAAATTGCAGTTGTTTTATTTCTTTTCACATGGGTAAAACACAACTAGAACTAGTTCATACAGACAGTCCAAAGTATCCACTTCATGCGCTTATACGTTACTTGTGGTCCTCCCTACCTACGCATGCCAGTGTTGCACAACTGGGAAAGGACACCGTGTTATCGTTCGAGAGGAATTGTCTTTTGTACAACTTTACTACCAGGGGGCGCTCGTATTTCAGCAAATTTGAAAGAGAGTGAGGGAGGTAATCCTTGGGAGGTAATGTCTCAGGCAAGGAAGCTGTGTTCAGTAGCTTCGCTTGTTAGTCCGGTTTTCTTTTTCGGTTTGGAAGTATAAGAATCAATATCTTAATATATGTGTTGTTTAAACTGCTAAGTAGAAGCAGTCAATATCGTTTTTGCTTTTATTTTTTAACGTGCTTCGAAGTCAGAGCAGTTACCGTTGTACCTTGTAGCACAGTGCAAATGGCCGCTAGGGTTCTCAGCAGTCGTGTTCTACGTTGAAGTTTTCCTGCTACCACATGTGGATATGAAGTGATTTCAAGTCGTTTTAAGAATGGGGAAATATTGCATAGTTTATGGATGCTGTAGCAGAACACCAGATCCTGATGTATCGTTTCACGTGCTTCCTCGAAATCCTGTGCTCAGGCTGAAATGGATTGCCAACATACCTCGAACACGGAAGATACTTGAGTTATCCTCCAAAGCTCATGTATGTTCCCTTCATTTTGAGGAGAGTAACTTTCGGTTCACGAAAAGGGGTGTGAGAACTCTGAACGATGGTGCAGCTCCGACAATTTTCAATTCACAGACACTAGCACTTCGTACAGTGAAGTCTCGCAAACGAACGTATGAGGCACATGAGAACTGGGTAAGCAATTTTACTTTTCACTTTTTTTGCTTTATTTGGGGGTGGGGGTGGGGTCTTATTATTTTACACTACTTCAGCGCCTCAAACATTTAAAATTCCATGTTTTCAGATCACTGTACCACAAACTGGATCATTGTCAGAAGGGAACTTATATTCTCGTACATACGATTGTTGTCATTGGTTGCGATGATAAATTTGGAGATGACTGTTTCGAGTGTTGGGTTGCGTTCTTCTTAACAACAGTCAATCAGTATAAAATGAATAATAATAAAGTCAAAGATGTCTCCACTCATTTTTGCAGAGCATCAAATTTCATGACCCCTCCCCCTCTCCTTTTTTTTTTAACCACTAGAGCTTGTTTTTTATTCATTGTGAAGTCAACAAAGTTTTGCAATATACACTCCACATCAATATCTGAGATCATTTTATTATTCCGAAAGCTCCCAACTCAACCTTTGCGGAGATATTTCCAAAGTTTATTTTTGACTTACTTAATTATTTTGGAATTGAGATATTGAATTTTAATAATTTTCATTTTTCATATTAAAAAGCTGTGACCAATTAACAGATGAAATTAACTTTTTCTTTTATTGAAAGAACTACCTGGTTCATTTCAACTGTATGCATTACTAGTTCTGTTCTGCCCTTAAATCCACCATTTCCCTCTGATGTATCTGTTATCATGTCAGCAGTCTACTTCTAACCTGCTTAAGAACCCCCTTTTTTTTATGCTATAAAAGATGTTGGGACTAAATACAGCATTCTATAGAACCAATTTTATTTTTTGGACAACATTGTGCTGGTGAAAATAGTTTTATACTGTTGATAAGAGATTTTTGTATCTTTTCTGATTATGTTGTCTGATTCCATATCAGACTCTTGTGTTTTAAAAATGAAATCTTGTTTTCTGTTCCCCCTTTGCCCCAGTGTCCTTCAATTAATAAGTTTGTGATTGAATCGTTGATTTAAATTACCTAACATGCTTCATTCTAGATTTTTCATTTTCTACTCAGTGACAAATTATGCATTTGGGGAATTTAAGCACAACCTAACATTTTTTTAGGATGTTAATCACATACTCCTGTAATAGAAAAAAAAAACACATTTTCACATTTTGTACATCCCATTTAGTATTATCAACAGAAAGTAACAAAGACTTACATAAACTGGCTTGTTTTTTATTTTGAACAAAAATAAGTAGAATATACTTGATGTACATTTGCATATAAAAATCATAGGGTAGCTTTTTTTCTCTCGCTCTAAGTTTAGTAAATTTATGTGATGCATTAATAGCCTAATAATAGATTTCATTACCTGTATGAGCAGCCAGCATTACAAACAGTTATCCTTTGAAAAAATGAACTTTTTTTTTAATTGTTTGTTTCTTGTTTTTGAGAATGATTGTAGGATTGAGTACCTTCAGTGATGCTTTCTTATCAACTTTGATTAATTTAATAGTGGTAGTAAAATCCAGTCAAGCTTTTTTCAAGGTAATTGTGTGCTGCACTAGACACAGAAATTAATTCTGTTTATAGCATGTGAAACTGTTGCCCACAATGAAAATAACATAATAGAGCACAGCAGTGTTTGCCTTTATTGTTATTATTTTATGTTTTTTTATCAATTAACAAAGTGTTGGAAAAAAAAATCCAGTTTTTTTTTTTTGTCTTCTAAAGCCCTAAGCGTGTGCTTCTTGCACCTGCGCAGTGATCCACTCCTGCTCAGTGATTGAAATCAAAAGCCAACTTTAAAAGTTTGAGGCCTCAGGCAAGGGACACCTCCTCCCTGGTATGTTATGTGCATACATGATTAAAGATGGACTAAAGAAAGAGCTTACTAATCGCAAAAAGTGTTTTCACATCATTCCATTGATTATCACTACATATTCTTATTTTTAATTTTATTTATTTATCCACTTTACCAGCATTTTTACTGGTATAACACTTCTCATAGTTCGATTTAAGGTGGACATCAATGATTTTGCCCCCTATACTTCCAATGGAAAAAATGTCAATATTTTCTCAAGGAAGAAAGATTTCCCATGCATTAAAATTGGCCTAGTGATAAACAAAGAACGATCCTTAGATTGACCTGTGGTTTTTTAAAACTTTCCTGAACTATATTAAAAATCAATAACTTTACTTTGATGCAGTTATGATAGTAGCTTACAGGTGGTGCCACTTTTCCTTACCACTATGTCAAAGTAAAATTATTAATTTTTAATAATATATTTTTACTATATTAAAAATCAATAACTTTACTTCGATGCAGTTATGATACTTGCCTACAGGTGGTGCCACACTTTCTTACTACTACTTCAAAGTAAACTTATGAATTTTTAATATAATAGTTCAGGGAAGTATTTTTGCAAAAAAACACCGATTGAACAATCTAAGGTAGGATGTTTCTTATCAGTGGGCCAATTTTGATGCAGTGTTAGAATTAGCAATAAATCTTCTACTGGCCTAATAGACCACTAGAATTTGCAAACCACTGGTCTGTAAAAAAATAATAAGAAGATTGATGTTTTTATATGTTTTATCAATTAACAAAATGTTTAAACCCTATTTCCTCAAGGAAGAAAGATTTCCCATGCGTTAAAATTGGCCCATTGATAAAAAAAAGAACCATCCTTAGATTGTACTGTCTGTGTTTTTTTCTAAAACTTTCCTGAACTACATTAAAAATCAATAACTTCGATTCAGGTATGATGCTTACAGGTGGCGCCACTCTTCCTTACCACTATATCAAGGTAAAGTTATTGATTTTTAATATAGCTCAGGGAAGTTTTTTTTGCAACAAAAAACACTGATTATTGTACAATCTAAGGTAGGATGTTTTTTTTTTTTTTATCAGTGGGCCAATTTTGATGCAGTGTTATAAATAAATCTTCTACTGGCCCAGTGAACCACTAGAATTCGCAAACCACTAGTCCACCAAAATGCACACTGGTATGTACAAAAATTAACGAAAGGAAAAACTTAAAAATATTTAGAATATATTTAGGAAATAGCATATTTCAATGGAATTATCTCCAATATTTGTTTTTAAACCTATCATTTGTTCACAGCCTAAAAGGAAAATCATACAGCAGGGTGAAAGAAATAGAAAAATTCAGTTTTTAGCATGTGACATTTGAAAAAAAAAAAAAAAAAAAAAAAAAAGAAGAGGCTTACTAGCAATCCGGGCCAGTAAAATCAATAGCTGAGTAGTCTGACTGAAATTTTACTTGCCAGTGGACCACTGGGTAATTCAAACGCTGTTGATGTATGAGAAATCTTTCTTCGCTGTGCAAATAGGGTCAAAAAAATTTCCATCAGAAAGTATAGGAAACAAAATCACTAGGCGTCCACCTTAACTTTTAATGTAAAATGTTATGTAACATTAAGGAACTACGTTTCTGCTAGTGGCTTGGTGGGGCAAAGGCCCCAATCTTTTAAGAAGTATTTTTTACTGTTTTCAAGAAAGTAGTAATAAAATTGCAACATTTTTTGTACTTTATGTGTTCTGTAGAGGGGATATAGAGAATGTGTAAATGTATTTCAACAAAATGTACTTCTAGCTTGTGTTCTGCTACTTCATGTTTGACATCACCCAAGCTTACAAGAGTAAGCTTGGGTGTAAAAAATGTTAGCCATAATATGTGCCAAGGCTGTCAATATTGATCGCCTTAATTCTTTATTTTCATTAAAACTAATACATATATCAGTAGCTGTGAAGGAGTCTATAAAATACAGTTGGCTGTATGAAGGGTTTTCACCAGTAAGTGGTAACAAATCCAAGATGTAGTCGGTGATTATTCTGTCCCTGAGTTAGTACGGGCGGACCATTGCCTGCCATCTCCTGTCTTGTAGCCGAGAGGGAAGCAAATGACTTCGCACTATTGTATTTCCAGATCCAATAGCCAATCAGCACCTTGCTCCCCCTCTCCAGTCTAGTTGTTGGTTGGCTGGTGCTATTTCCCAAGGTCATACAATGTTCCCGTCTGCCTGCGTTGTGATGAGACAAAGTGGAGTGCTATGCATACAAAGTTAGACCGAGTGTTGTGACATATACAGCGGTCAGCTGATTAAATTTAGAAGAAAACTTTTACTTTTCCCCTGATTCTTGAGATCGGGATCTGTAAAATGAGCCATCTCTCAAGTTCGTAGATGTACCTATGTCCCCCAATTTTGTGCAACACTATGGAATTATACATAAGATTGAAGAGATGAATATAAATTCAGCAGTATGAAATGTTATTTATGCTGATCACCACATATGTACTAGGTTCCTCTGATATCAGAGGGTATCATTTAATGTATCAGTAATTTTGCATAATATCATACACATCAGAAACAATGTATGTGTACATACCGGTGACATTTACATGCGTTCTGAAGCCATTTTGGGGCTGTTCTAATAACATAGAAAAGTAGAGGCATATTCAAAAAGTAGGTACTATTTGCAGATATTTTTGCTGCAGTGTTGTGGTCGGGATATTTTACACGTACACTTTCTTCCCTCATTTGTGGGCAAGCCACAGATGCCATTATGTGTTTTGTGTGTTCTGTGCATTTATCATGTTTAAGAAGATCGAGTGGCCTGCCAACTGTATGATAAGTTTTGTAATTCCATTTTTGAATGTGAGAAATATGAAATCAGCTGACATTCATAGTCAGATTTGTGAGGTCTACTGTCAAACTGCAATGAGTGATGGAAACATTTGGCCTCACATTTCTGCACAGACTGATCCAAAAACTATTTTCATAATAATACTAAGATGCCATTTACCATTTTCATTCATTCTCTCACAAATGTACAGTGTATTTTTCCTGAAGCTACCTGATGTGTGATGGCATTATTGCTCTTACGTCTAATGGAATATGTGCTTGTTTATTCTTGTATTTTTTAGAATTTCCAAAAAATAATGTTTTTTAAGACATAAACCTGTGTGTTTTTGAGAGATTAACTCAGTTTGTTCTCAGTACCTCTACAGGGCTCTTACTAGCTGTCTTCAGTTGCTTTTACTAGCTACTTAATGTAACAGCCTGAAAAGTTCATTATGGTTTCAGATTCCACAATGCAACTGATCTTTGAGAAACTGCCACTTGTCTTGTTTTGGTGTAGTATCAAAGAACATACATAATTATGAAAAGGCTATTCAGGTATTCCACCCTTTTCCGACTATGTATGTGTGTGAGGCTGAATTTTCTTCATAGTTTTCAACCAAAACAACATGTTGCACAAGACTGAATGCAGAAGCAGACATAAGAATCCAGCTAATTTCTGTAAAGGTGGATCCACCTAAAAATTTGCCGTGTCTAATGGTAAAAACTTTGGTAGACATTTGCTTTGCAATTAATGCATTTCCAAGGATGAAGATAACTTTGTATTATAGCTTAGTATACTTAATATTTTCTAAAACTTGACCATAATTATAATAAGAATCAACTTTTCCTTTGGGGTATTGAGACCAGCAAATAGATGGCGCCACATGTACATGTGACTTGCTAAATACAATCACATTTTTTTTCAATAATTTTATTAATTGTGGGGATGGAATTAACATTTGAGTCTATCCGTGCGATAGTCTCAAATGTTTAGAATGATTTTAGCCACTTAAGTGTTGAGACAATAATTTAGCTAAAAATTTTGACAGAACTTTTGGTTTTGCTGATTCTTTTAATTCTAAAATAAACCAGCAAGCTCTCTCTGTGACATTTTCAACTAAATTATTGTCATAAAATTTGATATAAGTGACTCAAATCTTTCTAAGCGTTCCAGACTATGGCACAGTTAGACTCAAGGGTTGATTCCAGTCTGAAAATTAATAAAATTATTGAAAAAAAGAGTGACATGATTGCATTTAGCATGTTCATGTGGTGTCATCTATTAGCAAATCTCAACCCCACTAAAGGAAAAGTTATTGATTCTTAATATAATTATGTTTAAGTTTTAGAAAATGTTAAGTATACTATGTTATAATATAAAGCTACTTTTTATTGTTGTGCAAATTTTCATCCTCGGGACCTTGGGAATGCATTAATTGCTAAGAAAATGTCTACAGAAGTTTTTACCATTGAAAATACAGGGCAAAGTTTTTAGGTGGATCCACAGTAAAATACATTAAAAAGATTTGAAAAAAATGAAAAACAATAACGCTCGTCTTACTAATTTTTGTTTTGTTTTAGAAAATGTAATTATTCATAAAAATGTGTTATTTATGTTAATATGTAAAGGGTTTATTATTGTTTTCAATGAATTAATAAATAAATATAAAAATTATCAGTTTTAATTTCTAATACAATAAATATTGATAGATATAGGCCAACCCAGAAACCCACATAAACAAAGTTCTGTATAATAGATAATAATACCTGCATAAACAAAATTCTTTAAATCAATTGACATCACGAAGTTTTTAACATAATGTCATTAAAAAAAGACGCTATTTTTATATCCTTATTTTTACATACATAGTGCCGTGGATTGTTGGCACCGTAGTGTAAGGCGAACGTACTAGGCTAGTTATTGAGAGATCTGAGGTTCGATCCCAGCGGTGTTGAAATACAATTTTTCGGTTGTTGTGTGTTAATGAATGAAAAACGTGGAAAGAGCGATGATTTTGTCTATTTACATTGTCCCCACGTATTTGTAAGTTTTTCACCATTTCTCTCGCCCTTTGGATTTATTAGCTATAATTAAATAGCTTGCCCCATTAAGCCCCACCAGATGGAGATGTCTTAGTTGCTGAGCCCATCCCTACGGATTTTTGAAGTCAGACTCTGACAGATAAACACACATAGCGCCGTGGATTGTTGGCACAGTAGCGTAAGGCGAACACACTTGGCTAGTTATGGAGAGATCTGATGTTCAATCCCAGTGGTGTCAAAATACAATTTTTGGGTTGTTGTGTGTTAATTAAATGTGGAAAGAGTGATGACTTTGACTATTTATATAAAATCCTAGATGTATGATCAATATCCAATATTCTGATTTCAAATGGATACACCCAGGATTAGCAGAAAAAGAAAAAAATCCTGTTAATTCATGTGTTGCATATTGAAGCACTAGTCTTAGATTGTTAGTTATGAGGATTCATTTAATCTAGTATTAGGATTTGTATAGACAGATATAACTGCTGAAAGAGAAGTTTGATTTTCATAGACTTTATGGTTTTTACAATGCCATAAAATATATTATAAGTAGCTGTACCCGGCCACGCGTTGCTGTGGCTCAGTCTGGTTAAATGGAAAAGAAAGAAAAGAGAAAGCGCACGTTTCTAATATGTTTAATGTCACAATGCTTGTGGGTATACAATATTTTTTGTTGTTCCATTGTCTGTGCACATATAGAGATTGTCTGGTTTGCCGACTCTAGAACATGCAACATATAATTGTCCATGTAAGAAGCAATCCGTGTCTAGATCTAAACCGCACAATTCTAAAGATTGGCCCTGAGCTTTGTTAATGGTGATTGCAAACGCCAATAGAATTGGGAATTGCAATATCTTAAATTGAAATGGCATATCCGTTAGAATCATAGGAATGCGAGGAATGAGGACATCTTCACCTCTGAAAGGTCCTGTCAAGATTGTTGCTTCTACGACGTTGCTCATGAATTTTTTTACTGCAAGCCGCATGCCGTTGCAAAGCTTTGGCTGGTCGATATTTCGCAACATGATAATTGGCACGCCGATTTTCAATTGCAGTATGTGCGGTGGCATCCCTGGCAGATCGAGTGAATTCAAAAATTCTGTTGGATAATGAACCGCTTCATCTGGTTCCACAACAGTGTCGACGGACTTGTATGTGACTGCCTCGCTTTGAATGTTAGACTGAATAATATTGTTAAGTTCGTAGACGCCTTTGTTCTTGGCCGCAAGAATAGCTCGTTCACTCAACCAATCGTGATTCTTATAATTGGTTTGAATATTGGGAAATACTTTTTCAACCAATTCTTCTTTTGACGTCACTAAATTGCAGAAGTTATGAGGCAATGAAATTTGTCCTGAGGTCAGATCAATCGGCACCTTTTCGTTGCCAATTTCCAGCAATTGATGTGTGAATATCTCAGCTGATCGATCGTTTTGCAGCTGGACACGCATATTTGTAGTTAATTTTAACGTCTTTACGTGTCGCCACAAAGTACAGTATTTCAGGCAAGCATTTATTTCTTCCGCTGGTGTTGATCGAAGATTACAGGTAATGTTTGCCTGAAATCTCCTGCAAGCAATATTAATGCGTTACCAAATGGTCTGATGTTTCCACGCAAATCTTGCAATGATCGATCAAGAGCCTCGAGCGATTTTTTGTGTGCCATTGTGCATTCATCCCAAACAATAAGTTTGCATTTCTGTAATACTTTTCCCATGCCAGATGCTTTGGAAATGCTGCACGTGGGAGTTTCAATGAATTGCATGTTCAATGGTAATTTCAAAGCGGAATGAGCAGTTCTTCCACCTGGTAGCAAAGTCGCAGCTATTCTAGTTGATGCAAGAGCTAAGGCTATGACATTTAGTTATCGAATTGCTGCCAGAATCAAACAAATTAGGAACGTTTTACCAGTTCCTCCTGGCGCATCTAAGAAGAAGATTTCTACAACCCCGTTATTGACAATTTGCATTATTTGATCGTAAATGCCTTTTTGCTCAAGCGTTAGCTTAGGAATATTTGATTGCACATACGACAAAAGATCACCTGTGTTGTAATTTTGTTTACGACGCAATTCTACATCGAACGAAGCAGCAGCAGATCCATTCGGTGATGGCATTCCCAATTGATTGAGAACATTGTTCGCGATTTCTAAGCACAAATCTTCAATCATTATCAAGGCTTTGTTGTAGATTTCTGCTGTAAAATCCATGTTCATATTTGAATTTTCGTTGCGTATTCGACGGAAAATATCATCAGCCATGTGTGATTTATATTTCTCCCATAACTCTGTTGGAGATGAAGGAGAACAGGCGGTCGATATGATTGCAAACAATGCACGAATTTGATTTGGATGTGACGTGTTGCACGCGTCATTAATGCATTCATCCCAGTGTCGGTCGTTCTCCAATAAATTCAGAGCTTGACATGCACTGCGAAAAGTGGCATGTGTAACGCCATTGACAATTCTCAATTGCAGGAAAGACGTTGGAACGGGCACATTATCCAACAGCATGCGAAGGAAGAAGCATTCATCTTGATTGGGATGCACGATGTACAGTCTGCCTATTGTAGTTTCTTTTAATATGCCAGGTTGTCCGTCGACTCGCTCTCCTCGTTTGCGTCATTCAAATGATTTTCTACTCGCATTTCATGTGTAATACGTAGGCACTTCCGAATACAGCAGTGTTTTCCCAAACTCGTAATTTTGACATAATGTGTAGAAAGCAGTTATCGTTGTAGCTGGTGGATTCAGGGCTATTTGTTGCACATTTGCAGCTGTGAAATAAACGCGTTGTCCATTTTCTAGATGTACTGCTAAGTGAACAACAGCTGGACTTCGTTCATGTAGGGGAAATGAAAGAATTCGCCATACAGCTTCATTGCTGCTTATGTATCTTCCAGCCTGATACTGTGCGATTTCATCGATATGTATGACCGCATTCCTATCACTTATTTCTGGTTGCACGCCAAAAACTGCCATGTCGCTGCCTTTATTCACGTACTTACAAATGTATTTGATCGAATTAACAGGGTTACAGTATTTCACATTTATGTGCGCATTGTATGTTTTTGATAGCAAAGGCGAATATGGAACAACCCACCGGTTATCTACTTCGATGTCACCGTTTCGCATTTGTATGGTTGCTAATTTACCGCCATCTTCTGCTGATCTTCTGTATAAAGGATATCCATCGTTTCCTGTAACTGTGTTGGATACTAAAGATCGAGGATATCGCTTACAGCATTTTCCGTCTATCATGCGTGGTGAATTTGGATTCAGTGTACCGCAAGGTTCATGTATCATATTTTTCGTCACAACTTCATGCAAATCCTTATCAACGTCGGCATCGGGTATTTCAGCGCATATTACATCGTCGATTTCGTTTGAAGTGATTTTCTTATAGAGCCAGATTAGTATATTTGCGTGTGGCAATCCTCTCTTTTGCCATTCCACTGAGTACATCCAGCAGCGCTCAGACCCAAACACTTCATGTTTTACGATGAAATCCATCAGTGATTTCAGCTGCTGTCTGAAAACACGTGCTGTGATGTCATGCCTATCCACCGGCGATTGCCCAGGAAGTAAGAGATGTTGTATATCGTCCCAAGCTGGGTTGCATGTGAATGTAATGAATAGGTCTGGACGCCCATAGTGATGAACATATGCAATTGCATCTTGAGCGTACTCATGCATATGATGTGGACTGCCTGTATATGAAGATGGCAGAATCGTTAGTTTTCCAACGTTAGTTGTGTTACCGTCATTTACAACTGCATCTCGCAAATGAACGTATTCTTCAGAGCGAAGCTTGGTCTGATTCAAACGGATGAATATCAAACGTTCTGTTTCGATTTTTGCATACATATCTACGATGTATTGGTGAAACAATTGACGGCATTTCAAAATGTGATTGTCGTCATTCTCTCGAATCATTAATCGGTATTTCATATAAGTTTCTTCGCCACTGACTGGATCTCTCGAATCATTAATCGGCATTTCATATAAGTTTCTTCGCCACTGACTGGATTTATCATCTTAACGTTGAAGTGATATTCATCGGCACCATCCCAAAAAATGATTGGATATTGCAGGGCATCTTAGCATCGATGAGTTTCTGCAACTTTTGTCAATTGATCGTTTCTCCGATGAAGAACAATATCTCTAGGTTGGAATTGATCTCCGACTATAACAATTGCCACTTCGTCTATAGTTGGAGCATTGAATCTTCGCACATGTTCTCCAGCAGGTGTTTTGTCAGCATGAATAACAATATTGTGTGTATCAAATGGCATCATGTCAATTGCTGTTTTGAACAAACGCACTAAATTGCTTTTTCGTGAAGAAGCTCTTGCAGTTGGGAAACGATGGACCTTTTTATGCCGGTAGAAATTCCGCAGCGTGCATTCAATTCATCATTGCCATCACCGATGAAATACATTTGTAGGAATTTATGTTGGCCATCTGGTAACGTAAGCAGGGAGCCGGCTTTATGATAAATTTATCCTTTCACTTTGAAAGTTGGCATGAATTGAGCTGTTACGATTTCTGCGCCGAACGACATCATTTGGAAGCATGAGTTGTATTTCCTGATGTTAGATAGGAAATGCTTTGATTCGGTGGTATATCCGGCAAGCAAAGATTTTAATGGCTCTGGCGGTTTTCCAAGTTGAGGCACTTTAATTATTCCGGCGGCGCAACACGTTCCTTTTGTTTCTCCATTAAATTTCAGAGCCTTGCAATAAGGACACACTTCAGTCATAGTGCCGATGAGAACATGCCGGCTCAAACTATAATCATCAGTTGGGTTGTACCGGAATGCAAGGCGATTGTAATCGCGTGATTGCTGAGCACGGAGTCGTGTTTGACGCTGATCTGCTGTTTCTCGTTGACGTCTTTCAGCCACTCTCAGCCTGTCGCGTTCATTCTGTCGAGAAGCAGATCTGAAGCTGCAGAACACGATCGCCGTGCTCGCAATCGTGCATCCTTAAGTCTGGCTGCACGTCGCTCTGCTGCTTCCTCGGCACGTATTTGAGCCATTCTTTGCCTGTTTTGCTCGTTCGCTGATGCCCGTTCTTCTTCAGTTTGATTTGCAATTACTCGTCGCACTGCTTCCTCTTTCCGAGTACGACGACCTAAGTTTGATCTTCTGTGAGGCAGTATTTGGATGAACTAAAGCACATCGATTGCACTGAAAAAGAAGAAAGAAGGTTATAACAAAAACATGTAAAATTGCAAAACATTAAAAAAGAAAAAAAAACTAAAAAACAAAGAAGAAAAAAAAAAACTAAAAAAAAACTAACGAAATATTTCAATTCAAACACAGAGCAATCAACACAGCTCAATTCCACTGCCAATTGCACTAAAAAATAAGAAAAACAGTTAAAAAAACGAAATGGAAAACAATGAAAAAATAAAAAAATAAACTATACTCACGAAACGAACGCTATGGTAAACGACACATGGATCGTAAAATAGGAATCGTAAAATATTTAGTATAGCGTGTGTTGCTTTTACGTCCAACAGATGGTGCTGTTTTTCAAAAAAGCATGTTTTTACCTGTCACAGGTGTGACATCTATATAATAGGTATATAAAAACACGCACGTATTCGAATGCAACGTTGTGTCAAAATTTCAAAGCAATCGGTCAGGAACTTTCGGAGATTTAAGATTTTGAACAAACGGACATTTGCATTTTTATTTATATAGATGTCATCATCATCAACCATTATCAATCCACTGCTGGATGAAGGTCTCCCCAAGTTTCCTCCACAACGGTCTGTCTTGTGCCAGTCTCCTCCATGTCACTCCCACATACTTTCGAATTTCATCCACCCATCTCCCATGTGGTCTTCTTCTGGGTCTTTTCCTGTCCCTTGGAATCCAATCTAAAATTTCGGCTGTCCATCGATGGTCTGTCCTTCTAGCCGTATGTCCAGCCCATTGCCATTTCAGGGATTTTACTTTGATCATGATGTCTTCCACTCTTGTCATTTTTCTGATCCACGAGTTCCTCTTCTTGTCTCTCCTGGTTACACCAAGCATGCACCTCTCAATGCTGCTTTGAGTTGTCTGCAGCCTTTGTATGTCTCTTTTAGTTAAGGTCCACGTCTCTGCACCATACGTAAGCACTGGAAGGATGCATTGATCAAACACTTTTCTTTTAAGACATAATGGCATATTGCTCTTGAAAATTATGCTGTTTCTTCCAAAGGCTCTCCAGGCAAGTTTTGTACGCCGATTAATTTCTTCATCAATGTGACCCTCACTTGATATCTGCTGTCCAAGATAAACGTACGTGTCTGTTATTTCCAGCTTTTCTCCATCAATCGATAAATCTTCATTTCGTGTAAAAGCATTGAACATCACTTTTGTCTTCTGAAAGTTCATTTTTAATCCCACTTCTTTACTCTTGTCAGCAAGTTCCTGGATCATACTCTGCAGCTCTGATGGGGTAGTTGCAAAAATGACTACGTCATCAGCAAAACGAAGGTGGGTTAGATAATCTCCATTAATCTTTATCCCCTTGTTTTCCCAGCTCAACGACTGAAAGACCCACTCCAATGTGGCATTAAAGAGCTTCGGAGATATGGTGCCCCTTTGTCTCACTCCCTTTCCAATTTTTATGTGTGTTGTACTTTCAAACAGCCGAATCTTTGCACTTGCATTTTCATAGATGTTATTAATAATATTAATGTACGCATCTTCAACACCGCAGGATTTCAGAGCCATTGTAACTGCTGATGGTTTCACCGAATCAAAAGCTTTTTCATAATCGATAAAAGCCATGCACAATGGAAGTTCATATTCCCTCGCTCTTTCAATTAGTTCTCTCAGTACATGGATATGATCTATTGTGCTGTAGCCACTCCTGAATCCAGCTTGTTCTCTCGGTTGAGCCATGTCCAGTGTTACCTTCAAACGGTGTGAAAGAACTTTAGTGAAGATTTTATAAACCACTGATAGGAGGCTGATAGGTCTGTAGTTCCCGAGATCCTCAATGTCACCTTTTTTATGTAGCAGGATCATTGTAGCGTTGTTCCAATCCTCAGGAATCTTCCCTTCATTAAGGCCTCGAGTGAAAATTTGGGCGAGTACTGTTTCAATTTCTCCACTTGCTTCTTGTATGATGTCTACAGTAATTCCATCTTCTCCTGGAGCTTTTTCCTGCTTCATGTTCTTGATTGCATGTGCAACTTCTGTTGGGAGGACTGGGAGAACTCTGGTACTGGTACCTTTCATGATGTCTGGAGTACATGTATCATCCCTTTCATATAATTTGGAGTAGAAATCTTTCACTCTTGTCAAAATTTCGTCTCTATTTCTTGTTACAGAACCATCTTCTTTTCTCAGTGCCATAATCTGTTTTCTTCCCTTACTGAGATGTCCCTTTGCTATTTTTAGGCTTTGGTTCTTTTCAATTGCTTTCCTTACTAGTTCACAGTTGAATTTCCTTACGTCTTCAGTGATACTTTTTCGTACTGTCTTGCATAGCTCTATATATTCCACTTTGGAAGTCACATCTTCTTTAGTTGTCCTCGTCTCTCTTCTTTTTTGTATCAACATTTTGGTTTTTCCTGATAATTTGTTCACATGCAACTTGTTCTTAGACCCAGCTAATTTTGTTGCTGTTTCTGTAAGAGCTTTGGTTACTTTTCTGTTAGCTTCAGAAATATCCACTTCTTCCAATGTTAGGCCTCCTAAAGCAGAGAATCTGTTCTTCAGTTCCAACTTGAAGGCATTATGGTGTTTTTTAAGATTGGTTATGTCAATACATTTTGTTTGTCTTATGAGCTTGCCACGTTCGAGTTTAGTGGTGAGGTGCATCTTACATCTCACCAATCTATGGTCACTACCTGTGTTGAACTTGTTTAGCACACTGCAGTCTTCTATGACGAAATTTTTGTTACACATAATAAAATCAATTTCACTTGTCGTCCCATTTGGATGTCTCCATGTCCATTCTTTTGCCACCAATTCAACTTTAAATAAATAATTATTAAGGAATACCTTGTACTCCTTCAAGTACTCCTTCAAAACATAAGTTCTATAACAGTATTTAACATTTCGAAATTTCTTTTGCAGGCTGTCATGTAGAAAAGTATATAACCAAAGTTTCACCGTGCATATAGATTCTTAAAATATTATGTTTAATCATGATAACCACCCCCAACTTTTGAGACAAGTCTATGCCCATGGTCTGTCTGGTCCTGAAGTAATTTTTGGAATCCAGTATCTAGAGGTAGAAATATTATGTTTACAAATGGGTTGCTAGCAGGACGAAATGCTAGCAGCACATTAGATTTTGGATATTTATCAAAGTGATGCCAGAAATGTAAAGTATGCATTGTAATTTGGCATATAATGTCTTCGCCAGAAATTATACGTATAATTCTTGTTTAAAGTAATTAATTAGTCCACATGTACTTCACACATACATGCATATCATCATCAACTATTCTAAATCCACAACTAGATGGTCTCCTCAGATCTCTTCCACAACTTTTTGTCTTGAGTAATCCACTGCCATGCAACTCTAGTATATACACTCTTTGCAAAACAAACAAACAAAAACACACGAAGCACCCAGAAGGAATCATCCAATCAAAAGGAAAATTGGAAAGTGCAATGTTCAGGTATAGGAAAGGAAATGAGTGCAATTCCAGAGCAGTTGGGCCATTTATTCGGATACAACAACTACGCGAGTGGAACAAGTGTCCGTATGTTGCGGTGCCACCCCTGGCTTGGATACAAGTGTTTACCTGGTGTGGCATAGATGCATACAGTTCACAAATACTGTCCTGTGGTATAGCATGCCAGAGGCGTATAAATTGTGGACCTGTTTGCCAGGATGGGTGTAGTGGCGCCCCAAACATGTTCGATAAGTGAGAGGTTGGGCAATCGATCTGCCCATGGAAGGGTGTCGACATTACGGAGGTAGGCCTAGGAGAGCCGTGCCGTGTGTTACCTGGCATTATCCATTTGAAAAATTGTTTGGTGATGCTGTGACAGAAATGGCAACACAACGGGTCCTAAAATTACGTTGGTGTAGCCATGAGGGTGGTACGTGGGACTATCAAGGGTGTCCAGCTGTCGTAAGAAATGGCTTCCCAGACTGTCACTCCCAGTGTGAGAGCCGCATGCCACTCTACGGTAAAAGCAGGATACATACGCTGGTCGGCATGTTTCCAGACAAGTATTGGTCATTGGTGCCGATTGCAAACTGTGAATCATCACCGAGGACAACACACCACCACTGGACACTATCCCACGGTGATTGGGCCCAACACCACTGCATCCGGTGCCTGTGATGCTCACTAGTCAGTGGATATAGTTCCTGTGCTGTAAGTCATCTGGGAACAGTCCAGATGGCCACTTCCGTACCTGCAGGTGACTCAACATACCCACAGATGGTTGAGAGTGATGAATTTGGTTCTGTTCATGCAGCTCTCACATTCACTTGATCCCTGCGGTCGGTCATTGCCCTCAGCCGTCCACAGCCTGGGTGCCACTAGGTTGTTCTTTCCTTGAACCTTGGCTCCAACGTTGTCCGATTGCTATATCACTCTGACCGGAATGCTCAGCGATATGGCAACTTGACCAACCGGGATTTCTAAGCCCAAATATACATCTTTCAAACTGGCTCCGCTGCTTGTTTTGTGTCACGGATCAGACGTTGAGGCATCCTCACAGTCCGTGGAGGTTGACGCAACCACAATCCTCTGTCACAGTTGTCCCTGCACATGAGTTTTGCCCTTAATATAGCCCTTTTGAATGCACGGTTCCCATGCACTGTGGCTGGTCACTATTTCATCATTGGTCATAATTTTTTGATCACTTTCATATTTGGCCCTGAGGTACGTATGTGGAGTTTCGTCAGGATCGAATAAATTTCTCGGGGTGCTTCGGGTTTTTTTTCTTTGGCAAAGAGTGCATATATATGGGTGTGTATATATATACAATGGTTGCTCTGGCTTTTTTAAAGTTTTTGCCAAATGCAATTTTTTTTCACTTAATGTAATCTGAAATAACTGATGTATTGCCAATATTTTTGCCCAATTTTTTTTTTTTTCGCAAATTGCAGAGAATGTAATTGGCAGCGCGACTTCTCTCTCTATATGTATGTATCAGGGGCGAATATTTAGGGGTCTGCTAGGTGTGCGTCACACACCCACATTCATCGCAATTTATTTAACCTATACTATCGACATTACATTTTAGGATTTATTTCTAATAAAACTCGCCAGATGTTGTCCTAAGGCTTCGAGTGGTGGCTAAAATTACCCCCCCCCAATGTTTTCATTAAGAGGAGAAGGTTCGTTCATTAAGCATAATATCACATTTGCGCTAATTAAATCCTGAAGACAGCCAATGGTTTTCAAGCAGCTATGGTACAAGCACTACCTAGATAAGATGGCACTGCAGGTCACATTTTTATTTCCCTGTGGTTTCAAACATACAGCTGATCTCTCAGGGTAGGTTGACCAAAAAGAGCACCTCTTGCAATCCAACGATTCTCAAGCAACTGTGGTACAAGCGCCCCCTAGGTGGTGCTGCAGGTCACATTTTCATTTCCCTGTGGTCTCAAACATTACAGCTGATCTCAGGGTGTGCTAGCCAAATAGAGCACCGCTTGCAATCCGATGATACTCAAGCAACTGTGGTGCAAGTGCTCCCTAGATGATGCTGCAGGTCATGTTTTTATTTTCCTGTGGTTTCAAACTTACAGTTGATTTCTCAGGGTGTGCTGGCTAAAAAGAGCACCACTTGCAATCCGACGATGCTCAAGCAACTGTGGTACAAGCACTGCAGGTTACGTTTTTATTTCTCTGTGGTTTCAAACATTACAGCTGATCTCACAGTGTGCTAGCCAAATGGAGCACCACTTGCAATCCGGCAATACTCAAGCAACTGTGGTACAAGTGCTCTCTAGATGGTGCTACAGGTCACCTTTTTTATTTCCCTGTGGTTTCAACCCAAATAGAGCACCGCTTGCAATCCCATGGAGTAACACAGTGTTAATTCAATATTGTGATAACAAAACTCACCAAAGTTTGTCCTAAGGCTTCGCATGGTGGCTAAAATTAATTTCCTTATACACTGCTGGACAATTGCTAAGGACGGATGACAATAGCAACGATAGCAACCATAAAATGGAAGGCAGGAAAATGTGGAAATTAGCATAAGTGCGGGATACAGTAAGACGTGTTGTGCGTATGCAAATTTTGGATTGCCGAACTTGTTCGTGACGTCATAGCGCTGATAAGAGATATAAAGGATTTGACGCGTATTGACCGTTGTTGTTCAAACGCAAAGTTAAAAGGGAAAGAATCAATTGACGAACTTGCAATTTTCAGTATGTCTTCCCGACATCACCTAGATGATTTTACGCGTGGCCGTATTATTGGCAAGATTGAAGAAGGGCGAAAAATAACAGATATTGCCAGGAAGTTCGACGTCAGCCACAGTGTTGTTTCAGGGCTTTGGAAATCATTTCAAACAAATGGAGAGTGTAGCAAACGTCACGGGGGAGGTCGTGTTCGCAGTACGACACCTGCAGAAGATCGGTACATAGTGCTATCAACAAAAAGACACCGGCGCAGCACAGCTAGTGAGGTAGCAAATCAGTTTATGGCTGCTAGTGGCAAGCGGATCTCCCGAAAAACTGTCGCCAGACGTTTGCATGAAGGAGGACTATACGCCCGCCGTCCTGTTGTGTGCATCCCATTGTCCAGACGTCACCGTACCGCCCGTTTGCAATGGTGCCATCAACATCGCAATTGGACTGATAACGACTGGTATGCTGTCCTCTTCTCAGATGAGAGTAGATACAGTCTATCGTCTGATTGTCGACGACAACTGATCTGGCGTGATAGTGGTACTGCATATTGTCCAGCAAACATACAGGAAAGGGACCGATATCCGACATGTAGTGTCATGGTATGGGCTAGCATCATGATCAATGGCCGTACGTCCCTATGTGCTTCCAAATGGGACTATGAATGGCCATACAGAACATTAATGATGTTCTGCTACCTCATGTTCGCATGTTCCGTGGTGCTGTCGGTGATAGATTCATTTTCATGGACGACAACGCAACATGTCATCGAACAGTCGCTGTCCAGGAGTGTCTTGAGAGCGAGGATATTCAACGCCTCGTATGGCCAGCACGTTCTCCAGATCTGAATCCCATTGAAAATGTGTGGGATGCTTTGGGGAGGAGTCTTGCTGGTCGCCAATGCCCTCCAATAAACAAGGACACCCTGATCCGTGCACTGACAGAGGAATGGGATAAATTACCCCAACAGCTGCTTGATAATGTTGTGCAAAGCATGACACGACGTGTGGAATCTTGCATCGCCCTCCATGGTGGCCATATCCCGTATTGACATTTTACGCCGGAACGCCTGCGGACGGCAATTGCATTTTTTTCACGTTTACGTATTCTGCACAAAATGGCCTGTTTGTCCCTTGAACACGTTCCAAAGCCTTCTGGATTTCAGAGCACAATAAATTGTCTTTCTTGTAATGTCCTGGCATTCTGACATTTTATTTCACTTGGCATCCAATCACACTTATTTTTTATGCGCTATATAGCCGTTTATGATCCGTCCTTAGCCATTGTCGAGCAGTGTACAATGTGTAAGGGTTGCCCACAATCAAACTGTCAATTATGAATTTATTTAATTTTAATGTTGTGATGAACACATGCGGATGGACGCTTGATTCCGCCATTTTGTTGTTTCAACTAAATACTGATATTCTTCACCACCCCCGTGGTACAATTTTAATCCTGTGTGTGGATTAAGGGAGTGGTGCATGAACACCTGGGGCACCTGACCTTGAAGAGTCGGCTGCTCGAGTGCTTCTGTTAAACAAGTTGTCATACCGCTTTTGTATACGTGCAAGGTTGTAATCGCCGGCGGGTATCCGACGACATTCCTGAGTTCAGGTATTTCACGTGCTAACTGCGGTAACGAGTTTTTCTTGCACATGCGCGGTAGAGGTCCGAAAGGGCCAAAAGAATTTAGGGACAATGGAGCTTCGGTCGTCAAGGAGAGAGGGTCCTAGTTTGGACACCGGTTTTTGACTGAAAGACTGCGGGTATCGCAGAAGTACAGCGTGGTGAACGGGAAGGAGGATTTCTTCGTCCACCGGGTATCGCTGAAAGAATTGTGAAAAAGTAGCACGTGATCAGCACAGGGACCCGGAGCGGGAAGCCATCGGAAACTTGTGCAGCAAATGTTATCGGAATAATAAAATCTTGCTGTTTTTTATTTCCGTGTACTGGACTTAGTTTTGTTGAGGTAATTATTCTTCTACACAAAGACGCCTTCAGCCGCCTTGATAGCCAGATCGTATGGTAAAGGCGAGGCGGTAGCTCACTTTACGGCGGGAAACAAAAGGTATTATCTAAGAATTGATATGTCTGGCCCTACAGCCAGATAAGTTGGCACAGTCTATCTGCAGGATCAGCCTGAAAGTGAGCTCGTGAATGACGGGAACAACGGACGTTTTGTGAAAATTCCAGTGACCGAATGACAGAACTCTTACGATGTACCGACCGGAACAAGGAGGCATCCAGCGTGTCTACCGAGACAAAGATAGTGTGCACCTGAACGTACTGAAATTCCGAGTCGGACAAGGACTTACAAGCAAAACAACAGAAGACGCAGAAGAGGCCCGAGTGCTTTGGTAACATACCACATTTTTTTTTTTTTCTGAGATTATTTCTGTGTCTTTGCCTGTGCATTTGGTATAGTTTAGGGTTAAGAGTAGAAGTTCTCTTCATGGTACTAGAAAGAAAATGGAAAGCTAATAACTAGATATTCTCAGATTAAAGCATTGTAAAGTAAATTTTTGTAGCAGATAATTTTATGTGAGTTACTAGAGAATGCGAAGTGTCAAAATATTTTCATTAAGTAATACGTGTGTTTAGATAATTTGAGTTTTCATATTTACGATTTAAGAAATTTGAATCTAGAATAGCGTAGTAAACAAAAAAGAAAGTAACGTGTAGCGAAAGAGAGAGAAGGAATAAGTAATCTGAGTAAAATAGGGGGAGAGATGTTTGGGTAATGCATGAAGGTAGAGATAGGTTTGAAACAAAACAGGAAGATTAACCTTCGATGATTTAATGCGGAAGTTTGCATGATTTCTTTTCTTATTTCTTTGCATAAGTGTATTTTTTTGTATGTGTATTGTAGTGTATTATCATGACTGAGCTTTTGGAAGGGAAAGTTGATGATAATTTAGATGCGGACAACGAAGAAAATAGTATTCTTAGTGATCCAGAATCAGATTCTAGTAAAGAAGTAAGCATTAATATGGAAGACAAGAAAAATAATCCAGCTAGAACGGAATGGGAAATTAAATTTTAAATGCTTGAGGTAGAAGAGGGAAAAGCTGAGAGAGAGCAAAGAAGGCTAGAATTAGAAGCTGTGAGGGAACAAAGAAAACTAGAATTAGAGCAAAAAATGCTAGAATTACAATTAGCGGATAGAAAAGAAGAAAGGAAATTAGAATTAATTAAAGAGAAAGAGTCTACTAAAAGTAAAAATGAGGGTAAGTTGGCCGACTACATGAAAATCTTAGGAAGAACTTTACCCAGAAGTCCCAGTAAGCTGGAAGAAATTCTGAACTTTGATTCATTAGAAAGGGCATTTGTATTACACTCAGTACCGGAAGAAATGAAAGGTCGTTTGGTGATAGCCTTATTCAATTCAAAATGTGTGAACCACTTATTTCGTCAGTTGACTATAGAGCAGTACGAAACAATTAAGGAGGCAATTTTGGTGGAATGCCATTTGACTCCAGATATTTATTTGAAACAACTTGAGAAGATTAGTAAGAACAAAGGGGAAAGCTACTTGCATTTAGCGAAACATATTAAGAAGACCCTAACATACACTGGTGTGCAAAAATTAAGGACGAAGAGGAGAAATTAGCATAACAGCTGAACGAGCGGGCAGAACGGACCGAAAGACCACTCAGGAGATAGACTAGGGTCCGGTACGGTAGGGCATGCGCATATATGCAGCATGAGGGGGGTGGGGGTGGAAGCATATAAAGCACACGGGCGGTGTACACTCAGCAATTCGGTGAAAGCTATTGCACGGTGTACATTGGTTGAACGACGTCGAGTTGCTGCCACCATGCGATATGGCCAACAGGCAATCCAGTAGACAACATCTAGATGACTTTACCTGAGGTCGCGTCATTGAGAAGTTGGAAGAAGGTCGAAGTGGGACTTGTGTGGCCAAGGAGTTCGGGATCGCTCACAGCATCATTTCACGAGCTTGGAGAGCATTTCAAACGACAGGAACAGCTATCCGAGAGTTTAGCAGTGGTCGTCCACGAGCAACCACGGCGGCGGACGACCGGTATATTGTCCTACAGGCGAGAAGAGACAGGCGGCAGACAGCGGGAGAAATTGCAAGGCACATGCAACAGACAACTGGACGTCCGTTAGCGCATTTTACCGTGGTCAGGAGGCTGCACAAAGGTGGTCTATTTGCACGACGACCAGTACGGTGTGTGCCATTAATGCCTGCTCATCGGAGACAGTGGTTTCTGTGGTGCCAGGAACACAAGAACTGGGCATATCAGCAATGGGGTCGAGTTCTCTTTACGGATGAGAGCCGATTTAGTCTGATGAGCGATTCTGTACGTATACACATCTGGAGAGAGCAGGGAACATGCAATCACACCTCCAACATCATCGAAAGAGACCGGTTTGGAGGTGGCTAAGTTCTCGTTTGGAGCGGTATCATGCTTGATAGCCGCACTGACCTCCACATCTTCCAAGGAGGTTCAGTCACTGGTGTCCGCTATTGTACTGAGGTTCTCCTGCCTCACGTGCATCTGTTTAGAGGTGCTATGGGTCCTGAGTTCCTCTTCACAGACGACAACGCTACACCTCATCGTACAGTGGCTGTCGCAGAGCTGTTGGAGAGTAAAGATATTCAACGCATGGATTGGCCCACAGGGTCACCGGACCTAAATCCAATCGAACACGTGTGGGACCTTCTCGGGAGACGCTTGGCAGCACGTTGCCAGCCGCCAGCAACGATTCCACAGCTGCGATTAGCGCTACAAGAGGAATCCGCCACGATGCTTCATCAGCTCCTTGACAACCTCGTCCTCAGCATGAAAAGACATTGTAAATCCTGCAATGCAGTCAGGGGTGATCATATCCCCTACTAAAGACTGGATTTTTCTTGGCAGTCGCCCGTCACATGGACGTTTTTGTCTTCTGTCCAGTTGTGCTCGAAGCTACCTTTTCAATAAAGTGCATTTGTATCCTTTGGATTCCTTGTTTGGACGGTTTTGCTCACTTGTCCCATATTCTTACATCTCGGGGATTTTATGGTATGATTTGAGTCGATGTGGAGCACTTCTGCACGAAGTTACATTCGAAAAACCGTCTCGTCCTTAATTTTTGCACGCCAGTGTACTACATCAACAGTAGTGAAGGGAAAGAATTCGATCAGTTGGTCAATTTGTTGGTATGCGACAAATTCAAGACTTTATTGTCCCCAGAACTGAAAACCTACATTCTTCAAAGAGGCTCAGTAGGGAAGTTTGTTCCTTCGACAGAATTGGGAGAGCTTTGTGATTTATACGAAAGTCACGTGGGAGCTATGGGAATAGAAGAAGGAAGATACAAACCCAGTCATCCTTCAGGAACGTATTTCAAAGGAGGTCAATCAGAAGCCGGGCAGAAGGGAAGTTTTCCGACAGGCGGAAATCAATTAAATGGAAAGTTTTCCGGGACAGATCAGAGCGTCGGAAATATGCCAGTTTACTCAGCGGCGAGGCCTATCGTAGGGAATTTCAGTTTGGATAAGGGAATTATCTGTTTCAGATGTGGGGTAGTGGAGCACCATAAAGCAAATTGTACCCAGAAGGCATCCCACAGTACTCCCAGTTCTTACTCTCAGAATTGGAGAAAAGACCCCCAAAATAAGGTAAACAGAGTAGCAGTGGGACAAAAGGGAGCCGGAGATGTTTCAGAGAGAAGGATAGAGCTCGTAGAGGTAAGCGATGATAAGAGAATTACGGCTAAAGTAGATAGAGTTTTAGGCCAGGAAGGAAGTCAGAACGAGGTAATAGAAATTCCGGTAGGAGAAGTGAAGAGAGTTAAATCGGAATGCTGAAAGAGCACCGAAATCCTTATTGACTCGGGCGCGGAGGTGAGTTGTGTAAGAGGAGGTTTACTGGGCGAAGAGCTGTCGGAACCAAAGGGTAGGATAATTTTAAGAGGCTTTGATGGTAATAAAGGAGAGTTTGTCATTAAGCAATTGAATCTCCAATTAGATGAAGAGGGATTAGAAACATGAGAAGCACCAGAAGGTTTTTGTGAAGTAATGTGTACAATTGTTCCTAATCTGGTAAACAGAGTAATTATAGCACTGGAGGATTACCAGCGTATGAAAAGTTTAAGGGAAGCGACTCCGATGTGGGAAACCTCGTATGAAAAGGCGTTAGAGTTAGGGTATAGGCCGGATGTGCATCCAGAATCTGAGACTGGCGAAGCACTAATCGAAGAGGAGGATATTCTAGGATTTGAAAGCCCCGTGGTCACAGATATTTCAGCGGAGGAGGAGCAAGTGCGCTTAGTTGGTGGAGCGTGGCTTGAAGAGCAAAATAGCCCCAGGATATCAGCGCTCAGTGCTGGAGGCGGTGAGGAGTTCAGCGAAATTAAGGAGGCTCTGGTGAGAAAAATGGAGGAAGCAAAAGAATCTGAAGAAATCAGGATAGATAGGGAGAGGATAACTCGGGAGCAGCTTAGGGAGTTACAGGAGCTGGTGAGCAGCTCGAAGAAGTTCTTTTCGAGAGAAGTGGGAGAGACATCAGTGGGGAAGCACGCAATTACCCTCAAGCCGAGAAGCGTACTTCGTACCCAGCACAGGTACAAAGTGCCACAATCGATGCAGAGAGTAGTGGAAATTGAGATCCAGGAGTTGTGGAATCGCGGGATGATTAAAGAATCAAAAGAAGAGTATAGTCATCCGGTAGTATGCGTGGCTAAGAAAAATGGAGAGGTTCGGATGTGTGTAGATTACAGAATGTTAAATTCTCACACTGTTCCAGACACATTTCCGATGTCTCATATCCCAGATTTGTTAGTGAAGGTGGGGGCAGCCCGGTATATCACTACGCTTGATATTTTAAAGGGGTACTATCAAATTCCAATGGACCCCGACAGTAGGAAGTATACCACTTTTGCAACGCATAAGGAACTCTATCAAGGGAAAGTAATGCCCTTTGGGTTGGCAGGAGCGGTGGCTGCTTTTCAGAGATCCATGAATAAGGTTTTGACCCCGCACCAAGACTATGCGATAGCGTACCTGGACGACGTGGCTATTTTTTCTGGCTCATGGGAGGAGCATTTGAAAGGAGTAATTGAAAGTTTGGAGGCGGCAGGCTTCACAGGAAATTTGAACAAGTGCTGTTTCACCCGTACGGAGGTGAATTACTTAGGGCATGTGGTCGGCTCGGGTCATCACCGGACGGACCCCGAGAAGTTTCAGGTCATCAGGGACCTTTTGCCCCCTCAAATAAAAAAGAAAATACATAGCTTTTTTGGGATTATGTGGGTATTGCCGTGATTACGTACCCAACTTCGCAAAGGTAGCTAAACCTTTAACAGATTGCACAGGAAAAAGAGCTGCAGATAGGGTAGTTTAGTCGGAAAAGTTGGAGGAATCATTTAGGACTCTGAAGGAAAATTTGTGTAAGGCACCGGTATTAAACACCCCAAATTTCAGTAAGCATTTTATCTTACACACGGATGCGAGTTCCTTTGTGGTGGCATGTTGTTTGAGTCAAAGGGATGAGGAAGGCAACATTAGGCCAGTGGCCTATGCTAGCAAAAAATTAAATTGGACACAAGCCAGATGGGCGGTCAGCCATAAGGAGGCGTATGCCATAGTATGGGGTTTGCAAAGGTTTGAAGGGTGGATATTCGGTAACCGGGTTGAAGTTATGTCCGATCACAACCCCCTTACTTTTCTCACCCGTTCCACATTGCAAAGTTCAAAATTACAGCGTTGGAGTTTGGCTATTTCCCAATTTAATTTAACCATATCTCATGTCGCCGGCAAACTAATCCCTCACACCGATGCGTTGTCAAGACTCAGTTTTAAAGAGTAGTGCAGCGCCATGGTAAGAATGTACCACGGCACAGGTGGAGATCCACAGAAGTTCTCAGGGTGGTACAAGTGTATATGTTACATAACGTGCTACAGAACGAGCGAGAAGTGTTCAAGTGTATTATGTTGTGTCACCCAAGATCCGCGAGCAAGTGAAGAGACTCGAGAATACAGCAAAAGACCACATCTCTCGATCATTTGGTGGGGGGCCTGTAAGGGTCGCCTGAATCAAACTGTCAATTATGAATTTATTTAATTTTAATGTTGTGATGAACACGTGCGGATGGACGCTTGATTCCGCCATTTTGTTGTTTCAACTAAGCACTGATATTCATCACCACTCATGTGGTACAATTTTAATCCTATGTGAGGATTAAGGGAGGGTGCATGAACACCTGGGGCACCTGACCTTGAAGAGTCGGCTGCTCGAGTGCTTCTGTTAAACAAGTTGTCATACCACTTTTGTATACGTGCAAGGTTGTAATTGCCTGCGGTATCCGACGACATTCCTGAGTTCAGGTATTTCACGTGCTGACCGGGGCAACGAGTTTTTCTTGCACATGCGTGGTAGAAGTCTGAAAGGGCCAAAAGAATTTAGGGACAATGGAGCTTCGGTCGTCAAGGAGAAAGGGTCCTAGTTTGGACACCGGTTTTTGACTGAAGGGCTGCGAGTATCGCAGAAGTACAGCGTGGTGAACGGGAAGGAGGATTCCTTCGTCCACCGGGTATCGTGGAAAGAATTGTGAAAAAGTAGCACGTGATCAGCACAGAGACCCGGAGCGGGAAGCCATCGGAAACTCGTGCAGCAAATGTTATCGGAATAATAAAATCTTGCTGTTTTTTATTTCCGTGTACTGGACTGAGTTTTGTTGAGGTAATTATTCTTCTACACAAAGACGCCTTCAGCCGCCTTGATAGCCAGATCGTATGGTAAAAGCGAGGCGGTAACTCGCTATACGGCGGGAAACAAAAGGTATTATCTAAGAATTGATATGCCTGGCCCTACATACACAATGTTTTCGTAAAGTGGAAAAGGTTTGCTGCTTCTTTGAGTAAACAAAACATAGTTTTGTAGTATTCGCATCCGTAGGTGTACTGTTTGGCCAGTGAATATCTGAGGCGTGTAAAGCAACTATGATACAAAGCTCTCCAGATAGCACTGCAGGTCACATTTTTATTTCTGCAGAGGCTAAACTTCCAGGGTGTGCACGCCTAAAAAAAGCTCTACTGGTCATACGTTTGCGTTTGGAATCGTGTGGAGTCATAAATACAATTCAACGTTCTACCACGAATTGCAGTTTTTCTGTCGTTTCATCGCAGTGTGAATCAATGTATTTATGAGTACAGATTTAAAAACAGAAATTTGAAGTTTTGTTATCCATATAGATAGGATAACAAAAATTCATTTTTCATTCAACGACCGCTAAATTAAAAGAAAATGCTTTCGTATGCTCGAAATCAATGCATAAATTTTTCAGCTCAGATTACATAGTAAAATTTTTGCGTGTTTTTTTCCCCCATAACAGCACATACCATCCAACCTAAATGGGCATGCAACACCACTGATATGAATGTGTAAATTTTTTTCTCTTTTCAGAATAATGTTTTGAGCCCGGTAAATGATTTATTAAAGGAAAAAAATATTACATCTCATCAGGATCCAGTCAAGCTTTTATTAGAGGATCAAATGATTGCATCTTTTAAAGATGTAAATGGAACAATGGTGTATGAGGTGAGTTGTAATATATACATAATTTTTTATTTCATGGTGTCTCACATCTAATTTATTTTGATATTTTGCTTCATAGTTTGGTCTGCTGCTTTGGCACAACCTTTTGTTTATTGTAGTTTATTCTGATTTGTTCCATGTTTTATTTTGCATTTTAATGCATCTATCTGTCTGTCTACGTCTATCCATTCATCACCTCATTCCATCCCATCCCATCCCATCCATCCATCCATCCTTTTCTATTCTTTCTTCCTTCTTTACTGTTTTCCCTCTTGCTCATTTCTTTTTAGTGAAGCCTTGAACAAGCAGTGTATTTTTATTGTCAGTAATATTGTTAATGGGATGAGGTCAATCAAAATCTATAGCTTATTAAAAGTTTAGCCATTACCTTATTTTTTTCCTTTTAAATGTACATAACTTAAGTAGTGCACAAATTTTCAGAAGAAAAGATTTAAAAAATTCTTTTGTTAATATAAAAGCCCAGTCCAGAAAATGCAAGTTATAAAATATGAAATGGGGTACTTCAGAAATTCTCTTCTCTTTGTCTTGTCAGCAACTCTTTTTTAGCTGGCAAGTCTTTTGTATAAAAAATTGTGCTAGTGTAATTACTTTATCCGTCTGTCCATCTGTGGACACCATATCTCTGAAACTATAAGTCTGATTTGAAAAATTCATTTTTTTTTAAGATGCATAACTTCGCCACTAGAAGACATGAATGCGGATGCTATCAAATTCAAAATACATTTTATTCCATATATTTGCCTCTAAATATCTGATTGAAAAAAATTCTTTCCTCCCTTCAATGCCATTTATAATGAAGACTATTTTGGGTACAATTTCTTTTTCAAATGATGTATAGATTTCCACTAGGGGCATAAAAGTAAATTGCAATTTCTCCATGTCTGTTTCTAAAGGTCCTATTTGAAAAATTCTGTCTGCATCAGATACAGCTGCTGCTGGAAAATGTTCTGTGTATAATTTCTTATTTTTAGAGAAGAATGGTTTGGCCGCCGGAGCAATCGATTATTTCTGTTTCTGATGTATTTACCTGAGCTTCTGTAAACTTGATCGAAAAGATTCTTTTGCAGGTCAATACCGCTCACCACGGAAAACCTTTTCAGAACACTTTCTTCTTCAGATTATGCATAGTTTTCCCTCCAGGAGCTGTAGATGTAAGCTTATTCATGGCTGCCATTCTTCCGTTCTGGGGAAGGATTTCTGTGTTTTGAAAATTTTGTCAGATTATTTTAAAACTCATTTCCCGCTTTAACTTTTTTTCCGAAAAATTTGTGAAATCGTATTTTATGTGATCACTTAAATTGTGAAGTTGCGCTAAAGTTTTAAAAGTGTTTAATTTAATACCTAGGAAGCCAGTTTTCAAAATGAGCTTTATTTAAGTCTTTAAAATGTTTTAAGAAATTCGATGCAATTGCATACCTGCCAAGTTTTCCAGATAATGATGTTTTCTTCCAGTTGGAAAGAAACTTTTTACCAAACTTTGTTTCATTTCTGGAAGTTCAGGCGATGTCCATCCGCCAGCTGACATTTTTTGGAATCGGCAGAAATACCTGTTCTAGCAGGGATGAAAATATTCCATGACTTTTTTGCATTTTGAAGTTTTCTGACTAAATTCTCTCCCCCCCCCCCCCAGGTATATTTCTCATTTTTATTTGTTTTCCGATAATGTTCATTTCTTATTTTTTTATAATAGTGCAAAAGAGCGATTTGGTATTTTTTAGCACGTCTTTTGTAAAAAAAGATTGTACTTCTGTTATCGGTCCGTCTGTCTGTACCCACGATATCTCTGCAACTATTAGTCCAATTTGAAAAATTCTTTTTGCATTGGGAAGCTTGAAATATGCAAATGATGATCCTTTATTTCGTTTTTTTTTTTTTTTTCACGATGTACAATTTCGCCGGTAGAGGGCGTAAATGCAGATGATGTGGAATTCAAAAAATCGTTTTATTCCACATATTTGCTTCTAAACATTCGATTGAAATTTTTTTTTATCTTTCGATTCCATTTATGTCGAAGAGTATTTTAGATATAGTTACTTTTTTCAAATTACACATAGATTTTCCGCTAGGGGGTTGTAAAAGTAAATTACATTTTTTCCGATAACTCTTCTTCTAAAACTCTGATTTGAAAATTTTTTTCTTCAGCGGATACATCTCCTGATGGAAAATCTTTTGCATATAATTTCAAATTTTTGGTAAAGAATACTTTGGCCACCAGGGCGTAAGTGTTAATTTTTGCTTCTGATGTATTTGCTATAAAATCGGAGCTTCTAAAATATCGATTGAAAAAAATTCTTTCGTGGACTGATGCCACTCACATCGATAAACCTTTTCAAAATATTTTCTTCTTAAAATATTGCATGGTTTCTCTGCCAGTGGGTGTAGATGTACATCTTATTTTTGTCAATATATCTACTTCTAGGAGTCCGATTTGAAAAATTCTTTCTTTGTTGGATAGTGTTTTCTGTGTGACAAGTTTTTCATATAATTTCAAATTTTTCAAGTAATTCATAGACTTTCCGCTAGGGGCGTAGCGATAAATTGCGTTTCCCCCTATATCTCTGCTTCTAAATCTCCGATTTGAAAAATTATTTCTGCACCGGATACAGCTCCTGATGAGAAATCGTTTGCACATAATTTCTAATTTTTGTAAAAAAAATAGTTTGGCCACCAGGGCGTAAATCTTAATTTCCGCTTCTGATGTATTTGCAGCAAAATATGAGCTTCTAAAATCTTGATTGAAAAAAAAGTCGTTTGTTGACCGATACTACTCATGTCGACAAACCTTTTAGGAAAATTTTCTGCTTGAAAAAATGCATGGTTTCTACGCCATGGGGCGTAGATGTATATCTTATTTTTGTAAATATCTCTACTTCTAGGAGTCCGATTTGAAAAATTCCTTCTTTGTTGGATAGTGTTTCCGATGCGAAATGTTTTTCTTATAAATTCAAAATTTTCAAGTAAATCATAGACTTTCCGCTAGGAGGCACAAAGGTAAATTGCATTATTTATGCTCCTAAAGCTCCGATTTGAAAAATTCTTCCTGTATCGCATACAAGACCTGATGGAAAATATTTTTCACATAATTTCTAATGTTTGGTAAAGAATGGTTTAGCCACCAGGGTTCATGAGTGTTAATTTCTGCTTCTGAAGTATTTGTTGCAAAATCTGGGCTCCTGAAAACTCTACTAATTTTTTTTCTTGGACCGATACCGCTTATATGGATAAACCTTTTGAGAATACTTTCTTCCTAAACTAATGCATGGTTTTCCTACCAGGGGATGTAAAGTCACATCTTATTTTTGTTGATATCTCTGTTTCTAAGAGTTCGTAAACTCACAGTTCCGTTTACAGCAATATCTGAGGGCTTAAAAACCTGATTGAAAATCTTCTTTCTTTCGTCAGATCTATTGTTTTCCATACCGGAACTGTGGGAGCTTGTTCAGGGGTTGTGGATCCGTATGGCTTCCCAACGCTTCCGGTGTCTTGTCGAGTCCATGCCGAGACGAATTGCCACCGTCATCAGGGTGAAAGGTGGTGCTACACGTTACTAGACAGGTATCTCTAATTCAACTGCTCTTCAGTGTATAATTAGGTATACAATCGTGGCCAAAAGTCCTTCACCAGTAGACCAAAAGTCAATTTTTGATGTTCGAAGTCAACATAATGTTAAAGTGAGGAATACATATTATACATCATTTTAAGGGAAATTTTATGCTGAATTCAAATATTTTTATAGAATGTTGTTACCAGTAATAGAAGTGAAACTACAAGCAAAAATGTGCAAGTGAGGAAATACAAATCCAGTTCTGAAAAAGCGTTCGTGCCCCTCTAATCCACTATAGCTTTCTCCGACGTCCGCTAGTGAGATATAAAAGAATGTAGAATTGTATGCCGTCTTAGAATGCAGCTGCTTGCAGTCAGTTGACGGAAGTTTATGCAGAATTCATGCTGGCATTCGAATTTCGTAATGTCAAAGACCCGAAAATTGGTCCTGCCTCTTCAAACCATGTCAAAAATTATTACTTTGCATGAACTTGGATTCAGTAGTCATACAATTGCTGTTAAATGTGGCTGTGATCATTCCACTGTCTTGTGCACCATTAAGAGTTGCAGAAACCGGATGTGTGGGAAAAAGAAAAAGAATAGGTCGCCCAAGGCTGTTTACTGAACGTGATGATCGCATGTTGATTCGTCGTTCCTTTAAATCAAGGTTTAAAACAGCCACTGATTTAAGAAATGAGTGGGAGAATGAAGTAGGCATCACTGCATCTGCACATACCGTTTGTCGTAGGCTACAAGAAAATGGACTGACTGCACAAAAACCTTTCCTTACTGAACAACAGTGGCTCAAAAGAATTGCTTGAGCCAAGACACACAAGAATTGGGCTGTTGATGAATAAAAATTTTTATTTTCAGTGATGAAACAACTGTTACTATTTCCGCTAATAATGGAAATAATAATGTACGTCGTCGGGCTGGTGAAAGATATGGGGCATGCTGCGCCCAGCCAACAATCAAGCACCCACATTTGGTGGCGTTATTGTCCTGTATTTCAGCCAGTGCTGTTGGCCGTCTGCACATTGTTGATGGCACATTGAATGAATCAAAATATGTGGATATTTTGGAGTCCAAAGTGCTGCCATCTGCACAAGACATGGGCTTGCGTAATTTTATCTTTCAGGACGATAATGCGCAATGTCGTTGGTCAAAGTTGGTTGACGAGTGGTTTAAAAGAAAAGTTATAAGAAAACTTCTGTGGCCGGCACAATCACCGGATCTTAATCCCATAGAGAATCTGCAGGTGAAATTGAAGCAAAAGTTCCATCAACAAAGACCCACATCTAAAACAGCATTAATTGAGTCTGTAAGGGCCGTATGACTCCGTGTTATCACCAATGGACAACTAGAGAAGCTCATTAGTTCCATGCCAAGAAGGTGCACTTTGTTACTAAGTAACCGTGGTTATCCAATTAAATATTAAAGCGTATTTTGCTTGTTGGTAAGTTATTTCAAGTGTCCTGCAAGTTTCAATAATGTACTGTACAGTAATTTTACGTTAAATGCATTGCACACTAATTTCGCAAGTTCGACTATTTTTTGCTTTTTAAGACTAGATGCTGTACTTTTGCTTCTAACTTCACCTCTGTTACTGGTAATAACATTCTGTAAAAATATTTGAATTCAGCATAAAATTTCCTTTAAAATGATGTATAATATTGGGTATATAAATAAGTTTTGAGGAATTTTCGTTCGGTGTCGTACTTATTACTGCTCGCATGTATTTTAAGGTGGCAACACTGCGATATCGCAGTACGAGACGCCAGCTGTCAGAGTCAGTATACAACGTTCGATTGAGGTGTGGAGACGTATTTTTTTTACTCGATGGAAAATGGCAACTTTCCTCTCGACAAAACAGCATTTGTGGGAAGTGTTAGTTCATTACTTTATTGTCAAGAAAAGTGCTGGCGACAGCTATCGCTTAATGTCAGAAATCTATGGTGAACATTCCCCATCCATAAAAACATGTGAATATATTGGTTTAGACTATTCAAAAGGAACGATTTCGATGTCAATGATAAAGAATGTTCTGAACCACCCAAAAAAATTGCTAATGCCGAATTGGAAGCTTTACTCAACGAGGATCCGTGCCAGACCCAAAAAGAACTAGCAGCAACATTAAATGCTAGTCAACCATGCATTTCACAACATTTAGCTGCCATGGGAATGGTGCAAAAAGAAGGGAATTGGGTTCCACATGCTTTGCGGGAAAGATACCTTGAACGTCGAAAAAACCATTTGCGAATTGCTGCTTTAAAGGCAAAAAAGAAAGTTTTTTGCATCGTATTATTACTGCCGACGAGAAATGAATATGGTACGATAACCCTAAACAGCAGAAAGCATGGGTGAAGCCAGGTGAACCAGGTCCTTCAACGCCAAAACGCAATATCCATGGTTCAAAGGTAATGCTGTGTATCTGGTGGGACCAGAAGAGTGTGGTCCACTATGAACTGCCGAAACCATCAGAAACTATTACTGGTGATCAGTATTGAACCCAATTGATGCATTTAAAATGAGCTCTCACGCAAAATCGGTCAGAATGGGAGAATAGACACAACAAAGTCATCTTACAGCATGACAATGCAAGAGCACATGTTTCACAACCTGTGAAAAAGTACTTAGAAGGATCCGACTGAGAAGTTCTACCCAACCTGCCATATTCGCCAGATATTGCGCCATTGGATTACCATTTGTTCCGGTCGATGCAGTCAGTGCTTTCTGGAGAACGGTTTAGTTCTTATGAAGACATCAAAAATTGGCTGGACAACTGAATCTCTTCCCAGGAACCGGAATTCTTCCTTCGGGGCATACGTTCACTGCCTGAAAGATAGGGTAAAGTTGTAGCTTCAGAGGGAGCATACTTCGATTAATATTAAAATATTGTTTCTGTTCTCTAACAACGTGTTTTGTTCACCTCAAATCCCTCAAAACTTATTTATATATCCAATATGTATTCCTGACTTAACCATTACACTGTATAAGTTGGCTTCAAACATCAAAAATTGACTTTCGGTCTACTGGTGCAGGACTTTTGGCCACAACTGTATCTTTAATATTTTTGCAAATCGTAATTATATGTATATATATTCCTTGCTGCATTGACCGATAAGGGCGAACTCCTCACGGTGAGTGTGATTCGATTTCAGTCTTGGCTTGAACACGTTAGTGGCACCCATGCTTATTTTTGTCAATATTTCTGCTTCTAACAGTTTGATTTGAAAATTTCTTTCTTTGTTAAAAAGCATTTCCAATGCCAAACAATTTCAAAATTTTATATGTGTTAACTTATGGTTAATTTAATTTCAAAATTTAGCTCCTGTCGGGCAAATGTTTTGTCTATAATTTCTAATTTTTCATGAAGAATGATTTGGCCACCAAGGGGGCATAAGTGTTTATTTTTGCTTCTGACGTACTTGCAGAAAAATCTGATCTTCTAAAAACTCGATGGAAAAACTTCTTTCCTAAACCGATACCGCTCACCTTAGAAAACCTTTTAAAAACACTTTTTTCTTAAAATAACACATAGTTTTAACGCCAAAGGGTGTAAATGTATATCACATTTTATCGATATCTCTGCTTCTAACAGTCCAATTTAAAACATTCTTTCTTTGTTGGAGAGCATTTCTGGTGCAGAATGCTTTTCATAATGTCAATTTTTTCTTAACAAACAAGTATGCCACTAGAGAGCGTAAGTTCGTGTTTCCGTTTACAGCAATATCTGCGGGACTGATATCCTGACTGAAAAAAATTCTGTTTTGATTTAATACTACTAACTGTGAAAACCCTTTGTGTATATCCCCCCCCCCAAATAGTGCACAATTTCTCCGTTGGGGAGCGGAAAGTTTTAATCTGCCTTTCTCAATATCTGTTTCTAGGTGTGCGATTCAAAAAGTTATATCAACACAAGATAACATCTGCCTTGCCTTGTGGAACAGTTTAGGTTTATATTTGAGGAGTTTTGTAGTTCATAGTTCTGTCACTAAGTGGTGTTTTTATGCTTCTGTTTGTAGTTGTATCCCGCTTCTAACATATCTGTTAAGAAATTAATTTTTATTATATGCCATTCGCTACAAAAAAAATTTGGAGCGTTATCCTGTTAAGATAATGCACAGCAGACATGTATTCAAGGTGGGTCAGGAGCACCCCCAAAGAGATTACCCAACAACAACAAAAAACGTGGAATTTTGTTTTTAATAATTGGCCACAAAATTATTTCTACAAATAGACCCCTAGAAAAAGTGATATACAAATCTGTAATTTTAAATGCCCTCACAAGCACACACTTTTGTGTGCCATTTTCAGTGTCACGCCAAGGATTGGAGTGATGTTTCTGCTCTGAAGCGAAGTGTGGTGTCGAGTGAACCAGGAGTGAGCTAATGTGTGCCGTGATATGTTACCTGTCAGAAATCTTGACTTTGAAAGCAGTCTGCCTAATTTATGGCCTGTCAGAAATCTTGACCCTGTTATCTGCCTATTTATCGCCTGTCTTCGGTTTGGGTCTGTTCCACTCTGCACGAGGGATGCCCATGTCAACTGTCCATCACCCCATCTGTAATGTTTTGTCTACTGAGTGTATATTTATATATAAATAATAAAAGCATTTAAGGCTCACAAATCCACTGTTTTGAATAAAGGCATCTATGCTGTATCATGCAGCAAAAGAAATTATGTGAAGTAGAATCTTTTTTCAATGAAAGGTATAGCTACTTTGGGAGGTTTTCACAGGCATGATGGGTTTTCAAGAGAGAACCGCATGGCTGTGTAGAAAGTTTAATTGTTCCTACTCTAATGTATGGCAGTTAAACCTTGGTACTACACAATAAACATAGCAGTCGTTTGTGTGCTGGAGAAATGTTACTTACGGGTGGTTCGTGCAAGACAAACTCTGATCGTGTGAGGAATGAAATTGTGTTGCAGTGTTTAGTAATATGAAGCAAAATGTTGTTAGCAAGGTGGAGACTAATATGCTTCGGTGGTTTGGCCAGGTTGAAAGAATGAGTGATGAGATGCTTACTAAGAATTTTTTTTAGCCCAAGTAGCAGGAAGGAAAGGCAGAAGAAGGCCAAGGAAGTCATGGGAAGATCAGATTTAGGAGTGTCTGCATGAGAAAAATATTATGAGTATGCAGTATAGAAGATCTTGTGTATGTCATGTGATGGATGTCAGTGAAGCTCAAGTTGTGTGTCAAGATTGCTGTAAATGGAGAAGTTTGATATGGCAACAGTAAGTAAATAATCAGTTAAAATTTATCTGGTAGTTTGTATTTCTTTGTGGAGCTAACCTCTGAATCTCAGAGAACAGCTTAGGTATATGTAGTGTTATGTAATGTAAAAAAAAAAAAACCCTCTGGTTGGTAAAAAATACCTGCTGAATCCAAGACTCAGTACAGATCTTTCTGCACTGTCATTTGGAAAGTGGAGATGGTGTCAGGACCAAACCCAGCAACATAAAGCATTATTGCAGTGAAGATGGTAGTGTCTACAGGAACAATTATTGCTGCAATCCTCTGATATGCAAATCTATATAACCATTGCAAAAGCAGAGTACACAAACTTCTCCCAAGGCGCATTTTGGAAAGCACGGCTGCCTGCAGAGAGCTCTTTTGAAAAAAACTGCTGGTGAAAGGTGGAAAAACATGGTCACCTTGGATGAAGCCTATGTTTACCTATCAGTTTCCTCTAAACCCAGTGCAATTTGCTAATCAGAGAAGTGGCGCCAAGTCCATTCCAAAATGGCTTTGAGAATGCAGTGAAACTTTCCCGCTAGGCTTTATGATTGTCACTGAATTCTCATACCAGGAAAAGCTGCAGATTTGTCATTTGGTTAAAAATTGCAAAGTTAATTCAGCATGTAATCAGACAGAGATTTTGACATCAATTAATGAGCACTAAGTGCTGGAACTTTATGGTAGTGACAAATATATTCATACTATATGTGTGTGAATCTATTGAAATTTCAGTTGATTCATAGAGTATTGAAATTTTAACCAACTTTCAAGCTTGTAACAGTGATCCCCTCCCTCAGAGTTAACAGTGTTTTGGGGAAATTTCTTTGCAATCCCATTATACCTAAGTAAATACAACTAATCCAAATGCTCTGAAATTTCAGCAAGATTGAGTCAAAACATGGTAGCTGAAGACAATAATACTGTGTTGAGAGATTCGAAGATGGCTCAAGAGCAAGACAAGATGTATACGATCTAATGATTGACAAGAGCCCAAGTGGCTGAAACCATGGTGTCAGTTAGTACCTTTACTGCCATTTTGGAAATGAAATCATTTTGATTCATAAATAATCCATGCATATTACAATGCCATTTGCAATTTTGCTTTACTGTTTTCTTATCTGTGTTATTTGTTGTGCATTGGGGAAACTGCTGAGTTCAAAAATTAAGCAATGGGCAAATGCAAACTTTTTTGGTGAAATTAAAGAGAACAACTACTGGATCTTTTCATATGTTATGTTGGAAGAATTCATGACTCATATGTGTAGGAGTATTTCAACAATCTTTATTATGTACAGAGGCTACAGGCTATGAGCAAACTTGCATCATCAAAGTAATAAACAGAGATGAATTATATTTACAAATGTCAAATGACGATGTATATACAATGAGTGTGAAGATTAATTATATTTACAAATGGCAAATGACGATGTATATACAATGAGTATGAAGATTAATTATATTTACAAATGGCAAATGACGATGTATAAACAATGAGTGTGAACAGGGTACGAAACTAAAAAAATTTGCCATGTGCTAAATGGCTGGTGCAAGCTAAACATTTAGGAGCAATTCACAATTTTTAGGAGCCAAAATTTTTTTTACATACACAATTGGAAGAGTAACTAAAATTCTGGATGGCGATTTCGCCCAGCATAAACTTCTCCTCAGCCACATTTGTCTTTTGTTGACTCTGCAGCTAAGCAGCATCCAGTGCTTAAATTTCCATTTTGTTGACATCTTTGTTACCCTTCCCATTTCTTTATTGTCACTTTTTTTTTCTTTCTTTTTATGCCCTTGGATGACAATTTTATCCATCATGCTGAAAAACTTTCAGTCTGTGAGGACCATGAATGCATGATAGCTTTCACTATTTTTAATAAGATAAAGTGTAACTTTGAGGATATTAATACTTTTGAACACCATGCACCAATTCTTACAAACTTTTCAGCTTCGTCACTTTCGTTTTTGGGAAAAAAATTATAGTTAAGGGAGAAATCTTTGCTACGTCTGATTTCCGTTTTCGGACACTTCCCCCTCCATTTTCAAGGTGAAATACAAATATTTATGAAATAAAATGATATTTAACAACAATTTAAGGCAGAGGAAACATCGCGTTAAAAAATAAAAATACGATTACAGGAAAAATCTTCAATGTGTCTAACTTCTGTTTTCAAAAGTTTTGAAAGACAAAATTTCCGTTTTTGAAAGTTTCAGGTGGAAAGCATCCTTCACCAGCACCAATCGCCCCAAAATTTCTGTTCAGTTATGCATCGATCTTGAGAATAATGCAAATTAAGACGGAAAAGGAGAAATTCTAGAAGCGATGGCACTCTCATGCCTGAAGATTACAGGGGAATTTTTGCGCCGTCGAATTTTTCGTTTTCAGAAATTTTTCCTGCAGTTTCAAACTCATATTCAAATATTTCTGGAATAAAATGATAAACTGTATAACAACAATACTGGGCAGAGGTAACATCGCGGGAAAACAAAATTACGATTACGGAAAAAATCTTTATTTCGTTTATTTCCGTTTTTGAAATACAAAATACCGTCCCGATGCGTATCTTTACATGTTGGTAAAACTCTTCAGAGTGCATTTTACATGCTTCTCAGTACATATTTTTACGTGTCGAGAAAAATTCCTTATGTGTATTTTTACGCGTTGGTAAAATTTCGATGCGTACTAGACGCATAATTACGCATTTTGGCAAACTCTGGTTTGTGCAACATGCTAAAAAATGATGCGCCATAAGCCAAGAAGTTATATTGATGCTAGATTTACAATGAATCGATTCAAAGGACAACCAATATTTAACATTAAAAGAATTCTTGAAATCGTGATCACATGCGTAAGTTACGTTGAAAAATTAAGAGCGGGACGTTTCGGTAGCGACTTCTACTTTCATCAGCCATGGAATGAGACACATGGTAAAAGCGTCAGTTGTTGCCAGATTTCAAAATCGCTTTCCAAATACACTATCTACCAACAAGTAATGGGACACCTGTGATAGCAAAGGAAAACAAAGTTTATTCACCTTCAACAGTTGATGGAGCCTCCACGAGCGGCGATTACAGCTGCGACCCTCCGGAGCATACTCTCAACCAGGCGTTGTACGATGGCTAGCGGTATTTTCTTCCACTTGGCTTGGAGAAAACAGGTCAGTTCCTTCACCGATTTCGGATGGTGGGGGCACCCCTTAAGTTGACGCTCCAACTCGTCTCAGAGTTGCTCGATAGGGTTAAGGTCCGGGCTCTGCGCAGACCAGTCGATTCGATTAACCCCATTGTCACCATACCAAGCCATGGTGGACCTTGCAACATGACAGGTGGCATTGTCATCCTGAAAGTAACATGGGTCCACCCCGTTAAACTGCCACAATGTAGGAAGCGCATGGTCATCCAAAATGGTGCAGTAGGTCTCGGCGTTGAGTCTACCAGGAATTGCGATCAAGGGTCCCGTGCCATACCAGGAGAAACGCCCCCATAGCATAATTCCACCGCCGCCAAACTTCACACTTGGCACAATACATTCCGGCAGGAGGCGTTCTTCAGGCAGATGCTGAACCCAGACCCTGCCATCCGAACGACAGAGGGTGAACCTTGATTCGTCACTCCAGAGAACGTGTTTCCACTGTTCAACGGTCCACTGTCGACGTTCTTTGCACCACGTTAGCCGAGCAGCGCTATTGGACTTGGTGATCAAAGGCTTGTGGGCGGCAGCACGTTCATGATAACCGAGCGGATGGGCTTCCTTACGGATGGTATTCATCAAAAGAATACTCCCGGATGCCTGTTGAAACTCCTCGCGGATGTGGCCCATCGATTTGGTGCGGTTCTTCCGAATTTCTCTGGCCAGCACCCGTCGGTCTCTAACTCCCAGTTTTGTGGGTCTGCCGACTTACCGCAGCATAAACCGGCGTTTGATGGAGCATATCGCTGATGTTAAGAAAGGTAGCCCTTCCTCCTCCCTTTCAATTTTAACCATCAGCGATACTTCCGCTGCTCCCGATTGGCACAGTGTTAAGCTAATCGCCCCGTTCAGCAATCCGCATGCCCTCAGATACCGCAAAAGCATTGAAATCTACCTTACCCCTAACACCTGCAATACTGACGCACCTTTTAACATCCCTATTATTTGGAAAGTGATTTTGAAATCTGGCAATAACTGACGCTTTTACCACGTGTCTCATTCCGTGGCTGATGAAGGTAGAAGTCGCTACCGAAACGTCCCGCTCTTAAATTTTCAACGTAACTTACGCGTGTTTTCCTGCCAATTCTTCTCACCAGTATGTAAAGCGATGAACAAATAATCATACAATTCTTCAGTTGCAGTTACGGAATTTCAGGCAAGCTCTGCTTCAGGTTGAGAGAGGCGGAGAGGTGCTCACAAATTTCCAATGATCACTGTGGGAGGATCCTGCTCATTGTTCAAGGTCGCTTTTTTAACTTGCTTGTGTGACGTTAGTGCATGCAAGAAGGGGAAGTCAGAACGCGATTGATACACAGTTTTATGTGTTAAGAGCATCTTCAAGATGAATTAAGAAAACTGAGTGGGGGAAGGGAACAATTATTGCAAACCACAAAGAATCGCGAACAAAAATAATCATTCAGTTAAAAAAGAATCATAATAAAATGCAGTAGAAAATACATGTAGTCGCAATTTGGCCCCTGATGTCAAATCGCTGGTCGCCAAATGCAAAAATGCAGTCGCATTTCGCTCATGGCCCCCGTTAATTTCGAACCCTGAGTGTGAAGATGAATTACATTTGCAAATGACGATGTATATACAATGAGTGAAGGATGACAATAGTAAAAGCTGACACAGTCAGCCGGTGCAAACAAGAAAGTAATGAGCAAGATGTGGGAAGAGCAAGATACAACCCCGGCTGGGGTTGTTGACAGGAGCATCTTAGGAGAAAGTTACATCACAAGACGTAGGTCAGCAGTCGGCCGAGTGAACCACTGTGTAGTGGGAGCCCAGATTTGAAGGAAGGTATCAACTTGTCCTTGGGAATCGGCTTGCGCAAACTCGAGACGAAGGTGTGATGTCAGCCGGGCATGAAACAAGCCGCAGAGGGCTGCAACAGCCTCCTGGAGTAACGGCAAAAACAGTGATGAGCAAAGATGTTGGTGAAAACAATAAATAACATGTTTCATCATCACAAATACGTATGCTCAGGTGGAAGGCAGAGGCACAGGCGGATGTGTGCACTGGAGGAGAGTGGTGTACGCTGTCGATGGCCCCAAGATGTCGCACCATGGTAAACACAAGATGTAATACTAGAAGAAGCACCGGGCAATGTAGAAAGGCATGATCAACATCAGCAGAGTGGTGGCAAAAGGTGCAGAGATCAGATGAAAGAAGTGTCATACGATGAAGAGTGGCTCGAGCCGGCAGACGACAGTGCAAGAACAACCAATGGGAATTGTGCTTGAGTGGAGCTGAGGGGGGGGGGGATCAACGCTTGCCAGACTTGCTGGAGGGCGGTACCCCAGGAATATGCCAAGAAGCTGAAGGAGAGGAAGTGCAGAGATGTGTAGGAGTAAGAGGTCATGTGTTTTGGTATGTCATAAGAGGTTCAGTGAGGGCCCGAAGAACACTGAAGACAACGAAGTTTGGGATACCCAAGCACTTCAAATACAGAAAGTAAGGTGGAAAAATCTACCCAATTGTTTGAAATGATCAACTACTGAGTATTAGAATGATAGCAGAAATGGTAAACATTGATAAAGGAAAATTTTACTTGAAAATCTGAAGATGACAGATTTGTTCCAAGATAGCTCCAAAGCTTCTCACTCCTGAACAAAAAGAAAATTGCAAATGAATTTATGCTGACATTCTGAGACAAATTCAGACAAACCCTAACATTTAAAAAAGTGTTATCACCTGTGATGAAATTTGGATCTTCCGACACTACCCTGAAATGAAAAAACCATCGATGCTTTGAAAGACACTAACATCACCAGGGTGAAGAATTCACAGCAATGCAAGTCCAAGGTCATGTTCATTGTTTTCTTTGACATTTTGGGTGTAATTTTGGCAGAGTGGGTTCCCAGGGAAGCTACAGTGAACCAGCATTACACCAAACACATTTTTATGACTTTAAGGGAGTGAGTCAGAAGAAAGAGGCCAGCATTGTGATAAAATAACTTCGTCCTGTCCTTCACCAGCACAATGCACCAACTCATTTAGCATTCTGAATGCAGTGGTTTTCAGCTGAGAAATGCACCACAGTGCTTGAATATCCTGCCTACTTACCCCATGCAACTTTTCCTTTTCCCTAAAGTTGAATATTTACTGAAGCTGTTTTGAGTCCGTTACTGTGTGAAGAAAAGAACGTGACGAAGTTTCTCAAAGGGATCACACCAGATGCACTACATCACTGCTCTGCCCAGTGAAAGATAAGAATGCAGGGGTGTGTTGAGGAGGATGAAAAGTGTATGGAAGGTGATAAGAGTTTAAAATATTTCTTATTTAATTAAAGTTATAGCATCAGTCTTGTTATTTAATAGCCATACCATGTGCATTTGGTTTTCTGGTAAGGCTTCCTGATGATGTAATGATGACATGCCCTCCATGCCTCCCAATCTTAGACTCTCTCCCTGAGCTGTTCCATGTCCAGTCCAGCATTCATTTTGATTGTGTCCAGCCAACATGTTTGTCGTCCCTGTCTTCTTGTTCCCTCCACCTTTCGAAGCATCGTATCTTTCTTTAATGAGTCCAATCACATCAGATGATAAGTAAATGAGCTGTAGTCTGATGACCTTTCCCTGAAGTAGCATTTCTGGTTTGATGTGCTCTACAACCTCTGTTGGTAACCCTTGTTGTAGTGAAATATGCATTTTTTTAAAAATGTAGTTAAAGGTAAATTTTTATATACAATATTTTTAGAATGTAATTTCTCTTATACATTTGTTTGTAATAGATTTGCATAAACAATAATACTGTGCCTGTATACACAAATTCAGTAAGAACTTTTCCTCTTGTAGAGATCTTTAATCACTTCTGCTGGCACTTCATCACCAAAGAAAAAACCTGCCTTTGAAGCAGTTCATCGTATAGACATAAAAACACTGTTACAGGTAACTATAATTTTTATTTTTTAATGCATCAGTACAAAATTTTTAATCTTAGGAATCTGAAATTCCATATTTTGAGAATTCCTTCTTTGAAATGTTTTACTAGAGAACATGGTTCATACAATCCATGAAAACCCTGAAAAAATAAAGTTCATTTTCAAGTCCTTGAAAGTACTTGAAAAAGTTTAATATTCTATAAGTAGCACTTGAAAATTCTTTTTTTTTTTTTTTTTTTTTTTTTTTTTTTTATAGTAATGATATGAAAGAGCATGTGTAAAATAATTGTTTGTGCTAAAAAGTTGTATAGGAGATTTCTGTTCAGTTCTGATAAAAACCCCAAGCTGATCAAATAGCGCTGAACTTATGTTCAACCCAGAGGAGCACGTGGATAGCTGGTACCTTGGCTATGACATCACTACAGAGTAAAACATCACCCATGGAAGTAAAATAAGTGGAATGATGTATTTGTGAATTGTGATTGGGTTCTGTTGATTGGGGTTAGGGATGCATTCTTGCCAGAAGGTAAATATGAACATAATGTGCCCTTTCGAAATATTCCACAAAATAAAATAAACCAATGGAAGGGGTGGTGGTGGTTAACAGGCAGGCCATTGAAGTTGTGCCCGTCCCAGCTAAGTTTAATGGTTTGAACTTAATAAAATACCTACCTACTGACCAACCAACAGCTCACACACAGGATAATTTGGTTTTAAAAAGTTCTTGAAAAGTGCTTAAATTTATTTTGCTTGGAAGAGTATAACCTTAGAGAAAAGTTTAATGTTGAGCAAATTTTCAAGGATAACTCATCCCCTTCATCAGGCTTATTTAACCCTTTCACGACCACAATGCTAACATGTTTTGTCACTCAGAATACCACAGCACCTGAAAGTGCCTGCTGCTCCTTTTGAATTTCATCCTCCCTCCCTTTTTCAAGACTCAAAACTTCTGACCTCTAGACTTGCTATGCGTTGACCTTTGGACGTTTCACTGCGGCAATCTGTGCATTCTTCTACTGAAACCCTAAGACATATGGGAATGGTAACAGCTGGAAAATCTTCACTTTCCCCTTTTCTCTAGTTCTTTCTTGTAAAAAATATAATCTCAATCTGTTTATTTCGATTGAGCAAATATGAAAGAATTTTTACGGCAAATTTTCTCTCATAAATTCTGCTTTTACGACAAAGGAAGATATCACAGTTTATTTGAAATTAAATATTAGCATTTTATGCTGTCTTTGAAGCTGAAAATCACTATTTTTCTGCTAAATGAGCTTTTTTTTTTTCTCGTAGTACAAAAGCATTTTATGATGCCCTGATTTTTTTTTTTTTTTTTTTGCTGTAATATCTACAGAATATATGTATGCATATTGTGTGTAGTCGGTTAGAATCAGGCCCTCCAGGCACTTTAACGTAGGTCCAACACTGTGCCAATGTCTTCTATTACTAACAGACGGTGGAGCAGTGTTGGGCCTACATTAGATTGCAAGGCCTATGTGCTACCAGGGCCGTATTTCCATCTACAAACTTTGGTGTCCAGAAAAATGTAATTTGTAAATTTATTTGTTCCACAAACCCTTAGGTGTCCAGAAAAATGTCATTTGTAAACTTATTTGTTCCATGAAGTCTTAGGTGTCCAGAAAAAGGTAATTTGTAATTTTTTTTGCTACACAAACCCTTAGGTATCAAGAAAAATGTTCCAATTATTTTTCCAGTGCAGTCCTATAATGTTTTTGTACAAATTATTTTTACTGGCTTTATAGTATTTTAACTACAGTTCTGACTTTCCTTGCTTACAATTTCAGCCATTTTTTTTATTGCCATATCTCTTTGCATCATTCCAACTACAGCATGAAATGAGAAAATACATTTTTGTTTGCTCCGATGAAACTGCTTGACACTAGTTGATGAATCCGTTATGAATTAATGTGTGTGAGTGCATGTATTTGAGGTGTGGGGTTTGAGGATCCCGCAAATGAGATTGTGCGGAGGGCACCGCAACCTAAAGCTGGCTTTGGCTACAATGCTCATAGTTTCCTTCAGGGTGTACAACCAATGCTCTATGAACAACCAGTATACATGTCCCCAAATAAGTTTAAAATTGGGGATTGTGCATTGTAAAATCTAGAGAGTTCTACGTATTAATACAATTGAAATCCTATTGAGATATTCCATTTTATCTAGCCAGGGAGCAACATATTTGCTTCAAAACTACAAGGACATAAGAAATACTGTACATGCTTTTGAAACAGTTGTGGGGAGAGGGTATCGATCATCTTCATTTGTACATGGGTTCATATACAACTTGTTGATATTTTTTTTTATTAGGGTTTCGATCACCGTGAGCAACTCGATACGATATAAGAAGTCACCCGTCCCTAAATTAGGGCCACTGACTCCAGGGAAGGGAGCGAGCCAGTGCCGTAAGGCGAACACAACATCTATGCCTCATCAGGATTCGAACCTATACCCATCACAGACGAACAATCAGAAGTCACCATATAGACACTGTGCCACCGGGGATGCACGATATACACGTATAACATGTAATCTCAGCATTTGTTTTGCACATTAATAAGACCCGTTCTTTGAATCGGAGGATCGATCATGTTTCTCGTTTGTATGTGTGAGTGACCTTTCTTTAGATTTAGGCACTTAAAAGTGCCATTGGGGGGGGGGGGTGATGTGTGTAAGATACACATGTAAATATAAAAGTTTTTTTTTATTGGGAAATGTACATAATATGTAATCTTTTATTATTTAAGGCATTAAAAAAAGTGCATTTTTTGTGAATTACATTTTGCTTTTTCTTATTCGCCAGTCTGACTGAAGCAGGTTTTGAAAAGACACATTTTGCAAATTTCGCACTCCCACGTGCTTTCTATTTGTCTATCAGACATTGTTCTTTTCCCAATTTCTCTACATCGGAGGCAGGCTGTTTTTCTTCTTTTTATGACTACAGGGACCGCATTCCTCCTAAAATTCCTAAAATTCCTAATATTTTGTGACCCTCCTTAAATTCCTAAAATTATACCTAAAATTTGCTATTCATCCTAAAATTTTCGTAAGCTTATTTATTAAAAACACAACCGTTATTAACGCCAATAAATTTACCATTACGCAGGGTGCGCACGCGTGCTTGAAAACCTGGAAAGTCCTGGAAAATCATGATTACGTTTTCAAGGCCTGGAATATCCTGGAAAAACGGTGTTTTTTTAATGCCGTCTTGAAAAGCCTTGAAATTTGAAATTAGTGCTTAAAAAATGCCCTTTTAGGAAATCGTGTTACTGTTACCCCTTCATTTTTTAAAGTTCCTTTTCTCTGTTCTCAAAGAAACCACCGGCAGCGGTTTCCGATGTGCACCAAATCCTAATTTGGCTGGGGGAAAAAAAGAAAAAAAAAAGGCACTACTTCCAGTGCAATAAAATTGGATGATTACTAGTAGGTCGAAGGAGAGCTTGATGTCCGTCCGACAATTGAGAACAGAAGGGGAAAGAAGAGGCATTTAACATTTGCAGGGGGTCGCGTATGTACCAAGTCCATACGCGACCCCCTGCAAATGCTATTATGTACCATACTCCTCACTGGCATCCACCAGTGAGGAGTATGCCTGAACAACACATTCATCTTCTTCTTGTTTATGTGCATGCCACCCTCCCTCCCCTCAAGAGACTTCCACTACTTATGATAAAAAATAAGAAAACTATCTTTGCGAATTTTTCACGAAAGTGGCTGAAATTTTTACATTCACTGTAATTGGATTACAGAAGCTCACTTCCAAAATTTCAGTTGAATCGGTTTAAAACTTTAAAAGTTAGCATTGGTAATTTTTATTATGGACAAGTATGTGTGCCTCTTTGGACAGAGTGAGCCTCCAGCAGAAAGGGTGTTACCATAGCAACGGTTGATTGACAGCTGGGAGCGCTGATCTGAAGCCCTTGGTTGGGAAGAAAGCAAACACCTGTTTATCACTTCCACAGCACAAAAGGACTAGGGAGAATATTTTCAGAAATCCATTTTTCTGAATTTTGAAAATAACACAGTAAAATTTTTACAGTAGTTAAGATACATCACAATAAAGTTCTAGTGCAAATTTCGTCAAATTCCGTTAGGAACTTTAGCAGATGCAAAAAAAAAAAAAAAAAAAAAAACGTTGCATGTGGTGGAAGCAGAAAAAGATAGGCTAATCAGGAAAAGGTTAAAACAATAATATGAAAAAAGTAATTCAGTGAACAATTGTACATAGTTCTTGGTTTTCAATTACCTTTTTAGGATATTATAGTTTAATGTGAAACCTGAAAACTTTACTGTGAAAATCGTGAATTGCTTCTGGTTCAACAGCATATTAATGTTCAAAGTGAAACTTGAATGTGGTAAATATACTTGAATATGATAATAACACGTGAAAAGATAAGAACTGAACATTAGAAGTAAATCATACTTAAACTTTAGACATTAGACGTTATGCAAAAAATTTGGGTGTGAACTTCGACCATATATACTAATGGACTGGTGCATTGGCAATAGCTGCATCAAAGCCGCCATGGCTCAAACATTGGGCATGTCATCATCAGACTCCAAATTTCGTGTACAAATGCTGTTATGATTACTAATTTACGCTGCAGAACTTCAGTGTTTTCGGTGTATTATGTGAATGCACCTCATATATAATGAAAACTCTTCAGGTAAGTTTACTTATGAGCTATATACATGCATGATCGTGTTGTTTACATTTTGTGATTTATAATGTGATGAACATTTGCGAAGAATTTGGAACATGCATTCCATTTTTTTTTCTTAAGTTACTATATTTTTATATCAATAGCTGCAAGTTTCTGGTTAAGTAATTGAACTTTATTGACTTAGGTATTTAATTCGTTTCTTACCCATGAAAAATCATAGAACTTTCTTTACTATATCGGTCAGAGCAACCATAAGCACAGCAGGTGTAACCCATCTTTTTGACTGTTGTCATGTGATTTTATGTTGGAGCCAGAAATTTTGATGTCATGCGCAGTCTATCAGTATATATGGTTGAAGGGTGTGAAGCAAACTCTTTACAATGTATACAAAGTTGTTTTACTAGATGTATACAAATATACATCTAGTTTTTATTGAAATACACTCCTAAAATTTTCCTAAAATTTTTCTAAAAACTCCTAAAATTCCTAAAATTCTTACCTAAAATTTTCCAGAAGTATGCTATGATCCCTGTGACTATGAGTAGGAGTGGGGAGAAAATAAAGCCGATGTACATTTCCGCAATAAGATCTGCTCTGATATTTGTTTTATTACTTCAAGTTTAAAATCATACAATTTATTTGGTCTCTTTGGAAGGGGATAGTTGGAAGTTTGTATGATAGAAGCATTGTTTACAGCAGTGTCCGGAAGGGACCAAAACACATACATCCACCATTTAAAAGATTTTCTTGCAACCGTATAATACTCGTGACGTTGATCGGCCAAGTCTACTCCTCCCATGAATTTGTTATATAATGCAAAGGCTAGTGGGAAAGTGACCTCGTGTTTTCCCAAACATTTTCTTCCGCATACCCGGGTGTCTTCATTTTTCGAATTTTTGGACAGAAGACAAATTTGCCTTTTATCCATCCACATAGTACAAAGTAAATTTGGCATAATATTGCATTGCATTACTTTGATGTCACTCTGAGTAATAAGCTTTAGTTGTTTTACTTCATTGGGCATGTTTTTCCTATTTGGCATGACAGTTCCACAGGCTAGCTGGCCCAATCTGTACAAATCTAACATCAAATTTGTGCCGGTAAAGAAACAATCGAAGTAAATGTGATGACCTTTGCTTCCCAATGATTTACTTAAATGCATTACTACATCGTAGCCAACACCCTTTCCTGATCTTGAAATGCTGTCTTTCTTCCGGCAGTATAAATTCAAATTCAATGTGTAACCCAAATGAGATGTGATCAGCTTTTAAATTTTAAGTCCACATTTCGCAGGTTTCAAGGGCATGTATTGTACGATGCTAAGTCTTTCTTTGAATTTTAACTAAGCTTCGTCAATGGAAAACTATTTGTACGGCCAAAAGTGCTTTGCAAGATTTTCTTTTAGAGATGAAAGCATTAGTTCTAATTTTTTAGTAAATTTAAAATCACTTTCATTTTTTTCCAGTTAATTTTCTCTGTCTGGAAATATGAAAATAATGGCATATTTTAAGTAACCTCAGTCGACTCATAATTTTTCTTACCATTTTGTTTCCAAGTATGCAGTTTTTTGACCAAGAATCTCAGCATATGCACAATGTTCATAACTAGAAGAACAGCAACGGATTTCTTTTACGGAAGACAAAGGCTCCCATGTTTTATCAACTGTTCCACACAGATGTGAATATTCGGGGTGTGCTAGGTGTGCGGCGCATACCCACACAGAGTCGCAATTTAACCTACATTATCAATATTATTTTTTTGAATTTATTTCTAATAAAACTCACCGGAGTTTGTCCTAAGGCTCCGAGTGGTGGTTAAAATTAATTTCCCCCATACAATGTTTTCATTAAGTGGAGAAGGTTCGTTCAGTATGCATATCGCATTCGCGCTAAGATCTTTGGGTGTGCTATTTACCGAGTGCACGTCCGACCGTCAAACAACTGTGATACAAGCACTCCCCAGATGGTGCTGCAGGCCACGTTTTTATTTCCCGAAGCATTACAGCTGATCTCTCGGGGTGTGCTTGCAAAATACAGCACCACTTTCAATCCCATTGCGTAACGCAGTTCAGCGTTGGTTCAAATTGCTGTTATATTATTTTTTTGGATAACAAAACTTGCCAAAGTTTGTCCTAAAGCTTTGCGTGGTAGCTAAAATTAATTCCCTTATACAATGCTTTCGTAAAGAGGAGAAGGTTCGTTGCTTTGTTGAGTAAACAAAACATAGTAAGTAATATTCGCATCTGCAGGTGTGCTGTGCATTCAACGGACACCTAGGTACGTAAAGCAGCTGTGATAGAAAGCTCTCCAGATGGCGTTGCAGGTCACGTTTTTATTTTCTCGTGGTTTCAATGCACAGCTAAAAACTTCTCAGGGTGTGCGCACCTAAAAAAGCACCACTGGTCACTTTTGTTTCCGTTCGGAATCGCAGAGTCATCATACAGTACAACGTTCTATTGTGAGTTGTTTTTGTCCTTTCGTCGCAGTGTGAATCGATGTATTGAGCACAGATTTAAAAATAGAATTAGAATTTTTGTTATCCATATAGGATGGGGAACAGTGTTGACGATGTACTAAGTGCCCCATTTTTGGCCAGAGCTTTTCCAGATTGTCTAAATATAGTTAAGGATGGTGAGCCTCGTCCTCCTCTCCCAAACTTACTGTGCAAGCATAAAGATAAAAGAATCGAGTACGCGAGTCATTTCTCTGTTTCACAATACGATACAGTAGAATGTTTAACTGGATGTGAACTGCGATCAAGACTTTTCTGTTGCCCTTGCTTACTGTTCTCCAAAGAGAAAAGTGTTTGGAATAAGAACGGTTATTCCCATCTTAATCATTTAGCCGCGGCAATGCAAAAACATGAGCACTCCCAGTCACATGTGCAGTCTTTTCTAAATCTCAAGGTATTTGGAAAACAAAGAATTGACACTCCCATTGACTAGCAGAGAGAAATTGAAATAACCCGTCATAATGAAGAAGTGAAGAAAAATAGAGACATCTTGAAAAAAATAATTTATGCTGTATGCTATGTGGCTAAGTAAGAACTTCCTTTCAGAGGTCATGACTAGTGTGAAGATTCATGTAATCGGGGTAATTATATCGAATTTTTAAATGTGCTCCATGAGTATGGCCCTCTTTTAGACAGTCATTTAAAATCATCGACTGTATTTCGAGGAACTTCTTCCACTGTACAGAATTATATCATTAACGCTATATCCAATGTGGTTAAAATGCTATAAAGAGAGAAATTACTTCAACTACATTTGTGGCCATTCTCTTGGATGAAACTTCTGATGTCATGACAAAATCCCAAGTATCAACTATTTTATGTTTTGTTCATAATGGGCAAATACACGAAAGGTTCATCAGTTTTACCGACGTAAGTGATGACAGAACTGCTAGTGGTCTTTTTAAACATGTTGTAAATACAGTTGAGGAATTTAATATTAAGGACAAGTTGGTCGGCCAAACTTATGATGGTGCCTGTGTACTGAGTGGACATATTAATGGGTTGCAGAGAAAAGTTATTGAGGCTTTTAGCAATATTTATGCATTGCTACGCCCATGTTTTGAATTTAGTTCTGAAGCAAAGCCTCACGAATATCAAGGAATGTCGGGCATTTTTTCAAACTATGAGTGGGTTAGCAGCATACTTTTCTAAATCATCAAAAAGAATATATGCTTTGCAAGATTTTGTTGCTAAAAAAATTCTGTCCGTTGTACCAACCAGGGGGAACTTTACTTCCCATTTAACGAACTCTAAAGTGTCACAGAAGTCAACTTATTGAATTTTTTAACTCATTGTGGAGAATTCTGGTGAATGGGATGTGGATGCTGCAATCAAAGCACGTGGGTTTTTGTCTTTCTTGCAAAATTTTAGGAGCATTTTGTTTCTAGAAATATTTTCTAAACTGTTTGCCTATACTGATGTCTTGAATAATATATTACAAAATTCGTCGTATGACATATTGTACTGTTGTAAAAAAAAGTGCATGATACTTTGAAACAGCTTAGGAATGATCAGGAACATGGATTTGATGACATTTGGGTTTCTGTAGCAAAAGAAAATCATACGATTGATGAATCAAACCCTAAAAGACGAAAAACATCTGAAGAAGAGGAGAAAAGCGCATGTATTCGATTATACCAGGAAATAGTCGATAGCATATGCCTGGAGATGAAAAAAAGATACTCTTCACTTTGGAAACTTGAATTTTTTCAACTACTTTGTAGCAAAATATATGATCAGTATGCAAAAACTTTTCTTGATGGAACTCTAGAAAAATTAAAAGATTTCTACAGGCCACTTTTCGACTACATTCGCTTAAAAAATGAACTAAAAGTCCTCTTTTCATCTGATGAATTTGCGAGGAAACCAGTGCACCAGTTTGTAAAATTCATACAGAAAATCAGCTTCAGTTTGCATTCAAAGAAACTTACAAATTAGCAGAATTGGTCATGACAATTCCGAGTTCCACCCTACAGTCGAACGCTCTTTTTTTGCGATGAAGCGAATACACCCCTGTTATAGAGGAACACAAACACAGGAAAATTTATGCAGCTTAAGTTTACTCACGTTTGAAAAAGCATTGCTGGTAGAACTGAAGAAAAGTCACTCGTTTTACGATGATGTGATTACGCAATTCCTGCGGCAAAACAGGAGATTAGAACTAGAATATAAATGAGGTCAATAAGTTTTTAAAGCATCCTTGTTAGAAATATAATATTTTACCAAGTGATTGCATTTACAGTTTTCCTTACGAATTACTTGACTGTATTTAGAAATCATAAAACAAATACTGAAAGTTCGTTCCTCATTCTAGTATAGTATTTGCGTAGGAAATTCAGATTTTCTTAAAATGGAATGTGTGTAAAGATGAGTAATTAAACGACCATTAAATAAAAAAGTGCTTTCCTATGTTCAAAATCAATGCATGAATTTTCGGTCGTAGTGAGCAATGGGTTTGCCTCCTCGGGGCGCTCCGTGGTAACAGTGGCACACACAACAGCAACTAGGGCCTCTGTGAATCTTGGATAGGTGCAAGCTATTTCTGTGTGACATTGGCGAAAAGACCCCAACTCACTGGGTTTTGTTCCAGAATCCTTAGGTTGAATGACCAACTGGAACCCTCAACTGTAGGCTAATAATCCCCCACACTGATGTACTTACCTGATTAAAAGACAAAAAGAAATATTAAGAATGACTCAAGTGTGGGATATGGTGGACCTACCACACTTGAGAAGGACGGTCCACCACGTAATCGACCTGGTCTTTCTAAACGGTGTATGAGAAAGAGATCTCGGCTGAGTGAATGTAAGATTGGTGTATGGAATACTAGAGGTATAAATGGCAAGATGAGTGAGGTGATTGAGGAGATGAATAGGTATAGACTGGATGTGCTGTGTGTAAGTGAAACTAAAAAGAAGGAAATTGGGGTAGAAGAAGTGAATGGCACGGTGAGTGTGTGGTCTGGAGTATTGGATAATATGAGAGGACAGGCTGGTGTAGGTGTGATTTTAAGTGAAAAGATGAAAAACAACTTGATTCACTATAGTTGCATAAGTGAGAGAATTCTCTGGATTCGTTTGAAAGTGAAACTTCAGAGAATTGTAATTGTTGTAGTGTATGCTCCTTGTGACTCGGAACCTTCTGATAAGAAAGAAGATTTCTGGAATGAGCTAAAAGCTGTTTTGAGCCAGTTTGGTGCTAAAGAAAAAGTTATAATAGCAGGGGATTTCAATGCTAGAGTAGGTGTGCAGAATGCAATTTCTGACAATGTTCTGGGTAAGTTTAATGATCCTTGTGTGAATGATAATGGTGAAAGATTAATTGAACTCTGCATTGAGAATGGTTTGTGTGTATCTAATACATTTTTCAACCACAAGTATATCCACACATATACTTGGGAAAATCTTACTCTTGGTCAAAAGAGTGTGATAGATTTTGTTGTGTACGATCAGCGTTTGAAACACTTAGTTGTTGACACCCGTGTGATGAGAGGTGCAGATGTTGGTTCTGATCATTACTTGGTAGTGTCACGAGTGAAACTTAATGTTGGTTGGAGGAAAAGGAATAGGAAGAGACCCAGGATAGAAAGAATAAAGGTTGATAGGCTCCTTGAAGATCATCAGCGGTACTATGACTTACTCAGAGAATGACTGAAGGATCTGAAGTCTGGTGAGAGGGATGTAGAAAAGAAGTGGGAATGTTTTAAGAACTGTATTGTCACTGCTGCTAAAGAGGTCTGTGGCACCACAATAGTGGGTAACAATAGAGGTGATGCTTGGTGGAATAGTGAGATTGAAGAGGCAGTAAAGAGAAAGAAGGAAGCCTATTTGGGGATGTTGCAAGGTAGAGTCTCTGTGGATGAATATCGCTGTAAGAAGCGTGAAGCTGCTAAGCTGGTTCGTCACAGTAAGGCAAAATATAGGAAGGAGAAAGTGGAAAGGCATGAACTGGCTTTTTGGAAAGATAGAAAGTCCTTCTGGAAGTACATGAGACTCAGGAAAAATAGGGGAAACAAAGTTGTAAGTTGTGTGAAGAATGAGATTGGGGAAATGATTTGGGAGCCCAATGAGTTAAGTGACAGATGGGGTGAATACTTCTGTGAGTTATTAGATCAGGAAAGCAAAGATGATTCTGAGACATGTGCAGATGATGTCACAATGAGGGATGAAAGCACAGGAGGGATCTCAAGAGAAGAAGTGTGTAAAGCTGTAAAATCTCTTCAGAATGGTAAGGCTCCAGGAGTTGATGGTATAACTGCAGAGATGTTGAAATATGGTGGTGACTCTATAATTGACTGGTTAACTGAAATTTGCCAGTTGTGCTGGGAGTTAGGAACAGTCCCTCGGGATTGGAAGGATGCTATTATTGTTCCCTTGTATAAGGAAAAAGGTGATCAGACTGAATGCAAAAACTATCGTGGTATTAGCCTACTGAGTGTGCCAGGGAAAGTGTTTGGTAAGGTTGTTATTGAAAAAGTACGGGGTCTTACATCATTGAAAGTGTGGGATGTTCAGAGTGGTGTTATGCCTGGTAAAGGCTGCACTAACCAGATTGTTCCATTACGCACGATGATTGAAAAGTATCTGGCTGTTGGGAAGAAATTTTTACTGCCTTCATAGATTTAGAGAAAGCTTACGACCGAGTGAATAGGACACTTTTGTGGAAGGTATCGAATGAATATGGTGTTACTGGGAATCTACTTAATAGTGTAAAAGCCATGTATGCTGGTAGTAGAGCTTGTGTACGAGTGAATGGTGTTTTATCAAAATGGTTTTCCATTGGTGCAGGAGTTAGACAAGGTTGTGTAATGTCACCATGGCTGTTTAATATATTTATGGACGCATGCATGCATGATGCCGAAATAGATAATAGTGGTTTATGTGTTGGTGATATCCGTGTGTGCAGATTGCTGTATGCTGATGACACTGTCCTGTTGGTAGAGAGCAAAAGTGAGTTGCAGAGTATGTTGACTCGGATGCACGAAGTTTGCATGAAATTCAAACTGAGTATAAATAAGGGAAAAACCAAAGTTATGGTGTTTGAGAGAGGAACTGGTAGCACTGAATGTAATGTAAGTATAAATGGCACTGTGATTGACCAGGTGAATGAGTTTGTATATTTAGGAATTATGTTTGACAGAGAGAACAAATTAGATGGTGAAATTAATAGCCGAGTGAATTCTTCATTGAAAGTCATAGCTGCCTTAGAAGGATTTCACAGGAATGATGGGTTTTCAAGGAAGCCCCGAATGTCTGTGTATGAAAGTGTAATTGTTCCTACTCTGACGTATGGCAGTTAAACCTGGGTACTGCAATAAAGACATAGGAGTCATTTGTATGCTGGAGAGATGCGTTACTTACAGGGGGAGGTTTGTGGTAAGACACGTGCTGATCATGTGAGGAATGAAGAGGTGTTGCAGATGTGTAATGCAAGGCAAGATGTTGTTAGTAAGGCAGAGACTAATATTCTTAGGTGGTTTGGCCATATTGAAAGAATGAGTGATGAGGTGCTGACTAAGAAAAAAATTTCAGCCCAAGTGGCAGGGAAGAAAGGTAGAGGAAGGCCAAGGAAATCATGAGAGGACCAGATTCAGGAATGTCTGCTTGAGATAAAGGTTATGAGTATGAAGTATGAAAGGTCTTGTGTGAGGCGTGTGATGGATGTTAATGAAGCTCGAGCGGTGTGCCGAGATCATTGAAAATGGACACATTTGATACACCAAAAGTAAGTAAATTGTAGTTCTATCAGTTAAATGTGTACTTGGCACATGGTCTTTCTTTGAGGAGCTAACCTCTGAATCCTAGAGAACAGCTAAATTATATGTATATATGTATGTTCACATTAGATATTGCTCAGCCGGTAAAACGACAACAAAAACTCTTGATTTTCAGAAGCACCCTAAACAAATGCGAGTGTTGTTGATACTTTTTTTTTTTTTAACAATACACAAGAAAAAAAAAACAGTGCACACAAAGTGCTTAGTGAAATATAATTAATTTGATAAATTATCAGCTCTTTGAATGTAATGCTTTTTGTAATGAATAAACCTTTCTATATCTGCTGAATTTTTACAGTAATGATTAATTGCAATTGCAGTAGGCAAACTGCAATTGACAAAAGTAATGAAGTGCTTCTCACTATGCAATATTAGCAAAAACATATTAAATTAAGTCATTAATAGTTGGGAAATTGGCAGCATTTTTTTTTATATGTAGGATTCAGACAGTAGATGAACAGAAAATTTATGTATTTTTATGATATACTACCTATTCAAATATTGAGAATATTTTATGTTTGAAGAATGCCTTCACATCCACTAACAACTTCAACTCTAAGCCTTAAACAATGTCTGCCTGTAAAGAATGACCTTTTTGTGTTATTTTTAAGTGCAGTAGTGGCTGATAATTTGAATTTGGTTTTATTATCAGAATAACCTTTCTTTCATACATACTGGCAGTTTTTAGGTAAAAACAATATATTTACAATTATTGTCAAGCCACTGTATATGGTCGGTATGTTGTTGTCACTTGGAAATTCTTAGAGGCTGGTATGAATTCTTATTGTTTAATAAACAACCTGGCACAATAGAGTGTACCATAGTTGCATCCACAAATAAAATCTTACCTTTGAGTAATATCCATACATGAAGAGGAATTCTGAAGTTAATCACAACGAAATACGTGCCTTATAAACATGCATTCAAACCGATTCATAACGACGTCAAACTGAGAGGAACAGTGCATAGTTAACAACCTTTGGTGAGCGTTAAAGGCAAAACCTGTTGCCTGATTTTTCGCAGTTACGTAAGACATTTACTTACGGGTGGCTGCGGCGAAATACTACAGATTGTCTGTAGTTGTTATGGATTTTTAAGCCAAGCTGATGAACAATTGTGTTACTAAAAAAACTAGGAAGTTTTTTTTTCTTTTTTGAATAAGATTGTTTTTTTCTTACTTCTTTGGACTTGTGGGTCATCCTGAGAATCATGACTTTTCTGTCAGAAGTTGTGGTTAGGGATCAATATGACATTTGCAGATTGTATGATGGTATTTATTTATTTATTATTATTATTTTATTCTGAATTTCATGATCTGCTGATACGTTGCTGCAAATTGTACCACGGAATTTTTTTTTCTGAATTTCACAATCTACATACAAATTATGCTCCACCACTGATCAAGCGTAACAGTTTTTTTAAAAAAAATGTTTCAGAATGTTTTGCCCTGTGGAGGAGATGCCACCACTGATTATACGAGCAGAAAACAAAAATTCTGAATTTCACGGCCAGTGTACTATATGTTGCCGCTGATTATGCAAAGAAAGAAAAAATTTGAGTGTCGCAGTTTGCAGGTTATATGAGGGATAATACAGTAGTTTGAGTTCATGTGTGGAAATTACAACTTCAACAAATTGTATTTTAGTAAAATCAAAACCTACAATTTTATTTTTTTGAGAGCAGCAACCGCAGGAAAAGAAAATTATGGATTAAATTAGAATTGTATTTACCAGTTAGTGATTTGGGTAGAAAACAACAATAAAAGGCAAGCCCCCCCCCAATAATGGCAGCAAATTCACAATATTATTCTTTGTTCCAGCCTCCAAACATTATGTTTATGTATTATTCTTTGAAATTTTAAAAATGTTTCATCTGGCTCGTAGATCTAGAACATATTTTTCTATCACTGATTGAAAAGCAATCATTGTGCTGTATTATGTTTTGAATGAATCGTGAAATATTCAGAATTCGAGATTGTACAATCAGTTATTTGGTGTAATAGTACAAATACCTTGAAAATAACTTATTTTCATAAAGTTAATCTGTTTTTCACATATTTGTAAGCATTAAAAGTTTGACAAGTCCCGATTACAACATCTGCAATCATATTCTTTGTAATAGCTACAGTCCAGTAGAAGAATTTATAAGATATCCTTCTCACCACTCCTTCAGTTTCCAGGTTATTAAACAGCCAACCGTGAAATTGAAGCAGTGGTAAGAAGTATGTTCTTATGAATTTTTGTGCTGGATTTTAGTTATTATAAAGAATACGGTTGCAGACATTGTAATCCAGACTCATCAAGCTTTTTAATGCCTACAAAATATGTGAAGAACAGATTAACTTCATGAAAATATATTGCTGTTTAATATAAACAAAAAAAGACTGTGATGTAACATTATGAACTTCCAAGTCATAAATAATATATATTATTTTATTTTTACCTCTTTGTTTTTAGCACTTCCATGAGCATGTTGGTGATTCTACTATGGCAAGCAATGATGGTTCCAAAAAGAACGTACTATTTATTCGTGGTGGGAAAGAATTGTTTGCTGCTGTTGTTGAGAAATCAAAGAATTCCTCTCCATGTGGTGCATCATTCATTAGAGACAAAGATGGTGGAATGTGGAAGACAAAGCATATTCTTCGCATTAATTGCAAAGTTAGTGTCTTGACGGTTTATAATATTATTATTTTCTTCACAGTTTTTGTTGCTTTTCCAAACTAATGAATTACTACCCTGATGGCCATTTAAACATTTAAAAACATTGTATGGCATAAAAATTTTGTTGTGTAATTTATCTATTTTATTATATTTTATTACTCTTTACCACATGTTAAATGTGTCCAAAACTTGGAAATATTCTAGTTGGATAATGCTTACCTAAGCATTCAGTTTCTAGCGATGATAAACATTTCTTGCACGTGGTTCAGTCTTCGTTGAAGTTATTGTCCGTTGTATGTGATACAACCATTCACATCCACACCACACTGTTCACTTTGGGTAGAGTCAGTAGATCTTAACTTTAGGATTCAAAAACATTAATAACGGTAAAGAGTTGATGTTTTTGAATCCTAAAGTGAAGATCTACTGACTCTACCCAAAGTGAACAGTGTGGGGGATGTGAATGGCTGTATCACATACAACGGACAATAGGACATTAACTTCAACGAAGACCAAACCACGTGTGAGAAATGTGTATCATCGCTAGAAACGGAATGCCTAGGTAAGCATTATCCAACTAGAATATTTCCAAGTCTTTTGAAATATTGCATGTAAAATTGAATAGTAGCCTTTTCCGATCTATTTCCAAGTCAGAATATAAACTGCTAATGTGAATTGTGTCCAAAACTGTTTTATCCTGAATTTTAATTCAATCCTTGATTGCAAAATTTCTTCCAAATAGCAGAAACAGAGGAATTTTGTTGTGTGGTACTGAAGCAAAATTTTACCTGATTCCTGATACAAAAGAGTACTGTACAGTAGTTAAAATCTTGTTTGCATTCAGTGTTTAGGAATATGATACATTTTTTTTTATAATTGGTACCATCTATTGTTTTACTTGTTAGAATACACAAAGGGTTGTAACTGTTTGTCATGCAAATATTCAATTAAGATGACAAAAGTATAATGGTTTTGGCATAGTTAGAAATGCTAAAATTTTCTTCGCTGCAGTACAGTCAAATGACCAGATAAAAGGAAAGAAGATTTTAGAGAGAATAACATGTTTTTGGAAAATTTAGTTTTTGAAACTTTTTGGATTATGGGTAATTGGTGTGCATCCTGATTTTCTAGAAGAAAGTCCAAGTTGACAAACACGCAATGCTGTCTGTGTATTTACACATTGGCGCACCCACGGAGGAGGCTTTGGGGACTTAAACCCCCTCCAAGGAGATTAAGAACGATGTACGTCACAAATTAAACATTCAAAAATATTATTTTACATGTTCAAAAAATTACATAGTGTCTTCTATTACATAGTTCCAGTGCAGACGTGTCGTTTTTTTGCTCCGTAATTTACTTACCTTTACTGTGTATTCCTGGTGTGCTCCAGTATTATTTGTTGAGTGAGAAGTTCCTCAAGGTTTGACCTTTCTTTTCCAGTATCTCCCAAGTGGGTGAGTGTTATTTTTATTTAGTTATCCTTCCTGCTTTTTCTCGACCAAGTTGGTGCGAATTTACGTTCAAGTCACCATTAACCATGGCGGCTTCCAGAGGGAGTGACGCCCCCGCTCTCACTTCCGGTGCTTCCTCCTCCTCTTCTTCCACCGTGGTCAGTGAGACCGCTCCCATTTTGGATGTCGTCGCTACGTCACTTAGCATGCCGACGTCGCAACCTTCCGTTGCCCTCCCCAAGGGACCTTCATCTGCTCAGATGTCTGGCCCTGACTTTCAGCCTTCTCCTAGAACCAGCAATGAGCTCATGGATACCCAGGAGTCATCTGCTACTTCGTCAACAGTGCCAACAGCTGGGGCTCTCACCTATTCAAAAGTTACTTCCGGTGTCTCCAGCTCCCCAACTCACTTGTTGTCGTCGTCATCGTCTACTGTTCCGATCGTCACTCACACTGCCAGTGAGATTTTACTCAACATCCCACTCAAATCCCCATCAGGGAGGAAGTTCACTGAAAAGCTTGAACATGGTGTGTGCTTCGAGTCGCTTCCTAACACCAAGTTCCAGTTATATTGCCAAGCTCTCAAGTCCATTGTCCTGCCACAGGCCATTACCCATATGGCACATCAAGGATGCTTTATTAAGGCATACTTTACTTCGTCTGCGATTGCTGCTCGTGTCCTAGCTCAAGGTCTCACCATTGACAATCGACAGGTATCAGGCGAGCCGGTAGGTCTTCTACCTACTCTCGTCACTTTCCACCCCGTGTCCCACGCGGTAACGGACGATATGTTGATTACTGCCATCTCACGCTTTGACCGAGTGGTGGGCACTGTCTCCACCTTTTCCTCGTTTCCCCATGACTCTGCTGATCGGGCTTATCTTGGATTTTGTCGCCAAGTTCAGCTGGTCTTTCCAACAGAAGACATTGAGTTGTGCCCTCTCCTTACCGTCCGAGTGGGACCACATCTCCGGCGCATAGATGTGATTACTGCTGCCCAATGTTCCAACTGTAAGGCTCCGGACATATGCGAGCCTTGTGCCCACATTTGCGCCCGGCTGCTCCTACATCCACGGGGCTTTCTGCCCAGTCTGTTCCCGCTTCAGCGGCGCGTCTTACACGACCGGCGAGTTTGAAACCTCAGGCTGCACCAAGGCAGGGTTCTTCATCCTTAATGTTTCCTCCACTGATACCAGCACCTGTCTTGACAGGGGGCAACTTTCCACCACTTTCTCCTGTGGGTGCGTCCAAGACTGTCTCACCCTCAACTGGCTCCTTCTACATCAAGCTCCTACGCTGCTTCTACCTCCAGCACCACTGAAGAAGGCTCTGATTCTACTTTGACTAGCACCTCGACTACTTTGGGAACAGGCCAACGTCGACGAGGTCACCCCAGAAAATCGCAGACTGATGTTTCGCTCCAGAACAAAGGCCGATGTGATCAGTCTCCTGCTGGTTCTCGCTTGTCCCCTGACGTGGAGGACTGTGCGGCCGACGCAGACTCTTCGGCATCTGTGACGAAGTCCGCCCTCAACACACTATTGGATTTCAGCCCTCTTCCTCCTGGACCACTCACGGCGGAGGATCTCTGTGAGCTCTTTCAACCTCCGTGCTCGCGATACATTATAGAAGGCTTTCTAGATCCATGTGTCTTGTCATTGACTGCTATTCTCGAGCAGGCCATGGAACTGAGTACAACCTACTCTTCACTCTCCTGTGATGACCCTGAAGTGCCGCAATATGCTCATATATGCTCGGAACGCCTCCTGCGTTTGTACGAAGCCTCTCAACGACTCCTTCAGCCACCAGAAGATCTTGCTTTCAAGGTCGTGACGTACAACTGTAGGGAGTTCGCCATTTCTTTGGCGAACTCCCTGGTACACGAAGATCTTGTGCACTTAGATGCAGACATTCTACTGTTGCAAGAGACGCTGTGCGCCTCCACGTCATTATCCCATCAGTGGAGAACACAGAGTTTTGTCTTCCAACACGCTTGTCACAGGGCGGCCATTGGCATATGTCCGCGCTTCCGTCAGCTCCTTTCTTCGTGCCACATCCACACTCTTTATCGTGACCTACTCCAGTGCCTCTCCTTCACGTTGGATGGAGTGCAGTATCATATTTTCAATGTTTATGTGCCTTGTGCAGACACGTCCCTCATCTCTTCACTGAACTTCGCAAGGCTTTATCCGATGTCCCGTTGACCAACCGAGTGTTGGTCGGCGGAGATTATAATTGTACTCTAGATCCTGTGCTTGGCCGTGCACCTCACCATCGGGAGCACCGGCCTCCTCTGGTTGACCTGCTTCGGTCAGTTATCACCGATTATAACCTCTGCGATGTCTTCTGCCAGCTATATTCAGGAGTTGTCTCCCACACTTGGCGTAAGCGGGTCTCCCCTACTACCTCGACTGCACGTCTCAACATATTTTATGTCTCTGTCTGTCTTCTCCCTGTGGTCTCGCACTTCTTGCATTCACCTACGGTCTCGTCCGACCATAGTGTTGTGGTCCTTACTCTGTCGACTGCCACTCGTACTCTACATCGAACCCGATCCTGGACGCTGGATTCCACCCTGCTGGACGACCATAAATTCTGTGAGCAAGTCCGCGCCCTGCTTGAACGTCATCGTACAGGCCTCTTCTCTACCAATTGTGCTTTAGCCTATTGGTTGGAGGTTAAGGATCAGCTCCTGTATTTTATTAGAACCTACTCTCAGACAGCAACAACACTAAAGTCCATGAAGATTCAAAACCTCAGGCTCCTGCTTACCCAAATCGGGGTCATGGATCCGTCTTACCAAGTGTATCTGGACGACTTGACCACCCTCCTCGAGCCGCGTGCTTGACAGGCTCTGATTCGTCTCCGTCACCTGTCGCCTGAAGAAGGGTCTTACGACTTTCTATCTACCATTGAGGACCAACATCAGTCTTCACAGCCATTGCGCCTTCTACGCCTTTCATCTGGTGCTGTGACGTCAAACCCCGATATCTTGTGCACCCAGGTGGGACAGTTCTTTGCATCCAAATTCAGTGAAACTCCGACTCCTTCTCCTTCGGCCTCTGCTTTCTTTCTTCTCTTCCACAGGTCCCTGCTCATCTCTCTGGCTCTTTACTCCAACCGCCCTCTCTCTCTGAGCTTCGTAACACCTTTTCCTGTCTTAACGCTCGGGCTGTTCCTGGCCCTGACGGCCTTCTGTATTCTTTCTACAACACTTTCCTCACTGCTCTTCTTCCCTTTGTTCTTCCTGCCTTCCCTGCAGCTTTCTCTGGCTCTGTGCATCCTCAGAGTTTTACAACTGCCCATATCGTCCTCTTCCCCAAGAAGGGCGATTTGCTTGACTTGGGTAACTGGCGCCCGATATCCCTACTCAACCTCGACTATAAACTTTTTGCTAAACTCCTTTCACACCGCCTTAATACCGTCCTCCCTTTCATTATTTCACCTAATGAAACTTACACAATTCCCGGTCGATCTCTCTCTCACAACGTTACTCTTGTCCGTGATCTCATCCATCTTGCCCGCACTAACAAGGAACCCTTGGATCACGTCTACATCCATTGCCCGGTGCTCCTACCACTTCTTCACCTTGCCTTAACCACTGTGGGGCATTTTGGAGACACCGACCTTCCACTCACGGCTTACACTACCTTGCTTTGCACCATTACCTCGCCTGCGCCTCTCACTCACACTAGTGCGTGTGTGTTCGTCATGGTGAAACATGTTGTGTACTGTTTTCACCAAAAGCTCCGAACGGCTCCATCTTTCTCAGCACTTCCAGATGCTGCTGCAGAACTCTGTTGCATCTACCGTGCAAAGATCTGTGTTGTCACTGCTGCTGAAGAGGTCTGTGGTTCTACAGTGGTGAATAACAATAGAGATAATGCTTGGTGGAATAGGGAGATTGAAAAGGCAGTAAAGAGAAAGAAGGAAACCTTTTGGGGATGTTGCAAGGTAGAATTTCTGAGAATGAATATCGCTGTAAGAAGTGTGAAGCAGCTAAGCTGGTTTGCCAGTGTAAGGCAAAAGAGAGGAACGAGCAAGTAGAAAGGCATGAATTGGATTTTTGGAAAGATAGAAAAGCTTTCTAGAAGTACACGAGACTCGGGAAAAACAGGGGAAACAAAGCTGTAAGTTGCGTGAAGAATAGGATCAAGGAAATCATGTGGGAGCCCATGAGTTAAATGAAAGATGCAGTGAATACTTCTGTGAGTTATTAGATCAAGAAAGCAAAGGTGATTCTGAGGCAAAAGCAGATGATGTCACAGTGAGAGATGGAAGCACTGGAATGATCTCAAGAGAAAGCTCTAAAATCTCTTCAGAATGGTAAGGCTCCAGAAGTTGATGGCATAACTGCTGAGATGTTGAAATATGGTGGTGGCTCTGTAATTGACTGATTAACTGAAATTTGCCAGTTGTGCTGGGAGTTAGGAATGGTTCCATGAGATTGAAAGGATGCTATCATTGTTCCCTTGTATAAAAGTAAAAGTGATCAGACTGACTGCAAGAACATCGTTATATTAGCCTACTGAGTGTGGCAGGGAAATTGTTTGGTAAGGTCATTATTGGAAAAGTATGGGAGAAAGAGAAATCAAAGACATCAGAGAAAGTGTGGGATGTTCAGAGTGGTTTTATGCCTGGCAAAGGCTGCACTAACCAAATTTTTGCATTACACGTGACGATTGAAAAGGTAGTTGGTAAAAAAGTTTTTGCTGCATTCATACATTTAGAGAAAGCTTACGACCGAGTAAATAGGATACTTTTGTGGAAGGTATTGAATAAATATGGTGTTACTGGAATCTACTCCAATAGTGTAAAAGGTGGATTCCAGGAAAAAGTGGACATGACACTTAAATTTTAAAATTCGTTTTTGTTAATAGTGTTAATAGTGTTATATATCATTCTATTCAGAAAAATATAATTTTTTTATATCTGCAAATAATTCTGATGAATAATACAATGACCTTGATAAAAGTAAGGTCAAAGTCGCTCGTTCTTCTGATGCAGCTGCATCATTGAAAAAGACTCATTTTGACCATAGCAGAAATTGGGTTAATATTTTAATATAACTGTTACTAATATGTTAACTTTTAACATTTAAGGTTGTAATTAACTTGTTTATTAACTAATTTGTGCAGTTAGCTTTTTTTGACTATCAAAGGGACTGCTGAATAACATAATTAATGAATGTCCTTCCATTACCAAAATACTACATATCAACTGTATCAACAATAAACCATTAAGGCTAGAACTTCATTTTTTTTTTTTTTTTTTTTACAAAGCTAGTTGTTGGTCCTTTTTAGTTAGAAACAATTACATTTTAATTCATCTTTGATTCAGATAGTTTTTTAGTGGTAACGAAAGGACAATTCAGAATCAACTCATTTTGACTTAAGATTACAGATGCACAAAGATTAGGTTCTATTTTAAACTAAAAAAAAATATTAAGTTTACAAATTTAACATATATATATATATATATATATCATCATCATCGTCAACCATTATCAATCCACTGCTGGACGAAGGTCTCCCCAAGTTTCCTCCACAACGGTCTGTCTTGTGCCAGTCTCCTCCATGTCACCCCTGCACACTTTCGAATTTCATCCACCCATCTCCCATGTGCTCTTCTCCTGGGTCTTTTCCTGTCCCTTGGAATCCAATCTAAAATTTCGGCTGTCCATCGATGATCTGTCCTTCTGACAGTATGTCCAGCCCATTGCCATTTCAGGGATTTAACTCTGATCATGATGTCTTTCACTCTTGTCATTTTTCGGATCCACGAGTTCCTCTTCTTATCTCTCCTAGTTACACCAAGCATGCACCTCTCCATGATGCTTTGAGTTGTCTGCAGCCTTTGTATGTCTCTTTCAGTTAAAGTCCACGTCTCTGCACCATACATAAGCACTGGAAGGATGCATTGATCAAACACTTTTCTTTTAAGACATAATGGCAAATTGCTCTTGAAAATTATGCTGTTTTTTCCAAAAGCCCTCCAGGCAAGTTTTGTACGCCGATTAATTTCTTCATCAATGTGACCCTCACTTGATATCTGCTGTCCAAGATAAACGTACGTGCCTGTTATCTCCAGCTTTTCTCCATCAATCGATAAATCTTCATTTCTTGTAAAAGCATTGAACATCACTTTTATCTTCTGAAAGTTCATTTTTAATCCCACTTCTTTACTCTTGTCAGCAAGTTCCTGGATCATACTATGCAGCTCTGATGGGGTAGTTGCAAAAATGACTACGTCATCAGCAAAACGAAGGTAGGTTAGATAATTGCCATTAATCTTTATCCCCTTGTTTTCCCAGCTCAGCAACTGAAAGACACCCTCCAATGTGGCATTAAAGAGCTTCGGAGATATGGTGTCACCTTGTCTCACTCCCTTTCCAATTTTTATGTGTGTTGTATTTTCGAACAGCCTAATCTTTGCACTTGCATTTTCATAGATGTTATTAATAATATTAATGTATGCATCTTCAATACCGCAGGTTTTCAGAGCCATTGTAACTGCTGATAGTTTCACCGAGTCAAAGGCTTTTTCATAATCGATAAAAGCCATGCACAATGGAAGCTCATATTCCCTCGCTCTTTCAATTAGTTCTCTCAGTACGTGGATATGATCTATATTGTGCTATTGTGCTGTAGCCACTCCTGAATCCAGCTTGTTCTCTCGGTTGAGCCATGTCCAGTGTTACCTTCAAGCGGTGTGAAAGAACTTTAGTGAAGATTTTATAAACCACTGATAGAAGGCTGATAGGTCTGTAGTTCCTGAGATCCTCAATGTCACCTTTCTTATGTAGCAGGATCATTGTAGCGTTGTTCCAATCCTGACGAATCTTCCCTTCATTAAGGCATCGAGTGAAAATTTGGGCGAGTACTGTTTCGATTTCTCCACTTGCTTCTTGTATGATGTCTACAGTAATTCCATCTTCTCCTGTAGCTTTCCCCTGCTTCATGTTCTTGATTGCATGTGCAACTTCTCCTGGAAGGACTGGAGGAACTCTGGTACTGGTACCTTCCATGATGTCTGGAGTGTATGTATCATCCCTTTCATATAATTTGCAGTAGAAATCTTTCACTCTTGTCAAAATTTCGCCTCTATTTCTTGTTACAGAACCATCTTCTTTTCTCAGTGCCATAATCTGTTTTCTTCCCTTATTGAGATGTCCCTTTGCTATCTGTAGGCTTTGGTTGTTTTCAATTGCTTTCCTCACTAGTTCACAGTTGAATTTTCTTACGTCTTCAGTGATACTTTTTCTTACTGTCTTGCATAGCTCTATATATTCAACTTTGGAAGTCACATCTTCTTTAGTTATCCTCATCTCTCTTCTTTTTTGCATCAACATTTTCGTTTATCCTGATAGTTTGTTCACATGCAATTTGTTCTTAGACCCAGCTAATTTTGTTGCTGTTTCCATAAGAGCTTTGGTTACTTTTCTGTTAACTTCAGAAATATCCACTTCTTCCGATGTTAGGCCTTCTAAAGCGGAGAATCTGTTCTTCAGTTCCAACTTGAAGGTATTATGGTGTTTTAAGGTTGGTTATGTCAATAGATTTTGTTTGTCTTATGAGCTTGCCACGTTCAAGTTTAGTGTTGAGGTGCATCTTACATCTCACCAATCTATGGTCACTACCTGTGTTGAACTTGTTTAGCACACTGCAGTCTTCAATGATTTTATTTTGATTTTATTTTGTTACACATAATAAAATCAATTTCACTTGTCGTCCGATTTGGATGTCTCCACGTCCATTTCCTGTGCGGCTTTTTCTTGAAGAAGGAGTTCAAGATATGAAAAACCCTTCTGCTTCTGCAAACTCAACGATAGTATTTTCCACGCTGGTTTCTGTTGCCGTGACCAAATTTACCTACTGAAGTTTCATTCTGTTGCCGTTGCCCTATTTTTGCATTGAAATCTCCCATAATTATCTTCAAGTGCTGCTTATCTTTATTATTTAGATGACGAATTTCCTCATAAAATTCTTCAATTTCTTCTTCAGGATGACTTGTGGTGGGTGCATAAGTTTGAATAATCTGAGCCTGGTATCTTTTCGAGAGTTGGATAACGAGTCGTGCAGCTCTGTCAGAGGAACTTTCAACTTCTACAACTTTATCCTTCAGTTTCTTGTTTATTATAAATCCAACACCACTAGTTCTGCCAGTATCTGTCCCACGATAGTAGAAGAGATGTCCACTTTTCAGTTCAATAAGATCTTCTCCTTTTCTCCTTACCTCACTTAGCCCGATGATGTCCCACTTAATCCTTTGTAGTTCCTCTTCCAATTCAAGAAGCCTTGAATCAGGAGATAGGGAGCGTCCATTATACATAGCCAAGGTCAGCATCAGATGGCAGCCTAGTCCGGTCCTCCGGGGATTCTTAGCACCCTCTGCCTTCATGTTGCACTGGCCGCTGCCTTGGCCAGGTACATTCCAGCTGCCGGAGACTGAGGGCCAAGATTTAAGTTGTGGAATCATTTTGGAGGGGTTTGGCCATAACTCACCACGCTGGCCAAGCAGGTTGGTGAGTGTGGGATAGCATTTCCTCTAATCCCGATGGTATAGTTGTACCGCTATTGGCGGTCGTCAGAGCCCCTTTAGTGAGAACAGGATGCTCCACGAGAAGGCGGGGTTGACATTTGTCAAGGAGAGGCTGTGATGTTACGCATCACCTGACCGTACATCCCATATATATATATATATATATAATGCATATTAAATACAATTTGGGAAAACATAAATTATACACCATTTTTTTCTGTTTTGAATGAATATTAAGGCTTTTGTTTCACAACATTATTTAACTGGATATGTTTACAAGGCAACTTTTAACCGTAACTGTCAGGCTATTGACCATAACCGTAACTGTCAGCCAGCTGACCATAACTGCAAACATCAATCTGTACAACCATCTGTTATGTTTCACCAGAGATAAGCAGATGCTTTAAAACCTTGTGAGAGGTCGTAAGGTTGTTATATAATGCTGATTGTGCTACTACTTTTAAAAAATGCTTTTGACTGCAGCAGAAAAGCAACATTTCTACAGAGAGTGTATGAAAGCTAAAGGTTTGCATGAGCAATTGAAAGAAAAAGATAGGAAGCGAAAATGTGATAAGCGCAAAAACCTGATGCCAAGTGACTTAAAAAAACTCCAAATGCAGGAGGAAATCTGAAAAAGAAATAGAAGAATATCCAAGAAAAATAATGACATGGAGTCTAATAATGCTCTAAAACCTTATACCTCACCACAAACTCTGAGTAAAGCAGTCAAATGTGCATCAAAAGCTCTACCTATAAGTCTTTGAAAAAGAATAAAAGTTATCAAAACAATAGCTTCGAAGTTGAGCATTCCATTAGCAGAGAAGCCAGAAAATGATGGAAAAGAACTTGCAGAAATTTAAAAACATATAATTGAGTTTTATATAAAAAATAATATTTCACGGCAAGCTTCAGAAAAAAATGACTGTGTTATAATTCATCAAAATGGGAAGAAAGCGAAAATTCAGAAGCGATTTTCAGTGATGACCTTGAGTGAAGTGCACACACTTTTTCAGCAAATAATGTTAATAACAAGGTGTCATTATCAAAATTTTGTGAAATGAGACCTCCTTTTGCTTTGTTACGAAACGATATTCCCCACAACATTTGTGTATGCAAATACCATGAAAATGTAAGATTACTACTCGAAAGCCTGTCGTCAATAATTGAAGATTTCCCTAAACATTTCCGTTACTTAATTTCAACTCTTGTATGTAGCCAAGAAAATGAAAAGTGCATGTTTAGGAAATGTGAAATCTGCAAAAAATATTTTGATGTAAAATATATTACTAGCATTGAACAAAACCCTACAGTTGTTAAGTGGGAACAGTGGGACAAATAAAATCAAAAGGCTGTTAAAAGCAGATCTGAAGGTTCAGTACAAGACTGCCTTCAGCTTCTTAAGGGACAATTGGCTCAATGTTTGAGGCACATTTTCATCAAACGGCAGCAGCATTAGTTTTTTGAAGAAAGCAGAGAAAAACTTCTAGTAAGTCACTTGTTGTACAAGTTGATTTTGCTGAAAACTTCTCCATTAAGATGCAAAATGAAATTCAGGCAGCTCATTGGCATCACCAACAAGTCGCCATTTTCACAGCTTATGTTTGGTGTGTAAGTAAAACAGGAGCTGGTTATTAATTTGTAAGTGATGACATGGATCACGGAAAGGTTGCAGTCTTTGCATTTCTTGATGCCTTGATCCTTGGCCTATTGGCATCATATCCAGAGTTGGAAAAAGTTATATTTTTCAGCGATGGAGCCGCAAGCCAATTCAAACAGCGCTATTTGTTTGCCAATTTAACTTTTATGTTTGAAAAATATCATATCATGGTATCTTTAAGCTTTTTGCCACCAGTTACGGGAAAGGGGCGGTTGATGGCATTGGTGGGAGTGTTAAACGCATGGTATGGAGCCATATGCTAAGTGGAAGATCAGTGACAACAGCCAAAGAATTTGCAGAAGTTGCTGCTGAAAACAGCCAAAATATAAAAGTTCAGTTTATTTTATCAGATGTTATGAATGGGTATGTTCAAGAGCTGAAAGAAAGATGGAATGGTGTTCAAGCTTTTCCTAACACCCACAATACACATTACATAAAACCACTTGACAAATACATTATTGAGTATTGGGAATATTTCTTTTCCCCAGAAACGAAAAGATCCACCTTAAAATAAGGCAAACACACAAACATCAACATAGCTGATGATGATGCAGAAGAACCTTTAGTTTCAAATTATATGCATGATATCGTGGCAGTAGGAGACTTTTTGCTGATTGAATGGCAAGGGGAAAAATCAAGACGGCACTATGTTGGGCAAGTGCAAAATGCAGATGGCGAGGAGGTATCTTGTTTAAGAAAACAAGACAGTAAAGGGTTTATTTTTTGGTTTTCCTGAGAAAGATGACAAGTGTTGGATTGATTATACACAGATTCTGAAAAGATTAGGAAAACCAGAAATTTCCTGCACCAGACTTCACTGTAGATTTAAATTTTCTTACATTATATGTGCAGCGTAATCAGTAATTATTTTCTCATTGTTCATGAATACTTATAATTATGTAACGAAAAATCTTCAAGTAAGCTATATTAATATTTGTAACTTAAACTTGTATTTTTTATCAATTTAAACTTCTGGAAATTTTGCCCTTCCGTTACCGTAATAAATTACAATTTTTGTAGCAATGTAAAAGAGATATTTTACCAACTGGATTTGAAAATATAAACTAAAGGGATACGCAATGGTACCTATTTTTTGCCGATTTTTTGCATTTATGGTTTAGCTGAATTTCAGAGTAGAAGAGCGAAATGTGGTATGTCATGTCCCAAAAATGTCCTTCCGTTACCATGTTTTCAATATGGTTATCAAATGAAGCTGTTAATTTTTTGTTTTCAAATTTTGTATTTTTTTTTGTTAGCCTTCACAACAAGAATAAAAGTCCACCCTTCAGATTTCAGAATAACCATTAATTTTACCAGGCAGAGTTTAAAACATATCTGTTTTTGTTGTACAAAGTGTCCTTCTGTTACCACTGGAATCCACCAAAAGCCATGTATGCTGGCAGTAGAGCTTGTGTACGAGTGAATGGTGTTTTATCAAAAAGGGTTTCTATTGATGCAGGAGTCGGACAAGGTTGTGTAATGTCACTTTGGCTGTTTAATATATTTATGGATGCATGTATGTATGCATGATGCCAAAATGAACAATACTGGTTTATGTCTGGGTAATATCCTGTGTGCAGATTGCTGTATGCTGATGGCACAGTCCTGTTGGCAGAGGGCAAAAGTGAGTTATGGCGTATGTTGTCCCAGATGTATGAATTTTGTATGAAATTCAAACTGAGTATAAATAAGGGAAAAACCAAAGATATGGTTTTTGAGCGACGAACTGTCAGCACTGAATGTAATATAAATCTGAATGACACAGTGATTGACGAGGCAAATGAGTTTGTGTATTTATGCAGCTTGTTTGACCGAGAACAAATTAGATGTTGAAATTAGTAGGTGAGTGAATTTATTGAAAGTTGAGTTGCTCACAGCGGTCGTTAAACCTCCAATCAAAAAAACAAAAAACAAAAAATATTGAAAGTCATAGTTGCTTTAGGAGGTTTCGCAGGAAAGATGGCTTCTCAAGAGAGGCCCGCATGGCTGTATATGAAAGTGTATTTGTTCCTAGTCTGATGTATGGCATTGAAACCTGGGTACTGCAGAAGAAACATAGATATCGTTTGTGTGCTGGGGAAATGCATTACTTACTGGGGGTTTGTGTCAAGACATGTTCTGATTGTGTGAGGAATGAAGATGTGTTGCAGTTGTGTAATGTGAAAGAAAATGTTTTGAATAAAGCTCATGTTGAGAAATGGCTTCCTAGTTTAATTGAATTAATAATCTAAAGCAACTTATGGGATTTTACTAGGAAATTTTTTCTTTAATAGCAAATTTTCGGAGAAAACTCTTCTCCTTCTTCAGGCTGTCTTGTTGTTGTCACTTTTTCCTTGTCACCATCATGGTTACGGTTTACTTTGATGGTTACGGTTAACCTTGACGGTTTAGGTTATTTTTCAACAAATCCTGCCAGATGTTAGGCAGGGAAATTCCTTTGCAGTCATTGATGATGGAATTTTGATTTTTCTCAATCTCTATTCCTTCTTTCAGTTTTCTTTTTTGGAAATTGCTTTGGAAACTGATTACTTTAAGGGAATTCCAATCCATGCTGTGCCCAGTTTCTCTAACATGCCTATCTAATCCAGTCTTGTTGGAGCAATTTTTTATAGCTGCTTTATGCTCAGCTATACGAGTTTCTAGTCTGCGACCTGTTTCACCTATGTATGATAGTCCACAACTACAATTTACTTCATAAACTACTCCTTGCATTTTTAAAATATCTTCTTCTCTTTGAACTATTTTAGGGAAAAAATTTTTAACTTTGTTCTCTAAACTTGGAGCTAGCCTAATATTGTATTTTTTACTATTCTCTTTAAAGCCTCAAATAAACCTTTGTGATAAGAAATTTTTCTAGTGAATTTTGTGGAGACTAATATTCTTCAATGGTTTTGCCATGTTGAAAGAATAAAGAAAATTATTTTTAGCCCTATTTGCCGGAAGGAAAGGCAAAGGAAGGCCAAGGAAGTCATAGGAGGATCCGATTCAGGAGTGTCTGCATGAGAAAAAGATTATGAGTAGAAAGTATGGAATGTCTTCTGTACGTCGTGTAATGGATGTCAGTGAAGCCCGAGTTGTGTGTCAAGATCGCTGTAAATGGAGAAGTTTGATACTGCAACAGTAAGTAAATAATCAGTTAGAAATTTAGTTTGTATTTCTTTGTGGAACTAACCTCTGAATCTCAGAGAACAGCTTAGTGGTATGTTGTGATGATGATGATGATGATGATGATGATGATGATGATGATAAATGCTTGTGTATTCCTATTTGCATGCTAAATTTCATCCCTGTATCCTCACTTCTTCTGAGTGGGGCAATTTGTATGTTGAGCAGTGTATTCAATTAAGTTCAACTTGGTGTAAAGTTTTATTCTTTGATTTTCTTTTAAAGCCAGGTAAAATTATTATCAAGAATGCTGATGTCATTGCCAAAATTGAAGATCCAAGTGGTGTTTTTTCATCATCTGTTGAAAAGACTGTTTCAATGATGGATGATCAAGCATATGGTACAGCTCCTTCTCCTACTGATAACTCTGAAAAATGTGTTGATCTTATAAACCAAAAAGAATATGAAGTTCATCAAATAAAAAGTTTTGCTGAAAAGGAACAAATGCTGGGGGAAATGAACGTTGTTTCAAGTTCAGAACAGGCTTGTCGGAAGGATCAAATGCTGGGGGAAATGAACGTTGTTTCAAGTTCAGAACAGGCTTGTCGGAAGGATCAAATGCTGGGGAAAAGCGATGTTTCAAGTTCTAAACATACTATCTCTTCACCTACTAAGGTTAGAAGGTTAAATTTTTGATAAATTCATGTGCTGTAATTTTTTTATATGTTTTTGGTCTGTACCATGTCAGTAAAGCTTTCAATTTTGTAATGAAGTACACTAACTATCTTGCTTACCATTTGTATAGAAAATGATGCATACCATTTCATCATACTCATCAATCTGCACATTTTACCGCCTTTTTCTATATTTTGTCTTTATTACCAGCCAAACAAATGTTTTTATGTTATTTTTATACTTAATTTTGTCTGTGAAATTGTTTTATTTTGGAGTCCAGTATGTTTTCTTAAAAAAAAATGAGATTTCAACAATGACAGGCGTTTTTCCGACTGCATACTAAATGTAGGTGGGTGATAGTCATGCATTCGCATTCTCAAATTCTCCGCATTTGCTATTTTGAGGAAAAAGTCAATTTGTTCTGATCCAAGTGGCAAGTTATTGTAATTGAATAATTTTACCGATGAATTAGGCATTATATCATTTATGTTAACGTAATAACTCATGTAGGCATAATTAATTTATTTTGTCAACTTTAATTGAAATATTTCACACACCAAATAGGCTGATCTTAACTCAAAGAAGTGTATAAAAACAGGGGCTGGGATTATGGCAAATTTGAGTTTGATCAGATTAAACTGTTCTCTGGTATTGTTGATATACACCAAGGAGCCACATTATGACCAACCCCAGCCTAGAGACGGACCGGTGGTGCAGGTGAAGTTCACAGACCAGTATGTATACAACCTGAAGACTGGCTGTTGGTTAGTAGAGTGTTCGGAGTCAGAATGGGAAAAGCTGCCGATTTATCAGAGTTTGATAAAGGACAAATTGTGATGGCATGGCACCTCAGAATTATGATTTCAGAAATGGCGCCGCTTGTGGGTAGTTCACGTGCTGCTGTAGCGAGTATGTATCAAAAATGGTGCACAGAAGGCCGAACGACAAACCACCATCTAGCTGTTTGCCGTCAGCAGCTCATTGATGCCAGAGGGGAGCGGAGACTATTGCTCTAATATTGTTCACAACAACTGCAGGGCCACAGTGCGACAAACCACATGCAGCTACAACAGTGGTGATCAGGGTAATGTGTCACATTACACAGCTCACTGCAGCATTCTGCGCATGGGCCTGCGTAGCCAAAGACCCAGCCTGGTCCCCATGCTCACTGCACGTCATCGCCAACAACGCATGAAATGGGTCCAAGATAATTGAGATTGGACCGTGGGTGATTGGAAAAAAGTGGCCTGGTCTGATGAATGAAGAATCCTGGTGCATCACGTAGATGGCCATGCGCAGATACGCCGATTCCCAACAGAGATTATGGCACCTGGATGCACTGTTCGACGGAAACAGGCCGGTGGCAGCGTTGTGCTGTGGGCGATGTTTCCTTGGGACACTTTAAGCCCCATTATCCCAATAGCGCAATCCCTAACAGCTGTCAGGTATCCAAACATCATTGCGGCCCAAGTTCACCCAATCATGGCAACTATGTTCCCTGCTGGTGATGGCCATTACCAACAGGATAATGCGCCATTCCACCTTGCCAGAATCATCAAGTGGTTCGAGGAACATGCTGGTGACTTTCTGTGTATGCCCTGGCCTCCGAATTCACCTGACATTAACCCAATCGAACATTCGGGGTTCGACTTGGAAAAGTGGTTTCGCGCAAAATTACCACCACTCCGAAATGTACAGTAACTGGAGGACCTGCTGTTGACATCATGGTATGTGATACTCCATGACACCTATCACCACTTTATCGACTCGATGCCTTGACGAGCCGCTGTTTTGTGGACTAAAGGGGGTCCTACAGCTTATTAGGCAGGTGGTTATAATGTAATGGCTTATCGGTGTATCTAAGGTGGAAACTACATCAATGTTTTTTTTGTTTTTTTTTTTTTTTTCCTTTTTCTCCCAGTAAAGACATTAAAATAATAGCTTCAGTCTTTTATGTTTTTAAAAAACACTCTCAAGAAAAAAAATTATGAAAAAAAAAAAATTGAATTAAAGAAGGGAGCTATTAGAGCTTTGCTCAACCAAAGCAGGAAGATGATAGCATTACAAGGTCTGAAGTTGATTGGCCAATTTCTTCACCCAGCATGAATGATCTGCTTTTATGGCTGATCACTTTCCTTACCAGGCAGCTAAAATGTTTTTGCCATTGTCAAGTTTTAGCCAAAGCAGAATAAAACAGCAACTGTTATTGAAAACTGCTTTGCTCTATCTGTAACAAAAGCAGTTACAGGGTTTGTACACATAATGGATTTTAAGGAGAACTCCTTAAATTCCCCCATTTTCTCCCTCTTTACTCTCAGACTTGAGGCCAGGTGATACTTTTGTGAGGCTCATCTTAAAATTTTGATGCTGACTTTAGAAAATAAATTTCATGTCTTAGTAAAATGGTTACACAAAAAATGTCACCTGTAAAGAATGAACATGAAAACTATCAAAAAGAAAAAAATTGTAATCTCAAAGAAGTACTTAAGCTTAAAAGATTTTGTTTCTTGGGAGCTGTTGAAGTTGCATTCTGATTTTTATGAAATCTTCCATACAAAATGATGAAAAGATAACTAATGTGTGTAGTGAATAACAAGGCTCGCTCCAAAATACATTTGCACAAACAGGTTTTTTTTTTTTCTCTAGATACATGTATTACTGATTTATTTTTGATGCAAGGTGTAGTAACTGGCACAGTGGCTTTTTTCAGCTTTTATATGTGCACATTTATGAAAATTACTTTTTCTTTTTTAATTTCCAGTACCGTTTTTAAAGTAGAATAAAATATTCATGCCAATTAGTTACCAATTAAAAACGCATATCACCTTCACAGCACAACACCACATTAATTATTATTGATAAATCAACACATGAGGTTTAAAAGACATTTACTAAAAAGATAAAAGTTAGATCTTTCGGTCTCACTTTGAGAGCATCATCAGACAGATTAACACGAGATGTTTGCTCTTAAATATCTCAATAATGAGCTGTCGGTGACGGTTTAATTCCATGATAAGTCCTTGTTGGTAGCCCCCCCCAGCAAAAATAAGGAACATATTATTGTTGACATAATACATACCTAAATGGGTGGTTGAATGACATTTTCCCCATAAAAAAAATGTCATTCAACCACCCATTATGTTCTCCAGGCTGCGGAATTTTACATAGTGGTATGCACTTTCCGATTTGGGAGGAATCTAAAATTATTGTAACTCCTACTCTTTACCGAGAGTTTGTGTATCTTGCATATGTGGCCGCAGTGTTCCTGTTGTAATGATCATCTATTTTGTGAAATTCCACCAGCCTGGAGAACATTATTAAAAAACGAGGGAATTATGGGGGAAATGTCACTCAACCACTCGCTTAGGTATGTATTAGATCAACAATAATATGTTCATACAAATTTTGAAGATGACAATCCGATTTTGGCGTAAATGCGACAAGGATGGCAAGTCAGATAATATCCGAAAACTTGAAAATTTTCATCGTCCTGGAGCGGGACTCGAACCCGCGTCTCCCAGAAAACACGTAGGTATGATAACCACTACACCACCCAGAACGACCAAGTTTCAAGTTTCCGATCAATTTGAATTTAACCATCACAGGATTCGCTAGTCGAAGCAACCGGCATTCATGTTTAGCGAATCCTGTGATGGTTAAATTCAAATTGATCAGAAACTTGAAACTTGGTCGTTCTGGGTGGTGGAGTCCCGCTCCAGGACGATGAAAATTTTCAAGTTTTCGGATATTATCTGACTTGCCACCCTTGTCGCATTTACGCCAAAATCGGATTGTCATCTTCAAAATTTGTATTATATGGCGTAATCCCGTATTTTTTTCATGAATAATATGTTCCTTATTTTTGTTGAGGGCGCTATCAACAAGGACTTGTCATGCAATTAAACTGTCACCGACAGCTCATTATTAAGATATTTAAGAGTGAACATCTTGTGTTAATCTTTCTGAGGATGGTCTCAAAGTGAGACCAAAAGATCTAACTTTTATCTTTTTAGTAAATGTCTTTTAAACCTCATGTGTTGATTCATCAATAGTGAGTGTGGTGTCATGCTTTTAGTTGGTTACTGTTTTTAAAGCCAATGAACAATTGACCTCCATTTATAGCTCCAAAATAACTTTGATATTGTTCTTTTTATATTTTTTTATAATTTAAGTACCTGGTTTACATGCCAACTGTTGATTATATTAATGTAGGTAATGACAAAATGATTAAATTTTATTTGCTGTTTCATGAATGTGGAAGAGATCTAGGTGGTTGTAATAATAATCATTTAAAAACTTAACCATGCTGAAGTTGTCCAAGGGCAATAAGCAAATCTCAGTATGCGTATGACAAAGGGCAATAATAACCTGTTTAGAAATGGAGGGGGGGGGGGTATTTATGAAAAATACCTTTTGGGGGCCTTACACCCCAAAACTTAAAAAAATATATATAACTTATATAAAAAATGTTTACCGAAAATGGTTTTGTTTTTATTTCATAAACTGTGAGGCCCCTGAAGGCATGGCGCCTGGGGCTCAGCTGCCCCTATTTTTGAAGTCATCTTCAAAATGCTCATTTGGCAGGCAGGAGGTGAACTTTTCGATATTTTTATTTTTTCAAATTTTGCAATTTTCCTTCTTCTGCTGGAAGCTATTTTGAGTTCAACTTTTGTGCTGACATACACTCAGTCCTCTCCTGGTGGGTGGGCAACAAGTGTGATTGGATAAAATTTGTCACGTGTCTTGGCATTGCTTTGGGCAAGACCCTTACACCCCAAGTGCTGTGGATTCTCTGTTGTCACTTCAGCACTTTAGAAATACTCAGTCCACTCTGGAGGAGGGCTTGAAACATACCATGCCTGAGATGCCCGGGGTGTGGAAATTATTGGCTGGGCAGGTAAATAAAACATCTACAGGCCCAGTCTGGGCAACTAATTTAAAAGTGAAGTTTGGAATAATTTCCTACTACAAGAAAAAAAGACAGTCTTCACACGACATGTTTCATTTCACTGCTAATCACCGGAAGTGTTGTACCATTGTTACGGAATGCCAAGGACAGAAGAATGTCACTTCTTTAATAAATTATGCTCTAGGTCCAGAATCAGAACCATATTTTGGTTTGTTCCAAAAGTTAAGTCAGCGATGGAATGCCTGCCTCTGGAACTAGCCTCCCGTGTTTAGTGACAAAGGACGAAAACTTCAATGCAAGGAACATCACAGAATCATTAAATTTCTCAGATACCAATTTGGTCAAACCATTTCATATCAGTTTCAGCATCATCTTAAAACTTGAGATACATGCTTTTCCATATTAAACATTTTTGAATACAGACCCATAAAACGGAAACACAAAACATGTAAAAAAAAAAAAAAAGTCATATACAAAGGTTCTCAGATATCTATGTTCAGTTGCTTGAAATTTCCTTGTCCTGGGTAGTGTAATGACTAGCATGCTCGACCGTAAATCGGGAGATGCAGGTTTCATTTCGGCTCCACAACGATGAAAATTTTCAAGTTTTCTGAAGGAAGTGGTTACATGAAATACAGTGAAAATATGCAAATAGTAGCATGTAAAAAAAGTTCACCATTTTTTTTATCTTAAAAGAAATTTTTTTCTGGGCATCCAGCTTTTACTACTTGACAGGTAAATAATTTGTTCACATACTGTGCGTGTAACTTTTCAGATATTTTTCAACCCCTGTGAAGTATGGGAAACTGAATATACTATGGAAATTGAAATTCTCAGTGAAATGATGTTATTCAACACCCGTGCAAAGTTTACTTTCATGTTTTCAAGTTTCTAGCATTTACTAAACATGGGATTACAGAATTTTTAAGGCAGCAAACAGAATGGCTATTGCCTTGCTTACTGTTCACCATATAACATGAAATCAGAAACTTGAAAATTATATCTCCCTTTTGTACTGTTGTATTACATTATATTATATTATTATTATTATTATTATTATATCCTATGTTTTTTTATGTTATGTTACATAAGGATACATTATGGCTTTCTATACCATCTTTTACTTCTGTTACACACATTTATTCAAGATTTTAAATAACTTTTTGAGCCTAGTTTATATATACAAGATTAACTGTTTTATAGTTCATTCATTACCTTGTTTTGATATCCTTTCTGGAGGTACCATTCATCTGTTTCTTGCTTCAGTTTGTAAGGTGTAACGCCATCTTTGTTGCTAAGCCTAATCTAGCATGTCACATTTACAACCTTCATCAGCACTGCAATTGATGTTTTTATCTTTCTATGCCTCTTTGTAGGTGTATTTCAATATATTCATTGTTATCTAGATCATTATCATTTTGTAGTTATATTTCAAAATATATTTGCCTTTTTTGTATTGGGTTGGCACGAATGAAATGTCCGTCAAAAGACCAGCACACATGGATGGCGAGAACAGAAAAGTAGGGCAACTTACCTAGGCAAAATAATCCCCCTTGGCATCGACACATAGTTGCCATCTGTCCAGCAAGGCCATGATCCCGGAATGAAAAACGTCTTGTGGCTGGGACCCGAAGAAGTCATCAACTGCACATTGAACCTCATTGTCTGCCGTGCACTGTTTTCCGGACAGGAAATGATCCAGGCGACGAAGCGTGACTTTCTGTTAATACCCTGGCCTCCAAATTCACCTGACATGAACCCAATCAAACATTTGCGGTTCAACTCGGAAAAGTGGGTTCGCGCTACCCCCCCCCCCCCAATGTACGGGAACTGGAGGACCTGCTGTTGACGTTATGGTACTAGATACCTCAGGATGCCTATCGTCACCTCATCAAATTGATGCCTCGTCTAGTGGCCACTGTTTTGCAGGCTAAAGGGAGTCATACAGCTTATTAGATAGGTGGTCATAATGTAATGGCTCATTGGTGTATCATTACTTAATGTAATATTTTTCAAGCATGAATATATACTTCCCTCAACATGATAATGCACATGCCAAAAGAATTGATGTCACAGGACAGATGCAAATCATCACATCACCTTATAAACTTCTGTGTTTTACTTGCCAAAGAACTGAGTGATGCAGGATAGTAAACTTTTACGAGGATGTATTGATGTGTATCATATATCAGAGCAAGAATAGTAGTACAAGTTACATAATTCCTTCTGTTTTGAATGCTTAATATGCCTCTGTCCATGGTGTGAGTACTATTAAGCACTGTTAAGTGATGCTGAAGGGCCTGCTCCATTAAATGGACCAAAGAGAGTTAAAAAAAAAAAAAATTAGCTCAAACCCACCGACAAGAAAAGAAAGATGGGGGGGGTATTGGAGGAATGGAAAAATAATCATAAATAGCACTCTGGAGAAAAAGAAGAGCTCTTTTAAGTTTGCTATGGTGTCAGTAGCACAGAGGACATCATTGGCTTGATGTCAAACACTGGATACATTTTAGATACATTTGGATGCCAGACACTGGATACATTTTGGATGCCAGACACTGGATACATTTTGGATGCCAAGCTGCATTTTGGTACTGTAAGTGTGAAACTTTTTACTTACTTTCAAACTCAATATGGAACAGCCACTGGTATTTTGTTTCATGCAAGACATAAACTCACATACGAGGGCGCACATTTGGACTTTCTACTCAATTGCAAAGAATTACAGGTTATTCCTAAGTTTTTGACTATTAATAGGCGTGCTGTTTCACCCAGAGACGCCCACATTCTGTCTACTGCTGAACATAAGAGGTTAATTAGTATCATACGATGTAAACAATCTTTCATTGACCTCCTTAATAGAAAATCATACAACGCTTATGTTTGGCTAACAAAGTAACTCACCCTATCTTGTTAGATAGAGTCATGACTATACACAATTCTATTTTTACGACCGAACTTAGACGTTTGCAGACTAGACACATCAATAAACTTTGTGCACTTATGGCCTACAGACCTTATAACTCAGTTAATCCTTCAAAATCTTCAGTGCCTAATAACGTAGCATCAAGTAGTTATGTTAATTACAGCACTATATCTATTAATACCACCCAAGCAACTGCACTGAATCGTGGACCTAAATTCTGATATTCAGACACTAATTACAATAAAGTTGATATTATAGTCCAAACAGAAGCTATTACACAGGAAACTTCCGTTCTACGAACAAGAACCAACACGGAATCAGATTACCCGAGCTCTGCCTGTCAACGCAGCGAAAACTCAAATGATACAAACTAAGAACTTACAGTTTGAGAAGAAACAACTCCTCCAGCTTTCTTAAAACCCTGCTATTTCCATCACTACAGCTGATAAGTCACACCAACTGGTTATTTTGGACCATCCTGAATATACTCGAAAGTGTCTGAAGCTATCGATAAAATACCGCATGAGGTAGTCAGAACTGATCCTACTCGTACCACTATCATTGCCCTTAGCAAACTCAAAAATCAGGGTTTCCTTCCCCCTCCATTGCTAATAATATGCATCCACCCCATGGACCTAGGATTCCCGAATTGTTTGGCAAAGTGAAATTGCATAAAGAGGGCCAACCCATTCGCCCATTGGTTTCGGGTTATGCTAACCCCACCCGGCCCTTAGAAAAAAGCCTTACTTCGTTTTTGAAACCTTTGATTTCTCATTCTCAGTTTTCCATTTATAGTTCGAACCAAGCACTTGCCAAAATTAAGTCCTTTGACTTTTGGGATCACCCTTTCATCCTAGCGTCGTTGGATGTTGTTTCCCTTTCCCCCAGTATCTCTCTTGATTCTGCCCATTCTATTATTGAAGACATGCTCCCGACTTTAGGTGTAACCCCTACTGAGAGTATGGCAATCATTGAAGCTTTAAGACTAATTGCTCGGTGAACATTTTTTCGATTCAATAACACCATGTTTCGTCAGACTGCCGGCACTCCCATGGGTTCACCTCTTTCACCACTTTTAGCTGAGATAGTTTTACAGCACCTTGAGAATAATGTCCTTCAACGGTGCCTTCTAAAACCTTTATTTTATATGAGATATGTTGATGACATTTTGGTAGCATGGCCACATTCTGTTGATGATTTACATGAGTTTGCCGACCTTTTATCTGCCCCCTTTACAACCATCAATTTTACTGTTAAATTGGAGGATCAGAACTCTTTACCTTTCTTGGATCTGTTCTTGACTCGGTTTCCCTCCACTCGGTCGTTCTCTTTCCGGGGTTTTTGTAAACCTTCACCCCCCCCCCCCCCCTTTTCTGATACCTTTTCCTTCATTCTGTCCTCCACAACACAAGAATGCAGCTTTTGCATTCCTGTTTAACCGAGCTTATACTCACTCATCTTCTGCCACCCTAAGGACCCGTGAAATTCAAAATATTTTTGGTTTGGCTATCCTCGCCATTACGTGCTAAAACAACTGCATAAATGCCAACGTTCTAAACTCTCTACATTACAAAGAAATAGTCAAGCTAACACCTATGTAGGTTCCATTGATTACATCCCCGTTGTCTTACAGATCCTGAAAAAGCTTGTGCCAAGCGAAATATGGATATTGGAATTCAGACTCAAAAATTACTTTCTTTGGTCAAAAGAGATCGTGATAAAGTCAACCCTTTACATAGACACGGAGTGTACGCTATACCTCTAAAAGCTACTCTCCCTAATGTGCATGATTCCAGATATATAGGATCCACCCTTCGAAATATTTCGACTAGGATTTCTGAACATGCCTACAATGTAAGGAAAGGATCGTGCGCTACAGCATTATCTCGACTGGTTAATCAGGGCTGTCATATACCGGATTGGAACAATGTTAAATACTTAGCAACAGCATCCAACAAAACTAATTTACTATTTATGGAGAGCATTTTTATCAACTTATTCTCCAACCAATGCTGTAAGGATGACTCACCATCGTCATGGAGACATTTCATTTTTAATCATTGTACATTTTATCACAATTCATAATTCATACCATCATATTAACCTGTAGTGATTTTTATTTGTGTATGTGTATATCATGCTGAAGTGCGCTTACGTCAAATGGAACTACGTCATCCAACCAGTGACTTTAGGTGACTAACCACCTCCTTATAAACGGGTGTTTGGCCCAATATGTTGCCCGATGATGGACCCAGTGTGGGTCCGAAAGTACTAGCATGTTTCCTGTGATGATTTTTAGATGTAAATAAAGTTCATTTTTTAATTGCAACTGAGACCTGCTTTTTAAATCGTGTAACGATAGCATTGTGAAGGTGGTTATTATACTGGATTACAGGTTTAAAAGAGCTGAAGATTCATTCAGGGTAATTTAAATTTTATAGAATTTTAGACATACAAATTAGAGAAAGATTTATCAGTATGCAAAATATTGCCAATAATTCTGAATTTTCAGAGCCTCAGACCTTGGTTAAACTAATGGAAAGTTATATTTTAAATTATATAGACAATTTTCAATAAATACAAGGGCTAGCAGCAGAAGAATGAGATTGTAGCTGTAGCAAGGGATTGACGTGATGTGTGTTAAAATCGTAGTGGTACTTAAAAAGACTATTCTTTGCTGAGTTGCTGTGGTGAAAGGTGTCCATCAGTAATTGGCTGTTCAGCAGACAGAGGGAAGGAAGTAAAGTCATATCCGATTTTAATTGCATGCATAATGGCTGCAGTAAGGGAAGAGCAGTATGCTGCTTTGAAATTTTGTTATTGCCTGAACAAAACAGCTACTGAAGCATACGAAATGTTGAAGGAGGCATCTGAGAAAAATGTCGTTCCATGTGCAACAGCATTTAGGTGATTTAAAAATGTCAAGAAGGCTGTCAATCAACAAGCATAGAAGGTGGGCTAAGCCATCCGGCGACTGTTGTTACTGGTGAAGTGATCAACACTGCTGCTGTTAAAGTGTGAGAAGATCATTGAGTAACAGTGTGAGGTAATTGGGAGAATAACTGGGAATGTCTTGCAACAGTGCACATGTGATACTGTGTGATCATTTGCACATGACATGCGTGTGGACAACGTCCACGTTTGCTAACTCCCAAACAGATGCAGGTGCGCATTGATGTCTGTCGAACATGAACAAAGAAGTTTCAGGTGCTTGTCAGTGCTTTCCTGAATACCATAATAACTGGAGATGAATCCTGGATTCAGCATTATGTTATGTTCCAGAGTCAAAGTAAGGAACTTCTGTGTGTTAGTCACTTTCTTCTCCCACACCCCAAAAGGCTAAGGTTGTGCCTTCTGTTGGCAAGACAATGACCATCACAGTCTTTGATAGTGTCAGGATTATTTATCAACATACTTTACCACCTCATATGACCATCACAGGTGCTTATTATGTCACTGTTATACAATACTTGCAGGAATATATCTGAAAAAAAAATGCCTACTCTGCATGCAGGAGGGTGGATACTTCACCATAATAATGCCAGATTCCATGTGGCCAATGTTGTAATGGATTACTTAGCTGAAAAGAACATCTTCTGTTTGCCACATCCTCCCTACAGCCTGGATTTGGCTCCTTGTGACTTATTTCTTTTTCCACCATTGGAAAAATCATTTCGGGGTCAACACTTTCCATCGGGAAAGGCCTTTACCAAATAGATGGAGGCAATTTTGAAGGAACTGTCAAAAGCTGGGTTCTTTTGCATATTTCAGGAGTGGCAGAGGAAATGGGACAAGTGTATTTCTGTTAACTGTGTGTGTATTTCAAAAAGGACTACAGTCACCTTGACAGTTACTAGCTCTGTTGGTACATTACAACCACAGTCTCATTCTTTTTCTGACAGCCTACGTATATGATAAAGATCTAAGTAAAAAATCAAAAAATATCTCCATTCCATTCTAGCAAATAGTTCCAAATATCTTCATAAAAGAAGAAATTAAATCAATAAATTCGATAAAAAAACTTGCATAATTTTTTCATAATAAATTTAGAAATTTTTCATATAGTCACACAAATGTCTCTACAGCACTTTTTTATATATATAACTCTACCTGTTACAGAAGTTACTAGCAACAGATCATTCAGCAAGCTGAAAGTTGTAGAAAAATTTTTGAAAAGTCAATGTGTCTGAATGACTATAATATCACTAATTGCCACTGAAGCTCAAGAGGCAGATAAATACCAAAGATTTAATTAGAGACTTTGTCAATGCAAAAAGTAGGAGGAAGGATTTTTTTTTTTGTATATCTATAATTTTTCTGTGTATAATAATGTAAAAATTCTTTTCTGTGTTAGTTTTTCAAACAGAGCAGACACTTGGGAGAGGAAGGGTGTATAATTTTGCTTTAAGGGCAACAAATTTATAAGTACACCAATGCTCTTTGCTTTTCAGCTAGCCCTTTTATAATCTTTCTTCATTGTGCCTCTAACAATCAGCTTGAATGTTCCTTTCCCACTTGTCAGCTTTATTAACTTTTGCAGTTCACCAACCAAAGGGTTTTGACATCTGTATGCTTAATACTACCACAGTGCATGCTTTCACTGAGTGAAGTTGTGATTATGCTCTAACCATCAGCAATGCATCATAAAAAATTCACCTCATTTTCGTATTATTAAGTTCAATTTTTTGTATAATTACATTCTTCTGTTTTCCTTTAAAGGCAGGTAAACTCGTTATCAAGAATGCTGACCTTATTGCCACGTTTGAGCACCTAAATCATGAATTTCCATCAGCTGCTGAAAGAGACGGTTTCATCTAAAGATGATAAAATATCTAGTGCAGCTCCTTCTCCTACTCACAACTCTGAAAAATCTGTTTCAACTAGTCCTAGCCAAAAAGATGAGGAAGCCCATTGCATGAGAACTTCTGTAGAAGAGGAGCAGATGTTGGGAAGAAAAGATGTTTCAAGATCAGAAGAGGCTAACTCTTCACCTGCTAAGGTGAGAAGGTTTAATTTTTGATAAATGCGCTTGCGCCAAACTGCTACAAATTACGAAAAAAATTTTAATATTTGCGCCCAACTGCGCCGAAATGGCAATCCACAGCAAAGACTGCAGAGCAAAAAAAATGTTTTCACGGCAAAAATGGCATTTTAAATGGCGAATCGAATGACACTTTTTTAAGGTCTACGCATAATTTGGTTAAACGTAGAATGACTTTTAATCAACACGTACCTCCAGTTCCAACATTTCGGAATGTTTTTCACCTACCTTCTAATTTGTTGTTTTTTCGGCATAAGTGACAAATAGGTTTCGGGATGTAGGTGAAGCTTATGGATGAGGAGTTTTGTTGTAATCATGTGGTATGTAGAAGAAGCGATACTGTACGTTATAAAATCCTGATGAAGATTGTTTACACATGGTTTGGTGTTTTTTTGGAGTGTTGTGCAATTGAGATTATTTATATGTCGTTCCCTGCTCTTTGAAATGGTGCGGCTATTTCGTACGGGGCCAGGTGTGCAATTCTGTAAATACAGCGTAAGGTCAGTCATTAGCTATTTCGTTGACGCGGACAATGGCTGAAAATGGCTCTCCTGTGGCAGGATATGATGGTTCTGTTTCTAAAGGATTCATAGGCATTCAGAGATGTCAACTTTTACAGATTTTCACTCCATCTTACGGTTTTACGGAAGTCACGCGAAAAGCCCACGCAAGATCCCTGCACGCAATTTTCTATTTTTTACCATCTTTTGGTCAAAGAAATGCACTTTACAGATAGTACTTATACGCCTCCGATGTTCTGACTTCCCCTGCCAACAGAGGCAGAGCTTCTTCTCGTATGCTGTTCGTCACGTGATTCTCCGTACAGCCATTTGAGAGTGTCATGCGCAAAAGCCAAGAGGGAGCTCAGCTCAGCACCTCTTGCAAACTCCTTACATTGATTACACGTGGCTTTATGCTTGTGAAAATTTTGGTGCAAACATTTTAACCCTTTCCACTCGACTGTCAGGTGACGCCTGACATTACAAAATCGCCGAATAGCTCTAACACCCGCCATTACCGATGACTCCTCTATAGCTCACATGTCGGCGCTCGTGAGACATTTCTTTTCGCCGAATAGGTAAGGTGTCATCCACCAGACCTATGACGCCTCTATAACTCGTATGTTGGGGCTTGCAAGACATTTCTTTTTAACCGAATATCTCTTTGTGTTGGGTGTCACCCTCAATGCCAATGATGCCTCTATAGCTCACATGTCGGTGCTCGTGAGACATTTCTATTTCGCCAAATAGGTCTGGTGTCATTTGCCACGCCTATGATGCCTCTGTAGCTCATATGTCAGGGCTTGCGAGACATTTCTTTTTTGCCGAATATGTCGGGTGCCACCCTCCATGCCGATAACACCTCTATAGCTTGCATGTCGACACTCGCAAAACATTTCTTTTTCGCTGAATAGCTTGTGTGTCAAGTGTCACCCTCCACACCAATGATGCCTCTATACAAGGGTGTACTCATAGGGGGGGGGGGTTGCTGCTGAGAGAGCCTCTAGCCTCAGCATTAAGATTTAAAACCAAAATTTTTGCCGAAACTTCATGTAAAACTGGTTAAAGACATAGCCAGGATTATTTGGTAACAACTTCGAATGAAGCAGTAAAAATAAAAATAATTTTTCCCCCAGTAAATAAGTAAAATCTCTAGAAATCATTTTCGCAGATTTAATGTATAAAATATAGATGACTGGTGAGCGACCATTTCAGAGGACTTGTAGTTCTTTTTCACAGACACTGCAATAGTTTTTATACACATCTATTAACAAGAGAATGTGAAAAAAATAATAGTTCAATGAATGAAATATTTGTAGCATAAGATGGGATGCATTGCAGTGGTTTGCACATAACTATGCATTCTTACATAATGAACTAAAAAATTGTTCTTCGCAAGAACGAGAACCAGAGACTCTTATATATCATCATCATCATCATCATTGTCAACCATTGTTAATCCACTGCTGGACGAAAGTCTCCCCAAGTTTCTTCCGCAATGGTCTGCCTTGTGCCAGCCTCCTTCATATTACTTCCACATACTTTCGAATTTCATCCACCCATCTCACATGTGGTCTTCTGGGTCTTTTCCTGTCCCCTGGATTCCAGTCTAAAATTTCAGCTGTCCATCGACAGCCTGTCCTTCTGGCAATATGTCCAGCCCATTGCCATTTCAGGGATTTTACTCTGATCATGATGTCTTCCACTGTTGTCATTTTTCTGATCCACAAGTTCTTCTTCTTATCTCTCCGGGTTACACCAAGTATGCATCTTTCCATGGTTCTTTAAGTTGTCTGCAGTCTTTGTATGTCTCTTTTAGTTAAGGTCCATGTCTCTGCACCATATGTAAGCACTGGAAGGATGCATTGATCTTATATATATATATATGGGATGTAAGGTCAGGTGATGCGTAACATCACAGCCTCTCCTTGACAAATGTCAACCCCGCCTTCTCGTGGTGCATCCTGTTCCCACTAAAGGAGCTCTGACGACCGCCAATAGCGGTATAACTATACCATCGGGATTAGAGGAAATGCTATCCCACACTCACCAACCCGCTTGGCCAGCGTGGTGAGTTATGGCCAAACCCCTCCAAAATGACTCCACAACTTAAATCTTGGCCCTCAGTCTCCGGCAGCTGGAATGTACCTGGCCAAGGCAGCGGCCAGTGCGACATGAAGGCAGAGGGTGCTAAGAATCCCCGGAGGACCGGACTAGGCTGCCATCTGATGCTGACCTTAGCTACGTACAACGGACGCTCCCTATCTTCTGATTCAAGGCTTCTTGAATTGGAAGAGGAACTACAAAGGATCAAGTGGGACATCGTGGGGCTAAGTGAGGTAAGGAGAAAAGGAGAAGATCTCATTGAACTGAAAAGTGGACATCTCTTCTACTATCGTGGGACAGATACTGGCAGAACCAGTGGTGTTGGATTTATAATAAACAAGAAACTGAAGGATAAAGTTGTAGAAGTTGAAAGTTCCTCTGACAGAGCTGCACGACTTGTTATCCAACTCTCGAGAAGATACCAGGCTCAGATTATTCAAACTTATGCACCCACCACAAGTCATGCTGAAGAAGAAATTGAAGAATTTTATGAGGAAATTCGTGATCTAAATAATAAAGGTAAGCAGCACTTGAAGATAATTATGGGAGATTTCAATGCAAAAATAGGGCAACGGCAACAGAATGAAACTTCAGTAGGTAAATTCGGTCACGGCAACAGAAACCAACGTGTGAAATACTCTCGTAGAGTTTGCAGAGGCAGAAGGGTTTTTCATCTTGAACTCCTTTTTCAAGAAAAAGCCACACAGGAAATGGACATGGAGACATCCAAATGGGACGACAAGTGAAATTGATTTTATTATGTGTAACAAAAAATTCGTCATAGAAGACTGCAGTGTGCTAAACAAGTTCAACACAGGCAGTGACCATAGATTGGTGTGATGTAAGATGCACCTCAACACTAAACTCGAACGTAGCAAGCTCATAAGACAAACAAAATGTATTGACATAACCAACCTTAAAAAACACCATAATACCTTCAAATTGGAACTGAAGAACAGATTCTCTGCTTTAGAAGGCCTAACATCGGAAGAAGTGGATATTTCTGAAGTTAACAGAAAAGTAACCAAAGCTCTTATGGAAACAGCAACAAAATTAGCTGGGTCAAAGAACAAATTGCATGTGAACAAATTATCAGGAAAAACCAAAATGTTGATGCAAAAAAGAAGAGAGATGAGGACAACTAAAGAAGATGTGACTTCCAAAGTGGAATATATAGAGCTATGCAAGACAGTACGAAAAAGTATCACTGAAGACGTAAGAAAATTCAACTGTGAACTAGTAAGGAAAGCAATTGAAAACAACCAAAGCCTAAAGATAGCAAAGGGACATCTCAGTAAGGGAAGAAAACAGATTATGGCACTGAGAAAAGAAGATGGTTCTGTAACAAGAAATAGAGGCGAAATTTTGACAAGAGTGAAAGATTTCTACTCCAAATTATATGAAAGGGATGATACATGTACTCCAGACATCGTGAAAGATACCAGTACCAGAGTTCTTCCAGTCCTTCCAGCAGAAGTTGCACATGCAATCAAGAACATGAAGCGGGGAAAAGCTCCAGGAGAAGATGGAATTACTGTAGACATCATACAAGAAGCTAGTGGAGAAATCGAAACAGTACTCGCCCAAATTTTCACTTCGATGCCTTAATGAAGGGAAAGATTCCTGAGGATTGGAACAACGCTACAATGATCTTGCTACATCAAAAAGGTGACATTGAGGATCTCAGGAACTACAGACCTATCAGCCTCCTATCAGTGGTTTATAAAATCTTCACTAAAGTTCTTTCACACCGCTTGAAGGTAACACTGGACATGGCTCAACCGAGAGAACAAGCTGGATTCAGGAGTGGCTACAGCACAATAGATCATATCCACGTACTGAGAGAACTAATTGAAAGAGCGAGGGAATATGAACTTCCATTGTGCATGGCTTTTATCGATTATGAAAAAGCCTTTGATTCGGTGAAACCATCAGCAGTTGCAATGGCTCTGAAATCCTGCGGTATTGAAGATGCATACATTAATATTATTAATAACATCTATGAAAATGCAAGTGCAAAGATTCTGCTATTTGGAAATACAACACACATAAAAATTGGAAAAGGAGTGAGACAAGGTGACACCATATCTCCGAAGCTCTTTAATGCTACATTGGAAAATGTCTTTCAGTCACTGAACTGGGAAAACAAAGGGATAAAGATTAATGGAGATTATCTAACCTACCTTCGTTTTGCTGATGACATAGTCATTTTTGCAACTACCCCATCAGAGCTACAGAGTATGATGCAGAAACTTGCTGACAAAAGTAAAGAAGTGGGATTAAAAATGAACTTTCAGAAGACAAAAGTGATGTTCAATGCTTTTACAAGAAATGAAGATTTATCGATTGATGGAGAAAAGCTGGAGATAACAGACACGTACGTTTATCTTGGACAGCAGATATCAAGTGAGGGTCACATTAGTGAAGAAATTAATCGGCGTACAAAACTTGCCTGGAGAGCTTTTGGAAGAAACAGCATAATTTTCAAGAGCAATATGCCATTATGTCTTAAAAGAAAAATGTTTGATCAATGCATCCTTCCAGTGCTTACGTATGGTGCAGAGACGTGGACCTTAGCTAAAAGAGACATACAAAAGCTGCAGACAACTCAAAGAAGCATGGAGAGGTGCATGCTTGGTGTAACCAGGAGAGATAAGAAGAGGAACACGTGGATCCGAAAAATGACAAGAGTGGAAGACATCATGATCAGAGTTAAATCCCTGAAATGGCAATGGGCTGGACATACTGCCAGAAGAACAGACCATCGATGGACAGCCGAAATTTTAGATTGGATTCCAAGGGACAGGAAAAGACCCAGAAGAAGACCACATGGAAGATGGGTGGATGAAATTCGAAAGTATGCGGGAGTGACATGGAGAAGACTGGCACAAGACAGACCGTTGTGGAGGAAACTTGGGGAGACCTTCGTCCAGCAGTGGATTGATAATGGTTGACAATGATGATGATGATGATATATATATATATATATATATATATCATCATCATCATCATTGTCAACTATTATCATATATATATATATATATATATATAAAGGTGGGCCTTATGTGGCCGTAAATTTTTTTTTCCTCCCAATCCATTAATGTGGTTCAGTATATAAAAAAAAAAAAAATTGCTGAATTTTTATAAATATCAAGTTATTTTTAGGGGTCGCTACCACCTTTACAGTTCGAGATGGAGTTTAGTACGATGAAATAGTACAAAACGGAGTTTCATAAAAATTTTAAAGGTTAAAAACATAGATATAAAACATAGTATGTATTTTCGTTAATATAATATACAATTGGCTTATAATACAAAACTACTGCATTAAATAATACCTCCCCCCCCCAAAGCATTAGTACTTCATTACTTAAATTCAACACCAAGAAGTCCCAGACCTCATTCCTGTGTTTGTTTCTGTTGTATCAAAGCTGATACACTTCACTTTATCACAAATTCCCTACTTTCCTGATGTATCATACATGGCGGATGCAATTATTTCTCCTTTTGCTGACAATAATTTTGATACCCCTAATAACTGATCCACACCATTTCCAGATACCCGTCAACAGTTTTGGATCCAACTATATCTTCAAGCAATACTCTGACGATGTTTCGTTCTTTCACAAATAATTGAATTTACATTTACATTACAAAGAGATGGATCTAGTCCAAGATTTCGTATTGTAGGAGTCAGGATTAAAGCTGCCTGTCGATTGCTTACCTTTGCAACATCAAGACTAGCAGATAAATTACTATCCAGTATTTGTTTTCTTCCTCTTTTGTTTCTCTCCTGAAGAAGAAGGCTCTTCAGAAATAGTACAAGGACATTCTTTTTTCTTCAGAAGCCGAATCAGGTGAAAAAAAAAAAGAATACTGTATATATTCGCGTATAAGTCGAGAAATTTGGGACAAAATGAGAGCTTCAAAGTAATGGGGTCGACTTATACGCGGGGTCTAAAAAAATCGTAAGTCCAAAAGTTCTTCCCGTGAGGCAAAAGGCAATCCATCCCAAAAGAAATAAAAATGCCGATGCGGTATTAATTACGAAATCGCAACCCTCCGAAAGAAAAAAAGAAAGAAAGAAAAAACACCGATGTGGTAGAATTACGAAATCGCGACCCTCCGAATTTCTCCTTTGCGTATCCACAGCACAGTCACAGCCGCGCATAGACAGCTCCGCCCTTCCGACTACCAGTTGATTGCGCTGATCTTCGACGTAACGGAGCCATGCGACAGCCAGTGTTAGGTGTTGCTTGTTCTTAATCGCACGTGTCTCGCTTCTCCTATTATGGGTGACACGGATTGTGTAAAGAAACAGATGTCCTATAACGCAGGATTCAAGTTAAAAGTGGTTTCTTTTGCAGAAAATACTAACAACTGTGCTGCTTCACGTCAATTTGGCATTAACGAAAAACTGATTCGAGATTGGCGTAAAAAAAGACGGACTTAGTGAAAATCCTAAAATCGCAAAAGGCGCTTGCGCCATGGAACGACATCTTTCCCAGAGCTGGAAAGTGTCTTGAATGATTGGATTGTGGGCTGCAGACAAAATGGTTACATTGTAACACGAACTGGTATACGTTTGCGAGCAATGAAGCTTGCAAAAGATTAAAAGTTTGCAGCCGCAAATAACACTTTTCGTGCCTCACCAGGTTGGTGCACAAGGTTCATGAACCGCTATGGGTTGTGTCTACGCCAGCGCACCAAAATTGCACAAAAGTAACCTCGTGACCTCGAAGCAAAGATAATGGAATTTCAAAAGTGTGTAATTCAAAAGAGAAAAGAGACTGCTTTTGAACTTTCCCAAATAGGGAACATGGATGAAACCGCCATGTGTTTCGACCTTCCTGGAAATAAGACGGTGAAACAAAAGGGCGAAAAAAATATCTTGATCAAAACGACTGGCCACGAAAAATCCAGTTTCACGGTTGTTCTTTCCTGTTTGGCCGACGGCAGTAAGCTACCTCTGGTAATTATTTTCAAACGCAAAACTCTGCCGAAAAGCGTTGTCTTTCCGTCTGGTGTGCTCGTTCGTGCCCATGAAAAAGGATGGATGAACGAATCCGGAACAATTGACTGGTTAAAGAATGTGTGGAACAAAAGGCCAGGTGCACTTTTGAAGAAACCTCTTTTAGTGTGGGATATGTTTGTTGCACACCGTTGTGCAGAAGTGAAAAAAACTGCAGAAAATTCAAAAACAACTCTTGCTGTCATCCCAGGTGGGTTGACATCTGTTCTTCAACCACTAGATGTCTGCCTTAATAAGCCCTTCAAGGACAATGTGCGGAGGTATTGGGCAGATTGGATAAGTTCCGATTTGCCGACTGAAACCAAGGGCGGAAATCTAAAGATGCCGGATATCGTTTTGATTGCACGATGGGTCAAGGATGCTTGGGATGCGCTACCTGCGTAAATGGTCGTGAAATCATTCAAGAAATGTTGCATTAGTAACAAACTTGATGGCACAGAGGATGATGAAATTTTTATGAGTGATGATGACAGTGATTCTGATGACACAGGCATAGATGGGAATACTGATGTTTATGATGACGTGTCGATGACGGAGAAATACTTTTTTGAACTGTTTGGCGAGTCTGACTCGGAATCGGATTTTGAAGGGTTCCGATGAAGTTTTTGGGTATGCTAATTAAATTTAGTATTATATATATAATTTTTTTCGTTTTCAAATGTTTTTGAATAAATTCATTTAAATTTTTTTTTTTTCTGATTCCGGGATCGACTTATACGCGAGTTTCCGATTTCTTACGATTTTTTCCTCTGAAAGTGGGGGGTCGACTTATACGCGAGTATATACGGTAACCTTTTTTTCCCCCGGATCTTATCTCTTCATATTCCATTTCTTTCCTTTTTCTGAAATGTTGTTTTCTTTTTGAAAATTCTCTTCTTTTTTTGCTAGCACCAAGTCAACACTTCTTAATTTTCCTCGATATCCTTTCTCTCACTGAGCCATAAGAAGCAATTTGTTTTCTTCAATTGTGATCATTTCTGAAGCTTTACCGTGTGTTATATGAAAAAGATCTTCCAACTTTTCTTTCCAAAGATTTTCCTTCTTAATCAAAGCATCTGAATGCTTCGCTTCATTTTCTTTATTCTTTTTCAGCCCTTGCCATTCTTTAAAAAAAAAAAAAATTCAACTTTCTCAACAATATGATCTTTTTGTTTAGTAGGAATTCGAGCCTTTTCCCACATCTCTGAAATATCACATGCGGTTGATTCCGGAGATTTCCTAACAGCTTGTTTCAAATCAAGTTTATAATGAAAATTTAATGCCATTACCCTCACTAATGGACCGAAGCTTCGAAGGATGAAGTGATGACGAAATTGGCCAATTAACCATATTTCTGTACTTCTTCAAGTAGAAATAGAACTTTCATAAGTTTTACTTGTGTTTGATGCCATTTAATATTGTGTTGTAAATTGCTAGAATTGCAAAAATGTTCCTACTAGAGCTCTGAAAAATACATCCACTCTGCGCAACAGTCAGCCACTAACTGACTCAATTGGATAATGCTATAGCGCCACCTGGTGGTTTGACTGCAGTGCCACCTTGTGGTCGCTTAGCACAACATGTTTTTGACTGTATTGCCAGCTGGTGGGAGACTATAGTGCCATCTGGGGTGCAATACAATTACCACACAGATTCATGTAATGAGTAATATTGTAATACTTTCGACCCTGGTAGCAACCCCTAAATCTAATCCGATTTAAACAAAAAAAAAAATACTGATTCTCACATGATGAAACATTTTGAACAGTTTGGAGAAACGAAATTCCAAACTTCAAAAATAAGGCCCACCCTAATATATATATATATATATATATATATATAATAGATCATATCCACGTACTGAGAGAACTAATTGAAAGAGCGAGGGAATATGAGCTTCCATTGTGCATGGCTTTTATCGATTATGAAAAAGCCTTTGATTCGGTGAAACCATCAGCAGTTACAATGGCTCTGAAAACCTGCGGTATTGAAGATGCATACATTAATATTATTGATAACATCTATGAAAATGCAAGTGCAAAGATTCAGCTGTTTGAAAATACAACACACATAAAAATTGGAAAGGGAGTGAGACAAGGTGACACCATATCTCCGAAGCTCTTTAATGCCACATTGGAGGGCGTTTTTCAGTCGCTGAGCTGGGAAAACAAGGGGATAAAGATTAATGGAGATTATCTAACCCACCTTCGTTTTGCTGATGACGTAGTCATTTTTGCAACTACCCCATCAGAGCTGCAGAGTATGATCCAGGAACTTGCTGACAAGAGTAAAGAAGTGGGATTAAAAATGAACTTTCAGAAGACAAAAGTGATGTTCAATGCTTTTACAAGAAATGAAGATTTATCGATTGATGGAGAAAAGCTGGAGATAACAGACACGTACGTTTATCTTGGACAGCAGATATCAAGTGAGGGTCACATTGATGAAGAAATTAATCGGCGTACAAAACTTGCCTGGAGAGCTTTTGGAAGAAACAGCATAATTTTCAAGAGCAATATGCCATTATGTCTTAAAAGAAAAGTGTTTGATCAATGCATCCTTCCAGTGCTTACGTATGGTGCAGAGACGTGGACCTTAACTAAAAGAGACATACAAAGGCTGCAGACAACTCAAAGGAGCATGGAGAGGTGCATGCTTGGTGTAACCAGGAGAGATAAGAAGAGGAACTCGTGGATCCGAAAAATGACAAGAGTGGAAGACATCATGATCAGAGTTAAATCCCTGAAATGGCAATGGGCTGGACATACTGCCAGAAGGACAGATCATCGATGGACAGCCGAAATTTTAGATTGGATTCCAAGGGACAGGAAAAGTCCCAGAAGAAGACCACATGGAAGATGGGTGGATGAAATTCGAAAGTATGCGGGAGTGACATGGAGGAGACTGGCACAAGACAGACCATTGTGGAGGAAACTTGGGGAGACCTTCGTCCAGCAGTGGATTGATAATGGTTGACAATGATGATGATGATGATATATATCATCATTTTAGTGAAGATTTTATAAACCACTGATAGGAGGCTGATAGGTCTGTAGTTCCTGAGATCCTCAATGTCACCTTTTTTATGTAGCAAGATCATTGTAGCGTTGTTCCAATCCTCAGGAATTTTCCCTTCATTAAGGCATGGAGTGAAAATTTGGGCGAGTACTGTTTCGATTTCTCCACTTGCTTCTTGTATGATGTCTACAGTAATTCCATCTTCTCCTGGAGCTTTTCCCCGCTTCATGTTCTTGATTGCATGTGCAACTTCTGCTGGAAGGACTGGAAGAACTCTGGTACCTTTCATGATGCCTGGAGTACATGTATCATCCCTTTCATATAATTTGGAGTAGAAATCTTTCACTCATGTCAAAATTTCGCCTCTATTTCTTGTTACAGAACCATCTTCTTTTCTCAGTGCCATAATCTGTTTTTTTCCCTTACTGAGATGTCCTTTTGCTATCTTTAGGCTTTGGTTGTTTTCAATTGCTTTCCTTACTAGTTCACAGTTGAATTTCCTTACGTCTTCAGTGATACTTTTTCGTAGTGTCTTGCATAGCTCTATATATTCCACTTTAGAAGTCACAGCTTCTTTAGTTGTCCTCATCTCTCTTCTTTTTTGCATCAACATTTTGGTTTTCCTGATAATTTGTTCACATGCAACTTGTTCTTAGACCCAGCTAATTTCGTTGCTGTTTCCATAAGAGCTTTGGTTACTTTTCTGTTAACTTCAGAAATATCCACTTCTTCCGATGTTAGGCCTTCTAAAGCAGAGAATCTGTTCTTCAGTTCCAATTTGAAGGTATTATGGTGATTTTTAAGGTTGGTTATGTCAATACATTTTGTTTGTCTTATGAGCTTGCTACGTTCGAGTTTAGTGTTGAGGTGCATCTTACATCTCACCAATCTATGGTCACTGCCTGTGTTGAACTTGTTTAGCACACTGCAGTCTTCTATGACGAATTTTTTGTTACACATAATAAAATCAATTTCACTTGTCGTCCTTTGGGTTTTGGGTTTTATGGGTTCAATGTTTGTACTTCTTGTACCTTTTTTTCTCTGTTGTTTTTTGCTTTTTAGCATTTAGGCACTGGCTGGTCTGTTGGCTTTTTTGCGGGTTTTGGCTCTTTCTTTTCTTGGTAACTTAGCGCGTTTTTAGGAAACTTAGGCCCGGCAGCTGGCTAAGCATAGTTCCTTTACATTGCGCTGTATTTTCTAAGTAGTTAAGTTCTTGATAACTACTTGGTTATGCACTTGGGGCACTGCTGAGGTGCTTTGTACATATTGCAACTGATTGTTTGTTCATATAGCTTTCACAAAGCATTTCTTTGGTTGATTGTTGTCTTTAATTTATTCTCGTTTTTGTGTTGTCGGAGGTTGTGGAGTGGGGGGTTTTAGAATCGGGTTTTCTTTCAGAAATCAGAGTTTTAAATAATTAATATTTCCTTTTTTAATTGCAATGTAAAAATTTGGAATACTTTTGCATTGCTGTTCAGGTTTGAATTCTCTCTCAGGCGAACTTGGCATTTCGTTATGGCTGAACATTGTTTCTGATTATTATGTCACTCTAGCGGCTTGGGTTCTCTTTGATCTTCTTCTTTCTGTTTTGTTGTGGCAGATGGGGAGCATGGGTCGGGCCATGAGAGTTATGGATGCGGGCTAGGTTGTTGACTGGAGTTGGGTCATGCAGCTCTGCGGGGGTCGTGACATATATGTATTTTTTAAAACAATTTTTGGTGGGCTTATTACTTGCATCTATGGCTTTGCAGAAACCCATTTCCAACTAGGTCTTTGTGGAAGTGAGAAAATGCAGAGTTTTTGCTGGTCCTTGATAAAGCCAGGGCTCAGTATTCTCGACACTTTCTACATTCAGTTGTTTTATTTTATTTTTTATCTTTTCTCCTTTTACTCACACCGGTAGATACATAACCTTTTCTATGTTGTACTTGGTATGAGTCAAAAATATATATATATTTTTTTTTGCTTAGGTCTCTTCTTAATAGAATGTGAATTCTGAATTTTCATAACTGCTGCGTTGCGCGTTTTGATCTTCAGGTTATTTTGCAACTTTCGTTTTAAATTCAGAAGTTTTTCCTTAGTTTTCAGCTTTGCTCTTCAGTATATCATCATCATTGTCAACCATTATCAATCCACTGCTGGACGAAGGTCTCCCCAAGTTTCCTCCACAACGGTCTGTCTTGTGCCAGTCTCCTCCATGTCACCCCTGCATACTTTCGAATTTCATCCACCCATCTCCCATGTGGTCTTCTTCTGGGTCTTTTCCTGTCCCTTGGAATCCAATCTAAAATTTTGGCTGTCCATCGATGATCTGTCCTTCTGGCAGTATGTCCAGCCCATTGCCATTTCAGGGATTTAACTCTGATCATGATGTCTTCCACTCTTGTCATTTTTCGGATCCACGAGTTCCTCTTCTTATCTCTCCTGGTTACACCAAGCATGCACCTCTCCATGCTCCTTTGAGTTGTCTGCAGCCTTTGTATGTCTCTTTTAGTTAAGGTCCACGTCTCTGCACCATACGTAAGCACTGGAAGGATGCATTGATCAAACACTTTTCTTTTAAGACATAATGGCATATTGCTCTTGAAAATTATGCTGTTTCTTCCAAAAGCTCTCCAGGCAAGTTTTGTACGCCGATTAATTTCTTCATCAATGTGACCTTCAGTATATATATATATATATATATATATATATATATATATATATATATATATATATATGATATAACACAGTCAAGTGAAAAACTTTTTATAATGTGCAAAACACTGTGGTATTATGTTAAGTGTGTTTTTATATTTAAGGAAAAATAATTTAGTTATTCTGGCATAAACATTTTTCAGTACTTTGTATTGGTATAAAACTAGGGCAATCACTTTAATAATAACATGCACATTTGTGGTACACTCAATGAAATGTATTGCTGGGTTCCAAAGAATTTGAAATATTAAAATGCCCATGAAACCTATTTAATAATATAGAGTTTTAAGGTTTCAGTAATTGAAAGCTAATAAATTTTTGCAAACTACCTCGAATTTTGTTGGGTGGGGGGGGGGCGCTCAAGTTTCTCTGGTATGCCACTGCTGCCTCTATAGCACATATGTCAGAGCTGGCAAGCCAAAGCTGAGCTTTCATTGCTAAGTTGTGACCTTGACTGGAAAAAAAAAAAAAAAAAAAAACGAGTGCGGGGTGAGTATGGGGGACAGTTATTCGAGTGGAGAGGGTTAATTTAGATTAAAACGAAATGAAGCGTAGCTGTGAAACAGCTGTGACAACAAAAAGAGCAAAGTTAGATAAAACGTATCGTCAAGTCTATCACAATATATATAGTAAAGAATGGTCTTTTTATGAAGCATCTAAAGTTTTGCCAAATCACGTTTTGTAGGCCATGTGGCTGCAATTTTGGTGGCCACGATGATTGTAGACGTCGTGTGGAGGTCAAGGAGCACAAAGATCATGTCAAGAGACTAAATGGAGATGTGAGTAAAATTAATGTAACCAAAAAACTTCTGACAGCTTTTAAAGAATCCTGGAAAAAATATAAAGACTGGATTAGTGCTGGAAAAATGCAGCAAAATAAGATAAAAAGAGAAGAAGAAATTGTTCACAAGGTGATTTGAAATGGGAGAAGCTGAACTTTTGCAGCAGTTAGATTGCTCTCAGAAAATGTTAATGCTGAGATGAACATTGAATGTGGCATAAAAAAAAAAAGAGACATGAGTGCAATAGAAAGTGAACAGGTACTATTAAAAGAAGCAAAACAAAACATTGCTAATTATCTTTACATTTTTGTAAAATAAATGATTAATAGAATCTTGCTATGGTTAAAAAAATTTTGAGCTATTTGAAAACTAAAATCTTTGCATATGTGTGTGTGTATCTCAATGCAAGATGTTTTAAATTTGAGTAGGGTGCATCTAGTTCCAAAACATTTTTTGCTTAAGAGTTTGTTCTACTACTAATATTTTACCTGCTCCAAAAAAATGTTTTCTTACACGAAAAATGTATTTTATCTGCTCCAAAAATGTATTTCACCTGCTCCAAAAATGTATTTTATCTGCTCCAAAAATGATTTTGCAACTTTCCATCACTGAGTATATCATGAATTTCATAATGAAGTGCACTCATCAGCTTGCTCATCATTTGTATCAAATAAGATGCATATCGTTTTATGTTGTGCTTGATTTTAATTTAAGAAATTACAAACAAATTCCACTACACAATCTTATTCACACATGCCCAAAAGAATTATGTGTGTTTATCATATCATATCAGTTGAACTTCCATTTAGCATAGTCGCAAGATCATTGCAAAATTTTTGTTGAATGGAAAATGTGAATTTTATTGTATACGGTTTATTCTGATATTTATTTGCATAAATTCAAATGTTTTGAGTATATTATTATAGCTGTACAATCATTCAAGCATATGGGAAACAGCTATCTTAGGTTGTGGTTTATTCTAGTATGTGATGTAATTATAAAAATTAGTGTAAAACTAAGAGTTTATGAGGTGTTAAATAGTCATTAACTCCCACTGTAATGTGCATGTTACTACATGTGGCACAAAGCATGACTCTGTACAAAATATTATATTATGAATAGTATAAACCAATTGAAAAGTAATAAAAATATCAGTAAACATTAATTGAAAAGAGTTCTTCAATTTTAACTTATGCACTCATCAAGTCAGCAGATGAATAAAGCATTGAATTGTTCCATAGGTGAAGAAATGGTCAATTATTAACTATTATTTAAGTTGAAAGAAAAATATAGCATGTTTGTAAAAAGTCTCATGTCTGTGCAAAGAATGGAACACACCATCTTGCATTTTAACTTGAAATTGAATCAAGTTGAATCATCTCAGATTTTTTATCATGTCTTTTGCAGGCTTTACTGAACATTCTTCACTTTTATTTCTGTTATCCTCTTCATCTGCTATCATTTTATTCTTTTACCACATGCTTTTGATAATAGTCTCTCATAGGTAGGATGTTCAGCTATTGTCATTTCTTCATCAACTGAAATGAAATTCTCTAACTTAACTTCATCTCCAATGTTTCTATGAACTGAGTTTTTGTCACTTCATTTTTTAATTCAGTTAGGGGTCCTGATTCATGGAAGCAGCATTACAAAATCCAGCTCTGGAAATTCTGTTTAATGAGAAACTTAATCACTCCTTATCAATCAAACTCAGATATTGGAAGCCTCCAACAAAACCATATGGAAAACCTACAGTTCTTCTTTGGATCTATCCCTTACCATCCATCTTATGCCTACAAGCTCAAGCAAATTTTTAAAATGTTTGGATATCCTTTAGGTGTCACTTCCAACCCTTCTAGCATCAAATTAATGTTGGAATATAGAGATAAAATAATCTGCCTCGCTCTTCTTTAAGTTTACCTCATGCAAATCTCATGTCTTCTGGTGAAACATGTTACATTAGAAGCACTTATTGCAACATCAACAGCCATTTGTTAGAGTATGAAAATTTCTATATAAGAAATTCTGAAACTTTTTTGTCTGCCTTAACTTCAGAAGATACTTTTGCCAAACCTCTATGGAGTAATGCTAAATGAATCTCCCTATTCATTAGGTGTTTTTCACTTCATTAATGGGAATGTGTAGAAAAATTTCCCACCCGCAAAAAAAAAAAAAAAAAACTAAACTGTAATTCTTATTCTCCATTCTGTATTCCATTAATATATAAAATCAAATCTGGCAACCACTGACCATGTTCGTCTTTTGTGAGATTGAAGAGGTCTGAAGTTGCCAGCTGAAGGCTTCCTTATTTAAACATTCATGAGCATGTTTTAAAAGTTTTAATACTTGTAAATTTATGGTTGCATGCTTATGTCCAAATTTATCATATTAAGAGAAGGCTGCAGCAGTATTTATTCGCAGGGGTTTATCAAAATAATGGAAAAACTTACTGTTTTTGGAGAACTTTTTATTAATAACAGGGATCGCATTCCTCCTAAAATTCCTAAAATTCCTAATATTTTGTGACCCTCCTTAAATTCCTAAAATTATACCTAAAATTTGCTATTCATCCTAAAATTTTCGTAAGCTTATTTATTAAAAACACAACCGTTATTAACGCCAATAAATTTACCATTACGCAGGGTGCGCACGCGTGCTTGAAAACCTGGAAAGTCCTGATTACGTTTTCAAGGCCTGGAATATCCTGGAAAAACGGTGTTTTTTAATGCCGTCTTGAAAAGCCTTGAAATTTGAAATTAGTGCTTAAAAAATGCCCTTTTAGGAAATCGTGTTACTGTTACCCCTTCATTTTTTAAAGTTCCTTTTCTCTGTTCTCAAAGAAACCACCGGCAGCGGTTTCCGATGTGCACCAAATCCTAATTTGGCTGGGGGGAAAAAAAGAAAAAAAAAGGCACTACTTCCAGTGCAATAAAATTGGATGATTACTAGTAGGTCGAAGGGGAGCTTGATGTCCGTCCGACAATTGAGAACAGAAGGGGAAAGAAGAGGCATTTAGCATTTGCAGGGGGTCGCGTATGTACCAAGTCAGCTGGCATCCACCAGTGAGGAGTATGCCTGAACAACACATTCATCTTCTTCTTGTTTATGTGCATGCCACCCTCCCTCCCCTCAAGAGACTTCCACTACTTATGATAAAAAATAACAAAACTATCTTTGCGAATTTTTCACGAAAGTGGCTGAAATTTTTACATTCACTGTAATTGGATTACAGAAGCTCACTTCCAAAATTCCAGTTGAATCGGTTTAAAACTTTAAAAGTTAGCATTGGTAATTTTTATTATGGACAAGTATGTGAGCCTCCAGCAGAAAGGGTGTTACCATAGCAACGGTTGATTGACAGCTGGGAGCGCTGATCTGAAGCCCTTGGTTGGGAAGAAAGCAAACACCTGTTTATCACTTCCACAGCACAAAAGGACTAGGAGAATATTTTCAGAAATCCATTTTTCTGAATTTTGAAAATAACACAGTAAAATTTTTACAGTAGTTAAGATACATCACAATAAAGTTCTAGTGCAAATTTCGCCAAATTCCGTTAGGAACTTTAGCAGATGCAAAAAAAAAAAAAAAAAAAACGTTGCATAATCGGATTGAAAAAAAAGAAACAGTAATTATAAATTACGGGAAAAGCAAGTGAATTATTTTTTTTGGATGCCATGGTTTATTTAAACAGAGTGATCCTTAAATTTTTTTTCTGTGATGATATGGACTCTATTTGAATTACAAACACGTTTTTATTCAGACGTCTGAGTTACTGTTTTAATAAAAAAATCGTCTATAATTAAAAAGTTTTCAATGGATTTAAGCAATATTCAGCAGATAAACAAACGTATTTTAGTAAATTGCAACATCATGACGTAAATTTGGTAATTTAATTTTGTCGAAAATTGGGGAGCATTTTTTTTTTTTTTTACAGTTTCTATTATAGTTAAAGTGAAGGAGGAAGGGTGCAACTTGACAGTTCAGTGAGCTGCAGGTGGTGATTTATGGCGATGTGCCAAATGAAAAGAAGCCATTCCATCAGGTAATTCCAAAGGTTGTGTTGTGTGGACGCGTCCTCCTGCTGTTTGATCTTAATTGGAATGTTTTTGTGCATGGGGGGGGGGGGGTTCGAGAGAAATATCCGTTTCAGCTTTACAGCTTTCACAGCTTTTTTTTTTTTTTTTCTTGGTAATAAATAAAAATCATAGTTGCTGCATTCACCATTGATCCATGTTTGCATTTCTTGAATATAAACAGCAGACAATCAGAAACATAGTGTTGGGCGGGTCTTGATGATCTTCATTTTGCATATGCTGAATTCAGTTCTGTGGGAATAAGGAATGACTTATACTGTGAATATATACAAAACTACATATTTTTGAGCTGAAAAAATAGGTCTACTTGTACACAGTAGCTAAAGTGTGAACTCAGATGAAGACAATCAGACATACGGACGTCTGATTCCATAAAAAAAAAAAATCAACATAGTTTTTTTATTTACACTACAGGTAAAAAAGCAAAAACATGTTTTTAAACGTTATAAAGGAAAACGGATTTTTGAAACGCATGACTTGATGATCTTAATTTCTGAAAGTTTCTTTTTTCCACATCCTTTTTTTCAATTACAATACACTGTAACAGGATACTGTGTGTTATATCACTTAGAGATATGGCAGATTTTCGGTTGCTGATATCCGCGATCGTAAGCGGTAGTTGCATTGCGATTGTTGATGATGACAAGATAAATACTGGAGTGATGTAAAATGTTGCATAAACTAAAAAATAAAAAAAATAAAGCCCTCCCCCCCCCACCCCGAACTTTTATGCGGTCATCATAGCTGATCAACCATTTCATTCCATGAACATCAGCACATTTCAATCATTTGAACATTGGGGGTATCTGAAGGAATTCAGCCGTGCTTAAGCGCCCTAGCGCAACGAAAACATGCTAATTTTGGACAGTTCTATTCCCTTCCCCTCTACCATCCCTAATAATTGAGAGTGCATACATTGAGAGTGTTTCAAATATTCTATTTATGAGCTAGTTTTCGCGCTGTTTGTTATGCTTTTATTTTCGAAGAAAGAGAGGGAAAATAAGGAAAAGCAGCTAGAGAAAAAAAGAAAAGCTGAGTTTGATGACAAAATAAAAGAAAATGATGCAGAAATAAATAGGCTTAAAAAAGATAAAGAAGCCTCCCTAGCAGTAATTCAAGAGGGAACAGAAAGAATGAGAAAAGCTGTAGAAAAACAAAATACTGTTGAAATAGCAGTTGCCTCTAACTTGATCATACAAGGTTCAGCTGAAATAAAGAAAACTGAAAGTAAATTAGTTGTGGTGGAAGCAGAAAAAGATAGGCTAATCAGGAAGAGGTTAAAACAATAATATGAAAAAAGTAATTCAGTGAACAATTGTACATAGTTCTTGGTTTTCAATTACCTTTTTAGTATATTATAGTTTAATGTGAAACCTGAAAACTTTACTGTGAAAATCGTGAATTGCTTCTGGTTCAACAGCATATTAATGTTCAAAGTGAAACTTGAATGTGGTAAATATACTTGAATATGATAATAACACGTGAAAAGATAAGAACTGAACATTAGAAGTAAATCATACTTAAACTTTAGACATTAGACGTTATGCAAAAAATTTGGGTGTGAACTTCGACCATATATACTAATGGACTGCGCATTGGCAATAGCTGCATCAAAGCCGCCATGGCTCAAACATTGGGCACGTCATCATCAGACTCCAAATTTCATGTACAAATGCTGTTATGATTACTAATTTACGCTGCAGAACTTCAGTGTTTTTCGGTGTATTATGTGAATGCACCTCATATATAATGAAAACTCTTCAGGTAAGTTTACTTATGAGCTATATACATGCATGATCGTGTTGTTTACATTTTGTGATTTATAATGTGATGAACAATTTGCGAAGAATTTGGAACATGCATTCCATTTTTTTTTTCTTAAGTTACTATATTTTTATATCAATAGCTGCAAGTTTCTGGTTAAGTAATTGAACTTTATTGACTTAGGTATTTAATTCGTTTCTTACCCATGAAAAATCATAGAACTTTCTTTACTATATCGGTCAGAGCAACCATAAGCACAGCAGGTGTAACCCATCTTTTTGACTGTTGTCATGTGATTTTATGTTGGAGCCAGAAATTTTGATGTCATGTGCAGTCTATCAGTATATATGGTTGAAGGGTGTGAAGCAAACTCTTTACAATGTATACAAAGTTGTTTTACTAGATGTATACAAATATACATCTAGTTTTTATTGAAATACACTCCTAAAATTTTCCTAAAATTTTTCTAAAAATTCCTAAAATTCCTAAAATTCTTACCTAAAATTTTCCAGAAGTATGCTATGATCCCTGTAATAAGCTATAGGCCCATCTCAAGCTTTCAGAACAGAAGCAGTTTGACTTGAATAGACTTGTACAAGTCATGCACATACGATAATGGAATTTGGTACCATTCTTCTGTGAAATATGTCCCAACTGTAAATGATGTTGGAGATGGAAAAGTGTGATCTGACCTTTTGCTCCAGATATTCCTAGAAATATTCAATAACACCAAGGTGGGCACTGTGCCTGTTGTACCTCATCCTCATGCTCTGCAAACAACAGCTTCACAAGTTTTGCACAATGCACAGGCTCGTTATCTACTTGAAACTAGGTACCCAGTTATTAGGTAATAATGCCTGCAGCATTAGATGCAGGTGGTCCTCAAGAAAGAATTTGTACATTGCGGATGTGACATTGTCATATCTTATCATTAAGCTGTTCTCTGAGATTCAGAGGTTAGCTCCACAAAAAAATACAAACTACCAGATAATTTTTACTTACTATTGCCGTATAAAACTTCTCCATTTACAGCAATCTTGACGTACAACTCGGGCTTCACTGACATCCATCTCACACTGTACACAAGACCTTCTATACTTCATACTCATAATCTTTTTTTCGTGCAGACACTCCTGAATCTGATCCTCCCATGACTTCCTTGGCCTTCCTCTTCCTTTTCTTCCTACCACTTTGGCTAAAAAGATTTTCTTAGTAAGCATTTTATCACTCATTCTTTCAACAAGGCCAAACCACCGGAGCATATTGGTCTCCACCTTGCTAACAGCATTTTGCTTTACATCACACAACTGCAATACATCATTCCTCACACAATCAGATCGTGTCTTGCCACAAACCCCACGTAAGTAATGCATTTCTCCAGCACACAAACGACTCCTATGTTTCTTCTGCAGTACCCAGGTTTCACTGCCATACATCAGAGTAGGAACAATTACACTTTTGTTCACAGCCATGCAGGACTCTCTTGAGAACCCATCATTCCTATGAAAACCTTGCAAAGCAGCTATAACTTCCAATGAAGAATTCACTCGCCTACTAATTTCGTCATCCAATTTGTTCTCTCTGTCAAACATGCTTCCTAAATACACAAACTCATTCAACTGGTCAAGCACTGTGCTATTTAGACTTATATTACATTCAGTACCACCAATTCCTCTCTCAAAAACCATAACTTTGGTTTTTCCTTTATTTATACTCAGTTTGAATTTCATGCAAACTTTGTACACCTGGGACAACATACTCTGCAACTCACTTTTGCTCTCTGCCAACAGGACAGTGTCATCAGCATACAGCAATCTGCACACACGGATATCACCAAAACAAACCAGTATTATCTATTTTGGCATCACAGATGCATGCATTCATAAATACTAGGGGTGTTCAAATGAAAAGGTACGAAACGTCATAAGAACGTAACCGTTAACATATTTGCCTATGCCGCTATGGGAGAACGTAGCGACACATCTAGGGATGTGATTGGAGTCGCCGGCGTGGATCGGAGCCTGCACGGGCGCCCGCATGCGCAGGAGAGAGCAGAGGCTCTTATAAAGAGCGCCGTCCAATTGACGCGGCAGTGCGTGTGAGGACAGGATGGCATTCACATTGCAAAATTCGACGATTGAGGAGCAGCTAGGCGTTATCCGATTTCTGACAGCTGAAGGTGTTACACCGGCCGCTATTCATCGCGGAGGGTGTGGTTCTGCTCCATGATAACGCGCGTCCACACGTCTCCAGGGTCACACGCGCGGAACTGGCCTAGTTCCAGTGGGAGCAGCTTGACCATCCACCCTACAGCCCGGACATGTCGCCCTGCGATTTCCATGTGTTTGGTCCCCTGAAAAAACATCTGAAAGGGAAGCGCTTCCACTCGGACGACGAACTCAAGGACGCCGTGCAAGACTGGGTCTCGTCACGGCCAAAGGAATTCTGGGAACAAGGAATCCTTCGGCTCGTTAATCAATGGGATCGTTGTGCTACGGCCTATGGTGTATACTTTGAATAAAGTCTTTATTTATACCCACAGTGTCGTTTCGTACCTTTTCATTTGAACACTTCTTGTATAATAAACAGTCATGGTGAGATCACGCAACCTTGTCTGACTCCTGCCCCAATAGAAAACCATTTTGATAAAACACCATTCACTCGTACACAAGCTCTACTACCAGCATACATGTCTTTTGCACTATTAAGTAGATTCCCAGTAACACCATATTCATTCAGTACCTTCCACAAAAGTGTCCTATTTACTCAGTCATAAGCATTCTCTAAATCTATGAAGGCAGCAAAAACTTTCTTACCAACAGCTAGATACTTTTCAATCATCCTGCGTAATGCAAAGAATTGGTTAGTGCACCCTTTACCAGGCATAAAACCACTCTGAACATCCCACAACATCTCTGAACATCTTTTCCTGATGTAAAACCCTATACTTTTTCAATAACGGCCTTATGAAACACTTTCCCTGGCACACTCAGTAGGCTAATATCACGATAGTTCTCTCAGCCAGCCTGCTCACCTTTTTCCTTATACAAAGGAACAATGATAGCATCATTCCAATCCTGAGGGACCATTCCTAACTCCCAGCACAACTGGCAAATTTCAGTTTACCAGTCAATTACAGAGTCACCACCATATTTCAACATCTCGTCAGTTATGCCATTAACTCCTGGAGCCTTACCATTCTGAAGAGATTTCAGAGCTGTTCACGCCTATTCTCTTGAGATCGCTCCTGTGCTTCCATCCTTCACTGTGACATCATCTGCTTCTGCATCAGAATCACCTTTGCTTTCCTGATCTAATAACTCACAGAAGTATTCACCCAATCTTTCACTTATCTCATTGGGCTTCCATATCATTTCCCTGATCCTATTCTTCACACAATCTACAGCTTTGTTTCCCCTATTTTTCCTGAGTCTCATGTACTTTCAGAAAGTCTTCCTATCTTTCCAAAATGCCAATTCATGCCTTTTCATCTTCTCCTTCCTATCTTTTGCCTTACTCTGGCAAACCAGCTTAGCTGCTTCACTCTTCTTACAGCAATATTCATCCACAGAAACTCTACCCTACAGCATCTCCAAATAGGCTTCCTTCTTTCTCTTTACTGCGTGTTCAATCTCACTATTTCACCAAGTATCACCTCTATTGTTACCCACTATTGTGGTGCCACAGACCTCTTTAGCAGCAGTGACAACACCATTCTTAAAACATTCCCACTTCTTTTCTACATCTCTCTCACATGACTTCAGCTCCTCCAGTCATTCTCTGAGTACATCAGAATAATGCTGATGATCTTCAGGGAGCCTTTCAATCTTTATTCTTTCCATCCTGGACCTCTTCTCATTCCTTTTTCTCCAACCAAGATTCAGTTTCACTTGTGACACTACCAGGTAATGATCAGAGCCAACATCCACACTTCTCTCATTACACGAGTGTCAACAACTAAGTGTTTCAGACGCTAATCGTAAACAACAAAATCTATCACTCTTTTGACCAAGAGTACGATTTTCCCAAGTATATGTGTGGATATACTTGGGGTTGAAAAGCATATTAGATACACACAAACCATTCTCAATACAGAGTTCAATTAATCTTTCACAATTATCATTCACACACGGATCATTAAACTTACCCAGAACATTGTCAGAAATTGCACTCTGCACCCCTACTCTAGCATTGAAATCCCCTGATATAACTTCCTCTTTAGCATCAAACTGGCTCAAAATAGCTTTTAGCTCATTCCAGAAATGTTCCTTCCTATCAGAAGGTTCCAAGTTACAAGGAGCATGCACTACAACAATTACTATTCTCTGAAGTTTCACTTTCAAACAAATCCAAAGAATTCCTAGGTTACAATCATGGTACAATTCTAAACAAGCGCCAAATAAATTTTAAATTCTGAGACCAATTTCAATCCTCAGAAATGACTGCTCCATAATATTAATGCTAGTGGATAAATCCGGTCAGATAGCGATTATGGATGCTGTGGATTACAATCAGAAACTCAAAGATTTCATCTCCGCTTCCGGATCCACAGTACTGCATAAGAACCCGCTAAATTGTTAGATTGCTCAAGTGCAAAGAGCTGCCTGCTATCCCGGAAGATCTCAAGAAAGCCATCAAATTACCTCCAGGCCCTCAGATCCCGAGGCTCTTTGGAAGACTTAAACATCACAAGCCTGATAATCCACTGAGACCCATCGTGTCAAGGAGGTACACACTGACATACTGTTTAGAGAAGGCTCTATCCAAATTTCTGGTTAATCGTCTCCCTGAATCGGACTTTATAATAACTTCAACTTTAGATTTTATCATGAAAGTAGAGCAAATTTCTGTCAAGCAAAGCAACATTATCGGCAGTTTCAACGTTGTTTCTCTTTACCCTTCGGTATCCGTGCCGGAAGCCATCGGAACGTTAAAAGAAGCCATAACTAATTCGTCACTTTATTCGCAGGAGTCCTGCCTCAACATCTTCAAGTTAATGGACTTAATCTCAAATTTCAGCTACTTCAGTTTTCCAGGACAAATTTACAAACAGATAAATGGTGCTCCGATGGGATTGTCTCTTTCAACCGTCCTCGCGGAAGCAATACTTTGCCCAATTGAGTAGTATATATTCACGAACATCACTCCAAAGCCTACCACCTGGCTAAGATATGCTGACAAGGTGTTCTTCACATGGCCTCACGGAAAGGAGTCCATCTCGCTTTTTCTAGATAAAATCAATGATATTCACCCGACTATCAGTTTCACTATGGGGCGCGAACACAAAGGCGCGTTGCCTTATCTGGATGTGTTACTGAATAAATTACCTGAAAATCGCCTTCGCACACAGGTCTATTATAAACCCACATCCGTACCTAACCAAGATGCTCCATAGCTTATTCTGCCCCCCTGACTACAAGACAGCTTTATTCCGTTCTCAAATTCGAAGAGCCTTTGCAGTCTCCTAAGATGTTCCTTCTAGGCAATGCGAATTGAAAAAGTCGTCGAGTTGGCCACTGAGGCAGGATATGCCCTGAACCTGGTACATCGCTACATCGAGAAAACCCGAAGCAGTCGTACTGATATTTCTGTGCCGCAGCTATGCTACATGGGCTCAATTTCCTATATACCAAATGTTTCCTATCAGCTCAAGAATGCGTTGAAGAAGATGAACCTTGGTGTTGGCATCAGGTCTCCAACGTCTTTATATACCATGCTTAAGGGAAACACTGACAAGACCCCACCTTCCAATGAAGCAGATGTTTATGCCATTCCTCTACTATACCCAGATGGCTCCAAGCAATACTACATTGGAATGACTAAACGTTTATTTTGAATTAGAGTCAATGAACATAAAAGGGACATAAAGAATGAGAAAGAAACCACGGCCCTATCCAGAGAAGTCAAGTTCAAGTCTGCTGCTCCTAGTGGGATGGTAAAGAGATTAGCTTCCTACTCCACCCCAAAATCTACTGTCATTCGCGAAACTTTGGAGATCATAACAAACAGCGAGTCGTGCAATGATAATGTCTCACTGGAGTTGCCACGAATTTGGAACCATTCAAATAGTGATTACCTCTATTTTCCTTCAATGATTCCGCGTGCTAACCACACATAACACCTTGTGTCTTTGAATACCTGATTACATTTGCATCTCTTCTTTATTGTCAAGTCACCACGTTCAAATTGTTGAAGCGTTCTATTATTCAGTTTGCAGTTTGCTATCTACCTTTTTTGAAAAAGCCATCTGGTTGATGTGCAAAAGCTTGGGAATTTTGATTTTTATTCTACGCCAAGAAATTTAAGATTAGTATAAGATATCTAGTATAGTTATACTATTTAAACAGTGAATTAAGTTGTTCATCTTTTCACTTAAAATCGCACCTACACCAGCCTGTCCTCTCACATTATCCAATATTCCAAACCACACACTCACCGTTACATTCACTTCTTCTATATCAATTTCCTTCTTTTTGGTTTCACTTACACACAGCACATCCAATCTATACTTATTCATCTCTTCAATCACCTCATTCATCTTGCCATTTATACCTCTAGTATTCCATACACCAATCTTACACTCACTCAGCCGAGATCTCTTTCTCATATGCCTTTTAGAAAGGTATGTTACATGACCCTGCAGAATAATCAGTGGCCCTAAGTAATGCCATGGTATGGCATGCCACAGCATCAGGGATTCACCTCCATTCTTCACAGTCAGAACAAAACAGTTGGAGTGGTATGCTTCTGTAGGTTTTTACCAGCGGTAAGCTCTACGAGTGATGGGAAACAATGTGAAGCACGATTAATGACACCAGATGACATCTTGCCAGTCTTTAGCATCTCAGTTTTTATGTTCTTGCACCACCTTACACGTTTTATTGCATCAATGTTGGTAACCAAAAGTTCGTGGATTGCAGCATGCCCATAAATACCAACACAATGGAGTTCCCAATGAACTGTTATGACAGAAACTAGATCATTCTGACTGGTGTTATTTGAGGTGCTCTGGTGTTGTGCTTCCATTGTGTAATCCATGTCAGTCGCCTTTTCATATATAACATCTTTATATGGCATCCACAATTTGCATGTTTGGAGGCAATGCCATGTCCTTTTCAATAGGTAGCCATAATCTTCAATACAGTTCCTCATGTTATATGTAGTATTTCTGCTGTTCTAGTTACTGAAGCTCCTGTAAGATGTGCACCAATATTTTTGCCTTCTTTGAGGTCACTTAGATCTGACAGTGTCAACAATTATTCCATAACAGCCATTTGACCTGCAAATGTGGCACTGCTATATGATAGCTCACATCATACTGCACGTCTTTATATAATTCACATCATGGGTGACATCCCTGTTATTTGCATACTGCTCACTGCATGTACTTCAGTCGCAGTTGGGATTTTTAATATTCTGATAAATTCCTGTTCATAATTTAGGCATGTTTTCAGAGTTTTAGTATCTATAAGGAGTCAACAGTAGTCGTCTCTCTATTCTAAAAAAAAGTAACTGCCTCTGTTTTAGAAATTTTGCGACACTCTTGCTTTCCTAGCTCGCAGCGCAAAACGTATTGAACACAAAAATATGAAATTTACATCGTTTGTAGAAAATTGTTTGGAGAACACGCTGAAATAAACCGTTTCTTGATTCTACTGATACTTCAAGAGCTATTGTATTTCAAAGTTAAGGTAAGCAAAAAAGTGCTATTGGGTCGTGTTCCGGACACACTAACAGCAACAGAACCACGAAACTTTGTAGGCATGTAGTGCCATGACCGAATTTTTGCACTTTGTCGCCCTTTTTTTTTAATTTCAATTTAGTTCACGAGAAATTAAATTTCTAAATTTCACAAAATTCTCTATTTTGCGATGAGATCCATTTAAAAGAACGGATATATGGCAAACTACAAATCATAACGCATTGCAATTTTTACAGCATAAACTTCCAACTATCGTCCCTTTTTTTACAAAAAAAAAAAAAAAAAAAATTAAGAAAAAGTCATTTTCTGATTTTTAAGCATTTTTTAAAGATGCAAAGGGAAAAATGAACGGCTTGTCCGTCTTCATGATCACCACAGAGGAATATTCTGGTCATGTAACCTGCTGCCATGGTGACGCAGAGAATTTGTTATGCATATGTTTTGTTGGCAAAGCTATCTCAGTTGTTTAAGGTGGATGTCAAGTAATTTTGCTTCCTATACTTCCAATGGAAAAACTTCTGTACACATTTTCTTCACAATTAATGCGTTCCCAAGGATGAAAATTTGAACATCAATTAAAATAGCTTCATTTTATAACTTGGAATACTTAATATTTTCTAAAACATAACCATAATTATGCAATCCAACATTTGTTTGTCTACTGACGTCATTAAAGTACAGGTCGCGCCATCTTTTTTCTGGACAATTAATGCGTTCCCAAGGATGAAAATTTGAACATCGATTAAAATAGCTTCATTTTATAACTTGGAATACTTAATATTTTCTAAAACATAACCTTAATTATGCAATCCAACATTTGTTTGTCTACTGACGTCATCAAAGTACAAATTGCACCATCTTTTTTTCTGGTTCCAACTCCACCAAAGGAAATGTTATTGATTTTTTATATAATTATGGTTATATTTTTAAAAATATTAAGTATTCTAAGTTATAATATGAAGTTATTTTAATCGATGTTCAAATTTTCATCCTTGGGAACACAATCATTGTGAAGGAAATGTGTACAAAAGTTTTTCCATTGGAAGTATAGGAAGCAAAATTACTTGACATCCACCTTAACGGTTTAGCATAACGGTTTACGGAAATGCTTTTTGGACCGCTTTTGCTTTCCTTTGTGGTAAATTTAGTAAGTGCTATAAGTTCAAACGACAAAAGTCTGACCTTCCAAAAATTAACTACAGTAAAAAAAAAAACTCTGAAATTTCAGAAGAACAAGCCTTACTTGCTTAGACATGCAATAAAAATTGAAATTTATATGAATTTTCCAGTTTTTATTTCATGTGATATTCTTGGAGATCGGGCTGCAGTGCTCGATGCACTCTGGAAACGAGCGTAGCGAGCCTAGAGCGCAGCCCCTAGTAGTAATAATAATAATAATAATAAAAAGAATCAGGTTTATATTGCTGATGCTATTTTTATTCGAGTTACTCCTACAGTTGCTGTAGCAGTAACTCGGTTGACTTCAGATGCCCATGGAAAATGCTTATTACAAAAAAATACTGATAAAACAAAAGGAAAAATTAATATATGTTTTATAATGACATATCTTTTAACAAAAGCAACAGATTGTGGCAACTTCATATTGGATGCATAGCTCTTTCCGTAGGCAGGCAGTGGTGACAAGGCTGTGGAAACAAAATGCAGTGTTTATTTGTGCCTGAAGCTCCTTCTTCCTTAGTTTAATATTTCCCATTAAATAAAGGAAGCAACTGTTTAGAGTGACAGTTAACAGTGGAGTGGAATTTCGCTCTCTAAAAATTTTGTGAAGCGTCTTTTTTTTTTTCAGTATGAGTAAAATGCAGAGGACATAAAGAAATTACTTGCATATTTTTATCTCTTTCTGGAATCACTCTTGAGAAGAGAGAAGCATCCAGGGCACTGACCTGCCAAGGTGAATATAGTGCACTCAATAATTTTACAAGGGGGTAGGGTAGTTCATATCCCATATTTTTTAAGGTGAATGAAATCAGCATTCATGCTGTTATAATTTGTGTCACTAAGTACTAAAACACCTATCTCTAAATTTTTGGAAGTGGAATGCAGCAGAACTGCCAAATGTATGTATGTTAAATTCAAAAATATTATGCAAATTTCGTGCAGCAAAAAGTTCAAATGGGGGTGCCGAAATGGCACTTTGCATCTGTGTGCAAACTTGCCTTGAGCTGGTGGTGGCTGTAATTACTTTCTAGTATCCTAAATACCTTTATTCAAAATCTGGCCATGTTACAAAGATTATTGTTAATACCCCACCACATTTGGTCTGAATACATTTAATAGTCAGCTCTCATACTTACATTAGGCATGTGATTCTTCCACTAATTAGCGGAATTCCGTTAATTCACTTTTTAGAAAAAACTAAAATCCGCTAAACTTGTCATTTGCGATCTCAGGTTTTTGACAAAAGTATGTGATTGTTGATGTGTTGGGGGTGGGGGGTGGGGCAAAAGAGAGAGAAATATTTGTTGGGTAGATGGCGATATTTCAGTCATAAGGCGTAATCTTTCTGCTGCTAAGTGGCTGACCCTTCTGCTCTGCCAACGAGATATCCGCAGGTGACATGACATCAAACATCTCCATAGCCCACTGCTATGAAACATCTCGGTTTGCTCGAAACCGTTTTTTTTTAGGAAAACACTCCTCTGTTTCAGTTCACCTCCATCCTTTCCACTGCTATTTGCTTTATTTATTTGCTTGGGGACAAAATCAGTTGAGAGATTGGGCGGAGCTATGAGCCATCCTATGCAAAGAAAAGAAAGAAAAGTTCTGTTCACATGTGATTGGACATTTACGTTACAAACCTTCTCTCTCACTGGCAGGCGAAAGTGTCATACGTGTCCAGATATGCCAACCGTTGCGAAACCCCCACCGTGGGATTACGGAATTATGGGTGACTGACGAAAAATTACGAAAATTCAGATTTCCGCTGTTATTATGAATGTTTTACTGGTTTTGTAATTAATCAATGTAAGAGCCTCTGAACAAAGTTCATGACACAGATCCTTCTTTCTTTTTTACAGAGGAGGAGGAATTTGTTTTGCTTGTTTGAAAACTAAGTGGAAAAAATGCACCAAGGATAGCCTTGGAATGCACCGCGCCCGTCCGGGATTATGTCAACCGAAAGCCTCTGAACACAGTTCGTAACGCAGCTCTTCGTTTCTTTTCTTTTTTTCCTTTTTTTTTTTTTTTTTTTCACCCGAGGAGGAGGGATTTATTTTGCTTGTTTGAAAGCTAAGTGAAAAGAAAGCTAGGCGCCGGGCCGGTATTACCTCGACCCGACGTGCTTCTTTCGCCGTGGCTCGGGATTAAATCTGCTCGAAGCCTGTGTACAAAGTTTGTGACACAGCTCTTTGTTTCTTTTCTTTCTTTCTTTCTCTTTTTTTCCGAGGAGGAGGAATATGTTTTGCTTGTTTTAAAGCTAAGTGGAAAGAAACCATGGCGCTGGGCCGGGATTACGTCCGCCGGAATCCTCTGAACAAAGTTCGTGACACAGCTCTTTGTTTCTTTCCTATTTTTTTTTCTCCCGAGGAGGAGGAATATGTTTTGCCCATGTGAAAGCTAAGTGGAAGAAAGAATGCATGGCGCTGGGCCTAGATCAGGTCCCAATTTACACAGAATCTGGCCGTAAGCACAGCACAAGATGAGCCCCCCCCCACCCATCCACATTCTTGAAAGAGTAAGTACATTTGTCACCACTAAATATTGTCAATTAATTTAAAAGTTGATTTAATAAATGGGATACTGTGCGGAGGAAAATAGGAAATGATGTATATTTTTATTAAATATTAATGTTTGGAAATTCGCACTTAAAAATATAGACGAGTAAGTAAAACACTTTAATAGTTCAGTATTGCTATTTTTGCATTTAATTTTACTTGCTTAAACACACACACATAATAAAATTAGCGATAATAATTTTTGATTTTTGCGTTTGTCACGTTCCTTTTATTTATGTGTATCTCGGAACAGCTTTTGGTGTTTTCAGTTAATTGGATGCTTCAACAATCACATGCGTGTTACATAGAAGTTAGAAATATCTTCTGCAAAATTATACTAATCTGGAATGTTTAGTGAATGACTGAACATGACTAATAATATAAAGCCAATGTAAATCATTACTAGTATCAGGTCATCACAAGAAATTGTGGTTAGCATCTCCCATAAACATGGCTTTATTCAGAGAGAATAATGTACCATTGTAAAAAGACTCCCTTAATAAAGCCAAAGTAAAAAATTATAAGTAGATGATCATCAGTAAAACTGCATGTCACCAACTAATGCAGCACATATCATAATTGGTGAACTAATCCATATTAGGATTTTATATTTTGTGGCTTATATTCCTTTCATAGAGAGAAGAAATTGCCAGATTCTCAGGAAGTGCGAGCCTCCAATAAAGCATGCTCCATTCACTGTGTGTGTGTGTGTGTGTGTGTTCCAGTACAGAAAAATATAAGTATAATGAAATTGAAAGATCATTAATTGCAAAAAAATGTTATCAGGTATTTATTGGATGACTAATACCAGCAAAGATGCTCTTACTCCAAAATTAGTAACCACAGATATGTAATGAACAACTTATTTTTAGGTGACATTTTCATATTTTTTCCATAACAAAAGCTCTTAAAAAGTGTGGTAAATTTAAGATGTTATTAGAGATTTTCAGTAAATTTACTTTAATATTATGTGATCATTTTACTTTTCAAAATTATGTATGGTAGCTGTTTTCTGAGAAATTTTAGTCTTAAAAATTTATCTTATCTCGCATGTGACAGATTTAGCTCTGTTTATATAAAGTAGAAAATATGTAACACAAATATAAAATTTATTATTTTAAAATGAATTTGCTCTTCACAGCTGAAGAATGTTATGTTGTTGTTTTTTATTTTACATAGTGTATAGCTGCTTGCTTTTTCTTTTTCGTCATAGATTTGGGAATTACGATTTGAATGTGACTCGTGCAAGGGAAATAATGAAATTGTGTTCATGAAGCCCTTTAAAATTGCCACAAAATTCACAATTTTCTTATGCCCAACTGAAGAAGTAAGTGATGCAATAAAATTAAGTCTTGAAAACTCACTTTATGATTATTTAACTACTGATTTTATTAGCTCTTAAAAATGTGCTTGATACAAGATAAGCAAATAAATTGGCCGAGATTAAAAGAACTACGGTGCTGCAGATAGTAATTCATGTGGACCTTTTCTGTGTTGTTAACAAAGTTCTTCCCTTTTGTCTACAAGCTCTTTATTTCTCATGGGTTATCCTGGAATTTTTTTCTTGCAATGAAAAAAAAGTTCAAAATGCCTGAATTGATGGAATTGATTGTTTGCCTTGTTTAGCTCTCTTTGTTTGGCATCTGCTCACGATAACACCACTTTCTTCCATGGAATGTGAAGATGTGATATCATCCCTTTTATCTCGTGTAACGCTGCAGTGCAAAATATTTGAGTGCCATATTTCCAGCAACCGTGGTTTGTGGTACACAAGTTGTGTGCAATTGCAGTCACAGCTGTGTGTGGAAACCTTCTCATGAGTCCAAGATGGCCATTCCTTGCTCTCTGAAGCACCTTGATATCTGGCCAGCCTGCAGCCAATGTGCATGGGAGTAGATGACTATGGAATGGGGAATCTTTGCCATAGCAAAATTGTTTTGTAAGTTTTTCATTACATATAGTGGTGGTTAAAACACATTATCTAATCAGAAATCATTTATGGTTTTTAAACACTTCTAAAAGGACTGTTTCAACCAATTTCAAACTTTATGCATGTTATTCCCTGGAGACTATATGACCAGGCTAGCATGTTACAAAAAGTAATTATAAAAAATACAAGACTAAAATGGTTGTGAATTGGTCATTTTGGAAGTATTTAAAAACCATAAATGATCCTCCTTGTGTTAAATTCCAGATTGCTTCATATTTAAGGTTACGCAGAGCAATTTTCATACAGAGTAATTTTGCCACTTCATTGAAGGTGTAACATGTTCAGGAACTAGAGTTCAAGCTGGCTCAGAAAATGCTGTAGCAAAAATGCTAAAATGGAAAAAAACGTTAATGCTAATCGTTAGCCACTTTTGTCTCTTGTTAAATCATAACATCAATTTAATCATTTACACAAACAGAATTTTGGTACATCTGTGGAAAACTAATTATTTTGAAAGATACTAGCACATTTAAAGAAAACTGTATTGGGCAGTATAAATTGATATACAGCTAACAGATAAGTAATGGCAGATAAGGATTTATTTCTAAAATAATGATTAAATAAGCTTAAACTTGCCAGGACAATGCTTTTTCTTGCTGCAACACACAATTCACAGTTCAGATATGGCATTTTATCTGTCCAGTTAACCAGCACCCATTTGTAAAGGGAGCACCATTTTTGCACAAGTTGCTCAGAACATATAGATTCAGTAGCAGTTTTACTTTGTTTTTTAATTAACAATTTTTTTTAGTTGATTTATCAGCACTGTCTTTGTAATCTTTGCATTTCTTAACAATTAAGTTATCTGTAGCAATGGTAGCATATGTATGATAGATGGCATTGGGGGGTGGGGTGGCAAGCAGCCTCTAGCATGCACTTTTCTGTACTAATTCGTGGTCCGCCTGGGTATGATCTGTGACAGTTTGAAAGGCCACTCTGGTCATGAATGCCTGACAATAAAGGGTTGTTTATGGCCTTGGCAGGATGTCATAGACATCACAGCTGACTCTGGTTTAAACTTGAACTTTGAATGGGAGGAAGGGGTCTAATCCTTCTAGCTTCTATATTCTTATACCCCACCCCACCCTTTATGTATTGCTCTAGAGCGGTGCTTTTCAATCTTTTCACAGATTGTACCATTTTTAAGACATAGCAATATTCGAGTACCACCAGTGACTTAGCAAGGTGTCAAAAACTTGATGACCAAAAAAAAAAAAAAAAAGGAAAAAAGTGATAAAGTACTCCCACTTACCACACTTTTGATGGGAAACTTGTGCCGGTTTCTCTGACATTAATCTTTGCACTCGTGGCTGGAGAGTGCTTACTGATAGAATTAAGTCAGATTCCAGCTGAAGACTGTTCCTTTCCTTAGTTTTTATACACGTTAATGAAGAAAACGCCTTCTCGCACAAGTATATGTAACCAAATGGCAGTAACGGTACAATAGCTTTTCTCCCCAATTCCGGGTATAGTTTTGCAACTTGACTGCAGAACTTGGTCAGTGATTTTTCATTAAAAAGTTCCTTCAAATTGCAGTCTGATGTCAATTCGAGAAGTGTTTCTTGGTCTTGAAAGGAAAGGTCAGAGTTCACAGTATTGTCCATAATGAAAGGCGATGCAACCCAACAAATTCTAATATCACATCCTCGTGACATGAAGGAAAATACAACGCAAACTCGGTATGCAATTTTTAAGTGATTTTTGATGGCTGTGTCAACAACAGAATTTAGTTCAATAAAAAATTTCCTTTCTTTACTTGGCCTAGCCTATGCAATATTTCCTTTCTTTAATTATCCTAGCCACAGGGAGATTTTCTTGTAAAATGCACAAACTTTGTCTTCCATGATAAACACGTTATGACCGTGGCCCTGCAGCGACCGATTAAATTCATTTAGCTTTTTAAATATGTCAGCCAAATAGCCAAGGCAGGACACCCAGAAGACATTTTCAAACTGTTCTGCTAGAGGTGATGAAACTTTCGTCAGGAACAGGTGCTTTTCATCTCGTAGCTCGAATAATCTCGATAATGTTTCACCTCTTGACAACCAGCATACTTCTGTATGAAAGAGGAGAGTGCTGTGCTCAGAATCCAAATCCTTGCATAATTGTTGGAATAAACATCCATTCAATGTTCGGCTTTTGATGAAATTTATTATTTTTGCAGCATCCTCTAAAATCTCATATAACAATGGGCTCATCCATTTAGCAGCAAGTGCATGTCTATGCAAGATGCAATGATTTGAAACAATTGAATTGTTTCTTGTCTTAGCTCATGCTATCACGCCTGAAGCTCTTCCTGTTATAGCTGCTGGAACAAATTGCTACACACTAAGTCCATAATATTCCATGTTCACTGAAAAAATTATCGATTATTGTGAATATTTCTTCCCCAGTCGTTATGCCAGTTAGTGGGCGGCAAAACAATACGTGTTCCAGTATATCGCCCAAATCAGGAACATGTGCAGAGACAATTAATTGCACTTCACCATTGATGTCAGTGCTTTCGTCCAATTGAAATAAAAAAAATTCTGCTGCTGTGATCTTTTCCACCACTTGTTGAGTAATGTCTGTGGCCATATCTTGTATTCGTTTCTGGACGGTGTTGTCAGAACATGAAATATTACGAATAGCATTAGCCGTTTTGTCATCAAAGAGAATTGAGTAATTGCAATGGCAGAGGGAACCACAACTTCTTCAATGATTGTGTGAGGCTTTATTTCGTTTAGCTGCTATCGAGGACAATTTATAAGATGCTTCCAGACATTTTTTCAAGATGGTTGTGGACTTCATGAAAGCAGCACAGCATTTTATAAATTAGTCTCTCTTCTTCATGAAAAATGGTACTGGCATTTCGGTGTGCTCTTTATGTTTTGTTGTTAAATGTCTCTGAAGCAAAGGAGGCTTCATGGAATGCTTGGATAGTACTTCATTGCAGATAGCACAAACAGGAAGCTGCTGATCGTTTTGTTCCCGAAATAAAATCCAAATTTCAAATAATCTTCACTGTATTTTTGATTTGGTGCCGGTTTTAATTTCTTCGGTGGCAGTTCCTTTGCTGAATCACTTTCCCTTTACACTGCTGAACGTATGACAAATTTATCCATATTTATTAATATGCACCACTACCTTGGTCTCACACAGCGGTAGCAAAATTGAATAACTGAAAAGGAGAAAAACGACAAGCCAGACAGTGAGGAGGAGCCCGATGACATGTCGTGATTGGTGAAGCATTGGCGGGTAGGGGTAGATCCGAAGTATCAGCCCAGAATAGACACTTTGACCTTAAAGGGTCCTGCCTTTTCTTATATGTTCTCTGGCTGTTTTGAGCGCAACAGGGAATGATGAGTCATGGGTTGAAAGCCTTTCAGGAAACTAGTCCACGGCAAGTCTTTCCAATCCAATGAATAATACATTATGACCCATGCATTTTACTGCATTTCACATGCAGAACACTGAGAAAAGAAAAGTGTAATGGTATTATCTTGTCTAGGATGATGTCACGTGCCAGGTGCCAAAGTACCACAAATGGTACGTGTACCACCGGTTGAAAAGCACTGTTCTAGAGTATAATGGTTAGGGGAGGGAAGTGATTAGCCAATAGGTGCTGTAGGAACATTAAGAAAATAACAGTGGAGTGCAAATTGCTGCCAGAATTTTAGAAACTGTAGTTTCACTGAAATAGAAAAACCAGAGCAGAATCTGCTGATGGGTTGGTATTTAAATGGCTGGCGCCATTTTGCAACGGACATTGATTTTTCTCTCGCATTTTGTGAAAATGGTGACTGTAGCTTAACCTCTGTCAAGAACACTCTGTAACGTTTTGCCACTTCATTGAAGATATAACACACATTCAAGAACACCCTGTTATGACAAAACCCATAGGACTTCATAAGAATTCTAAATATGTAGTAAATTTCACCCCAATTTGCAATATACGAAACAAAGTATTATGATTTTAGCAAAAGTTTTAAGCTCCTGGAATTTTTTGAACTCCAGGAAAAGTCCTCAAACTTATTTTCTGTAAAAGTGTATGGACTCTCTAAGTATAATGTTGCACCCTAATTGTAATTTTCTGTATTAATGAATGGCTTCAGAATTTTTATGGTTTCATTAATTTCTTCTTTAATATAAAAAAAATTTGGCCGACATCTATTAAGAAATGGAAAGTAAAATTTATTAGCTTTGCTCAGGAATATTTTTTTCTTCAGTTGAAGAGTTCATTTACTTCTTAACCTTTTCTTTTGAGTGTTTGGTTTTCTTGCAGACATTTCTGGCTTTTAGGTGACAATTAACACCTGTTCTCAATGTTTGTCTCCACTCCGCAGTTAATTGTTGACGTAGAATACCAGAAACGTCTGCGAGAAAATAAAACACTCAAAAGGAAAAAGTGAAGTGTATTTTCAACTAACTAAAACATTTTGGGTAAAAGCGCATGATAATAAATTACCTTTTGTAAGCATTATTATACACAGACTGGAAATAGCTTCAAAACTGCTGTTTTTAGATAACCATCTTATACTAAAGCTATTATCCTCCATGATCCGAACTATCCCTCTGGATTAGAAAGTATCAGAATCCTGGAGCTACCTTTTGAGAGCAATTTTTCACTCACCTTCAGATACGGCTTGTAATGTCAAATCTAAATGGATGTGCAGCATACCTGAAAGTTGTGGTTATAACCCAGGTTCATTTACAATTTGGCATAAAAATTTTAAACACTGTTAAATCCTCTTACAGCTGGACAGCAGTAGTAAGTCACTGCTGAAATACATAGTCCATGTGCCATTTTCTAAAAACTTAGAGCTCTCCTGTGTTGATTGAATTGGCTAATGCCCTGAGGTGAAAAAACTTTTTATTTCTAATATAAAACCTTAAACTTTAGTATATATTCTTGATGACAATAATAATTAATTTCTGAAGATGTAGTGTTAACATGAGGGTTTGCATTCTCCCATAGTTGAGTTGTTTGTTCAGTTTTGTAATTAGTTTTTTATTTTTATTTTTTCACACTGATAACTTCAAGGTGGTTCCCAATTGGGAAGTAATACTACACATAAAAATTCACTACATTTATGTTAACAACTATCACTTTTCATGTGAATGTTTATAATATATATATGTACATTTTATATATTTATGTGTTTGTAAATAGTATAAATTAGAATAAATGTATAAATATGTTAGTTAAAAACTCTGTTTTGTGCTCCTCAGTGTATTTATCCACTTTGGGTAAAACACTTACATAGGTTTATATTCCAAAATTTACCTGATGAAATGCTATTAGCATGCAGTCCTGATGATGCACCGACTGTTCATGACATTGTATCCATAATAAAGCAGTCATCTCCACAAAATACAAGTTCTCCTATGTCAGTGTCTTAAACACAAAAGTAAGTTGTCATCATTTTAAAAGTGACAGTGTATGTGTTTCAAAAGAAGAAGAAAATATTTAATGCATAAGAATATATTTGTTTTCTGGCAAATAAAGTTTTACTATTGTTTAGGACATTTTTCTTTTCTCTAGGTATCATCCAAACTCGTTCCATGCCACTAGTTGCAGGGGCTTGCATACTTGAACATGAAGTTTATGTTACTGTTTTGTGGTTTTGAATTAATTTTAACAGGTTTTCACAGCCACCAGCAATATTGATTTTCCTGGAAGGTTCTTAATTTTCTAATTTACATCCTTAATCTCAAAAATTTTGTGAATTTTTTTATAAGAATCTGAAAGGGCATTATATCCACACTTTTGTTAGGTATTTTGCCAGGGAAAAGTAAAATTATAATTTTCAGAACCCAATCATCTGATATTTTTGACAGTTTCTTCAAAACCAACAATGTAAGACAAAGACAGCAATGTGTTTGGCTGTTGCTTCCTTTGTAATATTTTTATAATAATCCCTTTTTCTGTGATTTGTTTTATGGGAGAAAAAAATCTTTTTCCACATAATTGAATTTACATTATTTTGAGCCTGGATCACATGAGTTATTCATCATATCACATCACTAAGCTGTTCTCTGAGATTCAGAGGTTAGCTCTACAAAGGAATACAAACTTCCAGATAATTTTTACTTACTGTTGCTGTATCAAACTTATCCATTTACAGCGATCTTGACATACAACTCGGGCTTCACTGACATCCATCACAAGCCGTACACAAGATCTTCTATACTTCATATTCATAATCTTTTTCTCATGCAGACACTCCTGAGCTTGATCCTCTCATGACTTCCTTGGCCTTCTTTTGCCTTTCCTTCTTGCCACTTGGGCTAAGAGATTTTCTTAATAAGTATCTCATCACTCATTCTTTCAATATGGCCAAACCACCAAAGCATATTAGTCTCCACCTTGCTAAAAACATTTTGCTTCACATTACACAACTTCAACACATCTTCATTCCTCACACAATCAGAACGTGTCTTGCAATCCCCCCGCCCCCGTAAGTAAAGCATTTCTGCAGCACACAAACAACTTCCTTGTTTCTTCTGTAGTACCCAGGTATCACTGCCATATATCAGAATAGGAACAATTGCACTTTCATACGCAGCCATGCAGGGCTCTCTTGAGAACCCATCATTCCTGTGAAAACCTCCCAATGTAGCTATGACTTTCTATGAAGAATTCACTCGCCTGCTAATTTCACCATCTAATTTGTTCTTTCTGTCAAATATGCTTCCTAAATACAGAAACTCATTCACCTGGTCTAGTGATTGACCAGGTGAATGTGTTTGTGTAGTGTAGTTTGACCAGATAAATGTGTTTGTGTGGTCTAGTGATTGACCAGGTGAATGAGTTTGTGTATTTAGGAAGCATGTTTGACAGAGAGAACAAATTAGATGGTGAAATTAGTAGGCGAGTGAATTCTTCATAGAAAGTCATAGCTACGTTGGGAGGTTTTCACAGGAATGGTGGGTTCTTAAGAGAGTCCCACATGGCTGTGTATGAAAGTGTAATTGTTCCTACTCTGATATATAGCAGAGAAACCTGGGTAATACAGAAGAAACATAGGAATCGCTTGTGTACTGGAGAAATGCAATACTTACGGGGGATTTGTGGCAAGACATGTTCTGATTGTGTGAGGAATGAAGATGTGTTGCAGTTGTGTAATGTGAAGCAAAATGTTCTTAGCAAGGTGGAGACTAATATGCTTTGATAGTTTGGCCATGTTGAAAGAATGAGTGATGAGATGCTTACTAAGAAAATTATTTTAGCCCAAGTAGCAGGAAGGAAAGGCAGAGGATGGCCAAGGAAGTCATGCAAGGATCATATTCAAGAGTGTCTGCATGAGAAAAAGATTGAGTATGAAGTATAGAAAGTCTTGTGTACGTCATGTGATGGATGTCAGTGAAGCCCGAGTTGTGTGTCAAAATTGCTGTAAATGGAGGATTTTATCTGGTAGTTTGTATTTCTTTTGGGGACTAACAACTGAATCTCAGAGAACAGCTTAGTGATATGTATTATTTAATTTTTACATATCTTTAATTGTAAGAATTTGAATGCTAATAAATATGTCACTGCTCTTGAATGTACATTTCTTTGTGTTACTTATTATATATTCAAGAGCATGCTAACAATGATACCTGTATTTTTTAAAAAGTATTGGAGTGCTATTGATGTACTATAAACCTTTTCATTTAGGGACGCTCGCAGCATTTATTTTTATCTGTAAAATAGAGGTGCTGTGAAAAGAGAGTTTTGCTTACATTCATTGGCCATAGGAAAAATAATTATGTACACAACTGCAAACTCATAAGCAAAACACTGGCCAGTGTCTGAGTGGTCAGAACTGTGGGTTTCTGGCTAATCTGATCTGGGTCCTGCCCAGACAAAACATGGATGGTGTGCTTGTCTTACAGCACTGGCTGTATCCCATTCCCAGCACCAGTGGCACTGAATTTGGGTATTGCAACATCCTCCTCCCCTCAGAAATAAATTAAACATTGGTGACTTTTTGCAGAAGTCCAAAAATTTGGGACAGTTCATCTCTCCCAGGGAAGTGGATTATACACATGTGTATATCTTTTGGGCAGAGACACAGCTAGCATTGTCTCTTTTGAAAAACTGCTAATGCATGCAGCTGAAGTCATACATACTATCATTGCCTGAGTGTAACTGGGAGGATCTGTCATATATACTCATTTATAAGCTGACTCCCTCTACAGATTTGTAAAAAAGCCTTGACCTGCATATAAGCTGACCCTAAATTTTAATATTTTGGAAAACATTTTTCTGAAATGAATTATGCAAATTTCTGATATCATCTGTAAAAATCTTCAAAGTACGATTCACTATCAGTTTCAAAATTCCTGTAACATCCATGGTATTATTTGTGCAGCATTTTTTGAAAGACCTTATAACCATTTCTTGTGAAATTGCATCCCACAATTCTTTCACTCAAGAAGTACCAAGGCCAGTATCGGCGTTTTCCGTAGCACTCATCGTGCGGATGGCTTTCTCCAGCTGTGTTGGTGTGAGGGCCGAAACCATGCTTGCTTCAAAAACTCGGGAGAGAAGAGATGCCTGATTGGTTGCATGTAGCTCCCCAACAGCTAAGTGATTTATTTGGTGGCTGATTCACTGCATATCTAGTTCGAAAGACAGAGTCGTGCGCAGAGTAGCAGAATGTAGACGTACACGCGAACTCTGTACGCAGATAGTTACAAATTATTAGCAGGTTTTACAGATAGTTTTTGCTTGTAGATTAAAATAAAAATAAAAATGTTTATTATTACAATTAAAACATTTAAGACTTTACTCAGATTAATATGCTTAATTATATTTTTACTTGAAGAACTTTCAATTAGTTTTCACATCCTTAGAGTTTTGTTTTTACAAACATTTCTAGTGTCTAGAGGTCTGTTCTCAGCATATAGGGACTATATCAAAAGTTTTATTTACACAGAAAGATTTTAAATTTTATTGCCAGTGTTACACTGTGCTAGCAGTGTTCCTGCCGAGTCGGCCGGTAACGGTGCTTGGAACCTGTCGTACAATTTAGTTGGCCGCAGCACCAGGTGAAAATCTCAGGTGCACCGCTGCACTCAAAGATTCACACCAGAATATAAAAAATGAAAAGTTGAAGAATGACCCGAAGCATAAGGCTTGGGTGAATCCACCGTGTGAACAAAAATAACAGCAACAATAAAAAATAAAATAAACTATAAAAACGATACTTTGGGATCAGAGAGTTGTGATGAGGTTCACCCGCAATCACCAATTTGTGACTGAGTGTAGTGGTCCGGATCTTACTCCGGTACATTCAATCCCCAACCAGCCAGAACAACACTCACTTTCGCAAATAACACATGATTCACAAATGCACAACACAACATTTAATTACGTTCTGTGAGATTTAAACAGATATGGCGCTCTCTGTGCGCATAGACAATTGCCCCTCTTATGTGGGCAGCACACAGTATCACACTTTACTGTCGGACGACGCAAGCCGACTGAGTCCCCACCGGACGATCTGATCAAGAGATACTATCGTTAACACACTCGATAGAGCGGCAGGTGATATTCATATACAATTGCTTAGAGAATGCAAAAAAAAATTATATGCAAACGATCACATTAAAAATAACACTCGCGACACAAAATACACGAGCACGTTAATTTGTGGTATACGATTATAGGTGTGAATTACTGCCAAAGTTAATTAACTAAATCTAAGCATGCACACGCAAAGCCCTGCCCCGCTGACATTGGCCCTGAACCAGAGTTAAAAGAAACTGTCCGTCAAAGCGGAATTTGTGGCCACACCCTCTCCTTTATTCTTGTAAAAAAAAATAATCAGAAAATGGGCCCTGAAAGAAATCGAAGGGTGTATGTGCATGTACGTTCTCTGAGGTTCAGTCACTCTGCATTGCTGCATCTTTGTCTATGCAGCTTTGGGTGTTGGGATGGCACAAGTTCGCAGATGTGCGAAGAAAAATAGGAAATATTCATCTACTTACAGTTTCGTGACTTTGCTGTGCAAATCCAGTGTGCATCACATAATAAAACACGACAAAAACCCACCCACACAAACACTTGCACCATTTGGCAACACCGATGAATTAACACTTCACTTTGATGCTCGATGTAAGTGAAGCACACAACTTGATCTAAAGCGCACAATGAAAATGGTGATATCACGCCGCACTTTGTTGCAATGATTAGGGTGCACACTGATCTACTCTCATGACGATTTGAAGGTGGCCGTGAAACAAAATAGCCCCTCTCATATCTACTGTCGCGGGTTCCGAGACTGATTTTTTGTATTCCTGGGAAATGATTTCTGTTGTCGTGAAGAAATGATTCTGACCGTCAGCTGCTTGGAGAGTGGGACCCTCTCACTTCCGCTGCTGCAATAGTAGATTCCATCCGTCGCTGCCTTCTGTCCTTCTTGACCGTTCATTCCAAATTCAGTCAGTTCCTTTCCGTTAGCATAGCATCTACACTTCCTGAGTACGCAGTTCAATTATGCCCCTCACAGGTTTTGTTTCCATTTTTCTAACGAGTTGTGACCGCTAGCCCTGAGATTAGTTTTCTCGGCCGAGCGAAATAAGTCGTGCTTTTTCTTTAAGCGTATATCACAGGGTGCGCACGCGTGCTTGAAAACCTGGAAAGTCCTGGAAAATCATGATTACGTTTTCAAGGCCTGGAATATCCTGGAAAAACGGTATTTTTTAATGCTGTCTTGAAAAGCCTTGAAATTTGAAATTAGTGCTTAAAAAAAATGCCCTTTTAGGAAATCGTGTTACTGACTGTTACCCCTTAATTTTTTTAAGTTCCTCTCCTCTGTTCTCAAAGAAACCGCCGGCTACAGTGGTGTTTGCTACAGTGGTGTTTCGGATGTGCCCAAATCCTAATTTGGCTGGGGGGGAAGCACTACTTCCAGTGCAATAAAATTGGATGATTACTAGCAGGTCTGTTAGGGAAGGGGAGCTTGATGCATTCTCTAGCCCTGAGCTTGATGTCCGTCCGACAACTACTGAGATCAACAGAAGGGGAAAGAAGAGACATTTAGCATTTGCAAGGGGGTCGCGTGTTTACCAAGTCAGCTGGCATCCACCAGTGAAGAGTATGCCTGAACAACACATTCATTTGCTCCTTGTTTATTGCATTAAGACGCTTGCTTCCGGCCCACCCCTCAAGAGACTTCGGCTACTTATGATAAAAAATAAGAAAACTATCTTTGCGAATTTTTCACAAAAGTGGCTGAAATTTTTACATTTACTATAATTGGATTACAGAAGCTCACTCCCAAAATTCCATTTGAATCGGTTTAAAACTTAAAAAAGTTAGCATTGGAAATTTTTATTATGTGTGCCTCTTTAGACAGTGAGGCTTGAGCAGAAAGTGTGTTACCATAGCAACGGTTGATTGACAGCTGGGAGCGCTGATCCGAAGCCCTTGTTTGGGAAGAAAGCAAACACCTGTTTATCACTTCCACGGCTCAAAAGGACTAAGAGATATTTTCAGAAATCCATTTTCCGGAATTTTGAAAATAACACAGTAAAATTTTTACAGTGGTTAAAATACATCACAATAAAGTTCTAGTGCAAATGTCGCCGAATTCCGTTTGAAACTTTAGCAGATGCAAAAAAAAAAAAAATCTTTCGTTGCAAAATCGGATTCAAAAAAAAAAAGAAACGGCAGTTATAAATTACGGGAAAAGCAAGCAAATTATTTGATCCTTAAATTTTGTTTCTGTGATGATATGGACTCTATTTTAATTACAAACATACATTTTTATTCAGATGTCTGAGTTACTGTTTTAATAAAAAAAATCTATAATTAAAAAGTTTTCAATGGATTTAGGCGAAATTCAGCAGATAAAGCGTATTTTAGTAAATTGCAACGTTATGACGTAAATTTGGTCATTTGGTCGAAAATTGGGCAGCATTTTTTTTTTTTTTTACGTTTTCTCCTATAGTTAGGGTGAAGGAGGAAGACACTTCAGTGAGCTGCAGGTGGTGATTTATGGCGATGTGCCAAATGAAAAGAAGCCGTTCCATCAGGACATTCCAGAGGTTGAGTGTGCGTGGACGCGTGCTCCTGCTGTTTGAACTTAATCGGAATGTTTTCGGGAGGGGAGAAATATCCGTTTCAGCTTTACAGCTTTCAGGCTCCTTTTTTTTTTTCTTGGTAATAAATAAAAACCATAGTTGCTGCATTCACCATTGATCCATATTCGCATTTCTTGAATATAAACAGCAGACAATCGGAAACATGGTGTTGGGTGGGTCTTGATGTTCTTCATTTGTATCTGCTGAATTTTGTTCTGTGGGAATACGGAATGAGTTATACTGTGAATACATACAAAACTACATATTTTTGAGCTGAAAAAATATGTCTACTTGTACACAGTAGCTAACGTGTGAACTCAGACGAAGACAATCGGACATATGGACGTCTGATTCCATAAAAAAATCAACCCATTTTATTATACACGACAGGTAAAAAGAAAAAAACATTACATGTTTTTAAACATTATAAAGAAAAGCGGATTTTTGAAACACCATGACTTGATGATATTAATTTCTGAAAGTTTTTTTTTTTTTCGATTTTAATTTCTGAAATCTTTTTTTTTTTTTTTTTTTTTCAATTACAATACACTGTAACATGATACCTGTGTGTTGTATCCCTTAGTTGTATGGCAGATTTTCAGTTGGCCGATATCCGCGATCGTAAGTGGTAGTTACATTGCTATGGTTGATGATGACAAGATAAATACTGGAGTAATGTAGAATGTTGCATAAAGTAAAAAAAATCGCCCCCCTTCAAACTTTTATGCGGTTATCATAGCTGATCAACCATTTCATTCCATGAACATCAGCACATTTCAATCATTTGACCATTGGGGGTCTGACGGAATTCAGCAGTGCTTAAGCGCCTAGCGCAACGAGAACATGCTAATTATGGACAGTTCTATTCCCTTCCCCCTATCATCCCTAATAATTGAGAGCGCATACTGTAGTTTCAAATATTCTGTGTATGAGCTAGTTTTCACGCTGTTCGTTATGTTTTTATTTTAGAAATTACTAACCCTTTCGAACTGTAGGTTGCAGAAACGTTTATGCTTTGGTTTTTTCCATTTGTCCGTACGATAATTCACGTAAAAGGGGTTGGATTTTGGCGAAATTTTAGTATGCTGTTAGGTACAACCTAGGAACCTACCCTGTTGAAAATGGTCGAAATTAAATTCAAAGGCATAGATATAAGAGCAGTATTCATTCTCCAAGCTTGAAGCCCTACGTCCACTCTCCAGCTGGGTAAGTATGAAAGATTTGAGACTTGGAGGAGGGGACCCAGTACAAAGTTTTGCTTCCCTCAGGCACTAAGTGTTTGTTAACATTTCCTTTCCTCTGGTTTGGAGCCCAGCTGTAAGAGGTGATGCTTTGTAACAGTCTTTTAGCACAACACTCTGTCTACTGATTGGCATACAGGTCATAAAACAGTAACTTCACTAAGTGTTGTTTCCTTGTTTTGAATGAAGACTAAATCAATGCCAAAGCATTTGCAACCCAGGCTGCCTAAAGGACAAAGCTGGGGGAGCAGGAAAGAACATAGCAGTAAGACCCCTTTTTCTTTAATTACTTAAAATCTGGCCTATAGTAATTGGTCACATGTGTAGCCCTTACTCAGGGGAAATTCTCAATTTTTAGTTGTGTGGTTCCTGATCCTAGATATTTTTTTGGTTTTCATTTACTGTTTCAGTTGATTTACCCATTTTTCACCCCCCCCCATTAAATATGGGTAAGTGTACTTTTAGTGATCTTTGGCTAATAAATCCTAAATATGCTGGATGGATTAAAAAAGATGAAAGCAATTGCCATGTTGCAAAATGCATTTTTATCCATTAAAATAATAGATGTTTCGAATATGGGGGAATCCGCTTTAAGAAGCCACATGAAAGGAAAAAAACATAGTATGTTGACAGAAAGCTGTAAAAATGTTCCACTAACTGTTGATAAATTGCTATGTGTATCAAGTGATAAACAAGTACAGCTTATTGCATCCACATCTAATCCTCTGCATATTCCTCTTGAAAAAAATGCAACCATTAAAGCAGAAGCATTGTGGTGTTTAAAAGTGGTTAAATCCCATTACTCTTACAGGTCTTGTGCAGGTAATGATGTTTTATTCCGCCTAATGTTTTCTGACAGCAGAATTGCTGGAAACTTCAGCTGTGGCGAAAAAAAATGTTCCTACATTTGTTGCTTTGGTTTGGCACCTCACTTTAAATCAGTGTTGGTTCAGGAAGTCAAAACTGAAAATGAAAATTTTGTGATTTTGTTTGACGAAAGTTTAAACAAGTTTAGTCAGTCAAAACAAATGGATATACATGTTCGTTTATGCGAAAAAGGAACAGTTTCAACCAGATATTTGTCATCAGTTTTTTTGGGTCATGCTAGTGCAGACATAATGATGGAAAAATTTCTTGAATGCATGGCGTGCCTCCCACTGTGTAACATTGTGCAGTTATCAATGGATGGACCCAATGTTAATTGGAAGTTTTTGATATGCTGCAATCAACACTTAGTGCTGACTCAAATGTCCAACTCCTAAACACAGGGAGCTGTGGACTTCACATTGCAAACAATGCCTTTCGACATGGAGCCTCAGCAACAGGGTGGGAAATTCAAAAGTTGCTTTCATCATTATTTAGGCTTTTTAAAGATTCACCTGCAAGGAGGGAAGATTTTTCTAAAATAATTTTAGCCAGTAAGATGCCATTAAAATTCTGCCCACACAGGTGGCTAGAAAATACTCCTGCCTGCGAGGGAGCATTAGAAATTTGGGCAGACATTGAAAACTATGTTAACCAAGTTGTAAAGAAGTGCATCAAGAATCCCCACACTGTATCATTTGATGCTATCAAAACTTTCACTAAAGATCCTTTTGTTTTGGCTAAACTGCATTTCTTCAATTCAGTTTCAAAACAGCTGGTACCATTTCTCAAGGCATATCAGTCAGATAAGCCAATGATGCCTTTTATGGCCACAGATCTTGAAAAGATGCTAAGAAATATGATGAATCGCTTTGTTAAAAGAACCGTAATGGCAGAAGCTAACTCTGCCTTAAAGCTGTTACAAGTAGACCTTACAGATGCATCTCAGTGTTGTCACTATAAAGAAATTGATGTTGGGTTTCAAACAGAGAAGGTATTGAAAGAATTAAGTGCTAAGAACATTAGTGAACGCAAACTTACAGAGTTTAGAATGGAATGCTGAATATTTTTGCAAAAGCTAGTTGTGAAGCTATTGGAAAAAAATCCACTTAAGTACTCCCTTGTTCGCCACATGAAGTGTTTAGATCCTCGGTTGATGTCAAAAAATAGTGAGACTTGTATTAAGAATCTAACATCCATTCTCACACTTCTTGTTGATGCTCATAGAATACAACCAGAATTATGTGATGGTGTAATATGGCAGTTTAAGGAATTTGTGACCAGTGTTGCAGCAGTAAAATCTTCATTCATAAACTTTGATCCAGAAGATAAACAAAAAAGAGTAGACACATTATTGTATGAGTACATGCCTTCTACTAAAGCTTTTAGTGAACTGTAGAAAGTTGTGAAACTTCTTTTACTGTTGTCACATGGGTAAGCTTCTGTTGAGGGGTTTTTCAGTCAATAAGGAGCTCATTATAGAAAACATGAGAGAGGAGTCAATTGTAGCACAGAGAATTATTTATGATCATATATCCTATGTAGGTGGTATTGATAAGGTAAATATCTCAAAATCCCTTCTGTTATCAGTTGGAGCTGCAAGGCAAAAATACATTCATTATTTGGATGATAAGTCCAAAGAAAAGGAAAAAGCAGCCATATGTGGAAAAAGGAAAGCTATTTTAGATGAAATTGATAGCATAGAAAAGAAAAAGGAAACTCATTGAAGGAGAAGTCAAAGAATTACTTAACTCTGCTGATGATTTAGCTTTAAAAGCTGAAACTACAAAATAACATTACATACATTGTAAAATCTAATAACTTTAGAAAAACTGCTCATGAGAAAAGAGCAGTACTTAAAAAAATGGATATGGAACTTGAAACCAAAGTCAGCAATCTTAAATCTGTATAACCATCCATTGATACTCCATATTTGTGGTATCTTCCAAGCATATAGAGAATTAATACTAAAACATAAAATTTTTATATTTGTACAATTTACAATAGAAATGAACTTTTTTTTTCTTTGAAGCATGTTGAACTTCAAACCAGTTTTGATCTTATATCTTCATAATTATTTAGTGTTTTTCATATGAAGTTCATGTAAATAGACTAATGAACTCTTCTGTTCCAAAAACTTATAACTTTCTGCAACTAACCCACAATTGGGCTTCTTATTGGACTAAAACTTTGGTAAGTAATATAAAACCTTATATATACTTGTACAGTAAATACTCATGGGCTCCTAAAACATATTTTTGCTGTACATTTTACTATGAATTTGTGGCCAAAACAATTCAATCAATTGTCCTTAATGCATTGATCAGATTTTGGTTTATATAACTGACAAACTTCAATTTTTTTAAAAAAAAGCTTTTTAAAAACTTAATTCATATAATTGTCTTATGTTTTGGGAGTTGAACCAAAAGTGGTTATTCTGATTCTGGTTATGATTGAAGCTTAACTGGAGGTAGAGATTCCTTATGCTCATCATTTTTCATTTATGTAAAATACTTAAGAATATCCTAATTTATACCAATAAAAAACTGAAATTGTTTTATGTTTAAGGTTTTTATAAATAGTTTAGCTAGTTCCACATTTTGGGGTAGCACTTCATAAATTTAGTTTAGCAGTGATTTTGATTTAAAAAAATAAAAGTAAATTGAGGCAATCTTGTTTGATATGAAAAATAATTTTTGGAAAGTAATATGAGGCAAGTGTACTGGTAGACATAAAGGTGGTTAGATTCTTTTGGGTTGGGTGGTGGGCCAGGACTTTCTGACTTCTATGATGAAACTTATTTGAAATTTGTTGCCATGTTCTTAAAATTACACTTTCTGTTTTAAACTCTATTGGTTCACCTTTCTATGATCGTCCACTCCCGAATCATTTCTTGAGGTGCATAGTGATTCCGTGGCTTATGCTTTTTGTTTAACATAACTGTACTACAATTGGATGAAATTTTCCTCAAGTCTGGAACATATTCTGTCTAGTAATTAAGATTTTCATTGCCTTCAAAAGTCACATCCCAATATGCATCCACCAGTGGCAGTCATTGGGAATGTTAAAAAGAAAAAAAAATCATTCCCATGTATGGAAACACTTTTTATCAGAGCTAGAATCCACCTGTGGGCATAACAGGCACATGCCCCATTTCAAAAAAAAAAAAAGGGGGGGGGGTGAGTAAGTAGATAAGTGCTTTGCTTTGTCTCACGTTTCTTGTTTTCAGACATTACACTTTTTCACTTATGGATTTGCAACTCCACGTTTTGTCTTACATTGGCCCGAACTTTTCAGTGATCCACACAGCAGTACTTCAGAACTGCTGTTTGTGATGTACTCTGACAGGCAAGCACCCCATCTCCCCCTTATGGGTCCTCCATGTTTTACCACCGTGTTTTTTGGAGGAAATAAATCTCAGAGATTTTTTACCAGTCCTCTGTTAGACGTGCGCCCTCCCCATTCTTAAATTCTGAATCTGCCCTCACTTTATTTTATAATAATTTCAGTTGTTATCAATAATAGTCTGATTACATGGAAGATAGTGCAGAATAGTGATGCAGCTAAAATGACTGATTGAATTAATCATTTTCTGATTGAGGGAAAGGATTTTCTGAATAGCCTTGTGGTAATTGCATCATGATTCAATTTAGCATTATTGGGTAATTCTCCAATTAAAAACATTAAAAAGAAATGTAATGGGTAAAAAAGCACACTCATCCATTTGCATCTTTCATCATTTTTATTACTTAAAACTGAAATTGCTTTTTAAAACTAATTTGAGCATGATACTGTAAAGCGTAGTAATCATCCTGGAATTTTTTGTATATGGCCTGGAAAAGGCCTGGAAAGTCCTTGAATTTTTTCCCCCAAAAGAGTACGAACCCTGATATCAGCAACTGCCAACCGAAAACGACACTCGAATTCACCCCCTTTCTTCGATGACTCTGTACTCTTAATTGCCCATTGTCCCTTGCAGACGTCGAAGTATCGTTCTTGCTGACAGAGTTATGTGTCTGCTGAGGGTCTCTTGGCCCAGCCACTGAAATAAACATACGGCCCACAGCGTTAAGCTACAAGCGGAAAGAAGAAAAAAAGAAAAGTGAAAAACCACTTCGGACATTGCTGCTTCCATCCGCATTCGAAAACACATTTTCCCTCGTTCGCTTTTCACCCCCTCGAAGACCCTTGAGATAGGAATTTGTATGTTTCACTTCAGGGCTATGTGTGAGGTCTAGCAATTCAAAATGGCAAAATATTACGTTTCTTGCCTTCAAGAGCCTTGGAGCGACTTCCTAATTATCCCGCAATTTTGTTAATCAATTTAGAGAACAGCGGAAAGAAAAAACAATGTAAATGAGAAATAAAAATAAAAAAAAAAAGCTGTGAACTGTAAAAGAACATTTGAGGCTGCCGAACTGTGATTCCCAGCTGCCTCATACAATACGCAACATGGCGGACAAATTTTAGAGTTTTCTTCAGGTTTTAGGATGAGGGGGGGGGTCCACTGTAACACCAGGTTCCTCTAGCAAGTTGCCAGTTATTAAATTAAAATAATTTCCTTGTGTATTTTTGTAAGTTTAGTATTTTTGAATTAAGTTGTTGAAAATGCTATTCATAATTTTTGAAGGTTCATCGATGGAACTGTTTTTCTGAATGTAAAAACTTTCTTTAATTAGTCTCTTGTTTTTATGAGGTTCATAGCCCAATACACAGTGCGTCAAAGAATTTTTAAGACTGGCGCTAGATTTCAGCCTACGGTGGCACCACCAGTGTAATCGCGAATGCGTTATAAAACTTGACCATCTGCTTGCTTTCTGCCAAAAGTACTGCGCAGTTGTTAAAGTAACTCAAATGAAACGGCCGTTCTTTAGAGAAGTAAAATTTTTTTTCATGTTGAATTATTTAGATGAAACAAAGGGCTGTTATTAAATTTAACGCAAAACTTGGTAAAAGTGCCTCGGAAACGTACTAAATGATGAAACAAGTTTACGGTGAGTTTTGTTTAAGTAGATCAAATGTTTTCCTGTGGCACAAATGTTTTTTGGACGGAAGAGATACGCTAGAAGATGATAAGCATACCGGAAGACCAAGTTCATCTAGGACACCTGAGATTATTGAAAAAGTGCGTGATTTCATGGCAAACAATCGATCTGCATGAGTAAGAATGATGGAAGAATCTTTAAACATCAACAAAGAAACGATTTCAAACATCCTGCATGAAGATTTGGGCAAAACAAAAGTCTGTGCTAAATTTGTTCCACACACGTTAACCAATGAACAAAAATCAAGGAGAATGGCACATTGCAGAGACATCATTTCAGCCGCTGAAAATGATCCAAACTTCTTAAAATCGATTGTTACAGGTGATGAAACATGGTGTTTTCAATATGATCCTAAAACAAAGCGACAAAGTGCAGAATGGAAGTCAAAAAACTCACCACAAGCCAAAAAAACAAGAAAAGTTCCATCAAAAATCAAAACAATGCTCATTACATTCTTCGATAGTAAGGGTATTATCCACAAAGAATTTGTTCCAAGTGGGCAAACAATTACTGGTGAGTTTTATTTAAATGTTTTGAGGCGTTTGATGGGCAGAATTCATCGCATTCGTCCAGAATATCGGGATGAAAACAGTTGGTGTTTGTTGCACGATAATGCACCCAGTCACACCTCACTTCTTGTTTGTAGATTTTTGGTGAAAAATAACGTCTGTGTGTTGAATCATTCACCGTATTTGCCTGATTTAGCACCCTGCGACTTTTCTTTATTCCCAAAACTTAAAAAGACATTAAAAGGGTGTTATTTTGAGGATATTTCGACCATACAAACAGCTTCAACGCGTGCTTTGGAGGCAATTCCGCAAAGTGAACTGGAACAGGCATTTGAATCATTATTAAATCGCTGTAACAAGTGTATTGAAGCCGGAGGGACTTATTTTGAATAACAAACCAAAACAAATTATAATTTCTTGTTTCTATTTCATTTTACAGACCCAGTCTTAAAAATTCTTTGCCACACTCTGTATTTTAATATTTTGCCATAAAGGTCCATTTTGCACACATTGCTGCACATTCAATTGTAATGTGCTTATTATGTCATCATTGGAATCTGTAATGTTCTGAAACTATTTATTGTTTTATTAAGTTTTCTTAAAATTATCTTATCGTGGTTCCCGCTTCCCGGGTTTACAGCAAGTTTTCTGTTTCAATGGTTGTGCATGCAGTTACATTTAATTTTCATACAACTCTGGTCGTGCGGTTGCACAGGGGAAATAATGAGGCATTCATGTTTGGAAACTAAAAATTTGACAGTATCAATTTGACATGTTATTAGGTTTTGCACTTATCATACACAGTGTGGCAATTTGAAAACGAGGCTAATGCTAGATGAAAATAATGAATCACTGTAGTAAATTAGCAACCTTAGTTTATTTGAAGTAGCTTTCTCCGTCATCTACACACTAGTTTGCATGCTCACGAAGTGCATGGAACTACTGCTGAAAAGCAGTTACAGCAATGCTGTTAGGAACCCTAGTCACATCTTTCTGGATGGTGTGTACATCATCAAAATATCACCCTTATTAGTAATGCTTTAAGTTTGGGAAATAGGAAGTAGTCACAGAGAGCTAAGTCCAGCAAATAAGGAGGGTGGGATAACGTGCAGACCTGTTTTGTTTTGGCCAAAAACTCTTGAACGGTGACTGCCTTGTCATGCAAAAAAAAAAAAAAAAAAAAAAAACCAGCTACACTCTTCTCAATACTGGCTTCACATGATGCATTCTTTGCAGCAAATGTTTAAGAATGTCCATGTAAAACACAGCAGTAACAGTTTGTCCACTGGGCACGAATTCCTTATGCACAATTCCTTTGCTGTCATAGAAGGCAATGAGCATTGTTTCAATTCTTGATTTTTGCTGACTAAGTTTTGGCATGTGGAGAGTTTGCCAACTTCCACTCAGCACTTACTGTGATGTTTCAGGGTCATATTGGAAGACCCATGTCTCATCGCCTGTAATGATCTTATTCAGGAAATTTGGGCTTCTTTCAACAGCAGCAGTGAGTGTTCAATTCTCACTTGTCATTGATCTTCGGTTAAGGAATGTGTCATAAATCATACACCCACCTTCCTTTTCTTTAAATCTGGCATTATTATTTGTCAAATGATTTCCTTATTCACTTCTAGGCATTTTGAAATCATACAAGGGGGTGCAGTTTTGTCAACAGAAATGGTTTCCCTCACCTTTTCAATCATGTCTGGTTTTCGTACAGTTCTTGCTGCGCTCAGATGTTCGTTGTCTTTAAAGGACTCTTTCACTGCAGAAACGTTTATGCCATTCGAAAACATGTGCACGAGATGGGCAACTGTACCCATACACTTGTTTCATCATGATTTTTCTGCCGCACTTTTGCCAAGGTTCACACAAAACTTAATATTTGCTCTTTGCTCCATTCCACTATTTTGATGAGGTAACATGACACACGTGCAGTTTCACCCACCTCATGTTTTAAACTGGCTACTCAGAATGGCATCCTTAATGGCAGGTGTTGAGAGAGAACCCTTCTTTCGGTTCCTGTTCTCAAATGATCGATAGCAGCACCACCTTTCGTCTCATAAAATCAGTCTCATTTTCAAATTGTCGAACTGTATTAGCAGCACCTATTCCTGTAGGAATCTTACTCATCTTACTCTGGGTGCAAAAACACAATGAAACCACTCTTAGCAACCACCCCTCATTACAACTGTTCTTCTGTGGAACCAATTTCAAAACCCATAGTGTTGATGATAACCTTTCCTCTATTGAAAGACCGCTCAGCCTCTCTAAATGACCATCTTTGTGTAAGAACCACTTCACAAAAACTACGTTGTCTGGATTACAATTCCCACTGAAAACTTTCTCAGTATCCTGGAACCATCAAACAATAAATCAAACAAATGTGCATTCATATGGAAAGGCCACTTTAAATGTTTAGGAAGTTTCCTTCTGCACGGAAGTGAGTGGGAGGGGGTGTTGGTGATGGCAGGCAATTCTAATGGCTTACGAAGTGATATAAAGAAACACAGAGACCTTGTCCCCACACTTCTTACAAAGGCTGAAAAAGGTAGTGACAGTTAAAATTCACTTCAGTCCCCTTTTTGGCCAGACAGAGGACACTTAAAGAAGGATGACTGTCCTGAAGGATGGAAAATTTAGAAACTGTTCTGTGAGAAATGTGTGATAAACTTAAGCAGACAACATTACATTCATTTTCAAATGATTTTTTTTAGATTACCACTATAGGTACTTTCCAAATGTGTAACTGTACTACATGTATTGTAGAAGTATTTTTTTTATTATTATTATATATATATTTTTTTTTTTTATTGGAGGTTTAACGACCACCATGAGCAACTCAATAGGCTATAAGCAGTCGCCCGTCCCTAATTTAGGTCACTGGTTCCAGGGAAGGGAGAGAGCCAGTGCCGTAAGACAAACACAACATCCATGCCTCACCGGGATTCGAACCCGGACCCCGTTCGGACGAATGAACAGAGGCCATCGCTTAGACCACTGCGCCACCAAGGCGGCCTTTTTATTATTTATACACATACATACTATAAACTGAAACACATCATGTTTGCAATGTAGCAAATCAGAGTACATCATTTATAATCTCAAAACTGTTCATTGGATATGCCTTTAAAGTCTTCCCCTAATTAGTGGCCACCCCTCTGAATGACCATTTTTTAGAACCAACGATAGTCACCTTAGAGAGATTTCACTGTTCAATTTTTGGATTTAACTAATTAAATCCAAAAATTAAATAGTGAGGTTAATTTTTGGAAGTACTTCCGAAGAAGTGTTTCGTGAATACTTTCACCGCAGTTGTCTGCAATTTGTTTACTTTGAGACCACTGCGTATGCCACTATGTGATATGAATAGTGAAATAAAATGGCCAAATTTTATTAAGAATGTGTAGATATATTTCAATGAACTCAAGTAAAATATGTCGGATGGAATGTGAAAAATCTCTGTAATCGTAATTTTCGTCGGTGTGAAATCAGTGTCTCATTTGGCATTCCATATATGTCATTGGCTGATGGAAGGAATGTCTTTTCTCCATGATGTCTTGGGAACCGAATAATCATACCTACCAGTTATTATCCATAGCTGTGCCTCCTCCCCAAAGGGGGGGGGGGCACAGCTGAGGTTATAACTGACGGAAGGTCAGAAAACTATTGCAAAGAGCAGGGGTCTAATGCAAACGCAAACCTGCAAGTAATTTCATGGCAGAAATTCATGTAACACTTCAGAAGTCCAGCCCTATTTTTTACTGACGTGCATACAACCCCCCCCCCCCCTCCTCCCAAAGCAGAATTTTTATATGTGAGTATGTACAGCATATATGCATTTGGATTGTTCTGATCAACTAGACGAAACCCGTCTGAATCGACGGTAAGTTTTTTTGTTTTTTTTTAAGTAATGAACTGATATGAAACAACAAATATAAACTTTATTTGATTGGCAAATTCATTCAACCACTTCAGTAAAGACAATAAGTCCAGGTTCGTGATTTTTCTTTTATGACTGAAGGTTTACGACCACCGTGAACAACTCAATGAGCTATAAGCAGTCACCCGCCCCTAATTTAGGGTCACTGGTTCCAGGAAAGGGAGAGAGCCAGTGGCGTAAGACAAACACAACATCCATGCCTCACCGGGATTCGAACCTGGACCCTTCACGAACAAATAATCACAAACCAGCGCTTGGGCTATAAGCAGTCGCCCATCCCTAATTTAGGGTCACTGGTTTCAGGGAAGGGAGAGAGCCAGTGCCGTAAGACAAACAACATCCACGCCTCACCGGGATTCAAACCTGGTAGACGAAAGCCATCGGAATCAACGATAAGAATTTTTTTTTTTTTTTTGTAAAGAATAAACTCATATGAAACACATTTAGTTACATCTTTACATAATGGGAAATGTCTTACCTACTTGAATAAACTGGATCGAATGAATGTTAAATTGTATATATACATCAGACAGTCCAATGGCACAATGCAATGAGGTCTTCGAGTGTTCGCTGTTCTGATAAGAACTTTCAAACAAATTCCTGCTAGCGTTGTTTTGCACAACGGTTCACTGAGAAGAGAGACATTGAACTATCTGAGTCCCTCCATACTTTCCCTTCAACAGTGCATGAGTCAACCACACGCATCTCCCATTGACTTTACATGGAACTTTGCCGTCCCACAACGCCCAAACCGTTGCCCCAATCTCATTTTTCTCTTCGACTGGCACATCTACATAGTAAGACCTTTATTTTGATACCTCAACCATATGTTTACATTCAACCATTCTCTCACAACTGGTCTTACAGTAAAAAACCTTATAGAATTAATATATAGATCTCTGCATCCATATCTGAGAGAGTACAGAAAAAGGAGGGGAAGTACCCACATTATGACACATACTATTCAATAAATTTGATGCTAAGCCTAAGCCTAATATGTTCAAAAATCTGAAACACCTGGCATTTTTTATTGCAGGTTGCAGTATATATCTCATACTGCCCATTTCTGTTCTCCATATTATGTTTTGCTTGGGGAAAAGATGTCACATTCTGAATACTGTGCTATATATAGGAAGTATTCTAAAATTAAAATTGCAAAGTAGTTAAAAGAATTAGGTTAGGCTTACCCAGTTTCTTGAATTTGTGTTAATATTCCATCTTATTATCATTATACTGAATGTCAAACTTAGAAAGTTTCAGGTTACAAAATGAAAATTAAAATGCTTTTGAAATATCGAAGAGATAAAATTTAAAGTAATTGGATGAAAGGAAAGATTAAAATCTTTTGGAAGGATAAAAGCACCATAAAATTTTAGGTACACTCCACTGTACAGATAACATCCTTTCCTGCAACATTTCAGGTGTATTTTGCTGGCATTTTCAATGACATTTGGTGTATTATTGTGCATTGTGTAATAGGGAGTATAAGTTTTCTTGATTGCTGTATGATTTGTGATGGGGTCAGTAGTTCCCCTATGCTTCTGTATCAGCAGAAGCATAGGTGGCACTACTATACAGCATGAGCATCTATGCTTCTGCTGATGCTGTATATACTCACATACATGTATAAGCCAAAATATCATCAATATGTTTTATTATCTCTTTTATCTTGATTGCTTTTATTTTTACTTTTATTGTGCAGTTGCTTTTCTTCAACAATATTCCTCTTTGCATAAAATAAGGTAATATGGTATTAGTATTGTTTATCCTTCCAAAAGGTTTTAATCTTTCATCAGTTACTTTGAATTTTATCTCTTTGAAACTTCTAACATGTTTTCATAAAGAAAGTTTCTACACCCGAAAAACTTTTCCATTAGCAAACCTACAGAACTTATAAATAGCACTTTCAGCAACTTAATTCAAATATAATAGACATACAAATACATAATAAGACTTTAATTTAAGAACTGGACATAATGTGAGGAACCTGGCTACAAAATTTTAATATTTTTATGTGAACAAAGCCTTTGATGCAATTTCTAATAATTGAGAATAGGCCTTCATATAGATCTAGAGGTGAGAAACATCTGAAAATACAAAAGAGCTTCAAAGATAGGAAGAATATTTAAAAGCTATTCATGTTTAAATAGAATTTAATTATTTTAATCTGAGTGAAGTCTGTGAGTGAGTGAGTGATTTTAATTCCTGTTGTATTTGGTTTAGGAAATCTAAGGGAAAAGAAGCCCCTACACTTTATGCACCTTAGAAATTTGAAGGTTTGTAAGCTTGTTTATTAGCCATTGTTATGAGAGCACCTAGCTCACTCAAATACACTTTGCACTGTGAAGTGTGTGTGTGTGTGTGGGGGGTGTAATCAGTGGTGGTAATAGGCCGAGGAGCCTCGGCCCTCCCAAATATAACCGGATTTTTTTTATTTTCTTTGGAAATGCATATTGATTTTAACAGGATATCTACCTACATGGAAAACCTGGAAAAGCCAGGGGAATTTTTTCTGTAGTAGAAAAGTCAGGGAAATATTTCTGATTTAAAAAATAAGGAAAATTTTAAATTCCCATGTTAAGTGAAGTCAGGGAAAATCTAAATTGGTTTTCTAGAAGTTTAAACTACTGGAAGGTATGTTTCTTCCTTTCACCTAATTCTTTGCCCTTTTTGTGTACTCCATTCCAATCCCTCCTAGTGATAAGACCAGGGTCTTTTAGTACAAACCAAACAACAATGGAGCCTTTCCTTCCTTAGTATGGAAGAAAGACTGGGGGGGGGGGTATTAAGGAAATTAACAATAAGACCAGGGTCTTTCAGTACAAACCAAACAAGAATAGAGCCTGTTCTCCCTTATTAACAAAGACAGTTGGGTGGGAGGGGGATTAAGGAAATTGACATTGCCAAAATGAGGAACTAGTTCTTGCCACCTGCTTTGGTTCAGGTTGTACTCTTTGCAGTAGTGGCAAAACTGGTTTTGACTTTTGAGTTTTGACCTGTTCTTTGTCTTGTTCAATTTTATTGCTTAGATAGGTAATCTGCTATTAGTTCTCTCTTTGTTGGTAAAACACAAGGGGACCCCCTTTCCCGCACCTAGTTTATTGTTGTAGCAATGGGTGTGCTACAAACACACATATAAACCATAAAAATAACTAAACAGAACTAACATAGACCACATATGCAAAATTATGAAGAAATTATGAAGCAAAAGCCACATTGTCAAAACTGGTTGCACATGATTCTCAGCACAAAAAGAAAAAAGAAAAAAAGTACAAAGTTACAAGCAACTGGCATTACAGTTCCAGGTCAAAAGCTTCAATACAAAGACAAATGACATATCACAGCATGATTCATAAGTACACCAAATGCACCAAAATCTTAAACAACTACAGAAAAGGAACAAAGAAAGCATATATATGCAACATAAGAAAAAAATACAGTGAAATGGAAACAGGTGCTGTTAAAAAAACAACATAGCATTAACTTTAAGATGTCCATTGAACAATTACTCTAACTGTAAATTTGAGCTACGTAAAAGTGTTACTGTAAATTTGAGCTACGTAAAAGTGTTACTGTAAATTTGAGTTATGTAAAAGTGTTATAGCAAAATATTGTGAATTTTGTTAAGATATTTTTGATAAAGTCAAGCTTTGCCATTATTTCTCTGAACTGAAATCTTTTTCTTAAATTGCTAGGATTTGTTTTTCAGATAAATGAAATTAACTGGGTTTTTGCATAAAATACTTTACATTATGATTTTTTAATTCTTTAAAACAAATAGATTGAAGCTATTGGCTTTATGCTTTCATATGAAAACCATATGTTCTGTGCATCTATCTAACTTTGCAAAAGCACAGTACCTGGAAATTTTTTGTTATTGGTATGGAAAACCTAGAAAAGTCAGGGAAATTTGAAACAAAGTTTGGGTAGACACCCTGTTTTAATTAATTATGTGCACATGGAGGAATTTGTGCCCTCCCCCCCCCACCATTTTTTTATTTTTTTAAATCTAGAACTGCAACTGAAGCTAATCCCATGAGGCACTAGCATGGAACAAGTAAAAGCTCTTCAAATTAAAATAGAATTTAAATAATAATACCTCTTGATGGCTTCTAGCACGTATTTATACCTCTCTACCCATATGTTTGGAACTCTACCTGTGTAACAATGTGTGAAGTTATTTATGTTTCACATTTCTTGTCTAGCTGGTATTATTCAGTTAAAAATTCACTTAATTATCTGTCACCTCTGAGATTTTGGGGGGAAGAGGGGGGGGACATTTCTGGGCTTTTGGTTCTATCATTTCATCCAGTACCAACAAGATTCACTCTGTAAAGCTTGTTGACAACCTGAAAGCAGTTTTAAAGATGTCAAATTCTACAAATATTGCCCCTATGAAAAAAAATTAAATACTGTATAACCTATGAATTTTTCTTTATGGTAAACACTGTTATTAAACAGTTCATTAAAATGATGAGTTGTTTAATAATGGCAAATGTTATTTTTAATGATATTCGTGTAACTGTAAGTAAGTAGCATTCAGGAAATACCATACTTTATATTTTATTTTTCAATAAGAGCAATCAATATCTTAATGTGGAATCTGGCAACATTTGTTTAAATAGAATTCATTGTCAACAAGCTTTACCAAATGAAGTCAAAGAATTGAGAAAACATCTTAATACTTATTGAAAAGCCAAAAATATCTGAAGGCGGAGGGGAGGGGACAACAACTTAGATACAAAGGAAGATTGTGTGAATTCATAAACTGAATAATACCTGTAATCATTTAATCAGTGTGTAAAGCAAACAGTAAGTGTTTTTTCTTTTCTCCTTTTTAGGTTTTGTCTTAGCTGTTTTCCTGAAAACAGGTGATGAATATGTTGGAAATTTTTTAAATCATGTTTTATTTTCATGTCATACAGATTCTAAGAATAAAAAAGTAGTGTTATCATATTTATTATGTCATGCAAAGATTATTTTGTAAATAAGTTGAAATCAGTTTTTAAACTTCAATAAATAAATTGATTAAAATATGAATAAATTAGTATTACGTTTGAAAAATGTCTGAACTGCAATATTCTGATTTATTTTTCATGCAAACAAAAGGTGAAAAAACACAAATCAAGTAAAATAAGGGCTGTACTATTTATGTAAAATTAAAAAAAAAGCATTACACTTTGTTATATAATAATGTCATTTCAAATGAGGTGCTGTATGACACCCTTTTTAGGCTAATGCCCTAGGCATTTGGCTCACCCTTAAGTCCAGCCCTCAGTACCATTGCCTCTTTGTTTACAGTGCCGTCAACTGACGATCCACCTTCCGTAAGGTCTCATCATTTCTTTCTGTTCATTATTACCAGACCCCAAACTTTGATGGCATTTGCATTTTATTTATTTATTTATTTATTTGTTATTATCATTTTTTTTTATTTATTTATTTATTTTATTTTTTTTCATGTTGAGCTTTTTTCTTTTAGGGCATTTTTTTTTTTTTGTTTAAATTTTCGAGGAATTTTTCTTGTTTTAGGTCTTTTTTTTTTTCTGACATTTTTAAAAATAATTTTGTAATAAAAAATTTGATTTTTGTAAGGATTATGCTTTTAATTGCTACACTTAAAATCAGGATTGCCAGGTGACCAAGAAAAAAAGAAAAAAAAACCCTTCAGAAGTAGTTCATTCTGGCAACTCTGTTCAAGACACTGTTTAGTGCTATCCAGTTTTGGGGAAAGAGAATTCCCATTGTCCACTTTTGAAAGTGACTGTGAGGAAGGGTAGTGAACAAAATAATTCAAATGTAGAGCTTCTTATGTTGTACTGTTGCTGACATTCCAAACCCTTTATGTACTACCTGGCAGGTTTTATGACTACTTTTTTTCTTCTGAGGTTATTTTATAGTGTATTTCATAAAGAAAAGATAAATTTCTGGTTTATAAATTGTCTAAGATTGGAGTGATTTAATTTGTATTTTTTCCTCCTAAAACAATTTGTACCATATTATATATATTTTTTAATATGGTACAAATTGTTTTAGGGGATTTTCCTTCAAGTTTTAAGGTAATTTTTTTCATCTTAGTTCTAGGGCATTTTTTAGGAATTTTATTAAAGTCATCAACGTCCAGGCCATGGTTTTTATTATTATGATGATTTTCTTTATTAATGCTATGCTTGCAACTAGGGCCAACCCCTCCAACTTCTTCTTATTTTTCTTTCCCTTCAGCCTCCTGAAAAAGTTTAAACATTTTGAACACACACTAAATGCAATACTTTTTGGTTTCAACAAACTTAGATGAATACATGTAATTTTTATAAATAATAACATTTTTATAGTTGATAGTTGACATTACTTACATCAGGTACAAGTTGAAATGCATGAGCATCCATCCTCAGAATTGCAAAATTTTGAATAAATAAACAAAAGTAATAGCATGTTTTTGAATTTCATTTATCCTTGTGGCGTTATTCTGGGTCTTTTCCTATACCTTGAAACAGTGTCTTATATTTCAGTAGACCAATAGTGGTCAGTTCTTTTAGACATATGTCCATCCCATTGCCACTTGAGGGTCTTTCCTTTGATCATGATGTTATTAACTCTTGTCATTTTCTTGATCATGAGTTCCCCCCCCCCCATCATTCCAAGCGTGCATCTCCCCATGCTTCTTTAACTCCATACTTCCAGGGATTCTCAGAATCCTCTGTCTTCATGTTGCACTGGCTGTTGCCTTTGTCAAATAAGTTCCAGCTGAAATCTGTATAAAACACAAGTTTGCAATGTTGCAATGTCATTTTTATCAGACTGTCACCATTAGCTTACATGCGGTGAATAAGGTAAGCCGGATTTCATTTTTGATGGCATTTTTGTTCGACTGCCACTATTGGCATATGTGCAGCAAATGAGGTAAGCCAGGATTTAGTAATATACAGTGGAACCTCTGTTATGCATTTTCTGGTTATACGTTTTTCACCTTTATATGTAACTAGCTGAATTGCCCAGCATTACTTTGGAGAATTTGATGATAATTCACTATCTAAATTTTGTACAAATCAAATGAAAACGATTATTTTTTTATAATATGAACCATACCTAATACTGTATTTCATTTCTTCATTGAATTTGAATTTTATCGTCTGTAGAGTCTTTTAGGCACACGGTATTTTTAGTTTTTCTGTTTTGATTTTTGTTGTTTACTTACCTTTAGTTCCGATGCTGAATTATGTTACAGTTCTTCACATGGAAAGCAGATGTCACAAAAAATCAATTCTTGCACTTATCACAACAAAAAGTATTTAAATTCGAATTCAAAATAAAAAAAGTGAAAAATGGAGCATTTTATGAAAATTTTGTATGGGGGTCTCTTGACCTCTGGCTCTGACCCCTTTCAAAAACTGTCTTTTGTCTAAATTAGAGTATCATGTGATAGTATGTATACCAATTCAAAATTAAAAAGTAAAAAATGGAACTTTTTGCGAAAAAATTTTATGGGGCCCCTTGACCCCAGGCTCCGATCCCTTTCAAAACCTGTCTATGGTTTAAGTTAGATTACCACAAGATAATATACCACATTTGGTGGTTCTAAATTGAAAAGTGTAGATTTGCATAGCAGACAAACAAACAAACATTCAACTTTATGCATTAGATTCTGTGCTAGTCCTGATATTTTACTATAGTTTCTATCACTTTTTCAACATTCATTTAAATGCTTCTTGTTATTTATACATAAAATTTTGAATTTCAGAGTATAAAAAATCATGTTTCTTTGATTCTTGTAATGTAGAACAGTGTACTACAACTTTGAGGGAGCATCTTTTTTGCAGCCATGAAATAAGTGACACGACTAAAAATTTACTAAATAATGTACACAGTACTCTATTTTCTCTGAATACAGGAAATGTGAAACAAGCAGAGATAAATGAATATTTTACTCAGTACCAATGCTAAATCAGCTAGTGAATCAACTGCTTTGAAAAGAGTGATTGCCGCCCCGGTGGCGCAGTGGTCTAAGCGATGGCTTCTGATCATTCGTCCAGAAGGGGTCAGGGTTCGAATCCTGGTGAGGCATGGATGTTGTGTTTGTCTTACGGCACTTGCTCTCTCCCTTCCCTGGAACCAGTGGCCCTAAATTAGGGATGGGCGACTGCTTATAGCCCATTGAGTTGCTCACGGTAGTCGTTAAACCTCCAATAAAAAAAAAAATAAAAAAAAGTGATTCTTATAAGTAAAAAATTTGTAATAGGGGCTATTGGATTTAAAACAAAATCATGTTCGGATTTACTGCCTAGTCTTAAAAGGCAAGAGTTTTTTATACTATGCATCATTCCCGAGAGTAGTATAGTAAATCCTTCGACCATATATAGTGATAGACCGCGCACTGGTAGTAGCTTCTACTGAGCCCGTTGTGGTCCCAACACGAGAGCCGTCAGATCACGTGACATTAGGCTGAAGTGATTTCGTGCTATCCAGTTTCAATGCTTTCTTATGACCTGGCAGGATACTTTTAAATATCCCAATTTAGTAAGACATGTAGGCAGCAGGTGCATTTTTTAGGAATAATAAACCTAAGGATATATTCCTTAAGAAATTGTCATTTATAGAAATTTAATTGCAACCATTTCGAGTTACAAGCTGAGTCGTTAGGACGAAGGAGGTCATTTGTTTAGTGTATTCTTGTATGAATCGGCTACGCTTGTACTTTATGTAAAGTGGCATTATCATTAATAATTTATGATACAGAGCCACAGCATATAATAATGTGAAAAATCCAGAAGTATACAGTTAAATGCTACACAAAATATACGGAAATAACGTTGCTGTACTCAGAGTAAATTTACTTATAAAATATGTACCTATGTGCATAGTTAGACTTTATTATAGGCCATGATTAGAATATTGCGATGAATATTTGTTAAAAATTTAGAACACGTAGGTCCATTTCTTGATGCGAATGACTATATTATTACTTTAATAGGCACACATTTTCTAGATTGGGAATTGAACCTCAATACTGATTATTTCTTCCCGTTTATGGTAATCATTATTGCAAATATGGAAAACTCAGGTAGAATGGTGGCCCATACTAACCGTAATAAAAATTTACTGCAGATTGGAATCAAGTTATTACCATAGAGCCATAGAATGTGCTTAATAATTCAATTCGTTTCTCACTGGTTACAAGTTGTAGAATTTTCTTTTAACAATTTTTACTAAGATAACGTGACATTTCCCTTTCTGATGTTGGAGCCATAAATTGTGACATCATTCCCAGTCTACCTGTAGTTAAGGTCGATGAGTAAATCCCAAGTAAAAAGTTTTGATGTAACAGTGCATCATCGTCAAAACCGTTGTTGAAATCTGATTGTCCCATGAAGGGATGCAACAATAGTTAATTTCATTGTTACTCAACAGTGCATTTTCCTAAACAATCACCAAACATTATTTCATAATGTTTTACATAAATGTAAAAATATCTCATTGCAATCTATGTAAATTATGAGAACCTGATGCTAAATGTGATAAAAGCCATTACAGAAATGCATTTTGATGTTATGCATCATTCCTGATGATGATGCATTTCGATGCTATACATCTTTTCTGAGACAGTAGTAAAATTTGAGTCATAGCAAAATTTAGTTCTCTCTTGACCCCACCAGTAGAGGAAGGTTACCTGCTACTGACAAGAGCTTTGAAATTATTTATAACAATAGGGTGTAACCTGTAGATATCCTACACCAAAAGTTATCAATTTTCCTCATTAACACACTTACTGTTCAGCATTTCTTTTTTATCTTGAGGTCAGATTTTAGCTTGCACATGCATAAGATGTACTTTCATAGCTATATCACATTTCATTCATGACAAGGTCGTTTCTTACATTCTAAATCTGAGTAATATGTAACAATAATAATAAAAATATTCTTTTCAAAAAATTAAATAGTTGAAATACTTAGTATTACGCTTCTATAGTTTAGTAAATATTGACTTCCATGACTCGCATATCTTCTTACATTGGTTTTATGACAATAACATTCAACATACATACATGGACTTTCGTAGCTATATCACATTTCATCCTTGCCAATGTCGTTTCTTATGTTTGTCTAAAACTGAACAACATGTAACAATAATAATAAAAATATCGTTTTCGAAAAAGTACATAGTCGAAATACGTAGTATTGCTGCTTCCTTAGTTTAGTAAATACTTACTTCTATGACTCACATATCTTCTTTCATTGGTTTTATGACCATAACATTTGTTAATCCAACTACCTAATACCGCTGAATGTCAGGAATTAGTAAACCTTATTGTTTGTTATGATTTAATTCCACTTAGTATGTACCTGACCATGGCTCAGTGGGATCATGAGTGTTGTGAATAAATGCAATATGTTGTATATAAATAAATGTATACTCTCGTATCACTCGTTTTATTTCACACCCACAAAGATCTTGGCTTGTGAAAATGCATAGCGTAAATTATTTACAAAGAGCACCAGGGTACTCTCACTTTTTTTTTTAATATATTGAAAATATTAAATAGTATGGAATTTCTTAATCTAGTTTTTATAATGAACTTGTATAAAATAATTAATACAAAAGTCAAAATAAGCATTGGCTTAAGGTATCAAATGAAGTATGTATGTACAAGTATGTATGTTTCACGAACCCAAAAGTTCGTAAAATGAATTAAAAAAAAAACCTATTAATTTACATTACACCTTATTGTGCACTGATCCCAGCATCTTACCCATGCTCTGTCGAAGTCACCTTTTGTGAACATGTTCAACACCACCAGCAATTCTGCTTGGTCTTGTTTATGTTGTCAAAACTTCTCTCTTTCAGTTCAATTTTCATTTTAGGAAACAGGTAGAAGTTACAGGGAGCTAAATCTGGTTAGTAGGGTGGACGAGGGATCCCTGTTGTTTTATGGGACACCATAAACTGGTGCCCCACCAATGCTGTATGTGCAGAGGCGTTATCATTGTAGAGAACCCAATTGTTTATATATTAAGAGTTAATTCTAATACAACATGGTTTGTCACAAATATTTATTTTTCAAGTCGACCATGGTTTTGCTGGGTATTGACCTAGCTTCATCGGGACGAATGGCATGTAAATATTCAAATTGTATATGATATCATAAATGATGTTTACAGTCATGGGTTTTGGTTAGTTGCTTTCACGCACTTGATAGAAATGGGGTGGATGCCATGTCAGTAACATGTTTGTGAAGACTTCTGATATATATCGAAAGCTTCCAAAACATCAAGTTTGTTTGCCACTTCTCAGGAAGTTTCCCTTGCATGTCCTCCCTTAGCCAGCGCAGGATGTCACAAAATGATGAATTGGGTGTTGACAGACTGACCAGGTGGAACAAATTTCTTATCAGTAATCCGTCCACATCAAAGAGACAGATCAACATCTACTTGTTGTTGGTTTTCACCCATCAAGCTTTCTTTGGTCACAAACTGGGAGACTTCCATTGTAATGGTTGTTGTTTGGTTTTTGGATCATACCCATAAAACCAACTTTCATCCTCAGTAACAACCTTAAAAGAAAATCTGGATCATTTCTGACCTGTTTCTGAAGTTCCCTAAAGATATCCATGCGATGCGCTTCTTGATCGTTTCTCAGCAATTGTGACACAAACTTGGCACAGATCGTCTTATGTTCAAAGCATCCAATAAAATGCGCTGACATGTGGCAGACATTGTGAATTATCTGCCTCCGATTCTCCACGATGATTTCATGCACCGTTTCTGGCGTTGTGCTGGTTGACAGCCGTCCGGAACGATCGTCTTCAGTTGACATGGGGTCATCTTTTGAAGCAGTTAAAACTACTTGTAGGTTATTGTTTGACCTAAAGCCTTTTCACCGAAAGCTTGCTGAAGCATTTTTTGGAGTAGCACTTTTACAAAGTTTGTAACAGAATTTATTGCACACGCTTTGTTCTTTCATACCCTCCAATTTTTATGCACAAACAAATCACAGTACAAGATTAGCTTCAATGCTGTTAATATAGCAGAGTAATTAAGATGGGATGTGTGCAGCGCCTTATAGCATAGCTCTTTCAAACAATAAGGGTTCATGGGTATTTCCACTATTTCGTGAACTTTTGGGTATCACCTAGTATGTCTTATATCAGAAATTATATCAATCTAAAATTGTGCCCCCCCCCCCCGGTCCCTTTTTTTTCTTTTTGGAGGAATTGAAAATTTTACAGTAGTTAATATTTTCATGGGTCAAAGAGTTCTGTCTTTTTGGAAGTCATCTGGGGTGTTCTTGAGATTGATGCAGTAATTTGTGTGTGTGTTTGGTGATGGTGGTGGGGTCTGTTTATTCTGCCTCGTAAAGCTGGAGGCATATGAAGCTATCGCAGATCAGGAAGAGAAGAGTCACAACCCTGAGCAAAGCCAGCATCAAGTTCTCCAGCCCAGATATGTCTGGGCTGGAGAATGTCTCTGACCGAAGTTTTCTATATGGCTATATGGGATCGGGTAACTGCTTTTTCAAGATGCACTACAAAGAATTTATTAATCATTGTCTTAATTGTTTTGTAGTCTAGTTGGCAGTTTACAATGAGCACATGTGTGTTTTTAGAAGTAAATTGGAATTTTGTTTTGTTTTGTGTTTCAGTTTCATAGAAATGGCTGATCTAGTTGCAGTAACAGATGAACAGATCAGTATAAATATGGGATTGACATTATTGGTTTGGTGTAAGCACATTGACTAAAATAAAATTCTTATTCTTTCATAAAGAAATGTTAGACATATTTATGGCTTTTGTATAATGTATATACCAGTGACGTATCTTGGGTCCAAGACCTGGACTATCTCACCCCCCCCCCCCCCAGTGCTGTTTTTTTTAAACTGCAAAGTTTATTTTTTAGTTTATTAAGTAATAGAAATAATTTTTCTAAATATTAGGTACATGCTATTGCTAACATAATACCAAATAATTATGGCGATTAGAATTTTAACATACTACTTTCTATGTACATGAGCGCCTTTCTTCTTTCCTTTTGTGTGAACTTGAGTGTTACGTTTTCATAAAAAGCTTCTTCTGAGTACTTATTCATATTTAAAAAGAATGCTTTTCTCTGTTGACCAAACAACCAAGTTTCTCAAGCGTACATGGCCTTGTGTAACTCTAAGATATGTCTTGATTACTTTTAATGCAGAAAAACTTCTTTTGGCAGTTGTGGAAGTAAACTTTAATATTAGGTCTGCTAATTTGTACACCTCACTAAACACAATGTCAAATTTATTCAACTTCACGAAATAAGTAATGTCCCTTATGAATTTCTTTTTGTGTTCATCAAGGAAATAGAGCACCTTCTGTTCATTTTTGAGCCTAACTGTATCAAAATTTGAAGCATAAGGTTGTTTAAGTTCTGATAGTAGATGTTCAGGAAAGCTTTCACAAAATTTCAAAACAGTTCAAATCCAACAAAGCTACTAATTTACGATATAATATCACTGATTTTAATTCATTGACACTTCACACAACTGAAACAACTTTCACGAAACATGTGCTGTTACGTGCGAGTGACTAATATTAGTCCTAAGTCTAAGTCTTCTCTTTTCTGAGCAAACCCTTGCCCAAAGTAATGGCCCCTTCACCCGCTCCTTCATGTTGTCATAGAAATGCTACCAGGTGATCGTGTAGCGAAGACTGGTAGAGCTGGTTGTGTTACGATGACACCACCCCTCAACTAGGAACTTCGTTGGTTTTGTTCAACAGACTAACAGACTAATTCTCTTAGACAAAAGAAGCGATTCCGCAAGTGTTTTTTTTTTTTTTCAGTGAAAGCATCAACATATCTTTATACCATTGATCATTGACTTTTATTTGCACATTCTCTGGGCTTTGCAGCTATCCTTGAATATATGCTACTGGTATATGCATATATGGTGCTTAAAGTGGTTAATAAATGCTGAAAAGTTAAGTTATTTTCGCATATTCCTTTGTGGGAAAAGTTTAGCTTTTTTCTGCCATGACCACTTTCATGCCTGTATTTTGAAATTTGATTTATACATTTTTAAAACCATCCCTTAGAAAAATTCAGAGTTGAAGAAATATTCTTCTCATAATACGTGGTAAATCATCATCATCATCATTGTCAACCATTATCAATCCACTGCTGGACGAAGGTCTCCCCAAGTTTCCTCCACAACGGTCTGTCTTGTGCCAGTCTCCTCCATGTCACTCCCGCATACTTTCGAATTTCATCCACCCATCTTCCATGTGGTCTTCTTCTGGGTCTTTTCCTGTCCCTTGGAATCCAATCTAAAATTTCGGCTGTCCATCGATGGTCTGTTCTTCTGGCAGTATGTCCAGCCCATTGCCATTTCAGGGATTTAACTCTGATCATGATGTCTTCCACTCTTGTCATTTTTCGGATCCACGTGTTCCTCTTCTTATCTCTCCTGGTTACACCAAGCATGCACCTCTCCATGCTACTTTGAGTTGTCTGCAGCCTTAGTATGTCTCTTTTAGCTAAGGTCCACGTCTCTGCACCATACGTAAGCACTGGAAGGATGCATTGATCAAACACTTTTCTTTTAAGACATAATGGCATATTGCTCTTGAAAGTTATGCTGTTTCTTCCAAAAGCTCTCCAGGCAAGTTTTGTACGCCGATTAATTTCTTCACCAATGTGACCCTCACTTGATATCTGCTGTCCAAGATAAACGTACGTGTCTGTTATCTCCAGCTTTTCTCCATCAATCGATAAATCTTCATTTCTTGTAAAAGCATTGAACATCACTTTTGTCTTCTGAAAGTTCATTTTTAATCCCACTTCTTTACTCTTGTCAGCAAGTTCCTGCATCATACTCTGTAGCTCTGATGGGGTAGTTGCAAAAATGACTATGTCATCAGCAAAACGAAGGTGGGTTAGATAATCTCCATTAATCTTTATGCCTTTGTTTTCCCAGTTCAGTGATTGAAAGACATTTTCCAATGTGGCATTAAAGAGCTTCGGAGATATGGTGTCACCTTGTCTCACTCCTTTTCCAATTTTTATGTGTGTTGTATTTTCAAACAGCCGAATCTTTGCACTTGCATTTTCATAGATGTTATTAATAATATTAATGTATGCATCTTCAATACTGCAGGATTTCAGAGCCATTGCAACTGCTGATGGTTTCACTGAATGAAAGGCTTTTTCATAATCAATAAAAGCCATGCACAATGGAAGTTCATATTCCCTCGCTCTTTCAATTAGTTCTCTCAGTACGTGGATATGATCTATTGTGCTGTAGCCACTCCTGAATCCAGCTTGTTCTTTCGGTTGAGCCATGTCCAGTGTCACCTTCAAGCGGTGTGAAAGAACTTTAGTGAAGATTTTATAAACCACTGATAGGAGGCTGATAGGTCTGTAGTTCCTGAGATCCTCAATGTCACCTTTTTTATGTAGCAAGATCATTGTAGCATTGTTCCAATCCTCAGGAATTTTCCCTTCATTAAGGCATCGAGTGAAAATTTGGGCGAGTACTGTTTCGATTTCTCCACTTGCTTCTTGTATGATGTCTACAGTAATTCCATCTTCTCCTGGAGCTTTTCCCCGCTTCATGTTCTTGATTGCATGTGCAACTTCTGCTGGAAGGACTGGAAGAACTGGAAGAACTCTGGCACCTTTCATGATGCCTGGAGTACATGTATCATCCCTTCATATAATTTGGAGTAGAAATCTTTCACTCTTGTCAAAATTTCGCCTCTATTTCTGGTTACAGAACCATCTTCTTTTCTCAGTGCCATAATCTGTTTTTTTCCCTTACTGAGATGTCCCTTTGCTATCTTTAGGCTTTGGTTGTTTTCAATTGCTTTCCTTACGTCTTCAGTGATACTTTTTTGTACTGTCTTGCATAGCTCTATATATTCCACTTTGGAAGTCACATCTTCTTTAGTTGTCCTCATCACTCTTCTTTTTTGCATCAACATTTTGGTTTTTCCTGATGATTTGTTCACATACAGTTTGTTCTTAGACCCAGCTAATTTTGTTGCTGTTTCCATAAGAGCTTTGGTTACTTTTCTGTTAACTTCAGAAATATCCACTTCTTCCGATGTTAGGCCTTCTAAAGCAGAGAATCTGTTCTTCAGTTCTAATTTGAAGGTATTATGGTGGTTTTTTAAGGTTGGTTATGTCAATACATTTTGTTTGTCTTATGAGCTTGCTACGTTCGAGTTTAGTGTTGAGGTGCATCTTACATCTCACCATATGACGAATTTTTTGTTACACATAATAAAATCAATTTCACTTGTCGTCCCATTTGGATGTCTCCATGTCCATTTCCTGTGTGGCTTTTTCTTGAAAAAGGAGTTCAAGATGAAAAACCCTTCTGCCTCTGCAAACTCTACGAGAGTATTTCCACGCTGGTTTCTGTTGCCGTGACCGAATTTACCTACTGAAGTTTCATTCTGTTGCCGTTGCCCTATTTTTGCATTGAAATCTCCCATAATTATCTTCAAGTGCTGCTTACCTTTATTATTTAGATCACGAATTTCCTCATAAAATTCTTCAATTTCTTCTTCAGCATGACTTGTGGTGGGTGCATAAGTTTGAATAATCTGAGCCTGGTATCTTCTCGAGAGTTGGATAACGAGTCGTGCAGCTCTGTCAGAGGAACTTTCAACTTCTACAACTTTATCCTTCAGTTTCTTGTTTATTATAAATCCAACACCACTAGTTCTGCCAGTATCTGTCCCACGATAGTAGAAGAGATGTCCACTTTTCAGTTCAATGAGATCTTCTCCTTTTCTCCTTACCTCACTTAGCCCAACGATGTCCCACTTGATCCTTTGTAGTTCCTCTTCCAATTCAAGAAGCCTTGAATCAGAAGATAGGGAGCGTCCGTTGTACGTAGCCAAGGTCAGCATCAGATGGCAGCCTAGTCCGGTCCTCCGGGGATTCTTAGCACCCTCTGCCTTCATGTCGCACTGGCCGCTGCCTTGGCCAGGTACATTCCAGCTGCCGGAGACTGAGGGCCAAGATTTAAGTTGTGGAGTCATTTTAGAGGGGTTTGGCCATAACTCACCACGCTGGCCAAGCGGGTTGGTGAGTGTGGGATAGCATTTCCTCTAATCCCGATGGTATAGTTATACCGCTATTGGCGGTCGTCAGAGCCCCTTTAGTGGGAACAGGATGTACCACGAGAAGGCGGGGTTGACATTTGTCAAGGAGAGGCTGTGATGTTACGCATCACCTGACCTTACATCCCACGTGGTAAATACGTCATGATAATTAACACAGCAATCGGGCCAAATTGACTGTAATTACTGTATCACGCGTGAACTAAATCACATCAGAAATTTTCAAGTTTTCTGATGTGATTTAATTCACGTGTGAAACAGTAATTACAGTCAATTCGGCGATGTCCGATTGCTGTGTTAATTACCTTAGAAAAATGCATAACTGAAGTTCCACTGTATATTGTACAAATGTGCACTGTGCTTCTGGCTTTCATATTAGTGGACTTGAATGGGCATATACCTAATACTAAACGTCATTTTGTTGTAGGCAAAATGTATGTTTGCATGTTGAGAGCAGGATTTTTAAAAAAATGCGGTATGCCGCATTTTTTATTTATTTATTTATTTATTTATTTTTTATACAACTATAGTGGCAAATTTGGTGGGGGAATTATTTTTCATGCAAGCAATTTTTTGGCTGATCTATATTTTATATATATATATATTTTTCTAGTTTTTTAGTTTGACATTCACTTTTGCTTAGCACTCTTATGAAATAATTCAAGGATTAGAAAAAGAATTCAAAGATATACCCCTTACGTTGGAGAGTACAGCATTCTATTACCAAACACTATTGAACAAAAAGCAGCTGACTTCTGAGTAAACTGCACATACATGATATTCAAGTTTGAAATGTTGCATTCCACTTATGGTCAGCTGTAAAGCTTCACTTGATGCACATATCCATGAAATGAAGGTGTCCTTTTCCCAGACTAATCAGCTGAGAAAAGGCAAGGTGGCTTTGTTTGCTGCTTTTTTTTTCTTAGTGTCGACTGTATGTCTGTTGTTGGAACAGGGACTGCAGTGTTGAACTGTAGAAAAACTGTTTGACTGTAGAAAAAGTGTTGAAGATCTAAAATTGTACAAGGTGTGTCAACAAAGTTCAGTGAATGCTATCATAATGGATCAAAGAAAAGGGTGTGATTACTTGCACCACACAGTCAAAGTATTGAGTTGATGCATGTTCATGCATCAACTCAATACTATTATGTTCATGCTGGGTTTTTTCACCGCACTACAGGAATGCATTACATCAGAAGGGAGAACAGAATCAATCAACTATGTATTCTCCACCATCGTTTACAATGGTGTCCCGACGTCTGGATAGGTCTGAATGCCATTCTTTAAAAAAAAGTGCAGGTTTTGCTGTGAAGAAATCAGGGAAATTCTGGAGATCAACATCATTGTTGAACGTTCTGCCACGGAGTGCATTCGACAAAGATCGGAATAGATGATAGTCTGAAGTGGCGACATCTGGGGAATAGGCCGGATGTGGAAGGATCTCCCATTTCATGGCCTGAATGGCCATTTTGGTCATGTTTGCACTGTGAGGGCGTGCATTATCATGTTAGAGAAGGATACCATGGCGCTGATGTGGCCGTTTTAGCTGAATTGCTCCCTCCACACGGCGGAGTTGCTCACAATAGAGTGCAGCGTTGATGGTCTGATTCCTCTGCAGCATTTCCCAGTGAATAATGCCTTCCATGTCCCACCAGACACACAACATGATCTTCGCAGGATGAAGATCATCTTTTGGACGTGGTGTGAGCGTCTTGTTTGGGCTTAACCATTCCCTCCAATGCCTGAAATTCACGTACAGACACCACTTTTCATCTCCAGTAACAATACATGACAGAAAGGGTTTGGGTTGCTGAGAACATCCATGATAACGGGTGAGCAAGGAACCACATATGGCAACACGCTGATTCTTGTTGTCCTCGGTGAGAGTGTGAGGCACCCAAGATCCCATTTTCTGGAGCTTTCCCATATGTTTCAGGTGTCGCACCACTCTGGCCTGATCACAGTCCATCTCAGTGGCCAACTCGTGTGTGGTTTGACGCAGATCCAAGTAGATGAGATGGTTCAAACGATCCTCATCGAAGTGAGATGGACGACCTGAGCATGGAGAGTCGTTGAGGTCAAAATTGTCACCTCGGAACCGCTCAAACCATTTGCGGGCTGTCCTCAGAGCAATAGCATCCTCCGCGTGCACAGCACAAATTTGTCGAGTAGCCTCGGCGGCTGTGGATCCCTTGTTAAACTCAGAGGAGCAGATGTCGGAAATGTTCATTCCTCTCAACTTGACACTTCATACTTCTGGACCTGAAAATCAAAAATGCCATTAGCCACAATTACTCGACACAATATGATTTATATACACGATATTACTGGCAACATTTTGATATACAACTGGCCATCTGCATCCTCATTACTGACTTGGGAAACACTCGTGAAATAAAACGGCATGAACTTATGCATCAACCCTAAATAAAATGGCGTGAACTTATGCATTAACTTGGGAAACACTCGTGAAATAAAACGGCATGAACTTATGCACTGTCACAAAGCTGTGAGAAAGGGAGTGGCACGGAGAGCTTGTCATGGCAGCTGATGTAGATGCACCGTATTAACTGGTGAAAATGGAGCAACGAACCAATAAGTTCTTCTAATTGGGAAAATCTGCATGAGAAATAATTTTACTAGCACGAGGCAGTAAATCTGCATAAGAAATAAGTGTACTGGCATGAGGCAGTAACCTTTAAAGTGTGTTTTTGTGATGGAAGGTTCTCTATTGAAGATGCTCCCTCTGAGCGGAAAGACTGCGATCTCCAAAAATTCTGAAAATGTCGAAAAAGTGTGTGAGCTCATAACAAAAGATCATCAGTTGACTGTATGAATAATCACTGAGGAAAAGTGTACTAATCATGAAATAGTCTGTATGATTTTAAGAGAGGATTTGGAGGGAACGCAAGATTTGTCCTGCGCCTTCTAACCATGAGGCGTTGCTGTACTGAATCACCCACCATGTTCACACTGGCTGACTACTTTTTGTTTCCTTGACCAAAATTAGTGCTGAAAGGGAAAAGATTTGTGGACATTACGGACTTCCGAATTAATGTAACTATCCAGCTGCAGACAATAACAAAGGAGGATTTTCCCCATAACTTACAACAATTTTACAAACTCTATGCCAACAGTGCATTGCATCAGGGGGAGTATTTTTAAGGCCAGTAAAGTAAGTTTTTTTTTTTTAAATTACCTGTTGTTCATTTTTATCATGCATTAACCAAACTTTAGTGGCACACCTTAAACTCACCGCCCCGGTGACGCAGTGGTCTAAGCGATGGCTTCTGATCATTAGTCCGAGATGGGTCTGCGTTTGAATCCTGGTGAGGCATGGATGTTGTGTTTGTCTTAGGGCGCTGGCTCTCCCCCTTCCCTGAAAGCAGTAGCCGTAACTTAGGGATGGGCGACTTCTTATAGCCCATAGAGTTGCTCACGATGGTCGTTAAAACTCCAATAAAAACAAAACAAAACACCTTTAACTCATTTACAAAAAAAATTCTGGGCTCGTACAAACTAGGACTTAAAACAGACCACAAATGGAATAGTTATTTTTTAAAAATAAATAGGACATAAATTGACTACTTAAAAACAATCTGAAACCAGGGGTTATAAAAAATCCAGACCTTGTGAACCTTCTCTTTAAATGCCCATGTATGTACAGCCTCTAGTTTTGGCTAATCTAATCACTCCCAAACAAATAGCAGAATTTTTACACTATTTTATGAGTGTTGGAGCTCAGCTAACTGTCTCAGCAAATTGTATGGTTGGAGTACTGTAGTCCACCAGACAAATTTTACAGTGCTGAAAATTCTGCTCTTTAAATAGCACCGAACATAGAAACTTACTTTTCTGGGCCATTAAGATAAATGTAAAGTATTGCAATTTTTGGACTAAGGAGAATTTTTGCTGGCCTAAGAGCCACACAGAAAAAAAGGATCAACATTTAAGAAGTAAATTTTTCATATGGGTTATACAAGCTAACTTGGCGCACTTTATTTTTATGTTATGCAATGATCTTCAGCCTCCCGCTAAGACACGTTTTCATCACTATTTGAACAGGGGTTTTTGTTTCGCTATGTTTTCTTCACTATTTTTGTAATTCCAGTGGATAATAAAAGTTCTTTTGCCAAAAACAAGACTTTAATTAGTTAAGTGAGTGATTGACTTCCTTTGGTGACCTGGTTGCCCAGATCGCTTGCGGTTGTCGTATAGCACCTACTTTTCATCACAGGTTACAGTGCGATCAAGTGGGGACTTCTTTTCATTGCGAAGCAGAAGGTTACTGTATATCGCAAACCTTAGTTGTTTCTGATGCTTCATCAGTTCGTGTGGGACCCACGTATCGAGCTTCTTGACCTTACCAATTTAGTGGAGATGTTCGGAAATGGTTGACACTGACACGTACTGTTTGGCAAGTTCTGTGACGCGAGGATATCCCTCCACATTGGCCTTCAGAACGCGGTTATCAATGACCGAATGTTGTCCTCGGCCCTCCTCATCTTATAGGCTCGTGTCACCGGAGCGAGATTCTTCAAACCTCCGACGAACAGTAGGTTCAGATGTCGCCTCCTCGACCACATTACAGTAGGTTTGTGCCGCATTACGACCCAATTTGAACTCGTGAAGCAGAATCATCCGGAACTCACTCCTTCCTAACATGTGCAGACCACTTTCACACGAGTACCAACAACTGCAGCTCAACCGATTATGGCGTATATGTGGTGTCTGAGCCGCTTTTCAACTCGTACGAAACGCGATGCAAGTGGGTTGATCTGTAAACATTGTGGGCGAGTTGAATGTGGCACTTCGGTAAATCTGCCATTATTTTCCAAACGACCTAGTATATGTACCATACATATGCAGTTTTTCTGGAACTCCCAAACAAATTCTGAATACATGCCTTCAACGGATACATAAGAGAAAGGCATATAAGATGTAGGATGCCGCTGACTGGCTAACCAGGGCCGTATTAAGGGGAGTCTTAACGGGGCTATAGCTTTGGGGCCCACCATTACCAAGGGGCCAGGAGGGTATGCTAGTACACAGTACAAATAATACACAGCTTTTATATTTAAGTATAGAGAGAATTGAAATGGTTTTGTCTCGAATGATTTCCACTCCGCTCGATCACGAACAGTGGCTAGAAGGCAAACAGATTAGGGCAACAACTCACTACGGGTAAACCATCCATGCGGCTGTGTACAGCGAGGTCGGCAAGACAGTTTCGGCTTTTTCACTACCATCGATCCACACCTACCTGTTTGCCCTTGGAACCGTGAATGGGTGAAATCCGGTGTGACATCACATTGCATTAGAAAAAAAGATGCACCAAGAAAAGTATACAACGCTAAGTTATTGTAAATTCCAAGACAAAATCTTGGAATCTTAAGCTTTTAACTCGTACGAAACGCGATACAAGTGGGTTACGACCCAATTTGAACTCGTGAAGCAGAATCACCAGTGGCAAATTTAGTGACTTTTTATAAAAACTGTGCAGGTAATTTATTGGTTTGAAGAATGCACTACGTATTATCACAAGCATATTACTAAAGTTTTGTGTTTTAACGGACTTTAATAATTCTCAGTCATAAGTTCTTTGTGGGCCCACTCAGATGTCTCAGCCTTGGTAGCCCACTCAGAGGTATTAGCCTAGGGGATTAAAGCTTTAATCCGGGCCTCTAACGAATAAAAACTGGGTAAATTGCAAAGGTTAACACAATACGGCAGCCCTTCTCTGGGACAGTGGCACACCCAAGATTTCGGTTAAACTTCTGCATTCGGCCCTCAAGTAGTTCAAGTGCGATGTGTATCGCCCCGCCGCATTTGTTTAAGTTGGAAATAATGGCTCTTGTGATTTAAACCACAGTTTTTTAGTTGAGAGGAGTTAATCCTCAGCTGTGTAGCCCTGCTGGGGAAGCGACACAGCTGAGAATGTAACACGGGAGCCGACAGTAAAAATACTTGCACAATAATGTCATCCAATACAATCGAACGAAAATTGCTATTGTTTAACGTGATACCTTCTTCTAAACCCCAAAAGTTACGGGAAAAACGAATACCAAAAAGTACTTCAAAAGAACTTACGGCTTCCTGCTACAAAACGCACCAGCTGAGCAACACGTAGCTAACACTTACTGGCCAGGATGAGCGCAAAATCAGCGGAGAGGACTGTCGTGCAGCCATGTTTGGAACTACTTAAGGTGGACGTTCAGTGATTTTGCTCCCAATACTTTCAATGAAAAAAATTTAGACTGTGTTTCATCAGCAAAGAAAGATTTCCCATACATCAAAATTGGCCTACTGATAAAAAACATCCTAACTTAGATTGTACAATCAGTGTTTTTTTACAAAATACTTTCCTATACTATATTAAAAATCAATAACTTTACTTTGATGTAGTTATGATACGTGTTTACAGGTGGCACCACTCTTCCTTACCACTACATGGGGGTAAAGCTATTGATTTTTAATATAGTTCAGGAAAGTTCTTTGCAAAAAATACTGATAATACAATCTAAGTCAGGATGGGTTTTTTTTTAATCAGTGGGCCAATTCTGATGCATAGGAAATCTTTCTTCGCTGAGGAAATATGGTCGAAATCTTTTCCATTGGAAGTATAGGGAGAAAAATCACTAGACATCCACCTTAAAAGGGCCAAGAAGACGTGAACAAACTATGGACAGTTGAAGCAACTTGGCACCCTGTTGAAGAATGAACTAAGTTAGGATGTTACTGTGGATAGTTGAAGCAACTTAGCACCATGATGAAGAATAAATCTAAGCTAGGATGTTATTGTTGATAGTCGAAGCAACTTGGCACCCTGTTGAAGAATGAATCTCAGGATGTTACTGTGGATAGTTGAAGCAACTTGGCACCCTGTTGAAGAATGAATCTAAGTTAGGATGTTACTGTGGATAGTTGAAGCAACTTGGCACCCTGTTGAAGAATGAATCTAAGTTAGGATGTTACTGTGGATAGTTGAAGCAACTTGGCACCTTGTTGAAGAATGAATTTAAGTTAGGATGCTACTGTGGATAGTTGAAGCAACTTGGCACCCTGTTGAAGAATGAATCTAAGTTAGGATGTTTTTTTATCAGTGGGCCAATTTTGATGTATGGGAAATCCTTCTTTGCTGTGGAAATAGGGTCGAAATTTTTTCCATTGGAAGTATAGGGAGAAAAATCACTAGACATCCACCTTAAACGGGCCAAGAAGATGTGAGCAAACTGCAGATAGCTGGAGCAACTTGGCACCCTGTTGTGAATGAATCTAAGTTAGGATGTTACTGTGGATAGTTGAAGCAACTTGGCACCCTGTTGAAGAATGAATCTAAGTTAGGATGTTTTTTATCAGTGGGCCAATTTTGATGTATGGAAAATCCTTCTTCGCTGTGGAAATAGGGTCGAAATTTTTTCCATTGGAAGTATAGAAAGAAAAATCACTAGACATCCACCTTAAACGGGCCAAGAAGATGTGAGCAAACTGCAGATAGCTGGAGCAACTTGGCACCCTGTTGTGAATGAATCTAAGTTAGGATGTTACTGTGGATGGTTGAAGCAATTTGGCACCCTGTTGAAGAATGAATCCAAGTTAGGATGTTTTTTATCAGTGGGCCAATTTTGATGTATGGGAAATCTTTCTTCGCTGTGGAAATAGGGTCGAAATTTTTTCTATTGGAAGTATAGGTAGAAAAATCACTAGACATCCACCTTAAGGTCCAAGAAGACGTGAACAATCTGTGGATAGTTGAAGCAACTTGGCATCCTGTTGAGAATGCATCTAAGGATGTTACTGTGGATAGTCGAAGAAACTTGGCACCCTGTTGAAGAATGAATCTAAGTTAGAATGTTTTTTATCTGTGGACCAATTTTAATGTATGGGAAATCTTTCTTCGCTGATGAAATAGGGTCGACATTTTTCCTCTTGAAAAAATCACTAAACGTCAACCTTGAATAGCCAAATACTGAAGGAGACCGAGGATTACTTTATTGGTGTGCCCCAAAATATTAAAGATACGATAAAGACACCCCGGAGAAAACGTCTAAAATATTGGGGAACGATTAAAATATATATATATCGCCCGTATTAAGTGCATTTCGAATTATTCGTAAAAATATATTTAAATCACATGAAAATATATTAAAAAAAAAAAAACAGCTGCCAATAACAGAAAATCGAGGGTCCAGGTGATACTCCCATTAATTACATCTCTGGGAGACCATAACAGAAAGTTTCTGTACTACACTTCCAACTTCGGCACACTCTCCGTTTATATTTTTATTTATTGTGATTACTGATTAGCCGATAGGTGACGGCACATCCGCTCTTTCCTTGGATCTCAGTAGGTTTTAATTCATAGCCCACTAGAAAGAACAGGCCCTGAAACGAACGGTCATATGACCAACTTAGAACGAATATTCAGTTTATTATTTGTAATAATTTATTATTTTTTACTACTGCAAGTAAATGATATTTATAAGTGCCACAGGTATAGTAATCTAAACCCTTCACAAAATGAATATTAACCCCACTTCCACTTTTTTCACAAAATTGGCACAAGAATAAAGCAGTTTTGACTGGAAAACACAATGCAATAAGGTTTTTTAAGAAAGTTTAATCACAAGAATAATCACTGTATTCACTTTCAGTAAAAACTTGGGAAAATATAGCAAAATTGATACCATTTTGTCACATGTCAATGGTTCGTTTCAGGGCCTCCTCTTTCCAGTTTCCAGTGGGCTATGGTCTTGATTCTAGTGTGTTTTTTACTGTACTGTAAGATATGGAATTGGAAGTGATTCTTCGATGAAATTGGAGACGGCAGGAGCCTGTGTGAGTCGGGGGAGTGAGTGTTTTGGTTCTGTCTCTGCTCTTTCTCTTTTGATGTGGTATGAAGGGAGGGTGTTCTGTATTTGCTGTTTGTGGTGTGCCGGTCCCGTGTGGAAGTAGGCCGGGGAGGCACCTGCCATGGGTCGTGTGAGTGCCTTGGTGCACCCGTCGGATCGGTGTCCTCTCTGACAGTCTTCCGTCCGGGTCGCTGTCACTTGGTCACCTCTGAAAGGGACATTTGTCCGCCTACATGGACGTTCCGGGTGACCTCGCCGGCTCTTTGTGTGCGGGTCCTTTCGAGTTCTTCGGAGGATCTGCATGACTCGGAAGTTTGTCTGGTGTTGCTTGTTGGGCCGTGGTGGGAGTGTGTGTAAACATCAGTGAACCATGTCTATATTATAGGTGTTTATTTTGGGCGTGGTGAAGATGTGTTGCAACAAAGTTCGTATATGGGGGAGGGGACGTCGTGCGAGAGCACATTAGGGCGCTCCTTCTCCCAGCCCCCATGATTTGGGGGTCTTATACGAAGACAAATTGGTAGTGATTAGTGATTTATTTCGTGCTGTGAAATCCAAGGATTGCCGCCTATATCATGACGTTCGGAGGGTCACCCAATGACTCAGGGATACGTCTTATCGTTTCGGGTGTCGCAAAATGCACGTTTCAGGGAACTATGAGCTGTGTTCCCGTATGCTTTGCTTGCCGGAACAAACAGAAGAAAAACAATGCCTAAGGAGCTTTGTTAGGGATTAGGACCACCTGACCACTTACCTAGAGCAACTTTTTAAGGCATATCACAACAAAAAAATCGCACATATGCCAAAAAATGTCTTGGCTAAAATTATTGGCCGGGCGGTTCCGCTGCCACTGAATGGTACCATGCTGCTCATATTCCTCTTGATATGGTGATGGTTCTAGTGTACTGTTTCGCCAAACGATTCTCCTACGATGAGGCAATCGAAGTCAGGGGCGTAGCAATCCAAAATTATTGGAGGGGGATCAAGAAGTTTCATGCTCAAACATAAAATCAATTAATAATTAAGCGTTGATTATCAATAATTCATTATTTAGAATAATTATATAAACTAATTAATAAATTAAAAGTTTCATTGATAATTAAAATACTGATTTACAAAGTTTTGGTGCAATGGCTTATGTAATGTGGAGGGCTATATATTTATTAAATGAGGTTAATGTAAAATAGACTACTTTTCTCTCAGTATTCAATTTTTCGATTGCCGCCCTGGTGGCGCAGTGGTCTAAGCGATGGCCTCTGATCATTCTTCCGAAAGGGGTCCGGGTTCGAATCCCGGTGAGGCATGGATGTTGTGTTTGTTTTACGGCACTGGCTCTCTCCCTTCCCTGGAACTAGTGACCCTAAATTAGGGACGGGCGACTGCTCATAGCCCATTGAGTTGCTCACGGTGGTCGTTAAACCTCAAAAAAAAAAAAAAAAAAAAAATTTCGATTCCCGTTCCAGGACGATTAAATTTTCTGTAAGTATGTTACATGGAAAGAACAGCTTGATTTATGCCTATATTAATTATTCCATACGTTTCCAACTTGATATAACTTGATAAAAAATCATGTGATTCGGCGTTCAAGAGAGAAATGGGCCTTGATATCAAATGGGCGAGGCTTGAGCCCCTCCCTTTCCTACGCCAATGGGTGAAGTTACTTACGATGTATACTGAGACAGTTCGCGACTGGTATCAGTGTTATAGACAACTAAGTTGCGTCCATTCAAAAGCAAACTAATAGAGGAAAATTAAAAATTCATTTGACTGACCATATTCTGGAATATTTACTCCGACGGAATTGTCGTCTATCGGAGCACTGCTTTCAGGTGCTGATTCGCATTATCAGATCTTCCTTGGCTTATAATCAATTGATTTTAAATGTGCGTAATCAATTCATTTATTCTGCCACACAGTCATTTTTCCGTTTATGAGGTAACAAAACTTTTCTTATAATAAATGTTTTGGATTAAGGACACAATTAGCATTCATCCCAGTTATACTATTCACAAAACGCGATTAATACACAACTCAGGCAAAGTTTCTTTTCACGGGGCCAATAGATGGCAGCACGCTTGCGCTGATATGTAAATCTCGGCGAGCGGGCCGCATTTGGAAGCATTATGCATTACCGATTCCTAATCGGTGTGCGACAGATATCACGTTGTGCCACAAAATAATCCGCAGGTGGTCTCAAGGCTGGATAACTAACTACCAGACTCGAAAAACAATAAGAATTTGCACAGGCAAACACTAAAAGAGTGAGATAAGAAACTGGCCAGCTTACATTTCTACCTAGAACAAAAACAGCGTATCCTATGTACTACTACAGCAATTGCAATAAAAACAAGAAAGCCAAAAAGAATTTCTGGGAGTTTCTGAATTTGAAAATTAATTTTCACACACACATACAAAATTTATTTTCAAATACATATATTAAATTTTTCATGTCACATTTTATTTGCACCTGAAATTTTTCTATTTAATACCCATTTTTCAAATACTGTACACAAGTATATGGATCTATCTACCCTTTTTTTTTATTTAAATACGGCATTTCGTCAGATGAGAAGTTTTTCTCCCCACGAAGAAAATTTTTTCATTTGTAAAACATTTTTACATGTGTAAGACATATTAAAAAAAAGTTATTTGCATTACTAGCTTGTATTCATGCAGATTACACACTGAGGACGTTCTTAACAGTGCACGTGAAACCGAAATTCAAGTACGTGTCATCATAATTTCTGGACTTGTTCCTTCTCGCCTGTTTAGAACTACTGGCAATTATTTCTACACCACGTTTTTCACTTAAAAACTTCTCCATTATGATAAACCAACACACACTCACATAGAAGTAACTATGCTCACAGTTATTAAAACACAACAGCTCAGTTCTAACTAATGTTTATACACGCTACAAATGTATCGAATAAAGCCTGCGTAGTAAACTAAGCGTCCAACAATGCGGCGGCAGAACGTTACCTGGCTGGCTCAGTCCATTTTCAGACTGCAGGGGAGCTAAAGTCGCACGACATCACGCCAAGTTTTTAAAGAGCATTACAGTCCAAAACTCAGATGAAGGGAGCCCTTTCACAACAAGAAACATGATGTGTTTCCTTATTTCTTTAACATTCTTTCTTACATTTAATTCTTTAAAATATCTGCACTTCTTGAAAATTTGCATGTTGCGTTTCACTATAAATTATAGAGAGAGAGAGATTTCCTATCTGAGGTTGAGAGACCCGAACCCTCAGCGCTCTGCGCCTTTTGTCAGGTGAAAAAGAGGAATATTAGATATTTGGGAACAGATTTCCCTGATAGAATAGTACGAAAGAAAAGTATGAAAATATTAGAGGAGAGGGAGTAGACGGTTACCCATTAAGAAGTGAAGTTGTAAGCTGCCCTACATAGTTACCTGTAACAACAAGCCATTTCAAGTTATATTTCTCTCCGCAGAAAAATGCCCGGTACACCTGTGCCACAGAAGAGTACAGGGGGAAAGGAAGGAAAGGACACGGGAAAGGGGAACCTGAAAAAAAAAAAAAACATCACACAGAAAAGATTTTTCCCCATTGGTTTACAGGATTTTTTCACAGGTTTACTTTTGTTGATTCTTGACAGGCATGTCAGAGTAACCATAGCTGAGGTGGTGTGATCACAATGTTACACCGATCGAGGTTTAAGATACTCATTTTGAGTAAACAACCGAGAAATAAAAAAAAAGGCCACAACCAGGGTTTTTTTATTCCTTATTTAGGAAGCCGGTAGTTTATGGGCCAATCATTCATCATTTTTTTTTCCTTCGCTACTTGCCTGCTTGTTGCACAATTATGTGCAACAGCGGAAAAAAATTTAGTCCTGTTTTGTTTAATTATTATTATTATTTATTTTTTTTTTTCAGAACTGATGCGTAAAAAGGTGTCTTTTGTGCAACATTTTGCTCGGCCCCTAAAAGAGCCGTTGTTTTTTGTTTTTTTTTCGTTTATTGTTGGTTTTTTTGTTTGTTTTTTTAATCAGGATACAACAATAACAAATTTTAATATAAAAGACAAGACCAACAACACCATGTTTGGTTAGGAGCAGAATATTTAGTACAAAAAAGATAAGTCTTTTATGCAACATTTTGCTCGGCTCTTAAAAAAGCCGTTTTTTATTTTTATTTTTTGTTTTGTTTTTTTTAATCAGGAAAAAACAACAACAAATTTTAATATACAAGACAAGATCAACAACACCTTGTTTTTTAGGGGCAGAGATATTTAGTACAAAAAAGATAAATCTTTTATGCAACATTTTGCTCGACCCCTATAAATTATAAGTTTTAGTTTTTCCTTATATAGTCGCGATGCCCCGGACCACACAGATTGGGAACCTCTGAGCTAACTTTTAGATTTGACCCTGTTTTGCTTTTGTGGCGTTACCTCTTAGCTTCCGATGCCTTACGAGCGGTAACGAGAATTCTCTTATGATATTCGTGGCTTGCGACAATTTTCTGACTTTCTTATCGTTATATTGTGTGCTGTATTCCCACCCCTATGGAGTAAGTGCATCTCGTGGATAATAACTGGCGCCTAAAGTTAGTAATGTGATTGTTTTTGTTATGAGAAACTGATTTGCGAAAGTAGCAATGAGCGATACCGCAGAGGAGAATCATTTCAGTGGTACCGATGTCGCTGCCATCTTAAAGAAATTCATATCATCGGTAAGAGGCGCATGTACCGTGCAGGATGAGCCCGTGATATAACTCCATCATGCCACCCAATGCTCGAAATGGAAATTTTAAAGTGCCGGAATGTTCCTATTTAGCTAAAATTCATCCAAAAAAAATACTTTCGCCAGAAAATGTCAAAAAAAAAAAAAAAAAGTACAAAAAAATCCCTGTAGGAAAACTCCTTTGTGTGAAAATGTAATTGATAATTACGCGGAAAACTATTGCACTATAAATCAGAAACGATGGCGGCCAATTTCAGTTGGTTGGTTTGTGTATCCAGAGGAAAAAACAGTACTAAGCTACACCAAGTACTGTTTTCTATTTGTGTGTGTGTTTTTTTATTGAAGGTTTAACGACCACCGTCAGCAACTCAATGGGCTATAAGCAGTGGGCCGTCCCTAATTTAGGGTTACTTACTTCAGGGAAGCAAAAGAACCTGTGCCGTAAGACAAACACAACATTCATGCCTCGCCGGGATTCGAACCCGGACCCTTCTCGTAGTCAGTGCTTAGACCACTGCGCCATCGGGGCGGCTACTGAGGTTCGACTTGTTTATAACGAGAAGTCTCTCCCTGGGACCAACTGATTAACGAGACTTCCGAGCCTCGGCTAATCATTAGTGATTCATTTAGACTTGAACTCAGAACTTGAAGGTCCCGAGCCAAAAAGGCAGCCCCCTTCCAATAGGGATTTTCATGAAGTAGAAAGTCGGACAATCAGAATGAATATTCAGTCCTAAATTAATAGCAATATCACCACCCTCAAAATTAATAAATAAATAAATCCGAAGTGCAAACAGTGTATTTGTGTTTAATCTATTATTCCCAATTCTTCACTCTATGAAAAAGCTCTTCAAATTGAATGTGTTAAATTAATGATACAATATAAGTTAGACATCTTTAGTGGGATGATTTGGGTCCTAGGCAAGATGTCATGATGCGCTATAAAGCTATCCTTTAAAGGAATGCTTCATTTCTATCCTTTAAAGGATTGAACTTACAGCTGAAGTGTACACCACGCCCTTATCCTTTACGGCTCCCACACAGCTATATATTTCTCAAGGGCACGAAGCACATAAGATTTCTATGTTGAAGAATGCGCACTCGTAAGTCAGGGACCAAAAGAAAATCCATTTCTGCAGTTCGCACTAAGTTAGTGCCGGTATATAAATTCTGGGTAAAAAAAAGGTATCGATATGAAATACTAAGGAAAAAGAAGTGCCGGTACGCCATACCGGCCCATTTCGAGCTCTGATACAGCCAAAGAAAGTCGTTGGTTCGGATGGTCATCCTCGTGGCATGGCTAATGTGGCGCCTAGCGTACCGCTAGGCAGAACTGGTTTAAGGATATGCGGGGCCCTTAGCCATCACTAACAGCGGGGCTCCTCTCCAGCGATATATATTTTGCAACTCCCTCGGGGAGAGGGAAAAATGACGGAATGCCGGTAACCTTGGGTATATACGAAGGGGAAATGGTAGTATTTCATAATTTTTTATTATCCTGAAATTAATTAAGCTACTTCCTAAGCTAAGCAACAACAAGAAACGAATCAATCCGTCTAAGAGCAGTGCGCTGTTGTGTTTTGGATCTCTCCAAGGAGTACCGAAACTCGTTATGTTTCAAGAGACAATCCCCTGGGCTACCTCCACTAAGTTCCTAGGGCTCTAACAAGATTGTCGACTTTCGTGGAAGGCGAACACCAGCTACCACACGAGTAAAGCAGACAATGCCTTGGGCAGCTAGCTCCACTACTCCACCGGAGAAGCTTCCTTACAACACGGCACAAAGTACTGCTGTACAAGATGGTCGTCAGGCCGGTGCTTACCTACGCCTCCTCCATCTGGATTGGTGTTAGTAGGAATCAGCGAGACAGAATCGAGAGGGTGCAGAGCCGAGTACTTCGAAGGATCACTGGGCTCCCCCTTGGACCCCACTTCGAAACCTGAGGAACAGACCTGGAATCGAGAAGGTACATGAGTTTTCCACCAGACTCTCCAAGAAGTTCTCCAAGAAAGCGGAAACCCACCCAAATGGATTTGTTAGGGGCGCGGTTGATTACAATCCCAGAGAACTCCTTAGGTAACCCAGAACTAAGGTGGCGATCGTTGACCCCCTTTGACAAAAGAGAGTAAGTATGATAACACGGCAAGTGTTAGTCAAATCACCACTCTCTTCCTTTTCATTGGCATGGAGATGGTGAAAATGGATTCTGCTCGGGCATTTGGATTTGATCTCGCTGAGTTTCAGTCACTCCCTGGTGCGTCGGCGACTGGGTGGCGTTGTTCTCTGTGATGTTGTGCGGTGCTTGGTCATCACCCCCTAATAGCTTAGCAGGCCCGCGCACCGATTTGTGACGTCACTAGAGTAGTCCGTAGTCGCGGAGAGGAGCATTACGGCGATGTGCGAACGAACGCGTCTTTACGTACACCAACTAACCAGGTCGTGCGTTCTTTTAGAGTTTCACTGCATTTAAATAAGAACTTGTGTGTTAGTTTTCAAATAACTGCAGAGTTAACAAGTTTGTTTAATAATCTTTTAAAATACAGAAGAAAAAGAAATTACAGCGTAAAATTTAGCGTAGCAATAATTTCGACTGGAAAGGGTAAGCAACACAGATTCGTCAACTTAATGAAAGCATCCCTGTCATTTCACTGGAAGTGATAAACCATTCCTATAATCGAAATTATAAACTGTTGTCGTAGTTTCACTTGAAGTTATAGTGTCTTTATAGTTAGCCGAACGATTCCTGTACTTGTGAACAAATCGTTCTTGTACTTGAAAAGATTAGTTTGAGGGTCCATTACGAAGTATCGCCGTCGTTTCAAAAGATGTCGATTGACATATTTAAGGAATCAGATTTTTCATTCATTGCAAACTTATGACTATGAAAATTTTAGTAATGAAATAATTCCTTTAGTGAAAATGTATTTTATATGCCATCCGTGATCACTAATATATAAAAAAAGGTCAAGAAAAAACTGAATTTTTTTCTGTGTTTTTAATTATTACCAAAGGCTCAATAAAACACGTTTTAACATACATACAGTGAATTGCTGCTTGATCCACTGATTGCATCAAATAAATTAAGATTTCAAGAAAATTATGCCATTGCTACATTATTAAACGTACAATAATGACATAACAAGTTTTCCTAATTTTAGTACCATCTAGTTACGTGTTTGGACAACTTCATTTTGATAAGCAAATATAAAGTTTATAATTTTTGTCTTCCAGAGCACTATTTCAAAAAAGTTACCTTGTCAATGTATTAAGTATATTAGTAGCATTAAGCAAAACTATTTGGATCCACAATATAAGCATTTCTTTTTATCTGGAAAAATACAAGTAACTTATTGGCAGAAATTTCCTGAAATTTGATTTTCAAAAATATTCAGCAAAACTGCCAATGTACATATAATTATGGTTGTGTAGTTCTTTGTGTATCACAAGCACAATTTGATTATGTGTCCGTTAGCTGTTCCTTGAAGAATTTCAAAGACACGTTTCTAAGAAAATCTGAAATTTGTTCCAATAATTTCTTAAAGTATTTTTTCAGATAATTATTATATTTTTGAGAACCTGACAAATGCACGTGCAGTTATTGTACTGAATAAATCTAAGCGATTGTTTTGGTACTATAGGATGTATTTTTAAAGATGTACATGTTTCATTATAAATTGACTAACTTGATGTACCATTTTCTCAGAAACTATAAAAAGCAATGGTATAAAATTTTGCACACATGTTTTGTCATTGCTAAAGCTATTGAAAAAGATTGTTTTTCCTTTTTTTATGATCTTGGTTTCAAAATAAATTCTATGAAGGATTGAAAAGTTTTTTCCCATACAAAAATTGACACCCACCCTCACGTTTGGAAGCACACTTTCCAGTAGTTATCGGATAATATGAGATATATTAGTTCCAGTTATTATTGCTGTAGCTTGTGAAGACACAGTGCAGGAAGTCTGGAAACAGATCAGTCTAGATAAATGAATAAAAAGTTGATCTCTCATTTTAAGCAAATGTTTTCAAATAAAAAAAAAAAAAAAGCGAGTATGTATTTCTACTTGTATTTTAAAAATCTTGTTTGTTTAGAACATAGTTTTCACAATATGTGGATTCATGTAGATCCACGTACTTTTCTTTCTCTTAAAAATAACAATATCCGAGGCTTAAAAATACCATGCCCGAGGTGCCCAGAGCATGTAAATCATTCGTCTGGGCAGGTAAATAAAAAATCTAATTGCCTGCGCATGGCAATTAAATTTTAAAGTAAAAAAGTTTGGTAATAAAATTTCCTACTACACAAGAAAAAAAAGATAGTCATCACATGTTGTGTTTCATGTCATTGATAATTAATGGAAGTTGTATTATTGTTACGAAGTACCAAAGAAAGAGCAATATCACATCTTTAATTATGTTATGCTCTACGCCGAGAAATCGGAAACCTAGTTTTGCTCCAAATTTTGTTTATAATCAACAACAGTATGCATGCCTCTGATGTAACTGACCTCTCATGTTTAGTGACAAAGGGAGAAAACTTTAACAAAAGGAACATGGCAGAATCACTAAATTTCCGAAACACCAGTTTCATCATCGTACCATTTCATACGAATTTTAGCATCAGCATCTTAAAAATTGATATACACACGTTTGTGCATTGAACATTTGTAATACAGACCCTTAAAATGGAAGTGCAAACATGTTAAAACAGTTCATATTTTTAACTTAAAAAAAATAGGGTTCTGGTTTGTTATCTTAAAAGATACATTTTCCTGCGCATCCAGCTTTTACTCCTGGGCAAGTAAATAATTTCTTGCCCAGGTAGTACTGATATATTTCAGCTAACTTTTCAGAAATTGAATGGTTTTGATAAATTCCCATCCTACCACAGATAGAGCATACACACTGCTCACGAGAGTTCTTCAATGTGTTGGTTTGTAGAAAAATGCTTCAAAATCTTTAAACATACATTTTAAAGGCAAACTTACTCCTGAACTATGTGTGAACTTCTGTTTTTGTGCATTCATATCTAATTTTTGCTGTCTATACTTGATTCAGTGTTTGTGTTCTTTTAGTAATAAATATTAAAAATGATAATTCAATGCAATTCTCTATGTCTGCAAACACAAAAGATGTATTTCAAATGGCAACAAGGCCTTAGCATTTATATAAAGGACATAGGCATGTTAGATGTGTACATGACATACATATATTTCGTATAGGATATAAGTATTTTACAAGCATTTGTGCCCAGAAATAGAGACCCCAAAAAGTTAATCTGGCGCTGCCTTAACACTTAAACAACTAAGTACGAATGTATCAACATATTACTCTTGGGATCAAAAACATGAAACCCTTATTATTCTGTGTCCATAATAAAGTTTAAAATCCCTTCCTAAACATACATATTTACTTTGAACTTATTTGATACGTTGACAAAAACATGTTATGGGTTACTATAACAACACAAGTAATCTATTCTTTCCATTACAAACATAAATTTCATTTTTCAAAAATCTTTTCAGTGCTTTGACTTCCCGCTGTGAGATGCATTAGATTATAAAATTAGCCAAATTTAAATTTTCTAGTTCAAAATTTTTATTTTACGAGTAGTTTAAAATAAGGTTAATAAAAGGTTTCCACGTACCTTAGAGTTGAAAATTTTCACGCTTTATTGCTGTAATCCATTTTGAGAACCTCCCCATTAGTAGGGAATTTGAATACTTTTAATATTCCTCTATGAAAATAAATTTAGTTGACAATTTGACAACAACAACCACGCACATCCGTAGTCACGCTTACACAGAGTGAGCAAGCTCATGCATGCTCGACCACCCACCACGGACATCAGCCTACTCTCCCCTACGTCACGCAGCTTCCGGCGTTCGGTGCGCGGGCCTTCTAAGCTATTAGGGGGTGATGCATCAGCGTACTCTCCCCTACGTCACGCAGCTTCCGGCGTTCGGTGCGCGGGCCTTCTAAGCTATTAGGGGGTGATGGCTTGGTCCCTTCCCCCTGATGTCACGGTTCACAGTTTGAAAGATATATCACCCTCTCCTTTCACTCGATTTTTCTATTTGTCTTTCCTATTGAGTTCACTTACTCAGATCTCCTAGCTTCCTATTTCTAACGGTAGTTTTAGACGTGGGGTCAGACACTCCCTTCCTAAAACTTCTTAAATATCGTATCGTAACAAGAAATGACCCTAGAAATTGTCAGTTGAGTACACTTTTTATTAAACTTCAGTTAGTTAAATGTTTCAGATGAAGGGTTTACCAGACTTCGCAACCGAAAACTCATCAATTATGCTCCACGTGTTCATTTCTCTCAGTACCTCATGCTCACTACTCATCAAAGAGAGGTAGTTCAGTTTTGTTTGGCCCATACTGGCTCTTCGTTCTTGATTCGTTCAAAGACATTGAACGAATCAAGAACAAAGTATTTCCGTCATACTTTGAAAGCCGCCATTATAGGAAGTAACAAGTGTGTTGATGTGTTTCCGCGAGTATTTCTGTTCTAAATCTTTAAGATTTAAATGTATGTGACACGAAACGGTAAATGTGTAGATTAACGTCCTAAATTATTTCGAAACGGTAAATGTGCAGATTAGCGCCCTAAATTATTTCGTCGGAAAAATTTTAGTTACTGGAAAAAGTGCGACGTACAGATTTTAGAGTATGGAAATTAATGGCAAATGGTGCAGAAATTTCACATTTTAAATGTCTTTTAAAGAGTTTTATCGTAATATTTACGCTCAAGTGCGATGCTGTGAAGAGACGTTGCGGTAGGCCTAACGAATCGCTACGGCGACGATGTGAATCTTCGCTCCGTTGAAAGGATGATTCGCTGTGGCCTGTAATTCACGCGCGGACGACTACAAGTGCAACCGCTTACGTTCTTGCCAGGAGAGCGAACCATGTTGTACTCATACACTAGAAAATATAGTTCGCTCATGTTTTGTCATTGTTTCCAAAGCACATGTTGAGAAATTTTTCGTTCTTTCGCATATGATCCCTGATTCTAAATAGAAAGAACGACTATGCATTTCGATGTTGTACAAAAAACTGGGGAAGTATAACTTTCGATTTTGCTTTCAAGGGCTTCTATCCGTAGCTGATTTGCTGGGCCACTGTACTTTTGGTTCTCCTCTTGACACCATCTTCGCAGGTCACTTTCTATTTCAGTGATACGTATGTTTTGCAAAGCAAAGAGGTTTTATCCGGTTTTTCCTGCCAACAACGTACAGGATACAACAACAAAAGAAGGGGGGGGATAATGTGGACCTATTTTCTGTAACGTAGCAGTACAACATTTATCGCTTTCCTGCCAGCGACGTAACCGCTTTTGATAACGAGGAACAGTACACCAATCAGTGGCGAAGCGTCAATGGAAGCATTGCTTCCCTTTCGTCCATGCGCTTTCTTTTGCGTGAATTAAAAATATGTAGCATTAAAGTAAAATAAAAATATCACACCAACATAACGCAGTGGGCATTTTTTCAGTAACTTATATTTTTAAGAAAGCAAATTCATATTTGTATGTTTACGAAAACAAGAACAAAGTCGCTCGTTGGAAGCAACGCAGATAACGCATCCAGCTGAACCTCAGTAACACGACATGCCCACCCGCAGAGTGGCCAGTAATGCTATGCTAAGCATAGAGCGTCTGGAAGCATTCTCCCAAACGCTTCCACGACGCCGAAGGCAGAACCACACAAGAGAGTTTGAAGGATAAAGCCACTAATTGGAGCATGCGCTCTTTCCAAACGTTCAGTCAGACTCAGCAGAGGACTCCCGTAACAAGAGTTTGAAGTTGCAATTTGTCAAAAGTTTTCTGTGTTAGTGTAATTAGTTGATTCAGTTCCATTATTGGTTTATGGTTTGAACTTTCAGTAGTTTTATGACGCACGTTCTTTAGCGATGACATGTCATTATTTCAGGAATATAAAAGTAAGCGTTACTTTTATTAGTGTGGCTATTTGTTTCTGTGACTCTTCTGAGGAATGTAAGCGCTATGGAAGCAATGGACTCTGGCACATCTACAGTACACGGCCACGTGAACTCCCAAAACTCCGAAGACTGCATTCTAGAAAAAATACTTTCTCTGTCTTTTGGATGATTTTCATAATCATATAAAATCACATTTATATAAATGTGATTTTAAATGATAATTTATATGTAATTTTATATATAAATCATATAAAATCACATTTATAAATAAAAAAAATTATCTCGCACTCCCTCTCTCTAAGAGCCCGAGCCGGGTACGGGTTCTGCTCTGACAGAAGCAACCCCCAATTCTTTCCCTTTCAACATTTTCACTGAATATTTTTTTTTTTTTATAAATCTTTGCATTTGAACTTTTAAATAGCCATTTCCTTTTGGTGGTACCACGCATGGTCGCGTTTTTGGGGGGATGTCTTGCAATGCTTTCTGCCATGCCGTATTGTCAACGTAGCATGTAAACTGCGCGTCACTTGCTGATTTTAATTATTATAAATTTTGATATCACTTTTGCCATCTATTTATCGCATATTAACTGCATTGCTTCCCTTACTTACAAAGTCACGCTTTGCCACTGACACCAATTAAGTAGTAAATAGTAACACTATACTAGTGATCCCATTTATTGGCGTAGGAAATAAACACATAGGCGTTTCCAAGCTTTTGATGTGCGAAAGCTTGGAAACGCTTATGTGTTTATTTCCTACGCCAATAAATGGGATCACTAGTGTAGTGTTACTATTTACTACGTAAAAACTTTCTGTTGTGCTCTTCCGCTTGTCATTTCGGTACAGCATCGAACGGACCTTGTCTTCGAATACCATTCACTGGAAACAGAAAGAAAGGGACGTCATATTGTGCTGAAGCACGACGACCTCTCTCCCATTACGAACTTTTGTTGCCCAGCAACACCAACATGCTTGTTTCCCCGCTCCCATGTATGAACATGGGATCGGTTCCACCGGTGTTTCACACACGCCCCGATACACACACCACGGTTCCACAAGCAAGGACACTCACACCCCCGACGCAACACCATACAAACCGACGGCGGAGTCTCCTAGAACGACGGAGAGACAAGGCCCTTCGAAACGTTCATGTAGGAGGAAATTTCTCCTTCGGAGGAGACCCCGTGACATAGTCACCCGACGGATGACAACATCAGAGGAGGCAACGGCGGAGAGCAACAGGCATCTCCAAAAACGAGGAAGCCTCCCCTAAAGCCCCGACGCAACACCATACATACCGACGGCGGAGTCTCCTAGAACGACGAAGGGACAAGGCCCTTCGAAACGTTCATGTAGTAGGAAGTTCCTCCTTCGGAGGAGACCCAGTGACATAATCACCCAATGGATGACAACATCAGAGGAGGCAACGGCGGAGAGCAACAGGCATCTCCAAAAACGAAGAAGCCTCCCCCTAAAGACACACACACAGAACCGGCACACGCCAGACACACACCAGACAACAACAAAAAAACTCCCCAAGGCATCCGCCCCACACAAAAAAACAAAAAAAAACACACATACACACACAAATAAATAAAACACTCTCGCAAGCAACACCCCCGAAGCACAGCGCACCGAACGCGGAAACCGGGGGTCCGGAAACCAAAGCTGGATCCAAACCGCAAAGCAGAAGTGGCTGAAACGAAACAAAAGCACCGAATCGACCGATCGGGGGTCCAGAAAACGGCGTCTCCGGAGCCCCTCACGCTCGATCCGAGAAGTTAGTAGAACACACAAACCATGTATCAACGAAACAAAACATTAACCAAAAATTCAAAAGGATCCGGTAATGCAGGATTGCAAGCCGAAACAAGGGGGTGGGAGAGGGTTAAGTTCTCCAGTGGAAGAAGTACTTTTCCCTAGTACCGGTAACAATCCGAGGCCAGAAGACCCACCGATACCTGAAGGCACGGTCCGAAAGGGAGTGGGCGTCAAGTTCAACCCTGTTCGGGATCTCGCACTTGACCTGCCAGGCAACTTTCATAGGGCTGAATCCCACATTACCGTGATTACAATAAAGAACTCTGTTCCTCTCTCTCCAGATTTTGTACGTCGTCTCCGTAATGATGAGTCTCCAGACATCCCTTCCCGCTTTGGGACCGGGATACTGGTAGAAAACATGCTGAGGCATAAACTGTTGAGGGCGGCCGGCCCAATCCCAGACCAACCGCCAAACCTGCACAGCCATAGGGCAACTAAAAAACAAGTGGTGTCTATCTTCGATAAGATTGCAGGAAAGACACCTGTCAGTGACAGCACCACCCCACCTGCACTGCCGTTTCCTCGTAGGAAGGACATCATGCACCAAACGTAACTTAAAGTCCCGTTTTTTGCAATCAACCCCAGCAGCATGGACACACATCCACGCCTCCCTCTTATCGAAGTTAACAACATTGAACTCAATGATCTTCTCCCTGGGTCTAGGAAGGATATGAAAGTACATCTGCTTCAAGTTATTCCCGTTCCGGTTGGCCTCCGCAAGGGCCTGAAGGTGCCCACCAAGCTTGTAACACTTATGGGTAGTTTCCCTGCGGGGCCCGAAAAAACGATAGCCAGGCAAGAACTTGTCCGCGGATAAACCAGTCAAAAAAGACACAAAGTTCTTACACGGATGAGAGGAGTTAAGAGCCCCTTTAGTACTACGAAACTGGAGTGCGCTGAACCAAGAGGAAAGGTGTTTAACCTCTAAACCGCCTTCCTCCCTAGGACAAAAAAGGGCGGCTCTGGCTATCGCCTCAACGGCCTTACCAGCCCAGATGAAGGCAAAAATCTCCCTCTCCAATAACCTCAAAAGACTCCGAGGGGGTGACTCAAGCTCTCCGGCAAAAGCACACTTTGACACCAAGAGGGCATTGGCCAACTTAGCACGATTAGTCATTGAAATATGAAGCTTCTGCCACCTATCCCTTTCTTTCTGCACGTTAGAGAGCATGTCCCTCCAAGTTTTCTTATGAACACCGTCTCTATCGAAAAGGATACCCAGTATCCTGACGGGTCCATCGGTCACCTCCAGCCCATGAACGGCAGTGCAATCCCATCTTCCCCAGAGCACCAGACTGGACTTATCATCATTCAGCTTAGCACCGGTGGCCCCACAGTACCCCGCGAAGACCTCCCGGACCTTAGTCAGACTTCCTTCCGAGTCCACAAAGAAGGTGACATCATCAGCATACGCCAGGTACTTCGTGGAGTACGCACAACCAGGCACAGGAACCCCTTTGATGTTCGGGTGCGCCAGAACCTTCCTCAGCATGGTCTCGATGACCAAAACAAACAACAATGGAGAGAGAGGGCAGCCTTGTCTCACTCCTCTTCCAACCTCAAAGAGGGGAGAAAGGCGGCCAGAAACAATAACTCTCCCTTTGAGGTCTCTATACAACGAGTCCACAGCCCTTCGGAATATTTCACCAAAGCCGTGAGCTTCCAGCAACTTCCTGATAAAATCGTGGGAGACCCAATCAAAGGCTTTGCTTTGATCCGCAGAAAACATTCCCAGCTTAAGATCTCTTTCGGTAACGTAAGTGACCAAGTCTCTTACGCACCTGATGTTGTGAAACATTTGTCTCCCACGTATACTGCAGGTCTGACCAACACCAACCAGCTTCTCCGCAACCCGCAATAGCCTAGCATTGATGATTTTTGCCATGATCTTGTAATCAATTGTAGACATAGACACTGGTCTCCACCCACCAAGATCCCTGGCAGGATTCTCCGGGGTCTTACAAAGCAGAGTAACAATACTGGTTCTCATAGTTTCAGTCATGATTCCTCTATTCACAATGTGGTTGTAAATTCTACAAAGCCACGGAGCCAGAATATTGGAAAATTTCTTATAGAACTCGGCCGGCAAGCCATCAATACCAGGAGACTTGTTGAGCTTGAGATCCAGGATCGCAGTCTTGACCTCATTATCATTAAACTCCCTTTCCACGAGATTCCTATCCTCCTGCGCAAGAACCGGCGTGCCTTCCAACCAGGCATCCATAACCTCAGAGGCCACAGCTTCCTTGCTGAACAACTCACCGTAATAGTCCGCGGCGGCCTTCAGAATGACGGGGAGATCCCTGACTTCCCTGTTGTCGATATCAAGACATTGGAGGTTCTCCCTAACTCTCTCAGCCTCCATCTTCCTGAAAATGTAGTTTATGTCACTCTCCTGCCGGAGCACTTCGAGGGAGCCGGTCAATTTGACCGCCGAGTCCTCTTCCTTAAAAAAATGACTGATCCTACTTCTAACGTTATTAATCATAGAGGAATTACAACCTCCTTCCTCTCCACGAATCGCCGCATTCAGGATATTCATTAAAATCATGTGACGATTCCTCCTTTCCATGGCAGCCAGCCAACCTTTCTTCATAAGGTAATCCTTAATCTCATTTTTAACCCTCTCCCACACGCCGCACTCATCGTCCGTAATCGTGGCTATCCCAGCGTTCAAAATAGAACGAAGGTGCACCAGCGTTTCTTCGTCTTCTAACATGGAGACGTTCATTCGCCAGGGGTAGCACCCCTCTCTCTCGGAACCGGGACACAGACATTCATCATGACGGCCGAGTGGTCAGAAATGTACCTCAGAGGGGAGTTAGGGCTGAAAATTTCAACTTTGTCAATCCAATCAATCTTGGAGACAAGAAACATATCAATGCGGGACGCACTGGTTCCTCTGTGCCAGGTGTAGCCTGGCTCTCTAGGGTTAAGAGTTCTCCAGACATCGTAAAGACCCTGAGTGTCCAGGATAGCTTTAATCACGTTCTCATAGGCTTCAGACCACCTACCATTGCCCGCCCTATCAAGGTGACTATCGATGACGGCATTAAAGTCTCCGCCGACAATCAAGACGTCCTCCGAACTCCTAAAGAAAAACGGGAGCTGGTTGTAGAACGACCGTTGCATGTTTCCCTGGTTCGGAGCGTAAACACAAACAAGCTTCATGGACATACTACCACTGTGAACGGTCAGAGCAATCAGCCGACCCTCCCCGTCTGTTTGAAATTGTGAAATATATCTCTCAAACTTCTCTTTAAAAATAATGGCAACACCCGTGTAGCCGGTACTGCCTAAAGAGTACTTTAACCTGAGCCCGGAATTTCTTCGAAAGGCAAACAACTTGGCCAAGTCCGTATGATGCGTCTCCTGAATCATAAGGAAGTCCAGATTACTCTGGCGGAAGAATCCTTCAAGCCAACAATGCTTCTCCGCAGAGTTAAGGCCTTGAACATTCAACGTACCAATCCTAATGTTGGTGCCGAGAAAATTGACCCTACTAGTATGCATACTTACCTTGGGCTGAAAAGGGAAAGTGGAGATTAAACAAAGACAAAAATAAACAAGAGTCATGAAAACTTGGAAACGGAGAGAGAGGAAAAGAACCCTCATTACTTGTCAAATTTCACCTTCTTTGCTGCACCGCGATCCATTTTCTCAGCAGTAAAACTCTGGCCGTTTGCCGTCGGAACGACGTGACCTGTGCCGTGCAACATCACAACGGACGCCGCGGCAAGCTCGTTGACAGCCTTAAACTGCCGTGAATTCTTTGCCAGAATTTTTAAACTTACTCTGGTACTGGTGCTGTAAGTTAGCCCGAACAGGGTCCACATCTTCATCATCACCCGTCACAGGCTCCGTAGAAGCCCAGAACTTGCCACTTATTGCCTCAGTACCAGAGTGCTGGCGAACCTGCGCACCACCAACACCGACAGCCCGGGCTCCATCGAGCGGAGCCCAGATTGTCTCGGCAGTCTCCGGCATCACTTCCGAGTCAGCCGCGACGTGGCTGCCGCTCGTGGTCGTAGCGCGTCAAAGCGCAAGTGCGCCTCCAGGACCCCCGACTTGCTCAGATAGCCCATCGGAGGGTGGAGTAAGGTATGCAGCTTCCCTTTCGGAAAGACGCATGCCCTGACCATCCACAGCCGCGGAGGAAGACCGCTGCCCCCTTGCGTTGGCCAGGAGGGCAGGTGCCCTCATATCAGTCCCTTCCCATTGACCGGTGTAGTTGGGAAGATCCGGAAATAAATCATGCACTGGGTCAGTGGAAACCAAATTCACCTCCTTCGCACCAAAACATTGGACTTCAGATTTTTCACGGTTCGTGGCAGCACCAAAACACTCAATAACACTATTATCACAATCATTATCAACAACATTACTACTATTACCAGTTAAATCATTAGAAATATCAATATCACTGTCATCATTACATTCTATATCATCTTGAGATCTTTCACTAATAGCAATTCCCTCCTCAATACTCTCACTAAGATCAGAATCATACTTACTGCCCTCCGTACCATCAGCACTGGAGGTCTCCCCTTCTTCGCTGGACATCTCACTACCTCCAGACTCGGTTCGAGCACTACTGGGAGTCTGAAGGCCCTTAGGAATGGTTTCACTAGGAATATCAACCTCCATATTCTTATCCTCAGTATCGTCACAATTTTCAGCCATCTCACTACCCTCCACAATACTCACACTTCCGGGGATAGACTGAAGAACCCGAACCTGTTCAGGAGTCAAATTCCTTGACTTTTTAATAACCTTCGTAAAACCATCCTCATCCGAACTCGAAGAAGACAGACCCCGCTTCCCATCTTCACCGATAGGAACGGTTTCTCTTTTCTTCGCTGTAAAAGAAACACTCTCTTTAGTATCCTTACCTGTATTGTTGCCTTTCTTAGGCACAACACTTACCTGTTGTTTCTCCAGAGCCTCTTGTGCTTGCACCGAGCTGAGAATTTGGTGGGCCCCTTCTGTTTTGCTCGAGATCTCAGCCTCGGCAACACTTCCTGAGCCCCCTCCTCCTCAGTGTGGCAAGCCTCCATTTCGTCAACACGCTTGGACTGTTCTCCCCCTCCAAGCATCTACGCAAAGGACCTCTGACTGCAGGCCTTCCTCTGGTGGTGCGGAGATTTGCAATTTCCACACACCTCCTTGCAATCTTCAGCTGAGTGCCCTAAAATATGGCAATTGCTACAAGTGAACTTTTCACAGTCCACAGCAATGTGTCCAGCGTGGCTGCAGCGTCTACACACCCGAATCTCGCCCCTGTAAATGTTCATGCAACGCTGATCGTTCACTTGCATAAAGTTAGGAATAGGTACCTTCATATCAATGGGAATTACACGGGTACCTGACAAGGCCCCTTTCATGTGGGGAGCATTCTCCTTCCTCACTTCAAACTTAACGGTCCTCACCTTACCAAATTTCGAAAAAGCAGCAGCAACCTCGGCATTGGTGATGCCGCAATGCAGATATTTACAAAAAACTAACTTCACATTTGTCTGGGCGTTAGTGCACTTCATCAAAGTATTGTTGCACTCAACCTCACAATCAAGAAGCTTGTAATAATGCTCCCTCTTATTAAGCACCACTTCTAGTTTGTTTTTATTTGCCTCTTGGATCAGGGCAAAAACTGGAGTCGAAGGAGGCCCTAAATGTTTATACAGCGCTAAACAAACGTCTGTAGCAAAAATACCCTTATGGGTGACAACAATAGCGTTAGCCCTATCGGGCTCAGTCTTAGCAGCCATCGTGGAAGAGGACAAAAGTCCAACCCCTCCAGAAGCTCACACAACAGAAAAAGTTTATAAAACACAAACCCTCGCTAAAGAAAAATAAGCAAAAAGTACTTACCTATTCTCCTAAGCGTGGTAATCCAAACGAACAGGCACAAACACACACACAACACTTAGCACGTGGCCGCAAAACTAATGCACGTGGTCGTTAATCAAAAGCGGTATAGAGTTATTCAAAAATACCGACTCCGGAACTTCCTGACTAGTGGCGGAGCAAAGTTCTCCGAAATTTGAAGCGAGAGAAAAAAAAAAAAAATTAATAGAAGTCCACCAGGTAATTGCCAAGATAGCGAACAAACAATGTCCAAAAAACGCCATCTTGGAATCGAAAAGGCTATCGATAAACGATCCGAATATAACTTGCAGAAAACAAGACACAGTGATCTGCCACAGCTCCAATACGGCCGGCACGAGCGCCCTGCTAGACCGCCAGGCACCGCACTCTGCGCCGGCACACGCACCCGGGTGGGCGGCCAGACACGCGTCCCTCCTCCCTAACGGACGTTGGGAGCTTAACCTGCAAGACGAAGAGCAAATAAAGTTGAATAAAAACGGCAACTATATGCTTTTCCAAAATCCACGGAAACTCTGGCTTCGCTTCCTGCTTTAGCAAAATGAACGAACGCCTCGGTTAACCTTCTCTGGCTATGACATTGCCTCTGCGCAAAACCCGCAAACCATACTATAGAAATGATCCTGAACGGTTGTCATGTGACCAAAAGAGTGTTAGCTTTGTGAAATTTCTCCAAGTTTGTACCGGAAGTGAGTATAATTATTATTCTTGTGATTAAAGTCTATTAAAAACCCTTATTACATTATGTTTTCCAGTCAAAATTGCTTTATTCTTGTGCCAGTTTTGTGAAAAAAATGTAAGTGGGTGTAATATTAAATTTCGTGTAGGAATTCGATTTCTATATCTGTGGCACCTGTAAATATAATTTTCTTGCAGTAGTAAAAAATAATAAATAATAAGCTGAAAACTATTACATTTCATCTCCGCACTGGTGGGATCGCGAATCACCCTCTTTTTACTCCAAAAGCGAAATCCTCGAGACTTCTCTGCTTGCAGCGGCCAGGAGGAAAAACAGAATAAGCGCAATGCTATCTAGCCGACCCAAAAGTAGTTTCTGAAGCGACGATAGATGGCGACACGTTATTGCTAAATCGTGAAGGGTAGGGTAACATTGTGAAATGGGCAAAGGAAGTGAATAATATGAATTTTAGGTGGCCCTTAAAAGGGCTTTTATGAATGTACATTCTTGCATATGTGTAAAATATTTATTACGACGGAAGAGTGAGTTTTCCTCATGAATCTGAAACTGTCTACCTAGCAGAATAAAAGCCAGAAAAGCTTTGTCTGCCAGGAAAGAACTGCCTGATCGCACGAATCAGGACTTCAAAGAAATGTTCTGAGGAAATTCGGCAATTCCGTCGGAATAAATATTCCATAATATGGTCTGCCAAGTACATTTTGTGGTTGCCCTGTATTAACTTATGCTTAAGGGGACGCCAATTGCTCTCTACTCCTTGTGTATGCACCCCTGTGATGGGATCAATGAAGTTGAGGGAGTGGTTGACTGTGAAATGTGCGTAACCAGAGCGCCATCTATCGGAGCGGGCCACTTTCAGAAGGTGAGCCGCGAGGGTTAATTGTTATAATTTATTAATTATTCCTTTTGATTCTGCAGAAAATGTTTATTACTCTTACGGACAAAACTTCTAGAGTAACCTTCGCTTCTCGAAGAAAGCTCATAATGAGGATTCAGTTCTAGAAGCTTCACGCAATCTCTACGTGAGTTCATCAACAATGACAAATAACGATTACTAAAGAAATAAATACCAAAGCAACACTTGACGATATTTTCGCTTCGGAAGTTGAAAAAAGCTTAATTGTCCTCATCTGTAATTGAACAATGCTTAAAATGACCGTTTTTTTACCATATTGATATACTCATTCACCAGATCGCATGCGAAACGTGCACTTCTAACCAAAGATCTGTAATCTGCTCGGACTCGTCATGTGACCATATTGGTTTGACTCCTCACCGCCAGATGGTACTGAGGTTTCTGGGGTCCACTATCTCCATTGGAGTTCCTACGCTTACCACTGTTTGCTTTGGATCTACCAGCTTCCTATTTCTAAGGGCAGTTTTAGACCTGGGGTTAGACACTCCCTTCCTAAAACTTCAAATATCGTGCTATCGAGACTATGTTGACCGTTCGTTTCAAGTGGGCTATTGCGTTGAACTCTCTCCCACAACGGAGGTTTTGCAGCTCAGCAACAAAAGCTCCGTTTATATTTCAAAAGTCAGTAGTACCACGGTTGTAAACATTAAATAACAAACAGAAATCATCGCTCTTATCACGGTAAGCTCATGTTCATAATAATTTTGTCTTCTTATAAGACCCCCAAATCATGGGGGCTGGGAGAGTGGAGCGCCCTAATGTGCTCTCGCACGATGTTCCCTCCCCCATACACGAACTTTGTTGCAACACTTCTTCACCACGCCCAAAATAAACATCTGAACATGGTCAAAATCCCCTGGAGAGAAAGCTCCAGCGTGCGAAGGGGTGTGACGTCACGGTCAGAGGGCTATCGTAATCCCTCTCTCCAGAGAGGTCAAAGGGCAAACGTAAGTGGAATGCCGATATTAGCTTCGTGTTCATGCAGCATTGATCAGTATTGAACTTTCGGTAGTCGTGCACGTGAGTAAGCATTTTTTACAACATGCCTGGAAAATATTGAGTGCCTTTATATAGATCTAATTACAAAGCACATCCAAAAGCCACTGTTTTCAGCTTTCCTGAAAGTGAAAGCTTTAGAAGAAGGCGGATTTTTTTCCGTACCAATGAAAAATTTTGAACCCACCGTGAATTCAAAGGTTAGTTAAGTTTTCATGACAGCATTTTCTGCTTTCGTTGTAAATACAATTATAATTTAGTGAATTGTTAGTCGTTTTTTTTTTTTTAATTATTGACTGAGTAAATTTAAGAGCCTTCAGATTATCAGCTCATTATTTGTTGTCGTTTAAATAATGGTATTAATAACCAATCAACATTTCATTTCCATAAAGTAAGTTATTTTTCTTTACAAAATTCGTAGTTAGTAGTGTTCAAATTGAAAAAAAAAAAAAAAAAAAAGATGTACATGTATTATCAGCGCATCAAGTACTAAGGTTAACCAGGCAATGGCAATAAATAATAACGTTATTTATTAATCAACATTTCATTTCCGTAAAACAAATGTCATTTTTCTTCATAAAATTGCTGTGTATCAGAGTCGTAATTAAAACAAGAATTCGGAATTAATATATTCCATGTTCATTTGACAAATATACTTTTTCCTAAATGATTTTAATTTATATATATATATTTTACCTTCTAGAAATAGTCGCAAGATTTGAGCACACATTTTACCGTATTTTCAGTAAATATACTCACTAAATCGGAAATTTTGCTTTCGCGCTCGTTATGTAATTAGGAAAAAGTCTTTTCATTTTTGCTTTCATTTAAATAAATCGAACGCGAAGGGAATTTCTAAATGTTTTAAGTGAAATGATTATGTTCATACAGTCCTACCAATTTGCCACTAAAAAGATCGTACTTGCAAAAATGCTGGGTTTTGTACGTTATGCGCGAAAAAACTTATTTTTTTGCTCCCTTAGCCAAATTGAAAACTAAAGGAAAAAATTCATGAAATCATTTCCCAGCACAAGAGCGAAACTTTGGAATTCCCAGATTTACGGATTTCATCGCTGGAAACTGAGAAAAAAAAATGAAATCTAAGGAGAAAAAAAACCCGGACGATTTATTGTGTGCGCAAATTGTCTAACATCGCACTCGAGAAGTACTTCGTCGGCGTTTATCAGGAGCGGCGAGGTTGAGGCTCGAGTCGGTCGGCCCAGTAGCTTTGACATCACAGACCAGTTCGGAGGCTTTCTTAACCTTTAGGGGGTTTTGGCATGGTTCACTGATGTTAGACACACTCCCAACATACAGATTCTTCGACGCCCGACCCATAGAACGTACCTCCCCGGGACACTTTCACACCACAAGGGAAACAACCGAAAAACCTCACTCCCCTGAACTCACAATAATGACGATTATGGCTCCTTACACAGAAGCACGTAAAACCACAGATATTGTGTTGCCAATGCATACTAACACTTACTTAATTGAATTTCATATTTAATTCAATATTTTAAACATATTACTGCATCTTGTAAGTTGAAATAATTTTGAGTTTAATCACATAGCACCATACACCTCGCTTTCAAGTTCAGATTCTTTGAAGATCATCAGAATATTTCATAGCTGATTTTCCCTATGCTAACTAAAATAAATTTAAACATTTTTTCCGAAAAGAAATATATCGCTTGAGCTAAACAGCCCAAGCAAATACTCGTAAAAAGTGTGCAACATAAAATTAATACAATATAAGCATTGAGCTAACCTACTATCATATTGTAGCTCATACAATTACACTTTCAGCGCGTCAAACATTACAGAGAGGCGTCCAATGGCAAGGGTTGAACAGTGTATTAAATAACCTATTTAATTCGAAAAAACCATTCCTCCTTTCACGGTCCTAAGATTATTCTCAACTTACCTCACAAAAACCTCAGAACTGAAATTTACAAATACAAATTTAGAACTATTAAAAGCATAAATTAAGGCATTAAATACACTCTAAAGCACTTTAAAAAAACTAAAAGCCGTCACATCAGACCGTATGGGAAACAATTTTTGGTATATTTCGCCACACAAAAGTCCGTGTCCATCTGCAGGAAACGTGGTCATACATCGGTGGCCAGCACCCGAGTGGCACCGTACAGCTGTAGGCTAGGGTACAGCACTCAAGTCCACGATCTCATCAACTTTGCGACAGCAGCACCATCTATCGGAATCTAGAGTATCTTTCGTTACCGGAAATCAACTTCTATTCTTTTTCCGTTTTATATTTCACTCGAATTGCATAAACTCGGTAATTGTTCGTTCAAAAACAACAAATGTTTTTTTTTTTGTCATCCTAGTAGAAAATTGTTGGAGTACATTAATGGCTCTACAGAGCAGAAGTCCAGATCCAAATCTCTTTAGAGACTAGTGGAAACAGGTTGGCCTCCGAGATCTCAACAGAACAGTGAGACAGAGACTCTTTTTGACTAAGAGAATCAGAGCAGATCATATGTAGAGGATTTTAGGAAGGGTGTATCCGACCCCAGATCTTAAACAACCCTTAGAAATAGGAAACTAGGATATTTGGGCTAGAGTGCCAGATAGGAAAGTGACACGGAAGTGAGGTAGAAACGGGAGGAAGACGCCCTTATTTATAACCGGAGCGCCAATACCCGGCACCCGACGGCTTAACATACCCATCCGACGCACGGCGGATATTTAGTGATTCGAGAGTTCGTACCTGATGGGATCGAACCTGAGATTTCTGCGTGGCAGTCTAGACCAACTGCGGCCAGCGCCAGGGACTCTCTCCGAGCTGCTGCTTTTATATCTAGTTTCGTTTCGCGTGGCAGATGGTCACGGAGTTAGTTACATGTTCGACCACTGCGGAGATAGTAAATAGCAGAGCTGTATGTCGGTATGGTTCCGCTGGATTATATTTAATTAAGACAACAAACAGTTGCTACCTCATGGTATTCAAAAGTCTAACAATGTAATCAACATCGTGTAAAGTTAGAATTGCATTATAAGTAGTTTTAAAAAGGTAGAGTCTACCCCAGAAGGTACTTCTTCCGATTAAGGGCCGTTCCCGACCGCGAATGTAGCGCCATCTAGTAGGTTAATGAATAGTTCACCGGTTACAAGTTTTACCGAATGTTCGTTTCGTATCCGATAGACGTCGCATTGTGACCGAAACGATTTTGCTCAGTGATTTTACTTTTTCCTCCCAATAGTAAATTCCTAGTAATGAGAAATTCACAGTATTTCGCATATGCCGTGTTACAGAACTCCAGAAGTTATCTTGCCAAAAAGGATGTTCTTAGCAGCTAATTAGGTATACAATTCGTCATCTCCGCTCAAGGGCCCTTGATCGGAAGAACGCTATAAAAGTTCCACATAATGTCAAAGAACTCTATAAATATTATTTACAATTTAATGCTAAGGCTTTTCTCTCGAAAAAGATGTTTCTAAATTCGGTATAGATATGTTACTTAAATAATAATAAAATCCATTTATTATTTATATAAGTACTGCAGGGATAGTGATTTTTTTTTAACATGAACTTTTAGTCTTTGTCAGATCAAGGGCCGTTGAGCTGAAAATTATTAATGCTATAACTAAGCAGACAACGATATATAATACAGTATAAACTCTATTTATGGAGTTCTATAACACGTGCACAGTTGATAAAACTGTGAAATGCTATGTTATGGAAACTTTCGGATATTTCTTCCAATTAGGAGCCGTCCAGCGAGAAATAAGGATAGGACTACAGAAGTTCCTGGTACGAATTTTCCTTTTGGGAGAAAAAAATTAGATGTTTCACTTTATAAATACTATTTATGAATTTCTGTTTCACGTTCAGTATGTGTGTACTATTAAAAAGTAAAATCACTGTGCTGCTTACATAATTAACGGGCAGACGTTATTAAAAAATGAACTTAATCTGTCAGTGAGCAAAGTACTTTCGGGCACAGTGTGACATCTATCGGATACGAAACGAACATTCGATAAAACGTGTCACCCGTGAACTGTACATTCAGCTACTAAATGGCGCTACATTCGCAATCGGGAACGGCCGCTATTCGGAAGAAGCAAGGCTGAACTGGATCCTACACCTTCTTGTGGAGCGTAGCGACATCTATCGGCAAGTGGAAACTCACGTGCGAACATCTTAAAGTGCAGGTTTAGCATACAGAGACGATCATTTTAGGTATTAATTTGATACTACTGACACCGCATGAAGTATTGAAACAAATTCATCTTCAAATGCAATGTACAGGCGTTGCTGACGAAAACGGACTTTTCCTGTTATCTGACACGCCACTGTTTGAATTGAGTTACGTTTGAAATAAGTCTGGAAATAAATATTTCATACTGTAATGGGGACACTGTTTATTTTAACACTTAAGATTGCGTATACTGTGCATTGTTTGGGATGTGAATCGACTAAAAATTTGAACTGATTAATAAAAATTCTTTAATCGATAAATCCTTTGATTAATCGTCTTTTTAAAAACACACACTATTTCTGAAATTTTGTTCCCGCTAAACCATCCCCATACCAGCATCCTGAAAACGCCACTGCCTCAGGAACGCATTCCTTGTATATTAAAATATGATTGCACTGAACTGCTTCACAAAGTAAGAGAACCCCTTTTTCAGTTATTGAAGCAGTCTGGAGTTTAAAACAGACCTTTTCGATTTCATGGTTGTCACAAAGTTTTAAAACAAGGATCAACAAAAAACGACTACTGCCTGTTAAAAATGTTACCCGACAAGCATAGAAATAGCAGCTTGCTCACTGTATCTTGTTCATAGCAGCCGTTTATATTCGTAATGCAAAAACATATTTTCCAACGAGTAGGTGAAAAACAGCAGTTAAAGTTGTTCATGATTAAACGAGTTTTTCCTACGTCCAGTCTAATTACTCTGCTTAAAAAATTCGTTCATTTTCAATTTTTTTTCGATTAAATTATGTATTTCTTACACGTCATCAAAAAGATATATGATATCATCAGTGGCGTATCTCGTATCTTTTTTTTAAATCGCGAAGTATTTTTCAGTTGTTAAGTAATAGAAGTAACTTTTTTCCTAAATTTTAGGTACTTGCTATTGGTAACATGATACCAAATAATTACGAGAATTATGATTTGAACACACTTATTTGTACACATCCTTTCTTCTTCTGAATACTTTATTTGTATATGAACACCATTCTTTTTTCCTTTTGTGTGAACTTCCGAGTGTTACGTTTTCATAAAAGTTTCTTCCGAGTACTTTTCCATATTTAAACAAATGTTTTTCTCTATCGACAAAACAGCCAAGTTGCTGGAATGTACATGCCCTTGTTTGGCTCTAAGATATATCTTGATTCTTTTTAATACAGAAAAACTTCTTTCGGCAGTTTCAGTTGCTGATGGAAACTTTATTATTAGGTCTGCTAATCTGTTCATCTTACTAAAACCCAATGTCCAATTTATTTAACTTTATGTGACAAGTAACGTCTGTTACTGATTTCTTTTGTATTTATCAAAAGAATAAAACAATTTCAGTTCATTTATTAGTGGAGCTGTATCAAAATTTGAAGCATAGAGTTCTTTAAGTTCTGACAGTGAATGTTGAGGAAAGCTTTCACAAAATTTAACAAAACAGTTCAAACCCAACAAAGCCACGAATCTAAGATATAATATCACTGATTTTAATTCATTGACACTTCACACAAACTGAAACAGCTCTCGCAAAACACGTGCTGTTACGGGAGGGAGCATGCGAGTGACTAAGGTAGTCCGAAGTCTTCTCTTTTCTGAGCGAACCGTTGCGCAAAGCAATGGAGCATTCGCTTCTCACTCATGCATTCATATTGTCATGGAAACGCTAGCAGGCAATCGTATCTTGAAGGTCTTCGAATCAGAACAGCGAATACTCTGGTACAGCTGTTTGCGTTAGAACCGTTGGTGATTCTCGCTTGCCAGACTGATTCTCTTTGTCAAAAGAAGCGAATCCGCATGTGGTTTTTTTTCGCAGCGAAAGCATCGACATATCTTAATACCGTTGATAATTGACTTTTGTTTGTGTATATTTAATTTACTTTTATTTGTGCATTCTATGGGCTTCGCAGCTAGCTTAGTAGCCTCGAATATACGTCACTGGATATCATTAATAATTTTCTTTTGAATCAATGAATTTAATTTTGCTGTAATATCGGCTCAAGTCTTAAGATTCAACAGCTGCAGCGCCATCTTTGAACACAAATGTAAAACTGGACTAGAACAAACTAAAATTCTGTGACCTGAGATACTCCCAGAAATTTAAATGATTTATTGTGAGTTTCTGTTATCTCTGCTGAAGATATCATGACTCTTGTACCTTTTATCGTGCAACTGCCGTTGTTTCACAGGCCAATCCATACAGCAGAAGGCTACTCCATTCTTTTTCTGAGCAGTAAGGCGTATTAAAAGGCTATTCTTCCGTATCTGGATTGTGTTGTCTGCTACAACAGAGCAAGCGCCGATAGGTGGCGCTTCCGCACATTCGCACCCGAGGCTGGTACTGCGTTACGTCATCCTCCGTGCGTGAAGTCCGTTCGCTTATTTGTGAATATTGTTTGATTGTGTTGCCCCTGATTCTGTAAGAGCTGCTTCGTGATTCTTCTGTTGTTCTTCTCTCTGCGTGCGTTTTTACCATGTGGAATTGCAAGCACTTTTTCGAAGTTTCCCAGGATGAGGAGACTTGTGTTTCATTGTGTGAGCGGCACGGATTGATTCCAATCGGTAGAACATGTTCGGAAGGTCATTCAATGATTCTGAGTCGATGGGTCTTATGGTTATGGACAATCCAGGTGTCAGAGGAATCACGTTTCAGGGAAATCTGAGCAGCTTTTCCATGCACTTGAGACATGGGGCGCCTGGATCCTTGGTATCTTTGAACGCGATACCAAGCGATTCAGGGTCGAGATCTGCCCTGAGAATGACAGATCTGCGAGCACATTCCTGCCGCTCATACACAAACATGTATAAACACAAACTACTGTCATGACAGATCAGTGGGCTGCATATCATAACCTCGGAAGCTGCGGATACGAACATCTCACAGTTAACCGCTCTCGGAACTTCGTGGATCCCAGTACTGGGGCTCATACTCAAAGTGTTGAGAGCAATTGGCTACCTCTCAAATGCAAACTTCATTTGGCAGACCATATTCTGGAATATTTATTCCGACGGAACTGTCGTCTTACGTCAGAACGTTGCTTTGAGGTCATGATTCTGATCATAAATCATTTCTTTCCTGGACGTAATTAATTTCTTTAATTATATGCCAGAAAGACAGGTTTTATTTCTTCACGAAACCCGTTTCTTCCGTCCCTGTAAATGTTTCAGAACACGAACAAAATCATCCGTCACGAAAGGCAGAATACCTCGGAAACATTCGTATTGTGAATACACCACGCCCTGTGTTTTTCATGTAGCCTGATAGATGGCAGCAGCATATCACGTGGTTAACAACATATATTACCGGTGGTTCCGTGTGCTCTAGTGCAACAGACGACGCAGGCCAAATATGGGAGTGCGTTAATTAAAAATTACGCTATATGATGTGTGAAGGTAATTAAGACATTTTTAGTATTTTTTTTCCTTTTCCCCACTTCAATCATTCGTACATGCTAATCGATAACTCTAAGACATTAAAAGCAATGCATTTTCTTTTATTTATTCTTTTGTGTCGAGAATTGTTAGTATCAGACTGTGGCTTGATTTTGCATTCATCCCCCAAGCAGTTCAAGCGCTGACGAAGTACGATGTGCTGCCATAAATTGTCCGATTTGGAACTGCTTAGCGGAATATGGAAAAAGACCCGGATGTTCAGTCAAAATTTAAATACCTCGCGTTGTTGCTTTAAGCCTAAAGAGTATGAACTCCAATGAGTGATGCTTTAATTAGTTGCTGGTCTGCTGTACATATAGCGTAGAATTTGTTCTAAGATAAGAATTATGTCTGTCCAATAACTAATAGTCAAGAAGACTGATTATGACTAGAGTCTCATAGCAGGCACGAAAATCCTCCAATGTGGTAACTCATTGGAGCGGATCGATCACGTGGGAAAACCGCTACCACCAATTCGCGACGAATCGCTAGTGTCTTGATCGAAGGAATCTCAAATTAACGTGCTCAGCAATAACGTGACTATCTTCTTCAGAGGAGTTCCTTAAACGAGATACTAAAATGCTCCATGTTTCTTGATCTAAAAGCTAATGAATGAACACGCGTTAAACACATCCGAAACCGAAATTTAAAACAAAGATTCAAAAATTACAACGCTGAGCGTAAAAGAAAGTGGACTACAACATTTTGGTAGCGAAAAGCCAAAAAATTAATTTCTGGTACATTTCAATACAACAGTTTTGTTTTTTGATTTTGGAGCTATTTATGAAGAAGATAGTCTACATTATTAGTACGCATTTGCTGTCGTCAGGCTATGTAAATTAGCCATTCGAAATCTTAAGGAACACAGGAATTGTTTCGCCACGTGACCAATAAGCTATTGAACGGATCACCTGAACAGAATGATTAACGACGCAAGGTCTTTATGATCATATGTAGAGGATTTTAGGAAGGGAGTGTCAGACCACAGGTCTTACACAACCCTTAGAAACAGGAAGCTAAGATATTTGGGCTAGAGTGCCCCATAGGAAAGTGACACGGAAGCAAAGTAGAAAGGGGAGGAAGACGCCCTTATTTATTACCGGGGGGCCAGTACCCGGGGTCCGACGGCTTAACGTGCCCATCCGACGCACGGCGGATATTTAGTGGATCGAGTGTTCGTACCTGCCTGGGATCGAACCTTAGGTCCTTTCCGTGGCAGTCACGAACGTTGCCCTCTAGGCCACCCGCGGCCCCGATAAGCTTGGGCTCGCTGCGATGTCAGCCTCTCATTGGCTGCCGAAATGACGTCGGCGTGGAAGCAGAGCAGCTTTGAGCGTCTTGTGGCGTTGGGTTACAGCACGAAACGATCGTGATAATCACGCTTATTATGATAATAACGAAATAAAACTGCTCATACATAAATCAATCTCATAAAATCAAAGCATTTATCTTCCTTGAAGTGGAACATTTCCAAATTTATTTGCATATATGTGAACTCACATTTTAATACTTACTGAATAACGAAATTGGTAGCCAAACCACTACAAATAAAACAGCTACAAGAATTAAGGTTAGACACTGATACTTAAATTAATTCTAAAATTTACTTCATCAAAAAATGTTAACAAAGGCTGCGATACGCATCTCATCTATATCAATCACTTCCGCACTAGGAACAACACCAAAACTATTCTGTCTCTCTTCAACATTCCTTCATAGTGTGTATGTATATAACACATAAGCAGGCTAAAAACAAAACACAAATTTAAGGGAAAGAAAACCAAGAGAGCGAGAGAGTTAAGTGTTATTATATGCCCTTTTTTTTTCAAAATTATTTTTTCCTGTAATGTTTAATAAGCTTATTTTGCTCAAAATTTAAGAATGTGGTTTTCACTTTAAACCTTTTCTACCAGCATATGTGCTAGCTGGTTGTTTTAGTAGTTAACAGGTTTGGTAGAATTTAATGTTCAATGATTTTATTAACTTACAAAATTTGTTATTGGTGCACTTAAGCAGATGTATAATAATATAGCAGAAATCCACTTTCAGGTCTTTGTAGAAATGAGAGAGGGAGCATTTCTGTTTTACTCTGAAAAAGCTATAAGTGATTATTCTCAACATGTTTTACATTACAAATTTGAACATGTATCCTTTTATGATCTCACAATTTTATGGGTTACTGTTTTTTAGTTTTTGCCCTCATCAAAGGGAGAATTATAGCTTGGTGACTGGGTTCTGATATTCTTCAATCTTTTTTTAGGTTTTTTCTTTTTAAAATTATTTGCACGCGTCTATCTATACATATATATATACACCATGAAGGAATGAGGAATGGTAAAAATTAAAATGTTTCATCTTTTCAATTTTTCATTTTTTAAATTAAATTTTACATCTTTTTTTTTCTCATATACACATATATATATATATAACTCACTTTCGTTTTACTGATGACGTAGTCATTTTTGGAACTACCCCATCAGAGCTGCAGAGTATGATCCAGGAACTTGCTGACAAGAGTAAAGAAGTGGAATTAAAAATGAACTTTCAGAAGACAAAAGTGATATACAATGCTTTTAGAAGAAATTTATCGGTTGATGGAGAAAAGCTGAAGACCGATACCTACGTTCATCTTGTGCACCAGATATCAAGTGAGGGTAACATTAATGAAGAAATAATTCGGCGTATAAAACTTGCCCGGATAGCTTTTGGAAGAAACAGTATAACTTTCAAGAGCAATATGCCATTATGTCTTAAAAAAAGTGTTTGATCAATGTATCCTAATAGTGCTTACGTATGGTGCAGAGACGTGGACCTTAACTAAAAGAGACAAACAAAGGCTGCAGACAACTCAAAGAAGAAGAAGAAGCATGGAGAGGTGCATGCTTGGTATAAGCAGGAGAGATAAGAAGAGAAACTCGCGGATCAGAATAAAATCCCTGAAATGGCAATGTGCTGGACATATTGCAAGAAGGACAGACCATCGATGGACGGTCGAAATTTTTAGATTGGATTCCGAGGGACAGGAAAAGACCCAGAAGAAGACCACATGGGAGATGAAATTCGAAAGTATGCGGGAGTAACATGGAGGAGACTGGCACAAGACAGACCTTCGTCCAGCAGTGGATTGATAATGGTTGACAATGATGATGATGATGATATATATATATATATATATCATCATCATTGTCAACCATTATCAATCCACTGCTGGACAAAGGTCTCCCAAGTTTCCTCCACAACGGTCTGTCTTGTGCCAGTCTCCTCCATGCCACCCCTGCATACTTTCGAATTTCATCCACCCATCTCCCATTTGGTCTTCTTCTGGGTCTTTTCCTGTCCCTTGGAATCCAATCTAAAATTTCGGCTGTCCATCGATGATCTGTCCTTCTGGCAGTATGTCCAGCCCATTGCCATTTCAGGGATTTAACTCTGATCATGATATCTTCCACTCTTGTCATTTTTCGGATCCACGAGTTCCTTTTCTTATCTCTCCTGGTTACACCAAGCATGCACCTCTCCATGCTGCTTTCAGCTGTCTGCAGCCTTTGTATATCTCTTTTAGTTAAGGTCCACGTCTCTGCACCATACGTAAGCACTGGAAGGATGCATTGATCAAACACTTTTCTTTTAAGACATAATGGCATATTGCTCTTGAAAATTATGCTGTTTCTTCCAAAAGCTCTCCAGGCAAGTTTTGTACGCCGATTAATTTCTTCATCAATGTGACCCTCACTTGATATCTGCTGTCCAAGATAAATGTACGTATCTGTTATCTCCAGCTTTTCTCCATCAATCGATAAATCTTCATTTCTTGTAAAAGCATTGAACATCACTTTTGTCTTCTGAAAGTTCATTTTTAATCCCACTTCTTTACTCTTGTCAGCAAGTTCCTGGATCATACTCTGCAGCTCTGATGGGGTAGTTGCAAAAATGACTACGTCATCAGCAAAACGAAGGTGGGTTAGATAATCTCCATTAATCTTTATCCATTTGTTTTCCCAGCTCAGCGACTGAAAAACACCCTCCAGTGTAGCATTAAAGAGCTTCGGAGATATGGTGTCACCTTGTCTCACTCCCTTTCCAATTTTTATGTGTGTTGTATTTTCAAACAGCCGAATCTTTGCACTTGCATTTTCATAGATGTTATTAATAATATTAATGTATGCATCTTCAATTCCGCAGGTTTTCAGAGCCATTGTAACTGCTGATGGTTTCACCGAATCAAAGGCTTTTTCATAATCGATAAAAGCCATGCACAATGGAAGTTCATATTCCCTCGCTCTTTCAATTAGTTCTCTCAGTACGTGGATATGATCTATTGTGCTGTAGCCACTCCTGAATCCAGCTTGTTCTCTCGGTTGAGCCATGTCCAGTGTTACCTTCAAGCGGTGTGAAAGAACTTTAGTGAAGATTTTATAAACTACTGATAGGAGGCTGATAGGTCTGTAGTTTCCAAGATCCTCAATGTCACCTTTCTTATGTAGCAGGATCATTGTAGCGGTGTTCCAATCCTCAGGAATCTTTCCTTCATTAAGGCATCGAGTGAAAATTTGGGCGAGTACTGTTTCGATTTCTCCACTTGCTTCTTGTATGATGTCTACAGTAATTCCATCTTTTCCTGGAGCTTTCCCCCGCTTCATGTTCTTGATTGCATGTGCAACTTCTGCTGGAAGGACTGGAGGAACTCTGGTACTGGTATCTTTCATGATGTCTGGAGTGCATGTATCATCCCTTTCATATAATTTGGAGTAGAAATCTTTCACTCTTGTCAAAATTTCGCCTCTATTTCTTGTTACAGAACCATCTTCTTTTCTCAGTGCCATAATCTGTTTTCTTCCCTTACTGAGATGTCCCTTTGCTATCTTTAGGCTTTGGTTGTTTTCAATTGCTTTCCTCACTAGTTCACAGTTGAATTTTCTTACGTCTTCAGTGATACTTTTTCGTACTGTCTTGCATAGCTCTATATATTCCACTTTGGAAGTCACATCTTCTTTAGTTGTCCTCATCTCTCTTCTTTTTTGCATCAACATTTTCGTTTTTCCTGATAATTTGTTTACATGCAACTTGTTCTTAGACCCAGCTAATTTTGTTGCTGTTTCCATAAGAGCTTTGGAAACTTTTCTGTTAACTTCAGAGATGTCCACTTCTTCCGATGTTAGGCCTTCTAAAGCAGAGAACCTGTTCTTCAGTTCCAACTTGAAGGTATTATGGTGTTTTTTAAGGTTGGTTATGTCAATAGATTTTGTTTGTCTTATGAGCTTGCCACGTTCAAGTTTAGTGTTGAGGTGCATCTTACATCTCACCAATCTATGGTCACTACCTGTGTTGAACTTGTTTAGCACACTGCAGTCTTCTATGACGAATTTTTTGTTACACATAATAAAATCAATTTCACTTGTCGTCCCATTTGGATGTCTCCACGTCCATTTCCTGTGTGGCTTTTTCTTGAAGAAGGAGTTCAAGATGAAAAACCCTTCTGCCTCTGCAAACTCAACGAGAGTATTTCCACGTTGGTTTCTGTTACCGTGACTGAATTTACCTACTGAAGTTTCATTCTGTTGCCGTTGCCCTAGTTTTGCATTGAAATCTCCCATAATTATTTTCAAGTGCTGCTTACCTTTATTATTTAGATGACAAATTTCCTCATAAAATTCTTCAATTTCTTCTTCAGGATGACTTGTGGTGGGTGCATAAGTTTGAATAATCTGAGCCTGGTATCTTTTCGAGAGTTGGATAACAAATCGTGCAGATCTGTCAGAGGAACTTTCAACTTCTACAACTTTATCCTTCAGTTTCTTGTTTATTATAAATCCAACACCACTAGTTCTGCCAGTATCTGTCCCACGATAGTAGAAGAGATGTCCACTTTTCAGTTCGATGAGATCTTCTCCTTTTCTCCTTACCTCACTTAGCCCACGATGGTGTATGTATTTATTTTTTTTATATTAATGACTAGCAAATAAGTTGGTAAACTCCTTACCACTAATACTGTGCTAATTTAATTCTACAACTTTTCCGTTACCAGATTTGATCCTTAAAACAATGTGCGCATGACAGATGTATTTGAATAAAACTTTTCTTTCTCACATAAGCATATATAAAAGCCATCAGAAAAATTGCAAATATTTGTATACATTCATACAATCAATGAAAATTTTAAATAAATAAAAACTTAGCTTTCTGACGGCAGAATTCCATGGCATCATTCCCTTGATGCATTTTCTTAACAAAAAAAAAAAAAAAAAAAAAAAAGGAAGTAGCAGGTGGTACCTGAATACCTGCACAGTCTTGTAGTGTAATATCCCCCAATATTCCTCTTCTTTGGAGATAGATTAACAAGGGTTTCCAGTGCACTCTACCGTCATGACATGTAAGTGCAGTTGCAGTCTGAGATCCTGAAATGTCAATATCGGTTCTCGTACTTACCTTATTAATACTAGTATTACTGCTTGTGGGAATGTTTGATGCAGGTACAGCATGAGGCTTCAATACTTTTCTGCTAGTCACCCCAAGTAACTCTGCCTTTAAGTCACGCTCGTAACATGTGTGAAACACACTCTTGCATTAGAAACTGTGAAGGAATCCTTACGTTTGCATTTCTTAATCCACATTTTTGAAGTGATAAATCCTTGGGGAATACATGGTGCATAATGTCAGTATTCTTGGTGAGACACACACTTCGAACAGCTGCAAATCAATTACGTTCATAGAGAAAAATACAACATACCAATTGAAAACAAACAGGGACGCACGAAGTCGAAACAGCGGGCTTCACGTCATGCGCTGATACAAATTAACCGCGTCGAATTCTGCGCAACACTCCATATTTGGCAGGCACACTTCTACAGAGAGTAGAACGCACCACCGTTGTCTTCAATGTTATCGCTGAATAGTCGACGTTGAGTAACGAAGTACTTCTACAATATAATATTCTAATTAATTATTTTAAGAAATTTCTGGTAGCAATAACATGTAACTATTGTATGATTAACAATCTTCAACACAGTGTTATGTTCAAAAACTAAATGTGAAATCTTATATGACCTGTCCCAACACGGTTCGCCTTCGGGATTGAGTGCCCTTTGCGTTAACAAATCTCGTCAGCACCAAGGTTAGTAGATATCTCTTTAGGTTGAGCTGCTGAGGGGGCTTTTGGATTGCCCCGCGTCATTATTAGTAATAAGGGTAATCACTCGAATCTCAAAAACTATGTTTTCCCAGTATTAGAGAAAACACAGGCTCGCTATTCGAGGATGGGCGTTGTGTTTCACCCAGCCGACGTTCCGTGTATCGGGGTCCACTGAGTGCCGCAATGTTTTAAAGTAATCGTCTAGCTTTTCATTTCTTTTTGAATAATTCGTTAACTTACAAATTTTGATTTGTTTACTAGCACTGATGCGTAAGTTACTCAGTATTGCACTGGAGGATTTTTCTGAACATTCATCCCAAATCATTTATTCACACATCCAACACTCAATCGTTATTAACCTTTTTTTTATTTTACAAAATTGTACACTCAAATGAAATGTAGCCGACTCATAATAACGGGAAAATAAAATATGTTTATTTTGCCTGATGAAGGCTTGAAATCTAGTAAAATATACACTCATTCATATGAAAATGTTTGAAGACCCTTTTAGCAAAATTATTTATTTAAAGGTTAACTTTAATTTCTTATTTTCATTTAATATAATTCTGAAATATTTCGAAACATAATTTACTAAAAATGATTCCCTATACTACACAATTTCCTGCTCTGATCAATGGTATTTACTTTACTCAACCATTTCATTATTCTTCTATTTCTGCCCTACTTTTCTCAGCATTAGTTTGGAGCTGGTTTTACTTTCAACCTTAACTTAGTCTACTATGCTCTTCTTTAATTTTCGGTTCAACATACTAATTATGTAAACAAGAGGAAACTTTAAGGTCGGATTATCCTACCTTCTATCCCACGATGAGGGCTGGAATATCATTCTAGCGAAGTTTTTATGCTATCTCCTCTCTTCCTGAAGTGCTTATGCCAACTCTGACTTCTGTCATCCTTCTTTCGCAGTATTCATGCTATCTCCTCTCTTCCTGAAGTGCTTATGCCAACTCTGACTTCTGTCATCCTTCTTTCGAAGTATTCATGCCGACTGATATAATTCTCTCGCTCCTCTTCCTGACCTACCAAAAATTTTTTCTTCCCGGATCCTCCTACCAATTTACAGATTGGTCAAACAATTATCATTTCCCGATCTGATTTGCTCTGGGTTTCCCGCCATTTCTCTGACTTGCCATCCTTCGCCCCGTCCAAAATCTGTGTCCGCCCTCAAATTCTAGGAACTTCGTTGCCTACGGATCTCTGAGGTCGTAAATCTTACTATCATAAAACTGCTATAGTTTTCCTTGGCCTGGCGTCAAGCTATTCTTTTCTTCCAGACCTGGTGCATCAAATCTCAAGACGACTGGCGCCGAGCTCCAATAAAATGTCTACCCGCTATTTCTCTGACTTGAATTACTATGTCTTACCCAATATTGCTGGCTCGTAGCAGTTAGGGAAAGGATGCCCCGCGGTCCCATGCCACAGCAAGCGGACTGCTGGAAACCCTTCGACTCTGAGAGAAAGAGGGAGAGGGTGGGGTGGGGGTGAAGGGGAAGAGCGGTACTTTCCTGACCTTCCTAGGCGCGAACCCACGGAAGAAAATCTAAGGGGAAAATTAAATTGTGAAATGCAGAGCGTCTGAAGAGCGTGAAGTTTATAAAATCCTTATTTTAATAATTCTTACACCAGCTCCCCAAAATCTCTCCCATTCATTTGATTAATTTTTTTTTTTTTCCATTTCTTTTCCGCTTTTCCGATTACTTCTCAATTTCCAATACAGAGAAAAGGTGCGCACTCGCTCCCGAGTGATGCAACAGAGCCACTTCGGAAACGAGCTGCTATTGGCTGGCGAAATGACGTCGCGCCGGGAGCAAAGCAGCGAGAGGCGAGCCTAAGAGCCATCGCTGCTAGGAGTTACACTTTAGCAAGGAATGTAAATAAACGCGATGGAAAAGGTTTTCAAATACTAATAATTTCTAACTTCAAAGAATAACATATTTATCAGTGATCTGTTATTTCCTCTTTCACGAATTAATTAATTTTGAAAAAAAAATAACAGCTTTTGTATAAAGAAATATGAGGGCATTGCAGTAAACAAACATATTGCTGAACTTCGTAGTTCCGTGTTCGCAGGAAGTTATATTTACAAAAAGTTATTGTCAGTGCGAAAGTGAATTCTTAAAAATCCGAACTTTTTAAAGTCTATAAATGGAAATGGACGATGTCATCACTGTACTCTAATCTCACTACAAACTGTTCTGTCAAAAGTCGCTAGACTTGCTCTCATTCCTTCCGTTTCTGTGTCCTGCCCAAAAGGCGATCTCGCTGTAGGTGGCTGGGACCTAAACTCTACTACCTGTGGACGGAAGTCCTACAAGAAAATGACGCTGACCCCCCCCTTATGATTATCAGCGCATCAGGTAGCCCCGTTAACAGGCTAAACAAACAAGAAGTAAATATGTTATTCATCATTTCATTTCTGCAAAATAAATCGTGTTGTTTACAGAATTCCACTTAGTAGCCTTCAAATACAAACAAAAATTCGCAAGAAATGTTCGTTTTTCAATTTATTTTAATAGGTGCCACAAAAAGCTATTAAAAATTATATTGCAATGGCGAGCAGAATTTAAATGAAAACAAAAATAAAACTTATCATACTGTGCCACGGTCCATCCCTGCCTAAAACTTCCTCCCAAACTAGACTAGCTCAAATGCACAGAAAGGGACTGCCTTAAGTTAAGCTGACATGATATTAAGTTACTGACAGCACACAAAAAACAACATAATTTTTTTAACTGAATTGTTTAACTTAAATTTAGTATCTCAAATTTAATAGAAGATAGCGTTATCACTATAGGTACAGCATCTTCTTTCAATTTCTTTCTGCCAGGTAATCCAAGTAATTCTGATTTTAAGTCACGAACATAAGTGTCAACAGTAAAATGTTCCGAGCAAATTCTTGCATTTTTAACTTTAAAATTATCCTTTCGGTTACATTTCAGTACCCAGTGTTTTTCCAAATCAGGATTTGCAGGAAAACAATGATAAATAATATCTGTACCTCGAGTCTTCCTACTGTAGGATAAACATCCTGCTATTGTACATCCAGGCATATTGTGTTACACTGATATAAAATAATAATATGCACAAGTGATGTAGAGAAATAGCTTCTAGTTATGAAGTATATTTACCAATTTCTAAGAACAAGTTTGAACTCCCAAGCCAAAGATGCCGTGCGGCGTCATTCTGGTGTCACGTCATGCGCAAATCCGAGAAAACGGATTGCACATGACGTGACAACCCCTAGAAATAGGAGATTTGGGCTACAATGCCAGACGGGGTCATTAGCAAGGGATAGATGAGACACATTAAATCGTGGCACTACATGAATTAATATAAAAAAATATGTAGTAAGTTAGTAACAACAAGCGGAAGATTCGTTGGTACTTCTTCCGATTAAGGGCCATTCCCGACCGCGAATGTAGCGCCATCTTCGTATCACAAAGATGTCGCAATTTGCCCTAAATGATTTTGTTCAGTGACAGATGAAGTTCATCTTTTACATAACGTCTGCCCGTTAATTTGTTAAACATCACAGTGATTTTACTTTTAGGAGAATTTGTCATTTTCATGTAGGACTTCCGTCCACAGGTAGTAGAGTTTAGGTCCCAGCCACCTACACAGCGAGATCGCCTTTTGGGCAGGACACAGAAACGGAAGGAATGAGAGCAAGTCTAGCGACTTTTGACAGAACAGTTTGTAGTGAGATTAGAGTACAGTAGATGGCGCCACCGTACAAGTACGATATTGCACATAGATGGGTGAGAGAATTTCAGGGAGGACATAGGAAAGGATACCCATTTAACCAGTGGGTCCAGCCTGGGGGCCGTCACTTTACGTGCTCGTCCGATGCACGGCGGATATTCAGCGATTGTTAGTAAATCACACCATCTCTGAAGGATCAGCCCAGGCTAGAACCTGGGGACCCAGCATCGATAGTCTGAAACACTAACCACTAAGCCATCCGCGGCTGATTTTACTTTTTCCTCCCAATAGTATACACATACTTTTACATTAAAATCCCTGTGGCGTTTACAAAATTAACTGGCAGACGCTTTGTAAAAGATGAACTTAATCTGGCACTGAACAAAATCGTTTAGGGCAAATTGCGACCTCTTTGTGATACAAAGCGAACACTCGATAAAACATGTCACCGGTGAATGAACTGTCCATTCACCCATTAGATGGCGCTATATTCGCGGTCGGGAACGGCCCTTAATCGGAAGTACCGTTCACAGAGACACAGGGCTTAACACATTAAAAAAAATAATTCTCAGAACTTTTTTTTTTTATTTACAATAAACTTTTATTTATTTTAAGGAACCATTTTGTAGTATCAGAGATTTATCAGGAAAATACGATCATTGAGGCTGAACTCTCCAATCTTAAAACTTATATGTATTTTAAATCAATTCAATGCCACTGAAGTTCCTAAAATTCAGCCCCCCCCCGACCCACTCGGAATCACTCTCGCTGCGGTCGCTTGTCTGGTGACTCTACCACCCCTACCAGGCACTACTTTCAGATTCAGATCAGATATAGAGAGTTTTAGGAAGGGAGTGTCTGACCCCAGGTCTTAAACAACCCTTAGAAATAGGAAGCTAGGAGATTTGGGCTGGAGTGCCCAATATGAAAGTGACACAGAAGCGAGATAGAAAGGGAAAGAAAGACGCTCTTATTTATTATCGGGGGGCCAATCCCCGGGGCCCGACGGCTTAACCTGCCCATCCGTTGCACGGCGGTATTTAGTGGTTCAAGCGTTCGTACCTGCCTGGGATCGAACCCGAGGTCTTTTCCGTGGCAATCACGAACGTTGACCACTACGCCACCCACGGCCCACCAGGCACTACTTATGTTATACTGTGGGATAAATGGCACGGGCAGAAGCCCCAAAGGATGGGGGGTACCTCTGGATGCACCCCTGCTGGAGAGGTAGAGGTCTCCCTTAAGGTACATACAGAAGTTTGAACATTCATCAGTTTCACACTTTTGTGTACATTTATCTCATTAAAAAGCTGTACTACATTACGGTCGGTGGGCAAAATAAGTTCTGACAAAACGAATGTTGCGTCAATGGACAGAATAACTCAGAATGAAATTGCTCGGAACATACATTGGTAAGGCTTTTATCTGAATGAACAAACATATGCCTTAAAAGATGTCTTTTCTGAACAAATTGCTAGAGCACACATCACATTGATGAGGCTTTTCTCCTGTGTGCATAGCCATATGCTGTGAAAGATCACTTTTTCGAGCAAATTGTTTGGAACATACATCACATTAGTAAGTCTTTTCATCTGTGTGCAAAAAGATATGCTGCGAAAGATGATATTTTGGAACATGTAACCAAATTGGTTAGGCTTTTCACCTGTGTGCATGAGCACATGTTTTGAAAGATGACTTTTCCGAGCAAATAATAAATTTTTAGAAAAGATGACCTTTCCGAGTTTCTGTTAGAGTTTTTTCCTCTGTTAGGACAGCAAAATATACTGTTCTGTTCCATTCTGTCAATCAAAATGGGAAATTAGGCTGGTCATGATTGCATGGGGAATTCCTGAAAAGAATTTTGAATGTCCTTAACATTCTTTTTTTATTATTTGATTTACAGAATGGCACTGAACAGTGTGAGATTTTGGCGTGCTAACAATGGAAAACATTCTAATAGAAATTGATAGAAACAAACGTTTAACGCACATGCGAGCTTGACGAAACGCCGCGCCATTTAGGGGGAAAATTATTAGCAAAGACGTCATGACTCGGGATGGGCAAAAAACCTCGATGTTGCGGAAGCCGATACATCGAAAAAAACATGGAGGTTTCGTGACCGAGGTTTGGAACTGGAAGAGAATATCTTCAACGAAAAGTAAATGCATTTCTTTTTGTTACATTCCTAACTATACAGAAGAAAGAAATATCACCTTCCTATTGGTTGTTTTACTTGATTCGTTGGCGAAAACCGAGATCTTTTCCTCAAAGGCATGTGAGCCGATGCATCGAAAAAACATCCAGGCTTTTAAGTAATATTAGTAGTTACTTGGGGTTGAATTGGTGAGCAATCATACCATTATTTTGAACAGAGATTTTACCCACCGATAGCCCATTCGCTGCTGCAGATCAAAAAGTGTGAAATCTTCGGCTTGTTAGCAAGACATCGTGGTTTGCACCGATACATCGAAAAAACACTGAGGTTTCCACCGATACATCGGGCGTTTTAACAAATATTATGTTACTAGATGTTGCATTGTTGAGTATCACCGTTACATTGAACGGAGATTTCACAAATAGATCGCCTATTCTTCGCTGCAGATGAAAAAGTGCGAATTCTTCAGTTTATTAGCAAAACATCGAAGTTCCCACCGATGCATCGAAGAAACATTGAGGTCTTCACGATGCCTCGAGCGTTTTAACAAATATTATGTTAATGGTTGTTCAACTGGTGAATATCACTGTTATATTAAAGAGAGATTTTACAAATCGTGTGTCCGTTTACTGGTGCAGGTGAAAAAGTGCGAGGAGATTTACATCGATGAATCGAACCGAAATAGAAGTTTCTACTAATGCATCAAGCATTTTAATATATATTATTACTTACCCGATGTTATTGGTGAGTAATCACTGTTATATTGAACACAGATTTTTTATATTGATATTTGATATTTTGAGAATTTTTTTATGTTGATATTCGATATATATATTTTTTTATTTTATATTGATATTCGATACTTTCAATCTGCAGCAGTAAATACGCATAGATGTGCGTATTACTGCTGCAGATTGAAATTTGTCTTCGTATAAGACCCCCAAATCATGGGGGCTGGGTGAAGGGAGCGCCCTAATGTGCTCTCGCACGACGTCCCGAACTTTGTTACACGAACTTTGTTGCAAAACATCTTCACACTGTTCACCACGCCCAAAATAAACACCTAGACATGGTTCACTGATGTTTACACACACTCCCACCACAGCCCAACAAGCAACACCAGACAAACCCCCGAGTCATACAGATCCTCCGAAGAACTCGAAAGGACCCGCACACAAAGAGCCGGCGAGGTCACCTAGAACGGCGGGTGCAGCCCGAAGGTACACCCGGAACGTCCATGTAGGCGGACAAATGTCCCCTTCAGAGGTGACCAAGTGACAGCGACCCGGACGGGAGACTCTCAGAGAGGACACCGGGCCGACGGGTGCACCAAGGCACTCACACGACCCATGGCAGGTGCCTTCCCAGCCTACTTCCACACGGAACCGGCACACCACAAACGGCAAATACACAACACCCTCCCTTCGGATACCATCCATTCATACCACATCATAAGAGAATGAGCAGAGACAGAACCAAAACACCAGTGGCGGCTCGTGGTGTAAAATGCTGGTGAGGCGAACGGTCTTGATGTAAATGTAAAACAGTAAAACATATGTTATTGAAAAATATATAAATTCGTATAACGTTATACGAACATATATATATATATCAGTGGCGTAGCCGGTGGGGGTCGTGGTTTGCACCCCCTAAGTAGGCGAGACAGTTAGCTTTTTCTAAGTACGTTTTATAGATAATTTCCCTATTTAAATTCATTGATTTTTACATAACTTACAATGTAATACAAATAAATTACATTGATACATAATATCAATGTAATTTCTTGATAATAGAAGAGAAAGTAAAGCAAAGCGGCCAAAGAAGTTGCTTTATTAAATTTTTATTAAAACAACTATAATTTATTGCATTTTCTTCATTTTATTAAATTAGCTTCGTTTTGTATTAATTTTCAAGATGTGCGTACGTACCAATAGAAAAATATTTGTCGAAGCGCCCCCCCCCCAAATTGTTACACGTACCAATAGAAAAATATTTGTCGAAGCGCCCCCCTCCCCCCAAAATTGTTACATACACAGTTATACAGCAGAAGTGCAGAACCCCCCCCTCAAAAAGTTTCATATCAAAGGCAGTATCACCCATCGGATATCTTTGAAGTCCTGGGTTCGAGTCGGCTGAATCATTAAAATCCGCTGAGATTCGGAAGTCTCGTTAAGCCATTGGTCTCGGGTAGGCGCCTTGTTATAAACAGCTGTAAACCCCCATCCCTTAGGGCTTCAGCCCATGCCATTTAGCCCTTATATACAAATATTATTCAACAGTAATGGAATAAAATTATAGAAATATATGAAACACGGCGTGGGAGTCTTTCTTCACGAAAAAATCCAAAAACATTAGAGGGAAAATGTGCATATACCACTATATATATGTGTGTGTGTGTGTGTAATATACGCTACTTTTGCAACAATATTTTTATGAAAACAATTATTCGATAATTTTACAACAAAGAAAGAAATATTTCACCTGTATTCTTTTATGTAATACACTTGAGCGAAAATACGCAATTTGTGCGGTTTCTTTAGCTAGTCAATGCGTCACTCACATCCCAACGCCAGTCGGAGATCCACTTTAAAAAATTCAAAGTAAATCATTTGAATAGAAATTGTTTTCTCGCGAAATGTTTCTTGAGCTTGAATAAAAGTCACAGTTCGATTGGCATATTAGTGAAGGTGCATTTAGCACGGGTCACAAACTGAAGTCCAGGCTCGTGATAACTATGTACAGGAGAAGTCAAGTTAAGGAAGCACATTTCTATATAAAAAAAGTATTAGGTAATTTAAACCTGGAATTAAAAACAGAGGAATACGATATTAATTTGCTTTGGTCTCGAACATAATGCTCTCAGTTTATGTTTTATAAATAAGTTCAATTCTGCGATCCTTTGGCTGCAAATTTGTCTATGATCAGATCATAAAATGGTTGAGTGGACATTAGATGGTTCAGCACTTTCTCGATTGAAATTTTAGCGAGTGAAGACAAACGATCTTGTGCCGTTGTATTACGGAGGTAAGTCTTAATTCTCTTCAAACAAGAAAAACTCCTTTCAGCAGAAGAACTTGTTGATGCCAGGGTCAATACAAGAGAAAATAATTTGTAGGCTTCTGGTAACACATCTTTCAGCTCGTTTTCTTTCATTATTTTCAAGGTTTTCTGAACACTGAGTTCCCTGAAGTTGTGATCATTATATAAAAAATTTAATTCGTTTTTTAGTCGTTGTGTGTCTGTAAAAATGTTTGGATAAATTTTTTTGAGAGTGTTAAGGGCACTGGATGGAAATGACTCTGAATAACTATGGTATTTTGAGCTGTCAACTAGCTGCAGAAACTCGAGCTTTTCCATATCTTCAAATCTGGTATTTATTTGGACTATTATGCTGTCAACGATTTCGTAAAACAAAATTTTGTAATAGTTTTCCACTTCTTCTTCAGTCAAATGTTTCTTTTGGCGACATTTAGGAATTCCACTCAAACTAATTGCTTCACTGAAATGTTTCAAGTAAGTGGTTACATTCCTTTTCTTATTTATTCGTTCGCAACATTGTTTAATTTGTCTTTGGCAATAACTGATATCTAAAGTCTTTTTTTGTAAAACATCAAACAGTACATCCGTAATTCCAAAAATGTCATCAAAAATCAGTGATAAAAAAGCAAATTCAAAATTAGTGAAATTTTTCAAATATCCTATGGCTCCGTTGATTGATTCTGCCGTTGATTCCGGGTCATTCATTATGTTTTCAAACACATTCTTTAATTTGCCCCATTCGCTTACAATTAAACGCAAAATTTGCGAACGTGATGCCCAACGTGTTTCCGCTATTTGAGGAATCCGTTTCCCAACAACTGAATCTGCTACGTGGGTTCTCTTGGCAGATTTATGAAAAAATGAGGGCATGCTGGATACAGTTGCGAAATATATGCGACATTTTACAATACTTTTGCACCCCTGTTGTAGGACAAGGTTAAGGCGGTGGGCGAAACAGTGGGTAAACAAAGCTTGCGGGGCTTCTAGCTTGACTCTTTTCTGCAGACCGCTCAACTCTCCAGCCATAACGCTTGCACCATCATAACACTGGCCTACTAACTTTGATTTAAAATCAAACTCCTCCAAAACCGATGCTAGCAGATCATAGAGTGCCACAGCAGTCCTGTCAGTGCTGATATCATAAAACCAAGGAAGCGCTCAACTACTTCACAATTTGAGTCCAATATGTATCTGACAATTATTGAACACTGTGTTTTTTGAGTAATATCAGGTGTATCATCAACTTGCACTGAAAACAAATTTGACTCATTAATTTTGCTTTTAACACATTCGTTTATATATTCATGAATACACTCCAGTAAATCATTCTGTATCGTTTTAGATTGTCCAGAAAATAAGTTTCGTATTTCTTCAAAATGTGCTTTTAATTCTGCGGTGCTCCTACGAAGTAACAAATGGAACATCTCCTTGAAATTACCTTTATTTAATGAGGAAATAGATTCATCATGTCCTCGAAAAGGCAGTTCTTGCTTGCTTAGAACGACAACTAAATCGATTATATGTTCCATAAAAAGCCTATTTAGTCTGACCTTTTCATTAAACTTAGCTTTATGAAGAGCAGCATTTTCTTTGAGCATATCAGAAATAGTGTTTATATTTTTTTCCCCATTCGTTTCAGACCTACGTGATTAGTTATATGCTCTTTAGAGCTTTCGTGCAATTTTGCACTACGAGAAAAGTTTTTCAGATCAAAATAACCCGTTGTATTCCACACATTTTTCTTATTGCTCAAAAGTAAACATGGCCAGCAAAAGAGAGTTTGCTTGTAATAGCTACCAGAAAGCCAGGGGGAAATCTCGTACCATGATTTATTGAAAGACCTAAAAAACGATTTGCCGCACTTCTTATCTTTAGATATTGAACTTATTATAGGTGTCGGTCTTCCAGATATGAGAACATCCCTTTTATCATAATCTTTCCAGTGTTTAAAAGGAATTTCTTCCAGAACACAAATCACATCGTTTGTTGGGCCATTCATATTTTCCAACCAAAATCAAAATATGCTGTTTAGTAACAATAACAAAATAAAAAAGAAGAAAAACTCAACATTACTATGAACTAGCCAACACCCGCAGAAGAGAGGATTGAAAACACACTACAAAAAGTTAGACTCAAATACACTCTGACGAATAGTTAAAGCTACGTAGTAATCATCGTACTCCAAAGCGTCTAGAGGCGAACGGCGTCATCGCCTGTAAAACCACTTTTTACCAAGGTTATCTGCTCATTTTCCAGCGCCCATTGGATACACAATCCTTGGGTTATCCAATAACAGCAGAGATGCGATTCCAGTTTGCGAAATGGAGTGTCGCCTCAGAAATTTCCTTTCTCTTACTGGAAGTCTGGCACCTCCTTAGGTAGACCTCGGACCGTGGGGGTGGGGGGTTCACTCTGTAGGGCTCTTCTCTGATCCCCAGTTCTCAAAACAGGCTTCTCATCGAGACGATTCAGCCGGTCGCCTCTAAGCGCTTAAAACATGCAGCTGCTTTGCAAAAATAATTATTCATTCCTCTTCTTGAAAGCCTTTCTTTAACCTAATTCATGGATCACAATGTGAATTTCAGTGTTTCATGTATCCTGCAAAGTTCTTATATCTTTGTTACTGACCGAAGTTTGTTTTTTTCACTTCTCATTCTGCGGAATTTCAGGTGAGGCGGCGCCTCACTTGCCTCATCTGACGGGCCGCCACTGCAAAACACTCACTCCCCCCGACTCACACAGGCTCCTGCCGTCTCGGTCAGCGGCCAGCACCACCGACCTCGACCGGAGAGAAGACAGATTAAACCGGCGATGAAAGGGTCGGAGGCTAACCTCCACACCCTTCATCAAACACAAGTCACAAAAACATAACACTAGAAAAAGCCCAACACTCCCCGAGAGATCCCTCGGGCTTCAAGGGCCGAAACTAAGGGGGTAAGTTACTCCAATGAAAGGTGTAGTTGTTCTTGGTCCCGGTAACAATCCGAGGCCAAGTCCCTCACCGATACCTAAAGGCTCGGTCTGTCAAAGTGCGGGCGTCCACTCTCGCCCTGTCTCGGAGCTCACACTTGACTTGAAGGATAACCGTTGTCGGAGAGAAGCCCGAGTTAGCCGTCCGGGAATGCAGAACCCTGTTCCTCTCCCTCCACATCTTATAACAGACCTCGGTGATAATCCTCCTCCAGACCTCCCTGCCCGCCGCCGGGGCAGGATGTAGATAAAACACATTAGCCGGGTGAAACTGGAGGGCGTCAAGCCTTTTGTGCCAAGCCCAAGTCCAGATTCCCTGCCAAACCTTGTGCGCCATTGGGCAGGCCCAAAAGAGATGGAACCTGTCCTTAATGCCCGCACACGAAAGGCATCTGTTGGAAGAGATGCCACCCCACCGAAACTGCCTACTCCTGGTTGGAAGGACATTGTGGGCCAACCGCCACCTAAAGTCCCTCTTCTTGCAGTCCACACCCGTCGACGAGTGAATGCTCATCCAAGCCTCTCTCATACAGAAGTTCCTAGGAACGCGGAAATCTTTGACGACGTGTTCCCTAGGCGTAGGGAGCAGGTCAATGTACATCTGCTGCGTGTTCTTCCCAGCGCGGTCAGCTTTCGCAAAGTCCTGCAGGCGACCTCCAAGCTGGTAAGACCTATGCATCCTCTCGCGCCGGGGGCCAACAAATCTGTGGCCGGGAACGTATTTGGACGAGTCCCACCCCGTGAAATAGGAGGCCAAAAGTCCAAACGGGTGTTCGGCGACCAGGGCTCCCTTCACACTCTTAAACTGGAGTGCACTGAGCCATGTCGGAAGCAGGGCTTGGGAGTTAAGGGCTGGTCCTTAGCTCTCCACCCCCTGAAACACGCAGGCGAAGTTGATGACGTAGCTGCGCTGGCTCTTCGAAAGCCAAGAGCTAAGAGGAGCTGTGCTTTAACAGACGACCATAGGAAAGGCACCTTCAGTTAATGTTATTACCGTATTTAACAGAATACAATGTGTCATCTATTGCAATGCTCACTAAAATATTAGACTCTGCCTTTTTCAGAAATAAAATATAAAGATTTTGAGTCTTAAAATCGGAAAGCATTGATGTAATAGTATAAATGCGATAATTTTAAAATTTTAAACGAACAGTTTCTGTCATGCATGCGTTTTCTTTAAAAAGTATTTTGTCTAATATACTAACCCTATTTTTCTGATGTGGAAAACTCAGTGTATCTTTCCTTTTTTTTTTTTTTTTTTTAGTAATTCCCTAGAATTAGTGGTTTAAAAACTTCCTCTCTCACAAACATTAGTTGTTTAAAACCTGTAAGACACGGATAGCTACTGAGTTCTTCAAACTCTGCAAAAGTAGTTCAAACACTCTGTTTATGTATAAAATCAAAATTATTTACTTACATTTTATATCCATCATGATTTCTGAAGTTCACTGCGTTTAAAAAGGGGTGAACAAAATTTACTTCATGAAGTGAAGATATGTTCCTTATTGCACGAACTGGAAACTGTTTTCTTCATTGCACCAAATGTGAAACTTTTTTCTTCATTGCACAAACAGGAAAAAAAAAAAATTACGTTTTTTTCACTGCGTTTGAGTCAATCAATTCTTTCATTTTCTGCAGAGCTATCCTGCGCGGCGCTAATAGTGAATTTCTGTTCAGAAAACGAATTCGAATAAATGTTCGGATTCGGCAAAACAGACTAATAGCATCTTGGTTGACAGATGAGAAACGTTTTTCTAGCTCATTTATGAGTTCCCGAATAACAACTTTTCCTTTTCTAAATGTCCTGCCATAAACTGCGCAGAAAATCTGTTTTAAACTGTTTCACAGTATTATTCCAAAAACATGATGGTACTGTCAAACTGCCAACAGATATTATAGTTTTACCCAATTATCTTGAACAGAATTAGTAGCGGGGCAGTTTTTAGAAATAGTTCCTAAAGAAGAAGGATCTTTATCGCGAACGCGATATGCTATGTATCCAGCTATGTAGGCCATGGTTTCCTGCTCAGAAATGGAGAGTTCTCTTGACTGCCCGTTCAAGTCAATCTCCCAAGCAATTGGAGATGGGTCTTCAAAAAATTCAAAGTTCATATCCTCAAAGCTGTTTTCGGTTGAAGTCATTGTCACCAGATCCTCTACTTCTTCATTTCTGAAAGCATTTTCCAACAGTTCAGATGTTAAATAAACACCCAGGCTCTTAGGAGTTTCTGCTTGGGATTCAGTCGTATTAACTTTTTCGTTAAAAACGGAAATAAAAGTCAACACTCAGTGCACAACTTAAATAAAACAACGTGAAACAAATACTATAAACCAAGAAAAGAAAAGAAAAGACGTGGACGTACAAAACCAATAACAGAGGAAAATTGGATCCTGTAGGCAGGTTGACAAACGAATACGGGGAGCAGGCCAGCGCGATGACATAGAAACAAGTGACCTACTTTTCACGGGTCGACATTCAGTCTCTCAAAGGGACGGACTAGCCCTTCCTCTGTAAAGCCCTGTGTAGGAAGGTGCTTGCCCTGGGACAGTTTAGGACCGCCTGAGCCACCTCTTCGATCTTTTTCACGGCCCAAATGAATTTTTCGGTTGGTAATGTGTATTAAAAGACAGCAGACTTCTCATGGAACAGCCTGCTTTTTTTTAAAAGTTTAATGAGTAATGACCGCGACATCTAAAAGCTAAGAATTTGATTTAGTAAATATAAAGTTTTTTTCTAGTTTCATACTGAATAGAAAATAAAAGGGGATGACATAGATCGGCTAAATTTTTCGTATCCCTGGCATTGGCAGACAACAACTATGAACAATACAGTACATATTAAAAAAAGGGAAGGGGGGGGGGGGTTATCTTAAACTAATTTCAAAAATATTTTAATTAACCTAGAGGAATAATGGTGTAAAATCATCTGGTAAAATTTACCTCTATTTCGAATTACAAAAGAAATTATCATTTGTGTTCTACAAATTAACGTGCAAAATGGAATACCTAGATATAATTTCGTACATTTTGAAAATACATATCTATAGTGAATGTATGTTAAACAATCTTCCAAGTTTTTGTCTTATTGCACGATAAGCAGCATGCTACAAGAACTTCGAGGCGTGCAGTTACACTTATAAAAGACACCTAAACATATAATAAGATTGAAGAACTGGTAAAAAAACAGTAGTTAAGAATCCACACTGGATACCAGTGGCATAGCTAGCACAATATGCGATCCTCTGCAAAATTGATTTCAAACATGAGGAAGGATGTGTTTTCATGTGTGGTGGGGCAGGTAGATGGAAATCAAGAAGAGTGTTTGAAAATGTAAGGGTGGTACCTAGTGCCCTGTAGTTTTAACTTCCTAAATAATAAGTTAAACAATATGTGTAATTGTTTTGTCCAAAACTAAAGTAAATGACTCTTTTATACAGGGCGCGATTATGCGGCTGCTGTGAATATATGTATATGTTGGTGCCTGTCGTGTTTGTAATCCCAGGTGACTCACTGTTTTATCACATCCTCCCCGAGGAATGCCCATGTGACATGGGCGCCGACTATGATGGGGAGGGGGAGTGAACCCTGCCCTTCCAATAATTTTACTCGGGGGAGGAGCAGTATCCACCCAATATTTTTCGCCCTGTTTAATTAAACAGGTTTTAGTGTGTGTATGTCGTTTTCTAATTGCGTGAGTCGAAATATTTCTACAGAGAAAAAACGTTTTCTCGTGTTACTCAGTGTTTCTTTCAGGCATACATCCAGGAGGGCGAAGCCCTCCCAGAAACTGACCCCGCCCCCGGATACATTTCAGGTTACCGAGCCAAATTTTAATAAATTCAGGCTATGATGAAAAAGGAAGTTTCGTTTCTTTCTATGCTACAAATATTTCACCAATTATATCAGAGGAAAGAAAATTCTGTCAGAGGAAAGAAAATTTTCCTCTTTTCTTTTCGCTGCGTCCAGAGTCCTGGCAGACTCACTGCGCTTTGTACGCCAATTCCACTGAGAGGATGAGATCACTCACTTTCACAAGTCCCTTTGTCATCTCTCTGTGGCGCTTCCACTGTCCCCACAATAGTGGTAGGAACGCTCACACTCTGGAGAATTGATTATTTCATTCATAAGCAATGTCTGCCAAAGGGCATTGTCCCACAGGAATGTATATTTAGTGTTCTTTTCTTTTTTTTTCGCAGCAGCGGTCCGAATACACCGACACGGACAGCTATTGGGATGAAGCTGCTATATGTATCTGCACATAGTCTCTGCTTTGCATGTAGCCACTACTCTGGTTATTGCTGACCTAGCCCTGTAAATAAAAACTTCAGCATAGAAATAAGACACTCCGCCATACGGTTCCTCTTTTCTTAATTCGATTATTGTTAGAATTATGCCTAATCTGTTTAACCTTTCCTTCTGGAAATCAATATGAGCATAGTAGAACAGCTTATATCATACTAACACATATCTTTTTTTTTTCGTGAATCCGTGGATTCTTAACATTACCTTGGCGCACGGCCACTAATCTCCTTGTTTTGACTCTGTTCTCCTTTTCTCTTTGCTTCTATTTTATTTTATTTACTTATTTCTTTTTATTATTATTATATTTATTTATTTTTATTGTATTTTTTTTTTTTTTTTTTTATAATTACCCTTTCATGTAAGTGTGCATTTTTGCGATTACGATTACAAGTAAAATGACAAGAAATTTCGATGCTCTATAATTAAGCCAAAATCACTCAATCATTCACACACACACATCCATCTCACACATCACCTTCACCTAAACAACAATTTATTCCTGAAACTTCCATCGTCGGCGTGCAGAATGTACGCGACCATGCTTCCGAATCAACACTGAATTTTCGCATAAGACACTATTTCTTCCATTTAACTACTTTCCCCCTTTGTGATTTATACTTTTACTTTAAAATATTCTCCCTTATTTGTTTTACTAACTGCTTAAGTGTTTAGCCCTTTACATCGATTTCGCTCTAAACACCCTTTTCTTTAGCTGGGTCTGAGAGAAACCCTTGCTTGCGTTCGGGGGTCATATGAAGTCACCCCTTTCGCTCAGGTACTCACGCCAAAAGCTGGGAGTCAATCTTGACCTTCCTACTCAAGGTTATTATAACTCGTTTCCTGCCTGCCTTTTCTGGTCCTTTGAGGCTTGGGGTGTAGGAAACGCTAGGAATTACTGCCACGTTTTTTTTTTTCATTCTTCTAAAAGACACGCCGCATGGTCTTACGTTCTTGTCCGTTATGGTCAGATACCCTTTGCCAAAGTGCCCTGACCATAATGTCACACAATATATTTTTTTCTCTACCTCATTTCCCTTACACATGTTTTTTTTTCTTTCTTTCTTTTCAGCTGCATTATTTGGATTAAACACTGGATAACACACAAGGTAAGTGAACTTTTATTTTTCGTAGGGTATCCCAGGCGTGCTCCGAATTATTATCTCTCATATTCATTATTCTTAGCCTAGTGAAACCACTATTTTCGGCTTAACTGCCCTAATCAAATCTCCCAAAAGGTAATACTCTCCTGATATCCTCTACTCACGTGCTTGTCAAGAAAATTACTAATTTGCTTTACAATACCGAGACTATATATCATTACTGAACTGACTGAAGAATTAGCGATGAATTATTTATTCGCTACTGTAAATTGCGAAATGCTGTCGAGAGTTGACATCGCTAACTATTCTTACTATCTTTACTACTCAAAATTGATATGCAACTGAATGTGCTAACTTTTAATAAGTATTGGTGACAATTATTATTCTATTATATAAGTGCCTCCAACTGCAGAATGTCCATCTAATAAAATTCCGAACACTACGGATACTACTCTGATGCAAATTACTGTTATTACCTTTGTTCTTATCTAGGTAACTGAAATTTACGCATAAATAAGTTGATACTACTTAACCTACTTGGACAATTATGTTAATCATTAACCAACGTAGCGAACATAATTTTAACCTGAAAGCACTGAACTCAATCATTTTTCTCCTGCAACTAAAGTACCTAAACTATTCCTGGCTGATGAGTACTTGCCTTTCACGTAATCAATATATGCACTGATAGAACTGTTGGCTATTCAAAGTTACACCTTCCCAATTTATCGCATGAGAATTAACAATTACAAGTGATATACACAGTGAATTAGAAGAAATATAACTGAAGTAAAGTGACAATTATCATAAAGTGTGAACAAATCGTTAACATTATTTGCAAAATGTTTTCAGAGGAAAAAAAAATATTTTCTCTAAATTTTATCCCACCAATTTACTTAACCTTTACGAATGCGTCTGTGAAGACAAAATAACTCTGACACACAGGTTTTTAAATACAATGAAATTTGATACCATACTCTGGTTATCAATAATACTCTGCTGTGCTAAACCTGCTGAATTGCTAATACTGAGTGCGATTTAAAATGTAGGCTTCAACTGATTTTGATTTTCAGCGTTCACAAACCAAAATTGAGCACTCAAGTTTTTTGTTTTTTTTTTTCTTCTCTTTTTTCGGCTCTCCGCTTCTGCCTAGCTCTCCATGCTATACCCAAGATTCCTGGGATGTTCGTCGTACCTCAGCATATTTCGGATACACATACCGTACAGTATCATCCTTCGAATTTTCTGCTGTCGAGTTCTCGCTTACGTTCTGAATATCCTGTAAGCAATTTTCCGCCTGCTCGATCCACGATTCTCCCGATGATTTAGGTGATAGCTTCAGTTGAGCAATAAATTTCCCTATTAAGTCAGCCTTGTCCGTGGCTCCAAACTTTTGATTCCTTTTAGCCATCTCCTGCTGCTGCTGCTCTGGTGTTGTGACACTCACACCTTCCGGGATATTGCTATATACGGGAGTATACACCGTTTTAGGCTTCGTAACCTGATTCACGGTTGGCTCGGGTTGCGAGTTACGGTTTCTCAGCATGTACGGTTCTCTAAGGAACGGCGTCCTTCTCACCTTTTCGGCGATCGGATTGCTAGCTTGCTCAGGCGTGCTCTGCACTGCCACCGCTGTCGGTGTAACCTCCAAATCAAATTGAGGAATAAATTCGTACTCTTCTGTCGAATCCGAATGAGCTGTTAAATCTTCTAACTCCTCATTATCGTTTTCTGCTTCTTTGACGTGCTCTTGCTCCGGTGAGTTATTCTCTAGGTGATGTCTCCGTAGAGGTGCTTTGAATACGCGGTTCTTATGCACTACCTGTTGTTTTCTCTCGTCCTTCAAAGATACTAGTCGCACATTGACGGCTGATGGAAAAGACACAATTTTCCACTCACCGCTGTTTTTTCTGGCAATTTTATCAGAAAGACCACGGTCGATATAAGGCGTATGCAAAAATACTCTGTCACCAATTCTCAGGTCCTTTTCTCTGGCAAACCTGTCTGCATACTTTTCCTGCTTTGCTGCAACCTCCTGCAGATTTCCATGAACCAACTCGTAGGCTTTTCTCATCTTATTGTTGAATGCCTCTACATAATCCTCTTCACTATAATATGTTTGTCGGCGAGGCGGAAGTAAAATGTCGGATGGAACCGTTAAATCTCTCCCAAACACCAAATAGCTTGGAGCATATTTGGTTGCTGAATGGTTTGTAGTATTATATGCTAGTCTTATCATAGGAATGTAGGTGTCCCAGTATTCTTGTCTCTCATCAACTAAATGATTTGTTAAGAAACCTGTCTCCGAATACAATTCACTGGAAACAGAAAGAAAGGGACGTCATATTGTGCAGAAGCACGACGACCTCTCTCCCATTACGAACTTTTGTTGCCCAGCAACACCAACACGCTTGTTTCCCCGCTCCCATGTATGAACATGGGATCGGTTCCACCGGTGTTCTACAAGCACGGCCATTACTCCAGGGTGCAAAGGATGTCGTATTCAATCTTCTTATGCCCAATCTTGCCAATAAATTGGTGAATACCTCAGAGATGAAGCATCCACCGTTATCTGACAAATTAGTTTCCGGTGTACCATAAATACTTATGACATGGTCGAAATATGCCCTTGCGACTGTAGTTGCTTTTTGGTCTGGCATAGGCACTAAAACAGCATACCTGGTGAACGAATCAATCATGACAAGTAGGTATTTATTTCCGTCAGCAATTGTAGGATACGGGCCACAAATGTCTAAAGAAATTTTTGGAAGGGGTAAGAACCCGTTTTCACCCGCTGCAGTTTCTCTACTCCTTTTAGCTTGTGGTTTGTCCTTTCATTACATTTTTCGCAAGAAGCTGCATAATTTTTGACATCCGCATACAAGTTTATCCAAAAATAACGTTTTCTAACATAGGAGACAGTTTTGTCTCCGCCGAAATGTCCTACCGAGGGAATATCATGACAACGTTTTAAAACTTCATGTATCATAGCCTGAGGAACTACAAGTTGCTCCCAAAATTCATCTCCAGATGCGCTCCTGTCAGGATATTGGAAATGATATAACAATCCTTCAGAGTTTAGGAAAAAACTATCCTTAACCCTATGTTTGTCTACTGGGATGCGTTGTTTTTCCAGCATGTCAATGATCGGAGCGAGATCGGCGTCTGCTCTTCGCAGTGCTTTAACACGAGCTGTTTCCGATTGGTCCTCTTCAGCGGTCAGAAGAGACACGCCCCTGATTTCTCCTTCAGCGCTCTCCGGTGACTCAACTCCGTGCTGCCTGCTCAAATAATCAGCCACGACATTTTGCTTCCCTTGTTGATACAAAATTTTGTAAGAAAATTCACTAAGAGCCATTCTCCACCGATTCAATCTGCTATTTGCGTCTTTGATATTTTGAAGATACGTAAGAGGACGATGGTCGCTAATCACATAGAACTCTTTTCCTAGTAAATAATGTCTCCAATGCTTTAGGGCACAAACTACGGCCAACATCTCCTTTTCGATAACTGGGTAGTTCATTTCGGCTGGATTTAATTTCCGTGACATAAATGCGACTGGCTGCAATATGCCATCAGATGAGTATTGTTCCAAGACCGAGCCCACTCCTGTATGACTTGCGTCACAGTGAAGGTAAAAAGGTTTGCTGTAATCAGGATGAATTAATACCGTGTCGCTTAATAGACAATTCTTGATTTGAAGAAATGCTCGATTGGCTTCTGGTGTCCATTTAAATTTCCCTTGTTTTGTCAAGTCGGTCATGGGTGCTACAATGTCAGAATAGGATGGTATAAATTTCCGGTAGTAATTGCATAAACCCAAAAATCCCTTTAAGCTCCTGAGAGTCTTAGGAGTTCCAAAAATGTTGACCTTATGCAGATTACTGGGATCTGGACGAATTCCTTCTCCGCTAACCACATGACCCAAAAATTTACTTCCGTTTTCATAAATGAGCACTTGTACGGCGTTAACTTCAAATGGTGTTCTCTGAGACGTTTGAAAACAGCTTCCAATTTGATAAGGTGTGTCTCTTCATCTTTTGACGCGATAAATATATCATCTATGAAACACGTTATGTTAAAATCTGCCAATCCGTACAGAAGAGCATCACTCAATCTCTGAAAGCTATTCGGAGAAGTTTTGTAGCCAAAACACAACCTCTCGAATTGAAACAAGCCCCATGGGGTAGTGAATGCTGTTTTGTGCTTGTCGCGCTCCGCTATCTCCATCTGATTAAAGCCTGCTTTCATATCTAACGTGGTGAAGAATTTGTTGCCCTGGGCCTGCTCTAATAAGTCTTCAATTCTAGGCAAGGGATAGCTATCAGGTATAGCCGCTTCATTTAAAGCCCTGAAGTCTATACATAAACGAAATTGATGGGATGCTTTTTTAGCAACGAGCAACATTGGTGCTCTGTAGGGTGAAGCGCTCTCCGTAATAATGCCGGCATCCAACAAATCCTTGATTTGCTGTTGAGCTTCCTGCCTGAGGTGATGTGGAACTCTATACATTTTTCCCACGATTGGCACGTCCGTGTTCAGATTGATCTCATGGTAGAGTAAATTGCATTTACCCAACTCGCTCATAGAACGGGCAAAAACGTCTTTATAATTCATTATAAGAGAAGCGAGTGGTCGCCTCCACTTGGGATCCACTTCTTCGAGATTAAAATCCTTCGGAGTAAGCGGAGCTAAATTTTCCTCTTTTACTCTCCTGGAGTGTCCCCGCATCAACGATAGGCTGAACGTACACTAACTTCGTGCTTTTGTTAAGATGGAAGGGTTGCTCTGTTAAATTAGCCATTAAAACTGGAATTTTACCCGAGGTTCCTAGAGTATTCACTGAACGCCCTACCCTAACACATCCTTGACTAAATTTTTCCACTGGCTGCACTAACACTTGCCCTAAATAATTCCTCGAAAAAGGTGGGCAATTGACCCAAACGATTTTCTCTGCGCTCGGAGGAATTATTTCCTTCCTAATTAGCTTTCCTGCTTTGGTTTCATCCGGAGGATAAGTAATCTCTTTCCTCTTTACCTGCTCTTCTCTTCTCACCACTGGTGCAATCTTATTCACACGAGCTGCCCTACGTTTCTCTTCTCTACGCTGCTTACGGGCCCTCCTCTTCGATACCGGCGTTCTTCTCTCTAAAATCCCTGACCCTGCATCAAATGCAAAACCGTGGGCCTTTAGAAAATCCCACCCCAAGGTAAGCGAATAATCTGGGTGCAACTTCTTCCGAGTAACGTGATAGGTATGTTCAACAACATCCTTCCCTATCTGTATTGGTAACTCATAACAGGCTGCTATTTCTAAAGGGGTTCCAGTTATTCCTGAGATTTTCATTAATGATTCCTGAGGCCTGCACTGCATTCTCTTGCAAATCTCCTGCAACGCTGTAGGACACAAAATTGACACTCCTGCCCCAGAATCCAGTAAACCGCGATATCGATGTCCTGCAATTTTTACTTCAATCAGTGGCAAAGCTTCGTGCTCCTTGATTGAACAAGTGGTTAACACTACAGAGACCTTTTTCTCTCTATTTCTCCGGCCGGGAACGGTCCCGTTATCTCGACCTCCACCTAGTTTAATTCCTATCATTTGCTCTGCCAGAACAATTATCCTGGAAGTGCACCTGCTGATTCTGCCTACTATATCTTTCCACATCATTTCTCCTTGAATCGTATCCTCTATCCCTGTAATTTTCGTGTTCTGCTCCTCTATCGTAATTCGCCCTGCGCCCGCTAGGATAGCTGCTGCGTCCTCGAGTTCCTCTTGCATCTGGCGGAGGAGGCGAATGCATCGAGCGCCCTCCCGTAGGTAAATCCTGCTCCCGATGGCTGCCTTGGCTTAAATGGTTAGCCGCTCGCCTTTCCCCGGAAAAACCTTGCTCCCTAAAATTATTGTCTCCGGCATATCCATATCTCCTTGAATTATTTCCTTGATTTCCTACTTATCTATTACCAAAAGATGTTGGATTGCTAAGAGAGCATTCCTTTAAAAAGTGGTTTGGGCTTCCACACCTAAAACAAACTTGGTTCGGATCCCTTCTATCTACTCTTTGCTGATTATTATTTTCCTCTAGCCTTCTAATTCTTTGCACATGCTCCCGGTGTGCCCTCTCCGCTTGTTCTAACCTCCTGTTTAACTCCGTTGCTTCATTTCTCAACGTATTGACCTGTGCCTCGTGGTCTGCCATCTGACGGGCAAGCAAGCTGCATAATTCAGATACCGCACTATCTGTGTTATCTTTCGATACTCCTCTCTGAACTCTATCTTGGTTCCACTCTTCAGTGTCTGTTACGTTTACACTAGAGGCAATAAGTTCATTATTCAGCTCCTCTAAGGTCGCCCGCTTGACTGCTTCAGCGAAAGTGTTCGGTGCAAATGATAATACCGATCTTTTTAACTTCGGGTCTAGCCCGTTAAGGAATTGGGACATTTTTGCCTGGTCTGCCATTTCCCTTACCTCACGGTTCGACTGATCTACCTGCCCTAGGTATTGGTGAGCTAGCCCCCTCAATCTGGTCACGTATTCCGAAACTTTTTCTCCTGCTCTTTGACGGCACGTTGTAAACTTATGCATACGGACCATCACCGGTTGCTGGGATTCGAATCTTTCAATAATGGCTTCTTTGAACTTCTTATAATTGGTCTCCCTCCTGATATCAGCTACGTCTGTCAGAAATTGGCTCGCCGCTGCCCTGCATTTTGCTTTCGCCGCCAGAATTTTAACGGCGTCCGTCCATCCTGCTACCTCAGCCACACTATCAATCATCTCGAAAAATTGTGTTGCATTGATTCCCTCATCGGTATTTCCTGAAAATTTTGGCAAATAAGATAGCATTCCCGCCATTGATTGGATGGTTCTTTGAGTATTTCTAGTTGCGTCTACTTGTCTATTGCTGTCTTCTTGAATCTCGTTACTTTCTGCTCCCCTAGCTTCGTTTGAATTTTCCTCACTATCCCCCATCTTGATACAATTAGAATTCTTACTGTTCCACTGACAACTTTATCTAATAACAAAATTCCTTGCTACTCACTACCACATTTGCTACGCATATAAATACTCTGCAGTTACTACCCAACCAACTTCATGCCTTGCTTACTAGTACCCAATTATTTTTCTCAATACTTACCTGAGGATCAAAACATAACTCTTAGGTCACCCCTAACCCAATTCGACATCTGGGGAAAATTCCCTATACTTATCATGAAGTACAGCACTTTACACACTATACAGAAATACAAATTATATACATACACTTATCAACTGAATGAAAATGAATTTTTCTCTTCTCGTTAACTCGTCGCCTATATATTTCCATTTAATCTTCATTTGTTATTCCTATGTTGATTATTCTGAACTATTATCGTGAACTGTATTCTCATCACTAATATCAACCAACAAACAAATTTTTATTTTTACTTTTAACTTCTAATATTTCCTTTCCAGTCCGCTATAAGTCATGGTTCCAAAATTCCTGGTGACACGGCACCATTTAATGTTACAGGGGGGTTTGAATTCCCACGTGTCATTATTAGTAATAAGGGTAATCACTCGAATCTCAAAAACTATGTTTTCCCAGTATTAGAGAAAACACAGGCTCGCTATTCGAGGATGGGCGTTGTGTTTCACCCAGCCGACGTTCCGTGTATCGGGGTCCGCTGAGTGCCGCAATGTTTAAAAGTAATCGTCTAGTTTTTCATTTCTCTTTGAATAATTCGTTGACTTACAAATTTTGATTTGTTTACTAGCACTGATGCGTAAGTTACTCAGTATTGCACTGGAGGATTTTTCTGAACATTCATTCCAAATCATTTATTCACACATCCAACTCTCAATCGTGATTAACCTTTTTACTTTACAAAATTTTACACTCAAATGAAATTTAGCCGACTCATAATAACGTGAAAATAAAATATGTTTATTTTGCCTGATGAAGGCTTGAAATCTAGAAAAATGTACACTCAGTCATATGAAAATGTTTGAAGACCCTTTTAGCAAAATTATTTATTTAAAGGTTAACTTTAATTTCTTATTTTCATTTAATATAATTCTGAAATATTTCGAAACATAATTTACTAAAAATGATTCCCTATCCTACACCATTTCCTGCTCTGATCAATGGTATTTACTTTACTCAACCATTTCATTTCTTCTATTTCTGCCCTACTTTTCTCAGCATTAATTTAGAGCTGGTTTTACTTTCAACCTTGACTTAGTCTACTATGCTCTTCTTTAATTTTCGGTTCAACATACTAATTATGTAAACAAGAGGAAACGTTAAGGTCGGGAATGTCCTACCTTCTATCCCACGATGAGGGCTGGCATTTCATTCTCCTCCTCCCGAAGTTTTCATGCAGATTCCCTTCTGTCCTGGATCTTTTATCTCACCGTCATGATTGCAGAGTCCACTTTGTCAAGTACTATTGAAGATTTCTCTTTCTTGTGCACATTCTCGGTCCTCGGCTAAATCCTCAGCAATAGCGAGGCGGTGATACAGCCTTCTCGCATCATTTCGATTTCCTCTATCTCCGATCCTCGTATCGGTAGGTCTTTCTCAACTTTCTTTCACCATGCTATATCTTCTCTTTCCGAAGTTTTCATGCCATCTGTGTAGATTCTCTCATCATTCTCTCGAAGTTTTTATGCTATCTCCTCTCTTTCCGAAGTTTTCATGCCGACTCTTAATTCTCTCTTCATTTTTTTTGCTCCTCTTCCTGTCCTACGAAAATTTGCTCTTCCCGGATCCTCCTACCAATTTACAGATTGGTCAAACAATTATCATTTCCCGATCTGATTTGCTCTGGGTTTCCCGCCATTTCTCTGACTTGCCATCCTTCGCCCCGTCCAAAATCTGTGTCCGCCCTTAAATTCTAGGAACTTCGTTGCCTACGGATCTCTGAGGTCGTAAATCTTCCTATCATAAAACTGCTATGGTTTTCCTTTGCCTGGCGTCAAGCTATTCTTTTCTTCCAGACTTGGTGCATCAATTCTCAAGACGACTGGCGCCGAGCTCCAATAAAATGTCTACCCGCTATTTCTCTGACTTGAATTACTTCGCCTTACCCAATATTGCTGGCTCGTAGCAGTTAGGGAAAGGACGCCCCGCGGTCCCATGCCACAGCAAGCGGACGGCTGGAAGCCCTTCGACTCTGAGAGAGAGAGAGAGGGTGGGGGTTTTGAAGGGGAAAGAGCGGTACTTTCCTGACCTTCCTAGGCGCGAATCCACGGAAGAAAATCTAAGGGGAAAATTAAATTGTGAAATACAGAGCGCCTGAAGAGCGTGAAGTTTATAAAATCCTTATTTTAATAATTCTTACACCAGTTCCCCAAAATCTCTCCCATTCATTTGATTAATTTTTTAAATCCCATTTCTTTTCCGCTTTTCCGATTACTTCTCAATTTCCAATACAGGGAAAAGGTGCGCACTCGCTCACGAGTGCTGCAACATCTGAACAACGATGTTTTGCCACCGATGATCGATGTTTTAACCTCGATGTTGCAGAAGCCGATACATCGGAAAAATGACCGATGTTTGGAACTGGTAGAGAATATCTTCTACGAAAAGTAAATTCCTTTGTTTTTGTTACATTCATATTTATAAAGAGGAAAAAAATATCACCTTCCTATTGGCTGTTTTGCTTGTTCGTTGGCGGAAACCGCGATCTTTTCCTCGAAGGCATGGGAGCCAACTTATCGAAAAAACATCGTGCGTTTTAAGAAATATTATTAGTTACTTGGGGTTGAATTGGTGAACAATCACCACTATATTGAACAGAGATTTTACCCACAGATATGCCCAATCGCTGCTGCAGATGACAAAGTGTGAAATCTTCGGCTTGTCAGCAAGGCATCGTAGTTCACACCGATACATGGAGGTTTCAACAGATACATCGGGATTATTAACAAATATTACGTTTCTAGATGTTGCATTGTGGAATATCTCCGTTACATTAAACAGAGATTTTACAAATCGATCACCCATCATTGCTGTAGATGGAAAAGTGCAAGTTCTTCAATTTATTAGCAAAACATCGAGGTTCTCACCGATGCATCAAAGAAACATCCGAGGTTTTCACGATGCATCGAGCGTTTTAACAAATACTATATTAATTAATGGATGTTGAACTGGTGAGTATCACTGTTATATTAAAGTGAGATTATACAAATAGCTCACGTATTTCCTTGTGCGAGTTTTCGAGCCGCGGACGGCTTAGTGTTTCAGATTATCGATGCTGGGTCCCCAGGTTCTAGCCTGGGCTGACTTTCAGAGATGGTGTGATTTACTAACAATCGCTGAATATCCGCCGTGCATCGGACGAGCACGTAAAGTGACGGCCCCCAGGCTGGACCCACTGGTTCCTATGTCCTCCCTGAAATTCTCTCACCCATCTAGGTGCAATATCGTACCTGTATGGTGGCGCCATCAACTGTACTCTAATCTCACTACAAACTGTTCTGTCAAAAGTCACTAGACTTGCTCTCATTCCTTCCGTTTCTGTGTCCTGCCCAAAAGGCGATCTCGCTGTAGGTGGCTGGGACCTAAACTCTACTCCCTGTGGACGGAAGTCCTACATGAAAATGACAAATGCTCTAGTGCGAGTTTTCAGTTTATTCGCAAAACATCCCGATGCATCGAACGAAACTAGAGGTTTCTACTAATACATCGATCATTTTAATAAATATTACTACTTCCCCGATGCTATTATTGACTAATCACTCATCAATTGCGTATTAACTGCTGCAGATTGAAAACTAAAAAATTTTCAGGTTATTAGCAAACACATCGAAGTTTTAAGGAATGAAATGTTATTATATTAATGCAGCCTGCTCCGCAGAACAGTCTACGTGTTTTAAAAAGGTCTAACGACCGACAATAGCTAACAAATAACATTTGATTTTATATATATACTTTTTTTCTTAACTTCATACTCAATGTAAAGGAAAACAGCGGTTGACATAGATCGAAAAATTTTTTCATATCCCTGGCCCATTGGCAGAGTACAATTATGAACAATATTGAAAAGTTCAATAAAGAAAAGGGGATCCCTTAAACTAATTCAGAACTAACCTTAAAAATATTTTAATTAACCTAGAGGAATAATGGCGTGAAAATCATCTGGTAAAATTTACCTCCATTTCGATTTTACAAAAGAAATTATCATTTGTTTTCTTCAAATTAAGGTGCAAAACGGATTACCTAGATATGTTTTCGTACATTTTGAAAATGCCATATCTATAGTGAATGCTTGTTAAACAATCTTCCAAGTTTTTGTCTTCCTGTTGCACTATAAGCAGGATGCTACAAGAACTTCGAGGCGTGCAGTTACACTTATAAGACACATAAACATCAAATAATATTGAAGAACAGGTAAAAAAAATAGTAACTGAGAAATATATCCACACTGGATACCAGTGGCATAACTAGCACAATATGCGATCCTCTGCAAGATTGATTTCAAACATGAGGAAGGATGTGTTTTCATGTGTGGTGGGGGAGGGAGATGGAAATCAAGAAGAGTGTTTGAAAATGTAAGGGTGGTACCTTGTGCCCTGTAGTTTTAACTTCCTAAATAATAAGTTAAACAATATGTGTAATTGTTTTGTCCAAAACTAAAGTAAATGACTCTTTTATACAGGGCGCGATACGCGGCTGCTGTGAATATATGTATATGTTGGTGCCTGTCGTGTTTGTAATCCCAGGTGACACACTGTTTTATCACATCCTCCCCGGGGAATGCCCATGTGACATAGACATCGACTATGATGGGGAGGGTGGGGAGTGAACCCTGCCCTTCCAATAATTTTACTCGGGGGAGGGGCAGTATCCATCCAATATTTTTCGCCCTGTTTAATTAAACAGGTTTTAGTGTGTGTATGTCGTTTTCTAATTGCGTGAGTCGAAATATTTCTACAGAGAAAAAACGTTTTCTCGTGTTACTCAGTGTTTCTTTAAGGCATACATCCAGAGGGGCGAAGCCCTCCCAGAAACGACCCCGCCCCCGGATACATTTCAGGTTACCGAGCCAAATTTTAATAAACTCAGGCTATGATGAAAAAGGAAGTTTCGTTTCTTTTTATGCTACAAATATTTCACCAATTATATTTTTTTAAATATTTGTTCAAATGGTACTAGTTATAGTTTATTTTATCAAAAAGTGTATTACGACGCATGGTATTCTTCAAAATACAAGTATAACAAGTAGACTAATTATACCTAATTGTCTGGGAATCGTGATTCAGAATCAAGAGTGCGTAAAATGCATTTTTTTAATTTTATAGATGAAATTTCAAACCTGCGAAATCTCCCCCCTCCTTTAGCTGGAAAAAGTTTGTTATTCCTAAAATGTTTGAAGAAGTAATAAGTATATCACGGATGTATATAGAGTTTTTTACGGAAAAGGAGACGAAAATAGGAAGTTTTTGAAATCCACCATCTGGAACAAAATCAAAGTTAATTAAAAATTGAAGAAAAATTAAGGATTTTTTTTCTAAAGTAAGTCGCATTTTAACCAAAAAACAAAAAAATGAAAGATTCTCCGGGGGGGGGGGATAAGGCCCTCTCTAAATGCGCCCCTGTGCTAGATATGCCACCGATGATCGATGTTTTAACCTCGATGTTGCAGAAGCCGATACATCGGAAAAATGACCGATGTTTGGAACTGGTAGAGAATATCTTCTACGAAAAGTAAATTCCTTTGTTTTTGTTACATTCATGATTATAAAGAGGAAAGAAATATCACCTTCCTATTGGCTGTTTTACTTGTTCGTTGGCGGAAACCGCGATCTTTTCCTCGAAGGCATGGGAGCCGACTTATCGAAAAAACATCGTGCGTTTTAAGAAATATTATTAGTTACTTGGGGTTGAATTGGTGAACAATCACCACTATATTGAACAGAGATTTTACCCACAGATATGCCCAATCGCTGCTGCAGATGACAAAGTGTGAAATCTTCGGCTTGTCAGCAAGGCATCGTAGTTCACACCGATACATGGAGGTTTCAACAGATACATCGGGATTATTAACAAATATTACGTTTCTAGATGTTGCATTGTGGAATATCTCCGTTACATTAAACAGAGATTTTACAAATCGATCACCCATTCATTGCTGTAGATGGAAAAGTGCAAATTCTTCAATTTATTAGCAAAACATCGAGGTTCTCACCGATGCATCAAAGAAACATCCGAGGTTTTCACGATGCATCGAGCGTTTTAACAAATACTAGCACCGGCAACAGAATGAAACTTCAGTAGGTAAATTCGGTCACGGCAACAGAAACCAGCGTGGAAATACTCTCGTTGAGTTTGCAGAGGCAGAAGGATTTTTCATCTTGAACTCCTTTTTCAAGAAAAAGCCCCACAGGAAATGGACATGGAGACATCCAAATGGGATGACAGGTGAAATTGATTTTATTATGTGTAACAAAAAATTCGTCATCGAAGACTGCAGTGTGCTAAACAAGTTCAACACAGGTAGTGACCATAGATTGGTGAGATGTAAGATGCACCTCAACACTAAACTGGAACGTGGCAAGCTCATAAGACAAACAAAATGTATTGACATAACCAACCTTAAAAAACACCATAATACTTTCAAGTTGGAACTGAAGAACAGATTCTCTGCTTTAGAAGGCCTAACATCGAAAGAAGTGGATATTTCGGAAGTTAACAGAAAAGTAACCAAAGCTCTTATGGAAACAGCAACAAAATTAGCTGGGTCTAAGAACAAGTTGCATGTGAACAAATTATCAGGAAAAACCAAAATGTTGATGCAAAAAAAGAAGAGAGATGATGACAACTAAAGAAGATGTGACTTCCAAAGTGGAATATATAGAGCTATGCAAGACAGCACGAAAAAGTATCACTGAAGACGTAAGGAAATTCAACTGTGAGCTAGTGAGGAAAGCAATTGAAAACAACCAAAGCCTTAAGATAGCAAAGGGACATCTCAGTAAGGGAAGAAAACAGATTATGGCTCTGAGAAAAGAAGATGGTTCTATAACAAGAAATAGAGGCGAAATTTTGACAAGAGTGAAAGATTTCTACTCCAAATTATATGAAAGGGATGATACGTGTACTCCAGACATCGTGAAAGGTACCAGAGTTCTTCCAGTCCTCCCAGCAGAAGTTGCTCATGCAATCAAGAACATGAAGCGGGGGAAAGCTCCAGGAGAAGATGGAATTACTGTAGACATCATACAAGAAGCAAGTGGAGAAATTGAAACAGTACTCGCCCAAATTTTCACTCGGTGCCTTAATTAAGGGAAGATTCCTGAGGATTAAAACAATGCTACAATGATCCTGCTACATAAAAAAGGTGACATTGAGGATCTCAGGAACTACAGACCTATCAGCCTCCTATCAGTGGTTTATAAAATCTTCACTAAAGTTCTTTCACACCGCTTGAAGGTAACACTGGACATGGCTCAACCGAGAGAACAAGCTGGATTCAGGAGTGGCTACAGCACATGTGATCATATCCACGTACTGAGAGAACTAATTGAAAGAGCGAGGGAATATGAACTTCCATTGTGCATGGCTTTTATCGATTATGAAAAAGCCTTTGATTCGGTGAAACCATCAGCAGTTGCAATGGCTCTGAAATCCTGCGGTATTGAAGATGCATACATTAATATTATTAATAACATCTATGAAAATGCAAGTGCAAAGATTCGGCTGTTTGAAAATACAACACACATAAAAATTGGAAAGGGAGTGAGACAAGGTGACACCATATCTCCGAAGCTCTTTAATGCCACATTGGAAAATGTCTTTCAATCACTGAACTGGGAAAACAAAGGGATAAACATTAATGGAGATTATCTAACCCACCTTCGTTTTTCTGATGACGTAGTCGTTTTTGCAACTACCCCATCAGAGCTGCAGAGTATGATCCAGGAACTTGCTGACAAGAGTAAAGAAGTGGGATTAAAAATGAACTTTCAGAAGACAAAAGTGATGTTCAATGCTTTTACAAGAAATGAAGATTTACTGATTGATGGAGAAAAGCTGGAGATAACAGACACATACGCTTATCTTGGACAGCAGATATCAAGTGAGGGTCACATTGATGAAGAAATTAATCGGCGTACCAAACTTGCCTGGAGAGCTTTTGGAAGAAACAGCATAATTTTCAAGAGCAATATGCCATTATGTCTTAAAAGAAAAGTGTTTGATCAATGCATCCTTCCAGTGCTTACGTATGGTGCAGAGACGTGGACCTTAACTAAAAGAGACATACAAAGGCTGCAGACAACTCAAAGTAGCATGGAGAAGTGCATGCTTGGAATAACCAGGAGAGATAAGAAGAGGAACTCGTGGATCCGAAAAATGACGAGAGTGGAAGACATCATGATCAGAGTTAAATCCCTGAAATGACAATGGGCTGGACATACTGCCAGAAGGACAGACCATAGATGAACAGCCGAAATTTTAGATTGGATTCCAAGGGACAGGAAACGACCCAGAAAAAGACCGCATGGGAGATGGGCGGATGAAATTCGAAAATATGCGGGAGTGACATGGAGGAGACTGGCACAAGACAGACCGTTGTGGAGGAAACTTGGGGAGACCTTCGTCCAGCAGTGGATTGATAATGGTTGACAATGATGATATTAATTAATGGATGTTGAACTGGTGAGTGTCACTGTTATATTAAAGAGAGATTATACAAATAGCTCACCTATTTCCTAGTGCGAGTTTTCGAGCCACGGACGGTTTAGTGTTTCAGATTATCGATGCTGGGTCCCCAGGTTCTAGCCTGGGCTGACTTTCAGAGATGGTGTGATTTACTAACAATCGCTGAATATCCGCCGTGCATCGGACGAGCACGTAAAGTGACGGCCCCCAGGCTGGACCCACTGGTTAAATGGGCATCCTTTCCTATGTCCTCCCTGAAATTCTCTCACCCATCAATGTGCAATATCGTACTTGTACGGTGGCGCCATCTACTGTACTCTAATCTCACTACAAACTGTTCTGTCAAAAGTCGCTAGACTTGCTATCATTCCTTCCGTTTCTGTGTATGCCCAAAAGGCGATCTCGCTGTAGGTGGCTGGGACCTAAACTCTACTCCCTGTGGACGGAAGTCCTACATGAAAATGACAAATGCTCTAGTGCGAGTTTTCAGTTTATTCGCAAAACATCCGAATGCATCGAACGAAACTAGAGGTTTCTACTAATACATCGATCATTTTAATAAATATTACTACTTCCCCGATGTTATTATTAACTAACCACTCATTAATTGCGTATTAACTGCTGCAGATTGAAAACTAAAAATTTTTCAGGTTATTAGCAAAAACATCGAAGTTTTAAGGAATGAAATGTCATTATATTAATGCAGCCTGCTCCGCAGAACAGTCTACGTGTTTTAAAAAGGTCTAACGACCGACAATAGCTAAAAAATAACATTTGATTTTATATATATACTTTTTCTTTCTTAACTTCATACTCAATGTAAAGGAAAACAGCGGTTGACATAGATCGATTAAATTTTTCATATCCCTGGCCCATTGGCAGAGTAGAATTATGAACAATATTGAAGAATTCAATAAAGAAAAAAGGATCCCTTAAACTAATTCAGAACTAACCTTAAAAATATTTTAATTAACCTAGAGGAATAATGGCGTGAAAATCATCTGGTAAAATTTACCTCCATTTCGATTTTACAAAAGAAATTATCATTTGTTTTCTTCAAATTAAGGTGCAAAACGGATTACCTAGATATGTTTTCGTACATTTTGAAAATGCCATATCTATAGTGAATGCTTGTTAAACAATCTTCCAAGTTTTTGTCTTCCTGTTGCACTATAAGCAGGATGCTACAAGAACTTCGAGGCGTGCAGTTACACTTATAAGACACATTAACATCAAATAATATTGAAGAACAGGTAAAAAAAATAGTAACTGAGAAATATATCCACACTGGATACCAGTGGCATAGCTAGCACAATATGCGATCCTCTGCAAAATTGATTTCAAACATGAGGAAGGATGTGTTTTCATGTGTGGTGGGGGAGGGAGATGGAAATCAAGAAGAGTGTTTGAAAATGTAAGGGTGGTACCTAGTGCCCTGTAGTTTTAACTTCCTAAATAATAAGTTAAACAATATGTGTAATTGTTTTGTCCAAAACTAAAGTAAATGACTTTTATACAGGGCGCGATACGCGGCTGCTGTGAATATATGTATATGTTGGTGCCTGTCGTGTTTGTAATCCCAGGTGACTCACTGTTTTATCACATCCTCCCCGGGGAATGCCCATGTGACATAGGCGCCGACTATGATGGGGAGGGGGGGGAGTGAACCCTGCCCTTCCAATAATTTTACTCGGGGGAGGGGCAGTATCCATCCAATATTTTTCGCCCTGGTTAATTAAACAGGTTTTAGTGTGTGTATGTCGTTTTCTAATTGCGTGAGTCGAAATATTTCTACAGAGAAAAAACGTTTTGTCGTGTTACTCAGTGTTTCTTTCAGGCATACATCCAGAGGGGTGAAGCCCTCCCAGAACCGACCCCGCCCCGGATACATTTCAGGTTACCGAGCCAAATTTTAATAAATTCAGGCTATGATGAAAAAGGAAGTTTCGTTTCTTTTTATGCTACAAATATTTCACCAATTATATTTTTTTAAATATTTGTTCAAATGGTACTAGTTATAGTTTATTTTATCAAAAAGTGTATTACGACGCATGGTATTCTTCAAAATACAAGTATAACAAGTAGACTAATTATACCTAATTGTCTGGGAATCGTGATTCAGTATCAAGAGTGCGTAAAATGCATTTTAATTTTATAGATGAAATTTCAAACCTGCGAAATCCCCCTCCCTCCCTCCTTTAGCTAAAAAAAGTTTGTTATTCCTAAAATGTTTGAAGAATTATAAGTATATCACGGATGTATATAGAGTTTTTTTTACGGAAAAGAAGACGAAAATAGGAAGTTTTTGAAATCCACCATCTGGAACAAAATCAAAGTTAAATAAAAAATTGAAGAAAAATTAAGGATTTTTTTTTTTAAAGTAAGTCGCATTTTAACCAAAAAACAAAAAAATGAAACATTCTCCGGGGGAGGGGATAAGGCCCTCTCTAAATGCGCCCCTGTGCTAGATATACAGTAATCACTTCTATATATATTAATATAGTAGTTAAAATTATATATATATAGCAAATGGAAAACTTGCCCCTTCTAGGGCTCCAGTTGCCCCCCCCCCATCCGGCCAAAAAGTCCTGAAAGAAACACTGGTTACTCAGGCTATCCTGTGCTGTGCTAATTAAAAAAAATGAGTTCTTTTGCTTTATAGAAATTTATATGGAGATGGACTAAGCTCTACCTTTGAGGCCAAAGTGATTTACTTCAAAAAAGTTAATAAATAAATAGGTAAACCCCCCTCCCCGCCCATATTCAGCATTGCTCATTTGATAAGAAACTTGATTGCCAGCCCAGTATGCTTGACATGTTTTCGTGATATGTGGTAAATGTTTTAAACAATTATCAAAAATAAAATACATAAAAATACAGAAACGTATAATATCCAGCGCCTTTATTTATCTATTTATATTTTGTTCTTCTCGTTCTTTGTTTGAGTAACTGCGCTAATTTCTCATATTTTTTTATAAACGTTTGGAAATAAAATCTTTGCATATTTTTATAAAATTACAGGTTGAATTTTATTTTTTTAAATATTGAAAAATATTATTTTATTTTTAAATTATTTTCAAAAATATAGCAGCAGAATTAGCAGCATAGTAAAGAATGAGTGTAATGCAAGCAACAACAGCGTTATGAACAACATCTTCTCAGAATGTAACACAAAAAGTAATTGGCAAAAACTAATATCATTCCATAATATTAAAACATTTACGGCTTGAGTCTTAAAAAACAGGAAAGTAACCTCCAATTAACTAAACAATTACTTAAAACCAATGAATTAAAACCAAAATTTCATGAGCAAGACATGACATTCCAAGATTTAATCAAAAGATTTAGTTTACTAATTTGATTCCTTGAGATATGCATTGATCTACAATTATATACAAGTGTATACAATTATATAAAATAATAAGCAAATCAAAATCTACGTCTCCGCAGATTACACACTGCTGGCCACCCAAAATGCAACACCAAGAAGAACACGAGATAGCAAAGCCAGATTTACTGGACACATAACAACAGATACAAGGATGAAACCATTAAGCTTACAGGCCCGTGTGACTCGCGTAGCACGCAGACATCTATTATATATATATATATATATATATATATATATTAGATCTCTACAACCAAACGTAATGCTGCAGAAGAACAGTATTCCAAATAAAATGAAACTGAATAGGGGTCAAATTGCACTGAATAAAGACAGTTACCGATTAGGAATAGGGAAGAAGGGGTGGGGGTGGGTACATGCATTTCGCTAAAAATGTGTTAATGTTTATTCACTATCATTTTTATGTTTATTCACTATGAAATTTCTACTAGCCAATGTGGCTAGTGGAATGGAATAAAAATTTTACTAGCCAAATGCCAAAATCTACTGGCCATGCAAAGTAAAAAAATAATAAAAAAAAATCAGTAGCTTCTTTACTTACATTTCTTTGAAATTAAATGGGTGAATAATTTTCCCCCTTTCTAATGAGAGATCTCTCTCTCCTATTTACTTCATGAAAACATATGCAGCGCAGTTACTGCAGAGAAACATTAGATTGATTAAAAATTTTGCATATGCTTTTGCTCCAAAATCATTTTTTGACAATTTATTTTCAGTGCTGTAATATCATTACTATCTTAATTTACGCGTACGTAATTTATTTTCGAGAGGCCATTGAAGTTAGATGTCTAATTTCTTTTATAATATTTAAAACAAAGGGACAAAAGCTACAATACATATGCATATAAAGTGGCACTAATAACGTTGATACAGTTTCCACACAAAACCGGCACTCCACAAGCATCAAACACACACAAAAAAATAAGCTACCGATAAAGGGATCGGAGGTTAACCTCCCCACCCTTCATCAAAATAAACACAATTCACAAAACCATAACGCAACTAGGAATAGGCAAAAAACCTAAATGTTTCTGAACAACGATGTTTTGCCACCGATGATCGATGTTTTAACCTCGATGTTGCAGAAGCCGATACATCGGAAAAATGACCGATGTTTGGAACTGGTAGAGAATATCTTCTACGAAAAGTAAATTCCTTTGTTTTTGTTACATTCATAATTATAAAGAGGAAAGAAATATCACCTTCCTATTGGCTGTCTTACTTGTTCGTTGGCGGAAACCGCGATCTTTTCCTCGAAGGCATGGGAGCCGACTTATCGAAAAAACATCGTGCGTTTTAAGAAATATTATTAGTTACTTGGGGTTGAATTGGTGAACAATCACCACTATATTGAACAGAGATTTTACCCACAGATATGCCCAATCGCTGCTGCAGATGACAAAGTGTGAAATCTTCGGCTTGTCAGCAAGGCATCGTAGTTCACACCGATACATGGAGGTTTCAACAGATACATCGGGATTATTAACAAATAATACGTTACTAGATGTTGCATTGTGGAATATCTCCGTTACATTAAACAGAGATTTTACAAATCGATCACCCATCATTGCTGTAGATGGAAAAGTGCAAGTTCTTCAATTTATTAGCAAAACATCGAGGTTCTCACCGATGCATCAAAGAAACATCCGAGGTTTTCACGATGCATCGAGCGTTTTAACAAATACTAGCACCGGCAACAGAATGAAACTTCAGTAGGTAAATTCGGTCACGGCAACAGAAACCAGCGTGGAAATACTCTCGTTGAGTTTGCAGAGGCAAAAGGATTTTTCATCTTGAACTCCTGTTTCAAGAAAAAGCCACACAGGAAATGGACATGGAGACATCCAATTGGGACGACAAGTGAAATTGATTTTATTATGTGTAACAAAAAATTCGTCATCGAAGACTGCAGTGTGCTGAACAAGTTCAACACAGGTAGTGACCATAGATTGGTGAGATGTAAGATGCACCTCAACACTAAACTGGAACGTGGCAAGCTCATAAGACAAACAAAATGTATTGACATAACCAACCTTAAAAAACACCATAATACTTTCAAGTTGGAACTGAAGAACAGATTCTCTGCTTTAGAAGGCCTAACATCGAAAGAAGTGGATATTTCGGAAGTTAACAGAAAAGTAACCAAAGCTCTTATGGAAACAGCAACAAAATTAGCTGGGTCTAAGAACAAGTTGCATGTGAACAAATTATCAGGAAAAACCAAAATGTTGATGCAAAAAAAGAAGAGAGATGATGACAATTAAAGAAGATGTAACTTCCAAAGTGGAATATATAGAGCTATGCAAGACAGCACGAAAAAGTATCACTGAAGACGTAAGGAAATTCAACTGTGAGCTAGTGAGGAAAGCAATTGAAAACAACCAAAGCCTTAAGATAGCAAAGGGACATCTCAGTAAGGGAAGAAAACAGATTATGGCTCTGAGAAAAGAAGATGGTTCTGTAACAAGAAATAGAGGCGAAATTTTGACAAGAGTGAAAGATTTCTACTCCAAATTATATGAAAGGGATGATACGTGTACTCCAGACATCGTGAAAGGTACCAGAGTTCTTCCAGTCCTCCCAGCAGAAGTTGCTCATGCAATCAAGAACATGAAGCGGGGGAAAGCTCCAGGAGAAGATGGAATTACTGTAGACATCATACAAGAAGCAAGTGGAGAAATTGAAACAGTACTCGCCCAAATTTTCACTCGGTGCCTTAATTGAGGGAAGATTCCTAAGGATTGGAACAATGCTACAATGATCCTGCTACATAAAAAAGGTGACATTGAGGATCTCAGGAACTACAGACCTATCAGCCTCCTATCAGTGGTTTATAAAATCTTCACTAAAGTTCTTTCACACCGCTTGAAGGTAACACTGGACATGGCTCAACCGAGAGAACAAGCTGGATTCAGGAGTGGCTACAGCACAATAGATCATATCCAAGTACTGAGAGAACTAATTGAAAGAGCGAGGGACTATGAACTTCCATTGTGCATGGCTTTTATCGATTATGAAAAAGCCTTTGATTTGGTGAAACCATCAGCAGTTACCACGGCTCTGAAATCCTGCGGTATTGAAGATGCATACATTAATATTATTAATAACATCTATGAAAATGCAAGTGCAAAGATTCGGCTGTTTGAAAATACAACACACATAAAAATTGGAAAGGGAGTGAGACAAGGTGACACCATATCTCCGAAGCTCTTTAATGCCACATTGGAAAATGTCTTTTAATCACTGAACTGGGAAAACAAAGGGATAAAGATTAATGGAGATTATCTAACCCACCTTCGTTTTGCTGATGACGTAGTCATTTTTGCAACTACCCCATCAGAGCTGCAGAGTATGATCCAGGAACTTGCTGACAAGAGTAAAGAAGTGGGATTAAAAATGAACTCTCAGAAGACAAAAGTAATGTTCAATGCTTTTACAAGAAATGAAGATTTACTGATTGATGCAGAAAAGCTGGAGATAACGGACACATACGCTTATCTTGGACAGCAGATATCAAGTGAGGGTCACATTGATGAAGAAATTAATCGGCTTACAAAACTTGCCTGGAGAGCTTTTGGAAGAAACAGCATAGTTTTCAAGAGCAATATGCCATTATGTCTTAAAAGAAAAGTGTTTGATCAATGCATCCTTCCAGTGCTTACGTATGGGGCAGAGACGTGTACCTTAACTAAAAGAGATATACAAAGGCTGCAGACAACTCAAAGTAGCATGGAGAGGTGCATGCTTGGTATAACCAGGAGAGATAAGAAGAGGAACTCTTGGATCAGAAAAATGACAAGAGTGGAAGACATCATGATCAGAGTTAAATCCCTGAAATGGCAATGGGCTGGACATACTGCCAGAAGGACAGACCATAGATGGACAGCCGAAATTTTAGATTGGATTCCAAGGGACAGGAAAAGACCCAGAAAAAGACCACATGGGAGATGGGCGGATGAAATTCGACTGGCACAAGACAGACCGTTGTGGAGGAAACTTGGGGAGACATTCGTCCAGCAGTGGATTGATAATGGTTGACAATGATGATGATGATTATATTATTTAATGGATGTTGAACTGGTGAGTATCACTGTTATATTAAAGAGAGATTATACAAATAGCTCACCTATTTCCTAGTGCGAGTTTTCGAGCCGCGGACGGCTTAGTGTTTCAGATTATCGATGCTGGGTCCCCAGGTTCTAGCCTGGGCTGACTTTCAGAGATATTGTGATTTGCTAACAATCGCTGAATATCCGCCGTGCATCGGACGAGCACGTAAAGTGACGGCCCCCAGGCTGGACCCACTGGTTAAATGGGCATCCTTTCCTATGTCCTCCCTGAAATTCTCTCACCCATCTATGAGCAATATCGTACTTGTACGGTGGCGCCATCTACTGTACTCTAATCTCACTACAAACTGTTCTGTCAAAAGTCGCTAGACTTGCTCTCATTCCTTCCGTTTCTGTGTCCTGCCCAAAAGGCGATCTCGCTGTAGGTGGCTGGGACCTAACCTGTGGACGGAAGGGTTAACGTGTAGATTATGGTGCAAAATTCAGGGACGAAAAATTTCAAAAAACTGTGACGTACATCTTATTTGAAATCAAAAACGATGTAAAATAAAAAAAAAGTTCATTGATAGACTTATTTTTGAAAAAGTTTTACGTAAAATTTACCTCTCTATGCGGTACGCCGAAATCCAGTCAGCGGCGACGATGACGCTGTGACTGCCGCTAAAGCATCTGCCACGGCTGCCCGTGGTCTCAGGCGGAAGCATCCCGGCAAAACAGGTTAGGCCTAGCCGTGCAGCACGACCTTCAGCTTGGCTAACTGGTGAGCGCGGAAGGATACTTAGACACATGCAGCAGTACAGTGTGGCTCCGCTTTCACAAGCCGTACTTCACCAGCAGGTCCAGCTGAGCTTCGCGGCCTGAATTGATAGGGAGGACGGCGTGTCACGGAAGGAACGACCGTCTATTCTCGTAGCCTTGAGGGGATCGTACACAAATTCCGAATGTAAAAATATCATTTAAGAAACGAAGATAGGTTCTCTTAAGGGACCATCAACAAAATGAAATGTGACTGATTACGGCAACACGAAAAACCATGTTTCTTATCAAGTAAGAAACCGATTTCCAAGCAAATGGTATCTTTCTACTCAGAAACGAATTACTTATGAGATACGATACAGAATGACGTTCCTTCCGTCCGTCGTCTGTCCGTCCGTCCACAAATGACTTATTACGGCCACAGGTAACAAGTAACCGATTTGAAAGTAAATGGTCTCCTTCCACTCAGGAACGAATAACCCATGAGATACGATACAAAATCACGTTCCATCCGTCCGCCGTCTGTCCGTCCGTCCAGAAGATTAAGAAAAATATCTCCGGACACGAAACAACCAATTTGCACGGAAATTATTTCTTTCGACTCAGTGACGCCTCACAACAATAAGATACAATACAAAAATACGTTCCATCCGTACCAAGTCTGTCTTTCCGTCCGTCCCTCCGTCCGTCCGGAAGCATAAAAACACATAACTCAAACGAGAAACAACCGATTTGCACGGAAATTGTTTCTTTCTACTCAGGAACGAATTACCCATGAGATACGATACAGAATTACATTCCATCCGTCCGCTGTCTGTCTGTCTGTCCAGAAGAATAAAAAAAATATCTCCGCCGAGAAACAACCGATTTGCACGGAAATTATTTCTTTCGACTTAGGGAAGCCTCGCACCTATCAGATACAATACAAAATTACGTTCCATTCGAGCCAAGTCTTTCTTTCCGGCCGTCCGGAAGCATAAAAACACATAATTCGACCGAGAAACAACCGATTTGCAGGGAAATTAATTCGTTCTACTCAGGTACGCCTCACACCAATCAGATATGTTAAAAAATAACGTTCCATCCGTCCGCCGTCTGTCTGTCCATTTGTCCCGAAGTATAAAAGCGCATAACTTTACGGAGAAACAACTGATTTGTACGGAAATTATATCTTTCTACTGGGGGACACATCCCACTGTCAGGTACGTTACAAAAATACGTTCCGTCCGTCGGCCGCCTGTCTGTCCGTCCGTCCGTCCGGAAGTATAAATGCACTAAACCCTAAAGAGAAATAACCGATTTGCACGGAAATGATTCCTTTCTACTAAAGAACGCCTCACACCTATCAGATTTGATAGAAAATTTCATTCTATCCGACCGTCGTCTGTTTGTCCGTCCGTCCGTCCGTCCGGAAGTATAAAAGCACGTAATCCCACCGAGAAACAACCGTTTAGCACGGAAATGACTGCTTTCTACTCACGGAGGCTTCACACCTATCAGATATGATAGAAATTATGTTCCATTCGTCCGAAGTCTGTCTGTCCGTCCTTTCTGAAGTATAAAATAACGTAACTCCGCCGAAAAACAACCTATTTGCACGGCAATGAGTTCATTCTACTCAGGGACGCCTCACACGTATTACGTACGAGAGAAAATTAAGTTTCAACTGTCCGCCGTCTGTCTCTCTATGTATTCATCCGGGAGTATAAAAGCACGTAACCTCAACGAGAAACAACCGATTTGAACGGAAATTATTTCTTTCTACTCAGGGACGTCTATCATTTCTCAGGTACGATACAAAATTACGTTCCGTCCGTCGTCAGCGTGTCTGTCCGTCCGTCCCAACAAACAAAAGGCCGCAACCCCACCGAGAAACAACCGATTTGCACGGAAATGAATTCGTACTACTAAGGGACCCTCACATAGAGGTGGAGAGCTATCGATGTTATGATTATCGACAGTTTTCGATATCAAAAAATAACAATCAATAATTATCGATTCTTTGTTGGCACAGTTCCTAGGGAGAAAATTTGTTTTCCGGAATGAAAAATTATTTCTGACAAGAATATGAGAAATTATGTAAAATATATTTAGCATTAAACGAAAGACATCCAGCAAAATTAGAAGATACACTGCAATCCAATATGGTACATAGTATTTCGACACTTCATTCAAAAAGAAAATTAAGCACTCATATTAGAGATCTACTTTTTAAAATTTCGTACAATATTATCCCGACAAGAAAATGGTTGTATAGAATTAAACTAATACCTAATCCTAACTGTAACTACTGTGGTTCAGAGGACACTCTGCAACATTTATTTGTAGATTGCAATTTTGCAATGTATATCTGGGATTGGTTACAACAATACCTAAATTATAGACGTAAATTTACTGCTGACCAAATTTTGTACCATGTACCTCTAGACTGCTCTGAATCTAATGATCTAACAATTCATTATTTAATAACAATAATAATATATAATGTATGGAAAAATCGAAATGCCGTATCTTACCAACAAAAATTAAAAAATACGGAGCAGATTAAAATAGCTATTAAATGTGATCTTAGAAGAATACCGGAGTTTGAAACTAGAACGTTTGGAGCACAAAAAACTTTTTAAAAAATGGAAAGTATTAGCACCAGTAATATATAAAAAAAGGAACAAAAATACTAAACAAAATAATAGAATGAAGCATTTAAAATTAAAATATTATTAGCAAAAATGTCAAATATAATACAACTGAATAGTACAAATTAAAATCTTAAACACATATAATTTTGTTCCCGATATTCTGTCAGTATTTTGTTAGAAAAAAAAATATAATTATTTAATCAATTTTGACCATATTAGTAGTATTTTTATAATTTAGTAGTCACTTCTACTAAATTGGATTCCAAGGGACAACAACAGATCCAGAAGAAGACCACATGGAAGATGGGTGGATGAAATTCGTAAATATGCGGGAGTGACATGGAGGAGACTGGCACAAGACAGACCGTTGTGGAGGAAACCTTCGTCCAGCAGTGCATTGATAATGGTTGACAATGATGATGATGACTATGATATATATTCAGTCAAATATCTAACTATTATGGCAAATCATACAGAAAAATAATTAATTTGTAATAATTTAATTAAAGAAAAACTGGATTAAAAGAAATGTTATTTGTTTACTCCAATTTCTTGATATTTTTTATCTGAAATGCCTTTAACAAAAACCTCTTACTAAGTACATGTGGAGTGTTCAAAAACGTGATTCCTAATATATTGTATACTTACTGCAACAAGCGGAAATTCTTGTGCAGGGGCTCACTTTCTCAGCAGGTTGCCTGCTCTGTCTGGAAGTAAGAGAAATGACAATTATTAAAGGATCCTCTAATTATAATAATAATAATAATAATAATAATGATGATAATGATAAAAGTATCCACTAAATGTCTTAATTTACTAAAAGGATGTATGAATGTGTGTTTAAATGGAAAAATTAGGTAAGAGATTAATAGATTCCTAAACAATTCTTTAACAGCCTTTCATGCGTCGCCCTTTAGTAAGAGCCGGAGATGAGGTATAAATTCAAGAAACAAAATTTTTCTTACTTTTCCATATTGTCAAAAACCTAAGCTCTGATAAGCTTTGAAACTAAACATTTCTCTTTCTTTTCTTCTTCCCCCCCCCCTGTTTTTGCTTGGAGTTTAACCACCACCGTGAACAATTCGATCGGCATTTGTCCGTCCCTGATTTAGTTCCACTGGTTTCAGGGAAGGGGTAAAGAAGCAAGTGCTGTAAGACAAATACAACCACAATATCTATTACTCACAGGATTCGAATCCGGACCTATCTCGAACGAATGGTCGGAAATCAGGCCTTAGACCTTTGCACAACATGGGCGGGAATCTACGTCTTGACGATATCCTCCCAAAGCGAGTTAGCAGAAGTCACGAAACAAATATTGTGCCTGAAGAACGAGCTAATACGTGGCTCCTTAATTCTTATTTTCTGTTTGTATTACATTATTTTTTTATGCTTCGCTTCACAAAAGCTAAAGAAGAAAATTCTGTAGTTTTGTTTGCAAAAACATTTTTTTCTATAATGCAAAAATGCAAAAATTTTTTGCAAAAACAGTTTTTTTTCTATAATGTATTATTAAATTTTTGAACAGAGCAGGAAAGAGGAAGATGATATAATGTTTGGTGAGTGGAAAATGTATCTTTATAATTTAAATATTGTTGTAACCAATTCCAGATATGTTTTGAAAAGTTACAATCAAGTATGGGTAAGACGATGGATCTAAGCGCATTTGATCGTGGTCAAATTGTTGTGGCCCGATGAATGGGTCACTCCATCTCGGAAGTCGTGGTGGCACTGGGATTTTCACGAGCCACTGTGTCACGGGTGCACCTTGAGTACATTGAATCCGGTAAAACCATCCCTGCAAGGGCCAACTACCATGGACAAAAGCGTGTGGATGAGTGGGATCATCGTCGGCAAGCTCGCATTGTAACAGGGGATAGACGGGCTGCAGTGCAAAAATCACTCCGCAATTTAACGCTGGTGCACAAAAACCTGTAAGCAGTTACACCATCAAGTACCATCTTCTCGCTATGGGTAATACAAGCCATCGTCCCACCAGAATACCGCTGCTGACCGCACATTACAGTTTGCAAAGATTAGCATGGACACGGGGACATCGCAACTGGACCCTAGACATGTGGGAAAATGTTGCCTGGACTGATGAGTCGAGAATCACGTTGGTACATGCGGTTGGCAGGATACGAGTACGCCGCAAACGACATGAAGCAATAAATCCTTCTTGCCAGCAGGGTACTCTTCATGCTGGTGGGGGTGGCATTCTTGTCTGGGGACTGTTTACGTGGACTGAAATTGGACCCCTGGTACGTGTGACATCGTCCCTCACAGGTCAACGTTACCATGATATCCTGGATGACCATTTGTTCCCGTTTGTGCGTCTTCAACATCCCACTGGGGACCTCATCCTGCAACAAGACAACGCACCGTGCCATCGCTACCGAATTGTATCTGAATGGTTGGATGAACACTCCACCGACGTGACCTCGCTTCCTTGGCCAGCTAGGTCACCTGACTTCAATCTCATCGAGCACATCTGGGATGCCATCGAGAGAGATGTTCGAGGCTCTGAGCCCCCTCCATCAAATCTTCGTTAACTGTGGGAGTTTGTTCAGGGGTCGTGGATCCGTATTTCTTTCCAACGCTTCCGGGGTCTTGTCGAGTCCACGCCGAGACGAATCGCCGCCGTCATCAGGACAAAAATTTGTGCTACACGTTACTAGACAGGCATCTCTAATTCAATTGCTCTTCAGTGTATATCTGTACGTCTTATGTTGGGCCGGTTCTCGGGTTGTTGTTTTTTTCTTCAAAGAATTTTTGAAGTTGGAACTTCATCCTCTTCCGATCCTACTTCTACGAATGGATGGCGGCTTGGTACTACACTATCCGTTGTCTTTTTTGTTTACTGTTTTCAGTTTTCTCTCTCTGCTAAACCTACGTATACGCATTTCACATGGACTATCGTTGTATTGAGCGATACCCCCGCTATTCCTGTTTTCTTTTCAAACAGGTATTATTGATACCAGAAGAGAAGTTCTTCTATCCACCGTGTTGCTTTCCCAAGCGTTTTACAAAACCCCCCTTCATAAACATACGAACGTATGTCGATGCAACCACTTGTTGGTACGTAGGCTACGTGATGAGAACGTTAGTTCGAAATCATACGGTAGTGGGGTAATTCCATTTCAAGTGATCCAACAGAGCTTAATTAACGACATCATAAGTTGCACAATCCCATTTAAGGCGATCAGGGACAGACTCAAAGTAGATGCTCAAAGTGGCGGCCACGGGTGCCGTTGCACAATTCACACCGGCGAATGAAAGACTGGCGCACCCTCTAGAAGACTCCTGTAGTCCTGGTGTCGTGTTTATCCTGTCCGCTGCAACAACGATTATCGTGACGAGATCTTTCACGGAGTCCACAGGCGTCTCGTTTACAAATGATTTCATGTGCCCCCAGAAGAAGTCCAGTGGATTTAAGTCCGGTGAGCGTGGAGGCCATGCCACAGGTCCGCCAAGTCCAATCCATCGTACGGGATATGTGGCATTCAGGAAGTGTTTACTGCACCTTGATAAGCCAATCAGCTACAACTGTCGATGCTCTGTCTTTTCTCTGGCACTTGAAGAATATTCGTGCAATTTGATACTTTGCGAATAAACGAGGAGCAAGCCATCGTTGCACGATATATGAAGACAAATGGTCAGAGATGAATAATTTAAAAACATTTATTTACAGTTAAAATAAATGAAATAAAATGACCACATGAGGTCTTTCGACTACCACTTTGGCGTCATCATCAGATCTTTGAGAAAGGGTGGAACGGAGACCGGCATTAAATAAAGTAAATACGTAACATGTGACCAGTACAATTGCGTAGAGTGATTTACATAAAGAGTCATATATTCATAAAATCCCGAATCGAGTTTTGTCCATGAGGGATCCGTGACCTCCTAGTTTGTGATATATAACTAGACAAATTATCATTACAGCAAAAGGTAGTGTTAGCTATAATATGTAAGCTTTCGCACAACAGTAAGGAATTATTATTAGTTGCTTTTTGCAGTATAGCTGCGTCGTTCCATTGTGGATAATGTTGTCTTTCCTGAACACAAGGGGCTAAAGCCGTAGTTAACTAACCATTTTTCAGATCATACTTGTGTTCATTCATTCTAGTCTTTAATGTCCTCCTGGTAGAACCGATATATAATTTTTTTAGTTTGCGATGGGTGATGGGGAAATAGAGGAATGGGAAAAATTCCGTGCATGTTTTCCACACTCACCTAGTCACGATCACTCCTGATTAGATGCAAGAGATTAAGAGCCTTTGAGCCAAAGTCAATGTCATGACGTCTGCACAGGTTCTTTAACACCGGAGTTAAACTTGGGTGGTAGTCGAGTGAACCTACGTACCTCCTTTTGGGGTATCACGAATTTAAGGAGAATTCCCGTGAGAACAGGTTTTTATTGTAGAGTCTGGCTACAGTAGTACTATTGAAACCAAAAAGGAGGTCAGTTGTTTGATCTTTAAAAGTTCAGAACATCTGAGAGTATCATTCGAGCAATGAGTTATTGCCCGTCTAACCATAAACGAAATTGAGGCTGACTCATAGTTAATCGGGTGAAAAGAGTCCTTAGGTATCATCGTATTCGAAGAGGTTGGTTTACGATAAACTGTAAAGCTGAGTTGATGGGTAACAGGATTGCGTATGAAGCTAAACATCCAGATATGGCGAGGTGTAGTTTTCTTCACACTTTACTGTAAAGGATATGGTAGGATATTTTAGTGACATATGATCCAGAAAAACAATTAGCTTATCGTAAGAGTGAGACCAAATACCTGAAAAGGTTAAAAAACAGAATCACTTTTCTCGCCATTACGAATGGACGGAAAAGCATCAGCAACTTAAAAATCTTAAAGCTAACCCTTCATTAGCAATAGTAGCCGCTGACAAAACGTCCCAACTTGTTATTTTGGAAAAGGCTGATTATATTTCCAAGGGGCGTGAGGCCATTGGTAAGCTCCCCACTCGGGTTGTTAATTCAGATGCGACACCCGCTACACTATCCGCTATTAGCAGACTTAAAAATCACTCAGCCTTTCCCCCTGAAATTTTATTGTGTTTGCAGCCTACATTTGGCATCCGTGTTCCTGAACTTTTTGGGAAGGTGAAGAGCCACAAAGCTGGCAACCCGATTCGCCCCTTGGTCTCGGGATACGCTAGTCCCACGAGACCCCTTGAAAGAGCTCTGTCCAAATTTCTTGCCCCTTACCCTGCACAGAACTCGACGCAAGCTCTTGACCGGATAAAGGCCACAAATTTGGGTAATACTCCTTTCTTTTTAGTCTTTTTGGATGTGGTTTCGTTGTATCATAACTTACCTATTGCTGAGACTCACATGCTTATTCGTGAAAAAATTATAAACTCTGGCTTGGCTCCGGACGTATCCGATTTTGTTATCTCCGCATTAAAACTTGTTCATCAACGTACTTACTTTCGTTTCCAGGATGTGATATATAGACAAACACAGGGGGCCGCCAAGTGCTCCCCCCTGTCAGCATGTCTAGCCGAGATTTTTCTCCAGCATCTCCAAAATTCCGCCTTGGAGACTTGCAGATACAAGCTACTTCTGTATTTAAGGTACGTTGGTGACGTTTTAATTATTTGGCCTCACTCTTAGGATGAGCTAATTGTTTTCCGGGATCATGGTAGCCGCTGACAAAACGTTCCAACGCTGACAAAACGTCCAAGATCATATGTCACTAAAATATCCTACCATATCCTTTACAGTGGAGTGTGAAGAAAACTACAACTTGCCATATCTGGATTTTAGCTTAATAAGCAATCCTGTTACCCATGAACTCAGCTTTACAGTTTATCGTAAACCAACCTCTTCGCCTACGATGATGACTAAGGACTCTTTTCACCCGAGTAACTATGAGTCAGCCTCAATTTCGTTTATGGTTAGACGGGCAATAACTCATTACTCGAATGACGCTCTCAGATGTTCTGAACTTTTAAAGATCAAAGAACTGGCCTCCTTTTTTGGTTTCAATAATACTACGGTAGACAGACTCTACAATAAAAACCTGTTCTCACGGGAATGCTCCTTAATTCGTGATATCCCAAAAAGGAGGTACGCAGTGGTGGCTCGTGGCAACTGAAACAGGAGGGGCCAGTAGCCGAAGTCAAACAATGAAATAAAAAAACTGTCATTATTAGGCAAACTATTCAGACCCCCAAATTACCCCCAAGATTCCTTTACTCTGCCTCTGTTTACCCCCTTGACTCACAATAATGCCCAAATCAGGCAGGAATGTGTCAACTATTGTATTGCACAAGAAAAAAATTTCCTCGGAATAGAATGCATAACTATTAACAGAAAAATGTTAAAACTCCTTAAATACAATTTTTACCTTACAACATATGAGCATTAATTTATGTTAGTTGTGCTTTGTGTTTCTTCAGATTTCTCAACTGAGGAATAATCACAGGATTCACAGGATAAAAAAATGTAGTGAAAAAATAATAACTCCAAATATATGCAGGGAGGGAATGTTTCATGAATTTCGTCCCATATAGAATAAGTACAATACTACATTTTGCATTATTTGAAAGGTTTAACCTTTTTTTTTTAAAGAACTTGTGAAACCTAAAAGCATATATGTACTCATGTGCAAATAATACTTACAGGTTTTCTCATTTATTTGTTTATTTTTAACATAGAAAATCCTCTGTTAAAACTGAAATTAGTTTTGCAAAGTGCTTTGTAAACTTCATACTCTTGGAAACTCAAATTCTTGGGCTGATAAGCACCGAGTTTTTTAAGTGAAGCTTTTCTACTCAAATTCTTGGGCTGATGAGCACTGTGTTTTTTAAGTGAAGCTCAAAGTAAAAATTCTTGGGGTGATAAGCACTGAGTTTTTAAGTGAAGCTTTTCTACCAGATTTAAAGCAAAGAACGGAGATTTTAACAAAATATCCACTCCATTCATTTTACTCGACACAAAGGAACAACACATCACCGAGAGAGACACACAGAAAAAACAACTAACTGAACTTTGAGCTTGGTCAGGGTAAGCTTCTCTGTCAACCCACGGCGTTAAGGAAATGGATACTCTCCTGGCCAATCAAATTACCGCGGGGCCAGATAGATTTTGCCCCACAGCTTTTTTTGCACACTCGTTAAGGCAGTGTTGTATGTAGGTCATCATACTGAAAGAGACTGGGAGGAAATCGTCTCCTCTTCGCTTGCGTAGTGCTGTTACTGGGGCCTGTTGGAGCTGGCCCCAATAACCTCACACTTTAAACGTGATCTCTTTCCTCAGGAAATAGTTTTTCGTTTTTGAAGGAAACTTTTCCCTTAGGTAATGGTTTTTGAAGGGAAATGTTTAACACCATGTATTTAAGAGAGAGAATAAGAATCAGGGCAATAAAAAAATATATATATATATATTTCTAAAAATAGAAATTTTTAGGTGGGGGCAGACCCCTCTGGCCCCTAATGACGAACCGCCCCTGGAGGTACGTAGCTTCACTCACCTACCACCCAAGTTTAACTCCGGTGTTAAAGAACCTGTGCAGACATCATGACATTGACTTTCGCTCAAAGACTCTTAATCTCTTGCATCTAATCAGGAGTGATCTTGACAAGGTGAGTGTGGAAAACATGCACGGAATTTTTCTTCTTCCTCTCTTTCCCCATGACACATCGCAAACTAAAAAGTTATATATCGTTTCTACCAGGAGGACATTAAAGACTAGCATGAATGAACACAAGTATGATCTCAAAAATGGTGAGTTAACTACGGCTTTAGCCCCTTGTGTTCAGGAAAGACAGCATTATCCACAATGGAAGGACGCAGCTATACTGCAAAAAGCAACTAAAAATAATTCCTTACTCTTGTGCAAAAGCTTACATATTATAGCTAACACTAAATTTTGCTGTAATGATAATTTGCCTAGTTATATATCACAAACTTGGAGATCACTGATCCCTCATGGACAAAACTCGATTCGGGATTTTATGAATATATGACTCTATGTAAATCACTCTACGCAATAGTACTGGTCACGTGTTACGTATTTACTTTATTTAATGCCGGTCTCCGTTCCACACTTTGTCAAAGATCTGATGATGACGCCAAAGTGGTAGTCGAAAGATCTCATGTGTTCATTTTATTTCATTTATTTTAACTGTAAATAAATGTTTTTAAATTATTCATCTCTGACCATTTGTCTTCATATATCGTGCAACGATGGCTTGCTCCTCGTTTATTCGCAAAGTATCAAATTGCACGAATATTCTTCAAGTGCCAGAGAAAAGACAGAGCATCGACAGTTGTAGCTGATTGGCTTATCAAGGTGCAGTAAACACTTCCTGAATGCCACATATCCCGTACGATGGATTGGACTTGGCGGACCTGTGGCATGGCCTCCACGCTCACCGGACTTAAATCCACTGGACTTCTTCTGGGGGCACATGAAATCATTTGTAAACGAGACGCCTGTGGACTCCGTGAAAGATCTCGTCACGATAATCGTTGTTGCAGCGGACAGGATAAACACGACACCAGGACTACAGGAGTCTTCTAGAGGGTGCGCCAGTCTTTCATTCGCCGGTGTGAATTGTGCAACGGCACCCGTGGCCGCCACTTTGAGCATCTACTTTGAGTCTGTCCCTGATCGCCTTAAATGGGATTGTGCAACTTATGATGTCGTTAATTAAGCTCTGTTGGATCACTTGAAATGGAATTACCCCACTACCGTATGATTTCGAACTAACGTTCTCATCACGTAGCCTACGTACCAACAAGTGGTTGCATCGACATACGTTCGTATGTTTATGAAGGGGGTTTTGTAAAACGCTTGGGAAAGCAACACGGTGGATAGAAGAACTTCTCTTCTGGTATCAATAATACCTGTTTGAAAAGAAAACAGGAATAGCGGGGGTATCGCTCAATACAACGATAGTCCATGTGAAATGCGTATACGTAGGTTTAGCAGAGAGAGAAAACTGAAAACAGTAAACAAAAAAGACAGCGGATAGTGTAGTACCAAGCCGCCATCCATTCGTAGAAGTAGGATCGGAAGAGGATGAAGTTCCAACTTCAAAAATTCTTTGAAGAAAAAAACAACAACCCGAGAACCGGCCCAACATAAGACGTACAGATATACACTGAAGAGCAATTGAATTAGAGATGCCTGTCTAGTAACGTGTAGCACAAATTTTCGTCCTGATGACGGCGGCGATTCGTCTCGGCGTGGACTCGACAAGACCCCGGAAGCGTTGGAAAGAAATACGGATCCACGACCCCTGAACAAACTCCCACAGTTCACGAAGATTTGATGGAGGGGCTCAGAGCCTCGAACATCTCTCTCGATGGCATCCCAGAAGTGCTCGATGAGATTGAAGTCAGGTGACCTAGCTGGCCAAGGAAGCGAGGTCACGTCGGTGGAGTGTTCATCCAACCATTCAGATACAATTCGGTAGCGATGGCACGGTGCGTTGTCTTGTTGCAGGAGGAAGTCCCCAGTGGGATGTTGAAGACGCACAAACGGGGACAAATGGTCGCCCAGGATATCATGGTAACGTTGACCTGTGAGGGACGATGTCACTCGTACCAGGGGTCCGATTTCAGTCCACGTAAACAATCCCCAGACGAGAATGCCACCCCCACCAGCATGAAGAGTACCCTGCTGGCAAGAAGGATCCACTGCTTCATGTCGTTTGCGGCGTACTCGTATCCTGCCAACCGCATGTACCAACGTGAATCTCGATTCATCAGACCAGGCAACATTTTCCCACATGTCTAGGGTCCAGTGGCGATGTTCCCGTGTCCATGCTAATCTTTGCACCCTGTGATGTGCGGTCAGCAGCGGTACCCTGGATAGACGATGGCTTCTATTAACCAGACCGAGAAGATGGTTCTTGATGGTGTAACTGCTTACACGTTTTTGTGCACCAGCGTTAAATTGCCGAGTGATTTTTTGCACTGCAGCCCGTCTATCCCCTGTTACAATGCGAGCTTGCCGACGATGACTCCGCTCATCCACACGCTGTTGTCCACGGTAGTTGGCCCTTGCAGGGATGGGTTTACCGGATTCAATGTACTCAAGGTGTACCCGTGACACAGTGGCTCGTGAAAATCTCAGTGCCAGCACGACTTCCGAGATGGAGTGACCCATTCATCGGGCCACAACAATTTGACCACGATCAAATGCGCTTAGATCCATCGTCTTACCCATACTTGATTGTAACTTTTCAAAACATATCTGGAATTGGTTACATCAATATTTAAATTATAAAGATACATTTTCCACTCACCAAACCTTATATCATCTTCCTCTTTCCTGCTCTGTCCAAAAATTTAATAATACATTATAGAAAAAACTGTTTTTGCAAACAATTTTTGCATTTTCATATTATAGAAAAAAATGTTTTTGCAAACAAAACTGCAGAATTTTTTTCTTTAGCTTTTGTGAAGCGAAGCATAAAAAAATAATGTAATACAAACAGAAAATAAGAATTAAGGAGCCACGTATTAGCTCGTTCTTCAGGCACAATATTTGTTTCGTGACTTCTGCTAACTCACTTTGGGAGGATATCGTCAAGACATAGATTCCCGCCCATGTTGTGCAGAGGTCTAAGGGCTGATTTCCGACCATTCGTTCAAGATGTGTCCGGATGTGAATCCTGTGAGTAATAGATATTGTGGTTGTATTTGTCTTACAGCACTTGCTTCTTTACCCCTTCTCTGAAAATAGTGGAACTAAATCAGGGACGGACAAATGCCCATCGAATTGTTTACGGTGGTGGTTAAACTCCAAGCAAAAAAAGGGGGGGGGAAGAAGAAAAGAAAGAGAAATGTTTAGTTTCAAAGCTTATCAGAGCTTAGCTTTTTGACAATATGGAAAAGTAAGAAAAATTTTGTTTCTTTAATTTATACCTCATGTCCGGCTCTTACTAAAGGGCGACGCATGAAAGGCTGTTAAAGAATTGTTTAGGAATCTATTAATCTCTTACCTAATTTTTCCATTTAAACACACATTCATACATCCTTTTAGTAAATTAAGACATTTAGTGGATACTTTTATCATTATTATTATTTTTATTATTAGAGGATCCTTTAATAATTGTCATTTTCTCTTACTTCCAAACAGAGCAGGCAACCAGCTGAGAAAGTGGGCGCCTGCACAAGAATTTCCGCTTGTTGCAGTAAGTATACAATATATTTAGGAATCACGTTTTTGAACACTCCACATGTACTTAGTAAGAGGTTTTTGTTAAAGGCATTTCAGATAAAAAAAATGGCAAGAAATTGGAGTAAACAAATAACATTTCTTTTAATCCAGTTTTTCTTTAATTAAATTATTACAAATTAATCATTTTTCTGTATGATTTGCCATAATAGTTAGATATTTGACTGAATATATATCATAGTCATCATCATCATTGTCAACCATTATCAATGCACTGCTGGACGAAGGTTTCCTCCACAACGGTCTGTCTTGTGCCAGTCTCCTCCATGTCACTCCCGCATATTTACGAATTTCATCCACCCATCTTCCATGTGGTCTTCTTCTGGATCTGTTGTTGTCCCTTGGAATCCAATTTAGTAGAAGTGACTACTAAATTATTAAAATACTACTGATATGGTCAAAATTAATTTAATAATTATAGTTTTGTTTTTCTCACAAAATACTGACAGAATATCGGGAACAAAATTATATGTGTTTAAGATTTTAATTTGTACTATTCAGTTGTATTATATTTGACATTTTTGCTAATAATATTTTAATTTTAAATGCTTCATTCTATTATTTTGTTTAGTATTTTTGTTCCTTTTTTTATATATTACTGGTGCTAATACTTTCCATTTTTTAAAAAGTTTTTTGTGCTCCAAACGTTCTAGTTTCAAACTCCGGTATTCTTCTAAGATCACATTTATTAGCTATTTTAATCTGCTCCGTATTTTTTAATTTTTGTTGGTAAGATACGGCATTTCGATTTTTCCATACATTATATTTTATTATTGTTATTAAATAATGAATTGTTAGATTATTAGATTCAGAGCAGTTTAGAGGTACATGGTACAAAATTTGGTCTGCAGTAAATTTACGTCTATTATTTAAGTATTGTTGTAACCAATCCCAGATATACATTGCAAAATTGCAATCTACAAATAAATGTTGCAGAGTGTCCTCGGAACCACAGTAGTTACAGTTAGGATTAGGTATTAGTTTAATTCTATACAACCATTTTTTTGTCGGGATAATATTGTGCGAAATTTTAAAAAGTAGATCTCTAATATGAGTGCTTAATTTTCTTTTTGATTGAAGTGTCCAAATACTATGTACCATATTGGATTGCAGTGTATATTCTAACTTTGTTGGATGTCTTTCGTTTAATGCTAAATATATTTTACATAATTTCTCATATTCTTGTCAGAAATAATTCTTTATTCCGGAAAACAAATTTTCTCCCTAGAAACTGTGCCAACACAGAATCGATAATTATTGATTGTTATTTTTTGACTGTCGAAAGCTGTCGATAATCATAACTATCGATAGTTCTCCACCTCTATGTGAGGGTCCCTTAGTAGCATGAATTCATTTCCGTGCAAATCGGTTGTTTCTCGGTGGGTTGCGGCTTTTTGTTTGTTGGGACAGACGGAAATACACGCTGACGACGGACGGAACGTAATTTTGTATCGTACCTGATAGGTGATGATAGACGTCCCTGAGTAGAAAGAAATAATTTCCGTTCAAATCGGTTGTTTCTCGTTGAGGTTACGTGCTTTTATACTCCCGGATGAATACACCGAGAGACAGACGGCGGACAGTTGAAACGTAATTTTCTCTCGTATCTAATAGGTGTGAGGCGTCCCTGAGTAGAATGAATTCATTGCCGTGCAAATAGGTTGTTTTTCGGCGGAGTTACGTTATTTTATACTTCAGAAAGGACGGACAGACAGACTTCGGACGAATGGAACATAATTTCTATCATATCTGATAGGTGTGAAACCTCCGTGAGTAGAAAGCAGTCATTTCCGTGCTAAACGGTTGTTTCTCGGTGGGATTACGTGCTTTTATACTTCCGGACAGACGGACGGACGGACGGACAAACAGACGACGGTCGGATAGAAGGAAATTTTCTATCATATCTGATAGGTGTGAGGCGTCCTTGAGTAGAAAGGAATCATTTCCGTGCAAATCGGTTATTTCTCTTCAGGGTTTAGTGCATTTATACTTCCGGACGGACGGACAGACAGGCGGCCGACGGACGGAACGTATTTTTGTAAAGTACCTGACAGTGGGATGTGTCCCCCAGTAGAAAGATATAATTTCCGTACAAATCAGTTGTTTCTCCGTAAAGTTATGCGCTTTTATACTTCGGGACAAATGGACAGACAGACGGCGGACGGATGGAACGTTATTTTTTAACATATCTGATTGGTGTGAGGCGTACCTGAGTAGAACGAATTAATTTCCCTGCAAATCGGTTGTTTCTCGGTCGAATTATGTGTTTTTATGCTTCCGGACGGCTGGACGGACGGCCGGACGGAAAGTAAGACTTGGCTCGAATGGAACGTAATTTTGTATTGTATCTGATAGGTGCGAGGCTTCCCTAAGTCGAAAGAAATAATTTCCGTGCAAATCGGTTGTTTCTCGGCGGAGATATTTTTTTTATTCTTCTGGACAGACAGACAGACAGCGGACGGATGGAATGTAATTCTGTATCGTATCTCATGGGTAATTCGTTCCTGAGTAGAAAGAGACCATTTCCGTGCAAATCGGTTGTTTCTCGTTTGAGTTATGTGTTTTTATGCTTCCGGACGGACGGAGGGACGGACGGAAAGACAGACTTGGTACGGATGGAACGTATTTTTGTATTGTATCTTATTCTTGTGAGGCGTCCCTGAGTCGAAAGAAATAATTTCCGTGCAAATTGGTTGTTTCGTGTCGGAGATATTTTTCTTAATCTTCTGGACTGACGGACAGACGGCGGACGGATGGAACGTAATTTTGCATCGTATCTCATGGGTTATTCGTTCCTGAGTGGAAGGAGACCATTTACTTTCAAATCGGTTACTTGTTACCTGTGGCCGTAATAAGTCATTTGTGGACGGACGGACAGACGACGGACGGAAGGAACGTCATTCTGTATCGTATCTCATAAGTAATTCGTTTCTGAGTAGGAAAGATACCATTTGCTTGGAAATCGGTTTCTTACTTGATAAGAAACATGGTTTTTCGTGTTGCCGTAATCAGTCACATTTCATTTTGTTGATGGTCAATTAAGAGAACCCATCTTCGTTTCTTAAATGATATTTTTACATTCGCAATTTGTGTACGATCCCCTCAAGGCTACGAGAATGGACGGTCGTTCCTTCCGTGACACGCCGTCCTCCCTATCAATTCAGGCCGCGAAGCTCAGCTGGACCTGCTGGTGAAGTACGGCTTGTGAAAGCGGAGCCACACTGTACTGCTGCATGTGTCTGAGTATCCTTCCGCGCTCACCAGTTAGCCAAGCTGAAGGTCGTGCTGCACGGCTAGGCCTAACCTGTTTTGCCGGGATGCTTCCGCCTGAGACCACGGGCAGCCGTGGCAGATGCTTTAGCGGCAGTCACAGCGTCATCGTCGCCGCTGACTGGATTTCGGCGTACCGCATAGAAAGGTAAATTTTACGTAAAACCTTTTCAAAAATAAGTCTATCAATGAACTTTTTTTTTTATTTTACATCGTTTTTGATTTCAAATAAGATGTACGTCACAGTTTTTTGAAATTTTTCGTCCCTGAATTTTGCACCATAATCTACACGTTAACCGACGGAAGTCCTACATGAAAATGTCAAATGCTCTAGTGCGAGTTTTCAGTTTATTCGCAAAACATCCGAATGCATCGAACGAAACTAGAGGTTTCTACTAATACATCGATCATTTTAATAAATATTACTACTTCCCCGATGTTATTATTAACTAATCACTCATTAATTACGTATTAACTGCTGCAGATTGAAAACTAAAAATTTTTCAGGTTATTAGCAAAAACATCGAAGTTTTAAGGAATGAAATGTCATTATATTAATGCAGCCTGCTCCACAGAACAGTCTACGTGTTTTAAAAAGGTCTGACGACCGACAATAGCTAACAAATAACATTTGATTTTATATATATACTTTTTTTTTTCTTAACTTCATACTCAATGTAAAGGAAAACAGCGGTTGACATAGATCGATTAAATTTTTCATATCCCTGGCCCATTGGCAGAGTAGAATTATGAACAATATTGAAGAATTCAATAAAGAAAAGGGGATCCCTTAAACAAATTCAGAACTAACCTTAAAAATATTTTAATTAACCTAGAGGAATAATGGCGTGAAAATCATCTGGTAAAATTTACCTCCATTTCGATTTTACAAAAGAAATTATCATTTGTTTTCTTCAAATTAAGGTGCAAAACGGATTACCTAGATATGTTTTCGTACATTTTGAAAATGCCATATCTATAGTGAATGCTTGTTAAACAATCTTCCAAGTTTTTGTCTTCCTGTTGCACTATAAGCAGGATGCTACAAGAACTTCGAGGCGTGCAGTTACACTTATAAGACACATAAACATCAAATAATATTGAAGAACAGGTAAAAAAAATAGTAACTGAGAAATATATCCACACTGGATAACCAGTGGCATAGCTAGCACAATATGCGATCCTCTGCAAGATTGATTTCAAACATGAGGAAGGATGTGTTTTCATGTGTGGTGGGGGAGGGAGATGGAAATCAAGAAGAGTGTTTGAAAATGTAAGGGTGGTACCTAGTGCCCTGTAGTTTTAACTTTCTAAATAATAAGTTAAACAATATGTGTAATTGTTTTGTCCAAAACTAAAGTAAATGACTTTTATACAGGGCGCGATATGCGGCTGCTGTGAATATATGTATATGTTGGTGCCTGTCGTGTTTGTAATCCCAGGTGACTCAATGTTTTATCACATCCTCCCCGTGGAATGCCCATGTGACATAGGCGCCGACTATGATGGGGAGGGGGGGAGTGAACCCTGCCCTTCCAATAATTTTACTCGGGGGAGGGGCAGTATCCATTCAATATTTTTCGCCCTGTTTAATTAAACAGGTTTTAGTGTGTGTAAGTCGTTTTCTAATTGCGTGAGTCGAAATATTTCTACAGAGAAAAAACGTTTTCTCGTGTTACTCAGTGTTTCTTTAAGGCATACATCCAGAGGGGCGAAGCCCTCCCAGAAACGACCCCGCCCCCGGATACATTTCAGGTTACCGAGCCAAATTTTAATAAACTCAGGCTATGATGAAAAAGGAAGTTTCGTTTCTTTTTATGCTACAAATATTTCACCAATTATATTTTTTTAAATATTTGTTCAAATGGTACTAGTTATAGTTTATTTTATCAAAAAGTGTATTACGACGCATGGTATTCTTCAAAATACAAGTATAACAAGTAGACTAATTATACCTAATTGTCTGGGAATCGTGATTCAGTATCAAGAGTGCGTAAAATGCATTTTAATTTTATAGATGAAATTTCAAACCTGCGAAATCCCCCCCCCCTCCTTTAGCTGAAAAAAGTTTGTTATTCCTAAAATGTTTGAAGAATTATAAGTATATCACGGGTGTATATAGAGTTTTTTTTACGGAAAAGAAGACGAAAATAGGAAGTTTTTGAAATCCACCATCTGAAACAAAATCAAAGTTAATTAAAAATTGAAGAAAAATTAAGGATTTTTTTTCTAAAGTAAGTCGCATTTTAACCAAAAAACAAAAAATGAAACATTCTCCGGGGGGGGGGGATAAGGCCCTCTCTAAATGCGCCCCTGTGCTAGATATACAGTAATCACTTCTATATATATATTAATATAGTAGTTAAAATTATACATATATAGCAAATGGAAAACTTGCCCCTTCTAGGGCTCCAGTTGCCCCCCCCCCTCCGGCCAAAAAGTCCTGAAAGAAACACTGGTTACTCAGGCTATCCTGTGCTGTGCTAATTAAAAAAAATGAGTTCTTTTGCTTTATAGAAATTTATATGGAGATGGACTAAGCTCTACCTTTGAGGCCAAAGTGATTTACTTCAAAAAAGTTAATAAATAAATAGGTAAAAACTCTCCCCCCGCCCATATTCAGCATTGCTCATTTGATAAGAAACTTGATTGCCAGCCCAGTATGCTTGACATGTTCTCGTGATATGTGGTAAATGTTTTAAACAATTATCAAAAATAAAATACATAAAAATACAGAAACGTATAATATCCAGCGCCTTTATTTATCTATTTATATTTTGTTCTTCTCGTTCTTTGTTTGAGTAACTGCGCTAATTTCTCATATTTTTTTATAAACGTTTGGAAATAAAATCTTTGCATATTTTTATAAAATTACAGGTTGAATTTTATTTTTTTAAATATTGAAAAATATTATTTTATTTTTAAATTATTTTCAAAAATATAGCAGCAGAATTAGCAGCATAGTAAAGAATGAGTGTAATGCAAGCAACAACAGCGTTATGAACAACATCTTCTCAGAATGTAACACAAAAAGTAATTGGCAAAAACTAATATCATTCCATAATATTAAAACATTTACGGCTTGAGTCTTAAAAAACAGGAAAGTAACCTCCAATTAACTAAACAATTAGTTAAAACCAATGAATTAAAACCAAAGTTTCATGAGCAGGACATGACATTCGAAGATTTAATCAAAAGATTTAGTTTACTAATTTGATTCCTTGAGATATGCATTGATCTACAATTACCCCGCACGGGGATAACTGGTTTACCAGTTATTTGGGGAGCGGCGCCCTCACGGCCCGAGCTGACCTTGTGACTGGTCAACATCTGATGTCATGCCACCGCTTGTTTTTTATTTTGGTGCTGTTTTTGTTTGCAGGGACGGCTGTTCATCCAGCTGTTGGGGAGCCGCGGCCCCACGATCCCGAGCTGGTCTTGTGTCTCGCTTTTTTGTTTTTATTTATTTTCTCCACTGGCTAGTTGCCCGTGTTGTTTACTCTACTTAATCGCTACCACGTTATGTACTAACACTCCGGTCTTGTAGTTTTGTTACCCTCCACCACTAACTGTTTTATATTAACCGGTCAGTTCGTAGGTTGCTGAGATTCCGTTTAGGTTCCCTGCCAGGATTTGTCTTCTTTGGATTTCTTTTTTTTTCCTTTTAGCTGGTTTGGGTGCTAGACCTACCTGCATGTTTGCCGCGTGCGGAGACCCGTGAGGCGGAAATGGGATGTCTGGCGGCTGAGGTCGCAGGAGACCGGATAAGTGCCTCCTGTGTACCAACACTCCTCTTCGACCCCGGCTTCGCTGTAAACGGGAGGCTGGAGACTAACCCACCTCTAGTCAGAAGTCTTGTTCCAAGGTGTGTACAGGGCTTTAGCGGCTTTTTTGTCGTATAGCACGGCAGGGTAAGCCCGGGGTTGTGGGATCGTGCCAAAGGCGTTGGCATGACGGTACTCTGGAGGCCGAAGTGTCCGCCGAGTGCATGTGAACATAACCATTGGACTATATTTGCAACTAAGCTCTAGAACTGTGTCTTGCGTCATGTGTTTGGCTTGCGGACCTCCAGTTCTCCCCTGTTGGGCTCGATTGTGGGCGGAGTACGTTGCAGATGAATTCTTTCTTACTCCCATGGGGAAACATAAACCCTCCTCAAAATTTAAAAAACGACAGGATATGGTGATTGATCAGGCGCCAAATTTGCCTCAACCACCTCCCAAACATAACACACTGAAGAGAACTTTCGTTGAAGAACGACATCACCGCGACGTATCTTTAGATCCAGGTGTTGAGCCGTCAGCTCAGAAACGTCGCGTTGCACTTGCAGATTCGATACCTCAAGCTACTTTTCTCATCATTTCTTCTACTGACCAGATGTTGAAACTTTCCTCAAAATCTCCTTTTTTCATCTCGAAGGCACTTGCGGGTGTTGCTGGCTCTTTGAAGTCAGTAAAGAAGCTACGCTCTGGAGACCTGCTTGTGCAGGTCTCCAGAGCGTAGCTTCTCTCTCTCAGAGCAAATCTCTTCTGCAGTTGACCAGACTTCATGATATTCCAGTTCAAGTGACGGCACATCCGTATCTCAACACCTCCAAGGGAGTCATTTCTGAGCCCGACTTGTTGGTCTGCGATGAAGATGAACTTGTGTGTGAACTTGCTGATCAGGGTGTCATAGCTGCCAGACGCATGACTTTCAGGCGCGACGGCGCGCTGATCAAATCACGAAATGTTATTTTGACTTTTAACAGCCCGAAGGTACCTACTGAAATAAAGGCTGGTTACTTGTTGTGTGCAGTTCGTCCTTATATCCCAAATCCTCTACGCTGTTTTAAGTGCCAGAGGTATGGACATTCCCAGCGGTCCTGTAACAGTGCTGCGAGGTGCGCCACTTGTGGATCCCGAGACCACGAAGGGACTGGATGTACTTCAGAGCCCTGCTGTGTAAACTGTGGTGGCTCCCACGCTGCTTATGCCCGGTCCTGTTCGAAGTGGAACGACGAGAAGGCGATCCAGCGCCTCAAGACCCTGGAGGGCCTCTCGTACCCTGCTGCCAAGGCCAAGTTGGGTATTCCCAACAACCGTCAGCGTACTTTTGCCGCAGTTGTTCAGTCTCAGCCACAACCCGTGCAGCCCTTTGTTCCGCGCCCTGTAGCTCTCGCCGCACTTGCCAAGCGATCTACAGCTGAACAAGCGACACAGGTGGATTTCCCCGAGCTCCAGATTTTTCGAATAGCTGAGTCTGCGCCTTCTCTTTTGAAGACGGCCGACTCTTCCAGTTCCCAGCAGAAGGCCTGCACGTGCTGGAGACCCGGCCCTCAATCCGCAAAGGTGTGCAGTGTCCATCCAAATGTCGCGGTCTACATGGCCGACTTTGCAACTGTCTCGGACTCAGCGAGGTCCCCACCCTCAACCAACGTTATAGAGGAACATGGGGGAGGACAGTGACAGTTCGTCCCCAACCTCACCCGCCATTGCAGAGGAACATGGGGGGGAGGAGAGTGACATTTCGTCCCCGCCCTCGGCCAGCGTTGCAGAGGAGTGTGGGGGGAGGAGAGTGACAGTTCAGCCCCCTCCTGGTGACTCATCCTATGTGTAGTTGTGTTCGATTTCGTCATGTTTTTTCTCATTCTCATTCCTCAGTTTTACTTCATCGGCTTGTTTCTCACCATTGTACCATGTTTTTCATACTGTTTGTTTCATTGTCTTTTTTGGCCCTCCCTTCGTACTCATGATTTGGTTTTACTTGGTCAGCCAGATTTTGCGATTTCTGGCACGTTTTTTATTTCTGTCTGTTTGTCTTGTGTCTGGCGCTCTTTGGCCAACCATGGCCCTTGCGCCAATAAAATCTAACCAACCAACCAACCATCTACAATTATATACAAGTGTATACAATTATATAAAATAATAAGCAAATCAAAATCTACGTCTCCGCAGATTACACACTGCTGGCCACCCAAAATGCAACACCAAGAAGAACACGAGATAGCAAAGCCAGATTTACTGGACACATAACAACAGATACAAGGATGAAACCATTAAGCTTACAGGCCCGTGCGACTCGCGTAGCACGCAGACATCTATATATATATATATATTAGATCTCTACAACCAAACGTAATGCTGCAGAAGAACAGTATTCCAAATAAAATGAAACTGAATAGGAGTCAAATTGCACTGAATAAAGACTGTTACCGATTAGGAATAGGGAAGAAGGGGTGGGGATGGGTACATGCATTTCGCTAAAAGTGTGTTAATGTTTATTCACTATGAAATTTCTACTAGCCAATGTGGCTAGTGGAATGGAATAAAAATTTTACTAGCCAAATGCCAAAATCTACTGGCCATGCAAAGTAAAAAAAAATTAAAAAAAAATCACTAGCTTCTTTACTTACATTTCTTTGAAATTAAATGGGTGAATAATTTTCCCTCTTTCTAATGAGAGATCTCTCTCTCCTATTTACTTCATGAAAACATATGCAGCGCAGTTACTGCAGAGAAACATTAGATTGATTACAAATTTTGCATATGCTTTTGCTCCAAAATCATTTTTTGACAATTTATTTTCAGTGCTGTAATATCATTACTATCTTAATTTACGCGTACGTAATTTATTTTCGAGAGGCTATTGAAGTTAGATGTCTAATTTCTTTTATAATATTTAAAACAAAGGGACAAAAGCTACAATACATATGCATATAAAGTGGCACTAATAACGTTGATACAGTTTCCACACAAAACCGGCACTCCACAAGCATCAAACACACACAAAAAAATAAGCTACCGATAAAGGGATCGGAGGTTAACCTCCCCACCCTTCATCAAAATAAACACAATTCACAAAACCATAACGCAACTAGGAATAGGCAAAAAACCTAAATGTTTCTGAACAACGATGTTTTGCCACCGATGATCGATGTTTTAACCTCGATGTTGCAGAAGCCGATACATCGGAAAAATGACCGATGTTTGGAACTGGTAGAGAATATCTTCTACGAAAAGTAAATTCCTTTGTTTTTGTTACATTCATAATTATAAAGAGGAAAGAAATATCACCTTCCTATTGGCTGTTTTGCTTGTTCGTTGGCGGAAACCGCGATCTTTTCCTCGAAGGCATATGAGCCGACTTATCGAAAAAACATCGTGCGTTTTAAGAAATATTATTAGTTACTTGGGGTTGAATTGGTGAACATATCTGTGGGTAAAATCTCTGTTCAATATAGTGGTGATTACCACTATATTGAACAGAGATTTTACCCACAGATATGCCCAATCGCTGCTGCAGATGACAAAGTGTGAAATCTTCGGCTTGTCAGCAAGGCATCGTAGTTCACACCGATACATGGAGGTTTCAACAGATACATCGGGATTATTAACAAATATTACGTTTCTAGATGTTGCATTGTGGAATATCTCCGTTACATTAAACAGAGATTTTACAAATCGATCACCCATCATTGCTGTAGATGGAAAAGTGCAAATTCTTCAATTTATTAGCAAAACATCGAGGTTCTCACCCATGCATCAAAGAAACATCCGAGGTTTTCACGATGCATCGAGCGTTTTAACAAATACTATATTAATTAATGGATGTTGAACTGGTGAGTATCACTGTTATATTAAAGAGAGATTATAAAAATAGCTCACCTATTTCCTAGTGCGAGTTTTCGAGCCGCGGACGGCTTAGTGTTTCAGATTATTGATGCTGGGTCCCCAGGTTCTAGCCTGGGCTGACTTTCAGAGATGGTGTGATTTACTAACAATCGCTGAATATCCGCCGTGCATCGGACGAGCACGTAAAGTGACGGCCCCCAGGCTGGACCCACTGGTTAAATGGGCATCCTTTCCTATGTCCTCCCTGAAATTCTCTCACCCATCTATGAGCAATATCGTACTTGTACGGTTGCGCCATCTACTGTACTCTAATCTCACTACAAACTGTTCTGTCAAAAGTCGCTAGACTTGCTCTCATTCCTTCCGTTTCTGTGTCCTGCCCAAAAGGCGATCTCGCTGTAGGTGGCTGGGACCTAAACTCTACTCCCTGTGGACGGAAGTCCTACATGAAAATGACAAATGCTCTAGTGCGAGTTTTCAGTTTATTCGCAAAACATCCCGATGCATCGAACGAAACTACAGGTTTCTACTAATACATCGATCATTTTAATAAATATTACTACTTCCCCGATGTTATTATTAACTAATCACTCATCAATTGCGTACTAACTGCTGCAGATTGAAAACTAAAAATTTTTCAGGTTATTAGCAAAAACATGGAAGTTCTAAGGAATGAAATGTTATTATATTAATGCAGCCTGCTCCGCAGAACAGTCTACGTGTTTTAAAAAGGTCTAACGACCGACAATAGCTAACAAATAACATTTGATTTTATATATATACTTTTTTTTCCTTAACTTCATACTCAATGTAAAGGAAAACAGCGGTTGACATAGATCGATTAAATTTTTCATATCCCTGGCCCATTGGCAGAATACAATTATGAACAATATTGAAGAGTTCAATAAAGAAAAGGGGATCCCTTAAACTAATTCAGAACTAACCTTAAAAATATTTTAATTAACCTAGAGGAATGATGGCGTGAAAATCATCTGGTAAAATTTACCTCCATTTCGATTTTACAAAAGAAATTATCATTTGTTTTCTTCAAATTAAGGTGCAAAACGGATTACCTAGATATGTTTTCGTACATTTTGAAAATGCCATATCTATAGTGAATGCTTGTTAAACAATCTTCCAAGTTTTTGTCTTCCTGTTGCACTATAAGCAGGATGCTACAAGAACTTCGAGGCGTACAGTTACACTTATAAGACACATAAACATCAAATAATATTGAAGAACAGGTAAAAAAAATAGTAACTGAGAAATATATCCACACTGGATACCAGTGGCATAGCTAGCACAATATGCGATCCTCTGCAAAATTGATTTCAAACATGAGGAAGGATGTGTTTTCATGTGCGGTGGGGGAGGTAGATGGAAATCAAGAAGAGTGTTTGAAAATGTAAGGGTGGTACCTAGTGCCCTGTAGTTTTAACTTCCTAAATAATAAGTTAAACAATATGTGTAATTGTTTTGTCCAAAACTAAAGTAAATGACTTTTATACAGGGCGCGATATGCGGCTGCTGTGAATATATGTATATGTTGGTGCCTGTCGTGTTTGTAATCCCAGGTGACTCACTGTTTTATCACATCCTCCCCGGGGAATGCCCATGTGACATAGGCGCCGACTATGATGGGGAGGGCGGGAGGGAGTGAACCCTGCCCTTCCAATAATTTTACTCGGGGGAGGGGCAGTATGCATCCAATATTTTTCGCCCTGTTTAATTAAACAGGTTTTAGTGTGTATGTCGTTTTCTAATTGCGCGAGTCGAAATATTTCTACACAGAAAAAACGTTTTCTCGTGTTACTCAGTGTTTCTTTCAGGCATACATCCAGAGGGGCGAAGGCCTCCCAGAAACGACCCCGCCCCCGGATACATTTCAGGTTACCGAGCCAAATTTTAATAAATTCAGGCTATGATGAAAAAGGAAGTTTCGTTTCTTTTTATGCTACAAATATTTCACCAATTATATTTTTTTAAATATTTGTTCAAATGGTACTAGTTATAGTTTATTTTATCAAAAAGTGTATTACGACGCATGGTATTCTTCAAAATACAAGTATAACAAGTAGACTAATTATACCTAATTGTCTGGGAATCGTGATTCAGTATCAAGAGTGCGGTAAATGCATTTTAATTTTATAGATGAAATTTCAAACCTGAGAAATCCCCCCCCCCCTCCTTTAGCTGAAAAAAGTTTGTTATTCCTAAAATGTTTGAAGAATTATAAGTATATCACGGATGTATATAGAGTTTTTTTTAGGGAAAAGAAAACGAAAATAGGAAGTTTTTGAAATCCACCATCTGGAACAAAATCAAAGTTAATTAAAAATTGAAGAAAAATTAAGGATTTTTTTTCTAAAATAAGTCGCATTTTAACCGAAAAACAAAAAAATGAAACATTCTCCGGGGGGGGGATAAGGCCCTCTCTAAATGCGCCCCTGTGCTAGATATACAGTAATCACTTCTATATATATTAATATAGTAGTTAAAATTATATATATATAGCAAATGGAAAACTTGCCCCTTCTATGGCTCCAGTTGCCCCCCCCCCTCCGGCCAAAAAGTCCTGAAAGAAACACTGGTTACTCAATCTATCCTGTGCCGTGCTAATTAAAAAAAATGAGTTCTTTTGCTTTATAGAAATTTATATGGAGATGGACTAAGCTCTACCTTTGAGGCCAAAGTGATTTACTTCAAAAAAGTTAATAAATAAATAGGTAAAAACTCCCTCCCCCCGCCCATATTCAGCATTGCTCATTTGATAAGAAACTTGATTGCCAGCCCAGTATGCTTGACATGTTCTCGTGATATGTGGTAAATGTTTTAAACAATTATCAAAAATAAAATACATAAAAATACAGAAACGTATAATATCCAGCGCCTTTATTTATCTATTTATATTTTGTTCTTCTCGTTCTTTGTTTGAGCAACTGCGCTAATTTCTCATATTTTTTTATAAACGTTTGGAAATAAAATCTTTGCATATTTTTATAAAATTACAGGTTGAATTTTATTTTTTTAAATATTGAAAAATATTATTTTATTTTTAAATTATTTTCAAAAATATAGCAGCAGAATTAGCAGCATAGTAAAGAATGAGTGTAATGCAAGCAACAACAGCGTTATGGACAACATCTTCTCAGAATGTAACACAAAAAGTAATTGGCAAAAACTAATATCATTCCATAATATTAAAACATTTACAGCTTGAGTCTTAAAAAACAGGAAAGTAACCTCCAATTAACTAAACAATTAGTTAAAACCAATGAATTAAAACCAAAAGTTTCATGAGCAAGACATGACATTCGAAGATTTAATCAAAAGATTTAGTTTACTTATTTGATTCCTTGAGATATGCATTGATCTACAATTATATACAAGTGTATACAATTATATAAAATAATAAGCAAATCAAAATCTACGTCTCCGCAGATTACTAAGTGTTGGCCACCCAAAATGCAACACCAAGAAGAACACGAGATAGCAAAGCCAGATTTACTGGACACATAACAACAGATACAAGGATGAAACCATTAAGCTTACAGGACCGTGCGACTCGCGTAGCACGCAGACATTTATGTAAGGTCAGGTGATGCGTAACATCACAGCCTCTCCTTGACAAATGTCAACCCCGCCTTCTCGTGGTACATCCTGTTCCCACTAAAGGGGCTCTGACGACTGCCAATAGCGGTATAACTATACCATCGGGAGTAGAGGAAATGCTATCCCACACTCACCAACCCGCTTGGCCAGCGTGGTGAGTTATGGCCAAACCCCTCCAAAATGACTCCACAACTTAAATCTTGGCCCTCAGTCTCCGGCAGCTGGAATGTACCTGGCCAAGGCAGCGGCCAGTGCGACATGAAGGCAGAGGGTGCTAAGAATCCCCGGAGGACCGGACTAGGCTGCCATCTGATGCTGACCTTGGCTACGTATAACGGACGCTCCCTATCTTCTGATTCAAGGCTTCTTGAATTGGAAGAGGAACTACAAAGGATCAAGTATGACATCGTCGGACTAAGTGAGGTAAGGAGAAAAGGAGAAGATCTCATTGAACTGAAAAGTGGACATCTCTTCTACTATCGTGGGACAGATACTGGCAGAACTAGTGGTGTTGGATTTATAATAAACAAGAAACTGAAGGATAAAGTTGTAGAAGTTGAAAGTTCCTCTGACAGAGCTGCACGACTCGTTATCCAACTCTCGAGAAGATACCAGGCTCAGATTATTCAAACTTTTGCACCCACCACAAGTCATGCTGAAGAAGAAATTGAAGAATTTTATGAGGAAATTCGTGATCTAAATAATAAAGGTAAGCAGCACTTGAAGATAATTATGGGAGATTTCAATGCAAAAATAGGGCAACGGCAACAGAATGAAACTTCAGTAGGTAAATTCGGTCACGGCAACAGAAACCAGCGTGGAAATACTCTCGTAGAGTTTGCAGAGGCAGAAGGGTTTTTCATCTTGAACTCCTTTTTCAAGAAAAAGCCACACAGGAAATGGACATGGAGACATCCAAATGGGGTGACAAGTGAAATTGATTTTATTATGTGTAACAAAAAATTCATCATAGAAGACTGCAGTGTGCTAAACAAGTTCAACACAGGCAGTGACCATAGATTGGTGAGATGTAAGATGCACCTCAACACTAAACTCGAACGTAGCAAGCTCATAAGACAAACAAAATGTATTGACATAACCAACCTTAAAAAACACCATAATACCTTCAAATTGGAACTGAAGAACAGATTCTCTGCTTTAGAAGGCCTAACATCGGAAGAAGTGGATATTTCTGAAGTTAACAGAAAAGTAACCAAAGCTCTTATGGAAACAGCAACAAAATTAGCTGGGTCTAAGAACAAATTGCATGTGAATCATTTATCAGGAAAAACCAAAATGTTGATGCAAAAAAGAAGAGTGATGAGGACAACTAAAGAAGATGTGACTTCCAAAGTGGAATATATAGAGCTATGCAAGACAGTACGAAAAAGTATCACTGAAGACGTAAGGAAATTCAACTGTGAACTAGTAAGGAAAGCAATTGAAAACAACCAAAGCCTAAAGATAGCAAAGGGACATCTCAGTAAGGGGAAAAAACAGATTATGGCACTGAGAAAAGAAGATGGTTCTGTAACAAGAAATAGAGGCGAAATTTTGACAAGAGTGAAAGATTTCTACTCCAAATTATATGAAAGGGATGATACATGTACTCCAGACATCATGAAAGGTACCAGTACCAGAGTTCTTCTTGTCCTTAAAACAGAAGTTGCACATGCAATCAAGAACATGAAGCGGGGAAAAGCTCCAGGAGAAGATGGGATTACTGTAGACATCATACAAGAAGCAAGTGGAGAAATCGAAACAGTACTCGCCCAAATTTTCACTCGATGCCTTAATGAAGGGAAGATTCCTGAGGATTGGAACAACGCTACAATGATCTTGCTACATAAAAAAGGTGACATTGAGGATCTCAGGAACTACAGACCTATCAGCCTCCTATCAGTGGTTTATAAAATCTTCACTAAAGTTCCTTCACACCGCTTGAAGGTGACACTGGACATGGCTCAACCGAGAGAACAAGCTGGATTCAGGAGTGGCTACAGCACAATAGATCATATCCACGTACTGAGAGAACTAATTGAAAGAGCGAGGGAATATGAACTTCCATTGTGCATGGCTTTTATCGATTATGAAAAAGCCTTTGATTCGGTGAAACCATCAGCAGTTGCAATGGCTCTGAAATCCTGCGGTATTGAAGATGCATACATTAATATTATTAATAACATCTATGAAAATGCAAGTGCAAAGATTCGGCTGTTTGAAAATACAACACACATAAAAATTGGAAAAGGAGTGAGACAAGGTGACACCATATCTCCAAAGCTCTTTAATGCCACATTTGAAAATGTCTTTCAATCACTGAACTGGGAAAACAAAGGGATAAAGATTAATGGAGATTATCTAACCCACCTTCGTTTTGCTGATGACATAGTCATTTTTGCAACTACCCCATCAGAGCTACAGATTATTATCCAGGAACTTGCTGACAAGAGTAAAGAAGTGGGATTAAAAATGAACTTTCAGAAGACAAAAGTGATGTACAATGCTTTTACAAGAAATGAAGATTTATCGATTGATGGAGAAAAGCTGGAGATAACAGACACGTACGTTTATCTTGGACAGCAGATATCAAGTGAGGGTCACATTGGTGAAGAAATTAATCGGCGTACAAAACTTGCCTGGAGAGCTTTTGGAAGAAACAGCATAATTTTCAAGAGCAATATGCCATTATGTCTTAAAAGAAAGGTGTTTGATCAATGCATCCTTCCAGTGCTTACGTATGGTGCAGAGACGTGGACCTTAGCTAAAAGAGACATACAAAGGCTGCAGACAACTCAAAGAACGCATGGAGAGGTGCATGCTTGGTGTAACCAGGAGAGATAAGAAGAGGAACACGTGGATCCGAAAAATGACAAGAGTGGAAAATCCCTGAAATGGCAATGGGCTGGACATACTGCCAGAAGAACAGACCATCGATGGACAGCCGAAATTTTAGATTGGATTCCAAGGGACGGGAAAAGACCCAGAAGAAGACCACATGGAAGATGGGTGGATGAAATTCGAAAGTATGCGGGAGTGACATGGAGGAGACTGGCACAAGACAGACCGTTGTGGAGGAAACTTGGGGAGACCTTCGTCCAGCAGTGGATTGATAATGGTTGACAATGATGATGATGACGATGATGATGATATTAGATCTCTACAACCAAATGTAATGCTGCAGAAGAACAGTATTCCAAATAAAATGAAACTGAATAAGAGTCAAATTGCACTGAATAAAGACTGTTACCGATTAGGAATAGGGAAGAAGGGGTGGGGGTGGGTACATGCATTTCGCTAAAAGTGTGTTAATGTTTATTCACTGTCATTTTTATGTTTATTCACTATGAAATTTCTACTAGCCAATGTGGCTAGTGGAATGGAATAAAAATTTTACTAGCCAAATGCCAAAATCTACTGGCCATGCAAAGTAAAAAAATAATAAAAAAAAATCAGTAGCTTTTTTACTTACATTTCTTTGAAATTAAATGGGTGAATAATTTTCCCCCTTTCTAATGAGAGATCTCTCTCTCCTATTTACTTCATGAAAACATATGCAGCGCAGTTACTGCAGAGAAACATTAGATTGATTACAAATTTTGCATATGCTTTTGCTCCAAAATCATTTTTTGACAATTTATTTTCAGTGCTGTAATATCATTACTATCTTAATTTACGCGTACGTAATTTATTTTCGAGAGGCTATTGAAGTTAGATGTCTAATTTCTTTTATAATATTTAAAACAAAGGGACAAAAGCTACAATACATATGCATATAAAGTGGCACTAATAACGTTGATACAGTTTCCACACAAAACCGGCACTCCACAAGCATCAAACACACACAAAAAAATAAGCTACCGATAAAGGGATCGGAGGTTAATGTCCTGGGCGAATATTTTAACCTCTGGTGAATTTCGAAAAGACCTGATCAATCTTTCTGTTGGTTTATCGGAGATTAATTAATGCAAAAATTTTCTCCCATGACATACGTTAGAAGAAAATTCCTGGTTGAAAGGCAGGGGAATTCATGCGCGAAATTCGCTTGTCTTAATCACAACCAGGAAAACAAAATTTCATGTTAAAGAAAAAAAAAGAGGAAGAGAATAATATTTGATTTAACTGACTTTGGGGTTTTGAAAAGAATTATTTTATCTATTCTTTTATCGCGATAGGAAAAGGCGAGTAGGTGTGCAGCTCAGAGAATCAAAATTAATTTTAGTTTAACATCACGGAGCGAGAGAAAAAGAAAATTAAAATTAGTGATTTTCTGCAAAGCAAGAATTCGCCATTTTTCGTTCCTCGTTTCCAAACGTCGAGAAAAGTCGCCCAAAAGTGCAACATCTTCTCGTCTTTTATGTAAGGAATTCAGCAACAGAATCTATTTTTAGACCTCAGGGTCAAGAGGCTTGCTCCCTACGTGTGAAGGTCAAGTTCATCTTCCCCTGGCCGACCAGAGGATGCACGTGCCTAGTAACATTTTGTTTTCGTGGAGAGTGTTGGACGCAGCAACGATGCCTGAGTGAAGGTCGGGGGGTCACTCGAGGCGTGGGAGAGAAATTCCGCTATTGCCATGCAAAAGGTCAGCCAATCAGGGGTCAGCATTTTTTTCCAACACGCGAGACTTCTTTGACACTTTGAGACGCTTGTCTCAGTCACTTTTGTTCTTGTCCTCTGGCTGGCCGGGAGAAAGAGGGGACAGCCGAGTCTCTCCTCGCCTTTTGGTGGGGAGAGCATTTGCTGACCACCATGATTTGACATCGAGGTAAAAAGCTTAAAGGAGCCTAGTAGCGGCGGTCTTCTAGCGTGGGGACTTGTCCGGTTCATGGTTGGTTACATGAAAAAAATTAAAAAGAGCTCAGGGCTTGCGATGAATTGCTCACTGATTCCACCAAATGAAAAGAGGTGGAAGAAATTATGAAGAAAGGACAGGACCACCGTAGGACGAGACCTCCTCGGGGCGCAGCGAAAGATGATCACCGATGCACTCCTAAGCATTCTCGTGAGAGCTGATGGATAAAGAGAGAAGAACCTCCGTGGTGATGCCGTCCACCTTCCAATGCAGCCGACCAAATTCCTACCAGAGTAGAGCCAGGGGCATCGAAAAGGACAAGGGAGAATTACTCCCTCTGAGAGGGTCCATCATCACCAGCTTCGGGATGTCTTTTGTTTTCCCTGTGTTCAGGTGAAGTGCTCGGGCACATTGTGTCCAAAAAGAAAGAGAAAGACATTGTTGGAGGCGAAGAGAGGATCAACAGTGACAGTGTGACGAGAAGATTTTTTTTTATTTGAAATAAGAGTTGTTCATGCCCAGCCCAGAAGGTAAATTCTTTCTCGATTTTTTTTTTTTTTGTATTATGTTGTGACCGCTGCGGAATTGTTGAACGAGTGGGTCAGCAGTGTGAAATCAAATTTATAGTTCTGCGAAAAAAAAAAAAAAAGAAGAAATTTTCTTTTTTTTTTTTGAGGTTAGCTGGATGTGGGACAGATGTCCCCATATTGTTGTTCAGTTTTCAAAATTAAAATTTATTAGTTCCTCAGATATGAGTTCAGAAAAAAGAAAGAAAAAAAGAAAGGGGAGTTGAAAATGCTTTCAATTGTGTTTATTTTTGTGTTGTCATGTCTGGTAGTTTAGCAACTTGCCAGGCCAGTAAATTTTAATGTATCGGAAAAATTTGGTTTATTGTTTGAGCACAGTAAATTTTGGTGCATCAATAATAGTTTAGTTGGGCATGTGATAATTGAAAAGCAGTGTTATTGTGATGCCGTTGGATGATAAAATAATTGGAAACATCTTTCTCTAGCCTTTTACAGCGTTGAGTTATTTTTTTTATGAGTGAAGATAAATTATGGGATGATTTATATTGGAATTTTGGGAACATATTATAGTGTGATGAAATTGGAAACCTAAAGTGCTGTTTACATTCTTGGAGTGTTGAGTGTCGAAATTAAGATGGTAGGTGTGTTATTTGAGGACCAGTATTTTACATGCTCCAGATGAGTGTTAATCTCCCATTGGAAAGGGGTGATCTTAGGGCAAGCCGGGAACTTGTCCTAGGGCAGAGGGCTCTGAGTAGGGAATTTTCACCAGGATGCGATATGTGCAGAATAGAAGTTAAAGTATTTTTTGTTCTCAAGTTTAGTATTTCACAAAAAGAATGAACATCATGGGTTGAGAAGACACACTTTTGCTAACCAGTTCCAGTATTAATTGTTCTTTTCTTTGTCCTAAATTTTCTTGTTTTTACTATAAGGTTAAAAGTCTAAATGCAATTTTAATTTTCAATAAGGTGAAAATATTTAGTGGGTTATTTAAATGGTCAGTGTTATTGTCTGCAGTGGACCTGCGCATTGCCATGGTACAGAGGAATTTCCTTGCTAGTGATTTTTCCTGGGCTATATGTGGACATAGAGATAAGTGAATTTTCCTGGGATATATGTGGATGTTGTGATTTAGGATTTCTTGGTATATATAGAGATAAGTGAATTTTCCTGGGATACATGTGGATATTGTGATTTAGGATTTCTTGGGATACAGAGAGATAAGTGATTTTTTCCTGGGATATAGTTGTGTTAGTTCTGGGCCGGATGTGCCTGGAGTATTTAGGGTTGAAGTACGACAGGCTCTTGCAGGCGTGGTTGATCAAGGTGGGATCATGCATTGGTTCGAAAAGGGGGAGCCTTGAGGACGAGGTTTTTTGGGAAAACTTGTCTTCAAACCCCCCAGTAGTTTCGCTGCTCACGGAGATATGTACTACAAGCGAGGGTCGGTCGGGCGTTACTTCAATAAATGTGGCGAGATCATGTTATAGGAAATTCTGTGCCTGATGATGATGTGTCACACTTGAGGATTTTTTCCTTTCCCTTTGCCTAGGCTGAAATTGGATTCACAACCCAATTTCACGCCTTCAGCCTGACTTGGTATTTTCTTCCTGTGTTGGTTCTCAAAACCCAGGGTAGTGTCTGAACTGAGAGTATTTGCCTCACCGCTACCTCGGTAATTCACTGCAGGTGTTAAATTTAGTTTTTGTTTGGTGCGATTTAAAGTATCTAAATTAATTAGTTTATGATATGCTGTAGTGCTATGGATGTAAATTCTAGTTGTTAGTGTTAGTGAACTTGATATTTGGTTTGGAAATTTAGTTAATTGGTATTTTGAGGTTTTGTTTACAGTATAGAGTTATTAAGTATCTTGAGCTATTATGTGAAGTGCAGAGTGAGGTGATTTTTATGAGCAAGCTAGTGCAAGAAGATTGTTTGAATTTCTGAATTATGGTGATGTTATGAATAGTGATAATTTTTAAGTTAGTTAGTGAGGTTTCTTTATAAGTGAAGTAGGTTCATTCAGGGTAGTTCTATAGGTTATGTAATGTTAATTAATGCTTGTGCTCAGTGTAAATTCCGTTGTGAGGATAATTTACTTGGTTTGTTTACTTTCAGATAGTAGATTTGGTTAATGTATAATTTGGGGCTCTTATTATAACTGTAAATTTAATTGAAGTTTTTGAAGCTGGTCTGGGAGATTGCGGAGTTTGCTAAGATTGTTTAGGTGCTGTAAATTTAAATCAATAAGTGTGAAATTGTAAATTTGTCATTGAGCTAACTAGGTGAGAGAGAAGAGAGTACATTTCAAAAGAACAGAACTTGTCCACCTGGTGGAATTCAAAAGAATACAGTAAATTTTTTTGTGTGTAAGCTATGTGAATCGTAGTGGAATTTTGGATGCATACAGTGTGTAAACCATGTGAATCATAGTATGATTTTGGAGGCATAAATTCAAAGCCTAGTGTTCAAACCAACTGTGTTGAAATATGTCAGGCTATGCTGTTCATAAGGCCAGTGGATAAATAGAAATAGAAAGAAAATTGAGATTCTGTTTTTATACTGCTGTGTTTAAGCAAACAACAAAAAAGGAAATACCATCTGATTGTCCACTAAATTACCTTGTTAAGTTTTTAAAGAAAAATAATAAATACAGGCAGTAGCCTTTAAAAAAAAGTCCAAAATGAGTGCAGTGTGAAAAATTTTGTGTGCTGTTGTCTTCCATGACTTGAGCCCATGTACCCACCTTAGCTTGACTAAGGCTATCGATCCGAATCCTGGTATTATAAGGTATTTCATAACTGCAATTTTTGTCCTATCCTTTTAAATTGACTTTCACCGCCTCCACAAGTTGTTATTGAACGAGTACATTTTATTCTATGACTTATAGTGACACATTTTCATACACATGCAACAATATTCACTTATTTTTGCACTTTCAGATGACTCAACTCTGCGTGAATACAAACAACGCAAACTTTCCAATAACTTCTTGTGGAATGTAAATTTTAGATGCATTTTTGTTTAGGATGTTCATGTCCTTTTCTAGTACTTAGAAAATATTTTTGTTTCGAAATGCATCTACCCATCTCCTAAATTTTCTATCCATATTAAATTGCATTACCAGCATAACTATAGTAAAACTTTTAATAAATAACAATCAATTCAATATACTCAAAATAAATTATTTTTTTTCACCAAAACAATTGGTGCCGTGACCATAGGATACATGCCTTGTCATGGAATTCAACCTGTACTGCACAGTAGTTACGAAAAATCTTGAGTATGGTTTCATATGTGAATTATTTTCTCGTAGTGATAAGTTCTGGTAGTCTCTCTCTCTCAGTGACCAAAGTAGCGAAAATGCATATTTTTTTATTTCAACTGAATTTCTGTGTATAAGTATTATAAAAATTCAGTAGCAGTGTTTGTAATATTTGAATAATTTTGGGCTTAACATGAAAGCCAGTTAGGTCTTGACACATAGAAAAAAAATTTTGTGTTAGTGTAATATTTTCAGTGATATATGAGTAATTTCAGTAATTTTGTGCTTGACACACATACAATTTTTTTTTGGGTGTTTACCTACATGAGTTTCCACACAAATAATTTCTCAAGCGTGCCTGCATAATGTATAATTTGGCATTTCGAACATAACTAGTGCTAATTAATAGTTTGCAGTGTGTCACATATATATATGCAATTTCACACTTTTCCAAATATTGAACTTCTAGGCAGTGGCGGCCCGTCAGATGAGGCAAGTGAGGCGCCGCCTCACCTGAAATTCCGCAGAATGAGAAGTGAAAAAAACAAACTTCGGTCAGTAACAAAGATATAAGAACTTTGCAGGATACATGAAACACTGAAATTCACATTGTGATCCATGAATTAGGTTAAAGAAAGGCTTTCAAGAAGAGGAATGAATAATTATTTTTGCAAAGCAGCTGCATGTTTTAAGCGCTTAGAGGCGACCGGCTGAATCGTCTCGATGAGAAGCCTGTTTTGAGAACTGGGGATCAGAGAAGAGCCCTACAGAGTGAACCCCCACCCCCACGGTCCGAGGTCTACCTAAGGAGGTGCCAGACTTTCAGTAAGAGAAAGGAAATTTCTGAGGCGACACTCCATTTCGCTTAAACTGGAATCGCATCTCTGCTGTTATTGGATAACCCAAGGATTGTGTATCCAATGGGCGCGGGAAAATGAGCAGATAACCTTGGTAAAAAGTGGTTTTACAGGCGATGACGCCGTTCGCCTCTAGACGCTTTGGAGTACGATGATTACTACGTAGCTTTAACTATTCGTCAGAGTGTATTTGAGTCTAACTTTTTGTAGTGTGTTTTCAATCCTCTCTTCTGCGGGTGTTGGCTAGTTCATAGTAATGTTGAGTTTTTCTTCTTTTTTATTTTGTTATTGTTACTAAACAGCATATTTTGATTTTGGTTGGAAAATATGAATGGCCCAACAAACGATGTGATTTGTGTTCTGGAAGAAATTCCTTTTAAACACTGGAAAGATTATGATAAAAGGGATGTTCTCATATCTGGAAGACCGACACCTATAATAAGTTCAATATCTAAAGATAAGAAGTGCGGCAAATCGTTTTTTAGGTCTTTCAATAAATCATGGTACGAGATTTCCCCCTGGCTTTCTGGTAGCTATTACAAGCAAACTCTCTTTTGCTGGCCATGTTTACTTTTGAGCAATAAGAAAAATGTGTGGAATACAACGGGTTATTTTGATCTGAAAAACTTTTCTCGTAGTGCAAAATTGCACGAAAGCTCTAAAGAGCATATAACTAATCACGTAGGTCTGAAACGAATGGGAAAAAAATATAAACACTATTTCTGATATGCTCAAAGAAAATGCTGCTCTTCATAAAGCTAAGTTTAATGAAAAGGTCAGACTAAATAGGCTTTTTATGGAACATATAATCGATTTAGTTGTCGTTCTAAGCAAGCAAGAACTGCCTTTTTCGAGGACATGATGAATCTATTTCCTCATTAAATAAAGGTAATTTCAAGGAGATGTTCCATTTGTTACTTCGTAGGAGCACCGCAGAATTAAAAGCACATTTTGAAGAAATACGAAACTTATTTTCTGGACAATCTAAAACGATACAGAATGATTTACTGGAGTGTATTCATGAATATATAAACGAATGTGTTAAAAGCAAAATTAATGAGTCAAATTTGTTTTCAGTGCAAGTTGATGATACACCTGATATTACTCAAAAAACACAGTGTTCAATAATTGTCAGATACATATTGGACTCAAATTGTGAAGTAGTTGAGCGCTTCCTTGGTTTTTATGATATCAGCACTGACAGGACTGCTGTGGCACTCTATGATCTGCTAGCATCGGTTTTGGAGGAGTTTGATTTTAAATCAAAGTTAGTAGGCCAGTGTTATGATGGTGCAAGCGTTATGGCTGGAGAGTTGAGCGGTCTGCAGAAAAGAGTCAAGCTAGAAGCCCCGCAAGCTTTGTTTACCCACTGTTTCGCCCACCGCCTTAACCTTGTCCTACAACAGGGGTGCAAAAGTATTGTAAAATGTCGCATATATTTCGCAACTGTATCCAGCATGCCCTCATTTTTTCATAAATCTGCCAAGAGAACCCACGTAGCAGATTCAGTTGTTGGGAAACGGATTCCTCAAATAGCGGAAACACGTTGGGCATCACGTTCGCAAATTTTGCGTTTAATTGTAAGCGAATGGGGCAAATTAAAGAATGTGTTTGAAAACATAATGAATGACCCGGAATCAACGGCAGAATCAATCAACGGAGCCATAGGATATTTGAAAAATTTCACTAATTTTGAATTTGCTTTTTTATCACTGATTTTTGATGACATTTTTGGAATTACGGATGTACTGTTTGATGTTTTACAAAAAAAGACTTTAGATATCAGTTATTGCCAAAGACAAATTAAACAATGTTGCGAACGAATAAATAAGAAAAGGAATGTAACCACTTACTTGAAACATTTCAGTGAAGCAATTAGTTTGAGTGGAATTCCTAAATGTCGCCAAAAGAAACATTTGACTGAAGAAGAAGTGGAAAACTATTACAAAATTTTGTTTTACGAAATCGTTGACAGCATAATAGTCCAAATAAATACCAGATTTGAAGATATGGAAAAGCTCGAGTTTCTGCAGCTAGTTGACAGCTCAAAATACCATAGTTATTCAGAGTCATTTCCATCCAGTGCCCTTAACACTCTCAAAAAATTTATCCAAACATTTTTACAGACACACAACGACTAAAAAACGAATTAAATTTTTTATATAATGATCACAACTTCAGGGAACTCAGTGTTCAGAAAACCTTGAAAATAATGAAAGAAAACGAGCTGAAAGATGTGTTACCAGAAGCCTACAAATTATTTTCTTTTGTATTGACCCTGGCATCAACAAGTTCTTCTGCTGAAAGGAGTTTTTCTTGTTTGAAGAGAATTAAGACTTACCTCCGTAATACAACGGCACAAGATCGTTTGTCTTCACTCGCTAAAATTTCAATCGAGAAAGAATTGCTGAACCATCTAATGTCCACTCAACCATTTTATGATCTGATCATAGACAAATTTGCAGCCAAAAAGGATCGCAGAATTGAACTTATTTATAAAACATAAACTGAGAGCATTATGTTCGAGACCAAAGCAAATTAATATCGTATTCCTCTGTTTTTAATTCCAGGTTTAAATTACCTAATACTTTTTTTATATAGAAATGTGCTTCCTTAACTCGACTTCTCCTGTACATAGTTATCACGAGCCTGGACTTCAGTTTGTGACCCGTGCTAAATGCACCTTCACTAATATGCCAATCGAACTGTGACTTTTATTCAAGCTCAAGAAACATTTCGCGAGAAAACAATTTCTATTCAAATGATTTACTTTGAATTTTTTAAGAAGTGGATCTCCGACTGGCGTTGGGATGTGAGTGACGCATTGACTAGCTAAAGAAACCGCACAAATTGCGTATTTTCGCTCAAGTGTATTACATAAAAGAATACAGGTGAAATATTTCTTTCTTTGTTGTAAAATTATCGAATAATTGTTTTCATAAAAATATTGTTGCAAAAGTAGCGTATATTACACACACACACACATATATATATATATATAGTGGTATATGCACATTTTCCCTCTAATGTTTTTGGATTTTTTCGTGAAGAAAGACTCCCCACGCCGTGTTTCATATATTTCTATAATTTTATTCCATTACTGTTGAATAATATTTGTATATAAGGGCTAAATGGCATGGGCTGAAGCCCTAAGGGATGGGGGTTTACAGCTGTTTATAACAAGGCGCCTACCCGAGACCAATGGCTTAACGAGACTTCCGAATCTCAGCGGATTTTAATGATTCAGCCGACTCGAACCCAGGACTTCAAAGATATCCGATGGGTGATACTGCCTTTGATATGAAACTTTTTGAGGGGGGGGGGGTTCTGCACTTCTGCTGTATAACTGTGTATGTAACAATTTTGGGGGGAGGGGGCGCTTCGACAAATATTTTTCTATTGGTACGTGTAACAATTTGGGGGGGGGGCGCTTCGACAAATATTTTTCTATTGGTACGTACGCACATCTTGAAAATTAATACAAAACGAAGCTAATTTAATAAAATGAAGAAAATGCAATAAATTATAGTTGTTTTAATAAAAATTTAATAAAGCAACTTCTTTGGCCGCTTTGCTTTACTTTCTCTTCTATTATCAAGAAATTACATTGATATTATGTATCAATGTAATTTATTTGTATTACATTGTAAGTTATGTAAAAATCAATGAATTTAAATAGGGAAATTATCTATAAAACGTACTTAGAAAAAGCTAACTGTCTCGCCTACTTAGGGGGGTGCAAACCACGACCCCCACCGGCTACGCCACTGATATATATATATATGTTCGTATAACGTTATACGAATTTATATATTTTTCAATAACATATGTTTTACTGTTTTACATTTACATCAAGACCGTTCGCCTCACCAGCATTTTACACCACGAGCCGCCACTGCTTCTAGGTGTATTTTTTCATGTGTTGCAAAATTTTTTTTACCTCTACAGTCCGAGTGTTGAATTAAGTGTATTTTTAAGGTGTTGCATTCACGCAATTTATCATATTCTGTTGAACTAAGCGAAGAAAGTGTATTGTAAAGTAATGTTGTCATTCGAAAATGCCTGTTGTATAAATAACAATCAATTCAATATACTCAAAATAAATTTTTTTTTTCACCAAAACATTAACCTCCCCACCCTTCATCAAAATAAACACAATTCACAAAACCATAACGCAACTAGGAATAGGCAAAAAACCTAAATGTTTCTGAACAACGATGTTTTGCCACCGATGATCGATGTTTTAACCTCGATGTTGCAGAAGCCGATACATCGGAAAAATGACCGATGCTTGGAACTGGTAGAGAATATCTTCTACAAAAAGTAAATTCCTTTGTTTTTGTTACATTCATAATTATAAAGAGGAAAGAAATATCACCTTCCTATTGGCTGTTTTACTTGTTCGTTGGCGGAAACCGCGATCTTTTCCTCGAAGGCATGGGAGCCGACTTATCGAAAAAACATCGCGCGTTTTAAGAAATATTATTAGTTACTTGATGTTGAATTGGTGAACAATCACCACTATATTGAACAGAGATTTTACCCACAGATATGCCCAATCGCTGCTGCAGATGACAAAGTGTGAAATCTTCGGCTTGTCAGCAAGGCATCGTAGTTCACACCGATACATGGAGGTTTCAACAGATACATCGGGATTATTAACAAATATTACGTTTCTAGATGTTGCATTGTGGAATATCACCGTTACATTAAACAGAGATTTTACAAATCGATCACCCATTCATTGCTGTAGATGGAAAAGTGCAAATTCTTCAATTTATTAGCAAAACATCGAGGTTCTCACCGATGCATCAAAGAAACATCCGAGGTTTTCACGATGCATCGAGCCTTTTAACAAATATTATATTAATGGATGTTGAACTGCTGAGTATCATTGTTATATTAAAGAGAGATTTTACAAATAGCTCACCTATTTACTAGTGCGAGTTTTCAGTTTTTTCGCAAAACATCCCGATGCATCGAATGAAAATAGAGGTTTCTACTAATACATCGATCATCTTACTGAATATTACTACTTGCCCGTTGTTATTAAACACTAAATCACTGTCCCTTAGAACAGAGATTTTGCTCATCTATCGCGTATCTACTGCTACAGATTAAAAGCAAGAAATTTTTCAAGTAATTTGCTAATAAAGGTGCAAGTTTAGGAGAATGAAACGTACACTATATTCAATGCAGGCTGCTCCGCAGAACAGTCTACGTGTTTTAAAAGGGTTTGACGACCGTCAATAGCAAACATGTGTCACTGGACTTTACATATATACTTTCATTTTCCGAATTTCATACTGAATGCAAAAGAAAACAGCTGATGACACAATCGACTAAATTTTTCATATCCCTGGCCCATTGGCAGACAACAATTATGAACAATATAAAAAGTTTAATAAAGAAGAGGGGATCCCTTAAACTAATTCAGAACTAACCTTAAACATATTTTAATTAACCTAGAGGAATAATGGCGTGAAAATCATCTTGTAAAATTTACCTCCATTTCGATTTACAAAAGAAATCATCATTTGTGTTCTTCAAATTAACGTGCAAAACGGAATACCTAGATATGATTTCGTACATTTTGAAAATGCCATATCTATAGTGAATGCTTGTTAAACAATCTTCCAAGTTTTTGTCTTCCTGTTGCACTATAAGCAGGATGCTACAAGAACTTCGAGGTGTGCAGTTACACTTATAAGACACATAAACATCAAATAATATTGAAGAACAGGTAAAAAAAATAGTAACTGAGAAATATATCCACACTGGATACCAGTGGCATAGCTAGCACAATATGCGATCCTCTGCAAAATTGATTTCAAACATGAGGAAGGATGTGTTTTCATGCGTGGTGGGGAGGGAGATGGAAATCAAGAAGAGTGTTTGAAAATGTAAGGGTGGTAACTAGTGCCCTGTAGTTTTAACTTCTTAAGTAATAAGTTAAACAATATGTGTAATTGTTTTGTCCAAAACTAAAGTAAATGACTCTTTTATACATGGCGCGATATGTGGCTGCTGTGAATATATGTATATGTTGGTGCCTGTCGTGTTTGTAATCCCAGGTGACTCACTGTTTTATCACATCCTCCCCGGGGAATGCCCATGTGACATAGGCGCCGACTATGATGGGGAGGGGGGAGTGAACCCTGCCCTTCCAATAATTTTACTCGGGGGAGGGGCAGTATCCATCCAATATTTTTCGCCCTGTTTAATTAAACAGGTTTTAGTGTGTGTATGTCGTTTTCTAATTGCGTGAGTCGAAATATTTCTACAGAGAAAAAAACGTTTTCTCGTGTTACTCAGTGTTTCTTTCAGGCATACATCCAGAGGGGCGAAGCCATCACCCGCTAATAGCTACAGGCCCGCGCACCGAACACCGGAAACTGCATGACGTAGGGGAGAGTAGGCTGATGTCAGTGGTATGTGGTCGAGCCATGAAGGTCGAGCATGCGTGTGCTGCTCACTCTGTGTAAACCTAACTGTTGATTTGCGTGGTTGTCGTCAAATTTATTTTCATTAAGGAATATTTTTAGGAAAAACAGCACCAGAAGTAAATTCAATATGCCTTTTAAGTGCTGTGTACCGCACTGCCGCGGTAATTATGATGATGGACCACGCGTAAGCGTCTTCAAATACCCTACTAATGGTGAGGCTCACACCAAATGGATTACAGCAATTAAGCGAGAACATTTTCAAGTCACGAAGAACTCTAGGGTAAGTGGAAACATTTTTTTAACCTTATTTAAACTACTTGTAAAATAAATATTTTGAACAAGAAAATTTAAATTTGGTTAATTTTATAATCAATGCATCTCACAGCGGGAAGTCAGAGCACTGAAAAGATTTTTGAAAAATGAAATTTATGTTTGTAATGGAAATAATAGATTACTTGTGTTGTTATAGTAACCCATAACATGTTTTTCCAATGTATCAAATAAATTCAAAGTAAAATATGTTTATTTAGGAAGGAATTTTAAACTTTATTATGGACACAGAATAATAAGGGTTGCATGTTTTTGATCCCAAGAGTAATATGTTGATACATTCGTACATAGTTATTTACGTGTCTAAAGCAGTGCCAGGCTAAACTTTTTTGGGGTCCCTATTTCTGGGCACAAGTGCTTGTAAAATAACTATGTCGTATACCCTATACGAAATATATGTATGTCATGTACACATCTAACATGCCTATGTCCTTTATATAAATGTTAATGCCTTGTTGCCATGTAAAATACATCTTTTGTGTTTGCAGACATGGAGAGTTGCATTGAATTATCATTTTTAATATTTATTACTAAAGGAACACAAACAATGAATCAAGTATAGACAGCAAAAATTACATATGAATGCACAAAAACAGTCACACATAGTTCAGGAGTAAGTTTGCCTTTAAAATGTCTGTTTAAAGATTTTGAAGCATTTTTCTACAAACCAACACATTGAAGAACTTCATGTGAGCAGTGTGTATGCTCTATCTGTGGTAGGATAGGAATTTATCAGAACCATTCAATTTCTTAAAAATTAGGTGAAATATATCGGTACACAGGTATTGGTTCAGTATTACTTGCTTAACTGCCAAAGTTTCCTGTAAAATTATTAAAAAATGAGAGAAATATTACCCAACTTATAACTCGAGACATATCAGGTAAACTACCAATGCTGTTAATAGCAGTAGCAATATCTGTTTGTTTTATTTATGAAATGAGTACCCCGAAAAGTGTCTTTCAGTGTACACAAAATTTTGTAAAAAGTTTTGCAAACATGTCAGTCACTGATGTTAGGCATTCATTACATTAGAACTGCTAAGTGAGCTAAGAAAACTCCCTAAAAAATCTCTTCAAGTGTACTCTGTGTAGGAAATAAACATTGCTAGTATACCCCAAAAATGCCCCAAAATCTCTCCAAGTGTCAACATATCTTACAAAAATTTTATTCTGAATGCACAAAAACAAAAGTTCACACATAGTTCAGGAGTTAAAGTTTGTCTTTAAACTGTCTTCTTTCTTGCTTTAAGGTTTGCAAAGGAGTGTGCATCGTTGAAGGATAACTGCTTAACAAAATCTTGGTCTAATGACATGATAGCAAGACCATTAAGTCTTTGTTGAAGCATTGTCGATTGCAAGTTATATTTTACCAAGGCCATTTTTGAAAAAGAATACTCTGCTTGTCAGTTGGTTATTGTTATTATCAAATATAGTTTTAATACATTGAATACATTTGGGAAAACATCAATCAAATTGTAATATACACTGTATTGTATTGACAAGTCACCAGACACCTTGAAGGGAAACACAACATAGCATTTATTGACATACATAGACAAACCACTAATATAACCCCCAACAATCTTTCCTTTCTCAAAGTCAGTTCTCTCTGTCGTGACATTTTCACTCAACCTCACAGTGCAATGTGATCGCGGTCAGCTGCAGGCTTGTTTTTATGGCGTTTGCAGCTGTACCGCACATCTTAACAATGCAGCGGTTATGTTCATTTGCTTTTGAAGGGGTGTCCTATGACTTTTGTCAATATAGTGTATATATGTATTTTACTTCTTGTATATATGTATTTTACTTCCTTTTTCTTTGTGTTTTGTGCAGTGGCTACATTCACACTTTTGATAAAGTCGTAGAACTGTAAAAATTCACCCAAATCCTCATTGTACAAATCTAAACAGTTATTTAGAGAAATTTGGTCAATCGCATTAGAAGTTTGGCTGTTAACTAATTGAAATGGAGACTGACAGTTTTTATAAGCTAACAGACGTTTGTTAAGTTTGCTATGTAACTGATCAATAATCACATTGTGTCTACTTCAAATTTTTCCATTCGTGAAAATAGTGTCATTATGGTTATTGCCATCTGCATATTTTTTATTGATCGTGATTCGACAAAACTTCCCAGAGATTTTTCACTTAATGTTTTAACTATTTCGTCGTAGTTTTAAAAATTATATCTTTTATTGGCAATGAAATGCAGGGTTAGAATTAGAAGTAAATCTTCTACAGGCTTAGCGAGCTGACCACTCGAATTTTCAAATCAGTGGTCTGCCAAAATGCCCACTGGTCTGTGCAAAAAAAATATATATATATATATATATATATATATATTTGCAGTACGTGTAGAAAATAATGTATCATTTTCATTGTAGTAGTATACAGCAAATTTAGAATGGAATGCGTGTGTGTATGTAATTATGAAAATAGTACTAATAAATAAAACACAAAACATGCTATGTAGTAGTAGAAATTAAAAATAAAAACAGCTGACCAGTATGTATCAAAAGTTGGTAGTGCACTCATTTTTACTGGTCCAGGAATGGCACAAATGGTGCTAGTATCCAGAACGGTACCTTGATTATAAGGGCACTGATATGAAGCGCTATGCAACATACCGAAAGCCACCTTCATGGAATTCCTTGCTTCAGTGTGAAAGGCAATTCCATGTAGAGAAATACAATTTAGCAAAGTCGGAGCATAAATCAGTGGTGAAGCATGACTTTGTAAGTAAGGGAAGCAAATGCAGTTAATATGCGATAAATAGATGGCAAAAGTGATATGAATGAAAACTTATAATAATTAAAATCAGCAAGCGACCCATAGTTTATTTGCTACATTGACAATACAGCATCGCAGAAAGCATCGTAAGACCCCCTCCCCCCAAACGCAACCATGCGCGGTATCACCAAAAAGAAATGTCTGTGTAGAAGTTCAAATGCAAAGATTTATAAAAAAAAATGTTCAGTGAAAATGTTGAAAGGGAAAGAAACTTGTCTACCCACACAGCAAAAAGAATTGTGGATTGCTTCTATCAGAGCTAAGACTGGCTCGGGCTGTAGAATATTTACCCGTTTCGAATTTGTCAAATGAATTTGTCTGATAAATACGTATTTTGAGATTTAAACTCTTGTTTAAATATCAAAAGACCTATTTATCAGACAATTTTGTTTAGATTCAGTGTAATTTAACGAACGGTTTTGGTAATGAACAAATACAATCTCAGTGTGTTGGCATTAAAAAAATTGAAAAAAAGAAAAGTGTGTACTGGTTTGTAAATAATTAATGTGATATGGTAATTTTAAATAATAGCTGTTGTTATAATGTTACAAATATAAATGTAATATAACTTTTGTTGTTGTGTTTTGTTTGAAGAATGTTTTCTAATATTTAGTTACTTTTAATCTTAGGTATGTGAGCTACATTTCTGTGAGACTGACATTGTTAGAGAGTCTTCTTCTTATGACGAGAAATGTGGGAAATTAATAACAGCTCCATTGGCACTCCCAAAATTAAGGGATGGTGCTGTTCCATCCCAGTTTCCAGGATGTCCGGATTACATGTCCAAAGCGGACACATCTAGGGAAGGTCCTGATGAAAAAAGAGCCAGAATTGAAATGGAAACTCTTCAGCGAGCAGTTCAAGAAAGCATTGAAAGTAAAGCATTGTATGATAAGAAAAAGGCATGCAACAATTTATGTGAACTTAAAAAGCATTTACAATCAACAAAAATTTCTAATATTTGGAATGTCATCATGGATAAACCAGATCAAGTAGTTTTTCTGGACTTAAAGTTTTCACCTGGCCCTTCTGTGTTAAAATCAGTATGTGTAAATAATGAATTGGATATAATGGCATATGTAGGAAGTTCACCAATAAAGCACTTGGGTAAGTATAATTTTCCTTTCAAAATTAGAGACATTAATGATGTATCTGACATACTGCAGACTGTCGAGGAATTGCACAAAGAAAGTAGCGACTCCTCGGTCAGTGATGTGATTAGTGTAATCCAGGAATTATTACTAAATATGCTAAAGGTGTTACCAGAAGAAAAAGAAGGTGTTGTTAATTTTATAACTGAGCAACTCATGCTTATTTCTAACAAAAAACATAATGTAAGATATAATGTTGATTTCTTAATATTTTCAAGTTTAGTTTTTTCCATTTCTCCTCATGCGTATAAATTTTTAAGAAGTTCTGGATATGTTATTTTTCCGCATCCATGTACAATATGAAGAATATGTTCCACATTGAAATTAGATCCTGGAAGTGAACAATTTGATGAACATTTTTTGTCGTATATGAAACAGAGGTTTGGTATGATAGAGTCGAGAGATCACATTGTGTCTCTTATGGTTGATGTAATTCACATTAAGTCATGTCTTGATTTCAAGGGGGAAATATTGTAGGGGCTGCCTACAACAGTGAGAAATGTGCTACAACTGCTTTTGTATTTATGGTTCAGAGTTTTTTGTCAGCCTATAAAGATGTTGCATATATTTTGCCTGTAAGTAAGATAACAGCCGAATACCTTTTTAAGGCTATTAAGAGAGTTATAACAGGTTTAGAAGGTATTGGTTTTAAGATCATTTGTGTTAGCTCGGATAATAATGCAATCAATGGTAAAGCAATGTCTTTTTTTGCTTCTCCACCAAAACTGAGTATTGTGTACATTCATCCCTCTGATGTAAATAGACCTTTGTTTTTTATTTTAAAGTCCTTGCGTAATAATTGGTTGAACCAACGTAACCATGGCCAGTGTATGTATTACATTGATTTTGATGATCATTCAAAAACTAAGACAGCATCTTTTGATTCCATAAAAAAAATGTATTCTTTGGAACTGGGAAACTTGGTAAAATACGCATATGGTGTTACTTTAAAAGCTCTTTCTCCAACAAATTTAGAGAGACAAAATGTTAAGTTAGTTTTGCAAATTTTCAATGAACATGTAATTGAAGGTTTGATACAGTTTGGAGAAAAAATGAATTGCCCCATTTTAGAGAGACTTCAGAGTACATAAGGATTATTTATACATGGTGGTCAATAATGAACGTTAAAAGCTTATTTAAGGGGGAACACAAAAGAGATAAGTTCATGGAGCCACTCACTAACAGTGACAATGACGTAAAATACCAGTTCTTAAGCAAATTTCTGGACTGGGTTAACCAGTGGATTAATGCAAAGTATGCAACTGGGGTATTGACAAGGGAAACTTTTACATCTCTCAGACATACAACTCATGTTGTGTTAGAGTTAGTAACATACTGTATAGAAGAGTTGAAATTTTCTTTTATATTAACAGGGAAAATTCAGACTGATGCTCTGGAGTATCGTTTTGGTAAGATTCGCCAGCTTGCTGGCTCTCAGTTTGCTATTTCATACGTCAGGTTTTTGAGACTGAATGCAAGTTACGTTTGCAAACCGTAGCTCCCTTAAAAATTAAGTCAGCAAAGTATGGTGACTTAAATATTGATCTGGAGCAAAAAGAATTGACCAATACAGTAAATTTCAATGAAGATACAACTCTTTCTGGATTTGATAGAATTGATGTAAATAGAAAAGATGTGCATGCTGTTCAGCATTTACTTCCAGTTCTTACATACATAGCTGGTTATTGTGCTCACACAACTATTAAAAAACTAAAATGCAATTCTTGTAAAATGTACCTTGTAATAGATAATACTGTTAATTTTTGTCAGTATAAACTAACAGAAAAAATGGATAGAGGAGGGCTTCTATATCCCCATCCTGAAGTATTAGATATTGTAGTGCATACATATGTTATCGTACAAAAACTTGTTTCGGCTGATTTTGAAAATCTGTTTTTAAAGGTCAGAAACCAAAGGCAACTTGTTTTGGATTTGACAAAAGATGTGCTAAACAAAAAGAAATATGTTTAGGTGTAGATTGCTCTGAAGGTCATGGTATTGAAGTTGTAACAAAATATATTATCATGGCTGCCACAAATACATTTCTTAATAATTACTGTAAAAGTAAAAGTGACAGAAATGAAAAGCAGGATAAAAAAGGAAACTTCAAACCTTAAAAAAATAGTTTGAAAAAAAAATGTAGAATACTTAAATGTTCAGTGAAAATAATTTTGAAAAGAAATCATTGTTATTTTTTACCGTATCTTGAAAATTTTATTTAGAACTTCATGCTCCACCAATCTTGAAATATTGCTTTTCCTAAGGAACTTTTCAATGAACACTACTTTTACATCTGCTGTTAGTGTTTCATGATATTTGGTCCTCAAGTGTTCCCCTTTAAAAACTGCTGTCACATTATAAATATTCCACCGTGTAATTATAATCTTAATACATTCAGTGTCACCAAAATTTAGTATATTATTAATTCATCCAACAGTTAATAAAGCTTCAGCAGTGCTACAGTTGAAAATCTGGAGTATTAATTTCACATTTAATTTTTGTCTTTCTAAATTGGAAGGACACAAAGCTTTTAATGTTAAACCATAACCATATTTCACAATTTGGCCACTTTCAGTCTCATGTAATTTCTTAACTGAAGTGAAGTCATTGGTCTTCATAGAGGACATCAAAATCTGGATAATACATACATTGCCCATTTTTCTGATTCAGCCAGGTACTTCTCACAGTTTTTATTAAATGAACAGAGTCAAAAATAAAATGTAATGGCCTTGAACTATCATAATATGGGTATGTATATGACCACACACTTTGTAAAGGAGGATCTGAAAAGAATGCCATTGTTTTTTGGTTTATAGAATTGTTGTCAGTCAGTTACAGTTACAATCCCTTTAAAGCCAATTTCTTCCAAACCAACAATAACTTTTTTTATTTTAAAAAAATGCAAATCAGTTCTTGTTAAAGTGTGGACAGGAAAATTTTGGGCCACACCTTGAAAGGAAGACCTTAGGTTTTGTACCATGAATACAAAAGTACTGGTTGCAGCACTTGTGTTATTAAATGCCATTCCAGTCAGATGACCAGCAGCATAATCCTGAGATTAAGCTGGCTCAACAAATGCTAAAATGGGGAAAAAAGTTGTAACAAAATGCTAAAGATATTTAGCTGTTTTTGTCGCTCGGAAAATCATAACACTAACTGAATTGTTCGCACCAACAATGCTTTGGACATCAGTGGGAAACTAATGCTTATGGCTTTGGGGGGATGCCATAGATGTCATAGTTGACTCAAGTCTCTGGCGTAATAGTTGACTTAAATCTCTGGTGTAATCGAAATATGGTTTAAAATGAATTTCATCAATGTAATAATTTTTCATTTCCCTCTAAACCAGGTTATGTTTACTTGATGTATCTTAGGAAAAACTATGAAAATTGTTGTCCTTGGACTAAAACCAAATTTTTAACAAAGTTTCTGTAGGGTACTGGTATGTGGGATAATGATGTATTCATGTTAGATTGTCTCAAGAACCTGTATGTACGGGGGGGGGGTTGAATTCAATAAACTAGCAAAAATAATTTAATCTGTGGAGTACCTGTGTGGGGGCTTCACTGCTGTAAAATAAAGGTAAGGGGGCCGTCCATAAAGTACGTCCGAGATTTTTACTATTTTTAGACTCCCCGCCTCCCCTATGTCACATTTTGTCCGATTGTTATCAACCCCTCCCTAAAAAGTATGTCCTAATTCCCGCAACCCCCTTTTATTTTTGACGACTGTTTCTAGAAGTCCGTTGTGAAACAAAGAAAACATAATTATTCAAAGGAAACATCCATATATTTACACGTTTGCTTCAGAAAATGTTTATTATTTAGGCATTAATTTATAAACACGTACATTTTCTTTGTAGCACACTCTTTTGTTTTTCTCTGCATTTCACGTTTATTTTTTTTCCATAGTCTTCCTTCAAGTTCCTTTAGCTTCTGCTTTTTTACTGTTAGTTCTTTCGTCTGTACTTCCGTTAACATTCCACTTTGTTCCCTTTTCAGTAGTCCAAATACATTGGCGTTTAAAATATTGATTTCATCATTCAGAGCTCGTTGTGCTGGTGCTAATCGAAAGAATATTTCTGGCTTAATTTTTGACGAACATGGGTTTTGTTCTTCATTACTTTTTTTTATTAGAAGTGATAAAAAATATTTTGTGACTCATTTACCTCCCTCCACTTGGTGGGTTACTACACAGCTACCCTAGGATGCGCAACCCTTCTCAAAACGGCTCGGTCGACAACACATTTTCCATTTTTTTTTTTTAACTCGAAACAACTGATATTTTAGGCATAGAATACAGAGTGAAGCCCGTGGACGCCTCCTACCCTGAAAATAAATACACATTGCCGACATATTTTTCAGATAAAATATAATTAAGCAATAAATATTGCATTCTCTCAGTTTATTAAGTTGAAAGAGCTCAATTCTAAAAATCATAAAATATACTTGCAGACTCTCAAAGGACTGCGAACCCCCCCCCCCCGTTGATATAAAGACATATCTGCAAACATAATTAAGTTCCAATGTGAACAAACGGGGAGTTTTTTAATAATACGATTCCACTATATTTTAGCCGCTGGATGTCTGAATTACTGAACTTCCCACCTCCCCCATGTTACATTTGGTCTGGTTGTCAGGAACCCTCTCTCCCCCTGTAATCTTGGACGTACTTTATGGACGGCCTTTAATTATGTTTGGTTCACTTACAAGTTTTTTAATTTCTGTGAAAAATGCATGTATAATATCTAACATTACATGAAATCTATTACTGTTGTTATCATTTGTATTTTATGCCAAACATGCCACTTTTTCTTAAATTTCATAAAGAATATTTACATTCTTTATCTGTGATGGATATGTTGTATTTTCTAGTTCATGAATGGGAACATTTCTTACATATAATATGTATCAGCAAATCACTGGTAACTGTGACATAACTATTTCTGTGGTATACTTATTTCACACAAACAAGTTTACAAACATTATGCAGTTTGCTTTTTAAATTAATACCCAATTTTTTGGTATTTCATCCTCCTTCAAAAGTGATTTTAAGCTATTCAAATCATTAAAGTCCTAATCAAAATATGAAGTTTATGGTGATACCAATGTAAAGTACAGAAGTAAGGCTTCATATTCCATTTATCATATTTCATGTCAGCTAGAGTTTCATATCTTTGATATTAATTTGAAAAAAATCTACAACTCAAGGAGCATAATTGTACCAGAAATTTTGGTCTTCATTCAAGTACTTGTTAATAAACTTTTATTTTAGAACATGAGTGAGGTGAGGAAAACATAGTTTCTTTAACGTCTGTCATGCCGTCCCGGTGGCGCAGTGCTCTAAGCGATGGCCTCTGATCATTCGTCCGAACGGGGTCCGGGTTCGAATCCCGGTGAGGCATGGATGTTGTGTCTGTCTTACGGCACTGGCTCTCTCCCTTCCCTGGAGCCAGTGACCCCAAATTAGGGACGGGCGACTGCTTATAGCCCATTGAGTTGCTCACGGTGGTCGTTAAACTTTCAATCAAAAAAAAAAAAAAAAATTAACGTCTGTCATGGTCATTTAGTTAAAAATTAATTGCTGTGGGTAGCAAATTATAGATACTGAATCTTTTATTCACTAAAATATGTCAAATTTCACATAATGACTGCAAATAATTTGCTTCCTGTAAAGCATATGTTCAAGTTTATCAGCATCACTGTTAAATTTTACTGATGCAGCGTTTGAATTACCCAGTGGTCCGCTGGCCGTTGTCCAGTAAAACTTCCGTCGGACCACTAGACTATTGATTTTGCTGGCCCGGATGGCTAGTAAGTTGGTTTTTTGTTTTGTTTCTAATTTGTCACAAGTTAAAAAATGAATGTTTTTCTTTTACCTTGCTGTATGGTTTTCTTTTTAGGCTGCAAACTAATAAGTTTAGAAACAAATATTGCATATAATTCCATTGAAATGATACATTGTTTACTACATATATCGTAAATGTCTTCAATTTTTATTTTTTTATTTTTTTTTGTACGGACCAATGAGCATTTTGGTGGACCAGTGGCTTGCAAATTCTAGTGCGTCCACTGGGCCAGTAGATTTATTTCTGATTATAACACTGCTGATGACATTACACAAGCTGTTGTAGTAATAAGATTCACTTTAGTAAGAGCTTTGGTCTAAAGAATTTGCATGAGCCACTATTTTTCAAGGTACTCACAAGTTATGAATCTTGAAAACATCTCCCATTTGACACTCAACATATTGGCAGAAGAATCCGGTATATTTTAGGTCACCACAGAAAAATTCATGATGACAAAAAATATACTGTATATGGAGTGGCATATCAGATGAAGTCTGATTAAATTTATCCAGGACAGTGTTTCTTTTTCTAAATTATTCCTACAGCAGAATTTTGTAAAAAATATCAAAATGTGACCGAAATCCTGAAAATTTAAAATTTTACATGCCAGAAGTAAGTGACATAAGTTAAATTCGTATTTTTAAATTTATCTTTGCACGGTTGTTCTCATCAATTACCTGATGAGATGTTTAAACTTTGCACGGTTGTTCTCATCAATTACCTAATGAGATGTTTAAATCTTTGCACGGTTGTTCTCATCAGGTTCTCAGGTTCGATGTTCAAATAAAATCGTTGTTGATGAGAACAACCGTGCAAAGATTGAACATCGACCACTTACAACCAAGAGGTACGTGAAAGATTTTTCCTTGAATTACATTTGATTACCGAGATATATGTTCGCAGTGAATACTAATAACTTCCAACTGAGAAATTGCATTTCACACAAAGGAAATATAACATGTAAAGTTCCAACAGTTAAACCACCATTAAATGGTTTAAACTGAAAAAGAATAACGTATGTAAAACATGTTTTTAAATCTCGATACATAGTGAAATACGTGCGTATTAAACAATCTTGTTAAATTTTTCCTGTTACATTTGTTAATTATGAATTTTAAAATATTTTGTATTGCGTATTAAAAGAAGTCACAGAAAGAGAAATTTCTACCTTTGCCTTTGTGTTTTAAAATCTATTTGTTTTACTCTATATCTCTTGATATCTCATGTATATACAGCCTGACATTTTTTCTAATAAAATTTTCACAAATTTGTTCATTCTGGTTTGCATTGTTTTTATTGCTTAAGTGTCAAAACGGTTATCACACTCAGAAGATTAAGGAAGGCGACTAGATATATGTTTTAAATTGTTCAAGTAATTATTTTAATTAGTAAGAGTAATTTCACACTTTGCATAGTGAAAGCAGCTGGCTAAAGCAAAATCAGTAGTTTTCCAAAAGATACTAATCATATTCTTTTTAAATATATCAGAAATCTATAGATATGAGGGCTTGAAAAATATGGGAAAAGTTACATGCCCACGTGCCCAGTTGGGTATGTAACTTTTAGGTGTTTATTTACTAGCTGGGCAAGAAATTATTTACTTGCCCAGGTAGTAAAAGCTGGATGCGCAGGAAAATTTATCTTTTAAGATAACAAACCAGAACCCTAATTTTTTTTTAAGTTAAAAATATGATCTGTTTTAACATGTTTGCACTTCAATTTTAAGGGTCTGTATTACAAATGTTCAATGCACAAAAGTGTGTATATCAATTTTTAATATGATGATGCTAAAATTGGTGTGAAATGGTACAAAGATGAAATTGGTGTTTCAGAAATTTAGTGATTCTGCCATGTTCCTTTTATTAAAGTTTTCTCCCTTTGTCATTAAACATGAGAAACCAGTTACATCAGAGGCATGCATCCTGTTGTTGATTATAAACAAAATTTGTAGCAAAACTACATATGGTTTCCGATTTCTGGGTGTAAAGCATAACATAATTTAAGATGTGATATTGCTCTTTCTTTGGTACTTCGTAACAATAATACAACTTCCATTAATTATCAATGACATGAAACACAACATGTGATGACTATCTTTTTTCTTGTGTAGTAGGAAATTTTATTACCAAACTTTTTTACTTTAAAATTTAATTGCCATGCGCAGGCAATTAGATTTTTTATTTACCTGCCCAGGCGAATGATTTACATGCCCTGGGCATCTCTGGCATGGTATTTTTAAGCCTTGGATATTGTTATTTTTAAAAGAAAAAAAGTACCTGGATCGACATGAATCCACATATTGTAGAAACTATGTTCTAAACAAACAAGGTTTTTAAAATACAAGTAGAAATATATACTCGCTTTTTTTTTTTTTTTTTAAACAGTTGCTTAAAATGAGAGATCAACTTTTTATTCATTTATCTAGACTTATCTGTTTCCAGATTCATTTATCTAGACTTATCTGTTTCCAGACTTATCTGTTTCCAGGGATGTAAGGTCAGGTGATGCGTAACATCACAGCCTCTCCTTGACAAATGTCAACCCCCGCCTTCTCGTGGTGCATCCTGTTCCCACTAAAGGGCTCTGACGACCGCAAATAGCGGTATAACTATACCATCGGGATCAGAGGAAATGCTATCCCACACTCACCAACCCGCTTGGCCAGCGTGGTGAGTTATGGCCAAACACCTCCAAAATGACTCTACAACTTAAATCTTGGCCCTCAGTCTCCGGCAGTTGGAATGTACCTGGCCAAGGCAGCGGCCAGTGCGACATGAAGGCAGAGGGTGCTAAGAATCCCCGGAGGACCGGACTAGGCTGCCATTTGATGCTGACCTTGGCTACCTACAACGGACGCTCCCTATCTTCTGATTCAAGGCTTCTTGAATTGGAAGAGGAACTACAAAGGATCAAGTGGGACATCGTCGGGCTGAGTGAGGTAAGGAGAAAAGGAGAAGATCTCATTGAACTGAAAAGTGGACATCTCTTCTATTATCGTGGGACAGATACTGGCAGAACTAGTGGTGTTGGATTTATAATAAACAAGAAACTGAAGGATAAAGTGGTAGAAGTTGAAAGTTCCTCTGACAGAGCTGCACGACTCGTTATCCAACTATCGAGAAGATACCAGGCTCAGATTATTCAAACTTATGCACCCACCACAAGTCATCCTGAAGAAGAAATTGAAGAATTTTATGAGGAAATTCGTCATCTAAATAATAAAGGTAAGCAGCACTTGAAGATAATTATGGGAGATTTCAATGCAAAAATAGGGCAACGGCAACAGAATGAAACTTCAGTAGGTAAATTCGGTCACGGCAACAGAAACCAGCGTGGAAATACTCTCGTTGAGTTTGCAGAGGCAGAAGGATTTTTCATCTTGAATTCCTTTTTCAAGAAAAAGCCACACAGGAAATGGACATGGAGACATCCAATTGGGACGACAAGTGAAATTGATTTTATTATGTGTAACAAAAAATTCGTCATCGAAGACTGCAGTGTGCTAAACAAGTTCAACACAGGTAGTGACCATAGATTGGTGAGATGTAAGATGCACCTCAACACTAAACTGGAACGTGGCAAGCTCATAAGACAAACAAAATCTATTGACATAACCAACCTTAAAAAACACCATAATACTTTCAAGTTGGAACTGAAGAACAGATTCTCTGCTTTAGAAGGCCTAACATCGGAAGAAGTGGATATTTCTGAAGTTAACAGAAAAGTAACCAAAGCTCTTATGGAAACAGCAACAAAATTAGCTGGGTCTAAGAACAAGTTGCATGTAAACAAATTATCAGGAAAAACCAAAATGTTGATGCAAAAAAGAAGAGAGATGAGGACAACTAAAGAAGATGTGACTTCCAAAGTGGAATATATAGAGCTATGCAAGACAGTAAGAAAAAATATCACTGAAGACGTAAGAAAAATTCAACTGTGAACTAGTAAGGAAAGCAATTGAAAACAACCAAAGCCTAAAGATAGCAAAGGGACATCTCAGTAAGGGAAGAAAACAGATTATGGCTCTGAGAAAAGAAGATGGTTCCATAACAAGAAATAGAGGCGAAATTTTGACAAGAGTGAAAGATTTCTACTCCAAACTATATGAAAGGGATGATACATGTACTCCAGACATCATGAAAGGTACCAGAGTTCTTCCAGTCCTCCCAGCAGAAGTTGCTCATGCAATCAAGAACATGAAGCAGGGGAAAGCTCCAGGAGAAGATGGAATTACTATAGACATCATACAAGAAGCAAATGGAGAAATTGAAACAGTACTCGCCCAAATTTTCACTCGATGCCTTAATGAAGGGAAGATTCCTGAGGATTGGAACAATGCTACAATGATCCTGCTACATAAAAAAGGTGACATTGAGGATCTCAGGAACTACAGACCTATCAGCCTCCTATCAGTGGTTTATAAAATCTTCACTAAAGTTCTTTCACACCGCTTGAAGGTAACACTGGACATGGCTCAACCGAGAGAACAAGCTGGATTCAGGAGTGGCTACAGCACAATAGATCATATCCACGTACTGAGGGAACTAATTGAAAGAGCGAGGGAATATGAACTTCCATTGTGCATGGCTTTTATCGATTATGAAAAAGCCTTTGATTCGGTGAAACCATCAGCAGTTACCACGGCTCTGAAATCCTGCGGTATTGAAGATGCATACATTAATATTATTAATAACATCTATGAAAATGCAAGTGCAAAGATTCGGCTGTTTGAAAATACAGCACACATAAAAATTGGAAAAGGAGTGAGACAAGGTGACACCATATCTCCGAAGCTCTTTAATGCCACATTGGAAAATGTCTTTCAATCACTGAACTGGGAAAACAAAGGGATAAAGATTAATGGAGATTATCTAACCCACCTTCGTTTTGCTGATGACGTAGTCATTTTTGCAACTACCCCATCAGAGCTGCAGAGTATGATCCAGGAACTTGCTGACAAGAGTAAAGAAGTGGGATTAAAAATGAACTTTCAGAAGACAAAAGTGATGTTCAATGCTTTTACAAGAAATGAAGATTTATCGATTGATGGAGAAAAACTGGAGATAACAGATACGTATGTTTATCTTGGACAGCAGATATCAAGTGAGGGTCACATTGATGAAGAAATTAATCGGCGTACAAAACTTGCCTGGAGAGCTTTTGGAAGAAACAGCATAATTTTCAAGAGCAATATGCCATTATGTCTTAAAAGAAAAGTGTTTGATCAATGCATCCTTCCAGTGCTTACGTATGGTGCAGAGACGTGGACCTTAACTAAAAGAGACATACAAAGGCTGCAGACAACTCAAAGAAGCATGGAGAGGTGCATGCTTGGTATAACCAGGAGAGATAAGAAGAGGAACTCGTGGATCCGAAAAATGACGAGAGTGGAAGACATCATGATCAGAGTTAAATCCCTGAAATGGCAATGGGCTGGACATACTGCCAGAAGGACAGACCATAGATGGACAGCCGAAATTTTAGATTGGATTCCAAGGGACAGGAAAAGACCCAGAAAAAGACCACATGGGAGATGGGTGGATGAAATTCGTAAATATGCGGGAGTGACATGGAGGAGACTGGCACAAGACAGACCGTTGTGGAGGAAACTTGGGGAGACCTTCGTCCAGCAGTGGATTGATAATGGTTGACAATGATGATGATGATGATGATCTGTTTCCAGACTTCCTGCACTGTGTCTTCACAAGCTACAGCAATAATAACTGGAACTAATATATCTCATATTATCCGATAACTACTGGAAAGTGTGCTTCCAAACGTGGGGGTGGGTGTCAATTTTTGTATGGGGAAAACTTCTTCAATCCTTCATAGAATTTATTTTGAAACCAAAATCATAAACAAGAGGAAAAAACAATCTTTTTCAATAGCTTTAGTAATGACAAAACATTTGTGCAAAATTTTATACCATTGCTTTTTATAGTTTCTGAGAAAATGGTACATCGAGTTAGTCAATTTATAATGAGACATGTACATCTTTTAAAATACATCCTATAGTACCAAAACAATCTCTTAGATTTATTCAGTACAATAACTGCATGTGCATTTGTCAGGTTCTCAAAAAATATAATAATTATCTGAAAAAATACTTTAAGAAATTATTGGAACAAATTTCAGATTTTCTTAGAAACGTGTCTTTGAAATTCTTCAAGGAACGGCTAACGGACACATAATCAAATTGTGCTTGTGATACACAAAGAACTACACAACTATAATTATATGTACATTGGCAGTTTTGCTGAATACTTCTTGAAAATCAAATTTCAGGAAATTTCTGCCAATAAGTTACTTGTATTTTTCCAGATAAAAAGAAATGCTTATATTGTGGATCCAAATAGTTTTGCTTAATGCTACTAATATACTTAATACATTGACAAGGTAACTTTTTTGAAATAGTGCTCTGGAAGACAAAAATTATAAACTTTACATTTGCTTATCAAAATGAAGTTGTCCAAACACGTAACTAGATGGTACTAAAATTAGGAAAACTTGTTATGTCATTATTGTACGTTTAATAATGTAGCAATGGCATAATTTTCTTGAAATCTTAATTTATTTGATGCAATCAGTGGATCAAGCAGCAATTCCCTGTATGTATGTTAAAACGTGTTTTATTGAGCCTTTGGTAATAATTAAAAAACACAGAAAAAAATTCAGTTTTTCTTGACCTTTTTATATATATTAGTGATCACGGATTGCATATAAAATACATTTTCACTAAAGGAATTATTTCATTATTAAAATTTTCATAGTCATAAGTTTGCAATGAATGAAAAATCTGATTCCTTAAATATGTCAATCGACATCTTTTGAAACGACGGCGATACTTCGTAATGGACCCTCAAACTAATCTTTCAAGTACAAGAACGATTTGTTCACAAGTACAGGAATCGTTCGGTTAACTATAAAGATACTATAACTTCAAGTGAAACTACGACAACAGTTTATAATTTCGATTATAGAAATGGTTTATCACTTCCAGTGAAATGACAGGGATGCTTTCATTAAACTGACGAATCTGTGTTGCTTACCCTTTCAAGTCGAAATTATTGCTACGCTAAATTTTACGCTGTAATTTCTTTTTCTTCTGTATTTTAAAAGATTATTAAACAAACTTGTTAACTCTGCAGTTATTTGAAAACTAACACACAAGTTCTTATTTAAATGCAGTGAAACTCTAAAAGAACGCACGACCTGGTTAGTTGGTGTACGTAAAGACGCGTTCGTTCGCACATCGCCGTAATGCTCCTCTCCGAGACTACGGACTACTCTAGTGACGTCACAAATCGGTGCGCGGGCCTGCTAAGCTATTAGGAGGTGATGGCGAAGCCCTCCCAGAAACGACCCCGCCCCCGGATACATTTCCGGTTACCGAGCCAAATTTTAATAAATTCAGGCTATGATGAAAAAGGAAGTTTCGTTTCTTTTTATGCTGCAAATATTTCACCAATTATATTTTTTTTAATATTTGTTCAAATGGTACTAGTTATAGTTTATTTTATCAAAAAGTGTATTACGACGCATGGTATTCTTCAAAATACAAGTATAACAAGTAGACTAATTATACCTAATTGTCTGGGAATCGTGATTCAGTATCAAGAGTGCGTTAAATGCATTTTAATTTTATAGATGAAATTTCAAACCTGCGAAATCCCCCCCCCCCCTCCTTTAGCTGAAAAAAAGTTTGTTATTCCTAAAATGTTTGAAGAAGTAATAACTATATCACGGATGTATATAGAGTTTTTTTAGGGAAAAGGAGACGAAAATAGGAAGTTTTTGAAATAAACCATCTGGAACAAAATCAAAGTTAATTAAAAATTGAAGAAAAATTAAGGATTTTTTTTGTAAAGTAAGTCGCATTTCAACCACAAAACAAAAAAATGAAACATTCTCCTTGGATAAGGTCCTCTCTAAATGTGCCGCTGTGCTAGATATACAGTAATCACTTCTATATATATTAATATAGTAGTTAAAATTATATATATATAGCAAATGGAAAACTTGCCTCTTCTAGGGCTCCAGTTGCCCCCCCCCCCACCTCCGGCCAAAAAGTCCTGAAAGAAACACTGGTTACTCAGGCTATCCTGTGCTGTGCTAATTAAAAAAAATGAGTTCTTTTGCTTTATAGAAATTTATATGGAGATGGACTAAGCTCTACCTTTGAGGCCAAAGTGATTTACTTCAAAAAAGTTAATAAATAAATAGGTAACCCTCCCCCCCCGCCCATATTCAGCATTGCTCATTTGATAAGAAACTTGATTGCCAGCCCAGTATGCTTGACATGTTCTCGTGATATGTGGTAAATGTTTTAAACAATTATCAAAAATAAAATACATAAAAATACAGAAACGTATAATACCCAGCGCCTTTATTTATCTATTTATATTTTGTTCTTTTCGTTCTTTGTTTGAGTAACTGCGCTAATTTCTCATATTCTTTTATAAACGTTTGGAAATAAAATCTTTGCATATTTTTATAAAATTACAGGTTGAATTTTATTTTTTTAAATATTGAAAAATATTATTTTATTTTTAAATTATTTTTAAAAATATAGCAGCAGAATTAGCAGCATAGTAAAGAATGAGTGTAATGCAAGCAACAACAGCGTTATGAACAACATCTTCTCAGAATGTAACACAAAAAGTAATTGGCATAAACTAATATCATTCCATAATATTAAAACATTTACGGCTTGAGTCTTAAAAAACAGGAAAGTAACCTCCAATTAACTAAACAATTAGTTAAAACCAATGAATTAAAACCAAATTTTCATGAGCAAGACATGACATTCGAAGATTTAATCAAAAGATTTAGTTTACTAATTTGATTCCTTGAGATATATGCATTGATCTACAATTATATACAAGTGTATACAATTATATAAAATAATAAGCAAATCAAAACCTACGTCTCCGCAGATTACACACTGCTGGCCACCCAAAATGCAACACCAAGAAGAACACGAGATAGCAAAGCCAGATTTACTGGACACATAACAACAGATACAAGGATGAAACCATTAAGCTTACAGGCCCGTGCGACTCGCGTAGCACGCAGACATCTATTATATATATATATATATTAGATCTCTACAACCAAACGTGATGCTGCAGAAGAACAGTATTCCAAATAAAACGAAACTGAATAGGAGTCAAATCGAACTGAATAAAGACTGTTACCGATTGGAATAGGGAAGAAGGGGTGGGGATGGGTACATGCATTTCGCTAAAAGTGTGTTAATGTTTATTCACTATCATTTTTATGTTTATTCACTATGAATTTCTACTAGCCAATGTGGCTAGTGGAATGGAATAAAAATTTTACTAGCCAAATGCCAAAATCTACTGGATATGCAAAGTAAAAAAAAAATTAAAAAAAAATCAGTAGCTTCTTTACTTACATTTCTTTGAAATTAAATGGGTGAATAATTTTCCCCCTTTCTAATGAGAGATCTCTCTCTCCTATTTACTTCATGAAAACATATGCAGCGCAGTTACTGCAGAGAAACATTAGATTGATTACAAATTTTGCATATGCTTTTGCTCCAAAATCATTTTTTGACAATTTATTTTCAGTGCTGTAATATCATTACTATCTTAATTTACGCGTACGTAATTTATTTTCGAGAGGCCATTGAAGTTAGATGTCTAATTTCTTTTATAATATTTAAAACAAAGGGACAAAAGCTACAATACATATGCATATAAAGTGGCACTAATAACGTTGATACAGTTTCCACACAAAACCGGCACTCCACAAGCATCAAACACACACAAATAAAATAAGCTACCGATAAAGGGATCGGAGGTTAACCTCCATACCCTTCATCAAAATAAACACAATTCACAAAACCATAACGCAACTAGGAATAGGCAAAAAACCTAAATGTTTCTGAACAACGATGTTTTGCCACCGATGATCGATGTTTTAACCTCGATGTTGCAGAAGCCGATACATCGGAAAAACATCGAGGTTTCATGACCGATGTTTGGAACTGGTAGAGAATATCTTCTACGAAAAGTAAATTCCTTTGTTTTTGTTACATTCATAATTATAAAGAGGAAAGAAATATCACCTTCCTATTGGCTGTTTTACTTGTTCGTTGGCGAAAACCGCGATCTTTTTCTCGAAGGCATGGGAGCCGACTTATCGAAAAAACATCGTGCGTTTTAAGAAATATTATTAGTTACTTGGGGTTGAATTGGTGAACAATCACCACTATATTGAACAGAGATTTTACCCACAGATATGCCCATTCGCTGCTGCAGATGACAAAGTGTGAAATCTTCGGCTTGTCAGCAAGGCATCGAGTTCACACCGATACATGGAGGTTTCAACTGATACGTCGGGATTATTAACAAATATTACGTTATGTCATGGCGAAAATTTTAACCTCTGGTGAATTTCAGAAAGACCTGATCAATCTTTCTGTTGGTTTATCAGAGATTAATTAATGCAAAAAAATTTCTCCCATGACATACGTTAGAAAATTCCTGGTTGAAAGGCAGGGGAATTCGTGCGCAAAATTCGCTTGTCTTAATCACAACCAGGAAAACAAAATTTCATGTTAAAGAAAAAAAGAAGAAAAAGAGAATAATATTTGAGTTAACTGACTTTGGGGTTTTGGAAATAATTATTTTATCTGTTCTTTTATTGCGATAGGAAAAGGCGAGTAGGTCTGCAGCTCAGAAAGTCAAAATTAAATTTACTTTTATATCACGGAATGGGGAAAAAGCATTTCTAAAAAAAAAAAAAAAAAAAAAAAAAAAAAAGGAGATGTGAGAAAAGGAAATCTTCTTTCAGATCGGCCATTTTAAGGGTTTGGTCTTAGAAGTCGATCAGAAAAATGTTGCAGAAAATGCTCTTAGGGGGTTGGCGCTGTTCTATTTTTAGAAACTAGGTCGCAGCTGCACATAGGGAGTAACGATGCTTACGCGTGAAGGTCAGAGGTCACTTGAGACGTGGGAGAGAATTTCCGTTGTGGGAGGAACTGCTGTTACTAGGGAAAAGGTCAGCCAATCAGGGGTCAGCATTTTTTTCCCAACACGCGAGACTTCTTTGAGACGCTTGTCTGGGTCACTTTTGTTCTTGTCCTCTTGCTGGCCGGCAGAGAAAGAGGGGACGGCGGAGTTTTTCTCCTCGCCTTTTGGTGGGAGAGGACCCACAGAAAAAAAAGGTTTTCTTGGCGGCATTTGCTGACCACCAGTCCACCACAATGGGACACTCTGGCTCTGGTATTCGTATTCGCATTCGAGGGGTTGACGATGTAGAACGCCGGTAAAGAAGCCTCCCGCCGGCCGGAAACTTCACCCTGGAGAGAACTTAGCCGAGGAAGGCAAGACATGCCTTCTCCCTTATGGATATACCGCCAACAGCATCTGCAACTCCTCCATTCTGTTGCTGCCCCAAGGAGGAGAGAGGCCAAAAACAGTTCCATCTCATCCCAAAGTTTGGGGAGGAGTTTTTCTTGACGGCATTCTGCTGACCACCAGTCCACCACAACATTCTTGGAGTGTTGAGTGTCGAAATTAAGATGGTAAGAGTGTTATTTGAGGACCAGTATTTTACATGCTCCAGATGAGTGTTAATCTCCCATTGGAAAGGGGTGATCTTAGGGCAAGCCGGGGAACTTGTCCTAGGGCAGAGGGCTCTGAATAGGGAATTTTCACCAGGATGCGATATGTGCAGAATAGAAGTTGATGTATTTGGGTTCTCAAGTTTAGTATTTAACAAAAAGAATGGACATCATGGGTTGAGAAGACACACTTTTGCTCACCAGGTCCAGTATTAATTGTTCTTTTCTTTGGCCTAAATTTTCTTGTTTTCACTAAAAGGTCTAAATTGTAATTTTAATTTTCAATAAGGTGAAAATATTTAGTGGGTTATGCAAATTGTCAGTGTTGTTATCTGCATTGCGACCTGCGCATTGCCATGGCGCAGAAGAATTTCCTTTGCTAGTGATTTTTCCTGGGATATATGTGGATAGATAAGTGATTTTTCCTGGGATATATATGTGGATAGATAAGTGATTTTTCCTGGGATATATGTGGATAGAGATAAGTGAATTTTCCTGGGATATATGTGGATATAGTGATTTTGGATTTCTTGGGATATAGAGAGATAAGTGAATTTTCCTGGGATATAGTTGTGTTAGTTCTGGGCCGGATGTGCCTGGAGTATTTAGGGTTGAAGTACGACAGGCTCTTGCAGGCGTGGTTGATCAAGGTGGGATCATGCATTGGTTCGAAAAGGGGAGCCTTGAGGACGAGGTTTTTTGGGAAAACTTGTCTTCAACCCCCCCCCCCCCCCCAGTAGTTTCGCTGCTCACGGAGATATGTACTACAAGCGAGGGTCGGTTGGGCGTTACTTCAATAAATGTGGCGAGATCATGTTATAGGAAATTCTGTGCCTGATGATGATGTGTCACACTTGAGGATTTTTTCCTTTCCCTTTGCCTAGGCTGAAATTGGATTCACGACCCAATTTCACGCCTTCAGCCTGACTTGGTATTTTCTTCCTGTGTTGGTTCTCAAAACCCAGGGTAGTGTCTGAACTGAGAGTATTTGCCTCACCGCTACCTCGGTAATTCACTGCAGGTGTTAAATTTAGTTTTTGTTTGTTGCGATTTAAAGTATCTAAATTAATTTGTTTATGATATGCTGTAGTGCTATGGATGTAAATTCTAGTTGTTAGTGTTAGTGAACTTGATATTTGGTTTGGAAATTTAGTTAATTGGTATTTTGAGGTTTTGTTTACAGTATAGAGTTATTAAGTATCTTGAGCTATTATGTGAAGTGCAGAGTGAGGTGATTTTTATGAGCAAGCTAGTGCAAGAAGATTGTTTGAATTTCTGAATTATGGTGATGTTATGAATAGTGATAATTTTTAAGATTAGTTAGTGAGGTTTCTTTATAAGTGAAGTAGGTTCATTCAGGGTAGTTCTATAGGTTATGTAATGTTTATTAATGCTTGTGCTCAGTGTAAATTCTGTTTTGAGGATAATTTACTTGGTTTATTTGTTTACTTTCAGATAGTAGATTTGGTTAATGTATAATTTGTGGCTCTTAAAATAACTGTAAATTTAATTGAAGTCTTTGAAGCTGGTCTGGGAGATTGCAGAGTTTGCTAAGATTGTTTAGGTGCTGTAAATTTAAATCAATAAGTGTAAAATGTAAATTTGTCATTGAGCTAACTAGGTGAGAGAGAAGAGAGTATGTTTCAAAAGAACAGAACTTATCCACCTTGTGGAATTAAAAATAATCCAGTATCTTTTTTTTGTGTAAGCTATGTGAATCGTAGTATAATTTTGGATGCATAAAGTCAATGCCTAGTGTTCAAACCAACTGTGTTGAAATATGTCAAGTTGTGCTGTTCATAAGGCCAGTGGCCAAATAGAAATAGAAAAGAAATTGAGATTCTGTTTTTATACTGCTGTGTTTAAGCAAACAACAAAAAAGGAAATACCATCTGATTGTCCACTAAATTACCTTGTTAAGTTTTTAAAGAAAAATAATAAATACAGGCAGTAGCCTTTAAAAAAAAGTCCAAAATGAGTGCAGTGTGAAAAATTTTGTGTGCTGTTGTCTTCCATGACTTGAGCCCATGTACCCACCTTAGCTTGACTAAGGCTATCGATCCGAATCCTGGTATTATAAGGTATTTCATAACTGCAATTTTTGTCCTATCCTTTTAAATTGACTTTCACCGCCTCCACAAGTTGTTATTGAACGAGTACATTTTATTCTATGACTTATAGTGACACATTTTCATACACATGCAACAATATTCACTTATTTTTGCACTTTCAGATGACTCAACTCTGCGTGAACACAAACAACGCAAACTTTCCAATAGCTTCTTGTGGAATGTAAATTTTCAGATGCATTTTTGTTTAGGATGTTCATGGCCTTTCTAATACTTAGAAAATATTTTTGTTTCGAAATGCATATACCCATCTCCCAAATTTAAATTTTCTATAATTTCCATATAAATTTAAATATCAGCATAAAACATAGTCGCTTTTGTTAATAACTGTCAAAAAAATTATTCAATATAACAGTTACTAGATGTTGCATTGTGGAATATCTCCGTTACATTAAACAGAGATTTTACAAATCGATCACCCATCATTGCTGTAGATGGAAAAGTGCAAATTCTTCAATTTATTAGCAAAACATCGAGGTTTTCACGATGCATCGAGCGTTTTAACAAATACTATATTAATTAATGGATGTTGAACTGGTGAGTATCACTGTTATATTAAAGAGAGATTATACAAATAGCTCACCTATTTACTAGTGCGAGTTTTCAGTTTATTCGCAAAACATCCGATGCATCGAACGAAACTATAGAGGTTTCTACTATACATCGATCATTTTAATAAATATTACTACTTTCCCGATGTTATTATTGACTAATCACTCATCAATTGCGTATTAACTGCTGCAGATTGAAACCTAAAAAATTTTCAGGTTATTAGCAAAAAAATAGAAGTTTTAAGGAATGAAATGTCATTATATTAATGCAGCCTGATACGCAGAACAGTCTACGTGTTTTAAAAAGGTCTAACGACCGACAATAGCTAACAAATGACATTTGATTTTATATATATACTTTTTCTTTCTTAACTTCATACTCAATGTAAAGGAAAACAGCGGTTGACATAGATCGATTAAATTTTTCATATCCCTGGCCCATTGGCAGAGTACAATTATGAACAATATTGAAGAGTTCAATAAAGAAAAGGGGATCCCTTAAACTAATTCAGAACTAACCTTAAAAATATTTTAATTAACCTAGAGGAATAATGGCGTGAAAATCATCTTGTAAAATTTACCTCCATTTCGATTTACAAAAGAAATCATCATTTGTGTTCTTCAAATTAACGTGCAAAACGGAATACCTAGATATGATTTCGTACATTTTGAAAATGCCATATCTATAGTGAATGCTTGTTAAACAATCTTCCAAGTTTTTGTCTTCCTGTTGCACTATAAGCAGGATGCTACAAGAACTTCGAGGCGTGCAGTTACACTTATAAGACACATTAACATCAAATAATATTGAAGAACAGGTAAAAAAAATAGTAACTGAGAAATATATCCACACTGGATACCAGTGGCATAGCTAGCACAATATGCGATCCTCTGCAAGATTGATTTCAAACATGAGGAAGGATGTGTTTTCATGTGTGGTGGGGGAGGGAGATGGAAATCAAGAAGAGTGTTTGAAAATGTAAGGGTGGTACCTAGTGCCCTGTAGTTTTAACTTCCTAAATAATAAGTTAAACAATATGTGTAATTGTTTTGTCCAAAACTAAAGTAAATGACTCTTTTATACAGGGCGCGATATGCGGCTGCTGTGAATATATGTATATGTTGGTGCCTGTCGTGTTTGTAATCCCAGGTGACTCAATGTTTTATCACATCCTCCCCGGGGAATGCCCATGTGACATAGGCGCCGACTATGATGGGGAGGGGGGGAGTGAACCCTGCCCTTCCAATAATTTTACTCGGGGGAGGGACAGTATCCACCCAATATTTTTCGCCCTGTTTAATTAAACAGGTTTTAGTGTGTGTATGTCGTTTTCTAAATGCGTGAGTCGTAATATTTCTACAGAGAAAAAACGTTTTGTCGTGTTACTCAGTGTTTCTTTCAGGCATACATCCAGGGGTGAAGCCCTCCCAGAAACGACCCCGCCCCCGGATACATTTCAGGTTACCGAGCCAAATTTTAATAAATTCAGGCTATGATGAAAAAGGAAGTTTCGTTTCTTTTTATGCTACAAATATTTCACCAATTATATTTTTTTAAATATTTGTTCAAATGGTACTAGTTATAGTTTATTTTATCAAAAAGTGTATTACGACGCATGATATTCTTCAAAATACAAGTATAACAAGTAGACTAATTATACCTAATTGTCTGGGAATCGTGATTCAGTATCAAGAGTGCGTTAAATGCATTTTAATTTTATAGATGAAATTTCAAACTTGCGAAATCCCCCCCCTCCTTTAGCTGAAAAAAGTTTGTTATTCCTAAAATGTTTGAAGAAGTAATAACTATATCACGGATGTATATAGAGTTTTTTTTACGGGAAAAGGAGACGAAAATAGGAAGTTTTTGAAATCCACCATCTGGAACAAAATCAAAGTTAATTAAAAATTGAAGAAAAATTAAGGATTTTTTTTTCTAAAGTAAGTCGCATTTTAACCAAAAAACAAAAAACTGAAACATTCTCCGGGGGGGGGGATAAGGCCCTATCTAAATGCGCCCCTGTGCTAGATATACAGTAATCACTTCTATATATATATTAATATAGTAGTTAAAATTATATATATATAGCAAATGGAAAACTTGCCCCTTCTAGGGCTCCAGTCGCCCCCCCCCCCCCTCCGGGCAAAAAGTCCTGAAAGAAACACTGGTTACTCAGGCTATCCTGTGCTGTGCTAATTAAAAAAAATGAGTTCTTTTGCTTTATAGAAATTTATATGGAGATGGACTAAGCTCTACCTTTGAGGCCAAAGTGATTTATTTCAAAAAAGTTAATAAATAAATAAGTAAAAACTTTCCCCCCCATATTCAGCATTGCTCATTTGATAAGAAACTTTATTGCCAGCCCAGTATGATTGACATGTTCTCGTGATATGTGGTTGGTTGGTTGGTTTGTTAGTTATTATGGCGCAAGGGCCAAGTCTGGCCAAAGAGCGCCAAACACAAGACAAGAGAAGACACAGGACAAACAGTATTAAAAATATGGTAAAAAAACTTAAAATCTGGCTGATTAAGTAAAAGTGAAAAATGAGAGTGATGGAAGGGCTAAAAGACAATGAAACAAACAGCATTAAAAACATATTACAATGTTTAAAAGTCGGTTGATTCAGTAAAACTGAAAAATGAGGATGATGGAAGAGCTAAAATCTAAATGCGTTTAAAAAAGTCAATTTCTTTTAAAAACGAAAACACAGCGACAGTATCGCAGTGGTCATCCAGGACCCGCTGCAGAGTAGCGGCGTCCTCGCTCAACAAATGAGAATGAAAATAATGGAAACGTACACCACGAAAACGAACACAGCTACACAAAAGATGAATGACAGTGAGTCGGCAATTGCACGTCTCACACATCGGCACACTGTCGCCACACAGCAAAAAGCGGTGAGTGAAACGACAAAGCCCAATGCGGAGACGCGCAAGCACCACTTCCTCCCTGCGGTTCCGACGAGATAACTAGTTCCAGATTTCGAGAATAGGTTTTATACGATGCAGTTTATTTTCCACCTGTTGGTCCCACAGACACTGCCACGTTCGTTTGATATGATCACGAACAAGAAATCGAAAATCGCGATGAAAGAGTGGCAAGGGTGTGACGACCAAAGAGGAAGCAGATCTAGCGGCCGCATCAGCACACTCGTTACCCGAGATTCCAACATGCCCAGGAATCCAGAAGAATTGAATCTGGACACCGGCCTCGAGCAAGGAACGAAGAAGACTTCGTACGTTCAAAAGAAAAGGATGATTACAATAGTCCAGCGATGACAAAGACTGCAGGACACTTTAGGAATCCGTATAGACCATAGTCCTATGATGAGAACTCGACTGAACATGAAGAAGTGCAAGATACACAGCATGCATCTCCGCCGAAAACACCGTGGCCTCAGCTGGGATCCGCGCTACTGACACGTCATCAACACAGACAGCTGCGGATCCAACGACTCCATGCATCTTGGAGCCATCAGTGAAAATGGGAGTGTATTCAGTTTTGAGGGCACGGTGCTCAGCGAAGAGCTGCTGGTACACTGACGCAGGGGTTGAGGATTTGTCGAAAGACGTAAAGGTGGTTATCAACCATGACACCAAGTGGGTGCCATGGAGGATCCCCAAAGCCCCTGGTCGCTGCAACAAGCGACAAGTCGAGCCCTGCATCACGAGCTACGGCCGCCATACGAAGACCGAAGGTTGGAACGCACGAGGGCCGGTTCTCAAATAAACGAGCATGCTGAGGATGGAAAACTGCACCGTACAAAGGATGGTCTGGAAGAGACCGAAATTTTAAGTAAAAGTGAAGAGACAGCTGCAGACGGCGTAATTCAAGCGATGGTTCGTTCGCATCAGCGTAAAGGCTGGGAATCGGAGATGTTCGAAATGCTCCCGTACAAAGACGCAGCGCCTGATGATGAACAGCGTCCAAAGGCCGGAGAACGGAAGGACGAGCCGAGCCACACACGATACAGCCATAATCCAGTTTCGACCGAATTAAGGAGTGGTAAATGCGAAACAAAGAGATCCTGTCTGCGCCCCACGAAACTCTCGAAAGGATTTTTAGAATAGAAAGAGCACGCAGACAGGAGATCTTGATCCGCCGAACGTGCGCACGGAACGTAAGCGCACGGTCGACGGTCAGTCCAAGGAACTTGGTCTCCTGCAAAACTGGTATGGCTGCACGGTCTAAATACAGTTCGGGGTCAGGATGGAGGTCACGCCTCCGGCAGAAATGAACACACGCTGTCTTGTCGGGAGAAAGAACGAAACCATTGCTATTCGCCGCTTTAAAAATCTGATAAATAGCAGACTGCAACTGCCTTTCAATGAAACGCATGCTCGATGACGAGCAGAAGATGTGCAAGTAATCGACATACACAGTAGCCGACACCGCAGGAGGAAGATTTGTGAGGAGACAATTAATGCGCAGGATGAACAATGTGACAGATAAAATGCAACCTTGAGGAACACCTTGTTCTTGATGGAATGTTGCCGATAGCGTCGTACCCAGGCGCACTTGGAACACCCGATTGCGAAGAAAATTTACAATAAATGTCGGAAGATTTCCCCGCAATCCGCATGCGTGGAGGTCACGGATAATCCCGTGCCGCCACGCACGATCATAGGCTTTCTCGATGTCAAAGAATACAGAAACCAGGTGCTGCCTACGCACGAACGCCTCGCGCACAGATGTCTCAAGGTGCAGGAGATGATCGTGAGGTGAACGATGACGCCGAAAACCGCTTTGTGATGGTGAAAGTAGTTGATGATGTTCTAAAAAATGAATTAATCGTGAGTTAACCATGCGTTCGAGAACTTTGCACAGACAGCTAGTGAGAGCAATTGGGCGATAACTAGAGGGAGACTTAGGATCCTTGTCAGGCTTCGGAAAAGGTGGAACAAAAGCCTTTCGCCAAGACTCCGGGAAACTGTGCTCTAACCAGATGCGATTGTATAATATTAAAAGGTTCTCGAGAGACGACTGCGAGAGATGACGGAGCATGTCGTAGTGGATGTCATGGGGACAGACAGAAGTAGCCCCGGACCGATGCAGAGCCACCCGAAGTTCACACATGCTGAAGGGAGAGTTATAACCAGTGTCGGTATACGGCGCAAATGAGATTCTCTGGCGTTCCGCGGTGGATTGAATCCTATGAAAGGAGGACGGATACGCCAGATCACTCGAAACGGAGGCAAACGCCTCCCCCAGACAATCTGCAATCTCCCCGACTTCAGTATATGTGCAGCCGTTACTCTCGAGAATGGCAATCTGGTGTGAACTGTAGGTACCCCGGATCTTACGAATCCTTTCCCACACAGTTTTCGAATTGGCACGTGAGGTAAGAGATGATACATACTGGATCCAAGACTCCCTCTTTCTACGTCGACGCACAAACCGAGCATAGGATTTAGCACGTTTAAAAGCAACGAGATTAGCCTCGGTTGGATAACGCCGAAAAGTAGACCAGGCCTTGTGTTGAGCTCTCCTAGCCGCTGCGCATTCAAGGTTCCACCAAGGTTTCGGAATTCTGGGGAGCTTCGTAGATGTTTTAGGAATTGAAAGATCAGCTGCCTGAAGAATACAAGTTGTGACTTTAAGTACAGCTGCGTCGATTGACTCTTGGGTCACCATTTCAGAAGATATCACCGCGAACGATGTGAAGACCTCCCATCTGGCACAATCCATCCTCCATCGAGATGGGCGGGAGGCAGAAGATGGCACGTTTGCATGGTGCCAGAGGACGATCAGGAAGTGGTCGCTCCCGTGGAGATCCTTACACACCGTCCACGACCAGTCAGCAATGATCGATGGTGAACCCAAGGTCAAATCAATCGCACTGAAGGATCTTGTCGGTTCATGGAAGTAAGTGTCAGCACCGGTGTTTAAAAGGCACACAGATGCCGAGCATAGAAGAGACTCTATGCGACGACCTCTCGCGCTGGCGCTGACACTACCCCACAAAGGATGATGAGCATTAAAGTCACCCAAAAGAAGGAAGGGTGAAGGCAGCTGATCAATCAAGCTCTCCAGAACAGAGACGCTAACATCCTCATCCGGTGGTAGATAAACACTGTAAACAGTAAGAGGCACAGGCATAGAAATACGGACCGCCACGGCCTGCACAGTTGTGGAAACCGCGACGGAAGATACCGGAACCCTGTGAGGGACGAGAATAGCGACACCCCACAGGCTATATTTCCAGACGAGTGATCTGTCCGAAATGCACTGTAGCCTCGAACTGAAAGCAGGTCCGATGGTTTAAGCTTTGTCTCCTGAAGACAAAGGCACACCGGAGAGTACAAATAAAACAGATGTTTCACGTCATCAAAACTGGTGCGAAAACCTCGGCAGTTCCACTGAATTATTGAACCCATGGGTAAAAATGAAATGAAAAAGGAAATGGTTAAACTTGGTCAGCCTCCATTTCCTCTGATAAGCGTTCTCCCAGATTTGGGGGCGTGTGACCAGGGGCCAAAATTGGTGAAAGCTTCGTCCCAAGTGTCTTAGCGGGATTCGCTCGCCGTTGATTGTTTGGCTGAGACATTTGAGGAGAAGAAACGCTCTTCTTATCCTTGACCTTGGTGTTAGTGTTGGTGTTGGTGTTTTTGCCAGAAGAAGTGGCCTGAGTTCCCTTGCTGGTGTTGGAGTGAGTCAGCTTCGGTGAAGTGGCGGGTGCCGCTTTCAGACCCCTAGCTCGCGACTGGAGTGGCTCCAGTCCGGCTGCGATGATATCGTCTACATTGAATGGACAGTTAGGGGGGATCTTAATGTCGGTCTGAATGGCAACCGCAGATTTGGCAACCACCACTGAAGCGTATGATCGCCGATCAGATGTAACAGGAACCACTCTTCTTCTGGCCTCAGGATAAGAAACATTTTCCACCGTTTTGAGCCTTTGGATTTCCTTCTCCTCCTTCCACTTGGGACAATCTTTGGCCGATGCTGGGTGTGAACCCTTGCACTTCACACAAAACTCAGCCTCGGCCACACATTCTGAAAGTAGATGCTCTGTGGCACCACAGCGTCCACACCTAGGATTACTCCTACATGACTGCTGAGAGTGGCTGTACGACTGGCACCTAAAACATCTCAACGGGTTAGGAATGTACGGTCGTACCTCGAGGTGGAGATACCCTGCCTTGATGGATGTAGGCAGGGAAGGGCAGTTGAATGTCAAGATAATGTTCCAGGATGGGACAAACTGCCCATTCCTCCTGAAAGAAATACGCCGCACACCCGTTACATGTTGGCTCCTCAGTTCTTCGAGAAGTTCATCTTCAGTGCAATCAATAAGATCCCGAGAGGAGACAACACCTCGAGATGAATTTAGGTAACCGTGTGGTGTTATTTTGACAGGAGTCTTGAGCAGCATGCTGGTGTTGATAAGTGTGGAACTGTAGGCCACAGTAGACATCTCAACAAGAAGATCTCCAGACTGGAGCTTCTTGACACTCTTAGGAGAGCTTGCGATTGATTGAAGTGTCCAATGAGTGCACAAAAAAGAATCGAGCATTCGAACAATCGGGCACATGTTTTTTAGCGGAAGGAGCTAAGCCTTCCTCAATACCTCTTTGGTTTTAGGTTCGTGGGAAATATCATTTAGAGCCATGAAAAAATTTTTAGAATTCATCCGCCGACTTCCCCACCCACAATCGAGCCCAACGAGGGACAGCCGGAGGTCCGCAAGCCCAAGTGGACGTAGGACACGGCTCTAGGGATAGCAAGCGGATATAGCAAGTTAATAGGGCAGACATACGCTCGGCGTGCACCCAGACTTTCCCATGACTGGGGAACACCCCTTTGGCATGCCCACTCGTGCAAAACGACAAGCCGTTAGAGGTCTGGGCTCCACTCGGCCACAGACGTCATTGACTAGGAGTGGGTTAGTTCCCAGCCGCCCGTTTAGGGTGAAGCAGGGGGCAAAGAGGAGTGTTGGCAACTGGCGACAACAACACCCAGGCCACCAGAAACCTCAGCCTCCAGCATCCCTTTTTCCACCTTACGGGTCACGGCAAACGTGCAGGCAGGTCTAGCTAACCAGCTCGGAAAAACAAAAAAAGAAACATGAAATGGAGAAGACAGGAAAGAAAACGAGAAACTAAATTCCTGAGCTGGCGCATAATCAGAACCTCAGCAACCTACAACTGAGGCGGGTTCATGTCAAGTGAAAAAACATAAAAAATGTAAAAGTCATCAAATATAGTACATGTTGGCTCGGGCCGTGGGGACGCCATCCCCCAGCAGCTGGATGAACAGCTGTCCCTTCGGTTATGTAATCGTTAAAGCCGCAGAGGCAAGAGAAACAGTCACAAGGTTAGCTCGGGCCGTGGGGGCGCCGCTCCCCAAATAACTGGAAAACCAGTTATTCCCGTGCGGGGCGTGATATGTGGTAAATGTTTTAAACAATCATCAAAAATAAAATACATACAAATACAGAAACGTATAATATCCAGCGCCTTTATTTATCTATTTATATTTTGTTCTTCTCGTTCTTTGTTTGAGTAGCTGCGCTAATTTCTCATATTTTTTTACAAACGTTTGGAAATAAAATCTTTGCATATTTTTATAAAATTACAGGTTGAATTTTATTTTTTTAAATATTGAAAAATATTATTTTATTTTTAAATTATTTTCAAAAATATAGCAGCAGAATTAGCAGCATAGTAAAGAATGAGTGTAATGCAAGCAACAACAGCGTTATGAACAACATCTTCTCAGAATGTAACACAAAAAGTATTGGCATAAACTAATATCATTCCATAATATTAAAACAATTACGGCTTGAGTCTTAAAAAACAGGAAAGTAAACTCCAATTAACTAAACAATTAGTTTAAACCAATGAATTAAAACCAAAAGTTTCATGAGCAAGACATGACATTCGAAGATTAATCAAAAGATTTAGTTTACTAATTTGATTCCTTGAGATATGCATTGATCTACAATTATATACAAGTGTATACAATTATATAAAATAATAAGCAAATCAAAACCTACGTCTCCGCAGATTACACACTGCTGGCCACCCAAAATGCAACACCAAGAAGAACACGAGATAGCAAAGCCAGATTTACTGGACACATAACAACAGATACAAAGATGAAACCATTAAGCTTACAGGTCCGTGCGACTCGCGGAGCACGCAGACATCTATTATATATATATATATATATATATATTAGATCTCTACAACCAAACGTAATGCTGCAGAAGAACAGTATTCCAAATAAAATGAAACTGAATAGGAGTCAAATTGCACTGAATAAAGACTGTTACCGATTAGGAATAGGGAAGAAGGGGTGGGTACATGCATTTCGCTAAAAGTGTGTTAATGTTTATTCACTATCATTTTTATGTTTATTCACTATGAAATTTCTACTAGCCAATGTGGCTAGTGGAATGGAATAAAAATTTCACTAGCCAAATGCCAAAATCTACTGGCCATGCAAAGTAAAAAAATAAAAATAAAAAAAAATCAGAAGCTTCTTTACTTACATTTCTTTGAAATTAAATGGGTGAATAATTTTCCCCCTTTCTAATGAGAGATCTCTCTCTCCTATTTACTTCATGAAAACATATGCAGCGCAGTTACTGCAGAGAAACATTAGATTGATTAAAAATTTTGCATGTGCTTTTGCTCCAAAATCATTTTTTGACAATTTATTTTCAGTGCTGTAATATCATTACTATCTTAATTTACACGCACGTAATTTATTTTCGAGAGGCCATTGAAGTTAGATGTCTAATTTCTTTTATAATATTTAAAACAAATGGACAAAAGCTACAATACATATGCATATAAAGTGGCACTAATAACGCTGATACAGTTTCCACACAAAACCGGCACACCACAAGCATCAAACACACACAAAAAAATAAGCTACCGATAAAGGGATCGGAGGTTAACCCCCCAACCTTCATCAAAATAAACACAATTCACAAAACCATAACGCAACTAGGAATGGGCAAAAAACCTCAATGTTTCTGAACAACGATGTTTTGCTACCGATGATCGATGTTTTAACCTCGATGTTGCAGAAGCCGATCCGATGTTTGGAACTGGTAGAGAATATCCTCTACGAAAAGTAAATTCCTTTGTTTTTGTTACATTCATAATTATAAAGAGGAAAGAAATATCACCTTCCTATTGGCTCTTTTAATTGTTCGTTGGCGAAAACCGCGATCTTTTCCTCGAAGGCATGGGAGCCGACTTATCCAAAAACATCGTGCGTTTTAAGAAATATTATTAGTTACTTGGGGTTGAATTGGTGAAAAATCACCACTATATTGAACAGAGATTTTACCCACAGATGTGCCCATTCGCTGCTGCAGATGACAAAGTGTGAAATCTTCGGCTTGTCAGCAAGGCATCGTAGTTCACACCGATACATGGAGGTTTCAACAGATACATCGGGATTATTAACAAATAATACGTTACTAGATGTTGCATTGTGGAATATCTCCGTTACATTAAACAGAGATTTTACAAATCGATCACCCATTCATTGCTGTAGATGGAAAAGTGCAAATTCTTCAATTTATTAGCAAAACATCGAGGTTCTCACCGATGCATCAAAGAAACATCAGAGGTTTTCACGATGCATCGAGCGTTTTAACAAATATTATATTAATGGATGTTGAACTGCTGAGTATCATTGTTATATTAAAGAGAGATTTTACAAATAGCTCACCTATTTACTAGTGCGAGTTTTCAGTTTATTCGCAAAACATCCCGATGCATCGAATGAAAATAGAGGTTTCTACTAATACATCGATCATCTTACTACTTGCCCGATGTTATTAAACACTAAATCACTGTCCCTTAGAACAGAGATTTTGCTCATCTATCGCGTATCTACTGCTGCAGATTAAAAGCAAGAAATTTTTCAGGTAATTCGCTAAAAAAGGTGCAAGTTTAGGAGAATGAAACGCACATTATATTCAATGCAGGCTGCTCCGCAGAACAGTCTACGTGTTTTAAAAGGGTTTGACGACCGTCAATAGCAAACATGTGTCACTGGACTTTAAATATATACTTTCATTTTCCGAATTTCATACTGAATGCAAAAGAAAACAGCTGATGACATAATCGACTAAATTTTTCATATCACTGGCCCATTGGCAGACAACAATTATGAACAATATAAAAAGTTTAATAAAGAAGAGGGAATCCCTTAAACTAATTCAGAACTAACCTTAAAAATATTTTAATTAACCTAGAGGAATAATGGCGTGAAAATCATCTTGTAAAATTTACCTCCATTTCGATTTACAAAAGAAATCATCATTTGTGTTCTTCAAATTAACGTGCAAAACGGAATACCTAGATATGATTTCGTACATTTTGAAAATGCCATATCTATAGTGAATGCTTGTTAAACAATCTTCCAAGTTTTTGTCTTCCTGTTGCACTATGAGCAGGATGCTACAAGAACTTCGAGGCGTGCAGTTACACTTATAAGACACATTAACATCAAATAATATTGAAGAACAGGTAAAAAAAATAGTAACTGAGAAATATATCCACACTGGATACCAGTGGCATAGCTAGCACAATATGCGATCCTCTGCAAGATTGATTTCAAACATGAGGAAGGATGTGTTTTCATGTGTGGTGGGGGAGGGAGATGGAAATCAAGAAGAGTGTTTGAAAATGTAAGGGTGGTACCTAGTGCCCTGTAGTTTTAACTTCCTAAATAATAAGTTAAACAATATGTGTAATTGTTTTGTCCAAACTAAAGTAAATGACTCTTTTATACATGGCGCGATATGTGGCTGCTGTGAATATATGTATATGTTGGTGCCTGTCGTGTTTGTAATCCCAGGTGACCCACTGTTTTATCACATCCTCCCCGGGAAATGCCGATGTGACATAGGCGCCCCTCCAATAATTTTACTCGGAGGAGGGGCAGTGTCAACCCAATATTTTTCGCCCTGTTTAATTAAACAGCTTTTAGTGTGTGTATGTCGTTTTCTTAATGCGTGAGTCGAAATATTTCTACAGAGAAAAAACGTTTTCTTGCGGTACTCAGTGTTTCTTCCTGGCATACATAAAGGGGAGTGAAGCCCTCCCAAAAACGACCCCGCCCCCGGATACATTTCAGGTTACCGAGCCAAATTTTAATAAATTCAGGCTATGATGAAAAAGGAAGTTTCGTTTCTTTTTATGCTACAAATATTTCTCCAATTATATTTTTTTTAATATTTGTTCAAATGGTACTAGTTATAGTTTGTTTTATTAAAAAGTGTATTACGACGCATGGTATTCTTCAAAATACAAGTATAAGTAGACCAATTATACCTAATTGTCTGGGAATCGGGATTCAGTATCAAGAGTGCGTTAAATGCATTTTAATTTTATAGATGGAATTTCAAACCATCGAATTCCCCCCCCCCCTTCCTTTAGCTGAAAAAAGTTTGTTATTCCTAAAATGTTTGAAGAAGTAATAACTATATCACGGATGTATATAGTTTTTTTTAGGGAAGGGGAGACGGAAATAGGAAGTTTTTGAAATCCACCATCTGGAACAAAATCAAATTTAATTAAAAATTGAAGAAAAATTAAGGCATATTTTTCAGATGTAAGTTGATATATTTTTTATTAAATTTAGGCATTTTTTCAATTTATGTCGCATTTTAACCAAAAAACAAAAAAATGAAACATTCTCCGAGGTGGGGTGGGGAGGGGTAAGGCCCTCTTTTAATGCGCCCCTGTGCTAGATATACAGTAATTACTTCTATATATATATTAATATAGTAGTTAAAATTATATATATATATATATATATATATATATATAGCAAATGGAAAACTTGCCCCCTCTCCAAAAAGTTCCAGAAAGACACACTGGTTACTCAGGCTATCGTGTGCTGTGCTAATTAAAAAAAATGAGTTCTTTTGCTTTATAGAAATTTATATGGAGATGGACTAAGCTCTACCTTTGAGGCCAAAGTGATTTATTTCAAAAAAGTTAATAAATAAATAAGTAAAAACTTTCCCCCCCATATTCAGCATTGCTCATTTGATAAGAAACTTTATTGCCAGCCCAGTATGATTGACATGTTCTCGTGATATGTGGTTGGTTGGTTGGTTTGTTAGTTATTATGGCGCAAGGGCCAAGTCTGGCCAAAGAGCGCCAAACACAAGACAAGAGAAGACACAGGACAAACAGTATTAAAAATATGGTAAAAAAACTTAAAATCTGGCTGATTAAGTAAAAGTGAAAAATGAGAGTGATGGAAGGGCTAAAAGACAATGAAACAAACAGCATTAAAAACATATTACAATGTTTAAAAGTCGGTTGATTCAGTAAAACTGAAAAATGAGGATGATGGAAGAGCTAAAATCTAAATGCGTTTAAAAAAGTCAATTTCTTTTAAAAACGAAAACACAGCGACAGTATCGCAGTGGTCATCCAGGACCCGCTGCAGAGTAGCGGCGTCCTCGCTCAACAAATGAGAATGAAAATAATGGAAACGTACACCACGAAAACGAACACAGCTACACAAAAGATGAATGACAGTGAGTCGGCAATTGCACGTCTCACACATCGGCACACTGTCGCCACACAGCAAAAAGCGGTGAGTGAAACGACAAAGCCCAATGCGGAGACGCGCAAGCACCACTTCCTCCCTGCGGTTCTGACGAGATAACTAGTTCCAGATTTCGAGAATAGGTTTTATACGATGCAGTTTATTTTCCACCTGTTGGTCCCACAGACACTGCCACGTTCGTTTGATATGATCACGAACAAGAAATCGAAAATCGCGATGAAAGAGTGGCAAGGGTGTGACGACCAAAGAGGAAGCAGATCTAGCGGCCGCATCAGCACACTCGTTACCCGAGATTCCAACATGCCCAGGAATCCAGAAGAATTGAATCGGGACACCGGCCTCGAGCAAGGAACGAAGAAGACTTCGTACGTTCAAAAGAAAAGGATGATTACAATAGTCCAGCGATGACAAAGACTGCAGGACACTTAAGGAATCCGTATAGACCATAGCCCTATGATGAGAACTCGACTGAACATGAAGAAGTGCAAGATACACAGCATGCATCTCCGCCGAAAACACCGTGGCCTCAGCTGGGATCCGCGCTACTGACACGTAATCAACACAGACAGCTGCGGATCCAACGACTCCATGCATCTTGGAGCCATCAGTGAAAATGGGAGTGTATTCAGTTTTGAGGGCACGGTGCTCAGCGAAGAGCTGCTGGTACACTGACGCAGGGGTTGAGGATTTGTCGAAAGACGTAAAGGTGGTATCAACCATGACACCAAGTGGGTGCCATGGAGGATCCCCAAAGCCCCTGGTCGCTGCAACAAGCGACAAGTCGAGCCCTGCATCACGAGCTACGGCCGCCATACGAAGACCGAAGGTTGGAACGCACGAGGGCCGGTTCTCAAATAAACGAGCATGCTGAGGATGGAAAACTGCACCGTACAAAGGATGGTCTGCAAGAGACCGAAATTTTAAGTAAAAGTGAAGAGACAGCTGCAGACGGCGTAATTCAAGCGATGGTTCGTTCGCATCAGCGTAAAGGCTGGGAATCGGAGATGTTCGAAATGCTCCCGTACAAAGACGCAGCGCCTGATGATGAACAGCGTCCAAAGGCCGGAGAACGGAAGGACGAGCCGAGCCATACACGATACAGCCATAATCCAGTTTCGACCGAATTAAGGAGTGGTAAATGCGAAACAAAGAGATCCTGTCTGCGCCCCACGAAACTCTCGAAAGGATTTTTAGAATAGAAAGAGCACGCAGACAGGAGATCTTGATCCGCCGAACGTGCGCACGGAACGTATGCGCACGGTCGACGGTCAGTCCAAGGAACTTGGTCTCCTGCAAAACTGGTATGGCTGCACGGTCTAAATACAGTTCGGGGTCAGGATGGAGGTCACGCCTCCGGCAGAAATGAACACACGCTGTCTTGTCGGGAGAAAGAACGAAACCATTGCTATTCGCCGCTTTAAAAATCTGATAAATAGCAGACTGCAACTGCCTTTCAATGAAACGCATGCTCGATGACGAGCAGAAGATGTGCAAGTAATCGACATACACAGTAGCCGACACCGCAGGAGGAAGATTTGTGAGGAGACAATTAATGCGCAGGATGAACAATGTGACAGATAAAATGCAACCTTGAGGAACACCTTGTTCTTGATGGAATGTTGCCGATAGCGTCGTACCCAGGCGCACTTGGAACACCCGATTGCGAAGAAAATTTACAATAAATGTCGGAAGATTTCCCCGCAATCCGCATGCGTAGAGGTCACGGATAATCCCGTGCCGCCACGCACGATCATAGGCTTTCTCGATGTCAAAGAATACAGAAACCAGGTGCTGCCTACGCACGAACGCCTCGCGCACAGATGTCTCAAGGTGCAGGAGATGATCGTGAGGTGAACGATGACGCTGAAAACCGCTTTGTGATGGTGAAAGTAGTTGATGATGTTCTAAAAAATGAATTAATCGTGAGTTAACCATGCGTTCGAGAACTTTGCACAGACAGCTAGTGAGAGCAATTGGGCGATAACTAGAGGGAGACTTAGGATCCTTGTCAGGCTTCGGAAAAGGTGGAACAAAAGCCTTTCGCCAAGACTCCGGGAAACTGTGCTCTAACCAGATGCGATTGTATAATATTAAAAGGTTCTCGAGAGACGACTGCGAGAGATGACGGAGCATGTCGTAGTGGATGTCATGGGGACCGACAGAAGTAGCCCCGGACCGATGCAGAGCCACCCGAAGTTCACACATGCTGAAGGGAGAGTTATAACCAGTGTCGGTATACGGCGCAAATGAGATTCTCTGGCGTTCCGCGGTGGATTGAATCCTATGAAAGGAGGACGGATACGCCAGATCACTCGAAACGGAGGCAAACGCCTCCCCCAGACAATCTGCAATCTCCCCGACTTCAGTATATGTGCAGCCGTTACTCTCGAGAATGGCAATCTGGTGTGAACTATAGGTACCCCGGATCTTACGAATCCTTTCCCACACAGTTTTCGAATTGGCACGTGAGGTAAGAGATGATACATACTGGATCCAAGACTCCCTCTTTCTACGTCGACGCACAAACCGAGCATAGGATTTAGCACGTTTAAAAGCAACGAGATTAGCCTCGGTTGGATAACGCCGAAAAGTAGACCAGGCCTTGTGTTGAGCTCTCCTAGCCGCTGCGCATTCAAGGTTCCACCAAGGTTTCGGAATTCTGGGGAGCTTCGTAGATGTTTTAGGAATTGAAAGATCAGCTGCCTGAAGAATACAAGTTGTGACTTTAAGTACAGCTGCGTCGATTGACTCTTGGGTCACCATTTCAGAAGATATCACCGCGAACGATGTGAAGACCTCCCATCTGGCACAATCCATCCTCCATCGAGATGGGCGGGAGGCAGAAGATGGCACGTTTGCATGGTGCCAGAGGACGATCAGGAAGTGGTCGCTCCCGTGGAGATCCTTACACACCGTCCACGACCAGTCAGCAATGATCGATGGTGAACCCAAGGTCAAATCAATCGCACTGAAGGATCTTGTCGGTTCATGGAAGTAAGTGTCAGCACTGGTGTTTAAAAGGCACACAGATGCCGAGCATAGAAGAGACTATGCGACGACCTCTCGCGCTGGCGCTGACACTACCCCACAAAGGATGATGAGCATTAAAGTCACCCAAAAGAAGGAAGGGTGAAGGCAGCTGATCAATCAAGCTCTCCAGAACAGAGACGCTAACATCCTCATCCGGTGGTAGATAAACACTGTAAACAGTAAGAGGCACAGGCACAGAAATACGGACCGCCACGGCCTGCACAGTTGTGGAAACCGCGACGGAAGATACCGGAACCCTGTGAGGGACGAGAATAGCGACACCCCCACAGGCTATATTTCCAGACGAGTGATCTGTCCGAAATGCACTGTAGCCTCGAACTGAAAGCAGGTCCGATGGTTTAAGCTTTGTCTCCTGAAGACAAAGGCACACCGGAGAGTACAAATAAAACAGATGTTTCACGTCATCAAAACTGGTGCGAAAACCTCGGCAGTTCCACTGAATTATTGAACCCATGGGTAAAAATGAAATGAAAAAGGAAATGGTTAAACTTGGTCAGCCTCCATTTCCTCTGATGAGCGTTCTCCCAGATTTGGGGGCGTGTGACCAGGGGCCAAAATTGGTGAATGCTTCGTCCCAAGTGTCTTAGCGGGATTCGCTCGCCGTTGATTGTTTGGCTGAGACATTGGAGGAGAAGAAACGCTCTTCTTATCCTTGACCTTGGTGTTAGTGTTGGTGTTGGTGTTTTTGCCAGAAGAAGTGGCCTGAGTTCCCTTGCTGGTGTTGGAGTGAGTCAGCTTCGGTGAAGTGGCGGGTGCCGCTTTCAGACCCCTAGCTCGCGACTGGAGTGCCTCCAGTCCGGCTGCGATGATATCGTCTACATTGAATGGACAGTTAGGGGGATCTTAATGTCGGTCTGAATGGCAACCGCAGATTTGGCAACCACCACTGAAGCGTATGATCGCCGATCAGATGTAACAGGAACCACTCTTCTTCTGGCCTCAGGATAAGAAATATTTTCCACCGTTTTGAGCCTTTGGATTTCCTTCTCCTCCTTCCACTTGGGACAATCTTTGGCCGATGCTGGGTGTGAACCCTTGCACTTCACACAAAACTCAGCCTCGGCCACACATTCTGAAAGTAGATGCTCTGTGGCACCACAGCGTCCACACCTAGGATTACTCCTACATGACTGCTGAGAGTGGCTGTATGACTGGCACCTAAAACATCTCAACGGGTTAGGAATGTACGGTCGTACCTCGAGGTGGAGATACCCTGCCTTGATGGATGTAGGCAGGGAAGGGCAGTTGAATGTCAAGATAATGTTCCAGGATGGGACAAACTGCCCATTCCTCCTGAAAGAAATACGCCGCACACCCGTTACATGTTGGCTCCTCAGTTCTTCGAGAAGTTCATCTTCAGTGCAATCAATAAGATCCCGAGAGGAGACAACACCTCGAGATGAATTTAGGTAACCGTGTGGTGTTATTTTGACAGGAGTCTCGAGCAGCATGCTGGTGTTGATAAGTGTGGAACTGTAGGCCACAGTAGACATCTCAACAAGAAGATCTCCAGACTGGAGCTTCTTGACACTCTTAGGAGAGCTTGCGATTGATTGAAGTGTCCAATGAGTGCACAAAAAAGAATCGAGCATTCGAACAATCGGGCACATGTTTTTTAGCGGAAGGAGCTAAGCCTTCCTCAATACCTCTTTGGTTTTAGGTTCGTGGGAAATATCATTTAGAGCCATGAAAAAATTTTTAGAATTCATCCGCCGACTTCCCCACCCACAATCGAGCCCAACGAGGGACAGCCGGAGGTCCGCAAGCCCAAGTGGACGTAGGACACGGCTCTAGGGATAGCAAGCGGATATAGCAAGTTAATAGGGCAGACATACGCTCGGCGTGCACCCAGACTTTCCCATGACTGGGGAACACCCCTTTGGCATGCCCACTCGTGCAAAACGACAAGCCGTTAGAGGTCTGGGCTCCACTCGGCCACAGACGTCATTGACTAGGAGTGGGTTAGTTCCCAGCCGCCCGTTTAGGGTGAAGCAGGGGGCAAAGAGGAGTGTTGGCAACTGGCGACAACAACACCCAGGCCACCAGAAACCTCAGCCTCCAGCATCCCTTTTTCCACCTTACGGGTCACGGCAAACGTGCAGGCAGGTCTAGCTAACCAGCTCGGAAAAACAAAAAAAGAAACATGAAATGGAGAAGACAGGAAAGAAAACGAGAAACTAAATTCCTGAGCTGGCGCATAATCAGAACCTCAGCAACCTACAACTGAGGCGGGTTCATGTCAAGTGAAAAAACATAAAAAATGTGAAAGTCATCAAATATAGTACATGTTGGCTCGGGCCGTGGGGACGCCATCCCCCAGCAGCTGGATGAACAGCTGTCCCTTCGGTTATGTAATCGTTAAAGCCGCAGAGGCAAGAGAAACAGTCACAAGGTTAGCTCGGGCCGTGGGGGCGCCGCTCCCCAAATAACTGGAAAACCAGTTATTCCCGTGCGGGGCGTGATATGTGGTAAATGTTTTAAACAATCATCAAAAATAAAATACATACAAATACAGAAACGTATAATATCCAGCGCCTTTATTTATCTATTTATATTTTGTTCTTCTCGTTCTTTGTTTGAGTAGCTGCGCTAATTTCTCATATTTTTTTTACAAACGTTTGGAAATAAAATCTTTGCATATTTTTATAAAATTACAGGTTGAATTTTATTTTTTTAAATATTGAAAAATATTATTTTATTTTTAAATTATTTTCAAAAATATAGCAGCAGAATTAGCAGCATAGTAAAGAATGAGTGTAATGCAAGCAACAACAGCGTTATGAACAACATCTTCTCAGAATGTAACACAAAAAGTATTGGCATAAACTAATATCATTCCATAATATTAAAACAATTACGGCTTGAGTCTTAAAAAACAGGAAAGTAAACTCCAATTAACTAAACAATTAGTTTAAACCAATGAATTAAAACCAAAAGTTTCATGAGCAAGACATGACATTCGAAGATTTAATCAAAAGATTTAGTTTACTAATTTGATTCCTTGAGATATATGCATTGATCTACAATTATATACAAGTGTATACAATTATATAAAATAATAAGCAAATCAAAACCTACGTCTCCGCAGATTACACACTGCTGGCCACCCAAAATGCAACACCAAGAAGAACACGAGATAGCAAAGCCAGATTTACTGGACACATAACAACAGATACAAAGATGAAACCATTAAGCTTACAGGTCCGTGCGACTCGCGGAGCACGCAGACATCTATTATATATATATATATATATATATATATATTAGATCTCTACAACCAAACGTAATGCTGCAGAAGAACAGTATTCCAAATAAAATGAAACTGAATAGGAGTCAAATTGCACTGAATAAAGACTGTTACCGATTAGGAATAGGGAAGAAGGGGTGGGTACATGCATTTCGCTAAAAGTGTGTTAATGTTTATTCACTATCATTTTTATGTTTATTCACTATGAAATTTCTACTAGCCAATGTGGCTAGTGGAATGGAATAAAAATTTCACTAGCCAAATGCCAAAATCTACTGGCCATGCAAAGTAAAAAAAAAAAATAAAAAAAAAATCAGAAGCTTCTTTACTTACATTTCTTTGAAATTAAATGGGTGAATAATTTTCCCCCTTTCTAATGAGAGATCTCTCTCTCCTATTTACTTCATGAAAACATATGCAGCGCAGTTACTGCAGAGAAACATTAGATTGATTAAAAATTTTGCATGTGCTTTTGCTCCAAAATCATTTTTTGACAATTTATTTTCAGTGCTGTAATATCATTACTATCTTAATTTACACGCACGTAATTTATTTTCGAGAGGCCATTGAAGTTAGATGTCTAATTTCTTTTATAATATTTAAAACAAATGGACAAAAGCTACAATACATATGCATATAAAGTGGCACTAATAACGCTGATACAGTTTCCACACAAAACCGGCACACCACAAGCATCAAACACACACAAAAAAATAAGCTACCGATAAAGGGATCGGAGGTTAACCTCCCCAACCTTCATCAAAATAAACACAATTCACAAAACCATAACGCAACTAGGAATGGGCAAAAAACCTCAATGTTTCTGAACAACGATGTTTTGCTACCGATGATCGATGTTTTAACCTCGATGTTGCAGAAGCCGATCCGATGTTTGGAACTGGTAGAGAATATCCTCTACGAAAAGTAAATTCCTTTGTTTTTGTTACATTCATAATTATAAAGAGGAAAGAAATATCACCTTCCTATTGGCTCTTTTAATTGTTCGTTGGCGAAAACCGCGATCTTTTCCTCGAAGGCATGGGAGCCGACTTATCCAAAAAACATCGTGCGTTTTAAGAAATATTATTAGTTACTTGATGTTGAATTGGTGAAAAATCACCACTATATTGAACAGAGATTTTACCCACAGATGTGCCCATTCGCTGCTGCAGATGACAAAGTGTGAAATCTTCGGCTTGTCAGCAAGGCATCGTAGTTCACACCGATACATGGAGGTTTCAACAGATACATCGGGATTATTAACAAATAATACGTTACTAGATGTTGCATTGTGGAATATCTCCGTTACATTAAACAGAGATTTTACAAATCGATCACCCATTCATTGCTGTAGATGGAAAAGTGCAAATTCTATAACGAAGTGAATTTCTCCGTCATTTTTATCCGCGCCAGGATTCGAACCCGGGTCCACTCATTCCGGAATAAGTTGCTCTACCAGTTGAGCTACGCGGACATTTTATTCTGATTCCTATCTGCCTTTATGTCGTGTGCGTACTTCTGGCAGGTACGTCACATCTCCTGGTGCGTTACAATTCTTCAATTTATTAGCAAAACATCGAGGTTCTCACTGATGCATCAAAGAAACATCCGAGGTTTTCACGATGCATCGAGCGTTTTAACAAATATTATATTAATGGATGTTGAACTGCTGAGTATCATTGTTATATTAAAGAGAGATTTTACAAATAGCTCACCTATTTACTAGTGCGAGTTTTCAGTTTATTCGCAAAACATCCCGATGCATCGAATGAAAATAGAGGTTTCTACTAATACATCGATCATCTTACTACTTGCCCGATGTTATTAAACACTAAATCACTGTCCCTTAGAACAGAGATTTTGCTCATCTATCGCGTATCTACTGCTGCAGATTAAAAGCAAGAAATTTTTCAGGTAATTTGCTAAAAAAGGTGCAAGTTTAGGAGAATGAAACGCACATTATATTCAATGCAGGCTGCTCCGCAGAACAGTCTACGTGTTTTAAAAGGGTTTGACGACCGTCAATAGCAAACATGTGTCACTGGACTTTAAATATATACTTTCATTTTCCGAATTTCATACTGAATGCAAAAGAAAACAGCTGATGACATAATCGACTAAATTTTTCATATCACTGGCCCATTGGCAGACAACAATTATGAACAATATAAAAAGTTTAATAAAGAAGAGGGAATCCCTTAAACTTATTCAGAACTAACCTTAAAAATATTTTAATTAACCTAGAGGAATAATGGCGTGAAAATCATCTTGTAAAATTTACCTCCATTTCGATTTACAAAAGAAATCATCATTTGTGTTCTTCAAATTAACGTGCAAAACGGAATACCTAGATATGATTTCGTACATTTTGAAAATGCCATATCTATAGTGAATGCTTGTTAAACAATCTTCCAAGTTTTTGTCTTCCTGTTGCACTATGAGCAGGATGCTACAAGAACTTCGAGGCGTGCAGTTACACTTATAAGACACATTAACATCAAATAATATTGAAGAACAGGTAAAAAAAATAGTAACTGAGAAATATATCCACACTGGATACCAGTGGCATAGCTAGCACAATATGCGATCCTCTGCAAGATTGATTTCAAACATGAGGAAGGATGTGTTTTCATGTGTGGTGGGGGAGGGAGATGGAAATCAAGAAGAGTGTTTGAAAATGTAAGGGTGGTACCTAGTGCCCTGTAGTTTTAACTTCCTAAATAATAAGTTAAACAATATGTGTAATTGTTTTGTCCAAACTAAAGTAAATGACTCTTTTATACATGGCGCGATATGTGGCTGCTGTGAATATATGTATATGTTGGTGCCTGTCGTGTTTGTAATCCCAGGTGACCCACTGTTTTATCACATCCTCCCCGGGAAATGCCCATGTGACATAGGCGCCCCTCCAATAATTTTACTCGGAGGAGGGGCAGTGTCAACCCAATATTTTTCGCCCTGTTTAATTAAACAGCTTTTAGTGTGTGTATGTCGTTTTCTTAATGCGTGAGTCGAAATATTTCTACAGAGAAAAAACGTTTTCTTGCGGTACTCAGTGTTTCTTCCTGGCATACATCCAGGGAGTGAAGCCCTCCCAAAAACGACCCCGCCCCCGGATACATTTCAGGTTACCGAGCCAAATTTTAATAAATTCAGGCTATGATGAAAAAGGAAGTTTCGTTTCTTTTTATGCTACAAATATTTCTCCAATTATATTTTTTTTAATATTTGTTCAAATGGTACTAGTTATAGTTTGTTTTATTAAAAAGTGTATTACGACGCATGGTATTCTTCAAAATACAAGTATAAGTAGACCAATTATACCTAATTGTCTGGGAATCGGGATTCAGTATCAAGAGTGCGTTAAATGCATTTTAATTTTATAGATGGAATTTCAAACCATCGAATTCCCCCCCCTTCCTTTAGCTGAAAAAAGTTTGTTATTCCTAAAATGTTTGAAGAAGTAATAACTATATCACGGATGTATATAGTTTTTTTAGGGAAGGGGAGACGGAAATAGGAAGTTTTTGAAATCCACCATCTGGAACAAAATCAAATTTAATTAAAAATTGAAGAAAAATTAAGGCATATTTTTCAGATGTAAGTTGATATATTTTTTATTAAATTTAGGCATTTTTTCAATTTATGTCGCATTTTAACCAAAAAACAAAAAAATGAAACATTCTCCGAGGTGGGGTGGGGAGGGGTAAGGCCCTCTTTTAATGCGCCCCTGTGCTAGATATACAGTAATTACTTCTATATATATATTAATATAGTAGTTAAAATTATATATATATATATATATATATATATATTATATTATATAGCAAATGGAAAACTTGCCCCCTCTCCAAAAAGTTTCAGAAAGACACACTGGTTACTCAGGCTATCGTGTGCTGTGCTAATTAAAAAAAAATGAGTTCTTTTGCTTTATAGAAATTTATATGGAGATGGACTAAGCTCTACCTTTGAGGCCAAAGTGATTTATTTCAAAAAAGTTAATACATAAATAAGTAAAAACTTTCCCCCATATTCAGCATTGCTCATTTGATAAGAAACTTTATTGCCAGCCCAGTATGATTGACATGTTCTCGTGATATGTGGTTGGTTGGTTGGTTTGTTAGTTTTTATGGCGCAAGGGCCAAGTCTGGCCAAAGAGCGCCAAACACAAGACAAGAGAAGACACAGGACAAACAGTATTAAAAATATGGTAAAAAAACTTAAAATCTGGCTGATTAAGTAAAAGTGAAAAATGAGAGTGATGGAAGGGCTAAAAGACAATGAAACAAACAGCATTAAAAACATGATACAATGTTTAAAAGTCGGTTGATTCAGTAAAACTGAAAAATGAGGATGATGGAAGAGCTAAAATCTAAATGCGTTTAAAAAAGTCAATTTCTTTTAAAAACGAAAACACAGCGACAGTATCGCAGTGGTCATCCAGGACCCGCTGCAGAGTAGCGGCGTCCTCGCTCAACAAATGAGAATGAAAATAATGGAAACGTACACCACGAAAACGAACACAGCTACACAAAAGATGAATGACAGTGAGTCGGCAATTGCACGTCTCACACATCGGCACACTGTCGCCACACAGCAAAAAGCGGTGAGTGAAACGACAAAGCCCAATGCGGAGACGCGCAAGCACCACTTCCTCCCTGCGGTTCCGACGAGATAACTAGTTCCAGATTTCGAGAATAGGTTTTATACGATGCAGTTTATTTTCCACCTGTTGGTCCCACAGACACTGCCACGTTCGTTTGATATGATCACGAACAAGAAATCGAAAATCGCGATGAAAGAGTGGCAAGGGTGTGACGACCAAAGAGGAAGCAGATCTAGCGGCCGCATCAGCACACTCGTTACCCGAGATTCCAACATGCCCAGGAATCCAGAAGAATTGAATCGGGACACCGGCCTCGAGCAAGGAACGAAGAAGACTTCGTACGTTCAAAAGAAAAGGATGATTACAATAGTCCAGCGATGACAAAGACTGCAGGACACTTAAGGAATCCGTATAGACCATAGCCCTATGATGAGAACTCGACTGAACATGAAGAAGTGCAAGATACACAGCATGCATCTCCGCCGAAAACACCGTGGCCTCAGCTGGGATCCGCGCTACTGACACGTCATCAACACAGACAGCTGCGGATCCAACGACTCCATGCATCTTGGAGCCATCAGTGAAAATGGGAGTGTATTCAGTTTTGAGGGCACGGTGCTCAGCGAAGAGCTGCTGGTACACTGACGCAGGGGTTGAGGATTTGTCGAAAGACGTAAAGGTGGTATCAACCATGACACCAAGTGGGTGCCATGGAGGATCCCCAAAGCCCCTGGTCGCTGCAACAAGCGACAAGTCGAGCCCTGCATCACGAGCTACGGCCGCCATACGAAGACCGAAGGTTGGAACGCACGAGGGCCGGTTCTCAAATAAACGAGCATGCTGAGGATGGAAAACTGCACCGTACAAAGGATGGTCTGCAAGAGACCGAAATTTTAAGTAAAAGTGAAGAGACAGCTGCAGACGGCGTAATTCAAGCGATGGTTCGTTCGCATCAGCGTAAAGGCTGGGAATCGGAGATGTTCGAAATGCTCCCGTATAAAGACGCAGCGCCTGATGATGAACAGCGTCCAAAGGCCGGAGAACGGAAGGACGAGCCGAGCCATACACGATACAGCCATAATCCAGTTTCGACAGAATTAAGGAGTGGTAAATGCGAAACAAAGAGATCCTGTCTGCGCCCCACGAAACTCTCGAAAGGATTTTTAGAATAGAAAGAGCACGCAGACAGGAGATCTTGATCCGCCGAACGTGCGCACGGAACGTATGCGCACGGTCGACGGTCAGTCCAAGGAACTTGGTCTCCTGCAAAACTGGTATGGCTGCACGGTCTAAATACAGTTCGGTGTCAGGATGGAGGTCACGCCTCCGGCAGAAATGAACACACGCTGTCTTGTCGGGAGAAAGAACGAAACCATTGCTATTCGCCGCTTTAAAAATCTGATAAATAGCAGACTGCAACTGCCTTTCAATGAAACGCATGCTCGATGACGAGCAGAAGATGTGCAAGTAATCGACATACACAGTAGCCGACACCGCAGGAGGAAGATTTGTGAGGAGACAATTAATGCGCAGGATGAACAATGTGACAGATAAAATGCAACCTTGAGGAACACCTTGTTCTTGATGGAATGTTGCCGATAGCGTCGTACCCAGGCGCACTTGGAACACCCGATTGCGAAGAAAATTTACAATAAATGTCGGAAGATTTCCCCGCAATCCGCATGCGTGGAGGTCACGGATAATCCCGTGCCGCCACGCACGATCATAGGCTTTCTCGATGTCAAAGAATACAGAAACCAGGTGCTGCCTACGCACGAACGCCTCGCGCACAGATGTCTCAAGGTGCAGGAGATGATCGTGAGGTGAACGATGACGCTGAAAACCGCTTTGTGATGGTGAAAGTAGTTGATGATGTTCTAAAAAATGAATTAATCGTGAGTTAACCATGCGTTCGAGAACTTTGCACAGACAGCTAGTGAGAGCAATTGGGCGATAACTAGAGGGAGACTTAGGATCCTTGTCAGGCTTCGGAAAAGGTGGAACAAAAGCCTTTCGCCAAGACTCCGGGAAACTGTGCTCTAACCAGATGCGATTGTATAATATTAAAAGGTTCTCGAGAGACGACTGCGAGAGATGACGGAGCATGTCGTAGTGGATGTCATGGGGACCGACAGAAGTAGCCCCGGACCGATGCAGAGCCACCCGAAGTTCACACATGCTGAAGGGAGAGTTATAACCAGTGTCGGTATACGGCGCAAATGAGATTCTCTGGCGTTCCGCGGTGGATTGAATCCTATGAAAGGAGGACGGATACGCCAGATCACTCGAAACGGAGGCAAACGCCTCCCCCAGACAATCTGCAATCTCCCCGACTTCAGTATATGTGCAGCCGTTACTCTCGAGAATGGCAATCTGGTGTGAACTATAGGTACCCCGGATCTTACGAATCCTTTCCCACACAGTTTTCGAATTGGCACGTGAGGTAAGAGATGATACATACTGGATCCAAGACTCCCTCTTTCTACGTCGACGCACAAACCGAGCATAGGATTTAGCACGTTTAAAAGCAACGAGATTAGCCTCGGTTGGATAACGCCGAAAAGTAGACCAGGCCTTGTGTTGAGCTCTCCTAGCCGCTGCGCATTCAAGGTTCCACCAAGGTTTCGGAATTCTGGGGAGCTTCGTAGATGTTTTAGGAATTGAAAGATCAGCTGCCTGAAGAATACAAGTTGTGACTTTAAGTACAGCTGCGTCGATTGACTCTTGGGTCACCATTTCAGAAGATATCACCGCGAACGATGTGAAGACCTCCCATCTGGCACAATCCATCCTCCATCGAGATGGGCGGGAGGCAGAAGATGGCACGTTTGCATGGTGCCAGAGGACGATCAGGAAGTGGTCGCTCCCGTGGAGATCCTTACACACCGTCCACGACCAGTCAGCAATGATCGATGGTGAACCCAAGGTCAAATCAATCGCACTGAAGGATCTTGTCGGTTCATGGAAGTAAGTGTCAGCACCGGTGTTTAAAAGGCACACAGATGCCGAGCATAGAAGAGACTATGCGACGACCTCTCGCGCTGGCGCTGACACTACCCCACAAAGGATGATGAGCATTAAAGTCACCCAAAAGAAGGAAGGGTGAAGGCAGCTGATCAATCAAGCTCTCCAGAACAGAGACGCTAACATCCTCATCCGGTGGTAGATAAACACTGTAAACAGTAAGAGGCACAGGCACAGAAATACGGACCGCCACGGCCTGCACAGTTGTGGAAACCGCGACGGAAGATACCGGAACCCTGTGAGGGACGAGAATAGCGACACCCCCACAGGCTATATTTCCAGACGAGTGATCTGTCCGAAATGCACTGTAGCCTCGAACTGAAAGCAGGTCCGATGGTTTAAGCTTTGTCTCCTGAAGACAAAGGCACACCGGAGAGTACAAATAAAACAGATGTTTCACGTCATCAAAACTGGTGCGAAAACCTCGGCAGTTCCACTGAATTATTGAACCCATGGGTAAAAATGAAATGAAAAAGGAAATGGTTAAACTTGGTCAGCCTCCATTTCCTCTGATGAGCGTTCTCCCAGATTTGGGAACGTGTGACCAGGGGCCAAAATTGGTGAATGCTTCGTCCCAAGTGTCTTAGCGGGATTCGCTCGCCGTTGATTGTTTGGCTGAGACATTGGAGGAGAAGAAACGCTCTTCTTATCCTTGACCTTGGTGTTAGTGTTGGTGTTGGTGTTTTTGCCAGAAGAAGTGGCCTGAGTTCCCTTGCTGGTGTTGGAGTGAGTCAGCTTCGGTGAAGTGGCGGGTGCCGCTTTCAGACCCCTAGCTCGCGACTGGAGTGCCTCCAGCCCGGCTGCGATGATATCGTCTACATTGAATGGACAGTTAGGGGGGATCTTAATGTCGGTCTGAATGGCAACCGCAGATTTGGCAACCACCACTGAAGCGTATGATCGCCGATCAGATGTAACAGGAACCACTCTTCTTCTGGCCTCAGGATAAGAAATATTTTCCACCGTTTTGAGCCTTTGGATTTCCTTCTCCTCCTTCCACTTGGGACAATCTTTGGCCGATGCTGGGTGTGAACCCTTGCACTTCACACAAAACTCAGCCTCGGCCACACATTCTGAAAGTAGATGCTCTGTGGCACCACAGCGTCCACACCTAGGATTACTCCTACATGACTGCTGAGAGTGGCTGTACGACTGGCACCTAAAACATCTCAACGGGTTAGGAATGTACGGTCGTACCTCGAGGTGGAGATACCCTGCCTTGATGGATGTAGGCAGGGAAGGGCAGTTGAATGTCAAGATAATGTTCCAGGATGGGACAAACTGCCCATTCCTCCTGAAAGAAATACGCCGCACACCCGTTACATGTTGGCTCCTCAGTTCTTCGAGAAGTTCATCTTCAGTGCAATCAATAAGATCCCGAGAGGAGACAACACCTCGAGATGAATTTAGGTAACCGTGTGGTGTTATTTTGACAGGAGTCTCGAGCAGCATGCTGGTGTTGATAAGTGTGGAACTGTAGGCCACAGTAGACATCTCAACAAGAAGATCTCCAGACTGGAGCTTCTTGACACTCTTAGGAGAGCTTGCGATTGATTGAAGTGTCCAATGAGTGCACAAAAAAGAATCGAGCATTCGAACAATCGGGCACATGTTTTTTAGCGGAAGGAGCTAAGCCTTCCTCAATACCTCTTTGGTTTTAGGTTCGTGGGAAATATCATTTAGAGCCATGAAAAAATTTTTAGAATTCATCCGCCGACTTCCCCACCCACAATCGAGCCCAACGAGGGACAGCCGGAGGTCCGCAAGCCCAAGTGGACGTAGGACACGGCTCTAGGGATAGCAAGCGGATATAGCAAGTTAATAGGGCAGACATACGCTCGGCGTGCACCCAGACTTTCCCATGACTGGGGAACACCCCTTTGGCATGCCCACTCGTGCAAAACGACAAGCCGTTAGAGGTCTGGGCTCCACTCGGCCACAGACGTCATTGACTAGGAGTGGGTTAGTTCCCAGCCGCCCGTTTAGGGTGAAGCAGGGGGCAAAGAGGAGTGTTGGCAACTGGCGACAACAACACCCAGGCCACCAGAAACCTCAGCCTCCAGCATCCCTTTTTCCACCTTACGGGTCACGGCAAACGTGCAGGCAGGTCTAGCTAACCAGCTCGGAAAAACAAAAAAAGAAACATGAAATGGAGAAGACAGGAAAGAAAACGAGAAACTAAATTCCTGAGCTGGCGCATAATCAGAACCTCAGCAACCTACAACTGAGGCGGGTTCATGTCAAGTGAAAAAACATAAAAAATGTGAAAGTCATCAAATATAGTACATGTTGGCTCGGGCCGTGGGGACGCCATCCCCCAGCAGCTGGATGAACAGCTGTCCCTTCGGTTATGTAATCGTTAAAGCCGCAGAGGCAAGAGAAACAGTCACAAGGTTAGCTCGGGCCGTGGGGGCGCCGCTCCCCAAATAACTGGAAAACCAGTTATTCCCGTGCGGGGCGTGATATGTGGTAAATGTTTTAAACAATCATCAAAAATAAAATACATACAAATACAGAAACGTATAATATCCAGCGCCTTTATTTATCTATTTATATTTTGTTCTTCTCGTTCTTTGTTTGAGTAGCTGCGCTAATTTCTCATATTTTTTTTACAAACGTTTGGAAATAAAATCTTTGCATATTTTTATAAAATTACAGGTTGAATTTTATTTTTTTAAATATTGAAAAATATTATTTTATTTTTAAATTATTTTCAAAAATATAGCAGCAGAATTAGCAGCATAGTAAAGAATGAGTGTAATGCAAGCAACAACAGCGTTATGAACAACATCTTCTCAGAATGTAACACAAAAAGTATTGGCATAAACTAATATCATTCCATAATATTAAAACAATTACGGCTTGAGTCTTAAAAAACAGGAAAGTAAACTCCAATTAACTAAACAATTAGTTTAAACCAATGAATTAAAACCAAAAGTTTCATGAGCAAGACATGACATTCGAAGATTTAATCAAAAGATTTAGTTTACTAATTTGATTCCTTGAGATATGCATTGATCTACAATTATATACAAGTGTATACAATTATATAAAATAATAAGCAAATCAAAACCTACGTCTCCGCAGATTACACACTGCTGGCCACCCAAAATGCAACACCAAGAAGAACACGAGATAGCAAAGCCAGATTTACTGGACACATAACAACAGATACAAAGATGAAACCATTAAGCTTACAGGTCCGTGCGACTCGCGGAGCACGCAGACATCTATTATATATATATATATATATATATTAGATCTCTACAACCAAACGTAATGCTGCAGAAGAACAGTATTCCAAATAAAATGAAACTGAATAGGAGTCAAATTGCACTGAATAAAGACTGTTACCGATTAGGAATAGGGAAGAAGGGGTGGGTACATGCATTTCGCTAAAAGTGTGTTAATGTTTATTCACTATCACTTTTATGTTTATTCACTATGAAATTTCTACTAGCCAATGTGGCTAGTGGAATGGAATAAAAATTTCACTAGCCAAATGCCAAAATCTACTGGCCATGCAAAGTAAAAAAATAAAAATAAAAAAAAAATCAGAAGCTTCTTTACTTACATTTCTTTGAAATTAAATGGGTGAATAATTTTCCCCCTTTCTAATGAGAGATCTCTCTCTCCTATTTACTTCATGAAAACATATGCAGCGCAGTTACTGCAGAGAAACATTAGATTGATTAAAAATTTTGCATGTGCTTTTGCTCCAAAATCATTTTTTGACAATTTATTTTCAGTGCTGTAATATCATTACTATCTTAATTTACACGCACGTAATTTATTTTCGAGAGGCCATTGAAGTTAGATGTCTAATTTCTTTTATAATATTTAAAACAAATGGACAAAAGCTACAATACATATGCATATAAAGTGGCACTAATAACGCTGATACAGTTTCCACACAAAACCGGCACACCACAAGCATCAAACACACACAAAAAAATAAGCTACCGATAAAGGGATCGGAGGTTAACCCCCCAACCTTCATCAAAATAAACACAATTCACAAAACCATAACGCAACTAGGAATGGGCAAAAAACCTCAATGTTTCTGAACAACGATGTTTTGCTACCGATGATCGATGTTTTAACCTCGATGTTGCAGAAGCCGATCCGATGTTTGGAACTGGTAGAGAATATCCTCTACGAAAAGTAAATTCCTTTGTTTTTGTTACATTCATAATTATAAAGAGGAAAGAAATATCACCTTCCTATTGGCTCTTTTAATTGTTCGTTGGCGAAAACCGCGATCTTTTCCTCGAAGGCATGGGAGCCGACTTATCCAAAAAACATCGTGCGTTTTAAGAAATATTATTAGTTACTTGATGTTGAATTGGTGAAAAATCACCACTATATTGAACAGAGATTTTACCCACAGATGTGCCCATTCGCTGCTGCAGATGACAAAGTGTGAAATCTTCGGCTTGTCAGCAAGGCATCGTAGTTCACACCGATACATGGAGGTTTCAACAGATACATCGGGATTATTAACAAATAATACGTTACTAGATGTTGCATTGTGGAATATCTCCGTTACATTAAACAGAGATTTTACAAATCGATCACCCATCATTGCTGTAGATGGAAAAGTGCAAATTCTATAACGAAGTGAATTTCTCCGTCATTTTTATCCGCGCCAATATTCGAACCCGGGTCCACTCATTCCGGAATAAGTTGCTCTACCAGTTGAGCTACGCGGACATTTTATTCTGATTCCTATCTGCCTTTATGTCGTGTGCGTACTTCTGGCAGGTACGTCACATCTCCTGGTGCGTTACAATTCTTCAATTTATTAGCAAAACATCGAGGTTCTCACCGATGCATCAAAGAAACATCCGAGGTTTTCACGATGCATCGAGCGTTTTAACAAATATTATATTAATGGATGTTGAACTGCTGAGTATCATTGTTATATTAAAGAGAGATTTTACAAATAGCTCACCTATTTACCAGTGCGAGTTTTCAGTTTATTCGCAAAACATCCCGATGCATCGAATGAAAATAGAGGTTTCTACTAATACATCGATCATCTTACTACTTGCCCGATGTTATTAAACACTAAATCACTGTCCCTTAGAACAGAGATTTTGCTCATCTATCGCGTATCTACTGCTGCAGATTAAAAGCAAGAAATTTTTCAGGTAATTTGCTAAAAAAGGTGCAAGTTTAGGAGAATGAAACGCACATTATATTCAATGCAGGCTGCTCCGCAGAACAGTCTACGTGTTTTAAAAGGGTTTGACGACCGTCAATAGCAAACATGTGTCACTGGACTTTAAATATATACTTTCATTTTCCGAATTTCATACTGAATGCAAAAGAAAACAGCTGATGACATAATCGACTAAATTTTTCATATCACTGGCCCATTGGCAGACAACAATTATGAACAATATAAAAAGTTTAATAAAGAAGAGGGAATCCCTTAAACTTATTCAGAACTAACCTTAAAAATATTTTAATTAACCTAGAGGAATAATGGCGTGAAAATCATCTTGTAAAATTTACCTCCATTTCGATTTACAAAAGAAATCATCATTTGTGTTCTTCAAATTAACGTGCAAAACGGAATACCTAGATATGATTTCGTACATTTTGAAAATGCCATATCTATAGTGAATGCTTGTTAAACAATCTTCCAAGTTTTTGTCTTCCTGTTGCACTATGAGCAGGATGCTACAAGAACTTCGAGGCGTGCAGTTACACTTATAAGACACATTAACATCAAATAATATTGAAGAACAGGTAAAAAAATAGTAACTGAGAAATATATCCACACTGGATACCAGTGGCATAGCTAGCACAATATGCGATCCTCTGCAAGATTGATTTCAAACATGAGGAAGGATGTGTTTTCATGTGTGGTGGGGGAGGGAGATGGAAATCAAGAAGAGTGTTTGAAAATGTAAGGGTGGTACCTAGTGCCCTGTAGTTTTAACTTCCTAAATAATAAGTTAAACAATATGTGTAATTGTTTTGTCCAAACTAAAGTAAATGACTCTTTTATACATGGCGCGATATGTGGCTGCTGTGAATATATGTATATGTTGGTGCCTGTCGTGTTTGTAATCCCAGGTGACCCACTGTTTTATCACATCCTCCCCGGGAAATGCCCATGTGACATAGGCGCCCCTCCAATAATTTTACTCGGAGGAGGGGCAGTGTCAACCCAATATTTTTCGCCCTGTTTAATTAAACAGCTTTTAGTGTGTGTATGTCGTTTTCTTAATGCGTGAGTCGAAATATTTCTACAGAGAAAAAACGTTTTCTTGCGGTACTCAGTGTTTCTTCCTGGCATACATCCAGGGGGTGAAGCCCTCCCTAAAACGACCCCGCCCCCGGATACATTTCAGGTTACCGAGCCAAATTTTAATAAATTCAGGCTATGATGAAAAAGGAAGTTTCGTTTCTTTTTATGCTACAAATATTTCTCCAATTATATTTTTTTTAATATTTGTTCAAATGGTACTAGTTATAGTTTGTTTTATTAAAAAGTGTATTACGACGCATGGTATTCTTCAAAATACAAGTATAAGTAGACCAATTATACCTAATTGTCTGGGAATCGGGATTCAGTATCAAGAGTGCGTTAAATGCATTTTAATTTTATAGATGGAATTTCAAACCATCGAATTCCCCCCTTCCTTTAGCTGAAAAAAGTTTGTTATTCCTAAAATGTTTGAAGAAGTAATAACTATATCACGGATGTATATAGTTTTTTTTAGGGAAGGGGAGACGGAAATAGGAAGTTTTTGAAATCCACCATCTGGAACAAAATCAAATTTAATTAAAAATTGAAGAAAAATTAAGGCATATTTTTCAGATGTAAGTTGATATATTTTTTATTAAATTTAGGCATTTTTTCAATTTATGTCGCATTTTAACCAAAAAACAAAAAAATGAAACATTCTCCGAGGTGGGGTGGGGAGGGGTAAGGCCCTCTTTTAATGCGCCCCTGTGCTAGATATACAGTAATTACTTCTATATATATATTAATATAGTAGTTAAAATTATATATATATATATATATATATATATATATATATATTATATATATAGCAAATGGAAAACTTGCCCCCTCTCCAAAAAGTTCCAGAAAGACACACTGGTTACTCAGGCTATCGTGTGCTGTGCTAATTAAAAAAAATGAGTTCTTTTGCTTTATAGAAATTTATATGGAGATGGACTAAGCTCTATCTTTGAGGCCAAAGTGATTTATTTCAAAAAAGTTAATAAATAAATAAGTAAAAACTTTCCCCCCATATTCAGCATTGCTCATTTGATAAGAAACTTGATTGCTGCCAGCCCAGTATGATTGACATGTTCTCGTGATATGTGGTTGGTTGGTTGGTTTGTTAGTTATTATGGCGCAAGGGCCAAGTCTGGCCAAAGAGCGCCAAACACAAGACAAGAGAAGACACAGGACAAACAGTATTAAAAATATGGTAAAAAAACTTAAAATCTGGCTGATTAAGTAAAAGTGAAAAATGAGAGTGATGGAAGGGCTAAAAGACAATGAAACAAACAGCATTAAAAACATATTACAATGTTTAAAAGTCGGTTGATTCAGTAAAACTGAAAAATGAGGATGATGGAAGAGCTAAAATCTAAATGCGTTTAAAAAAGTCAATTTCTTTTAAAAACGAAAACACAGCGACAGTATCGCAGTGGTCATCCAGGACCCGCTGCAGAGTAGCGGCGTCCTCGCTCAACAAATGAGAATGAAAATAATGGAAACGTACACCACGAAAACGAACACAGCTACACAAAAGATGAATGACAGTGAGTCGGCAATTGCACGTCTCACACATCGGCACACTGTCGCCACACAGCAAAAAGCGGTGAGTGAAACGACAAAGCCCAATGCGGAGACGCGCAAGCACCACTTCCTCCCTGCGGTTCCGACGAGATAACTAGTTCCAGATTTCGAGAATAGGTTTTATACGATGCAGTTTATTTTCCACCTGTTGGTCCCACAGACACTGCCACGTTCGTTTGATATGATCACGAACAAGAAATCGAAAATCGCGATGAAAGAGTGGCAAGGGTGTGACGACCAAAGAGGAAGCAGATCTAGCGGCCGCATCAGCACACTCGTTACCCGAGATTCCAACATGCCCAGGAATCCAGAAGAATTGAATCGGGACACCGGCCTCGAGCAAGGAACGAAGAAGACTTCGTACGTTCAAAAGAAAAGGATGATTACAATAGTCCAGCGATGACAAAGATCGCGCCCGCACGTGGCACGATGCGTGCCACGTGCGGGCGCGCGTTGTCCTGTTGAAACATGGCCGCTGGCAGGTCCTGCAGGTAAGGGAGAGCTACAGGCTCCAACGCGTCGGAGATGTAGCGGTGGCTGTTGAGTGTACCGGCGATGCGTACCAGAGGGGTGCGGGAGTCAAGATCCAATTGCGCCCCGAACCATAACGCCAGGCGACGGACCGGTATGGCGATGCATAATGCAGGCGTCATACAGTCTCTCACCGCGGTGCTGCCACACGCTGATCCGACCATTGTGGTGTTTCAGGCAGAAGCGTTTTTTGGTCGGAGAAGACAATGTCATGCCATTCCGTAGTCCAGGTGCGTCGTTCAACGGCCCTCTGCCGCCGCACTCGCCGGTAGTGTAACGTCAATGGTAATCGGAGCAATGGGCGCCGGGCGGCAAATCCCCACTCCTGCAGACGACGTCGAACGGTATGTGCTGACACAGGTTGTTGTGCAACACACCCTAATTCCTCCGCTAAGGTTCGTGATGTGGCGGTGCGAGCCGTCAAAGCCCGCCGCACAACATGCCGGTCCTCTCGTTCGGTGGTGTGCCGCGGCTGCGGCAATCGGTCACGTCGGTCCGTTCGTCCCTCCTGCACCCACCGAATCCATACTCACCTCACTGTGGCTAGAGGTCGTTCCACACGGGTGCCGATGTCTCGGTACGATAAACCGCTGTCAAGATAAGCTACTATTCGTTCTCTGTCGAACTCCAAAACGTGCTGGAATGACTGCCGTATTCTGCGACGAGGCATCAGGAAGCCTCCCACGCACAGGTTCGGCAGCACAACACACTTCCACTACTTACACCCCGCCTTCTGTGCACCCTGAGTTTAGTGCTTCTTGGTGGCGTGCCGGGCGCACATGATTTGCGTATGCCCTGCAATTTTAATCGTTTGCATGTCCTCTCGCGGGCGACACATGCTGCGAATTTCAGACCAATCGCATGCTTCCTTCTTGGTGTTGCATTTTGGGTGGCCAGCAGAGTATATAATTAAATTATAACCTAAGCCTAAAGCAACACAATACCACACAGACTGAAATGCCGCGCCTGACAAGCCAATGAAAGATACAAAAATTTTTTAAAAGTTTAGAAGCTTACAGTATGAAATTCAGCTTTTCACCAACTTAGCATTCAGCCAAAGACAATGCACATACCCTATCTCAATTTTTTCATTACTTTTCTTTAAAGCTTTCCCATCTGAACAACTGCTTAATCTCTTTTCAAGAGGATTGGACCTACGGCGTCACGTCTTTTCCGTCTTTAAAAATCCGTAAGGGTTGGATACGGGCGACTAAATCTTTTGAGGGAACTAGTGACCAGAAGGAGTGTTTCAAAATTATTGAAGTGTAAGCTTCAAAATTTTGAACCTTCGGTTCTTAAAACATACTTAGCTGTGGCAACGGTCTTATCCACTGAGGAATATCCGAGGCTGGTCTGTGCTATATCTTCTTTGCTTCTCGTTCTGATCTTCGTTGGGGGACATTCTGGGCCCTCGCACTTCTCTTTTCTATTTCTACACAGGGGCTATAGTGAGAGCTCAAAGTAGGGACGTAACTGGACTTCGAAATCAGGATGGGCGACGGGTGGGAGAGCATTATTTTTTGTGGGGCAAGCTTCGCAGCAACTTTTTTCTTCTTTTTCTAAAAACACTGAAAGAACGAATCTTTAATTCTTTTTTTTTCTTTCGATTGAAGGTTTAACGACCGCCGTGAGCAACTCAATGGGCTATAAACAGTCGTCCGACCCTAATTTAAGGCAACTGGTTCCAGGGAAGGGAGGATCCCGAGCCGTAAGACAAACACAAGAACCATACTGGATTCGAACCCGGACTCTTCTCAGACGAATGGTCATAAGCCAACGCTTGGACCACTGCGCCACCGGGGCTGCTTTAATGCTTTTCACTACCAGCTACAAAAGAATTCCTGCAATCATGACCCCTCCACCTGGACACACATACATACATGGATCTGACTAGTTACGCTACTGGTGTAAAATACAAGTGTTGGTAGAATGTCTCCTTCAACTTTTTTTTTTTTTGCTCTGATACGTTGTCTTAAATTGCTTTTCAAAAATTTGCATTTTTGCTTACGAAAATAGTACTGTACTTGAAAAACTTATTTAAAAGAAAATGTCGTTTCTGCTTATCTAAATAAAATTTTAAAGTCGTGCCACGCAGACACAGTACCTCCCTCCTCCTTAACTTCCTTCCTTCCAGCCAGCGACTTTGCCTTGCACTCCTCTCCTACAAAGCAGTCGTCAGCCACTTTCTGCACTTTTCACTGTGCCGGTGCGCTAGTGTAGCTTTAGACTCCACTTTCCGTGTTGGAATCACCTATTTTGTAAAGAAAACAAACAGGACAATTAGTAGTGACCACCTCAGTGAATTCCTAACCACCATCCCCCCTGGCCATACAAATTTGAAAAAGAGGCTTAAAGTAAGGAATTGGAAGAGTGGAAAACAATTGCATTTTCATTGCCCTTCGGATTCTATTTTGATGAACACATGAAATAAAACACAAGACTTATTACTTGGCAAAGTCCAGATTATTTTTTTACAGTTAAATATATTGAAAAATGCCACATTTTGAACTGGGTGGGCGGCAGGGTGGGCAAGACGAATTTCAGGGTGGGCTCAAGCCCACCCTCGCATTCCCTTGGCGACGTCACTGCCTCAAAGGTGTGTGATATCCCTTCCTAACAGGCAATTGTCTGAAAAACTAAGCCGCCCGGTGGCGCAGTGGTCTAAGGTGATGGCCTCTGATCATTCGTCCGAAAGGGGTCCGGCTTCGAATCCCGTGAGGCATGGATGTTGTGTTTGTCTTACGGCACTGGCTCTCTCCCTTCCCTGAAACCAGTGAACCTAAATTAGGGACGGGCGACTGCTTATAGCCCATTGAGTTGCTCACGGTGGTCGTTAAACCTCCAATCAAAAAAAAAAAAAAAAAAAAAAAGAAAACTAACTATAAATAAAAGATATAAAAAAAACCGATCACCTCATGTATGGCGCTAATGGACTTCTGATAGGTTCAGTGGACAAAGTGTGATTATCGATAAGTGAGATAACTCGATGGCATTATGTTATTGGAGGGAGTCGGTCATGAGCGAAACCAGCTACCATCAATTGGTGTTCTTTTAGAATACGAATCTCTAATGTTTTGTTCAATGGAAACCATTAGTATTCATAAAGGAATTAGTGCTGGTGTTAGTATACACAGTGCAATGCCTACCTGTAACGGCATGACATTTTCTCAGAGGTTTAAATACTTCTTTTTTCTCCCCATCCTGAATGTCTTCATGCATTTCGCGTATGTAAGTAAGTTTGCGGGAGCCATGAATACACCCCGATCACGTCCACCTGCGTAAGCGGGGCGACGCGACGGTACTAGCTAGTGAGAAATAACAGAGGCTGGATTCTTGTCTATTATACAGCTATTTTGCTTCTCTTTCAGTTCTTTGGAGGACAATCTAGGTCCTAGCAATCCAGGCAATTGTCTGATTAAAAAAAAATGAATACTCTAAAAATAAGCATGTGTTGAACTCATTCTAACTTGAAGTGTAAAAGGAGATTAAAAAAGTTACAGTCTTGTGCAAGAAAGTGGACTAGATCATTTCGGTAGCGAAAAGAAACAGATTAAGTTCTCGTATAAGTCAGTACAATTTTTTTTTGTTTTTAGATATCTTCGAAAAAGACAGTCACGTTATTGCATGGGCGGCTGAACCTAATATTTTCAGGGGGAGGGGCCCAACTACTCCGAGAGCGAAACCAATTTACAATAAAAAAGTAAGGAGAGAGAGAGTGAAACAAAACAACGTAGGGTAGATGAGTATATACTCGTACATATCATCATCAACCATTGTAAATCCACTGCTGGATAAAGGTCTCCCCAAGTACCTTCCACGACTTACTGTCTTGAACCTGTCTCTTCCAAGTCACTTCAGCAGGCTTTCGTATTTAATCCATCCATCTTGCACGTCGTCTTGTTCTGGGTCTTTTCCTGCCCCTTGGTATTATATCTAATATTTTAGTTGCTCAAGCACAGCCACTTTTTCTAGCAATATGTCCAGCCGATTGTCACTTGAGCGTTTTCACTTTGATCATGACGTCAACTTTTTTTTCCTTTCCCTAATCCATTTGTTCCGCTTCCTATCTTTCTTGATTACACCACGCATGCACCTTTCCATGTTTTTTCTGAGTTGTCTTCTTCCTCAGTATGTCTTTTTCAGTTAAGGTTTAATGTCTCTGCTCCATATTTAAGGACTAAGAGGATGCATTGATTAAATACTTTTCTTTTCAGACATAATGGCAAACTGCTCTTTTCCAAATGCTCTCTAACCAAGTTTTGTACGCCTACTTACCTGGGTGAGACAAAAGTTTATCCCATTTTGAGCTCCACATAGTGTTGGGCCTCCATTTCTGTGCAAAACACCCTCTACCGTCTACTGCGTACAGCGATAACGTGGAACGCAAAAGGCTAATGGCGTGCGTTTCTCACGGAGCCACATTGCGTTATCAGATGAACAGATGATGGAGGTCGATAAACGTACTGTTTGAGTGCACCTACGCCATTATGGGAAAAATGAGTTAAGCGCGGCAGCAGCGAGACAAATTTTTGCACTTGAAGGCGAAAAAACAGTAGGCAGCAGCACTGCACGAAAATGGTACCGGCGTTTTAATGCTGCGGACATCAGTCTCGAACACAAGTTGAGGTCAGGAAGTCCATCGGCCACCAACAGCGACACAATGGCGGAAGCTGTGATAGGGAACTCCATTACCAATACGCGATAAATGGCAGCTGAGGCGATGTCTTCCCAATCCATTTTTGCTCCTCACCTGCACAAACTTGTTTTCTCCTCCAGGTGCCATCGAATGGTTCCCCATTCATTGACACCTCAGAAGGCGAAACAACAGCCGCTACCCAGCACTCATCAATAGAAAGCGGCCGTGCATAAGACATCCAAGGCACACCTAAAGAATGGTCCACCTGAAACTATAAGATCAGGTGGACAATTCTGGGGTTGTAATACCACCCCATCTTCTATACATCTCTGACTTGGCCCAATCCGAATGGCACCTGTTTCGCTCCCTGGGCTATTTCCTACGACGAAGGCACTTCGCTTCATTGGTGGATATGGAATCTGACATCAGATAGTTTCTGTCATCGAAACCTGCCGAGTGGTACCGTAGTGGGTATGTGGTTCTAGTGGAACGTTGGCAAAGAACTGTAGGAAAGAACGGCCTGTACTTTGCAGAATGAGATGAGCATGTATGGATATCCTGCATCATTCAACTTTTTAGCTGCAAACGGGACGAACTTTTGATTCACCTTCACATTTCTTCTATATGTAGACCTTGCTTGATATCTGATGTTCAAGGTAAATGTAGGTATTGGTCACATCCAGATTTGCCCCATCAACTTCCTAATCTTCAGTTTTTGTAAAAGCATTGTTCATGAATTTGTCAAATGTAAGTTCATTTGTAAACTCGCTTCTTTGCTCTTGTCAGTAAGTTCCTGGATCATGAACTGTAGCTCTGAGGGGTACTCCCAAAAATGACTATGTCGTCAACAAAGCGAGGGTTGGTTAAATAATCTACATTAATCTTTCCCCCCTTGTCTTCCCAGTTCAATTATTAAAATCCATTCTGCAAATACGGCATTCAAAAGTTTGGGAGATATGCTGTCACCTTGTCTCACTCCCTTTCAATTTTTTATAAGTGTTGGGTCTTCAGACAGTCGAAGCGTTGTGCTTGCATTTTCATAGATGCTATTTATGATGGCTATGTATTCATCTTCAGTGCCGCAGGATTTCAAAAACATCAAAACGGCTGATGATTTCACAAAATCAAAAGCCTGTTCATAATCAATAAAGACCAGGATTCATATTCATTCTTCCTTTCAACTAGTTCCCTCAGTACGCGTATATGAGTAATAGTGCAAATTCCGCTCCTGAATCCAGCGTGTTTCTTTTAGTTAAGTCAAACAAAATGTTTCCTTCAAGTGATGCAACAATGCCTTCCTGAAAATGTATTGAACAACTGATAAACTGCGAAATGTGTATTTTCATGCTTCCATTCTGTATTCTCATATTTAATTTGTATTTATAATTTTTGTATTGCGCATATTTGGACATAGGCGTTTTACGTATAGACGATCTGTGTATCACTGGTTTGGGCTTTTTTCGGACGACCTGGACATATGTCTGCTGTCCTGATGGCTTCAACGCATCACTCTGCTCTCTTTGCTCTAGTCTGCCATTTAAGTAGCTTATTTCCAACTGCTGTGCTAAGTAGGCCTGTTGGATTCGATACAGCATCGGTCGAAGCAGGCCTCTGGCACTATGAAACACCTTAGTCCATCATCTCGTTGAGCTCTATATATGAACAACCCATTGAGTACCTCTACATCCGTACTCTCACCATTCTCTGTGTCGCTCGCACCCATTGCTGGGCCCGAGCAAGATGGAATTTGCTCGTTGGGTGACCCCGCACTTGGCCCGCTCATGATGAACGGGGGTACCGCCGCGGCGGGGTCGGATAGGTCTGGGGCTTTCTCGAGCTCTAACAAGAGCTTTTTTCGTCCAAATTCTTCGGACTTAATTTTGTGTCCGTAATACTAGAATTTGAACTGAGGTTCATCTCGGGCGAATGGTTATAAGCAAGGAGGTTAGAATAGATGCAGTAAGGGCCAACAGTTCCCCTCGTGTAATCAAAGTGAAGCCACGAAAACGTCACGATCATGACGTCACAGTCAATTACAGCCTCTTCCGCCATGTTCGTGAGACGAGTCGCGGCCAATCACAGTCTCTGCCGCCATGTTGGTGAGACGTTTGAGTATTAAATTCGTCTCCTCAAAGTGTTTCAAGTTTGTGACGTCATTCTTACTCCATCTATTCTAACCTCCTTGGTTATAAGGCAGTCCTTAGACAACAGGCTTCTGACGGCAGAACACCTCTTTCTCACCTACTTGTGTATATATGTGGTAAGTTTCATCTGATCTCATGCATAACTTCATGTATTGCAATTTTTATGTCTAGCAGTGTACGTTCATGCTCCCTAGCGGGAAAAACTGTATTGTTTGGAGCAGAAAATCTGTTTAAAAGGGTTTCCGTATTGAGTTGTATCTGTCAGAAAGTAAGTTTCTTAATCGATTCTTTATAGACGTAAATCGGGCTACTAGAAAAATTTGTTTTAAAAAAATGACCTTTTCTAAGCACTGTGCATTAATATGGTTTCCAAATGGAGGCACTCTGACAACATGTTTAGAGATCTCATTCATAAAAGAATGAAATAAGTGTTCTCTATTTCTTGTCCCATCAAAGAGGGGGGAAGTCATAAGAAAGAACATAGATGAAATTATATTTGCAAGATCAGCATGCACAAAACACGAATGAACCATCACCATTCTTTGGGATTAACTGATTCCATGTGCAGTCATGACACTCATAGCAAGGGGGAGGGGGTAAATTAATTTTATATATTTTTTACCACTGTCTTTCTAAATCCTGTCATAGACTCAACATTACAATTTGCCTAGCTGAGTCGCCCTGGATTCTAACATGGTGAGCAACCAGACATTGAACTGATTGCTAATCAAGCCTGGAGTAAATGGTCTAATGTCATTGCATGTGACTTATAAAAAAAAAAGTAATTAAGATATAAAAATAAGAAAGAAAACATCCGGAATGAGGTGCAGCAAATAGCGTGAAACAAATTTTTGATTTCAGACTTGAGGAGGACCCATTATCACATTGGTGGTACTGCTCACCTTGGCCCTTTCACTGGTGAGCAAATTGTGATTTCTTAATTTTCATGTTAGCTTCTCCATTTGCAATAATATAGGATCCTTGAGTGTTTTCAGATTTCTTTCAGCACCAAGTTAAACATCACAATCAACGAGGCAAATGATCAAACATCACAATCAACGAGGCAAATGATCAAACATCACAATCAGCCATGCAAATCAAAAGCTAGCCTCCAAAACTTTTCTCCAAGCTGGTTAAGTTTCCTGAACATGCATGTGAATTTTCTTTCTGTCAGGCATCAACTTCAAAAGAAGATAGGGTGGAAAGGACCCCTCACCTCAACCAATGAGCATACTCTGATCATAGGAAGAGTTATTTTTTTAATACATGCTATCTGTGCAGTAGTCAAAGAGGATTATCTATGAACTGCAAGAGATCTGTGATGTCATTTTCAGACCTCGAATCTGAGGAGGTGTTTACATGTACTCTACAAATTCAAACCCTAAGATTAACTGTCTAGCAGAACACCCAGAATTCACACTTCTACCTGGAATTTTGTTTGCTGTTTCGCGAAAGAAGCGAGATTAACTCGGATCCCACGCAGTTGTTATGTCTTCTGAGATTTTGTTTCAAACTGACAGAACTTTTATTGATATTTCATGACCACACAAGTTCCACATTTACATATGTACGAATTTCGGAAGTTAGCTCCTCAAAGCAAGGCCATCTGGCAAATCAAAGCAAGGCCATCTGGCAAATCATCTAAATAGTGATTTGACACACAACTCGAGCTTCATTGACATGCATTGAAAGTCTCACAATGAGTCAGTTTATACTTCATGCTCATCTTTTTCTCTTACAGGCATTCCTGAATCTGGCTGAACCATGATATCCTCAGTCTGCCTCTATCCTTCTTTCCTGCTGCTTCGACTGAATAAATTCTCCTGGCTAGCACCTCATGACTTCTACCTAATACTGTGTAACACTTCTCTTCACTCAATTACAACAGCAATCCTGTTAGGTATGGATGTCATCAGTAGTTGGATACAAGTCTGCACAGATTCTAGCCCATTCTTCCAGCATTATGTAATACTATTAATAATTCAGCTGGATTACATGGGTGCCTATATTAGTGTTTCTCTTTTTGTTCCACATAATCCCAAAGGTTTTCTATGGATTTAAATTTGGTGATTTTGCAGGCCAGTCTATTTGTTACCTTATGCTCCTCATGCCAGTTGCAAACAGTTTTGGTCCTGCTAACCCAGCAGTTGTCATCTTGGAACACTAGCATATCTGTGTTGTGCTCAGTTTTCAAATCATGGGCAAAACGTAACACATAATAGGCCTAAATTCCTGATAGGTAAAGCATCCCCATAACATTACAGATCCACCTCCAGCTTGAATATAATCTTGTACACAGTGTGGATAGGTTTCGTTATACTCCTGCAATGCACTATGCTTTGAATTGTTGGAATACATATAGAAATGCAACTCATCTGGCCAGATAACAGATTTCCAATTGTCAACAGTATATAGCACTTAGTCCATGGCAACCGGGCTGCTTTATGTGCAGCTGGTAGTATGGGTGCCCTGCTGGGAACGAACCCCCGGTACTTCTCAGATGTACTATTTTTTTATATTTGCAGCTGGACACACTGATGTTTTCAAATATATATTTTATGAATAATTTGAAACGTACTTTAATATGACGGAGATATTTTTACGGCTTTTGAATGTTGTTAAACTGTATTGTGGGGCTTCTACGGCTTGCCGCCGAATGCGGCGGTTGAGACGTTCAGACTCACGCCTATATACACCAGTCCCACTACGGTGACACAGATTACCTTCCTCCAACCACTGCCACCACATTCGGTCGACAGTTGATGCATCTAATGCGGTTCCACCGTAATGCGTGGAAGGGACCAATCAGCTATACGTTAACCCTATAATATAGCTTCTAGTAAAGGTCTCCTTGTGATAGTAGTATTCCCAACGACATCGTCCGGGCAATTTCACTCCTTACACGTACTTTCGCCACCGAGATCACTCATATGCATTGGTCCACGGGTCCAGATGAGCACGGAGAAACGTAGCTACGCGGCACCGAGCCGTTTTGCCCTTTCATCTCCCTCACTTCTCACGTGATTGAGTCGCAACTGCAATCATTTACATAACCCAACTGTTGACATTTACCCACAATTCACATGGAGCTCCAACAATTACTTTCTAGTGTGACAATTTCTACATCGAGCAGTGTATAAATATTGGGTTGGTGCGAATGAAATGTCCGGAGCGAACGAGCAATGGAGAAGGCCCCAACCACAGCGGAATGGAACCACCCACAGGTGTTGCTGGTATTGCGTCACAGAGTTGCTATAATTACTAGCACGTGTGTGAAAAACAAGGATTAGGCGTGGTTTGTTTGTACGTAACGTGGCTTGCAAAGGAAATATGCAGAATCTGGATTTGAGTCATCTTCCTGTATGAATTTAAACTGGGCCATTCTGCAGGGATTGCCTCTTGAAACGTTAACAAAGCGTTTGGGTAGAATACAGCCAACGAACGAACCATTCGGCGATGGTTTGTGAAGTTTCGAAGCGGAGATACGGACCTGCAAAGAGAAGCACGTGGTCGCCTAACTATTTTCTTTTTCTGACGATGTTCTGTTACGTGTGGTTGAAGCGAACCGCCGAAAAACGTGTCGCGAGATACTGGCAGAGGTAGGTGTCCACCACACGACAGTTGTTCTGCGTCTGGCTGCGTTGGAGAAGGTCAAAAAGCTGAACATGTGGCTACCGCATGAGTTGGCAGCTACCAACAAGACTAGGGGTTTAAAAGTCTGCACGTCGCTGCTTGCCAGGAATAAACAGGAACATCTATTGCATCGAATCATCACCTGCGACGAGAAGCTGGTCCTTTATGATAATCGAAAACGATCTGCACAACGGTTAAGCAAGGCACAGCCTGCTGGACATCCTAAGCCACCCCTACACACCAAGAAGATGATGCTTCTTGCCTGGTGTTCCACAGGCAGGATAATTCATTGGCGTTTCTTGACAAGAGGCGAAACCATTACTGCAGAACGCTATTGTGCTGAACTACACTAGATGCACCGGAAACTGCTGCAGAAACAACCGGCTTTGGTCAACAGACGTGGTGTTCTTCTGCTCCAGGACAACGGTGCTGACACTAAGTGCCTTGAGCTATGAAGCACAGCCACATCCTGCCTATTCCCGGACTTACCTCCGACAGACTATCATCTGTTACGTCACCTGGATCACTTCCTGTCCGGGAAACAGTTCACGACAGACGACGTTCGACGTACAGTTGAAGAGTTCTTCGGGTCCCAGCCACAAGCCTTTTTTCGTTTTGGGATCATGGCCTTGCCGGACAGATGGCAGCTATGTGTCGAAGCCGTGGAGAATTATTTTACCTAGGTAAGTTGTCCTACTTTTCCGTTCTCGCCTTCCACGTGTGCTGGTCCTTTGCCGGACATTTCATTCGTATCAACCCAATAAAAAGACATGCATCCAATGAAAGATTCAGGTCACCCGACAGAGCTAAAACAAAATTCGGAAATGCATATTTTGGCTTTGTTTCTGCATAGCTATAGGGATAAAATATGTATAAAAATATTTTTGTCTTACATGCGAATCAGCTTATTCAAACGCGATTTAAATCATTCTCCGGAGAGTGTGTAGTTATTTGTGCTTATTAGAGTTTAAAATAGTTTTAAAAAAGTTGTTTTATTTGAACTTCCACAGAAAAGTAGTTATTATTTGTATATATAGTGAAAGGCGTTTGGGGAGGATTCTGCCACCCCTCGACTGGAAGTAGAGTTACTCCCTCCGGTATGGTACAACAACATGTTTCGATGAAACAATGTTAAGTATTGTTGTTACCTACATGTTCCAAATAATATTGAATCCGTCACAGACATTTCTTAGTGGGGTGGTGGTGTTGGGGGTTAAAATTCAAGTCTTATGGGACGGGGTGGGGATGAAGGACTTATCTGAAATCCTGTAGTCTAATGGTGCTCAAGGGCATTTTATTTTTCTGTGGGAGATTTCCCTCCTAGTCATCCCTATGGATTCTGCACTACTTCCAACAATTCATGGCTTTTATTAACTTATTTGATATAAATAACACTCAATACTAGTGACACACAGCATATTTTCCTTATGCTTGCATTATCAGTTCGGCTGGGAAAAACATGTAAATCAGATTTATATATAATCCACCAGCGATTTTAAATGCTACTGGACATACAGGATTCGTAAAAAATTCTAATGAGTTAAAACAAACTGGCGAATGTTTGAGAGTTCGAGGCCACCAGAAAATTTTGCTGAACTTGCTACTGGGTAAGCAAAAATACATTGGCAGCCCCGGTGGCGCAGTGATCTAAGTGATGGCCTCTGATCATTCGTCCAAAAGGGGTCCGCGTTCGAATCCCGGTCAGGCATGGATATTGTGTTTGTCTTACAGCACTGGTTCTCTCCCTTCCCTGGAACCAATGACCCTAAATTAGGGACAAGCGACTGCTTATAGCCCTTTGAGTTGCTCACGGTGGTCGTTAAACATCCAATCAAAAAAAAAATACATTGAAGGAAACAACAACAATGGAAATCTTCGGAGATTGTGCGGATTATGTGTTTTAGATATAAATAGATTTAATGGAGAAGAAATATGTTTGAATGATGAAATAATATTGAATATAAGTAAAAGTTTGTCCTTCTGTGAAATAAATTCATATAATATATATGCAAACTTACTCCCAGTAGTTATACCAGGCAGGATCAAAACTGATGCCTGACATTCCATCATTTTTCTTTTAATTAACGTTATATGTGAATTTATACATCTTCAAATTCATGCTAGTATTGATTTCAAAGCTTATAAATGACTATCAGGCCTTTAAACAAAAACATTTTTAAAGTTCTGTACCTTTAAAAAAATTAAGTGGTTCCTGGAATAGCTATGTCAATTTGACTCAATCATTGAGCCCTATGATTTTAGGTCATGGAGGAGGTGGTGTGATGGGCTATTTATCCTCTGTTCCATCCAGTTTAGGCCGCAGTGGTGGTAGTATGGATTTTATATTTCTTAACATTTAATAGGAGCATCATCCTTGCAATATCTGATTACATAACTCATTATAACATGAAATTGTGTAATTAGTCGTCAGTGGAAAAGCAGAGATGTCAATTTTTTTTAAATTTGTAAGGCAAAAACCTCCGGTGGAAAGTACTGATCGCTTGACATAACCGACCAATTTTCAAAAATATATATTTTGGCTTCATTTCTGTATGTCTAACGTCTCTGACAAAATGCCTTCCGATTACATAACTTCTGCCGTATTCTCTTCATTACTACACCGGAAAAGCAAGTAAAACAATAACTTTAATAGTGAGATAACGAAAAATCAATGCAGTAAAAACATTTACTGTGTGAAGGAGAGTCACTTTATTATAATTACATTTTGCAGGACCATCAGAAATGCTCATTAGTTTGATATAATACAGTATATTTAGATGTGATGCATTGAATTGACTCAACACATTTGAACAGCTGAAGACGCAAACTAGCTTTGCCTGTCGCCCATGGATGACTCAAAACTGACGTTCAGCAACACTGGAGCTGTACCTGTTTTCCATTTTTTCTCATTAAGCCAAACCATGACTTAACAAGTAGAGATGGACCACATCCTTTTGTGCAACTGCCACCTTCATAAAGAATATTATAACAGAAACATTAACGACATATCTTTGAGCCATGATGTATTGTCACCTTATAATGATTTTGATGGACAAAATTTTGAAGAACACATGGGTGCAATTAATGCTTTCTTTAAGCAACGATGGGAAAGCAATGGACGCACTTAATGACCAACGCAAGTTTGCCTGTTTGTAGTGTTATATTTATGTTTTCAGTCCTCGTACTATTATCCAGGTTTTTTAATTTTAAACTATTATTAATCATCTAGTATTGGTTGCCTTCGCAAAGCCTCCCGTTGGCAGGTGAAAGCTCAGCAGATTAAAGTACTTTTTCCTAATACACCAATTCACAGATTTACGTGCCTTTGTTTCTTGAATGATTTTTTTATTTTTGCATTAATGTTAAATATTAGAGAATAAGTCAACAGTTGAAGTCCTTAAATCACAGGTTGGTTTTGACTGTTTTTCCAGACAAACTCCTTAAGGAAAGGCTCATATTTATACTTAGATTTAAAAACCTGTGTTGCATGGCAACAAGGTAAAATTGCTGTGTCATGTTGAAATAGAATTTACCCAGTTTTTCACTAAAGCAAAACCTTTGCCGTCAACTTGATTAAACAAATCTGTTTTAGGGATAAATTGGTTAAGGCAGGAAAGTAAACTAAAATTTGATCGGTTATTGCCTATGGTTTATTTTTCAAATGAAATTAATTATCATAAAGAGAGGAACGTCTTCTTCCACGTTAGTTCTTCAAAGAGCTGTTTTCTTTATTGTGTTATAATAATACCAGTGTAAGATCATTTCATTGAGATATAATTAAGATTATGTTTCTGCATTGTGATATTTTATACATCATTTAGGTAAAATTTGAATGGTTTGGTAAATTTCCTGCCAGGAACAAGTGGCAAAATTCGAAAGTAATCTTTAAAATGATTCATTTTTGACTTTAAAGGGATAAAATTCATTGGAAATAACTTGGGAAGAAAATTAAATTTCTTTACTGTGAGTGCTAGTAGTAATATTGTTTGTGAGTTCTCATCTTGTTGCACAGACCACAAAGTGTTAAGACAAAATTCATGTGAAATATCACCTGTCTGGAAAAAGAAATTAAAAGTGCGAGAGCAAAGACGTCCTCAAAGGAAGGTCACAAACAAAACTATCAAGCAGTGGTCACGCTTCGGTATAACTTTCCTGGAGATTACCTTCGCTGGTACACTCAACATTCCGATTATGTTATTTAATGGTCTTAATTAGCAATTAGTGATTATGCTTATTTGAGTTATAACTGGTGGAAAGAATTCATAAATGAAAAATGCCATTTTCCTGTAATAAGTACAAATTGAAAAGTATAATTCCCTGAAGACTTCAACTAGTTGCAACCTCAAAAAGTTTTAGTCGTTGTTCCTTATGTTCAGCAACATTTTTCATCTCTTTGGTTCTAAAATTAAATTTAGTGAGCACATCTTCTTACTTAAAAATTTCACAATATACACACTTTTTTCTTTCTTTGGAAGCAAATAATTTGATCCGCAACCAGAAAGGTACAACAGATTCGAAGGAAGTTCGAAATAAACTAACATCGAAAAAGGGAGATGTGCTTTTTTATATTCTTTGCTCTCCCATTGTTGCTTGTTTGTATTGTAGTAATTCATTCGGCAAATAAGTCATTGTTGTCTTATATCTTACAATTTTATTTAATTAGTATATTGTGGTATTTCAGTATGGTTAATTGTCTCTACCTTTGAAATCTGACATATGATGCTCTTGGGACCATTGAGGCCCTTGCACAACCAAAAATTAACCAACCATCAACCAAATCTGACATCAGGAAGTAAAATAGTGTCTGCTTTTCTTACACCTGAAATAACATATCTGGCTTTAGTAGAAAGGACAAAGCACCCCGCTGGCCGAGTGGTCAGAGGCTCTAGTTTCTGGTTAGTAGTCCAGTTTGGGCTCATGTGCAGATCCCTGATGAAGCATGGGTGTTGTGGTTGTCCCACGACGCTGGCCGTCTCCACTCCCTGGAACCAGCGGCTTGAGATTATAGACGGCAAACTATTTATGGTCTTAGATACTCACAGTGGTTGTTTAACAACAAAATTCTACTAAAATGTAACAGGTTTATTCAAGTCGTCCATTACTACAAGCTTAAAAGTGTGTGGAGAGAGGATTCATCTCATTTCTGCAAAGAATCTACTCTTTGAGTGCTTAGGCAAATGTCCCTGAATTTTACGATCCCTCAGGAAACACGATTTAGCTGGACAGTTTCCATCTGGTTATACGTAGAACTACCACTGCTGTCTAATCATCTTAGAAATATGCACTCATTGCCATAAAAATCCGCGCACCAAGAAAAAAACATTCGATTAATGCGAAACTTGGCAAACAGCTGCGGGGAGGGCAGACATGCAAATGATAAAAGTTTCGCGTGATTCTGCATGCCCGCGCATCCAAGACCGGCGCTGCAATCAGATCAGATCATATGTAGAGGATTTTAGGAAGGTAGTGTCTGACCCCAGGTCTTAAAAAACCCTTAAAAATAGGAAGCTAGGAGATTTGGGCTAGAGTGCCTGATAGGAAAGTGACACGGAAGTGAGGTAGAAAGGGGGAGGAAGACACTCTTATTTATTACTGGGGGGCCAGTACCTGGGGTTCGACAGCTTTACCTGCCCATCCGACTCATAGCAGGTGTTAAGTGGTTCAAACGTTTGTACCTGCCTGGGATCGAACCTAAGGTTATCTCCGTAGCAGTCACCAACATTGACCACTAGGCCCCCGCGGCCCTAGGGGGCTTAAAATGCGCCGCGCAGGAGACTTCACATTTGTGCTGAAGTGCACGGTAAGAGTCAGGTGAGATCTCTCAGCTATAGACATGCCGACAAGCCTCGTACGGGCAACTGACAGAGTTTGAACAAGGCCATATCGTCGGGAGGAGAGAAGCAGGGTGGCCAGCGCACCGAATCGGCCACCATTTGGGCCGGTCGGATAGTATGGTGCGATCCCACACTTTCTCTGATGTAAGACCTTGTACTTTTTTAATAATGACCTTACCAAACATCTTTCCTGGCACACTCAGTAGGCTAATACCACGATAGTTCTTACAGTCAGTCTGATCACCTTTTCCTTTATACAAAGGAACAATGACAGCATCCTTCCAATCCTGAGGGACCAATCTTAAATCCCAGCACAACTGGACTAAATGACATTAATAACTCGAATGATATCAATATTATTAAAATTTATTCTGGGTTGTGAACAATCTCTAAGTCTTTTTTTTTTTTTTTTTTCAAAGTACATGAGATCATCTAATGAAGAGTTAGCCACATACTGAGGGGGAAACTGTTTAATACAAAATAACCAGCAACTCACAAGAGGTAAGAGTATATAGTATACATATCACTTTCACTTTTTATTCTGCCTTCTTTGTAACAGAGTACATAGAACTGTGATACACTGAGAACAGGAGAATACCCTTCCATGTAAGAGGAATCCTCAAATAAAACTGGATACTCTTCTGTAGGCTTGGATGGTGATTTGTGTACGATGTCATGGTAGAAGCATGTGGTCTGTGGATAAAGGGCCAAGATGAGTGTCTCTTTCCGGAATAGAGCATCAGGATTTGTTTCTGGATTCACTCTCATCAGCGGCATATGACATGTCTCCTGCTCAGAATGTGTTTCTTTTTCTGCTCCTCATCTACATCATCCACATGTTATGACTGTACTGGGCCACCTCAGCCAAAATCCAGTTTTCATCCCCTCCTGATCCTTTAACTAGTGCAGCAACCATGTCACCAACCTAGAAGTATTTAAAATAATGAATAAATACAAAGGATAAAAACTCTATGAAATACACAGTGCAACAATTAACTGATTTTAAAAAAAATCTATGTAAAACACATCGGCTGGGAAGATGTGGTTTAAGTTTTTTATCAGCTATGTCGGGGGGGGGGGGGGGTGCAGCGTTTGCGTGAGAATTGCGCAGATGATTATTTACACTGTGCATAATGTCATTCGATGAAAGAATACTGTCATGGAGCAGAGAGTAAATATCCAGTTCTGTTTGAAAATCGATAGCATTGCATTTGAGACAGTTGAATTGTTGCGTGGTGTGTATGGGGGCAAATTACCCATCTTGTGCACAAATATTCCAAAAGTATGCATGTTTCAAGAATAAGCAGGAAGATTTGGAAAATGACGAAAAGCCAGGATGCACATCTGAACTTATTGAGAAAGTTTGTGAGCAATAAAATAGTTATTGTTGTGTGACCTGGAGGATGCTAGAATGTCAGCTGCGTTAATGATGCGGTTTATTCATCAAATTTTAGGGCAAGATTTGGGGCATGGGAGGGGGGTAGCTTGTGCTTGTTTTTTTTTGTTTTTTTCGCATGCTTTGTCAGATGACCAGAAACTTGCGCAAGTGAAGTACGCAAAAGACATACTAGAAACTGCAGAAACAATGCAAAATTTTCTCCAAAGCATTGTGAAAATTGACGGAACATGTTTTTTTTTTTTTTTTTATGATCCTGAGATGAAGCATCAGACTGCTCAGTGGAAGTCGTCAGAGTCACCCAAAGGAAAGAAGATCAGGTTACAGAAGTCTAAAATCAAGACAATGCTTGTGTGCTTTTATGACAGCAAGGAATTCTGCATTATGAGTTCATTCCTGAAGGTGCAACTGTCAATGCTTACACATCCATTTTGAAATGATTGTGGAAGAGGATTGCTTGTGTCATGCACAAGTACAAAAACAGGCAAAGGTTCCTTCACAAGAATGCACTTGCACCCAGAGCCATCAGCGTACAGTAATTCCTGGCATGAAAAAGAACTATGAGTACTCGAGCATTTCCCCTATTCTCCAGATTTTCTGTGCGACTACTTTCTATTCTGTTTGTGTCAGGCCCGAGTACAAAAGCGGGCAATGGTTCTTTCTCCACAATAAGGCACCTGCACACAAAGAAGTCGGTGTACAGTAATTCCTGGCATGAAAAAGAACTATGAGTACTCAACCATTTCCCCTATTCTCCAGATTTTCTGTGTGACTACTTTCTATTTTGTTTGTGTTAGGCCTGAGTACAAAAGCTTCACAAGAACACACCTGCACACAGAGAAGTCAATGTACAGTAATTCCTGGCATGAAAAAGAACTATGCATACTCAACCATCACCTCTATTCTCCAGATTTTCTGAGTGACTACTTTCTATTCTGTTTGTCTCAAGCCTGAGTACAAAAGAGGGCAATGGTTCTTTCTCTACAATAGCACACCTGCACAAAGAGGAGTCATTGTACAGCAATTTCTGGCATAGAAAGAACTGTGTGTACTCAACCATCTGCCCTATTCTCCAGATTTTCTGTGTGACTACTTTCTATTCTGTTTGTGTCAGGCCTGAGTACAAAAGCAGGCAATGGTTCTTTCTTCACAATAATACATCTGCAGACAAAGAAGTCAGTGTACAGTAATTTCTGGCATGAAAAAGTACTATGTGTACTCAACCATCCCCCCATTTTCTCCAGATTTTTCACTGTGACTACTTTCTATTCTGTTTGTGTCAGGCCCGAGTACAAAAGAGGGCAATGGTTCTTTCTCCGCAATAACACGCCCACACAGAGAGCAGTCAGTGTACAGCAATTTCTGGCATGAAAAGAACTGTGTGTACTCAACCATCCGCCCTATTCTGCAGATTTGTAACTGTGTGTCTACTTTCTATTCTCTAAATTCAAGCTGCCTTAAAAAGAAAGTTTTTCAAGACATACAAAGAACTGTGACAGCAACTCTTCACTCCATGCCAAAAGGTGACCTCTGCAAGTCCTATTTTTCATTGGCTGCTTGTGCTACTTCTTGTAGGAGGAATGCATTTTGAATAAAATATATTCAGAGTTATGGCAAGTAGCCAAAACTCTTCACAAAGAAAGTATGTGTATAGAGGGAGGGAGTCAGGAATTTAGCTGAAAACACACAATTTCCGTTAGGAATGCTTGAATGACTTGTAAAACAGTTTCAAATAATTCTGCAAAGTGTATAAAGCAAAAATGTTGAATAAATTTCTCATGAAATAATAAAATAGGAAAAAACTTTCACAAATGTAATATAAATGTATATATTTTATTTCATTTTATCTGTCATGAGTTTATATTTCCCTTAAAAATAATATATCAGTATATACTATTTAGAATGCATTGGAGTCCAAACAGATCCCATTGGTAGTAATTGTACATATTACTGGTAACAGAATTTTTACTTTTCATATTCAACTGACATAAAGGAGGTTTAGAAACATATTTGAAACAAAGTAAAAAAAAATTCAGGAAATAAGAAAAACCATTTATCACATTGATTTGTCTATCCAAAATGCTCTGGGGTCCATAGGGATCCCAATGGAACAACCATCACCTTTATAAGTACTCACCATTGCAGTACCACAGTCTTTTTCAGCAGCAGTGACAAAGCAGTTCTTAAAACAAGTCCATCAGAGTAACACTGATGTTTTTCAGACATCCTTTCAACCATTATTCTTTTCTCATCACATGCATCTTCCTATTCCTCCTCCAACCAACATTCAGTTCCACCCGTGACACTAACAGGTGATGATCAGAGCCAACACATTCGCACCTTTCATCAGGTGTGTGGCAACAACTAAATGTTTCAGACATTGATCTTCAACAACAAAATCTGTTACACTTTGTAGCCCCAGAGTACAATTTTCCCCCCAAGTGTATGCATGGATATATTATGCTTTTAGCTTATTCCAGAATTCTTCCTTCCGATCAGAAGGTGCAGAGTCGCAGGGAGCATACACTAAAACAATTACTATTCTCTGAAGTTTCAGTTTCAAATGAATCCGAAGAACTCTCTCACTTATGCATCTACAGTGAATTAAATTGTCCATCTTTGCACTTAAAAATCACACCTACACCAGCCTGTCCTCTCACAGTATCCAACACTCTTGACCACACAACCACCATTCCATTCATTTCTTCTATCCCAATTTCTTTCTTTTTAGTTTCACTTACACACAGCACATCCAATCTAATACTTACTAATTTCTTCAACCACCTCATTCATCTTTCTATTTGTACCTCTAGTATTCCCTACACCAATCTTGCACTCACTCCACAGAGATATTTTTCTCATATGGCGTTTATCAGTTGCAGGTTGTTTCCGCGGTGGACCACTCTTCTCATGTGTGGCAAGTCCACCGTATTTCACAATTGAGTACTTTAAATTCTTACTTTGTGTCTTAAAAATCAGAAAAAATATCAGTGTGGGTGATCAGCCCACAACTGATGGTTCCACTTGGTCATTCCACCAAAGGGTTCTGGAACAAAAACCCAGTCAATTGGAGTCTTTTGGCCAATGTCACACAGAACTAGTTGGTATTTAAACCGAGCTTAAATTATCTTCCAAGATCCGTAGAGACCCTTGTTGCTGTCACATGTGCCATTGTTAACCGACGGAGTGCACAAAGGAAGCAAACCCATCTCTCACTAAGATAGTCCTATTTAGATCTTAACGATATTTTTTAATTTGAGAAAAATGAAAGTTTAGTTTACTATTTTTCTTAGAAACTGCATTTTTATTGTTTATATTCCTTTTTCTCAACAACTACTGGCACAACACTTTGAAATAAATTTTTATGGTATATTCGTACAATGTATGCACACATTTGAACATGAGTCTGAAATTCTGAAGGCATATATTATTTACTTTTGTTTCAACAATAACAAATGCTGTAAAATCTGAGTTAAAAACTATGACATTGGGGGAGAAAACTATAATTTAAAATGATTCTGAAGTACATAAATAATGAACTTCTAAATTGTATAAAACTATTACATCTTTCAGCTATGAAAATTTTGTACCGATGGTATTTATAGTTTCTGAGAAAAAGGAACTTGAAGTTAGCAAATTTAACATGGGTAAGATAGGCTTGTTCTGGTCCTCTTTTAATGGAGGATGCTTTGGAAAGAAAACGAGAATATATGAAACAATTCTTTTAACCCAACACTGTTCAACACAAAAAGTGTATTAGGGGTTGATCAATGATACATCGAAATTTAATCTTTAGGTCTGTTTCTGTTAAACTGTGCAAGTGACACAGATGACAAGTGAATTTGGGATGGATATTTATTGCAGGCTGCAAAACTGCAATGATGTAAGAACAGAATAGGGCATGTTTTATTGGTATTAATGAAGAGGTGTTCAGAAGCTGGTGACAACAACAAACATGTATAGCGCCTCCTGGAAGGTATATGTGTGGGAAATCTGGAAGAATTTAATCCAATATCCCACTTTATAAAGATGGTACAAAAGTGACATATAGCATTATCGTACACAAACAGTACATGGGTGATATTATCAGGGACATATTTAGAGGAGACTTTGGCCCCCAAAAAATGTTTTTTTTTTTTTTTATGTTTTTGGTTAAAATGCGTGACTTACTTTAGAAAAAAATGCCTTAATTAAATAAAAAATGCATCAACTTACATTAGGAAAAAATGCTTTCATTTTTTTCTTCTATTTTTCTTTAACTTTAATTTCATTTCATTCTGGTAGATTTCAAAAACATCTGTTTTTCGTCAACCCACCTCCCCTGAAAAAAATTCTATATACCCCTTGGATACTGTAATCTAGAAAGTGTGAATTATAATTACCTTAGCCACATAATTAGGCTCTGCAAATATTGCACCACAAAGTGGGTTTCTGGTTTCCTTCCAATCCATAAGAAGAGTGTTACACCACCCTATCAAAGCATCTTCAGAAGTGTACCTGGATGAAGTGTTTCTTTATGGCACTCTGCAACACAAAGGGAAAATATATAACAAAGTTATCTCAAGACTGTTGTATCATCTACAAATTTAGAGTAAAATTCTCACACTTTCAAACTGGTAATAAAAAAAAAGCAGCATATATTTTAAAGTTTACTCTTCATGAATGATTGGTTTGCATTCTCTCTGATCTGTGGGGTACAGTAGATACAAATGTACCGCTCCCAAAAAATTTGGAAGGGGACGTTGTACCTCCCCCCTACCTACACCACTGTAGAGATGGACACTCATTAACTGTCCAAAGCCAGTATAAATTGGTAAATGTCAGTATCATATTTGTTATCATCATCATCATCATTGTCAACCATTATCAATCCACTGCTGGACGAAGGTCTCCCCAAGTTTCCTCCACAACGGTCTGTCTTGTGCCAGTCTCCTCCATGTCACTCCCGCATATTTACGAATTTCATCCACCCATCTCCCATGTGGTCTTTTTCTGGGTCTTTTCCTGTCCCTTGGAATCCAATCTAAAATTTCGGCTGTCCATCTATGGTCTGTCCTTCTGGCAGTATGTCCAGCCCATTGCCATTTCAGGGATTTAACTCTGATCATGATGTCTTCCACTCTCGTCATTTTTCGGATCCACGAGTTCCTCTTCTTATCTCTCCTGGTTATACCAAGCATGCACCTCTCCATGCTTCTTTGAGTTGTCTGCAGCCTTTGTATGTCTCTTTTAGTTAAGGTCCACGTCTCTGCACCATACGTAAGCACTGGTAGGATGCATTGATCAAACACTTTTCTTTTAAGACATAATGGCATATTGCTCTTGAAAATTATGCTGTTTCTTCCAAAAGCTCTCCAGGCAAGTTTTGTACGCCGATTAATTTCTTCATCAATGTGACCCTCACTTGATATCTGCTGTCCAAGATAAACATACGTATCTGTTATCTCCAGTTTTCTCCATCAATCGATAAATCTTCATTTCTTGTAAAAGCATTGAACATCACTTTTGTCTTCTGAAAGTTCATTTTAATCCCACTTCTTTACTCTTGTCAGCAAGTTCCTGGATCATACTCTGCAGCTCTGATGGGGTAGTTGCAAAAATGACTACGTCATCAGCAAAACGAAGGTGGGTTAGATATTCTCCATTAATCTTTATCCCTTTGTTTTCCCAGTTCAGTGATTGAAAGACATTTTCCAATGTCGCATTAAAGAGCTTCGAGATATGGTGTCACCTTGTCTCACTCCCTTTCCAATTTTTATGTGTGTTGTATTTTCAAACAGCCGAATCTTTGCACTTGCATTTTCATAGATGTTATTAATAATATTAATGTATGCATCTTCAATACCGATGCATACATTAATATTATTAATAACATCTATGAAAATGCAAGTGCAAAGATTCGGCTGTTTGAAAATACAACACACATAAAAATTGGAAAGGGAGTGAGACAAGGTGACACCATATCTCCGAAGCTCTTTAATGCGACATTGGAAAATGTCTTTCAATCACTGAACTGGGAAAACAAAGGGATAAAGATTAATGGAGAATATCTAACCCACCTTCGTTTTGCTGATGACGTAGTCATTTTTGCAACTACCCCATCAGAGCTGCAGAGTATGATCCAGGAACTTGCTGACAAGAGTAAAGAAGTGGGATTAAAAATGAACTTTCAGAAGACAAAAGTGATGTTCAATGCTTTTACAAGAAATGAAGATTTATCGATTGATGGAGAAAAACTGGAGATAACAGATACGTATGTTTATCTTGGACAGCAGATATCAAGTGAGGGTCACATTGATGAAGAAATTAATCGGCGTACAAAACTTGCCTGGAGAGCTTTTGGAAGAAACAGCATAATTTTCAAGAGCAATATGCCATTATGTCTTAAAAGAAAAGTGTTTGATCAATGCATCCTTCCAGTGCTTACGTATGGTGCAGAGACGTGGACCTTAACTAAAAGAGACATACAAAGGCTGCAGACAACTCAAAGAAGCATGGAGAGGTGCATGCTTGGTATAACCAGGAGAGATAAGAAGAGGAACTCGTGGATCCGAAAATGACGAGAGTGGAAGACATCATGATCAGAGTTAAATCCCTGAAATGGCAATGGGCTGGACATACTGCCAGAAGGACAGACCATAGATGGACAGCCGAAATTTTAGATTGGATTCCAAGGGACAGGAAAAGACCCAGAAAAAGACCACATGGGAGATGGGTGGATGAAATTCGTAAATATGCGGGAGTGACATGGAGGAGACTGGCACAAGACAGACCGTTCCTATATTATGTAACCTTGTTACAAATCTTTTTGTAAAACATCTATTATCTTAAATGCTTATTAATCAATAAGACAAAAAATGGGGAAGAGAATCCCATTTTGGGATTCTCTTCCCCATTTTCTTAAAAAAAACTTTATGACCATTGGTTGAGTCACAATGGTGAAAAATAAAAGACTGGGGATTCTCATTCTTTTAGTCTTTATAACCATTTGTTCAGTTTTATGAAATAGCTGTCAGAGAAGCAATGGCTTTAAAGTTTTATATCTGAAGCAATGATTCAAGAATATATTCATATTATTTTCATCTGTCAGAGAAGCGATGATTGAGTAGAACTTTAAAATTTTATACCTAAAGCAATGATTCAGGAATATTATTTTCATTTGTTGGAGATGTGATGTTTGTTCTATTCTATAGCTTCAAAGTGCACTCACACATACTTCTTATGAAATGTGAAATGATAACTATTCTAGGTAGAAAATATTTTTGTGTAGCAAACAGTAAGGCTCATTCTTCAAAATATAAATTGTGCAAATAGTTTTTCTCTGATGCATGTTTTACTGATTTTTGATGCAAGGTAGAAAAACTGACAATTAGTGATATTTTTTTTTTAGCTTTGTGTATGCAAATGATTTTTTTTTTAATTTCTAGTTTTGTTTTTAAAGTCAATTAGCAATTGGTCTCCATGAACAGCACAAAAACAACCTTGAAAGTGCTCTCTTTTGAACAATATTAAGTTATTGCTACAAAAATGACTGTTTCACACATTGTAAGCAATAATATCATTTGGTACTGGATGCATTGCTATAAAAGTTAATAGAATAATCTAATATAGTATCAAGATAATTATCTCACCAGTATATTGTCATAGGATGTTATTTTTATTTGCTGAATATTTTTTTTCATTCGTGCACTTGGTTCATTTATTCAGAATTCTTTCTCATCTTATTTTCCAAATTGGCCGACTGCACGATGAGAAAGAATTCTGAATAAATGAACCAAGTGCACGAATGAAAAAATTATTCAGCAAATAATAACAACATCCTATGACAATATAGTGGTGAGATAATTATCTTGATACTATATTAGATTATTCTATTAATTAACTTTTACAGCAATGCATCCAGTACCGAATGATATTGCTTACAACGTGTGAAACAGTCATTTTTTAGCGATAACTTAATATTGTTCAAAAGAAAATATAATACCACGTAACATATAAGGTTGATGGTCTTACAAAAACCATAATATGATTATATTGAAAATGTTATCTTTATTTCTTAAAATTTAAGCATCTGGTTTACACAACAAATTCTTGAATACATAGAAGTAGGGAACTACAAAATGGTGAAATTTAATTTGCTATTTCATGGATGCAGAAAAGGTTTAGGTGGTTATAATAATCATTTTTATATTGAGCCGTGCAGAGGCAGTTGATAGGCATCAGGCAAATTTCAGTATCTGTATGACACAGGATAACCCTTTGGAAGTGGAGACTAGATAATCAAATATATAAATACACCTCTCTTAGGGCCTTGCATGTCAAAACTTAAAAAATAAATAAAAATCTACTAAAAATGGTTGTAGTTTTATTTCCAGGACTGGGAGGCCAGGGGGTAATCACCCTGGTTGCCCCGATATAGTATATATAAATAGCTCTCTTAGGGCCTTGCATGTCAAAACTAAAAAATAAATAAAAATCTACTAAAAATGGTTGTAGTTTTATTTCCAGGACTGGGAGGCCAGGGGGTAATCACCCTGGTTGCCCCGATATAGTATATATAAATAGCTCTCTTAGGGCCTTGCATGTCAAAACTAAAAAAATAAATAAAAATCTACTAAAAATGGTTGTAGTTTTATTTCCAGGACTGGGAGGCCAGGGGGGCAATCGCCCTGGTTGCCCCGATATAGTCCAGCTTGGCACCACTCTTCCTTACCACTACATCAAAGTTACCGATTTTTAATGTGTAGTTCAGGAAAGTTTTTGCAAAAAAATACCGATTGTACACAGAATTTTTTTTTTTTTTTTTTTTTTTTATCAGTGGGCCAAATTTGATGTATGGGAAATCTTTCTTTGCTCAGGAAATAGTGTTGAATTTTTTTCCACTGGAAGTATATGGCGCAAAATCACTAAACATCCACCTTAAGATAAATGTGGGTGGAATACAGATTTCAGAATATTTCTGTCAGTGTGGTGGAGATAATGGGCCATCATAATGGGTACTAGTCTCCTTCAAGATTACAAAAACATGGTAAGGCCTACCGATGATCCTCGACTCCAAGTTCAACGACCCTCAGGAGAGATTGTGAGGTGACCCAAGAAACCCTGAAAAGCTCAGCTCAGTGCCAATATACATATAATGCATATTACGAATATTTATATATATATTACGCACATATAAACTAGCTACACAACAAATAGGCCCTAAGTGCTTGTGCAGTTAAACTTCGCATCTTTTCTTGTATCCAATTTTCTTTCACTGTGCAAAATTCTTCAGGCATTGCATCTTTAAAATCAAATTTCACAATTTATATCTATATATTTATTTCACAAGGTTTTTTACTGCAAGACCAGTTGTGAGAGAACGGCTGAACGTAAACATATGGTTGAGGTATCAACATAAAGGTCTTACCATGTAGATGTGCCAGTCGAAGAGAAAAATGAGATTGGGGCAATGGTTCGGGCATTATTGGGTGGCAAAGTTCCCATGTAAAGTCAATGGGAGAAGCATGCTATTAACATTCGATCGCCTGCTGTTGAAGGCGGAAGTATGGAGGGACTCCAATAGTCTGAAGTCTCTATTCTCAGCGAACCATTGTGCAAAACAACGCTAGCAGGAATTTGTTTGAAAGTTATTATAGGAACAGCGAACACTAAAAGACCTGATTGCGTTGTGCCATTGGACTGTGCGATGTATACATACAATTTAACATTCATTTGATCCAGTTCATTCACGTAGGCAAGAAGTTTCCAATTATGTAAAGATTTAAATAAATGTTTCTAATAGTAGATTCCGACGGGTTTCGTCTACTGGGTTCGAATCCCGGTGAGGCATGGATGTTGCGTTTGTCTTACGGTACTGGCTCTCTCCCTTCCCTGAAACCAGTGATCCTAAATTGGGGACGAGTGACTGCTTATAGACCAAGTGTTGGCTTATGATCATTCGTCCGAGATGGGTCCGGGTTCGAATACTGGCGAGGCATGGATGTTGTGTTTGTCTTACGCCACTAGCTCTCTCCCTTTCCTGGAACCAGGGACCCTAAATTAGGGACGGACGACTGCTTATAGCTCATCGAGTTGCTCATGGTGGCCGTTAAATGTTCAGTCACAAAAAAACAAAAACAAAATCACGAACCTGGACTATTGTCTTTACTGAAGTGGTTGAATTAATTTGTCAATCAAATAAAGTTTACATTTGTTGTTTCATACGAGTTTATTATTTAAAAAAAAACTTACCGTCAATTCCGACAGGTTTAGTCTAGTTATATGTTAACTGAGCAGTCTTAACCAAATCTAACAAATTATTTGATGTAGATACAACTTTCAAAATAATGAAAAAAAAAACCCCTTTCCTTTCAGCAGGCTGTTATCTTGAGAGCTTGTTTGATAAAAGAAACACAAGGTGAAAAAGGTGAAAATAATAAAAGAAACACAAGGTGTCACAAATTGTCTACATTCGCCATCCGCACGGACATGCAGTGTTTTTAATCAAACACTAATTCCCAAATAAAATGGAACTTGAACTTTAGTTATCCTTTCGTAGCATTTTTAGAAATGAAATGTCCAAAGCATCTCAAATTCTTCTAAAACTTAAAAACCCAGAATTCCGGGCTACACCCAGATTACAAACAGGTCTGGACCCTGCATGTAAAAATTAGCTTCACTTTTTTTCTTTCTTTTAAGGAAACAGCTTTTCACACAGATGTAATGCTGAAATGAACTTAACACATATTGTTCATAAGTACTGAAATAATTATTCGTTGGTTCCAAAAAAATTGGACAAATGGAATACAAGAAAGTGGACAGTTTCTTCAGTAGTCCACCGATAAATGCCCCGGCGGGCCAATCCACCCGAGTTTAACAGAAACATCATCCATCTCATGCTTAGGAAACTGCATAGTAGCACAAATTTTCTCGGGAAGAACAATTTTGATAGCTTCGGAATAATTTGTGCAATGAAACTGCTCATTCACTTGACTGGTCATCTGGATTCTTTTACAATTACTATCAAAACTCTATAAAACGAGACTAATTTGACCACTTGGGTTAAAGGTCAATATTAGTGCTCTTCCAAATGGAGAATAACAGGCTTGATCGTCCACCAGCTTTTCATGGAATTTACCAACAAACAAGGGTTTACTGGGGGATGTGGGTGAGATTGCAAACTGTGTGCGGACAGCCAGTCTGTTTTATGACTGAGAAAGAGACAAATTAAGATGCTGTGTGTACATAATGTAGGGCAAGACATCAGCAAACCATAAATCTCTTAGTTTCCCCACATTACTTCCTCAAGCTGTGTCATCTCCTTTAGTTCAACTGATGATAGACTAAAGCTGTGGCAGCCCTAGAGGAATGGCTGCAAATGCACCTTGGAAGTGCAAACTGAGCCAGCTGATATGGGACTCAGCTGTTGAAATGAGCTTTTATATTTTGGGCATTTGCAATAACTCTGTATTTGCAACAGCATGTTGAATATACTGTGCATTCATCGAGTCCTCACAGAATTTTTCGCCACCCTCGTGGTGCAGTGGTCTAAGCGCTAGCTTCTGATCATTCTTCGCAGCGAGACATGGATGTCATGTTTGTCTCACGGCATTGGCTCTCTCCCTTCCCTGGAACCAGTAGTCCTAAATTTGGGATGAACATCTGCTTCTAGTCCATTTAGTTGCTCACAGTAGCTATTAAACATTCAATAAAATATATATATATATATATGTTTTCTCCTGTGTTTCTAAAGCATAATTACTAAGCTAAGGTCAGGTTTACCAATGGGCCAACCTGGGTCGTCCTAGGGTGCTATGTATCGAGGGGAACCAATATTTTGGTAATACATGTGGCAAAAGCTCTTTTACCTTATTACGGAAAAGTAGCAATGAAATAGCATTTTGCATTTCTACAAAGAAAATTGAGTAGTACATAATACAGTCAATACTTAATATGATTGTATTAGTATCCTTTCAGTTGAATTATTAAAAGTATCTATTTTTAAATAATTCCTGTTAAAGGTAAGTTCAGTACATCAACATGCAAGGTTCGTACTCTTCCATGCACAATAAATTCAAGCATTTTTCAAAATTGAATGGTGTGTGTGGGGTCAGCAGGTAGATATTTTAGTAAGTTAAAACCATTAAACTTAGCTGGCTGGGATGGCCCCACCTGTGATCTGCTGCCTGTTACCCCCCCATCCCCCAGTTCATTTCATTTACTTTGAATTGCCCCTCTGTTTCGGTATTTTTCAAAATCATTTTATTTTGTGGAATATTTTGAAAGGGTACATTATTTTCGTATTTACCTTCCGGCTAGGTGTCCCTAATCCCAGTCAACAGAAGCCCATCCATCACAATTCGCGAAAATATCATTGCACTTATTTATTTCCATGGCTGATGTTTTACTCATTAGCAATGTCATAGCAAAGGTACCAGCTGTCCACTTGGTTCCAGAGTTGAGCCAAGTTCTGCACTATTCAATCAGCTTCATGTTTTTATCGGAACTACACAAAAAATCTCCTATACAACTTTTTAATGCAGACAATTATTTTACACATGTTCTTTGATAATCATTACTTAAAAAACCAAAGAATTTTTTCTAGTACTATTTATGGAGACAAACTTTTTCAAGGAGTGTACGAACCATGGCATGGTTAGGTCTTGCCACCAAGGTCAAATGCAGAACTCAAATGAGAGATTTTCTTTAACAGAGCTCGTTGAGAGAGGCATTAAAAAATAATAAACAGTGCCAGATCTCTCCAGTCTTACACTCTGCATAAGAGTGCAGGACTCAAGAAGATAGCTTTTAAAAGGGCATTTTAACAAATCTGAGTGTGAAGTGGGAAGCAGATTTCCATAAGTCAAGGCCTCCAGGTTATTGTGGGAGACAGAAGAGGAGAGTGAACTAGTAAAACAACACATTCAACACATGCAGCCCCAGTTGAATTATTTATCTGAATTCAAAAAAGGCATTTTCAGGAATTTTGTCATAATTTAAATAACACAAGCAACAAATTTAAGTGTTACTATGTGGATATATTATAAAGGAAAAACTAGTCGATTCAACTTTACTGAACACTGATGTTATGAAGATTTACTAATGCATACCAGTCAGTAACGCCTCCGGAGAACCAAGTTTTTTTTAAATGATCCACATTTATTTGAAAACATCTAATTCTGAGGAAATCACAAGTACATTTGCAGCTCTAACTTAATTCAAGCATTGTAGAAAATGCTGACATTCGACGACAGATTTTTCTACAAATTAAAAAAAAAACCTTTTATTATAAGTAATTTTACTAATTTATGTTTATTAATTTCTCAGACGAGAAGAAAAGCCCCCGTGTTTTAGTCGCTTAAAGCCAACGAGGCGAAAATGGAATTTGAATTTATACCTTAAAAGAAACCATCCCTTTTGAGACTCATCTTGCAGCTTATCTCGTTGGTTTAAGCTGTAATTAATCAACGCATCCTCTGGCAGTTTCATTTCTCCAAGTGAACTTAGCCATCCAATTATACAGAAAATCAGTCTTCATTTAGTGAGATGAAAACTTTTTTTTTTTCTTTTTAATGCAAGAGCAAAATGTTAAACCTTCCAATACAGGCTAGAACCTGAATTTTTTTTTACTTAACTGATGAAAAAACAATCCCCAGCCAGACCCAAGCAGACACTACTGCAAATCCTCTGGGCTGTTCCTACACACAAAGCATAAAGAAAATCTGAAACACTAGCTGCTATAACCCACACTGCATATTCTGGATGTCACCAGTCAGGATGTGCAGCATATTCTTAAGTTGTGAATGTTTGTTTTTTCTCTCTTTCATTTCAGTGTTTTTTTTTTTTTTTTTTTTTATGAGCTACCTGGCATGTGGGCAAATGTTTTATTAATACCGAACAGATTTTTAATTATTTCTATCTTCAAGCTGTGTTTCACACAAACAGAATGAAAAATGAACCCTTTGAATATTAGCACATCGTGACTGAATATGCCCATGTAGTTACGAATTAGATGAATTCAGTTTCCTGCCAAAAGTATGAAGAATAAAAGAAATTGATTGAAAACAAGGCAGACCTACTTCTCCACTAAAAGCATTTTAAAAAAAGTCTAAAAATGTATACCACCACTTTTCACAATTCTCGGTATTCTAATTATACGTGGCTGTGAAAAATGACAGACTTTATTGTAGGCCATGGTATATATTCTCCCAAAACAAACTTTTGGACTAAAAATTGTGTGCACAATTCAAGATCTTACAGCTTAGTTACAAAAAAATCTTTTGCAGTTAACAATTTCATAGCCAATTTGATAGTTACAGAAGATTATTATTATTTTTTTTTTTTTTTGCTTGAGCTGAGTGTTTAAGAAAAACATTGAGAACGAAGATTTGTGCTTAAAAAGCAAAGGGGGGGGCAAAAACCAGAAAAAGAAGCAATGTAAAAAAAAAATCCTAGAGAGGAGTCTCACTGCCTTAGTAGTTTAAATAAACTGAAAGAAAGTTGCACAATAACAGAAAATACTGTCTGGACGATCTACATATAACCTGTTTGTGAATAGAGTGCACATGAGGCGGCAGACACCACATGGTCAAGGGTCGCTCAGCCTCAGTCAGACACTGGCAAGGCCTGTGGCAAATTTCCTGTTAATGCAGAAACTGAAATAGTTGTGGTGCTTGTTCGAAATGGCGAAGCCAATCGAAAATCCTGCAGAGTACAGGGTATTTTCTGTGATTTGTTTTCTGAATGCTGAAAATGCTCGTCCGAAAGACATTCGTCGGATTACGGCTGTTTACTGTGAAGGTGCGATGGATAAATTGTGGATACAGCAGTGGGTTCAGATGTTTAATGCAAGGAGAGCAAATGTGAGAGATGATCAGCGCTCCAGCCGCCCATCGTTCGTTACAGAGGACCTCGAGGAATGTGTCGCCGATGTATCAAGCATGAATTGCATGCCCGTTTCCCAGAAGTTTCTTGTGCACTGCTCTGTAAAATTGTAACTGAACACCTTGGCTACACGAAAATTTGCGTTAGGTGGGTACCACGAATGTTGACCACAAAAGGAACCATATGAGTGTAGCTTCGAGTTTTTTCACCTGTTACACACAAATCGGTGATGAATTTCTTGACCACATAGTGACAGGAGATGAAACGTGGGTCAGTCATTTCCCATCGGAGAACAAACGCCAGTCGCTTCAGTGGCACCATTTCCACTACCTGATGAAACCATGCTTGTGTAAGCAAATGCTTTTGGTAAAGGTCATGGCTAGAGTGTTTTGGGACAGCAGAGGTCTCTTGCTGGTTGAGTTCACGCCACAACCTGACCCATCAACAGCGACTCCTATTGTGGAACACTGCACAGACTGCTTAGAACCATCCCAAAACAAGTGGCACGGTATGCTGTCTAAGGGTGTGGTGTTTCTTGACAACAATGCGAGACCTCACGTGGCACATCAGAAAACACCTGCTTCAGGGTTTCAAATGGAAGGTTCCAGATCATCAGCTCTACAGTACAGATTTGACTCCCAGTGATTAACATTTGTTAACCAAATTGAAGAACTTTTTGGGAGAACAGTGCTTTGCTAGTGACGATAATTCAAAAGACTGAGTGAAACAGTGGTGGCAGAGATATACAATTAAGGTATTCAAAAACTGGTCGAACATCATAACAAATGCCTAAACACTAGCAGTGATTATGTAGAAAAATGAGCAATTATAAGTGGTATTAGTGAAAATACAAAAACTTCAACAATGTCTGTTCCTTTTGTTTTTATTTTATAAAGGGTATTACTTTCTGGATAACAGTCGTAATGTCAATGGCAGCTTATAATTATGCATTACCTCATGTACTTCACATTGTAGGATTCAAGATAGGAAGACTTCCTGGAAGTACACGAGACTCAGGAAAAATAGAGGAAACAAAGTCATAAGCTGTGTGAAGAATAGGGTCATGGAAATGATATGGGAGCCCAATGAGTTAAGTGAAAGATGGGGTGAATACTTCTGCGAGTTATTAGATCAGGAAAGCAAAGGCGATTCAGAGGCAGATGATGCCACAGTGAAGAATGGAAAGCACAGGAGGGATCTCGAGGGAAGAGGTTTAAAGCTCTAAAATCTCTTCAGAATGCTAAGGCTCCAGGAGTTGATGGCATAACTGCAGAGATGTTGAAATATGGTGGCGACTAATTGACTGGTTAATTGAAATTTGCCAGTTGTGCTGGGAGTTAGGAATGGTCCCTCAGGATTGGAAATATGCTATCATTGTTCCGTTGTATAAGGGAAAAGGTGATCAGACTGAATGCAAGAACTATCATAGTATCAGTTGGCTGAGTGTGCCAGGAAAAGTGTTTGGCGAAAGTCATTGATACGGTACGAGGTCTCACATCAGAGTGTGGGATGTCCAGAGTGTTTTCATGCCTGGTAAAGGCTGCACTAACCAAAATGTTTGCATTATGCGTGGTGATCGAGAAGTATCTGGCTGTTGGTTAAAAGTTATTGCTGCCTTTATAGATTTAGAGAAAGCTTACAACTGAATAAATAGGACACCTGTGGAAGGTATTGAATGAATATGGTGCTACTGGGAATCTATACTTAATAGTGTAAAAGCCATGTATGCTGGCAGCAGAGCTTGTTTACAAGTGAATGGTGTTTTATCAAAATGGTTCTCAATTGGTGCAGGAGTCAGACAAGGTTGTGTAGTGTCACCATGGCTGTTTAATATATTTATGGATGCATGATGACAAAATAGATACTGGTTTATCTCTTGGTGATTATCCATGTGTGCACATTGCTGTGTATGCTGATGACACTGTCCTGTTGGCAGAGAACAAAAATGAGTTGCAGCGTATGTTGTCCCTAATATACGAAGTTTGCATGAAATTCAAACTGAGTATAAACAAGGGAAAAACCAAAGTTATTGTTTTTCAGAGAGGAACTGGTAGCACTGAAAGTAATATAAGTCTAAATGGCACAGTGATTGACCAGATGAGTTTGTGTATTTAGGAAGCATGTTTGACAGAGAGAGATTAGATTGTGAGATTAGTTGGAAAGTAAATTCTTCATTAAAAGTAATGACTGCTCAGGGATGTTTTCACAGGAATGATGGGTTCTCAAGTGAGTCCCACATGACTGTGTATTAAAGTAATTGTTCTTACTCTGATGTATGGTAGTGAAACCTGAGCACTACAGAAGAAACATGGAGAAATGTGTTATATGAAGGGGAGGGGGCAAAACATGTTCTGATTGTGTGAGGAATTAAGATGTGTTGCAGTTGTGCGATTTTTTTTTTTTTTTTTTAGATTGGAGGTTTAACGACCACCGTGAGCAACTCAATGGGCTATAAGCAGTCGCCCGTCCCTAATTTAGGGTCACTGGTTCCAGGGAAGGGAGAGAGCCAGTGCCGTAAGACAAACACAACATCCATGCCTCACCGGGATTCGAACCCGGGCCCCAGACGGACGAATGATCAGAGGCCAGCGCCTTAGACCACTGCGCCACCGGGGCGGCATTTGTGTGATGTGAAGCAAAATGTTAGCAAGGTGGAGACTAATATGCTTCGGTGGTTTGGCCATGTTGAAAGAACGAGTGAGTGATGAGATGCTTACTAAGAAAATCTCTTTAGCCCAAGTGGCAGAAAGCAAAGGCAGAGGAAGGCCAAGGAAGTCATGGGAGGGTCAGATTCAGGAGTGTCTGCATGAGAAAAAGATTAAGAGTACGAAGATCTTGTGTACGGCGTGTGATAGATGTCAGCGAAGCCCGAGTTGTATGTCAAGATCGCTGTAAATGAAGTTTGATACAGCAACAGTAAGTAAAGATTATCTGGTAGTTTGTATTTCTTTTTGAAGCTAACCTCTGAATCTCAGAACAGCTTAATGATATGTATGTAGGATTCTGATAACATTATCAAAACGGTTGCACCTCACCATGGTTAACTATATATTTCCTCTGTGCAGAAATTCAAAATTATCACAAACGTTCTGCAGAAACAAACATTACATTATCTCTCATTGCAGTATCAAGGCTATTTTCCAATTTAAATTTATCCTGTTACTATTCTATTTTGCAGAATTTTAAATTAACTAATAGGCAACACTGGTTGTTCAGTAAACTTTCTGTAAGAATGTACAAGGTCCATACACATTTAAGGAAAATGAATTCCAGAAGTTCAAGAAGTCCAGGAGCTTAAGTTTTTGCTCTAATTATAATGCTTTGTTTTATATTTAGTAAATTTGGGTGAAATTCACTATGCATTCAGAATTCTTAGGAAGTCCTATGGGCTCTGCTGTTAGTGTTCTTCAATGTATCTTACATCTTCAGTGAAGCAGAACAATTTCCCTGTATAAAGACTTCTCTGTGTATAACTTATAAGAAGCAATCTGGTACTTAGCAAAATGATAATACAAAACAATTTTGCCACAGCACTGAAGATGTAATAAAGGCAAAAGTATAAACAATAGCAGGGACACATACTTTGGAAGACCTCTCAGACATACTCCATGCAAGTAAATTGACACGTTTTTTCCACTCCCTGGTGCACTGTGCTGATCACTTGGTCATAAATTTATATATCACCTTATGAGTACAATGGTACAGCAGACAAGTAGAGTTGCATAAAAATAAACTTATCAGGGATACATAACCATTGAAACAAAAAATCTTGCTGCCAAGCATGACCCATAGGTAAATAGATAAGGTAATTTAAAGAAAAATAAACAAGTTAGAGATTCTAATAAAGGCAGTATATTATAACTGAATGTTCCATTGAAATGGCTACATTCATATTTTGCCTTCTACCACAAATGAGGTGGTTATGAAACTTTACATTGAACAAAAACGTTTTTCCGTAAGTCTATCACTTCCAGTATGAAGAAACTAGAAGAACAAGCATTTTTCCTTTGTTTGAAAAAAAGTTCAAATTCGGAACTCAGTCGCCACCTTTCATTACAACAAAAGTCACTTTCTCCACAAATTAGAGTGGGCAGTACAGTTCTTTAAACAACTTTAATTTCATTGAAACAAAAGTTGCTTTCTCAGTTTCTACACACAGAACAAGTGACACCACCAATCCAAACATTTTGCCCAATTTTCTTCATTGCAAGAAAAATTCCAGGACCTTTCACAAAAATATTAAAAATAAAGAATTTTCCAAGCCTGAAAAAAAAAAATCAAATTCCAGGGGCTGTGTAGTAAGTGTGCCTGTTGTAGAAGAGAAGTCATGTCTGAAGAAATTTTAACTGATTATCACTGTTGCAATATCAAACTTGTCCATTTACGGCGATCTTGACACAGCTCTGGCTTAAATCACATCCATCACACGACTGATATAATACCTATACTCCACACTCATTATCATTACTTGTGTGTCACGAATGAAACTGAATGTTGGTTGGAGAAAGAGGAGTAGGAAAGAGGCCTGTGATAAAGAGAATAAAGGTTGAAAGGCTCCTTTAAGTATTAGGTGTGCAACTTAATTCTCGGCCACAGGCAAGACACATTGACAGCAAATCAAATACGTACCTAATCAGGGAAATAATCACAGTCATGTTGGATACATTTGAGCCATCAGTCAGGCAGCTGCCGAATGCCACTGTGGAAAAAGAAAGGGCTGTTTTGAGTTGATAAAGTCATCAATACTTGTGTGGACCTCCTCGACAGAAGTAAAGTGCGTATCACTCAAGTGATGTTGCAGGGAGCGAAAGAGGTGATAATCGCGGAGAACACGCCCGGTGGGACAAAATCTCAAAATCTCCCATTCCAGGTCGGCGATAGTGTTTAAAGTAGTTTTTGCGGTGCGAGGATGCGCATTATCCTGAAGCAACAGGACAAACCTTCTGCCCTTGCCGGTGTACGGCCTTTTCGCCTCCAGTGCATCACCCACGAATGAGTTCCTGACAATAACACTCAGCATTGACCGTTTCACCAGGTTTGAGCAACTCATAGTGTACACCACCACTCTGCTCCCACCATATGCACAGCAACAACTTCCTGGCATGGATATTCGTTGGCGATACTGGTGGTAGGCTGACCTGGATAAACCCATGATTTGCGCTGCTTAGGATTATGGTAGAGGATCCACTTTTCATCACAGGTCAAAATCTTGGAGGAAATCCTTAAATCTGGAGAGCAAGGACACAGCAACATCGTAGCACCTAGACTTGTTTGCAGCTATGAGTTGGTGGGACACCCAACGGCTCTCCTTGTGAATCTGTCCAAGCTTGTGCAGGCACTTTTCAATGGCTAGCCATGTTACTCCGAGTTCCCGGGCAAGCTCCGACTGTGTGAGACGGGGATCCGCATCCAACAGTTGTTCCAGTTCCTTATCGTCAACTTTCTGTGGCTGCCCCAGAAGTTCTGCATCACGGAGATCGAAATTTCCCTGCTTAAACCACTGCTTATGTGTTATATGTAGGACACAGAAGCCTCACCCAAAGCAGCACAGATCACTTGCTGGGCTGCCGCAGCACTTTTTTTCAGCTGAAATGCAAACAGGAGGCAATGCCTTAAATGCTTTTCCCCCGAACTACATTGCTTTCACCATCAACTGTAGTCCTTTCTTTCACTACAGCTGTGAGCGGTTATGATTGCCTGGAAAGCTGTTGGATGGCACTGCAACCAGCCATTATCGCACACAGCTATTTGCATTTGTGACGTTCTATGATCGCTTGAGGTTAGGGGCCCAGAATTAAGTTGCACACCTAATGCATCAGCGTTACTCTACTTTACTCAGAGAACGACTGAATGAGTTGAAGTCATGCGAGAGTTAACAGTGGTGATGATTGGTGGAACAGTGAGATTAAAGTAGCGGTAAAAAGAAAGAAGGAAGAAAGCATGTTTGAGTATGTTGCAAGGTAGAGTTTCTGTGGACAAGTATTGCTGTAAAAGGCAAGAGACAGATAAGCTAGTTCAACAGAGTAAGGCAAAAAAATACAAAGGAAAAGGTGGAAAGAATTTTTTTTTTTTTCTTTTTGGAAAGAAAAGCTTTCTGGAAGTACATAAGATGGGAAATATGAGGAAATGAAATTCTCAGTTGTGTGAAGAACAGGACTGGACACATGAGCCTAATGAATTAAGTGAAAGATGGGGTGAATACTTCTGCAAGTTATTAGATTATGAAAGTGAAGGCAATTCAGAGATTGAAGCAGATGATGATACAGGGAGAGATGAAAGCACAACAGGGATCTCAAGAGGTGTGTAAAGCTCAAATCTCTTCAAATTGGTAAAGCACCGGGAGTTGACGGCATAACTGCAGAGATGCTGAAATATGGTGGCGACTAATTGACTGGTTAATTTAAATTTGCCAGTTGTGCTGGGAGTTAAGAATGGTCCCTCAGGATTGAAAGGATGCTATCATTGTTCCGTTGTCAGACTGACTGCAAGAACTATCATAGTATCCATTTGCTGAGTGTGCCAGGAAAAGTGTTTGGGAAGGTCATTATTGATAAGGTATGAGGTCTTACATCAGAGAAAGTGTGGGATGTACAGAGTGGTTTTATGCCTGGTAAAGGCTGCACTAACCAAATTTTTACATTACGTACGATTGAAAATTATCTGGCTGTCGGTAAGGAAGTTTTTACTGCCTTCATAGATTTAGAGAAAGCTTACGACCAAGTAAACAGGATACTTTCGTGAAAGGTATTTAATAAATATGGTATTACTGGGAATCTACTTTATAGTGTGAAAGCAATGTATGCTGACAGAGCATGTGCAAAAGTGAATGTTGTTGCATCAAGATGGTTTTCTATTGGAACTGGAGTCGGACAAGGTTGTGTAATGTCACCCTGGCTGTTTAATATACAGTATTTATGGATGCATGCATGCATGCATGCACAATGCCAAAATGGACAATACTGGTTTGTGTCTTGGTAATTTCTGTGCATGCAGATTGCTGTATGCTGATGACAGTGTCCTGTTGGCAGAACAAAAATTCTGAGTTTGCTGTCACGGATGTACAAAGTTTGCATGAAATTCAAACTGAGTACTGGGTTGGTGCAAACAAAATGTTCGGCACGAACGAGCAGTGGAGACCCCCCCACACACACACACATCGGAATGATACCACCCACAGGTGTTGCAACTTCTATGTCACATAGTTACTATAAATAGCTAGCACATGTGTGAAGCACAAGGTTCAGGTGTGGTCTGTTTGGACGTAACGTGGCTTGCAAAGGAAACGTGTAGACGCCAGATTTGAGAGTCTTCTTCCTGTATGAATTTAAACTGGGCCATTCTGCAGAATTGCAACTCGAGCCATTAAAGCATTCAGGGAGAACATAGCCAACGAACAAACCATTTGGCGATGGTTTGTGAAGTTTCGAAGTGGAGATATGGACCTGCAAAACTAAGCACGTGGTCGCAGACTTGTTTCTGACTATGTTCTGTTATGTGTGGTTGAAGCAGACCCCCAAAAAACGTGTCTTGAGAAGCTGCAGAGGCAGGTGTCCACCAAACAACAGATGTTCGGCGTCTAGCTGCACTGGGTAAGGTAAAAAAGCTGGACATGTGGCTGCTGTACGAGCTGCCAACAAGACTAGGTGCTTGGAAGTCTGCACATCGCTGCTTGCCAGGAATAAACAGGAACCTCCACTGCATAGAATCATCACCTGCAACAAGAAGTGGGTCCTTTATGATAATCAGAAACTATCTGCACAATGGTTAAGTAAGGCACAGCCTGTTGGATGGCATCCTAAGCCACCCCTACACACCAAGAATATGCTCCTTGTCTGGTGGTCCACAGCAGCGATAATCGGTTTCTTGGCAAGAGGCCAAACCATCACTGCAGAAAGTTATTGTGCTGAATTACACCAGAAATTGCAGCAGAAACATCCAGCTTTGGCCAACAGACGTGTTCTGCTATAGGACAACGCTTGCCCTCATGTCGCACAACAAAAGATGCAGACACTAAATGCCTTGGGCTATGAAGCACTGCCTCATCCTACTTATTCCCTGGACTTGTCTCTGGGAGACTATCGTCTGCTTCATCACCTAAACAAGTTCTTGTCCGTGAAACAGTTCACGACAGACAACGTGTAGTTGACAACTTCTTTGGGTCCCAGCCACAAGACTTTTTTGGTTCCAGGATCATGGCCTTGCCAGACAGATGGCAACTATGTGTCTATGCCAAGGGGGATTATTTTGCCTAGGTAAAGCTGTCCTACTTTTCCCCGTTCTCGCCGTCCATGTGTACTGGTCCTTTGCCGGACATTTCATTTGCACCAACCCAATATAAATAAGGGAAAACCAAAGTTATGGTTTTTGAGCAAGGAACTGTTAACACTGATTGCAAGACAAGTCTAAATGGCACAGTGATTGGCCAGGCAAACAAGTTTGTATTTAGGAAGCATGTTTGACAGAGAAAGCAAATTTAGATGGCAAAATTAGTAGGAGAGTGAATTCTTCATTGAAAGTCATAGCTGCTTTAGGAAGATTTTAAAGGAATGATGGATTCTCAAGTCTTTAACATCTGTCTGTGAAAGTAATTGTTCCTACTCTGATGTATGGCAGTAAAACCTAGTTACCACAGGAAAAACATAGGAGCTTGTGTGCTGGGGAGATGTGTTACTTATAGGGGGTGGGGCTGATCATGTGAAAAATTAAGATTTGTTGCAGATTTGTAATGTGAGGCAAAATGTTTAAAGCAGAGACTAATATTAGGTGGTTTGGCCATGTTGAAAGAATGAGTGATGAGATACTAAGAAAAAAAAAATCAGCCTAAGTGGCAAGAAAGAAAGTTAGAGGAAGGCCCAGGAAATCTTGGAAGGACCAGATTCAAGAATGTCTGCATGAGAAGATTATGAGTATGAAGTACAAAAGGTCCTGTCCGCATAATGTAATGGATGTCAATGAAGCTCGTGCTGCATGAAAGATCACTGAAAATTGAGACTGATAGATCAACAGTAAGAAAATCTAGTTCCAAAAATTAAAACAATCTGGCAGATATACTTTCTTTGAGGAGCTAACCTCTAGATCTCAGAACAGCTTAGTGATGTGTATGTACAAACTTTGTACATCTGGGGGAAACATAATCAGTAAATCTGCAACTTAGTTTTGCTTTCTGCCAAAAGGATTGTGTCATCAGCATAGAGCAATCTGCACATACATGGATATTACCAAGACATAAACCAGTATTGTCCATCTTGGCATCATGCATCCATAAATATATTAAACAGCCATGGTGACATTACACAACCTGCACCAATAGAAGACCATTTTGATAAAACACCATTCACTTATAGACAAGCTCTACTGCCAGCATACATGGCTTTCGCATTAAGAATATTGCCAGGTATACTATATTTATTCAATACCTTAAACAGAACTATCCTATTTACTCTGTCATAAGCTTTCTCTAAATCTATGAAGGCAGCAAAAACCTTAACAGCCAGATACTTACCTATCTTGTGTACAATAATGCAAAAAGTTGGTTAGTGCAGCCTTTACCGGGCATAAAACCACTCAGAACATCCCACACTTTCTCTGATATCAATAACAACCTTACCAAACACTTTCCCTGGTACACTAAGTAAGCCAACACCATGATGGTTCTTGCATTCAGTCTGATCACCTTTCCCCTTATACAAAGGAACAATGATAGCCATCCCTCCAATCTTGAGGGACCATTACTAACTCCCAGCACAACTGGCAAATTTCAGTTAACCGGTCAATTACAGTCACCACTATATTTTAATATCTCAGCAGTTATACCATCTACTTAACATTCTGAAGAGTTCAGAGCTTTACACAACTCTTTTCTTGAGATTCCTCCTGTACTTGCATCTCTCAATATGACATCTGCTTGTGCCTCAGAATCACCTTTGCTTTCATGCTCTAATAACACAAGTATTCACCCATCATAATTTTATATTTACACTAAATTTTAAGAGTTTGATAATTATAGGTAGTAAAATTTTAATTAGCAATTACATAATGTAAATTTCGATCTGAAGCCATTTTTAGTCATTTACCCTGGGGCATGGGTACAACTAAGGTGTTCATGCCAAGACTGAAAATTGAGTCATACACACGAGTTATGCCTTACTGGTCAACACGAGATATGCACATACAATTAGTGCCCCCCTAAAAAGCTTTACAGTTTTATAGACAAAGCATTGATTTATATTCTATCTATATATATATATATATATAGGGATCCCAGACGTCCCATAAAATACGTGATCGTCCCGTTGTGCAGAGAAAACTCTTCGGGACAGCTTTTTTGTCCTGTATTTTAGAGTTAAAGACTGAAAAACAAAATCGATGAGTTACAATTTTTATTCTTTTACTTATTTTTGAACCTGCACGCCAAGCTTCTCCCAAGCCGACTTATCTCCCATGACGATATCTCCCGCGTCCAACTCCGTGGTCAATGCTCTCATTATGTAGGCAAGCACAGCCATGGTAGATTGATATAGGGGGAGGGGAGGGCACGTGACCTCAACACCTGGTGGATGCAGCTCTGAAGTCCAAAGAAGATAGTGAAGTGAAGGACATGCTGAAATCCAAACATTTAGATGAAGTCTGTGTGGACCTCTTAAAAAAAATGCTGGAGAACTATCAAATTTAAAGAAAGAAGTGGAGTTCGTTATGTGTATCCCTGGAACAAATGCGTGTGTCGAAAGATTTTCTCGCATGAACTCACTGTGGACTGATGAGAAAAACAAATTGTCTGTAAAATAAATGCTTATTGTAAAATCATTCTTCAATGAGAATTGTGTAGCTCTTCAAGACCTGATTCTTAAAAACAAATTGTTAAGTGATATTCATTCTTCAGAAAAAATATTGCAAGAGTGAGCAAGACTGATTAAGAATATTGATTAATAAAGAATAGTTAGAATCATTTTTTAAGACTGGCATATGTGATGGATGCGCATACTAAACTTTCACCCTCAGTCATTTACCCTGGGGCATGGGTACATTTTTTTTTTCCAATGTATCTGGGATCCCTATATATACAGCATTTTTTTTTACATTGCTTTTAGCCTTTGCACCATTGTGCACTCTCCAGATGAACTGCACTTTCTTACATTATGCACACTAATTAGACATTACATCTTGACCACTTATGTAATAAAATTTAACATCCTTTCATTCTCAAAAATCATGGTCATCCTTTCATTCTCAAAAATCATGGTCTGGAGTTGGCATGACCAACTCCAGACCATGGAAAAGAGTCCTTGGTCTCCTGTAACAGCCAAACATCCTCAATCAAGTCTGGTGACAAAGCAACAATGGCATGGACCAATAAATTCTGCATTCCACAAATGTTTGATGCAATCTGGCAGCCAGGAGAGCACATAAAATGCTTGTACATGATACACAAACCATCCTTGCACATCTCAGATCCCATATTAATAAGTGATCATTTTTTGACTGTCAATCAGCGAGTCTTTCAGGCATTTTGAGTGGGTGTATTACTTTCAGTCCATTCCTGCTACACCTTCATTATAGTGCCCCTTGATCAGCCAATAATGCCTGTGATAGCAGAGTTGCAAATCTACCCTGCACAATGCAGGTCACATGTGTTCACTTCAACTGTCAAGCAGTGATTCCCCCCCCCCTCATTTCAGACATGGTCATTCAACAGCCAGGAATGCTTGTTGAAGTTGAGATGTTGGCACTTGCCTTCCTCTTCACTATCTCCATCATGGGCTTCATACCGTTGAAGCCCATTAAGGAGACAGTGAATAAATATATATATTCTATGCTTGCCAATGATACTGCTATGCACAGTGTCCACTTATAGGGAGGGATCAGTGATCAGCCCTATTAGTCTATGCAACATTCTGGTCACACTGCAAATGTTATGTACTAAAATGAGATCAATATAATTAAAATTTGTTTTGGGTTGTGTCCAATTCCTAACTACCCCCTCCCCCAACCCCCTTTTTTTTTCAAGGTACATGATATCTAATGAAGAGTTCATATGCTGGGGTAAAAAACGTTTAATACAAAATAATCAGCAACTCACTCACACAAGATAAAAGTACATACATATCACTTTAGCTTTCTCCTGCTTTCTTTGTAACTGAGTACATAACGCTGCGATACACTGAAGGCGGGAGAATATCCCTCAGGGTAAGAGGAATCCTCAAATAAAACTTGATATTCTTCTGTAGGCTTTGATGGGCGCACATGTACAGTGGCACGGTAGAAGCATGTGGTCTGTGGATAAAGGGCCAACACAAGAGTGTCTTTCTGGAACAGAGCATCAGGATTTCTTTCTGGGTTTGCCCTCCACAATGGCAAAGGTATGACACATCTTCTGCTCAGAACATGTTTCTCTTTCTGCTCCTCATCTATATCATCCACCTCGTACTTGTTTGTGTTGTGATTGTAATGGGTCACCTCAGCCAAAATCCAGTTTTCATCCCCATCCGATCCTTTGACTAATGCAGCTACCGTGTCACCAATCTATAATATTTAAAATAATGAATAAATACAAAGGATAAAAACTACGAAATAATGAAAGAAAAAGAAACAAGATACTGCCAATCCTTAAATGTGATAAGGACAAATAAACAAAAGTATCAAACCTGACACACTAAAAGGCATAGTTTTTAAAATGTACAGTCAGTAATTCTGTAACAAAATTACATGGTGTCATCTAGCAGAAAAATTGTCAGTTTTTAGAAATGCAAATATATTACACTGCTGCCTACAAATGGGAAGATAATTGTTCCACAAAATCAAAAGTATGGACAGTGATACTGACTGATGATTTTTCTTTTCCACCTGGATTCAACATTCAGAAGCTGAGATCAGAAAATCTAACAATTTTCTATTTATTCTATATACACTCATTGTCATAAAAATCTGTGCACCGAGAAGGAGTCTGATTGAAATTAGATTTTAGTAGTGAGATGGTACATACCAAGGACAGAAGCTATTACAATCACAACAGCAGGACGATTTCCCGCAGACATACGGTATACATTCCAGTCAGCATTAGTACTGTCAGACCGCCTCGTGCTGATACATGCGGTGATACGGTCTGGCATGAAGTCAAAGAGACACCTATGTTATCCTGGGACAGATTGACCCACACTTCTTGCAACTGACGCTCTAAATCACGAACACTGGGACATGGAGAAAGCTGGCATCCCATCTGGTTCCACACGTGCGAAGGCAGAGAGATCAGGCGATCTGGCAGGCCACGGAAGCATGACTTAGACGGTCCTGGAAAACCCAAGCCATGTGCGGATTGGTGTTATCTTGTTGGAAAATGGCTCTGGGCCACCTCTGCCAGAAAAGGCAGCACATGGGGCCACAGGATCTCCTGTATGTAGCGCTGGGCTGTCAATGTCCCTCTGATCACTGCGAGGGAAGACAGACTCATACGTGATGGCTCTGCAGACTACCACGCCTACAGTTTGGAACGTGTGCTACTGTACAGCGAGGTTGAGATTGTAGTGCTCACCTGCGATCCTCCACACTGACAGTGGTTGTCCGTTTCCATACAGAAGCAGGATTCGTTGCTGAACACTATACATTGCCAGTCCGTAGCATTCCATGTTGCTCGCTGCTGACACCACTGCAATTTGATGCCGATGACAGCCAGATGTTAATGGCAGAAAACAAAGGCCGTCGAGAATACAGATTCACCTCTGCCAGGAGTCTAAAAACGGTTCTGGCAGATTCACATTAGTCCCTTGTACAGCTGCCACATCTCTGGATATTGGACTAGGAAGTCATTGCATTTGTGCGTGCCACTCACGATCCCATGGTCCTCTCTGCTAGTGGTGTGTCTGGGTCGTCCACAGCCGCTCTGCAGTGTTTAGGTGCCTTCCCATGTTCACTGCTCCCAACATGATCCCACCATACTGTCAGACAGGCCCAAATGGCTGCTGATTCGGCATGCCAGCCATCCTGCTTTTCAAATCCCAATGATACGGCCTCATTCAAACTGTCAGTTGCCCTTACATCTACAGCGGCTCCTCGGCATGTATATAGCTCAGGGATCTCACCTGACTCTTACTGTGCACTTCGGCCTGAATGTGGAGTCCCTTGCATGGAGCCTTATCAGCCCCAAGGATTGCGATTGCAGCGCCAGTCATGGACGCGTGAAGGTAATCATTTGTAGGTCTGCCCTCCCCATAGCTATTTGCCAAATTTTGCGTTAAACACATGGGTTTTTTCTTGGTGCATGGATTTTTATGACAAGGAGTATGTATGTAAACTATTAAAAAAAAAAGGTTGCAGATAACTCCCTCTGAGGAAAGAAAACAGTTGACACAAATACTGAAGCAAAACAATCTAGCAAGAATATTTCACAATGCTGAAATATGCACCAAAACATTTAAAATTACTATTTCAGAAGCAGATATCAGAAACATGAAAATACTCATTTACATTGCCTCACAGAAGCATATGATTTCACAACCTGGCAGTAAATTATTGAATCAAGCAAGAAATTTGAGAAATTTTGACTATAATTCCAGCAGCCAAATTAATTTGTGACTTTTGGCAACACAGGTACTGGGTCAAACAAAAATATATTCTGGCTATCACAAAATTTTGTTTTAAGTATCACTTATTCTCATGGTCTGGTCTTATTCTCATTCCAGCAGCCAAATTAATTTGTGACTTTTGGCAACACAGGTACTGTGTCAAACAAAAATATATTCTGCAGGCTATCACAAAATTTTGTTTTAAGTATCAGTTATTCTCATGGTCTGCATTATGAATCCCACCCCCCCCCCCACCACAAAAAAAAAAAAAAAAAAAAGAATTGCAGATGTCATTTACAAAAACATCAGATATAGGTATGTGGACAAAATACCAGCTCATCCCATGGAAAATCAACAATGCTCACAACCTGACCTCTTGATTTCAAGGTTCATACTCTTCCAAGCAAAATAAATTCAAGCACTTTTCAAGGACTTTTTAAAACCAAATGATCTGTGTGATCTGTTGGTGAGTCAGAAGCCCCCTAGCAGAAAGTTCCTGGTCAGTCTGTGCCAGATTTTGTGCCACAAAGTTATCTGTGGGTGGTTACTGTGCAAGATAACTAAATGCGAAAAACAAAAATTGCACAGACATTTTTCTACTTAAAAACTGTCTTAACCTAGGTACTACAGCAATTGCAATGTTAATTAGGATCAAGAACATTCTGGTCCTCTATCTGGAATTTTGCCAATACTTTCAAGCTGAAACAAAGATTTATGTAATAAAATGATATTTAACAATAAAGTGCAGAGGCATCACTAGGAAAAAATTGTCATAACAGGAGAAATCTTTGCTCTGTTCTACTTCTGTTTTCAGAACATTTTTCTCCATTTCCCATCAAGTGCAAACATTTATGCAATTAAATGATGATTAAACAATAATACAGAAGCACAGTGGGTGGATGGGGCTATTAGAGGGAGAAGTTTTTGCTCAGTACAACTTTGGTTTTCAGAAAATTTTCCTCCATTTTCAATCTTAAATACAAACATTTATCTAATAAAATTATATTTAATGATCATATAAGGGCTGAGGGAATATCGCAAAAAAAAAATGAAAGATTACTGGGTTTTGTCAAACTTTCGTTTTCGGAAATTGTTGCATCCATTTTCAAACCAAAACACCAATATTTATGCAATAAAATGATATTTAACATCTCTTTAAGCATGGAGGGAATGTCGGGAGAAATCTTCACTCTGTTTAACTTCTGTTTTCGGAAATTTTGAAAGGCTGAAAACTTGCATCTATGATAGGGAATAGATGCAAGTTGGTTTTAATGGGGTTCTAGGGTTATTGCAAGATGGTTTTAATGGGGTTCTAGGGTTATTGCAAGATGGTTTTAATGGGGTTCTAGGGTTATTGTTTTTGTCTGCAGGACAAAAATCTGCGACGTAAGTCGCCCGTCACCGCGATTCTGCTACGAGGGTCAGAAGGAAGGTAGGTAGGTATTTTAGCTAGTTCAAACCATTAAACTTAGCTGGGACAAGCACACCATAATGGCCAGCAGGTGTATCTCATCACCTAATTGGGCTAGGTTGTAATTCATGTATTTTTATAGCATTTTATGTGTGCTTTTATATCATTAGCTGAAAATTAAATTGTGACCTATTCAAGGTCACAGAAATAACCTTTGGCCTTAAATTTTAAAACTAATTTAAAAATTCTGAAAAAATTGCATGGTATCTTTTAAGTTTTGTTTAGCAGTATGCCAACTTTCAAGTTAGGACCACAATGAGATAATTGTTCATAGAATATTAAAATGAAAGACACCTTCAATAAAAATGGCCTCAAAATGACAATGAAAGTGTTTTAGGGTTAAATAGCCAACTTGAATTGGGAAGATTCAGTCACACGTGAGATATCTCCATCATATGGTAAGTAGTAAACCTTTAATAGTTACACTAGTTAAGGTTTTTGCCACAGACAGAAGTAGGCATCTGTAGTTAATTTTTATGAGGTGATAATATGGCCTTCAAAATAAGCCATCGCACACCATTTTGTAAATATGGAAAATAACATTGCAAAAGTAAAACTGATGATTTACATAACTCAATTATCAACCCAAGAGCCTCCATTGGAAGTGCTTCTCAGCGTATGACAAATTTTCCCCTGGCTCATTCGACTTTATGATCACTTTTTATGGTAGGGCATGAAGCAAATGAGCCATTCTTCCCTGTGTTGTGTACACATGCTCTTGTTTAGGTTCAGGATTTCTCCCCTCCATTGACTTATTGTTTGCAGGGACCAGGCAGACAGGTGGCTGAGAGGGTTTTGTTTTGTGGTGAAATATGTTCTATCCAGTTCAGTTGAATAGGTTTGCGACAGGTTGCAGTAACCTTTGTACACTGTATGTGCATTTAGTTTTCACATAATGGATAGAACCTGCTGCAAATGTGTAAATCTATCAGATAGCTTTTGTTACATCTATGGACTGTTCACAGTGAAAAGACAGTATTGACAGTTTAGTGACAGTGTCAGTCTTTTAACAGATTTTAAACAAGTTTACTATTTTGAGTGCCATATGTTGGTGACCATGACAAAAACTGGGTTCCCACATATCCTGTGTAACAAGTTACTTAAATATGATTAAGTCGATGAATGGAGACAAACCATGGTGCATACCTTTCGCAGTTCCAACAATCTGGTATTAGTTGACTAGGCATGCAGAGGTTTTATTTTTGCTCACTAAAAATATAAGGATTTTCAAAGAAAACCATGTAAAGTAGAATATGCTCCTGTTTCGTCTGCAATATGTCCTATACCACAAGGACCTGAACTGCCTGTCCCCTAAGTCACCTTTGGATTTGATAGAATTCACCCTTCCAGAAGAATAAACAGGAGGAAAGACAACCATTGAAGTCGTTTGATCCATCCTCAATCCCAGACATGAGACATCGGTCTAATTCAGCAAAAAGAAAGTACACAACTTGGAGAACTTAATAATCACAGCAAACATCAAGCCGAACTTTTAGGGTCTAGGCTGCAACAGTGGAACTTATTGGCCTCAAGCACTAGAATTTCATTGCACAGAAAGAGGCACAAACAATTTTCAGGGTACTTTTACAATGCAGATACGTGTGTACAAATATTGGGGGATTAATGGCTGAACTTTGGTTTTGATCATCCCTTAGGAATGGAAGCTTTTCATAGCCTCCTCAAAAACAAGTCTGTGTTGCTGCACAATGGCAACACTAAACTGTCAATACCAGTAGCACATTCAGACATGAAAAAAACTTAGTATGTCACTGTTGCTAAGTGCAAGCTAATACAAGTACTGCTGGAAAGTGTGCTGTGATTTTGAGATCACCAGACACCAGGGTGGACTTGTGAAATATTGTTTTATCAGTTGCTCTACTGTTCCATAGACCAACACTATACTGTGAAAGACTGGCCTCAGAATTATGTCTCAGGGCAACACAAGTATGCTTCTTTGCTATACTGATATAAGATATTGCTTAACCCCTTACATATAAAGTTGTGTTTGAATGAAAAACTTTTTGAAGGCTCTGGACAAGAGTGGAGAAGGTTTCATATGTCAGGAGCCAATTCCCAAATGGTAAGCATACCTGCCAACTTTTAGAAACAGATCTGTAAAAAAGTCTACATGCAGTATTCAATGAAAAATTTAATCAATAATTGCAATTAAATTACTTATCTAGTACACTGATTAAATGTAGCAAACATCAATTAAAAGTAGACATGTTACAGAAATCAAGTATCAACTTTTTAATCATTGCTTTACTATAGAACATTTTTTGTGCCTCAATTTCTAAAATAATGAGAAAGATGACACTGAATTTTCAGTTTTAATGATCTGATCTTTTGAATCCTTTCTGATGCGAATAAAATTTCAGTCATTCAAAGTCAATGCAACCAGTTAGGAAGAAAGATCAGATTTCTACAATTTGTAAAACACCTAGAAATAGTAACAGCTACTTACAACAGCTGCTAAAAGGTATGTTACAAAAATTAAATGGTGTACAAAGAGCTTCTCATAGAAGGAAGGTATCTAAATCAAAATTATTTTCAAATCGTAAAGTTAAAAGAAAATATATAGAAGGAAACTTTTCTACACCTTCCAGTGAAAGAATTTTGCATAATGGAAAAGTTCAAAATAGGTGAAAACTATTCAAGAGGAAAGCTATAAAAGAAAAGTAACTTTTCAAATGCCTCCAGGAAGCAAAGACAGAGAAAAAGGTTTTGACCTTCAAGCTCTTAGCAGGGAATCTCTGCATTATTTAATGAGGATAATGCTCCACATTTCTATTTTGATGAAGAACATGTAGTAAAATTTCAGCTGCAGCAACAGAATTTTAAACAATGAAGTTCCTCAAATACTGACTTAGAGTGTTTCACGAAGTAAATGGCATCTGGTGTTGAAAGAACTTTAAATTGCACATTTAAAAGCAGAGATATTGAGAACCGATTAAACACTGGTTTCCTAGCAGAAAAATTGTGCATTACTTTGAAAAGAAAATAGTTTTCATAGCAGTACCCGACTGAAAAAGGATTTTTAATCTAGTTTTTAATTCTGCAGATACTGCAGTCAACAGAAACATGAACTTACACCTTCTAGTGGCAAACTTGTGCACTACGAAATTATATGAGACATTTCAGTGTGCAAACTCAAAGAATTTTTCAAATCCGACTTTTTTAGAAGCAGAGAGACAAAAATGATGTACGTCTAGCCCCCTGGCAGAAAAACTAAAAACTATGCATTATTTTAGGTATTCAGAAAAGGTTTTCTGAGGTAAGCATATCAGTCCCACGAAAGGATTTTTTCAATCTAGTTTTCAGCTCAGATTGTGTTGCAAATGCAACAGAAGCAAACACTTATGCCCCTGGTGTCCAAACTATTCCTTATCAATAAATTAAAAATTATACACAAAATTTCCCCATGAACTCTTTCCAATGCTGAAACAATTTTTAAAATCTGACATTTAGAAGCACAGATATCAGGAAAATTGCAATTTACCTTTATGCCCTAGCAGAAATCCTATGCATTGCTTGAAAATGCAACTGTGCCCAAAATATTTTTAGTTATGACATCGAAAGGAAGATAGGGTGGAAGAATGAATCCCACCCCTATTTCCTGACCTTTGACCATTTTTAATAGTTAGTCCCCAGGCTATCCCCAACATACTAATTTTGTTAAATCAAGTAGCCGTTTTTTTTTTAATTGGAGATTTAACGACCACCGTGAGCAACTCAATGGGCTATAAGCAGTCGCCCGTCCCTAATTTAGGGTCACTGGTTCCAGGGAAGGGAGAGAGCCAGTGCCGTAAGACAAACAACATCCATGCCTGACCGGGATTCGAACCCGGACCCCTTACGGACGAATGATCAGGGAGGCCAGCGCCTTAGACCACTGCGCCACCGGGGCGGCATAGCCATTTTTATGCAGATTATTGTGTGGACAACAGGCAAAGCTGAGAGCATGTACATTTCCTCAAACTATGGTTGAAAAGCATAGAAAACTTGCTAACGGCCCAGCAAAATAAATCCTCACTGGAGAAGCATTGGGTAGCTGGTGGTTAAGTGGTCTAAGAGCTAGCTTATGACCATTTCTCCAAGAAAGGGTCCAGGTTCGAAACAGGCATGGATGTTGTGTTTGTCTTACACTGCTGGCTCATTTTCCTGGAACCAGTGGCCCTGAATTAATGGCAGGCAACTGCTTATAGCCCACTGAGTTGCTTGCAGTCATTAAAGCTTCAGTCTAAAAAAAACAACAAAAAACATTAGGGTGAATGAACATTGGACTTAGACAAGCCCAAAGCTGGAGCAGTTAACTTTATGCACGGTGCAAGCTTTAGTTTTTAAAATTATGCAAAACCTAAAACATGTGGGGAAACTACATTTTTCTTGCATACACACACATGTAGCTGGAAAGAAGTTTATTCTTAATTCACATTGGCATTTTATTTTAAATTAAGTTAAATAAAAAAAAAAATTCTAATTGTGGGTGCAAAATCAGGAAAACTTTTTTGGAAGAAAAGCTAAATATGTAAAATGAACATTTTGCCTGTGAAACAAGTTTCATTTCCCTAAATTTTTATGAGTAAATCTTAAAACCTGGCAGGTTTGTGCAAGTGATGTGAAAGAGGTTATATTTGTTGGACTCAAAATCGGGAAACTTTTGAAAGATACGAATTAAGAAAAATTTAAATGCTCTGGAACTTGCTACCTGGAAGGCCTTTGAGTCAAAGTTTTTTGGCCAATAGAAAGGTTGACATGTATCAAGAGTTAATGAAAGGACTCTGCATGATGTCAGATGTCATTCAAAATACACTTCCTGTATTCCCAGAAAAAGTTCTGGTAACCCAGGGAGTAATTCTAAAGAGCTTTTCTGGAAATCCAAAAAGTTCCTAGATTCCAGAACTAAGTTTTGTAGGATGTCTTCCCAGAAAAATTAGGAGCTGTAAGAGACAAACAAGGTGAAATATTCCATTAAGACATTAACAGAATGGAACAATGCCAAGGAAGATAGGATCCAAACATCATGGGCCACTATTATTGCTGCACAAGAGAAAGAAAGCGTTGATCCAGTCTGTACAAAATTCTTGTCCTTCCATATGCTTATTTGTTGCTGGAATGTTTCATTAGTAATTTTATTTGTCCAGTTTTCTAACTTAATCCACAAATGTTTAATTTAAGTGAATATAAATTTCATAAAAAAAAAATATGGGTTTCGTGACGAGATGCGATTTTTTTTTTTAAACATGACATTGGTTGACATCTGTTTTGATTGTTTCTGATAATACTGCATTTGGTGCCCAAATTGTACATTTTAATATCTTCATACTTTATCAATGACTTATTTAAAAAAGTAGATACTCTTTCAGGAAGGTCCCCGTCACACAAAAAGTATTGCATATTAAGCACTTTCCATCAACATTTTTGTAATTAGCAGTGTTGATTTAGTAAAAAAACACCCAAAATAACCACGTAGCAGAAAAAAACTTTAGAATTAGTTTACTAGTGCTACTTTCCAAACTAAAAATATGAAAAAGAAAGTTTTTAGTTCTAGAAAAAAAAACTGATTTTTTCAGTTTCAAGAAATATTTGGTTGACAGATAACCCAATGCTTAGAAATCATGGAATCAGTATCATTCTTGTCCACAAGATTAATATAATTTTCCAGTAAATCTGATTCTGGGCAATATTGACATTTACTGAAGCAACATGCAAGAAATGAGGGATTGCATAACTTGCAATACAGTTTTTAAGTTAACATAAGGTTTACCTTCATCAATAAGTTAATTATACCATTTGACATCTTAAAAAAGTGACGAATTGTGATACAAATACAGTCGCAACTTGAAAGTAGGCATATTGCTAAGAAAACTGAGGATGCCTGTAATTTTTCCAGGATTTTAAAAGTTGTTTTTAAATATTCAAGGTCAAAGGTTATTTCTGTGACCTTTAAAAAGGTTAAGAATTTTTCATTTTTCAGCATGTGAATATAGAAGCTCAAAATGCTATAAAAAGACAAATTTCAACCTTCTAGCCAATAGGCAACTAGATACAATTACTCTTTAAGATTGGAGGTCACGATTTTGATTTAAGGTCATGTAATTTAAAACCTTATCAGTGGACAGAGCTAAAATGAAGGATTTATGCATAGGTCTATGTGCCTAGCAATCGCATCAAATTACAAGGAAATCAAGGTCAGGTTGAAAATTGTTATATCATTGGTTCATTTGACATAGTACTATCCTACCATAACCACATATTAACACCCTCCACACCATTCCACACACCAAACTGCATGAAGAAACAGTTTAATTCAGTTTCAACTATTTTTCCATCATACAAAAACATCTGGTTTCCCTGTTGACACTGGTTGTCCAGCCTAGTTTAAAATATAGTAAAGAATCACCTTCAAACAAACAAAAAGTCACTTTAGTGAACAGCCTTTGGATAACATTATACGGAACAAGTAAAACAGGAGTTGCAATTTGAAGCAACTTTGCAAAATTGTAGCAAAAAGCATTACGAATTTATTTCGGAGCCATTTCACTGCAGCTAAGTAGTGGACCATTCATGAACCAGGGCTTTAAAAGAGAGAAGGGCTGGTTCATCGCTTTGAAAAAGCGAATGCCAGCATGGTCCTCGGGGAAGAGGTTGGGGGACCATTTGTGAAGTCACCGTGTTGCATGGAGCTCTCCCTCCCGTGCTGCGGGGCTATCGTTGCTAGCAGTTTTCTAGCGTGTTATGTTTCATCGTACTACATTGTTTTATCGTTTGCAATATACGAGTATTTATTTGTGTATATACTGTAATACATAGATACGAATAGATCGCGCAAATGTTTAAGTGTGTATGTATCTATTGTATGCGTGTACATAAATAGTTTACCTAGTCAATCCGATTGGATTAAATTACTGTCTTCAGGTGGACATACCCTACCGTCCTGCTCATGGATGAATATGTAACAAAAATTTGAAAAACATTTTTATTCATTTCACGGCATCACTTTTCGAAAAGGAAAAGGTGTAATCCGCAAACTGGAAAACCATTACTTTTAAGTAAACAAAGATGCAATTCCCTTATTTTGTAGATTGTGAACGTTTACCAGAATTCGCTCCTTAAACAGAAATGCAGTACTAGTATCACAAAGAAAGGCCCAGCAGAAAACACAGAAATGGATACGTTCAAATACTGGGTAGAAAACCTTTACATGATGTTTAGCAAACAAAGGATGCTTCCCAAATCAAATGTAACTAAAAGTTTTTTACTTTTGGTTCAGAAGGAATTTACATGCAAAATATTTATATTTGTAAAATGGCACAATGTGTCCCGATCTGCATAATTAACCCTGAAGTAAACAAAGATATTCATACACATCACTAAGCTGTTCTCCGAGATTCAGAGGTTAGCTCCAAAAAGAAATACAAACTACCAGATATTTTTACTTACTGTTCAAAATATTGTAAACAAAATTTCTGGGGTATTGGGTTTAATTACGAGAATTTCAAATAATTTAACAATTAAAACATTAAAAATGATGTACTACAGTCTGATTTATCCATGTTTGACTTATTGTTTATTAGTATGGGGGCAAACTACTAAGACTAATTTATATAAATTACAATCATTACAAAATAGGATGGTCAGAATTTTAAATAATTTTAGGGGAATTAACTTGAATATGTGGCTACAGATAAATTCGTATGGATTTTTAGATATTGAGAAATTATGGAAATTTAGATTATAAGGATTCATGTATAAAAGAATAAAAGAGAATAGGTATCAACATTTAATTCAACTGAACACTGTAGGTTCACGACTATTAAACAAGAGATAGAAATGCATTTTTGTTACCAATGCCTAACACTTTAACCCAAAAAATATTTATTGATTACCAGGGATTGGTGTTATGGAATAACCTACCTTGTCAATTAACACATAATTATAATTATTTTCGAAAGCAACTAAAAAAATATTTGCTAACAAATTAAAGTATAACATTCTATGGTAAAATTTATTAATCAGACCAGATGAGTAAATTTTATATGTGCAGGATGTTTGACTTGACTACGTACTTTAGGGGAAGTGTGATTCGCTCAGGCTATATATACTGTATATAGCCTTTTACTCAATTTCCTGTTCTGTGGTTACCCTGAACATAAGTATGCACATTATATTATATATGTTGTTTTTCTTAATACTATATGTTATAAAATTAATTTTGAAATTTAACATAGTCAAATGTAACCCCATAACGAAATAAATGAAATTAAAGCTGTTTTTTTGTTAGTTCGAAGCTCCTAAAATATAAACTTAATTCAAAAATTGTGGTCTTAGAGCGAAAAAAAAATATTAGAGAATACAATTAGAAACGTTTTTGGAGAAATAAGATATATCTTCTACAATGTGATTAGAGAATTGTAGAAAAAAAAACTTAAATTCTATGATCAGCGCTTTAGAATGGCATAAATTTTCCCTATATATATATGTATTTAATAGGTGACACACAGAAAACAAGGCATAAGAGGAAAACAAGTATCATTTGTACAACTGCATTTTGAGTTTTGTTACTGGCAAAACAGTGTTTGGAAAATTTTTCCAATGCTGTGTTTTATAAATAATCAACTGTTAATTAGTCACTGAGCCTTTTTCGTAATACACAATGATTTGTTTATATGTCCAATACTGTAATGTAAAAAACATGTTTAAAGTTTAAATTATGTTTTTTTTTTTTTTTTTTTTGCTACAGTGATAGTTTAGTTCATTTTCATTCCCTTTACTGTAGTGCTTTACAATTATGTAGCTTTTCCTTGACTTTTAAACTGATTATTTCGGATTTCCCGTGGAGCAGTGGCTTCTGAGAACCTTACTACCGACCCGCTGCTGCAGCATGACTACGTCATCATCTCCAGCTCGCGTCTTCAGGGGAGCCGGCTCTAAGGACCAGCCCTTCTCTTTTATAGCCCTGTTCATGAACAATGTTCACAACGAGCGAATCTTCATCGCGAATGATTTACTCTCACCGCTGTGAATGATCATTCAATCTGCCATTCTCTGACACTCACTGAAGTCACAGCATATTAAACTTTCTTGCACCCCCACGAATTTGGAAATTCCCTATAACAAAAATTAATGTAGACAATACCATCGAGTGAACAATGAGCAGTCAGCTAAGAAATATGGTGAAACTTAAGAATGTCACTTGAATAGCATGTTTGCAAAGAGTGGAAAGTGGGTTTTAAATTCACTTCTTTTGGGCAGTTTGCCAGTTTATGCTTTGGTCCTGAATGCAACCAGAGGAGATTTGTAAATGGTGAAAGGGCTCCAAGCTCCTGCTCCTTTGGACAGCTGGCAATTTCCACTGTCCTCACAATCGTTGCAACAAATGATTTACTCAGCGAGTGTACAAGACAATCGGGAGTGGCATTTGAATGATCATTTTTGAATGACTTGTGAAAGATTAACTGCCAAGAAAGAATGATTAATACTATCACTAGTCTAAGGGGTTCAGTTTTTCAAATTTGTGCACCTGATTTTGTTCTTAACTTAAATCTTAATAGGGTAAAGGTTTAGCTTCTGCATACACTGGGTTGGTGAGAATGAAATGTCTGGCACGAACGAGCAGTGGAGACAGGCCCCCACCACAGTGGAATGGAACCACTCACAGGTGTTGTGGGTATTGAGTCAGAGTTACTATAAATAGATAGCATGTGTGTAAAGAACAAGGTTCAGGTGCGGTTTGTTTGGACATAACGTGGCTTGCAAAGGAAACGTGCAGACGCCAGATTTGAGAGTCATCTTCCTGTATGAAATTAAACTGGGCCATTCTACAGGAATTGCCGTTCAAAACATTAACAGAGCGTTTGGGGAGAATACAGCCAATGAGCGAACCATTTGACAATGGTTTGTGAAGTTTCGAAGCTGAGATAGGTACCTGCACAACAAAGCACGTGATCACTGACCTGTTGCTGTTTCTGACGACGTTCTGTTAAGTGTTTTTGAAGCAGAACCCCCAAAAAACATGTCGTGAGGCAGTGACGAGAGGTAGGTGTCCACCACATGACAGTTGTTCAGTGTCTGGCTGCACTGGGTAAGGTCAAAGCTGGACATGCGGCTGCCAATTGAGTTGACAACTGCCAACAAGACTAGGTATTTGGAAGTCTGCACATCACTGCTTGCCAGAAATAAACAGGAACCTCTACTGCATCAAATTGTCACAAGTGGATCCTTCATGCTAATCATCTGCACAATGGTCAAGCATGGCACAGCTTGCTGGACAGCATCCTAAGCCACCCATACACAACAAAAAAAATGATGCTCCTTGTCTGGTGGTCCACAGCCGGGATTATTTAACGGAATTCCTTGGCAAGAGGCAAACCATCACTGCAGAATGTTATTGTGCTGAATTACACGACATGCACCAAAAATTGCTGCAGAAACAACTGGCTTTGGTCAACAGACATGGTGTTCTGCTCCAGGACAATGCTAGCCCTCATGTCGCACCACAAACAAAGCCGACACTAAGTGCTTTGGGCTATGCAGCACTGCCTCATCCTACCTATTCCCCGGACTTTTTGCCGACAGACTAACATCTCGTCCCCTGGATCACTTCCTGTCCAGGAAACAGTTCACGACAGACTAGGTTCAACATGCAGTTGACGACTTCTTCGGGTCCCAGCCACAAGACTTTTCGTTCTGGGATCGTGGCTTTGCTGGACAGATGGCAACTACGTGTCGATGCCGTGGGGAATTATTTTGCCTAGGTAAGTTGTCCTACTTTTCCGTTCTTGCCATCCATGGGTGCTAATCCATTCAGACATTTCATTCGCACCGACCCAATAAAATTCCCAGAGTTTTGCAAAAATTGTAGTTTTTATGGATGTCCAACAGTCTTTTACTGGGCTGTTAGACTTGGTGTATTTTCGAACGATACACAGGCTCATCTTTGGGATATCTAGGTAGGTGTTGCTGCTCAGGCTGTAATGATCAATATTTGTAGCTAATGACTGCTGAAAAAGGATGGTGCAAATAAATACAACAAAATCCGGGCATTACAATCGGCAACATACCTGCCAACATTGGTAAGAACCTTGTCAGTAGTAACTATTGGATTATTGGAAAAGTAGTGACTTATTTTGGCACCTGATGGCGGTTGGGTGGTTTTGGAAGTACTAGAGGCACGTGCAGTATCGCTATGGCATTCGACAGGTGCCAGTTCTAGCTGCAGTCTAAAAGGAATAGTGATTTGGTTGATTTGCGGAGATTTGACATCAAGTTGAAGCTGGAAGACCAAACTGCATTTTCGCCATATTTTACTGTTTTACTTCCGTAAAGGGAAGAACGCATGTCAAGCTTGTGAAAAGCTGCGTAAAGTGTACGGTGATAATGCTCTACAAGAACGTCAGTGCCAGCAGAGCGGTGGTTCGCAAAATTCCGTGCTGGTGATTTTGACTTCAATGATGCTCCTCCGTCGGGTAGGCCAACCGAGGTTGATGACGACCAAATCAAGGCATTGATAGTCAAACCCATGTTACACCACGAGAGATTGCAGATACATTGCACATCCATCATTCAAGCGTTCACGACCACCTGAAGAAGCTGGGATACGTAAGCAAGCTCGATGTGTGGGTTCCTCATGAACTCAAAGAAGCTTAATTGACGGTACGTATAAACATCTGCGATATGCTCATTAAACGTGAGGAAAACGATCCTTTTTTGAAGTGACTGATAACGAAAAGTGGATTGTGTACAATGTGCTGTGCAAACTGTCTTTGTCCCGACGTGCTGCTTTGCCTCAAACGACATCCAAAGCAGACATTCATCAGCGGAAGATTCAGGTCTCAGTGTGGTGAGATTTTAAAAAGGTGTCCTGTTTATCGATCTACCACAGAACCAAACAATCAATTCGAATGTGTACTGTCGGCGATTGGACAGTTTACACGAATCCATCATCCAGAAACGTCCAGAGCTTGTTCATCGTAAAGGTGTTGTGTTCCATCACGACAACGCAAGACCACACACAAGTTTGATCACCCGCCAAAAATTATTGGAGCTTGGGTGGCATGTGTTGCCACACCCAGCACACTCTCCTGACCTTGCGCCGTCAGACTTCCACTTGTTTCGCTCTCTTCAACAGTCCTTGCGTGGTATAACGTTCAATTCAGATGAGGCTGTAAATCAGCACCTTGTACAGTTTTTCGCCACGAAAAACAGGTCCTACGAACGAGGCATTCTGCAGCTCACTGAAAGATGGCAAAAGGTTATCGAACAAAGCGGGCATTATATCATTGATTCGATCTTTATTCTTTATTAATAAATGACCTTTGCAAAACATGGCGAAAATAAATAGTGACTTTTCCGACAACCCAGTAGTTTTACTGCACTGCACAAACTTTCTTACAAAACAATTCATCTCTTTGTGAATACTATAATCAATGTGGATACTGTAATCTAGAAAATGTGAATTATATTTACCTTAGCTACATAATTAGGTTCTGCAGATACTGCCCCACAAAGTGGAGGTGGATTAACACGTTTCCTTCCAACCCATAATGGGAGTGTTGCACCGCTCTGTTTAAGCCTCTTCATGAGTTCACCTCTACGAAGTGGTTCTTTAGGGCACTCTGCAACACAATAGAAAAATAAAATTCTAAACACTGTTGTAATAGTCACAAATTTAGAGTAAAAATGTTCACTTTCAATTACTTATTCAGGGTTCCCACTCAAAAGTAATAAAAGAATTCCCTGACTTTTCCAGGTTCTCCATGTGGTTTTTAAAGTTTTCCAGAGTGGCATGTTGCAAAGAATTGTTACATTTCATTCCATTCATTTTTCTCACCAAAGCACACACTTGTAAATTCTTTACGTAATTTGTCTTTATAAAATTGCCTGGTTTTCATTAATAACTATGCACATTATTTTCTGTACCAAACTTCTGTGAACTTTTGTGAATACTAACCCACACTGAATTTGTAAATACATTCCCATAGAAACAGGTCATATGTAAGAAAAATCTGTCAGTTGAATAGTTTGTTTTTCTATAACACAATGCAGCTAAGCTTAATGATGGAATGGCTCTGTTCAAAGAAATATGTTTCAAGAGAACCAACAGACAAAGGACTTTGATCCATCATTTGGTTGGTTCTCTTGTGAAGTGTTTCTTCAAGCAGGAGCCATTGTGCCTAATTGTTCCATGTTATAAAAACTTCCTGCAGAAATTGAACAAAAGCTTAATAACTGGCAATATAAAAAATTCAATTTTGCATCTTTTTTTAGAAAATAAAGGAAATACTTAATATAAATGAAAGTATGATCTACCAAATTCTAGGCAGGCAGTAATTGCAAGCAAAAGTTAGAAATCTTGAAAAAATAAGTTTTTTTTTTGGCAAAAAAAAGTATTCATTGACTTTTACAAAAAAAGGTCATTTTTCTTGTTTTCCCTGACTTTTATAAAAAAACGACAATTTTCCCTGTTTTCCAGGTTGAGTGGGAACTCTTATTTAACTCCTACTGTAAAAAAATAAAAGTGAAAAATAAACATGTTTTACATACTTTCCCCAGTGACAAACTTATGCACACTTCGTGTGTAGTTATAAACTGCACGAAAAGTGGATTCCTTTACGTTTGTAAAGAAACCTGTTTAATGAACAAAGTACTCACCCTCAAGGAGATGCAAAAACTAGCACCAAGCAAAAGATCAATTGAAGATTAGCATATGAATTCTAGGTGTTAGAAATATCTAACTCATGAACAGCATTATGGAATAAATTCAATATAAGCACAAACTATTTATCAGTAATATTTCATTACACTTTCTCACGTTAACAAATAGTCATGTGGAAAATTTAAATGTGATGTTTACGACTGCTGAGGCTTAATTGTTTGGAACCATATGCTGTACAGGAGAAGTATCCATTACCAAAAATGCGTTATTTTAGGCTTAAAATGAAGGTGAATGCTTACCTTTCAATACTGAGCTAATGCTATACACGTATGCAACAGTATGGTTCTAGATACCCTGTTGGATAACCAATGCTATGAAGTATTGAAAGGTAAGCATTCACCTTCATTTTAAGCCTAAAATAATGCATGTTTGTTAATTGATACTTCTGTACAGCGTATGGTTCCCAACAATCAGGCCTCAGCAGTTGCAGAGAATCTAAATGTGGCGTTTACACGACTGTATTTGTTAACTTGAGAAACAAAAGTAACTAAATATTTGATAAATAGTTAGTTCTTACATTCAGCTGAAGATGGTTCAAGGGTGGACCAACATTCCACAATATCTTTGTCGTGCCCACATCAAATTGGTGCCTAGGCAAATCGCCAACATATATGATGCAAAAGGACCCATGCAATGGCAATTCTACAAGAGAGCTCAGTGCACATAATTTAGTCTCAGTTTTGTTGGTTTACAACAAAAATCAGTAGAAACACTAAGTGGCATCTTGATACATGTGCCTGAAAGCATTACTCTTCCTAAAACTCAGTGGAAATAAGCTTATGTGCACCAAGCTCACCACATTGTGGGGTCCTCTTTTTGCATCATACACATTGGCAACTTACCTATGTATTAATCAGATGTAGGCGTGACAAAGGTCTTGTGTAATGTTGGTGGAACCCTTCTTTGGAGAATCATCGTCAGCTGATCTTTTGCTTGGGGCATGCGTTTTCACACCTCCTTGAGGATATGCCACAAGTCATCGATTGGGTTCAAATCAGACGAATTTGAGCCCAGTCCAGGACTGGACTTGAACCCCATTTCGGCAAAGCCAAGCACTGGTAGAGCATGCAGTATGTGGCTTTGAGAGATCTTGCTGGAAGAGATTGAATCTCCCTGCAGATGAATGTGGGCCATGGAAGGCAGGAAATGCTGTTGCATTATTGCCTGGCAGAGTTGTGGATTGACAGTCCCATCATACGGAACCAAACTTCCAATGCCAGAATACCCCAAACACCCCACACTTGCAGCCCTGAAAACTTCACTTCATGCAGTTTTGGAAATTTGCTCAGCAGATTACTCTCCATCTGATATTCCCGTATCTGGCAAACTTATTTAAACACAACCCCGAGCAACCTGCCACATCGCTGATCTACACTGCTGGCCACCCAAAATGCAACACCAATAAGGAAGCATCCAATTGGCCTGAAATTCGCAGCATGCGTCACCCGCGAGAGGACATGCGAACAATTAGCATTGCAGGGCATATGTAAATCATGTGCGCCCGGCACGCCACCGAGAAGCACTATAAGAAGGGCGCACAGAAGGCGGGGTGTAAGTAGTGGAATAGTGTTGTGCTGCCGGACCTGTACGTGGGAAACTTCCTGATGCCTCGTCGCAGAATACGGCAGTCATTACAGCACGTTTCGGAGTTCGACAGAGAACGAATAGTGGCTTATCGCGACAGCGGTTTATCATACAGAGACATCGGCGCCCGTGTGGGACGACATCCAGCCACAATGAGGCGAGTATGGATTCTGTGGGTGCAGGAGGAACTGACTGACGCGAGCGATTGCTGCAGCCGCGGCACACCACTGAACGAGAGGACCTGCAAGAGCGGGGACTTGTCGCACGGCGGCCATTGCTCTGATAACCATTGACGTTACACCACCAGCGAGTGCGGCGGCAGTGGGCCGTTGAACATCGCACCTGGACTACAGAATGGCATGACATTGTCTTCGACAAATCCCGCCTCTGCCGACACTGCGGCAGAAGACTGACTCCTGCATTATGCATCACCATACCGGTCAGTCACCTGGCCTTATAGTTTGGGGCACAATTGGATATGACACCTGCACCCCTCTGGTATGCATTGCCGGTACACTCAATAGCCACCGCTACATCTGCAACGTTTTGGAGCCTGTAGTCCAGCGGCCAAGTTTCAACAGGACAATGCGCGCCCGCACGTGGCACGCGTCGTGCAACATTTATTCACCGCCTACCGGGTGTCACTGCTGCCGTGGCCCACCTGTTCTCCCAATGTCGTCCATCGAACACTTCTGGTCGCTGATTCGCAACAGAGTGGCCCGGCAAGCACCACCCGTGGCTATGCCTGATGAACTGTGGAAACTTGTGGAAGCAGCCTGGACCAACATACCCCAAGCTCACATCCAAAGAATCTTTCGTTCGATGCCACAGCGTGTAGTGGCAGTTATTGCCAGCCATGGGGGGCCACACGAACTATTGATGTCTGCTTGTCCCGCAAGTCGCACGGGTCTGCAAGCTCAATCGTTTCATCTTTGTATCTGTTTGTTATGTGTCCAGTAAATCTGGCTTTGCTATCTCATGTCCTTGGTGTTGCATTTTGGGTGGCCAACAGTGTATTTTGTTCCTGAATAACATTCTGGAAGACTTGTACTTGCAAGTCCCAACCTATGTCTGGCAAAAAAAAATTTTGAGTTTTGAACACCAACACTGTACCAAATTTTATACTGCCCTTTGTTTGCATATTGTCAACTGTGCAAGACACAGTAACAAAAATGTGCATGCCCAGCTGAGCAATGTTTGGCTAGTGCTGGGTGCAAGCAAATTTATTGCCTCAGAGTTTTGGGAAGAGCATTGCAGGCATATGCCAAGAGTGTTTTAGATTTTTTGTTGCAGACTTTGCTCATTACACAGGTCCACTTTTCTTAACATTTAACCAGGGCTTGGCAAATATGCTCCAGATCTGGGAGCCAGCTTTCAAAATGTAGGAGCCCAGTGAACCTAAGTCAAATTTCAAAGAATAACACGAACTTAATTTTGTGTTTATGCTGGAAGAAAAAGTACATTTGTGGTCAGTTTCTCTTTTTACCAAAACCACTGAGAAATAAAGTTCCAATTTACTCAATTTTCTTTTCCCATTCTTCCAGTTGTTGCTCTCAAAAGTTAAGATTTTTTGATAGATTTTATTAAAACAAATTGTGGAAGTCAGATTTTGCACATATTAATTTAAAGTACAGTATTTTCTTTTGTATAATCTGCAGACTATAGAATTCAGGGGAAAAAACCTTCCTAAGATTTGTGGCAGCACATAACTCAGGTAGTGAAATAAAAAAAAAAAAAACTCCCACTCAATCTGCTGCGGCTTATAATTCGTAGATCATACAATTTGGGAAAAAACTTTTCCTTCGTATAGTCCTCAGCAGAGGCCATAGACTGAAATTCAGAAAAAGTGATCGTTTTATAATCTGCACCAGTCATGTTCATCTTGAACCATAATTTCAGACAGAAAAGCTGCGATTCTTTGGAGGACTGACCCAGAAGTCCACAGAAGTAAGAAAAGATCCTTATTAAAAAAGCAACGATTCTTATTAAAAAAGCAACTTATTTTTAAATACACTGATGTTCAAAATTAAGAGAATTTGCACATTTTGTCGAATTTCTGAAAAACTAATGGACATATTTTTAATGAAATTTGGTAGGGATACACAGTTATACAAGAGAAAAAATTATACCATACAACAGTCATGGTGCGCACTCATGATAGTAAGGCTCATCAGCGCAGGAATGTCCAAAATCCATGTTGCAAGATCGAACATAAAATGACTAATATGGGGTATGGTCCCCTCTCAGTCATACAGCTCTCGCAGCGCGACGTCATACTGGAAACTAGGCAGTTTACTAGTACCTGAGGCAGTCTGTCCCACTCCTGCAGCAACACAGTTTTCAGCTCCTGGATGGTTCTCAGAGGAGGATGGCAAACTGCAATTGCCCTCCAAAGAGAGTCACAGACATGTTAGATAGGGTTTAGGTCTGGCGATCTGGCTGGCCAATTCATCCGGCGAATATAGTCACTTTCAAGGTAATCGTCGACCAAGTGAGCCCTACGTGGACAAATGTTGTCGTCCATAAAAAGGAACAGAGGGCCAACTGCACCCCAGAAAAGTCGAACACAGGGCTGCAAGATCTCATCCCAATACCTCTCATCAGTCTGGGAGTCTCTGTCAAACACATGGAGAGGTGTGCAGCCATCCAACATGATGCCTGCCCAGACCATGACACCTCTGCTGCAATAGAGTTCCTTTTCTCGGATGTTGGAGGAAAGACATCAGGTAAAAGGTTCTCTACAGATGAACGTACGTCCAGATGACCACCAGGTTCTATCCAGATGAAGGTATCAGTGTCCAGGCTGAATTGTGACTCTTCTGAAGAGAACGTTACCCAACTGAAGTCTGGTCCAAGGCTAATGTCTGCACCATGCTATACGTGCTCTGTTTGCTGAAGTGAGCGGGACGCAACCAGCAGATCCTGGCAAAAAGCCCTCTCCAATGAAGCCTTCGGGAAATAGTAACCCTTGAAATTCTGGTTCCAGTAGCGGCATGCAGCTCATGAAATAGCTGTAACAGTCCTGTGGCACCTCGCTGAAAGTGCCAAATAATGATCTTCTTTGACCGCCGTGGCTCTTTGACAACCTTGCCCAGGCCTTCTCAATATGGATCCGGTGTCCTTAAACTGTTTACACAAATTGCAGACAACACTGGGCGTTACATTGAGCTCTTAGCAACCTGCACTTGCAATTGCCCTGTCTCCAATCTACCGACGGTTCTCCACCTCATTCCATCATCAATACGTTCGTGGCAACTCATTTTATGCGATTGCTTATGAAATTGAACCAACTCCTGCAAGAAACACAACGCATGTTGCCGAGGAGTACAAGCGAACTAAATGCGCAAAAATCCATATGTGCTTTTCACGCCCTCTGCTGTAACAGCTCTGCCCACAGGCAGGTGTACACTTACGTATTCGACACTGCACATTTGCATTCTTATTTGGCGGCATATTAGTACCTTTGGTTCTGTACTTTTTGTGAAAATCAACAAAATGTACAAATTCTCTTAATTTTGAACACCAGTGTACTTGTGTTATTTTTAAACAAAGAACTAAAATCTCTGGCTTTTGCATTACCGTAGTTCACGAGTTAAGACCTAAAATATCCATAGAAATTACTATCCATAGCAATTCTCTTCTGAATGTTTCAAATGAATAAGCAAAGTAAATCCATAAATAAAACTTACCACAGAAAAACTAATGAATGCTATTCTCCAAATGATTACGTGCCACAGATTAGCTCTGCGGGCTTCTCGCAGCACATAGGGTTCCCTCCATGAGTGCAAATAGTACCACAGTTATGTCATTTTCTTTTGGAATCCTTAAAAAAAAAAATATTCTTTCAATCTCTTTGCCACCCTTTATCTCTTATTGCTTTACGTTTATGTTACCGCAATGTTGGTACTTTTCAATAACACCACTTCTCCCAACAATTACCACATTTTTTCAAATGCTGCAGAAACATTTTTCCATTACCGGTATGTTATCAGGTGAACCAAAATTATAACTTAATAGATAATCTGCGGATTATAAGACAAATTAGGGTATTTACTGCGAATTACGAAATCTGTAGTAAAAAAAATTGGGAGCCAGAATCTGGTTTCTAGGCGCCTGGGTGACATACCTGGGATTTGTACAGCACTGTTCATAACAACCATGCATATTTATTGCCATAGAGAGGTACATATTTGCACACTAGGTTAATGGCAAAAGAACATGCTGTTCAAAAATATGTGGATGCTAGGTGGATACACGAGATTTCCAATGATAATGACCTTTCCCATTATTTATATCTTAGCTTGATACATCCAGAAACATAACATGCTTTCAAAATTTTAAATAAAGGAGTAGAAAACAAACTTCCAGTTCAATAATTTCTTTAAATCTTAACTGAAAGAATGTTAAAATATTAGATTAGGGTTAACTTATCTTGTGGTTATCATTCCATACCTTGATAATCCACAAATTCTGAAGATCTCCAAGATTCTACCAGTAAAATGGCAGTCTAAATGTTATTGAGATATGCATTTAGTTATTAGTTACAAGAGCATCTGATATGAAATCCTGCTTTTTACTGGAGCACATACATTTGAGTACAACAATGTGAAAGAGGAAGGGTTAGGTTTTCCTTAAAAATCTTATTTACTAATATGAATATTTTATAAAGATCAGGATGCCGTGCTGGAGTGCTCAGAGTCTAACTTACAACTGATCCAACTTAGTACTCCAGTTTTAGAGAGACTAACTTAGTAATTTAGTTTTAATGCAACATGCACAGGAAATTAAATGGCATTCTTAAATATATTTTATTCTTCTAAATTTTTGTTTCACATGTTAAATTTGTAGGTTCTGACCATGGAAGGCAGTATTTTAGGCGGTAGTATCATTTATAATAATGAGGAATATGAACTTGCCTTTGTTCCACATGAATGAACTAAGTGCTGATTGTTTGCTCTTCCCTTAAAAATCTTATTTGACAATATTGGCAGAAAACCAAAATGAAGTGGAAAACCTTTAAAATTGAATTAAAAAGTGAATAAAAGTAGAGCACAATCTGAATAAAATCTTAATGAGATTACGATAAAAATGAATAAAATTGCCAAGATTAATTGTTAAACTTCCAATATGCTTTCGTTGTTCACACACACCTTCCCAGTCTAGTTTTAACTGCAGAAGTCAGTCTTTATCAACAGACATCACTGACCACTGATGAAGACAGACTTCAATTGAAACTCATCTGAAAAGACTGGGAAGGTGTGTGAACAATGAAAGCATATCAGAAGTTCAACAATTTATCTTGGCCATTTTATTATCATAATCTCATTCAGATTTTATTCAGATTGTGTTCTAGTTTTCAGAATAAAAAAACAACTTTAAAATTAAATTACTTCCTTTTGGTTTTCTATCAATATCAAATAAGGGAAATTTATTCATCTGGTTTAGACCAATATCTTCGAACAAGAGATCAAAATAAGAGATTTTTTTTTTAAGGGAACATCAAACAACCAGCATGAAGTTCATGTGGAACAAAGGAGAGTCCACATTATAAATAACACTACTCCCTAAAATACTGCCTTTCATGGTCAGAACCCAAGAATTTTACGTGTGAAACAGAAAAATTTAGAATGAAGTATATTCAAGAATGTTACTAATAATTTACAACTTAGTCCAGCAGCAGGCTTACTTTAAGCTACATCAATATGCTGGAACAAAAACGCATTTGTCTTTACAAAGATGGGATGCAGAATTTCTACAGGGTGTCTCATAAAATACAGCCTGATAGTAAGAACAAGAAACATCAATCAGTATTGTAATGTAAGAAACAATTAGTTAAGTACACAACATAAGTGTATGAAAGTATGCATACATACACAAAATGTCACAGTAAGTGTTGGAAGTGGCCATCTGCCTGAATAAGGCATTCACCTTTTCACAGTGCTTCTTGCTAATTTGTTCAAAGTCTCTGGATGGATATGTCACAGTATGTTCAACATTGATCTTCAGTTGCATCAGGGCTTGTGGTTTGTTTTTATAAAAAGACTTGTGTGTGATCCCCAGACAAAAAAAATCTGGCAGTAAAGTCAGGAGATCTGGGCTACCATAAGCCACGGCCAGTTAAATGATCACTGAAACATTCCTTCAAGTGGTGGTTGTGTTGGCAAAGTGCGATGTTGCACCATCATGCTGCATCCAGCACTTTCAGTTCATTTCCAAGAGTGCAATGAATTGCATCAACAGATACTGGGGTATTGTTTTGCATTAATGGTGTCCTCAAAAAAGAAAAGACCAACGATTCTTTTACGAGACAATGAGCACCAATCTTCTGCAGGTGCAGTGGCATTTCATGATAGATGTGGGGATTTTCGGCATTCCAAATTCTGCTGTTTTGGCTATTAAAAGTAGCCGTTCAAATGAAGCCCTGCCTCTTCTGTGAAAAATAAGTTCAGTACATGAATGGCTGCAAGTTTAACAGTTTCATGGCTCGATGAATGGAAGATCTAGGCACACAAATTTCAGCTGATAAGTTCTGTATTGACTTTCTCAGATATTGCACACGGTTCCTGCACTCATGGTTCTTTTGTGTTCATTGTCATTCATGGAACCTGTCTGAATTTAGTCACCACCCTAAATATGAGTTATTCAGAATTGTTCTCTTCAGGTAACTACTTTACTTAGTAAAGCATACAGAGGCAATTGCAAGCCAAAGTTCGAAACTTAAGATTTCATGGTGGGTGGTTACACTATTACCAAGCTATTATATAGTTGTGCTTAATTTTATAACTCAAAATTAAAAAAAAAACTTAAGTTTAAAAATTTATATTAGAAAATTTCATTTGTTATCTAGGTCTTTACTTGATGACCAATGGGTACACATTTTACTCTAGAAAATGATCTAGGATTTTACAAGTTGACAGTCATTAGTGCTTTATTTTTCAGAACTACTTACATTAGCTGCTAAAAGTAATGCTACATTTTTAAAAATCTGGTCTTCCATGAAGCACTCTGCTCTCCAACAGAAAAGGCTTCACTAATTCTCAACTTATGTACAAAACTAGCGTGTTTTCCTCCTGCGAGAGGAAAACTGAATACACATTGGTTAAAATCTCAGCCTCGTGATCTAACTTCTTTACCCGCTAATAATGCAAGAGAAAATCTTGACTAATCACTTTACACATTTACTATACAGTCTACATGTGTTGACACAATTTAAAAAGCTGTAAAAAGGTGTGGGGGAGAGGGGGGCATATGTTTTAAACAATATACAGCGTTGTTTACCTGAGAATGCAAAATGTATGTAGCCAGAAACGTGGGGAACTTTCGGTTTGACTGAGCACCCCCCCCAAACTGCATAACACAGAAAAAGACTGGCAGAATCTGATGACACAAAAACAAGAACAAAAATACAGTTCTTTCTCTTAAACCAATTGAAACAGCATGCCAAAAAAAGTGACAATAGAAAATTTAACACTTTCAATGGCATCAGATCACAACACAAATGGGAAAGTGGAGGAAAATACTAGAAAAGTAGGAAGTATTTCAAACTCAGGAACAAGAGAAAAGCACTGTAGAACTTGTTTTCTTTGTGATCCAGACACATACTAAGACCTGGCCTAATGCCACCCTAAGAAAGTGAAATGAGCAAAAATGGTCACCATAGGTAGAGTAAATCAATATTTTTCTGTATTCCCCAAAGAGAAGAGAGCAGTGAAAGTTTTTAATCAAGCTACAAGAAGATAAACATGTATATTTGACATCTGTGTGCAATGTGTCCAGCAGAAGAGAACAGTGCTAAGACAGATAAAAGGGTTAAATGACATGAAGCCTTCCTCAAACACTTTAAGGGCATAATGAAAAGGAAAGCAGAAATCCATGTAACATTAATTGACAAATACATTCAAATATTGCTAAAGAAATCAAAGCTAAAGTTAAGGTAAAAAGGAAGTAATAAAATTGTGATACTGGAATGTTCTGGTAGCTCAGTGGCACAGCCAGAGGGGGGGGTTGAACTCCTCCCTTGAGAGGAGACAGTACAAATTTAAAGCGATATATACGTGTATACGAGGCTTTCACCAATGAACCAAGCCCATGGATCCCCTCCCTCAAGAAATTTCTGGCTACGCCACTGTGGTAGCTACTAATACCTTTGTCAGCCATGGAATGAATGAAGCACCGTAAGGTGCTAACACATGGTGAATCAAACGTTGTCTAATTTTAAAATATTTCCAAATACGGTAAAACCTGTTGGGCACTGAACCTGCACGAGACAAACCCACCCAAAATGGAACATTTTTTAAGTCTCAAAATGAGAGAGATAGAAAATTATGTACTTTTTAACTTGTGCAAAACAGAACTTGCCTAACCCAGAAATGGCAAGAGAGTAAATGAACCCTGTAGCAACAGAAAGGTGTTCCCATGCCATCAACTATTTTAACTGTAAACAAAATATTACACAGTACAGTAATGAATTCATACAGAACAAACCTGCTTGAGGTTTAAAATAAAATTAGAGAAACTGATTTTGGTTTGTTTACACAAACAGCAGCACATCTGCTAGGCCTCTCTCCCCCTCTCACCACACACGACTAAGGATTAATTTAATCCCAAATGCGATATAGCATATGGTGAAATATTACATGGCTATTGACATTAAGGTAAAACTGCTATTGAGAGCATTAACAAAACTGTTCTTCATGTATATTCTTTTATATGTATGCAAGGTGGAGCAGTTAAGTCCAAATAATGACAAATTATATATATAGAACAAATGTTAATGGTAAAAACACCTAACTCACAGCAATTTAGGCTTTTTTTTTTCCTTACTTCAAATTACTCTTAATAGCAGTTGTACCTTAGTGTGACTAAGGTTTAGGTCTGTGAAAAGCAATACTCTTTGTCAGATGCAAAGTCCAAAGTCTTAGCAGTTTACTTTTGTACGATTTCAACTAGACACTCAGATGTTAATTCTCTGACATACCAAATATGTTACTAGTCTTAGCACATTCTTTGCTTGTTGTGAGTTGTGTTAATTTGTTTGTCTCTTGCCATGGCATCAAAGAAGAATGATTTAGATACAAAAGTTACTGAAATGTATGCAAAAGAAAGTATCAAACATGTGGCAGAGAAGTTAAGTGCCAAGAAAACAAGTTTAGGAAATTTTAAGGTCAAACGTAGAGCAGTGACGTAAAGGTAGCAGCTCAGTAACAACATTGCAACCAAGCCTTGCAATGAAAATCTTGAGGTAATTTAGAGACATGAAATCTAAGAAAAAAAAATAGCAGTGAGGGTGATGAAACAGAGGTGGTAAATACAGAAACCACATCTAAGAAAAACATACCAAGCACTACAAAATCAAATGCATTTCTCTGAGGAGACTGATTGAGCATCTTGTTACTGTACAGTAATTAATGTTTATCTAAAAATAGAAGTTTTATTGTAAGTTTATTAAGCTACCAACAATATATTTGCTTAAGTAACCACAATTATGGAGAATCTGTTATTAGCATGACAAACTCAAATGTCTACATTTCAATGGCTTCCACAGATGCACCTGTCTAAAACAGAAAATATCTAGTCCCTTGGATTCCATCAGACAGGTTTCACTAATAGGAATTTGATGAGGCGAGTCTGTATTAACAGATGTTAGTATTGCAAAAGTATAGGAATTTCTTTCCCTAACATTTTCTATTAATGACCAGAGCAAAGCATTTTTGTGTTTCTCAAATCAAGAATGCAGAAATATCCCTGCTGGTATTCATAAGCAGCTACCTCTCAACATCACACATGTTCTTCCAGATAACAATTACAGTAAGCATTTCCAATGTAGAGTAACTTTTTAAGCAAAAGATGAACAAGTTGGAGGAATTTTAACTGCAATGTTTTAACCAAACGATTTGAAGACTGAACACAGCTAAGAAAAGGATAGGCTGAAAGAAACAAACTGACAGGTGGTTGAAACCTCTGGACAGAAACCATGTGTGGAGGTATAGGTGCAAACGAATTTTAGCTAAGCGGCCAGGAAGTCCAAAGAAGTTAGTGCCAAGTTAACAAATCTTAGTGGCACAGAAGAAGCCTCCAGCATAATGAAATAAACCGGGGGGGGGGGATTAGGCTTTATCTGAACATAAAAGTCACTCACTGGACATAATAAAGACCATTTTGTAAATCTTTTTTCACCGCCCCCGATTTTTTTCATTCCCAAAACACTGATAGTATCGGTGGAAATTTACCACGTATCAGTGAAAACCTAGATGTTTCAATGATTTTGCTAATAAGCTGATGAATTTACTGTTCCATCTGCAAGGCCACGGGTGGCCGAGTGGGCAACGTTCGTGACTGCCACGGGAAGGGCCTCAGGTTTGATCCCAGGCAGGTACGAACGCTCGATCCACTAAATACCCGCCGTGCGTCGGATGGGTACGTTATGCTGTCGGACCCCGGGTACTGGCCCCCGGTAATAAATAAGGAAGTCTTCCTCTCTCTTTCTACTTCACTTCAGTGTCACTTTCCTATCGGGCACTCTAGCCCAAATCTCCTAGTTTCCTATTTCTAAGGGTTGTTTAAGACCTGGGGGCCAGACACTCCCTAAAATCCTCTACATATGATCATGTTCCATCTGCAGCAGTAAATGGGCACATCAGTGGGTAAAATCTCTGCTCAATATAATGGTGATTACTCACCAAATCTAATAGAGTAACCAATAATACCTCCCCTCTTTTTTTAATATATATGCACATCGATTCCTGTAGCATCGAGGAAAAGAACGGCTTCGTCGATAAAACATTGAACAAAACAGCCAATTCATGACATAAAAATTTGGTATTCCCTCTTTAAGAGAATGCAACAAAAAGAATTTACTTTACGCAGAAAAAATTCTTTACCAGTTTCAAACATCGGTAATGAAACCTCGATGTAGTTGCTTCTGAAACAGAGGTTTAAGCCCTTTTAATGCTACATGAAATGTGTGTATATATGCCAGAAATGCTAAGCCATTTTCTTAGAAATTGCAAGCTTCAAGAAAAAAACGCTGTACTTTCCATAATTTTTAATATTTTGGGCCAGAATATTAAATTTATGTATATAAATAATGATAACTCCCTTAATTTTGAATATACTCTTAGATTGATGTTATTCTAAAGTGATTCAAAATCATCACTATCACTAGGCAAACTTTCACTCACGAAAACTAACCATTTCAATAGGTTATTCTAAAGTGATTTAAAATTAATGTCTACAAATACTGAGGAACAAGCTGTCACTAAGTTTGTCCACAGCTAACACGAATGTGGAAAAAGATGTGGGGAAATCTCAATTCTTTGAGCTTGTGTCTGTTTGGGAAAAAAGAAATTAAGAATGAAGTTTAGTAATAAAACATTTCGTTCTCCTGTGTGGCAAAGTCCGCAAGAAAAATAATCACTGTTGACACTGTGCCACGAGCTGCGCATTATTTTACTTTGAACGGAGCCCCAAAAAGTGATTTTTGACAGTGTTATGTTCTAAAATTCACCAACAAATCCCATGTGAATAGCCCTGCCTCAACTGCAGTAGGAAAAGTTTTGGCTAAAATTCGCCTTCCTCCCGTCACATGGTCAAAGTGGAAAGTGTGTGGAAAGACTATAGCGAATGCAAACTTACAGACCTGTATATAACGATTTTTACAGACTGTATATTGTCATGATTTTTTCAATAATTTAGCTGTTTGAACACATGTTTCGTGAAGATTTCATTTCAAAACAATGATTAATAAATGATACGATCATTCATGCAGATATCTGTGGTTTGATTCGGGAAATACTTGGGTCAAAATAGAGGGCTGATCATTCAGCCCACTGCACTTTTAGCACAACACACGCAGGCTGATGAACCTATTGCCGTCACACTAAAAGGGTTCTGCAATATTGAGGTTTAAACAAATTGTGTGGCAAAACTTAGATGTTCAAAAACAAAGGTTTTTTGCCATCCCTAGTCAGGACTGGTTTCACTTTCTTTTACCTTTACTTCTGAATTATACTTTAGTAAATTGGCACTAAAAATAACAAATAGCCAAACTGGCCAATTAATTGGCCAGTGGTATGTGCTAATTTGCACCTATATGTGGAGGGGGCTCAAATTTCTTAACTTTCCTTCTTTCTTGATCCAGAGTTTATGTTTACCAAAATGACATTTTAATATTAACTTTAGAATTCTAAATATTGTGCAGAATTTTTAAATTATTAAATTAATGTTTTGAGAACAGCTATAATAAAACTCATGTTTTATAACAAAGCACCACAAACAATTACAAAAAGGTAAAAATACAAATAGACATTTAATTTTAAACACTGAATCACGAGAGAGAACTTTCACTTGTTATAATATAGTTGAAACAATACTAAAAGATTGTGCTGTCAAACATACTTAACAAATGCAGGGTGTCTACCATTTTCAGGAGACTGAATTTCTTGACCTTTCCTTGACTTTTACAGGACATGTCTTGACCCTAAAAAACCAAGTTTTATTGGCAATTCTTTTTGTCAATAGTGTAGGAGTTTGGCCATTTTAATTAATCAAATAAAATCTGATTATGCAATTAAGAAATTAACAGGGTAAATTGAGTATATGAAATTATTTCTAAAAAGTTAATAAATAGAAATTTTGTTTACCAATAAGCTTGCATTTAGTGAAAAACTCAAAATATCCTACTATAAAGAATTACTTGTAACCGGGAAACCATGTTACACAAAAGTATGTAAAGCGAGTATAGGAAATGTATTGTCAAGGTTTAGACTTAATTAAAATTAATAGCAATTTATTTTAATTTTTGATAACACTATTTACTCAGAAAATAAGTCCTATTCAAAACAAGCTTCACACTTTAGCACAAAGTATTCAAACAGATACACAACTGAAAAATGGCACTCAATTAGGACCACAATTATTTACAAGCTGTTCTATGATTTTGAAAGTTTTATCGAGAATATTAGTGTAGGTTTTCTTTAGTAGTTTATTCAACCAAGTCTTCTTATGAGCCACTTTCCTTGATCATTTTTCCAGTTTAATCAAGTCTGCAGTGCTAAGTCTTTCACTGTGTGAGGCTAACAATTCTTTCACATCAGTTTCCAAATCAAGCTTTTCAGGTAGCTAGAGAATTTCTTTAACAATATTAATCTAACAGTTGGTTTAAATCCTTTCAAATCAGTCAAATTGTGGACAAAAAGTTTGTCAAAGTCCAACCATGCATTACTGTGTCATTTTCCATGCGCTATCTAAGTTCCTGTGATACTGCATGCGAAATATAATCACGACTAAACTGTTGTTTAACAGTCGCCTTGTTTTTACTGTTACTAAAATAAGCTGTCTTCAGACCACGATGCGATAAATAATAAGATTCAAAAGAGGCAATAGCTCCTTGATCCATAGGTCGAACTTAAGGTGTGTTTGTTAGGTAGCAAAAGAAAAAAATTACATAAGGGTGTGGTCTGTTGAATATGTGGGGTGGCTAGGACCATTTCATAGAGTTTGAAAGTTTAGTTATTAACTCACCAGCTTCATATTTATTATGTCCACTTTTTCTTGGAATTTTATGGATTTCTGACATTTTACCATTTCAGTTTCAGCACCACTTTCATGGGAAAACATTTTTACAAAAATGTAAATCAATAAAAAAAAAACAATACCAATGAGAATACCCCCTTCTCTGATTAAGGCAGCCAGAAAAAAAAAACGTAGTGTAAAGGAAGATTTCTAGACTCAAAGTATGCAGCTTCCAATTGGTAGAAATTTTCAGTGTGGTGTTGATAAGTTATGTCAGGAATGGGTAAAAATGTTGTACATGCATTACAGCAAACTTGCATTAAGTAGACTTATGTAAGGCTCAGTATTACTGTGCACACGTAAAACTGAAAAAGTTATCTAAATCAAATACTTCCTCGTCGGATAACATTTAGCCCCCAGGACATTAATGAAGAGCTTTGACAATCCAAATGCAATGTATGACATAACTTTAACTCCGCAGTTTGTGTGTGCGTGTGTATGCTGCTTTAATTTCTGTTTATATTGCATTAGCTTCTTCAGCCTGTTCTGATAATTTTCTTAGAGTGAAAGTGCACTGACAAATTTCTAAAATTATACAGATGTAATTTTAAATGCTCATACATCTCTTTATACTGTTTTGCTATAATGTGAACAAAAAAGAAAAGAAAGATGACATTCATAGAGTGAGTCTAATACTTACAGCAACATCTTGTGAGTGGATTCATTACAGGCATACATATGAAGCCCAGACAGCCACTACCAATATTGTAAGTAGATATAATGTTAATTATTTCTTTATTTTAATTACCGATACTGTGTCCCATATGTATCTAATATTTAATAATCTGATTGCAGAATTTACATAACGTGTGAAACAGTAGTGACTGACATTTAATGTCTATTAAGTTACAAGAAAGATGACTGAATATTCGGTTGTAATGAGCACGTCCTTTGAATCTTTGATGCGAATTAAATTTATTAAAGTCAATGCAACCGGTTAAAAAAAATAACCGGATTTCTTCAATTGACAAAACATCCACAAATAGAAACAGCTACTTACTTCTACCAACGGCTAAAAAGTATGTAACAAAAATTAAACTGTGCACAAAAAGTTTCGCACAGTAGAAGGAAGTTATCGGAGATAGATTTTCAAATCAAACAGTTAAAAGAGAGAAATAAAGAAACATGACACTTTAGCACAAAGCTAAAGTGTCATGTTTCTTGTTTCTGGGAGAATTTGGTATAATGGGAAAGTCTAAAAATATCCATGGGAAAAGCTATGCTAAGGAAAAAGAACTTTTCAAGTACATCTCCCAAAGGAGACAGTAAAAAGAAGGTATTTACCTTTATGCACCCTAGCAGGAAAACTGCATTGTTTAAAGAGGATAATGTACCACATCTCTATTGTGGAGAATGGCAAACAGAAAAAAAAAAAAAATAGAATTTTTAGAAGCAGAGATACAGCTGCAAGCAGAAATACACAAACACCATCTAGCAACCGAACTGTGAACTATAAAACTCTTTAAATAATAACCTAAAGTATTCCACAAGGTAAATGGCATCTGGTGTTGAAAGAATTTCTTAAATCTTACATTTAGAAGCAGAGATAAGAAAAACAGATTAAACATTGGTGCCCCTAAGCAGCAAAATTAGGTATTTTGGGAAGAAAATACCACAGAGTTTTCATAGTTAGTAATCTGACCTAAAAAGAATCTTTTACATTGGGTTTTAGTCCCACAGATATTGCTGTAAATGGAAATGTGAGCTTACGCCCTCTAGTAGTAGACTTGTGCATTAAGAAAAATTTGAAATTATATGAGAAACATTTTGCAACGGAAACTCCAAAAAATAAAGAATTTTTCAAGTCAGACTCTTAGAAGCAGGGATATTGACAAAAATAAGATATACATCTGCACCCCAGGAGAGAAAACCACGTGCTATTTTAAGCGGAGGTGTTCTCAAAACATTTTCTGAGGTGAACAGTATCAGTCTATGAAATAATTTATTCAGTCTACTTTTTCAGAAACTGATTTTGCTGCAAATACATTGGAAGCAGAAATTAACGCTTAAATCCCCTGGTGGTCAAACCATACTTTACCAAAATTTTGAAATTATATGCAAATCTTCTCATCACAAGCAGTATATGTAGAAAGAATTTTTCCAATCTGAGTTTTAGAAGCAGAGATATCAGGGGAAATGCAAGTTACCTTTATGTTCCCAAGTGAAACATGTGCATTACGTGAAAAACTTAAATCTATGAGAAACATTTTGCACCAAAAACACTCTGTAGCAAAGAAAGAATTTTTCAAATTTTACTCTTAGAAGCAGATACAGAGAAAAGAAAAGATACATTTACGCCCCCTGGCGGGAAAACTGCTATTTTAAGCAATAGTTTTCTCGCCAGGGGAGTAGATATATATCAAAATGTTTTCCAAGGTGAACGGCATCGTTCCATGAAAGGATTTTTTTAGTCTACTTTTTAGAAGCTCAGATTTTGCTGCAAATACATCATAAACAGAAATAAACACTTACACCCCTGCTGGCAAAACCATTCCTTACTAAAAATCAGTTATATGCAAAACATTTCCCATGAGATGCTGTTTTTGATGCAAGAAGAATTTCAAATCTGACTTTTAGAAGCCGAGATATCGAGATAGGGGTGGGGGGCTCAATTTACCTTTGCACCCCTAGTGAAAGATCTATGCATTGCTTGAAAAAGAAACTGCCAAGTCTTCATTATAAATGGCATCAAAAAGAATTTTTTTCAATCTGATATTTAGAAGCAAATATATGCAATAAAATGCATTTTAAATTCGATATCTTCATTAACGCCCACTAGCGGCAAAGTTGGGCATTCGAAAAACAAAGAAAAAGGAAACAAAGGATCCTTCTCACATTTCAATCTTGCCAAAGCAAAAATATTTTTTAAATCTGACATAGTTGCAGAGATATGATGTCCATGGAAGGACAGACAAACATAATATAAGCGTGATCTTTTTCACAAGACTTGTTAAATACCTGTCAACTACTTCCTAGACTGGCAAATTTCAGAGATCTGAGATTGCAGTCACAGCATAGAAACATGCAGCAGCCCTTATCATGTCTTAGAACCATTTAGAGTTTTGGAATCTTACTGATCAAAACCTGTTTGAACATTATTACTGTTGGGAGATAGCAGTAGATGCGAATTCGCCAATTTGCGGCATGATCGACATGTGGCATCCCGATAAGAGCCGGTTTGAACATCGCGTTTGCTTCGTGGTGGATTCCAATAATACGTGAAGAAAGCTCTAATGTGCGCAATGCCATCACGTGGTTTCATCAACATCGTTCTCGAGGATGCATCGCAAAGGAAGACACATCGTAGTATCGTTAGCTGAAAATCAGAGCCTCGACGTAAAACTTAAAACCAGTTTTTCGCGATACACTGGTATATCGCCCAGCCCCAATGACCCACGATAAATTTTTCTGAGAAGCAAACAAGCAGGTTCTGTTCGACAAAAGACTTACTATCGGCCCACAGTTGAGCTGTTGTAGCTTACGTTAGACAAAAAGAAGTTACTGTCAGCCCACAGTTGAAAGAACCGCAGTTGGCAGAGTGCCAAGAGTGCATGAACGCTGAAGGAGAGAATGGTATTATGGTGACCCTTCAGAACTCATCTGAAGGAAGGAAATGATGTCACTGACAAAAAAAAAAAACTATCTCAAAGCTGAAATTTGATTTTTACAGGGTAAAACACAACAGGGGAGGGGGGGGGAGGTTATTGACAGTGACCTTTCCTTGACTTCAGTGACCTGGTAGACACCCTGAAATGCTGTCTCTGCACAAGCATAAAAAGAGTTAAAACTACGATATTTAAAATAGTTTAATTTAAAATCGTAGATTAAAAATGCACAAGACCTTTCAAACCAACTTCGGGTTCATCTTCAGATGAATATACATTTAATTAAACAATACTAATAAAAGGAAATATATTATGTGCAAGCAAGTACGGCGCATGTCATGACACAGGGCTGAAAAGTTACCAGGCGCTAGGTAGCTTAGAAATTTGGTCCTGGGACAAACTTTTTTTTTTTACTTCAAATTTCGTAATTTGCAGTAATTACTTTGATTTTATTAAATTACCAACTTATTGAAGTTACATTTTGCATCTATAAACTCAAACTGAAATTTTCTGCTTTGATCGCATTTATAAATTCTGTCAGCTTTTATCCTGAACCGTAAGTTTCAAACAGAAATGCGATGAAATCCTCTGAGTCACATGACTAACCTGTCAGACCATTGAAGATCACACTATTTAGTTTAAGTGCTGGCCTGGGAGCAGAAACAGCAAGACACTGAGAATACAGTCGCAGATTCGCGGAAAGGTTTGTAGGCTGTTTTCCTATTTTTAACATTAAGATTTCTTTAAATTTTAAAACAAAGGGGAATTTTTACGCATTTTTAATGTTGGCACCCGTTTAAGATGTAAAGCTGTGTAATTGATAGATCAAGCAGGCAACTATAATAGATGCCACCCCCTCCCCCATTTTATTTTCAGCTTTCATTCCATATTTTTCAAACAGAACTTCAACTTAGTTTTTTTTTTTTAGCTTTAAATCTCTGAAGAGTTATTTTTAACGCACCACGCACGTTTGATGTGTGCGGTGGTTAGAAGGGCATAAGAACATTTTGGAAGCTAATGGTTGCAATTCCTCTTTGTTATTTGGCATGGAGACCTAAATTAATGAAATTTTTTTACGAAAGCCATACCCTATTTTTGAAGCGTTTTCCGTTTCCACGGCCATTGGCTTTCCGTAAGTTGACATTGCAACCTTTTTCTTCCCTTTTGCTTCCAGATAGCTTCACTTTAGCATTCAGTTGGATTGATAAGGGGTTTTTTGTGGGGGAGGGGGTTCTTATTTTTCTTTTAAAACTATTTTTACACATTTTTATAGTCAGCCTTCCATTTTTCCACTGTCGCATTACGAGGCATTCCAGAAGTTGATCGTAGTTTTTGCGTTTTTTGGCTTCAGATAGCTTCATTTCAGTTAGATTGTTGCTGGGGTTTTTTTTATTTTTTTTTTTATTTTTTATAAAATCCATATTTGGTAAGTGTTTGCAACATTCCCTTCAGTTCGTGGCCATGCAGCATTTCAGAAATTGACAGTTGCATTTTATTTTATCTTTACTTCCAGATGGCTTTCTCTTGGATTTTTTTTTCTAAAACCACATCGTTATGTAATTTTAATGCCCCTGCTTTGTTTCCAAAGCCCCATTACGCTGTACTCCAGAAGCTGACAGTTGCAATTTTTTTAGCTATTATTTTCTTCCAAATAGTTTCATCTCAGATTGACAAGGTTAAACTTTTTTGTCACATTCTTTATGTTTAGATTTTTATCAAAACTATAGAACCCTGAGATTTATAGACTGAATTTGAATTTCATTTCGCAGTTAGTATTTTGGGTAGTGGGCAGTGCTTAATACAGTTTTATTATTACTCTTTGTTCAGACATCACCATGCATTACACGCTTGTGCAAGATACTTTGAAATTTGCTTTTGTTTTACCTGGCTCCTGAATTTTGGAGCTGGCTCTTAGATCTGGAGCTTATTTTTCCAGCCCTGTCATGACATATGTAATTAGAGTTTGCACCGTAGTTCGTAGATATCTGTCGTACTATAAGTCCCATAAATTAGTATCCACCTGGTTAGTCCCAGAGAGCAGCATTTTCAATGGTGTTGGAATATTACGTGAAAAAAAAAAAACGTGGGAAGTCATCATTGTGATGTGTTGCTGTATATAAACATGTTTTCCGTAAATATATTAAAAATCTTGAAGATGGTGTGGCCAAAACAGTAACATCTTCCCAAATTGGGTAGTGTGTTCCTTGGTTAACTAAAAGGGGAAAGGATATAGTTGCCATAGACCCAGTTTTTAGATTGTATTTATTTTCAGACAATCTTATTTTAGTCTATCTTTAGGTAGATCCCACACGTCTGATCGATGTCAATGTATTCACAGCTTCCATGCACGAAATTGTGGCTACTCTGAAACAATGGTCAACAACCTATTACGTAAAATGCAGAGACCGACGTTCAGCACTCTACTTCACAATTATAATGAACCTAGGATCCATGACCTTTGTGCCTGGAATTTGTCTACAGATGTTTTTTAGAATGGGTGTAAGTTCAGGCACATAGATCATGGATCCTAGGTTCATTATAATTGTGGAGTAGAGTGCTGAACGTTGGTCTCTGCATTTTACGTAATAGGTCGTTGACCATTGTTTCAGAGTAGCCACAATTTCGTGCATGGAAGCTGTGAATACAGATGACATCGATCAGACATGTGGGATCTACCTAAAGATAGACTAAAATAAGATGGAAAATAAATACAATCTAAAAACTGGGTCTATGGCAACTGTCCTTTCCCCTTTTAGTTAACCAAGGAACACACTACCCAATTTGGGAAGATGTTACTGTTTTTGGCCACACCATCTTCTAGATTTTTTTTTAATATATTTACGGAAAACATGTATATACACTATCTCTACCAACAAGCAATTGGACGCCTGTGATAGCAAAGGAAAACGAAGTTTAGTCACCTTCAATAGTTGGTGGAGCCTCCATGAGCACTGATTACAGCTGCGACCCTCCAGGGCATACTCTCAACCAGGCGCTGTACGACGGCTAGCGGTATTTTCTTCCACTCAGCTTGGAGAAGACAGGTCAGTTCCTTCACCGATTTTGGACGGTGGGGTCACCCCTTAAGTCGACGCTCCAACTTGTCCCCAGAGGTGCTCGATAGGGTTAAGGTCCGGGCTCTGAGCAGACCAGCCCATTCGATTAACCCCATCATCACCATACCAAGCCATGGTGGACCTCGCAACATTACAAGTGGCATTGTCATCGTGAAAGTAACATGGGTCCACCCCGTAAAACTGCCACAACGTAAGAACTGTATGGTCATACAAATGGTGCAGTAGGTCTTGGTGTTGAGTCTACCAGGAATTGCGACCAAGGGTCCCATGCCATACCAGGAGAAACACCCCCATAGCATAATTCCACCTCCACCAAACTTCACAGTTGGCACAATACATTTCGGCAGGAGGCGTTCTCCAGGCAGACGCCAAACCCAGACCCTGCCATCCGAACTGTAGAGGGTGAACCTTGATTCGTTGCTCCAGAGAACCTGTTTCCACTGTTCAACGGTCCACTGTTGACATTCTTTGCACCATGTTAGCCGAGCAGCGCTATTGGACTTTGTGATCAAAGGCTTGTGGGCGGCAGCACGTCCATGATAACCGAGCAGATGGGCTTCCTTACGGATGGTATTCATCGAAAGAACGCTCCCGGATGCCTGTCGAAACTCCTCGCAGATGTGGCTTATCGATTTGGTGCGGTTCTTCCGAGTTTCTCTGGCCAGCACCTGTCGGTCTCTAATTCCCAGTTTTGTGGGTCTGCCGGGTCGGGGCACATTCCAACAGTCACCTCTCATCTTCCACTTGCCAATCAGGTAGGCCACTGTCAATTTTGGGTACTTCAACTTGCTGGATATGTCATGTATGATCCATACATGCCATTTCTGTGATACCCGACGATTACACCTTTCTCGAAATCAGAGAGCTCCGAATAGCGTGGCATCTTGCACGAGACTGGTTGCCTTGTGGTTTCTTACACGACATTTAACAGCGGCAGCCGTGACGTCTATCAGGACCGCAGATATCGTCAATTGCAGGGGTGTCCAATTACTTGTTGATAGTGTATATACAGCAACATCACGATGCTGCAATGATGACTTTCCACGTAATATTCCAACACCTTGGAAAATGCTGCTCACTGGGACTAACCAGGTGGGCACTATTTTATGGGACTTTTTTTTTTTATTGGACATTTAACGACCACCGTGAGCAACTCAATGGGCTATAAGCAGTTGCCCGTCCCTAATTTAAGGCCCCTGGTTCCAGGGAAGAGAGTCAGTGCCGTAAGGCAAACACAACATCCATGCTTCACTGGGATTCGAACCCAGACCCCTTTCAGACAAATGATCAGAAGCCATCGCTTAGACCACTACCATCACAAAGGCGGCAATTTACGGAGCTTATAGTAAGACAAAGATCTACAAACTACGATGCAAACTCTTATTACGTATATGTCATGACATGCGCTGTACTTGCTTGCACATAATATATATTTCCTTTTATCAGTATTGTTCCATAAGTGTATATGCATCTGAAGATGAACCCGAAGTGTGTTTGAAAGATCTTGTGTTTTTAATCTAAGATTTTAAATTAAACGACATTTTAAATTACCTTTTTACGATCGTGCAGACTTAAGTATGATAGTTGAAACAAATATTTATGTAATTTTCACTGCAATTCTTCTCATTTGTAAAGAGTTAAATCTAGGCAACGGAATTTACCTGAAGTATCTTCACGAGGAAATTTAGGTAAATTTCAATAAATTCATGCAAACAGCTGGAATATGAAAGTATGGATGTAGGATGTTACTGTTGAAATCAACTGTTAAAATGACACTAATCACTGACTGACAGGATTTACCTGCGTTTTTGGAAGCATTTTCTTTCTCACTACGAAGTGCTTTGAGTTCGGCAATCCTTTTCAAGCTTTTTCTGATCGCTGCTTCTTCCCTTTTGGCATCTTTTAAAGCAGCGCCATATAGGCCTTGAAGCTTTGCTTTATCTGTCTTACGTTCTTCTTGCATTTTCTTATGGGTTTTGGCAATGTTTGATAAAGTCTGACCACTGTTATCTCTTTCTTCCTGGTAAAGAAAAAGCATTATTCAGTTTTACATGTAAGAAAATTACTTTGAAAGTAAGCTATGAAACAATTTCACTCTGAACTAAGTATTAGTACATATGACTGAAGTGACAACTCTAGTGGTCATAATTATCCCTTAAATTGGAATTAAATTACTTTAATTACTTGTGATTTGCTATATAACACCAGTTGATTCAAAAGAGGTGTTGCCGCCACTCATGGCAGCAAGCTTTTATGGTCATTAATTTGTTTCTGCACTTCTTTCAATTTCCAATACTAATTTTGACTGCAAACTGCACTGAAAAATGCAGTGCCTCTGAATGACATTTCTAAGGTCAGCTACAAAATTAGCACAATTAAAAACAAATAAATTTACTTTTGTAAGTTGACCCATTAGGTAAATTATTCCAGTAGATTTGAAATGTTATTCAATGTCAAGACTAACCAGCTGGAACAATTGACCTGGGGTTAAATTAAATGGGCCAAAATCTACTTGAATGAATCTGTTTGCTGTCTAAGAACTGGGCTTGTGACAAGTGAACCTGCACACCAGAAAGCATTGCTTTCCCCTTAGCTTCACAACTCAAAGTGATCAAGAAAAATCAATGAATACTTTCTTACTGATCACCTACCAAAAGGGCTATAACAATGGTAAACTTAAGGAATGTTTGAGCCACTCTTAGACATGCCAATCTTCAAAATCAGAAAATCTGGAGATTTTTTACAGCTCATAAAATCACACAAGCACTATTTTTTTCTATTTACATTTTCCAGATGTAGGAACAATTTCCCAGAAGTAGTATTATGGTCCCCTAAAAGTTTGAGAAAAAAAAAGTTTTTTTCTCTCCAAAACTTTTATCACCAGCACTTGTCATGCCTCAGTTTACACAGTATATGCCGATGTTACCTTTTGCCTCTGCCAGGCCTTCTCTATATCTAGCACCGTTATGTAGCCTCTTCCAGTGCCTCATTGAATACTGCAAAAAGTTCTGGCCTTTGATGAAAGGTCTTGGGGAATAGCCGATCCAATGCTCCCTTAAGAGCTTCGCGGTCCTCCTCACAGAAGTTCCTCGGCACGCATCTTGGTCTTCCTCTTACAACTGCCTCTGCAACATGGGATGCACTCCCACGCTTTCAATGGTCTGCCACCTTTTGGCATCAGGCCAAGTTCTGCACTTCGTATCAACAGATCTCCCTCGTTTGAAAGTATATTCCATCCCTGTGTACCTACACTTAGACATCAACAGTGTACCCATCATACCACTTCTCAGCAGTCTCCGCTTTTGTCCTCTGTCATTTGGTAGTCTTACCTTTGAGTTGCTGCCTCAACACTACATCTTACTGCTTCCCTTGGCAGCATTCACCTCCCCGATATTCGTACTGAGCACACCGTATTACTTTTTGTATTAGTCTTGTTACTGTCTATGTCAACGCTTCACTAAACGTCCTAATCGCCTCGCAATCCTTTTCATTTCTTTTTCTCTGGATGGAATCCTATTCTGCTCTTCCATCTAGCTTACTGCCTGTCCTTACTGAAGCTTTCTTTTTTTGCTCTCCTCTGCACCCCTCCATCTACTTAATCTTTTGGATGAACCCCTTTTCTACTCCCCCCACTTGCCCTTTTTCTTTCCTGGCTGTGTGATGGGATTATAAGTCCATACCCTTGTTAACCCTGACCTCTCCTGGAAGCCTTTTCTCTTTCCCTCTCAGACTCTTGTCACTGACTATGCTTTTCTCTGCTCTGCCCCTCACTTTTGTCCCTGCTTCTTCCCTCTCACTTTCTTCGTCACCCTGAGGGGTGAAACTGTTCCTATTACCTGTTTCCCCTAAATATCCCCTTTGTGCCCCCCTTTACACTTACTCACCCAGGGTTCATACCCTTTTCTGTGGGGGTGGGGAGGACCCTGTCTAAGGACCTACACTCCAATTGGTATTTTAAGTCATTGTAATATCACCAGGTGTGTGTGAGTACAGGGTTATTCCTTAAGTCCTAGGTCACCTTAATAACTTGGGAACAAAGACAGCTAGAGCTATGGAAGTAAGGTATATATAGTAAAACAACCACGCGCTATCGAATGAGAGCGACTGCAGCGCCCCTAGTGGCAGAATGTGGAAGTTAGCACTCCTATCACTGAAATCATGCAATATGGGAAAGATCAATTAGAAACTTGTAGAGCATCAACGAATTAGTAGGAAATTACATGGTAGAAACTTCTGGGGTAAATAGAAGGCTGGAAACATGAGGGGAAACAAAGTTTATTATACTCATGCATGAATACAAATGGAGTACATTGGTCGTATTTAATGCAACAGCGGTACTTACATAACGTATAAATAGGCTTCAATTTGGCCACTATCTGCCACAATACACATTTGAATGCAAGACAGAACTTCCCATTGTATGTTAGCCAGCATAACAGGTGCCACACTCACACGCAGCGACTATACGCAGTCAGATAGTGGAGACTAGTCGGTTCCACCCTGTACACGCGATCCTTTAGGTAACTCCAGAGGAAGAAATCCATAGGAGTTAGATCCGGGGATTGTGGAGGCCATGCTACGGGACCACCATAACAGATTTGTTGTCCGAAAGTGTCAGACAGGAAGTGCTGTACCTGCTGTTGGAGCGCAGTCACGCTGAATCCATAATGAGCATACACCTTGCAGAAACAGATCATCTAACCACTCAGGTAATGTGTTTTGCAATAGCTGCAGGTATCTTTGTCCATTTAATGCACCCTCATAGAACACAGGCCCAACAAGTCTGTCATTCTAGATGCCTCACCAGACATTGATCAACCAGCGCACCCGATGCCTCATTTCCGGTGTAAAAAATAGATTCTGAACTGCCCAGTAATGGGTGTTTTGTTTGTTCAGCACCCCAGTGTGTGTGAACTGCAATTAGTCAGTCCAAAGGATGTTTGATAGAAAGGCCACCTTTTCTACAGTGTTCATTACAAAATTGCAGCAATCTAGAAGTCGTTGGTTATCCCCTGGCATCGGCACATGCAGCGGTACTGTACGGGTGGGCACCAGGCTGATGCAAAATGTTCCACACACGGGATTGTAATAAGCCACATGCCATATTGACTTCCCTCGTACTGGCGTGTGGGTTGGCCAAAACATTGACTGGTTGCACATCCCTACTCATTCCAGTGGGTCAGTCCGAATGGGGACATGCTCCAATACTGCCTTCTCTCGTAGCCATCGAACCACGTGACTAATGGTCCACACTGTCTGCGACTGAAGAGTCTGAAATCATAAGCCATACTGGAAGGATGCTTCCCTCACGTTGCATCCGAATTCTCCATATAGCAGTACCATCTCGCAATACTGTTCATTCAAATAGCCTACGATCCTTTATACATTGCCACGCCACACCTGATACGGCAGGTGAGAAATTATGTCACACCAGAATTTGCACACTACACTTTCAGGTGTGTGGTCGCATACGTCATATATTTCTCTCTGCTAGACTGTTACCGCGACAACGACAAGAACCGGCTTCGCACAAGTTCGCATTTCCAGCCTTCTATTTACCCCAGCCATTTCTGCCATGTCGTTTCCTACTAATTCGTTGATGTTAAACAAGTTTCTAAATGATCTCTTTCCCGTATCTCTCATGGTTTCTGAGATAGGAGTGCTAACTTCCACATTTTGCCACTAGAAGCACTGCAGTCACTCATCCGATATCGCATGGTTGTTTTACTATACCATACCTTACTTCCATAGCTCTAGCTGTCTTTGTTCCCAAGTTATTGAGGTGACTTGGGACTTTAGGAATGACCCTGGGTGTGCGCGCGCGCGCGCACACACACACACACACACACACACACACACACACACACACACACACACACACACACACACACACACACACAATCTCCCCCATACACACACTGTGTCTACAGATTTCCAATGAACCAAATTCATGACATCCTCAGTTAAATTCATGACTTCGACAATGCATGACAATGACAACCATTCTAGACTCGTAATCTAGTACCCTTGGCTTGAGACCCCAGGTTGTTCATTTTTACAAACACTGAAATTAATAATTAATTCCCCACGACAATAGTTCAGGCAAAACTGATTTGTCTAATATCATTGCTGCTAAAATGGCTATAAGGTGGGGGGGGGTATTTTTAATGAACCCCAACCTGAAAGCCAGTTGAGATGAAAGCTGGATATAATTCTTATGTCCCTAAAATTGCTTGTTAACATGAATAATGTAATTATGTATGATGCACTATGCCATTCACCAAATTCTGTGTGTTAAAAAAACAACAACATCCAACTCTCATCTAGGATGGGGTATGGCTATTTTCAGGAATATTTATCATTACGTCTATTAATACACAAATCCATGAACGTGCACAATTTATGGAGACTGAAATTTCACAGTGAAAGACTCAGTGTTTATTTATCTTACCTAAACTTGTTATCTGGCCGCCCCGGTGGCGCAGTGGTCTAAGCGATTGCAGCTGATCATTCTTCCGAAAGGGATCCGGGTTGGAATCCCGGTGAGGCATGGATGTTGCATTTGTCTTACTATATATATCGTCAACCATTATCAATCCACTGCTGGACGAAGGTCTCTCCAAGCTTCTTCCACAACGTTCTGTCCTGTGCCAGTCTCCTCCATGTCACTCCCACATACTTTCGAATTTCATCCACCCATCTCCCATGCGGTCTTCTTCTGGGTCTTTTCCTGTCCCCTGGAATCCAATCTAAAATTTCGGCTGTCCATCGATGGTCTGTCATTCTTGCAGTATGTCCAGCCCATTGCCATTTCAGGGATTTAACTATGATCATGATGTCTTCCACTAGTCATTTTTTTGATCCACGAGTTCCTCTTATCTCTCCTGGTTACACCAAGCATGCACATCTCCATGCTTCTTTGAGTTGCCTGCAGCCTTTGTCTCTTTTAGTTAAGGTCCACGTCTCTGCACCATACGTCAGCACTGGAAGGATGCATTGATCAAACACTTTTCTTTTAAGACAATGGCATATTGCTGTTGAAAATTATGCCGTTTCTTCCAAAAGCTCTCCAGTCAAGTTTTATACGGTGATTAATTTCAATGTGACCCTAACTTGATATCTGTTGTTCAAGATAAACGTATGCATCTGTTATTTCCAGCTTTTCTATATCAATCAATTAATCTTCGTTTCGTGTAAAAGCATTGTACATCACTTGTCTTCTGAAAGTTCATTTTTAATCCCACTTCTTAACTCTTGTCAGCAAGTTCCTGGATCAAACCCTGCAGCTCTGATGGGGTAGTTGCAAAAATGACTACGTCATCAGCAAAACGAAGGTGGGTTAGATAATCTCCATTAATCTTTATCCCTTTGTTTTCCCAGTTCAGTGATTGAAAGGTATTTTCCAATGTGGCGTTAAAGAGCTTCGGAGATATGGTGTCACCTTGCCTCACTCCCTTTCCAATTTTTATGTGTGCTGTATTCTCAAACAGCCAAATCTTGGCACTTGCATTTTCATAGATGTTAATATTAATGTATGCATCTTCAATACCACAAGATTTCAAAGCCACTGTAACTGCCGATGGTTTCACTGAATCAAAGGCCTTTTCATAATCTATAAAAACCATGCACAATAGAAGTTCCTATTCCCTCGCTCTTTCGATTAGTTCTCTCAGTACGTGGATATGATCTATAGTGCTGTAGCCACTCCTGAATCCAGCTTGTTCTCTTGGTTGGGCCATGTCTAGTGTTGCCTTCAAGCAATATGAAAGAACTTTAGTGAAGATTTTATAAACCACTGATAGGAGGCTGATAGGTCTGTAGTTCCCGAGATCCTCAATGTCACCTTTTTTATGTAGCAGGATCATTGTAGCATTGTTCCAATCCTCAGGAATCTTCCCTTCATTAAGGCATAGAGTGAAAATTTGGGAGAGTACTGTTTCGATTTCTCCACTTGCTTCTTGTATGATGTCTACAGTAATTCCATCTTCTCCTGGAGCTTTTCCCCGCTTCATGTTCTTGATTGCAGTGCAACTTCTGCTGGGAGGAATGGAAGAACTCTGGTACCTTTCATGTCTGGAGTACATGTATAATCCCTTTCATATAATTTGGAGTAGAAATATTTCACTCTTGTCAAAATTTTGCCTCAATTTCTTGTTACAGAACCATTTTTTTCTAAGTGCCCTAATCTGTTTTCTTTCTTTACTGAGATGTACCTTTGCTATTTTTAGGCTTTGATTGTTTTCAATTATTTTCCTCACTAGTTCACAGTTGAATTTGCTTAAGTCTTTAGCGATACTTTTTCGTACTGTCTTGCATAGCTCTATATATTCCACTTTGGAAGTGACATCTTTAGTTGCCCTCATCTTTTTTTTTTTGCATCAACATTTTGGTTTTTCCTGATAATTTGTTCACATGCAACTTTTTCCGAGACCCAGCTAATTTTGTTGCTGTTTCCACAAGAGCTTTGGTTACTTTTCTGTTAACTTCAGAGAAGTCCACTACTTCTGATGTTAGAATAGAGAACCTGTTCCTCAGTTCTAATTTGAAGGTATTATAATGCTTTTTAAGGTTGGTCACGTCAATACACTTTGTTTTATGAGCTTTCAACGCTCGAGTTTAGCATTGAGGTACATCTTACCATTCTATGGTCACTACCTGTGTTGAACTTGTTCAGAACACTGCAGTCTTCCATGCCGAATTTTTTGTTACACATAATAAAATCAATTTCACTTGTCGCCCCATTTGGATGTCACCATGTCCATTTCCTGAGTGTCTTTTTCTTGAAAAAGGAGTTCACGATTGAAAACCCTTCTGCCTCTGCAAACTCTACGAGAATATTTCCACACTGGTTTCTTTTGCTGTGACCGAATTTAACTACTGAAGTTTCATTCTGTTGCGGTTACCCTATTTTTGCATTGAAATCTCCCATAATTATCTTCAAGTGCTACTTGCCTTTATTATTTAGATGATGAATTTCCTCAAAATTCTTTAATTTCTTCAGGATGACTTGTGGTGGGTGCACAAGTTTGAATAATCTGAGCCTGGTATCTTCGAGAGCTGGATAATGAGTCGTGCAGCTCTGTCAGAGGAACTTTCCACTTCAACTTTATCCTTCAGTTTCTTGTTTATTATAAATTCTACACCACTATTTCTGCCAGTATCTGTCCCACGATAGTAGATGAGATTTCCACTTTTCAGTTCAATGATATCTTTTCTCCTTACTTCACTTAGACTGACGATGTCCCATTGATCCTTTGTAGTTCCTCTTCTAATTCAAGAAGCCTTGAGTCAGAAGATAGGGAGCGTCCATTGTAAGTAGCCAATATCAGCATCAAATGGCAGCCTAGTCCCATCCTCAGGTGATGCTTAGCACCTTCTGCCTTCATGTCGCACTGGCCAGGTACATTCCAGCTGCCGGAGACTAGGGGCCAAGATATATATATATATTATTGTCAACCACTATCAATCCACTGCTGGACAAAGGTCTCTAAGTTTCTTCCACAATGGTCTGTCTTGTGCCAGTCTCCATGTTACTCCGCATACTTTCGAATTTCATCCACCCATCTCAAGTGTGGTCTTCTGGGTCTTTTCCTGTCCCTTGGAATCTAGTCTAAAATTTCGGCTGTCCATCGATGGTCTGTCCTAGCAATATGTCCAGCCCATTGCCACTTCAGGGATTTTACTCTCATCATGACTTCTACTCTTGTCATTTTTCTGATCCACGAGTTCCTCTTCTTATCTCTCCTGGTTACACCAAGCATGCATAATCTCTCCAAGCTTCTTTTTATATATATATATATATATATATATATATATATATATATATATATATATATATATATATAATGGGATTAAATAGTAATAGTGGCCATTTTTGCCCCAAATATAAACTTCCTACAAACAAAAATACATACCCCCCCCCCCAAAAAAGGGACAAACAGGAGACAGTGCCAATAAAGCAAGGTGAGCTGTGAGTTGAGTAGAACACTAGATACATCAGACGGCATGAGAACTGATGCCATAAATGGTGAAGTCAAACAGAACCTCCCTTCCCCCTTTGACCCTCCGACTCCTGGTAAGTAGTCATGCAGGCTATAATGGGAAAAGTGGGGGCAGGGGATAGAATATACCAGGGGATATTCCCTTCAATGAGCTACAAGAAAGCTCCCCTGGTGAACAGGTTAGCATTTTTTATAGACAAAAAAAATGGGGGCAGGGTTGCGATTCCCATTACTGCTGTGCAAAAACAAGACTGGGGATAAGCACTTGTTTTAAAAAAAATAAGGACTAAGGATTTAAGGGCATTAAAAATGGAAATCAAAAATAAGGAGTTCTTAAGGACTGTACGAACCTTTTCAACCTATCCCTTCCACCCCTCTTGTCTTTGCAATCTGGTCTGCCTCTTCAACATGCTTATTTATATTTTCCACTAAACATGCTTATTTATATTTTCCACTGAACATGCTCATTTATATTTTCCACTGAACATGCTCATTTATATTTTCCACTGAACATGCTCATTTATATTTTCCAATACTGCTGCTACTGTTTCATTTGCCAAAAACATCTCCCAGGACCTACCCTTCACTGCATATAGCTGGTTGTTGACAAAACATCCACCCACTCACCTTCCTGCTGCTTGTGCATTCATTTTCATCCTAGTTAAGCATATAATATATATCTACCACCTGCATCAGCACAACACTTCATCTGACCTCCATCCTGACTACTGGAGAGACTTTCAGAGCAAGGCTCACAGCTGGCCTTCATCTCTAATACCCCTCTGCATCTTCCACCCTGTCCTTTGCTCTTTCCACTCCTGCCTGGGCGCAAGACACCGACTGGATCACCCTTGTTGGATCAACTCCCTGGCTCCATTTGATGTGGACTTTCGTCAACCACTCCGCCTTTGTAGCTCCCTTGGACCCACCGACTGCCTAGCTCTGTATCCATCACCTCTTTGAGGGGTTTTACTTGTTTTACCATTGTCATTTTCTTTCTGGTTGGCATTGCTATCAGTCATTATATATCATGTTCTTCATTGATGTTCATTTAGACACCCGAGAGGTGCCTTGTATTACCTTTCCCTGAATAAAGTGACTGATCCTACACTCTTGTATTGTCACAGGTAGGCACCATCCCCGAACTTTTGAATCCTACTCCATGTGTATCCTTGTTGGCATAATAGATGCTGTACTCTTTTGCTGTAGCTATTCTGAAAATTTCAAAATTGCATCCCCTGGAACAGAAATGAAATCCATATGAGAGCATGCTACCATTACATCCCCCAAAGCAATGAAGTTCCAAATGAGAAGCGGTGTAGTAAAATAAAAAGTAAATTAAGTTCCAAGCTAAGTAATTTAAGTTTTTGACACATGGTTACATGGGAAACAGTAAAAATGTAGAGCATCTATATGCTGACAATGATACATACACCCCATTTACATAATTTTGAAGAAATTATTCTGGAGATTTACTCCCCATTTGTTCCACGATTTGAAACACTGAGGTGCCAAAACAAGTGGGAAGGGTGCCACCTTGTCCATTACATGTAACCACACCACCCATGTGGTAAATTGTGTTGTTCACAAACGATGTAAATAGAGGCAGATATCTATGAAAGCTCAAGTAGCATTCACAGTTCAGACGGCAGCTTATGAGGATGTAAGGGATTTCAAATGTGGTATGATAGTTGGCACCAGGGATATGGGTCACTCCATCTCAGAAATTACTACAGAATTTGGATTTGCATGGTCAACAATTTCAAGGGTGTACCTGGACTACATAAACTTAGGGAAAACATCAAGAGCAAGACCAGTGTGCCAGGAGGAAATCCCTGAGCAATTGTGGACAGCAGTGTCAACCTCATTGTAACATCTGCCCAGCGTGCAACATTGCTGTAAATCACAGCCCAATTCAGTAGGGTCAGTAGTAGCATCAGTGTTTAGATAGTGCAATGTTCCCTTGTTCTATGGGGTCCTGGAGCCAATGGCCCACCCAGGTGCCATTGCTGAACTGACAACACAAGGTTGTGTGCTTCACCTGGGTTCAGGAACAACACCCTTAGAAGCAAGATGACTGGAAACGTGTAGCCTAGTCCAACGAATCACAGTGCCAACTGTTTCAGGTAGATGGCAGACTTCAGGAGTGACGACAACCCAACGGATTCTGCATGACTACATGGGACAGTGCAGGTTCGTGGCTGCTCTGCTATGGTGGGGGGTGTTTTCCAGGCCTCGCGAATGTCGGTCGCCAGTTGCCAAATGGCAACCAGATATTTTGTAATGGCTAGTCAATTTTTTAATGTAGTAGCCAACAAAGGCCAGTAGATTTTTTCCCCAAGTGAGCAACTATTTTGTCCAATTTTCCCACACTTGTGAATGAATAACTAGTTCAGTTTCTTTGCCTGCATTCCTGCAGCTGCTTCAAAAAGAATGGAAGTGAAGGTAGGGTTCCAGAGAAACTTAATCTGCTGAGGGATCGGCCTGGAGTGAACAAAGGGTCAAGGTTAACCTTTGTGATGTGGGCGGAAAGGAAGAGTGGTTTACCTGGAGAGAGCTTCTACAGCAAACCGGAAATTATCACACATCCTGAGCCGTAATCCCATGGGGTAAGAATTCTAGGGAGTTACCAACTGAAATTTTGGGTGAGAAGTAACATGAAAATTACTTGAAATGATTTGCCTTTGTTTTAAATATCAGAGGAATTAGACATCTAACCTCAATGGTCTTTTGAAAATAGATTATGTATGTGTAAATTAAGATAGTAAGAGTAATATTACAGCACTGAAAATAAATTGTCAAAAAATCAAACATTTCGAAACAAAAGCATACGCAATATTTGCAGTCAATCTAATGATCCAATGCAGTAACTGCTCTGCACCTGTTTTTATGAAGTTAATGGGGTAGAGGTCTCATTAGAAAGAAAACATTCACCCATTTAATTTCATAGAAACGTAAAAAGTTATTCAATTATTTTTTTAACTAAAAGAATATATTTTTTTTTTATTATTAGCACGGCCAGTAAAATTTTTATTCCACTAGCCACACTGGCTAGTAAAAATTTCAGCAGTTTTGCAAGGCCTGGTGTTTTAAGCTGCCACACATTAGGACTTGTGTCTAAGGAACAACTCTGATTGAGGCTACGTAACCATCTTTGAGAATCATTTGCATCTGTTCATGCCATGCAACCACTCTGAAACTACAGGTGTGACATCTTTCAACACAATGCACCACTGCACATGTCCATAGTGGCCTGGTTATAGCTGGAGAGTTCGGCACCTAACTTAGCAAATATAAACTATTTTGCCCACAAACAAAATTAAATACACCGAAAAAAAAAAAAAAAAAAAAAAAAGACAAGCAGGAGACAGCGACAATGAATAAAGGTGAATTGAGTAGAGCAGTAGGCACTAGATAGATCAGACCACAGGACCCCATAAATTGTGAAGTCAATGACACAGAACCCCCTCCCCACCTTTGCTTTGACCCTGACCTCTGAAAAGACCCACAACACAGATGTTACCTTGCCTGACCTTACCAATGGGGTTAAGTCATGCAGGCTACAATGGGAAAAGTGGGGGTGGAGTGTTGAAGGGAGATCATTTCTAAGAACATTCCAGGGGATTATCTCCCTTCAATGAGCTAGAAGAAAGCTCCCCTGGTGAACAGGTTAGTATATTTACAGTGAGACAAACAAAAATGGGGGTAGGGTTGCGATGCCCATTACTGCAGCACAAATAAGCACTTGTTTTAAAAAATAAGGACTTAAGGACTTTTAAGGGCCTTAGAAATGGAAATCAAAAATAAGTTCTTAAATACTTTTAAGGACCATACAAACCCTGCTATGATAGCTACAGACATGGGACAGGTGTCATTTTAAAGCTTATGAATAGGGCTTTCATTTGATAAACATGACAATTTTAAATTTTCAAAAAATTCAAATTTTATTTTGAGTTGTCAGAATTTTTTTTTTTTTTTTTAAATTTTCAAAAAGTTTACACTTAAAGGACTGGTTACACATGTCTTGTAACCAGTCAGTCCAAATTTCAAGGTGGTATTTCAATGATATACAAAAATTAGATTTTCTTGTTGGCAGTGACAATTAAATTGACTTAGCCCCAAAAATAAACAAAAATTTCTATACCTAATGATAACCTCTTTTCTTGGCTAGCATGTTGGATGCTTTTGTCATCTGTGGGGGTTAGCTGGTATTTTCTCCCTGTAATTGGATCCAGTTTGCAAAGGATGAAGTTTCCTGGCATGGTGAGAACATCAGTTTCCTAGGATAAGCAAATGATGTTGCCGGTCCAGCTGGAGGTAAGAATGATAGCTTTACTTCATGTTCTGCATCCATTGAGAAAGCACATCCTATCCACGACGAGTTGTCATAGGCACATGCCACAAAACCATTCATATGATCAAAATCTACATCTTGAAGTTCAGGAGTGATTTTTAAAACAATGTAAAACAGTATCATGAGAAGCTGAAAATGCTTTGGTTTCTAATTTTTCAGTTGATACTGGGAGGTAGGCATGAAACTTCCGAGTTCCTGTAATAGTGACTGCTTCATCAAATCATACTTGTAAAAATATCATTATCTTCCAGGTATTAATCATTTGAAATATAAAAAAACTTATTGCAGGGATGTTTGCCTTCCCCCACTCAAACAGCTGCCGAAGTATCTGATTTGAGAGGGAGTTTTGAAGGCTGGCCTTTGCTGCAAGCCTCTTCACTGTGCCTCCAATACCATCACAAACTCCTTTGCCATGTGCAGTGGCATAAAAATGCCACTCTGCTTCAATGCTTTGGAATTTTTTTTTTTATTGGAGGTTTAACTACCACCGTGAGCAACTCAATGGGCTATAAGCAGTCGCCCGTCCCTAAGTTAGGGTCACTGGTTCCAGGGAAGGGAAAGAGCCAGTGCCGTAAGACAAACAACATCCATGCCTCACCGGGATTCGAACCTGGACCCCGTTCAGACGAATGATCAGAGGCCATTCGCTTAGACCACTGCGCCACTTTGGAAATCAGTGTGGTGGTTACACAAACTTGCAAAACTCTTACGATTTTTTGTTGTGCTGCATCTGAAAAGTAAAATATATTTTTCAAGTTTGGAAGCAGTTCTGCTTTCAAAGCATTAAGAAGTTTTCTTCGGAAAACATGAACAAGAACTGTCATGTTTCAGATATTCAGAGATGAAAACAAATGTCTTAGTTTATCATTTTCCTTGTAGTACACAAAAGGATGAACATTTGCCATCGAGTTGTTCCAATGGAAGGCTTTATCGTACAGAATGAATGAATAGTTCTCAGAAAAATCACGCGTCACCACAGCTTCGTTAGGACAAAAGTGTAATTTTCTTCGCTGCAAAAAAGCAGATTGCTGTTTGGGGATGAAATCTTGTTTTCTCAAGATTAGCTGGGCTGAAAACAAAATCCTCAGTGGTTTTGCAAATAGTTTTAAACTAACAGTGGTCCACAAACCCACTGCTTGTAGGTGATGTTATCAATCATTTCTTCTTCAAGACTAGTCAATAAGGCTTCCTTGAATTAATCAGTGCTAAGACATGAATCATAGTCCCATAAAAAAACATTTGTGCTGGGGGATTACACAATTCTTGATAAGCAATGTAGATATGTTTTTACATGAGTATCATGTCCTTGCAGGGTCACTTTATTTAAATTAGTACCAGCAATCATGGGCTTTACATGCTGAAGTGTTGTGCACACACACAGTGCAAAGTCCCACTAGCTCCTGCTATAATGCAGTTCCTTGGTGTTAACTCAGCAAATTTTGAAAATCCTATCTTTGCAGATGGGTACTTGGACTTTAAAAGTTGGTAAATTTATCTAAGATTACCAAGTATCAGACACTTTTGGAAACTAGTTTGAAAACCATCTTTGTCTTGACTGAAATATAATCTTTCTTGCCAGGCATTTGCCTGCTGACTTTTTCATTGCAGTAAAATTCCTTTACTAAGTTGACAGTGTCTTCATGTAAAAAAATTCTAGGTTTGGGATTAGGAGAGGACAAAATTCCTTTCATAAGTTTTTGCCTTCCTTGCAATGTAGTTACTCCAAATTCACTTTATTCTTTTACAGGACCAGCTTTTTGGTAAAACTGTCAAAATTTAAATCTTGAGCTTTTTACTTCTGTTAGTAGTTTTAAAGTTTTTCTTTAGTTGCTGAATAATTTCTGAATCAGCACAGTGACATTCTTAATCTAAATCTTCAGAAGTAAAAATTAACTCTTTGTAGGTCCTTTTAATCTTCCCCATCTTTCCTTTGCAATACTTCTTAGACCTATTTAATACTTTCTTCTTACACACCGGAGACTCTCCAAGCCAGGTTAAAGAGGCATTTAAGTGGCTTAAAGCTGCATCAGGGTCCAAATACTGAGACTAATATGACTATGACCAGGAATCTCAATTCTCAGGAGGAATTTCCTTTTCAAGTACATTGTTTTCCATCTGACAAGGCTTCTCTCTTCCGAACTGCAATCTGCATGAAGTGCATACTTTCACGTGTGGTTTCACTATTTAGTGAAACCGTCCAATCAGTTACTTTCCTAGAGTCTTTATTAACCCAGTGCTCCTTTTAAAAGGGTTTAACAGTTTTTTGACCACTTTTTCTCCATATTTCAAATCGTGTAATTACCAAACAGTTAAATAAACTTAAGACTAATAAAGCAGCTTCACAACAAAAATGTCTTACAAAGAATGTCCAAAAACACACTGTCCAAACAAACTGAAGTGCACACACAGAGCCAGACCCCAACTAAGCTGTCTGAAGGTAACATGGTGGGGGAAGGACGTGAATAAACATGCACAAACATGTCAGGGCTTGTCTTGCATGTTTTGAACAGTTCTTTTGCCAAGATAGCCTGCCCTAGCTCACTACACACATGTACATTTCTCTGTAAAAATCCTGTTATAATTTTTATTCATTTCAGTTTACCACATAATTTTATCAATGCAAATTATAGAAAAATGGATCAGAGGGGTTAAATTTCTTGTCACTGCAAACAAGAAAATTTAATTTTTGTATGGCACCAGTTTGATACAGCAACAGTAAGTAAAAATATCTGGTAGTTTGTATTTCTTTGTGGAGCTAACCTCTGAATATCAGAGGACAGCTTAGTGATATGTACAATTGAGATACCACATTGAAATTTGGACTGACTGGCTGGCTACAAGACACATACCTTTAAGGGTGAGTTGTTTGGAAATTTACAATTGTATCATGCTGTATATCAAATGAAAGCCATATTCATAAGCTTTAAAATGACACCAGTCCCATGTCTGTAGCTATCATAGCTATCTTGTAAATGACATTTGAAGTTATGGTGGCTAGTGAATTTTGGCATTTTCCTGCAACTTTGAAAATTCAGTCTCAAACAGGGACAAAAAAAAAATTGAAAAACATTTTTACACATCTTATGGTAAGGTACAAATGTACCAAAAATGAACCAAATCCATGACATTAAGGTTCTATGCATTGGTTGATTTGACATGGAATGACCCTGTTCTAGTTTGTACAATGGAAGCATGCTTCAAACAAATCAGTAGATCCAGGTTTGATTTCTGTTCTAATCGGGTAGTTTCATTATTGGCAGATTCAGACACAAAGAAACAGCAGTAACATGACAAAATACATTTTATTCCAAAGAATTTGTCCCTGTCAGCAATACACTGCGCCCGATGTTCTTTCAGTGCAAAAATGCCACGGTGGCAGAAACTGATATCACAGTGATCGAAGAAATTGCTAATGGCATGAATCACACATCCTTGTTAGTGAACCATTTGCCCCTCAAGAAGTATTCCAAATGGCAAAATATGTGAAAGTCTGGTCAGGTGAATAAGCAAGCAGGGTGAGAGGACCACGTACCCCAAGGCATTGATTTTTCTCATGCCTCCAATACACTTCAATAATCATGCATCATCCTGAAGTAGTATGGGACCCAAAAGATTCACAAGCAATGGTTGTTGCATAATTTCTGGCGACATTCGTCCAGCTGAATGCAATACACGTCTGTTGTGATTGACTTCGCAGCAACTCATAATGAACCAGTCTTGGCAGTCCAAAACATGGATCAGAACCTTCTGTGGGTGCAACTCTGGTTTGGACATGTTTTTTTTTTGGGGGGGGGGGGTCCCCTTTATCGATAAACTACTGTTTGCTTCCTGTTGTCATAAAGCACCCATTTTTCCTCAACCATAAGGATCTTATGCAGAAATGGAGCACTAGCATCACGTTTTTGGAGGGCAATGCACGTTTCCAGAAGACATCTGCTGCTGTTCGGCAAGTTCGTGTGGAACCTAGGTATCCAGTTTTTAACCTTGCCCATAGCTGCCAGGTGTCTGGAAAATGTCAATGATGATACGACAAGTTTGGCACAGAGCTCTCGTACAGTGGACGCAGGTTTTTTCTTCCACTTTCTGCCACAACTGTACGGTGTCACACAACCAGATTACCAGCTCCTGGTCGACGGAAACATCACCAGAACGGAACTTGGAAAACAGTCTATGGACAGCTCTGTCACTTATGCTGATATCCCATGTTCCATTGACATTTGTGACAGTTTCTGACACATTCAGGCCAAGTTTGAATTCGTGGGAAATCACTAATCTGATGTCGCATTGCTCCATCATGTCCAACTGCTGAGATCTGTCTGAAATACAGTTTTATACACTTGGACTGAACCAATTCACTTTGCAGGGGTGTTTGATAGTTCCTCCTACGAGGCATCCCTTGTAACCGGCTACGCAAATTTGCCTATCCGGCATCAACCAGTAATTATGAAACTACCCAATAGATCGATGTAATTTAAGTTCTGAAGAATGACAGCATAGGAAACAGTAAAAGTGTACAGCATCTATATACTGACAATAACACTAAAATCAAGTTTTGGAACTTTAATGAAAAAATGAATGTCAAGTAGACCAAACAATATCACAGTTATATATATTATCAGGTACAGGCTTTAAAACCTTAAAATCTAAAATATATACACATTGTATATATTTAGTTAAGGTTTTCAAGTCAGTACCTGATAATATAACTGATGTGATATTATTTTGGTTTACTTGACATTCATTTTTTCATACAGTCTGCATTTTATTTACCTTACTCTATATTGTATGAGTGACTGTTTTGTGGAACTTTAAATTTAGATATAAAATATTTGGAAAGCATATCAAGTGCTGCCAAGTGCAAATTATTTTCATTAAAATATTAGTGGCATTTTTTTAGATCTTTTCAAAACTGAGTTTTCTTCAGCTTCAAAACATGTTTGGTCTATTTGAAATATCAATGGATGTGTTGTTCTTAATACTGTTTCACATGTTATTTAATGTAATGTTTTCAATGCAAGCAAAGCTAAGTAACAGTAAGAAAATAACATCAATGTAAATAACTTTAAGTTGGTACCATAAGTGAATGAACTTACTAGAGTATTGTTCTTGGATAGATATTAGTCCCACATAGAATTTTTTTAACCCTTGTCACAAATACAGGGTTATGTAGTCCTTTTTAGCATGTTTGAAAATAGTTTGTTTGCATATTGTTTTGCTTCTGATTCTAAAGTTCCCATCATAACAAAGGCAACTTTAGAATCATCAGCAAAATACACAAACAAGAGGTTTTCCAAACATGCTAAAAAGGACTACATAACCCTATATTTGACAAGGGTTAAAAAGTTCTGCCTGGGACTAATATCTATCCAAGGACATATTCTAATAAGTTTGTTCATTTATAAGTACCAACTATTCAAGTTATTTACATTGATGTTATTTTATATGCTACTTAGCATGGCCTGCACTAGAAACACTACATCAAATAACATGTGAAACAGTATTAACAATAGTACATCTATTGATATTCCAAATGGATTAGCCATACAATTTGGTTAGAATATAACTTTAGCCAAAATATTGTAAATGGTCTATTTGTGATTTTGGCCAAAATAAATGATAATGCATTTATTAGTGTGAATAAACAAAATGCCAAAATTTTACACATCTACAGATGGCTTTTGACTGGACAACAAAGAAAGCTAAAAAAAGTACAGTGAACCCTCACATGCTTTGAATTTAAATACAAACTTGGCTGAACTTGACATAAAAGAAATGAATGTTCAAGAACATTAGAATTGTTTACTAACCAGACTACTGCAATTTCAACATAAATATTGTACACAGTAAGTAGTTTGATTCTTATCTTCGGAGGACTAAGAAATCAAACAAAATCAAAACCATTTGTTGAAGCTGTCACTCACATTTTTGCCAAAAGACTAATTTTGTGACAAAAGACTTTATTTGTGACAAAAGACTAATTTTGCAACAAAAAGTCCAATGAATCACCAAAACTGTTTCCTTGTAGTTTTTTCATTACATCATTGCTGCTTCACTCTGAATTCCTCAGTCTTTTTTTATGCCACCCAGCCTTGCTTGATTTTTGTGTTTTCTTCCCAGCCATACTTTTCCTGTCATTGCACCCACCACTGCTTCACACTTTTAAGTTTTTTTTATCCCCATTATTTTTTTTGGTTCTGTCTCATCACTGCAAAACCTGGTGTCCTTCCTAGTCATTTTTTCTTTCAGAAAAACTGTTGAACGCTGCTTCACCCTGTTGTCATTTCTTCATCCCTGTTGTCTTTTATCCTATTGCAGAAAAGCACCAGTCAGCCTCAAGAGCACCTATTGCAAGGACTTTGTTGCGATGGATAAGGAAAGAATTTGGCTAACCATGAATTTGGCTAATCTGCATAGCATTTGGCTGCAACTTTTGCCGATGAAATAGCCAAATTGCAACAGGAAAAAATTCCAGCTTAAACACCACATTCAAATATGCATTATAACTATCAGAGTTTTATGAAAATAACATGTATCTGCATACACAACCATTGAAACAGAAAACTTGCTGCAAACCCACAAAGCACGATAACAATTGAAAGAAAAATTAGTAAAACAAATTAGAACAGATTCCAATGAGGACAAAAAATACATTACAAGTGCAGCAATGTGTGCAAATATTTACCTTGATCACAATTTTTTTAAATATTGGACTATGAACCTCATAAAAACAAGACTAAAGTGCTTATATCCAGAAAAGCAGTTCCATTAATGAAACTTCAAAATGTATACATTTTAAACTTAATTCAAAAACAGACTTACAAAATACATGAGGAAAAGCTTAATAACTGACAACTGCAAGAGGAACCTGGCAATAAAATTTAAATTCTTTCTGTGTAAACAAAACTTGATACAGTTCCTATACATTAAAAACAGGCCTTGATAAAATCTCTAGGCCAGACTTCTAAAAAAAAAAAAAAAAAGAACTCAGAAGTTGTGAAGAGTTAAAGTGAAAATGGAATTAAATACATTAATCTGAGTAAAGCCTTTAGTGTTTTAATTGCTGTAAATAGCATTTTTTTAAATCTTCAAACAAAATCTGAAAAACTAATAATTTAGAAACTATCCACATACAGTGCACACGCTTATGTCTACATTCTGCAACTCTGATCACTACATACACTATTTTATTAATTTTGGAGCACACTTTTTTTATAGCAGCCTTATTTTGAAATACTATTTCAACTTGAATGTTCTCCACTGTTGTATCATGCAGCCATCTTTAGAAAAATACACAATTTGATACATTGTACTGATAAATTAGTTTGCATACCACAAACTTACATGCACATCAAACAAGTTGGATGCTTACCTGACATTGACGAAGTAGTCCACTAAGTTCCTTAAGTTTTTCTTTGACTACAGGATTACCTTCTGCTGCTTTCTGCATGCTGAACTGCTTCAATTATCTTAAGAGATGAGCACAAGTCAAATCTGAAGGAAGAATGAAGTTAAGTGATTAACCCTGGTCTACAGTTTGACATCTGATTTTTACTAACATAACCAGTTATGGTGAAAGCTACTTACAACAGGTGAAAACATGATAAATAATAAACCTAACAAGGCAACACACTATATATACATACACACTGTCTATAAATTAAGGGGCAGTTATATTTTTAGAAAAATTTCTGACAGGATGATGGTAAATGTTAATATGACATACAGGCAGGCTTAAATTTATATGCATAAATAAATGGACCTTTGTGAGTGTACAGGTAATATAGGGTGCATGAACAAACATACCATTTTTTGTCTTTGGCAAATGAGCAAAACTGTTGTAACACTTTGAATACTGTCCCCTGTCAAAGTTTAATGGGGAGGGGGGGCATGACATCACTTGCACATGCTCTTGACAAGATTATCCTGCAGATCTTGAGGTAGATCATGCCACTCCTGTTTCAGCACCATAACCAGATCATTTTTGGTATATGGTGGGAGATTTGCATCCCTCCATGCCCCTCCCAAGAGCATCCAATACATGCTGTATGGGATTCAGATCAGGGGAGTACACAGGCTACTCCATGCAGTCTATTCCTTTACTGTTGAGCAGGTCATCAACACTGGCTGAACTATAACAGGCATTGTCATCGATAAAGATTAAGGAATTTCCAACAGCACCACGAAAATTGTGTATACAAGGAACAACATCCTGACAACACTGAGCATTCACAATTCCACTTTGCAACACGTAAAAGTTCGGTTCGTCCATTTGTAATGATACCAGTCCAAATCATTACCCACCACCTCAGTAATGGGCAACTTCCACAATATTGGTGGAAGAATAGGCAGTGCATGGTTCACGCCAGATGTATTGGTGCCTCAAATCCGACAAACAAAATCTGTTTTCGTCCGAGAACAGGACATTGGTCCACAGTTTTTCAGACCAGTTGGTGTGTTCACGGCACTATCGATACCTGTGGCTTTATGTGATGTGGTCAGAGGTATACATTGCACCAGTTTGCTGGTATACAAACCAACACTATGCAATCGCCTTGACACAGTTGGGAGTGATATTGTGATACCCGTGCTTGCCTGAAGCTCTTGTGCCAACCTTCCAGCAGTTATTTGGAGGTATCTTTTTGATGTTACAGTTATATAATGATCATCAGCAGAGGTTGTTTGCATTCAACCACTGCTGTACCATCTGGTAGCAGTTCCACTTTCAGAAAATTTCTGCAGCCGTGCAACTATGCTTTTGCCAACTCTAAACTCATTGGCTACATCGCTTTGAATGTCCTGCTTCCAATTTCCCTAAAATTCTACAAGTAAAATTGTTGAGATGCGTCCTTTGCGATCTTGTGCCACTCGCTATAACAAATAGCCAACAAGTAACCACCAGATTAACACAAAGATAACTATCGCTTCAGCTTTTATCACTGTTTTTAGAAATGTGCTCTCGCGCATTTCCACACATGTAAATTATGGGCAGCCAATCGGTTGTATCTGCTTACTACGTTAGTTGCTACTATCGGCAATTTTTCACCAATAAAGACCTTCAACATCTGTAGATTTACATTTCTGCCCCTTAATTTATGGACATCAGTGTATACACAAACACACATTATACACAAGACTGGCCCCCAGAAAACCAACCTCAACGTCCTTGCCGTGGGGTGGTGGAAAAAGGTGGATTAGGTGCTGTGATTCACAGTAGCTCCTCTTTGGAGCGTCCGAAACATGCTGACTAACTGAGGCTCTGGTCTACCTAAGCCAAAGTGTGAAGTATCGTGCTGAATGGTACTGAGGTAGTAAAATATCAGTATCGTTAACGATCCCTTCAGGGCACCAGGCGAAACCCTGTCGTAACTAGCCTTTTACCTGGGATAGGAGGATTACCAGGTGGTGACATTTTTCTCCAGTTTCGTAGGACCAGAAATGGATTCTTTTACAAAAACAACAAATCCTAGGTTAGGGTCTGACTCAGTCAGTACTCAACCTATAAAAGCAGCATCTTCCCAGCCAAGGCCGGGATCTGTTGATCCTGAGGTGAGGCCCAGTTGCTCTGGGAACACCTCTCAGGCTAAGGCGGGGGAAGTTGTTTCACAAAAGCAAACAAGACATCTGGAGGCAGCAGGTAATACCGGGTTGCCAAAAGAGTGTGGTTGCTAAACTGGTAACAGCAAGGAAGGGTTGCAATTTAGCAAGACTGCAAAGTGCAACATCAGGAGGAAACTAGCAGGGCAGATGAAGGGAAAAACTAACAAGGAGTAGAGTTCAGTGGGACCCACATCTGTAGACATTTCACCTGTGGTGGACAAGAAAAGCAAGAGGCAGAGATCTGTTCTCTCTACCCCTTCTCCAGATGTGAGGAAGCTAACCAAAAGGAGTAGGAACGAGTCTCGTCGCAGCACTTATGGCAAGGTTGTCTCCACTGTCAGGATGGCCATCGTGAAGGAAAACTTCCCGAATGAATGGCTTGACTACAGTGAGGTTGGGACTATTCAGGAGGAGCTTTTGAGGTGTGTGGATGGTTCTCAAGTAGGAGAGCCTCTACCACGCATCAAGAGCTTTTCCCTGAACTCTGGAGCTTTTGTTTACCTTTGTGAGAATGAGAGAAGGCAATGGCTAACATCAGCCTTTGAAAAAAATGATAAGGTTTTGAGGAGCACTGGGCTCAATGTGATGAGGGTCAGTGATCTTCCAAAACCGATAGTCTCCATGCCCATCTCACAATGGAGAACTGCATGAAATGTATCCAGATCAATCTCCACCATAGTCGGTCTGCATCTGCTGCAGACTGGCTGCGGAGGATGTTGATCTGGCTTTCATTCAAGAGCCATGGATATATAATGGGAAGATCCTGGGCTTAAAGGAGCAGGCTTTACAGTCTTCTATAATACATCAAGTGTAGACCAAGGGCCTGTATACTGGTGAGCAAAAGACATGCTATGCCACTTCTTGAGTTTACCACAATTGACACAACCATGATTAAACTTTTTGTCATCTGATGGTGGCAAAGAAGAGCTGTTTGCCGTCTCTTTATTACTTACCATTTGATGAACCTGAACCACCTACTCAGGAGGTAAGAGACATTGTCCACTTCTGTGAGGCGGGTGGAAGACGCCTCATCTGCTGTGATGCCAATGCTCACCATATCATGTGGGGGAGCAGCGACTGCAACAGACGAGGGGACAACCTTTTGGAATATTTAGTAAGTACTAAACTTTATATTCTTAATCGAGGCAATGAGCCCACTTTTGTTTCTAATAAAAGTGAAGTCATTGACCTCACCTTCTGTAGTGCTAACAGGTTTGATTGCATTATTAAATGGCATGTATCAAGTGAACCTTCATTGTCTGATCATAGATATATTTGCTTTTCAGTTGCCGATGTAAGACAACAGCTGGTGCAAGTCAGAAATCCCAGAAGGACCAATTGGGTTGGCTTCAGGGAAGATCTGGCGGCACATATTGGAGGCATGGAATTTAACATGCGCTTGGCGTTAGATCGGGGGTCGACGCACTTGAAAAAATCATTACTTTTGTTGTTAATATTAATAGCCAGATCATTTTTAGTTAACCAATTAGTGATAGATGTAAAACGGACTTTTAATTGCCACACCAATGTCTCAATATCATTTCCATGTATTAATATGGTTTCATCATCTGCTCCACATCACTGTTACCATGATGTATGGTCAAACATGCCATGATCAAGCCTTTAAGGGTTGCATATCTCTGAGGGTTCTTTTTGAAAATTTCTGCCCAATATTCATCAATGCGCTTTTTGCCATTAACATTCTCCAGCTTGCGCAAATCCCATTCTGTGGACAATTCATCTAGCTTTAGGTCTGGAACAACATTAGGAAGGCTTTTAGCAATGTTCATAAGTGAAGACACTTTTTGGGCTGTTCTTTTGGTCTGGCTGCAGTACACGCAAGTCTCTTAATATTTTGTTCTGCAATGGAATATAGTGCAGCAACTTTTTAATTAACACATTGTAGAATTTTTTCCACTGTAAAAGTACCATTTTTTTCTTTGTCTCTGTTAGAGACTTCATTGCACTCTTTGTCAAAAAACTAATAGCCATCCTTTCCAAAGGTTTTGAATGTTGACTGACATCTAAATCTGCAAGTTTATGGCCTGGAGTGCTAACAACATCTGCCATAGCTCTTTTCATTACCATCTTAACTAATGAAGTCATTTCATAATAAAGATGAATCAGAGGTTCTTTCTGAAAAAATAACTGAAATATATTCACAAAGCTAAACACACCACGCATAAACTGATCGTGGATGAAAATGTCACCTTGTCTTAATGCAGAAATTATTCTGTGCAACTTTTCACTGGTTTTCAGTTCTTTGGAACAATGTGCAGGTACAAAGGATAAGTAGTGTATCAAGGCATCTTTTTGCTCCAATAAACAATCAAATACTGGCCCAAAAGTTAAAAATCTAGCTTCAACAGGTCTCATAAACACATGTTTTGGAGCACCTACATGTTCCTGACTCTTGCCATAATCAGCTGATCTTACACTATTGCCATGGGAATAGAATACATCCACTGCAAATTCAGAAAGTGAAGAATCTAATTCTTTTAGCCTTTTTACAGCATTCACGACATGTAATGAACATTGACCTACATCAAGCAAGTGGGGATTTTCTTGCTTTAAAAGAGTTAGCATGCCTTTTTTTACAGCCTACCATAACTTGTGGACTATCAGTCATAACACATATTACCTTAGATATATTTATGCCAAACATTTGTAAAACAGAAATAAATTTTTCTTTCATGGGAAGTGCTTTAGCTTCTGGCAGGACACCCTTTCAAGAAAATCTATTACAATTCACTGTTGCACATCAAAATATTGTACGATTATTTCAAGCTCTTTTTTATTATGCACACCCCTGTCATTGCTTTCATCTAGTCCAATTGACACATATTTCCCTTTCAAACTTTCCTTTAAAAAAATTGTTTCATATGTTGGCCCCAAACCTTATCTAACTAGGTAAGATATCTTTGTCCAGTGCATTGAAAATGATTCAGCAATTTTAGAGTCAGGAAACATTCTCTGAAACAACTGTTTAATGATCACAAAACCTGAATGGAATATTGTGTTCAACAAGTGAAGAGGCCCACAAAACTTCAGCAGTAGTAACCTGATTACTAATTATTGCTTGACTTTTGAAACTTTTTGTCAAGTCCTTTGACTTAGTTACAGCTTCTCTATTTTCCTTGCGATTTTCATTTCTTGAATGTTGTAAAACTGCTTGAACACCCATTGTAGACACAGAAAAAATTTTGAGCACCACACACATGAAGCTTTAGTTTCTTTCCTGGTCTACACCATTTGTCAATTTCATCATCATTGTCTTTTTGACAAGAGGACTAATCACTTTGATAGTGGCACTGTTATTTAGACATGAACTAAAAATCTGTAGAGTAAAGATAAAAAGTAGTCATATCATTAAAAAAGCTACAAAACAAACTCAATTAAAAAAAATGTGGTAAACAAAGGCTCATAAGAAAGGAAGCATCACCACAAAGATATCCAGTCATATGCTACTTTAATACTTCAGAACTTTGTTAAAACAAAATAATAAAAGTAGTAGCAATGTTAAGAAATAACGGCTCAGTATTATAGTTAATCATTGCCCTTAGAAAAAATATCAAGACAAAATGAATTAGGTTAATTTAAAAAAATGCATTTTTGTTACTTACCCTTAATATTTTTGTAGATAGTTGATGTTCTCAACTCACTTAAAATAAAGGACAGTACTGAAAATAAAGTACTTTATCAGTAGCCACAGTTTTAAAGGACAGTGACATTTGGACACACTGTAATCTACAATCAAAAACTATCTGCAAAATCTGCTAATTTGGGAACTATCTGCATATAGCGTTATGTCTACATTCTGATACAAGCTACGGACAGACATTGAGCTGTATTTTATTATCTCCAAGAAAAATTTCCAAAGTTAAGTGATGCAAAAATAACAGCAGGGATGTTCATGGGTTCACAGATCCATGACCTTTTCAATGACCCACATTTTGATGAAATACCATGTGGAGAACAGTCTGGGATGCTTTTCACTCTGCCACCCAATTTACCACCACTTAGTCAAAAGAAATGCTTTCATGTTATAAGAAAATGGGAAGTACAATGTCCTTTAAAATGCACTCCCACCTAGATTTCTCTTCAGACAGTTGTGGAGCAGTAAGTAACAAACATGGTGAACGATTCCATCAGCAAATTTCCAACATGAAAGTTATACCGAGGTCACTGGAGCCCAGTCTGCTTGCTGATTGTTGGTTCATTGCATAGGAAACATTAGAACATTCATATAGAAGGAAATCAAAAACATGTATGTAATAGAATAAAATTAAGGTACAGATTTGTTTATTAGCATAACTTTGGTTATATTATTCTTATGTGTTTCTGCAGCAATATTTTACATGTTTCCATCAATAATCAGTATTTCCTAAGGCATTAAAAAATATATAAATATACTCATTGTCAACCATTATCAATCCACTGCTGGACGAAGGTCTCCTGAAGCTTCCTCCACAACGGTCTGTCTTGTGCCAGTCTCCTCCATGTCACTCCCGCATACTTCCGAATTTCATCCACCCATCTCCCATGTGGTCTTCTGGGTCTTTTCCTGTCCCTTGGAATCCAATCTAAAATTTCGGCTGTCCATCGATGGTCTGTCCTTCTGGCAGTATGTCCAGCCCATTGCCATTTCAGGGATTCAACTCTGATCATGATGTCTTCCACTCCTGTCATTTTTTGGATCCACGAGTTCCTCTTCTTATCTCTCCTGGTTACACCAAGCATGCACCTCTCCAAGCTTCTTTGAGTTGTCTGCAGCCTTTGTATGTCTCTTTTAGTTAAGGTCCATGTCTCTGCACCATTCGTAAGCACTGGAAGGATGCATTGATCAAACACTTTTCTTTTAAGACATAATGGCACATTGCTCTTGAAAATTATGCTGTTTCTTCCAAAAGCTCTCCAGGCAAGTTTTGTATGTCGATTAATTTCATCAATGTGACCCTCACTTGATATCTGCTGTCCAAGATAAACGTACGTGTCTGTTATCTCCAGCTTTTCTCCATCAATCGATAAATCTTCATTTCATGTAAAAGCATTGAACATCACTTTTGTCTTCTGAAAGTTCATTTTTAATCCCACTTCTTTACTCTTGTCAGCAAGTTCCTGGATCATACTCTGCAGCTCTGATGGGGTAGTTGCAAAAATGACTATGTCATCAGCAAAATGAAGGTGGGTTAGATAATCTCCATTAATCTTTATCCCTTTGTTTTCCAGTTCAGTGATTGAAAGACATTTTCTAATGTGGCGTTAAAGAGCTTCAGAGATATGGTGTCACCTTGTCTCACTCCCTTTCCAATTTTTATGTGTGTTGTATTTTCAAACAGCCGAATCTTTGCACTTGCATTTTCATAGATGTTATTAATAATATTAATGTATGCATCTTCAATACCGCACAATTTCAGAGCCATTGTAACTGCTGATGGTTTCACCGAATCAGAGGCTTTTTTCTTATCTATAAAAGCCATGTACAAGAAGTTCATATTCCCTCGCTCTTTCAATTAGTTCTCTCAGTACGTGGATATGATCTATTGTGCTGTAGCCACTCCTGAATCCAGCTTGTTCTCTCGGTTGAGACATGTCCAGTGTTACCTTCAAACGGTGTGAAAGAACTTTAGTGAAGATTTTATAAACCACTGATAGGAGGCTGATAGGTCTGTAGCTCCTGAGATCCTCAATGTCACCTTTTTATGTAGCAGGGTCATTTATAGAATTGTTCCAATCCTCAGGAATCTTCCCTTCATTAAGGCATCGAGTGGAAATTTGGGCGAGTACTGTTTCGATTTCTCCACTTGCTTCTTGTATGATGTCTACAGTAATTCCATCTTCTCCTGGAGCTTTCCCCCGCTTCATGTTCTTTATTGCATGTGCAACTTCTGCTGGGAGAACTGGAAGAACTCTGGTATTGGTACCTTCCATGATATCTGGAGTACATGTATCATCCCTTTCATATAACTTGGAGTAGAAATCTTTCACTCTTGTCAAAATTTCGCCTCTATTTCTTGTTACAGAACCATCTTTTCTCAGTGCCATAATCTGTTTTCTTCCCTTACTGAGGTCCCTTTGCTACCTTTAGGCTTTGGTTGTTTTCAATGGCTTTCCTTACTAGTTCACAGTTGAATTTCCTTAAGTCTCCACTGATACTTTTTCGTACTGTCTTGCATAGCTCTATGTATTCCACTTTGGAAGTACCATCTTCTTTAGTTGTCCTTATCTCTTCTTTTTTGCATCAACATTTTTGTTTTTCCTGATAATTTGTTCACATGCAACTTGTTCTTAGACCCAGCTAATTTTGTTGCCGTTTCCATAAGAGCTTTGGTTACTTTTCTGTTAACTTCAGAAATATCCACTTCTTCCGATGTTAGGCCTTCTAAAGCAGAGAATCTGTTCTTCAGTTCTAACTTGAAGGTATGATGGTGTTTTTTAAGGTTGGTTATGTCAATACATTTTGTTTGTCTTATGAGCTTGCTACGTTCGAGTTTAGTGTTGAGGTGCATCTTACATCTCACCAATTTATGGTCACTACCTGTGTTGAACTTGTTTAGCACACTGCAGTCTTCTATGACGAATTTTTTGTTACACATAATAAAATCAATTTCACTTGTAGTCCCATTTGGATGTCTCCATGTCCATTTCCTGTGCAGCTTTTTCTTGAAAAAGGAGTTCATGATGAAAAACCCTTCTGCCTCTGCAAACTCTAAGAGAGTATTTCCACGTTGGTTTCTGTTGCCGTGACCGAATTTACCTACTGAAGTTTCATTCTGTTGCAGTTGCCCTATTTTTGCATTGAAATCTCCCATAATTATCTTCAAGTGCTGCTTACCTTCATTATTTAGATGACAAATTTCCTCATAAAATTCTTCAATTTCTTCTTCAGGATGACTTGTGGTGGGTGCATAAGTTTGAATAATCTGAGCCTGGCATCTTCGAGAGTTGGATAACAAGTCGTGCAGCTCTGTCAGAGGAACTTTCAACTTCTACAACTTTATCCTTCAGTTTCTTGTTTATTATAAATCCAACACCACTAGTTCTGCCAGTATCTGTCCCACGATAGAAGAGATGTCCACTTTTCAGTTCAATGAGATCTCCTTTTCTCCTTACCTCACTTAGCCCGACGATGTCCCACTTGATCCTTTGTAGTTCCTCTTCCAATTCAAGAAGCCTTGAATCAGAAGATAGGGAGCGTCCGTTGTACGTTGCCAAGGTCAGCATCAGATGGCAGCCTAGTCCGGTTCTCCGGGGATTCTTAGCACCCTCTGCCTTCATGTCGCACTGGCCGCTGCCTTGGCCAGGTGCATTCCACCTGCCGGAGACTGAAGGCCAAGATTTAAGTTGTGGAGTCATTTTGGAGAGGGGGGGGGGGGTTTGGCCATAACTCACCATGCTGGCCAAGCGGGTTGGTGAGTGTGGGACAAGGTTAGTAGACTCCAAGGTTATGCTTATCCGACACTTCCGCTGAACACTGTCTCAGGGGGTCGCCTTCGTGACGTCACAGTCCTGGAGATCTGCACACCCCATCCGCCTAAAGCTGCTTGCTCTCGTTTTTCTGGTTCAGGGTCTGAAAGCTACATTGTCTCATTTGAAGCTAGGTATTTGTAGCAAACAAATTATCTTTTCCTTGGTCATACTGAACATGCCTGGTTCGTGCGCAATAGCAACGTGTCAAAATTATTATTCGAAAACCAGAAGGAATGGCATTCATTACCATAGGTTTCCAAAAAATGAAGTTTTGCGTAGAACATGGAAATTGAGATGCAAACGAGCTGACAGTTTCAACGAAATGAATTCAGCTATTTGTTCCGAACACTTTCCTGAGGAAGACTACGAACGCGATTTAAGGAATGAACTTCTAGGTTTGCCTATCCGCAAAATGCTAAAGGACACAGCTGTACCAAGTTTAAACCTCCCGGGAAACTTTAATGTAAATTCTAATTCAGAGAGAAAGAACAGACAGGAGAAAAGGAAACGAACTGATCTTGTTGGCGATTTGATAAACTCTGATAATGCAGAGGAAATTTTGGAAGACATGTGGAGTGCCAATGATGAAAATACTGAAATTGAATGTATGAAAGACCTGAAAACAGAAAATGAAATTCTATTGAAGGAAAATTATATTTTGATGAAGGAAAATGAAAAGCTGAAAAAACAAATATTATATTTGAGCTCTTCAAACCCATAGTCTAACTTTACGTGTAAAAGTCCTCAAAGTAAAACAGAATCAAATGCAGAAAGAATTATTAGAATTGCGAAGGTTACAGAAAGATGAGAAAAAAAACAGAAATGTGCATAAAAAATTTGCTTTCTACAGTGTTTACTCCAGGACAGATAAGGGTTTTGTTAGGCCAAAAACAGATTGTTTGGAATTCTACTTATATTGCAGCTGCAATAACATTAAGAACTGTTTCCAGGAGAGCATATCACTACTTGAGAAATAAAGTTAATAATCCGCCTCCTGCTTTGTCAAACGTTGCGCCGATGGGTAGCTACAATTAAATGTTCACCTGGAATTCAAGCCACAACTTTAAAACTGATGCAGAGCCAAGGAATGCAAATGACTGAAGCCGAAAGAACATGTGTAATTTCTATAGATGAAATGAAAGTTTCCAGCAAAATATGCTATAATATTGAAACAGATGAAGTTATAGGACCGTGTAGGTACGCACTGGTATTCATGGCAAGAGGACTTGTTAATCCCTGGAAACAACCAGTATTTTACGATTTTGACGTTAGTGGTTCCAGTCTCAGAAATATTAATGAAAGTAATTTGTGCCGTAGAAAATATGTTTCCTGTATTTGCTCTTACTTCAGATCTGGGAGCTTTAAACCAGAAATTATGGAAAGAATTGGTTATATCGCCTGAGAGTGTTCTTTGAAAATCCTTTCGACAAAAACAGACAAATGTATTTGCTGACATTCCGCATATGGTAAAGTTATTGCAAAACCATATTTTGGACAGTGGCATAAAAATAATAGTGATAAATTGCTCCCTATTTGAAAAGCTATTAGAGAAGGACAGTAAGAAATTAAAAATAGCGTATAATATGAGTGAAACACACATACGTGTTAAAGGAGCAAATAGGCAGATTGTACATTATGCTGTACAGTTGCTTTCGGAGCGTGTTGGAAATGCCATCAAATATTTTATTTCCCAAAGATGATGAAGCAGCAAATTTTATTCTTCTTGTAGACAGATTTTTTGATACAATGAATTCGAGGCAACCATTCTCAGACAAACCATTCCGATGTGCTTTAGGTAACAATCAACAGCAATTTCAACTTCTGAATGAGGCTTACAACACTTTTTCGCAGATGCGCGTTGTTGGAAGAAAAAACGCCCTACCATTTCAGCAAGGTCTTCTGGTCAGTATTACATCCATAATGGCTGTCCACAAGATTCTAAGCGAAAAATATGAGCTAAAAATTTTTTAACTCACAGAGTTAATCAAGATGTCCTAGAAAAATTTTTCTCGCAGATACGTGCAGCAGGGAATTCCTATGATCACCCTTCACCACTGGAATTTCAAAATCGTCTCAGACTGCTGGTACTTGGGAAAGTAGTCTGGAACTGTCAGAAATCTAACGTTTTGCCCGAGTCAGAACAACATTATTTAACTGTCCCCATGCTCTCGTCTTCCTGTGTCTTACACAATAATGCATCCTGCAATGATGAAACAGCCCACACAAGTGAAAATGAAATTACGGCTGCACTTCGCGAAGAACCCACAACTGCAATTACGTCTTCTAGTGACAGCATATCGTACCAAGCTTTACGATACCTTGCTGGATATGTTGCATTTAAATGCCAAACAACGTGTCCTGGGCTGCGGGACAAAAATGCACCTCTGGACCTAGTGCAAGAAAAAGGAATTCTTTGCGACTGGATTAGCGTCATAAGCAGAGGCTGCTTGCAACATCCAACAAATGAGTGGATGAGCATGGTTATCCAACTAGAAGAAATTTTTTTAAAACTACATGGGAAAAATAATTTAAGGAAAGTTAAAGGAATTGTTCACACCGCAGTGGAAGCTTCTGCCCATCAGTTCCCTCCAAATGTGCACCCTGCCATCAAACTATTCATGAAAACCCAAATTATGATCCGTATGCGCCATATTAACGCTCAGCAAAAAATATATTGCCAACCCAAGAAGAGAAAACTGGTTAAAACAGTCACCTAAGGAACATGACAAAGGTAAATGAAGAAAGAATTTTTTTACGTTAAATAATGTCCCGATTCTTAAAGTTCTCAAAATTTAGCGAATAAAATATGACTAAAGAAACAAACAAACAAAAATTGCAAAGATCCATGATTTTAACTTTTCTGTTCAGCGATTAGTTACAAATAATAACAGAGCATTTAGTGAAATTATATTTCCAACTTTTTAATTAAGCAAGTTAGTGGAATGCTACTCAAGTTTTTATTTGTTCCGCATAAAAGGATTTCTTCACGAGGTTCTGACAGCATAATCTTATAAGTTTTTTTTCGTTCTTTTGAATTTATTTAAAGACGACCGGACTAGGCTGCCATTTGATGCTGACCTTGGCTACCTACAACGCACGCTCCCTATCTTCTGATTCAAGGCTTCTTGAATTGGAAGAGGAACTACAAAGGATCAAGTGGGACATCGTCGGGCTGAGTGAGGTAAGGAGAAAAGGAGAAGATCTCATTGAACTGAAAAGTGGACATCTCTTCTATTATCGTGGGACAGATACTGGCAGAACTAGTGGTGTTGGATTTATAATAAACAAGAAACTGAAGGATAAAGTGGTAGAAGTTGAAAGTTCCTCGGACAGAGCTGCACGACTCGTTATCCAACTATCGAGAAGATACCAGGCTCAGATTATTCAAACTTATGCCCCCACCACAAGTCATCCTGAAGAAGAAATTGAAGAATTTTATGAGGAAATTCGTCATCTAAATAATAAAGGTAAGCAGCACTTGAAGATAATTATGGGAGATTTCAATGCAAAAATAGGGCACCGGCAACAGAATGAAACTTCAGTAGGTAAATTCGGTCACGGCAACAGAAACCAGCGTGGAAATACTCTCGTTGAGTTTGCAGAGGCAGAAGGATTTTTCATCTTGAATTCCTTTTTCAAGAAAAAGCCACACAGGAAATGGACATGGAGACATCCAATTGGGACGACAAGTGAAATTGATTTTATTATGTGTAACAAAAAATTCGTCATCGAAGACTGCAGTGTGCTAAACAAGTTCAACACAGGTAGTGACCATAGATTGGTGAGATGTAAGATGCACCTCAACACTAAACTGGAACGTGGCAAGCTCATAAGACAAACAAAATGTATTGACATAACCAACCTTAAAAAACACCATAATACTTTCAAGTTGGAACTGAAGAACAGATTCTCTGCTTTAGAAGGCCTAACATCGGAAGAAGTGGATATTTCGGAAGTTAACAGAAAAGTAACCAAAGCTCTTATGGAAACAGCAACAAAAATAGCTGGGTCTAAGAACAAGTTGCATGTAAACAAATTATCAGGAAAAACCAAAATGTTGATGCAAAAAAGAAGAGAGATGAGGACAACTAAAGAAGATGTGACTTCCAAAGTGGAATATATAGAGCTATGCAAGACAGCACGAAAAAGTATCACTGAAGACGTAAGGAAATTCAACTGTGAGCTAGTGAGGAAAGCAATTGAAAACAACCAAAGCCTAAAGATAGCAAAGGGACATCTCAGTAAGGGAAGAAAACAGATTATGGCTCTGAGAAAAGAAGATGGTTCTATAACAAGAAATAGAGGTGAAATTTTGACAAGAGTGAAAGATTTCTACTCCAAATTATATGAAAGGGATGATACATGTACTCCAGACATCATGAAAGGTACCAGAGTTCTTCCAGTCCTCCCAGCAGAAGTTGCACATGCAATCAAGAACATGAAGCGGGGGAAAGCTCCAGGGAGAAGATGGAATTACTATAGACATCATACAAGAAGCAAGTGGAGAAATTGAAACAGTACTCGCCCAAATTTTCACTCGATGCCTTAATGAAGGGAAGATTCCTGAGGATTGGAACAATGCTACAATGATCCTGCTACATAAAAAAGGTGACATTGAGGATCTCAGGAACTACAGACCTATCAGCCTCCTATCAGTGGTTTATAAAATCTTCACTAAAGTTCTTTCACACCGCTTGAAGGTAACACTGGACATGGCTCAACCGAGAGAACAAGCTGGATTCAGGAGTGGCTACAGCACAATAGATCATATCCACGTACTGAGAGAACTAATTGAAAGAGCGAGGGAATATGAACTTCCATTGTGCATGGCTTTTATCGATTATGAAAAAGCTTTTGATTCGGTGAAACCATCAGCAGTTACCACGGCTCTGAAATCCTGCGGTATTGAAGATGCATACATTAATATTATTAATAACATCTATGAAAATGCAAGTGCAAAGATTCGGCTGTTTGAAAATACAACACACATAAAAATTGGAAAGGGAGTGAGACAAGGTGACACCATATCTCCGAAGCTCTTTAATGCCACATTGGAAAATGTCTTTCAATCACTGAACTGGGAAAACAAAGGGATAAAGATTAATGGAGATTATCTAACCCACCTTCGTTTTGCTGATGACGTAGTCATTTTTGCAACTACCCCATCAGAGCTGCAGAGTATGATCCAGGAACTTGCTGACAAGAGTAAAGAAGTGGGATTAAAAATGAACTTTCAGAAGACAAAAGTGATGTTCAATGCTTTTACAAGAAATGAAGATTTATCGATTGATGGAGAAAAACTGGAGATAACAGATACGTATGTTTATCTTGGACAGCAGATATCAAGTGAGGGTCACATTGATGAAGAAATTAATCGGCGTACAAAACTTGCCTGGAGAGCTTTTTTGGAAGAAACAGCATAATTTTCAAGAGCAATATGCCATTATGTCTTAAAAGAAAAGTGTTTGATCAATGCATCCTTCCAGTGCTTACGTATGGTGCAGAGACGTGGACCTTAACTAAAAGAGACATACAAAGGCTGCAGACAACTCAAAGAAGCATGGAGAGGTGCATGCTTGGTATAACCAGGAGAGATAAGAAGAGGAACTCGTGGATCCGAAAAATGACAAGAGTGGAAGACATCATGATCAGAGAGTTAAATCCCTGAAATGGCAATGGGCTGGACATACTGCCAGAAGGACAGACCATAGATGGACAGCCGAAATTTTAGATTGGATTCCAAGGGACAGGAAAAGACCCAGAAAAAGACCACATGGGAGATGGGTGGATGAAATTCGTAAATATGCGGGAGTGACATGGAGGAGACTGGCACAAGACAGACCGTTGTGGAGGAAACTTGGGGAGACCTTCGTCCAGCAGTGGATTGATAATGGTTGACAATGATGATGATTACAGTTGCATATAAATAAATTAGAAGGTATAATCACTGTCCCTGCACCTTTCCTTAGTGTCATGTAAATATCCTATTTAGATTAAACAGATTTGAAAAAAAAAAATGAAAGAAATGCATAATAAGTTTCTTCACATTCTCGGTTTACTCTAAATAAAATATTCACATGGATGTCCGTTTTTCCTGATTACATTACAGATGTGCTTTTGCATTACATCTTGGTTGCAAGCTTTCAGATTCAGAGCGTATTTGAGTAAAATGTTGACATTTCTCCCGCGAGTGCTTCAATTGTATTAACAATCTATCAGTCCTGCTGGCTGCGTCGTGTGGTACACTGACGTCACTACGTAAGGGACCGGCACTTCCACTGTGAGGGAGGCAGGATGAGCAAACCTTACTATTAACCTTGAGTGTGGGATAGCATTTCCTCTAATCCCGATGGTATAGTTATACCGCTATTGGTGGTCGTCAGAGCCCTTTTAGTGGGAACAGGATGCACCACGAGAAGGCGGGGTTGACATTTGTCAAGGTTGTTTGTTGTTTGAGATTTAACGAGAACCATTAGCAACTCAATGGGCTATAAGCAGTTGCCCATCCCTAATTTAGGGTCACTGGTTCCAAGGAAGGGAGAGCCAGTGCCGTAAGACAAAAACATCCATGAATCACCGGGATTAGAACCCGGACCTTTTTCGAACGAATGATCAGAAGCTATCGCTTACACCACTGCACCACCCACGTACATTGGATTCTTGGTAAAACAAGGCTTATGGGGAACCCATACAATGTCCTGTGGAAATCACGTAGGCCCTTTTTGATTGGCTTTGCATTTTCATGGGGTCGCAACATTTTCTTCCAAATATGAGGTGATATTTTAAAAGATATTTATGTTGATATTTACAAATAGTTTCAATATCATTAGACGCCCTTAATTTTAATACATTTTTTTTTATCCTGAGGTAAATCACTTACGCAACACAATTCCTTAGAGATCCATAATCACATTTATGGCATTCTTCACTAATATACACCCAACAGAGCATTCCATTTTGATGTCACAAATACATTTGAACAACTCCAGTCACAAAGAAAAACTGGGACAAGAATAAGGGTGGTGTTATATATAGCTACATTAAATGTACAGGTCTTGACAGCTTAACAGAATGGAATTATGCTGCATTTTTTTTTTTTTTGACAGTAATTGAACTGGCTGCTACAAAAACTGACTCATATGTAGTGACTAATTATGCTGCCTTCATCAGAAAATGACCTGAATACACAAAAAAATAATTACATTCATATTATTGTTCCTTTAACTACATATGTAAAATGGACATTTGTAAACCATACATTCATAATCAGATAAATTTATTTTGCAATTGTCTTGTTTATATTTCCTTATCTCAATTAATAAAATGTTACTGTATTTATAATTTTTCTTGTACATTTTTTATTTGAAAGCAACCCTGGCTGACAAGTTTGCAAATAAAAATGGTCATATTTTTCAGTCATTTTGATGTAGCACAGCCTTAAAACTACTTATGTCTACAAGTGTAGATTTTCACTGCAGGTTTACCACTAAGACCACATTGCTGTGTAAAAGTAGAATTTTAGGAGCTGTCCCTTTTGAGATATTAGGCCTAAATAAGTGACCATTTTAAGGTTCGGGCTATGTTTTGAGGTCCATAGAAAAAAAAGGTGTCTCAGGCTTCAAACTTCGTGAATTAATAGTCCAACTAGATACATGTAAACATACTAAATCAGACTTTTCCCCATTCTTAAAAATATTATGCTTGACTTCAGAAATTAAAGCAAAATTATTAAACATTTTGTAAGTGCCATTTCGTGTATTTACACATAGCTAAAACACTTAGTCAAAAAGTAGAACATTTCATGTAGAAAAGAATCTTTATTTGAACATGATAGCTCTAATAGCAAAGCAGTTATTAAACTTAACACAAAAAGGTTGTTCAAAAACTTCATGCTGAGCCAAACAAAAATGGCTTTAAGAAAAAATTTACTGTTTTTGAAGTGTCAGTATATTGGGAATATTACATGCAAAACAAATATTTTAAAATGTCAAGCAACAGTCACTGGTCGATTTGACATGGAATGAATAACATATATATAGCTATAAAATTATTTTGACATCTATAGGTAACTCAGCAACTTTAAGTCTTTCCAAATTCAGCAGTCATTTGGTCTTCATAACAAACAGCCTAAAGTTTGTAGCCCAATGAATCAGCGCATTGTATGGTTTATGTAACTAATATTCTTCCTTGCAACTTCCTGTGCCATGCTTACACACTCTGTATGCATGCATTCATTTCTTGACTTAAAGATTTTTTTTAAATCTATGTAGTCTATTAGTGAAAATATCAATTCAATTGACAAATTTTATCATTTGAGATCAAAATGTTGTAGAAATGCACACCAGAATAAAAATGATAAAAATTGAGGTTAAAACATAAGAATGTTAAAGCCAAATGCACCATTAAGATTTTGTTGAAATAAATAATTTGAAGGTGTAGCACTTATTCTCATGAATCAATTAGTTTCTGAAGCAGTGGTGACCTTCAAATATGAGCCTTCGGCATTTTAACTAGTAATTAACCACACAAACACAACAGGATATAAATATTTTCTATGAATCCATAATTGCCAAAATGATTTTTATCTTTGGGTGGAGCCAGAAAGAAAAAAAACATGAACTACAGAATTGCCAGGTGTAACTAAACACAAGGTGTCATTCATACAGCATTGCAAATGTCATCTAGCTGCTTAATTATTCACATGCTATTTAGACTATATTTTGATGTTACTCACCTTTATTCCCCAAATCTTTTAGGAGGTTTTAGTCTCTACACATTTCCAACACCTATTTTTTTTTTTTTTTAAATACGTGTTGGAAATGTGTAGAGACGAAAACCTAAAAGATTTAGGGAATAAAATACATGCTGGAAATGTGTAGAGACGAAAGCCTCCTAAAAGATTTAGGGAATAAAGGTGAGTAACCTTAAAATACAGATTAAATACAAGGTGGTTACCTGCTCTTCAGAATAGCAGAGACTACTTTCGTGGAAACTCAAATGGCATTTTTATTTAATTCTGGGGGTCAATGATAGAGAATTATATGGGCTATAGGTAGTTGCTGTCCCTAATTTGGGGACACTGATTCGAAGAAAGGAAGAGAGCCAGTTTCATGAAACAAAAGCACCACCAAGAAAAAAAAAAAACCTCACCAATGGCTCATCTCGAAAAAAAGTCATGCTAGTTCTTGAAACACTGTCACCGAGAGAACCAAATAAAACTTTTCTCCGTACCATTCAAAGTTTGTTTTCTTTTTTTGATTGGAGGTTTAATGACCACTGTGAGCAACTCAGTGGGCTATAAGCAGTCGCCCGCCCCTAATTTAGGATTATTGGTTCCAGGGAAGGGAGAGCCAGTGCCGTAAGACAAACAACATCCATGCCTCACCGGGATTCGAACCCGGACCCCTTTCGGATGAATGATCAGAGGTCATCGCTTATGCCCTACTTACGAGTTTTTCAAACTGCTATCCTTCGCACAAAAGCAGAAAGAAACATCAGGTACACATATAACTGATGTATCACCTCATACTTAAGTATCCATACACAATAGTTACCTGAAGAACTGCTAAAAAGGTCCTATCCCACGATGTGCTGTACTTCACATGAGCAGTTATATATTTAGTGCTAGTTTTTCATTCTGCATTTAAAATATTTATTCTCCTAAAAACTCTTTCGGACTTTTTCTCCCCCCTAAATTTGGGGGTTTAACGACAACAATGAATAACTACGCGGGCTATAAGCTTCCGCTTGTCGCTAATTAAATGCCACTGGTACCAGTGAAAGGAGATAGGCAGTACAGTAAGACAAATACATCTATGCCTTGCTGGCTTAGAAAACTGCGCCACGTGGGTGGCTTAAACATACCTGTGCAATACAAGGGGACAGAAGTTAAACAACGGCGGAGTTTCCCCAGTATTTAACACATTAAAAATTCTAAACTATATATATATATATATATATACATACACGCGCGCAATGGAATAAAAAATCTGAACATAACATTCCACAACCACACTAAATAACTGCACATAATTCATACATTTTCACATAAAGTCGGTTATCTGACCGGTAGAGATATAATTGCAGTAATTACCTTTGACGTACAAGTATATACTTGACACGAAGTTGAACACCGATTCACACGTGCAAAACGACTCCGTAAGCATTAAGTGACACACAAGAACCACAACAACGAAACACGTGCAATGCAACCCAGCGCAGCGCAATCCAAACTTTAAATAAACTGCGCCAGCCAAGGCCGCCAGCTGCAGAACTGGACTGGACCCACAGTATAGTGGTTAGAAGAGATAGTGTACATGCGATAATATCTCACTGTTTAAAATTCAGTTCCCTCTTTTCATGAAACCGCTAGATGGCGATCCTGCGAGCTTTTTTTTTTTTTTTTTTTTTGATTGGAGGTTTAACGACCACCGTGAGCAACTCAATGGGCTATAAGCAGTCGCCCGTCCCTAATTTAGGGTCACTGGTTCCAGGGAAGGGAGAGAGCCAGTGCCCTAAGACAAACACAACATCCATGCCTGACCGGGATTCGAACCCGGACCCCTTACGGACGAATGATCAGAGGCCAGCGTCTTAGACCACTGCGCCACCGGGGCGGCCCTGCGAGCTTCGATGCTATGATTTCGAAACGTTAGCATGCTTTTCTCTGGCGTGTTTAGTGGATAGCGAGTAAAAAAGTAATTTATTTGTTAGATCGATCATGAAAAGAAGTAATAATAAGAGTGTAACGTTGAGAACGTGTATTGTACCTGGATGTAACAGTGGTTACAGATCTTGTAAACAAAAAGTAACTCTAAGTAAAGAACGATAACATCCGTTTATTGACATAAAACAGCAAACAACTTTTCCGTGCCGAAAGATGAGGCAAACTCAATGTGATTCACCTAATGCTAAGATTTTATTCAATAATTTCTTTTGGCTTATTTCACGAAAAAAAAACCGAACCTTTTTTTTAATGTAAGTTGGTGAGCACATGTTTTTTAAACAATAATAAAAAATTCAAATTTTCAGGGGCGAGGGTTCCATGCTCCCCCTTATATATTGTATAGGTAAATCAGTGCTGTGAATTTTAGTTTCTTCTGTAAACTTCATGCAGCATGTATCACATTATGAAGTCACTAATGTAACATATACTTAACATTTTTTACTAAATTTCTGTCTGGATTTGTTGCGAGAAATATAATTATCTCTGAAATCGTTTTGAATAAGTCACTAATAGTATTATTTGATTTTTTTTTAATTGAAGGTTTAACGACCACCGTGAGCAACTCAATGGGTTACAAGCAGTCGCCAGTCCCTAATTTAGGGTCACTGGTTCCAGGGAAGGGAGAGAGCCAGTGCCCTAAGACAAACACAACATCCATGCCTCGCCGGGAGTCGAACCCGGACCCCTTTCGGACGAATGATCAGAGGCCATCGCTTAGACCACTGCGCCACCGGGGCGGCTAGTATTATTTGATCCAAGGTTTAATAAAATCGGATCTGAAACAATGTTTTTTATGTTTGAATTTACCAATAAAATTTTGTTTGGGGATATCAGCGAATTTCATTACTTTTATCTTTTAATCGCCGGCGGATACGAACGGAACAGCAATTTAAAATCCTTACTGAGAGAGAGATATTTCCTGGAATGCTCATGGACGATCGAGAGTTCTAAGGGGCATATTATTGTTAACATTTTACGGAAAAGTCACATAAATTCAAATGTTTAATTAGACATATAATTACGGAGAAAATTTGTGTCCAGTAATGTATTTGTACTTATCAGCCTTGTAACACGAACATTCAATGCAAGATTACGCATTTCCCAATTAAAGGTGACGAAGCTTCCCCAAAACCCCCATTTGGTAGAATATTCACTTATATTTGTCTATGCATGATATAACTAACTTTTAGTATAACTGCAGGATAACGAAAAAGATATTTTTTGGTAAACGTTTAGTGAAATTACTATACTGCACGGAACTAGAAGCACGTATATCTATGAGCGTAGTTCACAGCAATAGCATCGAAGATGTCTTCAGCGCCCACTGTGATTTCAAAAACCCGTCTGCAGAAGCGTACGGCACACAATCTCCTCTAACCACTAGACCCACAGCCACTAATGATCTAAGACAAGAGCATTACCGTTGCCAATTAGCATATAGAAATCAAGTAATTCAAAATATGTTTTGCTTTCTTTTTCTTTTTTTTTATTGAAGTTTTTGGAGGCGGGGGTGGGCGTAATTTAAATTCCCGTTATTCACACAACATCACTGGATTCAAAGATGAAGACAACATATCTAAAGAGTGTTTTTCACAAAATCGTACCTTTTAAGGTGAAGACAATCCATCCAAAGCGTTAAAGTCCCTGTTTCCACACAATCATGTTTTTTTTTAAGGTGCAGGCAACCCATCTAAAAAGTCCCGTTATTCGCACAGTATCGCTGGAACATAGTATCACTAGATTCTTTGAAATATTTTTTTTTTTTATTGGAGGTTTAACGACCACCGTGAGCAACTCATTGGGCAGCAATCGCCCGTCCCTAATTTAGGGTCACTGGTTCCAGGGAAGGTAGAGAACCAGTGCCGTAAGACAAACACAACATCCATGCCTCACCGGGATTCGAACCCGGACCCCGTTCGAACGAATGATAAGAGGCCATCGCTTAGACCACTGCGCCACCCGGCCTTTGAAAGATTAGAACTCCAAAGCTTAAAACTTGTGGGAAATATAAACTCCAAAATCTTTATTACACAAAACATCAATCCAAAAGCTAATAACTTGTGAAAAAAATAAACTCAAAGACCCCTATTAAAGAAGATTTTGTGTCAATGGCTAAGAATTTGTGCCGCCCCGGTGGCGCTGTGGCCGAAGCGATGGCCTATGATCATTCGTCCAAACGGGGTCTGGGTTCGAATCCCGGTGAGGATTGGATGTTGTGTTTGTCTTACGGCACTGGCTCTCTCTCCCATCCCTGGAACCAGTGACCCTAAATTAGGGACGGGTGACTGCTTATTGCCCATTGAGTTGCTCACGGTGGTCGTTAAACCTTCAATCAAAAAAAAAGCCGCCCCGGTGGCGCAGTGGTCTAAGTGATGGCTTCTGATCATTCGTCCGAAAGGGGTCCGGGTTCGAATCCCGGTGAGGCATGGATGTTGTTTGTCTTACGGCGCTGGCTCTCTCCGTTCCCTGGAACCAGTGACCCTAAATCAGGGACGGGCGACTGCTTATAGCCCATTGAGTTGCTCACGGTGGTCGTTAAACCTAAAATCTAAAAAAAAAAAAAATCAAATAAAAAAAAAAAAAAGAATTTGTGAAAAAAAATCCAAGACCCTTATTACATATAACATGACATCAATAGTTAAAAACTGGTGAAAGAAATAAACAAATAAACTCCAACACAACTTTCCAAGAACATGATACAAGTCAGGGAGTGAGCTAAGGCGGTAGAGAAAAGGGGCGTCTGAAGCGATATATGTATATATGAGGCATTCACCAATAAACAAAATCCATGGACCCCTCTCCCCATAAGGGATTTCTGGCCGGCCGCGCAGTGGTCTAAGCGACGGTTTTTGGCCATTCGTCCGAAAGGGGTCCAGGTTCGAATCCCGGTGAGGCATGGATGTTGTGGTTGTCTTACGGTACTGGCTCTCTCCCTTCCCTCGAACCGGCGACCCTAAATTAGGGACGGGTGACTGCTTATTGCCCATTGAGGTGCTCACGGTGGTCGTTAAACCTCCAATCAAAAAAAATTCTGGCTAAGCCACTGGCATCAGTTCTCAGTAACTTTGTCAAAAAAAAAGACGGGGGGGGGGGGAGAAGGCAGATGTAATTTTGCCACAAATTTTTCACTTTTATTTTTTAAAAAAGTATTTACAATATAATGAGATATATAAATATGATAAGATATTTACAATGAAACCTGCATCATAAAGATTAATAAGGGGGCGATCACCATTTTTACAAGAGAAACGTCTATATTGAAATGTCCTTCAACTTCTGATGTTTCCAAAGGCGGTATAATAGAAATTTAAACTCCCATCCATGGTACCGTGATCCGAGGTGGAGGAATTCCAGAAGGATATGGTGGCTGATCATTTGATGGCTGTAATGAAGAAAACGACGAAAGTTTTGACGGATTTGGAGATTCCGTCAAATCTATATACGGGATCAGGAGCGTACTGATAGACCCGAGCATTGCGGTGGGCCTCAAGGCTAAAAAGGCCTCCAGCCTTAGTAAAACGATTTATTTATTTTTATTTTTTTTTTTATTTTTTATTTTTTGCAGAAACTTTACGCAAAACTGGTTAGAGAAATAGCAAGGAATTCAGGCTGTTTTGAATGAAGTATTAAAAAGAAAAGCAATTTTTTTTCAGTAAAATCATTCGAAATCGTTTTCGTTGCTTTAGTTCATAAAATATGAATGATGGAAAAGGAGCTATTCCACATGACTTGAGGCCCCCTTTCATGGCCATAGCTAATTAACAACAGAGAGTGGAAAAAATATAAGTTCAGTCGGTGAAATTTTTATACCAATGAGGATAAGGCGTTATGTATTACAATTGTTTGCACATAACTAAGCAACCTTCAGAATACAATGAACATTTTAAAAGTGTTCTTCGTGGGGACAAAGAAGCACAGAGCTGTGTCGGGTTTTTTTATGAGACTGTTAAGATATTTTTTTTTTTACTATGTGTAAAACTTGTGACATAATGTTGTGATTTTGCTCCCTATACTTCCAATGGAAAAACTTTGACCCTACGTATTTCCTCAGCAAAGAAATATTTTCCATACATCAAATTCCCCCGCTGCTAAAAAACATCGTAACTTAGATTGTACAGTCGGTGTTTTCTGCAAAAAAAAAAAAAAAAAAAAACTTTCCTGTACTACATTAAAAATCAATAACTTTACTTCGATGTAGTTATGATATTTATGCTTACAGGTGGTGTCAAGGCCAGACGGTACTTTTGCTGGGCACGGAGTCACTGCTGGCCCTAGATAATAAATCTCATTTTAATAAAGCGGTTACGTATATTTTTTGTTGTTCGTGAGAAACACGCACGAAAACTGTCATAAAGGGAAAATTATTTCAAAGAAGTGTTAAAATCTACGATTTCCTTTCTGGGTAAAAGAAGTTGCAGATGCATTGCGATTCTCATAAAAACTTCCTTACGAAATGAAAACTAATCTAGGTAAATATTTTTGTGTAAAAAAATAAGGCTCATTTCTCCAAACATAAATAGTCAATTTGCAATTGGCCTCCACATACAGCACAAAAACAACTTTGATAATGTTCTTTTTATTTCTTAAAATTTAAGCATCTGGTTTATGCACTAATTCTTGAATTTTTCCCCCTTTTAAGGAAGTAGCTTATAAAAGTAGGAAACAGCAAAATATTGAAATTTAATTTGCTATTACATGAACGCGGAAAAGATTTAAGTGATTGCAGTAATGATTCTTACGATTCAACTGAGCAGCGGTCGTTGATAGGCATCAAGAAAATTTCAGTATCTATACGACAGTAGCAGCTCTAGTCCTTGCGGGGCCCAGGGCGATGGCTCTTCACGGGGCCCTTCGCAATCGTAATAACCCAAAACCATCACAATAACCCCTTATATACGTAAAAAATTACATGTTGCTTACTCTAACCGTAAACCAGTCGCTCGATTTTCTTCTTTTTTTTTCTTCACACAAACCCTCACTTGGGATGAATGTGATCCCAAAAAGTGGCGGATTTCCAATTAGGCACGGTAGGCACGTGCCTATGGGCGCAAACATTTCAGTGAGAGTGCAAAATTGTGGTGGGACTGGGAACAATACTAAGCAGAGTGATGTTCGGACATAGCAGCGTTCCCTAAAATTTATTTTTGGGGTGTGTGTGTGTGTGTGTGTGTGTGTGTGTGTGTCAGACAACAACACTACCATCGCCTATGGGGCACCACCATCTCCTGTTTCAGAAGGGGGAGGGTGTTTTCTTTGTCTGAGTGAGTCCCAGCTCACATTCTTGGACGCAACTATTGCGGCAACGTAGGAGGCATGGTCAGAAATGGTTCATCCTGATCATTCCGACCGAAACCCGAACAGGTTGAGGAGAAAAAGAAAAGCGACGTATTCGGAGGGAGGGGGGGGCACTGAGCACGCGACATCTGTCCTGTCCCTCCCCTGATGGTGATTACGACACAACAAACAACAACGAATAAAGAAAAAAAAAGAAAGCAAAGAAAAGGGAAAGACATATTTCATTCCCAGGGAGTCCCATGGGAGGAATCATGGGTGTGACCGTGTGAGACCCATTTTTTTTATTGGAGGTTTAACGACCACCGTGAGCGACTCAATGGGCTATAAGCAGTCGCCCGTCCCTAATATGTCTGGTCGAAGTCAAACGTTTTTAAATTGCTTTCATCTGAATGGCTCGGCGAGCGTGTACGGTGAACGTGTACCCCTAACCGCCAACCATATGAAAATGCGCTTTGCAAAGACAAAGCTCAGGGAAGTGGAATTGGTCAGAGCTATAAGTGTATCAAAGTGCCATACTCGTAATTAGCCTAGCGTTTGCGGCAGTTTCTGCGGTTAGTTGTACTTTTTAGATTTTTACTAGAAAGTTTGAACAAGCCTGTTTCAGTGTGTGTGGGGTGCTGTGCTGGAATCTCCGTGAGTGACGAGTGCAAAAAAAGGAAAAACTCAGTGGGGCTCAGAATTGGAAAATCCCGATTGCAAAAAAAGGAAGGTAAACTAAGCTGCTGAAAAGCCTACTTCTTGAACAACACCTTAAAGAAACTCGAGCTTAGCTTTGGGATACGCTCATTAAGATCGATATCACGGCACCTGCTATCATCCAGGAACACCCATACTTCACTGACTGATGCGGGAGCGTATTCCATACCATTGGAATACCCGGATGGTACCACCAAACATTACATCGGGATGACAAAACGCTTTTTCGCTCTTCGACTAGTCGAACACAAGCGGGACGTCTTGCACAGAAAATTGGCAACCGCACTATCCCGGGAAGTGGAACCAGATCAAGAGAGTGGCTCCTTATACTACCGGCAGAGGCACTGCCCTCAAGGGAAAAATCGAGATATTGACTAACTCTGTGGTCTGCAATGATGACGTCTCACTTGAGCTTCCCCAAATATCGCGCACGTTTCTGTAGAAATATCTCGTTGTCGCACGCACGCGACGCAACATAGCATGTTCTCATATTCTTTTCATGTTTTATTTTTTATTTTTCTGTTCTCTTGTCTTGCCTATCCACGCATAAGTTTGAAAAAGGCGCCCGTTGGTGTTGAAATCTTACGCTTTAATAATCACACTTTTACATCAATAAACATATTTTTATTCCTTTTCTTAATAAAAATTTTATTTCCTTGCGGTGTTTTTTTACAAATCCCCAATTTCTAATAGTACAATATTATAGCTACATGCATGTAGATATTTCGGTTGATTGTTGATTGAGATATTGAAACATAACTTTTTTATGTAAAAATTTAAAAATTGATCATTCTGATAAAAATTTTGAGGACCTTCATTCCATGGAAAAGATGGGCCATTTTTAAAACTATGGACTTTTATGAACCAAGCTGAAAAAAAGGTACTTTTTAGGAATAGGGACTTGTTGGGAGCACGAAACTATAAAAAATTTTGCCTAGAAAGTCGAAGGGGTGGGGGACGCAGCGCAGCCATATCCTGCTAAGAACCGAGCCCCAGGTTTAGACGCTATACCCCAGGAATGCAAGCAGAACTTAATTTCGAGGAGGGTCAGCACAAAATTGTGTATACTCAGCCAATATATGAATATATATATTTGACCATGAAGTCGAACATTTAGGAGGGGGTTTTAGACCACCTGGAGATGGACCCCATGAGTAAACACAAAATCGTGCTTACTCATGGGGGTCCAAGCCAAGGGGGTAAGCACAAAATCGTGTATGCTCAGCCAATATATGAATATATATGTTTGACCATGAAGTCGAACATTTAGGTGGGGATTCCAGACCACCTGGAGCCGGACCCCCATGAGTATGTCTCTGCCGGTTCCGATTTAAGAACGAGAACGAGTGTACGGGTGATGAGCTCCTCCGCAGGAGACGCGTGGAAAATTTGTGCCTATGGGCGCCAAATCTGTAAGTCCGCCACTGATCCCAAAGCAATTTTTTTTATCGGGAATTATGGTATTGATTTTTATGAAATAAACACGATGTAATACAGTACATTGTTTATTAATATAATTAGGAATCCAAAATACTACCTTTCCAAAATGACCTGTTATTAAATAAACAAGGATAGCTGTATAATTATAAAATAAGTCTATTATTTAAAGAAGAATTCTACGACTTTTCTTGTATCTGAAGTCTTCAACCCAATCACCATAGTCCAGAGTAGATGCCACGTCATTTTACATGGACAGAAGAGCGAATACATCGCAACTCACTACTTGGGCAAAACTCATGAAAAATATTTAAAAAAAAATAAATTCAGACATTACTCCACAACTTTCCCGCTGAAAAAAGGTCTCTGAGCAAAAAAAAAAAAAATCTAACAGAGATGTCACTAATTAAAAGCAGTAAACAGATATTAAAATCGGTCATTTATTTGTATATGAACGTAAACTACAGCCACAATATTTTAGGTGACGCCAGGCAAAAACTGATTCATTAATTGGCGGTGGTTCGGGGCCCCTCTAGGCGCGAGGCCTTGGGCGGTTGCCCGGTATGCCCGTACCTGGAGCCGCCACTGTGTACGACGCAGGACGATAAGCCATTTGGAAGCGGAGGGATTGGAAACTAGAAAAATAAATATCTTTCTTTGGGCCTTGCACCTTAAAAAAATATAAAGAAAATCTACTAAAAATGGTTTTGGTTTTATTTCCAAGACTGCGGGGCCCAGGGCGACCACCCCGGTTGCCCCTATAGTCTAGCCGGCCCTGAGTGGCGCCACTCTTGCTTACCACTATATGAAATTAAGTTATTGATTTTTAATATAGTTCAGGAAAGTTTTTTGCAAGAACCAACGATTGTCTTAAGTCACAAGGTTTTTCTTATCAGTGGGCCAAATTTGAAGGCAGCCCCGGTGTAAGAACTGGCTTACGATCATTCGTCCATGAAGGGTCCGGGTTTGAATCTCGGTGAGGCATGGATGTTGTGTTTGTCTTATGGCATTGTCTCTCTCCCTTTCCTAGAATCAGTGACTCTAAATTAGGGACGAGTGATAACCCACCGAGTTGCTCACAGTGGTCGTTAAATCTTCAATAAAAAAAATTGATGCATAGGAAGTCTTTCTTTGCTGAGGAAATAGTGTCGAAATTTTTTTCCATTGTAAGTAAGGGAGAAATATTACTGGACGTCCACCTTAAGATAAATGTTGGTGGGATACGATTGGTTATCTGGACACATTTCTTTTGCAACAATTATTATCCAAACCCTACAAAACAAAACGAATTTGACCACTTGGGTAAGCTGACCAGACGTCCCCAATTCTGGAGGACAGTCCTCGAATTTAGTTTAGTGCCCCCAAAAACGTCTGAAGCCTTTGGGGACGCAAATTGTCCCCAAATGTCCTCGAATTTACACTTCCTCATTAACCCTTTAGATTTCCAACGAAAAATGTTCTTAAAAGTAGTTTCCGTTGTACTAATTTTCCAACATCCTTCTTGTGAAAACAAATTTTGACTTTTTTTCTTCTTTCTGGGTTTAACGACCACTACCAGCAACTCTAAGGACTATAAGCAGTCACCTGTCTCTAATTTGGAGACATTCGTTCTAGGGAACGGAGAGAGTAAGTGCTGCCAGACAAACAAACCACCTGTGACTCGAATCCGTACCAACTCGTACGAATGGTCAGTAGGTCAATGCACCACTGGCGCTGTCAAATTTCGACTGTACTTGTTCTGAGTTTCTCCAAAAACTTTGGCAAAATGAAAAATTCGCAATGCAATTACTATGGTGTGCAGCCTAAATTTAATTCAGCGCATGTACCTAAGGTAAAGCATTTCACTTTTGCTAATATTTTCTCGCCATCATAGTTCTGCTTTGTCAATGCAAATTACCAACATTCTACAAGATATATCCTTTTAAGACACAGATTTTAATGTGTAATATCACACTTATTGAAGCAATGCAGTTTTGTGACAAAAAGATTTGCATATTTATTTTGAGTACGTATGTGTCCCCAAATGAACTACCGATCTGGGGACGCCACGCCCTTTTGTCCTCAAATCGGTGTCCCGATATCTGGCCACCTTACCACTTGGGTTAGCAGTCAATATTTGCGCTCCTCCAAACGGAGAATAGGTTTGATCGTCTACCAGCTTTTTATGGAATTTACCAAAAAAGGAGCGGGTTCACTGAGGAATGTGGGTTAGATTGTAAACTGTGTGCAGACAGCCTGTCAGTTTTACGCTGTAAGAGACAGATTATGATGCCGTGGGTAAGTAATATAAGGGATGCAGGGCAAGACGTCGGCTGACCATAAATGTTGTAGTTTCCCGTGTTACCCCTCAAGCTGTCATCCCCTTTAATTCAAACAATGACGGACTAAAGCAACTGCAGCCTTAGAGGAGTTACTGCAAATGCGAAAACTGTGAGCTAGCTGATATGGGACTCAGCTGTTGAAATTAGAATTTCACGATGAGCTATTTCCCGTAGATTTTGGGCATTCGTAATAACCCTGTATTTGCAACAGCATATTGAATATAATGTACTTACATTGAGTCTCCACAGAATAATTTTTCTCCTGTGTTTCAGAGCATTATAATTACTAAGGCAGGGGAAGGTTTAGCAAAGGGTCAACTTGAGCCATGGCCCAGGGTGCTGCGTATTAAGAACCAATATTTTGGGAATACATGCGACAAAAGCATGTTTTACCTTCTTATAAAAAAGAAAGGCAATAAAATAACATTTTGCATTTCTACAAAGAAACACTGAGCAGTATAATACAGCCAATATTGCATATTATACAGTCGAGCCCATTTATATTGAACCCAGATATAACGAATATTTGCGTATTTCGAACTTTTGAAAATCACCGTCAAAATAGCCCTAAAAAAATATGTAACGCATTTTCCTATATCGAACGAGTTGAAGCTGCCTAACGGTATATATCGAATTTTTCGAATAAACTCCTCACAAATTTTCTCGGAAACAATCTTGTCAAGCAAGGACACCTTTTTTCAACGTCAGTGGGAATTCCTTTGGCGAATTACTGACGCTTCAAACTTAAAGCAGTCCTTTTTTTTCATTGTTCAAGAGACCCTCTCTTTTCCGAACCTTTCAACAGGACGACTACCCCCACCCCTTCCCCCTTCAAAGCACATTGAGGCAAAAAGGAAAGATTGTCATCTTTAGTCTGGGTTGATAACAGAGATGTTGCTGTAAGGTGGAGGAGGGTGGCAGAGGAAGAACCTGGTGGGAGGGGCGGGGCAATCGCTGGTCTTGACAGACAGAGCGAGAGGAGGGAGGGGAGCGGCTACAGTACTCCGACAGTAATATGGAACAATTGAAGGTACCGGATACACTTTGATTCACAAAATCGAACAGGTTCAAAACAGCATTTTGACAAATACAATAAATTTAAAGAAACAGAAAAAAGATGACTAATTATTTTATTTCCAAAAGCATCAATTCTGGTAAGACTTCCTTCAGTCATATTGTTGTGTATCCTGTCTTTAATTTGATCATGTAATTCTATTCACAATTTATAATACGGAAGTAAATAATCTTAATTTTTGTATGCTCACCCACTGTATACACCAAAACACCACTGAGAGTGGTAGGGCGGTAAAACCCGTATATCGAAGTACACTATCTACCAACAAGTAATTGGACACCCCTGCGATCGACGATATCTGCGGTCCTGATACATGTCACGGCCGCCGCCGTTAAATATCGTGTGGGAAACAACAACGCAACCAGTCGCATGCAAGATGCCACGCAGTTAGGAGCTCTGATTTCGAGAAAGGTGTAATCGTCGAGTATCACAGAAATGGCAGATCCATACGTGACATATCCAGCGAGTTGAAGTACTCAAAATCGACAGTGGCCTACGTGATTGGCAAGTGGGAGATGAGAGGTGACTGTCGGAATGTGCCCCGACCCGGCAGACCCACAAAACTGGGAGTTAGAGACCGACGGGTGCTGATCAGAGAAATTCGGAAGAACCACACCAAATCGATGGGCCACATCCGCGAGGAGTTTCAACAGGCATCCGGGAGTGTTCTTTCGATAAATACCATCCGTAAAGAAGCCTATCTGCTCGGTTATCATGGACGTGCTGCCGCCCACAAGCCTTTCACTACCAAGTCCAATAGCGCTGCTCGGCTAACGTGGTGCAAAGAACGTCGACAGTGGACCGTTGAACAGTGGAAACAGGTTCTCTGGAGCGACAAATCAAGGTTCACCCCCTACCGTTCGGATGGCAGGGTCTGGGTTTGGCGTCTGCCTGGAGATCGCCTCCTGCCGGAATGTATTGTGCCAGCTGTGAAGTTCGGCGGCTGTGGAATTCTGCTATGGGGGTGTTTCTCCTGGTATGGCACGGGATCTCTGGTCGCAATTCCTGGTAGACTCAACGCCGAGACCTACTGCACCATTTTGGATGACCATGCGCTTCCTACGTTGTGGCAGTTTTACGGGGTGGACCCATGTTACTTTCAGGATGACAATGCCACCTGTCATGTTGCAAGGTCCACCATGGCTTGGTATGGTGACAATGGGGTTAATCGAATTGACTGGCATGCGCAGAGCCCGGACCTTAACCCTATCGAGCACTTCTGGGACGAGTTGGAGCGTCGACTTAAGGGGTGCCCCCACCGTCCAATATCGGTGAAAGAACTGACCTGTCTTCTCCAAGCCGAGTGGAAGAAAATACCGCTAGCCGTCGTACAACGCCTGGTTGAGAGTATGCCCCGGAGGATCGCAGCTGTAATCGCCGCTCGTGGAGGCTCCACCAACTATTGAAGGTGAATAAACTTCGTTTTCCTTTGCTATCATAGGTGTCCAATTACTTGTTGGTAGATATTGTATTATGTATATCGAACTATGGAGTTCTCACCCTCGAATTCGATATAAACGGGTTCAACTGTAATTGGATTAATATCTTTTCAATTTAATTATGAAAAATATCTGTATTTTCAAATAATAGTTCCTGTTAAAGGTTAGTTCAGTACGTCAGCATGATTAGGTCTTCCAGCTAAAGTAAAATGCAGAACTCAAAAGAAAGATTTTCTTTAACAGAGTTTGTTGAGAGGCATTAAAAAACAATAGAGTGACAACTCTCCAGTCTTACACCCTGCATAAGAGGGTGAGACTGGAGAAATTAGTTTTTACACACAAATATGTGCCACATTTAATTTGTGTGTGAAATGGGAAGCCCGAAATTGGAACACAAATGTGCCATATTTTCACTGTTCCCAAGTAGCCACTCCTTCAGAAAACTTGAAAATTACATTGCCCTGGAGCTGGAATCAAACCCGCATCTCCAGATTTCCGTTCAAGCAAGCTAACCGTTACACCACCCAGACAAAGAAATTCGAAGCGACTGAAGCAAAGCCGATGTAGCTTAGAAATCTGAGAATTGTTCAAATTTGCGCTAGTCGAAGCTATTGGGTTGTCGGAAAAGTCATGACGTATTTTGGCACCCGATGGCGGTTGGGTGGTTTTGGAAGTACTAAAGGCACGCGCAGCTCTGTTATCGCTATGAGATTCGACAGGTGACAGTTCTAGCTGCAGTCTAAAAGGAATAGTGAGCGATTTGGCTGATTTGCGGAGATTTGACATCAAGTTGAAGATAGAAGACCAAACTGTGCATTTTTGCCATATTTTACCGTTTTACTTTCGTATAGGGAAGAACGCGCGTCCAGCTTGTGAAAAGTTGTGTAAAGTGATAATGCTCTACAAGAACGGTGATAATGCTCTACAAGGACGTCAGTGCCAGCGGTGGTTCGCAAAATTCCGTGCTGGTGATTTTGACCTCAACGATGCTCCTCGGTCCGGGAAGCCAACAGAGGTTGATGACGACCAAATCAAGGCATTGGTAGAGTCAAACCCACGTTACACGACACGAGAGATTGCAGACACATTGCACATTCATTATTCAAGCTTTTACGACCACCTGAAGAAGCTGGGATACATAAGCAAGCTCGATGTGTGGGTTCCTCATGAACTCAAAGAAGTTCAATTGATGGCGCCCATAAACATCTGTGATATGCTCATTAAACGTGAGGAAAGCGATCCTTTTTTGAAGCTACTGATAACTGGTGACAAAAAGTGGATTGTGTACAACAATGTGCTGTGCAGACGGTTTTGGTCCAGACGTGCTGCTTTGCCTGAAACGACATCCAAAGCAGAAATTCATCAGCGGAGGGTTCTGATCTCAGTGTGGTGGAATTTTAAACGTGTCGTGCTTTTCGAGCTCCTACCACGGAACCAAACAATCAATTCGAATGTGTACTGTCAGCAATTGGACAGTTTGGACGAATCCATCATTCAGAGCTCGTTCATCGTAAAGGTGTTGTGTTCCATCACGACAACGGGAGCCCACACACGTTTGATCACCCGCCAAAAATTATTGGGGCTTGGGTGGGATGTGTTGACACACCCAGCATACTCGCCTGAGCTCGCACCGTCAGACTTCCACTTGTTTCGCTCTCTTCAACAGTCCTTGCGTTGTACAACTTTCAATTCAGATGATGCTGTAAATCAGCACCTTGTACAGTTTTTCGCCACGAAAGACAGGTCCTTTTGTGAACGAGGCATTATGCAACTCACTGAAGGATGGCAAAAGGTTATCGAACAAAACGGGCATTATATCATTGATTGATCTTTGTTCTTTCTATCAATAAATTACCTTTGCAAACCATGGCTAGAATACGTCATGACTTTTCCGACGACCCAATATTATGTGATTCCTCATAGCGTCACAAGTTCCAGGGCTTCATATAACATCATACATAAGGGGGAAAAAGAATTTTCCCAGAAGAAAAAAATCTTCACAAATACATGGAAGGCAATACAAATGTAATCGCCAACACAAATGTGCCGTATTTTCAGTTTCCATGAAGAAACTCCTTCAAGAAACTTGAAAATTACATTGCTGCTCCGGGGCGAGTGGTGTATATTCGAGGCTAGATGCGAAGCCCAGAGAATGCAAAATAAAAGTCAATTATCAATGGCATTAAGATATGTCGATGCTTTCGGTGCGAAAAACAAACAAACATGAGCGGATTCGCTTCTTCGATTAAGAGAATCAGTCTGGCAAGCAATGACCAACGCAAGCAGGTCTTCTAGTCTTCGCTGTTCTGATTCAAAGAACTTAGACACGATCGCCTGCTAGCATTTCCATGACAACATGAATGAGCATATGTAGGGGAATGGACTATTGCTTTGCGTAACAACGGTTCGCTTAGAAAAGAGAAGACTTCGACTAGCTCAGTCATTCGCATGCTTTTGCCTGCAACAGCGCGTGTTTCGCGAGAGGTAAGTTTGTGTAAAGTGTCAATGAATTAAAATCAGTGATATTATATCTTAAATTCGTGACTGTTGGATTCGAACTGTTTTGATAATTTTTTTGAAAGCTTCCCTGAACATGTACAGTCAGAATATAAAGTACACTATGATTCAAATTTTGATACAGCGACTAAAAAATGAACTCAGGGTGTTTTATTCCCTTGATGAATACAAAAAAAAAAAAAAAAAAAATCAGTAAGAGACATTACTTGCTACAAAAAGTTAAATAAATTGAACAAGTGTTTAGTGAGGTGTACAAATTAGCACACCTAATATTAAACTTTCCATCAACAACTGCCAGAAGTTTTTCTGTATTAAAAAGAATCAAGATATATCTTAGAGCAACACAAGGACATGTGCATTCAAGCAACTTGGCTGGTTTGTCAATAGAGAAAAACATTTTTAAATATGAAAAAGCACTTGGAAGAAACATTTTTGTGAAAATGTAACACTCAAGTTCACTCAAAAGGAAAAAAGAATGGAGTTCATGTACAAATAAAGTATTCAGAAGAAGAATGGAGTTCATGTACAAATAAAGTATTCAGAAGAATGGCGTTCATGTACAAATAAGTGTTCAAATCCTAATCCTCATAATTATTTTGTATCATGTTTGCAATAGCATGTACCTAAAATTAAAAAAAAAAAAGTTACTTCTATTACTTAACAATAAAAAAAAAAAAACGTACTGGGGGGGGGGGGGGGCAGGTCTCGGACCCTAGATACCCCACTGTCCAGGGCAATGTAATTTTCAAGTTTTCCGAAGGAGTGGCTACATGGAAACAGTGAAAATATGGCCCATTTGGGTCAGTGATTACATTTGTATTACCTTCCATGTACAGGGCCGGTGTTAGGGAGAATAGTGCCCTAGGCAAGCAACCAGTCTCATGCACCAAAAATTTGTTATTTATTTCCGTGGATAAACATGTTGCATTTACTCAATAATTTTAAAATGCAAACATACGATATATATAAACTAAATAGTAAATAATAGAAACTAAATCTATTTAAGTACTAGTCCAATGTAAATTAAAATTTAATACAATTTTAGCAAAATTGGCAACAAGTGTCTTCAAAACTGTCAGCTGACTAGGTGCACAGTGGTCTAAGCCCTGGCTTCTGATCAGTCATTCGAGATGGGTCCGTGTATTCGAATTCTGGTGAGGCATGGATGTTGATCAGAAGCCAGAGCTTAGATCACTGTGCACCTAGTCGGCTGACAGGTGCACAGTGGTTTAAGCACTAGGCAGCCGCCTAGTGGTTAAACCGACCCATGTCCATGCATTTGTGAAGAATTTTTTCTTCTGGAAAAATTCGTTTCCCCTTATGTACGACAAAATTGAAATGGCCATCAAACAGATTTCTATAAGATCAAGGCCCCCAGGTTAGTGCGGGAGACAGAAGAGGAGATCTAATTAGTAACACAATACATTCCATCGCATGCACAACTCCAGTTGGGTTATTTATCTGAATTCAAAAAGAATGTCTACATTTTCAGAATTCTGATAGGCAACCAACAAATTCCAGTGTTTCTGTTGTGTATATGTTGCAACATTATTATAGAAAAACAAATTGATTCAACTTTTCCAAACACTGATTTTATCATGAAGATTTACTTATGCATACCCATCAGTAATGCCTCCGGAGAACCAAGTTTTTTGAAAACAATCCATATTTATTTCAAGACATCTACTTCTCAGGAAAGAACAAGTGCATTTGCAGCTTTGTCACTTAATGCAAGCATTATAGAAACACTGAAATTTGATGACATAGAAGATTTGGCTACAAAGAAACTGAGAAAAAAATATCTTTTATTATAAGAAATTTTACTAATTTATGTTTATTAATTTCCTTGTTCTTTCAGTCATTTGATTGATTTACAGTGAACAAACATCGTGTGCGTATGTTAGCAGTACTATATTTAAAAACAAAAATCCTCAAAATGGGATTTTGCTTAGGTTGAAAATCTAACTGCAAAATTTTCAGGCAAATGTTTCATAAATAAGTTAAAATCAAGCAATTTCACTTTGAAGCATAAAAATTGACAGCAAAATGAAATTTAAAAGTTTTGCAAATTAAATGTAGAAGAAAATGATTAAAACATTTTTATTTCAATGCCTAATTTTAAATAATACATGTGCTAAAAATTTCACAGAGCTGTTCTTGAGAATATGCTGATTTTTTAGTGATAAGATCAATATACATATATAATTTAAATATGAAATTCAAATTGGAAGTATTTTTTTTTTCTACATTTAATTATGTTTACCTGGGAGCATCTCAATTTTTTGCTTTTTTTGAAACCTGCCTCTGAGCAAGATTTGGTTTAAGTTACACTCATGAATCTTTTTAACATGGTAACATACTTATATTCCTTAACATTTATTTCTTCACTGGCTGATAACAACTACCTTCCAATGCTTTCTGGCTGAAAAATTTGGCCTTCTTACGTAACACAACAAAGAACCTATACAAACTAAAATCACAAGTTCCAGAAGAAAGAGCAAACCACACACACATTTATGCCAAATTAAAAAAATATTACAACTTGTACAAAACTTTGGCTCAGGAAAATTCAAATATTAGTTAAAGCTGTGTGACCCCAAGTTTTCCACTGACTAACACGACACTGCTAAGAAGTCATTTTAAACTGAGGTTTCGAAATCTTAATACTCAAAAGGGACATAATTTTAGCAAGAGAACTAAGCTATATTTTCAACAAGAGAACTAAGATTCTATTTTAGTTCTCTTGTTGAAAATATACAGGGCAATTCTCTTGGAATTCATTTAAATGAGTTCAGATGCCAAACTTTCATTAAAAAATTACTTATCCGAGTCAATTTTGAAAAATGATTGAAATCTACAAGTCACATATACAATATATAGAGCTGCCAGTAACACATAAAAACTTTGTGCTCAAATGATATTAACCAAGGTAACACCATCTTAGCATGATCACATAAATTTCCATCTAAATCAACATGTGCAGTAGTTAAAAATGATGTTTATTTACAACTAAAAACTACATGCCTAACAATCATAACAAATTTCAAGGAAATCAAAAGGGGTCGGGTTGTGAGCCTTGTTGATTTGACACGGAATGACCCTGTAGCAAAAAATGGCACAAGTTTTGTTTTCGAGAAGCCGATAGCTCTATTCATGTAAAAATTTCTCGGTGGGAAAAAAAAAAAAAAAAAGCGGCTTATAGTCGCTAAAGCCAACACGACGTGAAAATGGAATTTGATTTCAACCTTAAAAGAAATAACTATCCAGTTTCAAACTCTCATCTTACAACTTGACTTGTTGGTTTAAAGCTGTAATTAATAAACACATCCTCTGGCAGATTCAATTTCTCTCAGTGAACTTTGCCATTTGATTATATAAGGCCTGAACCCGTACCTTTTACTGAACTGATGAAAAAAAACAGCCCGGCCAGGCCCACGCAAACCACTGCAAATCCTCTACACTGTGCCTGCACACAAAGCAGAAAGGAAACTGGAAACACGAGTTACTGTAACCTGTACTGCATATTCCGCATGTCACCAGTTAAGAGTGTGGAGGTGCAACATATTCTTAGGCTGTGAATTGATTTTTTCTTTCATTTCAGTGTTTTTCTCAAGTTCATTTCATGAGCTACCTACACAGATGCCAACCTCTAAAAGTAGTTTTCAGTAACCAACATGTTCATTTTTCAGTAATTTTCAGTAACAAATTTTTTTTTTTTTTTCAGTAATCCAGTCTACAGCGGAAAATTTGGGTATTTAACACTGCAACAAATTTTAATCTGTCAGAACTATTAACAAAATTTTGCTAGTGGGAAAATTTAAAATACTGTCTACCAGAAAAATATAATAAATTACCTCCAGACATGAAGAAAAATTATTCCTTGGAATGTTGCCAAATTATTATGATAAACTGGCTGTAGTTGCCATTTTGGCCTTCCTTAGTTCAATTTGCGAAAACTTCTTCTGACAGCATAGTTCACTGTGTGCAATGCTGTTTATTTTTTCTACTAATAAAGAAGACAGCACATGACTACTTAAATTAGGTCTGAATCATTCATGGGGTTTTTTTCCACAATACTGAAAATTCTTTCTGTACTTGCATTGCTATGAGGGACTATTAAAATCATTTTCATAATTTTGCTTAATGATTCATACTTTAACTGGCCACTTTCATTTTTCATTAAAGAAATTCTGTGCCACACTTCATCCATTCTTCCAGAAGTAACAGCACAGTTAAAATTTTCAAACTGGTAGTGAGTAAATTCAGATTCTACCTTGTCAGATTCTTCTGGTTTCAAAACTGGAAACAGGGAACACATATATTGGACTGATGCAAAAGAAACACTTTGCCTTAATGCTACATCTGCAATTTCAGCATAACTCAGAAATTCATCATTAAGTGGAAATTTTCTTAAAATGTAATTGCAGCCTGCCTTGTAAAATTCCCTTACCCCAGAATAAAAAGTAGCCACTGTGTCTTCACTCAGATCTGCAGTTGTGCCTATATAAGATCTCGCTTTTGACCCAATTACGAGATCACAGTTCTCTTTTTGATATCTCCTTCTTTCAAAATTTCCATCTGCAAGAGATGTTGCTGTCACATCAAATGCCGATGGCTCGATAAATCGTACAAGCAATTCAGATAACAGACTATGAAGTTTTCTTTTTAATACATGCACAAGCGGAGCTTCCTGCTGCAAGAACACGTTAACAGATGTAAACAAAGGAAGAGTAGCAGATAAAAAAAGACAAAGTTTAGATGAAGGATTTCCAATCATACTTGCAAGGTTCTTATCCTGCGAATTAGCTTCTTCATTGTCACTAAAATAATGTTCTAGAGCCTCTCACTGTTCTAAAATTCTGTCAATGGATTCCAAAAGTGATAACCAGCGAGTATTGACATGCTTTAGAATTTTGTGCGGTTTAGTACCACAAACAGCTTGACTCAGTTTTAGATTGTGTTTCCTCTTTGAACTTTCCTCCAAAAAAAAAAAAAAAAAAAAAAAAATACAACTGTTTCAGAAACTGCTCAACATTAAATCCTAAATCCTTTCAGTTGAGTAGCAGATTTCTGTGCAGCTAAATTTACTAAATGGCATGAACATCGCTGCACTATGATTGCAGGCTAAACCTTCTTTATGTGAGAAACACCACCTTTTACTTGACCTATGATAGTGTTAGTATTGTCACAGGAAAATGACACACAGTTGCTCCATGAGATATTTTTTTAACAAACTCATTGTTCAAAACATTGAATATTCCTTCACCTGTATTATTACTTGATTCAACCAATGATAACAAAACAGTTGAATTTTTCCCTATTTTTTTGTCAAAATATGTTATAGTAATGGGATACAGTTTATTTGCTTGAGCATCATTACTTCCGTCCGTAGATAAAGAAAAAGGATTTTTTTTTTAACTTCAGATACGATGTTACTTGTAGAAACACTGGCCATGCGCTGAATTAGTGCAGTAGCCTTGGTTCTTCCACACGAATATTTTTTTTTGTGATCGCTGAATCGGGAAACATGGCTTGAAATAACGGTTTTTCAAGCCTTCAGTTTTCGGAAATTTATCCAACATTTTCAAGCTGAAATACAAATATTTATGGAATAAAACGATATCTAACAATACTGGGTAGAGGACACATCGCGAGAAAAAAATTACGATTACCAGAGAAATCTTATCTCCGTCTACTTTCCGTTTTCGAAGGATGAAATTCCGTCCTCCGACGGAGAAAACGACCCCGCCGCCGCCGCCGCCACCAATCCTCACAAAATTTAAGTTCAGTTATGTATCGATTTCGTACATGGTGCAAATGATAACAAAAAAGACGGAATTCCACGAATCAGCGTGAGAATCTCATCGCCGAAGATTACGGGGAAATTTTCGGGCGGCCTAACTTCCGTTTACGGAAATCGTTGCCTACAATTTCAAGCGGAAATTATGCAATGAAATTATATTTAACAGTACTGAACAGAAGCAATATCGCGAGACAAAAAAATACGATTACGGGAGAAAAATCTGCACTTCGTTTAACTTCCGTTTCCGAACGCTTAAAAACTAGACAAAACAACGTCCCCAGACGGAATACGACCCTCCCCCCAACTAATATCCCGAAAATTTCTTCACTTTTGCATCGATCTCGAAAAAAAAAAAAAAAAAAAAAAAAAAAAAAAACGGAGGGGGCTCCGCGAATCCGCGGAAGAATCTCACGTACGAATTCACCGCTGAATCGATTTCGAATGTCGTAAGAAAACGCTAAAATATCGATGACCGGTAAATTTTAACTTTTGGTGCAAAATTGGCGCAGATTTCGTCGAAATGGCGCAAGAACAACGTTTTGGCGCGGGCTGGCGCAATTGGCGCAGGTCTGGCAGCCCTGAATGTAGCATTTAATTTTTTTCCCCCAGAAAACTTGAAGAACCAACAAAAATTTTTAAGTTGATGAAAATTTGCTTTCTATCTCAGAAAATTAAATCAAATGGCGATTTTCCGTAATTTCAGCGGTGTTTCCGTACTTCCGTAACAGCAACCAAAAATCCGTACTAGTTGGCATCTATGGCTACCTATCGCATGCAGACATATGTTTTAATACCTAGCAGATTATTTTTAATTATTTCTATCTTCAAGCTGTGTTTTACACAATTAGAATGAAAAGTGAACCCTTTGAATATTAGTACATCAACACTGAATGCACCAGTGTGGTTACAAATTTGATGAATTTAGTTTCCCGCCAGAAGGTATGAGGAATAAAAGGAAGTAATTGAAAACAAGGCAGACCTACTTCTCCACTAAAAGCATTTTAAAAAAGTCTAAAAATGTAGACTGCCACTTTTCACGATTCTTGGTATCCTTTTTTTTTTTTTTTTTTTGATTGGAGGTTTAATGACCACCGTGAGCAACTCAATGGGCTATAAGCAGTCGCCCGTCCCTAATTTTGGGTCACTGGTTCCAGGGAAGGGAGAAAGCTAGTGCCGTAAGACAAACACAACATCCATGCCTCACCGGGATTCGAACCCGGACCCCGTTCGGACGAATGATCAGAGGCCATCGCTTAGACCACTGCGCCACCGGGGTGGCCTTGGTATTCTGATCATATGTGCTGTGAAAAATGACAGAGTTTATTGTAGGCCATATGTTCTATATTCTCCAAAAACAAACATTTGGAATGAAAATTGTGTGCACAATTTATAGTTTGTTCAGTACTGTTTCAAATGTTTGACAAAAGGAACATATTTTATTGATTTTTTTTAGCTGAATACCTCTACATCTTTCCTTTGCTACCTCAAAAAAAAAAAAAAAAATCACTCAGATAATGATGTTGAAACAAAAATGTCTCTCTGAATGCACTTGAAAGTTTTGAAACTAGGCTTTAGGGTCAATCCATATCATGTGGTCCAGCACTGGTTGCTTGCCCATTTTTTAATTTTTGGTAGGTGATTACCCCTCTGTATGTTGGTAGTTTTTTTTTTTTTTTTTTGATTGGAGGTTTAACAACCACCGTGAGCAGCTCAATGGGCTATAAGCAGTCGTCCGTCCCTAATTTAGGGTCACTGGTTCCAGGGAAGGGAGAGAGCCAGTGCCGTAAGACAAACACAACATCCATGCCTCACCAGGATTCGAACCCGGACCCGTTACAGACGAATGATCAGAGGCCAGCGCCTTAGACCACTGCGCCACCGGGGTGGCGTTGGTAGTTTAAAACCAAGATTATTTTAATTTTATATTAACTCGTTTAAAAAATTTGGCCATTTTTGTTTCACATTGGGTGCCATTTTTTTGCATTTCTAGAGGTTTGCAGAAAACTGCTTATTTCAGTTATGGTTTGCCACAGAGCTCTGGAACAAGAACTATTATTCTTGGCACATTCTAGACTATATTTTTGTTAAGTACATCATTTGACTATCTTGTTTTCTTTTGCTTCAAATTTCATGCCGGGCTTGACAATTGCAGTATAAGAATTAAAATTTCAGAAGGGCAACTTTCTGTGAAGTGTTAAAACATTCGGCTTCATTTTTTTTTTTTTTTTTTTTTTACAGGGCTCCACAAAGATGCTTTTTTTTTTTTGTGTGTGTGTGTGTAAAATTTAGGGGTACATATCTCTGGTGGGGGACCTAATAAAAATTTAAATTTTGCACACAATAAAGTACTATATGGTAAAAAACTCCAGTAAAACGTTTCTTGATATTTCACTGGTAGCATCTGCAACGACACATATCGATTAAGCAACCCGAACTGGTGGGCAAGTGGATCCTACACCATGATAACGCCCACCCACACGTGACTGCTTGTGTTCAACAGTTTCTTACAAAATGCAGTATTGAAATCATGCCACAGCCTGACTACAGTCCTGAACTTGCCCTGCACGATTTCTGGTTATTTCCAACAATGAAGGAGAAGTTCCGTGGTGCAACATTAAAAACAGATGCTGACATTATTCAAGCTGTACAGGGGTTGCTAAAGCAGCTTCCACAAAATGCCTTTGCCACATGCTTTGAAAAATGGACTGAACGATGGAACCGTTGCATATCATCCGAGGGAAGATACTTTGAGAAATAATACCATATATTTTGCTGTTCTTATATTTCTTCCTTTTGTGTGATTTTATTCTCAGTTTTTATGGAAAGGTCGTTGTGTGTATATATACACTGAAGAGCAATTGAATTAGAGACAGCTGGCGTTATGCAAATGTGGCACTGTGGGCAGCCCTGTAAACGGAAACGACATAACGTATGCAGCGATCCGACAATATAAGGAGTGATGCGACGGGAATCAGTATGAGTCTGACGCAGTACGGGTAAGACGAAGGATGATTGTGGGCAAATTGTCGGAGGCCTGACGAATGGGTCATTCCATCTCGGAAGTCGTGTAGGCACTGGGATTTTCATGAGCAACTGTGTCATAGGTGCACCGTGAGTGTATCAGTTCTGGTAAAACCATCCCTGCAAGGGCCAACTGCAGTGGACAACAGTGTGTGGATGAGCGGGGTCATCGTCGGCTAGCTCGCATTGTAACAGCAGATAGACGGGCCACAGTGCAAGAAATCACTCGGCAATTTAACGCTGGTGCACAAAAACTTTTAAGCAGCCACACCATCCAGGACCATCTCCTCACTATGGGGTACAGAAGCCATCGTCCCACGAGGGTACCGCTGCTAACCACACATCACAGGGTGCAAAGATTAGCATGGGCGCTGGAACATCGCCACTGGATCCTAGACATGTGGAAAAATGTTGCCTGGACTGATGAGTCGAGATTCACGTCGGTACATATGGATGGCAGGATACGAGTATGGCGCAAACTACATGAAGGGATGGATCCTTCTTGCCAGCAGGGTACTCTTCAAGCTGGTTGGGGTGGCATTCTCGTCTGGGGACTGAAATGGGACTCCTGGTACGTGTGACATCGTCCCCCACAGGTCAACATTACCGGGATATCCTAGACGACCATCAGCTCTGACCCCTCCATCAAATCTTCGTGAACTGTGGGAGCTTGTTCAGGGGTTGTGGATCCGTATGGCTTCCCAACGCTTCCGGTGTCTTGTCGAGACGAATCGACGCCATCATCAGGGCGAAAGGTGGTGCTACACGTTACTAGACAGGTATCTCTAATTCAATTGCTCTTCAGTGTATATTTATATATTCCATGCTGACCGGTAATATCACTGCTACATGTGGATGCCCAGGAAAATTTACCTTTTAAGATAAATCAGAACCCTTATTCTTTTTAAGTTAAAAGTATGATGAATATTTTTAACATTTTGCATGTCCGTTTTAAGGGTCTGTATTCAAAATATTCAATGCACAAAAGTGTATATCTCAATTTTTAAGATGATGGTGAAATTCGTACAAAATGATATGATGATGAAATTGGTGTTTGAGAAATTTAGTGATTTTGCCATGTTCCTTTCGTCAAAGTTTTTGCCCTATGTCATTACACACCAGAGGCTAGTTCCATCAGAGACATGCAGGCATGCATCCTGTCGCTAACTATAAACAACATTTGACACAAAACTACTCATGCTTCCAATTTCTGAACCTTGAGCATAATATAATTAAAATGATATTCAATCCTTGGCACTCCACGACAATAATATTGTACAACTTCAAGTGATTAGGAATGAAATGAAACATTACATGTGATGGCTCTTTTTTCTTGTAGTGGGAAATTTCATTCCACTTTATTTTTAAATTTAGTTGCCTGGACTGGGCAACTGATTCTTTATTTTATTTTATTTTATTTTTACCTGCCCAGGCCAGTAATTTACATGCCCTGGGCATTCTATTTTTCAAGCCCTGCTATGGAATGATATTTTGCTCACACTACATCAACAGTAAATAAATAATCAGTTGAAAATTTATCTGGTAGCTTGTATTTCTTTGTGGAGCTAACCTCTGAATCTCAGAGAACAGCTTAGTGATATGTATGTATGTATGTATGTATGCAAAACTTATGTACTGAAATGAGATCAATACAATCAAAATTTGTTCTGGCTTGTGTCCAATTTCTAACTCTCCCTTTCCCTTTTTTTTCAAGGCACATAAAATTTAATGAGTTCACTACATACTGGGGTAAAAAATGTTTAATATAAAATAATAAGCAACTCACTCTCAAAAGATAAAAGTACAAACATATCACTTTTTCCTGCCTTCTTTGTAACAGAGTACATAACGCTGTGACACACTGAGGGCAGGAGAATATCCCTCCATGTAAGAGGAATCCTCAAATAAAACTTGATACTCTTCTGTAGGCTTGGATGGAGGCTCATGTACGATGGCACGGTAGAAGCATGTGGTCTGTGGATAAAGGGCCAACACAAGAGTGTCTTTCTGGAACAGAGCATCAGGATTTGTTTCCGGGTTTGCCCTCATTAACGGCAAAGGTATGACGCGTCTCCTGCTCAGAACGTGCTTCTCTTTCTGCTCCTCATCTATATCATCCACCTCGTACTTGTTTGTGTTGTGATTATAATGGGTCACCTCAGCCAAAATCCAATTTTCATCCCCATCCGATCCTTTGACTAATGCAGCTACCATGTCACCAACCTATAATATTTAAAATAATGAATAAATACAAAGGATAAAAACTATGAAATAATGAAAGAAAAAGAAACAAAATGCTGCCTGTCAAGTCCCGCTGAGTTTGATCTGCCACTAGACCTCACGGAATCTGAATCTTTCAAATGGGTCTGACGTAGATTCTTTTGAGTGCCATCGAGTTAAACTCGATCGTTGGAAAAAAACGGGAACGTGTAGCCAGTAATCACTTCAATTCACGAAAATGAATAACTCCAATAACAAGTCCTTGGTTAGACAAAACCAAATTTAATAGATGAAAAAATAAGTTCCATTCGATTGGCTATCTCCACGTGACAACAGGTTTCCAGCTAGCGAACACTTCACTATCTCACCAATATTCCGGAAGACCCCCGCCACGTGACTTGAGTCGTTCCGTCTAAAACCCGGCTGATCTCTTATCGCTGAAAAAAAAAACCTGACTATTCCTTAGTCAGTGAAAAACCCCGAGAGGTCTAACCGACACTCTCTGCTTTAACACACGACGTTCAACCCGTGGAAGGTGAAACACGAAAAGCCTCCCTAGCGAACGTTTCGCTTCCTTTTATATCCTTAATCTTCTTTCCCACCTTTCCTGCCTCTGGTGTGGAGTTAGCTGTTCACCGATAGTGGTGACCTTTGACCTACACATCAGACCCCGTAACTCGGTCGCGGTCAACGGATCTTGCTAGTCATGTGCTTCGTTCGGTTACATAATCCAGCTTACAAAGGAAATGGTGTCACGTGCGTTTGAATTTACATTACATTGCCTTTGAAATGAGAAATAATTACAGAAAATATTACTACATGGAAATAATTATTTGGGTCCGACTCTGTCACCTTACACTGCCAATCCTTAGCTGTGATAAGGAGATACAATAACAGTATCAAAACCTATACGCTAAAAGGCAGAGCACTTAAAACGTAGTTGGTAGTTTTGTAACAAAATTAAATTCCGTGTCATCTAGCAAAAAAAAAAAAAAAAAAAAAAAAATTAATGATCACAGTTTTTAGAAGTACAGATATGTTACACTACTGCCCACAAGCAGGAAGCTAATTATTTCATAAAATGAAAACTATGTGGACAATAGTGATATTTTTTACTCTGATTCAACATGTAGAAGCTGATATATATAAAAAAATTTCCAATGTTTAGGTGGTTTTTTTTCAATATTAGACAATAATTTTCTTTTCTTTTTACTCTGATTCAACATGTAGAAGCTGAGATGTTAAAAAATCTAACAATTTTTTATGCTTCCATATATGTATGTCACTATTAAAAAAATGAGGTTGCAGTTAACTCCCCTCTGAGGAAAGAAAGCACAGTTGAGACTTTGAATAGTTGACTTGAGTTAAAACCTATACCTAATTATTATGTTAATGTATTTTAAAACATTTCCTGTAATTTTTGACAGTGTTAGCTAGTAAAAATCAAAATTAAAAAAATAAATTTACCTAATGGGAAAATTCTGTATCGTATCTGCAAAGCTGGAAATTACATGGAAAATTGTTTTGTGGTCATGGATTTAAAATTATTTTCTAAAAGTAAGCTTGGTAGAAGTGCAGCACAGTTCCAAATGCATTGAGATGTCTTTAAACATGAAAATATTCCATTCAGATGATCAATTTTATCATGGTATATTGTATCTAATTAAACTACTCATGATTAAAGAGCTATGGCTGTTATATCACAAAATACTGAAGTGCAACAATCTAGTAAGAACATTTTACAATGCTAAAATATATATGTACCAAAACATTTATTATATGCATAAACAACCATTAAAATTACTATTTCAGAAGCACAGATGTCACAAATACATGAAAATACTCATTTACATTGTCTCACAGAAGCATATGATTTCACAACCTGGCAGTAAAATACTGAATCATTTCAAGCAAGAAACTTGGAAAATTTTGACTATAATTCCAGCAGCCAAATCAATTTTTATGTGACTTTCGGTGACACGGATACTGTGTCAAACATAAAAATATGTTTATTCACGCTATCACAAATTTTTTAAAGAGTACTAGTTATCCTAATGGTTGGTTGGTTGGTTGTTGGATTTTATTGGCGCAAGGGCCAGGTTTGGCCAAAGAGCGCCAGACCAAGAACTATCAGCCACAGATTTTTAAAAAACGTGGAAAATGATTAAGAGCAGACAGGCTTGGTAAAAGTTGAAAAAGAGTATGATGAAAGCTGTGAAGACAAGGTAGTTAATTAGGTTTATATAAAAATTTATTAATTGACTATTATAATTATAATTTTTTTTTTTTTTTTAAACAGAACTACACAAAGGATGAGTCACTCTCCTCCCCCCACACTCCCCTGCAATGCTGGCAGAGGGCGGGGACGAACTGTCACTCTCTTCTCCCCCATGTTCCTCTGCAATGTTGTTTGAGGCTGGGGACGAACTGTCACTCTCCCCCCTATGTTCCTCTATAATGTTGGTTGAGGGTGGGGACCTCGCTGAGGCCGAGACAGTTGGATGGACACTGCACACCTTTGCGGATTGAGGGCCGGGTCGTCCGCACGTGCAGGCTTTCTGCTTTAAACTGGAAGAGAGGGTCGGCTGCAAAGAGAAGGCCCAGAATCAGGTAGTCGAAAAATCGCGAGCTCGGGAAAAAACACCTGTGTCGCTTGGTCAGCTGTAGATCGCTTGGCAAGCGCTGCGAGAGCTACAGGGCGCGGAACAAAGGGCTGCACGGGTTGTGGCAGAGACTTAACAACTGCGGCAAAACTACGCTGTCGGGTGTTGGGAATACCCAACTTGGCTTTGGCAGCAGGGTACGAGAGGCCTTCCAGGGTCTTGAGGCGCTGGATCGCCATCTCGTCCTTCCATTTCATACAGTTGCGGGAGTAAGCTGCATGGGCCTCACCGCAGTTAACACAGCAGGCCGCAGAAGTGCAACCTTCCCCGTCATGTTCACCGGAGCCACAATTAGCGCAACGAGCGGAACTCTTACAGAATCGTTGTGAATGCCCGTACCTCTGGCACCTGAAACAGCGCAGAGGACTGGGAATGTACGGGCGAACTGCACAGACCAAGTAGCCTGCATTGATTTCTGTCGGAACTTTCGGGGAGTCAAAAGTCAAGATGACATTTTTTGACTTAATCATGGAACCATCACGCCGGAACATCATACGACGTGCAGCAATAACACCTTGATCAGCAAGTTCAGTCACGAATTCGTCTTCACTGCATGGCAAGAGATCAAACTCCGAAATAACACCCCGAGAGGTGTTAAGAAACGGGTGAGGTGTCACTTTCACAGGAATGCCTTGAAGACTAGTGAGGTTCAGAAAAGTGTTACTCTGAGAAACACTGCAAGTTTGGACAAGCAGGTCCCCAGAGCGAAGCTTCCTCACAGACTTCAAGGGGCCAACCGCAGCGTCCAAAGCTTTAGAAATGAAAAAGGGAGATCTGGTGGACAGTCTCTCATTCGGATCGATGGATTCTACAAGCAAGTGAGTAGCATGCGTAGTCACAGCAATTGAGGGGAGACGACGCTTCGGAGCGACTGGTACAGCAGCCGAAGAAGAGGTTCCACATTCTTGGTCAAGGTCTAAAAGGCCGTTTAAGGGTATGAGACTTGGTAGGTTGAGAAGACGAAGGAGAGTCGTTGTCAACAAACATTTCCGCAGGTGACTTAAATTTGGAGTTTTTCTTTTTGTTTTTGCCCATGGAAAAAAGGAGGAAGATTCGTCGGCAAACTACTCCACCCACCACCGAGTCCAACAAGGGAGAACTGGAGGTCCGCAAGTCAAGAAAATGACGCTGGACACAGTTCTGGAGCTTATACGTTGCAGATATAGTCCGTTGGCTGTGATCACACGCACTCGGCGGACACTTCGGCCTCCTGGTACCGTCATGCCAACGCCTTTGGCATGATCCCACAGCCCCGGGCTCACCCTGCCGTGCTATACGACAAAAAAGCCGCTAAAGCCCTGCACACAACTTGGTACAAGACTTCTGACTAGAGGTGGGTTAGTCTCTAGCCTCCCGTTTACAGCGAAGCCGGGGTCGAAGAGGAGTGTTGGTACACAGGAGGCACTTATCCGGTCTCCTGCGACCTCAGCCGCCAGACATCCCATTTCCGCCTCACGGGTCACCGCACGCGGCAAACATGCAGGTAGGTCTAGTACCCAAACCAGCTAAAAGGAAAAAAAGAAATCCGAAGAAGACAAATCCTGGAAGGGAACCTAAACGGAATCTCAGCAACCTACGAACTGAGCGGTTAATATAAATCAGTTAGTGGTGGAGGGCAACAAAACCACAAGACCGGGGTGTTAGTACATAACGTGGTAGCGATGAGGTAGAGAGAATACAACACGGGCAACGAGCCAGTGGAGAAAATAAATAAAACGAAAAGCGAGACACAAGACCAGCTCGGGAACGTGGGGACGCGACTCCCCAACAGCTGGATGAACAGCCGTCCCTGCAAACACCAACAGCACCGAAACAAAAAACAAGCGGTGGCACGACATCAGATGTTGACCAGTCACAAGGTCAGCTCGGGCCGTGGGGGCGCCGCTCCCCAAATAACTGGAAAACCAGTTATCCCCGTGCGGGGCTAATGGTCTGCACTATGAATTGCAAAAATACATTTTTCAAGTGTAATTTACAAAAACACAGATACCACACAGACAGATAAGAAGTATATGGACAAAATGATACCAGGTCATTCATGTCAATTCAACAAGGCTGCCAACCTGACCTCTTTTGATTTTTTGTTTGTTTGAGGTTTAACGACTACCGTGAGCAACTCAATGGGCTATAAGCAGTCGTCCATCATTAATTTAGGGCCACTGGTTCCAGGGAAGGGATAGAACCAGTGCCGTTAGACAAACACAACATCCATGCTTCACCGGGATTCGAACCCGGAACCCTTTCACCACTGGGACTCTTTTGATTTCCTTGAAATTTGGTGTGATTGTTAGGAATGTAGACTTATGCATAAATCACAAATTTTGCCTCTGTCCATGCACAAGGTTTTAAATTACATGACCCTGAAAATCAGAAAATAGTGACCTCTGGACAATCAAGGTTGGATTTTTTTTTTTTATTTTTATAGCATTTTATATCATGAACTGAAAAATTAAAAAAAATACATTGACCATTTCAAGGTCACAGAAATAGCCTTAGATCTTAAGTATTTTAAAACTCTAATTTTAAAATTCTGAAAAAAAATTACATGCCATCCTTAAAGTTTTGTTTAGCAGTATGCCAACTTTCAAGTTCGGACCACAACAGGATAATTGCTTATAAAATATTAAAATGAAATACACCTGCAATAAAAATGGCTTCAAAATGATGTAATGAAAGGTAAAAGTGTTTCGGGGTTAAATAGCCAACTTAAATTGAGAGGATTCATCAGCCAGAAGATAGTTCCATCATATGCTAAGTAGTAAACATTTAATAACTATCAGTTTTCAAACTAAAAATGATACAAAAAAGAAATAATATAGCAGTGTGTTTAGTATATATTAAAAAAAAAAAAATCTGATTTTTTCACAGTTTCAAGATGTTTGGTTACCAGATACCTACTTGCTTAAATGTCACAGAACCAATGTCATTCTTTCCACAAGATCAATAGATCAATAATGTAATTTTCCAGTAAATCTGATCCTGAGCAATATTGACATTTACTGAAGCAACATGCAAGAAGTAAAGGATTGCATATAACTCTTGCAATACAGTCTATAGCTGTTAGTGGGAGGTTTACTTTCAGTAGTTATTTTTGCCTTCTGACATCCTAAAAACATGACTTTAAAGTTTTGATGAATTGCAGTGATGGAAAGGTGCAAAACCATTTATGGAGCAGGTAAAATACATTTTTGGAGCAGCAAAATGCGTTTTTGGAGCAGGTGAAATGCATTTTTGGAGCAACAAAATATGTTTTTGGAGCAGGTGAAATACATTTTTGGAACAGATAAAATATATTTTTGGTGCAACAAAACATTTTTTAGAGCAGGTAAAATATTAGTAGATAGAACAAACTCTTAAGCAAAAAATGTTTTGGAAATAGATGCACCCTACTGAAATTTAAAACATCTTGCATTGAAATACACACACACATACATATGCAAACATTTTAGTTTTCAAATAGATCAACAAATTTGTAACCATAACAGGATTCTATTATTAATCATTTATTTTACAAAAAATGTTTAATTTTTTGCTGCTTTTCTCAATATTTAATTGCTCACTTGTATTCTTTTCTAATTTTTTAAGATAGTTAGCAATATTTTGTTTTGCTTCTTTTAATAGTATCTGTCCACTTTCTATTGCACTCATGTCTTTTTTATGCCACATTCAATGTTTATCTCAGCATCGTTTAACATTTTATGAGGGAATCCAACTGCTGCAAATGTTCAGCTTCTTCCCATTTCAAATCACCTTGTGAACATTCAATTTCTTCTCTTTTTGGCTTGTTTTGCTCCATTTTTCCAGCACTAATCAGTTCTTGATATTTTTACCAGGATTCTTTATAAGCTGTCAGAAGTTTTTGGTTACATTAATTTTACTCAATCTCCATTTAATCTTTTGACATGATCTTTGTGCTTCTTGCTCTTGATAATTGTAGCGATTATTTTACGCTACAATCATCGCGGTCGCCTTGCGACAGGCTAAAATCGCAGCCACATGGCTTATAAAACGTGATTCAGCAAAACTTTAGACGCTTCATAAAAAGGCCATTCTTTACTGTACATACTGTGATACACTTGACGATAAGTTTTATCTGACTTCATTCTTTTTGTTGTCATAGCTGTTTCACTGCTACGTTTCGTTTTAATCTAAATGAACCCTTTCCACTCAAATAACTTTTCACCCATACTCACACAGAACTCACCTTTTTTTTCTTTCTGCAGTAAAGGCCACAACTCAGCAGTGAAAGATCAGCTTTAGCTCGCCAGCCCCGACATACAAGCTATAGAGGCATCATCAGCATGGTGGCTGACACCTATTCGGCAAAAAAGAAATTTCTCGCGAGTGTCGACATGCGAGCTATAGAGGCATCATCGGCATGGAGGGTGCCATCCGACACGTGCGATATTCGGCGAAAAAGAAATGTCTCGCAAGCCCCGACCCACGAGCTATAGAGACGTAATGAGTGCGGCGGATGGCACCCGACACGCAAGCTATTCAGCGAAAAAGAAATGTCTCGCGAGCGCCAACATGCGAGCTATAGAGGCATCATTGGCATGGAGGGTGACCCAACACGCGAGATATTCGGTGAAAAAGAAATGTCTCGCAAGCCCCGACCCACAAGCTATAGAGGCGTAATGAGCACAGAGGATGACAGCCGACACCCAAGTTATTCGGCGAAAAGAAATGTCTCGCAAGCTCCGACATGCGAGCTATAGAGGAGTCATAGATGTGGCGGATGACACAAGACCTATTCGGCGAAAAAGAAATTCATGGCGAGCGCCGCCATGCGAGCTATAGAGGCGTCATAGACGCGACGGATGGACACCCGACATATTCGGCGAACACTCGACACGTGAGCTATTCGGTGAAAACGAAATTCCTTGTGAGCCATAGAGGCGTCATCAGCATGGCGGGTGACACCCGACACGCAGATGAAGTTTCTTTTTCTTTATCCGGTGAAAAAGAAACATTTCGCGAGCCCCGACATGTGAGCTATAGGGGCATCATCGGCGTGGCGAGTGACATCAGACCTATTCGACGAACAAGAAATGTCTCGCGACCACCGACATGCGAGCAATAAAGGCATCATCGGAGTGGCGGGTGAGCTATTCGGCGATTTCGTAATGCCTTGTGTCACCCGACAGTCAAGTGGAAAGGGTTAAAATGTTTGCACCAAAATTTTCACAAGCACAAAGCCACATTCAATCAATGTAAAGAGTTGGCAAAAGGCGCTGAGCTGAGTTTCCTCTCGCCTTTGCGCACGTTACTCTCAAATGGCTGTATGGGGAATCACATAACAAACTCCGCATCCGTTGGCGGGGAAAGTCAGAACATCGAAGGCGCATCGGGAACTATCTGTAAAGTGCGTTTTTTCGACCAAAAGACGGTAAACAAAATAGAGATTGCGTGTAGGGATCTTGTGAGGGCTTTTCTGTAGTTTTTACGGGTAACTTCCGTAAAACCGTGAGATGGAGTGAAAATCCGAAAAATAGGGCTTCTTTGAATACCTATGAATTCTTTAGAAACAGAACCATTGTATCCTGCCACGGGAGAGCCATTTTCAGTCATCCTCCACGTCGACAAAATAGCTAATGACTGACCTTACGCTGTATTTACGTAATCGCGCACCTCGCCCAGAATGAAATAACTGCGCTATCCCAAAGAGCAGGGAACGACATATAAACAACCTCAATTGCACAGCACTCCGAAAGACCACCAAATTATCAGTAAACAATCTTCATCTGGATTCATAACGTACAACATCGTTTCTCCTACATACCAAGTGATTACAACAAAACTCTTCCTCCATAAGCAAAAACAATTTAATTTCCTACATCGCAAAAATCGTTGTTTTTTCGTCAGTTTGCCAAAAAACAACGAATTAGAAGGTAGGTGAAAAACATTCCAAAATTTTGGGATTGGCAGTACCGTACGTGTTGATTTAGCGTCGTTTACACCAAATTACGCGTAGACCTTAAAAAAGTGTCATTCGATTCGACGTTTAAAACGGCATTTTTTGCTGTGAAAACATTTTTTTTGCTCAGCAATTTTTGCTGTGGATTGCCGTTTCGGCTCAAATATAAAAATTTTTCATAATTTGTAGCAGTTTGGCACAAGATAATGAAATTGGCGCAGTTCGGCGCAAACTTTCCATCACTGGAATTGTGATAAACATAACACTACATGTACCACTGGCACCAACAAGCATAGAGTTTTTGGATGCAGCTCTGCAAGCTTTGAGACGGCAATTTTTACCACTGGATATGCAGTGCTTGTAAATCTATTTCAGTCAGATCATTTAACAAGCCATTGGGGAGGGGGTTGAAATCTTTTTTCATCCAGTACTGTTACTGCAACAATGTTTTTTACCAGGCATTAGCCTGCCAACATGATCATGGCAATAAAATCTTACACCACACCTGTTTTAATATCTTTCCTAGCTTTAGGTTTGGAGTTCATAAAATTCCCATTTTCTCTTTGTCTTTACAAGTGGTTTGCCTTTTTTGCTATGTAATTTGAAGTACTGAACTCATCCTGCAAGTCTTACAAACTCCAACTTTTTGGTAGATCAGTAAGAATTTGTAGCTTTTAAGCTCTTCACTTTGTACCATTGAACATCACTTTAATCTGAGCAAACATTTCTGTTGTCAGGTCAAATATTAGAAGTTCAGCATGAGGAAAATATTAACATAACTTTTTTTCTGTGGAAAGCATGTAATTTGTTTTTCAAATTTTCCAGAGGATGTTTTTGTTTCTTCTTTACAGGGGTTTAATCAACTGACTAAAGGTATAATCAAAATTTCTAATCAAATACACTTCTCACCTTTTCACATACAGTTTGGAGGATTTTTCACCTCATTTAAATCGACATTTCTAACACGTTTTCCTGTTAAAAAAAAAAAAAAAAAAACGTGTTAGAAATGTCAGTTTAGATGAGGTGAAAAAACCTCCAAACTTTATGTGAAAAAGGGAGTTACCTCCAGGTGTATTTGATTACTAACAAGCATGTTAATTTAGAAGAAGCTAATTGAATATACAGGGTGTTCAGTTAATGCGGCGACAAACTCAGAGGGTTGCTAGTAGATATCAAGAGGAACAAAAATTAAACATGGTGTTGCAAACCACGTTTAGTCGGTGAAAATCGCGAAAATACGTATGCAGGTTCTGACGTCACGTGGGGACGACAAAAATTACAATAACTACAAAAAGATTTATTTGACAGCATGTTTACCACACAGCTTGTGGTGCACAGTACAATGCTGGAAAGGGAACAATGAGAATGATGTGAACGAAATTATTACAGGTGTTGTTCGAAGTGGCGGTCGCGGACTTCATTGCACAGTCTACGACGACGTAAAAACGAACCCCGGACACGCTTGAAGATACCGGTTGTGCTACTGATGTCTGCCGCAGCAACGATGATCCGCACTATGAGATCCTTCGGCGTGTTCACAGGCATCTCATAAACGAGTGATTGAAGGAGACCCCAGAGGAAGAAGTCCAATGGATTGAGATACAGCGAACGTGGAGGCCAAGCAACAGGCCCGGCTCGTCCAATCCACCTCCCTGGGTATGTAGCATCAAGGTGGTTATGCACCTCGTAGGAAAAATGTGCTGGGGCACCATCATGCATGAACCACATGCCTCGTACGCATTCCGCGATCCACTGACATCCGCTTTCCCTCTCGTCTGGAGTCAGAGCCTGCATACATATTTTCACAGACTAAATGTGGTTTGTGACACCATGTTCCATCTCAATTTTTTCCCCCTCTTGATGTCTACTAACAACCCTCTGAGTTTGTCGCCGCATCAACTGAACACCCTATATACTTTCACAATGCTGTATAGATAAAATTTCTTATGCAGTTTCAGAAATTTCCCTACAAAATTCCCCTTAACTACTACTCTGGTTTATGATAGATTAAGTATCAGCTTCAACAGCATGCAAGCATGAGTGGCTGCCATCAGTTTTGAAGTTCACAGGTGTATGAAAGGTATTTTCAAAACTTGTTACAGATTTTTTTTTTTTTTTTGTTATGAACAGTAAGTTAAACCATCTGTTCATTATGAGGAACAGAACATACATCCTTTATCACACTATAGTGTCCCTGTTTTTGAAAGAAATTAAAACAAAAAGCTTAAATCTGTGACATTTTAACATTTAAATATGGGAAAAAAATTAGCAAGAATTGCCACAGAAAATTACCAGCACTGTTTTTTTAAAGGAACAACTTATTAACATGAAATATATCTTTGGTTTAATACGTCTCAAAACCAGCAGCGGAAACAAAAAGTAAAAAGCTCATATTAGACTTCGTAACAAGTAACAGAATGAAACCAGAAGTGTGAGATGGCTGCAGCTGACTGTTGCATTTGACTAATCAAAGTAACCAAAGCTATAATTAATAATGAAAGTAAAAAATTAACTGAAAACTAAACCTGCTATTGGTCAAAACCCAAGGAGCTTTTGGTTTTGAAGGGATAGCAGGATTTGTATGCCATCCTGTGAAAGCAGCAAAAATAAGGTAAAAAAACTTGGTTATAAAAAACCAAAAAACTGGGGAACTTCTGGGAGAAATGAAGGTTTTGGCTAAAAAACCTGGAAAAATTAGGGAATTTGTAATCCTGTGCTATTAGGGACACACACAGTTTGTCACAATACCTATTTTTATAGTTTAATGTTCTAGCCTTAGCACTGCTCTTTCACACAATCATTTTTACTCCCAGAAGTCCCCTCACAAACAAAATTTGCAATCAAAGAAAGCATTTATTGTATCAAATGGCTGATAAACTTGTTAATTTTCAAACACTTGCAAAATGTCATTTCATCACTTTTCGAAAATTTTTGGTTGAGATTCATGTCAGTTCTATGTTTCCTAATTTTCCCAGGTTTTTAGCAAAACCGTGATTCCATTGCAGTCTTATCTTGAAAGTTGGCATACTGCTAAACAACTTTTAGGATGCCATTTAACAGCACATAAAAAAGGCTACAAGACACAAATTTCAGCCTTCTAGCCCAAATGGGTAACAAGTGAAGATACAACTACTCAAAGGTTAATCGGAGGTAACGATTTTTCTAATTTTTAAGGTCATGTCATTTTAAACCTTGCAGATGGACAGATCTAAAATTTGGTATTTACATAAAAGACTACATGCCTAACACTCACACCAAATTTCAAGGAAATCAAAAAAGGTCAGGTTGAAAATGGCTACATCACTGGTTTGATTTGACATGCAATGACCCTACCATTAATCACATATTAACTCCCTCCCATCCCATTCCACACACCAAACTGCATGAAAAAAAGAAAAACTATTTCCTGGTCATCATACAAAAACATTTCTGTTTTCAGTTTGACCCTGGTTGTCCAGCATAATTCAACACATAGTAAAGAATCACCTTTGGAGAAAAAAAAAAAAGTAACTTTAGCGAACAGCCTTTGGGTAACATTACACAGAACTTGCGTAAAACGGGAGTTGCAGTATGAAGCAACTTTGCGAAATGTGGCAAAAATCATTATGAATTTAATTTATTTCAGAGCCATTTCACTGTGGCCTTAAGCAGTGATGGACCATTCATGAACAATCTGTTCACGAATGACTTTTCATCACGAATGGCTGTGAATGATAATTCAATCTGCCATTACTGTGGCACTCATTGAAGTTACAGCATATTAAACTTTCTCGCACTCCCACAAGTTTGGAAATTAATTCCCTATACGAAAAAGTAATGTAGACAATTGGTACCATTATGTGAGTGAACAATAAGCAGTCAGCTAGGAAATATGAAACTTAAGAATGTCATTTGAATGGCATGTTTGCAAAGAGTAAGAGTGGGTTCTAACTAAGCTTGTGCTTCTTTGGACAGTTTGCCAATTTATCCTTTGGCCCTTGAATGTGAATGGTTTGTTCATAATCAGAGGAGATTTATTTGTAAATGGAGAATGAGCTTTAAGCTCCTGCTTCTTTGGGGAGCTTGGCAATTTCCACTGTGTCCTCACAATCGTTGCAATAAATGACGTACTCTGCGAGTGTTCTGATAATCAGGAGTGACATTTGAAACATCATTTGTGAAGTACTTGTGTGAAAGATGAACTCCCAAGAAGGAATGATCAATGCCATCACTAATCTAAAGGTTCAGTTTTTTAAATCTATAAATTAATTCCATAAGGTTTTTACTGTGAGCCCCATTTTGAGAGAATGGCTGAACGTAAAGATATGGTTGAGGTATCAAAATAAAGGTCTTACCATGTAGATGTGCCAGTTGAAGAGAAAAATGAGATTGGGGCAACTGTTCCAGCGTTGTGGGGTGGCAAAGTTCCCATGTAAAGTCTATGGGAGAAGCGTGCAGTTGACTCAAACGCTATTGAAGGCGGAAGCATGGAGGGATTGAGATAGTCCAAAGTCTTCTCTTTTCAGAGCGAACCATTGCGCAAAGCAATGCTAGGAGGCATTGGTGTCAAAGTTCTTCTCATCGGAACAGCGAACACTCTCGAAGACCTGATTGCGTTATGCCGTTGGACTGTGTGATGTATATATACAATTTAATATTCATTCGATCCAGTTTATTCACGTAGGTAAAATGTTTCCCATTATGTAAAGATGTAAATAAACATTCCATTAACCATTGTTGGTGAAAATATTTAGAATGTACATATTGAGTTGCGCCATCTATATCTTCATTCTATAAGGTTTTTTTTACTGTGAGACCTATTTTGAGATAACGGCCAGTGGCGCCCATGAGTACTTAGGGAGGGGAGGGGGGGGGCAAGAAAAATCCTTACCTTCAAGGCTGTCAAACATTTTAGTAAATGTACAAGATACTAAAATACAACAAAAATAATTGATACAATCAATCATTAATATCTTACTATTTTTAAAAATGCTGAAAAAAAGGTTTAGTCTATTTTAGTGTTTTAAATTTATCAAAAAATTGGCTATACCTGGACTATTATCTTTACTGAAGTGGTTGAATGAATTTGTCAATCAAATAAAATTTACATTTGTTTCATACGAGTTTATTCTTTAAAAAAGAAACAAGAAAAAAAAACCTGTCGATTCCAACGGTTTCGCTTAGTTTGTAATCTTAATTTTGTTCCCTGCCAGCCATGTGTCATGTAATACTTCTACAGCAGTATGGCTGGTAAAGGTTAAGCATCTACATATAGACTTCTCAGTATTTAAAAAAAAAATTGCAGTTTCTATGGATATTCAAGTTTTTCTTTCTTACACTGGCTGTTCTTTCTTACTGGGCTGTTAGGTCCCTAGGGATTGGAGGGATGCTATCATTGTTCCTTTGAATAAAGGAAAAATGTGATCAGACTGACTGCAAGAGCTATCATGGTATTAGCCTACTGAGTATGTCATGGAAAGTGTTTGGTAAGGTCATTATTGAAAAAGTATGAGGTCTTACATCAGAGAAAGTGTGGGATGTTTAGTGGCTTTATGCCTGGTAAAGGCTGCACTAACCAAATTTTCTTTACATATGAAGATTGAAAAGTATCTGGCTGTTGGTAAGAAAGTTTTTGCTGCCTTCATAGATTTAGAAAAAGCTTATGACAGAGTAAATACGACACTTTTGTGGAAGGTATTGAATAAATATGGTGTTACTGGGAATCTACTTAATAGTGTAAAAGCCATGTATGATGGCAGTAGAGCTTGTGTATGTGTGAATGGTGTTTTATCAAAATGGTTTTCTATTGACGCAGGAGTCAGACAAGGCTGTGTAATGTCGCCATGGCTGTTTAATATATTTATGGATGGATGCATGCATGCATAATGCCAAGATGGACAATACTGGCTTATGTCTTGAAAATATCCGTGTTTGCAGATTACCGTATGCCGACGACACAGTCGTGTTGGCAGAGAGCAAAAGTGAGTTGCAGAGTAGGTTGTCCTGGATATACGAAGTTTGCATAAAATTCAAACTGAGTATAAATAAGGGAAAAACCAAAGTTATAGTTTTTGAGTGAGGAACTGTTAGCACTGAATGTAATAAAAGTCTAAATGGCACAGTGATTGACCAGGTGATGAGTTTCTGTATTTAGGAAGCATGTTTGACAGAGAGAACAAATTAGATGGTGAAATTAGTAGGCGAGTAAATTCTTCATTGAAAGTCATAGCTGCTTTGGGAGGTTTTCACAGGAATGATAGGTATACAAGAGAGTCCCGCATGGCTGTGTGTGAAAGTGTAATTGTTCCTACTCTGATGTACGGCAGTGAAACCTGGGTACTACAGAAGAAATATAGGAGTTGTTTGTGTGCTGGAGAAAATGTGTTACTTACAGGAGCTTTGTGGCAAGACACGTTCTGATCGAATGAGGAATGAAGATGTGTTGCAGTTGTGTAATGTGAAGCAAAATGTTGTCAGCAAGGTGGGGACTAACATGCTTTGGTGGTTTGGCCATGTTGAAAGAATGAGTGATGAGATGCTTACTAAGAATTTTTTTTTTTTAGCTCAAGTGGCAGGAAGGAAAGGCAGAGGAAGGCCAAGGAAGTCATAGGAGGATCAGATTCAGGAGTGCCTGCATGAGAAAAAAGAGTATGAAATATAGGAGGTCTTGTGTATGTCGTGTGATGGATGTCAGCGACGCCTGAGTTGTGTATCACGATTGCTGTAAATGAAGGTTTGATACAGCAACAGTAAGCAATCAGTTAAAAATTCATCTGGTAGTTTGTATTTCTTTGCAGAGCTAACCTCTGAATCTCAGAGAACAGCGTAATATGTATGTATGTATGTCTAAAGGGATTTACTTCATGGTTTTTTACATAAACACAAGCACACAACCACCACACACTGGCAAGATACATTTGCACATCACACAATTTTAGAAGAGAAGTGCACGATCTAAATAAAAATGGCTATAAGTGCGGAAAGTCTATCATAATTGTGCAGTTTAGGTGCACCATTAGCCAGCAACAGAGTCAAAAACTTGACTACTCACTGAATCGAATTTGTGAACTTAGGAAACCATCAGAACAAACCAAATATTCAAGTTTGCTCCAGTTCAGAACTTTTGGCGATGAATGCCAGTTACAAGCATAGCAGTTACCAGATTGGCTTGGATCACAGGAATGCCAACCAATAATCACTTAGAATAAAATCTTCAAGTTTATAATCATAAGAATTTCATTTTGCTATGGAAGTGGGTGGTAGCGCATAAATTATTATATATTGGGTTGTCGGAAAAGTCATGACGTATTTTGGCACCCAATGGCGGTTGGGCAGTTTTGGAAATACTAGAGGCATGCGCAGCTCTGTTATCGCTATGGCATTCGACAGATGCCAGTTCTAGGTGCAGTCTAATAGGAATAGTGAGCGATTTGGTTGATTTGCAGAGATTTGACATCAAGTTGAAGATGGAAGACCAAACTGTGAATTTTCGCTATATTTTACTGTTTTACTTCTGTAAAGGGAAGAAAGCGCATCAAACTTGTGAAAAGTTGTGTAAAGTGTACGGTGATAATGCTCTACAAGAACGTCAGTGCCAGCGGTGGTTCGCAAAATTCCGTGCTGGTGTTTTTGGCCTCAAGGATGCTCCTTGGTCCAGGAGTCCAACAGAGGTTGATGACGACCAAAGCAAGGCATTGATAGAGTCAAACCCATGTTACACGACATGACAGATTGCAGACACATTGCACATCCATCATTCAAGCGTTCACGGCCATCTGAAGAAGCTGAGATACATAAGCAAGCTCGATGTGTGGGTTCCTCATGAACTCAAAGAAGCTCAATTGATGGCACGTATAAACATTTGCGATATGCTCATTAAATGTGAGGGAAACTATCCTTTTTTGAAGCGACTGATAACTGGAGACGAAAAGTGGATTGTGTACAACAATGTGCTGCGCAAACAGTCTTGGTCCCAACGTGCTGCTTTGCCTCAAATGACATCCAAAGCAGACATTCATCAGCGGAAGGTTCTGGTCTCGGTGTGGTGGGATTTTAAAGGTGTTGTGTTTTTCGAGCTCCTACCATGGAACCAAACAATCAATTCGAATGTGTACTATTAGCAATTGAAGAGTTTGAACGAATCCATCATCCAGAAACGTCCAGAGCTCGTTCATCGCAAAGGTGTTGTGTTCCATCACGACAACGTGAAACCACACACAAGTTTGATCACCCGCCAAAAGTTATTGGAGCTTGGGTGGGATGTGTTGCCACACCCAGCATACTCACCTGACCTTGCGCCATCAGACTTCCACTTGTTTCGCTCTCTTCAAAAGTCCTTGCGTAGTATAACGTTCAATTCAGATGATGCTGTAAATCAGCACCTTGTACATTTTTTTGCCACGAAAGACAGGTCCTTCTATGAACGAGGCATTCTGCAGCTCACTGAAAGATGGCAAAAGGTTATCGAACAAAACGGGCATTATATCATTGATTGATCTTTGTTCTTTCTATCAATAAATGACCTTTGCAAAACATGGCTAAAATATGTCATGACTTTTCTGACAACCCAATACAAGTTTTCTTTTTTACAGGGTTGCACTGGAGTTTTGCACATTTGTGTACCTTTCAATGAGCCCAATGGGGCATTTTTTTTTTTTTATCTCTACTAGATTTGATCATGAAAGAAACTGAAGTTTAACAGAAAACAGTATAAGTACAAAAATAAAATGTCATCCTTCTTGATTCCTGTAGCAGTCCCTTCCTATTCTCTCATGTTTTAAAGGAAATTTTCATCTATCAAATGAGATTCCATTTCACAAACTTGTTACTGGAAACAAGCTATTGAAAAAGTCTGTTTCTTATTGGCACAAAAACTGACATGTGGTGCCAAACTTTCACACACTTATGGATGGCTTTAAGGAAGCACACACTTCTGCAGCACAATTCCCCATTTTAATCTCTGCAGTAAATGCAAAATGGGAGTTAACGCAGTGAAAACTCTGAACTTCTTACTGTATGAAGGCATATTTTTTTGAAAATCACTGATGACTATACATTCTTCCCTTTTTAAGTCTCCCTCATTAAAAAATATTATTGGCTTTTTGTAATAAAATGGTGGCTTTTTAAATCATGAAATTTGGTAAGAAAATTATCTTTAAAATCATCACATGATTCAACAAGTGTTACGAGATTGCTGTGCCTACTGTCTGTCACCCATTGCTTGTAGGCTATCATCTTATCATATTCAGGATTAAATGTTTCCCTGAGAGCTTCAACTCCTGGACACTTCATGCATAATCTACGCAGGTAGTCTTCATTTGTGATATTGCAAACTGTTTTTGAAATAAGATCTTTGCAGTCATCAAGCTGTATATAGCACTAGCCATCAAATTTACATTATGATGAATGGAGCAGACCCAAAGTGAAAGTGTGACACTAGCAGGGCTCGATTTCGACCGGTAGTTAGAAGCAAATTGCTAGCAAGCAAATGCATTTTGCTAGTGATAAAAAGTGGTTCTAGCAAAAGTTGTTAGTGGAAAAATTTTTGAATGTTTTAGTATGAACTGTACAGCGGCACTGCATTTGCGCGTGTGGAATATTTTAGACACATACAAAAAGGAACAACTACTTTCTGGAAACAAATGCTTCTTGAAAAGAACATACATTATAAAACATTTTGGCACTACTAGAAATATCCAGTATATTTCCCTTATCTACTTCTGCATGTAAGGTGGGGTTCAGTTTTATGAAGAGGATCCAGGGTGTTGGAGGGGCAGTTTAAACTTACAAACATTGAATGCTCTCATGAGTATGGAGGTTGAAGGTCCGTCTGAAGACAAGTTTGACCCCAGGCCTGCTGTTTTAAAGTGGTATGATGAAAAGACCCAAAACCCAGATTGTAAACCATACGAAAAATAACTTATGATTTTGAATACTGTTCTTGAATTTTGTGAATAAAGTTAAATAAAAAAAAATTTTTTTTTAAATATTTGCATTCAAATTAAATTGTTAGAATTAATCTGTTAGGTCATGAGAAGGTGAGTTATATCTAAATATTTATAATCTTTTCAGCATTACAATGTGACAGTTACAGGGGTGAAATCAAAATTTGTCATGATTGACTAATGGAGGGGGACATGTTAAAGTTTCTTTGGTATAATGTTAATAAACTTTAACTTTGGCTAGTAGATAACACAATTTGCTAGTAAAAATAAGGCCACTAGCAAAGTGTTGCTACTGACAAAAAAAAAAAAAAAAAATATGAAATCAAGGCTTGGCAGCAACTACATGCCATTCAGGGTAAAGCATGCACAGTTTGGAAATTCCTATCTTGATGGTTGAATATTTGGATTTGAATTTTTCATGCTTCTTTTAAATTACATGGTACCAGTCACTTCTGTTTTACCTCTTTGGGCTTATCTTCTAAGATACCTGATTTAGTGTCTTTTATTCCCCGGCCCATCCTGCTGATTTGATCACTTTGATAAAAAATTCACAACCAAGTCAGCAGTTTCTTTGGATATTTAAACCTCCGGAATGGTACCATATGTTTCAACTGAGCCGGGGTGGGGGGGGGGGGGGGTTGTTTTTTGTTTTACTAGATTCTCACTTACACCTAATTCTTGCATAGTTTTTTTTTTTTTTATGGACCAGCATATGGAACAGCCCTGATAACCTGAATTTTTTTTTTTTTTCAGAATTCCACTTACAGCTTTTAAGCCTGTCTTTAATGCTTTAGACTAAATATTTAGTGTCTCTGAGTACAGGGTTCCCACTATTTTTTCAACAAAAAAAAATCAACTTTTTCAGGACTTTTCACAGACTCACAAAATTCTTCAAGACTCTATTCATGCCCAATAAGAACTCTCATGAAACAGTCAAAAAGTTCAATTGCAATTATAGTTATATCTAAACATAGCGGCCTATCTTGGTGAGGTATTATTGTTCCGCAAAATTTCAGGCTTCCTTATCACTCATAATATGTTACACATTTGACAAAACAGTGAAAAACAAAATATTTTTTATTGAAGTCAAACTAAGTGAAGAATAAAATGTAAGAAATTGAAAGCAACATCACCTAGAGCACTACGGAATATGGACATCAGTTTCAGACATACACAAGGAAAACACTAGAAAAGAAGTAATGCCTGAACAGCAGAAACTTAAATTTCATTAGTATTACTTAAAAGCCAAAAGCATCATCAAGTTGCAAGTACAGTTTCTATACCTAACCACTTCTCTGTAAAAACCTGATACTTAATAACAAAACAAAGGCTGGGAGCAGCCTGCCTAAATGTGTGAAATTTAAGAACACACAACACTGAATGACAAAATTTGATTACTCAACTCAAGAAATACTTAGTTTTTGTAATTATAAATTTAATAAATTTTAGTACGCACCATAATTTAAAGAATTATTTTCAATTTTTCATAAATGCACAGTACAATGAAAGCATATTTGCACAGTATTATTTAAATTTGTATTAAAGGATATTTTCTGGTATAAAAAGTTCACTGTTTTAAGTCATTTAGAAGAGTGTGTATCTTAAATGAAATGCTTTGTAGCTCTAAAGCTTTTTCTTTTGAAGTTTTTCTAAAGCTGTTTGATTGTGTAAGGTATTTCATGTTTCCGGTTTTCTCAGCTCTTTCTGTAGATTCATCAGCAGATGACTGGAAATCAACCACAGATTTCTGTACACGAGCCTTTTTGTCTTCAAATTTGCCAGTTCATCATGAAAGACTTTTCCTTTTTATGTTTTCTATGTTCTGTACTTTGCATCTTCGATTTTCTTCAAGATGGGTCATATACTTCTGCCGTGCTCTGAGGCTGCAATACACAATTCTTTGTTAATTAATACCTTCTGCAAACCACCACAATGCGCCAGCTCATCATGTACAACACTTTGGGCAATGTAAGACTATTCCTGCAGATTTTCCACTTCTAACTTGCTGTTGACAGAAAACCCTCTTTCTACAGATGCTTGGCAAGAATACATTATTAACAGCACCTTAATTACACCCCATATTTTTTCATACTTCTGCTTCCCATTTAGCTGGTAGCAGAGAAACTGATCCAGGTGTGAAACACTTGGATCAAAGTCACTAAACAGAACATCAGTAGAAATGCTGTTCAGGAAGTCATTGAACTCGCAAAGAACAACATCACAATCCTTTTCATCTACTTTTTTGCAAGAAGAAAGTACGGTTAGCACCGTTTTCATTCTAGCATAACAGTCATATGCCTTGCATATATCAGTCTTGGGTCTAAACAAGAAAGGTTCCTAACAAGTTGATATTCAGTTGTCGGAAAAGTCATGATGTATTTTGGCACCCGATGGCAGTTGGGCGGTTTTGGAAGTACTAGAGGTATGTGCAGCTCTGTTATCACTATGGCATTTGACAGGTGCCAGTTCTAGCTGTAGTCTAAAAGGAATAGTGAGCGATTTGGTTGATTTGTGGAGATTTGACATCAAGTTGATGATGGAAGACCAAACTGTGCATTTTCGCCATATTATACTGTTTTACTTCCGTAAAGGGAAGAACGCGCGTCAAGCTTGCGAAAAGTTGCGTAAAGTGTACGGTGATAATGCTCTACAAGAACGTCAGTGCCAGCGGTGGTTCGCCAAATTCCGTGCTGGTGATTTTGACCTCAACGATTCTCCTCAGTCTGGGAGGCCCACTGAGGCTGATGACGACCAAATCAAGGCATTGATAGAGTCAAACCCATGTTACGCAACAAGAGAGATTGCAGACACATTGCACATACATCATTCAAGCGTTCACGACCACTTGAAGAAGCTGGGATATGTAAGCAAGCTCGATGTGTGGGTTCCTCATGAACTCAAAGAAGCTCAATTGACGGCGCGTGTAGACATCTGCGATATGCTCATTAAACGTGAGGAAAACGATCCTTTTTTGAAGCGACTGATAACTAGTGACGAAAAGTGGATTGTGTAAAAAAATGTGCTGCGCAAACGGTCTTGGTCCCGACGTGCTGCTTCATCTCAAACGACATCCACAGCAGACATTCATCAGCGGAAGGCTCTGGTCTCAGTGTGGTGGGATTTAAAAGGTATGTTTTTCGAGCTCCTACCACAGAACCAAACAATCAATTCAAATGTGTACTATTGGCAATTGGACAATTTGAACGAATCCATCATCCAGAAACGTCCAGAGCTTGTTCATCGTAAAGGTGTTGTGTTTCATCACGACAACACGAGACCACACACAAGTTTGATCACCCGCCAAAAATTATTGGAGCTTGGGTGGGATGTGTTGCCACAACCAGCATACTTGCCTGACCTTGCGCCATCAGACTTCCACTTGTTTCGCTCTCTTTAACAGTCCTTGCATGGTATAACGTTCAATTCAGATGAGGCTGTAAATCAGCACCTTGTACAGTTTTTTGCCACGAAAGACAGGTCCTTCTATGAACGAAGCATTCTGCAGCTCACTGAAAGATGGCAAAAGGTTATCGAACAAAATGGGCATTATATCATTGATTGATCTTTGTTCTTTCTATCAATAAATGACCTTTGCAAAACATGGCTAAAATATGTCATGACTTTTTCGAACAACCCAATAAATGATTGGAGACTTTGTTGCCAGGTTATGTAACATTACAGAAACAAAATTTCGGCCTTTGTGCTTTATTTCTAGCACCTGCTTTTCCGACACTTCCCGCCCTAGAACTAAGCACCTTTTACAATTTGTCTCCAGTGAAGCCAAGGCTCACTTTACTGATGCATGAATGTGCAGACTTATTGGTGAAATCAAAAATGGTCACATCATATGCAGTGCTGATCTTATTTAGTTTTTGAAGTTTCAATATGCCACACCATTTTAAACAGTCCAATACCATTTTTTAAATATCTTTAGCTAAAAATGGCAACAATGGGGTGTCACTTTGGTAGTGAATTAGGAAGGGTTGCAAAATTTTGGAAATTGAAAGGGGGAAAATGCAGTTCACTTTCATCAGGACATTTTTGTATGCCTGTGAAACTACAAGGTATGATTTGCATTTTGGGATATTTGCAGATTTCCCTTTGTCAGTAAGGGAAACATAATTTTGGACATCCTCCCATATCTCAATGGCTCTTACAGCAGAACAATATTCCAGCCACCAATGGTTGCAAAACTTAAGGTGCATTTTTCCAGATTTTGTTGAATTTAAATAGTTCTCCCTTCTTGCAGGACAGTCATTAAAAAGTTGATAAAGGCTTGTCAGAAAACTAGCTACATTCCATGAAGAAGCTGTGCATCCATGTTTAAAACAATTGTTCAGTGTATGAATACCACAACTACCTATGCTAACCATTTCACAACTAAACTCTTTTTTTCAATTTCTTCTTGCAGAAGGCTAAAAACCTTCCAGTTAACTGCTGGACCATCCATTGATATGTTTAACACCTTGGACAAATTAAGTTTTTGTGTAGCATCACGCAGAGATGCCACTGTTAATTCAACAGTAGAGTGGCCCATGAAAACAGAGGTACAATATCTGTTACGAACTAAGTTCTTTTCTGCACTCCAGAAACGAACACGAATGTCCATCTGCTTTGATTATGTACATGGTTCAAACTTTCATCAAATAATAATGTGTAGAAGTCTAGTTCATTAACACATCTAAAAACAGCTGCAGTAAAAGGAGGTGTTAATCCAAAGCAGATTAAATAACCACACTTTGTAGCACTGCACGAAAACTGCTTTGCAACATTGCTGTCTGGAAACATATCTGCAAATAACGTAGCAATTCCATCACACGAATTAAAGGAGTAATGGCTATCCATAACCTTTAGCACCCACTGCAGTACTGGAAACATATGATTTGATGGAAGAAATATCTTTAGCTGATGAACAGGCTTCCTGAGCTGATGAACAGTCTTCTTTAGCTGATGAACAGTCTTCTTTAGCTGATGAGCAGGCTTCTTTAGCTGATGAGCAGGCTTCTTTAGCTGATGAGCAGGCTTCTTTAGCTGATGAGCAGGCTTCTTTAGCTGATGAGCAGGCTTCTTTAGCTGATGAACAGGCTTCTTTAGCAATTTGCAGCTCCGCTGATTTATTTTTGACACCACCAAGAAATTGACTCATCATAGCCACTGACCTCTGAGCTTTAATCAAAGTAATGTGTTTGTGTCCTGAAAGTGCAGACAAATGTTTAATAATTACTTTGACCCTAGATTAAAAAAAATAACATACTACAAATATATATAATTTGAAAATGAATACTTCAGATTTTTTAATTTTGATTATATTTAAAATATTTTATACAATAAAACAATCTAAATGTACAGTATGTTAACCCCTGACACTGATTTTTATATTAAATACAGTGAGTAATGTGAAACTTTATTTCCCCATTTGATTTCTCTTTGTCCCTTTCCTTGATTCAGATAATGAACTGAAATAAAGTTTCTAGGGAGGTGAGGGGAGACCCCCTCCCACTTTTTATTAATAAAAGGCACACAAGCACTCCAATAATGACATGCTGAAATCAAATTTGAAGAAAAAGCATATGTACCAACAAAAAGCAACTGTTTCTGATCAATCAGATATGAATTTATAATTTTAGGAAAAAACAATGATTTCATCAATTTCATATAAGGGTCATTTTTAATCAAATCTTTCTCAACAGGTGGCCCAAGCTACACCAACTCAGATTATTATTATTATTATATACATGTTCTGTTTGCCCACAAATTTCAATCCTTGGGTACACTATACGTTCAAAAATATCTGGGCACTTATCCATCAATCGGCTTCCCTAGGTAGCAGAATGGCCGATTCATATGTGCATCAACCGATTATATTCTCGACCTGTACAATGTATTCGATTGCAATCTTTTGCTGCAGATCTGGCACATTTTCTATGTGAATTAACACGTTTTGGAGCAGCTCAGTGCAGCTGTTCCACCACTGTGCAGGACATAGTTCAGATCTTTCCTGCTTAACTAAGTACTGAATTTGTACCGAAAATCATTTGAAGAGAGAGAGACAGAGAGATCTGAAATGTTAATGCATATATATGTTCTTAAAATTTCGAAAACCAGGAGACTTCCTCCTAGCAAATTTATTTTGGCAGGAGTTTAAAATTTTGGGTGGGAATCCCACCATTCACATACTTTTTCTTTCTTGAGTCTACCGACCACAAATATGGTGGCCCAGTCTGCGCCTGAGGGCAGGTGGCATTCTCCATGCATCCTCCATATCCACATTTGCTCATCAGACTGCCAGATCATGAAGCACGATTCATCACTAAATGGAATGTGTTTCCAATGTGCAGAGACCAAAGCAGCAAAGCTTTACAATAGAGATGAGTATGGGCTTCTTTTTTAAGGTCTGGGCCTGGACATTTAAAGCCCAGGCCCATTATACCATTAATTATGACTGGTACAGGCCCAGCAGGGATTTAAACATTTGTGCAAATTTTCCTTATGTGAATAAGGAGAAATTAACCTCCAGATCGCTAAACATGAATGCCGGTTGCTTCGACTAGCGAATCCTGTGATGGTTAAACTCAAATTGATCGGAAACTTGAAACTTGGTCGTTCTGGGTGGTGTAGTGGTTAGCATACCCGGGCGTTTTCTGGGAGATGCGGGTTCGAGTCCCGCTCCAGGAAGATGAAAATTTTCAAGTTTTCGGATATTATCAGACTTACCATTCTTGTCACATTTACGCCAAAAATCGGATTGTCATCTTCAAAATTTGAATGAAGTATATTGTTTTACTCCTATTTGTATTTTCATCATCCGACAACAATGTTAGGGCTTCTTTCCCATTTTTCATACTGCTAGCAGAACTTTAAATTTTAGTTGCCAGAAAACTTTATACTATCAGTTTTCATCATATCTAGGAAATAATACATAGTTGTTACTTAAAACACTCACAGACGTTTTTGAGTTACGAAATACATGCAAAACAAATAATAAACAATAATTAAGAACTTTAGACAAAGAACAAAAGAGAGACATAGCATAACCATTCAGTTGTGTGTTTCCCATTGCATTAGTTAATTTGGTTAGCAGTGTTAAATAAAATTAAGAGTGAAAGGAAAAAAATTAACTTGAGCACAGATTGTGTTAACACCTGGACAGGTGTATTTCACACAGAATAAACAAAAATTATTTTGTAAAAGATTGGGACTTATACCTCCATTTACCATATGATTACTACTGCCTTTAAAATTGCAGTTTATGAAAAGATGAGACCAAAGAAGGGGAAAAAAGCTGAATGTTTTAAATGCATGAAATATTAAAACACACAGCAAGAATGCTAACTACTGTCAGTTTGTCGACTCTGCATCTGCACAGCATCCATCGCTTAACTTCTCTTACTGTTGATATTCTTTTTCTGTTTCTTCATTGTTGTTTTACTTTTTTTTTTTTTTTTTTTTGGATGCCCTCTGATAATAATTTCATCCATCATGCTGAAAGAACTTTCAGCTGAGGGCCATAAGTGCATGATATCAAAGCTTCAACTATTTTAGATAAATGGTGTAACTTTGGGAATATTAATACTTCTGAACACCATGCATCCATTTTTACAAATTTTCCAAGTTTGTAAGTTTCGTTTTCAGAAAATTTCCTCCCTAATCAAGTTGAAATGCAAAAACCTATGGAACGGGGGATACTTAACAATGCAGGAGAGTGGAACCACCCGAGGAGTGGAGGAGGTGGTAGCAATAACGGGAAAATTTTTGCTCCATCTGACTTAAGGTTTGGGAAATTTTTCCCTATTTTCAAGCTGAAATACAAATACACTGCCGGAAAGTGAAAAAAGAACACCAAGAAGGAATTGGCGGACGATCATGAAATTTACATATGTTAATGGAGTCAAGTTTACGTAGGCGTGATGTTAATTTCGGGACCAACCAGTGAGCGCTTACGCCACAGCACGGCATAATATGCAAATTATCGTCGGTGGTATTTAAGGAGTACGGCGAAGTGAATGTAATCAGTCGTCAGCGTACGGACACATGCGAAGACCCTGAAGAAGCTGCAATGCCTGGACATGGAAGACGTGTACGATTTCAGCAGTTATCGGACTTTGAGTGAGGTCGTCTACTCTGACTCCGCGAGGCAGGGTGGTCGTATCGTCGTATTGCGGAGCGAATTGGACGGGAAGTATCGGTGGTGGTACGATGGTAGCGTAGATGGTCCGAGGAACATTCCCACACCAGAAGACATGGAACCGGGAGTCACAGACGGACTGATGAGCGGACCGATCGACGCATAAGGAGAGCGGCGTTGTCAAGCAGAACATCCACTGCGACGCAAATCCGAGCTGCCGCTGCACCTGAGGTGACTGTGCGAATAATCCGCAACCGTCTACTGGATGCAGGGCTACGTGCGTGTGCCTCTGGCATGTGTACCTCTGACTCCAGCCCACCGTCAGGAATGGCTGCAGTGGTGTCGCCAACGTCTGCACTGGAGAATGCAATGGCGATCTGTCGTGTTCAGCGATGAAAGCAGATTCTGCTAGGGAGCCTCCGATGGCCGTATGCATGTTCGCAGACGCACAGGGGAACATCTCCACCCTTCTTGCATCCGCCAGCGACACACAGGGCCTACACCCGATCTCCTGGTGTGGGGAGCGATCAGCTATCACTCTCGTACACAACTAGTGTTTGTACCGGGTACGTTAAACAGCATCTCCTACATCAACAACATCATTCAGCCCGTTGTTGTGCCATTTGTAAGGTCGGTCCATCGTGGTGTTTTCCAGCAAGATAAAGCACGCCCACACACGGCACGTGCAACGCAACATGCACTTCAGGGTGTGAGACAACTTCCATGGCCTGCACATTCACCGGATTTGTCCCCCATTGAGCACGTGTGGGATTTTATGGGACAACGACTTATTCGGTTTCCACGGCCAGTCACGACCATCCCCGATTTACGTGTCCAGGTTGAGGATGCTTGGAACTCAATGCCCCAAACTTACATCAAAAATCTGTACGACAGACTATATGCCAGAATTGCACAGTGTGACGTAGTTCATGGCGGTTCAACCTCGTACTAACCATGTTACATGGAAATGTTATTTTTCAGTTTACCAGCAAATACAGCTGTATTTTGCCATAATGTTTTGATCACGTTATCCTCTGTATTCCGTTATTATGCTGTATAAATTTCGTTGGTATCAGACGTCTCCTTCTTGTTCTTTTTTCACTTTCCGCCAGTGAATTTATGCAGTAAAATGATATTTAGCAATAATACTAGATAGACATCGCGAGAAAAAAAAGAAAAAGAAATTACGATTATTGAAAAAATCTGAACTCTGTTGACCTTCAGTTTTCGAAAGTTTCGTAAAAATGGAATTCTGTCCTCCGACGAAAACACTCCCAATTTTCTGTTCACTTGTGAATCAATCTTGTAAATGACTAAAATAATAACGAGAAAGGTGGAATTCCTTGAATTCGTGGAAGAACGTCAGGCTTGAAGATTATGGGCAAATTTTCGTGGCGTCTAACTTCTGTTTTCGTAAATTGTTGCCTATAGTTTCAAGCTGAAATACATTTATTCAATAAAATGATATTTAACAAGAACACTGGATGTAAAGGCAACATCAGGAGTAAAAAATTACAATTATGACAAAAAAAAATGTTACTCTGCTTTAACTACCCGTTTCATAAAGTTTCCAGGCAGAAAACGACCGACCTTCTCCCCCAATTCTCTTCAGTTTTGCGTGGATTTCGAAAACAAGCTAAAAGAGAGAGGAAAAAAAAAAAAAAAAAAACGGTGGAATTCCGCAAATCCGCTAAGAATTACATATATATCATGAAATAAAAGTAAAATAAAGAAAATGTAAACAAAATGAAAATTCGTAGAATCCGTAGTTCCGCACCCAGACAACTAAATCCGTAGTAGTTGGCTGGTATATTAAATACATGTACAAAATTAAATATTGCACAATAGTATCTAAATCATTATGGTTTTAGGGAATAACTGATTAATTGTACAAAACATTTTATTTAATGAACAAAAATATGGTAAATATTGAACATACCTTTAATATGTGACTTGATTGCAGATTCTCCCATTCTTCCAACGGCAAAGTCCTTAGCACAGATCTTGCACCGGACCTTATATTTATCTGGTGTTGGTACTATCCACGTATTATATGCAGAGTTTGTTAACCACATGTTATTAAAAATACATTTTCCCGGCATTGTGCAGAGAAAAAAAATCATGGCAGTAGCACACACACAAAAGAAAAGAAAACAAACTAACATCTCAACTTTCAAACCACGCTTGCAATCTGCTGCTGAGACAATCAGCCAGTGACGCAACTGAAAGAACCATTCCTCCATGCATGCACTGGGCTACAAACATTCAGCAGCTCACAAATCTGGTTTGTGACGCAGGTACTGTACACCCCCTTGCATTCACTTATCGTAGTTCAGAATTCCCCTTGCATTCACTTATGGTAGTTCAGAATTCCCCTTGCATTCACTTATCGTAGTTAAGAATCACAGCTGCCTGAAAACTGGAAATGGGACAGCTATATGCTCCTGATTCCAAGAAAGCGTTCCATAATACGGCGCAGCCACCTGTGACATTTTGGTTTTTAGCTTTAACTGAATTATAGCTACCCAAAGATGCACGAGAAACCCTAAACGAGGGTTTCTTGTGCATGTGTAGCCACAGGAGTTGCATTCGTTTCCTGACATGCAACTCCTGCGGCTACACACACGCGAGAAACCCTCATGTAGGTAGTAGAAGGCCCGACAATGGCACTCAGGAAGTGCCGAAAGCGCTCGCCGTAATGTGACAAAGAGCCTCCAGAGAGACGCCTCCCGACCCAATGAGTATAACTTTTCGTAATACAATCTTTTAATTAATAGTAAATTTAAAACATTTGATTGTGCAAATGAATGAATGTTGAACTGATAATAATATAAACCTAATTGTTTTATTTATAAAAAAATTTGAACTAACCAAAAAACCCGTAACATAATTGACCTCTCTCAGGCTGGAGCACGTGCCTCACAGAGCAACGACGTGCGAAATACTTTGCCAATATCAGGTAAACAATACCTTAGATATTATGTATATTTAAGTGTTATAACTTTGTCACTTCCATTTTTGGAAATTTCCTCCTCCCTTATCAAGCTTAAATGCACAGATTTGTGGGAGGAAATAACATTTAACAACATCACAGGTGAGTGGGAAAATTGAGGTGAAAAATGAAGACTACGGGGGAAACTTCCCTCCATGTACCTTCCGTTTTCGAAAGCTTCTAAGGATGGAATTTCATCCTCCGTAGAATTCCCCCTTCCCCAGCAATCTCCATAAAATTTCTGTTTAGTTGTACATTGATTGCGTGAATGGCCCAAATGATTACGGGAAAGGTGGAATTCCTTGAGCATGCAGAAAAATTTCATGGCTGAAGATTATAGTAAAATTTTTAAGTCGTCTAACTTGCATTTTCAGAAATTCTTGCCTACAGTTTCAAGCTGAAATACAAACATTTATGCAACAAAATGTTATTTAACAATATTCAACAGAAATAACATTGTATGAAAAAAAATGACGATTACTGGAAAAATATACTCCACCCTCCCCCTCGCCCCGCCTGACCAGTCCTCTCAAAAATTTTCTTCGGTTCAGCATCAATCTCGAAAGAGAAACCTAAATGATGAAAAAAAACAAAAAAAAAAAACCACCGGAATTTCGCTATTCCACGGAAGAATTTCATGTATGAAGTCGAATTTTTGCCTGCCACAGCAAGAAAAAATAAATCCAGATCTAAAATGGTGGCAAATAATAATAATAAAAAAAAAAAAAAAACAGCAGCTAAAAATTGTTTTGGTCTACATTTATTAATGGTACTGAACACTATGGTGAGAATATGAAAAAAAACAATAAAATGGTCAAACAACCTGCCTTATGTGATTTCACATGGAATGACCCTGCTGCTTTAATAACATTAAGTGAGGAAACTTTGGGAACAAAATCAAGAACTTAAGAAACACAATCTCTTGAATGCAACACTGTTCAACAACACAAAAAGTGTATTACGGGTTGCTCCATGATACATCACCAACATTTAATCTTCAAGTCTGTTCCTGTTAAACTGTGCATGTGACACAGATGAAAAGTAAATTTGGGATGGATAAAAAAAACAGCTCCAGGAAGCAAAACTGTGGAAATATAAGTATGTAATAGGGAATATTTTACTGGTACCAATGAAGAGGTGTTCATTGGTAACAGTAAAATATTCCCTATGGATCAACCCGTAATACACTTTTTTGGCCTGGTCACGCAGAAGCTGGTGACAACAACAACAAACATGCACAGTGCCTCCCAGTAGGTATATGTGTGGGAAATCTGGAAGGATTTAATCCAAGATCCTTCTTTATAAAGATATTATGAAAGTAACATATATCATCATTACACACAAACAATGTATATTATAATCTAGAAAATGTGAACTATAATTACCTTAGCCACATAATTAGGTTCTGCAGATATTGCACCACAAAGTGGAGGTGGAGTTTCAAGTTTCCTTCCAACCCATAATGGGAGTGTTACACCACTCTGCTGAAGCATCTTCATGAGTGCACCACGACGAAGTGTTTCTTTAGGGCGCTCTGCAACACAAAGGGAAAATAACTAACAAAACTGTCTCAAGACTGTCATACATAATATGAATTACAAATTTAGAGTAAAGTTTTCACACTTTCAATCACTTATGTAACTCCTACTTAAAAAAATAAATAAACATGTTCCATATACCATCTCAGTGGCAATGTATGTGCACCCAGTGTGTAGTTTATATGAAAAGTGGAATCCTTTGTGTTGTAAGGAAACCTGTTTATTGAACAAAGTACTCAACTTGAGCTATGGTTTACAAAAAAAAAAAAAAAAAAATATGCAGCCACTGTAATAAGAGGCATCTCAATATATGCCTGGAAGCATTACTCCTCCCAAAACTTGGAGGGAATAAATTTACGGGCACCAAGCTCTCGATTACAATCACCACTTTGTGGGTCCTCCCTCTGCATCATACACGTCGGCAACTTGCCTTAACATTGATTTGACGTAGGCACGACAAAGGTCTTGTGGAATGTTGGCCCAGGTTCCCATTTTCCCCTTATCTTCAAATCAATATCGCTTCTCGTAAAAGAAAAGCCCTGTCGTGAAGCAATAAGATGCAAATTTTAAAACAAGTGGATGACAATCCACATTTAACAAAGGTGGAACTTGCTAAAAAACTTCATATGCTTGCTTCTACACTGACCACTATTATTTACGAGTGGAAAGAAATTGAGGAAAATGAAAGGCGATTAAATAAAGAAATAATGTTGTTAGTGGTAAGTGCATCAAACATTTGCTTCCTATGTTAAATACTGTATTTTTAAAATGTAGGGGGTTTGTATTTTCTATAGTAATATTGTTAAAAATTGAAGTTTTGTTTATATGTTTTTTATTTTGGTCCCTGGAAATACATATAATTGGTGCTCTATTGTATAGCTAAAGACATCAACACTGAAGTTAAGGTAAAAAGGAAGTAATAATTGTGATATTGGAATGTTCTGGAAGCTACTTACATCTTTGTCAGTCATGGAAAGAATGGAGCACCATAAGGGGTTAACACATGGTGAATCAAATGTTGTCAAATTTTAAAATTTGACAACATTTCCAAATATGGTAAAACCTGTTTGAGACGGAATCTACATAAGACAGAAACCTGCCCAAAACGAAACATTTTTGTAAGTCCCAAAATAAAAGATAGAAAATTACATTCAACTTGTGCAAAACAGAACTTGCTTAACACAGAAATGGAAATGGTAAGAGAGTAAATGAACCCTGTAGCAATGGAAAGATGTTCCCATGCCATCAAGTATTTTAACTGAAAACAAAACATTATACAGTACAGTGTAATATGAATTCACACAGAACAAATCTGCTTGATGTTGAAGATAACATAATTAAATAGAGAAATTAATTTTGGGTTGTTTATATAAAACACACAGCAGTGCATCTACTGCTAGGCTTCTTCTTAAACACATAGTGTGACTAGGGTTTAGGTCATGTGAAAAGCCATTCTCTCTTTCTTGGATGCAGAGTCTTAGCTGTTGACTGTTTTGTATAAAATTCAACATGGCACTCCAATTTAATTCTCTGACATTTATTCATTGAGATGATCATTCACATCCTTTGTTTGCTGCGAGTTGCATTCATTTATTTGCCTCTTGCCATGGTACCAAAGAAGGATGTTCTTGATTTAGATATTAAAGTTACAGTTACTAAAATGCAAAAAAAAGAAAGTAAGTGTCAAGCATGTGGCAGAGAAGTTAAATGCTGAAAAAGCAGAAATTCATGACATTTTAAAGCGAAAAGTAGAGATAGCAGAACATAGGCATAAAAGGTAACAGCTCAACACCAACGCTGCCACTGAAGAAATCTTGATGGAATTATTGAGCGATACAAAATTAAAGAAAAACAAATGAAATAGACTAAGCAGTGTTAGAATTGCGAATAAATCTTCTACTGGCCCAGCAGACCACTAAAATTTGCAAACCCCTAGTCCACCAAAATGCCAACTGGTCCACAAAAAAATAAATAAATAAATAAATAAATAAATAAAAATTGGACATTTACAATATACATAGAAAATAATGTCATTTTAATGTGTCATCTCCAATATTTGTTTTTAAAACATCAAATTTGAAAGTGCAAGTGACAGGACAAAGAATTTTCTAGAATAAGATCCCGACGAATTGGGGATATAACAGAGTAAGAGTGCATTTATGATCTGTTTTAAAGTAAGAAGGAACAAGAAGACTCCAAAGTTACAAAAAAATTCTTATACGTTACTTTAGTAGCCTTTTTTATATGTTTTATTGTTTAGGATTTAGCTTCCTTTCCTTATTTTTAGTCTTATTGCTCATCCCAGCTACTTTCCCATGAAGTTAGTTTTAGTCTCCCATTTAAAACTATTTTGTGTGAATTGCTCTTTTGCAAAGATTACCTTCACACATCCAATTGACCTTCTGTGCTAGTGTGTTTTCTTGGGCCAGTAACAAAAGCTGGCTTGTGTCTGGTGGCAGTATCTGCTACATTCACTAGGGTAGGTGAAGGTAATAAAAACAGCTGTAGCCATTACAAGACAAAGACTGGAAAACTGCCTTTCTGTATTAGCCGTTTCCTCCCACTCTTTGCAAATCATGAGGGATAAAAAAGAAAAAAATAGCTGTTGTCCAATAGCATTTCATAAAACTATCACTAATTTGCAGCCTGAAAAGAAAGCCGTACAGCGAGGTAAAAGAAGTAGAAGTTTATTTTTTAGCCTGTAAAAATTAGAAGAAAAAAAAACTTACTGACCATCTGGGCCAGTAAAATCAATAGTTCAGTGGTCCCACAGAAGTTTTACTGGCAAATGGCCAGCGGACCACTGGGTAATTCGAACGCTGGCAGGTATATATAGAAACCACCTTAGGATAAAAACATATAATTAAGCATTTGCAAAAATGCATTTCTTCGAGGTGACTGAATTATTTTGGTTAATAAGCAGTACACATGCTCTCACTGAGCATCACATTGCAAGTGCTACTGAACAGAAATTAATTCTTTGAATAAAGCTCATGTTGAGAAATGGCTTTTTAGTTACTTAATTCAATTACTAATCAAAAACTATTACGGGAATCTTACTAGGAAATTTTTTATTTAAATTGCAAATTTTCGGAGAAAACTCTTCTCCTTTAGGCTGTCTTTTTGTTGTCACTTATTCCAGTCACTATCACGGTTACGGTTAACCTTGAAGGTTAGGGTTATTTTTCATCAAATCCTGCCAGATGTTAGGCAGGGAAAATTCTTTGCAGTCATTGATGATGGAATTTAGATTTTTCTCAATCTCTATTCCTTCTTTCAGCTTTCTTTTTTGAAAATTACTTTGGAAACTGATGAGTTTAAGGGCGTTAAACCTCCAATAAAAAAAAAAGACTTTAAGGGAACTCCAATCCATGATGTGACCAGTTTTTCTAACATGCCTATCTAAACCAGTCTTGTTGGAGCAATTTTTTATAGCAGCTTTATGCTCTGCTATACGAGTTTCTAGTCTGCGACCTATTTCACCTATGTAAGGTAGTCCCACAACTATATTTTACTTACTACACCCTGCATTTTTAAAATATCTTCTTCTCTTTGAACTATTTTAGGGAAATTTTTTTTTACTTTGTGCTTTAAACTTGGAGCTAGCCTAATATTGTACTTCTTACTAATTTTCTCTTTAAGGACTCAAATAAACCTTTGTGATAAGAATTTTTTTAGTGAATTTTACTTGTTACTTTTGCGGGTTCTTTGTACCATTAATATTCAGAAGCTTCTCAATTTTTTCTTTATGGTTGTTATTTTCTGCAAGTATGACTTTAAGTTCTTCTTTATGGGCTTCTTTCTTATCTGCCGTAGAAACTATTTTATTAATTTTTTCTAAAAACTGACTTGCTACATTTTTCTTAATAGAAACTGGATGATAGGAATTGAAATCCAATAGTCTATTAGTATTCATTGGTTTTTTATACCAACTAGTGAGGAATTTTTCATCTTCATAACAGATAGTAATATCTAAGAAGTTAATTCTTCTTTCTTTTTGAAGTTCAATAGTGAACTTAAGGGAATCATCTAATTCATTGAATGAGTCTAGAATTCTTTCTGGAACAATATCTGAGCTATCTATTATAAATAAGATGTCATCCATGTATCTGCTACATAGGCAGAAGTATGTGGGTTGTACTAGTATATTTTCTTCTAGTTTTCCCACATAATAGTTAGCTAAGAGAGGGGGATCCCATAGCTAGACCAGATTTTTGAATGAAATTTTTTTCTCCAATTGAAAGTAGTTGTTCTGCAAAGATAAGGTAAGCATTTCAAAAATTCCAACTAATATGTTTCTATCTTTGTTGTGAAAAACTATTAAGTCTGCCAAGTCTTCCGCTATAAAGTCTATCAGTTGATCTATATTAATGTGAGTATACATAGAAACTATGTCTAAATTACCCATAATAGAACAATCTAATTTAGGAAGAAGTTCTAATTTTTTTTTTAGCTGCATTGAATTTTTGATCAAGTTAGGTGGCTCTTTTAAAAGATTCTGAAGGTGTGACTTTAAAAAGTAGTTTACATTTGAAAGAATTGAGTTTTTTGAATCAATTATTGGTCTAATTGGTTGGTATTCCTTATGCAGTTTGACTATTTCATATATTTGGGGTAATCTGAACTGTAATTTTGAGAATTGTTTATAGTTTTCTGGAAGCTGATTTTTCTTTTTTTGAAGTGAAATAAGCTTTGAGACTTTTTTAATCAAATCTGGTAGTGGGTTTTCTTTTACTTCTTCATACATAAGCTTTTTTAGTTCTTCTTCCATCTTTTCTTGATAATCTTTCTTATCCAGAATAGTAATCAACTTACTTTTGTCTGTTTTCACAGCAACTACACTCATTTTTTCTGAAATCTTTAGAGCTTTTAATTGACTATATCTGACCCATACTCTGTTCTAATTCTTTGAATAAAGCTCATGTTGAGAAATTGTTTCCTAGTTTCTTAATTTAATTACTAATAAAAAACAACTATTATGGGAATTTTACTAGTAAGTTTTTTATTTAAATTGCAAATTTTTGGAGAAAAATCTTCTTCTTCAGGCTGTTTTTTTGTCGTCACTTATTCCCGTCACTATCGCGGTCACGGCTGACCTTGAAGGTTACGGTTATTTTTCATCAAATCCTGCCAGATATTAGGCAGGGAAAATCCTTTGCAGTCATTGATGACGTAATTTTGATTTTTCTCAATCTCTATTCCTTCTTTTAGCTTTCTTTTTTGAAAATTGCTTTGGAAACTGATGACTTTGAGGGAATTCCAGTCCAGGCTGTGACTAGTTTCTCTAACATGCCTATCTAAACCAGTCTTGTTGGAGCAATTTTTTATAGCAGCTTTATGCTCTGCTATAAGAGTTTCTAGTCTGCAACCTGTTTCACCTATGTTAGATAGTCCACAACTACATTTTACTTCATAGACTACATCTTGCATTTTTAAAATATCTTCTTCTCTTTGAACTATTTAAGGAAACAATTTTTAACTTTGTGCTTGCGAAAATTTGCAATTTAAATAAAAAAATTTCCTTGTAAAATTCCCATAATAATTGTTTTTGATTAGTAACAGAAATTAATGTTGGATAATTTTAAAAATAGAAGTTTGTGACCATGTTAGTTGATTAAAATATTACAAACAATATATTCTCTTAAGTAATCAGTAATTATGTAGAATTTGTTAATAGCATGACAAAAATTCTAATGTTTACATTTTAATGACTCTGATGGATGCACCTGTATAAAATGGAAAATATTTCTGGTCCCTTGGATTCCACCTTGAACAGGTTCCACTGAAATAAGAATTTGATGAGGTGAGTCCATATCATAGGTGTCAGGGGAAAGGTAAATTCCTATACATTTCACAATACTAAGAGATTTTCCATTAATGACTGGATCAATATATTTTGTGTTTCTCCAATCAAGAATGCAGAAATATCATTGCTGGTTAATAATGAGGCAAGCTCTCTTAACATCAGATATATTTCTTTGAATAAAGCTCATGTTGAAAATTGGCTTCCTAGTTTCTTAATTCAATTACTAATCAAAAACTTCTATTATGGAAATTTTTATTTTTATGACATCTTAAAGTGAAAAAGAGAAGAGTTTTCTCCAAAAATTTGCAGTTAAAATAAAAAATTTCCCAGTAAAAATTCCCACAATAGAAGTTTTTTTATTAGTAATCAGATGTATGTTCTTCCAGATACCAAATGATACTACCCTGAGCATTTCCAATGTAGTGAGTAGCAAAAGGTTAATAAGTTATGGAGGAAGCTTAACTGGAATGTTTTAAAGCCAAAGGATTTTAAGACTGAACACAGCTAAGAAAAGGATAGATTGAAAGCAATAGAATCAACAAACTGACAGGTGGTTGAAAGCTTTGGATGTAAAAAAGTGATTTAGTTATTCATTATTTTTTTTTTTTGTGGCTCAAATTTCTTAAACAACGGATAAAGGAGGAAAGGAATTTTTTTTTTTTTTTTTTTTTACCAAAATGTCATTTTGACTTTTTAGAATTCCAAATATTGTGGGGATTTTTTTTTTAACATTAAATTTCTGTTTTGAGAACCATAATAAAATACGTGCTTTCAACATGTTTTATAATATGCAGATAACAAGGACTTTTAATAAATGAAACATTTCTGACCTGATTCTGCTCATGATGAGACATGGAAAACATATGGCATTCCAAAAGTTTTAAGAAATTTTTGTCAAAATCTGCACAAACAATTAAAAAGGTAAAAATACAAACAGAAATATTTAACTCTATTTAAAACACTGAGAATTGTTTCACTTGTTATAATGAATATAATGGAAACATTATTACAAATTTTGAAGATGACAATCTGATTTTTGGCGTAAATGTGACAAGGATGGTAAGTCAGATAAAATCCGAAAACTCGAAAATTTTCATCGTCCTGGAGCGGGACTCGAACCCGCGTCTCCCAGAAAACGCCCGGGTATGCTAACCACTACACCACCCAGAACGACCAAGTTTCAAGTTTGCGATCAATTTGAATATAACCATCACAGGATTCGCTAGTCGAAGCAACCGGCATTCAATATATTCAAATTGATCGCAAACTTGAAACTTGGTCATTCTGGGTGGTGTAGTGGTTAGCACACCCGGGCGTTTTCTGGGAGACGCAGGTTCGAGTCCCGCTCCAGGACAATAAAATTTTTCAAGTTTTCGGATTTTATCTGACTTACCATCCTTGTCACATTTACGCCAAAAATCGGATTCAAAATTTGTATTATATGGCGTAATACCGTATTTCTTTCATGGAAACATTATTTTTACGTAACTTGCATTGCAATTCTTTTCTCATTAGTAAAAGAGAGTTAAATCTACACAATGGAGTCTATTTAAATTAAAGTCTTCATGATGAGGAAATTTTGAAATGAATTTCAATAAATTTATGTAAACAGCTGAAATACGAACGCATGGATGGAGTAGGATGTTACTGTTGCAAACAACTGCGAAAATGATATTGATCATGTATGTATCTTAGATGAACATTATTTGACCAGCACGACAACCACTTCCAGAAAATAATTTAAATTCCTAAAATGAAGATGATTAGGGATACTGGGAGAAATGGACTGACAGGATTTACCTGCATTTTTGGAAGCAATTTTTTTCTCACTACGAACTGCCCGAATTTCGGCAATCTTCTCCAAGGTCTTTTTGATGATTTCTGCTTCCCTTCCAGCATCTTGTATAGCAGTGTTATAGAGGCCACGAAGCTTTGTTTTATAATACGGTGACATCTTATGCTCTTCTTGCATTCTCTCATGGGTTTTGGCAATGTTTGACAAAGTGTGATCACTACCATTTCTTTCTTCCTGTTAAAAGAAAAAGAAAAAAGCATGATTCACTTTTACACGTAAGAAAATTACTGTAAAAGCAAGCTATGAAACAGTTTCACTCTGAACTAAGTATTAGTACATATATAACTACTTTGCTACATTACTGAAATAGTGGTAACTCCAGTGGTTATAATTTATAATTATCCCTTAAATTGGAGTTAAATTAAATGAATTACTTGTGATTTGTTATATAACACCAGTTGTTGACTGCATAAGAGTAGGTGTTGCCACCACACATGGTAGTGTTCTGTTTTTATAGTCATTAATTGTTGCTCCACTTCTTTCGATTTCCAACACTTTTGACAGTAAACTGCACTGTGAAAAATGCAGTGCCACTGAATGACACACATTTCTAGGGTCAGCAACAAAATTATCACAACAAAGAACTACAAAAAGATATCATTTTTGCAAGTTAACCTATTAAGGAGACTATTCTGGTAGACTTGAATTGTTATTCAATATTAACCCTTTAACCAGTTGGAATAAATCAACCTGGGGTTAGTGAAATGGGATGAAATCAGATTGAATGAATCTATTTGCTGTCTAAGAAGTGGGCTTGCAATGAGCGAACCTGCATGCCAGAAAGCAATGCTTTTCCCTTAGCTTTGCGATTCAAAGTGTTCACTTAGAAGTATTTCAAGGACAGTATCTTGGAAAAAATCTGCCATAACTATCATTAATTTACGTGCATAAATATCATAATGATAACAGGGATCATAGCATACTTCTGGAAAATTTTAGGTAGGAATTTTAGGACTTTTTAGAAAAATTTTAGGAAAATTTTAGGAGTGTATTTCAATCAAAACTAGATGTATATTTGTATACATCTAGTAAAACAACTTTGTATACATTGTAAAGAGTTTGCTTCACACCCTTCAACCATATATACTGATAGACTGCGCATGACATCAAAATTTCTGGCTCCAACATAAAATCACATGACATCAGTCAAAAAGATGGGTTACACCTGCTGTGCTTATGGTTGCTCTGAGTGATATAGTAAAGAAAGTTATATGATTATTCATGGGTAAGAAACGAATTAAATACCTAAGTCAATAAAGTTCAATTACTTAACCAGAAACTTGCAGCTATTGATATAAAAATATAGTAACTTAAGAAAAAAAAATGGAATGCATGTTCCAAATTCTTCGCAAATGTTCATCACATTATAAATCACAAAATGTAAACAACCCGATCATGCATGTATATAGCTCATAAGTAAACTTACCTGAAGAGTTTTCATTATATATGAGGCGCATTCACATAATACACCGAAAACACTGAAGTTCTGCAGCATAAATTAGTAATCATAAAAGCATTTTTACACGAAATTTGGAGTCTGATGATGACGTGCCCAATGTTTGGGCCATGGCGGCTTTGATGCAGCTATTGCCAATGCGCAGTCCATTAGTATATATGGTCGAAGTTCACACCCAAATATTTTGCATAACGTCTAATGTCTAAAGTATGATTTACTTCTAATGTTCAGTTCTTATCTTTTCACGTGTTATTATCATATTCAAGTATATTTACCACATTCAAGTTTCACTTTGAACATTAATATGCTGTTGAACTAGAAGCAATTCACGATTTTCACAGTAAAGTTTTCAGGTTTCACATTAAATTATAATATCCTAAAAAGGTAATTGAAAACCAAGAACTATGTACAATTGTTCACTGAATTACTTTTTTCATATTATTGTTTTAACCTTTTCCTGATAAGCCTATCTTTTTCTGCTTCCACCACAACTAATTTACTTCCAGTTTTCTTTATTTCAGCTGAACCTTGTATGATCAAGTTAGAGGCAACTGCTATTTCAACAGCATTTTGTTTTTCTACAGCTTTTCTCATTCTTTCTGTTCCCTCTTGAATTACAGCTAGGGAGGCTTCTTTATCTTTTTTAAGCCTATTTATTTCTGCATCATTTTCTTTTATTTTGTCATCAAACTCAGTTTTTCTTTTTTTCTCTAGCTGCTTTTCCTTATTTTCCCTCTCTTTCTGCTTCCTTTCTTTTACCTTTTTTTATTCTTCTTCCTTCAGCTTATCAACATACTCTTTATAAAATTTATGTGAATCACGAACACTATTTAACAAATTTCTTGTTATGGGAACTTTACTTACACATCCATAGTGTTTAATGGCCCCTTTAACTATTCTTAATGATGTTATAGTTGAGTCTTTTAAGTTAGCCTTGTCCTTCCTTAACAGAGCAGTGTTAACCGAAAATCCCCTTTCTGCATCAGCATTACCATGAGGTAAAACTAATATTGACTTGATGAGTTTAGCAAGATTTGAGTATTTTTTTTTTTTTCCGCTGGGGTCTTTAATACTAAATATATTACGCCAGTAATGATCAATCCGCACTGGAATATGCCCTTCCTCTGAAAATTTCACTAGTTCATCTAGAGTTGGCTTATCGCAATTTAAAAGTTTCCACTCTTCTCTTACTCTATCAATTTGTTCCTCAGAAAGATGCAAAACACTTGAAATTCTGGTTATTTCCGAAAGTCCTTCAGTGACTGAAAGTTGAGTTGACTCTTTTTTTGGTTCTTTTACCTTTAAAACTTCTATGTCTCTTAGCTTTTGATTGCAGAATGGCAAATTTGACTTTAAATATTTTGTGGTTGCAATTAGTGATGATCTTACATCTAAGAGAAATAATTTCTGCCTGGTCTCCTGAACATTCCTGAGGAGATTTTTTGTCTTCATACCAACTTCTAACTCCCCTAGTTTTTTCCATGAATTTTTGTTTTCAAAATCTACATTCTTTAGGTCTTCTCCAAATTTCCCTGCAATAACATCATCTTGGATAAACAGAGCCATAACATTCCTCATTAAAGTATTTAAATCAGAATATAACTGGTGTATTTTTGGTTCTTCACTCTGATAACATAATGAAAACTTTTCAAAATTTTGGTGTGAAAATGAAATTAATGCTAAATAGCAAGGAGTTAGCTCATTTTTCAGGAAACAGTGAATTCTTTTATACCTTGCCGAATTGCGTAGTTGTTTTTCAAATATTTTTTGAGATGGCAAGAAGTTTAAAAAATATTCTGTAATATTTAGCCATTGATCCAAGAGCCTCTGGGCTACAGAACCAACGGTTAACCATCTGTTGCTGACATGACGCAAAAGAAATTTGGCTGTGACCAATGTTATATCCTCGACAGATTTATAATCCTCTCGTCTTGCAGCACTACTCTTTAAAAAGTAATGCATATCAGAAGCAAATTCGTCAAAATCTATATTTAAGCTTGTCAAAAAAATTTTAAATGCATTACTAACAATATGCAGGTTGCAAAAACCTAGTTCCAAAGATTTCTGGCCTGTTTCTTGTTTTACAACTTCATTGAATTTGCGTAAAAAGCACTTATTTACATTTCGGCTGTCCATGGATACACAAATAATTCTGTTCAACGAAATATTGAAGGATGATAACACATCAAGAATTTCTTTTAGCAAAATATCTGCTGTTGCATGACCCAGAAAAACGCTTGTTAGGTATCGGCAAGAAACTGAATTTATTTCTGAAGACCAGTACCTGAGATACACATCCAACTGCTGTTTCACTTGTGTATTTGTAGTTTCATCAAATGCTATAGTAACCTTTCCTGGGCTACTAGATGCAATGTCTTTTTTCAAATCCTCTTCAAAATATTTTGACAATCCATGTGATATCACATAAGCAACTTTTTTTTCTTTAAGTTGCATTTTGGCTGCAATAGCAGAATCAGGAAACATTTCTTTGAAAAGTTCAACTGTTTCAGTGCATGAAACAAAAGACATATTGTCCTTAGCAACTTTCATGGCCCATAATGCTTCGGCTTTAGCCAACTGTAAATCATGACTCAGTACTTCACTAATATTTGTTTTGGGCTGAAGATCCCGTCCTCCAAAGGCTTTCAGGATGGACTTAGTTTGAAATTTACTTTGAAATTTCTGCAAATGTTTTTTTCCTTTATGATGCACTTTTACTTGTGAAAAGCCACTATTAGAAATATTGAAAATTTCTGAACACAATATACACTTAGCAGAAAATATTGTTTCAGTTGCAGAACACCATTCTTTCAACTTCACTCTGTCCAATTCTTTGGCGAGCCACGCATCTTGAAATTTCGTTTTGGATTTAGGCATCTTAAACACTTGTATTACTAACCAGAAAATGAAAGGGAAGTACAAAAACACGCTCCAATATTGCAAAACCAGACAACTTCCCGAAGTTTGGCTGCGAGGATGTTAGAAGATAGGAAAAAAAAAAAAAAGCAGGTCACCACTAGAGAACTGAACCTGCACACAGCACAGAGAACACCATAAAAGACGCAAAACCAGAAACTATCATACGCATCTCACGCAAGTTCAGTCAAAGCGAGTCGGAGCCGAGATATATTGCGCATCGAAGGTTGCTGTCGCCGACGAACGATCGAAGGTCAATGATCACGTGCTCTACTGCCTGCCACGATAACACTCAGCTACCATCCCATCGTCATTACCGGAGGTTACGGAAGGAGACCACATGTTTCCTCTTTGCTTCCACCCACCTGCGGTTTACAATAACAAAACATCAGCAGAAAGAGGAGGTTCCACAAGGCATGTACAAAAATAAAGTACGATCTTCTGCGTGCCACGGAGTTCATCTGCAAAGAGCATACCAGGGGTGAAAATGACCCCTCCCCTTTTCCCTTAGATCTCTTGTTACTCTCGAAAACTGTCCGAAGGCACAAAAGTGGAGCGCCCGCCTCGAAGCAAGTGCATCTCGATGGCGTCATTTTCCCTCCCTTCAGCAGCACAGCATATTGGCTGTGTTTCTACAATAACAGGTCTTTTTACCTTACCGTAATGGTAAATTTATTGGCGTTAATAACGGTTGTATTTTTAATAAATAAGCTTACGAAAATTTTAGGAAGAATAGCAAATTTTAGGTATAATTTTAGGAATTTAAGGAGGGTCACAAAATATTAGGAATTTTAGGAATTTTAGGAGGAATGCGATCCCTGTGATAAATAGCGCTAGAGGCGATCTGTGTGGGAAAGGCAGGGGTGTGGTGAGCACATGCTATGTACATAGGGTTGAAGCAAAGGGCACGAAAGAGATAGAATGGCATAGATAGCAATAATTACTGGTTCATTGTAAATAGTGTAAATAAGTTTTTAGATGTTTGGTTAGAATATTTGTAAGTGGTTTAGTTTTTTTTTTTTTTTTTTATATTATATGTTAATGTCAATTCCTGAGTTCGTTAGTGGTTTGTCAAAATAATTTTGGTTTGATAAGTTTTCTGTGTTGCATGAGTTTGATTTATATGTTGGTACAGGAATTTTTAAGGGAATATAAGGTGTTTTTCGAAGTCATGGTGAACTACTGTGTCATTTAAAAATATTTCGTTTCGCTTGATTTACCTATCTGCAAATGAGAAATAAAACAATGGCGAAATGGGATCGTCACACTGGGTTGGAACTAACAAAAAAACCCAAGCCTGACGTGCAGTGAAATGTTTAAAGGTGCTGGCCTTGAAAGGTAAGCTATTATTCACTTAGAAGAATGATTGACACTAATACTTTCTTACTGATTACCTGCTGAAAGGGCTATAGTAATGGTAACAAACTTGAGAAAGGACAGATGTTTGAGCCACTTGTTTCTACCCAGTGGCAAGATGTCAGCGTCAGGCAAACTAGAACTTCCCCACCATACCTTGAGTTACAGAACACCGGATGAAAGACTAAATGGAGCATTCATTATCCATAACAGGTTTATGGCCAATAGTGCTGAGATGAGTAGGGAAAAGGAATTATTTTGCAATAGCTTTTGTAAAACCCGGTCATTATGTGAACATTTCTGTTTGGGGAGTGCACAAAATTTTGGACATCATTTGCTTCAGATACATCAGTCACTTAAAAGGTTAAAATCTGCTAATGTAAATTCCGTACAATGGTGGGCAAAAGTATTACATGACCTGCAAGAACTGAATTTTTAAGTTTTAACTCTTTTTTTAACTAACTAATTTTCATCGTTTTTTTATTTTTTATATGTCATTAGATGCAAAATTTAAAAGAGATTTAAAAAATGTCTTAGTTTTTCCTGTAGCTGCTTTTGTTCTTAAGATATGACATAAAACATGAGGTTTGGCAAACACACTGAAATTCACGTTAGCTGCGTATCAGTTGTCACAGCCAATCATAGACATTCTTTTACCTGATTGGCTGCTTCCTAATGCTATCCTAATCTGGCCTTTATAAAGGTTGATGCAGAGCTACTAGAGCATTGTATTAGTCACTTGTTATTAGAGTATAATTTGTGTACATTCTCAATAATGGTTAAAACTGCAGAATTGTCCACAGCGGAGAGAGTAAAGACAGTTGTTCTGCACGAAGAGGGATATTCTTCAAGACAAATTGCTGAAAGAGTGGGATGTAATCAATCTGTGTTATTAGACTACTGAACAAAGTAAAATATACTGGTGATGAGGAGGCTGCTTCACTATGATTCACATGGCTGCAAAGGCAGGCTTAAATCACTATTAACTGCAAATCAAAGGCATCATACAATCGTGGTTAATACACTATTTCAATCACAAAATTCCAGGACTTTTGGATTTTTTTCTAGGTCATATGATCCAAACGCTCTTACTTAAATATAGTACACCATAAGTCTGTTCAACCTGTAATCTACAACAAAGAACTTCCTATATGCTTGGGCAAACTTAATACAGAATGCAAAATATTAAAAATTATGTCTGCTGCAGCATCAGAAACTTAGAATCACTGATAAATACTGAAATATCAAAACTGTCATTAAAAATGTGACTAAGTTTAATATCTACTAAACTTTTATGTATAGTAGTATACTGCACTGATTTTGAGAAAAATTTATTTTTCTATTTTGGCTTTAAGTTCAATTATTGAAACAAGTTACAGAATAAAAAAATCCCCATAAAACTCAAAAATACATTAGGTATGTGGCATTACTCTTGAAATACTTTCATACACCACACAATCCATACATAAATACTATTATAATTTAATTATTTTGAAATAATGCTCACATTAGAAATTTAATGGTAAGGAAAGGGGAAATATTTGGAACTTTTTCAAAGGACCAAAGGGATTGTTATTTCTTAAACACATAATCATGGGAGCAAGTATTTGTGTTACATTTTATTTAGGGAAAACATTTTCAACATAATATTGATGCTGTAGCTATGTTTTAAATCCATACTCGCAAGCAAATGAAGTATGCACAAACATTTCCAAAGTGAAATGAAAAAGAATAACAGGAAAACCTTAAATCGAAACACTGTGTACAACTACATTCATTAGTGATCAAGGCAATTTTTTTTTTTTTTTCATTGGAGGTTTAACGACCACCGTGAGCAACTCAATGGGCTATAAGCAGTCGCCCATCCCTAATTTAGGGTCACTGGTTCCAAGGAAGGGAGAGAGCCAGTGCCGTAAGACAAACACAACATCCATGCCTGACCGGGATTCGAACCCGGACCCCTTACGGACGAATGATCAGAGGCCAGCGCCTTAGACCACTGTGCCACCGGGGCGGCCAAGGCAATTTAACTGGGCATGATTAGAAAACTAATTATAGAAGATGCAAAGTGATTACTTAGCTCAAAAAATACTTTGAAACAACTAGATTTAAGTTTCTGATATTAAAAAGCAATCTGATTTTATGGCAAATTTTTATTAAAGCATTCATTAGCATATTTCAGTAAAGGTCAAAATTACTCACACATTTTTTTTTTAAATCAGCTACTTATAAAACATTAGCTACTGACTTCCAACAGTGGCTAAAAAGTATGTTATAAAAATTTACAAATTGCACAAAAAACGTTTCTCACAGCAGAAAGAAGGTGTTGGAGGCGAAAAGATTTTCAAATCGAACAATTAAAAGAAGAGATATAGAAGGAAACATGATATAACTGAATGCATTTTAGCAGAAGAATTTTGTAAACAGGTGAAAAGTATTCCTTCATAGCAAAAGCTATGCTAAGGAAAAAAACCTCAAATATGTCTCCTGGAAGCAGAGATAGCAAGAAAAACGTTTTGACCTTTACAACCTTTAGGGGAAAAGTTGCATATTATTTGAAGATGGATCTTCTTATTGTAGAAAAAATCTTATTCACTCTCAATCTTTATTATAGTGAATGACATACAATAAAAAAGAAAAAAAGAAAAAGAAATCCCTTAATAGCATTTTTAGAGGCAGAGATAAGCTGCAAACAGAAGTACACAAACACCATCTAGCGGCAGAATTGTGAACCACAAACCTCCTCAAATACAAACCTTAAGTGTTTTATAGGGTAAATGGTATCTGGTGTTAAAATAATTTTTTAAAACAGACATTTAGAAGTATACATATTGAGAAAAATAGATTACGTATTTGCGCCCCTAGCGGCAAAATTGTGCATCATTTTGGGAAGAAAATACACACGAGTTTTCGTAGTTACAGTATCTGATCGAAAGAGAATATTTTTCAATCGGGTTTTTAATCCTGCAGATATTGCTGCCACGGAAACGTGAATTTACGCCCTCTAGTGGCACACTTATGTGTTAAGAAATATTTGAAATTATATGAGAAACATTTCGCACCAAAAATGTTCAACAAAGAATTTCTCAAATTGGATTCCTAGAAACAGAGATATGAACAAAAATAAAATATGTGTACGCCCTGTTGGGAAAATTATGCACTATTTTACGCAGGAGGTATTCTCAAAAAGTTTTCTGTGGTGAGCGGTATCGGTCCACGGAGGAATTTTTTCAATCAAGTTTCCAGCTCAGATTTTGTAGCAAAGACAAAATACATCAGAAGCAAAAATGAAGAGTTATGCCCCCTCGTGGTCAAACCATTCTTTACCAAAAAATGTGAAATCACATGCAAAACATTTCTCCTTAAGAGCTGTATCCGATGCAGGAAGAATTTTTCAAGTCGGACTTTTAGAAGCAGAGATATTCGGAAAATCGCTATTTACCTTTACGCCCCCTAGTGGAAAATTTATGCATTATTTGAAAAAGGGACTGTAAACTAAAATAGTCTTCAATGTAAATGTCATCGAAATAAAAAATATTTTTTTCAATTGGTTATCTAGAAGCAAATATATGAAATAAAATGCATTTTAAATTCAATACTTTCTTCATTTGCGCCCTCTAACGGCAAAGTTGTGCATTGAAAAAAAACAACCCCGGAATGCATGGATCCCCATTTTTACATTTTAAGCTCCCCAATACATAAATAATTTTACAAATCAAATTAATAATTGCAGAGATATGGTCTTCTCGGTCGGACAGACAAAGTGATAACATAAGCACGATGCAAAAGATGTTAATAACGCAGCTTCAGTCCTCCTAACAGACAAGAAAACCAACAGGTGCCCTCCCCCTTTCATTTTGCAGGGGTGGGGAGAGAATGGATAAAATTCCAGGACATGTAACAGAATTTTAAGACATTTCCAGGACGTGTATGAACCATGTATAATACTTCTGTAGGCAAAACAGCATATCTCATGGACAACCAAGCAATGGGAAAATGTTCTTTTCAATGATGAATCAAAATGTCGCCTTAATTGAAATCGGAGTAGTGCCTATGTAGGTAGGTAGGTTGGTTGGTTGATTTTTATGGCGCAAGGGCCATGTTTGGCCAAAGAGCGCCAGACACAAGACAAACAAACAGTATTAAAAAAAAACCGTGGCATAAATCCCAAAATCTGGCTGACCAAGTAAAACCGAACCATGAGAATGATGGAAGGGCCAAAAAAGACAATGAAACAAACAGTATTAAAAACATGGTACAATGGTTAAAAACTAGCTGATTAAGTAAAACTGAGGAATGAGAATGATGATAGGGCCAAAATCCAGATACGTTTACAAAAGTCAATTTGTTTAAAAAAAAATGAAAACACGGCAGCAGTATTGCAGTGGTCATTTAGGAGCTGCTGCAGTGCAGCGGCGTACCCGATCAACAAATGAGAATGAAAAAAAAAAAAATGACAACACACATCACGGAAACGAACACAACTACGCATAAGATGAGTCACAGGAGAGGGACGAACTGTCACTCTCCTTCCCCTTATGTTACCCCATAATGTTGGTTGAGGGTGGGGACCTCGCTGAGTCTGGGACAGTTGCAATGTTGGTCAGTTGGATGGACACTGCACACCTTTGTGGATTTAGGGCCAGCTCTTCCACACGTGCAAGCTTTCTGCTGGGAACTGGAAGAGCCGGTCATCTTCAAAAGAGAAGGCGCAGAGTCAGCTGGTCGAATAAGCTGGAGCTCGGAGAAATCCACCTGTGTCGCTTGCTCAGCTGTAGATCTTTTGGCAAGTCCGGCGAGAGCTACAGGGCGTGGGACAAAGGGCTGCACGGGTTGTGGCAGAGACTGAACTACTGCGGCAAAAGTACGCTGTCGGTTTGGAATACCCAACTTGGCCTTGGCAACAGGGTCTTGAGGCGCTGGATCGCCATCTCGTCTTTCCATTTCATACAGTTGCGGGAGTAAGCTGCATGGGCCTCACCACAGTTAACACAGCAGGCCGCAGAAGTGCAACCTTCCCTGTCATGTTCACTGGAGCCACAATTTGCGCAACGAGCGGAACTGTTACATGAACGTTGTGAATGCCCGTACCTCTGGCACCTGAAACAGCGCAGAGGACTGGGAATGTACGGGCGAACTAAACAGACCAAGTAGCCAGCCTTGATTTCGGTCGGAACTTTCGGGGAGTTAAAAGTCAAGATTACATTGTTAGACTTAATCAAAGAACCATCGCGCCGGAACATCATACGACGTGCAGCAATAACACCCTGATCTGCTAGTTCACTCACCAATTCCTCCTCACTGCATGCCAAGAGATCAAACTCCGAAATAACACCCCGAGAGGTGTCACTTTGACAGGAATGCCTTGAAGACTAGTGAGGTGCAGAAGAGTGTTACTCTGAGAAACACTGCAAGTTTGGACAAGCAGGTCCCCAGAGCGAAGCTTCCTCACAGACTGTAGACAAGCAGGTCCCCAGAGCGAAGCTTCCTCACAGACTGTAAGGGGCCAACCGCAGCGTCCAAAGCTTTAGAAATGAAAAAGGCAGATCTGGTGGACAGTCTTTCATTCGGATCGATGGATTCTACAACTAAGTGTGTAGCATGTGTATTCACAGCAATCGAGGGGAGACGACGCTTCAGAGCGACTGATACAGCTGCCGAAGACGAGGTTCCACGTTCTTGGTCCAGGTCATGGTCTAAAGACCGTTTAAGGTTATGGGACTTGGTAGGTTGAGAAGACGAAGGGGAGTCGTTGTCAACTATCATTTTCTCAGGTGACTTGAGTTTGGAGTTTTTGTTTTTGTCCATGGAAAAAAGGAGGAGGATTCGTCTGCTGACTACTCCACCCACCACAGAGCCCTACAAGAGAGAACTGGAAGTCTGCAAGCCAACAAAATGACGCTGGACACAGTTCTGGAGCTTATACGCTGCAGATATAGTCCGTTGGCTGGGATCACACGCACTCGGCGGACACTTCGGCCTCCAGAGTTCCGTCATGCCAACGCCTTTGGCATGACCCCACAGCCCCCGGGCTTACCCTGCCGTGCTATACGACAATAAAGCTGCTAAAACCCTGTACACAACTTGGTACAATACTTCTGACTAGAGGTGGGTTAGTCTCTAGCCCCCGTTTACAGCGAAGCCGGGGTCGAAGAGGAGTGTTGGTACACAGGAGGCACTTCTCCGGTCTCCTACGACCTCAGCCACCAGACATCCCATTTCCGCCTCACGGGTTTCCGCACGCGGCAAACATGCAGGTAGGTCTAGCACCCAAACCAGCTAAAAGGGAAAAAGTAATCCAAGGAAGACAAAACCCTGGAGTGGAACCAAAACGGAACCTTAGCAACCTACGAACTGAGCGGTTAATATAAACAGTTAGTAGTGGAGGGTAACAAAACCACAAGACCGGGGTGTTAGTACATAGCGTGGTAGCGATTAGGTAGAGTGTACAACACGGGCAACTGGCCAGTGCAGAAAATAAATAAAAACGAAAAAGCGAGGCACAAAACCAGCTTGGGATCGTGGGGGCGCGACTCCCCAACAGCTGGATGAACAGCCGTCCCAGCAAACTCCAACAGCACACAAAAAAAAACAGGCGGTGGTATCACCAGATGTTGACCAGTCACAAGGTCAGCTCGAGCCGTGGGGGCACCGCTCCCCAAATAACTGGAAAACCAGTTATCCCCGTGCGGGGAGTGCCTATGTAAGTAGATTCAATCATGAATTCCATCCATGTTGCTTAGTGACTACAGTTAAGCATCTGGTGAAGGTCATGGTTTGGAGCTGCATGTGTGCACATGGCATTAGAAACCCCCATATTGTTGATGGTATGGTTAATGCCCAGAAATACATCTGGATATCAGAAAACAAGATACTACCAACATCTAGAAGACTTTATGATGGCAATTTTATTTTTCAACATACAATGCTCCCTGTCATCATGCTTAAGTAGTGAGAAAAAGTGATTTCAGCAAAAAAATGTTCAGCATCTTGATTGGCCACAACAGTTACAGGACTTATACCCAATCGAAAATTTGTGGTTCAAAGTGTCGTATGAACAATAAAAAAAGAAGTCAACAACCAAAATTCAACTCATTGAAGATGTAATTCAAATTCAGAATCATATTGTTCAACCCAATCTTTTATAAACCTTGTTCAGAGTATGCCATCAAGATGCAAAGTTGTGATAAAAGCTAAGGGCTGGACAACAAAATATTAGGTACACTTTATAATTTTGCTTCATTATATTTCTGTATTTAAATGTTATTTCATTCCATATGAATTACAAAAACAATTTATTGCTGTAAATCAAGTACCGTATATACTCGCGTATAAGTCGAGAAATTTGGGACAAAATGAGAGCTTCAAAGCAATGGGGTCGACTTATACGCAGGGTCTAAAAAATCGTAAGTCCAAAAGTTCTTCCTGTGAGGCAAAAGGCAATCCATCCCAAAAGAAATAAAAATGCCAATACGGTATTAATTACGAAATCGCAACCTTCCGAAAGAAAGAAAGAACACCGATGTGGTAGAATTACGAAATCGCGACCCACCGAATTTCTCCGCGCTTTGAAAAGTCTCCTCTCTCCTGGCTTTGCGTATCCACAACGCAGTCACAGTCGCGCATAGAAAGCTCCGCCCTTCCGACTACCAGTTGATTGCGCTGACCTTTGACGTAACGGAGCCAGTGTTAGGTGTTGCTTGTTATTAATCGCACGTGTTTTTCTTGTTCTTAATCGCACGTGTCTCGCTTCTCCTATTATGGGTGACACGGATTGTGTAAAGAAACGGATGTCCTATAACGCAGGATTCAAGTTGAAAGTGGTTTCTTTTGCAGAAAATACTAACAACTGTGCTGCTTCACGTCAATTTGGCATTAATGAAAAACTGATTCAAGATTGGCGTAAAAAAAAAAACCGAACTGGGTGAAAATCCCAAAATCGCTGCGCCGTGGAACGACATCTTTCCCAGAGCTGGAAAGTGTCTTGAAGGATTGGATTGTGGGCTGCAGACAAAATGGTTACATTGTAACGCGAAGTGGTATACGTTTGCGAGCAATGAAGCTCGCAAAAGATAAAAAGTTTGCAGCCGCAAATAACACTTTTTCGTGCCTCACCAGGTTGGTGCACAAGGTTCATGAACCGCTATGGGTTGTGTCTACGCCAGCGCACCAAAATTGCACAAAAGTTACCTCGTGACCTTGAAGCAAAGATAATGGAATTTCAAAAGTATGTACCGTAATTTTTGGGCTAAGAGCCGCTGCTCTTACGTTACTAAAAGTGAAAATGTTCGGGTGTGCGGCCCTTATGCCGAATTTGTTTTTGATAAGACTTTCTTCCCTCCCCCCTTTTTTTTTTTCATGCAGATGCTTAGTAAATTTTTTCAAACCACGTCTTTTTTTGTTCACGAACTCGACTGTGATCATGTCCCCCCGCCCCTTCTACTCATACGTTAGACAATAACTCTGCTGTCCTGATGTTGGTGTTTAGGAGGGAAAGTGGGGGAGAACAGGAATGCCTGACTCAAACGCCCTTTGCATGGGGGATGAAATGGGGACTTAAGCACACAGACGAGTAGCGTGACGTCCGAGGCTTCTGTGGATAGCGCGCCCAGCGGTAACAGCTCAGTGCGCAGTAAATGAAAGTAGGTCAAACCACTTGAAAGAGATAAAGCGCACCGCCGTTACGAAGTGTTGACGGCAGATCAGCGAACACGTGCGAAGCAGCTGGTAAAAGGAAACGTCTCTACATGAGAAAAAAAGCATAACATAGAAGGAACATAATATTAAAAAAAACATTAATCGAAAGCATAACAAGCGATAATTTATAAGTTAATTACTTCTAAGACGGATTCTATTGCGATGAACAGAGAACCATCCTGTAGCAGACATCCACATTGAATGGAATTTAGACAATTGTGCGGTTTTACGAGCAATGCGATATTCTAACGAGAGTCTTAAGATTAACTGTGATTTATATTGATTATATAAATGGTTCTGAGCATTTAATAAAGGCAAACAAATAACATCATTAGCATGATTAATAAAAAATGTATAAATAAAAATGTTTGCCAGTATGAAAAAATAAGTGTATAAAGCAGATCGATACTGAGTTGCAGAATTAGCCTTTGAAGTATACATATAATCACGTTGGGCGTGAGTTAATTCATGAAAATAAGGAAGATAATTTAGCTTTCTGAGCAGCACCATGACTTCACAGGTGCGGCCCTTACGGCAACTTTTGCTTCCAAGATTGCAAAAATTCTCACCTGCGGCCCTTATGCCGATGCGGCTCTTAGTCCGAAAATTACGGTAATTCAAAAGAGAAAAGTGACTGCTTTTGAACTTTCCCAAATAGGGAACATGGATGAAACCGCCATGTGTTTCGACCTTCCTGGAAATAAGACGGTGAACCAAAAGGGCGAAAAAAATATCTTGATCAAAACAACTGGCCACGAAAAATCCAGTTTCATGGTTGTTCTTTCCTGTTTGGCCGACGGCAGTAAGCTACCTCCGGTAATTATTTTCAAATGCAAAACTCTGCCGAAAAGCGTTGTCTTTCCATCTGGTGTGCTCGTTCGTGCCCATGAAAAAGGGAGGATGAACGAATTCGGAACAATTGACTGGTTAAAGAATGTGTGGAACAAAAGGCCAGGTGCACTTTTGAGGAAACCTTCTCTTTTGGTGTGGGATATGTTTGTTGCACACCGTTGTGCAGAAGTAAAAAAAACTGCAGAAAATTCAAAAACAACTCTTGCTGTCATCCCAGGTGGGTTGACATCTGTTCTTCAACCATTAGATGTCTGCATTAATAAGCCCTTCAAGGACAATGTGCGGAGGTATTGGGCAGATTGGATAAGTTCCGATTTGCCGACTGAAACCAAGGGCGGAAAACTAAAGAAGCCGGATATCGTTTTGATTGCGCGATGGGTCAAGAATGCTTGGGATGCGATACCTGCGGAAATGGTCGTGAAATCATTCAAGAAATGTTGCATTAGTAACAAACTTGATGGCACAGAGGATGATGAGATTTTTATGAGTGTTGATGACAGTGATTCTGATGCCACAGGCATAGATGGGAATACTGATGTTTATGATGACACGCCGGTGACGGAGAAAGACTTTTATGAACTGTTTGGAGAGTCTGACTCGGAATCGGATTTTGAAGGGTTCCGATGAAGTTTTTGGGTATGCAAATTAAATTTAGTATTATATATATATAATTTTTTCGTTTTCAAATGTTTTTTAATAAATTCATTGAAATTTTTTTTTTCTCATTCCGGGATCGACTGATACGCGAGTTTCCGATTTCTTACGATTTTTTCCTCTGAAAGTGGGGGATCGACTTATACGCGAGTTTCCGATTTCTGACGATTTTTCCCTCTGAAAGGGTGTGTGTGTGTGGGGGGGGGGTCGACTTATACGCGAGTATATACGGTATTGGATATAAATTTTCCTTTTCATAATAATTTTAACTTGGTCAGGATTTTTGTAATGTATCGTAAGAACAGAAGCAGCTACAGGAAAAACTAAGACATTTTTTGAATCTTCATTAAATTTTGCATGTAATGACATAAATGATAAAATAACTATGAAAATTAGTTAGTTAAAAAAAAAGAAACTTAAAAATTCACAGTTTTTGCAGATGATGCAATACTTTTGCACAACACTGTATATCATTTCTGAAAGCACAAAACAAAATTTAGACAGCTACCAAAATCAGATGGAAAAATGGGAAGAGAATCCCCAGAACTAATTCTTTGCAAATACATGAAAGGCACAGATATATCACTGTTGGCATATATATGCCGTACACGTTTGCTTTTTCACAAATAGCTATTCTCCTGAAAACTTCAAAGTCACATCACCCGGTACAGAAATCAAATCCACATGCAAGCCTGTTACATCTCCCAGAGCAATAAAGTTCCAAGACACTAAAGCTAAGTAATTTTCAAGTTTTCCGAAGAATGGCTACATGGGGAACAGTAAAAATATAGAGCATCTATATGCTGACAATGGTACATACTTGCCTTTTATGAATTTATGAAGAATTAATTCTTTTGGGGATTCACACAACATTTGTTTCCATAGTCTGAAATACTGGAGATATATTAATTGTCAAATACTGAAAGTAATGATAATACAAAAATGTATCTTATTAACATCCTTGACATTTCACATTTTTAGGCGAGGCTGTTTCAGGGGTCTTCCTAGTAAGTTCTTCTGGGAGTTTATGTTTTCTTCATATATCTATTTCTTCATCATCGACTATACTGCCTATCTTACATTTTCAATTCAAAGCATTATAATTACACTACTGAATCACTGTTAAAAACAAGATTTTGAGTTAAAATAAATCAAAATTATATGTACAGCTAAAAAAGGTCTTTTTTAGATTTCTGTTTTTGGTTGATGTGGTTTTTAAGTTTTCTGAAAAATGGCAACATAGGAAATAGAAATGTATGGCACCTATATGCTGCCAATGACACCAAAATCATGTTTTGCAACTTTAAACAATTTAGATAGAAAACAATATTTGGAAAGCACAAAAGTGCTGTCAAGTGAGAATTATTATAATTTAAAACATTAATGACATTTTTATCAGATCTTTTCAAAACTAAGTTGTACTTAAGCCTCAGAACATGTTTGGTCCATTTGTGATCTTACCAAATGTGAGGGTATGATTTTATTAGCGTGAATAAACAAACAAAATGTCAAAATTCCATGTCTACACATGGCTTTTGATGGAGCAATGAAGAAAGCTAAAAGAGGAATGTATAGAGAACCTCTCACATGATTCGAATTTAAATACAAACTTCACAGAACTCAAAATATAACACAAGAAATGAACGCTTAAAAACATGAGAATTATTCACTAACCAGGGTCGGACTATTGCAATTTCAACAAAACAGAAATATTGTACAAAGCGAGTAAGTTCATTTCTTATCTTGGGCGAACTAACAAATCAAACATAAAAGCAAAATTATTCAACTATGCATTATCACTGCATACATGATTTTATTAATTTTGGAGCACACTTCTTTTGACAGCAGCATTATTTCAAATGCTATTTCACCTGGAATATGTTCTCCACTGTTGTATTGTGGAACATTCTTTTTAGAAAATAAGTACTTAATTTGACACACTGTAATGATAAATTAGTTTGCACATCACAAACTATTACATGCACATCAGATATTAAATTAGTCTAAGATACTTACTTGACACTGATGAAGTAACCCATGAAGTTCCTTAAGTTTTTCTTCGACTGTGGGATTACCTTCCGTTTCTTTCTGCATGATGAGCTGCTTCAATTATCTTAAAAAAGATGTGTGTGCGTGAGCACAAATTGATAAATTTTAAATTCACTTCAGTTAAATTTTACTACAGCTACAACAGAGAAAATCTGAAGGAAGAATGAAATACATGGCACTCTTAAGACATGAACCACAGAAAATGGAATTACAATGGACATTATGTACGAGGGTTGTACCGAAAGTAATGAAAAAGTGGGCATAACTTTTTATTAACTGACAGAAGTCGTTCAAAATTGCACATATTGGTAGAGTAGCTCCTTTTCTATATAGAGGTGCTACTCAACATAGTCTCCATCACAAATGAAACATTTGCGCCATCGCTGAACCTAACTCTTGAATCCTTTTTGAAAAAATTTAGGTGTGGACTGTTGTACTCACTTCTTTACTGCCACTTTCATCTCATCTGTGTCAACAAATCATTGTCCCCAGAGACCGTCTTTCATTGGACCGAACACATGGAAGTCTGAGGGCACCAAATCTGGGCTGTACGGTGGATGGGGGACCACCGACCAGCTTAATTTGCTGATCGCCTGATTTGTTGCCAAAGATGTGTGTGGTCTCTCATTGTCAAGGTGAATGTGGATCCTTTTCAGATTCTTGTTTGGTCTTTTCCTCCTTATGGCTTCTCTAAACTTTTTGTGTGTCTCAATGTACCACTCGCTGGCCACAGTATGGCCACGTTCCAGAAAATCAAGGAGAATGACACACCTGTCATCCTAAAAAAAAAAAAAAAAAAAGTCACCATGACTTTCTGTGCTGATCAGTGGCTCTTGAACTTCTTTGACCTTGGTGAAGAGGTGTGCCGCCATTCCATGGATTGATTCTTTGTTTTTGGATCGTAAAGGTACACCCACATTTCATCCCATCACCAGATCAGAAATAAACATGTCTTTGTTGGCTTCAAACACTGCCAGCAGATCAGAGCAGACTTCCACCCTTCTTCCCTTCAAATCTGCAATGAAGAAGGGTTACTATAGAGGAAGAGTTACTCCACCAACATGTGCAATATGAATGACCTCCATCAATAAATAAGAAAATTATGCCCACTTTTGCATTGCTTTTGGTACAACCCTTGTACTGAAAGCAAGCCAGTGAAGAAATTAAAACTATGTTCACCCAAGTTTTCACTAGATATCTCAGTGAAGAGAAAATTCCTAATGATTGGAACAATACTACAATGATCCCATTTCAAATGCTGTCTCCCCCATAATTGAGGAAACACAGCAGAGCATATAACTGACAGATCAGAAATCTACTGTGCACTGACACATGGAGAGCCATTGTGTAAAACACAAAAAAAACAGAGCACTTGCTGTCAAAGGATTCACATAACCTTCTCGAATTTTGCCCACTATTATTCTAAGAAAAACTGTCCATATGGAATTTGTCGTGAACCAGTTGCTTCGCCCCTTCGAGCAAGACTATGTAAATAAAGCAGAATGATACATGGAGTGGAACAGACACCTGTTCAGCACAAGGTACTGATGAGAAAGAACAGGCTGTTCTCTTACTCCCCATCTTTACAAATCATACGTGGACAAAGAGTAGCATAAATTATTGGCATTTATCTTTGGGGAGGGGGGGGGTAACAAACCAACAAGAGCAACTTGATGGGCTACAAGCAGTTGCTTATCCCTAATTTAGGGACATTGGTTTTGGGGAAGGGAAAGAGCCAGTGCTGTAACACAAACACAACATCCATGTTTCACCAGGATTCAACCCATCTGGGATAATGGTCACAAGCCAGTGCTTAGAGCAGTCGCCCATCCCTAATTTAGGGACACTGGTTTCGGGGAAGAAAAAGATTCAGTGCTGTAACACTAACACAACATTCATGTCTGACCAGGGTTATATGATTTCCATGTCTCACCAGGATTAAAACCTATCTGGGATAAATGATCACAACCCAGTGCTTAGACTATTTTAGCATCAGGATTGCTGAAAGTCAGGAACTACTTTGAAGTGTTCATAATTAGAATACCACCCCAGAATTTTTTATATTTCACGGTTCTCTTTGAAATTCTAGTCATTAAATTATGGAAAATACTTTGATGAAACACAATGAAGAGAGTCTGAACAATTATCCAGAGATTTGCAGAGTGTTATCTGTTGGAGCATTTATGTTGTGGTGCAAGAAATAACATCATTTGAAGGTGTGGCACTTATTCTCATGAATCGATGACCTTCAAATGTTGCTTTTCTGCATTTTAACTAGTAATTAACCATAGAGACGTGATCTAAATATTTTCTGTGAATCCATAATTATTTGCTAAAACCTCTTTTTATCCTTATGTGGAGCCAGAAGAAAAAAAAAAAAAAAAGACATGAGAAACTACAATATTACTTGGAGTTGCAAAATACAAAGTAGTTAGTTATGCTACCTGCTTTTGGCAATGGCTAAGGTGTTTGAGCAAAGTGAAATGGCTTGTTTTTTTTTTAATTTTCAGGCTTAATTATCCAGCCGCCCAGGTGGTTTAAGTGATGGTTTCTGATCATTCGTTTGAAAGGAGTCCGGGTTCGAATCCCGGTGAGGCATGGATGTTGTGTTTTTATCACGGCTCTCTCCCTTCCCTGAAACCAGTGGCCCTAAATTAGGGACGGGCGACTGCTTATAGCCCACTGAGTTGCTCATGCTGGTCTTTAAACCTACAATCAAAAATAATAATAATAATAATCAAGAATTTTATGAGTTATAAGCAGTCCTTGTCCTTAATTTGGGGACACTGATTCCAAGGAAAGGAGAGCACCAGTATTGTAAGATAAATGCACCACCAACACCTAACCCAGGCTTATCTCAAAGGAACGGTCATACCAGTGCTTGGTCCACTGTAGTGACCACATGGAACCTTTCTCTGTACCATTCAGAGAAATATTTTTTGCCCTATCAACAATTCCTTCAAATTGCTCTCTTTTGTACTCAAAGCAGAAAGAAATATTATGTGCATATAATTAACACATCACCCCACATGTAATTATCCACACAATAGTTATCTGAAGAACTGCTAAAAAGGTCCTATCCTACCTTGTGCTGTATTCACAAGAGCAGTTATTTATTTGTTGTTTTTTCATCCTAAATTTAAAATATTTATTGGTTTTATGTATACAGTTCACATTCTACTAAAAGCTCATGGGAGCTGTTTAAATCAAGTCGTTTTCTTTTTGTTTGGGGGTTTAACAACCACCATGAGCAACTTTGATGGGGTATAAGCAGTCACCCATCCCTAATTCAGAGATGCTGGTTCCAGGGAAGGGAGAGAGCCAGTGCTGTACGACAAACACAATTCATCCATGCCTCACCAGGACCCATCTCAGATGAATGGTCAGAAGATGGCGCTTAGACCACAGCACTGCGAGGGCGGCATCCAGTTTCTCAATATGATTAGCACATTTTCAATAGATTATTTTATGCGCATGTTGTTTTAAAGTTTGGAGGTTTAACTACCACTGTGAACAACTCAATGGACTATAAGCAGTCACCCATCCCTAAATTTGGGACACTGGTTTTATGGAAGGGAAAGAGCCAGTAATGTGCAATAAACAAAACATTAACTGGTATTTGAAACCAGACCCACTCAGACAAATGGTAAAAAGCCAGAGCTTAGATAACTGAGCCACTGCAGCTGCCTTTTTTTTTTTTTTTTTTTTTCTGTTTGGAAGTTGAACGATTACCGCAATTGATTCTAGAGGAATTTAGGAAGGGAGTGTCTGACCCCAGATCTTAAACAACCCTTGGAAATAGGAAGCTAGGAGATTTGGGCTAGAGTGCCCGATAGGAAAGTGACACGGAAGCGAAGTAGAAAGGGGGAGGAAGACGCCCTTATTTATTACCGGGGGGGTCAGTACCCGGGGTCCGACGGCTTAACGTGTCCATCCGATGCACGGCGGGTATTTAGTGGATCGAGCGTTCGTACCTGTCCGAGATCGAACCTGAGGTCTTTTCCGTGGCAGTCACGAACGTTGCCCACTAGGCAACCCACGGCCCTAAAAATTACTGTGAGCAACTAGGCGGACTATAAGCTGCCGTCTGTTCCTAATTTTGGGCCACTGATTCCAGGAAAGGGAGAGAGAGTCATTGATGTAAGACAACACAACATCCATTCCTCACTGGCATTTTAAACTGGATCCATCTCCTACGAATGGTTAGCAGCCACCGCTTATATCACTGCAACACGGGGGAGGGAGGCAGACATGTTATTTAACAGATCTGTATTTTGTAGTTTACCACACTCCTCTGTGTTGTTTACATACGTGCAAAATACAGGCAAACAGAAGTTCGACAACGGATGCGTGGCTACAGTACTTAATGAACAACGTTATTAAAATTTTTATACCATGGACACACAGTGGCATAAAAATCTTAACATTTTACAAGCTCACTAAATTACTGTACATAATTCATTCCCTTCCACAGAAAACTTATCTGGCCACTAATGATGCGATTACAGTAATTACCTTTGATGTGTTAGTATATATTTGGCACGAAGTTAAACATTGATTCATACAAGCAAACTTTCATGCAAAAAGATTACGTTTACGTAAGTAATACATAACATGTTACGAACCACCACCAATCACCTGTTCCTGTTTCCAATGAAATGGAATACAACTATTCAACCCACAATTCGAAAAAGCTGGGTTTCTTTAAAGAATCAGAAAATCAACGTTGCCATTCAGAAACATGGATTCATGTAATCCGAAATAAAAATAAACTAAAAGTAGTCCCCACCCTCCCCGTTGGCGCAGTAGTCTTTTGTTTCTTTATTTGAGATTTAACGACCACCATGAGCAACTCGATGGGTTATAAGCAGTCGCTCGTCCCTGATTTAAGGCCACTTGTTCCAGGGAAGGGAGACTACTAGTGCCGCAAGAAAAACAAACACAATATCTATGCCTCACCGGGATTCAAACCCAGACTCATCTCGGACGAATGATCTGAAGCCAGCGCTTAAACCACTGTCCCACCGGGGCGGCATTGTGCAGTAGTCTAAGCGCTGGTTTCTGATCATTCGTTCGAGATGGGTCTGGGTTTGAATCTCGGTGAGGCATGGATGTTGTGTTTGCCTTGCGGCGGTGGCTTTCTCCCTTCTCTGGAACCAGTGGCCTAAATCAGGGACGGACAACTGCTTATTGCTCACTGAGTTGCTCATGGTAGTATTTAAACCCCCAATAAGCAAACAACAGAACAAAGCAAAACGTGGTCACCACATTTCACAGGGAACAAACTTAGGGACTTTAAAATAATCTGTCATTTTATTTTCTCCACGACATTTATGTTTCCATTTTTTTCTCCCCCTTTTCTTGTCTTTTGGAAAAATTCAAGATCTCTATCACCCCTTTCACCGTCCCTTCCTGATTCAGTTATTATTCGTTCATTAGCTTCAGCCACGGTGTTTGCAGCTAGATAGATTTACATGTTTCAGGGAAGGGTATCAAAAGAAATAAAATGCACACCTGCATTTTTCTATTGTTCGAAGCTGGTATCTCGGTTCGATATTATTCAACTATCAAATAAATCAGGATTTTTCCAATAAAGTATTGCACATTATTAAATGGACCTATTGGAAATGCTGCACACGTTGGACCCAAGGAGGTTAATTAACCTCCTTGTTTGGACCACACTCTGTGCGTCGGACAATCCAACAAAAGATTCAGCTAATTCCAGAATACACGGGTGAAAGCGGGCTACTGCTTATAGCCCTTAGAGTTATCTTATTGCTATTGGGATGGAATAAAGTCACATTTCAATTTGGCAAGTTTTTCGAGCGTAGAAGGTACGCTTTACGCACGTGCTGTTGCTGAACACCTCACGCGTATGGATTTAATTTTAGCGTCACAGTATGGTCGCCGTAAATATTCTGATTTGAGTTGGAAATTTAGAAATAAGGAATGGCATCTTAGTTTTGGTTTTGGTCAAGAAGTAGTGATCTTAGCTGATTTAAAGATTTTAGGATGTGACATGCGTGTGGAGAAAGGCCCTGTGTTTTTGTTTGTTAAATGTTAATATTTTTCAGCGAAAGTATTTATGTTTAGCAGATACGTTCGTATAAGTATTAGTCAAATAGTTTTGCAAAGATGACTTCACCTCCCAAGCCTTGGAGTAACGTTAATTTTCGCTCTCCCAGCATGTAAGTTTTGGACTTATATCATATTTCCAATGTATTGTTGTGTGCTGAGTATTTTATTACTGGGCGTTATTTGTTAGTAATTGCTTTTTAGAAATTTAGCTTTGGTGGTGATACATATTGTCGTCATATTGGAATTTGATATTAGTGCTTCCTGTTGCAAGCTGATATCTTGAAGTTCATTTTTTGTACTGAGAAATTCGAAACCCCGTAATAGCCTTTCCTTAGTTGATTTTTTTCCTGCCTTAAAATCATACTATATCAGGTGTGGTTACCAAGAAACTGAGTTCTGTGTAGTTATCAGTATAGTTACACGCAATCTGAATGTTTTTCCTCCGTTATGGTATTAAGCCAGAACGCAAAAAAATCTTATTACAGGGTGTTTTTTTGTATTCGGCGATAGACATTTCGTATCTATGAAATAAAAGTTGTGATTTTTAGGCTAAAAGGAAGCAGTTTTGTTTCGAAGATGTGTTTATTGTAGGCCTTGTATGTCGTGTTCGATAGTCCAGAATTCCGAGATTTTGTTGCACTCCAAAATCCGGAAATCTAGGTTCTTCAGGCTGCGAGAATTCGGGAATCCGTAGTCATTTTTAAAGTTTGTACGCAACGTCTAGAAATGTTAAGAGTGATTTTCCTGTTTAGCAGCAGTTGATAAAAAAAGAATTGATTAAAATTTAAATGATAAAACCATTGCTTGAAAGCAAGGGTTTTATCATTTTGGTATCTATATCTACATTGAACAATTTGGTTGTAATTGGTGCTTTATTTTCTTGAGGGATTAAGGCCTTCTGAAACTTTGGGTTTTGGAGTACCTGTAGTATTTCTGGAACCCTTAAACACAGCATTGTAAAAGGGTGTAGACTGCCCCCTTGGCGGAGTGGTCTAAGTGTCTGGCTTATGACCATTTGTCTGGGATGGGCCCGGGTTTGAAATACGGCAGTGGCTCTCTTCCCTCTGTGGAACCAGTGACCCCAAATGAAAGACAAGCGCTCATTGAGTTGCTCATGATGGTTGTTAAACGTCTAAACAAACGAACAAAGGTGGAAGAATTCACCTAATAAAAAGCAACCCAATTTCTTTAACTTTGAGCTTTTGTCATCATTTCGTGGTACAAAATGCAAAAATATAATTTGTGCTCCTATTACATTAAATTGTATTAAACTGCTAATGTGCAGCACAGTGGTCAAAGTGCTGTCTTTTGACCATTCGCCTATAATGGGTTTGGGTTCGAATTCCAGTAAGGCATGAATGTTGTTTGTCTTATGTCACTAGCCCTCTCCCTTCCCTGGAGCCAGTGGTCATAAATTAGGGATGGGTGACTGCATATAACCCATTGAGTTATTCACAGTGGTTTTTAAACATCCAAATAATAAAACAATGTGTAACAATTTTATTACATGCAGCAATTGCTAACGTTAAAATTTCAGTCAAGTTTGCCCACAGATGAGAACTAAATTTGCGTTAAGGTTTACATTGTTCTCAGGAACAGAAGGGAGACTGATCCTAAAATATGGTCCAAAAATTTTCAGCTCTTGAAATGTTTCTACTGCTCTCATTTGTTCCTTGCTTTTTGTATCTACTGCCAAATTAAATTCTTGAAGGAGCAACGATCAAATGCATTTGTAGGGTCATAGCAGACAATTACCGACTAGTCTGCAACTGATATTGTGCCACAAAATTTGCTGGGCTAACTGCTAGGTATGAAAAAGAATAAAAATTGCAAAGGTAGATATGTTTAAAAAAGAACTGGCTGCCATTATATTTCTTCCTAAAAAAAAAACAAAAAAAAACCACTAGTTTAAAGACTACAGCAATTGAAATAATAGAGATAAAAAAAATACACTGCTCTCTGAACCTAGAATTGTCTCAGTTTTTAAGCTGAAACACAAGGATATTATAGAATAAAATAATTAGTGGCAATACATGAGAGAACATAAGAAAAAAAATTACTTGATAAATATTTGCGCCATCCAACTTCACTTCTGGAAATTGTTGAATCGATTTTCAAACAAACTGGAACATTTATGTAATAAAATTATATTTAACAATTATATGGACAGATGTAAAATTAAAAAAAAAAAATTACAATTACAGGAGAAATCTTGACTCCATCTAACTTCTGCTTTCTGAAAGTTTTAAAAGACGGAATTTCACCCCCGGATGAAAAACTTGCATTCATGATCGAAAATCTGCGAGAGGGAATTAAAACATGTCCTGGAAATGTTGTTTTTGTGTGCAGACCAAAATAAAAGGTGTGGCTTTTGTCAGCCATCACCCTGATTCTGTTCTGGGAGATTTAGCAGAGGCTCAATTTTTTTTTAATAATAATGCTATTGTTGGATCAAATGAGACCTAGCTATGGTTTTCAAATTCATCTGGGAAAATCCTGTTCCATTTTCTTTAAAAGAGACAAAAATGGTTTGCAAAGTTATCTTCAGCTGCAAAAGTTGCCTAGGTGTTTCTTTCCCATCAAGTTTGTAGCTATTCTCTAAAACCAGTAATCGCCGCCCCGGTGGCGCAGTGGTCTAAGGCGTTGGCCTCTGATCATTCGTCCGTAAGGGGTCCGGGTTCGAATCCCGGTCAGGCATGGATGTTGTGTTTGTCTTACGGCACTGGTTCCCTCCCTTCCCTGGAACCAGTGACCCTAAATTAGGGACGGGCGACTGCTTATAGCCCATTGAGTTGCTCACGGTGGTCGTTAAACCTCCAATAAAAAAAAAAAAAAAAAAAAACAGTAATCACATTTCTTTCATTGAGTCGAAGCATGTTATAAAACACTTGATAACTCAAACTTTGATAAGACAAATTTCTTGATAAAAAGTAGTAACATTCCCACACATCTCCCATGCACACAATGTTTTCTCTAAGGAATTTAAAAAAAAAATTATTTTGCTTCATTTCAGATTTGACTTAACAAAAGTTGACTGTATACCTCCTGATTTCTTCATCATCATATAGTATATTTCCCTTTACATTTTTTTGGCCAGTTATTTGTGTCTAACATTTCAGAGCAGCTTGGTAGAAAGTCTTTCATGGGGAAGCAGTTTTTTTATCTTTTAAGATACTCATAAAAGGCATTTAGGCTGTGATACTTTTCTATGTTAAGGCTGTGATACTTTTCTATGTTAAGAAACACCTTCAAATATAAGAGAATTGTCAGCTGCTTCAAGTGACTTTCTAAAGAATGAGCCTGAAGTATTTTGCCTTGATTCAAACACATTTACAAAGCTCATAATTTTGTTGTGCACTTCAAGCCAATGTATGTCTATGTTCAGTTCAGATAATTCTTGGACAGCATCATGTGTTATTCCCAAATCTAAAATTAACTCAACAGATGGTTTTTCATAGCAAACCTATGTAAGTGCATCTTGGAAGCATTTCTGAAGCGTTACATGCTTTCTTCTGTGGCAGTTGTCTGCAGGTTTGTTTACCTTTGACATTATGCTTCTCCGTGTGCTACTGCACACTATAAATAGTTCCACAATGTAATATAAAACTGTTTGATTTTTCAAAGAATATACTACACTCAGTAGACAAAACATTAAAGATAGGAGTGATGGTCAGTGCTCACATGGGCATCCCCCATGCAAATAAAACAATAATAATAAATCAGAATGAAACAATCAATAAAACAAGGAAAATTTGTGTAACAGAATATGGAAAATCATTTTCTTTTTAGTACTTGAGTGCAAAATCAGAGTTTCCTTCTGAGATGCATGCACTCCATTGGCTGATGGAAGGAGGAGTATTTTGCCATGATGTGTTGGGAGCAGAATAATATGTGCTAGAATCAGTATTTGTAGCTGTGCCCTCCCTTAAAAGGGAGGGGGGCATAGTTGGGGATATAACTAATCAAAGGTCAGAAAATTATCACATAGAGGGAAACATCACAGAATGCAAAAAAGGATAGGACTATTTTAAAAATAAAATTCAATGTAATGTAAGTCAAATACAAGGAACAAACATTTCAAATATGTTGTTCTTTTGCATTTCACTGTGGAGCTATATCACGTAGTAACACCGAGAGCAAGACGTCAAATGTAAACAAACCTGCCAGCAACTAGCTGCTCGAGAAAACTCTTAACACTTTGGAGGTCCAGCTGTGCATCTTTTTTTCCCCTTCCTTTTTGGTCACTCTTTTTGCTTCTCTTAAATGAAGCACCACCCCTTTATAATCCTGCTAAACAGCCATGACTGACTGGAAGTTAAATGCAACCCATCATGAACACAGAACTCTCGATTTTTAATATCTGTATGTCCAGCATAGTGCTTTTTAGTTGAGTTATTTTCCTTTTTCTGGTAATGATTGATATGCAACAAAATCTAAAAATAAAGCTAGCTGTTGGATGCACAGACTACACATATAGCCCTTGACTTTCAACATATGTTCTGCCACCATGGGAACCATTGAGCCCAAGGGAGTCATAATATAATATTTTGCTTCTACTGTGTGCTGTTGAAATATTAATTTTCATTGACTTTTCCATTACACCTAACTCTTTCTTACACATGGGCGTCGGAACTGTTTTTCGCCCACGGGGGCAAGATATCGGCATATGCAGTTTTTGGTCAAATCGTAAAACTTATTTCTCTGTTGTAAAATAGGACATGACTTCATTTGAACGTAGTACAGATAAAACAATTATGTCTATAAAATCTTAATATAAACTTTGGATTTTACATCTGTATTACGTTGTATTTTGATGTAAAGCATTTTACCAATATGTATTATAAGCGATGTAAAACTGATATATTTGAACACCTCCACACAGGTATAAATTCCACATGAACCGTAGCCCTTCCTTGTGTTATTCATCAAACAACATAAGAATATATCTCATTCTTTTCACCACCTTCAATTTTCTTTCTTAAAGAAATAATGATTTTATTATTCTTAAAATATAGGAAATGCTCCTGCCTTTTTTTTTTTCTATAAAAACACAATTTTTAGGAATTTTAAGATAGCTATTTTTAGTAATTTTTTTTTCACATAATGGACAAGGAAGGAGAGTAATCTGCGTCTTAGGAATCATATTGGACAAGGCAAGAGAGTTGAACCCGCCTCTTGCGTATCAGGAATTCAGAGTTCTCGACGTGTCAGGAATTTTCTAATTATTATTTAAAGTAGAAAATATTTTGTTTTATCGGATGGAATTTTAAATGGCAGGGGAAAAAAACCAAAAAAAAACTAGCATTAATCCGATTTCTGACTAAGAAAAGTGAGGGGGCAAATGTGATGTTTCACCCCTGCATGCAAATGAGGCGGGGCAGTTCCGAAGCTGCTGTTCTTGCACACCTTCTGGTTATAGCATTACTTAAATAATTACTTGTTATAGTTATTACATTATTTTAATTGAACAATTAAACCTAAAACTAAAAAAAAATTGTATGTTAAAAATGCTAGAACACCGTTCCAATGTGTTCCACCAGAAAAAAAAAACGCACCTGGCTATAACGTACAGTGTATCCAAATTCAATGATCTACCTTTAGAATGGAAACCTTACTAGACTGCCCTGGTGGCATAATTGTCTAAATGCTGACTTCTGATCATTTGTCCAAGTGGGCCTAGGTTAGTCTAGGGTGGGATGAGGCATGGGTGGTATGATTGTCTTACCGCTCTGTCTTTGTCCCTTCCTTGGAACCAGCAGTGTTAAATTAGGAATGCTTGACTGCTTATATCCCCCTTAGTGGTTGTTAAATCTAGAAACAAAAAGAGACCACTCTAGGGCGTTGTAGTAGCTGGGCTTTAGCTTCCAGAACTGAGCTGATTTCCTTAGATTGCCTAAGTAATCTCAAGGGAAGTGTAAATTTGACTTCAAAAATAGTGTTTGAAGGATTTCTAACATAGTGAAAAAAAAAATTGGCGGAGGCTGTGTCGGAGTCACGACCGCAGGTATTTTGGGCATAGAATATGTTGGGTGGGTGTTAGAAATGAGTGAATGTGCAGAGTTTAGGTTTAGAGATTTTTTTTTTTTTTTTTGGCTGTTTACAGAAATCTTGTGCAGAAAGTAATGCATTTTGAGAGAATGGCTTACTAATTCTAGGCTGAAAATGTACTAATTACTAATTCTATGGCCTTGTGGATGAGGGGCCAATGGTATGAGAAGTAGCTCATGTATGGCATGACATTGACGATTGTTTCTTCCGAAAGTCAAGTCGTATGTGTTTTCCAGCATGATTGGCGATCGCGTCGGCCCAAAGTTAAAGTTTAATTGAGTCTTCATGAAATCGAACTCGTGTAGATTAGTTTTAGTGATGATGTTAAAGTCTCCCATGAATACCATCGGTACCTCTGTGTCCCCAATCATATTTTTGCTGATTTTCTTGGCATTCTCTGAGTACTTGATCATCACTGCAAAGAGAAACATTTTGAGGTCCGAGATGAAGATGTTTGAGTAAATGTAAACGCATCCGAGAATGAAGCGTGACTTGCCGTTCAGTGTGATGTCGATGAGGTACAGGTCTCTTGCGCAGCCTTCAATTATCAATTTTCTCACGTTCAAGTGGAACTAGTTAAATTAAGATATTAAGACATTTCAGAAATTTTCATAAAGTTCACAATTTTTTACACATCTAATCAAGTTTTCTCACAAATATTTTTCAGATGTCGATAGATCTCGTGTAGACGAAACGAATGACACCTGGCGCTATGTGCTATCGTGGCTTGTTTGATTCTTTTTGACCCATTCTTCGTTGTTTGCGTTTGTGGTAGGCTTGAACCTTCTTTAAATTAAGATATTGAGATATTTCAGAAATTTTCACAAAGTTCTTAATTATTTCACAATTTTTCACACACCTAATAAAATTTTCTCACAAATATTATTACAGATATAGATAGATCTTGCGTCTCGACAAAATGAACGACACCTTGCGGTACGTGCTATTACGTTGTGGTTCCGAGTTATACTAATTTTACTTCACCCGCCAAACGCCGATTTATCTGCAAAATGACGGATGCACTTGCCCCTCAATATTGCGTCATCTGACCTTGAACGCTATTTCGGTAGACTTTTTGGACCTTCCTCTCTTCAATTCAGTTATTATATTTTTGCTAGCTTTTATATTTTTGAAATTATTGAAGGAAGTCTGGTGTACACTTTTTTTGGGATACACGGATTTTTGCCAAAAGATCCAGCACTCCATAAAAAAAAAATTGGTACATAAAAGATACATCTCAATTTTGTAATCCAAATTAACGAAGACTAATGTGAAACCTTTTTAAGTTATTGCAAATGGTCAAACTGATGGCCATTCCTGGTAACCAATGGAATTACAAACATCACAAGTGATTTCATTTGGTATTTGGGTGCATTTTGTTTCAATGGCTGCTTTCAGTTCGATTGTTGCTGGTTTTGTGCCATAAACCTTATTTTTGTGTCTCCTTAAAAAAAAAATCCAGTGGTGTGAGATCTGGGGAATGTGGGAGTGTAATTCAAAGCTTCCTCTTTGCCCAATCCTTCTGTTTGGCAGATTTTTGTCAAGATAAGCCCTGAAATAATGATCGTAGTGGGGAGGTGCTCCATCTTGCTCGAAATAAAACTCCTTCTCATTCCCAAACTTTGAATGCATGGCATGATGGATTCCTGCATCAAGGTCAAATAAATGGCACCAGTTAACAATGTTGTCAAGAAAGTGGTTCAATTATGCCCAATGCTGATAATTCACAGCACACTGTAACCCCTGGTAAGTTCACATGATGTTCCACTATAACATGTGGACTCTATTGCTCAGTAGCTGCAATTGTGGTGATTAATTGAGCCATTTAACTTAAATGTGCCCTCATCATTCCAAACAACCTTGTTTGAAAACTGTGCATCTTCTGCACATTTTACCAGGTACCACTTGCAAAGTTCAACTCTCCAGTCAAGATAATGTTCATTGAGGGGGTGAATTCATGTTGGAGTAAAACTTTTTCCAGTCGGCACGCGTCAAAAAGCGACAAATGCTAGATTTTGAAATTCCCGTCTCGTGAGCCATTCGTCGAACAGATTTCCTTGGAGATTGGTGGTAAGTTGTTTCCAGCAACAAATTTTTTTTGTAGAGCTCTTGGACATGCAGTGTCTTCCGGAATGCTGCTTCCGGGCATCTTACACAGTTTCATCTCCTTTAAAGTTAGCTCTAAGTTGAGTAATTGTGCGCCACGTTGGTGAATCTCTTGTAAACTCCCCCTAAACTGTCTTTGCACTTCACATACATTCTTGTATTTACAGTAGGACTTCAGGATAAATTTCCTTTCCTCAAAGCTTAGTCTCATTTCAGCCGTTAGTGAAATCAGTTGCACCTGAAAAGTAAGAAAATTTAGTGAGTTGTAGACTTAAAAGTGTGTATACAATTTTTTGGGGCACCCTGTATGTGTGTGTGTATTATACAAACATCTAAATGGAGAGATTCTTGAGTGGAACAATGCTACAGTGATCCTGCTATATAAAAAAAGGGATGGGGGGGGGTCCCTTGATCTCTGGAACTGCAGTCCTATTACCCTCATTTACAAAATCTTCACTAAGGTGCTGTCATATCGCTTGAAGGAAACACTGGACATGGCACAACTAAGCAGGCTGGATTGAGATATGACTACAGTACTGTAGATCATATCCATGTACTGAGAAAACTAATTTTTGAAAAGAGTGAATGAACATTATAAACTTCCACTAGGTATGGCATTTATTTAATAGATTATGAAAATTTGATTCCATGAAAACATTAGCAGTTATGTTTTTGAAATCCTGTTGTATCGATGACCCATATATTATTATTAACATCTATGAAAATGCAGACTTAAAGATTGGACTTTTTCAGGATACAGCACAAAAATAAATTGGGAAGGGAGTAAGATGTGGTGACACCTTATTTCTCAAGCTCTCCAATGCCACATCGTAAAATGACTTTTAATTGTTGAACTGGGAAGATAAGATCAAGTGTAATGAAAATTATTTAACCACCTAGGCTTTGCTGTTAAATTAATTTCTCCTCAAAGCTATGGAGTATTATCTGAGAACTTGCTGATGGGTCACCATTTCACATCAATCCACCCCCCTCCTCCTCCTCCAAATGCAAATGTTTTGATACCCATATTCTCAGATTTTGATTAAACTTGGTATACTTAATCCCTCCATGATGGAAAGTAGCCACAATTTTTTTTTGCATGTAGCTCATGTGGTTTTAATATTACAGCCTTTCAAGCTTTCAGTGAATTCTCATTTTTTACATCTGAGGTAAAGATTAAAATTGGTGATTTTTTTCAAGTGGCCATTGGCCAGTGGGTGGACAAAATCTAGTGGCCACTTTCCTTACCACTATTTCGTGTTGTATACACATTTTATCACTGCACCATATACCTTTAATTTATTTAGACATAGTTAAATTTAAGCTTAGTAGTTAAAAGGGCCCACTGTCTATTGTCCAGTACAATTAAATCAATAAATATAATCTTAAGTTATATATTTTTCTTCAACTACATCAACCAAATTTTCTAGAGAATTTTTACGGGAAAGATAATCATTTTTATTTGGTCTCTCGCTATGTTCATAAAAAAATCTCTCCACCATAAATTGATAGCAGTGGATGGGTCAAAATTTTCAAGCAATACTTACTTTGGCTTACTTTATTTGCTGTCTACTTCCTGAAGTCATTTTTTGCATGAGCATTGTCTTGTCATCAAGAACATTGCCCACAATGCATGCATTCTTTTAACTTCTGCATTGCTTGGCATATAATAGTCAGCAGTATTTCAACAATTTGTGCTATGACCTTCATGTACCAAAAATTGCTTGTTTTTAGTTTCTCTAGCGGCCCTTTCCATCTCAATTCAGGCAGGGGTGTCAGGTGATCATCACCAATTTTTCGAAAAAAATGTGTGATACCCCTACCTGGGTTATTAATCACCCTAAAAGGATTTTTCCCAAAACAATTTTTTCCCACGGCTACATGTGTTTGAAATTTGCCCTTTTTTTGTCAATTTTATCACTTCTCGGAAAACATGCATTTGCTTTTTTTAAATATCTCTACAACTACAAGTCCTAGAGAGCTGATTTTTTTTAAAGCTCTTTAAAAGTTCTTTAATTTGGTGTGTATGAAAAGTACCACATGTAGCCATGAGCTATTTTAAAATTGTGTTAAAATTAAAAAAAATATTTGTCCATGTGCATACTTCACAAATTTTTTTTCACTAGTATTTTCTGTACTGACCCTTTGCTATTAGGCCTGATCTGAAGTGCCTGCCCTCTTGTTTTTAAAGCAATTTTTTTTCTTACCCTGAGTTATATACCTAAGGCTAAGTATAAACCCTTAAAATACAAAAAAATTCAAATTTAGCCCTACTTTACAGCAAATTTTCTCAAAAAAGTCAATTTCCAAAAATGTAAAAAACTGTGGGAAAGTAGTCAAACTGATGCTTGATTGAGCCCTGAAATCAGCAATTTTTTTTGTTGTTGATTTTTTATAATTTTTTCTAATAGTATTTTTTTTCATTTCAGCTGTGCTACATTAATAAATCAGTTTAGGAGCACATTCCTAAAACAGTAATTTTTTCATGTGAAAATTTGTAGTTAGGTTAGTACAGAAAATACTAGTGAAATTTTTTTTTTGAAGTATGCACATGGACAAATATCTTTTTAATTTTAACACAATTTTAAAATAGCTCATGGCTACATGTGGTACTTTTCATACACACCAAATTAAAGAACTTTTAAAGAGCTTTTAAAAAAAAAATAATCAGCTTTCTAGGACTTATAGTTGTAGAGATACTTTAAATTAAGCAAATGCATGTTTTCCGAGAAGTGATAAAATTGGCAAATTTCAAACTCGTGTAGCTGTGGGAAAATTTTTTTGGGGGAAAAATCCTTTTAGGGTGATTAATAACCCAGGTAGGGGTATCATATATATTTTTTTCAAAAAAATTAGTGATGGTCACCTGACAAATTTACCTATGGTCTGCATGAATTGAGATGGATGGAACAGGCCTAGCAGTTTTTGTTGAGTTATTGATGATAAAAAATGTTCAGACATTGTTTCGAAGCTGCTTCCGTTCTGTTAAATTTTTCTTTTCATTCCATTTACAGAGGGTGAGTCATAAGTAATGAGCCATGTGAGAGGTAGTTTGAGATGGCATTGTTTTTTTTTTTCAGAAATAAACAATTGTTTGGACTGAAACTTGTTTATAGGTAGAAAGAGCATTTCATGAACTATCAGAATTTGCTTTGGTGGTGGACATGAATATGAATTTTTTTTTTGCTTTTAGAACATGGACGAAAAAACGGCAGTTCGAGTACTGTTGCGTCATTATTGGAAAAAAGGACTATCTGAGCATGCTACGGTCACCGAAATTTGTGCAGTGAAAGGTCTGTGTGTAGTCAGCTACGCCACAGCTGAAAGATGGGTTGTTCGCTTTAACAAGGGGGACACCAGTCTTCAAGATGGACCTCGCTCTGGCAGACCCCCAACGGTGGATTCGGAAGCCCTGCCTGAAGCCGTAAAGGAATCGCCAAACACAAGCACTCGCATCCAGTGTAGTTTGCCATCTCCATTGGCTTGGGAAGGTCAATAGGAGCTGTCAAATGGTACCCCACGAATTGACCACAGCAGAAGCTCAAAGGCTGATGGAATTGTGCAGAGTGTTGCTGAACCACTCCATGAACGAGCGTTTCATCAGGGGAATTTTTTACGTCTGATGAAAAGTGGATCTTTTTCCGTAATCCCGACATGCAAAACCAGTGGATTAACCTGGGCCAGCTTCCAGAACCTGTCCCTAAGCGAGGACACTTCGAACACAAAGTCATGTGTGTTTGGTGGAATTTTGAGGGGGGCCCATACACTTTGTATTCGTCTCCGCCGCGCTCTACTCTCAACTACAGAGGATGTACAAAGCTGTGGTCCGTAAGTACCTGGCCCTGGTCAACAGAAAACAGGTTCTCCTTTAGCACGATAACACATCACCCCATACCGGCCGTTCAACGAGGCATAAGATCCAGAAGCTCGATGGAATTGAACTTCTTCTACATCCTGCCTATAGCCTAGACCTTGCCCCAAGTGACTACCATTTGTTTCGGTCGATGGCACATTTCTTCCATGGCAGAACCTTCTGAAACCATCATGAGGTGGAAGCCGGAGTCCAGGAGGAGTTCACCTCAAAACCCAAGGAGTGGTACAGAGCAGAAATTTGCGATTTGGCAGAAAGATGGCTTCAGACCATAGAAAACATATAATGGCTTCTATTTTGAAGGATTGAATTGTATTTGTTTGTACTTAACCCATGTTTGAAGTTTTCCTATCCAATGGCTCATTACTTTTGACTCGCCCTCTGTATTTTTGGTTAGGTTCTTCTTGGTATCAAAATGAAAACTGGCTATACAGCTTTCAAAAATGAATTTTCATATCTTATAGCAGAATCATTTTGTGGTACAGCTGAGATTAGGAGAAATGTGATACCAACCTGGTCACTTTATTTTACAGACTCTCAATGATTCCTGACCACTAACAGAAAATATTCAGTAATTTACTGGGTTATTCTAATAAATATTACATTAAAAACACTAATAAACCTTCACAGGTGTTGAAAAAATAGTCATGACAAAATAAGAACACTGCAGAGCCCAGGAGCAGAATTATGTTCAGTGTTCTGCAACATGACTTCCAAAAATTGTAAATGTTCTTCGGGCAAAGCACGAAACACTTTGACCAAATTTCATAAAAAAAAAAATAAAAAAAATTAGGTTAATAAATCACAGTAAAACAAACATTAAAAGATTACTTACCATCAGTTGAAACCCCTTGTTAAATAAAATATAACAATACATAAAAACATGTTATTTAAATCAAATAAATTTATTTAGAACCAGGGTATTTATAGAATTTGATATTTTGTCAATAACTTTTAAAGTTAAATAGTGTGCCAATGATGCAGATGAATTATTTATAAAGTGTGTGTGGTAATTTAGTCCATACATTGAAACTAGGGCAGCTTTCAATATTTTTTGGACTGATTTATGTCCAAACTGTGCTCTGACATTATAAACATTCATTTATCATTTGTTCCAACTATAACATCTCTGTCATTAAATTAGTACTGGGTCTTTTACTTATACAATATGTCAATTGTTGAACCCCAGGATTCACAAATTGCTTCTGAGACAGGCAGAGAAAGAATAAAAACAGCAAACTTAATAAATTTTGGAATCTCTGCTTTCATTTCATTTAGAGTTTGTTTTAAGAGAGCTTTAATCTGGAAAAAATGTTCCACTTGTGTCCTACTTTCTTGCATATTTTTATAGGTCCAAACTACAAAAACAATATACTCAAAGAACAAATCTTTTTTTCAGAGTGTGGAACACATGGAAAAACCTTTAAAAATTCACTGAAATTGGGAAGATCTTTCAATTCTTTCTTCTGCTTAGAACTGACTCAAGTTCTTGGAAATATTCAAATACAATTTGTATTAATTATTCAAAATTCAATAAATACCTACTCTAATTATGTCAACAATTTCCTCATTTTCAAAATGTATACTGTATTATTCTAATAGCTCAACTATGTAGCCTCTCATCTTCTGAATATCATAATATAAGGGAGCTATGTCAGAGTTATTCTGAGTGGAGCACAGTTTTTTTTTTTTACTCTTCGCGCAATCCGATTTCCATTTTTGGAAATTTTTAATTCATTTTAAAGATGAAACACCATCATTTATTGAACAAAATCATATTTTACCTTAATACTAAACAGAGAGAACCGAGAGAGAGAGAGAGAGAGGAAAAAAAAAAAAAGATTACGAGAGAAATCATCACTCTGTCTAGCTTCCGTTTTCGAATGTTTTGAAAACGGAATTCTGTTTACAGCCGGAAAACGTCATCCCACATCCCACCTTGTAATTCTGAATTCTCTTCACTCTGGAGAATGGCGCAAATGATGACAACAAAGGAAAAATTTCCTGAATCCACAGGAGAAACTCATGCCTAAAGATTACAGAGAAATTTACGCTTTGTCGAATTTAAGTTTTCGGAAAATTGTTGCCTACAGTTTCAAGCTGAAATGCAAACATTTATGCCATATATTTAGCAACAATACCGGGCAGAGGCAACTTTGCAAGAAGAAGAAACAACGATTATGGGACAATTTTTAAGTTTTGAAGAACTGAATACTGTTCACCGCCGGGAAACGACCCCCGCGCACACGCGCACACACACACACACACACACACACTAATCCCCTCCCCAAAGTCTCTTCAGTTTTGTATCGATCTCAGATAATAAAAAACGCAGAATTCTGTGAAAGAACCTTGTGCCTACTTTGTAACAGTTGGCGACATACAAAATGTTATTGTCCAGGCCGCTACATATGGAAGCCGATTAACGTGTCCATAAATTTACTTATTCCAGATGTATCCGACCGGAATACAAATTATTCACAATGTATCCGACCGCAACTCAGAGAAGGATTAGTTTTTAACGCACATAATTTTATGAAGGATACGTTTTTAAAGCTCTAATTTTGCGAGTGGTCAAAATACAGACCCAGATTATATATATGTAATTTATTTTTTTCCTTAACATTTTCTAGGGAGGGAGACTTCTTCCTAGCAACTTTACTTCGGCAGGAGTTTAAAACTTTGGGCAGGAATCCCGCAATCTCGCGTGTTCTGCTATTGTTGACTTGAGGTGATTTTTTCCAAGATGGACACCTAACACTCTCCCCAGCAATATGTGGTTTAACATGGCTTGGTGTCTCACACTTTCACAACATACTAGCGGGGAGGGGAACAAGAATCCTTCAAAAAGCACAGGGAGAAACAATCTGCTACCATCCCAAATGATAGGAGTGGATAATTGTATGTGTGGGGGAGGGCGAGGGATTGTTTTGTGCTCTGGAGAGAAGGGCGGGGAGTTTAGACGAATAGTTACCGGCAGATCGGACATGCGAGCAAGTGCTGCGCTCACAAATTTAAGATAAAAAATGTTCAGCAAGGGATTGAAATTTAAGATTTAACGAAATATGTTCTACAAATAAAAATATCCAACAAGAAAACTGAAATCTAAAATAAAAATAATATATTCCACAAGACATTAAAAAGAAAATGTTCTGCAAGGGGGTTAGGGTGCTTTGTTCTGCGACATACAGCACAGTTTTAAGTACTTTCTGCTCCTGGGCTGCAGAGTATCCTGATTCAATCGAATTCTGTCCGGTTTTCGAACCCAGTGTCGGGGGGTTTTTTTTTTCATTGTTTTTTTCTTTTTCATTAAATGTTTTGGTGGAATTTTACTGATTTGTCATTTTTTCCTGTTTGCCCACCTCAGATCTTCCAAATGCTATGAATTCTCCATACGGAAATCGTTGATTGCTGCGGAGTATGGGAAACGTCGAATATACTATGGAAATAAAAAATCTGGTTATCATTTTTTTCCCTTCAGAAAACGTTGTTTTGGTAGAATTTTAATGAATTATCATTTTCTCCTGTTTGCCCACCTCAGACCTTAATACTACGAATTCTCCGTAGTCACTAGTCACTACAGAAATTGTCAATCACTGGAGTATGGGAAACAACAAATATACTACGGAAATAAAAAATCTGGTGGTCGGGTTTTTTTTTGCCCTTCAGAAAACATTGTTTTGGTAGAATTTTAATGATTTGTCATTTTTTCTTGTTTGCCCACCTCAGACGTTCCAAATGCTATGAATTCTCCATAGTCACTACGAAAATCGTTGATCGCTACGCAATTACGGGAAACATCGGTTATACTACAAAAATAAAAAATCTCTATGAAATAATGTTATTCAGCATTTGTTCAAAGTTTATTTTCATGATTTCAAAATTCTAACATTCATCAAACATTGGGACTGTTTATTGGATGTTTTTAATGTCGCGACATTTGTCCGATATAATTCGGGCATCTTCATGCAGTCAGTCACCTGAAAAAGATTTTTAGCATGGATGAAAATGTTCAGCAGTTTTCTAAATTTCAAATTTTTCTTACCCCAAGATGCGATTTTTTTTTTTCACTTTTTGGTTATATTATTCTTTATATTTTTTCTGATTATGGTTTCTAGTTTTTAATTTCTTCAGTAATAGTGAAAAACAATAACTTATTTTAAATGTTTTTTTCTAGTGAAGCGCAGTTTTTTGTTATTTCTAACAGCCTGTTCTTCAAAACCAATCAATACGGAAAGCATTTTTTCTTTTCCACCTTTTTAAAGCTAAATTAAATTTCAAAATCTGTACTTATTCCGTCCGTGATGAAATTGGCCTTTACTGTAACCTGTAAAGTGAGTGAACAATACAGTACTGATTTCTGATATTTAATTTCGCTAAAAAACTTGTGTTTACCCATTCCTTAGTAACATTTTACTGTATTAAGAGGCAGACAAGAGTTTTTTTAAAGCGAACTTCACACGTGCAAAGGAAATAAAACTGCGTGGAATGAAAGACGGCGGCAGAAAGTGAAGTCCGATTTCTACCTTTGATTTCTTTTTGTAAACAAAAGGGAAAATGCTTGCCTATTTTGTTTGATGATAAGCAAGAAGTGCCTAAGCAATGGAAACTCTTGCATTTTCAGAGAAACCAAACTTTTAAAAAATGAGCTGCTGAAGTCTGGTTGTGATGCCACAGTTCCATCTAAAGCCACAGGTGTTCATTCCCGATATGATTGTTTTTTACCCCAACTTAAGTGGAAAAACAAACAGCCTCCCCCGTTCTTGAAGAGTGAATCTATAAATAGATCGTACCCACTTATTTGCGGAGGAAAGGGCTGTTTTTCACAGCGCGTGAGTTGGATGATTTGAAAATGCATTTCCTATAACAGGATCATTTAAAAAATGCAAATAAATTCTTTAGCAGCGAAAAAAGGCAAATTTCCAAGTGTGGCGACTAAAGTACCTTTTTCTACTAGACATTTTATTTTATCCAGTCGCCACATGACAAGTAGCAACCGCAAGTTTTAATCTTCAATCTGAGGCCTTCTAATGCAACCTGCACTTGCATACCAGAAAGATTCCGTCTTGCAAGTGGTTCAATCTTCTTGAAATTTTACAGCCTTGTCAATGAAAGCATGAGGATTTCAAAAAAAGATGTTAATACCCAAATGTCTGTTTTAGTCCACTACGAAATTAATAAAATTTTCTTAGACTTAATTTTTTCTGTGGAAAACATGGTTCAGTCACTAAAACCTTGAATTATCAGTGTGAGGGAAAGATGTAACCAGAGAATGTGTTAATGCCTGGACAAGCATATTCCATGCATCAAAAATGAAAATTACTTCCTAAAAAAATCGGGACATTTTTAGGAAGTAAATTTCTAAGTTCTGTGGGATATCGACGACAACAAGCATGCGAGGAGCTGATACTACACAGAAATTTTCATGGCTTGACCAGTAGGATGATGAAGTTCTATTAGGAAGAAGAATATATAACTCTTCGTCATCCACTGTAGACAAAAATGCCTATTGCCATGTAATTGCGTAGCTAAGAAAAATATGCAACTTATTTTGATTTGGATCTTGGTCCTTAACTGTATTAAACTAAGAGATATTCTTGATGCATGTCCAGAGGTTAAAATTTATTTTGCAGAAAGAGGAACTTATGTATTTAATATGTAAAAAATAAGTTTTGAAAATTTTGTAGATATCTGTAAAATTTTGTGGCTTGCAAAAAATTTACTGTACTTCTGTTTCATGCCTTTAGGTCTGGAGGGCAACCAATGGGTGGCTTTGCTGGGAATCCTGCCTTTCTGCAGTCATCCTCAGTACAGTTTCCGAGCAACAATACCAGTGGACTACGGGGCCAGGTACCACCACCTGTCCACCACGGCCAGGTACCACCACCTATCCCACCACGTCCAGATCCACTAAATACCTCCACAAACCCGTACAGATACAGGGGATATTCCTCCTACGGTACCTATCCAAGTCCACTATATTCCGGTATGTACAGAAGTTACGGAGGAATGGGGTATGGCAGCCGCATGTCTTATGGCTCTGGTTACTACGATGCAGGTGGTGGTGGTGAAAATGATCTGATCCGGTTTGCAGAGGAGAGTACCCGACCAGCGTTTCAGTCCATAGAATCTGTTGTTCAAGCTGTAGGCTCAGTAAGCATGATGCTTGAATCCACATTCCATGCTCTCTACAGTTCTTATCAAGCAGTTCTCGGTGTTGCTGATCAGTTCACTCGACTAAGGAACCATTTGACCCACATCTTATCAACTTTAGCTCTTTTAAGAAGCCTCCAGTGGTTATGTCTAAAGATTCTCTACATACTAGGTGAGTTGTATTATTTTTTGATATACATGGTATTCTTAATTTTTCTAACTAAAAATGTACATATGATGTACTAGTAGTGTTCTCCCCAAACCTTTTGTCTAGCTGGCCGACATGTTTTTTTGCCTTTGCTGCAGAGGCCACGTAAATGCAGAGGTGCAGAAAAGTTTCAGGGCCCATTTCCCCTGAACACAAATTTTTTTTTTGTCTGAAATTTTCCCCAAAACTGTAGCGGATTTTCATACAAGTTTAAGCGATTATTAGACTATATGTTGATGATTAAGAACTATCCTTAAAGCCTGTTACTTAATTTGAAAAAAGAACTAATATTTATTTTAGATTCAAAATGTTTAATATAAACTTAGATTCAAAATTTCTGAAACATTTTTCAGACCTGTTTGTAATCCATGTTTAGCCCGGAATTCTGGGTTTTTGTCACATCCCAAACCCGTAGATCCAGGTTTTTAAGTTTTAGAAGAATTTGAGATGCTTCGGACACTTAATTTCTAAAATGCTACAAAATGATAACTAAAAGTTCAAGTTTCATTTTCTTTGGGAATTAGTGCATGTCCGTGCGGATGGTGAATGTAGATGATTTGTGACACTTTGAGTGTTTTTTTTGTTATCAAACAAGCTCTCAAATAGCAGCCTGCTGAAAGGAAGGCTCCTTTTTCAATAATTTGAAAGTTGCATCTATTGGGTTGTCGGAAAAGTCATGACATATTTTAGCCATGTTTTGCAAAGGTCATTTATTGATAGAAAGAACAAAGATCAATCAATGATATAATGCCTGTTTTGTTCGATAACCTTTTTGCCATCTTTCAGTGAGCTGCAGAATGCCTTGTTCAAAGAAGGACCTGTCTTTCGTGGCGAAAAACTATACAAGGTGCTGATTTACAGCCTCATCTGAATTGAACGTTATACCCCGCAAGGACTGTTGAAGAGAGCGAAACAAGTGGAAGTCTGACGGCGCAAGGTCAGGCGAGTATGCTGGGTGTGGCAACACATCCCACCCAAGCTCCAATAATTTTTGGCGGGTGATCAAACTTGTGTGTGGTCTTGTGTTGTCGTGATGGACCACAACACTTTTATTATGAATGAGCTCTGGATGTTTCTGGATGATGGATTCGTTCAAACTGTCCAATTGCCAACAGTACACATTCGAATTGATTGTTTGGTTCCGTGGTAGGAGCTCGAAAAACACGACACCTTTAAAATCCCACCACACTGAGACCAGAACCTTCCACTAATGAATGTTTGCTTTGGATGTCGTTTGAGGCGAAGCAGCACGTTGGGACCAAGACCGTTTGTGCAGCACATTGTTGTACACAATCCACTTTTCGTTATCAGTTGCTTCAAAAGAGGATCGTTTTCTTCACGTTTAATGAGCATATTTCAGATGTTTAATACGCACCGTCAATTGAGCTTCTTTGAGTTCATGAGAAACCCACACATCGAGCTTGCTTACGTATCCCAGCTTCTTCAGGTGGTCGTGAATGCTTGAATGATGGATGTGGAATGTGTCTGCAATCTCTTGTGTCGTGTAACGTGGGTTTGACTCGTCAATGGCTTGATTTGGTTGTCATCAACCTCGGTTTGCCTCCTGGACCGAGGAGCATCGTTGAGGTCAAAATCACCCGCACAGAATTTTGCGAACCACCACTGGCACTGACGTTCTTGTAGAGCATTATCACCACAACTTTTCACAAGTTTGACACGTGTTCTTCCCATTATGGAAGTAAAACGGTAAAATATGGTGAAAATGCACAGTTTGGTCTTCCATCTTCAACTTGATGTCAAATCTCTGCAAATCAACTAAATCGCTCACTATTCCTTTTAGGCTACAGCTAGAACTGGCACCTGTTGAATGCCATAAGCGATACCAGAGCTGCGCACGCCTCTAGTACTTCCAAAACCGCCATCGGGTGCCAAAATACATCCTGACTTTTCTGACGACCCAATACATCAAATAATTTGATTATATTAGATTCGGTTAATCCAATGATCTACTTTTAGAAATTGAGAGGAATACACTGTAGGCCTCAAACAAAACTGATCTACTGTACGCCTCAAATTTAGTGGTGCAGTGGAAGCATATCCGTCGCGTAACTGGAAGACCCTGGGTTTGATTCCCGGTGGCGGCGGATGAGAAATTTTTCTGTGACTCGCTTATAAACGTGGAAAGAGCGATGGCTCCTATTTGATGTTCCTGATCCACGTCAACTGTGTATTTATCATTCATTCGCCTTCTAGTTATTTGTTCAGTTGCTGCTGTTCATCTGTGGTGAATCCCCAGCATTGTGCGGGGCTCTAAAGAAGCAACAATGCCATGTGGTTTGGCAGTTTGTCGTTTGAGAGTCTGGAGAATTTTGAGGCCGCTGTGGTGCAGTGGAAGCATATCCATCGCATAACTGGAAGACCCTGGGTTTGATTCCCGGTGGCGGCCGATGAGAAATTTTTCTGTGACTCACTTATAAACGTGGAAAGAGCGATGACTCCTATTTGATGTTCCTGATCCACGTCAACTGTGTATTTAAAACTGATCCACTTAGACTGCTCAATAAACATATAATGTGAAGTGCGAAATTTGATTTCAAAGATGCAATACCTGAAGGATTTTGCACAGTGAAAGAAATTTGGGTACAAGAAAAGATGTGCAGTTTAACTACACAAACACTAAAGCATATTTGTTGTGTAGCTAGTTTATATGTGCGCAATATACAGTATATATAAATATTTGTAATATGCATTTAGTATGTATATTGGCACTGAGCTGAGAGTTTCAAGGTCTCTCGTGTCACCTCACAATCGCCCCTGATTTTTGGGTCTAGGTGGAGACAGTGGCGGGGCAGAGAGGCTGAAAAATAAACAGTTAAAAGAAAATTCTGCAATTAACCATAATTTTAGTTCACTCTAGCATTTCAGCCGTCTAATTGTGCCAGATAATTTTACTGAATGAAATTTAAATTAGACTTAAATCCTTTGAAAAATGTATGGGTCATTCGCTTTAAAATGTCCGGAACCCCCAATAAATTTTTTCAAGTCGGCACCTATGACACATTCGCTGCCATTAGTTTCGGAAACATTGATTAGTGTAACTAGTGGATGCATTGTACTTGTTACTTGCGCCACACTGTCTCTGCCTTGGCATTAGTAAAGTTGTTTGGGCTCGGTGAATTGTGTGCTAGCAGCAGTCGGCAGTACGTCACTGTGCTCATAACCTCTTGTATTCATAACAACACAGCATTTTTCAAAATGATTACCTGATTACCGTGCAGTAAATTACTCTTACCTTTCACGCTATAGTTGTTGTTAATAGGCCAGTTTTTCGTTTTATTATTATTTTACCCCCAGGCAAAAATTTCCCCGTAGCTGGCTTAATTTCCTTTCCGAACCTCGTCCACGCATTCGGACATATTCCGCACCCCTGCATAAATGTAACTGACTTTTGGATGCTCTTCGAAAGTTTGACACTTTTTCACTCACTCTGTTATTGTTACTGTACACACATGCCATCATGGGGCAAAGAAATTAGCTCCACATACATTTCATGCAGCATATTTGTTAGAATAACAATAATTTAGATGCTCTAATAGCACAGATTTTATATGTATGTAAATGCAGAACAAAAATACTGCATATGAGATAAGCCTTTGAGGAATTGTTGCAGTTAGCTCAAAAGATTTTGCATGGTTTTTAATAAGTGTTAGGGCACAATAATTGTGTCATTCATAAATATTTGGTGCTAGTTTATACTTTGGCAGCTTTATATAATTTACCAGTTTCTTGATAAAACACCTATTTTTCTGGTTCTTTGTGATATTATACTATATATCAGTTTTTTGAAGATGACAATCCAATTTTCAAAATTTGTATTATATGGCAGAATCCCGTATTTCTTTCATGATATATATTCAGTTGATGGAGCAAACACCTTTGGTGTTTAAATTTGTTAAAATGAAATTTGAATATTGCTACCTACATACCCGATGCTTCACCAGCTGCCATATGCAATAGCATGTGAAGTTGTTTTCATGGCACTGATTTCGTCTGCAATGCAGAACTTCCAACTGAAAGCATAGTGAACAGGTAAAAGTCTGAGCTAACTTAACAAATATTACTTGACACTGGGAAAATAGCTGGTGATGCATTGAGTTGTATCTTAATCTATATATACCTTTTTTTAGCCACATGACTGTTAGTTCAACTTTACGAATAGATCTTGCCAAGATACGATCAGTGCTGACATGAAAAGATATGGTCATCCATGGTGTGAAAAGCAGTGATAATATCTTAGCAAGATTTATTTGTAAAGTGTAGCACAGACCATAGCGCAGGGACAGAAAAAGGAATATTAGGAGACCGGAAAGTAATGTCGTTTTTGGAAAAGAAGAGAAACGCTGTAACAGGAGAAATTTATTTCTTAATTATATAATCGCAGTCATTATCAACCACACTTGCCCATTGTGAAACCAAACTTTCAATGCCGTCTTTATAAAAAGATGTTGGCTGTGATGTAAAGAAGTCCGACAGCCCCGGTTTGACATCATCAATATCGTGGAATCTTTTCCCATTAAGAAAGTGCTGCAGATATCTGAACACGTGGTAATCAGATGGTGCAATGTCAGGGGAATAAGATGGATGGGGCAGAACTTCCCAGCCAAAATCTTTGATCGTCTGCTGGGCCCGTCTCGCCATGTGAGGTCTCGTTTTGTCATGCTGGAGGATGACACCTTTTCTGTTGACCAGTGCTGGATGTTTTACAGTAAGAGCTTGCTTCAAGTGGTCCAGTTGTTGAGACAATAGAGGTCTGCCGATATGGTCTGTCTGGGTTCCAAGAGCTCAAAGTGCCCTATGCCAATGGTAGTCCACCAAACACAGCAAAAAAAAACAAACCTTTTTGGGGTGTAGGCCTGGTTTTGGCCTAGGAACTGGTGTCTGACCTGAAGAAAGCCACTGGTTTTTACATTTGTTGTTCACATAAAGAACCCACTTTTCATCTCCAGTGACAATTCGATGAAGATATGGATCCTTTTCCTGTCGGCTGAGCAAAGAGTTGTGGATGGTGGAATGCTGGGCTTTGTCAGGTGAAAGTTGGTGTGGGACCCAAACTCCTTGTCTTATAGACCTTCCTTATCTGTTGCAGGTCCTCTTGAACAGTAGACCACAGTGCATTAAGGTGTTGGGATAATTCATCAGTGGTTTGATGAGGATGTGTCTCAATGGCTGCACCCAAGCAGGTCTTTGTCCCAGCTCCATGGGCCTTCCTGCACGAGGGGAATTGGAGAGGTCAATATTGCCCAACCGGATATGGACAAACCAACGCTGGCACTTGCTGGCATTTAACGCATTCGGATAAACAGCACAAATGTTATTGGTGGCCATGGCTGCATTGTTCCCCTTGTGAAATTCATACAGCATACAACGATGAACATGATTCTCCTCGGGTTTTATGTCACTCATTTTGTTCTGCAAATGTGGAAGACAAAAACACCTACCTAAGTTAAAGGCAAATAGTTCATTCACTTGTACATACACTTACTTTATGTTGAATGCACATAAACACCTCACAACTGCTCCTCAAATTTAGCCCTCCAAAAAACATTACTTTCTGATTTCCCCCAATATGTTGATTAACATACAACTAGAAGCATCACAAACCAGAGGTTAAGCTATGGTCACTATTTTCACAAAAGGCGATGAGATAATACAAAACGCAAGAAAAAAAAATTAGTGTCTGTTGCAAAATTGCTCCAGCTGTTTAAAATCGACCCATCCTCAGAGATTCTGCTCTGGCTTTCTAAAAATTTCAGTGAAAACTGCAATTTCTGATCATATCTTCTTCTGGCAGTGATTCACACTCCACTGTTATTTTCTTAATACTTAAGGTACGTTAGGTACGTTTTCACTGCACATTGAAACTTTATTTTGCAATAACCGGTTTGGATAAAAAGAAAAATTTGACAACAAATATATACTTTATCACACAGGGTGTCCACATTCTGGAAAGTCAGGGGAAATCAGGGAAATGAAAATTGATCAGGGAAAGTCAGGGAAATGCCTGAAATGTTGGTAAAAGTAAGGGAAAATCAATGATATTTAAAAAAAGTCAGGGAAATTTCAATCACAGTTAGACTACAACTAGTTTTAACCTGGCGTCGGGGAGTAACGCCCTCATCGCCCAACATACTTGCACTTGGTGTTGCAGACAGTCACAACTTCCCCTTCCTACTAATGTAACCTTGTATTTCCTACCTATTATTGTAAGTTGTGTTACATTACTTGTTAACATTTCTCTTTTTGTTTTAGGTCAAAGGAGTAGAAGAAAATTTGTGATATAAGTTATACCTTGTTGAAAGGCAATTAAGACTGAAGCAATGTCAAAGCGCTGTGTGGTTAATGAACAATGGTTGGACGAACAATTAAATCCTGAGTTTTCTGGTTGGATAGCTGCTGTGAACGGCGACAATGAATCGGCATTTTGTAAAGTGTGCCCTAAAACTTTCAAGCTTGCAACATGGGCAGTCTCCAGCCACAGAAATGGCCCTAATCATTTGAAAAACATCCATGCTAAAATGTCTCAGCCTAGTCGTGCTTCTTTCACTTCCTCTGTGAAAAAGAACTCTCTTTGTAATAACAAACTCTTGCCATCAACAAGCTCAGGAAATGTGGAATCAGTACTTCTAGAAAATATTAAGTCTAGTGACTCAAATACTTATGTTGTGAAAGATGATGTGAAGCCCTGTGACCTTAATGCTTATGTAGTGAAAGGTGATGTAAAAAGTCGGAAATAATATGGGCCATGGAAGTGTTGGCCAAGCGAATGTCTCTGAACTCTTATACACAGATTAACAAAACATTTCAGTTAATGTTTCCTGACAGTGTGATATCTTCAAAATTTACTTTAGGCAAAAGCAAAGCATCTTATTTGATAAACCATGGATTGGCACCACATTTCAAAGAGTGTTTAATGGACGATCTGAAGCAGTGCACTGACTTTGTAATTTGTTTTGATGAATCACTAAACAAAATTGCTCAGCGTGGGCAAATGAATCAGTTTGTTCGTTATTGGGACGTCAATCTGCAAAAAGTTTCCACTAGATACTTAAGTAGTGTGTTTTTAGGACGGGCGACAGCTAATGACCTTTTAGAGAAATTCATTAAAGGTGCACCTCTTCCCTTGGATAACATGCTACAAGTGTCAATGGATGGACCTAACGTTAATCTCAGCTTTCTTCAAAAGCTGAAAGATAAACTTAGAACTGAAAATCCAGATGGTAAGTTATTAGTTGACATTGGAGTATGTGGTCTTCACGTGGTCAATGGAGCTATGAAAACTGGACTTGAAGCAGTGAAATGGGATATACATCACTTTCTGCGTAACTTGTACTACCTTTTAAAAGATAGTCGTGCTTGCCGTGCAAATTATACTATGATTACTGGATGTAAAGATTTCCCTTTGAAATTTTGCACTGTAAAGGTGGTTGAAAAACGTTAATTGTTTGACTAGGGCATTGCTTGTCTATGATCATATCAAGAAATATGTTCAAGAATCGTCGGTTTCCAGCGAAACAGCACATGTTTCTTGCAGAATTCATGGAAAATCAGAATTCTGTTGAAATGCAAATTGGCTGCATTTAGGACTATAGCTTCAGAGTGTGAATCTTTTTTGAGAAGGTTCCAGAGCCCAAAGCCTTTAATTCCTTTCTTACATACTGATTTGCTGGATCTGATGAAAAATTTGATGGCATGAAGCTTTTGAAGCCTGACAAATTAAGTGAAGCTGATAGTGTCTCAAAACTGTTAACTTTAGATGTATCAAAAAGTGAAAATCTTCTTTCAATTGAGAAAGCTGATATTGGATTTAGTGCTGAAAAAGCTTATTAAAAGAAGTGAAGTGCTCAGAAAGGGAGAAATTAGAGTTCAAGCTTGAATTTAGGAAACTTGTGACCAGTATGATTGAGAAGCTTCATGAGAAAAGCCCACTAAAATTTAAGTTTGCCTGTGGGGTAACTTGTTTGGACCCAAATATTATAGTGCAGCAGCAGAGTCTAGGCAAGAAGAAAGTGGAAATTGTGCTCGAAGTTTTACTTAGTGCAAACAGGATTTCAGATTACTGTGCTGAAAAAACTAATAAACAGTACTGTTCATTGTGTGTAGAAGCTCAATCTGCTTTAAAGTCTCAGTTTGATGAATTTTTAGACAGTCATGATGATTCCATTGGATTAGACAAATTTTACAGTTCTCTACTTGACAAACAAAAACAATTCGATGAACTTTGGGATGTAATAATAATTTATATCATTATGTCTCATGGAAATGCTTCAGTGGAAGGTGTATTTTCTGTCAATAAGTCTCTTCTTGTGAAAAATCTCCTGGAAGAATCCCTGATTTGTCAGAGAACAGTTTTTGATGCCATTAAAAATGTGGGAGGAGTAGAACACATTGCCATCCATAGAAGAGAAGAAAGAAAACTGAAGGAAAAAGAAAAATTGATCATGAAATAAAGGAATTGAAGGAAAAAGACAGAGTACGGAAGAAACTAGAGCTGGAAGAAGCAGCGTTGTAGGCGAAAATTTCAGATTGGGAAAAGAAAAGTGGTGTGTAATATAACAGTGACTGTGTTCCTGCTGTAATATTTTTATAGTAACTGTTCTGAATATTGTGTATGGGTTTGTTTGAGTGTTTCTTCAATAAATGTAAAACCATGAAAAAAAGAGTAAACTTAAAATTAAAAAGGTGCGAGTTGGACAGCTATGGGAAAGGTGGAGGCAGATTAAAAAAAAAATGGATCAGTTATTTGCAAAACTTTATACGCCAAACGGGAAACACTTTAAAATATTATAAGTTTCTCAATTATCCAATTCAATTTTATTTATTATCATGGCACATATATTGAAAAACTCAAATAAACCTATTTGTGTAAGGTCAGGGATTTCTTATATATTTGGTCAGGGAAATAAGATTTGGTAATTCTGTGGACACCCTGTGACACATTTCATTCCAGCATCACCACCACACATTACGTTCATGCATCGTTCTTTGAAATTTGACTTAGTTTCACCTGGCTCTTAGATCTGGAACATATTTGTTGAGCCCTGGGTGCAAATGTACTAAAATTTTCTTGTGTGCATTTCATAAATGTAGCACTTTTTTTTTTTTCCTTTGAAATTTATTCAATTTGGAAGCAATTTTTTCAACTTAATTCCACTGTTGCACAAGTTTTATACATGTTGGTCATCTTTTGCAGGTGTCAGAAGACGAAATCCATCCAATGAGTCTGCATGGTCGGCAGCTGCAGAGTTTGCAAATGGGGCAGCTAGTGCACCCAGTGGTGATCCTTCTAGATCAGCATGGCCAATTTTTATTTTCCTCAGTGTCGTGTTGGGAGCTCCATGGATAACAATGCGTTTGCTCTCTAAAGCAGCTGAAATGCGAAAGAAAGGTAACATTTGCATTCATTTATAGAATTTTGTGACATTTGCAGTTTTTTTGTGAATTAAAATTTTGATTATAATGAAAGTTCATTGATTTTATTAAATTACATTGCCTTGATTCAATTTAGATGAAATTTGATGATGCTTTTAAAGGATTATAAAAAAATTAAGTTCTTAGGAAATTTGATTCAGTGTTAAAGATTTTTTATATATATATCACTTAACTTAAAAAAACTGTAACTTGCAAACAAATGCAATATGATTTCTGCAAAACCACGCCATGCTGCAGGTTTCAAACATAATCAGCATAGTAATGAGTTCAACCACAGATAAATTACAATCCTAATACAGAACCCAATAATATTTTTGTACTCCTAACAAGAAGGAATATCCTTCAGAAATCAAATAACTTTCCCCTGTCCGCCTTAATCACACCCTAAAAACCAAACATTATTTAATAATATACAACAGTACCCCAAAATACCAGATCACTCATCAGGGAAAGACATCCGGTACCCTGGGGTAGAGGTTCAGGTTTCATAAGAGTGCTGAATTTTGAAGCCAATGGTTAGATATCTTAATTAATTTTGAAAAAAAATGTATCTGTTATGCACTGTCTTCCCTACCTGAACCTGTTAACAGAGCTTAAAGAATATAAAACAAAAAGAACTTACTTATAACTTCTAGAAAAGCAACATATAGCATAAAAAATATACAATATATGAAGGAAATATATCACAAAAATGGCAATAATTTTGTGATTTGTTTTTTTCATTTCTTTTCTAGAAGTTATAAGTAAGTTCTTTTTGTTTTATTCTTTAAGCTCTGTTAACAGGTTCAGGTAGGGACGACAGTGCATAACAGATACATTTTTTTTCAAAATTAATTAAGATATCTAACCATTGGCTTCAAAATTCAGCACACTCATGAAACCTGAACCTCTACCCCAGGGTACTGGATGTCTTTCCCTGATGAGTGATCTGGTATTTTGGGGTACTGTTGTATATTATTAAATAATGTTTGGTTTTTTAGGGTGTGCTTAAGATGGGGAGGGGGGGGTATTTGATTTCTGAAGGATATTCCTTCTTGTTAGGAGTTCAAAAGTGTGTGTGTGTGTGTGTGTGTGTGTGTGTGTGTGTGTGTGTGTGTGTGTGTGTGTGTGTGTGTGTGTAAAAGAATACTAACATACAAGCAATCTACCCTCATAAACAAACAAATAAGGCCAAAAACCTTCAGATAAAAAAACCCCAAAAAAACTAAAGTGAATAACAAAATGACGAAACAATGTTAAGAAAATATTTATAAAAACATTTACTCAGAACCCCTGGATCCCTCTTCAGGGAAAGACATCCAGAGGCTCTGAGCACATAGTTCAGTTCAGGTTTCATGAGAATGCAAAAATCTCAAAAAAGCAATAATGGATATCCAATTTGAAATTTTGTGTTGTAAATTTTGATGCATTCTGTTTTTATAAATATTTTCTTAACATTGTTTTGTCATTTTGTTATTCACTTTAGTTTTTTTGTTTTTTTATCTGAAGGTTTTTGGCCTTATTTGTTTGTTTATGAGGGTTGCTTGTATGTTAATATTCTTTTACATACACTAACTACATCTAATACTTGCAGCATTGCACAGCTTTGTTGTGGTTTATATTATATTACACGAGTGAAAATTTAACTTTCCTATGCTATATATATATATATATACATGAAATTTAATTGTTTATTTAATTGGAATGCTTAAGCTTTTACAAGGTTATTTCAGTAACAAATGTCCATGGAAGGAAGCAGCACTTACAGCACAGTGGATGTTTAGTAATGCATAGGTCACGCTGTCTGGTGCATTTAACACAATTGGCGAATTTTTTCAAAGTATGGCAACTTTAAAAAATATTTGGCAATTTGTCTGACAATTGTGTGTACAGCTTTGCAGGCTAATGTATCTGGTGTTTTGATCATATTCAAATTAATAAGAAAAAAGTGAGGTATTTAACAATGTAGTATTGTAATTTCTGCGATGGTGCTGCATCAAGAGCTTTCCAGTAAAGCAGGTGTCCTGTAGTTATAACAGTGGAACCCCCCTCCCCCACATAAGTATGACAGGCAGTTTCTCAGTTTTTCCTAAACAGTGGCAAACTTAACATTACAACGCTCCTCCTGCTGTAGACTTGTGGGGCAGCAACACACCACAAATAGTAACAAGCATGCATTGAAAAATTATTAAAATTGATGTGCATATTTTCAAACTAGTTGCGATTACTGTAAAAATTCGGTGAATTAATTTTTTTTATTAGAGTGGCGAATGAAATTACAGAGCCAGAGCAAACCTGGTAATACCTTTGTATTCTGTTATCAACAAAACTAGGAATTGAAGTAGGTATGACAGAAATGGTCATTTGTATATAAATGAAAGATAATAGGTAACAGAATTGATCTCGGAGACCTCAAGAGAAAACACATCAGAAATTGTACTTATAGCTCTTTTGCAACCAAAAATGAAGCCAGTGACACCAGGATTTCTTTTGGGCACCCTTTGTAGTGTGACTTTGTTCTCCTGCGGGTTTGACCCTCTCCCCGAATCCATCCTTATGATAAAACTATGCATCTTGCCAGTGTTCTGTTTAAGTACAGAAACATTCCACCCTGATGTCCCTGAAACTGTAGTATGTGCTACTTTGTGGTCTTTTGGTTAATAAAGAACTAATGCTTTTTTAGTTAAAAAAACCCCTTGTTTTTCAGTCTGTGCGCTCTGCCCTTTCACAATTCTTGAATGGACCCTGAATGACAGTATAGATGAAGTGGTACTTATGCATTAGCCGGGTGCTAGTAGAAATATATCAGTAAATGTCACAATTGTCGATATATCAATAAATGTCACAACTGTCGATAGATGGCGCCACATGAATAGTCATTTCTTTTTAGAATTTAGCTGTAATGAATGACGTGATGAGTGTATTTTTGGTAAATACAATTTATGAAGGAAATATATCACAAATGGCAATAATTTTGTGATTTATGTTTTTTTATGTGGAGGTAGCATATTTGTATGCAAAGCTGTACATGGTGCGACATCAGTACTGCAGATAACATCTCGTTATTTGGATTATTGACAATGTGTATCTCATGTAACTCGGTTATCTGTTTGTGGTGTTTAACAATATGAAAATTTGGGATTTACCTTGAGATGAAGCAAGTGCTGTGTCATTTCTTCAAAGTAAAGGAATTCTGCCGAGTGAAAGAATCTGTAAATTGAGCCATAATATGACTGTGTCATTTCTTCAAAGTAAAGGAATTCTGCCGAGTGAAAGAATCTGTAAATTGGGCCATAATATGAAGCTATACTTTGGAAGTGAAAGTATTCAATGGCGGTGCAACATTAGAACATGCAGATGTAAGGTAGGCTCATGCGTTGGAAATTTGTTTCAGAGTAGTCTGCTTCCTTTTTTAACTGCTGTTTAATTTATTTATAGCTGGAGTGAGAATAATTTAACTTCTTTTAAATGGTGTGAACAACAGTTGGATATGGCAAGTCACACAACTATTGATTGAAATAACTATTTGCGAGAAATTTGCGCAGATGTTCTTGTACATCAGTCAGACAAAAAAAAATTGGTGGCCCAGGATTAATTGTGGAGATAGATGAAACATTATTTTCGAAAAGAAGTCTAATGCAGGTTCTGTGCTTCCAGAGCAGTGGATTTTCGGAGGACTTTGTCGTTCTACTAATGACTTTTTTTTTGTGAAAGTGTTGGACAGAAGTGCAAAAACCCTGTTGAAGGAAATTAAGAATCTTGCTGCGGAACATTCTAAAATCTTTTCGGATTCATGGAAGGCATAAGACTGACGAGCTAGAAGAGGCAGGTTTTGAACATTTCAAAGTCAATCATAAGAACAACTTTGTCGACCCGAAGAGTGGAGCCCATACTCAAACAATAGATTGTGAGGATCAGCTAAATGGAGAAACAAATGCCATCGCAGAACTGCTCGGCAGCATATCGATTCGTACTTAGCAGAGTTCACGTGGAGACATCATTTAGCTTTATCAGACCCCTTTGATTTCATTTTAAATTGTATTAAAACTTCTTCGCCCCCTCCCCCCCCAAAAAAAGTGTAGGCTTCAGGCCTGTTGCGATATATTTCCTTCATAAATTGTGTTTACCAAAAAACAAACTCATCACATCTAAATTCTAAAAAGAAATAACCATTCGCGTGGCACCATTTATCAACAATTGTGACATTTACTGATACATTTAGACTGGTGTCTGGCCAATGCATGCATAAGTACCGATGAAGTCTATGTAACTGGAGTTTATTTAGGTTTTAACCTAAACATTTCCGTAAGCATAGATCATTTATAAATCAAAAATGATTATGCTTTCAAATGCCAGTAAAGGTAGTAACCGGTACCATGGTTTCAGCCACTTGGACTCATGTCTGTCATTACACTGCATTCATTATACAGTTCTTGACACTCAAAAACAGTGTAATGAGAGCACAGTGTAATTAATGGCTGAAGAGAGCCCAGTGGCTAAAACCATGGTACCAGTTAATATCTTTATTGGCATTTGAAAGTGTAACCATTTTTGATTTATAAATGATCTATGCATATTAAAATGCCATTAGCAAATTTGCTTTACTCTTTTGCTATACCATTTATATTTAATAAGCCTTTGTAATTATCAAGTGAAACAGTTTCCACAAATCTTTCTCTAGTTGTGTATTGCATAGTCCTGCTGGAGTTAACTTTCACTTTTATGGCCAACTTTTCAGAAAACATGAAAATTGCATCATTCTAGAGTGGAAATTAAATATTCATTACCAAATTTTTCTCTGAGCATGCTGCCATTACACCACACAAGACATTGTAAGCAATTGAAATCTGCAAAATACGAATCAGCACAAATACAGTGGATCCCGCTTAAGAAGTTTTTGTCGGGACGAAGCGTAGAAAACTTCTTAAACGGGAAGTGTCTGATTGGGTTTTGTAAGACTTTAGCGATTAAAAATGTTGCATAGATTAAATCCAGAAATTCCATTTTAGTTAATTTTAAAGTAACATAAAAAATTTCACAACTTACCCATTTAAACTTGAATATGAGGATTGAAAGCTACATTTATTATGCTACAGGATTACAAAAATACTTATCTAAAACCGTTTGTTTTTCCGCTAGATTCGCAAAGTACGTATCCATTTCCCTCAAATTTCTCATTATGTCCTCTGGAACATGTTCCTGGCTTTCAATAAAGTGGCAAAAAGTTTCTAATGCTTTACCAGCTTCAGCTGAAGTTGGCCTGCACTCATCTTCTTGCTCTTCTGGTTCATCATCCTCTTGCGTTTCGATGTCTCAAATACCGTCTATATTTTGCATTTTTCAAAAGTGGGAACATCTTTGTCAACGTTTACAAACTCTTCAAAGGAAGATTTGGAAGTGGTTTTTTTGCAATCTTTCCAAAGCTTCATTTTTGTCATGACTGTTTTCTTCATCATAAAAACTAAGCTCATCAGCGTTGAAACCAGCTTTCCTGAAGCAATTTGTGATCGTTGAAGATAATACCTTTTCCAACAAAGAAACAATAAAATGCATTGCATCTAATAAATTCAATTTCAGTGTACATCTGGTGCAACTTGAGTCTGATTCAAGCTTCTGCAGTAGCCAATAAACTAAACATTTCCTGTAGAATTGTTTCATGGTTTTAATTATTCCTTGGTCCATTGGTTGTAACATTGAAGTCGAGTTAGGTGGCAGGAAAACTACTTTTACGTTTTCCAGGTGATCCATATTCTTTGGATGGACTGTGCAATTATCCAAAAATAACAAAACTTTTCTATTTTCTTTAGCCATTTTCTTCTGAAAATCCATTAAAAAGTCTTCAAAAATCTGAACTGTCATCCATGTGTTTTTGCTATTTTTGCAATTGCATGGAAACGTTTTCACATTTTTGAAGCACCTCTGATTCTTCGATTTTCCAATGACCAATAAAGGCAACTTTTCTGTTCCATCCACATTAGCTCCTACCAGAACTGTCAATCTTTCTTTATTTACTTTGACTCCGTGGCTGCTATCTCCTGTGAAAGAGTAGGTCTTGTCAGGAATAAGGTTGTAAAACAAAGCGCACTCGTCAGCGTTGAAAACATCTTTTGCTTCGTATGCTGATAACAGTTCTGGTAAAACATTAGATTTCCAGTCATCCACTTCTTCGACGTTAGCACTTTTTTATTCTTCACAAGCAGTTTTATAAGTCAATCCTGCTCTTTTCGTAAAACGGTCGATCTGTCCATTGGAAGGATTAAATTCAACAGTTAATTTTTTGGAAATCTCTTCTGCTTTCTCGCGAAGAATTGTCCCGTTGATCGGAATGCCAGCTTTTCTTTCTTGTTTAAACCACACAAGAAGTTTTTCTTCAACATCTTCATATTTACCCTTCTTAATCTTTTTTATTTTTAATGAATGGGAAGCATTTGTAAGCACAGTGTCCCATTTTGCCACTATACTGTTGAGGGTTGTAACGGGTAAATTTAGTTCTTTTGCTATCTGCACCCTAGAAATGCGGGTTTTCATCAATTTTCGTAATGTTTCGTTTCTCAACCACAGAAAAATATTTTCTTTTGATGCCTTTAGATGCCATATTTCTAGCTACGCATTTCAACAATAAAACTAAACGTTTAACTCCACGTATGCAAGGTGCAACATCTGAGTCTAACTCTTACAGAATGACTAACTTTCAGCAAGTGTTTCCTTTCCCGGCAGCCTTTCCCCAGCCCCAAAGATAAGGCGATTGTGATACACAAAGGGCAGACGTAGAAGTGGTGGGAGTAAACATGACCCCCTGCGTTGACCGTGGGAAGCCAGCAGGGGCTTCGCTTACTACATGTACTGGGAGAACAAAGAAACGTTTCCTTCCAACTTCTTTGACATGTACTTATCTGCTGGACGAGTTCCAAAATTGTATGTTTTTACTTAGAAACTTGTGGCACTTACAACTTCTTAAGCGGGAAAACTTGAAACATCGTTGCTTCTGAAGTGGGAAAAATTAACATTAGCACTATGGAAAAAAAATCGGGTCTCTAAAAATGAAACTTCTTAAGTGGCCACTGTATTCAGATTGGGCTACTCAAGATCAGTGAGGCAAGACTTAAATCCACATCAGACATCAGAAGATTTCAGATGTAAACATTGGGGAAAACCATTTCTTTGACTTTTCATTGTTGCATTCCTAATGTAATAAAGGTAAGAGCTGGTCAGTTTGTATGAAGACCAATAATAATTAATGTGCTTTGAAAACCTTGCAAATTTTGCCAAAGTAAATGTAACTTGAAAGACTTTATTTGTTCTACAAAAAAAAAAAAAAAAGCTGTCAACTTGTAAGGGTTTGTAGAAAACTAAAGTAAATGTAATATAAAACTTACAGCATCTTTATGTACAATTTGATGGCAGAATGTGATTTCATATTGTACAAAACGATGAAGAAATGCAACCACGAAGCTGATTTGTAATTTATAAAAACCTTGGAAAATTTTTGTAGTTAGGGTGTACAAAATTTCTGAACAATTAGTGGCATGCCATTGGAGTTAGTCTTAAGTTTAAAGGATCAAAAGTATTTTGTGTACCACTGTAAATTCAACAGTAAATTCAATTCCTGTACATCTGTAAAAAGCATGAAAAGGATTTTACAGATACCTTTAAATGTTTAAAAATAAAATAAAATCAAGAACTTTACATTAAAGGGGGCCAAATTTTTTTTCCATGCAGGGGAATATGAAGTAAAAAAAATCATCTGGTTGAGTGTAGGGAGAAATAGAAGAGATAGTAAACATTTCAGCTACATGCCTTGGCTAGACAAAAATGGATGATCACTGTTTTTGCAAAACATGACCTTTTCAAGTATTCATCTGTTAGTCTTTTTGTCAATCAGCAATCTCCATATGTTTTTTTATGGGCTTAAATGGCAGTACATGGTGATCCCATTATAAAGGGCTGGAGTATCCTTTATAAAAGGCTGGGTTGGTCATATGGGAAGCCTTGGCCTCACAACAGGTTTGTTAAACTGAGGTTTGCTCTCAGAGCTTTTTTAGCAAAGTTACAAAGAAATGAAAGTCTCCATTCCAGAAAATAATGAAAAGATAACTTTCTGGGTACATATGGATGGATAGATCTATAGAAGGAAAGTAAACTTCAGATCTTTTTAAAATTTGAATAAAAACATTTCAGATCAACTCATTGAGCTTATTTGTGTTGCTATACTTAGCTATGATCAGGAGAATGCAATTTTCAGCATGTATGGTGAAGTTTTGACAGAGGAAGGATCAGATGAATCCAAGAATGAATGCTTGTAGTTTAGAGTCTTCTTCAATAAGAAAGTTACAAAAGAATATAAGATTTATAGGCATTTGCATCAGAAATCCTTGTTGGAGTGTCTGTTAGTTGAAATAAATTGAAGTATTGTGAAACATTGTGGCAGATCAGACTGTTGTTTGTGGTGCATTACCTTCCATCTCTTTTGTTTGTTTTGGGATTTAACAACCACCCTAAGCAACTCTGGGGAGGGGGGGGCTTATAAGCAGTCACCTATTTTTAATTTAGGCTTTTCTAGGGAAGTGAGAGAGTTAGTGCCATATGACATGACCCATTTGTTTACTCATCTTTGATTTAAAAGCAGGACCAGCTCAGATAACTGGTCAGAAACCACTGCCTCTGACTGCTTGGCTACAGGGTAGTCTTTCATTTTTGTTTTATTTTTAAATACCATTTTGCATAACATTAAACAGGGATCGCATTCCTCCTAAAATTCCTAAAATTCCTAATATTTTGTGACCCTCCTTAAATTCCTAAAATTAGACCTAAAATTTGCTATTCATCCTAAAATTTTCGTAAGCTTATTTTTATTAAAAACACAACCGTTATTAACGCCAATAAATTTACCATTACGGTAAGGTAAAAAGACCTGTTTTTGTAGAAACACAGCCTATATGCTGTGCTGCTGAAGGGAGGGAAAAATGACGCCATCGAGATGCACTTGCTTCGGGGCGGGCGTTCCATTTTTTGCCTTCCAACAGTTTTCGAGAGTAACAAGAGATCTAAGGGAAAAGGGGAGGGGTCATTTTCACCCCTGGTTTGCGCTTTGCAGACGAACTCCGTGGCACGCAGAAGATCGTACTTTATTTTTGTACATGCCTTGTGGAACCTCCTCTTTCTGCTGATGTTTTGTTATTGTAAACCGCAGGTGGGTGGAAGCAAAAAGGAAACATGTGGTCTCCTTCCGTAACCTCCGGTAATGACGATGGGATGGTAGCTGAGTATTATCTTGGCAGGCAGTAGAGCACGTGATCATTGACCTTCGATCATGCGTCGGCGACAGCGACCTTCGATGCGCAATATATCTCGGCTCCGACTCGCTTTGACTGAACTTGCGTGAGATGCGTATGATAGTTTCTGGTTTTACATCTTTTATGGTGTTCTCTGTGCTGTGTGCAGGTTCAGTTCTCTAGTGGTGACCTGCTTTTTTTTTTTTTTTTCCATATCTTCTGACATCCTCGCAGCCAAATTTCGGGAAGTTGTCTGGTTTTGCAATATTGGAACGTGTTTTTGTACTTCCCTTTCATTTTCTGGTTAGTAATACAAGTGTTTAAGATGCCTAAATCCAAAACGAAATTTCAAGATGCGTGGCTCGCCAAAGAATTGGACGGAGTGAAGTTAAAAGAATGGTGTTCTGCAACTGAAACAATATTTTCTGCTAAGTGTATATTGTGTTCAGAAATTTTCAACATTTCTAATAGTGGCTTTTCACAAGTAAAAGCGCATCATAAAGGAAAAAACATTTGCAGAAATTTCAAAGTAAATTTCAAAATAAGTCCATCCTGAAAGCCTTTGGAGGACGGGATCTTCAGCCCAAAACAAATATTAGTGAAGTACTGAGTCATGATTTACAGTTGGCTAAAGCCGAAGCATTATGGGCCATGAAAGTTGCTAAGGACAATATGTCTTTTGTTTCATGCACTGAAACAGTTGAACTTTTCAAAGAAATGTTTCCTGATTCTGCTATTGCAGCCAAAATGCAACTTAAAGAAAAAAAGTTGCTTATGTGATATCACATGGATTGTCAAAATATTTTGAAGAGGATTTGAAAAAGACATTGCATCTAGTAGCCCAGGGAAGGTTACTATAGCATTTGATGAAACTACAAATACACAAGTGAAACAGCAGTTGGATGTGTATCTCAGGTACTGGTCTTCAGAAATAAATTCAGTTTCTTGCCGATACCTAACAAGCGTTTTTCTGGGTCATGCAACAGCAGATATTTTGCTAAAAGAAATTCTTGATGTGTTATCATCCTTCAATATTTCGTTGAACAGAATTATTTGTGTATCCATGGACAGCCCAAATGTAAATAAGTGCTTTTTACGCAAATTCAATGAAGTTGTAAAACAAGAAACAGGCCAGAAATCTTTGGAACTAGGTTTTTGCAACCTGCATGTTGTTAGTAATGCATTTAAAATTTTTTTGACAAGCTTAAATATAGATTTTGACGAATTTGCTACTGATATGCATTACTTTTTGAAGAGTAGTGCTGCAAGACGAGAGGATTATAAATCTGTCGAGGATATAACATTGGTCACTGCCAAATTTCTTTTGCGTCATGTCAGCAACAGATGGTTAACCGTTGGTTCTGTAGCCCAGAGGCTCTTGGATCAATGGCTAAATATTACAGAATATTTTTTAAACTTCTTGCCATCTCAAAAAATATTTGAAAAACAACTGCGCAATTCGGCAAGGTATAAAAGAATTCACTGTTTCCTGAAAAATGAGCTTACTCCTTGCTATTTAGCATTAATTTCATTTTCACACCAAAATTTTGAAAAGTTTTCATTATGTTATCAGAGTGAAGAACCAAAAATACACCAGTTATATTCTGATTTAAATACTTTAATGAGGAATGTTATGGCTCAGTTTATCCAAGATGATGTTATAGCAGGGAAATTTGGAGAAGACCTAAAGAATGTAGATTTTGAAAACAAAAATTCATGGAAAAAACTAGGGGAGTTAGAAGTTGGTATGAAGACAAAAAATCTCCTCAGGAATGTTCAGGAGACCAGGCAGAAATTATTTCTCTTAGATGTAAGATCATCACTAATTGCAACCACAAAATATTTAAAGTCAAATTTGCCATTCTGCAATCAAAAGCTAAGAGACATAGAAGTTTTAAAGGTAAAAGAACCAAAGAAAGAGTCAACTCAACTTTCAGTCACTGAAGGACTTTCGGAAATAACCAGAATTTCAAGTGTTTTGCATCTTTCTGAGGAACAAATTGATAAAGTAAGAGAAGAGTGGAAACTTTTAAATTGCGATAAGCCAACTCTAGATGAACTAGTGAAATTTTCAGAGAAAGGGCATATTCCAGTGCGGATTGATCATTACTGGCGTAATATATTTAGTATTAAAGACTCTAGCAAAAAAAGAAAAATACTCAAATCTTGCTAAACTCATAAAGTCAATTTTAGTTTTACCTCATGGTAATGCTGATGCAGAAAGGGGATTTTCGGTTAACACTGCTCTGTTAAGGAAGGACAAGGCTAACTTAAAAGACTCAACTATAACATCATTAAGAATAGTTAAAGGGGCCATTAAACACTATGGATGTGTAAGTAAAGTTCCCATAACAAGAAATTTGTTAAATAGTGTTTGTGATTCACATAAATTTTATAAAGAGTATGTTGATAAGCTGAAGGAAGAAGAATCAAAAAAGGTAAAAGAAAGGAAGCAGAAAGAGAGGGAAAATAAGGAAAAGCAGCTAGAGAAAAAAGAAAAGCTGAGTTTGATGACAAAATAAAAGAAAATGATGCAGAAATAAATAGACTTAAAAACGATAAAGAAGCCTCCCTAGCAATAATTCAAGAGGGAACAGAAAGAATGAGAAAAGCTGTAGAAAAACAAAATACTGTTGAAATAGCAGTTGCCTCTAACTTGATCATACAAGGTTCAGCTGAAATAAAGAAAACTGAAAGTAAATTAGTTGTGGTAGAAGCAGAAAAAGATAGGCTAATCAGGAAAAGGTTAAAACAATAATATGAAAAAAGTAATTCAGTGAACAATTGTACATAGTTCTTGGTTTTCAATTACCTTTTAGGATATTATAATTTAATGTGAAACCTGAAAACTTTACTGTGAAAATCGTGAATTGCTTCTGGTTCAACAACATATTAATACAAATTTTGAAGATGACAATCCGATTTTTGGCGTAAATGTGACAAGGATGGTAAGTCAAATCGGATTGTCATCTTCAAAATTTGTATTATATGGCGTAATCCCGTATTTCTTTCAGCATATTAATGTTCAAAGTGAAACTTGAATGTGGTAAATATACTTGAATATGATAATAACACGTGAAAAGATAAGAACTGAACATTAGAAGTAAATCATACTTAAACTTTAGACATTAGACGTTATGCAAAAAATTTGGGTGTTAACTTCGACCATATATACTAATGGACTGCACATTGGCAATAGCTGCATCAAAGCCGCCATGGCTCAAACATTGGGCACGTCATCATCAGACTCCAAATTTCGTGTAAAAATGCTGTTATGATTACTAATTTACGCTGCAGAACTTCAGTGTTTTCGGTGTATTATGTGAATGCGCCTCATATATAATGAAAACTCTTCAGGTAAGTTTACTTATGAGCTATATACATGCATGATCGGGTTGTTTACATTTTGTGATTTATAATGTGATGAACATTTGCGAAGAATTTGGAACATGCATTCCATTTTTTTTTCTTAAGTTACTATATTTTTATATCAATAGCTGCAAGTTTCTGGTTAAGTAATTGAACTTTATCGACTTAGGTATTTAATTCGTTTCTTACCCATGAAAAATCATAGAACTTTCTTTACTATATCGGTCAGAGCAACCATAAGCACAGCAGGTGTAACCCATCTTTTTGACTGTTGTCATGTGATTTTATGTTGGAGCCAGAAATTTTGATGTCATGCGCAGTCTATCAGTATATATGGTTGAAGGGTGTGAAGCAAACTCTTTACAATGTATACAAAGTTGTTTTACTAGATGTATACAAATATACATCTAGTTTTTATTGAAATACACTCCTAAAATTTTCCTAAAATTTTTCTAAAAATTCCTAAAATTCCTACCTAAAATTTTCCAGAAGTATGCTATGATCCCTGCATTAAAGTACTACTTAACCAGTATAAACTCTACAGTCTACAGTACACTGATATAAAAATTGCAATGTAAAATTTGTTTCATTTTTAAACCAACCACAATTGGCTCAACGTTAATCATTTATTCTGTACTTAGCTCTTTTGGTAATAAAAAAGGCTCTGTGTCTTTTCCAGTATGATTAATTCGCTTATAGACATAGACACTGATTCTAACCACCCTATATTTTCAAAAGTCATTCCATCTCCAACATATCAGTTTTGTTTCAGTTAATGGAATATTGGACTTACCTGGTTATCCTCTGGGCATTGTCCTAATGCTAAACACAGCTAGGCATACAGCATACCCACATCCCAGCTGATGCTGACCCACCTCTTGACTTCCATAAAATTTGCATTTTGACATCGAGCATTATACTCTTTTGTGGCATCTCCAGTACTGTCACTTGCATGCTTTTTATTAACCGTAATGTGCCAAAACTGTTTAACACTAATGTCAAGAAGAGAAACCATAGTGAGAAAAGTAAACAGAATGGAGAACACAAGTTAAACTGATAAAAGTGCTAGTGCTCATTTTCTGAGTATGTATGATACCCACTCTGTTGGGCTATTGTACACTCTTAGACAAATAAAATGACTAAATTAACTTCATTTTTTACATACATATAAAGCAAAATTGTCACCACCTACTTGCACAACACTTGATCATTTTATTTGCTTTCTGAAGATGCAGAATATCAAAATCAAAGTTTGTTTCTCACTCAAGCTGAGAGAGAAAGTAGCTTTAGTGTAAAAATAGTCATGTGATTTATTTGTGAGAATGTAGCATCTTTTAGTAGTAAATGGTAACACTACTAGTGATCCGATTAATTCTGCGGAACACTGCACATGTAATGCATCACCTTTCTTCGTGCTTTATGCAGGGAAAGAGTGTAATTAAGTGAAAAGCAGCTGAGAAGGTGGAAACATTCAGGTGTGTGCATGTGATGATGACCAGGAAAGTTCCTGAAACATGAGATTTCCTAGATTTATTTATACTCTTGCTCCTCCAAATTTAAAATTTTACTTGAGTTCCAAATTACAGCAAAATTCTTTTAAGAATAACAATTTCATATTTATATGCTTTGAAGAGTTAAAAGATGAAACAGTGTTCTGAAAATTAGCATTTATCTGTCTGCTATATTATTCAATATTTTTGGTAAACATAATTACATGAGCAGTGCTATATAACAAATCAACATGTGCAGGCAGCACTGAATGCGGTCTGCAGCTGTTCACTACTGAGGAACAAATTTACTAGTGATAATTTTTAGTACTAGTAATACTGCTAGTAAGGGGAAAAATTTATTCAAGCCTGATTGAAAGCATCTTTTCTAACATAAATCTGCATGTAGTTTGCTATTTATTGTAAGCAGAGATCGTGCTAGGATTTTTCAAAAGAGTAAAAATACGCCACATTTTTTGAAGGGGTATTTTTCTTTCCAAAGGAGTAATTTTAGAGAATGAACACTTATCGCATCAAATTTTTAGCTAAATAATATTTAATATAAAAACTAATAATATCTATATATAAATATGTCAACATGAATTAGCATGTAATTGAATTTCTTTTATATAAAATAAGTAAATCGTAATTTATCAAAATCTTACCTACTTGTCTTGTTTTATCCATGAGGCTGCAAAAAATTTGGTTTTGCTTTTGAAAGACCGTACCAAAACTTTTTTTTGTGTGTGTTGCTTCACAGATTCAGATTCTACACACTCAAACTTCAAAAGAGTTATGTTGTGGAAGAAGGAAATCTACAGTTTATCTCAATTACAAAAGACAAAATAAACCTTCATTGGACATTGTGATGTGCAAGTTTGGTATACTGATAGACAATTGCTAAGGACAGATCATAAACGGCTATATAGCGCATAAAAAAGTAAGTGTGGTTGGATGCCAAGTGAAATAAAATAATGTCAGAATGCCAGGACATTACAAGAAAGACAATTTATTGTGCTCTGAAATCCAGAAGGCTTTGGGACATGTTCAAGGGACAAACAGGCCATTTTGTGCAGAATATGTAAACGTGAAAAATGCAATTACCGTCCACAGGCGTTCCGGCGTAAGGTGTCAATACGGGATATGGCCACCATGGATGGCGATGCAAGATTCCACACGTCGTGTCATGCTTTGCACAACATTATCAAGCAGCTGTTGGGGTAATTTATCCCATTCCTCTGTCAGTGCACAGATGAGGGTGTCCTTGTTTATTGGAGGACATTGGCGACCAGCAAGACTCCTCCCCAAAGCATCCCACACATTTTCAATGGGATTCAGATCTGGAGAACGTGCTGGCCATGTGAGGCGTTGAATATCCTCGCTCTCAAGACACTCCTGGACAGCGACTGTTCGATGACATGTTGCGTTGTCGTCCATGAAAATGAATCTATCACCGACAGCACCACGGAACATGCGAACATGAGGTAGCAGAACATAATTAATGTATCGTTGGCCAGTCATAGTCCCAGTTGGAAGCACATAGAGGGACGTACGGCCATTGATCATGATGCCAGCCCATACCATGACACTACATGTCGGATATCGGTCCCTTTCCTTTATGTTTGCTGGACAATATGCAGTACCACTATCACGCCAGATCAGTTGTCGTCGACAATCAGACGATAGGCTGTATCTACTCTCATCTGAGAAGAGGACAGCAGACCAGTCGTTATCAGTCCAATTGCGATGTTGATGGCACCATTGCAAACGGGCGGTACGGTGACGTCTGGACAATGGGATGCACACAACAGGACGGTGGGCGTATAGTCCTCCTTCATGCAATAAACTGATTTGCTACCTCACTAGCTGTGCTGCGCCGGTGTCTTTTTGTTGATAGCACTATGTACCGATCTTCTGCAGGTGTCGTACTGCGAACACGACCTCCCCCGTGACATTTGCTAAACTTTCCATTTGTTTTAAATGATTTCCAAAGCCTTGAAACAACACTGTGGCTGACGTCGAACTCCCTGGCAACATCTGTTATTTTTCGCCCTTCAATCTTGCCAATAATACGGCCACGTGTAAAATCATCTAGGTGATGTCGGGAAGACATACTGAAAATTGCAAGTTCGTCAATTGATTCTTTCCCTTTCAACTTTGCGTTTGAACAACGGTCAATACACATCAAATCATTTATATCTCTTATCAGCGCTATGACGTCACGAGCAAGTTCTGCAATCAAAAATTTGCATACGCATAACACGTCTTACTGTATCCCGCACTTATGCTAATTTCCACATTTTCCTGCCTTCCATTTTATGGTTGCTATCGTTGCTATTGTCATCCGTCCTTAGCAATTGTCCGGCAGTGTATTACAAAGGTCAACTAATTTATCATTTTTGTTCCTTCAGCTCTGAAAAAAATATCTCCTTGAATACTATGTATGAGATGTTTTACAGTTCACTTAATTAAGACTTGGTTGATTCAACCATTCTTCTGATATGAGGAATGTTCAGTTTCTCCCTTTGCAACTATTTATAGAGGAAAAATAGCATTTAACAATTCAGGACAGTGGAAACATCAGGAAAAAAAAAAAATAGGAAAAAATCTTCGCTCCGTCCGACTTCCGTTTTCGGAAATTTTTCCTCAGTTTTCATGCTGAAACAGTTATCAAACAAAATTATATTTTACAATAAAAATGAGCAGAGGAAATATGGCGAGGGAAAAACATTACAGATGAAATCTGCAGTTCGTCTAACTTCCGTTTTCGAAAGTTTTGAATGACTAAATTCCGTTTCAGCCGCCCCCCCCTCTTCCACCGCCACCTCGCACACACACCACCCACCAAAAAATTATCTTCAGTTTTGATGACAACAAAGTCAGAGTTACTCTTCGAATCTGCGAAAGAAACTCGTTCCTAAAGTTTACAAGGAAATTTTTGCTCCGTTAAACTTCCGTTATCGGAAACTATTGTCTACACTTTCAAGCTGAAATGCAAACATTTATGCAATAAATTGATATTTAATAACTATACTGGACAGAGGAAACTTCGCGAGAAAAAGAAATTACAATCGCGGGAAAAAAATTCACTCCGTTTAGCTTTCGTTTTCGGAAGTTCTGAAAAACGGAATACCGCTCCCCAGGCGAAAAATGACCCTCCCCCACTAATCCTCCGAAAATAAAACATCTTCAGTTGTTTGTTTTTTCATCGCTCTCGAGTATAACCGAAATGTGGAATTCCGCGAATCCGAAGAGCAATCTCATGCCTGATTCGTAACAGTCTGCGATATGCAAAATGAACTGCTCATACGGCTATGCATGGAAGCCGATTCACGGGTCTATAAACTGATTATGTTCATGCAATTTTTGGAACTCTGAACGGTCTGTTTCTAAATCACGTAGTTTTACAAAGAATACGTTTTTAACACGCGAATTTTGCGAGTGATCCAAAAACGGACCCAATTTCATATATATATATTTTCTTAAAATTTCAAAAGTTGGGAGACTCCCGCTTAACAGCTTTGTTTCGGCAGGAATCCCGCTCTGAAATAGCAATTAAACGAACTTCAAAACATGTCGCTTTTCACTTCCTCCAAGCCAAGGCTTAACTGCATTACTGCACCACACTACACCAATACACTAGCGCCTCAATCCCGACACCACTGAAACCTCCTTCCGTGTAATTCGCATGCTCATCGGTTGAGCAGCTCCGTGGCCCTACTCGATCGAGCGAGCAGTAACTTTTCGCTTCGGGCCGTGGCTCGGCAATGGGAACCAAATCACGATTTTTTCATAAACTGTGACATCAAAGTTAACACATAATTTCTTGATAAAAAAAAATGGTCATTTTTATGCCAAGTCGTGGTGTAATTACCGATTATAAAAGGAAATTTCATATGGAAAAACAATGCGTAAAAATACGCATTTCTAAATTTTAAAGTGTATTCGGCGTTTTTAAGGCGTGAAATACGCATGTAGAGGCGTTATTGCGATCTCTGATTGTAAGTAATGTCATAAAGTAAATACAAGTGAAGTAAAAAAAAAAAAAATTCTCTTGTTTCAAGTAATGATTAGCAGATAGACAGAATTTACCACATCCCAAATGATATCCTGGTAATTAAAAGAACTTTTACTCACAATTTAAATGAAGTAAAATGGAACTAGAATTTATTAAGGAAAACAATTTGGATATTTGACCAAAATAATTGACAGAGTTCAGGGCTTTAAAATTCAAACTTGAAATGGGAGTCTCCCCCACCTGTGTTTGCAAATGGAGGGGATTGAAGATTTTGGGTGGGGAGTTTTGAATATGTGACTTAAAAATATTAAGACTGGGAAAACAGGAGTAATTTTTCAAACAATATAAGCTGTACTTGATTTTTAAAATAAACATGTGAATTAGATCAAAAAAATTACTGCGTTCAATTTAATACAAAATACCATGATTCGTTTTACAAAAACAGAGTTGTTTGTTTTGCAGTACATTGGTATCATAAAATTGCACCTGAATTATTTGTGCCTGTCTTTCATTCCTTGCCATAGTTAGCAAGCTTTGATCAGCTGGGGTTTCTTTTTTTTTTTTTTTTTTTTTTTCTCTGAGGGTTTATCTGGCCCAATTTCAGAAATATGCATTAAGATTTTTGTTGCTCATGAATCTCTGAATTTTGACTTAATTCTGTTTTGTGTGCTAAAGCCACATTCACACACTACATTTGTTTAACACAACACAAAGACATATTTGCAAAATAACCTTTGACACAATGGAAATGTGTGCTGATGGTTGCTCAAAACTTGCAAAACTTTGGAAATTGGCACATATACTCTTCATTCTTTACAGCTGTCTGTTTGAATATTGAATATTCCATAACTGCATCTTCATTAATTTTCGACCCCCCCCTCCCTCCCCAAAAAAACCTGGTCTGCAAGGTTTTGAAAGACTGTACTGAAACTTGTGTGTTGGGCTGTATTGATTCAGGTTCTCCACGCTCAAACTTCAAAAAGAGTTCCGTTGTGGGGGAAGCAAGGAAATTGCAGTCCATCTCGGTCACAAAAGATGAAATAAACCTTCACTTGACATTGTGATGTGCAAGTTGCAACATTACAAGAGTCAACTAGTTTATTATTTTAAAACATGTCTCTCTTCAGCTCTGAAAAAAATAACTTTCCTTGAATACTATGAGATGTTTGCAGTTCTAACACTCAAGACTTGGTTGATTCAGCCATTCTTCTGATATGAGGAATGCCCAGTTTTTTTACTTTGCAACTATTTATGAGGGTAAAATAACATTTAACAATAATACTGGACAGTGGGATCATCGCAAAAAAAAATTTTGATTATGGATTAAATCTGCAGTTCATCTAACTTCCATTTTGAAAGACGAAATTCCGTCCCAAGCTGACGACCCCCCCCCCCCCCCAATTATCTTCAGTTTTGCATTATTCTCGAGAATGACTCAAATGATGACAACAAAGGCAGAGTTCCTTGAATCCGCGGAAGGAACTCTTGCCAAAAATTTACAAGAGCATTTTTGCTGTGTTGAACTTTTGTTATCAGAAATTGTTGTCTACACTTTCAAGCTGAAATACAAACATTTATGCAATAATTGATTTAGAAACGATGCTGGACAGAGGAAACTTTGTGAGAAAAAGAAATTACGAATGCATGAAACATTTTCACTCTTAACTTTCGTTCTTGAAAATTCTGAAAAACTGAATACCTTTCCCAGACGGAATATGTCTCTCCCCCCCCCCCCCGGTTCACACCCACTAATACTCCAAAAATAAAACATTGCTTTCGGTTTTGCATTAATCTCTAAATATAACCATGATGGTGAAAAAGCGGGATTCCCTGAATCCAAGGAAGAATCTCGTGTCTGATTCGTGACTGTCCGCATTGTGCAAAATGGACTTCTCTTGCGACTACATTTGGAAGCCAATTCATGTGACCATAAACTGATTATATTCCTGATATCAACGATGCACTTGATTGCAAATTTTTGGAACTCTGAAAGGTCCGCTTCTAATGCATACAATTTTTAGTTCAAAAATGGACCCAAGATCTTATATTTTTATATATTTTTTCTTAAAATTTCATAAAGCAGGAGACTCCCTCCTAGCAACTTTATTTCAGCAGTAGTTAAAATTTTTCAGCAAGAATCCCTCCATCCATCCCTGAATTTTTAAGCCCTGGAGTAATCTCTGAATAAAAATGTAGAACTGAGAAATAGAACTAACCTCCAGAAGAAGTGTATCCTGTATAAAAGTACTAGAACATTTTTAAGAATCGTTAAGTATAGGAGCAAACTGTAACAACCCCATAGAATTTGTTAATTAAGAAGAAATATTGGGTTGGTGCGAATGAAATGTCTGGCAAAGTACCAGCACATGTGGATGACAAGAACAGAAAAGTAGGATAACTTACCTAGGCAAAATAATTTCCCTGGGCATCTACACATAGTTGCCATCTGTCCGGCAATGCCATGATCCTGGTCTTGTGGCTGGGACCCGAATAAGTTGTCAACTGCATGTTGAACCTCGTCTGTCATGAACTGTTTCCCGGACAGGAAGGGATTCTGTGGACGAAACAGATGATAGTCTGTCAGAGAAAAGTTCGGGTAATAGGCAGAATGAGGCAGAGCTTCATAGCCCAAGGCACTTAGGGTCAGCATTGTTTTTGTGCAACATGAGGGTGGGCATTGTCTGGAGCAGAACACCATGTCTGTTGACCAAAGTCGGTTGTTTCTGCATAAATTTCTGGTGCATCTGGTGTAATTCAGCACAATAACATTCTGAAGTGATGGTTTGGTCTCTTGCCAAGAAACTCCGATGAATTATCCTGGCTGTGGACCACCAGACAAGGAGCATCATCTTCTTGGTGTGTAGGGGCGGCTTAGGATGCCGTCCAGCAGGCTGTGCCTTGCTTAACCATTGTGCAGATAGTTTCCGATTATCATAAAGGACCCACTTCTCGTTGCAGGTGACTATTCGATGCAATAGAGGTTCCTGTTTATTCCTGGCAAGCAACGACATGCAGACTTCCAAACGCCTAATCTTTTTAGCAGTTGTCAGCTCATGCGGCAGCCACATGTCCAGCTTTTTTACCTTACCCAGCGCAGCCAGACACCGAATAACTGTCTTGTGGTGGACACCTACCTCTGCCGTTATCTCACGACACATTTTTCGGTGTTCCGCTTCAGCCACATGTAACAGAACATTGTCAGAAACGGCAACAGGTCGGTGACCACGTGCTTCGCTTTGCAGGTCCGTATCTCCGCTTCGAAACTTCACAAACCATGGCCGAATGGTTCGTTCATTGGCTGCATTCTCCCCAAACGCTTTAGCGTTTCGAGTGGCAATTCCGGCAGAGTGGCTCAGTTTAAATTCATACAGGAAGATGACTCTCAAATCCGACTTCTGCACATTTCCTTTGCAAGCCACATTACGTCCAAACAAACCATGCCTGAACCACACGTTCAGGCACAAACCATGCCTTTACACACGTGCTAGGTATTTATAGTAACTCTGACGTAATACCCACAAAACCTGTGAGTGGTTCCATTCCGCTGTGGTGGGAGCCTGTCTCCACAGCTCGTTCGCGCCAGACATTTCATTCACACCAACCCAATACTTGAAAAAGCTGAAAGTATACTCTGCAAGTTACTAGAAAAGTAAATTCCTCTATTCCTACTTTTTATGCGTAAGCAGTGCAAAAAATAGATTGACTTAATCAACATATTCTTGATTGGAATAATAAAAAGCCAAAAATATCCTTCATCTCACATTGCACTGAAAATAAAGTTCAACTGATTTTTAAAGATATAGAAATTCTAAACCAGTAAGGAGAAAGAGAACTTAGGGTCATAGAAAAAATATTTATCGAGAAAACTAAAAGTCAAAACTGCACACAAGAAAAGTAAAAGCTGGTAGATAGCACACTATAGAAGACCATTAGATATAGAAAAGCTAATAAAAAAAGGTAACTGTAGAATCTGAGTGATGCATTATATTACTTTAAAAAAATTTGTTGACTTGGAACTCTACATTAATTACCTGAAGAAAGGCTCCACAAAAGAGCTGAAAATATACATCAGTTACACAGGATTTACAGGGCATCTGAAATCCCGGAAAAGCCCAAGAATTTAATTTCCTTTTTTTCCAGACCTTGAAAGTCCTTGATTTTTTTCATGTTTTTGCAAAAGGTCCTGAAATTTTTTCTTGCAAAGGGAGAGGGAGGAAGAATCGAAATGTTCGAATTGGTTGCGTCACTTTGTTCTAGCTCCATGTGGCATCTGCTTTCGATGACATCACTTCCTTCCATGGAGTGTGGAGATGTGATGCCATCTCTTTCATCTATGTCACGCTGCAGTGCAAGATGTTTGACTGCCATATTTCCAGTGATCTTGATTCGTAGTATAACAGTTTTGTGCAGTTGGAGTTGCAATGTGTGGAAACCTTTCCGCCAATTCAAGATGGCCCTTCCATCTAGCACACACTTTCCTCACTGAAAGAGATTGATATCTAACTTTCCTGCCACCAGTGTGTGTGTTTGTGTGCGAAAATAGATGACTACAGAATAGGAAGTCTTCAGTACCATGGCGAAGTAGTTTTGCATTATCAGTATGCTAAGTTCCAGATTGCTTCATGTAAGTTTGGTACAGAGCAATTTTTTAGATGGGGAAATCTTGCCACTTCACCAAAGATGCAGCACACACTGAAGAACACTCTGTAATAGTGAAACCCATTAGATTTCATGATAATTCAAAATGCATAGTGAATTTCACCCTTGGTTTTCAAAATCTAAAACAAAAGTCCTATGATTCTAGCAAAAATTTAAGCTCCTGAATTTTTAAAAAGAACTGGAAAAGTCCTGGAATTTATTTAAATTGTAAACTTGTACGAATCCCAGTTACAAAATCTAAGATGAATTTAAATGGATTTTTTAAAAGTGTCAAATTATTTTAATGTTTTTTAGCTCTTTTAAAAAGGTTTTCATCTACTTATAATTAACAGGATGATGCAAAAAAAAAAAAAAAAAAAACCTGCACTCACTTATTGGAAGTGATTTTCAACATTGGGAACATTAATAAATGACATCAAATCAGCATTTGGAAAATTTTGAATATTCAATATGCATTGTTTGTTCTCAGCCCACCAAAGAACAGGTAGTGAACTGTTGGTGGAATGAGGTTTTCCCAAGATCAAAAGTTTGCTTGACGCATATGCTGTAGAGTAGTGGCACTTGCCCCAGTTTTTTTTTTTTTTTGCTACATTCTTTGGCTTTATTTTTGCATCATTTGGAGGACAGTTTTTGTTCCTCTTTGTGCAGTTCTTTGTAACAGCAAGTGAGCTTCACTTAAGTTGTCTGGAAGTAATTATTCCTGTTAGTGAATTATTTAGTTTAATCTTAATCAGTGTTTACGTTCATAAAAAATGTTATTTTCATCATACAATTCGCAAACAAGCTTCAGGATGTTATTTGATCTGTATCAAGCTTTAAGAGTTAAGATTTGGAGTAGAAAATCAACTGTCACTAAATTATAACCATTGTCTCTGGCAAAGGGGAAAACCAGTTTTGGAAGGTTAAACACAACATCTAGGTATTTTTCTGGGATACAAATTCAGCCCCTACTGTTTAAGAAGTTATTCCAGTGCCTCCCAACTGCTGTGTGACTACAGAAAACTTGTTCAACTTATAATTATTATGTGTAAACTGCAGTCCACATAAAGCAGGAATATGTGAAATTGGTATGCTATGAGATATCTGTGGCTAATTTATTGAAATATGCTGTTTTTGTAAATAGGTTATCCTCTGTTTTTACACATTTTGTACAAATTTCTGGCATACATTGTTACATAATATAGGACAAGTATGCATAGAATATCTTACATTGTTTGTAGAAGTAGTTATATTATTATGTAGTATCCTAGAATGTTTTTTGGAAGTCCAAATTTCATCTTTATAAATTAATAAAGGGGAACTGTTCAAAGAAACAAAAGTTCAAAACTATATACTAGTAATCCAATTTATTGGCATAAAAATATAATTATACATTTCCAAGCTTTCAAGAATCAACCAGATGGCTTTTTCAAGGAAGGTAGACCCAGAAAACTGCAATCTACAAATCCAAGGCGCCTAGTTGCTATGGTGCCTGAAATTTTCACCTGGCACCTGAGTTTTCAAACTCTGTTCCAAAAACTGTTTTTCTGAAAATTTGTGTTGTGAAGCTTCCATCTCTTTAATAAAGCAACAAATACATTACACAGGTGTGTTTTTTTTTCTTCACCTTTTTTGTCTGTACGCAGTCTGCAGCTGTCTCTTCAGTTTTACTTGAAACTTTTATCTCTTCCAGACCATCCTTTGTATGACGCAGTTTTTATCCCCAGCATGCATGTTTATTTGAGAACCGGCCCTCGTGCATTCCAACCTTTGGTCTTCGTATGGCGGACGTAGCTCGTGATGCAGGGCTCTACTTGTCGCTTGTTAGGACCCGCCATGGCTTCCTTTTGAGGTCATCACTGATCTCAGCTTTACTTCTTTTGATAAGTCCTCAACCCTTGCGTCTGTGTACCAGCAGCTCTTCACTGAACACCGCTCCCTCAATTCTGAGTATGTTCCAGTTTTCACTGACGGATCTAAGATGAGTGGTGGTGTCGGATCCGCCGCAGTCTGTGTTGTTCACGTTTCTGTAGTGCAGATACCAGCTGAGGCTGCAGTGTTTTCGGCGAAGATGAATGCTTTCTACTTGCCCTTCATGTTCAGTTGAGTTCTCATCATCGCGCTACGGTCTATACAGATTCCTTAAGTGTCTTCCAGTCTTTGTCATCTGTGGATTGCCGTGACCATCCTTTTCTCATGGATGTGAGAAGGCTGCTTTGTTGTTTGCTCGAGGCCGGTTTCCAGGTTCACTTTTGCTGGATTCCTGGGCATGTTGGAATCTCGGGTAACTAGTCTGCCGATGTGGCTGCTAAATCTACTTCCTCTTTGGTCATCACGCCCCTGCCACTGTCTCACCAGGATTTCAGTTTTCTCATCCGTGATTATATCAAGCAAACGTGGCAGGGTCAGTGCGACCAACAGGTTGACAATAAACTGCATTATATCAAACATGTTCTTGGTGTCTGGAATTCCTCATGTCGCCGAAACCGTAGGGAGGAAGTTGTACTCGCACGTCTTTGCATTGGGCATTGTCTTTTCACTCATCGCTATTTGCTGTGTGGTGACGCTGCCCCAATGTGTGGGATGTGTTCATATTTTATGTTCATGTCATTATTTTGTTCGTGATCATGTTAGTCATTTCCTCTTACCCACTTTACCAGACTACTATGAAATGCTGGGTCACCTTTTAAATGATCATTGTGATGTGTCTTGTATGTTGTCTTTTCTTCATTCTATGGGTGTTTTTCATTTTGTGTAGTTTCTGTTTCATCGGCCATTTACACCTTTCATATTGATTTGTTTTTATCCCATCATAACTTGTTGCCTTTTATATTGTTTTTGTTATGCTACATATGATTCCTTGTCCCGGTGTTGTTTTTTAATTTGTTGTTTTATTGGCCTTTTACACCACATGTTCTGTTTTATGTCGCTTCCTATTAATTTTGTTTTATTAAATTCTGATACCATTGGACTTGGCGCTCTTTGGCCCTTTGAGGCCCTTGCGCCATAAAACACCAACTAACTAACCAACCAACCACCTTTTTTGTACATACATATCACTAAGGTGTTCTCTGAGGTTCAGAGGTTAGCTCCACAAAGAAATACAAACTACCAGATAAATTTTTAACTGATTACTTACTTACCATTGCAGTTTCAAACTTCTCCATTTACAGCGATCTTGACACAATTCAGGCTTCAGTTCACTGACATCCATCACACGATGTACACAAGACCTTCTATACTTCATACTCATAATCTTTTTCTCGTGCAGACACTCCTGAATCTGATCCTCCCATGATTTCCTTGGCCTTGTTCTGCCTCTCCTTCTGCCATTTGGGCTAAAAAAATTTCTTGGTAAGCATCTCATCACTCATTCTCTCAACATGTCCAAACCATCTTAAGAATATTAGTCTCCACCTTGCTAACAACATTTTGCTTCACATTACACAACTGCAACACATCTTCATTCCTCACACAATCAGAACGTGTCTTGCCCCCCCCCCTGTAAGTAACTCATTTCTCCAGCACACAAACAACTTTTATGTTTCTTCTGTAGTATCCAGGTTTCACTGCCATACATTAGAGTAGGAACAATTGCACTTTCACACACAGCCATGCAGGGCTGCCCCTGTGGTGCAGTGGTCTAAGCGATGGTCTCTGATCATTCATTCGAAAGGGTTCCAGGTTCGAATCCTGGCGAGGCATGGATGTTGTGTTTGTCCTACGACACTGGCTCTCTCTTTTCCCTGGAACCAGTTACCCTAAATTAGGGGCGGGTGACTGCTTATAGCCCAGTGAGTTGCTCACTGTGGTCGGTAAACCTCCAAAAAAAAAAAAAAAAAAAACACACAGCCATGAGGGACTCTCTTGAGAACCCATCATTCCTGTGAAAATCTCCCAAAGCAGCCATGACTTTCAATGAAGAATTCAATCGCCTACTAATTTCAGCATCTAGTTTGTTCTCTCTGTGAAACATGCTTCCGAATTACACAAACTCGCTCACCTGGTCAAGCACTGTGCCATTTAGACTTATATTACACCCAGTACTACCAGTTCCTCGCTCATAAACCATAACTTTGGGTTTTCACTTATTTATTATACTCAGTTTGAATTTCCTGCAAACTTCGTACATCTGGGACAACATAGTGTGCAACTCACTTTTGCTCTTTGCCAATGGGACAGTGTCCTCATCATACAGCAATCTGCACACACGGATTTCTTCAAGAAATAAACCAGTAACTATCTATTTTGGCATCCCACGTGCACACAGTAAAATCAGAATAGTGAAAATACCAATAGAATTGCACATTCTGCAAAAATACTGGCATTAGTGACTCAGGCTGAAGTTCTGTGCAACTCAACAAGGATACATGGGCGCACACATGCAGAATAATCATCAGAGATGGTCGTAGCTATGCCATTGATTTCGTGTGGAGTGCTTGTAAGTTGCATTTTTTCATTAGTGGTTTAATTGAATGGTAGTTATACACCAGAAGGCAAAGCTGAAATTTCTGAAATGAAAACCTATTTTGAAATGCAACTAATAATACAAGTCTAGAATATGTTTTCTAATTTCAGTTGTTGATTTTGCACTGAGTTATTGAACAATATCTAAGAAATAATACCCTAATAACTGTTGAGTCACAATTATGTATTTGTAGTTTGTTTATATCAATTACGGTTTTCTCCTCATATCTCCTGCAAAAATGTGCTGGCTTCTGGCAAAAAAAAAAAAAAAAATGAGCAGGTGCCTGAAAGTTGTGGGTTTCCTGATAATATATATATCTGAATAATAATTATATTATAATATTACACGAATAATATTTAGATTGCAGGTTTCTATTTTCCTTGAAAAAAATTATCTGGTTGATGTGCAAAAGCTTGGAAACTTGTATTTGTAGTGTTGTGCCAATAAATTGGATCACTAATATAGTTTTGCTCTTTTGCCAGTTTTTCTGATCTCTTAAGCAAATTTATTTCTTTGACATTTTTAATCAAATTTTTCTAATTGTTGCTTCTTTTTCTTTTGTAAAAAGGAATTAATCTGTTTTTCTGTTAAATGGCTGAAATTTTTTGGTGCAGATTTAGTTATGATATGTCATTTTAAGTCTTATTTCAAGTGCTTAAATCTTATTTTAAAGTGGCCTTTCTGTCGCCTCACAGTAAGGAGAGCTAAATTATAAACCCATTTTGAGAGCATCCAGTTATAGGAAGTTTATCCATTTCTGCATTTTCTGTAATTATCTTGTGTTTTTACCTATCACGTGAAAAGTCAAAAGGTGTAATTTTGTAACTCAGACTCTTAAAACAAAGTTCCTGTCTCCCATTTGTGATAATTTTGCTTCTGTTGAATTTATTACAGAGATTAATCAGTGGGCATCTGGAGGTGATAAGTCAAACACTCCCACCATTGGTATTGTCCTTTATGATTTTGTTGCTCAATATCCTCAAGATCTCAGTGTCCGTTCTGGCCAGAAGGTCATATTAGCTCCCAGACGTAAGTGCTTTTCTTTAAGTAGTTGGCTTTCCATTAGTATGTGCATTTGTGTGTGTGTGTGTGTGTTTTGAGAAATCTGATGTGTTGTGTTGGTTTGATTCTTTAATAAGTATTATGTATAAAGTAATATTGCATCACACTTTAAGCAGCCCACCATATAATTTGATGCTAATATTGTAAAATATGACAGCACAGAATAATAATGCACATACCTTTGGAGAACAAAAAGAAAACCCACTATGGTATACTGTTAAAAATGATCTGATAAAGAATATTTGTGCAGTTTCATATTGTGACTCTTGCTATTGCAATCTTATTAGTAGAACAACCCAAATGCATAAAATGAATGCATTTGACCCCGGAGACCCTGGGTTGCTATATTAAATAAGATGCTTATACAAACTATGCTGAGAAACTGCTTAAACCTGGGTATCCATTTTGCATGAAATGCACGAAATGCATAATTTTCCATCAATATGCATGATGAAATGCATAAATTTTCCATCAATTTGCATTTCATGCATTTTCCACTCCAAAATGCATAAGCTACATTTTCCCAAGCAATATCTAGCATTCAAATGTTTTTTTATTTGATAAAATTGAGTTTTTTTATTTGATAAAACGCGACGTGCGAGGTGGTGTCTCCGGAAGTAGTGGGGGGGGGGGCATAGCTGAGCAGCGTTTTAGGTTTCATTGGATTGGTTGTAGGAGTGTGAGCTGGGAATCTGTTGAGATGACGCAGTTCAGGTGCCGAAGTCCAAACTTCCCTGAGTTCTCTCCCTATCGCAGCTGCACCAGTCAGCAGTCTGAAGGCAGCGCATAAGCACATTTTTTTCTGGCGGGGTGTTAAAGTTTAGTTAAAGTTTACAAAGCTGCCAAAATGGGAAAAGAGAAAGTTACAGCGAGATCTCATCTTCTACAGTTTCCAAGAACTGAACTTGAATTGAAATAGAATAATCTGTGGTGCAAGTACTGTTTAGAAGTTGTTGATTTCACAAGAAAATCTGTCGTGTCTGCTCATGTCGCAAGTGGGAAACATTTGCGATGCAAAGGAGGACACACCCATCAAAAGACTTTGGAATAGACCGTTGACCGCCAAAATAGCAGTAAACAACAGTGGGAGAAAATGTTGTCGGCTTTCATTGTTGCCCAGATTCCATTGCACATGTTTCGGAACAAAATGTTTCTTCCACTGAAGAAACATTTTGTTCCGAAACACGTGTTTCTGTGCCATTACAGAAAAACATCTGTAATGGCCAGAATCTCCCTTCTGAGACCACACTCAAACGGATCCTCCCTCAAGTAAGCAACTCTGACCTCCAAGAAACGAGGCGCCTTTGCAAAGATTGCAGTGTTTGTGCAATAGTTGACAAAACGCAAGATTTTCTTACTCGGAAAATAATAAACGTGTTGCGAACTCCACTGGAGAGCCGCGCAAGGCCAACAGTGGTCGTTTCAAAAATCGTACACAAGTGCAATGCAGGTACTGTCGTAGGCATCACCCTCACTGCTTTGGATACTGTAGGCGTCAACAGAATAAATCTAATGTTGTATTCCACGGACAATGCCCCCTACATATGTGCTGCTGCAAATAGGTTGAAAGGCTTTTGCAGCAGACTTATGCACAGCATGTATTGGGCGCACATTCTGTACCTAGCCTGCAAAGAAACACAATCTTCGCACAAAATCCTTGATCACTACGTCACATGCGTCAAGTCTGCTTTGTCTAAGGCTCTAGCTGGATGGCAAGCCCTACAAGACTGTCTACATGCTTCCAGGAAAAACCCAATACTTTCACCCTCTCCAGTAATTACCCGTTGGGGGGTAATTACTGGAGAGCCACCAAGTGCCATTCCGAGAACGTTAAGGTAGAAGTGCAGTGGGTAGAAGCTCTTGACAATGACAGCTTGGCCATAGAAGAACTGAAGGAGCTGCTCTGCGACCTCACCTTGGTTGAGCAATTGCAGTGAGTTGCATTGGTTGCTGTCGATTTGGATGGTGTAATCAAGAAGCTGGAAACTCGTAGAGCCCATTTTTTCGGAGATTTGGTTGCTGCTAGCCTCGATCCGGAATCTCTTGCAACGCAGTGGCCTCCTGTGCTCCAAGCTGCAGGCCTACCTAGACGGCATGCACCCTAGTGCTCAGTTCTGGATAAAAGTACAGTCTTTTGATTCTCCCAAGTGTTGTCCAGAAGATGTGGGACTGTCTCTGCACCCGAAACTGCAACAATTTACGCTAGAAGATATGCCAGCCCAAGAGTTTTCACTCTGTGCTGCAACACTGGAGGAAGACAAGTCAATGAAGGTGGTTGATCCGGTATCCTTCTGGAGAAAGATGAGCCGGGACTTGTCCCATTGAGTGATGCAGCACTGAAGGCGCTTTCCGTCGTAGCAAGCACTGCTGACGTTGAAAGAAGCTTCTCCTACCACAAAAAAAATACTATCTGCGGATAAATCCGGATTTACTGAAGCGAACCTGGAGGCCCATGTTTGAGTGACATTTAGCGGAGCAGCTGAAGAGTTGAAATCAGAACTTTTATTGCTGCTCAGGATTCAGATTCTGAATAAATGGAGAGATAATCCTGTAATATTTTATTTTTAACACAGACAATTTGTTTAACTACTGTAGACATTAAAGCTTAGGCATTAATTAAAGGCATTTTCAAAATTTATTTTTTAAGTTTTACCTTTTTCTCACATAAACAAAAGACATAATAAAAGAAAAAAGTCTATCAAGTGCAGCAGGGGTTTTCTACTATATTTACATGTATTTAAATGCAAAATGCACGATTTGCATAATTTTTGGATTTAAAATGCATAATTTCTAGATTTTATTTGCACAAAGTGGGTTGCCTTACTCGTTAGTAATGTCTCCCCTAAACTTGTGTATAGCTGTATTGATTGACTCTCACAGATGGCAAATGTTTTAATGACACCATGAATTTAAATGGCTCATACTGGACACTTTTTAAAACTTATGCACACAGGATCTTTATGGTGATATCAAGAATATGATTGACTTATGTACATTTGATATGTATGATACAAGTACATCACTGCATTTATGTTATGGCTATTTCACTTAGGTCACTTGATGTCTACCATGTGAGTGATATTTTTAGGAGTGTAGCTAGTATGAGGCAGAGGGGTCATCTTCCTCTGGGTCCTGGAAATTCTGTGGCCCTATTCTATTGTATTGTGACAACCACCACATAATTATGTATTCACTGTGTAACATTCTTATATTTTTAACCTTGATTCGATGATTTTTAAAATATAGGTTGAGGTTAACTTATGTGTTTTAGGGACACCAATGCTATGAGATCAAAAATGCTAACATGTACCATTTTCCCCAGCACTTCACTTCAGTAGTAATAGATCTGTTGAAAGCTAACAGAGAAATGGTACAATTTTCCAGAATGATTTACCATTATGTCTTAAAAGAAAAATGTTTAATCAATACATTCTTCTAGGTCTTACTTGTGAATCAGATACAGGGTCTTTAACTGAAAGAGACATACAAAGGCTGCAGACAACTCAAAGAAGCATGGAGAGATGTATGCTTGGTGTAGCCAAGAAATATGGGTAAAAGAGCTCATGGATCAGAAATTTTTTTTTACTTTAAACTCGTCTTTTTGTTGTGCAGTCATTCCCAAACCTTTTTCTCCCATTATATTGTTGGCTTTCTTCTGCCTTTCTTTCCTGCCACTTGGACTGAATGAGTTCTTTTGGTTTGTAATTCACTGCTCAATCTTTCAACATGCTGGAGCAATCTCAACTGTCTCCACTCTACTAACAGTTTGCTTTATATTACACATCTGCAACATGTCTTCATTCCTCACATGGTCAGAATGTGTCTTGCTACAAACCCCCTTAAGCAGTGCATCTTTCCAGTACATAAATAACTCTTCTTTTGGAGTGCCTAGGTTTTTCTTATACATCAATTATAGTTACCCTTTCATACAGTCATTTGAGGTCTTTTCAACAACTCATTGATCCTGTGAAATCCTCCTGAAGTAGCTGACTTTTAAAGCTGAATTCACACCTACTAAATTCACTATCTAATCTGTTTTTTGTGTCAAACTTGTTTCCTAGACACACAAACTCATTCACCTGATCTTGTACTCAGTACTAACATTTACTTTCTCAAAAAACTTACTATTAGATGCTCCCCCCCTCTATTTATACCCAGCTTGAATATCATACATACTTCATACATCCTGGAAAACACACTCTATGGAACACACATTTGTTCTTGGACAACAGGATTGTGTCATCACCAAAACAACCACCAGCACACATAGGAATTTTCAAGACATAAACTGGTACAGTTAGTTTTGGCATTGCATATTACCTGCATCCATAAATATATTTGAAAAGCCATGGAGACATTACACAACCTTGGTTGATTCTTGCACTAATGGGAAACCAGTTTGGTAGAACACCATTTACATGTACACTCATCACCTAATGCCAGATACATAGCTTTCACAAATTCAAGCATATTCTCAGTTACACAATTTTTTTAAGACCTTCCACAAAAGAACCCTGTTTGTGGGGTCATTAGCTTTCTCCAAATTTACAAAAAGCTAAAATTTTCTTATTTAACACACAAATATTTGTTATTCAAAAATGCCCATTCTTCCCTATCTACCTAATTTTTCCTATATTTTGCCTTACTGTGGTGAACTAGCTTTGCTTTTTTGTGCTTTTTACAATGGCATTCAGTCTCGGTAACTGTACCTTGCAAGCCCCTCCCCAAATGTGTGTCCTTCTTACAGCTTCTTTAATATCATTGTTCCACCAAGCATCACCTTAATGCTACCCACTTCTGCAGTTTGACGAACCTCTTCAGTGACAGTGTCGCAGTTCTTAAAACAGGTCCACTTCATTCCACATCACTCAAATGCATTAATTTGAGAGATGAACGCATTTGAGTGATGTGAAATGCATTGAGTGATCACTCAAATGCAGTCACTGATTCAGTCCTTATAGCCATTGAGTTACTCGCGGTGGTCGTTAAACTCCCAAACAAACTAACGGGACACTAAAACGTAATAGTCAGACCCAACATCTGCACCTCTCGTCACAAGAGTGTCTTGGACAGCTGATCATAAATAACAAAATCTATTACACTTTTCTGCCCCATAGTATGGTTATCCCTCGTTATTTTGTAGATATGCCTGTGGTTGAAAAATGTTTTAGTTATTCAGTAATACAGTATAACTCATTTCCAATGCAAACTTCTATTAGTCTTTCACCATTATCATTTACATTTAGGATCATTAAAATAACTTAGAACAGGTACCTCTTCCCTGGAACCAATGACCCTAAATTAGCGATGGGCATCATGTTGCTCACGGTACTTATAGTCCATCAGGTAGCTCAGTTGTCATTAAACCCCAGTAATAAAAAAAACAATAAAAAAAATAAAGCCATAAATTTGTCACTGCTTTGAATGAGACATATATGGATTATATTCATGGATGTCTGTACTTGGATATATCGATGTTATCTAAATGAATTTATGTTCGTTTTCTTTTTGGAGACCACTGACCATCTTTACACATTTCATCTCTTTACCAAGCATCGGACACAGTCGTTCTGTGACTGCCATGTGCATAGGCTGATTGCTTCATCTGCATTTTATGAACTTCCTCAATGGAGTGAATTACTGTTGTGTTTTGTGCCACTGTCCTGTTTTGGTGGTTGATGCCAGTTGACAGTTTTAAGGCTCATTAGAATATTTGGCTCTACATAAATTAATTTTAAACATGGTCCAAGCTCAGTCCACTACATGGCCATGCATGCACAGTGTTACAGAATTTGTAAACTAACAAAAAATGGATATGGGGAAAGACAATCTTTCTGAAAACTGGATAGAAAATTTGAAGATATTTAGATAATGTAAGTATTAAATACAAAAGAGAAATTATGTAAGAACAATTTTTGATGTTAGGGGCTAAAAATACTGGTATTCTTATACAATGAGTGGCTGGTTTTTGAAACATATACTTCTTTAAAAGGCTAGTTCACACAGTGATGTATCACATGTTTTAAATGTAAGTACTATCATTATCAGTGGTGATAATAAAAGCAGCTTCCAGTGCAGTTTATATTATACGTTGGCATATCATATTACTTTTTTGTGCTGCCATAGTTGTTTTGAATTTACAGTTTAGAAAAATATGTATATTTGTAATTTTACATAGGCATAGTTTCTTAAATCCTAAAAGCAAATTTTAGAAATTTTGAATTGAAGGTGAATGTCATGATAAATAGGTCATTTCCTGAACAGAAACTTATTTTTACCTGTCGCAGGGTCAGTGATATGAACACTGATAATCACTCACAGAATAATGACCACCTGTTTAATATTTGTGTTGAGCCACTTTTCACATGGTTAACACAGGGCTTAAAATTTCAGGTCTAACTCTACTAGCTCCCAAAAAAATTCACTCACCATCACATCACTGTGACATGCAAGAGACAGTGAAAGAGTGAGACAATGAATTTTCAGCAAGTTTTCTGTTTTAATGATTGTGTATGCAAATATATATATATATATACAACTCTGCAATTGTGGTACAGCTGAGATATCAGAAAATAATAGTAATAATAATAACCATCCAGGTTTTATAAAACCAGGAAAGTCATCAAAAGCCAATATTTTTTAGTGCTGGAGGCAAAGATCGCGATAACGCATCTACACGCATATTTCACGCCTTAAAAACGCTGAATACGCTTTAAAATTAAGAAATGCGTATTTTTACGCATTGTTTTTTCATATGCAATTTCCTTTTATAATCGGTGATTACACCAGGATTTTGTCATAAAAATTACCATTTTTTTTTATCAAGAAATTGTATGTTAACTTTTATGTTACAGTTTATGAAAAAATCATGATTTGGTTCCCATTGCCGAGCTAGTCAGCTAGGGATCGGCAATCATTCGGAAGAACCTTCAGGGCAGAGCAGCTCAACCGATGGGCATGTGCATCGGTCGGAGGTAACGATTCAGCCGCGTCGGGATTGAGACGCTGGTGTATCGGTGCATTTCAGGGCTGGATGGCGGGTTACCCGCCGAAACAAAGCTGTTAAGTGGGGGTCTCCCGCCTTATGAAATTTTAAGAAAAAAATATATAAATATAAAATCTTGGGTCCGTTTTCAGATCGTTCTCAAAATTTTCGCGTGAAAAACATATCCTTTGTAAAAATACGCGATTTAGAAACAGACCGTTCAGAGTTCCGAAAATTGCAGTCTAATACATCGGGAACATAATCGGTTTATGGACCCATGAATCGGCATCCATGCGTAGCCATATGAGCATTTCAGTTTACATATCACAGGCTGTTACGAATCAGGCATGAGATTGTTCTTCGGATTTGCAGAATTCCACATTTAGGTTGTACTTGAGAGTAATGAAAAAAACAAGCAACTGAAGGTAATGTTTTATTTTCTGAGGATTAGGGGAGGGGGCTCGTTTTCCGTCTGGGGAGCGGTATTCCGTTTTTCAGAACTTCCGAAAACGAAAGCAAACCGGAGTGAAATTTTTTCCCGCGACCATAATTTCTTTTTCTCGCAAAGTTTCCTCGGTCCAGTATTGTTACTAAATATCAATTACTTGCATAAACGTTTGCATTTCAGCTTGAAAGTGTAGACAATAATTACTGATAACGGAAGTTCGACGGAGCAAAAATGTCCTTGTAAACTTTAGGCAAGAGTTTCTTTCGCGGATTCGAATAGTAACTCTGACTTTGTTGTCATCAATTGGGGGGGGGGGGGTGTGTGGAGTTTTCCGGCTGGGGACGGAATTTCGTCTTTCAAAACTTTTGAAAATGGAAGTTGGACGAACTGCAGATTTAATCTGTAATCGTAATTTTTTCCCCTCGCAATATTTCCTCTGCTCATTTTTATTGTAAATATAATTGTGTTTCAGCTTGAAAACGGAGGAAGAATTTCCGAAAACGGAAGTCGGACGGAGCGAAGATTTTTTGTAATCGTAAATTTTTTTTCGCGATGTTTCCACTGTCCTGAATTATTGTTAAATGTTATTTTCCCTCTATAAATAGTTGCAGAGGGAGAAACTGGACATTCCTGATATCAGAAGAATGGTTGAATCAACCAAGTCTCAATTATGTGAACTGTAAGCATCTCATACATAGTATTCAAGAAAAAAATAAAAAAATTCAGAGCTGAAGGAAATCATGCTAAAAAATAAAAAATTAGTTGATCTTAGTAATACTAAACTTGCACATCACAATGTCCAATGAAGGTTTATTTTATCTTTTGTGATTGAGATAGACTAGATTTCCTTCCTCCACAATAGAACTTGTTTTGAAGTTTGAGTGTGTAGAAACTGAATCTGTGAAGCAACACAAGTTTTGGTAGTCTTTCAAAGGCAAAACAAAATTTTTTGCAGCCTCGTGGATAAAACAAGACAAGTATGTAAGATTTTGATAAATTAAGATTTACTTATTTTATATAAAAGATATTCAATTACATGCTAATTCATGTTGACATATTTATATATAGATATAATTATTTGTTTTTATGTTAAATATTATTTAGCTAAAAATTTAATGTGAAAATTGTTTGTTCTCTAAAATTACTCCTTTGGAAAGAAAAATACTCCTTTAAAAAATGTGAAGGAGTATTTTTACTCTTTTGAAAAAATCCTAGCACAATCTCTGGCTGGAGGAAAAGAAATTGCTAAAATGACATTTAAAAAAATGTCGGTCGTACTCCACAACCCAATCCTCCCCATAAAGCAAATTGTCAGCACCTCCACCACCATACTCCTTTTCCTCATGTGTACAAAAATACGTTTCCTGGAATCCTGGCTGTTACAGCAAAGATTAATCGGAGTACAGATGGGGGAAAATATCAGTGTTTTTGAGAATCGTTGTTTTTCCAAGTGATAATCGACATTAGAAACTGCAAAAGAATATTTTCTATGTGAAGTAAATGAATTTCTCTTTGCTGCATTCTTTTAAATATAATCTTAGGTTATGAATTAGGGACTTCTCCACCATTTTACTTGATGTTTCATCACCGAAAATGGAGCTCTTTTCCTTGATGATACAGGAACTGATAAGTCCTCCCCTGCCCTCCCCAAAAAATCAAGGTTTCATGACCAATGTTTGAAACTGCAATAGCGCAATCAACTTGAAATTTTTTTGCGATAAGTAAATGAATGTCTTTTTCATATTCTTATACAGAGAAAGGATATATCACCTTTCTTTTTCATATTCTTATACTATGTCAAGAATTAGCAACCCCCCCCCCCGTTTTTCTGCGTTGTTTCGTCGCCGAAAATAGAGTTCTTATCCTTGATGTTACTGGAGCCAATGCATCGAGGTTTACGATACATCAAACGCTTTAAGAAATATTATGGTTACTCGATGTTGAATTGGTATGCACCGGTACATTGAACGGTGATTTATTCATCGATGTGCCAATAACGGCTGCAGATGGGAAAGATGCGAATTTTTTTGGTTCTTTAGCAAAACATTGTGGTTTTCGCTGATACGTCAAAAATGTCCACCCATATTATGGATGCGTGAATGTTTTGGGAATGAATATCCACCGATATGCCCATCCCCAATCAAACGCACATGGGGTAGAAACGCTTCCTCCCACAATGCTTTGGGGCTCCTTTCAGCGAGCTTCGCGTCAGCTGTCGCTACGCAGCCCACGGAAGAAGCTCTTGTTGGCTCGCTGAGCTGCTGGTGATGATGCCGTGATTGATACGCCTCCGTTGGAGACCGTTTTACTGAAAACATTTCATGACAACGAAAAAAAAAGCACAGTTAAATACAATACTCAAGATGCCTCTCACACTGAAATATTTTGAAGATAACATTTTACTGAAAGTGAAAACACCATCACAGTTCAAATTATTTTTGTGAAGATCCTGTTTGAGCTAAAAATATTTTCGTGAGGATACCACCCAACAGCATCAAATGCTGAACAGGAAAACAATTTAATATTTTTACTGCTAGCCAACCGCAACTTTTGCGTCCGGGGTAACATCCCACAACTGCTTTAGTATAGATATAAGGTGTATGGAGGGAAAGGGATCTGTAGTCAGTGCAGTCTGTAAGATATTCCATACTATCTGAATGGATAACTGTGGCAGATTTCTGCATCTGACTGGTGTTCCACTTGTGTTTTGGTGTCTGGTGAATTCATTGGTCAAGAAAGATTACCTTTGAACTACTGTCATGCATAGTCTTGTTTCTGGTGACATGTTGCAGCGTTGGCTGGAAATTCGATGCCTGTCTAGAAGCATGAGCTGTGTGCCAGAGTTCACATAGTCTGGTAGGAGCTACTGCTTCACCAGATCAGTCACCAGTCAGAGGTCCAGCTTCAGACAAGCAAATGTCTTCTGTTTTGTGATACTACAATCATTGGTTTGCAGTGCAAAAACACACACATAGAATAAAATAAAAAATAAAATAAAAAAATTAAATAAATAAAAATTAACCACTGCCTCATTTTTGTGCATATAAGAAGCAACCCATCTTTAAAGTTCAGCAAGATTTTTGACTCATTTGGTGAGCTGTGCATGCATTATTAACTAGTCTGTTAGAGTTGGTGTGGGAGTTAATGACTATTGTGAGCAACTCAATAAACTATGAGTGGTCACCTATCCGTAATTTAGGACCACTGGTTCCTGGAAAGAGAGGGAGAGCTGTTGAAGTAAGGCAAACACACCATCCAAGTGTCACTTAACCAGACCCATCTCTGATGAATGATTAGAAGCCAGCAATTTGTAACACTTGGCCACCTGGACAACTGACCCAATCTTTGTGTGTTTAACTTTCTGCTGCCAAACAATGACCATTAGAAGTGAAGTATCTTGTGGGCTTTTGGCTTTGGAGTTCCATATGTGCAAGAATATATATAGTGTGCCGTGATCCAGGATATTCTGCTTGCATTCGTTAGCAATTTCAGCTGTGATACCACAGTTCTCATTCTGTCTTTATGTGGCATTTCATTTTGTGCTCCTCGTGATCATCTGCATTGCACACATCTTAGTAGTTTTGTTGGCAGGGGCTAACTTTTTCTTTGTGGCACTGTGAACACCCTAACCACTATGGGTTATTTATGAACATCCAGCAAAGGCAGCCATTTCCAAGACTGATTCGCCCAATGTCTGAATCAGTGTGCTATCATGTTCCTTTCAAACTCTTGAGATATGTAACTTTTACCATGTCATTCATGTCCTTTCCTGCATACAGTAATGCTCCCAAAAAAAAAGGAAACACCTGTGAATTATTGAAAGATCCTTTCTACTGTCGTCTATCTTGTTCCATTTTTAATGGGGTTTTCAGAATTCTTTGATCATGTACCAAATTCTTGTATTGGTTCTCTACCTCCTGAAAGAGCCAAGTCCGTGTTAAGAATTCTAGTCAGAGTAGCAGAATGTAGACATACGCTGTACATGGATAGTTTCCAGATTATTAGCAGATTTTGCAGATAGTTTTCGTTTGTAGATTAAAAGAAGTTATTTACAGCAATGAAAACGCTTAAGGCTTTACTCAGATTAACATACTTAATTTTATTTTAACTTGAACATTCAATTATTTTTCACATCTTCCGAGTTCTTTTGTTTTTACACACGTTTCTGTATGAATCACACCTTTAAAAATGTGGATGTCAACATTGCTGGTGAGGTATGTGGACTTTTTCTGCTCTATATACTTATGAGCATAACATGATATTTTTACTTTAAAGTACATATTTTTCATGTCTGAAAGAATTCAAAAGAGGTGCTTGTTACAACTGAATGTTCGGTGTCATCTTTCTTGTTTTTGCTGTGCTGTGCATTTTTCTTTCTGGAGTATAATTTTGCACCCAGTGTTTTATCTCCTATCATGACACAATCCAAAAATTCAGCACTACTATGCGGATCACTGCTGGTGTTCCAGACTGAATGCAGCCTGGATAGCAATTTTCAAATGTGATTTTGTTGGCACCCACTGTGCTGTCTCCCATGTTGGAGTGAACAGTTTGCCCATAGTAATTAAAATTATCAATCAACCAAACTGTTCTGCTTTCTTGATATTGGTTCCTGTTTTTGAGCTGCTTGCACTGCAAATATAGTATCTAGCATAGTATTTCCCTTTGTGTGCAGTAGGTATTTAGCAATTACTACATGACATTGAGGAGCCACAAAAATTGCAAAACTGATTCTTTGCAAACATAGACATAGCAGGACCATATTTGGATTATATTACAGAATTGCAAAATTGTCCCTAGGTGTGGGAAAAAATATAAAAAACATTGAAGATTCATTTCAGTTTGGGTATTTTAAAATGATCATAATGCAATATATGTCAAAAAAGTACAGGCAAAGATTTTCAGATTTACCTATTTACATTCAAGCCAAGTTAGTCTTTCAATTACTGTATATATTCGTGTATAAGCTGACCACCCCTACTTCAACAACCTGTGAAGACTCAGAAGAGGAGTGATACCTGATTAGTTACATGTGGGTCCCAAACAGCAAAGTGATTTATCTGGTGTCTGACTCGCTGTGTGTAGTTTAAGAGATGGCATCCTGTGGATGTGCAGGCGAAATAATGAAGTATTCCTTTATGTTTGGAAACAAATTCCATAAAATATTCAAAGCAAACATTATAACTTCTGAATTTGCATGTAACTTTACTGGTCATCCATGTGGCATCTCTCGAAAAACTTGAAAATTTCATTGCCGTGGAGCAGGAATTGAACCTGCATCTCCTGATTTCTGTTAGAGTATGCTAACTGTTACACCACCCAGGACAGTGAAGTTCAAGCAACTGAGACTAAGCAACCTTAGCTTAGGAATCTGAACATACATCAGAATTGCGCTGGTCAAGGCATCACACTATGAGGAAGCAACGATGCTTTGACCAGCACAAATCTTAAATATAACAAGTTAGTAAAATCATGTAATGCAGTGATTATGATACGCTTTCCAACATAACAGAAATCCTTATTTAAGCTATTACTCAAGTTATGAGGATAATGGCTGTAGAATAAATCTTGCTCCTATGACCTCCTTTGACCCCATTTCGATGAGATTCAACAGAACCGGTAAAGTATACATCCGGAACAACATGATAAAGTTTTGTCTCAATCGAAGCATTTTTGCGTAAGTTATAATGCACAAGGGCGATGCCCTGACCTTTGACCCCATTTCGCCCATTTTCAATAGGGTTCGTCCCCAGATGGTCCCTTACCACATACTAAAATTTCATCGAAATCGACACATTTTTTGCACCAGTTATGACGCATAAGGGCAATGGATCCCGCTCCTATGTCCTGACCTTTGACCCCATTTCGCCCATTTTCAATAGGGTTCGTCCCAAGATGGTCCCTTACCAGATACTAAAATTTCATCGAAAGCGACACATATTAATGCCAGTTATGACACATAAGGGCAATGTAATGGATCCCGCTGCTATGTCCTGACCTTTAACCCCATTTCACCCATTTTCAATAGGGTTTGTCCCCAGGTGGTACCCTACCACATACTAAAATTTCATCGAAATCGAACCATATTTACACGAGTTATTGTGCGGACGGACAAAGCTGGAGCATATACGCTTCTTCATCCTACGGTTGGAAAGCGTAAATAACTGATTTCAAATATTAACTGATTAATTTATTTTTTAATGTTTTATTTTTTAACGTTTTATTATTTTTTAATGTTTTATTATTTTTTAATGTTTTATTATTTTTTTAATGTTTTTGTATGTTCATATTCCTAAGCTAAGGTTGCTTAGTCTCAGTTGCTTGAACTTCACTGTCCTGGGTGGTGCCCAGTAGCAGAAACTTTTGTAGCAATCTGCGACACCTACGGTATAAATTGAAAACTGATCTGCAACCCAAACAATACAGTTCCAAGTCTACAACCATGGTACCGTAAATCAATGTGGAAGCTGAATAAATGTGCGAAAGGCTTATGATCATTCGTTCGTGAAGGGTCCGGGTTCGAATCCCAGTGAAGCATGGATGTTGTGTTTGTCTTACGGTACAGGCTCTCTCCCTTCCTTGGAACCAATAACCCTAAATTAGGGACGGACTACTGCTTATATTATAGCCCAGTAGCTCACGGTGGTCATTAGACCTTCAGTAAAAAAAAAAAATAAACTCTAGAACCTGGACACAAGGAAATGTTTAGTCGATGGCACACATGATCGTAAAGTCGCTCTTCCAAAATACAATTTCTGTGGAAATTTTGTGCAGAGAACACAAGGAGTCGTTGCACACCTTGCCATGCATTCCACAAACTCCAAGCGACAGGACTTTCCCTTATATGATCAAACGGATTCAATTTCCGATCATATTGTTCTTTGCGATGAAAATAAGGGTCAAGGACAGACACTTGCTGAAATCGGAATATACCTGCTAGAACCAGTCTTCTCACATAGTATGGCTCTGTTTCCCTATCTCGAGCAAGATAAAAGGATTCTGTAGCAGTAAAGATAACTCACGAAGATGCATCTGGATTACCCATTGGTCACAAGTGGATGGACTCAAAATATTGTCTTTACTGAAGTGTTTGAATGAATTTGTAACATTTTTTTGTCAATCAAAGTAAGTTTACATTTGTTGCTTCATATGAGTTTATTCTTTAAAAAACAAAACAAAAAAACTAACCATCTATTTCAACGGGTTTTGTCTAGTTTGTGTTTTTATTTTGTAATAGATTTTTTACCTTATTTGCATTTTTTTTAAATTTAACCCAAATTTTTACCGAACTGTGTTCTAAGTATATATATATCATCATCATCCATTATCAATCCACTGCTGGATGAAGGTCTCCCCAAGTTTCCTCCACAACGGTTTGTCTTGTGCCAGTCTTCTCTATGTCACTCCCTCATACTTTCGAATTTCATCCACCCATCTCCCATGTGGTCTTCTTCTGGGTCTTTTCCTGTCCCTTGGAATCCAATCTAAAATTTAGGCTGTCCATCAATGGTCTGTCCTTCTGGCAGTATGTCCAGCCCATTGCCATTTCAGGGATTTAACTCTGATCATGTCTTCCACTTTTGTCATTTTTCTGATCCACGAGTTCCTCTTCTTATCTCTCCTGGTTACACCAAGCATGCACCTCTCCATGCTGCTTGGAGTTGTCTGCAGCCTTTGTATGTCTCTTTTAGTTAAGGTCCACGTCTCTGCACCATACGTAAGCACTGGAAGGATGCATTGATCAAACACTTTTAAGACATAATGGCATATTGCTCTTGAAAATTATGTTGTTTCTTCCAAAAGCTCTCCAGGCAAGTTTTGTACGCCGATTAATTTCTTCATCAATGTGACCCTCACTTGATATCTGCTGTCCAAGATAAATGTACGTGCCTGTTATCTCCAGCTTTTCTCCATCAATCGATAAATCTTCATTTCTTGTAAAAGCATTGAACATGACGATTATGGGCAAAACACGTAACAATATTAACAAAGAAAGGTAACTTGATCACGCTAGTTACGTTAACAGGTCGAAAGCTTCCAACTTACGAACTTTTTGTAAAAGTTTTCAGTTAACGTAACTAGCGTGATCAAGTTACCTTTCTTTGCATTGAACATCAGTTTTGTCTTCTGAAAGTTCATTTTTAATCCCACTTCTTTACTCTTGTCGGCAAGTTCCTGAATCATACTCTGCAGCTCTGATGGGGTAGTTGCAAAAATGACTATGCCATCGTCAAAACGAAGGTGGGTTAGATAATCTCCATTAATCTTTATCCCTTTGTTTTCCCAGTTCAGTGATTGAAAGACATTTTCCAATGTGGCATTAAAGAGCTTCGGAGATATGGTGTCACCTTGTCTCACTCCCTTTCCAATTTTTATGTGTGTTGTATTTTCAAACAGCCGAATCTTTGCACTTGCATTTTCATAGATGTTATTAATAATAATAATGTATGCATCTTCAATACCACAGAATTTCAGAGCCTGCCGCCCCGGTGGCGCAGTGGTCTAAGGCACTGGCCTCTGATCATGCGTCCGTAAGGGGTCAGAGTTCGAATCCCGTTGAGGCATGGATGTTGTGTTTGTCTTACGGCACTGGCTCTCTCCCTTCCCTGGAACCAGTGGCCCTAAATTAGGGACGGACGACTGCTTATAGCCCATTGAATTGCTCACGGTGGTCGTTAAACCTCCAATCACAAAAAAAAAAAAATTCAGAGCCATTGTAACTGCTGATGGTTTCACTGAATCAAAGACTTTTTCATAATCGATAAAAGCCATGCACAATGGAAGTTCATATTCCCTCGCTCTTTCAATTAGTTCTCTCAGTACGTGGATATGATCTATTGTGCTGTAGCCACTCCTGAATCCAGCTTGTTCTCTCGGTTGAGCCATGTCCAGTGTTACCTACAAACGGTGTGAAAGAAATTTAGTGAAGATTTTATAAACCACTGATAGGAGGCTGATAGGTCTGTAGTTCCTGAGATCCTTAATGTCACCTTTTTTATGTAGCAGGATCATTGTAGCGTTCCAATCCTCAGGAATCTTCCCTTCATTAAGGCATCGAGTGAAAATTTGGGCGAGTACTGTTTCGATTTCTCCACTTGCTTCTTGTATGATGTCTATAGTAATTCCATCTTCTCCTGGAGCTTTTCCCTGCTTCATGTTCTCGATTGCATGTGCAACTTCTGCTGGGAGGACTGGAAGAACTGTGGTACCTTTTGTGATGTCTGGAGTACATGTATCATCCCTTTCATATAATTTGGAGCAGAAATCTTTCACTCTTGTCAAGATTTCACCTCTATTTCTTGTTACAAAACCATCTTCTTTTCTCAGAGCCATAATCTGTTTTCTTCCCTTACTGAGATGTCCCTTTGCTATCTTTATTTTAGGCTTTGGTTGTTTTCAATTGCTTTCCTCACTAGTTCACAGTTGAATTTCCTTACGTCTTCAGTGATACTTTTTCGTACTGTCTTGCATAGCTCTATATATTCCACTTTGGAAGTCACATCTTCTTTAGTTGCCCTTCTACTATCGTGGGACAGATACTGGCAGAACTAGTGGTGTTGGATTTATAATAAACAAGAAACTGAAGGATAAAGTTGTAGAAGTTGAAAGTTCCTCTGACAGAGCTGCATGACTCATTATCCAACTCTCGAGAAGATACCAGGCTCAGATCATTCAAACTTATGCACCCACCACAAGTCGTGCTGAAGAAGAAATTGAAGAATTTTATGAGGAAATTCGTCATCTAAATAATAAAGGTAAGCAGCACTTGAAGATAATTATGGGAGATTTCAATGCAAAAATAGGGCAACGGCAACAGAATGAAACTTCAGTAGGTAAATTTGGTCACGGCAACAGAAACCAGCGTGGAAATACTCTCGTAGAGTTTGCAGAGGCAGAAGGGTTTTTCATCTTGAACTCCTTTTTCAAGAAAAAGCCACACAGGAAATGGACATGGAGACATCCAAATGGGACGACAAGTGAAATTGATTTTATTATGTGTAACAAAAAATTCGTCATCGTCATAGAAGACTGCAGTGTGCTAAACAAGTTCAACACGGGCAGTGACCATAGATTGGTGAGATGTAAGATGCACCTCAACACTAAACTCGAACGTAGCAAGCTCATAAGACAAACAAAATGTATTGACATAACCAACCTTAAAAAACACCATAATACCTTCAAATTGGAACTGAAAAACAGATTCTCTGCTTTAGAAGGCCTAACATTGGAAGAAGTGGATATTTCTGAAGTTAACAGAAAAGTAACCAAAGTTCTTATGGAAACAGCAACAAAATTAGCTGGGTCTAAGAACAAATTGCATGTGAACAAATTATCAGGAAAAACCAAAATGTTGATGCAAAAAAGAAGAGTGATGAGGACAACTAAAGAAAATGTGACTTCCAAAGTGGAATATATAGAGCTATGCAAGACAGTACGAAAAAGTATCACTGAAGACGTAAGGAAATTCAACTGTGAACTAGTAAGGAAAGCAATTGAAAACAACCAAAGCCTAAAGATAGCAAAGGGACATCTCAGTAAGGGAAAAAAACAGATTATGGCACTGAGAAAAGAAGATGGTTCTGTAACAAGAAATAGAGGCAAAATTTTGACAAGAGTGAAAGATTTCTACTCCAAATTATATGAAAGGGATGATACATGTACTCCAGACATCATGAAAGGTACCAGAGTTCTTCCAGTCCTTCCAGCAGAAGTTGCACATGCAATCAAGAACATGAAGCGAGGAAAAGCTCCAAGAGAAGATGGAATTACTGTAGACATCATACAAGAAGCAAGTGGAGAAATCGAAACGGTACTCGCCCAAATTTTCACTCGATGCCTTAATGAAGGGAAAATTCCTGAGGATTGGAACAACGCTACAATGATCTTGCTACATAAAAAAGGTGACATTGAGGATCTCGGGAACTACAGACCTATCAGCCTCCTATCAGAGGTTTATAAACTCTTCACTAAAGTTTTTTCACACCGCTTGAAGGTGACACTGGACATGGCTCAACCAAGAGAACAAGCTGGATTCAGGAGTGGCTACAGCACAATAGATCATATCCACATACTGAGAGAACTAATTGAAAGAGCGAGGGAATATGAACTTCCATTGTGCATGGCTTTTATCGATTATGAAAAAGCCTTTGATTCGGTGAAACCATCAGCAGTTGCAATGGCTCTGAAATCCTGCGGTATTGAAGATGCATACATTAATATTATTAATAACATCTATGAAAATGCAAGTGCAAAGATTCGGCTGTTTGAAAATACAACACACATAAAAATTGGAAAAGGAGTGAGACAAGGTGACACCATATCTCCGAAGCTCTTTAATGCCACATTGGAAAATGTCTTTCAATCACTGAACTGGGAAAACAAAGGGATAAAGATTAATGGAGATTATCTAAGCCACCTTCGTTTTGCTGATGACATAGTAATTTTTGCAACTACCCCATCAGAGCTACAGAGTATGATCCAGGAACTTGCTGACAAGAGTAAAGAAGTGGGATTAAAAATGAACTTTCAGAAGACAAAAGTGATGTACAATGCTTTTACAAGAAATGAAGATTTATCGATTGATGGAGAAAAGCTGGAGATAACAGACACGTACGTTTATCTTGGACAGCAGATATCAAGTGAGGGTCACATTGGTGAAGAAATTAATCGGCGTACAAAACTTGCCTGGAGAGTTTTTGGAAGAAACAGCATAATTTTCAAGAGCAATATGCCATTATGTCTTAAAAGAAAAGTGTTTGATCAATGCATCCTTCCAGTGCTTACGTATGGTGCAGAGACGTGGACCTTAGCTAAAAGAGACATACAAAGGCTGCAGACAACTCAAAGAAGCATGGAGAGGTGCTTGCTTGGTGTAACCAGGAGAGATAAGAAGAGGAACACGTGGATCCGAAAAATGACAAGAGTGGAGGACATAATGATCAGAGTTAAATCCCTGAAATGGCAATGGGCTGGACATACTGCCAGAAGAACAGACCATCGATGGACAGCTGAAATTTTAGATTGGATTCCAAGGGACAGGAAAAGACCCAGAAGAAGACCACATGGAAGATGGGTGGATGAAATTCGAAAGTATGCGGGAGTGACATGGAAGAGACTGGCAGAAGACAGACCGTTGTGGAGGAAACTTGGGGAGACCTTCGTCCAGCAGTGGATTGATAATGGTTGACAATGATGATGATGATAGGTAATATGTATATATACTATTGACAGTTTAGTAAAACTTAGTATTCTGTAACAAGTATTAACTACATTTATCTATTTTATTTGCAAGCAATCTTTTTAAAAACAGAAATTTTGATTTGTAATGAGCAAAGGAGCTTTTCATTTTATTTTGGTTGAAGAAACAATAAAAATTGGGCTACTTTTGAAATAATTTGGGCTACTTTTCAGAGCTTAGTCTGCTACTTTCTCATTGAGATGCCTGACAACACTGTGTTGACGTCGCATGGCATCATCATCAGCATAGCCAACCCACAGCAGAAGTTGTACGTACTACATTATGCAGGCAGTTAAAAAAAAAAGGACTTTTTAAGCACCCTAAAAAAATTAGGCACTTTTTAAGGACGTTTAAGGATTTATAAGGATCATGGGGACCCAGTAACATCAATAAAAAGCAAAAATTTAGTAAAACAAAGTATGAAAAAAAATTACGCATTAGTGAAGTTCCAAAAAAACGTTTTTTCAAGAAAAAATGGATTCTCAGACACAATCCAATTAAATCTGTAATTTGGCATCTAAACATTTGCTACAAATTTTATGCATATTAAAAAGGTACGATTATCGATACAAATTCGAAGGTACGATTATCGATACAAATTCGGGGGAAGGAGGATGCGAAAATTTCAGAAGTACAAACATTTTGTTGTTTACACCGATGACTAGTTAAAATACTGCTACTTTTTCGCCTATTGACTTGTAGATCCTCGGGATTCCTCACCATGAGAATTAAAAACAAAAAGTAATGAAAATGCACGCATCTAAAATTGGGCGAGTAATGCCAAATAGATATGGAATATTAACGAAATGTATCAGTTGTAACTGAAACATTTCGTTAGCACTGGACAGAGAAAAAAGTAAAAAAATAAACATTTACCTGTCACAGTTCTAAGGATTTGCTGAAGGATATCTTGTGGCATTTCATTATCAGTTTGTAGCACCACTTTTGCCCTTTTGTTTTCGGGCTCTTCAGCGTCAGTGGCAGAATTCGCATTCCGTTTAAGAGAGCTTACTACCATGTCCTCGCTACAATCGACGATCCCAAGCACATTTTGTGTCGTCTTGCTCGTAGATTCTTCGGCGGTGACGGCAACATCTCTTCCCGAACACGGACTGGCTACTGATAGCTGCTGGACATTTTTGTTTTTTGAACAAATCTAACACGTGCTGGTTGGAAATTGATCTAAATTGCAGCTTTTGCCCTGGATGTTGACGATTGTAATGAGTCTTCAAAATTTTTTAGCAAGATTACTTCTTTGCAATCAAAGCAGGATGTTTTTTCTGTCTGTGCGGCCATTGCAACTGATCAGAACAAAGGTTATGAATCAGTTTGGCAAACACACAAACATGTAATGCCAAATCAAGAAGTCAAAGCTTTGCCAAATGTACTGACGTAGCATTGCAAGGTTCTTAAAGTAAGCAGCACAAACACGCATGCGCAAGTTGCTCAAAGCTTTGCCAGACGTAACGCGGCACCACCACATCACAGAGTTAACTTTTAGTGCAGAGAAAACAGCATACAGGCTGTATCTCTATGGGCCTTCAAAGCAATGCTGGGTCGTGGATAGGGTCTAAAGTAACGTAGTATGGAGTACACGTTGGGGTCGGGACAACAGGACATTTCTCTTGATGGTTGAGTTGAGCAAATAGTTAAGATAATTTAGTTTTTTTTAATATGTAGAACAAATGAACTTTTGAAATTTTCTGAAAGCAATCTGCAAGGGTTAAAAGTAATCTGCGGCGCCCGCCGCCGTGCCGCGCTGTTTCTGCCACCTGGGGGTGGTGTAATGGTTAGCATACTCAAACAGAAATCAAGAGATGCGAGTTCGATTCCCGCTCCAGGGCGATGACATTTTCAAGTTTTCTGAGAGATGTTACATGGATGTAGTAAGTGTTATAAGCAAATTCTGAATTTATAATCTATTAATTTCCGTGTATTAAGAATATTTCGTCCTTCATTGAAGAAATTCGGTGGTCTCAATTTGAAGTGGTATTAGGTTTTTCACTTTTGTATTAGTTGTGCCTTTTCCCATAAGAATCCTATTCTCAGTGAAAAAATATTTCATTGTTTTTATTTTTGGAAGTACTTCTGAAAAAAGTTACACATGAATCTTCTGCTGCAGTTGTCAGCAGTTTACTTTGAGACTGAGGCTCCATGCAACTGTTGATATAAAGAGTGAAATGCAAAACAGGGTCAGATTCTTTTTTTTAAGAATGCATGTATTTATTTCAGTGAACACAAGTAAAATACTGAGGATGGAATGTGGGAAATCTCTAATCATAATGTTCTTTGGTGTGAAATCAATGTCCCCTTTTGTATCGCATGTAAGACATTGAATGATGGGTGTGCTGTGCCCCCCTCTCTTAGAGTAGGGGGCACAGCTGAGGATATAACTGACAGGAGGTCAGAAAACTATCGTGAAGAGCTGTGGTATAAAACGTAAGCCACAGGCAAATTTCCTGGGAGAATTTATGTAACACCCTGTTTACTGAAATACGTATAAACTGACCCCCACTTTGAAAGCAGGATTTCTTCAACATACCTTTGGCTTATAGACAAGTATATATGGAGTAGCATTTTAAAAACAGGATCATTCAGATTAACTGATCCATTTATTTTTTAATGTTTTATTATTCTGCTATTTGAATCTGTCTTAACACAATATGATAAATATGTCTTTCAGACCTTCAACCAAAAACAAAGGGTTGGCTTCTTGTAAGTGGTTCTGCTGACATGAAAAGAGGACTTGTGCCATCCAATTATATCAAAATAGTAGGCTCTGCACCAGCTGTGGCATCATCTGGAGGCATTAGCAGAAGAAATGTCCACCCACCTAATAATGCACCACAAGTACCAGAAGAAACTGCTGACAAGAAGCAGCCAGTTGCCAGTTCAAATGATGTATCTTCCACTTCAGAAGACCAGGGAATAAGTTAAAAACTTAGACTGCAGTGTGGTAATAAATGCTTTAATGAAATTAAACATAATATACATATATATATAGTATGAATGTCAGAATGCTATTATGGTGTACATATTGTATCTATAATGTTTTTACAATCTGTACAATTTGTTCCATGTTTTAAATGTTGCAAGTCCTGCAGTTTGATTTGTTTGGAAATTCATGATTTGGACTATCAGCTTTTGGAAGAAAACATCACATGCAGTGTTTTTTTCTGGTATCACCATTTTTTAATTTTATTTATATCCAGCACTTGAAGAGCAAATGCCCAATTCTGGCCTCCCAAGCTTTTGCATTTTGGTTTTCTGTGTCATATTGAACACTGGCCGCCATTAAAATATGTATGTACTGTAGTGGGCACTGTTATCACAAGAATGAGGAACTTCCCAATCTTGTTATGTATTCATTCTGATGCCTTTAAAAATCTCAAATGTGTCACTTGCAAATATATATATATATATATATATATATATATATATATATATATATATATATGTTGCATACATACATACATTTTTTTTTTTGTGTGTGATGATACTGTAGCAGGGATTTCAAGTTGTGCAATGAAAATTGTAGTTATGACTGATTTACCAAAACTGGTGTTATGTATAGTGTAATAAAACATGTCTTTAAAGATAAAATGTTTGTTGTGTGTATGTGTGTGTAAACGATACTGTGGACACGACAGTAATTTTTTACTTGTTTGAAGACAACTTCAAATCTCATTAGTTTAAGTTGTTTTAATGTGAGCCTGAATGTGAAACATGTTATTAAAGTTCAGGTAACTCAAAGAACCTTTTTTAAAATTTTAAACCCATCAACATTGATTATGGTACAGATCTTGCACACATTTTTGAAGGTTGCATCATAAATGTGCTGATTGTTTTGTGCTTTTAAATTAAGGTATCCATTCAAAGTTTTTTTTTTTCTGAAAAGTTTAAGAAACACATGTTCAGTTATGCATTTCGTATTTTATCAGACCTTTTACCCTTCTCATTTTCAAACTTTCAAAATTCTTTTAAAAACTACAGATTTGTGAACAAGCCTTAAATTTAAGAATGGTTGTTCACAGTAGGTAGTCTTGGCAAGCTTTTTATCGCATCATCTGGATCACCTCCCTTTCTTTCTTTCTAATTTTTTGTACTCATTTTGAAGTTTGAAAGTTTCCTGGTTCACTTATGATTTTCACTTACAACCTTTCACTGGTTTCATGAAGTTTTGTGCTTCAAATCTTCAGGAAACGCTACGTACACGGTACATTATAGCAGTCTTTTTCCTTTGCTTGGCCATGTACTATATCAAAAATTCACGATGTTAGGGATAATGCTGTTCTTAACCACTGCACATACTGAATTTCCCTTAGGGGGTGCTGTGTCAAGTTGTAATGTAATTATTTTTAAGTATTTTTTTTTTTTTTTTAGAATTGGTAATTTCCATGGGTATGGTATCACCATGAGGCTTTTGAACCCCCCTTTTTTTTTTACTTAAGATGGTTTCTTGTTGTATTGATTCATTTATGGCTGATGTTAATAACTTTGTTTCTAAATTTTGGTTTGCGTTTGTTAATCTTGCAGAATTTCGTCGTGGATCTGTTTTGTTTTTTTCTTCTAGTTATATGTTGGTATATTTTTTTTATTTTAATCTATGCTCATTCTTTTATGTGTGTGCTAGGGATTTCACATATAGCAGATTTTTCTAAAAAAAAAAAATTCTCTTTATTATTATTCACTATTGGATTTTTTGGGTTATTGATTGTCTAAAGTAAGATTTGTTCTGTTGCATGCGTGTTTTATATCTTTAGTGAGTCCTCTTATGCATGGAAAGCTCTGTATATATTTTTTCTTTATGCCTCCTTTGTTTTAGTTTTATAAAATTTGGTAATTCTGTTCTTATACTTGGTAATAATTGATGTCATGGTTATTGCTAGACTTGATATATTATAAATTTGACTAAATATGGGATTTACTCAGGAATAAAACGATATTAGTTACTTCCGAATTATTGAGTAGCTCCCCTACCCTTCCTCAGGACAACACTATAGTAGGTGGTGCCAAATGTTGGAATTTAGCTCACGAATGGCAACACACCTACTATAGTGTAGTCCGGAGTAAGGGTACGGGTGCTACCCAAAAGATCGACTGTAAGTAATATACTTTTACTACTGAGTAATCCCGTAATTTAGTGAAATTTATAATATATGTTTGTTCATCTGTTCGTAGAGTTGTAGTACATCTTTAGTCCAGTTTATTACTTTTTTATTTTTATTTGATGGGTGGGTCTCTTCCTCCAGGTTCTCAGTCTTTAATTTTTCCTTACACCTCCATGAATGTATGGACTTATTAGGTATTGTTATTGTAGGGGTGTTTGCATTCTGGTTTCTGGCTATGCAAATTGTGCTGACACAGGTAAACAATGTGGTGTATTGTTTAAAACATAATATCCCGCTTTGGTAGAGTTTTAAAAATTGTGTCGACACATGTGAATTGTTTTAAACGATTGGTCATGACGTTTTTCCTCTTGTTAGCTGCTAAAGAATATGTATCACTGCCATATGCCTTTCACAGTTTTTGTCAGTCGTGCCATTCCACACGTTAGGTCGGGAGGCTGAGATTAAAAAAAAATGTGCATTGCTTTTCCATTGTGTTCCCTGCACAGATGTTGCTTTGGGTTTTGTACATCAGTTTAGGATTAGTTAAACCTGTTTTCTGCCAGAGAAAAGAGTACTTCATGGAAAACCAGAATCTTAAAATCCTAAATCATTTTCTAGAGTAAAATGTCTGCTCATTGACCATCCATCAAATAAGAAGTCCTGGATAACCATATTTTTTTTAATATAAATTAAAATATTTTTTTTGAATTATAAAACTTTAATTCAAAATACTAGTTTGTAACCCCCGCCCCCTCCCCTTGCTGCCCGGTGGCACAGTTGTCTAAGCGATGGCCTCTGATCATTTGTCCGAAAGGGGTCTGGGTTAGAATCCCAGTGTGGCATGGATGTTGTGTTTGTCTTACGGCACTGGCTCTCTCCCTTCCCTGGAACCAGTGGCCCTATAAATTAGGAACTGGTGACTGCTTTATAGCCCATTGAGTTGCTCACGGTGGTCGTTAAACCTCCATCAACCCCCCCCTCCCTCGTGGTAAAAAAAAAATTCAGGTTTCAAGCTGCTAATCACCTCTGTTCTTGGTACCTGCGATTTTTCTTGTGTACTTGACATTTAATATGTTCTTTGGTGGTGGGGGGGGGTCTGGTTAATTCTAGATCTAGGAAAGGAAGTTTTTTTTTTTTTTTTTCCAATTTCTGAAGTTTGTTGTATATGATGCTGTGTTTTTGTAGAGTTTGTCTTCAGAGTGTACTTTGGTCATCTCTTATTGGATGAAAACATCAGCAATATGCCTTTTGTACATTAAATGCTTTTCTCATTTAATAATATTACTTCATTTTATATTTTTATTATTGTTGCAGAGAATAATGACAATGGTGGACCCCCATTGCTTTGTTTTCTGTCTGTGTATTATATTTTTATAACGAAAATAGTGTTATGTAGATAATCTTCAACATTAAAAAACACTGTCATTTTTTGAAAATGTAACCTGGGTAAAAAGCATTCACCCACTGAACAAATATGAAAACAGAAAATTGGACAGAAATATAGCATGATAGTATAGGTATAAGCAAATTTACAATTAATGAAATAAAAAAGAAATGTAAGGGAAGCTTTCCACGTGTCAGAAGATTCACTAAAGAAATAAAGCAAAGTATGTGATAAAGCAGAATATTTATTTTGGCAGTCAGTAATGACCCAGAAAAACCTGAGACTGAAAAATAAAAGTATTTGAAAAAGAAACCTGGTGTAATACGATATTGCTGTTGAAGAAACATCAAGACTAACAAAATACGCAGAAGCACAATAAAAAAATTAAAAATAAACAAACTCGCATGTAACAAAATTCTATGATAAAATTCTATAACACTGACGGCACAACAAAATTCGAAAGCAAAGTTGCTGACATCAGCTGTAAATAAATCAACAATATATAATCAATTTACAAAAATAGGCGGCCCTGGTGGCGCAGTGGTCTAAGCGATGGCTTTTTTATCATTAGTCCGACATTGGTCTGGATTCAAATCCCAGGGAGGCATGGATGTTGTGTTTGTCTTATGGCATTGGCTGTCTCCCTTCCCAAATAAGTCAGTGGCCCTAAGTTAGGTAATGGTCACACCGTGAGTTGCTTACGGGGATTTTTTAAACCCTCAATAAGAAAATAAAAAAAAGACTTGCACAGCTTTGACCCCACAAAGATAACATATCCATGGAAATTACTAATTCAAAAAAGAAATAATAAAAAAAATAACTGCATTCAAACCTGGAAGATGTCATCATGATGACACAACGACAACTGAAGGAAATGCAACTTGCCCAGTGGTTAAGAACAGTGATGTTCCTTGCAACGAGAGAATTTGGAACAGTTTACCTCGTATGCACTGTTTTGAAAAAGTGCAATTGAGGAAGGCTGCAGCAGTGTGTAGCATGGCAAAACACTATTGTGTACAATGCTTCTTATAGATGATTAGCTTTAAAAGTTCACAAAAACAGTTTAAGTCAATAGGTGACAAATGCACCTGCACAATGCAAAACAAGTATGAGAAATGAAGGACTCGGAAGGCATATAATGAAATTTAAAAAGGAGCAACCAGGACTACCTACCGGGACCAGCTCTCATTGACAGCAAATAGTTAACCTGTGAAAAAAAAATCTGGAAAGTTATTTTAATTTTATGAGTTGTAATGTTTTTAGGTTATTAAATGCTATAAAACAGCAGATTTCTGAAGAGCTCTTAAATACTAAAGCTACAAATACACTGACAGACAAGGTTCATTCGACTGAGAAACAAATTACTTACTGAAAAATTCAAGCTTTCTTTTTATTCTTCAGTTTGTAATATAATGCTCATCCTGCAACTTAGTGAACAAAATTCACTTGGAAAAACACTTGTCATAATATGTTAGCAGCTAAAAATGTTGTGTGTCGTGGAATAGCGGTTAATATTTGTTCTGTGCAGCTCGTCTAATCATAAACTCCACATTAAAATATAACAAAGCTGAAGAACATGATTTATATATTGGGTTGGTGCAAATGAAATGTCCGGCAAAGGACCAGCACACATGGACGCCGAGAACAGAAAAGTAGGACAGCTTACCTAGGCAGAATAATCCCCCCTCAGCATCAACACATAGTTGCCATCTGTCCGGCAAGGTCATGATCCCGGAACAAAAAAGTCTTGTGGCTGGGGCCTGAAGAAGTCTTCAACTGCACATTAAACCTAGTCTGTCGGGAACTGTTTCTCAGGCAGGAAGTGATCCAGGCAACGAACCAGATGCTAGTCTGTCGGTGAGAAGTCCGAGGAATTGGCAGGATGAAGCAGTGTTTCATTGCCCAAGGCACTTACTGTCGGCATTGATTGTTGCGACATGACGTAGTGTGGAGTACACGTCGTGAACACCATGTCTGTTGACCAAAGCCAGTTGTTTCTGCAGCAATTTCCGGTGCATCTGGTGTAATTCAGCAGAATAACGTTCTACAGTGATGGGTTGGCCTCTTCCCAAGAAACTCCGATGAATTATTCCGGCTGTGGACTACCAGACGAGGAGCATCATCTTGGTGTGTAGGGGTGGTTAGGATGCCATCCAGCAGGCTGTGCCTTGCTTAATCATTGTGCAGATCATTTCCGATTATCATGAAGAACCCACTTCTCATTGCAGGTCATGATTCAATACGGTAGAGGTTCCTGTTTACTCCTGGCAAGCAGCAACGTGCAGACTTCTAAACGCCTAGTCTTGCTGGCAGTTGTCAACTCGTGCGGCAGCCACATGTCCAGCTTTTTTACCTTACCCAGCGCAGCCTGACACCGAATAACTGTCGTGTGGTGGACGCCTACCTCTGCCGCTATCTCACGACACATTTTTCGGTGTTCCGCTTCAACCACATGTAACAGAACATTGTCGGAAACAGCAACAGGTTGGTGGCCACGGGCATTGTTTTGCAGGTCCGTATCTCCGCTTTGAAACTTCACAAACCATGGCTGAATGCTTCGTTCATTCACTGTATTCTCCCCAAACGCTTTAATGTTTAGAGCAGCAATTCCTGCAGAATGGCACAGTTTAAATTCATACAGGAAGATTACTCTCAAAAGCGAAGTCTGCACGTTTCCTTTGCAACCCACGTTACGTCTAAACAAAGCACGCCTGAACCTTGTTCTTCACACATGTGCTAGCTATTTATAGTAACTCTGTGATGTAATACCCACATCACCTGTGAGTGGTTCCATTCTGCTATGGTGGGGGCCTGTCTCCACTGCCCGTTCACGCCAGACATTTCATTCGCACTAACCCAATAGAAGAAAAAAAAACAGAAAAGAAAGTTAAAAATATATATCACTTTTTTACTTTTAATGGAAAATTAAGAATTGAGGCTTTTTAACTGATCTGGGGTTTTTAAAGCTAAGTATCTCGGAGTGCCAGGAAAAATGAAAATGTGGGAATGCCAAGATGTTTGGAAATGCATCGAGGAAAATGTCTGATTAAGTATGAAGTGCGTCCTTGGGTAAGTGTTTGTCAAACTTGCCAAAGTGAGAAAAAACACCTTTTGAGTGGGTACGTAGATTGGCATTATTCTTTTTGAAGTTCAAGTTGTTATAAAGGCTACATGTTCAGTGTTGGAATCATTTCACATATCGTACAAATGTAAAATTTTAAACTTATTATGTTCTTGTTAGTTTCAGATGGTTCTGAAAATAACCGAGGAAATAATGTTTTCAGAGCAGGATATCAACATTGAATATATATTTATTTGTATTTTCAGTATATAATTTTTTTCAAGTGAAGTTTTTGTGATAATGCTTTGGTTTGTATTAAGGTTTATTAAAGACAAGAATTTGTTTAACAGTTGTGTTTCTTTTTTTTTTTTTTTTTTGTCATTCATGCACAGAATGAAGAGGGAGATTTAAAAATATTAGTTACCAATATTATGTGCATAGTATCTCACAAACATAAATGCATTTTCTTGTACATTCTTTCAACCTCTGTTGACATTTTATGCTGCAATTTGGATTCAGTTTGCTTGAGTTTAAGTAACATCAGTAGAGAACTATTTTTCATGATCGCACTGTAGAATGCTGATGAATAAGTACAATATTATTCACTGTTCAACATCGTTCAGAAAACTTGCAAATTGCATCACCTTACAACAATAATCAAACCTGCATCTTCTGCTTTGCGTTCAAACATGCTCTCAGCTGCACCAGTGCTGTCCAACTTCTGTAGAACCACTGGCCACGTTTCTTAAAAAAATTAGATGGCAGGCCACATTTTTTGAATATCACTGTCAACAATTAAAATCCAGTCTAGAATTTCGATTGTCAATTGGTGGTCTGTTCTTCTGGCAACATGTACAGCCCATTGCTATTTCAGGGATTTTACTTCGATCATGTCTTCCATTCATGTCATTTTCCTTACCTACGACTTCCTCCTTAGCTCTCTTGGTTACACCAAGCATTTATCTCTCCATGCTTCTTTCAGTTGTCTGCAGTCTTTGTATGTGTTTTTTAGTTAAGGTCCACGTCTCTGCTTTTTATGTAAGCACTGAAAGATGCATTTATTATAAACACTTTCCTTTTAAGACTATGGTATATTACTCTTAAAAATTTTACTGTTTCTTCCAAAAGCTCTCTAATTTTATACGGCGATTAATTTCTTCATCAATGTGACCTTTGCTTTGAAATCTGCTAAGGTAAATGAAGCTATCTGATATCCCAGCTTTCCTGCATAAATTGATAAATCTGCATTTCTTGTAAAAGCATTGTACATCAGTTTTGTCTTCTGAAAGTTTATTTTTAATCCCACTTCTTTAGTCTTGTCAGCAAATTTCTGGATCATTCTCCACAGTTCTCAAGGGGCAGTTGCAAATATGATTAAGTCTTCTGCAAAACGAAGGTGAGCTAAATAATCTCCATTAATCTTTGTCCCTTTGTTTTCCCAGTTCAATGGTTGAAAGAAATTTTGCAATGTGGTAATAAAGTGTTTGGGAGATATGATGCCACTTTGATTGCTACTATATCTTCAAATACCCAAACCTTACTATTATTAATAACATCTATGAAAATGGAAGTGCAAACCTATGCATCTTCAATACCACAGGATCTCAAATCCATTTAACTGTTAATGGTTTCATGGAATCAAAGGCTTTTTCATAATTGATAAAAGCCATGCATAATGGAAGTTCATATTCCCTCGCTCTTTCAATTAGTTCTCTCAGTACGTGGATATGATCTATAGTGCTGTAGCCACTCCTGGAATCCAGCTTGTTCTCTTGGTTGAGCCATGTTCAGTTATACCTTCAAGCGGTGTGAAAAAACTTCAGTGAAGATTTTATAAACCACTGATAGAAGGCTGATAGGTCTGTAGTTCCACAGATCCTCAATGTCACCTTTTTTATGTAGCAGGATCATTGTAGCATTGTTCCAATCCTTAGAAATCTTTTTGAATATATACAGGGTTTTATAAAAATAATGGAAATTGCAACTGGAGTGCATTCAATATAACCCATGCAAGAAGTGTGAGGTACATAAAGGGGTGCAGTATGATCTCTGCTATGATGTAACAGTTTGAATATACTCACATGTCTGCTATGATGTAACAGTTTGTTTAGAACTCACATCAAACAACAGTCTGCCACCAGAATATAAGAACCTGAACACATGGAAATTCCCAAAATATAAACCAACAGTGTATATTTTGACATCACACATGCAGGCTGCTAGAAAAAAAAAAAAAATTAAGGTTCCTTGTGTTTTTATTTTGGAAGTAAGGTACAATGCATAACAAATAGTTGAATATAGACAAATATGAAATTTTTCCCCCTACTATTTTGAGTTATCTCAAGTGTTTTCTTCCCCATCTAAAGGTATTCACCCATCTCTTGACATTACTGGTATCAGTTCTCTTCTCACTGTACACATTTCTTATTGTGGTTTGAATTTGGAAAGCACTGCGATCTTCTTTTGTCATAAACAAACTCCATGACAGCTCTTTGGTTATGTTAAATATTCATTGTTGATAACAGTACAAAAGAGAAAGTGAAAAGCAGTAAAAATATGTAATATACATTATGGATGATCAAAAAAAACATTTTTTTTTTGGAAGTTGTCTAGCTAGTGAAAAAAGGTTAGGTGATCCTTTAACGTGTAAAAAAAAGTGGGTCATCTAGGTCAACATCCTTTGGCTCCCCATGGGCCTTGAGAGATTTTATTTGGTGTGGGACTACTTAACCACCCTAAAAATTAGTGTGGTGCTCTGTAGGCAACACCCAAGAGCAAACACTTTCGCCACAAACTCAGAAAGATCGCAAGACTCTTTGAGGGGTTTCTCTGTATATAGGTAGAAATGAGGATTCTGCTTGCAGTTGTGACCCACCTAGTGTGAGCAAGTGTTTCTGCTGCTCTCTGTGTTAGACTGAGCTAAACTGTTCCAATGTCATGGCGGTACATATGTCGGCTGGCACCATTAGTCAGTTCTCAATACTGAAAGTTGCCTTTATTTTCTTGAATTTTTTACTGGGAGGCTTTCACAATTTGCCAATTGAACCCGAGTACTCTTTTGGATTGTTGGTTCGTTAATGTGATGAAACAAGTGACTGAGTGTGCACACCAACCAGTGCAATAGTTTTTAAGTTTTTTCGACGTGCCTTCAGCACTGAGTTTCCAGATGCACCATCGCATTCAGTTGCAACTAAAGTTTGTGTGATCCCCTTCTTTGTAGCAACATCTGTGGAATTTTTGAGATATACGTTTTTTCTACTGTGGAGCCGTGAAGTGTCGCATGAACTAAAAATTTGGATCCGGGTTTCTCTGCCAAAATAAAGTGATCTTCTTTCACTGTCTTAATGCAGGGATCACATTCCTCCTAAAATTCCTAATATTTTGTGACCCTCCTTAAATTCCTAAAATTATACCTAAAATTTGCTATTCTTCCTAAAATTTTCGCAAGCTTATTTATTAAAAATACAACCGTTATTAACGCCAATAAATTTACCATTACGGTAAGGTAAAAAGACCTGTTATTGTAGAAACACAGCCTATATGCTGTGCTGCTGAAGGGAGGGAAAATGACGCCATCGAGATGCACTTGCTTCGGGGCGGGCGCTCCACTTTTTTGCCTTCGGACAGTTTTCGAGAGTAACAAGAGATCTAAGGAAAAAGGGGAGGGGTCATTTGCACCCCTGGTTTGCGCTTTGCAGACAAACTCCGTGGCACGCAGAAGATCATACTTTATTTTTATACATGCCTTGAGGAACCTCCTCTTTCTGCTGATGTTTTGTTATTGTAAACCGCAGGTGGGTGGAAGCAAAGAGGAAACATGTGGTCTCCTTCCGTAACCTCTGGTAATGACGATGGGATGGTAGCTGAGTGTCATCGTGGCAGGCAGTAGAGCACGTAATCATTGACCTTCGATCGTGCGTCGGCGACAGCGACCTTCGATGCGCAATATATCTCAGCTCCGACTTGCTTTGACTGAACTTGCGTGAGATATGATAGTTTCTGGTTTTGCGTCTTTTATGGTGTTCTCTGTGCAGGTTCAGTTTTCTCTAGTGGTGACCTGCTTTTTTTTTTTTTTTTTTTCTCTATCTTTCTATCTTCTAACATCCTCGCAGCCAAATTTCGGAAAGTTGTCTAGTTTTGCAATATTGGAACGTGTTTTTGTACTTCCCTTTCATTTTCTGGTTAGTAATACAAGTGTTTAAGCTGCCTAAATCCAAAACGAAATTTCAAGATGCGTGGCTCGCCAAAGAATTGGACGGAGTGAAGTTGAAAGAATGGTGTTCTGCAACTGAAACAATATTTTCTGCTAAGTGTATATTGTGTTCAGAAATTTTCAACATTTCTAATAGTGGCTTTTCACAAGTAAAAGCACATCATAAAGGAAAAAAACATTTGCAGAAATTTCAAAGTAAATTTCAAAATAAGTCCATCCTGAAAGCCTTTGGAGGACGGGATCTTCAGCCCAAAACAAATATTAGTGAAGTACTTAGTCATGATTTACAGTTGGCTAAAGCCGAAGCTTTATGGGCCATGAAAGTTGCTAAGGACAATATGTCTTTTGTTTCATGCACTGAAACAGTTGAACTTTTCAAAGAAATGTTTCCTGATTCTGCTATTGCAGCCAAAATGCAACTTAAAGAAAAAAAAGTTGCTTATGTGATATCACATGGATTGTCAAAATATTTTGAAGAGGATTTGAAAAAAGACATTGCATCTAGTAGCCCAGGAAAGGTTACTATAGCATTTGATGAAACTACAAATACACAAGTGAAACGGCAGTTGGATGTGTATCTCAGGTACTGGTCTTCAGAAATAAATTCAGTTTCTTGCCGATACCTAACAAGCGTTTTTCTGGGTCATGCAACAGCAGATATTTTGCTAAAAGAAATTCTTGATGTGTTATCATCCTTCAATATTTCGTTGAACAGAATTATTTGTGTATCCATGGACAGCCCAAATGTAAATAAGTGCTTTTTACGCAAATTCAATGAAGTTGTAAAACAAGAAACAGGCCAGAAATCTTTGGAACTAGGTTTTTGCAACCTGCATGTTGTTAGTAATGCATTTAAAAATTTTTTGACAAGCTTAAATATAGATTTTGACGAATTTGCTACTGATATGCATTACTTTTTAAAGAGTAGTGCTGCAAGATGAGAGGATTATAAATCTGTCGAGGATATAACATTGGTCACAGCCAAATTTCTTTTGCGTCATGTCAGCAACAGATGGTTAACCGTTGGTTCTGTAGCCCAGAGGCTCTTGGATCAATGGCTAAATATTACAGAATATTTTTTAAACTTCTTGCCATCTCAAAAAATATTTGAAAAACAACTACGCAATTCGGCAAGGTATAAAAGAATTCACTGTTTCCTGAAAAATGAGCTAACTGTTTGCTATTTAGCATTAATTTCATTTTCACACCAAAATTATGAAAAGTTTTCATTATGTTATCAGAGTGAAGAACCAAAAATACACCAGTTATTCTGATTTAAATACTTTAATGAGGAATGTTATGGCTCAGTTTATCCAAGATGATGTTATTGCAGGGAAATTTGGAGAAGACCTAAAGAATGTAGATTTTGAAAACAAAAATTCATGGAAAAAACTAGGGGAGTTAGAAGTTGGTATGAAGACAAAAAATCTCCTCAGGAATGTTCAGGAGACCAGGCAGAAATTATTTCTCTTAGATGTAAGATCATCACTAATTGCAACCACAAAATATTTAAAGTCAAATTTGCCATTCTGCAATCAAAAGCTAAGAGACATAGAAGTTTTAAAGGTAAAAGAACCAAAGAAAGAGTCAACTCAACTTTCAGTCACTGAAGGACTTTCGGAAATAACCAGAATTTCAAGTGTTTTGCATCTTTCTGAGGAACAAATTGATAGAGTAAGAGAAGAGTGGAAACTTTTAAATTGCGATAAGCCAACTCTAGATGAACTAGTGAAATTTTCAGAGGAAGGGCATATTCCAGTGCGGATTGATCATTACTGGCGTAATATATTTAGTATTAAAGACTCTAGCGGAAAAGAAAAATACTCAAATCTTGCTAAACTCATCAAGTCAATTTTAGTTTTACCTCATGGTAATGCTGATGCAGAAAGGGGATTTTCGGTTAACACTGCTCTGTTAAGGAAGGACAAGGCTAACTTAAAAGACTCGACTATAACATCATTAAGAATAGTTAAAGGGGCCATTAAACACTATGGATGTGTAAGTAAAGTTCCCATAACAAGAAATTTGTTAAATAGTGTTCGTGATTCACATAAATTTTATAAAGAGTATGTTGATAAGCTGAAGGAAGAAGAATAAAAAAAGTAAAAGAAAGGAAGCAGAAAGAGAGGGAAAATAAGGAAAAGCAGCTAGAGAAAAAAGAAAAGCTGAGTTTGATGACAAAATAAAAAAAAAATGATGCAGAAATAAATAGGCTTAAAAAAGATAAAGAAGCCTCCCTAGCAGTAATTCAAGAGGGAACAGAAAGAATGAGAAAAGCTGTAGAAAAACAAAATACTGTTGAAATAGCAGTTGCCTCTAACTTGAACATACAAGGTTCAGCTGAAATAAAGAAAACTGAAAGTAAATTAGTTGTGGTGGAAGCAGAAAAAGATAGGCTAATCAGGAAAAGGTTAAAACAATAATATGAAAAAAGTAATTCAGTGAACAATTGTACATAGTTCTTGGTTTTCAATTACCTTTTTAGGATATTATAATTTAATGTGAAACCTGAAAACTTTACTGTGAAAATTGTGAATTGCTTCTGGTTCAACAGCATATTAATGTTCAAAGTGAAACTTGAATGTGGTAAATATACTTGAATATGATAATAACACGTGAAAAGATAAGAACTGAACATTAGAAGTAAATCTAACTTAAACTTTAGACATTAGACGTTATGCAAAAAATTTCGGTGAGAACTTCGACCATATATACTAATGGACTGCGCATTGGCAATAGCTGCATCAAAGCCGCCATGGCTCAAACATTGGGCACGTCATCATCAGACTCCAAATTTCGTGTAAAAATGCTGTTATGATTACTAATTTACGCTGCAGAACTTCAGTGTTTTCGGTGTATTATGTGAATGCGCCTCATATATAATGAAAACTCTTCAGGTAAGTTTACTTATGAGCTATATACATGCATGATCGGGTTTACATTTTGTGATTTTATTATAATGTGATGAACATTTGCGAAGAATTTGGAACATGCATTCCATTTTTTTTTCTTAAGTTACTATATTTTATATCAATAGCTGCAAGTTTCTGGTTAAGTAATTGAACTTTATTGACTTAGGTATTTAATTCGTTTCTTACCCATGAAAAATCATATAACTTTCTTTACTATATCGCTCAGAGCAACCATAAGCACAGCAGGTGTAACCCATCTTTTTGACTGTTGTCATGTGATTATATGTTGGAGCCAGAAATTTTGATGTCATGCGCAGTCTATCAGTATATATGGTTGAAGGGTGTGAAGCAAACTCTTTACAATGTATACAAAGTTGTTTTACTAGATGTATACAAATATACATCTAGTTTTTATTGAAATCCACTCCTAAAATTTTCCTAAAATTTTTCTAAAAAGTCCTAAAATTCCTACCTAAAATTTTCCAGAAGTATGCTATGATCCCTGTTAATGAGTTTCTTGTTATGCAGTAAGGTATAATCTTTACACCTGTCAAAATATAATGGATGCAATAGATCTATCCTTTTATGCTATTTTTCTATGACCTCACTCATCAAACCTTTTTATTCTAATTAAATTCCTATCGAGTGCCTTGAATTTATCCGCGTGCCAGCTCAGTGGTCAAAGCGCTGGTTTATGACAATTTGCCCGGGTTCAAGTCCCGGTGAGACATGGATGTTATGTTTGTCTTACAGCACTGGCTCTCTTCCTTCCCTGGGACCAGTGGCCCTAAAGTAGGGATGAGTGACTACTTACAGCCCATTGAGTTTCTCAAGGTGGTCATTATTAAACCTTCAATCAAAATAAAAAAAAATAAAAAAATCTCTTCATTTAGCAGGCCAAGTGTTCCATGGCAGCAGGAGCTATTGTGGTCCTACATTATCCGATACACCTCCTCAGGCTTTTATAAGAGCACTGAAATTGGGACGTTTTTTCAGAGGATTTTTCATCTCTAACTTCAAAATTCATTGTTCTTTGTTCTATTGGGTTGGTGCGAATGAAATGCCCGGCGAGAACAGAAAAGTAGGACAACTTACCTAGACAAAATAATTCCACTCGGCATCGACACATAGTTTTCATCTGTCCAGCAAGGCCATGATCCCGGAACGAGAAAAGTCTTTTGCCCGGGACCCGAAGAAGTCGTCAACTGCACGTTGAGCCTCGTTGCCTGTTGTGAACTGTTTCCCGGACAGGAAGTGATCCAGGTGACGAAACAGATGATAGTCTGTCGGAGACAAGTCCGGGTAATAGGCAGGATGAGGCTGTGCTTCATAGCACAAGGCACTTGGTGTCTGTCTGCATCGTTCGTTGTGCGACACGAGGGCGGCGAGTGTTGTCCTGGAGCAGAAGAACACCATGTCTGTTGACCAAAGCCGGTTGTTTCTGCCGCAATTTCTGGTGCATCTGGTGTAATTCAGAACAATAACGTTCTGCAGTGATGGTTTGGCCTCTTGCCAAGACACTCCGACGAATTGTCCCAGCTGTGGACCACCAGACAAGGGGCATCATCTTGTTGTGTAAGAGTGGCTTAGGATGCCGTGCAGCAGGCTGTGCCTTGCTTAACCATTGTGCAGATCATTTCCGATTATCATAAAGTAACCACTTCTTTTCGCAGGTGACGATTCTGTGCAGTAGAGGTTCCTGTTTATTCCTGGAAAGCAGCAATATGCAGACTTACAAACACCAAGTCTTGTTGGCAGTTGTCAACTCATGTGGCAGCCACCAGCTTTTTGACCTTACCCAGCGCAGCCGAACAACTGTCGTGTGGTGGACACCTACCTCTGCCGCTATCTCATGACACATTTTTCTTTCGGAGGTCTGCTTCAACCACACGTAACAAAACATAGTCAGAAACAGTAACAGATCGGTGACCACGTTCTTTGTTTCGCTGGTCCGTATCTCCGCTTCGAAACTTCACAAACCATCACCGAATAGTTCGTTCGTTGGCTGTATTCTTCCCAAACGCTTTAACGTTTCGAGCGGCAATTCCGGCAGAATGGCCCAATTTAAATTCATACCAGAAGATGACTGCTGCCCCAGTGACGCAGTGGTCTAAGTGATTGCCTCTGATCATTCGTCTGAAAGGGAGCCGGGTTCGAATCCCGGGAAGACATGGATGTTGTGTTTGTCTTACGGCACTGGCTCTCACCCTTCGCTGGAACCAATGACCCTAAAATAGGGACGGGTGACTGCTTATAGTCCATTAATTTGCTCACTGTAGTCATTATCCGGCGTCTGCATATTTCCTTTGCAAGCCACGTTATGTCCAAACAAAACCACTCCTGAACCTTGTTCTTCACACACGTGGTAGCTATTTATAGTAACTCTGTGACGTAATACCCGCAACACCTGTGGGTGGTTCCATTCCACTGTGATGGGGGAGGCTGTCTCCATTGCTCGTTTGTGCCGGACATTTCATTTGCACCAACCCAATATCTAAGATGTTAGTTGACAAAGGACTTGTAATTGTGCTTGGCTGACAGTTTTAACTTTTCTAGTGCACTGAGTCCTGACTTTCCAAACCCTTTTTTATTTTTTTCCTGTCCTTTTCTGCAGCCTCTTTCCCAGTCTGGATATCAACACCACCTGTTACCACTTCCTGGCCCATCTATTGATCATGTAGAATGGGCCTCAATTTCAGGAACTTGATGCCTCGCACCTGGAGTTCCCTTTGGTCTTGCACTTACAACTGCAGATGCCAAAGAGTGTGCTTCTTGCACAATCTGTATATTTGTTCAGTTTCTGTGGTCCAGTGTATTTCCACTTTTTTTTTTTTTTTTTTTTTTGTGGAGGAGTAATGCCTTTGCTATGATCATCTTCACTGTGGGCTCTTGTGTCAGTGTCTATAAGGGCACAAACATTACTACGCTTTCTCCACATTAGCACCTGCTACAGTATCAGCGCTCCTCACAGTAAGGGTCAGTATTATGGTTCTTAGAATTTAGGTTTTGCCACGGAAATGGATGTCTCGTTACTTAAGCGCGAGTGGGAAGCTGCCGTTTCGGAAACATACATTCTGCACCATAACAGTTGGGCACACCTCATAAACGTAGTTTTCATGTCCCACTTTGGGGGCACTTAATTCTTGCACCGCTATATATAAAAACCACTTAAAAATCACAAGTGCAGTCCGCTACTACAGATCCTCATTCCCGTTCACATAGACTGACTGCCCTGGATGCCGATACAGCAACAGATTGAGAGCGGTATTATTTGAGTTAAATCTGCCGGGGGAGGGAATGAAAGTGTAGCTAGTTATCACTTCCTGGCCTAAATATGAACAACACTACTACCCATCCCATCTCGGCTCGCCCTTGGAGCTGAAGAAACACATTCGAGACTACCATTGTGGCACGTGATGTTGTACTTCCCTCGTGAGTTTCTGTGTGGGAGTTTAATGACCACCGTGAGCAACTCGATGGACTATAAGCAGTCTCCCATCCCTACTTTAGGGCCACTGGCTCCAGGGAAGGGAGAGCAAGCCAGGACAGCAAAACTAGCACAACATACATGCCTCCCTTGGATTCGAACTCTACCCTTTTGCGCAGTGGTCGGAGCGATAGCTTCTGACCATACGTCTGAGATATTGGGTCCAGGTTCGAATCCCGGTAAGGCTTGGATGTTGTATTTGTCTTAAGACGCTGGCTCTCTCCTTTTCCTGGAACCAGTGGCCCTAAATCAGGGACGGGCGACTGCTTTATGGCCCACTGAGTTGCTCACTGTGGTCGTTAAACCATAAAAAAAGAGCCAGCCAGCACTTAGGCCAATGGGGCGGCAGTAGTTTTTGATACTATCTGAGCCTAGATCTTGTGAGATGCGACGAAAGTAACGATAAAATGTTCCCCGCGAATGATCACACGTTATCATTTTTAGGCCAGTTGAGTGGTCTCGCTGAAATACCGAAAGTTGTCGCTTAAGCCCCTGGGGAAAGCTAAAGGATATTGCCCTCCATGACCCCCCCCCCCCCATCCTTTTTCTTACACACATAAGGATCACTTAACTGTTTTTCACTATTGAGACAACTTTCTTAAAATATTTTTTTCGATCACCCCTTCCTATACATTTACAGCAAGCGGTGCAGATTAGTATGACCAAATCTGGCCGGGTATTTTAGTATGGTGGTATACTACAAAAACACACGTAACTGCAGTGGAACATCTCATAAATTCCCTCGTGGTAAAAATTGTTAGATCCTGGGTGGGGGAAAACTTGAAATATGCATTGTGAAACACGAATTCACTCGTGAGCAAATTTTAACAGCAATTTAACGATGAAAGAAAAAAAAAATTCTCTCGTGAATGAATATAACTTCTAATCATGCTCGTGTGTGTTGTTCCAAATGTTTTCTTTTGAAAATTTTGGTTTTGACACACACACCCACCCAAGTCTTGGAAGATCCCGTTTCCGACTAAATCAGCATGAAGATCATTCTGTGTAGATGCCAATCAGTACGGATTTTCTGTAATATTACGAATCTTCGGTTAAAATTACGGAAGTGCAGACAATAAAATTACGGAAAATTGCCATTCGATTTTTCTGTATCGGAAACTGTCACAAGATTCTTTCGAGGAATCGCTGAGCACCGCTTTTTCGTCATCATTACGTTTATTCTCGAGATCGACGCTATGCTGAATAGAATTTGAGGAAGGATTAGTTGGGAATAGCGTTTTTCGTCACGGGACGTAATTCCGTCTTTCAAAACCTTCGAAAATGGAAGTTAGACTGAGTAAAGATTTCTCCCGTAATTTTTTTTTTTATTCGTGCTGTTGCCGCTTTCTAGTATTGTTAAATATTTTTTTACATAAATGTTGTATTTATTCAGTAAGTTTATGTAATTCAGTTTGAAAATGAAAAAATTCCGAAAAATCGTAATCTCTTTTTTTTGCTCATGATGATTCCACTGCCCAGTATTGTTAAATATTTTCTCCCCACGCGCCGCAATAAATGTTTGTATTTCAGCTTGTTGCAGGAGGGAAATTTTTTCAAAAGCGGAAGGTAGAAGTTAAATTTGTAGGAAGTGGTGCATGATGTTCAATAAAGTAATTTATCTAAAATAGTGAAAGCTTCTTTATTATGCATTTGTGGTCCTCAGACTGAAATTATAGTCATAAAGTGTGGAAGAATGAACATCGAAACCTGTTTAGCTATACAAACTATGAATTACGAACCATTCAGTAAAGTGGGTTGTACAAGGGAAGCAGTTGATTTCGACTGTGCCAAAATTTGAAAGCATTAAGAGACAAAGAAAAAAATCTAAAAGATTTCTTAAGATAATCCCTAACATTGTAGACAGTTTTTCTAATTCTACCACTAGTATATATTTTTCTTTTCTGTAATATTTATGACGGACTGAAATTTGTTGGCATACTAGATAGGCCTACCCCAATTTGCCGCTGTGTGCCGGAGAACTGAAAATTACTGAAAAAACACAAGCTTTTACCGAAAACAACTTCAAAGGTTTGTATCTATGCATTCTGGAACATCGAGCTTACATTAGGTGGAGACACCACTGGCTCTTCCGTTATTGGTCACAGCTGATCTTTGGAGTGACGTCACATACAGGCAAAAACAAACTAAATTATACAGTTGGTAAAACAGTAAGCTTGTATAATTGATAAAGATTATTAAATCCATTATTTTATTTGTCTATATGCAGCGAAGGTTTTGTTCCATTGGTTTCAATTTCAAAGCAGCTTTTTGCCCGCGCAGTGCCTGGATATGTCACCTGCAGCACTGGCGGTGACTTACGGTGGCTACTGCTGCGTGGATAGAAATGATGACTTTCTCTAATATAAGCTCGATGTTCTGGAAGTTTAAATGTGTGCGGGTCACATAATGATTTTCCTACGCAATAATTTTTTTTTTATTTATTTGGTCACCGTTTGCCTATTGTGCAATGGTGTTGGTAATTTCTCCTTTTGTAGACTTCTTTTCTAAGTCTACCTCTTATTTTGGAACATGAACTAATATTGGTAAACCGTTCTTTTGCCGCCTAGGTGGTGCAGTGGTTTAAGCTGTGGCTACTGACCATGGTCCGGGTTCTAATCCCGTTAGGCATTGTGTTTGTCTTACAGCACTGGCTCTCCCTTACCTGGTACCAGTGACCCTAATTAAGAATGGGAGACTGCTGATAGCCCACTGAGTTGCTCACGGTGGTCCTTAAATTACCAATCAAAGAAAAAAATATGGGTGGGACAGAAATTTCGGAATATCTCTGTGGGTGAGTGGCTTTGCTTTTGGTGTCAGTATGTGGATAAGGAGGTGGGGATCATCACACACAATGGGTACGAGTGTGTTCTTCAAGATAACAAAAGAAGGGTAAAGCCTATTAATGACCATGGGTTCAAAGTCAAACGGCCTACTTTTAACTGTAGTTAACTTTAGCTTAATTATTTGACTACAGCGCGCTTGGTCCGCCATTTTTTTCACATAACTACAGAGAATTTTTGCTATGTCATTTCCGCCCTACATATAGATAGGAAACTTTTCGGACAGAAATAAAGCTCCACTGAAATTAGCGATTATGATTTATAAGAACCAAAATAGTTATTCGTTGGTTAAAAAAATTGTGACAAAAAGAATATCGGAAATTTGGACATTTCTCGAATGGTTCACCGGGAAATGTCCAGGGGAGCAAATCCGTCCCTGACCGCAGGACATATATGCAAACACCACACTTTTGGGGGAAAATATAGCCCGAAAGTTATTGTTTTAGGAACACCTCTTGCGATCTCTTATCTCATTTTCTGTAAATTTTGAATCCATCACTTATCTGAAAATTAATATGTAAATTGTTCAAAACAGCGATATTACGATTCAGAACTAACTCTTTTTTTATGTAAATATCATATCAGAATAGTAATTGGTAGAGTGTCAAATGCAAATTTGTGACTCCGCATTGCTGTCACGCAGGAGATGGAAGTACGTATGAGGAATAACTGGATTTTGGAGCAGCCGGTGTCTTAACAGTGCATATCTGTAAGCGCTACTGCCAGACTAAAAGCAATATAGAGAAAACAGGTGAATATCTGGGAATGCAATCCGAGCTCAGGCAGACAGATGTAGCCGAAGCTTTTTTCATGTAACCCAAAGTTTGAGGAGTCTTACTCCATGCGTGCTGTCGGGAGCAAGGCGATGTTGCAGAATGTCCGAGGACAACTGAGGCGCGGGATGATTGGTGTCTCCAGGCGCTTAGCTGGGAAGTTTTCTTGGAGGAGGTTTTCATATTGACAAAAGCTCTATGAGCAGTACTTGCATGCAATATCGGTGTATTATTGATATCTTTGTGGAAAAGAAATGTTTGCACCAATTTCAATCACTAGATATTTATTTGTATCAAAATAAGCATCGTTATTGAATGAAATGAAGTACAGAAATTACTAAAGTATTTTATACATGTTATGAACAACAATCAGATAAAAATAATGCGAGCACTTTATCAGAAGCAAAACTACACTGGCGTGCAAAAATTAAGGATGAGACGGTTTTTCGAATGTAGCGTCATGCAGAAGTGCTCCACATTGACTCAAATCATGCCATAAGATATCCAAGATGTAAGAATATGGGACAAGTGAGCAAAACCGTCCACACAAGGAATCCAAAGGATACAAAGGCGCTTTATTGAAAAGGTAGCTTCGAGCACAACTGGACAGAAACGTCCATGTGACAGGCGGCTGCCAAGAAAAATCCAGTCTTTAGTAGGGGATATGATCACCCCTGACTGCGTTGCAGAATTTACAATGTCTGTCCATGCTGAGGACGAGGTTGTCAAGGAGCTGTTGAGGCATCGCGGCCCATTCCTCTTGTAACGCCAATCGCAACTGCGGAATCGTTGCTGGTGACGTGCTGCCAAGCGTCTCCCGAGAAGGTCCCACACGTGTTCGATTGGATTTAGGTCTGGTGACCTTGCGGACCAATCCATGCGTTGAATATCTTCACTCTCCAACAGCTCTGCGACAGCCACTGTACGATGAAGTGTAACGTTGTCGTCCATGAAGAGGAACTCGGGACCCACAGCACTTCTAAACAGACGCACGTGAAGGCAGGAGAACCTTGGTACAATAGCGAACACCAGTGACTGAACCTCCTTGGAAGATGTGGAGGTCAGTACGGCTACGAAGCATGATACCGCCCCAAACGAGAACTCCGCCACCTCCAAACAGGTCCCTTTCGATAATGTTGGAGGTGTGATTGCGTGTTCCCTACTCTCTCCAGATGTGTATACGCCCAGAATAGCTCGTCAGACTAAATCGGCTTTCATCCGTAAAGAGAACTCGACCCCATTACTGATGTGTCCAGTTCTTGTGTTCCTGGTACCACAGAAACCGCAGTCTCCGATGAGCAGGCGTTAATGGCATACACCGCACTGGTAGTCGTGCAAATAGACCACCTTTGTGCGGCCTCCTGGCCACGGTAAAACGCGATAACGGACGTTCAGTTGCATGTGCCTTGCGATATCTCCCGCTGTTTGCCGTCTCTCTTCTCGCCTGTAGGACAATATACCAGTCGTCCGCCGCCGTGGTTGCTCGTGGACGACCACTGCTAAACTTTCGGACAGCTGTTCCTGTCGTTTGAAATGCTCTCCAAGCTCGTGAAACGATGCTGTGAGCGATCCCGAACTCCTCGGCCATACTAGTCACACTTCGACCTTCTTCCAACTTCCCAATGACGCGATCTCTGGTAAAGTCATCCAGATGTCGTCTACTTGATTGCCTGTTGGCCATATCACACGGTGGCAGCAACTCGACGTCGTTCAAACCGATGTACACCGTGCAATAGCTTTCACCGAATTGCTGATCATGATCATATGTAGAGGATTTTAGGAAGGGAGTGTCTGACCCCAGGTCTTAAACAACCCTTTAGAAATAGGAAACTAGGAGATTTGGGCTAGATCGCCCGATAGGAAAGTGACACGGAAGCGAAGTAGGAAGGGACGGGAAGACGCCCTTATTTATTATCGGGGGCTAGTACCCGGCGTCCGACGGCTTAACGTGCCCATCGGACGCACGGCGGGTATTTAGTGGATCGAGCGTTCGTACCTGCCTTGGATCGAACCTGAGGCCCTTCCCGGTGGCAGTCATGAACGTTGCCCACTCGGCCACCCGCGGCCCATGGAATTTCTGAGAGTACACCGCCCGTGTGCTTTATACCCTTCCGACCCCCCTTCATGCTGCATAAATGCGCATGCCCTACCGTACCGGACCCTAGTCTATCTCCTGAGTGGCCTTTCGGTCCGTTCTGCCTGCTCGTTCCGCTGTTATGCTAATTTCTCCTCTTCGTCCTTAATTTTTGCACACCAGTGTATAACATAAAGGCAATACACTGGAGAAATGTATATCTCCTGTTTCGGGTGTCTCCTGTCTAAATGTCCCATGGGAACTGCGTGTTATTTTTTATTATTCTGGTGGTACGATTCGTTGAGTGTTAAATTACTTCTAGAAAAGGGGTAATGCTGGTAATTGCCGTCCCGGTGGCGCAGTGGTCTAAGGCGCTGGCCTCTGATCATTCGTCCGTAAGGGGTGAGGGTTCGAATCCCGGTCAGGCATGGATGTTGTGTTTGTCTTACGGCACTGGCTCTCTCCCTTCCCTGGAACCAGTGACTCTAAAATTAGGGACGGGCGACTGCTTATAGCCCATTGAGTTGCTCACGGTGGTCGTTAAACCTCCAATCAAAAAAAAAAAAAAAAAAATGCTGGTAATTGACTTAAAAGCTTGACTACAGACTTCTACTTTGCTGGACGAATTTTAATGCCGAGTGGCTTGTATCATAAAATCCTAAAATCCCTTTATCCTACTCTACCTCTGCGAAGCAGAACAGTTAAGGGGAGAGGGTCATACCAGTGCTAACCCTTGTTAGACGGGTTCACAAGAGCAAGTTTATCCCACTTTTTGTCTCAATGAGAGAAAAAAAAAGCAACTCTGGGCTTTGACGGGGGTTTTAACCTTTAGAATCCTATTTTGGTTTCGCCCCAGGGTGTCTCACAATAAATGCCACAAGAAACCCTTAATGCCGCATCCGAAATTCTCTCAGAAATGACACCTGCGTCGCGGTAAGTGATCAAATTGTCAGTAATAGACTGCATCAAGAAGCTCTAAGGTCGAGTCATCCAGTGCACCGAAAGCCACTAACTGCTGCTTAAAAAAAAAAAAAAAAAAAAAAAGAACGTGAAGAGGCATTACAGCTGTTGTGACAGGAAGAGTGGCAAAGCAACGAGTCCAGATTTGGCCTACAATATTTAGGTAGTCAGCAACATCGTGTCTGCGAAATCTTAGAAACAAGCAAAAGTCAGCATTTGTTCTAACCCGAGCACCAGTTTCGCGGCCGGCCAGTCATGGTGTGGGAAGGAATCTGCTTCGATAGCTCACAGATCTGCATGTTTGTCCAGGGCACAGGAACGCTAGCATTTACAGAATCAAGAGTACTGTAAAACGTTTACGCGATGCGATAGGCCATAGTTTTATCTTTGTGAATGAAGATGCACAACCACGTCGAGCTCACACTGGGATTCTGGGCTCGAAGATCGCGGATCCTCTAATATCTGTACCTTTCTGAATAGTTTCCCTCTGAAACAACTCTAAATTTTTTTTCCAGTAGTCTGTTGTTCAACAGTAAATCCTCTTACAACGCACATTTTTATTTCCCCTCTTTTGTCTAACGACCCTCCTAAAACAGCAAAGAGTTTCATATCTCTGATTTTGAATCACTGGTTCCGGGAAGCTACAGAACCAGTGCCGCTGACAAAAGCACCATACATACCTCATATTGGCTTGAGCTCATGTTAATCTCGGATGATTTTCCTGAAGTCTAAACCTCTAAACACACCTTTTATGTTAGTCCAGAGAAGGAGACTTCCTGAAGAACTGAGTGCCGCCCTGGTGGCGCAGTGGTCTAAGCGATGGTTTCTCATCATTCGTCCGAGATGGGTCCGGGTTTGAATCCCGGTGAGGCATGGATGTGCTTGTCTTACGGCACTGGCTCTCTCCCTTTCCGGGAGTCAGTGGCCCTAAATTAGGGACGGACGACTGCTAATAGCCCATTGAGTTGCTCACGGTGGTCGTTAAACCTCCAATCAAAAAAAAAAATCAAAAGAACATAAGTTAAGGCGAGGCATGTAAGCAGTGAGAAAACTGAGAATGTGTGAATTAAAATGTGTGCTTGATGTGTCATTTTCAAGGTGCTTCAACAAACGAGCAGGTCTTGGCAACCGAAGTTATGTTACAATGATTATATGGCTGATTTAAAGAAGGGTGGGTAAGCTGCCGAAGACTCGTGGTAAAATGTCCCTCTCCTGACCCACCCCCACCCCTCCCCCCGAAATGTAATTTTTAAATATTCTACAGTATTGTGCAATCAGCTGGAACCATTTCAGTGGGCCGCCCCGGTGGCGCAGTGGTCTAAGCGGTGGCCTCTGATCATTCGTCCGAAAGAGGTCCGGGTTCGAATCCCGGTGAGGCATGGATGTTGTGTTTGTCTTACGGCACTGGCTCTCTCCCTTCCCTGGAGCCAGTGACCCTAAATTAGGGACGGGCGACTGCTTATAGCCCATTGAGTTGCTCACGGTGGTCGTTAAACCTCCAATAAAAAAAAAAAAAAAAAAACTCGTGTTGTCTTTGTTACTATACTATTGCAAGCCTGAGGAAAATTAGGAACAAAAAACTGGAAATCTTGAGTCGCATGTGTTTATATAGTTCTAAAAATGTTTCCACTCTTCTTTTTAAAAAGACGCTTAACGGCAAAGCTATATGTGAGAGTCGGACGTGTTTATTTTGTGTTACGTTCAGTAAAACCATAATTCGATTTTTTTAAACCCGAATGCAAAAAATATATTCACTGAGGTGCCAAAAAAAAAAAAAAAAAAAAAATGAAAGCTGGGAAGGACCCTGCCATTTCCAGTACATGCCACCACACCCACGCGGTAAACGATATCGTCCGCAAACGGAAAACGTATAGTCTGGTCCGACGAGTCACGGGACTAACTATTTCGGGGAAGACAGCAGACTCCAGGTGTGGCGAGGCAATGGGTCCCGCATGTCTGTAAGGGACAGTGCAGTCCGGCGGTGGCTCTGTTATGGTGTGGGGTGTTTTCAGCTGGCACGCTTCAGGATCCCTCGTACGTCTTCAGACCGCTCTGGCTGGTGTAAGCTACATAACCATCGGGTGCGACTTCTTTCAACACGACAATGCGCCACCTCACACGTCCATAGTCGCCCAATTATGGCTGGGGGAACATTGCACGAGTTTGGCCTCCTGATCTGGCACCTTCATTCGCCGGATTTAAACGCCATCGAACACATTTGAGATGCTGTTCAACGTGCCGTCAATGCCAGGAATCCTCCACCGGCAAATATTACGGAATTGTGGGACGCTCTTCAGGAAGCATGGTGTGCACCGTCTCTACAATACTACAGAGAGCTCGCTGAGTCCATGCCCCGTCGTGTTGCTGCTGTTATCCGATCGCGAGGAGAACCAACTCAGTATTAAAAAGGTATCCCAGCGTTTTTGGCCCTTCAGTGTATGTTCCAGACGTTACTTCTGGAAGCAAAGATTCATTTTCTCAGATGAATGTACCTATAGAAGACTGCTACCCAAAGGGAGTAATTTTGAAACGTACAGATAGTGTAAATACGCCTTCGTATATTTAGCCAAGTTTCACACTCATTTTAATTTCTTCTTTAATGTGGCACTCGTAACAGATACCAAGCAAGTGCTTTATGGAAGAAGAAATTAAGAGGAGCATGTGTCTTGGCTGGAGTGCATTTGGAAGATACAGTACAATTTTCCATAAAATAAATTTTATGTCTTAAATAAATAAATATTTAATTTAATTTTATGTGTAAATTAAATAATTCATATCTTAAAAGAAAAGTGTTTAATCAGTGCACCCCTCCAGTTTTAAATGGATCAGAGACGTGGATCTTAACTAAAATAAACTAGAGAGGCTACGGAACACCTCACAGAAGCGTGGAGAGGTGCGTGTTCGATGTTACCAAGAAAGGCAGAAAAAAGAACTTTAACGAGAAAATCAATATTGATAAAACAAAAATTATGTCAAACCAACTTAATTATAGCGAAGCACAAGAAAATATTTGAATAAATGATAAAGAAATTAAATGCGTGGAAGAATACATATACCTAAGAAAACGAATTATCACACAGAAACAGGGAATTATGGAAGAAACTGACAGAAGAATAAAAATGGGGTTCACAGCTTTTGGGAAGTTAAAGAAGATTCTGTGTAGTAAAAATAAAGCCGGAAAACAGAGCAAAACTTTTCGATCAATGTATAATAACCCATTATGCCATATGACGCTGAAACCTGGCCTATCAAGGAAACATCTTAGACAAACTGCATACAACACAACGTAAAATGGAAAGATCTCTACCAAATATAAGACTTCAAGATAAAATAAGGAATACAGACATAAGACCCAGAACAAATTTTTTAGACATAGGTGATAAGATACTTCATTTAAAATGGAAATGGGCTGGCCATATAGCAAGAATGGAAAATAATCTCTCTATTAAAAAAAAAAAGTAACTGCCGCCGCCGTTTTAGAAATTTCGCGAAACTCACGTTTTACTAGCTGGCAGCGCAAAAAGTATAGAACACAAAAATATGAAATTTAAATCGTTTGTAGAGAATTGTTCAGAGAACACTTTGAAATAAACGGTTTTTCCATTTTGGCGATATTTCAAGAGCTATTGTATTTCAAAGTTAAAGTAAGCAAAAAAGTGCTATCAGTTAGCGTTCAGGACATACTAACAGCAACAGAACCACGAAACTTTGTAGGCATGTCGGGCCATGGCCGAATTTTTGCACCTCGTGACCCTTTTTTTTGAATTTCGATTTAGTTTACGAGAAATGAAAATTTTAAATTTCACAAAATTCACTATTTCGCGATGGGATCCATTAAAAAAACGGATATATGGCAAATTATAAATCATAATGCATTGCAATTTTTACAGCATAAACTCACAATTATCATCCCTCTTTTACAATTTTTTTTTTTTTAAGAAAGTCATTTTCTGATTTTTAAGCATTTTTTAAAGACTCAAAGGAAAGGAACGTCTGTCTTCAGCGTTAACTACGCAGGAAAGTTCTGGTCCTGTGACCTGCTACCATGGTGACGCAGTTATTTTTAGCACTCTCTTCTCATTGGGTGAAAGAACAGGCTACAGTCAAACTGCTAATGACGCAATGCTTAATGACGTAGCGACGCTTTTAAAGTTCGGCGTTTTCCGCCGGCATACGTCAGTATCTATGTAAATATAGGCTTTCGCCTCGTATATGAACAGCAAAGAGGGAAAATGCGAGTGTGTTCGTCCGTGAATTGTTCGACCACTTCTAAATGACCTAGAGATCTGAAAATTGGCATACTGATAGGTCTTAAGGTCCGTATACCTAGAAAAGTACGAAAACCAAAATGGCGGTTTTGGAACATTGCTTGAACTTTTCGCGAATTGTTAGACCACTTTTAAATAACCCAAAGATCTAAAAATTGGCATGCTGGTAGGTCTTAAAGTCCGGATACCTGCAAATGCACGAAAACTAAATAAACAACAACAGCTCTTTGAAACATTGTCTGCTTGAATTTTTCTACCACTTCTACACTTAGAAAAAAGTCTGCAAGCCAAAAAATTCAAAAGGTTAGCTTATAGGTTTACTGTTACAAAATGCTGATAGGTTTAAAGATAATTTTGTCAGAATCACTGAAATGCTTTGAAAATTTCAAATTTTGATTTAAAATTAAGGGGCGCCAAAGCCGGCTCCGTTTTACGTCAAACCGTATGCATTGACGTCACGACGCTGTACTAAATCGGAAAACAGTTACGGATTTTAAATTACTTTTTCTTTCCCTTAATTGCTTTTCCCTTTCTTTAATTTCATGTTCAAAAAATGATTTTATAGATTTACCGTTCGGAGAACGGGCATGATTGCTAGTAGATGAACTAAAATAGAAACAGAATGGAGATCATACAAAGGAAAGAGAAGAGTGGGAAGACCAGAGAAAAGATGGATGGATGATATAAACAAAATTGCAGGAAAGCTGTGAAATAGACAAGCCCAAGACACGAACATTTGGAAAGAGATGAAGGAAACAGCCTCAGTTGGCTATAAAAAGGGTTGGAAGAAGAAGTATCAGAAAAATGAAAGAGTTGATGACATCATGATCATAGTAAATACCCTCTAGTGTCAATAGGATGGATATATTGCTAGAAGAACTGACCACCTTTGGACAAGCGAAATACTAAACAGGAAACCCATGGGACAGGAAAGGACCCAGAAGACCAGATTGGAGATGGGTGGATAAAATTCCAAGCATGCCAGTGTCACATAAAAGGGGTCGTCCATAAAGTACGTCCGTGATTTTTTACTATTTTTAGACTCCCCCTCCCCCGTGTCACATTTTGTCCGATTGTTGACACCCCCCCCTAAAAATACGTCCTAATTTCCGCAACCCCCTTTATTTTTGACAACTGCTTTTAGAAGTCCATTGAGAAACAGAAAGAAAACATGTAGTTATTTAAAGGAATATTCCATATATTTATACTTTTTCTTCAGAAAATATTTATTATTTAGGCGTTAAATTATTCTCAAATGCTACCCGAACTTTATCATTCTGAAATAAAGATCTACAAATGAACGCACGCATTCAAGGTTCCAACACTTCCGATTATATCATCTACAAAACACGATAGATTTCGTAGTACAAATACGAGAACTTAATATTTTGATTTAGCTAAATATCATCAGAAATCTGAAATATTTCATACCTTTTTTTAAACTATTAAAAGAAGAAAAAAGGAGAAAACAAAACGAAGACATACCATCCACTATATTTTTGCCGCTGGACGTCTGAATTACTAAACCTCCCCCTCCCCCACATCACATTTGGTCCGGTTGTCAGGAGCCCCCCTCCCCCTGTAATCTCGGAAATACTTTATGGACGGCCCCCAGGGCCGCGGGTGGCCTAGTGGTCAACGTTCGTGATTGCCACGGAAAGGACTTCAGGTTCGATCCCAGGCAGGTACGAACGCTCGATCCACTAAATATCCGCCGTGCGTCGGATGGGCACGTTAAGCCGTCGGAACCCGGGTACTGGCCTCCCGGTAATAAATAAGGGCGTCTTCCTCCCCTTTCTACTTCGCTTCCGTGTCACTTTCCTATCGGGCACTCTAAGCCAATTCTCCTAGCTTTTTATTTCTAAGGGTTGTTTAAGACCTGGTGTCAGACACTCCCTTCCTAAAATCCTCCACATATAATCATGTACGGCCCCAAATCTGAACAGTGTGCATTAAGAAAAGCAGGGGAAATCTTGGGGTGGTTAGTGTTTCGAACGGTTTTTAGAAGTAGAGAAATTGCGTAAAATGCAAATACAGTGAAACCTCGGTTACACGTTTTTCTAGGGGACGTCCTTAAAAACGTATAGATGTGAAAAAACTTATAAACAAAATTTCAAAATGTTAAATGTATTGTAAAAGTTTTGCTTTAAAGGAGTATGGGATGTTCTTCAACAATGATTTATTTAAAGTCGAATCGGCGTCGAAAGAAAAAAAAAGAGCATTACAAATTATAATATATTTTATCGCATTGTAAAAGTCATAAAGCCTATGAAATCCAGAATCTCTTTCGACAGCTCTATTTGTTTATAAAAATCCTGATTCTAGATTAAGTGAAACCCTCAAAACTTTCAGTTATTTGCAAAAGTTTAAGACCAGCTGTTTCTATTAGAAGATTTCTGTCGATTGCGTTCGCAACTGTCTGTATTAACTCAACTTACTGTTAGTGGTGCGTCATCCTACAGCGGCAGGTGTTGATAGAGTTCGGGGAGGCGTGCGAGCGTCAGTTTGCATCTGGTTTTCATGCTGAGAGGTTTTGTGCGTATTTTCGATATAGCGAAAAATGGACAAAAAACCGTCATTAAGTCTTACTCGGAGGGCACAAATAGTGACTTCATGTCATGAAGAATACTCCGAACGTGACATAAGCAGGAAGGTGAATGTGAGCAAGACTGCTATTCATAATACGATTATGAAATATCGAGATACAGGTGCATTTAGCGACCGAAAGAGAAGTGGACGTCCAAGGAAAATAACCACACGTGATATGAATACCATAAGGGGAATAGTTATGCGTTGTCTGAGGAGTTCGTGCAAGAAATTCAAGGCCTTTCTATATCCGAAAGGGTCTGATATTAGTATCAGCACTGTTTTCCGACACGTTTGCAAAGATTTTGGATTAAAGTGTTATAAACCTGCATATAAACCTATGCTAACCTCTATCATGAAAAAGAAGAGACTCCACTTTGCCAAGCGTCATCAATCGTGGGCTGCTGAAAATTGGAGCCAAGTTCCTTTTTCAGATGAATCAACTGTACGTCAATTTGAATCACGTGGAGCACATGTTCGACGACCAAAAGGCAAAAGGTTTGATGAAAAATACACCGTTAACACCGCGTGACATCCGCCTAGTCAGATGATATGGGGTGCTATGTCAGCATCCGGTACTGCTTCATTAACCTTTTTGCCGACTGGCACTACCATGACTGGTCCTTTTTATGTGGAAATGTTACGTGAGAAGCTGTTAACTCATATGCAAGTGCACAGATGCACAATATTTATGCACGATGGTGCTCCATGCCACAGATCAAAGACAGTAAAGGATTACCTGCAGAGGAAAAGCATAACTGTGTTTGCTGACCCAGTGGTAGTCCTGACCTTAAGCCCATCGAAAATTTATGGACCATTTTAAAAGACAGGGTAGCAGAAAAACAGGCATCAAATTTTCAAGCTTTGATTGACGCGATAAAGTACGTGTGGTGCAAATACATTTCAAGTGACTACTGCGAATCCCTCATTGAGAGTATGCCACATTGTATTCTGTCCGTTATAAAACACAAAGATGGCCAGACAAACGACTGATTTCGGTCTTTTTGTGTTCTAAAGAATGTAAGAATTCATCTGCGGTGTCTTTTTTCAAATATCTCTGACTAGTAATGTGTTGTTACTTTGATAATCTTAATTTTCAATAAATTAGTGGTCTTAAACTTTTGCAAAAGACTGTAGAATCTGAGGCCAGTGAACTCATGAATTAACAGCTTTCCTTTTCTGCGGATCCTGAGTGCATTCATTTGAAACCAGGATGTTTAATACTGATGATACATTTAGGACTCTTCTCTACTACACCTCGAAATAATGAAGCCGCAAAGTTACGTTCCAGAGATTTATCAATTTTTAAATAGTGCATATGTGTGCGAGTCATAAAATGCGAAACCAATTTTTCATCTAAACCAAAAGTCAACAACATACCCTTCTGTGATGGGATCAAGGTTCAACTTTGGCTGCACCAAGAAGGAACACAGCAATGCTATCTCAATTCCCTCAAAGGTTTAACATACGGGGTTACGTACAAAATAATAAAAGAACTGCTTATTTTTGATAATATGAAATTCAAATCTTAACGTGCCGCCCTGGTGGCGCAGTGGTCTAAGCGATGGCCTCTGATCATTCGTCCGAACGGGGTCCGGGTTCGAATCCCGGTGAGGCATGGATGTTGTGTTTGTCTTATGGCACTGGCTCTCTCCCTTCCCTGGAACCAGTGACCCTAAATTAGAAACGGGCGACTGCTTATAGCCCATTGAGTTGCTCACGGTGGTCGTTAAACCTCCAATCAAAAAAAAAAAAAAATAAAAAAAATTAACGTATAATCGCAAAAAGCGTATAAATGGATTACGTATAGCCAAGTTAAAAAAAAAAAGTTAGGTACTACAGTAAAATATCTGGACTAACGCAGAATTACGTATAAAAATGAAAAACGTATAACCGGGTTTCCACTGTATATTATTTGTGGTACCTGGAACAAAATTTACATTTATGGTATCTAGTCGAGAAAATGTTCACCATCAGGAAACAGAAAAATTTCTTGTGAAACCTTGGCTGTGGCTATATTAAACTTGGCTGTGGCTATATTAAACTTGGCTGTGGTTGCAACTAAACCTTTGCTGTGGTTGCAACTAAACCTTGGCCGTGGTTGCAAAACCTTAGCTCTGGTTGCAACTAAATCTTGGCTGTGCTGGCAACTAAACCTTGGATGTGGTTGCAACTGGAAAGCAGTTTTTCCAATCTAATCCGATTATTTAAAGGTGCCAGTTTGCGCCATCAAGTAGAAAAACTCTTCCGCACGTAAATTCGAAAACCCATGAATCACCATTCTCACTGCTATAGCTAAGCCATCATGCAGAAGCAAATGGATGGACCGCAGAAGTTATACACTGAGAGGCCATTTTATTAGATACACCTGACCTCGTCCCATAAATGGTTAATTCATCATGTACGACCGCACATGAGCGCGATGTGCAGCATAAATAAGAGACATTTCCTCGTGAGCATCGGCCAGTGTCCGATTGAGAGTGCAAACGGGCAAAACGAGTGATCCGAGCTACTTTTTGCGTGATATGATAGTTGGCACTAGGTGTGCCGATTCGATCATCTTCCAAAAAGAGATTTAAAGATTTATGTAAAGGATTTTAGGGAGAGAATGTCCGACCCCAAGTCTTACACAACCCTTAGAAGTAGGAAGCTAGGAGATTTGGGCTGAAGTGCCCTACAGGAACGTCACACGGAAGCGAGGTATAAAGGGGGACGAAAACGCCCTTGTTTATAACCGGAGAACTAATACCCGAGTTCCGACGGCTGAACGTGCCGCTCGGACCACTAATATTCTACGCATGGCGGATATGTTGAGTGGTTCGAGTGTTCGTACCTGCCTTGGATTGATCTTCAGATTTTTCCGTGGAAGTTACGAACGTTGAGTACTAGGCCATCCGCGGCCTGTCTTCCAAAACGCTGTCCTCTTGGGCTTTTCATACACAACCACAGCAAGAGTATACCATAAATGGTGCAACACGCAAAAGACTTCCAGCGATCGGCGATCTTGTACTGTAAAAAGTAAGTAGTGTTAATTCACGGAAAATTCCTGAAAATAATGTGCAGTAAAGTTTCCAGTAGGTGTTCGTCTTTTAACAAACATTTCCGTTTTTAAAAGCTTCTTATTCTTCAAAGTTGAGTATTTTAACAGACTTCCGTAGTGAGTATTTCTGTTTGCTTCAGAAAAGTCCTTTTCGGGATTTTCCGTATTTATACAGAAATTTTACAAAGTGTATACGATTTAAGACTTTTTCAGCCTTTATTGCCAGAGATTCGTGCAGGGACGGATCCAGAAGTTTACTATAGGGAGGGGGGAGGGGAGAAGACATTATGGAAGGGTTTTTTAGATATGCATTATACATACTAGTGGTTCCGCTCCTACCTAGCGTTCAATTGCAAGGTCTTTAAAACACTTCCACTTGCTCCAATAATGTTCAATCGTTAAATGCCTGAACGAGAGCAAGCAATAGGTGAAAAATCACAATTGTTTCAGTGCGATCGATTGCGCGTTTACCGAAGAAATGAACTTCATGCTTTTTTGAAATCAGCGCAGACTACGTCTGAATGAAATCCTTCAAAAGAAACTCCAAACCCTTATATTTCAGAGTTGGTTAATTTAACAATAAAACAAAAAATTTAGTGGTCTCCACCTGACATATTCTCATACATTAAAGTAAATACACGCCTGGTTTCAGCCAAAACATAATGAACACACGCAGTGGAGACTAACTAGCACAATGCCCCCCTGAACACACGCAGTGGAGTAACTAGCACAATGCCCCCCCCGCAAGATTTGCTTCAGCACCCCCAAGCACAGTAATTTTCCCAGGATTTCGAACACGAGGGAGGATGCATTTTTCGCGGTGTGTGTGTGTGTGTGGTGATTGGGGGGAGGAGTGTAAGGGAGGGTGTCTGCAAAAGTAATGGTGGTACCTCCAGCCTTGTAGTTTTAACTTTTTAGGTGATAGATTTGACAATCCGTGTAATTGCTTTGTCTAAAACTAAAATAAATCTCTTGACGAAATCACCCTCTTACACAAGGCCGATCTGCGGCTGCTGTGAATAAATGTTGACGCCTGTGGTGCATGTAATCCTAGGAAACTGTCTGTTTTCCCACATCCTCTACGGGGAATCCCACTGTGACCTCGCGCTTTTCCTCAGCAGCGCAGAGAGAGAAAGGGCGATTGGAAAGCGATCGTATTATTTACAGCCCATTGCAGAGTAATCGTACTACAACCCGAATACTTTCAATCTGTAGGACATTCAGTGTCTTAAAAGTGAAACTAGGCATTTAGTTACGCAAAGCTAAATATATCTTAAAGCAAAATATTAATTCTTGGGTTAATTATCGTGCGTGTTCGAATTTTTTCATAAAACTATAACTGGCAGCGGCAGTACGCCCCATTCATTACCTGGACCCCCTACCCCCGCAGCTGCGGGGGTGGTAGTCACGCCACGGAACACACGGTTTAGTAATAAAATCGCTAAATACAAAACACGGTAACTGGAATTTTGCTCTTCTCGTTTTTTTTTTTTTTTGTTTTTACGTGCCCAGCGGCGATAAAGAGAATCATTTTCGACTTCTTTTTTTGGTGATGAAATAATGAAATTCTACGTCTATTGGAAATTAACGTAAAAAAGGAAAAAGAAAGCAGTTCTGATATCAGTTACTTTACGTTCATGAATGAAAACTCCAGTGAAGGACGGTAGACATACGGGCGTACTGTACTCAGTGTGTGTGGCAATCACACTCGTACAAAAATGAGAACTTAGTTTTTCTTTCGAAAAACAAAGTTCCCCTAATCCCGTCTGAAGAACTGAAAACTTTATTTAAATGAGTACGTAATGTGAACCAAGTAAACAATGCCTCTTCATATTCGACGACGATTACCAAAATTTAAACAGCTTCGAATTTTTGCCATATTAATCTTTTCCCTGCGAAACTTTTATAGCACCATAATTCCCAAAAGCTAATAGAAAGTTAGAAAGTTTCCGTTTTTACGATAGTTCATACAATTTAGAGACACATTAACTTTCATGAGAAAAATGAGTAGGTTGGAATTATAGATTCAGGTTTGCTTGAAATTTGCTGTTTCGAGACGTTACAGACGCTAGACAATATGACAGTAGCAAAGAACTGACAAAGAATACTCCCATGCCCTCCCCCCGCGCTGTTCCTTTCTTTCCTTTATCTTTTGAGCGCTCTCTCTCTCTCTCTCTCTCTCTCTCTCTTTTTATTCTATTCCATTCTTTCTTTTTTCTTCCGGACCTGTTGAGAAAATTTCCCCAGCGCAGTGCTATAATTCAGACGTTTCGTAAGGAGAAAAATCAAGAAAGATGACACCGAATTTTCGGGTGTAATAAGCACGTCGTTTGAATCCGCTCTGACGCAAATTAAATTTATCAAAGCTGTTCAAAGTCAATGGAACCGGTATGGAAAACAATAATATCTGACGGAAGAAAGAAGTTTTTCAATCGGGTTTTTAATCTCTCAGATATTGCTGTAAACGGAATCGGGTAGCGGGTGGCTTAGTGGGCAACGTTCGTGACTGCCACGGAAAGGACCTCAGGTTCGATCCCAGGCAGGTACGAACGCTCGATCCACTAAATATCCGCCGTGCGTCGGATGGGCACGTTAAGGCGTCGGACCCCGGGTACTGGCCCCCCAGGTAATAAATAAGGGCGTCTTCCTCCCCTTTCTACTTTGCTTCCGTGTCACTTTCCTATGGGGCACTCTAGCCCAAATATCTTAGCTTCCTATTTCTAAGGGTTGTTTAAGACCTGGGGTCAGACACTCCTTCCTAAAATCCTCTACATATGATCATCATCATCATCATCATGTAAACGGAATCGTGAGCTTACGCCCTCTGGTTGCAGACTTGTGCGTTAAGAAAAACATTAATTTATATGAGAAACATTTCGCACCGGAAACGCTCTCCAACACTAGAAATAATTTTTCAAATCGGACTCTTAGAAACAGAGATATCGACAAAAATAAGATGTGACTTTACGTTCCCCTATTGGGAAAACCATGCATTATTTTAGGAAGAAAGTATTCTCAAAAGGGTTTTCCATATGAGCGGTATCGGTCCAAGAAAAAAATTTAATCGAGTTTTCAGGAGCCCAGATTTTGCTACAAATACATCAGAAGCAGAAATTAACTCTTATGTGGCCAAACCATTCTTTACCAAACATTAGAAATTATACCCCTGGTGGCCAAACCATTCTTTACCAAACATTAGAAATTATGTGAAAAATATTTTCCATCAGGTCTTGTATGCGATACAGGAAGAATTTTTCAAATCGGAGTTTTAGGAGCAGAAATAACGCAGAAAATGCAATTTACCTTTGTGCCCCCTAGCGGAAAGATTATGATTTACTTGATAATTTTGAATTTATAAGAAAAACATTTCGCATCGGAAACACTATCCAACAAAGAAGGAATTTTTCAAATCGGACTCCTACAAGTAGAGATATTGACAAAAATAAGATATACAATTATACATCTACGCCCCTGGCGTAAAAAACATGCATTATTTTAAGAAGAAAATGTTTCTAAAAGGTTTGTCGACATGAGTAGTATCGGTCTACAAACGACGTTTTTTTTCATCGAGAATTTAGAAGCTCATATTTTGCTGCAAATACATCAGAAGCAGAAATTAAGATTTACGCCCTCTGGTGGCCAAAACCATTTTTTAACAAAAATTAGAAATTATGTGCAAACGATTTTCCATCGGGAGCTGTATCCGGTGCAGAAAGAATTTTTCAAATCGGAGATTACAAGCCGAGATATAGGGGAAAACACAATTTACCTCTACGCCCCCTAACGGAAAGTCTACGAATCACTTGAAAATTTTGAAATTATATGAAAAACATATCACACTGAAAACACTATCCAACAAAGAAGGAATTTTTCAAATCGGACTTTTAGAAGTAGAGATATTGACAAAAATAAGATATACATCTACGCCCCCTGGCGGAGAAACTATTGAATATTTTAAGAAGAAAATATTGCAAAAAAGTTTATCGATGTGAGTGGCATCAGTCCACGAGATAAGTTTTTCAATCGATATTTTAGAAGCTCATATTTTATGGCAAATACATCAGAAGCAAAAATTAACACATACGCCGCCTGGTGGCCAAAGTATTGTTTACCAAAAATTAGAAATTATATGCAAAAGATTTTCCATCAGGAGGTGTATCCGCTGAAGAAAAAAATTTTCAAATCGGAGTTTTAGAAGAAACGTTATCGGGAAAATGTAATTTACTTTTACGGCCCCTTGCGGAAAATCTATGCGTAATTTGGAAAAGTAACTACAGTCGAACTCTGTTAAGACGAGCTGTTCGGGATCGAACAAATTGCTCGTTATAGCCGTTACTCGTATAATCCGGGAAAGACCCAAAATATCAAGGAAATCATTCAAAAAATAAATTTCGTTATCAAATATAGTACATACAATGTTTAATGTCGAGAAATACATAGTACTTACGTTTAGTTGAAATTACCGTACAATATTTCGGTTATTTGTGGAATTCTTGAAAAATGTGTACGTACAGTACTACATACACACAGAACTATACGTACAATTATACATACTGTAGTACATACATATGTAAGTACGTACGATGTGATGCAGATAAAGTTGAAATTCTTGAATAACAGACATGTAAATTACATACGTACTGTATGAAATACAATATGTGTTATACAGTATTGTAATTTTTGTACCATACAGTATTTAGATAAAATTAAGCACAGGTACAGTACTGTCTGCTCAAAGCACATATCCTTTTTATTTCGTATGAACAAATTTGGTTAATTTTAGCTGCGTTGTCCTTAACTTCAACCGAAAATCCATCAGATCACGCTTAACAACTGATAATGCACTGAACACACACTCATTGCCAAAATTAGTTTCATAAAATCTAGTCAAAACATCCAAGGCATCTTGTGCTTGATTGTAAGTCACAACTTGTTGTGTTTCTGTAATGTTTTCGCCTTCACTGTCGGTTTAAGTTTCTTCATTCACCGCAATGACTTCTTGCACAATTTGTTCCTCCGTTAAAATTCCGGTTGTTAGGACCGTAGCGTCAATGTCGATAAAATCACCAAGAGAGTTGCAATTGTTAAAGGTGCTTAAATCTCTACTTTTTAACCATTCTGATAAGGGGAGATCATCGTCATCAATCACTTCAGTGCTTTCTACTAAAGTCTCCTTTAGAAGACCAGCCTTCCTGTAACAATTTTTAATGGTTGTCGGAGTGACACTATCCCAAGCTTCTCTCATAAGACGAACAGCATCCAATACGGAAATCTTAATTTCTAGCTTCTTCTCCATTTTCTGGATTAATTGTGCGGTTAGAAATCGCCGAAAATGGCACTTAAAGCTCCTAATTAATCCCTTGGTCCATAGGCTGTAGAATTGATGTTGTGTTTCGTGGTAGGAACACAAGTTTGATATTTGTCAAGTTTTCTACTTTGGGATGTACTGGGCAGTTGTCTATTAACAGCAAAATGTTTCTGTTTTTCTTTCGTAGTTCACCATCCCATTTATGAAGTTCTCCCGTAAAGATATTTGATGTCATCCACGCCTTTCTGTTTGCTTTATAATCAACCGGGAGATGCTGAACATTATTAAAACATCCGAGGCTTTAAGGATTTGCCAATCACCAATAATTTTCTTTTTTCATTTCCTGCCATGTTCGCACAAATCAGAACGGTTAGTCGATCCTTTGCCAATTTACCTCCAATGCATTTCTCGCCTTTAAGAGTTAAAATCATGTCAGGGGTTACCTTGTAAAAAATGCCCGTTTCATCAGCATTGAATATGTTCTGCTCACTGAATTCAGAAATGAAGCTGGGCAAAATGCATTTTAGCCATTGACTTACAGATTCCGTATCCGCAGACATTGATTCCCCTGACATTTTTGCGTAAACAATATTGTGTCTGTTCTTGAAGCGATCACGCCACCTATTACTGCATATAAAATTCTCTTGACCGAACTGTACTGCAAATTTTTCCGCTTGCACTTTTAAAATCGGTCCATTATAGGAAAACCAGCATCACGCTGAACTTTAAACCAACAAAGTAAGGCTTCATCAATATCATTTTTTCACACTTTTTCATTTTTTTTTGCAATCTGTAAGATTGTTTTCAAATGCTGACAAAACTGCATCTTTGTTCTTCCACATTGTAGATACGGTAGATGATGAAAGCCCATACTTTTTGCAAACAGCTAAATTTTTCTCGCCGTCTTGCAGTTCCTGGATAATATCCATTTTCTCCCTGATGAAGAGAGCCTCTCTTTTAACACCAACCATTTTGCTCACAATATCACACTTAATAAAAAAGGGGAGAGGGAAAGCATAAGTGATGTCGCAAGAGTAGGGCTGCGTGCGACTTCCTGATTAAAAAAAGGTTACGATATGTTCCCGTGCGAAGTTGAAATACTGAATGCACTAAGAAAACATGCGTGGGGTTAGACCATAGCAGCCAATGAGAGAAAGCGAATTCCAGGAACCCTCTCGTAAACAGTGGCAAAGGAAAGGCCGGGAAGCTTTCTCCCGCAAAATTCCGCCCCCACCTACCCTTGGGCTGAAATGCAAGACGTCATAAAACACTCCCCGCTTTTCTCTCGGAGCAGGTGACACACAGACGGTCTTTTGGGTAGCAGGTGGCTAATTGACGCCACCTTTCAATGCTGCGCTAACTTTACTATGTGTAAAAAAATAAATAAATCTAAAAGTCTTGCAAATTTGCTCGCTATAACAGAGTTGATACTCGTAACAAGCGGGATAATTTAACACTAATTGCATACGAAACCAAACTTCTTCTGGCATTTACTCGCTATAGCCGGGACCTCGTTATACCCGAGCTCGTCTTAACCAAGTTCGACTGTATATCTAAAATACTCTTCGACATAAATGGAATCGAAAGATAAAATAATTTTTTCAATCGGATGTTTAGAAGCAAATATGTGGAGTAAAACGTAATTTTGAATTTGACATCATCTGCATTTACCCCCTCTAGCGGCGAAATTGTACATAGTAAAACGAAATGAAGGATCATCATTCGCATATTTCAAACTTCCCAATGCAAAAAGATTTTTTCAAATCGGACTAATAATTGCAGAGATATCGTGGTACAGACGGACGGACGGACAACCCGTAACATAAGCACGATCGTTTTTTACAAAAGACGTGCTAAAAAGTAGTTGTAGCTTTGGGAAACTTGCGTTATCCTTTATTCTCTTTTTTTTTCAATGGCTACTACTGGGGAATTGGCGGACAAGATTCGGCAAGCCATCAGTTACGTCACGTGATTGCCGGCTGCCACTAACGGAGAAACTGGCGGACCACATAAGGCTAGCCATTATTTATGGCACGTGCTTGCAGGGCCGCTGAAGGGCCACTTGTGGCAGCTACTGCCTGTGATGGATAACTGATGTCCCTGTTGTGACATATGACAACTGATGGGGTTGTCACTGTTGGCCAGCTGCTGGCCCTTCTGTTGGCCGCCCGGACATTTTCTTGACGGTACGGCAGCGGCAACATAGTGCTGGGCCATTGCTGGCAGTGCTGGCTGCCAGCAATGGCCCAACAAGACTGCTTTTGCTGGGAATACATATCAAGGAACACTTCCAGTTTCCAGAAACTTCTTGTGCCAAGCTAGGAGGCTATTGCAGACTTGGAGGATCTTTTCCAAATTTCGAACGAACATTTTTTTGCACTTGGGTAACAAATTTCGTTTCGAAAAACCAACCAACACATATCGCTTTCTCTGCTGGAGAAGACACTTTTTCAACTAACCTTGCGATTGGATCAGTAGCGCCATCTAGTGACCTATTTGGGAAACAGAAAAAAAAACTTCGTTAAGTAAGTTAACAAAATCTGCAAAAATGATGTTCATATCCTACGTAGTATTTTTTAAATAAATTTTTAAAATGTGTCAATGACTTTTGAGGCATTCTGTAGTTTTATTATTTTCTGTAGGAGGACTTATAAAAAATTACGTATGTTTTTTATCATCATTTTTTCAAAACAACAGAATTAAGATCTTAGCGCTCGGATCAGCCCGAATGCTTTACACGGTCTGCGTATGCTTCCGTGGCCAGCACGATCCCCGACCATTCGCCCATCGAGCACCTGTGGGACACGATTGGACGTCGGTTGAGTACGCTCCCAACCCCGCAAAATGAAGATGAACCGTGGACTCAGATCAACACCACATGGCCCACGATACCCCAGGACTATATTCGGATTATCGATGCCACGTTGGATTCAACGCTGTGTCGCCCGAAATGGGGGCCACACTCCTTATTGATCATCCTGTATATTCGGCCACTGGAGCGTAGTCTGTATGTGACAATTAAATAATTTGTTCAGGACCTACCTGGCTATCTGTGTGTGCAGTTTGGTTTGTTTTCGAGCATTTCTTCATGGTGCGCAATTTTCTCTGTCAGGCAGTGTGTTCACTATGCTATGTCATTTTTCAAGCAACTGGAGAGCAGTCCCGGTGGTCGAATAGTTTGAGGCGCAGGTTTCATATATCAATAATCCTGCTTTCGTCTTGGCGTCCCGGATGAGGCATGAATGTTGTACTTGTCTGGCTCTCTAACTTCCGTGGAACCAGTGGCCCTAAATTAGGGACGGGCGATTGCTTATAGCCCTTAGCGCTGTTCATGGTGGTAGTTAAACACAAGAAAAATAAAACAGAGCGATAGCTGTTAAACCGCATGAAAAAATTCTTGTCACGTTCGCATCACGAGAAGTAAAACCGCTTCCCTTATTTGGGCATTGTTATTCCAGCGGTAGTTGCAATGTTTGCTAGCGACGAATGTACGCCACTCTTCCGGTGCATGCAGTGCTTCGCTACCGGTCTTGAGTTATATAAATTATCTTGCGCAGCGGTAACGTGACCAAAAATTTTGAGGGGACACGAATAAATGAAATCTAATTTTTTTTTCTTGGCGGGGCGGGATTCTCGGAAATAGTTTCTCCGAAAATGCTCCTGTTCAATTGACATTAGTGCCATAACTTAGGTTTTTTACATGCGTAAAAATCCAAAACTACGAAGTGTCGAGGCTTCCGTTGATTCACCCTAATGAGGATGAAAAAAAATATGCCATTTTTTTTTTTTTTTTTTTTTGATTGGAGGTTTAACGACCACCGTGAGCAACTCAAATGGGCTATAAGCAGTCGTCCGTCCCTAATTTAGGGTCACTGGTTCCAGGGAAGGGAAAGAGCCAGTTCCGTAAGACAAACACAACATCCATGCCTGACCGGGATTCGAACCCGGACCCCTTACGGACGAATGATCAGAGGCCAACGCCTTAGACCACTGCGCCACCGGGGCGGCGAATATGCCATTCAAAGCACCTCATGCAGTTATATGATGATGAAAACCTTCATCAGATGACTGCATGCTATTGTGCATGGGACGGCTGCTGAAAAGCAGTCAGCCGCCCCGGCGGCGCAGTGGTCTAAGGCGTTGACCTCTGATCATTCGTCCGTAAGGGGTCCGGGTTCGAATCCCGGTGAGGCATGGATGTTGTGTTTGTCTTACGGCACTGGCTCTCTCCCTTCCCTGGAACCAGTGACCCTAAATTAGGGACGGGCGACTGCTTATAGACCATTGAGTTGCTCACGGTGGTCGTTAAACCTCCAATCAAAAAAAAAAAAAAAAAAAGCAGTCACAATATTGTTTGTTATTGCGTAGCGTTGTTCCTTTGGTTGTATGTCACACTTTATAACATTTAAAAGGCGAACGGTCAGTTATTATTTATTCGACTTTTTAAGCGGGGGGGGGGGATGCCCCTTCGACACTACGCCTATGTGCCTACGGTTCTTAAAGCATTTTGTAGGCTGTGTTTGTCAAATTCCTTTTATAGCTAAATTCCTTCTGAAAGAAAAAAAAATGTATGGTTGCAGCAATAACTATTATGGAAATAAAGGACAGATGAAAAACGAAAAAACATCTTAGCACCACGTGGAGAGACGATTAATTTAGTTGATAAAGATGTATTACGAACTGACGTTTTTGATGTATTCTTGCATTCCAATGATATTACTGCATTGCTAACAAGATTTGCACACACACACACATCGATTTCATAAAAATCAAAAATTAATCGTGGTTATCGGATTCTGCATGTGGTATTTATTCACAACATAATCAGTCACTGCAGTAAAAAAGGCCGCCCCGGTGACGCAGTGGTCTAAGCGATGGCCTCTGATCATTCGTCCGAAAGGGGTCCGGGTTCGAATCCCGGTGAGGCATGGATGTTGTGTTTGTCTTACGGCACTGGCTCTCTCCCTTCCCTGGAGCCAGTGACCCTAAATTAGGGACGGGCGACGGCTTATAGCCCATTGAGTTGCTCACGGTGGTCGTTAAACCTCCAATCAAAAAAAAAAAAAAAAAAAAAAAAAAAAAGGCAAAGCAGAATTCACACAATGTACCTTAAACGTACCGGGCCGGAGTGGTCTAAGCGATGGCTTCTGATCATTCGTCCAAGATGGCTCCGGGTTCGAATCCCGTGAGGCATGGATGTTGTGTTTGTCTTACGCCACTGGGTCTTTCCTTTCCCTGGAACCAGTGACCCTAAATTAGAGACGGGCGACTGATTATAGCCCATTGAGTTCCTCACGGTGGTCGTTAAACCTCAAATCAAATAAATAAATAAATAAACGTGCCGGGTAGTAATAATGCGATAACTTAAATACTCTACATCAGTTCTGTGCCTCATAAACTTCGTTGCTAAATTTCATTGAAATTAATACAAGGCAGTGGAGGTACTGTATGAATACGATACGTCGGCAAACGTGAGTGGGAAAAATTAAGTTTCATTCAAAATCACGCAGTAAAAAAAAAAAAAATCCTACCCGTGTTGCCGAGAAATCGGATTTGAAATTTCGAGCTTTCATACTAATAGCAGTTTATAACAAAACGATGCGAAATTTCAGTGCTGTGTTTAGGTTATTCTACTGTAGTTTGTCTTCAGTGGTTGCCAAACATGCTGCAATAAATATTTTTTCCTACGGCCTTTCAAAGCGGTTCATATTTCTACTGATATCTGATTCTACAACGCGCATTGAAGAAGGTGGCCCTGCCTTTTCACGAGCTTCTTCTTTTAGTAATAATATATAAAAAAATAAAAAAATGTGAAATTCCTGCTTTAAAGAGAGAGGTTTCAGCAGTCGTGGTAGACATTAAGACGTGTGTTCCTTTGTGTGCTAATGGTAGCCAAGGAGACATTCACGTGATGTGATTGCGCCTAGGAGCTGAGCAAAGATGCAGACGAGAATATGCGACGAAAGAGAGATGACAGCGCGCGCACCTCCGTGTAATGGCCGACAGCCTCACGTTCGCAGGTCATCGATGCATCGGATCTCGAGCAGGTGTCTGAGCAGTAGAACTAGAGGAATTCCCCAACTGTACGCTGGTATCCGCTGCTTCTGACAGAAGCGCAGGAAATCTGCAGCCTAAAAAAATACACTGGCTTTCCCCTGACAGATCGTCGTTGATGGACTGGGACCAATCATTGGGAGCTGGCTGCTACCTTTCTTTAATTAGGCGTGAATCCTGTGCGATTTCTTCGTCTTTTTTTTTTATTTTTTTTTTTATTTGTAACTTTTATAGTGTGAATTTGTCAGATACTTAAGGAAAGGACGGGTGAGGGGTCATTTCCGCTACTCCCTGGGTGGGCGGCAGACCTCCCACCCAAGGGAAATGAACTTGGATATTCGACAGGCAGATTGTCTCCAGAAAGGTATTTGTGTTGCTCATAATTTGTAACTTTTTATGCACTCATGTTTTTTTTTATTTGCTTATAGGTACACTGTTTTCAATGCAGTTGCATGCTTGGAGTTTGCACTTGTGTTTGTGGATATTCTTACGTTGTTGTTGTTGTTGTTTGTTATGATAGAGTATACGCAAGTACACAAAATATGTATTGTACTCATCCTTTTGTTTACGTAAACAGTATGTACATGAAAATCCTTTCATAAAGCCAAATTTCGTGATTCTTATTATTTCGTGAGGATAAAATTCGAGATGTGTTAACATAACATTCTCATAAAATAAAATAACGTAGCCCAGAAGCTTTCTGTTGCTTGTACTTAATAACCCCTACAGCTTATCTGCATGAATTTTATAATTGTTATGGCCACGAAATAATAAACAATTTCAAACAGCACTACCTGTCGATGCAACAAGTAGCCGAGATTACTTATTACAGGCATTCTAAATAGGTGGCGCTGCTGTATGATAATAATTATTATAGGTTTTTAAAAAATAAAGGTTTGAGATACTGTAGCCATTAAAATTATCTCTCTGTGATCGCTTAGGTTAGGAATGAAGCTTTTTGACTTCTTAATCTGTTGGAACTATGTCCGAATCTTATGTTACATTAGTTTACCTTTTCTGGAACTGGTGTCCCTAAATTAGGGACCCCCAGATGCTTGTATGGTCGTTACTCTCCCCAAATTTCTTTTTAAATCCTCATTGGTCAGTTACGAAAATTTCATTCAACAGTACTAAATAGAAAGATTTTTACATCTTTTCTCAGATCTGTTGTTAATATAATCATATGTAGAGGATTTTAGGGAGTGTCTGACCCCAGGTCTTAAACAACCCTTAGAAATAGGAAGCTAGGAGATTTGGGCTAGAGTGCCAGATAGGAAAGTGACACGGAAGCGAAGTAGAAAGGGGGAGGAAGACGCCCTTATTTATTACGGGGGGTCAGTACCCGTGGTCCGACGGCTTAACGTGCCCATCCGACGTACGGTGAATATTTAGTGGATCGAGCGTTCGTACGTGCTTGGGATCGAACCTGAGGTCCTTTCCGTTGCAGTCACGAACGTTGCCCACCAGGCCACACGCGGCCCATCTGTTGTTTATGTTAGAAGCAGAGCCTATTTAAGAGGGGAGAGCTAGGGGTGGGGGCTTCAGCCCAGGGCCCCATACTTTCAAGGGGTCCCCGAATTATGCAGGATGCTTGAAGAATTGACAGAGTTCTACAGTATTTTTTTGCAGATAGCACAGCAAAAACTATAAGAAACTGCCTTGTGAAAAAAATTTCTATTTCTTTCTGCTTTTTTAGGAAGAGTCTGCAAAAAAATATAGTCGCGGTCAGTCCATTCTCAAATTTTTCAAACGCATTGCAGTTTTTTGTACACATCTGTAATTGAGAAAATTTTCATGCATTAAAGATTCGTTTGAATCATATTATTTTGCCCACTACTTCAAGATAATTTCTACAATCTGAACCCAAACCCTGGGCGGGGGGAGGGGAGGGGCGGCTTTAAAACCGAACTGAACTGGTATCATTTTTCAACCATGCATTTTTACATTTTCTGGCTACCACTGATTCGTCTATGAATCATGGGATACACACTTCACTTCAATACGGCGGGGATATGTTTGACTTCTTCCTCATATTTTGGGAATGTTTTTTTCTGGGTATTTTTATTCATCCATTCATAGTGAAATCCTAGATGTGCCACTAATACTGGGGCACCAAAATACTGTCCAGCCCCGGGCCCCGCGTGTTCTTAAATGTGCTTTGGTTGGAAAGTATTAAAAATTCGCGTACATTTTTTTGCATAACTTGATTTTTGCCATCTAAATTTTGTAAACTGGAATAGTAGTATTTTTTTTTTTTTTTTTTTTTGTGGAAGTTAGCTGAAAGTGCTGTATTAATTAACCTCGAATTTCAGGTACTCAAACCCATGCTTTCACCATTTTGTAAAAATTATCTCAAACTAGCTTCTCGTTAGTTTTTTTTTTTTTTTTTTAGCATCTTCCTCATTCACAGATCAAAAATTGGAAGAAGCAAAGTGTGCATAACTGGAATAAATCCAAGATTCCCTAATTTGTACTGCAATACCAAATAGCCTTTTGTACAAAGCTTTTTACGCTTTCCAGCCGTACGTAGGTTGAAAAAGCTTATATGCTCTAGCTTTGTCTGTCTGCTCGATAACTCGCGTAAAAATGGTACAATTTCGATGAAATTTTAGTACGTGGTAGGGGACAACCTGGGGACGAACCCTATTGGAAATGGAGTTAAAGGGCAGGACATAGGAGCGGAATCCATTCCATCGTCCTTATGCGTCATAACTTATGTAAAAATGCTTCGATTGCGACAAAACTTTATCATGTTCCGGAGGTATACTGAAACGGTTCTGTTGAATATCATTGGGGTCAAGGGTCAAGGCACAGGAGCGTGATTTATTCCACAGCCATTATCCTCATAACTTTACTAAAAATGCTTCTATTGCGACAAAACTTTATCATGTTGTTCCGGAGGTATACTGAACCGGTTCTGTTGAATATCATTGAAATGGGGTCAGAGGAGTGAGATTTATTCCACAGCCATTATCCTCATAACTTGAGTAATTATTTTTGGTATGTTGGAAAGCGTATCATAATCAATGCATTGCATGATTTTACTAACTAGTTATAAGTTTATACAGTGGCCTATCCAAAAATTGTTGACGGGGTATGGGGGGATGGCAGATTTCGACAGGTGTATTGGCAGGCTGGCAGGCACGAATACACAGAGGGGTCAACTCTCTCCCTCCCCCTCGTTTTTATACAAGTTTTTATTTTGTGCCAAAACTATTGTACCCAGTAAAAAAAAAATTCTGTCCTCAATAGTAGCGCACCCGGAATATTAAGGATAGATGTTAAAAAACCCTGGAGAAAATATCTAAAATATTGAGAAGCGATAAAAAATATCTCAGCCATATTAAAGTACGTTTTAAATTATTTGCGAATATATATATATATCATCATCATCATCATTGTCAACCATTATCAATCCACTGCTGGACGAAGGTCTCCCAAGTTTCCTCCACAACGGTCTGTCTTGTGCCAGTCTCCTCCATGTCACCCCTGCATAATTTTCAAGAGCAATATGCCATTATGTCTTAAAAGAAAAGTGTTTGATCAATGCATCCTTCCAGTGCTTACGTATGGTGCAGAGACGTGGACCTCTAACTAAAAGAGACATACAAAGGCTGCAGACAACTCAAAGCATCATGAAGAGGTGCATACTTGGTGTAACCAGGAGAGATAAGAAGAGGAACTCGTGGATCCGAAAAATGACAAGAGTGGAAGACATCATGATCAGAGTTAAATCCCTGAAATGGCAATGGGCTGGACATACTGCCAGAAGGACAGATCATCGATGGACAGCCGAAATTTTAGATTGGATTCCAAGGGACAGGAAAAGACCCAGAAGAAGACCACATGGGAGATGGGTGGATATATATATATCATCATCATCATCATTGTCAACCATTATCAATCCACTGCTGGACGAAGGCCTGCCCAAGTTTCCTCCACAACAGTCTGTCTTGTGCCAGTCTCCTCCATATATATATATATATATATATATATATATATGTGCAAAACTGAAGACTAAGGAAAAATTTTAGAATTTAAATATCTTAGCTTTATAGAATATATATATATGTGTGTGTATATATATATATGTATATAATTATATAAACAGCCAATAACAAAGAGCCAAGTGACACCTCATGGGGAGGGCCGTGGCCCCTGTGCCATCCCCACTGCTCCTCAACTGTTGAATGCTTTTTGTGGTACGCAGTGTATGCAAAATTTTTTTCGGTTACAAAGTGTGTCTGTACGTCTGTACTGTGCCCTTCAGCCGACAACCTCAAGAACTATACAGATAGATATGTACGCATACAACAGCCAATAAACAAGGCCAGATTAATCCGGATTAAGGGCTTAGTGGGCCCCTAGGCTAAGACATCTGATTAAGGCACTTAGTGGGCCCCTAGACTAAGATATATATATACAGAAAAAGGAAGGTGAGTTAAAGGTAAATAACCTCCCTTAACTTTTATTCCTTTGTTTTCCCAGTTCAGTGATTGAAAGACATTTTGCAGTGTGGCATTAAAGAGTTTGAGAGATAGGTTTTCACCTTGTCAAACTCAATTTCCAATATTTATGGTCATTTTTGCAACTACCCCTTCAGAGCTGCAGAATATGATCTAGGAACTTGCTGACAAGAGTAAAGAAGTGAACTTTCAGAAGACAAAACTGATGTACAATGCTTTTACAAGAAATAAAGATTTATCAGTTGATGGGGAAAAGCTGGGTCTAACCGATACCTACATTTATTTTGGACAACAGATATCAGGCAACGGTCACATTGATGAAGAAATTAATCGGTGTATAAAACTTGGATAAAGAGCTTTTGGAAGAAACAATACAATTTTTAAAAGCGATATGCCAGTATGTGTTAAGTGTTTAATCAACGCATCCTTTCAGTGCTTACATACGGAGCAGAGACGTGGATCTTAACTAAAAAAGACATACAAAGACTACAGACAACTGAAAATAGCATGGAGAGATGCATACTTGGTAAAGAGGACCTCGTGGATAAGGAAAATGACAAGAGTGGAAGACATCCTGATCAGAGTAAAATCCCTGAAATAGTAATGGACTGTACATATTGCCGAATCTAGGGCGTGGCCTAAGAGAAAGTTAGGGGAGAAAAGTTTCGGCTATGGTTTTGACTTTAATGGCATAAAAGTTTCATAAGAGGTAAGCTCTCTTCTTTGTCCTTGAAGTTTGGGAGTTGCTAGTTCTTTTTAAGAACTTTTTGAGCTGTCTTTTCTTTTTTTACTTAAAGCAATTAGGTGCATGCATGTCTATATACTTTGGGTTTTTTTCTCTTTCACTTTACATGGAATTCTAGCGTTATTTAGGGCACTTTGGCTAAGTAGCTGGCCGCTTTATTGTACTTATAGTCAACGATGTTTTCAAAGTCGGAAAGAACGTAATTGCTACATCTTTAAGCACTTCTGGAATACTTTGTATATATTGCAACTAAATGTTAAAATCATGTAATCTTCACAAAGCATTTTTTAGTTAGTTTATATCATTTTTTATTTTATTTTTTGTTCAAGGATGTGTGTTCAATATTCAAGTTCACTTTCAGGAATGTTCTTTTTAAAAAATTATTATTTTTTATTATATGGCATTTTTGAATAAGAGTTTTTCACTGCAAAGCATTAGAATCTGTAATACTTTGGTATTGCTATTCTGGTTTAAATTCTCTTAGGAGGTTGGGTTGCTTGGCATTGTGTTATTACTGAATTATCCTTATGTTTCAACCAGTCACTCAATCAACTTGTTTTTTTTGTTATCGTTTTTCTGTTTTTTTAGTAGTAGAAGACGAGCATGGGTTGGGCCAGGAAAGCTATAGATGCATGCATAAATATTATCTTGTGTTTTGACAATCAACTCAGGGGAAGTTGGGATATATTTAAAAAAAAAAAAAATTTTGGTGGGCATATTACTTGCATCTATGGCTTTGCAGAAACCCATTTCCAACTAGGTCTTTGTGGAGGTGAGAAAATGCAGAGTTTTGCTGGCCCTTGATAAAGCCAAGGCTCGACATTCTCGACACTTTCTACATTCAGTTTGCTATTTTTATCCTCTTTTTACTGATACCTGTCAGTATGAGTTTTACTATGTCGTTTTAGGAATATTGGTTGAAAAATTGTTATTCTTCTGTATCTTCTTAAATAGTATATATTTATATATATATATACACACACACACACACATTCCTTCCAGTGCTTACGTATGGTGCAGAGACGTAGACCTTAACTAAAAGAGACATACAAGGGCTGCAGACAACTCAAAGCAGCATGGAGAGGTGCATGCTTGGTGTAACCAAGAGAGATAAAAAGAGGAACTCGTGGATCCGAAAAATGACAAGAGTGGAAGACATCATGATCAGAGTTAAATCCCTGAAATGGCAATGGGCTGGACATACTGCCAGAAGGACAGACCATCGATGGACAGCCGAAATTTTAATTGGATTCCAAGGGACAGGAAAAGATCCAGAAGGAGACCACATGGGAGATGGGTGGATGAAATTTGAAAGTATGCGGGAGTGACATGGAGGAGACTGGCACAAGACAGACCGTTGTGGAGGAAACTTGGGGAAACCTTCGTCCAGCAGTGGATTGATAATGGTTGACAATGATGATACACACATACATGTACATATATATAACAAATTACCAATAAAATAGTACAAAACTGAAAACCAACTTTGAAATTCTAAAGCGCCCAAGGCTGCATAAAAGAAAAAGAAAAACATACAAGGACAACATGAGATAAGCAAACTAAAAAAAAAAAAACTATATATATATATGCTGTGTATGTATTATTTGTGGTGCAGCGGGCATGCCTTCAGAGCCCTTGGTAATAATGGGCCCCTAGGTTATAGCCACGTTAGACCCCCTCAACCTGGCCCTACCAACAAATATCACATTATGCAATATTGAAAACTTTGTGTTTCGTTTGTGAAATTCTAGGCTGCTGCTCTCATGTTTAGCAACATTTTGGTTTATGTATATGAGAGAATACGAAAAAAAAAAGAACAATACAAATAAGAAAGAACAATGAGACTTAAGCAGATCAAAATATTTTTCCTTTCCCTCATTTTTTTAATCGAATCGTTAGTATCACACGGACAAAAGTTCTTCTGATTCGTTAAATTTTGATTAAAATGAAACAAAACATTACAAACATCTTAGTTGTAAAGTGAGACCAGGGATTTATAAGGAACAAATACCGTTTGTTTGTGCTGTAGTTTTTCAAAATGCCACCCTCGATCTGTTTTTGCCTCTATTATTGATAAGTTGTCTTTCATGAGTTGTTTCATTTGTTTTTTTCACTTATAAAATGGCTGCCGTGTGTAGAGCAAAAACCCAATCTAGCAGGAACAGAAGAGAAGCTGAGCTTGCTTAGATTTTAGGAACTTTTCCAGGGTGTGTGTTGCAATGGCGCACTCAGAGGGGGTGGCCCAGGGGCCAGGGCCTTCCCCATGAGGATGAGCTCTCATGGTTTAGTTTTCAGGACGGAGCAAACACAAATTATAACTAAGATAAACAAAAACTGCATGCACTTTTCTACTGTGTTTTCTTGTTATCTAACCTTTCTACCACACTCTCAACACAAAAATTTAATTGGAAATCAGAGGATCCAAAATCTACATAAGAAAAGATGAATAAATGAACGTAAGCAACATATTGGGACCACAAGGAAACTTCTTTGACGTTCTTTTGCCTACTTGTGTCATGAAACTCCAGAGATCACTTACAGAGGCTAAGTAGAAAGTTTTGTAATACTTGCATAAACGCATGTGCTGCGGCGGGTATGTGACGTGTTTAAACTAGTTCAAGTCGCACACTGCAGTCAGTCGAAAGGGATATAAAGTGGTAGTCTTTACTTTGAATAGCATTGCATGTCGTTTTTTCTGTCTGTGGTTGGGACGCCTAAAGATGAACAGCCACAACTGGCTAATTAGGGAACTTTTGCTTTACGAGTTTGAACTCGTCCATAACGCTGCTCAGTCAACACGAAACATTTGTCATGTGAAAGGAGAAGATTCGGTGGAACACAGCACCACAACCAGATGGTTCAAAAAAGTTCGCTCATGTGACAGAGACCTCGACGATTAGCCAAGGCCAGATAGGCCGCGAACCGTGGATTCGGAGGCCGTGCGCCAGGCCGTAGAGGCAAATCCGATAACCAGTACTCTGAGATTATCAGGCGAGCTGGGTATATCACAGACCACCGTGGTTAGTCACCTTCAGGCCCTCGGCAAGGTCTACAGGAGCTGCCGCATTGTCCCTCACCTTCAGGCCCTCGGCAAGGTCTACAGGAGCTGCCGCATTGTCCCTCACTTTCAGGCCCTCGGCAAGGTCTACAGGAGCTGCTGCATTGTCCCTCACCTTCAGGCCCTCTGCAAGGTCTTCAGGAGCTGCCGCATTGTCCCTCACCTTCAGGCCCTCGGCAAGGTCTACAGGAGCTGCCGCATTGTCCCTCACCTTCAGGCCCTCGGCAAGGTCTACAGGAGCTTCCGCATTGTCCCTCACCTTTAGGCCCTCGGCAAGGTCTACAGGAGCTGCCGCATTGTTCCTCACCTTCAGGCCCTCGGCAAGGTTTCAGAAGCTGCCGCATTGTCCCTCACCTTCAGGCCCTCGGTAAGGTCTACAGGAGCTGCTGCATTGTCCCTCACGAACTGACGCCAGCTGAAGCAAACCGCCGAGTGGAAGTGTGCACAAAACACATAGAAAACCTACGCGATGTACGTTTCATCAAGAGAATTGCTACTTGCGATGAAAAGTGGGTCTATTTCCGTAATCCTAACACACAACGGCAGTGGTTGAGCCCGGGCCAGTTTCCTGAACCTGTTGCTAAACGTGGGCGCTTCGAGCACAAGGTGATGCTCTGCGTCTGGTGGAATTTCGAGGGGATAATCCATTAAGAATTTATTCCAGACGGTCGGACCATCAACGCCAACCTCTACTGTGAACAGCTGGAGCGGATGTATGCCGTTTTGGAGGAAAAGTACCCGACACTGGTGAACAGAAAGTGCCAGGCACTGGTGAAACTCTTATAGCATGACAACACTGGTGAAACTCCTATAGTTATACCCGGCACTGGTGAAACTCCTATAGTTGTACCCGGCACTGGTGAAACTCCTATAACAGGACAACGCTCGGCCACATACCGCGCGAACGATCCGGGCAAAACTGCAGGAACTTGAGAGCATCGAACTGAAGCCACACCCAGCACATAGTGCGGACCTTGCCCCGTTGGATTATTACTTGTTCCAGTCCATGGCCCACTTCCTTCGCGGGCGGCACTTCAACAACCAGGAGGAGGTGGCAGCTTGGGTGAAGGAGTTCTTCGGCTTAAAGGACAAGAACTGGTACTGCCGCGGAATCGGAGAACTGGCAGAAGGTGGTTAAAGACGGTGGAACACGATGGCCTATACTTTGAATGTTAGTCAGCCTTCGTCGTAAAGGTACGTATGAAGACAAAGTTACCCAAATATTGCAAAACTGTCCTCTGTAATTGGTCATCAAGAAAGAAAAAGCTCCCTCACGGCAAATTTATGGGAAACATTTCGAGAGATCTTTGTCCAGCATTGAATACCTGCTGCAGAGGAATGATACACTATATTATCAAATGTATTTGGACACCGCAGTGATTTTGGAACAAATGACTCTATTATCGCAATTAGTCGGCCCATCTTTTGCTTGTATGGCAGCGGCAACACATCGAGACATACTATCAACCAATTTCCAGTAGGTATCTACAGGTATGTCTCGCCATTCGTCCTATAAAATACAAAGCTGCTGCCAGAGTGGTGAGCAAAGACGGTCGTTGTAGTCGATTTCATATCCGTCGCTCCAGTTCATCCCAAAAGTGTTGTATAGAATTAAGGTCAGTATTCTGAGCAGGCCAGTTTAACAATTTCACCTCATTTTCAAGAAACAATAACCAACGGGCAAGAAATCCAAGAAAAACAACTCCATACCAAGATGGAGACTCCGCCAAACTTAACAGTTTGAAGAACACAGTGCTATGGAAATCGTTCGCCGGGCCGTTGCCAAATCCAGACACGTCCATCAGACTAGAAGAGTGAAAAGCGTGACTCAGCACTCCACAAAGAACAGTTTTTCAGTCGCGCACAGTACAGGAACGAAGAGAGACATACCACTCCAAACAGCGTTTCGCACTCACGTAGTGATGTGTGGCATGTGCGCTGCTGCTGCTGCTCTACCATAACAACCCACAGTATGCAGTTCTCTGCGGGGAGTAATGCCATTTACGGAGCTATTAGAAGCATTTCCTACTTCAGCAGCGATGGAAAAGGCAGAGGAAGAACGGTATTTCATAACATTTCTTACCATCGCCCTTCTGTCGTGTTCCGTCAGTTTATGCAGCCTCCCTGAAAGCTTCTTTTTTCTACTTTTTTTTTGCTGTATAGTTGCACCGTCTTTCCTCCACCTCTTCACGACATTACTTACAGTCGATTTTGATATGTTTAGTTTAGCTACAACGCTCCTTATGGAAGCGTAACTCAAGACATTCTATGACCAGCTCATGCTGGAACAAGACATTCTATGACCAGCCCATGCTGGAACTCAGAAAGTTCACGTCGACGCTGCATATCCGCTTCAAAGTTACTGATAGCACGATCAGATCATACACTGCCGTGCAAAAATTAAGGACGAGACGGTTTTTCGAATGTAACTTCGTGCAGAAGTGCTCCACATTGACTCAAATCATACCATTAGATTCCCAAGATGTAAGAATGTGGGACAAGTGAGCAAAACCATCCAAACTAGGAATCCAAAGGATACAAAGGCACTTTATTGAAAAGTAGCTTCGAGCACAACTGGACAGAAGACAGAAACGTCCATGTGATAGGCGGCTGCCAAGAAAAATCCAGTCTTTAGTAGGGGATATGATCACCCCTGACTGCGTTGCAGTATTTACAACGTCTGTCCATGCTGAGAACGAGGTTGTCAAGGAGCTGTTTGGGCATCGCGGCCCATTCCTCTTGTAGCGCCAATCGCAGCTGAGGAATCGTTGCTGGCTGCTGTTGACAGTGCTGCCAATCGTCTCCCGAGAAGGTCCCACACGTGTTCGATTGGATTTAGGTCCGGGGACCGTGCGGGCCAATCCATGCGTTGAATATCTTCACGCTCCAACAGCTCTACGACAGCCACTGTACGATGATGTGTAGCGTTGTCGTCTATGAAGGGGAACTCAGGACTCACAGCACCTCTAAACAGACGCACGTGAGGCAGGAGAACCTCGGTGCAATAGCGGAAGTCAGTACGCTACCAAGCATGATACCGCCCCAAACGAGAACTCCGCCACCTCCAAACCGGTCCCTTTCGATTATGTTGGAGGTGTGATTGCGTGTTCCCTGCTCTCTCCAGATGTGTATACGTCCAGAATCGCTCGTCAGACTAAATCGGCTCTCGTCCTTAAAGTGAACTCGACCCCATTGCTGATGTGTCTAGTTCTTGTGTTCCTAGCACCACAGAAAACGCCGTGTCCGATGAGCAAGAGTTAATGGCACATACCGTACTGGTCGTCGTGCAAATAGACCACCTTTGTGCAGCCTCCTGGCCACGGTAAAACGCGATAACGGACGTCCAGTTGTCTGTTGCATGTGCCTTGCGATTTCTCCCGCTGTCTGCCGTCTGTCTCTTCTCGCCTGCAGGACAATATACCGGTCGTCCGCCGCCGTGGTTGCTCGTGGACGACCACTGCTAAACTCTCGGACAGCTGTTCCTGTCGTTTAAAATGCTCTCCAAGCTCGTGAAACGATGCTGTGAGCGATCCCGAACTCGTCGGCCACACTAGTCATACTTCGACCTTCTTCCAACTTCCCAATGACGTGACCTCTGGTAAAGTCATCCAGATGTCGTCTACTGGGTTGCCTGTTCGCCATATCACACGGTGGCAGCAACTCGACGTCGTTCAAACCGATGTACTCCGTGCAATAGCTTTCACCGAATTGCTGAGCGTACACCGCCCGTGTGCTTTACACCCTTCCGACACCTCCCCCCTACGTCATGCTGCATATATGCGCATGCCCTACCATACCGGACCCTGGCCTATCTCCTGAGTGGTCTTTTGGTATGTTCTGCCTACTCGTTCTGCTGTTATGCTAATTTCTCCTCTTCGTCCTTAATTTTTGTACACCAGTGTATGTTGAGGATTTTAGGGAGTGTCTGACCCCAGGTCTTAAACAACCCTTAGAAATAGGAAACTAGGAGATTTGGGCTAGAGTGCCCGATAGAAAACTGACACGGAAGCGAGGTAGAAAGGGGGAGGAAGACGCCCTTATTTATTACCGGGGGGGGGCAGTACCCGGGGTCCGACGGCTGAACGTGCCCATCCAACGCACACGTCGGATATTTAGTGGTTCGAGCGTTCGTACCTGCCTGAGATCGAACCTGAGGTTATCTCCGTGTGACCTTGTGCAATTGAAGTTTGAGCTATTTGAAGGCTGCGTATTATATTCTAGTGTTGCTGTTGTTTTCTTAACCAAGTGTTATTATTATTAGTATTAACTCACATTCGTTTGATTAAGATAGTGATATCAAAAAAGAGTTGTACTTACGCCTTGTTGAGTGCCAAAGGATTAGTGGCTGAATAAAGATTAATCGTTAGTAATTTCTCGACGTTCTCTTGAATGACTCCTATTTCACCGTAGGTGAAGTTTTTGAGAACTGATTTATGTGGTGTTCAGTGAGCTATACATACACGAAGATTCAGACCTAAAAAGTTACACGAAAGCGAGTTAGGAAAACGCCCTTATTTATTAACCAGAGGGGGTGGGTACCAGGGGCCGACGGCTTAATGTGCCCATTCGACGCACTGCGGATATTTAGTGGTACGAGCATTCGTACCTGCCTGGGATCGAACCCCGAGGTTCTCTCCATGGTAGTCACGAACGTTTACCACTAGGCCATCCGCGGCCCGCCTGATAGCACGATAGATTTGTTTTATATACGTGTATCCCCTTTCACAGCGCACTTTTTTTTCATTGGAGGTTTAACGACCACCGTGGGCTATTCAATGGGTTATAAGCAATTGCCCGTCCCTAATTTAGGGTTACTGGTTTTGGGGAAGGGAGAGAGCCAGTGCCGTAAGGCAAACACAACACCATGGCCTCACTGGATTCGAACCCGGACCCATCTCGGACGTATGATCAGAAGCCATCTCTTAGACCAGTGCTTTTCAACCTTTTCACAGATTGTACCACTTTTAGGATATGGCAATATGCGAGTACCATCAGAGGCTTAGCAAGGTGTCAAAAACTTGATGACCAAAAAACAGAAAAAAAGTGATAAAGTACGCCCACTTACTACCCTTTTAATGGGAAACTTGCGCCTGTTTCTCTGCCATTAATCTTTGCACTCGTGGCTGGAGAGTGCTTAATGATAGAATTAAGTCAGATTCCAGCTGAAGACAATTCCTTTCCTTAGTTTTTATGCACATCAATGAAGAAAACTCCTTCTCGCACAAGTATGTGGAACCAAATGGCAGTAACGCTACGATAGCTCCCCCCTTCCGGGTACAGTTTTGCAAGTTGGCTCCAGAACTCGGTCAGTGTTTTTCATTATAAAGTTCCTTCAAATTGCGGTCTGATGTCAACTCCAGAAGTGCTTCTTGGTTTTGAGAGGAAAGGTCAGATTTCACGGCATTGTCAATGGGCGATGCAACCCAACGAATTCCAATATCACATCCTATTGACACGAATGGAAAATACAACGCAAACTCTGTATGCAATTTTTCCAAGTGATTTTTGATTGGAGTTTCAATATCCAGTGTCAACAACAGAATTTAGTTCAATAAAGTCTGACACATTGGGAAATGATGCAATATTTTCTTTCTTTACTTGGCCTAGCCATAGGGAGATTTTCTTGTAGAATGCACACAAGCTTTGTCTTCCACGATAAACACGTTATGACCGTGGCCCTGCAGCGACCGATTAAGTTCATTTAGATTTTAAAATATGTCAGCCAAATAGCCAAGGCAGGACACCCAGAAGACATTTTCAAACTTTTCTGCTAAGGGTGATGAAACATTCGTCAGGAACATCTCGGCTAGGGGTGATGAAACATTCGTCGTTTCATCTCGTAGCTCGAATAATCTCGATAATGTTTCACCTCTCGACAACCAACGTACTTCTGCATGAAAGAGGAGAGTGCTGTGCTCAGAATCAAAATCCTTGCATAATTGTCGGAATAAACGTCCATTCAATGGCCGGCTTTTGATAAAATTTATTACTTTTGCAGCATCCTCCAAAATCTTATGTAAGAATGGGCTCATCCGTTTAGAAGCAAGTGCATGTCTATGCAAGATGCAATGATTTGAAACAATTGAATTGTTTCTTGTCTTAGCTCGTGCTATCATGTCCGAAGCTCTTCCTGTAATAGCTGCTGCACCATCGGAACAAATTGCTACACACAAAGTCCACAATATTCCATGTGCACGAAAAAATTATCGATTATTGTGAATATTTCTTCTCCAGTCGTTCTGCCAGGTAGTGGGAGGCAGAATAATACGTGTTCCATTATATCATCCGAATCAGGAACACGCACAAAGACAATTATTTGCGCTTCACTAAAGCGATGTCTGTGCCTTTGTCCAATTGAAATGCACATTTTTCTGCTGCTGTGATCTTTTCCATCACTTGTTGAGTAACGTCTGTGGCCATATCTTGTATTCGACTTTGGACGGTGTTGTCAGAATATGGAATATTACGAATAGCATCAGCCATTTTTTCATCAAAGAGAATTGAAGCAATGGCAGAGGGAACCACGACTTCTTCAACGATTGTGTGAGGCTTATTTTGTTTAGCTGCTATCAAGAACAATTCATAAGATGCTTCCAGATATTTTTTCAAGATGGTTGTGGATTTCACGAAAGCAGCACGGCGTTTTATAAAATCGTCTCTCTTCACGAAAAATGCTACTGGCATTTCTGTGTGCTTTTTGTTTTATTGTTTAATGCCTCTGGAGCAAATAAGGCTTCATGGAATGCTTGGATAGTACTTCATTGCAGATAACACAAACAGGAAGCTGCTGATCGTTTTCTTCCACGAAATAAAATCCAAACTTAAAATAATCTTCACTGTATTTTCAATTCGGTACCGGCTTTAATTTCTTCGGTGGCGGTTCCTTTGCTGAATCACTTTTCCCTTTGAACCGAGAACAAGTATATGACGAATTTATTCATATTTATTAATATGCACCACTACCTTGGTCTCACATCGTCACACAAAGCGGTAGAAAAATTGAATAACTAGAAAGGAGAAAAACGGCAAGTCAGACGGCGAGGAGGAACCCGGTGACATGTCGTGATTGGTGAAGCGAAGGCGGGTAAGTGTGGAGCCGACGTATCAGCCCAGAATAGACACTTTGACATTGACGTTTTCTTCCTTTTCTTATATGTTCTCCGGCTATTTTGAGCGCAACAGGGAATGATGAGTCATGGGTTGAAAGCCTTTCAGCTCCTGCACGGAAAATGCGAAAACAATTCCACGGCAAGTCTTTCCAATCCAACGAATAATACATGATGACACATGCATTTGACTGCGTTTCACATTCAAAACACTGAGAAAAGTGTAATGGTATTATCTTGTCTAGGACGATGTCGTGTAGCACCTGACAGGTGCCGAAGTACAATCAGTGGTACGCGTACCACCGGTTGAAAAGCACTGGGTTAGGCCACCGGGGCTACCAGCACAAACGCTTTTTGCACTTATACAAACAGAGCCTGATTTACGCAAGGGCACACGAGGCCCATGCCCAGGGCCCCCGTGGACTGTGTGGGGGCAATTTTAAGCACTAACATTTAGTTTTTATTATGGGCAGCAAAAACAGCGACGGCGGAGTGCGCTAGTTAATTTTCACCGAGCGCAAATATGCATCGATATGTTGCTTCAAAAAATCGATTATTAATATTCATTTGAAAGATGGAGATAAAATGCTTACTTTTGATTTACAATTTTTGAACATTTATTGTTTCTTGCATTTATTAAAGTAGATAGTACTTGTGTATATTTTATTAAGGCAGCACTTCTTGTGCATTATACAATTATACGCGCAATTATAGAATAATTGCGCGAAGCACCAGAGATGCTGCCTTAATACTCAAGTACCATTGTTAATTAATGAAGAGTACGATTCATGCACGGGGATGGGGGCCCCCAAGTTGTTTGTGCCCAGGGCCCCACTCGTCTTAAGTAGGTCTCTGTCAAATATTTGGTAGTGTCCGAATACTTTTGATAGAATAGTGTACATTTTCCAATTCTTTGCCATTCATACTTTTTCATTCTCTGTATGTATGTATGTACATACTTCAACATGCAATGGGAAATTTCACTATTGCTGCTACTTGCAACTGGGAATTCCTAACATTTTTTATATTTTTACTGCATACACACGCGTCCATAAGTTCTAAAGAAAAGTCAGGAATCAAAATGAGTGTTATCGCGGAAAATTGTGTAGTGCCTTCCAAGAACAGACATGGCATGGTTTGATTCATGGAGAGGGAAAATGGCCCCTCTTTTAAAATCGATTTGTACATTTATTTTTAAATCTATGTTTTACATATCATTGGAAACTCATTTTATACGTTGGAAATATTTTTATTGCTTCCAAATATTTTGGGAGATGTTTTCTCCGGAGCATTTTTATCTGTATGTTCAATACTTTTTGGTTGCCCCTATAAAGAAATCCCGAGTCCGCCACTGGTCTGTTGTATGTCCTACATATCTGTACAACCTTTGAGAATATTGGCTAGATTGTACAGTACAGACCAGTCTTTGTAACTGAGTAAATATTACATGCATTATACTGTAAACTAAAAAAAATAGACTTTAAAAAATACATGTATATATACGGAGTGACTTTTTTTTTTTTTTTGCTTAGAATAGTTGTTTTGGCACAACATAGAAACACGAATAAAAAAAAAACTACACACACATACGCGCGGGCGCGCCATTCTCGCAATTATGGCTAGGAGACTTAGATCCTGTTGTTAAGCTATCGTGATGTTACAGGGGTAAAAAAAAATGCTGACAGTTTTTTCGACCTTTAAATTTATGCCGGCTAAGTTAGCAAAGAATTGCCGACTTAATCTCGGACTTAATAGAATGAGAACTGAGTAGTCCGAACAAACTTTTTTTTTTTGGATTGGAGTTTTTTTTAATCATCTATTGGACCTGATGGTACAAAGACATACATAATCAGGAGACAGAGATTACACAGCAACAAGTTCAAATCATACATGGTTGACAGCATGCCAAATGATCAATTTAAATACACAGTGTTGATCATGTAACACATTGTAAACAAATATACATCAAACATGGATTTTACAGTATGCTAAGTGACCAATGTACACAGACAACAGGTGTTGGACAAGTAACACACTGAGAGCCAGTGCCGAAAGCCAAAGACAAACATTCATGCCTCACGGGATTCGAACCCGGACCCTTCCGGACGAATGATCAGAAGCCATCGCTTAGACCACTGCGCCGCCGCCCCGGTGGCGCAGTGGTCTAAGGCGCTGGCCTCTGATCATTCGTCCGTAAGGGGTCCGGGTTCGAATCCGGTCAGACATGGATGTTGTGTTTGTCTTACGGCACTGGCTCTCTCCTTCCCTGGAACCAGTGACCCTAAATTAGGGACGGGTGACTGCTTATAGCCCATTGAGTTGCTCACGGTGGTCGTTAAACCTCCAATCAAAAAAAAAAAAAAAAAAAAAAAAAAAAAAAAAAAGACCACTGCGCCACCGGGGCGGGGCGGCAGGACGAACTTTCATGTAGTACTATAGTCTGAAACAAATTGGTATAAACAAAACACTCGTTCTGGTATACTGCATTGCTTGATGTTTATTTATTCTCGGTTGCTATTGGATTAGTCATTCCGGTAGCCGGGTAGTCTGAGGCGGTGGCCTCTGACCATTCGTCCAAAATGGACCTGGGTTCGGGTCCCGGAGGAGGTATGATGCGTGACTGGTGACGCTACCTGTGTTATTTAACTGGAACTACTGATTTTCAATTATTATTTGTTTTTGGTTGTTGTTCAATGGGCTACACTGCAAAAAAAAAAAAAAAATAGATATATATATATATCAAATTCACGAGCCCTTTATTCATTTCGTATATTAACGAAGTACAGTCGTGGCCAAACGTCCTGCACCAGTAGACCGAAAGTCAATTTTTGATATTTGAAATCAACTTATACAGCGTAATGGTGAAATCCGGAATACATATTATGCTGAGTACAAATATTTTTACAGAATAATATTAGCACTAATAGAGGTGAAGTTACAAGCAAAAATGTGCAAGTGAGGGAACACAAATCCAGTTCTGAAAATGAGTTCGCGCCGCCGGGTGGCTCAGTGGTCTAAGCGATGGCCTCTGATCATTCGTCCGAATGCGGTCCGGGTTCGAATTCCGGTGAGGCATGCATGTTGTGTTTCTCTTACGGCACTGGCTCTTTCCCTTCCCTGGAACCAGTGGCCCTAAATTAAGGACGGGTGACTGGTTATAGCCCATTGAGTTGCTCACGATGGTAGTTAAACCTCCAATAAAAAAAAAAAAAAAAAGTTCGCGCCCCTCTAATCACTATAGCTTTCTCCGACGTCCGCTAGTGAGATATAAAAGGATGTAGAATCGTCTACCGACTTAGAAAGGGCCTAGTGGTCAGCGTTCGTGACTTCCACGGAGATGACCTCAGGTTCGATCCTGGACAGGTACGAACGTTCGAACCACTAAATACCCGCCGTGCGTCGGATGGGCACGTTAAGCCGTCGGACCCCGGGCACTGGCCCCTGGTAATAAATAAGGGCGTCTTCCTCCCCATTTTACCTCGCTTCCGTGCCACTTTCCTATCTGGCACTCTAGCCCAAATCTCCTAGCTTCCTATTTCTAAGAGTTGTTTAAGACCTGGGGTCAGATACTCCCTTCCTAAAATCCTCTACATATGATCTGATCTGCCGACTTAGAACGCAGTTGCTTGTAGTGAGTTGACTGAAGTTTATGCAGAATTCCTGGTGATATTTGAATTTCGGAATGTCAAAGATCCAAAAATTGGTGGTGCCTCTTCAAACCAGGGCAAAAATTATTACTTTGCATGAACTTGGATTCAGTAGTCGTAAAATTGCTGTTAAATGTGGCTGTGGTCATTCCACTGTCTTGTGCACCATTAAAAGAATTGCAGAAACTAGATGTGTGGGAAACAGAAAAAGGACAGGTCGACCAAGGCTGTGTATACTGAACTTGATGATCGCATGTTGATCGTCGTTTTTTAAAATCAAGGTTTAAATCTGCCACTGATTTAAGAAATGAGTGCGAGAATGAAGTAGGCATTATTGCATCTGCATGCACAGTTCGTCGTAGGCTACAAGAAAATGGACTGATTGCACGAAAACGTTTCCTTACTGAACAACAAGGGCTCGAAAGAATTGCTTGGGCCAAGACGCACAAGAATTGGACTGTTGATAAATGGAAAAATGTTATTTTCAGTGATGAAACAACTGTTACTATTTCCGCTAATAATGGAAATAATTATGTACGTCGTCGGGCTGGTGAAAGATACAAGGCATGCTGCACCCAGCCAACAATCAAGCACCCACATTCGGTGATGTTATGGTCCTGTATTTCAGTCAGTGGTGTTGGCCGTCTGCACATTGTTGATGGCACATTGAATGGATCGAAATATGTGGATATTTTGAAGTCCAAACTGCTACATATGCACAAGACATGGGTTCGCAGAATTTTATCTTTCAGGACGGTAACGCGCCATGCCAGCGGTCAAAGTTGGTTGACGAGTGGTTTAATCGAAAAGTTATAAGAAAACTTCAGTGGCCGACAAAGTCACCAGATCTTAATTCCATAGAGAATCTGTGGGTGAGATTGAAGCAAAAGATCCGTCAACAAGGACCTACATCTAAAACAGTATTAATTGAGTCTGTTAGGGCCGTATGTTATCACCAATGGGCAACTAGAGAAGCTGATTAGTTCCATGCCAAGAAGGTGCACTTTGTTACTACGAAGCCATGGTTATCTAATTAAATATTAAAGCGTATTTTGCTTGTTGGTAAGTTATTTCAAGTATCCTGCAAGTTTTAATAATGTATTGTACAGTAATTTTGCGTTAAATGCATTCTACAATAATTTCACAAATTCCACTGTTGTTTGCTTTTTATGATTAGACACGGTACTTTTGCTTGTAACTTCACTTCTGTTACTGGTAATAACATTCTGTAAAAATATTTGAATTCAGCATAAAATTTCCTTTAAATTGATGTATAATATGTATTTCTGATTTTGCCATTACGCTGTATAAGTTGACTTCAAACATCAAAAGTTGACTTTCGGTCTCCTGGTGCAGACTTTTGGCCGCGATTGTATTATTCTGATACAATGTTTTCCGTGAAATGACGAAAAAAACCTGAATTTCACGGATTTTTCATAGGGCAGGAAAATTCTGAATTTTCCGAAGCTTTTCCGCTACTTCTTTCTTATATTGACGCTAAATTGCCATTTTCCAAAGATGCTAACGGAAAATTCTGAATTTGCAGAAACCTTTCCGCAATTCCTTTCTTATATTGACGGTAAAATGCCGTTTTTCAAAGATGTTAACGGAAAATTCCGAATTCGCAGAATCCTTTCCGCAACCCCTTTCTTATTTGACGGTAAAGTGCCGTTTTTCAGATGTATTAACGAAAAATTCTGAATTCGCAGAAACCTTTCCGCAACTCCTTTCTTATTTGACGGTAAAGTGCCGTTTTTCAGAGATGTTAACGGAAAATTCTGAATTCGCAGAAACCTTTCCGCAACTCCTTTCTTATTTGACGGTAAAGTGCCGTTTTTCAGAGATGTTAACGGAAAATTCTGAATTCGCAGAAACCTTTCCGCAACTCCTTTCTTATTTGACGGTAAAGTGCCGTTTTTCAGAGATGTTAACGGAAAATTCTGAATTTGCAGAAACCTTTCCGCAATACCTTTCGTAAGTTAACGGCAAAATCCTGTTCTCGCTGTTTTCCGTATTAATATGACGAAAAATTTCCAATAATAAAAGCGATTCGCGAAAATACGTGAGGATTGATTTACTATTAAATTGATTGTTTGATGTTTATGAATCAGTCTATCTCTTAAGACAAAAACTATATAGCTATCAAGAGTAACTTTTATATTTAGGAGTTTTGTGAAAAAATACTATAAAGCAATAAATTGCCCCTTAAAGATAATGGAAAGTGCTTGTCAGTTTAAAGATATCTGTAGTCAAAAAGCAATCTGTTGCTTCGAAAAGTTACGATGAAAAAAAAATATATACGCATGTGTAGATATACGCATTTTGCAATTTCTCCTACAGAAAAAATATAAAATTATTACAGACGTATTCAGAAAAATATTAAGATCCAAGAGAAAAATATTGTGTTGGTGCGAATGAAATGTCCGGCAAAGGACCCGGTACAAGTGGATGACGAGAACGGAAAAGTAGGACAACTTACCTAGGCAAAATAATCCGCCTCGGCATCGACACATACTTGCCATCTATCCGGCAAGGCCATGATCCCGGCTGGGACCCGAAGAAGTCATCAACTGCATGTTGAACCTCCTTGTCTGTTGTGAACTGTTTCCCGGACAGGAAGTGATTCAGGGGACGAAACAGATGATAATCTATCAGAGACAATTCCGGGTAATAGGTAGAATGAGGGAGTGCTTCATAGCCCAAGGCACTTTGTTTCAGCATCGTTCGTTGTGCGACATGAGGGCGGAAGTTGTCCTGGAGCAGAGGAACACCATGTCTGTTGACCAAAGCTGCTTGTTTCTGCAACAATTTCTGGTGCATCTGGTGTAATTCAGCACAATAACGTCCTGCAGTGATGGTTTGGTCGCTTGCCAAGAAACTCCGATCAATTATCCCGGCTGTGGACCACCAGACAAGGAACATTCTCTTTTGGTGCTTAGGATGCTGTCCAGCAGGCTGTGCCTTTCTTAACCATTGTGCAGATTGTTTCCGATTATCATAAAGATCCCACTTCTCGTCGCGATTCGATGTTTATTTCTGGCAAGCAGCGATGTGCAGACTTCCAAATGTCTAGTCTTTTTGGCAGTTGTCAACTCATGCGGTAGCCGCATGTCCAGCTTTGTGACCTTACCCAGCGCAGCCCGACGCCGAACAACTGTCGTGTGGTGGACACGTTCTTCGGCGGTCCGCATCGACCACATGTAACAGAACATCGTCAGAAACAGCAACAAGTCAGTGACCACGTGTTTCGTTTTGCAGGTCCCTATCTCCGCTTCGAAACTTCACAAACCATCGGCGAATAGTTCGTTCGTTGGCTGTATTCTCCCCAAACGCTTTGTTAACGTTATGAGCGACAATTCTTTCCAGAATGGCCCAGTTTAAATTCATATAGGAAGATGACTGTTAAATCTGGCGTCTGCACATTTCCTTTGCAAGCCACGTTGTGTCCAAACAAGATCAGATCATATGTAGAGGATTTTAGGAAGGAAGTGTCTGACCCTAGGTTTTAAACAACCCTTAGAAATAGGAAGTTAGGAGATTTGGGCTATAGAGTGCCCAATAGGAAAGTGACACGTAAGCGAGGTAGAAAGGGCGGGGAAGACGCCTTTATTTATTACCGGGGGCCAGTATCCGGGGTCCGACGGCTTAATGTGTCCATCCGACGCAGAGCGAATATTTAGTGGTTCGAGCGTTCGTACATGCCTGGGATCGAACGCGAGGTCTTCTCCGTGGCAATCACGAACCCTGACCCCTAGGCTACCCGCAGCCCACGTCCAAACAAGCCACACCTGAACCTTGCTCTTCACACACGTGCCAGCTATTTATAGTAACTATGTGACGCAATACCCGCAACACCTGTGGGTTGTTCCATTCCACTGTGTTGGGGGGCCTGTCTCTATATCTGCTCGTTCGTGCCGGACATTTCTTTCGCACCAACCCAATAAGAAGACTAATTCGCCCACATTAGTAATAAAAAAAAAAAACTATTTAAGCATCGAGAAATTAGGTTTGTAACTTAATTCGTGCGAGGTCTTTACGCAGTTTGTAGCTGGTTCAAATCCAACCAGAGACAGCCGAATAGGAAGAGCTGAGAAAGTCAGAATCGAAGATTTTGCGAAGTTTCAGTAAAAATACGGAAAAACACGAAACGGATTTTTCGGAAATAAACGGAATTACTGTCTACGGAAATTGTGTCGAAGTACGGAAGGAATGGATACTTTTAAAACTGAAATTTCGCTGGAAGACGGACACTTGCTCGCAACTTTGCTACACGTTATTTTCAGAAATTTTCCGTGAATTTACATCACTTATTTTTTTACAGAGTATAAGCCGTTGCCTTGTCCCTGATTCGGGGATGCTGGTTCAAGGGTGGGGGAGAGGGCTGGTGCCAAGAGAAAAGAGCACCATCCATGCCTCACGCTAGATTCAGGCTCGGACATATGTGGGGCGAATAGCTAGAGGCCAACGCTTCGGGCCACGGTTGGCCTAGTGGTCAGTGTTCGTGACTGCCATGGAGATAACCTCGGGTTCGATCCTGGGCAGGTACGAACGTTCGAACCACTAAATACCCGCCGTGCGTCGGATGGGCACGTTAAGCCGTCGGACCCGGGTACTGTTGGTCCCCCCGGTAATAAATAAGGGCGTCTTCCTCCCCCATTTTACCTCGCTTCCGTGTCACTTTCCTATCAGGGACACTGTCCCAAATCTCCTAGCTTCCTGTTTCTAAGGGTTGTTTAAGACCTGGGGTCAGACACAGTATGTTGAGGATTTTAGGGAGTATGATCTGATCTGATCTGATCTGGCCAACGCTTTGTACCACTCTGCCACCGGCGTGTCTCCCAAATAATGGAGGGCAGACTGTCTTTTAAAGCTGCTTATGAAGGCCGTTAAATCCTGAAACAGCAACAAAAATACAGAAGGATATCGAACTTCGGTATATCGAAATTCTCTATATATCTAAGCTTTGTGAATCCCCGTGATCATTACATAGAGAAACTGCCTGTATATATCGAAAAAATTCTGTATATCGAATTGTTCTTCAAAACAAGGCGGTATTTCCCCCGCGTAATGAAAATGTTATGAGAAAAACAAGTGAGAAAAATAGAATACATGTCTCGAGAGGAAGGAGACGGTGGTCAAGGTAGTTGCAACGCCGACGGATCACCTGGGGGGGGAGGGATTGTCCAGCGGCTGCAACTTTGGTTTTTACAGAGTGGTGCACATTCTTTCGTAGATTAATTATTATCGACTATGTAAAATATGATATATCATCATCATCCATTATATATCCACTGCTAAACGAAGGACTCCCCAAGTCTCTTCCACATTCTCTGTCCTGAGCCATTCTTCAATGCTACTCCTACATCATACCTTCGAATTTCATCCATTCATCTCCCCCGTGGCTTTCTGGTTCTTTTCCTGTATATCATCATCATCATCATCATTGTCAACCATTATCAATCCACTGCTGGACGAAGGTCTCCCCAAGTTTCCTCCACAACGGTCTGTCTTGTGCCAGTCTCCTCCATGTCACCCCTGCATGCTTTCGAATTTCATCCACCCATCTCCCATGTGGTCTTCTTCTGGGTCTTTTCCTGTCCCTTGGAATCCAATCTAAAATTTCGGCTGTCCATCGATGATCTGTCCTTCTGGCAGTATGTCCAGCCCATTGCCATTTCAGGGATTTAGCTCTGATCATGATGTCTTCCACTCTTGTCATTTTTCGGATCCACGAGTTCCTCTTCTTATCTCTCCTGGTTACACCAAGTATGCACCTCTCCATGCTTCTTTGAGTTGTCTGCAACCTTTGTATGTCTCTTTTAGTTAAGGTCCACGTCTCTGCACCATACGTAAGCACTGGAAGGATGCATTGATCAAACACTTTTCTTTTAAGACATAATGGCATATTGCTCTTGAAAATTATGCTGTTTCTTCCAAAAGCTCTCCAGGCAAGTTTTGTACGCCGATTAATTTCTTCATCAATGTGACCCTCACTTGATATCTGCTGTCCAAGATAAACGTACGTATCTGTTATCTCCAGCTTTTCTCCATCAATCGATAAATCTTCATTTCTTGTAAAAGCATTGAACATCACTTTTGTCTTCTGAAAGTTCATTTTTAATCCCACTTCTTTACTCTTGTCAGCAAGTTCCTGGATCATACTCTGCAGCTCTGATGGGCTCGTTGCAAAAATGACTACGTCATCAGCAAAACGAAGGTGGGTTAGATAATCTCCATTAATCTTTATCCCCTTGTTTTCCCAGCTCAGTGACTGAAAAACACCCTCCAATGTAGCATTAAAGAGCTTCGGAGATATGGTGTCACCTTGTCTCACTCCCTTTCCAATTTTTATGTGTGTTGTATTTTCAAACAGATATATATATCTATATATATATACACTGAAGAACAATTGAATTAGAGACAGCTGGCGTTATTCGAATGTGGCGCTGTGGGTTGCCCTGTAAACGGAAACTACATGACGTATGCCGCCATCCGACAATATAAGGAGTGATGCGACGGGAATCAGTAACAGTCGGACGCAGTATGGGTAAGACGAAGGATCTAACCGCATTTTGATCGTGAGCAAATTGTCGGGGCCCGACGAATGGGTCACTCCATCTCGGAAGTCCTGCAGGCACTGGGATTTTCACGAGCCACTGTGTCACGGGTGCACCGTGAGTACATCGAATCCGGTAAAACCATCCCTGCAAGGGCCAACTGCCGTGGACAACAGCGTGTGGATGAGCGGGGTCTTCGTCGGCTAGCTTGCATTGTAACAGCGGATAGACGGGCCACAGTGCAAGAAATCACTCTGCAATTTAACGCTGGTGCACAAAAACGTGTAAGCAGCCACACCATCCGGAACAATCTCCTCGCTATGGGGTACAGAAGCATTCGTCCCAAGAGGGTACCGCTGCTGACCGCACATCACAGGGTGCAAAGATTAGCATGGGCGCGGGAACATTGCCACTGAACCCTAGATATGTGGGGAAATGTTGCCTGAACTGATGAGTCGAGATTCACGTTGGTACATGCGGATGGCAGGATACGAGTACGGCGCAAACGACATGAAGCGATGGATCCTTCTTGCCAGCAGGGCAGTCGTCAAGCTGGTGAGGGTGGCATTCTCGTCTGGGGACTGTTTACATGGACTGAAATGGGACTCCAGGTACGTGTGACATCGTCCCTCACAGGTCAGCGTTACCGGGATATCCTGGACTACCACTTGCTCCCGTTTGTGCGTCTTCAACATCCCACTGGGGACCACATCCTGCAACAAGAAAATGCACCGTGCCATCACTCCCGAATTGTATCCGAATGGTTGGATGAACATTCCACCGACGTGACTTCGCTTCCTTGGCCAGCTAGGTCACCAGACCTCAATTCCATCGAGCACATCTGGGATGCCATCGAGAGAGATGTTGGAGGCTCTGAACCTTCTCCAGCACTTCAAGGCTTTTGAAGTGCTGGAGAAGGGATTCTCTTATTTTTCCTATCTCGCGGTGTGGAAATAACATCACACCATTGCGAGATTTTGAACGGTCGGGTCATCCGGATAGTTCGGGCGCCATTATAACGAAGTAAATTTCTCCGTCATTTCTATCCACGCCAGGATTCGAACCCGGGTCCCCTCATTCCGGAAGAAGTTGCTCTACCAATTGAGCTACGCGGACGTTTTATTCTGATTCCTATCTGCCTTTATGTCGTGTGCGTCCTTCTGGCAGGTACGTCACATCTCCTGGTACGTTACAGAAAATACAACACACATAAAAATTGGAAAGGGAGTGAGACAAGGTGACACCATATCTCCGAAGCTCTTTAATGCCACATTGGAAAATGTGTTTCAATCACTGAGCTGGGAAAACAAAGGGATAAGGATTAATGGATATTATATAACTCACCTTCGTTTTGCTGATGACGTAGTCATTTTTACAACTACCCCATCAGAGTTGCAGAGTATGATCCAGGAACTTGCTGACAAGAGTAAAGAAGTGGGATTAAAAATGAACTTTCAGAAGACAAAAGTGATGTACAATGCTTTTACAAGAAATGAAGATCTATCGATTGATGGAGAAAAGCTGGAGATAACAGATGCGTACGTTTATCTTGGACAGCAGATATCAAGTGAGGGTCCCATTGTTGAAGAAATTAATCGGCGTACAAAACTTGCCTGGAGAGCTTTTGGAAGAAACAGCATAATTTTCAAGAGCAATATGCCATTATGTCTTAAAAGAAAAGTGTTTGATCAATGCATCCTTCCAGTGCTTACGTATGGTGCGGAGACGTGGACCTTAACCAAAAGAGACATACAAAAGCTGCAGACAACTCAAAGCAGCATGAAGAGGTGCATGCTTGGTGTAACCAAGAGAGATAAAAAGAGGAACTCGTGGATCCGAAAAATGACAAGAGTGGAAGACATCATGATCAGAGTTAAATCCCTGAAATGGCAATGGGCTGGACATACTGCCAGAAGGACAGACCATCGAGGGACAGCCGAAATTTTAGGTTTGATTCCAAGGGACAGGAAAAGACCCAGAAGAAGACCACATGGAAGATGGGTGGATGAAATTCGAAAGTATGCGGGAGTAACATGGAGAAGACTGGCACAAGACAGACCGTTGTGGAGGAAACTTGGGGAGACCTTCGTCCAGCAGTGGATTGATAATGGTTGAAAATGATGATGATATACACTGGCGGAAAGTGAAAAAAGAACACCAAAAAGGAGACGCCTGATACCAACGAAATTTATACAGCATAATAACGGAATACAGAGGATAACGTGATCAAAACATTATGGCAAAATACTGCTGTATTTGCTGGTAAACTGAAAAATAACATTTCCATGTAACATGGTTAGTACGAGGTTGAACCGCCATGAACTGCGTCACACTGTGCAATTCTGGCATGGAGTCTGTCGTACAGATGTTGGATGTAAGTTTGGGGTATTGAGTTCCAAGCATCCTCAACCTGGACGCGTAAATCGGGGATGGTCGTTTGGGAATGGTCGTGGAGACCGGATAAGTCGTTGTCCCATAAAATCCCACACGTGCTCAATGGAGGACAAATCCGGTGAACGTGCAGGCCATGGAAGTTGTCTCACACTCTGAAGTGCATGTTGCGTTGCTTGTGCCATGTATGGGCGTGCGTTATCTTGCTGGAAAACACCACGATGGACAGACCTTGCAAATGGCACAACAACGCGCTGAATGATGTTGTTGATGTAGGAGGTGCTGTTTAACGTACTCGGTACAAACACTAGTTGTGTACGGGAGTGATAGCTGATCGTTCCCCACACCAGGAGACCAGGTGTAGGCCCTGTGTGTCGCTAGCGGATGCAAGAAAGGTGGAGACGCTCCCCTGTCCGTCTGCGAACACACATACGGCCATCGGAGGCTCCCAAGCAGAATCTGCTTTCATCGCTGAACACGACAGATCGCCATTGCGTTCTCCAGTGCAGACGTTGGCGACACTACTGCAGCTGTTTCTGACTGTGTGTTGGAGTCACAGGTACACATGCCAGAGGCACACGTGCACGTAGTCCTGCATCCAGTAGACGGTTGCGGATTGTTCGCAAAGTCACCTCAGGTGCAACGGCAGCTCGGATTTGCGTCGCAGTGGATGTTCTGCTTGACAACGCCGCTCTTCTTATGCGTCGATCGGTCCGCTCATCAGTCCGTCTGTGACTCCCGGTTCTACGTCTTCTCGTGTGGGAATGTTCCTCGGACCATCTACGCCACCATCGTACCAATACTTCCCGTTCAATTCGCTCCGGAATACGACGATAAGACCACCCGGCCTCGCGGAGTCCGACTAGACGACCTCGCTGAAAGTCCGATAACTGCTGAAATCGTACACGTCTTCCATGTCCAGGCATTGCAGCTTCTTCAGGGTCTTCGCACGTGTCCGTACGCCGACGACTGATTACATTCACTTCGCCGTGCTCTTTAAATACCACCGACGATGATTTGCATATTATGCCGTGCTGTTGCGTAAGCGCTCACCGATTGGTCCCGAAATTAACATCACACCTACGTAAACTCGACCCCAATAACATATATAAATTTCATGATCGTCCGCTAATTCCTTCTTGTTCTTTTTTCACTTTCCGGCAGTGTATATATATATATATGGTGTTTTTCAGTCGCTGAGCTGGGAAAACAAAGGGATAAAGATTAATGGAGATTATCTAACCCACCTTCGTTTTGCTGATGACGTAGTCATTTTTGCAACTACCCCATCAGAGCTGCAGAGTATGATCCAGGAACTTTGCTGACAAGAGTAAAGAAGTGGGATTAAAAATGAACTTTCAGAAGACAAAAGTGATGTTCAATGCTTTTACAAGAAATGAAGATTTATTGATTGATGGAGAAAAGCTGGAGATAACAGACACGTACGTTTATCTTGGACAGCAGATATCAAGTGAGGGTCACATTGATGAAGAAATTAATCGGCGTACAAAACTTGCCTGGAGAGCTTTTGGAAGAAACAGCATAATTTTCAAGAGCAATATGCCATTATGTCTTAAAAGAAAAGTGTTTGATCAATGCATCCTTCCAGTGCTTACGTATGGTGCAGAGACGTGGACCTTAACTAAAAGAGATATACAAAGACTGCAGACAACTCAAAGAAGCATGGAGAGGTGCATGCTTGGTGTAACTAGGAGAGATAAGAAGAGGAACTCGTGGATCCGAAAAATGACAAGAGTGGAAGACATCATGATCAGAGTTAAATCCCTGAAATGGCAATGGGCTGGACATACTGCCAGAAGGACAGATCATCGATGGACAGCCGAAATTTTAGATTGGATTCCAAGGGACAGGAAAAGACCCAGAAGAAGACCACATGGGAGATGGGTGGATGAAATTCGAAAGTATGCAGGGGTGACATGGAGGATACTGGCACAAGACAGACCGTTGTGGAGGAAACTTGGGGAGACCTTCGTCCAGCAGTGGATTGATAATGGTTGACGATGATGATGATATATATATATATATACACACACACACACACACACACACACACACACACACACACACATTGAAGTGCCAGAAAAAACTGGTACACCAGTCTAATACTTGTTGGTAGGTCCCCCACGGGAGCGCAGGACTGCAGAAATACGGCGGAGCAGGGACTCCACTAGCTTCTGGAAATATGCTGTAGGCAATGCACACCATACTTTCTGATGAGCGTTCCACAATTCGTGTGTATTCCGAGGTCTCGGATTCCTGTGTTCGATAGCGCGTTGCATGACATCATAAATGTGTTCTATCACGTTCAGATCTGGGGACTTGGGTGGGAATGGCAACACCCCAAACTCAGATGCTTGCTCCTCTAACCATAATGTGGCGTCCCGACACTTGTGTGGAGGTGCATTGTAACCATAATGTGGCGTCCCGACACTTGTGTGGAGGTGCATTGTAACCATAATGTGGCGTCCCGACACTTGTGTGGAGGTGCATTGTTCTGTTGGAACAGGCCCAACCTATCAGCATGAATGCAGGACATAAACGGGTGTACCTCGTCAGAAAGGATGCGCACATAGCGTTGGCCGGTCACAGACGTTTGTAGACGTACCAGGGGTCCCAGTGAAGTCCAGCTAAACACACCCCATACCATTACGGCTCCCACCAGCCGGTACAGTTCCTTGTTGACAGGTGGGATCCATGGTTTCATGGGGTTTGCGCCACACACGAATCGTTCTATCTGCCCGATAAAGTTGGAAACGCGACTCGTCATCAGACAAGGCTACTTGTTTCGAGTCATTATGCGTCCAGTGGCGGTGTTGCCGTACCCAAGCGTGGCGCATAGCTCTGTGTCGTGCACCCATCAAGGGGACTCGAGTTGGGCTTCGGCTCCCAAAGCCCATATCGTGAAGGGTACGTTGTACAGTCCGGACGCTGATGCTTGTTGAGGCTCCAGCATTGAATTCCGATGATATCTGCGAGAGTGTTGCACGCCTATCGCGTGAAACGATTCTTGACAGCCGACGATGGTCACGTTCACCCAATGTTTTTTTACGGCCACACTGGTATCGTAGGTTGGAGGTTTTACCGGAATTCTTGTAGTCACGGTACACCTTTGCAATGGTCGTCTGTGAAATTCCGAACTTCGTTTCTACCTCCGAAATACTATGGCCCATCTCACGAGCGCCAACTATGACACTGCGTTGAAAATCGCTTAAATCGTTATTACTTGTCATTCTCATGCCGAAAACAGCTCTGAAAGCTGGCAAGAATGTCTATCGCTTAATATACGCACTGGCGGATGCAACCGAGTACGCGCATAGGTTACGTTGCTATGTATTTTGTATAAGCTCGTCTGCACCAGTTTTTCTGGCACTTTCGTGTATATATATGTATATATAAATTTGAAATACAGCACGAGGCTTACTTTCTTTAACCCGCTTTACACAATCCGCAAAGCTTCTGGCAGAAAATGGTACACTTAGTGCATCGTCAACTTAAGTGGATGGCAAAACTCAAATTGTATATTTAAATCTGTGCTCATAACACACCGATTCATACAGCGACCAATAGACAGAAAAACATTATCTCATAGCAGAACGTTGAAGTGTGTTTATGACTACACGCTATTCTAAACGCAAACTAGTATGACCAGTGGTGCTTTTTTAAGTGCGCACACCCTGGGAATTTAAACCTCTACGTTGGATCCACGAGGAAATAAAAGCATTACCTGTAGCGCCATCTGGAGAGCTTTGAATTACAGTTGCTTTGACGACTTAGGGTGTCCGCTGGTAAAATAGCACTTCTGCAGCTGCAAATATTATTTACTACATTTTGTTTACTGCATGAAGCAACGAACCTTCTCCTCTTCACGAAAATATTGCACAAGGGAATTAAGTTTAGCGGACAAACTTTAGCGAGTCTTATAGGAAATACATTAAAAATATATATATGACAGCATATTTATTGTTGCCTTGTTCCATGGGACTTAAACGGTGCTCATTTTGGGTAGCACACCTTGAAAGTTCCGCTGTTAACGTTTGACCCCACACGGAAATCAGAACGTGACCTGCAACGCCGTCGGAAGAGCGCTTGTACCACAGCTGCTTTAAGGTCGTCGAATGTGCGCACAAGGAACAGCACACCCGAGGATTCTAACGCGAATGCGACATGTGTACTGAACGAACGTTCTCTTCTTAATGAAAACATTACGTGGGAAAATTAATTTTAACCACCACTCGAAACCTTAGGACGAACTCTGGCAAGCTTTATTAGAAATAAATCCGTAATTGCGACTGGGGAGCGCTTGTACCACAGTTGCTTTAAGGTCGTCAAATGTGCGCACAAGGAACAGCACACCCGAGGATTCTAACGCGAATGCGACATGAGTACTGAACGAACGTTCTCTTCTTAATGAAAACATTACGTGGGAAAATTAATTTTAACCACCACTCGAAGCCTTAGGACGAACTCTGGCGAGTTTTATTAGAAATAAATCCGTAATTGCTACCCTGGGTGGGTGCGCGCCGCACACCTAGCACACCCCGAATATTCGCCCCTGATATTTGCGCAGTCAAGTCACATGTAAAGTTTGATCAGTGCATCCTTCCAGTGGTTACGTATAGTGCGGAGATGTGGACCTTAACTAAAAGAGACATACAGAAGCTGCAGACAACTCAAAGCAGCATGGAGAGGTGCATGCTTGGTGTAACCAGGAGAGATAAAAAGAGGAACTCGTGGATCCGAAAAATGACAAGAGTGGAAAACATCATGATCAGAGTTAAATCTCTGAAATGGCAATGGGCTGGACATACTGCCAGAAGGACAGTCGAAATTTTAGATTGGATTCCGAGGGACAGGGAAAGACCCAGAAGATCACATGGGAGATGGGTGGATGAAATTCGAAAGTATGCGGGAGTGACATGGAGGAGACTGGCACAAGACAGACCGTTGTGGAAGAAACTTGGGGAGACCTTCGTCCAGCAGTGGATTGATAATGGTTGACAATGATGATGATGATGATGATATACGATACAAACCCAGAAACCCTATTAATAATACAAAGCACTTTATATATATATATTATTTATATAATATATAGTTGAGGACCGCGGGTGGCCTAGTGGTCAACGTTTGTTACTGCCATAGAGAAGACCTCTGGTTCGATCCCAGTAGGTACGAACGCTCGAACCACTAAATAACCGCAGTGCGTTGGATGGGCACGTTAAGTCGTTGGTTACTGGCCGCCCGGTAATAAATAAGGGCTTCTTCCTCTCTCCTTCTACCCCGCTTCCGTGTCATTTTCCTATCGAGTTCTCTAGCCCAAATCTCATAGCTTCCTATTTCTAAGGGTTGTTTAAGACCTGGGGTTAGACACTCCCTTCCTAAAATCCTCTGCACATGATCTGATATATACACTTAAAGCTCTTGAGTATTTTTTAATCTGATGATTATTATGAGATCATAAAACCCTTGATGATCATTATGTGATTGGAGTTTTTAAAAAGACTCCAATCACTTTAGAAGAAGGAACACTATTTTCATTTTAGGAGGAACTTTTATTAATTATAGATGTGTGGAAGAATCATCCTCAGGAGCTTTAATCTTTTACTCCTGCCACAACTCAAGAGGGAAAAGATAAAAAAATTCCTGCTGATGCATCGCAATTTGTGCATCAGTTTCTTGCTAAGCATCGCATTGCGCAGGTCCCACAGCCACCCTTTTCACCAGAACTCGCTCAATGCGACTTTTTTTCGCTTTCCCAAAATCAAATACCTCTTGAAAGGAAAAAAAATTCAAGATGATACGACAGTATACGAAGCAGCTGTTCGCTATTTCAGAAGATAACTTAAAAAAAAAAAATGCTTCGGACAGTGGAAACAGCGCTGTCTAAGTGTGTGCTTCGAAAGGGGGACCACTTGGAAGGCGATTAAGTTTAAATCTGTAAGTTTTGTATTTTTTTTTAATCCAGTCGGATACTTTTTTAATCACACCTTGTTTGAAGTTGTAGCAGTAGTGCGCTGCAAAATAAAGTACTTGTAGCTGAAAATTACGCTACGAATCGCGCTAAAAAAAAAAAAAAGTGGAAAATAATTCTTCATATACATGAAATTTCCCGAAGCGTTATTGAATGGAACAGGGGTTGAGTGTGCTTTGCCTACCGTCAAGTATTTGAATGGACTCAGTATGTCCAAATGTCCTTTTTTTTATTTAAAGTACTGTCCTTTAAAACTGTGACTTCTGATAAAGTCCTTTATTAGTCCTTTATTTTTAGTGGGTTGACATCAACAATCTACAAAAATATTAAGGGTAAGTAATCGAAATGCATTTTAATTTTACTTAACCTAATTAATGGTCAAAGTACAAAAGATACTGAATGAGGGCGATAATTTAAAAAAAAAAAAAAGCTGTAAAGGAGACAAAGAAAATACAGAAAGATAAAGCCAAGATTAAACATAATATGTTATCCTCTTTTGCTTTTGTAAAGGAAAAACAAATAAGGGTTTCGTTCTTATGCAGAAAAAGGCATGAGAAAGTATAAAGAAACAATAAGGAAAGATTACACAAAAGTTTTGTTATCTGTGTTTGAAATATAACAGTTACTTTGTGTTTTTCCGTTTGTGAAGTTATAACATTTAAATATATTTGTGTTACGTTTTTCAAATTTAACCAACTTGCATATTATATTGTTCACTCTTTTTCGTGCTGGTAAATCGCAATGTATTTATTTTTGTTTGGGAAGAAAGGTTGTGCATTAGAAAAGTTAAGTGGCTTAAACTTTTTTAATAAAATGTGTTCAGTTTACATGTATTTTTCATACCTATATTAACGTATATTATCTTATGTACAATCAATTATAAGTGTAGAAAATAATTTTTTAAAAATGTAAAAAAAAAAAAGGAAAAGAAATAAAACTGTGGAAGGAATGGGATGGCTATAAGAAGTGAAGAAAAGGCCATTTTGAAAAAAGAAAAAACTTTTTTTCTTAATATGTTAAACAGATTTAAGCTGAAAATAGGCACCTTTAATCCTAAATCATGAGAGCTCCGTCCCCCCAACCCCAACGGGGATCCCCCTCCCCTGTATCCCGCTGGGAGCGAATCACCAGCACGTTTCAGATGTCCTTTTTTTTTTTTTTAATTTTATTTTTGCAGTTGGACACACTGTAGACTTACATTTTGAAAAACAGCTAAATTTTTAACAATTTGTTTTACTTATAACCATTTGCTTGATGAACATATAATAGTCGAATCACATTATTGTGGCCACCTACTTTTGACGTCAACAGCGCGTAGCTAATGAAAGAAGGAACGTGTCGCGAGCTGGCTTGGACGATATATAAGGTGTGCTGTGTAGGCATTCTGAAAACATTTCACTCGTTGCTGTCATTGATAAAAAGAGCGATTTATCAGATTTGCAAAAAGGAATGATTATCGGCTTTCGGGCCAAAGGTGGCACTATTTCTGAAACAGCACAGTTTGTGAACACTTCGCGTGCTGCTGTGGTTAAAGTGTATCGTGATTGGAGAAATGGCTCCATCGCGAATAAGCGACGTGAAAACTGCGGTGCACCACGTGCCATTGATGTGAGAGGTGAACGTCGGCTTCGAAGGTGCGTGAAAGCCGATAAACACGAGCAACTCACTGGCCGAATGAACCAGAGGGCTACCGGAAGTGTGACTAAAACGACAATTCAGGGAAACCCTCCTGCGAATGAAGCTCCGATGCAGACGGATGGCCACTGCGCCTATGGCAACGAAGGTGCATCGGCAGAAAAAAACTTACATTTGCACGGCAGCATCGGAATTGGACCTCCGCTGATTGGCAAAGGATTGCATTCTCCGATGAGTCACGTTTTCTGCTTCATCAAACGGATGGACCTTGGCGTATAAGACGAGAAACATCAGAAACAAACACTCTTCAACTATTGCTTGAAGAACACAAGCTGGTGGAAGCATCGTTATGGTCTGGGGAATGTTTTCGTGGCATTCTCTGGGTCCACTCATACCTGTGTAAGGCACGATGGATGAATTCATTTGCAAACCACGTACACCTATACATGCTGATTTTCTTCCCTGTGGCGGATGGAATCTTCCAGAACGATAATACGACGTGTCACACAGCTAGAAATGTCCGAGAGTGGTTGGAAGAGCACCATGAAGACTTCAAAATACCTCCCTGGCCCCTTAATTCCCCAGGCTTAAACCCAATTGAGCATCTGTGGGACCACCTCAATCGTATTGTTCACTCTATGGATCCTCCACCATGCACCCTCCAGCAGCTGTCAGATGCACTGCAGTCAGCATGGCTCCACATACCTGTGAACACCTTCCAGCACCTAACTGAGTCACTCCCAGCCCGTCTATAGCTGCTGTCCGCGCTGCACACGGCGGTTACTCTGGATATTAACTGGTGGTCACAACATTGTGGCTCGCCCGTGTATATATATATTTGCTATTTAGATAGATTACAAAACAAAAATGTTGAAACGGTACGCAGAATCAAATTTCTGGAAATGAAATGCAAATTTTTCGTGCCGCTAGATGTGGGAGAAATTTTTCTGCCTCCTGTAAGCAGCGCACTAAAGTGTTGGTATATGATGATGCTTTACGATGGGCGTTGAATAACTTTTGAGCTTGACCTGTGACTTATACTCTAATTTAAATTGTGTCTTTAGTTACCTTTATGTAAATTTGAGTTCATTCTCCTTTAGCGTTTTTCAAAGGGAGCCACCCCGGTAGTGCAGTGGTCTAAGCGATGCATTCTAATCATTCGTCCGTGATGGGTCCGGGTCCGAATCCCGGTGAGGCATGGATGTTGTGTTTGTGTTACGGCACTGGCTCTCTCCCTTCCCTGGAACGAGTGGCCCTAAATTTGCAATCTATTGGCCAATACTGAGTCTTTCGTATTTAGTTATCATTTCTTGAAGTCGTCTGTGCCACCCCGGTTGCGCAGTGGCCTAAGGCGATGGCTTCTGATCATTCGTCCGTGATGGGGTCCGGGTTCGAATCCCGGTGAGGCATGGATGTTGTGTTTGTCTTACGGCACTGGCTCTCTCCCTTCCCTGGAACCAGTGGTCATGCAATCTATTGGCCAATACTGAGGCTTTCGCATTTATTTATCATTTCTTGAAGTCGTCTGCCGCCCCGGTTGCGCAGTGGCCTAAGTGATGGCTTCTGATCATTCGCCCAAAAGGGGTGTGGGTTCGAATCCCGGTGAGGCATGGATGTTGTGTTTGTTGTACGGTACTGGCTCTCTCCCTTTCCTGGAACCAGTAGCCCTAAATTTGCAATCTATTGGCCAATACTGAGTCTTTCGTATTTATTTATCATTTCTTGAAGTCGTCTGCCACCCCGGTTGCGCAGTGGCCTAAGCGATGGCTTCTGATCATTTGTCCGTGATGGGCCTGGGTCCAAATCCCGGTGAGGCCTGGATGTTGTTTTTGTCTTACGACACTGACTCTCTCCTTTCCCTGGAACTAGTGGCCCTAAATTAGTGACGGGCGACTGCTCATAGCCGATTGAGTTGCTCACGGTGGTCGTTAAACTCTCAATCAAAAAAAAAAAAAAAAAAAATTAACATGCTATCTTCTCTCTCGCAAGAATATGGTTGGCAGCACGTTGAAGTCGGAACGTACGACGTGTGTATGCGTCCGATGAGAACTGAAAGATGTATAATGTGTGAGCAGCAGCAAAGGTGTGGAGATGGTGGAAGTTATAACGCTAACTGTGGAAGAGACGTTGTTTAGATCAGATGATATGTAGATGATTTTTAGGTTTTAGGAAGGGAGTGTCTGATCCCCGGTCTTAAACAACCCTTAGAAATAGGAAGCTAGGAGATTTGAGCTAGAGTGCCCGATAGGAAAGTCACACGGAAGCGAGGTAGAAAGGGAAAGGAAAACGTCCTTATTTATTACCAGGGGGGGGGGGGCAGTAACCGGGGATCGACGGCTTAACGTGCCCATCCGACACACGTCGGATATTTCGTGGTTCGAACGTTCGTACCTGCTTGGGATCGAACCTGAGGTTATCTCCGTGAGACCTTATCTAATTGTAGTTTGAGATTATTATTAACTCACGTTTCGTTTGATTAAGATAGTAATATTAAAAATGAGTTGTCGTTACGCTTTGTTGAGTGCCAAAGGATTAGTGGCTGAATAACGACTAATCGTAAGAACATTTTTCTCGACGTTCTCTTGAAAAAACTCGTTAAGTTTTTGAGAACTGATTTATGTGGTGTTCAGTCAGCTATACATACACGAAGATTAGAGACCTTGAAAGCTGTAGTTGACGACTGATGCAAGTATTGCAATATATTGCATCATCCTTCAGTTATACAGCCACGCCACGTCGCTGTGTCATCATTTGATACGGCGCCACACAGTGATGTAGTTCTAAATAGAAAAGCGCCTTAACGGTGAACGGACTGCTCTCAAAATTTTCAAAATATGATTCGTTGTGTTTATTATTATTTAATTTTCATTACTAATTACCAGTATCAGTTTACATTAAAACTGCTTAAAACTGGGTAATCTGAGCAATTTTAAATAACAGGAAGTATGTAACGTGGGAGACATATGCTAAGATTGCAAAATTTTTATTTAGATACGGCTCTGTGTCGTTCTATACGATTTTAAATATGCACTGGGAATATTTGTGAACTAACAGAATAACATCAATCCAGTACGACTGATACGCCGTTTATACTAAGATTCTGTGCTATATGTTGAAAACTTTTGTGTTCCCTATAAGGAGTCCGAGAGTGAGCTCAGAGGATTACTTTTATTTGAGACTATAGCAGTGACGAGTTGTTTAATACAAATGTCTATCACTACCATTTTCTGTCTGAGTACTGTAATCTTAACCCCACGGAGAAGCCATCTCCTACAAATTTATTTTGACTGTCTAGACCAGCGTTCTGCAACCAGTGTGCCCCCCCTCCCCAAAGTGAAAGGTGTAACGCGAACATTTACCTATTATCCAATTGCAAGAAATTAATTGTAGAGTTTTTTTTTTTAATTTTATCCCAGTTACTGCGTTTCATATGCTTGTATTTTATTCTGTGCCGCTGCACTGATTAAATAAGATGCTTGTTTATTCTTTATTACGTGCCGCGAATTTTTATGTATTCTAAGAAATTAAATGTAAAATATTTACTCGCACTTGTTATATCGTAGTTTTGCTTATTGATATATTTGTATTTCTCGCCTCTACCGCTGCGCTATACGGCTTCTTTGTTACACTTGCCGCATGTTCTACCGTATTTACCCGAAAGTAAGATCTAACCGGAAAATAAGCCCTAGCATGATTTTTCCGGATGCTCGTAATATAAGCCCTGCCGCCCCGGTGGCGCAGTGGTCTAAGGCGCTGGCCTCTGATCATTCGTCCGTCTGGGGTCCGGGTTCGAATCCCGGTGAGGCATGGATGTTGTTTGTCTTACGGCACTGGCTCTCTCCCTTCCCTGGAACCAGTGACCCTAAATTAGGGACGGGCGACTGCTTATAGCCCATTGAGTTGCTCACGGTGGTCGTTAAACCTCCAATCAAAAAAAAATATATATATATAAGCCCTACTCCGATAATAAGCTCCAGTTACGATACGTAGTACCGTAGTCAGCCACCCTATCACTGTTCAAAAAAACTGAAGCGAGTGCCAAAATCACTGGAGGATACCCTGTTCATGAGTTTAATTTGCCTTGAATATCCAGAGTCAGAAAGAAAGCCGATTGACTTTGAACTCAGCCGAGGATATGGTTTTCGTAATTATGGCGCATGCATTCAGTTCGGTTCAGAGAGCTAGCGGGAGATGAAAAGAATCAGTCTTTTGTTCGGCAGCTGTAACATCCAGTTCCGAAAAGGGAATCCGACGTGGGAAACTTTACCGGTGAACGCTATCTTCGGCGGAAAAGTTATTCATCAATAAGCGGTGTGTGTTTTTAGAAATGGGGGGGGGGGGGGGTGAGGGACGCATGCGAACTCAGAGAAAAAGTAAGAAGTGTTCTAACCGCCTTCAGTGGATTACGAAAGGGGTTCGTCCCTGTCCAAGTTATTGTCTTGGTAACGGTGACTGATATAATTTCTTTAAAAATCAAAGTTAATATTTTAATATTTAAGTTAATATAGGGCCGAACGTACATTCATAACTGTCATCAGTTTTGTTGGCACTCCTCCTGCGTCCATTAACAATTAAGTCTTCAATTAACACTTGATTTAATGGTAGATTTAAAGGGAATAGTGTTTTGACCCCCAGACAACATGAGTGCAAAAAGAAAGAGTTTCTCTTCACAATTTCCGTCAATTCAATTTACCCTAGAAATTGAACAAGACCTAAAACTCCCGTTTCTTGATATTATGATTACCCGTCATCCAAACCAGCTTTTACCATTGCACTTTGCTGTTTATAGAAAACCGTCCTGTACCCCAACTATGATTCCATATTCCTCTAATCATCCGCAAAACCAAAAGTTAACGTCTCTTCACTTTTTCATTCGTAGAGCCTACACCTATTCCTCGATTCGCACTGCACGCGTTGCAGAACTACAATGGGTCTCGTCGTTCGCCTCTCAATTTGGATATCCTGAAAACATTTTTAACCGGATCCATTCCCGAGTTAAAAGTAAACTTGCTACTACATTACAACCATTTTTGCCCACACCATTTCGTTTCATTGCTCCCATCGATTACATCCTTTCAATTACTTAACCTCTTCGTAACAATTGCCGGAAATTTGGATTGGATTTCGGCACTCGCTCTCTTAATATCCTACCACTTGTTAGAAAGAACAGGACCCCGACGGATATTTTACAAAGATGGGGTGTCTATTGTGTTCCATTAAAAGATGTTTTCGGAACTACTCAATCTGTCTATATAGGATCTACCGGATGGAATTTGTCTTGCAGGGTTAAGGAACATAAATATAATATCCAGACAGGAGTTACCAACACATCACTTGCTAGGAAAGTTACAGAAGGGATTTTATATCCGGACTGAGAAAATTTTAAAATCCTGGTTACCCCTAAAAATCGTAGCACGCTGTTTCTTACCGAGAGCATGTTGATTTTTCACTCACAAAATATTTGTTGTAATGACTATATGCCTTATGAGCTCCCCAATGCCTATAAGGTATTAATTAACTCTAATTCTAGAGGCTTTGAATTACCCGTAACCGTGGGATAATGTGCTGGGAGGAATGTCTTCCTTATTTGCATATATGTACAACAACGGACTTTGACTGTGTTCATGTGTGTGTATATATTATGCGGATCTTGTTAATTTGGCTTTTCCATCTGAAGATGGGCCATGCGATGGCCCGAAAGTATTCATGTCTTTTTATCTGTTTTTAAAATATAAGGTTTTATTAAATCGATGTCTCATAATGAGTTAATTTGATTTAAGCTAAGCCGAGTTTTATTTTACTTCAATTATCTGCACAAAGACGGCTTTTACTCGTGAGATATAGTTTGTGCGACTCATCAGTATTGGAAGAAAGAGCTATTCTGTCGAGTACAATAAAGGAATCGCGGAAGACTCCCGGGGCAAGAATCTTACGGCTTTCTGCAAAGAGAAGTTGGATCTCCGAATGGTCCGAAAATGGCGAGCAGAGTACGATAACCTCAGTCAATAAGTGGACGAGGGAAATGCTAAGAAGCGCAAGTGTGGATCAGGTGGGCAGCCATTATTTCTTGAGCTGGAAGACATCATCTGTGAATGGATTGCTGACAGGAGAGTAAATGCTTTGGTTGTGCGCAGGGCTGATATTCAAGCATTTGTCCTTGCAATGGCACCACAGTTAGAAATATCCCCAGAAGAATTCAAAGCATCACAACACTGGCTGGATGGCTTTCTTCGGCGATATGAACTGTCTCTAAGAAGATCGAAAACACTGTTCAAGCTGGAAGATACTGAAGTTATTGAACGTGCACTTGCATTCAAGTCCTTTGTTGATGGCATCGACTTTTCTAAATAACAACTCTCCAACGTGATTGCTATGGATGAAACTGCAATGTTTATGAGCCAAAGATCTCAAACGACAATTAATCAGAGGGGTGCCTCGTCAATATACATTCTCTCCACTGGTTACGAAAGTGCACGTGTTACCTGTGTTTTAGCAATTCGTCTGGATGGAAAGAAAGCCCCACCTCTAATCATTACTAAGGGCAAGAAAGATAAGACTGAATGTGTTTCAGGCATTTATGTTCTTGAAACCGAAAAAGCCTGGCGCACACAAGCAGTTACAAGGAAATGGGTCGATTTAATGCTGCCACTTGTTTTGCGAGGTGGCCAAAGAGGTCTGCTAGTCTGGGATTCAGCCAGCACTCACCGCGCTAAAGACATGAAGAACTTTCTTGCAGAGAGAAGAATAGATCAAATAATGATTCCCGCAGGAATGACTGCCTATCTCCAGACTCTTGATACTGCACTAAACAAGCCATTGAAGGATCACTTGCGCATGGAAATCAATGACTACTTTGAAAATAGAATGGAGAGAAATCAGCGTGGAAACTTTGTGAAGCCTAGCTTGCAAGAGGTCGTGACTTGGGTGAAGAATTCATGGGATAAAATCATTGACAGCTGTGTTGCCAATGCACTACGAGCAGGCTACATGGACAAGAAGAGCTCATTTAAGGAGAGCTTTATTGCTGGACATGAGAAATTGGAGTCAATGGTTCTACAGGAAATGGAGTCACATGAAATTCAGGCCGGAATTCGGGGTTTGGAGAAGTTATGACGATGTTCCAGATGACATTACTGTATTTGAATAAATGTAGATTTTTGTACATGAATTAATGAATAAATGTAGATGAAAAGAAAAAAGTTGGTAGTACATGAAAAAATAAGACATCCCCTGAAAATAAGCCCTAATGCGTATTGAGCAAAAATTAATATAAGACCCGGTCTTATTTTTGGGGAAACACGGTATGTACTTTCTCGCCTCTCCCGCCACGCTATGCGGCTTCTTTGTTACACTTCCCGCACATTTTTTCCGTAAAAGTGCGGAGATTAGCAAACATTTCCCTGTTTTGTATTCTTTTATTACGTTGTTTTGTTATTTGTCCCTGCTTATTAGTGCTTCTTCAACTTTATTACTTTCTTGCTGTAACGATGCACTCACCCATTGTTAGACTTTGTTTGAAATAAGTCGGTCTATGTGTCCTTTCTTCCCTTTGAAGAGTATAAGTTCCTGCGTCTTACAATTATTTCAGGTCTATCACAGCTGTGCTCTGAAGTGGTCCGAAAATTGTGATTGCTAGTCAGTCTTGCTATTGTCTATTACTATTAAACTATTTTATTTTTTCAAAATGGACAAGCTCCTTGTAGAGAGTGTTCCGTCCACGAGTGCAAGTAGTGAAATCATTGAGCCCGAAAAAAAAATAAAAAAAAATTAGTGCACCGCAGTATAGTGATAATTATTTATCTTAACGTTTTTTTTTTTTTTTTTTTTTTTTTTGGGTGTGGTGATACAACATGCCCAATCCCCGAGTGTATCATTTGTGGTGAAAAATTCAGTAATGCTGCTATGGTTCCCAGTAAATTGGAACGACACTTGTCAACAAAACATTCTTCTCTGTCAAGCAAAGATATCAATTAGTTTCGTCGGTTGTTGAAACAAAACGAAAAACAAGCAACGTTCATGACTGCGACAGTACGTGTTTGGGAAAAAGTACAAGAAACTAGCTATAAGATAACCGAACTTATCGTAAAGGCCAAAAAGCCACACACAATAGCTGAAACGTTGTTAATGCCTGCTTGTAAAGAGATGGTGGAAATAGACCTAGGTTCAGAAGTTGCTAGTGAAATTTCAAAAATTTCTCTCTCTGCTGACCCAATCAGTCGCCGAGTTAGTGACATGTCCAGTGACATTGAAGACATTATGAAGGAAAAAAATCAACAGCAGTCAGTTCTCACTTTAGATCGACGAGTCCACCGATATTAGAGGTCACGCACAACTTCTTTCCTACATTCGGTACATCGATGGAGATGTAATTGCAACTAATTTCTTTTTTTGCAAAGAACTTCCCGAGCGAGCCACCGGTGGAAAAATATTTCGTGTGACTAATGAATGTGTGCTCCATTATGAATTAAAATGGAAGGATTGCGTTAGTGTTTATACAGATGGAGCCGTATCTGTGACAGGCCGAGTGAAAGTATTTGTAGCTAAGTACGTGAAGTAAATCCTAACATACGATGCAATCATTGTCTCATTTACCGCGAAGCCATTTTTGCCAAGTCTTTGCCTTCTCTTCTGAAAGTTGTGCTGGACGAAGTAGTAAAATTCGTGAACCTCATCAAATAGCGGCCCCTGAATTCGCGGCTCCTTTTCCGTTTTGTGTCAGGAAATGGGATCAGAACACATTACACTCCTGCTACATACAGAAGTACGGTGGTTATCACGAGGAAAAGTGTAAACGCGAATATTAAAGAGGAGGTACATGCATTTTTGACTGTTGAGGGGCATGAATACGCGGCTTTATTTGCAGATGATGAATGGGTATGTAAGTTGGCATATCTTTTCGATATTTTCGTACGCTTGAACGAGCTGAACAGAAAAATGCAACGTAGGAACGAACATATTTTGACTAGTATGGATAAGATACAACTATTCGTTAATAAGCTGAATTTGTTAATACAGAGAATTGAAATGGGTCGTTTGAGATGTTCTCAACTGTATAGCCACTTGCTGACGGTAATAAAGTTGTGATGGACTTAAAGAAAATTTAGAAATCTTGCAGCAGGAGTTCAAGAAGTATTTTGGAGAGAGTGTTCAAGATTTCGACTGGGTTCGTGATCCATTCGTTGCGAATTCAAAACCTCTTCCGATTAATATAAAATAGGAACTCGCAGATTTAAAAGCAGACAGAACATTGAAATTAAAGCTTCTCGAAGTGCGGTTGGACACATTTTGGTTGGCAATAAGGAGTGAATACCCGGCAAAAGCCGAGATGGAAGTTAATGTGTTATTGCCATTTTCAATTATATATTTGTGTGAACTGGGCTTCTCGACGTTGACTGAAATTAAAACATCAAAGAGTTAGACTCAAATCCGTCGTTGAAGAAATGTGACTTTCATTGTCAACGATTCCGCCACGGATCAGCCGCCTGTGAGAAGCTAAGCAGGCGCAAGTATCACATTGAAAGTATGAGTAGAATTATTTACTGTAATAGTAATAGAAAAGTGTATTTTCTTGCATTTTCTACAGTGAATTAACGTTCATAAATTCTTAATAAATAAATGCACGAGTCGAGTTTTGTTTAATAATATTACATTACGTATTTATATTAATAGTGTCATATCACACGTTTTTGAGGGGATTAACATTTTGGTGTGCCGTGTTGAGTCATGGATAACTTATGGTGTACCGCGAGTGTTGCGGAACACTGGTCTAGACAAAAGAGTTCACATTCTCTTTGTAATAGAATTTTATGATTTATGAGACACACTATTGAGTTATTCATCTGTGTAGATCAATCTACAGAGTATTTTCTTTGTTTGTTTGTTTCTGGGTTTAACAAGTACCATGGGCAACTCGTATGGCTATAAAAAGTTACTGGTTTCTAATTTTGGATTACTTGTTTCAGGGAAGAGACAGATCCAAGATCTTTGGCCATGCGCACCACCCATGACTCATCCGAGGTTGGGACCCTGTCTTGACTCGGAAGAATGGTCAGAAGCCTGCGCCTCAGACCACTCTACCACCGCGGCGGCCATTTCTGTAGTATGAACATTCGGTTAAAACGCGAGTATCTCTGCATAGAGAGCACGATTTTCCCTATTTTTGCATATATGATCATTTAAAAAGTTCCTTTGCCGAGATTCTCTTACCATGTAGCCGCAAAAAGTGCTTTAGCGGTGCTAAGCCTAGAAAAATAATGCCTTAGCTCAGCTAAGGTGCGCTAAGTCCCTTCTACGTCACTAGCGCCACAGTAGGTTGAAGTCTATAAGGTAACACTTGGATGAACGACAAATGAAATTGCGGAACCGAGCGGTGTTTGGATTTTTGACGAAGGAAGGTGAAAGGTCACGCAGTATTAATGAGCGGATGATACGTCCAGATGGCGAAGCTTCATATGCCACAGACAAAGGATTCGTTGCTCAGTTTAAACGAGGAAGAGTCTCGTTGGGAGACTACCCTCGCGAGGGAAGCTCGCTCAGTGGAGGTGACCACAGATGAAATGTGCCAGAAAGGGACATTTTTTTGACATCACCATACCTGCTGATGTCAAACCGGCGAATGTGTGTCATACAGATTGCTGACCATTTTGCATTAGAGGTTAGGGATGCCAAAGGTTTGTGCCAGATGGGTTCCTCGAGTGTGTACACCTAAGATGTCGAGCCGGCAGAGAAACTGAAGTTCAGTACTGGAAGTGTTTGGACCATTTTGCATGATAGTTTAGGGGTCAAAAGTCAGTGACAGATGGGTTCCTCGAATGTTGATACCTGAGATGAAGAATAATCATGTTGAAGCAAGTCGAGTTCAACTTGACTCCAATAACCTCGAACCAGATGATTCCCGCACTGCGACTGGTGATGAGACGTGGCTTCACCGTTAGGACCCTGAATCTAAACAAGACAGCATACAGTGGAAACAGCACGGATCACCACCACGAAAAAAGTTGAAAACACAACCATCTGCTGGGAAAATTATGGCCACCATTTTTTGGGTCTCAGAAGGGTTTCTGGTAATTATTACTAGCCTCATAAAAGATCTGTGAATGATGCATGTTATGCCGTACTATTGCAATAAATGCATGAAGCCATCAACAGTAAACGGCTAGGAAAATTGCGACGAGATAAATTTCACCGAGGTGATCTGCTTCTCTAGGATAATGCTACAATCCACACCGCCGGCGTTTCCATGTAAACTGTGACAAAATATGGCTTCCAGCTGCTTCCCCACGCACCGTACCCACCTGACCTCGCCCCTGGCGACTTCTTCCTCTTCAAAAATCTGAAAAAAGTTATGCGATGTAGGTGTTTTGCTGATCATTCTTAACTGAAGGAGGCAACGAAGTGTTGATTTGAGGAGAAAGATTAAACTTTTCCGCAGCGGGGGATTCGCCAGCTCTATGATCGGCACAAAAAGTGTATCCAAGTCAGGGGAGACTATGTGGAAAAATAAAGGTGCTTTCTGAACTGATGGAGGCAACGAAGTGTTGGTTTGAGGAGAAAGATAAAACTTTTCCGCAGCGGGGATTCGCCAACTCTATGATCGGGAAAACAAGTGTATCCAAGTCAGAGGAGACTATGTGAAAAAATAAAGGTTCATTCTGAACTGATGGAGGCAACGAAGTGTTGGTTTGAGGAGAAAGATAAAACTTTTCCGCAGCAGGGATTCGCCAACTCTATGATCGGGAAAACAAGTGTATCCAAGTCAGGGGAGACTATGTGGAAAAATAAACGTGCGCTCTGAACTGATGGACGCAACGAAGTATTGGTTTGAGGAGAAAGATAAAACTTTTCCGCAACGGGGATTCGCCAACTCCGTGATCTGTAGAACAAGTGCATCCAAGTCAGAGGAGACTATATGGAAAAATAAAGTTTAGTTTTTGTGAAGAAAAAAATTGCCTTTGTACGTTAGGCTTAGAACTTATTCAACACCTTACGTATTATACCGCTTGCAGGACGAGGAAGAAATGATCATACTCTCCTTTCCCATTTTGTCTGGCAGTAGGTTTCTAATACATATTGCTGTTTGAAGTGAAGCATCCTTCTAAAAATCCACTGAATAAACTCACATTTTCTGTTAGCACATAAGAATTTTTCTTCGGAGTGTAATGACCACTATGAGCAACACCAAGGGCTAACTACTTACAGATAAACAGTCGCCGGTGTTCTACTTACGGATAAGCAGTAGCCGGTGTTCTACTTACGGATAAGCAGTAGCCGGTGTTCTACTTACGGATAAGCAGTAGCCGGTGTTCTACTTACCGATAAGCAGTCTCCCGTCCCTAATTTAGAGCCACTGGTTCCAGGGAAAGGAGAGATGCAGTGCCATCAGACACACACACACACCACCACTATGCGTGCCTCATCCGTAAGTAGAACCCCGTGCCATGTGGGATAAATGATCCGAAAACCGCAACGCAAATTAATCCGCAACTGTGACTACTTTGTATAAAATAAAGCATGTTTACGTACAGAAAACTGTGAAAACCATATGATGGCCTCGGTGGGCCAAAGGATAACTGAAAATTTATTTTTAAAATATGCAACCTTCTATCGGTATTTTTACGTAGTTTAAGTTTCAGAAAAGTGTAGTTTTGGGATTAATATGTTTAAATGTGTTATCCATGATAGTCAGAACTATCTGCAAATTTTGTAGATATCAATATCCACCGTTTCAACAACTCATGTTAATGTTTCTTTGCAGTCTTGTTTAAGGAAGCATGTAGACATTAGAGATGAAAACTGAAAACAGCACAAAAACGAAATAATAGTGCGTAGATTGTGGAGAAACGGGCTTTTTGCATTTTTCACTATCAAAAATTTAACAGTTCTCCATTTTTTAAGAGCTTTCCGCATTTTTAATCCTATAGATTTAAAGCCTAAATGTTTCGCTATAAAAATTTTCAGCCTTCAGAAAATTTGTTTCCATCTAATATCTAATAACCCCCCCCCCATTTTACCCCCCCCCCAACTTATTCGAGGTTTAACGACCACCGTGAGCAACTCAGCAGTCGCTCGTTCCTAACTTAGGGCTTCTGTTTCCAGGGAAGAGAGACAGCCAGCACCGCAAGACTAACACAGCATCCATGCCTCACAGGGATTCAAACCCGAACCCATCTTGGACGAATGCTCAGAAGCCATCGTTTAGACCACTGCGCCACCGGGGCGATCCCCAAACTGACACACTCCCAGTTTGAAATTCCTGGATAAACCCCTGCCTATGTGGAGATCGCAACAAAGCACCATTTTTCAAACTACTAGACGCCGCGCCGCCCCGCCCCGGTGGCCTAAGCGATGGCTTCTGATTATTCGTCCGACGAGGGTCCGGGTTAGAATCCCGTGAGGCATGGATGTTGTGTTTGTCTTACGGCACTGGCTCTCTCCCTTCCCTGGAACCAGTGGCCCTAAATTTTCCATCTATTGGCGGGCGAATACTGAGTCATTCGTATTTATTTATCATTTCTTGAAGTCGTCTTTTTGTGGCACAAAAATGGAATGTTTGTGGCACTAAAATGTCACATGTCGTGACATTCTTTCGATATTGATACCTGTGAAGCAACAAAATGTGCTATTTTTCTGATGGAGTACACATTAACAGAAAAGACAGTTTGTTTGAATAAGCAAATGTAGTATTGCCTTTGGTCTTGCTGTGTTACCTTAGTCATTTGTGATTAACTTTTAGATTCAGAATACTTTTGTGCAACACCTTTGATTTGAAAGAGACAAATGTCTGTTGAAAGTAACCAGTGTTCTTTATGCTAGTGCATTAGTAGAAACAAACTACCGTGTTTTGTAATGGGAATCTCTAATGTACACTGGTGTGCAAAAATTAAGGACGAAGAGGGGAAATTAGCATTCCAGCGGAACGAGCAGGCACAACGGGCCAAAAGACCACTCAGGAAATAGACTAGGGTCCGGTACGGTAGGGCATTCGCATATATGCAGCATGACGGGAGGGGGAGGGCAGAAGAGTATAAAGCACACGGGCGGTGTACGCTTAGCAATTCAGCAATTCGGTGAAAGCAATTGCACGGTGTACATCGGTTTGAACGACGTCGAGTTGCTGCCACCGTGTAATATGTCCAACAGGCAATCCAGTAGACGACATCTGGATGTCTTTATCCCGAGGTCGTGTCATTGGGAAGTTGGAAGAAGGTCGAAGTGTGATTAGTGTGGCCGAGGAATTCGGGATCGCTCACAGCATCGTTTCACGAGCTTGGAGAGCATTTCAAACGACAGGAACAGCTGTCCGAGAGTTTAGCAGTAGTCGTCCACGAGCAACCACAGTGGCGGACGACCGGTATATTGTCCTACAGGCGAGAAGAGGCAGACAGCGGGAGTAATAGCAAGGCACATGCAACAGACAACTGGACGTCCGTTATCGCGTTATACCGTGGCCAGGAGGCTGCACAAAGGTGGTCTATTTGCACGACGACCAGTACGGTGTGTGCCATTAACGTCTGCTCATCGGAGACTGCGGTTTCTGTGGTGCCAGGAACACAAGAGCTGGACACATCAGCAATGGGGTCGAGTTCTCTTTACGGATGAGAGCCGATTTAGTCTGACGAGCGATTCTGGACGTATACACATCTGGAGAGAGCAGGGAACACGCAATCAGACCTCTAACATAATCGAAAGGGACCGGTTTGGAGGTGGCGGAGTTCTCGTTTGGGGCGGTATCATGCTTGGTAGCTGTACTGACCTCCACATCTTCCAAGGAGGTTCAGTCACTGGTGTCCGCTATTGTACCGAGGTTCTCCTGCCTCACGTGCGTCTGTTTAGAGGTGCTGTGGGTCCTGAGTTCCTCTGCATGGACGATAACGCTACACCTCATCGTACAGCGGCTGTCGCAGAGCCGCTGGAGAGTGTAGATATTCAACGCATGGATTGGCCGGCACGGTCCCATGATCTAAATCCAATCGAACACGTATGGGACCTTCTCGGGAGACGCTTGGAAGCACGTCGCCAGCAACTATTCCGCAGCTGCGATTGGCGCTACAAGAGGAATGGGCCGCGATGCCTCAACAGCTCCTTGACAACCTCGTCCTCATAATGGACAGACGTTGTAAATCTTCCAACGCAGTCAGGGGTGATCATATCCCCTACTAAAGACTGAATTTTTCTTGGCAGCTGCCTGTCACATGGACGCCTCTGCCCAGTTGTGCTCGAAACTACCTTTTCAATAAAGTGCCTTTGTATATCCTTTGGATTCCTTGTTTGAACGGTTTTGCTCACTTATCCCATATTCTTACATCTTGGGGATCTAATGGTATGATTTGAGTCGACGTGGAGCACTTCTGCACGACGTTACATTCGAGAAACCGTCTCGTCCTCAATTTTCGCACGCCAGTGTAGTATGAAATGACAGAGTAAACCACCTGCGATGCCTGAAAAGGTTGAAGTTGACTGCTAATGAAAAAATAAAATGCATTTATTTATTTTTGGCTCTAAGTTAAGCACCTCAGCATCCATGACTGTAAAAAGTTGCCTGTTCCTAAATTAGGGCTAATGGTTCTAGGGAAGATAGAGAACCATTAAGGTCGCCCCGGTGGTGCAGTGGTCTAAGCGATAGCCTGTGATCATTCGTCCGAGAAGAGTCTGGGTTCGAATCCCGGCGAGGCATGGATGTTGCTGTCTTTGTCTTACGGCACTGGCTTTCTCCCTTTTCTGGAACCAGTAGCCCTAAATTAGGGACGGGCGACTGCTTATAGCCCATTGAGTTGCTCACCATAGTCGTTAAACCTCCAACCAGAAAAAAACCCCTACAAAGCTAGCTTTTATCGGGCATTCCAGGTAGTGAGTTGCCAGAGGAATAGGTTTCTGGTCAGCATCCGAGCAAGCACTGGGCACGAATCCCAGATGAAGCAGCGGTGGCGCTTCCACTCCAATGGCCGGAACCTGTGGCCCTAAATTATATAATTATAGGGGCCGGCGACCATCCATAGCCCATTAAGCTGCTGCATGGGGTCGTTAAAATCCAAAATAAAAAGAAAGAAAAAAAAATCGATGGAGTACGCTTGTACTCTTTGTAGATAACTTATGATATGCGTTTTTCGCTTGCCAATATCTCTGTGGGGATGAAATAAAAGCAATGATTCGAGAGTATACTTTTATTTACGTATAACACATTGCATTTATTCGCGTCACTCATGACCACACCATAATAAGTGAAACTAAATCATAACGTACAATAAGGTTTACGAATTCCTGACATTGAACGGTACTTAGGTAGGTGGATTAATGTGTGTTACTGTCGTAAAACCAATGAAAGAAGATAAATGGGTCATAAAAGCAAATATTTACTACAACAGTAAGTATTTCGACTGTTTAGTTTTCCAAAGCAAATTTTTTTGTATATTATTCATATCTAGATGAACGTAAGTAACGACCCTGATACCGATTAAATGTGATGTAGCTATAAAAGTCCAAATGCGCATGCGCTAGCTAAAATCTGACCAAGGCCGTCTAGAAAATATGCCCTGATACGTATTAGAGAGGTGAGTTTCATCTTTTAGTGACGTCACGCGAAATCAAGGCTTCCGATTGGTTTTTAACGCTCTCGTGTATGACGTGACACGACACCGACGTATCAGGCTGCGTAACATGAGTGACATCATGAATGGAGGGAACTCATATCTCTAGTGTCATGGCCTTGTAGTTTCTAGACGGATAAAGCGAAAAACTGAATCGCAAGTGTTAGTGACGGAGATTAGTAACTTTTGGTCTAGGATATCTACAGGTTACTCGAGAAACCAAATTTCGTTATGACGCCCCGTTTTCATAGCATCAAAAATGCATTTTTGTAATGGCTTTTATCACATTTAGCATCAGGTTCTCGTAATTTACGCAGATTACAATGAGGTATTGTTACGTTTATGTAAAACGTGATGAATTAATGTTCGGCGATAGTTTAGTAAAATACATATATTGTTGAGTAACAATGAAATTATCCTATTGTTGCGTCATTTCATGAGACAGCATACGCAGGGACGCACTAAGCGGGGATTCAAGGGATGTTCAGCTGTGGCCAACGTGATAAATGAATGCTTGAGCAGCTGGGGTGGGGAGAGCTGCTAGGTCACGACCGCCGTCCCTTCTGAGGGCTGTCTCCTTATCTCCTGCGCATTCTCCAAATTGCTTGAAGTCTCGGAAGTTCATTATTTTTTGTTTTTCCAGAGAACTTGTGATGATGTAAAGAAACATTTAATAAATGATAAAGAGTATTTTAACTTGCTTAACCGACGCATCTTAAAATATCTGTCGTTAATGCAATTTCAGTAGCATACATAATCTTCCGGAAACCTCTATTCAAAAAGTATGAAGATTTATTTTTTAAATCCAATGCTCAGCATTCCATAATTCTACAAGTAACTAAAATGTTTTTTTGAGAAAAATAAAGACTTCTCCTTTTCCAGCAAAATGCATTCAATGTAAAAATGGATTCCTTTATTTTATTTTATTTTCAACAAATTTATTAAACCGTTTGCAAACATATGCTTGAAACGTATGCTTGAAATTTCAGCTGATCAATAAGTTAGTGCTTATGATGAAAGAAAAGTTAAAAAATTTAAGCGTCAGTAAATGAACTGCACAATGGAAATACAAACTACTGGTTTGTTATTGAAACCTGGGGCGCATAGGGAACTTTTTCGGCGAGGAGGGTGATAAAACATGCAAGTGTTTGAAATCCATCAGGACGAAATAAGAGTTGATAAAAAATAGAGGAAAAAATACGGCATTAATTTTCTAACGTAAGTTGGTGCATTTTTATTAAATTAAAGCAGTTTTTCTAATGTAAGTTGCATTTTAACAAACAACAACAAAAAAAAATCAATAAATAAAACGAAACACTTTCGGGGAGGAGGGACAAAGCCCAATTGGGGCTCTTCCTTTAAATATGCGTCTGATTGAAACTGTCTATTTGGAACTAAGGTCAGAACATTTTGAACTCCAGGATGTTTGTTTCGATCAAAACGTAAGGTCATTCAACTTTTCAGAAACCTATTGCACTTCCGAAGACAATTATTTTAAAATGCTGTAGTTTAATTACTACACATTTTGATAAAAAAGTATTCGGCTACTTTAATTAATTAGGTACACATTTTTTTAATTTAACGTAATTATGTGCTTCGAAATTGTGTGTATCACTTTAGTTTTCGTGTTCGGTTGTAGCTAGAGTTAAGCGAGATTCTTTGAATTTCGAACACGAAAGTAATCATGTAAACCTTGCAGGAAAAATATACAGCTTTAGAGACATTATCAGCTTCATCTGTGAAGTTAAAGATTCTATGTTTACATTTGTTTTCTTATTGAACCGTAAGCCAAACTCTCGGCGCAGACAAGTAATAATTTTCCGAAAAGTCTCAGTGCTCTGTGTGACGAAGGACGGTGCTGATGACGTCACAAAAAGCTGCCCGGGCCTTCAGAATCCCGTTGGCCACGGCTCAGCACTCGGGCGTCAGGTTCCAAGCGGACGGTATGAAGCCCCCAGTCAAATTTTACGATTAATAAATTATATATCAGACATAGAAGTTAAAAAAACGTTTTATTGTGAAAAATCGTAATGGTACTTGGCACGTTTATTTATTAGTAAAAATAACTAATTATGCACTGAGTAGACAAAATATTAGAGTGATAAAGGTGATGGACAGTTGACATAGGCATCCCCCCGTAGAGTGGAAAAGACCCAAACCAAACACAGGCGATAAAATAGGCGGACAGCGGGGCTTCTCAACAGTGTATCGCAATCGACGAACATGGGTAAACGTAGTGATCTGAGCGACTTTGATCGTGGACGCATTGTCGGGGTAAGACAGATGGGCCATTCTGTCGCCCAAGTGGTGTGAACCCTAGCGTTCCCGAGGGCAACCCCATGGAGGGTCTACCGCAAGAGTACCATCGACGGACGTACCAGCACCTAGAGAGCAAGCGGTAGCAGACCACACGAATTGTTGACCGAGTTCCACGTCCACGCTCGTATAGACCGATCGCTTGGTAATGGCGACGCAAATCACATCCAAATTAAATGTCGGAGGCCCAAGAGCATCAGCGAGCGAATGGTACGACGCACGCTATCCTGGACTACAAGAACCGGCATCCTACTCGTGTGTCACTGTTGACTTCTCGTCATCGGATATTACGCCTCGCCTTGCACTGCGAACATCAAAACTATAGACCTCTTGGGAGCGGCGCCGCGTCGCATAGTCAGATATATCCCGTTTCTCACCTGTTTCAAGCTAACTGGGGGTCAGGGTGTGGCGTCGTCAGCGTGATGCCATGGCTCTGTGCAGCTAGAGCGGCTCTGTTCAAGGCGGTGGTGGTTCTGTGATGGTTTGGGGTGCCTTCTCATGGAACACATTAGTTCCCTTAGTGTGTCTGGAGAGGTCTTTAACCGCTACACGTTCCCAGCATGTACTGACTGTTCACTTATACTCTTTCATGGCCTTTGCGCATCCTGCTGCCGATGGTCAGTTCCAGCAGGAAAATGTGCCTCCCCATCAGGTCGCAACCAGTCAGGCATACCTCGAGGAGCACTTATCTGAGTTTGGAACCATCCAGTAGCCCCCAAAGTCCCCGAATTTAAACCCCGTGGAAGCTCTCTGGGATGCTGTGGAGCTGAACATCACACTGTAAAAAAAAAATCTACTTAAAAATGAGAACCTGATCGGTTTTTTTTTTAAGTACATTCGTATCGTAAACGAGTACATGACATGCTCAAATATAGATAATCATACGTACTTACAAATAACTGCATCAATAAATATAATCTCGTATTACTTCATTTTCGATATTATAGATTTCAAGAAAAATTGTTTAATAAATGTGCAAAGTGACACACATAAATAATTAGTACAACAAAGTCACTGATCACAAGTAATTTAATTATGCATAAATTATCTCTACCTTTTTACATTAACTATCAATCTTATAAATAATATATTGTCGCTTCATCACTATATTTGTCATAAAATTGTGCGGTCCATTTGCCCAGCATGTGACAAGGAGTATATCTATTATCCCAGATGTGCCATCGAATAATATACTTCCAGTTGATTCTATGAATAAATGAGTATGTATGGAGTACACGTATTCCGAATTTGAAATCGAGCCGCGGATGGCTTAGTGGTTAGTGTTTCAGATTATCGATGCTGGGTCCCCAGGTTCTAGCCTGGGCTGATCTTTCAGAGATGGTGTGATTTACTAACAATCGCTGAATATCCGCCGTGCATCGGACGAGCACGTAAAGTGACGGCCCCCAGGCTGGACCCACTGGTTAAATGGGTATCCTTTCCTATGTCTTCCCTGAAATTCTCTCACCCATCTATGTGCAATATCGTACTTGTACGGTGGCGCCATCTACTGTACTCTAATCTCACTACAAACTGTTCTGTCAAAAGTTGCTCTCATTCCTTCCGTTTCTGTGTCCTGCCCAAAAGGCGATCTCGCTGTAGGTGGCTGGGACCTAAACTCTACTCCCTGTGGACGGAAGTCCTACATGAAAATCACAAATGCTCTCCCCGAATTTGAAATCGACCAGCCGATGGCTTAGTTGTTAGAGATTCAGACTGTTGGTGGAGGGACCCCAATTTCAATCTAGCCGAGTAGTGTGAATTTCTAACAATCGCTGAATATCCGCCGCGCATCGGACGAGCACGTTAAGTTACGCCCTCCAGGTAGGAATCCCCCGGTTAAAGTCCTAAGCGGCTCTCTGCCTTCTATGTGCAAAATCGTACTCTTGTGCGGTGGCGCCATCTAGTGTGCTCTGTCTCATTTAAAAACAATCCGGTCAAAATCGTTCGATTCACTCTAACTTCCTTCAGTTTCTATGCCCTGCCCGAAAGGGCACATAAACTGAATGAAGTTAGAGCACATATATTTGAAATATATGGATTCTTTTGAGTACATATTTTGAAATATATGTACTCAAAAACGAATGCATTTTGCTTATTTCTAAGTACCAATTTTTAACAGTGCAGATCCATGAATCCTGGACCAAAGTCTCGGGCGGAGTTGTGGACAATGCTGCAACAGACATGGCTGTCATTACCTTCGGAAACCTTCCGGCATCTGTTGAAGCCAATGCCCAGTAGTGTACAGGCTGTTATTCGCTCTAGAGAGGGAACAGCACGCTATTAGATATAGTTACGAGGGTTGTACCGAAAGCAATGCAAAACTGAGCATAACTTTTTTATTAACTGACAGAGGTCGTTCAAATTGCACATGTTGGTAGAGTAACTCTTTCTCTATACAAAGATACTACTCGACATAGATGAGTGGTGCCTTTGTCTGATGGCGCAAATGCATCACAAGCGATGCATTTGCGCCATCGTTGAACCCAACTCTCGAATCCTCTTTGAAAATATTCAGGTGTGGGCTGTTGTACCCACTTCTTCACAGCCACTTTCACCTCGTCTGTGTCATCAAATCGTTGTCCCCGGAGACTGTCTTTCATTGGGCCGAACAGGTGAAGTCTTCTTCATCCATCTGGGCACAGGTGTGGACTGTTGTGCCCACTTCTTCACAGCCACTTTCACCTCGTTTGTGTCATCAAATCGTTGTCCCTGGAGACTGTCCTTCATTGGGCCGAAAAGGTGAAGTCTTCTTCATCCATCTGTACACAGGTGTGGACTGTTGTACCCACTTCTTCACAGCCACTTTCACCTCGTCTGTGTCATCAAATCGTTGTCCCCGGAGACTGTCCTTCATTGGGCCGAACAGGTGAAGTCTTCTTCATCCATCTGGGCACAGGTGTGGACTGTTGTGCCCACTTCTTCACAGCCACTTTCACCTCGTTTGTGTCATCAAATCGTTGTCCCTGGAGACTGTCCTTCATTGGGCCGAAAAGGTGAAGTCTTCTTCATCCATCTGTACACAGGTGTGGACTGTTGTACCCACTTCTTCACAGCCATTTTCACCTCGTCTGTGTCATCAAATCGTTGTCCCCGGAGACTGTCCTTCATTGGGCCGAACAGGTGAAGTCTTCTTCATCCATCTGTGCACAGGTGTGGACTGTTGTACCCACTTCTTCACAGCCACTTTCACCTCGTTTGTGTCATCAAATCGTTGTCCCTGGAGACTGTCCTTCATTGGGCCGAACAGGTGAAGTCTTCTTCATCCATCTGTACACAGGTGTGGACTGTTGTACCCACTTCTTCACAGCCACTTTCACCTCGTCTGTGTCATCAAATCGTTGTCCCCGGAGACTGTCCTTCATTGGGCCGAACAGGTGAAGTCTTCTTCATCCATCTGTGCACAGGTGTGGACTGTTGTACCCACTTCTTCACAGCCACTTTCACCTCGTTTGTGTCATCAAATCGTTGTCCCTGGAGACTGTCCTTCATTGGGCCGAAAAGGTGAAGTCTTCTTCATCCATCTGTACACAGGTGTGGACTGTTGTACCCACTTCTTCACAGCCATTTTCACCTCGTCTGTGTCATCAAATCGTTGTCCCCGGAGACTGTCCTTCATTGGGCCGAACAGGTGAAGTCTTCTTCATCCATCTGTGCACAGGTGTGGACTGTTGTGCCCACTTCTTCACAGCCACTTTCACCTCGTCTGTGTCATCAAATCGTTGTCCCCGGAGACTGTCCTTCATTGTGCCGAACAGGTGAAGTCTTCTTCATCCATCTGTGCACAGGTGTGGACTGTTGTACCCACTTCTTCACAGCCACTTTCACCTCGTCTGTGTCATCAAATCGTTGTCCCTGGAGACTGTCCTTCATTGGGCCGAAAAGGTGAAGTCTTCTTCATCCATCTGTACACAGGTGTGGACTGTTGTACCCACTTCTTCACAGCCATTTTCACCTCGTCTGTGTCATCAAATCGTTGTCCCCGGAGACTGTCTTTCATTGGGCCGAACAGGTGAAGTCTTCTTCATCCATCTGTGCACAGGTGTGGACTGTTGTACCCACTTCTTCACAGCCACTTTCACCTCGTCTGTGTCATCAAATCGTTGTCCCCGGAGACTGTCCTTCATTGGGCCGAACAGGTGAAGTCTTCTTCATCCATCTGTGCACAGGTGTGGACTGTTGTGCCCACTTCTTCACAGCCACTTTCACCTCGTTTGTGTCATCAAATCGTTGTCCCTGGAGACTGTCCTTCATTGGGCTGAAAAGGTGAAGTCTTATTCATCCATCTGTACACAGGTGTGGACTGTTGTACCCACTTCTTCACAGCCATTTTCACCTCGTCTGTGTCATCAAATCGTTGTCCCCGGAGACTGTCCTCCATTGGGCCGAAAAGGTGAAGTCTTCTTCATCCATCTGTGCACAGGTGTGGACTGTTGTACCCACTTCTTCACAGCCACTTTCACCTCTTCTATGTAATCAAATCGTTGTCCCCGGAGACTGTCTTTCATTGGGCCGAACAGGTGAAGTCTTCTTCATCCATCTGTACACAGGTGTGGACTGTTGTACCCACTTTTTCACTTTTTTTGTTGTACCCACTTTGTTGTACCCACTTTTTCTTTCACCTCGTCTGTGTCATCAAATCGTTCTCTCCGGATACTGTCCTTCATTGAACCGAGCAGGTGGAAGTCGGAGGGCACCAGATCTGAGCTGTACGGTGGATGGAAGATTACCGACCAGCCTAATTTGCTGATCCCCTGATTTGTTGCCAAAGATGTGTGTGGTCTCTCATTGTGAATGTGGAACCTTTTCAGATTCTTGTTCGGTCTTTTTCTCCTTATGGCTTCTCTAAGCTTCTTGAGTGTCTCAGTGTACGGCTCGCTGGTCACGGTACTGCCACGTTCCAGAAAATCAAGGAGAATGACACCCCTGCCATCCCAAAAGCAGTCACCATGACTCTTTGTGCTGATCGCTGGCTCTTGAACTTCTTAGGCCTTTGTGAAAAGCTGTGATGCCATTCCATGGATTGATTCTTCATTTCTGGGTCGTAAAGATACGCCCACCTTTCATGCCCTGTCAAAAAATCAGAAAAACGGGTCTTCATTTGCTTCAAACGCTTCCAACAGATCAGAGCAGACTACCATTCTCTCCTTCAAATCGGGTGTCAACTGCCGAAGTACCCACTTTGCGCACACTTTCTGATACTCTAAGCCTGCCACCATGTCATGTATGACATTGTGACTACCGTCCAGTTGTGCAACAAGCTCACGGATTATGACTCGTTTCTCAGCGCGAATCAATTTATCCGCTAGCTGACATTTCGTGTCAGTGGTCGCAGATGATGGCCTCCCGCTGCGTGGTTTGTCTTCAATGCTGGTTTCCCCTTCTTTAAACTTCTTCACCCATCTGTGCTAATTGCCCTTGTCAATGGTGTCATCTCCTTAAACATTCTGTAGCCTTCTGTGGATGTCGGACAGCCTGCACCTTTCCTTCGTCAAGAACTCAATAACTGTACGTTGCTTCTGCTTGGAATCCATTATTTACCTACAATGAAGAAGAAGATTTGCTATAGAGGAAGAGTTACTCTACCAACATGTGCAATTTGAACGACCTCAGTCGGTTAATAAAAAAGTTATGCCTACTTTTACATTACTTTCGGTACAACCCTCGTATCCATAATATCTTGTCCAATGAGTGTATATACAGGGTGTTCGAGAATTATTGGACACATTACAAAATTATGTACAAAAAACAACAACAAAAAAACTATGAGCATTCTGATTTTCTATGTCACGTATACTAACACGGTTTCTATTTTTTTGTTTTGCAGAATTGCTATTCCCAGAATCCGATAGATGGCGCTAGGTGTGGCCTGATGTGGAATGTATGAGAAATGCGCAATCAGTAGTCATGTCATCCGTACAGCAGAAGGCGATGTGTGTGTTATGGCTTGCGGAATTAAAGTCTGTCGTTAAAGTTAAAAGACGGTGCCGTTTAGAGTATGGTTGTAATCTTCCGTCAACGAATTCAATTAAGCAGTGGATGAAACAGTTTAAAGAAACTGGCAATGTGGAACATCGTGGAGGAGCCGGTAGGCCTAGTATCAGCAGTGAGACGGTTGACCAAGTTAATGAAAGTTTCCGACGAAGCCCCAGCAAATCCGTTCGTAAAGCAAGCAGAGAACTGTACATTCCGAAATCGACAGTTCACGATATCTTGCACCAGAAATTAAAGTTTCATGTTTGTAAAATTCAAATAGTGCAAAAGATGCATGTAAATGATCACACTCTGAGATACGATTTCGCTGTGGATATGCTGAATCGAGTGGAAAACGACGAAAACATTCTCAGTACTGTAATTTTTAGTGATGAATCCACATTTCATGTATCAGGTATTGTGAATCGTCACAACTGTAGGATATGGGGCAGTGAACCGTCTGATGCTGCTATTGAACTTGAACGTGATTCTCCAAAAGTTAATTGTGGTTCCCTGTATCAAAAAGAGAAGTGATTGGCCCTTTTTTCTTCTGCGAAAAAACCATAAATGGTGACATTTACTTGGATATGCTACAAAATTTCGCTATACCCCAGATCAAAAGATATGACAACGTTGTTTTCCAACAAGACGGCACGCCTCCGCATTGGTCAACGTGTGTACGTAAGTGCTTAAATGAGTATTTCCCCAACAGACAGATTGGGCGTGGTGGTCCCATTTCGTGGCCTCCTCCTCTCCAGATCTAACTCCATTGGATTATTTCATGTGGGGTTATGCGAAGGATCGTGTCTATCAGACGCCTTGTACTGATTTGCAGGAACTGAAGCAGCGCATCACAGCTGCTATTAATTCCATAACTCCTCAGATGCTTGCCAATACATGGCATGAAATCGAGTATAGCTTGGACGTACTACGAGCAACCAAGGGATCTCACATCGAAATTTATTAACTTGTGTAGTTACATTGTAAGTTAATATATTCAGTTTCTTTCTATCTGTTTAATGTTTTGTTTTATATAATTTTGTAATGTGTCCAATAATTCTCGGACACCCTGTATATCACAGCTGCCCTTACCCTTCCCATGGGGGAGGCTGTAATATGTTTATCATCATATACACTGGTGTGCAAAAATTAAGGACGAAGGGGAGAAATTAGCATAACAGCGGGACGGGCAGGCAGAACGGACCGAAAGACCACTCAGGAGATAGACTAGGGTCCGGTACGGTAGGGCATGCGCATATATGCAGCATGACGGGGTGGGGGTGGGATGGAGAGAGTGTGTCGGAAGGGTATAAAGCACATGGGCGGTGTACGCTCAGCAATTCGGTGAAAGCTATTGCACAGTGTACATCGGTTTGAACGACGTCGAGTTGCTGCCACCGTGTGATATGGCCAACAGGCAATCCAGTGGACGACATCTGGATGACTTTACCCGAGTTCGCTTCATTGGGAAGTTGGAAGAAGCTTTAAGTGTGACTAGTGTGGCCGAGGAGTTCGGGATCGCTCACAGCATTGTTCCACGAGCTTGGAGAACATTTCAAACGACAGGAACAGCTGTCTGAGAGTTTAGCAGTAGTCGTCCACGAGCAACCACGGCGGCGGACGACCGGTATATTGTCCTACAGGCGAGAAGAGACAGCGCGAAAAATTGCAAGGCACATGCAACAGACAACTGGACGTCTGTTATCGCGTTTTACCGTGGCCAGGAGGCTGCACAAAGGTGGTCTATTTGCACGACGACCAGTACGGTGTGTGTCATTAACGTCTGCTCATCGAAGACTGCGGTTTCTGTGGTGCCAGGTACACAAGAATTGGACACATCAGCAATGGGGTCGAGTTCTCTTTACGGTTGAGAGCCGATTTAGTCTGACGAGCGATTCTGGACGTATACACATCTGGAGAGAGCAGAGAACACGGAATCAGACCTCCAACATAATCGAAAGGGACCGGTTTGGAGGTGGCGGAGTTCTCGTTTGGGACGGTATCATGCTTGGTAACTGTACTGACCTCCACATCTTCCAAGGAGGTTCAGTCACTGGTGTCCGCTATTGTACCGAGGTTCTCCTTCCTCACGTACGTTTGTTTAGAGGTGCTGTGGGTCACGAGTTCCTCTTCATGGACGACAACGCTACACCTACATCGTACAGTGGCTGTCGCAGAGCTGTTGGATAGTGAAGATATTCAACGCATGGATTGGCCCGCACGGTCCCCGGACCTAAATCCAATCGAACACGTGTGGGACCTTCTCGATAGACGCTTGGCAGCACGTCACCAGCCGCCAGCAACGATTCCGCACCTGCGATTGGCGCTACAAGAGGAATGGGCCGCGATGCCTCAACAGCTCCTTGACAACCTCGTCCTCGGCATAGACAGACGTTGTAAATCCTGCAACGCAGTCAGGGGTGATCATATCCCCTACTAAAGACTGGATTTTTCTTGGCAGCCGCCTGTCACATGGACGTTTCTGTCTTCTGTCCAGTTGTGCTCGAAGCTACCTTTTCAATAAAGTTGTAACGTACCAGGAGATGTGACGTACCTGCCAGAAGGACGCACGCGACATAAAGGCAGATAGGAATCAGAATAAAACGTCCGCGTAGCTCAATTGGTAGAGTGACTTATTCCGGAATGAGGGGATCCGGGTTCGAATCCTGGCGTGGACAGAAATGACGGAGAAATTTACTTCGTTATAATGGCGCCCGAACTATCCGGATGACCCGACCGTTCAAAATCTCGCAATGGTGTGATGTTCTTTTAACACCGCGAGATAGGAAAAATAAGAGAATCCCTTCTCCAGCACTTCGAAAAAATAAAAAAAATAAGGGGGAGATGATGTAACGTACCAGGAGATGTGACGTACCTGCCAGAAGGACGCACACGACATAAAGGCAGATAGGAATCAGAATAAAATGTCCGCGTAGCTCAATTGGTAGAGTGACTTATTCCGGAATAAGCTGTCTCGGGTTCGAATCCCAGCGTAGACCAAAAATGACGGAGAAATTTACTTCGTTATAAAGTGCCTTTGTATGTCCTTTGGATTCCTTGTTTGAACGGTTTTGCTCACTTATCCCATATTCTTACATCTTGGGGATCTAATGGTATGATTTGAGTCGATGTGGAGCACTTCTGCACGACGTTACATTCGAGAAACAGTCTCGTCCTTAATTCTTGCACGCCAGTGTAGTATGAAATGATGAAACGTTTTTTACCCGTAAAGTGGACTTTTGTGCAAAGTGATAGAAAGAAAGCTGCCTTCTTGGATTATTCTGCAGCGTCTTCTGAACTAGTGTTTTACATATTTTCCTTTCTTCAGTTTTGTGTGTGTTTTATGAAAACTCTTAATTTAAGGGAAATAGAAAATTGTTTCTAAAGTATTTATTTTATGTGAAAACGAATAAAAATTAGAATATATTCTTGTGCATAGAGGCGGTAAATCTGAGCTCTCACCCAGGCGGCAAGTGCCCTTCGCGCGCCTTTGAGCATACGACACGATCGATTTTAACAATGGTTCTGACAATGAAGCACCGTTACCCGTTTTCGTTACATTTAAATTTTTCACTTTGAATTTATTTTACTACTGTCGAAAGCATCAAAAATCCTCTATCGTATTTTGCAGCGTTGAAAACGCTTCATTTGGTCAATGTCATTTAGCTGAAAAATCCGAAGAATTTAAAGCAGAAAAAACAAATCCTAAAATTATTTCGTCCCAAATTTCCTGTCATGGCAACCCATTACTTTCGTTTCTGCTTTCATGCTCTGGAAACGCAACACAGATTCGCACATTTTTGCAATACAGATTAAGATGAAACGTTTTTTAGTTGGCTTTCGGAAAATGACAAGGATCTGTGAGGTTCAACTATGCTGTAATAAGCGCAGTCTATCCCACTGCATTTATCACGATGTTTATTTATGAGCCTTTAATTCCTTTTCCCTCACGATGTGCTTCTTAAAGGCTTAGAAAGAAGACTAGTTCCTTTTCTTCAATATTGATTGGCATTTAGCGTTCGTGAAGCGGTCGTGTGTCTCTGGCTGGCGTCATTTCCGATGTTCCTTGACGTCAGAATGACGTCACCAAGTCTCTCGGCATGAATGAACGGCGAGCCACGGTATCGTAAGGCAAGGAAGGTGTTGTGAATCCGGAGGCCGCGTCCTGTATGCGGCACTAAAACGGTTCTTCAGCAACTACCTATGGAAAGATTGGCTCAAGGTGGTTACATAACTAGGGTCTAATGAGGTAAGGGTTTTCTTTTACCCTACTCAGTAAATCTTGCAAAATTTTAGTATGTGAGATATACATGTGTTTGTGCATAACATCTTATAGTTACAAAACGTTAGACCTCTTTTAACATCAATTCACAATGTTTGATAGAAAGCAAATATATACAACAGGTAATCGGGAATCTTACCGAAAATTAATCAATGAAAGGTTCCAGATTAATTGTAAAGCTTTAGTCGGATAAAAAAAAAAAAGGCATGTTAAAATATCATTTTACTGCATGCTTTTTCTTAACACTGAAATCAATAATAAAGTAGAACCAGTTTTCTATTTAATCACTTTTTGCTGTGTCCACTGCGTATACGTACTGAAATTTTACGTAATAAGAGTCATAAGCACAAGTTGAGATGGGGGGGGGGCAAACTGCCAAAGCTTAATATGTAACATTTAACAAAAATTAATCCTGATTTTTTGACGATTTAAAAAATGAATTCTCATTGCAATTTTAACTTAATGAACTTGCGACTAGGGTTAGTTAAAAAAATATATTATTTTTGAAAGTAAAAACATAGTTATTTGGGAAAATGGAAAATATTAGAGGCGCAGTTGCGCCCCTGTTGCCCCCCACCCAAGTTACGCCCACCGTAAGTTTCCGAAATTCTTTCTGTTTCCGATAGATCGTTAAAAATCGTTAGAATTAGCATTCCATCAATTTGCGTAATGTAAACATCCTACACATATATATAGTAGGATTTTATATATATACAGAGAGAGAGATAGTAGTGAATAACAAACAAGGATCGTAGGATTATATATATATATTAAGATTCAATTATTCAAAATACAAAAATTTTCTGAAAGTACAAATGGTGAAATGAAGAACGAAAATTGAAAACGAAAGAACGAAAAAAGAAATCGAAAGAACGAAAATTAATTTCCGTTCTTTCGTTCTTGTGCTTCCTTGTTTGTAATTTCCGTTCTTTCATTTTTTCGTTCTTCATTTTTTGTGCTTCCTTGTTTGTTATTCACTATTCTATATTTTGCTAATTCCGTTGGCATGCTGCATATTGCGCAACTTAGAATATTGGCCTCCTCTTTAGATGTATTTATGTATTTAATGTTCCGTATGTTTTTTCAACCTACTATATATATATATATATATATATTTCTGAAGATTATTGTAAACTATCATTTCATCAAATTTGTAAAGTAAATTTTTTTTTAAATTAGCTTAAGATTCAATTATTCAAAATACAAACATTTTCTGAAAGTACAAATGGTGAAAAGAACGAAATTTGAAAACGAAAGAACGAAAAAGAAATCGAAACAACGAAAATTAATTTCCGTTCTTTCGTTCTTGTGCTTCCTTGTTTGTAATTTCTGTTCATTTTTTGTGCTTCCTTGTTTGTTATTCACTATTCTATATTTTGCTAATTCCGTTGGCATGCTGCATATTGCGCAACTTAGAATATTGGCCTCCTTTTTAGATGTATTTATGTATTTAATGTTCCGTATGTTTTTTCAACCTACTATATATATATATATTATTCCGAAGATTATTGTAAACTATCATTTCATCAAATTTCTAAAGTAAGATTTTTTCGTAAGCAAAACGTTTGTTTACCATGCAGCAAATATTGTTTAGGTTAAAAATACCAGGAAGTTTGGGAATACGAATTCTTTTCTGAAACAAGGAATTTCAGCGTAAAATATTTGTCTCTGATAAAGACATTATTCACAGCAAAAACCTTAGAACTAAACGTGTCTTTGAGAAGCACTGGGAATCTGTTAACTTTTGATAGCTTTAGCTTCTGTTTCTTTATCATAAACATATCTTTTACTTTGAACTTTCAGTTTTAGAAACCAGGCATCAATATTTATAAGGAAAAGAAGAAAATTCGTGTTGTAAAATATTAAGGTGTATTAAGGTTTAATATTGCTGCTTGAAAATTTCCAGTCATTGGAAATAACAGAAACTGGAATTTCATTACAGATAGAATAACACAAACATTAAATGAAGAATAAAGACAAATTCTGGGGGATAACATTTTCATTTTTCGAAGAAAAGCAATTCGTCTTTCCAAGTTTTATATGAAGTAAATTAAAACAGCTAATCCTCATAGTCCCCCATATATTAGTTTTCAGGAGGAGGCAAACAAAAATTATGAATACAAATGGCATATACTAACACCATACGCAAATTTTCACGGTACCTTCTTGTTATCTAAGTTCTTACCACGTACGCAACACATAATTTACATTGGAAAAAAAAAGAGACCCAAAAGCTACATAAAAAAGATGGATAAACGAAATTAGACAGTGTTAGGACAATAAAGAAATTTCTTTGCCTGTCTTTTGATCCTTTTGGGCACCTTTTTTTTTTACTGTGGGTTTAACGACCATCGTGACAACTCAGTGGGTTGATTTTGCCCTAACTTAAGAACAATGCAATCGCTTGTTCTTATGTTAGGGCAACTTATGTCATATGCGCCACGAAACCCTAGAGATCACTCAAGTGGTCACAGAGAATGAAAAAATACCCTCAAACCAAATTTCTGTGAAATTTCGAGAGATCTCAGCAAATAGCTGCTGCAGAGGATCAATTTCATTTCTTCGCCTTTCATACTTTCCCCATACTGTACGTGTGTATGCTGTTCTCCAACATACAATGGAAAATTTCATCACTGCTTTCTACTAGAAATTGCCAACATTTTCCCTATTTTTATCGCATACACACAGGTCTAGAAGTTCTACAGAAAAATCAGCTATCAGAATTAGTGTTATTGCGAAAGGATATGGTCCGATTTCCAGGGAGAGAGCAAATGCCCCCTCTTCAGGGACGTCGTTAGACTTCAAAATCAGGATGGGCGACTTGTGGGAGAATTTTTTTTTTTTTTATATGGGGCAAGCTTGATAGTAATTTTTATTTTTTACGAAACACTGAAAGAAATAATTTTTAATGCTTTACACTACCAGCTACAAAGGAATTCGTGCAAACCCCTCCACCTCCACCTGGACACACACATACATACACGGGTCTGACTAATTACGCCACTGGTGTAAGATACAAGTGTTGCTAGAATGTCGCCATCAACCTTTTGCTTGCTCTGAATGCATTGTCTTATATCGCTTTTCAAAATTTTGCATATTTGCTTACAAAAATAGCACTGTCCTTGAACAATTTAAAGGAAAACGTCGTTTTTGTTTATCTAAATCAAATTTTAAGTCGTGCCATGCAAACACAATACTTTCCCTCCCCCTCCTTAACACTCACTCCCTTCCTTCAAGCCAGCGACTTTGCCTTGCACTCCTATCCTACAAAACAGTCATCAGCCACTTCCTGCACTTTCACTTTCCCAGGGCAGTCTTAAGAGCGCTACTGAATCTTTAGACTCCACTTTCCGTGTTGAAATCCCCTATTTTGTAAAGAAAATGAGCAGCAGAGCAATTAGTAGAGACTCCCTTAGTTAATTCGTATTCGCCCTCCTCATTAGCCCCCCCCCTGGGCCATACAAAACATGAAAAGAGGGTTAAACTAAGGAATTGGAAGAGTGGAGGACCATTGAACTTTCATGGCCGTACGGATGCTATTTTGATAACCTTTCCACGGAGAAGTAAATAACGCACTTCCTATAGGAAAGTACGTAGGGCTACATAAAATAAAACACAAGTCCAGATTATATTTTAAAGTTAAATATACTGAAAAATGGCTCCTGTAAAAATGTATACTGAAAAATGAACTGGGTGGAAAAACTGAAAAATGGCTACTGTAAAAGATATACCATTTTGAACTGGGTAGGAGGCAGGGTGGGCAAGACACATTTCAGGATGGGCTCATCATCCGCTTGGCGATGTCCCCCCCCCCCTCTATAAGGGCGCTCCCTTCAAATCCTTCAAGGGATATGCAGAGAATGCTACAGTGATTGTACCAAGTAGCGCAAGAAATATTTTTTGTTTTTATAAACAGATGTATAAAAATAATTAAACGTTAAAATAAGAAGTTAATCCCAGAAACTGTATCACTTTGTTTTTTTTAATTTAGATTGACCTTAAAAAAAATTGTAGGACCTCAAACCATGTAAGTAATGCAAGTAATGAGCTTCTATATATATATATGGGGGGGGGGGGGATGGGCGACCATAGCTCAGTTTTCACAAACTGGAACTACATTCAGAAACACCATGAAAATTTCCACTGTGAATTCTTGGTATGTAATCCATTTCTACCACGCTCAGTACATAGTACATTAAATTGAATCCCAGAAGACCCAAAAGCTGCATGTAAAAGTAAAGGATAAATGAAATTTGAAAGCTTATGGCACAATAAAGAAATTTCTCTTTTGTTTCTGTGCGCCTTGTGTCCTATACGCCACAAACCCCCAGCGATCACACAATCGGTCATCAAAAGTGTAAAAATGCCCTCACGACGAAGTTTTGGAAGAAATTTCAGTAGTTCTCTGTTTATCAATGGATGTTTGCTGCGGAGGATGTTACCGTTGTTTTAATTTCTCTGCCTTTCATTTTTTCGATACTGTACTTGTGCGTGTGTGTGTACGATATCCTCCAAATATAAAAATTCAATATTACTATTTTACGAAATACAAAATTTCAATATTACTACTTTCTACTGTAAATTGCTAATGTTTTCTCTATTTTTACTGCACACAGAGCATCCAGGAATTGAATAAAAAAGTTAGCAATCAGAACTAGTGTTACAGTGAAAAACTTCGCAGTACCTTCCGAGCACTTAAATGGCATAGTAAGATTTTCAGGGAAGGGCAAGTACCCCTCCCCCCCCCCCCAATATGGGCTCCCATGGGGAAAGTGATGTTTGCACTGCTTCTTAACGAAAATCGCACGTGCTTTGCCATCTACTTTCTTTTGGACCGTGCTGTTCTTCCTAAGCAGATGCCTATCGCACTTCTATAATTTTTCTTTCCCAGAGACTATAATGTCTTTGAAATCATGGTGTACCTTTCTAAGCTCCCCTTACTCCTCCCATTGTAAAGAAATAAACTTCACCGAATGAGTTGACCGGAGAAATGTATTTATCTAACCGGCCATATTTACCTATATATATGCTTGTGTGTCACGAATGAACAAATAAGTTACAGGACAATGGCTAATTAAAATTATGGTTACAGAGCAATGGCTGTAGCTAATTTGTGTAACCGAAAAACATTGAAACAGGTAGGCTTTGTGCTTCATAAAGGTCGAAAAAGTTATGATTTCACTGATGACAAACGTGTTTCTATCAGTCTTTTCATGATGCTCTGCGGAACGTTTCAATTAAAGGAATCCCTTCAAGCAAGGGCACTTCCAAAGTTTGGTCACTGTACTCCTCAGCTACGTATGACGAGACAGTTATTACCATTCCATTGAAAGCAGGCTTCCCTGATGATCGGCGGGTGACAAGTTTAAAAATCCTTGCTAGCAAAGGCAGTTTGGAAACAAATAATTTTTAAATTAAATTGAGTGAGACTGACAACAAACAATTTCATCCATCCCTTCATGATGCTCGGAGAAACATTTAAGTTCAGTTTCTTAAAGCAAAGAAAGTTCCAAATTGCTCACTGTATGTCTCAAAGTGACAGGCATCAAAGAACAAGCATTTCCATTTGCCCTGTTATCATACTGAGCGAGACATTTCAGTTCAACAAATTTCTTGAAACAAGGGCAGTTCTAAATTGGTCTTTGCATCCTTTAGAGTGAGAGGTATTGAGATCTGAGAACAAGCATTTTCATCTGCCCTGTTATCATGCTGAGCGAGACATTTCAGTTCAACAAATTTCTTGAAACAAGGGCAGTTCTAAATTGGTCTCTGCATCCCCTAGAGTGAGAGGTATTGAGATCTGAGAACAAGCATTTTCATCTGCCCTATTATCATGCTGAGCGAGACATTTCAGTTCAACAAACTTCTTGAAACAAGAGCAGTTCTAAATTGGTCTTTGCATCCTTTAGAGTGAGAGGTATTGAGATCTGAGAACAAGCATTTTCATCTGTCCTGTTATCATGCTGAGCGAGACATTTCAGTTCAACAAATTTCTTGAAACAAGGGCAGTTCTAAATTGGTCTCTGCATCCCCTAGAGTGAGAGGTATTGAGATCTGAGAACAAGCATTTTCATCTGTCCTGTTATCATGCTGAGCGAGACATTTCAGTTCAACAAATTTCTTGAAACAAGGGCAGTTCTAAATTGGTCTCTGCATCCCCTAGAGTGAGAGGTATTGAGATCTGAGAACAAGCAATTTCATCTGCCCTATTATCATGCTGAGCGAGACATTTCAGTTCAACAAACTTCTTGAAACAAGGGCAGTTCTAAATTGGTCTCTGCATCCCCTAGAGTGAGAGGTATTGAGATCTGAGAACAAGCATTTTCATCTGCCCTATTATCATGCTGAGCGAGACATTTCAGTTCAACAAATTTCTTGAAACAAGGGCAGTTCTAAATTGGTCTCTGCATCCCCTAGAGTGAGAGGTATTGAGATCTGAGAACAAGCATTTTCATCTGTCCTGTTATCATGCTGAGCGAGACATTTCAGTTCAACAAATTTCTTGAAACAAGGGCAGTTCTAAATTGGTCTCTGCATCCCCTAGAGTGAGAGGTATTGAGATCTGAGAACAAGCATTTTCATCTGCCCTATTATCATGCTGAGCGAGACATTTCAGTTCAACAAATTTCTTGAAACAAGGGCAGTTCTAAATTGGTCTCTGCATCCCCTAGAGTGAGAGGTATTGAGATCTGAGAACAAACATTTTCATCTGCCCTATTATCATGCTGAGCGAGACATTTCAGTTCAACAAACTTCTTGAAACAAGGGCAGTTCTAAATTGGTCTCTGCATGCCCTAGAGTGAGAGGTATTGAGATCTGAGAACAAGCATTTTCATCTGTCCATTCATGATGCTAGGAGAGACATTTCAGTTCAGAAAATCCTTTAAAGCAAGGAAGGCTTCAAGCTGGCACGTACCGAGGGGAGGGGGGGCTTGGGAGTCCGTACTCCCCCAAAATATTTAAACATGCATCTTATAGATAGGTGTTGTTGCTTTTTTTTTAAACACAAACAGCACTTTTAAATCACAAAACCAATGTGTTTAAACATAAGCTTTTGTAAATTGTTAAATTGATGTAAATATTTATGGTTTGACGTACAAGTCTGCACTTATGAGGCTGGGTTCGGGTTTAAAGAAAGTGAAGCATAATAAACCGGGGTAGACGATGAAAAGTAGTTTAACAGGACAGCTTTTTAACTATGTTAAGCTAAAAATCGTGTCTTAACAGTGATTTTTCAAAATCTTACCGTCTTCTGTGTTTTTTTTTCTTTTTTTTTTCATTGTTCAAGTATATTTTCATTAGTCCCCCTCCACGCGATATTGGGGACGAGTTAGTGATTAGTATAAGCAATCAGCAGTGCATTTCTGGTTACTTGGTCTGCATTTTATGACAGGAACAGACATTAAGGAAGAGGGAGACTTCTTCATAGAATCTCTGTGGCAATACCCACACACAAACACATATATCGATGTTTGGGGGAAGGATCTAGAAAAATTGCATGTATACATATATACATTATATTGATAAAAGTCACAGGACAACCCTTCAAAAGCAAATGAACGGATCCGTTCATTTTGGGTATAAAAACAAGCCTGCAGCGGACCACTATCATATCGCACTGTGAGGTGGAGTGAAAATGTCGCGGCGGAAGAGAACTGTCGTTGAGAAAGGAAAGATTGTTGGGTGTTATATTAGCGGGTTGTCCATAAGAGAAACAGAGAGGCGTTTAAACATACATAAGTCAACTGTTTTGGATGTACTGAATAAGTGGAAGACACATGGCGTGCCTGAAGCAGCAAAACGTACCGGCAGACCAAAGAAAATCAGTGATAGAGGACGTCGAAGCTTCAAGAGAGTAGTTACAGCTAATCGACGGAGTACTGCTCAAGACTTCAGTGTACAGGTGCGTAAAAATGCTGGAAACTCGGTATGTACACGTACCATTCGCAGATAACTTCATTCCATAGGTTACCGTGATCGTGTGGCTGTTCATAAGCCTTTCATCTCCATTCGGAATGCTACTCGTCATTTAGCATGGTGTAAACAACATTCATCGTAGACCGTAGACCAATGAAAACGGATCCTACGGACTGATGAATGCAGTTACATGATCCACGAGTCTGATGGCCGTGCGTGGCCGCAGCCGAGGGAACGCTGTTTACCACTGTGTACTGTTCCTACGGTCAAGTTTGGAGCTGGCATTGTACTTGTGTGGGGGTGTTTTCCGTGGTATGGTCCCAGCCCATTGGTTATCGTGGACAAATCTGTTAACCAGTATGTATACCTCGATATTCTGGACAATTATGCCCTACCAACTCTGTGGCAATACTATGGAACCGAGCCTTGTTGGTACCAGCAGGATAATGCACCGAGCCATAGAGCAAAGACTGTTACGGCGTGGATTGACGATAATTCCGTATCGTGTGTGGACTGGCTAGTACAGAGCCCTGATCTTAATCCCACAGAGCACCTATGGGATGAATTAGAGCGCCGCATAAGAAGTTTGGAACCAAGGCCTTCTACTAATAAGCAACAGTTAACAGTTAGTGGCAGCATAATGTACTGAATGGAAGCGCGTACTTATCGCTGTGTTCCAATACCTTGTCGAAAGCATGTCTCGAAGAGTCAGTTTTCACACAGTATTTATTAGAAGAAAGATACAGGAGATGTGCTTGAATAAATCATCTCAAATGATGTATGACAAAAAAAATATTTACAGATGCTTGTAGCTTACGCTACTGCTGATTTACACGGTTCTGTACATTGATGATAGTAAAAAAACAGTTAATTACACTCGAGTGTCTGGTGAGGCAACAAAAGTCTCTGACAAAGCAAAGAATATGAACAATTCAGCTTGAAGAGCGTTATACAATATTAATTTTGCACAGTATTGATGCAAGGAATAATACAGAATTCGAGCTTGCAGACATAGATTCAAAAGACAGGTGATGAGAAATTAACAGAATGTGCAGCTTGCGCTACGTTAATTACAGGATTCGGTGCAACGTTTGCATGACAACAGTTAAGTGCAGTAGAAATCTGGCGAGGCAATATGAATCTCTGGTAATACAGAGAGTAAAATCAATCCAGAATGATGAGCACTATAGAGTATAAATTTTACACAATATTGATGAAAAAAAGTTCTGACCGAAAGGTGATACATTGTGTGTGACCTGGAAAACCAGGAGGTTGCAGGTGATCAAGGGACAAACATGAAATCGAAAGTTCGAAAGACAGATGATGAAAAATTTACAGATGAATGTGGCTCGCGGTACTACATGTTACATACAACGGTGATATGAAAAATAGTTATATACAATAATTTTCCTGAGAATACAAAAGAAAAAATAATCTCTGAAAATACAGAGAGAAGACACAACTCATCACAGTGAGTATTGGAGAACACAAATTTACACAGTTTAAAAGTAAAATTACACTGTTGAATCAGGAATTGAAGGTAAGAATATACTGTAAAAACGACAAAGTTTACAGATGTCTGTGGTTCGTGAAACGACCTATATACATGATTCTGTACAATGAGAAGTTACAATTTATATATATTGGTTTGTCAGAGGTGGTAAAAAGAAATAGGCTCTGACATCGCAGAGAGAATACATAATTCAGCAAGATGAGTAATGAAAAACAAAAAAAATTACACATGAGTTATACACGAAATGATACATGTGAAGAGGATGAGAACAGAGTCTTAAAAAAAGCGTGAAAAGAAATTGACAATTATAAGTAGCTCATGCTTCGAACAATTCATAGGATTCTATACAATAATTGATCTACTAAAAGTGATGTACAATAGTGAGACAAACAAAAAAATTCTGATAAAATAGAGAGTACAAATAATATAGTACAGTGAATGTTGAGGAACAAGATTGCACTCAGTTGCGAAGCAAGAAAAAAAAACAGGAAATGTGTATAGAAAAATCGTCTCAAAATGACATATGAAAAGAAGATTTACAGGTGCTTGTAGCTGACGCAACGACCTATTCACAAAGCTCAATATAGTGGTGAGAGAATACAGTTTATGTATGATAATTTGTCGGAAAAGACAAAAAATAGTCTCTGATGAAGCAGAGATTGAAGACAAGTCAGCATGGCAAAAATTGTATCTATCAGGAGGTAGGTGAAACAAAAGTTCCGACTGTAAGGTGAAGCGTTGTGGGCGACCCTGCAAACCAAGTGGTTGCTGGTGACCAAGTTGATAGGAACTGTGGTTCACTGCAGCGTGCAACTGCAGTGGTAAGTTCTAGTCGAAGGCGGGAGAGTAGGCGATTACGAAAATGACAAAGTAACACAGTACTGACTTTATTTATGTCAGTAGAAGCTTCGGGGGACGCTGAAGATGATACACGTGAATTATATGTTTTACAAGCACGAAGATGTAGGAGCAGACTGCCGGAAGGTGAATAGGGCGAGAAGAGTTCAGAAGTAGTGTTCGGTAGGCGCTGAAGGTGAGGACGGTCTCACAGGATCGTTGCGCTAGCGTGAAAGCGAGATGGAGTATTGGCAATAATACTGTGCAATACATGAAGACATGCTGGGCGTCAGCCTCCTCGCCACAATACGGACAGGAGGGTGAAGATAAAATGGTCATGCGATGTAAAATCGACGGCACAGGGAGGCGGTTGTGTAAGAAAAGCCAATGTGAATTGACTTCAAGGGGTGCTGAAAGTGGGGAAAGCGCAGCGGACCACACTGCGGAGGTAGAACAGAGTGGAATACCAGAAATGGGAAGAGGTGCGGAAGAGCGAGAGAGAAAACGGTAGAGATCAGCTGTTGAGAAAGAGACAAGAGGAAGAGGTGGACCAATGGACGACAGAAAAAATGGGAGAAGGAGAGAGGCACAGTGAACAGAAATCAGACCTGAGGGAGTAGCAAGCTCAGGGAACAGGGAGATTATAGTAGAAATAAGAGAGTTGTGAACAAAGTGAGCGTTGGCATTGAAACGGAGAGCAGAGGGTAGAGAAGAGAAGGGGAGCCAGGAAAGATCGGTGTTAACAAGATCGCTGACAGTAACGACTCCAGCTCGGAGCCATGAAGGAAAAGCAAAACATGGGAGATGGGGAGGGTGTAGCAGAGAAGAAAAAAGAGGTTCGGAAAGTAGGTTATTTGTGGAGGCAGGGATAGAGCGAGAAAGAGGGAGGGAACGAAGAAAGGAGATAGCCTCTTTGTAGACAGGAGGGAAAAAGTTTGAGAAGGGGACAGTGGTCCATGAGTAAGAACGAAAGGAGAGTAAAGCGTGGGTTATGCGGAGAGACTATGACATCACGAGCAGCGACTGCAGAGGGAGCAGGTGCCGCAAGTGATCGTAAAAACGTAGACACACGATAAGCCTTGTAATAGGATCTGACGTCGGGTAGACTAATGCCTCCGTTGGAAGGAGACAGGCTGAGTTGAGGTGCTCCGACCCAGTGATGGCCGGGCCAGATAATCTGAGTTTGACAGCGGGTGAGTTCAAGAAGACGTAGTGCTGGTTGCTTCGAAGCCAACCAGGAATACGTGCACATTAAAAGCAGGTAAGTGTGCGTTAGACGTGCTCTTTGAAAGACTGAGGTGCAGAATTGTGCGCGCCGCCAGATTACGACCGAGCGATGTAGGCGTGGCCGGAGAGTCATCCAGGTGACGAGTGAAGCAGTTGCTGGTTTTCCAAGGTGGACTCCTAAAAATCGTTGAGAGGTGTTGGACCACTCTGCTTCCCAAGGAGAGTCAGTGCGGTTAGTCCACGAACCGGTCCATAGGCCTGTGCTTTTCGTTGTGTTTAGCGCTGCTCCGGAACATGAGGCGTAGGTATTGTAGAGATTGTGGAGATCGTGAAATTGTGAGTCTTGCCGAATGCAGAATGTAATATCGTCGGCGTAGGCAACATAGGTAGCAACATGATGACGTGTGCTGGCTACCACCGGTGGTAGTGAAGCAAAGAAGGATCGATGGACTGCGCGTAAAAAGGGTTCTATTGCGAGGGCGAAGAGCTGCCCGGATAAGGGGCAACCCTGACGCACGCCGCGACGAAAGGGTATGGGAGCTGTGAGAAGGTTGAGCAGCTTGACGTGGAAAACTGCGTCCCGGTAGAGGGAGATGAGAAGAGAAGCAAAGGAAGGAGGAAAGCCGAAATTTAGTAATGTAGCAAGAAGGTAATCATGAGAAATATTATCGAACGCTGAGCGTTGATCGAGGGAAAGAAGAGCAAGGGGTTCTGAGCGAGAGCGGGCGAGGTGAATTAGATCATTAAGAAGCTGAATATTATGGGAGATGGAGCGCCCGGGTACAGTATAGGTTTGATTAGTGGAGAGAATATGAGGGAGTATGGGGTTAAGCCGGCGGGACAGAAATTTAGTATAGAGTTTATAATCAGTATTTAAGAGTGAGATGGGACGCCAATTCCCCAAGTCAAGCGGATCACCCTTCTTGGGGAAAAGTACAACATGTGCGAGCGTGAAACTCCTTGGAAGAGATGTAAGATGCATGGCAGTAGAAAAGGCACAGAGGAGAAATGGAAGGAGGGCAGGAAGAAAAGCCTTATAGAAAGAAACAGGGAGACCGTCCGGGCCAGGTGAAGCCCGGGGTTGAGGGACGAGAAATTGTCAGAGAGCTCAGTTAAAGTGGGAGGATGGAGGAGGCTGGCTGAAAGATGAGAAGGGACCTGAGGCAAAGAAGAGAACAGAAGAGCAGAAGCCGTAGGGGAGGGAGGAGGAGTTTCACAAAATTTTGAAATGTAGTAATTACGTACCATAGAACAAATTGGAACTGGTTCGGATGAAACTACTCCAGTTGGAAGACGAAGGTGCTGTAGAACAGAAGAGGATCGGCGAGTTAACTCAAGTGACGTAAGGAATTCGTACGAACAAGCATCAGGTTTCAGGTGTTGTAGTTTAAGGCGTTGAAGGGCTTGTTTTGCAAGTGGCACCAAAAGTGAATGTAATTCTGCCTGGTAGACTTGAAATAGGGGATCAACAAGATTGAGCAAAGAAAGCATTTGCCTAGTATGATCAAGTCGCATCCTCCGTTGTGTCATGATCGAGTATGACAGGTTTCGTACCAGTAGTATGAGGTGGCGTTTTACTTCCAACCAAACGTTGAGGGGGCACAGTGCAGAATGAAGCCTTGTACGCCAATCCGCAAGAAAATCTCGCACCGATGAGCAGAAGGCTGAGTCATCTAAAAGAGTGTCGTCAAAAGTCCAAGGCCGGATTGTACGTGGCTGTGTTGAAGTAGCAAAAACTGTTATGGCAATGGCGCAATGATCCGAGGAAGCTGTGGGTGTACAGCATGAATCTGATATTGCTGGTAAAAGAAGAGAAGTTGCATAAAAGCGATCCAATCTTGCTGTAGGAGGATCAATGGCTCTTGGTGCACGCCATGTATGTGTAGTCTGGGTTGGTGACAAATGGCGTTGAACATCTACGAGTGAGAAGTCTGAAGTGATAGACTGTAAGAGATGTACTACTTCCGTACGGTGTTCTCTGGAAGCAGAAGAGCGATCAGTTAGGGGATGTAGAGTGCAATTGTAGTCACCTCCGATAAGTACCCGGTCGGTGATGGGAATACGTGACAGAGCCCGTCGAAGTTTTGCAAACAGCTCTGGCACGTGAGTAGGAGTGCAAGGAACATAAATGCTGAATACATGAAATTTTTCAGCTGCGACGGTGAAAGAGACTCGTTGTAATAAGTCTCGACATAAGTTTTTCACTGAGAAGGAGGAAAGAGTTGAACGAAAACGGGAGTGAACACCAACTGCCATGCCACCACGCGACAGTTGGCTGTAGGCGTGATGGAAAGTATGATCCCACTGACGCCAGTGATGAAATTGAGTGGTGGAAGTACAGTTTGTTTCATGCAGAAGTAATATATCAGCATTCAGCGGAGCAAGATCCTCTCGTACCAGCGCATTCGCAAGAGGTGTCGCAAAACCGCGACAATTAAGTGACACCACCTTGAATGTCTAGGTTAGTTGTGGGATGTAGTAGGAATTGACTGGCTGTAGTGATGGAGTGGAGTCGACGGAGAAAACAAGCACTCCACGGGACCTCGTCCGCAGTGCGCCGAAGAGTGTTTTCAAGTGAGTGTAATTGAACCAGCACTTGTGGAAGAGCTGCTTCATACTGCTGAATGGAAGTGCGTGCTGAGGAAGGGCTAGAGGACCCTAAAAGGCAATCCAGCACGTCCTCGTATGGCAGAGGCTCAGCAGGGAAAGCATTTTCAGCAAGAAAAGTTGTGAATTCTTCTAGTGAGGGAAAGGCACCTTCACATGCTGTCTCAGAGGAAGTGTGTAGAGGCGACCTGGAGAACGGTCGTCGAGAGCTGACGGAGCGAGTGGATGAGCGGGTAGAAGAGTGAGATGATCTTCGGGACGCCAGAGTCTTTGACTTCTTCGTCTTGGGGCGAGTAGCACCACTGCGTTTTCCAGCAACCACTAAAGCTTCATGATCGTCTGGAGAGTCTGAACCCGAAGCGTTACCTGTGACTCGTGTCATGGAGCCAACGGTAAAAGCTGAGGAGTGGTCAACATGTACATCAGCAGTGGTTGTAAAAGTACAAGGGGGAGTCGATTTTGGAAGCCTGGGAAAATTCTTAGGATCAGCAGGAGGTGGAGGCATCAAAGTCGTTTGTTGACCAATGGCAGTAAGCTGACTTTTGGAAGATCTTTATTCCGCGACTTTCCTCGAATAGGAAGAAGTCTGTGAAGCGTTGGTGGACAAAGTAGAAGAAGATGTAGTGTGTGGAGCTGTTTGCAGGGAGGCACGTGGGCACTAAGCCCTTATGTGACTTTCGCTCTGACATATAGTGCAATACTGTGAAGTGATTATCTCATTTCTTCGGCGTTACTGTCCACAGCGGATGTGCAAAACATTCGGAACCGCTTTCAGCTGAGCATCAGATGAAAAGAGGACTCGAGCAGTGCGGCGAAAACCTCGAATCGATTTGTCTTCAGGGTCTCTGGGAGCCGCAGAGAGAGTTGTTATGGAGCCAACAACTCTGCCGTACTTGCTGAGCAAGGTGCAAAGTGCAGCGTCGGATACTTCTGGTGGTACTGGGGTAGAAGGTCACCTGCACCGGGCGGTGCGCAACCGGTTGTGCTAACAGATGCACGTCATTGATGGTTAGACCTTCCGTAAGGACCTGGTCAGCATGCGCTTTATCCTTAAAATAGACCAAGACAGATCTGGGTTTTCGAGCTATAAAGTCTATTGCATCCTTTGGTAAGATAGTTTTGAGGGCTCGGCTATATTGCCACAGCTTAGTGTCGGGAAGCGCATCAAAATAGACGCCCCGTTCCATAGTGGAGAAAAAAGGTGACCAGCTCGGGAATCCTCTGGTATGTCAATTGTAGCAGTAGAACCGACGACAGTGACACAGGATTAAGGAAAAGGCATAGCAGATGAAACTGGGGGTGTGAGGACCCCAGAAGTTGCAGAAGCATAGGACGCTTGGGCAGACATGGGTCGAGAATTCGATGAAGCGGCTCCTAGCAGTGAGGGCGGATCAGAAAGTTGATGAAAAGTAGAAGCTATGAGCTCAGTATTGCTGATAACGGATACGTCATCATCTGCTGAGATGTAGATAGGAGACTTGGCACCACCTCACTTGGTGGGAGTAATAGCTGGAGAAGAAGAGGTGTCCATGACGTCGCAATGACGTTCGGGAGCCACCTCATTAAGCTGAGTGGTAGAAGAAGAAGAGGAAGCTGGCTGATCTGCCAAGATAAGGATGTGGGCGTCACCCTTGTCTGCCTCCGCCATCGAAGCAATGGCGAGACTTTAACGAAAAAAGACCAGCTTGGTTGAAAAATAAAACAGTGAATAATGAAAAAATATGGCACTCACCAACCTGGGAGATACACGAACGTAAAGCGTAGAACTTCAACTTGAAGATACACGCAACCACAGAAACTAAAGCACTCAATAAACACCTTATAGCAACGAAAATCACGGAGCTCAAAACCCAACCACTTCGAGCTTCGAAGGGTCAGTGCATGCATTAAGGCCAAAGGTGTCGGACCGACACCGTACTAATGTATGTCAATAAATGCTATATTGTGTTTCTCTTCTAGGTGTCCGGTGACTTTTGTCAATATAGTGTATATGCATAACACACGCAAACGTATAGGCAGGGAATTTTTCTGCTCCCCCCCCCCCACCAACAGAAATCCTGATACGTACCGGGTTTCAGGCATGGTTACTGTAAAACCAATCTATATTGAAATTGCTGTTGCCATACTCCACTAAGGACAAATCTTTTCGCTCGTTCTTTTCTCACGTGTTTGGTTCAACACTTCAATTAATTAAAAAAAAAAAAAAAGATGCTTGAAGCAGAGTCAATCGAAAAGATTGGTAACCTTACTTTCCAGCTGTGTCGAAATACCGGATTTTCGGAATAAAGTGAGACACTCAGAACAAAACTTTTCATCTGTCCTTTAATGATGCTCAGCAGGTCATTCCAGTTAATGTAATCCCTTGAAACAGACAGAAGGTGCAGATTACACAAAGGGCGTGTTTTTTTAATGTGAGAGTTGCTTCCAGTATTTCTAAAAGTCATTCCGGAAATCCTCATCTAAAATGGTCTTGAACGCTGCCCCATGAAGCTCCGTCTGTAATTATTAATTAAGGAGCCCGACGAAGTATTTGGTAAGTGTGCATAATGTCCGTAATGATTTTTCCAATCAATATCTATTTACACAATCGAGTCACATTATTGTGACCACCTCCTACTTTTGACGTCAATAGTGCGTGGCCAATAAAAGAAGGCACGTGTCGGGATCTGGCTTGGAGGGTATATAAGGTGTGCTGTAGGCAATCTGAAAACATATCACTCGTTGCTGTCATGAATAAAAGGAGCGGTTTATCAGATTTGCAAAAAGGGATAATTATCGACTTTCAGGCCAAGGGTGGCAGTACTTCTGAAACAGCGCAGTTTGTGAACTGTTGGCGTGATGATGTGGTTAAAGTGTATCGTGATTGGAGAAATGGCACCGTTGCGAATAAGCTACGTGGAAACTACGGATAACTACGTGCCATTGATGTGAGAGGTTGAACGTCTGCTTCGAAGGGGCGTGAGGTCCGATCGACACGCTACAGTGGAGCAACTCACTGGCCTAATGATCCAGAGGGCTACCGGACGTGTGTCTAAAACAGCACTTCAGCGTACCTGCTGCGTTTGAGGCTCCGATGTAGACTGATGGTAACTGCACCTATGGTAGCGAAGGTGCATCGGCAGAAAACGCTTACAATTGCACGGCAGTTGTAACGTACCAGGAGATGTGACGTACCTGCCAGAAGGACGCACACGACATAAAGGCAGATAGGAATCAGAATAAAATGTCCGTGTAGCTCAATTGGTAGAGCAACTTATTCCGGAATGAGGGGATCCGGGTTCGAATCCTGGCGCGGATAAAAATGACGGAGAAATTCAATTCGTTATAATGGCGCCCGAACTATCCGGATGACCCGACCGTTCAAAATCTCGCATTGGTGTGATGTTATTTCCACACCGCGAGATAGGAAAAATAAGAGAATCCTTTCTCCAGCACTTCAAAAAAAAAAAAAAAAAAAAATAAGGGGGAGATGATGTAACGTACCAGGAGATGTGACGTACCTGCCAGAAGGACGCACACGACATAAAGGCAGATAGGAATCAGAATAAAATGTCCGTGTAGCTCAATTGGTAGAGCAACTTATTCCGGAATGAGGGGATCCGGGTTCGAATCCCGGCGTAGACCAAAAATGACGGAGAAATTTACTTCGTTATACAGTATCGTAATTGGACCTCCGCTGATTGGCAAAGGATTGCCTTCACTGATGAGTCGCGTTTTCTGCTTCATCGAACGGATGGACGTTGGCGTATAAGGCGAGAAACTTCAGAGAACCAACACTTTTCAACCACTGCTGGAAGAACACAAGCTGGTGGGGACAGCGTTATGGTCTGGGGAATGTTTTCGTGGCATTTCCTGGGTCCACTCATACTTGTGGAAGACACTATGGACCGAATTCGTTATGAATCCATTCTTGCAGACCACATAAACCCATACATGCTGATTGTCCTCTTTTTTTTTCCTTTTTTTCTTCGGTTTTTTTTTTTTGAAATGGAGGTTTAACTAACACCGTGAGCAACTCAGTGGGCTATAAGCAGTCGCCCGTCCCTAATTTAGAGCCACTGGTTGCAGGGAAGGGAGAGAGGCACTGCAGTAAGACAAACACAACATCCATGCCTTACCGGGATTCGAACCCGTACCCATCTCGGACGAATGATCAGAAGCCATCTCTTAGACCACTGCGCCACCGGGGCGTCCTGATTGCTATCCCTGGGGCGGATGGGATCTTCCAGCACGACAAGCGACGTGTCACACAGCTAGAAATGTCCGCGAGTGGTTGGAAAGAGCATGATGAAGACTTCAAAGTACTTCTCTGGCCCCCTAATTTCCCAGGCTTAAACCCAATTGAGCATGTGTGGGACCACCTCGATCGTCTTGTTCGCTCTATGGATCCTCTACCACGCACCCTCCAGCCGCTGTCAGATGAACTGCAGTCAGCATGGCTCCATATACCTGTGAACACATTCCAGCACCTTACTGAGTCACCCACAGCTCGCCTAGCAACTGTCCGCGCTGCATACGGCGGTTACTCTTGATATTAGCAGGTGGTCACAATAATTTGACTCTGCCGTGTAATACGAGGGCGGTGAATCGATGTGTGTGTCACATCAGTGTTATAATTAGAAATAAATCTTCTACAGGCCCAGCAGACCACTCGAATTTTCAATTCACAAGTCCGCCAAAATACCCACTGGTCCGTGAAAAAAAAAAAAAAAAAAAAAAAAACTTACGTGTTTACAGTATATGTAGAAAATGACGTATCATTTCATTGGAGCTGTATGTCGCAAATTTAGAATAGAAGGTGCACATGTACGCATGCAGATAATACTAACAAATAAAACACAAAATATGCTACGCAGTGGTAGAAATTTGAGACAAACAAACAAAAAACTTCCCTAGTCTACAGGACAAGTGTATACCAAAAGTTGGTAGTTCACTCATTTTTACTGGTCCAGGAATAACACAAATACTAATACATTTTGCATGAACATGGTGCATATAAAATGTATTAGTATTTATTTTCCGATATTCAGTTTTTGTATTAGGACGGTACACTGGTTATCTCTTAGACCACTGCGCCACCGGGGCGTCTCTTAGACCACTGTCTGTTCATCCGTCAGCACGATAACCCTGATAATGAAGGACTATGGATGGCACACTGATTACACTAATATGCAAGGTTTTGTTGTTTTGAAATGAATAGGTGTATCTGAATGAATTTCTTACGCAGATTTCGAAAATGACCTTCAAAATTCCGTATCACGTCAAGTTTTTTCACAAATGACGGAAATGTGAAAATAAAAAAACCGTTATTTTTTAATGACATTGTTATATGGCAACGTTTGTAACGTGTGAAAATGTTCTCTGGAGGGGCGGAATGATTGTTTAAGGAATAGATAAACATAAATATATAGCTGATAATGGAAATGCAACTGTTTTATCTGTATGACGTCACGATTTGCGCCACTCACAAAGACTGAACATGAGAGAATGTAATCTTGGCACGGCAGTATGACTCATACCTCACGCCACTGCTCCCTTCTTTCTATTGGTCACATGTGGCGCCATTCGGGACAGATCGTGTTGCACTAGTCAGTGCAAAGAAGGGACGGTCCCGTTTGGTTGTTTCTTTGTGGCCTGTGCAATGACTTCACGTGGTTGTGTAAATCATCCAGGCATATTTTGCTACATATGTGGCTGTTATACGACAGGAAAAAAACAGAGGGAAAATATTACGCCTTTCGTGAAAAATGCTTATGTTCAATACTTCGGCATTAAACTAGCAGATCAGGACAAAGTTTGGTCTCCTCACAATGTGTGCCGTGCATGTGTGGAGGGGATGAGGAACTGGAAAAGTGGAAAAAGGGTATCAATGCCGTTCGGTGTACCCATGGTGTGGCGTGAGCCAAAAATCAGTGACGACTGCTACTTCTGCACAGTGAATATCGTGGGCCATACCAGAACCAGTAAGCGTAACATTGTGTATCCCAATATCCCATCTTCCATAAGACCAATGCCCCATAGTGAATCCATCCCTGTGCCATCCCCGACCAATATCAAGCCACCAACAGACACCGATTCAGACGGTGATACAAGTGATGAGATGTACCAACCAGACAGCATGGAGGATGAAACCTCAGTGCCATATGCCCAGCATGAACTGAATGATTTGGTTCGTGATCTGAATTTACCTAAAGACGCAGCAGAGCTTTTAGGATCACGACTTCAGGAAAAGAATTTACTATGTCCTAATACGAGATTCTTCTGGTACAGACACCGAGAAGCAGAATTGGTTCCGTTTTTTTCTGAGGAAGGCGGTTTGGTATATTGTCGAGACATTCCGGCAGTCATGAAGTACTTCAACATTAATTACAATTCAGGACAGTGGAGGTTGTTCATAGATGCCAGCAAATCCAGTTTAAAAGGTGTTTTATTACACAATACTAACATCCATCCATCCATCCATTCCAGTAGCACATTCTGTGGCTTTGAAAGAGACATACGAGAACCTTAAATTACTGCTGGAAAGTGTGCAGTACAAGTTTCATGAATGGTCTTTGTGCGGGGATTTCAAGGTGATTAGAATATTGCTCGGCCAACATGCAGGCTACACCAAATTTCCTTGCTTTTTGTGTGAATGGGACTCCAGAACAAGGACGGAACATTGGGTTCGGCAGCAGTGGCCAGTCAGAAGTACATTGTTTCACTTCCACTGGTTGATCCCTCGAAAATACTGTTGCCACCTTTACACATCAAACTTGGCTTAATGAAGGAATTCGTGACAGCTTAAAGCAGGGACAGTAAATGCTTTCAGTATCTTGGTGGTAAGTTTCCATCAATCACGTCTGAAAAAATTTAAGCTGGCATTTTCATATTCCCTCAAATACGAAAATTAATGGCAGACAACATATTCAAGGAAACCATGAGTGAGTGCGAATTGCGAGCATGGACTGCATTCAGAAATGTGGTACACAACTTTTGGGGAACACGAAGGCTTCAAATTAGGCCACTTTAGTCGAGGACATGCTGGAATCCTATGAACTGCTTGGTTGCAACATGAGCGTCAAAGTTCACTTTCTTCATGCTCATCTAAATTACTTTCCTAACAATCTTGGTGATTTTTCGGAAGAACATGGCGAGCGCTTCCATCAGGATATTATAGTGATGGAAAAGAGATACCAAGGAAAGTGGACTGTACATATGATGGCCGACCATTGTTGGATGTTGAACAGAGACTGTACGGACGCACACCGAAGACAATCCCAAAAGAGGAAGTTTAAAGGGGAGGCCAAGGGCGAATGTTAGGTATGTTTGCTTTTGAATATGTAATTTGTTTATCTATTCCTTAAACAATCATTCCGCCCTCCAGAGAACATTTTCACATGTTACAAAGGTTGCCATTATAGCAATGTCATTAAAAAATAACGTTTTTTTTATTTTTACATTTCCGTCATTTGTGAAAAAACCTGACGTGATACGGAATTTTGAAGGTCATTTTCGGAATCTGCGCAAAAAATCCATTCAGATACACATATTCATTTGAAAACAACAGAAAAAAGTTGAAAAATTGCAGATCAATGTTATAAGTACATTGGATATGAAGCACTATGCACTATCAGTGCACTTCAAACAGTGCACTAATTATGAAGCACTTTGCAACACACCAAAAGCCACTTTCATGGAATACCTTACTTCACTGTGGAAGGAAGAAAGTTTCCCATGTGGACAGAAAGACATATGGGCAAAGCCAGGGAATAAATAATTCTTCAATTTCAAATTGGGAGGCATTATGAAAGACCCATACTGTGGGGGAAAAAATGGTGCTGTCTTAATCCAAATATTTTGATTCGGACCTCGGTTTCCTGCAGTCCAAATAGTTGATAAAACTGTAATATGGTTTGCAATTCCGATATTCAGTGTTACGCTTTCCAACCGTAGGTTGAAGAAACGTATATGTTCCAGCTTTGTCCGTCCGTCTGTCTGTCTCTCCGTCGGCACGATAACTCGCGTAAAAATGTTTCGATTAAAGTTTAGTATTTGGTAGGCGACCACCTGGGGACAACCCCTACTGAAAATGAGATAAATGGGGTCAAAGGTCAGGGCACGGAAGCGGGGATTCAGTCCATTGACCGTATGCGTCATAACTTACGTAAAAATGGTTCGATTTCTATGAAATTTTAGTATGTGGTAGGTGACCACCTGGGGACCAAACCCATTAAAAAGGGGCGAAATGGGGTCAAAGGTCAGGACATAGGAGCGATATCCATTCCATTGTACTTATGCGTCATATCTTATGTAAAAATGCTTCGATTGCGATAAAACTTTATCATGTTGTTCCGGAGGTATACTGAACCAATTCTGTTTAATATGAAATGGGATCAAAGATCAGGGCACAGGAGCGAGATTTATTCCACAGCCATTATCCTCATAACTTGAGTAATAGCTTGAGTAAAGATTTCTGGTATGTTGCAAAGCGTATCATAATCAATGCATTGCGTAATTTTATTAACTTGTTTAATTGTAAATATCTGAATTTAAAAAAATCCGAAAACTGCCACAGCGAAACCTGGATATTTTGAAATCTGGTTCAGTTTCTTATAAACTTACAAATTCTAAAACAAACTGCAAAAAAAAAAAAAAAAAAAAAAATATTACTGGCCACCCGTTTCAGTAACATAAATTTTTCTGTGGTCCGATGGAAATTGAATTTGTACTAGCCAAAGGCCGGCGGATCACCAGGTAATTATTGTCACATACAAACATTATTTTCATGCTCATCACAATTATCAAGCATTTGTTTTCTATCATCACATTGTCGCAGGCCGTGGAGCTTAATGCAATCGCACTCCGCTGGCACAAATGTCCCTGCGTGCTTGCTTTGTTCTTCATATACACTCCTTGATGCATTGTTCCCACGCGCTGTGGAGGGCAACCATTTCGTCATTGGTCGTTATTTTTTAATCATTCGCATATTCAGCCTTGAGGTACTTGCATGCAGAGTTTCATCAGGGACGAACGTATTTCTTGTGGTGCCTCGTTCGTTTTTCTTTTTCTTTTTCTTGCGAAGAGTGTATTTTACCAATTGAATCACCGCACTAACTGATCTATTTTCTAAACGTTCTAACATTATTGATTTTTCACGAGTACTAATTTTTAGAAAGTATCTAACCATTTGATACATATACACAGACATGACATAAGTAAATAGACACCTGTCGTAATGTCATTTTTGTTGTGTAGTGGAGTCTATATTGCATTGCATGCTCGGAATCCCTTTAATATTTTTCCCAAGACAACGTCAGTGAGTAGATGACACCAAACGAACATGCCTCGACCTAAGGGAGCCAAGGAACTAAGCGACTTTCAGAAAGGACGGATTGTGAGAAATCGGATCTCGGAGCCAGGCAGCGTCGGATTGCTGCAAACGTGCAGATTTCTCTTGCCACAGTTAATCGAGTGTTAATGGAATTCAAAAAGGCAGGCAACAAAGCACCAGCATCACGTACGGGTCGCCCTCAGAGTTGGAAACGGGTCAAAAATTTCGCACAAGGACGTCCCATAACTGGGCCCGATCCCGACCCGTAACTGGCCCGGACAAATCTGCTTTGCCCTATAAATTCGAAACTCAGTTTTTGTATATGTACATATAAACGTAATATACATATTCATCCTAATAACTGCTTGATATTTAATAACTGAAATCATTTTTAATAATAAAATTTGGTTACTTGCTAAATTTTAGTACCACTATTTTGCGTAATCCAGAAGTAATTGCTGACCATGACCGTGACCACGGAGTATATTACAAATGGGAATCATTATTTAGGATTACACAAATGTATTTAGATTGTTCACTCTTTCCACGCTTTGATGGAGGTGCGCATACTTTCATATGGTTCGTTAGATTTTTGGGTCCATAATCTCTTATTACACCGTCGACATCTTTCTTTGTAATTATACACTTTCCACATTTTGAACAAGCAGCAAGACCAAACAACACAGAATTATTCACCGGTTCTTTAATGAGACTGAACAATTTCCAGCATTCACTCTTCCCCTTATGGTATTTAACAAACACGTATTTGTTGGCCACGACGCCTTTCTCAACCTCTTTAATATTAAATCAGCCCATATTTACAAATAAGAAGTTAATTTCGACATGACATGTGATAGGAACGGGATGTTAACACATCAATCGGAAACCTCTGAATGCTTAATGTAAAAGATGCGATGTGAAAAGTAACTCTTAGTCATACAGTGAGCGTCGCACGGAGAGAGTGAATCGGTTGAGAAGCAAGCGAATGGTATTTGCCTGTACCTTGCCCTGGACAATCGCACTGTAAAAGAACGCAAAGGAAGTATCTTTTTACGATATGGTGTCGGCGTGTCTGACGTCAGTTGGTGGAAATCTTCGTTGATTTAAGAAAGAGACTGGTTCCCACGGAGTGAATAATGATTTGTCATGCAAAAGTTTTTTTGCATGGCAAATCATTATTCACTCCGTGGGCACCAGTATCGACTACAGAACTCCACAACGCGCATTTTTCTCTTTTCAAAAATAAAACTGGAATAAAACGGGTCAAAATCGGGTCTGGAACACCTTGACCCGACCCTTTGTACCCGCAAGAAATTGTTGACCCGTTGGCCCGTGACCCGTTTGCATCTCTGGTCGCCCTGGGCCATCGCAGAGGTGTCTTCAAGCTGTCAAGCGTTCTGTGGAAACCATTCCTCGTAGCAAGGCCGCTGAGACTGCAGAAGAGCTTCAAGGGAGTTCCACAATTGCCGAGTGGTATTTTCATCTACTTGGCTATCACGGAAGAGCGGCTTGATGTAATCCTCTTTTGCGAGAAGCAAATATTCGTCGCAGATTGGCATGGCGACAGACATGATTGAGAGACCCTTAGCATTTTGGCACGCTATCATATTCTCTGAGTCCCGATTTGCACAATTTTCACTCAATGGCTGGGCCTGGGTGCATGTGACACTAAGCTTAGCGCACAAAAGGCAGGGGCTGGGTTTGCCATAAGCTTAGCTTTAAGGTTTGCGACGTACTACAGAGGTGAAAACATATGTCCAGACGACAAATCTGCAGCGACACATCCTGACCGCGTAGCTCAGTTGGGAGAGCGACTTACTCCGGAGTGAGGGGGTTTGATTCCCGTCGTGGACAAACTGGTGTTTTGTCATTGGCGCCCGATTGTGGAAAATGGATCCACTGGCCATTGGGATCTTCGAAAAATTGGTGATGTTGGTTCCACACATTGTTTGGAATTAATAAATTCCAACTCCGCTTTAAGAAAAAAAGTTAAGAGGGAGGTGATGTGATGTACTGCAGGGATGAAAACGTATGTCCAGACGACAAATATGCAGCGAGACATCCTGCCCGCGTAGCTCAGTTGGGAGAGCGATTTACTCTGGAGTGAGGGGACACTTTTCGATTTCCGCCGTGGACAAACTTGTGTTTTCACAGGTTACGTGCTTAGAATTAACCTGGGTGTGGCGATTGCCCAGCCAGGAATTCAGTTTGTAGCATCTACAGCCAACTGTGAAACATGGCGGTTTTTCAGTCATGAAATGGAGAGCCATGTGGATGACTGGTCGTTCAGTCCTCATGGAATGTGAAGGTAACACCAATGCACAAAACTACATAACCATCCTTGTGAAGAGCCATATGGATGACTTGTCGTTCAGTCCTGATAGAATGTGGAGGCAACACCAGTGCACAAAAATACATAACCATCCTTGAGAGGAGCCATATGGATGACTGGTCGTTCAGTCCTCATAGAATGTGGAGGCAACACCAGTGCACAAAACTACATAACCATCCTTGGAGGGGCCATATGGATGACTGGTCGTTCAGTCCTCATAGAATGTGAAGGCAGCACCAGTGCACAAAACTACATAACCATCCTTGAGAGGGGCCATATGGATGACTGGTCGTTCAGTCCTCATAGAATGTGAAGGCAACCTCAATGCACAAAACTACATAACTATCCTTGAGAGGGGCCATATGGATGACTTGTCGTTCAGTCCTCATAGAATGTGAAGGCAACCTCAATGCACAAAACTACATAACCATCCTTGAGAGGGGCCATATGGATGACTGGTCGTTCAGTCCTCATAGAATGTGAAGGCAACCTCAATGCACAAAACTTCATAACCATCTTTGAGAGGGGCCATATGGATGACTGGTCGTTCAGTCCTCATAGAATGTGAAGGCAACACCAATGCAAAAAATTACATAACCATCCTTGACAGAGGCCTGCTACTAATATTCTCCGGTGGTCAGATGACAAAAGATGGAGCTCCATATCGTAGGACAAAACGTATCCAAACATGGCACGAACAAAACACCATCCAGAAACTGTCGTGGTCAAGCCAGAACCCTGATATGAATCCAATTGAACACCTGTGAGCTATATTAAGTGGGAAATTACAACGGGTGCCACAGGAACCAACCAACGAGGCCCATCTGCTGACCTTGTTACGTGAACCGTGGACTCAGATTCTGCAAAGCATCATTACTGATCTCATTTCCACAATGCCTGATAGGGTGAAAGTCCTTCGTACTACAAAGAGTATGGCTACCAGAAAGTCCTTCGTACTGCAAGGGTATGTCAGGCATTTGTGGAAATGCTGATCTCATTTCCACAATGCCTGACAGCATGAAAGTCCTTCGTACTGCAAAGCGTATGGCTACCAGAAAGTCCTTCGTACTGTAAGGGTATGTCAGGCATTTGTGGTGCCTGACAGGGTGAAAGTCCTTCGTACTGCAAAGGGCATGACTACCAGTTATTAAATCCAGCTACAACTACAGCTCATTCCATTTCATGCGGTCAGAATATAAATATTAGTAACAAATCAGGTGTATGTTTACTTATGTCATGTCTGTGTATAAGATTAAAAATTACAGCAGAATCCGCGCATATAATGTGGCGTTCTCCGACCGTTGGAAATCTTCGCTAAATCCTAGTGTTTGCTAAATTCTCTTTGGCATGAAAAATCTCACCCTATAAAAATGTGAATATCTGATTATGTGCGTATAAGTTTATATTATACAGTATATCCATAACAATTGGATGGGCTTGAAAGATTTAATTAATCAACTACTGTAGTACTAATTAAAATAGAATGAGCCTTTACATGAATACAAAATCAGCAAATCCTAAAGAACACATGTGGGAGCAATAAAAAAAAAAACCCTGATGTTTGTTTTGTTTTTTATTTGTTCCTTTAATTTTCGCAGAATAATACGAGGGTAATAACAAAAGTTCTGCACACGTTAATCTAAAACGGAAGCGGATGATGCAATCGGGAAAAAGATTGCGTCATGTCAAGGTCAGGCTCTCAGCAACGCAGTGGTGTTAGAACGACGCGCTATCATTTGCTGTGTGGACGTGGAATGGTTTGGAAATGGAAACTTGCAGCTCCTCAGGTCGAAAATTCGTCAAAATTGCCCCCAACTTGTTGGAAGCGGAAGCGATCTTGCTCCCGCTTTTGTCAAAAATAGCTGGGGGACTTTATTCCACCCACCATACAGCCCTGTTCTCAGTCCATCCGAATTTGACCTTTTCCCAAAGTTAAAAAAATGGCTCCGTGGCATTCGCGACGAATCTCTGGATGAACCGTCTTTGGACATGACCCGAGTAATACGACAGCTGAACAAAGATGGCGTATTACGGGGCATCCATGACCTACTTCAGAACTGGTAAGCTGTCATTAGCAGCGGAGGGGAGTCTATTGAATGGCACAAAGGTTTTCTCCGTTACTTTGCACTTTTCTCAAACATGGACAGTGTGCAGAACTTTTGTTAGGACCCCCGTAGTGCATTAAATACTTCGCCGTAGTCTATTGCTTTAAAAAACGTTGGAGATTGTTCGCGCAATCAGAGGCTATTGCAAAACAAGGTGGCGAAGTGTTCTTCTCTTTGCATTTTGCGCTTGCTTCAGCAGTTTCTGACAAACCGCCACGGAGACATAACTGGCCCCAAATCATACTTGCGCTGTCAATTTATGTTCGCCGCCCCGGTGGCGCAGTGGTCTAAGCGATGGCCTCTGATCATTCGTGCGTAAGGGTCCGGGTTTGAGTCCCGGTGAGGCATGGTTGTTGTTTGTCTTACGGCACTGGTTCTCTCCCTTCCCTGGAACCAGTGACTCTAAATTAGGGACGGGCGACTGCTTATAGACCATTGAGTTGCTCACGGTGGTAGTTAAACCTCCAATCAAAAAAAAAAAAAAAAAAAAAAAAAATTATGTTCCTCCATTGCAGGACAGTGCGCAGCAGATTTTGTGTGCCTCTTTAAATACGCATTTTGATTAAATTTTGTGACTAGCTTTTCTCTCCCTCGTTAAATACGCGGATTTCATTAGGTTTTGTTCGTTCAAAACGACCAAATTTGCTTTGAATTAACACTATATTAATCAACTAGCTGAATTGCCCGGCGTTGCTCTGAGAATTTGGTGATAATTCACTATCTAAATTTTGTACAAATCAAATGAAAACGATTATTTTTTTACGGCATGAGCCATACCTAATACTGTACTTCATTTCTTCATTGAATTTGAATTATATTCTCTGTAGAGTGTTTAGGTACCCATTATTTTTAGTTTTCCCGCTTGATTTTTATTTTAAACAGCAGAGGTACCCGGTATTTCCTGGGGAAATATTACTATTCATGGAATCACCAAGTTCAACGGGTGAAAGCTTATGAATGGAAAAAGGTATTCCTGTAAATTTTCAGTAAATTTACTTTAATTTATTTAGGTTATTGAGCCGGGATGCCTGCAAATGTGAAAAATAAAAAAATATTTTTTGATTTAGTTAATGTACTTTTACGAAACAAAAAAGAAAGGAAGAGGAATGGAAATACTGTTGCAGTTCTTCACTGAAAAGCATTTGTCACACAAAAATCAGTTTTCGCACTAATCACAACAAAAAGTGTTAAATTCGAATTCAAAGTAAAAAATTGAACTTTTTACGAAAATTTTGTATGGGGTCTCCTTGACTCCGGGCTACGGCTCCTTCCAAAAACCGTCTACGGTCTAAGTTAGAGTACCATGAGACTATACGGAATCTGGTGGTTCTAAATTGAAAACTGTATATTTGCATAGTGGACAAACAAACATTGAACTCGGAAGAATGATCATAAGCGCTGGCTTTTAATCATTCTTCCGTGAAGGGTCCGGGTTCGAATCCGGTGAGGCATGGTTGTTGTGCTTGTCTTACGGCGCTGGCTCTATCCCTTCGCTGGAACCAGTGACCCTAAATTAGGGACGGGCGACTCTTATAGCCCCCTGAGTTGCCCACGGTGGTCGTTAAACCTTCAATAAAAAAAATAAAAAGCATTGAACTTTATATATTAGATTCATCACTGGCAGCTTTTATCATCCGTACACAGATCTCGCCATTTATAACATAGACTGTTAGATACTTCACTTTGACTTGTGCTGTGTATTAAAAATATAATTATTGGTTGTTCTTATTGTACATATTGAAAAATTAATTTTATAAGTGTAATTGAAATATTTCAGCTTTTCGGTGAAGGCTCATTTGAAGCACAGGAAAGAAGCCAAGCAAATGGCTGTCACACATGCTGAACAATCATTCAAAAGCGAAGGTTCCTCGGACTCAAAGTAAGTCTATTTTTATTCAGATTTGTACAATTATTCTCTATTGTGCTTTCACTAAGAAGTTTTTGATAATTTCACCTTACACTTATGATTATGTGTCACCTATTTTATATGCTAAAATGAATTTCAATCAAACTTAAAAATCAAGTGTCTAATTGACGGTTAGAGCATAAAATGGACTTGAAACAAACTTGAAAGTAAGATTAACTGACTAACTGATGGATCAGGGAGTGAAATGTAACTGAACCAAACAGGAAAATGAGATTCATAGTACAATATTCGACGACTCAAGTAAAAATACTATCTAAAAAACATACACATCAACTATTACCTCATGATTACTTGGTTACTACATTTAATGACTGGTTAAATACTCATGACTAGCTAAAATGATGGGATTTACAATGGCAAGAACTTTCGACCTTACTAAAGGTCATCTTCAGGCCAACAACCTCCACAAGTGTAATGTCAGCCCAGTGTTCTTGTAGAGGTTGTTGGCCTGAAGATGACCTTTAGTAAGGTCGAAAGTTCTTGCCATTGTAAATACCATCATTTTAGTTAGTCATACGTTTTTTAGCAGTCATTAAATGTAGTAACCATCAAGTAATCATGAGCTCACTGCTGATGCGTATGTTGTTTAGATCGTGTTTTTATTTTAGTCATCGAGTACTGTACTATGAACTAAACACGACTTTTCATACTATTCAGTAACGCATATCACCAAAATGCGATTCGTTGACTTGCGACGTATTCCTCTAATTTAACTTTCCTTTTGAGTTCTTGTATTCTTATGTAAATTTGGTTTATTCTCTGTAAATATTATATTTGAAAAAAAAAAACAAAAAAAAAAAACGAAGAACCCCGAGAAATTTGTTCGATCCTCATGAAACTCCGCCTGCAAGTACTCCAGGGCCGAATATTCAGATGATGAACAAATAACGACCTAAATGCTGGTCCGCCACAGAGCATGGGAACTGCGCATGTCAAGAGCTCGCACGCAGATACGATTGTGACAGCGGATTGTGTTTGTATTAATTTCCACGGACTGCAAAGATGTCTCGATGTTGGATCTGTGCACGATATAATAGCAGTACAACACCAGCAGTTGAGCGAGTTCGGGACAGGACGCATACTTGGGCTGAGAAAGTCCGGTTGGTCAAGTCGCCGTATCGCCAGGTATTTGAGTCGAAGCGACCCTGCAATCGGACGATGTTAAACTGCCTGGGTGTCGCTGGGCACAACCCAGCGGCACCCAGGTAGTAGATCGCCGAGGGAAATGAAAGAACGCTAGGATCGAGCGCTTGTGAGAGCAGAATCAAATTCGTCGTTCTCAATCATCCATGGCCATATTGCGTTGTCCTCAAGTACGGATGTGGCCTTCCGGACCATTGCCAGACGACTTGCGGCACGGGGTCTACATTCGAGGAGGCTACTTCACCACCTACCACTGATCAGCGAGCATTGCCGGAACTGGTTGCAGTGGTGTCGGGCCCGATCAACGTTACATCAATGTGTCACATGGTGTCGGGCCCGATCAACGTTACATCAATGTGTCACAGTGGTGTCGAGCCCGATCAACGTTACATCAATGTGTCGCAGTGGTGTCGGGCCCGATCAACGTTACATCAATGTGTCACAGTGGTGTTGGGCCTGATCAACGTTACATCAATGTCACAGTGGTGTTGGGCCCGATCAACGTTACATCAATGTGTCACAGTGGTATCGGGCCCGATCAACGTTACATCAATGTGTCACAGTGGTATCGGGCCCGATCAACGTTACATCAATGTGTCGCAGTGGTGTCGGGCCGGATCGACGTTACATCAGTGTGTCACAGTGGTGTTGGGCCCGATCAACGTTACATCAATGTGTCACAGTGGTGTCGGGCCCGATCAACGTTACATCAATGTGTCACAGTGGTGTTGGGCCCGATCAGCGTTACATCAATGTGCCACAGTGGTGTTGGGCCCGATCAGCGTTACATCAATGTGTCACAGTGGTGTTGGGCCCGATCAACGTTACATCAATGTGCCACAGTGGTGTTGGGCCCGATCAACGTTACATCAAAGTGCCACAGTGGTGTTGGGCCTGATCAACGTTACATCAATGTCACAGTGGTGTTGGGCCCGATCAACGTTACGTCAATGTGTCACGGTGATGTCGCTGAGCACCGTTACGTCAATGCAGACTTTATTCCTGTTTTCACCGTGGGGTCTAAGACGGCTGGTGTTGTGGAATCCGCTCCCGTCTGCATTGAAAAAGTTTCTGTTGCCCGCATTCCTACCTAGGCCACGGTGTTTTTGGCGGAGATGCATGCTGTGTATCTTGCTCTTGTTCACGTACAGTCAAGCTCTCATCAGCGGGCTATTGTGAACACGGATTCGTTGAGTGTTGTGCAATCTATGTCATCTTTGGATTTCACCAGCCACACTCTTCTTTTTACCGTACGAAAGACGTCTTTGCTCGAGGCTGGTGTCCAGATACAATTCTGCTGGATTCCTGGGCATGTTGGAATCCCAGGGAACGAGTCTGCTGATGCTGCTGCCAGATCTGCTTGCTCTTTGGTAGTCACACCCTTGCCACTGTTTCACCGGGATTTACGCTTTCTTATTCATGCTCATATCAGGCGGACGTGGCAGGGTCTGTGGGACCAACAGGTGGAGAATAAACTGCACCGTATTTAACCTATCCTTGGAGACCGGAAATCATCGTTTCGCCGGAACCGTAGGGAGGAAGTTGTCCTAGCACGTCTTCGCATTGGGCATTGTCGTTTCACTCAGCGCTATTTGCTGTGTGGGGCGACACTGCCCCGATGTGTGAGACGTGCGATTGCCTACTCACTTATGCAATTTTTTTCGTTTTCGTCAAAATCGTTTTCAGTATTTCCATTCTTATTTGCTGGACGACGGCGAAGCTACGCTTCAGAAGCTCTTAGGTGACCCCTTCAACACTTTTGCAGTTTTTTTTAAACAAATTGACTTTTTTAAACTTATCTAGCTTTAACACTTTTTCATCATTCTCTTTTTTAACTTTTACCAAATCAGCCTGCTCTTAACCATCACAGCCCTTTTTTAAACACATTCTTTGATGGTCCTGTGTTTGGTGCTCTTTGGCCAGACTAGCTCTTGCACCATTAAAATCAACTAACTGACAGTGGCGTCGTGTTGTCTTCAATGATCAGTTACAGTTTACGATAGCCGGATACCTTTTGGTAGTCCTCCGTATCACCCTCACGGCACAACGGTACATCGACAACATTCTATGACCTGTTGTGTTGCCATTCCTGTCGTAGTATCAACGAACAATTTTTCAACAGGATGTCCGGCTAATACACAGCATGGCTCTCCCAGGCCTGACTCCGTAATGTCGACACCCTTCCATGGGCAACCCGATCTCTCGACCTCTCACCAACTGAACATGTTTAGGACATGGTAGGACACCAACTATGCCCATTCCAGAATGTCGGCGAAATGTCCCACATTTCAGGCACAATGTGACATGCAAGACAGTATCAAGACAGTATCCGTGAACTGTATGGGTCTGTGCCACGCCGGGTAACAGCTGGTATCCAATCCAGAGGTAGAACTAAAACGTATTGACAGGCTCGATTCGTATAACTGTTTTATTCGATTAAATATTCGATACTTCATTTAGCATTAAAGTCAGTGCTCGAAATGGAAATTTTGAAGGGCCGGTATGCTCATATTTAGCTAAAAATCATCCGAAAAATCTCAAACTGAAAAGTTAAAAAAAATCCCTTAAAGAAAAACTCCTTTGTTTGAAAATGTAGTTGACAGTTACGTTGAATACTATTGTACCGTAAGTCAGAAACGATGGCGATCGATGGTTGGTTTGTGGATACAGCGATCACTACTTATTCTACACCCACTGTTCACTACAAGGATCATTACTTATGCTACACCCAGCAATCACTACCTATGCTACACCCAACGATCACTACCTATGCTCACTACCTATAACCAGCGATTACTACTTATGCTACAGCCAGCGATCACTGCAGGGATCACTACTTATGCTACACCCAGCGATCACTACAGCAATCACTACTTATAATACACCCAGCGATCACTACTTATGCTAGGCCAGCGATCACTACTTATGCTACACACAGCGATCACTACTTATGCTAGGCCAGCGATCACTACTTATGCTACACCCAGCGATCACTACAGCGATCACTACCTATGCTACACCCAGCGATCACTACAGCGATCGCTACCTATGCTACACCCAGCGATCACTACAGCGATCGCTACCTATGCTACACCCAGCGATCACTACTTATGCTACACCCAGGACTGCGGTTAGACTTGTTTATAACAGGAGTCCCTATACGCCAGGACCAACGGATTAACGGGACTTGCGAACCTCGTCTAATCATTAGTGATTTAGCTTTACCTGAACACAGAACCTTTAAGTCCCAATCGGAAAAGGCAGCCCCATTCCAATAGGGACTTGCATGAAGTATAGAATGTCGGGCAATTAAAATCTTTGCAATCAGAATGAATATTCAGTCAGAAATTAATAGCAATTTCAACACCCCCCAAAATAAAAGTCCGAAGCGGAAAAATTGTATACTCATTGCTGCGAAACTACAATTTGTGTTTAATCTATTGTTCCCAATTCTTCACTCTATGACGAAACTCTTCAGATTGAATTTATTAACTTAACGTTATAATAAAAATTGCAGATATCTTTAGAGGGATGATCTGGGGCTTGAAACTCCCCATAGCGTATGATCATATCTTGCCCATGGTCAAGATACGGTCCCCACATAGGTATTTCTCAGGGGCACGAGGCACATACGGTTTCTATGTTTAAGAATTCACACTCGTAAGAGAAAAAAATAATTAATTTCTGCAATTACCACTGTTAAAATTAGTTTCGGTACGTAAATTCCGGATGAAAAAGTGTCATTTATGGCCAATTTCTATCACTGATTAAAGTGATGACACAGACAGCAATAGGGATTAAAGTAATTATACTAGACAACGTAAGCATCTCATATATTAATGTACTTCGTAAACTTTTAAAGCAGCGACAGTAGATGACGTCGGCAGGGTTTTTGAACTCCCCATAACTTAGTTTTCATGAAGGGGCGAACAGAAATTGTAACTGCGAATAACATACACAAACCCCCCCCCCCCATATGCAAATTTCAACTGCATTCTTGTCATCTAACTATTTTCACCACACTCTCAACACGTAAATTTAATTGGAAACCAGAAGACCCAAAAAAAATACATTAAAAGGGTGGGTACATGAAATTTGATGGCGTGTTAGGACAATAAGGAAATACCTTTTGTTGTTCTTTTGATCATTTTGGTCACTTGGGTCAAATGGGCCACGGAAATACAGATACTACGCAGTTGGACATCAAGAATGAAAAAACACCCTCAAGACTAATATCTGGGGAAAATTTCGGGAGACTTTTGTCCAGTAGTGAATAGCTGCTGCAGAGGACGATAGTTTTCATTTCTTCGCCTGTAACGTACCAGGAGATGTGACGTACCTGCCAGAAGGACGCACACGACATAAAGGGAGATAGGAATCAGAATACATGTCTGCGTAGCTCAGTTGGTAGAGCGACTTGTTCCGGAATAAGCGTACTCGGGTTCGAATCCCGGCGTAGACCAAAAATGACGGAGAAATTTACTTCGTTATAATGGCGCCCGAACTATTCGGATGACCCGGCCGTTCAAAATCTCGCATTGGTGTGATGTTATTTCCACACCGCGAGATAGGAAAAATAAGAGAATCCCTTCTCCAGTGCTTCGAAAAATAAATGTGTGTGACGTTGCATTCCACACACCAGATTGACGGGGAGTTCTCAAGTGCACGTTCTTCAGTGGATGGCTGCCTGCAACGATTCATGGTCACGGCTGACCCGTGGGCCATGCCCCCGGCCCTCTTTCGGGGGGGGAGATGTGACGTACCTGCCAGCAGGACGCACACGACATAAAGGCAGATAGCAATTAGAATCAATGTCCGCGTAGCTTAATTGGTAGAGCAACTTGTTCCGGAATAAGCGGACTCGGGTTCGAACCCCGGCGCGGATAAAAATGACGGAGAAATTAACTTCGTTATAATGGCGCCCGAACTATCCGGATGACCCGACCGTTCAAAATCTCGCATTGGTGTGATGTTATTTCCACACCGCGAGATAGGAAAAATAAGAGAATCCCTTCTCCAGTGCTTCGAAAAATAAATGTGTGTGACGTTGCATTCCACACACCAGATTGACGGGGAGTTCTCAAGTGCACGTTCTTCAGTGGATGGCTGCCTGCAACGATTCATGGTCACGGCTGACCCGTGGGCCATGCCCCCGGCCCTCTTTCGGGGGGGGGAGATGTGACGTACCTGCCAGCAGGACGCACACGACATAAAGGCAGATAGCAATTAGAATCAATGTCCGCGTAGCTTAATTGGTAGAGCAACTTGTTCCGGAATAAGCGGACTCGGGTTCGAACCCCGGCGCGGATAAAAATGACGGAGAAATTTACTTCGTTATAATGGCGCCCGAACTATCCGGATGACCCGACCGTTCAAAATCTCGCATTGGTGTGATGTTATTTCCACACCGCGAGACAGGAAAATTCAGAGCAGCACTTCGAAAAAAAAAAAAAAAAAATAAGGGGGAGATGATGTAACGTACCAGGAGATGTGACGTACCTGCCAGAAGGACGCACACGACATAAAGGCAGATAGGAATGAGAATCAATCGTCTGCGTAGCTCAGTTGGTAGAGCGACTTGTTCCGGAATAAGCGGCCTCGGGTTCGAATCCCGGCGTAGACCAAAAATGACGGAGAAATTTACTTCGTTATACGCCTTTTATACTTTCTCATGCTGTACGCATGTACGTTGTTCTTCAACATGCATATGGAAATTTCATCATTACCTTCTATTGTAAATTTTCGCTTCCTCTACTGGAAATGTCCAACATTTTTTTCTATTTTTTCTGCATAAACGCACATCTAAGAAGTTCTACAGAAAAATCAGCAATCAGAATTCGTGTTATAGCAAAAATCTCCGTAGTACCTTCCAAGGCCAAAATTGGCATGGTCAGATTTCCAGGGAGGAAAATGCCCCCCCCCCCTTGATCCCCTATACGAGCGCACATGACAGGGGTGTATTGGGACGACCAAACCTTGTCGAAAAGTTTAGCTTTTTGTGCAATTGCGGCACGCAGTCACCTAGGAACAGATTCTACAAGGTGTCTAACATCCTCCATGCGTGACTTGACCCATGTCCGCTGCAGCAGCTTCGTCAGTTCACGTTCATTCCGTGGAGGAGGATCAGCAGTTCTCGCACCCCGTTCTAGCATATTTCACGAATGTTCAATTGGGTTACGGTCAGGTGAGTTTGTAAGCCAAGGCAGTGTATCAAATACGTTGACGCGTTCCACCAACCACTCAGCTGTTATACGAGCCCGATGACACGGTGCGTTTGTCCTGTTGAAAGATGGAAATGTGGGCCGGGTAAACCTCCTGCAGATATGGATGGAGATGGTCGGCTAACAGATCTCCATAGCGTCCACCATTCAGTGTTTGTGGGATGAAAGACAGCATTGTGTTCCGGGTAAACCTCCTGCAGATATGGATGGAGATGGTCGGCTAACAGGTCCCACCATTCATTGTCTGTGGAATGATAACAAATGGACGTAGGGCCTGCCAGGAAAAGCTCCTCAGACCAGAACACCACCTCCACCGGCCTGTTGAACCCCAACTGTGCAACCAGGAGATAGGACTTCATGCTGTTTACGCAATCAGCATGGTGCAAGAAAAAACAGGACTCCTCACTCCAGACGAACTTATCTCATCTGTCGAGGGTCCATTCCCGACGTTTCGTGGCCCATGGAAGGCGTTGTTTGCGATTACTGGCGTCATTATGGGTACCCTCGTTGTTCTCCTGCTGTGGAACTCCAAGCGAAGCAAGGTAATGCACAAAATATAGAAATTTTGTGCAGTACCTTACTTAATGAAAATAGGTCGAAATACACCGCTGTTGTACTGGTGGGTGACTTTTGCACGTCGTTGCTGAGATACCAGTCCTGACACCCGATGCTAACCTCTAGGATGAACCGCGCGTGACTGACCAATGTGACCAGTTCTGTTGGATGTCTGTGCATGGTTAATCCAGTCCTGGTACACCCTTGATGCAGTAGTACTGGAGCATCCAACATCTTCGGCTGGTGGCTGGCCAATGAGAGCCCTTCTGCTGGATGTCATGGTTAATCGAGTCCTGGTACACCTTTAACACAGTAGTACGGGAGCAGACAACAAGTGCGGCTGGTGGTTGGCCAATGTGAGCCCTTCTGCTGGATGTTTGTTCATGGTTAATCCAGTTCTGGTACACCCTCAATACAGTAGTACGGGAGCAGCCAACAAGTGCGGCTGGTGGCTGGCCAATGAGAGCCCTTCTGCTGGATGTCTGTTCATGGTTAATCCAGTCCTGGTAAACCCTCGATATAGTAGTACGGGAGCAGCCAACAAGTGCGGCTGGTGGCTGGCCAATGAGAGCCCTTCTGCTGGATGTCTGTTCATGGTTAATCCAGTTCTGGTACACCCTCGAGACAGTAGTACGAGAGCAGCCAACAAGTGTAGCTGGTGGCTGGTTAATGCGAGCCCTTCAGCTGGATCCCTGTTCGTGGTTAATCCAGTCCTCGTACACCCTTGATACAGTAGTGCGGGAGCAGCCAACAAGTATGGCTGACTAATGTGAGCCCTTCTGCTGGATGTCCGTGCATAGTTAATCCAGTCCTGGTACACCCTTGATACAATAGTATGGGAGCAGCCAACAAGTGTGGCTGACGGCTGGCCAATGTGAGCCCTTCTGCTGGATGTCTGTGCATGGTTAACCCAGTCCTGGTACATCCTTGATACAATAGTGTGGGAGCAGCCAACAAGCGCGGCTGGTGGCTGGCCAATGTGAGCCCTTCTGCTTGATGTTTGTGCATGGTTAATCCACTTCTGGTACACCCTTGATACAGTAATACGGGAGCAGACAACAAGTCGGCTGATGGCTGGCCAATGTGAGCCCTTCTGCTGGATGTCTGTTCATGGTTAATCCAGTCCTGGTACACCCTCGATACAGTAGTACGGGAGCAAACAACAAGTGTGGCTGGTGGCTGGCCAATGCGAGTCCATCAGCTGCATGCCAGTGCATGGTTAATTCAGTCCTCGTACACCCTTCATACAGTAGTACGGATGCAGCCAACAAGTGCGGCTGGTAGATGGCCAATGTAAGCCCTTCTGCTGGATGTCTGTTCATGGTTAATCCAGTCCTGGTACACCCTTAATATAGTAGTACGGTAGCATCCAACAAGTGCGGCTGGTGGCTGGCCAATGTGAGCCCTTCTGCTGGATGTCTGTTCATGGTTAATCCAGTCCTGGTACACCCTTGATACCGTAGTACGGGAGCAGCCAACAAGTGCGGCTGTCCAATGCGAGGCCTTCAGCTGTATGCCTGTGAATTGTTAATCCTGTTCTCGTACACCCTTGACACAGTATTACGGGAGCATCCAACAAGTGCGGCTGATGGCTGGCCAATGTGAGCCCTTCTGCTGGATGTCTGTGCATGGTTAATCCAGCCCTGGTACACCCTTGATACAATAGTACCGGAGCAGCCAACAAGTGCGGCTGTTTCCAAAATACTGGCACTTGACATCCGGGCACCAACTATCTGGCCGCGATCAAAGTGGAATACGTCGCTACGTTTCCTCATTGCTGGCAAATGTTTGCTGATTACGAACTCAGGATAGGGGTGTAAAATTTATATTAGCCGCACGTGACGTTGATGTGATGTTACGTGGTCAGAAGCGTAACTAGGCATTTCTGCTCCCGGGGCAACCATAAAATATTGCGCCCCCATCTGCATTTCCCTCTTATGTAAATATATTACTAAACAGTTCTCTCTGCCCCCCTCTCTCTCTCTCTCTCTCTCTCTCTCTCTCTCTCTCTCTCTCTCTCTCTCTCTCTCTCTCTCTCTCTCTCTCTCTCTCTCTCTCTCCTTCTCTCCTTCTCTCCTTCTCTCTTTTTCTCTCTCTCTCTCTCTCTCTCTCTCTCTCTCTCTCTCTCTCTCTCTCTCTCTCTCTCTCTCTCTCTCTCTCTCTCTCTCTCTCTCTCTCTCAAATCAAAATTGACGTCGTATCAAACTCTCTCTCAAATCAAAGTTGATGTTATATCAAACTACAGCTGTTTGTACAACTTTAGCTAAATGCTTCACAGTTCAGATCTCTGGTACCACATCAAACGAATCGAATGCAAGTGGCAGTCGAGGTTCACAGGCACGGCAGTTATCGAATAGCCCAAAAGAATCTTCAACAATGTGAACCATTATCTAACAACGTACCTAACTAAAGAAAAACTGCAGGCTCCATTGTTATCGCCGAAGGCCGTAGTTCTTCTTTAGTTGAACGGACTCAACCGCACCTTCCTTCTTAAATGTAAGCAACTAACATTACCTAACTATTTTGAAGAAAAATGCAAATTTTAAAACTCTAAGGTTGCCGAAGCTGGCGAATCAGAGTATTATAAACAAATTCTGTTAATGGACAAATGAAAAGTATGGTGCTAAAAAGCTGTACCAGAAACTGGTGCAAAAATTTCAGTTGCAGTTTAGATCAGATTGCAAGCAGTAATTTTTGACCCTCTTTTGAGCTACTGCATGCTTTGAAGCCCCTGCATATGTGATACCTCAGGATACAGGTAAAATCCTTCCTTCAAAATATCAGGTAATCACCCAAGTAAACTTCCAGCGGAGGAATCCTTATAATGCGCCACAAATGGACGCATCATACTCGTTCGAAGGGAAAGATGTTATATGGAAATATTTAAAATATAATTTAATAATAACTTTGGCTATTTTGTGTGCAAACGGTAGCTAGAGAAATTCACCTTCAGTTAAAAAGGCGCTTAGAACAGATCCCTATTGGGGAAAGTCATTCTTCCGTTGACCCTGGGACTTCCTACAAACAAAAGGACGCCCCCTTCTGTATTCCCCATTGTTGGAGGACACTCTCCCTCTGAGAGAGCCCGCCAGGACCAATCCGAATAAGCAATAAACAACAGTCAGCTTCTTACGTCAGGAGCATCTTCCTCGGGGACAGATAGTGAAAAGGAATTAGACGGAATAGTCATAAAGGAGGAATCTTGTTGGAGATTTTTCAGGGGAGAACGACGAAAGATTTTGCACTGGCACGCAGGCACGTAGGGATAAGAACAAATTTGGCGGGAAAAACGTAGAGAAAGTCGTCCGTAATATCCATTTCCCGCTGGAAGTATATACCATTTATATTGACTAGGCAAAATAAATGGTATGTACTTCCCCCAATCCGAAGAATAAAGACTTGTGCGAACGAAATAATCTGTTGCTACGTTCTATTTGTTTCAATATTTATTTGATTCCCTGCTCCAATGACAGGAACCTGCAAACAATGATCTTCTGATAAGTTGGCGTCCACTTCAACTCTTAAAATTAACCACGCCAACACTACTCGCGGGGAAGCTGCCCCGCCTGTCTTGCCCTAGTTACGCCTCTGCGTGTGGTACTTCGTTATTGTTCCGAATATGTAAAACGGGGGTTGTTCCTAATGTAAAGCTAACTCAGTGTATAGGAGAATAACTCATAAATTTCCTCATAAGAAAACCTGTTAGATACTGGATGAAAGCGAATTGTCGAGAAATGTTTTCTAAAACGAATTGTTGAGAAATGTTTTCCGCACAAAGATCATTCTGAAAGTTTGCATGTGCCGCATAGCAGTTTTAATATTTATTTGGTCACTGATCTTCGACTGCGCAATGGCGTTGGCATAGGCGCCGACTTCGTGGGTTCGAGACGCTTTTTGAACCCCCAATGATTTTGTTGTGGGTTCCTCGAACCCCTAATATTTTTGCGCGTATTTCGTGGGAAAAATATACGTACGCATATGTGCATAAATTTAGTTTTTCGTTATCAATTCTTTAAGTTTTTTTATTATTCATTCCCCGTTTACTATATATAGAAAGTGTGTATAGAAATTTACCCCTCAGACTGTTTATTGGGCCTTAAAAAAGAATTAGTGTTTGTTCGTGCTCATCAAATTTGACACGACAGACAATACCTCAAGTACCGTTGTTTAAAAGCATTTAAAACTGCCTCTTTTATAAAAGAAAATTCTTCGGTTCATCTGGGTTCCCCTAAAATACAAAAGTCTAGCTCTACATTCGGAGACAACCTATTCGAGGTCATAGTGATAAAGGCGGAAATACGTTGTACAGTCAGTTGACCCACCCTATCTTCGGGCAGTCAGGGGCCAAAGAGGTTAGAAGAGAAAGAAGATAGCATCAGCAGCCGCTGGTTAAGCCAAATATGATCATCTGGTTTCTTGCGCCCTCCGGGTGGGGAGGGTTCAGGGACGTGACGTCACTTACTGAAGACCTGTGCTGGGGCACAGGTTGATAGCGGCCGTCTCTTACTCTCTGCAGCAGGCCCTAAAGGTCAAAAATATCCTACAGCTTTAGCAAGGCCGTGATTGGTTAATACGTCATATGCAGTTCCGCTCGACGAAGCATAATTTTGTTTAATTTTTTTTTAGAAAATACTAAACAGCATTTCTGTAACTTTTTGTAAATATTTAGTTATGTGCATGTATATTTTGGTCTCATTTTTTCCTGACTGTACACGCTGCACAAGTGCCACTAAAACCTCTTCAAAGTCAGCGATTTCTCCATAGAAAAGTACATAAGCAGCCCAAGTTGGGCATACACAGCTCATACGAAGTAGAGCCCACGGAAAATGCAGGTCGTGCAGCTGATGCCATGTCCTCTCCCTTCTAACCTGCTATTTTAACTCAGAAATCATTTGAAGAAAAAACTGTTGGCATTTTTAAAATTGGTAAAAAAACCTTAAAATAAATTTTACATGTTTTTGTTACTTTTATAAGACAATTGAGTTGGAAATTCACACAGTATCTGTGTATTGTATATAATAATGTCGCGCCTACAAAAGCTAAATAAATAATTATCTAGAGAAAAAAACGTCTGTAATTAACTATAATTTGCTTCATTTGAGCATTTCAGGCGTCTTGTAGTGCCAGATAATATGACTGAATGAGATTTAAATTAGACTTAAATACTTTGAAAAATGCATGGGTAATTCGATTAAAAATTTCCGGTACCCCCAATCATTTTTCAAGTCGGCGTCTATGGGCGTTGGTATCTCTTCCTTGAATACTCACCGTTTTTAAGTCTGCCCTTTACTTTGATCCATGAACCACTATTTTGATCCACGGACCACCATTTTTCCCCACGAACCAGTGCTGGTAAAATCGTTGTTTCTTTTAAGATAAACGTGGATGGGACACGAATTTCGGAATATCTCAGCCGGAGAATCGCTCTGTGCTCTGTGTCAGTCCAATGACGTCGCCAAACGGGGCGAGGGTAGGTTAGAAATTTTTTGCCCACCCAGTTTGAGATATGCCATTTTCAATGTTTTTAACTTTAAAATATAATCTGGACTTTGCCAAGGAATAATGAGTCTCTTGATTCGCGTTATGCAGCCCTACGTATGTTTTCCTAGGAAGTTCATTGTTTACTTCTGCGTAGAAAGGCTATAAAAATAGTCTCCTCAAAAGCCATGAAAATTCATTTGTTCTCCTGTCTTCCAAATCTTTAGTTTAATCTCTTTTTCACGTTAGTGTGACCAGAGGTGAAGGTGGATAGGAATTCCTGAGGAAGATCATTACTAACTGCCCTGGTGTTTGTTTTACTAAGTAAAGGATTCCAACACGGAAAGTGGAGTCTATATCTGTTCCAGCGCTCTTAAGTCTGACCCGGGGAATTTAGAGCAGGATGTGGCTGATGATTGCTTTGAAGGAGAGGAGTGCAAGGCAAGGTTGGTGGCATGAAGGAAGGGAGTTAAGGAGGAGAGAGGTATTGTATCTGCGTGTCACGGCGTTAAAATATGTTTCAGATGAATATAAAGAACATTTTCTTTGAAGAAATTGTTCAAGTACAGTACTATTTTCATAAGCAAAACTGTAAAAATTTTGAAAAGTGATCAAGACAATGCAAATGCATTCACATCCAGAGAAAAGTTGAAGACGATATTCTACCAACACTTATACCTTACACCAGTAACCCACTAATCATTGTCATGTTATCTTGTCGGGTTACCAGTGGTGTAGCTAGTCAAATCCAGGTGTGTGTATCCAGAAGGGAGGGTGGTTTGCACGGATTCATTTCTAGCCGGTAGTATAAAGCATTAAAAATTATTTCCTTCAGTGTTTCTTAAATAAAGTTATCAAACCTGACCCAGCAAGAATAATACTTGCTGATGTCTGCACCATGTCATCATGAACTTCATGTGGGGACATACCTTTCAAAGACAGGCATTCTCTGTGTCTCTTGACAACTATGGAACTATGGAATATGCAGGAGCTTTATCCCTTAATCACCATATCATCATGAGCCTGCTGTGAGAACATACTTTTCAAAGACAGGTATTCTTTGTCCCTCTTGACAACTGTGAAATATGCAGGAGCTTCATCCGCAAATTTCTGCGCCATATCATAATGAACTTCCTGTGGGAACATACCTTTCGAAGATAGGTCTACTCTGTGGGACTGAACAACTGTGGAGTATACAAGAACCTTTTCCCCTATGTCTGCATCATATGATAATGAACCTCTTGTGGTAACATGCGCATACTCGTTCTTTTCAAAGACAGATATCTGTTCCTCTTGACAACTATGAAATATGCAGGAGCTTCATCCCCAAATTTCTGCGCCATATCATAATGAACTTCCTGTGGGAACATACCTTTCGAAGATAGGTCTACTCTGTGGGACTGAACAACTGTGGAGTATACAAGAACCTTTTCCCCTATGTCTGCATCATATGATAATGAACCTCTTGTGGTAACATGCGCATACTCGTTCTTTTCAAAGACAGATATCTGTTCCTCTTGACAACTATGAAATATGCAGGAGCTTCATCCCCAAATTTCTGCGCCATATCATCATGAACTTCCTGTGGGAACATACCTTTCGAAGATAGGTCTACTCTGTGGCCCTTAACAACTGTGGAGTATGCAAGAACCTTATCCCCTGTGTGTGCATCATATCATCATGAACCTCTCGTGGGTGTGACTTACTCGTACCTTTCAAAGACAGATATCTGTTCCTCTTGACAACTGTGGAATATGCAGGAGCTTCATTCCCAATGTATGCACCTTATCTTGAGAGCATCTCGTGGGGGCATACCTTTCAGAGACAGGTATTCTGAATCCCTCCTGACAACTGTGGAATATGCAGGAGCCTCATCCTCCAATGTCTGCAGTATATCATCATGAACCTCCTGATGGTATCATCATGCACGACATCATCATGAATAGGAACATACCTTTCGAAGATAGGTATACTCTGAGCCACTTGATAACTGTGGAATATGCAAGAGCTTTGCCCCCCAATGTCTGCATCACATCATCATGAACCTCCTGATAGAAATGAATAGAAACATACCTTTCGAAGATAGGTATACTCTGAGCTACTTGATAACAGTGGAATATGCAAGAGCTTTATCCCTCAATGTCTGCACCACATCATCATTAACCTTCTACGGGGACATGCCATTTAAAGGCAAGTACTTTGCGACCTCCCGCAGTTTTGTTATTGTTGTTTTTCTTTTAGTTAGCTTAAGTCTCTGCAGCTTAGTACACAAAATTAGCTGACAAAAATGAACGAATGGATCTATAACATTTGAAATTGGTACAGCGATGTACAGGTATTGTACTGCCTTCAGAAAATATACTGCACATTCATATTAGTTAGAAATGCAGTCAGAAAACTTGGGAAACCCCTTATAAAAAACATTTTTACAGTTTCTTTTTTATATTACATCTCTGACATGGTAATACACTGAAGAGCAATTGTATTGGAGACAGCTGGTGTTATGCAAATGTGGCGCTGTGGCTGGCCCTGTAAACGGAAACGACATGACGTATGCAGCGATCCGACAATGTAAGGAGTAATGCGACGGGAATCAGTAAGAGTCAGACGCAGTATGGGTAAGACGAAGGATCTAAGCGCATTTGATCGTGGGCAAATTGTCGGGGCTCGACGAATGGGTCACTCCATCTCGGAAGTCGTGCAGGCACTGGGATTTTCACGAGCCACTGTGTCATGGGTGCACCGTGAGTACATCGAATTCGGTAAAACCATCCCTGCAAGGGCCAACTGCCGTGGACAACAGCGTGGGGATGAGCGGGGTCATCGTCTGCTAGCTCGAATTGTAACAGCGGATAGACGGGCCACAGTGCAAGAAATCACTCGGCAATTTAACGCTGGTGCACAAAAACGTGTAAGCAGCCACGCCATCCAGAACCATTTCCTCGCTATGGATTACAGAAGCCATCGTCCCACGAGGGTACCGCTGCTGACCGCACATCACAGGGTGCAAAGATTAGCATGGGCGCGGAAACATCGCCACTGGACCCTAGACATGTGGAAAAATATTGCCTGGACTGATGAGTCGAGATTCCCGTTGGTACATGCGGTTGGCAGGATACGAGTATGGCGCAAACCACATGAAGGGATGGATCCTTCTTGCCAGCAGGGTACTCTTCAAGCTGGTGGGGGTGGCATTCTCCTCTGGAGACTGTTTACGAGGACTGAAATAGGACCCCTGGTACGTGTGACATCGTCCCTCACAAGTCAACGTTATCGGGATATCCTGTACGACCATTTGCTCCCGTTTATGCGTCTTCAACATCCCACTGGGGACCTCATCCTGCAACAAGACAATGCAGCTCCCGAATTGTATCCGAATGGTTGGATGAACACTCCACCAACGTGACCTCGTTTCCTTGGCCAGCTAAGTCACCTGACCTCAATCCCATCGAGCACATCTGGGATTTTCTATCGAGAGATGTTCGAGGCTCTGATCTATCTCCATCAAATCTTCGTGAACTGTGGGAGCTTGTTCAGGGGTCGTGGATCCGTATGACTTCCCAACGCTTCCGGTGTCTTGTCGAGACCATGCCGAGACGAATCGCCGCCGTCATCAGGGCGAAAGGTAGGGCTACACGTTACTAGACAGGTATCTCTAATTCAATTGCTCTTCAGTGTATATCAGCACTAACCACGCTTCTGTTTAGTATTTCTAACCATATATCTTTCACGTGGAAACTTTAACATGGTGTCGTAATATTTTTTTACTAATGATGTTTTTAGTTTTCCATTTTTAACACTCTTTCATGTCGTAATTATTATGTAGTACAGTAATATTAATTGTTTACGTTTACTGTTTCTTGATTTTAGACCTAGTCTAGAAGAAATACGTGCCTGGGGAGAATCGTTTGACAGGCTCATGAAAAGCGCAGGTAAGAAAAGAAAATAGGCAAAATGAGATTGTGTGCATGTCGGTTGTCATGAAGTTTCCACTGAATGAGTGCTATATCCAAATTTTAATTATCCACAGATTGTACAAGTTCACAATTACTTGCCATGTCCAAACTTTTCGGCTAATATCAGTGGTAGATTCAGAAATATTTGCCTGGGGAGTAATACTCTTTGTCATTTTTATACACGCTTTCATTTATGCCGAGACAACTATTCAAAGTAAAGAGCAACCCCCCGCCCCCAACAACAAATCTTTGAACTTTGAAACAAGCTGAATGCTTTTTTGGTACACATTTTATGTAATATTTACTCAGTTACGAAGTTCGTTCCGTATACTGTGTGTGCCCACTAATCTGCTATCACAAAGGTTGTACAAATTGTACGCAGACAAATACAAAATTATTCCTCCCCGAGCGTCCTTTGCTAATCCTATAATAGTCTTTGACAAGGACTAACAAAGGCCGCTCACTTCAAGTAATTTCTCGAGTTTTATTTTGGAAACATATACACTCCTTGTCATAAAACTCCGCGCACTAAGATGGAGGCGTCGGATTGAAATGAGATTTTAGTAGTGAGATGGTACATACCAAGGACAGAAGTGATTACAATATCACAGCAGCAGGATGATCTCCCGCGGACATACGGCACACATTCCGTTCAGCGTTATTACCACATCGGACCGCCTCGTGCTCGGATTCATGCGGTGATACGGTCCGGCATGGATTCAAAGAGACGCCGTATGTTATTGTGGGACAAATTGGCCCTCACTTTTTGCAGCTGACGCTTTAAATAACGAACAATGGGGCATGGAGAAAGCTGGCGTCCCATCTATTCCCACACGTGTTCAGTGGAAGACTACGGAAGCGTCGAAGCATGACATAGTCTTGGGAAACCCGAGCCGTGTGCGGACGGGCGTTATCTTGTTGGAAAATGGCTCCAGGCCGCCCCGCCAGAAAAGGCAGCACATGGGACCGCAGGATCTCCTGTGCGTCAAAGTCCCACGGATCACTGCGAGGGAAGTCCGGCTGTCATACGCGATGGCTTCCCAGACCATCACGCCTGCCGTTCGGGACGTGTACCGATGTACAGGGAGTTGGGATTGTAGAGCTCACCTGCGGTCCTCCACACTCTGACATCCTGGTCGTCCGTTCCCATGCAGAAGCGGGATTCGTCGCTGAACACTATACGTCGTCAGTCCGTAGCATTCCACGTTGCTCGTTGCTGACCACTGCAATCGACGCCGACGATGGTAAGATGTTAATGGCAGTAAAGGTAAGGGCCGTCGGGAGTGTATATTCGCCTCTGCTTGGCGACTGGAAATGGTTCTCGCGGACACAGGAGTCCCTTGCACAGCCGCCACATGTCTCTAGATATTGGACAAGGACGTCGTTGCATCTGTGCGTGCCGCTCTCATGATCCCACGGTCTTCTCTGCTGTCCAGTTCGTTGTGTTTGGGTGCCTTTCCGTGACCATTGCTGCCAATACGATCGCACGGTACTGTCCGACCGGCCCAAATGGCGACCGATTCGGCGCGCCGGCCACCCTGCCTCTCTCACCCCGACGATACGGCCTCGTTCCAACTCCGTCAGTTGCTCGTATGCACATCTACGGCGGCTCCTCGACATATCTATCGCTCAGGGATCTCACCTGACTCTTACCATTCACTTCGGCACGAATGTGGTGTCCCCTGCACGGCGCCTTATAAACCCCAAGGATTGCGATTGCAGCGCCGGTCTTGGACGCGTGGGCATGCGGAATCGCACGGAACTTCAATCATTTGCATATCTGCCCTCGCCATAGCTGATTGCCGAGTTCCGCGTTAACCGCACGGTTTTTCTTGGTGCGCGAATTTTTATGACAATGAGTGTATATTTTGAGAGAGAGACCACATTCACATAACGTTTATTAAAATATATTGTTATAATTGTTCGATTTTTTTATTAGGTATGATTGTAATTTCTTACTGTGCCTTATTTATAAATTAAACTTTATCATAGGTATGTATGTATGTATGTATACATACATACATATGAAAAAACATTGTATATATAGGGTTCGGCACTGTCCGTGGTTTCATGCATCCACTGGGATCCTTGGAACGTATCTCCCAAGAATAAGGGGGATTAGTATTGAGTATGGTTCACTGTTGTCAAGCATGCTGAGCCGTTCGAAGGGATCATAGGACGTTGTGCCGTTCTTAGTTCTGCATAGCTGACGTCATAGCTGACGTCAGAACTTACGTTAGGGCATTGAGTTCGAGTAAGCAGACGCGAGCGTGCTGAGTGTAGAGAGAGTTTGTTTTGATATGTAACAAGTTCGACAGAGCATAAAGAAGTGTATTTTGATGTTTATTTAATTAAACGTTATGTATTGTTCAATTGAAAATAGTCATAAATGAGTTTTGGTATTGATTAGTAAAGACGTCACACCATGTTTATGTCTTTTGTTTAAGTTTTGAAAGCTTACATCAGTGACGCTTTACCCGAGGGGCACATGTCCCCACTGAAGAAAGGCTCTATGGGTAACGCTCCCACGGGCTCCGTAATCCACAGGAAACATCATGTTTGTACGGTGTTTTTTTTATACTCATATCTCTTATTTTTGCACCAAATGGAACACCAGCATGCTTCAGAAATTTTTCTGATACTGCCAAATCATCCTTTTTTCTAAGTACACATTCTCAGCTGTGAACATTCTCAGCTGTAAAGACGTTTTCTCTACCACAAGTCACAGGGTTCTATATTCCAGTGAGCCCTTATTTATGCCCACTTTGCCCATAAATTAGGTATCCATTTTCTGCACATTCGACTACAACACAACGACAGAGTACAGCTTACCGAGCTCTAAAGGAAGGGTAAACGTTTCTCCCTCACACAGCATGGAGACATTCTTCTATGTCAATCTGCTACACGGAGATTAGTGCCGAAAAGTTATGAAACTATTCCATCACCCTACTGTATCATTAATTATCTAACACACTCCGAGGAAAATAGAATGACTCACGTATTGTAGTTTTTTTCTTTCCTACTGGGGGGGGGGGGTTCAGACCATTTCTCGAGGGGGCAGGGTATATTTGAATGACTTTACCCATCTGATTGTGATTTTGTGCAGTCACTCAAACAACTAAACATAATCGGAAATCACTTTCCGTATTTATTTTGGGCTTCTTGCGTCATGCAGCAAATCTGAAAACTTGCCGTACATCCACCCAGATCCAACAGATGAAATGAAATTGGATGACATAGCCAAGATCTTTGTGTCGCGAACTGTTTCTAGGAAAAGTGGCATTGAAAAATTCCAATACTCTGTTCGTAACATCTATTCGGTAAGTACTGCACGTAATTGGTGCCTTTTAGAATATTTGAATTATGCCTTTTCCTTTTTTTTCTTTTTTTGATTGAAAGTTTAACGACCACCATGAGCAACTCAATGGGCTATAAGCAGTCGACCGTCCCTATTTTAGGGTCACACTGGTTCCAGGGAAGGGAGAGAGCCAGTGCCGTAAGACAAGCACAGCATCCATGCCTCACCGGGATTCGAACCCGGACTCTTCACAGACGAATGATTATAAGCCAGCGCTTAGACCACTGCGCCACCGGGACGGCTCTTCACTTTAGTGAAGCATTAATTAAAACCTCTTTAATAACACACACACACACACACACACACACACACACACACACTTTCTTTTGTAGTAGCACAACAACCTCTGTCATAAATTACAAAATACTGATAATGTTCAATAAAAAGAGCATTATATGGTTCAGATAAGAAACCTTCATTCTTTTCATTCAGAGACGAACCGCATGAATTAAAGCACAACACATATGAAGGTGTACACACACACACACACACACACACACACATACATACGGTACTATCCCATCGCTTAACCCCAAGAGAACAAGCTGGATTCAGTAGTTGCTTCAGCACTACACACCATACACGTGTACTGAGAGAACTAACTGAAAGAGAGAATGAGTGTGAACTCTCCTTATGTATGACTTTTATTGATTTTAAAAAGCCTTATGATTCCATGAAACTATCAGCAGTTATAATGCCTTTGAAATCCTGCGGTATTGAAGATGCGTTCATTGATATTGTTGGCTTGGTTATTTTTAAGTGTCGAAGTGGACGCCAAGTTATCAGAAGGTCATTGTTTGCAGGTTCCTGTCCTTGGAACAAGAAATCAAATAAATAAGAGGCGTGGTTGTGAGAGCCAGACTGATGGGACACTCAATTTCCGAAGTTGAGCGAACATTCAATATTCCTTGATCCACGGTGTCACGTGTGTTCCGAGAATGCATCACGGAAGGCATTACCACCCACCATGTACAGCGCAGTGACTGACCACGGGTGCTGCATAACCTTAACCAGCGGCGTCTGACTAAGGTTTGTCCATGCTAACAGACAAGCGACACTGGCTCAAATAACATCCACATTCAATGAGGAAGGTACCAGAGACATATCCTACAGGTCAGTGCAGCGTAATTTAGCGTCCATGGGGTATGGGAACAGAAGACCCACTAGAGTGCCCCTGTTGACATCTCGGCACCGGACACAGAGCTTCACCTGGGTTTGTGAACACGTTAATTGGACCCTGGAAGACTGGCAACATGTGGTGTGGTCCGATGAGTCACGCTACCAGTTACGAGCTGGTGATAGGGTTCGAATGTGGCGCAGACTCCATGAGGCCATGGACCCAAGCTGCCAACCAAGGCACCGTGCAAGCTGATGATGGAGCTCCATACATGTATGGAATGTCTTTACGTGGCACCGTTTGAGTACTCTCGTCTTGGTAAGCACGCCATTACCCGGTAATCGCTTTGTTGCTCTGCTAGGTGACCATTTTCATGAACTTCATGTATCTCAAAAACGATGGCATTTTCCAGGCGGACAATGCACCATGTCATCGGGCCCAAGTATGTCCTAAATTGGATCGAGGAGAATTCTGGACAGTTCCGACGGATGGTGTGGCCAATACGTTCGCCCAACATGAATCCAATAGAGCATTTATGAGACGTGGTGGAAAAGTCCATTCGCATCCAAGATCCTGCACCAATAAATAGCAGGGAACTGTGGGCAGCTATTCAGACGGCATGGCTCAATATCTCTCTAGAATTCTTTCGGCCACTTGTGGAATCGATGCTACGTCGAACTGCTGCACTTCGCCGTGCAAAAGGAAGTCTTACACGACACTAGGTACGTATCCCATGGCTTTTGGCACTTTAGTGTACTTACCTTTATATATGTATACATATACTACTGTACTTATTTAAATTAGCTGCTTTAAAATGCGACCAGGAAGTTTAGAATTCCTCAGTTAAATTTGCTTTCTAATATTTGAGAGATTTTGATTAAAAAGTTCAATAACAGCATTTTTCAAGACTAAGTCTTTCTTCATTACTTTTCTTGTAGCTGGTCGCAAAGTATTTCGGGAGTTTTTACAATGTGAATACAGTGAAGAAAACATTTTGTTCTGGTGTGCATGCGAAGATCTCAAGAAGGAAAATAATCCCAATATTGTAGAAGAAAAGGCGAGGGCCATATACGAAGAATTTGTATCTGTTTTATCTCCCAAGGAGGTAAGTAATCCCAAAATTTTTACTACGGCGAAAAATTCTTATAATTTAGATTTACACACACACACACACTCACAAAAAAAGTCACGCAATTTTCCCATCTTCTTACATACTAAGGTTATACAGAGTCAATGATTTGTAAATGTATTTCTTTACTTGTTTACCTGTACAGATGTGAAATACATTCAGGTTACAATTACATGCCAGCCTTTACTAATTACAGTTTACAATTTCATGCGGGTGAAATTTTGTAATATATACGAAATTTAATAAGACTGTAGTCGTGTAATCTAAAACAGTATGATTTCCTATGTCTGAACGTTTGAACATTTGCCTCACTTTGGTGGCGCAGTGGAAATAGCGCTTGCCTGTTTTAATTGTGGAATCCCTGCCTCAACCAATATACTTTTTTTTACTATTCTTGTAATGTTCATTAAACATACTTTCACATTTGGACATCACAAACAAAAATAATACCTGGTTGTTAAATAATTACTCTTCATTATTATTTCCCCCGTCATTACTGACGGGCTCTCACCTATTTCATTATAACAAAGAACTGAGCGTGCTCTGAATACACTTAGACTTTGTTATTTAAGACTAAATCATCGGTCCTCATGTTCTGTATGATTTCAGGCTTTTCCATTTAAGACTAAAGCATATGTAGTCATGTGTTTAATGACGTCAGGATGTTTCATTTAAGCCTAAAGTATCTGTGCTCATGCTCTGAATGACGCGAGGCTTTCCATTTATGGCTAAAGCATCTCTACACATGTTCTGAACGACGTCAAGCTTTCCTATCTAACCATCACTACTCGTGCTGTGAATGGCGTCAGGCTTTACCATCTATGACTTAAGCGTCTCTTCTCATGTTCTGAAAGACATCAGGCTTTTACATTTGAGACTAAAGTATCTTTATCTGTGCTCTTAATGACGTCAGGATTTTCCGTTTAAGACTAAAGCAACTTTTCTTATGTTCTGAATAACTTCAGGGTTTTCCGTTTATGACGAAGTCATCGCTACTCATACTTTGAATGACGTCATGCTTTTCCGTTTATGACTAAAGCATCTATATTCTGAAGGCCATCAGGCTTTTCCATTTAAGATTAGAGCATCTCGACTGATGTTCTGAATGACCTGAGGCGTTTCCACTTAAGACTAGGGCACCTGCACTCTTGCTCTTAATGACGTCAGGCTTTTCCAGTTATGTTCAGAGCATCTATGCTCACGTGTTCCGAATGACATCGTGCTTTTTTATTTAAGAGTGGAGCATCGCCACTCTTGCTTTGAGAGGCCGCGCATGGCCTAGTGGTCAGTGTTCGTGACTGCAACGGAGAGGTCTCAGGATCGATTCCAGGCAGGTACGAATGCTTTCTACCTCGCTTCCGTGTGACTTTCCTGTCGGGTACTCTAACCCAAATCTTTTAGTTCCTGTCAGGCACCCTAACCCAAATCTCTTAGTTCCTGTCGGGCACTCTAGCATAAATATCTTACTTCCAGTCAGGCACTTTAGCTCATGATCGATTCCAGGCAGGTACGAATATTCGAACCACCAAATTACCGCCATGTCGGATGAGCATGTTCAGCCGTCGGACCCAGGGTACTTACTGCTCCTCCCCGGTTATAAATAAGAGCTTCTTCCTCCCTCTTTCTACTTTCTACCTCACTTCCATGTGACTTTTCTGTCGGGCGCTCTAACCCGAATCTCTTAGTTCCTGTCGGGCGCTCTAACACAAATCTCTTAGTTCCTGTCGGGCACTCTAACCCAAATCTCTTAGTTCCTGTCGGGCACTCTAACCCAAATCTCTTAGTTCCTGTCGGGCACTCTAACCCAAATCTCTTAGTTCCTGTCGGGCACTCTAACCCAAATCTCTTAGTTCCTGTCGGGCACTCTAACCCAAATCTCTTAGTTCCTGTCGGGCACTCTAGCCCAAATCTCTTAGTTCCTGTCGGGCACTCTAGCCCAAATCTCTTAGTTCCTGTCGGGCACTCTAGCCCAAATCTCTTAGTTCCTGTCGGGCACTCTAGCCCAAATCTCTTACTTCCAGTCGGGCACTTTAACTCAGGATCGATTCCAGGCAGGTACGAATATTCGAACCACCGTATTACCGCCATGTCGGATGAGCATGTTCAGCCGTCGGACCCAGGGTACTGCCCCTCCCCGGTTATAAAAAAGGGTTTCTTCCTCCCCTTTTTACCTCTCTTCAATATGAATTTCCTGTAGGGCACTCTAGCCCAAATCTCCTAGTTCCTGTAGGGCACTCTAGCCCAAATCTCCTAGTTCCTGTAGGGCATTCTAGCCCAAATCTCCTAGTTCCTGTTGAACACTCTAGCTCAGGATCGATTCCAGCAGGTAGGAATGCTCGAACCATCAAATATCCGCCGTGCGTCGGATAGGTACGTTCAGCCGTTGGACCCAGGGTACTGGCCCCCGATTATAAATAAGGGCTTCTTCCCCCCCTTTCTACCTCGCTTCCGTGTGACTTTCCTGTTGGACACTCCAGCCCAAAACTCATAGCTTCCTACTTCTAAGGGATGTACAAAACTCTTACCTGAGGAAACACCCCCTTCCTGAAATCCTATACATGAAATCTCAAAAATCTCTTGCTTTGAAAGACGTAAGGCTTTCTCATTTATGGATAACATTTCTGTACTCATGCTTCGAATGATCTGTCGTTTTCAAAGCAAATTCATGAGAATAAGGTTAGTCACTCAACGCTAAGTGCAAGCCCGAAATCGCGACGTGTTTCACTTGCTACAGTTGTATTCTAGCAAACTTTCAGGCTAACGCAGAAAAACCAGCCTGAAGAATTTCTTTCCTTTCTTTTTGCGCTGCAAGTGAATTGTTTTACAACTTTAAAAGCACAAAGTAAATTAAAAATATAAAGAATGATACATCAAAGCGACCGTACAGTACAGCGGAGTCGCATCACATGTGCATGTTACGCGTATTCAACTATACGCGCCTGGATAAAAAAAAAGGGAAAGGGGGATAACTTTAATAGGGAGGGTATTTCCGCCAGCTATTCTGCTCAACCAGCTTCTATGAAGTGATCGTGAGATGTTAAACTGTGATTCTCTTAGTCCGTCTCCCATTGTATCAATATCTTACCGTGTGGTGTAACAATCTATACTCGGGACAAAACTAAGTCGATTATGGAGGGAAATCTGGGACAGCGTTTTCACCGAAATGAGGTCATAGATTTTCAATATTTCTCCACACTAATGGGGAGCAATGTGTCGCGAACCCACAAACCCTGGTGTGTGCCTTCGCTACCGGAGGCCGAACAAATGGAAACATCGCGCTGATCTTTCTGCAGGAAGAAATCAGCAAAGCTTAACGTCCCACGAATCACTTGATTCTCCGTTTGTGCTCCCACCCGCAATAAATGTCCTCCGGGTGCAGCCTCTTTAACACACATGGCAGACTGACAGAGATACCAATGACGCCTCCAAAACACGAATACCTGCATTTTTTAGAAATGCGAACGAAACTACGATCTTCAGTTTTTAAATGCTGACACACAACATTTAGAACAACTATGTTCTTTTAAAATCCCAGTTCAAGCTCGAATAGTGCCTTTAGACTGAATATATCATGCAATAGAAGTACGCAATCAGTTTTGCACAAAATACACTTATCGCCCCCAAAAAAAGTTGCACCCAGAAGGACCTGTCGGATTACATTGCTATTCGGGAGGTAGGTAAAGTTTACCAGGAACAATAAATGATTAAATACTGACACTGATATGGACAATATTTATTGAGCTACACGCCAATAAGTAGTGTCTCTCAGTATGGCTTCGGGCCGCCAAGTTTGCTCACACAGCATACCAGACGTCTCGGCATGGAATTGTACAGGTTCCTAATGGTGTTCTGTGATAAGCCATCCCATGCAGCTTGAATCTTCTCACGCAGTTCCTGCAGATTGTGCGGTAGGGGTGGAGAGTGGATAGCGCGCCAATAGTATCCCACACATTTTCAATCGGCGATAGGTGTGGCAATGCAGCTGCCCATGGCAGAGTGTCAGTGCCTTGAAGGCAAACTCTCGAGACAGCAGCAGTATGCGGACGAGCGCTGTCCTGTTTTAAAATCGCCACAGAGTGAGCGTTCAGAAAAGATAGGGCCACAGGTTGCAGGACCTTTTTGACGTAACATTGGGCTGTCAAAGTGCCTGTAATGAACCCCAAAGGTGATCTGGCATCGTAGGCAATTGCACCCGACACCATGGCACCAGGCCTACTGGACGTGTGATGCTCGACAACAAACCGTTCGTCTTGGAGCTGACCACGGTATCTCCACACACGGATTCGGTGGTCGTGTCCTCCAAGACAAAAGCGGGATTCTTCACTGAAGATCACCCGCTGCCATTCTGAGTGGTTCATGAGAGTCTGTCACGACACCAATGCAGTCTTTGGCGACGTTGCAATGGTGTTAAGGGCAGTCGTCGTAACGGTCTGCGTGCATGTAGTCCAACGTCGTGCAGCCGTCTGCCAATGGTGCTGGCACTAATCGGACGAGCATGGAGGATACCACTGTTCGCTGAATATCCGCAATCGTCGCTGTTGGGTCACTCCGCACATGTCGGACCACCCGTGTTGGTTCTCACTCCGTGATTCATCTAAATCTCTCAGACCCTTCTTGTCGATCCTGCGTGCCTTGTTCTATCCAGTGCCTCCAGCAACATGATATGGTGATATCCGCACGACCAGTATGGAGCGCAATATTGCGATAAGACCATCCCACTTCCCGGAGTCCGACGATGCGGCCCCTCTCGAACTCCCCCAGCTGCTGGAATTGCTTCCAAACTTTTCTCCGAGGCATATTTCTCTTGAAAAAGATGCAACCAACACAATAGCATGAGTCAGAATGGCAAGCACGCGCAACAAGACGACCTTATAGTGCCGGTGGGCACAACGCTACCACCCCTTATTGCTTGCGTAACATGCGAGGCCGAGCGTGATACTTGAATCATTTGCATGTTTCACGATGGCAAACCTACCCACCAAGTTTCATTCCTGTCGGTTGCTTCCTTCTTGGTTAAATTATTTTTTTTGACGATGACTGTATATATTGGGTTGCCTGAAAAGTCATGACGCAATTTAGCCATGTTTTGCAAAGGCCATTTATTGATAGAAAAAACAAAGATCAATCAATGATATAATGCCCGTTTTGTTCGATAACCATTTGCCATCTTTCAGTGAGCTGCAGAATGCCTCGTTCATAGAAAGACCTGTCTTTCGAGGCGAAAAACTGTGCAAGGTGCTGATTTTCAGCCTCATATGAATTGAACGTTATACCACGCAAGGACTGTTGAAGAGAGCGAAACAAGTAAAAGCCTGACGGCGCAAGGACAGGCGAGTATGCTGGATGTGGCAACACATCACACCCAAGCTCCAATACTTTTTGGCGGGTGATCAAACTTGTGTGTGGTCTCGCGTTGTCGTGATGGAACACAACACCTTTACGATGAATGAGCTCTGGACGTTTCTGGATGATGGATTCGTTCAAACTGTCCAATTGCCGACAGTACACATTCGAATTGATTGTTTGGTTCCGTGGTAGGGGCTCGAAAAACACGACACCATTAAAATCCCACCACACTGAGACCAGAACCTTCCGCTGATGAATGTCTGCTTTGGATGTCGTTTGAGGCGAAGCAGCACGTCGGCACCAAGACCGTTTACACAATCCACTTTTCGTCACCAGTTATCAGTCGCTTCAAAAAAGGATCGTTTTCCTCACGTTTAATGAGCATATCGTAGATGTTTATACGCGCCGTCAATTGAGTTTCTTTGAGTTCATGAGGAACCCACACATCGAGCTTGCTCATGTATCCCAGCTTCTTCAGGTGGTCGTGAACGCTTGAATGATGGATGTGCAATGTGTCTGCAATCTCTCGTGTCGTGTAACGTGGGTTTGACTCAAGCAATGCCTTGATTTGGTCGTCATCAACCTCGGTTGGCCTCCCGGACCGAGAAGCATCGTTGAGGTCAAAATCACCAGCACGGAATTTGGCGAACCATCGCTGGCACTGACATTCTTGTAGAGCATTATCACCGTACACTTTACGCAACTTTTCACAAGCTTGACGCTCGTTCTTCCCTTTACGGAAGTAAAACAGTAAAATATGGCGAAAATGCACAGTTTGGTCTTCCATCTTCAACTTGATGTCAAATCAACCGAATCGCTCATTATTCCTTTTAGACTGCAGCTAGAACTGGCAGCTGTCGAATGCCACAGCGATAACAGAGCTGCGCATGCCTCTAGTACTTCCAAAACGGTTGGGCGGTTTTGGAAGTACTAGAGGCACACGTCATGACTTTTCCGACAACCCAATAGCTTTGCTCATATAATTCGCTCGTACAGTTTGCAGACTAAATACATCTGCCTCTTTGACACGGCTCATCTTAACATTGCTCCCACAATCTTTGAGCATCAGTTCTTATTTACCTTGATTTCACTTTAACCCACTGTCAGGTTGTTTACTATTACAATCTTATCGGAAGAAACTTTGTGGCCTTAAGTCAGAAAATATTTAGCGAGGAGAAACCGGATTTACATAAGAACACAGAACCCAAAAGGAAGGTTAAATTAGAATTATATGTAAGCTGACCACAAGTCCCGAATTCTTGAGAACTGTCTTCCCAAAACGCCTGATGCCTTTGGTGACGTAGACTGTACTCAGATTTTGAAGTTTGTCCTCAAATGTCCTCGAATTTACACTTCCTCATTAGTTCGTTAGATTTCTAATGATAAATGTTCTTAAAACTAGTTTTCATTGTACTAATTTTCAAATTTTGATTGTTTTGTTTTTACTTTTCCGAGTTTAACGAACTCTGTGAGCAATTCTGAAAGGCTATAAGTTGTCACTTGTCCCTAATTTGGGGACACTCGTTCTAGCGAAGGGAGAGATCAGAGAGCAAGTGCTGTAAGACAAACACATCACCCATACCTCATTCGGGACTCTAACCCTTTGTACGAATGATCAGTGGCCAGCACTACACCACTAGGGCTGCCAAATTTTGACTATACTTGTTCTGAGTTCCTTCAAAAACTTTAGCAAAATGAAAAATTCGCCATGCAGTTCGATCATCAGTGTGCAGCTTGATTTTAATTCAGCTTATATACCTAAGGTAAAGAAAGTATTTCACTTTTGGATAATGTTCTCGCCATAATAGCTCTGCATTGTCAGTACAAATTACGAAAATTCTACGAGATATATCCTTTTAAGACACCAGTTTTCATATGTAACATCACACTTACAGAAACCATACACTTTTGTGACAAAAAAATTGCATATTTAGTTTGAGTATGTATGTGTCCCCAAATGAGCTGATGATTTGGAGACACCACACTATTTTGTTCTCAGATCAGTGTTCCAATATCTGGTCACCTTAAGTTTACGTCTGTAACGTAAAATGTCTTTTTCGTGAGCAAAATTTACGTTACGCTAAGTCTAAAACCATTAAATAAGAATACGATGCAATAGTTTACGGCCAGACGAAACATAAACAGAAGTCAATTTACGGTAACTTTTTATTGGTCCAGCAATCTTTCAGTAGATCCAACATATAGCACAGCAGGTAAACTTCACATTATTCTTAGCGATTGAACGGTTACACACACACATCCCCCAAGCAACTGTTGTATCGTCCTTTTTATCCATCGTTCTTATCACATTCATACGACACTTTCTCTGACCTCAAATGTGTTGCCAACCTCATTCCCGTGATAGAGAAGATATCACGTTAAGTTTGAAAGTATAAAGGAGAACAAACTCAAATTTACATAGGAAAATGAACAAAAAATGAAAGTTACATTAGAAAATACGTCACGCGTCACAGTATGTTCCACCACTAAATCTTTATCTGTATAGTTATTATTTCAATAATTGCATCACCTATGAGTGTTCTTTTGCATGAACATTGCTAATTTTTCTGCAGTAATATTCCAAACATCAAAATATTTTATCGCACTAGAAGTAGTTCTTTATGCTTTTTTCTTCCGTACATGTGCTTCTTATGGATTAGTAGTTTATTTTCTCATCCATCAGAGCTCACTTTGATGTACTTTTATGTTCCTACTGGGTGACTGTTTAATGAAAATGAAATGCTAATTTCATGTGCCGCTTGGTTATCATTTCCAGGAACTAACTTATGGCAGTTAGGGGTCCCGGGAAAGGGGTTTTCAGACGGTACTCCTCCATCGTACGTTATGTTCATGTACACTATCTGATCAAATGTATTGAATTGATGCATAAGTTCATGCCGTTTTATTTCACGAGTGTTTCCTAGGTTAATAGTGACGGTGCAGATGGCCAGTTGTATATAAAAGTGTGGCTAGTAATATCGTGTATCTAAATCATATTGCGTTGTGTAATTGTGGCTAATGTTTTTTTTTTGTGCTGTGTATGGGGAGGATGCTATTGCTCCGAGGACAGCACGCCAATGGTTTGAGCGGTTCCGAGGTGGCAATTTTGACCTCAACGACTCCACACGCTCAGGTCGTCCATCTCAGTTCGATGAGGATCGTTTGAAATATCTCATCCACTTGGATCCGTGTCAAAACACACGCGAATTGGCCACTGAGATGGACTGTGATTAGGCCACAGTGGTGCGACACCTGGAACATAAGGAGAAGGTCCAGAAATTGGGGTCATGGGTGCCTCACACTCTCACCGAGAACAACAAGAATCAGCACATTGCCATATGTGGTTCCTTACTCGCCCGTTATCGCGAATGTTCAGAGCAACACAAACTCTTTCTGTCACGTATTTTTACTGGAGATGAAAAGTGGTGTCTGTACGTGAATATCAGGCATCGGAGGGAATGGTTAAGCCAAAATAAAACGTCCACACCACTCCCAAAACATGACCTTCATCCTGCGAAGATCATGCTGTGTGTCTGGTGGGACATGGAAGGCATTAGTCACTGGGAAATGCTGCCGAGGAATCGGACCATCAACGCTGCACTCTACAGAGAGCAACTCCGCCGTGTGGAGGGACCAATTCGGCAGAAACAGCCACATCGGCGCCATGGTGTCCTTCTCCAACACAATAACGCACTCCATCACAGTGCAAACATGACCAAAATGGCCATTCAGGACATGAAATGGGAGATCCTTTCACATCCGATGTATTCCCCAGATGTCACCCCTTCAGACTATCACCTGTTCCGATCTATGTAGAATGCACTCCGTGGCAGAACGTTCAACAATGATGTTGATCTCCAGAATTTCCTTGATAATTTCTTCGCAGCAAAACCTGCACGTTTTCACAAGAGTGGCATTGCAGACCTATCTAGACGTTGGAACACCATCGTAAACAATGGGGGGGGGATACATAGTTGACTGCTTCCGCTTTCCTTTCTGATGTAATACATTCCTGTAGTCCGGTGAAAAGAACGGCATGAGCTTATGCATCAACCCAATATATGAACACTTGCCTACCCACAAAATTCCTTGTAATTGGAAAGTAGTTAATATGGAGTTGGTCCACCATTTGCTGCTATCACAGCCACCACTCTGCTGGGAATTCTGTCCACCAGATTTTAGTACGTTGCTGTGGTATTGTGCTACAAGAGCATTAGTCATATCTGTCACGGATGTCGAGCCTGGCTCGAATATGTCACTGATATCGGGCCTGGCTCAAATCTGTAGCTAGCCTCCACTCTGCTGAGAATTCTGTCCACCAGATTTTAGTACGTTGCTGTGGTATTCTGCTATAAGAGCATTAGTCATATCTGTCACTGATGTAAGCCCTGGCTCAAATCTGTAACTAGCCTCCAATCTGCTGGGAATTCTGTCCACCAGATTTTATTACGTTGCTGTGGTATTCTGTTACAAGAGCATTAGTCATATCTGTCACGGATGTCGAGCCTGGCTCAAATCTGTCACTGATATCGGGCCTGGCTCAAATCTGTAGCTAGCCTCCACTCTGCTGGGAATTCTGTCCACCAGATTTTAGTACGTTGCTGTGGTATTCTGCTATAAGAGCTTTAGTCATATATGTCACTGACGTCGGGCATGGCTCAAATCTGCAACTAGCCTCCACTCTGCTCGGATTTCTGTCCACAAGATTTTAGTACGTTGCTGTGGTATTCTGCTACAAGAGCATTAGTCATATCTGTCACTGATGTCGGGCATGGCTCAAATCTGTAACTAGCCTCTACTCTGCTGGGAATTCTGTCCACCAGATTTTAGTACGTTGCTGTGGTATTCTCCTACAAGAGCATTAGTCATATATATCACTGATGTCGGGCCTGGCTCAAATCTGCAACTAGCCTCCACTCTGCTCGGATTTCTGTCCACAAGATGTTAGTACGTTGCTGTGGTATTCTGCTACAAGAGCATTAGTCATATCTGTCACTGATGTCGGGCATGGCTCAAATCTGTAACTAGCCTCTACTCTGCTGGGAATTCTGTCCACCAGATTTTAGTACGTTGCTGTGGTATTCTCCTACAAGAGCATTAGTCATATATGTCACTGATGTCGGGCCTGGCTCAAATCTGTAACTAGCCTCCAATCTGCTCGAATTTCTGTCCACCAGATTTTAGTACGTTGCTGTGGTATTCTGCTACAAGAGCATTAGTTATATCTGTCACTGATGTCGAGCCTGGCTCGAATCTCTCGCTGATGTCGGGCCTGGCTCAGATCTGTAACTAGCCTCCACTCTGCTGGGAATTCTGTCCACCAGATTTTAGTATGTTGCTGTGGTATTCTGCTACAAGAGCATTAGTCATATCTGTCACTGATGTCGGGCCTGGCTCAAATCTGTAACTAGCCTCCAATCTGCTGGGAATACTGTCCACCAGATTTTAGTACGTTGCTGTGGTATTCTGCTACAAGAGCATTAGTTATATCTGTCACTGATGTTGAGCCTGGCTCGAATCTCTCACTGATGTCGGGCCTGGCTCAAATCTGTAACTAGCCTCCACTCTGCTGGGAATTCTGTCCACCAGATTTTAGTACGTTGCTGTGGTATTCTGCTACGAGAGCATTAGTCATATCTGTCACTGATGTCGGTTCTGTCTCGAGTCTGTAACTAGCCTTCACTCTGCTGGGAATTCTGTTCACCAGATTTCAGTACGTTGCTGTGGTATTCTGTTACAAGAGCATTAGTCATATGTCACTGATGTCGAGCCTGGCTCGAATCTCTCACTGATGTCGGGCCTGGCTCAAATCTGTAACTAATGTCGGGCTTGGCTCGCAGTCGGCGTTCCGATTCATTCCAAAGGTATTTCCATGAGGGTGTTGAGGTCTTACTCTGTGCAGGACAGTCAAGTTTTTTCACACCTATCTCATCAAACCATTCTTGCATGGACCTTGCTTTGTGGACGAGCATTGTGTAGTTGGTAAAAGTAAGGTGTTTCACCGAACTTCTGCCAGAATGTCTGGAGCACAGAATTATAGAGAATGTCATTTATTTGTTGCGTTAAATTCAGCTTAATGTTATGACTGACATAATATAGTACAAATAGAATTTATTTATATTAAAATAATACATTCAACACAAACGTTTCTAAAAGTGCGTGTTGAATATAATAATTTGATAGAAACATTTTATTCGATAAGTTCTATGTAGTTACAGTATACAAGTAACCACCGGGATACAGCGTGTTTATAAATGGTAGGAACACTTTCAATCGTTTATTGCACATGGGTTAGAGAGCTACCATTTACTAATCTATACCATGAGAAAGAGAAAACATGAAAGTTTCCCCGTTGTTACTGCCGCGGCATACATTTCCATCTTTCACCACCAGCTGGCGTTAACTCTCGTGCCCCTACCAGCCGCATAGCCTTGCTGAACGATAGCGGCTTTCATGTTGGCCGCAGAGATCCCCGGACTTAATTCCGTGTGATTTCTTGTAGGGCTATACAAAGGATTTTGTTTATGTACCATCTTTGCCACGTGACGACCAGGAACTAAAGCAAAGAACTGAAGAAGCTACCACCATGGTCACACATCATATTCTGGACAGGGTATAATTAGTAAATGGTATAGATTAATAAATGGTATCTCTCTTACTCCATGTGCAATAAATTATTGAAAGTGTTGCAAGAGTTCAATTACCGTGTGGGCACTTATCGTGTCACACGTGGCTCCCACATTGAGTTGTTGTGAAGTGATGCGATGTAAAAAAGACTTAGACGTTTTTTCTTTCACCAGGTAAAATACACGGTCGTAACAAAATAATATGACCACCCCCGGAATCATAGTGTACCAGCCCAAGCGCGTCAGAGGAGTGCACGTGACTAGGTCGACCACACGGAGATATAAGCTGCCGGCAGGGACAGATGACCCATAGTGCGTGAAGTGAGCAAAAAGGGCAGAGGTAGTGGTTTGGCGGACGTTCAAAAAGGAATGATCAACCGCGCCAAGAGTGGAAGCATCTCAGAAACAGCAGACTTCGTGGGCTGTTCGCGAGGTGCTGTAGTAAGGGTGTACCAAGAATGGACCGCTGGCACAACGAGTACCACCCTACGTCATAACTTGGAGCCCTAAAGGCCATCGACCCCAGAGGAGAACGTCACCTCCGTCGACAGGTAAAGGGAAATCGACGCGCAACAGTGCAGCAATTGACTAGGCACATGAACGCTGGGGCATCCAGGTGCGTGTCTCTGATAACAGTAGAGAGAACCCTGTTACGCATGGGGTCTTCGGAGCCGATGCTACGTCAAGACGCCCATGTTAACCCAGGTCCATCGGCAACAGCGCCTGCAGTTCACATGGGACTACCGTCATTGGACAATGGAAGAGTGGAAAGAGGTAAAGAGGTTGCTTTCTTCGATGAATCGAAGTTTCTACTTCACAGAAATGACGGGCGGTGGCGGATACGGCGTCAGACACATGTGAACCAACACCCGGACACGCTTGTCGGTCAAGTACAGTTCTGCTGCGGCAGTGTGCATGTCTGGGGGATGTTTTCATAGTATGACCTGAGACCGCTGGTACCACAGGATGGGTCCCTGAACGCCAATGTCTATCTGTCTATCCTCGCTGACCACATGCATCCCTTCATGTTGGGCATCCCTGGTGCAGATGGTGTCTAGCCAAAGGACAATGCGCCGTGTCACGACGCTAAGGGGATGCGTGACTGGTTCCAGGAACACGACAACGATGTGTCCGTTCTCCCGTGGCCGGCAAAATCACCCGATCTCAATCCAATAGAGCACTTGTGGGACTATTTGCATCAACAGGTTTGATGTGCCGACCCACAACCACGTCATCTCCGGGACCACCGTGCTCTGCTGCAGTCCGATGGGCACGTGTGCCTCGGGCAACCTTCCAGGGCCTCATTGCGTCCATGCCACGCAGTCTCGCCGCTGTCATTCGGACCAAGGTTGGTTATTCCCATTATTAGGTAGGTAGTCATACGTATTATTCTGATACGACTGTAAATATATGAAACTCATATATATCCTAGTCTTTGTGCAATAAATCACTGAAAGTGTGGCTACCATTTATAAACACCCTGTATAATTTAGGAAATCAGGAAACGCTTAAGCGACCGAGCATACCCGTAGTCGGCGCCTATGCATTGTACTACTTTAATGATAGTGTATTCTATGATTTCTTGATGTTTGAAATATACACTGCTGGCCACCCAAAATGCAACACCAAGAAGGAGGCATCCGATTGGCCTGAAATTCGCAGCATACGTCGCCCGCTAGAGTACATGCAAACGATTAGCATTGCAGGGCATATTCAAATAATGTGCGCCCGGCACGCCACAGAGAAGCACTATACGAAGGGTGCACAGAAGGCGGAATGTAAGTAGTGGAAGTGTGTTGTGCTTCCGGACCTGTGCGAGGGAAGCTTCCTGATGCCTCGTCGCAGAATATGGCAGTCACTCCAGCACGTTTCGGAGTTCGACAGAGGACGAATAGTGGCTTATCGCGACAGCAGTTTATCGTACCGAGACATCGGCGCCCGTGTGGGACGACATCCAGCCACAGTGAGGCGAGTATGAATTCAGTGGGTGCAGGAGGGACGGACGGAACGACGTGAGCGATTGCCGCAGCCGCTGCACACCACCGAGCGAGAGTACCGGCATGTCGTGCGGAGGGCATTGAAGGCTCGCACCGCCACATCACGAACATTAGCGCAGGAATTAGGGTATGTTGAGCAACAACTTGTGTCAGCACGTACCGTTCGACGTCGTCTGCAGGAGCGGGAACTTGTCGCACGGCGTCCGTTGCTCCGATTACCATTGACGTTACACCACCGGCGAGTGCGGCGGCAGTGGGCCATTGAACGCCTCACCTAGACTGCGGAATAGCACGACATTGTCTTCTCCGACAAATCCCGTTTCTGCCTGCAACACCACGATGGTCGGATCCGCGTGTGACGGCACCGCGGCGAGAGACTGTATGACGCCTGCATTATGCATCGCCATACCGGTCCGTCGCCTGGCGTTATGGTTTGGAGCGCAATTGGATATGACACCCGCACCCCTCTGGAACGCATCGCCGGTACACTCAACATCCACCGATACATCTCCGACGTTTTGGAGCCTGTAGTCCTCCCTTACCTGCAGGACCTACCAGCGGCCACGTTTCAACAGGACAATGCGCGCCCGCACGTGGCATGCATCATAGTGCAACAATTCTTCACGGCCCACCAGGTGTCACTGCTGCCGTGGCCCGCATGTTCTCCCGATATGTCGCCCAACAACCACCCACGGCTACGCCTGATGAACTGTGGCAACGTGTGGAAGCAGCCTGGACCGAAATACCCCAAGCCCACATCCAAAAGCTTCTTTCGTTCGATGCCGCGGCGTGTAGCGGTCGTTATTGCCAGCCGTGGGGGCCACACGAACTATTGATTTCTGCGTGTTCCGCAAGCCTGTAAGCTCAATCGTTTCAACTTTGTATCTGTTGTTATGTGTCCAGTAAATCTGGCTTTGCTATCTCGTGTCCTTCTTGGTGTTGCATTTTGGGTGGCCAGTAGTGTAATTATGTAAATGTGATGTTGTTATTATCACAAATATTACAATTTCCAAACACTCGACGTGGATTAGGAACACCAAACAGAAGTCATCACAGCTGCCTCGAATTCACCAGACACATATGTGACTAAATGCCAAACTACATGGCAGGTTGCTTCATGGAGCCCGGCACAATGCTGGGGATTCACCAAAGATGGAAAGCAGCAACTGAACAAATAACTATATAGGATGCGAATGGATAATTAATTCAAACACTCGACGTGGATCAGGAACACAAAACATAAGTCATCGCTTTTTCCACGTTAATAAGTGAGTCTCGGAAAAAATTCTAATCGGCTGCCACCAGTGATCGAACCCATGGTCTTCCAGTTACGCGCCGGATATGCTGCCACTGCTCCACACCTGTTTTAATTGTCGAATCCTTGCCTCTGGTGCAGTGGTAGTATGTCCGGCGCGTAACTGGAAGACCATGGGCTCGATCACTGGTGGCAGCCGATGAGAATTTTTTCCGAGACTCACTTCTTAACGTGGAAAGAGCGATGATTTCCGTTTGGTATTACAATTTCCATTGTCTGAAGAGTTGTCCCCCTTTGGTTGCGCAGTGGAAAGAACGCTTGCCTAATTAAATTGTCGAATCCCTGCCTCAACCAATATACTTTTTTTTTATTGTTGTAATGTTCATGAAACATACTTTCACATTTGAACATCACAAACGAAAAGAATACCTGATAATATAAATATACTAATTACCCGAATTTATTGGCATAGATAAAATCAAAGTTTCCAAGCTTTCGCACGTCAACCAGATGGCTTTTTCAAGGAAGGTAGACAGCAAACTAGATAATAGAACGCTTCTAGTTTGCTGTCTATACCTTCCTTGAAAAAAAACCATCTGGTTGATGTGCGAAAGCTTGGAAACTTTTATTTTATCTACGCTAATAAATTCGGATAATTAGTATATTTATATTATCTTATGTATAGTTGGTGTACAGTACCTTGCGTTATTAAAAAGAATACTTGGTTATTAAAAAAATTACTCTACATATCCTATTTTCCCCCGTCATTATTGACGGGCCTTCATCTAGTTTTTTTAATGCTTTTTTCTGCTTTAGAAACTTTCTGTGATGTGTACATTAGATGATTTGTCTTATGCTTGCTTGACTTTCGCTTTAGTAATGTGCCGGTTCCTTTCAGGTGAGTCTGGATTCAAAAGTGCGAGAGGCAATCAACCAGGGCATCGCTAATCCGACGAACAAAACTTTTGACGACGCCCAGCTGCAAATTTACACGCTCATGCACAGAGACTCTTACCCACGATTCTTGAGTTCTGCACTGTACAAAGGAATGGCCAAGTTGTCTTCACCTTCCGCAAAAGGCAAGGTCACCTGAAATGCAAAGACTTCATTCACCCTATCGATCTTCATAGAATGCAATGAGACAGAACACAGCTACTTACCTAACCAAGGGCTGCCCTCGGCATAGTCTCCGCACCGAGACGGACACATTCACCCTTCAGATAACTGATCATCGAAACTGGATTCCATTTTTAAGGAAATACCAGAAGAAAAATAATAATAATTGCTCTTCTGTTGTTATTCCTACAAGGGATTCCGTTATTGCAGCTTAAAGTAAAAGCTGGGATTCTCCGATATGTGAACATTGTGTTTAGTTGGCGAAAACGTGACGTAGCAAAGGTTTTCTCTCTGAAGGTGATATTCTTCGTTTAAACGGTATAGAAATATCTGGTTGCTGAGTTCGTAAAAAAAAAAAAAAAAAAAAAAAAAAATGCTTGTTACACCATCCAATGTAAAAAATGATTCAATGAAATCGATAGGTGGCTCATCAAGGTGAAGAACTTCATTTCAACTGTCTTGTGAATGTGAGATACTCTAGCAGGAACAGGTATTCTCCTTGTGTGTAAAACTATATTTGCCTCAAGTTGAATGTCATTGCAGAGTCTCGCATTATCCCGCTCAAGTGAATTTCTCTTTAGTACACATTGAACACCATTACCGAACAAAGTACTGATTCAAACAGGTTCATGTTCCTTTCTTAGTTTCATATTCTTCTTCTTCTCTCTCTCTTTTCGAAGAAAGTTGAATTGCGAAGTCATTTGTTTTCTAACAACCAACCATGAAGTCTGATCATCGGACTTCAGATATCTGCCTATATGAAAAAAAAAAAAAAAGAAAAAAAATGAGAGAGTTACTCTTCTTGAAAAAGAAAATTCTTAAAATAGATGAACTCAATTTCAATGAAATGTTTTGAGGGCAATTCTCTTCCGTGAATTTTTTTAAAAACTGATTTTTGAGAAGCACATACATCGTTCATCTAGTGAAACTTACTTTACTAATACGGTAAAGTCTTAAGATACTTGAGAATCAAGCTATGGGCTTTGAAGTTAATTTTAAATACCGCATTATTGGAAGTATACAACATTGAACCCGACTAAAACTTCTGTGAAATATGAAAAATTTCGAAGTGTTAAATGAATGCTATGAAAGATGTTGATGCAGCATCTGATGGCATCTTTGGCTAATATCATGACCCGTAAGCTTACGTGCTGGGATAAGCTCGTGGTCCAACGTGTAATATCTTTGAAGTTACTGAAATATAAAGAACTAAATGATTTTGAGTCACTGAGCTACAATTAAACAGCTTTAAGTGAAAATATATAAATATTCGAGGTAATGCTAACCAAGAAGTGAAGTAAACTTGTTCTGAAAAAGTACTTCTGTGCAAGCCCAAGGACTTGCTAAGAATTAGGTCGTTCGGGAAGAATGGGGACACTTTCGAGTTACCATAATTTCTGAAATGACAAAGCAATGATCACAATATTTGAGGGTAATTATTAATAGTTCCCTTCATTTTCAATAACACGGTCCCAAACCATGGGCAGTTCACAAACACCATTAGTGTCATTAAGGATGTGAAACATGTCTGTGATTTGGAGATCCGAATCTTGTTTGTTCTTGTAGCAAATATCAGATATCTCCCTTTTCAAATGGCCAAAACAGTTAAAATCACAGGAGTTCGTAACCGGTTAATACGGTGGGTTAAGGCTACTCCACCCAACCCTTTCTTTTCTATGACCAGCCGAATAGTCCGGTCCCTTGTGCGGCCGTGCTTTGTCGTGTAGGTCACTGTAAATGATGTCGCAATGCCTACTCCGGGATATGCTCCTCTAGAAATGACTTTTACCGCTCCGATATCATAGTCATGTTCTCATCATACGTCTTCCAATTCTGCGCAATTCTGGGTGGGGTAAGTGGCAATTTTGCACGGGGTAAACACGCCGGCGAAGTGCCGGGTTTAACCAAGGCATTCTAGAAAGTACAGGTCATGACATTAGAGAGATGATTTTCCTCCATTTGTGACGTCACTCTCATGTTACAGAACTGATACGTCGGTATCGTATTTGACGTCACACACGTCAGCGTTGGAAACCAATCGGAAGCCTTGCTTTCCGTGTAACGTCACTAAAAGAGGGAACTCATATCTCTAAACGTCATGACCACGGTGAATGATAGTCAGGTGGTACAACTCTGGAGAAAAAAATCACCCGTTAATGTCACATGTCACCAGATGGCGCTACCAACGTGTGGGCCGATGACTCGACACAAACAGTGCCTCCTTATGGGAGGAGGAGGCAGAAATATTCGTTTTGTAAGAATGCTATTTTGCTTAGAATTAAAAACATAAAACCTGAAAAGCTTCGTAAACATGCACTTATACATATATTGGGTTGGTGCAAATGAAATGTCCGGCAAAGGATCAGCACACGTGGACGGCGAGAACGGAAAATTAGGACAACTTACCTAGGTAAAATAATCCCCCTCGGTATCGACACATGGTTGCCATCTGTCCGGCGAGGCCAGATCCCGGAACGAAAAAAGTGTTGTGGCTGGAACCCGAAGAAGTCATCAACTGCACGTTGAACCTCGTTGTCTGTCGTGAACTGTTTTCCGGACAGGAAGTGATTCAGGAGACGAAACAGATGACAGTCTGTCGGAGACAAGTCCGGGTAATAGGCAGGATGTGGCAGTGCTTCATAGCCGAAATCACTTAGTGTCAGCATCGTTCGTTGTGCAACATGAGAGCGGGCGAGCGTTGTCCTTGAGCAGAAGAACACCATGTCTGTTGACCAAAGTCGGTTGTTTCTACAACAATTTCCTGTGCATCTGGTGTAATTCATCACAAAAACGTTCTGCAGTGATAGTTTGGCCTCTAGCCAAAAAAAATTTCGATGAATTATCTCGGCTGTGGACCACCAGATAAAGAGCATCATCTTCTTGGTGTGTATGGGGTGGCTTAGGATGCCGTCCAGCAGGCTGTGCCTTGCTTAACAATTGTGTAGATTGTTTCCGATTATCGTAAAGAACCCACTTCTCGTCACAGGTGACGATTCGATGCAGTAAAGGTTCTTGTTTGTTCCTGGGAAACAGCGACTTGCAGACTTCCAAACGCCTAGTCTTGTTGGCAATTGTCAACTCATGCGGCAGCCACATGTCCAGCTTTTTGACCTTACCCAGCGCAGCCAGACGCCGAACAACTGTCGTGTGGTGGACAATTCACCTCTGCAGCTATCTCACGACACGTTTTCCGGGGTTCGCTTCAACCACACTTAACAGAACATTGTCAGAAACAGCAACAGGCCGGTGACTATGTGCTTCGTTTTGCAGGTCCGTATCTCCGCTTTCGAAACTTCACAAACCATCACCGAATGGTTTGTTCGTTGGTTGTATCTCCCCAAACGCTTTGTTAACGTTTCTAACCGCAATTCCGGCAGAATGGCCCAGTTTAAATTCGTACAAAAAGATGACTCTCAAATCCAGCGTCCGCATGTTTCCTTTGCAAGCCACGTCACGTCCAAACAAACCACCGCTGAACCTTGTTCTTCAGATCAGATGTAGAGGATTTTAGGAAGGGAGTGTCTGACCCCAGGTCTTAAACAACCCTTAGAGATAGGAAGCTTAGAGATTTGGGCTAGAGTGCCCGATAGGAAAGTGACACGGAAGCGAGGTAGAAAGGGGGAGGAAGACGTCTTTATTTATTACCGGGGGGGGGGGCAGTACCCAGGGTCCGACGGCTTAACGTGCCCATCCGACGCACGGCGGGTATTTAGTGGTTCGAACGTTCGTACCTGCCCAGGATCGAACCTGAAGTTACCTCCATGGCAGTCACGAGCACTAACCACTAGGCCACCCGCAGCCAACCTTGTTCTTCACACACGTGCTAGCTATTTATAGTAACTCTGTGACGTAATACTTGCAACACCTGGGGGCAGCTCCATTCCGCTGTGTTAGGGAGTCCTGTCTCCACTCCTTGTTCGCGCCGGACATTTCATTCGGACTAACCCTATATATATACGTCCAAACAAACCACGCCTGAACCTTGTTCTTCTGGAAAAATAAAATACTCGAAGTGGGAATAAGCCCAAAATCTTGAAAAGTCAAGAAATGAAAAAAAATCATTACTGATAAAAAATTTTCAATATACATATGTCGCTTTAAATTTGTACCCAATCATCCCTCTACCCCATGGTTACTGCTATAGATAAATCAGTGGTCGTTTTTCATCTGTCTGGGCTTTAAAGTTGATACATGTTCTTTATATGTCGGATAACCTATCCGACAGTTTGATAAAAACCACTTTCACCCCATATCAAACATTTTTCCAACAGTTGAAAACCTATCCAACAGTTTGATAAAAACCATTTTCACCCCATATCAAAAAATTTTCCGACCGCTGATAAACCTATCCGACTGTTTGATAAAAACCAACTTTCACCCAATTTCAAAAATTTATCTGACAGTTGATTAACCTATCCGACTGTTTGATAAAAACCACTTTCACCCCATATCAAAAATTTAAGAATTGAACTGATCCAGGTTTGATACAGCAACACTATAAATTTTATTCTCCTTTTAAATTAGAAAGAGGTGACACGCTTTAACTCCTGTAGAAAAAGTTCAACGTTTCTAGAATTTCAATACCACACAAGTACACAAAGTATTAATGAATACTTGTGATAAATATAGATTTACAGAGCAATATTTGGATCAGTTTGTCTTCGTACGTACCTTTACGACAAAAGCTGACTAGCATTCAAAGTATAGGCTATCGTGTTGCTCTTTAGGCATCTGTCTGCCAGTTCTTCGATTACGCGGTGGTACCAGTTCTTGTTCTTCAAGGCGAAGAACTCCTTCACCTCAGCTGCCACCTCCTGGTTGTTGAAGTGCCGTTCGCGAAGGAAGTGGGCCATGGACCGGAACAAGTACTAATCCGACAGAGAAAGGTCCAAACTATATGCTGGGTGTGGCATCAGTTCGATGCTCTCAAGTTCTTGCAGTTTTGCCCAGGTCGTCCGAGCGGTATGTGGCCGAGCGTTGTCCTGCTGTAGGAGAAAGCGCTTTCGGTTCACTAGTGCCGGGTACTTCTCCTCCAAAACCGCAGACATCCGCTCCAGCTGTTCAGAGTAGAGGTTGGCGTTGATGGTCCGACCGTCTGGAACAAATTCGTAATGGATTATCCTCTCGAAATTCCACCGGACCCAGAACATCACCTTGTGCTCGAGCGCCCACGTTTTGCAACAGGTTCAGGAAGCAGGCCCGGGCTCAACCACTGACGTTGTGTGTCAGGATTATGGAAATACACCCACTTTTCATCGCACGTACCAATTCTTTTGATAAAACGTACATCGCGTGGTTTTTCTAGGAGTTTCATGCACACTTCCACTCGGCGGTTTGCTTCAGCTGGCGTCAGTTCCTGAGGGACAATGCGGCAGCTCCTGTAGACCTTGCCGAGGGCCTGAAGGCGAGGGACAATGCGGAAGCTCTTGTAGACCTTGCCGAGGGCCTGAAGGCGAGGGACAATGCGGAAGCTCTTGTAGACCTTGCCGAGGGCCCGAAGGTGAGGGACAATGCGGCAGCTGCTGCTGACCTTGCCGAGGTCCTGAAGGTGACGAACCACGGTGGTCTGTGATATGCCCAGCTCGTCTGATAATCTCCGAGTACTGGTTATCGGATTTGCCTATACGGCCTGGCGCACGGCCTCCGTATCCACGGTTCGCGGCCTACCTGACCTTGGCTGATCGTCGAGGTCTCTGTCACCTGAGTGAAATTTCTTGAACCATCTAGTTGCGGAGCTGTGGTCCACGGAACCTTCCCCTTTCGCATGACAAATGTTTCGCGTTGCCTGTGCAGCGTTATGGCCGAGTTCAAACTCGTAAAGCAAAAGTTCCCTAATTAGCCGGTTGTGGGTGTTCATCTTTTAGGAGTCCCAACCACAGACAGAACGACGGCATATAATGCTGTTCACTGCAAGGACTACTACTTTATATCCCTTTCGACTGACGGCAGTGCGCGACTTGAACTAGTTTAAACACGTGACATACCTGCCGCAGCGTATGCGTTTATGCAAATATTGTGAAACTTTCGACTCACCCTCTGTAGCTCAAATGAAATCATAAGCAGCACTATGTATTCCTATGATGATTAGGGTAAATAATACGTATTCTATGATGATTAGGGCAAATAATCCGGTTAAATAATCGGCCCATATGCTTTTATGCAAATATTGCAAAACTTTCGACTCACACTCTGTAGCGCTAATGAAATCATAAGCAGCACTATGATTAGGGTAAATAATACGTATTCTATGTATTCTATGATGATTAGGGTAAATAATACGGTTAAAAAATTGGCCCACAGGCGTTTATACAAATATGCGTTTATGAAAAAATTGTAAAACTTTCGACTCACCCTCTGTAGCGCTAATGAAGTCATAAACAGCACTATGTATTCCTCTGATGATTAGGGTAAATAATCTGCCCATATTCCTATGATGATTAGGGTAAATAATACATATTCTATGTATTCTATAATGATTAGGGTAAACAATACGGTTAAATAATCGGTCGACATGCGTTTATGCAAATATTGTCAATCTTTCGACTCAGCCTCTGTAGCGCTAATGAAATCATAAGCAGCACTATGTATTCCTATGATGATTAGGGTAAGTAGTCGACCCACAACTCCTGCACACCCCCTGGCGAGATGTGGCATTAACGATCGTTTTTCTAACTGTTAACTGTATGGGCAGTCGTATCACCTGACTGTCATACACCGTGGTCATGGCCTTCTATTTTCTAGACGTCCTTGATTCAACCCATGACTGTGACTGACGTTGTTGCCTGGGTGCCTAAAATTCCACCCAAATTTCATCTAAGCAGAGGAACCTTGAGAGAACCTTACTATTGCGACGATACCAAGTTTACTCCGTGCAATATCGTGCTGGAATTCTTTCTGTGTCGTGGTTAGTTTGTGCGATACCCACGTCGCTTGTTTGCTCATCAGACCTAAATCTTCTGTTAGCGCGGCATAAACTGTTATGTGAGAGATACCCAGTTGTCTGGAAAGGTCAATGACAGTCTCTCTACAAAACTATTATGGTAAGTCCTCGTTGCTTCTTGTGTGGAAGTTGAAACAGGACGATCGTATCTTGGAGCATCTTTGGGTGATGTCCTGCCTTCCTTACATCCTTTCATCCAGTTGTGCACAGCCATTTTCTTAAGGGCATTATGGCCTACTACTGTCTGCAGAAGACTTTGCGACAGCCTTATACAACACAAAACTTAAACGTTGTCCTTCCACTGCCACAGATCGTCTTCATCATTATTACAACATTCGCTAGCCAATCCGTAGGCACGAAATAAGTCTGAAGTAACCGCGAGATATCGCTTGTGTTAGCCAATAAAAATGTTCGAGTACTTCCCGAACGGCCTAATATATTTACTTATTTATTGGAACCACGTGCTTATTTTTAAACAATACATTCACATGGAAGGAAAAAAAAAATTTAAGAATATTGCTCAAATAACATACAAGTAGAACTGCTTATAACGAGTCCGTATTTAGCGAAGTCTCTGATTTAAAGGAACTTTTGCGGTATATAATTCAAGCCCCCGATTTAGCGAGAACTTCTGCCGATTCGGAGATCCTCATTATAAGCAAGTTCTCCTGTATAGATACGTCATGCTTAATTTATTTCAATTCGAAATGATATAAAACACTTAGGCAGACATGTTTTGTATTGTGCCGCTAAATCTCCTGTCTAACGTGTGCGCTCTTTCAGATCTCTCACTTGTGCGTCAGTTTTCAGGCATGATCGTCATCATTGTCACCATCAACTTGTAGATTAAATAGTTGTGCAAAGATGCGAGATCTCCCGAAAAGTTGCCCGCTACTGGCTTGAGGAAGAGTTATTCATTTCGTTGTATGACCTCGTAGAGGTCTGCACGGTTCATAATTTGGAGATCCCAGCCCGGCCCGACCTGGGGCTAAAATTTAGGGGCCCGGACCAACCCGGGACTCAAATTTAAGGGCCCGGCCTGGCTCGGAATTTCCACTTTTCGAGACTTTCATCATGCGTTCTCCACACTTAGTGCAAATAACGCAAGACTTCCTGTACAGCAGGTGTCTTCAACACGTGGGACCCTTTCGTTGTCCACAAAGGAAATTCTAAAATGGGTAAAAAAAAAAAAAAAAAAAAGACAGGTAAAAACCCACACACGTTTTCGGAAAGGGAAAATGAATATCCAGGTACCTTTGTCACATTGAATTCTCAAATCGGCCATGAGCTATGCTGCGATAATTTTATAACTGAAATTTTGAAAGACTACCAAAAACGTAGGCATGTCAGGTACCTACTGCGCGTCTTTCTAACATAGATAATTGCATAGTTTCTTTTTCCGAAAGTTAAGTTTTAGAGGATTCAAAATCTCTCTGAAATGGTCGCTGTTCATAGTAAACACATGCATTTTTATTCTTCTTTTTCATGTGACCCGCGAATTCTATTCCATTTTGTCATGTTGACCGCGATTCAGAAAGGTTTTAATGCCCCCTTCGCTACAGAAACGAAGTTGCTGTACTGAGTTGAACCACCTGAGTAGTAAACGGAATGTAACATAGAGAGACGTGCCATTTTTTGTAGGAATTCCTTTCATACATGAGGATTAGACCTGACTACATAATTCGGTAACAAATTTATGGACGTTTCCACTTCTACACGTAAGTATAAAATAGGTAGCTCTCGATCCCCAAATATAATAAACAAATACTTAGAACTTCCTCATTTCCACTGTAGCAACGAATAGCTGCAGAAGGTCTCTTTGGTTTTCGTTTCATGTAGCTGAAAACTATGTTCATGTAAACATTTCTTGGAAAAGAAAACGCCACGTATTGTAGTTGCCAAAGCTAACGAAGTGAAAGCGGAATTTGAGCAGCTCCATTTTGGGCTCTCGTTTTACAGCCAGGCTTGTCGGTTCCGGTTGTAATTAAGCAATGCATCCAGTGGCGGATGGAGTCTTTCGTTTCACTTAGGGAAATGATTATTTAACAATTCAGTCTTCAGTCGAATTTTTTTCTTTAATCCATTAGTAAAATATTAAACCTTTCAGGTCCGGTCCGACACCGGAATTTTTAACTTAACTGATGAAAAAAAGCCCGAGTCAGAGCATGCCTGCGCAGACAGACTTCTGTGACCTCGTGCTTAGCCACTGTAATTAGATGCCTTTTGCAAATGTGAGAAACCAGGCAACACGTTTTGTCTCTAACCAGTTACGGTGGTTAATAATAGTTACTCATACAACGAAATGAGTAATTCTCCCTCAGGCCTACAGGGAACAACATTTCGGAAATATCTTAGAGCCGCATCTTTGCGTAGCTATTTAACCTATGCCATCAACCATTCTTAATCAACTGCTCAGTGAAGATCTCTTCCATAAATCGAGAAATTCTCTACCATGTCACTTTGCCATGCTATAACGTATGTCTTTTTCGTGAGCAAGATTGACGTTACACTAAGTCTAAAACCATTAAATAAGAATACGATGCAATAGTTTACGGCCAGACGAAACATAAACAGAAGTCAACTTACGATAACCTTTTATTGGTCCAGCAATACTTCAGTAGATCCAACATATAGCACAGCAGGTAAACTTCACATTATTCTTAGCGATCGAACGTCTACACACACACACACACACACACACATGAGCAACTGTTGTATCGTCCTTTTTATCCATCGCGTTCTTATCACATCCATACGTCAGTTTCTCTCTGACCTCAAATGTGTTGTCAACCTCTTTCTCATGAGAAAGAAGATGTCACGTTAAGTTTGGAAGTATAAAGGAGAACAAATTCAAATTTACATAGGAAAAGGAACTAAAATGAAAGTTTTTTTAGAATATACGTCACAATACCTTTGAATGTCATCCAACGGTTTCCCCACATGGTTTACTTTGGGGTTTTCACTATTCCTTGGTATCCAGTGAGGTAATTTGCCAACCCGGTTCCTCTTAATCATTTATCCGATATGGGGTCCGGGTTCGATATGGGGTGATGCATAATGGTGTGCCTGCCTTAGGGCACTGGCTTCCTGGAACCAGTGACCCCAAATTAGGAACAGGCTACTGCTTACAGCCCACTGAGTCGTGGTAGTCATTAAAAAACTACGAACAAACAAGCCAGTCTAGTATTTGATTTGTCCAACGGTGTAGTCAGTTCTTTTTGCAGTATGTCTCCAGCTCATTGCCACTGTGATCATGATATCATTCACTCTTGTTATTTTCCTGATCCATTGGTTATACCGAGCATTCACTACTCATCTGAGATGGTCCATGCTTATTTGAGTTGTCTGCTGCCTCTGTATGACTTTTTCGCTAAGGTCCATATCACTGCTCCGTAAATAAAAAGCGGAAGTGTGCATTAATTAAATGCTTTTCTTTTAAACAATCATCGTAAATTTCCCATGAAAATTGTACTTTTTTTCCCAGATGTACTGCAGCCACGTTTATAAGCGTGTTAATTTCCCTTCGACGTGGCTCTAGCTCGATTGGACATTTTAAACACTTCACGATAGGCGAAAGCGATATGTTTTCATTTGAACGAACGAGCTCACTGCCATAGCTTTTCAAGTCGAGAATAAATTTCTTACTCCGTCCTTTCTAAAAGCACTTCTTAACCGTTAACCGCTCAGGGGTCGTCTTTTGTTGTTTTTCTTGTTTCTCTGCGCAGAATATCTGAGAGAGGTTGGTGTCACATTGTAGCCCCAAGAAGTGAACGCCCAGGTCCGTTGCTTGCGCCAATGGCCTTGTTTAAACACACGAGCAGGCGTTTCACGTGTTATAGAAAACCTAGAGAAACTTTTACTTTGAGCCAAACAATTGTCATTTGAGTTTAAGGCAAGTAGACAACAAAAATGAGCGAATTCAAACGCCAGTAAATAAGTAAAAGCACATACATCGAGTGGCAGAGGCGTAACTAGGGTAGCGCAAGCGGGGCCGGCTGCCCCGGGCGCAGCTCAAGAGAGGGCGCAAAAACCAGTGCGTCCAGTAAATCTGCTAAAAATTGGAATTGAAAAGTTTGCACCAGTTCCTGCTACAGTTAATTTGCGACATGCTTTGTCATCTATATCTATTAACAGTGTTTGCTCATATCATTCGCCAGTTTGGGTAGTCTTGGCAGCGCAAAATTCGCATTTCTTCTTCATAACTCTTAGGCGATGTTAGAGAAAAAGTTGAGAGAGAGAAAGAGAACTATTAAATTAGTAAAATATTAGTACGTTCAACTAAAGAAGAACCATGGCTTTCGTAAACAACAATGGAGCCTGCCGTTTTTCTTGAGTTGTGTACGTTGCAAGATGGTTCACATTGTTGAAGATGCTCTGGAGGCTATTCGATAATTATTTTGTCTTCAAGCCTCGACTGCCAGTTCCATTCGGTTTGTTTGATGTGGTACCAGAAGTCTGAACTCCAAAGCAGTTAGCAAAAGTTGTACAAACATGACGTCAATTTTGATTTGACAGAGAGAGGCAGACACACAGAGAGTTATAGCTATTAAATTAGTAAAATATTTACATAAGAGGGAAATGCAGATGGAGGCGCAATCTTTTCTGGTTGCCCCTGGCGCAGAAACGCCTAGTTACCCCTCTGTTGTGTGGTATCTGAATTTAAGGCAAGCAGATGTCAATGAGCAAATTCAAGTCTTAGTGAAATTTTGGCAAGCAATATAAGTGAGCAAATTCAGATGTCAGTGAATAAATAAATGCAAGTATAACTATATGGCGGCATCTGAATTTATGGCAAAACAGAAGTCAATGACCAAATTCAGTTGTCAGTGAGTAAGTAAAAGCAAGCACTCTAGTTTTGTGCTTGATGGAATTAATATAAAAGTTGTTGGTTGATATAGGTGAATCGAAATAATGTACGGACATCACAGAATAATTTTAGTATGATTTAAATGTCAATAAAAATATTGAATGTAACAAATAAGTCGTTAAAAAAAAGGACATATTTGGAATGTAGCAGATGTTTCCACGTTCCCCTTCTTCGATATTCCGAGGGAAGAGTGATACTTTGCACATAAACTGACTACACCGTGGTTTTTTGTTTTTTTTATCGTATTACACATTATAGCTACCTAAATAACTAAATAAAAAAAACACACGCTACGGACTTTTGGGCACACATGCCTCTACGCGATTCAAAGGAGGTTTACTTTTTTTTAAACGTCTTTTTAACAAAAAAAAAAGTCATCAGAAATGCTTATGTAAAATTCCGCCTACTTTCGAAATAACTTGAGCATACTTTTCCCTATTCAATGCGAAAGATATATATCTATTTTCTATTTGTCCTCTGGAAACTGACGTATCGTGACAAATGCATAAAATATTTATTTCGTTTTGAGGAAAAACTGTTGATGAAGAAAAAGCAGAAAACATATGGAAAATCTTATAATGTTTTCATCTACACCACACACAAACACACAGATAATTTTTATAATTGACCTTCAGAAAAAATATTTTTATTCCGCTCATTGGAATATTATTGGCGTAAGAGCCAGAAAGAGCGCTATATAATGAAGACAAAACGACAAGGTATGCCATTTTTTGATATTAAAAAGAAGTGTTGAGCACGACTTATCGGAAATCATTAAACTACACAAAACATTGGCATACAGCGGTGTCTGGGAAACTCTTTCAGCACCCAGTAAAACCACACCGAACAGTCGGTATGCTGGAAAGTGTGTAGAAAACCCTTTCAGCACCCAGTAAAACCACACTGAACAGTCGGTGTGCTGGAAAGTGTGTAGAAAACCCTTTCAGCACCCAGTTAAACTACACAAAACGCTGGCTTACAGTGGTGTGCTGGAAAGTGTGTAGGAAACTCTTTCAGCACCCAGTTAAACTACACTGAACAGTGGCACACAGTGGTGTGCTGGAAAGTGTATAGGAAACTCTTTCAGCACCCAGTAATACTACACTGATCAGTCGGTGTGCCGGAAAGTATGTAGGAAACCCTTTCCGCACCCAGTTAAACTACACTGAACAGTGGCACACAGTGGTGTGCTGGAAAGTGTATAGGAAACTCTTTTAGCACCCAGTAACACTACACTGATCAGTAGCTGTGCTGGAAAGTATGTAGGAAACCCTTTCAGCACCCAGTTAAACTACACTGAACAGTGGCACACAGTGGTGTGCTGGAAAGTGTATAGGAAACTCTTTCAGCACCCAGTAATACTACACTGATCAGTCGGTGTGCTGGAAAGTATGTAGGAAACCCTTTCAGCACCCAGTTAAACTACACTGAACAGTGGCACACAGTGGTGTGCTGGAAAGTGTATAGGAAACTCTTTCAGCACCCAGTAAAACTACACTGATCAATCGGTGTGCTGGAAAGTGTGTAGAAAGCCCTTTCAGCACCCAGTTAAACTACACAAAACGCTGGCATACAGTGGTGTGCTGGAAAGTGTGTAGGAAACTCTTTCAGCACCCAGATACGTGATGCAGTTTTCATACGTCTTACTCAGGGCGCAGACGAATGTGTTTAAGTCGTTCCTCCCATGAAGCCCTTCTTGAGATGCTTTGGCTCGTGCGACTATAAACTTGCATTACGCAAACAAATACAGTGGATGTATAACATTTACTTACTCCAGATGTTAATGATATATATAACCTTCACAGATAAAAATATATAAAACCTTTTATGTAAATATATATATATAACCTAAGCCAAACCTCCCTACTCCGGAGCGGCTGTTCTCCCAACTGAACTACGGTGGCAAGCTTATCGCTACAACTTTACTGATCTGATTCATACGTCACCGCAATAGAACATCTACTTCATTCACACAGTACGTTACAGGTGATAACATTTTAACCAGGAATTCATATTTAACTGTTGAAAAGCATATATACCAGTGAAACTCACAAAACCGATTTCGTATGCTTAGATGTTAGATGTTTTTCATAAATGTAACTGGAGACACCAGTTGAGGATGCACGATGGCTTCTTGCTTCCGAAATCAGTATACGGTCTGTTTTCGATGAAGTACGTGATCGTTACGAGGTTCACGAACGGTATCGGAGTTCCTCCAGTGTCAAAACAATCAGACGATAGCATTCAGGTTCGAGGGCTTTTCGATATCTACGTACCGTATTCCTTTGGAAAACATAACCATTAAGACATCGCATGCCAAACAAAGGCACGCCACTTTTCATCAAGTGACATAGCATTCTGCGAGACAGCTTCTCGCACAAATGAGTTGAGTTTGAGTCCTAAACAACGAACGATATTCTTGCCTCCTCAGACATCAGCAACTGGATATTTGTACGGTTTCCTTTTGGATGAGCTCAGGTCCCCTAGCCAGTAGCCAGATATTTGGACGGAGTTTCCTCTCGTCACGAGGCTGCTAAAGCGACAGAGGGGAACTCGTTTTGACGACATTTCTTGTGAAAAGCATCCTGACTCCCATTCGGATAGCTTTGGCGCCCTGAAATTTCGGGCGCTGTGTCCGGGTGGCTCAACGCGGTAGCTTCTGACCATTCCTCTGAGTTTGGCCAGAGGTAGATTCCCGGATGAAGCATAGGTATGCTGCTCCCCTCTTTTCCAGGGCCAAGAGGCCTCAAATAAGGAAGGAAGCCCTCTTATAGCCTTAAGAGCTTCTCACTGCGGTCAGCAATCAGATTTAGGGGCAGGAAAGGGAAAGAGCCAGTGCCGTAAGACAAACACAACATCCATGCCTCACCGGGATTCGAGCCCGGACCTCTTTCGGACGAATGATCGGAAGCCATCGCCTAGACCACTGCGCCATCCCCCTGCCCTGCGGTTTCGAACCCCGATGAAGCATGGATGTTGTGCTTACCTTACGGCACTGGCTCTCACCCTTTCCTGGAACCAGTGGTCCTAAATTAGGGACGGACGATTGCTTGCAGCCCATTGAGTTGCTCACGGTGGTCGTTGAATCACCCAAACAGTGTAACCTTTTACCAGTGGTGCGATTCAAACCCACTTCTTCCTACTTCGCAGCTGCTGTTGTCTCAACTGAACTACACCGGAAGATTTATCGCTGCTTGATTGTAGATTTGACTCATGTGTCATATCAATAGTACATGATTTACGTCATGTCACACTCTACCTGACATCTCCCCCTTGAGAAAGGGGGTCACGAAATCGCAGGTTTCGGGTCATCCGACAACCGTGCACGAAGGACTCTCTCACTGTAGAAGAACTGATTTCAGTAATTACGTGTGCTGTGTGAAAGACTCGGTACACAAACTTTTCAAATCTAACAACGGCCAAGAGATTCACTTTTTGTTCGGGCGCCAGCACAGCATGTAACCTTTTTGCTGGTGACGACTCCCGAACACACGTCTTCCTACTCCGGGGCGGCTGTTCTCCCAACTGAATTACACCGGCAGGCTTATCGCTACTTCATTGTCGAATTTACTCATGCGTCACCTCAGTAGTACGCTATCTACGTCACGTCACGTGGTACGCTACAAACTGTAAAAAATTCAACAATTCCCCATTTTTTGAAGTTCACCCCATTTTTAATCCTAGGTTTAAAGCTTAATATAAAATTTTCAATTTTCATTCTTCGAAAACTTTACTTTCATTTCTTTCAGCAGCCCCAATTTGAAATTTCTGGATCAACTTCTGGTCCCAGAAAAACGCGTAGATTTTTGTGGTCCCATAATATCAGTCCAAGTGATATTCTTTCGATAGATGCCTCCTGTGTACGATATACTATAAGGAAAATCCTTATACCAAATCATATACGATACCTCCGCTGTGTATATGATTTACTATAAGGGAATTCCATAAGGGGCCCGCTTGCAGAGCAGAAATCTTATACGCAGATATACGATTTCTCCTCTATTTTATGTCATTGGTGTAATATTTTTTATTTAAAAAAAAATTACGCAATATTTCCTTAGTCTTCTGGCATGAATTCGAATAGAAGAGACGCCATCTTTAGGCGCACTGAAGCATAATTCCAAAATGGGCAAAATCGTGAAGCGTAGACAGGAGGACGTCTCATTTAAAACGCAGTAACAGCGAAAAACTATTGTCTTTTGGAAAAATAAAATATCATTTAAAGATTCATTTTCTTATTCTGAAATGTTCGTAACTACGAAATCATATCGAATAAATAGCTTGGCTGGTATTTTTTTTTTTTTTTTTTTTACGACCTTGCATAAATAAATTGACCGTAAATTTTTGTCAGAGAGCAGAAAGAGGATATTGAAATTAAGGAAAACTTCACTTTCCTTGAGTTCTGTATGTTGTATTTTCTCATGTCATCAATTAATTTGCAAGTTTTATTTTTCGAGTCTTTTTTTTTTTTTTTTTTCACTTAAAAAAAAAAAAAAAAAGTAAATACTTGTACAGAAAGCATTACTTAATTCTCACAACAAGGCTAGCACCAGATTGTTCTTTCTTCCCGTGTCCGCATCACATGACTGTGTATGATGGAAAAGCTAATAAAAATCATGTACTTAATTTTTTTTGCGTATGTCGTGAACATTCTTGTTGCACTGAGTCCTTTCTTTTACAAACCAGAACGTAATATGAGAGGGGTGATCAAAGAGTTTCGAGACTGCTGCGTAACTCTTAATTAAGTAGAGCGGCGGGGCACACTGCTATTTGGTAGGCTGTGACTTTACGACCTACTGCACATGCGCCTGCCGAGAGAACGCTGTCGGCGCAGCGCCTTTTGTGCTGTAGCCAGTTATTTGGAATCTAGTTTGATCGGAATTTCGCATTAACGACGTCTTATAAAGTTCAGCAACGCATTTGCGTCAAATTCTGTCAAAAACTTGGGGATTCTCGCAAAGAAACTTATGACAAGTATAACGAAGTAAATTTCTCCGTCACTTTTGGTCTACGCCGGGATTCGAACCCGAGGCCGCTTATTCCGGAACAAGTCGCTCTACCAACTGAGCTACGCAGACGATTATTCTGATTCCTACCTGCCCTTATGTCGTGTGCGTCCTTCTGGCAGGTACGTCACATCTCCTGGTACGTTACACAAGTTACTGAGAGAATGCATGAGAGTCATCCACGAGTGTACACTGTACAAACGTTTTAAAAACGGACGTGAAATTGTCCAAAGTGACAATTGTTGTGCAGGTACCGATTTACACAGAATCGGGCCCTCGGCACAGCAGAAGATGAGGCCCCTCTCACCCCGTTCACATTCTTGAGAGAGAGAGTACATTTGTCGCCACTAAATATTTTCAATTAATTTAAAAGTTTATTTAATAATTGGGACACTGTGCGGGGGAAAATAGGAAATAATATCTACTTTTATTAAATATTAGCAAGGAAATTCGCACTTAAAAACATCGACCGGTAAGTAAAACAATATTTAATAATTCGGTATTGCTATTTTCGTATTTAATTATGTAATAATTCAAATATCCACAGATGTTAAGTTATTCATCCCTTTTTAATTTTATTTTTAACCGATGAACATTTAGACTTATTACAGACTGGGGTTTTGGGGGGGGGGATCAATGTGAACTTCCATGCAGCCGATTGATCACCTGTGATATGTTTAATATTATAGTAGAACAATTTTATTAACAGAGGAATGATATTTAGATTTGAGCAAACCTGCATAACTGGATAATTCTCACACTCACAAAAGCACATTATTCAGCTCATCAATTGACTTAATTTAGAACCAAGCAATTTTAAAATCTGATACTTTACTAAATGAAATACTCAAAGCTTTTACAGTGACTTAGCAATAAAAAACCTCTCTCAAGAGGTGTATAGTACAAAAAAAAAAAAAAAATCCAAGCATGTTTTTTCTACTCAATTAATAAAAAAAAAACATAATTTTTTTTTGCATTGCTATTCTGGGGGCACCTAAAAACCGGGGACCTAGGCTTAAATCAGGCCTTGTCGTTGTAGAAGACTCTCAACAAGCAGAAAGGAAAGAAAGGTCCAAGAAGTTCGTTCATCTGTGAGGGAAAATCGCAGAATTACTATTAAAGAACTTGCTGACGACTTAGGCCTTAGTTTTGGGTCAGTACAGGCAATAGTCACTGAAGATTTGAGGATGAGACGTGTGTCGGTAAAATTTGTTCCAAAAGTCTTCTCGGATGAGCAAAACGAAAAGACTGGCTGCAGCCATTGACTTGTTAGAATTGAACAGAAATGGCAACTTTATGGAAAAGATTGTTACTGGTGATGAAACATGGGTTTATGGATATGACTTAGGCCTTAGTTTTGGGTCAGTACAGGCAATGGTCACTGAAGAATTTTTTTGATTGGAGGATTAACGACCATCGTGAGAAACTCAATGGGTTATAAGCAGTCGCCCGTCCCTTATTTAGGGCCACTGGTTCCAGGGAAGGGAGAGAGCCAGTGCCGTAAGATAAACACAACATACATGCCTCACCGGGATTCGAACCCGGACCTCTTTCGGAGAAATGATCAGAGACCATCATCACTTAGACCACTGCGCCACGGGGGTGGGGGTGGGTGGGGGGCGGCCCACTGAATATTTGGAAATGAGACTTGTGTCTGCAAATTTGTTCGAGCCGCCCCGGTGGCGCAGTGGTCTAAGGCGTTGGCCTCTGATCATTCGTCCGTAAGGGGTCCGGGTTCGAATCCCGGCGAGGCATGGATGTTGTGTTTGTCTTACGGCACTGGCTCTCTCCCTTCCCTGGAACCAGTGACCCTAAATTAGGGACGGGCGACTGCTTATAGCCCATTGAGTTGCTCACGGTGGTCGTTAAACCTCCAATAAAAAAAAAATTTGTTCGTAAAGTCCTCTCCGATGAGCAAAAGGAAATGACTGTCTGCAGCCATTGACTTGTTGGAATCGGCCAGAAATGCCAACTTTATGGAAAAGATCGTCACTGGAGACGAAACATGGGTCTATGGATATGACTTAGGCCTTAGTTTTGGGTCAGTACTGACAATGGTCACTGAAGATTTGGGGATGAGACGGGTCTGAAAAATTTGCTCCATAAGTCTTCTAGGAAATGACTGTCTGCAGCCGTTAGCTTGTTGGAATTGGACAGAAATGACAACTTTATGGAAAAGATCGTCACTGGCGACGAAACATGGGTCTATAGATATGACTTAGGCCTTCGTTTTGGGTCAGTACTGACAATGGTCACTGAAGATTTGGGGATGAGACGGGTCTGCAAAATTTGCTCCATAAGTCTTCTAGGAAATGACTGTCTGCAGCCGTTAACTTGTTGGAATTGGACCGAAATGACAACTTTATGAAAACATTGTTACGACGACGAAACATGGGTTTATGAATATTAGTTTTGGGTCAGTACAGGCAATTATCACTGAAGATTTAGGGATGAAACGTGTGCCTGCAAAATTTGTTTCTAAAGTCTTCTGGGATGAGCAAAAGGAAACTACTGTCTGCAGCCATTGACTTGTTGGAATTGGCCAGAAATGAGAACTTTACGGAAAAGATTGTTAATGACGACAAAGCATGGGTTAATGGATATGACTTAGGCCTTAGTTTTGGGTCAGTACAGGCAATGGTAATTGAAGATTTGGGGATGAGACGTGTGTCTGTAAAATTTGCTCCAAAAGTCTTCTCGGATGACCAAAAGAAAATGACTGTCTCTAGCCGTTAACTTGTTGGAATTGGACAGAAATGGGAACTTTACGGAAAAGATTGTTAATGACGACAAAGTATGGGTTTATAGATATGACCCAGAAACAAAGGCACAATCCACACAGCGCAAGACCCCCAGCTCAATAAGACCGCAGAGAGCTCGCCAGACATTGATAATGCGGCACGCTGATCAGGCTAGACTTAAAACAACTGATAACAACACAAAAGGCGCTGCACCGACAGCGTTTTCGCGGCAGACTCATGTGCAGTAGATTCCAAAGTCACAGCCTGCCAAAGCCGTCTGTTGGCGCAGTGGTCTAAGCGACGGCTTCTGATCATTCGTCCGAAAGGGGTCCCGGTTCGAATCCCACTGTGGCATGGATGTTGTGTTTGTCTTACGGCACTGGCTCTCTCCCTACCCTGGTATCAGTGACCCTAAATCAGAGACGGGCGACTGCTTATAGCCCATTCAGTTGCTCACGATGGTAGTTAAACCTCCAATCAAAAAAAAAAAAAAAAAAAAAAAACAGAAAAAAAAAACAGCATGCCAGGCGGCATTCTACTCCGCCGTTCCATTTAACAGTTATAAACTCAGTCTCGATACTTTTTGATCACCCCTCGTAGTGGCATTAAACATCATGCGATGAGCAAATATTGCACTTCATATGGTACTTTTCATATTTCTGTAGGTCGAAGCATACGCGGTGGCTTTGAAAATTTTTGTGGGTTCGGGAAATTTTCTATTTATGTTTAACAAGCTAAGGTGAAGTATTTAAAAAATTTGTCGAAATGTGTTATGAATGAAATCATTAAAAACGTAATATCTATGTATTTTTCCAGGATTTACGTTTAAATTCAATTTTATTTAGTCTGGTTGTCTGGCTCTATAACACTCAAAGACTGCCCGATATGCTTAAAATTAAAATTACAGTTAATTCCTGAAAAGAACAGTACTTTATTTCCAAGATATGTATTTCAGTTTCGTAAGAGCAACAATATTCTTTAAATTTTGCGTGTAAATTCTGTTCAGTTTTCGCCATAAGAATATTAACGTTGTACAGGTTTAAGTGCTAATTTCATTTTTTTTTAAATAAGAAAAACGTTTTTCTTCGTTGATCATTTCGTTGCATAAATTCGTCTGCAACTTCGTTGTCTACCATACTTGAGGCAAGTTCCCGAGGTATGTGCAATGATCCAATCCTAAAGATCGGTCGATTATGTGTACGATTTAACACGACGAAGGTTTGAAAGAGATCTCTCTATTGTGTAGGTGAATGTTGGTACAGTTAAAATTATACGAATACAGTGGCGTAGCCAGAAATTACTTAAGAGGGGTCCATGGATTTGGTTCATTGATTAAAACCTAATATACACTGACGGAAAAAAAATCCCAACACCAAGAAGGGATTGTGTTAGATAAACGACAGTTGGTAGGCGGTGAGAGTACATCTGTAAGATGACGTCTATGCAAATTTCGCGCTCGGCGCATACGTGTGGCGCTAGTAGCGCCCCTCGGAACATGCAAAGCAGGTTTGCTGTAAATACGCGCTGTAACGTTCGTGAGCGTTAGTTATCGTTGAGATTCGACGTAGTGTGCTGATGTTAGTCAAGAATGCCTTTAAGAAGACAAAGAAGCCATTATCAACAGCTCACGGATTTTGAACGAGGTCGTGTAATAGGGCTACGAGAAGGTGGATTTTCGTTCCGCAATATTGCAGAACGACTTGGCAGGAATGTAGCCACTGTGCATGATTGTTGGCAGCGGTGGTCAAGGGAAGGTACTGCCTCAAGTAGACCGGGTTCCGGCCGGCCACGTGGCACTACTGAGAGGGAAGACTGCCGTGTACGGCGTATGGCCGTGGCGCATCGTACCGCGTCAGCGGCAGCAATTCGAGCTGCAGTTGCCACCACAGTGACACAACGAACTGTTACAAATCGGTTACTTGAAGGACAGCTCCGAGCCAGACGCTCTGTAGCGTGCATTCCACTTACTCCAAACCACTGCCGTTTGCGACGTCAGTGGTGTCAAGCTAGAGCTCATTGGAGGACGGAGTGGAGATCTGTTGTGTTTTCTGATGAAAGCCGGTTCCGCCTGGGTGCCAGTGATGGCCGTGTGTTGGTTAGAAGGAGGCCAGGTGAGCGCCTGCAACCAACCTGTCTGCGGCCGAGACACACTGGACCTACACCTGGAGTTATGGTCTGGGAAGCAATTTCCTATGACAGCAGGAGCACTCTCGTGGTTATCCCACGCACCCTGACGGCACAGTTGTACGTCGGTCTGGTGATTCAACCTGTTGTGCTGCCATTCATGAACAGCATTCCACGGGGGCGTTTTCCAACAGGATAACGCTCACCCGCATACCGCTGTTGTAACCCAACATGCTCTACAGAGTGTCGACATGTTGCCGTGGTCTGCTAGATCACTAGATCTTTCACCAATCAAGCACGTATGGGACATCATTGGACGACAACTCCAGCGTCACCCACAACCAGCATTAACCGTCCCTGTATTGACCGACCAAGTGCAACAGGCATGGAACTCCATCCCACAAACTGACATCCAGCACCTGTACGACACAATGCATGAACGTTTGCGCGCTTGCATTCAACATTCTGGCGGTTACACCGGTTATTAATGTACCAGCATTTCACATTTAAAATGGCTCTTCTCGCGCTTACATTAAGCTGTGATCTTGAAACCTTAATCGATTAAACATGTTACCTATACAAATGTATTGCCGCTATTACATTCCTCTACAACTATTTATTCGTGGTGTTGGGATTTTTTTCCGTCAGTGTATCATCATCATCATCATTGTCAACCATTATCAATCCACTGCTGGACGAAGGTCTCCCCAAGTTTCCTCCACAACGGTCTGTCTTGTGCCAGTCTCCTCCATGTCACTCCCGCATACTTTCGAATTTCATCCACCCATCTTCCATGTGGTCTTCTTCTGGGTCTTTTCCTGTCCCTTGGAATCCAATCTAAAATTTCGGCTGTCCATCGATGGTCTGTTCCTCTGGCAGTATGTCCAGCCCATTGCCATTTCAGGGATTTAACTCTGATCATGATGTCTTCCACTCTTGTCATTTTTCGGATCCACGTGTTCCTCTTCTTATCTCTCCTGGTTACACCAAGCATGCACCTCTCCATGCTGCTTTGAGTTGTCTGCAGCCTTTGTATGTCTTTTAGCTAAGGTCCACGTCTCTGCACCATACGTAAGCACTGGAAGGATGCATTGATCAAACACTTTTCTTTTAAGACATAATGGCATATTGCTCTTGAAAATTATGCTGTTTATATATATATATATATATATATATATATATATATATATACTTATCTGGTTATTGAAGTCATATATATATATACCAAAAATCAGAGTTAAAGACAAATTTTACAACCTAAAATTTAAAACCAAATTTTTAAAACAAACAATCTGAAGATCATGACGCGCAACGCAGCTGTGATGAATATTCAGAAATTACAAACTACAAAGCAGAGACTGAAACAAAAAATTATTATCTAACTAGGACAAAAACTACAAATTAAACCTCAAAACCCAACAGGCATGAGTAAAAAATAAAATAAGATAAAATAGTGGCAAAACCAGAATGCAGAAAGTGTCGAGAATGCCGAGCCTTGGCTTTATCAAGGACCAGCAAAACTCTGCATTTTCTCACTTCCACAAAGACCTAGTTGGAAATGGGTTTCTGCAAAGCCATAGATGCAAGTACAAGTCCACAATAATTTTTAACCGCCCTCAATGGTGCGGGGAAAAATAATTTAGCTAAAGTTTTTGCATGCATCTATCACTTTCCTGGCCCAATCCTCACTCATTATCTATTACAAAAAACAGAAAAACGTTTTAAAAAAAACTCACAAATTTTGAGAAGGCTTGAGCAAACCAACAGAAATATTCGGTTAAAGCACGTGGTTTAAAATCCATACCGTCCATACGTGAAACAAAGTACTAACAGCTCTTAAATAATGTCTTTCCTTGGGGAAAAAAGCATTTCCGAAAATACAATAAAAATAAAAATAAAAGAATAAAACTTACAACAGAGAAATGTAAGTAAATACGAACTTTTGTACATGCAACTTCTACGAAAACGTAAGTCATAAGAACAAAAGAAATGAAAGAATGCTTTGGAAAAAATACATACAGTTAAAAAATAGTTGCAATATTTACAAAATATTCCAGGAGTGCTTTAAGTGTATAGAAACGAAGAATTTTGCACCAACCAACTACGAAAGACAACGTTGACCACAAGGTTGAGTAAACAGCAAACTGCTCTAACAAAGAGCACAATACGCGTGCAATTTCCAAGATTTAGTGAAAGAATAAACTCAAAAAGTTAGAAAAACATTTTGCACTAATGCCAAATAAGAAAAATAAATTTACGGCTATTTGTCGAACACAATTAAAACAAGACAGAAAAATTGCACAAGAACAAAGGCAAGAGCTTACTCACAATACAGTGTCTTCCACCTAACTGACATAAAATGGCCGGCCAGCGTCAGCGCAGCACCTAAGAAGGAGGAGCTAAGGTCCCATGTCTGCTCCGCATAAAATGACGTTGCACGCGAAAATCCTTTAAGAAAATTACGAAACTTAGAATGTAGACCTGCTTGTCCAGAAAGAGTAGAATAACTCTCCAGAATACACGAAAACTATTATCAAATATACTTGTTGTATATTTAATAATATTTTACATGCATTTAAAAACCTTAGTATACTTCTACAGACACAACCAGTAACCCATTTATTTTAACGTAAGTTTTACCATTTTTAGGTTAGCTATTCTAGAGAGAGAATATCTAGTTTACTTTTTATATATATTTTTTATTTAATTTTTTAATCGAATTATATACTTTTTCGTGATTTTATTTGTATTATTTTTATTTTTTAATAGGGCTGCCCTGTCCATAGCACTAAAGGCTCCTGTTGTTAGTTAATATGCATCCTCCAGACCAACTTCCAAGAAGGCTTTCGTTGGTCAGAATCATTTTATTAACTGTGAAGAAATTAAAACAGATCTGCTGACCTAACTCAATTTTTCAGAACGATTTTTCTTAATACCCTTTTAATAAAAAGAGCTGGAATCTTGTTATCTAGAAAACAGTTTAATAGGATACTTATCTGGTTATTGAAATCCAAATTGTTGCTGCAAATTCTGGAAATTCTAAGTACCTGAGAAATAAGTACATTTTCAATTACTTTGGTTGAGATGTTATTGTACCAGTGCAAATATTTTATTACCTTGAAGGAAAATTTACTCTTTTATCAAAAAGGCTAATGGACGGGTTACCTCTGTTAAGTTTAATGCTTAAGTCTAAGAAATCAAGTTCTTGATTATTTTGGTTAGTTTTACACAATTTAAGAGAGCTGGGGTATATATTTGCAAAATCACTTTCTATAACTTCAGAATTATTTATACAAAGCAAATCGTCAATATACCTATAAGTGTATAAGTAGATATCTGAGCACGATGATCTATTTTTAATGAACTTATATTCTTTAAAGAACAAGAAGAGGTTACAAACGCTGGTTGAGTGAGATCCACCCATTGGGATTCCGTTTACTTGTTTATAGAGAGTATTATTATATAGAATATGGTTATTATTTATGCAACAATTAAGATAAGAGTTCCAAGCATTTACATTAACAAATTGGTTAAACTTAAATTCTACATACAATTCTTTAAAGGTGGAGCTGATATCTGAAAGACGCAGATTAGTATATAGGTTCTCGAAATCATAACTATTAATATCAATGGGATTTAAACTCTCGCAATTCACATACAACAATAATAATAACAAAAAAAATAATAATTTTAAATACTTGGGGTCGGGTGTAATTATAATTTTCATTATTATTATTATTATTTTTATTATTATTATTATTGTTGTATGTGAATTGTGAGAGTTTCAATTTTAGTTTGCGTGTGTTAATTTAGTGGGATTCAGGGATTTCTACGGGAAGTTCTTGGTTGAAGGTGTAGAGAGTTTGACTTATATATATATATATATAAATGTGGAGGTCAGTACGGCTACCAAGCATGATACCGCCCCAAACGAGAACTCCGCCACCTCCAAACCGGCCCCTTTCGATGATGTTGGAGGTGTGATTGCGTGTTCCCTGCTCTCTCCAGATGTGTATACATCCAGAATCGCTCGTCAGACTAAATCGGCTCTCATTCGTAAAGAGAACTCGACCCCATTGCTGATGTACCCAGTTCTTGTGTTCCTGGCACCACAGAAAACGCCGTGTCCGATGAGCAGACGTTAATGGCACACACCGTATTGGTCGTCGTGCAAATAGACCACCCTTGTGCAGCCTCCTGGCCACAATAAAACGCGATAACGGACGTCCAGTTGTCTGTTGCATGTGCCTTGTGATTTCTCCCGCTGTCTGCCGTCTGTCTCTTCTCGCCTGTAGGACAATATACCGGTCGTCCGCCGCCGTGGATGCTCGTGGACGACCACTGCTAAACTCTCGGACAGCTGTTCCTGTTGTTTGAAATGCTCTCCAAGCTCATGAAACGATGCTGTGAGTGATCCCGAACTCCTCGGCCACACTAGTCACACTTCGACCTTCTTTCAACTTCCCAATGACGCGACCTTGGGTAAAGTCATCCAGATGTCGTCTACTGATATGTATCCAGATGTCGTCTATTGCCTGTTGGCCATATCACACGGTGACAGCAACTCGACGTCGTTCAAACCGATGTACACTGTGCAATAGCTTTCACCGAATTACTGAACGTACACCGCCCGTGTGCTTTATACCCTTCCGACCCCCCCCCTACGTCATGCTGCATATATGCACATGCCCTACCGTACCGGACCCTATTCTATCTCCTGAGTCGTGTTTCGGTACGTTCTGCCTGCTCGTTCCGCTGTTATGCTGATTTCTCCTCTTCGTCCTTAATTTTTGCACACCAGTGTACAACGGTCGTTCCATAAAAACTGAATGTAAAATCCCACAAAATGAAGAAATATAGATACAGCAAAATACACCATATGTATAAAAAGTATGTTATTCTTCCATATAGTATAGTATGTCTTCTGTACATAATATGTTATTCTTCCGCAAAGTATCTCTCGGATGATATGCAACTGTTCCATCGTTCAGTTCACTGTTCCAAGCATGTGGCGAAGGCATTTTGTGAAAGCTGCTTTAGCGACACCCCTGTACAGCTTGAATAACGACAGAATCTGCGTTGAATGTTGCGCCACAGAACTTCTCCTCCATTGTTGGAAACAACCAGAAATCGCACGGGACGAGGTCAGGACCGTATGCAGACTGTGGCATGATTTTAATACTGCATTTCGTAAGAAACTGTTGAACACAAGCAGCCACATGTGGGCGGGCGTTATCATGGTGTAGGGTCCACTTGCCCACCAGTTCCGGTCGCTTAATCGGTATGCGTCGCCGCAGACGCTTCAAGACTGAAAGGTAACACTCAGCATTGACATTAATTTGTGGAGGAAAAGCATGCTGGTATATACACCTTTATGATAAAAAAAATTAATTATCATCATCATCATCATCTTCCCAGCTGATTTGGTTTCGTGGACTTTTTTTGGAGGAGGAGAGCCTGTGTATATCTAAACACTCGTTGCATAATTCATGAGGGGGTCGAAATAGTGGACTTACGTTTCATCGGCAATTATTACTGAATTTAGAAAGTTTGGATCCTTCGAAATAATTTGTTTCCACTCATGACACACCTAAACTCTGGTTTACAGTTGTTCTTTCCTCAGGTGATGAGGTACCCATCTGGAATACACACGGCGCAGCAGTAATTTGTCACGTAGAATGCGGAATGTCGATGTTTTTGAAATATTAATTGACGCCGTTATGTCTTCACACGTCATTCTTCGATCTTCTTGCAGGATTGCCCAAACAGTGTTAACAATACGCTTCGTAACAACGCTTTCAGGTCGACCAGGGCTAGGGGCTAGTTCTGCCGACAAAACGCCTTTTTTTTTAAATCATGGTGCCATCTAAAAGTCGTTACCTCACCCAAACATTTATCTCTGTAAGCTTTTTCCATTAAATCAACTGTTTCTGGAGCCAATTTACCCAAACGATAGCAAAATTTTATCGCACAACGCATTTCACTTCTTAACTCTGAATCACTCCCCTCCATAGCTGTATGGCGAAATGTAGACGCACCTTAAACAACTGCGCAATAACAAAACCAGAATCGTCTGCCACGGCGAATACCTCTTGCCATCGATACTTTATAACGAAGTAAATTTCTTCGTCATTTTTGGTCTGCGCCGGGATTCGAACCCGGATCCCCTCATTCCGGAATAAGTCACTCTACCAATTGAGCTACGCGGACGTTTGTTCTGACTACTATCTGCCTTTATGCCGTGTGCGTCCTGCTGGCAGGTACGTCACATCTCCCCCTCCCCGAAAGAGGGCCGGGGGCATGGCCCACGGGTCAGCCGTGACCATGAATCGTTGCAGGCAGCCATCCACTGTAGAACGTGCACTTGAGAACTCCCAATCAATTTTTTTTTCGAAGTGCTGCAGAAGGGATTCTCTGATTTTTCCTATCTCGCGGTGTGGAAAGAACATCACACCAATGCGAGATTTTGAACGGTCGGGTCATCCGGATAGTTCGGGCGCCATTATAACGAAGTAAATTTCTCCGTCATTTCTGTCCACGCCAGGATTCGAACCCGGATCCCCTCATTCCGGAACAAGTCACTCTACCAATTGAGCTACACGGACGTTTATTCTGATTGCTATCTGGCTTTATGTCGTGTGCGTCCTGCTGGCAGGTACGTCTCAACTTCCTTAATTCAGTTAGTCGTCTGCGTGGCTATTTTTCCCCCTTCGCACTGTTGTCAACGCAAAAAAAAAAAAAAAAATACTCCCAGTTTTTAAGGAATGGCCTTTGTACATACACTATCTACCAACAAGTAATTGGATACCTGTGATAGCAAAGGAAAACGAAGTTTATTCACCTTCAATAGTTGGTGGAGACTCCACGAGCGGCGATTACAGTTGCGAGGCATACTCTCAACCAGTCGTTGTACGACGGCTAGCGGTATTTTCATCCACTCGGATTGGAGAAGACAGGTCAGTTCCTTCACCGATTTCGGACGGTGGGGGCACTCCTTAAGTCGAAGCTCAAACTCGTCCCAGAGGTGCTCGATAGGGTTAAGGTCCGGGCTCTGCGCAGGCCAGTCCATTCGATTAACCTCATTGTCACCATACCAAGCCATGATGGACCTCGCAACATGGCAGGTGGCATTGTCATCCTGAAAGTAACATGGGTCCACCCTGTAAAACTGCCACAACGTAGGAAGCGCATGGTCATCCAAAATGGTGCAGTAGGTCTCGGCGTTGAGTCTACCAGGAATTGCGACCAAGGGTTCCGTGCCATACCAGGAGAAACACCCCCATAGCAAAATTCCTCCGCCGCCGAACGTCACAGTTGGCACAATACATTCCGGCAGGAGGTGTTCTCCAGGCAGACGCCAAACCCAGATCCTGCCATCCGAACCGTAGAGGGTGAACCTTGATTCGTCGCTCCAGAGAACCTGTTTCCACTGTTCAACGGTCCACTGTGGACGTTCTTTGCACCACGTTAGCCGAGCAGCGCTATTGGACTTGGTAATCAAAGGCTTGTGGGCGGCAGCACGTCCATGATAACCGAGCAGATTGGCTTCCTTACGGATGGTACTCATTGAAAGAACACTCCCGGATGCTTGTTGAAACTCCTCGCGGATGTGGCCCATCGATTTGGTGCGGTTCTTCCGAATTTCTCTGGCCAGGACCCGTCGGTCTCTAACTCCCAGTTTTGTGGGCAAGCATTATTTTTGGTGGGGAAAACTTGATAGTGACTTATTTTTACTAAACACTGAAAGAACGAATTTTTAGGGGGCGTTTTTTTATTGTTATTATTGAAGGTTTAACGACCACCGTGAGCAATGGGCTATAAGCAGTCGCCTGTCCATAATTTGAGGTCACTGATTCAAGGAAAGGGAGAGAGCCGTAAGAAAAACACAACATCCGTACCTCACTTTGATTCGAACCCGATCCCTTCTCGGACGAATGGTCATAAGCTAGCGTTTTGACCACTGCGCCACCGGGATGGCTTTTATGCTTTTCACTACCGGCTACAAAGGAATTCGTGCAATCCCCACCCCTTCCACCTGAATACACATACATGCACACATACACGAATCTAACTAGTTACGTTACTGGTGTAAGATAGAAGTGTTGTTAGAATGTCGCCTTCAAATTTTTTCTTGCTCTGAATGCATTGTCTTAAACTGCTTTTCTAAATTTTGCAGTTTTGCTTACGAAAATAGTACTGTACTTGAACAATTTATTCAAAAGAAAATGTCGTTTATATTTTTCTAAATCAAATTTTAACGTCGTGCTACGCAGACACAATACGCCTCCTTCTTTAACTTCCAGCGAGCGACTTCGCCTTGCACTTCTCTCGTACAAAGCAGTCGTCAGCCACTTTCTGCACTGACACTGTCCTGGGGCACTCTGAAGAGCGCTACTGTAGCTTTAGACACCATTTTCCGTGTTGGAATACCATATTTAGTAACTAAAACAAACAGCAGAGCAATTAGTAATGATCTCCCTCAGTGAATTCCTTCCCACTCTCCTCATTCTCCCCTGGCCATACTAACATGAAAAAGAGACATTTAGAAGAGTGGTGAACAATTGAATTTTCATGCCCTGCGGATGATATTTCGATAACTTTTGAAATACACAATTCACTTCTCAGGGGAAAATACGTAGGACTACATGAAATGAAACATAAGACTTATTACTTGGCAAAGTCTAGATTATATTTTAAAGTTAAGTATGCTGAAAAATGGCACATTTTAATCTGGGTGGGCAAGAACAATTTCAGGCCAGGCTGGGCTCAAGCCCACCCTCGCACCCCCTCGGCGACGTCCCTGCACCGTAAGTGATGCATCTTGGTATATGACATTTAGTGAGCTCGCATTCTTTGCTTTTCTTGGAAAGGTTTTGCCAGTCATTAATTCCGCGACCCCAGGCGGAATTCTAAGAATGAGCACATCTGCCTGACAAGGGGATCTTACGACATTCTCGTCAGGGATTTCGATAATATTGTTTGCCAATGCCGTAGGGTGACCTAAAATTTATCCGGGGCGAAATATTTTTAAAATTGCTCTCAACCTTCTTCTGTACTGTGAAATATTAATATAATTTCAATGGATTGTGAGGTTTTCAAACGCTACCTACTGGAATTGTACTTAACCACATACTAAAAAAAACAAAAGTTCTCTTGTCTCGTAGAATGAAGTAAAATTTTTATTTATATGCATATGCACTGCTGTATAACTCAAAAAAAAAAAAAAAAAAAAAAAAAAAACAGTAGTAAGCAGTTGTGTGACGTACCTGCCAGCAGGACGCACACGACATAAAAGCACATAGCAATCAGAATGAACGTCTGCGTAGCTCAGTTGGTAGAGCGACTTGTTCCGGAATAAGCGGACTCGGGTTCGAATCCCGGCGTGGACAAAAATGACGGAGAAATTTACTTCGTTATAATGGCGCCCGAACTATCCGGATGACCCGACCGTTCAAAATCTCGCAATGGTGTGATGTTATTTCCACACCGCGAGATGGGAAAAATCAGAGAATCCCTTCTCCAGCGCTTCGAAAAATAAATGTGTGTGACGTTGCATTCCACACCCCAGATTGACAGGGAGTTCTCAAGCGCACGTTCTACAGTGGATGGCTGCCTGCAACGATTCATGGCCACGGCTGACCCGTGAGCCATGCCCCCGGCCCTCTTTCGGGAGGGGGAGATGTGACGTACCTGCCAGCAGGACGCACACGACATGAAGGCAGATAGTAGTCAGAACAAACGTCCGCGTAGCTCAATTGGTAGAGTGACTAATTCCGGAATGAGGGGATCCGGGTTCGAATCCTGGCTTGGACAGAAATGACGGAGAAATTTACTTCGTTATAGTTGAAACAAAACAAAGTATGTTCGCTTTCAGTTAACCAGGATATTTTGCATAACTCCACATTAAAATTTCTAAACTGATTCTTATGTTTTTGCGCCAAGCAAATATTTGGCCGATGTGGAGCCCAAGTCTTTAACGGTTTTTCTTCATCCCTTAATAAACTTAAAGGGTGTTCCAATAAAACGTCCCTTTGTTCATTTTACTTACACGGGCAAACCTTACAGAGCGCTTAAGATGGTTCCACCTAAAATCTATGCCTTATGTTTTTTTTATTGGAAGTTTAAAGACCACCGTGAGCAACTCAATGGGCTATAAGCAGTGTGACGTATATTCTAGATTAACTTTCCATTTTTAGTTTCTTTCCCTATGTAAATCTTGAGTTTATTCTCAGTATTCTTCACACTTAACGAAATATCTTTTCTCTCAGACGAATACGTTTGGCAACACTATTGAGGTTAAATGCATGTGACGTATGCCTGATATAAGATAAGAGCAAGAGATAAAAAAAGGACGACTGGTCGATTGCTTGAGGCGTTGAAGAGAGCGATTATTAAAAGCGTTGAAGAGGGCGATTATTAAGAGCGTTGTACGAGAGCGTTGTATTATAAACTGATGATTATTGAGAGGAGTGTTGTGATCATGTGTTGTGTGTGGTGTACATTGTGATGTAATCGTTCAGATGGAAGTGTCTTCTACAGCCTGAATAAAGTTTTTCCGTAAGTTGACTTCTGTTGTTTCGTCTGGCCGTTAAGGTTTTATTTCATTTATGGAACTATTTCTTAGTGTATTGATGTGTTAAAACAGCGTGGAAGTCGAAGAGACTTTTACGCTACAGCAGTCGCCCGTCCCTAATTTAGAGCCACTGGTTGGGAGGAAAGAGATCCAGTGCCGTAAGACAAACACAACATCCATGCCTCACCGGGATTCGAACCCGGACCCCTTTCGGACGAATGATCAGAAGCCATCGCTTAGACCACTGCGCCACCGGGCAGCCCTTATGTTACCAATGGTAAAACTTCTTTACATATTTTCTTCGCAGTTTATGTATGCCCCAAGGATGAAAATTTGCACATCGATAAAGTTAACTTTAAGTTATAGCATGGGATACTTAATACTTGCTAAAACATAATCGCCGCCCCGGTGACTCAGTGGTCTAAGCCAGTGGTTCCCAAACTTTTTCGATTCTCGGCGCCCGTGCTGAATCCAGGTTTTCCCAAGGCGCCCTATGTCAAATCCTAACAAGTACACTTTGCCTATGTGAAATTCTAACAAGTACACTTAAGAAAAAATAAATAAAACACGCATTGAAGATCACAAAATAATGTAATTGAAAAAATGCAACTAATATTTAGCACGTCTTTTCTAAAAAAAGATCGTGCTTATGTTACCAGTTTGTCCGTCCGTCTGTCTGTACCCACGATATCTCTGCAACTATTAGATTGATTTGAAAAATTCATTTTACATTGGGAAGCTTGCAATATGCGAATGATGATCCTTCACTTCGTTTTTTTTTTTACGATGTAAAATTTCGCCGCTAGAGGGCGTAAATGCAGATGATGTCGAATTCAAAAATACGTTTTATTCCACATATTTGCTTCTAAACATCCGATTGAAAAAAATCTTTTATCTTTCGATTCCATTTATGTCGAAGAGTATTTAAGATATAGTTACTTTTTCAAATTACGCATAGATTTTCCGCTAGGGGGCGTAATAGAAAATCTTTTGCATATAATTTCAAATTTTTGGTAAGCAATACTTTGGCCACCAGGGTGCGTAATCGTTAATTTTTGCTTCTGATGTATCTGCCATAAAATCTGAGCTTCTAAAATATCTATTGAAAAAAATTATTTCGTGGGCTGATGCCACTCACCTCCATAAACCTTTTCGCAATATTTTCTTTAAATATTCCACAGTTTCTCCGCCAGGGGGCGTAGATGTATATCTTATTTTTGTCAATATCTCTATTTCTAGGAGTCCGATTGGAAAAATTCCTTCTTTGTTGAATAGTGTTTTCAATGTGACCTGTTTTTCATATAATTTCAAAAATTTCAAGTAATTCATAGACTTTCCGCTATGGGGCGTAGAGGTAAATTGCGTTTCCCCCTACATCTCTGCTTCTAAATCTCCAATTTGAAAAATTCTTTCGGCACAGGATACGTAACAAAAAGGAGCCATCGTGTTTGGTCGTGCCCATGCATACAAAGTAAATGAAGTCGCCCAATTTGTGGGTGCGTTGAAGCGTATAATGTCCAGTGGGGTCTACAAATGATGGTGTAGTTCGCAGTGAACTGAAAATCGGTGACGTAACTGTGGCCGGAAAATGATTCTCACCAACAGGGACCGCCGCCATGTTTCACGCCTAGTAACTACAAATCGGTTTCAAACCAGGCAACAATTGTTCCAAACAGTCAATGAAAGTCCACTCCAACCAATTTCCGAAAGGACATTGCGACGAGAACTGCATGCGATGGACGTCTGGAGTAGAGTACCACGGAAGAGGTCTCTTTTAATAGCAAGTCACAAAGTTGCACGTTATCAATGGGCTCAAACGCACCAAATCTTACTGTGGAGGATTGGAAACGAGCAATTTGGTCTTATGAGTCTCGTTTTTGTTTGTACTCCAATGATAGGAGACGACGAGTGCACAGCAGACTAAATGAAGCCTTTAATCCTGATTGTGTCGAAAGTGTTGTTTAAGCTGGAGGAGGTTCTGTAATGTTTTGGGAATGTCTTTTGTGCCACGAAATGGGCCCTCTCGTTGCAGTGAAGATGAATTTGAACCAGCATACGTACCTCCGCATTCTGAATGACGAAGTGTTGCCCTTTGCGCTACATCTCCAGGAGTAGCATCACATTGCCACTCCTGTCTTCCAAGACGACAATTGCCGTGTGCACAGTGCTAAAACTGTGTGTGAGTGGCACGACGAACAATCAGAAACACTGTCTCACCTAGACTGGCCCGCCGAATCCCCAGGTTTAAAGCCTATTCGAAATCTGTGGGATCATTTTGAAAAGAAGGTGAAACGCCGGAATAGAAACCCACGTACTCTGGCGGAACTTCGGGGACAACCGACGCACGAGTGGCTGCAAAAAATATGTTCAATACATTCACAACCTCGTGGAGTCCCTACCAAACCGGATTCCTGCTGTTATCAAGGCAAGTGGCGTTGTCATCCGTTATTAAGTAAGTTCTGCCAGGGCTGACGAATTTTTTGTCCGGTGTGCTTATGTATACACTGCTAAAAAATTTGTGCAGGTTGCGCAAAAAAGTGGCGTTACACCAGTTGCACCACTTTCTAAGGAAAAACACACCATTGTGTGATGCAAACAAAACACAACAACATGGTGCAACTTGGCGCTGCGTTATGGTACAAGGTCGCACCACATTATGGTGCAAAGTTTCATGGGGTTTTGTTTGCACCACACAATGGCGTATCTTGAAAGACATTTTGTAATGTGCCATTAAAGAGTTTGGGAGATATGTTGTCACCTTGCCTCACTCCTTTTCGAATTCTTATTGGTGCTGTATCCTGAAATATGTGTTATTTATCTCTCAAATACCGGGTCAATACAGCCTGGAAGGATATTCCACAGAACACCATTAACACATTATTTGATTCGATGTCTGAGCGCGTACAGCAGGTGATACAAGCCAGAAGTAGCCACACCGATTATCAGTTACATCAACGCGCTGGGATGTATGACATCGAGATGCTAATCATTTGCTCTGTATTGCCTAATGAACATATACAGCAGGTGATGCAACCCAGAGGTGGCCACACCGATTATTAGCTATATCGACACATCAGGGATGTATGACACCGAGATGCTAATTATTTGCTCTGTATTGTCTAATGAACATATACAGCAGGTGATACAAGCCAGAGATGGCCACACCGATTATTAGCTACATCGACGCACCTGGGATGTATGACATCGAGATACTAATCATTTGTTCTGTATTGCCTAATGAATCATGGCCGCCCCGGTGGCGCAGTGGTCTAAGCCCTGGGTTATGACTATTTCCCCGAGAAGGGTCCGGGTTCGAATCCCGGTGAGGCGTGGATGTTATGTTTGTCTTACGGCACTGGCTCTCTCCCTTCCCTGGAAGCAGTGACCCTAAATTCGGGAGGGACGACTGCTTGTAGCCCATTGATTTGCTCACGATGGTCGTTAAACCTCCAATAAAAAAATGAATCATGTTCCAGTTAAAGCCGTAGCTCGACTCCTTTCAGCTGTTTTGTGTTTTTATGAACATGAGTTCTGTTCAATCTTCTATACCTTTTTTTTATTTAAATTTTGCATTAAATGGGAGTCTTGTTTTTAATATTTCATATTGAACAGCAAATTTGATTGTGTAAGAGTGTAATGGTCGAACAATTTGATTAATAATAATTAATTCACGAATTCCTAATAAGAATTTTTAGAAGTAATCTAATATTGAATTATTTGAACCTAAATTCAAAAGCGCAATTGATTTTGATTTTAATAATTTAATAATCTAAATTCCAAAGTAAAATTGTTTGTGATCTTAAAGTGAGACAGCAACTTCCCAGAACAGTGAAAAAGGATTTTGTGAAAACTAAAATTGCTTAAGCAAAGATAACATTTTGAAGATGGCGATCCGTTTTTTTGGTGTAAATATGACCAGGATGGTAATATTTACCTAAAATATTACCATATTACACATACATATGGTAATATTTAGCATACCCGGGTGCTATCTGGGTGACCCAGATTCGATTCCCGCTCCAGGACGACGAAATTTAAAATTTTTTGGGATATTATCTGGCTTACCATCCTGGTCATATTTACACACACACACACACAAAACCGGATTGCCATCTTCAAAATTTGGTATTGTATGGTGTAATCCTGTATTCTATCCAGGAAACATTTTTTTTAAAGAACTGATAAGCTTTTAGAAAAAAGAAAAAATGGAAAACAAACATTAACCTTGGTTCACCGTCTAAAGCGCCTTCAATGGGCAGGCGAGCGTCAAAACTGGACCTTGAATGATCGGAAGAAGGTCATCTGGTCCGATGAATCTCGTTTACTGTTGCACCATGTACGAGTACATCACCTACCTGGGGAAATGTTGGCACCATGATGCACCGCGTGACGAAAAGAAGCTGGTGGAGGAAGTGTAATGCCATAGACAAGGTTCTACTGGGAAACATTGAGTCCAGTAATTCATGTGCAGGAAACAATGGCGTCTACCACCTACTATCATGCAGACTAGGTACATCCTTTCATGGCAACGTCATTCTCCTCTAGTGATGCATTCTTTCAACAGGATAATGAGTCATGCCACATTGCCCGAATTGTTCGAGAACGGTTAGCAGAACACGAGGAAGACTTCCAGGTATTGCCCTGGTTTCCAAATTCCCCAGACATCAATCCAATCGAGCATCTGTTGTTTGTGTTGGAACAGGAAATCCGATCTGCGGCGGCTCAACCGCCTAACTTATAAGAGTAAGAATCTGCTGGTAACGTGTTGGTGCTAACTACCACAAGACACCTTCAGAAGTCTTCTAGCGTCCTTGCCTCACCAGAGCTGTTTTGGGGGGAGGTGGAGGCCTCACATCGTATTAGGCAGGTGGTCATAATGTTTTGGCTCTTCAGTGAAAGTGCTCCGCATGCACATCTCTGGCATATTTGGAACATTTTCGACGAAGTCATTGAAATGTTGTGAAACACAAGACCGCACGCCGTCCCTCGAAGACCAAAATTAAGGGCCAGCAGTTCCACTATCATCATCATTATTCGGTAATCACGCACACACTCACACCAAAGAGAGAAAAACCAAGGAGGTTATATTACTGGAGACACCACTGGCTCTGCCGCCATAGGTCACAGCTAATCTGTGGTGTGACGTCACAAGCAGGCAAAAAATGAACTAAATTATACCGTTGATGAAACAGTAAGCTTGTGTATCATTGATAAAGATTATTGAATTACTCATTTTATCTATTTATACGCTTAGAAGCTTTTGTTCCATTGGTTTCCAAGCAGCTTCTCTTCTGCGGCTGCGTCGTGCCTGCTCATGACGTCATTTGCAGCACAGACGGTAACTTATGGCGGCCAATGCTGCGTGGATAGGAGTGGTGTCTCCAGTAATATAACCTCCTTGAGAAAAACTTACAGTAATGCAACAGTGGCAAGAAGTGCGCTACCAAAACATTAGTTCCCCTTAAGCACGAACATTAGAACAAAAGCAAACGGAACTGTCGATTGGTATATGATATGCTCCAAAATCAGCAACAAAGATGTTTAAAACTTAAAAGTTAAGTCGTAAGAGCTGGGAGTAACAATTCCTGGAAGACAGTTATAATTTCGAGGGCATATAGACACTTATCTGAGACAGGAGTGGGTGCTTGAACACAACTGACTGAAACATACAAAAGTTGACTTGAATCTACATTCAATGGACAAAACACTAGAGATGCCTACCTAATAGCGTGTTGGTCCTCCCCTCGAGCGAATTACAGCCTGTACACGCCGAAGTATTGACTCTACCAGACGCCGGAGGGTTTTCCGGAGCTAATGTCAGGCATGCCTTTTGTAGCATAGTCCACAACTCTGCCCGAGACATCGGTCGGGGATCCATGGATCTGATGGTTCGCACCACGGCATCCCAGAGAGCTTCCACGGGATTCAAATGCGGGAAGTTTTGGGGCCACTTCATTCTTCCAAACTCAGATGAGTGTTCCTCGGGCCATACCTGGGTGGTTGCAACCCAGTGAGGCTGCACGTTATACTTCTGAAACAGTCCATCGGCCGCAGCATGCGCGAAAGACATAAAAGCGTGTAGTTTTTGCACACTAGTCAGCACATGCTGGTAGTGCCCAAAAGTTAAGGACCTCTCCAGACACACTAAGGGACCTAACATGTCTCACTAGAAGGCTCCCCAAACCATCACAGAGCCACCGCCACCTTGAACAGAGCCGACCTGGCACAACGGGGCCATGGCCTATAGAGAAGACACAATAACTATAACTATAGAGAAGACACAATAAATTCAAGAGATTCATAACTATAGAGAAGACACAATAAATTCATAACTATAAGAGAAGACACAATAATTCATGAGAAGGCACAATAAATTCATAACTATAGAGAAGACACAATAAATTCATAACTATAGAGAAGACACAATAAATTCATAACTATAGAGAAGACACAATAAATTCAAGAATATGAAAACTTTGCGAGCAACTGAACTCACTTTAAAACACGAATAGTTTAAAGAACACACGTTATACTTCTGAAACAGTCCATTGGTCGCAGCATGCGCGAAAGACATAAAAGCGTGTAGTTTTTTAACACTAGCCAGCACATGCTGGTAGTGCCCAAAAGTTAAGGACCTCTCCAGACACACTAAGGGACCTAACATGTCTCACTAGAAGGCTCCTCAAACCATCACAGAGCCACCACCACCTTGAACAGAGCCGACCTGGCAGAACGGGGCCATGGTCTTATGCTATCGACGCCACGCCCGCACTCTCCCGTCAGCTCGGTAAAACCAAAGATGGGATTCGACACTCTGCAAAGATCCAGTTTTAATGTTCCCGGCACCAGGTGAGACGTAATTTCCAATGACGAGCAGTCAACAGTGGCACGCGAGTAGGGCGTCGGCTCCCGTTGCCCAGAGTATGCAGCGTGTGCCGTTCGGTTCACTCGCTGACGCTGTTTGGGCCTTCGACATTTAACATGGATTTGTTGTGCGCCGCTCTTGCCAAGAGGTCGGTCTGTATGAGCCTGGAAAGTCTACGTTGACACCGGTCACCAATGGCGTGTGATCATCTACAGCTTACTCTCTGGGCGCTGGTACGTCCGTCAATGGTAAACTTGCGGTACACCCTCGATACGCTTGCCCTCGGGAACCCTAGGTTTCTTACCACTTGAGGGATAGAATGACCCATCTGTCTTGCGCCGACAATGCGTCCATGATCGTAGTCGCTAGAGCAGAACATGTAACCATGTTCGTCGATTGCGATACTCTGTTGGGATGCCCTGCTGTTCGTCTATTTATCGCTTGCGTTCGGCGTGGGTCTGTTCCACTCTGCGCGAAGGATGCCCATGTCAAATGCCCATCACCCCTATCTCTAATGTTTTGCCTACTGAGCGTACACTGTATAACGTACAAGTTTGTCGGCACCGGGCATCGAATCTGAGTCCCCTCACTCCGGAGTAAGTCGCTCTCCCAACTGAGCTACACGGACAAACTTGTACGTTATATTGGCACCCGAACTTCCGGGATGACCTGGCTGTTAAGTTTCTCGCAATGATGCTTGATGTGATGTTCTTTCCATACGGCGAGACAGGAAAAATGAGATTCCCTTCTTAAGTGCTTTGAAAAAATAAATCAGTGGGATGTTACGTTCCACACACCAAATTGTCTGGGATTTCTCAAATGCACGTTCTTCATGGGATGACAGCGACACATGGTCCCGGCTGACCCGTGGGACATAACCCCAGCTCTATTTCGGGAGAGGGGGTCACGTTTTTCCTCCGCAGGTGGCACACGAGATAAAGGCAGATAGCAGTGAGAGCACATGTCCGCATAGCTCAGTTGGGAGAGCGACTTCCTCCGGAGTGAGGGGACCAAGATTCGATGCCCGGCGGGGACAAACTTGTACGTTATAACTGTTAAAAATTTTGTGGTAGGTTGTACCCAAAAGTGGTGTTACACCAGCTTCACCACTTTCTGAGAAAGGATGCACCGTCATGTCTAGCAAACCAAACCGAAGAACGTGGTTTAGCCGTTCACCACGTTATGGTACAAAGTTGCATAATGTTGTTGGGTTTATTTTGCACCACAGAATGGTGTATATTTTCTGAGAAACGGGTGCAGCAGGTGTAGCACAACTTTTCTTGGTGCAACCCACCACACAATTTTTAACAGTGTAGTTAGATACATTTTTCCGAACTTGTTTAAAGTTTGCATTCAACCGGTAAGTGATACTAGGAATGAACAAACAAACAAACAAAAAGTCCGTAAGGAAAGCGAGGTAGATTGAACATTTCCCCCACCGCTTTAACTACACGTCAGGTACTTTAACGACCACTCCGCCTTTCGCCCACTGAATAACGAAGACAATGTCTGCGCCTGCGGGAAAGCTGAGTAGTATCTCCCCATCCTGAAGCTGAAGTTCAACCAGATCAGAGACCTGTCGCGACGTCTTCGGTCAATGCTCAGAGCGTGGCTTCTCCTCCGTCGAAGTCCTCCTGTGTCCATGATGATGTTCAGGAACCTTTTGAGAATATGTCCACTTTTTTTTTTTTGGAGGTTTAACGACCACCGTGAGCAACTCAATGGGCTATAAGCAGTCGCCCGTCCCTGATTTAGGGTCACTGGTTCCAGGGAAGGGAGAGAGCCAGTGCCGTAAGACAAACACAACATCCATGCCTGACCGGGATTCGAACCCAGACCCCTTACGGACGAACGATCAGTGGCCAGCGCCTTAGACCACTGCGCCACCGGGGCGGCTATGTCCACTTGAGCCAACCATTGGGTAACAGATAATATGCCTGGACCTTCAGATTTTCGACCAGAAGAAAAGTCGGTTCTTAAAAACTAGAAACACGAAGTCCCCCATGTCTTCGTGAATAACAACAGTCCCAACAGCACGACGTGTCAAGACTTTCTCTGTAGTGTCTAAAGTGTGTAAACTATCAGTGGAAATTCCGATACAGTGAATTAAGTCACATTGAAGAACCACGTCCCAGACCGAACTGTAAATATACTCGTAGTTTTATGATAAGACTGTGAATGCAAGATGCCTTGATCGACAGTGTTAACTGATTTGCAGCGTAGACTGATAACAGAGTGCCACATCAGAAATCGTTCGTTACGTGGTATTTCAGCGGCATTGAAAATCCCTTGGTCGACAGTTGGTGATGTGATATACAATGGGAGCAGTCTGTAGCTCAGTCTGCCAAGAAACAACATGGTAAATCTTCGGTGCTAACAGCACGTGACAGGAGGGCTCTGCAAAGGATGCCAACTGAACTCAGAAGACAAATCAACATTGTCCCATATCACACAAGCTCTGTGAGATTATATTGGGGCTGATGTTAGCACTAGTACAGTGCGCAGGCCGCTACGCGACAATGCACTGCCACGGTCAAGCAGCAATCCACAATCTGTTAGTAACTTCGATTAATGCCGCATGCCGATTAACGTGGTGTAAGGAACATCGATCTTGAAATTGAGACAACTGCGAAGCTGTGCTTTTGACTCATGAGTCACGGTAGACAGGGCCGCAGCTAGTAGGAGGCTAGAGGCGGGTCAGCCCCCCGCTGCATGGCAAGCAAGCCCGCCCCCACCTGGAAAATGCGTGTTGTTTTAAATTCTTTGAACTTTTATTTTTAGTGGTTTATGAAAATGACTTTTGTATTTCATTATAAGCATAAATATTTTACCTTATTTTGCCGTGCATTACACTTTTTAAAAACAAGAAAAATTGAAGCACGAACGATCAAGGACTAGAAAGAAATTACTTTTCGGGGTGAATCAGTAGAAGTAGCTGCGCCAGTGATTTGCTGCCCCATGATGACAGGGCTTATTGGTGTCATGGACCAGGGAAAAAGAAATGTCATCTTTTTCCATTTTTCGAGTAGGGCAAAAATTTTAAGAACATTAGAAAAAGAACAAAAAAGATGGAAAAAAAGAGTGACGGAGTTGGAGGCGTAGTTGTGCAGAAGGCTAAAACCATGTTCTTCATTTGGTAAGTGACTAAGATGCTAATCGAGGCTATAGAAAATCATCATCAATTCGCTATCGTCGTCGTGATTAGCTAAAATCGCTAAATCGTTCTACTAGGATAGAGAATGCCTATATGTCGCCCGGCCCTAATTTAGGGTCACTCGTTCCAGAGTGACTCCAAATTGTACATGCCTCACCGAGATTCGGACTCGCACCCATTTCGGACGAATAGCAAAAAGCCAGCTCTTAGATCTCTGCGCCACCTGGCGGCAGCAAACTTGTACCTGCATTAGTGAAAAAACGCAGTTTGTATTTTCATTTCTCAGCCCCATCGTTACGACTCTGGATGTAATTTAAAGCGAAAAATCAGATTTTAAATACATCTGATATGGATTAAAATACACTGCTGGCCACCCAAAATGCAACACCAAGAAAGAAGCATCCGATTGGCCTGATATTCGCAGCATGCGTCGCCCGCGAGAAGACATGCAAACGATTAGCATTGCAGGGCATATGCAAATAATGCGCGCCCGGCACGCCACCGAGAAGTACTATCAGAAGGGTGCACCGAAGGCGGAGTGTAAGTAGTGGAAGTTTATTGTGCTGCCGGACCTGTGCGTGGGAAGCTTCCTGATGCCTCGTCGCAGTATACGGCAGTCATTCCAGCACGTTTCGGAGTTCGACAGAGGACGAATAGTGGTTTATCGCGACAGCGGTTCATCGTACCGAGACATCGGCGCCCGTGTGGGACGACATCCAGCCACAGTGAGAAGAGTATGGATTCGGTGGGTGCAGGAAGGACGGACGGACCGACGTGAGCGATTGCCGCAGCCGCGGTACACCACCGAACGAGAGGACCGGCATGTTGTGCGGCGGGCATTGACGGCTCGCACCGCCACATCACGAACGTTAGCGCAGGAATTATGGTGTGTTGCGCAACAACCTGTGTCAGCACGCACCGTTCGACGTCGTCTGCAGGAGCGGGGACTTGTCGCACGGCGCCCATTGCTCCGATTACCATTGACGTTACACCACTGGGGAGTGCGGCGGCAGTGGGCCGTTGAACGCCGCACCTGGACTACGGAATGGCATGACATTGTCTTCTACGACGAATCCCGCTTCTGCCTGCAACAGCACGATGGTCGGATCCGCGGCGAGAGACTGTATGACGCCTGCATTATGCATCGCCATACCGGTCCGTCGCCTGGCGTTATGGTTTGGGGCGCAATTGGATATGACACCCGCACCTCTCTGGTACGCATCGCCGGTACACTCAACAGCCACCGTTTCATCTCCGACGTTTTGGAGCCTGTAGTCCTCCCTTACCTGCAGGACCTGCGAGCTGCCACGTTTCAACAGGACGATGGGCGCCCGCACGTGGCACGCTTCGTGCAACAATTCTTCACGGCCCACCAGGTGTCACTGCTGCCGTGGCCCGCCTGTTCTCCCGATGTGTCGCCCATCTAACACGTCTGGTCGCTGATCGGCAACCGAGTAGGCCGGCAAGCACCACCCGCAGCTACGCCTGATGAACTGTGGCAAAGTGTGGAAGCAGCCTGGGTCGACATACCCCAAGCCCACATCCAGAGCCTCTTTCGTTCGATGCCGCGGCGTGTAGCGGCCGTTATTACCAGCCATGGGGGCCACACGAACTATTGATGTCTGCGTGTTCCGCAAGTCGCACGGGCCTGTAAGCTCAATTGTTTCATATTTGTATCTGTTGTTATGCGTCCAGTAAATGTGGCTTTGCTATCTCGTGTCCTTCTTGGTGTTGCATTTTGGGTGGCCAGCAGTGTAATATGCTCTAATATGTACTGTATATGAATAGCATATAGTATGAGTAAATTTCAAACTGAATTTTGATAACAGCAATTTTTGATATCTTGAATTATTTTTTCGAGATTCTTTCCACATCGCTTTATCGAGTGTTCAACGTGTAGCTACAGAAACATAAATAAAAAATGATGAAATAAAACCTGAAACAGTTTTATTAAAATTAGTAAATTACCTAGTTTAAAACAAATATTCAGTTGTTTAGGATCCCCGATTATTATCGACCGAGTTAGGCTGGGGTCCCTTTCGAGCTCCCTAGGAAGCATGGGTGACGATCTCGTCGTGCGGCGCTGGCTCCCTTTTGCCCCACATAACACAAATTGCTTTTTTCAACGTTTAAAAATAGTTAACAAGTCGGTTGCAAAAACATTAAAAATATACGTTTAAAAAACACCATGATATCTAGGTGATAGACGGCTATAACAATGGTTCAAAAACTCTTTTTTTAACCACTTGTAACTTTTATGAAACGTTGAAAAATCGTTTCTAACGTATTTAAAGTAACCCGAAAAGGTAGATTTTTAGTTAAAATGGCATTTTCTTGGCACCTTACGGCTTTTACATTCATATAACACATAACAAAGCAACATTCCTGCAATTTAATTGATCATTGCACTTGTATACTTATGCATGGCAGATCGTTAATAAAGTCCCTCACTATACTATCTTCTATCCTTTAAACGCCACCTGGTGGCGCTGCGGTCTAAGCGATGGCTTCTGATCATTTGCCCGGAAAGAGTCCGGGTTCGAGTCCTGGTGAGACATGGATATTGTGTTTGTCCTACAGCACTGGCTCTCTCCTTCCCTGGAACCAGTGGCCCTAAATTAGGGACGGGCGGCTGCTTATAAATAGGGCATTAATTCTGTCACGGCGCGAATATCTGCGATTTTTTTTTCGCGAATTTCAGGGGTTTTTCTGTAATTTCGCGAATATCAAATATATCCGCGATTTTCGGATTTTTTACCTATTTTTGCCTAATTTCTGTTACAATTTTTTGATTATTGTATGTTTCATAATTAAATAATTTTAATACTGCCTTCGTTATAATTTTAGCGAGAAATATATCGCAAAGTAATCCTATACTCGAAAGTCCAAACCAGAGTTTGAGCCTCGAATTATCTCTCAAAATTGTTCGTTACGAAGATACTCTTTTCGAACAAGCTTGAAGGGTAATTTAAGGTCACATGCCGCCCCGGTGGCGCAGTGGTCTAAGTGCTGGCTTCTGATCATTCGTCCAAAAGGGGTCCGAGTTCGAAACCCGGTGAGGCATGGATGTTGTGTTTGTCTTACGGTGCTGGCTTACTCCCTTTTTTGGAGCCAGTGACCCTAAATTAGGGACGGAAGACTGCTGATAGCCCAACGAGTTGCGCTCACGGTGGTCGTTAAACCTCCAATCAAAAAAAAAAAAAAAAAAAAAAAGGTAACATGCACTCTGCTAAAGAGTGCACACGTGGTCTTTCGTGATTTCTCCCCTCTATTGCTGAATGTCCTTTGCGACTTGCCGGACTAGTAAACCGTAAACTGCATGTCGTCAGTTGCGTTAGTAATTTTAGCTGGGAAAGCAGCTCACAGGAAAGAATGTTTCGCAGATGCTAAGCTTAGAAAATTTGTGCTTTTGGGTGAGTAGTTTATGAAGTTTCTAGATATTGTTTTTTAATTTTGAGAATGAGAAACGTTAATAAAATCAGTGCGTCTGAAAGATGCAAGCAGTACAGCAAGGGAACGTTTCGGGTGAATGAAAATCTATTGTTCTGTTCGTGTTGCAACATACCAGTGGATTTTTCAAGAAAGGACATTAGTGAAAAGCATTCAGCAAGCAAGCTGCATAAAAAAAGGTGTGTCTGAACAGTCAACCGAAAACAATGCAGAAATGTGTTGATGAATTAATTGAGAAAAGAACAAGAAAAGCCCCGTTTAATGGAACTTTCGAAATGAACTGGTGTCTTTTGTGCAGCTAACATCCCGCTTTACAAACTGGATAACCTTACATTAAAAAATTACTTGGAAAATTCGTTGAAAGATATTGGTGTTATTCCAAATGCAAATTGAATGAGGAAACGTTATTTGTCGAAAATATATGATATTCATAAGCAACAAGTGAAAGATTTTTTAAAATCAGTATCCGGTGTCATCGTAGCAGACGAAACAACTGATTCAGAAGATGGATACATTTTGAATATTCTGGCTGTTCCATCAACTGAACCGAACGTTGAACTCTGCAATGATGAAACCTCTCTGAATGTAATGTCTTAAAAGCATCACTTTAGAATCCACAAATTTTAAAGCAGTCAGCGAGGCAATACTTCAGTGCTTTAATAAGTATGAAATACCTTTTGCTAATATAACCGCTTTTGTGACAGACAATGCATCTTACATGTCGAAAACTTGGGGAAAGTCGTATTTTTGAATTGTGTTCACGTCGCCTGCAATGCGTATCTTTTAAATATTTTGGGCGAAATTTGGCAGAATGAATTTGAAAATGTTAACTCTTTAGTAATTACTGTTAAACGTGCCTTCACAGTTAGCACCTCCCGTAATGGACGTTTTCGACTATTTTTGAAAGAGAAGAGCAAAATACCTTGCTTACCAACATGCAGTACTTGTGCAGACTAGGTGGAACTGTTAGTTGGAAGTCGTGCTTTTTCACTGCAAACATTTAGAAGACTACGCAGAGTTTTTGAAAAAGAAAGAGATAACAATAGCAGTTGCATTGTGGATAAAATCAATGGGTATTGTCAAGACAGGGATTTAAAAGAAAATCTGAAGCAGGTTGAGGTTCATGCGTTGTATATTTCCGGACAGCTCACTTTATTTAAACAAGTTAGTAAAATCATGCAATGCATTGATTATGATACGCTTTCCAACATACCAGAAATCATTACTCAAGTTATGAGGATAATGGTTGTGGAAAAAATCTCGCTCCTGTGTTCTGACCTTTGACCCCATTTCGATGATATTCAACAGAACCGGTTCAGTACACCTCAAGAATATCATACTAAAGTTTTGTCGCAATAGAATCAGTTTTACGCAAGTTATGAGAATAATGGCTGTGGAATAAATCTTGCTCTAGTGCAATGACCTTTGACCTCATTTCGTTGATATTCAACAGAACCGGTTCACTATACCTCCGGAACAACATGATAACGTTTTGTCGCAATCGAAACATTTTTTGGTAAGTTATGATGTACAAGGGCAATGGAATGGATCCTACTCCAGTGTCCTGACCTTTGACCCCATTTCGACCATTCTCAATAGGGTTCGTGCCCAGTGGTTCCCTACCACATACTAAAATTTCATCGAAATCGAACCATTTTTACGCAAGTTATGACGCATAAGGGCAATGGAATAAATACCGCTTTTATGCCCTGCCTGACCTTTGACCCCATTCGCCCATTTTCAATAGGGTTCGTGCCCAGTGGTTCCCTACCACATACTAAAATTTCATCGAAATCGAACCGTTTTTACACAAGTTATGACGCATAAGGGCAATGGAATAAATCCCGCTCTTATGCCCTGCCTGACCTTTGACCCCAATTTGCCAATTTTCAATAGGGTTCGTGCCCAGGTAGTTCCCTACCACATACTGAAATTTCATCGAAATCGAACCATATTTACGCATGTTATGGCGCATAAAGGAAATGAAATGGATCCCGCTTTTATGGCGTGACCTTTGACCCCACTTCACCCATTTTCCATAGGGTTTGTCCCCTGGTGGTCCCCTACCACATACTAAAATGTCATCGAAATCGAACCATATTTACGCAAGTTATGACGCAAAAGGGCAATCGAATGGATCCTGCTCTTATGGCGTGACCCTTGACCCCACTTCACCCATTTTCAATAGGGTTCGTCCCCTGGTAGTCCCCTACCACATACTAAAATTTCATCGGAATCGAACCATTTTTACGTGAGTTATCGTGCCGACAGACAGACGGACGGACGGACAGACGGACGGAATAAGCTGGAGCATATACGCTTCTTCAACCTACGGTTGGAAAGCGTAAAAAACAGCGAATTTCTGCGCACAAAATATATAATGAAATGTCGAACATCGCCAACAGTCTTCTTAGCAAGAGTCAAGACTGCGATCACATCGCTGCAAAAAGAGCTCTATCCATTGTTATGAAAAAATTAAGCATTATTTTTTGAAGATAAACAGCATCGATTTTGTCAGCCAGCTGCAAATTTCTTTAAAGCATGTAGGATGTTTAATCCCGATCAATTTAAGTATTTGGACCTTTTAGACGACGAAGAAGATTTGTTTGTTTCCAGCCACATTCCTATGTCCGAAGATAAGGACCAACTAAAATGCAAATTTCGTTCCATATTAAGCGAGTGTAAAAGAATTTCGTGTCAGCGAAGGTTTGCTAGTCTTCTGGAATACGAAAAAAGGTCGTTTTCCTAAGCTACATAAGGTCGCCATCCGTTGTCTGTCAGTACCCACAAACAGTGTCGATGCTGAACGATCCTTTTCTAAATTTAAAAACGTGTTACAGGACAACAGACACGGCGGTAAAGAAGAAAGTCTGTGTGTGTACAATATAATGCATCAAAATGCCGTCCACTTAAATGGAAATCTTGATCCTCGTGTAACGACGTTGATCACATTGCCAGGATATGAATGGTTTATAAATGTAAGTACCAATTTTTAAAACTTATGAAGTTATAATGCTTATTTAGTTACGTACTAGTCATTTGTATTACTGCTTCGTAACTTGGTAGACTTTTTTTTTTTAAATATTAGTGTACATCATCGGCAGCGAATTTTTCGCGAAATTTCATAATTTACCCCGCGACCGCACCGCGAATTTTGCCTTTTTTCCCCGCGATAAAATTACTGCCTTACTTATAACCGATTGAGTTGCTCACGGTAGTCGTTAAAGCTTGAATCAAGAAAAAAATAAGTATCCTTTAAATGCAAAGACATTGGAGCAGAATAGACTCACAAAGAGCATGCTACTTCCAGCATGTATATAGAAAGCTGCCATTGTGAGGAGTATCTAGCGTGTCGATGTGTTTGTGCGAGTATTTCAGTTCTAAATCTTTAAGATTTTGATGTACATACACTGAAGAGCAATTGAATTAGAGACAGCTGGCGTTATGCAAATGTGGTGCTGTGGGCGGCCCTGTAAACGGAAACGACATGATGTATGCAGCGATCCGACAATATAAGGAGTGATGCGACGAGAATCAGTAAAAGTCCGGGCACAGTATGGGTAAGACAAAGTATCTCAGCGCATTTGATCGTGGGCAAATTGTCGGGGCCCGACGAATGGGTCACTCCATCTCGGAAGTCGTGCAGGCACTGGGATTTCCACGAGCCACTGTGTCACGGATGCACCATGAGTACATCGAATCCGGTAAAATCATCCCTGCAAGGGCTAACTGCCGTGGACACAGCGTGTGGATGAGCGGGGTCAACGTCGGCTAGCTCGCATTGTAACAGCGGATAGACGGGCCAGAGTGCAATAAATCGCTCGGCAATTTAACGCTGGTGCACAAAAACGTGTAAGCAGCCACACCATCCAGAACCATCTCCTCGCTATGGGGTACAGAAGCCTTCGTCTCACGAGGGTACCGCTGCTGACCGCACATCACAAGGTGCAAAGATTAGCATGGGCGCAGGAACATCGCCACTGGACCCTAGCCATGTGGGAAAAATGTTGCCTGGACCGATGAGTTGAGATTCACGTTGGTACATACGGATGGCAGGATACGAGTACGGCGCAAACCACATGAAGTGATAGATCCTTCTTGCCAGCAGGGCAGTCTTCAAGCTGGTGGGTGTAGCATTCTCGTCTGGGCACTGTTTACGAGGACTGAAATAGGGACCCCTGGTACGTGTGACATCGTCCCGCACAGGTCAACGTTACCGGGATATCATGGACGACCATTTGCTTCCGTTTGTGCGTCTTCAACATCCCACTGGGGACCTCATCCTGCAACAAGACAATGCACCGTGCCATCGCTCCTGAATTGTATCCGAATGGTTGGATGAACACTCCACCGACGTGACCTAGCTTCCTTGGCTAGCTAGGTCGCCTGACCCCAATCCCATCGAGCGCATTTGAGATGCCATCGAGAGAGATGTTCGAGGCTCTGACCTCCCTCCATAAAATCTTTGTGAACTGTGGAAGCTTGTTCAGGGGTCGTGGATCCGCATGGCTTCCCAACGCTTCCGGTGTCTTGTCGAGTCCATGCCGAGATGAATCGCCGCCGTCATCAGGGCGAAAGGTGGAGCTACCCACTGTACTAGACAGGCATCTCTAATTCAATTGCTCTTCAGTGTATATGTTTAAGATTAAAGTGCATGTGACGCAAAATTTTCCTGGACAGCATTTTTTTTTACTTCTCTGCTTCCGAGGCTATATCGCGGTCTTAGCTTCGGAAGCAGCCATGTAGCCTCGTATTTTTCTGCTTACTAGTCTTGTTTGTTTTTTCGCGGATAAGAGCATTTGGCGTGGGCTGCTCGTCAGATGAGGCAAGTGAGGCGTTGCCTCACCAGAAATTTTTCGCCCACGAAGGAAATTTTTACATGTGTAAGATATGTAACGTACCAGGAGATGAGACGGACCTGCCAGAAGGACGCACACGACATAAAGGCAGATAGGAATCAGAATAAAATGTCCGCGTAGCTTAATTGGTAGAGCAACTTATTCCGGAATGAGTGGACCCGGGTTCGAATCCTGGCGCGGATAGAAATGACGGAGAAATTTACTTCGTTATAATGGCGCCCGAACTATCCGGATGACCCGACCGTTCAAAATCTCGCATTGGTATGATGTTATTTCCACACCGCGAAATAGGAAAAATAAGAGAATCCTTTCTCCAGCACTTCGAAAAAAAAAAAAAAAAAAAAAATAAGGGGAGATGATGTAACGTACCAGGAGATGAGACGTACCTGCCAGAAGGACGCACACGACATAAAGGCAGATAGGAATCAGAATAAAATGTCCGCGTAGCTTAATTGGTAGAGCAACTTATTCCGGAATGAGTGGACCCGGGTTCGAATCCTGGCGCGGATAGAAATGACGGAGAAATTTACTTCGTTATAGATACAATATGCCTTTTACTGAACATGTTAAATGAAATTCTGAAATTCATATTGTGATTCGTAATTTTGTTAAAAAAGGCTTCAACCAGATAACGAATCCTTAATTCATGAGCATTAAGTTTATAAAGTTTAGATACTATTTAAGAGGTTGAAACGAGCATATTTTGAGCGCCTAGAGAAGCGATACTCTAAGTTGGCTCTATCACAGCAGACAGAAGACCGCGCAAAGAATAACAGTTTGAATGATTGGTTGCATTTTTTCTTGATTTTCACATATCTGTGTAGTTTTAGTTGTGTCAATCTGTAGCACAACAGATCGTTGTTTTCCGCCACGACATTGTCAGATTTTAAAGTAGCGTCGATGTGATACTTCAAACGCTGATGGTCATCAAAGCGCTTCAGTGCATTTTTCCAGTCACTATGTCAGCCGGTAACTAAGCTTCCCGTCTTCTGAGAGCTGCCTTTACCAACCTCTGTAGGTGCAAACAAGAAACAATGCTTGCAATAGACATTGTCTTCAACTGTAGAATATGCAAGCCATTTAAATTTCTTCAGCCACAAAGTCTGAAATCGCCTCTTTTTGTTGCCGAATTTCCTTTCTGGGAAAATGTAGTTTCCCGTCGGCATCAGTTTTCGAGCAAGAGCAATGTCTTTGCTGTAAATGTTATATCAGATGAAAAATCACTACACTTTGCAATTATGAAGAGGCAGAGTAGCAGAGTAAAGAACTTGTTGGAATCTTTAAATAGAACATTCAAGTCTTCGAAGACACTTTTCAATACTTAATTCACGTGGATTAGGAACATCAAACAGTGGTCATCGCTCTTTCTACGTTAATAAGTGAGTCTCGGAAGAATTCTCATCTGCCGCCACCGGGATCGAACCCAGGGTCTTCCAGTTACGCGCCGGATATGCTACCACTGCACCACAGCAGCCTCGAATTCTCCAGACTCGCATACAAGTAACTTCCAAACCACATGTAAGGTTGCTTCTTGGAGCCCCGCACAATGCTGGGGATTCACTAAAGATGGTAAGCAGCAACTGAACAAATAACTAGCATATCCGGCGCGTAACTAGAAGACCCTGAGTTCGATTACCGCTGGCGGCTGGTGAGAATCTTTCCGAGACTCACTTATAAACGTCGAAAGAGCGATGACTTCTGTTTGACGTTCCTAATCCACGTCAATTGTGTGTATTAATTATTCATTCGTCTCCTAGCTATTTGTTCAGTTGCTGCTTATCATCTTTGGTGAATCCCCAGCATTGTGAGGGGCTCCAAGAAGCAACCTTCCATGTGGTTTGGCAGTTAGTCGTATGTGAGTGTGGAGAATTCGAGGCCGCTGTGGTGCAGTGGTAGCATATCCGGCGCGTAACTGGAAGACTCTGGGTTCGATTCCCGGTGGCGGCCGATGATAATTCTTCCGTGACTCACTTATAAACGTGGAAAGAGCGATGACTTCTGTTTGATGACTTTTCAATGCTCTGCCCTTGCTCCACCAACGTGTCGAATTAACCTTCTGAAGCCGACGCAACAGTTAATGACCTTCATTTGACTCCTTATTAACTCTGTTCCAAACAAGCATACGCTTGGGCAATTCTGAGATGAAAACTGTTGTACTCCGCAAGAGACCAAGAACATCTTTAGCTCTTTAACAACTTTCTGTCGAATTTGTGAGGACCAAGTTCAGCGCATGAGCGCAACAATGAACGTATATCAATAAATCATTACCCTTCTTAAGATGCTCTTGGAGCCCGTTGTATTGGCCACTCATATTTGCAGTTTCTTCAAACGAACATCCAACGATTTGCTTCATGTTGATTTAAAACTTCTCAACTTCTGCCTTTATCTGCAGGTAGAGTGCATCGCCTGTTGTTTTATGTGCAAAATCCAGCTTCAACAATCTCACAGAGATCCTACCGTTTAGCACATATCTCACATACAGCGCTAGTTGATCTAGAACTGAAACATCCTATGTGGAATCCACTTCTATGCTGAAGATGCCTGCTTGCTGAATTTCACTAGCAATGCCAAGTTGTATTTGAAGGGATAAATATTTTATTTTTTTGGTGATGAACGACTTTGACAGGAATGTAATAATGCCACCTCTTCCTTGTGATCTAGATTGCCTTTCCTTATGCTCTTTGCTTTTTGAATGGCCATATATACACGTGTCTTCAATATTTTGTCGTATTTAGAAACCAGAATAACTGGTTCTAAGAAGTTGTCGTGGTTGATGCATCTGTTGTTGAGATCTGCAGCAACTTCAATGGATATACACTATAAGCTAGTCCAATTGTGTGCCAGTGAACAAGATTATGTCAATTAACTTGTGAATCACCTGCCTCCTGCTTTCGATGTCCCTTCATCGTTTTGTTGCCATATCGTTGTCGACCAGAGTTTCAATATCCATACTTTTGCAAATCTGCATATAAGCTTTCACAGTATTGTCATGAGCAACGGAATGTTCATGCGTTTCAATTTGTGTATAGTGATGTTCAATCTCAACTTTAACTCCATGGATGAATGGTCTTCCTATGTCTGAGGCAAATAGCATGCAGATACTGCACTATATTTTCTTTGTTTCAAGGCAGTATGACAACCATTTATAAGGGACTGTAGTGCTATCGGGCAGAGTGCGTTTGAACGTTTTAAATGGAAGTTATATATCGATATCACTTGGCTGAACTGGATGGAGCTTCAGAAATGCAAGTTTCTCCGTAATTGATGCATGTAATCCGGGCGGAACAAATTTCCAAATTCAGTATACACTGCTTCAATATCGTCGCTTTCTTGTTGCGGATCAATAACTTCGCCCGCTGATTTCTGATGTATGGACTTCTTTTCATTTGATTCTTCATTGGGATCTTCAGCACATTTTGCAACTCCAGCCTGATATTCAGCAGTATCGGACCGAATCATGAGTTAAGTTAACATGATAAAAAACCTTGGTCAAATAAATTAACTATTTTAAATTTATTTTGTACAATTATTTAAAATTTTCCTAAAAATTTGATAATTTAAAATTTAATGCGCTCTGAAGCATATTGTTACGACCTCCCCGGCCATTAATTTAGTAATTAATGGGCGTGGTGGATGTATGAAATTAATTAAGTATTAATTATGTTCGAGGCTTGATTGGAGTTTAAAAGTGTAAACAGCAGAGAAAGTTTTATCTGGGAGTTTGGAAAGAAAGGAGGCGAAGCATTCCCTCTGGCTGGGTGGTCTCAGAATAGCTGTTAGGTCGTAAATATCAGGACGCAGCTGACGGGCAGCCTGAGCAACACGGAAAGGGAAAGAGGTATACGTATCGAAGAGGGACACTTGAGTAGGAATGAATGAAGATGGGGGACAAAAGATTTAGCGAATAATCGTAAATTCGTCGATTGTTTGGGGCATTTTCGAGAACAATTGCTCTGTGTGTGGTCCGTGCAGAAAAATAAGATTTCGCACTTAGCGTGAAAATAAGGAAGAAAGTTTAGTTGTCTGTACGCTCTCCGATGTGAAAGGCTGGGCTGGATGCCTTGGATCTGCTATATGAATTGGGCGATGAAGATCAAAACTCCCTGCATTTGGTAAAAAATGGAGGCGACAACTCGATGCTAGTTTGCCATAAAGACAGCGGAATGCCTAAATCCTCGTGATAAAGCAACAACTTCTAGGCTGGAGCCTAATGGAAATTAACGACTGGTTGGCCAAATGAAAGCAAAGTTACAGAGGAATTAAGAAGTCTGCGAGTGGACAGTGATCATTCCAATGAGAAGCGAAGATCGGGTTCGAGTCCAACTACGGCAGTGTGCAATTACCATCCTCTCCCTGAAGCGGCGAAGGAAGCCAGCTGGTCCTGCGGGGCGAAGCGAGGCCCCATGTGTGTGTGTGTGTGGCTACGTAAGCAACGCAGCCTCTACGTGTAAGAGCGACGGGACAAAGCCGGCGAAAGAAAAATATGAGCGTAAAAGCGGTGGCTTGGATACCTAAGGAATATACAGGTGAAAAGTTAAATCACAATTTGGATTTATTCTTGACAGCATCCATGTAAGTAGAAACATTTTGTTTTTATTGTTACATCTGCTACGTAATTAGTTGAGGAACTGAACTAATATATTGCAAGAACTGAACAGAGAAATAGTAAGACTGAACTGTGTAATTTAAGTTCATTAAAACTATCTCGCGAGAACTGATTTAGGTCAAAGTTGACCCAATACTTATGTTCAGAAGACAGCTAAATTTTATTCGTATGTGTGCCATTGTTATGTTTTCATAGCCAATTAAATATTTGTTTAGGCAGTCAGCGCAGTCATAGAACACATTATTTATGTGTACGCAGGTGATTGGTTCAAATTGTTTAAGTGTATGCCCATATAATACAGTTTTCGCGCCAAGAACTACGTCGAAAGAGATCAGTGAAGAAATATACCTGTACCGTTCGGCACGTTCTGATCAATATATTAAAAGGGTACCAATGTCAAGGTGTAGTTCTTGAAATAGCGAACTTGTCGAAGACCCTGCTGAAGATGCTACAGCGAGATCCAAACCTATATCATCGTAGTTAAGGGAGATTTCAGGTTTAATTTTATGGTTATTGAAATTTAAAGATTAGATTGCCAACTGATGTAATTTATTACTTGAATAAAAGAGGATACAGCTGACGTCTTTCGTTTGTTCTGTGCTTGAAGATGCGATAGGTGAATAATGATCGGTTGATGTTATTGGTCAGAACCCAAATTCAAATGGCTTCCTCTGCTTTGGATTTGCTCTTATTCGCTCTAATTCCCGCTTCCTACTTTCATAACATTTTTCAGTTCAAGATTTGTAAATTCGTTTTTTTCCACTGGGTTTGTCCACTTTTTATCAGCTTTATTCAGTCATGAAATAAAAGATAAATTTGTTAGAAAAGAAATGTCAAATATTGTTTAAGCGCAATGAATTTTCTTTTCTATATAAATGTGAAAAAAATCGCTAATTTTTATTATCAATTTATTAATTCTATTGCAGTAGCATTTTGCTTGATGTAGTTGATCTTCCTTCCGCTAGTAAGAGAACAGCCGGCTCTAAGTCACTGTGCTTATCAAGCACCGCGCGCGCGCGCGGACTGTTCATACACACTCTTCGTAATTCAGTGCTATGACTGTATGACACATATAAAGTAGAATACTAGAGAATTGTCATTGAAATGAATTAATCACCTGCTCTCAGACTGAAGCTAGCGCAACTATAACTTATCATTCAACTTGTCTGTGAAAGAAAATTACAGTTGAATCCCGCAGCGAATCACACCGCAAAAATTAAAGTAAAATATTGAACGAATGTCCACTTATAATTAATGTTCTCCACAAAACAAAGTATCACTCAGACTTGTGCCGCCTTCCTGTTCGTGCTAAGGATCCAGAATTCACTCCACAGCTGTATGTACTACATCTACGCGCATTTCACTCTGCGCCATTCGGCATCACGAACTTGTGATCTTCCCTCCTCTAGTTACAGCGGAACGGTTGGCTTTCGCTAGGTTGCTGTGCTTATCACCAACCGCGCGCGCGCGAATTAGTCATACACACTTTTCGTAACTCTCGCACTCGTTTTCAACAATTTCGAATATTTTCCCATTTGTTTCTCTTTAGCCTCAGGTTCACTTGGCCCCGATTTGACCGGCGACTGCCGGTCAGCCGGCAGGGGGTCAGAATAAGGTATCTGGAGATGCTCAGACAAGGAGGTCAGAATAAGGTATCTGGAGATGCTCTTGTTAATGGAGGAGTACCACTTTGCGCGAAGCCTATAACCGCGAGCGACGGCCGTCAAAGTGTGGGAAAGCTGATGGTTTTCAAGGCTATTGCAATGCATTTTGTGTTGGCCGAAACGCCTTTTCTCTTGCAGATGTTTCCAATTTTGCATCGTAACTTGTTGCCGATGTGTAAGGAAATGCTGAATCGATATAATTTTTAATTATTTTGAGGCTCCTTCCAATTTTTATTTTAAATTGAAATGCACGAAATTTTGTGCGAATTCTAAACAAAACGTAACCCTAAAATGGAAAATGTCACTCGTGTAAGATGTATAAGTCATTCCGGTTTGATATTAACATGGTTTCTGCATCCAGAAACTACGAAATTCCAAAATCCCACAGCTGAAATTACATGGGTATCATGTAAACAACGCCAAATTCCCGTACATTGCGGCTCCACGGTTAAGAGACTCAGAGAATCTCCTGAAGTATTATTCTAACCTCCTTGGGCCCAGGCTGCCCTAGCCATGTATGAAGAAGTATGGCCATGCTAATGCTCGTCAACGTGTCCTTCAGAGCTTTACTTTGGAAATGCTTGTTAGGCTCAATCCAATTTTTCTTTGAATCGTCCAAGGTTGGCTCAGTGGCTCAGTGGTCTAAGCAACGGCTTCTGATCATACGTTCGAGATGGGTCCGCGTTTGAATCCCGGTGAAGCATGGATGTTATGTTTGTCTTACGATAATGGGTCTCTCCCTTCCCTGGAACCAGTGACTTTAAATTAGGGACGGGTGACTGCTTATAGCCCATTGAGTTGCTCACGGCATGCATTCTCACGGTGGTCGTGAAACCTCCAACCAAAAAAAAAAAAAAAAATAAAAAAAAAATCATCCGAGTTGGAAAATAGCAGTGGTTGGAAAAACTACTTTTTATTTGTAACGAACTACAACTACAACTACTTTATGATAAATGCAGTTAACTACAACTGCAACTACATTTTTAACAAAGTAGTGACTACAAACTACTTTGAAAATGTAGTCCCTACTTCACTACTTTTTTTATTATGAACATTTTTAGTAGTACTTAGTTTATTGCAGTTTCAGTTAATATATTAATATCTGTAAATATGGCATTGTACCTGATATTTTGAAACAGAAAAATTTCAAATATAATTAAGAAAGTAAAAAACCAAAGTTTTTCTACTTTTCCGTTATTTAAAGTATAAAGACTTGATTATGACATATAATTAGGGTTACCAGTCATCCGGGATTGGCCTAGACAGTCCTGGATTTGTAATGACGTCCGGGGCTGTGTCCGGGATTGAAAAAAGTCCGGGAATTTTAAATGAGTGGTTAAAAAGACAGCGAAAAATACACATAACTAATTATTTATTTCATTACTATTAGTACTGAAAATTTTGACTTGCCTCTATGTACAATTTCAAATTAGAGGCGGATGACTTTGAAACCGACAGCTTCTTATTTAAAGGGCAAAGTTTGCAGATGACTGTAAAATTCCCGTTTACTTGCTTCTCGAGCACTGTGAAATAATTATTATACGCCGACCAAGGTAGTTCAATTCTTTCTTCATCAAGCTGAACAGTAGCTGCCATATTTCAGGAAAACAGAAAAATTTATAATCACCTGGAAACATAAGTTAAATAAGTCTTTGAAGCAAAGAAAGCCGCCCCGGTGGCGCAGTGGTCTAAGGCGTTGGCCTCTGATCATTCGTCCATAAGGGGTCCGGGTTCGAATCCCGGTGAGGCATGGATGTTGTGTTTGTCTTACGGCACTGGCTCTCTCCCTTCCCTGGAACCAGTGACCCTAAATTAGGGACGGGCGACTGCTTATAGCCCATTGAGTTGCTCACGGTGGTCGTTAAACCTCCAATCCAAAATCCAAAAAAGCAAACACGTTCGTATTCACACGAGACGAAAACGACAACGAAACATGTGTTGGTGTTGTCAACCTATGCTAGAAAACTCTGTGCTTTGAAACACCAAACGTTCTTATTCTGAGACCTCGTTCGTCATAACCTGTTCATTTTAATCCGCTCCATAGCCGATATCATGAAAGAAATGCTCGCTAGATGGCGATACTTAGCTGGTGCTGTGCAGTACAAACGAGTATTAGCGTTGTGTCGCAAATACACGTGACGATCAAGTGATATGTAGAAGGGCACCTTGTTTGTTTACTGAAGTAACGTTAAAAGTAGTGTCGAAACTCGCTACAAACTATAGAGGTTTGCATTGCGCCACTCGCTACACTACTTTTTTGTTAAAGTAGCGCGTTACACTACAAACTATGCGGAAAAGTAGCGACCACAGTAGTTTCGCTACTTGTAGCGTACTACTTCCGACCACTGGAAAATAGTGTGAGTTCCGGATAAAACCTGTGTGCTGTGTTATTCCCATCTGCATTGATTCTCTCCCTTCTCTATAATCAGAGGGCAAAATTAACGCCAGGAGGCTCTTGAACCTTTAGTTTCTCATGTGGTCGTTAAACAAAATGAAAGACAACAACAACAGAAAAAAATCCCCTAAGTACCGTATCTAGTTTAAATGAGTGTGTTAACAAACCGTTCACTACTTCCTTTTGGATCAGCATGAACAACTCCTTGATAACAACATGACGTCGTACACGTGTTAAAAACTATCCAATCATAGAACTAGATCGTCAGATAAAATACCAAATACTTTATGGTTTAGTAGTTGTTTATCAAGTCGCGGTTGTGTTATTCTTTCTCACGGTTGGTTTCAGTTCAAAAAGTTATGATGTGATCGCAAGTGATGGTTCTCTCTTAGTCTGATTTCAAAATTTGTGAGAACACAAATTTCGCATTATGGAGTTAATATTCAATGCACGTAGATTCGCTATCAAAGTTATTATTTTGCTTTTATATGCAGCAATTTTACTTTGGTTTTCTACGTTTTCCTACGGACTTGTTTACTACCTGTACATCCCAGCTGTAGCGCACGTGCGACCAATTTATTTGCAGCATGAGTAAGTGGTCAGGGCAAACCAGGACCAAATTTTTTTCTGCCTACTAATTTTAAAAATCCTAAAACAGTTGAAAATAAAATAATTAATTTACAATCGCATTTACAAAAGGGTTTTGGTGTGTAGTAAGAAACTGACACCTGTAGCTTATTGCAGAAAATATAATTTTTTTGTATCTATAATCGAGAAAACGTTGAATTGTGCAGTTATATTGTTGGTACTGTAGCATTGTGTGCACACGGATTAGGCTCATTGTTTGATTATCCAGAAAAAGTTTGTTAATCTCTGATTGCTAACCAATGCAGATATTAAAGGATAAATTAGAAGTATATCTCCTATAATCCTGAAGGTATTCATTGATGTTGAAGAATACAAACAAAAACACTCCGGAGGGAGGGGGTCAGTTTTATTATGCTCATGAGAATTTATCATTAAATTGCTATTCAAAATTAGTGGGAATAGTATTTCTTTAAAAAGTTGATGCAGAGTGGCAAAAAAAAAAAAGGTATTAAAAAGTAAAATGACACAACTTTGTTATTATTGGACCAAATTTGTTGAAATTTTCAGAGAAACCCTAGCAGTAAGTGAAATTAATAGAGTAGATTTTTAAAATGGTCACAGTGTTTACGAACCACAGTAGAGAGGTGGGACTGGAAATTGCCTAGGATACACTCTAGCACATCTTGTGTGATGGCTTGAATTTCATCCGCAGTGACTTGAAGTTCTCAATGGTCTTGGGAGCAGTCTGGAAGACTTGACCATTCAATAAGCTCTCAGAAAATAATAATATGAGTTCAAGTCGAGGCTATAGGGTGACCATTCAATGCCCTGTCCAGTGAACCTCTTGGTCTCCAAAGCGATAATATTGCCCTGAAACGTGTCCTGTAGCCAGGAAAACACACGAGCAACTCGATATGGACCAGCACCATCCTTAATGAACAGTAGGTACTGATCATCTGATGACATCTTGTGCTGGTTCTTAATCAGTGGTATCCGGCTAGTAGGTGCCTGTAACTTGCACCAGAAACTGTTTCATCAATGAATATGGGTCTGCTCTCGTGTGCTTCATGTTGATTCCACCACACCATCACTCTTCGTGAATGATGAGGTGCCACCTGTTGGACATGCAGGTTTTCACTGCCCCTGTGCTTCCAAGACTATAAATTTGTTGCACTATTAAAAGTCACTGCTCTATGCTATGGGACTCCATTTTGAAAAGGTCAAATTTCAATCTATGCTGTTCTATGAAAAAAGAAAAAGAGAATAAAAGTTTGAGTACTCAGTAAACAAAGTAGAGCATTTTATTTTAAACAACTTTTTTTTAGCCATCCTGCATGAGGAATGGCTTTTGACTAAAAGAAACATCTGAGACCATTTGGAAATTTAAGAAAAAAAGTGCTGCTCTGGATTATATTGTGGGCAATTTTATCTTATTTTAGTCTTCAGAGTAATTTTACTTTGACCAGATTTCTAACTTCAAGTGATGCATGCATTTTGATTACTGTGAATTTACATTATACCTTGCATTATTCCATGGGAAATCTTGAATCATGAAGGCTGGCAGCATTAGGTTATAGTAACTCTTGGTCAACTATGAGAATTATGTTCTGAAAACAACAACAACAAAAAAACATGTTATTTGCAAATTTGTGACTAGTAAATTTTAGATATAATGAGGAAAAGGTAGAGTAGGGTAGCCAAACAGCAGAATCTATTATAATCCACAAACTTTTTTTCTTTTTTTCCCACTTATAGTAAAGCAATAATATCAGAAAAGAAACTCCTACCATATAGACAGAAGAATATAGTTTACTGTATTGATAATTTTTAAATGGGTTTCAATAAATATTGATGGTTTCAGTCCGGACTCTATTTCGACCGGTAGTTAGTAGCAAATTGCTAGCAAGCAAATGCATTTTGCTAGTGATAAAAAGTGGTTCTAGCAAAAGTTGCTATTGGAAAAATTTTGAATGTTTTAGTGTGAACTTCAGCACCACTGCATCACGTGTGTGGAATATTTTAGACACATACAAAAAGGAATGTTTCTTGAAAAGTACTGACATTATAAAACCATTTTGGTGCTAATAGAAATATCCAGTATATTTATTTCTCTTATCTACTTCTGCATGTGAGGTTGGGTTCAGTTTCATTAAGAGAATCCAGGGTGATTGGAAGGAGCAGTTTAAACTTACAAACATTGAATGCTCTCATGAGTATTGAGGTTCGAAGACAAGTTGACCCCAGACCTATTGTTTTAAAGTGGTATGATGAAAAGACTCGAAATGCAGATCCAAACCATATGAAAAATTACTTAAGATTTTGAATAGTGTTCTTGAATTTTGTGAATAAAAAATAGACAAAATAATCGCTCTTTCCGCATTTTTCTTTAATTAACACACAGCAACTGAAAAATTGTATTTTGACATTGCTGGGATCGGACCCCAGATCTCTTGATAACTAACTGATAAACACACATAGCGCCATGGATTGTTGGCACCGTAGCACAAAGCGAATGCACTTGACTAGTTATCGAGAGATCTGGGGTTCGATCCCAGAGGTGTCTAAATACAATTTTTCGGTTGCTGTGTGTTAATTAAACAAAAACATGGGAAAGGCTATGACTTTGTCTATTTACATTGTCTCCACATATTTGGAAGATTTTCACCATTTGTGAATAAAGTTAAGTATAATTTTTTTTTAATATTTGCATTCAAATTAAATTGTTAGAATTAATTTGTCAGGGTGATGAAAAGGTGAGTTATATTTAAATATTTGTAATCTTTTCAGCATTACAATGTGAGGGTTACTGGGGTGAAACCAAAATTTGTCATGATTGAGGAGGGGGGGGCATGTTAAAGTTTCTTTTGTATACTGTTAATAGCTAAATATAAAACCGTCTTTGTACGTTCTACGAAATGTAGATGAGGCACATAATGGCTCAGATACTTTAATTAAAATGCTATATACATATGATAAAAACATTAGTACTTTCAGACTACTTTAGTCCATTATCAGATGTAGTACAAAGATATGAAGGCCGGCACAGTATATATATGTGCAAGAACATGTTACGTGGGGAATCATGGGAAGAAATGTTAATTACGTGACCAAGTGACTTAGACAGTGATAATCATGGTATGATATATAACTTTTTCCAGGTAGAAGGTATGTCATAAGGTACATGGTCATTACAACAGTTGTCTCGGTGTTTCAATATTAAGATGCTTTTGGTCGTAAAAATTAGTGATTTAGACCTTGGGGTTGCAATAATTTTTGCGTTGTCCCAATCTGGAATATGAGTTCCATTATAGGCATTGCATGATAAATCAGTATTTTGTTGTGCGGTCTGCATGTTATATTTGTGTTCCCATAGACGGCACTTGAGATTTCTAACTGTAGATCCTATGTAACTTGAGGAACATTGACCTGTATTATCAAGAAATGGAATATAATATATACCCCATTTCTGCTCTTGAGGGGTTTTTCCCTATCCTTCCTGATTAATGTAAATATATTAGTAGTATGCAGTCCAAATTCTATATGAAAACGATTACAAATATTTCCCAAAGGGACGGTAACGGCCGGGTAATAGTCAAGTGAAGAAACATATTGTTTCTGGGGGTATTCACGTTGTAATGCTATTGCATAAGTTTGTTTTACCTGTAAATGCACCTTGTTAATGAGGTATGTTGGATATCGATTATCAGCAGAAATATTATAAACATATTCAATTTCTTGAAGGCGAAGTCTTCGATCAGATGAGTGAGTGCAAGCTTGTCAAATTTTATCATATGTATACAGCATTTTAATTAAAGTATTTGAGCCTTTTTGTGCCTCACGTACATTTCGTAGAACATGCAAAGACGGTTTTATATTTTGCTAGTATATGTTGTACGCAGAGTTGTATAAAAATAAAATGTATCTGCGTACACAACCATTGAAACAGAAAATTTGCTGCAAACCCGCGATTCACGATAACAAAAGAATAAGGTAATTTAAAGAAAAATTAATAAAACAATAAATAATTGTTAGAACATTACAGATTCCAGTGAGGACAAAATAAGTACATTACAAATGAATGTTCAGCAATGTGTATGAAATGGACCTTTATGATAAAATATTGGATTATGACCTCATAAAAACAAGACTAATTGAAGTTTTTATATTTAGAAACACAGTTCCGTTAATGAATCTTCAAAAATTATAAATAGCATTTTCAACAACTGAATTAAAAAATAGTATACTTACAAAATACATAAGGAAAAGATTTTAATTTAATAACTGGCAACTGCAAGAGGAACCTGGCAATAAAATTTAAACTGGTTCTGAGTAAACAAAACTTTTGATACATTTCCTATGCATTGAGAACAGTCCTTAATAAAATTTAAACGCCAGAAACGTTTTGTAAAAACAAAAGAACTCAAAAGATGTGAAAAATAATTGAAAGTTCTTGAAGTTAAAATAGAATTAAATATATTAATCTGAGTAAAGCCTTGAGTAAGTGTTTTTACCTCCAGCAAATAATTTTTTTTTAATCAACAAGCAAAAACTATCTGCGAGATCTGCTAATAATTTGGAAACTATCCGCGTATGGCATACTTCTTAAATTACGCACCACCCACATCGAGGAATGAAATTATTTCACTCCACATTTCATCAACAACCTGCTGATGATGACTACATTCTGCAACTCTGGTTGTACGTATATCAAATTATTTCATCAACAACCTGCTGATTATGACTACATTCTGCAACTCTGGTTGTACATATATCAAATTATTTTCATAATGTTAATAAACTTTTGCTAGTAGATAATGCAATTTGCTAGTAAAAAATAAGGCCACTAGCAAGTGTTGCTACAGCTAAAAAAAAAAAAAAAAGGGAAATCAAGGCTTGGTTTCAGTTTGATGTTTTAAGCAATACTGCACGGGTGGCCAGGAAGTCTAAGGTGTTGGCTTCAGATCACTCATCAGAGCTGGTCCTTTATGGGGACCAGCTCTGATGGTGGCTCTTTCTCCTTTTTCTGATGGTGGCTCTTTCTCTTCCTTCAAGCCAGTGACCCAAAATTAGGGACGAGCAACTACTTGTACTTGAAATGAGTTGATCATGGTGGTCATTAAACCCTAAAACTTACAGTAAACATACTGTTAAACTCCTCAACTGCACTCCTGTTCTCCTAAGTATTGACTATAAAATGAATGTTATTTAAATGTTTTATTGTAAATGATTCCAAAAACATGAGATATTTTATGTGTCATTGTTTGCACAAGTGTGCCATATTTTCACTGTTTCCGTGTAGTCACCTCTTCAGAAAACTTGAAAATTACATCACCCGAGAGTAGGAATCAAACCCACATCTACATATTAGGTTGATGCATAAGTTCATGCTGTTTTATTTCACGAGTGTTTCCCAGGTCAGTAGTGACGATTCAGATGGCCAGTTGTATATAAAAATGTTGCCAGTAATATCATTTATCTAAATCATATTGCGTTGTGTGATTGTGGCTAATGGTTTTTTGATTTTCAGTTCTGGAAGTATGGAGTGTCAAGTAGAGAGGAATGAACATTTCTTACATCTGCTCCTCTATGAGTTTAACAAGGGATCCACAGCTGCCGAGGCTACTCGACAAATTTGTGCTGTATATTGGGAGGATGCTATTTGCTCCATGTGGTTTGATGCAGATTCCACTTGGATCTGCGTCAAACCACACGTGAATTGGCCACTGAGAGGGACTTTGATTAGGCCACAGCGGTGCGACACCTGGAATGTATCAGAAAGGTCCAGAAATCGGGGTCTTGGGTGCCTCATACTCTCACCGAGGACACCAAGAATCAGCGTGTTGCCACATGTGGTTCCTTGCTCACCTGTTATCGCGAATGTTCTCGGCAACACAAACCCTTTCTGTCACGTATTGTTACTGGAGATGAAAGGAGATGCCTGTACGTGAATTTCAGGCATCAGAGGGAATGGTTAACCCCAAACAAGACGCCCACACCACATCAAAAACATGACCTTCATCCTGCGAAGTTCATGTTGTGTGTCTGGTGGGACATGAAAGGGATTATTCACTGGGAAATGCTGCCGATGAATCGGACCATCAATGATGCACTCTATTGTGAGCAACTGTACCTTGTGGAGCGAGCAATTCAGCATAAACGGCCACATTGGCACCATGGTATCCTTCTCCAATAAGATAACTCACACTCTCACAGTGCAAACATGACCGAAATGGCTATTCAGGACATGAAATGGGATATCCTTCCATATCCGGCCAATTCCCCCAGATGTCGCCCCTTCAGACTATCTATCACCTGTTCCGATTTCTGTCAAGCGCACTCTGTGGCAGAAAGTTCAACAATGATGCTGATCTCCAGAATTTCCTTTGATTTCTTTGCAGCAAAACCTGCACGTTTTTTCAAGAATGGCATTGCAGACCTATTCAGACAGTGGGACACCATTGTAAACAATGGGGGGGGGGGGGTACTAGTTGACTGTAGTTGTGACATAGTTGACTGATTCCGATTTCTCTTCCGATGTAATGCGTTCCAGTGCGGTGAAAAAAATGACATAAATTTATGCATCAACCCAATGTTTGTAGTGGAGTATGCAGTCGGAAGTTGGAAAATGCAGGTTCAATTCCTGCTACGGGGAACAGTGAAAGTATGGCACATTTGTGCCAACAATGAGATTTGTATTGTCCTTCATGTATATGTGAAGAATTATTTCTTCAGGGAGATTGGTTTTCCACTGATATGTGAGATATCCTCTGAGATATTTTATGTTGGAAAGCACAGTAAATTAAACATTTGGAAGTTATGTCCAACAGCTGTATTTGCTTAGGTGAAATTTAAATTATGTGATTAAAGCTTAGTATAGAGTTTGGAACACACCATCAATTTGCATATGTACTCATATGTAAAGTAAGACAGTACAAAAATTTGCAGGTTTGTGGTGGGCAAGTGCAAAACACAAAAGTAAGAATATTATGATTGACACTGTTTGTGATCAGTTAGAAAAATGACAGTTGAATTTTGCATGCTTTAAGAGAGAATATATGAGTAATGTTTGGAAAGTAATGCACCTTTGCAGTTAGTGTAACGTCGTGCAGAAGTGCTCCACATTGACTGAAATCATACCATAAGATCCCCAAGATGTAAGAATATGGGAAAAGTGAGCAAAACCGTCCAAACAAAGAATCCAAAGGACACAAAGGCACTTTATTGAAAAGGTAGCTTCGAGCACAACTGGACAGAAGACAGAAACGTCCATGTGACAGGCGGCTGCCAAGAAAAATCCAGTCTTTAGTTGGGGATTTGATCACCCCTGACTGCGTTGCAGGATTTACAATGTCTGTCCATGCTGAGGACGAGGTTGTCAAGGAGCTGTTGAGGCATCGCGGCCCATTCCTCTTGTAGCGCCAATCGCAGCGGCGGAATCATTGCTGGCGACTGGTGACGTGCTGTCAAGTGTCTCCCGAGAAGGTCTCACACGTGTTCGATTGGATTTAGGTCCGGGGACCTTGCGGGCCAATCCATGCGTTGAATATCTTCACTCTCCAACAGCTCTGCGACAGCCACTGTACGATGAGGTGTAGCGTTGTTGTCCATGAAGAGGAACTCAGGACCCACAGCACCTCTAAACAGACACATGTGAGGCAGGAGAACCTCGGTACAATAGCGGACACCAGTGACTGAACCTCCTTGAAAGATGTGGAGGTCAGTACAGCTACCAAGCATGATACTGCCCCAAAGGATAACTCTGCCACCTCCAAACTGGTTTCTTTTGATGATGTTGGAGGTGTGATTGCGTGTTCCCTGCTGTCTCCAGATGTGTATACGTCAAGAATCGCTCGTCAGACTAAATCGGCTCTCATCCGTAAAGAGAACTCGACCCCATTGCTGATGTGTCCAGATCTTGTGTTCCTTGTACCACAGAAACCGCTGTCTCTGATGAGCAGGCGTTAATGGAACACACCGTACTGGTCGTCATGCAAATAGACCACCTTTTTGCAGCCTCCTGGCCACAGTAAAACACGATAACGGACGTCCAGTTGTCTGTTGCACATGCCTTGCAATTTCACCCGCTGTCTGCTGTCTGTCTCTTCTCGCCTGTAGGACAATATAGCGGTCGTCCGCCACCGTGGTTGCTCGTGGACGACCACTGTTAAACTCTCGGACAGCTGTTCCTGTCATTTGAAATGTTCTCCCAGCTTGTGAAACGATGCTGTGAGAGATCCCGAACTCCTCGGCCACACTAGTCACACTTCGACCTTCTTCCAACTTCCCAATGACGCGACCTTGGGTAAAGTCATCCAGATGTCATCTACTAGATTGCCTGTTGGCCATATTACACGGTGGCAGCAACTCGACGTTGTTCAAACCGATGTACACCGTGCAATAGCTTTCTCCGAATTGCTGAGCGTACACCACTCGTGTGCTTTATACCCTTCCGACCCCCCACATCATGCTACATATATGCGCATGTCCTACCATACCGGACCCTAGTCTATCTCCTGAGTGGTCTTTCAGTCCATTTTGCCTACTCGTTCCGCTGTTATGCTAATTTCTCCTCTTCATCCCTAATTTTTGCACACCAGTGTATTATAACAATAGAATAAAATAATTTGTAGAAAAATGAATAAAGCAATAAATAATTATTAGAACATTACAGATTCCAATGAGGACAAAATAGGCACATTACAAAATGTGTGTGAAATCGACCTTTATGGCAAAATATTAAAATATCGGAGTATGAACCCCATAAAAACAAGATACTAATTGAAGAAAGTTTTTATATCCAGAAAAACGGTTCCATCAAATTCAATGAACCTTCAAAAATTATAAATGACGTTTTCAACAAGTTAATTCAAAAATAGTACTTACAAAATGCATAAGGAAAAGATTTTAATTTAATAAATGGCAACTGCAAAAGGAACCTGGCGATAAAATTTAAATTCTTTCTGTGTAAATGAAGCTTTTGGTACAGGCCTTGATAGAATCTAGAGGCCAGAAGCATCTGTATAAACAAAATAACTCAGAAGATGTGAAAAATAATTGAAAGTTTTTCAAATTAAAATTCAATTAAGTATATAAATCTGAATGAAGCCTGGAGTAGGGTGTTATAATTGCTGTAAATAACATTTTTATTTATTTTTTAATCTATAAGCGAAACTTTGCAAAATCTGCTAATAATTTGGATTCTTCGTACGTCTACATTCTGCTACTCTAAGTATATCTTGGTACACAAGAAGGATCAAAATGGATGACTCATTTTCACTGTATGCATTAAACAGTGAGAAGTTAGCCTATCGAGTTTCTGATAAATGAAAATGAAACTTCTTTTGGACTCTGATTACTGGCTTTTTATGGTGAACACTGTGGACATAGTTCTGTGCATTGTTGGGTAAGAAAGTCAAGGGATAGTGTTCTAAATTTGGACCTGAAGGACCTTCAGCAATCTTAAAGGCCAGTCACTGCAACTCAAGATTTGAACTGGCAAAAAGCCAATGAAGTTATTCAAGAAAATTTGGGAATTAATCAGAAAGTCGTAGCAGAAAATTTAAACATTGGTGTGGATAGTGTCAGTGAGATTATTTGCTAATCTGGGTTACATAGAAGTCTGCTTAATGGGTGTGACCTAAGCTTACACCTGAAATGAGGAAAGAAAGACTCAAGCGTACCATCGATTACTCACTTGTTACAAAAGCAAAGGATACGATTTTCTGTACAGCATTATCACTGCGGACAGGAGTTGGGGGAATTAACATGACTTGGCAGTGAAAAATCAGTCACTTGAATATCAATCATACCCCTTCTCTGAGAAAGAAAAAACTTCAAGATTCAAACTTTCAGTAAAAAATTCATGCTTATCACTTTCTGGGACAATGTAAGGAGGCATCATTCATCAGCAGCAGTACATGGTTAAAGGTATGAAAATCAACTCTCAAGACTTGTGTGAACTTCCTAAAGAGGTTCAAATAAATAATTTATCATGTTTGTCAGGGTAAAAGGCCAATGCCAGATTCCACACCAGTGTCTGATTTGAAGTTCTGCACCCTCCCTGTAGCCCAGATTTGGAACCATCTGACTGGTTGTTTGAAGCACTCAAGAAACACTTCAAAGGAATTAATTTTACATGATGAAGTTCAAGCTATTGTGGCAGAGCGGTCTAAGCATTGGCTTCTGGTCATTTATCTGAGTGAGCATGGGTTTGAGTCATGGATGAGGTATGATTTGCATCTTATGGCACTGTCCGGTGGTGTGTTTATCTTATGGCACTGGTCCAGTTCCTTCCCTGGAACCAGTAACCTTCTTAAATTAGGGACAGGCGACTGCTTACAGCCCTTAGAGTTGCCCATGATGGTTGTTAATTCTCCTCCCCTCCCTCCCAAAAAAGCTGCTATAAGAAAATGGTTTTCATCATTAGCCTTTGAAGAGTTTTATGGACACAGTTCCAAAAAATCTTGCTCTGCACTGGCAGCATTCTGTTGAATGAGGAGTGGAGAAATAAGGTACAAAAAACAAAATGGTTATGCTCAACTGCAACTTGCTCTCTGCGATTCACGAGTCAGCGCTAGTATGCTGCCATCTATGAGCTGCTCAGAAAGATACTGCGTGTAATAGTAGTCCCATTTTGTAATTATTTTTGGTTAGCCCTTATAAGGACCTTTATTAATTCTAATTGTGAAATACTCCAAAACATTTATTAAGACAGAAAAGTTTTGTTTCGTCATGAATGGGAAAGTGTCTATCTGCCAGAATAAATCATTTGATTATGTAAATTTAAAATCAATTTATTACATGCCAGGCAAGAACTGTTTAATGATGTCAATACCTGAAAGCAGTGTTCTGAGGAAAGACAACAGTTCTGTCAGAATAAATATTCCAGAATATGGTATGCCAAATGAATTTTTGATTTCCCTTTATTAGTTTGAGTTTGAAGTGATGCAAATTAGTTCTCTGCAATACCAGATGCTAAATGTCGCAGTGGATGTGGTAACATCAGCCTGTGATGATTCTACGATTGCCTCATCATAGGGTAGTTCTTTGGTGAAACAAAATGCTAGAACCATCACAATATCAAAAGGAATATGAGCATCATAGAACCACTTCCAAAGTATAAGGAGACACAGCTCATCCTTCAGTGAAACATGCTTCTTCTGACTCCTGAATTGTCCAAAACAATGAGACATATAGACTCTGAAAGTCATTGGGTGACCTGCTGAACATCTTGAAGTTGGAAACAATCTTTGGGGTTCACACCATGAAATAAACGTAGTCTCTTCCCTTCCAATTTCATCAAAAAATCTTCCAATTCCACATCTTAGAGCACAGTAAAAGGCATTAAAAAAACAACAACTTATTACTGGCTCCTGCTACTAAACACATGTTCAAGAAACTAACTGGAATTAACTGCTACTAAGTGTGCCAACAGGCTGAGCTCAAACCAAAGGGAGAGCTAACATGCTGCCATCTATTGGCAGATCTGTAATCACAGTAAAGTACAATAATTTGTGGAGAGTTTGCAGCAGTTGGAAGTATAGCCAACAAAATTAGGTATTGAAATGAAACAAAACAGTATTTAGTTATCTGTTTTATTTCGATACCTTGTCTGGGATTACAGAAACATGGAAGCATTACTTTCTGAAAACCCAACTAATATTTATACTGACCAAAAGGCTTTATGACATTGGCATTTTGAGCTAAGTGGTGGATTTATTAAATTTTTTTATTTACATGTACATGTAGCTTCATCTCCCTTTCCCCCAAAATTGTCTAATCTTTAATTGAGACATTGCCCTGAAAATTTTAATTTGCTTTCACATCTGTCCCTATACTAATTTAAACTTACTGCATGGAACATTCTTAACCAAAACCAATTAGCAAACACTGCTTAATCTACATTTCCTATGTAATAATTTGTCATCCTGACCATGTAGCTATCAGTGATGCTGTATTAATGCATGATGCATATACCTAGGGTCGATTTCAGAGTGCTACATATTTTTTTGTGCATTAAATTGTAGTTTCTTTATTATAAAAAAATAAAATTGTTTGTAGGGAGACACAGAGTAGCAGAATGTAGACACATACACATGTATGCTGTATGCTGATAGTTTCGAAATTATTAGCAGATTTTGCAGATAGTTTTTGCTTGTCGATTAAAAAAAAAATAAGAATGTTATTTACAGCAATTAGAACTCAGATTTAATGTATCTAATTCTATTTTAACTTGAATAACTTTCAATTATTATTCGCATCTTCTGAGTTCTTTTGCTTTTACAGACATTTCTGGCCTCTTGATTTTATCAAGGCCTGTCTGTTCTTGATGTATGGGAACTGTATTAAAAGTTTTGTTTACACAGAGAGAATTTAAATTTTATTGCCAGGTTGATTTTGCAGTTGCCATTTTTAAAATTAAAATCTTTTCTTTATGTATTTTGTAAGTACTATTTTTGAATTAATTTGTTGAAAATGCTATTTATAAATTTTGAAGGTTCATTAATGGAACTGTTTTTCTGGATATAAAGACTTTCTTTAATTAGTTCTTGTTTTTATGAGGTCATAGTCCAATATTTTAATATTTTGCCATAAAGGTCCATTTCACATGCATTGCTGCATATTCAGTTGTAATGTACTTATTTTGTCCTCATTGGAATCTGTAATGCTAATTATTTATTGTTTTAATAATTTTTCTATAAATTATCTTATTCTATTGTTACCATGGTTTGTGCTTCGTGGGTTTGCAGCAAGTTTTCTGTTTCAGTGGTTATGTATGCAGATACATTTTATTTTTATACAACTGTGGGCAGACAAAGCAGCATTTTTGCTTTTTATAAAATATGCTAGAAATGATCCATAAGCAAATATACTTCAAATCGGAATGGTTTAAGTTATTTTTTTGTATATTGTTGCCCTATATGAAAAAAAAAGGAAATAGACATGGTATTTAAATTGTTACCTAGGAACCGCAAGAAGCTAAATTTGATCCTGGCCATCACATAACAGTTTCACTTAAAGCTTAGCTTGGGTTCGTTTCAAAGTTCTGACCCCAAAACTTCAGAAGACACCATCCTGACCGTCAAAACACCAACATGTCATTTGTTTTCATTGCCAGGTTGTAATTTATGTCTTGTTGCCTTGACAGTTTTCGATGTTGCAGTGAGAAATCATAGGTTACGCACACACACCTCACTTCATAATACTTCATAATATATATCAACATTTTCAGTTGAAAAAACAAACAAACTTAATTAAACTTCTAATATGTTTCTTGCCACAGGACTACTTCTAACTCCGCTGATAGTTAGGGGCGACTTACAGCCGAACGCCTGTGACAAAAATAGGTCCCTATTGAAATCATTATGAAAATACGTGCTGCACACTAATCGTGTTAGCATATACCTAAACAGCATGGAGTCCAATTCGCGTAATGTGCAATACATCGTGCGCTTAATGCTCCCTGTGTGCGGGGGAGATGATGGAATATTTCAGGGTGTGCTGCCATGTTTGACTTAGTCAATCTCGGCAACCGTGAGCACGACACGACTGTGCATGGTATTGTTTTAAAGCTCTCGATAAGATCTATTCAAATATATGAAGAACATTTCACTGTGGTTTGAACTGAACATTTTAAAAATTGTTTTCTTGTGAACCAATGAACACTTTTGACAATATCGCAGTTTATCTAGACAACCGTGAGTGAAAAATGACTGCATAGAATTGTTCTAAAGCTCTCGACAAGATCTATTCAAATGTATAAAGAACATATTACGGTGGTTTAAACTAAATAAAATTAAAAAAAATTGTTTTCGTGTGAATGGGTTAATGTTTTTGACAATGCTGTGGAATTCACAGAATGAAAGCAAGCAAAAGTGGAGAAAATCAAAATGAAAGGCAAGAGCAAGTGATGAAGAATGTAAGAAGCCCAAGAAGACAAAGCACCACGTTGGTTGGGAAATTCGTGTATCGATCTGCTTTGTGTTTGCAATGTATCCAGCATTGTTTGCAAAAATTATGTAAGCTGCTTTTCATATCATAGACCTGTGTTGGCTATGACAAATTAAAGAAACACTTTGAAACCATACTCGACTAGCTCATTTCAACTCTCCGGTCCGCAAGTCGTAGTCCTATGTTCCAAATTCAATCAGAACTGAGCCTGCCTGTATCTTTTTTGTAGGAATTTTTTATTTAAAATTGCAGATTTTTGGAGAAAACTCTTCTTCATCAGGCAGTCACTTGTTGTTACTCTTTCACCATCACTATCGTGGTTATAGTTAACCTTGATGGCTATGGCTATTTTTCACCAAATCGTGCCAGTTGTTAGGCAGGGACAAACCTCTGCAGTCATTGATGATGGAATTCTGATTCTTCTCAGTTTCTATTCCTTCTTTTCATTTTCTCTTTTGAAAGTTGCTTTAAAAACTGATGACTTTAAGGAAATTTCAGTCCATGTTGTGACCAGTTTCTCTAACATGCCTAACTAAACCTGTTTAAAATTGGAACCGCGATGGTGACCATGAAAGAGTGACAGCAAGGGACTGCCTGATGAATGAGAAGTTTTATCTCTGAAAATTTGCCATTTAAAATAAAATTAAAAAAATCCTAGAAAAAAAAACATATTAGAAGTTTAAGTGTTTAATTTAATAAACTAAGAAGCCAGTTTTCAAGATGAGCTTTATTCACAGGAAAAAAACAACAACAAAAAACTTGATACACTATAAATTTCACTAAATTATGGGTTTTACACAGGAATAAAGGAAATTACTTACAGTCAAAATTTTGGGTAGCACCCCTTCATCAGAACTACACTATAGTAGGTCTTGTAATTGACTGTAAGTAATTAAAATTTGACTAAGTAATTTCCTTCATTCCAGTGTAAAACCCATAATTTAGTGAAATTTATAGTGTATCAAGTCTAAGAATAGCCATGACATCAATTATTACCAAAAAAACTTTTCATTCATCAACCATAACACAAAGTTAAATATGTAATAATAACAACAATAAAGTTTATGATGTGAATACTTTTCAAAAAATGAGATAATGGGTAACATAGCTAACAGATTTTTAAATGGGCAGTTTTTAGCACAACCTTTGAGAAATAGCATATGTCAGGGCTTGAAAAATATGATTCAGATCTAACGCCAGCTCCAAAATTGAGGAGTCAGTTGAAACGAATTCAAATGTCAAAGAATAAGACTGAAATATTATTTATGGTGATACTGCTGGAATGAAAAGTAATTGAGTGTATTTACTGCCATTTTTTAAGCCCAAACCACTTACTGCTAAGTAAAATTCCAATTTAGTACATAATTTCTGTACCCATTCTTCCTGTTCTTCCATTGCAGCTCTCAAAAAATTAAAAGTGTAGGTTTTGATTTTATTAAAATACAATTTGTAGAAGTTAAATTTTGCACAAATAAACACAAAATATTGTATTTTCCATCATATAATCCACAGTATGATGTAATCCACAGGCCGTGAAATTCAGAAAAAAAAAATTCTTGCGCCTGATCTACAGTGGTGTATATATAATTCATAGATCCTGAATTTAAACAATAAACAAAATATTTCTTCCCTTATGTAATCCATGGAGACATATCACAGACTGTGAAATTCAAGTAAAAAAATCTCGTTTATAATCCGCATCTGTTATGCTGATCCCAAACCATAATTTCCGACAGAAAAGTTATAATTCACCAAATGACAAGAAAGCCCAAAGGACCAAGAGAGAGATGATCTTATTAAAAAAAAAGTAACTGTCATTTTTTAAGTACTTATTTTGAATTGAATGTAAAGAACAAAAATCTCTAATTTCTTCATTACCGTTGGCCATTTGTTAGATCTAAAAATTTGAAGGAACTGTGAATAATATTTATACATAGTATTTGGCATTTCTGAAAATGTTTCTGAAAAACTGAAGAATGAACAAAAGCCTTAATTGATAAGATTACAACAGCAAAAACTAATGAATGCAGTTCGCAAAGTGATTACACTACCAAGCTGGCAACGTTTTTGTGCTGTGGAATAGTGCTTCCCATGGTATGTAGCCTTCTGCAAGTGCAAATAGTACTGCTTTTATTGCATCATATTTTCTGTCAAAATTCTCATAGGTAAAAAACAACAACAACATATTTCTACCTCTTTATGACTCTCTGCGTTCATATTGCATTATATTTTTTCTGTTGGTAATGCATCAAGACTTTTCCAATACCACTAGCTCTCCTGACACTATTTGGATTTTTAAAAAATTAAAGTGCCGCAAAAACTTCCTTTTTTAGATTGTGTTATTACCTGCAGAATCTAGACTCATAACTTTTTAACAGGTAACTACAAATTATGAAATTTGAAGTAAAAAAAAAAAAAAATGGGCACACCAGCACCTAATTTTTAGGTGTCAGGGCTACCTGGTATTTTCCATCCCTGGCTTATATAGTATCACTTTGTCTGCCTATGGGCTCTAAATCTTTTCATGTATGAAAATGTTTTTAAAAATTCCTTGTGCATTGAAAAGCTTGAATTGTGAGAATAAAGACCCATGCCTTTTTTTTTTTTTTTTTTTTATAATGATTCATGATTTTGCCAGGGAAAGTTAGTGCAAATGCTATTGACCTGAAGATGTAATTTATTCAATATCATTGCTTTTAAAAATTGGATTTAAGAATGACTTTTTCTTAAGGTTATCTTTTGCCTTGAAGCCATTTTAAGCACGCTTTGTATTGATTATAACACATGGTTCCCCTCTAGGGGCATATGCGTATATATAATACTGTTCAATAGTGTTTTGATGCTTTCTATGTAGTGCAAGACAATTTTATAATAAACATATCAAACCATTTGACCTCAACTATACCTGTCTGGAAAAAGATCAGTGGATTGTTAAATGTAACAATCATTTGATTTTTCTTGAGAGTTGTAAAGTTGAGGTATTTTTAATGCTGAGTAAGGAAGGAGTTGCACAAATAGTAAGGAAAGATATGTAGAATGAGTATTAAAGAAAAGAGCTGTAGAAAGAGTAGTAAGGGAAGAATTCATTTTTATACACTAGTGAAGGCACTTCAGCTACACCAAACTTGAAGAATGTCAAATAAATTGCTCCTTTTACCAATAAAACTGCCTTGCACTGCATAGAAAATATTAAAATACTATTGAAAACTAATTCCTTTGATACAGACACATCCTACAGCATTCTGATCATTTGGAAATTTTTGTTGGCAACAAGTGATTGAACAAGATACACCACGTTAACTCATGTCGTTTTAATATACTGTGTGAATTTAATATTATATACATAATAAGTACTTAGCATGAAAAGATCTGTTTTCTTCATTAATAATCAGTATATTATTATGGTAATTGCCCTTATTATATCCAATTTTTTGTAACAATTTTTTTGTGTTCTGTGGTTCATCTTTCCAGTCATTCAGTTATCCACAACTGGAAAATGTTTTTTAGGGTTTGAAAAATACCATGCCTGAGATGACCGGGGCATGTAAATTATTGGCTAGGCAGGTAGAAAAACAATCTAGTTGCCCGGTCCAGGAAAACTACATTTTAAAACAAAAAAGTTAGGAATAGAAATTTCTTACTACAAGAAAACAGGCATACTGCAGGCTGTGTTTCATTTCACTGCTAATCACCCAAAGTTGATTATTATTTCAGTGTACCAAGGACAGAAGAATATCACTTCTTTAATTATATTTTGCTCTAATTCCAGAAATTGGAACCATATGTAATTTTACTCCAAATGTTGTTTATATTATCATCAATGGGATGCTTGTTTCTGATGGAACTAGCCTCCGGTGTTTAGTGACAAAGGGTGAACTTCAACAAAAAGTCAAATACCAATTTCAGCATTATCATCTTAAAACTTGAGATGCATGCTTTGGTGTTGAAATGTCCAACGGCTTTGTGCATTGAAAATTTTGAATAAAAATGGAAATGCAAAACATGTAAAAAAAAAAAGTTCCTTAAAGCTTTTAACTTAAAAAATAAATAAATGAGGGTCCTGATTTATTATCTTAAAAGATACATTTTCCTGGGCATTCAGCTTTTATTACCTGGGCAGGTAAATAATTTCTGCATATGCCCAGCTGGGCACGTAACTTTTTAGATATTTTTCAAGCCCTGATTTTGATCCAATTTTTGTGCAGCTACTCTGCACATATTTTAGTGATATTATGCCATCTCATTTTTTAGCTGCATCTAACATTGGTTAGAGAATAGCCATGTCATCAATTATTACCAAATTTAAAGAACTGGTTTAAGCAACAGCAAAAAATACCAACACACAACCCAGTATTATCCATTTTGCATGTGTTATGCCAAAATGGATAATACTGGATTGTGTCTGGGTAGTGTGTGTGTGAGTGCGTGCGCAGATTGCTCTATGCTGATGATACAGTTCTGTTGGCAGAGAGCAAAAGTGAGCTGCAGAGCATGTTGTCCTGGATGTATGAAGTTTGTTTGAAATTCAAACAGTATAAATAAGGGAAAAACCAAAGTTATGGTTTTTGAGCGTGGAACTGTTCACACTGAATGCCAGATAAGCCTTAATGGCACAGAGATTGGCCAGGTGAATGAGTTTGTATATTTAAGAAGCATGTTTGACAGAGAGAACAAATTGGATGTTGAAATTAACAGGCAAGTGAATTCTTCATTGAGTCATAGCTACCTTAGGAGGATTTCACAGGAATGATGGGTTCTCAAGGAAGTCCCCGAATGTCTGTGTATGAAAGTGTAATTGTTCCTACTCTGATGTACGGCAGTGAAACCTGGGTACTGCAGAAAAGATGTAGGAGTCGTTTGTGTGCTGGGGAGATGTGTTACTTACGAGGGGTTTGTGGTAAGACACGTCCTGATCACGTGAGGAATGAAGAGGTGTTGCAATTGTGTAATGTGAAGCAAAATGTTGTTAGTAAGGTGGAAACTAATATTCTTAGGTGGTTTGGCCATGTTGAAAGAATGAGTGATGAGGTGCTGACTAAGAGAATTTTTTCAGCCCAAGTGGCAGGAAAGAAAGGTAGAGGAAGGCCAAGGAAATCATGGGAGGACCAGATTCAGGAGTGTCTACTTGAGAAAAAGATTATGAGTATGAAGTACAAAAGGTCTTGTGTGCGGCGTGCGATGGATGTTAATGAAGCTCGAGCGGTGTGTAGAGATCGTTGTAAATGGAGGCCTTTGATACACCAACAGTAAGTAATTTCTAGTTCTGTCAGTACTTGGCATGTGGTCTTTCTTTGAGGAGCTAACCTCAGAATCTCAGAGAACAGCTTAATGATATGTATGTATGTAAAAAATATACTATTTTTATAGCATATCTTAAAGATTTCTGCTGATTCCTCTCAGGGTATTATTTTTATTTATCCAACTTACTAGCATTTACTTTATTTTGAAACACAACTGTGTCATGGATGATTGAGTGTTTGTATCCTTTTTTTATTTGCTATGATATGGGATTGTTTTCTGATTATTTCCAGAATCTTTATTTTTCTTCTATCTTAATAGTATGCTTCAAAAATAAGATTAAACTAAAAATAGTAGCAGCTGTATGTTTGCACAAACTGTTAAGTAGATGAGTCTATATCTTCACATTTATTTGCCTTTTGTTTCATATTATAAGAGTGACATGCAAGTTTTTCTTTTCTTTTTTGTGCTGAAGTTTTTTTTTTTTCACCTTTGAGTAGTATGCTTTATTCAACAAGATTAAGCAAAAAATGGTAATAGCTTATATTTGATGGCAGAAACTTAAGTAAATGAGTCTATATCTTTATACGTATTTATTTGTTTTTTGGTTCTTATTATATAATTGATATAAGAAATTTTTTTTTCTTTTTTTTTTTTTGCTGAACAGCGGTGGGTGTGTAAAAAGAGTTTGCAAGTACCCAACAGCCAATGTGTCCTTAGTGAAACCAGGATATCGCCAAGTTAGTATTTTCCTTTTCATTTTAAAAACTACAGGGTGTTCAAAATATGTCTCAAAATAAATAAAAAAACTACCTTAAAGTAATGCATACATAGCCATATTTTTTTCACTATGCATGCAAAAGGAATAAAAGTTTTTTTGCAACATAGTTTTCTGAATTAGTGTCTTAAGGCTGTCTTTGAATGAGTATTAGGGTTCATCTTCCACGATAGATGGCGCAAAAAATCACCCCTTGGGTGTGGCTTTTTACGTCTTGAGGGACTGCCCCAGAAGTTAGCGTCATCAAATCACTGCAGATTTGCTGTTGTTAACGTCTCTCGTTGGCTCCACAATGAAAAGACAAAATACGCGCTGTACGTTTTAACCAATGACATTATTTGGGAGTGGAGCTTATTAGGCAGATGGAGTTTTTATAGCTCAAATTCAGGGGTTCTCTGCTAATTTACACATTTTCTCTTGAAAAAAAAATGAATGTACAGTAGGATTTAAGATGATTTATGGGTGTAAAGATTCCAGTCTCACTTTTGGCTCCATTTAATTTCTATTTGGCCTAGATAATTAAGAAAACTCAGACAGAAATCAGAGATTTCATTTCTTCCAGACAGAAACACTACTAAGCTAACTTATCGCACCATCTAGTACCCAAATTAAAATACTTTTGAGTCAGATAAATTGAATTTAAAAAAAATTCTAACAATTTTTTTGGAATAATAACTACTAAAAATTTCACATGACAAAAATAATATTACCTGACTCAAAAGAAAATGTGTACAAAATAATTTACATTGAAGATATAGGATAGAATTTCTCTTACACTCATTCAAAGACAGCCTTAAGGAAAGGTGAGTTCATTTCACGTGTAAGGCATATAATCATATACAAACAGCATTGAAGATTCTGATGAAAAGTTCCTTAAGATTCTTTACTGCAATGGAGTAGACATGTCTTTTATGTAATTCCAGATGAATGTAAGAGTGAAACAGGAAATTTCTTTGGTTTGCCATCATTTTCGAATTCGTGAGCAATTTTCAATTTTGTAAACACGGCAGTTTAAGCTATTCTCAGAACACTGTGGATAGTTGAATGCAATATCTGAAGTTCATACAAACCACGTCTGGTTGTTTTTCTTGGACTGCAGTGGAATGCTTTCATGGTGAACTCAATCAGCATGCCAGGTGCAGTAGGTATTCCTCTAGTTGAAATTTCTTCACAACATTATCTGGTGTAATCTGCATATAGTATTATTTTTTGTTTTAATGGTAGAGTACATATAGTATGCATTTTCATAAAATTATGCTGGACTTATGTTGCTGATTTGGTCTCAGGGAGTGATTTCATATACCTAACCTTAGCACAGGTGATCCCATTTCCAAATGAATGATCTTCATTACCAGTGTCTGACACTGCAATGTGTTACCACCCAAAGAAATCATTGATTCTTTCACTGCTGGTAGTCTAAATCTGCATGCCAATAATTACCTATTCAAAAACATTGTTTATTTAATTTGTGGCATCCTTTTGACACTCAGGTCCTTTTTTTTTTTTTTTTTTTTTTTTTTTTTTGAAAAAAAAATCATTTGAATTTCTGGTTGTTCTCTTAGTTTTTCACTAACATTTGCCATTTGCAAGTCAGTTATGCCCAGTAGCTTGGACTTCCATCTCTTAACTGAAATTTGTTCCAAGATGTAGAATTATACTCATTCAAATAAGTACATGTTATACAAACAATTGAGAAATATTCCAGATCTTTTATTTAAGGAAATAAAACTTTCTATGATGAATTAACAATGCTCAATGAAATAGCAGATTTTTTTGTTATATATCAGCGACTTAAAGATTACCTGGACATTTTTTTTTACTTTGTAACAGTTTACAAGAGTTACATCTTAACAAAGTTCCAATTTTTAGAATTCTTATGACTTAAACAGAAATATGTAGGAATTTCATGAGGCATAAGCCACATAAAGAATATTGTAAAATATCTGCCATCACATAGATGCATCTTTCAGCAAAATTGCATCATCCTGGAATGTTCCAGGGTTATATGTAACTTGGGCATCCATATTTATCAGAAGTGAAGTTAAGTAACTGTTTTAGGATAGCGAATTGTAAGCACTTTTCCCACCATTTTGATGAGCTGGGCAGTGGTTAAGGTGCTCTCCTTCTCATGCATCTCTTCAGAAAGAAAGTTAGATTTATGGGTTTTTCACTTTTTTGCGAGGATGTAAGAAGAGGGGACAGAGAAGCCAATTAAGGAACTTTGCGCCTTCAGAGAGAAAAGGGGAACTGGACATAATATATTGCTCTTCAGCCGTCCCAGGTGGGGAAAACGCAAGTGGCCGAAGGTGGAAGGGGACGCTCTTGGAGTGGTCACAGAGAGAAGGATCTGCGCCTTAAAGCAGGGGGACGTTCTCTTTGGGGGTGTTTCTCAAAAGCAGAGGGCTTTTCACTCTTCTGCCGGTGGATTCGACTTCTCCTCTGGAGGGAGATGGTAGTGGAAAGTGAAGTGACAGAGAAAGAAAGTGGTGGATTCTCTGTGGTCGGTGTGAACGGAGATAAGCAAAAGGCAGTGAGCGCTGATGATTAGGGAGAGGGAATGCTACTGGCCACACGAGAGAAGGGGATTTGACGTGTTAATAAGATAATGAAAGACTGGAATTAAACACAATGCTTTAAGACATTCCCCATAACATCTGGATAAACATCTTCCTCACTGCAAGAGTGAGCTAATACTTTGATTGACATTTTGTTTATATTTTAGTTTATCTGCTTAAGTCGGGTAAAATACAGGTTAAGGTTCAGAAACAAAACTCTGGAAGCAAAGCATCAAACGAACTTTTCACACAGGGTGCTATAATGTGAACCAGCACCAAGCCCTGTAAAAATATTAGAGATATGTAATTTCCCAGTTTTTTTTTTTTTTTTTTTAGTATGGCTACATGGGAAACAGTAAAAAGTACAGCATCTGTATACAGACAATGATACTATATGCCTTTCATGTACACTCATTGCCATAAAAATCTGCGCACCAAGTAGGAGGTGTCTGATTAAAATGAGATTTTAGTAGTGAGATGGTGCACACCAAGGACAGAAGTGATTACAATATCACAGCTGCAGGAGGATTTCCAATGGACTTACGGTACACATTTTGGTCAGTGTTAGTACCGTGTTGGACTGCCATGTGCTCGGATACATGCGGTGATATGGTCCAGCATGGAGTCAAAGAGACACTGTGTTATCCTGGGACAGATTGGCCCACACTTCTTGCAACTGACTCTCTAAATCAGAAACACCGGGACATGGTGAAAGCTGGTGTCCCATCCAGGGCCCGATTTACTACATACGAGGCCCAGGGCACAAAACATTTCCGGGGGCCCCCTCCTTATTCTCTATCGACCAAATAATAGTCACTGTGTGCAGAGTAGCAAAATGTAGACGTACATGCGTACGCTGATAGTTTCCAAATCATTAGCAGGTTTGCAGATAGTTTTTGCATGTAGATTAAAAAAATAAAAATGTTAGGGCTATATACAGCAATTGAAACACTTACTCAACGCTTTACTCAGATTAATATACTTAATTCTATTTTAACTGAAGAACTTAATTATTTTTTACATCTTCTGAGTTCTTTTGTTTTTACAGACATTTCTGGCCTCTAGATTTTATCAAGGCCTGTTCTCAATGTATACGAACTGTATTAAAAGTTTTGTTTACACAGAATTTAAATTTTATTGCCAGGTTCCTCTTTCAGTTGCCAATTAAATACAAATATTTCCTTATGCATTTTGTAAGTCCAATATTTTTGAATTAACTTGTTGAAAATCATATTCATAATTTTTGAAGGTTCATTGATAGAACTGTTTTTCTGGATATAAAAACTTTCTTTAATTAATCTCTTGTTTTTATGAGGTTCGTAGTCCAATATTTTAATATTTTGCCATAAAAGTTCATTTTACACACACTGCTGCACATTCAATTAGAATGTACTATTTTGTCTTCATTGGAATCTGTAATGTTCTAATAATTATTTGTTTTATTAATTTTTCTTTAAATTATCTTATTCTATTATTATCATGGTTTGTGGGTTGGCAGCGAGTTTTCTGTTTCAATAGCTGTGTACGCAGATACATTTTATTTTTATACAACTCTGGCTGTGCGGGAACAACTGGTTGATCAGTAGTTTGTGGTGTTAATGACCCCCATAGACTCTAACTATAACAATATATCTATGACAAAATGGATGGACATCTTAATTTTAGTGAATATTGTGGTCTTGCAATGTACTGATTCTTGCGTCTAGAACATGAGAACAATGCATCCAACAAAAAATGTGAACTAAAACAAGAAAAAAAATCCATGGTGACCTTCACTGGACTTCCTCATAAATAGAGATGTGAAACTGCATAAACAATTGAAAAAGTGCTATGGGAACTCCTACTTCCAGCTTCCCGGTTTCTACCAAGATCAAATCAGCGCATCATGATCAATATATCAGAAAACTGCGAAACATAAAATTTTGTGTTGATGAGGAAGAGTCTGAGTTACACAAAAAAAAAAAAAATAATAATAATAATAACAAAACAAAAAACATAATAATAATAATCTGAAAAGCTGAGGGGAACACCTAGTCCGGTTCAATTTTTGGTAAATGTGTTGTATTTCGGCGTCCTAAATTATTTGGTCAGAAAAGTTGTAAAATTAAAAAAAAAAAAAGCATATTAAAGATGTTTACCGAAAAACTTACCTCCAAGTAAACACACGCTGCGGCGGCGACCTGAAGCGTTGCTCCGTTGAAAGGAAGGTTTGCTGCGGCTGGGAATTCATGGGCAGAAGAGTACAACAGGAATCAGGTACGCTCTTGTCAGGAAAGAGTAACGGAATATACTGCTACGCTAAAGAATGTAGTTTGTAATTTCTGTCTCACTTTTTAAAGAAACATGCAGAGACTGTCTCCGTTCTTTGGCATGTAATTCCGTGATACGAAATAGTAAGTATGCACATGCCTTTCTTGTTTCTAGAAAAGCGTTAGAGTAGGTGTCGTATTCTCTCTAACGAAAGTTAGAAGGCAAGTCTCAAAGTGAAAGTTTGATTACTAAATAAAAGAAAAAAAGCTTCCACGGAGAAATGAGTTCATACATTCAGCATCAAAGAATCCCATGTGAAAAAAACAAGAAACTGTCCAATTGCGATGTCAAGAACTGACATCGAAATTAACTATTTTCTGTAGCGTAGCACTACACTCTTTCCTGACAACAGCGTACCCGGTTCCTGTTGTACTATTCCGCCCATGAATGTCTTGGCTGCAGCGATCCTTCCTTTCAACGGAGCACAGCTTCATGTCAACGCCTCAGCGTTGTTTAAGGCCTCCCGCAGTGTCTGCTGACTCGTCATACTTGGAGTTCAAGTTTTTCGGTAAACATCTTTAATATTCATTCTAACGATGAAATTTTTTCACCATTTCCCCTTAAATTGCATATTTTAGAATCTGTATGTCACACTTTTTTGAAATTTTACAACTTTTCTGACCAAATAATTTACCACGCTAAACTACACATTTACCCAATTTTTACCAAAATCTAATGAGCACATAATGACATGAATGTATAAATTGTCCAATGTCAAACAAAACTGACAATACGATGACAAAGTGCTGTGTTTGGGCACCAGATCTTTTTATTTGTAATAACTCGGTTACTATTCTTTATTTTTAGGAATGAATAAAAACAATTGAAAATTTACCTCCTATTTCAGGACGAAACAGTTGGGTTGAATATTTTCTTCTACATTTCCTAGATGCAAAGTCATGTATCAGAGAATCATAATTTAAAGACTGTCACATCACTCTCCAAAGACAGCAGAGCTAATGATGCCAGTTTCGTTTGTCGCATGGTTGATTGTAAGGGATTTTTAAGTCTTTTCAGCAAAGAAAATGATCTCTCACTTGTACAATTTGAAATCGGTAATGTCATGAACATTCTAAGGGCAGTCTCAGTGTTCGGAAATGTGGCTTCTAAATTGTTTACCTTCAAAGTTTGCAGCATCTGGGGAATGGTTGCATGCTCCCCTATCATTGAGGATAATTGCAAAAACTCATCTGCAAACTGGTCGTCAAGGTCATTGTTATAGTATTACTGCAATGCTTTTGCCCCTTCAAAAATTTCAGATATTGATTTTTTTGTAAAACATTCAAATTTTCTCATTATATTTTCATAAGCACTTTTTCTGCTTGAAAGCTGAGTGACTAAAGCATCACAAAGCACATAATGATCCTGAGTTCTAAATATATCGCTTGCACTGAGTTCTATATGTTCAATGTTACATTTATCTAGGTGTTTATTCTAGGGCACTTTCTTTCTTCGGGAATCATGACCATGGTATTGCACATTTTCAGACACTAATGTTTTAGCTTCCTCTTCATAGACTTCAAAATTTTCCCTCACGAACTGAATGAATTCAATTAACGACTGGAAAATTTTAGATACTTCAAAAATATTTCCTTTTGGATTCGTGCAAGTTTGATTTGCACAGTTTAATCTCTGAAGTATTGTGTCCCAAACTACTGTGCTGATCGATATTTCCATTGTTCGCATTTTCTTCAGCAGTGATTTTGCTTCATCTCTTTTATGTGGAGAATCATCTACATTTTCTGATGAAAATACTAAAACTTTCTGTATTTCACGATAATTTTTCCTCACTGAGCGTGTAGCTGCAGCATCTGCACACCATCTGGTAACTGACCGACTCTTCAGTGTGAGTGATGAATTTCCATGTGCTTCCTGGACTTTCTACTGAAGCATCTTCCAACGGTGAGTTGATGCAGAAAAAAAAAGTATAAAGTTTTTGCAAAAATGTGAAAAAAGAGAGAACTTTACCACAACTATCTATGCTATTCACACCAACTAAATTTAAAGTGTGAGCAGAACATGGCACATATTCCGCTAGTGGATTGATTTCCCTAATGCTTGTTTGAACACCAGAATACTTCCCAGACATGTAGCTGGCATTGTCATAGCTTTGGCCTCTGACATTCATAATATCCAAGCCAGCCTCCTGTAGAAAAGATATCATGGTATTTGTAATGTTTTCTGCAGTATGTCTGTGGAATGGAATAAATGTCAAAAACCGTTCTTTTGCTTCACAATCTTTGTTGACATACCTTATGATAAAAGCCAGTTGATCTATGTGTGTAATGTCTGGAGTAGAGTCAACTATGACAGAAAAATATTTTGACATTTTTATTTCATCAGTGATGGCATTAAAAACACGTACAGCCATTAATTCAACAAATTCATTCACACATGTTGAAGATAAGTAACTGGTGTTACCACTTCCTGGATTCCCACATTTTTCCAAGTGTTGAGCTAAGAATGGATCAAATTCTGCAATTAATTCTAAGCAGCCCAGGAAATTTCCATTCTGAACTGATCCAATTGTTTCATCATCACCATACATTGGCAACCCACGAACTGAGAGATACTTCACTGTTGCAACAACTCTATGCAAAACATCTTGCCAGTACTTGGATTCATTCCGATACTGCATAATTATCTGACAGTCAATGCGTGCAGAAGCATTCATGCGTGATGAATAGTCACATACTGCTTGCCTGTGTGTGTGTGAATTTTCATGCTCTGTAAGACGTTCACTTGCATGCTTCCAGTCAGAAAAACCTGTGGATCCTAATGCTGTAGTGCTCCTAGCATACAATTTGCATATCCAGCAGAATAGTAAACAAGTTGATGGGGATAAAAGAAGCCAGTCGTGTTTTACCTTCTCATTATTTTTTATTCTGAAAAAATTACCTTCTGTTAGAAAACGTTTTTTACCACATATATCCTTCCCTGTGAATGCCAGCAACTTCAAATCTTGGACTGGTGGATTGCTCAAAAAGCATTCATGCATTTCTTCTGTAATTTCTCCCCATAAGGCAGGATCCACTGCATTTATTGTGGAACTTGTGCTCTCTTCATTAGATGAATTCAAAAGATTTCCCAAATTAGGAGCATCTCTGATGTTAGATGATTCTGAAGTCAGATTACTGGCTTCCAAAGACATTATGCTCAAGAGACTCACCAGTAGTAAAATTAGATGAATTTGTAGAACTTTTGGGACCAAGTGAAATATCCAATTTTTTAATGGCAAAACGTTCAATGCTACCATGCTGCAGGTCATCATCCTTCAGTTTCAATTGTTTGGCTTTCCGTTTAGCACTGCCTGATAAATATGTACGTTTTGACATAATTTAACTGTTAAATAATTCAACTTAAATATATTGTTGCAACTAACTAAATTTGATTATATATAAAATTAACAAATATTCAACATTCCATCAGATTACAAGAAACGCAACGCAAAATACAACCAAGCCTTCATGGTTACAGTTACGACAACGACAAGCCGTGTACAGGAAGTTGAAGGATCAGTTGAGTTTAGGTGCGTTCGGAAAAGCAAGAAAAGGCACGTGAATCAATGGAAGCGATCCTCCTTCTCAATGGCCACCTGAAGGTTATTAAACCACTGAAACTCATTAATGGCCACATGTTTACTTGAAATTCGAAACTCGAACTCACTGCGTGTAAGTACCACATCTATAAACACATGACTCATGAGCATGCAAAAGTAAAAAAAATAAATTTTGAATATACACACACAAAATTCCCATTAACTAAGTACACATTTAATTCAAATTTGGGGGCCCCCAAAATCGGGGGCCCTGGGCACGTGCGCCGTGTGCCCTCCCATAAATCAGGGCCTGGTCCCATCTGATTCCACGCATGCTTGATGGGCGAGAGATCAGGTGATCTGGCAGGCCACGGAAACATCAGAGCATGATGTAGACAGTCCTGAAAAACCTAAGCCATATGTGGATAGGTGTTATCATGCTGGAAAATGGCTCCTGGCTGCCCTGCCAGGAAAGGCAGCACACAGGGCTGCAGGATCTCCTGTATGTAGCGCTGGGTTGTCAACGTCCCTTGGATTACTGCGAGGGAAGTCCGGCTGTTGTACGTGATGGCTCCCCAGACCACCATGCCTGCAGTTCAGGACGTGTGCTGCTGTACAGTGAGGCTGGGATTGTAGTGCTCACCCGCGGTCCTCCACACTCTGACACAGTGGTAATCTGTTCCCATACAGAAGCGGGATTCGTCACTGAACAGTATACGTCACCAGTCCGTAGCATTCCACGTTGTTCGCTGCTGACACCACTGCAATCGATGTCAACGATGGTCAGGTGTTAATGTCAGAAAATATAAGGGCCATCAGAAGTGCATATTTGCTACTTTCAGGCATCTGGAAATGGTTCTGGCAGACAAAGGAGTCCCTAGTACAGCTGCCACATGTCTCTGGATATTAGACAAGGATGTCATTGCATCTGCGCGTCGCTCTTGCGATCCCACGATCTTCTCTGCTGGTAGTGTGTCTGGGTCATCCACGGCCAGTCTGCCGTGTCTGAGTGACTTCCTGTGTCCATTGTTTGCAGCACGATCGCACCGTACAGTCCGAAGGGCCCAAATGGCGGCTGACTTGGTTCGCTGGCTACCCTGCCTCTCTTATCCCAATGATACAGCCTCGTTTGAACTCCATCAGTTGCCCATACTCACATCTATGATGGCTCCTCGGCATGTTTTTCGCTCAGGGATTTCACCTGACTCTTATCATGTACATTTCAGCGTGAATGTGGAGTCCCCTGCACCACTGCTTATGAGTCCCAAGGATTGTGATTGCAGCGCCGGTCTCGGCCACACAGGCCACATGAAACTTTAATCATTTGCATGTCTGCCCTCCCTGTAGCTATTCGCCGAGTTTCGCATTAATTGCACAGTTTTTTCTTGGTGCATGGATTTTTATGACAGTGAGTGTATATATGAAGAATTAATTTTTTCAGGGATTCTCTTACTATTGGTTTCTAAGATTCTAAAGTTTTTCATGCATAGACACACATACAAAGAAAAGAAAGAAAAGAAAAGTTTAGAGGAAGCAGAAAAAAATAAAATAAAAAAATAAAAAGAACACAAAATTTTTATGTGTACCAGGAAAAGAAAAGGTGGTTTGTGGTTTCATTGGGAACAACAACCAAGAAGTTCCTTTAAATATTACATTACTTTAATGCTTCTTTCTGATGATGAGTCTTCTGACCAGGGCCAGAAAAATATTACCTTACCTTAATGCTTCTTTCTGATGATAAGTATAGGGACTAATAAAAAAAATATTTACCAGAGCCAGATAAAATATTACGTTACTTTGATGTTTCTTTCTGATGATGAGTCTTCTGACCAGGGCCAGAAAAATATTACATTAATTCTTATTTCTAATGATGGGTCTTCTGACCAGAGCCAGAAAAATATTAACTTGGGCCAGAAAAATATTACATTACTTCAATGCTTCTTTCTGATGATGAGTCTCCTGACCTGGGCCAGAAAAATAGTACATTACCAGCTGTTGCTCTGGCTTTTTTAAAGTTTTCACAAACTCATTCACCAAATTAAATTTTTTTTTTTGCCAGGGTGTTATAATAGTACAAAAAGGTAATCGGCAATGTTTTCGCCAAAACTTTTTGCATTGCCAAAACGATTTTTTTCGCAAATTGCGAAGAATGCATCGGCACCGCAACCCCTGCATTACTTTAATGCTTTTTCTGATGATGAGTCTTCCGACCAGGGCCAGAAAATTTTTGGAATTGTATCATGCCCAGTCAGGCATGTTGTCCAAAAACACACACGCATGAACGAAAATTTTACATGCTGGAATACACGCACACACACACACATCATGCGCCGCCCGGGTGGTGCAGTGGTCTAAGTGATGGCTCCTGACCATTCGTCCGAAAGGGGGTCCGGGTTCGAATCTCGTTGAGGCAGGGATGTTGTGTTTGTCTTATGACACTGGCTCTCTCCCTTCCCTGGAACCAGTGACCCTAAATTAGGGACGGGCGACTGCTTATAGCCCATTAAGTTGCTCACGGTGGTCGTTAAACCTCCAATAAAAAAAAAAAAAAACACATCATGCACAAAACTGTACTATTTTTTTCTAAACATTTCAAGCACAACATAAGAAACAAAGTACTTTCACTGCATTTCATATATTGCACCCAGAAGTGAAATATGAAATCACTTATGAGTAATTCATTCCATGTCAAATCAGCACAAAAAAGAAATTTTTGACCTGAACCCTTCTGATTTTTATGAAACTTGAACTTGCAAGCTGTATAAAGAAACTAATTAATTAGTGCAAAATTTCAGCTTCCGATACAATAGTCCAGTGGTTATAGAGGACCCTGAAATTTGTAAAAAAGGCATTTTGCGTCTACCATATGCCCATCACAAATGACAATAATGGTATGCCTAATTTGTCAACAAAGCTCATATTGAGCCCATTTGAAAGCTTATTGCTTACTATCATATTATGAACAAAGGTCATCCATTTTGACATTGAATCTCTCAAAACACACCCCATTAATTTTATTAAATGAAGCAGTGGGAAGGAGCTTCTCAGTAGCATAAAATCTCTTAATCCTAAGATTAATAGATTTTAATATCTATAAAAAACTTGCTTTCCAGGAGATGGCACCAAATTGTTTTGCAAATATTTTTTTTTTTTTTTTTTTTTGACACCAAATAATACACCATGAGAATAATTTAACATAATTACATGTCAAGATTTGGTTTTTGGTAAATCAGTGTCACTAGATGAAGAGCTGTAAAGCACTTGTAATTCAACTAGAAAAACCAATACAGCTACATGGAACTTAAATAACTGTGATGCACAAATTTCAGCATAAATACTTAAATACCCACAACTGTGTCTGAACAAGAGTCCCTGTGAATGAAAATTAATAAGCTTAATGAACATTAATAAGCTTTATGCCAACATTATTACCAACAGTCCATGACTACCAACAACTCCCAAAAATGGCTTCTTTCCTTTTTACCAAAGTGCAGCTCTTATTGCTGAGCCAAATCGTTATTTCTTTAAATAATAAATTGAGCCATTTTACTTTTGCGAATTGGAGCTTTGTAACAATATTTGTTTGTCATAGTCAAATTTTACATATGTTTTATTTTTATAAGTATTTTGCATAATGACATTAAGATTTTTCTAAAAAATTCTTCTTCATTACTCTAATATACTGTCCATAAAGTCTTTCCCACATTACAAAAATTAATATACGGTATAAGAAATGTATTTCTGGACAGATGGATTGGCCGTGGCGGTCCCATGACATGCCCACCTCCATGTATTACATGTACAAGAAAGGGATTGCTAACAATGATGGTGCACAAGTAAAGTTTTTTTTTTCCAGTGTTAGTACACCTGCACATGGGCACCATTTGTGGCCCAGAGGACACCTAAGCAGTATTCGATTTCATGCCATATTTTGTTAAACATCTCAGCAGAGACAAAACCAATAATGTCTGTTATTCAGCTCTTCAATGTCTTGACATCCAGAACACTGCTGGAGTAAACTTGGTCTTTCACATAACTCCACAGAAAAAAGTCTAGAGGGGTTATATCGGGCGATTGAGGTGGCCATGTCATAGGACCGTCACAGCCAATCCATCTGTCTGGAAATGTGGCATTCAGGAACTCACAAACCATTATTAACCAATGTGGTGGGGCACATCTTGTTGGAGAATAACTGAAGGTTGAAGAACATGAAACTGAGGTGCTACAAAAAGTTCCAGCATGTCCAGGTACACGTTACATGTTACCATGGGCTCTATAAAAAAAGAAGGGTCTGATGTTTCGTTCTTGCATCAGGCTGCACATATGTTCACTTTTGGGCTTAGCCCTCTGTTGTTCAATGACATAATGGGGATTTTGTGATCCCCCAGATTCACACATTGTGCCTATGTACTGTACCAGAGACATGCAATGTGGCTTCATCTGAGAAACAGACATGGTGCAGAGAATCACTGTCATGAGCTATGCGCTGCAACATCTCCAATCTCCGTCGCAAATGCAGCACCACAAGGCTGGTCATCAGACTGAAGAGCTTGAAAGATCTGTACCTTATAAGCAAACAGATGAAAACGTTTGTGTAAAATTTTGTGAACTGTGTCATGGGGAATCTCAGTTTCCAGTGAAGCATGATGAATGGATTTCCTGGGGTTTTGCAGAAATGCCTCCTAAACAGCTTTCTCTTGTGTAACCGGTAGTTGGCTCACTCGGGAAGATCGGCAACACTACCCATCACTTTAAACTTTTCATACCAAGCTTTTGTGCTTTTTGGTCCAGTGGTGATCGTCCGTACTCTTTTCTGAAATGACGTTGGACAGTAACCGCCGATTTGGTGTCACGGAACCACAACACGCATGCCGCTTTTCTTGCATGAAAGCCATTATTGATGAAATGTTCCTCTTATTCAGCAGTTGTGCTCATCTAAAGAACAGGAGAGAAAAAAAAAAAAACTTTGAGTGCTGCTATATGATGTTGCCAACCATTTTATTTTAACTTTCATAGATTTTTTTATGTTAATTTTTGTAATGTGGGAAGACTTTATGGACACCCTGTATAATAGAAGTACTGTAAAAATCCAAAATAACCAGGCTGATTTAATAGTTCCCATCCTTGCAGTAAACTCAATTTTATAGATTTTGAAAATAATGAACACTTTCTGTGTGAGCCAACAACTTTGAGTGATCTTTGTGGGGGGAAAAAAAAGGAGACAATAAGATTGGTATGAGAGCACAGTGATTTTTGCAGAGTATAGAATATTACAACCTGAAATCCAGTCTTTCACTGCTGTATGAAAGATAGCAAATATGCAGGGTTGTTACACAAATGAAGAAGGCAGTTTCAACATTTTATAAAACCAAGGCTATTTAAGATATTGACACTCATGTTTAACCATTTTGTAGGGAAACTCTTGAAGTTTGTTACAGCAAATGACAGATATTTTATGTATGCACCCTTAATCGCACGGCATACCGGGGTTGGACAGAATAATGTGAACACCTAGGAAAAGAAGGTTTTGCGTACCTAGTAGAGTATGGGACCACCTTTGGCATTCAAAACCGCCTGAATCCTACTTGGAATGGATGCATACAAATCCTGGATGGTGGTTAGTGGAGTGTTACACCATTCTTCATGGTGAAACTACTCCAGGTCCTTGAAAGATGCAGGAAGAGGATAACGGGATTTTACTCTGTTTTCCAACACAGACCACAAAGGCTTGATGATATTTAAGTCTGGTGATTAGGAAGGCCAAGGAAGGTGTGAAAGTTCGGCCTCATGTTCCTCAAACTATGGTTGGACATTCCGAGCTCTGTGAATCGGGGCATTATCATCTTGATAGATGGCATCCCCTGCAGGAAACAATGCCTGAGCCATTGGATGGACTTGGTCGGCCAAAATGGTTTCATGCCCTCTGCCAGTCATTCTTCCTTTCAAGGTGATCAGGGGACCTGCTCAAAACCACGATATGACTGCCCAGAGCATGACAGAACTGTTACCATGCTGCACGATTGGGAGCAGACAGTCTGGGTTGTATGCTTCTGATGGTGTTCTCCACACGCAAACATGTCCTGTTGTGGGGAATAGTGTGCATGTGGATTAATTTGACCACATCGCACGCTTCCATGCATCGGTAGTCCACGTTGTATGCTCCTGGCACCACTGCCGTTGCTGCTGTGCATTCTCCTGGGTCACCAGAGGTTTTGCAATAGCAGCTCTGCCATGAATATCTTGTTTATGTAGTTCCTTGCACACTGTTTTCATTGATATTGGGGTCTGGAGATGCAGATCGATCTCCGCACTAATTTTCGGCACCGTGGTCTTCTTATTATGGGTAACAATTCTATTTAATGCTCTCCTGTCTCTATCAGTCAGGGTCATATTCCGGCTGCTCTTGTGTTTCGCAGATGAGGTTTTGCCACGAACACGGTATGCTGTCATGACGCTAGACACAGTAGCTCTCGATACCCCCACTACCCTGGCGACTGTTGTCATGGAGGCACCAACTAGCCGGCCACCAACAATTAGCCCTCTTTTTAAGTCTGTTAGGTTGCTCATTTTGTCGTCGCCCTGAAAGAAATTTTGCAACAGGACACTTTAAATACACTTAAACAAGACCTTGAGGTTCTAAACAAAGCTTTTACAACCAAAAAGTGGTGGATACCTTTTTGTATTGCGACATATGCAGCTGCATTAAAAGCCATGTCTCTGAGCGTGGTGTTCACATTATTCTGTCCAACCCCTGTATATCAACGTGGTAGTTGAATTCTTGCCAAACATGCATTGACATACCTTCATCAACTCCAGCAATAGCTGTTGTGATACGTTGTTTCAGATCAGCAAAATTAACAAGGGAGAGATGAAGACCTTGTCTTTGACATAGTCCCATAAAAAATTTGCAGGGACTTCATAGTGGCCAGCCTGTGAGTGACATGTTGTTGCTTGTTGCGCTGCCAATCCAGATTTTTATCGAAGTAATTTCTAACTTCCCAATGCCAGTGGGGTGGTGCTCCATCCTGTTGGAAAATGAAGTTGCCACTGTCTTCATGTAGTTGAGGCATCAACCGAATAATTAGTTCTTGTTACAGTGTTTCGTCAAGAAAGAGCCATATACAAAAAGAAAGGGCCATACACTTTTTATGGGATATGGCACAGAACACATTAACCTTTGGGGAATCCTGCACATGCTTTACTGTTGCCCTAGGATTTTTAGCCCCCCCCCCATATGCGAATGTTGTGTTCATTAGCTTTCCTATTTATGTGGAATGTCAATTCATTGCTGAAAATTAAACTTTCACTAAAACCATCTTCAAAATGCTCCTGTATTTCTATAGAGAAATTATGACCTGCAGTTCTTTCATTGTCTCTTAGACTTTGCAATAACTACAGTTTGTAGTGAGTCATTTTCAGCCACTTCCTCGAAATTTTCCAAACTGTCAATTATGGAATTCGTAACTCCCGACCCGCCATCATTGTAGATTTTCTTTGGTTGTGTTGGCAAATGGCATGAACATTCTCCACCTGTTCATCAAATACATGTGGTCTTCCTGGACCTTTACACAAACATTCTGTTTCAAATTTCTTGTGCCAGTTTTAGATGGATTGTCTATTTGGTAGAGATTTCATGAAACATGTTTTAAAACGCACATAATTTGTTTTGCTTAATTCAAGCGGGGTTCATCCTAGGACTAAAACAGCTCAGGGTGCTTGTGGTAAAAAAAAAGGCAGCTTACACTTTCAAAGTGCATTAGAGTATACATCAACCTCACAAAAACAAGACTATGCAAGCAATGTTAATTCACCAGAAAAGTTCAGCAGTAATTCACTGTGGATATTAAAATATTATATACACCGATGAGTCATTACATTATGACCACCTACTTGGTAAGCTGTAGGACCCCCTTTAGCCCACAAAACAGTAGCCACTCGGTGTGCCATCGATTCAATGAGGTGGTGATAGGTATCCTGGGATATCCGGTGCCATAATGTCAACAGCAGGTCCTCCTGTTCCCGTACATTTTGGGGTTGTTGTCATTTAGCGCGAACCCACTTTTCCAAGTTGAACCACAAATGTTCGATTGGGCTCATGTCAGGTAAATTTGGAGGCCAGGGCATTAACAGAAAGTCACCAGCATGTTCCTTTAGCCACTCCTTGACGATTCTGGCAGTGTGGCATGGCGCATTATCCTGTTAATGGCTATCACCAGCAGAGGACACAGTTGTCAAGAATGGGTGAATTTGGTCTGCAACGATGTTTTGATACCTGACAGCTGTCAGGGATTGTGCTATTGGGATAATGGTGCCTAAAGTGACCCAAGAAAATATCGCCCACAGCATAACACCGTTTCCGCCCAACGGTGCATCCAGGTGCCATACCCTTTCATTGGTAACCGGCGTATCCTTGCTCAGCTGTCTACGTGATGCATCAGGAATCTTGATTCGTCAGACCAAGCCACTTTCTTTCAATCATCCACGGTTCAATCTCGATGACCTTGGACCCATTTCATGCGTTGTTGACGATGACATGCAGTGAGCATGGGGACCCAGCTGGGTCTTTGGCTATGCAGGCCCATGCACAGAAGGCTGCGATGAACTGTGTGCTGCGACACATTTCTCTGCTCACCACTGTTGTACCTGTGGGTGATTTGTCGCACTGTGGCCCTGCGGTCGCTGTGAACAGTGCGCGACAGTCTGAGCTGCGGATGACACACGGCTGGACGACGGTTCATCGTTTGGCCATCTGTGCACCACTTTTGATACGTACTCATTGCAGCGGCATGTGAACAACCCACAAGCCACACTTTCCGAGATCGTAGTTCCTAGACGCCGTGCCATCACAATTTGTCTTTTATCAAACTCCTTTAAATCGGCAGCTTTTTCCATTCTGACTCTGAACACTCTACTAACAGAAAGCTGGTCCTCGTGTTGTATATATATTGCTCTGTGAACTTCACCTGCAGCACTGTTCGATCTTCAGGAGCGCTCATTTTTCTAGGCTGGGGGTGGTCATAATGTAATGGCTTCGAACAGAAATCATCGCTCTTTCCACGTTAATAAGTGCGTCTCAGAAAAATTCTTATTGGCCACCACCAGGAATCGAACCCAGGGTCTTTCAGTTACGTGCCGGACATGCTACCACTGCACCACAGTGGCCTCGAATTCTCCAGTCACATGTGAGTAACTGCCAAACTGCATGGCAGGTTGCTTCATGGAGCCTTACACAGTGCTGGGGATTCACCAAAGATGGAAAGCAGCAACTGAACAAATAACTAGGAGGTGAATGGATAATTAGTTCAAGCACTCGACATGGATCAGGAACACCGAACAGAAACTTACTATTCGGTGTTCCTGATCCACGTCGAGTGCTTGAATGTAATGGCTCATCGGTGTATATATTTTTATCAGTAAGTACTAGTTTACTTTGAGAAAAATATTCTTTCTACTTCAGCATTTGAAATTGCTAAGGTGCTTGCAATGTTTAAAAGTTGGGAATCTTCTACTCACAGTTCCTTCTGATTTTGACAGAGTTGAACATATTTTCGGAATTGACAAATTAGTACTCTCAATATCAGTTTGACATAAAACCATTGATTTGTACTCATCCCACTCTAATAATAAACCATCTTCATCTAGGTTGAAATACTCAGCCAGCTCCATCACTTCAGCAATGCCATAAAGGCTTAAAGTGGTTTCTGACCCTACTTCTCTAAGATAGATACCAGGATTTGTAATAATAGACTGGTTTTCTAACCATCTAGAAATGGTTTCATGCAAATGATCAATAAATGCATGCACATCTTTTTCAAATGGGCTGTTAGAGGTAGGATGGTCATTTTATGCTTGAGGGCAGGTAGGGTGGGATTTTTTTTAATTAAAGGGCAGGCAGGGTGAAGCATCCTTCTAAAAACAACTAGGATGAGCCCTAATTCAAGCACACAGAACACCTTCTCCACAGCATTTGCTGCCATTGTGCCTGACTTGGTCATGTGACAGTGAAAATGTACAGTCTTTTAGTTACACCATCTATATAATAAAATCATTACTATTGGTGATGAAATGGTGCCTAGTGAGTGTCAATATCATAAATGAGTGGTAGGTAATGAACGTAACTAACAAACAAATTAAGAAGGTAACGTAGAACACGCTAAGTTACATATAAAAAAAGTTTAAGGCAAATATATTTCAGCCATTACTATGGCCTTCATCAGTGCGACTATCATCGCTCTTTCCACATTAATAAGTGAGTCTGAAGTTTCTGTTTCATCATGTGACACATGTAATCTCAGATTATCATGAAGGTTAATAAACTCTTCCTGCTCACCAAAGATGGCTTTTTGGAAAACAACTTCTGGTGCATTTATTTGATCAATTTCTTCACAGTATGTGACTGAGGTAATGTTGCACTGATGAAGGCCATAGTAATGGCTGAAATATATTTGCCTTAAACTTTTTTTATATGTAACTTAGCGTGTTCTACGCTACCTTCTTCTTAATTTAAGTGTCAATATCTTTTGTTTTTATAAAATGTGGAAACTGTCTGGTTTGGTAAAATGTTGAAACTGTCTTATTTCATTTGTAATAACCCTATACCAGGTCGTTCAGAAAATAATAGCCAATTTGGAGGATAAAAGTGAAAGAGATATATACCTCATAAGCACACAACCTTATTTTTATTCAAAATAGGTGCCTTCAGCTGCTACACAGCTCTGCCGGTGAGTGACAAGTGCTTCAATGCCAGTCCAGAAGAAATCTGGCTTCCTGGATTCAAGAAAGTCCCGGAATGCAATTCGGCCTCCTCTCGGTTTTTGAAGGTCCTGTTCTTGAGGTAATTGCTAAAATGCATGAAACAAGTGTAAATCTGTAGGTGCCAAGTCAGGTGAGTAGGATGAACGTGGGAGGGTTTTGAACCTCAGTTCGTATAGTTTCTGTTTCGTCATTTGTGACACATGTAATATCAGATTATCATGAAGGAGAATAAACTCTTCCTGCTCACCAAAAAATGGCTGTTTGGAACACAACTTCTGGTGCATTTGATCAATTTCTTCACAGTATGTTACTGAGGTAATGATTTTTACCAGCATTCAAGAACCTATAATATATGACACTGTGAACAGTCCACCACCCTGCCAACAAAACCTTCTTTGGCATCTACCTCAATTTAGGATATTATTTTAATGGTTCACCATGGTTCAGCCACTGTCCAGATAACTTAACAGTTGTCGTATACCACCCACTTTTCATCACAGGTTACAATTCAATCAAATAGGGACTCCTTTTCATTGTGAAGCCAAAGGTTACTGCACATCTCTAACCATTGTTGTTTCTGATGGTCCATCAATTCTGTGGAACCCACATATCAAGCTTCTTGACCTTACCAATTTGGTGGAGATGTTTGGAAATGGTTGAAGTACCAAGACATTGTAATGTTTGTCAAGTTCTCTGACTGTGACGCAAGGATTTTCCTCCACATTTGCCTTCACAGCGTCATTATCAATGGCTGAATGTCGTCTTGGGTCCTCCTCACCTTGTAGGCTCATGTCACCAGAATGAAACTTTTCAAACCAACAACAAACTGCATGGTGCGTTCAGATGTTGCCTCCTTGCTCCATGCCTCGGTCACATTACGATAGGTTTGTGCTGCATTACGACCCAATTTGAACTCGTGAAGCAGAATCACCCACAACTCACTTCTTCCTAACATGTTGTAGAGACTGCTCTTGCACAACTAGCAACGGCTGCAGCTAAACCGATTATGGCGTGCATACGGTGTCCGAGTCGCCCTTCAATTCGTATGAATAGCTGTGCGAGCGGGTTGGTCTGCAACCATTGTGGCGAGTTGAATGCGGCACCTCAGAAAATCAGCCATTATTTTCTAAACAATGTGATATATACACTTTGGGTAATAGTTTGAAAAAAAAACTTTTGTTTGATATTAATTATAACTTTGAGGATGATAACTTTTGTTTGATATTAATCGTAACAGTGATTATCTTTCTCTTCATTCTGGAAGCCGAAGGAAAAGATGTTGTTAGTAAAGATGGTGATTTGCAATGATTCAACAATGTAGGCGATCTTGGGTACCATTTGTTGACTAAAGGGAAGAATAACTGAAGAATTTCTCAGACAGTTTTTAAGCTTTGCTATACAAGATGACATGGTTATAATTAATTGTGCTGGATCATCATCATCTACCCTTAAGTGAAACTGTACACTGCACACTCTTGTACATGTAGATAATTATAATATGAAAGGCTCTCTTCAGCACGTGACTCAATTAAAAGTTTGACATATTTGTTAGGTTCTTTACTTTTCTCCATTTCTCAAGTTTTACCATAGCTACTCACTAGTAAGATGTCACAGTGGGATGATAGCAATGCAGACTAAAATAAATAGCTTTCAGTTGCTAAATTTTGCTTCTCTTGACATAAACTGGTTCAAAGAATTAACCATTTGACTGTTATGTTGTGATACTCCTGCTTTCACCATTTTTTCTGTTCTTAACAATTTTTATGTGGTTGCATTACTCATAAGTTGATCAGTAGTTGTTCTGTAATAAAATGAAGCATACCTTGCTCTGCTTTGCTTTCAGTTACTTTCTGGTGGACAGAAATATGAGGTAGAAGTGGCACTCGAAATGCCTGAATCAGAAGCAAATGTAAACCAAGGTTAGATTTCAAGCTCTGAATACTCACTGTTGAACTTTTGATGTGTCAAAAGATGTTTGGATCTTGAAAGTTAATGAGGTAATATTCTATTAGTGTCCTAAATTACTGGCAAGAATTTTTGGCAAAAAAGTTATATACATGTTTTCAAATATGTGACTGCTGTGAAAGTTTTAAAAATTGTAGGAATAAGATTTTTTACAGAAAGTCTCTGAGTTTGGCTTGACTAAATTGCAATCATGTGCAAAGGTAGTTGCAGCACTGTCTTTAGAGGATATGGTGCTGTGTGACAAAGTTAAATATTGAATTGTATTTGCTATTGCAGTGAGACTCAGCATGGATAGCACATTCATGTGCTATCCATTCTGAGTGTGCTGTCCATGCTGAGTCTTACTTTATGATTAACAGTTTGACAATAACCACTTCCAGTGCAGGTCAGCAATAGTCATTGTGGAATTCAGTGACAGTGTAATGCTTGCTGATAAATTTTATAGAAAGGGTTTGAGGAACCATTTTACTATTGCAATTTTCACACCCTGATATAGGAATATGTATTTGGAAAGATGTATATAATATTTGTGCGAGCAATTGCCACCTATAATTTGGGACACTAAACTGAGGGATTTTCAGTTAATTATATGAGTAGATGCGAGTATGTATGTTTGAAATTCTTGTTTTGACTTATGAGCATGTTAAGACATTTATTCATCTGAGTTATCTATACTCTGCATGGTACCTGTATGTGTATTGTCCCTTAGTTATAAATCAAACCTTGTTATAATGGAGTTGTTGTTTAATGTAAAGGATGGAGTTAAATGTGTTAGTACCTATGTTTTAACACTTATTTTGGGTTTCTCTGGATGAAGATATATTTAAAGCACTCAAGTGTGTGCATGTGAGTATATGTTTTTGATAAAGATTTTATACTGGGTCATAATTCACAACATACTGCCATGGGGTTTTATTAGGAATAAATGCCCCTTGGATTGCTTACAGTATATATCTACTTGAAGTGCACAGTCTACAAATGAATGTGTGATGATACTTTTATCAGCAATTTCAATTATCAGTTCTGCTGTTGTCGTTGACTCCTGGGGAAAATGTTTCAGATTCCTTAAAAGCTCCTTAAGTGGATGGACTTCCAAAACATCAGCATAAATCCTAGATTTAGAAGTGCTAGATATATCTCCCGTGAAGCTGTAGTCAAGTCAGCACATCTCCTCTGAAGCTGTAGTATCTGAGTATGTAGTCAGGTCAGGAATGCTAAAAGAAACTGAATTGGGGTCACAGGAGGTACAAAGGAAAAGTCTTTAAAGTTCTAGATGTGGAAACAGAACTTAATAGTAAAAACAAGATGAGGAAACAGGCAGTAGCAATTATTCAAAAAAAGTATTAGATATAAACCAGTATTTGAAAAGCAACTATTTAATAGTACTACATTACTATTTAATAGTACTACATTACTTTTCCTGAAAAACACCCACCTTCACTACTTTTTAGCCACTTCTTCTACTTTTAGTCTTTAGTTAAAAGTGGACATTTTGAAGATGATCTTTATACATAAATTTGTACATATGGCATTCAGAACTGAATACCAAGGTTAAGTACACAAGTAATTTATCAGCTCTGATAGTCATATGTAATACATTTTATCTCATTCAGTGGCTTATATTCCAGGCTAACTGATATGAACAGGGATTTCAAATAAAACACTCTCAATGAATATCAATGAATTATTTTTTTTTACTTAGAGAATATAATCTCTCAATGGTCTGCAACAAAATCCCTTGCCTGATCATCTCGTACACACTGTTTTCTTAAGCTGACTGAGAAGACCTTCCTGCAAATAACCTTAAAGTAAGGAAGATAATATTTATAATTAACAGTTTTACTAATTTTCACAATGCAAATCAAGTAAAGTACATGAATGTAGTCAGGGCACACTCCTCTTCCCTGTTCCAGCCAGTAAATGTCTCAGGAAATCTGAAAATATCACATGATTTGAAGAATTTAATTTTTGTTACTTTTGTTTTTTAAAGTAGCGCGATTTGTAGTGTAATTTTCCACTACAAGCTACTTTGTGTTAGTAGTGTGCTAATGCTACAACTACCGTAATTTTGGGTAAATAAGCCACAGCGATAAAAAAAAAAAAGGGGTGGAATGAAAAAAATCACCAGAAACGCCGCACCTTCCCAGTAAGGTGGGGTAGTACCACGTCAGAATCTTGATAACATTTTGTAGATACAAATATAGTACCTGATCTTTCAAATAATAAATAAAAATATCAATTAAGCAAGATTCAGTCTTAAGGATAACACTTACCATACTATCTATTTTATAAAAAATTACTCAAAGAATTTATAAGGCGCTTAATTCTATTTCCTATAAAACATTTATACCTCAAGAATTTAAAAAATACACTCACAACATTCTGAAAATATGTGGTACACATAGTTTTTCAATCAAATCCATCAAAATCGGAAACTTCACTGTCCGAATTAAAAAGTTTTAAAAGCTCATCATCTAAAACTTCGGGGTCATCCACATCACTTTCGCTGTCTTCTGGCGTTTCACCGCAGTTTTTAGAAATAATGTTTGCTTCAGTGAAGCCCAAAATAATCGTCGAAGTTCTGATGTTTTTCCAGGATTCAGAAAAACATATTTATTTACCATTAGCTTAAAACTAGAAGTATAACTTCTGCGTTTCTTCATTTTACTTTCCATGATAACGTAGAACTAGGCGTACTCGAGAAAAGGCAATTTGGCGAACTGAATGCAACGAACGCACACATCACTGACAAAATTTGCCTGTGCTATCATTGACCAATGACAATCGATCTTGGATGGTAGTCGAATATCCTCTTTCAAGAGGGGAGAGAGAGCAAAGCTGATGACGTCATGAGTTCAAAAAGAGTGAGTTGCTTGGAGCATGAAATAAGGGTGATCCTTGCTGACAAGATCGATTCCCTGCAATGTTTCCCCCTGCCACGGATTTTTTCCGAGTTTTAGCGGAGCCATCTCTCTCTTACCTGTCCCACCTTAATCCTATAACCTATTATTGTCATGTCTTGTTTTAGAAGGGGATGGGTGGAATTTATTGCACGTGTCTGTAACATCGTTATTCTATTTCCTCTCTATTGAGACATTTTCCCGCGGGAAAAGGAATAGAAGAACAGGCCAAAACATTTTTTGTTACATAATTTCACTCCGCCAAAAAAAAAAAAAAAAAAAGAAGAAGAAGAAAAAAGCTGTATATGTCGCCATGCTGTATAAGCTGTCCGGGCCAAAAAATTTATTTTGAACTCTTATACGCTGCGGCTTATCTACCTAAATTATGGTACATTCCTCCATTTGTAACGATGCAACATGCTTTGCTACTGCAGATGTAGCATACTACTTCCAATCACTGTTATCAACACAGAGAAAGTTGCAAAGTTCAAAGGTCAGTGGATACCAAGTTGTTGAGGCACAGAAGGGTGAATACTTCTGAAAGAGAAAGGTACTGTTGTGCTTCCTAAACACCCAGCATGATAATATATATACACAGTCAAGTCACATTATTGTGACCACCTGCTACTTTTGACATCAACAGCACATAGCCAATGAAAGAAGGCATGTGTCGTGAGCTGGCTTGGAGGGTATATATAGTAGGCATTCTGAAAACATATCACTCGTTGCTGTCATGAATAAAAAGAGCGATTTATCAGATTTGCAAAAAGGGATGATTATCGGCTTTCGGGCCTATGGTGGCAGTATTTCTGAAACAGCATAGTTTGTGTGCTGCTGTGGTTAAAGTGTATCTTGATTGGAGAAATGGCACCATTGCGAATAAGCAAAATGGAAACTGCGGAGCACCAGGTTCCATTGATGTGAGAGGTGAACGTCTGCTTTGAAGGTGTGTGAGGGCCGATCGACACGCTACAGTGGAGCAACTCTTGGCTGAATAAACCAGAGGGTTCACAGGTGTGTGTATTAAAGACAGTTCAGTGAACTCTGCTGCGTATGGGGCTCCGATGCAGACGGATGGACACTGCACCTATGCTAACGAAGGTGCATTGGCAGAAAAGGCTTATATTTGCTCTGCAGTATCGGAAATAGACCTCTGCTGATTGGCAAAGGATTGCCTTCTCCGATGAGTCATGTTTTCTACTTCATCAAACAGATGGACGTCGGCGTATAAGGCGAGAAACATCGGAGAACAAACACTCTTCAACCATTGCTGGAAGACAAGCTGGTGAGGGCAGCGTTATGGTCTGGGGAATATGTTATGGCCCAGACTTAAACGCAATTGAGCATCTGTGGAACTACCTCGATCGTGTTGTTAGCTCTATGGGTCCTCCACCACGCACTCTCCAGCAGCTGTCAGATGCACTGCAGTCAGCATGGCTCCACATACATGTGAACACCTTCCAGCACCTTATTGAGTCACTCCCAGTCCGTCTAGCTGCTGTCCACGCTGCACACGGCGGTTACTCTGGATATTAGCTGGTGGTCACAATAATGTGACTCGACCATGTATATATATATATACAGTCGAACTGCTATTTAACGGACTGCAATTTAACGAATTCCACGATTTTACATACAGTTTTCATGGTCCGAATGGGACCACATTGAAACTAATGCTTGGCGTTTCCCGATTTAACAAATTCCGCGATTTTACATACAGTTTTCATGGTCTGGACGGAACCACATTGATATTAATGCTTGGCATTTATCAATTTAACAAACACATTTCCTCAATTTAGCAAATATATTTTTATTTTTTCTAAACTACCAAATTATGTTAACCAGCATATTTACCATAAAAGTTAGCTAGAAAGAGAGCCTTCATAACAGGAAAGTTTCACGCATGCAGTTAACCAGCGTTTCAAAGAACACCATCTGCGACACAGCTTGACGGGATCATGAATCAGCTCGCCTTTCATCCGACCATCAAGCGTAAGCTTCTTACAGAAAGAAGCAAATGACCAACAAGTTCCAAAGGACCGCAACATTTTCTTGCATGGGTGGGAAGCAGGAAAAAGAAAGTCTGTGTTGGGAGGAAATCTAGAGTACCGTGGGGATTCTTGTTTCCAGCTACAGACAGAACAATAGCTTTCTGTGATGTCAAGGGACATACATTGTACATACCCATTCCTGAACCTCTGGAATTCTTCCCCAAATTACGCCTCTTCTTGTTCCTCACAGTGTTAAATCTACAGCTCAAATTAAGCAACAGAGCTCGTTTATGAATAAAGTTTTGATGAACATATTGTAGATAACACTTGAAAAGTTAGAAGTGAAATTGAGTGAGCACTGTAGTTTGCATCAGTGCATTTTGTGAGAGCATTTTTAAAAATTTGAATGACTGCAGCAAAAAAAATATATATATATATATATATATATACAGAAAAGATTTTCAATCAGTGAAAAACTGACATTTTGTGGTTAATTAACATTTTTCAATGCAATGCATTTCATGCGTCAGTCATGGAATGCAGTCACGACAGATACTATTAAAAACTGCTTTAACAAAGCAGGCTTCTCAGGTTGCGAACAAGAAGAAAGTGGGTCTAATATCAAAAATCCTGCTGATAATTTTGTGGATGACAATCTTGCGGAATGGAATGAAATTGCCTCATCAGGTATTGTGTTTTCTAATTATGTTGATTGTGACTCAAATGTGCATACCTGCCAAATGCAATCCTTTGATGATGTTTTGGGTGAACATATCGGACTAAATGAATCAGATTCTGATGAAGCAGAACCAAAAGTTAGCTGCTTTAGTGATGTTGCTAACAGTATAGAATGTGTTAAAAACAACTTGATACGCTTCGATATTAAGTTTTTCATACACTTCATAAAATTGAAGTTACAATTTGTAAAGCTAAATGCTCATAAGAAAAGATAAGTAATCTTCTCTAAAGCATTTGTTTTCTACAGTGTAAAAAGGTAATCAACGCATATTCTGCTTTTACAAGTTAATTAGTATTAATTAATGCTCTGTTTCGTGGAGTTTTATAATACTGACACCATCACTTAAGAAGCCAAATGCTCCAAAAAAAAAAAATTAACTATCGTAGTTCTCGCAATTTTATAGTATGCTTAAATTTTGATGCTACATATTAGTCTAATATCTACGAATTATGTATTTAATATGCAAAGTAAATGTATACGTATTATAACATTTGATAATAAATTTTGTAATTGAAAGTACTATACTAATTTAAATTTCACTGAAAGAAAGAGGACTTAGCTGCTTATGTATCCTGTTATGAACAGTAGCTTAAGTTTCATGTTTCATTCGAAAGGTTTTCTTGATTTTATATATATATATATATATATCATCATCATCATCATTGTCAACCATTATCAATCCACTGCTGGACGAAGGTCTCCCCAAGTTTCCTCCACAACGGTCTGTCTTGTGCCAGTCTCCTCCATGTCACTCCCGCATATTTACGAATTTCATCCACCCATCTCCCATGTGGTCTTTTTCTGGGTCTTTTCCTGTCCCTTGGAATCCAATCTAAAATTTTGGCTGTCCATCTATGGTCTGTCCTTCTGGCAGTATGTCCAGCCCATTGCCATTTCAGGGATTTAACTCTGATCATGATGTCTTCCACTCTCGTCATTTTTCGGATCCACGAGTTCCTCTTCTTATCTCTCCTGGTTATACCAAGCATGCACCTCTCCATGCTTCTTTGAGTTGTCTGCAGCCTTTGTATGTCTCTTTTAGTTAAGGTCCACGTTTCTGCACCATACGTAAGCACTGGAAGGATGCATTGATCAAACACTTTTCTTTTAAGACATAATGGCATATTGCTCTTGAAAATTATGCTGTTTCTTCCAAAAGCTCTCCAGGCAAGTTTTGTACGCCGATTAATTTCTTCATCAATGTGACCCTCACTTGATATCTGCTGTCCAAGATAAACATACGTATCTGTTATCTCCAGTTTTTCTCCATCAATCGATAAATCTTCATTTCTTGTAAAAGCATTGAACATCACTTTTGTCTTCTGAAAGTTCATTTTTAATCCCACTTCTTTACTCTTGTCAGCAAGTTCCTGGATCATACTCTGCAGCTCTGATGGGGTAGTTGCAAAAATGACTACGTCATCAGCAAAACGAAGGTGGGTTAGATAATCTCCATTAATCTTTATCCCTTTGTTTTCCCAGTTCAGTGATTGAAAGACATTTTCCAATGTTGCATTAAAGAGCTTCGGAGATATGGTGTCACCTTGTCTCACTCCCTTTCCAATTTTTATGTGTGTTGTATTTTCAAACAGCCGAATCTTTGCACTTGCATTTTCATAGATGTTATTAATAATATTAATGTATGCATCTTCAATACCGCAGGATTTCAGAGCCGTGGTAACTGCTGATGGTTTCACCGAATCAAAGGCTTTTTCATAATCGATAAAAGCCATGCACAATGGAAGTTCATATTCCCTCGCTCTTTCAATTAGTTCTCTCAGTACGTGGATATGATCTATTGTGCTGTAGCCACTCCTGAATCCAGCTTGTTCTCTCGGTTGAGCCATGTCCAGTGTTACCTTCAAGCGGTGTGAAATAACTTTAGTGAAGATTTTATAAACCACTGATAGGAGGCTGATAGGTCTGTAGTTCCTGAGATCCTCAATTTCACCTTTTTTATGTAGCAGGATCATTGTAGCATTGTTCCAATCCTCAGGAATCTTCCCTTCATTAAGGCATCGAGTGAAAATTTGGGCGAGTACTGTTTCAATTTCTCCACTTGCTTCTTGTATGATGTCTATAGTAATTCCATCTTCTCCTGGAGCTTTCCCCCGCTTCATGTTCTTGATTGCATGAGCAACTTCTGCTGGGAGGACTGGAAGAACTCTGGTACTGGTATCTTTCATGATGTCTGGAGTACATGTATCATCCCTTTCATATAATTTGGAGTAGAAATCTTTCACTCTTGTCAAAATTTCTGCCTCTATTTCTTGTTATAGAACCATCTTCTTTTCTCAGAGCCATAATCTGTTTTCTTCCCTTACTGAGATGTCCCTTTGCTATCTTAAGGCTTTGGTTGTTTTCAATTGCTTTCCTCACTAGCTCACAGTTGAATTTCCTTACGTCTTCAGTGATACTTTTTCGTGTTGTCTTGCATAGCTCTATATATTCCACTTTGGAAGTCACATCTTCTTTAGTTGTCCTCATCTCTCTTCTTTTTTGCATCAACATTTTGGTTTTTCCTGATAATTTGTTCACATGCAACTTGTTCTTAGACCCAGCTAATTTTGTTGCCGTTTCCATTAGAGCTTTGGTTACTTTTCTGTTAACTTCCGAAATATCCACTTCTTCCGATGTTAGGCCTTCTAAAGCAGAGAATCTGTTCTTCAGTTCCAACTTGAAAGTATTATGGTGTTTTTTAAGGTTGGTTATGTCAATACATTTTGTTTGTCTTATGAGCTTGCCACGTTCCAGTTTAGTGTTGAGGTGCATCTTACATCTCACCAATCTATGGTCATTACCTGTGTTGAACTGGTTCAGCACACTGCAGTCTTCGATGACGAAGTTTTTTTACACATAATAAAATCAATTTCACTTGTCGTCCCAATTGGATGTCTCCATGTCCATTTCCTGTGTGGCTTTTTCTTGAAAAAGGAGTTCAAGATGAAAAATCCTTCTGCCTCTGCAAACTCAACGAGAGTATTTCCACGCTGGTTTCTGTTGCCGTGACCGAATTTACCTACTGAAGTTTCATTCTGTTGCCGTTGCCCTATTTTTGCATTGAAATCTCCCATAATTATCTTCAAGTGCTGCTTACCTTTATTATTTAGATGACGAATTTCCTCATAAAATTCTTCAATTTCTTCTTCAGGATGACTTGTGGTGGGTGCATAAGTTTGAATAATCTGAGCCTGGTATCTTCTCGATAGTTGGATAACGAGTCGTGCAGCTCTGTCAGAGGAACTTTCAACTTCTACCACTTTATCCTTCAGTTTCTTGTTTATTATAAATCCAACACGACTAGTTCTGCCAGTATCTGTCCCACGATAATAGAAGAGATGTCCACTTTTCAGTTCAATGAGATCTTCTCCTTTTCTCCTTACCTCACTTAGCCCGACGATGTCCCACTTGATCCTTTGTAGTTCCTCTTCCAATTCAAGAAGCCTTGAATCAGAAGATAGGGAGCGTCCGTTATAGGTAGCCAAGGTCAGCATCAAATGGCAGCCTAGTCCGGTCCTCCGGGGATTCTTAGCACCCTCTGCCTTCATGTCGCACTGGCCGCTGCCTTGGCCAGGTACATCCCAGCTGCCGGAGACTGAGGGCCAAGATTTAAGTTGTAGAGTCATTTTGGAGGTGTTTGGCCATAACTCACCACGCTGGCCAAGCGGGTTGGTGAGTGTGGGATAGCATTTCCTCTGATCCCGATGGTATAGTTATACCGCTATTGGCGGTCGTCAGAGCCCCTTTAGTGGGAACAGGATGCACCACGAGAAGGCGGGGTTGACATTTGTCAAGGAGAGGCTGTGATGTTACGCATCACCTGACCTTACATCCCATATATATATATATATATATATTCTATTAAGAAGAGACCTAAGCAAAAAAATTATATATTTTTGACTCATACCAAGTACAACATAGAAAGGGTTATATGTCTACCGGTGTGAGTAAAAGGAGAAAAGATAAAAAATAAAATTAAAAAAAAAAAAACCACTGAATGTAGAAAGTGTCGAGAATACTGAGCCTTGGCTTTATCAAGGACCAGCAAAAACTCGGCATTTTCTCACTTCCACAAAGACCTAGTTGGAAATGGGTTTCTGCAAAGCCATGGATGCAAGTAATAAGCCCACCAAAAATTGTTTTAAAATTTATATATATGTCATGACCTCCGCAGAGTTGTATGACCTAGCGCTAGTTAACAATTTAGCTTACATCCATAACTTCCATGGCCCGACCCATGCTCTTCATCTGTTACTATTAAACAGAGAGAAGAAGATTAAAGAGAACTCAAGTTGTGAGAGTGACATAATAATTAGAAATAATTTTCAGCAATAACGAAACGCCAAGTTCGCCTGAGAGAGAATATAAACCTGAAAAGTAATACAAATTCATACAACTCTGCGGAGGTCATTTTCAGCATTGCTCTTCAGTATATATATATATATATATATATATATATATATACAGTAAAGCCTTGATTTAACGAACTTCAGGGTACCAACCATCTTGTACGTAAAATCGTGGAATTTGCAAAATCGAGAAAACCTTTCGAATGAAACATTAAACTTAAGCTAGCGTTCATAACAGGATACATAAGCAGCTAAGTTCTCTTTCTTTCAGTGAAATTTAAATTAGTATAGTACTTTCAATTACAAAATTTATTATCAAATGTTATAATACGTATACATTTACTTATTGGAAAATGTCTTTCAATCACTGAACTGGGAAAACAAAGAGATAAAGATTAATGGAGATTATCTAACCCACCTTCGTTTTGCTGATGACATAGTCATTTTTGCAACTACCCCATCAGAGCTGCAGAGTATAATCCAGGAACTTGCTGACAAGAGTAAAGAAGTGGGATTAAAAATGAACTTTCAGAAGACAAAAGTGATGTTCAATGCTTTTACAAGAAATGAAGATTTATCGATTGATGGAGAAAAGCTGGAGATAACAGACACGTACGTTTATCTTGGACAGCAGATATCAAGCGAGGGTCACATTGATGAAGAAATTAATCGGCGTACAAAACTTGCCTGGAGAGCTTTTGGAAGAAACAGCATAATTTTCAAGAGCAATATGCCATTATGTCTTAAAAGAAAAGTGTTTGATCAATGCATCCTTCCAGTGCTTACGTATGGTGCAGAGACGTGGACCTTAACTAAAAGAGACATACAAAGGCTACAGACAACTCAAAGAAGCATGGAGAGGTGCATGCTTGGTGTAACCAGGAGAGATAAGAAGAGGAACTCGTGGATCCGAAAAATGACAGGAGTGGAAGACATCATGATCAGAGTTAAATTCCTGAAATGGCAATGGGCTGGACATACTGCCAGAAGGACAGACCATCGATGGACAGCCAAAATTTTAGATTGGATTCCAAGGGACAGGAAAAGACCCAGAAGAAGACCACATGGAAGATGGGTAGATGAAATTCGAAAGTATGCGGGAATGACAAGGAGGAGACTGGCACAAGGCAGACCGTTGTGGAGGAAACTTGGGGAGACCTTCGTCTAGCAGTGGATTGATAATGGTTGACAATGATGATGATGATATATATATATATATATATATATATATATATTCTATAGGGATGCAAGGTCAGGTGATGCGTAACATCACAGCCTCTCCTTGACAAATGTCAACCCCGCCTTCTCGTGGTGCATCCTGTTCCCACTAAAGGGGCTCTGACGACCGCCCATAGCGGTATAACTATACCATCGGGATCAGAGGAAATTCTATCCCACACTCACCAACCCGCTTGGCCAGCGTGGTGAGTTATGGCCAAACCCCTCCAAAATGATTCCACAACTTAAATCTTGGCCCTCAGTCTCCGGCAGCTGGAATGTACCTGGCCAAGGCAGCGGCCAGTGCGACATGAAGGCAGAGGGTGCTAAGAATCCCCGGAGGACCGGACTAGGCTGCCATCTGATGCTGACCTTGGCTACTTACAATGGACGCTCCCTATCTTCTGATTCAAGGCTTCTTGAATTGGAAGAGGAACTACAAAGGATCAAGTGGGACATCGTGGGGCTAAGTGAGGTAAGGAGAAAAGGAGAAGATCTCATCGAACTGAAAGTGGACATCTCTTCTACTATCGTGGGACAGATACTGGCAGAACTAGTGGTGTTGGATTTATAATAAACAAGAAACTGAAGGATAAAGTTGTAGAAGTTGAAAGTTCCTCTGACAGAGCTGCACGACTTGTTATCCAACTCTCGAAAAGATACCAGGCTCAGATTATTCAAACTTATGCACCCACCACAAGTCATCCTGAAGAAGAAATTGAAGAATTTTATGAGGAAATTTGTCATCTAAATAATAAAGGTAAGCAGCACTTGAAAATAATTATGGGAGATTTCAATGCAAAAATAGGGCAACGGCAACAGAATGAAACTTCAGTAGGTAAATTCGGTCATGGCAACAGAAACCAGCGTGGAAATACTCTCGTTGAGTTTGCAGAGGCAGAAGGGTTTTTCATCTTGAACTCCTTCTTCAAGAAAAAGCCACACAGGAAATGGACATGGAGACATCCAAATGGGACGACAAGTGAAATTGATTTTATTATGTGTAACAAAAAATTCGTCATAGAAGACTGCAGTGTGCTAAACAAGTTCAATACAGGTAGTGACCATAGATTGGTGAGATGTAAGATGCACCTCAACACTAAACTTGAACGTGGCAAGCTCATAAGACAAACAAAATCTATTGACATAACCAACCTTAAAAAACACCATAATACCTTCAAGTTAGAACTGAAGAACAGGTTCTCTGCTTTAGAAGGCCTAACATCGGAAGAAGTGGACATCTCTGAAGTTAACAGAAAAGTAACCAAAGCTCTTATGGAAACAGCAACAAAATTAGCTGGGTCTAAGAACAAGTTGCATGTGAACAAATTATCAGGAAAAACCAAAATGTTGATGCAAAAAAGAAGAGAGATGAGGACAACTAAAGAAGATGTGACTTCCAAAGTGAAATATATAGAGCTATGCAAGACAGTAAGAAAAAGTATCACTGAAGACGTAAGGAAATTCAACTGTGAACTAGTGAGGAAAGCAATTGAAAACAACCAAAGCCTAAAGATAGCAAAGGGACATCTCAGTAAGGGAAGAAAACAGATTATGGCACTGAGAAAAGAAGATGGTTCTGTAACAAGAAATAGAGGCGAAATTTTGACAAGAGTGAAAGATTTCTACTCCAAATTATATGAAAGGGATGATATATGCACTCCAGACATCATGAAAGATAACAGTACCAGAGTTCCTCCAGTCCTTCCAGCAGAAGTTGCACATGCAATCAAGAACATGAAGCGAGGAAAAGCTCCAGGAGAAGATGGAATTACTGTAGACATCATACAAGAAGCAAGTGGAGAAATCGAAACAATACTCGCCCAAATTTTCACTCGATGCCTTAATGAAGGAAAGATTCCTGAGGATTGGAACACCGCTACAATGATCCTGCTACATAAGAAAGGTGACATTGAGGATCTCGGAAACTACAGACCTATCAGCCTCCTATCAGTAGTTTATAAAATCTTCACTAAAGTTCTTTCACACCGCTTGAAGGTAGCACTAGACATGGCTCAACCGAGAGAACAAGCTGGATTCAGGAGTGGCTACAGCACAATAGATCATATCCACGTGCTGAGAGAACTAATTGAAAGAGCGAGGGAATATGAACTTCCATTGTGCATGGCTTTTATCGATTATGAAAAAGCCTTTGATTCGGTGAAACCATCAGCAGTTACAATGGCTCTGAAAACCTGCGGTATTGAAGATGCATACATTAATATTATTAATAACATCTATGAAAATGCAAGTGCAAAGATTTGGCTGTTTGAAAATACAACACACATAAAAATTGGAAAGGGAGTGAGACAAGGTGACACCATATCTCCGAAGCTCTTTAATGCCACATTGGAGGGTGTTTTTCAGTCGCTGAGCTGGGAAAACAAAGGGATAAAGATTAATGGAGATTATCTAACCCACCTTCGTTTTGCTGATGACGTAGTCATTTTTGCAACTACCCCATCAGAGCTGCAGAGTATGATCCAGGAACTTGCTGACAAGAGTAAAGAAGTGGGATTAAAAATGAACTTTCAGAAGACAAAAGTGATGTTCAATGCTTTTACAAGAAATGAAGATTTATCGATTGATGGAGAAAAGCTGGAGATAACAGACACGTACGTTTATCTTGGACAGCAGATATCAAGTGAGGGTCACATTGATGAAGAAATTAATCGGCGTACAAAACTTGCCTGGAGAGCTTTTGGAAGAAACAGCATAATTTTCAAGAGCAATATGCCATTATGTCTTAAAAGAAAAGTGTTTGATCAATGCATCCTTCCAGTGCTTACGTATGGTGCAGAGACGTGGACCTTAACTAAAAGAGACATACAAAGGCTGCAGACAACTCAAAGAGCCATGGAGAGGTGCATGCTTGGTGTAACCAGGAGAGATAAGAAGAGGAACTCGTGGATCCGAAAAATGACAAGAGTGGAAGACATCATGATCAGAGTTAAATCCCTGTAATGGCAATGGGCTGGACATACTGCCAGAAGGACAGATCATCGATGGACAGCCGAAATTTTAGATTGGATTCCAAGGGACAGGAAAAGACCCAGAAGAAGACCACATAGGAGATGGGTGGATGAAATTCGAAAGTATGCAGGGGTGACATGGAGGAGACTGGCACAAGACAGACCGTTGTGGAGGAAACTTGGGGAGACCTTCGTCCAGCAGTGGATTGATAATGGTTGACAATGATGATGATGATGATATATTCTATAAAGAAGATACCTAAGCAAAAAAATACACATATAATTTTGACTCACACCTAGTACAACATAGAAAAGGTTATGTATCTACCTGTGTGAGTAAAAGGAGAAAAGATAAAAAAATAAAATAAAACAACTGAATGTAGAAGGTGTCGAGAATACTGAGCCTTGGCTTTATCAAGGACCAGCAAAAACTCTGCATTTTCTCACTTCCACAAAGACCTAGTTGGAAATGGGTTTCTGCAAGGCCATAGATGCAAGTAACATTCCCACCTAAAATAGTTTAAAAAATATATATATGTCATGTCCTCCGTAGAGTTGCATGACCTAGCACTAGTTAACAATTTCGCTTGCATCCATTAACCTTCCTGGCCCGACCCATGCTCTATTGATGATCTGCTGTGTATCAATAATTCAGAAGTTATAGAGAGTGATTTTGATAATATCTATCCTAGCTCTCTTAACTTATGTAAAACCAACCACAGTAATCAGGAACTTGAGTTCCTAGACTTAAGCATTAAGCTCAACAGAGGTAACCCATCTATTAGCCTCTTTGATAAAAGAGTTAATTTTCCTTTCAAAGTAATTAAATATCTACACTGGAATAATAACATTTCAACCAAAGTAATTGAGAATGTACTAATTTCTCAGGTCCTAGGAATTTCAAGAATTTGCAGCAACAATTTGGACTTCAATTACCACATTAATATACTATTAGAAAGTTTTCTAGAGAACGAAATTCCTTCTTCTTTCATCAAAAGAACTTTAAGAAAAATTATTCTGAATAATAGAGTAAGGTTGGCAGATCTGCTTTAATTTTCTACACAGTTAATAATATGATTCTGACCAATCAAAGCCGTAAGGAAGTTGGTTAGAGGATGCCTATTAACTACCTAAAGGAACCTTAGTGCTATGGATATGACGGTCCTATTAAAACAAAAAATTAAATAATATAAACAAAATCACAAAAAAAGCTTAAAAATCTGTTTATAAAAGAAAATAAAAACAAATAAAAAAGAAAACTAGTTATTCATCACTAGGATAGCTATACTAAAAATAGTAAAACCAACATTAAAATTAATAAGATTCTGATTAATCTATAGAAGCTCACTAAGGTGATTTAATACATGCAAAGATTATTAAATACACTGCTCGTGTATTTTATAATATTTCTCATGTATTCTGGAGAGTTAATTCTGCTTTTTCTGATCATACAGATCCACAGTCTTAAGTTTATATATTTTTTTTTCTCTGGTTAAAATCTCCGCGCGTTGGTTTCTTGCTGTATGAGGAGGCCATCAGCCCCACCCCCACTGCCCCCTAGCGTCTAGGGAGTGGCGGAAGAGGTCAGCCATGTTCTTCTCTTGTGAGGAGAAAAGTTTTTGTCACACAAGAGGTAAGCTCTCTTCCTTGTTTTTGGGTTCTAGGTTTTATAAGTTCAATGTTTGTACTTCATGTACTTTTTCTCTGTCGTTTTTTAGCTTTTCAGCTTTTAGGCATTGGTTTGTCTGTTAACATTTTTGCGGGTTTTAACTCTTTCTTTTCTTTGTAACTTTGAGCGTCTTTTGGGGTACCTAGGAACAGAAGATGGCTAAGCTTGTTCCTTTTCTATGCGCTGTCTATGCGCTGTTTTTTCAAAGTAGTTAAGTTCTTAATAACTAATTAATTATGCACTTAAAGCACTGCTGAAATATTTTGTACATATTGCAACTAACTGTTTAAGGTATATAACTTTCACAAAGTTTTCTTTAGTTAATTATTATCTTTAACTTATTCTCGTTTTCGTGCTGTCATAAGTTGTAGAGTAGGGGGTTTTAGACTCAAGTTTTCTTTCAAAAATCTGTTCGTTAAAAATTAATATTTCCTTTTTTAATTGCAATGTAAAAATTTGGATTTCTTTTGCATTGATTTTCAGGTTTAAATTCTCTCTCAAACGAACTTGGCATTTCGTTATGGCTGAAAATCATTTCTAATTATTATGTCACTCTCACAGCTTGAGTTCTCTTTAATCTTCTTCTCTCTGTTTAATAGTAACAGATGAAGAGCATGGGTCGGGCCAGGAAGGTTAATGGATGCAAGCGAAATTGTTAACTAGTGCTAGGTCATGCAACTCTACGGAGGACATGACATATATATATTTTTTAAACTATTTTAGGTGGGAATGTTACTTGCATCTATGGCCTTGCAGAAACCCATTTCCAACTAGGTCTTTGTGGAAGTGAGAAAATGCAGAGTTTTTGCTGGTCCTTGATAAAGCCAAGGCTCAGTATTCTCGACACCTTCTACATTCAGTTGTTTTATTTTATTTTTTTATCTTTTCTCCTTTTACTCACACAGGTAGATACATAACCTTTTCTATGTTGTACTAGGTGTGAGTCAAAATTATATGTGTATTTTTTTGCTTAGGTATCTTCTTTATAGAATGTGAATTCTGAATTTTCAAAACTGCTGCGTTATGCGCGTTTTGATTTTCAGGTTATTTTGCAACCTTCGTTTTAAATTCTAAAGTTTTTCCTTAGTCTTCAGTTTTGCTCTTAAGTATATATATATATCATCATCATCATCATCATTGTCAACCATTATCAATCCACTGCTGGACGAAGGTCTCCCCAAGTTTCCTCCACAACTGTCTGTCTTGTGCCAGTCTCCTCCATGTCACCCCTGCATACTTTCGAATTTCATCCACCCATCTCCCATGTGGTCTTCTTCTGGGTCTTTTCCTGTCCCTTGGAATCCAATCTAAAATTTCGGCTGTCCATCGATGATCTGTCCTTCTGGCAGTATGTCCAGCCCATTGCCATTTCAGGGATTTAACTCTGATCATGATGTCTTCCACTCTTGTCATTTTTCGGATCCACGAGTTCCTCTTCTTATCTCTCCTGGTTACACCAAGCATGCACCTCTCCATGGCTCTTTGAGTTGTCTGCAGCCTTTGTATGTCTCTTTTAGTTAAGGTCCACGTCTCTGCACCATACGTAAGCACTGGAAGGATGCACTGATCAAACACTTTTCTTTTAAGACATAATGGCATATTGCTCTTGAAAATTATGCTGTTTCTTCCAAAAGCTCTCCAGGCAAGTTTTGTACGCCGATTAATTTCTTCATCAATGTGACCCTCACTTGATATCTGCTGTCCAAGATAAACGTACGTGTCTGTTATCTCCAGCTTTTCTCCATCAATCGATAAATCTTCATTTCTTGTAAAAGCATTGAACATCACTTTTGTCTTCTGAAAGTTCATTTTCAATCCCACTTCTTTACTCTTGTCAGCAAGTTCCTGGATCATACTCTGCAGCTCTGATGGGGTAGTTGCAAAAATGACTACGTCATCAGCAAAACGAAGGTGGGTTAGATAATCTCCATTAATCTTTATCCCCTTGTTTTCCCAGCTCAGCGACTGAAAAACACCCTCCAATGTGGCATTAAAGAGCTTCGGAGATATGGTGTCACCTTGTCTCACTCCCTTTCCAATTTTTACGTGTGTTGTATTTTCAAACAGCCTAATCTTTGCACTTGCATTTTCATAGATGTTATTAATAATATTAATGTATGCATCTTCAATACCGCAGGTTTTCAGAGCCATTGTAACTGCTGATGGTTTCACCGAATCAAAGGCTTTTTCATAATCGATAAAAGCCATGCACAATGGAAGTTCATATTCCCTCGCTCTTTCAATTAGTTCTCTGAGCACGTGGATATGATCTATTGTGCTGTAGCCACTCCTGAATCCAGCTTGTTCTCTCGGTTGAGCCATGTCCAGTGTTACCTTCAAGCGGTGTGAAAGAACTTTAGTGAAGATTTTATAAACTACTGATAGGAGGCTGATAGGTCTGTAGTTTCCGAGATCCTCAATGTCACCTTTCTTATGTAGCAGGATCATTGTAGCGGTGTTCCAATCCTCAGGAATCTTTCCTTCATTAAGGCATCGAGTGAAAATTTGGGCGAGTACTGTTTCGATTTCTCCACTTGCTTCTTGTATGATGTCTACAGTAATTCCATCTTCTCCTGGAGCTTTTCCTCGCTTCATGTTCTTGATTGCATGTGCAACTTCTGCTGGAAGGACTGGAGGAACTCTGGTACTGGTATCTTTCATGATGTCTGGAGTGCATATATCATCCCTTTCATATAATTTGGAGTAGAAATCTTTCACTCTTGTCAAAATTTCGCCTCTATTTCTTGTTACAGAACCATCTTCTTTTCTCAGTGCCATAATCTGTTTTCTTCCCTTACTGAGATGTCCCTTTGCTATCTTTAGGCTTTGGTTGTTTTCAATTGCTTTCCTCACTAGTTCACAGTTGAATTTCCTTACGTCTTCAGTGATATTTTTTCTTACTGTCTTGCATAGCTCTATATATTCCACTTTGGAAGTCACATCTTCTTTAGTTGTCCTCATCTCTCTTCTTTTTTGCATCAACATTTTGGTTTTTCCTGATAATTTGTTCACATGCAATTTGTTCTTAGACCCAGCTAATTTTGTTGCTGTTTCCATAAGAGCTTTGGTTACTTTTCTGTTAACTTCAGAGATGTCCACTTCTTCCGATGTTAGGCCTTCTAAAGCAGAGAACCTGTTCTTCAGTTCTAACTTGAAGGTATTATGGTGTTTTTTAAGGTTGGTTATGTCAATAGATTTTGTTTGTCTTATGAGCTTGCCACGTTCAAGTTTAGTGTTGAGGTGCATCTTACATCTCACCAATCTATGGTCACTACCTGTGTTGAACTTGTTTAGCACACTGCAGTCTTCTATGACGAATTTTTTTGTTACACATAATAAAATCAATTTCACTTGTCGTCCCATTTGGATGTCTCCATGTCCATTTCCTGTGTGGCTTTTTCTTGAAGAAGGAGTTCAAGATGAAAAACCCTTCTGCCTCTGCAAACTCAACGAGAGTATTTCCACGCTGGTTTCTGTTGCCCTGACCGAATTTACCTACTGAAGTTTCATTCTGTTGCCGTTGCCCTATTTTTGCATTGAAATCTCCCATAATTATTTTCAAGTGCTGCTTACCTTTATTATTTAGATGACAAATTTCCTCATAAAATTCTTCAATTTCTTCTTCAGGATGACTTGTGGTGGGTGCATAAGTTTGAATAATCTGAGCCTGGTATCTTTTCGAGAGTTGGATAACAAGTCGTGCAGCTCTGTCAGAGGAACTTTCAACTTCTACAACTTTATCCTTCAGTTTCTTGTTTATTATAAATCCAACACCACTAGTTCTGCCAGTATCTGTCCCACGATAGTAGAAGAGATGTCCACTTTTCAGTTCAATGAGATCTTCTCCTTTTCTCCTTACCTCACTTAGCCCGACGATGTCCCACTTGATCCTTTGTAGTTCCTCTTCCAATTCAAGAAGCCTTGAATCAGAAGACAGGGAGCGTCCGTTGTAGGTAGCCAAGGTCAGCATCAAATGGCAGCCTAGTCCGGTCCTCCGGGGATTCTTAGCACCCTCTGCCTTCATGTCGCACTGGCCGCTGCCTTGGCCAGGTACATTCCAGCTGCCAGAGACTGAGGGCCAAGATTTAAGTTGTAGAGTCATTTTGGAGGTGTTTGGCCATAACTCACCACGCTGGCCAAGCGGGTTGGTGAGTGTGGGATAGCATTTCCTCTGATCCCGATGGTATAGTTATACCGCTATTGGCGGTCGTCAGAGCCCCTTTAGTGGGAACAGGATGCACCACGAGAAGGCGGGGTTGACATTTGTCAAGGAGAGGCTGTGATGTTACGCATCACCTGACCTTACATCCCATATATATATATATATATATATATATGCTACATAAGAAAGGTGACATTGAGGATCTCGGAAACTACAGACCTATCAGCCTCCTATCAGTAGTTTATAAAATCTTCACTAAAGTTCTTTCACACCGCTTGAAGGTAACACTGGACATGGCTCAACCGAGAGAACAAGCTGGATTCAGGAGTGGCTACAGCACAATAGATCATATCCACGTGCTGAGAGAACTAATTGAAAGAGCGAGGGAATATGAACTTCCACTGTGCATGGCTTTTATCGATTATGAAAAAGCCTTTGATTCGGTGAAACCATCAGCAGTTACAATGGCTCTGAAAACCTGCGGTATTGAAGATGCATACATTAATATTATTAATAACATCTATGAAAATGCAAGTGCAAAGATTAGGCTGTTTGAAAAAACAATACACGTAAAAATTGGAAAGGGAGTGAGACAAGGTGACACCATATCTCCGAAGCTCTTTAATGCCACATTGGAGAGTGTTTTTCAGTCGCTGAGCTGGGAAAACAAGGGGATAAAGATTAATGGAGATTATCTAACCCACCTTCATTTTGCTGATGACGTAGTCATTTTTGCAACTACCCCATCAGAGCTACAGAGTATGATCCAGGAACTTGCTGACAAGAGTAAAGAAGTGGGATTAAAAATGAACTTTCAGAAGACAAAAGTGATGTTCAATGCTTTTACAAGAAATGAAGATTTATCGATTGATGGAGAAAAGCTGGAGATAACAGACACATACATTTATCTTGGACAGCAGATATCAAGTGAGGGTCACATTGGTGAAGAAATTAATCAGCGTACAAAACTTGCCTGGAGAGCTTTTGGAAGAAACAGCATAATTTTCAAGAGCAATATGCCATTATGTCTTAAAAGAAAAGTGTTTGATCAATGCATCCTTCCAGTGCTTACGTATGGTGCAGAGACGTGGACCTTAGCTAAAAGAGACATACAAAGGCTGCAGACAACTCAAAGAAGCATGGAGAGGTGCATGCTTGGTGTAACCAGGAGAGATAAGAAGAGGAACACGTGGATCCGAAAAATGACAAGAGTGGAAGACATCATGATCAGAGTTAAATCCCTGAAATGGCAATGGGCTGGACATACTGCCAGAAGAACAGACCATAGATGGACAGCCGAAATTTTAGATTGGATCCCAAGGGACAGGAAAAGACCCAGAAGAAGACCACATGGGAGATGGGTGGATGAAATTCGAAAGTATGCAGGGGTGACATGGAGGAAACTGGCACAAGACAGACCGTTGTGGAGGAAACTTGGGGAGACCTTCGTCCAGCAGTGGATTGATAATGGTTGACAATGATGATGATGATGATATATATATATATATATATATATATATATATATATATATAATCATTATTGCCAACCATTATCAATCCACTGCTGGATGAAGGTCTCCCCAAGTTTCTTCCACAATGGTCTGTCTTGTGTCAGTCTCCTCCATGCTTTCAAATTTCATCCACTCATCTCCCATGTGGTCTTTTTCTGGGTCTTTTCATGTCCCTTGGAACCAGTCTAAAATTTTGGTTGTCAATCGGTGGCCCGTTCTTCTGGCAATATGTCCAGCCCACTGCCATTTCAGGGATTTTACTCTGATCATGATGTTTTCCACTCTTGTCATTTTCCTGATCCATGAGTTTCTCTTCTTATCTTTCTTGGTTACACCAAGCATGCATCTCTCCAGGCTCTTTCAGTTGACTGCAGTCTTTGTATGTCTTTTTAGTTAAGTCCCACCCATGTCTCTGCTCCATACGTAAGCACTAGAAGGATGCATTGATTAAACACTTTTCTTTTAAGACATAATAGCATATTGCTCTTAAAAACTATACTGTCTCTTCCAAAAGCTCTCCAACCAAGTTTTATATGGCAATTAATTTCTTCATCAGTGTGACCTTTGCTTGATATCTGCTGCCCAAGGTAAATGTAGGTATCTGTTATCTCCAGATTTTCCCCATCAATCACAAAATCTTCATTTCACGAAAAAGCATTGTACATCAGTTTTGTCTTCTGAAAGTTCATTTTTAATCCCACTTCTTTACACTTGTCAGCAAGTTCCTGGATCATGCTCTGCAGCTCTGAAGGGGCTGTTGCAAAAATGACGATGTCACCAGCAAAACAAAGGTGAGTTTAATAATCTCCATTAATCTTTATCCCTTTGTTTTCCCAGTTCAGTGATTGAAAGACATTTTCCAATGTGGCATTAAAGAGCTTGGGAGATATGGTGTCACTTTGTCTCACTCCCTTTCCAATTTTTATTGGTGCTGCATTATCAAATAGCTGAACCTTTGCACTTGCATCTTCTTAGATGTTATTAATAATGCTAATGTAAGCATCTTCAATACTGCAGGATTTCAAAGCCATTGTAACTGCTGATGGTTTCACAGAATCAAAGGCATTTTCATAACCAATAAAAGCTGTGCATAATGGGAGCTTGTATTCCTTTGTTTTTTCAATTAGTTTTCTCAGTACATGAATATGATCTATGGTGCTGTTGCCACTCCTGAATCCAGCTTGTTCTTTTGGTTGAGCCATGTCTAGTGTTACTTTCAAGTGATGTGAAAGAACCTTAGTAAAGATTTTATAAACCACTGATTGGAGGCTGCTGGGCCTGTAGCTCCTGAGATCCTCAATGTCACTTTTTTTATGTAGCAGGATCATTGTAGCCACTCATTATCAATGAAATAAGCAAAAAAAAAAAAAGTTAATGGAAGAATAAGGTAAGGAGACGCCATTTCTCCTAAACTTTCCACATTAAAACTGGAATATATGATGCATAATTTAGAATGGTCCAATAAAGGAATCAACATTAATGGACTTAAATTAAATAATCTAAGATTTGCTGTTAACACTCTTACTATTGTAAACAATATGGAAGATTTAAAATAATGATAGGAAATTTAATAACTAAATCAACAGAAATTGGATTGAACATTAACTCTGAGAAAACTAAAATAATGACAAACCGAAAAGGATATGATGAAAGAGGCAATATTATTAAGGTAAACGATAAAGAAATTGAAATAGTAGATGAGTATGTATTCTTAGGAAAATTGGTAACAATGAAGATATAGGGAGTCAATGAAGAAGTGAAAAGAAAAATAGGAATGGGATAGTCAGCTTTTGGAAAATTGAAGAGATTTTTAAATAGTAAAATTAAACCTAAGAATAGAGCAACTTTTCAACCAATGTGTATTGCCTGTTATGTTATATGGAGCAGAGACCTTTCCAACCAAAAAAGAAATAATAGATAAAATGCAAAAAACAGAAAAAGTGGAACGATGTTTGCTATACATAAGACTTGAGGATGAAATCAAAAATGAAGAAATAAGAGGTAAAACAAAATTTTTAGATATGGGAGAAAACGTGCTTCAAAAAAATAAAAATGGAAATGGGCAAGGCACATTGCCAGTCTGAAAGACAGTAGATGGACAAAAGTTATACTGGAGTGAAGGTAAAAGATCAGCTGGAAGAAGTTGATACTTTTTCATACTGTCATACCTTTTCATACACGTCTTGCATAATTCTATGTACTCCCCTTTGAATGTTACATCTTCTTTCTTTCAAATGGAAGCAAGACCATGAAATGGTAAGTTGCCCATAAATGTGTCATTACATTTTGCACGTTAATTTAAACTGTACAATATCGGACATGTGTCCAGTATGTGAGGTAATTACAAACTGAAAGAAGATGGTCAGATGATATAAGGAAAACTGTTGGAATTCTTTGGCACCAACAAGCTCAGGATAGAAATAGATGGAGAAAGAATTGGGAGATGCCTGTAGCCAGAAGTGGCTATTAAAAAAAATTCCATCTTCTCATGGAGCTCTTCCCTGTTTCATGTTTTTAATTGCATGTGCAACTTTTGCTGGGAAGACAGGAGGAACTTTGGTACTGGCACCTTTCCTAATGACTGGAGTAGGTGTATCATCTCTGTCGTGTAGTTTTGCATAGAAATCTTTCACTCTTGTCAAAATTTCACCTCTATTTCTTGTTACAGAACCATCTTCTTTTCTCAGTGCCATAATCTGATTTCTTCCCTTACTGTGATGTCTCTTTGCTCTCTTCAGGCTTTGGTTGTTTTCAATTGTTTTTCTCACTAGTTCACAATTTAATTTCCTTATGTCTTCAGTGATACTTTTTCATACTGTCTTGCATAATTCTATGTATTCCCCTTTGGATGTTATGTCTTTTTTATTTGTCCTCATTTCCCTTCTCATCAGCATTTTTGTTTTTCCTGATATTTCCTTCATATGCAACTTATTTGTAGTACCACCTATTTTTCTTGCTGTTTCCATAAAGAACCTTGGTGATTTTTCTGTTAACTTCAGAAATGTCCACTTCTGATGTGAGGCCTTCTAAGATTATATATATATATATATACGTATATATATATATATATATATATATATATCCATCATCATTGTCAACCATTATCAATCCACTGCTGGATGAAGGTCTCCCCAAGTTTCCTCCACAACGGTCTGTCTTGTGCCAGTCTCCTCCATGTCACTCCTGCATACTTTCGAATTTCATCCACCCATCTCCCATGTGGTCTTCTTCTGGGTCTTTTCCTGTCCCTTGGAATCCAATCTAAAATTTCGGCTGTCCATCGATGGTCTGTCCTTCTGGCAGTATGTCCAGCCCATTGCCATTTCAGGGATTTAACTATGATCATGATGTCTTCCACTCTTGTCATTTTTCTGATCCACGAGTTCCTCTTCTTATCTCTCCTGGTTACACCAAGCATGCACCTCTCCATGCTGCTTTGAGTTGTCTGCAGCCTTTGTATGTCTCTTTTAGTTAAGGTCCACGTCTCTGCACCATACGTAAGCACTGAAAGGATGCATTGATCAAACACTTTTCTTTTAAGACATAATGGCATATTGCTCTTGAAAATTATGCTGTTTCTTCCAAAAGCTTTCCAGGCAAGTTTTGTACGCCAATTAATTTCTTCATCAATGTGACCCTCACTTGATATCTGCTGTCCAAGATAAACGTACGTGTCTGTTATCTCCAGCTTTTCTCCATCAATCGATAAATCTTCATTTCTTGTAAAAGCATTGAACATCACTTTTGTCTTCTGAAAGTTCATTTTTAATCCCACTTCTTTACTCTTGTGAGCAAGTTCCTGGATCATACTCTGCAGCTCTGATGGGGTAGTTGCAAAAATGACTATGTCATCGGCAAAACGAAGGTGGGTTAGATAATCTCCATTAATCTTTATTCCTTTGTTTTCCCAGTTCAGTGATTGAAAGACATTTTCCAATGTGGCATTAAAGAGCTTCGGAGATATGGTGTCACCTTGTCTCACTCCCTTTCCAATTTTTATGTGTGTTGTATTTTCGAACAGCCGAATCTTTGCACTTGCATTTTCATAGATGTTATTAATAATATTAATGTATGCATCTTCAATACCATAGGATTTGAGAGCCATTGTAACTGCTGATGGTTTCACCGAATCAAAGGCTTTTTCATAATCGATAAAAGCTATGCACAATGGAAGTTCATATTCCTTTGCTCTTTCAATTAGTTCTCTCAGTATGTGGATATGATCTATTGTGCTGTAGCCACTCCTGAATCCACTTTGTTCTCTCGGTTGAGCCATGTCCAGTGTTACCTTCAAGCGGTGTGAAATAACTTTAGTGAAGATTTTATAAACCACTGATAGAAGGCTGATAGGTCTGTAGTTCCTGAGATCCTCAATTTCACCTTTTTTATGTAGCAGGATCATTGTAGCGTTGTTCCAATCCTCAGGAATCTTCCCTTCATTAAGGCATCGAGTTAAAATTTGGGCGAGTACTGTTTCGATTTCTCCACTTGCTTCTTGTATGATGTCTACAGTAATTCCATCTTCTCCTGGAGCTTTTCCCCGCTTCATGTTCTTGATTGCACGTGCAACTTCTGCTGGGAGGACTGGAAGAACTCTGGTACTGGTACCTTTCATGATGTCTGGAGTACAGGTATCATCCCTTTCATATAATTTGGAGTAGAAATCTTTCACTCTTGTCAAGATTTCACCTCTATTTCTTGTTACAGAACCATCTTCTTTTCTCAGTGCCATAATCTGTTTTCTTCCCTTACTGAGATGTCCCTTTGCTATCTTTAGGCTTTGGTTGTTTTCAATTGCTTTCCTCATTAGTTCACAGTTGAATTTCCGTACGTCTTCAGTGATACTTTTTCGTACTGTCTTGCATAGCTCTATATATTCCACTTTGGAAGTCACATCTTCTTTAGTTGTCCTCATCTCTCTTCTTTTTTGTATCAACATTTTGGTTTTCCCTGATAATTTGTTCACATGCAACTTGTTCTTAGACCCAGCTAATTTTGTTGCTGTTTCCATAAGAGCTTTGGTTACTTTTCTGTTAACTTCAGAAATATCCACTTCTTCCAATGTTAGGCCTTCTAAAGCAGAAAATCTGTTCTTCAGTTCCAACTTGAAGGTATTATGGTGTTTTTTAAGGTTGGTTATGTTAATACATTTTGTTTGTCTTATGAGCTTGCCAAGTTCGAGTTTAGTGTTGAGGTGCATCTTACATCTCACCAATCTATGGTCACTACCTGTGTTGAACTTGTTTAGCACACTGCAGTCTTCTATGACAAATTTTTTGTTACACATAATAAAATCAATTTCACTTGTCATCCCATGTGGATGTCTCCATGTCCATTTCCTGTGTGGCTTTTTTTTGAAAAAGGAGTTCAAGATGAAAAACTCTTCTGCCTCTCCAAACTCAACAAGAGTATTTCCACGCTGATTTCTGTTGCTGTGACCGAATTTACCTACTGAAGTTTCATTCTGTTGCCGTTGCCCTATTTTTGCATTGAAATCTCCCATAATTATCTTCAAGTGCTGCTTACCTTTATTATTTAGATGACGAATTTCCTCATAAAATTCTTCAATTTCTTCTTCAGGATGACTTGTGGTGGGTGCATAAATTTGAATAATCTGAGCCTGGTATCTTCTCGACAGTTGGATAACGAGTCGTGCAGCTCTGTCAGAGGAACTTTCAACTTCTACCACTTTATCCTTCAGTTTCTTGTTTATTATAAATCCAACACCACTAGTTCTGCCAGTATCTGTCCTACGATAGTAGAAGAGATGTCTACTTTTCAGTTCAAGGAGATCTTCTCCTTTTCTCTTTACCTCACTTAGCCCGACGATGTCCCACTTGATCCTTTGTAGTTCCTCTTATAATTCAAGAAGCCTTGAATCAGGAAATAGGGAGCGTCCATTATATGTAGCCAAGGTCAGCATCAGATGGCAGCCTAGTCCGGTCCTCCGGGGATTCTTAGCACCCTCTGCCTTCATGTCGCACTGGTCGCTGCCTTGGCCAGGTACATTCCAGCTGCCGGAGACTGAGGGCCAAGATTTAAATTGTGGAGTCATTTTGGAGGGGTTTGGCCATAACTCACCACACTGGCCAAGCGGGTTGGTGAGTGTGGGATAGCATTTCCTCTAATCCCGATGGTATAGTTATAATACCGCAATTGGTGGTCGTCAGAGCCCCTTTAGTGGGAACAGGATGCACCACGAGAAGGCGGGGTTGACATTTGTGAAGGAGAGGCTGTGATGTTACGCATCACCTGACCTTATATATATATATATATATTTTGTAATGATGAATATTTAAGAATTATTTCGTGGAAGAAAAAATGAAGAAAATGCACACAAACAGAAGTGGTTAATAATTTATGCAGACTACATGTGTGGCTCTTGTGGTAAATTTATAAGTCACATTATGTAAACCTTGTGGCATTTATTGTAATACTCTATTTCATTTGCATTTTAAATAATTGCTAAAGATTAGAAACTCGTAAAATAATAAAAAGAATATGAAAAAAATATTTGTTATTTAAGTTTCTCTAGGCTCTGATAATTATTAAAAATTAATAGGGAATTTTAAATGTTAAAAATAATAGCCTAATATATATAAATTAAATAACTAGTAGTTCAATAATTAAAAATAACTTATTTTTTAACCTAAAATTACCATATTTTTTTAAATATAACACGCTCCCCCTAAAAAAAAAAAAAAAAAAAAAAAACTGGTGTTGAAATCCTTTTGTGTCTTATATACCAAAGGTCATTGTTTTTGCCATGAACATATATGCTGCTATGAAGACACTTAAATGAGTAAAAAATAAGTAAAAATTTTTAATGTTAGGTACAGTAATTGATATATTTCTGCACCTTTTCTACAGTGTCATTGTACTGTGAATGCTTATACAGAGGATGAGTCGAAAGTTTTGCAATATTTGCATAAACGCATGTGCTGCAGTGGGCATGTAACATGTTTGAACTAGTTCAAGTTGTGCACTGCAGTCAGTCAAAAGGGATATAAAGTGGTAGTCATTGCTGTGAACAGCACTGCATGTCATTGTTCTGTCTGTGGTTGAGATGCTTAAAAGATGAAGAGCCACAACTGGCTAATTAGGGAACTTTTGCTTTACGAGTTTAAGGCTCCATTGAAACCACAGTACCGCAACCAGATGGTTCAAGAAATTTCGCTCAGGTGACAGAAACCTCGACGATCAGCCAAGGCCAGGTAGGTATGCTGGAAACCGTGGATTCGGAGGCCATGCGCCAGGAGGTAGAGCCAAATCTGACAACCAGCACTCGGAGAATATCAGGTGAGCTGGGCATATCACAGGACCTCTGCAAGTTCTACAGGAACTGCAGAATTGTCCCTCTCGAACTTACACCAGCTGAAGCAAATCGCTGAGTGGAAGTGTATACCAGCTGAAGTAAATCGCTGAGTGGAAATGTGCACGAAACTCCTAGAAAACCTGCGTGATGTATGTTTCACCAAGAGAATTGTTACGTGCAATGAAAAGTGGACCTATTTCTGTAATCCTAACACACAATGGCAGTGGCTGAGCCTGAGCCAGCTTCCTAACCTGTTGCTAAACATGGGTGCTTCGAGCACAAGGTGATGCTCTGCATCTGGTAGAATTTCGAGGGGATAATCCATTACAAATTTGTTCCAGATGATCGGACCATCAACGCTAACCTCCACCCTGAACAGCTGGAGTGGATGTATGCCGTTTTGGAGGAGAAGTACCGGCACTGGTGAACAGAAAGTGCACTCTCCTACAGCGGGACAACGCTTGGCCTCATACCGCGAGAACGACCCAGGCAAAACTGTAGAAACTTGAGGGCATTGAACTGATGCCACACCCAGCACATAGTCCGGACCTTGCCCTGTCGGATTATTACTTGCTCCAGTCCATGGCCCACTTCCTTCACGGGCCACACTTCAACAACCAGGAGGAAATGGCAGCTGGGGTGAAGGAGGTTTCCGCCTCGAAGGACAAGAACTGGCTCTGCCGCCGAATAGAAGAACTGGCAGACAAATGGCTAAAGATGGTGCAACACGATGGCCTATACTTTGTATGCTAGTTAGCGTTCATCGTAAAGGTACGTATGAAGACATAAAGTGATTCAAATATTGCAAAACTTTCGACTCGCCGTCTGTATATACTGTACTTTTATGTTTATCCATTGTTAACTATGCATGAATGTTCTTATAAGCTGGGCCTTCTATTGCATTTGTGAGTTAATGATGTAAAATACAGTTTAAGCATGTACCTCATATGGGTTGCATAGCAATTTGAAATGGACTTAAAAAGAACAGAAAAAAATGGAAAAAAGAACAGAAAAAAAAAGGCATATTTGTCATGCTCGAATATGAGTGTTCTTTTTTTTTTTTTTTACTTTAAGGTGGTTCCACCTAAAATCTCTGCCTTATGTTTCTAATGGTAAAACTTCTTTACATATTTTCTTTGCAATTAATCTATTCCCAAGGATGAAAACTTGTACATTGATAAAACTAACTTTAAGTTATAGCATGGGATACCTAATACTTGCTAAAACATAACCATAATTAAGCAACCCAACATTTGTTTTTCTACTGACGTCCTCAACGTACAGGTCGCACCATCTATTAACAGATCTGAACATTACTCAAAGAAAAATGATTAATTTTTAATATAATTATGGTTATGTTTTAGCAAGTATTAAGTATCCCATGCTATATAACTTAAAGTTAGTTTTATCGATGTGCAAATTTTCATCTTTAGGAATACATTAATTGTGAAGAAAATATGTAAAGAAGTTTTACCATTGGAAACATAAGGAAGATATTTTAGGTGGAACCACCTTAAATTTGATTTTCCCAGAACTTCAGTTTGGCGCATTTGTCATTATTGTTCTAAGTGCCTCATATATGTATTTTCTACTTTTTCTCATAATAATATCATTTTTATGTAACGCCCTCAGGGATGTTCATGATCGAACTATCCATGATGTCTGAGAATGGGGCAATTCTTCAAACCTCCAAACGACCCGTAAGTAAATAATGTGTTTTTATCAGCTTAATTTGTTTGCACCTTGAGCATTGTTGCCAAAAGTTTATGTAATTTTTTCTAGGAATAAGCAACCTTATTTTGTTTATTTTCTGGCAATTTGCATGGCATAAATGTGTGATAGAAATTTGCTGAAGCAATTTATAAATTTGTGTTTTTATAAAACACCTCAGCAATAGTGTATGGCTGTCTGTTTGAAATGAAGTGCATTATAACAACTCCATCTTTTTGTTTGCTACCTATGACAATACCTGTGGCCTATCATCAGCAACACTTTTCACATTCCATAATTTTGTTTGAAATCAATCGCAAGGTGGGTGATTCTTCAAAATTCAGAAAACATAAAACCTGAATTGCTTAAGATAGCATAGAAGAATTTTTTTTGTTTTTTCATATTTGCTGTTGATCAGCCAACTATGAACACTTTGAATATTATGCTTTGCTCTTTGTAAGAAAAGATGATTGACAACTGGACTTCTAGCTGTTTAGTGGAGGGAAATGCAGAATTTGTTGAAATATTAATGTTGTTCCAGTAGTGAGGTGGGTGATCACTGTGCAACCTTGAAAAACCCATTTTCGTGGTCTGTACTGGTGGGATACCATGTGTTCACAGAAGTAGAGGGTAATTTGAAAGCTTTTCATCTTTAATCAGTGTTTAGTAAAGGATAATTTGGGGAAGATGTTGATTGAGATTTTTATTTGTGCTGGGATTTTTCAATCATTAATGCATCTGAAAATCTTGATTAGTCGCTATAATATATTCAAAAGAGAAAAATGCCTAAGTTATGTAAGAATTAAGTAATAAGTCAAAGTATTTTTCACTGTGCATGTGTGTTTTTTATGAACCTTTTTTTGTTTGTTTTACTAGTTCATGCATAACTTGCTTTCTAATTTATATCTTATGCAAGTTACGGAAGTATGTTTTTTATTTAGTAAATGATAAGTTTTGCCCTGAATTTCTTCCGTATTGCTGTGTTGCATCTTACTCACAACCCAACACAAAACAGAATAGTGACACACCAGATTTTCAGAAGCAGTAATGATTGGAATTCAAAGCACAAAAACTGCAGTACAACATCCTGAGCTGCCTTCTATTCATGGCAACTGTTAATTAAAGCAAAGCCTTCATCCAAAATTTAGCAGCTTTTAAATTAGCTACTTTTTCAACAATGCATGGCACCCCTATCTGCATAGACCATGAGAATGGTTCTTCCAAGAATGGATGCATACATACAGGTAACAGATTGCTGCTCTATAATGAAGCCATTCAATATCCTAGTAAACCCAGTATTTTTCTCCACTGAAAACAATGACCTGTTCACTGAGTCATCTGATAATGAACAAGGCATTATGCTCAAAATGACCAACTTCATTTTTGGGTTCAGGATATAACACCAAATATGGACTGACCAGCTGTGTAGCGAACCAAGAGTGAAATTGGATGCAACATTTTGAGGGTTACCCAATTTTTATTGAAACAAAGTTAAATTTAACAAAAAAAAAAAAAAGTCGCTACTATAGTTTTACACCATAGAAATTAGGAGTCTTTCTGCTTTCTTGAGGCAACCATAGAGTCTGTGACCATTGATGATATATAGTTAGAAAGCATTGATGAAATATAGTTGGAAAGCATTGATGAAATATAATTGGAAAGCATTGATGAAATATGGTTGGAAAGCATTGATGAAATATGGTTGGAACGCATTGATGAAATATAGTTGGAAAGTATTGATGAAATATAGTTGGAAAGTATTGATGAAATATAGTTAGAAGGCATTGATGAAATATAGTTAGAAAGCATTGATGAAATATAGTTAGAAAGCATGATGAAATATAGTTTAAAAGCATTGATGAAATATTAAAAGTTCTTTATATTTTGAGTTACAGATTTACAGTGTGAGAACAGATCTAATGGAATACCTGGGCAGCACGATGTTGTTTTCCTTCTTGCTAGTGGAGAAACCCACCACTTGGCACTTATAAAGTTAGAAGGGCATCACTGCATTCACATAGATGGTAATTCAATGTCAATATAGATAAATGTTATGAGTTAATAGAGTTTGAAAGGGGGATGATAGTAAGTGCCCAATGCATGGTCACTATCATGGAGGTAGTACAGGAATTTCAGTATCCCCATTTGACAGTATCAAAAATGTATTGGGAATGCACTATTTTCAGAATAATGTTGCATCATGAACAGCGCTGTGGATGTAGAAAGTTGGTGGATAAACGCTGCTGTGGAAATGTGTTTCACATAGTTGCAACCAACTGGAGAGCAACAGTGGAACAAAGCACAGCCGACTTTGATGAGGGATGTTTCAGAAATGTCTCCACCAATACAGGGCAATAATTAATTGCAATAGTTATGGAAGCTGCCTATCCACCAGAGTCCCATTGATAATGCCGCATCACGGGACTGTACACCTTAGCTGGACGAAAGTACATTGGCACTAGACCTTGGATGATTGGAGATGGGTCTCCTGGTCTAATGAGTCCTGTTTACACTTATTTAGCACAGATGGGAGGTTGCAGATCTTGTGGAAACTGCACAAAGCAATGGACCCAACAAGATACTGTTCAAGCTGGTGAAGGGTTGGTCATTGTTAGAGGTGTGTTCAACTAGCACATGCCAGGACCTCTGGTGCATCTAGATTTATCTCTGAATGGTCTGCGCTACATGTCCATCCTTGCAGATCATCTGCATTCATTCATAGTCATCATGTGCCCACAGGGCAACAAACTTTTTCAGTAAGACAGTGTGCCTCTTTGCAGAGCCATGGTGACTAGAACATGGTTATAAGAGCATTCTACAAAAGTTTTCTCCCTAGAATGGCCTCTCCATTCATCAGGCATGAACCCTGTGGGAAATCTTTGGGATGCTGTAGAAAGGTCAATTCGAGCTTTGGATCCTCCACCCATCAAAGAAGGAATTTTGCAGTTAAGTTTCTTTTTTAGAAGTGGGCACGTAAATTATGAATAAACTGGATCATCTTAACATTTTAAGTACCTTGTTTTTCCATAGGAAATAATCATGTACAGTAAAAATATTCATTTCTTTTTATATCCATGTGCAAGAACTTGTTTAAGTCCTTTAAAATTACTTTTAAGAATTAAATGCATCACTAATGTGCCATTTTTGCAAGCTTTGCCAGAAGAAACTATTGATTTCCCAAAGAGTAAAGTTAGATTGTCATAATAAATAAATTGAGTAAAGTTCTTGATGCATTTTTTAGAGAAAAAATTACTGTGATAATCTCATATACACTGACTGAATATGGTTTTCCTGGAGACGTTTCTGGCACCTCCGTTTTTGATGGTGATTGGTGCCACTGTTGCTTTTCGATTGCTTGAAACCATTCAATTCAATGTCTAGTAGTTACCTACTACAGTATACATGGGAATAATAGTCAATATGTATAAAACTATCAAGTAGCTTATTTACTGTTCATCACGTTAATGTTTAGCTTTAGGTTCGATCTTTAAGTTCACGTTTGAGGGTAACTACAAAGTAACTATTGCATAGTATGCTGATACAATAATGGAAGAAGTCATAGTCTATATCATACCTTTCTTGACTTCCATTGTGTTGCTTGACATAATCCAACTTGTCAGTTGTCAGAGGTAGCATTTATAAGGGCTGTCAAATTTGCCTCTCGACTTCATGATACCGATGCATATCAATGCTGTCCAGGTTTATCCTTCGCTATTTGCCTTAGGTGCGGCACTTAAAAACTCCTTCAGCCTACCTTAATTATGGGTATACTGAATGGTCAGATTAATATCAGCAATATAAAACCATAAAGTCGTTCGAAACAAAGACAAGAAGTTAAAATATGTATTCTGTACTCCCTCGTGTAATTCTCTTCAGTCAACTGCGAACTGGTTTCGTTCTGTTTTATTCGCACACATCTTCAGTGCATAATTTGATGATAAAGCACCTAAGGCAAATAGTGAGAGATAGACCTGGACAACATTGATATACATCAGTATTATGAAGATGGGAGGCAAATTTGACAGCCAAAAATGTCAGTTGTCAGTGTATGCTACCTCTGACTACTGACAAGTTGGATTATGTCAAGCTACACAATGGAACTCAAGAAAGGCATGATATAGGCTTTGACTTCTTCCATTATTGTATCAGCATACTATGCAATAGGTACTTTGTAGTTACCCCTCAAACATGAACTCAGAGGTCGAACCTAAAGCTAAACATTGACGTGATGAACAGTAAATAAGCTACTGGATAGTTTTATGCATATTGCTTGAAACCATGTGAGACATCAACCGCCACATTTATCCACCATCTTTCTCCACCTCCCGTGCAGTCCAGAATGAGCTGTTATTCCGGAAATGGCACATTCGTGATATGCTCTGGATACTGTTGAGTGGGGGATACTGCAATTCTTGTACTACCTCTGCGATAGAGTGACACATGTGCAGGGCACCTACTATCATCCCCCTTTCAAACTCTGTGAACTCACGATGTTTATCCATACTGAGATTGAATTACCATCTACATCAGGGGTCGTCAACCTTTTAATACCTACCGACCACTTTTGTATCTTTGTTGATGGTAAAATTTTATTACCGCCCACCGGTGCCGCAGTAACTCAATTTAGCGCAAGTGCGAAGTAATTTTTAGAAGGGAGGGTTTGTGAAAAATATGTACTTAAATTTATCTTTTTATTTATACGTAAATAATTTCAATTTAATTAATTTCTGCATCTCCATCGATACAGCACCTACTAGTGCGGGAGCTGCTGATCTACATCATTAATAAAATGTCTGCTATGTTATCTTCAACACTCTGTATTTATGGATTACCTTGTTTTAATGATCTATATTCAAAGTTTAGAGATGGAATTCAAAACTAAATTGCAAAAGCATATTTTAAAAAGTCAAACACATGAAGTTGTTAGCAATGTATTCAATATATGGCGGAAGAACAAAATTTGTAACAACGGACAAAACACCCCACCACCCACCATGTAAGCTTGAATCACCCACCAGTGAATGGTAGGGTCCGGGTTGATGACCACTGATCTACTTGAATGCAGTGATGCCCTCCTATTTATGTGCCTGCCAAGTGGTGGGTTTGTCCACTAATGAGAGGGGTGACAGTGTTGCATTGCCCATGAACCAGGTACCATATGATTTCTGTCCTCTCAGTGTATGTAGAACCATATCCATGTCCGACCTATAATAGCCGTGTAGACTAGATATAGCTTATGTGCTCAGCTACCAATGTTAATTACCAATTATGAACCAAAAACTTCATTACAATGCTGTGGATGCGTGATATTTACCTTGCTTTCTTCCATGATGATGTTTACTCTGTGGAGTAGCTACATTTCCCCTTGAATATTTCAGAGTTGTTACTAACATAACTTATAGTTATATTTATTTATAGTTTTATTTTCTGTATACACTTGCGGACAATGAAATTTGCGCACCAAGAAGGAATTGAACTGAAATTTTATGGACATAATGATAGAGATGAATGATACACATGATGGTAAAAACAGAGCTGCAGGACAATTACAGAGGGTTCTGTGGCACTCAGTCTGGTCATCTTCAATAGCACATCGTACCACTTCGTGGGGCGATACATGTTGCAATATGGTCTGGCAGGGAGGCGAACAGACACCTCATGTTGTCCTGCGGCAGACTCGCCCACACATGTTGGACGGTGTGCTCCAAATCCCGGATAGTGCGGTACGGCGGCAGCTGGCGTTTCAACTGGTCCCACACATGCTTGTTAGGGGACTTGTCTGGCGAGCGGGCAGGCTACAGAAGTGTCTGAACATGACATAGGCAGTCCTGGGCAACCCGAGCCGTGTGCGGGCGGGCATTATCCTGCTGGTATAGAACACCTGGAATCCCGGCTAGGAATGGAAGCACGTGAGGCCATAGGATCTCATCCAATACTACTGGCCTGGCCCTTCAATGATCCACGTACCACTACTAGAGCTGATCGGCTATCGTAGGCAATGGCTCTTCAGACCATAATGCCTGCAGTGGGGGAAGGTGTGGTGCTGGATAGCGAGGTTGGGATTGTGCTGTTGACCCGGGGACCTCCACACCCGGACACGATGATCATCTGTCCCCAAAATGAAGCGGTACTCATCGCTAAACACTACACATTGCCAGTCTGTGGCGTTCCATGTCACTCTGGCCTGGCACCACTGCACATGGAGCCGTCGATGTTCCGGTATTAATGGCAGCACATGTAAGGGGTGCTGGGATCGCAGATTCGCTTCTGCGAGGCATCGGGAAATGTTTCGTGAGCTCACAGGAGCCGCTACATCTGCCTGTATAGTAGACCGGGTCCCCGTGGGGTCCGTTTGTGCCTGGCGCACAATCTGTTGATCCTCTTGGTCCATTCAGAGCCACTCTGCCGTGTGGCAGTGCCGTCACATGTCCACTGCTCCCAACACAGTCGGGCGGTATGGCAAGAACGATCTGTGTGGCGGGTTATATGGTGCGCCAACCACCCTGCGGTTTTCAGCCCAATGATCCAGCCTCTCTCAAAGTCCATAAGTTGCGTAAATCGACGTCTGTGGTGTCTACCTGGCATTCTTGTCACTCTGTACTCTTGCTTGCATCGGCTGGTGCTTTTTGCTTTCATGGGGCATCGACTACACACCGGTTTTTAAGGCTGCTGGTTCGTGCTTGCAGCGCCACCACAGGGTGTGCTGTCATGTGCACCACACCAAATGTGGATCATTTGCATACCAGCACGCAGTCTAGCTATTTGCAAAGTTTCGTGCTTGCAACATGCTTTCTTCTAAGTGCACAAATTTTATTGTCTGTGAGTGTATTTACTATTGTAAGCATGTGAATAAGCTGTGTTGAAAGGAGCTTTTAAACTGAAAATAAGTTCTATGTTGGAACATAATGCCAGTATTCCCTTTTTTAACATTCTTCACATTTTCAACTCCTTTTTTGGATATGAGACACTAGTTGGTTATTTTTTGATTATTTATTATTTAAATTGCTGATTGTTACTACATTTATTTACAAAATGTTGTCTTTGTAGGATTATTTTAAAAATTCAAGAGTTCTTAAGAGCTGTAAAACATATTATTTCAATTAACACTTATCTGTCTCATTTGATGATCCAGTATCATTTTAAGTTCTTCTTGATGATGTTCTTTTGATGATGCAGTATCATTTTAAGTTCTTCTTGATGATGTTCTTTTGATGATGCAGTATCATTTTAAGTTCTTCTTGATGTTCTTGTTCACATAATTAAAAAAATTGTTCATTAAGAGGTTTTAGAAAACTGACTTAAGTTTCTTTTTTGGATTGTGTGAACAAGAACAACATCAAGAAGAACTTAGAATGATACTGGATCATCAAATGAGACAAGATAAGTGTTAATTGAAATAATATGTTTTACAGTTTTTAAGAACTTTTGAACTTTCAAAAGATTCCTATGAAGACAACATTTTGTAAATAAATTTAGTAACAATCAGCAATTTAAATAATAAAAATATTACCAACTTGTGTCTCATATCCCAAATGGAGATGAAAACATGAAGAACGTTAAAAAAGTGAATATTGGCATTATGTTCCAACATAGATTTATGAAACAGACTCACGTTAAAATACATAGGTCTTTTTTACCAAAATACATATTTGTGGTAAAAATAATTGGGTTTGAAAATAAGTTCTTAAGTGGCATTATTGAAACTGTTAGAAACTGTTATATCAGCTGCTTCAAAATAGAAATTTTCGTGCTTCAAAACGTACTGTACGTGCTACCATTGCAGGTGGGAAACTTGAAAAGCAGTGTACTACAGGTGATGTCATTTTATCTGCCAGGCACAAAATTTTGCCTGGTGGTATTAAAAAGTGTTTGGTAGTAACAGGTGCCTGACAGGATTTTGTCCCCCTCTCAAGCTGAGTGAAATATCTTTAAAGACTGTGTAACATGTGATGGTGAATTGCTTCAGATGCTTGTATGCAAATAAAGCTGAAGCAGTTTTCCCAAGTTTTACAGAAGCTCTTGCAAATAAAGGTAACTTTTATTAACCCACATGTTAAGAATAAAAAAGACATTTTTAAATAATGAAAGTACAGTAAAATCTCATATTTTCAATCTAATTGGAACCATATTATAGTGCCATTGGAAAGTAAAAAATTCTGGATAGTCAAGAATGCAATGTTAGTTACTAGTCATAGCTAAATAAATGGAATTTAATGAATTATAGTGAGAAGAATTGCCAGGGAAACACGTAACGTACAAAACATTAGAAGAATTCTTGATATCGTCATATCACGCATAAGTTACGTTGAAAATCATAAACAGAATATTTCGGTAGCAACTTCTACCTTCATCAGCCATGGAATGAGACACATGGTAAAAGCATCAGTTGTTGCCAGAATTCAAAATCACTTTCCAAGGGTAGGGATGTTAAAAGGTGCGTTTGTATTGCAGGTGTTAAGGGTAAGGTAGAATTCAATGCTTTCGCGGTACCTAAGGGCTTTCCAATTGCTGAACAGGGCAATCCGCTTAACATTTTGCCAATCGGGAATCACAGACATATCGCTGATGATTAAAATTGAAAGGGAGGTGTAAGGGCTGCCTTTCTTAACATCAGTGATGTGTTCCATCAATTGCCAGTTTATGCTGCAGTAAGTACTACCAATATAGTGGGTAACGCCTGTGGAAGTGTTGATAGGGATGGAGCAGACGCCTTGTAACTCTAGGGGTTTATTGGAATCTCTGTCTTTAAGGATAAGGTTGAGAAGAAGTGGAGGTGGTTTGACTGCAGTCCTGTAGCCAAAAGACTTGAAAATAGAGCAAACTTTATGAGTAAAGGACAGGCTAAAGGGAAAAGTGCCAACAAACTGACGGGTGGTGAAAGGTTCAGGCAGTAAACTAGTAGATCTATTCTGTGATTCAAATCTCTTAATTAGTCCATGTACTAAGAGGAGTGGAAAGCCATGCAATTTGCCAATGTTGATGATGTTCTGATATTCTTTTTGAAGAGCAGAATGGCTGTTGCAAATAAGGTTGGCTCTGTGTATGTACGCCCTTCCACCTCCCTTTCAATTTTAACCATCAGCGATACGTCCGCAATTCCCGATTGGCAAAATGTTAAGCGGATCGCGCCGTTCAGCAATCGGAAAGCCCTTAGGTACTGCAAAAGTATTGAAATCTACCTTACCCCTAACACCTGCAATACAGACACACCTTTTAACATCCCTATCATTTGGAAAGCGATTTTGAATTCTGGCAACAACTGACGCTTTTACCATGCGTTTCATTCCATGGCTGATGAAGGTAGAAGTCACTACCAAAACATAATTTTCAACGCTTATAATTTTCATTGTAACTTATGTGTGATATGATGATATCAAGAATTCTTCTAATATTTAATGAATTATAAATTGGTTTGTTCATTAACATCTGGAAGATAAGTAGAACATTTTCTTACCCTCAGTACTCAGCTGCTGGATTTCATGGTGATGTTTGAATTTTTGTAATCATCTACTACATACTTTAAATCTTCATTGCTGCAAAGTTTCAAATTCAGCACAAGTGCTGTAGGCACTCCTTCACTTTCTTTTGTAGATGAACCACCTATATAAAGTACACTGCAATTTTTCATCTGCTGTTTTCATTGTCTTCTGTGACTTTGCACCACTAGTATCCATTGATGAAGCAATTTTTTTTACACTTCATATCACTGTTAGTTGACACACTGACATCAAAATTCACTTGCATGCTTTGTTTGTTTCACTTGTCTATTCACAATCAAATTTTTTTATTCCTTCATCAAAACAGCATACTTTTATATGCCAGATGTCATTTTACAGACCACTTAGCAAGCTTTCTATCTGAGGTAAAATCAACAGAAAGAATGAAGTAGACACAGTGAGCTTAGAGTTTGTCAGCTTCATCCTAACACATGCTGCTGTTTCTTATCTTTCTGAATATTGATTGGTTGGTCTCTGCCCAGCTGAAGAGGGAGATCATAAAATGAGAAGTGATGTGACCTTGACTATCTGCAGGCCACTTGACAACATGCAGAGTGCAAGTGAAAAATTGCAAAAATGAAAAAATAACATCTAACATGGAAGGCATTGGTTACCAGGAAATTTTGGATAAATGAGCATTGGTTAAAAGAGGCTTTACTGTATTTTGCCATAGAAATGGAAAACAAAGCAAGTAGAGATTTAAAAAAATCCTAAAAAATGAGTGGAGGTGAACAATCTTATTCTGTGACTTGTTCATTAAGCAGTATTTTCCTGATGAACATAAAAATGATTATACTGTTCATACTTTGATTACTTATTGAGTTTTTTTGTCATAAAATAAAGCTGCAAATGTAAGCTTGCTTTTCCTTAAGTTACAGTTAATTGTTCAGAACATTTCGAACTGTGAAAGGAATGTAGAATCAGTAAGTATGTATGCCAATATTTGTGTGTACATTAATTTATTTAAATGGAAATAATTAACATATATGTTAATTTTTTGATTAGGTTTTAATAACTAATCAAAATGAACCTGCATTACATTTGTGTTTTTTTTATACATATATGGTTTCTAATATTGGTCCCTGGAAGGATATATTTATAATTGATACTTCAAAGTGCATTATAAGAAAAGAATTGAAGTAGTTAATTAAGTTCATTAATATTTAGAATAAAACCTAGCAGTTTTTTATATTGTTGAGTAATTTAAAAAAGAAAAAAATATAATCTGTTTGTTAAGAGTTAATTTCTCTTCAGTTGTTTTGCATCTGAAGTTCACACAACTTTAAACTTGTACGTAGAATTCCTTTTGTGGTACAAAAATTTATTTTGTGGGAAATTCTCAATCACTGTTATAACTGTGTGAACATACCTTCCTAAAGATCTGATAGTGTTTATGTGCTAATGACATACAAATTGTGATAACTGATCTCATTATTTTGTTTTTCTGTTTTTATTTTTTGCAGGCAGTGCTTCGCTACAGATCACCTTTATTTAGAGTAATACAGACATTGTTTTTTTCACCAGCTCTGTTAGCTGGCACTTTTGAGGAAAAACAAAACTTGGTTGTACCCCTTTATGAGAGTTACATTGAAGATTCAGTAAGTGTTTACGAATTTATGTTTTTCAAATTTTGGAAAAAAACAAAAAAAAATTTGAATTGTAAATATCAACCAAATCTTTAGTTTTTGGTAAACATTAGAGATGTTGTTTTGAAAAAGAGAATAACTTACCATGTTATGAGGCTTATATTGTATTTCTTGAACTCTTCATGTTAAAGATGCTGTATTATATTTTCTTCTGTACTGTGATGTTTGGGAAGTCGTAATATCATTCTTTTGTGAACAGTTCAGCTGTATAGTGCTTTTAAACTTAAAAACATACAATACTTAGGAAACATTTTTTATATTGAGCCATTGTGAGTTATTATATAACTTGAATCACCCAACTGTTTGGCCACACGCAGATCATTCAGAGTCCATAAGCTTGTGAATATTTAATGCATAGCATGTTTTTTGATCCCTCTCCCTTTTTGTCTGATTGAACAGACATGAAATTCCAGAATTTTGTATTCATTCATATATGGAGTAGTGGTGCATCTTTCTGAGAGTTACAGTGAAGATTCAGGCATGTTCTTGCTGGTTGAAGTGCCTCTTCTAATAAAGAAGCAGTGAGGGATGGAAGTTGTGTTTCTCTTTCAGCACTAGCTCTCTGGAGTCAGTGACCCTAAATTAGGGATGTGCAACTGCATATAAAGTCTATCAAGTTTCTCATAATGCTTGTTAAACCTCCAAACAAAAAAAACTATAAAAAAAAAAAAAGATAAATAAAGAAGAGTATAAATCATCTAGCTGAAATCTTAATCACTGTTATCATAAGGAGAATCATTTTTACTCAAACAGACGGACATTCTATTTTATTACTTTGCAATAACTTAAAAAATTAGTTTTGTATAATGAAACTTCTGAATAAGCCAAATCTCAGATCAGAAAAAAAGTGACTGTTGTTTGGGGGTTAAGCCTAATTTAACATTGTTGGTCCATTACATATGTATAGAAGCAGAGTAACTGTGTGAAGCTTATACAAAAAAGAAACAGACACAGTGCTTTCTCCAAAGGCTGAATAAAACTCAGTGTAGTAATTGAATAAACTAATCATGGCACAGAGAATTTTAGTAAAGCGACGTCTGACATCTGGTTCTAAACAGTCCTTAGAAATATGGGTTGGTGCGAATGAAATGTCCTGCGCAAACGAGTAGTGGAGACAGGCTGCCAACACAGTGGAATGGAACCACCCACCGGTGTTGCAGGTATTACGTCACTTAGTTACAATAAATAGCTAGCACGTGTGTGAAGAACAAGGTTCAGGCGTGGTTTATTTGGACGAAACATGGCTTGCAAAGGAAACATGCAGATGCTGGATTTGAGAGTCATCTTACAGTATCAATTTAAATGGCCATTCTGCAGGGATTGCCGCTCGAGACGTTAACAAAGTGTTTGGGGAGAATACAGCCAATGAACGAACCATTTGGCGATGGCTTGTGAAGTTTTGAAGCGGAGATACGGACCTGCAAAACAAAGCATGTGGTCATTGACCTGTTGCTGTTTCTGACGATGTTCTGTTACGTGTGGTTGAAGCAGACCTCTTAAAAGACATGTTGTGAGATAGTTGCAGAGGTAGGTGTTCACCGCACGACAGTGGTTAGGCGTCTGGCTGCACTAGGTAAGCTCAAAAGCTGGTGGCTGCCGCATGAGTTGACAACTGCCAACAAGACTAGGCCTGTGGAAGTCTGCACATTGCTGCTTTCCAGGAATAAACAGAAACCTCTACTGCATTGAATCGTCACCTGCGACGCGAAGTGGGTCATTTATGATAATTGGAAACGATCTGCACAATGGTTATGCAAGACACAGCTTGCTGGACGACATTCTAAGCCACTCCTACACACCAAGAAGATGATGTTCCTTGTCTGGCAGTCCACGGCCAGGATAATTCATTGGAGTTTCTTGGCAAGAGGCCAAACCATCACGGCAGAATGTTATTGTGCTGAATTGCACCAGATGCACTGGAAATTGCTGCAGAAACAACCGGCTTTGGTCAACAGACATGGTGTTCTTCTGCTCCAGGACAACGCTCGCCCTCATGTCGCACAACGAACGATGCTGACACTAAGGCCCTTGGGCTATGAAGCTCTGCCTTATTCTGCCTATTACCCGGACTTGTCTCCTACAGACTATCATCTGTTTCGTCACCTGGATCACTTCCTGACTTGGAAACAGTTCAGGACAGACAACAAGGTTCAATGTGCAGTTGATGACTTCTTCGGGTCCCAGCAACGAGGCTTTTTTTGTTCCGGGATCAAGGCCTTGCCGGACAGATGACAACTATGTGTTGATGCTGAGGGTAATTATTTTGCCTAGGTAAGTTGTCCTACTTTTCCGTTCTCGCCGTCCAAGTGTTCTGGTTCTTTTGCCAGACATTCCATGTCCACCAACCTAATAGAAAGCTAGGGGATTTAGAACTAGGGTACACCATCGGAAAGAAACAGGAATTTTTTTTTCTTGACTATAGCATTGTGTAACTGCACAGTTAGCTGACAGCACTTCTGAAAGCAGAAACCACATGGACCCAATTCTAGAGATACCACCACCAACGGGCAACATTCCAGGCATCAGCAACTACTTCCACGGTCCCTACTGGATGATTGATTCATACATGGAAGTTTTTCTCATGTAGACCTAAAGTTTAACTCCTTTCTTTTTACTTAAACATATTATGGTACCTGTCATAATCCAGCCCATCCTGCCCAAGGCACAGTTTCTTTAGCACCCCCCCTGCACCTCAATCTTATTCCTCTCAATGAAATACTGAAGGGCATACACTGCTGGCCACCCAAAATGCAACACCAAGAAGGAAGCATCCGATTGGCCTGAAATTCGCAGCATGCTTCGCCCGCGAGAGAACATGCATTGGCAGATCATGTGCAAATCATGTGCGCCTGGCACGCCACCGAGAAGCAGTATAAGAAGAGTGCACAGAAGGTGGGGGTGTAAGTAGGGGAAGTGTGTTGTGCTGCCGGACCTGTGCGTCGGAAGCTTCCTGATCACTCGTCGCAGAATACGGCAGTCATTCCAGCACATTTCAGAGTTCGACAGAGGACGAATAGTGGCTTATCGTGACAGGGCTTTATCGTACCGAGACATCAGCACCCGTGTGGGACGACGTCCAGCCACAGTGAGGTGAGTATGGATTCGGTGGGTGCAGGAGGGGCGGACGGACCGATGTGAGCGATTGCTGCAGCCGCGGCACACCACCAAACGAGAGGACCGACATGTTGTGTGGTGGGCATTGATGGCTCGCACCTCCACATCGCGAATGTTAGCGCAGGAATTAGGGTGTGTTGCGCAACAACCTGTGTCAGCACATACTGTTCGATGTCGTCTGCAGGAGTGGGGACTTGTCGCACGGCGCCCATTGCTTCGATTACCATTGACGTTACACCACCGGCGAGTCCGGTGACAGTGGGCCCTTGAACACTGCACCTGGACTACGGAATTACATGACATTGTCTTCTACGACGAATCCCGCTTCTGCCTACAACACCACGATGGTCGGATCAGCATGTGGCGGCACTGCAGCGAGAGACTGTATGACACCTGCATTATGTATCGCCACACCAGTCCGTCGCTTGGCGTTATGGTTTGGGGCGCAATTGGATATGACACCTGCACCCCTCTGGTACGCATTGCCAGTACACTCAACAGTCACCGCTACATCTCCGACGTTTTGGAGCCGATGCAAATGTATTTAATAGAGAAATAAAAGAAGCAAATCGCCCTTGAATTAATTCTTCACGAATACATGAAAGGCATATACATATCATTGTCAGCATATAGATGCTGTGCATTTTATTGTTTTCCATGTAGCCATCCATCCTTGAGAAAACTCAAAAAGTTAACTAGTTTGAATAAAAAATTATGTTGCCCTGGAACAGGGATTGAACCTGCATCTTCTGATTTATGTTTGGGCATACTACTCTTATGTCCCCCAAGACAATGAAGTTCCATGGAACTAAATCAAGGGATGCAGGTTTAATTTCCATTCCAGGGTGATGTAATGTAATTTTCAAGTTTTCTGAAGGATGGGTACATAGAAAACAGTAAAATATATGGCATCTAAATGCCAACAGCGATACATGTTCAAATTGTACATGCCTTTAATGTGCTTATAGAGAATGAATTTTTCCAAGCATTTGCTTCCTTTGCTTCCCATTCATTCCTATGATCTGTGTATCGTGTCATATCATATACATGTATGTCATTAAGCTGTTCTCTGGGATTCAGAGGTTAGCTTCACAAAGAAATACAAACCACCAGTTAAATTGTTAACTGATTATTTACTTACTGTTGCCGTATCAAACTTCTCCATTTACAGCGATCTTGACATACGACTCGGGCTTCACTGGCATCCATCACACCCAGTACACAAGATCTTTTATACTTCATAATCTTTTTCTCATGCAGACACTCCTGAATTTGTTCATCCCATGACTTCCTTAGCCTTCCTTTGCCTTTCTTTCCTGCCACTTGGATTGAAATTTTTTTCTTAGTAATCTTTTCATCACTCATTCTTTCAACATGGCCAAACCACCTCAGAATATTAGTCTCCACCTTGCTAACAACATTTTACTTCACATTACACTACTGTAACACATCTTCATTCCTCACACGATCAAAGAGGTTTCTTGCCACAAACACTTTGTAAGTAACGCATCTCTCCAGCACACAAATGACTCCTATGTCTCTTCTTCTGCAATACCCAGGTTTCACTGCTGTACATCAGAGTTGGAACAATTACACTTTCATACTTCTCCAAAACACATTCGGGACTCTCTTGACAACCCATCATTCCTGTGGAAACCTTCTAATGCAGCTATGACTTTCAATGAATAATTCACTCGCCTACTAATTTCACCATCTAATTTGTTCTCTCTGTCAAACATGCTTCCTAAATACACAAATTCATTCATTCACCTGGTCAATCACTGTGACATTTAGACTTGCATTCAGTGGTAACAGTTCCTCACTCAAAAACCATAACTTTGGTTTTTCCCTTATTTATACTCAGTTTGAATTTCATACAAGCTTTGTACATCTGGGATAACATACTATACAACTCACTTTTGCTCTCTGCCAACAGGACTGTGTCATCAGCATACAGCAATCCGTACACATGGATATTGCCAAGACATACATCTACGATCTGTAATATTGTAGATATATTGTACATGAACAAGAAATTGTTATCAATGCTATGATGATGATGTGGGATTGGTTCAACTATCTGATAACCAAAAAAGCTCTGTTGGCTTTTTGTATGAAAATTAAAAAACAACTATAGAATTATTTCAAGAATTATTTTACTTGTCAAAATAGGCACCATGGCATTCAACACCAGCAATATACAAGCTCATGTATATCGTTTCCAGTGGTTGCTCTGGCTTTTAAAAAAATTTTGCCAATCCATTTACCAAATTTAATTTTTTTTCGTCAAAGTGTTATAAAGGTAATCGCCAAAACGATTTGTTTTATGCGATTGGCAGTGCAACCTCCACGTTTTTGTAAAATATCTTCTCTTTAGAATAAAAAAACCTGGCCACCTCTGATTTTATCTCTGCTTCATTTCTAAACTGTCTCTTTTGCATATGGTTGTCTAGAGCAAGAAAAAGATGATAATCACTTGGGGAAATATTAGGGGATAAGGTGGACGAGGAAATAGTTCCCATTCTAAAGTGCTAATCATATTGTGGGTAACTTTCGCTGTATGTGGTTTGGCATTGTTCTGCAAGAACCACTCTCTTTTTCTGTTCACCAGTGCTGGCTGTTTGTGAATGAGTGCATCATGCATACGTTTCAGTTGACAAATGTAGACCTCAGCCATAACTGTTTGGCCTTTGAGAAGAAACTCGTGGTGCACAATACTGGTCAAAGTCTACCGTACACAAGGCATAAGCTTCTTAGGATGGAGTAAAGCCTTTGCAGAACGGGAAATTGGATCTTTTGCTGACAACCAATGATGTGTCCACTTGTTGCTGAAGTTACTGGATCCATTTTTCATAACACATTAACAAGAAATCCAAAAATGGCTCATTTTTATGACGGGAGATAAGTGAAGAGCAGATGGTAAGTCTTTGAAGTTTATTGTCGTTGACAAATCATGCGGGACTGACTTACTGAGCTTCCATGCCTTTCCAAGTTGATGCAGATGCAAGTGGATGGTTTCATCACTTATGTGGAACATTTTCAAAAGTTCTTGACACATTAAGGTGGAATGATTTTCAGCAGCAATTTTCAAATCTTTGTCATTAATGACAGGTCTTCCAGAGCATGGTACATCTTCCAGCAATTCTTGACCAGAAAGAAATTTTTTGTACCACTTTTGTGAGGTACGATTTCTTACAGCAGTGCTGCCAAATGCAACATGTATTTTACAACATGCCTCTGCAGCATTTGTGCTGAGTTTCAATTCATAAAGTAAACATGATCAAATAACGTTAGGTTTAACAAACATTTCAAATGTGTTATAATTCACTGAAAACTAAATCAAATGCAGTAAAACTTTCCTGAATTTTCGACTCCTATGCGAACTTTACAACGCACCCCAAAATGTGAACTATGCAAATTCATTTGCGATAAAATCAGCTACTGCTGTGATCTCTACTAAAATGCAACAGAGCTTTTTTTGGTAACCTGATAGCACACACCCAAAAAGTTGTTCAGATTCTTAAGCTAAATCTGCATAGGTTCAGTTGCTTGGAACTGTTGTTATGGATAGTGTAACTGACAGACTAAACAACAAACAAGAGAATGGATGAAGTCATATCTGAAGTCTTATACAGTTCTTTCAGAAAATCAATAGTTCATAGCAGAAGTACAGTTCTTGCTGGAGAGACAGCCATACAGAAAGAAAACCCAAATTGTATGCCCTCCTGTTTATACTTTGTAGGTAAAAAAGAAGTTGGGAATGTGACAAATTGACATAGGTGATGAAGTTATAGACATTGAATTTATGCAAGCCACAAATCTGCATAGGTTCAGTTGCTTGGAACTGTTGTTATGGGTAGTGTAACTGACAGACTAAACAACAAACAAGAGAATGGACGAAGTGATATCTGAAATATTATACAGTTCTCCCAGAAAATCAATAGTTCATAGCAGAAGTACAGTTCTTGCTGGAGAGACAGCCATACAGAAAGAAAACCCAAATTGTATGCCCTCCTGTTTATACTTTGTAGGTAAAAAGAAATTGGGAATGTGACAAATTGACATAGGTGATGAAGTCATAGACAATGAATTTATGCAAGCCACAAATTGATGCAACACTGATACTGAATCTATAAGTTTTGCCTTTAACCATGTCATTGCATCTTTCAGTGCTGACACATTCCAGCAAATAAATGACCCAAATTTTAAGAGACAGAGACCAAAATTATAAGGGACTGAGGAGACAAAATTGATGCTAATCTTAAGAGACAGAGGACAAATCTGATATAAATTATAAGGCTCGCAGGACCAAACTGACCCAAATCTTAGGAGCAGAGGACAAAAGTGACCCAAATCTTAAGAGACGAATGACAAAATTGACCTAAATCCTAAGAGACAGAGGACAAAATTGACACAAATCTTAAGAGACAAGACAAAACTGTCACAGATCATAAGGCATACAGGACAAAATTAACCTTAATCTTAGAAGCAGAGAACAAAATTGACCCAAAATTAAGACAGAGGTCAAAATTGAGCCAAATCTTAAGAGACAGAGGACAAAATTGACCTAAATCATAAGAGACAGTGGACAGAATTGATGCAAATCATAAGAGCAGAGGGCATAATTGACCCAAACCTTAATATACAGTATAAAATTGACCCAAATCTTTTAAGACAGAACTTAAATAAATTTGCAGTTCATAATTTTAAAATGGGATCTAAATTTACAGACATGTCACAGGTGACATCATTTTTCCATCTATTGCAAAAATTTGTGATGTATCTTGGAAAAAAAAAATTAAACTTCATGTAATTTTGTTTTGTGTTTAATGATAAAAATTCATTCATCATCTCATTGTACTTTCTAAGACAGTGAAATTTTTACTTTCAGAATCAGCCCACACATTTTGCTTTTATTGAAATTCAAGCACGCTATGCTGAAATCTACTCATCTAGTTTACAAATACATGCACAGTTTACAGGGCTAAGGTAAGATAGTTTTGATAATTTCAACATTTTTTTGTTATTAATATTTAGTTCAGTAATAATCTTCATTTGTTGGGATCTGCATGCTTTAAATACAAGCATTTATCCTGGACCCTGAGTAAAGTATCTTCAGTAACCTTTTTTTAAATTTTGGTATTAGCGTGCTTATAAGCTTTTCACTATATCATGTTCTGTCTGTTTTTTTAGATTTTTCATTGACATCCCTCTTAGCTTCATTTCACTTCTGAACATAGAAACACGACTTATTCTCATCTAGTTCAGCTCACATAAACATGAAAATAAACCTGGAAGTCTTAATGAACATTTTTTGTTCCAAATATTGTATTGTTATGAACATTTTGAACATATGAAAGACAAACTCGTAACATATTTCAATGCTTTTCCTGCACTTCACTTGCTGCTACAACATTTTAGATGTGGTGTTTCTCTTGTGTCTATGGCATATGAACAACAAAGTGTTAGTGGAATTTTTTGGCACTAAAAGGTCACATGTAGTGACATTCTTTCCATATTTATGCCTGTGAAGCAACAAAATGGGCTATTATTCTGATGGTCTACACATTAACAGAAAAGACAGTTTGTTTGGATAAGCAAGTGTAGTATTGCCTTTGGTCTTGCTGTGTTACCTTAGTCATTTGTGATTAACTTTTAGATTCAGAATACTTTTGTGCAAGACTTTTAGTGACACCTTTGCTTTGAAAGAGACAAATGTCTGTTGAAAGTAACCAATGTTCTATATGCTAGTGCATTAATAGAAACAAACTACTGTGGTTTGTAATGGAAATCTGTAATGTAGTATGAAATGAGAGTAAACCACTTGCGATGCCTGAAAAGGTTGAAGTTGACTGCTAATGAAAAATAAAAGGCATTTATTTATTTTTGTCTCTAAGTTAAGCACCTCAGCATCCATGACTGTAAAAAGTTGCCTGTCCCTAAATTAGGGCAAATGGTTCTAGGGAAGATACAGAACTGTTAAGGCTGCCCTGGTGGCACAGTGGTGTAAGCAATAGCTTATGATCATTCGTCCGAGAAGAGTCTGTGTTTGAATCCCGGCGGTGAGGTATCGATGTTGTGTTTGTCTTACAGCAATGGCTCTCTCCCTTTCTCCCTTCCCTGGAACAAGTGACTCTAAATTAGGGACGGATGACTGCTTATAGCCCATTGAGTTGCTCACGGTGGTCGTTAAACCTCCAACCAAAAAAAAAAAAAAAAAAAGAAAAAAAAAAAAGGACATTAAGGCTGCCACACCACCCCCATGCGTCTTCAGGGACTTAAACCCATGCCCAACTCGGACAGTTAGCCAGAAACCCACATCTCATATCAGTTTAGACAGTTAGCCAGAAGCCTACATCTCATATCAGTTTAGACAATTAGCCAGAAGCCCACATCTCATGTCAGTTTAGACAATTAGCCAGAAGCCTGCATCTTATATCACTTCATCTCATATCAATTTATCCAATTAGCCAGAAGCCCACATCTCAAACCACTTCATCTAATATCAGTTTAGGTGATTAGCTAGAAACCCACATCTCGTACTACTCAATCACTGCAGTGGCTGCATAGTATGAGATGTGGTCTTTTGGCTAATTGTCTAAACTGTTTTAATGGATGGTTTGAGAATGAGGTATGCCTAAGCCAAATTCGGTCAAAAAATTTCTGAGAGAGGAGAAGAAATATAAAACCTTTGTCATCAGAACACATACAGCAGTTCTTTTGAAGTTTTTAAAAAGCGAATTATTGTGTGTTAAGCAGAAGAAACTCCAGTTCCAAAAGTCTTGAACGAACACAATGTTGGAAATGATTTTTGATTGCTGAAGAGTTGTGTTCAAAGAATTTCTCACAGAAGGACTGACAGTTAACTCTGAGTTTCACAGAGTGATGGACATACTATTGAAAAGAATTTGGTGCACTAGGATGGATGTAGCCAGGTCAGGTGATTAGTTCTTTTTTCACAGCAATGCACCTGCACTCAACTACACTATCGTCAAGCAGTTTCTCATGCAGAAGTGCCTTACAGTGCATCACCCCTCTCCCCCATATTCCCTAGATTTGGCACTTATGACTTTTTTTTCATGTTCCCCAAAGTGAAATTCTATCAAAAGGGACACCATTTTGTCAGCATGATGAGGCAGTTAAACAGGGTTTCACAAGTTCAGTTCCATGCAGAAGCTGTGTAGCCATACAAAGAAATGTCAAGGGAGTTACTTTGAAGGTTGAATGGTAATAAAGCTTAAAGATTAAATGGTACTAAAATTTCTTCTTTGGAAATTTGATTTTTTGTGAAATATTTTTCCTTAAAATTTTTATTTTTTGTGAAATTTTCCCCTTAAAATTTCAATTTTTTATAAATGTTGTCCTAATATTTTTCAGAAACACCTTCTGTTCTTACTTTTTGTATGTGAAACACATAGAAAATCAGCACTGCCTTTAATGCTGGGTCATGACAATATGGAAAATACTAAGATATTAGTTGGTGGAAGGTTTAGTACTTGTTCTGCCCTCCCTGCATTATTTAAAAGTGCAATATTGAGATTCTATTTTAACTTGAGTTTTCAAAAATCCTTCATATATTCTGAGTTCCTTTGTATTTTCAGATGTTTCTGTACCCTATATATTTATGTAGATCTGTTCTCAGTGATTAAAAACTCTAACTAAGGCTTTGTTTACTCAGAAATATTTTAAATTTTGTTTGCCAAGTTCCTCAATTATTATATTATTGGTCATTTCTTAAACTAAAATCCTCTTATTATGCATTAAAAAAATAATTTAAGAACTGTCCAAACAACTTAGTAATTGAAGAACCTGGCAACAAAATTTATTTTCTGTGTAAACAAAGATTTGGATACACTTTCTAATCACTGAGAACAGACACTGATGAAGATCTAGAGCCCAGAAGCATCCGAAAATACAGAAGAACTCAGGGGACCCGAAGAATGTTTGAAAAGCCTTGTAGTTAAAATGGAATTTATTTAATTAAATGGAAGTAAAGTCTGTAAGTGTTTTTAATTCCAATAAAGGAAATTTCTGAATCTGTATCCATAGAAAATTTTTAAATAACAGTGTGCAACAGTCATGATCCCATTTCATTCGCGCAGTTCTGGAAAATGTTAATTACAAAATGAACAACAGGGTCCTTGTTAAAGGTTTAAAAAAATGCTTTTGTGGTTTTGGTCAAAAGAGGGCAGCACATGATGTTGTGAATGAAACTCAGATATATTTATTTATTTCTGAAGAGTTATTTCTTCAGTGGATTCACCTGCTCACGTGCCTCTAAGAGGAAGGATCATATATTCTTTGATTTGTGCAAGACAGAGCATTACATCTGAGTTCCAAAATACAGGGTGTCCCATAAATGTGTAACCAATTTCAAATAATCATAACAGTTTTAATATAAATGATCTCAATACACAACTTATGTTAATTGACAGAACAGTTCATGAAGTTTTATAGGTGTTCGACATGGGCACCATTTGTCACCCGAACAATACTTAACGGTATTCCAGTTCTAACCATTTTCATTCGAGAATGTCTGTATTAACTTTTTGCAGTGCTTGTGTAATCCTCCTCTTTAGGTCAGCAATATCTACAACAGGGGTGCTGTAAACCTCACCCTTGATGAATCCCCATAAAAAAGTCACAGGGTGTTAAGTCTGGTGAACATGGGGGCCATGCAGTGGGACCACCATGCCCAATCCACTGATTGGGAAATTTGATATCCAGAGACCTCCTCACAATCAAAGCTCAATGAGGTGGCACCCCATCTTGTTGGAAAATGACCAAAAAGTTGCAAGTTCATCCAACTGGGGATATACAAACTGCTCAACCATGTACAGGTAATTATTATCAGCACTCATGGTCGTTTCCTGAAAGAAAAAGGCTTCAATAACATGGTCTATCATTATGCCACCCCAAACATTCACTTTTGGGCTAGCATGTTCATGTTCTATTGTGCAGTGTGGGTTTTCAGTTCCCCGATTCTCACATTCTGTTTATTAACCTTTCGAGAAACAAAAAGTGCCTTCGTGCGAGAAAGATATTTATTTCAGGAAAGATTCAGCACTTGAAATGTCCTCCAACATCAGTTCAGCAAATTGTTTATGTTGTATATGATCACCTGGGGTTATGTGATGGGTTATCTGCAGTTTATACGGGTGCATTTTCGATCTCTGACATAACACTCTGTGCACTGATGACTTGGAGATGGCTAACTGTCGTGCTATTTGTCCGACTGACTTTCGAGGGCTACAAGTGAATGTTCATATCGCAACCTCCTCCCTTTCTGGAACCAGAGATGGTCATCCAGGGCTTTTTAGGATACTACCAGTTTCATGGAATGACTTGTACCAATTTCAGATGCTGTCACGTGTGAGCAGTTTGCTCCCATATTTTGTTCTGAAATTCCGCTGAACCTGCATTTCGGATCGTGTTTCAATAAACCACTCCACAGTCTGTGCTTTGGTCGCAGGATCCATTGGGTACACTTCTAGAAAATTTGAGGGTATTCCTTACCATCTGCAACAAACAGAATGCCAATATCGGTTTTGTATCCAAAGTTATCATCATTTGAAATTGGTTACACCTTTTTGGGACACCCTGTGCATTCTGAGTTGCTTGGAGGTTCCTTGTTCTGGGTGGTGTAATGGTAACATACTGGAACGTAAAGTGGGATATGCAGGTTCGATTCCCATTCCAGAACAATGAACAACATAATTTTTGAGTTTTCTGAGGTATGTCCACTTACATGATGTGTTTTTAGGGCAAACACTGTTAATATGTATCTACTACTTGTGCAGCAGAATTTGGCCATGCTTATGACGAAAATAAGCTCAACTCCAACATTGAATTCAGAGTCGATACAAAAGAAATGTGTGCAACGTTAAGTAGGAGAAACCTGCTCTGAAGATATTCTGGTTTGGGCCGAAAGGCCTTATAAGCAGGTGTTAAGATTCTTATGACCAAAGTCCAGGCTATATGTTTTTATTTATTAATATTTCATAATTTTAAATGTTAGAATTTTTATACTATAAATTTCACTAAATTATAGGTTTTACACAGGAATAAAGGAAATTACTTTATTCCTGTGTAAAACATCATAATTAATTCCTGCATAAAACCCATAATTCAGTGAAATTTGTAGTGTATCAAGTCCAGGAATAGCCATGACATAAACTATTACCAAGAATTTTTATGTTTTGTAAATAGCAGGTACCGTAATTTTTGTCATATAATCCGTGGATTATCTGCTAAAAAAGTTTAAAATATACATTCTGTGTATTATACGCCAATGCGGATAATACATCGATTAAAAAAAAAATTATGACCTCTCGATTTTTTAAAAAATCTGCAGCATAATTGTGCAGGGGAAGGGTTATAATTGGAAAAGGAACTCCCTCGGAAGAATTTTCCTCAGTTCGGGAGTTTGTACGGAGCGGGGAGCAGGGAGGGGGGAGGAGAAATATTGTAACGAAAGATCGGGAAAGTTGTGGGGAGGGACGGCAAGGTCATTTTGTATCGTTGAGAAGATCGTGTCATCTCTGTTTTTGGCAAAAAGCCAAAGAAGTACGCACAGCACTTGTTACACGAACCTATGTGTTCCTCCTTTCGGATCTCGTGCGCTGCCTTGTGTTTAGTTCATCTTTCGCCGTTTTGACCATCGTCGTTGCTGCTATTTTTCTTCATTGCTATTCATGATGTCTTTGAAAAAGAAACGCTTCAGTTACACTGCCGAATTTAAACTTGAATTGGTGGACACAATTGTGAACTATCGCGCAGTGACATGAAATGATCATGTCACTGCACGATAGTTTTGAGGTCAGAAAACAATCGCGTGGTGGTTGTGCCGCAGTTTAAAATATAAACAAATCTGTAGGTAAATTCTGCCGGAGAATTCACAAAAGTTTTTTTATTGGCCCACATGTAAGTAGACCCCCCCCCCCCAGACTCTAAAAGCAGGATTTCCTCCAAAAACTTTCGACTTATACACGTGTACATATGGTATTTCTATGACTTGTTCTGCATCAGCCTTTCATCATTGGCAAGGTGTAATTCAATACTCTGGAGCTGCATTGGCGGGATCAATGGATGCCACACCCTTTATCTGTCTGAAGATAAAAATATGAATAAGTAACCTTTAAAAATGAATTTCTTTATTTAATAAAATCGTTTTGTTTTTTCTCTTACTTCTTCGGACTCATGGATCATTGTGTGACCGACTTTAATATCGGAAATTCCACTTCCGGTTCAACATCTCTGATGTGCGGATTATATGGCGATTTTTTTTCTGAATGTCACAGTCTGTGGATTATACAAAGGACAAAAAATTTTTTATGTGAATTTCGTGGTCTGCAGATTATACGCCGGTGCGGATAATACAACGAAAATTACGGTAGTTTTAAATTTTTTAGGCATGTCTGTAAAAAAAAAAAAAAAATGGTTTGGAGAGGACTACATGTTTCAGATGCTATTGTCTTTAGTAAATAAAAAATAGAAATATTTCAGTTACATAAGGAGTTTTTAGTAATATATTTTTGAAGTCTTTAATGTTTTTTAATTACTTTAAGTTAGTGCATTAAAGGAATAGTGCACTCAAGCGATGCATATAATGTATTAAATCTGTTTATTTTTGTGGCGTAGTAACTACAAAGATTCGACAAGCTTTTGCACTCCACTGGGAGGCTTTCTCAAGGCAATGGTAGACATGAAAATGCAGGGAATTGGAATACGTAAGGAACAAAGATGATTTTTGAAAATAACATGGGTGACATCACGAGCGTATTACACAAATTTTTATCACACAATTATATGGTGTGTCGTGATGTGTTTCCATCTTTTAATAACGCATGCCAAGCTCTTGGTAGTTCAGTAGGAATAGTGCAGTTGTTACAACCTGGAGGATCATTGGGGGTTATACGTGCATATGTATGTCAATTTGGAATAGTCATAATGTTGAGATGAGATTATAGTAACTTCAGTGTGACTATTACTAATGTTTAGCCACACATCAATGCGCAATATTTTTAGCTTGTGTGAGCCAAAATATTTAATTTAAAATGACAGGATTTAAGAGTGGAAGAACACAAATGCAACTTTTTTTTTTTTTTTTCAGATATTTCATGTACTACTGGCCATTGTTTTCTGCTTTTATGGGTATTGGATCAACTTTCTTTTCACTTTGTATCATGACTCTTCTGACTTGGATGCGTTATGTGATGATCAGTCCTGTAGATGAAGTCATGAGCACAAGGACTAGGATTAGCTCAACAAAGGTATCACTGCCAACTGATCTGGCAGATAGAAGTAAGTGTGAATACTCAAGTACCTTCTGATATATATATTTCTCATATCCTCCTCCCCTCTTTCTTTCTTCATATACATATATATTTCTCATATATCCCACCTCTTTCTTTTTTTTTTTTTTTTTTTTTGTGGGGAGAGTTAACATGAAAGGCAAAATCTGTTTTGTGTCACACCAGTTTTTGTTTCCCTATTTCAAAATGTGAGGCTACTCAAAAGTACAGGGTGTCCGAGAATTATTGGACACATTACAAAATTATGTACAAAAACAAACAAACTATGAGCATTGTCTGGTTTTCAATGTCACGTATTACTAACACGATTTCTATATTTTTTGTTTTGCAGAATAGTTATTCTGAGAATCTGATAGATTGCACTAGGTGTGGCCTGATGAGGAATGTATGAGAAATGCACAATCAGTAGTCATGTCATCCGTGCAGCAGAAGGCGACGTGTGTGTTATGGCTTGCAGAATTAAAGTCTGTCATTAAAGTTAAAAGACGGTACCATTTAGAGTATGGTTGTAATCCTCCGTCAACGAATTCAATTAAGCGGTGGATGAAACAGTTTAAAAATCTGGCAATGTGGAACATCGTGGAGGAGCAGCAGGTAGGCTGTCATTGGTGAGACTGTTGACCAAGTTAATGAAAGTTTCAGACGAAGCCCCAGGAAATCTGTTCGTAAAGCATGCAGAGAACTGTGCATTCCGAAATCGACAGTTCACGATATCTTGCACAAGAAATTAAAGTTTCATGCTTATAAAATTCAAATAGTGCAAAATATGCCCGTAAAATGATCACACTCTGCGATACGATTTCGCTGTGGATATGCTGAATGTAGTGGAAAATGATGAAAACTTTCTCAGTACTGTAATTTTTAGTGATGAATCCACATTTCATGTATTAGGTATTGTGTGAATCATCACAACTGTAGGATATGGGGCAGTGAACTGCCTCATGCTGCTGTTGAACTGGAACGTGATTCTCCAAAAGTCTATGTGTGGTGTGCCCTATCAAAAAGAGAAATGATTGGCCCTTTCTTCTTCTGCAAAAAAACCCAACATAAATGGTGACATTTACTTGGATATGCTAGAAAATTTCGCTATACCCCAGATCAAAAGATAGGACAGCGTTGTTTTCCAACAACGCATTGGTCAATGTCTGCACGTAAGTGCCTAAATGAGCATTTCCCCAACAGATGGATTGGGCATGGTGGTCCCATTCTGGGGCCTCCTGGCTCTCCAGATCTAACTCCATTGGATTATTTCATGTGGGGTTATGTGAAGAATCGTGTCTATCAGACGCCTTGTACTGATTTGCAGGAACTGAAGCAACGTATCACAGCTGCTATTAATTCCATAAGTCCTCAGATGCTTGCCAATACATGGCATGAAATCGAGTATCGCTTGGACATACTACGAGCAACCAAGGGATCTCACATCGAAATTTATTAACTTGTGTAGTTACATTGTAAGTTAGTATAGTCAGTTTCTTTCTATCTGTTTAATGTTTTATTTTATATAATTTTGTAATGTGTCCAATAATTCTCGGACACCCTGTAGTTTATTTGCTCTTAATTTAAGTAGTTGAAGGTTGTACAGTTTGTATTTGAATGAAAAAATGTAAGAAATTTAAAAGTTTCAGTGTAGTGCGAATGGAAGAGTTTGTAAAGCACATAAGCAGTGTGAAACACATAATCCACTGTACATAGTGTGGATGTTGGTCGACCCTACTTTTGCAGTGCAAAGAAAAACTGAAGATGGTGCGATGAAGGCTGACATCTCTCGAGAGCAGTGTCCATGGTAGTACCACTGAAGGATGCATAGAGCTACAACTACCTGTTTGTAAACATGGGAATGAATCATCTCTCTGAATGCCATGCTGTTATTCAGGTGAACTGCTCTTTTCTGCACAGCATCAAGAAATTTTAGTGATGATTTTGGTGTATTACTTCAAATGCAGAGATTTGGGTGAGTTTGTGATTTGATAGTATCAAAAGTAATTCAAGGAAATGTATCATCTTGCTGGGAGAAAATTAAAAACTAAGCAGATATGAAATTTAAAAAAAAAGTTATTTTACAACAACAAACAATTAAACTCCCCCCATACAAAAAACATTTTAAACCGTTAAAACACAACAACAACTTTATAATGAATTGTGGCACCTCCACTTGGTGATCACAGTGGATGGGAACTATATTTAACATAATGACTTGTAACTTGTACAATATTCTAGAGGATAATGCTTACCTTGGCATTCCTTGCTAGCGATGAGAACATTCACACATGTGTTTTCCGGTCTTTGTTGATGTTATTGTCCTAAAGTCCATTGTATGAGATGAATAGCTTTACTTCCCACACTTTTCGCTGTGTATGGATCTTCACTTTAGGATTCACACACATCAATTTTAACCGTTCTTTATACTCGAAATTTTCGGCCATTCTCTGGGCATCCTCAGGAGCGTGGCAACTTTTCCACCAATGTTCGTGGTTAACTTCGCTCTAATGGAATCCAATACTCCTTGTTGCCATTCGTCGGATATACTTTCTAGGATATATTTCGTTATCAAGCCTGGCTAGCGCCATCTATGTTTCATTAAAACACATTTTTTTTTTAAATTTCTTTTCGTATCCTGGTTTTCTCGTCTTTTTTGTCAGTTTTTCTTTTGTTGTTCTTTTTCTTGTCTTATTAGTTCTTTCCACAGGCCAGATAATGTGCTAGGGTGGTTTTGGTTACATACCCTTGCTTTATTTTTATAGATTAGGATTGCTTCTTCCCTCCTCATTTGCCTATCAGATTTTTCATTCTTTTTTAGCATTTTAATTTCATTGAATTTTGGGAAAGTCCGGTTTTCAACGCAGAATTGCACTAAAGCAGTTTTGACTTCTTTTTTCTTGCCAGTTAGATATATGTGTTGTTTAAGTCTTTTTTTAATCTGCTTTTCGTACTTCCAATGTACGATATTGGGGGTATGTGTGCAATTGGAATTTCGTAGGATCCTGATTCTTCTAGCATTATATCCTCTGTTTTTTGTTGACAGTCATACTTTTCAAGGTGTGCACTGAGCTTCCTAGTTGTAAGTCATATTTAGCACATTGCCTGTTGATTTCTGTACTAAATCCTTCCAAGTATGGGAAAGCACCAATGTATTTCAATTTTTTATTCCTCATCTTCCTTTGGTTGTGCACTTCTTGGCCTTCTTTACTCTTAGTCATATGCTTTTTACTCTCATGTATCCATTTTTTAATTAGCTTGCTGAGGTACCCATACTCTTGTGATATTTTCGAGATAAACTCGAGCTCTTGATTTTTTAGCCTGTTGTTAGATGTGTGTGTGTACGCTCGCCGTATCAAGTTTACTATGCTGTTTTTTATGTATCTCTGGGTGGTGCGACGAGTATGGTATCAGTACTGTTATGTAAGTTGCTTTCCTGAACAGAGTATTCAAAGCTATTTTTGTTTTTCTTTAGTTGAATGTCCAGGAAGGATAGGCGATTATCCTCTTCAAACTCAATAGTTAGCTCTATGGTGTTACAAATTGTGCTAAAACGCTGTGCTAGATCTTGTAGCTCGGCTCTGTTAAGTTTTGACATTATAAAAATGTCATCTACATATTGAGCATAAAGTATTGGTTTTTCAGGAAGATTTTGAATAATTTCTTTTTCGAGGTATGCCATAATCACTTCTGCGTATAATGCCGATAATGGGGATCCCATAGGGCCACCTTGTGTTTGTTTAAATATATTTCCTTCAAAATGGAAGATGTTGTTTTCCTTGATGAAATATAAGGTCTTCTTTAGCTCTTTCAGTTGTGTCATGTTTAGTTCTTTGTTGATGTTTAGTTGTCGCATAATTAATTCGATGGCTAGCTCGACAGGAGTATTAGGGTATAACGCCTTAACGTCCATGGAGGCCATAGTTATTTGCTCTAGGTCTTGATTAATTAACTTGATTTTTTCTATAAACTTATAGCTATTCTATTGAGTTTATAGATAAAACTCATAGCTATTCTATTAGCTATGAGTTATGATTTCTTGATGCTGTGTAGAATAGCTATGAGTTTATTGAAAAAATCAAGTTAATTAATCAAGACCTAGAGCAAATAACTATGGCCTCCATGGACGTTAAGGCGTTATACCCAAATACTCCTGTCGAGCTAGCCATCGAATTAATTATGCGACAACTAAACATCAACAAAGAACTAAACATGACACAACTGAAAAAGCTAAAGAAGACCTTATATTTCATCAAGGAAAACATCTTCCATTTTGAAGGAAATATATTTAAACAAACACAAGGTGGCCCTATGGGATCCCCATTATCGGCATTATACGCAGAAGTGACTATGGCATACCTCGAAAAAGAAATTATTCAAAATCTTCCTGAAAAACCAATACTTTATGCTCGATATGTAGATGACATTTTTATAATGTCAAAACTTAACAGAGCCAAGCTACAAGATCTAGCACAGCGTTTTAGTACAATTTGTAACACCATAGAGCTAACTATTGAGTTTGAAGAGGATAATCACCTATCCTTCCTGGACATTCAACTAAAGAAAAACAAAAATAGCTTTGAATACTCTGTTCAGGAAAGCAACTTACATAACTGCACTGATACCATACTCGCCGCACCACCCAGAGATACATAAAAAAAAACAGCATAGTAAACTTGATACGGCGAGCGTACACACACACATCTAACAACAGGCTAAAAAATCAAGAGCTCGAGTTTATCTCGAAAATATCACAAGAGTATGGGTACCTCAGCAAGCTAATTAAAAAATGGATACATGAGAGTAAAAAGCATATGACTAAGAGTAAAGAAGACCAAGAAGTGCACAACCAAAGGAAGATGAGGAATAAAAAATTGAAATACATTGGTGCTTTCCCATACTTGGAAGGATTTAGTACAGAAATCAACAGGCAGTGTGCTAAATATGACTTACAACTAGGAAGCTCAGTGCACACCTTGAAAAGTATGACTGTCAACAAAAAACAGAGGATATAATGCTAGAAGAATCAGGATCCTACGAAATTCCAATTGCACACATACCCCAATATCGTACATTGGAAGTACGAAAAACAGATTAAAAAAAGACTTAAACAACACATATATCTAACTGGCAAAAAAAAGAAGCCAAAACTGCTTTAGTGCAATTCTGCGTTGAAAACCGGACTTTCCCAAAATTCAATGAAATTAAAATGCTAAAAGAATGAAAAATCTGAAAGGCAAATGAGGAGGGAAGAAGCAATCCTAATCTATAAAAATAAAGCAAGGGTATGTAACCAAAACCACCCTAGCACATTATCTGGCCTGTGGAAAGAACTAATAAGACAAGAAAAAGAACAACAAAAGAAAAACTGACAAAAAAGACAAGAAAACCAGGATACGAAAAGAAATTTAAAAAAAAAATGTGTTTTAATGAAACATAGATGGCGCTAGCCAGGCTTGATAACGAAATATATCCTAGAAAGTATATCCGACGAATGGCAACAAGGAGTATTGGATTCCATTAGAGCGAAGTTAACCACGAACATTGGTGGAAAAGTTGCCACGCTCCTGAGGATGCCCAGAGAATGGCCGAAAATTTCAGTATAAAGAACGGTTAAAATTGATGTGTGTGAATCCTAAAGCGAAGATCCATACACAGCGAAAAGTGTGGGAAGTAAAGCTATTCATCTCATACAATGGACTTTAGGACAATAACATCAACAAAGACCGGAAAACACAAGTGTGAAATGTTCTCATCGCTAGCAAGGAATGCCAAGGTAAGCATTATCCTCTAGAATATTGTACAAGTTACTTTGAGATATTGCATGTAAAAGAGAATAGTAGAATGATTAGAGCTATCTAATAGTCAGAATTAGAACTACTAATAGGAAATAATGACTTGTATATCGAGATGTGATCTGTTTTTTTTTTTTTGTTTGTTTGTTCGATATTCTCCTAATGATACCTTTATTGTTTGTAATTTAAAACTACTGCCCTCATTGTAAAACTGATCTAGGGAGCATGGAACCTTGTCAGGCCTGGCTCGCCTTTCCCTGCTTCCTTGCTGGGCATCGTTTCAACTGCTTTATCTGTAATACTGTTATTTTGTTTCTTGCTCAGCAAAATAAATGAATTGAATTGAAAAAAAAGATCCCCCCCTTCCAACAAACAAACTATGAGTGATTGTGCAGCTTTTCCCAATTGCTTCAAAGTTTTGGCTTTCAGTACCACATCAAACTGGCTGAATGTAGCTGATAGTTGTGGCTTGCAGCCACAGTAATGATAGAATAAGTAGCCCCCAGAGAATCTTCAATGTGAATGCATCTTCATCTTGCAATGTACGTACAACCACGTCTCCAATTTTGAATGTGAGCAACTAACATCTCTTGAACATTTTGGGGAAGAAATATGAATTTTAAGCTGTCAAGGTTACCAAAACTGGCAAAACATAGAAGCAAATTCTGTAAATGGACAAGTGATGAAGTATGGCCCAAAAATATATATACCAGAAACTTGTGTAAATATTCCAGTTTTAATCAAACTGGAAGCTGTGAGTATTGCGCTCAGGCACATGCCCACCTGCTCCACCCTAGTTATACCTCCGATCTGACCACATCACTTCCTCCCATTGCTTAACTATCCATTCACATTTCTTTTTATTTTGCAGATTTTTCTGTCTTTTGCTGAGGCAAGCAGCTTTCAAATGCACTGAAAACTTTCCTTATGCAGTTTCTTTATCTCCTTTTGTATGGTTCCAGTTGAATAGGACTGCTCCTGGCCTTGGCTGAATTCAGCAGTTGGTTGCTGCACACTGGAAGATGGAATTTTTCACATAGTCCTCTTCACAGCACAAGAGTTGTACTCTTTAAATCTAGTTTTCTATCCCCATTTATGCCTTTTGGATATGGAAGATCTATATATCTTCCAGTTGCTAAATGCCTTTTTAAATAATTACTTTTGAGAAATGAGTAATTTCTTCTGTTTTGTTAATCATTGCTCCCACTGAACATATACCTATGGTTAGACCATTTTGAATTCCTACAGTTCCTGAGCAGCTGAATATTCTATACATTCTTTATAAAAGACAAGGCAAAATGTCATCAGTCCATGTGACTTTTATTTGCATAGATTGGTGTTTTCTGTGACTGTCCTATCATAAAGGTTAGTAATTTTTTGGCTAACATGTGTACATAAACCATATGTTTCACTTAGGTCTATGTGTGGACTGAAAAAAATTATCTTTCCATTTGAAGAAAATCTTTCGAGGTTTGCTTCTTAATAACAAGCTCAAAAAAATTCAAAGAAAAATTGGAAGACTTCTTATTGTGGGAAATCCTTTAATCACCTTTGAAGTTGAACAAAGACATCTGAATTATCTTGACTTAACTCTCAGTAGTTATTGAGAGAACTGACGCATACTAACAGTAACAAAATATTGAACTACCAGTCTATTCAACCTAATATGGAATCATAATATTTAGTTAAGATAAATGCACTTATTCTACAGAAGTTATGAAATATTTACAAACAGGACAGTTAAAATTTATTCTTCTGGCTTAGTGGCTTAAGCTGTAGCTTCTGACCATTTGTACGAGGTGGGTCTGGATTGGAATCCCAGTGAGACATGGATGTTGTATTTGTCTTGTGGCACTGGCTGTCTCGCATCTCTGGAACCAGTGGCCCTAAATTAGGGATGGGCGACTGCTTATAGCTCATAGAGATGCTCATGGTAGTCGGTACCCCCCCCCTCTCACATGATCATTCCAGAAGAAAAAAATTCCAAGATTGGCACCAAGATTATATAAATAAAGTAACATCACAGGGAGGAGTGATCTGTCTACAATACAAAATGTAAAGGAATGTGGCCACAGTTATGTAGGAGGACAGGACAAAAGTGGAGGAACATAAATCAGCACCAAAGATTATTGGAAATAAGACAGTGTTAGATAGGTGTGTTCAGAATACAGGATGTAAAATAAATTGTGACTCCTCAGAGGTTCTGGTACATAAACAGCACTTTTTGAAGAAGGAAAATCACAAAGAGATTGGAATTGTGGACGAGGAATTGCTTTAAATGATTAGAGAAGTTGGTTTTGACCATCAGAATGGCAAAACTCACCTGTTATTGTCCTCAGACAGCATTGGTGTTCAACCTGAAAGTTAGATAAGTGCAAAATAAAATCATTTTTAGAAATTAAAGAAGAAATATTCCTCACAAATATACATGGGAAATTCACTAGATTATTCAGAGCGATCACAATTGTGTACTGAATTGCCTGTAGTTTACTGGTCTTCTGATTGCTTTGAATAACCTAATGAATTCCCCATGTATATTTCTGAAGAATATTCCTTTCTTAATTTGTATATCTGAAATGCTGGTGAATTAAGACTTATATCCGAGCCTGGATGTGAAAGGGTTGTTGATGTACGATGAAGCAAAATTACTTTGACTAGCAAAAATCTGAGGTTCAGATTCCTAAGCTACAAATGCTTATTAGCCTTAGTTGCATGGAACTTCATTGTCATGGATGGTGTAATAGATAGCATAAACAGAGCTGCCAAGTGTTCCGGTTTACCTGGATTCCGTCCAATTTTGAAATTTTTTTCTGGAAATCCGATTATTCTACAAAAAATCCGGTTTTGTGGTTTTCTTATTTTTTTTTTCTTTTATTTATTTATTATGCATATTTTTTTTCTCATTAATGACATTAGCCATCATTTTTCTCCAGCATCAATGCTGGCTGTGGAAGTCTGTAACAAATGGAGACAAATGTTTTTTTTTTTTTGTTGTTGTTAATCCATGGCACTGCAAGTGCCAAGGTTGTGAGCCCCGCAATGGTAGCAAGACAGTTGGTGGCTTGGAAAGTTGTACTGGTTTATGACATCACATCCATGATGCTTGTGCTGTGCCTCATGCAGGGATGGGAATTCTTTGCCAATGAGGGCCAAAACAATAATCTTGCGCCGTCTTGCTACAAAAGGCAGATTTTGCGCCATTTTGTGCACCAGAACCGCTGTGCCCAGCCTTCATCGTCAGGACTTCTGCACAGTAAATTCTCCATGCATGCTATTCTGTTTGACACTGAGTAAGACCCTGTAGTGGGAAGAAATATTAAGGGACTCCAAGTACTATGGATTTTTATGTAGTTACTATGTTGTGCGTGTGTTGCTACTGACTACGGAAAACCTGCGGGACTAAAAACCTGATCGAAAAATATTCTCTTTCGATCAGATACTACCGATTATGAAAACTCCTTATGTGTATTTTCTTCCCAAAATAATGCACAATTTTTCTGCTAGGGGGCACACATATTTAATCTATTTTTCTCAATATTGGTACTTTTAAATGTCTGATTTAAAAAATTCCTTTAACACCAGATACCATTTACCTTATGGAACACTTTAGGTTTGTATTTGAGAAGGTTCGTGGGTCACAATTCTGCCACTAGGTGGTGTTTGTGTACTTACGTTTGTTTTCAGCCTATCTTTGCCTCTAAAAACCCTATTGAGAAATTTCTTTTTTTACTGTATGCCATTAGCTATAATAAAGATGGAGAGTGGATAAGATTTTTGCTACAATAAAAAGATCCTCTTCAAATAATGTATAACTTTCCTCCTGGGGGTTGTAAAGGTCAAAACGTTTTTCTTGCTATCTCCGCTTCTGGAAGACGTATTTGAAAAGTTCTTTTTCCTTAGATTTGTTTTTGCCATGAAGACTGCTTTTTGCCTGTTTTCAACTTTTCCATTATGCAAAATTCTTCCGCTAGAAGACATAGAGTTATATAACGTTTCCTTCTATATTTCTTCTTTTAATTGTTTGATTTGAAAATCTTTTTGTCTCTAATACCTTCCTTCTGCTATGGGAAACATTTTTTGTGCCATTTGTTAATTTTCGTAACATGCTTTTTAGCCACTGTCGGAAGTAAATAGCTGATTTTTTAATTTTTTTTGTGGGTTATTTTGACCTTTACTGATATTTGCTAATTAATATTTTATATAAAAATTTGCCATCAAATCAGATTGCTTTCTAGTATCAGAAGCTTAAATCTAGTTGTTTCTTAGTATTTTCTGAGGTAGGTAATCACTTTGCATCTTCTAAAATTAGTTTTCTAATCATGCCTTGTTAAATTGTCTTGATCACTAATGAATGCAGTTGTACACAGCCCTTGGACTTCAAGTTTTCCTGTTATTCTCTTTCATTTCATGGTGGAAATTTTTGTGCATACTTTGTTTGCTGGCAAGTACAAATTTAAAACATAGCTACAGCATCAATATTATATTGAAAATTTCTTCCCTAAATAAAATGTAGCACAAATACATGCTCCCATGATTATGTGTTTAAGAAATAGCAATCCCTTTGGTCCTTTGAAAAAGTTCCACACATTTCAATTTTCCTTACCCTTAAATTTCCAATGTAAGCATTATTTCAAAATAATTAAATATAAATAGTATTTTTATGTATATCGATTGTGTGGTATATGAAAGCATTTCAAGAGTAATGCCACATACCTATGTATTTTTGAGTTTTTTTTTTAATTCTGTAATTTTGCTTCAATAATTGAACTAAAACCAAAGTAGAAAAATAAATTTTTCTCAAAATCAGTGTAGTATACTATATATAAACATTTAGTAGATATTAAACCTGGTCACATGTTTTGGTATTTCAGTATTTATCTGTGATTCTAAGTTTCCGATTAGCTGCAGCGACATCATTTTTAACATTCTGCATTAAGTTTGCCGAAGCATGTAGGAAGTTGTTTGTCATTGATTGGCTGAACAGACCTGGTTTCATTATATTTTAAGTAAGAGTGTTTGGATCGTGTGTCCTGGGAAAAAAATCCAAAAGTCCTGGAAATCTCTGGAAAAGTCCTGGAATTTTGTTATTGAAAAAGCATATGAACCATGACTGCAGTAACATCCAATGCCTTACTTATGCAGCATTTTCTGCTATATTTTATAACCATTTCTGGTGAAACTGCATCCCACGTTTCATCCATCCAAGAAGTAACATGGCTGTATTGGCCATCTTTCAAGTTACCACCTTTCATCGAACACTATGTCTTTGTTATTCAATATTGCGGATGGCTTTCGCCAGCATGGAAAACATGCTTGCCCACACTTGCCATGAAAACTGCGGAGAAGAGAGAGAGAGACCTGATTGGCGGTGGCACACCCCACCAGCTGAGTGATTTATGCTGTGTCAACGACGTTCGGCGATTGCACACAGGAAGTAATGAGGTATCCCGTGATTGGAAGCAAGAAATTTCAGAGTCTCAGTTTGGAACTGGATTAGGTTTTTCATTATCACATTAGCAGCACCTATTATTGTAGGAATTCTACTCCGGTTGGAAAAATATTTCATAATTTTTTCTTAGTTTATTTTTTCAGGTCAGAAAACTATTGTGTGGAAAGACCTGGTCTAAAACACAAACAAATCTGCCAATAAATTCCGCTGGAGAACTATCGGGAGTCAAGCCCTAATTTCTAATGACCCGCATATAAGTCGACCTAATTTTTAGTGAACGGGAGTCAAGCCCTAATTTCTAGTGACCCACGTATAAGCCGACCTCCCAACTTTGAAAGCAGGATTTCTTCCAAAAGATTTTGGCTTATAATTTTAGTGACCTTCAACTTTGAAAGCAGGATTTCTTTTGCTATCAACTTTGAAAGCGGGAGTCAAGCCCTAATTTCTAGTCATCCACAGGAGTCAAGCCCTAATTGCTAGTGACCCGCATATAAGCCGACCTCCCAATTTTGAAAGCAGGATTTCTTCCAAAAGCTTTTGGCTTATACACAAGTATATATGGTAAACTAATCAGGGGTATGTAAATCGGTGTCTCCCAATGTTGTTATACCCTCATCAGTAGATGGCATTGTTTGGCACAAGAGTTTGAATAATGCAATGTACTGGAAAACGGAACTTTACAGTATATCAAATGATGACCCACCGGAAAACACGTTCGCACTTGGAGGTACATGTAATGATTAGGTTTCTCTGGTTGTATACAAATGCCTGCAGTGGAACTCCATTGCCAACTGCAAGAAGTCTCTAGTTCTCAAGTCATGAGTGTTCAGAGCACATCAAAATGGTGAAAATTCACACATGGTCACAGTGCATTTATGGATAAGAAATTCCCTGAAAATGATGACTGAACTTGAAACATAGTCTCACTTGAAGGAATGTTCATTGATTAGGTATCTCTGGATGTGAAAAATGCCTGTAGTGAGGATCTGTCACCAGGGACCAATTTACAGAGAATTGGGCCCTAGGCACAACACAAGATGAGCCCCCCCCCCCATCCACATTCTTGAAAGAGTAAGTACATTTGTCGCCACTACATATTATCAATTAATTAAAAAGTTTATTTAATAAATGTGACACTGTGCAGGAAAAAATAGGAAATAATATATACTTTTGTTAAATCTTAAATTAGCAAGAAAATTTGCACTTAAAAATATAGACCGGTAGATAAAACACTAATGAATAGTTTAGTATTGCTATTTTCGCATTTAATTATGCAATAATTCAAATATCCACAGATGTTAAGTTATTCATCCTCTTTTAATTTTTTTAATCAATGAACATTATTTAGACTTTGTACCAACTGATTTTTTGGGGCAAGGTGAGCTTCCATGTAGCTGATTAATTACCTGTGATGTGTTCAATATTATAGTAGAATAATTCTATTAACAGAGGAATGGTACTTACAGTTGAGCAAACATGCATAACTGGATAATTCTCAGTCATAAAAGCACATTATTCAGCTCATTAATTCACTTAATTTATACCCAAGCAATTTTAAAATCTTGATACTTTACAATATGAAATACTCAAAGCTTCTACAAAGTGTCTTAGCAATGCAAAACCTCTCTCAAGAGGTGTATAGTATATACAAGGTCTGTCAGGAAAGTAATGAGACTCATTCAATAACAGATGTTTAATTAAAGTTATACTTACATAACATTATAATTCCTCAAAATAACATCATTGAACATCAATACACCGCTGCCAGCAGTTCTGCCACGCCGCATAGCTTGCCTGGAAGTTGGGAACAGGGATTGCTTTCAAAGCACTCGTTGTGGCAGTTTGCACATTTGTAACAGTCCCAAAATGGTGTCCTTTCAGGCTGGATTTCAGCCGTGACCAAGTCTGGGCTGTAGGGAGGTTGGGGCAGTGTTGCCACGTTGTGTTTTGCCAGAAACTCTCTCATTCTTAAGGTCTAAATAATGAAGATTTTTGTTAACCTCTTCTTCAAACATTGTACCCAACCATAAAGACAATGCTTGAAGAAGAGGTTAACAAAAATCTTCATTATTTAGACCTTAATTTATTCAGAAAGCATGATTCCATAGATTACGCTGTTTATCGAAAACCATGTTTCGTGCCTGCATTAATACCATCAGATTCCGCACACCCATGGAGATATAAGACAGCTGCATTCCAATATTACATTAACAGAGCTATAACGCATTTCTCTATGGCAGAGTTCGAACTTACAGAAATACAATGGATTGAAAATATAGCTGAACATTTTGGATACAATAAACATTTGATTAATTCAATATATAACAATCTTAAGAATAATCAAAACCAGATGAAACAAAAGAATATATATAAACCTTACATCTCTTTTCCATACTTACCACCATTAAGTAACATATTAAAGAAAGAATGTGTTTTGAATGAAATACATCTTGCAGAAACCATCATTGATAATGGCTCATTACTAACTTCTGGTAATAACAAAAAATCCATCCTAGATCGATCAGGAGTATATGCCATTCCAACCAAGACAGACAATAATCAACAAGATTCCATTTATATCGGAAGTACCAAAAGACGTATGATTACGAGATTGAAAGAACATATTCAAGGTTGGCAAAAGAAAAGACCAAGAATGGCTCTGATACAACACTGCATAGAAAATCAATTGAAGCCCGACTGGGAGATTAGACATTTGACATCATACAAGACTCGTAAACAGATCATAACATCGGAAGCGGTAGTCATTGAGAAATTTGGAAATAAATGCTGCAACACTAATTCACCAATTGAATTACCTCATGCCTGGTGATATCTGATCGAACAGGAAAACAATCGATTTCAAAAGGCTAATATAAACACAGGTTCAAAGATCACAGGTGCAGAAGGGCAAAAGTAGCCCAAGAAGAACACAATGCCATAGATGCCGCCACTAACAGCTTGCACAGTGATACGCAGTTGTCCATGGTCTGCGACGATGAAGGCTGAAGGCAGAGCGATACAAGACATTACATCAGTCTTTCGAGGATCATCGACGAGGACTTGGTGCCCATGTACACCTTAATGTTTCCACTGAGGAAGGCAAAATTCTTGCCGAAACATGTTTGGAAGTGTGTTGTGGTGGTGAATTAAGTTTGGGTCCATCTTTTATTCCTTTGTGTCCTTTTTATTCATTTGGGTTTTTAACTTTCATGTTTTAATCATCATTCCTTGCAAACACCTATACAAGGGTATAGAATTTTAACTCGAAATAGTGTTTTTTAATCTGTGAATCTTCCATTCAGGCAGAACTTGGATCTCATCTAAATAAGCAAATGTCTGTTCTATCAAGCAGAAGCTTTGCCACAGTGACTAAAAATGCCGAAATTATTATAAGTAAAAATGTTTTGCCATTAATGTTCGTTTTGTATTTTCATATCATTATATGGACCTAACTACTCCACCCTGCATACTTTAAACAAAATATACGTGACGAACAGTATTGTCGCTGCTTTTAATAGCAGTTCTACATTGAAGTCTTTGGCTACGTAATATCGCGCCATATGCCTTTTTTGCATATGGGAATATAAGAGAACTCTTCTGCATTTTGACAGTTACGCGACGCCCACACAGCTGTCCACTTCGCAAGCGATCCTCACTCTGTAAAAGCTCAAAGCCAACTGATGAGACATTGATTGTTTACCTAACATACTCCGTCACCCGTCATGTCCCGGAGACTTTGCCCTCCGGCCCTTCTGATTGGCCCAGGAAAAGTGGTCTCTACTTTTTGGACAAACCTTGTATATAGGAACTGAACACACTTATATTTCATCTTCAAGTTTCAGATGTGTGCAGGTTGCTGTATGCTGATGACATTGTCCTGTTGGCCGAGAGCAGAAGTGAGTTGCAGACTATGTTTTCTCGCATATGTACGAAGTTTGCATAAAATTCAAACTGAGTATAAATAAGGAAAAACCAAAGTTATGGTTTTTGAGAGAGGAACTGTTAGTACTGAATGTAATGAAAGTCTAAATGACACAGTGATTCACCAGGTGAGTGAGTCTGTGTATTTAGGAAGCATGTTTGACAGAGAGAACAAATTGGATGGTGAAATTAGTAGGCGAGTGAATTCTTCATTGAAAGTCACGGCTGCTTTGGGAGGTTATCACAGGAATGATGGGTTCTCAAGAGTGTCTTGCATGGTTGTGTATGAAAGTGTAATTGTTCCTACTCTGATGTATGGCAGTGAACCTGGGAACTACAGAAAAGACATAGGAGTCGTTTGTGCTGGAGAAATGCATTACTTACTTTGTGGCAAGACACGTTCTGATCGTGTGAGGAATGAAGATGTGTTGCAGTTGTGTAATGTGAAGCAAAATGTTGGTAGCAAGGTGGAGACTAATATGCTTCAGTGGTTTGTCCATGTTAAAAGAATGAGTGATGAGGCAGAGGAAGGCCAAGGAAGTTATGGGAGGATCAGATTCAGGAGTATCTGCATGAGGAAAAGATTATGAGTATGAAGTACAGAAGATCTTTGTGATGGATGTCAGTGAAGCCCGAGTTGTATGTCAAGATCACTGTAAATGGAGAAGTTTGATACAGCAACAGTAAGTACAAATTATCTGGTAGTTTGTATTTCTTTGTGAATATCAGAGAACAGCTTAGTGATATAGATAGATAGAATGAAATTTGTAGGTTCCTTGTTCTCGGTGGTGTAATGGTAACATACTCAAACGTAAATCGGGAGATGTGGGTTCGCTTCTCAATCCAGGATTATTTAATTTTCAAGTTTTCTGAGGCATGTCTACTTGTGTGACATAGTGATTAGGTTTCTCTGGGCATGCAAAAATTCCAGCAGTGGAGATCCATTGTAAACTGGAAGAAGCCCATGGTCTTCGAGCCACAAGTGCTCAGAGCATGTCAGAATGGTATTCAAAATTCATACACTGGGCAGTGCATTTATGGATGAGAAATAGTGGCTGGCCTTTACCATAACCTACAGGAAGTGACGTGACATATGAGAAAGCTCTGGTGCAAGAAGTCAGGTGAGTGACTTTGCATCAGATTGCTGCAAATGTAAATCACCATATTCAGTTTAATCACTGCTTGTACTGGTGACGAATCACTTTGTCCATGTTCATTTCATCCGCGTTCACTTGGTCCAGTTCATTTCGTCCACTGCTCATTTTGTCCAGATTCATTTCGTCCTTAGCATGGATGGAATGGGATCTGAAGAAGTGGCCCCTCACATTTTGCCTTCTGCAATTCACCTCCCACATTTCGCCCCCGGCACATTTTGCCCCCAGTAGATAATGAGTAGGCTAGAAAAATGTAAATAATACACCTAATTTTTAATAATTCTAATTTACTTTGTTTTAATAGAATAATTCTAATTTACTTTGTTTTAATAGAATAATTGTTTAAAACTCGAAGTTGTATGCGCAATGCCTCTAAGGTAATCAATCATATTTCGATTTTGAAAGCTTGAGCTGCATGGTTATGTTTAGTTACAACTTTCACAACTGGGCCTTCCAAAAACCCTCTGTCCAAACACGCCCTTTGCAGGTGGAACGTTTTTACAAACCCAGATTCCATGTTGTTCATCTGCAGTTCTCTTTGAAAACATGTAAATGTGGTTGTCATCATCTACCAATTTTCTTTTGCCACTTATTGACGGAACACTTTTTGCCATTGTACACACAGGATTAATCAATCAAGATGCAAAAATAATATGCAGATATTGCACTACCTGCAATGCTCAGCTTGTTCACGCGATGCACCGCCAATAATGAGGCAACAAAAACATGTGTTTAGTTAATAAATAGAGAGAGAAAGCTGTCCACTGTGCCAGGAAATGTGAGGAGAGCCAGGTGCAGGAACTTTTATTGTTTGAATTTAGACAAATCAGAACAAGATTCACTTGTTACTGAAAAGACTCCTATAAGATTAGTCACTGTTCCCTCCCCATGTCTGTCACTAACAACGTGACTATTGCCCTTGTGGTCGAGTATGTATTCTTTCCATTGTGAAAGGATTGACAGTTCCAGTTAATCCTTTCACAATGGAAAGAGAGCCCTGAAGACATACAAAAGTAGAGAAATTAGTTTAAAAGCTATGTGTGACAATTTGTACACGAATGTAATTTTGAAAATTTGTTTGGAAAAGTTAGAGTTATCGGAAGTTTGATTCGAGTAATCGATAGAGTTTAACATTGAATTTCCACTTAAGGGGCTGGGACTTCAATAAAAATTTGAGTTATCGAGAATTGACTGTATTTACATTTTTGTAACCTACTCATTATCTACAGGGGCGAAATCTGCCGGGGGCGAAATGTGCTGGGGGCGAAATGCGAGGGGCCACTTTTCTGGATGGAATACCATGGAAATTTTCTGTTTTGATAGAATTTTTGTTACTAGACAGAAAAAAAAAAAGTTCAGCAGACATTGTTTACATGCTGAAACTAGAATAGAACAATTTATCTCCAAATCTACAGCAAATTTTAGTTGTTATGGAAAACTTTTACGAAAACCTGTGGATTTATTACTACAATTTTACAAAAATAAATGCATTAATTATTCAGATATTGGTGACTTAAAAAGAAAAAAAATTGCTTTAGAAGGGGGAGGGGGGTATTGCCTCCTGCTGCATCTGCTCCTGGTGTGGGGTGCTTGCAAGATGTAGTTATTCATTAGTGGTTTTATTGAATGTTACACACCAGAAGATGAGGCTGAATTTTCTGTAATGAAAAGCTATTTTAAAATGCAACTATTAATACAAGAGTATAATATGTTCTGTAGAAAAACTGCACTGGCTCCTGAAGAAAAAGAGCTGGTGCCTGAAAAAGTTTGGGTTTTTGTCTATCCCTGGATATAAGCAATAAGAGTTTAAGAGGAAGACTTTCTATGTATTCAAAAATGGTATTCATATGTTTACCAGATTTCAAATAACTATTAAGTTTTTAAGTGATGTTACACACAAAGCAAAGGAGAAAATATATCTGAAGATATGTTTATATACACTGGTGTGAAAAAATTAAGGACGAAGAGGAGAAATTAGCATAACAGCGAAACGAGCAGGCAGAACGGACCGAAAGACCACTCAAGAGATAGACTAGGGTCCGGTACGGTAGGGCATGCGCATATATGCAGCATGATGGGGGAGGGGGTCAGAAGGGTATAAAGCAGACGGGCAGTGTACGCTTAGCAATTCGGTGAAAGCTATTGCACAGTGTACATCAGTTTGAACGACGTCGAGTTGCTGCCACCATGTGATATGGCCAACAGGCAATCCAATAGATGACATCTGGATGACTTTACCCGAGGTCGCGTCATTGGGAAGTTGGAAGAAGATTGAAGTGTGACTAGTGTGGCCGAGGAGTTCGGGATCGCTCACAGCATCATTTCACCAGCTTGAAGAGCATTCCAAACGACAGGAACAGCTGTCTGAGAGTTTAGCAGCGGTTGTCCACGAGCAACCACGGCGGCGGACGACCGGTATATTGTCCTACAGGCGATAAGAGGCAGACAGTGGGAGAAATCGCAAGGCACATGCAGCAGACAACTGGACGTCCATTATCGCAGTTTTCCGTGGCCAGGAGGCTGCACAAAGGTGGTCTATTTGTACGACGACCAGTATGGTGTGTGCCATTAACGCCTGCTCATCGGAGACTGCGGTTTCTATGGTGCCAGGAACACAAGAACTGGACGCATCAGCAATGGGGTCGAGTTCTCTTTACGGATGAGAGCCGCTTTAGTCTGACGAGCGATTCTGGACGTATACACATCTGGAGAGAGCAGGGAACACGCAATCACACCTCCAACATCATCGAAAGGGACCGGTTTGGAGGTGGCGGAGTTCTCGTTTGGGGCGGTATCATGCTTGGTAGCGGTACTGACCTTCACATCTTCCAAGGAGGTTCAGTCACTGGTGTCCGCTATTGTACCGAGGTTCTCCTGCCTCACGTGCATCTGTTTTGAGGTGCTGTGGGTCCTGAGTTCCTCTTCATGGACGACAACGCTACACCTCATCGTACAGTGGCTGTCGCAGAGCTGTTGGAGAGTGAAGATATTCAGCGCATGGATTGATCCAATCGAATACGTGTGGGACCTTCTTGGGAGACGCTTGGCAGCACGTCACGAGCAGCCAGCAATGATTCCGCAGCTGCGATTGGCGTTACAAGAGGAATGGGCCGCGATGCCTCAACAGCTCCTTGACAACCCCGTCCTCAGCATTTACAGATTTTGTAAATCCTGCAACCCAGTCAGGGGTGATCATATCTCCTACTAAAGACTGGATTTTTCTTGGCAGCCGCCTGTCACATGGACGTTTCTGTCTTCTGTCCAGTTGTGCTTGAAGCTACCTTTTCAACAAAGTGCCTTTGTAGTTTTTGGGTTCCTTGTTTGGATGGTTCTGCTCACTTGTCCCATATTCTTACATCTTGGGGATCTTATGGTATGATTTGAGTCGATGTGGAGCACTTCTGCACTACCTTACATTTAAAAAACCCTCTCGTCCTTAATTTTTGCACGCCAGTGTATGATTCCACCAGGAAAATATTTGAATGGCTTTTTTTATGAGCATGCTTTTAATAAAATTATACACTTACCTCTTTCTTTGTATGTGTATGCAATGTATGTGCCTGATTTTTAAAGCAACAGCCTATTTTAGAGCAGTGATATTCATATCTTACTACATTATATTAATTATGATATATAATATCTTAAATCATGGCTGAGAAAATATCTATTTTTTTTTTAGATCATATTTATTAATTTCTACCTTTGGTTTAAAGTTTACCAGGTTTTTCAGTGTTTTTCATTTTTGAAGTTTGCACTATCATGCCTTCATGGTTTCAAGTTTTACACTATCATGAACCTTTTAGGTGTAGCAATGGCGCACTTACTATCTGGTGACATACAAGGGCAACAGGTTTCACCATTACATGTTGGACGTGGAGTTGAAGTCATTTCTTCAGAAAAAGGTAAACCCATCAAACATTCAGATATGTGGACATAAGTTTAAAGGAAATAATGAAATGTGTTTTGTTAATGTATTTTGGCTGTTGTACGCATTAATTACTGTAAAACACACACATGCATGTTTTGTTCTATAAGCATTTTATATGCCTCATAACTTTGACTTGTTCCTTAGTAATATCTGTATATTGTGTGAACAAGTATTTGCCCATATTTGTAGCTTACCTGTAATTATGTGGTTTTTTTTCTTTTTTGTGTTGAAATACATTGGTGTCAAAAATTAAAGTCTGGAAGGCATTCACAGAGATAAAAAGAAAACACGTAAAAACAGGCGACCTTTGGCACATAAGGAGACGCAATCATAAGGGTAATAAACATTTTATAACAACAGACAAATATCTACACATTTTGCATATACAGGCTCACACCTGCAAATGACCAAGGTGAGATGTAAGAATGTAACCTAAAAATATCCTAATAAGGAACGTGATCACCCTGTACAGACAGACAACTCTCACAACGATGATGCATTCTTATAACTAGATTGTTGATGAACTCCAGAGTCAAAGAATTCTGTAGAATATTCAAAGTAAATAGAATATAAGTTCTGAATTTGCTGGTAACACTTACTGGCCATCCATGGACAACCAAGTAAATATTACAAGCAAATTCAGAATTTATATTCTGTTTGCTTTGAATATTCTTTTGATTTCCCATATATTATGAGGAATATTTCTTCCTACATTGATTTAAAGAATTACATTCTTCGGTGAGGGGGCAGTGCTTAGCTCAGGAAGGGTTCTTGGGGAGGGGACTGATGAGCTACTACATGTCCTCCCAGAGCATTGTAGGCATGCTTTATAGGGTTCAGGTCTGGAGACATGGCTGGCCAGTCCATATGCCAAATATTCTCTCTCTCAAGGCTCGATTTTGACCGGTAGTTAGTAGCAAATTTCTAGCAAGCAAATGCATTTTGCTGTGACAAAAAGTGGTTCTAGCAAAAGTTGCTAGTGGAAAAATTTTGAATGTTTTAGTGTGAACTGTAAAGCGCCACTGCATTGCGCATGTGGAATATTTTAGACACATACAAAAAGGAACAACTGCTTTCTCTGGAAACAAATGTTTCTTAAAAAGTACAAACATTATAAAAACATTTTGGCACTACTAGAAATATCCAGTATATTTCCCTTATCTACTTTTGCGTGTGAGGTTGGGTTCAATTTCATGAAGAGAATCCAGGGTGATTGGAAGGGCAGTTTAAACTTGCAAACACTGAATGCTATCATGAGTATTGAGGTTGAAAGTCCATCCAAAGACAAGTTTGACCCCAGGCCTGCTGTTTTAAAGTGGTATGATGAAAAGACCCGAAACCCAGATCATAAACCGTACGGAAAATAACTTAGGATTTCGAATAGTGTTACTGAATTTTGTGTATAAAGTTAAATGAAAGAAATGTTTTTTAAATATTTGCATTCGAATTAAATTGTTAGAATTAATCTGTCAGGTCATGAGAAGGTGAGTTATATCTAAATATTTGTAATCTTTTCAGCATTACAATGTGACAGTTACAGGGTTGAAATCAAAATTTGTCATAATTGACTAATGGAGGGGGACATGTTAAAGTTTCTTTTGCATAATGTTAATAAACTTTTTGCTAGTAGATAATGCAATTTGCTAGTAAAAAATAAAGCCACTAGCAAAGTGTTGCTACAGCTAAAAAATAACTAAACCAAGGCCTGCAGTCTTTCTGCAGGAAATCATGGACAAGCTGAGCCCTGTGGTGAAGAGCATTATCATCCTCAGCATTCACATTGCCTCCTGCAAACACACAGACTGTTGTGCAAGCGTTGATCATGCCACCCCATACGAGCAGACCGTTGCTTCCAAAGGAGTCTCGTTTGCAGGATTATTACAGGTTCCCTCCAAATGAAATGCCAAAGAGAATCTGTTTGAAGGAAGAAATTTGAGTCATCTATAAAAAGAATACTGCCCCACTCGTCAGGGTTCTAGGAACAGTGTTGCCTGCACCAGTTGAAGTGAGCTCTCCTGTGAGATTAGGTTAGTGGGACACAAACTATGGGTCTCTTGGGATATCACTAAGCTGTTCTCTGATATTCAGAGATTAGCTCCACAAAGAAATACAAACTACCAGATAATTTTTCCTTACTGCTGCCATATCAGACTTCTCCATTTACAGCGATCTTGACATACAACTCGAGCTTCACTGACATCCATCACACACAGTACACAAGATCTTCTATATTTCATACTCATAATCTTTTTCTCATGCAGACACTCCTGAATCTGATCCTCCCATGACTTCCTCTACCTTTCCTTCCTGCCACTTGGGCTTAAAGGATGTTCTTAGTAAGCATCTCATCACTCATTCTTCCAACATGGCCAAACCACCTAAGCATATCAGTCTCCAATTTGCTAACAACATTTTGCTTCACATTACACAACTGCAGCACATCTTCATTCCTCACACAATCAGAACGTGTCTTGCCACAAACCCCCCATAAGTAACACATTTCTCCAGCACACAAAATACTTTGTTTCTTTTGTAGTATCCAGGTTTCACTGCCATACATCACAGTAGGAACAATTACACTTTCATATACAGCCATGCGGGACTCTCTTGAGAACCCATTATTCCTGTGAAACCCTCCCAAAGCAGCCATGACTTTAAATGAAGAATTCACTCGCTTACTAATTTCACCATCCAATTTGTTCTTTCTCTCAAACATGCTTCCTAAATACACAAACACATGGTCAATCACTGTACCATCTTGGCACAAAGGCCAATTGCATTAAATATTTGATATATTGCTTGCCTTGATACCTTAATCTCAGTGGCGTTGGAGAGCTCTGAAGACAATTGCTGGGCTGTACAGGACCTACGATGCTGTGTCATTAAAGCAACATAACCACCTCATGAAGTGTCGTATGTCTTGGCTGACTTTGACCAAGCCTTCGTGACACTCCACTAGTGTTTTTCAATTGCCATAACTGTGAAACCACTCTGGGATGGATATTCAAGTCCTTTGCGACCTGGGCCTGAGACTGGTATGCTTCTGGTCATCCTATTTGCTCACCATTACCAGGGCTTGATAAATACCATGCCCAAGATGCCCAGGGCATGTGAATTATTGGCCTAGGCTGGTAGAAAGACATCTAGTTGCCCAGTCCAGGCAACTAAATTTAAAAATGAAGTTTGGAATAGAATTTCCAATTACAAGAAAAAAGACAGTCGTTGCATGTCGTGTTTTTATTATTTTTATTTTTATTGGGTGTTTAACGACTACAATGAGTAATGCATTGGGCCACTAGTTCCAGGGAAGGAGAATAGCCAGTGCCGTAAGACAAAATACTACATCCATGCCTCACCCACAGGATTCGAACCCAGACCCATCTCAAACCAATGATCAGAAGCCATCGCTTAGACTACTGTGCCACTGGGGCGGCCATGTCGTGTTTCAACTCGCAGCTAAACATTGAAAGTTGTATTATTGTTACAGAGTGCCAAGGATAGAAGAATATCACTTCCTTAATTATATTATGCTCTAGTTCCAAATGTTGTTAGTCGGCAACGGGATGCATGCCTCTGGTGGAACTAGCCTCCGGTGTTTAGTGGCAAAGGATGAAAACTTCAATGATACGAATATAACAGAATTGCTAACTTTCTCAAATACTGGTTTCATCATCATACCATTTCATACCAATTTGAGTATCATGATCTTAAAACTTGAGATACACACTTTTGCGCATTGACCATTTTGAATACAGATTCTTAAAACGGAAATGCAAAACATGCAAAGAAATTCGTCATATTTTTTTAACTTAAAAAATAGTGAGGCTTCTGATTTATTACCTTAAAAATATAAATTTTCCTTGGCATGAAACTTTTACTACTTGGGCAGGTAAATAGTTTCTGCACATGCCCAGCTGGGCATGTAACTTTTCAGATATTTTTCAAGCCCTGATTGTACAGCGTCAGATACACATGTATGAGACATAAGGGAAAGCATTTGCAGCCACTGGGACGCTTCTTACACATGCTGTCAATGAGTAATGTCCCTGCCATTCCCCTGTTGGCATTCAGTAATTTAATTTGCATACTGGGCAGCATTTTGATGACTGATATGCAAATTTCATTGTGGGCATTTGTTTATTGTGTCCGTTTGCATATGTCCTTTAAACATTATAACATTTCATTGAGCTCTTTGGATTATTTGCCCACTATATTTCCTTGTAGACTTTAATTTTGGACACCAGTGTAATTCATTTTAGAATCACCCTGAAGAATTTTTACATTATTCAAATGTTGCTGTTTAAATTACATGGCCTAACTTTGGCATCACTGTTAGTGCATCTTACCTGAACTGCTGGCAACTTAAAATTACAGTTTCTTTTTAGAAATTTGTTGTATACAGTTTTAACATCTGATATTTTAAATACTATATTTTAGGGAACAAAGTAACACTTAAATTTTAAATTATTCAAGCTGGTTGATTTAAATCTCATCAGTTGTTTGACGAATTTTGAAAATAGTATTCATTCCATCGTTCATGTAACTTTAACATGCACCTGTTGTGGGACACGACTTTTTGTCCCATATAATGCAATTTTTTCTGTTCTTGCTTCTTTATTTCATGACGTGTGTTTTCTTGTAAAAAGCACATTTTCATCAATTTTAATAGTATTTTCTTGAAATGTTGCTGCTGATTCATGCTTAAGGAACTTTATCTCATACATATACTCATGGACAATGAAATTTGTGCACCTAGAAGAAAACATGCTACAACCGTGAAACTTTGCAAATAGCTAGAGTGCTTGCTGGTATGCAAATGATCCACGTTTGGTGCGAGTGCACATGACCGTACACCTTATGGTGGCACTACAAGCACAAACTGGCAGCTTTAAAAACTGGCATGTAGTCGATGCCCCATGAAAGCAAAAAGCACTGGCCGACACAAACAAGAGTACAGAGTGACAAGGATGCCAGAGACGTCGATTTATGCAACGTACAGACTTTGAGAGAAGCCAGATCATCGGGCTGAAAATCGCAGGGTGGTCGGCGCACCGTATAGCCCGCCACGTAGATTGTTCTGACCATACCATCTGACTGTGTTGGGAGCAGTGGAAACGTGACGGCACTGCCACATGGCGGAGCGGCCCGGGACGGACCACCGGTAGAGATGATCGACGAGTCGTGCGTCAGGCACGAACAGATCCCATGGAGACCTGGTCCACTATACAGACAGATGTAGTGACTCCTGTGTGCCAACGAACCATTTACTGCCGCCTCGCGGAAGCGAATCTACGATCCCACAGCCTCTTACGTGTGCTGCCATTAACACCGGAACATCGCTGGCTCTGTGTGCAGTGGTGCCAGGCCAGAGCAACCTGGAATGCCACAGACTGGTGACGTGTGGTGTTAAGCGATGAGTGCCACTTCATTTTAGGGACAGATGATCATTGTGTCCGGGTGTGGAGGTCCCCTGGTTAACGGCACAATCCCAACTTCACTATCGAGCGCCACACCTCCCCGACTGCAGGCATTATGATCTGGGGAGCCATAGCCTACAATAGCCAATCAGCTCTAGTAGTGGTACATGGATCATCGACGGGCCAGCGGTATGTGAGCGAGATCCTACTACGGCCCCATGTGCTCCCATTCCTGGCAGGGATTCCAGGTGCGCTATACCAGCAGGATAATGCCTGCCCACACATGGCTCAGGTTGCCCAGGACTGCCTACATCATGTCTAGATACTTCCATGACCTGCCTGCTCCCCAGACATGTCCCCTGTCGAGCATGTGGGTGACCAGTTGAAATACTGGATGGCACCATGCTGCACTATCCGGGATTTGCAGCACACCATTCAACACGTGTGGGTCAATCTGCCACAGGACAACATCAGGCATCTGTTCGCCTCCATGTCGTACCGTACTGCAGCATGTATCACAGCACGAGGCGGTGTGATGCACTGTTGAAGATGACTGGACTGCGTGCCACCGATCTCTCTGTAATTGTCTTGCAGCTCTTGTTTTAGCCATCATATGTATCACTCATCTGTATCATTACGTCCATAAAATTTCAGTTCAATCCGATGCTTCTTTCTTGGTGCACAAATTTCATTGTCCGTGAGTGTACATCATACATACATATCACTAAGCTGTTCTCTGTTATTCAGAAGTTAGCTCCTCACAGAAAGAACTCACAGTTGCTGTATCAGGTGTCTCCAGTTACAGCAATCTCTGCATACAGCTCGAGTTTTATTGACAATCCATCACACGTAGCACACAAGACCTTTTGTACTTCATACTCATTATCTTTTTCTCATGCAGACATTCCTGAATTTGGTCCTTCCATGATTTACTTGGCCTTCCTCTACTTTTCTTTCCTGCTACTTGGGCTGAACAAATTCTTTTAGTAATTATCTCATCACTCATTCTTTCAACATGGCCAAACCACCTAAGAATATTAGTCTCCACCTAACTAACAACATATTGCCTCACATTACACATCTTCATTCCTGACATGATCAGAGCATGTCTTACCACAAACCCATAAGTAATGTATCTCCCCAGCACACAAACAATTCCTATGTTATTTCTGCAGCACCCAAGTTTCACTGCCGTACATCAGAGTAGGAACAAGTACACTTTCATATACAACCATTAGAGACTTTCTGGAGAACCCATCATTCCTGTGAAATCCTCCTAAAGCAGCTATGACTTTTAATAAAGAGTTCACTCGCCTACTAATTTCACCATTGAATTTGTTCTCTCTGTCAAACATACTTCCTAAATATACAAATTCATTCACCTGATCAATCTCTGCGCCATTAAGATTTATCTTGCATTCAATACAAACAGTTCCTCACTCAAAAACCATAACTTTAGTTTTTCGTTTATTTATAATCAGTTTGAATTTCATGCAAACTTCGTACATCTGGGCCAGCATACTCTGCAACTCGCTTTTGCTCTCTGCCAACAGGACTGTGTCATCAGCATGTATCAATCGACACACATGGACATTACCAAAACATAAACCAGTATTATCCATTTTGGCATCACGCATGCACACATCCATAAATATATTAAACACCCATGGTGATATTGCACAATCTTGTCTGACTCCTGTTCCAATAGAAAACCATTTTGATACAACACCATTTACTCGTACACATGCTCTACTGCCATCGTACAGAGCTTTCACACTATTTAGATTTCCAGTGATACCATATTTATTCAGTACCTTCTAGTGTTGGGCGTAATTGATTGAATTTAATAATTGAATGGTTGTAATCGAGAGATATTACAAATCGAAATATTCATTCGAATGATTTCTAATTTTAGAATTTACTGGCAGATGGTGCAATACACTCAAGCCATCTGCATTTGACAAATCAAGATATTCATTTTGAAATAATCATTCGAATGATTTCTAATTGGTGCCATATGCTCAGAGCTTTTTTATTGCTGGACGGAATGACATTAAGGATGCCTAAATTGTTTCCATTAGCATAACCTAGCTCAAGAATTTAGAAGGAACCCAAGTAATCCTTCCTGCGCGAGATAATTCTATCATGGGAAAAGCGAGTATACTTCTGACCCTCTCGGATCTCGTGATGTTTTCGGGAAGACAAGCTATTTTGCTTGGAACCTATGTTCTCAAGATGAGGCGTGCAATTTCGCCTTTCAAATGCACTTGTTTGAACGAGACAGCGTAAGAGCAATCAAGAGTTTTCTGGTGAGGTTTTTTTCATTCAAATTAATTTGGCTTAGTCAAATGTTACGAGAGATTTCTATAATCGAATGAATTGATTAATTTCTACTCGATTATGCCCATGACTAGTACCTTCCACAGAAGAGTCCTATTTACTCAATCATAAGCTTTCTCTAAGTCATTGAAGGCAGCAAAAACTTTCTTACCGACAGACAGATACTTTTCAATCATCAAACATAATACAAAAATTTGGTAAGTGCAGCCCTTTCCAGGCATAAAGCCACTCTGCACATCCAACACTTTCTCTGATGTAAGACCCCGTACCTTATCACTAACAATCTTTCCAAATACTTTTCCTGGCACTCCCAGCAAACTGATATCATGAAAGTCAGTCTGATCACTCTTTCCCATATACAAGGGAACAAAGGTATTATCCCTCCAATCCTGAGGGACCATTCCTAACTCCCAGCACAACTGGCAAATTTCAGTTAACCAGCCAATTACAGAGTCACCACTATATTTTAGCATCTCGGCAGTTATGCCATCAACTCCCGGAGCCTTGGCATTCTGAAGGGATTTTAGAGCTTTACACATTTCTTCTCTTGAGATATCCCCCCTGTGCTTCCATCCTTCACTGTGACATCATCTGCTTCTGCCTCAGAATCACCTTTGCTTTCATACTCTAATAACACAGAAGTATTCACCCCGTCTTTCACATAACTCATTGTGCTCCCATACCATTTTTCAGATCTTATTCTTCACACAACTTAGAATTTTATTTCTCCTATTTTTCCTATGTCCTGTGTACTTCCAAAAATATTTTCTATCCTTCCAAAAAGCCGATTCACGCCTTTCCACTTTTTCCTTCCTATCTTTTGCCTTACTCTGGCAAACCAGCTTGGCTGCCTTACTCTTCTTACATTCGGTCTCACTCACTACAACTTTTATCTCATGCTGTACTAAAATATGCTTCTGTTACTTGTTGCATTACTATTGTAACTGCACCATCTATTTTTTGGTACCACAATTCATTTTATGTAAGCTTTTCATGATCTGAAGTATACTTGTCATTCCGTTGATCTGTCCCTCTGAGCCCAGGAAATTTTCTGCATTTTACTTCCTGGAATGAAGGCTGTTGTGCTATTCTTTGATGCTTGTAAGCTTATAATAAAAGCTGGAAACAAACTTTGGTTCAGTAAATGTACTCCAATGCTGTACTCCCCACCCCGAAGAAAGAGTTTCTCAGTCAGGCATCGATACCAGCATTTGAAATCAAGGTTAGTATTCATCAGAAAAGCAATAATTGCAGCAAACTGATTAACAAAAGCAGACTTTGACACAAGAAAATGCAAAAGCTCCCATACCCAAATGGGGATCTTTCATTTTGGTTTCTTATAGACAGCTAAAAGTTTTGTTCTTTTTCCTTTCCCTTTTTATGTATATCAATATAGTTCTTTTGGTATTACTCTCTAAAGAAACACTGATAGTGACCTATTACACTGAGGACTTTACTGTGAGTGGTACACAAATATCCTTCCCTTTGTAACAATGCCTGCAGTTGTGTTTCACCATTATAGAGTACATATAACACTCCAGACTCTTGAAATTATTCAAGACTGTAGCCCAGATGGCACACTCACCATTGTTATGCTTTGGAAACTATTAAAGACTGTGGTTCAGATGCCATAATCACCCTTGTTTTGCTTATTGGAAACTATTAAAGACTGTGGTTCAGATGCGGTATCACCCTTGTGGTGCTTCAGAAACTATTAAAGACTGGGGTCCAGATGCTGTAATCACCCTTGTTTTGCTTTGGAAACTATTAGAGATTGTGGTCCAGATGCTGTAATCACCCTTGTTTTGCTTTGGAAACTATTAGAGACTGGTCCAGATGCTGTAATCACTATTTTTGTGCTTGGAAACCATTAAAGACTGTGGTCCAGATTGAAAATCCTCCAAATATGGGCGTCAGTGAATAAACAAAGACATCACTCTTTCCACGTTTTAGCAACACATAGCAACCGAAAAATTGTTATTTGATCACCGATGGGAATCCAAATCCCAGATCTCTCGATATTTAGCTGAGCATGTTAGCCTTACACCACAGTGGCCAACAATCCACAGCACTATGCATGTTTTTACTGTCGGCTTCTGACACCATAAATCCGTAAGATGGGCTCAGCAACTGAGACGTCTTCATCTGGTGGGCATTAACAGCACTGGCTATATATTAATTATAGCAGTTAAATCCAAAGGGCGAGATCCAAAGTGAAAATCCTCCAAATACGTGGCATCAATGAATAAACAAAGACATTGCTCTTTCCACGTTTTAGCAACACATAGCAACCAAATATTTGTTATTCGGTCACCGCTGAGGATCCAATGCTGTAATCACCCTTGTTTCGCTTTGGAAACTATTAAAGATTGGGGTTCAGATGCTGTACTCACCATTATTGTGCTTTGAAAAATATTAAGCAGCTCTAGTGGTGGAGTGGTCAAAGCCCGGCTTCTGACCATTCCCCCACAATAGATCCGGGTTTGAATCCGAGTGAGGCATGGATTTTGTGATGTTGTATTTGTCTTATGGCATTGGCTCTCTCCCTTCCTTGGAACCAGTGACTTCTAATTAGGGATGAGATATAGCCTATCAAGTTGCTCATGGTGGTCATTTACCTCCCCTCCCCCCAAAGGCTGGTTGAGGTGCCATGCTCACCATTGTCATGCTTTGTAAGTAATTCATAATTCTTATTTCCTGCCATCAGTTCCAGTTGGTTGCCACTTTCTAAGTAACTTCTAATAGTATGGCCATTCTGCATTGTGTCACAGGTTTTCTAGCTGTGTTCAGGATTTAGCTCACAATTCGCATTTAATTGCTGCACTACATTTTCTGATGCATTTTTCCATAATGCAGACATGTCTTTGGTCTGTCACATAATCTCTCCTTTTCTTTATCAACAACCATTCTATTTACAGTTAAACTATACAGGGTGATTCCTGAAGTCCCAAGTCACCTCAATAACTTGGGAACAAAGACAGCTAGAGCTATGGAAGTTAAAATATGGTATAGTAAAACAACCATGCGCTATCGGATGAGAATGACTGCAGCGCCCCTAGTGACAAAATGTGGAAGTTAGCACTCCTATCTCGGAAACCATGAGAGATACGGGAAATAGATCAATTAGAAACTTGTAGAGAATCAACGAATTAGTAGGAAACGACATATGGTAGAAGCTGCTGGGGTAAGTAGAAGGCTGGGAACGCGAACTTGTGCGGAGCCGATTCGTGTTGTTGTCGCGGTAACAGTCTGGCAGAGAGAAATGTATGATGTATGCGACTGCACGCCTGTGAGTGTCGTATGCAAATTCTGGTGTGACATAACGCCTCACCTGCCGTGTCAGGTGTGGCGTGGCAAATGTATAAAGGATCGTCGCAATGTATAAGGAGCTATGTCATTCGTAACGTGAGTATCGGGTAAAGAACGAGCCTGGCAGGCTGTTCGAATGAACAGTATTGCGAGATGGTACTGCTATATGGAGAATTCGGACGCAACACGAGGGAAGCGTCATGCCAGTATAGCTTACAATTTCCGACTCATCCATTGCTGACAGCGTGGACCATCAGTCGCGCAGTTCGACGGCTACGAGAGACAGGCAGTATTGCAGCGCGTCCCCGTTCGGACTGACCCACCGGAATGGGTAGGGATGTGCAACCAGTCGATGTTCTGGCATACATTTTGGCCAACCGACACACCAGTACAAGGGAAGTCAGTATGGCATGCTGCTTATCACAATCCCGTGTGTGGAACATTCTGCATCAGCATGGTGCCCACCCGTACTATACAGTACCACTGCATGCACTGATGCCAGGGTATAACCAACGATGTCTAGATTGGGGCAATTTTGTAATGAACACCATAGAAGAAAATGCGGCGTTTCTATCGAACATCCTTTGGACTGACGAGATGCAGTTCACACGTGCCGGAGTGCTGAACAAACAAAACACCCGTTACTGGGCAGTTCAGAATCCATTTTTTACACGAGAAATGAGGCATCAGGTGCGCTGGTCGGTCAATGTCTGGTGTGGCATCTGGAAGGACCGACTTGTTGGGCCAGTGTTCTATGAGGGCGCATTAAATGGATGAAGATACCTGCAGCTGTTACAAAGCACATTACCTGAGTGGTTAAATGATCTGTCTCTGCAAGAAGATGTACGCTCGTTATAGATTCAGCATGACGGCGCTCCAGCACATCAACCAACAGCGGTACAGCACTTCCTGTCCGACACTTTCGAGCAACAGATCATCGGTTATGGTGGTTCCGTAGCATTGCCTCCACGATCCCCGGATCTAACTCCCATGGATTTCTTCCTCTAGGGTTACTTAACGGATCACGTGTACAGGGTGGAACCGACATATCTCCACGATCTCCGACTGCGTATCGCCGCTGCGTGTGAGAGCGTGACACCTGTTATGCTGGCGAACGTACAACGGGAAGTTCTGTCTCGCATTCAAATGTGTATTGTCACAGATGGAGGCCATATTGAACCCTATTTACGTTAAACGCAACGTTATGTAAGTACTGCTGTTGCATTAAATACGACCAATGTACTCCGTTTGTATTCATGCCTGAGTATAATAAACTTTGTTTCCCCTCACGTTTCCAGCCTTCTACTTACCCCAGTCGTTTCTACCATATGTTATTTCCTACTAATTCATTGATACTGTACAAGTTTCTAATTGATCTCTTTTGAATATCTCTCTTGGTTTCTGAGATAGGAGTGCTAACTTCCACATTTTGCCACTAGGGGCGCTGCACTCACTCTCATCTGATAACACATGGTTGTTTTACTATACCATACCTTTCTTCCATAGCTCTACCTGTCTTTGTTACCAAGTTATTGAGGTGACTTAGGACTTTAGGAATCACCCTGTATAGTTTTGCTGACAGTGGTACAAGGAAATCATAGGAAGGACAGACTCATTAATGCCTACAAGAGAAAAAAATAATGAAGTTAAAAAGGTTTAGCATAAAACATGTGCTTAAAATCCAATTGTGCCAGGATCGCTGTAAATGGAGATATTTACAACATCAACAGTAAGTAAACTTCAACCTCACCAGGAATTTTAACTCTGTAAATACTCTTTCTTTGAGGAGGTAGTAGAGACTTCAGTGATAATGTATATAAAGTTATGTTTTCTGTTTCGTGGCACCTCTATGTATTGTATTGACATTTTTATTTTCTCTGTGAAATAACATTTTCATGTCTGTGTCACTAAGGCCTTTTGAAGATAGAAATTTAACACATTCTCATTAACAGTGTATCAACAAAGAGAGACAAATGTGCTGTAGTTTTCTGGCTAAGAACCATAGCTCATATGGCAAAAAAAAAAAAAAGCAAAAAAAGCAAGGTTTACTCACCATGTAACTAATGCAGATGTGATGTTCACCCTGATAATTTTTTTTATAACGACTTCTCAGCGGAAAGCGATTGTAAGTTTGTGTTTGATATCTCTATCTCTCAGCGTAAACAGCCATGAATTTGTCCTTGGTTTTCCCCAATCTCTTGTCTTTTCCACTTTTCTTACAAAACTGCACTGAGCAAAAGTTTTAGAACATAGTGAAATCCATCAAAAATACCAACTCAGCATTGTTATGTCACTAAATTTAATATTAGTGTGTGTGTGAGAGAGAGAGAGAGTGTGGAGATTATCAGACCTTGAATGCGCATTAAGACTCCTTTAGCACCTTAATTATTTTCTATGAACCTATTAAGTTAGCATAATATTATAAGTTCTATCCTATTTAATGACGGCAGCTCACAGAAGTATAGACCATCTAGAATCGATACCCAGGCTTGTGAACTTTGTGGCAGCACATGTCTTCCGTTTGTATGGGACAGTTTTCGTGCATTGGCCTTCTGTCGTATCAACTATTTTCCTCTGGGAGTAGCAGGCTAAATTTGGCTTTCTCTGTTTTTATGGATACTTCCTCTCTCACTGTGCATTATCACAATGCATTTTTCTGATTATCTCTTTTGTCCTATCCCTAGCTGGAAGGTTAAAGATAAAGATAACAACTACCATTAGTGATCGAGTTGGGGGACATTTCTTTCATACAGGGTGAGCAGTAACTTTAATAATTAAATATAAATAACAAGAGTTTGTAGCAGTGACTAACATTTGTCATGCCACAACCTGCAGCACTTCCGAGAATTTAGAGTTGTTCTACAGAACAGGGCTAAAACTGTTATGAAAATTCACATTCATCATTTTCACACAGGCAGCAAAAGTACTTGAAGTTAAAAGCAGAATTGATTTTTATTTCTTCTTTCCAGCATGTTGTTACTTTATTCATCCATTTGTTTATAGTTTTTTCATGAACATTCTTCTATAAAAATTCGCTATTTAATATTTCTCACTTTATTTTCACTCAGACATTTTTTGATAGCACAAACCAGAGAGAGGAGTCATTTGTGTGCTGGAGAGATGCGATACTTACTGGGGATTTGTGGCAGGGCATGCTCTGATCATGTGAGGAATGAAGAGGTGTTGCAGATGTGTAATGTGAGGCAAAATGTTGTCAGTAAGATGGAGACTAATATTCTTAGCTGATTTGGCCATGTTGAAAGAATGAATGATGAAATGCTTACTAATAGAATTTTTTTCACCCTAAGTGGCAGGAAAGAAAGGTAGATGGAGGCCAAAGAAATCATGGGAGGAGCAGATTCAGGAATGTCTGCATGAGAAAAAGATTATGAGTATGAAGTACAAAAGGTCTTGTGTGCAACGTGTGATGGATGTCAGTGAAGCTCGAGCTGTGTGCTGAGATCACTGTAAATGGGGACGTTTGATACACCAACAGTAAGTAAATTCTAGCACCATCAGTTTTAAACTTCAATCTGGCAGATGAGCTTTTTTGAGGAGCTAACATCTGAATCTCAGAGAACAGCTTGATGTTATGTATGTATGCATGTACAAACCAGCCTTTTCAACTAAAATAACACTGGAAATTCATGCAGTGAAAACTGTATCTATGAGATAGAATTCATAACCAATATCCCCCTATATGAATGACTATTAATCACAATTAGATAAATAAGAAAATAAAGAACATTTGGGATTTTCAGTGCTGCCATCCATTTCATTTTTTTATTATCTCATTAAATTGCCAAAAATAAAAGATTATGAAATTATGCAAAAGTGACTAATAAGTAGTTTAGATAGTGATCCAAATGTATTATGTTTTTTGATGAAGCTGTTGCGTCAATAGCTAAGACATTACAAAATCTTGGGGTGTGGCATGTATGTATGTGCTGCTCTTACAACGATTTGTTTCCTAAATGGCGATTTTTGCCAGTTGTAACTCTCAGCCCGAAAATGACAGATTGCTCCGTGTATCATCATATGAATTTATGATGTATGAAATTTGTAAAAAAAGCTGTACCTTATTACAAATGTACTTTCATTACCTCTAGGACATTTGGATTCCCCACAAATACAAGAACTGCCAGACGATGAATCAGAACTTGTCACCAGTCTACGAAGAAGAAATCTGTGATTAATGTGAAGTCTGTTTTTATTATTTTTATATACAGATGTATTTATTGTAATAAATGCTGTACTTGTTGTTTTTACATTTCGTGTTCATCAAAATAATGACTGCTTGAAGTCCACTGACCTGTAGTAGATAGCAGTTGTAGCTCAGATATAAATATTTAATATACAAAAAATTAAAAAAATAGGGTTTATTCAGGGAATTACATTCAAACAGTTATGTAAGAGCAGAATATCACTATTCCTGTGTTATGACCTCATAACTTGAAAGATCCAACTTACCTTTAAGGTCTTGGTTTCTTTCATTAAAAACACTTCATGCACATTAGCTAATATGATTCTTATGGGACTGTCCTTTCGGGTTTCGTCATGCTTCTTATCCGCTGGCAAGTTGCTGTTGATATCTCATAGGTCATAAATCCTTTTGTTTTCATTCTTAGAACACCATTATGTGTTGACTTCTTACATTTGTTTGACATACATGATACCTCTTTAAATTACATACATACTCACTAGCACATACATGCTCATCGTGTGAAGCTTGAGTTTTAAACCATACTCACTAGCATTTAAGTGCTGTCTTTTTCTTCTTCTTCTTCTTTTTTTTTTTTAATTACCTTGCTTTCAAACCCATACAGCTAAAAACAAACAACTCTCACCTGACAAATACACACACACTCTATGAATACGCACTTAATTTCCGTATATATATGCTACCCAATACACACATTTTATGCACAATTTCTACATTACATTCACAACGTACCATATAAAAACTCTATCTACACAACATATAATACATTACTTACATCACGGTGGTCGAAATTCTGTCAACTGTGATTCATATGCCCCATATCTCGCAAAACCTTGCTGCAAACAATAACCCTATTTGCCCAGTCACACCATTCCTTAAGTACTTTCAACAGATTCACTGCCATTCTCAAGAGGCTGATGTAAACCTACTGCTCCACTGACCGCAGACCAAGTGAATGAATTCGTCGAGGTCCCAGCTTCAGTCAAGAACTCTACATGTCTTGTTCTCTGGTGCCATCTATTGTCAGCTCTGTTCCTTTTTTTCATTGATTGTTGTTCAAATTTAATAATTTCTTTCCATTGGTCATTCAAGATATTTGGGTCATTTATATTACATATTTTTGACCTATTTTTTTCGATTAAAACAGATTCTGCTATTCTCAAATGCCTTTCATTTTTACAGCTTTTAATTATTTTAACATCTTCAAATTTTGGGTATTGGTGGTTTTCTAGGCAATACTGAGTTAAGGTTGTTGTAGCTTCTTTTTTTATTCCAAGAATATGTAATGTAAGTGACCCAAGTAGCTTGAATGACCATTGGAAAGCAATTAATTTGAACAACAATCAGTGAAAAAATGGAACAGAACTGACAATAGATGGCGCCAGAGAAGAAGACATGCGGAATTCTCGACTGAAGCTGGGACCTCAACGAATTCGTTCACTTGGTCTGCGGTCAGTGGAGCAGTAGGTTTCCATCAGCCTCTTGAGAATAGCAGTGAATCTGTTGAAAGTACTCGAGGAATGGTGTGACTGGGCAAATAGGGTTATTGTTTGTGGCAAGGTTTTGTGAGATATAGGGCATATGAATCACAGTTGACAGAATTTTGACCACCGTGATGTAAATAGTGTATTATAGGTTGTGTAGATAGTTTTTATATGGTATGGTGTGAATGTAATGTAGAAATTGTGCATAAAGTGTGTGTATTGGGTAACATATATATGTGAATTAAGTGGGTATTTATAGAGTGTGTGTGTATTTGTTGGATAAAATTTTTTTTGTTTTTTAGCTGTATGGGTTTGAAAGCAAGGTAATTAAAAAAAAAAAAGAAAATGACAGCACTTAAATGCTGGTGAGTATGTATGTAATTTAAAGAGGTATCACATTTGTCAAACAAATGTAAGAAGTCAACACATAATGGTGTTCTAAGAATGAAAACAAAAGGATTTATGACCTATGAGATAACAGCAGCAACTTGCCTGCGAATAAGAAGCATGACGAAACCCGAAAGGACAGTCACATAAGAATCATATTAGCTAATGTGCATGAAGTGTTTTCAATGAAAGAAACCAAGACGTTAAAGGTAAGTTGGATCTTTCAAGTTATGAAGTCATTACTGACTTGCACGTGAATTGGTGCACTTTAATGGTGGTTTAATGCCATAAATGATGCAAATATTGTGATTACTGTGTTATGTTCTAAATTGGTTTAATTTTCTTTCAGATGTTGGGGATCTGTAGTTATCCTCCAAGGTCATAGTCAAAGATTAATTATTTAAGTGGTTTATGCAAAGGTGAACCATTGATTTAGATCGTTTATCATTCATAACAGGTCTTGAAGATATCTGGAGATTAGAAATGTCTGCAAGAAAATTAAACCCGTGACAGTATATAGAATAATAGTGATTACTGCACCTACAAAACCGTTGAGGACAAGTATTAAACCTAAAGAGACATTCTAATAAAGCTTCAAGTACTCATTATCATAAGAAAATAAAACAATAGTTTCCTAATAAAGCTGCAGTTTCTAGCAGAAGCTAAATTTACGTAAGCCAGCTCTAAACAATATTTAAGGCTATCTTTGAATGAGTGTTAGGGTTAATCTTCTACCCTATATCTGCAATGTAAATTCTTTTGTATACATTTTCTTGAACACTATTACTTTGTAGTGTTTGAAATTTTGAGCACAAATATCTGTAGATCATAACTTGTACTGTACATTCATTTTTGAACAGAAAATGTGTACATTAGCAGAGATCCCCTGAATTTGACCTATAGAAACCCCGCCTACTTACTGAGCTCCACCCCCAAATAATGTCATTGGTTAAAACGTAACAGTGCAAATTTTGTCTTTTCATTGTGGAGCTAACGAGAGACCGCTTCCATTCTGAATATGGTGAGGTCTCCAGTGATTCGCTGACTCCAACATCTGGGACAGTCGCTCAAGACGTAAAAGCCACGCCCAAGGAGTGATTTTTTGTGCCATCTATCGCAGAAGATGAACCCTAACACTCATTCAAAGACAGCCTTAAAAAATGCTTTCGGAAAGAGCAGCTATGTTAAATAAGCATATTTAAAAAATGGATGTGCTGTTATGGATCTCACATTACAGTTATTCACATTGAAATAATGACAGTTACAATGCAACATTGCCTCTTTCCTGAAGAATGATATTGAAGTGCTTGTCATTTTATTGAGGACAGCCTGATGACATTTAATTAACTATTGTAAAAGCCAGTATCCTGTTGTATGCAAGCAAAAAGATTGCTTCTTCTATCTAATCTGTGACCCTTTCACAAGTAACACATCTCTATCGGAGATATTTCCATTTTGTGTTGTCATGCTCATATTCTCAGCACTAAAACAAGCTGAAATTTCTTTTTAAAGTTAGGTGCCTTTCATTTGAACAATGACTTTCAATATATAAATCAGCAGTTCATCCAATTCAAGAATATTGTTCCCCACATTCTGGACATATTTTATCAGCGCTGAGCAACTTGTTTCCAGGAACCTGGACAAAAGCTCTACAAAATCAACAAGTGCCTTATTTGAATCCTTATTCACATGTAATTCTTCTGGAAGTTGTGTAGGTGAAAATATATTATTTTAGTTCTCCCTGCCCCACATATCTAAGTTTCATGCTAGTTATGTTTGAATAAAAAAAAGCACTTTAACAGAAACAAAGGAAGTTACTGCAATCTTTCTTGTTATAATTGACTTTGGCTTATTCTAGTCATCAAGCATGGAATTTTTTTTTTTTTCACAACTGAATGATCTTGTACATCCAACAGACATCTGTTATTTCATTATTTTGAACATCAGGTTTCATGAAAATCATTTCCTGCATCACAGTTCAGGGACAAAATAGCATCTCATGCTTCACGAATGCCTATGGTTGTACAATTCTCATGCTAATCCCTAATGTTCATATCCTTATTAGCTAGCTACCTGTCCTCTTGTATCTCTATGAGTTTCATTAAATTGGGCTTCAAAATATTAGGTCTATCTGTTTGATATATCTTTTAGTAACATTAAGAGCTGCTGCCATACTACATTTGTACACTTTCCCACATATTTAATGACACCAAAATAATTTTTGTTATTTTGAAAGTTTTCTTGCAAATAATATCCAAAATCTTCCAAAGACAATTTTAGCATTACCATTTTATTAATACACAAACTCTTTATGAAGCATCGAGTTGTTTTGTTTATGGCTTTTTTTAATGATTGCCTCAGCAGGTAAAAAAAATTCTTATCTTTATTTGCAATCTCAGACCCACATTTTCCCAGTCAGTAGAATGGCAGTTATTTCAGTAGTGTTGGATAAATGCCATTTTTGCTTGTTTGGTGTTCCATTTCTTTATGTGTTCATTTAGAATGATTTTTAAGTTTAGCATTGTGTTTAGATTAAAGCAGAGCATTGCCTACACTTAGAGGGCAAAATAGTAGCTCCACGTTCTATTGCTAGGATTTTCTTTAACATTTATGAGAGTGTAGAGGCAAGTTTCCCACATAGACACTATTGAGTACATTCCTCAACTTGCTTTTATTACCCATTGGCTGCAATCTGGACTAATACCCAAAAATGGCCATCATCATACTGTCTGGACTAAAAATGCTACATGCACAAAATGTTATGAAGACAAAACTTTGTTATACATTGTATATTAAGACACTAATACCAACTATCTTGTGTAAAAGTCTAATAATATCTCACCTATTACAACACCTAGACGCACAGTATATAAAGAATTCATATATTTGATGCAGCCTACAATTGACATCATGAATGCAAAGGTACTGCCAGCAGAGCCTGGCTTTGATTTCTGGGCAAGAGATACATGTTTTTTACTGGCCATCTCCCTTCACAGGAACAGGTGACTCCTAGCAGATTTAGGTGTTTCTGAAGTCCCTCCCCTCCCATCACCAAAGAATATAGTAGTGAATTAGTTTCATCATGTACACACATTCATCTACTACATACGACCTGATGGTTCTTTTGTTGTCCTGCAAAAAACTTTTTCTTGCCAGTACTGAAACATAGCCATCCTGATTGGTAGCAATGCAATAAAGTTGAGTTATTTTGCAGTAATGAGGAACCATTTGTGAATAATCCATTCATAAAACTCTTTATCACGAATGGTTCACGACCATGAATGATAATTTAATCTGCCATTTTTGTGGCACTCACTGAAGTCGCCGGATGTTAACTTTCTTCTACCCTAGAAGTTTGGAAACGAATTTCTAATAAGAAAAGCAATGTTGAGAATTAATAAGTGTCAACTGTTATGTGAGTGTACATTGAGCTGTCAACTGAAAAATATGTGAAACTTAAGAATGGGAACGAAATGTGAATGCCATTCATTTGAGTGTTGTGTTGGTGATAAGTAAAGATATCATAAATAGTTAATGGGTTCTAACTAAGCTTGTGCTCTTATCAGCAATTTGCCAAAAAACAGAGCTAGCTGTGAATAATAATTCAATACACCAATACTGTGACACTCACTGAATGTTGACTTCCACCCCATGAGTTCAGAAACGAATTCCCAATAAGAGATGTTATTTATTTTTAATAAACAATTTCAAGGTAAAGGAAACTTCTCTCCAAATTTATAGAGAACGTTATGCTGTGAGCCTACTCCTATCACCAACGGTGCTGATATCACACAGTCTGAACAACAGTAACCTCCGAGCATCGGCAAGCTTTGGTTGTTACAGAACAGCTGCCATAGGATTGACATTAATGAAAACCTCCAAACGGAACCTCTTAACAGTGGTCAATGGACACCCTAATCAGTCCTGAAGATCTAATGGACACCCTTTCCCTTAGAATTTTACATATTCCTTTGGTACTATGATGAGGGGTAAAATCAGAACAAAGAATAATGCTAAAGAATCTGTGCCTCGGGCAGGATGGATTGGATTATGGCAGGTATAATGTGTTTAAGTGAAAAGAAAAGTGTTTAAGTTTGTTTCTGCATGAGATGAGTTCCCATGTGTTTCAGAAGCCCTCCGTAGGTTGCAGGAGTGGTTGCTGCTGCCTGGAATCTGGCTTGTTGGTGGCAGTATCTCTTGGTTCTGTTCCTTCTTTCAGGAATGCATGCAGCTAACTCTGCAGTTGAACTTCAGTGCCTAACATTTTTTTCCTTTCCTGTAGTATACCCTAGCCCTAATCTCCGAGCTTGCTGTTTCTAAGAGCTGTTTGGGAACAGATGTTGGACACCACTTTCCTAAAATCCTCTGCACCATGATTTGTTTATTTAATTATATTGAGTTTTGTTCAGTACTTACAGCATTTGGAGAAAGCACTGTAACCGTTTTCTTTGTGCAAAAGCTTCATACACTTATTTTGTTTTTGTACTAATGCAACGGACTAGCAATGTTAACTTGGGCCTAAAATCAGAACAATGGCCACCTCCAAACAGTGGTAACTTTTTTCTGCTCTGAGCAGTGACCATTATTTGGAAATTTCACTGTAACACTAAAAACAACATAGTTACATCATAAAAAAAAAGGGGTATCTTAAACTGAATTATTATATGCCCCAAATGTTATAAAGATAACATCTGAAACTTTAAAAACACTTAAAATAATTAATACTAAGAACATATAAAAACACTGTGAATGTCAAATGATGAGACCTAGCTCACAGTAACAATCAAAGCGAGTACTTTCGTTGACCCTTGGTCAACATCCTCAGACATTCAAGGTGTCTACATTTAAGGCTTAACCATCTACATGCACTAATTCAAGTTTATCTCCCAAGGCCTGAAAGGAAGGGGTGTGGTACCTAATTATCATCATGCATGGTGGGAACATTGGTCTATTTGATGGTGTTGCCATCTATCGAGAAGTAGTGTAAATGTATGATTACACTAATTCCTGATAGATGGCACATCATTAAATAGACCAATGTTCATCACATCATGCACAGTGATTAGGTATCACACCCCTTCCTTCAGGCCTTGGGAGAGAAACTTGAATTAGTGCGCAAAGATGGTTAAGCCTTAGAGGCAGACATCTTGAATGCCCGAGGACGTCGACCAAAGGATCAATGAAAGCGCCCGCGTTGTTACTGTGAGCCAGGCTTCGTCATTCGACATTGTTGGTATTTTTATATGTTCTTAGTATTAACTATTTTAAGCGTTTTAAGAGTTTCAGATGTTATCTTTATAAGAGTTTGGGCTTATAATAATTCAGTTTAAGATACCCCTTTTCATGCTGTAACTATATTGTTTTTAGTATGAATTAACCTGTATGATATCGACATTGTCGGGGACGGGGAGTGGGCTCACAGAGAGCATAATGTACTCTATATGTATACAAATTCAGAGGTAAGCTTTCCTTACCTTTGAAATCGATTATTAATTATAAAATGTATGTTTTAGCATGAAGTTCAAGTATGTATGAACTTTCATGATATGCATATGAGAGAAGTTAGTTCAAGAATTAATTAAGTGCCAACTGTTATGTGAGTGAGCAGTCAGATAGGAAATATGTTGAAACTTAAGAATTGCGATGAAAAGTGAATGCAATGTTTGTAGTGAGCAGAGATTTGCTAATGGGTAAGCTCCTGCTTTTATATGCAGTTTCCCAATTTCTACTGGCCTCGCAGGCACTTTGGAGCAAAGAATGGTTTGCTTAGTGAGTGTAGTGAGGCAACTCATTGGAAAGTGAATGATTCTTTTACATGAATGAACTTCAAGAAGGAATTATTTATGCCACAATTAGTTTGCAGATATTTGGGAAAATTATATGGATTTTGCTAAAGCTACATGCATGTTCCTTGATGCAGTTGCATTAAATGAGAACCATCAAATTCAGTGTGATTTGAATTTCTCTGCTAGCATTACGGAATTATTTTGTATACAAATGCACATTGACATAGTTTTGCATGACATTCTTTATAATATGAAAATGTTTGTCATACTCTTCATTCTTATACATCACTGTTGTGATGGTTTTCTTTCATGTCATAAAGAAAACCATCATAGCAGTGATGTATAATATAAGACTGAGAAGTGAATTTTAAAGATCATGTCTGTTGTATTTTCACTATTTCTGTGAGCACTTATGTGAATATGGATGGCTTCCATAGAAAGCAAACATACATGAAGCCATGTGATTGCTTGGAGTGACTTGTATTCCCTAAATATGAATTTTATGATCAAATACAATTCATGTATGTTGAGGCTAGGACATTAATACACATTGTTTTCCAGCACAGAACATCTAATTTTTAACAATGATATTTATTACGAAAATCTATTTTGACGGCCACATAAATGTATTTAATGTAACATCTATTTATCTTTTTATGGGTCCTCCATACCTCGTGAAAAATAGCTCAAAACACGCATTTGCAGAACCAAATTACATATATAAAAAAACAATTTAGAAATCCCATTTTTTTTTCACATGTAGAATAAACATAGAACCATCTTTCTATATTAGCGTCACTTTGCTGAGTAATATTTTAATTATTATCCCAAAAGTGTGAAATAATGGGCAGATTGACAGTTATTTTTAAAAAGTTCTAATCTTGATATCTGCTAGGTTGAAAAGCAGAAAAGTAGTTTGATATTTTCTCTCGAAATATAAAAATTTGGCAATACATACGAGTGATATGATATATTGATTTTTCCATCTGCATGATGCTATATATTTGTTTTAATTTCGCATTTGGCGGAAAACACGGCATTTCCTTCCACCTCAGCAGGCAGGGATCAGATCACACAACTCCCACTGAAGGGGTAATGATTTACGACTTGGGGTCGGCTGGCCAGTGGGCAAGGAGAGCCATCCTCCAGGAGGAAAGAAACTTGACAGCTCGGTTAGGGGGTGTCCACCAGAGGAGCTGATTCCAGCTGACCGTGCCGAAATTCTATCTTGCACGGGGTGTGGAGGACTTTTAACCACTGTTGCTAATTCTTGTCTTACTTTGTTTTGCATCAGGATGACGTAATTTCTTTTAATGTATATAAATATCAAAGTGGTATATGTTTGTTACATTTTTCAGAAGATAGTAATTTTTAAAACTATGGTACTGACATCACCTGCATTCAGATTGCATTCTGTTTTTAAGTGATAAATTTTTCCATAATATTTTACCAGTGCGTGAATTGTACGTAGGAAAATGTTTATCCCTAAAACACATGTATGATTATTTTTAGAGATGGGGGAAGGGGTGGGGTACACATGTCTTTTTAACATCAAATGCATTATCAACATGCTTACAAGTAAAACCTGTTCATGCCTAAATTTTGTTATTTTGGAATGGATTCTCTGGCAATGTCTCTCAATTAAAAATAACTCTTTGGATTAAGTAAGAATGCATTTTTTCTGTCAATAGCATGCCGTATACAAGACCAAATAGCTTTAGAAGGTGATTATGTTTTTATATTTGAACTTAAATTTAGAAGATGTAAACATATGAAACTTGTATTGTGATGGTATTCTGTGATACTTCTATGAAATAAAGATATATTGGAATAAAAATTTTTTATTTACTTCTGTGGAAATAAATGGCAACTGTTTAATTATCTACTATCAGTGTTTTAATTTATTAAAATGCTGAGAAAGTAACTCTTAAAAACAAACAAAAAATCTTAAGTATGATGTGCAAACAGGAATCTCAAAGGGCAGCAAATATGTTTTTATGTTGCAAAAAGCTGTTATGTCTCAAGTGTAAAGCAGCTTAAGGGATATTAATTTTTTTTTCACTGACACTGAATGTGCACAAAAATGGCAGGAAGAAAATAATATATCATGGATAAAAATAATTGGTGAAATAAATCAATTTTTCATGTACAAGAACATTTAAATCATAGATCTCATTAAAAAGTAATATATTTGCATAGTATGTGTGTACATAATGTCTCCTATATACATCTATTTAACACCTTGTAAAATTATATCATTTCAGAGCTGAAAATAATCCTTTCTTTTTTTTATTGTTAGTGTAGGCACAAACTTTAAACATGTATGTTAGTTATAGTTAAATTCATTTGGTTTTCTATATAAAATAGTATACTTTGTAAGTATGTGGTTATACTATATGTTCAATTAACTATATAGTGTAAATACACCATTGTTCAACATGTATTGCATTGTGATTTGATATCAAGAAAAGCCCAGTAAATAACTCACATAAAGCAAATTTTTTATAATTAATGAAATTCATCAGAAATAACAGGAGCTTGCCATTTTTTATGACCACTGGGACAGCTTCACAAAAATGGTAAGTTGCAGTTATGTATAATAAAGAATTTTTTTACATATAAAAATTTGCTTTGCACGAGATATTTACATTAGGATCTTTATGACATCAGATCACAACGTAATATGCGTTAAAAGAAAATTAGAGTTAATTGAATGTATATTATATATAGTAAGGAAAAATCTGAGTAGTGAATTTAACATTTCTATGTTTTATATATCATTGCGCTTATTGCTCAACATTTTATTTAGTGCATTCTTTAAATAATTTAATATAAGGAATATTGTGCCTATGAAATTCTAATTTTGCTTTAATTTTGTATTGTATCTGTTCCTTATTCATTTTTTGTCTTTAAGGTTTAAGAATTCAATAATAAGGAATTAATAGCAAATCCTGGTTCATATGGAATGTTGTATTACAGATTTTATTCTTTGCACTGCAAGTAGCTAGCAACTGTTGAGAAAAGTGATTTGAAAAATACTCTGAAAAGCTGTTAATGAATTTTGGAAACCATTCAAAAATTTACATTTTAAAAATCAGTTGGAACATTCAGTTATGTTCAGGTTTGCTAACCAAATGTCATGAGTTTAGCAATAGAAAGAAGTGTGATAGTAACTACCTCATTGTATTTTGAAAGTTATGTCCTTTCCCATATGAAATTCTTCCTTTACAATTCATTGGCATGACATTGTTTTGACATTTTGGAAAAAATGCTTTCATAACATTGCTTTGACATGCTAGAAAAAACACTTTCATAATATTGCTTTGACATGCTGGACATTGCTAGAAAAAATGCAATTTTTAATTACTCTCAGAATTATTGTATTCCTTTTTTTTTCATGAATCTTGGAAACAGACACAAATTTAAGCTTCAGTATAAGTTATTGTTGAGGTACCAGATAGTTCTGCATGGCATTGGCCAAAAGACCCCAACTCACTGTTGTTCCAGAATCCTGTGGTGGAATGACCAGCTGGAACCGCCAGCTATGGGCTAATCCGCCACACTGGTGTAATTAAAAAGACACAAAAAAAGAATTTAAAGGACTAATGTAGGATATGGTGGACCTACCACACTTGAGAAGGATGGTCCACCACAGAAACAACCTGGAATTTCTAAAAGGCTATTGAAAGTCATAGCTGCTTTAGGAGAAGTTCATAGAAATGGTTTCTCTAGGGAGTCCCAAATGGCTGTGTATGTAATTGTTCCTACTCGGATATATGGCAGTGAAACCTGGGTACTGCTAAAGAGACATAGGAGTCGTATGTGTACTGGAGAGATGCGTTACTCAAGGGGGAGGGGTGGCAAGATACTTTCTGATCATGTGAGGACTGAAGATGTGTAATGTGAGGCAAAATGTTGTCATTAAGGTGGAGACTAATATTCTTAGGTGGTTTCGTCATGTTGAAAGAATGAATGATGAAATGCTTACTAATATAATTTTTTCAGCCCAAGTGGCAGGAAAGAAAGGTAGATGAAGGCCAAGGAAATCATGAGAGGACCAGATTCAGGAGTGTCTGCATGAGAAAAAAATTATGAGTATTAGTTTGTGTAAATCTTGTGATGGATGTCAGTGAAGCTTGAACTATGTGCCAAGATAGCTGTAAATAGAGACTTTTGATACAGCAACAGTAAGTAAATACTCAATTAAACATTTATCTGGTGGATTTTCTTTCTTTGTGGAGCTAACCTCTGAATCTGAGAACAGCTTAGTGTGATTGTTGTGTTTTTTTGTTATGCTGAACTAGTTTTGCCTAAAGGTTTGGCTGCTAATACCTCATTGTATGACTACAAGGGATTGTGCTTCTGTAAAATACTTTAGGTCCAGTGGGAGTGAACTATCAAAGAGAAACAACGAATCCAAGTAGAAAAGGCAAAGTGCATGTTGTGAAAATGTGCATTTAAATGTACCTCTGGCACTAAATAGACAAATGTAAATATTTAACCCACTTCCACTAATCATCTAAGGAGAATATTTCACCCACTTCCACTAGTCATCTAAAGAAGGCATGTTATATATCGTAAATAGAAAATTCTGAATAATTTTATGTGTTCATGATTCTCCCAAAGGGATGGCATTCAAACTTTCTGGGTTTTTCATTCAAGTTTCCTGAATTTGAAAGGATGTAATATCCTACTTTTGAGGTTCGTATCAAAGCACATAAAAAACCAACTAAATCCTGGAAAGCTTGATGATGCAAAGTGCCAGTATAATGCTTACATGATTCATGCTCTGTGCAGTACTAAGGCTTACATGATTCATGCTCTGTGAAGGCTTTGGGGTCTTTTACTGTAGCTCAGTACCTGCACTCTGATATACCTAGGTTAGGCACGGTGAAAAAATATTGTGTTACACGGAAGGAAATGATCAGTATTATGCATTTTGTTTGTCACAGAAATGCAAGCGAGCATCTTAAGGTGTTTTTTTTTTTTTTTTTTTTCATTTATCATAAAGCCCCATCTCAACCAATGTGTTTTCAATTGATGTATTCTAAATCATACTTCTGTCCTAGTGACCATGGCACAAGCTCTGTCCCTTCCTTGGAACCAGTAGCCCTAAATTAGGGATGGGCAACTGCTTATAGTACTGAGAGTTAGTTGTCCATGGTGGCCTTTAAGACCTGAAACAGGAACAAAAAATGTGTAGTAAACTTCACTGCAATTTTATTTTAAACACACCAGAGTTGAATAATATAATAAAATGCATATAGCGTATGAAATACGTTTTTTATTTAATTTTTTTTTTTTTTTTGTGGTGTAGTCAGCACAAATATTTGCCAAGCTTTCGCACTCCACTGGGAGGCTTTTTCAAGGTAATGGTATACACAAAAATGCAGAGAATTGGAACACGTCAAGAACGAAGATGATTTTTGAAAATGAAGCGGGTGACATCACGAGCATATTACATTAATTTTTATCACGTAATTATACAGTGTGCAGTGAAGTGTTTCCATCTTTTAATAACGCATGCCGAACCATTGGCAGTTCAGTAGAGACTATATCATTGCATGCCACTTTGCTGGATAGGATTTCCACTGTTTCCCTGATGGCAGTCTCTTTGAAATTTGTGTAAGGGGCAATTCTAATATTATTCCATACAGGAGCGGCCGAGCAATGCATGACTTCTCAGGTGAGGGCTGTATTCTGCATGTCTTGGTTCACACTTCGTACATGTTCTTTACATCTGGTGTCCAAGGAGCGCTTCGTCATTCCTATATATATATTTTCTGTGTTATCAGGATATACCAACGGTATAGCATAGACACCCACCTTTTCTTTCTCACACTGTCTCTCCTTGCAACTTGATATTATATGTGATAATGGGGTCGGGGACTTCATTGCCATTAATATGCTGTTTTTGCGTAATAAATCCACAAAAAAATAAAAAATAAAATAAACGGATTTCATATGCTATATGCATTTCATTTTTATTCACTGTAATTTACAAAATATAAAACAAAGCACTATGACTCCAGAAAAAAAAAATCTGCTTCAGCTCCTGTAATTTTTTAATTTTTTATGAGCTGGAAAACGCCTGAAAATTTATTTCCGTCGACAGTTTTTCCCACCTTTTCGTAAGGAGTTTTAGAAAACTGGACCCCCCCCCCAAGTTTGTTTGTGGAAGGTCAATCACTGCAAAGTTTATTTAAAGTCTGCATGAAGAAAAAACAAAATATTTTCAGGAAAGTTGAGAGGATTATTACAGAGTAAAACTGGCAAAGTGTGGTTCATATTCCAGAGTCTGAAGTGAAGGAACGTGCAATCACTGACATTTCTGGAAGTTGACTTTATTGCAAAATTCCATGAACTCAGAAAAATTAATTTTGTTGTGGTGACTGGCACTTGTTTTGTAGACTTAAAAAGAAAATTTATATTTCATACCATCAAAGTATGATTTTGCAAGAGTTTCCTGTTCAAGACAGAGATCCAAATAAAAACCTGTGTTAGATGTTTATCTATCAGACTGCAGCTGTAATTTCTGCTAAAATCTTTCTTTTCTAAGCATCAAGAGAATGCTAATCCTAAGAGAAAGGATTAGAGTTCTCTTGAGAAAGAGAACTCAGTCCTAAGAGAAAGGATTAGGATAACTCCAAGAGAACTCTAATCCTAAGAGAAAGAATTAGGATAACTCCAAAAGAACTCTAATCCTAAGAGAAAGGATTAGAGCCCATCAGAGGATAAAAAAATATCAGTATTGCATCACAGTTTGTGATGATAAAAAGTCAGAAATTAAGTCACAAAACTATGATTCATAAAAAAAAAAAATCTGCACTCTTGCAGTGCCAAAAAATACTACCAATTCACATAGGTGATATTAAGTTCAGTTTCTTGATATTTAAACTTACCTGAAAGATGCTCATGCAAACTGTATAAAAATAAAATTGTATGAACTTTAATGAACTCCTAGAATTTATTTTCTGTAAATGTGTACAAACCCTGTAAACTTTTACTTCATAACACTTACAAGCCCCCTTTTTTTAGCCTATATTTATGTTCTCTCCATCAGCCAAAAATAGCTAACTTTTTTTATTATATCATCTGTTCCATAATCAGAAATTTCATTTTTATACAGTTTGCATCAGCACCTTTCATGCATCAATTTTAGAAGCAAGGGAACAGGTTTTCAATGAGGTTGAATAACTATTTATCGTGCGGAAACAGCCTATGCTTACACCTTTAGGGTGTTCTTTACAACAGTGTGCACGACAGTTATATTTAATTACCTTTCACGTGTTTAATCATCAAGAAGCTGAATTTGATATCACCTATATGTGAATTGGTAGTATTTTTTGTCACTGCAAAAGTGCAATTTTTTTATGAATCATAATTTTGCAACTTAATCTCTTACTTTTTGTCATCACAAATTGCAATGCAATACCAATATTTTTGTCCTCTGATGGGCAGATAGGTCTTCTTTCTCTTATAATTCTCTTGTTTCTTAAATTGATGGATACAAAGGAAAAATGTTAGCAGAAACTTCAGCTGTAGTCTGATAGGTAAACATTTGAAACAGGATTTTTTTTTATTTGGGTCTCTGTTCTGAACAGTAAACTAATTCCTTGAAGCAGGCCTTTCTTTTTATTGAATTTTTATTACTATTTCTTGGTATTTCAAATAAAAAAAATAGTTGACATTACTTTTTAAATTTAAAATGTATCATCAACCATTATTAGTCCACTGCTGGATGAAGGTCTCCCCAAGTTTTTTCCACAACAGTCTGTCTTGAGACAGTGTCCTCCATGTCACTTCTGCATGCTTTTGAATTTCTTCCACCCATGTGGTCTTCTGGGTCTTTAAAAAAATATATATATATATATATATATATATATATATATATATATATATATAATATCTTTTGGTACTCGCCCATTTCCAATAAATGTACAAGGAAAGGATAGAGAGAATTGCAAGCACTTTACATTTAAATTTGAAAGCATGCGAGAATGACATGGAAGAGACCTTCATCCAGCAGTGGATTGATAATGGTTGACCACGATGATGATATATAATGTTGCATCTTCTGTACTTACATAAAAGCATAATTAGTAAAATTAATTGTTCTTTATTGGGAAAATATATGTATATAAATGTAAAAAAGCATATTAGGTAAGTCTTGGTTTAGTGAATACTTACGTAAGATGTATTTAATTAATTTATATATTTTATTTGTAAATAAAATCTTTTAGTGTCCACTACTATACCCAGGATCATGTAATTCAAAGGAAGGGTACTTAACCAGGTGATGAGCTTTATAGAACTAGATGCAATGGTCATTGTATTAAAAATGCAAAATTTTTTAACATTTTCAAGTTGCTCAAGTGATTTTACTCCTCGGAAATGATGGGGCTTCAAAGTCTCTCCATAAATATGTTTCTTTTGTTATTATATCTTGTGATTGTATCATAAAGTTCACATACCATTACGTGACCACAAGGTTCCTCAGGAAGACGCTTTGACATCTCTAAGTTCTGTTTTACACGTTATGTAAAGTGGATACAGTCTGCGGTGGTGCATTAAATTATTCAATTAAGATATAAATTGGTTAAAAGTCCTAAAAATGTTACTCACGGAAGTGCGCGTTCAGTCCGACGTCAGACTGAACGCGCACTTCCGTGAGTAACATTTTTAGGACTTTTAACCAATTTATATCTTAATTGAATAATTTAATGCACCACCGCAGACTGTATCCACTTTACATAACGTGTAAAACAGAACTTAGAGACGTCAAAGCGTCTTCCTGAGGTCTCTTTTGTTGTCTGTGTGATGTTTAAATTTGAAATAACCCTGAAAACCTAAAAACATTTATCATATATCAAACAGAAATGGTAAACAGCATTCTATTCATATGTGGGATTTTTTATTTAATCATTAAAAGTAGTAGTTTTATCATCTTAAGGGAATTTGAATTGTGGGCATGTTTCTTGAAAAATGTAAAAACAAAAATTGTATACAGGGTTCAACATTTCTGCATTCCCTGGGGGTTCTCAGGAAATCTTACAGTGTCTCTGTTAAAACCACTGGCCTAATTTAAAGGAAAGAAAAGTATACAGATAATGGGTGCATCCCTCTATTACATATACTGGGAAAAGCTGGTTAATTACTTTCTCTTATCTGAGATGCAGAAAGAGGTTTATAATAAGCAATTTTAATTCCCTGCACTTTAGAGTGAGGGAGAGCAAGTTTTCCACTATTTACCGTGAATGAAAAATATTTTTTGATTTTCGTTTACACGGTAAAAAAAGATAAAATTGCTGTAAGAAGTTGCTGGCCTATTGGACCATCAAAGAATTTGAATGCTGAGCATAGGACTATGTTGCTTCACTTTTTTTTTTTGTGCTACTGTCATCTAAGCCAAAGGTGAACCAACATGAGTTTAGTTTTTGATGGTGTCTTTTATAACAATAGTAAAATCTGAATACTTATGGTTGGGTAGTTTATGTCAATGTCTTATACGACAAAAGGTGTCAAAACACTAATAAACCTTTACAACAAACCCTTGATTTAAAAAAAAATTACATAAAAACAGTTCCCAGTGATAACACAATAATATGCCATGATCCTTTGACAACATAAAATTCTTTAATTCACAAATGTTGTAACACAAAATAACGATATAAGCTGATATGATACTATTAAGTACATTCTGTGAAACAAAAAGAAGTTACAAATTTTGATAAAATATCAAGAAATGTTACAATTCTAAAAACCGGGTTTACAAAAAAAAAAAAATGCAGTTTGACTTTGAGTATTCCAATAAAATAAACAGACATGTTTCATTGGTTCAGGTGTTTCCACTGCAGTCGCAAAACTGCCTATATTCTGCTTTATATATTCAAGAACTTATTTTAAAATTTACATTTATAAAACATTACATTTCACACATAACAAAAAAAATTATAAATAAAACACCAGTATTGCTTTCATCTGATACACATGGAAAAACCGTCATCTTTAGAAACGGTATGAAACCTAACGGTATGTAAAGAATCACGGGAGATCTCAAATGGAACATGAATATTTACAAAGTAAAGACACTGGAAATGTTTCATAATTCAGATTTACAACCACATTGATCTGTTAAAACATAGTTCGGGGGGGCAAATCAGTGTACATTTTTAAGCACAAAACAAGAATTGCAAAATCATTAATTGACCCTTTGATCTACTCTTCCTGCAAAATACATGTATAAATGATACCACACACTAGGAACTCTTTAATAAAGCAAATTTAGTTCACAGTTCCACATGAAAATTCAGTAAAAATAGATTTCTCTTTTGAGATATGAGTTTTACAATTGTTTATTTATAAATTATTGCTTCGTTCCATAAGACACAAACTGCTTACAGGTTCGTTGTCATTGGTCACAGTTCATACTCACACTCATAAAAATATGGAGCACGCCAAGTGTTGATAACGGTAATGTGGAAAATAAATTAAGTGAAAATTTTGATAACACCCTAAATTTTTACATAGGTCACTTATATGGCAGAAGCATGTTGATTGAAAGAAAAAACAATGCACTTGAAAATATGTATTATGATCAGAATTATTAATTTCCACGTATTTATGAGAATATTTTTTCCACAGAATTTATGTATCATGATCTTTTTAACATTTCCAGCTATAAATTAGTATGATGGCACAGCATAAGAGAAATCATATTTTGAAATGTGAATGCAAAGGATATTTCATGCCTAAGACAGATTTTCTTTTTACTGAGAACATAATGCAAGAGTGTTATCCACTGGTTGATTGGTCTAACTTCTGGGTTTGGTTTCAAATTTGAAGGCAAGGCATGGGTGTTGTGTTTGCCCCCTCACTCTCCTTTTCTGCAGCTGATGGCTCTAAATTCCAGATTGGCAACTCCACATTTATATAATTCGTGGAAGTCTTTAATACTGAAACAACAAATAAAAAAGAAAAGTCTCTGGGTAACAAATTCCCCTGAAGAAATAATTCTTCATAGTTACAAGGAAGGCACATGCAAATCCCATTATCAAGTGCAGCATTTTCTATGCTTCAGAAAACTTTAAAATTACATCGCATTGGAGCGGGAACTGAGCCTGTATCTTCCAATTTCTGTCCAAGCAGCACAACTTTAGCTGCTTGGGAATTCATTGTCCTGGAAATGACTGCAGGTTTGATTTTGGCTCCAGGGTGATGACATTTTCATGTTTTCTGAAGGATGGCTATGGGAAACATGCCACCTATATATCAATAATGGCATTTGTTCTTTGAAATATTGCCTAATCTTGCATAAATGTATGATAAATTTCATTAAGATCTTTTATGTCAGCCATATACACCAAAGAGGGGAGTGGAGGTCAGCTTCTGATGGCTATCTGAATAAAATTCTGAGACACCACGTAAAAGTAAAAATGGCGATTAAGAACTTATACATTAGAGATATTCCATGAAATTTTGTTATTATGCATTACCATGAAGCAACAGATACAGTATGCGTGCTTGGTTTTTACTTGTAACCATAATTAGCAACTATTAAGATATTAAAATTTCTTAAAGCATACTGCAGTTAAATAAGAAAAAAAGTTGTACAGCCAAATGAAATGCTTTAACATTGCAGGAAATCTAAAAATGATTTGTACTTGGTCTATAGATTTAAAAATGGCAGCTCCAAGATACAGGCTACAATGAAACTTGAAATCCTGCAAGAAGCTTTTTGATGAAATGCCCATAATTTGTGAAATTTTAGATTTTGAAGTATTTTACAATACAAATTTGGAAGATGTGAATCCGTTTATTGGTGTAAATGTGACATGGATATTATCTGACTTAACATCCACGTCATATTTACACAAATAAACAGATTCACATCTTCCAAATTTGTATTGTACAATGGTGTAATCCTGTGTTTCATTCATTGATTTGAAGTATTTATTTGTTCCTCAGATCGACATTTTCATTAAGAATTTAGAGAACTCCTGTAAACAATCTGAATTCAAATCATGCATACAAAATGACTGTTCAGCAATCCATAGAATGTTGACATTGAAAGCACAATCCCCATTTATCAAATGGAATTACGGGAACTTCAAGATGAATTTGTAAATGTTTTTTCACTGAAAAATCCCAAAACCTTCGAGACTTGGGATTAAAAAAAAATCCCAATGTTTAGAGGTACTTATACATGGGCTATTCCAAAAGTATGTGAACTGGCAGCTGTGTCGTTGCTATGGAAACGAGTTGCACGTTTCTGGTGGGGAAAATTTTCCCATCTGTGCTGTGTTAGTTTGAGTGATGGCAATGTGCAGTCTTTCTTTGTGGATGTAGTGTAATAGTTTATATGAAATGTGTATTACAACGGTGGATGAACACAATATACCGCTATATTACCAGACAAAGAATTGTGATTGAATTTTGTGTAAAGTTTTGCAGAACTGACCAGAAAACGTTTCAGATGATTCAAGAAGCATGTGGTGCAGAAGTGTTGGGCAGGCTGGCTGGCTGTATTCAAGTGGTGGCAGCATTTCAAGAATCATAAATGTAGAATGAAGGATAACCAGCGAAGTGGGTGGGTGTCCTTCTGTCATGGTCATTGACCAATGAAAACATTGTGAAAGGCGATAGATGTTTATTGATTTGGCACTGCAGTTGAATGTTGGTGTAGCAAGATGTCATGAATCTGTAAAGTCACACCTGAAGATGTCTCGTGTTTGTGCAAGATGGGCGAGATCTTACTGAAGAACAAAAACAGTGTTGTGTTGAACTTTGTCATGCTTTTCTTCAAAGAATGTAAACAGATTCTGACTTTCTGAATGAATAATCACTGTAGACGAGTCTTGGATAAAACATTTTGATAGTCAAGGGCCAGTACAACACAACTCACCGCCCCCACGAAATTCCAAGTTTTTGGTTCTTCAAAAAAATTGATTTTGTTTTTTGATGCCCAAATGATAGTATTGCAGCATTAGGTGCCCTCAAAACTAACTGTTAATTTACAATATTATGCTCACAATTTTTTTTTTCGATTCGCCCGTCCGTAATTTAGGGCCACTGGTTCCAGAGAAGGGAGAGAGCCAGTGTTGTAAGACAAACACAACATCCATGCCTCGCCAGGATTCGAACCCGGATCCAACACGGACAAACGGTCAGAAGCCATTGCTTAGACCACTGCACTACCAGGGCAGCACTCACATTTTGGAAGTTCATCTGAAGGGAGCAATGCACAGGAAAAGACTGGAACTGCTTAATCAAAAATGGTTTCTTCTTCAGGATAATACGAGGCTGCATGTAGCCCAAGTAGGAATGTAAGCTTTGGAGAAAATTGGCCAACATGTATCACATCCTCCATACTGCCCAGACCTCACACATCTGCGATTTCTGGGCTTTTCCAACTCATAAAATAGGAAGTTTAAGACAAATGAAAAAGTGAAGGCTGTCATATCTGCTACCTTACAAGCGATTTTTACCAAATGGACTACACGTGTTTCAGAAAATTCTGGACTGCTGAAAACGGTGTATAGCATGTAAAGATCACTATTTTAAAAACAAAGCCCATACCAAAAACCTCCAGGTGACACAAGACTCAGAACAGTGGCCTCAGTTCACATACTTTCAGAACAGCCCTCGTATATGCGAGAGGGCATTTTCTGACATAAAAGCCATAACACAGGAATGGTATGAATGACTACTCGTGAACTGGTTTTCAATGACAAGCACTGATGTGGAATTGCAACAAATTTCAATGGAGTTTAAATGTAAGTTCCTTTTTTTTTTTATTTTCAACTGTTCTAATAGTTAAAAAAATCAAAAGGTGTAATAAATTAAGCAGAACTTTATTATTAAAAAATGTGGTTTGCCATCTGATACTTTGGACAGCACTGATCTAGACCATGAAACCTGTGCCCACAGTTATGGCTTTAACATGTGAATTCATGATGAAAGTCCACCTATAATAGTGGCACACTTACGGCAAAGATCTTTGTCTATGTACACAGTAGCTACAGAAAAAAAAAACAACTAGAGTTTGCAATTATGATGGGTATATGTCTGTTTGGAATATGAAAGTTTCTATATAATTTAGGATGAAAACTATCTCTCTCTTGTGAAACCATAGAAATAATTAAATAATAATCAATCCTACAATAAAGACCCCTCTTCAGGATAAATAATATCTAGAAAGACTTCCTTGTAACACATTGACACCTAAATTCAACCATCAACTCCAGAATTTTACCAAGAAATTACAGCACTTGGATGAAGTACTACATCAAGTAAAATCATTCTACATAATCTGATAGAGAACCTAAATGGTTAAAACTATGATTCCAGTTGTACTTTGTGTGTGTGTGTGTGTGTGTGTGTGTGTGCAAATCATTGAGGTTATTTTTTATTTAACATTTTATACGTAATTAGCAAAAATATTTGAATTGTTTTCTATGCAAAATTCTTTTGTAGCAACACCTTTCCTTTTCCCATAATCTACTCTTTCAAAAAAAAAAAAAAAAATCTTACATGAATTTTTTTGCTATTGTCCACTTCCTTCTAAATATAAAAAGCAACATTAAATTCCAGTAGATGACACTGATAGTTTGCATTAGTGCAGTGGGGACATTTTGTAGTTCAATGTGATGAATAAAGCACTGGTTATTTCATGTTTCACCTGAATGAACTGTAACAACCCCTTGATAGAACTAAAATATAATGCAAGTTTTTTTTTTTTTTTTCATGGGCCACCTTTGTTGAGTTCTTTTTAAAATGGTTTCCTTGTTTCATTAAAATTAATGTTTTTAATTTATTACAAACATCTGTTCAGAATAAGAAAATACTTTACTGAAAATTTTGTTATTTCAGTTTGTTATAATGGGATTCTATCTATGCATAGATATAAAGCTAAAAACAAGAAAAATTTCAATATTGCCAATAAGTTCTAAGTGATTAATACAAGAAAAATGGAGCTTTAAGAAATGCATTATTAACAATTTTGCTTGATTTACTTAGACATTTTTTTTAATGAAAGAACAGCAATAAATTGAAGTTCCACTACACCATGTTCATACACCTTCAATAATAACAATATAAACAAAAATCATAGAAATGAATTCTCTATAAAAATATGGAAATACCTAAGAAAAAAAAACAATAAGCAATAAATCCCCTTAAAACAAAACAGGGTGCTTCTATGCTAATACTACTAAATAAAAATGTACCACATAACTAAAAAAAATCTTGAGACTTGCATGGTGTGTGTATAAATGCCATTCTAAGCACAAATTCACTTCAGTAATGTTCTGAACATTCACAAAAATGGCAAATGATTTGTTTTAATACCATCAGTCATTTCATAATGCTTGACAAGAATGTATTAATTTTTTTTTCTTTAATTATCACAGAATTGCTTGGCTGGGCTAATTTTGGACTTGGCATGTGTTTATTTCAAAGTGTTAAAAAACAAACAAACAGCACCTTAGATATAAATTCTACAATGACAAACATTTAGTTATAATATATCTATAGTAAACAATTGAATATCTCCAATTTTACAGAGCACCACTTCATTACTAATGCTGAACATCAACACCACAAGAGTTAGACTTTCCAAATGGCAGGGCACTTGTCTTCAAAATAAAATTATGCCATCAGATCGAACTCTTGATTGGTCGAGATTTAAGTGACTCTAGGAGTACCATGCATATGTGATTTAAGAGGGTAAATACAGGACTACTCTGAAGCAGAGTATGTTGCTTATTTAGGAGATGCACGCTTGCAGTGGGAATCCCACCACAACAGCTTAGAAACTAAGGGCCCTATATATGTAAAACTATCCTTTTATTTCATTTCAATGAACTATTAAAGATAATAATGAAAAAAGCAATTAACTAAAGCATATGGAATCACTAACATGCAAGGCAGGTTAATGTTTTTACATATTCAAGGTGATATGTTGCAATAGATTAGATTATCTTAACTTGTTATCCAACACAAACTAGCAGTTGAATCCTAATGCATAAATAATAGTAATGAAAATCGGTATACATACGTTCAACACTTAAGCTGCAGAAACCAACTTAGCTACAAACACCATCTCAAAATTAAATTCTGAGCAGCAAGCAACAACAAAGTTGATATGGTTTGGAAATGGTCAAAATAGCGGCACTAAGTTCAGAAGATTTTGCTGCTTTTAAATACCACGAAGTTGGCAGTCAGTAAGTACTCAGAATTCTTGTTTACACATACAAACATATAATGAAAATGCACAAAATAAAATATATTTACATATTTTTTTTTTTACATACACACATATATTCATACAAATTGTTTTCAGCAAATTAAATTTCCTGCAGATGCTTTATCACTCTGAATTCCTAAATATAAATTCACACATTCTTGGGGACTCTTATTTCTTAAATTTTTAACAGGAGGATGCACACAGTATAAATTGTGATGCACAATTTCATAACTTTCTTGAATACATTAAGAGTGATTTCTCACAAAATAAAAACTTCATTTCTAAATATGGATAAAATGCTCACACAAAAAATAATGCTGTACGTTGGTGTATATATGAAAGTGAAATAAATTGCTATAGTTAAAATTTTAATACAGAGTCACACAAGTTTCTTGTATACAAATACTACATATTCAATACTTTCATTAATTTTTTCTTGTACTAAAATCTAACCTTTTCACAGGTAATTCATAATATGTGCATTTCTGTAGAGGCAATAAGAATACATTAAAGCAAGAAGCATTTTTTTTATCACCAAAAACATGAAACAGCATGAAGACAAACTGTGCAATATTGAAAATTCCACCACATGACTTCCTACAGCTTTTTAAGGAAAATATGATCAGTGGTGCTTTGCAGAGATGGTACATATACAGACAGCATCAAAACTTGATTTAAATTTTCATATCTGTTCCCCTCCCTATCTTTTTATAAAAAAAATTAAAATGGGTCTCCCTATTCCTGTAAATTTCACGCACATCATTGTTACTATAAATATCGCCAAATTATGTGTTTTCTTCTAAGAAATAAAAGAAATTAAAATGTCGAATTTTTGGGTAGTAACCCCTACCCTTTCTCAGGACTACACCTATAGTAGGTGTTGCCATTTGTGAGATAAATTCGAAACTTTCAAATCATTTAGTGTTGTACCTCTTCTTTTCTCTATTTCCAGTTCTTCTAACATTCTCTTGAAAAAGTGCTGTTTAGGTGTTAGAACTTCTACAGTGTCCCAAAGCACTTTATGTCTTGTACTTTGAATATGTCTGTCCACACCTATTTTGTTTGTCACATTTTTAATTGCAGCTTTATGTTATCTCTCTGGTTTTCTCATATAGCTGAGACCACACCTTCCTGAAGGTTTTCTTCTTTTTGCTTTAATTTTGAAGGTAGTTACTAATTTTATTTTGTAATCCTGGAGCCAGTCTGATAAGAAACTTCTCACTAATCCTCTGAAATTTTTCAAACAGTCCTCTATGGTAAGTAATTTTTCTAGTTAACTGAAATTTAGTTTTGACTTCTGATGCTACCCTAAAATTTGACATTTTAATTATTTTCATTCCTTAGAAGAAACCCATAATTTGGGGATATTTATAGTGCATTTAAGTCCAGGAATAGCCATGTCATCAATCATTGTTACATTCTTAATTCTTTTTTTAATGTTGAAAAATGGCTGGTTAAAACAGTAGTTGCTATCATGTTTCTGAAAACTAATAACTTTTGAGATCAGAGATAGGGTAGGTTTATTATTTGTCATCTTTTAAAGGATACAGGAAACTTTGAGATCCATTTGCAGTTGTATAGCATTTATTATTTACTTCAACATGCTAAAAGCTCATTGACAGTTGTTATAATGAGATGACAATGTAGTGATAATCCTCTTTTCTCATTCAATATATAGTGACTTTCAACAAATATTTACTAATATTAAAAATTTGACAAAGTGAAAACTTATATCCTAGTAATCCCCATAATGCACAATTAACTACAATAATTCTTCACTCGGATTTGCCATGTCGTCATTAATTCACAAAAATATTTACTTGCTATTGATATATTCATTAAATCCCTTTTTATCTCACATTTTCAAAATGTGCTAAAGAAAAATGCACAGAGGGCAGGCAGTATGGTAGAAGTGAAACAAACATTGCACAGATACCAATAAGGCCCTTTCACACAATGACAGCATAAGTGCAGCACAAAGGAACACTGTTTTGCAATCATGTGTTGATTACTACATATTCTCAATTTGAATAATATTGATGTAATGGGACTTGATTAATAAAAATAGAGAAAGAAGCTAGCCCCTGCCCATAAAATACCAAAAACCTATAAAAATAAATAAAAAATATATAATAAATTACAGGGGGCTCTAGAACAGTGCTAGCAGAAATACTCTCTGCACCAGAGAAATCTCAAATAATTAGATATCTTGAATAAATAAAGAAAGCCAGAAAAATCTCTAATAATATGTCTCAAATAAATAAAGCGGAAAAGCTTAACAAATATGCAAAGTTCTACCAATTTTGCAAGGGAATAAAAAAAAAATCACACAAAAAAGAAAGAACTCTGACATGGCTCCCTCCCTCTCTACACATACCAATTGAAGATGAACTCAAGAGCAGAATCTGAAATAACACTGAGCCATCAGGGCATCCATGACAATCAATCATATTCTTCAATTCAAAAATTAGTAGGGACAATATTTCTAGTATTTTATCAGAGTATTCTTAGTTTTTACTTCAAAGGGACATATCATCATCAAACCACACATTGAAAAAGCAATTTCTAAAAAAAAAAAAAAAAAAAAAACATATTTTCCGAGAATGACGCTACAGTACCATTTATCTTGGTTTGTTATGGGGAATAAGACTACCACTAAGGAATTTTTATTTGACAACTATTCTGGATCTCCCACTGCTGTTATGTTAGCAGAGTATATACATTGTATAACTTTCATCAAAGACAAATGATGCAATGAAGACAGATGTTTGGAAAATTGTTTGTTTATTTTTAATACACTTCAGATCCTCCATAAAACTCACATCAAATAACACTGGAGGTGAAAGAACTGTAGTAGCACAGAAAGTGTTGCACTAAATGGCAGTTGTCACCAGTTTTGCTGCTGCACTTGTGCAACTCCTTCACCTACCTTCTGTTTACGGACATCCTATTTGTGAGTCGAGGGGAGTTTGAAAGGCAGTGTTTCAGGCGGAGCGTTTGTTGTCAACATCACAGGGTGGGAGATAAATGTGTTTTGCCTGTGGCTTACAGCTACAGTTCATGCATTCAGAAAGAGGGAGATATCCCTCTACTTTTACATATGAAGAAGCATGCCAAATTTTGAGGTTTTCGGTGTTGTGGGCTCACCAATTGTACTATGCACAAGGCCAACAAGAAATTCATGTTTTATTCTCCCTGCAGTGAGATTAGGACACACAAAATTCGATATAAAAAAAAAAAAAAAAAAAAAAAGGAAGGTATAGCGTAATTTATTATTCCTAAATAGATTTTTAAACAGTAAATTGTAAACGGCCCGTGCACAAAATGAAAGGCCAGTTGAATCCTCGTTTTTCCAAATCACCTATTCATATATAATCAAGAAGGATTTGAGACTTCATTTTCACAATTGCTAGGCTTTCATGCTAATAATAAATTAAGAGTTAGCACTCCAAATTCTTTAAGCTCAGTTTCTACCATAAATGATTCATGAAATGATTTTTTTTAATATCATGAGCGACGATTGTGATTTATAATGTAACTAAAAACGGTTATAAGCCGTACCAGGTTAAACACCGCATTACAGAGCTGCAGATTCGTGAAATTGAGTTTAATGTTGCAGCATTATAATTGGAAAATACATTACCTCTATCACAGAATCTCAAAATGGAAGCTCGATAAAAAACTGCTTTTGTGAGTTTATAAGGAAAAGGTGGAAAGGCCTAAATTGACTTTTTGGAAAGACAGAAAAACTTTCTGGAAGTACACGAGACACAGGAAAAATAGGGGAAACAAAGATGCAAGTTGTGTGAAGAACAGGATCGGAGAAATGACATGGGAGCCCAATGAGTTAAGTGAAAGATTGGGTGAATACTTCTGTGAGTTAAGTACACATGCATGCCTCAGAAAACTTGAAAATTACAGTCTCGAACCTGCAGCTCCTGATTTATGTTCAGTTATGTTACCATTACACCACCCAGAACGAAGAACCCTCAAGCAACTGAGGATGTGTTTCAAGACTCGGATGAAACGCTCCACATGCCTTGATCGAAGCATATATATATGATCCTCCATCTTACCAGCAAGATGAAGGATCACATATGCTTCGATTTGCACACGGTGGAGCGTTTCATCTATCTTGAAACATATACTCAGTTTCTTGGAGGTTCTTCGTTCTAAGTGGTGTAACGGTAACATAACTGACTGTAAATCGTGAGCTGCGGGTTCGATTCCCATTCGTGGACGATGTAATTTTAAAGTTTACTGAGGCATGCATGTAAACTTGCCTGATTAATTTGGCATCCATCTGCCTGCAAATTCATTTAACTTCTGTGAATTATTAGATTAAGAAAGCAAAAGTGATTCTGAGGCAGAAGCAGATGATGTCACAGTGAGAGATGAAAGCACAGGAGGGATCTCAAGAGAAAGGGTGTGTAAAGCTCTAAAATATCTTCAGAATGGTAAGACTCCAGGAGTTTATGGCATAACTGCTGAGATGTTGAAATATGGTGGTGACTCTGAAATCGACTGGTTAACTGAAATCTGTCAATTGTGCTGGGAGTTAGGAATGGCCCCTCAGGATTGGAGGGATGCTGTCATTGTTCCCTTGCATAAGGGGAAAGGTGATTAGACTGACTGCAAGAACTATCATGTTATTAGCTTACTGAGTGTGCCAGGGAAAGTGAATGGTAAGGCCATTATTGAAAAGGTATGAGGTCTTTACATCAGAGAAAGTGTGGGATGTTCAGAGTGGTTTTATGTCTGGTAAAGGCTGCACTAAATTTTTGCATTACACATGATGATTGAAAGTACCTGCCTGTTGGTAAGAAAGTTTTTGCTGCCTTCATAGATTTAGAGAAAGCTTACAAGCGAGTAAAAAGGACACTTTTGTGGAAGGTATTGAATAAATATGGTGTTATTGGGAATCTACTTAAAAGTATAAAAGCAGTGTATGGTGGAAGTAGAGCTTGTGTACGAGTGAATGGTGTTTTATCAAAATGGTTTTCTATTGGTGCAGGAGTCAGACAAGGTTGTGTAATGTCACCATGGCTGTTTAATATATTTATGGATGTGTGCATGCGTGATGCCAAAATGGACAATACTGGTTTATGTCTTGGTAATATCCGTGTGTGCAGATTGCTGATGACAGTCTTGTTGGCAGAGAGCAAAAGCGAGTTGCAGAGTATGCTGTCACAGATGTACGAAGTTTGCATGAAATTCAAACCAACTATAAATAAGGGAAAAACCAAAGTTATGGTTTTTGAAATTAAAAAGAAGGTAGTGTAGAACACGTTAAGTTATGAATAAAAAGTTTAAGGCAAATATATTTCAGCCATTACTATGGCCTTCATCAGTGCGACTAAGATTGGTTTACGTTGGTAGATTGGAAAGGTAAGTTTTGTAATGGTAACTATGGGTGACGTGATGCAATGAGGGATTTCCAGATGTAAGGAACGAAAATGGGGAGCTCTAAGTTGCAATTTTCGGAAAATAAAATTTCCAAACTTTCTCTAAACCTCAGAGCATACTGATTTTGGAAGGGAGCCAACTTTTTAGTATCGGACCAAAGTGGAATAGCAGAAGTGTCAGCCATGGTAAGAAGAGACAAAGAAGACTAAGGTTTTCCAAATTTCACATCAGATTAGTGTTCTTGAAGTCTTGAGAGAATTTTTCAGAATGAACTTCCTATGTACGCAGTAAATCCAATGTTAGTCTTGATCGGAATTTTATACACTTCAGGTGAAGAATGAATGACAAGTCTATATCCTTCTCTTTTGAAGATACTGATGAGTTTGTAGGCAGAAAGTTTGTGGTAAGAGATTGAGCCAGCAAACATTAGTTCCTTTTTTGGTGAAACAGGTTGAAGAGCAACAGCTGGTTTTTTCTTAGCATTTAGAATTAATTTAGAAATCAAGAGATGGGGAAAGCCATGTTGAGTAGCGATCAAGCGGATGTTCACTAATTCATTTTTTAGATTAACTTCAGTGTTACAAACCAAATGAGCTTGATGAATGAGAGACTTGAGGGCTAACAGTTTATATTGGGTGAAGGTATTAGAATTGAAAGGAAATAAAGGCCATAGTAATGGCTGAAATATATTTGCCTTTAACTTTTTATACGTAACTTAGCATGTTCTACACTACCTTCTTCTTAATTTGTTTGTTAGTTACGTACATTGCCTACCACTCATTTATGATTATGGTTTTTGAGTGAGGAACTATTAGTACTGAATACAACATAAGCCTAAATGGTACAGTGATTGATCAGGTAAATGAGTTTGTATATTTAGGAAGCATGTTTGACGGAGAGAACAAATTAGATGGCGAAATTAGTAGGAGAGTGAATTCTTCATTGAAAGTCATAGCTGCTTTAGATTTTCACAGGAATGATGGGTCCTGAATGGCTGTGTATGAAAGTGTAATTGTTCCTACTTTGATGTATGGCAGTGAAACCTGGGTACTACAGAAGAAACATTGGAGTCGTTTGTGTGCTGAAGAAATGTATTACTTATGAGGGGGTTTGTGGCAAGGCACGTTCTGATCGTGTGAGGAATGAAGATGCGCTGCAGTTGTGTAAAGTGAAGCAAAATGTTGTTAGCAAGGTGGAAACTAATATGCTTCGGTGGTTTGGCCATGTTGAAAGGATGAGAGATGCACACTAAGAATTTTTTTTAGCCCATGTGGCAGGAAGGAATGGCAGAGGAAGACCAAGGAAGTCATGGCAGGTTCTGATTCAGGAGTGTCTGCATGAGAAAAAGATTGTGAATATGAAGTATAGGTCTTGAGTATGTCGTGTGATGGATGTTAGTGAAGCCCGAGTTGGGTGTCAAGATCACTGTAAATGGAGGTTTGATATGGCAACAGTAAGTAAATAATAAGTTATAAATTTATTTAGTGGTTTGTATTTCTTTTTGGAGCTAATCTCTGAATCTCAGAGAACAGCTTAGTGGTATTATGTATGTATGAATAAACTTTATTCATACAAAAAAAAAAAAAATTATAACTTTATCTGCACAACTTAAGAATAATTTAATGTTTTTTTGTTTTTTTTTTCTTGAACAGGAAGTTTTTTAATGAAATCTAGTTTTAGTTAAATAATAGAGTAGGGGAGAAGATAAGAGATTGTGAACTTCCTTCTTCTTGGCTGCCAAACTTTTTACTGAACACAAAAACATTTTAACAGAAAAAGAAGTTTTTAAACTCACTTAAGAATTCAGTTTAGATGAAAATTCCATAATATTGAGCAAAAGATAGGTAGGAAAATTAAAATTGGCTCAATGTTCCTAGAAATTAATTTACTAAGCCAAACAACAGGTACAGCATATATTTCCGGAACAAATCCCCCTCCCCATATAATTAATCCCTAACTGTTTTATCCCTACCGGTGACTAGAAATGTGAATGTTTTGTTTATTAATAACTAAATTTGCAATGATTACATCTGCATATTTTGAAATTATGGGATAAAAATAAGTGCCATATTAAAAGTACTTCACACATTCTTAAATTCTTTTTAAGAGGAAGATATTATTCTCTTTTTTTTTTTTTTTTATTAAGTAAATATTTTCTGTTGTTGATATTCTATATTATCGTAAATAAGACAACAGGCTTACCAAATATAATCTACCTATTTATTTTCCTCCTGAATGAGAGTCACAACATTTGCTTAGCACATATTTTTCTACTGACTTCCTCCAAGCTGCCTTCACCGCTACATCACAACTATATTATCAATTTACGAACTTTCAAGAACATTATTTTGTCTTCTCAAAACTCTTAAACCCAGAACCATTTATATAAGGTAAACTTGAAACTGCCTATGCGCAAATGACCAAACTTACCCCAACAACCATATATTTGTAAGACAATTACAATAATCAACCCTTTAACTTTCAAATACATTAATTCTATTTACAAATATGAAGAACTTAAAAGAATTAAGTTTGAATAAAGCTCATATTGAGAAATGGCTTCCTAGTTCAATTGAATTAATAATCTAAAGCAACTTATGGGAATTTACTAGGAAATGTTTTCATTTATAGCAAATTTTCGGAGAAAACTCTTCTCCTTCTTCAGGCTCTCTAGTTGTTGTCACTTTTTGCTTGTCACTATCATGGTTACGGTTTACCTTGACGGTTTACGGTTAACCTTGACGGTTTAGGTTATTTTTCACCAAATCCTGCCAGATGTTAGGCAGGGAAAATCCTTTGCAGTCATTGATGATGGAATTTTGTTTTTCTCAATCTCTATTCCTTCTTTCAGTTTTTTTTTTGGAAATTGCTTTGGAAACTGATTACTTTAAAGGGAATTCCAATCCATGCTGTGCCCAGTTTCTCTAACATGCCTATCTAATCCAGTCTTGTTTGAGCAATTTTTTATAGCTTGCTTTATGCTCAGCTATACGAGTTTCTAGTCTGCGACCTGTTTCACCTATGTAAGATAGCAAGGAGTAGTTTATGAAGTAAATTGTAGTTGTGGACTATCTTACATAGGTGAAACAGGTCGCAGACTAGAAACTCGTATAGCTGAGCATAAAGCAGCTATAAAAAATTGCTCAAACAAGACTGGATTAGATAGGCATGTTAGAGAAACTGGGCACAGCATGGATTGGAATTCCCTTAAAGTAATCAGTTTCCAAAGCAATTTCCAAAAAAGAAAAACTGAAAGAAGGAATAGAGATTGAGAAAAAAACAAAATTCCATCATCAATGACTGCAAAGGATTTTCCCTGCCTAACATCTGGCAGGATTTGGTGAAAAATAACCTAAACCGTCAAGGTTAACCGTAACCGTCAAGGTAAACCGTAACCATGATAGTGACAAGCAAAAAGTGACAACAACTAGAGAGCCTGAAGAAGGAGAAGAGTTTTCTCCGAAAATTTGCTATAAATGAAAACATTTCCTAGTAAATTCCCATAAGTTGCTTTAGATTAAGAATTAAGTGTTAAAAAGATACTAAAAGCAGTATGACCTAGTTTCCATCAGCTTTTCAAGCTGTACCTGAAGCTTTTTGTCTATTTGCTGTAGACATCTTTCTGAGCACAATGTCTTGTGTCGTGGTAGACAAGTGAATGGGAACAGTGGAGTCCTGCATGTTCACATGTGAGTATGGAGTAATTTTGTTACTACTGTGATATCATAATAGTAGTATTTACCATTTATTAGAAAATAGTTGGCACTAGTATTTTTTAGTAAAAAAAATAAACCAAATTTTTAAATTAAAATATTGATCAACTTATATTTATTTTTAAATTAAATATTGATCAACTTACATTTTTTATTGTTTTTTTTGTATGTGCTAGTACATTTGGGCCATAATGTTACAGGCTGTTCTTTTTTTCAATGCAGATAGATCTGAAAATTCTGAACTTTTTTTTTTTTTTTTTTCTTATTCAACTGAAGCCAATAAATAGTGTTATTTTTTTTTAATTTTGAAAATCTCAACTTTTCAGCTCTTTCATGAGCTAATGGAAATCAGGCTGTGGCATTTTAAATATCTTTTTAATACCTTTTAAGTTGTTCTTAATGTGTAAATAGAATTAGTGTATTTGAAAGTCTGTCCTAAAAACCATATAATTGTTAGTGTAAATGTGGTCATTATCGTGGGTTTCTTAAATGCATTGTATATAAATGGTTTTGAGTTCAAGAGTTTTGAGCAGGCAAAATAATGTTCTTAGATGCTTTTAAATTGATAACTAAGTTGTGACTTACGGGTAAGGGCAGCTTGGAGAAAGTCAGTACAAAAATATATGCTAAGAAAATTTGTGACTCCCATTCAGAAGGAAAATAGGTATGTAGCTCATTTGGTAAATTTGTCTTATTTGCATAATGTAGTTAAAAGCTGCATGTTTTCCTAAAATATTTTCGGTTCTTATAACCTGAATATGATGCTTAATGCTTATATTCCGCACGTTATATTTTTGCAACAGCTCTTACAAATGCTTTTTGAGATTTTCATAGTTTATAATTAGTTCTTTTTTATAATGTATATATTATTTTATAATCAGATGCATCTTCTATGATTTTTTTCATTTTCTGTGAAACATTAGAATTATTGCCCTTGTTAGATAACCATTTATCAGGCTTTTTTTTTTTTTTTTTTTTTTTGTATAACAAAAATCAATTAAAATTAACCTGATGAGAGCTACACTGCATTCAACTTATCATTTTAATTTTAATCGAGTTTCCTAATTTCATGCAGAATCTCTTTGAATTAAGAAATTATCAATCATGAAAAAAATGTGTATTGTTAAGACATGTTACATACAACCCCAGCCCCAATTCAATGAATTCAGAATATCATTTGAGAAACATTACAAAAAAAAAAAAAAGAGCATTTTTTTATAATCTATGAAATATGTAGGACTTTACCCACACTTTTCACTTGTAATATTCCATTGTGATAAACATTTCAGAATACATATATGAAAACATTAACCTTCAACATTGTGTTTTACATATTTTTATTTACATATGACAACACATTTGTTGCTACATCATTCTAGAAATGGAGCCTCTCCTGTCAATATCCAACCCAAATCTTATGGTCTCAAAGGATACCTTGCTATTGCTTGGAGCAACATTCTGCCCATGAAAATTACAAAATATTTCAATGTTGCTTTAAGTAAAGTCAAAGTAACAGGTGGGATACAATGTTTGGTATGATACAACAGCATATGCAATGCTGTCAATCTACCAAAAAAAAAAAAAAAAAAAAAAAAAACCTTTGTAGCACCAAAATGTTCATAACAATGTCATACTACAAATACAAAACATGTTGCCAAATACTTTAATTTAGCTTTTTAAGCCCATCTCTAAAAATACTGCAACAGAGCACATACGAAAAGCACTCCTCTTATATAAATGAAGATGTTACCAGAATTGCAACAAACATAGTAACTATAGCATAAATTAATTGTTTAATGATAGATGAATAATGATTTCCTATCTTTCAGACAGTACCAGAGCACTTCTCACAAAACTTAAAATCCTTAGTATATAAATGCAATATACAGATTATCAGAAATTCACAATATGGAACTTTGTAAAAATTGTAAATATATTAACTTGGTCATATTAGCACACATTTATAATCCAACGAATAGCTGGAATGGTTCCTCAAGAAAGAAAACCACCATAAACTGGTTAATATACAGGCAATAGTTCGGTAAATAGTCTTATAAACACACTTTAAGTTACTGCCAACAATTGTAAACATATCAAAACTTGCACATATTAATAAGTGAAGAATGACTGCATCACAGTAGAAATGTATGGATGTATAAATTGGTGCTGATCTCAAAAACAGCTGTCTCAGCTAAATGGAATGCTTCTTCTTTCTTTTTTATTGTGATAACAATGCAGCTTTCTTACTGAATGGACATATCCATGCTAAAGTCTTATTCTCTCAATAGCATTGCTTACATTATTCCCAGCTTCTGAAGGGGAATCATAGCTCAAGAGTAAATCACCTTCTTCCTGTTCATTCAGTGACATTGGGGGTGGTGGCAAATTATGCTGTTTCTGGTAAGCGGCCCAACGAGCATCATCAGACTCGTGAGTCAAATAGCGCTGTCCAACTTCTAGTTCCAACTTTCTCAAATCGCACCAAGTTTGATAATCCTACAGAAGAAAGACAATTTATTGTGATAATCCAGACAATATAAAACACATCTGAAAAAGTAGCAAAAGTAACCTGACAAAGCAAACATCAGGACTGTGAAAATGCTTCTTGTAGAGTACATAAAACACACACAGAATGAGAGAGAGAGAGAGAGAGAGAGAGAGAATGGGAAAGAAACAGAAGCCTATTTGATAAAATTCAGACTGCTATGAATTCTGGAATACATTAAAAGTTACTAACTGTCATTTCCCACAGCAGAGTTAATTTTCACAAGTTCATATTAAATAAAATCAAAGTGCTTTTGAACATAATAGAATAAATAAACATAAGTTCAGAGTATTGATTCAAATGTATTTAACATCTTTCTTCACATTTTCTCTACCAGCAAAAAATACTAAACTAAGTCAGGATTGTTACCTGCAACCATGTATGAGAAAGGGATTTATCCACTGTAAAACGTTTTCTTGTTTTGACTTGCAATAAATTGCTGATCAGATCAATTGCTGAAAAGAAAACACATTATTATTATTACTATACGAATACAGAATTACATTTAATAAGCATAATCAAATGAAGAAAAATGTAAAAACATCATTTAGCACCAAGCTTTTCCTCATTTCATCTACATTTTCTGCACAAAAATAAATTCAGTTTAGATGCAATTTGTGGAAATAATGAAGTAATTTTAACATCTTATGGAATAAAGTTATACATATATACATATCACTAAGCTGTTTTCTGAGATTCAGAGGTTAGCTACTTTAAGTATGTCTGCCAGATTAATGTTTAATTTTTATAACTAGATTTTATTTACTGTTGATGTATCAGACGTTTCCATTTACAGTGCTTTTGGCATACAGGTCGAGCTTCACTAACATCCATAACACACAAGACCTTTTGTACTTCACACTCGTAATCTTTTCCTCATGCAGACATTCCTGAATCTGGTCCTTCCGAGATTTCTTGGGCCTTCCTCTAACTTTCTTTCCTGCCACTTGGGCTGAAAAAGTTCCCTTAGTAAGCATCTCATCACTCATTCTTTCAACATGGCCAAACCATCTAAAAATATTAGTCTCCACCTTGCTAACTACATCTTGCCTCACATTAGACAACTGAACTGCAACACATCTTCATTCCTCACATGATCACAGCGAGTCTTGCCAGTAACGCATTTCTCCAGCAGACAAATGACTCTATGTCTCTTCTGTAGTACCCAGGTTTTACTACCATACAACAGAGTAGGAACAATTACACTTTCATACACAGCTGTGCGAGACTTCCTTGAGAATCCATCATTCCTGTGAAATCCTCCAAAAGCAGCTATGACTTTCAAAGAAGAGTTCACTTGCTTTCTAATTTCACCATCTAATGTGTTCTCCCTGTCAAACATACTTCCTAAATACACAAACTTGTTCACCTGCTCAAACTGTGCCATTTAGACTTGTCTTGCATTCAGTGCTTACAGTTCCTCGCCCAAAAACCATAACTTTGGTTTCCCCCTTATTTACAGTATACTCGATTTGAATTTCATACGAACTTCATACATCTAGGACAACATATTCTGCAACTCACTTTTGCTCTCTGCCAACAGGAGTTTCAGCACACAGCAATCTGCATACATGGAAATTACCAAGACATAAACCAGTATTGTCCATTTTGGCATTACACACGCATGCATCCATAAATAATTAAACAGACACATTACACAACCTTGTCTGACTCCAGTTCCAATAGAAAACCATTTTGATGCAACACCATTCACTCGTACACATGCTCTATTGCCAGCATACATGGCTTTCACACTATTAACATACACGAGACTGATGAAGAAGAAGAAGAGAGAGAGAGAGAGAAAGAGAGAGAGAGAAAAAAAGCTGAACTTTTTAACCGGATAAAAATAGTATGAATAAAATGTAGCATAAGCAAAACAGACAGAAGTGTTCATGTTAATTTATTTATGTAAATATTAAACTGGAACACATCAATCTATTCAAAATATAAAATTACTGACATTTAAAAATATAAAAAAAATATTAACACAGGATGGAGGAAACACCACAGAAAAAAACAAAAAAAAAAAAACGATCATAAGCGAAATCTTTGCTGAGTCTTACTTCTGTTTTTGGATATTGTTCTTCCATTTTCAAACTGAAATGCAAATATTTCTGCAATAAATGAATATCTAACAACAATACCAAACAGAAGGATATTGTTAGAGAAAGAAATTATGATTACGGGAGAAATCTTCACTCTGTCTAACTTTTGATTTCAAAAGTTAGTTATAATTCCGTCCTCCGATGGAAAATGAACCCCCTTCCCCAATTCTGTTCATTTATGCATCGATCTCGAAGACCACACAAATGGAAGAACTTCATGCCAGATTACAGGGAAATTTTGAAATGTCTAACTTCCCTTTTCAGAAAATTTCTGTCTATTTTCAAGCTGAAATACAAATATTTGTAGAATAAAATAATATTTAGCAACAATATTGGGCGGAAGGAGCATCGCTAGAAAAGGAAATTACGATTACGGGAAAAATCTTCACTCTGTATAACTTCCATTTTCGAAAGATGAATTATTGTTCCTTGATGCGAAACGAACCTCCTCCCCCAACTAATCCGCTCAAAATTTCTCTTCAGTTTTTCATCGATCTCGAGATGACCAACATGAATGACGAAAAAAGTGAAATTCCGCGAAATTGTGGAAGAATCTCATGTATGTATTATAGTCCGAGAGCCAGGAAAGATTTATTTACCCCAGCAAGTGCAAAAGCTTTGTGAATATTTTTTATTTATACATGACTATAAATGTCTCAGAAAAGTGAGTCTTGCAAAATTCCAGTGGTGGGTTGCTGCATGATGACATCATCAATATGGCTGCTGGCTATTATGTAGTTGCCACATTTAAATGTGCATAACTTCTCACCCGTTTATGACACAGAGATGAATTTTTTTCTGAAATGTTTCAAATTTAAGGAAAAGTATTTTTTGTAATTACATATTGTTGTTTACTCCATTAGTTTTTGAGATAATTGCATTTGAACGTGTAAAATCAGTGTTCACATTGGTTATGTGCGACATTTAATCGTGATTTACTCAAAAACTATACGACTTTCGAAAAAATACTACGGAACAAAAAAAGCTGCATTTTTTAATGAGGATTCCAAAAATTTATAAAAACATGTGGTTTACCCAAACCCTTAGAGCATTATGAGTGATAACTTGTTATGTCCACTTTCTCATCAATACGGCTCCCGCCCTATTATGTAGTTGCCCAATTTAAATATGCAAATCTTCTCACCCATTTATGCTACAGAGATGATATTTTTAATGAAATGTTTCAGATTTAATGACAAATACTTTATGTAAGTAACATTTTTTTTCTGTTTTGTTTCAAGTTAGCGTATTTGTAGTTGAAATTCAAAATGACTGCGAAGGAAAAGTCTTGTATATCCACACAGGAAATATTCAGGGGCCCATCTTCGGATTAACTGATCCGGCATGAAAGAAAATGCTAGATGCATCTTTTGCAAGATTAAGAACTTATAAAGACTCCAAGTACAATAATATCTGCAAATTCCTCCCAAAAGAGTTTGATGTAAGCAAACATGGCTATCACCGTGCTTGCTACAATAATTTCACTGCAGTCCAGAAGACAGGAGATACTGAAACTCCCCAAGCAAAAACTTCAGGATATCCTTTGTGATCAAATGATCCAGCTGACGTTTCTGTAAAAATAACAACAAACATAGGTGTCATTGAAATTTTTTTTATTTTTTGTGGAATTAAAGGGAAAGAAGAAATGCTGGGCAAATGTCAAACCAAGGAAGCCTATTAGGGTACCTAAAGATGCAGCACAATTTCTTCAAGATCAGAATTTATTGTTAAAATTTGGCGACAAAAATTTCATAGCAAAGGAGGAAAGGTACCACCACTCATGCCGCAAACAGAACCTTAAGACTTCATTGTCTCGAGAGACAGAGAATAAAAGAGAAACAACCACCGAAACATCTAGAAAAATTTATCAAGTAGAACACGGAAGAGCATTTAGTAAAATAGTAGACTATGTCAATGAATACATAATTATATCAAATAAGGTCCAAAAACTCACTTCGGTTAATTCCCGACATTGTGTTTACCTTTCTGAAGAAGGAATTGAAGGTCCTATGTATCCAACTCAAAAGTTAGTCAACAAACTGATGAGTCACTTTGGTCCTGCCTTAAAAACAATGAAATTTAGCAACAAACAGGGAATAATACTATATTCAAACCCTATTTCATCAATTGAAGCTGAAGCAATAGCCAATGTTATGCATCTCAAACTGAAGCACAGATTGAAGAAGTGGCTTTATATTTGCACAGACAGATTTTTAACATTCAGTGTGTCTGAAATTTGATCACTTTCTTAATGATCATGATATTATTTCAAGAGAAAATAAAATCCAGAACCTTCTTGAAGTATTTTTTAGAACTTTATACAGTAGCATCTCTTAACCAACAAGTGAAAAACTTGAGCGTCGAGTTTCTTCATCTTCACAAGGCGCAATATTTGTTGCAAGCAATGGAAGATTGAAACCAAAAAAACATCTTCTGTTGAGTTTAGGCATGAAAAGTATAACAGGAAGCAGAAAGGTACTAGAAATTCTCAACCACTTGGGTCACTGTATTGGTTACCACACCATTGAGGAGCTTGAGACAGATTTAGCTATGTCTCTAATGAAGCAAGCAGGAGTCACACCAGATAACATATGTAGATGACCTAGGCTTTTCACTGGGGTAGCCTGGGACAACTTTGACTTCAACTTGGAGACATTGTCAGGAAAAGAGGAAAAGGGAGTTTACATAACACACTCAGCATTTGCTACCAAAACTTGGAAACTGAACAGCCTGGAAATCAAACTATGGAAGCAAAAAGTGAGATAAAATTAGCCGGTAGCTGAGAAGAATCCGGTATTCTCGTAGATAATCCCACAGGATCTTGTAAGCCACTTAGAAAGATGAAATCACTTCAGATTGATTCAAAGGATCTTGAGCCATATCCAAAGAAACCAAAATTAGTCAAGCCATTGTGTTCTTTGGTGAGTAATTGTCCTCTTACAAAACATTTCAAAGACTTGATGCCGACAGATTTTATTTGGATGTTTTTTTGTAAAATGGGCTAAAACAATAACAATGTGGGCTGGGTGGAATTCCAAAGTTGTAGAAGATACATCTGTGAAACAGAAGATTGGTTACATGAGAAATATCACTTTGTCCCCAACACAGAATGATGGTGCTGGAAACTATGAAGGTATTGCAGTAAGTAGAGTATGAAGAGTCTTCAATTTTGGTTCATTATCGTCTTGCTCTGGCTAAACCTCCAATCATGATCCAAAATCAAGAAAGCTTGATAATCTCTTCATTTGCTTTGGATCATTCCACATAGTTAGCCTACTTTGAAGATCTTAGATACTATCTCAATAGTTCAGGGATTGAACATATTCTTTCAGAGAGCGAAGTTCTAGCATCTGGTCCAATGCATGGATTTCTCGGAGGAAAGGATTTCAGCAGATGTAAGCGAGTACACATCTTACTTACTCTGTCTCTCGAAAGCTGCCTTTTCCAGAAGTTTATAGAACAACTACAAAACAGTACAATATTAGAAGAACTTCAACATCAGGTGAAAAAACTGAATGATGATATTTCTGAAGATACTTCGGACAAGTTTATTGAGGGCTCAAATATAAAGCAAGTGTATGATGAGTTCAACGAATTCAAAGCAAAACAAGAACAGGATTTCATGGAAAAACAGATCAGTTCATCAACAGTACATTGATCTCGTTAACATCTACACATTCTTAAGCAGAGCTTATAGGACAAGTAACCTTGAAATGTTTCTCAGGCATGTGACTGAACTATGCGTGATGGATGACTGTGTGCCTCCTAAAACTTCTGAACCTAGGAACTGAATGCCCTGAAGTCATGTACGCACAAACACAAGGTGGCCTAGGTATAAAGCGCTCTAGTAACTCATTCTCTAGGGTACAAGTTGACATGGCATTAGAGCTGACTGTAAATGCTGATGCTGCTTCAAGGTTTACAGGCATCACAGCATTTTCAAACTCAGAATCTGCTAGAGCTCAATAGATGATCACAAGGTTATTGAAAAGTGAGATAGTGAGCATCTTACTTGAAAGCAGTGGAGTTACAAAAGCTCCAGATACGAAGCATGATTTGCAAAAAGGATGCATTGAAAAAGATCACGAAGATATTGAAAAATATAATTTCAACCTTAAATGGTTTTCCAAACCCATTTCAAGACTTGGATCCTCAGGCACCTCTAAGGAACATTTCAACTGGACAGACAATCAATGAGAAGGCCACACTGGATCTTCTTTCATTTTCTTCTGAAGGGCAAGAAGCTGCTGAAAAGTTCAAAAAAATGTACTTGCTAGATCCAAAGAATGTTGAAAACCCTATACCCTGAAATTTAGTAGCTAACTGTGCATCTTCTGTTGCACCAAGTAACCTCAAAACAGAACAAAAGAAACTAGAGGTTGCCAAATGCACTTTAGATGCTTTTGGTATAGTAATTCATATGGCTACTGTCCAAAAATGTGATGTGAAAGAAGACATGGAGTATCCTCTAATATCAGTGCCATTCTCTCTTGTCTGTGCCATGTATGGACACCCTTGATACTCCTCTGTGAGTAAAGTAAGATACAGTCTATTTATGAAGAAAACAACACCTAAGATCCAGTCTAAGGCATTCTCCAAAGTTAAAAGGATTGATTCAACAATGCTGCCACCATCTAAACCTACTCTGATCCAAAAGATTAAAAGAAGCAACTCAGTGGCATGGCTGTGGAAATGAGCCCATTGCAGAAAACCTGACGAAAAATCTCAAAAACTAATGGAGTTAACAAAAATGTGTAATAACAAAAAATATTTGTCATTAAATTTGATACATTTCAGTAAAAAACATCATCTCTATAGCATAAACGGATGAGAATATTTGCATATTTAAATGGGGCAACTACATAATAGTGCAGGAGCCATATTGAGGAGAAAGTGGACTTATGACGAGTTATCACTCATAATGCTCTAAGCGTTGGGGTAAACCCCATGTTTTTATACATTTTCGGAATCTCATTAAAAAATGCAACTTTTTTGTTCCAGAGTATTTTTTGAAAGTCGTATAGTTTTTGAGTAAATCACGGTTAAATGTCACACATAGCCAACATGAACACTGATTTTACACGTTCAAATGCAATTATCTCAAAAACTAAGAGTAAACAAAAATGTGTAATTACAAAAAATACTTGTCATTAAATTTGAGACGTTTCAGAAAAAAATTCATCTCTGTGACACAAATGGGTGAGAAGTTATGCATATTTAAATGTGGCAACTACGTAATAGCCGGCAGCCATATTGATGACGTCATCACGCAGCAACCCAACCACTGGAATTTTGCAAGACTCAATATTCTGAGACACTTGTCATATATAAACAAAAAATTTTTTACAAAGCTTTTGCACTCTTCGGGTAAATAAATCCTGGTCTGGCTTTTGGACTATTAAGTAGATTCTCAGTAATATGACATTTATTCAGGACCTTCCATAGAAGTATCCTATTTACTCTGTCATAAGCTTTCTCTAAATCTATGACAGCAGCAAAAACCTTCTTACCAACAGATACTTTTCGATCATCATGCGTAATGCAAAAATTCAGTTAGTGCAGCTCTTACCAGGCATAAAACCACTCTGTACATCCCATACTTTCTCTGATGTAAGACCTAGTACCTTATCAATAAAAACCTTACCACTTTCCCTAGTACACTAAGCTGACACCATGGTAGTTCTTGCATTCAGTCTGATCACCTTTCCCCTTATACAAAGGAACAATGATAGCATCCCTCCAATCCTGAGGGACCATTCCTAACTCCCAGCACAACTGGCAAATTTCAGTTAACCAGTCAATTACAGAGTCCCACCATATTTTAACATCTCAGCAGTTATGCCATACTCCCGAAGCCTTACCATTTTGAAGAGATTTCAGAGCTTTACACACCTCTTCTCTTGAGATCCCTCCTGTGCTTTCATCTCTCACTGTAACATAATCTGCTTCAGTCTCAGAATCACCTTCGCTCTAACCATTTAATAACTCACAGAAGTATTCACCTTGTCTTTCACTTAACTCATTCGGCTCCCATATCATGTCATCGGTCCAATTCTTCACACAACTTAGAATTATTTTATTTTCCCTATCTTTCCTATGTCTTAGGTACTTCCAGAAAGCTTTTCTATCTTTCCAAAAAGCCAATTCCTGCATTTCTATCTCTTCTTTCCTATCTTTTGCCTCAAACTGATGAACTAGCTTATCTGTCTCATGCCTCTTATTGCAATACTCATCCACAGAAACTCCACCTTGTAGCATTCCCAAATATGCTTCCTTCTTTCCCTTTACTGCTTCTTTAATCTCACTGTTCCACCCAGCATCACCTCTAATGTTACCCACCATTGCAATACCACAGACCTCTTCAGCAGCAGCTACAACAGTTCTTAAAACATGTACACTTCTTTTCTACATCCCTCTCACATTACTTCAACTCACTCAGTCGTTCTCTGAGTAAGTTACAGTAACGCTGATGTTCTTAAGGGAGCCTTTCAACCTTTATTCTTTTTATCTTTGGCTTCTTCCTATTTCTCTTTCTTCATCCAACTTTCAGTTTCACTCTGACACTAACAAGTAATGATCAGAGCCAACATCCACACCTCTCATCACACGAATATCAACAACTAAGTGTTTCAGAGGTTAATCATAAATAACAAAATCTATTACACACTTTTGCCATAGAGTATGATTTTCCCAAGTGTACATGTGGATATACTTGTGGTTAAAAAATGTATTAGATGCACACAATCCATTCTCAATGCAGAGTTCAATTAACCTTTCACCATTGTCATTCACACAAGGATCATTAAACATACCCAGAACATTATAAGAAATCCCATTCTGACACCTACTCTAGCGCTGAAATCCCCTGCTATAATAACTTTCTTTTTAGCACCAAACTAGCTCAAAACAGCTTTTAGCTCATTCCAGAAATCTTCCTTCCTACCAAAAGGTTCTGAGTCACAAGAAGCATACACTACAACAATTACTATTCTCTGAAGTTTCAAACAAATTTGAAGAACTCTTTCACTAATGCAGCTGTAGTGAATCAAGTTGTTTTTCATTATCCAATACTCCAGACCACATACTCACCACTCCATCTATCACATCTTCTATTCCAACTTCCTTCTTTTTAGTTTTACTTACACACAGCACATCCAATCTATACTTATTCATTTCTTCAATCACCTCATTCATCTTTCCATTTATTCCTTTAGTATTCCATGCACCAATCTTACACTCACAGAACCGAGATCTGTTTCTCATATGCCCTTTAGAAATTCCAGGTTGTTTCTGTGATGGACTATCCTTCTCAAGTGTGGTAGGTCCACGTAATGCTGAGTTTGGTAGGTCTACCATATCCCCCACTAGAATCCGGAGAATTGAATCTTTTGTGTCTTTTTAATCAGGGAAGTATATCAGTGTGGGAGATTAGCTCACAGCTGATAGTTCCAGTTGGTCATTCAACCTAAGGATTCTAGAACAAAACCCAGTAAGTTGGGGTATTTTTGCCAACGTCACACAGAACTAGCTTATATATATATGTATGTATTTGTGTTTGATATTTACACATTAATGGGGGACCCAATTTTACATTTAACAACTTTACCATTTACACAATTTAATTAATGCAAAGTGTATTTTTAAATTTTTTTAACATCTACAGTTTATTTCATTACTCCCAGCAATCTTTTCTCTCACCACAAAGAGAAGTTATTACTGCTTTTCTGATATAATTTCATTTTAGTTAATTATGGTTTTGTCAAGTAATGCTGAGTTTGTGACTGCATCTCATTTGTATGAAGCACTTTGAATACTTGACTCCTGCAGCAAAGTTTAACTGTCAACATTTACATATGAAGTGAGACATGGAAAGAAATTTGACAGATGCCACCATGGTACTGTTGCCATGAATCAGGAATGTTATGGATGTGTGGTCCCATAAGTGTGGGACATGTGATAGATATGCATGAAACTCCAGTTGTGTGCCAAGATTGCTGGAATTGGAGACAATTAACAGTCAACAAAATTTGACATCTCTAAAAATTTCAATGTGGCAGTTGATTGATATTTCTTTGAGAATTTAAATAGCCTACCTTTTTGAACTTCAGAGAACAACTTAAGTGCTGCATATGTATCCTTATCCATTTAGATAAGAAACAAAAATATGGGGAGAGCCTACATTCCTGTCTTAATTCTAGTTAATTTCAAATCATTTACTAGGATTTCCTTCCATTCTGATTGTTGCATGACTGTTAGTGTAAAGGCCAGTGATTGCTTTCAATAGCCTACCTTTCATTCCATTTTTATTTTGAGCAACATGGAACAACATTCTTCTAGGTACTCAGTTAAAAAAAAAAAAATTCAAAATTTACAAACAGCAAAAATAAATCCTCATTTACCTCATGAAGTTTTTCAGAAAGTTGTCTAAGAACAAATATATTGTCTTGGAATTCTCTACCCCATCTGAAGCTACACTGACTATCACCATCTTCCTCAGCTTATACATATCTTATGGAAATGGAAATTAGTCTTAAATTATAAGTAAAAATGCAATTTTGTGGATTTAACCATGCATTCTTGTCATCATCCATTCTCAGTCCACCACTGCTGGATAAAATAAACTCCCCAAGTCTCTTCCATAATTGTCTTTCTTCAGCCAATCTCTTCCACGTCACTTCAGCATAGTAGATATTTCAGCTAGATAATGCTTACCTTGCTTGACTTTACATTTCCTGCACGTGGTCCGGTTGTCGTTGATGTTATCGTTCCAATTGTCCGTTTCAGGTATAGCTGTTCTTGGCGCTATTCTCGTTTAATGCAGGTTTGCTTCACTAAACTTCGATTAGGTTCCGTTAATACCAACTTTTACCGTTTTGCTTTGCTCGAAATTTTTCGCCCAAAACTTTGGGCATCTTCAGGAGTGTGGCGATTTTGCACCTTTGCTTGTGGGTGCCTTCTCGCTTACTGGGGTTTGCTAACCCCGTTGCCAATGAAGATGCCCAAAGTTTTGGGCGAAAAATTTCGAGCAAAGAAAAACGGTAAAAGTTGGTATTAACGGAACCTAATCAAAGTTTAGTGAAGCAAATTTGCATTAAACGAGAATAGTACCAAGAACAGCTATACCTGAAACAGACGATTGGAACGATAACATCAACGACAACCGGACCATGTGCAGGAAATGTAAAGTCAAGCAAGATAGAAATGCAAAGGTAAGCATTATCTAGCTGAAATATCTAATATGAAGAACATATGCACGTTTAAAGGACAGTAGTTTTCTGATGATATCAGAATTAGAACTAAGAAGATTTTGTTTTACTTCAGCATAGTTTTCAATTTCATCCAGCCATCTCCCATGTGGTATTCTGGTTTTTTCCCTGTCCCTTGGTATCCAGCCTGGTATTTCACTTGTCCAACGACGGTCAGTTCTTCTAGCAATATATACAGATAATCACCATCTGAGGATCTTTACCTTGATCACGAGGTCATAAACTCTTGCCATTTTCCTGATCCACAAGTTCCTTTTCCAGTCTTCCTTGGTTACACCAATCATTCACTTCTCCATGCTTTTGTCTGCAACCTTCATGTTCCTTTTTTAGGTAAGGTCCATGTCTCTTTCCCATAAATAAGAACTAGACGTATGCACTGATTAATCACTTTTCTTTTTTAACTAAAATTGCTCTTGAAAATTGTACTGTTTCATCCAAAGGAATTCCAGCAAAATTTTATATATCTATCAATTTCTTCAGTGTGGCCTTTTATTGATATCTGCTGTCCAAGGTAAATGTAGGCAGCAGTTACTTCTGAATTTGTCCCATCAACCTCTGTAAATCCATTTGCATTCTGACTGAAAGAAAATAATGAAGAAGCTTACATACTTTTTTTGATTAAAATTTTATGTAAATTAGGTATGTTTTCTTCTCTATGATCTGCGAATTTCATTGATAATTTGTCCCATTATGACTCCAGAACATCAGAGTTCAGCCACAAACCCCATGCTTTTCAAATGAGACCTTTGATAGTCAAAGGTGTTTTTTAATAAAATAAAAGATCACAGATTAATCTACTTGGAAACCTTAAGATTTATGACTTAACCTCAAATGTTTTGGAGTCATATAGCAGCATAAAACAAATTTGATACATAATATACAAGTTTAACTAACTAAATCCTCATACTTATGGATCACTCACATTTCATACCTGTCACATCCAACAAGATACTTGCTGAACAGTAGAAGTGAACCCCATACCTTCAAATAATAACATTTTTACATGACACTGAATTACACCAGAGCTTAGTTAGTTCTTCACAGTTCTGAAGTTCAATCTATAAGACCTCCTTCTCAATGTGCCATGAGAAAAACTCACAATAAGTGATGAATGCTTCTCCACTGCAAAGTAAGCAAAATGCTTGTATGAATATTTTCCTGTTACTGCAGCTTTTTTTAGTACATCTTTTGTAAAAAAGATCATGCTCATGCTTATGTTATCAGTTTGTCCATCGTCAGTCTGTGGACACCATATCTCTGGAACTATTAGCCCAATTTGAAATATTTCTTTTTGCAGTGGGAAGTTTAAAATGTGCGAATGATTATACTTGCATTCCGGCATTGTTCCGATGCACAACTTCGCTGCTAGATGGCGTAAATGCAGTGATATTAAATTCAAAACACATTTTATTGCATATCATCATCATCATTGTCAACCATTATCAATCCACTGCTGGACGAAGGTCTCCCCAAGTTTCCTCCACAACGGTCTGTCTTGTGCCAGTCTCCTCCATGTCACTCCCGCATATTTACGAATTTCATCCACCCATCTCCCATGTGGTCTTTTTCTGGGTCTTTTCCTGTCCCTTGGAATCCAATCTAAAATTTCAGCTGTCCATCTATGGTCTGTCCTTCTGGCAGTATGTCCAGCCCATTGCCATTTCAGGGATTTAACTCTGATCATGATGTCTTCCACTCTCGTCATTTTTCGGATCCACGAGTTCCTCTTCTTATCTCTCCTGGTTATACCAAGCATGCACCTCTCCATGCTTCTTTGAGTTGTCTGCAGCCTTTGTATGTCTCTTTTAGTTAAGGTCCACGTCTCTGCATCATACGTAAGCACTGGAAGGATGCATTGATCAAACACTTTTCTTTTAAGACATAATGGCATATTGCTCTTGAAAATTATGCTGTTTCTTCCAAAAGCTCTCCAGGCAAGTTTTGTACGCCGATTAATTTCTTCATCAATGTGACCCTCACTTGATATCTGCTGTCCAAGATAAACATACGTATCTGTTATCTCCAGTTTTTCTCCATCAATCGATAAATCTTCATTTCTTGTAAAAGCATTGAACATCACTTTTGTCTTCTGAAAGTTCATTTTTAATCCCACTTCTTTACTCTTGTCAGCAAGTTCCTGGATCATACTCTGCAGCTCTGATGGGGTAGTTGCAAAAATGACTACGTCATCAGCAAAACGAAGGTGGGTTAGATAATCTCCATTAATCTTTATCCCTTTGTTTTCCCAGTTCAGTGATTGAAAGACATTTTCCAATGTGGCATTAAAGAGCTTCGGAGATATGGTGTCACCTTGTCTCACTCCCTTTCCAATTTTTATGTGTGTTGTATTTTCAAACAGCCGAATCTTTGCACTTGCATTTTCATAGATGTTATTAATAATATTAATGTATGCATCTTCAATACCGCAGGATTTCAGAGCCGTGGTAACTGCTGATGGTTTCACCGAATCAAAGGCTTTTTCATAATCGATAAAAGCCATGCACAATGGAAGTTCATATTCCCTCGCTCTTTCAATTAGTTCTCTCAGTACGTGGATATGATCTATTGTGCTGTAGCCACTCCTGAATCCAGCTTGTTCTCTCGGTTGAGCCATGTCCAGTGTTACCTTCAAGCGGTGTGAAAGAACTTTAGTGAAGATTTTATAAACCACTGATAGGAGGCTGATAGGTCTGTAGTTCCTGAGATCCTCAATGTCACCTTTTTTATGTAGCAGGATCATTGTAGCATTGTTCCAATCCTCAGGAATCTTCCCTTCATTAAGGCATCAAGTGAAAATTTGGGCGAGTACTGTTTCAATTTCTCCACTTGCTTCTTGTATGATGTCTATAGTAATTCCATCTTCTCCTGGAGCTTTCCCCCGCTTCATGTTCTTGATTGCATGAGCAACTTCTGCTGGGAGGACTGGAAGAACTCTGGTACCTTTCATGATGTCTGGAGTACATGTATCATCCCTTTCATATAATTTGGAGTAGAAATCTTTCACTCTTGTCAAAATTTCGCCTCTATTTCTTGTTATAGAACCATCTTCTTTTCTCAGAGCCATAATCTGTTTTCTTCCCTTACTGAGATGTCCCTTTGCTATCTTAAGGCTTTGGTTGTTTTCAATTGCTTTCCTCACTAGCTCACAGTTGAATTTCCTTACGTCTTCAGTGATACTTTTTCGTGTTGTCTTGCATAGCTCTATATATTCCACTTTGGAAGTCACATCTTCTTTAGTTGTCCTCATCTCTCTTCTTTTTTGCATCAACATTTTGGTTTTTCCTGATAATTTGTTCACATGCAACTTGTTCTTAGACCCAGCTAATTTTGTTGCTGTTTCCATTAGAGCTTTGGTTACTTTTCTGTTAACTTCCGAAATATCCACTTCTTCCGATGTTAGGCCTTCTAAAGCAGAGAATCTGTTCTTCAGTTCCAACTTGAAAGTATTATGGTGTTTTTTAAGGTTGGTTATGTCAATACATTTTGTTTGTCTTATGAGTTTGCCACGTTCCAGTTTAGTGTTGAGGTGCATCTTACATCTCACCAATCTATGGTCACTACCTGTGTTGAACTTGTTCAGCACACTGCAGTCTTCGATGACGAATTTTTTGTTACACATAATAAAATCAATTTCACTTGTCGTCCCAATTGGATGTCTCCATGTCCATTTCCTGTGTGGCTTTTTCTTGAAAAAGGAGTTCAAGATGAAAAATCCTTCTGCCTCTGCAAACTCAACTAGAGTATTTCCACGCTGGTTTCTGTTGCCGTGACCGAATTTACCTACTGAAGTTTCATTCTGTTGCCGTTGCCCTATTTTTGCATTGAAATCTCCCATAATTATCTTTAAGTGCTGCTTACCTTTATTATTTAGATGACGAATTTCCTCATAAAATTCTTCAATTTCTTCTTCAGGATGACTTGTGGTGGGTGCATAAGTTTGAATAATCTGAGCCTGGTATCTTCTCGATAGTTGGATAACGAGTCGTGCAGCTCTGTCAGAGGAACTTTCAACTTCTACCACTTTATCCTTCAGTTTCTTGTTTATTATAAATCCAACACCACTAGTTCTGCCAGTATCTGTCCCACGATAATAGAAGAGATGTCCACTTTTCAGTTCAATGAGATCTTCTCCTTTTCTCCTTACCTCACTTAGCCCGACGATGTCCCACTTGATCCTTTGTAGTTCCTCTTCCAATTCAAGAAGCCTTGAATCAGAAGATAGGGAGCGTCCGTTATAGGTAGCCAAGGTCAGCATCAAATGGCAGCCTAGTCCGGTCCTCCGAGATTCTTAGCACCCTCTGCCTTCATGTCGCACTGGCCGCTGCCTTGGCCAGGTACATTCCAGCTGCCGGAGACTGAGGGCCAAGATTTAAGTTGTAGAGTCATTTTGGAGGTGTTTGGCCATAACTCACCACGCTGGCCAAGCGGGTTGGTGAGTGTGGGATAGCATTTCCTCTGATCCCGATGGTATAGTTATACCGCTATTGGCGGTCGTCAGAGCCCCTTTAGTGGGAACAGGATGCACCACGAGAAGGCGGGGTTGACATTTGTCAAGGAGAGGCTGTGATGTTACGCATCACCTGACCTTACATCATATAATTACTTCTAAATATCCAATTGAAAAAATCTGTCCTTTCTTTTGATGCCATTTATAACGAAGACTATCTTAGGCCCAGTTTCTTTTTCAAGTAATGCATACATGGTTCGTACACTTTTCCAATCACAGAATTCCAGGACTTTTGGACTTTTTTCCAGAACATACAATCCAAATGATCCTACTTAAAAATACAGTGAAATCATAAGTCTGTTCAACTTGTAACCTACAACAAACAATTCCCTACAGACTTGAGCAAACTTAATACAGAATGTTGTAAATGATGTCTGCTGCAGGTAATCCGAAACTCAGAATCACAGATATGTAAATACTGAAATACCAAAACTGTCACTGACAATGTAACCATGTTTAATTTCTACAAAACTTTTGTACATATTATACTATACTGGTTTTGAGAAAAAGTTATTTTTCTACTTTGGCTTCTGTTCAATTATTGAAACAAAATACAGAAAAACAAAACAAAAATACTCCCATAAAACTAAAATATATATAGGTATAAAATCTATATTTACTGTGATGATTATATTCAACAAATCACATGGATATTGGGATACTGTATTTAGTTTTTGGTGTGTGATCTGTAATGGTGGGGACAGCAATGAATAATTATAGAACATAAATGTGGCATTACTCTTGAAATGCTTTCATATACCACACAATCAATATACAAAACACTAATTATATTTATAATAATTATTTTGAAATAATGCTTACATTACAAATTTAAGGATAAGGAAAGGTGAAATATTTGGAACTTTTTTAAAGGAACAAAGGGTTCATTATTTCTGAAACAAATACTCATGGGAGCAAGGATTTGCGTTAAATTTTATTTAGGGAAAGAATTTTCAACATAATATTGATGTTTGAGCCTCTAAATTGATGCTTTAACTATATTTTAAATTTGTACTCACCAGCAAACGAAGTATGCATAAAAATTTCCAAAATGAAATGAAAAAGATTAACAGGAAAACCTTAAATCCAAGGGCTATGTGTACAGCTACATCATCAGTGATTAACACAATTTAACTGGACATGATTAGTAAACTAATTATAGCAGATGGAAAGTGATTAGTTAGCTTAGAAAATACTAAGAAACAACTAGATTTCAGTTTCTGATATTATAAAGCAATCTGATCTTATGGCAAATTTTTACATAAGGGTTATTCCATGTCAAATCTTACCCAGCATTTTCACAAGATGTAACCCACCCATCTCAGATTTTTGTGAAAATTGGTACAAAGTATTGTACTTGTGAGATATGAAACCTGTTAAAATTTTAGTTCAGTCAGTCCAGTAGATCTTGAGTAATACCACTTTAAAAATTGGGTAGCTTCTGCCTTTAAAGTTTTGGCACTGTGAGTTTTCACAACTACACTGTAGGACACAAAAATTCATAACTTCACAACTAACTGCTGCAGCCACAATTTTTTTTCTTAAATGACCTGCATGATCCATGCATTTGGAAACAACTTGTTCCTGCACATTTTTAGAATTAAAAGAACACTTTTTTTAAAACTTTAGTGACAAAAGACATGGAAAAATGAGGCCATATTTTTATTAAACAAAGCATTTTTTTCAAAATGAGCCCCCACTTCAAATTTGCTAAAAATATTTTCCTGTGTGTATTATAACGTAACCTTTCAGCAGGAGAAAACAAACTTTGGGCAATTTGCTATTTTGGCAAAGAAAAAAAAAAAAAAAATCTAAAATGGCATGTTTTATATACTGGACATTCCAACATGATATTACCCATTTTTTTAATTAAGTGGTTGCTTAACCATTTACCCCTCCCTGATAGTTTAGTTCTATCGGTGAGGGAGTAACTCAAAATAATAATTATTTTATTTTTTTCTGCCACCATCTTGGATATATGTTCATTTTTCTTTCTACGGCAGGCCAAAATAGAGCCTCACAATGGTTTTGAAAAAAGGCAATTGCTTTCCTCTTATTGTAGATCAAAAGTTTTGGTTTTCACTAACTTAAAGAGGACATTTTTGGCTTACAGAAAATGTATAGAAATGATAGAATTTTTTTTTAACCTTGCTTAAAGTGGCGCTGAAATCTGCAATACTCGCGGACATAATCACCATAAATTTCACTAAATTATGGGTTTTACTCAGCAATAAAAGGAAATTACTTACAATCAAATTTTTGGGTAACCCCTACCCTTCCTCAGGACTACACTATAGTAGTAGGTGTTGCCATTCATTAGCTAAATTCCAACCTTTCACATCATTTAATGTTGTACCTCTTCTTCTTTCAATTTCCAGTCCTGACAATTTTCTCTTGAGAAAGTGCTGTTGATGTGTCAGAACTTCTAGAGTCCCAAAGCACTTTATGTCCTATATTTTGAACATGTCTGTCCAAACCTGTTTTGTTTGTCAAATTTCTAATTGCAGCTTTATGTTTTACTAATTTGGTCTTAAGCTGTCTGCCTGTTTCTCCCACATAGCTGAGCCACACTCACATTTTATATTGCAGACCACACCTTCCTGTAATGGGACATTTTCTTCTTTTTACTTTCAGTTAGTTTACAAGTTATGAATTTTTTTGTCCTACAGTGTAGTTGTGAAAACTCATAGTACAGAAACTTTAAATTTAAAGGCAGAGCTACCCAATTTTTAAAGTGGCATTACTCAAGTTCTACTGCACCGACTGACCTAAAATTTGAACAGGTTTCATATCTCACCAGTACAATACTTTGTACCAGTTTTAACAAAATCTGAGATGGGTGGGTTACATGCCCCGGGTGATGTGACATGGAATGGACCCATAAAGTATTCATTAGAAAATTTCAGTAAAGATCAAAATAAGCCACAAAATAATAATAATAATAATAATAATAATAATAATAAATAAATAAATAAAAAATAAAAAAAAAAAAACCAAAAAAAAAAAAAAAAACCAGCTACTTCCAAAATAAACAAATGGTGCACAAAAAGTTTTCTCATTGCAGGAGGAAGGCATCAGAGACAGAGATTTTCAAATTGAACAGTTAAAAAAAGAGATATAGAAGGAAACATGATATAACTATACCTTCTAGCTGAAGAATTTTGCATAATGAAAAAACTGAAAATAGGTGAAAAGTATTCTTCATGGCAAAAGCTATGCTACGGAAAAATAACTTTTCAAATAGGTCCCCCAGAAGCAGAGATAGCAAGAAAAAAGTTTTGACCTTTACCCACCCTAGGGGGAAAGTTGTGCATTATTTAAAGAGGATCTTCTTATTGTGGCAAAAATCTTATTCACTTCCCATTTTTATTGTAGCAAATGGCATACAGTAAAAAAATAAATTTCTCAATAGGGTTTTTAGAAGCGGGAATACAGCTGCAAATGGAAGTACACAAACACCACCTAGCGGCAGAACTATGAACTAGAAACCTCTTCAAATACAAACCTAAAATGTTCCATAAGGTAAATGTTACCCAGTGTTAAAAGAATTTTTTTAATCGGACATTTAGGAGCTCAGATCAGAGTTGATTGTGAGATGAAGCAAAAACCCTGAACCCTGATCTCAGTGATGCATATTTATATATTATGCTGTATATAAGTTATGTGGGATGTAAGGTCAGGTGATGCGTAACATCACAGCCTCTCCTTGACAAATGTCAACCCCGCCTTCTCGTGGTACATCCTGTTCCCACTAAAGGGGCTCTGACGACCGCCAATAGCGGTATAACTATACCATCGGGATTAGAGGAAATGCTATCCCACACTCACCAACCCGCTTGGCCAGTGTGGTGAGTTATGGCCAAACCCCTCCAAAATGACTCCACAACTTAAATCTTGGCCCTCAGTCTCCGGCAGCTGGAATGTACCTGGCCAAGGCAGCGGCCAGTGTGACATGAAGGCAGAGGGTGCTAAGAATCCCCGGAGGACCGGACTAGGCTGCCATCTGATGCTGACCTTGGCTACGTATAACGGATGCTCCCTATCTTCTGATTCAAGGCTTCTTGAATTGGAAGAGGAACTACAAAGGATCAAGTGGGACATCGTCGAGCTAAGTGAGGTAAGGAGAAAAGGAGAAGATCTCATTGAACTAAAAAGTGGACATCTCTTCTACTACCGTGGGACAGATACTGGCAGAACTAGTGGTGTTGGGTTTATAATAAACAAGAAACTGAAGGATAAAGTTGTAGAAGTTGAAAGTTCCTCTGACAGAGCTGCACGACTCGTTATCCAACTCTCGAGAAGATACCAGGCTCAGATTATTCAAACTTATGCACCCACCACAAGTCATGCTGAAGAAGAAATTGAAGAATTTTATGAGGAAATTCGTGATCTAAATAATAAAGGTAAGCAGCACTTGAAGATAATTATGGGAGATTTCAATGCAAAAATAGGGCAATGGCAACAGAATGAAACTTCAGTAGGTAAATTCGGTCACGGCAACAGAAACCATCGTGGAAATACTCTCGTAGAGTTTGCAGAGGCAGAAGGGTTTTTCATCTTGAACTCCTTTTTCAAGAAAAAGCCACACAGGAAATGGACATGGAGACATCCAAATGGGACGACAAGTGAAATTGATTTTATTATGTGTAACAAAAAATTCGTCATAGAAGACTGCAGTGTGCTAAACAAGTTCAACACAGGCAGTGACCATAGATTGGTGAGATGTAAGATGCACCTCAACACTAAACTCAAACGTAGCAAGCTCACAAGACAAACAAAATGTATTGACATAACCAACCTTAAAAAACACCATAATACCTTCGAATTGGAACTGAAGAACAGATTCTCTGCTTTAGAAGGCCTAACATCGGAAGAAGTGGATATTTCTGAAGTTAACAGAAAAGTAACCAACGCTCTTATGGAAACAGCAACAAAATTAGCTGGGTCTAAGAACAAATTGCATGTGAACAAATTATCAGGAAAAACGAAAATGTTGATGCAAAAAAGAAGAGTGATGAGGACAACTAAAGAAGATGTGACTTCCAAAGTGGAATATATAGAGCTATGCAAGACAGTACGAAAAAGTATCACTGAAGACGTAAGGAAATTCAACTGTGAACTAGTAAGGAAAGCAATTGAAAACAACCAAAGCCTAAAGATAGCAAAGGGACATCTCAGTAAGGGGAAAAAACAGATTATGGCACTGAGAAAAGAAGATGGTTCAGTAACAAGAAATAGAGGCAAAATTTTGACAAGAGTGAAAGATTTCTACTCCAAATTATATGAAAGGGATGATACATGTACTCCAGACATCATGAAAGGCACCAGTACCAGAGTTCTTCCAGTCCTTCCAGCAGAAGTTGCACATGCAATCAAGAACATGAAGCGGGGAAAAGCTCCAGGAGAAGATGGAATTACTGTAGACATCATACAAGAAGCAAGTGGAGAAATCGAAACAGTACTCGCCCAAATTTTCACTCGATGCCTTAATGAAGGGAAAATTCCTGAGGATTGGAACAACGCTACAATGATCTTGCTACATAAAAAAGGTGACATTGAGGATCTCAGGAACTACAGACCTATCAGCCTCCTATCAGTGGTTTATAAAATCTTCACTAAAGTTCTTTCACACCGCTTGAAGGTGACACTGGACATGGCTCAACCGAGAGAACAAGCTGGATTCAGGAATGGCTACAGCACAATAGATCATATCCACGTACTGAGAGAACTAATTGAAAGAGCGAGGGAATATGAACTTCCATTGTGCATGGCTTTTATCGATTATGAAAAAGCCTTTGATTCGGTGGAACCATCAGCAGTTACAATGGCTCTGAAATCCTGCGGTATTGAAGATGCATACATTAATATTATTAATAACATCTATGAAAATGCAAGTGCAAAGATTCGGCTGTTTGAAAATACAACACACATAAAAATTGGAAAAGGAGTGAGACAAGGTGACACCATATCTCCGAAGCTCTTTAATGCCACATTGGAAAATGTCTTTCAATCACTGAACTGGGAAAACAAAGGGATAAAGATTAATGGAGATTATCTAACCCACCTTCGTTTTGCTGATGACATAGTCATTTTTGCAACTACCCCATCAGAGCTACAGAGTATGATCCAGGAACTTGCTGACAAGAGTAAAGAAGTGGGATTAAAAATGAACTTTCAGAAGACAAAAGTGATGTACAATGCTTTTACAAGAAATGAAGATTTATCGATTGATGGAGAAAAGTTGGAGATAACAGACACGTACGTTTATCTTGGACAGCAGATATCAAGTGAGGGTCACATTGGTGAAGAAATTAATTGGCGTACAAAACTTGCCTGGAGAGCTTTTGGAAGAAACAGCATAATTTTCAAGAGCAATATGCCATTATGTCTTAAAAGAAAAGTGTTTGATCAATGCATCCTTCCAGTGCTTACGTATGGTGCAGAGACGTGGACCTTAGCTAAAAGAGACATACAAAGGCTGCAGACAACTCAAAGCAGCATGGAGAGGTGCATGCTTGGTATAACCAGGAGAGATAAGAAGAGGAACTCGTGGATCCGAAAAATGACAACAGTGGAAGACATCATGATCAGAGTTAAATCCCTGAAATGGCAATGGGCTGGACATACTGCCAGAAGAACAGACCATCGATGGACAGCCGAAATTTTAGATTGGATTCCAAGGGACAGGAAAAGACCCAGAAGAAGACCACATGGAAGATGGGTGGATGAAATTCGAAAGTATGCGGGAGTGACATGGAGGAGACTGGCACAAGACAGACCGTTGTGGAGGAAACTTGGGGAGACCTTCGTCCAGCAGTGGATTGATAATGGTTGACAATGATGATGCTAATGATATAAGTTATGTAATGTACAATACAAGGGCACCTTGTTTATATATTAAACCCTGCCACTATGACATTCTTCAGTGATTTTTGTCAATTCTGCAATTAGCTCTTTGACTAGCTAACGAAACTTAGCTAACTACTCTTTGATATAGCTAACGAAATTACCCTTTGACTTAGCTAACGAAATTAGTTGGTATAAATAGAGCTGCCAAAATGATAGAAGTAGCCTCCCTTTCAGTATGCACAACAGTTTTGGATCTGGAAAAGCATTTTTAATTGATTACCACTTCATATCATTTTCAGAAATGACATGATATTGAGGATTCCCAAATTCCAACACAAAACTTAAAGACCTGGATTTCCAGGTTTAAAATATTAAAAAGACCCGGAATTCCGGGCTACACCTGGACGACAAGCAGGCCTGACAGATATTGAGAAAAATAGATTAAATATTTGTACCCCCTAGCGGCAAAACTGTTCATGATTTTGGGGAAAAAAGACACACGAAGAGTTTTCATAGTTGGTAGTATCTGATCGTAAAAGATTTTTTTTCAATCAGGTTTTTAGTCCCACAGATATTGCTGTAAACCGAAACGTGAACTTGCACTGTCTAGTGGTATACTTGTGCATTAAGAAAAATTTGAAATTATATGAGAAACATTTCATACCGAAAATGCTCTCCAACAAAGAAAGAATTTTTTAAATCGGACTTATAGAAACGAACAGAGATATCACTAAAGTAAGATATGCATCTATGCCCCCTGGTGGAAAAGCTATGCACTATTTTGAGCAGGGGATATTCTCAAAAGATTATACGAGGTGAGCGGTATGGGTTCACGAATGAATTTTTTCAACAGTTTCCAGAAGCTCAGATTTTGTTGCAAATACATCAGAAGCCGAAATAATCGACTTACACCCCTGGTGGCCAAATTGTTCTTTACCAAAAATGAGAAATTGTATGCAAAACATTTCCCATCAGGAGCTGTATCCGACGTACGAAAAAATTTTCAAATCGAACTTTCAGAATCGAAGATATCAGGAAAACCGCAATTTACCTTATGCCCCCTAATGGAAAATTCTACGAATTACTTGAAAATGAATTTGTAACTAAAATAGTCTTCGATATAAATGGCATTGAAAGGAAAACAAATTTTTTCAGTCAGACATTTGGAAGCAAATATATGAAATAAAATGCATTTTGAATTTGATAGGATCTGCATTTATACCCCCTAGCAGCAAAGTTGTGCACCGGGGAGAAAAAATAAAACAGAATTAAAGGACCATCATTCTCGCATTTCAAGCTTTTCAATACAAAAAGAATTTTACAAATCAAACTAATAGTTGCAGAGATATGGTGTCCTTGGCCAGACAGACAACGTGATAACATATGAGTGATTTTTTTTTTTTTTTTACAAAAGACAGTGCTAATAATGCAGCTACAGTACTGTTAGCAAACAAGAAAACCAATAGCCCCCTGCATTTTACAGGGAGTGGGGAAGGAAATTTGTCAGACATAAGTTATATCAGTAGAAAAATCCTCAACTACGAAACATCGTGCAGGGACAAAAAGACAGGAATGGACAAAATTCCAGGACATGTAACAGAATTTTAGGACTTTTCCAAGACAACATGGAATTCCAGGACTTTTTCAGGACGTGTACGAACCACGTGCATAGATTTTCCGCTAGGGGACGTAAAGGTAAACTGCATGTTTTCCAATATGTGCGCTTCCAAATGTCTGATTTGAAAAATTCTTCCTTCATCAGATACAGCTCCTGATGGGAAATGTCCTGCATATCATTTCTAATTTTTGATAAGGAATGGTTTGGCTACCAGGGGATGTAAGTGTCTATTTCTGCTTCTGATGTATTTGTAGTAAAATCTAAGCTTCCAAAAACTCGATTGAAAAAATTATTTCGTGGACTGATACCACTCACCTTGGAAAACGCTGGAGAATACATCCTGCCTAAAATAGTGCATTGTTTTCCTGCCAGGGGTGTAAATGAATATCTTACTTTCATCGATATCTCTGCTTTTAAGAGTCCAATTTGAAAAATGCGTTCTTTGTTGCACAGTTTTTCTGGTACGAAATACTTTTCATTGAGTTTCAAACTTTTCAAGCAATTCATAGATTTTTGGCTAGGGGGTGTAAAGGAATGCGTTTTCCCTGATACCTCTGCTTCTAAAACCCCGATTTCAAAAATTCTGCATCGGATGCAGCTCCTGATAGGAAATGTTTATTATAATTTCTAATTTTGGTGAGGAATGGCTTGGCCACTAGGAGGCACAAGTGTTTATTTTTGCTTCTGATGTATTTGCAGTAAAGTCTAAGCTTCTGAAAACTCGATTGAAAATTTTTTTCATGGACTGATACCGCTCACCTCAAAAAATCTTTTCAGAATGCTTTATTCTTAAAATAATGCATTGTTTTTCCACCAGGGGCATAGATGTATATCTGATTTTTGGTGATATCTCTGCTTGTAAGTGTCCAATTTGAAAAATTATTTCTTTGTCGGAGGGTGCTTCTGCTGTGAAATCTTTCTCATATATTTTCAAGTTTTTCTTAGCACACAAATTTGCCACTAGACGGTATAAGTTCATGTTCTTTTGGTTTACAGCAATATCTGCAGGACTTTTTTTCTTTTTTTTTTTTTTGATTGAAGGTTTAACTACCACTGAGCAATTCAATGGGCTATAAGCAGTCGCCCGTCCTTAATTTAGGGTCACTGGCTCCAGGGAAGGGAGAGAGCCAGTGCCGTAAGACAAACACAACATCCATGCCTCACCGGGATTCAAACCCGGACCCCTTTCGGACGAATGATTAGAGGCCATCGCTTAGACCACTGAGCCACTGGGGCGGCTATTTGCAGGACTAAAAACCCAATTAAAAAAAAAAAAAAAATTTTTTTTTGATAAATACTACTGACTATGAAAACTCTTTGTGTATTTTCTTTTCAAAATAACGCACAATTTCGCCGCTAGGGGGCGCCACTTTATAACAACTTCTTTTAAATGTGCGATTTAAAAAATTCATTCAGCACGGCATGCCATTAACCTTGTGGAACACTTTAATGTCAGTATTTCAGGAGTTTTGTGGTTCACAGTTCTGTTGCTAGGTGGTGTTTCTGCTCTTCTGTTTGCAGCTGTACCTCTGCTTCTAAAAACCCCTATAAAGAAATTTCTTTTTCACAGTATGCCATTCTCTACAATAAAGATGTGGATCATTATCTACTTTAAATAATGCACAGGTTCCCTGCTAGGAAGCATAAAGGTCAATACCTTTTTCTTGCAATCTCCATTTCCAGGAGACGTATCTGAAAAGTTATTTTTCCTTAGCATAGCTTTTCTATGAAAAATATTTTTCGCCTATTTTTCAACTTTCCCATTATGCAAAATTCTTCCACTAGAAGGCGAAAAATTACATATATCACGTTTCCTTCTATATTTCTTTCTTTAATCATTTGTCTACGATATCTTCCTTTTTCTAAGAGAAGATTTTTGTGCACCATTTATTCATTTCATAAACATTCTTTTTAGCTGCTGGTTGAAGTAAGTAGCTGGTTCTACTTCTGGATGTTTTATTGATGGTAGCAATCTGGTTGTGATTTTTCCTAACCGGTTGCATTGACTTTGATAGATTTAATTCACATCAGAAAGGATTCGAAAGACGTGCTCATTAAAATTTGGTGTAATCTTTCTTGTTTTTTATACGGCACAACAACTTTACTGGTAGTTTAAAAAGTTGCCATGAAGCATCTTTTACTAGATTTCACAGAATATACAGCTCACAAATATAGTTAACCATTCGGCGTTTACAAATGGTAAAGTAATGAATGTTACAATCCCTTTGTAGTGTCTTACATTACCAGTGCACTTATTCATACAGATTACAATGGGAAATTCTGACTCCAAAATGGTCCTAGTGCAGGGCACAAGTGTTCCACTTAGCTTCACCTCCTCCGTATTTGGCACAATAGCTCTTGTAAAAGTTACACTCAAAATTACTTTTGCACTGATTGGATATATATAGACAAAGATCATCCATGCAATTTTTAATTTTGCAGTCAAAATTTTTCTACTGGATTAAAATAATTTGTGTTCTAACCTACTTTTGGTGAAAATGGATAAGCAGTATTTTTTCTGCAAGTAGTACATGTTCATGTATCTCACTGTAACAATTCTCACTGTTACAGATCCATTCATTCCTTTTTATCAGGTAATTTAATGAACTGTAAAGACTTTGCAAAATATGTGTGTGTGTGAGATATATATATATATATATATATATATATATATATATATATATATACCTGTCTTTGAAAGGCATGTCCTCACAAGAGGTTTATGAAGATTTGGTGTACATATTGATTCCACAGTTGTCAAGCAAGTGGCACAGAATCTTGTGATGACATAGAATGTTCTGGGAAACCCTCTACACATACCTTTGAAGAAAGCATCAAATCAACCATTAACGACAGATAAATGACTGTTTGGTGTATAACTGAGTCTGTAAACTGGCAGTGTCAATTCAGTCCTGATAAATTCTTTGAAGATGAAAAAGGTCACTCACTGCATGATGGGTCCCACAAATTTTGACAGATGAGCAAAAGGCACATCACAAACAAATGTGCCTCACTAACTTGAACATGCTACATGCAGATCCAATAAATTTTTGATTCCAGGCTACCACAATGGATGAAACATGGGTTTATCACTTTGCCCAAGGAACTACAAAAAAAAAAGTCTAATGTGGAAGCATATATCTTCTCTGCCCTCCAAGAAGTTTCATGTTGCTCCATCAGCTGGTAAGGTGATAGTGAGAATACAGCAACAATTGTCATGACTGATTACCTGATAAAGGGTATCACTGTCACTGGTGCATAACTATGTCAACTTCATAAATCAACTTCAAGCAGCCCCCAAGGAAAAGAGGCATGGAAAACTGCAAAGATGTGTCTTTTCCCTTCAAGACAATGCACCTAGTCACACCTCCCAGATTGTAAAGACTGCCACACAGACTGTAGGATTTGAGTTTCTGCAGCACCCAACCTTTTCTCCAGACCTTGCCCTCCACTAAGTTTCATTTGTTCCCCAAGCTGAAGGAAACTATATCCATGGAAAGTGATATGCCTCTGAGGTAAAAGATTTTAGTTGTGGGTACATAAATGGAAAGCTAAGATGAAGTTTTTGTTCTTCATTGGGATCAAAGCAGGGAGAAGTGCATTGTAGTTGTGGGAAAAACAATTAAAAACAGAATACCATTTAGTTGAATGACCCTCGTATAAGTGTATATCTAGTGTATATCTGCATTTGGCAGAATATTTCTTCTTCCCAAGAAGACAGGTAGAACTCTTTTTAGTACCTTCACAAAACTGTAATGGTGACTAGGATCATTCATACATTTTCAGTTGAAGATATGACTGAAAAGAAATGGTATAACAATAAAAATATTACCTTCAGTGGAAATTTCTTTCCATGGATTTGGTGGATACATGAAGGCAGCATTCTGAATCTGGTCATTTATGTCCTCCTCTTCATTGAATGGAAAAGTACCACTTAAACTAGAAAGAAGGGTGAAAAAAAAAAAAAGGAAATGTTTAATTTCTAATACATTATAATGGCAAAAATAGAACTGGATCAAAGCAGATAAAAAAAAAAAGTTTACTCAAGGTTCCTACCCAAAAGTAAAATATTCCCCAAATTCTCCAGACGATTTTAAAAGATTTTTTGGAATGGCGCCCCAAATTATGTTTGCAACAAATTGTTACTTTTCCTTCCTTTCTTGCACTTTCTCACCAAAGCATACATTTTCATATTCTTTAAAAACTGACCGTTATATAATTATCTGGTTTTCATTAATAACAACAAAACACACAAGGTACATTGCTTTTGGTACCATAATTCCACAATCTTTTGTGAACCTGAACGGTATGCTGCACACGTATACATTCCAACAGAAACAGTTCACGTGTAAGGAAAATCCTGTGCTGATTAGTTACATTTTTTGTTTCTTCTAAACACAAGACAGAACTTTATAGGTATACTGGCAAAGGTCGATGATAGCCTATACCACCAAACAAAAGTCATTGCTCTTTCCACGTTAATAAGTGAGTCACAGAAAAATTCTCATTGGCCACCACCGGGAAACGAACTCAGGGTTTTCTGGTTACGCGCTAGATATGCTACAACTGCACCACAGCGGCCTCGAATTATCCAGACTCACAAGTGATTAACTGCCAAACCACATGGCAGGTTGCTTCATGGAGCCCCGCATAGTGCTAGGGATCCACCAAAGATGGAAAGTACAAGTGATTAACTGCCAAATCTTTGGCAGTTAATCACTTGTGAGTCTGAAGAATTTGAGGTCGCTGTGGTGCAGTGGTAGCATGTCCGGCACATAACTGGAAGACCCTGGGTTCGATTCCCGGTAGCGGCCGATGAGAATTTTTCCATGACTCACTTATTAACGTGAAAAGAGCAATGACTTCTGTTTGGTGTTCCTGATCCATGTCGAGGGTATGAATTAATTATTCAATAGCCTATACCATATGAGATTCTGTTGTATATGTGCTAATAGTTAAGCACAAGCTGCAAAAGTATTATTGAACAGTGAGGGCAAATGAACAACAAAGTTTTGAAATACCATATTTTTTGGAATAGAAGTCGCACCCTTATTTTTTGTGAAAAATTAAGAAAAACAAAACAGAATGCCATTTTAAAGATCCTTGTTAAAAAAATTATTTAAAAAAAATACTTCATGTGTAAAAACAGCAGCTTTAGAATCATCAAATCCTTGTGATTTGCAAAATTAGCAACATGCGATAAATCGGATGAAAACAACGCAGAGAAACACCACTCAATCCATCAGCCAATGGCATACATGCGTTGTAGGATTTGACCACGATGTTGTACCTTCGTACATTCAATGGCCTTTGTTATTGGTTTGGGTGGTCATCCTCATTGCATGGCTGATGTGTCAAAGTAATACAATCTTGGTTGAAGTCTATTGGCATTCTGTGGCATACAAACAATTTCAGAGAATAGGAATTGTTCTTTTTTAATCTAAAGCTCTGCCAAGAACCATCCAGAATTTAAAATATCATCAAAGAAGCAAATGGGACGTTGTTGGTGAACAGCTAGGAAGCAAAAAACAGGAAGGACCGTAGTGAAAGATCACCAAGTGTGGCAACACGATTTGTCAGATGTGGCAGTATCTTCCATCGTGAACTGCAAATAAAAGTATGTTTCCGCCAGTTAAAGTTTAAGCATAATTTGGTTTCACGAATGGACTTTCCCAAAAATTGTATACACACAGTATTTGTGTTACTGTGAATGAATAAGATTTTTGCAGTTTGCCTACAAAAGTTCTACGTAAATGGAAGAATTTGCAGCAGCAATATGCAGTCGGCACTAATGCACTTGCACTCAGAGTTTGCTGGTGGATGTCTTAAGCGTCTGTTGTGATGTTTCGTCCTAAGACGCGGTTCTTTCTCTTTGTACTGCATAACTTTGTTTTTAAAAGGAATTATTATAATCCTCTTATGTCCGTTTCATATATGAGGTATATGCTTAAACAGCATTCCACATAATTAAATTACAAGCACACAAGTATGCACATGGTTGCAAATACATGTCCGGCATGATAGCAGGCCTGGCTCATAAAAACTACACGTGCATAGTTAACAACAAATATAAAAGTATAGTATATACAAGAATTTACGATACAATGACATCATAGGAAAAGTGCAAAAGAACATCAAGTACTGTACCTAAACTAATTTAGTAGTTTTTTTTAACAACATACAGATACCTATATTCATGGCAATAATATTGATCTTCGGTACATACGACAATGGAGGATTTTGATTAAAAAAAATTTGGAAAAAAAGGTGCATCTTAGTTCAGAAAAATACAGTCATTGAATACACAAGGCCCCCCGCCCCAAAAATAGTAATTAAATATCAATCCAACAAAGTAACATGATGAAATCTCAGTTGTAGAGGGTTAATTAAATGATTAAAAACATAAATATGTGGGATTGTCAGGCCTAGATGTTAAAAGAAGTAGGCCCTCACACAACATTAGGCCTAAATCAATGTTAACCATTCAGAAGGTTTAGACGAAAAATATTTTTCTCTTTGAAGGTGTATGCACAAATAACTGACAGTCAAATGCTGAGAACAATGGAAACAGAAATCACATGGATAAAAATAGGTTTGAAACAGAATGAATAATTCAAATACCTAAGAATACAGTATACTGATAGATTTCCAAAATTTTTAAAAAGATTTAAAAAACAGGATGCTAAGATATTGCAAACAAGATTTAAAAATTGCAAATGATGAAAGGATAAAATTACATTGAAAAATTAAAAGCCAATCTAACTGAAAACAATATCTCACAACCCACATCAAAATCTCGCTGAGCTGAAAGTTACCACTTTCCAGCGAAGTGATGGCTTTCAGCATAATTGCAAACAAAAGTCTGAAATCAGGAAAGTTTTTGTGGCAAAATAAAAAAATGCCCAGATTTTCATGGGGAAAATGACATTTTCCCTGATTTTTAGATCCATTTTAAAATTCTCTGAGAATTCCAGGTTCTGTTAGTAAAATAGTTCTAAGGAAAAATGAGTGTTCAATAAAAGAGGCATTAATAAATTTTACCTCTTTAAATAATAAACAACAGCACTGTAAACTGATAATCAAAATAAAAATTTCATCCACTAGAAAATTACCGTAAATTAGAGCTGGACAAATATGTTCCGGATGTAGGACTTAGGAGCCAGGTGAAACAAATTATTCAAATCTCAAAGAATGACACATAAATGCAATGTGTGGTGTTGATGCTGGAATGAAAAATAATAGAGCACAGTTGATGTCATATTTTTTGGCCCAAACCACTTATTGATAAATAAAATTACAATTTGGCCCATAATATTCTTTTTCCATTCTTCCAGTTGCAGCTCTCAAAAAATTAAAATTTTAGATTTTGATTTTATTAAAACACAATTTGCTGAAGTTAAATTTTGCACATACAAACCCAAAGTACCATATTTTCTTTTGTAAATCTGCAGATTAGGTAATTCAGAAATTCCTTTTTCCTTTGTATAATTCTGTGGCAGTGCAAATTCACAAGCTATGCAAATTAGAAAAGAAGAAAGATCTTATGCATAACCTGAGGTGGTGTATGATCTGTAGACCCTGAAATCCAGAAGAAAAAAAAAAAGTATAATCTGCACCTGTTATGTTGATCTCAAGCCAATATTTCAGACAGAAAAATCATGATTCACAAGATGAGCCAAGTTTTTAGCATTACCATTGTTTATTAGTTAAGTGTAAAAATCCATAGTATTTGGCACTTCTGAAAAATTGAACAGCAAACAGAAGTGCTAACTAATGTGATTAGTGTCGGAAAACTAAGGAATGAAATTCGCAAAGTGACCGAATGCAACAATTGTGTGTTGTGGAATTGCTCAATGGGCTTTCGAAAGCACGTAGCCTTCAGAAAATTAGAAAAGAAGTTGCAGCTCTCAAAAAATTAAAATTTTAGATTTTGATTTTATTAAAACACAATTTGCTGAAGTACAAACAGTACTGCCTTTGTTGCATCATATTTTTAGTTAAAATGCTCACAAGTAAAAACAAAACAAAAACATTTCCATTCCTTTGCGGCCCTCTACTTTTGTATTACACTACAAGTTTTCTGTTTTTACGCATTTCTGATACTTTTCCAATACCGCCAACTTCTCCCGAGACCATGTGGATTTTTAAAAAATAAAAGTGCCACAAAAACACATTTTTTTTTCTTCTAATAAAAGCAGTGTATTATCAGCAGAACTTAAACCCATAACTTTCTAACATATAATCTGTGGATTATGTAACAGAAATTATGATATTTACTGCAAAATTACAAATCTGAAGTAAAAAAATGGGTGGCAGTGCCTAATTTTTAGGTGCCACCACAACCTAGAGCCTGGGATTTTTCTAGCTCTGCGATACATAAATTACGAAATTCAGAACACAGTTCTTTTTAAAATGCAATGCTTTCAGAGCTTGCACTTGACTGATTAATTATCTACTACTGGGGCATACAGTAGTGGCCAAAATTGTGGAAACCTTTTGGAAAAAGTGTATTTTTGAGGTTTGATGGCTCACAACACCACATTTTTTTGTAGTAATACCATAAAATTATATACCAGTGGAAAGATAATTTTATCAAGAATGCAATGCAACAAACTTTGTTCAATTATCTGTATTCTATAAAAAGTTATAGCCAAATAACCAGAAAAAGGAAGCTCAACTTGCTTAGGTTGATATGAAGTAGCTTTCCTTCATTTGAATGTAGCCAATGCGCACGAGTGTTTAGAGAGCCAATCAGGTGACATCTTGTTTTGGCAATGAGTCAATTAGGTCACAGTAGAATTCAGCTATTGATGTCATGTATTGGAACTGGGAGGAGGACATTTGTCAGTGTGTTATGCGATTGCCATCAAGTTGGTTGGTTTTTTTGTGTTCTTTCATTTAGTGAGCTTGTAAAATGTAATAAAATTAAAGAAATGGTGCAAAGTGTAGACTAGTCACCCAGAAAGTGATGTAAGATAGTACTATTAAGTGAACAAGGCTTCAGTTATGAAGAAATCAGAAGAAAAATTGGTGGAAACTTAACCAAAGGTTGCATTTCTATAAAATTTTAAAGGTATATATAAGGAGACTTAGTCACTACAAAACCAGACTGGTAAAGGCAGGAAAAGGTGCACAATAGCAAGTGATGAAAGAAGAATTAAGAGACTGTGCCTAGGTGACAGAAGAAAATCATCCGGGTGTATACAAGATGAAATGGCGCAATGCAATGTGAAGTTCAGTGCAAGGACTGTTTGGCGCAGACTACAGGAATTTGGTCTAAAAGCTAAAATTCCAGAAAAAAGCCATTTCTTTCTCTCAAACAAAGGTTGAAAAGATTAAACTAAGCTAAAACCCATGTTAACTGGACAGCGGAACAAGGGGACAGTGTTATTTGGAGTGATGAGATCAAAATCTCTCTGTTTGGTAGTTATGGCATAAAATACGTAAGGAGAAGAATCGGAGAAGATTTGTGTCCTGATTGCATTACATGTACCGTGAAACACCCAGTTAGTGTTATGATATGAGGTTGTATGACATCAAAAGGTGTGGGCAGAATTTGCGTGATTAATGGGAATATCATCATCATCATCATTGTCAACCATTATCAATCCACTGCTGGACGAAGGTCTCCCCAAGTTTCCTCCACAACGGTCTGTCTTGTGCCAGTCTCCTCCATGTCACTCCCGCATATTTACGAATTTCATCCACCCATCTCCCATGTGGTCTTTTTCTGGGTCTTTTCCTGTCCCTTGGAATCCAATCTAAAATTTCGGCTGTCCATCTATGGTCTGTCCTTCTGGCAGTATGTCCAGCCCATTGCCATTTCAGGGATTTAACCCTGATCATGATGTCTTCCACTCTCGTCATTTTTCGGATCCACGAGTTTCTCTTCTTATCTCTCCTGGTTATACCAAGCATGCACCTCTCCATGCTTCTTTGAGTTGTCTGCAGCATTTGTATGTCTCTTTTAGTTAAGGTCCACGTCTCTGCACCATACGTAAGCACTGGAAGGATGCATTGATCAAACACTTTTCTTTTAAGACATAATGGCATATTGCTCTTGAAAATTATGCTGTTTCTTCCAAAAGCTCTCCAGGCAAGTTTTGTACGCCAATTAATTTCTTCATCAATGTGACCCTCACTTGATATCTGCTGTCCAAGATAAACATACGTATCTGTTATCTCCAGTTTTTCTCCATCAATCGATAAATCTTCATTTCTTGTAAAAGCATTGAACATCACTTTTGTCTTCTGAAAGTTCATTTTTAATCCCACTTCTTTACTCTTGTCAGCAAGTTCCTGGATCATACTCTGCAGCTCTGATGGGGTAGTTGCAAAAATGACTACGTCATCAGCAAAACGAAGGTGGGTTAGATAATCTCCATTAATCTTTATCCCTTTGTTTTCCCAGTTCAGTGATTGAAAGACATTTTCCAATGTGGCATTAAAGAGCTTCGGAGATATGGTGTCACCTTGTCTCACTCCCTTTCCAATTTTTATGTGTGTTGTATTTTCAAACAGCCGAATCTTTGCACTTGCATTTTCATAGATGTTATTAATAATATTAATGTATGCATCTTCAATACCGCAGGATTTCAGAGCCGTGGTAACTGCTGATGGTTTCACCGAATCAAAGGCTTTTTCATAATCGATAAAAGCCATGCACAATGGAAGTTCATATTCCCTCGCTCTTTCAATTAGTTCTCTCAGTACGTGGATATGATCTATTGTGCTGTAGCCACTCCTGAATCCAGCTTGTTCTCTCGGTTGAGCCATGTCCAGTGTTACCTTCAAGCGGTGTGAAAGAACTTTAGTGAAGATTTTATAAACCACTGATAGGAGGCTGATAGGTCTGTAGTTCCTGAGATCCTCAATGTCACCTTTTTTATGTAGCAGGATCATTGTAGCATTGTTCCAATCCTCAGGAATCTTCCCTTCATTAAGGCATCGAGTGAAAATTTGGGCGAGTACTGTTTCGATTTCTCCACTTGCTTCTTGTATGATGTCTATAGTAATTCCATCTTCTCCTGGAGCTTTCCCCCGCTTCATGTTCTTGATTGCATGAGCAACTTCTGCTGGGAGGACTGGAAGAACTCTGGTACCTTTCATGATGTCTGGAGTACATGTATCATCCCTTTCATATAATTTGGAGTAGAAATCTTTCACTCTTGTCAAAATTTCGCCTCCATTTCTTGTTATAGAACCATCTTCTTTTCTCAGAGCCATAATCTGTTTTCTTCCCTTACTGAGATGTCCCTTTGCTATCTTAAGGCTTTGGTTGTTTTCAATTGCTTTCCTCACTAGCTCACAGTTGAATTTCCTTACGTCTTCAGTGATACTTTTTCGTGCTGTCTTGCATAGCTCTATATATTCCACTTTGGAAGTCACATCTTCTTTAGTTGTCCTCATCTCTCTTCTTTTTGCATCAACATTTTGGTTTTTCCTGATAATTTGTTCACATGCAACTTGTTCTTAGACCCAGCTAATTTTGTTGCTGTTTCCATTAGAGCTTTGGTTACTTTTCTGTTAACTTCCGAAATATCCACTTCTTCCGATGTTAGGCCTTCTAAAGCAGAGAATCTGTTCTTCAGTTCTAACTTGAAAGTATTATGGTGTTTTTTAAGGTTGGTTATGTCAATACATTTTGTTTGTCTTATGAGCTTGCCACGTTCCAGTTTAGTGTTGAGGTGCATCTTACATCTCACCAATCTATGGTCACTACCTGTGTTGAACTTGTTCAGCACACTGCAGTCTTCGATGACGAATTTTTTGTTACACATAATAAAATCAATTTCACTTGTCGTTCCAATTGGATGTCTCCATGTCCATTTCCTGTGTGGCTTTTTCTTGAAAAAGGAGTTCAAGATGAAAAATCCTTCTGCCTCTACAAACTCAACGAGAGTATTTCCACGCTGGTTTCTGTTGCCGTGACCGAATTTACCTACTGAAGTTTCATTCTGTTGCCGTTGCCCTATTTTTGCATTGAAATCTCCCATAATTATCTTCAAGTGCTGCTTACCTTTATTATTTAGATGACGAATTTCCTCATAAAATTCTTCAATTTCTTCTTCAGGATGACTTGTGGTGGGTGCATAAGTTTGAATAATCTGAGCCTGGTATCTTCTCGATAGTTGGATAACGAGTCGTGCAGCTCTGTCAGAGGAACTTTCAACTTCTACCACTTTATCTTCAGTTTCTTGTTTATTATAAATCCAACACCACTAGTTCTGCCAGTATCTGTCCCACGATAATAGAAGAGATGTCCACTTTTCAGTTCAATGAGATTTTCTCCTTTTCTCCTTACCTCACTTAGCCCGACGATGTCCCACTTGATCCTTTGTAGTTCCTCTTCCAATTCAAGAAGCCTTGAATCAGAAGATAGGGAGCGTCCGTTATAGGTAGCCAAGGTCAGCATCAAATGGCAGCCTAGTCCGGTCCTCCGGGGATTCTTAGCACCCTCTGCCTTCATGTCGCACTGGCCGCTGCCTTGGCCAGGTACATTCCAGCTGCCGGAGACTGAGGGCCAAGATTTAATTTGTAGAGTCATTTTGGAGGTGTTTGGCCATAACTCACCACGCTGGCCAAGCGGGTTGGTGAGTGAGGGATAGCATTTCCTCTGATCCCGATGGTATAGTTATACCGCTATTGGCGGTCGTCAGAGCCCCTTTAGTGGGAACAGGATGCACCACGAGAAGGCGGGGTTGACATTTGTCAAGGAGAGGCTGTGATGTTACGCATCATATAAATGGCCAAAAATACATTAATGAAATACTTGAGCCCAAACTGAAGCCTTCTGCACGTGATCTTTTCCAAGATAATGATGAAGCATTTATATTTCAACAGGATTAATCTCCATATCATGTTGCAAAGAGTGGTTCCAAGATAATCATATTCCACTGCTGGAATGGCCTGGGAATAGCCCAGACCCTTACCCCATCAAAAATCTATGGAGCTGACTAAAGAAACTTGTTAGTCAGAAGCAACCCAGCAATAAAACCCAATTAATAGTTGCAATAATTCAATCTTGGTTTCACACATAACAGCTTCAGAACTAAAAAACTTGATTCACTCCATGGGAAGGCATTGTAAGGCCATAATTAACGCTAAAGGTTACCCAACTAAGGTATTCACTGACATGGTGAGAATTTTTGTATATCTCATTTTTTCTATGTGTTTCACTTTTCTTTTTTATAACTGCTGTTCTAATATAAAATCCTTCACAAAAGTTTTTGTGTTACATTCCTGATGAAATTATCTTTCCATTGATATATAATTTTATGGTATTACTCCAAAAAAAGTGGTGTTATGAGCCATCAAACCTTAAAAATACCCTATTTCCAAAAGGTTTCCACAATTTTGACCACTACTGTATGCCATTTTGATGCAGATTAGGAAAATACTTTCAGAGAGTGTTCTGCAGCTGGTTGCTATGTGCAAATGCCATTAGTGACACAAAGCCACTGTATTTGCACCGTTTCCCATGTAGCCAACTCTTCAAAACCCTTGAAAATGACGTCACTCTGGAGCGGGAATCAAAACGGGTTCTCTTGATTTCCACTCAAACATGCAAATGTTACACCACCCAAGACAATGAAGTTCCAAGCAAAAATTTTCCTAAAGAGGTGGCTACAATAGAAATGGTGAAAATGTAGCACCTTTGTGCTGATAATGACATTTGTGCATTTGGATATGCCTTCTACATATTTGAGAATTATTTCTTCAGGGAGATTTATTGGGTATATAAATAAGTTTTGAGGGATTTCCATTCGGTGTCGTACTTATTACTGCTCGCATGTATTTTAAGGTGGCAACACTGCAATATCGCAGTACGAGACGCCAGCTGTCAGAGTCAGTATACAACGTTCGATTGAGGAGCGAAGACTTATTTGTTTTACTCGATGGAAAATGGCAACTTTTGTCTCGACAAAACAACATTTGTGGGAAGTGTTAGGGCATTACTTTATTGTCAAGAAAAGTGCTGCCGACAGCTATCGCTTAATGTCAGAAATCTATGGTGAACATTACCCATCCATAAAAACATGTGAGTATTGGTTTAGACAATTCAAAAGGAACGATTTCGATGTCAGTGATAAAGAATGTTCTGGACCACTCAAAAAAATTGCTCATGCCGAATTGGAAGCTTTGCTCGGCGAGGATCCATGCCAGATCCAAAAAGAACTAGCAGCAGCATTAAATGTTAGTCAACCATGCATTTCACAACGTTTAGCTGTCATGGGAATGGTGCAAAAAGAAAAGAATTGGGTTCCACATGCTTTGCGGGAAAGAGACCTTGAACGTCGAGAAACCATTTGCAAATTGCTGCTTCAAAGGCAAAAAAGAAAGGTTTTTTTTGCATCGTATTATTACTGCCGACGAGAAATCGATATGTTACGATAACCCTAAATGGCAGAAAGCATGGGTGAAGCCAGCTGAACCAGGTCCTTCAACGCCAAAACGCAATATCCATGGTTCAAAGGTAATGCTGCGTATCTGGTGGGACCAGAAGGGTGTGATCCACTATGAACTACTGAAACCGTCAGAAACCATTACTGGTGATCGGTATGGAACCCAATTAATGCGTTTAAAATGAGCTCTCATGCAAAAATGGCCGGAATGGGAAAATAGACACAACAAAGTCATCTTACAGCATGACAACGCAAGACCACATGTTTCTTGACCTGTGAAAAAGTACTTGGAAGGATCCGACTGGAAAGTTCTACCCCACCCACCATATTTGCCAGATATTGCGCCATCGGATTACCATTTGTTCCGGTCGATGCAGTCAGCGCTTTCTGGAGAATGGTTTAGTTCTTATGAAGACATCAAAAATTGGCTGGACAACTGGATCTCTTCCAAGGAACCGGAATTCTTCCTTCGGGGCATACGTTCACTGCCCAAAAGATGGGGTAAAGTTGTAGCTTCAAAGGGAGCATACTTCGATTAAAATTTAAAATATTGTTTCTGTTCTCCAACAACGTGTTTTGTTCACCTCAAATCCATCAAAACTTATCTATGTACCCAATACTTCCTGTTGATATCAAAGGTTGTGGGGCGCACAGCAAGTTATGGTTTACTCTTCCTCTCCAGTTATTTATGACACAGCAACGGAGGTTAACTAGCAGGTAGAGTTTATTACTGTTGTTTCTTACTCGATGATATGAAGTCAAAGACACCTAAAAAGGCTTTTAGACAAAAATTAACGTGCTTTGAAAGAAATTAACTTTGCAAGCAAAGAATGTGTAAAATACACATTTACTCACCCTACATTCATTGTAGGACTAACACTATTTTATTAGGTGTGCAACTTAATTCTCGGCCCATAATCGCAAGTGATCATAGAATGTCAGCAAATGCAAATAGCTGTGTGCGATAATGGCTGATTGCAGCGCCATCCAACAGCTTTCCAGGCAACCGTAACCACTCACAGCTGTAGTGAAAGAAGGGACGAAAGTTGACGGTGAAAGCAATGTCGTTCGTGAAGCAACATTTAAAGCACTGCCTCCTGTTCGCGTTTCAGCTGATAAAAGTGCTATGGAAGCCCAGCAAATGATCTGTGCTGCTTTGGGTCAGGCTGCTGTGTCTTACAGTATGTGTAAGAAGTGGTTCCAGCGGTTTAAGCAGGGAAATTTCGATCTCCGTGATGCAGAACGTCCGGGACAGCCACAGAAAGTTGACGATGAGGAACTAGAACAACTGATAGACGCAGAACCCTGTTGCACACAGCCAGAGCTTGCCCAGGAACTCTGAGTAACACGGCAAGCCATTGCAAAGTGCCTGCACAAGCTTTGACGGATTCATAAGGAGGGCCGTTGGGTGCCCCACCAACTCACAGATGCGAACAAGTCTAGATGCTACGATGTTGCTGTGTTCTTCTTGCTCTCCAGATTCAAGAAGAAGGATTTCCTCTACAAGATTTTGACCTGTGATGAGAAGTGGATCCTCTATGATAATCCTAAGCGGCACAAATCGTGGGTTTATCCAGGTCAGCCTACCACCAGTACCACCAAACCGAATATCCATGCCAGGAAGTTGTTGCTGTGCATATGGCGGGATCAGTGCGGTGTCTTACACTATGAGTTGCTCAAACCTGGTGAAACGGTCAATGCTGAGCGTTATTGTCAGCAACTCATTCATGTGAGTGATGCACTGGAGGTGAAAATGCCATACACATGCAAGGGCAGAAGGTCGGTCCTGTTGCTTCAGGATAACGCACATCCTCACACCACGAAAACGACTTTAACATGATCACCGGCCTGGGATAGGAGATTTTGTCCCACCCGGCGTATTCTCCAGACATTGCTCCTTCACATCATCACTTCTTTCGCTCCCTGCAACATCACCTGAGTGATACGCACTTCACTTCTGTCGAGGAGGTCCACACCAGTATTGATGACTTTATCAACTCCAAACAGCCCTCTTTTTTCCGCAGTGGCGTTCGGCAGCTCCCTGACTGATGGCTCAAATGCATCCAACACGACGGGGATTATTTTCCTGATTAGGTATGTATTCGATTTGCTATAATTTGATGTCAACGTGTCGTGCCTGTGAATTAAGTTGCACACCTAATATTTACCAAGATTTCCATCAATTCGCAATATGAACGACATGTACCTCGAATTTTGATATTATAAATAAATACACTTAAAAGGATCGACTATTTTATAATTAATTACACTGTAATCAAAATAATGTTTAAGGAAATACTGTATTGATAAAATTAAAGATCAGAACTTATTTAAAATTAATAAGTTCCAATTGTTATAGAGTAATAATAATCCAATAAATTTAAAGTAAAGTCAATTTCTGACTAGTATCAAACAATAATAAACCATTAAATTTAAGTTAAATCAATTTTCTGATCGTTATTGAGCCCCATAGAAGGCGCTCGATGTAAGAATCTCTATTTCAGATGAACTAACAACAGTGCATGCGTGCCTGCACATCGATATTTACCACTAAAAATTGAGATGAGGACAAATACTCACCAGTTGCAAATCCTTGGTATATGTGTGAACATGTAGCATAAGAACAACACTGACAATGGTGCCACGTGGCGCACTGAAAACCTAGGTTCCGTGTCATTAAGTCACAACGATGATATAATCTACTGTGTCTCTTATACCCGTATTTTAGATTTAAAATTTAGTAAAAGTAAGTTAATAAGCCCTTCAAGGACAATGTGCGGAGGTATTGGGCAGATTGGATAAGTTCCGATTTGCCGACTGAAACTAAGGGCGGAAATCTAAAGAAGCCGGATATCGTTTTGATTGCGCGATGGGTCAAGGATGCTTGGGATGCGATACCTGTGGAAATGGTCGTGAAATCATTCAAGAAATGTTGCATTAGTAACAAACTTGATGGCACAGAGGATGATGAGATTTTTATGAGTGATGATGACAGTGATTCTGATGACACAGGCATAGTTGGGAATACTGATGTTTATGATGACGCGCCGATGACGGAGAAAGACTTTTTTGAACTGTTTGGCGAGTCTGACTCGGAATCGGATTTTGAAGGGTTCCGATGAAGTTTTTGGGTATGCAAATTAAATTTAGTATTATATATATAATTTTTTTCGTTTTCAAATGTTTTTGAACAAATTCATTGAAATTTTTTTTCTCATTCCGGGAATCGACTTATACGCGAGTTTCCGATTTCTTACGATTTTTTCCTCTGAAAGTGGGGGGGGGGGGGGGGTTCAACTTACACGTGATTATATACGGTAAGTTGGATTTTATCAATAGAAACAGCATTTCCTTAAGTATTATTTCGATTACAGTGTAATAAATTATTAAACATTCAATTCTTTTAAGTAAATTTATTTATAATATTAAAAATCGAGGTACACATGGTTAATATCGAGAATTGACAGAAATCGTATTACATAAAATAGTAGGGTGAGTAAATGTGTATTTTACACATTATTTGCTTACAAAGTTAATTAGCAGGTTGAGTTTTGTGATGTTAGGATCCCAGCACACCAAGTGTGCTACACAAGTAATATCAGTTTGTTAGAGAGAGTCAGCACAGTAAAACCCTGGGCATATTAGAAACACAAAATAAATATCAAAAGAGTGCAAAAAAAAAAAAAAAAAAAAAAAGAAGAACCATAATATAACACAGCACCATTGCATTACATTTCAACAACAATGTCTGTTGTGTATATGTGTGTGTGTGAGAGAGAGAGAGAGAGAGAGAACCAAATAATAACATCATAATGAAGAAAAAAAAAATAAAGCTAATAAGATGCAGGGGTGATTGTGAGATGAAACAAAAAACCCTGAAACCTGACCCAAGTTCTACATGTAAAAATAATGCATGTCATTTATATTATACTGTATATACGCTATATTGACAAAAGTCACCGGACACCCCTTTAAAAGCAAATGAACAGATCCGCTGCATTGTTAAGAAGCACTGTACAGCTGCGAACGGTATAAAAATAAGCCTACAGCTGACCGCGATCATATCGCACTGTGAGGTTGAGTGAAAATGTCGCGGTGAGAGAGAACTAACTTTGAGAAAGGAAAGATTGTTAGGTGTTATAATATTAGAGGGTTGTCCATAAGAGAAACCGAGAGGCCTTTAAACATACCAAAGTCAATTGTTTTGGATGTACTGAATAAGTGGAAGACACATGACATGCCTGAAGCAGCAAAACGTACCGGCAGACCAAAGAAAATCAGTGATATAGGACGTCAAAGCCTCAGAAGAGTAATTACAGCTAATCGACAGAGTACTGCACAAGACCTCAGTGTACTGGTGAGTAAAAATGCTGGAACCTAGGTATGTACATGTACCATTCGCAGAGAATTTCATTCCATGGGTTACCGTGGTCGTGTGGCTGTTCTTAAGCCTTTCATCTCCACTCGGAATGCTACTCATCGTTTAGCAATGGTGTAAAGAACATTTACCATGGACCGTAGATCAATGGAAATGGGTCCTATGGACTGATGAATCCAGATACACGATCCATCAGTCTGATGGCCATGCGCGGGTATGGCGGCAGCCAGGGGAATGCTATTTACAACAGTGTACTGTTTTTACGGTCAAGTTTGGAGCTGGCAGTGTACTAGTGTGGGGATGTTTCACATGGTATGGTCCCGGCTCATTGGTTATTGTGAACAAAGCTGTTAACCAGCAAGTCTACCTTGATATTCTGGACAATTATGCCCTACCAGCTCTGTGGCAATACTATGGAACCGAGCCTTGTTGGTACCAACAGGATAATGCACCGAGCCATAAAGCAAGGACTGTAACGGTGTGGTTTGACGATAATTCCATATCATGTGTGGACTGGCCAGCACAGAGCCCTGATCTTAATCCCATAGAGCACCTATGGGATGAATTAGAGCGCCACATAAGAAGTTTGGAATCAAGGCCTACTACTAAGCAACAGTTAACGCAGCATTATGTACTGAATGGAAGCGCATACCTATCGCTGTGTTCCAAAACCTTGTTGAAAGCATGTCTCAAAGGGACACTGCACGCATTAAGCCCAAAGGTGGACCGACACCATACTATACTGTATGTCAATAAATGCTACGTTGTGTTTCTCTTGTAGGTGTCCGGTGACTTTTGTCAATATAGTGTATGTAACATACAACACAAGTACACATTGTTTATATATTACATACACATTATATTAACTAGCTGCACAACAATTAACCACTAGTGACTGTGCAGTTTAACTTCACACTTTTTTCATACCAATTTTTTGTTCACAGTATGTTAGAAATATTTTGAAAAATGCATTTTCAAACTTTATCTGTGATGCTCAAATTTTGTACTTCAGAACATTTAAGCAAACTATGGAGATCAGTTCAGCTCTGGACGCTTAAAGACCTGCTGCCAAAACATCTTACAGCATTTTTTGTCAATTCTGCAATTAGCTCATCAGATTCATTGAAACTTATGTAACAAAATTATTTGATATAGATACAGCTGCCAAAATGATAAAACTAGCCTTCTTTTCATCATGCACTACAGGTTTTGAATCTGGAAAAGTACTTTTAATTAATTATTACTTCAAGGCATTTTTAAAAATAACATGATTGAGGAATTCCAAATTCTTACGCAAAACTTGAAAACCCAGATTTCTGAGTTTATAATACTACAAAAACCTGGAATTCTGGGCTACACCCAGAAAACAAACAGGCCTGAAAATGAAAGAAGTCAATGGTGGTGATAAAAAACGAGAAAACTACACAATGATAAAGCAGAAACATAATTTACCTAACATCTTGAAAATGGGGAGAGAGGGGAGATGCAAATAAAAGAGAAAGAATAAACACACACACACATACATGTCAATTGTAATACCATAAAAACGAGGAAATCTCCACCTGGAGCAACCCACTTCTTGATACACTGCAAAGGTAATGGACATGGCTTCACCCACTTCTAGATCAGAAGTATGTTTTGAGTTATGTCTTAATCAATTTTCGAGTCTTGAAAATCATAGAAGTACATCAGTCTGGGAGGAACAACCCACAGCTGAAAGTTCCAGTTGGTCGTTGCACTTAAGGATTCTGGAACAAAACCCAGTGAGCTGGAGTCTTTTGGCCAATGTCACACACACACACACACACACAGAATTAGCTAGTACCTTAACAATATTTATACCAAAGCTTAATTCTGTATGTTTCTCAGATTCATAGAGGCCCTTGTTGCCCAATGGAGTGCCCCTTGGAGGCAAATCAATATCTTACTACAACAGCCTAACAACTATGTATAATAAATAAGAAAAGAAAAAAATAATCAAAGGTATGGTTTTTGAGTGAGGAAGTGCTGGTTATGAATGAGAAATCAGTGTAAATGGTACAGAGATAAACAAGGCAAATCAATGAATGAATTTGAACATTTTGGAAGCAAGTTTGAAAAAGAAAAAAAGATTAGATGGTGAAATTAGTAGGTGAGGGAATTCATCTTTGAAAATCATAGCTGCTTTAGGAAGATTTTACAGGACTGGTGGGCTATTTAATGTGGTCCCAAATCGCTGTGAATGAAAGTGTAATTATTCCTACTCAGATGTATGGCAATGAAACCTGGGTGCAGCAGAAGAGACATAAGCATTGTTTGTGTGCTGGACAGATAGGTTACTTAGGGGTGGTTTGTAGCAAGATATATTCTAACCATATGAGGAACAAAGATGTGTTGCAAATGTGTAATATGATGTTAAAATGTTGTTACTAAAGTAAAGACAAATATTCTGAGGTGGTTTGGCCATGTTAAAAGAATGAGTGGTGACATGCTTACTAAAAGAATTTATTCAGGCCAAGTGGTATGAAAGAAAGGTAAAGGAAGGCCAAGGAAATCATCAGAGGACCACACTCAGTAGTGTTTGCATGAGACATGTGATGGATGTCAGTGAAGCTCGAGTTGTGTGCCAAGATCACTGTAAATGGAGACATTTGATACATCAACAGTAAGTAAATCTAGCACCATCACTTTTAAACTTGTGCAGATGGGTTTTTTGGGGGGGGGGAGCAAACCTCTGAATTTCACAAAACAGCTTAGTGACATGTATAAAGGTTGTTCAATAAGTAGTGAGAGTCTTTGGCTGGAGTGCATTTGTGCTTCCTAATTTTGTCAATGGGTGGTGCTAGTGTACAGGCGATTTAAAGGCTATGCAACTGCATTGCAGCTTGTTCGTTACAGAAGCCATGTAACACACTGATCTAATTTTATTGTTCTCTTGTAGGAAATTGATACATACAAAGTGGCTCAACGTGCTGTAATTCAGTTTTTGAAATTGGAGAAAATGTCACCAAGCAAAATTCACAGATGAATGAAGGTGGTGTATGGGCCTGTTTCTCCATGCAGTGCTGTAATGCAGTGGTGCCAGTTCTTAAGTGGTGGACGAACAAGCACTGCAGACCAGCCAAGATCAGGAACACCTTGTGCTGTTTCAGTGAAGACAATTGTATGTGTGGATGCTGCAGTAAAGGCGAACTGAATAATCAAGACCCAAGAACTGGCGAACAGTGTGGGTGTGAGCATCGGAACTGTCAATACGATCATACATTTGCACCTTGAATATCGTAAGGTCTGCACCACGTGGGCACCAAAATATATGTCCGATGAACAGATGTGTCAACAAATGGGACTATCATTACAGCATCTATTCTGCTACCATGAATAAGGTGAAGATTTTCTGCTACGCATTATTGTGGGGATGAAAGCTGGTGTCATCATTCTGAGCCAGAGCCAAAACACCAGAGCATGCAGTGGAAACGTGCATCATTGACACCGCTGAGGAAATCCCAGCCCACCATTTCTGCAGGCAAGGTGATGTAAACCCTGTTCTTTGACCATTGAGGATCATTGCTTCTTGAGTGGATCAACCATCAATGCTGAACGATATTGTCAAACTTTAATGAAGCTTTGACAAGCCATCAAAAACAAGAGACCTGGCAACCTCACTCAGGGTATTGTGCTTCTACATGATAATGCCCGGCCGCATACGGGAGTTACCACACAAAGGACATTGCAGTGCTTTTGCTGGAAAGTCCTTCAACATCCAACATACAGTCCTCACTTATCGTCCTGCAATTTTCACATCTTTGTAACTATGAAAAAATTTGTCAAAGGCAAATGTTTCATTTTGGATGATCAGATGCGTGAAGCTGTAGATGACTGGTTGCACCAGCAGCCTGCCTCCCTCTGTGTCACAGGAATACAAGGACTTGGGCAATGATGGGATCGCTGTCTAAATGATGGTGGCAATTATTTTTAGGTATGCCATGTTTTGACTCTTTCAGGCAGAAAGTCTCACTACTTATTGAACAACCCTTAATATGTATGTCTTATCTAGTACTCACCACAAGTGATTTTAAATGATATAAAGTCATGGTTTTGCTCAACAAGTGTAACATTTTGCTAGCAGAATTCTACAGGCTTCCTTTTCTGTTCATCACTAAAGCCATGAAAAAGCACTGGTTCTCCCTGCTATTGCAAAACACATTTGCAGAGTACCTAAACAAACATGAAGAAGCTACAGTACACCAGATCAAGACCACTAAAATTTACTTATTCCATTTGTATCTCAGGTTATTTACAAATAATAGTACATAATGTTTTACAAATTTTCTGATTTGCTAAAACTGACTTCAGAATCTGAACAATGAAGTAATATAATAAGTCCCTTAAAAAAATAGTGGTTTGTAACACTGATTGGAAAGCTACTTCTTATAAGCAACTAGTTAGTGCTACAACTACATTCTTGCTACAGGCGCAACTACTTTTTTGCTGCTTTTGTACATTTAGGATTAAATTAAAAGTGTAAATTCTAATGATAATGAATTTGGAAGTTTTAAATCCATTTAGTGGTGTAATATGACATGAATGGTTATCTGACTTACCAATCATGTCATATTTACACCAATAAATGGATTTACAACTTCCACATTTGCACTGAACAATGGTGTAATCCCATATTTCATTCATTCACTAATGGTATTTTTATTGTACATCCTTACATATGGGTAAGGTATACAAAGCTAAATACAAAGGTAAATTACACAAATACAAATATATTAATAATTTATCTTTGACTTTACCTCAGCCGTGATCATCATATGTTAACACATTAAGTGGAGTATATTCCAGGCTGGCTACACTATCTCTGAAGCTCAGGGAATTTAAATAAAAACCATAAATATCTGCAAATTCATTTGCTTTGACTAAGAGAATTGAATCGCACAATTAATGGTCCTCAACACATCCATTAGTGGCACTATTATCTCATATTGCTGCCTTCACTGACTGTCAACAGCTTGGCTAGCTTTCACAATGTAGCTGAAGCCTGGTACATGATTGTAAGCAGGGCACACTCAGACCCCTGTCCTAGCTAATGACGCTTTGCAGAACTGAAGATGTCATGTGATTTAATAAATAATTTTTTTTTTCACTTTTTTTTCAAGAAGTGGCATGATTTATAGCATAATTTTAAGTTGCAAACTACTTCATTTTGTAGTATGCTACAACTACATTTATTTTTCTTTTCGCAGCAATGCTACTTGCACCACATAACTTCTGAACACTGGTCTATAATGGGTAAATGGATTCAATTATTGAAATGGTAAAAAAATACCTTGATTGTTTTCAGCTACACTCTAGCCACTGTTAAGAGATAGAGATTACTAGATCCGCCTGCTTTTTAAGGTTTTGTGATTTCCCCCTACGAGATCCAAGTCGGACCGAGTTAGCTTTTACTACAATAAAACTTGGAAAAATGAAAATATCGTAGTCTCTAAAATGTGGAATAAAAACACTTGTTCAATTAGTGTACATCATGATGCCAACCACAAAGAGGCAAATCTAGATTTCTATTCACAGTTTCTAAAACAAGTCATATACATAAATAAAATAAAACACTGATAGTGTAAAATGATAATTTTCATGTCCTAGAATACAGATGCTTCATCAGTTGGTTCTTAATTCTATTTTAACTTGAAGAACTTTCAATTAATCTTTACATCTTCTGAGTTCTTTCGTTTTAACAGACGTTTCTGGCCTATAGATTTTTATCAAGGCCTCTTCTCAATATACAGAAACTGTCTGTACATGTACAGAAACTGTTTGTACATGTACAGCAAACTGTTTGCTGTACATGAAAATGTAGTTTCTGTGAAACTGAACATGCTGTACGTGAAGCTGTAGTTTCTGTACATTGAGAAGAGACTGATAAAAATCTAGAGGCCAGAAATGTCTGTTAGCCCAAAAGAACTCAAAAGATGTGAAGACTAATTGAGAGTTCAAGTTAAAATAGGATTAAATAAATTAATCTTAGTAAAAGCTTGTGTAAGTTTTTTAATTCATCCATTGGGTCATTCTAAGTTTTAAAAGAGCTCATAAAACAAATCTGATGCCCCATGGCATCCAGTACCTATGGGATTTGTACCCATGGTTGTTCATGATGATAAAACCAATACCTTTTACAGGGACTTAAGTTTACTGAAGCACGGGATGGCAACAGTTCATACAGAAGTTGGTGCACATGCATTCACATGAATGTAAATGGAAATAAAGATGAGTAATGAATATTTTTACGCACAGTAATTTCTTTGATCAGTGATTGATGATAGAACAAATGGAGAATTTATGATGCTTTCCAAATACCTTTAAATAATTGCAATGTGTGTCATGTCATACCCATTAATGATAAACAGTTCATATTTCATTGTCTGCTACATGCAAAATATATTACATATATTACCTGACATATACAATTACTCCTACAGACCACATGTCCAGCGATCTATTATAACCTTTATTCTTCAAAACTTCTGGGGCTAAATCAAAGAAAAAAAGTCAGTCAGAAAAACAAATAAAAAAATTCTAAGTGAAAAGGAAATGCTCAAAATGCAGTTAGTTTGAAATCCTAAATAAGCACACTTCATACCGACAAGAACATATAATAAACACATACAAATAATTCAATTAATACAAGAACATTCAATTAATAAGTACAATAACAACGCCAAGAGATAAATATGAAATCTAGTAGTCAGCCACAGGGTACCAATCATCAGGGAAAGACATATCCCTGAAGAACTGTATAATATAATTGCATAAAACTGTATGAAGAATATATACACTGGCAGAAAGTGAAAAAAGAACACCAAGAAGGAACTGGCGGACGATCATGAAATTTACATATGTTAATGGGGTCGAGTTTACGTAGGTGTGATGTTAATTTCGGCAGCAACCGGTGAGCGCTTACGCCACAGCCCGGCATAATATGCAAATTATCGTCGGTGGTATTTAAGGAGTATGGCAAAGTGAATGTAATCAGTCGTCGACGTACAGACACGTGCAAAGACCCTGAAGAAGCTGCAATGCCTGGACATGGAAGAGGTGTACGATTTCAGCAGTTATTGGACTTCGAGCGAGGTCGTCTAGTCGGGCTCCGCGAGGCCGGGTGGTCATATCGTCGTATTGCGGAGCGAATTGGAAGGGAAGTATCGGTGGTGGTACGATGGTCCGAGGAAAATTCCCACAAGAGAAGACGTGGAACCGGGAGTCACAAACGGACTGATGAGCGGACCGATCGACGCATAAGAAGAGCGGCGTTGTCAAGCACAACATCCACTGCGACGCAAATCCGAGCTGCCGTTGCACCTGAGGTGACTGTGCGAACAATCCACAACCGTCTACTGGATGCAGGACTACATGCACGTGTGCCTTGACTCCAGCCCACCGTCAGGAACGGCTGCAGTGGTGTCACCAACGTCTGCACTGGAGAACGCAATGGCGATTTGTCGTGTTCAGCGATGAAAGCAGATTCTGCTTGAGAGCCTCCGATGGCCGTATGTGTGTTCGCAGATGCACAGCCTTCTTGCATCCGCTAGCGACACACAGGGCCTACACCTGGTCTCCTGGTGTAGGGAGCCATTAGCTATCGCTCCAGTACACAACTAGTGTTTGTACCGGGTACGTTAAACAGCACCTCCTACATCTCACAACATCATTCAGCCCGTTGTTGTGCCATTTGTAAGGTTGGTCCATCGTGCTGTTTTCCAGCAAGATAACGCACGCCCACACATGGCACATGCACTTCAGGGTGTGAGACAACTTCCATGGCCACCGGATTTGTCCCCCATTGAGCACGTGTGGGATTTTATGGGACAACGACTTATCCGGTCTCCACGGCCAGCCACGACCATCCCCGATTTACGCGTCCAGGTTGAGGATGCTTGGAACTCAATACCCCAAACTGACATCCAAGATCTGTAAGACAGACTCCATGCCAGAATTGCACAGTGTGACGCAGTTCATGGCGGTTTAACCTCGTACTAACCATGTTACATGGAAATGTTATTTTTCAGTTTACCAGCAAATACAGCTGTATTTTGCCATAATGTTTTGATCATGCTATCCTCTGTATTCCGTTATTACGCTGTATAAATTTCGTTGGTATCAGACGCCTCCTTCTTGGTGTTCTTTTTTCACTTTCCGCCAGTGTATATTAGACACATGACATTACATTTAACTGCCCAGTTTTAAGACATGTTTCTGAACCACCAAAATAGAAAGAGAAAGCAGAATTAATTTTAGTTTGAGGCAGCATAAAACTTTCTAAAGCCCCCTTTAGTAACAAAACAGGGAACAATACATTTAACTTATTTCACATGCAACTCTGCAGAAGATATCATCCAAAGTAAGGAAATTCACAAACAGTATATAGATTGAGATACTTGTTCTCATAATTTTGTATCTAGGTGATGATTTGCTTTTGATGAAAAGACAAGAGCAACTGATATAAAAGGTCCTCCACAGGGATTTCTAACTGAAATTAAAAGAAGATCTAGGAGCATACTCTACTGGTATAATTAAACAGTAATTGATAACTGAGCTGCTGGTCCTCCTTTGTAAAGTTATTGTGCTTGCTGAGACAGAAATAATATAAATGTATAGATCTATAATCTTAGTATACAACACTTTCCAAGAAAAACCTCCCTCAATTTTTTTTTCTTTCCAGATTCACTTTGTCTATGGCAACATGTGGCTTGCATACCCTTCATCAAAGTTCTTCACATTATGCAGTTTGATTGTGTGTATGTATGAGTGAACATATGAGTTTTGCAAAAATGATTAGCAACAGCACAACAAATGCAATGGGCTTAGAAAAAAAAAAAAAAAAAGCTTCTAAAGTAAATAAATATATAGGAGTATTTTTCTGAGAACATCAACAAAATTCCAATTCCAATATCATGTTACAGAAGAGAAGTCTTATTGCACCCACAGGCAGCAAATCAAGAACTTCCTGTGAAACAAGAAAATCAAAAATCAACTACATCTCATAATGATTCCATAAAAACTATTGGCAAAAACAAACAGCAGTGGGAAGAAAGTAAAATACCTGGACCTGAAAATGTAACTCGAGCCTTGTCAAGCTACAATCAACTTTTTTGACAAAAGAAGTGATTTTTCCTTCCAACCAATCCAGTACATTTCCTGGAAAAGCAATATCCCTATGAGAGTTATAGAAAATACGCTCTGACCCAGGTTGTTAAAATAGAAAATAAATATTTGTTCAAGTGAACCCCTATTTATACCAAGTTTGGAAAAAAGATTGAAAAATTCATTAGAAACAAAACTCCTTACAAATTCATTGCATATCATTTCAATAAACTTAAGATGAAATATGCAACAAGGATGTCCCCTTGAAAAATCAAATCCCCAAGGAATACTTACAATGTTTAACTGCTAAAGTTTCGGATGCAATTGAACTCCTGAAAAATTCTTAAGTGTAAATATGTGAATCTGTATTCATGTGAAAGAAAAAATGTGTGAGTATGTGTAAATAAATGTAAATATTTCAGTTTAAATGGATATTTATATGTAAATGCAATTAAGAGTATAAGAAAAGAAAAGTAACTACTTTTTCTTTTCTAGCTATACACCAGATCAGAATGCCATGAATTTAAAATTGAAGCCTTTTATTCAGTGGAATAAAACAAAGTTAATTATAAGCAATGAGGATTCCCAACACTACAAATTTATCTTTTTACCAAAAGAAACAGGCCAGTCCTTTTTCCAGCATGGCAGCCTGCTTGCATCTCATTAATAATTTGCTATTTTCCTTGTTTTCCCTTTATAAACGAGACTAATGAAGATGAAAAAAAGCTGAACTTTTCAAACAGGTGAAAAATCAGAACATGCTGATAAACAGTGTGAACATAAAGCGACATGAGCAAGACAGAATTGTTTGCTGAAAATTTATTTACATAAATATTAAACTGGAGCAAATTCAAAATATAAACTTTTTGACATTTAATAACAACACAGAATAGAAGGAACACCGTGAAGAAAAAAAGAATATGGTTACGGGTGAAACCTTTGTTCCATCCAACTTTCGTTTCTGGAAATTTTTCCTCCATTTTCAAGCTGAAACACAAATATTTATGGAATAAAATGATATTTAACACCACTACTGAGCAGGAAAAAACATAGAGGGAAAAAATATGATTACGGGAGAAACCTTCACTTCATCTAACTTCCCTTTTCAAAAGCTTTGAAAGACTAAATTCCGTCCTCTGATGGAAAACCACCCAACACCACCATCACAAATCGCCCCCACCCCCTTCTGTTCAGTTATGCATCAGATCTCGAGATTCACACGAACGATGATGGAAAAGGAGGAATTCTTCGAATCCATGGAAGAACCTCATGCCTGAACATTACAGGGAAATACGTTTGGGGGAATTTTCCCTTCATTTTCAAACTGAAATGCAAAAATATGGAATAAAATTATATTTAGCAACATACTGGGCAGAACGAAAATAGCAAGAAAAAGAAAGCATGATAACAGGAAAAATTTTTTACTCCATTAAACTTCTTTTATTCGGAAGTTTTGAAAGATGAAATACCGTCCTCTGACAAAAAAACGACCCCCCAACCCCTCGAAAATTTTCCTTCAGTTTTGCATCGATCTCGAAAATGACCCAAATGATGACAAAACAACAACAACAACAACAAAAGCGAAATTCCACAAATCTATGGAAGAATCTCATGTATGTTTTAACATGCTTTTTGCTTGAAGAATATGAAAATAATTTCCCCTATATACTAAGTTTTAGGGAGATAATTCTAAAAATTGTTAATCATTATAATTAACTAAATTTATCTTTGGCAAGGATTTAATGTAGTATCAGCTAAGTGAAGGCTCTCTTTGAAACTAGTTTGTGGACTAACTTTGGGGTTGTTACTTTCGAGGGATCTGCTGAGGGCTCACCTTAAGGTGGACGTCAAGTAATTTTGCTTCTATTGTTTATTGATTGGAAGTTTAACGACCACCGTGAACAAATCAATGGGCTATAAGCAGTCGCCCGTCCCTAATTTAGGGTCACTGGTTCCAGGGAAGAGAGAAAGCCAGTGCCGTAAGACAAACACAACATCCATGCCTGACCGGGATTCGAACCCGGACCCCTTACGAACGAATGATCAGAGGCCATCGCCACTGCGCCACCGGGGCGGCTAATTTTGCTTCCTATACTTCCAATGGAAAAACTTTTGTACATATTTTCTTCACAACTAATGCGTTCCCAAGGATGAAAATTTGAACATCGATTAAAATAGCTTCATATTATAACTTGGAATACTTAATATTTTCTAAAAACATAACCATAATTATATTAAAAATCAATAACTTTTCCTTTGGTGGGGTTGAAACCAGAAAAAAAGATGGTTCGGCCTGTACTTTGATGACGTCAGTAGACAAACAAATGTTGGATTGCATAATTATGGTTATGTTTTAGAAAATATTAAGTATTCCAAGTTATAAAATGAAGCTGTTTTAACCAATGTTCAAATTTTCATCCTTGGGAATGCATTAGTTGTGAAGAAAATGTGTTACAGAAGGTTTTCCATTGGAAGTCTAGGAAGCAAAATTATTTGACGTCCACCTTAAGGTGCATGCATGGCCCTCTTAATGCCCACATGGGATGAGTTGGGCTTTCCAAGTGAAATTGGCTTTGTTATTATCTTCATTTAAAGTAAGAATACTTAATTTCATTTCCACTTTTAGTCTAAGTATACTAATTTCAAAATTTGTTTTATTATAGTACTAAATGTTTTATTAGGATATTTTAATCTTTGTATTTTTCTGACATGGTTTTTGCATTGAGTTGTGAATGTTAATAGCTGCATCGTTTTTACCACCCTTTATAAAAACTTTAGCATGCATAATTTGGCCAAAATTAAAAAAAAAAAAACTTGTCAAAAATACTAACATTTATTATGACTTCCACTTAGTAGTTCTAATTCTGACTATTATATAGCTCTAATTATTGTACTATTCTCTTTTACGTGCGATATTTCAAAGTAACTTGTACAGAAAACTAGCGGATAATGCTTACCTTGGCATTCCTTTCTAGCAACGGGGACATTTCACGCACGTGTTTTCCGGTCTTTGTTGAGGTTATTGTCCTAAAGTCCGTTGTATGCGATGACTGGCTTTACTTCTCACACTTTTCGCTGGGTATACTCATTGGATCTTTGCTTTAGGATTCAAACATCAATTTTTACCGTTCTTTATACTCGAAATTTTCGCCCATACTCTGGGCATCTTCAGGAGCGTGGCGACTTTACCACCGATCTTCGTGGTTAACTTCACGCTAATGGAGTCCGATACTCCTTGTTGCCATTCGTTGGAAAAACTTTCCTGGATATATTTCGTTATCGAGCCCGGCTGGCGCCATCTATGTTTCGTTAAGAACACTTTTTTTTTCCCGTATTTTTTTTTTTTTTAATTTCTTCTCCTATCCTGGTTTTCTTGTCTTTTTTTTGCCTGTTTTTCTCTTGTTGTTGTTTTTCTTGTCTTATTAGTTCTTTCCACAGGCCCGATAATGTGCTAGGGTCGTTCTGGTTACATACCCTTGCTTTATTTTTGTAGATTAATATTGCTTCTTCCCTCCTCATTTGCCTTTCCGATTTTTTATTCTTTTTTAGCATTTTAATTTCATCGAACTTTGGGAATGTCCGGTTTTCCAAGCAGAATTGCACTAAAGCTGTTTTGGCTTCTTTTTTTTGCCAGTTAGATATGTGTTGTTTAAGTCTTTTTTTAATCTGTTTTTCGTACTTCCAATGTACGATATTGGGGGTATGTGTGCAATTGGAATTTCGTAGGTTCCTGATTCTTCTAGCATTTTTCCCTCTGTTTTTTTGTTGACAGTCATACTTTTCACGGTGTGCACTGAGCTTCCTAGTTGTAAGTCATATTTAGCACAGTGCCTATTGATTTCTTTGCTCACTCCTTCCAGGTATGGGAAAGCTCCAATGTATTTCAATTTTTTATTTCTCATCTTCCTTTGGTTGTGCACTTCTTGGCCTTCTTTACTCTGAGTCATATGCTTTTTACTCTCATGTATCCATTTATTAATTAGCTTGCTCGGGTACCCACACTCTTGTGATATTTTCGAGATAAACTCTAGCTCTTGATTTTTTAGCCTGTTGTTAGATGTGTGTGTGTACGCTCGCCATATCAAGTTTACTATGCTGTTTTTTTTATGTATCACTGGATGGTGCGACGAGTATGGTATCAGTACAGGTATGTAAGTTGCTTTTCTGAACACAGAGTATTCAAAACTATTTTTGTTTTTCTTTAGTTGAATGTCCAGGAAGGATAGGCAATTATCCTCTTCAAACTCAATAGTTAGCTCTATGGTGTTACAGATTTTGCTAAACGGCTGTGCTAGATCTTGTAGCTCGGCTTTGTTAAGTTTAGACATTATAATAATGTCGTCTACATATCGAGCATAAAGTATTGGTTTTTCAGGTAAATTTTGAATAATTTCTTTTTCGAGGTATGCCATAATCACTTCTGCGTATAATGCCGATAATGGGGATCCCATAGGGCCACCTTGTGTTTGTTTATATATATTTCCTTCAAAATGGAAGATGTTGTTTTCCTCGTTATTATGGACACTTTGGAATATAATGATAAAATGCGGACGGCCATCTCAGAGCTACAGTGCGATAGCATCAACAAAGATCCCACCGACAAACAACTTACCTTCCCGGCTAATATAAGGAACCACAGCACGTTACCAACAGAAATAAAAAATGCAAACCCTCCAATGGGAGCAGGAATGCCAAAAATATTCTCGAAAATTAAAACTCATAAAGAAAACACACCTTTAAGACTGATTCTATCGAAAAAAATCTCACCACTCATCAACCTAGAAAAAGATATACAACTATCTATCCCCAATATTCATGAGGAATCAATATACATTAAAGAATAGCTATGAGTCTATAGAAAAAATCAAATTAATTAATCAAGACCTAGAGCAAATAACCATGGCCTCCATGGATGTTAAGGCGTTATACCCAAACACTCCTGTCGAGCTAGCCATCGAATTGATTATACAACAACTAAGCATCAACAAAGAACTAAACTTGTCACAATTGAAAGAGCTAAAGAATACCTTATATTTCATCAAGGAAAACAACATCTTCCATTTTGAAGGAAATATATATAAACAAACACAAGGTGGCCCTATGGGATCCCCATTATCGGCATTATACGCAGAAGTGATTATGGCATACCTCGAAAAAGAAATTATTCAAAATTTACCTGAAAAACCAATACTTTATGCTCGATATGTAGACGACATTATTATAATGTCTAAACTTAACAAAGCTGAGCTACAAGATCTAGCACAGCAGTTTAGCAAAATCTGTAACACCATAGAGCTAACTATTGAGTTTGAAGAGGATAATTGCCTATCCTTCCTGGACATTCAATTAAAGAAAAACAAAAATAGTTTTGAATACTCTGTGTTCAGAAAAGCAACTTACATACCTGTACTGATATCGTACTCGTCGCACCATCCAGTGATACATAAAAAAAAACAGCATAGTAAACTTGATACGGCGAGCGTACACACACACATCTAACAACAGGCTAAAAAATCAAGAGCTAGAGTTTATCTCGAAAATATCACAAGAGTATGGGTACCCGAGCAAGCTAATTAATAAATGGATACATGAGAGTAAAAAGCATATGACTCAGAGTAAAGAAGGCCAAGAAGTGCACAACCAAAGGAAGATGAGAAATAAAAAATTGAAATACATTGGAGCTTTCCCATACCTGGAAGGAGTGAGCAAAGAAATCAATAGGCACTGTGCTAAATATGACTTACAACTAGGAAGCTCAGTGCACACCGTGAAAAGTATGACTGTCAACAAAAAAACAGAGGAAAAAATGCTAGAAGAATCAGGAACCTACGAAATTCCAATAGCACCCATACCCCCAATATCGTACATTGGAAGTACGAAAAACAGATTAAAAAAAGACTTAAACAACACATATCTAACTGGCAAAAAAAAGAAGCCAAAACGGCTTTAGTGCAATTCTGCTTGGAAAACCGGACATTCCCAAAGTTCGATGAAATTAAAATGCTAAAAAAGAATAAAAAATCGGAAAGGCAAATGAGGAGGGAAGAAGCAATATTAATCTACAAAAATAAAGCAAGGGTATGTAACCAGACCAGAACGACCCTAGCACATTATCGGGCCTGTGGAAAGAACTAATAAAACAAGAAAACCAGGATAGGAGAAGAAATTTAAAAAAATAAAAAAAATAAAAAAATACGGAAAAAAAAAAAAGTGTTCTTAACGAAACATAGATGGCGCCAGCCGGGCTCGATAACGAAATATATCCAGGAAAGTTTTTCTGATGAATGGCAACAAGGAGTATCGGACTCCATTAGTGCGAAGTTAACCACGAACATCGGTGGTAAAGTCGCCACGCTCCTGAAGATGCCCAGAGTATGGGCGAAAATTTCGAGTATAAAGAACGGTAAAAATTGATGTTTGAATCCTAAAGCAAAGATCCAATGAGTATACCCAGCGAAAAGTGTGAGAAGTAAAGCCAGTCATCACATACAACGGACTTTAGGACAATAACCTCAACAAAGACCGGAAAACACGTGCGTAAAATGTCCCCGTCGCTAGAAAGGAATGCCAAGGTAAGCATTATCCGCTAGTTTTCTGTACAATTTATTATGACTTTGCTGAGACTTTACAGGTGTTGCCGAAATCCAATGTATTTTGGTTTTGCTGTAAATGTGGAGCAGCAGTGCTGACTGACATTCCCTTGATAAGCCTAGCAACACTGACCCACATTTACTGCATTCTTTTTCGACAGTTGAGATTGTCTCTCTTTACTTCATTTATATGATAGTTTTGTCAACAATTTTTATGGACGGATGGATGGATGAAAGCTACGTAGGTAAGTAATAAGGTATGTGTGTGTGTGTGTGTGTGTGTGTGTGTGTGTGTGTGTGTGCGCCACCTTGTATATATATATATATATATATGCATGCATGCACCTGGTATGTATATATGCATGCCCCATGTCATCATCATCATCATCATTGTCAACCATTATCAATCCACTGCTGGACGAAGGTCTCCCCAAGTTTCCTCCACAACGGTCTGTCTTGTGCCAGTCTCCTCCATGTCACCCCTGCATACTTTCGAATTTCATCCACCCATCTCCCATGTGGTCGTCTTCTGGGTCTTTTCCTGTCCCTTGGAATCCAATCTAAAATTTCGGCTGTCCATCGATGATCTGTCCTTCTGGCAGTATGTCCAGCCCATTGCCATTTCAGGGATTTAACTCTGATCATGATGTCTTCCACTCTTGTCATTTTTCGGATCCACGAGTTCCTCTTCTTATCTCTCCTGGTTACACCAAGCATGCACCTCTCCATGCTTCTTTGAGTTGTCTGCAGCCTTTGTATGTCTCTTTTAGTTAAGGTCCACGTCTCTGCACCATACGTAAGCACTGGAAGGATGCATTGATCAAACACTTTTCTTTTAAGACATAATGGCATATTGCTCTTGAAAATTATGCTGTTTCTTCCAAAAGCTCTCCAGGCAAGTTTTGTACGCCGATTAATTTCTTCACCAATGTGACCCTCACTTGATATCTGCTGTCCAAGATAAACATACGTGTCTGTTATCTCCAGCTTTTCTCCATCAATCGATAAATCTTCATTTCTTGTAAAAGCATTGAACATCACTTTTGTCTTCTGAAAGTTCATTTTTAATCCCACTTCTTTACTCTTGTCAGCAAGTTCCTGGATCATACTCTGCAGCTCTGATGGGGTAGTTGCAAAAATGACTACGTCATCAGCAAAACGAAGGTGGGTTAGATAATCTCCATTAATCTTTATCCCCTTGTTTTCCCAGCTCAGCGACTGAAAAACACCCTCCAATGTGGCATTAAAGAGCTTCGGAGATATGGTGTCACCTTGTCTCACTCCCTTTCCAATTTTTACGTGTGTTGTATTTTCAAACAGCCTAATCTTTGCACTTGCATTTTCATGGATGTTATTAATAATATTAATGTATGCATCTTCAATACCGCAGGTTTTCAGAGCCATTGTAACTGCTGATGGTTTCACCGAATCAAAGGCTTTTTCATAATCGATAAAAGCCATGCACAATGGAAGTTCATATTCCCTCGCTCTTTCAATTAGTTCTCTCAGCACGTGGATATGATCTATTGTGCTGTAGCCACTCCTGAATCCAGCTTGTTCTCTCGGTTGAGCCATGTCCAGTGTTACCTTCAAGCGGTGTGAAAGAACTTTAGTGAAGATTTTATAAACTACTGATAGGAGGCTGATAGGTCTGTAGTTTCCGAGATCCTCAATGTCACCTTTCTTATGTAGCAGGATCATTGTAGCGGTGCTCCAATCCTCAGGAATCTTTCCTTCATTAAGGCATCGAGTGAAAATTTGGGCGAGTACTGTTTCGATTTCTCCACTTGCTTCTTGTATGATGTCTACAGTAATTCCATCTTCTCCTGGAGCTTTTCCTCGCTTCATGTTCTTGATTGCATGTGCAACTTCTGCTGGAAGGACTGGAGGAACTCTGGTACTGGTATCTTTCATGATGTCTGGAATGCATATATCATCCCTTTCATATAATTTGGAGTAGAAATCTTTCACTCTTGTCAAAATTTCGCCTCTATTTCTTGTTACAGAACCATCTTCTTTTCTCAGTGCCATAACCTGTTTTCTTCCCTTACTGAGATGTCCCTTTGCTATCTTTAGGCTTTGGTTGTTTTCAATTGCTTTCCTCACTAGTTCACAGTTGAATTTCCTTACGTCTTCAGTGATACTTTTTCTTACTGTCTTGCATAGCTCTATATATTCCACTTTAGAAGTCACATCTTCTTTAGTTGTCCTCATCTCTCTTCTTTTTTGCATCAACATTTTGGTTTTTCCTGATAATTTGTTCACATGCAACTTGTTCTTAGACCCAGCTAATTTTGTTGCTGTTTCCATAAGAGCGTTGGTTACTTTTCTGTTAACTTCGGAGATGTCCACTTCTTCCGATGTTAGGCCTTCTAAAGCAGAGAACCTGTTCTTCAGTTCTAACTTGAAGGTATTATGGTGTTTTTTAAGGTTGGTTATGTCAATAGATTTTGTTTGTCTTATGAGCTTGCCACGTTCCAGTTTAGTGTTGAGGTGCATCTTACATCTCACCAATCTATGGTCACTACCTGTGTTGAACTTGTTTAGCACACTGCAGTCTTCTATGACGAATTTTTTGTTACACATAATAAAATCAATTTCACTTGTCGTCCCATTTGGATGTCTCCATGTCCATTTCCTGTGTGGCTTTTTCTTGAAGAAGGAGTTCAAGATGAAAAACCCTTCTGCCTCTGCAAACTCAACGAGAGTATTTCCACGCTGGTTTCTGTTGCCATGACCGAATTTACCTACTGAAGTTTCATTCTGTTGCCGTTGCCCTATTTTTGCATTGAAATCTCCCATAATTATTTTCAAGTGCTGCTTACCTTTATTATTTAGATGACAAATTTCCTCATAAAATTCTTCTATTTCTTCTTCAGGATGACTTGTGGTGGGTGCATAAGTTTGAATAATCTGAGCCTGGTATCTTTTCGAGAGTTGGATAACAAGTCGTGCAGCTCTGTCAGAGGAACTTTCAACTTCTACAACTTTATCCTTCAGTTTCTTGTTTATTATAAATCCCACACCACTAGTTCTGCCAGTATCTGTCCCACGATAGTAGAAGAGATGTCCACTTTTCAGTTCGATGAGATCTTCTCCTTTTCTCCTTACCTCACTTAGCCCCACGATGTCCCACTTGATCCTTTGTAGTTCCTCTTCCAATTCAAGAAGCCTTGAATCAGAAGATAAGGAGCGTCCATTGTAAGTAGCCAAGGTCAGCATCAGATGGCAGCCTAGTCCGGTCCTCCGGGGATTCTTAGCACCCTCTGCCTTCATGTCGCACTGGCCGCTGCCTTGGCCAGGTACATTCCAGCTGCCGGAGACTGAGGGCCAAGATTTAAGTTGTGGAATCATTTTGGAGGGGTTTGGCCATAACTCACCACGCTGGCCAAGCGGGTTGGTGAGTGTGGGATAGAATTTCCTCTAATCCCGATGGTATAGTTATACCGCTATGGGCGGTCGTCAGAGCCCCTTTAGTGCCCCATGTATGTATGTATAAACAAGAACATCAGTATTATGAGGTATACACAAACACATTATATTATAAAGAAATTCCTTTTTTTAGGTGGAAGTGACAAAAAAAATAAGGATATTTCATATAAGGTAATTTTCACATGAAAAAGAAGCATAATTTGTATGTTTACAGCATTTTGAGGCTACAACAGTTCAATGCATTTTTTGTTAACAGATTGTACAAAATTAATATGAAAAAAACAACAACAACAACATGTATTATGAAATTTACAAATAAATGCTTCACAGCTTCACAGCTGAGAAATATAACTTTATTTTATTCTAAAATATAATTCAGTTACAAAACATACAAATACAACAGTAAATTGGTACAAGTTTCATTTAATGAAAAGAGAAGTACCTAAATAAGCTGGAGTTCCAACCACTGAGCGTCGGAAGGATTTTTCACCTATGATGCGGGCAAACCCAAAATCACAGAGTTTTACCTAAGATATGAAAAATATATAACTTTGCATAACGATAATATATTTTTGCATTTAAAACACAGCAACTACAGTACACTGGTATGCAAAATTAAAAGATAACCTACAAAATCTTATATTACTCATGACGGACAAAACAAAATGCAATGGAATTGGACAGGAGCTTCATCTTGTAATATGGAGACATATTACAAGATTTACATATTGCAGAACTCCACAATTAAATCCTAAACAGCAAATATACACATGGAAACAGGAAGAGCAAAATAGGAGTTCTCTATTGCTGTAGTCTGGAACAGTCAGTAAGGTATATGATTACCTCTAACAGACATACAGCACTTGCAACTACTCCCCACACTGTTATACAGACTGTCAAAAGGCTTGTGCAATTACAGGGTTCCCACTCAAATGTAGAAAAAAATTCCCTGACTTTTCCAGGTTTTCCAGGTGGTCCTGAGAGTTTTTCCAGAGCGGCAAATCAAATCACATTGCGACAAATTATTGCATTTCCTTACATTCTTGCGTTCCTTACGAAAGCATACATTTGTTAATTCTTTAAATAACTGTCCTTTATACAATTACCTGCTTTTTTTTTAATAACAATTAAATGCATGAGGCATATTATTTTTGGTACCATAATTCCATGATATTTTCTGAACATAAGTGGTATACTGCCTATGTAGAATTTGTTAATACATTTCCGTAGAAACAGATCATATGTAAGAAAAAATCTGTATGTTGAATAGTTTGTTTTCCTTTCTTCTATAGCACAGTGTAGATAAGCTTAATGACCGAATGGGCTCCTGCTCAGAGAAATGTCGAAAGAGAATCGACCAACAAAGGGCTTTGATCCATTGTTTAAGTGTTTCTCTTGTGATGTGTTTCTCCAAGTAAAAGTGTACCAGGCCATTGTGCCCAATTGTTCCATGTTACAAAATATGAAGCAAACTATCTGCAGAAATCGAATAGAACCGTAATGTCAACAGGCAATTTTTTAAATTCAGTTTTGATAATTTTTAGAGAATTAAGGAATAATGTAATGTATTGAAAGCAAGATTTATCAAATTCTAGACAGGCTGTAATTGCAAATAATTGCTTACCTGAAATTAATACTGATAATGTTATGTTCATCTCACATATGAGGGAGAATTAAAATGACACCACATAATGAATGTCCCGATTATACAGTCCATAAAGATAAACAGAAAATATGGAATATAAAGGATAAATAACTTTCATTTTCCCAAATTACTTTATAGTTACAAAAATGAGTGTATTTAACATAAATTTTACATAATTTTTAACAAAATCATGTCTTATTTTTTGTTTCAGGTTTAACGACCACCATGAGCAACTTGTTGGGCTATAAAACAGTCATCCGCCCATCCCTAATTTAGGACCATTGGCTTCACGAAGAAGGAGAGCCAGTGCCGTAAGAGAAACACACCACCCATACCTCATCTGGGACTTGAATCCAGGCTCACTTGGACGAATAGTCAGAAGCCAGAGCTTAGACCACTGCACCACCGAGGTGGCAAACCATGTATTTACATGTTTTAAAGAATATTTGAACAAAGACTTAATTTAAATTCTACATATAATGAAATATTTCAATCGATTAGGTGAAATTATATAACTGATTTATCTGTATTTTAAGTGCACACAAGTATATAAATAACATTTTAAACGACTCACAACATTTAGAGTTCCAGTTAGGTTTAAAAATGCAAGCTGGGAGAATTGTGACTGAAGAGAATAAATTGCCCTTAAATGATACAATGCTGAAGCTTTAAATCCTTTAAGTGCTTATTTTACATAAATATTAAACAACACAGAAACTTTTGCTGAAATTGAAGTCTAATGGGAATGATAAAATGGTGAGTGTCTGACAGAGTCTCTTAACATTTTGTTAGAGCGGTTCTATCAAATCGATCTACCAATTTGTATTTTCTATTGGAATTTACTTAGAATCTTTAAAGACAAAGCAAAGTAAAACAGTTATTAAAAAATAAAAAAAAGAAGAGAGAGAGAACAGAAATCGTGACAGCATTTCTGCGTCTGAGGAAAAACGTGTGCCAGTACCATCCCAACAATTTCTAGCAATCAGAGAAAATACTGCTGACATTTAAAAATCAAAATTGTAATTATTTTAGCTAAAGTTAGTTCTTGCACTTGGCAATGAGAACATCGAATCTATGCTATTTCAGAGGGGCCAACCACTAGCAGAACACATCAGTAATCAATAGGGGATTTTTCAGTAATGTTTCAGTAATCGAACACAAACTTTCACTAATGTAACACCCCATTTTTTTTTTTCAAAGTTAAGGACAATATTATAGTATTACTGTGTAACCTGTAATACTTGTATGAGATGCCTATCGGTAATCACCATACAAAGCCTCATCGCTAATGCGTGGAATGGGTATTTCATGAGAAATTAATGCGTGGAATGTGTAATAACTTTATATGTTTACACTATCCTCACAAAAAAATATTAAATTAAATTATCAATATTGTACTTACCTCATGTCATTGCTGACATAAAAACTCCCTTGTTGCTTGTTTTGCAGTGGTATATTCTTTTTCAGAAAACTTTTATAACACAGCTCACCTGAGGAAAATGCTTTACTTTTCTGTACAAGAAGGGCATTAATGTTTTGGTGCTCATTGTTGGGCAAAAGTATGTGAGGTTTTTCCTTACTATACTAAATATTCTCTACGTAGAGGAATTGCTGTGAGGGATAGTCAATATTGCCAACATTAGTTTAGGCAATGCAGAATACTTGGGAAGGCCAGATGAATCCTTCATCTTAGATATTTCACTCCATGCCACATCTGCTCAAGGATATCCAGCTTCATCAATTTCAGAGTCTGGTAACATAGCATGAAAGAAGCGACCAGCATGATCACAGCTTGCTATAGGTAGGTTATGCTCCACAACGATTGCAGTAAACAGCAATTCAGCGTTTATCACGCTATTTTCATTCGTTTTTGCAAAAAAATTATCCAAAGGCTTTGATCGAGTCTTTAATTTTACACAATCCTGGTGTTTGTTTTGACTGGATATGCCTTCGGCAATCATCTCATCTCATCTTGTCCTACATGGGCTACTGATTACTCTCATATTAGAAGGCACGCAAGAAAACCTTTATTTCAGCATTTTCCATTTCCTTGCTCACGATTTGGGAGAAAGATTTGGATGTTTCTGGAGAAACCTCTTTGCATATTTATTTGTTTCAGAAACGATAATTCCAAGGATGAAATTGGTAAAAAACAAGTAAAAATATTCAATAGGTGCCACATCAGTTGCATGTTTGGGCCCCTGCATTTCATGACAATCAAAAGGATGCTGAGGTTGTTCATAACTTCCCTCTATTACATCCTCCCATTCACTTTCAGAACTTTCATGATCTGAAGATTCACTATGAAGATCTTCACCTTCTGAAGAAGATATGGTGTGCGTGGCACTGTGGCTAGTTTTCTGGCTTGATGTTGCTTGGCCAATATCACTCTCAGATGATTCAAAATCATCACCATCACTTGGCAAACTTTCACTCTCACTACAAGCCATTTCAAATAACCTTAGAATAAAATTTCACGCAGTAGGAAAACGCACGTCTGCTAGTCTGAGGAACAAGCTGTTAATAAAGTCATCCTCTGCTAACACGAGTTTGGAAAAAGGGGGGATTCGTAATTCACGGAGTTTTGCGATTGTGTCTGTTTGTTTGGGAAACAGAAATGAATAATGCGAAGAGCTTCTAGTACTAAAACACCGCACTTCGTTCTTCCGCGCGGCGAAAGTCCGCAAGAAATATAAACATCCGTCATCGCGGGACCACGCGTTGCGACGAGTTGATCGTTATTGCACTTCGAACGAGGCTCGAAAAAGTGATTTCCGACAGTACGACGTCTTATAATAACACCAACAATGCCAAGTGAACAGCACTGCCTCAACTGCAGTAGGAAAAGTTTTGGCTAAAGTAACCTTTCTCCTGTCACACGGAGAAATTGCGTGGGGAACCGATAGCAAGCGCAAACTCTTTTACGATGACACTTACGGCATATTACCCGTAATTTTCGTCGTATTATCCGCAGACCGCGAAATTCACATAAAAAAATCCTTCGTATAATCCGCAGACTGTGACATTAAGGAAAAAAAATCACCGTATAATCCGCACATCATAGATGTTGAATCAGAAGTGGAATTTCCGACAGAAAAGTCGGTCACATAAACACATCGCTCTTTCCACGTTCCAGAAACACATAGCAACCGAAAAATTGTTTTCAGCTGCCGCCGCCGAATTGAATCACGGATATCTCGATATCTAACCGAGCGCGTTAGCTTTACACCACGGTGGCCAACAATCCACGGTGCTATGTGCATCTTACGGATTTATGATGTCAGCTTCTGACATCATAAATCCGTAAGATGGGCTCAGCTACTGAGACGTCTCCATCTGGTGGGTATTAACGGCACTGGCTATATATATTATAACAGTTAATTCCAAAGGGCGAGATCCAAGGTGAAAATCCTCCAAATACGTGGCGTCAGTAAATAAATAAATACGTCGCTCTTTCCACGTTCCAGAAACACATGAGTCCGAAGAAGAGAAAAAAAAAACTATTTTATTAAATGAAGAAATTCATTTTTAAAGGTTACTGTTTTATATTTTTATCTCCGAACAGATAAAGGGTGTGGCATCCATAGATCACGCCGATGTAGCTCCAGAGTATTGCATTACACTGCCAATGACGAAAGGCTGATACAGAACAAGTCGTGGAAATACCGTATGTACTTGCGTATAAGCCGAAAGTTTTTGGAGGAATTCCTGCTTTCAGAGTTGAGAGATCGTCTTATACGTGGGCCAATAAAAAACTTCCGTGAATTCTCCCGCGGAATTTACCAACGGATTTGTTTACGTTTTAGATCGCGACACAGAGGCTTTCCGTATGTTGCTGCACGATTGTGTTCTGACCTCAAAACTATCGCACAGTGACATGATCATATCCTAAATTCTGTCCACCACTTCAAGTTTAAATTCGGCAGTGTAACTGAAACGTTTCTTTTTCAGAGACATCATGTTTAGCAATGAAGGAAAACAGCGGCAGCGACGTTCGCCAAAACAACGAAAGCAAACTAGATACAAGGTCGCGCACATGAAATCCGAAAGGAGAAACGCATAGGTTCGTGCAGCAAGTGCTGTGCGTACTTCTTTGGCTTTTTGCCAAAAAACAGAGCCGGCACGACAGTCAGAGCTCTTCTCAACAATATCAAAATGACCCCTGCCGTCCCTCCCCACAACTATCCCTATCTTTCGTTACGACATTCCTTCCCCTCCTCCCCGCTCCGTACAAACTCCTGAACTGAGGAAAATTCTTCCGAGGGAGTTCCTTTTCCAATTATTATACCCTTTCCTGAACAATCACGCTGCAGATTTTTTTAAATCGGAAGGTCTTATATATATATTTTTTTATTTTTTTTTAAATCGGCGTGTTAACCGCATCGGTGTATAATCCGCAAAACCTATAATTTTAACTTTTTTAGCAGATAATCCGCGGATTATACGACGAAAATTACGGTACCATTCTTCCGATAATATCGCTGTTTGACGATATGATTAATGGACATTCCATTTCAAAACGATATGATTGATAAATGATATGATCATTGAGACACCGAAATCCGCAGTCTGATTCGGAAAATTGCGGATCAAAATCGAAGGCCGACAAATCGGCAGCGTCGCACTAAAAGGGTTTAACAAAAAAGGATACAAAATTGAGATTCTCCAAAACACACTGAATTTCGTAATTCTTCCAACCTGTCCGTAATTCCGTAATCTGACAGTCGAAACCGTAATAATTACGGACAATTCGTAATAGTTGGCACCTCTGCTATTTGCTTCTAAATAACGCAGCATAGGATATTTAGACATTATGCTGTTAAATTTCATAACCAATAAGCTGGCACACAGAGATCCTAATGCCATAACGGCAAAAAAAATTAAACCCAGGGATAAAGAAAAAATAATGGAAGCAACAAGTGGGGAAAACTAACAGTTAATACGGAATACCATTTTGCCTGAGAGGCTACACTTCATATTAGTACTTCCAAAATCCGGAAGTCTTAAAATTGATTGGCTACGTTTGTGACGCAAACATTAGTACTGAACTTTTCTACGCAGGTCACAGTTCATTTCCACGCTACGTCAAATTACTTGTACAGGAAACAATTAGTGGAAGTTTTGTGTGCATGTGTGCTCATAAAATCCTCCTAACACTTTTTTGTCAACATAATTTATCATCCTGCGGCGAGTGGCATGTTTATACTTAACAATATCTTTACGAAGGGCAATACATTTGTGCGATGTTGATCAGGCAAAGTGCGAGAAAGGTCTGGAGCCCACTCAGGTCATTTGCAGTAACTCCCCACAAATAACGTCATCCAAAACGGAGACAGAGGCTTTAGCGCCTGCACTGACAAACCTGAAACCAATAGAGCACGCACGGCAAAGATTTTCATCAGTAGTAACTAGGTAGATTTTTTTTTTTTTTTTCGGCAATGTGAGGGTAAAGATGTGAAATGAATAATTTATGCAAATCTTGTGAGGTGCAGCAACGCAAGAAGAAGAATTTACGATTACAAGAAAATTTCTACCCCGTCTAACTTTTGTTCTCGCAATTTTTTTTTTTTTTTTTTCCTATGTATAAGCTGAAACCTTGGGAAAAATTACGAGAGAATGATGAATTTTATATTTCTTATTCTAAATAACGGAGATATTTGCGTTTTTACGGAAAACGGTTCTACTATGCACAAAAATTCAAAAAATAATATCTTCTAATCTATCAGTAACAAAAAAAGTTGAAACTTTCAGGTTTTTTTTTTTATAACTTGGAGGCAGCTACCTGTAAAAAAAAAAAAAAAAAAATCGTACGAATCGGAGATGTGTTGGTGGAAAATTATTTCAATATCTGACGATTTTGCGTGGAATGACCCAGATGTGAAAATCTGATTGTATGAAAGAATGCCCACGGAAAAAACGCCCACGGAAAAATCGCCCACGGAAAAAACGCCCACGGAAAAAACGCCCACGGAAAAATCGCCCACTTTTCGAAAGTAGGAAAAAACGCCCACGGAAAAATCGCCCACAGACAAAATGCTCACGGGAAAAATATGTGATCGACTGATAAGTTTTTATGTCTGTTATAAACGGTGTTCGGACAACTAGTCACAGACTGCTGGCCAAAAAATCGTTAGGGGTCATATAAAAATTGCGGTTTCTTGGCCACCTCACCTACATAACGCGAATATGGGAGTGACGGAATGAAAACTTTTAGAAGGGCCTAAACGTTAGTACTAATATTATTTTCTGCCTAAGTAATACCGCAATATTAATAATTTGATGTGTAAAATATTTTCTGCAAACCTTACAAATATGAGAGGAAAGTTCGGATTGTACTGATTGACTGTAGAGGTTGTATGGTGTTGGCCTGAAAGCCGTGGTAGTCTTATGCAACATTTATTTAAAAACATACTAATGATTCACCGTTGTCTTCAAGCCAACTGCTATACGATATTTTTCTAGAAACTACAAATAAAAAATTATCTGCGAGTATGTGCAAACCCAGGGAATTTGTCTGGGGAGGAGGGGGGGTGCTTAAAATCTAAAATATGTAATATAAAGAATTTCTGGTCCGATCGGGAGATTTCCAGTGTTTACAAGCTACAACACGTCGAATTATCTGAGGGTATCTGCTGCCTCAGGAAACTAGTCGGGGGGGGGGGGGGGTAATACCAAAATCGTAAAATATCAAGAATATCTCTTCCGATCTGGAGATCTTCAGTATTTAGAAACTGCAACTCGACAAATTTTCTTAGCGCATGTCACTCTCTGGAAACCTGTCGGCGAAGAGGGAGGGGGGGGGGGGTAATACCAAAAGTGTAAGATATGAACAATTTCTCGTCCGATCGGGAGATTCTCGGCAATTAGCAGCTACAACTCGACACATTATCTGAAGGCATGTGAATGATGAAAATCTCCGGGTCGGAAGAGAAATTCTTCATATTCTACACTTTTGGTATTACCCCTCCCCTCCCCCCGACAGGTTTGCTCAGTAGGTTCATGCCCGGAGATAATGTCTCCAGTTGTAGTTTGTAAATGCTGAAAATCGCCCGATCGGACAAGAAATTCTATATAATTCACAATTATCATATAACCCCCACCCCACCCCCAGGTTTGCTGAGTAGGCACGTACCCTCAAATAATCTGTCCAACTGTAGCTTGTAAATGCTGAAAATCTCCCGATGGGACGATACATTTTTCAAATCTTAGAGTTTTGATATCCCCCCCCGGACAGGTTTCCTGAGTCAGCACATGCGCTCAGATATTTTGTAGTTTGAAAACCCTTAAATCTTTTGCTGAGATGTAGATCATAAACATTTCTTATAAAGAATTACATTAATTATCGCAATTAAGTAAAGACGAAATTACGGAAACTTTATATGACTCTACCAACCTCTGGGGTTCGTGGGCACGAAGCGGTCGAAAACGTTATTTTTATGAGGCCCCTTAAAATTTTTGTGGCCAGTTCTCCTACACCCGTCATGTAGAAATTAACTGTTTTAGTTGTCCTTTGGAAAACTCCCAGGAAGCTATGAGTGCGTATTTTTTTCTTTACACTGGGAAGAAAAGAAGTATGCCTGTAACTTGAGATTATACTACTCACGGGGAAGACACACCCTGACCGGTGGCCAACCGATAAATTTAAATGAAATATATCCCTTGTTATTTGGGGTGCGGTCGCTAGCAAACGTTCCAGCTGCAGCTGCAAAGCACCACTTTGACGAAAGACAGATGCTCCCCCTCCCCCTTCGGCTCGCCGTACACAAAAGAGGATTTCCAAAAGAGACAAGAGTGCAAAGAAAGCACATTACACAAAGTTATATCTGTACATTGCGCCTTTTACGAAAATCGCTTTTACAATTAAATGCTATACTTTACAAGTTTTTATAAATAAAATAATCTGACTTTTAATGATTTCCCTTTTAATTGATATAGTTAAATAACAAACATGCATAGTTTTATAAAAATTAAGACCTTACTTTAAAAAATAAGAATAGTCACAAATTTTTTACAGTAAAGCCGAACTGGATTTTTTTAAGAAAGTAGCTACTCTACAGTCATCATCATCATCAACCATTATCAATCCACTGCTGGACGAAGGTCTCCCCAAGTTTCCTCCACAACGGTCTGTCTTGTGCCAGTCTCCTCCATGTCACCCCTGCATACTTTCGAATTTCATCCACCCATCTCCCATGTGGTCTTCTTCTGGGTCTTTTCCTGTCCCTTGGAATCCAATCTAAAATTTCGGCTGTCCATCGCTGATCTGTCCTTCTGGCAGTATGTCCAGCCCATTGCCATTTCAGGGATTTAACTCTGATCATGATGTCTTCCACTCTTGTCATTTTTCGGATCCACGAGTTCCTCTTCTTATCTCTCCTGGTTACACCAAGTATGCACCTCTCCATGCGTCATTGAGTTGTCTGCAGCCTTTGTATGTCTCTTTTAGTTAAGGTCTACGTCTCTGCACCATACGTAAGCACTGGAAGGATGCATTGATCAAACACTTTTCTTTTAAGACATAATGGCATATTGCTCTTGAAAATTATGCTGTTTCTTCCAAAAGCTCTCCAGGCAAGTTTTGTACGCCGATTAATTTCTTCATCAATGTGACCCTCACTTGATATCTGCTGTCCAAGATAAACGTACGTGTCTGTTATCTCCAGCTTTTCTCCATCAATCGATAAATCTTCATTTCTTGTAAAAGCATTGAACATCACTTTTGTCTTCTGAAAGTTCATTTTTAATCCCACTTCTTTACTCTTGTCAGCAAGTTCCTGGATCATACTCTGCAGCTCTGATGGGCTAGTTGCAAAAATGACTACGTCATCAGCAAAACGAAGGTGGGTTAGATAATCTCCATTAATCTTTATCCCCTTGTTTTCCCAGCTCAGCGACTGAAAAACACCCTCCAATGTCGCATTAAAGAGCTTCGGAGATATGGTGTCACCTTGTCTCACTCCCTTTCCAATTTTTATGCGTGTTGTATTTTCAAACAGCCTAATCTTTGCACTTGCATTTTCATAGATGTTATTAATAATATTAATGTATGCATCTTCAATACCGCAGGTTTTCAGAGCCATTGTGACTGCTGATGGTTTCACCGAATCAAAGGCTTTTTCATAATCGATAAAAGCCATGCACAATGGAAGTTCATATTCCCTCGCTCTTTCAATTAGTTCTCTCAGCACATGGATATGATCTATTGTGCTGTAGCCACTCCTGAATCCAGCTTGTTCTCTCGGTTGAGCCATGTCCAGTGTTATCTTCAAGCGGTGTGAAAGAACTTTAGTGAAGATTTTATAAACTACTGATAGGAGGCTGATAGGTCTGTAGTTTCCGAGATCCTCAATGTCACCTTTCTTATGTAGCAGGATCATTGCAGCGGTGTTCCAATCCTCAGGAATCTTTCCTTCATTTAGGCATCGAGTGAAAATTTGGGCGAGTACTGTTTCGATTTCTCCACTTGCTTCTTCTATGATGTCTACAGTAATTCCATCTTCTCCTGGAGCTTTTCCCCGCTTCATGTTCTTGATTGCATGTGCAACTTCTGCTGGAAGGACTGGAGGAACTCTGGTACTGGTATCTTTCATGATGTCTGGAGTGCATGTATCATCCCTTTCATATAATTTGGAGTAGAAATCTTTCACTCTTGTCAAAATTTTGCCTCTATTTCTTGTTACAGAACCATCTTCTTTTCTCAGTGCCATAATCTGTTTTCTTCCCTTACTGAGATGTCCCTTTGCTATCTTTAGGCTTTGGTTGTTTTCAATTGCTTTCCTCACTAGTTCACAGTTGAATTTTCTTACGTCTTCAGTGATACTTTTTCGTACTGTCTTGCATAGCTCTATATAGTCCACTTTGGAAGTCACATCTTCTTTAGTTGTCCTCATCTCTCTTCTTTTTTGCATCAACATTTTCGTTTTTCCTGATAATTTATTTACATGCAACTTGTTCTTAGACCCAGCTAATTTTGTTGCTGTTTCCATAAGAGCTTTGGTTACTTTTCTGTTAACTTCAGAGATGTCCACTTCTTCCGATGTTAGGCCTTCTAAAGCAGAGAACCTGTTCTTCAGTTCCAACTTGAAGGTATTATGGTGTTTTATAAGGTTGGTTATGTCAATAGATTTTGTTTGTCTTATGAGCTTGCCACGTTCAAGTTTAGTGTTGAGGTGCATCTTACATCTCACCAATCTATGGTCACTACCTGTGTTGAACTTGTTTAGCACACTGCAGTCTTCTATGACGAATTTTTTGTTACACATAATAAAATCAATTTCACTTGTCGTCCCATTTGGATGTCTCCATGTCCATTTCCTGTGTGGCTTTTTCTTGAAGAAGGAGTTCAAGATGAAAAACCCTTCTGCCTCTGCAAACTCAACGAGAGTATTTCCACGCTGGTTTCTGTTGCCGTGACCGAATTTACCTACTGAAGTTTCATTCTGTTGCCGTTGCCCTATTTTTGCATTGAAATCTCCCATAATTATTTTCAAGTGCTGCTTACCTTTATTATTTAGATGACAAATTTCCTCATAAAATTCTTCAATTTCTTCTTCAGGATGACTTGTGGTGGGTGCATAAGTTTGAATAATCTGAGCCTGGTATCTTTTCGAGAGTTGGATAACAAGCCTTGCAGCTCTGTCAGAGGAACTTTCAACTTCTACAACTTTATCCTTCAGTTTCTTGTTTATTATAAATCCAACACCACTAGTTCTGCCAGTATCTGTCCCACGATAGTAGAAGAGATGTCCACTTTTCAGTTCGATGAGATCTTCTCCTTTTCTCCTTACCTCACTTAGCCCCACGATGTCCCACTTGATCCTTTGTAGTTCCTCTTCCAATTCAAGAAGCCTTGAATCAGAAGATAGGGAGCGTCCATTGTACGTTGCCAAGGTCAGCATCAGATGGCAGCCTAGTCCGGTCCTCCGGGGATTCTTAGCACCCTTTGCCTTCATGTCGCACTGGCCGCTGCCTTGGCCAGGTACATTCCAGCTGCCGGAGACTGAGGGCCAAGATTTAAGTTGTGGAGTCATTTTGGAGGAGTTTGGCCATAACTCACCACGCTGGCCAAGCGGGTTGGTGAGTGTGGGATAGAATTTCCTCTAATCCCGATGGTATAGTTATACCGCTATTGGCGGTCGTCAGAGCCCCTTTAGTAGGAACAGGATGCACCACGAGAAGGCGGGGTTGACATTTGTCAAGGAGAGGCTGTGATGTTACGCATCACCTGACCTTACATCCCACTCTACAGTAGGAAGTTGAAAGTTAACAATCTTATTTGGTTCTTCACTTGGCCACCGGCCCTTAAGTCATAAGTCCTAGGCCTTGGCCTATTTAACAGTTTTTATTCTAACGATGTTATATTCATAACGTTTACGTAACACATCAAATTATTAATATTGCGGTATTACTCAGGCAAAAAATAATATTAGGACTAACGTTTAGGCCCTTCTAAAAGTTTTCGTTCCGCCATTCCCATATTCGTAAATTTACATAACAAGTATTGTCAATAATCAAACAGAAGTCATCGCTCTTTCCACGTTTATAAGTGAGTCACTGAAAAATTCTCAGTGGCCGCCTCCAGGAATCGAACTCAGGGTCTTCCAGTTACGCGCCGGATATGCTTCCACGGCACCACAGCTATTCCTATTCCACGTCAAATGTCTGTATTAATTGTCAATAATATTGCGCTTCTACTTATGCACCATACATTCAATCCATACATTAATTAATAGGCCGTAGGCCTAAGCCAATTCAACACTTTTTTCTTCGCCTGTGAATTAATTAAGTGCCGCCCCGGTGGCGCTGGCCTCTGATCATTCGTCCGTAAGGGTCAGGGTTCGAATCCCGGTCAGGCATGGATTTTGTGTTTGTCTTACGGCACTGGCTCTCTCCCTTCCCTGGAACCAGTGACCCTAAATTAGGGACGGGCGACTGCTTATAGCCCATTGAGTTGCTCACGGTGGTCGTTAAACCTCCAATCAAAAAAAAAAAAAAAAAAAAAAAAAAGAATTAATTAAGTAAAAGAAAATATTGCAAACTTGACATGTTATGTAAATATTTAGTACCTACGTAAAAGTGCAGCGTTATTAAAAAATCCCACCCCTTAGGGTCCTTTTCCGAACATACATGAATTATGCTGTAATTCTCGCTTGGCTTACATAGAACGTTTTCTCGAAATTTGTTTGGAGTTCCTAATTCAATTCTCAATGTAGGCCAAAAATCGATAAGACTTACCCCCCCCCCCCACACACACACCCTTGAACTTTTGTGGCCAATTCTCCTACACCCATTCGCGTTATGTAGGTGAGGTGGCCAAGAAACCGCAATTTTTATATGACCCCTAACGATTTTTTGGCCAGCAGTCTGTGACCAGTTGTCCTGTCACCGTTTATAACAGACATATAAACTTATCAGTCGATCACATATTTTTCCCGTGAGCATTTTGTCTGTGGGCGATTTTTCCGTGGGCGTTTTTTCCTACTTTCGAGAAGTGGGCGTTTTTTCCGTGGGCGTTTTTTCCGTGGGCGTTTTTTCCGTGGGCGATTTTTCCGTGGGCGTTTTTTCCGTGGGCATTCTTTCCTCATACCGAAAATCTATGGTTCCGGACGTCGGACTACCCTATTTTTCGCAACCAGCCAGCTCTTGCAGTAATTGGAATATCGTCTTAAAATAGCTATAAATAAATTTCTTCATGCATTATGAAATAGAGATATATAAGAATAAAAAAAAATCTCTTTCCGGCCGTAAAACCGGAAGACAACGAATCTAGAAAACGGCCGTGAAATCTGGGAAATATGGTAGGTATGCAATAGTACCAGCCAGCTTCATTGCATGGTATTTTTCATATATTTTTTGTCAAAATACTCGTAAGTACTATGAAAAAAATAAATCTTTTCCCCTCTTTGAAGAATCTTCCTATTTCCTATTTCATAATATTTTCCCTGTTCTAACATTTGAAGGTACATACTTTTCCAACTATACCAATTCTGCTACAGAATTACGAAAGCGAAGCTTTAGTTCGTAAGTGATACGAACCTTTTTCAAAATAAATTAAGTGCCCTCAATTTGCAACATTCATCCACGCTGCTGTTGAAGGGGAAGGAGGGGGATTTATTAGGATGACCAACATCCGGCAAAATAAATGTTTTTGTACGGTTTGATAAAAGACAAGTAGAACATGCAAAACGGGGGGAAAAAAAAAAAAAAAAGCTCAACTTCTAAAGTTTCCAATGAATTTCGGCGAAATTTAAAATGGAACGTTATTTTCATATATCTTGCCCACTGTAAAAATTTCAGTCGGTTATTTAAAAAATTGAGGAAATAGCTTCTTCATAATTTTTTCCCAGTCTACGCAGAGAACCAGGGGCACCTACTCAGGAACAAATGACTGCCTCTCTTCGCGAACGTCAGCAGATAAGAGCCTGCGAAATGGGTGCGTGATTAATGGCTTTCTTTCACGCTTTGTGACGTGTATGTTTGTTCGGTTGTAGTTTAGATCATCTGGAGACGGGGAAACCGCAAAGAGACGCACTCCCCTGCACAGCTGCACGTTAATCGGTGGGTGGGTTGCGGAGTTGCCTCGAAGGATAAAACAACTCGGAATTATTTTAAAACTTAGCAATACAGAAATATATTTTACAAAAGTCTGAAACAAAATATTTTTCTGGCAAAATAAAAAATTCCCTGCCTTTAGAGTTCCCTGATAAAAAATTCCCTGATTTTAACGGAAAAACACAATTTTCCCTGAGTTTTCCCTGATTTTTGGAACAATTTTCAAATTCCCTGCGAATTCCCGGTTTTCCCGGTTTTCCAGGTTGCGTGGGAACCCTGAATTAACTGCCACTCCCCCAAAAGGGCCACTCAGAGATCCCGGAGAGCCCTAGGTGGGGGTCAGCATTCTGCAACTTGCCTCACCAAGGCATCCCAGAGATGCTCAATGGGATTCATATTCTATTATGCTGGCCAATCCATTCGAGCGATATCTTCTGTTTCCAGACACTCATCCACCAGCTGATCTCGGTATGAGGAAAGAATGCCCACGGAAAAAACGCCCACGGAAAAATCGCCCACGGAAAAAACGCCCACGGAAAAAACGCCCACGGAAAAAACGCCCACTTCGCGAAAGTAGGAAAAAACGCCCACGGAAAAATCGCCCACAGGCAAAATGCTCACGGGAAAAATATGTGATCGACTGATAAGTTTATATGTCTGTTATAAACGGTGTTCGGACAACTGGTCACACATTGCTGGCCAAAAAACCGTTAGGGGTCATATAAAAATTGCGGTTTCTTGGCCACCTCACCTACATAACGAAAATGGGTGTAGGAGAATTGGCCACAAAAGTTCAAGGGGGGGTGTAAGTATTATTGATTTTTGGCCTACATTGAGAATTGAATTAGGAACTCCAAACAAATTTCGAGAAAACGTTCTATGTAAGCCAAGCGAGAATTACAGCATAATTCATGTATGTTCGGAAAAGGACCCTAAGGTGGGATTTTTTAATAACGCTGCACTTTTACGTAGGTACTAAATATTTACATAACATGTCAAGTTTGCAATATTTTTCTTTTACTTAATTAATTCACAGGCGAAGAAAAAAGTGTTGAATAGGCTTAGGCCTACGGCCTATTAATTAATGTATGGATTGAATGTATGGTGCATAAGTAGAAGCGCAATATTATTGACAATTAATTCAGACATTTGACGTGGAATAGGAATAGCTGTGGTGCAGTGGAAGCATATCCGGCGCGTAACTGGAAGACCCTGAGTTCGATTCCTGGAGGCGGCCACTGAGAATTTTTCAGTGACTCACTTATAAACGTGGAAAGAGCGATGACTTCTGTTTGATTATTGACAATACTTGTTATGCAAATTTACGAATATGGGAATGGCGGAACGAAAACTTTTAGAAGGGCCTAAACGTTAGTCCTAATATTATTTTTTGCCTGAGTAACACCGCAATATTAATAATTTGATGTGTTACGTAAACGTTATGAATATAACATCGTTAGAATAAAAACTGTTAAATAGGCCAAGGCCTAGGACTTATGACTTAAGGGCCGCGGGTGGCCTAGTGAAGAACCAAATAAGATTGTTAACTTTCAACTTCCTACTGTAGAGTGGGATGTAAGGTCAGGTGATGCGTAACATCACAGCCTCTCCTTGACAAATGTCAACCCCGCCTTCTCGTGGTGCATCCTGTTCCTACTAAAGGGGCTCTGACGACCGCCAATAGCGGTATAACTATACCATCGGGATTAGAGGAAATTCTATCCCACACTCACCAACCCGCTTGGCCAGCGTGGTGAGTTATGGCCAAACCCCTCCAAAATGACTCCACAACTTAAATCTTGGCCCTCAGTCTCCGGCAGCTGGAATGTACCTGGCCAAGGCAGCGGCCAGTGCGACATGAAGGCAGAGGGTGCTAAGAATCCCCGGAGGACCGGACTAGGCTGCCATCTGATGCTGACCTTGGCAACGTACAATGGACGCTCCCTATCTTCTGATTCAAGGCTTCTTGAATTGGAAGAGGAACTACAAAGGATCAAGTGGGACATCGTGGGGCTAAGTGAGGTAAGGAGAAAAGGAGAAGATCTCATCGAACTGAAAAGTGGACATCTCTTCTACTATCGTGGGACAGATACTGGCAGAACTAGTGGTGTTGGATTTATAATAAACAAGAAACTGAAGGATAAAGTTGTAGAAGTTGAAAGTTCCTCTGACAGAGCTGCAAGGCTTGTTATCCAACTCTCGAAAAGATACCAGGCTCAGATTATTCAAACTTATGCACCCACCACAAGTCATCCTGAAGAAGAAATTGAAGAATTTTATGAGGAAATTTGTCATCTAAATAATAAAGGTAAGCAGCACTTGAAAATAATTATGGGAGATTTCAATGCAAAAATAGGGCAACGGCAACAGAATGAAACTTCAGTAGGTAAATTCGGTCACGGCAACAGAAACCGCGTGGAAATACTCTCGTTGAGTTTGCAGAGGCAGAAGGGTTTTCATCTTGAACTCCTTCTTCAAGAAAAAGCCACACAGGAAATGGACATGGAGACATCCAAATGGGACGACAAGTGAAATTGATTTTATTATGTGTAACAAAAAATTCGTCATAGAAGACTGCAGTGTGCTAAACAAGTTCAACACAGGTAGTGACCATAGATTGGTGAGATGTAAGATGCACCTCAACACTAAACTTGAACGTGGCAAGCTCATAAGACAAACAAAATCTATTGACATAACCAACCTTATAAAACACCATAATACCTTCAAGTTGGAACTGAAGAACAGGTTCTCTGCTTTAGAAGGCCTAACATCGGCAGAAGTGGACATCTCTGAAGTTAACAGAAAAGTAACCAAAGCTCTTATTTAAACAGCAACAAAATTAGCTGGGTCTAAGAACAAGTTGCATGTAAATAAATTATCAGGAAAAACGAAAATGTTGATGCAAAAAGAAGAGAGATGAGGACAACTAAAGAAGATGTGACTTCCAAAGTGGAATATATAGAGCTATGCAAGACAGTACGAAAAAGTATCACTGAAGACGTAAGAAAATTCAACTGTGAACTAGTGAGGAAAGCAATTGAAAACAACCAAAGCCTAAAGATAGCAGACATCTCAGTAAGGGAAGAAAACAGATTATGGCACTGAGAAAAGAAGATGGTTCTGTAACAAGAAATAGAGGCAAAATTTTGACAAGAGTGAAAGATTTCTACTCCAAATTATATGAAAGGGATGATACATGCACTCCAGACATCATGAAAGATACCAGTACCAGAATTCCTCCAGTCCTTCCAGCAGAAGTTGCACATGCAATCAAGAACATGAAGCGGGGGAAAGCTCCAGGAGAAGATGGAATTACTGTAGACATCATACAAGAAGCAAGTGGAGAAATCGAAACAGTACTCGCCCAAATTTTCACTCGATGCCTAAATGAAGGAAAGATTCCTGAGGATTGGAACACCGCTACAATGATCCTGCTACATAAGAAAGGTGACATTGAGGATCTCGGAAACTACAGACCTATCAGCCTCCTATCAGTAGTTTATAAAATCTTCACTAAAGTTCTTTCACACCGCTTGAAGATAACACTGGACATGGCTCAACCGAGAGAACAAGCTGGATTCAGGAGTGGCTACAGCACAATAGATCATATGCATGTGCTGAGAGAACTAATTGAAAGAGCGAGGAATATGAACTTCCATTGTGCATGGCTTTTATCGATTATGAAAAGGCCTTTGATTCGGTGAAACCATCAGCAGTTACAATGGCTCTGAAAACCTGCGGTATTGAAGATGCATACATTAATATTATTAATAACATCTATGAAAATGCAAGTGCAAAGATTAGGCTGTTTGAAAATACAACACGCATAAAAATTGGAAAGGGAGTGAGACAAGGTGACACCATATCTCCGAAGCTCTTTAATGCGACATTGGAGGGTGTTTTTCAGTCGCTGAGCTGGGAAAACAAGGGGATAAAGATTAATGGAGATTATCTAACCCACCTTCGTTTTGCTGATGACGTAGTCATTTTTGCAACTAGCTCATCAGAGCTGCAGAGTATGATCCAGGAACTTGCTGACAAGAGTAAAGAAGTGGGATTAAAAATGAACTTTCAGAAGACAAAAGTGATGTTCAATGCTTTTACAAGAAATGAAGATTTATCGATTGATGGAGAAAAGCTGGAGATAACAGACACGTACGTTTATCTTGGACAGCAGATATCAAGTGAGGGTCACATTGATGAAGAAATTAATCGGCGTACAAAACTTGCCTGGAGAGCTTTTGGAAAAAACAGCATAATTTTCAAGAGCAATATGCCATTATGTCTTAAAAGAAAAGTGTTTGATCAATGCATCCTTCCAGTGCTTACGTATGGTGCAGATACGTAGACCTTAACTAAAAGAGACATACAAAGGCTGCAGACAACTCAATGACGCATGGAGAGGTGCATACTTGGTGTAACCAGGAGAGATAAGAAGAGGAACTCGTGGATCCGAAAAATGACAAGAGTGGAAGACATCATGATCAGAGTTAAATCCCTGAAATGGCAATGGGCTGGACATACTGCCAGAAGGACAGATCATCGATGGACAGCCGAAATTTTAGATTGGATTCCAAGGGACAGGAAAAGACCCAGAAGAAGACCACATGGGAGATGGGTGGATGAAATTCGAAAGTATGCAGGGGTGACATGGAGGAGACTGGCACAAGACAGACCGTTGTGGAGGAAACTTGGGGAGACCTTCGTCCAGCAGTGGATTGATAATGGTTGATGATGATGATGACTGTAGAGTAGCTACTTTCTTAAAAAAATCCAGTTCGGCTTTACTGTAAAAAATTTGTGACTATTCTTATTTTTTAAAGTAAGGTCTTAATTTTTATAAAACTATGCATGTTTGTTATTTAACTATATGAATTAAAAGGGAAATCATTAAAAGTCAGATTATTTTATTTATAAAAACTTGTAAAGTATAGCATTTAATTGTAAAAGCGATTTTCGTAAAAGGCGCAATGTACAGATATAACTTTGTGTAATGTGCTTTCTTTGCACTCTTGTCTCTTTTGGAAATCCTCTTTTGTGTACGGCGAGCCGAAGGGGGAGGGGGAGCATCTGTCTTTCGTCAAAGTGGTGCTTTGCAGCTGCAGCTGGAACGTTTGCTAGCGACCGCACCCCAAATAACAAGGGATATATTTCATTTAAATTTATCGGTTGGCCACCGGTCAGGGTGTGTCTTCCCCGTGAGTAGTATAATCTCAAGTTACAGGCATACTTCTTTTCTTCCCAGTGTAAAGAAAAAAATACGCACTCATAGCTTCCTGGGAGTTTTCCAAAGGACAACTAAAACAGTTAATTTCTACATGACGGGTGTAGGAGAACTGGCCACAAAAATTTTAAGGGGCCTCATAAAAATAACGTTTTCGACCGCTTCGTGCCCACGAACCTCAGAGGTTGGTAATCAGAGTCATATAAAGTTTCCGTAATTTCGTCTTTTCTTAATTGCGATAATTAATGTAATTCTTTATAAGAAATGTTTATGATCTACATCTCAGCAAAAGATTTAAGGGTTTTCAAACTACAAGTCTGCAAAATATCTGAGCGCATGTGCTGACTCAGGAAACCTGTCCGGGGGGGGGGGGATATCGAAACTCTAAGATTTGAAAAATGTATCGTCCCATCGGGAGATTTTCAGCATTTACAAGCTACAGTTGGACAGATTATTTGAGGGTACGTGCCTACTCAGCAAACCTGGGGGTGGGGTGGGGGGGTTATATGATAATTGTGAATTATATAGAATTTCTTGTCCGATCGGGCGATTTTCAGCATTTACAAACTACAACTGGGGACATTATCTCCGGGCATGAACCTACTGAGCAAACCTGTCGGGGGGAGGGGGGTATTACCAAAAGTGTAGAATATGAAGAATTTCTCTTCCGACCCGGAGATTTTCATCATTCACATGCCTTCAGATAATGTGTCGAGTTGTAGCTGCTAATTGCCGAGAATCTCCCGATCGGACGAGAAATAGTTCATATCTTACACTTTTGGTATTACCCCCCTCCCTCTTCGCCGACAGGTTTCCAGAGAGTGACATGCGCTAAGAAAATTTGTCGAGTTGCAGTTTCTAAATACTGAAGATCTCCAGATCGGAAGAGATATTCTTGATATTTTACGATTTTGGTATTACCCCCCCCCCCCCCCGACTATTTTCCTGAGGCAGCAGATACCCTCAGATAATTCGACGTGTTGTAGCTTGTAAACACTGGAAATCTCCCGATCGGACCAGAAATTCTTTATATTACATATTTTAGATTTTAAGCACCCCCCTCCTCCCCAGACAAATTCCCTGGGTTTGCACATACTCGCAGAGAATTTTTTATTTGTAGTTTCTAGAAAAATATCGTATAGCAGTTGGCTTGAAGACAACGGTGAATCATTAGTATGTTTTTAAATAAATGTTGCATAAGACTACCACGGCTTTCAGGCCCACCATACAACCTCTACAGTCAATCAGTGCAATCCGAACTTTCCTCTCATATTTGTAAGGTTTGCAGAAAATATTTTACACATCAAATTATTAATATTGCGGTATTACTTAGGCAGAAAATAATATTAGTACTAACGTTTAGGCCCTTCTAAAAGTTTTCATTCCGTCATTCCCATATTCGCGTTATGTAGGTGAGGTGGCCAAGAAACCGCAATTTTTATATGACCCCTAACGATTTTTTGGCCAGCAGTCTGTGACTAGTTGTCCGAACACCGTTTATAACAGACATAAAAACTTATCAGTCGATCACATATTTTTCCCGTGAGCATTTTGTCTGTGGGCGATTTTTCCGTGGGCGTTTTTTCCTACTTTCGAAAAGTGGGCGTTTTTTCCGTGGGCGTTTTTTCCGTGGGCGTTTTTTCCGTGGGCGATTTTTCCGTGGGCGTTTTTTCCGTGGGCATTCTTTCATACAATCCTGATCTCAATGTCATCTGGTGTTATCATCTATTAGGAGGAAATCTGGGCTAACAGCATCCCTGAACAGCCTAACATACAGGTCCAGATTCTCATATCTATATCAGGCAGGCCACCGAGCTAATATTTGAAAGATATGCAAGCCGGTGCAGTCGCTTCTAATGGTGCCTCCCCAGACAAGAAAACTATTACCATGTAAACTAGAACTTTCATGGATATTTGAAGGTCTGTTGCAAGTACCTGGTTCTTGCAAAATGCTAGTAAGCTGGAAATCAGAATTTAAACTGCATCATGAATTATTCATGAAAAGCATATGAGCCCAGTTGTTTGGGCTCCACAGTAGGGTGGAGCGAAAAACACTTTTTTAAAATTTGAAACGTCACCATGTGCAATAGTTGAGATTTTATTACTGAAATGACCCCCGAAATTTGGATGACATTGTTTGATATCTTAGGCTCCCCCAAGAACCTCGAAGTTTGAAAATTATAGGGAAAAATGCGTTAAAAACACCCGCTTTCTTCATTTTGTAAATATAAAAAAATGCTATGTCACCATGTTATTTAATATCAGCTTTGAGTGTATAAACACGGGTAAAAATTCAGCAGACGTGAGTTAATTTCTTAGGCTTCCCCAGAGAGCTCAAAGTTTGTCATATTTCTCTGAAAATGCATAAGTTATGTAAATGTGATAGACACCAGCCTTACCTAGTAGCATAACTTGAGAAGTGTGTTTATTTCACTTGGAAATCAGACTTTTTTTTTCAAAACTTGGCATCAACTTCCAATCTAAAATTTTTGCTCTGATGAATCCATCTCTTGCAAGAAGGCCGCACAGATGAGCAAAAAAATCTGTTACGATCTTAACCATCTTCTCTACTGCCTGAGAATGGCAGGGCATTTTTGTAAATTCGTGGCAAGAACTTGGATATTTATCTGACTAGTAATTCCAGAAATTCATCGTCTTTCCATTTCCGTGTGATGGGAGGCTCAGTCACAATATACTCTTGCCAGTCGATTAGGTTGATATAATCATTGCTCTGGAAATTCCGCTTAGAAATCCGAAACTTCCTAATGGTAGTTGCTTGTTCGGAAGATTTCCTGGCCTTCATGATGCGTCGAACAGCAAGCTCACGGACATACCTTCTGTCGTCAAACAACATTGCAGCGAGCAAGTTTTCTGCATGGGCAAATTACACACTGTTTTGGAAGACTCTTTTTACAACATCCTTTAAATTATCTGGAAGATATTGAAACTGAGATATCAAAAGCTGCAAATTCCTTAGACCATTTTTACAGGTACCATTACATTTGATCGTGAACCACGATGGTGCTTATACTTTAATTACGAAGGTGGTTAATGAGACAAGTTGTGGTGTTGGATCACTAGTTCCAACATACAAACGCAGAATGCGATTTGCGAGAATCAGCCAACGGGAATGTGCAAGTGTTCCAAGATCCCGATTTGCCAGATCTCGTAGGCAATCACCTGCAAAGACTGCCTTACAAATTTCCCACAAATAAAGTTGGTCCGAGGTAAGTTCTCCAAAGTTAATGTCGGACTGAAACGAAAAATTTAATTTTCTGGAAATTAACGGTAGGAAGGTTTGTGCACGTCTTCAGGCGCTTTCCAATAAATCCACTGAATCCTCTTGGACCAGATGTTTTCCCGTCGAGTGCTTCAGTGAGGTGGCGTAAAGGCAGTTCATTAAAATGAAGTTGACATACTGTATAATCCAGTGCACGGGAGAATTGAGTTTCTCTTCAAGGTGCCTAATTATACCTGCATTTGTGCTGGTATTAATCACTTCTCCGTCACTTCCAATAAAGACCAATTCCGACAAGTTAAAGGCCTTCTAGTTCAATAAGCTGAAGATACCGTCGCAAATTATTTCCTTTGCACTCTTGCTCTTCGGTGCACAATGTCCCAAATGGACCGAACCCAGTTCTTCAACAAGTGTAATATGCTTCTCCCATTCTTTTTGCTTGTGCCATGCTGTGTATTCCTAAGAGTTTCATCCCTTCTTCCATCCAAAAATAGAGCTACAATCTTGTGACCAGTCAGTTTACCTCATCTTGAATTGTTTGATGGGTCATTTTCCTTTCTCGTCGTACTTTATGCCGGTCAATAATAGGTGCATTACATTCTTTCGGCTGAACCTGTTCACTTACATCATGAAGCAACGCCGACGCAAGATCAGTTGCCGCTCGATCACTGATGCCTCGCCTATCGCACTTTCTAGAAAATGCAGACAGTGTCATCTGATGCCTAGGTTTTGAACAGTGATGTGGAGCGAAATCATAATCTTTCTCAGAGGCCAACGAACGACTAGCACCCAGCTCGCCTGGTTTTGCTGCAGAATTAGTATTTGTATCCTCTTCTGAAGTGTCATCCTTGACTCGCACGGCTGATTTCAGTGATGCAGTTTTCTGTAATTTCCTACGGACATGCTCTTCCCTATCAGTCTTTCGAGCTGATCTTTTCTTGAGTACACTGGTGGTTTTTGCGTCAAGCCCACCTACTATCATTCTTCTGTTTGTTCTCTGGTCCATTAGAAAGTCTCGCTCTTTCATGGGTACCTTTTTCGCAGAGCTGCTTTTTCAGGTTCTAAAACATTTTTTTTATTGGAGGTTTAACGACCAACGTGAGCAACTCAATGAACTATAAGCAGTCGTCCATCCCTAATTTAGGGTCACCGGTTCCAGAAAAGGGGAGAGCCAGTGCCGTAAGACAACATTCACGCCTCACCAAGATTTGAACCCGGACCCCTTTCGGACGAATGATCAGAGGCCATCGCTTAGACCACTGTGCCACCGGGCGTTTCTAAAACATTTGCACTTGCACGAGCATATGTCAAAGATACGTTGCGATTCTGCACGAAATTCTTCCACCTTCTTCCGGTAGGTTTCATCCATTCTTGCAGCGTGTGTTTTCAGCTTTTGGATTTCAGTGTTGTATGCTGTAATACACTTTACAACTGATTTGTGGAGTGATGTCGGAAGAAATGCTTTCTTCCATATACTCAGCACTTTGTCCACTACAATACTTGCTATTTTTTCTGCAGCAGGCTCATAATTTGTACCTTTCTGCCTAAGAGTCTTCCTCACAAGGTAATGGCGCATTACATTTTCGTACGTAGGCAACACATTTTCATGCATGTTCCTATAACTCCTGAGGATAGGACAATCAGCTGTATTTCTTGTTTCAGGCATCTTAAGTAGTTGAACGACAAAACGAAAATGGAGGTACCTCCAATCAACGTTCCTAGGAGTGAAAGAAACTGTTGCATCTTTATGACGCACCACTCGCCTATACTCTCTCCCAAAAGGATCTGTGGGACTGTGATGAGATGACTCAGCGAGTTCGCACCCTCTCCCTCACAGCGCAGAGAGCTGCGCTGTGAGGGAGAGGGTGGGGTGAGGTGAAGAAAGTAACAAAAACAAAGCAGAGTGCAGGGTCGCAAGCTATGCTTCTAAAAATCAACACAAGGTTTCTAGAAGGTATGAGAGTGGTGATTGTTAGTGTTAAGCCCAAATTGGTAATAGTAAGGCTGCTGTTGAACAACATGATAAGTTGTCATGCATTTTATCATGCCATTTTTGCTGAAAAAGTATATACTTTAAGGGTTCTGGGGAAGCCTAAGAAATTAACTCACATCTGCTGAATTTTTACAGTGTTTATACACTCAAAGCTGATATTAAATAACATGGTGGCACAGTATTTTTTTATATTTACAAAATGGAGAAAGCTGCTGTTTTTAAAGTATTTTTCCCTATAATTTTCAAACTTCGAGGTTCTTGGGGAAGCCTAAGATATCGATTAATGCCATCCATATTTAGGGGAGTCATTTCAGTAATAAAATCGCAACTATTGCACATGGTGACGTTTCAAATAAAAAAAAAAAAAATGTTTTTCGCTCCACCTTACTCCACAAGCAATGTTGGTAACTCTGTCTTAAATACACCCTTCTGGAGAAGGGTGTTAGGGGGAAACAAATCATAGGTACTTTAATAGGCTTTTCAGATAAATGTGAATATTCTTCTCAGACACTACATAAAAACTTGACAAGTGGTAGTTCCTTAAGGTGGTTGCGTCTAAAATCTCTGCCTTATGTTTCCAATGGTAAAACTTCTTTACATATTTTCTTCGCAATTAATGCATTTCCAAGGATGAAAATTTGCACATCGATAAAACTAACTTCAAGTTATAGCATGGGATACTTAATACTTGCAAAAACAAATCCATAATTATATTAAAAATCAATCATTTTTCTTTGAGTAATGCTCAGACCTATTATTAGATGGCACAGCCTGTACACTGCTGACGTCAGTAGACAAACAATTGTTGCATTGCTTAATTAGGGTTACATTTTAGCAAGTATTAAGCATCCCATGCTATAACTTAAAGTTAGTCATGAAAGAAATACGGGATTACGCCATATAATACAAATTTTGAAGATGACAATCCGATTTTTGGCGTAAATGTGACAAGGATGGTAAGTCAGATAATATCCGAAAACCCGAAAATTTTCATCGTCCTGGAGCGGGACGTGAACCCGCATCTCCCAGAAAACGCCTAGGTATGCTAACCACTACACCGCCCTATGTTAATGTTATTATGAAGAGATGATCGAAAACTTGAGACTTGGTCGTTCTGGGTGGTGTAGTGGTTAGCATACCTAGGCGTTTTCTGGAAGACGCGGGTTCACGTCCCGCTCCAGGACGATGAAAATTTTCGGGTTTTCGGATATTATCTGACTTACCATCCTTGTCACATTTATGCCAAAAATCGGATTGTCATCTTTAAAATTAAAGTTAGTTTTATCGATGTGCAAATTTTCATCCTCGCGAATACATTAATTGCGAAGAAAATATGTAAAGAAGTTTTACCACTGGAAACATATGGCAGAGATTTTAGATGGAAACACCTTAAAGGTTAATTGCAATGTAGAATCTGAGACCATATCAATGAACTTTTTGTAATCTGCTGCATTAAAACCACAGGTCTATCGTGCACTAGTAGAGCACAATACAAATACTAAGAACAGAGTTAATCTCTGAAAATGCATATATTCAGGCCCAATAAAATTTACTACTACCTTAGAAAATTTTGGAAAACCCAAGAATACGCAAGCACATATTTCATTAGCTGTCGGAGCAAAAACTTCATTACACATCATGCAGCCTTTCGGAAACTTCACTGTCCACTCGTGACAAAATAAGATTTAAAAAGGCAAATAACATCTTAATGTTATTATGGAAATAGTTTTGAACTCACTGACCCCCTGAAAGGGTCTCAGGACCCCTGGGGGTCCTGAGACCCTTTCAGGAATTGCTATTCTATTAATGCTATAAAATGCTAACAGAATATCATTTTATTCTATTAATGCTATTCTGTTAGCATTTAATAGAATAGATATTCTCAAAGTATTCTATTACTTTGAGAATTGCTATTCTATTAAATGCTAACCAAACAATTTTGTTCTTATGCAAAAACAAAACAACACAGCTCATTGAATTCCACGATTCTGAAAAATTGCAAGTTTTGTGAAACACATGCTTTATGAAGCTCACTTAAAAAATTAAACATGCTTACTTGTGGAAAATCTGAATCAGAAGACAACAACACATTTTCTGGCTTGAGATCACAGTGTACAATACATTTCAGATGTAAGTGCTTGAGGGCCATTAGTATCTGAGGAGAGAAGAGTCAGTAATTTAATACAGAAGGCACAGTAAACAATTAAAATATACAGCAGGTATATATATTTATTGGTAGATTATTTAATATAATGGTCTCAAAATATACATGAAATATACTCACACAACATAATGCACTCTATAAACATAACATGAGCATCACAACTGAAATTTCCTTTCTTTTAATTTCACTAAATCACCAGCATGCTGCTTGAAATTTCAGAAATGTTTTATGAGTGTCACACATTCAAAGATGAAACTTACAGGTTCTTTGTTTCATGTTAACAGCCAAAAATCATTTAATGTTGATGTAAAAGTGAATTCAATATGCTTTTTAAAACTCATATGTTTTGAGAGTTTATCCATATTTTTATAGCTGCATTTTTTTTGTGGAAAAATGTAATCACAACAATGAAACAGTTATCAGGTATGCTTTGATGATTAATATTTGCAGTCTAGTGTGGGGATGCTAATTCCACTAAGGGGAGGGAACCAGAGATAATCATTACAAGCATAAGACATGCTTCATTTGGGACTGGAATGGAAGCCTCAATGAATGAAGTTAGTAATGGTTACTTGGTCATAGGACAATTGAATTAAGAGCACGTAACGTTAGCTGAACTTATCTTAACCCTAGAAAAAGAATTCGTTTCATTCTGTTTTGGGGTTAACAACCTCCATCAGCATCTGAGGATTCAAGCAGACGTGCCAACCTTCAAAATCTAAAAATCAGGAGATTTTTTACAGCTCATAAAATCACATGAGCGCTATTTTTTATCGACATTTTTCAGATGCAGGAGCAATTTTCCAGAAGTAGTATTATTGGTACATAGCATTTTTAATGTCTAAAAAGTTATTCTAAATGCAGACTGTATGTTTATATGCAAAATGAAAAGCATAGTGAAAATAGTTGCCAACCAGATAGAATTAATAGCATTTTTTTCCGCCTTCGAATTTCCGTTTTCGGAAATTTTTCCTCCATTTTCAAACTGAAATACAAATATTTACGGAATAAAATGATATATAACAACAATACTGGACAGAGGCAACATCACAGGAAAAAATCTTTATTTCGTTTACTTCCGTCTCTGAAAGACGAAATACCGTCCCGATCCATATTTTTACGAACTGGTAGAATTCTTCGATGAGTAGTTTTCCGCGCCGAGAAAAATTCCCGATGCGTATTTTTACAGGTCGAGAAAAGTTCCCAATGCATATGTTTACTCGTTGATAAAATTTCGATGCGTACTAGATGCGTAATTAGATTACGCATTTTGGAGAAGTCTGGTCGACACGTCACTTGAGCACTCCCATGGAGAGAGAGAGAGCTACAGCACAAAGCCACGAAGCGAAGCCATCTATACTTGATGGCTCTGAACAAAGCCGGCGAGTCAAAGATGACATCATCGCATAACATGGCGCTTGTAAGGTTCGGTAGAAAATCTAAATGATGGTTGCAGGGGATTGAAATATTTCGATTGAGCAATCGAAATATTAAAAAAATCCGTAAAAAAAGACTTCTATCCGTAAATCAGTAAAATTAAGCAGAAATCTTTAAAAGTTAGCAAGTATGCAACATCCATGTCCCACTGTGATTTGAACCTGGACCCATCTCGGACAATTTGTCGAAAGCAGGCGCTCAGTTTCACAACTTTATTATGCAGCACAGACAATAACAGCTAATATGCAAAGAAGAAACAAATTGCCAAAGATATGACATAAAATAAAACATTAAAAACCGGGAAAGTGGTGTAACGCAAAAGGAAAAATCTCCCGCAAAAAGTAAGCGAAAGGAATGAGAAAGAAACAAAACAAATTCACAAACTAAGTGTACACAAAATGCTACAATAGAAGATAAAACAAAGCTCACTTTCACAATTAGAGATGAACAAAGGAGCACATTAATCTTCTACAAAATGCGACGAAGAAGGGAAAAGAGACAAACATGATGCAAAACAAGAAATAAAAATCTCCACAGTAAAGCAAAACTGAAAAGCACTCCACAAAACTCTGAAGTAAACATAAACAGAGCTCGCAGCTAAAAGCGGGAAGATGTGAAACTATAAGTAGGTCACAGCTGGTGCACGAGTGTGTTTGTAACCAACATAAAATAGACCACTGATCCACCTGGGGGTGGCTTTCTTTTAGCAGATATGAGGAGAGGAAAAGTACGATACTGATGACTATAAATGCCATCTTGCATCGACGCAGAAAAAAAAAAAATTCACAAGCGGTTCGAAATTTTTTTCTTCTGCGTCGATCCAAGGCAGTGGTGGATGGAATTTCGACCATCGTAACGACTAATTTTTGGCAAAAATCCGGAGGGCAGGAGGAATGGCTGAAAATCCGGAGAGTTCCGCCTAAATCCGGAGAATTTGACATTTATCCGGAGGGCAGGAGGAATGGCTGAAAATCCAGAGTGTCCAGCCTAAATCCGGAGAGTTGGCACGTCTGATTCAAGGTATTCAGTCCCTAATTTAGGGCCACTAGTTCCATGGGAAGGAACATAACCAGTGTTATAACAGGAAAAAATGCTACCCCAAACCCAAGCCTAACTCAGATGATTAATGAGCAAGAAGGCCTCATCTATGATTACTCATTCACCAGGAAAGCATATAATCCACCACTCATCCATCAGGGAGGATTTGATTTGCCTGCTACCTACTAGGGAGGCTTATGATTCATGACTCATCCACCAGGAAAGCATTTGATCCACTACTCATCTACCTCTCCACCAGATTCATGACTTACCCACCAGGGACACATTTGATTCACCATTTTTCTACCAGAGAAGAATATGATCCATCACTCATCCACTAAGGTGGTATTTGATCCACCACTTCTCCACCATGGAGGCATTTGATTTACTACTCATCTATTAGGGATACATATGATCCACCACTCATCCATTAGGGAGGTTTTGATCCATCACTCATCTACCTCTCTGGTAGATTCATGACTCATCCATCAGGGATGAATTTGATTCATCATTCATCAAAAGTTACGATCGAGTTAATAGGATATTTTTGCAGAAGGTATTGAATGAATATGGTGTTACTGGGAATCTACTTAATATTGTAAAAGCCATGTATGCTGGCAGTACAGATTGTGTATGAGTGAATGGTGTTTTATCAAAATGGTTTTCTATTGCTGCAGGGGTCCGACAAGGTTGTGTAATGTCACCATGGCTGTTTAATATATTTATGGATGCCTGCATGCATGATGCCAAAATAGATAATACTGGTTTATGTCTTGGTAGTATCCATGTGTGCAGATTGCTGATGACACAGTCCTGTTGGCAGAGAGCAAATGTGAGTTGCGGAGTACGCTGCCTCGGATGTACAAAATTTGCATGAAATTCAAACTGAGTATAAATAAGGGAAAAACCAAAGTTACGGTTTTTGAGAGAGAAACTGGTAGTACTGAATGTAATATAAGTCTAAATGGCACAGCGATTGACCAGACGAATGAGTCTGGGTATTTAGGAAGCATGTTTGACAGAGAGAACAAATCGGATGGTGAAATTAGTAGGCAAGTGAATTCTTCATTGAAAGTCATGGCTGCTTGGGGGGGGGGGGGGGGGGTTTACAGGAATGATGGGTTCTCAAGAGTCTCTCGCATGGCTGTGTATGAAAGTGTAATTGTTCCTACGCTGATGTATGGCAGTAAACCTGGGTACTGCAGAAGAAACATAGGAGTCGTTAGTGTGCTGGAGAAATGCACTTTCAGACCACTTGTTCACCTTTGTCAGTTCGTTTGGACCAAAACGGAAATACACCCATTGGATTTTGTCCTTAGTACTATCTCCTGGCCATGTTTCTTCAATTTTGGAGAGTGACAGTTGAAGGGCTTCCCTTGTAAGTGGCACTAATACCATTTCCCTAAATTTCCTCAAAAACCAATGTATGTTCAAATGGGATCCCAGCAGTAAACAATGTAAGTTCCTTCACAGGTTGGAAGTTGCACATGGTGTTGATTAAATCCCAAAATGAAAACATAAAGTGAAGGGGGAGGGGGCAAGGAACATCATTGAAAAAACAGTAACAATGAAGCAGTAACTTCACACTTTCTTGAAAATTTTCCTCATGAAATGCAGATTTTCATATTCCTTACAGTCCCTTCTTTTATATCAATCAAAGGAGCAAAAACTTTTTTATTAAGGAAAAATTCCAATTGAAATTGCTACTTTGCCCTTGCTAGCAATCACACCTCCATGACCAGTACAATTGTTCCTGCATCACAGTGAGAGAAACAACATTATTGCTTTTTAAACTTTTAATTTCACTAAACACGCATGTTTTTCCATTGATTAAGCACTTCTTGCTGTATCAAGAAACAAAAATAGCATGCATTTTCTCTTTTGTTTGAAAAGAAATTTAAGTTAAAAATTGGAAGTCCAACTCTCTGTCACTGTCTTTCATCCCCTGTAAAGCTGTTTTCTTTTTTTGAACTTAAATTTTGCTTTACACAAAAGAAAAAAAAATCATATTATTTGCATCCTTAAAGGTATTAAACACCAGCAAAATGTGAATATTTACGTGCAAATCATTAATGACATATCATTAAAGAGCCAATCCCTTACCCATACGTTCTTGGTCACTTTGTTTTCTTTACACTTCATGCACGTCAATTATAACATCATGTAATGCAGTTGGTCTTCAAAGGTTGAAAAACGCCTTGCTTATAATATTCATTCTTCCAGTCATGAAACATCGTATATATTTTATTTATTTTTTTATTCACAGGACAAAACACACTGATTTCATTCTGCCGTCTGAGATGTAACAGAGCTGGTCATCTCCATAAAAACCACTCAAAGGTACACAACATACGGCACATTCATACACTCAATTAAAACCACTATTGTACATAATTACACTATTTACATTCCCTGGCAGTCAAATCCTTGTCAACTGTGACTAAGTAATGGGCACAATGACTGAGGAATATATGATGATTTTCTATGCACTCTGTATTAATGCCTTTTAGTCATCGCACCCATTAACACATAAAAAAAAGTGTTAAAACACTAATTAAAAGAAGTTTAAGACACTCATCAAAAGAACAATATAAAAAAGAAGAAATTGAATATATTGAAAAAATTGCACATGATTTTGGTTACCCTAAACAGGTATTAAAAGAAATGGATTTATGAAGTAACTCAAGCAAATAATAAGGGCAATAATGGTAAAAAAACTATTAAAATATGTAGGAGCTATTCCATATGTTGAAGGTATTTCTGCTGAAATTAATAAGGTTTGTGGCAAATATGACATACAAGTAGGAAATCAGGTACATACTATAAAAAATACAGTAATAAAAAACGAAAAAAATCAGCCAACTAGATAGAGCAGGTGTATATGAGATTCCTATAAACCAGAAACCACCTTTGTTATATATTGGCAGCACTAAGAACAAGTTAAAGTATAGATTGCACCAGCATATGAGTAATTGGAATAAAAAAGAAGCTAAGACAGCACTAACCCAATATTGTCTAGAAAATCACCAAGTCTGAAGTTCGAAGATATTAAAATTATTAAGAGCTGTAAAAACGAAAGGCAGTTGAGAATTGCGGAATCAGTATTAATTGAAAGAAACAGATCAAGAGTATGTAACATTAAGGAGCCAAGCAACTTAAATGAACAGTCGAAGGCCTTAATAAAAATTGAACAACAATTAAGAGGGAAAAAAGAAAGAAAAGAGAGCAGCACTGACAACGATGGCGCCCGAGACACAAAGATGCAGAGATTGCGACTGAAGCAGGAACCTCAATGACTTTGCTCACTTGAGCTGTGGTAGGCAGAGAGTCACATTGGCCACCTGATGACGACAGTGAGTCTGTTGAAAGCGCAAGAGGATTGTGTTTGATGGGGCTGAATAAGGTTGGCGTTTGCGGTAGGTTTTGTACGGTGTTTGAGGCAGATGGAGCACTACTTTAGTCACAGTTGACAAGGATTTGACTGCCAGGGAATGTAAATAGTGTAATTATGTACATAGTGGTTTTAATTGAGTGTATGAATGTGTTGTATGTTGTGTACCTTTGAGTGGTTTTTATAGAGATGACCAGCTCTGTTACATCTCAGACGGCAGAATGAAATCAGTGTGTTTTGTCCTGTGAATAAAAAAATAAATAAAATATATACGATGTTTCATGACCGGAAGAATGAATATTATAAGCAAGGCGTTTTTCAACCTTTGAAGGCCAACTACATTACATGATGTTATAATCGACGTGCATGAAGTGTAAAGAAAACAAAGTGACCAAGAACTTACGGGTAAGTGATTGGCTCTTTAATGATATGTCAGAAAAAAAAATGTTTGCTCTATCCTTTGATATAGCAAGAAGTATCTGCAAAATGGGAAAACATGCATTTTAAGTGAAGTTAAATGTGACAAATCAGTAATTTTAAAGGTCACATAAATGATGCAGATTCCACAACAGACAGACTAAATACTGGCAGTGAAAAAATTTTAATTTCAGGTTTCATAGAGGTAATTCTTAATATATTTGGTAGTCAAATTTTTGAACTAGAATCTAGTTCATCATCAGGACTATGTGACTGGAGTAGTTATTGCCATTCAGTTGGAACAGTGAGAAGTACCATGTTTAACGAAAATTGCAGTTGGGCACTCCTGACCGAATGGCAACAACTACTCCAGTGACGTAGTCCTGATGACGAACTAGGTAATATTTCGAAAATTTGACCACCAAATATATAAAAAATTACCTCTATAAAACCCATAATTAAAATTCTTTCACTGTAGATCAATAATTAGAGGAACCATGATGTCAATGATTACTAAAATGCCAATTTTGAAATTTAATTTTTCTTAAAAAAAAAAGGGGGAAGGGGAAAAACTCCTTGATCCACTGATTGGTTTTGAAGAAGAGAATATCAAAAATATAAAAACAAAGAAATGTGCATTCTACTGGGAACAATTCTTTAAAAAAATACTAAGTTGCTCTTTTTCATTATTACCAAAGATATTAAAAATGAGGAACAAGATTAGAAAAATATATAAACTAAGAATACAGTCAGGAAGAAAAATAAAAACCAAACAGAACTTGGTCAGAAAAATTCAAAATGTAGAAATGGAAAACTGTGGAATATTCTCCTAGCTGCCAGAGTAGATATTTCAGGTGATTTCTATAAATTTCTGCCAGAGGACAGATATCCTGTGAGATTTGCAGATTACTCACAGCTTTTTCAATCTCTGAGTAGCTACCATAACTAAATTTTTTAACTTTTTCTAAAAATTTGTAAGTTACAAGAAAGAATTGCAATACCATTCCAGAACCTTTCACAAAAATATCAAAAATCAAGGTCTTGGAAAAAAAAAGGGATATAAAATTTCATGACTTTTTCAGGATTCCAGGGCAGTGCAAACTCTGTCATGCTAATTCACACTCGAAACATCTAAAATATTACAAAACACCACCAAAGAAATATCACGATATTGAAAACATGAAAAAAAAAAAAAAAAAACTTTACATATGTTTAATAACATTATTTTGCTGAGATTTTTTATTTCTGCAGCACATTCTGTATCCTGTACTTCATAGCAGACATACAATTCCAGTAGTGACTATAGAAAATCTTTAATACTTGGGAGAGTAGAGTAGAGTAGAGTAGAGTAGAGGAGAGGAGAGGAGAGGAGAGGAGAGAGAGAGAGAGAGAGAGAGAGAGAGAGAGAGAGAGAGAGAGAGAGAGTGTGTGTGTGTGTGTGTGTGTGTGTGTGTGTGTGTGTGTGTGAGTGAGTGTGTGTGTGTGTGTGTGTGTGTGTGTGTGTGAGTTTTCTGGCCATGGGAATATCTGCATGTATTGTGTTGCATTTAGTTACACCCATGGTATAAATAGAAATTATAATGTTGATCTGACCTTTTACTATCAGCACTGAAACACATATACACAGCTGAACTGTTATATAAAATCTATTGAAAAAATAACTGATTTTTACACATGATAATTACCATTACTTATGAATTGTAAATACAGGGTTATCATGGTAAATGTGGAATGTACTTAAATCTGAAAGACTATTTAACCTGGAAAAGTTAAGAAACTGTCATTTGAAAGCTCAGTTTGTTATTTTTCCAGGTAAATCATTGTTAACATTGTCATGAACATTACTGTCACAGGAGAAATGAAAAGAGCATCTGTGCTGTCAGCTCTCAGTGCCGGGAGAACCCCAAAGATTGCTGAGTTTCACAAATTCTCTTTGTCTTTTGTCTACAAGATCAAGAGTAAAGTTGACACAATGCAGAGGACTCTGGCAACATCCCTACCAAGTGTAAGAAGTATGAATATTGCTCTGACACCATCAGGACGCCCGAGTTTGTCACCAAGATGCAAGGGATGGTGAACAACAACTGCAGGAAATTAATGAATGCCTTATCCAAGGAATTGGGTGTTGCTTAAGGTACCATCCACCGCGTCATCCATGAGGATCTCCTCTACAGCTCCTACATTCTTAGAGGGGTCAGTTCATGGACCAGGCCATGCAGGAAAGGTGTCTGATGAAGGCAAACAAACTTCTGAACAAAGTCAGGCATCCCAAGAAGAACAACAGGCTGAGATTCTTCTGAAATGAGAATTATGGCCAGGATCAGAAGGTCAATAAGATGAACGACAGGTGTTTGTGCAAGAAACCTGATGTGTCCAGGATTTCCTGCCACATAGAATTTCCTGCCACCGTCATGGTCCTCAGAGTCATCTCCAGCGAGGGGAATCTTGTGCCTCCTCACTTCTTTGAGAAGGCTTTAAGGGTCAATGCAGATGAGTATATTAAGCTGCTGAGAGATGACACCATTGCTGACGGGAAGCCTTATCTTCCAACAGGACTCTGCCACAACCCCCAAGGTCAAAGCAACTCAGAAATGGCTTGAAGAGAACATGCCCTACCATAGGTTTCCAGATGTTTGGCCCCCTAGCTCCCCCAACTCGAATCCCTTGGATTACTATATGTAGGGCATAGTTGAGAGACCAACAAGCATCCCCATAACACCCTTGACTCTGGCAAGCATGCTATTGCCAATGCCATGACCCACATGAACAAGGCCTGTGACCGATTCTGTTCAAGAATCGAGGCAGTCATCACCACCAACGGTGGGTTCAATCAACAATTACGAAGTGTGTTTATGCATCAACTATTGTACAAGATTTTGCTTCAATAAAACATATATTCATGTTTCAATTAATTGTTTCGTTATATACGTAAATTTTCCACATTTACCATGACAACCCTACATTTTCTGTCAATGAAAACAGGAACTGTATCACAACTCATTTCCATAATTCTGTTTTGCGACATGCGATGGTGCAAAACAGAATAAATATTTAAAGAGTTTCAAACTGCATTATCTTCTCTTTGACAAGAACTTGTACAACACATTTACATGAAATCCATTTTCATGAAAACAATATATCCTAAATGTTCCCACAACACTGGTAACAAAATAAAATTAAGACTCACCTGATAAATAAGAAATTTGGTTATACGCTCTGATAACCTTCCATTTTCGCTTGACAGAATCATTTCTAACATATCTCCTTTTAATTTCTCCATAACCACAAAGATCTGCAACAGAACTTTCCATTAGGATAAAAAAAAAATAAAAAAATAAAAACAGCCTATTTTTCTGGCATTGTTCACATTACAACATATTTCCTCATAAGAAAATGTTGGTTTCACATCAGAATATTCAACAACATACAATTAAATAAAAATGGAAATAATAAAACTGATTCAGTAAGAAGCCTTTTTTTTTTTTTTTTTTTTTTGATTGGAGGTTTAACGACCACCGTGAGCAAGTCAGTGGGCTATAAACAGTCACCCATCCTTAATTTAGGGTCACTGGTTCCAGGGAAGGGAGAGAGCCAGTGCCGTAAGACAAACACAATACCCACGCCTCACCGGGATTCGAACCCGGACCCCGTTCGGACGAATGATCAGAGGCCATTGCTTAGACCACTGTGCCACCGGAGTGGCAGTAAGAAGAAGCCTTGAGGAAGATGATTAAGATTGACATGTGGTAGGAAAGCCTTGGTAAGGTGACTGAGGCAGGTTTTTACCACAAAAACACAGGATCATTTAATCAAAGATTGTGCTGCTTGTGGTAGAAACTGCATATGCAGCACAAAGGCAAGCTTGCCTCAATCACCTTACAAAAAAAAATTCTACCATAAGCCTGCCTGTCTCCTTACCAAGGCTTTTCTTTCAACCACCTTGGTAAGGTGATTGAGGCAGGCTTGTGATAGAAAAACCCTTGTATGGTGATTGAGTGAGATTTGGGGTAAAAAAGCCTTGATATGGTAAGTAAGGTAGGTTGTGGTAATTGAAGCAGCCTTGTGGTAGAAAAGCCTTGGTATGATGACTAAAGAAGGCTTATGGTAGGAATTAGTGGGTCTGCAGACTCAATTTTTTTTTTTTTTTTCTACAAGCCCACCACATCCACACTATGGTGAAGTGCTGGATCCAGCAATTTATGGGCCCAGGATAAGAGAGGTGTTACAATACTTCATGATCTTCACAACCAGCGTTGTCAAGAACTTTGAGAATTCCCTCTTCCTCCACAAAAGTGCAGGGCAAATTCAGCCGGGGAAGTTGAAACTTTACAGCATAACAATCAGAACAATGGAGGGGTGTCTATTTTTCTAATTTTTTTCAGAATTTGCCTTTTCCCATATCCTTGCAACTGCAACAGGAAAGTATTCTTTAAGTACCTAAAACTTTTGTGCATGCATCACAAACATTACTCAATGTTGCTCAAATTTAAATGAGTGTGTTGCATTACAATATTTTTATGTTATTACAGTACTTTCTTACGTAACAAAGACATTTGGATTAGAAAAATTATGTATTGCAGTACACACATTTTCAAACTTTCTTCTTTCAGTTTTTTTTTTTTCAAATATATTTCCTCACTGCCAAAAAATGAAATTTTCACTATAGATTTTATTTTTTTTTATTATGAAAAATACGAATTTTAAACTCTCACAACAACGAACAGCATGGACAGACTACAAATGAACTACTGAATTCACAAGTTACACATCAAAACAAAACATTAAGCATACATATCTAAACATTATGGTTGATATTATTAGGAGTTATCACTATTGTTATCACTATTCACTCCTATCAAATTCACAAGTACAACCAAAATGAACAAAAAGATTCCAAAAACATGCCTAGCCATGTACAGGTATTCCCGCTTTTTAAAAGTTTGCTTTACGCTACTTCACTTTTATGAAAGGTCTACATTAGTACCTGCTTTTGCTAACTGAAAGATATCTGAAGAGGATTTTCACTTTTACGAAAAAGGCAAAAAACGAAAATAGCATTCAGCATTTGTTTTGCAGCGACCACTTATAAAGGCAGCACGTAACTCAAGCAGCAAGTGGCACCGCCAAGCTCCTTCCCCAGATACTACACTGTAAAGAAAATAACTTCGATAATAGGTGTCTTGTGACTATCAATAATTGTGCTGCTCATCCACCTGGCATTACTGAGTATGGCGGTAGTATTTGCGTTGTGTTCTTACCGATGAATATGACATGATTGCTGCAACTGTGTGACCAAGGCCTAACAACCACAATTAAGGCTTACTAAACACAACATGTGATCTGTTTTACTGTAAGTGCCATTGGCAGAGGTGGTAAACTCTGAAGCATCTTTGTGAGAGATTTAGAAAGACTACAATATAAAATTAGCAATCTCCAACCTTGGAGCTGCTCCCAAGAGGCTAACAGTCTTGATGACAAACAGTATTTGGAGGAAACTGCGTCCCGAAGCAGTGAATTATTTTAAAGGCTTCAAACCAAAAACAACAAATATGCAAACAGTGACTTTGGATAAGGAGGCTGGGTTTGTGGAAATTGATATTAAAGAGGTTTTGGCATCTCATGACCAAAAACTGACAGATGAGGAGCTCATCCAATTGCAAGAGGAACACCTTTGGGGGAACCCCCAGAATATGGTTATACAGTATGTTACTTGCTTTGCATCAAACTGATTTGCAATGTTTGTCCACTGAAAAAAGTTAAAATGGTAAATTTCAGAACTGTTTATTGAAACACGTGGAAATGACAATTATAATTTCCACAAATAAACAGAACACCATATTATTGGCAAATTAATGTCTTAATCTACCAACAATAACTATGCAACTGGTCCTCAACTATAAATGTACACACATAACATGCGATGGGGGACTGAAAGGGCACCAAATTGTCCAAGTCGGTCCCTGCTTGCATGAGATTTTCGTTATGACTGTCAGTGCTGCAATGATTGCAGAAAAGTATGACTTTATTTTGAAAGGGCACATAGGTTTAGGGAAAGTTTGCAGGATGATTTGAGTGCCTACAACAAAATGTATGATAGAAAAACGTGGGGCTAAGCGTTCAAGCATACAATCGTATTTCAAGCCTTCCACATCAGACAATGCCTTGACCTTCGACATCGAGGCAGGCAAACATAGAAGCTGTAGGCATTAGTGACCTGCCTGCCCAGATGGATTGGACGATGATATGTTAATAAATGACCTTCTTCCTCTCTCTCTCCATTATACCCCAGTTTCCTGTACCTCTCACAACCCCAACGACTCAGCCTAACACACATCATTGCCACCTGTCAGCCTTCTACAGTGTGTTCACTGTCTTTTTGATTCTGGTAAGTGAAATTACATTGTACATACATTATTTCTACTTTATATAAGTTGTGTATTTATAATATCATTCTTGCTTTTTAGTATATGTTAGTGTTATTTGGTATGATTTGGTAGGATTATTTTTTGGGGTCTGGGAACACTCCAAAATTTTTCCCATATACACTGCTGGCCACCCAAAATGCAACACCAAGGAGGACACGAGATAGCAAAGCCAGATTTACTGGACACATAACAACAGATACAAAGATGATATGATTGAGCTTACAGGCCCGTGCGACTTGCAGAACATGTAGACATCAATAGTTCGTGTGGCCCCCATGGCTGGCAATAATGGCTACTACACTACGCGGCATCGAACAAAAGAGGCTTTGGATGTGGGCTTGGGGTATGTCAGTCCAGGCTGCTTCCACACGTTGCCACAGTTCATCAGGCGTAGCCGTGGATGGTGCTTGCCGGGCCACTCGGTTGCCGATCGGCGACCAGACGTGTTTGATGGACGACATGTTGAGAGAACAGGTGGGCCATGGCAGCAGTGTCACCTGGTGGGCCGTGAAGAATTGTTGCACGATGCGTGCCACGTGTGGACGCGCATTGTCCTGTTGAAACGTGGCCGCTGGCAGGTCCTGCAGGTAAGGGAGGACTACAGGCTCCAAACCGTCGGAGATGTAGTGGTGGCTGTTGAGTGTACCGGCAATGCATACCAGAGGGATGCGGATGTTATATCCAATTGCGTCCCAAACCATAACGCCAGGCGACGGACCGGTATGTCGATGCATAACGCAGGCATCATACAGTCTCTTGCAGCGGTGCCGCCACACGCGGATCCGACCATCGTGGTGTTGCAGACAGAAGCGGGATTCGTCGGAGAAGACAATGTCGTGCCATTCCGTAGTCCAGGTGCGGTGTTCAATGGCCCACTGCCGCCGCACTCGCCGGTGGTGTAACGTCAATGGTATTCGGAGCAATGGGCGCCGTGCGACAAGTCCCCACTCCTGCAGACGACGTCGAACGGTACGTGCTGACACAGCTTGTAGCGCAACACACCCTAATTCCTGCACTAACGTTCATCATGTGGTGGTGCGAGCTGTCAATGCCCGCAGCACAACATGCCGGTCCTTTCATTCGGTGGTGTGCCGTGGCTGCGGCAATCCCACCGAATCCATACTCACCTCACTGTGGCTGGATGTCGTCCCACACGGGTGCCGATGTCTCGGTACGATAAACCACTGTCGCGATAAGCCACTATTCGTCCGCTGTCAAACTCCGAAACGTGCTGGAATGACTGCCGTATTCTGCGACGAGGCATCAGGAAGCTTCCCACGCATAGATCCGGCAGCACAACACACTCCCACTACTTACACCCCGCCTTCTGTGCACCCTTCTTACAGTGCTTCTCGGTGGCGGGCCAGTCGCACATGATTTGTATATGCCCTGCAATGCTAATAGTTTGCATGTCCTCTTGCGGGTGACGCATGCTGCGAATTTCAGGCCAATCGGATGCTTCCTTCTTGGTGTTGCATTTTGGGTGGCTAACAGTGTAAATTACTGGTAACTGCTTCTTTGCTTTATGACACTTTGACTTAAGAAAGGTTAAATTACTAATCTAAAACAACTATTATGGGAATTTTACCAGGAATTTTTTCATTTAAATTGCAAATTTTCGGAGAAAACTCTTCTCCTTCTTCAGGCTGTCTTTTTTTTGTCACTTATTCCTATCGCTATCGCGGTTACGGTTAAACTTGAAGGTTTAGGTTATGTTTCATCAACTCCTGCCAGATGTTAGGCAGGGAAAACCCTTTGCAGTCATTGATGATGGAATTTCGATTTTTCTCAATCTCTATTCCTTCTTTCGGCTTTCTTTTTTGAAAATTGCTTTGGAAACTGATGACTTTAAGGGAGTTCCAATCCATGCTGTGACTAGTTTCTCTAACATGCCTATCTAATCCAGTCTTGTTGGAACAATTCTTTATAACTGCTTTATGCTCTGCTATACAACTGCGACCTGTTTCACCTATGTAAGATAGTCCACAACTACATTTTACTTCATAGACTACTCCTTGCATTTTTAAAATATCTTCTTCTCTTTGAACTATTTTAGGGAAAATTTTTTTAACTTTGTTCTCTAAACTTGGAGCTAGCCTAGAGAACAAAGTTAAAAAAATTCCCTAAGATAGTTCAAAAAGAAGAAGATATTTTAAAAATGCAAGGAGTAGTCTATGAAGTAAAATGTAGTTGTGGACTATCTTACATAGGTGAAACAGCAGGTCGCAGACTAGAAACTCATATAGCAGAGCATAAAGCAGCTATAAAGAATTGTTTCAACAAGACTGGATTAGATAGGCATGTTAGAGAAACTAATCATAGCATGGATTGGAATTCCCTTAAAGTCATCAGTTTCCAAAGCAATTTTCAAAAAGAAAGCTGAAAGGAGGAATAGAGATTGAGAAAAATCAAAATTCCATCATCAATGACTGCAAAGGATTTTCCCTGCCTAACATCTGGCACGATTTGATGAAAAATAACCTAAACCTTCAAGGTTAATCGTAACCGCGATAGTGACAGGAATAAGTGACCAAAAAAAAAAAAAACTAGCCTGAAGAAGGAGAAGAGTTTTCTCCGAAAATTTGCAATTTAAATGAAAAAATTCCTAGCAAAATTCCCATAATAGTTGTTTTAGATTAGTAATTGAATTAAGAAACTAGGAAGCCATTTCTCAACATGAGCTTTATTCAAAGAATTAAGAAAGGTTTCATAGGAACGCTCTACTTTCGGACAGCGGGTAAAACTTGTATTATATTTAATTATATCACCAATATTTCAGGTATTTATCATCAGAGTGAAGCAAGTGCCAAAAGGCACAACACACAGTCCTGAAGGTTTAAAGGCAAACACAATACATGATCAAGTCTGTTTTGAATGTTTTGTTCATTTTGGTTGTATTTATGCATTTTCACAAAATGCATTTGATTGGAATGAACAGTGCAATAATAATAATGATAATTTTCAAGTGAAACCGGCACATCTTTTGAGATATACCTCAAAATTCAAACCTACCATTCAATTTCTACACATTTTTTTTTTTTTTTGTTTCTATAATCTCAAATTTTGCAATATAAGCAGGATTCTACCACACGCACAATATTGATTTCATGCTAAGACAAATAAAAAAAAAAAAAGGAAGAGAGAAATTCTGGTAGTGGTTACAACCAGCAAACACTTTTTTTTTCTTTTTTATAATAGGACTTTTATAGCTGCAGATATAACGCCAAATGGAAATTAATTGTTACATCCTTTAAACAGGAAAATAGAGTATCAGGAAATTCAGAATCATGTTGATAATATTAACAGTGGTTAGAACAAGCCAGTGCCAAAAGAATTTTTCTGTTCTGACCTACAAAAGATGCAGTGTCAAACAGAATATGAAAATCGTTTAGTAGAACATATTAAACAAAAAACTAATCTGCGCAAAATCATGGTTATAAGGTATACAATGAAGAATTTTCCAAATCAGACTTTTAGAAATGTAGATATATGTAATTTTAAATGCTAATGCATTGTGCGATGGCACCAAGTGGGGAAAACAGTGCATTTGGAAAATCATACAGCATGAGCATTATACTTATCACAATCAAAGCCAGCTGATGTTTCCAGTCCAATTGTTAGAAATAAAGATATCACTGGGGAAGAAAAATATCTAAATTCATGCTGCCCAGCAAGGATATTTTACAACAGAAAATGTTCAGTAATGAATCAAATATATTTCTTGTAACAACTAATGACTGCAAAAATGCAATTTTTCAAAAATGACCTGTAAAATGTTTCCACTGTGGCATTTTAGAGTCTAGACATGCTAAAGAAAAAAAACAAAAAAACTTCTGTGGAAACTGAGTAGGAAAACTGTCATCACAGAAATCCAGAAGTTCATGAGTCAACCATGAAGATGATGAATTTTTGAACACAACTTACAGATGAAGACTTATCTTTTGTACACATTTACACAAAATAAATTCCAGTTTTTCCAAGAATTAATTTAAAAATTCCAGGAGCTTAAATGTTTGCTAGAATATTAAAGCTTTGTTTTATGGTTTGCATAGTGAGGTGAATTTTACTAAGCATTGAGAATTCTTATAAAGTCCTGTTACAAAGAGTTTTTAAATGTGTGTTACATCTTAAATGAAGCGGCAAAATTTTTCAATACAAAAATTACATACATACATATCACTAAGCTGTTATCTGAGACTCAGAGGTTGGCTCCACAAAAAAAACAAAACAAAAAAAAAAAAAAAAAAAAAAATTACCAGATAATTTTTCCTTACTGTTTGTTGTTGCATCAAACTTCTCCATTTACAGCGATCTTGACATCCATCCCACGCTGTACACAAGACCTTCTTCTATACTTCACACTCATAATCTTTTTCTCATGCAGACACTCCTGAAATTGATCCTCCCATGACTTCCTTGACCATCCTGCCACTTGGGCTAAAAAGATTTTCTTAGTAAGCATCTCATCACTCATTCTTCCAACATGGCCAAACCACCAAAGCATATTAGTCTCCACCTCGCTAACAACATTTTGCTTCACATAACACAACTGCAACACATCTTCATTCCTCACAAAATCAGAACGTGTCTTGCCACAAACCCTTGTAAGTAACGCATTTCTCCAGCACACAAACAACTTCTATGTTTCTTCTGTAGTATCCAGGTTTCACTGCCATACATCAGAGTAGGAACAATTACACTTTCATACACAGCCATGCGGGACTCTCTTAGAACCCATCATTCCTGTGAAAACCTCCTAAAGCAGCCATGATTTTCTATGAAGAATTCACTCGCCTACTAATTTCACCATCTAATTTGTTCTCTCTGTCAAACATGTTTCCTAAATACACAAACTCATTCACCTGGTCAATCACTGTGCCATTTAGACTTATATTACATTCAGTACTACCAGTTCCTCACTCAAAAACCATAACTTTGGTCTTTCCCTTATTTATACTCAGTTTGAATTTCATGCAAACTTTGCACATCCGGGAAAACATACTCTGCAACTCACTTTTGCTCTCTGCCAACAGGACAGTGTCATCAACATACAGCAATCTGCACACACAAATATCACCAAGACATTCGTGTGTGCAGACTGCTGCACACACGAATGTCTCTGGAGCTTCACACAATGCAAAACAATTTTGCCATGGTATTGAAGATTCCTTATTCCAGAGTAGTCTATTCCCATGTACATTGGTGGCAGAGAAGCCAGATATTAATCTTTCAGTGATCAAAGCATATGCTAGAAGGAAGGGGCATTTTGTACTTGCTGGAATGTTTCCACATGCTGTTATGACTCCTACTAAACACAACTACTATACCGCAAACCAAGGTGGCTGATATTATGGCACTAAAAAATCTTGCACGACAGTCACACAAAATGAAAGAGATGCCATCCCGTCTCCACAATTCATGGAAGTGATGTCATCATGAGCAGATGCTGTTGGAAGCTAGAACAAAGTGATGCAATTACTCCAAACATTTTGATCTTTTTTTATTTATTGCAAGAAAAAGTTCTATGACTATTCCCACAACCTTTCACAAAAATATAGAAAATTAAGGTCTTTCCAGGCCTGGAAAAAAGGGAAATCAAATTCCATGACTTTTTCAGGATTCCAGGAGTAGTGTAAACCCTGTATCTTGTGTGTAGATGAATGGATGGACAATGTAATCCTATGAGAATGGATTTCAACCCCCTCCCCAAGAAGATGTAAGGAAAATAGGTATCACCTTGTGTTCATCAAACAGAAACACATACCCTGGCATGTAGAACACACTTTTGAGAAAAGAGTACAAATATAATAATCATAACATACTAAATAAATTATTTCAGAAATTATGGACATTATTTAAGCCTAAATTTTGCTCCTGATTATTTCATCTTAGTAAGGTGATAAATGAAGGCAAAAGAATACTCAAGAAATGCATATAGCATACTAAATCCATTTATTTTTGCGGTATTTTTTGTATCAAAGAAATCCTGAGTGTGGATCCACTATGCTGAAAATATATTCTTCATATGGGAACATGGAGTAGATGAATTAAATGATTTCAGCACAAGATAAATAACCTACACAATATGATAAAGTTCACCATAAAGCTTAAAGTGAATGGGACATTGAATTATCTTGATGTCGTGCTCAGAAGAAATAGAACATCCAGCTTTGATTTTGATGCTTATTATAAACCGACTGCAGTACCAAAGTTGTGTTTACATATGGGAACATGGAGTTTACATATAACATATGTAAACACAACTACCTAAATAATAAGGAAATTGATAATATTTACAGTAAAGGTCTAAAAGGTTGGATATAAGAAGAATGGCATAGACAGAATACACAGAACTGTAAGAAATCGTATAATGTCATCAATAAAAAAAAATCACCTAGTAAGACAATGAGATACTAAGGATTCATCACATGTGTCCCAGGCTTTGCATATTGGTTAAAGAATTTATCATTTAAATACAACATATTAATATAAATGAAGTCTCCAATCCCCATAATCACATATAATATCAAGCTGCAAGGAAAAACAGTGTGAGAAAGAAAAGACGGGTATGTAAGCTATACTGTAGGTATATCATGACAACACGGAAAAGATATATATCCGAATGACAAAGTGATCCTCAGACAACAGATGCAAAGAATGCATGCAAAGTGTCAACCAGGACATGCAGAATACAGCCCTCACCAGAGAAGTCATGCATTCATTGGCCCTTCCTGTATGGAATAATATTAGAGAAGAATTGTCCCTTACACAAACTTTAAAGAGACTGCCATCAGGGAAACAATTGAAATCCTCTCCAGCAAACAAGCATGCAATGATATGGTCTCCACTGAACTACCAATGGTTTGGCATGCACTATTAAAAGATGGAAACACATCACTGCACACCGTATAATTGCATGATAAAAATTCATGTAATATGCATGGTCATCCACGTTATTTTTAAAAAAATCATCTTTGTTCCTTAGGTGTCCAATTGCCTTGAAAAAGCCTCCCAGTGGAGTGCGAAAGCTTGGAGAATCTTTGTGCTTATTACACCACAAAAATAAATGGATTTAATTAGCAATACGCGTTTCTTGAGTATTCAGTCTGATGCTACTGAAGACAAATATTGCTACATTCATACAATGCAGTTTGTTATTCACAAATTTTTATCTCAACAACAGATTATTTTGACAGTTTGAGAAGGATAAATGAGCAATTTACAGCAATTACAAAAAAGGATAAAATAAATGTTATCAGAAAAAATGCCAAAGATATTGAGAAAATCAGAATTGATTTTTTTCAAAACAAGTTGTATTTCTAAGAAAAAGAAAAAATCTTGAGTACCACATTTCACAATTGCAAATGATACAATACAATTAAATACTGATAATGCTATTCAATTTCAATACAATTCAATTTCGTACTGCTCTACATTTCAAACCAGCATGAAAATAAAGCTATTCTACAAATGACAGTTAATAATTTCCACTTATAATGGGTCATACTCTCTTGTTTCACAATTTAAAAACAACAAAATAAGAAAAAAAAACGTATATAATGTAAGCCTTTAAAAGAAAAGAAAAAATAAATAAAAGGAAGTAAACATGATGAAAGCTACTTCAAACAACATATGACAGCAAAATAATGCAAATTACATTCTCAGGCGTTTCAAACATTTTTTCTAGGTTCACGACTCCTGCATAATGAATTGTATGAAGAATGGAAACTTCATTTTTTAACTGAGCTTCTTGCTTTGTGGGAAAACGCCTTTTATCAATCACCTTGATGGCGACAGCCTTACCCGAAGTTCTGTGAACACCTAAACAATGAAAATATATTAATACTATCAAATTTTCTGACATTAATATACAACAAAGAAAACATTTGTTGATGAAACTCCAGATAAAATCTGGAACAGTAATAAATACACATATAAACAAGATATAAAATTGTCTATGCATGTAACAGTAAAACAATTTTAGAATAACTTAGCCTGGTTTGCAAATATTTTGTAAAAAAATTAAGCTTTCTTTTAAGAGCTTGCCAAGTGCTTCTTAACCTCAAAGACAGAGATCAAATAAACCCCTAGAGTTACAAGGTGTCTACTCTATCCCTGTCAACACTTCCACAGGCATTATATATATTGGTAGTACTTACCGAAGCATAAACCAGCGATTGGTGGAACATATTGTTGATGTTAAGAAAGGCAACCTTTCTACCTACCTTTCAATTTTAACAATCAGCGATACGTCTGCGATTCCAGATTGGCAAAATGTTAAACATATCGCTCCGTTCAGCAATCAGAAAACCCTCAGGTACCGCTAAAGCATTGAAATCTTCCTAACTAACTTCTAGCAACTGCAATACAGAAGCACCTTTTAACATACCTATTATTTGGAAAGCTATTTTGAAATCTGGCAGCAACTGATGCTTATACCACGTGTTTCATTCCATGGCTGATGAACGTAGAAGTCTTTAATGAAACGTCCCACCACTAGCAATTTTTACGTAACTTATGTGTGATATGTCGACGTCAAGAACTATTCTAACCTCCTCAATGGTCATTCAGCAGTTTTCATGCAGGAGTGGTACTGATATTAATCTCTGTAGTCGATGTCAAAGGCCTATCAGAGCATGGCACATCTTCCAGACACTCTTCACCATTTACAAATTTCTTGCGCCACTCAAAAACTCTTGCACAGAACAAAGCATCTTCCCTATAGGCTGCTTTAATAATTTCATGCAAGTTTCTCTGGTGGTTTTATTCAAACACATGCAAAATTTTGTACTGCTGTTTGGTACAGTTTTAAATCCATACTGGGTTACAGAAACAAGTCTGAACTCTACGCCATCTACTACAAGAATGAACTAGTGGAGGGCTGTAGGGACACATTGTTACATGAGTGACCTTACAGTGTTTCAGCAGAGACAGCTGCATTTGTGTATTTGTGTGTGTGTGTGTGTGTGTGTGTGTGTGTGTGTGTGTGTGTGTGTGTGTGTGTGTGTGTGTGTGTGTGTGGGTCTGTTTTGGCGCTATGACATAAGTCTTGTTACTTTTTAAACAACCTACGCACAAGTGCATGTAATTACATACACAAAAGGATCATAACACTTCTTTTTACTGAAACACTACATGCCATATATAGATTTGCACACAAGAATCTTACACTTTTTCTGCACAACAAAAACAATTATATTAATTAAGTATCAAATACTTTGCATGTATGTTTTGAATGGAAAAAAGAAATAATTCTCACCTCCGTAAACAATTCCAAACTGTCCAGAACCAAGCACTTCATCTGGGAAAATTTGGTACTGCAAGCTAATGTCCTACAGTAAAAGAAAATCAACTTTGTAAATAACAACAGCCAACATGAATTATTATTATTGCTGTGGAATACGAACAAAAATAATAATCACAGTCATTAATTCAGATATATACTTACTACCCTGTGGCAAAAGCAAGAACACAGCAACCATTACTGATATAGAACAACTATCACTGGATCACATTATTTAGATATCCTATGCAACAGAAATCGCACAATATGTGGAATTGGCAGCAGAACTTAAAAGGGTACGGAGACCAAAGGCAATCAACACAACATGTGTTCACTAGAAATTTCCATAACAGGTGAAATCCTGCAGATTCTTATAACAGAGTTTTACACTTTGGGTCTACAATCAAAGCCTAGGATCAAGAAAGCTGTGATCCTCAAAACATGACACACACTGTGAGAAGGGTTTTAAATCACAAATCTCTGCAAGAGAATTTGATTTTGGGTCTGTATTGACATCAAGTCTGTGCATGATCAAATATACAAAATAAAAAAATAATAGTCAGAAGTGTGTGTGTGTGAGGGGGGGGGGGGGGGGTATTGTCTGTCAACAACAGGCTCTGAAAGATATCAACAGGCCAGGCGCAAAAACAAGTCAAATTAGTGCATAAGGAGAGATGAATAGTTTAACCCTGAGAAATGTAACAAAAAATAATGCTTAAGTACCACAAAAACCAAAGTTTAACCTCAAATCAATGCATACATTCCCAACTGCAAGAACATCAAATAGATTTGAAGCATAAAGAGATTGAGGCCACAAATGGGAAAACAATTCACAGAAGAAATTAATTCTTCACAAATGCATATGACTTTGATGTATTTGTGATGAACTAATTTCTTACAGGGATTTGCTTCTCATTCATTTCTACACTGGTGTCCAAAAGTTAAGCATAACTGGTAAAACATACAAAGTAAAGAGTTAAAACCAATAGAACAGCAGACATTGGTGTGTAAATCAGTCGCAGTGCACGGTCAAATAATGTCTGCTGAAGTTTGATATGCAAATATCTCGTAATTCCATAAAAACAACCTACCCTACCCTGAGTGTCTTATTCCGTTTCCTTGCAATCCCTGTGAGAAGAGTTTTTACCATTGGCAACCAGGAACATAATATGGAACAAAGACACCAGGTTGACCACTTTTTGCAGAGTAGAATAATTGGAAGGCTGGAATCGTGACTATAACAAACTGCAGTCTCCAGAATACTGAATATGCTGCAAAGTGTCATCTTCAGGCTTTGAAGAAGGTCCCAAGACACAGGAGAGGTTAGACGCCAACAACTACAAGGTTGTCCAAGTATCACAACCCCTCACAGCAAGACTGGTATCTTGCATTAACTGCACAATGCCATATGATGATCTCTGCCAGAGCTTATGGCCATCTCACGACCAACAGTTTCAAGACAAACTGTTTACAGGAGGCTCAGGCCAACTGGTCTCTATGCCAGATGTCCAGCAGTTTGTGTTCTGCTCACCCCTGATAACAGGAGGGCCCGTTTAAACAGGAGTTGGAAACATCAAAATTACCAACGAGTCCAGATTCAGTTTACACACTGATTCTTGTCTAACTACTCTCTGGAGAGAATGGTGGAGCCCGTTACAATCCTAATAACATCAGGGAAAGGGACCAATTTGGTGGCGGTAGAGTCATGGCATGCGCAGACTTCATGTTGAATGGGTGCACAGAGCTCCACATCTTCAACACCGATACCGTTAATGCTTTGAGGTATAGACGAGATACTGGAACTTCATGTGAGACTGTTTAGAGGTGCTGTGGGACCAGAGCTGGTATTCATGGATGATTATGTACGCTCCCAGAGAGCCCAGATGGTGAATGATTTTTCCCAAAGTGAAGATACCCAGCACATGGAGTGGCCAGCAAGGTCTCTGGATATGAATCCGATAGAGAATGCATGGGATGCTCAACTAGGGAGGCGAATTGCTCCCACCAACCTCCATCAAGGACGATCCGGAGGAGCTCCAAACTGCTCATCATCAGGAGTGGGACTTGTTGCCCACAGAGCTCTTGGACAATCTGATCAGCAGCACGAGAAATCGATGTCAACATGAAAATCACTGTGCTGTTGATTTGTGTAAATTTGCATAAGTAATGCAATAAACTTTGTTTCATAACTTGCTTTGTCTGCTGTTGTACTTGCAATATGTTATTACACAAACATACCCAGTTTCATGCCATTCCAATGATTGGTTCTTGAAATATTCATAGGTATATTGATTATGTTTAACTTTTAGACATAAGTGTATGATCTAAAATACTGGAGATATGTTAACTTTTATTCACACATTAGTGAGGAACAGTCATCCATGATATGATGGAGTGGGGATAACTTTGTCTTGCACACATCCAGAAAGTTGTTTGGATCCCTAAGCTGCATCTGCTTAGCTTCAGTTGCTTGGGACTTCATTGTCCTGGGTGGTGTAATGGTTAGCATACTCGAACAGAAATCAGGAGATGCAGGTTCAATTCCCGCTCCAGGGTGATGTAATTTTCAAGTTTAGGATGGCTACGTCGGAAAAAGTGAAAATGTACAGCATCTACATGCTGATAATGATATGAGGATGAGGTGTTATTCTTCAGTTGCTGAACTATTTTAATAGCTGCGGATGATTATTCTATGGCACAGATACCACAATTAACTTCACGGTTTCCTTCAATTTTTACAGACTTCCTTTCATTCAAAGTGAGTGAGGTTAAACTAGATAAATGATCCCCCAAAAGCACCTGAGCTTCAGAGAAACATCCAACTTCATTTCAAAGGATCCAAGACAGCTTTCATGACATGATGACATTCGATGTTGCTTCCCCGCCTACATCCTAAGCTTTTTTCTACCATTTTCTCCAAAATATTTGCTTTAAAAGGAGGATATTTACACAGAATAGAGATAAAAATTATCTTTTATAAACTGGATTCATATAATGTAATCAAACATGGAGGATGCCACATACAGCACCCTACATCAAACTTGGCAGAATTCTCCTCTATGAAACCAGTAAACAGTTCAAAACCCTACAAATGGCAGCATGTTTATGTAATAATAAGCTACACATGTGGAAATTAAAATTTAATGGGTGCACTTCTGTGGAGGTGAACACATTTCACTCTAAAAGTGCATAGCAAAAATTAATAGTATCCATCTTTTCTACAGGGTGTGTTTCAATAAATATCCACTTCAACAAGAGATAGGGGCATAGCACACCTCCACAGGGTGAATGGATTTCCTTGTATGAAAAGAAACAATAATAATAATAATAATAATAATAATAATAATAATGGCAAAAAATAACTTTTTTTTAATCCCAATTGCATGATTTTGTTGTTGTTGTTGTTGTTTAGACTGTACTAGTAGAGGGGTTATCCAGCTAGCAGTGCTGACTTAAGACTATTTTGGATGAAGAACACTAAAAGAAAGATATATGTGACATGGGATGATGATGTAGGGTTGTTTCCCTGATTGAAATGTGCTGACTTTTGAATATCATTCAGAAATATATATATATACACACAAAGAAAGGTAGTTCCATAAAAACTAAGAGCAGATGTGCCAACCTTCAAAATCTAAAAATCAGGAGATTTTCTACAGCTCATAAAATCACATGAGCGCTATTTTTTATCGACATTTTTCGGATGCAGGAGCAATTTTCCAGTAGTAGTATTATTGGAACATAGCATTTTTAATGCTTAAAAAGTTATTCTAAATGCAGACTGTATGTTTATATGCAAAATAAAAAGCATAGTGAAAATAGATGTCAACCAGATACAATTAATAGCATTTTTTTTTTCGCCCTCGAATTTCCGTTTTAAAGGAGAAACAAATTACCAAAGATATGGCATAAAATAAAACATTAAAAACCACGAAAGTGGTGTAATGCAAAAGGAAAAATATCCCGCAAAAAGTAGGCAAAAGGAATGAGAAAAACAAATTCACAAACTAAGTGTACACAAAATGCTACAATAGAAGATAAAACAAAGTTGACAATAACAGATTTGCAATTAGAGATGAACAAAGGAGCACATTAATCTTCTACAAAATGCGACGAAGAAGGGAAAAGAGACAAACATGGTGCAAAGCAAGAAATAAAAATCTCTACAGTAAAGCAAAGCCGAAAAGCACTCCTCAAAACTCTGAAGAAAACATAAACAGAGCTCACAGCTAAGAGCGGGGAGACGTGAAACGATAAGTAGGTCACAGATGGCATGCGAGTGTGTTTGTAACCAACATAAAATAGACCACTGCGCCACTGGGGGTGGCTTTCTTTTTGAAGATATGAGGAGAGGAAAAGTACGATACTAATGAGTGTAAATGCCATCTTGCATCGACGCAGAGAGAAAAATATTTCACAAGCGGTTCCAAATCTTTTTCTTCTGCATCGATCCAAGGCAGTGGTTGATGGAATTTCCTTATTTCGACCATTGCAACGGCTAATTATCGTCGAAAATCGGGAGAATTTGACATTTATCCGGAGGGCAGGAGGAATGGCTGAAAATCGGGACTCTCCCGCCTAAATCCGGAGAGTTGGCACATCTGTAAGAGTAATTTTTTTTAGTTGCCAACGGTGCGAAGGGAAAAATAACCACGCAGATGACTAACCAAATTATGGAAGTATCTATGGCAACAGTTATTAGATGTGGCAGATGATTCTGTTTTTGTCATTGTGCAGTTGCTTAAGGTACCTCTACATTTCACCATACAGCTATGGAGGTGATAATTCAGAGTTAAGTGAAATGCATTGTGCGATAAAATTTTGCTATCACTTAGATAAAACAGCTCCAGAAACAGTTGATTTAATGAAAAAAAGCTTACAAAGATAAATGTTTGGGTGAGTCAATGATTTTTAGATGGCACCATGATTTCAATAAAGTGCATTCATCGGCAGAACTTGCTCCTAGGCCTGGTTGACCTGAAAGTGTTGTTACGGAGGGTATTGTTAACACTGTTTGGGCAATCCTGCAAGAAGCTCAACGAATGATGTGTGAAGACATAGCGGCATCAACTAATATTTCAAAAAGGTCAGCATTCCGCATTCTACATGACAAATTACTGCTGCATCACGTATTTTCCAGATGGGTACTTTATCACCTGACAAGAATAATTGTTAGCCAGAGTTCAGGTCTGTCATGAGTGGAAACAAATGATTGCAAAGGATCCGAACTTACTAAACACAGTAATAACTACCGATGAAACATGGGTCCACTATTTCGACCTCCTCACAAAGCGCGCAACAAGTGTCTGGAAACACACAGGCTCGCCTCCTCCGAAAAAAAGTCTGCCAAACCAAATCAGCTGGGAAGGTGATGATAATCATTTTCTTTTATCATAAAGGTGTAGTCTACTAGCATGCCATTCCTCCACAAATTACTGTCAATGCTGAGTAGTACATTTAAGTCCTGAAGCGTCTACGACGACACATATCGATTAAGTGACTAGAACTGGTGGGGAAAGTTTACCCTACACCATGATAATGCCCGCCCATATGTGGCTGCTTGTGTTCAACAGTTTCTTACGAAATGCAGTATTGAAATCATGCCACAGCCTGCCTACAGTCCGGACCTCGCCCAGTGCGATTTCTGGTTGTTTCCAACAATGAATGAGAAGTCCCGTGGCGCAACATTCAACGCAAATGCTGACATTATTCAAGCTGTACAGGGGTCGCTAAAGCAGCTTCCACAAAATACATTCACCACATGCTTTGAAACGTGGACTGAACAATGGGGCCATTGCATATCATCCAAAGGAAGATACTTTGAGAAACAATAACATATATTTTGCTGTACCTATATTTCTTCATTCTGTGAGATTTTACTCTTAAGTTTTTATGGAACGACTGTTGATATACACTATATTGAGAAAAGTCACCGGACACCTAGAAGAGAAACTCAACATAACATTTACTGACATACATTAGTATGGTGTCGGTCCACCTTTGGCCTTAATGCATGCACCGACCCTTCAAGATAGGCTTTCGACAAGGTTTTGGAACACAGTGATAGGTATGCGCTTCCATTCAGTACATAATGCTGCTGTTAACTATTGCTTAGTAGTAGGCCTTGGTTCCAAACTTCTTATGCAGCACTCTAATTCATCCTATAGGGACTCTATGGGATTAAGATCAGGGCTTTGGGCTGGCCTGTCCAGACATGACACGGAAATATCGTCAAACCACTCCATAACAGTCCTTGCTTTATGGTTTGGTGCATTATCCTGCTGGTACGAACAAGGCTTGGTTCCATAGCAATGCCACAGAGTTGGTAGGGAATAATTGTCCAGAATATCGAGGTAGACGTGCTGGTCAACAGGTTTGGGCCGGGACGATACCATGAAAAACACCTCCACACAAGTACACTGCCAACTCCAAACTTGACCGTAGGAACAGTACACTGTGGTAAATAGCATTCCCCCGGCTGCTGCCATACTCACACACAGCCATCAGACTGATGGATCGTGTATCTCGATTCATCAGTCTATAGGACCCATTTCCATTGATCTACAGTCCATGATAAATGTCCTTTACTCCATACCAAATGACGAGTAACATTCCGAGTGGAGATGAAAGGCTTATGAGCAGCCGCACGACCAAGGCAACCCATGGAATGAAGTTCTCTGCAAATGGTATGTGAACATACCGAGGTTCCAGCAGTTTTACTCACCTGTACACTGAGCTCTTGTGCAGTACTCCGTCGATTAGCTGTAATGACTCTCCTGAGGCTTTGATGTCCTCTATCACTGATTTTCTTTGGTCTGCCAGCACGTTTTGCTGCCTCAGGCGCGCCATGTGTCTTCCACTTATTTAGTACACCCAAAACAGTTGACTTGGGTATGTTTAAATGCCTCTCGGTTTCTCTTGTGGACAACCCACTACTATAACACCCAACAATCTTTCCTTTTTCAAAGTCAGTTCTCTTCTGCCATGACACTTTCACTCAACCTCACAGTGCGCTATGATTGCGGTCAGCTGCAGGCTTGTATACCGTTTGCAGCTGTACAGTGCATCTTAACAACGCAGTGGATCAGTTCATTTAGTTTTGAAGGGGTGTCCAGTGACTTATCAATATAGTGTGTGTGTATATATATATATATAAGAGTGGAAGACATCATGATCAGAGTTAAATCCCTTAAATGGCAATGGGCTGGACATACTGCCAGAAGGATAGACCATCGATGGACAGCCGAAATTTTAGATTGGATTCCAAGGGACAGGAAAAGACCCAGAAGAAGACCACGTGGAAGATGGGTGGATGAAATTCGAAAGTATGCGGGAGTGACATGGAGGAGACTGGCACAAGACAGACCGTTGTGGAGGAAACTTGGGGAGACCTTCATCCAGCAGTGGATTGATAATGATTGACAATGATGATGATGATGATGATATATATATATGTGTGTGTGTGTGAGTGTTCAACAGCATATCAGTGGCGTCGCAAGCCCATTTAGGTTGGGTGTGCGCTGTTATGGGAAAAAACACGCAAAAATTTTATGTATCCCGAGCTGCAAAATTTGTGCATTGATTTTGAACATACGAAAAGCATTTCTTTTATTTAGCTGTCATCTAATAACTTATGGTAATAAAGATTTTTCTTACACTCCATGGTAAGAAAATTCTGAATTTCCTGTGCAAATACTAGAGTGATGAACAAATTTTCGGTATGTTTTTCTTTATATATAAGTTTTAAATACATAACGAGGCTTACTTTCTTTAACCCGCTTTACACAATCTGCAAAATCTCTGGGGAAAATGGGACCCCTTAGTACATCGTCAACCTAAATGGATGTCAAAATCAATTGTATCTGTGCTGATAAACACACAGATTCACACAGCGACGAAAAGATAGAAAACTCGTAGCACAACGATGAAGTGTGTTTATGATTCCATGCTATTCGAAATGCAAACAAATATGACCAGTGGTGCTTTTTAAGTGCGCACACCCTATGAATTTAAACCTCTGCTTTGGATCCATGAGAAAATAAAAACATGACCTGTAGTGCCACCTGGAGAGCTTTGAATTACAGTTGCTTTAACGACTTAGGGTGTCCGCTATTAAAATAGCACTCCTGCAGCTGCAAATATTATTTACTACGTTTTGTTTACTGCACGAAGCAACGAACCTTCTCTTTACGAAAATATTACGCAAGGGAATTAAGTTCAGCGCACAAACTTCAGCAAGTCTTACTGGAAATACATATAAAGAAAAAAATATATATAACAGCAACTGGCTGCTCCGCAAGACTCAAGCTGTGCTGATTTTGGGCAGAACACCTTGAGAGTTCTGCTGGTACGTTTGAAACCACAGGGAACTAAAAACGTGACTTGCAGCACCGTCTGGGGAGCGCTTGTACCACAGCTGCTTTAAGGTCATCGGATGTGCGCATGCAAAGTAGCACACCCCAGAATTCTAGCGTGAATGCGATATGCTTACTGAACGAACCTTCTCTTATTAATGAAAACATTATGTGGGAAAATAAATTTTAACCATCACTAAAAGCCCTAGGATGAACTCTAGCGAGTTTTATTAGAAACAAATCAGAAAAATAATATCGATAATATAGGTTGAATTGCGACTCTGTGTGGGCGTGCGCCGCACACCTAGCACACCCGAATATTTGCCCCTGATATATATACTATAAAGGAACATCTGGCATATTAACCAGAATTTTCATATTATGCTAATAACAGCCAAAATGTTGGGATTTCTTCCTCCCTCTAGTTAGTGACAGATACAAGACTTTTTTCTTTCCTCCTATCTCCTTTTTTCCTTTTTTTCAAAATGGGCATCATGGCAGCCAGCTTTATAACCTGCTATTTCTAGTAGTTTTCCCACATACAAGTACACAAAGCATTCATATTTGGAAGCATTATCCTATATTGAAGCCCACACTCGATTTACCTTTTTTCCGCGAGACTGTATGACAACTCACACACACCTCTGAGGTAGGGATGCATGCATGATGGTGCTGGCATTGCAGCCAACATCTCTGTACGACAAACCAGCTTCTCTAAGGCTGATGATCTGCTAACTGTTGGAATAGCTGTTGACATCTGCATAAAGGCCACTGCAATTTGGAAAAATTCCACACTGTTTTGTCAACCAGAGAGTTTTGGTTGCCTTTATACGTGTTTGCTTACTCCAAACCTGCCCAGTCGTTTTGACTGGCCTGCTAAACTAATCATTTGGATGCATTTGCATATACTACCACTTCCCTAATTTCGTCATATTTGCATAACATTTCCTTAGTGTACACGGCTGGCCATTAAAATAGCAACACCAAGAAGGAAGCATTCGACAGACCTGAAATTTGCATGATGCGTACAGCATGGTAGGGCAAGCAAATAATTAGCAGTGCAGAACAGATGCAAATCATTTGCGCCAGTAACGCCACCTGGAAGCAATATGAGAGGGGAGATTAGAGAGCTGGTTTTCCATAGTGGAATTGTGTTTGCTCGCTGTTTTTTCTTGCAGTGTCTCTCAGGATGCCTTGTGTAAGAAGACGGAAAGCTTCCCAACACGTCTCCCAATTCGATCGTGCCAGAATCGCAGCATAACAAGACTGTGGATTATCGTGCCCTGAAACTGGTGCTTGCGTTGAGCGAAATCCGACCACTGTGATGTGAATTTGGAATCGATGGGTCCAGGAAGGTACGACAGAGCGATGGGAAGGATCGCAATGGCCCTGATACACCAACGCCCGCGAGGACAGACATGTTGTGCGCATGTCGCTTAGAGATCGAATCAGCACATCACAGACCCTAGCTCACGAATTTGGGTCTGTGGCACAACACCAAAAATCCGGACGTACAGTGCAACACCATTTGCTGCAGCACGGACGGTTCGCACTGCGCCCATTGCTGTGCCTGCCTTTAACTCTACAGCACAGGCATCTGACACACCAATGCTGCTCTGAATGACTCATATGGATGAGGGAATGGCATGCCATAGTCTTTTCAGACGAATCCCGCTTTTCCCTTCAGCACCATGATGGCCATATCCGTGTCTGGCGCCTGGAGTCTTGCATTTTGCAGCGTCATACCGGTCCAGCACCTGGAGTAATGGTGTGGGGTGCCATTGGATATGCATCCCGCACGTGTCTAGTACACATAGCTGGAAATTTGAACAGCCAGCGTTACATCTCCGAGGTGTTAGAGCCTGTGGTTGTTCCATATGTACAGGGCCTCGCAGGGGTCACCTACCGACAGGACAATGCGTGACCACACGTCGCAGGCAACGTCTGACATTTTCTTGATGCCCAGCATATTCCACTACTCCCTTGGCCGGCACGATCACCAGATCTTTCCCCTATTGAAAACGTCTAGTCCCTGGTCACAAAACGAGTGGCCCGACAATGACCACCGGCGACTACAGTAGATGAACTCTGGCACAGAATTGAAGCCTCGTGGAATGCAATACTCCAAGGTGACATCCAGAGTCTATTCGACTCTATGCCGAGCCAACTGGCAGCGGTTATTCATGCCCATGGCAGATACCTTCCGTACTGATTTTTGTCCATTCTATGCATCAGAATTACCTCAAATTTTAATAAATTCATCCTTGTACTATAAAGTATAAATAAACTCAGTTTGGCTATCTCATCTTTTGTCCTTCTTGGTGTTGCTATATTTAATGGCCAGCAGTGTACATTGGCATGACAAAGCAGTCTTTGAGGAAAACATGGAGGACAAACATGATGTGAAGCAGAACAAATTGACTACTGTTTTAGCATGGCAAGTTAAAATCCATGCTACTACCCCTAAATGGGATGAAGAAGAAAATTGCTCTGTATACAAGCACAAAAGCCACAGAATACAGGAAAACAGCTGAGATCCTCACCACTCTGAATGTTTGCAGTGAAAACCTTTCAACCAACCATCCTACCGAATGGCACATGCTTCTGGGTGTTCCACGCTCTTAGATTTAGAATTGATGTTGCTTGGGCAAGACTTAAAACTTTTATACACAAATTAGATTTGCATATTTAGTCAGAATTTCTTCTCATTTAGTTTAGAGATAGAGACTTCCTGATAAAGTCACCTATCTGGTGTGCGAAAGCCTGCATCCAGTTCATATATTTACACTAATAAACGGATTTCCCATATATTACAGCTATTTTTCTTGGTGCACTTTACCCAGTTATCTACAAGTATTTTAATATGCAATAAACTTTTGATATGCAGTTATCGGAGCTAGATACCAGAAGTTTCATCATGCATAAAATAGCTTGTCTTACCTTAATTACAAAAAATGATTATAAGAAAAAAACAAAAACAATATGTACTTAGTTCCAGTATTCAACTTTATCAGAACAATAAATATTTTATTCACTTTTTTTCTAAATGAAGAAGAGGTTTATGCTCACCAAGTTTTGCTCAGAATTATCTGATTCTGCAGGACCATCAGTGCGTGTTTCTGTGAAGTAGAAACACATGGAAGGTGTAATTAGAAAAGAAAAAAATGTGAATTTTTTTATTGCACACTGAATTCATATTTTAGCATATACTGCAACATGTTTACATAAAATCAGAAGAAATGGCATGCAATGTGAATTATGGTTGTTATGCATGCATAAGAATGATTCAAGTAATTCCACAACTGCCTTAAGACAAATCATAAATGCTATACAGTAATTTAAGTACATTTTATCATTACTTTTAAACATAAATATGAAAATTACATTTAAAAATGTTCATTAGCAGGCACTTAATCTCCTGATTGCACTACACTTCACACAACTGATTGTCATAAGAATTTGCACTTTGTGTACAAATTACAGCACGCATGCATACACACATACACACACACACATCTTGAACAATATGGATAACATTTGCCATTTGCCATTCCATACAGTGAGCAACATTTTAGCTACTACTTATGCAGAAGCTGCATGAGGCTTAAAACTTTCTGAAGCTACTAGTAACAACATAGTAAGTTTATTTGTGCATGTATGTTTGTAACAGTAATGGTCCTTGGCTAAAAGTTCAGGACACATTCTGGTGCATATAAAAACATTTGGTTACATTCCAGGATTACATGTATACTCTGTGTATCTTGTATTGAATTTACAAAAGTTAACATCAACCAATGAACCAACAAGATCAAGGAAGTTATTTAGTATTCCATATATGTTAGCCGGGATGTAAGGTCAGGTGATGCGCAACATCACAGCCTCTCCTTGACAAATGTCAACTTCGCTTTTTTGTGGTGCATACTGTTCCCACTAAAGGGGCTCTGACGGCCGCCAATAGCGGTATAACTATACCATCGGGATTAGAGGAAATGCTATCCCACACTCACCAACCCGCTTGGCCAGCGTGGTGAGTTATGGCCAAACCCCTCCAAAATGACTCCACAACTTAAATCTTGGCCCTCAGTCTCCGGCAGCTGGAATGTACCTGGTCAAGGCAGCGGCCAGTGCAACGTGAAGGCAAATGGTGCTAAGAATCACCGGAGGACCGGACTAGGTTGCCATTTGATGCTGACCTTGGCTACTTACAATGGACGCTCCCTATCTTCTGATTCAAGGCTTCATGAATTGGAAGAGGAACTACAAAGGATCAAGTGGGACATTGTCGGGCTAAGTGAAGTAAGCAGAAAAGATATCATTGAACTGAAAAGTGGACATCTCTTCTACTATCGTGGGACAGAGATACTGGCAGAACTAGTGCTGTTGGATTTATAATAAACAAGAAACTGAAGGATAAAGTTGTAGAAGTTGAAAGTTCCTCTGACAGAGCTGCAAGACTCATTATCCAACCTCAAGAAGATACCAGGCTTAGATTATTCAAACTTATGCACCCACCACAAGTCATCCTGAAGAAGAAATTGAAGAATTTTATGAGGAAATTCATCATCTAAATAATAAAGGCAAGCAGCACTTGAGGATAATTATGGGAGATTTCAATGCAAAAATAGGGCAACGGCAACAGAATGAAACTTCAGTAGGTAAATTCAGTCACAGCAACAGAAACCAGCGTGGAAATACTCTCGTAAAGTTCGCAGAAGCAGATGGGTTTTTCATCATGAACTCCTTTTTCAAGAAAAAGCTGCACAGGAAATGGACATGGAGACATCCAAATGGATGGACAAGTGAAATTGATTTTATTATGTGTAACAAGCAATTTGTCATAGAAGACTGCAGTGTTCTGAACAAGTTCAACACAGGTAGTGACCATAGAATGGTAAGATGCACCTCAATGCTAAACTCGAGCGTGGCAAGCTCATAAAACAAACAAAAAGTATTGACATGACCAACCTTAAAAAACATCATAATACCTTCAAATTAGAACTGAGGAACAGATTCTCTATTCTAGAAGGTCTAACATCAGAAAAAGTGGACATCTCTGAAGTTAAGATAAAAGTAACCACAGCAACAAGATTAGCTGGGTCTAAGAACAAGTTGCATGTGAACAAATTATCAGGAAAAACCAAAATGTTGATGCAAAAAAGAAGAGAGATGAGGACAACTAAAGAAGATGTGACTTCCAAAATGGAATATATAGAGCTATGCAAGACAGTACAAAAAAGTATCCCTGAAGACGTAAGGAAATTCAACTATGAACTACGGAGGAAAGCAATTGAAAACAATCAAAGCCTAAAGATAGCAAAGGGACATCTCAGTAAGGGAAGAAAACAGATTATGGCACTGAGAAAAGAAGATGGTTCTATAACAAGAAATAGAGGCAGAAATTTTGACAAGAGTGAAAGATTTCTACTCCAAATTATATGAAAGGGATGATATACGTACTCCAGACATCATGAAAGGTACCAGAGTTCTTCCAGTCCTCCCAAGCAGAAGTTGCACATGCAATCAAGAACATAAAGTGGGGAAAAGCTCCAGGAGAAGATGGAATTACTTACTGTAGACATCATACAAGAAGCAAGTGGAGAAATTGAAAGTACTCGCCCAAGTTTTCACCAGATGTCTTAACGAAGGGAAGATTCTTGAGGATTGAAACAATGCTACAATGATCCTGCTACATAAAAAAGGTTACATTGAGGATCTCAGGAGCTACAGACCTATCAGCCTCCTATCAGTGGTTTATAAAATCTTCATTAAAGTTATTTCACACCGCTTGAAGGTGACACTGGACATGGCTCAACCGAGAGAACAAGCTGGATTCAGGAGTGGCTACAGCACTATAGATCATATCCACGTACTGAGAGAACTAATTGAAAAAGCGAGGGAATATGAACTTCTATTGTGCATGGCTTTTATCGATTGTGAAAAGGCCTTTGATTCAGTGAAATCATCAGCAGTTACAATGGCTTTGAAATCCTGCGGTATTGAAGATGCATACATTAATATTATTAATAGCATCTATGAAAATGCAAGTGCAAAGATTCGGCTGTTTGAGAATACAGCACACATAAAAATTGGAAAGGGAGTGAGATAAGGTGACACCATATCTCCGTAGCTCTTTAATGCCACATTGGAAAATGTCTTTCAATCACTGAACTAGGAAAAAAAAAGGGATAAAGATTAATGGAGATTATCTAACTCACCTTTGTTTTGCTGATGGCGTAGCCATTTTTGCAACTACCCCATCAGAGCTGCAGATTATGATCCAGGAACTTGCTGACAAGAGTAAAGAAGTGGGATTAAAAATGAACTTTCAGAAGACAAAAGTGATGTACAATGCTTTCACAAGAAATGAAGATTTATCGATTGATGGAGAAAAGCTGGAGATAACAGACATGTACGTTTATCTTGGACAGCATATATCAAGTCAGGGTCACAATGATAAAGAAATTAATCGGCGTATAAAACTTGCCTGGAGAGCTTTTGGAAGAAATAGCATAATTTTCAAGAGCAATATGCCATTATGTCTTAAAAGAAAAAAGTTTGATCAATGCATCCTTCCAGTGCTTACGTATGGTGCAGAGATGTGGACCTTAACTAAAAGAGACATACAAAGGCTGCAGACAACTCAAAGCAGCATGGAGAGGTGCATGCTTGGTGTAACCAGGAGAGATAAGAAGAGGAACTTGTGGATCAGAAAAATGACAAGAGTGGAAGACATCATGATCAGAGTAAAAACCCTGAAATGGCAATGGGTTGGACATACTGCCAGAAGAACAGACCATCGATGGACAGTCGAAATTTTAGATTGGATTCCAAGGGACAGGAAAATGACCGAGAAAAAGACCACATGGGAGATGGGTGGATGAAATTCGAAAGTATGCGGGAGTTACATGGAGGAGACTGGCACAAGACAGACCGTTGTGGAAGAGGCTTGGAGAGACCTTCGTCCAGCAGTGGATTGATAATGGTTGACAATGATGATGATGATGATGTCAGCCAAAATACAGGGTGTTCGGAAAGTCACTGTGCACCTAAGCTATGCACTTAGAAAAAATGTTCGAAGTGATCTCCACGAGCATCGATACAGCGCTGAACCCGTTTCAGTTTATTTGCAAACACTTGCTGCAGCTCTGCTTGTGAGATGTTTTTGATGAACGTAGTTATTGCAGTTTGTAATTGATCAAGCGTGCGTGGGCGATCACGATACACAGCAGATTTTGCTGCGCCCCACAGAAAAAAGTCTGGTGGAGTAAGGTCCGGGGAGCAAGGGGGCCATAGGTTTTTTGAGATGACACGTTCGCCGAAAACCTCATTCAGAAGTTTCATAGAGGTGTGAGCTGTGTGCGCAGTAGCGCCATCTTGTTGAAACCAGCTGTAGGTGATTTCGTCTTCTTCAAGGCGGCCGATGAAGTCGTGGAGTATGGAACAGTAACGTGCACTATTCACTGTGTCCTGAAAGAATAACGGCCTGACAATGCGCCGTCGGGATAGCGCAACCCACACTCCAATTTTCTGGTCATGAAAGGGTCGTTCCGACACAGCATGAGGAGCCTCTGTGGACCACCATTGTGTGTTTTGTGCGTTAACATACCCAGAGAGGTGGAACCACGCCTCATCTGTAAAGAAGGTGACATCAAGAACAGCAATAGTTTTCGTTTGAATAAAATTGTTAAACCATTCACAGTACCGGAGTCGTTTTACGTGATCCACCGGTTGCAATTGTTGTACCGCTGTTACTTTGCATGGGTAGGGTGCAATGTTTCTCTCACCGCTTTATGCGCTGTCGCAAGCACAATATTTTCCTCTTGCGCCAACTTGCGAATGATTTTGATGGACTCCGCAGCAGAGAGTCAGAGATGCCCATCAACTTCCCATCGGTAAGTTTAGTTGGTCTCCCGCTTCGTTCGGCGTCGAACACTGAGCCTGTCGCACGAGATTTCTCAATAAGTCGAGGAACTGCATTACGATAAGGTACAGGTGTGTCTGGGAATTTGGCAGCAAATTGCTGCCGCACTAAATCGGTGTATTCATTGCCTTCTCGAAAGACGTATTCAACCAGAAACACACATTCCGCAATTGAAAGAACCATAGTGCGAAAAACTGAACAACAACAGCACACACAATAACCGATACTTACAGTAACAACGACTCGTCTCTGTTGACCTCTGGAACTCAACTGCCGCAACGCGGCAACCGACGCTTCGAGCAGCTTGCTGTGCATGCGCAGTGAGCCCCATGGGTTCCCGCGATCGGCTGCGACTGGGAGAATCCACTTTATTACGTTCTGGTGGCACATACTGCACTTGATAAATGCAAAAACAAAACGGTAGCCTAGGCGCACAGTTACTTTCCGAACACCCTGTACTAGATGTCCTGGTTTGCTAGTATTAGAGTGAAATGAAGACAGAATCCATCAAGAATTATTTTGCATCAGACATTTTGTCCTCTATCCAAATGAAAAGTAATTTTGATTAATTAAAAAGAAAACTAAATGAAGAACATCCTTCTTTTTGAAATGTCATGTGTGGCATTCGTGCACAAGATGTCAGGAAACAAACTGAAACAATGAGCAAATGGTGGATGGATGCACTTCTGTGATAGCTATATCAAGAAATCATTAGAATGTTTTGTGCAATGCAAAAAAAGGGTCTCTATACCTTCAAGAAAAGGAAAGAGATAAGAAGTAATCAAAAACAGTTTGGCTGTGCTGAGATAACTTCTTAATTCAGTGAAAACAATTTTGCTGGTTACTGACTTCTCTGCCATTTTCTATTTCATTGTGGCAATCTTGCTGCAACTGCAGAGTATTTCTGCAACTATGAGATGATTAGATTTCATTCTTCATAAAAAAAAACTACATTCATCTCCTTCAGAAAGACAAGATACTGAGGTAGACTGTTAGAAAATTTAATTAAGTTAAAAATTCACTGTCTTTGGCATCTCAAGTCTTTAAAAGGTTCACCAAATATTAGGAGAGACAACTATGTAGGCTGATCGATAAGCAACTTTTTATGACATTTGTCAGATTAGGGTTAAGTAAATTAGTGTCTCCCAATAACATTATATTTCTTTGACTTTAGGGCGTTGTTTAGCACAAAAGTTTGAATAAAAAAGGCAATGTGCTGGATAATAGGTTCAAGTAATTACAACTTGCCTTGAGACACAGTCTCACTAGAAGGTATGTGCTGTGATTAGGTTTTTTGGGTGTGGAAAATGCAGGCAGCAGATATCCATCACACACTGCAAGAAGTCTATGGTCCTCAAGACATGAATGTATGAAGTTTCAGCATCAACAACAAACAGCAACACAGCATGTGCGGAGGTTTTGGTGCAAGAAGACATGACAGGTGACTTTGTTTCATGACATTTATGATGTGCTGGGGTATCAAAAAGTTTCAGTGAGATGGGTGTCTGTCTACACAACTGGCAGCAGAACAAGAAGAATCACGAATGCTACTGGGCCTCTCACATCTACAATGCTATGTGGAAGAGAGCGATAAATTTCTCAGCTGCATTGTCACCCACAGGCTGAAGTCTAAGTCAGTGATGATGGAGTAGAAGCACACATCATATTCCTTAGGAAAGTAGTTTAAGACTGTGTGTTCTGCTGGAAAGATGATGTTGACAGCAGTTTTGGATGTCCAGGGCATGCTCATCTTCTTTTTGTGAACTGAGGGGAAGGAGGGAGGGGGGGCGAGCATCACTTCCAACCAATATTGCACCACTCTGTGGCATTTGAAGAAACCAATCAGAAAACGATACCCCGGCATGCTCACAAGAGGGAAGATCTTTCTGCATCACAATGTTTGCTCCCGTATCAACAATGAACCTTGTGGTGGAGAGGGTTTCATCTGTCCCCTGCACCTGGATCTTGCACCCTTGGATTTCTACCAATCTGGCCTACTCAAAATGTGCCTTGAAGGAAAATATTTCCACAATGACTTCAAAGTGGTAGCTGAGGTGAAGCATTGTATGCGGACATTTGACGCTGAATTCTTAATGCAAGGTTTCTGAATTCAAGTTGGTCTATCAGTTGGACAAGTGTCTTAACCAATTCGGTGATTATGTAGAAAAGTAAGACGTGTTCTATATCTGTGGCTATAATACAATCTTTGTAACTTGGCATTGAAAGTTACTTACTGATTAGCCCTCATATTTATTGGGAGATTTAAGTCATTCAGAATTTATCTAATATCACTCAAAAAATTAAAATAGTTCACATGCATTCTTTTCTCTTCACAGCATAACTTATGACATAACAGTACTTGAAGGCAATTTTTTGTAGCTGAAGATGTGAATATGCAATATGACTTTCACACACACACTTTCTACTTTGTTTCCATCATGGATGATATTTAAAGGAGCACTGCAAATGCTGTGCAATTTCTGCCTTAGAAAGTTTCAGTGTTGACATTTGAGCCCTACTCACATCAGAACTGATCTTCATTACAGCCAAGGTCATGTGTGGTTTACTGAAAAGCAGCTTAGTGATTAGACACGGTTGAACAAATACAATAAAGAGCCAAAACATTATGACCAAGGCATCTTCATGCAAATCGAAGCAACTTCTGGTAAATGGTGGTGCATGTTAAGGACATCAAATGGTATAAACAAACACCTGATACTGAGCTCTGTTAATCAGTGTTATTCTTGTTGGAAAGGCAGCAGACTTGAGCAAGTTTGACAAATGCCAAATCGTAATGGCCAGATGATTGAGCCAGAGCATTTTCAAAACAGCAAGGTTTGTGCAGTACTCATGGTCAGCTATAGTTAGTCCCTTCAAAGAGTGGTCCGAAGAGGGAAACACCACAAACTGCTGGCAAGGTGTTAGCCAAGCATGGCTCATCGATGCCAGAGGTGAGCAAAGGCTATCTCGTATGGTACGAGCCAACAGAAGGGATACTGCGGAGCAATTTGTTGGTAATTTGAATGCTGGTGATAGGAGTAATGTATTAGGTGTGCAACTTAATTCTCAGCCCCTAACCGCAAGCGATCATAGAACGTCGGCAAATGCAAATAGCTGTGTGCAGTAGTGGCTGATTGCAATGCCATCCAACAGCTTTCCAGGCAACCATAACCGCTCATAGCTGTAGTGACAAAAGGGGCGAAAGTTGACGGTGAAAGCAATGTCGTTCGAGGAGCAACATTTGAGGCACTGCCTCCTGTTTGTGTTTCGGCTGGAAAAAAGTGCCACGGAAGCCTAGCAAATGATGACCTCTGCTGCTTTGGGTCAGGCTGCTGTGTCCTACAGTATGTGTAAGAAGTGGTTCCAGCGGTTTAAGGAGGGAAATTTCGATCTCCGTGATGCAGAACTTCTGGGACAGCCACAGAAAGTTCACGATGAGAAACTGGAACAACTGTTGGACGCGTAACCCTGTTGCATGCAGTTGGAGCTCACCCAGGAACTCGGAGTAAAATGACAAGCCATTGCAAAGCGCCTGCACAAGCTTTGACGGATTCACAAGGAGGGTCGTTGGGTGCCCCACCAAATCACAGCTGCGAACAAGTCTAGGCGCTACGATGTTGCTGTGTCCTTGCTCTCCAGATTCAAGAAGAAGAATTTCTTCCACAAGATTCTGACCTGTGATGAGAAGTGAATCCTCTACGATAATCCTAAGCTGCAAAAATCGTGGGTTAATCCAGGTCAGCCTACCACCAGTACCGCCAAACCAAATATCCATGCCAGGAAGTTGTTGCTGTGCATATGGTGGGATCAGCACATTGTCATACCCTATAAGTTGCTCAAACCTGGTGAAATGGTCAATGCTAAGCATTATTGTCAGCAACTTACTTGTGTGAGTGACGCAATGGAAGCGAAAAGGCCATACACCGGCAAGGACAGAAGGTCGGCCCTGCTGATTCAGGATAACGCACGTCCTTACACCGCGAAAACGACTTTAAATACGATCCCCGACCTGGGATTGGAGATTTTGTCCCACCCGGCGTATTCTTCAGACTTCGCCCCGTCTGATTATCAACTCTTTCGCTCCCTGCAACATCACCTGAGTGATAAGCACTTCACTTCTGTCGAGGAGGTTCACACAAGTATTGATGACTTTATCAACTCGAAACAGCCCTCTTTTTTTCCGCAGTGGCATTCGGCAGCTCCCTGACTGATGGCTCAAATGTATCCAACACAACGGGGATAATTTCCCTGATTAGGTACGTATTCGATTTGCTATAATTTGCTGTCAGTGTTGTGCCTGTGGCCGAAAATTAAGTTGCACACCTAATACATTGAACCTTGCTCAAAATGGGGCTGCGCAACCACAGGCTGCTCTGAGGGCTCACACTAACCTTGGTTCATTGTTGAAAGTACCTACAATGGGCATGTGAACATCAAAACTGGACCTTGAATTATTGGGAAGAAGGTCGTCTGATCCAATGAATCTTATTTCCTGTTCAACCATGTGGATGGCCAGGTATATGTGCTGGTTAAAAGGAGACATAATACGTCTTCACACAATTAAAAAACATATCACAGTTGATATTGTGGCAAGTTAAAATATTTTAATACACTTAAAAGTACAAGATTAAAACCATGAGATCTTTTGATTCCCACATTGGGAATCATCATCTCACTCAAGGGAATTGTCAATCAGCTGAGCCTTACAAGTATTACGGTCCATAAAAATGAACTTGGGGCCTACAGCACCCCTGAAAAGCCTTAATTGGGGTTGAAGGATCTTCTCTATGTACCTTTGAGCATGCATAGTGACACTCTTAAACACATGGAACAGCATACATCAATCCAGCATTACACCTTTGCAGAACATCAATATATGAAAAGCCTTAACTGGGGTTGAAGGATCTTCTCTATGTACCTTTGAGCATGCATAGTGATACTCTTGAACACATGGAACAGCATACAGCAACCCAGCATTACACCTTTGCAGAACATCAATATATGAAAAGCCTTAATTGGGGTTGAAGGATCATCTCTATGTACCTTTGAGCATGCATAGTGACACTCTTAAACACATGGAACAGCTCACAGCAATCCAGCATTACACCTTTGCAGAACATCAATATATGAAAAGCCTTAATTGGGGCTGAAGGATCATCTCTATGTACCTTTGAGCATGCATAGTGACACTCTTAAACACATGGAACAGCATACAGCAATCCAGCATTAAACCTTTGCAGAACATCAATATATGAAAGCCTTAATTGGGGTTGAAGGATCTTCTCTATGTACCTTTGAGCATGCATAGTGACACTTTTGAACACATGGAACAGCGTTAAGCAATCCAGCACTACACCTTTTCACAACAGTAAACCTAAATCTGAAGTATTCAGGTTCCTAAGCTAAGGTTGTTAAGTCTCAGTTGCCTGAACTTCAGTGTTTTGGGTGTAATTAATGGATAGCATACTCAAACGGAAATCGGGAGATGCCTGTTCGATTTCTGCTCCAGGGCAATGACATTTTCAAGTTTTCTGAGAGATGTTACATGGATGGCCGGTAAGAGCTATAAGCAAATTCAGAGTTTATAATCAATTTGCTATGAATATTCTACAGAAAACCTATTCTTCCATAGTGGTCTCATTCTCAGATGCTATGGGGAAAGTTATGTGTTCCACATTTTCTCCAGATAATGATGTTATGTGAATGGTAGCGTGTTCCACATTTTCCCCAGATGAGTACATATTGCAAATCTGGAGGCAGACTGAAGCAGACCACAGAGAGCACATGCACCCACTGTTATTCATTCTAGATGTGACACTGACTGCACCAGGTTCTTTGATAGGTGGTGAGCAGTAGGCAAATCTCCTAGCATACAGACTCCACTCACAAAGCAGTCAGTACACAGTTCCCCTCGATACTATAATGCTTGAAGTACAGGCGAGCTTGACCGCAAGTTATTCAGTCATCATATCCCTATATCTTCTGACTGTTATGGCCAGATATCTATCATCCTGATAAACTGGACTGCTCTGAACTGGTTAATGAAACACATTACCAGATATTCCTGATATTGTTGCCATAGCTTGAAGAGGACCACCCCAAAGTCGTTATACATTCTTCAAGTACAGTTTACATGGCACTCCTTCTTGCATATGTTTTTTGTCATCAGGTGATGTACCCCTCTACTAAATTTAATAAAATTCCAGTAAGTTATGCTGATATATCAGCTTTTGTGTTTGTAACTCAGATTTCCCCTACTAATCTGGATAACTTATGGAGCATGTGAATGATTGATGCTCTTCAATTAAAGTGTGCTTTACAACTGACAACAGTGAAAATAACTGCCTCCTGCCACTCAAGCAAGTGCTCTGCACAGAACTTTCAAAATGCCTTTCTTACTTCCCCTTACAGAAATTTATACAGTACCATAACAAAGGTCTGAAGTGGACTGTTCACCTCAATATTTCACAAAACTTTAAAAGGGCTAACATATTAACCGGACCCTTTACCTTACAACCTTCCACTCACATAAAATTTAAAACAGCATAAATGGTCCTGTCAATTGAAACTTTCACACACTCTCATTCATGTGCATAAATGAGTGCAAAAGTTAAGTGAAAGTGCAAAAATGAACAGTGCTATCTCAATTAAAAATATCTAAGACATCTACATGAAGGATTAAAAAAAATCATTATGGTCACCAATAAGAAGCATATCCTTTAGGGAGCAATTATTTGAGTTTTAAAAGAATGACTGAATAATAAGCTCAGTATGGAAATTCTTTTTAAATTAAGACCATATTTTGCATAAAATGTATGTAGATCCTTCTGCCATGCTTCACTGAAACTAAAGTCCTTTTTATCTTTAACTACACAACTGTAAGCCTGTCTACATATGTATACAGCTGAACATATTTCCATGAAATAATATATATATGGATTTCTTTGGTAGTTTTTTGAAACTGTAGTAGTAAACTTTAACTGAGCTAAAAGAACAGCATAATACTTCAATTTCTAACAAATTATGGATCAAAATGCTGTTCACTTGATGGACTTTCATCATACATAACTGGTGGTTTATAACTGAGTTATTTCCTTTTGCTTATGACTATGGCTTCACATTTAAAAGTACCCCTGTTACTTACTTCACTACATGAAGAGGAGAAAATATCTTTTGATGAAATACATAAAACATATATTTAAGTTTCATTTTTTCTGAAGACAAACACAGCAACACAGAGATCATACTAAAAACCAGAATTGAAATTGAGCTTACTAGCATAAGCAGCTTGAGTAGTGACTGTTGGAGAAGTAACAGGCATCAGAGCTTGTCTTATTGCTACTTCCCATGCTTTGATGCTATTTAGATCTTCACCGACATAATAATCAACATTGGCTGTCCGTAGTGCTAAATAGAAAGAATCTGCTTTCTCATTAAATAAACTTTGTTTGGTAATTTCAACAGCAAGGATTTCAGAGAGGGGAATTTCCTGCAGAAGAAATATACAGAAATTTTAGAAACAGGTTAAAGATCTGCTTCATTTGTGAAATCACATAGCAAAAGTACACAAAAGAACACAAATTTGCATACTGAAAGGGCCAAACAGAACACAGAACTGCATTAGTTCAAGCAAATTCACTTTATTTAGTGTGTGTCTCGGTTAATAGTGCAGTGTTAGAATTAGAAATAAATCTTTTACTGGCACAGCGGACCATTAGAATTTGAAAACCACTGTTCTACAAAAATGCCCACCGGTCCATAAAAAAAATAAATAAAACAAAAATAAAAACTTAAACATTTAGAGTATATGCGGAAAGTAACGTATCATTTCAATGGAATTATCTCCAGTATTAGTTTTTAAAACATCTAATTTGAAGGTGGAACTAATAGAACAATGAATGCTTCCAGAATAAGATTCTTATAGATTGATGACATAGCAGAGTAACAGTGCATTCCTAACATGTTTTTAAGTAAAGGGAACGAGGAGACTTCAAAAGGGTACAAAAATTCATTAACACGAGCAGTCTTTTTTTTTTTTTTTTAATATGATTTATTGTTTAGGGTTTAGCTTCTTTTTACTTATTTTAGTCTTACTGCTCATCCCTCCTTAGTTTCAATCCCCCATTGAACACTGTTTCATGTGAATTGCTCTTTTACAAAAATTAGCTTCACGCATCCAAATGACCTCCATTAGAGTGTTTTCTTGGGGCAGAAACAAAATCTGGTGTCAGTATCTGCTGCATTCACTAGGGTGGGCAAACCCAAGGAAGAGCAGGATATTTATTTTTCTTACTTCTGTTCATTATGAATGGTGGGGACGGAGGTAACAAAAAACGACTGTTGCCGTCGCAAGACAAGGACTAGGAAACTGCCTTTCTGTATTTGCTGTTTCTTCCATTCTTTACAAATCATGAAGGATAAAAACAATAGCTGTTATCCAACAGCATTTCATAACCCATCACTAGTTTGCAGCCTAAAAAGAAAACCGTACAGCAAGGTAAAAAAAAACAGAAATTCATTGTTTAACTTGTGACAACTTAGATATAAAAAAAAACGAAAAAACTTACTGGCCATCTAGGCCAGTAAAATCAATAGTTCTGTGGTCTGGCGGACGTTTTACTGGCCAATGGCCAGCGAACCACTGAATAATTCGAACGCTGCAGTGCATCACTCTGCTCCCATCAATTAAAAAAAAAAAAGTTTAAAGGAAAACTGAATTTACCGAATCACTCATCTAGTTCTATCCACATTGGCAAAGACAAAAAAATTTCTCTTTAAAGCTGAAAATGAACATTTTTTTTTCATTTCCTAATATTTAATACCACTTGAAAGGTTAAAAAGACTATTATGCCAATATAATATATGAGACTGATGTTAAAAAAAAAAAAAACCTCAAGGTTTTAACTGGGTGAAAATCAGAATGCATGGTGATAAAGCATAAATATAATGCAGCATGAGCAAGACAGAATTGTTTACTGCAATTTGGTTACACAAATACTAAACTAAAGCACATCACTGTATTCACAATAAAATTACTGAATTTAAAACAAAATAAATGAGTTTAAAAGACTGTTTCTAACTCAGTTGTTTTGTTCTGCTCTACTTGCTAGAATATCATTTTGTAAATATTATTTTCCTTTTGTGAGTAAGCCTTGCTTTCTTCTTGGCAAGCTCCATAGCCATATTTGTCTTTCACTGACTCTGCAGCTACACAACATCCATGCTTTATTTTTCTTTCTGCTGATATCTTTCCCTTCCCATTTCTTCACTATAGCTTTCCTTTCTTTCTTTTTTTTTTTTTTTTTTATTTGATGCCCTCAAGATGACTAGGCCTGTAATTTCCTCCATCGGGATGGAAGAACTTTCAGCCTAAGGACTGTGAATGCATGATATCAAAGTCTTCACTATTTTAGGCAAATTGTGTAACTTTGAAAATATGAATACTTTTAAACACCATGCATCAAATCTAACAGATTTTACAACTTTGTCACTTCTATTTTTGGAAATTTTCTCCACCATTATGAAGCTGAAAGGCAAACATTTATGGGAGAAAACAATATTCACAAAAAACACCAAACAGCAGGAAAAGTACTGGTGAAAAAAAAAACAAAAAATAAGAGAAAGCTTCGTTCTATCCATCCTACCTCCATTTTTGGAAATTTTTTCTACATTTTCAAGCTAAAATACAAAAATTTAAGCAATAAAATGATATTTAACAATACCAAACACAAGAAACATCTCAAGAAAAAAAATTACAGGAAAAATTGTCACTTCATCTGACTTCCATTTTCAAAAGCTTTGAAAGATGAAATACCGTGTACAGATCAAAACCCCCTCCCCCGTCCCAATCTCTCTTCGTTTTTCCATCGATCACGAGAATGGCCCAAGTGGAATTCCATGAATTTGTGGATGGATCTGATGCCTGTAGTATACACGTGGTGCAAATTTATTAGGTACACCAGATCTTGTCACAAAAATGGCTCACTCCAATCCATAAGGCAACATGCAAGCATGGCATGCAGTATAAATCAAGCATCACTTCAGTGTTTGGTTGATGGTTGGAATAGGCAAAAAGAATGATCTGAGTAGTTTGGAAAATGTTATGATAATTGATGCCAGGCCAACTATCATAGAATGTTTGTCCTTCTGGCTTTCACATTCACATCCTTTTAGGTTTTTCACACACACAACTGCAGCAATGCTTTACTCTGCATGAATGGTGTAACACACACATATAAAAAAACATCCAGCAATGAGCAATCCTATAAATGAAAACAGCTGGCAGGTCAGAGGGTCAAAGAAGACTGGCTACTCAATCATCAGCTGTTGTAGCCCATTCACAGCACAGCCCAATACATGGTGAATTCTGAGATGACTCTAGGCACACCAATGTTGAATTCTGAAGAATTTGCAAGGTTGTGGTCTATCCTGTTCGTCTGCACAATTTTCACCATTCACCTTTGACCCCACTGAACCACCAGCTGTTTTCATTCATAGGATTGTTGATTGCTGATAAATTTTTGCATGCTGCACCATTCATAGTAAACCCTTGCAACAGTTGTGTGTGAAAAGCCCATGAGATTGGCAGTTTGGGAGATGCTCAAACTGGCACCAATTATCATACTGCATTCAAAGTTGCTCAGATAAAACAAAATAAATGAGTTTAAAAGACTGTTTCTAACTCATTCCAACCCACAATCAAATGCTAACTGATGCTTGATGAGCTGGCCTGCTAAAAACTCATAAGAGTATGGCCTGCCAGATTCATACCACACATCATGCTCATATGTCGTCTTACCTGTTGGAACAAGCCATTTATGTGATGAGGGCAGGTGCATCTAACAAAATGGCATCTCAGTGTATGGTAACATGAATTGCTGTCACACACACACACACACACAAAACATGAGCAGGATAAAGCGCAAAGGCAAATGTAGGAGAGTCTTTCATGAATGGTTGTTTAGCCAAGGGTTTTCAACAAAACTGCACACAGGGAAGGGGGGAAGGGGGATATTAGAATATTTTCACATAAGTTTATCTTGTCACATATATGGCACGTAAGGCTTTCATTTAAGAGCTCATCAGTCTTATGCATTGAAAATTACTGAAAAATATCTAAAAACTCATAAAAGTATTATTTCCATGTTTTTAGATATGTTTTCAAGCAAATTTTGAATGCATACAGAATGACAAGCTCAGGGTTAAAGCCTACCAGTATAAGCTTGCTTCCAGCTGTTCACCAATCAGGCCAAGGACTGCTATCTTCTAACATACACATGATACTTTTATCACACTACAGTTACTTCAGTTATGCAGTTAGTCATGGAACTTTTCAGACGTAAGTTGTATTTACCAGTGCTTCACCAGTGTTGAGTAGTCAGAGGTGTAAACTTTTGATAAATCATTGGAGCTGGGTCCGAGTTCCAGATGGAGTATGGGTGAAGTGTTTGTCTTATGGCACTGGGTCTCTGCCTCCTTCCCTAGAAACAGTGACCGGAATTAGGGACAGGCAACTCTTTATAACCTTTATAGTTATTTATGGTGGTTGTTAAACCCCAACACAAACAAAAAAACAACTAGTGAGCTGAAACACGGTAATGAAATTACATTTTGCTTGATACATTTTACAGCATGGTGACCTCCAAGATTCTTGTGTCAAAATGAAATTCATTAACAAACCATTTTACACATGCTAAATAAACTACATGTGTCAGTGACTCAACAGAATCATTCATGCAGCAATTTTGCACTTTTTTCTTGTTAGATTACTGTTTTTTCAGAAGACTGCACCAGACATCTTATTTATATGATTGACTTTTATAAATATGGTTTCACAAAAAAGTAACGACAACACATCATTACCAGTGATGAACACACATAAAGAATTAAAGAGATTATGTGCAGTAGTGGGCCTGATCATCCCACATAAAATGGCTTGAAGGCTAGTTTGATAAAAGAAATGACGCATATAATTTTTTAATTACCAATGAAAAATCATGGGTAAAAAAAATATATACAGACTCAATTTACTATTAGTTTCAATGAAAACTCAGTATGCCCTTTAAATAAAAAAACTGTATCAGAAATAAAAAATAGGGTTTATAAAACTTCCACAAGTAAAACAGTTCATCTTTTGAAAATAGTAAATGATTTGTTTTTGAGTAATGGGTGATTGCCACCTCTTTAAACAGCAATCACAATTTAATATATGTTACCATCAAAAATTGGCAAGTTAGAAATTCACAGTTAAATTTTTTTTTTTTTTTTTTAATTTAACAGAATTCTTTAAGTAAGGAAACCAAAACCGTGATATATATATATATGAGAGAGAGAGACAGCGTACTTACTTTATAATACTTTGATGTAGTTTCATTTTGGAACATAGTAATAGTTTTGGTATCTAACCTCCAAAAATGTCTCTTCCTCTGAAAATTAAAAGAGAAAAAAGTTAAAGATATTTTTTATTCTCTTCAAATATGAAATCCAATGACACACACACACACACACACGGTAAAAAAACAGTCTTAATATCGAATTTTCACACTTCTAATATGAATACATTATGTGCTGAAGCTGCAATGCAAAACTTAATACATTAAAAGATGCTACTTGTGATAATGAAGTTAATGTAATATGGTTAACAAAATACTGCTAAGGATACGCTATTGCAATACTTCAAATGGTGGTAAAAGGAATATTGACTTAGATAAAATAAATTATAAAAGAAGGGGGGGGATCACAACTAAAACAAAAGTGCTAGTCTTCTTTGCTTAAAATAGACCACATAACGAAAACTGAGAAAAAATAAAAATAAAATGTAACTTGATAAACCAAACTGGTCAAAACTGATTTTAATTCTCATAAAAGAACACTTGTAGAATACTGTATATACTCACATATGTTGATTGTTTAAGAATACTTCAACAGCTAAAATTTTGTAAAAAATCTTGATCCGCACATAAGTCCACCTTAGATTTCAAGAATTTGGAAAACATTTTATTGAAATGAATTATGCAAATATTTACATGCATAAATATCATAATGCTAAATAGCTTAGCTTTCAAGGCCAGCACCTTTAAACATTTCACTGTATTTATGCACATAGATTAATGATAAGTTATTGCGGATATTGCCAGGATACTGTCAATGAAGTATATCTGTATACATGCAAATTTCTAGTGAGTTGAATGTGAAGTTGGGGCCCGGTAGAGGCGTTGTCGGTGAGAATGCGATACCGTGGCTTATTTCAAAAACAGGAATAGAATAAATTGAAAGAATTAAAAAAAAAATCAAATTAATAAAATCCAGAATTCAAAAAGAATTTCGGGTTGCATGTAGAGACTTTGACAAAAAGGGGGGGGCATACACTGAGTTTTTGATATCAGAAAAATATAGTTAGTATATTAAGCAGGAAATCATTCAATGTTTTCTGATTTCAGGACCCAAAATCCTTAACTTTTGTTTTTGAAAAAGACAATTTCTAATATTTGAGTGCACATTGCAATAAATGCATACTGTAATCTGTTAAATACGGTAATAACATCGACTGAAAGTACCTTTCCTATGGTGATCCATTAGGCCACAGCTCCCCTGGCTCTTGGCTTCTGAAGGGCCAGCACAGCTACATCAACCTCGGCTGCATGTCTCAGGGGGTGAAGAGCTAAGGACTAGCCCTTTCCTCGCAAGCCCTATGAAATCGGCTGATGGAAGGAGTGCTATTTCTCTACAATGTCGTGAGAGCAGAATAACCATACATACATGCATATCATTAAGCTGTTGTTTGGTTGTTTGAGAGTCAGAGGTTAGCTCCTTAAAGAAACATCATGTACCAAGTACACATTTAACTGACAGAACTAGAATTTACTTAGGTGGAACAACCAACTGGAAGTGCTAGCTGTGGGCTGATCACTCACACTGATGTATTTTATGATTTATATGACTCAAAGAAAGAGCAGAATAACCATAGCTACCAGTTATTATCCATAGCAGTGCTCCCCCTCCCCAAAGTGGGGGCACAGCTGAGATATAACTGACAGAAGGTCAAAATCTGTTGTGGAGAGCCACGTTCTAAAACATGAACAAACTCACCGGCCAATTTCCCAGGAGAATTTATGTGACACTTTGAAATTCCAGCCCAATTTTTTACTGATCTGCGTATAAGTCGTCCCCCCCCCTACTTTGAAAGCAGGGTTTTTTCCAAAAACTTTTGGATTACATGTGAGTATATATGGTATTTTAAATTAATCTCACATCTTCAGAAGAAAAGTAAATTCTGTTTAAAACTGGAAAGATTTTTCAAAAACACTGCACATGACAACTTTATGGAATGTAAAAATAAAGTTACTTAAAGGAGGAAAACTAACAAGATCTATAATCGAGGCTGGAGAAATGCATTCATCAGCTCACTGCAGGTAAACACACCTTTCAGACAAACCACTGGGCACTGTTCGATTATTGTTGTAATTCATTTGAAAAAATGCACACAAAATACTATTATACTACTGCTACTACTATTATACTGCTACTCCTATTATACTACTACTACTGCTGCTGCTATCCCTTCTAAGGGACACAGACATGTTATGCTGGAAGGGCTTGAGTACTTTAGTGATCCTGAGGGCTATGTTGATGATAGCATAGCTACCAGAAGGGTGACCGAACCCAGGCCACACCAGAGTAGCCACACCAAGTGTGTTCAATTACTCATTTCCAAAAGGTACAAAAAAAGAAAACAATTAGCCATACTGGATCAGTTACTGCCTGGGTCAACAAGTGCTGTGTCAGAAGCTGGAGTCCCTGGGCATTAAGTCAAAAATAGGCTGCGAGACCCAATGCCTCCATTTAGGCAACCAGGACAGGGCACATTGCAAAGGTATTGGAACAATAACCACAGAAGAAAAAAACAGTCAATTTCAGAAAATAAAGTAGCAATGAAATGCGACCACCAGGCAAACACTTCAGCTCACGTACATCAAAAGCAGATGTTTACTCCTGGAAAGATTCTAATGTGACTAAGCAATGTCTACATGATTAAAGATGAGTTATCATGCAAAACAAATTTTTTTTCAGGTACTGAAAGTGAAGAAACGCATAGAAACCATGATTTTAACTCATATGAGGAGAACAGAGAAAATCAATAATGCTAGTTAATATCCAGCTAATATTGAAATCAAGAAGAATTTCATCTGGGAACTGAGGAGTTGTACAAAGGAAAATCTATGAACGATTAAAAAAGAACAAAAAAAATAAAATACACAGGGCAGAAAACACCCTACCAAATTTAAAGCTCATCTCAAGTAATCAATTGCATGAACTTGTCAAAGACGTTACATTAGCACCAATTGCCACTCCTCAAGAAACAAATCAGCTGATATACCATACAGCTATAGTTGTCACACCAGCACTTGGATATGATATTGATAAAAATCAAAGAAAATGACACACAGCAAGAAACCTAAATGGAAAATTTACCTTAAATTTAAACACAGTACCATCTGAAAGGAGAGTTAGTTAAAACGTTTGAAAGATGGAAAACTGAAAACTGAGATCAATAAAATTCTAAAAAAAAATAAACCAGTTTGGAGGAAGAACAACTTTGAAGGTGTTGAAAATGTTGAAACATTGAGTAACAGCTACAACAAAAAAGTTATCAAGGTGCAACACATGTATAACTTAATTTAAAAAAAAAATTTCTAGTTTCAGTGTGTGATCAGAAAGTTTTACAAACTGCTTACAACAGAAGACAAAAGCATCATTACCATCACAGATAAGGACAAAACTATTGACATCTAGAAAGAAATGTGAGATAATTCAAAAGAACATATTAAAACTGTAACTTGGATTAAAAAAGTTGCAAATGATTTAAGACCCAAGAGTATGGGAGACCTTAGAAGTACAGCAGACAATGTTTCAAAGGAGGTTAGTGAGTAAAGGATTGGTCAGCCCATGAGAAAGATGAAATGCACGGATTTTGGCGTAAAAATGTAACCAATCCTAAGTTTACAGAGCAATTTAGTTTCGTGTATATACAATAACTAGGGCTTGAAAAATATCATGCCCAAGGTATGTAAATTATTGGCCTGGGCAGGTAAAAATGAAATCTAGTTGCAAATGGACATCGCTCTGTCCAAGTTATTTTATAAACAACGCACAGCAACTGAAAAATTGTGTTCGACACCGCTGAGATCGAACCCCCGGTACCGCTATCAATATATATTCACGAAATCTAGTTGCCTCGTTGGGCAAAGAAAAAACAGGAAAAAAGACAGTCATTGTGGGTTGGTTTTCATCTTACTGCTAATCACCAGAAGTTGTATTTTGTTATGGAGTGAGTGTCAAGGTCAGAAGAATATCACTTCTTTAATTATATTATGCTTTTGGTTCCGAAATTGGGGCCTAGTGTGATTTTGCTCCAGATGTCATTTATAGTTAATGATGGGATGCAAGCCTCAGATGAAACTAGCCTCCAGTGTTTAGTGACAAAGGGCATGAACTGCAATGAAACAGGGGGACACAGACTGATGGGCAAAAAGCTGTGCTGTATGGGGAGGAAGCCACAGTGGAATATTTATTGCACAGTCCCAGGTGGGGTTGGGTCTCTCTGATATAACTTGAGTAAGGGAGGGAGGGGGAAGAGGAGTGGAAGCTTTTGCTCATGAACTGACAGCGGTACTACTGAAACAAAGGCTGAGTTTTATTTAAGAATGAACCTGCACAATACATTGCACTATGCTGGGTGAGGAGCAGACAATACCGACGCTGATACTTAGTTTATTTGAGAGAATCACAGTTTGTGTTAGCTGGGGATATAAGTTGCATTTAGTAATGGATATCCGATGTTTCTTTGGAAAAAATCCAGCCATGAGAGTATATCCCACAGTAAGCAATTACGTGAAATTCCTGATCTGTCAGCGTTAGATACAAATTCATATTTCGCATTGCTGAGTGACGTAATTTCAGAATAGGAATCTACATTGTTGGCAAAATGGAAACTAAACTTTACCTCTATGAAGATGTCAGAATTTATGTTTAAACAGATAAAATTTAGTGTACTTCATTATGAAATCACCACATGAACTTTTCATCGTTTGTTTCTAAACAACAATTCTTGGGATATTTTATGATGCAAAATCACTTCAGCACCAGAGAAAAAAATTTTATATTCAAAATTGTAGTTAAAAACTACTTATACTGCTGTATATTTAAATATGATTATTTAATTTTTGTGCAAAGCACAAGATATATATTAAAAATTCTGGAACATGGCATCACTAAATTTCTCAAACACCATCTTCAGCATTATTGCCTTTCCTAAAACTTGAGATATATGCTTTTGTGCATTTTGAATACCCAAAATGGGAATGCAAAAGATGTATAAAAAGTTAATCATAATTTGTAACTTTAAAGAAATGAGGCTTCTGTTCTGTTATCTTAAAAGATAAAATTTTCTGGACATCTAGCTTTTACTTCCTGGGCAAGTAAATATTTTCTGCACATGCCCAGTTGGCAATGTAACTTTCCAGATATTTTTCAAGTCCTGGTAACTACTGAGGACTAGGTGACAAAAGGGAGAAAAGTGCTGATAATGAAAGATAAAAAGAAGAGGGGAAATTCCAAATAATTATAAGGGAATCTTAGGCTATGTTTATTAACAATGATTAACTGCTAATTGAAATAACAGCAGATACAATCCAAAGCCATTTACTTTGTGAAAACCTGCTTTCAAAAGAACAGAAAGGGAATCGCCACAATTCTTGATAAGAAAATACCAATTGCTAATTGATAATAAAAAAAAACCCCTTAAAAATAGCAAAAGATCCCACAAACCCTTTAACTACCTGCCTCACACCTAAATTAAAAAAATGCATAGAAATTTAAAATAAAAAAGTGAAAAAATTCCTTGAATAGCTAGTGAGTGGGGAATGCCATGCTAATATTGGGTTGGTGTGAATGAAATGTCTGGTAAAGGGAGCAGCACACGTGGATGGCGAGAACGAAAAAGTAGGACAACTTACCTAGGCAAAATGATCACCCTTGGCATCGACACATACTTGCCATCTGTCCAGCAAAACCATGATCCCGGAACACGGAAAAAAGTCTTGTGGCTGGGACTCGGAGAAGTCATCAACTGCATGTTGAACCTTGTTGTCTGTCGTGAACTGTTTCTTGGACAGGAAGTGGTTCAGGCGACGAAACAGATGATAGTCTGTCGGAGACAAGTTCGGGAATTAGGCCGGATGAGGCAGTGCTTCATAGCCCAAGGAACTTAAAAAAAAAATTTCAACGCATCGTTTGTGGTGCAACATGAGGGCAAGCGTTGTCCTGGAGCAGAAGAACACCATGTCTCTTGAAAAAAGCCGGTTGTTTCGGCAGCAATTTCCAGTGCATCTGGTGTGATTCAGCACAATAACGCTCTGCAGTTATGGTTTGGCCTCTTGCCAAGAAACTCTGATGAATTATCCTGGCTGTGGACCACCAGACGAGGAGCATCATCTTCTTGGTGTGTAGGGGTGGCTTAGGATGCCGTCCAGCAGGCAATGCGCTGTTTAACCATTGTGCAGATAGTTTTCGACTATCATAAAGGACCCACTTTTCATCACAGGTGACAATTCGATGAAGTAGAGGTTCCCGTTTATTCCTAGAAAGCATCGATGTGCAGACTTCCAAATGCCTAGTCTCGTTGGCAGTTTTTAACTCATGCGGCAGCCACATGCCCAGCTTTTTGACCTTACCCAACGCAGCCAGGCACCGAACAACTGTCGCGTGGTGGACACCTACCTCTGCCGCTATCTCACGACACATTTTTCGGGGGTCCGCTTCAACCATACATCACAGAACATTGTCAGAAACAGCAACAGATTGGGGACCACATGCTTCGTTTTGCAGGTCCGTATCTCCGCTTCAAAACTTTACAAATCGTCGCCAAATGGTTCATTCGTTGGCTGTATTCTCCCCAAATGCTTTGCTAATGTTTTGAGCAGCAATTCCTGCAGAATGGCCCAGTTTAAATTCATGCAGGGAGACGACTCTCAAATCCGGCATCTGCATGTTTCTTTTGCAAACCACGTTACATCCAAACAAACCACGCCTGAACTGTGTTCTTCACACATGTGCTAGCTATTTATAAGTAACTATGACATAATACATGCCACACCTGTGGGCGGTTCCATTCCACTGTGGTGGGGGCCTGCCTCCACTGCTCATTCGTGCTGGACATTTCATTTGCACCAACCCAATAACAGCTAAAGGTGAAGAACTATTAGAAGTTGACATCAGGAGATGTATATTACAAAGTGAATCGCTGTCCTTATTGCTGTTTAGAATAGCAAAGACACCACTGTAAATAATATTAAACAAAACAAACTGTACATTAAAAGTAACTGATAAAATCTGTCACCTACTGTACATGGATGATCAGAAACTATATGTAAAATCTTTATCAGAAATTGGATCATTACTAGAAACAGATTAAATATTTAGGCAAGATACCATGCAATGAAGTTTGGAATAGAAAAATGTGCAACACAGTCAATTAATAAAGCTGACAGATGGAAATGTGAAATAGCTTTGGTGATGAAATTAGTTACAAATATTAAGGATTTTTTCCAGCTAAAAACATTCAATGTGAGAAAAAAAAAAAAAAACTGGAGCTGAATACATTAAAAGAGGTCAGAAAATTTCAAAATATGAACTGAACAGTGCATGTACCATTCATATCATGAATACATAGATTATGCCAGTAACTCAATACATTGCTAGAACAGCACACAAGACTCCAACTACACTAGATGCCTTACATTTAAAAATTCAGAAACGTATGACAGCTCATAATATGCCATATATATTGTGACATTGATCACCTATATGCATAAGGGCTATATGCTTAATGAGCAACAATGTTTTAACAATTGAGAGTTGTAATGGTTGAAGAAATAAGCACAATACCTTAATCTATTTTTCTACAAAACCCATGTTTCTTTGGACATATTTCTCCCATCATTCTGGCAGTTTTAAAATACCCTTGTGGAGGAACTCAGTTCCAGCTGATCATTTATGTCTGTGAAATTGTTTTAAAAATGTTTCACAAACTTTCTCACACTGCTGGCACTCATACGGGCATCTCCATATGCATGCTGAATATTGGTAGCCGAAATTTCCTCTTTCACAAGGAACTGAATCACAGCATGCTGATGGAGCAATGTGTCACTGTCGGCCATCTTTTTTTGTGTCTGTTTAGTCATATAACTGATGCTCGTAACTTCATTTGGCATTCATGGCCATGAGAGATGGCACTACCTGTCCACAAACTATCATTCTCTCAATGCACAATTTTCCTGTGTAATGAAGCTTTGCTCATTATTTTCAGTATGACCTACATACCCTGCAACAAAGCTAGCCAGGGATTTCTACAGATCAAATAAACAGCAGAAGAAAAAGGATTGTAAATGGCTGCTTCAAAAATACTAAAGAAAAGATGTTTAGTGATATGTGAAGAGAAAGTGTAGGAGGAAATAAAAAACAGCTACAGAAAAGAAACCTTAAAAATCGTTTTAATGCACTGCTCAACAAACAACTACAGAGGCAGTTCATGAATGATATAAATGGTCACGTAGATGATGAAAACAAATGGAAGTGGTGACAAAATGGAGCTGTAAAGAAAGAAACAGAAGGCTTGATTTTTGCCACACAGGGGCAAGCAAGCACTACAAGCAGATAAAGCAAACAATGAGAAGGTCACAAATAACAATAATGCAGGTCACACAAAGAAAAAGAGAAATAATATATCATATAATTAGCTTATGGATCTAGGTAGCTTGAACAGAATACAAGAAATGTCACAATAAAGTTGTTGTGATACTGCTGCAAAGCATATACAAAAATTCTGATTTACCAGCTGCAAGAAGAGAAAGTGGTGGAAGCATAAACTGCAAAATGGTAATGTAAAAATTTTGTGGGATTTCAAAATTCAAACAGACAAAATATTAGATCATAATACATAGATACTAACTATCGTGGTTGAAAAAGAGAAAGTTGCAATAATAGATGTGGCCATCTCAGGGGATGGAGTTGAAGAAAAAGAGCTAGAAAAGATTACAAGATGTCAAAGATTAGCAAACTGAAATTCAGCATCTCTCGGAGAAAACAGTAATAGTTCTATCAACAATGGTTGGGACATTTGGAGTATCTCTATGAAAACTGAAGAAACATCTTGAAGAGTTTTCATGAAAGAAATACGGGATTACGCCATATTATACAAATTTTGAAGATGACAATCCGTTTTTTGTCACATTTACGCCAAAAAAAAAAAAAAAAAAACCGGATTGTCATCTTCAAAATCTTGAAGAGATTGGGATTGCCAGGTCAACAACAGCATGATTGTAAAAAGTGGCATTACTTGGAACTTAGCACATCATTTGAAGGCTTCTTGTTGATAACGGAAATTAAAAAGTTGGTTTACCTGAAGTAGACAATAAATAAATAATTCACTCAGTTAAAAAGTTGGTTTACCTGAAGTAGACAATAAATAAATAATTCACTCAGTTAAACAGTTGGTTTACCTGAAGTAGACAATAAATAAATAATTCACTCAGTTAAAAAGTTGGTTTACCTGAAGTAGACAATAAATAAATAATTCACTCAGAAATAATAGATTGGCTACACATAAAATAAAACACATTAGAGATAAGGAATAATTTATAGTAATACATTATTTCTGAGTGAATAATTTATTTATTTATTTCTTGTTGTTTCTTAAGATTAATGGTAGAACTCAAATCACTGATGGACCTAGTCGCAACTCTGGTGGTCTGTGAACATGGAAATTAATAATAATAATCCAGTAGAGCTTGCATATAATGAGATCTAGGATTTAATCAGCAAAACGGGAACTTTTGTTTGGTAAAATGTTAATTCAAAGCTAATTTGATCGTTTTTAATTATTTAATGTATTCTCTTTTTAAAGGTAAAATGCTGTCTTTCAGGTTGGTAAAAGGCATGAAAATAACTCATATTCAACTCTTCAGAAGCGTACCATTAAAAGATATTGAGAAAAATTAATTACAGATAATCAAATTTATGCTGCTTAGCTCTTGAATAAGGCAAAAGTACCATGAAATGTTATCACAAAAAGTTAAATTACAACAACAACAAAAAAAAAATTCTAAATTTATATTCACCTCTGAGGAGAGTAAAAAGTACCACAAAATGATATTAAAAACAGTTAGTTCACAAATAACTAAAATTTTGTTTCTCCCTTAAGCAAGTTACAATTACTACGGCAAGATACCCAGTGAAATGAAATTACTTACAATTCAATTTACTTCTATTACGATTTTTTTTTCAGAATTTCAAGATTTTCATGATTTATTTAATCATATTCTGTATATTAAATGCAGTTGAATGTGTGCTATAAAATCAAGATGTTAAAATTCTGAGATTCTACAGTAAACGTTTATATATCGCTATACGGGAGTAATTTTGCTTAGCCATTGTCTATAAACCTTTATATTCATGTACTGAAGCCGTTAAGCTGCATCTTTTTAATTTCAGAATGTCCTGTCAGTGAACTGCAATTTGATTATTAAGCTTTATAAAGCTAGAAAATGCTAATGCGAAATGGTGAAGTTGCTTGGAGTTCCAAAACAAACCATCAGTGATGCCATAAAATGGTACAAGGAATTTGGCAACACAAATGACCATCCAAGAAGAAGTGGAAAGGCAACTGTGAACACTCCAAGGAACTGCCACATCATCAAAAAGAGGATCCAGAGGAATCCAAGGAGATCAATGAGAAAAATTGCTCGCAAGATAGGCAGCAACAGAGAAACAGTTCGTTGCATTGCCAAAGAAAACCTTGGTCTAAAGCCATATAAAATTCACAAAGCCCAGTTCCTTAAAGAAAAGAATAAAGATGTCGAGTACTGTTGCGTTACGCCACCAATCGTCAGTGGGAGAACATTCTCTTCACAGACAAGGAAAGTCTTCACTACTGAAGAAATAACAAATTATCTGAATGCCAGAATATGGTCCTCTGAACTGCCTGGATTATCTGGAATAACGACACATTGCCTACAATTTCAGTCAGTCATGGTTTAGGGTAAGGTGTGTGCAAGTGGCAAAACGCCCCTCGTTTTCATTGAACATAACATAAAAATTAATCAAGAAGTATAACAAAAACAAATTTTGGAGAACGTGGTACTTCCTTGGTCTCAGAAGCACTTCAAAAATAATGATTGGATATTTCAGCAAGATTCGGCACCAGCACACAAGGCTAAGAAAACTCAGGAGTGGTGCATCGGACATTTTTCACAAGCAATAACATTGGCAGGATGGCCTTCATGTTAACCCGATTTAAATCCGATGGATTACGTTAAATAACTAAAATTATAATTGTATAGGTTATAACCTCTCTTAAACACACTTGTATAAGGTTGATATATAATTTCTTTTTCGAGAGAAACACTATTAAGTGACTTATGTGCATTCACTAAGAGTCTCCCACCCACAAAAATAACACATTTCAAAGTGTGACCAAATTTCTGGAGATCTCCGCCACTTCACTCAAAACCTCATGCTTTCAAATCAATTGTCACATTCTAAACACTATGTTTATTTTACATTATTCCATATCTTACACTTACAATATATATTTACAAAAACTCTTCAAAGTTCTTTAACAGTAAGTTTTACCTTATCATTTTCTTTAAGAGGAGTGTTACCAGAACCTATTATTTTATGTATACTTATCAGTGCATAAACTAAATGCAGCTAAAAGAAAATGATAAGGTAAAACTCATTGTTAAAGAACTTTGAAGAGTTTTTGGAAATATAAATTGTAAGTGTAAGATATGGAATTATGTAAAATAAACATAGTGTTTTAGAATATGACAATTGATTTAAAAGCATGAGGTTTTCAGTGAAGTGGCAGAGACCTCCAGAAATTTGGCCACACTTTGAAATGTGTTATTTTTGTGGGTGGGAGACTCTCAGTGAATGCACATAAGTCACTTGGTGTTTCTCTCGAACAAGAAATTATATATTAACCGATGGATTACTGGACCATCGAAATTATATATTAACGGATGATTACTGGAGGTGGTCATTTGTGTTTCTCTCGAACAAGAATGTGGTCAGTCCATGTTGGAGACCAGGGCTCATGTGAAGCCACACAGAAATCTTAAGTCTCTCAAGACAGCTCTTACTAGAGAATGGGACAAAATCATGTCTGAACAAGTGTGGCAACTAGTTGCCAATTTCGTTAAGAGGCTTTGTATCAAAGCCAAAGGTGGTCATTTTGAAAATATATAAATGTGTTTTTGTCAGCAAGATCATGCACTTGCAGAATGTACAACATGGTTCTATGTTCTTATTCATAAAAATCTAATTTCATGTACAAATGTGTGTCCGGGTTATTTATTGTCATCCTGTAGTACTACATTTCGGTAAGCATGGTACAGTTTCTAGAATTAGCATCAATTAACAAACAAACAAAATGAATATGATTGAAGATAAATGAAAAAAGGTTAGATGAGTCACATAGTCACTCTCAATGAGTTTAAGAGCAAGGCATGAGAAAATATACTGAATCAAATACAATGCACAACATTAAATTTGCCTCACCCAGAAGGTGTCAATGCATTGGAATGCAAATTGTTTATGTGTGAGGACAGGTGGCATACCCAAATCATTCGAGTATGCAACCAAGATTTAGATATGCAAGACACCAAAGGGAATACATACACAGCCAATGCCTAGTTGTATGGAACAAAGCACTGGAATGTTAAAACTGTTACAGGGTATCCAAGGGCCAAAGATGCCATGTAGACCCTATCACCAGCTGGATGTGTTTGAGAGAGGACAATGTGAAGCTGGTTGGCTGATTTACAAAATTGCAGTCCATGTGCATCTTAGCCAAAACAGTTGGACATTGCTAGCAAGAATGGCTGCAAGGAGGTACTACAAGTCGCCATAGTGGGACCAACACAGTCAGGCAGGCATCAACATGTACCAATTGGTGTATTTGTAACCAGGAAACTAAAGAGAAGCAGGATTGCACTTCCAGCAGTACTTGCATTGACTGCCACTGACAGTAGGGCATTTCCACGTTTGGTTGGAGTGGTGATAGGAGAAGCACCATGCTGTGTTCATTGACAAGTCCTGATTCTACCTTGGTGTTGACAACATGGCCACAGGAAGGATCCAGCCATTAACTGCAAGCATCACACTGCTTGCCAATCGTGCATCCTTATATGGGGTGCCATTAATTACAGTAGCCAGTCTCCTCTGATATGCATAACATGCACAGTGACAGCTTGGCAGAAGGTGAATTACACTTTACAGTACATGTTGTTCCTGTTTTTAAGTGGTATCCTGGAGAATGGTTTCCAGCTAGATAACACTCATCAACATACTGCTGACATCTATGCCTACAAGGAGTCAATATGTTCCCATGTCCATTAAGCCTACATACACAGAACTTCATTGGACAATGCTTGCAAGACTCTTCTTGGCCACCCCATAATGATGCTGAATAATAGAACCAAGTAAACAATGCATTGACCCAGATACCCCCAAGGGCATCATTAGAGGGCTATATCATTCTACACCATGCATCTAACTGCACTGAACAACACGGTGGTTACACAACGTATTGACAGCTGTCGTGATGCTGTCTCACAGCGTGTCAAACTGATGCACACTGTCTTGGAAATTAAATCATGAATCATCTACCTCATACTCTATCCCTCTGTTAATTTCAACTTTTTTAGCCCAATCTTTCTGTGTGGGGCAATTTCAACATGTTGAGCAGCGTATTATTTATGTAAAAAAATTTTGATCATGCAAAATATTTTAACTTCAATGCTCAATAACACTAAATGCTTGACTGAATTAAGTAACAGTTCCAAAACGTGCGAACAATAAACTCTGCCTTTTACAACAATAATGAAAGCAATGATAGAGCATAAAAAAGAAAATTAGCTTACCATAGAATCTTTATTTGTGTGATGGACAACCCAACCTTCTTTCAAAACTTTGGAACCCTTGCGCTTTGTGTGCTTGACACTTTGAACGATTCTTTGTAATGGAATGTTGTTGCTAGAGGCTTCACTGAAAATGTAAGTGAACATGTATCAGAAAACTGTATTTACTTATTAAGTTTCTTACAAGATACTGTCAATAAATTTATGAATATAGTTTAGCAGACTCCACTGTGATCAGTATTTATCTGCTTGGGTAACAGACTGCTGATCAGATGGAAACATCACCCCCCCTTCAATACCTAACCTAGGCTGGTTATGTATTGATTGATTGGTCATGCTTCCAGCTCTTACTCAGGCTGAGGGGTAAACAAAAGGCGTATGGCTTTGGATATGTCTATTCATACATTTATCTTTTTTTTTTTCAAGAACAATATCCACATCTTCAAAATGCCAGAATGTAAAATTTCTACCTTTGTCAGGTAGAGGTAAAATCTCAAATGTATTTTTCTCAGGCTATCTACCATTTATTGCTCTGTCTGCCATAAAAAACAATATTTCTATTTCAACAGGTAAAAATCCAAAATTTCTTTCTGGGTGTCCTACGGTAAGGCACCTGCAAAACATTTTTTATATGTCAGTCAGTTGCTTGTCCAGCCACTTTCAGAAATGACATCACTATTCCTGAAGGTCAGATTGAAGAAATTATTTTTGCAATTCATTGAGTATAAGGCATGAACAAGATTATCATCCATCAGTCATTCTACTTGTAGAATTGATGCCATTGCTTCTAAAGTTTGGATTGAATTAATTCTTTCCCTGTATGATGGGGGAAAGTATGAGCACAGGATCAAACACATATCTTTCCTTCCATACATTTGTCAGTCACACAGCCTCTCTGTCTGTAGGGATAATAAGGCTGCTTATAAAATTAATGGCAGAAGCAACTCTTTTTGTTTGTGATAGAGGAAAGCATGTCCTCAATATATGAGAGATGTTTGTCTTTCCATTCATCCTTTACTCTGCATATCTGTCTGCAAAAACATCTCTGCTTTTAAAAAATAGAATGAAAAATTGTTTCTGTATTTGACAGAGGAAGTAGTAGTATGCACAAGATCTGAAACAGGCATGCACTTTAGTTCATTCAACATCTAGTTCAGTTTGCCTGTCTATCCATTTTCAATGGCAATATCAGACACAAGGAGTTTCTTCAACTAAACACCCACAGTCAATGATGTCATTTTCAGAAGCAGGAAGATGGATGAAGCAGTTCATGCATGAACAGAAGTATCTCAGATGCTGTACAAATGCCTTCCTGTATCAAGCACACAAATAATTGATTAATGTGACACTCAAAAGCAGAGATATATCTTCAAACAAACAAGTGTACAGAAATTGTGAGTGACGGATGAATGAATAAATGAAAGCACAGTCATATTTACAATCTTGTGTACATGCTATGCTGTACCTGAAACAGAAAAGCGAAGTTTTACAATTAGACTTATTAGGAGCAGAGATATGGTTTCTGCAAACAGAAAAACAATTGGCAAAGGATTGAACAGGAAGGCAAACATATCAATAACTTTGTGTAAATAGCATCCCCTATCACACATAAAAGGAATTTTTCAATTTGACCTTTAGAAGCAGAGATAGTTTCTGCAGAAGGACAGATAGATGAATTAACATAAGGGCAGATAAGCCTGAAATCTTGTACAAATGCTTTCTGTTATTCCACACAGATCTTCATTTTGGACGTTAAGGTGTAAAGACAATTTCTGTAGATGGAATGATGGATGAACAGGTATCAGAAATGGAGATATGGTTTCTCATGGTCAAAGATAGAGATCACACTGACTGAGGAATGAATAAAAGGTAAGACATACTTAAAATTTTGTTCATTTCTATTCCTGATAGAGGAAAGCATGTTTCACACGCAAAAGGAATTTCTTCAATCTGACCTTTAGAAGTAGAAATATAATTTCGGTGGAAGGACAGGCAAATGAATTAACAGAAGGGCAGATATGTCTGAAATCTTGTGCAAATGCTTTCTGTTATTTAACACAGATCTTCATCTTGGACCTTCAGAGTAAAGACACAATTCTGCAGCTGGAATGATGGACAGACAGACGGACTGGTGGATGAACACTGAACATATATATATAAACTTCAGTCTGACTTCAGAGAAATGGAGATATGATTTCTGAAGGCCAAAAGAAAGACATCACACTGACTCAGGAATGAATAAAAGGTAAGATATACTTAAAATTTTCTGCATACGCCTACCATTTTGAGAGGTTTTTTAATGCAACTTTTAGAAGTGGAAATATCATTTATGATAATGATGGGCAATATAATTTAACACAATATAACTTAACTTCAAACAATGTCTGCATAAATCAGCTGCGTGTACTTGCACGGTTGTTCTATACGATTCATTATGTAGTTATTTACAATACATATCTGATCTGTATGTACCAGTCATGTTACTCTAAAGGCAACAGGTAAGCAACAAGTAGGCAAATTTCTATACAACAGGCTTTTGGTGGACTGTGCTAGGAAACATAAGGACATCTGTCAATTAAAATGATAAAAAAAATTCCTTGTTTTCTTATCTAAATTTGATTAAAATCCAATAACACTTATGACAGCCATTATGGAAAATATCCATAAGTGCGCATATTGATAGATTGTATAAGAGAGGAAGTACTTTATGGAAGAAGATTTTATGCTAAGTAATTCAGAGTTAACTGTAAACATAACCTTTCTCATCAAGATTATAAATGCACAAAATCAAAATACAGAATGAATATACACATTCCATAAGTCACGCATCAAGAAAGACCAATGTATGGTTCATCGCTACCTACATGTAGAACTTTATTCAGACTCTTCAATATAAATGAATTAGGGAGGCAATTATGATCTTTTTGTGTAACCATTTTGGAAATGGTTACACAAAAGGATCCACAAATCTCATCACTGGAAACTGGATATTTAAACTCCATAATAATTTTTATTTGGGGAATTTTCTTTACATAAATATGAAAAAATACAAACAAAATTGTTTGGTCACCTCTAACACAAAGCAAAATTTCCATTATGGGGACACATTACTGAGCAAGCACGCAACTTTTCTTTTAATAATTTTTTTGAGTTGAAAACAACACCATTTTTGTGCATTGCGTGATTTATTCTACTTCCATGACCCACCATCAAAACCAATTAGACCAAATTGAATTTTAGATATTCAAACATGATCATCAAAAGGAAAAGATTTTGCAGGTCAATCTAGCAGTTCACTATCAAAATTGAGATCAGCTACACACTGTTGTTTCACTACAAGATGAAATTATTAAAAACCATACTTGTCTTTGTTTAATGCATATAATTACAGTCAACACTCGATAATTCAAAATTCATTAACATAAATTTCATATCTTGAAAAAATGTATTCCTTGCATATTTGCTATACAAGTTAGTATACTTTCAGCTTATTCAATAACATGATTTTTTTTTCTAATTCCTTTCAATTCAAACTTACCAAGACCAATGAGTTAAGTGAAAGATGAGGTGAATACTTTTGTGACTTATTAGATCAGGAAAGCATAGGTGATTTTGAGGCAGAAACAGATGATGCAGCAGTGAAAGATGGAAGCACAGGAGGGATCTCAAGAGAAGAGGTGTGTAAAGCTCTAAAATCTCTTCAGAATGGTATGGCTCTGGGAGTTGATGGCATAACTGCTGAGATGTTGAAATATGGCAGTGACTCTGTAATTGATTGGTTATCTGAAATTTGCCAGTTGTGTTGGGAGTTAGATATGGTTAAAGATATTACAGCAACTATTATATGATTGGTCCCTTGGGATTGGAAGGATGCTATCTATCATTGTTCCCTTGCATAAGGGAAAAGGTGATCAGACTGACTGCAAGAGCTATCGTGGTATTAGCCTACTGAATATGCCAGGGAAATTGTTTGGTACGGTTATTATTGAAAAAATTATGAGGTCTTACATCAGAAAAAATGTGAGATGTTCAGAGTGGTGTTATGCCTGGTAAAGGCTGCACTAACCAAATTTTTGCATTACACATGATGATTGAAAAGTATCTGGTTGTTGGCAAGAAAGTTTTTGTTGCCTTCCTAGATTTACAGAAAGCTTATGATCGAGTAAATAGGATACTTTTGTGGAAGATATTGAATAAATATGGTGTTACTGAGAATCTACTTAATAATGTAAAAGCAATGCATGCTGGCAGTAGAGCTTGTGTACGAGTGAATGGTGTTTTATCAAAATGGTTTTCTATTGGTGCAGGAGTCAGACAAAGTTATGTAATGTCACTGTGGATGTTTAATATATTTATGGACGCATGCATGCGTGATGCGAAGATGGACAATACTGGTTTATGTCTTGGTAATATCCGTGTGTACAGAGTGCTGTATGCTGATGACTCAGTCCTGTTGGCACACAGCAAAAGTGAGTTGCAGAGCATGTTGTCTCGGATATATGAAGTTTGTATGAATTTGAATTGAGTAGTAAATAAGGGAAGAACCAATGTTATGGTTTTTGAGCAAGCAACTTTTATTACTGAATGCGAGATAAGTTCTAAATGGCACAGAGATTGACCAGGTGAATGAGTTTGTATATTTAGAAAGCATCTTTGACAGAGAGAACAAACTAAATGGGGAAATTAGGCGAGTGAATGCTTCTTTGAAAGTTACAGCTGCTTTAGGAGCACTTCACAGGAATGAAGGGTTCTCAAGAGAGACTCACATGGCTGTGTATGAAAGTGTAATTGTTCCTAGTGTGACGTATGGCAGTGAAACCTGGGTACTACATAAGAAACATAGGAGTCGTTTGTGTGCTGGAGAAATGCGTCACTTATGGGGAAGTTTGTGACAAGACAAGTTCTGATTGTGTGAGGAATGAAGATGTGTTGCTGTTGTGTAATGTGAAGCAAAATGTTGTTAGCAAGGTGGAGACTAATATTCTTTGGTGGTGTAGCCATGTTGAAAGATTGAGTGATGGGATGCTCACTAAGAAATTTTTTTAAGCCCAAGTGGCAGGAAGGAAAAGCAGAGGAAGGCCAAGGAAGTTATGGAAGGATCAGATTCAGGAGTGTCTTCATGTGAAAAAGATTATGAGTATGAAGTATAGACGGTCATATGTGTGTTGTTTGATGGATATCGGTAAAGCCCGAGTTGTGTGTCAAGATCGCCATAAATGGAAAGTTTGATACGGCAACAGTAAGTAAATAATCAGTTAGAAATGTATCTGATAGCTTGTATTTCTTTGTAGAGATAACCTCTGAATCTCAGAGAACAGCTTAGTGATATGTATGTATGTAAGAATCAACTGTATTAGTAGAAAAAACAATTCTGTCAACAAAGATCTCCCATATTCTCATTATTATAAACAAACAGATATTTACAGGAACTGAAAGTTTTTTTAAGTATATTTTGCTTACCTAACAGGCACTTTGGATTCTTCATCTTGAGCACCTTGAGAAACTATTGTTTTTTCTGACAGAATATCATTATCATTGTCATCAGATTCATCCTCCGGGATTTCTTTCTCTGTGCCATTTTCAGCATCTATACTCCTTGAAATTTCACTGACTGAAATAACAGTAAACTAGTATATACTACACAAATAATCAAATCATTATTTATCATCCATTAACAAAAGTTGGATATCAGCACAGAATTTTGCATGCCTATGTTTGAAAGTAATTGTTTAGTAAATAAATACATACATAGGTTGTTCAAAAAGTAACTAGACTGACGTCATAATGCCAAAACAAACCCACACAGAAAAATGCAGCTACCCGTGTCAGAACACTTGCAAGGTCAGTCACACGACAACGCATCATTACGGTGTGCCACTAGTTAATTCTTGTAGTAGTAGGCAAAGAGTTCAGACGTGTTTCTGTAACCCAGTATGGTTTTAAAACTGAAGCAAAGAGCAGCTGTAACATTTCCTGTATTTGAATAAAACTGCCACAGAAATGCATGAAATGATTAAAACAGCCTATAAGGAAGATGCTTCGTCCTGTGCAAGCATTTTGGAGTGGTACAAAAAATTTGTGAATGGTGAAGAGTGTCTGGAAGATTTGCCATGCTTTGGTAGGCCTTCGACATCGACTACGGAGGTCAATGTCAATACCACAGAGGCACTCCTATGCAAAGACTGTTAACTGACCATTGAAGAGGCTGCTAATGCGATGCAGATGTCCATTGGTTACACTGATGACATTGTGATAAACCATTTGGGATACTGAAAAGTCGCTGCAAAGCGGATTCCCCATTTGCTCATTGATGAACACAAGGCAAATCGTGTTATCACTTGTCGCCAATGGAAGTGCCGGTTACGAAGTGAGCCGCACTTTTTGGGTAAAGCCATCATCCATTTCAATCCAGAAACAAAACCACCCAATGTAAACACACCCACATAATCCCCGATCCAAGAAAACGAAGGTTCAAGCAAGTGCAAGGAATGTCATGCATCTGGTTTTCTTCGATAAAAAGAAAATTGTGAACGAACATTTTGTTCCGCAAGGGAAAAACTGTTGTTATTATTCTGAAGTTCTCAAAGGTCCTCTAAAGAAAAAAAAAAATCCTCAAAACGCCCAGAATATGCACAAACAGGTCGGATTTTGCATCAAGATAATGCCCCTGCACAACGCGCTTTGCTTGCCCAGCAGGTTATTCAGGATCTAGGTATTGAAATGATGGTACATTCTCCGTATACACCCGGCCTGGTGCTGTGTGACTTCCACCTATTTCCTGAAGTGAAAAACAATTTTGTGGGAGTTTAGGTTGCATCAAATACCGAACTGAACAATGCTGTGATGGATATCCTGAACCACATGTTGAGGAAGTGCTTCGAACACACCTTCCAGAAGTGGACAGAAAGGTGGGACCGGTGCATTCAGGTAGAGGGAGAATACTTCAAAAGTATGTAAGTATGCTTACTGCATTACAATTCTGCACCATGTAAAATTGATCTCAAGTTACTTTTTGAACAAACCTTGCAGAAACATTTACAGGCATTTCACTTACTACTTACATTTCAAGCCATATTGTAGCCTACTTTTTGGGTTATTACTTCAGAAACAACAACTGATGCTTTCTTCTTCGAAAGATTAAGCTTCATGATCACAGACTGTGGCCCCCTTTGCAATATGCAGGTACACAATTTTTTCTTCTTCAACTTTTGAAGAAGTGAAATTGCTTAGAGATTTTCACTTAAATGGATGGTGTTTTTTTAATATATCCATATGTGGTAGTATTTTATTAGCTACAGTTTTAAATGCATGTTTTATGCTCAGGATTTTACTGATCTTTAGAAGTCTACATAAGGAGTTTTTCAAGAGTCGGCAACAATGTCAAAACTTTTTAAAGTTTAATTTCTCTGAAAATGCATGGTTTCCCAATTATTAATGATTTCTTGCTATATCAAAGGACAAAAAGAGCACACATCTTTACTTTTGTTCACAAAAAAAATTTAAGTTCAACATCATAATTTCAACCTTTTATTCCCATAAAGTCGTTTATACAGTGAGCGATAAGTAGCATTTCTAATCATAATTTCTCTAGGAATTTTTTTTATTTTAATTGCAAATTTTCGGAGAAAACTCTTCTCTTTTTTCAGGCTGTCTTTTTGTTGTCACTTATTCCAGTCACTATCGTGGTTACGGTTAACCTTGATGGTTACGGTTATTTTTCATTAAATCCTGCCAGATGTTCGGCAGGGAAAATCCTCTGCAGTCATTGATGATGGAATTTTTAATTTTCTCAATTTCTATTCCTTCTTTTAGCTTTCTTTTTTGAAAAGTGCTTTGGAAACTGATGACTTTAAGGGAATTCCAATCCATGCTGTGACTAGCTTCTCCAACATGCCTATCTAAACCAGAGGATTTTCCCTGCCTAACATCTGGCAAAATTTAATGATAACCGTAGCCATCAAGGTTAACCATAACCGCGATAGTAACAGGAATAAGTGACAACAAAAAGACAGCCTGAAGAAGGAGAAGAGTTTTCTCCAAAAATTTGCAATTAAAATAAAAATAACTCCTAGTAAAAATTCCCATAACAGTAGTTTTTGATTAGAAATTGAATTATGAAACTAGGAAACCAATTCTCAACATGAGCTTTATTCAAATAATTTCTCTTTAAACATAAAAAAGGAAAGAAAAAACTTGCTTGTGCATACATTTTAAGAAAAATTTAAAATCAAAAATTGGTACTGCATCTTTCACTCTATGGTAAAAACAATTTTACAGGGTCATGGAAAGATTAAGTACTGATTCTGAAATTTAATTTCACTTAAAAAAGAAAAAACAAGAGGAGAAAAAAATTCTTGCTCTAGTGATCCATTTTGAAAGACATTAGAAATAGAAAAGCATGCACTTCATTAGAAAAAATCCATAAAAAAATATGAAGTTGCTCATTTTCAAGCTATTAACAGATATAAAAACAAAACCAGGAACATAACCTAAAACATATAGAAAATGAGAACATAATCAGAAAAGAAAAAGAATGCATCTTTGGTCAGAAAAATATGAAATTTTGAAAAGCGTGGAGCATTTTCATCACTGCTGGAACAATCATTTCTGGCAGTTTAGAACATTTTTTGGTAGTAGACAGCATGTAGCTATCCATAGAATATGGAAAGGATACTGAAAAAATGCCACAATATTGAAAAATCTAATAAACAATTCCAAAAAATGTTTAATAAATATTAGAAACTGGAAAACAAACTTGTATGTTGAATATCATTATTTTACTGAGATTTTCAATTCTGTAGTATATTCAGTTTCCAGTACTCTCTTTTGCTGATATTTTCAATTTCCATATTCAGTTTCCTGATGACACAGTCGTCGTTGCAAGTACCCGCTCAGAGCTGCAGGATATGATCCAGGAACTTGCTGACAAGAGTAGAAGTGAGTTTAAAAATGAACTTAAAGAAGGCAACGCTGATGTACAATGCTTTTACAAAAATTGAAGATTTGGAAGTTGATGGGGCAAATTTAGAAGCAACTGATGCTTGTACAACAAATATCAAGTGAAGGCCCTGTAGAAAAATCTAAATAAATTGGCGTACAAAACTAGGTTGGAAAGCTTGTGGAGGAAACAATACAATTTTCGAGAGCAATCTGCCATTGTATCTTTTAGCGAAGTGTTTAATCACTGCATACCTCAAATTGCTACTTTTGGATCATAGACATGGACCGTTAAGGAAGACATACAGAGGCTGCAAACAACTCAATGAAGCATGGAGAGATGAATGCTTGGTATAATCATGTAAGGTAGGAAGAGGAATACAATAATAGGAACAAGACAAAAGTTGATAGTATCAGGATGAAAGTGGAGACCCTCAAATAGCAATGGGCTGGACATACTACAACTGACCACTGCTGGACAACTGAAATAGTTGACTGGATATCAAAGAAAAGGAAAAGACCAAGAAGAAGACCACTTGGGAGAGGACTGGATGAAATTCAAAAGCATGCTGGAATGACATGGAAGAAACTGGCTCAAGACAGAAAGTTGTGGAAGAGACCTTCATCTAGTAGTTGATTGATAATGGATGACAGTGACATATTGATTAAATGCATGGGAAGGGTGCTAAATATGATCATAAGCTACTGTGAAGAAAGTGGGAAAATTCTTGTAACACATGTTAAGGAAGAAGGAACAGGAGGCCCATAATATGATACTGCCTGGGGCAGCCAAAACTCTGGATCCAGTACTGCAGCAGAACTATTTGAATTTAGAGTTCATGACTTTCAAAATAGATATGGAATTTGGAATAACAGATTTTTTTTCCTTTTTTTTTTTCTCTGAAATATTTTGATGGATGGAATCTGTCAAGGTTGACTGCAACATCATTTGATGCATATGTATAGTATTTACAAAACTGACAATGAAATTGGAAGTCATAATAAATTTTCAAGAGTACTGCCTGCAGTTCTGCTGGAACAATGGTCTGTCCTCCCCCCCCCCAAAAAAAAAAAGAAACAAAAAAACACACGAAAATGTTTGCCAACAGGAACTGAAAGATTCTCTTTCAAATTCGTATGTGTCTGTAACAAGCAGAAACCACAGGCTGGAACACAGGTGTGAGATCAGTAGAGGATTAAATTGGGGACGCCTGGGGTGATCCCCCCCCAAATAAACACTTTTCCTTTTTAAGTGGCTACGATTGCAAATAATTAATGCACTTGTTTTGTTTTCTTCATTGAAAGCCATAGTTGCTTTGGGAGGTTTTCACAGGAATGATGGGTTCTCAAGGGAGTCCCGCATGGCTGTGTATGAAAGCGTAATTGTTCCTACTCTGATGTATGGCAGTGACACCTGGGTACTACAAAAGAAACATAGGAGTCGTTTGTGTGCTGAAGAAATGCCTTACTTATGGGGGTTTGTGGCAAGACACGTTCTGATCATGTGAGGAATGAAGATGTGCAGCAGTTGTGTAAAGTGAAGCAAAATGTTAGCAAAGTGGAAACTAATATTCTTCGGTGGTTTGGCCATGTATGTTAAAAGAATGAGTGATGAGATGCTTACTAAGAAATTTTTTTTTAGCCCATGTGGCAGGAAGGAAAGGCAAAGGAAGGCCAAGGAAGTCATGGGAGGATCAGATTCAGGAGTTTCTGCATGAGAAAAAGATTATAAGTATGAAATATAGAAAATCTTGTGTACGCTGTGTGATTGATGTCAGTGAAGCCCGAGTTGTGTCAAGATCACTGTAAATGGAGAAGTTTGATACGGCAACAGTAAGTAAGTAAGTAAGTAATCAGTTAAAATATTATCCGGTAGTTTGTATTTCTTTGTGGAGCTAACGTCTGAATCTCAGAGAACAGCTTAGTGATATGTAATGATATGTAATTTGTTTTTGTAAAATTATAGTTTTAAATGCATAGATTTTGTTCAAGTCTTAATAGCAATTAAAATTTGAATGTTGAGAGAGAGAGAGAGAGAGAGAGAGAGAGAGAGAGAGAGTGCGTGCGTGTGTGTGTGTGTGTGTGATCTCCAAAGCTTAGGGTACAAACAAAAAAAACATTTTGTGGTATGGTTAATTACCCAACAACACAGAGTCTAAATTCTACTGGTACTAAATAACAAGCAACTAGTAAACTGTATAAATTTGCTGCAGGGAGGGGGGGCATTGCTGGCCAGTATTTTGTACTGTATTTTTCAAAGATATTATTTATTATTATAAATGTGTGCCCCCTTTTCAATTCAGTTACGAACATTTTTTCCTCGGATGTTTTGTCCTTCTTTGACATAAAAAAATAATCCTTCCGATTCTTTTACTTATGTTAAGATTTTTGAAGAATGAGAAGTCTGGAATATCTGGCTGATTCATTAAAAAAATGTGACCGAGAAGATGAGAACACCTGCTTTCACTATTCCTTATTATTGGAAATGCCGTCCTATCATGGCTCATACATATTTTCAGTCATAGAATTCCACAACTTTTCCAACCAGGACATTTTCACACATGTTTTGATAAGAGATAACAAATAAAGGACTGGTAGTATGCTGTTAAAAGTATCTAATTGAAATAATTCCAAATACATACAAAAAATGTATTACATTAGATTTGAATTTTGAAGGATTACGGTGTGTGGAAACATCACCACAAAATAGTATTCCTTTCAAACTTTTCTCATGCTCATCTATGGATTTAATTTTGAACACTGCTACGCTACATACATGGATTAAAAAGTGGAAAAAGAATGCAGTCTCGTAACTCAAAAATGTACACGTGTTGGTCTACGAGGTCAAGATGTATATATTTTCAGATAAACTACACAAAAGCAAAGCACAGAAATATAGATTACAACTAAACACTATGAAGAAACTTAAAACTACATACTCATATCCTTCGGTGCCTCTCCTGTGCAGTCCATTGGTATACATTCCAAGCACCTTCTTTTGTGTACATTAAGTTTACAGTCTGAAAAATATTTGAAATTATTACATATATATATGAGGTTGCTTGTATGACAGCAAGAGTACAGAAATCATAACAATTATTTAAAAAAACATATCAGCACTATATAAAGCTTAACTTGTGCAACCTGCCCCTGGAGATGAGAAAATAAAAGCAAGAAAGTCTACTAAATTTCGGCTTTATGATTCAAAACTAAATCTATAATACATATTATGGATCATACAGCACAAAACAGCACATATTACAGACAAAACAGCACAGTTTTCAAGAGCAATAACCACTATGTCTTAAAAGAAAAATGTTATATCTTTTCAGTTCTTCTTTATGGAACATAGATCTTAACTAAAAAAGATATACAGAAGCAGCAGGTAACTCGAAGAAGCATGGAAAGATGCATGCTTGGTGTATCCAGGGAAGATGCGAAAACAAACTTTGGATCGGGAAAATGACAACAGTGGAAGACATCATGATCAAAATAAAATCCTGAAAATGGCAAACGGCTGGGCATATTGCTAGAAGAACTGACCACTGTTGGTCAACTGAAATACTAGACTGGATACCAAGAGAGAAGAGCCCAGAAGACCACATGGGAGATGGGCAGATAAAATTTGACAGCATGCTAGAGTGACATGGAAGAGAATTCCTCAAGACAGGGAGTTGTGGTAGCGACTCAGGAAGACCTTTATCCAGCAGTGGATTGAAAACGGCTGATTATAAATAAATAAATAAATAAAATAAATATTTTATACATATATACTTTAAAATTTTGTATGCATTTCATTAATTTTTTTTATGAGATTACATTTGGCCATATTACATTTCAATATTAATTTTATAACATTTAATATCAAGAAGAAAACATATATAATATATATATACTTATGTACAGGGTAACCACAGAACAGGAAATTGAGTAAAAAATGAATCCTGATTTCCCTAAACTGCGTAGGACATATAAAATTTATGCATACATGGTCTGATTAATGATTTTCTACTATTAAATTTTATATTTTAGTTTTTTAGCAAATATTTTTAGTTGTTTTCAAAAATAATTATAATTATTGAATGTGTTAATTGACTAGATTATTCCATAATACCAATCCACACTTTCCTAATTATTTTTACTTGCATTTCCCTTCCAATGAGCTACCTATCTAATATATGATTAAAGAACATTTTTTTTACTCTAACACAGAGCTGCTGCCATAACTGAGTGCCCAATAATTTATTATTTTTACTTTATTTGAATATTATGTATTACTTACTATTAGAAATTGTCTAAATATTGCAAATTTAGCTTATAGAAAATTTCAGTTTTATAATAAACTTGAGTATATATATATATAATGGCATGCTCAAAGTAGTAAAATAATTCTAATACAAATAACAACACATACATTTTCTCTTTCATCTCTAATTTTAAGGTACTCTCAGAACAACAAATACCACCATCCACTTTCATTTTGTGATTCCAATCTGCTCCCTTTGCAACATCTCAGTGGGAAGAAATGAATGACATTCACACTGCTGACATCAATATCAGTAGCATAAACCAGGATTCAGTAATCTGTTGTGGTGCTGCAGAGAATACAACTTAATATCAACATGTTTATCCAGTATGATTTATCTTCTGTACCTTATCTCCATGGCTCTCCACTGAATATTTACTACAACCTTCTCAATATCTTATGTAAAAAATGGATTTGCAAATACATCAACATTTTGGGCAAGAGCACCAATACATCAAAACATTTGCATTTGAATGATTCCAAATTGTTTTATGGTCTTAACTCCACACCCTAACAAAGTTTCTCAAAAAGAAGCAGGCAAAAATACTATAAAAGACAACACGTAAGGAAAAAAACTAAACTTTGAAATTCTCATATCTCTGAAGCTAAAAATATTTGTTACATAATATAAGTATGCTTACATATACTTTTCAGATACTTACTTGAACATTAGTTAGATTCAGTAATTGTGAAATCTTCCTCTTGCTTTGTTAAAACATTTAAAGTAGCCTACTAAAATAATGTACTTTTTCTGAAACACAGCTCTGCAGTGCTAATTTCCACACAGTGAACTATGCAAGAACTAAGTTGCAATTCCAAGCACTGGCAAAATATCCCAAATGAAGTGCTTTTATTCCAAGCACTGGCAAAATATCCCAAATGAAGTGCTTTTATTTTTCCTTGTTCCTACTTGTGCTTCCATATTTGAGGTATTTTGAGAAAAATCTAAAATTGTTAAGAGAGGAATGAATATTTCAACAAATTTTGAAAATGGAAAGAACTTTTCCTTTTTTTAAACTCCAGAAGGATTTCTTTGTATGTAATGCTAGGTAATGCATATCACATGCATAAATACATATCAAACTACTTTGATAGTTCCTATACGTTTTTGTAAATCATGTTGGAACTACTAGTTAAGTTCCATTTCTAGAGGCAAATTATCAAAATTTTACAGGGGGATCTTTTTGTGCCACAGACAAGTAGGAAAAAAAAAAACATTATTGTCTGATCATTGAATGTTAAGCAGCTTTGGAAGTGATTTGAGTGTAGGAGGGTGACCTCATATAAATGGCATTTGCTGCTGGCTTCCAAGCACTAGGTTAGTAGGTTCCAAATTCTTGGTATGTCTGAACATATTTCATGAAAGCAAAACTGACAGCTAACAGTATGCTTCTTCATTTTTTAACTACCCCATCTCCACCCCACCCCCCAAGGTAAATAGTATAAAAGAAAAATAAATCATACGAGGTTCTTAACAAAAGTTCTGCACACATCAATCTAAAACGGAAGAGGATGTCACAATCGGGAAAATTATTGCATCATATCAAAGTCAGACTTTCAGCAACACAGTTGTATCAGAATCATGCGCTATCATTTGCTGTGTGGACATGGGAGGGTTTGGAAATCGAAGTGTGCAGCTCCTCAAGTTGAGTCACGGCGTTAGACTAGCACTCGTACGTGAAAACAGAAACTGTGCAGGGCAAAACTCTGACACAGATCCACACTGCCATGCAAGAAGTTTGTGGGGAAGAAACTCTTGATCGAAGCACAATTTCTCACTGGGCATTGTGCTTTCGGGAGGGCCGAAGCAGCATCGAAGATGATCACTGCTCAGGCCGACCTCAAACGGCGACACACAAAACTTCTGTCACCATTGTTGCCATGCTTCTCGAAGAGAATCCCCATTTGACAGTCAAGGAGATTGCTCATCATGTTTGTTCACCGGATTTTGACTGACTCACTGGGAAAAAGAAAAATCATCGCGCACCGAGTGCCCCATCAACTCACCCCCGAGCAGAAGGCAGCCAGAGTGAGCATCACACAGGATCACTTCCACAGGTTCAAAATGGAAGGCGATTGAACAGAACTGTCACAATTGATGATATTTAAGATACATGATTCTACAAGTCATTACAAAAACCAAGAGTTTATATGTTGTTGGCCATATGCATTGCTTTGCAATGCATATTCTATAGACATGCATACCCTGTAGACAGGACCTAAAAAATTGTAAAATTCTTCAGTCGCAAAAAGATTGAAAAATTCGATTGGTTCAATACTTGTCTTATTAATTTTCAGTCCTAGTACACTAGTTAACAGAATTATTCTCATGATGTCAGGAACATCATACCAATGTGTAGCTAAAATACGTTGAGGCAGAGTATGAGAGAGAATGTCGCGTTCTTCATTTTCACTTTCACTGCTGCTCGTACTACCCCTACTAAAAGAATATGTTTTTGCATATGATGACAAATTATCGGGATCATCTATTCCCACATCAGGATGTGCCCACCGATGAACTTTTGGTTGAGAGGGGCTGGAGATAACCTGTCTGAATATATCTGTTGTTTCCACAAAACTAAGTACTGAAGCAAACATGGATTTCCTTGAAATCCCTCATAAGCTACACTCTTACATATGAACTCTAAGCAGCAAATGCTTTTCATTGCCACTCAAGCATTTGTTTATTGATAGTTCCCTTCACCGCAAAACCAGCGACGTTCAAAGAAAAATAAACATTGCATTGAAAAGTTAACACTGTGTTAAGCCTACGGGGAGTCAACTTACTTTCCCTTCCCTAAATCATGTGGAAAAAAATCCGCTATCCCAAAACCATGGTCATTTTTAGACAGTTGGATACTCATTCTCAGTGCCAGTAACAAAATAGATAACTCTCTTCAAGTGCCGAAGGTTTTAAGAAGGGAAATATTAAGCCACGATCAAGACTCTGTTTGGTGGTGTCGGCACCTGAGCTAAGTATGTATGATGCCATTTAGGTAACGTGCAGTGGCGACCAGTGACTACGTGCTGCCGTGCTGTAGCACGCTAAAAATTTTTGAATTCAGATTCTTATTGTTTATTGTAGCTGAAAGCCTGAAAGTGCATGCATATGTATTGCTGCCAGCCCAAAATCTGATTTTTAGACCGGCCGTAATCAAGGCTCCTGTTCGTCATTCAGTCTGTGGTGTCGGTTAGCACACGGGAATAACAGCGTGGTTTTGCTGCCACCTATGCGTTCGGTCTTTCGTGCTGCAAACCAAGTAGCACAGTACCAACAGCGTGTCATTCCTGCCTCCTACAGTACACCCCTCTTGGGGGTCCTCTTCTCAAGCCGGCCACAAGGGTTTCCGGCGTGCTGTATTTCTCTCAGCACGATATAAGATCGCCGGCAGCAAGCGGCGTTGAAACCAAAGACCTCCATCCCCCTCTTTCTCCCATCGGAACTGGGAGCAGAGCAGTTGACCAAAAGAATTGAGGGAAAACTTATATGATTGTTTGTTTGTTTCTGTGCTCTCATAATGTTTGTTTGATCAGTTAGTTAAAATCTATCTGTGATTCTAATTTCTTGTTCTTTATTCTGTTGTTTTTGTAATCTTTTTCAGGAGGGGCTGAAACTAGAGCTTGATCCATGAGCAATTATTATCTACGTTTTTTTTTCTTTTGCATTTCATAAACTCTTTACTTTTGAGTAATTTCGTTCATTCATATAAAATTAATTCATATTTAATTAAGCTCTTCAAAGTGCATTAAAAATCGTAAATAAAAAAGTTGCAAGAGTGATTGACTGAATTGTATATTAAAGCACACTAAAAAAGTTTTGTATTAAAAATATGAAACTGAATAAAAACCTATTTTAAAAAAATAAATAAATAAATAAAAATAAATGAGTAAATAAATAAACTTTCGTTCTTTTTACAGAACTTTGATTTTGTGGTCGGCTATTTTCCACGATGATCAAGATCTGATAATGTTTTCTAGGCAACTGATGTCGGGGCAGATTACTCAAGCCGTATATTCCACAAAATATTAGGCTTAATACTCTGTCTAACATACAATTACAAATTTAATGATTAATGCCAAAGAGGTGAACAAAATGAATAATCATTTTAATTTATATGTAATTACAAAAATCTGCTCTCGGGTATTTTCCCCGACGATCAAGATGATCCCGTTGCCCAATTCCTAAGGCCTTTAGTGAAAGTGGTAGTGGGGCAGGGGATCACTGCATGAAAACTTTCAGGAGCACGAGCCGCCACTGGTCACGTGGCAGTGAAAGGGTTAAGGTTTGTAGAATTCATCGCACATTAAAAACTAGTTATCAATATTTTTTTTTGTTTTATCATCAAACAGTGCTTACTTTTTAGATAGCTGTAGTACAATCGATATGCAACACTTCAACTCTGGAAAAACTCCCATAACATGCCACCATTAGCTCCATATACTGAAAAATAACAATGCTGAAAGAGATGGACTGCCAGACCATAATACTCTACAAAAGGTTTACAGGATAACCTATAGATGTGGCTGGAAAGATAACCTCCACTGAGCTGCAGCTCTCGGGTCTTATCCTAATCTTTTAGCTATTACGCAGATGAGTAAATGTTGAAACTCAATAATACAGTACAGGCAAGCAACTTCATTACTATGCCATCACTTGCAAATCTCAAATTACAGCTGGAGAAAATATTAATAGTAATCGCTCTAAAAGTAGTAAAATAAAAGAAAAATTCCTATGTAGCTCAGGAATGTAAGAAACTAAGGGCTATTGTTAGGTGAAATAACATACAATACAAAACAACAAGACAAAAGGGAAATTAAGAAATGACTGATTCCTTCACCATACGTAATAGTGAGAAGAGAGGGGATTTTACGGTTAGGGGTATTTATAATGATTTTATATTGGGGTTTGGTGTACGAATACTACAGCTTGGTGTCCTGGAGTGAGCAAAATAGAAATTTCTAAGGCTTAAACTTAGTGCACTAATCTGCCACATGAATAGGAAGCTTAAAGCAATTTCAATGCTAACAGAAGGAAGGAGGTTGCATTTTTAATTTGACATATTGCACCAATGTGAAAATTTTAGGACACATTAATAAAAAATGAAACTTTAGTTTTCAATACAACCTCCTTTCCCAACAAATTATTGATGTCCTTTCCATAGAACGTAACTGACTACCGATGAAATTACTAGCAAAAGGCTCATTTATCCTGTCACGGCTTATGAAATGTTGACCTACAATTTCTTTCTTCAACAGCCCAGATGCAAAATGTCAGTCTCTCTTCTCTCAATGGCATACACAGAAGTCAACAGAAGCTAGGTCAGGACTATAAAGATGGTGATGAAGGATTATCCAAGTGTTTAAGCCACAGGAGTAAGTTTTATTGATGTTGCAACACTGCTAGAATCGCAAGATGTGCATTTCATGAGACAAATCCTAATGGTTGTCTTATGTTAAAAACGTGCTTTAGATTAAAAATAAATAATATCAAAAGGTATTCCTTATCTATTATTGAAAAAAGTATTTCGTATGTTTGTTGCTCGGTGAAGCATGTGCTCCCGCCCCGAGAGAGGCCGATTTGTGTTACAGGTTTTTTGTTAGTTAGAAAGTTTTATAAATAAAACATTTTGTTAAATATTTTCAGTTAAACATTCATTCAATAGTACAATCAAACATTTAAAAAAATTCTATTAATTAAAACATGCATAAGGAAATGTTATTCTCATCGAGTCGAGGGACATGGCTCACATAAAAGCTCTTCAACGATATTACGGCGAGCGCTTTCTGTGCTCCAAGAGCACCGTCTTCAGGCCATCTATTATCTACGTGAGGGTTCTTCGTGTGTGTGTAACCGCAGGAGTTGCATTTCGGGAAACGAAGGGAGGGTTGTGGCCTTCATAGCGTGTAAGGTGATTGCTCCTCAAGCCATCTATTGGAATAGTTGGTAGGTATATCTGTCATAAGTACATTCGTCTTTATTTTTATAAAGGGATATTGGATTATTGCTCTCTATTTAAATAAACCGTTGTATTATTATTATTATTATTTAGTCCTTTATTAAATGGGGTGATTTTTTGTAATGTTCTTTTTTTTTTGTCTTTTTTTATGCATTTTTCCTCTTTTTATAAAGACGGAGCACAGAAAGCGCTCGCCATAATATCGACGAAGAAGAGCTTTTATGTGAGCCATGTCCCCTGACTCGATGAGTATAACATTTCCTTATGGGTGTTTTAATTAATAGAATTTTTTTAAATATTTGATTGTACTATTGAATGAATGTTTAACTGAAAATATTTAACAAAATGTTTTATTTATAAAACTTCCTAACTAACAAAAAACCTGTAACACAAATTGGCCTCTCTCGGGACGTGCCTCATGGAGCAACAAATGTGTGAAATACTTTTTTAATAATAGGTAAAGAATACCTTTTGATATTATTTATTTTTACTGCTAGAATCCATGATTTGGATGTTACTGGTCAAATTTGTGCCAGTCATGTGGTTGTGAGTCAAATGTTCAATAAATTCTCTACATCAATACGTGGCTAATTGCATGGTATTATGCACATTCGTATGCAATGTTATTTATTACTGTTTCACACGTTGTATTGTTTCATTGCCAACAGCCCGTTGATAGGGAAAAAAAAAGAAAAGAAAAAGTGTACTGTGGGAAACTCCCATATATGCACCCAATCAGTAACATCCTTAAAAAGGAATGCAAGAAACTGAATTATGAAATTGCTGATACTGTTAAGGACATAAAAATTTTTGACAACTAACTACAACAACCAACCCACGCTAGAAGCTGTAGGAGTATACTCCTTCCCTACAAGAAAGGCAGACAACAATCTCGCCGATAAAATATACATAGGCAGTACGAAACGACGATTCAAAACTCGCCTTATGGAACATGTCAAAAATTGGAACAGGAGAGAGATGAAAATGGCATTATTCCAACACTGCCAAGAGAATGATTTTATCCCAGATTGGGAAAACGCGAAAAATTTAACAACACACAATACACACCAACAAATCCTAATGGCAGAGGCAGTATTGATCGAGAAAACTCGTGATATAAATTGTAATAACAACACCCCCTACGACCTGCCATATGCATGGAAATTCTTGGTGGAATGTGAGAAGCAAATAAAAAAGAAGATGATGTCCAAACAAACCCACGACCATAATACGCATGCGCAACAATGACACAGCAGATAATGAGAATGATCACTGACCCAGTGATACAATGACCTCTTTGGAAACGCAAACATCGTACGCTGCTGAGGATGACTCGCAAAATGAAGATTTGAGACCAGTTTAGTTAATGAAACAATACAACGTGTGAAACAGTAATAAGTAACATTGCATACCAATGTGCATAATACCATTGTGCCAGTCAGTTGTTTCTTTGCACTGCACGTTGTTTGTCACTGGTGTAGGGGCATGTCATAGACATTACTGGTTGAGCTGTGGCAATAGTCAAAAGGTGCAAAAGGGTTACATAACCGAATAACCCTTTTGCACCTTTTGACTTTCACTACAGCTCAATCAGTACTCAACAAGAGCACAATGAAATTTTATCAAAATTCAGATTGCATAACAATGAAATGCTTCTTGAAATCAGAGACTACAGTCTTGTGATGGTTATACAAGGTAGGACTCAAAAGTTTGGGGGACCTGGCGTATAGTTCCTTACCTTGAATATTTTAAAACACCGATGCACAACCACCTTTAAAATAATCCCCTTGGGCGACGATGCATTTTTGCCAGCACTTGCAAAGCTTCTGGAAACACTGCTGAAAGTCATGTTTTGCAACCCCTTGTAATGCCTCCTGCTTTGCTATTTTCACCTCATTTGTTGACATAAAATAACATCACTGCAGATTTTGTTTCATCAGTGGAAAGAGGTAAAAATTGCAGGGGGCTAAGTCGGTGAATAAGCGATTTCTAGCAAGAAACTCCGTGACCAGTAGAGACCGATGTGCAGGCACGTTGTCATGGAGAAGGTACCATTGTCTACTTCACCACATCTCCAGCCATTTACAACGGATTGACTCCCGTAAGAGACGTAAAATGTCCAGAAAACGTTCCTTGTTAACCGTTGTGCCCTCGGGAATAAATTCGAAATGAACAATGCCGTGAGAATAAAACAAAACACCTCCAGCATGACTTTCCCTTTGCTGCGATCCTGCCTGAATTTCTTTTATTGCAGTGAAGACTGTGATTTCCATGTTGAAGAAGCACGCTTTGGCTGAATATCAAACAAGTAGCACCACGTTTCATCACCTGTGATGATGTCATCCAAAAACATAGGACTGCTATCGGCTTTGTCAATTAATTTGCCCAATGTCCACGTCCGTTCTCAAAAGGCGAGGGACAATGCGCTGACGCATGTGGTGCATGTTAAGATCCTCTGTCAAAATGCACTGGCATGTGGTCTCCGATAAATTAGTTGCGTTAGCGATTTCCTCAATGGTTCGGCGACGATCCTGACGAACACACTGCGCCACCATCGTAATGTTTTCCTCACTCGGTGAAGTCACAGGTCGACCACAGCGCTCATTATCTGCGATGGATTCTCGGCCCTCTTTGAAATGCTGATACCACTCGTACACCTTTGATCTCGCCATCGTAGAGTGATCGCACACCTTCCAAAGCATTTCTAAGGTCTCTGCAACTGTTTTACCCAAACACTGACAAAATTTAATGTTACAACGTTGCCCTTCAAAAGCGATGTTTCTCGCATCGAAGAAGACAGACGACTAATTACAACAGCAAACATCTGCACAAGCATTCCAATCACTTTCCGTGAGCCAAACCATTCTGACTACGGAGGGGAGGGACGGTGGGATGTATTCAGATGCAGTAACTTTACTACATGCTTGCATTGTCACGGGTAGGCGCCATCCCCAAACTTTTGGATCTTACTCCGTGCATATTAAGATAATACAATGTTTGTTCTTCAGGTGGTCGTGAACGCTTGAATGATGGATGTGCAATGTGTCTGAAATCTCTCGTGTCGTGTAACATAGGTTTGACTCAATTAATGCCTTGATTTAGTCGTCATCAACCTCGGTTGGCCTCCGTGACCGAGGAGCATCGTTGAGGTCAAAATCACCAGCACGGAATTTTGCGAACCACCGCTGGCACTGACGTTCTTGTAGAGCATTATCACCGTACACTTTACGCAACTTTTCACAAGCTTGAGGCGCGTTCTTTCCTTTACGGAAGTAAAACAGTAAAATATGGCGAAAATGCACAGTTTTGTCTTCCATCTTCAACTTGATGTCAAATCTCTGCAAATCAACCAAATCGCTCACTATTCCTTTTAGACTGCACCTAGAACTGGCACCTGTCGAATGCCATAGCGATAACAGAACTGCGCATGACTCTAGTGCTTCCAAAACTGCCCAACCGCCATCGGGTGCCAAAATACGTCATGACTTTTTCGACAACCCAATAGGACAGACCTGTAGAGCCTTGTGTTTTCGATTGAAAGAGCACAGTACCTATATTCAGAGCTGTGACCTAAAGAAGTCATCGATGGCTAAACACTGTTACGAAAAGGACCATAAATTTTTCTTTGAAGAAGCAAAACTAATTGACAAGCCAGATTCAACCACCAAACTTGTTATTTTGGAAGTTTCCATATACATCAAAATTCTTCACAACTTGTTAATGACATGGTATCCACACCATTTCTATCAAGCACATGGAAGCAACTAACCAAAACCCATGACTGTAAGCACCTTTTATGATATCATGTACAATTTGAATATTTACGTGCCATTCGTCCTGATGAAACTAGGCCACAACCCAGCGAAAACTTGGTCGATTAGCTGGGATACGTAAGCAAGCTTGATGTGTGGGTTCCTCACGAACTCAAAGAAGCTCAATTGACGGCGCATATAAACTTTTGTGATATGCTCATTAAACGTGAAGAAAATAATCCTTTTTTGAAGCGACTGATAACTGGCGAGGAAAAGTGGATTGTGTACAACAATGTGCTGCACAAACAGTCTTGGTCCCGACGTGCTGCTTCGCCTCAAACGACATCCAAAGCAGACATTCATCAGCGGAAGGTTCTGGTCTCAGTGTGGTGGGACTTTAAAGATGTCGTGTTTTTCGAGCTTCTACCACGGAACCAAACAATCAATTCGAATGTGTACTGTCGGCAATTGGACGGTTTGAACGAATCCATCATCCAGAAACGTCCAGAGCTCGTTCATCGTAAAGGTGTTGTGCTCCATCACGACAACGCGAGACCACACACAAGTTTGATCACCCGCCAAAAATTCTTGGAGCTTGGGTGGGACGTGTTGCCACACCCAGCATACTCGCCTGACCTTGCGCCGGTCAAACTTCCACTTGTTTTGCTCTCTTCAACAGGCCTTGCGTGGTATAACGTTCAATTCAGATGAGGCTGTAAATCAGCACCTTGTACAGCTTTTCGCCACGAAAGACAGGTCCTTCTATGAACGAGGCATTCTGCAGCTCACTGAAAGATGGCAAAAGGTTATCAAACAAAACGGGCATTATATCATTGATTGATCTTTGTTCTTCCTATCAATAAATTACCTTTGCAAAACATGGTTAAAATACGCCATGACTTTTCCGACAACCCAATATATACGAAGTGCCATATTCACATGGAATTTGATAAATTCCCCATGAGTTTTTATCTTCAACATAGTCCTTTGATCCTAAAATGTTCATTTTTGTTTATGGGTTTAAGAATCACTTTAAAATTAAAGATTTTGAGAATTTTTGAAAATTTGAAGGCCATGTCACGGGAAAATGGAATGATGGTAAAATTATCTTGTAATGGGCGCATCACAGAAGTTAACATAATTTTGTTAGAGCCTTGTCTATAATGAAAGGGTTGTATCCTTGCTGTACTGCAACATGTTTAAGGAAATCAAGTTCTTTTTCCAAACTGTCTTTATCCGAACACATATGTATTACGCGATATACGCAACTGTCAAAAGTGTTGAGTTTTTCTTGCCCAGGGTGTTTGGACTTGGCATGTGGAGGTGAGAACTAAATTATAGTTGCAAGAGATCCATTTGAGTGAGTAACCAGAACGTCAAGGAATGATAGGCATCCGTTATTTTCAGTTTCGTAGCTGAATTGAATGTGAGGATGAACGGAATTTATAAGTTTGACTAATTCCAGAATTTCAGAATTTTTTCCTTTCCACAGAACGAAAGTATCATCTACATATTATATCCATTAAATCAAATTTCACAAGTTTGAAAAGTTTTTCTCCAAATCGAAGCATGTAGATTTCACATAATATAGGTGACAGTGGGCTGCCCATGGCTAGACCTCCGCCTGTTCATAAAACTTTCCACGAAAGGTAAAACTGTTCTGTTTTATATACAAATGTCCACTAATCTCATTATTTCCTCTACTTCTGGTTGGCTTTAATGATGCTCTATATGACTTGCTTTTCCATGTTAACTCCTGTGATGTGCCCATTGCAAAATAATTTTGCCATTATTCTATTTTCTTGTGACATTGCCTTCAAAATTTCAAAAATTCTCAAAACCTTTAATTTTAAAGTGATTCTTAAACCCATAAACAAAATGAACTTTTCAGGATCAAAGGACTATGTTGAAGATAAGAACTTGTGAGGAATTTATCAAATTCCATGTGAATGTGGCACTTCGTAAATAGGACAGACCCATATAGTGCCTTGTGTTTACGATTGAAGGAGCACAAAACCTATATTCGGAACTGTGACCTAAAGAAGTCATCAATGGCTAGCTAAACACTGTTACAAAAACGACCATAAATTTCTCTTTGAAGAAGCAAAACTAATTGACAAGCCAGATTCAACCACCAAACTTTATATTTTAGAAGCTTTCCATACATATCAGAATTATTTGCAACTTGTTATTGACATGGCATCCACACCATTTCTATCAAGCACATGGAAGCAACTAACCAAAATCCGTGACTCTATACCCCATTTATGATACCATGTACAATTTGAATATTTATGTGCTATTCGTCCTGATGAAGCTAGGAGAGCCCAGTGAAACCTTGGTCGACTTAAAAAAATAAAATATATTTGTGACAAACGTTGTATTATCTTAATATAACAAAATGCTTGTCGGTGCCACAAAGACAGGAAATGTGTTCATGATGCATTGCCATATAATGCCACCAACTGGGTGGATGCTTTTTAACGTGGAAGAGATAACAATGACCTTAAGTACAGTAGTGGATGCTCTCCAACCAGGGGCAGATAAACATGTGGGGGTTTCCAGAACATGATCATTGTACTTGATGCCTTTCAGACATTAAGCAATGGATCATCCACAAACATGAAAGCAATGTTCTACAGTGTGTTTAAAAATGCAGGATACCAGCACAAAAATGTCTACTTTACCTATCCTCAAAAGCATGTGAACTTCACTTTTTTAGGCCAACACACTTGTGCATAGCATTGTCGGTAGGGATGAGGAGCTGATGTTAATACACTACTCTCTACATCTTCCTTTCTTGGGAATAACCGCGGACCAAAAATTCATTTCACGTGATGAATCTAAGTAAAAATTCCTCCCAATTTTACTAACAGCATTGCAGCAGATGTTCTGAACCAAATGGGGAACATACACTGAAGAGCAATGGAATTAGAGACAGCTAGCGTTATGCAAATGTGGCGCTGTGGGCGTCCCTGTAAACGAAAACGATATGACGTATGCAGCAATCCGACAATATAAGGAGTGATGCGACGAGAATCAGTAAGAGTCGGATGCAGTATGGGTAAGACGAAGGATCCAAGTGCATTTTGATCGTGGGCAAATTGTCGGGGCCCGACGAATGGGTCACTTCATCTCGGAAGTTGTGTGTGCGGGCACTGGGATTTTCACGAGCCACTGTGTCACGGGTGCACCGTGAGTACATCGAATCCGGTAAAACCATCTCTGCAAGGGCCAACTGTCATGGACAACAGCGTGTGGACGAGCGGGGTCATCGTCGGCTAGCTCGCATTGTAACAGTGGATAGACAGGCTATAGTGCAATAAATCACTCGGCAATTTAACACTGGTGCACAAAAACGTGTAAGCAGCCACACCATCCAGAACCATCTCCTCACTATGGGGTACAGAAGCCATCGTCCCACGAGGGTACCGCTGCTGACTGCACATCACAAGGTGCAAAGATTAGCATGGGAACATCGCCACTGGACTCTTGACATGTGGAAAAATGTTGCCTGGACTGATGATTCGAGATTCACGTTGGTACATGCAGATGGCATGATGCGAGTACGGCGCAAGCCACATGAAGCGATGGATCCTTCTTGCCAGCAGGGTACTCTTCAAGCTGGTGGGGTTGGCATTCACGTATGGGGACTGTTTACGTGGACTGAAATGGCACCCCTGGTACGTGTGACATCGTCCCTCACAGGTCAACGTTACCGGGATATCCTGGACGACCATTTGCTCTCATTTGTGCGTCTTCAACATCCCACTAGGGACCTTATCCTGTAACAAGACAATGCACCGTGCCATCACTCCCGAATTGTATCCAAATGGTTGGATGAACACTCCACCAATGTGACCTCACTTCCTTGGCCAGCTAGGTCACCTGACCTCAATCCCATCGAGCACATCTGGGATGCCATCGAGAGAGATGTTCGAGGCTCTGACCCCCTAAATCAAATCTTCGTGAACTGTGGGAGCTTGTTCAGGGGTCGTGGATCCATATGGCTTCCCAACGCTTCCGGTGTCTTGTTAAGTCCATGCCGAGACGAATCGCCGCCATCATCAGCGCAACAGGTGGTGCTAAACGTTACTAGACAGGTATCTCTAATTCAATTGCACTTCAGTGTACATTCACATGCAACAATGTTTTTGCATTTCTTCTCCTTTTTTTTTTTATTTTTAAGCCACGTTGCTACCACTTTATTATAGTGCAAGTAGTCAATAAATCTGCCCACACCACAATTTTTATATCACTGAGCATGAAAAACACCTTTTCCACTATTCTGGGGCATCCATTAATAAACATTATTCTGTGTGAATAAGGATTTACCACACACATAACTGCTATGACATCTCATTGAATGTACGTAAAAAAACCCACACTTTGTTTCTTTGATATTTCATGTGAACATAATTGATGCTATGTTTGAAATGCTGATAACAAAAAAGGCAGTAATGCCATTTACGGAAAAAAAAATTAAGTTCCACCATTTCATCAAAAAATAAAAAAGCCTTTCATTTTTCATCTCTACATTCTGAATGTTCACTATGCAATAAGTATAAAAGGAAAACAAAATGAATACAGATTTTTATTTACCTAAGCATATACATGGTCATATCAGAATAATATGACCACCCCGGAATCACAATGTACTCATCCAGGTGTGTCACACAGTGCACATGACAAGGTCGACCACATGGAGATAAAGGTGGCTGGCCAGGACAGATGACCCATAATAGTATGTTACGTGAGCAGAATGGGCAGAGGTAGTGATTTGACGGATGCTCAAAAAGGAATGATCATCGGCTACTGCACCAAGAGTGGAAGCATCTCAGAAACAGCAGACACCATGGGCTATTCGTGAGGTGCTGTAAACAGGGTGTACCAAGAGTGGACCACTAGCACATCGAGCACCTCCCGATGTCATAACTGTGGATCCCCAAAGGCCATCGACCCCAGAGGAGAATGTTGCCTCCATCGACTGGTAAAGGGCAATTGACATGGACAGTGCAGCAATTGACCATGCAAATGAACGCTGGGGCACCCAAGTACACATCCCCGACAAAAGTAGAGCGAACCCTGTTACGCATGGGTCTCCATAGTTGATGCTGCATCAAGGCGTCCATATTAACCCAGGTCTATCGGCAACAATGCCTGCAGTTCACATGGGACTGCCATCATTGGATAGTGGAAGAGTGGAAAAAGGTTGCCTTCTCTGACGAATCAAGGTTTCTACTCCGCAGAAGTGATGGGTGGTAGTGGATATGGCTTCAAACACATGAGGGAAAAACATGCGGACACGCTTCTCAGTCAAGTACAGGTCGGTAGTGGCAGTGCATTTTTGGGGGACGTTTTCCTGGTATGCCCTAGGACAGCTAGTACCACTGGATGGGTCCCCCGACCATCCTTGCTGACCATATGCATCCCTTCATGTTGGAAGTTTACCCTGGTGGTGATGGTGTCTATCAACAGGATCATGTGCCATGCCATGTCGCTAAGAGAGCGCACGACTGGTTCCAGGAACATGACAACGATGCCCTTGTTCTCCCTTGGCTGGTGAAATCGCCCAACCTCAATTCCATAGAGCACTTGTGGGACTATTTGGGTCAACAGGTTCGATGTGCCGATCCACAACCACGCCATCTCCGGGACTTCCATGCTTTGATGCAGTACAAATGGGCACGTGTGCCTTGGGTAATCTTCCGGGGCATCATTGCATCCATACCACGCCATCTCATCTCTATCATTCAGGCCAAGGGTGGTTATTCCCATTAGGTAGGTGGTCATATTATTTTGATATGACTGTGTACACTGAGTGCTCAATGAATTACAACCACATCTACGTAAAGTGAGTCACACCCAACACTGGTATAATGAGGAGCAGAGAACGGCCTGTAGGCTAAAGGAGTTTACATAAGACGTCAGTGGTGCAGTTGAAAGCAAAGTTAAAGACATGATGAGTAAAACAACGGATTTATCAGAGTTTATGAAAGAACAAATTCTGGGTGCATAAGGGGTTGGTGCATTCATTTTGAAAATGGCAACATTTTTTCATTGCTCAAGAGCCTTTATGGCTAAAGTGTATGAGGAGCAGTGCCAAAATGGTGAAATGATCAACTAGTGAAATGTGAATTCCGGAGGTGGTGAATGCATAGTGCATTGCTTTGTGTAAATACAGAGCAATTTGGTGCAGCACAGTTTCGTAGTTGTAAATACTTCATATATTGGAACATGTCCAATATCTAAAGGCTTAGGTTTAACGTGCAGCCATATAATCAATACATTCACAGGGCAACTTATTTCCTGGTCTTGATCCCAGTTCAACATTTCCAGCTCGTGAGTTTTGATCAAAATGTTGCATGCTTTAGAGAGGAATGTTTCAGTAGTAGCTTCTATCTTCATCAGCTTAATGGTGAATGAGGATGGCACAAGGTGGTAAACACATGTTGAATCAGCTGTTGCCAAATTTGAGAAGATATTTCCAAATTATGGGGATATGATAGGGTGAGTCCGAAATGCAAGGATTAATGCACAAGTAAACTTCTAAACTTTTTGCAAAACCTTAGCGACTGGCAATTCGTTAAAGGGGGTGATGCGCTCCATATTTGCCAACAGGGAACTGCCAACATTTGACTTAGCATTAATAAAGATAACAAAATGGTAGGATTCCCTTTCTTGACATCAGAAATGCTGATAAGACATATCTTGAATTGTGAATTGGATGACAGACGATTGGAAGCAGGAGTGCTGGTCCGATGAATGATGGCAGTTACTAGACTCTGCCAATGGTCGAATCCGTACTTGGCATCAGCAGCATGAGGCTATGGATCTCTCATGCATGGCAATGGATATCCAGGTCAGTGGGGACTGTATGATATGGGGGCAAGTTTAGTTGGCATGAACTGGGACTCCTGATGCATGTGGACCAACGTATGGATTCCAGCTACAATCATGGACTGCTTGTGGATTACATACAATCCACAATGTTGTACCTCCTCCCAGAAGGATAGGAACTTCCAAGACAATACTGCCTGTTGTCATCGGGCCTATCCTGTGCAAGAATGGTTCAACGAACACAGTGCTGATAATAAACACCTTTAATGGCCCCCAAACTTACCTGATCTCAATCTAGTGGAACATCTGTGGGATTCAGAGTTGAAGAAATATTCTTCTCATAATACATGGTAAATATGTAATGATAATTAACACAGCAATCGGACATCACCAAATTGACTGTAATCACAGGAAATGGACATGGAGACATCCAAATGGGACGACAGGTGAAATTGATTTTATTATGTGTAACAAAAAATTCGTCATAGAAGACTGCAGTGTGCTAAACAAGTTCAACACAGGTAGTGACCATAGATTGGTGAGATGTAAGATGCACCTCAACACTAAACTCGAACGTGGCAAGCTCATAAGACAAACAAAATATATTGACATAACCAACCTTAAAAAACACCATAATACCTTCAAGTTGGAACTGAAGAACAGATTCTCTGCTTTAGAAGGCCTAACATCGGAAAAAGTGGATATTTCTGAAGTTAACAGAAAAGTAACCAAAGCTCTTATGGAAACAGCAACAAAATTAGCTGGGTCTAAGAACAAGTTGCATGTGCACAAATTATCAGGAAAAACCAAAATGTTGATGCAAAAAAGAAGAGAGATGAGGACAACTAAAGAAGATGTGACTTCCAAAGTGGAATATATAGAGCTATGCAAGACAGTATGAAAAAGTATCACTGAAGACGTAAGGAAATTCATCTGTGAACTAGTGAGGAAAGCACTTGAAAACAACCAAAGCCTAAAGACAGCAAAGCAACATCTGAGTAAGGGAAGAAAACAGATTATGGCACTGAGAAAAGAAGATGGTTCTGTAAAAATAAATAGATGCGAAATTTTGACAAGAGTGAAAGATTTCTACCCCAAATTATATGAAAGGGACGATACATGTACTCCAGACATCATGAAAGGTACCAGTACCAGAGTTCTTCCAGTCCTCCCAGCAGAAGTTGCACATGCAATCAAGAACATGAAGCGGGGAAAAGCTCCAGAAGAAGATGGAATTACTGTAGACATCATACAAGAAGCACGTGGATAAATTGAAACAGTACTCGCCCAAATTTTCACTCAATGCCTTGATGAAGGGAAGATTCCTGAGGATTGGAACAACGCTACAATGTTCCTGCTACATAAAAAAGGTGACATTGAGGATCTTAGGAACTACGGACCTATCAGCCTCCTATCAGTGGTTTATAAAATCTTCACTAAAGTTCTTTCACACCGCCTGAAGGTAACACTGGACATGGCTCAACCGAGAGAACAAGCTGGATTCAGAAGTGGCTACAGCACTATAGATCATATCCACGTACTGAGAACTAATTGAAAGAGCAAGGGAATATGAACTTCCATTGTGCATGGCATTTATCGATTATGAAAAAGCCTTCGATTTGGTGAAACCATTAGCAGTTACAATGGCTCTGAAATCCTGTGGTATTGAAGATGCATACATTAATATTATTAATAGCATCTATGAAAATGCAAGTGCAAAGATTCAGCTGTTTGAAAATACAACACACATAAAAATTGGAAGGGGAGTGAGACAAGGTGACACCATATCTCTGAAGCTCTTTAATGCCACATTGGAAAATGTCTTTCAATCACTGAACTGGGAAAACAAAGGGGTAAAGATTAATGGAGATCATCTAACCCACCTTCGTTTTGCTGATGATGTAGTCATTTTTGCAACTACCCCATCAGAGCTGCAGAGTATGATCCAGGAACTTGCTGACAAGAGTAAAGAAGTGGGATTAAAAATGAACTTTCAGAAGACAAAAGTGATGTTCAATGCTTTTACAAGAAATGAAGATTTATCGATTGATGGAGAAAAGCTGGAGATAACAGACACATACGTTTATCTTGGACAGCAGATATCAAGTGAGGGTCACATTGATGAAGAAATTAATGGGCGTACAAAACTTACCTGGAGAGCTTTTGGAAGAAACAGCATAATTTTCAAGAGCAATATGCCACTATGTCTTAAAAGAAAAGTGTTTGATCAATGTATCCTTCCAGTGCTTACATATGGTGCACGTGGACCTTAACTAAAAAAGACGTACAAAGGCTGCAGACAACTCAAAGCAGCATGGAGAGGTGCATGCTTGGTGTAACCAGGAGAGATAAGAAGAGGAACTCATGGATCAGAAAAATGACAAGAGTGGAAGACATCATGATCAGAGTTAAATCCCTGAAATGGCAATGTGCTGGACATACTGCCAGAAGGACAGACCATCGATGGACAGCCGGAATTTTAGATTGGATTCCAAAGGACGGGAAAAGACCCAGAAGAAGACCACATGGGAGATGGGTGGATGAAATTCGAAAGTATGCTGGAGTAACATGGAGGAGACTGGCACAAGACAGACTGTTGTGGAAGAAACTTGGGGAGACCTTCATCCAGCAGTGGATTGATAATGGTTGACAATGATGATGATGATGATGAAGAGCATCGGAATATTCTTCGACCGTGTTCAGATTCAATGCAGATTCTGCTACCATCTAGCGTTGTTAAGAAAATCTTCAGTTGTTTAGGTATTCAGAGTTGAAGAAATATTCTTCTCATAATACGTGGTAAATACGTCATAATAATTAACACAGCAATCGGACATCGCCGAATTGATTGTAATTATTGTTTCAATTGGCTGTAGTTACTTAACACACAGATACTTGTGAATTAGCCGTCGTGGGTGGTGCAACGGATAGAGCGCTCGAACGGAAATCGGGAGATGCGATTCAACTCCCGCTCCACGGCGATGAAATTTTCAAGTTTTCTGATGTGATTTAATTCACGTGTGAAATGGTAATTACAGTCAATTCGGCGATGTCCGATTGCTGTGTTAATTATCGTCTGTGGGATGTTGTAGTGCATCACAAGTGAGGTAGTTAGACACACCTCCCTGCTCCATACTGGAAGTATGGACTGCAATACAAACAGCTTGGTTGCAGATACCCACAACATTGTGCAGACACCTTGTGGAGTTGATGCCCTGCAGTGTGACGGCTATTATCTGGGCAAAAGGAGGTACCACAAAATGTTAGGATGGTGGTCATAATTCAGTGTACACTCAATGTGACTACTTGGTTAATTTTGTTCTAAAATGAGTCAGCAGTGATACATAGATATTAGTACCGAAAATATTTCTTGCTATTTGGTAGTACATTTTAAAGACTAAGCAAGTCAAATATTTACAGTTCAGGTTGTCTATGAAGTATCAGTCAGGAGGAAGGAAGTGAGTATACAAATGGTTCTTCAATCTACAGTATAGAAATTAGCTTTTTTTTTCATCCTTATTTTTTAATTGATTATAAAATGAATGAATGTTTTTCAAAGTAGAATGTTTTACCTTTGTTTATTTTTTTCAATTCAATGACTTCCAAAAGCATCTAAGACTAGGAGGAAGTTGCCTATTCCTAATTTAGGGTCATAGATAGAAAGAAAGGAAGAGAACCAGCGCCATAAGAATAAAAACAACATTCACATTCAAACCTACAACAGGCAATACAAAGGATGTGGTCCAGATCACGTGACCACTGCGATACAGTTTGCTCATCCAACAATCGCACAAACAGTTCATGAAAACTGAAGTGACCAGAATCAAAAGCATATGATTTCAGAATGTTATGCAATTATGTTTATGCATAGAAGTACAGAAGTGACACTCGCTGAAGAGAAGCAAATATAAAATTTTAAAGACTTCTAAGAAGCTTACTTACATGAAATATAAAGATAGGAAATGCACGTCACGACCACCCACCACCACCAGAAGCCAAAGGCATGCATGCTGCTTTCACATAGGAAATTCCATGCATGGCAATATGCATGATGTACGTACCTTTGCACTGCATTCCCTGTCGTATAAGACCCTTCAGCAATTTCTTGCAATGATAACACACAGTTGGACGAGTATAAGAATGGATTTCAAACCTGTGAGGCACTTTCATTGTTCTATTAGAGAAATTCTTTTCTAGTGATGTAGAACGTCCAGGTGGTAGTGAGGGTGATTTTCTACCATGGGTTGGCGAGGGTGGCTTTAAAGTAAAATTATAAGGAAAAATTAAACTACAAGATGAAACCTACACAATCATTAAAAACTGAAAAAAAAAAAAAACTACATAATAACTATTGATCTTGAACTACACTGTTTTGATGGTTGTGCCATAAAAATTCTGTAACATAATTTTTGCAGAGTTTTATTGCTTCATCTCAAAATAATACATGGAACTGAAGATCTTTTTCACATGAATATATATTACGCAAGTTGAAATATTTTCCCACAAGCATGTGAATTTGTACATCATCAACATGATTTCAGTTTTGAACTAAATCTTCAAAGGCATCAACCTAGTTTAAAAAAAGTGTAGAAGAACAAGGATCACATTTTAAATAGTTACTGATGATGATGCAATAATAATCTTTCTTTCATTGAAACAAAATTTCAAAGTAGGGAGTGCATAATATTCAGTTGTACAAGACTGTTTTCCCTAAAACAGAAACTGTGGGAGTAAAGTTTTCTGCAAATAATGCAATTTTTAGACTACCCTCTTTTATAGTAAGTTTCAGCTGAACCCTTGGTGCAAATGAATAAATGTAAAAATTCTCACTGCAACAACTCAGCCATTTTGTGACCAGTTAGGAGTGCAAGGGTATTTATCCATTTTAAGAAGTTATCACCAAAACAATCCACTACCATCATCAGACCTACCAAAAGAAGGTTGTTTAACAGTTATGATTTGATTTTCGTAATGCTCATCGGCATACTGCAGAAATGACACTCAAAAAGAACTTTGGTACATTCACCACATTCGATGGAACTTGCCTAGTCACATTTTAACTTCTCAGTTTAGTAGTGACATCCAAGGGTTCAACATTTTCAACAAATGAAAACCCTAATTTGTTTTATTTTTATTTATTTATTTACTTACTTGAAATCAAATTTTTTTAACTGAGGATAAAACTGAAAGCTGTTGGTAAGACTGTAAAACATAATCAACTCCAATGGGGAACATGTGGATTAAATTTCTGTTTTTACTTGCTTTTTTTTTTTACTACTGAAAAACTGCTAGTATTTATCAGGTGATTGATAAATAGATGGATATCCAATGACATTTCAGTCGCAGCCCTGGACTTGCCCAAGTTACATAAATAAAGTCAACTGCATTAATGCCACAAACTAATCAAAACCACAGTAGCTTCTACTAGAACTATTCTACATTACCACAGTATGTGGGCCATTACCACTTAATCTCATATTGTTGGATTGATGCAATTACATCATATCCTCAAGAGGCACAGACATTTATTTATATCATAGAAACTATAGTCGACGTTAATAAAACATTTAATTGTGAATAAACGTTAATAATTTTTTCTAAATTTATTTATATCAACTGATATCAAAATATGTTTTTCCTACAGTTTGTGTTTTTCTTTTTCTTTTGGAAGTAAACAGTTAAATTAATGATCCCACAAAAAACATAAACACTTGCTTCAATCATGTGGAAAAACTATTGCAATTTCAAATGAAACAATTAAATTTTAAGTAGGAAACAGACAAGATTTTTTTAAATATATATATTTTGTTAGAAAACTGTCAGTTGATTTCAAATCCATTCCCTGCCAAAAAAACTGTGGTACTGGACTAAATGAAAAGCAATGATAAAAGAAGGTGTATTGGGAACAAAATTATCAGCCAGCTACAATCATATTCCACACATGTGTTGAGCAGATCAAGAAACAATTACATGAAAAATATTTGTTGCTGAGACCAAAAAGCAATGGTATAAAGATGGTGCAAAGTCATAATATTATGTTTATGAGTACAATGTTTAGCCTGTTAATGGAAGGAGACAATTTAACCACAATTTTTTTCAAAATATAAAATTCTAATTGCAACATTCTAACTCTTCATGCTGTTCTAACATGGTTAAGATGTTTGGCGATGGTTTATATAAGTGTTCACAAGCTCAACAAGAACGTAAATCTGCAAGATGGTTAGATGAATACAGCTGAATTAAAATGGCATATCTTAATTAGTAGGAAAAATTTGCTTGTAATGGTTTCATCCAAAGATCACTGATACAGGATGTATCTATGCCAAAGTCAGATACAACTAAGTAAATTCGTTTATTTATTAGTGTAATACGCATATAGATCTGTCAAGCTTTCGCTCTCCACTGGGAAGCTTTTTCGAGGGAAAGCCTCTCAGTGGACAGCGAAAGTTTGGCAAACCAATATGAATAAAACACCAATAAATAAACAGATTAACTATGCTATAAGTGCTTCTTGATTGTTTCAGATACAACAGTTTACATGTGGTCAAAAGGAGCTATCCAGCACCACACAGCACAGCACAGCACACACCACTAAGCTGTTCTCTGAGATTCATTCAGAGGTTAGATCCACAAAGAAATACAAACCACCACATAATTTTTACTTACTGTTGCCATATCAAACTTCTCCATTTACAACAATCTTGACATACAACTCGGGCTTCGCTGACATCAATCACACGACGTACACAAGATCTTCTATACTTCATACTCATATTTTTCTCATGCAGACACTCCTGAATCTGATCCTCCCATTACTTCCTTGGCCTTCCTCTGCCTTTTCTTTCTGCCACTTGGGCTAAAAAGATTTTCTTAGTAAGCATCTTATTACTCATTCTTTCAACATGGCCAAACCACTGAAGCATATTAGTCTCCACCTTGCTAACAACATTTCACTTCGCATTACACATCTTTATTCCTCATACAATCAGAACATGTCTTGCCACCCCCACCCCACCTGTAAGTAACGCACTTCTCCAGCACAAAAACGACTCCTATGTTTTTTCTGTAGTACCCAGGTTTTACTGTCCTACATCAGAGTGGGAACAATTACAGTTTCATACACAGCCATGTGGGACTTTCTTGATAATCCATCATTCCTGTAAAAACCTTCCAAAGCAGCCATGACTTTCAATGAAGAATTCACTCACCTACTAATTTCACCATCCAATTTGTTCTCTATCATACATGCTTCCTAAATACACAAACTCATTCCTCTGATCAATCACTGTGCCATTTAGACTTACATTACATTCGGTACTACCAGTACCTCTCTCAAAAACCATACCTTTGGCTTTTCCCTTAATTACACTCAGTTTGAATTTCATGCAAACTTTCTGAACATTTAAATGCATTATATTTAAAGTAAGAAAGGAGGGGAGCATAAGATGATCAAACTATCAAATATGCAGGCACATCTAATATGGGATGTTCCACACATACATACATATCACTAAGCTGTTCTCTGAGATTCAGAGGTTAGCTACTCAGAGACAACCTGCCAGGTAAATGCTTAACTGATGGAACTAGAATTTATATACTGTTGCCATATCAAACTTCTCCATTTACAGCGATCTTGCTGCACAACTCAAGCTTCACTGACATCCATCACACAAAAGACCTTTTGTACTTCATACTCAATCTTTTTCTCATGCAGACACTCCTGAATCTGATCCTCCCATAACTTCCTTGGCCTTTCTCTGCCTTTCCTTCCTGCCACTTGGGCTAAAAAGATTTTCTTATTAAGCATTTCATCACTCATTCTTTCAACATGGCCAAACCACCTAACTAACAACATTTTGATTCACATTACACAACTACAACACATCTTCATTCTTCACATGATCAGAGCATGTCTTGCCCCAAATTCTCTGTAAGAAACACACATTCCAGCACACAAACAACTCCTATGTCTCTTCTGCAGTACCCAGGTTTCACTGCCACACATCAGAGTACGGAGAATTACACTTTCATGCACAGCCATTTGGGACTTTCTCAAGAACCCATCATTCCTGTGAAATCCTCCTAAAGCAGCCATGGCTTTCAATAAAGAAAAACTCACTTACTAATTTTGCCATCTAATTTGTTCTCTCTGTCAAACATGCTTCCTAAATACACAAACTCACTCACCTGGTCAATCACTGTGCCATTTAGACTTACATTACATTCAGTGCTACCAGTTCCTCTCTCAAAAACCGTGATTTTGGGTTTTCCCTTATTTATACTTAGCTTGAATTTTATACAAACTTCATACATCCAGGACAACATACTCTGCAACTCACTTTTGCTCTCTGCCAATAGGACTGTGTTATCAGCATATAGTAATCTAAACACAGAGATATTACTAAGCCATAAACCATATTGTTCATTTTGGCATCACACATAATTAAATATCAGTAGCGTCATGTGCTCATTTGGGTTGGGTGTGCGCTGTTATGGGAAAGAACACACAAAAATTTTATTATGTGTACCGAGCTGCAAAATTCAGACATTGGTTTTGAACATACAAAAGCATTTCATTTATTCAGCTGTCATCTAATAACTTAGAGTAAAGATCTTTACATACACTCCATTGTAAGAAAAATCTGAATTTCCTGTGCAAATACTAGAGTGACAAATGAATTTTCGTTTTTTTTTTTTTTAAATGCAGCACGAGGCTTACCTTCTTTAGTCCGCTTTACACAATCTGCAAAAGCTCTGGCAAAAGTTGGACACTTAGTACATCGTCAACCTAAATGAATGTCAAAATTCAAATATTGTATATTTACATCTGTGCCCATAAACACACCGATTCACACAGCGATGGAAAGACAGAAAAACAGCAACTTGTAGCAGAATGTTGAATTGTGTTTATGACTCCATGCTATTCCAAACGCAAACAAGTATGACTAGTGGTGCTTTTAAGCACGCACACCCTGGGAATTTAAACCTCTGTCATTAAAACCACAAGAAAATAAAAGCATGGCCTGTAGCGCCATCTGGAAAGCTTTGAATTACAGTTGCTTCAACGACTTGGGGTGTCTGCTGGTAAAATAGCACTACTGCAGCTGCAAATATTACTTACTACATTTTGTTTACTGCACAAAGCAACGAACCTTCTCTTCACAAAAATATTGCACAAGAGAATTAAGTTTAGTGGACAAACTTTGGTGAGTCTTATCGAAAATACATTAAAAAAAAACAGAAAACAATATAACAGCAAATCATATCACAACGCTGAATTGCACTGCTCTGTGAGACTTAAGCAGTGCTCATTTTGGCTAGGACACCCAGAGAATTATGTTTGAAACCATAGGGAAATAAGAATGTGACCTGCAGCATATCTGGGGAGAGTTTGAACCACAACTGCTTTAAGATCGTCGGGTGTGTGAATGCGAAACAGCACACCCGAGAATTTTAGCGCAAATGTGATATGATTACTGAATGAACCTTTTCTTCTTAATGAAAACATTATGTGGGGGAAATTAATTTTAAATACCACTCGAAGCCTTAGGATGAACTCTGGTGAGTTTTGTTAGATACAAATTTGAAAAAATAATATCGATAATATAGGTTAAATTGTGACTCTGTGTGGGTGTGCGCCACACACCTAGCACACCCCGAATATTTGCTCCTGACAAATATATTAAACAGCCATGATGACATTAAACAACCTTGTCTAACTCTTACATCAACAGAAAACCATTTTGACACACCATTCACGCATACACATGTTCTCTGCCAGGATACATGGCTTTCACACTACTACATATATTTCCTAGTAATACCATATTTAAGTAGTACCCTCCACAGAAGTATCCTATTTACTCAGTCATAAGCTTTTTTGAAATCTATGAAGGCAGTAAAAGCTTTCTTACCAACAGACAGATACTTGGTTTAAAACTCAGGCATCACACAACAATAACACATAAACATATAAAATGAGTGAGTCGCATATCTGTGTGTTTCACTCGTTTTATATGTTTAAGAGAGATACTTTTTGATCATCATACATAATGCAAAAATTTGGTTGTGTAGCCCTTACCAGGCATAAAAACACTCTGAACATCCCACACTTTCTCTGATGCAAGACCCTGTACCTTATCAATAATGACCTTTCCAAACACTTTTCCTGGCACACTCAGCAAGCTGATACCACAATATTTCTTGCATTCAGTCTGATTGCCTTTTCCCTTAAAATACAAAGGAATAATGATAGCATCCCTCCAATCCTGAGGGACCATTCTTAACTCCCAGCATGATTTGCAAATTTCAGTTAACCAGACAATTACAGAGTCACAACCATATTTTAACATCTTAGCAGTTATGCTATCTACTCCCAGAGCCTTGCCATTTTGAAGAGCTTTTAGAGCTCTATACACCTCTTTTCTTGAGATCCCTCTTGTGCTTCCAACTTTCCTTGTGACATCATCTACTTCTGCCTCAGAATCCCCTTTGTTTTCATGTTCTAATAACTTGTAGAAATATTCACCGCCATCTTTCACTTAACTCACTGGGCTCTCATGTCATTTCTCTGATTCTATTCTTCACACAACTTAAAATTTTATTTCCCCTCTGTTTCCTATATCTTATGTGCTTCCAGAAAGTTTTTCTATCCTTCCAAAAAGCCAATTTATGCCTTTCCACCTTTTCCTTCCTATCTTTAGTCTTACTCTGGAAAACCAGCCTAGCTACCTCGCACTTCTTGCAATGTGCCACACACAGTACTGTTTTAATTGTTTCCTAAGAATTCCTGTTTGAAAAGTTGTAAATTAAATTTTTTCTTGGCACTCATTTTTGGTTTTCAAAACATTCACTCCCCCCACACAGAGCATTGTAATATTCCTACAAACATTGTACGTATAATTACTATCAATTTTTTTTTAATTCTCTGCGATTTCTTAAGTTTTACTTTTTCTGTTTGTTCTGTGATTTTTTGTATAATTCAATTAGCTTAGCTGGATTCTATAGCATTTCTTTTCATTACTGTGGGAATTGAGAGGAAACATGGACTTAAAAGGAATATGACAAGCCTTAGCCACACCTAAAGTCACCATTACCGCACAGTTGTAAAGAGTATTTCTGAAGGCTTGATGGAAAAGGTCAAACCAACTCCAAAATAGGAACATCTTTCATAAAGTAGTTAATTAATTATGTATCCAATTAAATAGCTAGTTAAAAGGACTAACTCTTGTGTGCTAACTGTTAAGTTGAAATCATAGCAGATTTCAATGCTAACCACAATGACTGCTTTTTACATGTTTAAAAATTACTTAATCCATTAGTTCTTTCCCCACAAAGATCCTAGCATTTTGAGACAAGTGTAAATTTTTTCATGCTGTTTTTACATGTGAGAGAGAAAGAGGATAAGTAAAATAGGGCAGTGTTTCAGAACTACAAATATATTGGGTTGGTGCGAACGAAATGTCCGGCAAAGGACCCACACATGTAGACGGCGAGAATGGAAAAGTAGGACAACTTACCTAGGCCAAATAATTCCTCTCGCCATTGAAACATAGTTGCCATCTGTCCGGCAAGGCCATGATCCCGGAACGAAAACAAGTCTTGTGGCTGGGACCAGAAGTCATCAACTGCACGTTGAACCTCATTGTCTGCCGTGAACAGTTTCCTGAACAGGAAGTGGTCCAGGCGACAAAATAGATGATAGCCATCTGGTTGATGTGCGAAAGCTTGCAAACTTCAGATGAGAATCTGTCAGAGACAAGTCCGGGTAATAGGCAGGATGAGGCTGTGCTTCATATTCATAGCCCAAGGCACTTAGTGTCAGCATCGTTCATTGTGCGACATGAGGGCAAGCATTGCGCTGGAGCAGAATAACAGCATGTCTCTTGACCAAAGCCGGTTGTTTCTGCAGTCATTTCCAGTGCATCTGGTGTAATTCAGCACAATAATGTTCTGCAGTGATGGTTTGGCCTCTTGCCAAGAAACTCCAATGAATTATCTCGGCTGTGAACCACCAGACAAGGAGTATCATCTTCTTGGTGTGTAGCGGTGGCTTAGGATGTCATCCAGCAGGCTGTGCCTTGCTTAACCATTGTGCAGATAGTTTCCGACTATTATGCCTGGTAAAGGCTGCACTAACCAGATTTTTGCATTACGCATGATGATTGAAAAGTATCTGGCTGTTGGGAAGAAAGTTTTTACTGCCTTCATAGATTTAGAGAAAGCTTACGACCGAGTCAATAGGACACTTTTGTGGAAGGTATTGAATGAACATGGTGTTACTGGGAATCTACTTAATAGTGTAAAAGCCAAGTATGCTGGTAGTAGAGTTTGTGTACGAGTGAATGGTGTTTTATCAAAATGGTTTTCCATTGGTGCAGGAATTAGACAAGGTTGTGTAATGTCACCATGGCTGTTTAATATATTTATGGACGCATGCATGAGTGAGGCCAAAATAGATAATAGTGGTTTATGTCTTGGTGATATCCGTGTGTGCAGATTGCTGTATGCTGATGACACTGTCCTGTTGGCAGAGTGCAAAAGTGAGTTGCAGAGTATGTGACTCGGATGCACCAAGTTTGCATGAAATTCAAACTGAGTATAAATAAGGGAAAACCCAAAGTTATGGTGTTTGAGAGAGGAATGGGTAGCACTGAATGTAATGTAAGTATAAATGGCACTGTGATTGACCAGGTCAGTGAGTTTGTGTATTTAGGAAGCATGTTTGACAGAGAGAACAAGTTGGATGGTGAAATCAGTAAGCGAGTGAATTCTTCTTTGAAAGTCATAGCTGCTCTGGGAGGTTTTCACAGGAATGATGGGTTCTCTAGAGAGTCCCGCATGGCTGTGTTTGAAAGTGTAATTGTTCCTACTCTGATGTATGGTAGTGAAACCTGGTTACTACAGAAGAAACATAGGAGTCGTTTGTGTGCTGGAGAAATGCGTTACTTACGTGGGATTTGTGGCAAGACACGATCTGATTGTGTGAGGAATGAAGATGTATTGCAGTTGTGTGATGTGAAGCAAAATGTTGTTAGCAAGGTGGAGACCAATATGCTTCGGTGGTTTGGCCATGCTGAAAGAATGAGTGATGAAATGCTTACTAAGAAAATATTTTCAGCCCAAGTGGCAGGAAGGAAAGGCAGAGGAAGGCCAAGGAAGACATGGGTGGATCAGATTCAGGAGTGTCTGCATGAGAAAAAGATTATGAGTATGAAGTATAAAAGATCTTGTGTATGGCGTGTAATGGATATCAGTGAAGCACGAGTTGTATGTCAAGATCGCTGTACATGGCGAAGTTTGATACAACAACAATAAGTAAAAATATCTGGAAGTTTATATTTCTTTTTGGAGCTAACCTCTGAATCTCAGAGAACAGCTTAGTGATATGTATGTATGTATAAAGGACCCAGTTCTCATTGCAGGTGATGATTCAATGAAGTAGAGGTTCTTGTTTATTCCTGGCAAACAGCGACGTGCAGACTTCCGAACGCCTAGTCTTGTTGGCAATTGTCAACTCATGCGGCAGCCACATGCCCAGCTTTTTTACCTTACCCAGCGCAGCCAGGCGCCGAACAACTGTTGTGTGGTGCACACCTACCTCTACCGTTATCTCAAGACATGTTTTTCGGGGGTCTGCTTCAACCACACGTAACAGAACATAGTCAGAAACAGCAACAGGTCGTTGACAATGTGCCTCATTTTGCAAATCCATATCTCCGCTTCAAAACTTCACAAACCATTGCCGAATGGTTCGTTCGTTGGCTGTATTCTACCCAAATGCTTTGTTAACGTTTCGACCGGCAATTCCTGCAGAATTGCTTAGTTTAAATTCATACAGGAAGATGACTCTCAAATCCGGCATCTGCATGTTTCCTTTGCAAGCTATGACACATCCAAACATACCACGGCTGAACCTTGTTCTTCACACACGTGCTAGCTATTTATAGTAACTCTGTGACGTACTACCCGCAACACCTGTGGGTGGTTTCATTCCGCTGTGGTGGGGGCCTGTCTCCACCGCTCATTCGAGCCAGACATTTCATTCGCACCAACCCAACAGTTCACAAGGTCATTTGTTAAGTAGTCACTTCATATTTTATTTTGGGGAAAAGGGGGTAAAATTAAATATATGTAATTCTAACTATTTAACAGAAGCATGGGAACTTTTCGATAATTAAGAAATGTTACTGTGAGTATACTGTAATGACCAACACTACCAACTATATACTTATAATCTGAGTGATTTGGGTAGGTCTCTGCACTTACACCTGAGATGGAGCTTAGTCAGTTCCTAGTTTAAGTAACTCCCAATTCTTCTATGGAGCTCATTAATTTATACATATACTGTATTTCTCCCCTGAAAACAGTTAACACAGTTACTTCTTATGGTCTTAAACAATCAAATTTTAGAGCACACACATATAATTTGCAGACTTTATTTCAAATTACTAAATCCAAAAGGAATAAAAAGCTATACATACAAGAAAATCCATGTAGCTCTGAGTCCCAGATAGTTTGTCCATAGATGGACTAGACTGGTGAAGGTATGTTGATGATCTACGACGTCGTGCACTTGTACAGTTGTTGGGGATCTTGTAAACACATCTCTTGTGAAAATTGAAACCACATCCTGTATGTCAAACAAGGAATACACCATTTTACTGATTTTTATTTCTGCAGAAGTTTGTCTGAAGTTATACTTCAAGAAAATATAATTAAAATGAAATCTTAACCAATCACATCACATGACACAGAAGTATAATACACATGACAGCAAACAGCCTGCAATTGTTTTTATGCCCATCACATGAAAAGGCAAAATTTTGCTCAATTTTTCACAATTTATATTAACTTATTACAGCAGAGAAACAAATATTTTTTATCACTTACACAAACAGCAAGAAAAAACAGTTCAATTTTTAGAAGTATATAGAACATGATCTCCAACAGATAACATTTTCACTGAATACATTATAAATATCTCCAAATTAAGGGTTTTTTTAAGGAATAAAATGAAATGATATGTCAAATTTTCGGGTACCCTTACCCTTCCTCAGGACGACAGTTATAGTAGGTGTTGCCATTCATGATATAAATTCCAACCTTTCAAATCATTTAATGTTGTAACTCTTCTCTCTATTTGCAGTCCTTCTGACAATTTTCTTTTTAAAAAGTGTTGTTGTTGTGTCAGAATTTCTACAGTGCCCCAAAGCACTTTATGTTCTGTATTTTGAACATGTCTGTCCAAACCTGTTTTGTTTGGCATATTTTTATTGGAGCTTTATGTTCTTTCAGTTTGGTCTTAAGCTATCTGCCTGTTTCTCCCACATAGCTGAGACTACACTCACATTTTATGTTGTAGAACACACCTTCCTGTAAAAGGATGTTTTCTTCTTTTTGCTTTAATTTTGGAAGGTAGTTACTAATTTTATTTTGTAATCCTGGAGCCAATCTGACTAAAAACTTCTAACTAATCTGCTGAAGTTTTTCAAACAGTCCTGTACAGTAAGTAATTTTTCTAGTTAACTGAAACTTAGTTTTTGACTTTTGACTCTTTTCTTTTTTAATAAGAATTTAGTTGACTACTAGAGAAGGGTAATTATTATCTTCCAAAACTTTTTTTCAGTTCCTCCTTTTAATCAATTTTTAACAATTCTGAAGAATTAAGAACATTATTTTTTTCCAAAAATTGAGTGGCTACATTTGTTTTTATGTAGTTTGGATGATTTGACTAAACTAAGGTATGTCCTGTTCAAATTTTATTACTAGGGCCATCCAGAAAGTAAGCACCATTTGAAGATTATTTTTTTTTTAAGTCAATAACTAGTTTTTAATGTGTGATGAATTCTACATACCTTAATATACTTTTCAACAGATTTCCTGTGGATGTTAAGGCATTTGTCATATTGTGGCACAAGTTTCTGTATACCCTACTCATAGAAGTCTGCTGCCAGGATTTTGAGCCACTTGCTCAACCATCACCTTAAGATCATCGTCATTATCGAACCACTGGCCAGCAAAGAAGCCATTTCAAGTGGAGAAACAAATGATACCCACTGGAAACCAAGTCTGAGCTGTTGAGAGGATGGACCAGCTTTTCAATTCTAAATTTGGTGACCAGGTTTTGCATCACATTCACAGCATGAGGCCTCACATTGTCATGGGGAAGAACAACTCCCTTGCTCAGCATGCTGCGGCGTTTGTTTTAAATTGCACAACACAACTTTCCGGAACATCCTGGGGGCCTGACAGGTGCTCAATGCTTCGCATTCATCACTCCCTTGTTCGGTCAAAGTTAGAGTATGGCTGTATAACATACGGATCTGCATGGCCTTCGGTATTAAAGCTCCTCGATCCAGTCCACTACCAAGCTTTATGCCTGTGCATCGGTGCTTTCCGTACATCTCCTGCCCACAGCATGTATGCCGAATCTCATGAACCACCGTTATGCCTCCGCCGTAAGCAGCTGTCTCTCCAGTTCTACATCAAGCTGAAATCTCTCCCTGATCACCCACTGCATGATTCTATCTTCACGCCACAATGTGCTCGCCTATTTTCCAACCGCCCTTCTTGTGTTCCCACCTTCGGGATTCGGATGTCAGACATAGTGTGAGATGCCGGCATAGACTTGTCGTTAATCGGTGTGACCCGTGCCTTTAACGATCCACCTTGGCAGCCAGTTCAGGCAGTGACTGATCTCTCTCTTTCTGGATGGCCTAAGTCCTCCACACCTGCACTGGTGTACCAGAAACTTTTTGCTGAACACCTTTCCCTCTATCCCGATTTCGTGCCTGTCTTCACCGATGGTTCGAAATCCGGTGATTTTGTGGGCTCCGCCTTTGTTTGTGTGGATGAGACTTATGCTGAGAGGATTCCGCCGGTTGCGACAGTCTTTACGGCAGAGATGCATGCGGTGCACCTCGCTTTGCGCCACATTCATTCCAAACACCATCGTCGCACTATGATTTGTATTGATTCTCAATCAGTTATTAAAGCCTTATTCTCCCCAGAGAATAGTGACTCACCAATCACCAGAGATGTCTGTCGTCTCCTGGGAACTTTGGCGGGTGCTGGGTTCCTGGTCCGATTCCGTTGGATTCCCGGCCATGTTGGGATTCGGGGTAACAAGCTGGTCGACACCGCAGCCAGATCTGTTCCATCCTTGGCAATCATTCGACTGCCACTATTTTTTCGAGATTTTCACCCGTGCATCCGCAAATTTATCATGGAGGAGTGGCAGTCCCTGTGGACTCAACAGGGCAGCAACAAACTTCTTTCCATCAAACCGCAGATCGGATTATGGCAATCTGGATTGCGAAAGAATCGTCGCGAGGAAGTATTTCTTGCGCGTCTGCGCATTGGGCATTGTCGTTTCACCCACCGCTTCTTGCTGTGTGGCGACACTGCCCCAATGTGCGAGACGTGTAACAGTCGTCTCAGTGTCCTGCATGTCTTGTGTACTTGTGTCCGCTTTTGTGATAACCGTTTTCAATATTTCCGAGCTTATTCATTGGAAGACAATTCAGCTTCCCTTCAAAGAATCTTAGGTGACTGTTGTGATACGTTCGCAGTTTTTTCATTTTTCAGGCAAATTGACTTTCTTAAACTAATCTAAATTACCAAGCTTTTATCGTTCTTGTTTTTCAGTTGTCCTACTCTGCCGTGCTTCTTATTACTCTTCCTAGCTTTTAACTTGTTTTCTTTAATTGCTTCGTGATTGGCGCTCTTTGGGCAGACCTGGCCCTTGCGCCATTAAAATACACCAACCAACCTCAGTGTTTCATAATAAACAGCCATGTTTACTGTCGTGCCTTTAGGCAGGAATTCCACAAAAAAATTTCTTTCCTGTCCCAAAAGACAGTACACATAACCTACCACATTGCTCGTCTGTTTGAATGTTTTGGCCATAGGCGAGCCCATGTGCTTCCATTGCAGGTACCAGGGTTCGTACAGCAGGGTCCAAAAGTTTTTCCAGGACTATTTAAAGACTTTCCGGGACTAATATACATCATTTTCCAGATTTGCATTTTTTTTTTATCACCATACATAATATAAATAGGTTAGTTTATTAAAATAATTATTATCAAAAGAAAAAATTACCTCAATAACTGTGAAACAGCTCAGTTTGATTCTTTATCACACACTCTTCCTTCGCTGCACAGTAAGTTATGAAGAAATTAACTCGTACACCAAAAGCTACTAAATTGAAAACAATTGCCATCTCCTGCCCGATACACTTTAATGATAAAAAACTATGTACAATTAAAATAAGTATACGTTTAAGACCTTTCAACACCACAATGGTGTCATCCTCAGAAACAACACAGCAGTGAGCACAGAAGTGTGAGACCTATATACTTTAATAAAACAAATAGCAGTTAATGTGCAAGTGCAATAACGGCAAAGTCCAAATCAAGTTCAGTGGGTAAAAGCATAGTTGGTGGGCGTGACCTGGCCCAAAAGTATTCTCCAAGGAAGGGGGATAAATATGGGGGATTCATTGTTGCAACATCTTTCGCCATTGACGAATGTGTGAATACTTTCAGAGAAAAGTGTTGATCAACGATTCTTGGGAGAATCTAAGATAATGGTGTCATTCCAACATGGTAAGTAAGAAACATTTAAACAAAGTATCTACAAAGATGTAACAGCAGACTGCATCCTAAGATTACATTAATGTTCGTAAATGCGACACCCCAAATTATGAATGGTAGAGCCCACACAACATAAATCAGGCTCAGATTCAGCAGGTCAGTAGATTTTAGTGGAACCAAATATATACCATGATGGTTCACACATTCAACACAGTCTCTGTCCTGTTTAACAGTGTTAAATAAAGTACGAGACCTTACACCAAATTTTAGTTTTTACTTATGACACATGTTCTTTAAAATATTACATACGGGTGGCATTAATGGAATGGATCCCACAAATTGATAGTTACATTTATCTGCAAGCAAAGTTATCTGCGGTCGACCAATTTCTTAACAATCAAGCGATCAATTATGTGATGAGGGTAACCGAAAGTCAAAGCAAACTGTTTAATCCTAGCTAACTCTTGGTCCTGGAGATCCTGTGTGGATGAGTGTCTTTCCTGTTATTGCGCATGCACATTAACTGCTATTTGTTTTATTAAAGTATATAGGTCTCTCACTTCTGTGCTCACTGCTGCATTGTTTCTGAGGATGACACCTTTGTGGTGTTGAAAGGTCTTAAACACATACTTATTTTAATTGTACATAGATTTTTATCATTAAAGTGTATCGTGCAGGAGACAGCAATTGTTTCCAATTTAATATGCACAGTAAGTTTAATATTGTTGCATTTTTTCTTATTTTACTTAGTAGATATTACACACACAAACACACAAACATTATGGTTATGTTGCATGACTTTTAGTTCACATTTTAGATTTATTATGTCTCATCATGTGGCTTTTCAATCGGATACACCCATGTTGGAAATGTCAGTTATCCATGCACAATTTGCAACAAGTTCTAGATTTGTTACTAGTATTGGGTAACAGCCAACCTGAAAACAAACTATTCTCTAACCAAACTTCTTGGAATACACATTTTTCAGCCATACTCCAAAAGTAGGAATAAAATAATATGTAATCAGTGATTGAACAACAAATCACAACCTCACTGTTAAATGAACAAAGTAACAAATGTGAGCAATGGAGTGGAAAACATAAACAGGCAAACATGAACAAACAATAAAAAAAATGGTGCTCAGGTGAAGACAGATGTACCTAATGACAAGTGTAGCCCACAAGCATTTCTCTGGACATGTTAAACAGTGCGTGCTGGGTGGGTATTGATTATTGAGCCCAGATGGCCACTGCTCGACACTTTGGCTTCAGCGATAAAGACAGGATGGTTTTAGCAGAGAGAAACCCCCCCCCCTCCCCCACATCATTGCTTTCACCTCAAAATTTTCCTTTACCTAGTCAGTGAGTGCAAATCTGCAGTTTTCAAGGATTTCCAGGCCTGTAAATTAAAATGTTCAGTTTCCAGGACTTTCCAGGTCCTGTGCAAACCCTGGGGTACAGCTGTTTTGATTCACATGTGATGTGAGAGACCCAAGTCTCATCTCCCATCACTAGACATCTTAAAAAATCATTGCCTTCCTCTGTGTACTGTCCCAAAAATTTCAAAGCAGACCCTATGCGCTTCATTTTTTGCTCTTGACTTCCATCAGTGTCTTCGTGTACAAACTTTTGGTACTAAAGCTTTTCTTGTAACGATTTCAAAACTTTTGGAAAATGTTCTGAAAGATCAGAAATTGTGAAGCCTTGGTCCTACTTAATGTTTTCATTCACTCTCTCCACCAAATCTTCCATGACCAGAGAAGGCCTACTACTGCGCAATTCATCATGAACACTGTTGTCCTTCGTTAACCCTTTAACCGGCTAGAAAGAATTAACTCGGGGTTAGCAGAATGGGCAGAAATCAGCTCCAATGAATATATTCACTTCTAAGAATAAACTGCAACAAGTGAACCTGAGCATTAGAAAACGCTGCTTTTCCCTTAGCTTTGTTATTCAAAGAAAATGGTCGTTTAAGGAGATAATCGACACTAATCCTTTCAGACTTATTACATGCGTATAATAAAAGGGCTATAACAATAGATACGGACCTACAAAAGCAGAGAGATGTTTTAATCGCTTGTTTCTGCCCAGTGGCATGATGTCCATGCCAAAGGGACTATCCATTCCCCATCATGCCTTGGGTCATGGAGCAGAGAGTATAGAACTAGAGTGGATATCTTCTCACAAATGACAGCTTTATTTTATTTATTTATTTATTTTTTGATTGGAGATTTAACGACCACCGTGAGCAACTCAATGGGCTATAAGCAGTCGCCCGCCCCTAATTTAGGGTCACTGGTTCCAGGGAAGGGAGAGAGCCAGTGCCGTAAGACAAACACAACATCCATGCCTCACCGGGATTCGAACCCGGACCCCGTTCGGACGAATGATCAGAGGCCATCGCTTAGACCACTGCGCCACCGGGGCGGCAATGACAGCTTTACGGTCCGTACCGTTGAGAAGAGTAGTCTCGACAAATGACAAGTTTATGTCCGTACCGTTGAGATGAGTAGGAAAAAGGAATCGCTTTGTGGTAGTATTTGCAAAACCCGGCCGTGAACATTTCTGTTTCAAGAGTACAGAAAATTTTGGGCACTATATGGTTCAGGTACTTTGGCCGCTTAAACACACTTCTGCCCCATTTCTGCACTCACTGCATTTTGTCAATGAATCTCACTTGGTCTGACATTTCTCGCATTCAGAAACTTTATCGCAGACCAGACTTTGCAGCTGGCAGGACGTTCTATTAACTTAAACATTAGAAATAAATATCTTTACTTATCGACCTAAATACTACTACGTACCTTATAATCCATGGCTGATATGAAGTACATTGTTGGTGTGTCAATTTATTTTCTTTGTGGACACACTGATGAATCTCAACCGTGCAGCGATTCTTCCAAATTATAACTCCATCACCAGGTGAAACATCTGGATTTATTTCCTCACTCATGTACATTACTGCACACTGATTCCAACATTCTAAATTCCAAGAACATATTATGTACATGCCAGTAGCATTTTTTTATTCCATTGATTTTCACATGCAGCTGTTGCACAACCAGTTAAAACTTGAAGTCTAAAAACATTTCACCATTAAAGTCCAATGAACAGTCTAAAATCACGTCATGCTTAAGATCACCACTATCCACCATCATATTGATGTGCTCACGGTGGTTGTTAAACCTCCAATAATAAATAAAAAAAAAAAAAAAAAAATTAAAAAAAAAAAAATCCACCGTCAAATTCTTATTAAAACTTTCGTTAAAGCTTTTCAACTTTTCCAAAGCCATCATCAGAACTATCATCTGGTGCACGATGTTGCAGACTGACTCTGTGAGTTAGATGATTCCACTATGGGGTTCACCTATGTGTGCGAAAGGGCTGAACGAGCATGTGCTTCTTCTCCCTACAAGTTTCTCACATTTTTGATGCTGTGCTGCTATCTACAGTTTTATTCGCTGTTTAATTCTCTTATGTTTCCTTCCTTCCTTTTTGTCCTATTTTGCTTTTTCCATTGTTGTTCTTTATACTCTCTTTCCCTTTTAATCAATGCTTTCCAAGGTTCCGCTATGATAATTGGTTCATTATTATTACAGGCTCTGTGTTTATTTTTTTCTATGGTAACAGCCTCGGAGTACCTCAACCCCATTCATTCTTAAATGCACTCTTGATTTCAATATCTTCAAAATTTGGTTTCGCATTTTCCTAAAAATAGTACTGCATCATTCTCTCGTTTTTTCCAATTTTTGATGTGTTAATTTCTTCTTTTCATAAGTCTGTTTTTGGTTGATCCATAATAATAAATACTCTTTTTTACTTGATTATTTCCATGTTCTAAAGGTGTTCTATATACTCCCTCTTTTTGTAGGTCAAGGATTTTTTGCTTTTGTATTATATATCATTGTTGCCATTGTTGTTACAGATTGTCCAATATTTTTCTTATATTTTGCTACTTCACAATTAATTCTTGCTGTTATTTTATCAATATATGGAAAATATCCTATGTATTGTTTTTGGTCTTGCTCATGTTTATCACCTCTTTGCTTGGTGATCTTGTTCATATTGTTTATCGTAGCTTTACATTTTTTTATTAATATGACCGAGAAACACAAATATGACCCGAAAACACAAATTTTGGGTTCATATAAGATATTTACTTAACTTACACATTATTAATGCATAGCACAAAGCTTTAACATAAGCACAACCCCACACAATAATGTCAAGGTGTGGCTAACGGATGAGACAAAACAACTGCGTGTGCGTAAACTCTGAAGCAAATACTTGTGCAGGAGTGACTTTCTGGATGGCCCTCATAAAACACATTGATTATTGTCCAAATTACAAAGAAAATTTTAAGACCCCAAATGAGTGAGAAACCATGTACTTCTAAACTACTACTGGCTGAGAAGAAGAAGAAAGAAAGAAAAGAAAAAAAAATGATTGAAGTAATTAAAATAGCTGAAGATTTAATTTATCACAAATTTTAAATTTAAAGAATCCCTTTAAAATTTGTTATCCCTAATCATCACCTTGGCATCAAATTCAGATCCCCCTGTGTGAACATGATAGGGAATTACAGCAAACTGTATCAATTAGACATTACTTTGAATTGAAAAAAGGTATCAAAATGCTGAATATATTTACTTACCCTCACACTTCAAACCCTGCCTAACCAGGCCGAATAACATCTCTCCGCAATAATCACAAAATGTTGGGGATTTGTATGAATGGAGTAGCAGTGAATGAGACTTTAAATTATTATCATCTAAACTACTACTAGCTGTAAAAAAAGAGAAAACAAATGAAAGTAAAATATGAAAGTATTTACAATACAAGATGCTTTAATTTATAAACAAATTTCAATTACATTGCAACAAACAAAAAGAGATATTATTACAAAACAAAAAATAGCAAAAAATCATACAAAATTATTTATATTAGAACCATAGCATGAATTTTAGAGCTCCCACAAAATATTTCTAAGGCTCCTATGCAAGAAATTTTTCAATCCTCCAAAGAAACCAAAGTGTCATCTCACTACTAGGTACTAGATGGCTGTGTCCCAGCTGTATGAGTCCTTTTAGCACTAACAATTAATTTTTTCCAGAATAATAATTAGTATTCAATGCATTTTTATGAATCAGAAAAGTGTAAAAAAACAAGTAGGTTTTTGTGGTAGTTGGAAGCACGCTTAAAGTTACGTATCAAGTTTTTTAAGGAAACTATATTTCAGCCATTGCTATGGCCTTCATCAATGCAACTACAATTTGTCATGTTGCCAGATTGGAAAGGTAAGTTTCATAACGGTAACTCCGGGTGATATGAAGCAAAGAGTGATTTCCAGATGTATGGAACATAAATGGGAAGATCAGAGTTCAAATTTTTTGGAAAATAAAATTTTCAAACTTTCTCTGAACCTCAGAGCTAAACTATTTTGGAAAGTAGCTAACTTTTTTGTATTGGAATTGTACCAAAGTGGAACAGCAAAAGTGTCCGCCATGGTAAGTAGAGACAGGAAAGAGGAAGGTTTCCCAGATTTAGCATCAGATTTGTGTTCCTGAAGTCTTGAAAGAATTTTCTGGAATGAACTTCCTACATATGCTGTAAATCCATCGTTTGTCTTGATAAGAATTTGATATGCTCCTGGAGAAGAAAGCAGTGATTTAGGTAGGGTCTCTGTCATTATGGAGGAGTATGGAGATTAAAGGAGAAGAATGAATAGTAAGTCTATATCCTTCTGTTTTGAAGATAATGATGAGCTTGTAAGCAGAAAATTTATGAAAAGGGATAAAACCAGCAAACAATAGTTCCTTTTTTTGCCAATACAGGTTGAAGAGCAACAACTGTTTTTTCTCTTAGAGTTTTGAATTAATTTTGAAACCAGGTGAGGAAAAAAGCCGTGTTGAGCAGCAATCAAGCATATGTTAGCAAATTCATATTTTTTTGTTATCTTTTTTGTTACAGACCAAATTAGATCGGTGGATGAGAGACTTAAGAGCTGAAAGTTTATATTGCTGGGAAGTATGCTATTGAAAGAAACTGGTTTACGGTAGACTGTAGTGGATAAGAGATTATTGTTTTTGGAGATGCTGACATCCAAGAAATTTATCTTGCCATCAATTTCTTCATTAATACTGAATTTTATGGAAGGGAATTTTTCAGTAATAGAGTTTGTTGGTTACGCACATTGCCTACCACTCATTTATGTAACAAAACAATCAAATTTTGAATATCTGGAAACATTTGGGGTGAGACTACTTGGGGTGGAATATTTAATATGATGTTTCCCTAAATAAAGGATTTTCTGCATTCCAAGTCAATATTAAATGAATTCATAACTACTACTTACAGTAGCAAAATACTCTATCTTCTTCATGTGTTTATACTAGCAATTTTAAGCAGAAGTCAACAGGTTCCTGGTAATATTAACAAAAATCAAACTACAAGCAGCACAATCAAAAGGACTTACCCCAACTTTGAAAAGTAGGCCTACATCCATTGTCATCCAGCTTCTTCTGCTAGTGAATGAATATCAGCAGTCGATAAGACATATATCACAACGAACGGTAAAAATGACCAATTGAGTAAAACATGAATTAAACGGTATAAAACCAAGTATAAAATGGTGAAATTCGAATGAAATGAGAACATTAAAATCTATTGAGAAGTAAAACCAACAAAGTTAAAAGTTGAAAATGACAAAACCACAGAACCTACACTATCTACCAACAAGTAATTGGACACCTGTGATAGCAAAGAAAAACGAAGTTCATTCACCTTCAATAGTTGGTGGAGCCTCCTCGAGCGGCGATTACAGCTGTGACCCTCCGGGCATACTCTCAACCAGGCGTTGTACAACGGCTAGCGGTATTTTCTTCCACTCGGCTTGGAGAAGACAGGTCAGTTTCTTCACTGACTTCGTACGGTGGGGGCACCCCTTAAGTCGTCACTCCAACTCGTCCCAGAGGTGTTCGATAGGGTTAAGGTCCGGGCTCTGTGCAGGCCAGTCCATTCGATTAACCCCATTGTCACCATACCAAGCCATGGTGGACCTCGCAACATGACAGGTGGCATTGTCATCCTGAAAGTAACATGGGTCCACCCCGTAAAACTGCCACAACGTAGGAAGCGCATGGTCATCCAAAATGGTGCAGCAGGACTCGGCGTTGAGGGTACCAGGAATTGCGACCAAGGGTCCCGTGCCATACCAGGAGAAACACCCCCATAGCATACTTCCCCCGCCGCATAACTTCACAGTTGGCACATAACATTCCGGCAGGAGGCATTCTCCAGGCAGACGCCAAACCCAGACCCGGCCATCTGAACGGTAGAGGGTGAACCTTGATTCATCATTCCAGAGAACCTGCTTCCACTATTTAACGGTCCACTGTCGACGTTCTTTGCACCACGTTAGCCGAGCAGCGCTATTGGACTTGGTGATCAAAGGCTTATGGGCGGCAGCACGTCCATGATAACCGAGCAGATGGGCTTCCTTACGGATGGTATTCATCGAAAGAACACTCCCGCGTGCCTGTTGAAACTCCTCGCGGATGTGGCCCATCGATTTGGTGCGGTTCTTCCGAATTTCTCTGGCCAGCACCTGTCGGTCTCTAACTCCTAGTTTTGTGGGTCTGTCGAGTTGGGGCACATTCCGATAGTCACCTCTCATCTTCTACTTTCCAACCACGTAGGCCACTGTCGATTTTGGGTACTTCATTTCGCTGGATATGTCACATATGGATCAGCCATTTCTGTTATACCCGATGATTACACATTTCTCGAAATCAGAGAGCTCCGAACTGCGTGGCATCTTGCATGCGACTGGTCGCGTTTTGTTTCCCACACGATATTTAACGGCAGCGGGCGTGACGTGTATCAGGACCGCAGATATCGTCGATTGCAGGGGTGTCCAATTACTTGTTGGTAGATAGTGTATCTACATTCTACCCATGCTACCTGCATCCATACTTGTTTCAGCAAATATTATGCCTTCATCAGTGGAAGAGTTCACAAGTGCCTAGTCCTCCACAATTAACTCAGATGTAATATAACATGCCTGAATGAAAGACAGTATGTTAACTTCATCGCATAAGCTATGAACACCTATACCCTATCGCACAGTTCTTGTATTGCGCCATCTGTGGGGATTTCGCCGAGATTTTCGTCCTGCTGATCAACCAAGCCAAGCAAGCAGAGTTTATCTGACTTCTGTTTAATCATACGTTGATTTTCAGAATGTAATAGAAATCTCCATGTGTGTGGAATACCGATAGGTGAATTACTGTTACAACACTTCCCTTTATATTTTTCAATAATTAGAGCCTCTGAAGTGAGAATATGTTTATGAGATCGAAGTGATGTTAGAATTTTAACATTTTCCCCAATCGGGTACAGCACTGTGTTCGATGCAATATTGAATGAGTGCTGTTTTGGGTCTTTTCTTTTCCCAATCATATACATGTTCTTTTAATCGAGTAATAAGGCATCTCTTAGTACTACCTATGTACATAGAGTCTTTTTGATTGGGGTTCGTTATTATCGGGATACAATATACGCCCCATTTATCGAAGATTGACTTGTTGTCATTGTAGTTTAATAAGGCACCATTATCGGTGATAGTTTCAGCCAAAAATATTTAATGCTCTGCAGATTCTCTGTTTAACAAATTGGTAATAGGTGGTAAAAAAGGAATTGATAAGTAAGCTTTACATTCACTTTTTTTATTATGGAAAATTTGAAACTTTTTTTTTTTTTTTTTGATATTGTTGTAAATGGAAGTAATTAATCTACCACTATGACCAAATGCTTCTGCAGTATTCCTGATCCACTGCAATTCAGCCTGGTCTGATTGTAAGGAAGAAGAATGTGTAATTGCTCTTTTGATGTAGTAAGAAACAGCAGCTGTTTTGTATTTCCAGGGATTCCAAGAATCACATGGGATCAATGCTGAAACATAAGTTGGCTTTCTAAAAACACTATATTCAATGGAATCATTGTACCGGAATGAACTCAAATCCCAAAAATTTAGTTTGTTATCAATTTCTTCTTCTAGTGTGGTCCTAATAGTAGGATAAATGCTGTTAAATGCGTTTATGAACTTATCAAGTTTCTCTCTAGAATGTTGCCAGAAGAGAAGAACGTCATCTACGTAGCGTAGGTATAAACAAGGTGAGTCCAGGTTAGGTTGTTGGAAGATTGTTTTTTCAATATGCTGTAACACTACTTCTGCCAACAAACAGGAGAGTGGGGATCCTATGAGATATCCAAATGTTTGTTTATAAATTATCTCATCATATGAAAAATAATTGCTGTTAGTAATATATTTCAAAGACGAGGTAATGCTGTTCCTTTCTTTATCTTCAATTCCCTCTGTTGACTACTGCTGATTAATTAAATGAATTGCTTCATCTGTGGGAGTATTCAGGTAAAGTGTTACTACATCAAAGGTAAACATAGTAAAGTTGAAATCTTGAATAGCTTGAATTTTATCAATTAACTCTATAGAATTAGATACATTGTAAACATGGTTGTTATATAAAGGTTTTAGATACTGATAAATAGCCCTTTCTAAATTGATAGTTGGAGCGACATTCTTATTCACAATTAATCTAACTGGTTGATTTATTTTATGTGTTTTAATTTTGCCGAAGATATTCGGAGTACAAGCACCAATGGGTGGGTAGGCTTTATGTTTAATTTCAGTAGGCAGGTTACTATGATTCTTAAAAGTAGATACTTGCCTTATTATACCTTCAACAGGGTCTTTATTAATTTTCACCACCTTTAAATCCTCTATAGCTGTCTTCATTTTCTGTTGGTAGTCTTCTTTATTCAAGATAATAAGTTGTTTGCATTTGTCAGCCATGATGCATTTAACATTAGGGTTGTTCCTAAGTTCAAGTAATGTCTTCCATTCATATATAATAGGAGCATTGAGTTGTTGGTCATTCATTTTATTGTAATTTCTCATCATTTTATGTCTTACTGGATTTCATTTACTAGCTGGTAACTCCTGTATAATGTTTTCAATTTGTGGAAGAATAATTTCTGGTTTTGGTTTATCCCTAATACATGCAAACTTGACTCCCCTTTTCAAAGCCTTCACTTGTAGCTCTGAAAGTACATAGTTAGATTCATTAATGAACATATTGTTATGAATAGGTATTTTGTTGTTTTTATGACATTTTCAGTTTTTCTCCTCAAGTAGGTTTTCAAACTTTTTAAAAAGTTTATCACGAAGTCGTAAAATGATACTATCAATAGTGGCATAAATTTTAATGAACTCTATATTTAGCCTATCCACCTGTAAAATTCAGAGTCATGCACTTATTATACAATCTGTAATTCGAAATACTTAGTATGTTTAAGTTCTTCCTTTTGTCCCTAATAATAGCACGAAGTCTTTTAACCTCACAAGTGTTGATAATGTTCTTGTCCTTAGAGTTCAATGGCTTGCTTTCAATTATCCTTCCACAAATTGAAAACATTATACAGGAGTTACCAGCTAGTAAATGAAATCCAGTAAGACATAAAATGATGAGAAATTACAATAAAATGAATGACCAACAACTCAACGCTCCTATTATATATGAATGGAAGACGTTGCTTGAACTTAGGAACAACCCTAATATTAAATGCATCATGGCTGACAAATGCAAACAACTTGTTATCTTGAATAAAGAAGACTACCAGAAGAAAATGAAGACAACTATAGATGATTTAAAGGTGGTGAAAATTAATAAAGACCCTGTCAAAGGTATAATAAGGCAAGTATCTACTTTTAAGAATCATAGTAACCTGCATACCGAAATTAAACGCAAAGCCTACCCCCTTATTGGTGCTTGTACTCCGAATATCTTCGGCAAAATTAAAACACATAAAATAAATCAACCAGTTAGATTAATTGTGAACAAGAATGCCGCTCCAACTATTAATTTAGAAAAGGCTATTTATCAATACCTAAAACCTTTGTATAACAACCATGTTTACAATGTATCTAATTCTATAGAGTTAATTGATAAAATTCAAGCTATTCAAGATTTCAAATTTACTATGTTTAGCCTTGATGTAGTAGCACTTTACCCCAATACTCCCACAGATGAAGCAATTCATTTAATTAATCAGCAGTTGCCAACAGAGGGTTTTGAAGATAAAGAAAGAAACAGCATTACCTCGTCTTTGAAATATATTACTAACAGCAATTATTTTTCATATGATGAGATAATTTATAAACAAACATTTGGATCTCCCATGTGATCCCCAATCTCCTGTTTGTTGGCAGAAGTAGCGTAACAGCATATTGAAAAAACAATCTTCCAACAACCTAACCTGGACTCACCTTGTTTATACCTACGCTACGTAGATGATGTTCTTCTCTTCTGGCAACATTCTAGAGAGAAACTTGATAAGTTCATAAACGCATTTAACAGCATTTATCCTACTATTAGGACCACATTAGAAGAAGAAATTGATAACAAATTAAATTTTTTGGATTTGAGTTTATTCTGGTACAATGATTCCATTGAATATAGTGTTTTTAGAAAGCCAATTTATGTTTCAGCATTGATACCATGTGATTCTTGGAATCCCTGGAAATACAAAACAGCTGCTTTTTCTTACAACATCAAAAGAGCAATTACACATTCTTCTTCCTTACAATCAGAACAGGCTGAATTGCAGTGAATCAGGAATACTGCAGAAGCATTTGGTTACAGTGGTAGATTGATTACTTCCATTCACAATATATATATATATATATATATATATATATATATATATTAATTTAGAAAAGGCTAGAAGCATTTGGTTACAGTGGTAGATTGATTACTTCCATTCACAATATATATATATATATATATATATATATATATATATATATAGGGATGTAAGGTCAGGTGATGCGTAACATCATAGCCTCTCCTTGACAAATGTCAACCCCGCCTTCTCGTGGTGCATCCTGTTCCCACTAAAGGGGCTCTGACGACCGCCCATAGCGGTATAACTATACCATCGGGATTAGAGGAAATTCTATCCCACACTCACCAACCCGCTTGGCCAGCGTGGTGAGTTATGGCCAAACCCCTCCAAAATGATTCCACAACTTAAATCTTGGCCCTCAGTCTCCGGCAGCTGGAATGTACCTGGCCAAGGCAGCGGCCAGTGCGACATGAAGGCAGAGGGTGCTAAGAATCCCCGGAGAACCGGACTAGGCTGCCATCTGATGCTGACCTTGGCTACTTACAATGGACGCTCCCTATCTTCTGATTCAAGGCTTCTTGAATTGGAAGAGGAACTACAAAGGATCAAGTGGGACATCGTGGGGCTAAGTGAGGTAAGGAGAAAAGGAGAAGATCTCATCGAACTGAAAAGTGGACATCTCTTCTACTATCGTGGGACAGATACTGGCAGAACTAGTGGTGTTGGATTTATAATAAACAAGAAACTGAAGGATAAAGTTGTAGAAGTTGAAAGTTCCTCTGACAGAGCTGCACGACTTGTTATCCAACTCTCGAAAAGATACCAGGCTCAGATTATTCAAACTTATGCACCCACCACAAGTCATCCTGAAGAAGAAATTGAAGAATTTTATGAGGAAATTTGTCATCTAAATAATAAAGGTAAGCAGCACTTGAAAATAATTATGGGAGATTTCAATGCAAAAATAGGGCAACAGCAACAGAATGAAACTTCAGTAGGTAAATTCGGTCATGGCAACAGAAACCAGCGTGGAAATACTCTCGTTGAGTTTGCAGAGGCAGAAGGGTTTTTCATCTTGAACTCCTTCTTCAAGAAAAAGCCACACAGGAAATGGACATGGAGACATCCAAATGGGACGACAAGTGAAATTGATTTTATTATGTGTAACAAAAAATTCGTCATAGAAGACTGCAGTGTGCTGAACAAGTTCAACACAGGTAGTGACCATAGATTGGTGAGATGTAAGATGCACCTCAACACTAAACTTGAACGTGGCAAGCTCATAAGACAAACAAAATCTATTGACATAACCAACCTTAAAAAACACCATAATACCTTCAAGTTAGAACTGAAGAACAGGTTCTCTGCTTTAGAAGGCCTAACATCGGAAGAAGTGGACATCTCTGAAGTTAACAGAAAAGTAACCAAAGCTCTTATGGAAACAGCAACAAAATTAGCTGGGTCTAAGAACAAGTTGCTTGTGAACAAATTATCAGGAAAAACCAAAATGTTGATGCAAAAAAGAAGAGAGATGAGGACAACTAAAGATGTGACTTCCAAAGTGGAATATATAGAGCTATGCAAGACAGTAAGAAAAAGTATCACTGAAGACGTAAGGAAATTCAACTGTGAACTAGTGAGGAAAGCAATTGAAAACAACCAAAGCCTAAAGATAGCAAAGGGACATCTCAGTAAGGGAAGAAAACAGATTATGGCACTGAGAAAAGAAGATGGTTCTATAACAAGAAATAGAGGAGAAATTTTGACAAGAGTGAAAGATTTCTACTCCAAATTATATGAAAGGGATGATATATGCACTCCAGACATCATGAAAGATACCAGTACCAGAGTTCCTCCAGTCCTTCCAGCAGAAGTTGCACATGCAATCAAGAACATGAAGAGAGGAAAAGCTCCAGGAGAAGATGGAATTACTGTAGACATCATACAAGAAGCAAGTGGAGAAATCGAAACAGTACTCGCCCAAATTTTCACTCGATGCCTTAATGAAGGAAAGATTCCTGAGGATTGGAACACCGCTACAATGATCCTGCTACATAAGAAAGGTGACATTGAGGATCTCGGAAACTACAGACCTATCAGCCTCCTATCAGTAGTTTATAAAATCTTCACTAAAGTTCTTTCACACCGCTTGAAGGTAACACTGGACATGGCTCAACCGAGAGAACAAGCTGGATTCAGGAGTGGCTACAGCACAATAGATCATATCCACGTGCTGAGAGAACTAATTGAAAGAGCGAGGGAATATGAACTTCCATTGTGCATGGCTTTTATCGATTATGAAAAAGCCTTTGATTCGGTGAAACCATCAGCAGTTACAATGGCTCTGAAAACCTGCGGTATTGAAGATGCATACATTAATATTATTAATAACATCTATGAAAATGCAAGTGCAAAGATTAGGCTGTTTGAAAATACAACACACGTAAAAATTGGAAAGGGAGTGAGACAAGGTGACACCATATCTCCGAAGCTCTTCAATGCCACATTGGAGGGTGTTTTTCAGTCGCTGAGCTGGGAAAACAAGGGGATAAAGATTAATGGAGATTATCTAACCCACCTTCGTTTTGCTGATGACGTAGTCATTTTTGCAACTACCCCATCAGAGCTGCAGAGTATGATCCAGGAACTTGCGGACAAGAGTAAAGAAGTGGGATTAAAAATGAACTTTCAGAAGACAAAAGTGATGTTCAATGCTTTTACAAGAAATGAAGATTTATCGATTGATGGAAAAAAGCTGGAGATAACAGACACGTTCGTTTATCTTGGACAGCAGATATCAAGTGAGGGTCACATTGATGAAGAAATTAATCGGCGTACAAAACTTGCCTGGAGAGCTTTTGGAAGAAACAGCATAATTTTCAAGAGCAATATGCCATTATGTCTTAAAAGAAAAGTGTTTGATCAATGCATCCTTCCAGTGCTTACGTATGGTGCAGAGACGTGGACCTTAACTAAAAGAGACATACAAAGGCTGCAGACAACTCAAAGAAGCATGGAGAGGTGCATGCTTGGGGTAACCAGGAGAGATAAGAAGAGGAACTCGTGGATCCGAAAAATGACAAGAGTGGAAGACATCATGATCAGAGTTAAATCCCTGAAATGGCAATGGGCTGGACATACTGCCAGAAGGACAGATCATTGATGGACAGCCGAAATTTTAGATTGGATTCCAAGGGACAAGAAAAGACCCAGAAGAAGACCACATGGGAGATGGGTGGATGAAATTCGAAAGTATGCAGGGGTGACATGGAGGAGACTGGCACAAGACAGACCGTTGTGGAGGAAACTTGGGGAGACCTTCGTCCAGCAGTGGATTGATAATGGTTGACAATGATGATGATGATGATATATATATATATAAAAAAAAAAGTTCAAATTTTGGATAATAAAAAAGTGAATATAAAGCTTACTTATCAATTCCTTTGTTACCACCTATTACCAATTTGAATGTGCAGAGCATAAAATATTTTTGGCTGAAACATCACCGATAATGGTGCCTTATTAACCTACAATGACAAAAAGTCAATCTCCGATAAATCGGGCGTATATTGTATCCCGATAATAATGAACCCCAATCAAAAGATTCTATGTACATAGGTAGTACTAAGAGATGCCTTATTACTCGATTAAAAGAACATGTATGCGATTGGGAAAAGAAAAGGCCCAAAACAGCACTCATTCAATATTGCATCAAACACAATGCTGTACCCGATTGAGAAAATGTCAAAATTCTAACATCACTTCGATCTCAAACAAATTCTCACTTCAGAGGCACTAATTATTGAAAAATATAAAGGGAAATGTTGTAACAGTAATTCACCTATCGATATTCCACACGCATGGAGATATCCGTTACATTCTGAAAATCAACGTATGATTAAACAGAAGTCAGATAAACTCAGCTTGCTTGGCTTGGTCGATCCGCAGGTTGAATACATCGGCGAAATCCTTACAGATGGCGCTATACAAGAACTGTGCGATAGGGTATAGGTGTTCATAGCTTATGCGATGAAGTTAACATACTGTCTTTCATTCAGGCATGTCATATTACATCTGAGTTAAATGTGGAGGACTAGGCACTTGTGAATTCTTCCACTGATGAAGGCATAATATTTGCCGAAACATGTATGGATGCTGGTAGCATGGGTAGAATGTAGGTAGGTTCTGTGGTTTTGTCATTTTCAACTTTTAACTTTGTTGGTTTTACTTTTCAATAGATTTTAATGTTCTCATTTCATTCGAATTTCACCATTTTATACTTGGTTTTATACCGTTTTAATTCATGTTTTACTCAATTGGTCGTTTTTACTGTTCGTTGTGATATGTCTTATCGACTGCTGATATTCGTTCACTAGCAGAAGAAGCTGGACGACAATGGATGTAGGCCTACTTTTCAAAGTTGGGGTAAGTCCTTTTGATTGTGCTGCTTGTAGTTTTCTTTTTGTTAATATTACCAGGAACCTGTTGACTTTTGCTTAAAATTGCTAGCATAAGCACGTGAAGAACAGTATTTTGCTGCTGTAAGTAGTAGTTATAGATTCATTTTCTTTAGCCCCATATTATTCACTATGTGCATTCATGCACTTAGGATTTTCTAGTCAATATTAAATTTTATGCCACATGCCACAACAACACAGCCAGCCACTCCCCATGTGTTTCAAATAGTTCAGATACGTACTTACTGTATAGCATACCTCCAACTGTGATGACTGGCAAACATGGCAACCTCAGTAAGTTCAATCGTTGGCAGACTGTTGGTGTGAAGAAGATAGAGTGCTCCACCTCCACAAATGCAAAACATCTGAGATTTCTGTACGTGACAGTCACACATAAAAACCAGTAATTGACAGAAAACTGCGAGCATAAAGAGGCCACTGGTGAGCACCATCTCTTCTATATCATAATGCTGGAATGCAGGACCACAGTGGAAGTAGTTGGAAGGCATGCTAGTTACATTAAGGAAAATTAAAAAACACAGAAGCCTTTCAACACCATCTTGTCTTGATCACATGAAAACATTTGTGGTGAGACCAGTGATTTGGATTTTCAAGGGCTTCATTATGGTTGTTGCCAAATGATGGGGGGTGGGGGAGACAAATGAACAAATGATGGGGATAAAATAAGGGTTATCAACATTGCAGTTTGAAGAGGTACATATAGCAATACTCTCAAGAAAATGTGGAGACCTATTGTTTGCGAAAGAAGCAATTTTCCTAGTATTCTTCCAGAGGGGCAATGCTGAAGTATCTGAGATAGTCAATAATGCCAAGGAAGAATCAGGTCTACTTTGGGTAACATCATTTTTATGCTTAGCTAGGTGCTTAGTAATGCTGCAAAAAGTGCTGCAAATATAAACTGTGGTACCAGCAGAGGTGGAAATGGGAATTTTGTACACAACAGGAACATTAAGGTCTTTGACTTTACTTTGACCAGGAGGATGTGTTTCATGAAGGTAAGATTGGACTTGATACCAATCAAATAATCATAGGATTTAAAATTTTGATGCAACTGGTAGGTTGACTGACCAAGAGAAGGAACACCTCCAGCAAACTGAAATTGTCTGTTGACCTCTGATGAACAAAGAGCAGTGGAATTCCTGACTTCAAACTTTTTTATGAGTTTATCCACCAAACCACTAGGGAATTGATGGTGAGCAGCAATGGTTTTAATATTATCGTATTCAAGGGTGAGGGATGCAGGGCTATTGCATATGATGTTGTCATGAGCAATAAAAGAAGTGTGTGTAGACAACATGTAGGCACCTAAGGTGTGAGTGAAGGGTATTTATATTGATAGCAACGGTAGGTTTACAAAACACATGACATTCAATCTTCCAGTTCTTGCAAGGCAAACGTCCAGGAAATTAATGTAATTGTTGACCTCTTAATGGACAGTAAGATTGATGGAAGGGAAAAGTCCAGTGAGAGGTGAGCTCAAGTAATTGTTATTCATATGAAGAATGAGACCAGACAACAAATATGTCATCTACGTATCAAAGCTATCACAGATAGTGGGTTGAAGATGGTGCAAAGCAATGATGGAATAATCAGTATGTTGCAGGAAGATTTCCACAAGAGGTGACAGTGGAGATCCCATAGGGGTTCTTTTTGTTAGACCACCCAATAAATGAATTATACCTAGGTAGTACCCTATGAACTCATGTTCACTCTGTAGTTTCTCTGTTTCCTTCTGTTATTTGTTATGTGCATGTATTGCATAATTATTATTGCCACAGTGGAGAGGATAATGACATGATTCACTGATGGGCACCTATGTAAGTTTATACAAATACCATTTGGTGTACAACATCACACCTGGGCTATGGCAGTTGATGCCTACACCAAGTAATAATGTTAGCAGCATGTCATCAGACTATTATGCTGCAGTGAGCAAAGGGCATCACACCACCACTAGATTGTGACAAACTAGAAACAGGCAGCTTATTACAAAGAATCGAGGTTCTAATTACTGCACACCAACAGCATGGTACATATGACATAGACCACATGAAGCCATATTACAGGCCAGCAGAAGCAGAGCAATGTTCTGAGGCATGTTTATGTGGGCCACCTTGGGACCCCTGGTACAGTGAAACCTCAGTTATATGTTTTTCTAGGGGGGGGGGGACTTAAAAATATTTAAATGTAAAAAAACTTATAAACAAAATTTCAAAACGTTAAATACTATTGCAAAATTTATGCTTTGAAGGAGTATAAAATCTGCTTTAATAATAATTTATTTAAAGTCAAATTGGTGGTAAAAGAAGAAAAAAAACTTTACAAATTATAATATATTTTATTGCATTGCAAGAATTATAAAGCTAATGAAAATTAAACTTCTCTTTTGACAGCTTTGTCTGTCTACAATGATCTGATTCTATATTAAGTGAAATCCTTACAACTAAGAGTCTAAGGCCAGTGTTTCAGTATCAGGGTTTGAAAAACCCAGCTCACTTCTGTTGTTGTTTTTTTATTTTTTATTAGATTTTCTCAGGTTTTATTGGGCTTTTCTCGTTTTTTTTTTTTGTTTGTTTTTTGTTTTGTTTTTTTATTTCTAATTTGCATAGCTGGAATTTATTTGAAACAGTAATGGAAATTCCAATTTATCATATTTTATTAGTTCATATTTTTTTTAACTAAATGATATATAAAAATATTTAAGGTGCAGTGAGTGTGTATAAAAATTACATTACAATTCGAAAATTTCTTAAACATTTCCCAAAAGTCTGTTGAATTATGGGCAAGACTACTATTGTTATTTTCTTTTTCTTTTTACTGTGTTAAATGTATCACTTGTTCACTTCTCTTTTTGCTTCAGCAAATTCACTTTAGTGTTTTTTTCAACATTTTTCATTTGCCATCGATTAATCAAATCACAACAAATCCACTGCGAAAGGGGGAGGGGTCAATAAAAGGTGCGATTAAAAATTAAAGTGACAAAACTTATAGCGGAAGACAGGAAATTTTAAAAACCTAGTGCAACGTTGTTGATAAGGAACAAAGTAAAATCATGCAATGCATTGATTATGATATGCTTTCCAACATACCAGAAATCATTACTCAAGTTATTACGCAAGTTATTACGCAAGTTATGAGGATAATGGCTGTAGAATCAATCTCGCTCCTATGACCCGACCTTTGACGACATTTTAATTATATTCAACAGAATCGGTAAAGTATACTTCCAGAACATGAAAGTTTTGCCTCAATCGAACCATTTTTACGTAAGTTATAACGCATAAGGGCAATGGAATTAATCCTGATCCTATGTCCTGACCATTTCACCCATTTTCAATAGGGTCCGTCCCTAGATGGTCCCCTACCACATACTAAAATTTCATCGAAATTCAACCATTTTTACGCAAGTTTTGACGCATAAGGGCAATGGAATGCATCCCACTCCTATGTCCTGACCTTTGACCCCACTTCACCCATTTGCGATAGGATTTGTCCCCAGGTGGTCCTCTACGACATACTAAAATTTCATCGAAATCGAACCATATTTACGCATAAAGGCAATGGAATGCATCACACTCTTATGTCCTGCCCTCTGACCCCACCTCACCCATTTTCAATAGGGTTCGTCCCCAGGTGGTCCCCTACCACATACTAAAATTTCATTGAAATCGAACCACATTTATGTGAGTTACGACACATAAGGGAAATGGAACGGATCCCACTCCTATGTCGTGACCTTTGACCTCATTTCGCCCATTTTCAATAGCGTTCGTCCCCAGGTGGTTCCCTACCACGTACTAAAATTTCATCGAAATCCAACCATTTTTACGCAAGTTATAACGCATAAGGACAATGGAATGCATCCCGCTCCTATGTCCTGACCTTTGACCCCACTTCACCCATTTTCAATAGGGTTCGTCCCCAGGTGGTCCTCTACGACATACTAAAATTTCATCGAAATCGAACCATACTTAGGCATAAAGGCAATGGAATGCATCACACTCCTATGTCCTGACCTCTGACCCCACCTCACCTCACCCATTTTCAATAGGGTTCGTCCCCAGGTGGTCCCCTACCACATACTAAAATTTCATTGAAATTGAAACACAAGTTATGACGCATAAGGGCAATGGAATGCATCCCGCTCCTATGTCCTGACCTTTGACCCCACTTCACCCATTTTCAATAGGGTTCGTTCCCAGGTGGTCCTCTACGACATACTAAAATTTCATCGAAATCGAACCATATGTATGCAAGTTATGATGCATAAGGGCAATGGAATGCATCCCACTTTTATGTCCTGACCTTTGACCCCACTTCACCCATTTTCAATAGGGTTCGTCCCCAGGTGGTCCCCTGCCACATACTAAATTTCATCAAAATCAAACCATGTTTACTCAAGTTATGATACGTAAGGGCAATGGAATGGATCCCGCTCCTATGTCGTGACCTTTGATCCCATTTCGCCCATTTTCAATAGGGTTCGTCCCCTGGTGGTCCCCTACCACATACTAAAATTTCATTGAAATCTAACCATTTTTACGCAAGTTATGACGCATAAGTGCAATGGAATGGATCCCTATCCTATGTCGTGACCTTTGACCTCATTTCGCCCATTTTCAATAGCGTTCGTCCCCAGGTGGTCCCCTACCACATACTAAAATTTCATTGAAATCAAACCATTTTTACGCAAGTTATGATGCATAAGGGCAATGGAATGGATTCCACTCCTATGCCGCGACCTTTGACCCCATTTCCAATAGGGTTCGTCCCCAGTGATCCCTACCACATACTAAAATTTCATTAAAATCGAACCATATTTACGCAAGTTATGATGCATAAGGGCAATGGAATGGATCCCTCTCCTATGTCCTGAGCTTTGACCCCATTTCGCCCATTTTTAATAGGGTTCGTCCCCAGGTGGTCCCCTACCACACGCTAAAATTACATAGAAATCGAACCATTTTTACGCGAGTTACCGTGCGGGCAGGCGGACAAAGCTGGAGCATTAAGCTCCTTCAACCTACGGTTGGAAAGCGTAAATAAAATGGTGCATGGAAAAGGAAAATCTAAATCTTACTGACGAAACAAACAACAATATTTGCTTTTAAGTCTGGTCACAACACGTAAACGTTATGTTCGTATGAATCAGTAATATCAACACAGAATATTTATGACAGTGGTAAAAACTGAAAATTTAGTAATTATTAGTTTAATGCTATTAAAAAACTGTTGCAATTGCTGAAAATTTGCAAATAAAAAAACCCCTGGCATTATCAGATGAAATACGGATAAAAGTGAAAAGCGTATAACCGAGGTTCTACTATACTAATTTAGACCACTATCAATGCACAAGACTATGTTGACACACTTGCTGACCACTTACACGTGATCATGACTATCCATCTGCCACACAGCACAATGCCTTCTTTCAACATGACAATGCTCAGTTTCATTGTTTTCATTTGGCAAAGGAATGGTTGGAGGAGCATTACAGTGAGTTCCCAACCTTCAAATGACCCTCTAACTCTCTGGATTTGAACCCAATTGACCATATACGGGACATAATGGAGTAATGCACTTTAGCCTGAAACCCACTACTAGCAACTCTCAGTGGTTTATGGACAGCTATCCTAGAATCATGGGCCACAAATTATCATCCAAACATTTTCAACACCTGGTTTAAGTTGTTTGCAGTGGTGAGTGCAAAAGTTGGGCCCACATATGATTAGGTAAGTGGGTAAAATAAATTTTCCTTTCAATGTATTTATGCCAGCAAGTGGGGCAATATTCCATTAAAATTATTCAGAAAATATGTGGATAAATTTATCCATGGTGTCAGCTATACATCTCAAAAAGAATTTTGCAATCCATTTTGAAATGAAGAAATGGTGTTAAATAAAAACTATACTGTCAAACCTATTGAAGAGATAACTGAATCACCTGGAAAAACATAGTGAACACTGCTGACAGCTACAGTTATTTGAGGAAAGGAAATTTTTGCAGTCTGGGACCTCTACAAGAATACATATTGTTCCAAATTCATATTTATTCCACATAGCAGGAAATTCCTGCATACAAAAAAGCTAGAAAATCTGTGGCAATCTTTGTCATCATACCAGCAGTCTTTAGCAAAAACAAAAAGATTGTATTTACAGACACAAATATTCATATATCTTTGAGAAAATCTCTTAACAAACACATTGAAGTTTCAACAGCAGCATGCAGCCCCATTATAAAAACTGAATGTCAAAAGTTTCTCAAAGATGCAACAAAATTGTAAGCACAGTTCAGAAAATGAAATCTTGGAATCTCCAAATATTAAATAGACTTTTCATTGGAATCACAAAACAGACAGTGTACATGAGATATACAGGGTTGGGGGCTGGAGGAGAGTATGAATGCACTTTCAACCACAGTGCTATGGCACATAAAGTATCAAAGCAGCAAATAACATGCAATCAGAAATTAAGAAAATGAAATCTCATAATATGCAAATGGTAAAACAGACTGTTTATACAGTAACACTTGTCCCACATCAGGCTGCCTATATTGCATAGATACTGTGGATTGCAAAAATGCCAAACCCATGAAATTAAAAGTCAAAAACTGAAATCTTGAGATTTTCATATACTAAAAATTTGCAGAAATAGGCTCCCCCACCCCCTCCCATCCAAAAAGAATGAATGAAACAACTTAGCATAACATCAGTACTTGAAAAACAAATTATATCAGGGATGCAGACATGGGGGGGGAGCGTTACAGAGCAGCCCTTGCAAAATTGCTAAAATTTCTACTAGCCAATGTGGCTAGTGGAATAAGAATTTTACTAGCCAAATGACAAAATCTACTGGCCATGCAAAATTAAAAAAAAAATAATAATAATTCAGTAACTTCTCTTGTACGTTTCTATGAAATTAAATGGGTGCATGTTGTTTTTTTTTCTAATGAGAGACGCCTACCTCCCCCATTAACTTCATAAAAACAGATACAGAGCAGTTACTACATATGATCATAAGCAAATATTGCATATGCTTTTGTTCCAAAATTATTTGATTTTTTGATAATTTATTTTCAGTGTGGTAATATATTTGGGATGTAAGGTCAGGTGATGCGTAACATCACAGCCTCTCCTTGACAAATGTCAACCCCGCCTTCTCGTGGTGCATCCTGTTCCCACTAAAGGGGCTCTGACGACCGCCAATAGCGGTATAACTATACCATCGGGATCAGAGGAAATGCTATCCCACACTCACCAACCCGCTTGGCCAGCGTGGTGAGTTATGGCCAAACACCTCCAAAATGACTCTACAACTTAAATCTTGGCCCTCAGTCTCCGACAGCTGGAATGTACCTGGCCAAGGCAGCGGCCAGTGCGACATGAAGGCAGAGGGTGCTAAGAATCCCCGGAGGACCGGACTAGGCTGCCATTTGATGCTGACCTTGGCTACCTATAACGGACGCTCCCTATCTTCTGATTCAAGGCTTCTTGAATTGGAAGAGGAACTACAAAGGATCAAGTGGGACATCGTCGGGCTAAGTGAGGTAAGGAGAAAAGGAGAAGATCTCATTGAACTGAAAAGTGGACATCTCTTCTATTATCGTGGGACAGATACTGGCAGAACTAGTGGTGTTGGATTTATAATAAACAAGAAACTGAAGGATAAAGTGGTAGAAGTTGAAAGTTCCTCTGACAGAGCTGCACGACTCGTTATCCAACTATCGAGAAGATACCAGGCTCAGATTATTCAAACTTATGCACCCACCACAAGTCATCCTGAAGAAGAAATTGAAGAATTTTATGAGGAAATTCGTCATCTAAATAATAAAGGTAAGCAGCACTTGAAGATAATTATGGGAGATTTCAATGCAAAAATAGGGCAACGGCAACAGAATGAAACTTCAGTAGGTAAATTCGGTCACGGCAACAGAAACCAGCGTGGAAATACTCTCGTTGAGTTTGCAGAGGCAGAAGGATTTTTCATCTTGAACTCCTTTTTCAAGAAAAAGCCACACAGGAAATGGACATGGAGACATCCAATTGGGACGACAAGTGAAATTGATTTTATTATGTGTAACAAAAAATTCGTCATCGAAGACTGCAGTGTGCTGAACAAGTTCAACACAGGTAGTGACCATAGATTGGTGAGATGTAAGATGCACCTCAACACTAAACTGGAACGTGGCAAGCTCATAAGACAAACAAAATGTATTGACATAACCAACCTTAAAAAACACCATAATACTTTCAAGTTGGAACTGAAGAACAGATTCTCTGCTTTAGAAGGCCTAACATCGGAAGAAGTGGATATTTCGGAAGTTAACAGAAAAGTAACCAAAGCTCTAATGGAAACAGCAACAAAATTAGCTGGGTCTAAGAACAAGTTGCATGTGAACAAATTATCAGGAAAAACCAAAATGTTGATGCAAAAAAGAAGAGAGATGAGGACAACTAAAGTAGATGTGACTTCCAAAGTGGAATATATAGAGCTATGCAAGACAACACGAAAAAGTATCACTGAAGACGTAAGGAAATTCAACTGTGAGCTAGTGAGGAAAGCAATTGAAAACAACCAAAGCCTTAAGATAGCAAAGGGACATCTCAGTAAGGGAAGAAAACAGATTATGGCTCTGAGAAAAGAAGATGGTTCTATAACAAGAAATAGAGGCGAAATTTTGACAAGAGTGAAAGATTTCTACTCCAAATTATATGAAAGGGATGATACATGTACTCCAGACATCATGAAAGGTACCAGAGTTCTTCCAGTCCTCCCAGCAGAAGTTGCTCATGCAATCAAGAACATGAAGCGAGGGAAAGCTCCAGGAGAAGATGGAATTACTATAGACATCATACAAGAAGCAAGTGGAGAAATTGAAACAGTACTCGCCCAAATTTTCACTCGATGCCTTAATGAAGGGAAGATTCCTGAGGATTGGAACAATGCTACAATGATCCTGCTACATAAAAAAGGTGACATTGAGGATCTTAGGAACTACAGACCTATCAGCCTCCTATCAGTGGTTTATAAAATCTTCACTAAAGTTCTTTCACACCGCTTGAAGGTAACACTGGACATGGCTCAACCGAGAGAACAAGCTGGATTCAGGAGTGGCTACAGCACAATAGATCATATCCACGTACTGAGAGAACTGATTGAAAGAGCGAGGGAATATGAACTTCCATTGTGCATGGCTTTTATCGATTATGAAAAAGCCTTTGATTCGGTGAAACCATCAGCAGTTACTACGGCTCTGAAATCCTGCGGTATTGAAGATGCATACATTAATATTATTAATAACATCTATGAAAATGCAAGTGCAAAGATTCGGCTGTTTGAAAATACAACACACATAAAAATTGGAAAGGGAGTGAGACAAGGTGACACCATATCTCCGAAGCTCTTTAATGCCACATTGGAAAATGTCTTTCAATCACTGAACTGGGAAAACAAAGGGATAAAGATTAATGGAGATTATCTAACCCACCTTCGTTTTGCTGATGACGTAGTCATTTTTGCAACTACCCCATCAGAGCTGCAGAGTATGATCCAGGAACTTGCTGACAAGAGTAAAGAAGTGGGATTAAAAATGAACTTTCAGAAGACAAAAGTGATGTTCAATGCTTTTACAAGAAATGAAGATTTATCGATTGATGTAGAAAAACTGGAGATAACAGATACGTATGTTTATCTTGGACAGCAGATATCAAGTGAGGGTCACATTGATGAAGAAATTAATCGGCGTACAAAACTTGCCTGGAGAGCTTTTGGAAGAAACAGCATAATTTTCAAGAGCAATATGCCATTATGTCTTAAAAGAAAAGTGTTTGATCAATGCATCCTTCCAGTGCTTACGTATGGTGCAGAGACGTGGACCTTAACTAAAAGAGACATACAAAAGCTGCAGACAACTCAAAGAAGCATGGAGAGGTGCATGCTTGGTATAACCAGGAGAGATAAGAAGAGGAACTCGTGGATCCGAAAAATGACGAGAGTGGAAGACATCATGATCAGAGTTAAATCCCTGAAATGGCAATGGGCTGGACATACTGCCAGAAGGACAGACCATAGATGGACAGCCGAAATTTTAGATTGGATTCTAAGGGACAGGAAAAGACCCAGAAAAAGACCACATGGGAGATGGGTGGATGAAATTCGTAAATATGCGGGAGTGACATGGAGGAGACTGGCACAAGACAGACCGTTGTGGAGGAAACTTGGGGAGACCTTCGTCCAGCAGTGGATTGATAATGGTTGACAATAATAAATAATAATAATAATATATTTATTTTCTTACTACTTTAATTTGCACATACATAATTTATTTTTGAGAGGCCATTGAATTTAGATGTCTGATTTCTTTAATAATATTTAAAACAAAGGGACAAAAGCTAGGAAATATATACTGTACATAAAGTGGCACTAATAATGTTGACAGAGTTTATCACTGATATGTACTGTGTCTGATCTTCCCATCAAAGGTATCTGTCCACCACATTTGAATAGCATTTTGAATTGCATGTCTGAATAGTGACATTTTAAATGACTTCATGATGATTTGACACAATGGCACTTCAATTGAAGTGTCATTGCATCTAATCATAATTAAGCCATTTAAAGTGTCACTATTCAGACATGCCCAATTACTTGTTTTTATGAGGTTTATTGCTGAAAAGCCACACTCACAAGGAGCAGTACTACATGGCATTAGATGTAGCAGCTGCATCATCTTAAAAACATGGCCATAACAATTTGTTTCTTTTTGTTCAGCATATATGCGACTAAACAGAGATTCAAAGATAATTCTTTTACCTGTAGATGACATTATACTTTGCGCAAGGTATACCATGGCAAAGACACTATATACCATGGCAAAGGTTGCTTTAGAAACCTTGACCCTTTGGTCACTCCAAGCTGATCCGTCAGTAGATTTTCACTCAAAGCCCACCTTCATTCACTTCCATTCATTTTCAAAGCAGCTGCAGGAACACTGGCAAGAAAACTGAACTCGATATTCATTCACAAGTGTGGGGTAGGGCTGGGCAATGTAGGGATTTTAACATCACGATGTATTGTCTCTGAAACATCGGTTTTCACGATATATCGTGATATCCGCTGGTATTCAAAATCACACCTTTCTTTCTGTTTAGAAAATTGCTTTTAAAGTTAATTATACAGACCATTTTACCATGCTGTTGAAATGCCAAAAGGTGGAAATATAGTATACAGAACTTTAGTGGATTGGGAGCAGAAGTCCCAAAGATTTCCAATTCATCTCCAGTTAAATGCAACTACATTCGAGTGCCTGAAGACCCCTACTTTTATTTGAAAAATTACACAGTGAAGTCATTTTGTTTTTCTACAAAATATATCTCGTTAAGAAACTGCAAGATAATTTGTTCAGCAAAATAAGGTGGTCTTGTCTTAAAACATATTTTGCTATCTGTTCTGCATGCATCAAAATATGTTATAAATTTGATTAGGGTATGCTATAAATACAAAATTTAAAATTTATTTAAAAATACACATTATTAATGAGAATTAAAAGCAGTTTTATAGATTATACCATCTATGTAATTACATCACCTTTTTGTATAAACAAAAATTTGGAAGTATGATACTGAAATAAAGCAATTTGCAAATTAAAAAGGATGGCATGTTTTGTAAATTTTCTGAAATAAAAAATATCTCTCAGTATTATAAATTTCCTGTTGTGCAAAAGAAAAATGTGCATTTTTCAGAAGTGAGGGTGCTGTCCTCTGTTCGCATATTTTTTTTAAATATTTTAAATTTCTGAATTAAATATTAAGCTTGTCATAAACAATGTGAAATTACATATATCATTTCTCATATTTGTTTTGAATCCTAGGCAGAAATTTTTGAAGTACTGGTTTAGTATACCATGGGGAAAAATCAAGCCCAAAGAGCCTATTTTTAGCCATACTTAGGCCTGATTCAAATGTAACATTTACAAGCATATCTACTGCACATGCAGTGCATTTGTACCAATTTCCATTACAATATGTATCTATAAATTTCAAAATGTTACATTTTTCTATCTACTTCATGTGCTGTGCATTTGAACTGATTGCCACCGTGGCAAAATACCATTCCGAAATGCCTGATCCTGCAGTCAGGCCTTTTTAGTTAGTTAGTTAATTAATTGATTTTAGTGGCGCAAGGGCCAGGTTTGGCCAAAGAGCGCCAGACACAGAACTATCAGTTAAAGATTTTTAAAAGCGGGGTGAAATGATTAAGAGCAGACAGGCTTGGTAAAAGTTAGAAAAGAGAATGATGAAAGCTGTGAAGACTAGTTAGTTAATTAGGTTTATATATAAATTTATTAATTCATTGTTATAATTATTATTATTATTATTATTTTTTTAAATAAGTTTTAAAAAGTCAATCTGCTTTAAGAACGAAAATACTGCGAAAGTGTCACAGTGGTCGCCCAAAAGCTTTTGCAGTGTAGCTGCGCCTTCGTCCAGCAGATGAGACTGAAAATAGTGAAACCGATGATTACAAAAACGAACACAACTGCACAAAACATTAGAGACGGTGAGTAAACAGTCGCATGTCTCACACACCGGGGCAGTGTCGCCACACAGCAAATAGCTATGCGTGAAGCGACAATGCCCAATGCGGAGACGCGCAAGAACAACTTCTTCCCTACGGTTCCGGCGACACGATGATTTCCAAACTCCAAGGAAAGGTTTTATAAGGTGCAGTTTATTCTCCATTTGTTGGTCCCACAGACCCCGCCACGTTCGCCTGATATGATCGTGAACAAGAAAGCGAAAATCACGGTGAAACAGTGGCAAGGGTGTGACGACCAAAGAGGAGGCAGATCTAGCAGCGGCATCGGCAGACTCGTTACCTGGGATCCCGACATGCCCAGGAATCCAGCAGAACCGAATCTGGACATCAGCCTCGAGCAAAGAACGAAGAAGTCTCCGTATGGTAAAAAGAAGTGGGTGGCCAGTGAAATCCAAAGATGACAATGATTGCACAACACTCAACGAATCAGTGTACACAATAGCATGCTGATGAGAGCTCAACTGCACGTGAACAAGTGCAAGATACACAGCATGAATCTCCGCCGAAAACACCGTGGCCTCAGTAGGAATGCGGGCAACAGAAACTTCGTCAACGCAGACGGCGGCGGATCCAACAACACCAGCCACCTTAGATCCATAGGTGAAAACAGGAATAAAGTCTGCATTGACGTAACGGTGTTCAGCGAAGAGCTGCTGGTACACTGACGCAGGGGTTGAGGCCTTTTCAAAAGATGTAAAGCTGGTATCAACCATGACACCAAGAGGATGCCATGGGGGATCCTCAAAGCCCCTGGTCTCTCCAACGAGTGACAAGTCGAGCCCTGCATCACGAGCTACGGCCACCATACGAAGACCGAAGGTTGGAATGCACGAGGGACGGATCTCGAACAAACGAGCATGCTGGGGATGAAAAACTGCATCGTATAAAGGATGGTCTGAGAGAGATTTAAGTTTCAGGTAAAATTGAAGAGACAGCTGCAGACGGCGTAAATGAAGCGACGGTTCGTTCGCGTCGGCATAAAGGCTGGGAATGGGTGACGTGCGAAATGCTTCCGTACAAAGACGCAGCGCTTGATGGTGGATGGTATCCAACGGTCGGAGAACGGAAGGACGCGCTATCCCAGGCCTGATTAAAACTTTTAAGCATGCAGCATTTTTGGGTCTATTTACTTACTTTACATTTTAGAAAGTGTGTGTGTGTGTGTGTGTGTGTGTGTGTGTGTGTGTGTGTGTGTGTGTGTGTGTGTGTGTGTGTGTGTGTGTGAGCGCGCGCCTAGCTTAGACCAGATAAAAAAAAAAAAAAAAAAAAAAACTTTCAAGATGCAATATTTTTGTATCTGTCTACTTCATGCACAGCATATTTATACATACTTTCATGGCAAAATTCCATCAGGAAGTATCCAAGCCTGCTGTTAGGCCTTTATGCCTAGCTTACACGTGGTTAATTTTCTTTTAGAACATAACATTATGGTGTAGTCTGCTTTGTTTAGTAAATTTGTACCAATTTTCAAGGCAAAATTCCATGGGGAAGTGCCCAAGCCTGCAGACAGCCCCCCCCTTTTTTTGTGCCTATCCTAGGCCTGAATAATTTTTTGGGGAAATATAACATTATTGTATCTATCTACTTCATGCTTAGTATATTTGCATAGATTTTCATGGTGAAATGCCATGGGGAAGTGTCCAAGCCTGCTGATAGGCCTTCTGTGTGTGTCTGTGTGTCTATAGCCTAGGCCTGATTAAAAAGTTTTGACTATAATATTTTTGTGTCTGTCTACTCAATGTGTAAGTAGTGCATTTATACCAATTTTCGAGGCAAAATTCCTTAGGGAAGTGTAATGTTATTGTGTCAGTCCACTTCACGCTTAGTACATTATTTGTACCGATTTTCGGGGTAAAATTCCATTGGGTAATACTCAAGCATGGGATTAGGCAGGAGCCTTTTCTATTTTTCATAACCAAGGCCTGATTTAAATTTTAGGGAATTTAACGTTTTTGTGGCTGTATACTGCACGTATGCCAATTTTCATGCCAGAATTCATTCAAGAAGTGTGGAAACTGACGGTCAGTTGCAGGAACCATTCACCCCCCCCCCTTGCATGCAAATCAATAATTGCTTCTTCATATCTGGAGTCGGCTGGTACTATATGTGTACCATTTTTTATGTCTAAATTTTATGGGCAATTCTCCGAAATAGTGAAAGTGCAATAACGTACACTCGAAGAATTATAAATATAATTTTAAATACCTTTCCTGTTTAAACATCGTGTCTGCATCATGATGGGACTCTGGATGAGATCGCTCGCAAACCTATGATCTTGCTACGATGTCAACGATTGCTTGGCTGGAGCGCGTATCTCCAATGAGCAATCCCCCGATGTATTGTCTGAAATGAGACATCACGAGAAACTACATCGGAGACGCGCGTATGCTTGAGGATCAGCTGATGTTCATGTGTCTCAGACTGGGAAAACCAGTTTGAACAACAAAGCTTGGTCACGGCTCGGTGGCGCGCGATGGCAATTACATCGCGCGCACTTACAACACGGTGGCGATGAATTGTAGTTTTGTCAGTCTAAGACACATGAACATCAGCTGATCCTCGTGCATACGTGCGTCTCTGATGTAGTTTCTCGTGATGTCTCATTTCAGACAATACATCGGGGGACTGCTCATTGGAGATATGCGCTCCAGCCAAGCAATCGTTGACATCGTAGCAAGATCATAGCTTTGCGAGCGATCTCATCCAGAGTCCCATCATGATGCAGACACGATGTTTAAACAGGAAAGGTATTTAAAATTATATTTATAATTCTTCGAGTGTACGTTATTGCACTTTCACTATTTCGGAGAATTACCCATAGAATTTAGACATAAAAAATGGTACACATATAGTACCAGTCAACTCCAGATATGAAGAAGCAATTATTGATTTGCATGCAAGGGGGGGGTGTGAATGGTTCCTGCAACTGATGTTAAATTCACACCAGTTTTTCACAATGTATCGACACATCACCAAGTCCTAGTGGGGTGGAAAAGTTGGACAACATAGTTGCTTACTCGGGAAAAAAATCTACTTGCCGTCGTTGGCTACTATACTAAAAAATTTACTAGCCACTACAGAATATCTGGTCGCCATTTGGTGACTGGCGACCAACATTTGCAAGGCCTGGTTCACAGGGCTTCAGCCCCTCCAGGAACACTATTTTGCACCCCTTTTTGTTCATAAAATTGATCAAACGTAACTCTAAGTGGAACAATCCAAAATGTGCTCAAATATATATTTAAAAATATGATCAGCATGTATTTATACCTAGTTTATGGTTTGTACTCTTTAAAACAGTTTTTTTTTTGTCTTTTTTTCCCTGAACATTGGTGCTTACTACTCTGGTGCCTTCATGCATTTGCTTTACATAGGCGAGATAAGAATGAAAAAATAAAAACCTGTAAAATTTTGCTGCTATTCTACACAGAAGAAGTGAATGCCTCCCCATTTTCAGGATAACAAATTGGTAAGGGCTTGCAGGATTCAATTAAGGCTCAATACGTTGGTTGTCATTTGTGGGGTGTTTCAGTTAGCAGATGAACAATGGGGTTTCATTGTTTTACAATCAACATATGTGCACTGACAAATCAAAAGTTTACACAAGCTTTGGAAGAAAGTTTTTTTTTTTTTTTTTTTGCTACAGATGACTTACTCAGTAGTCACACCAGAAGCACAAGCTGGAGCTGTATTAGGTTGGTGTGAATTCTTCTTAATTTGCCTTTCATGCTGATTTCAAAAAGAATTTTTTTTTTTTCGTTTGCAATGCATCCTCTTGAACAATAAAAAGGAAAACCTCACATGACATTACACATACTCTCACAAGAAAAATATTTTACTGTATGCATCCTCTGTAATTTTTAAGATACAAATGCATAATAAAATTCATAATAGTGTGAAAAATAAGGGAGTAAAAATAAATTTAATGTTATATGGTTTAGCATGTCTTAATATGAAATACAAAATCTTTGAAGATCTGTAAGATTTAATAATGTAAGATTTAAGAATGTTATGGATGGGACAAACATTGTGCCATGGATGCCCGATTCTGAAAGTTTTGGAAGGGAAAATTCAAGGCAAGAGAGGAAGAGGATGGCCAAGGAATGGTTTTGTGGCACAATTACTCCAAGACACCAATACTAGGACATACTAACACTTGAAGAGAATGGCAGAGAATAGAGAGGAATGGAGAGATAGAGTACATCTACTGAACAACCAGTTCTTGGACTTAGTAACCAAGAAGAAGAAGATTTAATCTTCACTTCCAGTTTTAGTCATGAATTTTCTCTTAATAACAATAACATGCTATTGTCTTGCGCTCTGGTTCAAGTGTAAATGCATTAGCCCTTCGCTCAAGAACCATTCTGGCTGCATCCTTGGACCACATACTGAACTAGCAAAAGAAGCCACATTTAGTAGGTAATACCCAAAATAACTTCAAAACAGAGGTTCTAACACAAACAAAGGGAGTTAGTTGTATGCACAAGTACAGCCAAAATTTCTGGAATATCATGCTAAATGCAAATATAATGTTCATCGCATAGTGAAAAAATAGCACCCCATGAAAACGAAAAGGCATATGGATAACACTGATAACAGTGACTGTCAGAGGATGTTAGAAGAATTTTTCCAATTCAACCTACTAAAGCTATATAATCAGGGCTTGACAAACATGTTCTAGATCTAGGAGCCAGCTTAAAAATTTAAGAGCCAGGTGAAACAAAGTCAAATTTCAAAGAATAACACATGAACGTAATGTGTGGTGATAATGATGGAACAAAAAGTGCAAGTCTTTTTTTTTTTTTCCCTCCAAACCACTGTGGAATCAAGTTCAAATTTACTCCATAATTTTTTTCCCTATTCTTCCAGTTGCTGCTCTCAAAAAATTAAAATTTCATATTTTGGTTTTATTAAAATTTGTAGAAGTCAAATTTTGTACATATTAATTCAAAGTACACTATTTTCCTTCGTATAATCTGCAGACCATAAAATTCAGGGAAAAAACTAAAATTCATGCCTATGATCTCCGGCAGCGTTATAATCCACAGGCCATAAAATAAAACAAAGAACATTAGAAGAATTCTTGAAATCGCCATTTCAAGAATTCTTCTAATGTTTAGTGTGTTACGTGTTTCCCTGCCAATTCTTCTCACTATAAAACAAAGATTCTGACGCATAATCCGAGGCGGTGTATAATCATGAAATTCTCAGAAAAAACATTTTTTCCTTCGTATAATCCTCGGAAAAATGTCCATAGACCATGCAATTCAGAAAAAAAAAAATTATTGTCGTATAATTTGCACATGTCATGTTCATCCTGAACCGTAATTTCTAACAGAAAAGCCGCAATTCACAGGGTGACCAACCCAGAAGTCCAAAGAGACAAAACAGAAGCTATTGCCTTATTAAAATTTAAGCAACTGTCATTGTTAAGTACTTTTGTGTTACTTTTAAGTAAACAAAGAACAAAAATCCCTGGCTTTTGCATTACCATAGTTCATTAGTTAGATCCAAAATACCCACAGAAATTACCAACAATCCTTAGCACTTGCCTCTTTTTTGGAATATATTTTGACTGAATAGCGAAATAAATCCATGAATAACACAATCAGCGCCGCAAAACTAACTACTGCAATTTGCAAAATGATTATGTGCCATGAATTAGCTCCGTGGGCTTCTCACAGAACGTAAGCTTCCATGAAGCGCAAATACAGTACCGCATTCATTGTGTGATTTTTCTGTTACGGCAATTTCAGTACTTTTTCCAATAAAACCACTTTTTCCGACAATAACCACTCAGAATTTTAAAAATATGGCTAAAACATTTTTTCTTTTTTACCAGTGTATTACTTGGTGCACCTAAACTTTAACTTTTTAACAGATAATCCACAGAAATTATAGTACTTATTGCAAATTACCAAATGAAACCTGAAGAAAAAAAATTGGGTGCCAGGGCGACCGGGATTTGCCGAGTCCTGTATATAGTAATATAATAAAATCAAAGACTTAAATTTACACCACCTTGTGAGAAAATTTAGCAAAAGAAAAATTAAATGAATAAAATTTTTGGCCACAATTACAGGAATCAAATGGAAAAAGAATTTTTCAAACCAAAGTCTTAGAAACTGAGACAGCACCAAATTAAAATCTAAACCAAGAGCGAGAAAGAAAAAAAAATACTATGTGAACAATTGTAAAGTACGCAGATAATACTGATCTTAGTTACTCCTGGCTGATGTTAAAGGGATTTTTTCCAATCCAAACCTGTGGAAGGTGAGATATTATTGAACAAAATACCAAAATTCTCACCACACAGTGCAAAAATTCTGAATATGGAAAAAGTGCATGAAACAGGTTTAGTTGCAATTAGAGCTATCAGATGAAAAAAAAAGAAAAAGGATTGTTCAAGGCAGACTTCTACAAACACAAGTGTTTTTCTAAAAAACACAAAAGATTCACCTACACCATATTACAGTAATACATATTTCTGCAAGCCATGTAAAACAACAGTGCACTGTGTAAATAGTGAAATACAAGTGTAATTTTGCTTACAGTTCTACCTATATTATGCAAAAAGAATTTTTCCAATCCCATTTTTATCAGTTAAGATACTGTGGAAAACATAAAAATATATTATTCACCCAGCAGAAAATCTGGGCAACAGAAAAAGTGGAAATATGCTGGGATCATCATTCTCAAGGTATTAGATAAAAAATGAAGAAATGGAACTTGTCTGATCTGATCAATACATGTGGAGGTGCTGGTCAATAGACAACCAAAGGGATGCTGTAAGCACATTTTCATTTTCAAAAGAGTGCTAATGAGCCGTGCTGTACCTTCATTCGAATTTGGGCAAAACAAAAAGCTGGTGCATTGAGAAAAACAGCTTGCCTTTTACACTACAACAAAATACTATAAGGAAGAATTTTAGGACTTTAAAAATGTCATCTGTTAACAACGCAATGAAAGGAGACTGAAGAAAAAAACTGTAACACTAGTCTGGTATAAGAAAAAAATTAAGTGAAGAAATTACTGAAAAAAAAAACATTTTTGTGTGTGTGTGTGTGTGTGTGTGTGTGTGTGTGTGTGTGTGTGTGTGTGTGTGTGTGTGTGTGCGAGAGTGTGTGTGTGTGTGTGTGTGTGTGTGTGTGTGTGATTTGCACAGTAATTGGCAATAAATAAGTTCAATCACACAAAACCAGACTTTATACTAACAAATGCAATAGCATACCTTATGATTAAAGAACTTAACTAGATAATAATGCTACATAAAGTGTTAAGATCTTGTTGTAACTTACATGAGAGAACAATTTCCACCAGAGTTCCTTCAGAAATGTCTGATACTGAATTAATGGGAACCAATTTGTTTTCTGTAGTGTAATCATGACGAAAAATCATGATTTTTTCATCCAGTTTCAAAAGGCCATGGTCTGGAAACTAAAAAGGAAAAGAAATCAATTAAGAACAGAGTCATCATGGAAATTTCTTTTTATTCCAAATATATGTGGTGAGGTGTCACTGTAAACTATGAGAAAGAACAATAATGCAAGCAATGTTTACAGAAATATAAAGGTAAACAGAATTATTGAAAAAAATTTTCTTTTCCCAATTTATGCTGCATTGTTATGAGCTTTCAAAATAATTTCAATGTGATTTCAATATTTATTTTACTATGCCACAATTGCACTTGCTGTTATACCTATTTGAACATACCATCTTCCTATATATGTCTCCGAAACAATAATGAAGTGTCAGATTTTTATGGTACGAGAATGACACTTGGCTGGAATATCCACTTGCTAGTAAAGAAAGATCAGGGATTGTAGCAATCATTCAGGAAAAAGTAGCAACAAAAGTAAGAATTTCACGAAAAAAAAGTAGGAACTTTCAGAATGTGCAGCAAAATGCAATACAATGCAGACTAATGCAAACTGACCACAGAAGGTATATTTTTCATGATAGAGTACACTATGCATAAAATTTAAGAAATTCTGTTTAAGTTGTGGTCACAAAAAAATGTTTCTAAAGTAAAAATAACTTCTTTTTTTCTGGAGTACAAATGGAGTAGTTTTTGTTGCCAGAATCTAGAATAGATCTCTAGATCATTGGGACATAAAGTGGATATTCTGAATTGCAAGTCTGAAAGTAAAGAATTTCCAAGCTTTCTCGGCAATGGAGAACAAACCGATTCTCAAAAGGTGCAATACGTTTTGTTTCATTCCAGTGAGGGATTGCAGAAATATTTTACATGATTAAAACAGACAAGGCAGTATTTGGGTTACCTTTCAAAACCAGGGATTGTGCTGCTGATCACATTCTTAGCGAATGAAAAAGTTTTGGCCATTACCTTTTTGTACCATTATAACACTTCGGTGAAGAAAAAAATAATTTGACGAAAACTTTAAAACAGCCAGAGCAACCACTGAAAACATCTTTTTTGTGTCCCAAATTCTGTTGTTAATGCTTCTGTACCTACTTCTGGTGCAAAAACTATCACCTGTGGATGAAGAGATAAGAAAGAGGTAAACACTTGAGAGATCAAGATTTCCAACTTTGTCCCTATCACTTTGTAATAGCTTAGAGTTGGAAATCTTTATCTCCCATGTGTTTACCTCATTCCTATCCCTTCATCCTCTTTTTACTGGAAGTTCGTACAGAAGCATTAACAAAAATTTTGGAACCAAAGTAAAAAAATTTTTTTTGAAAGGTAACCCAAATACTGCCTTGTCTATTTTAACCATGGAAGATATTTCTGCAATTCACTGCTGGAATGAAACAAAATGTATTGCTCCTTTTGAGAATCAGTTTGCTCTCTGTTACAGTGAAAGCTTGGAAATTCTTTACTTTCAGACTTGCAATTCAGTCTCCACTTTACATCCTAATGATCTGGATACTGGCAACTATTCAAGATTCTAGCACGGAAACTACAACACATATTTAAACTTAGATTCTGGAAACTAATTTCAGTCTTCCATTCATCGTGAAGAAGACCTAAGCTTAGGTTGAAAGCTCCCAAGTTATAAGCTTTTTCAAAGTTGTAATCTTCTAACGTAACAAAGTGTGAACAACTTTTACCTTTAATTTAGTTCTCTCTCATTACGTGTTTTTTTCCCATCATTGTTATTTAATAAAGCAACAAAGCTTTCTTTGAGGAGCTAACCTCTGAATCTCAGAGAACAGCTTAGTGATATGTAGGTAAGTATGTATTTAAAGAGTTTTCCAAGAGCACAACCTATTTTTCAGCAGCTGACATCAGAACTTTTTAAAGTTTAATATCTCTGAAAATTCATGGTTCCCATTGCTTAATAACTTCTAGCTATATCGACAGACAAAAAAATTAAAGTTTAAAGAAACAAATGAGAAGTGAATCCCTGAAAGACATATTTCTTTGCTAACACATGAAAAGCATATATGTATAATTGTTGGCATATACACTATCTACCAACAAGTAATTGGACACCCCTGCAATCGACGATATTTGCGGTCCTCATACACGTCACGGCCGCCGCCGCTAAATATCGTGTGGGAAACAACAACGCAACCAGTTGCATGCAAGATGCCACGCAGTTTGGAGCTCTCCGATTTCAAGAAAGGTGTAATCGTCGGGTACCACAGAAATGGCCGATCCACACGTGACATATACAGCGAGTTGAAGTACCCAAAATCGACAGTGACCTACGTTATTGACAAGTGAAAGATGATAGGTGACTGTCTAAATGTGCCCCGACCCGGCAGACCCACAAAACTGGGAGTTAGAGACCAACGGGTGCTGGCCAGAGAAATTCGGAACCGCACCAAATCGATGGCCACATCCGCGAGGAGTTTCAACAGGTATCCGCTAGTTTTCTTTTGATGAATACCATCCGTAAGGAAGCTCATCTGCTCGGTTATCATGGACGTGCTGCCGCCCACAAGCCTATGATCACTAAGTCCAATAGCGCTGCTCGGCTAACGTGGTGCTAAGAACGTCGACAGTGGACCGTTGAACAGTAAAAACAGGTTCTCTGGAGCAACAAATCAAGGTTCACCCTCTACCGTTCGGATGGCAGGGTCTGGGTTTTTTCATCTGCCTGGAGAGCCTCCTGCCGGAATGTATTGTGCCAACTGTGAAGTTCGGCGGCGGTGGAATTATGCTATGGGGGTGTTTCTCCTGGTATGGCACGGGACCCTTGGTCGCAATTCCTGTTAGATTCAACGCCAAGACCTACTGCACCATTTTGGAAGACCATGCGCTTCCTACGTTGTGGCAGTTTTACGGGGTGGACGCATGTTACTTTCAGGATGACAATGCCACCTGTCATGTTGCGAGGTCCACCATGGCTTGGTATGGTGACAATGGGGTTAATCGAATGGACTGGCCTGTGCAGAGCCCGGACCTTAACCCTATCGAGCACCTCTGGGACGAGTTGGAGCGTCGACTTAAGGGATGCCCTCATCGTCCGAAATCGGTGAAGGAACTGACCTGTCTTCTCCAAGCCTAGTGGAAGAAAATGCCGCTAGCCGTCGTACAACGCCTGGTTTAGAGTATGTCCCTGGGGGTCGCAGCTGTAATCGCCGCTTGTGGAGGCTCCACCAACTATTGAAGATGAATAAATTTTGTTTTCCTTTGCTTATCACAGGTGTCCAATTACTTGTTGGTAGATAGTGTAGATGCCATAGATTTTTACTGTTTCCCATTTACCTTTTTTTTCAGAAAACTTGAAAATTACATTGCCCTGGAAACAGGAATAGAACCTGCATATCCTTATTTATGTTTCAGCATGCTACCATTGCATCACAGAGGATAGCAAAGTTCCAAGCAACTGAAGCTAAGCAGATGTAGATTAAAATCTAAATAACTCTCCGGATGCTGATTGGAACTTCATTGTCCTGAGTGATGCAGTGGTAGCAAGGTCGAAAGTAAATCAGGAGAAGCAGGTTCTATTCCCATTGCAGGGTAATGTAATTTTAAAGTTTTCTGAAGGATAGGTACATGAGAAACAGTGGAAAATTGCATCTATATGTTGACAATTACATATTAAAGTTATAAGTTGGAACTTCAATTCTTGGCTTTTTGTTTCCCATAAAGTCGCTTTTTTGCATTGTGAACTTGCCGCAGAGTTTTTGAACAATAATTTTGCTTTACAGAAAAGAAATTTTTTTGCTTTACACCTTGACATAGCAAAAATTAACAATGAAATGGAAAAACACACATTTTAAGTGTAATTAAACATAAAAAAAATCAATACCGCATTTTTCACTCTGTTGTGAAAACAATTTAACTAGTCAGGGAAATGGCTCGGATTCCATCGCGGTCAGCCTAAGTATCCATTTTGAAATTTAATTTTGCTTTAAATGAAGAGGAGGCAAAAGTGTTTGCTCTACTGATTGATTTTGAAGAAGTGAATGTTAAAAACAGGAAAACGTGCATTTCACTAAAAAGATTTGTTAAAAAACACAGTCGCTCTTTTGTACTATTACCAGATATTAAAAATGAGGAACATGATCACACACACACAAAATACATATGATCAAAAAGAGAAATAAGAAAAAAGAAACAAAACAGCTTGGTCAAAATTGAAAACCACTGAACATTCTAATTCCTGCTAGAACAATGATTTTCAGCTATTCCAAACATTTACCACCAGCAGACGGAAAGATATAAAATAATCCCTATATTAAAAATAACCAATAAACAAATCCTAAAAGGTTTAATAGATGTTAAAAACTTGAAAATAAAATATTTGCGGATGATGAATAACATTAATTTTTACTGCAATTTTTGATTTCTATAATTTCCTGTATTCTGTAGTGGACCAACAATTTCCACAGTGACTATGGAGAATCCATAGCACTTGGAGTGCCTGAATACATTTCAAAGCAATGCCGAGGCATGTGATAAAGTTCATCCAATCGCACATGTTGCTCACCCGGTTAGGAGAGAACATGAATGTCAGCTGTGAAAGGTGAACTCAAAATTAGCTTCTAGCAGAAATAAGAAAATTAAGAATTAAAAAAAAATGAAAAAGTTCCCCTGCTGCCTGCTAAACAAGCAATAGAAGACACTGAAAAAGTCAAGAGGTACAATAATCCCCACGAGTCTGAGGGAAAATAAGGAGAAAAAATTCCATTTAAGGAGAGCAGATTATATAGCTATCATGGAATTGAAAGTTTACCACTGAATTTATTAGAACAAATACATCAACAGTTCATCACAGATGCATAGCATTTTAATGTTTCAAGATATGAAAAAAATTCTTACCCTTTTATTTACAAAACCACAAGCTATATCTTTTAGCACCTTAAGAGTTAGATCAGAACTAGTGGCTGTGACTGAATCCCTGGTAAGGCCGAGCTGCATGTTAAAGGTAATTTCACCCGGGAGATTAAGCACAGGGAGTTCCATGGCTCACAATCTGTAAAAGAATAACAATATTTTGTATACAACAATTAACAGAGTGACTTTCAAACAAAATAAATAAACTATACATCTCTCTATATAAAAAAGTGAAAGTTTGTATGTTTGTTCCGCATACGTTCTTAAACGGTTTGATGGATTTGCACCAAAATTGGCATACATACTCTTCATCCCCCAGATTAAAATACAGGTGGGACGATTTTTAGAAATTCCATCCATAAGGGGGTCAAATGTGTTTTTATAGGGCCCTCTATAGACTGGGTGCAAGTCGGCTGCTGCGGTATTACTCCACGTGTCAGAGCAACGGTCTTCAGGTGATGCCTCACTCCTCGCAAACTTCAGTGGTTCAGGCATATGGGGAAGAGTCCGTTTTTAAAACACAACGCACTGGCAGAACATATTGTAATAAGTATTTTTTTGTTTATGTTACCATGGCATTTTTTTTTTGTAAGGATTAGGTTTCATTAGACTCCCAACAATTGGCACAGAGTCTCAAATATGGGTGGAGCTACAGAATCCCATCAATAGGCGTGGTCCTCTCAAATAGCATCAAGGTTAAGTTGAAGTTAAAACAGACGGTCGTCTTCATACATAAAATTTAAATACAAGATTAGTGTTTGTATTAGTATAGATAAAAGAAGTAGATTATGTCCACCGGAAAAATGTAAGCTTCTCAACGGTGAAAGAATGATCCGAATCGGTTTAGTTTTCGAGATTAGTAAAAAAATTTCCATATTTATTGTGAACTACTTTCTTTCACGTTGGGTGTGATCAGGTTGTATGTAAACAAAGCGGAACGATACATGGGAAATTGGAAACTACTCGAAAGCGATGTTATTCGGTAGTACAGCCAAAAATAATAAAAAATAATAATACATAAACGAAATATAGCCTATGTCCTCCGGAAAGCTTCCCAATGGTGAAAGAATTATCCAAATCGGTTTAGTTTTCGAGATTAGTAAAAAAAATTCTGTGTATTATCGTGAACAACTTTCTTTCACATTGGGTGTGATCAGGTTGTATATCTACACTCTAGAAAGTTGAATGCGGAGTGTAGGAAAAAAATTCTGTATATTATTGTGAACAACTTTCTTTCACATTGGGTATGATCAGGTTGTATATCTACACTCTAGAAAGTTGAATGCCAAGTGTAGGAAGTGCATTATTGTGCATGTTTGCTACTTCGAGTTTTTAGGGCTCAGAAGTCAGAACGGCCATTATAAATTGTGATTTTTATATTTGGCCTCCAAAAAATGCAAACCCATCGAACAAGTTCAGCCGAAAGCAAAGAAAGTAAAATTACTTCGAGAGAGTGAGACAACCGAACAACGTGATCGAAGACTTGTGGATCAGCGGGAAAGAGCCAGTGTATCTAGGGCGACAGAAACCTTGGAACAGCGTGAGGCCCGACTTAAGCATTGTTCATCATGGTAGGATTTTTTTATAGTGCAATTTACATTGTTACTTGAAAACAAACTTTATGTCTATCCCGGGCAACGCAGGGTATCTCCGCTAGTTTCCATATAAACCTTCAATTATATTTACTGGTTATTAATAATAGGTATGAAAATGCAAGTGCAAAAGTTACCACCGTGTGAGAACAGAGCATGTATAAAAATTGGAAAGGGAGTGAGACAGGATGACACTACATCTCAAAAGTTTTTTAAGATGGATGTTTAGTGTAGAGACGAGCTCGAGCCCGGGCTTGGCCTTACACATGTTGAATTTCATTACTGAATTCTTTATATATATCCTTCATTGTTTATAAGTTACCTTCATGAAAAACTGTTATTAGAAAATAAACTGCTGGCCACCCAAAACGCAACACCAAGAAGGACACGAGATAGCAAAGCCAGATTTACTGGACACATAACAGATACAAAGATGAAATAATTGAGCTTACAGGCCCGTGCGATTTGCGGAACACGCAGACATCAACAGTTCGTATGACCTCCATGGCTGGCAATAATGGCCGCTACATGCCGTGGCATCGAACAAAAGAGGCTTTGGATGTGGGCTTGGGGTATGTCGGTCCAGGCTGCTTCCACACGCTGCCACAGTTCATCAGGTGTAGCCACGGGTGGTGCTTGCTGGGCCACTCGATTGCCGATCAGCGACCAGACGTGTTCGATGGGCGATATATCGGGAGAACATGCGGGCCACGGCAGCAGTGACACCTGGTTGGCCGTGAAGAATTGTTGCACGATGCGTGCAACATGTGGGCGCACATTGTCCTGTTGAAACGTGGCCACTGGTAGGTATTGCAGGTAAGGGAGGATTACAGGCTCCAAAACGTCGGAGATGTAGCGGTGGCTGTTGAGTGTACCGGTGATGCGTACCAGAGGGTGCAGGTGTCATATCCAATTGCGCCCCAAACCGTAATGCCTGGCAATGCCGGTTTCTTGTAGTATTGTGGACAAAAGACCAATGAGAGAAAAGTCTTTCAAGTTGAGCTGAAGATGCTGGGATATTGATTAAATTTAAAGCAACTGCTGACAACTCCTTAAGGTGCCGACTGGCGAAGTACCAGAATGTCCATGGTGATTTAACACCTTTCTTCATAAATGCACCAAACTTTCCAGATTTTTCTCGATACTGTTGAAAACTGGTTATCCCCGAGGAGTCTAGGTTCTCTAAAATGAACTCCTACTTGTTCATTCATTTTCTGCCCTGGTACACAGAATGGAGAACATTGGCTGCAAGGCTATATACATTTAGCGATTGGTTTCTCCTTTTTTCTACATGTGGCATGAGGTCCTTACGGTCCTAAAGTAGACGTAAGCTCATTCACAATTCAACTGCATCTGCAGCAGTTGCTTCTTTTTTCTGTCATATATTTATTAGCTGACTTACTGGATTAAGCACTGCGATTGTATCAGCAACTTCTTTGAGAAAGGCACAATTATAGAGGAGAAACTTAATTTAAGAAGACAATTTCTGAGTTTCATTAGTGGCAGCAACTTTCCTCATTGCACTTAGATTTTTAGTCAAGGACAAACAGGCATCCCTTAGAAAACACCAGTGTGTGTCTGCACCAAGGCATACTTTAGGGCCACCATTTTCTGTCAGTTCATGTTCTTGATCAGGGTGCTTGAAAGACCTTAACACCATGTTCACACGAGATACGATGTTTTTTAAGAGAAGATCCTTAGCTAGAAGATTTCCAGTATGGGCATTGCAGGCAGAATGCCACAGGTCATGATTTTTACCCATTTTAACCATGTTACTGGCATTGTCGGAAACTGTACAATAAATATTCACATTGTATCGTTCTTTAGCTAGCTTTTTTGATTCACTGACCACATCACAAAGTGCTTCACCTGTTGCTGGCAAACCAGACATGTCGAAAGCATCAAGAAAAACAATCTCAGCTTTGCCACTACTTTTACAGGTATTGTGAAGAAGTGTTACAACATTTTTCATGTTGTTCGATTCATTTTTCCAACAGTCTATGAGCAAAACAGAGTCTGTGTCTGCAGCACTGATGGTGATCTTGGTAACTTTATCATACACTTCGTCCAGAAGCTTATCAGAAAGGGCTTTTTTTTGTTGGTGGTTTATAGGCAGGCCGCATTTTTTGACAGAACTGTTTAAAATGCACCGATTCTACCACACTAAATGGGATGTTGCAAAAATAGAAAACCTCGGCAATCGCAAGATCTATTTCCTGCTTTGTGGAGGCATTCATCCTGTCCAAAAAATCGGTTATCTGTTGTTTAACCGTGGAAGGTTTAGAACTTACAGTGATGGGTGCTTCAAGGTAGAAACTGTCTTCCTCTTCATGAGATGAGGAGGGTACACTCGTCACCACGGACACAGTTGAGCAGGGCCTGGGGCTTACAACTGGAACCAGAGGATCGCCAATGTCTATAAACATTTCAGAGTCCGATCGATGCAGTGTAGAACTGGAACTCCCTGGTGGTGGTGGTGGTGGCAGTGGTTCAGGAGCTTTGGCAGAAGTCCGGGCGCAGACCTTCCTGTGGGCTTTCAGATGCTCCCTTGCTGTTCTTGACAGTTAATCCACATTCACAACACTTGGCACAGTTCTTGTGTTCCACTTTAAGTGGAATAAATCCGAGTTCCTCGTACACATTATGAAGAGGTCGACAGCCGCGATTCATAGTGGGAAGAGTCTTCAATTAGAATGTTTAGCCTCCTTCAACGACTAGTGAGGATGAAAAAAAAAACAGTGTTTATTACGAATGCTCTCAGCTTTGAACTGAAGCCAACACTAAAACCTCCAGCATTTAAATAACAGAAAACATGTGCTGTTCGCATAGTTATAGTTTTACCGCCGAGTCAACGAGAAGTTGCTGACACTTTGTTGACGGCTGGCGCTGTTGAACTTCTGTGTCTGCCTAGCAGTGAATTATTGTAGAGACAGGAGCCACCAGCACGCGCATGATGTCAAAGGCGAGAAGCGAGGCAATGTCTCATTTTGATTGTTCCTATAGTCTTGTTTCACTTTAAACAACACTGTGGCGTGGCTTCTGACTTCCTTTTCCGAACATAATATTTTAAAGTGGGCCCCACACTAATTATCATAAAGAAAAGGATTTCCCCGTGTGAATATGAAGGCTAGGAAAAAAAAACAAAGAACCATACGACGTGATACTGATGTGTATGTCGTATCCTGGTGGTATGTCACGTGGACGTGGCAGTTTGCACTGTTCCAATAAGATCATATAAAAATACCGAAGGGTATGTTGGTTTTTAAAGGATCTCCATTTTTTATGTTATTCATACATAGCAAGTTAACAGCACAGAGCAAGCCATGTTTTTGAATTTTTTTTTATGTATTTTACATAATTTACGTGCCACGTAGAAAACCTATTTTTACACGTAATTGCACAACCCTGGGTGCAGTAGCCTAGGCCCTACATCTTCACAGGGGCCCCACAGTTTAGAACAGGGGTCGGCAACCCGCAGCCTACATGTGGCTCGCCCTGTCTTTTTATGCGGCCTGCAGACCCCTTACCAATCAATTTATTTTTTATTTTGAAATGACCTATCTATGCTATAAAACCTGTTAAAAATTGGAAGTGGGTTCCACTCAATATAAATATATAATAAATATGTATTATATACTAATATACACTATCTACCAACAAGTAATTGGACACCACTGCAATTGACGATATCTGCAATCCTGATATACGTCCCGGCTGCCGCCGTTAAATATCGTGTGGGAAACAACAACGAAACCAGTCGCATGCAAGATGCCACGCAGTTTGGAGCTCTCCGATTTCGAGAAAGGTGTCCGATCCATAAGTGACATATCCAGCGAGTTGAAGTACCCAAAATCGACAGTGACCTACGTGATTGGCAAGTGGAAGATGAGAGGTGACTCTCGGAATGTGCCCCGACCCGGCAGAACCACAAAACTGGGAGTTAGAGACCAACGGGTGCTGGCCAGAGAAATTCGGAAGAACCGCACCAAATCGATGGGCCACATCCGCGAGGAGTTTCAACAGGCATCAGCGAGTGTTCTTTTGATGAATACCATCCGTAAGGAAGCCCATCTGCTTGGTTATCATGGATGTGCTGCCGCCCACAAGCCTTTGATCGCTAAGTCCAATAGCGCTGCTCGGCTAACGTGGTGCAAAGAACGTTGACAGTGGACCGTTAAACAGTAAAAACAGGTTCTCTGGAGCGATGAATCAAGGTTCACCCTCTACTCTTCGGATGGCAGAGTCTGGGTTTGGCGTCTGCCTGGAGAACACTTTCTGCTGGAATGTATAGTGCCAACAGTGAAGTTCGGCGGCGGTGGAATTATGCTATGGGGGTGTTTCTCCTGGTATGGCACGGGACCCTTGGTCGCAATTCCTGGTACCCTCAACGCCGAGACCTACTGCACGATTTTGGATGACCATGCGCTTCCTACGTTGTGGCAGTTTTACGGGGTGGACCCATGTTACTTTCAGGATGACAATGCCACCTGTCAGGTTGCGAGGTCCACCATGGCTTGGTATGGTGACAATGGGGTTAATCGAATGGACTGGACTGCGCAGAGCCCGGACCTTAACCCTATCGAGCACCTCTGGGACGAGTTGGAGCGTCGACTTAAGGGGTGCCCCCACCATCCGAAATCGGTGAAGGAACTGACCTGTCTTCTCCAAGCTGAGTGGAAGAAAATACTGCTAGCTGTCATACAACGCCTGGTTGAAAGTATGCCCCAGAGGGTCGCAGCTGTAATCGCTGCTCGTGCAGGCTCCACCAACTATAGAAGGTGAATAAACTTCGTTTTCCTTTGCTTTCACAGGTGTTCAATTACTTGTTGGTAGATAGTGTATAATAAATAAATAAATAAATTATATATATATATATATATATATATAAGGTCAGGTGATGCGTAACATCACAGCCTCTCCTTGACAAATGTCAACCCCACCTTCTTGTGGTGCATCCTGTTCCCACTAAAGGGGCTCTGACGACCACCCATAGCGGTATAACTATACCATCGGGATTAGAGGAAATTCTATCCCACACTCACCAACCCACTTGGCCAGCGTGGTGAGTTATGGCCAAACCCCTCCAAAATGATTCCACAACTTAAATCTTGGCCCTCAGTCTCCGGCAGCTGGAATGTACCTGGCCAAGGCAGCGGCCAGTGCGACATGAAGGCAGAGGGTGCTAAGAATCCCCGGAGGACCGGACTAGGCTGCCATCTGATGCTGACCTTGGCTACTTACAATGGACGCTCCCTATCTTCTGATTCAAGGCTTCTTGAATTGGAAGAGGAACTACAAAGGATCAAGTGGGACATCGTGGGGCTAAGTGAGGTAAGGAGAAAAGGAGAAGATCTCATCGAACTGAAAAGTGGACATCTCTTCTACTATCGTGGGACAGATACTGGCAGAACTAGTGGTGTTGGATTTATAATAAACAAGAAACTGAAGGATAAAGTTGTAGAAGTTGAAAGTACCTCTGACAGAGCTGCACAACTTGTTATCCAACTCTCGAAAAGATACCAGGCTCAGATTATTCAAACTTATGCACCCACCACAAGTCATCCTGAAGAAGAAATTGAAGAATTTTATGAGGAAATTTGTCATCTAAATAATAAAGGTAAGCAGCACTTGAAAATAATTATGGGAGATTTCAATGCAAAAATAGGGCAACAGCAACAGAATGAAACTTCGGTAGGTAAATTCGGTCATGGCAACAGAAACCAGCGTGGAAATACTCTCATTGAGTTTGCAGAGGCAGAAGGGTTTTTCATCTTGAACTCCTTCTTCAAGAAAAAGCCACACAGGAAATGGACATGGAGACATCCAAATGGGACGACAAGTGAAATTGATTTTATTATGTGTAACAAAAAATTCTTCATAGAAGACTGCAGTGTGCTAAACAAGTTCAACACAGGTAGTGACCATAGATTGGTGAGATGTAAGATGCACCTCAACACTAAACTTGAACGTGGCAAGCTCATAAGACAAACAAAATCTATTGACATAACCAACCTTAAAAAACACCATAATACCTTCAAGTTAGAACTGAAGAACAGGTTCTCTGCTTTAGAAGGCCTAACATCGGAAGAAGTGGACATCTCTGAAGTTAACAGAAAAGTAACCAAAGCTCTTATGGAAACAGCAACAAAATTAGCTGGGTCTAAGAACAAGTTGCATGTGAACAAATTATCAGGAAAAACCAAAATGTTGATGAAAAAAAGAAGAGAGATGAGGACAACTAAAGAAGATGTGACTTCCAAAGTGGAATATATAGAGCTATGCAAGACAGTAAGAAAAAGTATCACTGAAGACGTAAGAAAATTCAACTGTGAACTAGTGAGGAAAGCAATTGAAAACAACCAAAGCCTAAAGATAGCAAAGGGACATCTCAGTAAGGGAAGAAAACAGATTATGGCACTGAGAGAAGAAGATGGTTCTGTAACAAGAAATAGAGGCGAAATTTTGACAAGAGTGAAAGATTTCTACTCCAAATTATATGAAAGGGATGATATATGCACTCCAGGCATCATGAAAGATACCAGTACCAGAGTTCCTCCAGTCCTTCCAGCAGAAGTTGCACATGCAATCAAGAACATGAAGCGAGGAAAAGCTCCAGGAGAAGATGGAATTACTGTAGACATCATACAAGAAGCAAGTGGAGAAATCGAAACAGTACTCGCCCAAATTTTCACTCGATGCCTTAATGAAGGAAAGATTCCTGAGGATTGGAACACCGCTACAATGATCCTGCTACATAAGAAAGGTGACATTGAGGATCTCGGAAACTACAGACCTATCAGCCTCCTATCAGTAGTTTATAAAATCTTCACTAAAGTTCTTTCACACCGCTTGAAGGTAACACTGGACATGGCTCAACCGAGAGAACAAGCTGGATTCAGGAGTGGCTACAGCACAATAGATCATATCCACGTGCTGAGAGAACTAATTGAAAGAGCGAGGGAATATGAACTTCCATTGTGCATGGCTTTTATCGATTATGAAAAAGCCTTTGATTCGGTGAAACCATCAGCAGTTACAATGGCTCTGAAAACCTGCGGTATTGAAGATGCATACATTAATATTATTAATAACATCTATGAAAATGCAAGTGCAAAGATTAGGCTGTTTGAAAATACAACACACGTAAAAATTGGAAAGGGAGTGAGACAAGGTGACACCATATCTCCGAAGCTCTTTAATGCCACATTGGAGGGTGTTTTTCAGTCGCTGAGCTGGGAAAACAAGGGGATAAAGATTAATGGAGATTATCTAACTCACCTTCGTTTTGCTGATGATGTAGTCATTTTTGCGACTACCCCACCAGAGCTGCAGAGTATGATCCAGGAACTTGCTGACAAGAGTAAAGAAGTGGGATTAAAAATGAACTTTCAGAAGACAAAAGTGATGTTCAATGCTTTTACAAGAAATGAAGATTTATCAATTGATGGAGAAAAGCTGGAGATAACAGACACGTACGTTTATCTTGGACAGCAGATATCAAGTGAGGGTCACATTTATGAAGAAATTAATCAGCGTACAAAACTTGCCTGGAGAGCTTTTGGAAGAAACAGCATAATTTTCAAGAGCAATATGCCATTATGTCTTAAAAGGAAAGTGTTTTATCAATGCATCGTTCCAGTGTTTACGTATGGTGCAGAGACGTGGACCTTAACTAAAAGAGACATACAAAGGCTGCAGACAACTCAAAAAAGCATGGAGAGGTGCATGCTTGGTGTAACCAGGAGAGATAAGAAGAGGAACTCGTGGATCCGAAAAATGACATGAGTGGAAGACTGATATCATGATCTGAGTTAAATCCCTGAAATGGCAATGGGCTGGACATACTGCCAGAAGGACAGACCATCGATGGACAACCGAAATTTTAGATTGGATTCCAAGGGACAGGAAAAGACCCAGAAGAAGACCACATGGAAGATGGGTGGATGAAATTCGAAAGTATGCGGGAGTGACATGGAGGAGACTGGCACAAGACAGACCGTTGTGGAGAAAACTTGGGGAGACCTTCGTCCAGCAGTGGATTGATAATGGTTGACAATGATGATGATAATACATATTTCATATAATAAATGTATATTATATACTACAGTTGCAGCCCCTTACTATAACTTAAAACACATGCGGCCCGTATGCGCCAAAAGGCTGCCGACTGCTGGTTTAGAAAATAAAAATAAAATCATCTTTGCTAGAATTCTCTATATTTATTACTTTTTTTTTCAGATGCAAAGCCTTTAAAAAGAATTTTATAACTTTGTTTTTTCACAATCCTACCCTTCCCCCCCCTCCACACACACAGCTTTCAAATAGGTTAAAGCTCTCTGTTGTACAGACACTTAGATTTGAAGATTTAAAATTATTATTATTATTATTATTATATCCATCTTAAACTTTTCCACATTCGTGAGAAAGCAAATTAAATTTCATCATTTTGTGACTAATATATGATAATTTTTTTGTGTAAACCAGTTATTTAAAATAAAAAATAAAAAGAATAATATCAAAATGATTTTGGGACATACATATATGGAGGTAAATTGTTCAATGACTTTAAAAACATTGCTGGAAATTAAAAAAAAAAGCAATTTTCATACACAACTGTATATTATTTGTAAAAAAAGTCACATTTGTCTGCCATTCCACCTTGCATCAAAAATCAATCACTAAAACATGTACTGGGGAGGGGCGGATATGTATATACAGGGGTGTAACTACCGGGGAGCAGTTGGAGCAGCATGCTCCAGGCGCAAGATTTTGGGGGCGCAAAAGTTTTCGTATTAGAAAAAATCATTAAAATCCAAGATGTTAACAAAATTGCTCCAGCCAAGGTAAAAAAGAAATTTTTAGTAATAAAAAAATCATTATATTTAAAAAAAAAAAAAAAGATAAAGAGTAGTTCACAGTTACCAACAACTGTTTGACCAATGCAGCGGTCTTGCACTCGGTCACTGCAACGTATCCGTTAGATATTTCAGGAGATCTGGGTTCACAATTATTGCGTCTGAAAATGTGCTTTGCTAGCCATCTCCAAAAACTGTCAAACATTCGAGAGCTTACCGAACTGACACTAATATGTAGTCAAGCATCCAGTGGCTTTCTGGATGTTATAACTGGATGTTTAATTTTTCTGACATTGCCAGTAACTACTGCAATGGCTGAGAGAGCTTTCTCCAAATAAAAATAATAAAGAACTACTTAAAACCAGTATGTCCCAGCATTGCCTAAGTGCTTTAGCAGTTGTATTAATTGAAAGATCAAGAATTAAGAAGATGGTAGAGTAGAACCTGCTAAGTTACGTATAAAAGTTTTAAGGCAAATATATTTCAGCCATTACTCTGGCCTTCATCAGTGCGAATACGATTGGTTTCGTTGGCAGATTGAAAAGGTAAGTTTTGTAACGGTAACTCCGAGTGACGTGATGCAATGAGGGATTTCCAGATGTATGGAACAAAAATGAGGAGCTCAGAGTTGCAATTTTTGGAAAATAAAATTTCCAAACTTTCTCTAAACCTCAGCATACCGATTTTGGAAGGGAGCCAACTTTTTTGTATCTGACCAAAGTGGAATAGTAGAAGTTTCAGCCATGGTAAGTAGAGACAAGGAAGAGGATGGTCTCCCAAATTTCACATCAGATTTGTGTTCCTGAAGTCTTGAGAGAATTTTCTGGAAAGAAAATTCTCTCAAGACTTCAGGAACACAAATGTTTGCTGGCTCAATCCCTTTCCACGAACTTTCTGCCTACAAGCTCATCAGTATCTTCAAAAGAGAAGGATATAGACTTGCCATTCATTCTTATACTTCAATTTCTATTATCCTCCATAATGACAGAGACCCAAGATTTCCGCTTTCTTCACCTGGAGTGTATAAAATTTCAGTCAAGACTAACGTTGGATTAACCGCATACATAGGAAGTTCTTTCCGGAAAATTCTCTCAAGACTTCAGGAACACAAATCTGATGTGAAATTTGGGAAACCTTCCTCTTCCTTGTCTCTACTTACTATGGCTGAAGCTTCTGCTATTCCACTTTGGTCAGATACAAAAAAAGTTGACTCCCTTCCAAAATCGGTATGCTCAGAGGTTTAGAGAAAGTTTGGAAATTTTATTTTCCAAAAATTGCAACTCTGAGCTCCCCAGTTTCGTTCCATACATCTGGAAATCCCTCATTGCATCACGTCACCCGGAGTTACTATAACAAAACTTACCTTTCCAATCTGGCTACGAATCCAATCGTTGTCGCACTGATGAAGGCCATAGTAACGGCTGAAATATATTTGCCTTAAATCTTTTATATGTAACTTAGCGTGTTCTACACTACTATCTTCTTAATTTGTTTGTTAGTTACGTGCATTGCCTACCACTCTGTTAAGAAAGATCAAGAGCTGGCTGGTGCATTGGATTTGGACCACGTAACAGACAACTTCACAAAACAAAAAGCAAGGAAAAGGGAATTTTAAATAGTGGTAAAATATCAATGCAAATTTTTATACACTTTAATTTTTTTGTAATTACTTTCTTAAACTTTAAAGGAAAAAATATGTATAATTGATTTCACATAATTTTGATTTTTAACTTTCCGTTGGTGATGTGGGGTATACACTGTAGATTATCCCAGGGGTGCAGAAAATTTTCAGGGCCTAATATTTCCCTAGAACACAATTTGTTTTCTGTCCGACATTCCCCCAAAACTGTAGCGGACTTTCATGCAAGTTTAAGCGAGTATTAGATCTATATGTTGATGCTTAAGAACTAATCCTTAAAAAGCCTATTACTTAAAAATTTGAAAAAAAAAAAAAAAAAAACCTAATATTTATTTTAGATTCAAAATGTGAAACATTTTTGGGTCTAGGTGAAAACAGTGGTGGGGCAGAGAGAAGCTGAAAAATAAATTTATATCATTCTAGCATTTCAGGCGTATAATTGTGCCAGATAATTTTACTGAATGAAATTTAAATTAGACTTAAATCCTATGAAAAATGCATGGGTCATTTAAATTAGACTTAAATCCTATGAAAAATGCATGGGTCATTGGCTTTAAAATGTGCAGAACCCCTAATAATTTTTCAGATCGGCGTCTATGACACATAAGCTGCCATTAGTTTCCGAAAATGTTTATTAGCATGACTAGTGGTTGCGCCGTACTTATTACTCGTGCCACGCTGTCTACGCCTTGGCATTAGTAAAGTCATTTGGGCTCGGTGAATCATATGCCAGTGGCAGTCTGCAGTACATCACTGTGCTTATAACCTCTTGAATTTATGACATGACATTTTTCAAAATGATTACCTGATTACTGCACAGTAAATAACAATTATCTTTCGCATTATACTTGTTGTTAATAAGTCAATTTTTCGTTTTATTATTATTACTACTATTATTATTTTACCCGCGGGCAAAAATTTCCCCTGAGCTGCCTTCATTTCCCCGAACCTCGTTCACGAGTTTGGAGAATTCTGCACTCCTTAAGAATAAATAAGTTTTTCAATTAATTTAAAGAAAAAATCACCATGGCATGTGATATACCTCACATCCCCAATGGAAGGTTAAATTAAGCATGATACAGTAGTATACCAGAGCTTAGACAGAGGGAAGAAAACAAATTTTTCCCAACTTGCAAAAATTGATAAGAATTTTCGGCAATTTTGGGGTTAGTTTAAGCAATTTTACCCTTATCAAGATTAGTTTACATTTTTTGTGCATACAAAGGAATTAAAATGGCAACCAAGTTTACAACAGCAACATTTGATGGGGCGGGGGGCAACACTGAGAATTGCTCCCAGGCACAGATTTCGTAGTTACGCCACTGTATACATATATTTATCATCATCATCATTGTCAACCATTATCAATCCACTGCTGGGTGAAGGTCTCCCCAAGTTTCTTCCACAACGGTCTGTTTTGTGCCAGTCTCTTCCATGTTACTCCCACATACTTTCAAATTTCATCCACCCATCTCCCATGTGGTCTTCTTCTGGGTCTTTTCCTGTCCCTTGGAATCCAGTCTAAAATTTCAGCTGTCCATCGATGATCTGTCCTTTTGGCAATATGTCCAGTCCATTGCCATTTCAGGGCTTTAACTCTGGTGATGATATCTTCCACTCTTGTCATTTTTCTGATCCACGAATTCCTTTTCTTATCTCTCCTAGTTACACCAAACATGCACCTCTCCATGCTTCTTTAAGTTGTCTGCAGCCTTTGTATGTCTCTTTTAGTTAAGGTCCATGTATCTGCACTATATGTAAACACTGGAAGGATGCATTGATCAAACATTTTTCTTTTAAGACATAATGGCATATTGCTCTTGAAAAGTATACTGTTTCTTCCAAATGCTCTCCAGGCAAGTTTTATACGCCGATTAATTTCTTCATCAATGTGAACCTCATTTGATATCTGCTGTCCAAGATAAATGTAGGTATTGGTTATCTCTAGTTTTTTCCCATCAATCGATAAATCTTCATTTCTTGTAAAAGCATTGTACATCACTTTTGTCTTCTGAAAGATATATATACACACAATTGAATTTATTTAGCAGGAATCCTAATCATTTTCGAAGAATAAATACTTATCTTCTAAATCTTCTGTTTTGCATGTTATAATTTGAATGTTTCAACCGTGGAAGGCAGTGTACGATCTATTACTTCTAGGAAGCAGTATTATACAATTTACAATGACAACAAAAAATATAGCAACTTACCAATACCAAATGAATACCACTTCTCAGAAGTAGTAGATCGCACATTGCCTTCCTCGGTCAAAACATTCAAATTATAATGTGAAACAGAATATTTAGGAAATTAGTATATTTTATTCTTTGAAAATAGTATTAACAATTACCACATAATGCAGCATTTGAGCTTGGGCTACATCTGGGAATCCTTATTGTTTGCTATGCAAAAACATTCCCTATATCCAGATTATTTTAAAGTTATCTTTTTAACATTCTGTGAGAATTTTTTTTATAAAAATCACAAAGCAACCTAAACTTCCTTCTTCCTGGAAAGGAAATCTTAGATTTTAGTTCTTTTTACTCATACTCACTCTCTCTTTGAATTTTTAATTTATCTTATGGTTTTTTTCTTATCTTTAGCTCACCGCAATATGAGATATTAATTTTTCTTTATGACAGTTTTCGTGTGTTTTCATTTTTCACGTAAAGGCTTTTAGTAAACTATGAGATTTATTTTCTAGGGCCAGCAATGAAATTTTGCTCTGGGCCCAACACAAGTTCCTATCCGGCCCTGCATAGATATACACATACATACATTCATATCTCTCTCTAAAATTTAACTTATATCTTTCTTTTTATAGATCAAATCCTCCCCCCACCCTCCCCTCTCCTTAGTTTTGGATCTGCATTTGCTTAAAAGGAAACTGATCAATGCATCCTTCTAGCTCTTGCATATTAACCAGAGACATGGATGTTAAATGGAAAAGACATACTTAGGCTGAGGACAACTCAATGAAACATGGGAAGATACATGCTTGATGTAACCAAGACAGGTAGGGAAAAGAACTCTTGAATCAGGGAAATGATAAGGGTTGATAGCATTAGGATCAACAAAAAGACCCTCAAAAGACAAAGGTTTGGACACATTGTTAGAGAAACTAACCATCACTGAAATACTAGACTAGATACCAAGAAACAGGAAAAGACCCAGAAGAAGACCCCATGGAAGATGGGTAGATGAAATGTGAAAATATACCAGAGTAACATGACAGCAAATAACTTTTTTTTTTTTTTACTGAAGGTTTAACGATCAGTGTGAACAACTCGATAGGTTATAAGCAGTTGCCCATCTCTAATTTAGGGCTACTGGTTCCAGGGTGGGGAGAGAGCCAGCGCTGTAAGACACACACAACATCCATACCTCACTGGGATTCAAACTCCATACCCTTCTCGGACAAATGGTCACTAGCCAGCACTTAGACCACTGCACCACTGGAGCAACAGCAAATTATTCATCAGTGTTGTGGAAGACAACTGGAGAAACCATCTAGCAAGGATTGAAAAGGTTGATCATGATATTTATGTGGGGAGAAAATATATATATATATATATATATATGAAACTGCATAAAGATCTGAACAGACCAATGAAAATGCACCAAATTTTAAATTTTATTAAAGTTTAAGGCAATTACAAATAAAAATTATAAAATTTATATACATATATCAGTTTATCTCTTTCCATTTAAACACACTATATAAAAATTATGGATAGATGTTATTCAGCTATGTCAAACATCATGCTAGTGTAGGAAATTTTCAGTAATTGCATATTACAATGTACTTAGTCTACTTCTCTGATTTCTTTTTTTTTTTTTTTTTTTTTTTGGTGATGAGAGAAACCACAGAGAAGTATGAATATTGACAAATCTAGCATGCTGCAGTGAAAAGAAAAAAACAACAACATATATGTAAACCTGAAACTACAGATATGCAAAAGTTCATATTACCCAAAGAACTTTAAAATTGAGTTTCAAATGGAAGCCACGAAAGAATTTCTTTTAGATAGCACATTGTCTTGAGAAAAATAACCATTTAAACTCTTCCATTTGCCTCAAAAATTTCTTACGAAGCAATAGAAATAGTACACAGTTTTTAGCTGTTATTACATGATGGCCACTTCTACTTAATAATAATAAAAAAAAAAAAAAAAAAAAAAATCCACACTTGCCTAAGTTTGAAAAAGTTAGTACTAGAGCTTTTCCAGTTTAATTTATAAATATTTTCAAAATTAAAAACAAATTCTGCAATTCAATACAATTTACTTATTTTTTTAAATAGTTTATAGTGTGTTTTACACTTGAGTTTTCAGATGTCAATAACTTCTAATTTTGGAAATGTGTTCAGTCAGAGGAAAAAATAATTCTACTCAAATAAATTTCTCCCATACAAGACTTCAATCCTACATACTTCATGAAGACATTTTAAATGGATGCCTGCTTTTTTTTTTATCTCATATCACAAACTTTCCACAGCATTCTTGCATGCTCATTAAACCCCCCCCCTTTTTTTTAGTGTTTTTCATGACTATTTACATTGTGAAAATTCAGTTTTCAACTCTTCTGACACTTGTATACATGAATGACAATCGATTATGGCATTTTTAAGCCATAAATAATGACCACATCATATTTATAAACACAATTTTTTTCTCAAACCTCTCTTCACAGCAGATACCATTAATTATAAATTTATAACAAACTATTTCAGCATTTAATACAGGGCACTAAAGGTAAAAAGAAACAAAAACATATTTTAAACTGGTGAGGTAAAATATATAAAACTTAAAGATAAACTTAACGCGTCCTCCGGTTGCAGCCCTACCATAAAAAGCTACTTTTGTAATGATCTGTTTTATTTCAATCTCACATTTTATATAATGAAAATCTGTTGTGTCACTAAGTGCTTATTCATAGTCCTTAAATATATTCTTACACCTGTGTATTTAACTTTTGGTGGGCATTATAGGCCGCCAGTAGAATTTGACATAGTTTAAAAGGCCACGAAAACCAGTAAAAAAAAAGAATTGCCCCCAATTTCACAAATAATATCAAGAATCTGCGTTGACTAAAATACTTGGCTATTCTACTAAATTAAAAATGAAAAATATCTGTTCATTTACACTGGAAAGGAAAATTATATGTAAAAGTGCAAAACTCCCGTAATCAACAAGTAGGTTAAGTTCAAAATACATCTCCTGTTAACAGGTAGGTGTACTTTTATTCATACCAGTTTTATTTCAATATTAATAACAGCCGATTTTGTCATTGATCACATAAAAACCACTTACGTGACACACAATCAAAATAAATGAATTACGGTAAAACCATTAATAATTAAGACACTAAAATCAAAACACCATTACAACAACATCACAACATAAACTTCCATTTCGCGCAAGGCAGCTACGTTACAGTGCCTAGAAGAGATAGTGTGACGTGCACCCTAAGATGTCCCTCAAGGTTTTGTGACCAATCATCATGAAATGACAGAGGGCGCTGGCATCGGAAGTTACGTTAGGATGCTTCATCGACTTCATGCTATTCAACGGTGGGAGGTTTGTTTGAAAATGTTTTTGCCACCTAACGAAACTTCAAATTTTCACAAAACAAAGGTTAGTGGAAGGAAATCAATTTGTCAGTATCTTTGCTAATTCGTTGTAGCTCGATCATAACAGTAATACACTAGGTAATTCAACAGTTGATCGCTAAAACGCAATAGGCTTATTCGGGTGTTAGTGTGCTGGTTTTATTCAACTGTGGATTGTTTATGACGAAATTTATTTCCGAAATTAGTAACTTTTTTATTGTGAAGATGTGGAAGTTGATCAAGTATTGGCCGTCACGCGTTAAACCTACTGTGTGGTTAAACTTAAGTGCAGTACTGAAATCGACTGCCGCCCCAGTGGCGCAGTGGTCTAAGCGCTGGCCTCTGATCATTCGCACGTAAGGGGTCCGGGTTTGAATCCCGGTGAGGCATGGATGTTGTGTTTGTCTTACGGCTCTCTCCCTTCCCTGGAACCAACTGGCTCTCTCCCTTCCCTGGAACCAATTGGCTCTCTCCCTTCCCTGGAACCAACTGGCTCTCTCCCTTCACTGGAACCAGTGACTCTAAATTAGGGACGGGCGACTGCTTATAGCCCATTGAGTTGCTCACGGTGGTCGTTAAACCTCCAATAAAAAAAATTGACTGCAATAGTTATAAAATCATAGGAAAATAATGCCAGCTATGAAAGGACTGGGAAATTCTACATTAGCAAATAATAAAAAACATAGAAAACGAAAAAAAAAGCCGCTCCGGTGGTGCAGTGGTCTAAGCGATGGCCTCTGATCATTCGTCCGAACGGGGTCCGGGTTAGAATCCCGGTAACGCATGGATGTTGTGCTTGTCTTACGGCACTGGCTCTCTCCCCTCCTGGAACCAGTGACCCTAAATTAGGGACGGGCGACTGTTTGAGTTGCTCACGGTGGTCGTTAAACCTCCACTAAAAAAAAAACGGAAAAGGCAAAGCAGCTGTTTTGTGCCAGGATGTAATACTGGCTATAAATCCTGCAAAAATAAATTATCACTCTTTGCTGTCCCCAAAATTCCTGATATGTTGAGAAAATGGTATAAAGCGATTACCAGAGTTGATAAGAAACTTGATGAAAGTTGTGTTGTATGTGTTATACTCTATTTTCAATTCATTAAAAGGTTTATTTTCAAAGCCACACTCTGCAACTAAATGGAAAGCATTAAGTTTCAATATTTATCTTGATCCCATGTTCTCACCAACGTTACTGAATTTCAAGACCTAATTAGATTATTGGAATGCAAATTATAAAGCCGATGTCTCATTGAGAAAATATTCCCCCTTTTTTTTCGGTAGGGTTTTGAGGGGCAAAACATTTTTTTTTTAATTTTGTAAGTTGATGTTTCAGTGATTGTAAACTGTATATTGGTCTCCAGCGTTTTTGCGTAATCTAACCCATGTATGACTAAAACTTCCGAGATATCTAACATTAATGTTGACGTTAGCACAGTGCAAAGCTTAACTTAAACTACGATACGTTTATTAATATATCTTGAGCACCCCGTTCGTTCGTTCCTTTTGGGGGGGGGGGTGAAAGAGGCGTGTCGATTATTTCGTATATACTTAAGTTATCTGCTTATAAAATATCGTTCAAGAAGTACACATAATACTGACAATCTAGGTGTGTGTCATAGAAAAATGTGTGTTTTCGTCGTCCTTCTCCCTGAAAAGCGACGTGACGTCCGATGGCAGCGCCATCTACAGCTTTCATGATTCTGGGCATGGCCATGTGCTGGGCTGCAAGTTTTTCTGCGAGCACGACACACTTCCCTTCTAGGCACTGTAGCTACGTCAGACCACGGAGTTTTGCTAGCCTTCTTTTTCTTCAACAATCAAAGTAAAATGCAAATTTTAGTCCTCGGAGATTTTCGGTAACCGTGCACGATATTTAAAAACCATCTTTCCAATGTTTTTCTTTGCGATGTAAGGATATTCATGTAAATTTCCAACTTACTATTAATAAAATTAATGGAGTTAAACAATTTAGCGGATAAGATTGAAGCGGCAATCCGTTTAATCAACGTAAGAAAACAAAATGCAATTTGCCAAGCTTTACTTGGAGTACTAATCAGTTGTGCTATTTAATTTAGCAGATTTTTTTTTTTGATTGGAGGTTTAACGACCACCGTGAGCAACTCAATGGGCTATAAGCAGTCGCCCGTCCCTAATTTAGGGTCACTGGCTCCAGGGAAGGGAGAGAGCCAGTGCCGTAAGACAAACACAACATCCATGCCTGACGGGATTCGAACCCGGGCTCCTTACGGACGAATGATCAGAGGCCAGCGCCTTAGACCACTGCGCCACCGGGGCGGCAATTTAGCAGATGTCTCATACTAATAGTAATAAAACCGAAAACCGCATGCAATAGCCGAGCGGTCTGAGGCGCTGACTTTTGGCCATTCGTCCTGAATGGGGTCTTGGTCGAATTCTAGGTGAGCTATGACTATTAGTAATGTGGGTCTTACGGCACAGGCTTTTTCCCTTCTCTGGAAACAGTAACACGAAATTGGGAAGGGGCGACTGCTAGCAACTTTTTGAGTTGCTTGTGGTGACACCGAAAAAAAAATGACGTTGAAAGCTGAGCTAGTTCTAGTATGAGCTCGGATGAGACATGTGTGCTACACCTGTCTTACTGCGCTGGCTTCCGCCCTTTGCAGGAACAATTGGCCTAAAATTAAGAGCAGACGACTGCTTATATCCCTAATAGTAAGGTGACCAGATTTTTAAGAACGAAATTGAGGACAATTTCGTTTCAAAATGAGAACAGAATTGAAGACAACATCTGACTCATTATAATGAAGCCGAAGATTAGCAAAGAATATTATGAACAGTACCACAATTGTCCATTTTCAGGGGAAAACATACGATGAATCTGAAGGATGATTTTCCTGTGAAGTAAGTATAAAACAGCAATAAAATTGCGTCCCGCAGAATATTACCTCTGATAAATTTTAAATGTTACTCACAGGTGGTAGCACATGCAAACAAAGCTACACTTTAATATTGTACTGAAATTTCATTGCGATTCTATATAAGAAAAATATCTGAAGCCAGAAAATTACTATACAATGAACTTATGCAGAAATAATGGGATACCTGTATGCTGTCTCTATTGGAAGGAATGTTCTAACTTCACTTGAAGAAACAGTTTGGCCGCCCCGGTGGCGCAGTGGTCTAAGGCGTTGGCCTCTGATCATTCGTCCGAAAGGGGTCCGGGTTCGAATCCCGGTGAGGCATGGATGTTGTGTTTGTCTTACGGCACTGGCTCCCTCCCTTCCCTGGAACCAGTGACCCTAAATTAGGGACGGGCGACTGCTTATAGCCCATTGAGTTGCTCACGGTGGTCGTTAAACCTCCAATCAAAAAAAAAAAAAAAAAAAAAAAAAAAAAAAAAAAAAAAGAAACAGTTTGAGGGGAAAATGTACTGAACAAAAGCTATAGAAATTTCAATGGAATCTACTAAATGCAACCAAATTCAGCATCAATTACTTAATTATTTGCTTGAAAGTAGATGCTGAAAAAGATGAGATTTATTCCTAATTCTATAAATATTTTAGTTAAATCAAGGCCTTGGTTAAATCCAAAAACGAAATGACACCACGATTATCGAGATGACTTTGTTCGATGCTGACGCTGGGATGATGATGCTATTCTGACGTCTCGGAGAATCCCGAAAGTTAAATTGCCACTATTTCAATTTTTCGGGGCAGATATCAAAAAGTGAGGGCGGAAAATAAGAAATTGAGGACATTTGACGTCCTTAGTCAGTTTTTACGGAATTGAGGACGAAGCGTTGAAATTAAGGACTGTCCCCAGAAAATGAGGACGTCTGGTCACCTTATACTAAGAGTCGCTCTCGGTGGTTGTCAGTGGCGACGCCAACCGCTCAGAACTGAGTAAGCTAATAGGGAGGCTAAGCATAATTAAGCTGACCAGAAGTCCCCAATTCTTAAAGACAGTCCTCGAATTTAGGTTACTGTCCCCAAAAACGTCTGATGCCTTTGGGGACGCAAATTGCTCTCAAATTTTGATGTTTGTCCTTAAATGTCCTAGAATGTACATTTCCTCATTAGCTCGTTAGATTTCTAATGAAAAATGTTCTTAAAAGTGGTTTTCGCTGCGCTAATTTTTCGACATGCTTCTTGTGAAAACAAATTTTTACTTTTTTTTTCTTTCCGAGTTTAACGACCAGTGCGAGCAACTCTAAGGACTATAAGCAGTCACCTGTCTCTAATTTGGAGACATTCGTTCTAGGGAAGGGCGAGAGCAAGTGCTGTTCGTAAGACAAACATACCATCCATGTGGAAGCGGGACTCAAACCCCGGCTTGTACGAATGGTCAGTGGCCAGCACTAGGACATTGAACTACTGGCGCGGTCAAATTTCGATTGTACATGATCTAAGTTTCTCCAAAAATTTTGGCACAAGGAAAAATTCGCCATGCAATTAGTTTAGTGTGCAGCTTGATTTTAATTCGGCACATATACAAGGTAAAGCATTTCACTTTTGCTAATATTTTCTCGCTATCATAATTCTACTTCGTCAATAAAAATTACCAACATTCTACAAGATATATCCCTTTAAGACACAGATTTTAATATAATATCACACTTGTTAAAGCAGTGCAGTTTTGTTACAAAAATATTTACATATTTATTTTGAGTACGTATATGTCCCCAAATGAACTGCCGATTTGGTGACGCCACGCCATTTTGTCCTCAAATCAGAGTTCCAATATCTGGTCACCTTAGCATAATGGAAGGAGGCACACATTTTGAAGTGTTTGGCAGAAATTTTGGCAACAAATTCCGTTCATGTACATTTTACCTTACGCTGATAATGTTATCCCTAGTGAAAAACGCTTTCAAGTGAATACTGTACTTAATATATTTATCCAATGAATATAGTATGGGAACCATGGATACAAATCTCTATGGCAAGTTACAACAGTATTTCTTCGCAATTTTAGCTTACTTAGGTATTTATTTTTTTCCGTTTTTTTTTTTTTTGCTTTTATAAGGCTGTTAATGAATTTTAGTCTGTAACCTGACAATGAATCTCTCTCTCCTCTCTCTCTAACTATAATTACAAAAATGGTGTGCCGCCCCGGTGGCGCAGTGGTCTAAGGCGCTGGCCTCTGATCATTCGTCCGTAAGGGGTCCGGGTTCGAATCCCGGTCAGGCATGGATGTTGTGTTGTCTTACGGCACTGGCTCTCTCCCTTCCCTGGAACCAGTGACCCCAAATTAGGGACGGGCGACTGCTTATAGCCCATTGAGTTGCTCACGGTGGTCGTTAAACCTCCAATCAAAAAAAAAAAAAATGGTGTGTTTGTACTAACTCTCTCAGGAATTCGTTCAAAGGACTCCTCCATTTTCCACAAGTACAAACACAAAATGTAACAAATGATTCATTTTATATAAAAAAAATCAGTGAATTCGAGAAATTCACATACATTTATTCAAGTTCCATAAAATCTCAGATGGTTGCACCCGCCATATGTTCCAACTGCTTAAATATTGGGGGGATGAAGGGGGGGGATCGCCGCCCCGGTGGCGCAGTGGTCTAAGCGATGGCCTCTGATCATTCGCGCGAATGGAGTCCGGGTTCGAATCCCGTCAGGCATGGGTGTTGTGTTTGTCTTACGGCACTGGCTCTCTCCCTTCCCTGGAACCAGTGACCCTAAATTAGGGACGGGCGACTGCTTATAGCCCATTGAGTTGCTCACGGTGGTCGTTAAACGTCCGATCAAAAAAAAAAGGGGGGGGGTCTCAAAGAAACGTTGTGCGGGCTGAAGTCCACCTGAGCCTCCTTGCCCGTAGCGTTGCGCCTGAAGCTTGTTTGAGTTTGTGAGACACCCTCACACAATGCCGCAGTGGTCTAAGCTATGGATTCTGATTATTCGTCCGAGAGGGGTCCGGGTTCGAATCCCGGTGAGGCATAGATGCTGTGTTTGTCTTGTGGCACTGGCTCTCTCCCTTGCCTGGAACCAGTAGCCATAAATTAGGAATGGGCGACTGCTTATAGCCCATTGAGTTGCTCACGGTGGTCATTAAGCCTCCAATAAAAGGAAAAAGAGCAATGCTATGCTCTCGCAACAGACACCTGGTCGATAAGGTATAAAAACAGCAAAGGAAATACTCTCAAATCATCACTGATAAAATGGCTAGCAGGAGAAAGTTCTTCGAATTTGAAAAGGGCGTTGTAATAGGCTGCTCAATTGGAGGTATGAGCATAAGGATAATTACTGATGTGAAACAGGTCGTTTGTCATCAGCAAGTGGAAGAAGACGGGATATTGCTGGAATTTACCTCACTTTGGAAGACCTATGAAATTGCAACCAAGAAACCGGAGGGTATTGCAAAGGGAGTTCCGGAAAACATGTCCCGACCAATGCACGCCATACCGCATAAGTTCCAGATGGCCACAGATGTTATGATATGCGCCAAGATACTTCGAAGAGAGGCCCATGAACTTGGGCATCAAGGCCGAGCAGCCGCCCATAAACCTCTCAGCACAAAAACCAATAAAGCCACGCGACTACGATGGTGTCTTTTTTTTTTTTTTTTTTTTTTTTTGGTTGGAGGTTTAACGACCACCGTGAGCAACTCAATGGGCTATAAGCAGTCGCCCGTCCCTAATTTAGGGTCACTGGTTCCAGGGAAGGGAGAGAGCCAGTGCCGTAAGACAAACACAACATCCATGCCTGACCGGGATTCGAACCCGGACCCCTTACGGACGAATGATCAGAGGCCAGCGCCTTAGACCACTGCGCCACCGGGGCTGCACGATGGTGTCAACAGCACAAAAATTGGACATTGGTGCAATGGCGGGAAATATTATGAAGCGATGAATCTGGCTTCACATGATTCCGATCGGATTTACGTGTCTAGATTTGGCAGGTACCAGAAGAGCGTCTGCTTCGAGAGTGTACAGTGCCGACTGTGAAGCCCGGAAGTGGTCGAGTTATGCTATGAGGCTGTTTTAGCTGGTATGGTGTAGACCCACTGGTTGTTATTCAGGGCAACATGAACTGTGTATAAAAATATTCTAGATAACTCAATGCTCCCACCGCTGGCAGTTCTTTGGACACGACGATTGTTTCTATCAGGACGACAAAGCCTCTTGTCATATTTCCAGAGCTACAATGGAGTGGTATGAGGAAAATCAGGTCTTGCGGATGGACTAGCCTGCTCAGACCCGGACATCAATCCCATTGAACACATATGGGAAGAACTTGAACGACTAGAACAGCACGACCTTTTTCATTGACAAAGTTGGTCGATGCATTTGACGCGGGATGGAGGAACATCCAGCTTTCCGTACTGACAGTTTATCTCGATGGGTGGCTGCTGTAATCTCTGGAAATGGAGGACTTACCCGCGATTGATGTTAATAGAATACTGTTTTTCTATTTATTTAGTGTCCAATCACTTTGGTGCACTTAGTGTTTAACTAGCTTGATGTTTTGGGTCTATAATACCTAAGAATCAAAATCCAAGATGCAACGATTCTTTGTACATGTCACATCGTAGGACGTTTTTTTAACCATGAATGACTAAGTCCGTATCTGGTTTCATGTTCGTACTGGCAAGTAGGTCATGCAGATAAAAAGATAATATCAATAATAATAATAGCTACCAATTGAAGACCAGAGAACAGGTCGCAGCTATCGAGGAAGATAGGGGCTGATTGGGTCGACGAAACCAGGCCGGAAATTTTAATCTTGTGGTCCATTGTAGAAACACATGTACTTACAGGAATAACATCATAAAGTCCCTCCTGAAGAAAATTTTGTTAACTCTTGGATGAAAGAGAACTGTTGAAATATGCATTGTAAAACTAATACAGTCGTGAACAATTTTTAACAGTAATTTAAGGGTGAAATAATTTTAAAAATGCACTTATGATCGAATGTAGCATATCAAACCACGAACAAAACTGGGTGTTGTACCAAAAATATTATTTGGTCACTGATCGTCTACTGCGCAACGGTATTCGCGCCACCGCCTTGAATAGACGCCTTTTTTTAATGTCTACCCATTATTTTGATTCATAAACTACCATTTCGACCCATTATCCAGTACCGATAAACCGTTGTTTCTTTTAAAGTAAAATGCTGGGACACGGATTTCAGAACATCTCTGCCTGAGAATCGCTTTCTGCTGCATATCTGTACGTGGATAAGGGTGTAGGGGATGCTGGGCCATCAAAATGTTATTAGAGCCTCCTTCCAAATTACAAAAGGAGGGTAGGGCCTACGAATGTCTCTTCGGCTCCAAGTTTAATTATAAAACATCGTGCTTTGTTCGGTGGCAAATTTTTCAATGTAATAGAGAGAATTTTGTTATAAATGCTAATATCCAGAAAGTCAAGGATTACCCAAAGTGTCGATTTTATCAAGAAAAAGATGAAATGAAACTGTGTGTCATCTTACATGTGATCGTAGCAAAAGTGCACAGACAGATTACAAAGTTAGATATGACAGGGTTGCAAAAATTGATTTATTGTTCATTATACATAAAACCACAATCTTCCACCATAGAAAAGCTCATGAGAACATCAGGCTGAGAAAGTCGTAGAAAATGATCCAGTCAAGATCTTGTTTGATTTTAAAATTTAAACCGATAGGCACGTAGAACATAATACACCAGACATAACAGTCATAGAGAAACCGGAAAGTCTGGATAACTGATACAACGATTCTTGGAGATGCCAGAGTCGATTAACAAGAACTGGAAAAAATGACTAAATACAGAGACCTGGCCATAGAACTTACCCGATTATGGACTAAACACACAACGGTAGTCCCCATTTTCATCGGGGGACTTGGAACAATGTCAAAAAAATTTATGAATTATTTCGAAAAATTGCAGCTTTCTGATATACTACCTAGAGAACTGCAGAAGACAGCTTTACTTGGAACATCATATATTTTACGCCGATTCTTGACTGAAACCACTGTGTATGATAAATCAGGTGATACGACTATCCGTACTGTCAACAGTTTGAAAAACGGACTGCTTATGTCACAGCTCGCCAGGGAGCGTTCAGGAGTTGTGGGCCGATCGTCCATGCTAACCATCATAGGATTACATGGTGTTTATGATTTCATCAGTGCAAAATCGGTATTTATCTTGAGTATTTCTTATTTATTACTTTGTGTAATTATATTGTACGGGGTTCCAGAAACGTAGACGTTTCTGCACAGAAGCTCGTCAACTCTGTTTTTACTTAATGGGAAATAAATTTATAGTGTAGCTAAATATCGGAATAGAATCTGTTCAGTTCTGTTTTAGGTATAAGCGAAAGTGTTTTGTATGAAACTATCGGTTATCAGACAGGTTATGAGACATATAAAGAACTTCTATCAACCTTTAATGACCTAACAGAGTTGGAAAAATGGCGGCAAGCATTAGAATGCGATGCATTTTTTGACAGCTTACAATGAGGAAAATTTTTGCGTTAAGAGCATTAACTGTTGTTTAAATACAGGGTCACAAACTTTTTCCCTTGATATCAAATATGTTCATCGTACTATATGCACACAGGTCGGGGAAATCTCCTCCGAAAAAAAGCAGCCATTTTGCCGGGATGCACTTTCTCTGCCGTCATCGCCAGCACAGATGGAGGGAAAGCCTTATTTATTAGTATGATTAGGTACAAAAATAAAACAAATGTGTAAGATGTATTGTTTATTACTAAATGAAAACATCAAGAGTGAATGATTTCTTGAGCGGAAGATTAATCAAAATTATTTTTTGCGAAAAATTCAGTTAAGTTTTCAAAACCAGCAGTTTCCGTTAACGATGATCCAATGACTAACACAAAAACTGATATTCCATGTTAAAATTGCTCCTCCGAATGTACAGTACCATCTCATTTTACAAGTACAATTTTTTTGACGATAAAGGGTATTGCCTCAGTAAAAACTCAGAATCGTCTGCTCAGAAATCGTCACGTTAGAGTACTCACTCTGTGGCCAATATATATATATATATAACAGGTAGTGACCATAGATTGGTGAGATGTAAGATGCACCTCAACACTAAACTGGAACGTGGCAAGCTCATAAGACAAACAAAATGTATTGACATAACCAACCTTAAAAAACACCATAATACTTTCAAGTTGGAACTGAAGAACAGATTCTCTGCTTTAGAAGGCCTAACATCGGAAGAAGTGGATATTTCGGAGAGTTAACAGAAAAGTAACCAAAGCTCTAATGGAAACAGCAACAAAATTAGCTGGGTCTAAGAACAAGTTGCATGTGAACAAATTATCAGGAAAAACCAAAATGTTGATGCAAAAAGAAGAGAGATGAGGACAACTAAAGAAGATGTGACTTCCAAAGTGGAATATATAGAGCTATGCAAGACAACACGAAAAAGTATCACTGAAGACGTAAGGAAATTCAACTGTGAGCTAGTGAGGAAAGCAATTGAAAACAACCAAAGCCTTAAGATAGCAAAGGGACATCTCAGTAAGGGAAGAAAACAGATTATGGCTCTGAGAAAAGAAGATGGTTCTATAACAAGAAATAGAGGCGAAATTTTGACAAGAGTGAAAGATTTCTACTCCAAATTATATGAAAGGGATGATACATGTACTCCAGACATCATGAAAGGTACCAGAGTTCTTCCAGTCCTCCCAGCAGAAGTTGCTCATGCAATCAAGAACATGAAGCGGGGGAAAGCTCCAGGAGAAGATGGAATTACTATAGACATCATACAAGAAGCAAGTGGAGAAATTGAAACAGTACTCGCCCAAATTTTCACTCGATGCCTTAATGAAGGGAAGATTCCTGAGGATTGGAACAACGCTACAATGATCCTGCTACATAAAAAAGGTGACATTGAGGATCTCAGGAACTACAGACCTATCAGCCTCCTATCAGTGGTTTATAAAATCTTCACTAAAGTTCTTTCACACCGCTTGAAGGTAACACTGGACATGGCTCAACCGAGAGAACAAGCTGGATTCAGGAGTGGCTACAGCACAATAGATCATATCCACGTACTGAGAGAACTAATTGAAAGAGCGAGGGAATATGAACTTCCATTGTGCATGGCTTTTATCGATTATGAAAAAGCCTTTGATTCGGTGAAACCATCAGCAGTTACCACGGCTCTGAAATCCTGCGGTATTGAAGATGCATACATTAATATTATTAATAACATCTATGAAAATGCAAGTGCAAAGATTCGGCTGTTTGAAAATACAACACACATAAAAATTGGAAAGGGAGTGAGACAAGGTGACACCATATCTCCGAAGCTCTTTAATGCCACATTGGAAAATGTCTTTCAATCACTGAACTGGGAAAACAAAGGGATAAAGATTAATGGAGATTATCTAACCCACCTTCGTTTTGCTGATGACGTAGTCATTTTTGCAACTACCCCATCAGAGCTGCAGAGTATGATCCAGGAACTTGCTGACAAGAGTAAAGAAGTGGGATTAAAAATGAACTTTCAGAAGACAAAAGTGATGTTCAATGCTTTTACAAGAAATGAAGATTTATCGATTGATGGAGAAAAACTGGAGATAACAGATACATATGTTTATCTTGGACAGCAGATATCAAGTGAGGGTCACATTGATGAAGAAATTAATCGGCGTACAAAACTTGCCTGGAGAGCTTTTGGAAGAAACAGCATAATTTTCAAGAGCAATATGCCATTATGTCTTAAAAGGAAAGTGTTTTATCAATGCATCCTTCCAGTGCTTACGTATGGTGCAGAGACGTGGACCTTAACTAAAAGAGACATACAAAGGCTGCAGACAACTCAAAGAAGTATGGAGAGGTGCATGCTTGGTATAACCAAGAGAGATAAGAAGAGGAACTCGTGGATCCGAAAAATGACGAGAGTGGAAGACATCATGATCAGAGTTAAATCCCTGAAATGGCAATGGGCTGGACATACTGCCAGAAGGACAGACCATAGATGGACAGCCGAAATTTTAGATTGGATTCCAAGGGACAGGAAAAGACCCAGAAAAAGACCACATGGGAGATGGGTGGATGAAATTCGTAGATATGCGGGAGTGACATGGAGGAGACTGGCACAAGACAGACCGTTGTGGAGGAAACTTGGGGAGACCTTCGTCCAGCAGTGGATTGATAATGGTTGACAATGATGATGATGATGATATTGTTTTTTAATTCCAAAAAAAAAAATAGCATTTGTAGAATACGAATCTTTCTGCCGCTTCCTCCGATAAAAAAGCATAGGTTGTGTCAAATCATCGGCCCACACGTTCGTCGCGCCATCTAGTGAAAAGTGAAATTAACGGGCGATTTTTGTTTCCAGAGTCGTATCACCTGGCTATCATACACCGTGGCTGAAACCTAGGTCTCCGGTGGAAACTCGTATCAGCTGAACAACACCAGTCAATGATAATTTTGTTGTTTATGTTTGACTGTCATAGGCTGTGCTTCGTACATTTCAAATAAAGATAATAATATTAATAATAATAATACAATGAAGTTCAATAACAATTGCTATTTCTAGAAACAATTTTATTCAATGCGCCCTACTGGCCCGTGCGATAATATGGCCCTGGGTAGGTTGCCATAGCTTTACCTCAGAGAGAATCTTGTTCGGAAAAACAGAATTTAATGGCAAGACGCAGACTCCTGATTAAAAATAACAAGAGGATAAAATGGAAATCGACGTCAACAATATATTGCTTCCAGTTATAACGAAGTAAACTTCTCCGTCATTTTTATCCGCGCCGGGGCTCGAACCCGGATCCCCTCATTCCGGAACAAGTTGCTCTACCAATTGAGCTACGCGGACGTTTTATTCTGATTCCTATCTGCCTTTATGTCGTGTGCGTCCTTCTGGCAGGTACGTCATATCTCCTGGTACGTTGCACAGTTCAGAGGCCGGCGCCCAGTTGCTCCCTGGCCTCTGACGCAGTATCATGAAGATAATCATAGAAAATTGGTGGCTGGTCTCTCAATCCAGGTATTTTATGCATGTACCTATACAACAGCACGCGTATCAAACACAAATACACATAACGCATAAAAACGAGGAACAGTACAGCAGGTATGTAGAAAATAGTAAAACTATACTAGTGATCCGATTTATTTCCTACGCTAATAAATCAAACCAGTAGTATAGTTTCACATATAACACATTACGAACACGTAAACTGCTGTTAACCATAGCATGGGTCCAATGTTCACGTTACGCGTCAGTCAAGGAATCAAATCATATTTCATATTAGTCTCACTATGTACACGGGAGGACCAAAACATTATGACCACCTACCTAATATGATGTCGATCCTTCACAAACAGCTGTTATCCGGCGAGACATAGACGCTACAAGGTTAGTAAAGGTGTCTTATGGCATCTGGTACCAACACGATACCAGCAGATCCTTTAACTCATATCAGTTGCGTGCGTGAGCCACCGGTTCCTAAAGGTGTTTTATGGCATCTGGTACTAACACGATACCAGCAGATCATTTAACTCATATCAGTTGCATGCGTGAGCAACCGGTTCCTAAATGTGTCCTATGGCATCTGGCACCAACATGATATCAGCAGATCCTTTAATTCATATCAGTTGCGTGCGTGAGCCACCGGTTACTAAATGTGGCTTATGGCATCTGGTACAAACACTATACCAGCAGATAGTTTAACTCATATCAGTTGCATGCGTGAGCTACCGGTTCCTAAAGGTGTCTTATGACATCCGGTACCAACACGATACCAGCAGATCCTTTAACTCATGTCAGTTGCGTGCGTAAGCCACCGGTTCCTAAAGGTGTCTTATGGCATCTGGTACTAATACGATACCAGCAGATCCTTTAACTCATATCAGTTGCGTGCTTGAGCCACCGTCGATACGATATGCTGTTCCAACATAAACCACAGATGCTGCATTGGATTGATATCTTGGGAATCGAGAGGAACAGGCAATACCTGGAAGTCATCCTCATGTTCCTCGAACCATTCTCGAACAATGCGGTCAGTGTGGCATTGCCATTGTTCTTCTAAAAGAAGGCTCGATTGGATTGCTATCTGGGGAATGTAGAGGTAAAGGCAATACCTGCAAGTCATCCTCATGTTCCTCGAACCATTCTCGAAGAATGCGGCCAGTGTGGCATGGCCATTGTTCTTCTGAAAGAAGGCCCGATTCGATTGATATCTGGGGAATGTAGAGGGAAAGGCAATACCTGGAAGTCATCCTCATGTTCCTCGAACCATTCTCGAACAATGCGGACAATGTGGCATGGCAATTGTTCTTCTGAAAGAAGGCTCGATTGGATTGATATATGCGGAGTCTAGAGGAAAAGGCAATACCTGGAAGTCATCCTCATGTTCCTCGAACCATTCTCGAACAATGCGGACTGTGTGGCACGGCCATTGTTCTTCTGAATAAAGGCTTGATTGGATTGATATCTGGGGAATCTAGTTAAAAAAGCAATACCTGGAAGTCATCCTCATGTTCCTCGAACCATTCTCGAACAATGCGGTCAGTGTGGCATTGCCATTGTTCTTCTGAAAGAAGGCTCGATTGGATTGATATCTGGGGAATCTAGGAAAAGGCAATACCTGAAAGTCATCCTCATGTTCCTCGAACCATTCTCGAACAATGCGGACAGTGTGGCATGGCCATTGTTCTTCTGAAAGAAGGCTCGATTGGATTGATATCTTGGGAATCTAGAGGAAAGGGCAATACTTGGAAGTCATCCTCATGTTCCTCGAACCAGTCTCGAAGAATGCGGTCAGTGTGGCATTGCCATTGTTCTTCTAAAAGAAGGCTCGATTGGATTGATATCTGGGGAATGTAGAGGTAAAGACAATACCTGGAAGTCATCCTCATGTTCCTCAAACCATTCTCGAACAATGCGGACAGTATGGCATGGCCATTGTTCTTCTGAAAGAAGGCTCGATTGGATTGATATCTGCGGAGTCTAGAGGAAAAGGCAATACCTGGAAGTCATCCTCATATTCCTCGAACCATTCTCGAACAATGCGGGCAGTGTGTCATGGCCATTGTTCTTCTGAAAGAAGGCTCAATTGGATTGATGTCTAGGGAATCTAGAGCAAAAGGCAATATCTGGAAGTCATCGTCATGTTCCTCGAACCATTCTCGAACAATGCGGTCAGTGTGGCATGGCCATTGTCCTTCTAAAAGAAGGCACAACTACAGGACAATACCATAGCCATGAAAGGATGTACCTGGTTTTCAATGATGCTCAAGTTGATGGGAGATACCATAGCTTCCAACACATGAATGACTGGGCCCTGGGTTTCTCAGCAGATTATTAACCAAAGTATTACACCTCCTCCACTGGCTTCTTTTAGTCCTGCAGTGCATCATGGTGCCAACACTTCTCCAGGTAAGCAGGGTTCCATGTACTGTGTGTTGTGATACCTTACTTCCGTCACCAGTGTCCAAATTACATGCAAGTAGCGCCACAGTATCCTTTCTGTTGGCTCGTATCATACAGGATAGCCTTCACTCACCTCTAGCATTGACGAGCCGTGGTAGACCCAAACCTTGCTGGCGGCTTGTAGTTTTTACCCTTCTCTGACAACTTTTTGAAGGTACTAACTATACCTCTACTAACCCCCCTGTGAAAATACAAGTTTGTCCGTGACGGAATCGAAATCGCTCCCCCTCACCCCGGAGTAAGTTACTCTCCCAACTGAGCTGCACGGACGGAATGTACCGCTGCAGATTTGTCGTCTTGACACGTGCTTCACCTCTGTAGTACGTCACACCACCTCTCTCTTAATTTTCTTTTTCTTTTTGTCGCAAAGAACGAGTTTTTCATTAATTCTAGACGATGTGCGGAACAAACATCACACATCTTTCGAAGAACTCAACGGCTAGTACATCAATATTTACTTTCGGGCGTCAATGTGAAAACACAAATTTGTCTGTGACGGCGATCGAACTCGCGCCACCTCACTCCGGAGTAAGTTGCTCTCCCAGATAAGCTACACGGATGGAATGTACCGCTGCAGATTTGTTGTCTTGACAGGTGATTCACTTCTATGTCACACCCCACAAGTCTTGCTATCTCGGAAATGCTGTGATCCAGTAGTTTGGCTTTTACAGTAAGGCTGCTCATGGTGGTCGTTAAATCCCCTCTACACCCAAAAGTTTTTTTTTTTTTTTTGCTTGTAATACATTCAAATTTACTCGCAAGCTCAAACTGCTCCAAATTAGAGACGAATAACTGCTCCTACAGCCCATCTAGTTGCTCATAGTGATCGCTAAATCCCATCTGCACACAAAACCTTTTTTTGCTTGTAATACATTCAAATTTACCCGCAATCTCAAAATTCTCCAAATTAGAGACGAACAACTGCTGCTACAGTCCATCGAGTTGCTCATGGTGGTCGCTAAATCCCTTCTCCACCCAAAAGTTTTTTTTTGCTTGTAATACATTCAAATTTACTCGAAAGCATGAGGACTAAATAAAAAGCTGGCACTATATAAAAAGTTTATTACTGCATAACGATTAATGATACCAGATGTTTTCTTATTTTTTTAATTACGTAATTTAAAACAAATTTGTATACAAAGGCCATTGGGATTTTTTTTCGAGCATACTTCCGTGAGATTTACAACAGTCTACGCATATGTGGCTTTGTACTTTCCAGACGGCCTTGGTACAATTCGCTAGTAGAATATACAGAGTGAAAATCCCCACAAATACGTGGCGTCAGTGAATAAACAAAGGCATCGCTCTTTCCACGTTTTATCAACACATTGCAACCGAAAAATTGCTGTCCGGTCACTGCTGGGGTAATATACAGAGGATATTCCAAACCGTTTTTGATAAACAAAAAAGTTTAAAGCATTGAAACTGGCAACAGCTTGTTAGATGGACACGAAAGAAACCTGTTGGAGTTAAATATCGTCTGCTAGGAAAATGGCGACACAAACAAGCTGTGGATAGAAGCTTTTGTTTTTGCTCTTTACGAAGGGACATATTCGTATTCTGTAATTGAGAAATGCTGTGAAAGTCATGGAAATAGTATTTCTAAATGTAAAATAAGCAATACTATTAATAATAGAGGGGAAATAGTCAGGCATTGCTTTTGACAGGAAAAAGAACGCCAAACGAATATCCAAAGAAGGTACATACTTTTACGACTATTTCTAAAGTAAGGTCTATAGTCTTAAAAAAAATAAAAATCAAGCGACTCAAAGAGCAACCGCTAAGTCGTTAAAAATCTCTGTAGCAACTGTAAACAAGGATTTGAATCTGAAAAATAAACAAACAAACAAACAAAAAAAAAAGACGTGGCTGAGCGAAAAAAAAAAAAAAAAAAAAAAACGTCGCTGAGCACAGGACATGGTGTAGACTTCTTTATGAAAATCCCTTAGCCGGAGACAGATGGAAATTTATTGTGACTACTGATGAAGCATGGATTTAGGTAGCTAAACGACTGTAAAAAAAACACGAAAAAACGCCGATTAACTACAATCAATTCTACGTATTACCAAAATAATGTTTTAACTCCTATATTTAAAGAAGAAATACCATTTTTTTATCCACAGAGCCTTCAAAGAGTAGAACTCCATCAGGATAAAGCTACCACTCATACGTCCAAATCTATCAATGTTTCTTGAAAAAAAAAAAAAAAAAAAAGAGAGAGAGAGAGAGAGAGAGAGAGAAAGAGAGAGACTGGTATCAAGTTCTATACCTATTACTCATATTCCTTCAAAGCCCCCTAATGTGTCACCAGTGGACTGCTAAAAAGAGCGCTTTCTAAACGGAAACCTAAAACTATGATTGGACTAGGGAAAGCAGTGGAAGTAGAGTGGAACAAAATACCACTACCAATTTTAAGAAATGCCCTGTTATCTTTGAAGTTTAGATGTAGGTTCATAATACAGAGAAAGGGCTATCAGATAGAACATTGAGAAAACAATTATTTTATTTTAAACACTAATTATATTGCTTGAAAATCGTTCTTAAAATGTGTCAACATCCTCTGTAATTTGAGAAAAAGATGTTGAGAGAGAAAAAAGTGGAAAACATTTACGGAAATGAAAGTAAATCAAATCCAAATGTACGACGCTAGTTAAGGCTGTCTTTGAATGAGTGTTAGGCTTCATCTTCTGCGATAGACGGTGCAAAAAATCACTCCTTAGGCGTGCTTTTACGTCTTGAGTGACTGTGCCAGAAGTTAGCGTCAGCGAATCACTGCAGACCTCACCATATTCAGCATGGACGCGGACTCGTTGAATGAAAAGACTCAGATCAAATCATATGAAGAACATTTTAGGACCCGTTCTTAAACAACCCTTAGAAATAGGAAGCTAGGAGATTTGGGATAGAGTGCCCGATAGGAAAGTGACACGGAAGCAAGGTTCAAAGGGAGAGGAAGACGCCCTTATTTATTACCGGGGGCTAGTACCCGGGGTCCGACGGCTTAACGTGCCCGTCCAACCCGCGGCGGATATATAGTGGTTCGAGCTTCCGTACCTGCCTGGGATCGAAGCTAAGGTTTCTCAGTGGCAGTCACGAACGTTGACCACTAGTTCATCAGCAGCCCTGAAAAGACAAAATATATGCTGTTACGTTTTAATCAATGACGTTATTTGGGGTGGAGCTCAGTAAGTAGTGGAGTTTCTGTAGCTTAAATTCAGAGGTTCTCTGCTAATGTACACATTTTCTCTTCAAAAAACGGACGTACAGTAGGATTTAAGATGATTTAAGAAAAGATTCGAATCTCACTTTTGGCCCCATTAAGTGATTTCTATTTGGCCAAGATTATTTAAAAAATCAGACAGAAATGAGAGATTTCGTTTCTTTCAGAGAGAAGCACTACTAAGCAAACTTATCGCGCCATCTAGGAATACTTTCGAGTCAGATAAATTGAACTTAAAAAAATAATTCTAACAAATCTTTCTGAATAATAACTGTTGCATATATTAGCTATGGGTCGTTTTTATTTGTGCTCAAAATTTCAAACACTACAAAGTAACAGTCTTCGAGAAAATGTGTACAAAAGAATTTACATTGCAGATATAGGATAGAATTTCTCTTACACTCATTCAGAGACAGCCTTAGATAAATCACAGAGGGCTAAGTAGTCGAGCTTGAATAACTGAAATAATGAAAACTTTTATTCGAAGCTCTTTGTCAATAGTTAAAGTACTTTTTTTTTTTATAAAAAAGTCACCATGTAAAGGTTATTCAATTCACCGCAAGTCTTATTTGAGTTCGTACGCAGTCCATGTATAAAAGTTGTATCCGTGCTAAACTCAGGGTGTATCGTCTCTGAATAAAACGATTACTCCAACTAGCGGATTGCATAGCTATTTTAGGAAACTGACTTAAGCTGATTTTCAAAGAGAAGGATATAATTTATGCATGTTTCGGTGCTCAAGGAAAAGAAAATTTTTTACAAGTAAATTAATTATGTAAAGATTCCACAAAGGGCAAAAATGCTCCGCATACTTTACTGCGAGCAATGGGACCAGAAAGTTTCTTATCACAACAAAAATTCTGGAATTAACGGCGGATCGTTTGACGTCATGTAGTAGAAAAAAAAATGAATGCCACTTTATGCATGTTACGATGGAATTTTTACTAGCGTGTGGAGATAATTGAAGTCCTCATATGGGCCACTGACATGAGATAAAATTGATGTATCACTCAAACTCAACTAATGCATTAAACAGTCACAATACATTAAAGGCAATTTTCGTAAAATAAATGACTTAAAGGATATTAGCTTGTTTCTTAAAAGGAAAAGAATTAAAACTCTCTTCTGTCATTATGTAACAATTAGCAAAATATTCTAAATTCTGAAACTCCATTCATTTTGCATCTGAACGTTTTTCTTTTACGAATCGGGAATTACAAGACGGAAAACAAGCTTGTTTGTTTCGTAAATATATTCGTCTCATTTTTCTATTTCTTTCATGTAAACTGATTCGTACAGAACACCCGCATATTCGTCTTCTATTTATTTATTTATTGTTAATATTAATCTAAAACGCAAATAAGTTCCTTTTGGTTGCAAAGGAGGAGAAAGGTTTAAAACGCCCAAAAAGGAAACGTTCCTATTCTTACAAAGTGTGATTTATAATTATAGAAATCCCTTTACTCTACGAAGTATCGAGCAATACCGAAATAGCACTAAAATAGGCGAAATAATGTGGTTTTTTGCAATAATTTTTTTGACGGTGTTTTTCCATAACGAAAAGAATTAACAATGAGGACTAATGGATTAATTTTAAGTCTTTTTTTTTTTTTTTGTTATGACGCAGAAGTCAGGTTTAGCTTTACTCCGTAAGACAATACGGAGAACAGAAGCCGTGAGGACGCTATCCTCCAGTCAAATGACTCACCACACGATAAAAAGCATCCAGAAATAGAAACAGCTACTTACTCCCACTAGCGCAAAATATTTCTCATAGCTGAAGGAAGATATCAGAGACAAAAGGATTTTCAATTCCAACAGTTAGAAGAAGAAATATAGTGGGAAACACATGACATAACTCTACGACCCCTAGAGAAAGAATTTTTGCAAAATGGAAAAGTTAAAAATATTCGAAAACTATTCTTCATAGTAAAAGCTCTGTTAAAGAAAAATAATTTTTCAAATACGTCTCCTGGAAGCAGAGAGAGAGAGCAAGAAAAGGGATCCTACATTTAGTATCGGACAATAATAGCGAAATAACGGTAAAATAGTCGAAATAATGCCATTTCCGCATTGGCTTTTGATGTTTTTCCGTACTGAAAAGAGTTAGCAATGCGGATATACTATATATACACTCACGAACAATGAAATTTGCGCACTTAGAAGAAAGCATGCTACACCCGCGAAATTTTGCAGATAGCTAGAGTGCTTGCTGTTATGCAAATTATCCACATTTGGTGCGATTGCGCATGACCGCACACCCTGTGGTGGCGCTGCAACCACGAACCGGCAGTCTTATAAATCGGCGTGTAGTTGATACCCCATGAAAGCGAAAAGCACCGGCCGACGCAAGCAAGAATACAGAGTGACAAGAATGCCGTGTTGACGCCAGAGACGTCGATCTACGCAACTTACGGATTTTGAGAGCGGCCTGATCATCGGGCTGAAAACCGTAGGGTAGTCGGCGCGCCGTATAGTCAGCCACGTGGATCGTTTGACTATACCGTCCTGCTGTGTTGGGAGCAGTGGACACGTGACGGCCCTGCCACACAACGGAGCGGCTCCGGACGGACCAGGAAGACCACCGGCAAAGAGGATCAACGGATCGTGCGCCAGGCACGAATGGATCAAACCGGGACCCGGTCCACTATACAGGCAGATGAAACGGCTCCTGTGTGCCCACGAACCATGTCCCGACGCCTCGCGGAAGCGAATATGCGATCCCAGAGCCCCTTACGCGTGCTGCCATTAACACCGGAACACCGCCGGCTCCGCGTGCAGTGGTGCGAGGCCAGAGCGACGTGGAACGCCACAGATTGGCGACGTGTGGTGTTTAGCGATGATTACCGCTTCATTTTGGGGACAGATGATCATCGTGTCCGGGTGTGGATGCCCCGTGTCAACGGAGCAATTGCACCCTCGCTATCGAGCGCCGCACCTCTCCTACTGCAGGCATTATGGTCTAGGGAGCCATACTCTACGAGAGCCGATCAGCTCTAGTAGTGGAACGTGGATCATTGACGGGCCAGCGGTATGTGGATGAGATCATATGGCCCCATGTGCTCACACTTCTCGCCGGGATTCCAGGTGCGCTATACCAGCAGGAAAATGCCCGCCCGCACACGGCTCGGGCTGCCCAGGGCTGCCTACGTCATGTCCAGACACTTCCATGGCCTTCCCACTCCCTAGACATGTCCCTTATCGAGCATGTGTGAGACCAGTTTAAACGCCAGCTGTCGCCGTGGTGCACTAATCGGGATTTGGAGCACACCGTCCAACACGTGTGGGTCAGTCTGCCGCAGGACAGCATCCAGCGTCTGTACGACTCCATGCCGGACCGTATTGCAGCATGTATTGCCGCAGAAAGCGGTGCGACGCGTTATTGAAGATAACCGAACTCCTTAGCACATATCCCGCTGTAATTGTCCTGCAGCTTTTTTGCCATCATGTGTATCCTTAAATATCCCACTAAGAGCCAGAAGTAAGACTAAGGAATGGGGTAAGGGGTTCGGAATATACTTACGTTGTCGCAAATTGGGCGCTCCTATGTTCTGTTCCCGAAGGTAAGAAGATACCGACGGAATAGCAGCACTTCCTCTCCTTTCTCTTCCATCAAGACTGTTAAAACAATGCAGCCGTTATGTGAGAGAGCCAGGTTCCTTGGAATGAGGGGGATGCACTCACCATGGGCTTCATAACCTCATTTAGGGCAATTAAAGATCAAATATGCATACCATAATTAACAGGAAACTATACACATAGATAACAACTAGATAAGAACTAAAAACATAGATAACAACTTTTAGATGACAACGCCGTCTATGTACGATATTTAATGTTAAAAGATAAAGAGTATTTACAGTTAGAAACCCCACTAGTACTTTCGGGGAGACATTCACCCCGTCATCAGATAAATATCGTACATAGACGGTGTTGTCTATGTACGATGTAGACAACACCGTCTATGTATATTGGGCTCACGATAGAACTTGAATCTAATTTCTCACTGCTTTGTCTGAATTTTCGCATATTTCGTGATCCAGAAACTAATTTACTGTCTTTTTCTGTTAATCGTAAGCCAACTGATTGCAATAGCCTTATTCCGTTTAGCTCTTTATATCCAATTTCACAAAAATTATCTGCCATTAACTTTCTTATCAGAAGAGCCTTCACGAACTCTTCAAGTGAAAGTCATTTACAGTCTGAGATAAAGTTCATTTTCGAGTTGACAGACAAACATGGATATCCAAGAACTTTGGTCAGCAGAATATACCACAGAATAATAAATGATAAATCCATAAGTCTGAAGCAAGACCCAAGGCATAGCAAACGATTTGTGGGAGCATTGGATCAGCAGCCACACATCACTAACGTACTATCACGTATGTGCTCAAAATATCATACACTGAAGAGCAATTGAATTAGATATACCTGTCTAGTAACGTGTAGCACCACCTTTCGCCCTGATGACGGCGGCGATTCGTCTCGGCATGGACTCGACAAGACACCTGAAGCGTTGGGAAGCCATACGGATCCACGACCCCTGAACAAGCTTCCACAGTTCACGAAGATTTGATGGACGGGGGTCAGAGCCTAGAACATATCTCTCGATGGCATCCCAGATGTGTTCGATGGGATTGAGGTCAGGTGACCTAGCTGGCCAAGGAAGTGAGGTCACGTCGGTGGCGTTTTCATCTAACCATTCGGATACAATTCGGGAGTGATGGCACGGCGCATTGTCTTGTTGCAGGATGAGGTCCCCGGTGGGATGTTGAAGACGCACAAACGGGAGCAAATGGTCGTCCAGGATATCCCAGTAACGTTGACCTGTGAGGGACGATGTCACACGTACCAGGGGTCCCATTTCAGTCCACGTAAATAGTCCCCAGACGAGAATGCCACCAACACCAGCTTGAAGAGTACCCTGCTGGCAAGAAGGATCCATCGCTTTATGTGGTTTACGCCGTACTCGTATCCTGCCATCCGCATGTACCAACGTGAATCTCGACTCATCAGTCCAGGCAACATTTTCCCACATGTCTAGGGTCCAGTGGCGATGTTCCCGCGCCCATGCTAATCTTTGCACCCTGTGATGTGCGGTCAGCAGCGGTACCCTCGTGGGACGATGGCTTCTGTACCCCATAGCGAAGAGATGGATTTGGATGGTGTGGCTGCTTACACGTTTTTGTGCACCAGCGTTAAATTCCCAAGTGATTTCTTGCACTGTGGCCCGTCTATCCGCTGTTACAATGCGAACTAGCCGACGATGTCCCCGCTCATCCACACGCTGTTGTCCACGGCAGTTGGCCCTTGCAGGGATGGTTTTACCGGATTCGATGTACTCACGGTGCACCCGTGACACAGTGGCTCGTGAAAATACCAGTGCCTGAACGACTTCCAAGATGAAGTGACCCATTCGTCGGGCCCCGACAATTTGCCCACGTTCAAATGCGCTTAGATCCTTCGTCTTACTCATACTGCGTCCGACTCTACTGATTCCCGTCGCATCACTCCTTATATTGTCGGATCGCTGCATACGTCCTGTCGTTTCCGTTTACAAGGCTGCCTACAGTGCCACATTTGTATAACGCTAGCGGTCTCTAGTTCAATTGCTCTTCAGCGTATAAAGTTTGGTACCCGATCAATATCGTTTATTAAAAAGGATCGGGCAACAACTGACATAATGAGCAAATGGGGAGTGTATAATATTCCAATGTTGGACTCTTCAACAGGTGAGCATGTTAGCAACTACACTGACGGAAAAAAATCCTAACACCAAGAAGGGGTTGTGTTAAATAAACGACAGTTGGTAGGCGGTGAGAGTACATCTGTAAGATGACGTCTATGCAAATTTCGCGCTCGGCGCATACGTGTGGCGCTAGTAGCGCCCCTCGGAACAGGCAAAGCAGGTTTGCTGTAAATACGCGCTGTAACGTTCGCGAGCGTTAGTTATCGTTGAGATTCGACGTAGTGCGTTGATGTTAGTCAAGAATGCCTTTAAGAAGACGAAGAAGCCATTATCAATAGCTCACGGAGTTTGAACGAGGTCGTGTAATAGGGCTACGAGAAGGTGGATTTTCTTTCCGCAATATTGCAGAACGACTTGGCAGGAATGTAGCCACTGTGCATGATTGTTGGCAGCGGTGGTCAAGGGAAGGTACTGCCTCAAGAAGACCGGGTTCCAGCCGGCCACGTGGCACTACTGAGAGGGAAGACCGCCGTGTACGGCGTATGGCCGTGGCGCATCGTGCCGCGTCTGCGGTAGCAATTTGAGCTGCAGTTGCCACTACAGTGACACAACGAACTGTTACAAATCGGTTACTTGAAGGACAGCTCCGAGCCAGACGCCCTGCAGCGTGCATTACACTTACTCCAAACCACTGCCGTTTGCGACGTCAGTGGTGTCAAGCTAGAGCTCATTGGAGGATGGAGTGGAGATCTGTTGTGTTTTCTGATGAAAGCCAGTTCTGCCTGGGTGCCAGTGATGGCCGTGTGTTGGTTAGAAGGAGGCCAGGTCAGCGCCTGCAACCAACCTGTCTGTGGCCGAGACACACTGGACCTACACCTGGAGTTATGGTCTGGGGAGCAATTTTCTATGACAGCAGGAGCACTCTCGTGGTAATCCCACGCACCCTGACGGCACAGTTGCAGGTCGGTCTGGTGATTCAACCTGTTGTGCTGCCATTCATGAACAGCATTCCAGGGGTCTTTTCCAACAGGATAACGCTCGCCAGCATACCGCTGTTGTAGCCCAACATGCTCTACAGAGTGTGGACATGTTGCCGTGGCCTGCTAGATCACCAGATCTTTCACCAATCGAGCACGTATGGGACATCATTGGACGAAAACTCCAGCGTCACCCCCAACCAGCATTAACCGTCCCTGTATTGACCGACCAAGTGCAACAGGCATGGAACTCCATCCCACAAACTGACATCCAGCACCTGTACGACACAATGCATGAACGTTTGCGTGCTTGCATTCAACATTCTGGCTGTTACCACGGTTATTAATGTACGAGCATTTCACATTTAAAATGGCTCTTCTCGCGCTTACAATAAGCTGTGATCTTGAAACCTTTATCGATTAAATATGTTACCTATACAAATATATTGCCGCCATTTCATTCCTCTACAACTATTTTTTCGTGGTGTTGGGATTTTTTTCCGTCAGTGTATGTGGGGTCCACAAGGAGAAGCTTGGGTATACGTGTACCGGAACACAAATATGGTATCCGAACCAACCGCAATAATACGGCATTATCTAGGAATGTTGCAAATAGAACATTACAGCCAGACTGGACGAATATCAGACTGTTGGACACTCCGGCATGCGTACACTCACTGTACTTTGTTGAAAGCCTGTACATAGAAGCACTAGGGGACATATGCTGTAATGACAATATATCTGTGGACTTATGAAAAATATGGAAAACGCACGTAGTTAATTTGAACTTTAAATTACAGTAATTAAAACCAACACGCAAATTTGATAATAGCCTTTTATAATGTAACAAAAGTTTTGTATAACTATGTGAATCTCCTGATTTTGGAAATTACATGGATGTGTTTGCTAGGTTGCGATGGTAACATTCACAGCCTTGTGACGCTTGAGATCTTTACCCGTGGTGCATTGCTGTACTCTTATACTGTATATTTGCGCTAGTATCACATAACCTCTGTTCCACCTGATGACGGGGTGAATGTCACCCCGAAAGTACTAGTGGGGTTTTTAACTGTAAATACTCTTCATCTTTTAACATTAAATATCATACATAGACGGTGTTGCCATTTATGTGATATATTGTACGAAATTGTTTTTATCTTTAGGAAACTATGCAGTCTGCAAACAAAATTCTAAAATTCGACAGGCCCCACGGACTACCCAGCATTTACATTTACGCCATAACTTAAAAACTATTATAGCTATCAAGACGAAATTTAATACTGAGGGTTCTTGTGATACCCTGATGGGGAGGAAATCACTGAAGTTAAAAGTGGAAAGCCTTTTGTTAAGGAAGAAAAGTCGGGACTTTTATGAAGATGACCACTGAACCATAGTATTTTAACATGTTACGTAAGGTCAGTTTATGGTACTGCTTTAATTGACATTCATGTCCCATGCGGTGTGGCATCTGCTCTCGCATATCGTCAGATTCCACCCCCACTGACAGTTAGTTCCCTTACAGACAGTCCGAACATCATGGATGAAACCTATTCCTGTAGCTCGTAAAATACATTTTCCAGTGTCGTTTTACTCGCACGATAACAGTCTTGTGAATACACCTTAAATTAAACTTAATGGGGGGGGGGATGGAGACCCATATAAAACCTCAAACTAAAGAACTAAATGTTCATTACATTCTGAGAAAACTGACCAGAAATAACATCCCAATTTCTAAGTTCAGTTGCATTAAGTAATATTACTACCAAAACGATATTTAGTGAGCGTGCATTCAAGCTAGTAAATTCGTACTTTTAGATGACATATTTCGATTTCGTGCGGAATTATGCCCCTTCACAAACCCAGAACAGGAGAATTTATTCCTCTCCCTGTGATTTTTTTTTCTCTTTTTTTAGAAGCAAAATTTAAAAAAATATATAAATCATTACGTGACGTATACTCTAATTTAACTTTCCTTTATAGTTTCTTTCTCTATGTAAACTTGAGTTCGTTTTCCTTAGCGGTTTTCAAACTTAACGTGATATCTTCTCTCTCGCAATAGTATGGTTGGCAACACCCCTGAGGTCAGAACGTATGACGCGTGGATGTCTGTGATTAGAACTGAACGACACATGTAAAGTTTTGAGAAGCAGCAGTGTTCTTTGATGGTGGAAGTCAATACTAATTGTAAAAGAGACGTTGTTTAGTTAAAGTGGTGTGTACTTAAAGTGGCGTGTTGTGCTGATATTTATATATACGTTCGAGCCACATTATTGTAACCACCAGCTAATATCCAGAGTAACCGCCGTGTGCAGCGCGGACAGCAGCTAGACGGGCTGGGATTTACACAACAAGGTGCTGGAAGGTGTTCACAGGTATGTGGAGCCATGCTGACTGCAATGCATCTGACAGCTTCTGGAGGGTGCGTGGTGGAGGATCCATAGGGCGAACAAAACGATCGATGTGGTCCCACAGATGCTCAATTATTAAGTCTGGGGAATTAGGGGGCCAGGAAAGCACTCTGAAGTCTTTATCGTGCTCTTCCAACCACTCTCGGACATTTCTAGCTATGTGACACGTCGCATTGTCGTGCTGGAAGATCCCATCCGTCCCAAGGAAGACAAGCAGCATGTATGGGTGTACGTGATCTGCAAAGATGGATTCATAACGAATTCGGTTCATAGTGCCTTCCACAGGTATGAGTGGACCCAGGAAATGCCACGAAAACATTCCCCAGGCCATAACGCTGCCCCCACCAGCTTGTGTTCTTCCAGCAATGGTTGAAGAGTGTTTGCTCTCTGATTTCTCGCTTATGCAATGGTTGAAGAGTGTTTATTCGAATCTTTTATAAGAGTGTTTTATTCTCCGATTTCTCGCTTTTGCAATGGTTGAAGAGTATTTATTCTCCTATATTTCTCGCTTTTGCAACGGTTGAAGAGTATTTATTCTCCTATGTTTCTCGCCTTATACGCCAACGTCCATCCGTTCAATGAAGCAAAAAACGTGACTCATCGGAGAAGGCAATCCTTTGCCATGTGATGGATTCTGATCATTCGCCCGAGATGGGTCCGGGTTCGAATCCCGGTGGAACATGGATGTTGTGTTTGTCTTAAAGCGCTGGCTCTCTCCCTTCCCTGGAACCAGTGACCCTAAATTAGGGACGGGCGACTGCTTATAGCCCACTGAGTTGCTCACGGTGGTCGCTAAACTCCCAGTCAATAAAAAAATTTCGATGCTGCCGTGCAAATGTTAGCCTTTTCTGCCGATGCACTTTCGTTAGCATAGGTGCATTGACCATCCGTCTGCATAACAGCCCGATGCGACGCAGGGTTCGCTGAACTGTCGTTTTAGACACACTTCCGGCAGCCCCCTTGCTCATTTGGCCAGTGAGTTGCTTCACTGTAGCTTGTCGATCGGCCTTCACGCACCTTCACAGCCGACGTTCAGCTCTCACATCAGTGGCACCTAATGCGCCCGCAGTTTCCACGTCACTTGTTCGCAATAGTGGCATTTCTCCAATCGCGATACACTTTAACCACAGCAGCACGCGAACAGTTCACAAACTGCGCTGGTTCAGAAATACTACCAGCCTTGGCCCGAAAGCCGATAATCCTCCCTTTTTGCTAATCTGATAAATTGCTCCTTTTATCCATGACAGCAACGAGTGATATGTTTTCAGAATGCCTACAGCACACCTTATATATATCCTCCAAGCCAGCTCGCGACACGTTCCTTCTTTCATTATCAACGCGCTTTTGACGTCAAAAGTAGGAGGTGGTCACAATAATGTGACTCGACTGTGTATTTATCGTTTAGAGTTCTACCAGTTAACGTTGTTTAGTTCGGAGGTTTGCTAATAATCTGATACGTTTAATGTTCGACAATTAAGTGTTCTGTTCTGTTGGAAAGTTACTGTTCAAGGATCAGTTGACAGAGAATAAATTAATCAATCTGTAAGTACCCTTTTTCTGAAGTTATTTGAATGACTCCTGATTCGCTTAAAAGTGAAGTTATTAAGAACTGATTTGCGTAGTGTTCAGACAGCCATATTCCACGAACATTATTTTTGAGGCCCTCCAGCATCGCGATGCCGCGCACCTGGGCTTCTTTGGATTCTTTGTAAATCCGGGCTTCGTTGGCTTCTTTGGTTCCAGGGAAGGGAGAGAGACAGTGCCGTAAGACAAACACAACATCCATGCCTCATCGGGATTCGAACCAGACCTTTCACGGACGAATGGTCATAAATCAGCGCTTAGACCATTGCGCCACCGGGACAACCCTGCCAGCTTGTCGAGCAGCAGTTAGCGTTCGACTGAGAATGAAAATGGGCAAAATGAATGATCTGAGCAACTTTGAAAGTGAGATGATAGTTGGCGCCTGGTGTACTGGTTTGGGCATTTCCCGAACGGGCATACTCTTGGGATTTTCACATACAACTGTAGAATGGGTTTATTGTGAGATGTGCGACACGCAAAAAAGTTTCAGCATTCGGCCATTGTGTGAACGAAATTAGCTGGTGGATCAGAGGGGTCAAAGGACACCGGCTACGTGGTCATCGGTTGGCGTAGCCTCTTTGCGAAGTGTTCTGGTTCGTGGTGCTTTCTGAGATGACCCTCGGCAAACCAATTTTGCATTCTGTAGTGCTTTGCCGTGTTGCGGCACGTCCGTTCGCTTGCACGATTCTCGCTATGCTCTTTTGACCCCTCTGATCCACCAGCTGTTTTCGTTCACAGGATAGCCAACTGCTGGAAGTTTTTTTGCTGTCGAACCGTTTAAGCAAGTCTTTGCTATGTTTGTGTATGAAAAGCCTAGGAAGACGGCCGTTATAGATATGTTTGAACCGTGCGCCTGGGCCAACTGCCATGGTACGATCAAAGTCTCTCCGATCACTCATTATGCCAATTTTTACTCTCGATCCAATGCCAACTGATGTTCGACGAGCTCGCCTGCTTGGTTAATACCACACTCGTGTGGTATCTTTCGAGTTGGAGTCTTTTATGCGAAAAAAGCAGATGCACCAAATAAATCGGGTTCGCAGTGTATACAGTATCAAGCTGGATTCAGGGGTGGATACAGCACCATAAATCATATCCATGTACAATAAAACTAATTGAAAGAACGGGGGAATATGAACTCCCATTATGCATGGCTTTTATCGATTATGGAAAGGCCGTTGATTCCGTGAAACCATCAGCAGTTGCAATGGCTTTGAAATCCTGCGGTACTGAAGATCCGTAAATTAGCATTATTATGACATCTATGAAAATGCAATTGCAAAGGTTCGGCTATTTGAGGATACAGCACCAATGAAAATTGGAAAGGGAGTGAGACAAGGTGACACCATATCTCCCAAACTCTTTAATGCCACATTGCAAAGTGTCTTTCAACCATTGAACTTGGAAAACAGAGAGATAACGATTAATGGCGATTATTTAACTCGTCTTTGTTTTGCTCATGGAAGTAGCGCGCAGAAGTGGAGGGGGGGGGGGAGTGCGACGGTCCCGGGAATCCATATTGTGGGTCATGCAATCAAAGAGTGAAATAAAAATGTAATTTTCGAAATTTCAAATTTTCTCTGTAAACTTCTTTTTTGTCCTCATGCTTTACAGTTATATTTGTTTACGGTTTTATTTTGCTTCGTAGGATGACATCAAAGTATCCGATATACAGTCGTGACCACAAGTCCTGCACCAGTAGAACGAAAGTCAATTTTTGATGTTTGAAGACAACTTATAACAGCATAATAGTAAAGTCAGGAATACATATTATACAGCATTTGAAAGGAAAGTTTATACTGAATTCAAATATTTTTACAGAATGTTATTACCAATAATAGAAGTGAAGTTACAAGCAAAAGTACAGCGTCTAGTCATGAAAAGCAAAAAATAGTGGAATTTGTGAAATTAGTGTACAATACATTTAACGTAAACTTACTGTACAGTACATTATTGAAACTTGTAGGATACTTGAAATAACTTACCAACAAGCAAAATACGCTTCAATATTTAATTGGATAACCACGGTTTCTTAGTAACAAAGTGCACCTTCTTGGCATGGAACTAATCAGCTTCTCTAGTTGCCGATTGTTGATAACACGGTGCCACACTGCCCTTACAGACTCAATTAATACTGCTTTAGATGTGGGTCTTTGTTGACGGATTTTTTGCTTTAATCTCACCCACAGATTCTCTATGGGATTAAGATCTGGTGACTGTGTCGGCCACTGAAGTTTTCTTATAACTTTTCGATTAAACCACTCGTCCGGCAACTTTGACCGATGACATGACGCGTTATCGTCCTGAAAGATAAAATTCCGCAAACCCATGTCTTGTGCAGATGGTAGCAGTTTGGACTACAAAATATCCACATATTTCGATCCATTCAATGTGCCATCAACAATGTGCAGACGGCCAACACCACTGACTGAAATACAGGACCGTAACATCACCGAATGTGGGTGCTTGATTGTTGGCTGGGTGCAGCATGCCTTGTATCTTTCACCAGCCCGACGACGTACATAATTATTTCCATTGTTAGCGGGAATAGTAACAGCTGTTTCATCACTGAAAATAACATTTTCCCTTTCATCAACAGTCCAATTCTTCTGTGCCAAGCAATTCTTTTGAGCCGTTGTTGTTCAGTAAGGACAGGTTTTCGTGCAGCTTTTTGTGCAGTCAGTCACTTTTCTTGTAGACTACGACGAACTGTACGTGCAGATGCAGTAATGCCTACTTCATTCTCCCACTCATTTCTTAAATCAGTGGCTGTTTTAAACCTTGATTTTAAGAAACGACGAATCAAAATGCGAACATCACGTTCAGTGCACAGACTTGGTCGACCTGTTGTTTTTCGGTTTCCTACACATGCAGTTTCTGCAACTCTTTTAATGGTGCGCAAGAAAGTGGAATGATCACAGCCGCATTTAATAGCAATTTTACGACTGCTGAATCCAAGTTCATGCGAAGTAATAATTTTTGCCCTGGTTTGAAGAGGCACCACCAATTTTCGGGTCTTCGACATTCGGAAATTAAAATATCACCAGGAATTCTGCATAAACTTCCGTCAACTGACTACAAGCAGCTGCTCTAAGTCGGCAGCTGATTCTACATCCTTTTATATCTCACTGGCGGATGTTGGAGGAAGCTATAGCGGATCCAGTTCCGAAAAAGCTTTTTCGGAACTGGATTTGTGTTTCCTCATTTGCAAATGTTTGCTTGTAACTGCGCTTCTATTACTGGTAAAAACATTCTGTAAAATTATTTGAATTCAGCATAAAATTTCCTTTAAAATGTTGTATAATATTTATTCCTGACTTTACCATTATGCTGTATAAGTTGTCTTCAAACATCAAAAATTGACTTTCGGTTTACTGGTGCAGGACTTTTGGCCACGATTGTATTTTAATCTGTATCAAATATTCGTGCACATGCTCATAAAAGGATTCCAGTGTCAATGTGTGTATTGATGCGCCATATTGGAAACAAGGGATTATTACAAATCTTATATAAAGTCAAACAATAGCGTCCCACGTTGTTTTTACTTCCTCTCTTGAATTGTAAATTTAAACAAGTTCCTACAACTGTGAAAGTTTTCTTTTCTTTTTATTTGATTTTTTACTCCAGCTGTCACAGAGGAAGAGAGTGCAACCGAGTGGAGCACAGAACGGGGAAAAAAAGAGGTCCAGAGACGGAGAAGAGTCCCGGGAAAGAGGGGCTTAGATGCCTGGATAAAAAAAGTAGAGAAGTAGGAGAAGTAAAGGATGATGTATGTGCAGGCTCGGAGGATTCTTCTGATATGGAATCAGCTCAATCAGGATATAATACTGTCTCTCCTCGGCCTCATTGACAGGATGGCGATTCATGTGAAGAAGATAAAAGAGATTTTAGCACGTTTTTGGAAAGAAACGATTTTGGCTATTTGAAGAAACCGGTTCCAGAGAACTTGAAGATGACAATAATACAATATAGCCCAGAAAGATATCAGAATAAAAGCGGTCTATCTGCTGAGAAGGATGGGAAATCTTTTTCCAAACAGTGGTTTGAGAAAGTTTCCACTAACGCAGAAATTGTGGAGAGAAAATGGTTGTTACAATCTCCATATCGGGAAGCATGCTGCTGTTTTGTTTGTTTTTAGCACGTCTTTCGTAAAAAAAGATGGTGCTTACGTTATCGGTTTGATCGTCCGTCCGTCTTTACCAACGATATCTCTGCAACTATTAGTCCGATTTGAAAAATTCTTTTTGCATTGGGAAGCTTGAAATATGAGAATGATGATCCTTCATATCTTTTTTTTTTAAGATATACAATTTCGCCGATAGAGAGCGTAAATGCAGATGATGTCGAATTCAAAAATACGTTTTATTCCACATATTTGCTTCTAAACATCCGATTGAAAAAATTATTTTATCTTTCGATTCCATTTATGTCGAAAGAGTATTTTAGATATAGTTACTTTTTCAAATTACGCATAGATTTTCCGCTAGGGGGCGTAAAGTAAATTACATTTTTTCCTATAACTCTTCTTCTAAAACTTTCTTCAGCGGATACACCTCCTGACTGAAAATCTTTTTGCATCTAATTTCTAATTATTGGTAAAGAATACTTTGGTCACCAGGGGGCGTAAATGTTAATTTTTGCTTCTGATGTATTTGTCATAAAATCTGAGCTTCTAAAATATCGATTGAAAAAATTCTTTCGTGGACTGATGCCACTCGCATCGATGAACCTTTTCGGAATATTTTCTTCTTAAAATATTTTACAGTTTCTCCGCCAGGGGGCGTAGATGTATATCTTATTTTTGTCAATATCTCTACTTCTAGGAGTCTGATTTGAAAAATTCCTTCTTTGTTGGATAGTGTTTTTAGTGTGACGTGTTTTTCTTATAATTTCAGAATTTTCAAGTAATTCATAGACTTTCCGCTAGGGGCGTAGATGTAAATTGCGTTTCCCCTTGTATCTCTGCTTCGAAATCTCCGATTTGAAAAATCCGGATACAGCGCTTGATGGAAAATCGTTTGCACATAATTTCTAATTTTTGTAAAAAATGGTTTGGCCACCAGGAGGCATAAGCGTTAATTTCCGCTTCTGATGTATTTCCAGCAAAATATGAGCTTCTAAATTCTCGACTGAAAAAAAAGGTCGTTGGCAAACCGATACTACTCATGTCGGCAAACCTTTTAGAAACATTTTCTTCTTAAAATAATGCGTGGTTTCTACGCCAGGGGGCGTAAATGTATATTTTATTTTTGTCAATATCTCTACTTCTAGGAGTCTGATTTGAAAAATTCCTTCTTTGGTTGGATAGTGTTTTTAGTGTGACGTGTTTTTCATATAATTTCAAAATTTTCAAGTAATTCATAGACTTTCCGTTAGGGGGCGTAGAGGTAAATTGCGTTTCTCCCTATATCTCTGCTTCGAAATCTCCGATTTGAAAAATTCTTTCTGCACCGGACACAGCTCCTGATGGGAAATCCTTTGCACATAATTTCTAATTTTTGTAAAAAATGGTTTGGCCACCAGGTGGCGTAAGTCTTAATTTCCGCTTCTGATGTATTTGCAGCAAAATATGAGCTTCTAAAATCTCGATTGCAAAAAAAGTCGTCGTTTGTTGACCGATACTACTCATGTCGACAAATCTTTTAGGAACATTTTCTTCTTGAAATAATGCATGGTTTCTACGCCAGGGAGCGTAGATGTATGTCTTATTTTTGTCAATATCTCTACTTCTAAGAGTCCGATTTGAAAATTCCTTCTTGTCGGATAGTATTTCCGATACGAAATGTTTTTCTTAAAAATTCAAAATTTTCAAGTAAATCATAGACTTTCCGCTAGGGTGCACAAAGGTAAATTGCGTTTTCTGCGTTATTTCTGCTCCTAAAACTCCGATTTGGAAAATTCTTCCTGTATCGCATACAAGACCTGATGGAAAATATTTTTCACATAATTTTTAATGTTTGGTAAAGAATGGTTTGGCCACACGGGGGCATAAATGTTAATTTCTGCTTCTGATGTATTTGTAGCAAAATCTGGGCACTTAAAAACTCGACTGAATTTTTTTTTCTTGGACCGATACCGCTCATATGAAAAAGCCTTTAAAGAATACTTTCTTCCTAAAATAATGCATGGTTTTTCCCACCAGGGGACGTAAAGTCACATCTAATTTTTGTCGATATCTCAGTTTCTAAGAGTCCGATTTGAAAAATTATTTCTGTGTTGGAGAGCGTTTCCGGTGCGAAATGTTTCTCATAAAAATTCATGTTTTTCTTAACGCACAAGTCTGCAACCAGAGGGCGTAAGCTCACGATTCCGTTTACAGCAATGTCTGAGGGATTACAAACCCGATTGAAAAACTTCTTTCTTCCGTCAGATACTATTGCTTTCCATACCGGTTCCATTGACTTTGAATAGCTTTGATAAATTTAATTTGCGTCAAAACGGATTCAAAATACGTGCTTATTACACCCGAAAACTCGGTGTCATCTTTCTTGTTTGTTTTCAAAGGCGCAGTGGTCGTCAGTGTCAAACTTTAGAAAGGAAGAAGGTTTCTCGACTTAGAGAAAGTTAGCAACTCAGTGGCATGGCTGTGGAAACGAGCCCATTGTAGAAAACCTGACGACAGGCTGAATCCTGCTGAACACGGATGGTACTTTGAAAATGGCAGATACCACATAAAATGGTATGATGGTCCGACACACCCAGAAAACCTTGAAACGGCCAGAAAAGAGGACAGTGAAGAAGAAGACGAAGAAAGGATTTTGACAGTGATGATAGCAGTTCCAATGAAAGTGAAGAGGACACTCAATGAAATTTATTTGTTAACCCTTCTCACAGAACATTATTTTTTGTAAATTGTAAATTTTTGCTGATGTTTTTAAAAACATCTGTTAAAAACAAATCAGCCGAAAAAAAAGTATTTTTTATACTCGTCCTGCTTGAAATTTTGTGAAAATCACAGTTGAACGTTTTTAAAATGATCTGTGCATCTGATGGAGAGATATTTAAGGCGAGAGCTTTTGAAATGTGTGATAAACTGTAAAATCATTCAATCTTGAGAAAATGGGCGTCCCCATGTTTTCATACATTTTCTGAATCCTCATTAAAAAATGCACCTTTTTTGTGCGGGGTATTTTTTCGAAAGTCGTACAGTTTTTAAGTAAATCAATGGTTATATGTCACACATAGCCAATGTGAACACTGATTTTACACTTTCAAAAAAATTATCTCGAAAACTAATGGAGTTAACAAAAATATGTAACTACAAAAAATATTTGTCATTAAATTTGAAACATTTCAGAAAAAAATCATCTCTGTAACATACACGGGTGAGAAGTTATGCATATTTAAATGTGGCAACTACATAATAACCAGCAGCCATCACGCAGCAGCCCACCACTGGAATTTTGCAAGACTCACTTCTCTGAATCACTTATGTCATATACAGGGTGTTTCAAAACTAATGGAACAAACTTTAAGGGGTGATAGAACACATCGAAACAAACACTTTTCCTCATAGAATGCATGGTCGCTAGTTACGCATTTAAGCGCTGGAGGGCGCTTTCCGTTTCCCCACACACGCCGTCTTTCGTGACGCAAAGACCCATATCTTTTACCGGGGCGTCTGGATGGGAGGACGCACCTTATTTTCCTTCAGCAAGTATTGCCTGAATTGATCCAGCATGTACCAGCAGCCGTCCGCTGTAAAGTGTGGTTCCAGCATGATGGAGCGCCAGCTCATTTCAGCACTCAGGTGCGTGATTACTTGAATACCACATTTCCAGGCCAATGGAATGGCCGAGGTGGACCCATCGCTTGGCCACCACGATCACCGGATCTTTCTCATCCAGATTTCTTTTTATGGGGACATCTTAAGTCCGTAATGTACGGCACTCTCATTGATTCCAAACGAGGAACTAGTCGCCAGACTTTCATTCGCTGCTGCAGCTGTCCGGGAAATGCCTGGTATTTTCCACAACATACGGGCATCTTTACGTCGACGATGCGAAGCGTGTATCAGGAGTGGCTGTTGCCTTTTTGAGCAGATTTTGTAAAGGAAATTAATTTCAGTACTTACTTATTAATGTTTGCAAATTTGATGTAATTTTGTGATGTCACGTTTTGTTTTTATTTTGTCTGGAAGCTTTGATTTGATTTGTTGTACCATTTCTGTCTTTGCGTTGCGAAAGACGGCGTGTGTGGAGAAACGGAAAGTGCCCTCCAGCGCCTAACCGCGTAACTTGTGACTGTGCATTCTATGAGGAAAAGTGCTTGTTTCGGTGTGTTCTGTCACCCCTTAAAGTGTGTTCCATTAGTTTTGAAACACTCTGTATAAACAAAAAAATATTTACAAAGCTTTTGCACTTTTCGGGTAAATAAATCCTGGACTAGCTCTTGGAATATAGAGCTTACATGATGGAATACCTGAACCTCGTAGTTCGATTCCAGCATTCGACTACGACAGATGCTGAACTTCAACAACAAATGTCTGCTGAAAAGAAGAAATGGAAAGCTTTAACTGAACGGATTGTCGAGGTTATATCATTTCTGGCAAAAGAGAATCTGGCCTTTCGTGGGCATCGAGGAGAAGGAATATCTAGTTTATCGGGGCCAGAGGAATATCAGTGAAATTACAGGAAACGTTTTAGCTACAATCAGACTTTTGGCTAAGTATGATGCATTCTTAGCAGAACACTTGCAGAGAGGGAAAGAGAAACCAAAAAGTGTCAGCGAAATTATCCACAATGCAAAACATTCCGCCATAGGAATATTGCGAAAAATGGGGAGCACCAATTGCAAGAAGAAGGAGAAGATTGCCTGGAGAATCAGCAGGAGATAGTGGACTGACGGCACAGCAGGAAATGAATGGAGTAATGGTAGAGATCGTGAACTGATTAAAAACGGATATTGAAGACCGCAGTGTTCGCTTTCAAGAACTCAGAGACCGATTTTCATTTCTGAAATTGAATTCAGTCGTAATTGAAGATGAAAAAGAAGAGAGAGAGAGAGAGAGATTAAAAAAGAAATGTTCGGACTTTGCAAATTATTATGATAATTATGTGATAGCCATTCAGTTATTGGGTTTTTATATAAGTTCGTTCGGTTTTTTCCAATGTTATCTGAAGGAACACGAACAATATTTTGATCACAGTGCTACATGCTTTTTTGTTGCTCTATTCTTCTTGCACAACTTTTGTTCATCGGTTTCGATATTATATTTGGTTTAACTTTTTTTAACCACATGAAGATGGAATGCCAAGTAAACAGAAACGAGCATTTTAGACACCTGCTTCTCTTCGTTCTCAATCAAGGTTCCAAAGCTGCTTGAGACATTTGTGCTATGTACGGAAAAGGCGCTATTACTGACACAACTGCACAGAAATGGCATTCACGCTTCAAGTAGGGGAAATTCGACCTCACAGACTCTCCGCGTTGCGGCAGACCTGTTCAGTTCAAAGAGGATGGATTGAATGAGCTCATCCACGAGGATTCGCGTCAATCCACAAGGGAATTCGCCCAGCAAATTGGATGCTCTCATGATACCGTCGCCCGTTACCTTCACTCGATGGGTAAGGTACAAAAACTAGTGTTGCATTCTCTGAACGCAAGAGACAAATTCCAGCGCTCCACTATACCCACCAGTTTGATCTCTCGACACCAGGCTACTCGTGGATACAAACAGAGATTTCTTTACCGCGTCGTTACCGGCGATGAAAAATGGTGTCTCTATGTCAATATGAAGCAGAGGAAAGAATGGCTGAGTCCTCATAAGCAAGCAACACCTCGAGCCAAGGCCGAGCTGCATCCACGCAAGACCACGATTTGCGTTTGGTGGATTGGGAAGATGTAATCCACTACGAATTGCTTGAAAAGAACACCACGATCAATGCACAGCTTTACGTTCCGCAAATGCACCGGCTCAACCAGGCAATTCAGCTGAAACGACCCAACCGGCAACACGGTGTGTTTCTTCAACACAGCAACGCTCGCCTCCCATGTCGCTAATCTGACCAAAACTGCTATTCAGGATCTCGGTTGGGAATTTCTACTGCACCCACCGTATTCTCCTGATCTAGCGCCTTCAGATAAGCACCTTTTCTGATCGCTCTCCAACAGTCTGCGAGGCGTATCGTTTAACAACGACGTCGAGCTGAAACGGTGGCTCGATGACTTCTTCGAGTCAGAGCCCGGGGATTTCTACCGTCGAGGCATTGACAGACTAGTGGAACGTTGGCAAGAGGTCGTGAACAATGAAGGAGAATATGTACACAGTGCGTCAAAGAATTTTTAAGACTGGCGCTAGATTTCAGTCTACGGTGGCGCCACCAGTGTAATCGCGAATGCGTTATAAACCGTGACCATCTGCTTGCTTTCTGCCAAAAGTACTGCGCAGTTGTTAAAGTAACTCAAACGAAATGGCCGTTCATTAGAGAAGTAAAATTTTTTTCATGTTGAATTATTAAGATGGAACAAAGGGCTATTATTAAATTTAACGCAAAACTTGGTAAAAGTGTCTCGGAAACGTACCAAATGATGAAACAAGTTTACGCTGAGTTTTGTTTAAGTAGATCAAATGTTTTCCTGTGGCACAAACATTTTTGGACGGAAAAGATACGCTAGAAGATGATAAGCATACCAGAAGACCAAGTTCATCTAGGACACCTGAGATTATTAAAAAAGTGCGTGATTTCGTGCAAACAATCGATGTGCGTCCCTAAGAATGATGGAAGAGTCTTTAAACATCAACAAAGAAACGATTCGAACCATTATGCGTGAAGATTTGGGCAAAACAAAAGTCTGTGCTAAATTTGTTCCGTACACGTTAACCAATCAACAAAAATCAAGGAGAAGTGCACATTGTAGAGACATCATTTCAGCCGTTGAAAATGATCCAAACTTCTTAAAATCGATTGTTACAGGTGATTGAACATGGTGTTTTCAATATGATCCTAAAACAAAGCGACAAAGTACGGAATGGAAGTCAAAAAACTCACCACAAGCCAAAAAAGCAAGAAAAGTTCCATCGAAAATCAAAACAATGCTCATTACATTCTTCGATAGTAAGGGTATTATCCGCAAACAATTTGTTCCAAGTGGACAAACAATTACTGGTGAGTTTTATTTAAATGTTTTGAGGCGTTTGATGGGCAGAATTCGTCGCATTCGTCCAGAATATCGGGATGAATACAGTTGGTGTTTGTTGCACGATAATGCACCCAGTCACACCTCACTTCTTGTTCGTAGATTTTTGGCGAAAATAAACGTCTGTGTGTGTTGAATCATCCACCGTATTCGCCTGATTTTGCACCCTGCGACTTTTCTTTATTCGCAAAACTTAAAATGACGTTAAAGGGATGTTATTTTGATGATATTTCGATCATACAAACAGCTTCGACGCGTGCTTTGGATGCAATTCTGCAAAGTGAACTGGAACATGCATTCGAATCATTATTAAATCGCTGTAACAAGTGTATTGAAGCCGGGGGGAATTATTTTGAAAAACAAACCAAAACAAATTATAATTTCTTGTTTCTATTTCATTTCACAGACCCAGTCTTAAAAATTCTTTGCCACACTGTATATATTATTGACTGATTTGTGAAAACTTTTTCATGAAAAATAAGGATTTCAATAATTGGAAAAAAAAACAAAAAAAACGAACGAACTTTTCTGACAACCCAGTACATGATGAAATTATTGACTTTGTGATGTTCCTTTGAGCTGGAGGGAATACAGTTCCCCCTGATCCTAAAGATGCTCTGGAGTCGTTATTGTAGTTTAAAAGGGATTCCTTTCTGACGGTGTGCGTTGTATACAAATTACTGTTTACTATCGCATTTTCAATCGCAAGTTGTGAAAGGTCATTTTCAAATTTAAAATTAATAAAAACATATCTGAGAAAGAATATCGTTCCAAATTGGTGCCATAATAGTATACATAAAAACGTAATCCACAGGCTGTCTTAAGCACGATAAAATCACAATGCAGGTGTAGATGACAATTTAATACTAAAAACTACAAGAATTAAAATATAGACACGAAATATTTCGTAAGGGCGTCCCTTACATCATCAGGTGTGAGACTGTGCGATCTTTGGCTACAATGTATGTTTTACAGTCAGTGAGAAATGACGTCAAATGCTCCTGGAGGTTCATTAGTCAAAGCTTATGGCGAACACAAGCAGTAACAAATGTTATTATCATCACCTATCATGCGTACCTTTCTTTCTTGACCATTAGTGTATTCACGCTATGACTGTCTTATTGAGTACACTGAAGAGCAATTGAATTAGAGATACCTGTCTAGTAACGTGTAGCATCAACTTTCGCCCTGATGACGGCAGCGATTCGTCTTGGCATGGACTCGACAAAACACCGGAAGCGTTGGAAAGCCATACGGATCCACGGCCCTTGAACAAGCTCCCACAGTTCACGAAGATTTGATGGAGGAGGGTCAGAACCTCGAACATCTCTCTCGATGGCATCTTAGATGTGCTCGATGGGATTGAGGTCAGGTGACCTAGCTGGCCAAGGAAGCGAGGTCACGTCGGTGAAGTGTTAATCCAACCATTCGGATACAATTCGGGAGCGAGGACACGGTGCATTGTCTTGTTGCAGGATGAGGTCCCCAGTGGGATGTTGAAGACGCACAATGGGAGCAAATGGTCGTCCAGGATATCCCGGTAACGTTGACCTGTGAGGGACGACGTCACACGTACCAGGGGTCGCATTTCAGTCCACGTAAACAGTCCCCAGACAAGAATGCCACCCCCACCAGCTTGAAGAGTACCCTACTGGCAAGAAGGATCCATCGCTTCATGTGGTTTGCGCCGTACTCGTATCCTGCCATCCGCATGTACCAACGTGAATCTCGACTCATCAGTCCAGGCAACATTTTTCCACATGTCTAGGGTCCAGTGCCAATGTTCCCGCGTCCATGCTAATCTTTACACCCTGTGATGTGCGGTCAGCAGCGGTACCCTCGTGGGACAATGGCTTCTGTACCCCATAGCGAGGAGATGGTTCTGGATGTGTGGCTGCTTACACGTTTTTGTGCACCAGCATTATATTGTCGAGTGATTTCTTGCACTGTGATCTGTCTATCCGCTGCTACAATGCGAGCTAGCCAACGATGATCCCTCTCATCCACACGCTGTTGTCTACGGCTGTTGGCCCTTGCAGGGATGGTTTTACCGGATTCGATGTACTCACGGTGCACCCGTGACACAGTGGCTCGTGAAAATCCCAGTGCCTGCACGATTTTCGAGATGGAGTGACTCATTCGTCGGTCCCCGACATTTTGCCCACGATCAAATGCGCTTAGATCCTTCGTCTTACCCATACTGCGTCCGGCTCATATTGATTCCCGTCGCATCACTCCTTATATTGTCGGATCGCTGAATACGTAATGTCGTTTCCGTTTCCAGGCAGCCCACAGCGCCACATTTGCATAACGCCAGCTGTCTGTAATTCAATTGCTCTTCAGTGTATATAGGAGGCCTCAAAACTTGAGTAACACAATTCTGCAGACGAGACAGTATGTGTATCCACACTTGTGGTAACATAAGTCGGAATGTCTTCGTTACAACTTTGTCGCCGATATCGATGAATAAATAAACTCTCTGCTAGCAGTGTAGAGGTCTTTGTTCGAGTACACATCAAAATGCTGTAGATGTCTCAGGCCATCGAGATACAAAAGGTACGGATCCACTACACTTGAAAGAGATGTTAATACCGTCAAATACGTTGGCTCAATAGAATATCAGCCTTTAATTTGAAACACTTTAAGTAATATTTGCAAAAAATATAATATAGATTTTGGGCTAAAAACGAGTAATTTATTTCAAAACATTCGTAAAGATCGTGATACTACCCTTGAAACCCAAAAGTGTGGGATCTATTGTAAAACCGTAGGAAGTTTACATCCTGACATTTAATGACACCTATTACATAGGCTCAACACTTAGAAGCCTTGTTATTCATCGATATCAGCGACAAAGTTGTAACGAAGACATTCCGACTTATGTACCACAAGTATGGATACACATACTGACTCGTCTGCCGAATTGTGTCACTCAAGTTTTGAGGTCTCCAATATCTATACATAGTATAAAATAAAGTCCCCCGGTAGGCGTCTGTCTGTTTGTTCGGGATAATTTCGAGAATCGCTGGACGGATTTTGATGCGGTTTTCACCATTCCATAGAACATTTGTCGAGGAAGGTTTAGATGTATGAAACATTACTCTATGACAAAAGGCAGCCGGGCAGTAACGATTTTAATGACAAGTCAAAGACAAAACATCCGTTCACATTCTTTCGTAGCGCCCACTGCCTAAACAATGATGCGCGGCGACTGGTTTACGAAACCTTTTCGCTCATTAGGGAAAGAAATGCGAGGCGCATGCGCGGCGGCAGTTAGGAAAAAGACGCGAGGCGGCCGTACTGACAGCATGTAAGGCCTCAGACTAAATGCGTAGTTACATCGGACGCTGAAAGAATTGGTTTCTCGGCGCTCACACAGACTAAATGCGTAGTTACACCGGACGCTGAAAGAATTGGTTTCTCGGCGCTCACACAGACTAAATGCGTATTGTTTTCGTCCACATGTATGTATCTCTTTGAGTAGCTCTTTAATTAAAATTTAAAGATTGTATTAACATTATGCCGAGAAGAAAATCGAATATAGGTCGTAGTACATCGGACGCTAAAATAATTTGTTAATCCCGTGATAATGAAACTTTCCAAGAAACAGAATCTCGGTTGGCAAATGACAAAGAATGGCTTTAAAAAGAGAAAGACAGTTGCCTGTTGAACGTAATAATCGTCTCTCTTCAGATTCGCCGTAAATTATAAATTGCTAACGTGCGAAGCTGAGCCGGAGTCGCTAGTACTCAATAAGACATCATAGCGTGAATACACTATTGGTCAAGAAAGAAAGGTGCACATGATAGGCGATAATAATAACATCTGTTACTGCTTGTGTTCACCATAAGTTTTGACTAATGAACCTCCAGGAGCATTTGACGTCATTTCTCACTGACTATAAAACATACACTGTAACAAAAGGTCGCACAGTCTCACACCTGATGATGTAAGGGGCGCCCTTACGAAAGATCTCGTGTCTATATTTTAATTTTTATAGATTTTAGTATTAAATTGTCATCTACACCTTCATTGTGATTTTATCGTGTTTAAGACAGCCTGTGGATTACGTTTTTACGTAAACAAATCTGATGTTTTCCATGTCACAAGAGCGACTGACCAACCTGGATTTAATCAGCATTGAAAAAGAATTCCATGTTGTAAAAAATGAAGTAGTTTAAGTGTTTTCTGACAGGAGATCTCATTTGGGGAACCGAATTTAATAAATGTGGCTGATTTATATTTAATTTGAATAAAATGTTTATTTCATGTTTCATCTGTTTTTACATATTTAAAATGTCTTCCTTTCTCACATTTCTCAGTACAAGGCCCTATACTTCAGTCTTAAGGGCATACAATCAAGGAATTGACCCCGGGCATCACCAAACCTTTGCACGCCACTGACTGTAGACATGATCATTTTTGCAACTACCCTTTCAGAGCTGCAGAGTATGATCCAGGAACTTACTGACAAGAGAAAGAAGTGGGATTAAAAATGAACTTTCAGAAGAAAAAACTGTTGTACAATGCTTTTACAAGAAACGAAGATTTTGCGATTGTTGGGGGAAATCTTGAGGTAACTGATACCTACATTTTTCTTGGACAAGAGGTATAAAGCGAGGATCACATTGAAGAAAAAATTAATCGGCGTATAAAATTTTGCTAGAGAGCTTTTGGAGGAAACCGTACAATTTTCAAGAGCAATATGCCATCATGCCTTAAAAGAAAAGTGTTTAATCAATGCATCCTTCCAGTTCTTATATATAGAGTATAGACATGTACCTTAACTAAAAGAGACATACAAAGGCTGCAGCCAACTGAAAGACGCCTGGAGAGATGCATGCTTTGTGTAACCAGGAAAGATCAAAAGAGGAACTCGTGGATAAGGAATATGGTAAGAGTGGAAGACATCATACATGTATATATATATCATCAACATCATCATCATTGTCAACCATTATCAATCCACTGCTGGACGAAGGTCTCCCCAAATTTCCTCCACAACAGTCTGTCTTGTGCCAGTCTCCTCCATGTCACCCCTGCATACTTTCGAATTTCATCCACCCATCTCCCATGTGGTCTTCTTCTGGGTCTTTTCCTGTCCCTTGGAATCCAATCTAAAATTTCGGCTGTCCATCGATGGTCTGTCCTTCTGGCAGTATGTCCAGCCCATTGCCATTTCAGGGATTTAACTCTGATCATGATGTCTTCCACTCTTGTCATTTTTCGGATCCACGAAATCCTGTTCTTATCTCTCCTGGTTACACCAAGCATGCACCTCTCCATGCTGCTTTGAGTTGTCTGCAGCCTTTGTATGTCTCTTTTAGTTAAGGTCCACGTCTCTGCACCATACGTAAGCACTGGAAGGATGCATTGACCAAAAACTTTTCTTTTAAGACATAATGACATATTGCTCTTGAAAATTATGCTGTTTCTTCCAAAAGCTCTCCAGGCAAGTTTTGTACGCCGATTAATTTCTTCATCAATGTGACCCTCACTTGATATCTGCTGTCCAAGATAAACGCACGTGTCTGTTATCTCCAGCTTTTCTCCATCAATCGATAAATCTGCATTTCTTGTAAAAGCATTAAACACCACTTTTGTCTTCTGAAAGTTCATTTTTAATGCCACTTCTTTACTCCTGTCATCAAGTTCCTGGATCATACTCTGCAGCTCTGGTTTGGTAGTTGCAAAAATGACTATGTCATCAGCAAAACGAAGGTGGGTTACATAATCTCCAATAATCTTTATCCCTTTGTTTTCTCAGTTCAGTGATTGAAAGACATTTTCCAATGTGGCATTAAAGAGCTTCGGAGATATGGTGTCACCTTGTCTCACTCCCTTTCCAATTTTTATCTGTATTGTATTTTCAAACAGCCGAATCTTTGCACTTGCATTTTCATAGATGCTATTAATAATATTAATGCATGCATCTTCAATACCGCAGGATTTCAGAGCCATTGTAACTGCTGATGGTTTCACCGAATCAAAGGCTTTTTCATAATCGATAAAAGCCATTCACAATGGAAGTCCATATTCCCTCGCTCTTTCAATTAGTTCTCTCAGTACGTGGATATGATCTATTGTGCTGTAGCCACTCCTGAATCCAGCTTGTTCTCTCGGTTGAGCCATGTCCAGTGTCACCTTCAAGCGGTGTGAAAGAACTTTAGTGAAGATTTCATAAACCACTGATAGGAGGCTGATAGGTCTGTAGTTCCTGAGATCCTCAATGTCACCTTTTTTATGTAGCAGGATCATTGTAGCGTTGTTCCAATCCTCAGGAATCTTCCCTTCATTAAGGCATCGAGTGAAATTTTGGGCGAGTACTGTTTCGATTTCTCCACTTGCTTCCTGTATGATGTCTACAGTAATTCCATCTTCTCCTGGAGCTTTTCCCTGCTTCATGTTCTTGATTGCATGTGCAACTTCTGCTAGGAGGACTGGAAGAACTGTGGTACTGGTACCTTTCATGATATCTGGAGTACATGTATCATCCCTTTCATATAATTTGGAGTAGAAATCTTTCACTCTTGCTTGTCAAAATTTCGCCTCTATTTCTTGTTACAGAACCATCTTCTTTTCTCAGTGCCATAATCTGTTTTCTTCCCTTACTGAGATGTCACTTTGCTATCTTTAGGCTTTGGTTGTTTTCAATTGCTTTCCTCACGAGTTCACAGTTGAATTTCCTTACGTCTTCAGTGATACTCTTTCGTACTGTCTTGCATCCACTTTGGAAGTCACATCTTCTTTAGTTGTCCTCATCTCTCTTCTTTTTTGCATCAACATTTTGGTTTTTCCGGATAATTTGTTCACATGCAACTTGTTCTTAGACCCAGCTAATTTTGTAGCTGTTTCCATAAGAGCTTTGTTTACTTTTCTGTTAACTTCAGAAATATCCACTTCTTCCGATGTTAGGCCTTCTAAAGCAGAGAATCTGTTCTTCAGTTCCAACTTGAAGGTATTATGGTGTTTTTTTAGTTTGGTTATGTCAATACATTTTGTTTGTCTTATGAGCTTGCCACGTTCGAGTTTAGTGTTAAGGTGCATCTTACATCTCACCAATCTAAGGTCACTACCTGTGTTGAACTTGTGTAGCACACTGCAGTCTTCTATGACGAATTTTTTGTTACACATAATGAAATCAATTTCACTTGCCGTCCCATTTGGATGTCTCCATGTCCATTTCCTGTGTGGCTTTTTCTTGAAAAAGGAGTTCAAGATGAAAAACCCTTCTGCCTCTGCAAACTCTGCGAGAGCATTTCCACGCTGGTTTCTGTTGCCGTGACCGAATTTACCTACTGAAGTTTCATTCTGTTGCTGTTGCCCTATTTTTGCATTGAAATCTCCCATAATTATCTTCAAGTGCTGCTTACTTTTTTTGTATTTAGATGACGAATTTCCTCATAAAATTCTTCAATTTCTTCTTCAGGATGACTTGTGGTGGGTGCATAAGTTTGAATAATCTGGGCCTTGTATCTTCTTGAGAGTTGGATAACGAGTCGTGCAGCTCTGTCAGAGGAACTTTCAACTTCTACAACTTTATCCTTCAGTTTCTTGTTTATTATAAATCCAACACCACTAGTTCTGCCAGTATCTGTCCCACGATAGTAGAAGAGATGTCCACTTTTCAGTTCAATGAGATCTTCTCCTTTTCTCCTTACCTCACTTGGTCCGACGATGTCCCACTTGATCCTTTGTAGTTCCTCTTCCAATTTAAGAAGCTTCGAATCAGAAGATACGGAGCGTTCATTATACGTAACCAAGGTCAGCATCAGATGGCAGCCTAGTCCGGTCCTCCGGGGATTCTTAGCACCCTCTGCCTTCATGTCGCACTGGCCGCTGCCTTGGCCAGGTACATTCCAGCTGCCGGAGACTGAGGGCCAAGATTTAAGTTGTGGAGTCATTTTGGAAGGGTTTGGCCATAACTCACCACGCTGGCCAAGCGGGTTGGTGAGTGTGGGACAGCATTTCCTCTAATCCCGATGGTATAATTATACCGCTATTGGTGGTCGTCAGAGCCCCTTTAGTGGGAACAGGATGCACCACGAGAAAGCGGGGTTGACATTTGTCAAGGAGAGGCTGTGATGTTACGCATCACCTGACCTTACATCCCGTATATATATATATATATATATATTCTATAAAGATACCTAAGCAAAAAAAATATACAAATATAATTTTGACTCACACCTAGTACAACATAGAAAAGGTTATGTATCTACCTGTGTGAGTAAAAGGAGAAAAGAAAAAAAAAATAAAACAACTGAATGTAGAAGGTGTCGAGAATACTGAGCCTTGGCTTTATCAAGGACCAGCAAAAACTCTGCATTTTCTCACTTCCACAAAGACCTAGTTGGAAATGGGTTTCTGCAAGGCCATAGATGCAAGTAACATTCCCACCTAAAATAGTTTAAAATATATATATATAAGTCATGTCCTCCGTGAGTAGCATGACCTAGCACTAGTTAACAATTTCGCTTGCATCCATTAACCTTCATGGCCCGACCCATGCTCTTCATCTGTTACTATTAAACAGAGAGAAGAAGATTAAAGAGAACTCAAGCTGTGAGAGTGACATAATAAATAGAAATGATTTTCAGCTATAACGAAATTCCAAGTTCGTTTGAGAGAAATTTAAACCTGAAAAACAAATTTTACATTGCAATTAAAAAAGGAAATGTTAATTTATAACGAACAGATTTTTGAAAGAAAACTTGAGTCTAAAACCCCCTACTCTACAACTTATGACAGCACGAAAACGAGAATAAGTTAAAGATAATAATTAACTAAAGAAAACTTTGTGAAAGTTATATACCTTAAACAGTTAGTTGCAATATGTACAAAGTATTTCAGCAGTGCTTTAAGTGCATAATTAATTAGTTATTAAGAACTTAACTACTTTGAAAAAACAGCGCATAGACAGCGCATAGAAAAGGAACAAGCTTAGCCATCTTCTGTTCCTAGGTACCACAAAAGACGCTCAAAGTTACAAAGAAAAGTAAGAGTTAAAACCCGCATAAATGTTAACAGACAAACCACTCCTCTTGTGAGGAGAAAAGTTTTTGTAACACAAGAGGTAAGCTCTCTTCCTTGTTTTTGGGCTCTAGGTTTTTTATAAGTTCAATGTTAGTACTTCATGTACCTTTTCTCTGTATTTTTTTAGCTTTTCAGCTTTTAAGCATTGGTTTGTCTGTTAACATTTATGCGGGTTTTAACTCTTACTTTTCTTTGTAACTTTGAGCGTCTTTTGTGGTACCTAGGAACAGAAGATGGCTAAGCTTGTTCCTTTTCTATGCGCTGTCTATGCGCTGTTTTTTCAAAGTAGTTAAGTTCTTAATAACTAATTAATTATGCACTTAAAGCACTGCTGAAATACTTTGTACATATTGCAACTAACTGTTTAAGGTATATAACTTTCACAAAGTTTTCTTTAGTTAATTATTATCTTTAACTTATTCTCGTTTTCGTGCTGTCATAAGTTGTAGAGTAGGGGTTTTAGACTCAAGTTTTCTTTCAAAAATCTGTTCGTTATAAATTAACATTTCCTTTTTAATTGCAATGTAAAATTTGTTTTTCAGGTTTAAATTCTCTCTCAAACGAACTTGGAATTTCGTTATAGCTGAAAATCATTTCTATTTGTTATGTCACTCTCACAGCTTGAGTTCTCTTTAATCTTCTTCTCTCTGTTTAATAGTAACAGATGAAGAGCATGGGTCGGGCCATGAAGGTTAATGGATGCAAGCGAAAATTGTTAACTAGTGCTAGGTCATGCTACTCTACGGAGGACATGACTTATATATATATATTTTAAACTATTTTAGGTGGGAATGTTACTTGCATCTATGGCCTTGCAGAAACCCATTTCCAACTAGGTCTTTGTGGAAGTGAGAAAATGCAGAGTTTTTGCTGGTCCTTGATAAAGCCAAGGCTCAGTATTCTCGACACCTTCTACATTCAGTTGTTTTATTTTATTTTTTTTTTCTTTTCTCCTTTTACTCACACAGGTAGATACATAACCTTTTCTATGTTGTACTAGGTGTGAGTCAAAATTATATTTGTATATTTTTTTTGCTTAGGTATCTTTATAGAATGTGAATTCTGAATTTTCAAAACTGCTGCGTTGCGCGTTTTGATTTTCAGGTTATTTTGCACCCTTCGTTCTAAATTCTAAAATTTTTTCCTTAGTCTTCAGTTTTGCTCTTAAGTATATATATATATATATATATAAATAGCTTGAAAAGTGCGGTCATCTGTTCGTCTGTGACGAGTGAAAAGTTTTACTTCACGAGTAAAAAATTTACTCGAGCAATTTAAATTCAATCGGCAATGATTTATACGTTATTATGCCTACTGTTGGCTACGTAAAACCGTAAGTTTCTTAATAAAGCTTGTTTTAATTCACAAAAGTGATGCGTGATTATGTGCCAGCATGGGAAATCGTTTTCTCCGCAAAAGAAACCGAACAGCGCATGCAGTGGGTCAAAACATCCGGGCACCGTGCGCTTAAACAAGGAACACGAGGCCAGAAGCAGCGAGCCCGGTAGAATGATTTCCCCGAACGCTCTGTGAAAAGACAGACAGTGTAAGAGTCATATGCGCCTCGCGAGCTGCCGCTTAGCCAATTGCTGTCGTTGGTCAAAAGGCAAACACAGGAATCCGTGTTTCCGCGGAGCTGTTAGGAAAGTTCTAAAACACTGAAGGATTATTGCATCATGCATTCTAGAGGGAGAAAGCTGAGTTGGGTTATTATACACTGACTAATCGTTTAAATTAGGTTAGCAATAAAATATTATTCGAGAGATGCGTATAAATGTTTAACAAATCAAACTTTAAAACATGAAGCAAAACGACAGCTTTGTGGAGCTGTCGATTTTCAGTTAGCGAGTGAGAAATTTATTTGCTTAACTAATGAACCAGCATGAAATTTTTCAAACCCTATGTGCATATACACAGTCGAGTCACATTATTGTGACCACCAGCTAATATCCAGAGTAACCGCCGTGTGCAGCTCAGAACAGCAGATAGACGGGCTGGTATGGACTCAATAAGGTGCTGGAAGGTGTTCACAGGTATTTGGAGCTATGCTGACTGCAGTGCATCTGGCAGCTGCTGAAGGGTGCGTGGTGGAGGATCCGTAGAGCAAACAACACGATCGAGGTGATCCCACAGGTGCTCAATTGGGTTTAAGTCTGGGGAATTAGGGAACCAGGGAAGTACTTTGAAGTCTTCATCGTGCTCTTCCAACCACTCTCCGACATTTCTAGCTGTATGACACGTCGCATTGTCGTGCTGGAAGATCCCATCCACCCCAAAGAATACAATCAGCATGCATGGGTGTACGTGGTCTGCAAGAGTGGACCCAGAGAATGCCACGAAAACATTCCCAAGACCATAACGCTGCCCCCACCAGCTTGTGTTTTTCCAGCAATGGTTGAAGAGTGTTTGTTCTCTGATGTTTCTCGCCTTATACGCCAACGTCCATCCGTTCGATGAAGCAGAAAACGTGACTCATCGGAGAAGGCAATCCTTTGCCAATTAGCGGAGGTCCAATTCCGATACTGCCATGCAAATGTAAACCTTTTCTACCGATGCACCTTCGTTAGCATAGGTGCAGTGACCATCCGTCTGCATCGGAGCTCCATACGCAGCAGGTTTTGCTGAACTTTCGTTTTAGACACACTTCCGGTAGCCCCCTTGTTCATTCGGCCAGTGAGTTGCTCCACTGTAGCGTGTCGATCGGCCTTCACGCACCTTCGCAGCCTACGTTCAGCTGTCACATCAGTGGCACGTGGTGTTCCGAAGTTTTCACGTAGCTTATTCGCAATGGTTCCATTTCTCCAATCACGATACACTTTGACCACAGTAGCACGCGAACAGTTCACAAACTGCGCTGTTTCAGAAGTACTGTTATCTTTAGCCCGAAAGCTGATAATTATCCCTTTTTGGAAATCTGATAAATCGCTGCTTTTATCCATGACAGCAAAGAGTGATATGTTTTCAGAATGCTTACACAACACCTTATATACCCTCCAAGCCAGCTCACGACACGAGCCTTCATTCATTGGCTACGCGCTGTTGACGTCAAAAGTAGGATGTTGTCACAATAATGTGACTCGACTGTGTATACATATATATACTGTATATATACAAAAATTGGGGTCGCAGTGTTCATTTATGTCGCCAAATGGCAATGCCGATTTTCTTCACTCACCACTGAAGCATCCATATTAATGTAGAGTTATTCTTTAATAAGTCTAGTATTGTATATATAATGTTTTTTATCATCACACTGCATGCGATTCTTCCTCTGTCACACAAGATGAGAATTCTTTTATCGCAACTGGCTATTTACTACTACACTCAGCTCAATGAGTTCATTCCTCCCGCTGTGAAGCGTGAGGAGATTCACGCTAGATGTATCATCATACATTCGATTATTTCGACATCCAGAAATCGATATAGCGCATTCGATTACCGAGGCCTTGCAGTACTGTCAGGTGCAATCCATCGAACATAATATCAAATTCCGTATGAGTTCTTGAGGCTGACAGCGCTCTTATTTATAGCATATAGCAGGAAAACAAATTCGTCCCCTCAGATATTTCCGTAGTTTTCTTTCTACTTATAAAATAAAACGAAATAGAATCGGGCAGAGGCGTAACTAGGCATTTCTGCGCCCAGGGAAAACCACAAAATATTGATCCTTCTCCCGCCTTCGGTCTTCTTATCTTATATGTACCACTAATATTTATAGCGCATATAAGTATATAAATATCTATATATGTTGCTCCACAAAACAAAATTAACGTCATTCATACTTCAGTGTTACATGTATGGGGAGGAACAATCAGACTAACCACGTTTTTATACGGCTTTTCCTAACTGCTTCCTACGTATTTGCCAACGGCTTCCAACGTATTTGTACAGACTTTTCCCAACGGCTTCCAACGTATTTGTACGGCATTTCCCAACTACTTCCTACGTATTTGTACGGCTTTTCTCAAGTGCTTCCATACTGCTTCCTACGTATTTGTACGGCTTTTCCCAACTGCTTCCATACTGCTTCCTACGTATTTGTACGGCTTTTTTCAGCTACTTCCACACTGCTTCCTACGTATTTGTACGGCTTTTCCCAACTGCTTCCATACTGCTTCCTATGTATTTGTACGGCTTTTCCCAACTGCTTCGATACTGCTTCCTATGTATTTGTACGGCTTTTCCCAACTGCTTCGATACTGCTTCCTACGTATTTGTAGGGATTTTACCAATTGCTTCCATACCGCATCAAAAGGATCGAATGCAGCTGGAAGTCGTGGATCGCAGTAATAATCAAACAGCCCCCGGAGAATCTTCAACAGCGTGAACGGTATTCTACTCTTGCTATGTACGTACAACAGTGCCTCCATTTTGAATATGAGCACTTAATATCCCCTGAACATTTAAAGAAAGAAATGCGAATTTTACTTTGCCATGTTTACAGAAACTGGCGAAGCATATTTGTAAGCGAATTTCGTAAATGGACAAATGACAAAGTATAGCACGAAAAACCCTTACCAGAAACAGGTGCAAATGTTTTAATTTCCAAATTTTATCATATTGTAAGTAGTGATTTTTGGCCTCACCGGTGGCGCAGTGGTATAAGAGCTAGCTTCTGACCATTTGTTCGGGTTTGGAACATGGTGAGGTATGGATGTTGTGGTGGTCTTACGGCACAAGCTCTTTCGCTTACCTGGAACTAGTGGTCTTAAATAAGGGATGGGCGACTGCCTATAGCCCACTGAGTCGCTCACGGATGTCGTTAAACCCGAAACAACAGTAATGATTTTTGAGCCCCTTCTTGAGCTGCGCCCGGGACAGTCGCCACACCTGGCCAGCCCTAGTTGCGCCCCTGGATTCGGAAAAAGACCGCATTGCAATGCGCAGGCTCACTCGCTCCAGCCGCATTCGTTCGAGCTGATTTGAGCCGATTTTACCAACCCCGAGTTACTTGGGGTTTTTTTGTTTTTGTTTTTTTATTGGTGGTTTAACGACCACCGTGAGCAACTCAATGGGCTATAAGCAGTCGCCCGTCCCTAATTTAGGCCACTAGTTCCAGGGAAGGAAGTGAGCCAGTGCCGTAAGACAAACACAACATCCATGCTTTACTGGAATTAGAATCCGGGCCCATCTCGGACGAATGATCAGGAGCCATTGGTTAGACCACTGCGCCACCGGGGCGGCTTACTTCGTTCCAATCGGTTTAAATGTTAAACTTATAAAGAAAAATCGCGCGTATTTGACTAGGTACCAGGGCCCACTTCACGTCTTCACTACCACCAGCAGGCACACAGCTAAGATTTTATTGTATAGCCAGTGAATTTCACAAATTAGCCGGTGGAGTGGCTCGAACCAGCATCCTCCTGCTCCGGAACCGAATGCTTTGCCAATTAAGCTTCACCGACGCAATTTATCGCTGCAACTTTGCCATCTTGACATGTGCTCTACCTCTGTAGTACGTCACAAGCCCATAGTCCAAAGTTTCATGTGGAGTATCACATATGCGTTTGCTGCACAGAGCCAATAGCGCAGAACGGCGCTAAATGGCAGTACAATACCAGATTTAGTAGGACCACAGCCCATCCGGATATTCGGAAAATCCAGATAATTGGGTTGTCATTTTTTTTGTAGGCCAAATACGTATTTATTAAATGACGTGAGGGATTTTAGTTTTTTCGTTTATCGTATTTTATAATGTTAAATGTTATACAGTTTAAAAAATAAATATCTACTGTACTACATCATCATTGTGCATTAATTAAATGAACGAAAAAACCAAAAACACGCAAATCTCTCTATTCTAAAAGAAAGTAACTGGTGCAGCCGCCGCCGCCGTTTTAGAAATTTCGCGACCGACACTCGCACTTTTCGAGCTAGCAGCGCAAAAGGTATTGAACACAAAAATATGAAATTTACATCGTTTGTAGAGAATTGTATAAGCAGCACATACTGAAATAAATCGTTTTCCGATTCTGGTGATACTTCAAGAGCTATTGTATTTCAAAGTTAAGGTAAGCAAAACCTTAATAGAACGACGAAACTTTGTAGGCATGTAGGGCTATGGACGAAGTTTTGCACCTCGTCGCTCTTTTTAGCACGTCTTTTGTAAAAAAAGATCGTGCTTATGTTACCGGTTTGTCCGTCTGTATCCACGATATCTCTACAACTATTAGTAAGATTTGAAGAATTCTTTTTACATTGGGAAGCTTGAATATATACGAATGATGATCCGTTATTTCGTTTTTTTTACGATGTACAATTTCGCCGCTAGAGGGCGTAAATGCAGATGATGTCGAATTCAAAAATACGTTTTATTCCACATATTTGCTTCTAAACATCCGATTGAAAAAATTCTTTTATCTTTCGATTCTATTTATGTCGAAGAGTAATTTAGACATATTTACTTTTTCAAATTACGCATCGATTTCCCGCTAGGGGGCGTAAAAGTAAATTACATTTTTCCCGACAACTCCTCTTCTAAAACTCCGATTTGAAAAAAAAAATTCTTCGTCGGATACACCTCCTGATGGAAAATCTTTTGCATATAATTTCAAATTTTTGGTAAATAATACTTTGGCTACCAGGGGACGTAAGTGTTAATTTTTGCTTTTGATGTACACTGGCGGAAAGTGAAAAAAGAACACCAAGAAGGAGACGTCTGATACCAACGAAATTCATACAGCATAATAACGGAATACAGAGGATAACGTGATCAAAACATTATGGCAAAATACAGCTGTATTTGCTGGTAAACTGAAAAATAACATTTCCATGTAACATGGTTACTACGAGATTGAACCGCCTTGAACTGCGGCACACTGTGCAATTCTGGTATGGAGTCTGTCGTACAGATGTTGGATGTAAGTTTGGGGTATTGAGATCCAAGCATCCTCAACCTGGACGCGTAAATCGGGGATGGTCGTGGCTGGCCGTGGATACCGGATAAGTCGTTGTCCCATAAAATCCCACACGTGCTCAATAGGGGACAAATCCGGTGAACGTGCAGGCCATGGAAGTTGTCTCACACCCTGAAGTGCATGTTGCGTTGCACGCGCCGTGTGTGGGCGTGCGTTATCTTGCTGGAAAACACCACGATGGACCGACCTTACGAATGGCACAACAACGGGCTGAATGATGTTGTTGATGTAGGAGGTGCTGTTTAACGTACCCGGTACAAACACTAGTTGTGTACGGGAGTGATAGCTGATCGCTCCCCACACCAGGAGACCAGGTGTAGGCCCAGTGTGTCGCTGGCGGATGCAAGAAGGGTGGAGACTCTCCCCTGTGCGTCTACGAACACGCATACGGCCATCGGAGGCTCCCAAGCAGAATCTGCTTTCATCGCTGAACACGACAGATTCGCCATTGCGTTCTCCTGTGCAGGCGTTGGCGACATTACTGCAGCCGTTCCTGACGGTGGGCTGGAGTCAGAGGTACACCTGCCAGAGGCACACGTGCACATAGTCCTGTATCTAGTAGACGGTTGCGGATTGTTCGCACAGTCACCTCAGGGGCAACGGCAGCTCGGATTTGCGTCGCAGTGGATGTTCTGCTTGACAACGCCGCTCTTCTTATGCATCGATCGGTCGGCTCATCAGTTCCGTCTGTGACTCCCGGTTCCACGTCTTCTCGTGTGGAAATGTTCCTCGGACCATCTACGCCACCATCGTACCACCACCGATACTTCCCGTCCAATTCGCTCCGCAATACGACGATACGACCACCCGGCCTCGCGGAGTCCGATTAGACGACCTCGCTCAAAGTCCGATAACTGCTGAAATCGTACACGTCTTCCATGTCCAGGCATTGCAGCTTCTTCAGGGTCTTCGCACGTGCCCGTACGCCGACGACTGATTACATTTACTTCGCCGTACTCCTTAAATACCACCGACGATAATTTGCATATTATGCCGTGCTGTGGCGTAAGCGGACACCGGTTGGTCCCGAAATTAACATCACACCTACGTAAACTCGACTCCATTAACATATGTAAATTTCATGATCGTCCGCGCATTCTTTCTTGGTGTTCTTTTTTTACTTTCCGCCAGTGTATTTGCCATCAAATCTGAGCTTCTAAAATATCGATTGAAAAAATTCATTCGTGGACTGATGCCACTCACATCGATACATTTTTTCGGAATATTTTCTTCTTAAAATATTCCACAGTTTCTACGCCACGGGGCGTAGATGTATATCTTATTTTTGTCAATATCTGTACATCTAGGAGTCCGATATGAAAAATTCCTTCTTTGTTGGATAGTGTTTCCAGTGTGACATTTTCATATAATTTCAAAATTTTCAAGTAACTCGTAGACTTTCCGCTAGGGGACGTAAAGGTAAATTGCCTTGTCCCCCATATCTCTGCTTCTAAATCTCCGATTTGAAAAATTCTTTCTACACCGGATACAGCTCCTGATGGAAAATCCTTTGCACATAATTTCTAATTTTTGTAAAAAATGGTTTGGCCACCAGGTGGCGTAAGACTTAATTTCCGCTTTTGATGTATTTGCAGCAAAATATGAGCATCTAAAGTCTGGATTGAAAAAAAAAGTCGTTTGTTGACCGATACTGCTCATGTCGACAAACCTTTTAGGAACATTTTCTTCTTGAAATAATGCATGGTTTCTACGCCATGGGGCGTAGATGTATATCTTTATTTTTGTCAATATCCCTACTTCTAGGAGTCCGATTTGAAAAATTCCTTCTTTGTTGGATAGTGTTTCCGTTGCGAAATGTTTTTCCTATAAATTCAAAATTTTCATGTAAATCATACTTTCCGCTAGGGGGCACAAAAGTAAATTGCGTTTCAGTTATTTCTGCTTCTAAAGCTCCGATTTAAAAACTTATTCCTGTATCGCATACAAGACCTGATGGAAAATATTTTTCACGTAATTTCTAATGTTTGTTAAAGAATGGTTTGGCCACCAGGTGGCATAAGTGTTAATTTCTGCTTTGATGTATTTGTAGCAAAATCTGGGCACTTAAAAACCCGACTAAATTTTTTTTCTTGGACCGATACCGCTCATATGGAAAAGCCTTTAAAGAATACTTTCTTCCTAAAATAATGCAGGGTTTTCCCACCAGGGTACGTAAAGTCATATTTTATTTTTGTCGATATCTCTGTTTCTAAGAGTCCGATTTGAAAAATTCTTTTGGTGTTGGAAAGCGTTTCCGGTGCGAAATGTTTCTCATATATATTCATGTTTTTCTTAACGCACAAGTCTGCAACCAGAGGGAGTAAGCTCACGATTCCGTTTAGAGCAATATCTGAGGGATTAAAAACCCGATTGAAAAAATTCTTTCTTCCGTCAGATACTATTGTTTTGCGTACCGGTTCCACTGACTTTGAATAGCTTTGATAAATTTAATTTGCGTCAGAACGGATTCAAAAGACGTGCTTATTACACCCGAAAATTCGGTGTCATCTTTCTTATTTGAATTTCGATTTAGTTTACGAGAAATTAAAATTTTAAATTTAAAAAAATTCTCTATTTCGCTACTTCGCGATGGGATCTATTTAAACAAAAAAAAAACGGATGTATGGCAAACTATAAATCATAACGCATTTAATTTTTTACAGCATAAACGCACAACTATCATCTCGCTTAAAAAAAAAAATTAAGAAAAAAGTGATTTTCTGATTTCTCAGCATTTTTTAAAGACGCAAAAGAATGAAATGAGCGGTTTACTCTGATTTCAGCGTTTAACCACACAGGTAAGTTGTGGTCCATGACCTGCTGTCATGGTGACGCAGCTAGTTTCAGCATTCTCTTCTAATTCGGTGAAAGGACAGGCTACAATCAAACTGGTAATGACGCAATGCTTATGACGTAGCGACGCTTTTAAAGTTCGTCGTTTTCCGCCGGCATACGTGAACACCTATGTAAATATTGGCTTTCGCCTCGTATGTAAACAGGAAAGAGGGAAAATGCGAGTGTGTTAGTTCGCGAATTGTTCGATCACTTCTAAATGATCTAGAGATCTGAAAACTGGCATGTTGATAGGTCTTAAGGTCCGGATATCTAGAAATGTCCGAAAACCAAAATGGCGGTTTTAGAACATTGTCTTCTTGAACCTTTCGCGAATTGTTAGACCGCTTTATAATAACCTAGATATCCAAAAATTGGCATGTTGGTAGGTCTTAAAGTTCGGATACCCGCAAATGTACGAAAACCAAAAAAAAAAAAAAAAAAAAAAAAAAAACCCAGCCCTTTGAAATATTGTTTGCTTGAATTTTTCTACCACTTCTACACCTAGAAAAAAAAAGTCTGAAAACCAAAAAATTCAAAAGGGTGGATTAGTTTTACTGTTTTAAAATGCTAATAGGTTTACAGACACTTTTGTCAGAATCGCTGAAATGCTTTAGAAATTTCAAATTTTGATTTAAAATTAAGGGGCGCTAAATCCAGCTCCGTTTTATCAAACCGTATACATTAACGTCACGACACTGTTCTAAATCATAAAACAGTCAAGAATTTAAAATTATTTTTCCCTTTCTTTAAATTTTATTTTAAAAAAAATGATTTTATAGATTCACCGTTCGGAGAACGGGCATGATTGCTAGTAAATCAACATTTTTACTTGGCCTTGAAAGAAGAAGAAGCGATCCGGATAATTGGAGATCAAGATATCTGGAGTCCGGATAACTGGAGTTCTACTGTACTCTGGAATCGTCCATTTCAAATGCAACAACTCAATAAATAATAATCTATCGTCGTTGTCCGAAATCCGCCAGAATTCAAACTTTTGACCAAGAAACTTATTTCATTTACATATTTGAATTTATAGTGCGATAACTACCATGTGTGTGTGTGTGTGTGTGTGTGTGTGTGTTTTGTAATGAGGCTTATTGGCTACTATGAGTAATTCTGAGGATTATAGGCATGCGTTCGTCCCCCAAATTAGGCCCACTAGCTTCAGGGAAAAGGCAGAGTCAGCGCCATACAAGGACACCATCCGTGTCTCATCAGGAAGCCCGCGCCTCAGACTACTCGGTCACCGGGAAGGGTATATTAACTATGTGTGTGTGTGTGGAGGGAGGAGTTTAAAATTCCATTGGCTCATTAGTAAGAGATGCTATTGTCTCCAGACCTTTGGGCTGAATTCTCCTGTTAAGGTATGCACAGACAAGCCAAAACATTATGACCACCTGACTAACATGATGTTGGTCCTCTACGTACCGTTAAAACAACTCTTACCCGGAGAGAGATGGACGCTACAAGATTTCTAAAGCTGTCTTATGGTATCTTGTACCAACACGTTACCAGCAGATCCTTTAACTCTTATACGTTAAGTGGGCGAGCTGCCGCAGACCAGATTTGCTTTTCCAACACAAACCACAGATGCTTTATTGGATTGATGTCTGGCGGATTTGGATGCTAGGACAATTCCTGGAAGCCTTCTTCATGTTCCGCGAATTATTCTCGAACAGTCCAAGAAGTGTGGCATGGCGCATTATCCTTCTGAACGAAAGCATTACTAAAGGGTAATACCATTGCCATGAAAAAATTTACCTGATCTTCTGAACGAAGACATTACTAAAGGGTAATACCATTACCATGAAAAGATTTACCTGATCTGCAATGATGTTTAGTTAACTGGTAGACGTCATAGTTTCCTGCACATGAATGATTGATCTCAGGGTTTCCAAGCAGAACATTGCCCAAAGCATTACACTTCCTCCACCGGCTTGTTTGCATCCCATGTTGCATCCTGGTAATGATACTTCCCCAAGCGAACGACGCATGCGCATCCCGCAGTCCACATGGAAAAACACGAAACGAGGCTCATCCGTCCAGACAACCTTCATTCAAAAGTCTAATTTTGATGCTCGCGTACCTATTGTAGGCGCATTACACGATGAACGGAGGATAACATGGTCACTCGGAGCGTCCTGCGACTACACAGCGCCATTTTCAGCAGGTTTCGATGTACTTTGTGTAGTGAAGAATTACTCCCGTCACCAGCATTCAAATTACGGGCGAGTTGCGCCACAGTATCCCTTCTGTTGGCTCATACTGTGTGCTGTGACACATTACTCCCGTCACCAGCACTCAAATTACCAGCGAGTTGCACCACAGTATCCCTTCTGTTGGCTCGTACTGTATGTTGTAATACATTACTCCCGTCACCAGCATTCAAATTACCGGCGAGTTGCGCCACAGTATCCCTTCCGTTGGCTCGTACTGTGTGTTGTGACACATTACTCCTGTCACCAGCACTCAAATTACCGGCGAGTGGTGCCACAGTATCCCTTCTGTTGGCTCGTACTGTGTGTTGTAACACATTACTCCCGTCACCAGCATTCAAATTACGGGCGAGTTGCGCCACAGTATCCCTTCTGTTGGCTCGTACCATGCGGGATAGCCATCGCTTACCTGTAGCATCGATCAGCTGTGTTTCGGTCCACACCTTGCTGGCGATTCGTAGTTTTCTGCTCCTCTGACCACTTTTTGAAAGTACTGACGACGGCTAACCATGAGCGCCCTACAAGTCTGCCGTCTCGGAAATGCTCTGAACTAGTTGTCTGGCCGTTACAATTTGGCCTTTATCAAACTCCCTGAAGTCTACTTTCTTTCCCATCAGAAGAACAAGAATACTACTGACTAAATGTGTTATTTGTACCGTTTCATGATCTTTATACGCGTGGTGGTATGCCTGCAGGTGCTTCGATTTCCATAAAGACTTTCTGGTCAGCGTTTTGACTCTTCGGTGTGTAAGCGAATTTATAAATCAAGAGTCACATGTCTCGGTTAACCCTCCTCCGTTATTGGACCATGATTTTCTGCAGAAAATTCGTCGCAGGCATTCATCGGTTTGATCTCACTGGCTATGACACTGCCTGGCAACAAATACAGGATGAAAATAATACGTGTATGCCAGAAGACACCAGTCCTTAGCCAATCAGTGAACTGCTGGAAACCGGTTTATACTGGTGCTGACAGATGGCAGACGGACATTAAGGAGGTCATAGCAAACGGTCTCGTCCCATTTCATTTTAGCGGTAGAACAGCAGAGAGTAAACATCTGTTTTTGTTAGAAACTTAGTAAATCAGCTGCTGAAACTTACAGAATGTTAAAAGAAGTGTATGGAGACACAGCATATCCCGCAGTAGAGTTTGCGAACGATATGCACGGTTTAGTGATGGGCGGAAGACCTTTAATGATGATCCGAGAGCTGGGCGTTCCTCCAGTGTGGAAACAGCGGAAACAAATCGAAGTCAGGCGAATCAGTTATATGAAAAAAAATATCGCTGCGTTAAGTGAAACTTTTAGCTGAGTCGGTGGGCATCAGTAAGTCTACCTATCATGAGATTCTCTGCGAGGAAACGGGAAAACGAAAACTTAATGCCATATTATTACCCCCCATTCTGAATGATGACCAAAAAGAGGCTCGTTCATTGATCTGCTCCCATCTGCTGGGCACGGCAGCTGTGGACTCTGAGTTTCGCTTAATAATTATTGCAAGAGATGAGACATGGTATGGTGCTTGCAGTATCATTCCCAAACCAAGCGATTATTGCAAGAGATGAGACAAGGTATGGTGCCTGCAGTATCATTCCCAATCCAGGTGATTATTGCAAGAGATGAGACTTAATATGGTGCCAGCAGTATCATTTCCAAACCAAGTGATTATTTGAAGAGATGAGACATGCTATGGTGCCTGCAGTATCATTACCAAACCAAATGATTATTGCAAAAGATGAGACATGGAATGGTGCCTGCAGTTTAATTCCCAAACTAAGTGATTATTGCAAGAGATGAGACATGCAATGGTGCCGGCAGTATCATTACCAAACCAAGTGATTATTTGAAGAGATGAGACATGGTATGGTGCCTGCAGTATCATTCCCAAACCAAGTGATTATTGCAAGAGATGAGACATGGTATGGTGCCTGCAGTATAATTCCCAAACCAAGTGATTATTGCAAGAGATGTGACATAATATGTTGCCGGCAGTATCATTCCCAAACCAAGTGATTATTGCAAGAGATGAGACATGGAAGGGTGCTTGCGATATCATTCCCAAACCAAGTGATTATTGCATAAGATGAGACATGCTATGGTGCCTGTAGTATCATTCCCAAACCAGGTGATTATTGCAAAAGATGAGACATGGAATGGTGCCAGCAGTTTCATTCCCAAACCAAGTGATTATTGCAAGAGATGAGACATGGAATGGTGCCTGCAGTATCATTCCCAAACCAAGTGATTATTTGAAGAGATGAGACATGGTATGGTGCCTGCAGTTTCATTCCCAAACCAGGTGATTATTGCAAGAGATGAGACATGGTATGATGCCTGCAGTATCATTCCCAAACCAAGCGATTATTGCAAGAGATGAGACAAGGTATGGTGCCTGCAGTATCATTCCCAATCCAGGTTATTATTGCAAGAGATGAGACTTAATATGGTGCCGGCAGTATCATTTCCAAACCAAGTGATTATTTGAAGAGATGAGACATGCTATGGTGCCTGCAGTATCATTCCCAAACCAAATGATTATTGCAAAAGGTGAGACATGGAATGGTGCCTGCAGTTTAATTCCCAAACCAAGTGATTATTGCAAGAGATGAGACATGCAATGGTGCCGGCAGTATCATTACCAAACCAAGTGATTATTTGAAGAGATGAGACATGGTATGGTGCCTGCAGTATCATTCCCAAACCAAGTGATTATTGCAAGAGATGAGACACGGTATGATGTCTGCAGTTTCATTCCCAAACCAGGTGATTATTGCAAGAGATGAGACATGGTATGGTGCCTGCAGTATCATTCCCAAACCAAGTGATTATTGCAAGAGATGTGACATAATATGTTGCCGGCAGTATCATTCCCAAACCAAGTGATTATTGCAAGAGATGAGACATGGAATGGTGCTTGCGGTATCATTCCCAAACCAAGTGATTATTGCATAAGATGCGACATGCTATGGTGCCTGTAGTATCATTCCCAAACCAGGTGATTATTGCAAGAAATGAGACATGGAATGGTGCCTGCAGTTTCATTCCCAAACCAAGTGATTATTTGAAGAGATGAGACATGGTATGGTGCCTGCAGTTTCATTCCCAAACCAGGTGACTATTGCAAGAGATGAGACATGGTATGGTGCCTGCAGTATCATTCCCAAACCAAGCGATTATTGCAAGAGATGAGACAAGGTATGGTGCCTGCAGTATCATTCCCAATCCAGGTGATTATTGCAAGAGATGAGACTTAATATGGTGCCGGCAGTATCATTTCCAAACCAAGTGATTATTTGAAGAGATGAGACATGCTATGGTGCCTGCAGTATCATTCCCAAACCAAATGATTATTGCAAAAGATGAGACATGGAATGGTGACTGCAGTTTAATTCCCAAACCAAGTGATTATTGCAAGAGATGAGACATGCAATGGTGCCGGCAGTATCATTACCAAACCAAGTGATTATTTGAAGAGATGAGACATGGTATGGTGCCTGCAGTATCATTCCCAAACCAGGTGATTATTGCAAGAGATGTGACACAATATGTTGCCGGCAGTATCATTCCCAAACCAAGTGATTATTTGAAGAGATGAGACATGGTATGGTACCTGCAGTTTCATTCCCAAACCAAGTGATTATTGCAAGAGATGTGACATAATATGGTGCCTGCAGTATCATTCCCAAACCAAGTGATTATTGCAAGAGATGAGACATGGAATGGTGCTTGCGGTATCATTCCCAATCCCCAATCCAGGTGATTATTGCAAGAGATGCGACATGCTATGGTGCCGGCAGTATCATTTCCAAACCAGGTGATTATTGCAAGAAATGAGACATGCTATGGTGCCTGCAGTATCATTCCCAAACCAAGTGATTATTGCAAGAGATGAGACATGGTAATGGTGCCTGCAGTTTAATTCCCAAACCAGGTGACTATTGCAAGAGATGAGACATGGTATGGTGCCTGCAGTATCATTCCCAAACCAAGTGATTATTTGAAGAGATGAGACATGGTATGGTGCCTGCAGTATCATTCCCAAACCAAGTGATTATTGCAAGAGATGAGACACAATATGTTGCCGGCAGTATCATTCCCAAACCAAGTGATTATTTGAAGAGATGAGACATGGTATGGTACCTGCAGTATCATTCCCAAACCAAGTGATTATTGCAAGAGATGAGACATAATATGTTGCCGGCAGTTTAATTCCCAAACCAAGTGATTATTGCAAGAGATGAGACATGCAATGGTGCTTGCAGTATCATTACCAAACCAAGTGATTATTTGAAGAGATGAGACATGGTATGGTGCCTGCAGTATCATTCCCAAACCAAGTGATTATTGCAAGAGATGAGACACAATATGTTGCCTGCAGTATCATTCCCAAACCAAGTGATTATTGCAAGAGATGAGACATGGAATGGTGCCTGCAGTTTCATTCCCAAACCAAGTGATTATTTGAAGAGATGAGACATAATATGGTGCCTGCAGTTTCATTCCCAAACCAAGTGACTATTGCAAGAGATGAGACATGGTATGGTGCCTGCAGTATCATTCCCAAACCAAGTGATTATTGCATAAGAGATGAGACAAGGTATGGTGCCTGCAGTATCATTCCCAATCCAGGTGATTATTGCAAGAGATGAGACATGGAATATGGTGCCTGCAAGTATCATTTCCAAACCAAGTGATTATTTGAAGAGATGAGACATGCTATGGTGCCTGCAGTATCATTCCCAAACCAGGTGACTATTGCAAGAGATGAGACATGGTATGGTGCCTGCAGTATCATTCCCAAACCAAGCGATTATTGCAAGAGATGAGACAAGGTATGGTGCCTGCAGTATCATTCCCAATCCAGGTGATTATTGCAAAGAGATGAGACTTAATATGGTGCCGGCAGTATCATTTCCAAACCAAGTGATTATTTGAAGAGATGAGACATGCTATGGTGCCTGCAGTATCATTCCCAAACCAAATGATTATTGCAAAAGATGAGACATGGAATGGTGCCTGCAGTATCATTCCCAAACCAAGTGATTATTGCAAGAGATGAGACATGCAATGGTGCCAGCAGTATCATTCCCAAACCAGGTGATTATTTGAAGAGATGAGACATATTATGGTGCCTGCAGTATCATTTCCAAACCAAGTGATTATTGCAAGAGATGAGACACGGTATGATGTCTGCAGTTTCATTCCCAAACCAGGTGATTATTGCAAGAGATGAGACATGGAATGGTGCCTGCAGTATCATTCCCAAACCAAGTGATTATTGCAAGAGATGTGACATGCAATATGTTGCCAGCAGTATCATTCCCAAACCAAGTGATTATTTGAAGAGATGAGACATGGAATGGTGCTTGCGGTATCATTCCCAAACCAAGTGATTATTGCAAGAGATGAGACATGGTATGATGTCTGCAGTTTCATTCCCAAACCAGGTGATTATTGCAAGAAGATGAGACATGGTATGGTGCCTGCAGTATCATTCCCAAACCAAGTGATTATTGCAAGAGATGTGACATAATATGTTGCCTGCAGTATCATTCCCAAACCAAGTGATTATTTGAAGAGATGAGACATGGAATGGTGCTTGCGGTATCATTCCCAAACCAAGTGATTATTGCAAGAGATGAGACATGCTATGGTGCCTGTAGTATCATTCCCAAACCAGGTGATTATTGCAAAAGATGAGACATGGAATGGTGCCTGCAGTTTCATTCCCAAACCAAGTGATTATTGCAAGAGATGAGACATGGAATGGTGCCTGCAGTATCATTCCCAAACCAAGTGATTATTTGAAGAGATGAGACATGGTATGGTGCCTGCAGTATCATTCCCAAACCAAGTGATTATTGCAAAAGATGAGACATGGAATGGTGCCTGCAGTTTCATTCCCAAACCAAGTGATTATTGCAAGAGATGAGACGTGCTATAGTGCCGGCAGTATCATTCTCAAACCAAGCGACAAAGCACTGAATGGAGACGTAACCATTCACTATCGACCGAGAAAGACCGCATGCAGTCATCAAAGACAAAGGCGATACTGATGCCGTTTTTCGATTCGAAAATAACAGTCCACAAGGTATTCGTGCCATTCGGTCAAACGGTAAATCACGAATTCCACAAGCAAGTCTTACGACGTATTAGTCGTTGTCATCCCCAGTTATGGGAATCTGGAAATTGGTTCTTACTCCATGATAACGCAAGAACACATACCGCGTTGTCAGTCCAGCAGTTCCTGGCTCAGCATCCAATCACTGTGCTGCAACATGCACCATATTACTCCGATTTATGGCCCTGTGACATCTTCCTGTTCCCCAGGATAAAATGGACGCTAAAAGGACAGTATCATACAGACATATTACATCTATCCAAGCAGCCATTACACAACAACTTGCGGACATCCCGGAAAGTGCCTTCCAGAAATGTTTTCAGGATCTTCAGAAACGCTGAAAACTCTCTGCTGATTCAGAAGGGCGGTATTTTGAAGGTGATCAATATTAATTGTGAGTATGGTACTTTTTACACTCATTGTAGTAAAAATCCGCGCATCAAGAAGGAGGCGTCGAATTGAATTGAGATTTTGGTAGTGGATGGGACATACCAAAGATAGAAGTGATTACAATATCACAGCAGCAGGACGAATTCCCGCGGACATACGGTACACATCCCGGTCAGCGTTAGTACCGCGTCGGACCGCCTCGTGCTCGGATACATACGGTGATACGATCCGACATGGAGTCAAAGAGACGCCGTATGTTATCCTAGGACAGATTGGCACACACTTCTTGCAACTGACACTTTAAATCAAGAACAATGTGACATGGAGAAATCTGGTCACACACATCTGGCCCCACACGTGCTCGATGGGCGAGAGATCAGGTGATCTGGCAGGCTACGGAAGCGTCGAAGTATAGCGTAGATAGTCCTGAGAAACCCTAGCCGTGTGCGAAAGGGCATTATCTTGTTGGAAAATTGCTCCGGGTCAACCCGCCAGGAAATACAGTACATGGGGCCGCAGGATCTTCTCTACGTAGCGCTCGGCTGTCAACGTCCCTCGGATCACTGCAAGGGAAGTCCGGCTGTCATACACGATGCCTTTCCCAGACCATTACGCTTGCAGTTCGAGACGCGTGCCGCTGTACAGTGAGGCTGGGATTGTAGCGCTCACCTCAGTCCTCCACACTCTGACACGGTGGTCGTCCGTTCCCATACAGAAGCGGGATCCGCCGCTGAAAATTATACGGCGCCAGTTCGTAGCATTCCACGTTGCTCACTGGTGACACCACTGCAATCGATTCTGAAGATGGTCAGGTGTTAATGGCGGGAAACGTAAGGGCCGTCGAGAGTTCAGATTCGCCTTAGCCAGGCGTCTGGAAATGATTCTGGCGGACACAGGAGTATCTTGTACAGTCTTCATATGTCCCAGGATATTGGACAAGGACGTTGTCGCATCTGTGCGTGCCGCTCTCACGATCCCAGGGTCATCTCTTCTGGTGGGGTGTCTGGGTCGTCCAGAGCCGTCCACTATGTCTGAGTGCCTTCTCGTGTCCATGGCTTCGAACACGATCGCACCGTACTGTCGGGCCGGTGACCCTGCCTCTCTCATTCCGACGATACGACCTCGTTCAAACTCCGTCAGTTGCACATACGCACATCTACGGTGGCTACCCGGCATGCCTATCGCTCATGGATCTCACCTAACTCTTACCGTGCACTTCGGCACGAATGTGGAGTCCCCTGCGCGGCGCCTTATAAGCCCCAAGGATTGCGATTGCAGCGCCGTTCGTGGATGCGCGGGCATGCGGAATCGCACGAAACTTTAATCATTTGCATGTCTGCCATCCCCGTAGCTATTCGCCGAATTTCGCGTTAATTGAACGGTTTTTTCTTGGTGCACGGATTTTTATGACAATGAGTGTATATTTTTTATGGCATCAGTCCTGGAACTTTTCGGACATAGGTAGAACAAATACTTTGTCAGTTCGTTTCCTAATGAGCAAATAATACCATTACTATGACACTTTCGGACTGTACCTTTAGTCACAGTGAAAACGCTTTTCAAACACAATTTTTCTTCATAGAAATAATGGAAGCATTTTGTTTCCATTATGACAAACGTAGGGTGTGATTTTTTGTATTTTATGCTCTACTTTGCGAATCAGTATGCGAATTATTTTTTGTATCAACATTTTTTTCAGATCCGAAAGAATTTTACAAAGCTATCTGCTACAATATTTTAAAATACTTGTAGTTTAGCTGAGCTACAAAACAACACAATTGTCTATTTATGGCATTTCAAATATTTTCTGTTAATAAAATAAATTTGATTATCCATACATTTTTTGAGGTACTTTTTCTGATTAAAAATATCACGATGTGCCTTTACAAAAAAAAAAAAAAAAAGTCACTCGTTCTTTTAAGCAGCAAAACACATGTATAAGTGAGATTTTCCAGACTCGTAATAAATCCGTGATAAAGTTTTCTCTATTTTGTTCTGAAGATGAATTCAAATTTTATGTATTTAATTTTTCTGGTATCTGTCACTATGTCGTGAATATTTTATTAAACGCATGAAAAATAAAAAAAAAGGAATTCTCTGATAACCAAGCGGTTGAGTAAATGCTTTCAAGGATGTGCTGTTGCTAGGAAAGATTGCTTTCTCTGCAGTGATATTCTTAACGTCCAGAAGTTTTAATGTGTGTTTAAAATTATGGCTTCCATCTCTTTAATGAAGGAACAAAATATCATCTCCAAGGTTAAAGGGAATAATTTTTCCTAATTATCTGAAGTGTCGGGAGAGTTGTTGATAAAGATGGAATAACGATCCTCAGAGAATTTCGAACACGAATTATGACTGTCTCTTTCAACAGAGACTGGGAACGAGTACATTTATTTAATATTTCTCTACCGCAAGTATTACCACAGATTTTTACGAGCGCCTTCTTTCGTTTTTCTCCTTTTTAACGTCTGATATTTATCCTTTTCAGATGTGTTTTGCTTAAACATTTTGTTAGAGCTCTCACCACATTTTCCAAATGAAAAAAAGTTAACGGTTTTCTGTGTAACTGTCTACCCTATTTTACATGAATTGAACGATCCTTTACGACTTTTATTACAGAATCTATCTCGCAGTGTTCAAACTGCTGACCGATTTCTCCGACACATCAGCCAACATGCGTCGCTTGAAACATTTCTTTAACACTAACCTATACAGGATACTAACCAAACTTACTAACCTATACAGGATGCTGATTATAGTCAGAATTTGGCATAGGTTAGTCAGTGTAAGCTTAATCTTGTAAATATTGTACAAATTATTAAAATCTATTGGCATAAATACCAAGCATTGTAAATATTGTATAAAGTGTAAAATGTACAGTGTTAGCTCTGTAAATGTACTAAATATTAATAAAACTGTGCTGACAGGAGCGCGGATATGAAACGGTGTAGTCAATCTCGGTGAGATGTGACGATGACTCGCCCGTCCAACCATTGAGGTAAGTGATTATAGTCAGCATCCTGTTGGGTGACTCAAAACTTAGTCATCCTGTTGGCTGACTTTGGATGCTGTCTATAGTCAACATTCTGAGTAATCCGGGTAACTCTGGAACGAAAATAGCTAGATCAATGGAAGTTAGGTATAGGTATAGTAAAATGACCATGCGCTGTCAGATGAGATTGACGACAGCGAACCTAGTGGCAAAATTAGGAAGTTAGCACACCTATCTCGGAAACTAGGATACTTACAGGAAAAAAATAAATTAGAAACTTGTAGAGCATCAACTAATTAGTAGGAAATGACACATTGTAGAAACAGAGGCGGCGATTATAAGGCTGTAAACACTAACTTTTGGGAAGCTATTCTTGTCTTTGTCGCAGCACCGACAAGCTCCGGATGATTGGTATGCAGCAAGGAAAGACGCAGGCACGTAAGGGAAACACAAGATTTATTATAAACATTCACGAATACAGCTTGAGTACAGTGTAAGTATTTAATGCAAATGCTGTACTTACATAAGTTTAAGTTTCATGTAGTTTTTTTATTGGAGGTTTAATGACAACCGTGAGCAACTCAGTGGGCTATAAGCAGTCTCCCGTCCCTAATTTAGGGCCGCTGGTTCCAGGAAAGGTAGAGAGCCAGTACCGTAAGACAAGCACAACATCCATGCCTCACGGAAATTCGAACCCGGACCCATCTCTGACGAATGATCAGAAGCCATTTCTTAGACCACTGCGACACCAGAGCGGTGCAACGTAGTTTCACGATGCCAATGGGATAGCTCATGATCGACGTTCCTTTATGCGTTGCCAAGACAGAGTTTATTCAGCAGGAGAGATGTGACGTCACAGCCATAATTTGCATACGAAGCTCAAAGGCGTGCAGTTGACGACTTCCTACCCCCCTCCCCCGCCGGAGCTTGTCGGCTAGATTTTTGCTGCGACAACGACAAGTACAACGACGCAGACACTGGGGTTCGAACTCAAGCTTTCCCACTCCAGAGCGGTTGTCGGCAATAGAAAGGTTATATTCCCTGTTCCGACGCCAATGTAAACTTTCTTTTGCTGACAGTGGATCCACGTCTTCCCATTCCGGAGCGTTTGTCGGTAAAAGACAGGCTATGTTCCCTGTCCCGGAGCCAATGTAGCTTTCCTTTTGCAGACAGTGGGATCCGAACCCACGTCTTCCTCCTACGGAGCGGTTGTCGGCAAAAGAAAGGCTATATTCCCTGTCCCGGAGCCAATGTAACATTCCTTTTGCAGACAGTGGAATCCGAACCCACGTCTTCCCCCTCCGGAGCGCTATATTCCCTGTTCCGACGCCAATGTAAACTTTCTTTTGCTGACAGTGGATCCACGTCTTCCCATTCCGGAGCGGTTGTCTGCAAAATAAAGGCTATATTCCCTGCCCCGGAACCAATGTAGCCTTCCTTTTGCAGGCAGTGGAATCCGAAGCCACGTCTTCCCCCTCCGGAGCGGTTGTTGGCAAAAGAAAGGCTATATTCCCTGTCCCGGAGCCAATGTAGCCTTCCTTTTGCAGACAGTGGAATCCGAACCCACGTCTTCCCCCTCCGGAGCGGTTGTCGGCAAAAGCAAGGCTATATTCCCTGTCCCGGAGCCAATGTAACCTTCCTTTTGCAGACAGTGGAATCCGAACCCACGTCTTCCCCCTCCGGAGCGCTATATTCCCTGACCCGGAACCAATGCAGCCTTTTTTTTTGCTGACAGTGGAATCCACGTCTTTCCCCTCCGGAGCGGTTGTTTGCAAAAGAAAGGCTATATTCCCTGTCCCGGAACCAATGTAGACTTCCTTTTGCAGACAGTGGATCCGAAACCACGTCTTCCTCCTCCGGAGCGGTTTTCGGCAAAAGAAAGGCAATATTCTCTGTCCCGGAGCCAATGTAATCTTCCTTTTGCAGACAGTGGATCCAAACAAACGTCTTCCCCCTCCGGAGCGGTTGTCGGCAAAAGAAAGGCTATATTCCCTGCCCCGGAGCCAATGTAACCTTCCTTTTGCCGACAGTGGAATCCGAACCCACGTCTTCCCCCTCCGGAGCGCTATATTCCCTGACCCGGAACCAATGTAGCCTTTTTTTTTTTTTTGCTGACAGTGGAATCCACGTCTTTCCCCTCCGGAGCGGTTGTCTGCAAAAGAAAGGCGATATTCCCTGTCCCGGAGCTAATGTAGCCTTCCTTTTGCAGACAGTGGAATCCGAATGCACATCTTCCCCCTCCGGAGCGGTTGTCGGCAAAAGAAAGGCTATATTCCTTGTCCCGGAGTCAATGTAACCTTCCTTTTGCAGACAGTGGAATCCGAACCATGTCTTCCCCCTCCGGAGCGGTTGTCGGCAAAAGAAAGGCTATATTCCCTGTCCCGGAGCCAATGTAGCCTTTCTTTTGCAGACAGTGGAATACGAAACCTCGTCTTCCTCCTCCGGAGCGGTTGTCGGCAAAAGAAAGGCTATATTCTCTGTCCCGGAGCCAATATAGCCTTCCTTTTGCAGACAGTGGAATCCCCCTCCGGAGCGGTTGACGGCAAAGGAAAGGCTATATTCCCTGTTCCGACGCCAGTATAACCCTTCTTTTGCAGAGAATGGGATTTGAACCAAAGTCTTCCCACTTGATCGACAAGCTAGTCCGGGTGTTGGTTCTCGTGTGTCTGACGCCGTATCCACCACCGCCCGTCACTTCTGTGGAGTAGAAACCTCGATTCGTCGGAGAAGGCAACCTTTTCCCGCTCTTCCACTATCCAATGACGGTAGTCCCTTGCGAACTGCAAGCGTCGTTGCCCATGGACCTGGGTTAACATGGGCGTCTTGACGCTGCGTCGACTCAGGAGACTCATGCGTGACAGGGTTCGCTCTACTGTTATCGGGGACACGTGCCTGGATGCCCCAGTGTTCATTTGCGTGGTCAATTGCTGCACTGATCGACGTCGATTGCTCTTTACCAGTTGACGTTCTGCTCTGGAGTCGATGATCTTTGGGGGCTCCACAGTTATGACGTCGGGAGGTACTCGGTGTACTAGCAGTCCATCATTGGTTCACCCTTAATACACCACCTCTCGAAAAGCCCACGAAGTCTGCTGTCTCTGAGATGCTTCCACCCTTGGCTCGGTAGCCGATGATCATTCCTTTTTGAACGTCTATCAAATTTCTGCCATTATGCTCACGTGACGCACTATGGCTGATCTGTCCTGGCCGGCTGCTTATATCTCCTTGTGGTCGACCTTGTCACGTGCACTCTGTGACGCGCCCGAGCGGGTACATTGTGATTCCGGGGTTGGTCATATTATTCTGATAAGACCGTATATTACCCAGCGGAAGTATACACTGTTTACCTTCTACTCCATAGTCGGGTATGCCTTGCCGCCGCGAGTTTAGAACTTTTAAAACACTTGGTAGGTGACTCTGATATTAAAAATGCTAATGGAAAGAAGAAATGAGATCTAGGGAAAGGGATCTATAATTTGTAGGCACCTTATTTTCTGAAACGCATTACGTCTGCTAAATTTGAGAGTTTTGTTTTCTCTCTCTCTCTCAAGAAATGTCCATTAAACACTTTAGAATTGAGTGGCATTGTTCATTTTTTCTTTTCCATTGTGTCTGTACTGTACTTTTTATCTTATCCAAAAGACAAGTTTGTGAGTTGGTTAATGCCATGTTCTCTGTTTTGCAAAAATCTTTTACTTTGCTTAAGAAAATATTCTCGCCTTTTTAGTCGCTCTTTGAGCTTACAGTGCATTATTTATGAAACGCATTTGGGACATTACCAACTCCAATATCAGGCATGCATTTTGAAAAGAAAATTAAGTTACGGTTTCCATAGAAACCGTTATCTGTGTGTAAGACATGAATTCCGATGAAGTTCTCACATATTTGAAGCACTTTGCTTTGGGATTTTAGTGTCAGTTGATAAACTTTACGAAAAATTGTGGCATTTATTGAATTATCCGCAGTGTGACGTACACGCCCGTCAGTTCGGAAGGTGTCTATGTTTGACGTTTGGGTACTTTGCTAAAGCAAAATGAAGTAGCGTAGAGCAACTCAGACTGAGTGGACAATTTATTTAGTGCTCCTCATATTATGCCTATGGAAAGGAACGTTTATGATAGACATGCGAGCACCACTAACATACACAAAATAATTTAACTTCAAACCTGACAAGGGGTTGCTTTTCATTCGGTGCTTTGAGTTTATAAACAATCGTTAAGTCTTAAATTTTACCATGAGGATGTCAATAGGTCCTAATTTTATATCTTTTAATAGACTCCTCATCTTTCCGGCTTTTCTGTTGGGTGGCCACGTCCGTTGTTAAATGTTGATTTTCATTTCTTTTGTTAAAATACCAGAGTACGAGTACATATTAAGAACTGGAGGCATTAGTAGAATTTTGCAAAACGGCATGATAAGAACGTTGTAAAACGGAATTATTAGAACGTTGGTGGACGGTATTAGCAGAACGTTGCATCCCAAATCAAGCTCAAACCCGGTTGGACAAAATTTTCCATGAAGTAGGGTATAATAAAAATAAGTACATCCTATATGCTGAAGCGTTAACTACTGAAAAAAAAACAGCCGACAAAAATTGTAATAATAAAATGTCAATAAATATCCCTGCAAGCACGTTTTTGCCAAGAATCGGAAATGAAAAACAAATCTTTCTCGAGAGGGAAGGAACCAATATACGGCGGCACTGTCGCAACTGTTAAGTCTGATGAGAGAGCATATGCTGACACGGATCTCATTTGTTAAATCTTTCATTCTTGATTGTAACATGCCACCTTTCCCTGAAAGGTTGGAAGAGTAGCAGGCCTTCATTCTTACTTGTAACATTCCACCTCTTCCTGAAATGTTCTACTTCTTACGAAAGTAATTGGCCTTCGTTTTTGATTGCAACACTCGACCTTTTCCTGAAAGAGTCTACTTCTTGGGGAAGTAGTAGGCCTTCATTCTCGATTGTAATCTTCAACCTTTTTCTGAAAGGTCCTGCATCTTGGGAAAGTAGCAGGCCTTCATTCTTGATTACAACATTGCACCTATTCCTGAAAGGTTCTACTTCTTGCGAAAGTGATTGGCTTTCGTTCTGAATTACAACACTCAACCTTTTCCTGAAAGATTCTACTTGTTGGGGGAGTAGTAGGCCTTCATTCTCGGTTGCAACATTCCACCTCTTTCTGAAAGGTTATACTTCTTGGGAAAGAAGCATGCCTTTATTCTTGATGGAAACAGTCTACCTCTTCCCGAAAAGTTCTACTTCTAGGGAAAGTAGTAGGCCTTCATTATTGATTGTAGCATTCCACTTCTTCTTGAAAGGTTCTACTTCTTGGAAAAATAGGCCTTGATCCTTGATTGCAAGATTCTACCTCTTCCTGAAAGAATTTGCTTCTTGGGAATGAAGTAAGCCTTTATTCTTGATTATAACATTCAACCTTTTCGTGAAAGGTTCTATGAGTACTTCTTGGAAAAGTAGAAGGCCTTTATTTTTCAGTGTAATACTCAACCTGTTTCTGAAAGGTTCTACTTCTTAGGAAAGTAGTAGGCCTTTGTTCTTGATTGTAACATTGTAAATGTTCCTGAAAGATTCTACTTCTTGGGAAAGAAGTAAGCCTTTATTCTTGGTGATATCATTCCACCTCTTCCTGAAATGTTCTACTTCTTGGGAATGTAGTAGGCCTTCATTCTTGAGTGTAACATTCCACTTCTTCCTGAAAGGATCTACTTCTTAGGAAAGTAGTTGGCCTTCATTCTTGATTGCAAGAGTCCACCTCTGCATGAAAAGTTCTACTTCAAGGGAAGCATTCTAAAAGCTCTTCATTCTTGATTGTAACATTTAACTCTTCGTGAAAGGTTTTACTTCTTCTGTAAGTGCACTGCTAGCTTCACCGTGAGTAATCTTATTTCTAATTGCTATGGTAACCCATCACTGGCGTGGAAGAAGTAGAACCGCCCAGAAGTTGAATCTTTACGCCATAACTAGCTTTATTTGCCTCAAAATTTTCTATTCTCGCATGACTAGCTAGCTTGGTTGCGGTGTTTTGAATTGCTACTCCAAGGACGTTGACTGGACCACTGTGGTATAAACAGTGGTGGATTTAGAGTTACCGGGGCCCTGTGCACAGCATCGATTTTGGGGCCCTCTACACTTTGCCCACCACTTTTGAAAAATAAGATTTTTTGTTTCTGCATACCCTCGCCCCATGTTTACTTTCTCATACATTAGAATGACTAGGTACTGTAATCGAAAAAGAATTTGACTTCGACAGTTCAACAGAAGGAAATATTTTTGGTTGACCGGAACATCATTTGACCATTTTCACGGTGATGTGTGTGTGTGTGTGATTTGTTGCCGCCATAAATTAAAATCTATCACTGATATCAAGACTAAATTTGATATTCAGGGTTTTTGTGATTTCCTCATGGGGTTGAAATAAAGGAAGTTACGAGTGGGAAACCCTTTGTTAAAGAAGAAAATAAAGTCGGAACTTTCGTAAAAATTGTCACTGAAGCATAGTACTGGCATTTAGTACACTATGTGGACAAAAGTGATTGAACACTGTAAGTAAATGGAAAAACAGTATCTGGTAGGTCCTCCATTTGCAGATATTACAGCTGCCACCCGTCGAGTTAAACTGTCCATAAGTCCGTGGAGTACGGAGAGCGGGATGTTCTTCCATTTCGCCATGAGTACATCGACCAACATTGGTCTAGACCTCACCCGTCGTTCAAGTTCAAACCATACGTGTTCAATAGGATTCAGGTCCAGGCTCTGAGCAGGCCAGGCCATCCGCGAGACCTGAGTGTCATCATAGCACTCCATTGTAGCACTGGAAACATGACAAATGGCTTTGTCGTAAGAAACAATCGCCGTGTCCGTAGAACTGCCACAGCGTTAGGAGCATTGAGTTATCTAGAATATCTTTATACACAGTTCATGTTGCCATGGATAACAAGTAGTGGACCCTCACTGTACTAGCTCAAACAGCCCCATACCATAACACCACCGCCTCCGTACTTCACGGCACCGTACACTCCTGAAGCAGAGGTTCACCGGATGACCACCAAATCCAGACACGTCTATCCGATTGAAAGAATGTGATTCGTCCATAATACCTGCCGCATATTTTCCACCAATGCCCAATTTTTGTGCTGCTGACACCATCGTAGCCGCGTGGCTATTTATTGGTCTTTGTGATAGGAGGCTTATGGCCGACTGCTCGTCCATCATACCCGAGTGCATGGGACTCTCTTCGGAGTATCTTGGTGGAGACCATAAGATCTGTAGCCATCTGAAAATCATGTGCTATGGCGTGCATTGGTTGGGATCTGGTTTTCCGGATCTCCCTCTGCAGCACTCTCCGGTCCCTGGGTTGTGCAGTTTCATGGGTCTGCCATGGCGAAGTGAATTCATGCAATGCCCTGTCTTCTTCCACTTGTTGATGACAAAGGCCACAGTCTATGTAGCGACCTGTCCGGCATCAGTAATACTTCTTATGTTTATACCTCCAATTGAGCAGCCTATTATAACGCCCTTTTCAAACTCGGAGAGCTCTCTCCTGCTACCCATTTTATCAGTGATGATTTGGGCGTATTTTCGTTGCCGTTTTATACCTTATCGACCAAGTGTTTGTTACAGGAGCATACTGTTGCTCTTGTGTGTGGGGATGTCTCAGAAACTCAAACAAGCTGACCGTTGCAACATCAGCTGGTGACTGAGAGATTTAGGCCTCTGTTTTCTGACTCCTCTTACTTCTAGCGTTATCGTTATTCAATTCCCACTTGTAATTAACTAAGAAAGGAGAGAGAAAATGTTTGAATCATCACTTGTTCCTACCCAATGGCAGGATGTTCTTGTCAGGGAGACAAGCCCTTCATTTTCATGCATTGGGTCTTTCCCTTAGGCTTGTTATTAAAAGTGGTCATTTAGAGGGACGATTGGCACTAATCCTTTCTATTTAAAAGATCTATAACAATGGCGACAAACCTAAGAAAGGGGAGAGAAAATGTTTGAATCAGTTGTTCGTACCTAATGACATGATGTACTTGTCAGGGGGACTAGCCGTTGCCTTTCATGCCTTGGGTCTTACCCTTAGCTTCGTTATTAAAAGTGGTCATTTAGAGGGATGATTGACACTAATCCTTTCTGACTGATTACCTGCTAAAAGGGCAATGACAATGGCGACACACCTAAGAAAGGGGAGAGAAAATGTTTGAATCCCTTGTTCCTACCCAATAGCATGATGTTCTTGTCAGGGGGAGTAGCCCGCTTTCCCTTAGCTTTGTTATTAAAAGTGGTCATTTAGAGGGATGAATGACACTAATCCTTTCTGGCTGATTACCTGTTAAAAGGGCTATAACAATGGTGACACACCTAAGAAAGGAGAGAGTAGATCCTTGAATCACTTGTTCCTACCCAATAGCATGATGTACTTGTCAGGTCGACTAGCTCTTTCCTATCATGCCTTGGGTGTTTCCCTCAGCTTTGTCATTAAAAGTGGTCATTAAGAGGGTACTAATCCTTTCTGACTGATTACCTGCCAAAAGAGCTATAACAATGGCAACATACCTGAAAAAAGGAAAAGATGATTGAATCACTTGTTCCTACCCAGTGGCATGATGTTCTTTTCAGGGGAGTAACTCTCTTTCCCTCAGCTTTGTTATTAAAAGTGGTCATTTAGAGGGATGATTGGAATCCTTTCTGACTGATTACCTGCTAAAAGGGCTATAACAATGGCGACAGACCTAATAAAGAGGATAGAAAATGTTTCAATCACTTGTTCCTACCCAATGGCATGATGTACTTGTCAGAGGGACTAGCCCTTCCCTATCATACCTTAAGTCTTTTCCTTAGCTTTGTTATTAAAAGTGGTCACTTAGAGGGATGATTGACATTAATCCTTTCTAATTGATTACTTGCTAAAAGGGATACAACAATGAATCTAGGAAAAGAGTGAGAAGATGTTTAAGTAAATTCTTTCTACACAGTGGCATGATGTCTGTTTCAGGGGGAACCATCATGTCTTGTTTATGAGGAAGAGAAAAAAGGACTAGAAGCGAACGCTTCTCACCTTTGACACACTTATAGTCGGTACTGTTGAGGTGAGGAGAAAATGGAATTATTTTTCAGTAGCTTAAGTAAAGCCCGGTTGCTATATGAATATTTCTACACTGAAGTGCGAAACGTCATGGGATACGTACTTGGTATCGTGTAGGACCTCTTCTAGCCCGGCGAAGTGCAGCAACTCGACGTGGCACCGATTCAACAATTGGCCGGAAGACTTCTGCAGAGATGATGAGCCATGCCGTCTGAATAGTCACCCCCAGTTCCCTAGTATTTGTAGGTGCAGGATCTTTGGTGCGAATGGACCTTTCCACCACGTCCCATAAGTGCTCTATTGGGTTCATGTCGGGCGAATGTGGTGGACACATCATGCGTCGGAACTGTTCGGAATGCTCCTCGAACCAATTTTGGACAACTTGGGCCCGATGAATGGTGCATTATCCGCCTGGAAAATCCTATCGTCAATGGGGTACATGGAATCCACGAAGGGCTGCAAATGATCACTCAGAAGAGCAACAAAGCGATTACCGGTTAAGGACGTGTTTATGAGGACCCATACCGTGCCACGTAAAGACACATCATACACGTATGGAACCACAACCAGCTTGCACAGTGCCTTGTTGACAGCTTGGGTCCATGGGGTTTGCGCCACTCCCGAACCCTACCATCAGCTCGTAACAACTGGTAGCATAACTCAATGGACCATGCCACATGTCCAGTCTTCTAGGGTCCAAGAAGACTGGACATGTGGCATGGTCCATTCAGTTACGCTACCAGTTGTTACGAGCTGATGGTAGGGTTCGGGAGTGGCGCAAACCCCATGGACCCAAGCTGTGAACCCAGGTGAGGCGCTGTGTTCGATGTCGTGGTGTTAACAAAGGCACTCTGTTGGGTCTTTTGCTCCCATGCACCATGGACGTTAAATTACTCTGTACTGACCTGATGGATATGTCTCTGGTAGCTCCTGCATTGAATGTGGATGCTATTTGAGCTACTGTAGCTTGTCAGTTAGCATCGACAATCCTGGTCAGACTCCTCTGGTCACGGTCATTCAGCACCCGTGGTCGGCCACTGCGCTGTCCACGGTGGGTGGTAATACCTTCCATGAGGCATTCTCGGTACACACGTGACACCGTGAATCGAGAATGTTGATTGTTCGCACAGCTTCGGAAATTGAATGTCCCATCCGTCTGGCTCCCACGACCATGCCTCGTTCAAATTCGGATAATTCACGTCGGCTTGTCATAATCCTAAAGGTGGTTGTTCAACCTGATCCACGAGACCATCTCGCAACTGATAAAACTTGTGGCGTGCGTCGAAGCCTTTATACGACGGCAACGCCAATTAAAAATGTGCATACGGTTGTCCCATCACTTTTGGTACTTCAGTGTATTTGGAGAGGGCAGAAAATTTTGGGCACCATTTGGTCCAAGTACTTGGGCCGCTTAAAGGGTTAAATATAATTAATCAAACCTCACGTTTTTTCCGCGAACCGCTCTTATTACGTGTAATCTTCCGTCATATTTGATATGGAAAACATGAGAATAGAATTTTCCCTTTAATTTACGAATGGAATCACGAAAATTGTTCATGAAAACCGAGTAAAAACGGCATTTTTTAGTTATTATCCGGAAGAAAGATGAACGGAAGTGTTTCGGTCAATTCACGTATGAAAAATCTATGAAATTCAGGGTTGTTTTTAGTCATTTCACGGGAAAGTCAGTAATGTGGTTCGTTAATTCACGGAAAGAAGCACGGAAAAAGGCTCGTGAATTTCAGGAAATTTCTTTCAGCGTAACAGAAGTAAACGATCACCCTGGGGAATTCCGCTCTGTTCTCAGTGGTCCAGATTAAGGATTTTGCGTTTACTTTAGTCCAGTTCCTTATAGTATCAAGCCAGGATTTCCCTCTTGTCCCAGGTGTCTTCTTTTCATTCATAGCAATCTGCGTTAGATGTCCCAAGCTTTACAACACTTATCAACTCGCGCTTTCTACATATTCTTCTCAGTATTTACACATTCCTTACTCTTGATGTCCATGAGATCTTTAACAACCGTCCAAAAATCCAAAGTTTCCAGTTTTTGCATTGTGTTTGTCTTTAATGTTTGAGTTTCAGCTCCATACAACAAAATCGACCATACATAACAAACATTTATAACACATAGTTTCTTGCAGATAGTGGATTCGAACTCACGTCTTCCCACTCCGGAGCGGCTGCTATACCAACTGAGCTACGCCGGCAATCTTATCTCTGCGCCATTGGCGATTTGACTGATGCTTCATCTCAGTAGTACGCTATATCACGCAGTACGTTACATCATTCCGACCTTCAGAAATAGAGGGGAGGGGCATGAAATCGCTGGTTTTTCTTGGCACTTGACGATAATAGAATCGCCTGATTTTGGGGGTGCAGCAAGCACTTCCCGGATCTAAACACGTGATTTGCAGCAAGAAGGGAGCAAGCAAAGTGTTCCGTAATAATCTCACCCTAGGGCGGAATTCTTGTGGACAGCATGGAGAAAGAGGGCTCCTTTATATCTTAAGTGATCCTTCTTAAGGGAACAGTGAGATCTCTCTCTCCCAAGATGGGCCGCGGGTGGCCTAGTGGTCAACGTTCGTGACTGCCACGGAGAAGACCTCAGGCTCGATCCCGGTCAGGTACGAACGCTCGAACCACTAAATATCAGCCGTTACGTAGGATGGAGACTTTAAGCCGTCGGGCCCCGGGAATGCCCTCCCCCGGTAATAAATAAGGACGTCTTCCTCCCCTTTCTACCTCGCTTCCATGTCACTTTCCTATCAAGCACTCTAGCCCAAATCTCCTAGCTTCCTATTTCTAAGGGTTCTTTAAAACCTGGGGTCAGACACTTCCTTCCTAAAATCCTCTACATATGATTTGATCTGATCTCTCCCCAGCGATTATGTCCCTAGCAAGCAATGTGAGATAATGAGGGAGACAAAAATGCAGTGCGTGGGGAGAGAGATGCTTCGACACGTCGCACTCAAAATGCTTGCACCCCTAAAAATAGGCGATTCAATTATCCTCAAGTGCCAAGTAAAAAAAATCAGACTATACGTTACAACTTAATATTCCGTAGTCTAATTTCAAGATTTGATTAATTAATAGCAGAACGGTTGATGCGACAAGTGCATGAAAAAACTGTGGTAACTCCGTTTTTTGACAAAAAAATTAAACCAATTTTTTTTGCCAAGCTTTAGCTCATAGACGGATGATATTTTCAAAGCTGACAGCAAAGAGCAAACTTAATACTAAAACCCTACAATTTAAATGTAAGACTTGGTTAAACAAATAATGTTTAGATACAGAGAACGTCCTGCATTTGAAGTCAAAAAGTACGCTGGTTGGGCACGAAGCCTTTTTGGAGGGGCAAACACATTATTAAGGCATTCGATCCAAATTTTTGGCAACTATAGAGAGACGCTGTCGTTGCTCGCGTCACAATAGTGTTTATCTCGAAGATCTCTCAGAAGACTGTAGATTTTGGGTTCGAGTAGTGAGCTAATTTTTTAATACCTATAACGAAGTAAATTTCTCCGTCATTTCTGTCCACGCCAGGATTCGAACCCGGATACCCTCATTCCGGAATAAGTCACTCTACCAATTGAGCTACGCGGACGTTTTATTCTGATTCCTATCTGCCTTTATGTCGTGTGCGTCCTTCGGGCAGGTACGTCACATCTCCTGGTACGTTACATAATCTCCCCCTTATTTTTATTTTTTTTTCGAAGTGCTGGAGAAGGGATTCTCTTATTTTTCCTATCTCGCGGTGTGGAAATAACATCACACCAATGCGAGATTTTGAACGGTGGGGTCATCCGGATAGTTCGGGAGCCATTATAACGAAGTGAATTTCTCCGTCATTTCTGTCCACGCCAGGATTCGAACCCGGATCCCCTCATTCCGGAATAAGTCACTCTACCAATTGAGCTACGCGGACGTTTTATTCTGATTCCTATCTGCCTTTATGTCGTGTGCGTCCTTCGGGCAGGTACGTCACATCTCCTGGTACGTTACATACCGTCCCACATAGGGACAGCGAACTTGATTTCACGTTTTTGAAAAGGGCTGTGGACATTTTGTGTTAGCTTATTCTGGTCCCAAACGAACGTTTAGTCATTCCAATGTAATATCAAGGACATAAATCATCATAATGTCGCACGTAATTTGTGGCATATCTGTCTGAGAGGTGACGCACATGTCAAGACGGCAAAATTTCAGCGAAAATATCCGTCGGTGTAGCTTAATTGGGAAAACATTCGACTCCGGAATAGAAGGATGCGTATTCGGTTTTCGCCACCTACAAATGGCTTTTATTCTGTAGATATCATAAAACGTTCTGACGCAGATGAACTGACCTATCCACCTAACAGCTCCGATACCTAGAATCAATAACCTGTATTCAAGGTGTTTCTGACATCCTCAAGAACGCCCTAAGAAAGGCAGTCCTCGGTGCCAGCATAAAGGCCTCTACATCCTTGTAGGGCATGTTTATAAGATTCTCTGACAGATCTCCAACCACCAATGAGGCTGGTGTTGTAGCCACACTGCTGTTATACTCTGATGGTATTCAACGATATTTTATTGGAATAACTAAACTCTCCCCGGGAGCAGAATCAGCGAACACAAAAGAGACGCTAAGGGAGGTAAAGCGTCCTCAGCCTTCTCCAGAAAAGTGAAATTCAAGCCCGCTGTCCCTATGTGGGACAAAATTAAACAAGTTAGTAAAATCAGGCAATGCATTGATAATGATACGCTTTCCAACATACCAGAAATCATTACTCAAGTTATGAGGATAATGGCTGTGGAATAAAGCTCGCTCCTGTACCCTGACCTTCGACCCCATTTCGATGATATTAAACAGAATTGGATCAGTATACCTCCGGAACAACATAATAAAGTTTTGTCGCAGTAGAAGCATTTTTAGTCAAGTTATGAGGATAATGGTAGTGGAATAAATCTCGCTCCTGTGCCCTGACCTTTGACACCATTTCGATTATGTTAAATAGAATTGGTTTAGTATTCCTCCGGAACAACATTTTGTTGCAATAGAAGCATTTTTAGTCAAGTTTGAAAGAGCACTCTGTAGAAGATGAAATTCTGATTAATTCCAAACGACGTGTGGAAGGTGCGTCACACATTTTTTACCAACCTCACTGCCAGGAGATTTATCTTACGTTCGGGCGCCATTATAGCGAACGAACACTTTTACCTGTGAGAGCATTCGAAGCCACGTCTCCCGACTCCGGAGCGGATGTTCTACCGATTGGCTATCTGTGCAACTTACACTGTTTTGACTCTTGTGTGAATCACCTCCGTGGTACGTCATAGTTAAACAGAAGTAGAGACAGCACACAGCCCTATCTCAGTCCTGTTTTAAGTTTGACGTCATTGGCACCGATTACATGGTTCTAAATATAATAATATCTAAAACAACCAAGTGAGAGTGATATTTCCAGAACCTAAGGTCTTTCACGAAAGACAAGAGGTCAAAATAACCCACAAAAGTTAATAACTGATAACATTCTACAACGGATGCGACAATCTTAGAGCGTGCCGGAAAGACATACGAAATCTCCGTAACAAGGCTCTGCTGGCACCTTTATGATAAGAGAGTGAGCTTTTTATAAACAGGAAGCCCTGAAAAACAACAACGCTGTATTACATTTCACATGCCACATACAGCGATGAGCCATTACATTATGACCACCCCCAGCCTAGAAAAATGAGAGCGCCTGGAGACCGAACGGTGGCGCAGGTGAAGTTCACAGAGCAGGATACATACAACCTGAGGATCGGCTTTCGGTTAGAAGAGTGTTAGGAGACAGAATGGGAAAAGTTGCCGATTTATCGGAGTTTGATAAAGAACAAATAGGGATGGCATGGCGCCTCGGAACTACAATCTTGGAAACGGCTTGGCTTGTGGGTTGCTCGCGTGCCGCTGTAGTGAGTACGTATCAAAAGTGGTGCACAGATGGCCAAACGACGAACCGTCGTCCATATTTCATTGATGCCAGAGGAGAGCAGAGACTGCCGCGTATTGTTCAGAGCGACTGCAGGACTGCAGTGCGACAAATCACCTGCAGCTACAACAGTGGAGATCAGGGCAATGTGTCACAACACACAGTTCACCCCAGCCTTCTGCGCATGGGCCAGCGTAGCCGAAGACCCAGCTGGGTCCCCATGCTCACTACACGTCATCGCCAACAACGCAAAAAATGGTCCCAAGATCTTCGAGATTGGACCGTAGATGATTGGAAGAAAGTCGTCTGGTCTGACGAATCAAGATTCCTGGTGCATCACGTAGACGGCCGAGCGAGGATACGCCGATTAACAACAGAGGCTATGGCACCTGGATGCACTGTTGGGCGGATACTGGCCGGCGGCGGCGGCGGTGTTATGCTGTGGGCGATGCTTTCTTGGGACACTTTAGGCGCTATTATCCCAATTGCGCAATCCCTGACAGCTAGCAGGTAACTGAACATCGTTGCGGACCAAGTTCACCCATTCATGGCAACTGTGTTCCCTGCTGGTGATGGCCATTGCCAGCAGGATAATGCGCCATGCCACACTGCCAGAATCGTCATGGAGTGGTTCGAGGAACATGCTGGTGACTCTCTGCTAATGGTCTGACCTCCAAATTCACCTGACATGAACCCAATCGATCGAACATTTGTGATTCGACTTGGAAAAGCGGGTTCGCGCTAAATCACCACAACCCAGAAAGGTGCGGGAACTGGAGGACCCGCTGTAGACATTATGGCACCAGATATCCCATGATACCTATCGCCAGCTCATCGAGATGCCTCGCCGAGTGGCCGCTGTTTTGAGGGCTAAATGGGGTCCTACAGCTTATTAAGAGAGTGGTCATAATGTAAGGGCTCATCAGTGTATGCACTTAGGATTCTGCTTTTTGTGATATTCTGATTTCAAAGTAACTTAAAGAAAACTAAGAATCTCAGCTAACCAGAACTCGTCACCTGTTTCGCAATGCATGAATGAATGGAACAACATTCTTAAACTTTTATCAACATAACTTCCAAGCCTGTTTCATCTTTCATTATGCCACTGACGTAAAATGAAAGGAATTTATGGAAACAGTGCCAATTTTGATTCGTCGTTGCTTGTGAAATATCACGAACAATATAATTTTCTTTGTCTGAACGTTTGTCCCACTTTGGTGGCGCAGTGGAAAGAGCGCTTGCGTGTTTTAATTGTGGAATCCCTGCCTCAACCAATATACTTTTTATTGTTGCAATGTTCATGAAACGTATTTCACATTTGAACATCACAAACAGAAATACTACCTGGTTATTAAAAAAATACTCTTCATATCTTATTTTAACCCGTCATTATTGACGGGCTTACCCCGAGTCGTCAAATAAAGTTTTTCATCAAAAAGCAAACATATGGAATGACAGGGACCTCCTTTCCTTCACAAAGAACGAGCAATTATGACATCATTGACTTTAAAGATACTATTTAGTTTTCAAGTCCTGAGGTACTTTTTTTTTGAAACCCCTGTCTTGGAGGAGTTGTTCTTCCCAAATTTCGGGGCCACCAACTCTTCAGTAGCGCTCGAAGAACGAGCACGGAATGCTGGCTTAAGCAGGGATTCGAATCCAGAATTAAAGAAATGTGTTGTATAGATAGATGTAAAGAAGTGGCCGGTAGGCATTGTTTTCACAAGAAAATCAAAACGTGCGTGAAGTAAATCCCTTTTGCCCGTGGTATCGTTCAAACATATACGCCTCCTCGTTCCGGATCTAGTTGTTCTCTTACCTAAACTACACCGACTAAGGTTATCACTACAGCTTTGCCGTCTGGACATGCGTGTTACTCCTGAAGTAGGTACGTCACAAATACCTACCTCCCCTTGAGAAAGGGGATGCGACGGAAGCGCGGATTTCCGAGTTAGCCGGGAAACCATGCTTGAAGTAGCTCGCTGTAGAAGAAGGAATTCTCATTAATTCCAGACAATATGTAGAAGAAGCATCACACAGCTTTGAAGAAGGAATTCTCATTAATTCCAGATGATATGTAGAAGAAGCATCACACAGCGCTGAAGAAGAAATTTTCACTAATTCCAGACGATTTGTGGAAGAAACACCACAATTTTTGAAGCGTTGAAGAAGGAATTCTCATTAATTCCAGACGACGTGTGGAAGAAGCATTACCATTTTTAAAACGTTGAAGAAGGAATTATTAATTCTCGACGATGTGTGAAAGAAGCATCATACATTTCTCGAAGAGTTGAAGAAGGAATTCTCATTAATTCCAGACAATACGTGGAAGAAGCATTGCTAATTTTTGAAGTGTTGAAGAAGGTATTATCATTAATTACAGACGATGTGTGGAAGAAGCATCACATATTTTTGAAACGTTGAAGAAGTAATTCTCATTAATTCCAGACGACGTGTGGAAGAAGCATCACCATTTTTGAAACGTTGAAGAAGGAATTATTAATTCCCGAAGATGCGTGAAAGAAGCATCATACATTTCTCGAAGAGTTGAAGAAGGAATTCTAATTAATTCCAGACAATATGTGGAAGAAGCATTACATACTTTTAAAGCGTTGAAGGATTTCTCATTAATTCCAGGCGATGTGTGGAAGAAGCATTGCTAATTTTTGAAGTGTTGAAGAAGGTATTATCATTAATTACAGACGATGTGTGGAAGAAGCATCACATAATTTTGAAACGTTGAAGAAGGAATTCTCATTAATTCCAGATGACATGTGGAAGAAGCATCACCATTTTTGAAACGTTGATGAAGGAATTATTAATTCCCGACGATGTGTGAAAGAAGCATCATACATTTCTCGAAGAGTTGAAGAAGGAATTCCCATTAATTCCAGACGATGTGTGGAAGAAGCATCACATATTTTTGAAGCGTTGAAGAAGGAATTCTCATTAATTCCAGACTATGTGTGGAAGAAGCATCACATATTTTTGAAGCGTTGAAGAAGGAATTCTCATTAATTCCAGACGATATGTGGAAGTAGCATCACACATTTTCGAAGCGTTGAAAAAGGAATTATAGTTAATTCTGGAAGATGTGTGGAAGAAACATCACACATTTTCTGAATTTCACGACGAGGAGATTCATTTTTACGTTCTGGCGCCAATGAGGAGAAAAGCCTTTTTGCCGACGGTGGATTTCGAACCCTCGCCTCCTTGCTACGGAGCCAGTTAATCTCCCAACTGAACAAGACGGACTAAGCTTATCGCTGCAACTTTTCCGTTTTGAGATGTGCGTCACACCTGAGGTAGGTGCATCACACGTGGAGAACAGAAATGGTCAGCATGAGATTCGTACTGCAATCTCAACTCTCAATGCTCAGCTTCTGAAAAAAAGACGTTTCCAGTTAAAAAGCAAACTAGTGTAAATTCAGATTAAAGTCAAATTCGGGAAATAAACACTTTACATGCCGATGTGATGTTCTGTGACGGAAGTCTGCAGAAAACCGGCGGAAAAATTAAAGGATTGGATCTGATATCGCTGTATTTGGTTTCTTTAATAACTAAACACAGCGGGAATACTGCCAGGATGGGACATATTAATGTTGACTGAGGTAAAATGAGACAGATGCGTCTACCAACAACACGCCAAAAGTGCAATAGAATGAATTTTCGCCATGGCGTTTCGATTGTTTTTATTCCGATTTCCTCTACAGCTGATAAGATTTGCATTTTGAACTTTTTCGTGCTGTAACCTGCCTTGATGGCAACGAGAATATTTCCTTACAATTGAAGAGGGAGAGAGGGAAGAGCTCTAAAGTTTTCACACATCGGGTGGGATGGTGACAGCGCCGCGCGCTATGCGTTAGCTGCGCAGATGCCGACGGCTGCCAAGACTCGATCGATGAAAAAACGGTAGAGAGCTCGATCTCCATCTGCCTCAGACGACAACCAAGTCTTGGCCGTGGGTACCTGGCCGTAGTATCTTTCCTTGATGTCATGATTCCTTGATGGGCACGAGAGATTGCTTGCCGAAGGAGAGCCCCATCTTTTATCTTGTCCAGCTGAGCCAACAGGTAACCAGAATGTTATTTCTCACCATTTCTTATCACCTGCTCAGTTACCAAAGAGCTGCTTAAGCGAGGACATGAATGATACGTGTCCATCGTACAGAGAATGAATATTTCCTTTCCGTACACTGCCCATGAGACACGACTTTCTTGTCTAACCGACACGGGAATTATATGGATTTTCTGAAGTGTTACGAAAGTACGAATTTCACTGGTACAACGCAGTAAATCTACGTAAAAAAATTCCTCTGGAATCTCTACAAACTCCATGTTCCAGTGTTTCGATTACTCACATCGTGGATCGAAACTATCTGCGCGATTACAAAACTTATAATTTTGCCAACTGAAAACCACACACGCACACACTCTCTGCGGCGCTCTTCTCTCTATATACTCTTTATTTGCATTAAACGGAAATAGCTGTAAAAAAGAAACTTTTTCTCAGGTACCTGGAACAGACAAACCAAAATAAGATCGCTTTTCAATTCTTTTACAGTGTGTTATCTTTATAGTTTATTTTTTCTCTAGTCCTGTTGTTTTTATTTAAACTTCAGTTTTCTTTCCAATTTTATTCGAGCAGTTTTCTGTAACAATAAAACTGCTAACAAATTTATGAAACAAAATACTGAAAAAATTATATTTTCTTAGGTTGTGATCGAAAGGTTTAGGACGCAGTTTTATTAACTTTTCGTATTGCTAGGCATGGATCCGAATCCCAGGCAAAGATACTAATATGTTCTGTTTGTCCTTCCGCAGCTGGTTCTATCTGTTCGCTGGATTCAGTGACCTTAAATTAGACGTAGGCGACTCCTTAACGACTTAGATGCTCTTAGAGATCTTTGAACACCGAAACATAAAAAAAATATCTTTAATTGATGAAGGGATAATTTTTAAGAGTTGCGAAGAGAATTGTTGCTTCGATAATGCAGAAACGTATTTTAGTAACACGCATAAGTACGGATAACACGAATGTTCATATTTTGGGTACATTAGTTCAGTTATGAAAACGTAATTCATAACTTTATGAGTATTAGTATTTCATGAAAAAAACTTTTCAAATTTTACAAGCTTAAACAAAAACTGAAGACCGAGTTCAGGGGCGCACCCAGAAATTCGGGCAATGGGGAGGGGGGGTCCAGCTCTGCAAGTAAAAATGCTCATGTATGTGTACTTATGCGACGTGACTGTTATAATAAATGTTTTGATCTATGAAAGAATTTAATACATTGTATTCATGAATTATCCAGCTACAAATGGTGTTCTCATTGTTGGTTTTACATAAAAATACATATTTCAGAAAAGGAGTTAACCACAAATGCAACTGTTTTATCTATTGCTATATTAAAGTTTCAGAGACTGTATTTTAGAACAAATTCTATAATGTATGATTTCAGCAATCATGAAAATTGAAATTCACCAATTAGGAAAATTGGAGAACTGTTAGAGGGTTAGGAATTTCTCGTGTCGGACACATTTGGTGTCGGAATCATATTACAAAACATTTAGCCTCATGGGGGTCCGGACCCGTGGACCCCCTTTCCCCTTTGGGTGCGCCCCTGTACGAGTTATTGAATTAGTTTAGGCAATTTACTTTCTTTTAAATATGTGTATTTAATTCTAGTCCACTTTATTTATTCAAGACAAATGTTCTCCATAAAGGGACCCATAAAAATATGGATAGAAAAGTTATCTTGAGAACATTAGTTCACAGTCTGGAAAAGTCATTCTACGTGCAAAAACAATTACAACACTCGTTTGGTTTTAGAAAATAGTAAAACTATACTAGTTACAGATTAATCGATTAATCTGAAACTAGATAACTATACAGAAAGTAATAACTATAATATATAACTATTAATAACTATACAGATTAATTCGTTTGGTTTTATTTCACACATACATTTTAAATTATATACATGTGCGTGTTGTAATGTTCTTAGACAATTATATATTAAGAAAAGTCAGCACATTAGAACTTTATATTACGTGAGTCAGAATACTGCTCTGATTTAAACGTTCTGTAGCTTTTATGTAATGCACCGGATAGCCTAATTTCCTCAGATATGTTTCTTAATTACACAATGATTGGCTTGAACGATCTTACGCATTTTCTAAACTTAACGCTGTATTTTCTCTCAAACAAGTTTACTTACTATACCAAGTTTACTTACTGAAACACAAACTTCTTCATTTCATCCAAAACTGATCACTTTAATTAAGTATTAGCACACTTCACCATATTACTCGTAGCGTGTAACACTCTTCAAGTATAGCAAACTTGGTAACAGGTTCATACTGTAAGCCCGAAACAGTATGACAATCAACTTCTAACAAACTCAAGCCTCAAAACATCTTACTAGCAAAATATATACAAGGAGCAGCAATTTCATGGAAATCAACTAGAAAGCATCTGACCAAAGTCAGCTAGATCACCACCCAGCTCGAAAACTAGCGAATGTACAATGTAAACATCATTCTTATCTCTTTTTTTCACACACGTCATTCAATTTCCGACCTCAATTCACGTTGCCATAAAACATTCAGTCGAGAGAGAAAATACAGCGTTAAGTGTAGAAAATGCGTAAAACATGATACAGAAACTAAAAAGGAAAATTAGATAAAAGTATACGTCATTGTGTGTGTGTGTGGCATTGAAGTTACACTGGAAAAAAGATTCCGGATATTCACGAGCCATTTCTGTCATTTTTTTCGTGAATTCACGAAGCATATTTCTGATACGATCTTTTCCGTGAAATGACAGAAAGAAACTTGAATTTTACGGATTTTTCGTACCACGGGAAAAAACCGAATTTTCAGAAACCTTTCCGCAGTTTCTTTCTTATACTGACGGTAAATTACCGTTTTAGAGATGTCTGAACGGAAAATTCTGAATTTTCAGAAACCTCTATGCAGTTCCTTTCGTATGTTAACGGAAAAACTCCGTTCTCACTTTTTCCGTATCCGAGAAATTACCGGTAATAGGAGCGATGGGTGAGAATACTTGAGGTTTGATTAAACATTTAAATTTCAATCGTCTTTCCAATTTTGAAGTTCCGTAAAGAGATCGGATATTGTGGATAGCATATCGCATGCATTTTGTTTATTGTGCCACAGCATATTTCTTCTCCTTTCCCCTATTTTGCGCACCAGCAATTAATTATATATTGCGTTACTGTAAGAACCACGTACTTACCTTATTGTACAGATGATTATACGAATCTATGTTCAATATCAGTCTTTGGAGAAGACAAAAGCTATTATAGCTATGAAGAGTAAATTTTACATTGAGTTTTTTTTTTTTTTTTTTTTTGTGAAATAATACTATAAATTCAACTTTTTAAAAGAAAAATGAAAGTCTTGTCAGTTTAAAAAATCAAGTTGCAAAGCCTTTTGTTGCTTCAACAAATCACGATAAAAAATGCTTAACTTATGAAAAGTGCTCCTACGGAAAAAAAAAGAAAAATATTGCAAACCTATATCGAAAAAAAATCATCCCCAGCAGAAAATGAAATGACTAAATGACTCGCATTAATGAAAAAAAAATCATCGTCTTGTAATTTGTTTTACGATGTACGTGATTCGGATTTCCGAGCGTTTGTAGCTCAGTGGTTAAAGGCGTGCGTTACCTGTTGAAACGACGGGGGTTCGATCTTGACTTCAGCTGAAGGATTATTTGCGGTAAGGGCTGAAAAATGCAGCGCCGCAGTTTTTCAATTTAAATACAGAAAAACCTGAAATGGACTTTTACTGAAATAAACGGAATTTCTGACTACGGAAGATCTGTGAAAATGCGGAAGTTAAAATAAACGGTCACTTTTAAAAACGGGAATTTCTGAAAAAGACGGACACCTATCGGCAACTTTGCTGTACATTATTTTCAGAAATTTTCCGTGAATTTACACCACTTATTTTTATGCTTTCCAACCGCAGGTTGAAGAAACGTATATGCTCCAGCTCTGTCCGTCTGTCTGTCTGTCCGCACGATTACTCGCGTAAAAATGGTTCCATTTCGATGAAATTTTACTATGTGGTCGGGGACAACCTGGGGATGAACCCTATTGAAAATGGGCGAAATGGGGTCAAAGGTCAGGGCATACAGCATGATCCATTTCATCGCCCTTATGCGTCATAACTTAAGTAAAACCACTTCGATTGCGACAAAACTTTATCATGTTGTTCCGGAGGCATACCAAACTGGTTCTGTTGAATATCATTGAAATGGGGTTAAAGGTAAGGGCACAGGAGCGAGATGTATTCCACAGCCATTACCCTCATAACTTGAGTAAAAATGCTTCTTATGCGACACAACTTTAGTATGTTGTTCTGGATGTATACTGAACCAATTCTGTTTAATATAATCGAAATGGGGTCAAAGGTCAGGACATAGAAGCGGGATTCATTCAATCGCTCTTATGCGTCATAACCTATGTAAAAATGCTTCGATTGCGACAAAACTTTGCCATGTTGTTCTAGAAATATACTGAACCAGTTCTGTTGAATATCATCGAAATGGGTTAAAAGGTTAGGTTACAGGAGCGAGATTTATTCCACAGCCATTATCCTCATAACTTTACTAAAGATGCTTCTATTACGACAAAACTTTAGTATGTTGTTCCGGAGGTATACTGAACCAATTCTGTTTAATATCATCAAAATGTGGTCAAAGTTCAGGGCACAGGGGTGAGATTTATTCCATAGCCATTATCCTCATAACTTGGGTAATAACTTGAGTAATGATTTCTGGTATGTTGGAAAGCGTATCATATTCAATGAATTGCATGATTTTACTAACTTGTTTACAGTGGAGTATGAGTTTAATCCGCAATTCTTTATTGTCACAGGCAGACAACATTTCGAGGAATGTTAATATTCTATAGAATTTTAGGATCCTAATTGTTAGTATTATAGTATGCCATCATCATCATTAGAAGCAACCTTTCTCAATCCACTATGCTTCCGATGAAAGTTACATAGGTCTCTACAATGTAAAAAATGTGGTGTGAATTCACGGAAAATTTCAGAAAATAACGTGCGACAAAGTTGCTGTAAGTGTTCGTATTTTAACGAAATTTTCGTTTTTAAAAGTTACCGTTTTTTTTTCATATTTTCAGATTTTCCATAGTGAGAAATTCCGTTTATTTTAGAAAAGTCCGTTTCAGATTTTTCCCTATTTTTACAGAAATTTCGTAAAATTAAAGACCCTGCATTTACCCTAGATAATCCTTCCGCTGCAGTCAGGATCGAACCCCCGTCGTTTGGGTTGGTTTAAGAGATAACGGACGTTTTAACCACTGAGCCACAAAAGACTCGGAAAATTGAATCACGCTGATGGCAAAACTAATTGTACTATGATGGCTTTTTTGTCATTAATACGATTGATTTAGTAATTTTTTCTGTTGGAGCTTATTATTTTTTTGAATAGGTTTGTAATAATTTTATTTTTTTTTCTGTAGGAAGACAAATTAAGCATTTCTTTCATCGTGATTTTTAGTAGCAACATAATGCTTCGGAACTTGAGATTTTTTAAAACTGACAATGACTTTCAATTACTCAAAATAGTATGACTATACTAACAATCCGAAATTTCTTGGCGAAGAATAGAAATAAAACTTTCCAAGCTTTCGCACATCAACAAGATGGCTTTTTCAAGGAAGGTAGACAGCTAACTGCAAACTTGATAATAGAACGTTTCAACAATTTGAACGCGGTGACTTGACTAGACAATAAATGAATAGGCGCAAACGTGATAATTCGAAGAAACGAGGTCACGTTGGTTGGGCACGCGTACTATGGTAGAAAACGCAGTATTATTTGAAGAACTGATTCCAAATACGTGTCAACTCTAGAGAGACGCTATCATTGCAAGCCTCACTGCTGGTCAAGATTTCCAAGGTTTCGCGAATGGCAGTAGATTTGGGTGTGGAGTATGAAGCTAATTTCTTTACATCACTCCATATGGGATCGGCGGACTTGAACTTGACTTCTCTTGATAGGACAGTGGTTATTTTTCCGTCTTTTGTATCCCTCTTATATTCGCTGATTCTAATTCCAAACGAACGTTTGGTCATTCCGATGTAGTATCGCCTGGAGCTGTCCGTATATTGTAGTGGGATGGCATAAACACCTGCCTCATTGAGAAGTGGCAGGTAATTATTATCCAGTTCTATTATTATTCAGCATCAAACATAAGTCATCGCTCTTTCTACGTTTATAAGTGAGTCACGGAAATATTCTCATCGGCCGCCACCGGGAATATAACCCAGGGTCTTCCAGTTACGCGCCGGACATGCTAGGACATGCTACCACTGCGCCACAGCGGCCTCGAATTCTCCAGACTCACATATGACTAATTGCCAAACCACATGGCAAGTTGATTCTTGGAGCCTCGCACAATGCTGGGGGATTCGCCAAAGAGAGAAAGCAGCAACTGAACAAAGAATGGATAATTAATACACACCATTGACGTGGATTAAGAACATCAAACAGAACTCATCGCTCTTTCCACGTTTATAAGTGAGTCACGGAAAAATTATCATCGACCGCCACCGGGAATCGAACCCAGGGTCTTCCAGTTACGCGCCTGGACACACTTATAAACGTGGAAAGAGCGATGACTTGTGTTTGATGTTCCTAATCCACGTCGCTAGTGTGTATTAATCTATTCTCCAGTTTGCAGTTAGCTGTCTACCTTCCTTGAAAAAGTCATCTGGTTGACGTGCGAAAGCTTGGAAAGTTTTATTTCTATTCTACGCCAAGAAATTCCGGATTATTAGTATAGTTATACTATTTTGAGTATAATTGGTGTACAGTTCCTACTTATTGGACTTTCAATTATCTTTAAAAAAAAGGTGAAATGTACTGTTGTATAGCATTATTTACTCTTGATAGTATGACGTACTGCAGAGTTGAAGCACGTGTCAAGATGACAAATCTGCAACGATACATTCCGTTGGTGTAGCTCAGTCGGGTAGAGCTACTCACTCCAGGCGAGGAGACGTAGTTTCGATCTCCGTTACCGACAAATTCCTGTTTTCGCATTGGCGCCTGAACTTAAAAATCGATCTACTGGCAGTTGTGTTGTTCGAAAAATGTGTGATATTCGTTTCACACATCGTTTGGAATTAACGAGACGTTCCTTCTTCGCAGGACTGGCTGGACCGTAGCAGCGCTACGGGCCCTGTGCCTCCAAGGGGTCCCGCAGTTTAGGGAAAAAATCCTTTTCGATAGAATTTTTACAATTATTATTTTGTGTGTGTAAGTTTTGGGGTGCGAGGCAGTTAAAATTATGATTTTTAAAAGTTCTTTTGCTTTGTTTTCAATCTCCTCATTTTCGAATAGATTATCGCCCTTCGCCGTACAAATACTGAGATAGAAGAAACCCCCGTCGGAATCGACGGTTAGTTTTTTATTTATTTTTTGAAAAGAATAAATTCATATGAAACAACAAATGTAAACTTTATTTGATTGACAAATTCATTCAACCACTTCAGTAAAGGCTCGTGATTTTTTTTTTTTTTTTTTTTTGAATGAAAGTTTAACGACCACCGTGAGCAACTCAATGGACTATAAGCAATCGCCCGTCCCTAATTTAGGTTAGGGTCACTGGTTCCAGGGAAGGGAGAGAACCAGTGCCGTAAGATAAGCACAACATCCATGCCTCACGGGATTCGAACCCGGACCCTTCACGAACGAATCATCATATGCCAGTGCTTAGACCACTTCGCCACCGGGGCGGCCAGGTTCGTGATAAGCATCACGACTGCACTCTTTTTCAGTCGTAAAATGTGAGGGGGGAAGTGTACACATCTCGATCTTGTGCAAAAATTCAACTGGATAGCGCACTCTTTCACTCTCCTCTTCAGTCACAACTGTGTTTGTAAATGTTGTTGGAATGAGATTCGCGTTGCGAATACCCTTCACCCGTCGGAATCGACGGTCCGTGTTTTTTTTTGTTTTTTTTTTGAAAAAATAAACTTATATCAAACAACAATTGTAAACTTTATTTGATTGACAAATTCATTCAACCACTTCAGTAAAGAGAATAGTCCAGGTTCGTGATTTTTTTTTTTTTTGAATGAAGTTTTAACGACCACCGTGAGCAACTCAGTGGGCTATGAGTCGCCCGTAATATTTTCCCTAACAATGGTCAACGGATGTTTATTTAAATCTTTACATAATGGGAAAGTCTTACCTACGTAAATAAACTGGATCGAATGAATATTAAATTGTATATACACAGTGTGGAAAAGAATTTTTAAGACTGGGTCCGTAAAATGAAATAGAAACAAGAAATTATAATTTGTTTAGGTTTGTTATTCAAATTAAGTCCCTCCGGCTTCAACACACTTGTTACAGCGATCTTATAATGATTCGAATACCTGTTCCAGTTCACTTTGCGGAATTGTCTCCAAAGCACGCGTCGAAGCGGTTTGTATGGTCGAAATATCATCAAAATAACACCCTTTTACCGTCATTTTAAGTTTTGGGAATACAGAAAAGTCGCAGGGTGCTAAATCAGGCGAATACGGTGGATGATTCAACACACAGACGTTATTTTTCGCCAAAAATCTACGAACAAGAACTGAGGGGTGACCGCGTGCATTATCGTGCAACAAACACCAACTGTATTCATCCCGATATTCTGGACGAATGCGACGAATTCTGCCCATCAAACGCCTCAAAACATTTAAATGAAACTCACCAGTAATTGTTTGACTACTTGGAACAAATTCTTTGTTAATAATACCCTTACTATCGAAGAATGTAATGAGCATTGTTTTGATTTTCGATGGAACTTTTCTTATTTTTTTGGCTTATGGTGAGTTTTTTGACTACCATTCCGCACTTTGTCGCTTTGTTTTAGGATCGTATTGAAAACACCATGTTTCATCACCTGCAACAATCAATTTTAAGAAGTTTGGATCATTTTCATCGGCTGAAATGATGTCTCTGCAATGTGCACTTCTCCTTGATTTTTGTTCATTGGTTAACGTGTGTGGAACAAATTTAGCACAGACTATTGTTTTGCCCAAATCTTCATGCAGGATGGTTCGAATCATTTCTTTGTTGATGTTTAAAGACTCTTCCCTCATTCTTAGTGACGCACATCGATTGTTTTCCACGAAATCTTGCACTTTTTCAATAATCTCAGGTGTCCTAGATGAACTTGGTCTTCCTGTATGCTTATCATCTTCTAGCGTATCTCTTCCATCCAAAAAACGTTTGTGCCACAGGAAAACATTTGATCTATTTAAACAAAACTCACCGTAAACTTGTTACATCATTCCGAGCCCCTTTTACCAAGTTTTGCGTTAAATTTAATAACAGCCTTTTGTTCCATCTTAATAATTCAACATGAAAAAAACTTTACTTCTCTAATGAATGGCCGTTTCGTTTGAGTTACTTTAACAGCTGCGCAGTACTTTTGGCAGAAAGCAAGCAGATGGTCACGGTTTATAACGCATTCGCGATTACACTGGTGGCGTCACCGTAGGCTGAAATCTATTATTTGATGCACTGTGTATATACACTGGCAGAAAGTGAAAAAAGAACACCAAGAAGGAGATGTCTGATACCAACGAAATTTATACAGCGTAATAACGGAATACAGAGGATAACGTGATCAAAACATTATGGCAAAATACAGCTGTATTTGCTGGTAAACTGAAAAATAACATTTCTATGTAACATGGTTAGTACGAGGTTGAACCGCCATGAACTGCGTCACACTCTGCAATTCTGGCATGGAGTCTGTCGTACAGATGTTGGATGTAAGTTTGGGGTATTGAGTTCCAAGCATCCTCAACCTGGACTCGTAAATCGGGATGGTCGTGGCTGGCCGTGGAGACCGGATAAGTCGTTGTCCCATAAAATCCCACACGTGCTTAATGGGGGACAAATCCGGTGAACGTGCAGGCCATGGAAGTTGTCTCATACCCTGAAGAGCATGTTGCGTTGCACGTGCCGTGTGTGCGCGTGCGTTATCTTGCTGGAAAACACCACGATGGACCGACCTTACAATTGGCACAACAACGGGCTGAATGATGTTGTTAATGTAGGAGGTGCTGTTTAACGTACCCGGTACAAACACTAGTTGTGTACGGGAGTGATAGCTGATCGCTCCCCACACCAGGAGACCAGGTGTAGGCCCAGTGTGTCGCTGGCGGATGAAAGAAGGGTGGAGACTTTCCCCTGTGCGTCTACGAACACGCATACGGCCATCGGAGGCTCCCAAGCAGAATCTGCTTTCATCGCTGAACACGACAGATTCGCCACTGAGTTCTCCTGTGCAGGCGTTGGCGACATTACTGCAGCCGTTCCTGACGGTGGGCTGGAGTCAGAGGTACACCTGCCAGAGGCACACGTGCACATAGTCCTGTATCCAGTAGACAGTTGCGGATTGTTCGCACAGTCACCTCAGGGGCAACGGCAGCTCGGATTTGCGTCGCAGTGGATGTTCTGCTTGAGAACGCCGCTCTTCTCATGCGTCGATCGGTCCGCTCATCAGTCCGTCTGTGACTCACGGTTCCACGTCTTCTCGTGTGGGAATGTTCCTCGGACCATCTACGCCACCATCGTACCACCACCGATACTTCCCGTCCAATTCGCTCCGCAATACGACGATACGACCACCCGGCCTCGCGGAGTCCGACTAGATGACCTCGCTTAAAGTCCGATAACTGCTGAAATCGTACACGTCTTCCATGTCCAGGCATTGCAGCTTCTTCAGGGTCTTCGCACGTGCCCGTACGCCGACGACTGATTACATTCACTTCGCCGTACTCCTTAAATACCACCGACGATAATTTGCATATTATGCCGTGCTGTGGCGTAAGCGCTGACCAGTTGGTACCGAAATTAACATGACACCTACGTAAACTCGACGCCATTAACATATGTAAATTTCATGATCGTCCACCAATTCCTTCTTGGTGTTCTTTTTCACTTTCCGCCAGTGTAGTTACTTTTCGAAATTACGCATAGATTTTCCGCTAGGGGGCGTAAAAGTAAATAACATTTTTCCCGATAACTCATCTAAATCTCCGATTTGAAAAAATTCTTCACGGATACACCTCCTGGTGAAAAATCTTTTGCACATAATTTCAAATATTTGGTAAACAATACTTTGGCCACCAAGCGGCGTAAGTGTTAATTTTTGCTTCTAAATGTATTTGCCATAAAATCTGAGCTTCTAAAATCTCGATTGAAAAAAGTCTTTCGTGGACTGATGGCGACTGTTCCTACGCCAGGTGGCGTAGATGTATATCTTATTTTTGTCAATATCTCTACTTCTAGGAGTCCGATTTGAAAAATTCCTTCTTTATTCAATAATGTTTCCAGTGTGACATGTTTTTCATATAATTTCACATCGATAAATCTTTTCGGAATATTTTCTTCTTAAACTATTCCACAGTTTCCCCGACAGGGCGCGTAGATGTATATCTTATTTTCGTCAATATCGCTACTTCTAGGAGTCCGATTTGAAAAATTCCTTCTTTGTTGGATAGTGCTTTCAGTGTGACATGTTTTTCATATAATTTCAAAATTTTCAAGTAATTCATAAACTTTCCGCTAGGGGGCGTAGAGGTAAATTGCGTTTCTCCCTATATCTCTGCTTCTAAATCTCCGATCTGAAAAATTCTTTCTGCACCGGATACAGCTCCAGATGGGAAATCGTTTGCACATAATTTCTTATTTCTGTAAAAAAAATGGTTTGGCCGCCATGGGGCGTAAACCTTAATTTCCGCTTCTGATGTATTTGCCGCAAAATATGAGCTTCTAAATTCTTAATTGAAAAAAACGTCGTTTGTAGAACGATACTACTCATGTCGACAAACGTTTTAGAAACATTTTCTTCTTATAATAATGCATGGTTTCTACGCCAGGGGGCGTAGATCTATATCTTATATTTGTCAATATCTCTACTTCTAGGAGTCCGATTTGAAAAATTCCTTCTTTATTGGATAGTGTTTCCAGTGTGACATTTTCATATAATTTCAAAATTTTCAAGTAATTCATTTGAAAAATTCTTTCTGCACCGGATACAGCTTCTGATGGGAAGTCCTTTGCACATAATTTCTAATTTTTGTAAAAAAAATGGTTTCGACACACCAGGTGGCGTAAGACTTAATTTCCGCTTCTGATGTATTTGCAGCAAAAGGTGGTCTTCTAAAATCTCGATTGAAAAAAAGTCATTTGTTGACTGATACTACGCATGCCGACAAACCTTTTAGGAATATTTTCTTCTTGAAATAATGCATGATTTCTACGCCAGGGGCGTAGATGTATATCTTATTTTTGTCAATATCTCTACTTCTGGGAGTCCGATTTGAAAAAATCCTTCTTTGTTTGACACTGTTTCCGTTGTGAAATGTTTTTCCTATAAATTCAAAAATTTTAAGTAAATTTTCATAGACTTTCCGCTAGGGGGCACAAAGGTAAATTGCGTTTTCTGCATTATTTCTCCTTTTAAAACTCCGATTTGAAAAATTCTTCCTGTATCGCATACAGGACCTGGTGGAAAATGTTTTTCACATAATTGCTAATGTTTGGTAAAGAATGGTTTGGCTACCAGGGGGCATAAGTGTTAATTTCTGCTTCTGATGTATTTTTAGCAAAATCTGGGCTCCTGAAAACTCGACTAAATTTTTTTTACTTGGACCAATACCGCTCATATGGAAAAACCTTTTGAGAATACTTTCTTCCTAAAATAATGCATGGTTTTCTCACCAGGGGACTTTATTAAAGTCACATCTTATTTTTGTCAATATCTCTGTTTCTAAGAGTCCGATTTGAAAAATTATTTCTGTGTTGGAGAGCGTTTCCGGTGCGAAATGTTTCTCATTTAATTTCATGTTTTTTTTTTTAACACACAAGTCTGCAGCCAGAGAGCGTGAGCTCACGATTCCGCCCGATTGAAAAACTTCTTTCTTCCGTCTGATAGTATTTATTGTTTTGCATACCGGTTTCATTGACTTTGAATAGCTTTGATAAATTTAATTTGCGTCAGAACGGATTCAAAAGACGTGCTTATTACACCCGAAAATTCGGTGTCATCTTTTTTGTTTTGCTTTTGGTTTGGTTTGATATCGTTTTCAGAAAATTAGGTTTGACCTCGAAGCTGTTACATCAAATTCCGTACCGACTCACGGGTAAACTCATTCGAAGTTTTTATAACATGCGATGCCTTTGGGAGATTTTACGTACCCTGTACAAAAATATAGATTTCACTAACTGTGTTAAAATATATTGACGCAGTTGAAGAGCATGCATAAAATGTACACTTTGCAATGTAACTGGATAGGAATTAGCAAATGACTTGCCAAATTTCTTTTACGTGTAAATGACTTGTTGCACAGGTTACATTGATGAGGTTTCTCACTAGTGTGAATTCATAGATGAGCTGATGGATGACTTTTTTTGCGTAAATGACTTGTTACATATTGCACATTGGTGAAATTCCTCACCAGTGTGGAAATCTGTGTGACGTTTCTGTGATTGGAAACAATATGACTACAGTTTTTGTAAGTTAAAATATTGTAATATAAAATTCATTTACCAAAATGCGTTACAATTAAATCATTAGGTATTTAAATACTGTAAGGTTAAATCAAATTAGCTCATTAGTGAGGTTACTCACCAGTGTGAATCAGCAGATGCTCCTACGAAATTAATGTTGTGTTTCATAAATTATTTTATTTTATCTTACTTCATTCGTCCATCTTTACTGCTAACATGAAACGGTCCAGCCATAAAGTTGTGGATTCTTTGAGGAGTCAGTTCGAATATGATATAAAACTGAAAGAAGTAAGATAAAATAATTTACGAAACACAAGCATAAAAAAGCAGACAGTGCCTCGATGCTATATACCTTATCTTTCATGGAAGCATGAATTTGACCACGTATTTCCTCGCTATGTGGTTTATAATAAATTGACTTAATGCGAGAGGACTTCACAGCATATTCACCGCTTTGAATTAGCTTCAAATTGTCAGAAAAAAATGAAGAAATTGCAAAATATGAGCACATTTTACCAACCACGTTTAAACGTTAGGGGAATCATGGAGGAACAGATATTTGTTTATGCCCAGCGCCATCTTGTGACGTCACACTTCGACGACGTATAGAACTGTATGATGGAGTATCACACCCTGGACATCATATGCTACTATCAGCATCACTTTTAGATTCCCTGGATCGTGGCGAACGGTTCTCAGCCGGGAAGACGAAGCATGCAGCCATACCACCATCATTGGATTATCATTTCAGTTCTGGTTCGTACGATCTTGCCCACGTTTCATTCAGAGCGACGATCCTCTACAGAAACGCGGCATCTTCTCTGGTGTAACGTTTCAAATGCTCACTGGCAAGGGCGTAGTGGTGTCTTTTCTGAACTTCCGTGAAAGTTATGAGGCACTCGTCATGCTGCAATTTTGTTGGAACCGAGCACGTCCTTCAACACGTGCAAAACTCTTTTGTGGCATATTCCTAACTCTGCGGCTAACGGTCTTGCTGTCCATTGTCGTTCCACCGCCATCAATGAATGTATCAACTCCACGTGATGGTCTTGGATGCCAGGTCGACCTGAGGGTGCCACATCCTCCACCCTTTCGCGACTTCTGCGGAACGCTGTGACCCGGGACGCGCCAAGGGTACCAGCCCAGATTTACCTTGGAGTCAAGTGGCTGTCTTTTAAGTTGGGGAGTTGTCTTTTTCTCACCTAGGCACTGTCCTCTTCGGCAGGGGACAAGTGGTTGCGTTCTTTACCATATACCAATTGTCAATTACAAAAGATGACAAATGAGTCGACATCTTTTTCCAGGAATATAACGCTTCTTTTACCCCACACGACGCTTGGTGTTTTTAATTTATCTTCTTGGCTCTGCAAATTAGTTTGCAGTTGTTTACAAGCATCGAAATCAGAAACAGAAAGCGGTTTTTTTTTGTTGTTGTTTAGAAAAAAAAATGTCGAAAAAAAAACAGTTTTTACCATAAAGCAGAAGACTGTAATTTGAGGATATAGTAATGAAAACACTAAAATATATAAAAAACAAATGAAAATAGACGATTTTTTAAAAAAGAAACTAAGGTACGTAAAGGGATTTTGTGTAATGCTATTAGTTTTTGCTTGAAAAAGTTTTAGTAACGTTGCATGATATTTTATTCATTGCTTTATAATTTAAATGCTAAGTTTGTCTTTCTACTACGCACAGTAAATTTTCGCACTTGATGCTTACTAGAAGTGCCGCCCCGGTGGCACAGTGGTCAAAGCGATGGCCTCTGATCATTCGTCCGAACGGGTCCGGGTTCGAATGCCGGTGAGGCATGGATGTTGTGTTTGTCTTACAGCACTGGCTCTCTCCCTTCCCAGGAACCAGTGACCCTAAATTAGGGACGGGCGACTGCTTATAGTCCATTGAGTTGCTCACGGTGATCGTTAAAATTCCAATATTACTAGAAATTTCGGAGATCGGATACTCCGAACTACAGTGTGCAACTAAGCATATAACTGCATTTTTATAATTATTATGTCTTTAATTTAATGATAATAATGATTTTCGAGGAATCATATTTAATAAAAGTTGGATTAGTTAAAAATCATTGGAAAATTTGATATAACACCACCCTTGATATAGGGCCACAATCAAATGGAACAAACGGTGGCGGTACAACCCTTGATGTACCATCAAGGGTTGAACGTATAAAGGAAACAGAAACTAATAACTCATACTTGCAGTATGAAAAGTTAGTATCCTAACCTTATAGGTCATTCACAGTACAATCACCCAAGTCGTTCTTTTATTTTTTATTTTTTAATTTCGGGGTTTAACGACCATTATGAAAGATTCTGGAGTATAAGCTGTCACTCATCCCTAAATTAGGGATGAGTGAAAGGTATAGAATCCTCACGTTCCCTAACTTAGGGATGAGTGAATGCTTATACTTCTCAATTTTTGATACTGGTTCCAGGGAAAGTATAGAATCTTCACTTTTTGCACTTGTTCCAGTGAAGGTATAGAATCTTCACTTTTTACACTTGTTCCAGTGAAGGTATAGAATTCTCGCTTTTTCATACTAGCCCCAGGGAATTTATAGAATCATCACTTTTTCATACTGGTTCCAGGGAAGGTATAGAATCCTAATTTTTTGATACTGCTTCCAGAGAAGGTATAGAATAATCACTTTTTTTTTATTTATTTTTTATTGGAGGTTTAACGACCACCGTGAGCAACTCAATGGGCTATAAGCAGTCGCCCGTCCCTAATTTAGGGTCACTGGTTCCAGGGAAGGGAGAGAGCCAGTGCCGTAAGACAAACACAACATCCATGCCTCACCGGGATTTGAACCCGGACCCCTTTTGGACGAATGATCAGAGGCCATCGCCTTAGACCACTGCGCCACCGGGGCGGCTCACTTTTTTGATACTGGTTCCAAGGAATGTATAGAATATTCCCATTTTGATACTGGTTCCCGGGTAGGTATAGAATCCTCACTTTTTATACTGGTTCCAGGGAAGGTACAGAATCCTCACATTTTGATACTGGTTCCAGGAAATGTATAGAATCCTCACTTTTTATACTAGTTCCAGGGAAGGTATAGAAACCTCCCTTTTTATACTGGTTCCAGGGAAGGTACACAATCTTCACATTTTGATACTGGTTCCAGGAAATATATAGAGTCCTCACTTTTTATTCTGGTTCCAGGGAAGGTATAGAAACCTCACTTTTTCTTTTTTTTTTTTTTTTTTTTTTTATTGGATTTTTAACGACCACCGTGAGCAACTCAATGGGCTATAAGCAGTCGCCCGTCCCTAATTTAGGGTCACTGGTTCCAGGGAAGGGAGAGAGCCAGTGCCGTAAGACAAACACAACATCCATGCCTGACCGGGATTCGAACCCGGACCCCTTACGGACGAATGATCAGAGGCCAGCGCCTTAGACCACTGCGCCACCGGGGCGGCCCTCACTTTTTCATACTGGGTCCAGAGAAGGTATAGAATCCTCACTTTTTATACTTGTTCCAGGGAAGGCATAGAATCCTCACATTTTGATACTGGTTCCCGGGAAGGTAAAAAATCCTCACATTTTCGTGCTGGTTCCAGGGAAGGTATAGAATCCTCACCTTCTGATACTGTTTCCGGGGAAGGTATGGAACCCTCACTTTTTCATACAGGTTCCAAGGAAGGTATAGAATCCTCCATTTTTGATACTGGTTCCAGGGAAGATATAGAATCCTCACTTTTTAATATTGGTTCCAGAGAAAGTGTAGAATCAGCGCCATTGGACCGACACACCGCTGTACCTTACTAGAGACTCGCACCTGGATCTATCTCGAACATCAGCGCGTCACACATTTCAGCCAGTTTGGTGGCATAGATCATCTTCGTTCGTTTTAATTAATTAATTACTTAATTAATGAAACAGCAGTTGTGCAAGGTGATGTAATATGAGAACTGCCATTGGTACATCTCGTGATTTTTTATAGTGCACAGCTACGAGCTTCAGTTTCCCTGTAACTGAATTATTGACAGCACAGTTAAATCAGAACATGATGTAATTCAGAACGAAAACGGATTTGGGAGAGCCAGGATCAAAAAGGCAGTGGAGTGGGAGATGCGGTGAAGGGAGATTTAATTACTTCCCCTATGGGAATTTGCCATCAACCTCAATTGGAGCGTTTTGCGCTTCATAAATTAATTAGTGGAAACGAAAAGTACAATTTCCGGAATTACTCCACTCAGAATTTGGTGTTGTTCAAGCATTAGAAGAGCAGCAAAAGCTCTGGCTCGGATGTAACTTTAGTCTTTCTTATAAAAACAAAAAAGAAAAAAAGAATTGTTAAGATGCGACATTTTTGAGCTCAATCTTTAATTCGCTGTTTGAGTTTTTTTCTAACGAAAGTTACGATTTGTTTTCATGTGGGGAAATAAAGGCATATTAATAATATCTGCATTTAAAATAGAAACTTTTCCAAAGGTTATTTTTTTGTTGAAGGTTTAACTACGACTGTGAGCAGCTTGATGGCTATAAGCACTCGCTTGTCTCTAATTTAGGGCTGTTGGTTCCAGGGAAAGGAGACAGCCAATTCCGTAAGACACATGCAACATCCATGCCTTACCGAGAATCGAACTCAGCTCCATCATGGACGAATGGTCAGAAGCTAGCGTTCAAACCACTGCGCCACCGGTGCGGCATATAGGCTATTAATGAAGATACTTAGCATACCTACTCAGATGTGACACAGGTGGTTTATTCTACGATTTTTTCATTAAAAGTATGGAGAAAAAAATAGCTCAAATTAGCCTCGTCTATTTTAATCGTGTGCGAAAAACAAGTGCACACGTTATCTGTATTCCAAGACTACAAGCGGAAACATTTCGTTTTGTAGGAACAGAAGTAAATGATCACGACATCAGATTTATCGTCGTCATCATCAACAACAACCACCATCAGTCCACCGTTGTATGAAGGTCTCCCCAAGTTTTTTCCACAAAGATCTGTCTTGAGATATTCTCGTCTACAGTATATTATCAAAAGTATTGGGACACCACAATGTTTTGGGACCAATGGCTTTATTATCGCAATTGGCAGTTAGTCGGTCCACGTTTTGCTCGTATGACAACGACAACAAGTCGAGGTACACTATCAACCAATTTCCGGAAAGTCTTGACAGGAACGCTGCTACAAAGCTGCTGCAGTGTGGAGACGGAGATTTGGGGAGACTGGAGATTCGTGTTACAAAGCTGCTGCCAGCGTGTAGATCGAAGATGGTCGTTTTTGTAGACTTCGTATCCGTCGCTCCAGTATATCCCAAGTGTGTTCTTTGGGGATTAGGGTTAGGACTCCGAGCAGACCAGTGTAACAATTCTATCACATTTTCAAAAACCAGTCCTTCACACGCAGTGAAGTGGGGCAGAGAGCTCCATCGGGTTTGGAAGAGACAACTGTCGATTCCATAATACTGCCACATCGTTGGTAGGGCAGAATTGTTCAGAACAGGTGCAGTTCAGAGTTCTTTTTTTTTTTTTTTTTTTTTTTTTGATTGGAGGTTTAACGACCACCGTGAGCAACTCAATGGGCTATAAGCAGTCGCCCGTCCCTAATTTAGGGTCACTGGTTCCAGGGAAGGGAGAAAGCCAGTGCCTTAAGACAAACACAACATCCATGCCTGACCGGGATTCGAACCCGGACCCCTTACGGACGAATGATCAGAGGCCAGCGCCTTAGACCACTGCGCCACCGGGGCGGCACAGTTCAGAGTTCATCTTTTTGGGTATAATAACCAACGGGCCGAGTACCATCCACGAAAAACAACTCCATACCGTGATGAAGCCTCCACCCAACTTAACAGCTGGAAGAACACAGTCCGACGAAACTCGTTTGCCGGGCTGTCGCTACATGCAAGCACATCCATCAGATTGGAAGAGTGAAAAGCATGAATCATCACTCCAAAGAAATACTTTGCAGTCACCCACAGCCTAGGAACGACGGGAGAGACACCACTTCAAACGGTCTTCGCATTCACGGTACTAATGTATGGCTTGTGTGCCGTTACGCTATCATAATGACCCACTCTGTGCAGCTTTCTGCGGATAGTTATGGTACTAACCGAGCCATTCCAAGCATTTCCTACTTCAGCAGCGATGGAAACGACAGAGGAAGAACGGGATTTCTCTCTGTGGATAGTTATGGTACTAACCGAGCCATTCCAAGCATTTCCTACTTCAGCAGCGATGGAAACGGCAGAGAAGGAACGGGATTTCTTTCTGTGGATAGTTATGGTACTAACTGAGCCATTTCAAGCATTTCCTACTTCAGCAGCAATGAAAACGGCACAGGAAGAACGGGATTTCTCTGTGGATTGTTATGGTACTAACCGAGCCATTCCAAGCATTTCCTACTTCAGTAGAAGTGGAAACGACAGAGGAAGAACGGGATTTCTCTCTGTGGATAGTTATTTTACTAACCGAGTCATTCCAAGCATTTCCTACTTCAGCAGCGATGGAAACGGCAGAGGAAGAACGGGTTTTCTCTCTGTGGATAGTTATGGTACTAACCAAGCCATTCCAAGCATTTCCTACTTCAGCAGCGATGGAAACGGCACAGGAAGAACGGGATTTCTCTGTGTGGATAGTTATGGTACTAACCGAGCCATTCCAAGCATTTCCTACTTCAGTAGATGTGGAAACGGCAGAGGAACAACGGCATTTCTGAACATTTCTTACCAAGGCTCTTCTATCAAATTCCGTAAGTTTTTGCGGCCTTCCTGAACGTTTTCTTCTTTCTGTAGTTGCACCGTCTTGCTTCCCTTTCTTCACATCACTTACAGTAGATTTTAGTATGTTTAATTTAGTTGCCATGCTTCGTATGGAAACGTAACTTAAATGAAAATGTATGGAAACGTAACTCAAATGACGTTCTATAACCAGTCCAAGCTGGAACTCGGAAAGTTCACGTCCTCGCGGCATATCCGCCTCAAAGACATTGATGAAGTGAAATGCGTTGTGCGATAAAATTTTGTTGTCGTTTGGGTAAAACGGCTCCAGAAACAGTTGATTTAATGAACAAAGATTAGAAAGATAAATGTTTGGGTGAGTCAACGATTTTTAGATGGCAACCATGATTTCAAAAAAGGGCGTTTGCCGGCAGAACTCGCTCCTAGGCCTGGTCGACCTGAAAGTGTTGTTACGAAGCGTATTGTTAACACTGTTCTCTCAATCCTGCAAAATGATCCGAGGGAAGATACTTTGAGAAAGAATAACATATATTTTGCTGTCCCTCTATTTTTTACCTTTGTATGATTTTACTCTCAGTTTTTATGGAACGGCCGTTATACAATCATTTATATAACCCATCTGCCGACATAAGTACATTCACCAATTAGCATGGCTCTCCGAGAAATATTTCCTGGTGTGGCAGTTTCTATGTGAAGCAGTGTAGTTACAAATCTGAAATTTTTTGTGAACACAAAGGAAAAGTCGCACCACTGATTGGCAATATTATCACTCATCACAAAAACCATCACGATTCATTTTGGCTAGAAAGGTTTCAAAATACCTTCGTATACACTGTATTATCAAAAGTATTCGGACACTACCAAATATTTACATTAACACAAAGAAAGGCTTCGCGGGAAGGTGGGTTGTAAGTGGGAGGTACTGTGCGTATATGAAGCTCAGATGATCTGTGGTATTATCAGTAACTTCGAAGCGGATATGCCACCTGGACGTGAACGTTCTGAGCTCCAACGTGGCTGGTAATCGGATGTCATTTGAGTAACGTTTCCAGACGGAGCATTGCAGCCAAATTAAACGTGTAACAAGTTAGTAAAATCATGCAGTGCATTGATTATTATACGTTTTCCAACATACCAGAAATCATTACTCAAGTTATGAGGATAATGGCTGTGGAATAAATCTCGCTCCTGTCTCCTGACCTTTGATCCCATTTCGATGATATTCAACAGAATTGGTTCAGTATACCTCCTAAACAACATACTTCATTTTTGTTGCAATAAAAGCATTTTTAGTTAAGTTATGAGGATAATGGCTGTGGAATAAATATCACTCCTGTGTCCTGACCTTAAATCCCATTTCGAAGATATTCAACAGAATTGATTCGGTATACCTCCGGAACAACATGATAAAGTTTTCTCGCAATCGAAGCATTTTTAGGTACGTTATGACGCATAATGACAATGGAATGGATCCCGCTCTTATGTCCTGACCTTTGACCCCATTTCGCCCATTTTCAATAGAATTCGTCTCCAGGTAGTCCCATACATACTAAAATTTCGTCGAAATCGAACCATTTTTACGCAAGTCATGACGCATGAGGGCAATGGAATGGATCCCGCTCCTATGTCTTGACCTTTGACTCTATTTCTCCCATTTTCAATGGGGTTAATTCCCAGGTGGTTCCCTACCACATACTAAAATGTCATCGAAATCGAACCATTTTTACGTAAGTTATGAGGCATAAGGGCAATCGCATGGATCCCGCTCCATTTTCCTGACCTTTGACCCCATTTCGTCCATTTTTAATAGGGTTCATCCCCAGTGATCCCCTACCACATGCTAACATTTCATCGAAATCGAACCATTTGTACGCGCGTTATCGAGCGAGCGGACGGACAGACAGACAGACGGACAAAGCTGGAGCATATACACTTCTTCAACCTGCTGTTGGAAAGCGTAAAAAACGGCTGTAAGTACTGTATAGAAGAGATGAAAGCAGGATGGTGCAACTGCAGCAAAACAAAAAAAAACCCAAAAAAAGCCCGTTCAGGATGGCCTCACAAACTGATGGAACGTGACCAAACAGCCATGGTAAGAAATCTCTGGGATGAACTAAGGCGATAGATGCGAAATCGACTACAATGACCGTCTTCGCTTTCCACTCTGGCAGCAGCTTTGCAAGACGAATGGCGAGCCACTCTTGTCGAGTCCTACCGGAAATCGGTTGATAGTATGTTTCGACGAGTTACCGCTATCATGCGTAGTGCGATCAAAAAGTTCCGAGACTAGGTGCGTAGCGCGCCAATAGATAGCAGTACGTGGATGCGCGAGCAGCGGTCGTGGGCAGTGACCTTCATGAGTCATTTTGCCGAGTGGCGTCGTTCTGTGAACATCGGGAGCTGTGGTACATGATATTTGGTGACCACGTGCAGAACACAGCTGCGATTTCGGTAGGGATTGCAAATTAGAGGAGCAAGCGAACATCCAATTCTGCGTTAAACTTGGCAAATCAGGAATGGATGCGCATGAAATGTTGCGGCAGGCTTATGGTAATAAAGCAATAAGTCGTGCGAGGTGTTTTGAGCGGCACTTGCGCTTCAAGAGCGGCAGAACGGCACTGGAAAAAGACGAGAGATCAAGGCGACTGTCCACTAGCAAAACCCCCGAAAATGTGGACGAAATTAGGGAACAGGTGCATGAGGATCGTCCGAGAACCATTCAAGACATTGCTACCATCGTCAATGTGTCATACGGAACAGTGCAATGAATTCTGACGTCGGTTTTGAACATGCATTGTATTTCTGCAAAGTTTGTGCCAAAGATTCTGAACCCAGAACAGAATGCGCTCCGCGTCGAACTCTGTTAAGATCTTCATCAGCAGGTGATGAGTAAACCAACGTTGCTGTCGCGGGTCATCACTGCGGACGAGATTATGGTCTACGGTTAGGACCCAGAGACCAAACAACAGTCATCGCAGTGGAAGAGCCCGGCATCTCCACGACCTAAGAAGACCCGACAGGTCCGGAGCGAAACCAAAAGAATGCTCATCGTGTTCTTCGACATTCCTGGGGTTGTGCACCGTGAATCGGTTCCCCACTGCCAGGCCGTCACTGTTCTTTTTTACTGCGATGTTCTGCAGCGTCTTTCAAAGGACATTTGCCTCAAATGACCTGAAATGTGGCGATGAGGCGATTTCCTGCTCCATCACGACAATGCAGTAGCTCACAGAGCGTTAGCAACACGCCAGTTCCGCAGCCGCAACAGCATGGCTACCCTTCCTCACCCGCCTGATTTGGCCCAATTCGACTTCTTTCTGTTCCCGAAGATGAATCTGAAGCTCAAGGATCGCCGTTTCGAAACCGTGGACGAAATCCAGCGCGAATCGCAGACGGTGCTTGACGCGATTCGCAAACAGGACTTCCAGGGAGAGTTCCGACAGTGACAAAAACGTTGGCAGCGGTGTATCGCTCCCAAAGGACACTACTTTAAGGAAGATCATAGCCAGACTTAAGCACTTTGTTGGATATCGGCCCGGTCTCGGAAGTTTTTGATCGCTTTCTGATCGGACCTCGTACAAGAAAAAGGTGGACTGACTAACTACTAATTGCGGTAATAAAGACATTTGCCCCAAAGCATTATGGTATCCAAATACTTTTGATAATACAGTGTATGTTACACGTATCTTCACGAGTTTTTCCTTTTGATTTGTTTCCTTCCCGTAAACAGTGATATGGTGCTAATACTAACGCTTGCGTTCGTGATCTTTTTAATGAGTTTGGACGAAACCTTTGGTTGTTGATAAGAGAAATTAGTGATTCGAACGCCCTTTCATTAAATCGTGCTGACACATTACCAGCGGTAGTGCCAGGCGTGTCCTCCAACACTGAAATCATCAACTCCGGACATTAATGCCGCAAACACATTTATTTTCCCATCGAATGATAACAACAGATCGATTCTTTGCTAAGTGCATATCTTTGATGCATTTGACACATTACGGTTTCCATGATTACCGAGCTAAAATTAATAATGTTGCGAGTATTTCGATTAACTCTCGAATTTCGAATAAAAAAGATGTTTTTCGGTTTTTTATTATTGTCTTGTTTGCCATTTTTTCGTTTTTTTTGTTTTTGTTTTTTCGGTTCTCAGAGCCTCCGGGAAGTTTTCCTTTCTGCAAAGTACTGAACATAAAAAGGCCTTAAAACCTCAGTACGCATCAAAAATTTAGTGTCAATAAGACTGTACTTATTGCACGTTGCCATGGGGATTGTGGAAGAAGTATCCTTCACGAATACATGGAACAACTGCAGGATTTTTAAGGCGGTAATCAAAATAGCAATCGCTTTGCTTACTATGGCGTATTAAACATGTAACTTAACATCAGAAAACCTTAAAATTACATAGGCCTTGGAGCGGAAATCCGGGGTAAGTCCGGGTTCCCGCTATTCTGTTTGCAGCCTTAATAATTCTTGCATATTGCCTTTTAAGAATTGTTTTTTTTCTTTTTAAAGGTTTGTGTATTTTATCTGTTGTGACATATACCTCTAATTTAACATTTTTCTTGAGTTTGTGTTTTCATGTAAATTTGGTTTCTCCTCATTAAATATTTTCTGACTTAACGCCACATGATTTTTTTTCGTGTGTGTGTGCTTAACGACTCAATGGATTATAAGCAGTCATCCGTCCCAAATTTGGGAGCCACTGGTATCCGGCAGGGAAGAGAACTAGTGACGTATGACAAAAACAGAAACACCTCACCCAGAATTCGAATCCGGACACATCTCGGATAGTAAAAGACCAGCGCTTCGTATCACTGGATCATCGGGCCGACCACAATAATTTTAAACAACAAAGATAAGAAGGAAAACGTTCCCCCTCTCTTTAGCTTTATTTATTCAAAGTGAAGATTTTGGGAATTATTGACACTCATTGTTTCTGACAGATTACCTTCTAAAATCGTTATAAAAATGGCTGCGAACCTAAGAAAGGAGAGAGGAAGAGATTGGGAGAAAGAGAGGAAGGGAGAGAGAGAGAGAGAGAGAGAGAGAGAGAGAGAGAGAGAGAGAGAGAGAGAGAGGATTGAGTCACTTATCACTTATTTCTACCCAGTGGCATGATGTCCATGTCAGGGGACTAGCCCTACGCAGTCATATCTTGGGGAATGCAGTAGAGAACAAATGGCTAGAAGCTTATCGCTAATGACAGGTTTATGGTCTGTACTGCTGAGATGAGTAGGGGAAGATAATCTTGAATGGAATACGGGATTACACCATACAATACAGATTTTGAAGATGACAATCCATTTTTTGGTGTAAATATGACAAGGATGATAAGCCAGATAATATCCGTAAACTTGAAAACTTCGTCATCCTGGAGAGGAAATTGAACCCGCGTCTCCCAGATAGCGCTCGAGTATGCTAACCACTACACCGCCCAGAACGAGCAAATCTTAAATTTTCGATTTATTTGTATATAACCATCACAGGATTCGCTAGTATAACATAAATACATATATTTGAAAATAACCTCCAGATTCGTTAAACATGAATGCCGGTTGCTTCGACTAGCGAATCCTGTGATGGTTATATTCAAATTAATCGGAAACTTGAGACTTGGACGTTCTGGGTGGTGTAGTGGTTAGCATACCCGGGCGCTATCTGGGAGACGCGGGTTCGATTCCCGCTCCAGGACGACGAAGTTTTCAAGTTTTCAGATATTATCTGGCTTACCATCATTATCATATTTACACCAAAAAACGGATTGTCATCTTCAAAATATGAAGGGAATCTTTTTGAAGTAGCTTTTGTAAAACTCGACCGCTATGAGAACATTTGAGTTTGGGAAGTGCAAAAACTTTTGGGCACCCTTTGGTTTATGTACATCGGCGGATTAAAGGATTAAAGACCTCCATACTTGAGATAGTACACTCTAGGATCGGGCTCTTAACGCAAACGTGAAACTGTGTTTTCGCATCAAACCTTCTCTTCCTCATGAAAACGTTCATGTAGGATTTAATCTTAGACATCACGAGAAGCTTTAGGAAAAGCTCAGGGGAATTACATATAGACATATACACACATGCGCGTTGCCAGACTGTTCACTAAATTACTCAATAATGAACACGGACCTAATCTAATACTTTGTGGACTGTCCTTTAGCCTGGAGAACGGCCGTCACCCGAAGTAGCATAGACCCCACGAGGTGTCTGTAGAGTTACTTGAGGATCTGCAACCAATCTCTTTGTATTTCAGTCAATATTTACGGAATCAAGCTGGATGGTGTGTTCAACTGTCTTACCAGGCCTTCCCCAATATCCCAAGATGCTCAACTGGATTGAGATCAGGAGAGTTTGCTGGGCATTCGAGATATGTCGTATGAGCACTGAGTTCGTCGAACCATTACTGCATGAGGCGAGCCCGATGACATTGGGTATTATAATCATGGGAAAACCCATCACCCTAAGGTTGGAAGCACATCATTGTGTGGTGTACATGGTCCATCAACTGTCCGTGGTAGTAGCCCGCTTCCATACGTTGTCCACGCGCACAAGCCGTCCCAGTACATGCTCCATATTATACAACCTTTCTCACCTGCCTGGATAGTCGATGACATGCAAGAGCGATCCATAGATTCATGACGTTGACACTAAACACAGACCGACTGCTGGCAGTACATATCGTGATTCATCGAACCTGCACACCTGCTTCCAATTTTCTTTCATCCAAATCTCATGCTGTTGGCACTAGGAGATTCGTATATGTTGATGGACTGGTTATAAGAGATGGTGTCATATGGGGCTTCTGTCCTTGTAACCTAGTAGTCTCAAACTCAGATCCTTGGAAGGGCCATTTTCCAGTTTTGAAGGAACTTAGGAGGCTGCCTGAATATTAATAAATTCCTGATGAATAAATATCAACTTTACAAAACTACACCAATGGCTTGGCACTAGATTGGAATATTATTTCTAATTAACGGTAACTAATAAAAACAAATGCTTCATCAATCACTGAAAACAAACTCTTTTACGTAACAGTTATTCTCACTTAAATCTTAAAACAATCACATTTTACCAACTGAACACAATACACGGTACAGGAAATATTATATGTTCTGACCAGAAACTTGGGCTCGCTTTTCTGTCATTAACGTATCGATATTTGGAATAATGTCCTTTGAACATGCTACTTTTAGAAGTAAGCATAAGTGACTGTCACTTAACCTATTCCTTTCAAGACATTTTACTTGGTTCATTTTTGAGAACAACTGTTCACATGAGTTTGTTGTTCCGAACATAGACAGAAACCGTGCAGCTATGTTATGATTGTTTACATACTTGTCCTTTGAAACTAACTGGTAAAACTCTGTTAGATTTCAGCTGCTGAATTTTTCTGCTAGGAAGAAAGTCTACTAGTTCAAGCTGAAAGTCTTCAGGTGCGTTTTCAGCATTATAGGAAAATGGAGACTTGAATATATTTAGAAAATATTTTCCATGTCTTTGAAACATTCAAACTGCCTGTTGAAATCCTCTTTTAACATAGCTATCTTCATAGAAAATTCACCAAAGTTGATTTCTTTTCGCGCGTGAAGCAACCGATGCAGCCGGACGAAACTAGCCACCAGCTGAGCGGGAGGACGCTTTTCTTTTCAAGGTCGATCAGTGTTCCCAGAGCTTGATTTCAATTTTGCGCAAATATTATTCCCTTTTCAGACGACGCTCCTACAATACAGCGACGCGGCAGCCAACGATCTTGGATTCGTAGACAGTGCGTCGGGGAAGGCCGTTTTCGCATTCCTTTCGACGTAACAATACACAGGCTTAATACAGATATATTCTTCGTAAATAAACTTGATACTTATAAATAGGATGACTTTGCTAAGCACTGCTACGTTTGTATTATATTTACTATATTATAATATAGTGTATTTGAAAAAAAGAATGATTTATTTTTATTTTGTAATCATTCATGCGGGCCGCAAAACAGTTGGAGCCGGGCCGCGAGTTTGAGACCACTGCTGTAACCCATCCGTGCCAGCGTGTGACGTATTGAATAAAAGGTAAGTTCGTGCCAAAAACATCGAGAATATATATTACACGCTGTATATGCCAAGGAGGTTAGAATAAGATATTTGGAGATCCCCTTGTTAATGGAGCAGTACCACTTTGCGTGAAGCCTATAACCGCTAACGACGGCGGTCAAAGTATGTGAAAACTGATGGTTTCCAATGCTATTGCAATGCATTGTGTGCTGACCGAATCGCCTTCTTTCGTTGCAAATGTTTCGAATTTCGCATCATAACTTGCTTCCCATGTGTGAGAAAATGCTAAATTTATGAAATTCTTAATTATTTTGAAGTTCCTTCCCATCTTTATTTTAAATTGAAATACACGAACATTAGTGCGAATTCAAAACAAAATATAACATTAAAGTTGGAAACTTTACTCATGTATGAATCATTCCGGTTTGATATTAACACAGTTAATTTCGGTTTGGTATTAACACAGTTTCTGCAACCAAAATACACCCGTTGAAATTACATAGGTGTTATGTAAACAACGTCAAATTCCCACACCTGGCAGCTTCACGGTTAAGAGAGTCAGGGCATCTCCAGAAGTATTATTCTAACCTCCTTGGTCTATGCACGATTATTAATCTTCACGAGACTTCAATACGTCGTCAAAGTCGTGACGTCACGGAATGTCGACTAGGTATAAACACACGTTGTTTACATGTTAACTAACGTTAGTTTTATCGTTGGTTGCTTTCGATAGTCCTATAAAATTGATTTTAAAAGGTGAAACTGAATATATTAGATATAGTTTCATGTTTTGCAGCCTACTCTAATCACCGGACTGTCAAAAATCAGTGTTCGTTTTATAGATTTCTAAGGAACAAACGGAAAGGTGCCGTATGGACTAAAATGTCAAGGTAAGCATTTGTGGACTGACTGGTATTCTTCTGAACAATCATATATTTTGTAGTCTGTAAAATATGAATTTGGATCATCCCCCCCCTTTTCTTTTTGTTTGTTATCGTTTTCAGAACGTTAGGTTTTGCCTCGAGGCTTTTATATCAAATTCCGTACCGATTTACGGGTAAAATCATGCGAAGTTTTTATACACTGGTGTGCAAAAATTAAGCACGAAGAAGAATTAGCATAACAGTGGAACGAGCAGGCAGAACGGACCGAAAGACCACTCAGGAGATAGACTAGGGTCCGGTACATTTCAAATATGTATTCGAAATGGATTTCATTTTTCCATTTGGTGTGCAAAAATTAATTTTCCATTTCGAATACATATTCGAAATGGAAAAATGAAATCGAGGTAATTTGGGTACATGGATTTTGAATTCCCAACTCTGATATGATATATACGGTCGAGTCACATTATTGTGACCACCAGTTAATATCCAGAGTAATCGCTGTGTGCAGCGCGAACAGCAGCTAAACGGACTGGGAGTGACTCAATAAGGTGCTGGAAGGTGTTCATACGTATGTGGAGCCATGCTGACTGCAGTGCATCTGACAGCTGCTGGAGGGTGCGTGGTGGAGGATCCATAGAGCGAGTAACACGATCGAGGTGGTCCCACAGATGCACAACTGGGTTTAAGTCGGGGGGTTAGGGGCCCAGGGAAGTACTTTGAAGTCTTCATCGTGCTTTTCCAACAACCCTCGGACATTTCTAGCCGTGTGATCCGTCGCATTGTCGATCTGGAAAATCCCATCTTCCCCAGGGAAGACAATCAGCATGTACGGGTGTACGTGGTCTGCAAGGATGGATTCATAGCAAATTCGGTCCATAGTGCCTTCCACAGGTATGAGTGGACCCTGAGAAGGCCACGAAAACATTCCCAAGACCATAACGATACCCCCACCAGCTTGTTTTCAGCCAGCAATGGTTGAAGAGTGTTTGTTCTACGATGTTTCTCGCCTTATACGCCAACGTCTATCCGTTCGATGAAGCAGAAAACGTGACCCATTGGAGAAGGCAATCCTTTGCCAACCAGCCGAGGTCCAATTCCCATACAGTTTAAATGTAAGCCTTTTATGCAGATGCACCTTTGTTAGGATAGATGCAGTGACCATCCGTCTGCATTGGAGCCCCATACCCAGCAGGGTTCGTTGAACTGTCGATTTAGGCACACTACCGGTAGCCCCCTGGTTCATATGGCCAATGAGTTGCCCCACTGTAGCGTGTCGATTGGGACTCAAGCACCTTCGCAGCCAACGTTCACCTCTCACATCAATGGCACGTGGTGCTCCGTAGTTTCCACGTCGTTTATTTGCAATGGTGCCATTTCTCCAAACACGATACACTTTAACCACAGCAACAAGCGAAAAGTTCACAAACTGCGCTGTTTCAGAAATAGTGCCACCCTTTGCCCGAAAGTCGTTAATCATCCTATTTTGTAAATCTGATAAATCGCTCTTTTTGTCCATGACAGCAATGTGCGATATGTTTTCAGAATGCCTACAGCACACCTTATATACCCTCCAAGCCAGCTGACGACACGTGCCTTCTTTCATTGGCTACGCGTTGTTGACGTCAAAAGTAGTAGGTGGCCACAATAATGTGACCCGACTGTGTATAGGCTGCGATAAATTATACGCTGCCTGACAGAGAAAATGCCACACCACGAAGACTTGAACCCAGCGCCATGCAACTTTTTGGTGGGTGCACACGTGCAAGTTATGTAAATGTTTGCATTTGGAATCCAATCCCACGTACGGCGCGCGGGATATAAGCGGACAACCAGCCCGTGAGGCCATCAATCAAGGCGTTGTCACTGCCGCAAAGCGAGTAGTTCTTCTGTAACCGTGCTCCGAGAACAGACAAAGGGTGCCAATGCCGTTAAGACGCCGTCGTACGCGATTTCGTCAAACGGATGAGTTCTCGAGGAGTGACATCGTACTCCTTCGGACCGCTGGATGGTCAATGCGTCGTGTTGCGGAAGAAACCCAACGTGATGCCACAACCGTCGGTCGCCTTTAGAGACAGTGGTTCCAGAAAGGATCTGTGCAACATTGTAGGGGGACTGGAGCACGGAGACGGACGTCCGAGCGCTCCGATAGTCGTATTCGACGTCAAGCCGTTGCGGACCCACAGGCCACAACGGGCGACATTTTGCGGTGTACTAGGAGGCTTGGATGCTCCGATATCGACGCGGACAGTGTCGCGCCAATTGGCTGCGTCTGGTTTGCTGTCCAGCCATCTGTTGCGAAGGCTACCCTTAACAGCGAGCCATCGTCATCATAGTTTGGCGTGGTGTCGCTCCAGAGCTGTGTGGAGTGACGACTGGAACAGTGTTCAGCGACGACTCGCGGTTCTGTTTCACCACGGATGATCGCCGTGCAACAGTCTGGAGGAGACTTGGCCAACGGACGTATTCCTCCGCCATTGTAGAGCGCGACACAGCCCGGCAATGTGGAATCATGGCGTGGGGTACTAACAACGCCAACAACCGCACACCGTTGGTACGCATTACGAGCACATTGACGGCACTCCGCTATGTTGACAAGATGCTGCGGCCCGTGGCACTACGGTATCTGCAGGGCACCCCAAACGCCGTTTTTCAACAGGATAACACCCGGTCGCATACGGCTCGGATAATCTTGCCTGTTTTACACGGTGTGCTGATTTTCCGTGACCAGCACGATCCCGCGACCTCTCGCTCATCAAACATTTATGGAACACGATTGGAAGTTGGTTGACAACCCTCCCACCTCCACAAAAAGAAGATGAACTGTGGACTCGGATCAACACCACATGGTCCACGATACCCCAGGACTCTATTCGGACTCTCATTGCCTCGATGCCACGTCGGATTCAACGCTGCATCGCCCAAAATGGGGCCAACACTGCTTATATATAACCCTGCATATTCGGCCACTGGAGCCCATTCGGTATGTGATAATTAAATAAATTGTTCAGGACTTACTTGGCTATCTGTGTATGCAGTTTGGTCTGTTTTCGAGCATTCCTTCATGGTACCGCATTTTCTATGTCAGGCAGTGTGTATCTGAAATTACAGTATTAAAGTGTACTAAGAAATGTAGATATATCAGGTACCTACACTGGCGTGCAAAATTTAAGGACGAGACGGTTTTTCGAATGTAACGTCGTGCAGAAGTGCTCCACATCGACTCAAATCATACCATAAGATCCCCAAGATGTAAGTATATGGGACAAGTGAGCAAAACCGTCCAAACAAGGAATCCAAAGGATACAAAGACACTTTTTTGAAAAGGTAGCTTCGAGCACAACTGGACAGAAGACAGAAACGTCCATGTGACAGGCGGCTGCCAAGAAAAATCCAGTCTTTAGTAGTGGATATGATCACCCCTGACTGCGTTGCAGGATTTACAACGTCTGTCCATGCTGAGGACGATGTTGTCAAAGAGCTGTTGAGGCATTGCGGCCCATTCCTCTTGTAGCGCCAATCGCAGCAGCGGAATCGTTGCTGGCGGCTGGTGACGTGCTGCCAAGCGTCTCCCGAGAAGGTCACACACGTGTTCGATTGGATTTAGGTCTGGGGACCTTGCGGGCCAATCCATGCGCTGAATATCTTTACTCTCCAACAGCTCTGCGACAGCCACTGTACGATGAGATGTAGCGTTGTCGTCCATGAAGAGGAACTCAGGACGCACGTGAGGCAGGAGAATCTCGGTACAATAGTGGACACCAGTGACTGAACCGCCTTGGAAGATGTGGAGGTCAGTACGGCTACCAAGCATGATACCGCCCCGAACGAGAACACCGCCACCTCCAAACCGGTCCCTTTCGATGATGTTGGAGGTGTGATTGCGTGTTCCCTGCTATCTCCAGATGTGTATACGTCCAGAATCGCTCGTCAGACTAAATTGGCTCTCATCCGTAAAGAGAACTCGTTCCCATTGCTGATGTGTCCAGTTCTTGTGTTCCTTGCATCAAAGAAACCGCCGTCTCCGATGTGCAGGAGTTAATGGCACACACCGTACTGGTCGTCGTGCAAATAGACCACCTTTGTGCAGCCTCCTGGCCACGGTAAAACGCGATAACGGACGTCCAGTTGCACGTGCCTTGCGATTTCTCCCGCTGTCTGCCGTCTGTCTCTTCTTGTCTGTAGGACAATATATCGGTCGTCCGCCACCGTGGTTGCTCATGGACGACCACTGCTAAACTCTCGGACAGCTGTTCTTGTCGTTTGAAATGCTCTCCAAGCTCGTGAAACGATGCTGTGAGCGATCCCGAACTCCTCGGCCACACTAGTCACACTTTGACCTTCTTCCAACTTCTCAATGACGCGACCTCGGGTAAAGTCATCCAGATGTCATCTACTGGATTGCCTGTTGGCCATATCACACGGTGGCAGCAACTCGACGTCGTTCAAACCGATGTACACCGTGCAATAGCTTTCACCTAATTGCTGAGCGTACACCGCCCGTGTGCTTTATACCCTTCGAACACTCACCTCCCCTACGTCATGCTGTATATATGCGAATGCCCTACCGTAACGGACCCTAGTCTATCTCCTGAGTGGTCTTTCGGTCCGTTCTGCCTGCTTGTTCCGCTGTTATGCTAATTTCTCCTCTTCGTCCTTAATTTTTGCACAATACTGTACTTCAGACTTCTTTGCAACATACAACGTTTGAGTGAAAAGTAATGTGAACAAGTATTTAACACGCATTACGCTTTATTTAGACACGAAATGAACATCACTGGCACTCAATGTAATCACCAGTATTGTGAATAATTTTAGTTCACACCTGTGAGAGACGGTGGATGCCGTCAGAAGATTCCCCCCCCACGTTTGTATTGATAGTTGTAGTACTTCGGTCTGTGGCACAGAGTACCTCAGGAACACCACGAAAACATTGTCCTCATACGGGTGCCTTCAATTTGGGAAACAAATCAAAGTCACTGGGGAGGTGGGCGCGCTAAGGCTTCCCAGTGCCATCTTGTCAAAAATTCCTGCACTGTTTGGGCAATATGACAACGAGCATTGTCGTGAGTGAGTAGTGGTGGATTATTACCTTTAATGAAATGTGGCCCCTTCTTTCGTAGTGCCGGACATAGATGCTTCTCCAGAAACCTTCGATAGTACTCAGCATTCACAGTGTGTTTCTGAGGAACAACATGATGAAGGAATACACCATTCATATCATAGGGAACAATCAGTATTACTTTGACTGTACTGGGTTCCTGCCGTAAAGGTTTTTGATCGTGGAGACCCCTGATGTCAAAAATTTTATTGCCGTCTGAGTGTCAGCTCGTTCGCCCGTGCCCAAGTTATGTCGATAGCAATGATTTGACGAAGAAATGCGTCGTTATGATATCGGTCCACGTGGAGTTTTGCAAAGGCGTATCGGTGCCGCTTTTGTGTTTTTGTGATGAGGGACCCACTTTCCCGCGATTTTTTGCATGCCAAGGGCATTGTGCAGAATGATGCGTAAGTGAAATCACTGAGTACAATTTCACTTGCCAACTGGCGCGTGGTCCATTGCCTATCACAATCAAGTAGGGTATAGACTCACGAGCTGTACCTTCTCCTATGGGATGTGCGGGCGTCCCGATCGTTCATTTTCCAGTATTTACGCTTTCCAACCGTAGATTGAAGAAGCGTATATGCTCCAGCTTTGTCGGTCCGTCCGTCCGCACGATAACTCGCGTAAAAATGGTTCGACTTCGATGAAATTTTAGTATGTGGTAGGGGACAACTGGGGACGAACCCTATTGAAAATGGGTGAAATGGGGTCAAAGGTCAAGAAATAGGAGCGGGATCCATTCCATCGCTCTTATGGGTCATAACTTACGTAAAAATGCTTCTAATGCAACAAAACGTTATCAGGTTGTTTCAGAGGTATACTGAACCGGTTTTGTTTAATATTATCGAAATGGGGTCAAAGGTCAGGCCACAGGAGCGAGATTTATTGCACAGCTATTATCCTCTAACTTGACTAAAAATTTTCTATTGCGACAAAACTTTAGTATGTTGTTCCGAAGGTATACCGAACCAATTCTGTTTAATATAATCGAAATGGGGGTCAAAGTTTAGGGCACAGAACGAGATTTATTCCACAGCCATTATCCTCATACCTTGAGTAATAACTCGAGAAATGATTTCTGGTATGTTGGAAAGCGTATAATAATCAATGCATTGCATGATTTTAGTAAGTTGTTCTCGACCGCTGCTTTTCGCAGCGGTCGAGAACAAGTTACAAAGCATCCATCGTGCAACAGTTCGATAGGTTAGCGCTTCATCCCCACACCCATTATTCAGACTTAACCAACATTCCTTTGCATTGACACCACATGCAACCTCAATTTTAAGCCAGCTGCGTTGTTCTAACTTTGTAAATACGCTTTAGACCGCCTTTACACAGCAGCTATATTTTACGTGCTCCGTAAGCTACCTCTTTCGTTCCACACAAACACTCAAGTAACGTCCAGATCATATGTAGAGGATTTTAGAAAGGGAGTAAACAACCTTTAGAAATAGGATGCTAGGAGATTTTGGGTAGAGTGCCCGAAAAGAGAATGACACGGATGCAAGGTACAAAGGGGGAGGAAGACGCCCTTATTTATTACCAGGTGCTCGACGGCTTAACGTGCCCATCTGACGCACGCCGGGTATTTAGTGGTTTGAGCGTACCTGAGGTTCCTCCGTCGCAGTCACGAACGTTGACCATTAGACCATCCGCGGCCCTCAAATAACGTCCAACAATCGAAATGCTTTCTTATACTCGATTGTGTTATCACCAGAGTGCGCCGCAATCGTCTCCGCTGATTATTGCAGCGTTGCTACTACTTTTCACTCAACCCCGTAAATATCATGTTAACTGCATAGTTTCTATTTTCGAAAGTTAAGTTTTAGGTTTGAGAACATTTCTGAAATAACCGACATTCCTAAAAAACATAAGCATTTTTATTCTTTTTCATGTGGCTCTCAGGTCTTATTTTATTTTGTTATGTGGTCTGCGATTCAAAACGGTTGAAGACCCCCAGGTATAGGGAAATAAAGTTGATATACTGTTGCGCTTGCTTTATTACTACAATAAAGGGAATGCAACGCAGAGCGACGCATTATTTCTCGTAGGAATTCCTCCCACAGTTGTGGTATAGACCTGACTACATACTTCTGTTATAAATACACCCAAGAAACAAACTATTATGACCAGCACGTCTTTTTGCAAATCTAAGCAACTGCAAGTAAGCGACGGCTCGTGCAAATGTAATGAAGCGGGATACATAGAACTTGCTACTGAGCTAGGAAAGGCAGCGGACTTCATAGCGAATTTCACAAAGGTCAAATTATAACGGCCAGACAACTGGGTCAGAGTACTTCTGAGGCGTGAAGGATCGTGGGGTGCCCACGGTCAGCCATGGCTAATACCTTCAAAAGTGGTCCAAGGAAGGAAGAACCATAAACCGCAGGCAAGGGGTGGGCCGACTACGCCTCGTCGATACTAGAGGCGAGCAAATGCTATCCGTATGGTACGAGCCAATAGAAGGGACACTGTGACGCAAACTCGCCGGTAATTTGAATGCTGGTGACAGGAGTAATGTGTCACAACACACAGTACGAGCCAACAGAAGGGATACTGTGGCGCAACTCGCCGGTAATTTGAATGCTGGTGACGGAAGTAATGTGTCACAACACACAGTACGAGCCAACAGAAGGGATACTGTGGCGCAACTCGCCGGTAATTTGAATGCTGGTGACGGAAGTAATGTGTCACAACACACAGTACGAGCCAACAGAAGGGATACTGTGGCGCAACTCGCCGGTAATTTGAATGCTGGTGACGGGAGTAATGTGTCACAATACGCAATATATCGCATCTTCCTGAAAATAAGGCTGAGTAGCCGCAGGGCACTCCGAGTGCCCATGCTATCTTCAGTTCACCGCCGTTGACAGCGCTTACAGTGAGCACGTGAGCATTGAAACTGGACCTTGAATCATTGGAAGAATCTGGTCAGATGAATCTCGTTTCCTGTTGAACCAGGTAGACAGTGGGGTACGTGGGCGTCCGTTACCTGGGGAAGTGTTGGCACAAGGATGCATCGTGTGAGGAAAACAAGACCGTGGAGGAAGTGTAACGCTTTGGGCCATGATCTGCTGGGAAACTCTGGTTCCAGTCATTCATGAAACTATGACGTCTATCAGCTACCTAAACATCATTACAGACCAGGTACATCCTTTCATGGTAACAGTATTTCTCTCTAGTAGTGTCTTCTTTTAACAGAATAATAATGTGCCATGTCACACTCCCCGTATTGTTAGAGAATGGTTTGCGGAAGATTTCCAAGTATTACTTTGGCCTCGAATTCCCCAGACATCAATCCAATCGAGCATCGGCGGTTTGCGTTGGAACAGCAAATCCGATCTCCGGCGACTCAACTACGTAACATGCAAGAGGCAAAGGATCCGCTGGAAACGGTGTTGGTACCAGAAATCGCAACACACCTTTAGAAATCTTGTAGCGTCGACGCCTCGCAGGGTAAGAGCTGTTTTGCAGCACATGCAGGAGCAACATCTTATTAGGCAGATGGTCATTATCGGTGTATAAAGACGTCTTTCCTACACCGAAGTATGAATAAGCTGACCTCGATCCTTAAATATGTAAATAAATATTTCGAACTTCCTCATCTCCGTTGTAGCAAACGAATCGCGCCAGAAACTCGTTTTGATATAGTGAAGCTATGTTAATGTAATTTTTGTAAACATTTCACGGAAGTGAGAGACAGAGAGAGAGAGAGAGAGAGAGAGAGAGAGAGAGAGGAGAGAGGAGAGAGGGAGAGAAAAGCAAGAGAGAAAAGAGAGAGGGGACAGAGAAAAGAGAGAAGAGAAAGATAGAAGGGAGAGAGAAGAGAGAGAGAGAGGGGACAGAGAAAAGAGAGAAGAGAAAGATAGAAGGGAGAGAGAAGAGAGAGAGAGAGGACAGAGAAAAAGAGAGAAGAGAAAGATAGAAGGGAGAGAGAAGAGAGGAGAGAGTAGAGAGGGAGAGAAAAGCAAGAGAGAAAAGAGAGAGAGAGGACAGAGAAAAGAGAGAAGACAGAGAGAAAAGAGGAGAGAGATATAGAAGGGAGAGAAAAGAGAGAGGAGAGAGAGAGAAAGCAAGAGATAAAAGAGAGAGGGCAGAGAAAAGAGAGAAAAGAGAGAGAGAAAAAGAGAAGAGAGGGGAAAAGAGAGAAGATAGTGAAAAAGAGAGAAGGGAGAGAAAAATAGAGAAAGAAAGAGAAGAGAGGGGAAAAGAGAGAAGAGAGTGAAAAAGAGAGAGAGAGAGAGAGAGAGAGAGAGAGAGAGAGCACATGTTTAGTCGCAAATCCCATGAAAGTGAGAAGAAAAAGTTTTTTCAACCTTTAAAGTCTAAATAAATCTCGTGCTATTGCAGACTCTCATCTTACAGCCAGGCTTTTCGATTTCAGGTGTAATTAATCAACGCATTCGGTGGCGGATGTAATTCCATCTCTTTCGTATCACTCAGTAATCTTCGCCATCTTATTATGTAACCAGTAGATCTTTCATTTGTGTGTCGAAAACTTTTCTTTAATTCAGAGTAAAATGCCAAACCTTCCAGAACAAACCCGGCTCGACCCAAGTCGGGAATTGTTCGCTCAATTGATGAAAAAAAAAAAAAAGAAGAAAAACAAGCACACAAAAAAACGAACCGGCCTTTACCGCTGCTATGGGTATTTTATTTATAAGCAGCTCGTGAGCTATGCATGGGAATTCCCGACTTTGTTGTGAGTCTTTGCATTTCGTTTTCTGTAATATATTCCATGCGTAGGGATGTTTGTTTGGAATGAAAGTACTTAAAAATATTTAGAGTGTAATGTCGTTGTGTAAAGAGTTATTAAGAATAGTTTGAGGGTATTTTGAGTCAGATTCTGTGCTCTTTGATAAAATTTAAGTCTATAAATTTTTTTATCTCTGACGTACACGTCGCCGGAGACTTTAAAATGAAGAAGCATTGCAAGAAATTAATTCGTAAGGAACTGCGAGCTTTTAATCAGGCTCATTGAGGCGCTCATTGTTACTGTGGAAATTAGAAATACTGAGAGCTGAAAGCTTCGAATTTTAAATACTTATTGAATGTATATGTCCAAACAAGTTTAACTTTGACTAAAATCCAAATCAACGTGCTGGTCCGTTACAGAACCAAAGTAAACTTTGGTGACATTTAATTCCACGATGCGTACACGTGTAGCATTCCATGCTAACTTTTAATTGGCTTGTCATCCTGTTCGTTGGACACACAGGCCGTTTTGCAGATGCTGCGGGCAGCGGAATGCCTAAAGCTCCTCCTGGCAGTAATTTAAATCGAAATTCGTCATTATTTATTTACGCAATGAGATTAGTTTCCAAGCGGCAGGAATATCTGGGAAAAGCAAAAGGATGGCTGTGGAACGAAATTACTATTTTTTGAATGGAAATTAGTGATAGCATAAATCATTCCTTCTTGGGTGTTCATTCATGCAAAAGAGTCGTTTACGAATGGTTCGATTCCCGGGTTGTCGCTACGGAAACTGAGAAAATCATTCGTTGGCCACCCTTGTGGGGCAGTGGTTTAAGTGCTGGGTTCTGATCATTCGTCCGGGAAGGGTCTGCGTTGGAAACCCAGTGTGGCATGATGTCGTGTTTGTTTTTCGGCACAGGCTCTCAATGTGTTACTTGATCAGCACTGGCTCTCCCTGTGCAACTTGATCATATGACATACTGTATACCATGTTCGCTATGTACATTGTTGATGTAAACTGAATATATTGTCTATGTCTGCCTGTCAATACTGTATAACATCAGGTCAAATTAATAATTTATAATTTTTAAGGCTGCCTTTGAATGGGTGTTAGTCGTCCCGGTGGCGCAGTGGTCTAAGCGATGGCTTCTGATCATGCGTCCGAGATGGGTCCAGGTTCGAATCCCAGTGAGGCATGCATGTTGTGTTTGTCTTTTGGCACTGGCTCTCTCTCCCTTCCCTGGAACCAGTGGCCCTAAATTAGGTACGGCGACTGCTTATAGCCCACTGAGTTGCTAATGGTGGTCGTTAATCTCCATTAAAAAATGAGTGTTACGGTTCACCTTCCGCGATAGATGGGGCAAAAAATCACTCCCTGGGAGCGGCTTTTATATCTTGAGTGACTGTCCCGGAAGTTGGCGTCAACGAATCACTGCAGGCTTCACCCTATTCAGATTGGAAGCGGTCTCTCCTTGGCTCCACAATAAGAATACAAAAACGCGCTGCTACGTTTTGACTAATGCCGTTATTTGGGGTGGAGCTCAGTAAGTAGGCGAGTAGGCGGTGTTTCTATAGCTCAAATTCAGAAGTTCTCTGCTAGTGTACACATTTTCTCTTCAAAAAATGAACGTACAGTAGGATTTAAGATGATCTATAGAAGACAAGATTCCAATCTCACTTTTGCCCCTATTCCTTGATTTCTATTTGGCTCAGATAATTAAACAAATCAGGCAGAAATAAGAGATTTCGTTGCTTCCATGCAGAAACACTACTTTGCTAACTTATCACGCCATCTAGCACCAAATTGGAATGCTTTCGATTCCGATAAATTGTATTTAAAAAAATTCTAACAAATTTTTCGGATTAATACTGTAGCTGTGGGATATATTAGCTATGGGTCGTTTTTATTTGTGCTCAAAATTTCAAACACTACAAAGTAACAGTCTTCGAGAAAATGTGTACAAAAGAATTTACATTGCTGATATATAGAAGATAAACCATAACACTCATTCAAAGACAGCCTTAAACTCTTAATAAAAAAAAAATAATAATTCGTTGCAGGGAACCCGTGTTGCGTTTGCAAAGCCGCTGGTGTTTTTTTGGCAAACTACCCATAAGGGCGGAGCTTCTCAACCATTCACCGTTTATGATAAATGATTTGCTCGGGCACACCATACAAATGAATAGCATTCACGTGTCATTCCCATTCTTAAGTTTAACCATTATTTCCCAGCTGGTATTGATTTCTCACTCACATTACTGATGGTGTAAGTTAAAACACTAAGAAATGATTTGCAACGGTAGCTATGTTCATAATCGACAGTCTCCTGATTTAAGTTTTTCGTTATTTATTCTTGACTAAACACACAACTAAAACTCTAATGTACTTTCACGGATATATAATAAACATAGAACGAATGATTTATTAAGCAATAACGACACCGTGCTTTAAGGTAATTTCGTCTGTCTTAAACAGTCTTACCATGATTAATATTTCTTTTATCACTTCTCGGAAAAACACTTTGTATGTTCCCTCAAGAATCCTTTTAGGTGATGATAATACTATTTTAGAGCAGTTTTTGTAAGAACAGCAACACAGCGTGTTCACACACATCGAAGCGACAACGCCATCATCTCTCCTTCTCAACAACTGTCCAGGATCGTGATCCCATAATTCTTTGCAACGCACCGCTGATTGTTATGTTCTGCATCCTCGCAACTGAAACTCGCAAACATAAACAAACTTGCAGCAGGTGTCCGATGAAAACTAAAAGAAACGAGCAAAGGACGCTAACATCCAACAAACCTCTCCTGCGTGCGCGCTAGTTAATTCCAAGTTCTTCTCTGAATTTTGTAAATGCTGGATGTGGAAGTGGTTTTGTCATGAGGTCTGCAATGCTGTCTTGCGGCGCACAGTATTCCACGAAAGTGTTATTTGGTTATGCTTCGTTTAATCCAAACATTTTGAACCATTTCTTGAATTTTGTTCCTTTGGCTTAAATTAAAACTTCCATCTTCGTTTCTCTGCATTTCAATTCCTATGTAGTACTGCAGTTCACATAAATTTGTCACTTCGTACCTTTTCTGCAATTCTTCTATTACACTTTTTATTTCTGCATTATTTTTAGCGCTGATCAAAATGTCGTCTACATACAGAATTAAATACACAGGATTTTCTTTTTCTGTCTTGAAAAATAGACAAGAATCGGCCTTGCTTTTAGTAAATCCAAGAATTTCCAACATTTGTTCTATTGAGTTATTCCACGCTTTTGCTACTTGCTTTAAACCATATATAGATTTGTCCAATTTGCAAACCTTGTGTTCTTCGCCTTTCACTTCAAAACCTTCTGGTTGCTTCATATGTATTTCTTCATTTATTTTTGCATTCAAATACGCAGATTTAATATCAATATGGTGTACGTGCATTTGTTTATATGCCGCTGTAGTAAGAAAAGATCTTATTGTGGTGTGCTTGACCACTGGTGCAAACGTTTCATCGTAGTCTGACCCATATTTTTGGTCATATACTTTTGCTACTAATTTGGCCTTATACTTTGTTACTTGACGTTTATCATTACATTTTGTCTTGAAGATCCATTTGCTTCCTATAGCTTTCTTTCCATTTGGTAACTCTGTTAGTGACCAAGTATTATTTGCTTTTAGAGACTTTATTTCTTCTTTCATTGCATTTTGCCATTTTGTTCTCTCTTTTTCTGGAAGATCTTGTATATCACTTAGAGATTTTGGATCTGAGTTAGTAGTTTTGTTTGTTTTTGCTTTAAATCCAAATAGTTCTGGTGGAACTCCTTTATTTGAAAGCTCAGAAACTTTAGGTAAATTAATGTTTATACCTTCTTCAGTTTCTTGCTCTTCTAAAATTTCTTCAGTGCTTTCCTCTTGTTGAGTCTCATGTACTTCATTTTCAATATCTGCACTTTCTGAATAATTCAAACTTCCTAATTGTACCAGATTAAAATCTCCTTGTTCTTCAGTTTCTTCTTTTTCTTTGCTAAATTGATTTTCAAAGAATTTTACCGAACCTGACACAACGTTTCTTCCTCGAACATAAACTCTATATCCTTTTGTTCTAAAATCATAACCGATGAATGTACCTTCAACTGCTTTGTCATCTAGTTTCCTTCTTTTCTGTTTATGAATGTAGTAGTAGACTTTACATACAAACACTTTAAATGATTGATATTTGGTCTGACTCCATTCCACAACTCATACGGAGTTTTGTTACTTGCTTCAGTAACTAATCTATTTTGCAAATACGTTGCTGTTAGCACTACTTCTCCCCAGTATGCTTTTGGTAAATTTGCATTAATTAGCATTGCTTTGCACATTTCAACTAACGATCGATTTTTTTCTTTCTGCTACTCCATTTTGAGCTGGTGAATACACTATAGAAGTTTGATGAACAATACCTTCTTTTGTTAAATACTCTTCAACTTCTTTGCTGCAGTATTCTAGGCCATTATCTGTTCTCAAAATTTTTACTTTTCTATTAAATTTATTTGTAGTAGAACTAACAAATTCTTTCAACTTTGCCAATACTTCATCTTTTCTACTTATTACATATACTGTTGCATATCTACTGAAGTCATCTATAAAAGACAGGAAATATCTTTTTCTCCCCAAGCTTTCAACTTCAAAAGGCCCACATACATCTGAGTGTATTAGTTCTAACTGTTCTTTCTCTCTGTAAAATGCCTGTTTCGGGTATGGTTTCTCTGTAAGCTTCGCTCTAATGCATGAATCGCAATAAAAACTATGCTTACAATAATTTATTTTCATACCTTTAGCTAAATTTTGATTTGCCATTTCTTTAATTGCTTCAATACTTCTGTGTCCTAGTCTGAGATGCCATTTATAAATGCAGTTTTCATTTTTACACATATTCCCCAATTGTGTTACGCAGTTTGTAACTTGTTTATCTTTATCTTTAACAATGATGAGTTCAAATAAACCATCTGTGGCAATTTGCAACTATGGTTTGACCTTTGTTTATAGTGCAAGTATTTTCTTCAAATAGTACTGTAAAGCCTTTACTAGCAAACACTTTAACTGATAATAGATTTCCAACTAGGTCTGGGACATACAAAACATGTGATAGATTAAGGGTGTGAACATTTCCCTCTAGAGTTTTCACTAGTACCTTACCTTCTCCAAAACCTTTTGACTTCAACATATGACCATTTGCAATAGTTACATTTTCATTTGATTTTTCTGTAATTCTATAAAAGAAATTTATGTCACTACACATATGGCCAGTTGCTCCTGAATCTACAATCCAAGACATTGAATTGTTTTGTGATACTAATGATCTTTGTGCATCATCCTTTGTTATATCAAGTTTTGCATCTTTGCTTGTAACGCTAGCACAAAAATCGTTCTCCACATTTTCATTTTTGCTACATATGTTCAATTTGCGTGGCAGGTTGTTATTGCTTTCTTTACTGTTATAATTCGGCTGCTTAGGAGTAAACTTTGTTTTACCTTTGTGAATATTACATTCCTAGCATGATTTGACTTGTGACAATAAGTACAATATCTTTTGGCTTTAAAATTAAGGATAGTAAAAGTGTTCTTTGTTTTATAAACTGAAAAATTATGTTTCAGAGTGTGTAACTGATCCCACCTTAATATGAATTCTTCTCTTATACTCGTCAATTAATTTAGATTTCACATAATTCAGTGATAGTTCCTCTTCAATTTTGCTTTCCAGAGCTGTTATAAATGTACTATAACTTTGTGGCATACTACACAACACTACCATATGGGTTTCTTTCATTTGTTCCCCAATATTGTTTAAATTCTCTCTCGGTCAGCTTCTTTAATATGTGATTGCATTGGAATCGATTCAGTGTATTTTATACTGTACAATTTTCTTAACAACAAATACAGTTTACTGGATAAATTGGTTCTTTGCTGTACTCGTTTGAGTTTGTTCCACGTATCCTTTGCACTGGTCTCGTGTAACACGTGATACAATTGTGAATAACCGATATACAAACAAATTAATGCTCTGCATTGCCTATCCTTTTTAACCCATGTTTCATCTACAGTTTGTGGTTTGGGTTCAAACACCATATCACTTAGGTCAATCATCAAACAAAGGTATTCGCTCTCTCCACGTTTATAAGTGAGTCACGGAAAAATTCTCATTGGCCACCACCGGGAGTCGAACCCAGGGTCTTCCAGTTACGCGCCGGATATGAAACGTGGAGAGAGCGAATACCTTTGTTTGATGTTCCTGGTCCACGTTAAATTTCTGTATTAAATATCACTTAGGTTTTCTCTGATTAGTAACATTTCCATCCTAAATTTCCACGTTGCATAGTTAGTTTCTGTCAGTTTTTCTATGTGAATATATTCTTTCAACATCGCCATTTTGCTGACTGTTTTGCTTAGTACTCAGTGCTTGTGCCTTTTCTTTTCACTTATTTCTGAAGCTGCGATATGAAACTAGTCTTCAGTCTCATAATCAAAAATAATGATCGTGTAAGTTAAAACACTAAGAAATGATTTGCAACGGTAACTATGTTCATAATCGACAGAATCTTGATTTAAGTTTTTCGTTATTTATTCTTGACTAAACACACAACTAAAACTCTAATGTATGTTTACGTATATATAATAAACACAGAACGAATGATTTATTAAGCAATAACGACACCGTGCTTTAAGGTAATTTCGTCTGTTTTAAACAGTCTTACCATTATTAATATTCCTTTTATCACTTCACGGAAAAACACTTTGTATATTCCCTCGAGAATCCTTTTAGGTGATGATATTACTCTTTTAGAGCAGTTTTTGTAAGAACAACAACACAGTGTGTTCACACACATCGAAGCGACGACGCCATCACCTCTCCTTCTCAACATTTGTCCAGGGTCGTGATCCCATAATTCTTAGCAACGCACCGCTGATTGTTCTGTTTTGCATCCTCGCAACTGAAACTCACAAACATAAACAAACTTGCAGCAGGTGTCCGATGAAAAATAAAAGAAACGAGCAAAGGACGCTAACATCAATAAAAAATTTTTATGGAGTCTCAGTAATGCCGGAATGAATGATCACAGCCGTGAGAGCGAAGCATTCATCATTCAAGGCGAAGAGTCATTAGCTGTGAACCAATCGTTCACGAATGTTTAATCGCTAACGGAAACTAATTTGAGACACAATCGTCAGAACATGATCCTATATTTTTTAGTATAGGCTTTTAACTAACACTATGATGAAAAGTGAAAATCCTCCAAATACGTGGCGTCACTGAATAAACAAAGACATCGCTCTTTCCACGTTTTAGCAACACATAGCAACCACTGGGGATCCGAATCTCAGATCGGGAGGAGGATTTTCACTTTGGATCTCGCCCTTTGGATTTAACTGCTATAATTAATATATAGCCAGTGCCGTTAATGTCCACCAGATGGACACGTCTCATTAGCTGAGCCCATCTTACGGATTTATGATGTCTGAAGCTGACAGAAAAACACACATAGCGCCGTGAATTGTTGGCCACCGTGGTGTATGCCTAACGCGCTCGGCTGAATATCGGGAGATCTGGAATTCGGATCCCCAGCGGTGACCGAATAGCAATTTTTCGGTTGCTATGTGTTGCTAAAACGTGGAAAGAGCGATGTCTTTGTTTATTTATTTAACAATGTGATGTCTGCAAGCAGTCACCCGTTCCTATTAGGCGTGATTAAATGAAACCCATTCGATTGGCTTCATTAAGACGAATGAAACGGTATATTCGCAAATGTGGCAGAATTAAATAAAGCAATATATAAGGAAGCAAAATCGCAACCAGTGTTCGTTAGAAGAAGTCGGCGCAGGCATTCAGACATGCATCCCACTGCTTGGGGAGACAGCGGATACCGTCCATGAAGAAGGACTTTGGTTGCTCCTTGAACCATTTTGTCACCGCGGCTATTACGTCTGCATCGGACTGGAATCGTTGTCCACTATAGAGCTTTTTTTAAGGGTCCGAACAAATGAAACTCACATGGTGACAGATCGGGGCTATAGGCTGGGCGGTGCAGGAACTCCCACTCTTTCCGTGCTACGACATCCTGCACAATGTTCGCAGCATGGAGACAAGCATTGTCATGCGACAGAATCACACCACGCGAAAGCATGCAGGATCGCTCATTCTTGATGATTTTATGCAGCTTGTCCAGTCTGTTCTTGTAGCAGTAGGCATTGATGTTCACGTGAAGCTTTTTAAAGTCCATCAACGAAAGCTCTCCATGGTAAAAAAGCTGTCAACATAAACTTCCGGTGGAAGCCTGTGACTTGAATTTTTTTGTGTTTTGGTGATCCAGGATGTTCCCATTGCATGCTCCCTGGTCTGCTGGACGACTCAAAGCGATGACAACACGATTCGTCGCCTGTTACTATGCGCTATAACGAAGTGAATTTCTCCGTCATTTTTATCCGCGCCGGGGTTCGAACCCGGGTCCACTCAATCCGGAATAAGTTGCTCTACCAATTAAGCTACGCGGACATTGATTCTAATTGCTATCTGCCTTTATGTCGTGTGCGTCCTTCTGGCAGGTACGTCACATCTCCTGGTACGTTACATCATCTCCCCCTTATTTTTCTTTTCTTTCGAAGTGCTGCTCATATTTTTCCTATCTCGCGGTGTGGAAATAACATCACACCAATGCGAGATTTTGAACGGTCGGGTCATCCGGATAGTTCGGGCGCCATTATAACGAAGTGAATTTCTCCGTCATTTTTATCCGCGCCGGGGTTCGAACCCGGGTCCACTCAATCCGGAATAAGTTGCTCTACCAATTAAGCTACGCGGACATTGATTCTAATTGCTATCTGCCTTTATGTCGTGTGCGTCCTTCTGGCAGGTACGTCACATCTCCTGGTACGTTACAGCGCGACAGAAATGCATCACCCTTCGCTTCGTAATGTAGCAAGTGGTTCAAACTCCAATCCATGTGTTCTTCCTTATGGTGGTTGGTCAGCATCCGTGGAATCCATTGTGAACACACCTTCCGATACTGCAGTGTCTTCGTAGCCACCGTTTGAATTGTCCCAAATAACATAACGAATTCTTCCGCTAGCGAACGTAAGCTCCGACGAAGGTCCACCCGTATTGCTGCATCAATCTTGGCGATGGCTTCGTTTGCCGCTACAACATGCGACAGACGAAGCCTGTCGCATGTTGTTGAAGCCTGTCGAAGCCTGTCGCATGACGAAGCCTGTCTTTCGTTTCCTCACGTTCTTCCCGAAACATTCGCGCCCAGTACGTCACGGTTGCCTTCGACACGCATTTGTCACCATACATCGCCTGCCTTCTGCGATTAATGTCGACTGGTCGATATCCTTCCGCTGTTTGGAACTTAATCGCAGTTCGCCGATCCACCTTGGAATATTCCGAATCACACCGGCCATGTTGTCAACTATCTGCAGTACAAACCACTCATGCGAGGAGTATGAACGCGTGCTCGCTTGTTCATTGATCTGAGCTTATTATGCGAGATGTGACGCCATCACTCTCCCCGTGCGGCCGTTCACGTGACGCGGCACGAACGGGTATTCATTTGATCACGCCTCATAATTTAGGGTAACTACTTCCACAAAAATAAGAGAGTCAGCGCCATAAGACAAACTCCCTCCCCATGCCTCATAAGAGACAAGAGTAAATACCAGATGAAAATTCGTGCTCAATGTACCACTATATACAAAAAACACGCTGTCTAAGCACGATTAGAAAACTAAAAAGTGTTGCAGAATAAAAGCTGACATTTATTTACACAATAAAAACACAGTTAAGTTAAAAACAACAGATGGCAAGCTCCTTCAGGATGCACTGTGACCCCAATCTCAGGCCGAATGAACAAATGAAAAGAAGCACGAAGACATAGATTCACATATCACCCATAATACATTGCAAACCTGGGTGTTAAGGGTTGCCATTAATGAAAGAGAAACTCACAGAATATAGTTACAAACCATTACGCAGTTGGCACGTCATCACTATCCTCGCCAAATTGTTCCCTCATAAGTGAACGCCACGGTGTCGGAATGAGCACTGGGTAGTCCTTGTTACAACAAATTGATGATTGTCTGTAAATACAAAGGCTCTCAGCAAAGAGCAAGGTAGCTTTATTTGGAGCAGACATCAATATTTTGAACTGTTCCCAATTGGGTGTATGTTCACCCATCGCTACAGTTCGAGTCAATGAAGTTGAAGACACGCCCGAACGCACGGCATACTTATGCTCCAACAGTCTCACTCTCACAGTGCGCATGGTCGAACCAATATAGATTTTATCATCCATTCCCAGAGTATTAGAAACAAAAGGCATGCAATAAACACCACATGGTGTTTATACAATAAACACCATGTATGGTGTTTATGCATGGTGTTTATACAAGTTGCATAGTGGCGTAGCAAAAGAGACCAAACGGTCTGAAGTCTTTTGCGTCGAATGCCACCATAAGTGGCAGTCCAGCAAAGAAGATTTGAATGAACACAACACCTATCGTGGCAGGAAAAGTGGCATAGCGCCTATTTATGCGATTAATTCAATTTTGTCTACATTCCTAAGATTCTTCATGTATAAAGCAACAACCGAAACACGTGACAGTCGGTACCTGGGTCAATGTATCCATTCCACGGCGGCTCAGTCACTATGTTGTGCAAGATGGTCGCATAGATCTGTATGTTTGCCGATGGCACATAAAAACTAGCGTTTATCGGGATGATATCCTCATGATTACTGTGCCCCTTTTTCCTAGTGCGATAGGTCAAAGTTTCTTCTTTATGGATGATAATGCACAACTTCAAGGAGCTAATTTGAAGAATCGCAGAATTCCAAGTTTTTTTTCTGCCTCCAATGTTCTCAGATCTTGATCCCATTCAGTACGTCTGGGATACACTGAAGAAAAGTTTGAACAGGAGGCATCACCCAGCTCCTAAGACACTTTCTGCACTTGATGACCTCCTGTTTCGTTTTGCATTCTGACCAGGCATTCAAACGGCTAAAGTTCGCCGGCAAATGACGTCCAGGTGGTTCCCTGAATCGCAGCGGCCTAGAAAAGAGCAGTCAGACCTTCTCTATGAACATTCTGGCTGCCATGAAGGGTACATTCACGTCAGATGGCGCTAATCACGCATAAAAGCTCTAGAAGGCCCTACGAACAACTGAGCGCATTTGAAAGCGGCCGCATCATAGAACTGAGGGAATCAAGTTGATCTTGTAAACGAATCGCCGGCCATGTAAGCTTTAGCGATACAGCAGTAGGCACGTGAAGGCACGCATACATACAGAGAAGGTTCTTGCCTACCGCACACACGCTTCAGCAAACTGAACGAGACGGTAGTCTCATAGTCCGACAAGACTGACGGCTTCTCTGTCATAGGTAAAGCATCTTTAGGATATCAAAGATCCACACACACACACACACACACACACACACACACACACACACACTCCGGATTTAATAATCCGTTGGGCACAGTTCAGATGGAAGATTTCATTACTCGTGGAATGCAATATCTACGCCTTTAATTGTTGGAATACAGGCAAACCCGCGACTCATCTGAGCAGGTAACAGATTTTCACTCGTTCGCAGTTCAATATAATGCCTATCCCATGCAGCTGCAACTAGCCTGTTTTATGTGCAGGACTCTATTCGGAGATACTCATCTCCATATATGCATAGAATGCAGTTTCCTTCACAGTGTTTTTCTGGAAACAGATTAATTTGGTCCTTCATGTTCTTTCAGAAATAGGATAACATGATCCTTCATGTTCTTTCAAACATAGGCTTAGGTAGACCTTCGTGTTCTTTCGGAGTGTCTTTCCGCAATAGGCGAGTGTGGTTCTTATGTTCTGTCGGAAATAAGATAATGTGGTCCTTCATATTCTCTCGGATATAGGATAACGCGATCTTTCATGTTCTATCGGAAATAGGCTAATGCGGTTATTCATGTTCTTTTGGAAATAGGATAATATAGTCCTTCACGTTCTTTCAGATATATGTTAAGGTAGTCCTTCGTGTTCTTTTGGAAATAGGATAATATGATTCTTCATGTTCTTTCGGATATAGGTTAAGATAGTTATTCGTGTTCTTTCGGAGTAGGCTAACTTGCTAGTGTGGTCTTTATGTTCTGTCGGAAATAAGATAATGTGGTCCTTCATGTTCTTTCAGAAATAAGATAACATGATTCTTCATGTTTTTTCAGAAATAGGATAACATGATTCTTCACGTTCTTTCAGAAATAGGATAACATGATCCTTCATGCTCTTTCAAGTATAGGCTTAGGTAGTCCTTTGTGTTCTTTCGGATTAGGCTAACATGGCCCGTCATGCTCTTTCTGCAATAGGCTATTGCGGTTCTTATGTTCTGTCGGAAATAAGATAATGCGGTCCTTCATATTCTCTCGGATATATAGGATAACGTGGTCCTTCATGTTCTATCGGAAATAGGCTAATACGGTCCTTCATGTTCTATCGGAAATAGGCTAATACGGTCCTTCATGCTCTTTCAGCAATAGGCTATCGCGGTTCTTATGTTCTGTCGGAAATAAGATAATGTGGTCCTTTATATTCTCTCTGATATAAGATAACGTGGTCCCTCATGTTCTATCGGAAATAGGCTAATGCGGTCCTTCATGTTCTTTTGGAAATAGATTATTATTATCTTTCATGTTCTTTTGGAAGTAAGGATAATATGATCCTTCATGTTCTTTCGGATATAGGTTAAGGTAGTCCTTTGTGTTCTTTCGGAGTAGGCTAATTTGCTGGTGTGGTCTTTATTTTCTGTCGGAAATAAGATAATGTGGTCCTTCATGTTCTTTCGGGAATAAAATATTGTCGGCCACCCCGGTGGCACCGTGGTATAAGCGCTGGACTCTGATCATTCGTCCGAAAGGGGACAGGGTTCGAATCCCGGTGAGGCATGGATGTTGTGTTTGTCTTACGGCACTGGCTTTCTCCCTTCCATGGAACCAGTGGCCCTAAATTAGGGACGGGCGACTGCTTATAGCCCATTGAGTTGCTCATGGTGGTCGTTAAACCTCCAATAAAAAAAATAATGCAGTCTTTCATATTCTTTCGGAAATAACCTGATCTGACCCTTTCAGTGTGACTTGTATCAATTCCTGTCTGGTTTGAAATCACTACGCATGATACTCGTCGGCGTTCCCTGTCTCTGAGCACTGATTATCCATCGCAGTAACGTCTACGATTAAAGGCCGGTTAGATGTAGTGCTCAGTCGTTGTGCTGTTCATTTCGAAACGTCAGCAATTTCGGCTACTACCATGGCAGCATGTTATTTAGATTGACTAGATGTAATAACACCCGTTTGTTCCTCAGTTACGTCTTACTTCCGATTTATGATTCACAGCAGAATCGTTATAATGGGATTGAATCGTTACAGCTGACTCCGAGGTGTCCTGATCTTAACCCTATTGAGGACGTTTGGGACGCTGTACCGCGACATCTGGATAACCACATTACATACCCCAGTACACTGACAGACTACCGTAATGTGTTGCTTGTAATATGGGACGAGCTGCTCCAGACACTCACCAATAACATCATTGCAAGTATTCCTCATATTTGTCAAGACGTTCTTCGACACAGAGGAGGTGTTACCGGGCACTGAAATCTAGAGGTATGGACATTTCCCGAATTTATCATTTTGTCTGTATTGCATTTGTTGTGTGCAAAAATTGCCCAATAAATTGTTTTTGTAAACACACTTTTTATCATTTGAGTTACGTAGCCACATTGATGTTATTTCAGAGCGTGTTATATACATACGTACTCATATATCCGTCATTTCATGCCATATCCCTAAGTTTTTGTGACCAGTGTATACAGGAAAGTGAAAAGTCCCGCTAAGAAGAGAAAAGTAATCTTTATTTCGCTCGATAAAGTAGGCAGAAATCTGTTTACCTCGCTCGATGAAATGGGGGCTAACCGTTGATCGTTAGCGAAAGGAACAATCTCATTTATTTTTCTGATAGAATTGTTGGAAGGAACAGCTGGGAAAACAAATGCTTCTTGGAAAATATCCTGCGTCATTAGACTTGCTGCAGATAGGTAAATAATCGTAGCTTCAGCGGGTCACGCAGGGAACTTTCTCTCTTTTTTTTATCGTCAAATGGCAGGACTCATTTTTCAAGAAACCCGAGACTCACACAAGGTTAAGGTTTTCTGAAAGCATGTAATGTAATCGATGATAAAGATTTCCCATAGATGGCAGATAATCATCGCCAGTTGTCGTTGTGAAAAGAAACTTTCCATTGGTTGAAAGCTTATTCAAGTTCACTTCCTCCCCCACAAAGCTTTTAGTTATTTTTTTGGTGAGGTCAGCACCCACCCAAAAAGGTGGAGATTCATTCTATCAGTCGAAGTATCGAGTTTTGGCACTTGATGCTTTATAGGCTTTTAATAAAGTAGTCTAGCATGGAAACCTTAATAAACTCCAGGAATAATGTCTTCATACCTCAAATGTCTTCATCCAGCGTGGAGATTCATTCTATCAGTCGAAGTATCGAGTTCTGGCACTTGATGCTACACAGGCTTTTAATAAAGTAGTCTAGCATGGAAACCTTAATAAACTCCAGGAATAATGACTTCATACCTCAAATGTCTTCATCCAGTGTGGAGATTCATTCCATCAGTCGAAGTATCGAGTTCTGGCACTTGATGCTACACAGGCTTTTAATCAAGTAGTCTAGCATGGAAACCTTAATAAACTCCAGGAATAATGTCTTCATACCTCAAATGTCTTCATCCAGCGTGGCGATTCATTCTATCAGTCGAAGTATCGAGTTCTGGCACTTGATGCTACACAGGCATTTAATAAAGTAGTCTAGCATGGAAACCTTAATAAACTCCAGGAATAATGTCTTCATACCTCAAATGTCTTCATCCAGCGTGGAGATTCATTCTATCAGTCGAAGTATCGAGTTCTGGCACTTGATGCTACATAAGCTTTTAATAAAGTAATCCAGCATGAAAACCTTAATAAACTCCAGGAATAATGTGTTCATACCGCACATGTTTTCATCCAGCGTGAAAACACAAATTTGTCCGTGACGGAGATTGAAGTTGCGGCCCCTCACTCCGGAATAAGTTGGTGTCCCAACTAAGCTACACGGACGGAATGTATCGCTGCAGATTTGTCGTCTTGACAAGCGATTTACCTTTGTAGTACGTCACACCAGGAATGATATCTTCATACATCAAATGTCTTCATCCAGGAATAATGTCTTCGTACAATAATGCCTTCATCACGACTATCTTTTCTTTTCTTTTTTATGTTTTGAGATTTAACCCTTTAACAACCAGAACCCTTAAATCTTATGTCGCTAACGCCGTAGCGCCCCAGATTATCTGCTGCTACTTTCCGAATTCCTGTCTACCACTTCAACAGCTTAACAACAACAAAAAAAAGATCAGTGCTGGGTAACCGCACGAAACTTCCAATCAATGGAGTTGAAATGCATTGACCTTCAGACGTTTCCAGGGGTAAATCTCTGCATTCTTCCGCGGAGAAAGGATGCGAGGTCATGTGCGTGAATGATATCGCCTCGGAAGAAACCAACTCCTGCTTCACTTCCTTATTTAGTGACAACAATGGTTATTACTAATTCCGCAGAGGCTGTGCAAATTCAAAGAACAGGTGGATGGGGTAAGAAATCCAACTCACTCTATACAGGCGTTTCGGGCTGTCGTTGTCGTTTGCGCGTACGGGCGTTATGGTCGTTTGCACGCACGGCCGTAATGGTTGTTAAAGGGTCACTGACCACTGTAAGCAACTCAGTGGGCTATAAGCAGTCGTCCGTTTCTAATTTAGAGCTACTTTTGGGACACTGGTTCTAGGGACGAAACAGAGCTACTGCCATCAGAGAAACGCATCACCCATGCTTCAAACTCCGGCCCACCTCGGACAAATGGTCAGACTTTTCGGCCTTCCCGGGCGGCTCTTTCATTTGTGGCTGCAGCATACCTGCTGGCCGCCTCGGTTGCACAGTGGTCTAAGCGCTGGCTTTTGAACTTTCGTCCGTGACGGGTCCGGGTTCAAATCCCTATGAGGCATGGATGGTGTGTTCTTTTACAGCAGCTCTCTCGCTTCCCTGGAACCCGTGACTTTAAAGTAGGGATGCGCGACTGCTTATAGCCCATCGTGTTGCTCACGGTGATCATTAAACCTGTAATAAAAAACATGGAAGAAAGTGTTCTGATGAATATTCCTTTGACAAATCTATCTTTATTATGTCAGTGGATTCTATTCTGTGACAAAATGTCTAGTCTAATAAAAATTTATCGTAAGCCTTTCTCTGTTTCCACAACGCCACATGGCAAGTCGAATCACAACTGGCTAGAAAATCTCATCGCTTTTTTACAGTTACGTATATCGGGTACATGTACACTACTGTTTGTGAAAATTACAACACGATGAAGGACTTCTGGTGTTAGCTTGAAATTAACAGGATATATACAACAGGTTGGGATATGCAAATATCCAGTACAATGATGAGAACGTGACGTCAGTGGACAGATGAGGCTCGGACGCACAGAAATACTGAAAATAAACCGCAAAATCGCACGACTGCAAGGGATGACACACTGTTAAGAAAATCTACTTAAAAATGAGAACCTGAACCTACTCGGTTTATTTAAGTACAATCGTATCGTAAACGAGTACATGACATGCTCAAATATAAGTAACCATACGTGCTTACAAATAATTGCGTCAATAAATATAAATATAATCTCGTATTACTTCATTTTAGATATTATAGATTTCAAGAGAAATTGTTTAATAAATGTGTGAAGTGACATACATAAGTAATTAGTACAACAAAGTCACTGATCACAAGTAATTTAATTATGCATAAAGTATCTTTGTGTACGTTTTTACATTAACTACATTTGTGTCAATCTCAATAATAATATATTTGTCGTTTCATCACTATATTTGTCATAAAATTGTGCGGTCTATTTACCTAGCATATGACAACGATTATATCTATTATCCCAGATGTGTTATCGAATAATACACTTCCAGTTGATTCTATCAATAAATGAGTACCTATGGAATACACGTATTCCAAGTTTGATATTGATCCGCGGATGTCTTAGTGGTTAGAGTTTCAGACTACTGATGGAGGGACCCCAGATTGAAGCTTAGCCTGATAGGCTTGAATCTGGGGGCTCTCCGTGGTGGTGTGAATTTCTAACAATCGCTGAATATCCGCCGTGCATCGGACGAGCACATTAAGTGAGGGCCCCAGGGTAAGAATCACCCGGTTACATGTAAAGGTGTTGATTCCTGAGCTCCCCGTACTTTCTCTCTGCCTTCTTTGTGCAAAAACATACGCTTATACGGTGGCGCCATCCAATGTGCTCTCTCTCACTTACAAACTATCCTGTCAGAATGGCTAGATTCGCTCTAACTTCCTATAGTTTCTCTGCCCTGCCCGATAGGGCACAGAAACTGAATGAAGTTAGAGCACATATATTTGAAATATATTTACACAAAAATGAGTACATATATTTCAAATTAGAAATACCAGACATACTCACAATTGATTCCCTGTATGTACTCAAAAATGAGTACGTGTCTTTTCCAAAAGCGAGACACAAGTAATCGGAGCTATTATAAGTCTACAATGCACACAAAAACGAGTACATTTTGCTTATTCCTAAGTACCAATTTTTAACACTGCAGACAGACACCTCTACCGCATTGTAGTGACCGATCGCATAGCGACTTCCACGGTGTTAGCGCAGCAGTGGAGCACTGTCACTGGCCAGGCTTTGTCTTCCAGCACAGTTCGATGTCGTTTGCTTAACAGAGGACTGGTGGCTAGCAGTCCATCGCTGCTCATTCCTTTCACCCTTAACCACAGATACCTCAGGATGCACTGGGGTTTTTAACATAGGCATAGACGCACTGATAGGCAACAGGTCGTGTTTTCTGACGAGTCACTATTCAATTTGATGCATCATGATGGTCGCATAGGTGTCCGAAGACATCTGGGTGAACACCTTGCAGCATTCATTTTGTAGCGTCATACTGGCCCAACGCCAAGCGTCATGGTTTGGGGCGCCCTCGACTGTAGCATCATCCATTTTGCAGCGTCACAACGCCATGCGTCATAGTATGGGGCGCTCTCGACTGCAGCTTCATTCATTTTGTAGCGTCACAACGCAATGCCTCATGGGTTGGGGTGCCCTCGACGTACCGTTATAATTTTGGTTTGGGGCGCCCTATACTGTAGCGTTACAACGCCATGCGTCATGGTTTGGGGCACCCTCGACCGTAGCGTCATAATTTTGGTTTGGGGCGGCCCTCGACTGTAACGTCATAATTTTGGTTTGGGGCGCCCTCTACTGTAGGGTCATTCATTTTGTAGCGTCATAACGCCATGCGTAATGGTTTGCGGCGCACTCGACTGTAGCGTCATTCATTTTGTAGCGTCATAACGCCCTGCGTCATGGTTTGGGGCACCCTCGACCGTAGCGTCATAATTTTTGTTTGGGGCGCCATCGACTGTAGCGTCATAACGCCATGCGTCATGGTTTGGGGAGCCCTCGACTGTAGCGTCATAATTTTGGTTTGGGGCGCCCTCTACTGTAGGGTCATTCATTTTGTAGTTTCATAACGCCATGCGTCATGGATTGCGGCGCACTCGACTGTAGCGTCATAATTTTGGTTTGGGGCGCCCTTTACTGTAGGGTAATTCATTTTGTAGTTTCATAACGCCATGCGTCATGGATTACGGCTCACTCGACTGTAGCGTCATAATTTTGGTTTGGGGTGCCCTTGACTGTAGCGCCATAACGCCATGCGTCACGGTTTGGGGCACCCTCGACTGTAGAGTCATAATTTTGGTTTGGGGCGCCCTCTACTGTAGCGTCTTAACGCCATGCATAATGGTTTGCGGCGCACTCGACTGTAGCGTCATAATTTTGGTTTGCGGTGCTCTTGACTGTAGCGCCATAACGCCATGCGTCACGGTTTGGGGCACCCTCGACTGTAGCGTCATAATTATGGTTTGGGGCGCCCTGGACTGTAGCGTCTTTCGTTTTGTAGCGTCATAACGCCCTGCGTCATGGTTTGGCGCGCCCTGGACTGTAGCGTCATAATTTTGGTTTGGGGCGTCCTCTACTGTAGCGTCATTGTTTGGGGCGTCCTCGACTGATACGAATTGAAGGAACCCTTAAGAGCCAGCAATATGTCAAAGATATTTTAGATACAGAGGTAATATACTTCCTTCAGAGTTGTGCTGGCCCTATGTTCCAGCGGGTGAATGCTCGGACACGTGAACCGAAATGTCCAAGACCACTTCCTTGCAGGGAAGATACCCTTTCTTCCCTGGCCTACACATTCGCCGGATATGTCCCCGATCGAACATGTCTAGGATATGGTGTCTAAGCTAGTGGCCTGCCAAATGCATTCGCCAGTCACGACAAATGAACTGTGGTCTCGCATAGAAGCAGCTTGGCAGGCCATTCCTCAGGATGATATCTAAAACGTCTTCCATTCAATGCCACAGACTGTAGCGGCTATTATTGTTACTCGAGGTGACTTCACACGATACCGATTTTTGAAGCGAAAAAACTCTTGTATAGCTCTAAAAATATAATCACTTGTCACCTGTAACACGAGGAATCTGTGATATAAATAGCGCGATTTTTTCTTGGTGTTGCAATTTTCACAGAAAGTAGTGTATGTTCGGATGAAGAGTGAAACAAGAAAGATGACACCGAATTTTCGGGTATAATAAGCACGTGGTTTGAATCCGTTCTGACGCAAATTAAATTTATCAAAGCTATTCAAAGTCAATGGAACCGGTATGGATTACAATAGTATCAGACGGAAGAAATTATTTTTCAAATCGCACTCTTAGAAACAGGGATATTGACGAAAATAAGATGCGACTTTACGTCCCCTGGTGGGAAAACCATGCATTATATAAGGAAGAAAGTATTCTCAAAAGGTTTTTCCATATGAGCGGTATCGGCCCAAGAAAAAAAATTTAGTCGAGTTTTCAGGAGCCCAGATTTTGCTACAAATACATCAGAAGCAGAAATGAACACTTATGACCCCCTGGTGGCCAAACCATTCTTTACCAAACATTTTAAATTATGTGAAAAATATTTTCCATCAGGTCTTGTATGCGATACAGGAAGAATTTTTCAAATCGGAATTTTAGAAGCAGAAATAACGCAGAAAACGCAATGTACATTTGTGCCCTGTAGCGGAAAGTCTATGATTTACTTGAAAATTTTAAATTTATAGAAAAACATTTCGCATCGGAAACACTATCCAACAAAGAAGGAATTTTTCAAATCGGACGCCTAGAAGTAGAGATATTGACAAAAAGAAGATATACTTCTACGCCCCCTGCCGTAGAAACAATGCATTATTTCAAGAAGAAAATGTTCCTAAAAGGTTTGTCAACATGAGTAGTATCGGTCAACAAACGACTTTGTTTTCAATCGAGATTTTAGGAGCTCATATTTTGCTGCAAATACATCAGAAGCGGAAATTAAGATTTACGTCACCTGGCGGCCAAACTATTTTTTACAAAAATTTGAAATTATGTGCAAAGCATTTCCTATCAGGAGCTGTATCAGGTGCAGAAAGAATTTTTTCTAATCGGAGATTTAGAAGCAGAGATTTAGGGGGAAACGCAATTTACCTCTACGCTCCCTAGCGGAAAGTCTATGAATTACTTGAAAATTTTGAAATTATATGAAAAACATGTCACAGTGAAAACACTATCTAACAAAGAAGAAATTTTTCAAATCGAACTCCTAGAAGTAGAGATATTGACGAAAAATAAGATATGCATCTACGCCCCCTGGCGGAGAAACTGTGGAATATTTTAAGAAGAAAATATTCCAAAAAAGGTTTATCTATGTGAGTGGCTTCAGTCCAAGAAAGAATTTTTTCAATCGATATTTTAGGAGCTCAGATTTTATGGCAAATACATCAGAAGCAAAAATTAATTCTTACGCCCCCTGGTGGCTAAAGTATTCTTTGCCAAAAATTTGAAGTTATATGCAAAAATGTTTCCATCAGGGGAAGTAGCCGCTGAAGAAAAAAATTTTCACATCGGAGTTTTAAAAGAAGAGTTATCAGGAAAAATGTAATTTACTTTTACGCCCCTTAGCGAAAAATTTATGCGTAATTTGAAAAAGTAACTGTATCTAAAATACTCTTCGACATAAATGGAATCGAAAGATAAAAGAATTTTTTCAATCGGATGTTTAGAAGCAAATATGTGAAATAAAACGTATTTTTGAATTCGACATCTGCATTTATGCCCTCTAGCGGCGAAATTGTACATCGTAAAAAAGAACAAAATATCGGATCATCATTCGCATATTTCAAGCTTCCCAATGCAAAAAGAATTTTTGAAATCGGGCTAATAGTTGCAGAGATATCGTGGGTACAGGGGGACAGACGGACAAACCGGTAACATAAGCACGATCTTTTTTTACGAAAGACGTGCTAAAAAAGAGTTTGATCATTTTAAACGTGCGGCAGAACACAGAGGGCAGAGCAATTCCATTATGGACAAGGTTGTAACAAAATTCCGGAAACCAAAGCCTAACTCCACGTTAACTCTTACTGTGCGTCTATTATGAGAGAATTTTGCCATTCTTCCGTTTCCCGGTGAGTTTACCTTCAAAAATCTTTTAATTTCAAAATCATTCTTAACTGCATAAACAAAATGGACTTCTTTGAATCAAAAGACGTATTGCAGATTAAAACTCGTGGAGAATTTACCAAATCTCATGTGAATGTGTGTCTTTCGTATATAGAACAGACCCTTAGGATCTCGCGTTATCGATTAAAGAAGCTATAACTTACAAGTTTGTCCGAGCCGGGCATCGAATCAGGGTCCCCTCACTCCGGAGTAAATCGCTCTCCCAACTAAGCTACATGGGCATGTGCTCTCACTAATATCTGCCTTTATCTCATGTGCGTCCTGCGGTGCAGGCACGTCACAAAGCACAAGATCAGCATTCGGAAATGTGTCTTAAAGAAGTCACTGAAGGCAAAACAGTGTTATGAAAACGACCATAGATTTCTCTTTGAAGAGGCGAAACTAATATACAGGCCCGAATTCAACTACCAAATTGACATTTTGGAAACTTTCCATATGCACTCATCGTCAAAAAAATAGTTGTACCCAGAAGGATGCAACAGACAGGAATGAAATTTGGTGGGTAGGATTGACATCGTGAAACATGTAAATCATTCAAGTATTACGCTCCGCCGCGCATGTGACGCAAGCAAGGAGGGATCGTAGTGTTGTGCCTCACCGGCTATGTAAGGTCGTCCCATTACGTGTGCTTGAAATTCTGACTCGTGCTGTTGTGTTGGTTGTATCCTTTGCAAGTGAAGTGTGCCTCGGAAAAAAGTTCGGAAGCAATTCGAGCAGTTGGAGGAGTTGGAGAGGTGTTACAGCGCTCGGGGAAGCAAGGCAGTACATTAATCCAGAACCCCAATTCAGGTTTACAAAATTTTAATCTAAGTCTGGAGTTACATAAATTTTGGCATTCTGAACTTTATTTCTTTTTTTGCCTGGTCGGTACGCGATTGCCTGGCTAAAATAGAAGACATATTCCCCATTTCGCTCCTCCGTCTCCGTTTCGTCTCAATCAGAAGCAAAGCTATAGTCGGGAAAGAGAGGGGGAGGGGGGAGGGTGTTGCAGGGGCAAAGCAAAGCGAGTTGAGCTTGGGTCCTGCGGTCGACAAGCGCAGCGGAGAAAGATTCCACCCTATACCCCTATTTGGTAGCGAAAAGATATTCGGATTCGGCTGGAATGCAACTTTAAGATTGCGTAAGAGGTTCTTGGTGACAGCTTAAGAGTTCAGAAATCTTTTCGTATTGTGCAACAAGTTTTGTGAGGATTGTGAAAGTGTCAGGAAGCTTCGCTTTTTCAATGGGTTGTTAGTCATCCGTCTGGCTGGCGCCACGAGAGACACGTATCCTATATTGACAAGTCACCGGACACCTAGAAGAGAAACACAACATAGCATTTATTTACATACATTTGTACGGTGTCGGTTCACCTTTGGTCTTAAAGCATTCACTGACCCTTCGAGACATTTTTTTCTACAAGGTTTTGGAACACAGTAATAGGTATGCGCTTCCATTCATTACACAATGCTGAAGCTAACTGTTGTTTAGTAGTGGGCCTTGGTTCCAAACTTCTTATGCGGCGCTCTTATTCATCCCATGGGTGCTCTATGGGATTAAGATCAGGACTCTGTGCTGGCCAGTTCACACGCGATACGGAATTAACGTCAAACCACGCCGTAACAGTCCTTGCTTTCTCTTATGTAGAACTCACTAATATAACACCCAACAATCTTTCCTTTCTCAAAGTCAGTTCTCTCCCTCTTTTTTTTTTTTTTTTTTTTTTTTTGGTTTGGCGATTGCATCATTTCGAGTAAAGTATTCAGGGAATTTCACTCAGGATTTTTCAGTTCTCTCCCGCCGCGACATTTTCACTCAACTTCACAATGCGACATGATCGTGATCAGCTGCAGGCTTGCCGTTTGCAGCTGTACCGCGCATCTTAACTTTTGTCAATATAGTGTATATTGATGGTAGGATTTATTGGCTTGGCGGGTTGTATCATTCCGAGTAAGGTATCCAGGGATTTTCCCAGAGTTGCGGATTCGTTAGGAAGAGTAAAATTAACAGCCATTCCTGTCAGCCCTCTAAAGAATCAATTGTTTTTATGCTAATTCAACGGCCAATGGACTCCCGGTAGGCGTTAAGTTCTTGAGGAAGGCCTTCTTCCCCTTTCTTGGACTGGAGCCCTGTTTCCCCTTTCTTGGACTTGAGCCCTGCTAAATTAATTTTAAACGGGTGGATCCCAATAGTTCGTGGAAAATTTTGGAAGAAGTAGGGAGAACACTCTGTTCTAAGTCACTGACTTGAGAAGTTATTCTAACACACTCTAGTTTGAAATTTCAAGATGACATGAGCTTACATTCATTCGAGTGCTAGCTCAAATTGGCAACTAAATAGCAAAGCTGTATGACAACATTTCTTTACTATTCATCAAACGAGCGAAAAAAGGAAGAGATCACTTAGTGCTCATGTATATGAGCGCGCCAAGCATCATGACGAGATAGCCAAGCATCATGACGAGATAGACAAGCGCTTATGGCCGATAGTGTTACTGGCTGCATTCATATGGAAGAACTGAAGGAAAACGGCGTGCGGTTGTGGGGAAGATGTGGAGCAACAGATGCCGGGATCGTCGTATGTAACAGCTAAAAATTGGGCGATAGAATCAGGCCCGTACCATCGAAGTGCGCAATAGAGCAAAGAAGGGACCTTCCCGTGGTGTTCAGCAGGAAGCGCAAAGGAAGTACGCGAGAAGAAGTCGGAGCCCTCACCGAAAGGCTAGTTCAGGTGTTCCTGTGACAAAACTACGAGATAATAGAAATGATATGCCAGGGTGGTAAAGGGGATAAACCGGAGGAGCAGCTAAAAAACGGACTTAGGAACTGATTTTTTTTTCTTGATTGGAGGTTTAACGACCACCGTGAGCAACTCAATGGACTATAAGCAGTCGTCCGTCCCTAATTTAGGGTCACTGGTTCCAGGGAAGGGAGGGAACCAGTGCCGTAAGACAAACACAACATCCATGCCTCACCGGGATCCGAACCCGGACCCCTTTTGGACGAATGATCAGAGGCCATCGCTTAGACCACTGCGCCACCGGGGCGGCTAGGAACTGATGGTGAATACGGCATCGAACTATGCAATGCTATGTCAAGGATGTGCGCGCGCTGATCTGTGATGTACGTCAAGTCTTCAAAACAAGGAGGAAGCTTAGGTAGGATTTCCATCTTTAAACTTTTTTGGGGGTATTCTATCAATGCTTAAGTGTTATGTAAATTCCTTTTCTTTCTCGAAAAACACGAGATTGAATAATCAAAGTATTTTAAATGACGCCGAAATGATAGTAGTAGTGCACATATTAGGATCAAGTGAAATTTTTCGCCCGAGAAGTTGGTTAGGCAGTACAAATAAATTAAGTTAGCATAAGCATTATTATTATTAAAGTATGTGCATTACGTGCATAAGTGTAAGTTGATAAAGTTTCTCATGTGATATAGTGCAAGTTAACTTTGAAAGATATTTAACATGTTAATGAGAAGTGTGCGGAAGTTCACTATGGTTCGATAAGCATTAGTTGTCTTAAATTAGAATTCTGATTAATGATTACGAAGCACGTGCCAACATATTGTTCTGTCTGCTCGAATTCGTCATTATTCAAAAATAATAAATCTTAGTTACACTTTAAAGAATTATCTCGAGCATTAATTAAAATTATTTGTTGTTTGAGTTCTCACCAATGAATCCGTGTGTGGAGGCACCATAGTCAGCGCCAAGATGAATTGTTTGTTGTCGAGCGTCATACGTCCAGAAGGCCAGTTTGTTGTCGAGCGTCATCCGATGCTAGATCGCCTTTGGTGTTCATTACAGGCACTTTGACAGCCTAACGTTACGTTAATGAGTTCCTGTAACCAGTGGCCCTACCTTTTCTGAACGCTCACTCCTGTGCGATATTCTAACAGGACAGCGCTCGTCCGCACACTGCTGCTGTCTCGAGAGCTTGCCTTCGAGGCACTGACACTTTGCTATGGCCAGCCGCATCGCTCTACCTATCGCAGATTGAAAGTGTGTGCGATGCTATTGGACGCGCTATCCACACTCCACCCCTACCGCACAATCTTCAGGAACTACGTGAGAAAATTCAAACTGCATGAAATGGCTTATCGCTGGACACCATTTGGAACCTGTACAACTCCATGCCGAGACGTCTGGCATGCTGTGTGAGCAAACATGGCGACCCGACGCCATACTAAGAGACACTACTCATTGGCGTGTAGCTCAATAAATATTGGCAATATCAGTCTCAATGTTCAATCATATTGTTCCTGGTAACCTTTACCTTCCTCCCAAATAGCATTGCAATCCGATACGTCCTTCTGGGTGCAACTATTTTTTTGAAGGTGAGTGTATATCGAAATTCTTCGCAACTCGTCAACCACGTGTCATCCACACCATTTCCATCAGGCACGTGGAAGCAACTAACAAAAGCCTGTGACAGTAAACACCGTTGATGACGTCACATGCGAACTGAATTTTTACGCGCCATTTGTACCGAAGGAGCTGTGCCAGAGACCAGGGAAACATTGGTCGACACGAAAAAAAAAAGAAATAGTCTAACCTACGTTGTATAGTTTGCATAGTTTTGCTGATCTTTTGTTCTTCTTTCACCTTATGTTCCATGTAGTTTCTTACGAACATCAGCGATTGCACTACAACGCTGACCACACTTTGAGGTCCAAAAGTGAAACCATTTGTCGTTGGGGTGAGAAAAACCTTGCGGAGTTTAACACTTGGAAAAGTCAAGTATACGATGAGCAACAGATAAAATTTCCCGCCTGTTTTCATGTTAGGTAAATTAAAAATTAGAAGGAAAGTACTTATCTGTCTTTGTTTGGACTTAAAATTTTTCTATGTGGTCTTCACGTAGCCATTTTTTTAAACTCACACCCGTTTTATCATGGCGGTCAGGGAAAAGTTTACTTTACTGTGGGATTTGGCAAACTCAAATTCACAACACTGTCATAGCCAATTCGCAACTTACGGGGACTAACGACAGGGTTGCTCACATCGGATCCAGAATTTCCGCTAGTAGTTAGAGTCGTTTTTTGTGTCTGATGTCCAAAACATCATCCAGAAGAACACCAAAAGAAGGTGTCGCTTCTTGCCGCATATCTAACTTTACGAAATGCAAAGAAAAAGTTCCGAGACTAGGCTGATATACACTGAGAGCAATTGAATTAGAGACAGCTGGCGTTACGCAAATGTGGCGCTGTGTGCGTCCCTGTAAACGGAAACGACATGACGTATGCAGCGATCCGACAATCGAAGGAGTGATTCGACGGGAATCAGTAAGAGTCGGACGCAGAATGGGTAAGACGAAGGATCTAAGCGAATTTGATCGTGGGCAAATTGTCGGGGCCCGACGAATGGGTCACTCCATCTCGGAAGTCGTGCAGGCACTGGGTTTTTCACGAGCCACTGTCACTGGTGCACCGTGAGTACATCAAATCCGGTAAAACCATCCCTGCAAGGGCCAACTGCCGTGGATAACAGCGTGTGAATGAGCGGGGTCATCGTCTGCTAGCTCGCATTGTAACAGCGGATAGGCGGGCCACAGTGCAAAAAATCACTCGGCAATTTAACGCAGGTGCACAGAAACGTGTAAGCAGCCACACCATCCAGAACCATCTCCTCGCTATGGGGTACAGAAGCCATCGTCCAGCGCGGGTACCGCTGCTGACCGCACATCACAGGGTGCAAAGATTAGCATGGGCGCGGGAACATCGCCACTGGGCCCTAGACATGTGGAAAAATGTTGCCTGGACTGATGAGTGGAGATTCACGTTGGTACATGCGGATGGCAGGATACGAGTACAGCGTAAACCACATGAAGCGATGGATCCTTCTTGCCAGCAGGGTACTCTTCAAGCTGGTGGGGGTGGCATGCTCGTCTGGGAAATGTTTACGTGTACGAAATGGGACCCCTGGTACGTGTGACATCGTCCCTCACAGGTCAACGTTACCGGGATATCCTGGACGACCATTTGCTCCCGTTTGTGCGTCTTCAACATCACACTGGGGACCTCATCCTGTAACAAGACAATGCACAGTGCCATCGCTCCCGAATTGTATCCAAATGGTTGGATGAACACTCCACCGACGTGACCTCACTTCCTTGGCCGGCTAGGTCACCTGACCTCAGTCCCATTGAGCACATCTGGGATGCCATCGAGATTGATGTTAAAGGCTCTGACCCCCCCTCCATCAAATCTTCGTGAACTGTGTGAGCTTGTTCAGGGGTCGTGGATCCGTATGGATTTCCAACGCTTCCGGTGTCTTGTCGAGTCCATGCCGAGACGAATCGCCGCCGTCATCAGGGCAAAATGTGGTGCTACACGTTACTAGACAGGTATCTCTAATTCAATTGCTCTTCAGTGTACAACCAAGTACTTACATTACTTAAGTCTGGCTATGATCTCCCACAAAGTAGTCTCCTTGGGCAGCGACACACCGCTGCCAACATTTTTGCCACTGTTGGAACGCTCCATGGAAGTCTTGTTCGCGAACCGTACTAATCACAGTCTGCGATTCGCGCTGGATCTCGTCCACGGTTTCAAAACGGCTACCCTTCAGCTTCATTTTCATCTTCGGGAACAGAAAGGAGTCGCAGGGGGACAAATTCGGCGAGTAAGGTGGGTGAGGAAGGGTAGTCGTGCTGTTGCTGTTGCAGAACTGGCGTGTTGTTAACGCTCTGTGAGATGCTGCATTGTCGTGATGGAGCAGGAAATCGCCCCTGCGCCACATTTCACCTCGTTTGGGGCGAATGTCCTCTCTAAGACGCCGCAGAACTTAGCGGTAAAAAAGGGCGATGACGGTCTGGTCCTGGGGGATGCGTTCACAGTGCGCAACCCTACGAATGTCGAAAAACACGATGAGCATGCGTTTGGTTGCGCTCCGGACCTGTTGGGCCTTCTTCTGTCGTAGAGATGCCGGGGTCTTCCACTGTGACGACTGTTGTTTGGTCTCCGGGTCGTAACCGTAGACCCAAGTCTCGTCCCCAGTAATGACTTGCTACAGGAATGTTGGTTCATTCACCACCTGCTGACGAAGATCTTCACAGAGTTCGACACGGAGCGCATTCTGTTCGGGGTTCAAAACCTTTGACACAAACTTTGCAGCAATGCGGTGCATGTTCAAAACGGACGTCAGAATTTCTTGCACTGTTCCGTATGACACATTGACGATGGTAGCAATGTCTTCAACGCTTCTCCGACAACCTGATGCACCAGATCCCTAATTTCGTCTACATATTCGGGTTTTTTCTCGTGGACGGTCGCCCTGACCTCTCGTTCTGTCGCTGTTGAAGCTCGAGTGCCACTCAAAACACTTCGCACGACTCGTTGTTTCATTTCCATAAGCCTGCCGCAACATTTCATGCGTCTACGTTCCCAATTTGCCGAGTTTGATGCAGAATTTGATGTTCGCTCGCTGCTCTAGTTTGCAGTTCATACCAAAATCGGAGCTGTGTTCTACACGTGGTGACCAAATATCGTGTAGCACAGCTTCCGATGTTCACAGTATGACGCCACTCGGCACAATGACTCATGATGGCAATTGCTCACGACCGCTGCTCGCGTGTCCGCGTACTGCCATCTGTTGGCGAGGTGCGTACCTAGTCTCGGAACTTTTTGATCGCATTACGTATAAGCAAATCGTATACACATAAATAGAACACAGGTGAACAACCAATGTTACAATGCAGCCACAGGTGCGGCGAATGATAAGTGAAATTCGCCACAAAATGTAAAAATTGACGGATGTGTTGTTTTAAATGACTTAAAACAACACACACACTGTTTGAAAACATTCCTTCAAAACATGTACACTTTGACTACTCAGTTACAACTGTCTAAGATGCAAATGGTGAAAATTGTTCAAATTGAAAATGTAAAACAATTTAAGGCCAAATTTGACAATACTTTTGTCTGATAAGTTGCAGAAACTTTGGGTGAATATCTGAACTCAATGCACAGCTTAGTTCCGCCTCCAAATCATCCACTTACCCATCTCTGAAATAGGAAAAATGTTTAAAAATTATAGTTCATTTTTTGTAAAGCAGAAAAAATGCGAAATTCGTACACACGAAACAGACAATAACGCACGCTTAAAAATGTGTGTTATTAGACGCCAGTTGTTTAAGCTCGTGTCTAGACTCAAACTGAAGGATGAAATGAAACCTAGTGCTAGGAACGAGAATAAGGAACATTGGATGGCAGGGTGGAGTCAGTGACTCACTCAGAAATCGTAATGCTTCCATTGATATGATGGAAATATCAAGTTACAACCAGCACACGTCGTCAGGAAAAAGTCTGCTTTACTGTGGGATCTGGCAAACTCAAATTCAGCACACTATCGTGGCCAATTCGCCACTTACGAAGATTGACGATAGGGGTGCCTACACCGGATCTAGAATTTTCGCTAGCAGTTAACAGTCGTTTTTCGTGTGTCTGCTGTCCAAAAATTCCTCCGGAAGAACATCGAACGAAGGTGTTGCGTCTCGTCGCATTTCTAACTTTTCCTAATAAGCAAATCTTATACAAGAAAGCATAGGATTCTGCTTGTCTTTCTGTTCGTCTCTCGCTCCTTTAGAACGGCTCTTCGGCTTTGAAATGTTTATTAGTCTAGCCTATCCTTCCGTTAACTATCCATCCGTCGGTAGATACGATATACACTGACGGAAAAAAATCCCAACACCAAGAAGGGGTTGTGTTAGATAAACGACAGTTGGTAGGCGGTGAGAGTACATCTGTAAGATGACGTCTATGCAAATTTCGCGCTCGGCGCATACGTGTGGCGCTAGTAGCGCCCCTCGGAAGATGCAAAGCAGGTTTGCTGTAAATACGCGCAGTAACGTTCGTGAGCCTTAGTTATCGTTGAGATTCGACGTAGGGTGTTGATGTTAGTCAAGAATGCCTTTAAGAAGACGAAGAAGCCATTATCAACAGCTCACGGAGTTTGAACGAGGTCGTGTAATAGGGCTACGAGAAGGTGGATTTTCTTTCCGCAATATTGCAGAACGACTTGGAAGGAATGTAGCCACTGTGCATGATTGTTGGCAGCGGTGGTCAAGGGAAGGTACTGCCTCAAGAAGACCGGGTTCCGGCTGGCCACGTGGCACTACTGAGAGGGAAGACCGCAATGTACGGCGTATGGCCGTGACGCATCGTACCGCGTCTGCGGCAGCAATTCGAGCTGCAGTTGCCACCACAGTGACACAACGAACTGTTACAAATCGGTTACTTGAAGGACAGCTCAGAGCCAGACGCCCTGTAGCGTGCATTCCACTTACTCCAAACCACTGCCGTTTGCGACGTCAGTGGTGTCAAGCTAGAGCTCATTGGATGACGGAGTGGAGATCTGTTGTGTTTTCTGATGAAAGCTGGATCTGCCTGGGTGCCAGTGATGGCCGTGTGTTGGTTGGAAGGAGGCCAGACGAGCCCCTGCAACCAACCTGTCTGCGACCGAGACACACTGGACCTACACCTGGAGTTATTGTCTGGGGAGCAATTTCCTATGACAGCAGGAGCACTCTCGTGGTTATCGCACGCACCCTGACGGCACAGTTGTACGTCGGTCTGGTGATTCAACCTGTTGTGCTGCCATTCATGAACAGCATTCCAGGGGGTATTTTCCAACAGGATAACGCTCGCCCGCATACCGCTGTTGTAACCCAACATGCTCTACAGAGTGTCTACATGTTGCCGTGGCCTGCTAGATCACCAGATCTTTCACCAATCGAGCACGTATGGGACATCATTGGACGACAACTCCAGCGTCACCCCCAACCAGCATTAACCGTCCCTGTATTGACCGACCAAGTGCAACAGGCATGGAACTCCATCCCACAAACTGACATCCAGCACCTGTACGACACAATGCATGAACGTTTGCGTGCTTACATTGAACATTCTGGCGGTTACACCGGTTATTAATGTACCAGCATTTCACATTTAAAATGGCTCTTCTCGCGCTTACATTAAGCTGTGATCTTGAAACCTTAATCGATTAAATATGTTACCTATACAAATGTATTGCCGCCATTTCATTCCTCTACAACCATTTTTTCGTGGTGTTGGGATTTTTTTCCGTCAGTGTATTTATTCACTTCTGATGATCACGTTGAAGTAATTCTTTCTGAAACTAATATACAGGGTGTTCGTACACTGTTTTGACAAAGGCTTACATTTGCATAGCAATATCAGAATTGGACCTTCGCTGATTGGCAAAGGATTGCCTTCTCCGATGAGTCACGTGTTCTGCTCCATCAAACGGATGGGCGTTGGCGTATAAGGCGAGAAACATTAGAGAACAAACACTCTTTAACCATTTCTGGAAGAATGCACGCTAGTAGGGGCAGCGTTATAGTCTGGGGAATGTGTTCGTGGCATTCTCTGGTTCCACTCATACCTGTGGAAGGCACTATGGACTGAATTCGTTATAAATCCATCCCTGCATACCACGTACACCCATACATGCTGATTGTCTTCCCTGGGGCGGATGTGATCTCCCATCACGACAATGCAACGTGTCACACAGCTAGTAATGTCCAAAAGTGGTTGTGAAGACTTCAAAATACTTCCCTGACCCCCTAATTCCCCAGACTTAAACCCAATTGAGCGTCTGCGAGACCACGTCAATCGTGTTGTTCGCTCTATGGATCTTCCATCACGCACCCTCCAACAGCTGTTAGATGCACTGCAGTCAGCATGGCTCCACATACCTGTGAACACCATCCAGCACCTTATTGAGTCACTTCCAGCCCGTCTAGCTGCTGACTGCGCTGCACACGGCGGTTACTCTATATATTAGCTGGTGGTCACAATAATTTGACTCGACCGTGTATTATTTTTGTGAGTAAAACAGAAAGCTTATATCCTTAAAGTAATAAGTGACTAGGATTACTTATTAATTTCTATTTTTTTCATTACGACAGAGTCACACCAGCATATGTAACAGTCGCTTTCCTTAGTTGTAGAAGGTAAACATGTCAGCTTCTAGAACCTTCACTATTCATTACGACTCGCTTTGTTCTGTTTTAAAAGTTCCATTATAACTGTTTTACATTTTCTCCGTTTATTCATGTAGGTTGCCATTACTCGCGTCTTAAATGCCTAATAACGCTTTTAACAAAGACAAAATATTTACCTCATGCGATTTTATAACTGTTATCAGCGCAGGTTCGCTTCTTTATAAATCAGTCTTTAAAATGCTTGTATTCTTTATGACGGGCACAATGAAACGGGATGTTATTACAACTGCTCCTTTTGAGAGCAAATGCCTGAAAACACGCAGTCAGTGATCTCCTGCGTACGTGAGTGATCTTTATGAGGCTTATCTTCAAGGAAAAGTGTTTTGAGAAATGAAATCACCCGTGTTTAATTTATGAGGTATTAATAACTAAGATGATACTGATTAGTCTAACACTACTTAAGAAGGCAAATTTTATGAGCCAGTTAACCGCATGCAAACGTTAAACCACACCAATGAAAATTTGTTCTTATCCGTTGAGGTGACCGCAAGGTAACTGCGCAATGCATGAAATATAATTCTCTTTTCAGTTATGTCAGCCGCAATTGCTTCATTTCCATGATGCGTAGCCATCAGTTGTTGCGGTCATTTCCAATCCTTGTTCATGTGACATTATGAGATCCTTCTGAGTTCCCACTCAGTTAGTTTCAACGATGTGGGTTGCACTCATCAAGAAGGAAATGAAAAAGACAAGGGAACCTCTGCGCTTGCGGCAAGCGTCGCATGTGTCCGCTATTTCAACAAGCCCTGCAATCAAATTGTTTTTAACTTAGCGAGGATTACACCAATACTTTAATTGAGCCTTTAAATGTCTTATGGTTGTAAAACCCTCTTAATGTTCAGCAAGCCCATGTTTAATATAAAAGTTTTTCTTTTTCCTTCTTTCTTTCTTCTTTTGTTGGAGATATCTCTAACGTGTAGCAAAAGTGGTAATACACTGAAGAGCAATTGAATTAAAGATATCTGTCTAGTAACGTGTAGCACCACCTTTCGCCCTGATGACGGCGGCGATTCGTCTCGGCATGGACTCGACAAGACACCGGAAGCGTTGGGAAGCCATACGGATCCACGACCCCTGAACAAGCTCCCACAGTTCACGAAGATTTGATGGAGGGGGGGTCAAAGCCTCGAACATCCTCCTCGATGGCATCCCAGATGTGCTCGATGGGACTAAGGTAAGGTGACCTATCTGGCCAAGGAAGCGAGGTCACGTCGGTGGAGTGTTCATCCAACCATTCGGATACAATTCGGGAGCAATGGCACGGTGCATTGTCTTGTTGCAGGATGAGGTCCCCAGTGGGATGTTGAAGACGCACAAACGGGAGCAAATGGTCGTGCAGGATATCCCGGTAACGTTGACCTATGAGGGACGATGTCACACGTACCAGAGGTCCATTTCAGTCCACGTAAACAGTCCCCAGACTAGAATGCCACCCCCACGAGTTTGAAGAGTACCCTGCTGGCAAGAAGGATCCATCACTTCATGTGGTTTGCGCCGTACTCGTATCTCGACTCATCAGTCCAGGCAACATTTCCCCACACGTCTAGGGTCCAGTGGTGATGTTCCCGCGCCCATGCTAATCTTTGCACCATGTGATGTGTGTTCAGCAGCGGTAACCTCGTGGGACGATGGCTTCTGTACCCCATAACGAAGAGATGGATCTGGATGCTGTGGCTGCTTACACGTTTTTGTGCACCAGCGTTAAATTGCCGAGGAATTTCTTGCACTGTTGCCCGTCTATCCGCTGTTACAATGCGAGCTAGCCGACGATGACCCCGCTCATCCACACGCTGTTGTCCACGGCCGTTGGCTCTTGCAGGGATGGTGTTACGAGATTCGATGTACTCACGGTGCACCAGTGACACAGTGGCTCGTGAAAATCCCAGTGCCTGCACGACTTCCGAGATGGAGTGACCAATTTGTCGGGCCCCGACAATTTTCCCACGATCAAATGCGCTTAGATCCTTCGTCTTATCCATACTGCGTCCGACTCTTACTGATTCCCGTCGCATCACTCCTTATATTGTCGGATCGCTGCATACGTCAATGTCGTTTCCGTTTAGAGGCCCGCCCACAGCGCCACATTTGCATAACGCCAGCTGTCTCTAATTCAATTGCTCTTCAGTGTATCTTCAGTACGTATGACATGGGTTATCGAATGGAATGAAAATCGCACCCACATTTCTTTTTTAGGTGATAAAACACCTATGCAATTAATTAGAAATTACTTTTATAAGATAGTCACGCTGAGAATAAATTATTGCAGTCGAATCGTGATCTAATGTTCCTGAAGGGAACACCGGAAATGAAATTTTAATCTGAGAAATCGTTAAATGCTGAAATCCGATTGTTCGAGTTTAAAATTGCGATTTAAAATGTCATGTGATGGAGAAAAGAAACGGATTATTTTTCGTTGTATGCTATCACGGGAAGAAATGGAAAGGGTTAGTCAAAGCAAAAATTATATTGCAGATATCGACAGGAACATTTGCAGCAGTATACAGTGGTTGGACAGAATAATGTGAATACCTAAGAAATAAAAGGTTTTAAGTAGCTAGTAGGCTGTTGGGTCACCTTTGTCATTCAAAACTGCTTGAATCCTTCTTGGAATGGACGCATGCAAATCCTGGATAGTGGTCAGTGGAATGTTACACCATTTTTCATGCAGAAACTTCATCAATTCCTTGAGAGATGCAGGAGGGAGATAACGGAATCTTACTCTGTTTCCCAACACAGATTTCAGTGGCTCGAGGATGTTTAAGTCTGGTGATTGGGGAGGTCAAGGAAGGTGTGAAATTTCGTTCTCATGTTCCTCAAACCATGATTGGACCGGATTAAGGCCATACTGAGCCCCTAGGCTATATCTCTGTGGGCTGCCAAGGCTAAGACATCTCAGTGCGCCCCAAAGATCATATGACGGACAATCATTAGTGAGGTGCGTTAAAACACAAAACTTTAGCAATATGCTTGTGATAATTAATACGCAGTACATTCTTCAAACTAATAAATTACCTGCAGAATTTTCATAAAAAGTCACTGTACTTTCTTCTGTTCACACAAGAGCATGCATTAAAAGCTTAAGATTCCTAAATTTTGTCTTGGAATTTTTAATAATTTAGCATCGTATACTTTCCTTGGTGCATCTTTTACGCTTTTCAACCGTAGGTTGAAGAAGCATATATACTCCAGCTTTGTCCGTCCGTCTGTCTGTCCGCACGATAACTCGCGTAAAAATGGTTCGATTTCGATGAAATTTTAGTATTTGGTAGGGGACAACCTGGGGACGAACCGTATTGAAACTGAACTAAATGGGGTCAAAGATCAGGACATAGGAGCGGGATCCATTACCTCGCCCTTATGCGTCAGGTCTTACGTAAAAATACGTCGATTGCGACAAAACTTTATCATGCTGTTTCGGAGGTATACTGAACTGGTTCTGTTGAGTATCATCGAAACGCAGTCAAAGGTCAGGCCACAGGAGCGAAATTTATTCCACGGCCATTGTCCTCATAACTTGACTAAAAATGCTTCTATTGAGACAAAACTTTAGTATGTTTTTTGGGACATACTGAAACAATTCTGTTTATGTCATCAAAATGGGGTCAAAGGTCAGGGCACAGGAGCAAGATTTATTCCACAGCCATTGTCCTGATAACTTGAGTAATGATTTCTGGTATGTTGGATAGCGTATCATAATCAATGCATTGCATGATTTTATTAACTTGTTTGTTACGCAATGTGAAGCCACGAGGAAGTTCGACCGTTAACGGTTCCAAGTGCAAACAGGGAGGTGTGGGTGGATGGTAGTGAAAAAGCTGAAATTGTCTCTCCGGCTCCACTGTACACAGCGTTATGGAACGTTCACCCTTAGTAAGTCACTGCCTTGAAATTCGTTCGTCTTTTAGCCACTGCTTGTGATCAAGTGGAAATCATAGGAGACAAAAACTAAAGCTATTTTATTTATTTCCATATATAAATATATAAGCTGTGTATTATTTGCGGTGTAGCAGCATGCCTCCTGGGCCCTTGGTAATGGTGGGTCCCTAGGCTATGGCCCCGCTGGACCCTCCCTCAATCCAGCCCTGCCGAGCTCTGTGAATTGGGGCGTTATCATCTTGATAGATGGCGTCCCCTGCAGCAAATTAATGGGTGTCCCGACAATTCGTCGCGTGCGTCAATTCGTCGACTACGTCAATTCGTCGCCTGCGTCAATTCGTCGACTACGACAATTCGTCGCGCGTCAATTCGTCGCATGCGTCAATTCGTCGCGCGTCAATTCGTCGACCACGACGATTCGTCGCGCGTCAATTCGTCGCGGACAAATTCGTCGACTACGTCAATTCGTCGACTACGTCAATTCGTCGCGTTTACAGATTTTGGTTACATACAAAACGAATTCAGGAAAACGTACGATTTCGAACGTCTTGCTCCCTGATCAAATTTATAAAATTTGGACACGCAGACAGGATAGGAATATTACGTTTTTCTTTGGCACTAAAAATATTAGACGGTAAACGGTTTTTGGAACGGGGCAGGGCCCGGTTGGTCAGAGCCACCCATATACAAAATTTTCGTAAAATCTACAGTTTTCAATTCAGAACCACCAAATCTGGTATACTATCTCGTGGTATTCTAACTTAGACTGTAGACGGTTTTGGGAAGCGGTTGCAGAGAGGAGGGGGGGGGTTACAGCTCCCCTACAGAATTGCCGTAAGATATAGTTTTCAATTTAGAACTACCAAATTTGGTATATTATCTCATAGCGCTCTAACTTAGACGGTAGACGGTTTTTGGAACGGGTCAGGGGCCCGGTTGGTCAGAAACCCCCACACTACAGTTTTCAATTCAGAACCACCAAATCAGGTATCCTATCTCATAGTACTCTAACTTAGACGGTTGTCTGTTTTTGGAACGGGTCAAGGCCCGGGAGTCAGAGCCCCCCCCTCCCCCCATACATACAAAGTTTTCGTAAAATCTAGTTTTCATTTCAGAACCATCAAATTTGGTATCATGAAACTAACTTAGACGCTAGACGGTTTTTGGAAGGGGTTGGAGCCCGCGGGGTCGGACCCCCCCCCCTCTCATAAAAAATTTCGTAAAATCTACAGTTTTCATCTTAGAACCACCAAATTTGGTATACTATCTTATGGTACTCTAACTTAGTCGGCAGACCGTTTTCGGAACGGGTCAAGGCCCGGGGGGTCAGAGCCCCCACATACAAAATTTTCTTAAAAACTACAGTTTTCAATTCAGAACCACCTAATCTGGTATACTATCTCATGGTACTCTAACTTAGACGCTAGACGGTTTTGGGAAGGGGTTGGAGCCCGGGGTGTCAGACCCCCCCCCCGAAAAAAAACTTTTTCGTAAAATCTACAGTTTTCAATTTAGAACCACCAAATTTGGTATACTATCTCATGGTACTCTAACTTAGACGCTAGACGGTTTTTGAAAGGGGTTGGAGCCCGCGGGGTCGGCCCCCCTCATAAAAATTTCGTAAAATCTACAGTTTTCATCTTAGAACCACCAAATTTGGTATACTATCTTATGGTACTCTAACTTAGACTGCAGACCGTTTTTGGAACGGGTCAAGGCCCGAGGGGGTCAGAGCCCCCCACATACAAAATTTTCTTAAAAACTACAGTTTTCAATTCAGAACCACCTAATCTGGTATACTATCTCATGGTACTCTAACTTAGACGCTAGACGGTTTTGGGAAGGGGTTGGAGCCGGGGGGTCAGACTCCCCCCGAATAAAAACTTTTTCGTAAAATCTACAGTTTTCAATTTAGAACCACCAAATTTGGTATACTATCTCATGGTACTCTAACTTAGACGCTAGACGGTTTTTTGGAAGGGGTTGGAGCCCGCGGGGTCGCCCCCCCTCATAAAAATTTCGTAAAATCTACAGTTTTCATCTTAGAACCACCAAATTTGGTATACTATCTTATGGTACTCTAACTTAGACGGCAGACCGTTTTTGGAACGGGTCAAGGCCCGGGGGGTCAGAGCCCCCACATACAAAATTTTCGTAAAATCTAGTTTTCATTTCAGAACCATCAAATTTGGGTATCATGAAACTCTAAATTAGACGCTAGACGGTTTTTGGAAGGGGTTGGAGCCCACGGGGTCGGAGCCCCCCCCCCCTCTCATAAAAAATTCGTAAAATCTACAGTTTTCATCGTAGAACCACCAAATTTGGTATACTATCTTATGGTACTCTAACTTAGTCGGCAGACCGTTTTTGGAACGGGTCAAGGCCCGGGCGGTCAGAGCCCACCACATACAAAATTTTCTTAAAAACTACAGTTTTCAATTCAGAACCACTTAATCTGGTATACAATATCTTATGGTACTCTAACTTAGACGCTAGACGGTTTTTGGAAGGGGTTGGAGCCCGGGGGTCAGACCCCCCCCGAATAAAAACTTTTTCCTACAGTTTTCAATTTAGAACCACCAAATTTGGTATACTATCTCATGGTACTCTAACTTAGACGCTAGACGGTTTTTGAAAGGGGTTGGAGCCCGCGGGGTCGGGCCCCCCTCATAAAAATTTCGTAAAATCTACAGTTTTCATCTTAGAACCACCAAATTTGTTATACTATCTTATGGTACTCTAACTTAGACTGCAGACCGTTTTTGGAACGGGTCAAGGCCCGAAGTCTGGCCCCCACATACAAAATTTTCGTAAAATCTAGTTTTCATTTCAGAACCATCAAATTTGGTATCATGAAACTCTAAATTAGACGCTAGACGGTTTTTGGAAGGGGTTGGAGCCCGGGAGTAAGAGCCCCCCCTCCCATAAAATGCCGCGTAAAATCTACATTTCAAAATTGCCTTTATTCTTCAGTAAAATAACATTTCTATGTACATGACAATGGAATTCTGCCAATAAATACAGCGGTATATACATCAGCTGGAAAGTTCCAGTGAAACGTAAAACAAAATATTGTTAAAATCATAAAAAAAAAAAAAAAAAAATAATCTACAGTTTTCAATTTAGAACCACCAAATTTGGCATACTCTCTCATGGTACTCTAACTTAGACGGTAGACGGTTTTTGGAACGGGTCGGGCACGGGGTCAGAGACCCCCGCACATAAATTTTTTTTCGTAAAAACTAAAGTTTTCAATTTAGAGCTACCAAATTGGGTATACTATATAATGGTGTTCTAAATTAAACGGTAGACGGTTTTCAGAACGGGTCGGGGCAAGGGTGGTTACCCCCCTACACACACACAAACTTTCGTAAAATCTATAGTTTTCAATTTAGAACCACCAAATTTTGTATACTATCTCATGGTACTCTAACTTAGACGGTAGAAGGTTTTGGAACGGATCAAGGCCCGGGGGTAAGACCCCTCCCACATACAAAATTTTCTTAAAATTTTTATTTTTCAATTCAGAACCACCAAATTTTGTGTCATGAAACTCTAACTTAGCGGGAGACGGTTTTTGGAACGGGTCGGGGCTCGGGGGTCGGAGCAAACCCTACTCCCCTTCCCCGTACAAAATTTTAAATTTCCGTAAAACCTACAGTTTTCAATTTAGAACCACCAAATTTGGAATACTATCTCATTGTATTCTAACTTAGACTGTAGACGGTTTTTGGAAAGGGTCGGAGCCCTGGGTTCAGAGGCTCCCCCCCCCTCATACGAAATTTCGTAAAATCTAGTTTTCAATTTAGAACCACCAAACTCGGTATACTATATAATGGCACTCTAACTTAGACGGTAGACGGTTTTTGGAACGGGTCGGGGCCCGGGGGTTAGAATGCCCTCCCCGACAAAATTTTCGTAAAATCTACAGTTTTCAAGTTAGAACCACCAAATTTGGTATACTATCTCATGGTACTCTAACTTAGACGCTAGACGGTTTTTGGAATAAGTCAAGGCGCGAGGTAAGAGCCCCCACATACAAAATTTTCGTAAAATCTATAGTTTTCACATTAGAACCACCAAATTTGGTATCATGAAACTGTAACTTAGACGGGAGACGGTTTTTGGAACGGATCGGGGCCCGGGCGGTAAGAGCACCCCCCCCCTCCCCCAAAGAATTTTCGTAAAATATACCGTTTTCAACTTAGTACCACCAAATTTGGTATACTATCTTATGGTACTCTGACTTAGACGGTAGAGGGTTTTTGGAACGGGTCGGGCACGGGGTAAGAGCCCCCCCCCCATAAAATTTTTTCGTAAAAACTAGTTTTCAATTTAGAACGACCAAATTTGGTATATTATCTCATGGTTCTCTAACTTAGACGGTAGATGGTTTTTTGGAAAGGGTCGGAGCCCGGGGTTCAGAGCCCCCATATAGAATTTCTTGAAATCTATAGTTTTCAATTTAGAACCACCAAATTTGGTATACCATATCATGGTACTCTAACTTAGACCGTAGACGATTTTCGGAACGGGTTGGGGGCCGGGGTTAGATCGTTCCCCCCATACAAAATTTTCGTAAAATCTACAGTTTTCAATTTGGAACAACCAAATTTGGTATACTATCTCATGGTACTCTAACTTAGATGGTAGACGGTTTTGGGAACGGGTCAGGCACGGGGTCAGAGCCCTCCCCATAAAAATTTTTCGTAAAATCTACAGTTTTCAATTTAAAACCACCAAATTTGGTATACTATGTCATGGTACTCTAACTGAGAATGCAGGCGATTTTTGGAAACGGTTGGAGACAGGGGTTCAGAGCCCTCCCCCCCATGCCAATTTTTGTAAAACCTACAGTTTCGAATTTAGAACGACCAAATTTAGTACACTCCCTCATTGTATTGTAACTTAGACCGCAGACGGAAAGGGTCGGTGCCCGGTGTGAAGGGGGCCCATTCAAAATTTTCGTAAAAATTACAATTTTTACTCTTAAGAACTGCATCCCAATACAGCACTCCATTACCGCACCTACGGTCTAGGTTAGAGGCCGTAGATAACAATAAAGTGAAAAAATATCCGGTTCATGATGTATTAAAAACACAAATTAATAAACGTTAGCTTTCACCACCAACGGTTGCCTTATCAGGCAGAAATACAATGTACTGTAAATAATGTAAATTCTTTTTTTGCTTCGTATAATTAAATTAACTAAATCAAAATATTTAAAATAAGTTTCCTGGAAATTTACGGAAATAGTTTTTTCATTCATTAACTTTCACCCGCTGAACTTGGTGATTTTAGAAATAGTAATATTTACCTGGGAAATACCGGGTACCCCTGCTAGTAAGAACTAAAGATAATGTTACACTTTTAGTCAGGTACAAAACAATAATTAGAAAACCCTAGGACTGGGCCTGTTTAGCAATTTTCAGTGTGCCGTGCTAATTTTCATAATGTTTTCATAGAAGTCCAAGATTTTTGCAATGCGCTTTTCTGAGGTTGGAACTATTAAGCAGACCCTAGGCCTAGAGATTTTTGATAGTTTTCAGTCCTCCGAGCTGATATTTATGTAGTTTTCATAGAAAATAAAATGAATTCTGTTTAAATGTTACTCGAGCACAAAGCATTAATAGCTACGCCCGAGACCTAGGCATATGCATTTACAGTAATTTTTATAATGCTGTGATTATATGAGGTTTGCATGACAAATCAATTTAAGAGTGTTACGCTTATCAAAAATTATTTAAAAGGCCTAGGCCTAGCGGCCAATAATTAGCATTTGGTGCCTAAGTGAAAGCGCAACATTATTAACTTGATTTGTTATGCAAACCTTATAAATACGACCACAGCGATTAAAAGTTACTAAAGAGTTCTTGTAAGTAATATTTTTTGACCGAGTGCAAGTACAATTTACGAAATGTCAACAGGTCAAAATATCTAAAGTAACAATGAAATTTGGAATATTTCTTTTTTCTTTCTTTTTATTTCAGTTTTGACACTTGTATTAAGTTTTAAAAACATATATTTCTCCTATCGTATACCTTCATTGTGCTTTCAACAGAATTTCTTACCATGTTTTGGGTATTTTGTTTCGTGTGGTTGCAGTTTTTTTAATGTTTTGGGCATTTCATTTTGTGAAATCAATTTTACTAGAATATGCAGATTCTGTAGTTCAGTGGTTTGAGGAAAATTATGTTCTTGGAAAATTTTGTGGAAGCAGAAGAAACAATCCAAGCAGAAGCCCTCCGCTGTTCCCGCCAACAATTTGGTCAGTTAGTGAAAACAATTTATTTGGCTTTCCCAGAACACAAAACGAACTTGAAAGATTAGACAGACGCTGGAATACAATTCTGGGAGAGAAAAAACTGTGACTGTACGAAATAATCAGTGAAATTGCGAAAGAGCAGAGAACAACTATGGCTAAAATCGAAAGAGTGATAGCACAGATTCCAACAAATCCACCCAGAAGAGAAACGCTGGCAAGATAAAAAGGAATTCGAACTTCTTTGGTGCACAGAGACAATGTTAACATGCTGGACATTTTAAGAGGAATTTCATATAATTCTACCCTTTACTAAAATGTGCTGGTATTTCTCACTAATTGAATTATACCTTTTACTAACTTGTATTTGAATTTTTCAAGAATGTAATTCCGCCGAAGATGCAAGAATGTAAAACCAACGCAAAATTAAAAAAGACAAGAATTTTCAAAATAGCATGTCAAAAACATAAAATGTCAAAAAGTAATCCAAAATGTGAAACATATAAAAATTCAAAATGCAATCCAAAATGTGAAACAAATAAAAATTCAAAATGCAATCACAAGTCACAAGCATTACAAAAATGCGAAACGCTATGTAACAAGTACAACACAAAATTAAAACAAATGCCAAAAAAAAAAAAAAAATGCATACGCTTTGTAAAATGTACAAAATAAAATAAATGCCATATTCACAAGGATTTCATGACGAGTCATGTTAAAAATGAGCTTTTATTTAGACTTCAAATAATAATTACTAGCCTCTACACCTTTTTAAGTCTTTAATAAGTGCAACATCATTAACCTGACTTGTCATCAAACATTATAAATATGACCATAGCATACAATCACTTAAAAGACTTGTTAATGGATGAATTGAGGAATCACCAAGTTCAGCGGGTGAAAGTTAATGGCTGTTTATAGTTTTGTACTCGAGTAAATGCGCAACACAGTAAACTTGACTTTCTCTGAAAATTTTATGTATATGAGCACGGTTGATTGAAAACTGATAAAAGGGCTTAAGGCCTGTTTATTAATTTTTGTGCCTCAGTCAAAACGCAGTACCATAACCTTGGCATGTTATCGAAACCTTATGAATACGTCGGACTAAAAATTCCTAAAAAAGTTTACGCCTAAGGTCTTGTAACTAAAGTTTTGTGACAGGGTAAAACTGCAACATTAATAACTTGACATGTTATGTTAACGTTGTGAATATGAGCACGGCGGATTAAAGATTTCAACAAATAGCCTTCGGGATTAATGTGTTGTAGCTGAGTAAAAAATGTAACATCTTTATTTTCTATATAAACCAAACTACGTGCTGAAATGGCCCAACTATATATACGTATACTTCAACCATATACCGAAGCGCTGACAAGGTGAAAACAAAAGTGCAATTTTGTACGGTCTCCTAACATTTTATGGCCAGCCTACATGGAAGTGGACACCTTGATATCAAAAACATACTTTTTGTACGGTCCACAACAAATAGCAATGGACACGTCGCAATCTTTGGGGGGGGGGGGGGGGGGTTAACGACCACCGTGATCAATTCAGTGGGCTATAAGCAGTCGGACATTCCCAATTTTGGGCCACTGGTTCCTGGGAAGGGGGACAGCCAGTGCCAGAAGTCAAGCACAACGTCCATGATTCACCGGGATTTGAACCAGGATCCTTCTCGACAATTGGTCAGAAGCCAGCGCCTAGATCACTCCGCCGCCGTAGCGGCACACGTTGAAATGTATTTTTCATACGGCCCCTAACGCTCTTATGGACATACTAGATTGAACTGGACGCAAATAAATCATTAATATAATTTGTACTAGCAGGGATACCAGTTATTTGCCAGGTAAATATTACTATTTGTGGAATCACCAAGTTCAGCGGGTGAAAGTTAATGAATGAAAAAGATATTCCTGCAATTTTCCAGTAAACTTATTTTAAATTTTTTGATTTAGTTAATTTAATTTTGCGAAACAAAAAAGAAAGAAAAGGAATGGGAATACTTACCTTCTAGGAGACATCTACAGAACTGCCGTACATCTGGCGTGTGCTTCTGTGAATCCCGCGACACAGAAATGCAATGTACCTATGTGATGTCGCATGCATACGACTTCACATTGGCATTGATCATCAAAGGAATGAGAATACTTACCTTCTAGGAGACATCTATAGAACTGCCGTACATCTGGCGTGTGCTTCTGTGAATCCCGCGACACAGAAATGCAATGTACCTATGTGATGTCGCATGCATACGACTTCACATTGGCATTGATCATCTTTTTCTTACCGTTTTGAATTTTGAATATCTGGAACTCTCTGTTTACATTACATTATATTTCTTTCTGATAAGCCGTTCGTTGGTAGTGAAAGCTAAACTATATAGATTTGTGTTTTTAATACACCATTAAACGCATATTTTTGCACTTTATTGTTATCTACAGTCCCTAACTTAGACCGTAGGTTAGTTAGTTGGTTGGTTGGTTGATGGTTTATGGTGCAAGGCCCTCAAAGGGCCAAAGAGCGCCTTAGAACGTAAATAGGGTATTCTTAAGAGTAAAAAACGGAACTTTTACGAAAATTTTGCATGGGGCTACCTTGACCCGGGCCCCGACCCCTTCCAAAAACCGTCTACGTTAGATAACCATAAGTAGTATACCAAATCTGGTTGTCCTAAATTGAAAACTGTAGATTTTACGAAATTTTTATGAGGGAGGGGAGGCTCTCACCCCGGGGTTCTAACCCCTTCCAAAAACCGTCTAGCGTCTAAGTTAGAGTACCATGAGATAGTATGCCAAATTTGGTGGTTCTAAATTGAAAACTGTAGATTTTACGAAAAACTGTTTATTCGGGGGGGGTCTGACCCCCGGGCTCCAACCCCTTCCAAAAACCGTCTAGCGTCTAAGTTAGAGTACCATGAGATAGTATACCAGATTAGGTGGTTCTGAATTGAAAACTGTAGTTTTAAGAAAATTTTGTATGTGGGGGGGGGGGGGCTCTCACCCCCGGGTCTTGACCCGTTCCAAAAACGGTCTGCTGTCTAAGTTAGGAGTACCATAAGATAGTATACCAAATTTGGTGGTTCTAAGATGAAAACTGTCGATTTTACGAAATTTTTAATGGGGGGGGGCTCCGACCCCGCGGGCCAACCCTTCCAAAAAACAGTCTAGCGTCTAAGTTAGAGTACCATGAGATAGTATACCAAACTTGGTGGTTCTAAATTGAAAACTGTAGATTTTGCGAATTTTTATGAGGGGGGCCCTTACCCCCGGGCTGCAACCCCTTCAAAAAATCGTCGAGCGTCTAAGTTAGAGTACCATGCGATAGTATGCCAGATTTGGTGGTTCTGAATTGAAAACTGCAGTTTTTAAGAAAATTTTGTATGTGGGGGCTCTGACCCCCGGGCCTTGATCCGTTCCAAAAACGGTCTACTGTCTAAGTTAGAGTACCATGAGATAGTATACCAAAGTTGGTGGTTCTAAATTGAAAACTGTAGATTTTACAAAACAAATTTATTCGGGGGTGTCTGACCCCCCGGGCTCCAACAACTTCCAAAAACCGTCTAGCGTCTAAGTTAGAGTACCATAAGATTGTGATGTGATGTGTGTTTTTGAGCTCTGTCTTTTACGTGCTTTAGAGTAGTTAATCGAGTGGTGTACTTTTTCTTTTCGAGTGCATCTTCAAGTTGAAGATAAGTGCTTTCGTTTCGTTTGTCTCACGAGGTGGTGAGTGAATTACTTTATTCTTTATCGTTAGTTATATTTTTCGAACGAGTTGGTCTTGTTCTTCGGTAAGCCTCGCCGTTGACATGGCGGCATTAGATAAGGGTGAAGCTCACGCCCTTATCTTGGAAGAGAAGCCATCTTCCTCCTCTTCTTCCAACCCAGCTGCTGACACAGCTTCGTTGGTCGCAGAGATCTCTAACTGCCTTACTGACGTCATGAGTTCCTCTGCCTTGCCTGCGCCTACGGCCTGCCTTCCCACTGAGGTACTGCCGTTACAGGTCTACTCTCTGTCCCTGTCGCGGATGCTATGGAGGTGTCGGGTGACGTCGCTTCTACGGCCACCACTTCATCTCAACTGCCAGATTCCCCTATAACAGCTGGAGTTTCGCCCTCTACATCTAGTAAAAGTACTGTTCCTCCATCATATGCGACTGCCATGTCTAGTGGCTCTACGTCACTCCTATCGTCTGATACTCTCCTTCCCGATTCGTATCTTCATGTCGTGGGATCCACAGCAACGATAGATATTCCCGAAGACTCACCAGCCGGCCGTCAACTGCAATCAACGATGGACCTCGGCGTATGTTTTGATGCGCTGCCGGATACAAAGCTTCAGCTCTATAGCCGAGCTCTTAAATCCATTTTACCGGCGGATGCAATAGATTATGTTGCCCGAAAACCACGATCAGTGCTGGTTTACTTCAAGAAAAAGGAACATGCTGACCTTGTCTTGACAGCAGGACTGACCATTAATGATGTACATCTACTACCACAACCAGTCGCGCACCGCCCCGTGCAGGTGACTTTCTACCCTGTCCCGCCAGAGGTATCTGATACAATTCTTTGCACGTTACTCAGTAAGTTCGGCCGAGTAGTCGGTCCCATAACAACCCTCTCGGCGGCACCCCAGAGACCCAGAAGACAAAGCCATTCGTGGCTTCCGTCGCACCGCTCGTGTGCTCTTTCCGTCTGATACTCATCTTCAGGCCTGTCCAACTGTCCTTCACGTGCGATGTGGGCAACAGCGACGTCGTATCGAGATCATCACTTCTCAGCATTGCACCCTTTGTCAAAGTGAGAGTCATGTGCGAGCCAATTGCACTCGTGCTGTTTCCATAACCGTGCCAAGTGCTGTGGCACCTTCTGTCCCTCCTGTTACTGCTGTGTCAACGTCTCCACACGAGTGGAAGGTTGCAGGACCCAGATCTTCCCGACGTCGGCCTGCAGACGTTGGTCGACAAACGTCTTTGGCAGACTCACTTTCAGTTACAGATCGGAATTTTCCCACGCTTCCTACGGCACCCCCGCAGCGTATACTTTCTGCTCCTACAGATTTACCTGCTGATATGTCGTCGGTGTTTACCGTTGGCGCTGCAGATCCAGCAGCCGAAACCCTTTCCAGCACAGAAATTTCTATACCAGCTGGTTCCTCCACGATTTTTGGCAAACGCAGTGTCTCCTCACGGAAGAAGTTAAAGAAGTCTAAAAACGTCCTCATCCCCGCACTTGTTCACTAGGCGGTCTAATCGCCCGGTTACTCGCGCAATCTTCTCTCGACGTGGCATTTCGTCTTCTCAAGTACAAGCCTGGACTGAACCAGAGACGGAGGATGTTTCTCCCTCGTTAGAGGACTTCACTAATCTCCTTCAAGAGAATGCTTTTCCCGCTGAGCCGCTGCCTTACGTAGATCTTCTTGAATATTTAGTGAGTCCCACCAGCACGGCCACTGCCCGTGCTTTTTACTAAAGTATGAAGCTGCCCTACCTCGGGTTCTCAGTCAACTTGATTCTCTTTTGCACACTCTTCGGCGGAACGTCGATGACATTCCGTGGGGTCTGGGTTTTATCCAGCGCCTACATGTTCTCGCTACTGCAAGTCAACACATCTTACATCCGCCGACGGACCTAAAAGTTCAAGGTCACGTCACTTAATTGTCGCGGTTTTGCGACACCACTTGCGAACGCCTTAGCCTATGAGGACCTTTCCCCACTGAGTGCGGACGTGCTACTTTTACAAGAGACGAACTGTCACCCTACAACTTTGTTTACTCGCTGGCGATCATGGAATTTTGCTTTCCACCACGCATTCAGCTGTTCATCATATGGTGGTATTGCCGTCGGGGTACGCTCGACTTTTCGCTCTACGATGACTCTCTTCTCTGTAAAAAATCTCTGTCGTGATTTCTTACAACAAGTCACGTTCACTATTCAAACGGAGAGGTTTCATATCTTTAACATCTACGTGCCAAACACCTCCACTTATGTGTCGGAGCTTTTTCTGTGCTTTCGCGGTGCTCTCTCTGGTATACCTGCCACCGACCGAGTTCTCGTTGGTGGCGACTTTAATTGTACTCTACACCCTCAACTTGATCGTTCCCCGCCTTCACGCGAACATCGTGCAGACCTTGTACAGCAGCTACAGTCCCTCGTTTTTGATTTCTCACTGATAGATGTCCATCGACACTTATATCCGACTACACCCTCCCATACCTGGCGTGCATCTGGTGCAATAAACCCGGCCACGGCCAGACTTGACAGGTTTTATACCACGCCCATACTTCTTCCAGCGATCTCTGCATCCTGTTGCCAGCCCACTGCGTCGTCCGACCATTGCGCCATCACTCTCACAGTGTTCCACACTCATGCACAGCACAGGACAACCCGGCCGTGGACATTTGATGCCGCTCTTTTGGATGACGCCGGTTTTGCTCTTCAGTCCGCCATTTCCTCTCCGAATGGCGCACGCAACTGCAGTCTGCGCCGTGTGCCCTGACTTTCTGGCTGGAGGTAAAACATCGCCTCTTGCTTCATGTGCGAAATCAGGCTTTTACGATCACGACGCTACAGAGGATGCGGTTGGATCACATCCGTACGATGCTTTCCCTTATAAATATGGCTGACCCTCTTTTTGCTGTGTATAAGGCTGAACTGAATTCTCTCCTAGTCCCACTCGCGCAACAGGTCATTCGGCGGCTGAGATTACAGCATCTCGCGCCCGATGCCTGCACTTATGAGTTTCTTTCCAATCTTGAATCTAAGCGTCATGCCTCTGCTTCAATTCGCCATCTCCGCCTCTCTACTGGCGAGGTATCCTCTGACCCAGTTACTCTTTGCTCTGTTGCCCGCAGCTATTTTACAACGAAGTTTTGTGAGACTCCTCCTCCTTCCAGCACTGCCTTATCTGGTCTACACTCTGCTTTACCTCAAGTCCCCTCTTATTTTTCTGATTCTCTCCTCCGGCCTCCCACGCTAACAGAGATTTCCGAGACGTTTTCTTCTCTAAATTCCAAGGCTGCACCTGGCCCAGATGGACTTCCTTTCTGTTTCTACAAAGCTTTCCTCCCAGCCCTCCTTCCTTTTCTGCTTAGTGCTTTCTCCGCTGCTTTCCACCTATCCACCCTTCCGAGGAGTTTCACAACTGCCCATATAGTCCTCTTCCCAAAGAAGGGTGATCTCCTAGACTTGGGGAACTGGCGTCCCATCTCACTTCTGAATCTTGATTACAAGCTTTATTCTAAACTACTCTCGCGCCGTATTAATCCAATCCTCCCCCACATCCTGTCCTCTAACCAGACCTACACTGTCCCAGGGCGCTCCATCTCGCATAACATTCAACTTCTCAGTGACCTAATCCATCTCGCTCGATCTCGCTCTGAACCTCTTGCTCTGCTGTCTCTCGATCAACAATCCGCCTTTGATAATATTTCTCACGCTTACCTCTCGTCTACACTTTATAGTTTCGGGTTTCCGCCTCCTTTTGTTTCTGTTCTCCTCTCCCTCTATCAGGACGCCACTTTCCACGTCAGGTTGCCCACCCTTCTCACAGCGCCAATTCCTTTCCGTCGCGGCGTCCGGCAAGGCTGCCCCTTGTCCGGACAGCTCTTTGCTCTTGCGATCGAACCTTTTCTCCGCTCCGTTCACAGATCCTTCTATGCTTCTCTGCCTCCAGTGGTCGCCAGCACTCGCCATCATAGTGTCACCTATGTTGCCTATGCTGATGACGTGACTTTTTGTGTTCGACAAGATGCACAATTCTGCAAACTTCGCCACCTCTACGCTCGGTATGCCTCTTGTTCTAGTGCCACGCTAAACGAGTCAAAAAGCACTGGCTTGTGGTGTGGGTCGTGGGATAGTCGAACCGACTCTCCATGGGGAGCCGAATGGTCCACATCCTCACAGCGTTTTCTAGGAGTGCACCTGGGCAAACCTCCTACAGCCTCGACGATAACGTGGAATGCACTGCACCCCCGCCTGCTGCGTACGGCTGCCAACTGGAGACAAGCACAGTTCTGCACTTCTCTGTACCAGCGTGCCCAGATCACTCGAACATATTTGTTATCCATGTGCACGTTCTCTTGGCTTGCGTCCAAACAACCTGTCTATCGTCTTCTTTGCAATCACCCAGTGCCAAACCAATATCGTGTGGGCTGGTCATCATTGGGTTAACGCTTCACTTCTCAGCTTGTCTCCTCAGAATGGCGGTATTGGACTGCTTGACGTGCGGTTATACTATCAGGCATTCCGAGTGTCTGCATTTCTTCGCCTTCTTGCTTCACCTGTTCTGCCTGCGGAGACAACCCGGGACGTCACTGTCTCCCCGCGTAATCCCCACCTTACTTTTCTTTCCTATCTATTAATGGATCACTGCCCCCTCCTTTCCAACTTACTCCTCCTGTCTATCGGGAGGCTATCACCTTGCTTCGCTCTTTCCCTCTGTCTCGCTCTCCACCAGCTACAACCTCCGAACTACTCTCAGAACCTCTATTTTTCTCCTCCGTCATTCATCCTCCGCACCTCCCTGTTTTGCTTTCCCCACCTGGCTCCGCGCCGGAGTAGTCACAGTCCGAGACCTTGTCACCCCGGATTTTCTCTGGCGCTCCTTCTCCGACTTTCCTCCTGCTATTCGTGCTCTACCCCATGCTCTTCAGGTTCACACCTCCTTACTCTCATCCCTTGTTTCTCTCTTTCCCGATCTTGCTTCCCCCGCCGGTCTCGTTCCCGTTCTATCCGCGTCTCTCCCCCTCCCCTTTTTCTTGTCGGCTCACGGCATAGATCTTCCGATTTTCTCCTTCTCCACATCCGCTCTTTACAGATTTCTCTCTCTCTCCCGCTCTTCTACGCCTACACCTATCCCTGATATCCCGTCTTCCGCTCTCTCTGCTGTGTGGTCTGCCACCCTCTCTCCTCTATCTACACCCCCAGAGATCAACACACACTGGTTCTTCTTACATAACCGTCTTCCCGTACCCTCAATCTTGCACCGGATGACCCTTCTTTCCTCCCCACTCTGCCCTTTCTGCGCCGGGGAGGCAGATGTGAGTCATGTCTATCAATATTGCACTATACTGCTACCAATGCTGAATCTTGCCTTTTCGATTGCGCAAAGATCCTGTACAACTGATCTTTCCTTCAGTGCTTACCGAACGCTGTTGCTCAACCTTGTGCCTCCAATCAGACTCCCTGTAGTCTGCACCTACATTTTTGTCCTAGTGAAACACGTTATATACGTCTATCATCAACAGTGTCGTGCTCGGGAGGTGCCGCGTTGCTCAGTTTTTTCGGGAATGTCTCCTTTCTCGATTACGCCTTGAGTACCACACCGCCGTTGCTCGACAAAGTGAACCAAGCTTCTTCTCTACATGGTCCCCAGCGGCCCCATGGTTCGCTGGGACACCGACTGCATTGCATCTTACAGTTGGTGCTTGTATGACTATTTAACAGTTAACTCAGTGACTCTTTATCCGAACCTTCGTCACACCTGCTCATCAAGGTATGTCTTATCTCCACGAGATTAATGAACATCTATTTCCATCTAAATGTCATGCAACTATAATGTCTCTTTGTTTCTACAGTCATCTGTACATATCCCATTTCTATGTCACAATTATCGGTCATTCTACTTTTGCTCGTCTCATGTACATGTACTTATCTTGTTTTCATAACGGTGCCGTTGCGTCTTCAAGTGAACCCAGCTTCTTCCCTCCATGGTCCCCAGAGGCCTTGGGGTTGTTGGGACTCCACCTTCGCTGCACAGTACAGTTTGTGCTCATAAGACTATATTATAACATTTTACTCTGTGCTGCTCTACCTGAACCCTTGCCATATCTACTCAACCTAGTGTGTACGATCTACTCAAGATTTGTTTACATCTCAATGTCATGTATATATTGTAAATAGGTTTCTACTGTCATCTGTAAATAGTGCATTCATGTGTCACTGTTTATTTTTGAGACGTTTTTCTCTTGCTCGTCTCATGTACATTCCTTGAATAAATACTTTGTGAACACCATGAGATAGTATACCAAATTTGGTGGTTCTAAATTGAAAACTGTAGATTTTACGAAAAAGTTTTTATTCGGGGGGAGTCTGACCCCCCCGGCTCCAACCCCTTCCCAAAACCGTCTAGCGTCTAAGTTTGAGTACCATGAGATAGTATACCAGATTAGGTGGTTCTGAATTGAAAACTGTAGTTTTTAAGAAAATTTTGTATGTGGGGGGCTCTGACCCCCGGGCCTTGACCCGTTCCAAAAACGGTCTGCAGTCTAAGTTAGAGTACCATAAGATAGTATACCAAATTTGGTGGTTCTAAGATGAAAACTGTAGATTTTACGAAATTTTTATGAGGGGGGGCACGACCCCGCGGGCTCCAACCCCTTTCAAAAACCGTCTAGCGTCTAAGTTAGAGTACCATGAGATAGTATACCAAATTTGGTGGTTCTAAATTGAAAACTGTAGATTTTACGAAAAAGTTTTTTTCGGGGGGGTCTGACCCCCCGGGCTCCAACCCCTTTCAAAAACCGTCTAGCGTCTAAGTTAGAGTACCATGAGATAGTATACCAAATTTGGTGGTTCTAAATTGAAAACTGTAGATTTTAGGAAAAAGTTTTTATTCGGGGGGTCTGACCCCCCGGGCTCCAACCCCTTCCAAAAACCGTCTAGCGTCTAAGTTAGAGTACCATGAGATAGTATACCAGATTAGGTGGTTCTGAGTTGAAAACTGTAGTTTTTAAGAAAATTTTGTATGTGGGGGGCTCTGACCCCGGGCCTTGACCCGTTCCGAAAACGGTCTGCCGACTAAGTTAGAGTACCATAAGATAGTATACCAAATTTGGTGGTTCTAAGATGAAAACTGTAGATTTTACGAAATTTTTTATGAGAGGGGGGGGTCCGACCCCGCGGGCTCCAACCCCTTTCAAAAACCGTCTAGCGTCTAAGTTAGAGTACCATGAGATAGTATACCAAATTTGGTGGTTCTAAATTGAAAACTGTAGTTTTTAAGAAAATTTTGTATGTGGGGGCTCTGACCCCCGGAGGCCTTGACCCGTTCCGAAAACAGGTCTGCCGACTAAGTTAGAGTACCATAAGATAGTATACCAAATTTGGTGGTTCTAAGATGAAAACTGTAGATTTTACGAAATTTTTTATGAGAGGGGGTCCGACCCCGCGGGCTCCAACCCCTTTCAAAAACCGTCTAGCGTCTAAGTTAGAGTACCATGAGATAGTATCCAAATTTGGTGGTTCTAAATTGAAAACTGTAGTTTTTAAGAAAATTTTGTATGTGGGGCTCTGACCCCCCGGGCCTTGACCCGTTCCGAAAACGGTCTGCCGACTAAGTTAGAGTACCATAAGATAGTATACCAAATTTGGTGGTTCTAAGATGAAAACTGTAGATTTTACGAAATTTTTTATGAGAGGGGGTCCGACCCCACGGGCTCCAACCCCTTTCAAAAACCGTCTAGCGTCTAAGTTAGAGTACCATGAGATAGTATACCAAAATTGGTGGTTCTAAATTGAAAACTGTAGTTTTTAAGAAAATTTTGTATGTGGGGGGCTCTGACCCCCGGGCCTTGACCCGTTCCGAAAACGGTCTGCCGACTAAGTTAGAGTACCATAAGATAGTATACCAAATTTGGTGGTTCTAAGATGAAAACTGTAGATTTTACGAAATTTTTTATGAGAGGGGGGGTCCGACCCCGCGGGCTCCAACCCTTCCAAAAACCGTCTAGCGTCTAAGTTAGTTTCATGATACCAAATTTGATGGTTCTGAAATGAAAACTAGATTTTACGAAAACTTTGTATGTATGGGGGGAGGGGGGGCTCTGACTCCCCGGGCCTTGACCCGTTCCAAAAACAGACAACCGTCTAAGTTAGAGTACTATGAGATAGGATACCTGATTTGGTGGTTCTGAATTGAAAACTGTAGTGTGGGGGGCTCTGACCAACCGGGCCCCTGACCCGTTCCAAAAACCGTCTACCGTCTAAGTTAGAGCGCTATGAGATAATATACCAAATTTGGTAGTTCTAAATTGAAAACTATATCTTACGGCAATTCTGTGGGGGGGGGGGCTGCCCCCCCTCCTCTCTGCAACCGCTTCCCAAAACCGTCTACAGTCTAAGTTAGAATACCACGAGATAGTATACCAGATTTGGTGGTTCTGAATTGAAAACTGTAGATTTTACGAAAATTTTGTATATGGGGGCTCTGACCAACCGGGCCCTGCCCCGTTCCAAAAACCGTTTACCGTCTAATATTTTTAGTGCCAAAGAAAAACGTAATATTCCTATCCTGTCTGCGTGGCCAAACTTTATAAATTTGATCAGGGAGCAAGACGTTCGAAATCGTACGTTTTCCTGCATTCGTTTTGTATGTAACCAAAATCTGTAAACGCGACGAATTGACGTAGTCGACGAATTTGTCCGCGACGAATTGACGCAGTCGACGAATTGACGCGCGACGAATTAACGCGCGACGAATTGACGCAGTCGACGAATTGACGCGCGACGAATTGACGTAGGCGACGAATTGACGCGCGACGAATCGTCGCAGTCGACGAATTGACGCACGCGACGAATTGACGTAGAACCCAAATAATGCCTGAGGTATTGGACGGACTTCATGATCATGATGATCATATGTAGAGGATTTTAGGAAGGGAGTGTCTGACCCCAGGTCTTAAACAACCCTTAGAAATAGGAAGCTAGGAGATTTGGGCTAGAGTGCTCGATAGGAAAGTGACACGGAAGCGAAGTAGAAAAGGGGGAGGAAGACGTCCTTATTTATTACCGGGGGCCAGTACCCAGGGTCCGACGGCTTAACGTGCCCATCCGACGCACGGCGGATATTTAGTGGATCGAGCGTTCGTACCTGCTGGGATCGAACCTGAGGTCCTTTCCGTGCCAGTCACGGACGTTGCCCACTCGGCCACCCGCGGCTTTGGACGGACGTGGTTGTTCAGAATGGTTTTATACGCCCTGCCAGACAACCGTCCTTTCAAGATGATCAGGGAACCTGCTAAAAGCCACGATATCAACGCCCTGAGCGTGATTGAACTACCACCATACTGCGCTGTTGGGAGTAGACAGCTTCTGACAATGTTGTCCACACGTAAACACGTTCTGCGGTGGGGAATGGTGTGAATGTGGATTCACGCGACTACATGCATCAGCAGTCCACGTTGTATCCTACTGGAGTCACTGACGTTGACGTTGTGCATTCATCCGGGTCATCAGACGTTTTGCAATAGTAGCTCTGCCATGAATACCTTGTTTGTGCAGTTCCCTGTGCACTATCTTCGTTGATACTAGGGTCTGGAGATGTATATTGAACTCCGCACTAATTTTCAGCGCCGAGGTCTTCTTATTACGTGCAACAGTCCTCTTTAATGCACTCCTGTCTCTATCAGTCAGGGTTGTTTTCCGGCCGCTCTTGTGTTTCGCATACGAGGTTTTGTTACGAACACGGTATGCTGTCATGACACTAGACACAGTAGCTCTCGATATCACCACTACTTTGGCGACAGCCGTAATGGACGCACCAACTAGCCGGCCACCAACAATTAGCCCTATTTCGATGTCCGTTAGGTCGCTCATTTCGTCGTCCCCCTGAAAAAATTTTTGGAACAAAACACTTTAAATCTGGGAGCCAGGAAGGGTCGGAAAATCAGGGGGCATTAGGAGGATGGAGGACTGAAGAAAAGAAGAGGGGTTCAGCTAATAGCTCAGACGTGGAAGTAGGAGGTGCACGAATAAGAGGGAGTGAGCGGAAAAAGGAAAGAACCTCTTTATAGAAGGGAGGTAGTCGAGCACGAAAGCAGGGACATTGATCCATCAGTAAATACGTAGTGAAAGTGGGTTACGTGGTGATAGTATTACATCTCTGACAATAATGACTGGTGATGTAGGAGAGCAAAGGAGTCGAAGAAAGAAATCACTCTGTATGCTGTGTAGTAGGTTCGAATATCCAAGAGCGAAAATCCACCTTGTGCTGAACCTGTACGATGAAGAGTGGAAACTTGGACCCAGTGATGTCCGGACCAGATCACCGTGGAAATGAGACGGATAATTTCTGTCAGATTGTAGACCGGCATCCGAGTAACAGACCACACGTAAAGACACGACGGAAAAAGGTAAGTTCTAACGATCCTTGCTCGCAAGACATAGGAGGTGCAAAACTGTGAGTTACGCCAGAAGGCGGCAGTCCGTGTGAGCCGAGAACCAAGTACGGTTCATGTGGCATTCTGAGCTGAAAGGTGTACACCAAGATGCACACCGAGGAACTTTTGGGTAGATGCAGTCCATGAGGCACCACAGGGGGTGTCAGTCCTGGATGTCCAGGAGCCACTCCACAGACCAGCACTCTTGGACGTGTTAAGAGAGGCAGCGGAACAAGCTGAGTAAAGATCAAAACACTGAGCTAGGATGTCGAATTATTGTGCCTCTACCTTGTCTGTCGTGTGTCACGGATATACGTATTGTCTAGGTTGCACTATATTTCATGGTACTGCACTTGTTGTTTAATTTTATGGAGTGTCTGCCTATACTGTTTCACCTGTTTCTCTTTGTTGTATCCACTTAAGTCTGTGAAACAATCCCTCGAATATGAATTTGCTATCACTGTAAATAGTACAATTTTCATTTGTAAATATATAATCCTCGCTGTGCATATGTTGTCATTTAATTTTTCTGTTTGACGCTCTAAATCCAGGCCTTATGTTATTGCTTATCTCAATTTGTTCAATAAAGTGAGAGCACTTAAGCAGGACCTTGAGGTTCTAAATAAAGCTAATACAACCAAAAAGTGTGGATACCTTTGCGTATTGCGACATACGCAGCTGCATTGAAAGTCACGTCTCTGAGCGTGGCGTTCACATTATTCTGTACAACCCCTGTATGTCGTATATTCTAATTTAACCTTCCCGTTTAGTTTCTGTATTCTTACGTAAATTAGGTTTCTTCTTGTTAAAGATTTCCTAAACGTAACGTTACAAATTCCCGCTCGACGAAATTGAGTTAGGTAACACGTAAGAGCAGGTCAAAGTGCACTGACGTAGTACAGAATGAAGAGATAAGAGCTGTGAGCTCAATGTTTCGACAACATTTACGAGTAATGTTGATATAACGATTGTAGAGCACGGTTTTCAGCAATGATGTATGCTTTAGACCAGAGATGGGTAAACCTACTTATAGTCAAGCCAAACGAAAAAAAAAAAAAATTCGGCGGGTCAAAGACTTTTTTCATAAAATTTTCTTCAAAATTCATTAAAAAAATGATGAACACACATAATAGACTCACATGAGCAAGCTCAAATGTATTGAGAATGCATTCCATACCTACTAAATTGTTTTTAAGTTCATTCAGAAGATTTATATGATGCAGTGTGGGATGAGTGAAGCTGTGATTGAGCTTCCAGCATAAAACCTATATAATAGGCTACATCTGTCCATAACGTTGTGAAGTTAACGCTGTGACGTCATTTAGTACTTGCAGCGCCGATTTTAACCGGTGGCCGAAGTCGGAACTAAGCTCACCGCTATCGCGCGATACGTAAAATCAAGGAGAAATACCGGAAAATAAAGTTAGTAAGACAAACGACTTCATCTGTGGCAATACGCACGTGCTCAAGCAACTGTTTGCGACGTTTTTTTTTTCTGTTACGTAGGTATTTTGTCATGTTTTATTTCATTTTATTCGCATTGCAGAGTAATTTCATAAAAAGCAATCAGCGTTATTATAAGTATAAATACCCAGATCTATTTAAAACCCTCTAGCCTACAATAAAAACTGAAATTTTGAGACGTCAAAGCATCCAACATCGCATCTAAAACATTTTCAGCTCTTACATGAATGAGTTTATACTATATTTCCTTACAGAAATCCGGCGTCTATTTGATATGTTTTCAATCTGTTTTTATTAAAAATTCCATCCTGCCCTAGGTCGGGGAACATCCCTTGTATATGAATACTTACTTAAAGCTAGTTTTATTTATAATCTGCTTTAAACAGTGAGGAGGTGGTTCTCCAGAGAGAAGACAGATGCTCATCAGTAAGTTGATTTGTACGATCACTTTCCTCGAAAAGTTGGTGACTCTCAGGACCAAGTTCCAACAAAGAAAAATGTTTCACATGTGCATACATCCTCACCGCTGTCAGTAGGTCGCGATATCGGAGTCCCAACACCCGCATCCCCCCACCAGGCATCGTTGGACAGCTTCTCATTCAACGTGGTGTGTGTCTTTTTTTTTTTATATTAAATAAAGAGGGTTTTCAGCACGTGTCGTAAGCAAATTGGAAAGCGCACTTTTGAAAGATGAAATGGATCTTATCTTTCAACTGCACCCAGAAATTAATGAGAAACATTTCGGAATAGAACAAGCAATGTTTTCCAGATTAAAGGATGTGTCATGCTCAAGAGAAGAAACACTTTTAAATTATTAATCCTGCTGGCCGGATTGAACACACCGGCGAGCCGTAGTTTGCCCATCCTTGCTTTAGACCAGTTGTTCCCAATCTGTTTGCATTCGCAGACCGGCGACGCCGAAACAAAACCTTCGGGCTATTTTCGAGCATTTAATCTCGTAATAATCTATATTATAATGATCACATCACTGCGTACAATCCATAATTTATATATCGAATTATTCCATGTCACATACTTACAGCTAATATTATTTAATCTATTAATATTCGTTAATGATTACTAAGTGCAATCCAGAATCAATATGCCACACAATAGTACCTTTATCCTTAATATCATTCTTTCTGGGGCCAGCGCGGCGTCTTTTCCTGCTGCTTCGCGATAATCTTCTCGAGCCGCGGTTCCAGCGTTGTTCCTGCAAGGTTCAGTGCAGCATTAATATCAATTATGTTCCTGCGCTTTGTTTTGATTGCCGAAACGGCTGACAAAGTTTTCTGGCAATAAATACGTGATCAAAAAAGTTACCAATAATTTTAGAGCTTTGCCGCTGAGACTTGGGTATTCTTTGTCCATAGCACCCCAAAACTGAGTCCAATATTTGGATATCAATATCGATACTCAGGGTCGCATCCAAGGAGGGGGGTGTCCCCGGGTCCGGATCCCTCATGAGGCCAAGTCTTTTGCAATATGATTCCGACACCATCGGTGTCCGACACGGGAGATTCCTAACCCTCTAACAGTTCTTCAATTTCTTTAATTGGTGAATTTCAATTTTCATAATTGCTGAAACCACGCGTTATAGAATTTGTTCTAAAATACATTCTCTGAAACTTTTTTTTTTGAGCTTTAACGACTACAGTGAGCAATTAAATGGGCTACAAGCAGTCGATCGTCCCTAATTTAGGGCCACTGGTTCCAGGGAAGGGAGAGGGCTAGTGCCGTAAGACAAACACAACATCCATGCCTCACCAGGATTCGAGCCCGGACTCCTTACGGACGAATGATCAGGAGCCATCGCTTAGACCTCTCCATGGCAGTCACGAAAACCTAAAGGACGAGAGAGTCACAAGCATCTGAGTGTTAAGAACATCAGAATATTATCCGACCGCATTTTTAACCGAAGCATATTGTGCTGCTATCTAGCGTCGTTAAGTAAATCTCCAGTTGTTCAGGTATTCTTTTTTTTTTTTTTAGATTTTTCAAGTTTCAAGTTTTCTGAGGTAATTGATGTTACGTGTGAAACAGTAATTACAGTCAGTTCAGCTATTTTTGATTGATGTGTTAATTATCATGACGTATTGACCACATATTATGAGAATATTTCTTCCTCGCTGTACAATTCATTTTTTTTTGAGACATTTTAACCATTTCGGGGAGGGTTTAAACTCTCAAAATTCCTCTCTGGTTACGGTCCTGTGTTCAACTTTGAATTTGAACACCTCCACATTGGCATGATTTCCACAAGAACCGTAGTCTATGCATCTAACAACATAAGGATAAACATCTCTCTCTCTCTCCTTTCTTCCTCTTCCATTTTTTTTTTTTGTTAAAGAGACACTGATTTTATTATACTTAAATGAAATAGGAATGCATCTGCTCTTTTTATAAAAACACAATAATTTTCAGAAATTTCAGGAAACTGTTTTTTAATACTTCGTGCAACTTTATCGTTCTCATACTGGACAAGCGAAGTGAGTTTAACCAAGACCGTCTACAAAACATAACGCGATGATATTAGAGACACGAGTTCCCTCTTTTAGTGACGTCACGCCGAAATCAAGACTTCCGATCGGATCTCATCAAAGCTGTTGTGTATGACGTCAAACACGACACAGACATATCAGTTCTTGTATTATGAGAATGACGTCACAAACGGAGGAAAATCATCTCATTAATGACATGGCTTTCTGTATTCTATACGGCCTGGTTTTAACCCGCGTGTCACGTCTCCGGAATTCAGAGTTCTCTCGATAGTTGATAATTAAAATAGAAAACAATAAGGAAATGGCGAAAAATAAAAAATAAAATCAAGTATTAATCCGATTTCTGCTTTCGGGCGAAATTGAAAAGGAAGAAAAGTGAGGGGGCAAATGTGACGTTTCGTCCCTGCTCCCTAATGAGTGCGGAGGCAGTAAACCCCTCTGCCCCTCCCCCATGCCCCGCAGTTCCGACGCAGCTGTAACCTATGCATTTTTCCCAATTGTTACTCATTGATCACAGACATGGACCTTGACTAAAAGATACATACAGTTGCTGCAGTCGACTCAGGTAGGTGTGGAAACATGCTTGCACGGTGTAACCAACAAAATTAGAAACAGGACCTCATGAACAAGAAAAATAATAATATAGTTCGTGACGTCATGTTCAAAGTAAAGATCCTCTAGAGGCAAAGGGCTTAACATATCGCTAGAACTGACCGCCGTTGGACAATTGAAATACTAGATTTGATACCAAGGAACAGGAAAAGATTTAGAAGAAAATCATGTGGAAAACGCGTGGAAGAAATTCGAAGGCATGTGAAGACCTTCATTCAGCAATTGACTCAGAATGATGAGACAAATGCAACAGTAGAAGAGTAATCATCATCATCATCATCATCATTGTCAACCATTATCAATCCACTGCTGGACGAAGGTCTCCCCAGCTTTCCTCCACAACGGTCTGTCTTATGCCAGTCTCCTCCATGTCACTCCTGCATACTTTCGAATTTCATCCACCCATCTCCCACGTGGTCTTCTTCTATGTCTTTTCCTGTCCCTTGGAATCAAATCTAAAATTTCGGCTGTCCATCGATGGTCTGTCCTTCTGGCAGTATGTCCAGTCCATTGCCATTTTCAGGGATTTAACTCTCATAACGATGTCTTCTACTCTTGTCATTTTTCGGATCCACGAGTTCCACTTCTTATCTATCCTGGTTACACAAAGCATGCACCTCTCCATGCTGTTTTGAGTTGTCTGCAGCCTTTGTATGTCTCTTTTAATTAAGGTCCACGTCTCTGCACCATATGTAAGCACTGGAAGGATGCATTGGTCAAACACTTTTCTTTTAAGACATAGTGGCATATTGCTCTTGAAAATTATGCTGTTTCTTCCAAATTCCAAAAGCTCTCCAGGCAAGTTTTGTACGCCGATTAATTTCTTCATCAATGTGACCCTCACTTGATATCTGCTGTCCAAGATAAACGTACGTGTCTGTTATCTCCAGCTTTTCTCCATCAATCGATAAATCTTCGTTTCTTGAAAAAAGCATTGAACATCACTTTTGTCTTCTGAAAGTTCATTTTTAATCCCACTTCTTTACTCTTGTCAGCAAGGTCCTGGATCATACTCTGCAGCTCTGATGGGGTAGTTGCAAAAATGACTACGTCATCAGCAAAACGAAGGTGAGTTAGATAATCTCCATTATGTAGGTAGCCATAATATAATGGCTCATATTATGGCTACCTACATAAGAAGGCGTACGGCTCCCTTTAGACCGCAAAAAGATTCAACTAACAGGAGTATTCATGTTAATATGAAAGTCTCCTTTCCAGATGTTGACATTTTCGTTAATGGAATTTATTGAGGGCATTATTAAAACAAGAAAATATTCTTGTGGATCTTGCAAGATCATATGGGATTAGTCGCATCATTTAAGGAGTGGGCGTATGTCTGTTTCAGAATATATTTACTGTGCTTTCTGGTAAAATTTGTAAAGGGCACATAATTCTCAAAGACGGCGTTACATACACAACCACTGTTAAATACAGAGAGACGGAAACAGCAACACAAGCTTAAAAGCAAACCAGACACTTGAGCTATTTTTAGACTGAGTTTCCTCTAATCGGATTTATTGCGTCGTTGTTGTCTGAAATTCGGTGTCACGTTACAGGCAATTTGATCTTATTTCGCTCTCTCTTTCTCAAAGGTGTTATCGGGAAAAGTAAATAAAAAGTGGTGAAAACAGTCTATATTATGTTGTTACGCCTGATAAGAGAAATCTGTGTTCGAGGCTAAAGAAATCTGAATGGAATCAAACATTTTCTTTATAATGTTTCTGCGGCGTGTGATTTTGAATGCGGTAATGATTATTTTCACTTTCGCAATAGTTTCCTTAATCCAGATGATTTCGAAAATCAGGTATAGTTATTTTTACCCCTAATGTGCTTGAGGAAAATAGAGAATCCTAGAACATTGAAGTACTTACAGAGGTTGGACAATAATGTGAACACCTGGGAAATAAACCATGTCTTTATTAATAAGGTGTTGGACCAATATATGCCTTTAATACACTGTAGCTTCCAACTATCTTGGAATAGATTCGTGCAGTTTTTGAATAGTCTCCAGTGAAATACATACATTTATGAATAGTCTCTAATACCATTCGTCGGTCAGAACACCAGCCAATTGCTTCAGAGATGTTGGAGGATGTAATCTGCTCACTCTGCCCTCTAAATCTACCCACAGTGGATTCTATGATATTCAGTTCGGGTTATTCAGCTTTCAGGGCAGATGTTGAAATTTATACCGGTGATCCTCAAACCAAGTTTGAGCAGTTCTGGCTGTGTGTATGGGCGTATTATCATCTTGGAAAATGGCATCATTTTTGGGAAACAACATTTGGACCTTAGGATTCCCCTGATCACCTAAAATGCCCAAGTTCTCGCTGGCAGTAACTCGAACATGCAGAGTAATGATGAGGCCGGACGAATACCAAAATCTGGTTTCCCAAATCATCGGAGATCCACCCCACCCCCCTTTGACAGTTGGAACCAGACATTACAAATTGTACGCTTCCTTGGAGGTTCTCCACATATAAACCCAACCTACTGTTAAGAATAATGTGAATGAAGACTCATCGTACCATGCCGCACGTTTCCATTCATCAGCTGTCAAGTTTTTATATACTCACGGTACCATCTTTTTCGCATTATAGCATTGGTTTCGATGATTAAAGGTTTAGAAATTGCAGATCTTATATGGATGTTGGATTTGTGAAGTTTTCTGAGGACTGTTTTTATGGAAACATGATCTTATAGGAGAATATTAATTTGTGCTGCCACTTTTACTGCAGTAGTTGTGTGATATTTGTACACAATCCTTGTTATTGTTCGACGGTCTCTCATTCAATCTCGGTTTTCGCCCACTATTCTTCTTCGCCGATGAAGTCATACCATGCATTGTGTACGCCGTCATAACCGTGGAGGCTACTGCTTTTAAAACTCCAAACAGTTTGGCTGTTATGTTTAGAGACACTCCTGCTAAACCGGGCACCCACGATTTGTCGTCTTTGGAAGTCTGATAGGTCACTCATTTCACCGACCGCTCGCATGAACTGCTGCTGAACACAACTTCTATTACACTGGCTTACCATCTTGAGAATACAACCTACGTCTCAAAAGTTACAGGACTGACCGCATAACTGACGTAACAGTAGTGGGTTAAAAATATCACGTGTATGCCAGAAGCAGCAGTCCTTGGCCAATCAGCAAACATCTGAAAACCGGTTTAAATCGGTACAGACAGGCGGCAGACGATCATTAAGGGAGTCATAGAAAGCGTTCTAGTCCCATTTCATTTTATCCATGGAAGAGCAGAGATTAAACATCCGTTTTCGTTGAAAAACCTAGTAAATCAGATACTGAAACTTAAGAATTTTAAAAAGAGCGTATGGAGACACAGTATTATCTAGCAGCTGAGTTTTCGAATGGTATGCACGATTTCGCGACGGGCGGGAATCCTTTCATGACGATCCGCGTTCTGGGCGACCCTTCAGTGTGCGGACAGGGGGAAGAATCGAAGAGGTGCAGAATCAGTTAACGAAAGATCGCCGAATTACAGTGAAACTTTTCGTTGAGTCGGTGGGCTGACTGGGGCGTAAGTTATCTGTTATGAGATTCTAAGCGACGATCTGGGGAAACGAAAACTTAAAGCTAGACTGGTACCCGCTTTCTGAATGATGACCATCGATCTGTTCCGATCTACTGGGCATTGCAGCTGAGGATTCTGATTGATTTTTGCTCCAGAATTATTACAGGTAGTGAAACATGGTGCCCGCAGTGTGATCCACAAACCAAGCGACAAAGCGCTGAATGGAGAGGTACTCACTCACCATCGACCAAGAAAGCCCGCATGCAGTCATCAAAGATAAAGCCGATGCTGATTGCCTTTTTCGATTCGAAAGGTATAGTCCACTAGGAATTCGTCCCAGTCAGTCAAACGGTACATCAAGAATTCTACAAGCAAGTCATACGATGTTTAAGCAACAGTATTAGTCGCTGTCATCCCCAGTTATGGGAACCCGGAAACTAGTTCTTGCTCCATGATAACGCAAGACCACATACCGTATTGTCAGTCCAACAGTTCTTAGATCACCATCAAATCATTGTGTTGTCACATACACCGTATTCCCCTGATTTATCATTCTGTGACTCCTTCCTGTTCCCCAGGTTAAAACGGGCACTAAAAGAACAGTATCATGCAAGCATTATGTCTATCGAAGCAGCCGTGACAAAACAACTTGAGCCGCCCCGTTGGCGCAGTGGTCTATGCAATGGCTTCTGATCATTCGTCCGAGATGGGTCAGGGTTCGAATCCCGGTGAGACATGGATTTTATGTTTGTCTTACGGTACTGGCTCTCTCCCTTTCCTGGAATCAGTGACCTTAAAGCAGGGACGGGCTACTGCTTATAGCCCACTGAGTTGCTCATTTTGGTCCTTAAACCTCCAGTCAAAAAAACAAAACAAACAAAGAAAACTAAAAAACAAAACAAAAAAACTTCTAGAATTGTTTTCAGGATCTTCAAAAACGCTGGAAACTGTGCGTTAATTCAAAAGGGCGGTATTTTGTAGGTGACCAGCATTAATTGTGAGTGTGGTGCTTTGGTACTTTTTTATATTCTTTATTACGTTAGTCCTGGAACTTTTCGGATGTAGGTTGTATATAACAAAGTTGTACAAAGAAGAGGTTCACAAAACATAATCACAGCGTTTCTCTTATTTTTTTCAGTATAGCTTACACGAGTAACATTAACCCCTATAATCATGGTGTTCACATAATTTTGTCCAACCCCTGTAACTTTCACATTTCTGTTATTTTGTCAACTAATCATACCATTCTATGAAAATCGTGATCCGCAGTTTCGGTGAGAGAGAGAGAGAGAGAGAGAGAGAGAGAGAGAGAGAGAGAGAGAGAGAGAGAGAGGAATGCATCTCGGCAAAATGGTCGAACAATTTACCAAAAGATGACTTTTTCGAAAAAAGTGAAATGAATTCATCGAAAACAAATTTATCGAACGAACAATTTACCGAAAGACGACTTTTCGAAAAAAGTGAAACGAATTCGTGGAAATGGAGTTTAAAACAAGCGGCCACAAGACAACTGGCCACTAAACAGCTGGCCATACGGACAAGTGCAGACTTCCACTCCAGGGGCCGTATAAATATTGCAGTTTCTTGGTTTCAGGCGTGCTCAAAGACCTAGAGATTAATATTTAATGCCTCAGTAAGACAGCAATGACACTAACTTGACTTGGTGTCTAAACTTTGTGAGTATGAACACGATGGAAGGAAAACTGTTAAAAGGCCTAGGCCAAGGTATTAATATTTAATGCCTAAGTAAAAGCTCAATAATACGAACTTGACTTGGTGTCTAAACCTTATGAATATGAGCACGATGGTATAAAAACTGTTAGAAAAGGCCTAAGCTTAGGACTAGGCATATTAATTTATTTTTAGTGCCAAAGAAGAAGCGTAATATAACTAACCTGTCAGGGTGTCCAAACCTTATAAATATGATCACGGCGGAATAAAAACTGTTGAAAGGGCCACGGCCTAGGCCGTATCTCATTTTTTTGAATGGAGGTTTAACGACCACTATGAGCAGCTCAATGGGCTATAAGCAGTCGCCCGTCCCTAATTTAGGGTCACTGGTTCCAGGGAAGGGAGAGAGACCCAGGGCCGTAAGACAAACAGAACATCCATGCTTCACCGGGATTCGAACCCGGACCCCTTTTTGACGGTTGATCAGAAGCCATCGCTTAGACCACTGCGCCACCGGGGCAGCGGCTCTGTCTTTAGAGGTGGTCCACGGGGAAAATAGACACGATGAAATCAAAAGTCTGATTCTTGTTAGACTCCCTAACGGTTTTGTGGTCATTCTACATGAAAGTGTAATCTAAGAAACAAAAAATGCAATTTTTATAAGTTCCCCAAATGCTTTTGTGGCCATTTAGCCATATTCCATGTATAGTCAAAGTTATCGAGAAAAGCTTACCCTATGATATTGTATCTTTCGGTGATTTCGCTTTCGATGAATTCACCTGAAGCCCTAATTTTCGAAGAATTTGCTTTTCGATGAATTCTCCGTCCAATGAATCCGTTTTCGATGAATCCGTTTTCGATGAATTCGTTTTCGATGAATTCTCCTAGAGCCGAAATTTAAAGTTACAGAGCGTAAAACTTGGTAAACGGCAGCCCCGTCCTCAACAAAATGCGATGTTTTTATCGCAGTTGTCTCACCAACATTGCGGCAGAGGTTGTGGCGTCTTGATTGTGACGTTTTGCTGGCTTCATTTTGATTACACGAGATGAATCTGCGGAGCCTTACTTCATTCTTTTCTATCCCCGTTGCTCACTCCAAACATGATAAATGTTATTACAAAATTCCGTTTTTTATTCGCGTAGCAACTTACATGGGCCATTCTTTCACACACCTTCGGGTGGATTTATCGATACAGACTCAAACTACAGTACAAAGATATTTGGAAGAACATTTGCGGGAGAATAGAAGCGACAATATTAATAGGTTGTACCAAAGTTTTAGGATGTACTTCCGAAGTGCTACGTGTATTCTTTCCCTGAAGTTGCTTATGCCTTAGGACCGCAGCTCTCCGGGTGTTACCAAGCACTAAAAATAGTTCCAAGCTATTTATACGGAAATATTTTAACTAGGCTTCTCTAATCGTTGTTTCGAATTTGATATAACGCGCGTGATTTACAATTAGAAATTTAATCTTGCTGTTTACTGCATAAGAATTCCAAAGTGTTACGCATGTCCTTATGCCAGAGTTGCCGGCGGGCTTGTTTACGTTTCAGATCATGGCTCTCCGTGTGTTACTACGCGCGCTATAAGTAGTTCCATCACTTAAAAAATAGTAACGCTATTCTTTTAGAGAAAAAATGAAATATATTTCAGTGAAATGAAAATAGAATACAAGACATGAAATGTGAGAAGAATGTGAATTTCCTTGTATTGCATTTATTCAAAGCTTAACATCGCTATTCCTCCATTCGCGCATTCTCCCATCTCATCTTGCCCTTCTTTTTTTTTTAATCTATTAAATAGAACACGACTGACTATTAAGAAACTCATATAAAATGTTATCTATGCTGCTATCATGCAGCGCATGCTGCAGAAGGCCACGGTTGTAATCCACGCTTTCCAATCGTCCCATCTGAACATCTATTTTAGTTTTAACGCCTACAGTTTCCTGTTCGCATCAAGTATCAGCAAGTACATGGTCAATCGTTAAAGATATTGGCAAACCCTTACTGTTCCCATATCCAGCTCTATGTTGGTCGCTCCAGAGTTGGCAAAAACCAAAACCTCTTCACCTTAGTTCCAAGCGGAAGAACACTCAACCAGAAGGTTTTAATCCTTTAACGACCAGGTTCCTGAAACCTTGAGTCAACGCCTACTTTATACCAAAGTCTGCTTTACTTATTTGTTTAGCTACAAGAATGGTGACTGAATGTTATTTATGCGAAATCTGTAGAGGCCGTGTAAATTCAAAGAACAGGTGGAGATAAGAAATCCTTCTCAATCTAGACGGGCGTTTAGGGTGGGCGTGGTAGTTTAGGTGTAAGAGCGTTTCGGGCGTTATGGTGGTTAAATGGTTAAAGGATGAACTTTTGAATTTCGGAAGAACTGTACCTTACAGTAATACGTAACAATACAATAGGAAAATGTGGATGTTTCAAATATTTCAAATATCCTGTGTTCACAGTCAATAAATACTGCTGGTTTCATCCAATTGGGCCAGAAAAAGTATAGATTTTATTCTTAAAACAGTATAACTATACTAGTAATCCGAATTACTTAGCGTAGAATATAAATCAAAGTTTCCAAGCTTTCGCACATCAACCAAATGGTTTTTTCTAGGAAGGTAGACAGCTAACTGCAAACTTTATCGAAAAAGCCAGAACCAGTCGTGTCAATCTTTCTATGCCGCAAATTCGCTACCTGGACTCTATTCCCTACATACCAAAAGTATCCTGTCAACTCAAAAACGCGCTCAGGAGGATGAATTTCGGTATCGGCATAAATCAGATCAGATCATATGTAGGGGATTTTGGGAAGGGAGTGTCTGACCCCAGGTCTTAAACAACCCTTAGAAATAGGAAGCCAGGAGATTTGGGCTAGAATGCCCGATAGGAAAGTGACACGGAAGCGAGGTAGAAAGGATAAGGAAGATGCCCTTATTTATTACCGGGGGAGGGGGCAATACCCGGGGTCCGACGGCTTAACACGCCCATCCGACGCACGGCGGAAATTAGTGTTCCGAGCGTTCGTACCTGCCCGCGATCGAACGTGAGGTTCCTCCGTGGTAGTCACGAACGTTGACCGTTAAGCCATCCGCGGCCCCTGTTGTCGGCATAAGGTCTCCGGCATCTTTATATACGATGCTTAAGAGAAATATTAACAAGCCCCCTCCTATAAATGAGGCAGGTGTGTATGCCATCCCACTACGGCTCCAGGCGAAACTACATCGGAATGACAAAACGTTCGTTTGGAATTATAATCAATGAACATAAAAGGGATGCAAAAGGCGGTAAAATAACCACTGCCCTATCAAGAGAGGCCAAGTTCAAGTCTGCTGATCCTATGTGGAATGATATAAAAATATTAGCTTCCCGTCCAAATCTACTGCCATTGGCGAAATTGGAAATCTTGACAGCAGTGAGGTTCGCAATGATAGCGCCACTCTCGAGTTGCCACGCATTTGGAATCAATTCTTCAAATAATGCGTTTTCTACCACGGTACCGCGTGCTAAGCCAACTTGATCTCGTTTCTTCGAATAACTAATCACATTTGCGCCTATTCATTTGTTGTCTAGTCAAGTCACAGCTTTCAAATTGTTGAAGTGTTCTATTATCCAATTTGCAGTTAGCTGTCTACCTTTCTTGAAAAAGCCATCTGGTTGATGTGAAAAATCTTGGAAACTTTGATTTATATTCTGCGCCAAGAAATTCGGATTACTAATACAGTTATACTATTTTAAGTGCAATTGGTGTACAGTTCCTTGTTGTTAATTTGATTTTATTCTGTTTTTAAATTCCCTTCTTTTCTACTGGAGCATATTTCAATTAAATGTTTTCGTGCAATATATCCTAATCATAATATTAGCAAAACTTGGAGAACGCTGGCCCGGAAGCTGACAGATGTGTTTTTTGTTAAGCCGTGCAATGCCCGATACCGTTGATATCATATTATAAACAGGACAGGCTGTAAGAAGTGTAAACTCGCAAAACGAACGAAAGAAAGATTAATGCGTGTTAACCAAGATGCAAAAGTAACCCACCTATCAGTAAAGGATTACCAACTGAAACTGCTGAGAGAGGAAACTTCTGTGGAAACCGCTGAGGGCTCAGTTGCATGGTTTCTCATAAGCCAATGGACTTTGTTTCAGAGCACGACAGGGAAGATGAATATCTGTGGTAAACCAAAGGGAAGATGCACGCAAGGGCGCCCATAAGGAGGGCAAGGGGAGGGGAGCTCGAGATCCCCTAGCCTTTGGTATAGCCAAATTTTGATAAATTTAAAACAGTAAAATAGACGAAACCATTTTTAAAGCATTTTTAAAAATAATAAGGTATTAATGATTGATTGTATCAATTATTTTTGTTGTAATTTAGTATCTTGTACATTTACTATAATGTTTGACAGCCTTGAAGGAGGTAAGGGTTTTTCTTAGCCCCCCCCCTTCCTGATAAAAGTACTCACATGGGCGCCACTGGATGCACGCACACTTGAAACACGAATGAGCAGCTTGTTTGCTACCATCGCCTATTTATCATTTCCAGAATGCGGATGAAAAAAGTTTAGAGTATGAAGGACCTCATTTCACTCGCTATCAGAAACGAAACAATGACGTTTTCCATATAGTGGACAATATTTCGCATCCACAGATAAGATACAAATTCACACGCCGTTGAGGAAGAAAAATGCCAAAAGTCACAGTAACGAACGGAATTTAAAACTGTACATCTCAACATGTACATTGTCATTCAAGTTCAATAATTAGGAACTATACACCAATTATACTCAAAATATTGGGTTTTTGTCGGAAAAGTCATGACGTATTTTGGCACCCGATGGCGGTTGGGCGGTTTTGGAAGTACTAGAAGCATCTGCAGCTCTGTTATCGCTATGGCATTCGACAGGTGACAGTTCTAGCTGCAGTCTAAAATAGTGAGCGATTTGGTTGATTTGCAGAGATTTGACATCAAGTTGAAGATGGAAGACCAAACTGTGCATTTTCGCCATATTTTACTGTTTTACTTCCGTAAAGGGAAGAACGCGCGTCAAGCCTGTGAAAAGTTGCGTAACGTGTACGGTGATAATGCTCTACAAGAAAGTCAGTTCCAGAGGTGGTTCGCAAAATTCCGTGCTGGTGGTTTTGACCTCAACGATGCTCTTCGGTCCGGGAGACCAACCGAGGTTCATGGCGACCAAATCAAGGCATTGATCGAGTCAAACCCACGTTACACGACACGAGAGATTGCCGACACATTGCACATCTATCATTCAAGTGTTCACGACCACCTGAAGAAACTGGGATACGTAAGCAAGCTCGATGTGTGGATTCCTCATGAACTCAAAGAAGCTCAATTGACGGCGCGTATAAACATCTGCGATATGCTCATTAAACGTGAGGAAAACGATCCTTTTTTGAAGAGACTGATAACTGGTGACGAAAAGTGGATTGTGCACAACAATGTGCTGTGCAAACGGTCTTGGTCTCGACGTGCTGCTTCGCCTCAAACGACATCCAAAGCAGACATTCATCAGCCGAAGGTTCTGGTCTCAGTGTGGTGGGATTTTAAAAGGTGTCGTGTTTTTCGAGCTCCTACCACGGAACCAAACAATCAATTCGAATGTGTACTTTCGGCAATTGGCCAGTTTGAACGAATCCATCATCCAGAAACGTCCAGAGCCCATTCATCGTAAAGTTTTTGTGTTCCATTACGACAACGCGAGACCACACACAAGTTTGATCACCCGCCAAAAACTATTGGAGCTTGGGGATGATGTGTTGCCACACCCAGCTTACTCGCCTGACCTTGCGTCGTCAGACTTCCACTTGTTTCGCTCTCTTCAACAGTCCTTGCGGGGTATAACGTTCAGTTCAGATGAGGCTGTAAATCAGCACCTTGTACAGTTTTTCGCCGCGAAAGACAGGTCCTTCTATGAACGAGGCATTCTGCAGCTCACTAAAATATGGCAAAAGGTTATCGCACAAAACGGGCATTATATCATTGATTGATCTTTGTTCTTCCTATCAATAAATGACCTAAAATAGCTAAAATACGTCATGACTTTTCCGACAACCCAATAGTATAACTATACTAATAATCCGAAATTTCTTGGCGTAGCATATAAATAAAACTTTCCAAGCTTTCGCACGTCAACCAGATGGCTTTTTCAAGGAAGGTAGACAGCTAACTGCAAACTGGACAATAGAACATTTCAACAATTTGAACGAGGTGACTTTACTAGACAATAAATAAATGGTACCGCGTGCCCAACCAACGTGACCTTGTTTTTTTTTTTTTTTCTAATTATAACGTTTGCGCCTATTCATTTATTGTCTAGTCAAGTCACCGCGTTCAAATTGTTGAAACGTTCTATTGTCCAGTTTGCTGATAGCTGTCTACCTTCCTTGAAAAAGCCATTATTTTGTTGATGTGCGAAAGCTTGGAAAGTTTTATTTCTATTCTACACAAAGAAAATTTGGATTTTTAGTATAGTTAAACTATTTTGAGTGTCATTCAAAGTGACAATCTAGATTTAAAAAAGATAAAGAATATACGGGTAGAGGAAGATCAAAATAATTATGTAAAAATGAAGGAAAAAAATATTTTTATGCCACTCACTTTAACAGGAAAATTCACAGATGGCGATAGCTATGCAACTTTAAAAAAAAAATAACAGCTCGAAATTTCTTCTCAAACGAAAAGAGCGTTTTATTTTATTGAAGGCTTAACGACCACCGCGAGCAACTCAATGGGCTATAAGCAGTTGCTCGTCCTTAATTTAGGGCCACTGGTTTCAGGGAAGGGAGAGAGCCATAAGACAAACCATGCCTCACTTGATTCGAATCCGGGCCCTTCTTGAACGAATAGTCATAAGCCAGCGTTTAGACCACTGCACCACCAGAACAGCCCAAGACAGCGTTTATTACTTCCTAATTAGGCAACACAACTTGTGATTATTGTTCAACGAGAGTTCGGGAGGAATTACGACTTAGATTCACTAAATGGTAATTCCATCCGCGAATGACAATACGAAATTTGTTGGGTTGAAGCAGATAAAATGTTCGCTTTCAGGAACTGGGTCTATTATTGGGTGTGTGTAACCATCAATGCTCCCACTGGTAAGTGAGAAAAGAACTATGACTTCATAGGATTTTTTATTCGCCCATTTCCAGAGAAAAGTGAGCTCAAGACTGATTCCAATGGCTGTCCCGTTGAGCGAGTGTGCTTCTGGGAAATCGTCCGAGTTGCGCCTGAGTTCGAGTCCGAATGGGAAATAATGAGAGCCATGTTTCAACAAATGAGCTGGCTTGGTCACTTCTTTTTTTTTTTTTTTTTTTTTTTTTTTTTGATTGGAGGTTTAACGACCACCGTAAGCAACTCAATGGGCTATAAGCAGTCGCCCGTCCCTAATTTGGGGCCACTGGTTCCAGGGAAGGGAGAGAGCCAGTGCCGTAAGACAAACACAACATCCATGCCTCACCGGGATTCGAACCCGGACCCCTTTCGTGCGAATGATCAGAAGCCATCGCTTAGACCACTGCGCCACCGGGGCGGCCTTGGTCACTTCTGTGAAACCAATAATCCTAAATCCAGACAGGAATTTGGAATGTTTGTATTTTATTTATTATGTTTGTTTTTGTGGCTTTGGCCAGGGTGACATTTGGATTTTGTCCGTCCCTTTCCTAGTCTCAGAAAAGCCACTTGCAAAAAACGGATGCTTTCCTGACGACGACCGTTTGTGTTACTTCAGTTCTTTTTTTCGTTCGTATATTTTAATTTTTTATATTAAATATTTGTAATACTGGTTCTGGGCTTGTATTTTGCTTACTCTTTGGATTCAGTTTGGTGTATTGGCTACGTCAAAAGTTTAGTGACTTATGTATTTCTGGCACGGTTCATATATGCTTACCTATTGGTATTATGTATACATGAACGTTGCATGTTCCTTTACGTGTACGTGTTTCGTTTAGGTATTTATGAGTTTTATTGGTTTATTTTCATCACTGTTTTTCAATATATACCCACGTATACACTGAAGTGCCAGAAAAACTGGTACACCAGTCTAATACTTGGTAGGTCCCCCCTCCCCCCCCACAATAGCGCAGGACTGCAGAAATACGACGGAGTATGGACTCCACTTGCTTCTGGAAATATGCTGTAGGCAATGCACACCATACTTTCTTGCTGAGCGTTCCACAATTCGGGTGTATTCCGAGGTCTCTGATTCCTATGTTCGATAGCGCGTTTCATGGCATCAGAAATGTGTTCTATCACGTTCAAGTCTGTAGACTTGGGTGGGAATGGCAACACCCCAAACTCAGATGAATGCTCCTCTAACCATAATGTGGCGTCCCGATACTTGTGTGGAGGTGCATTGTCCTGTTGGAACAGACTCAGCCCATCAGCATGAATGCAGGACATGAACGGGTGTACCTCGTCAGAAAGGATGCGCACATACGGTTCGTCGATCACAGACGTTTGTAGATGTACCAGGGGTCCCAGTGAAGTCAAGCTAAACAAACCCCATACCATTACGGACCCTCCCCCCAGCCGGTACAGTTTCCTGTTGACAGGCGGGATCCATATCTTCATGGGGTTTGCGCCACACACGAATCCTTCCATCTGCCCGATACAGTTGGAAACGCGACTCGTCAGCCCAGGCTACTTGTTTTCAGTCATCAAGTGTCCAGTGGTGGTGTTGCCGTGCCCAACCGAGGCGCATATCTCTGTGTCGTGCACCCATCAAGGGGACTCGAGTTGGGTGTCCTCTCCCAAAGCCTATATCGTGCAGGATACGTTGCACAGTCCGGACGCTGATGCTTGTTGAGGCTCCAGCATTGAATTCCGATGATACCTGAGAGAGTGTTGCACGCCTATAGCGTGAAACGATTCTTGACAGCCGACGATGGTCACGTTCACCCAATGTCTTTTTACGGCCACACTGGTATCGTAGGTTGGAGGTTTTGCCGGAATTCTTTTAGTCACGGTACACCCTCGCAATGGTCGTCCGTGAAAATCCGAACTTCGTTTCTTCCTCCGAAATACGAGCACCAACTATGACACCGCGTTGAAAATCGCCTAAATCGTTATTACTTGTCATTCTCATGCCGAAAATAGCTCTGACAGCTGGTAAGAATATCTATCGTTTTATATACGCACTGGTGGATGCAACCGAGTACACGCATAGGTGTCGTTGCTATGTATTTTGCATAAGCTCGTCTGTACCAGTTTTTCTGGCACATCAGTGTATATATATATGATTATTTTATATGTATGATTATGTATAATTACAAATTAAGTTTCGAATTTATATTTCGCCGCCCCGCTGGCGCAGTGGTCTAAGCGATGGCCTCTGATCATTCGTCCGAAAGGAGTCCGGGTTCAAATCGCGGTCGGGCATGGATGTTGTGTTTGTCTTACGGCACTGGCTCTCTCCCTTCCCTGGAACCAGTGACCGTAAATTAGGGACGGGCGACTGCTTATATCCCATTGAGTTGCTCACGGTAGTCGTTAAACCACCAATCAAAAAAAAAAAAAAAAAAAGAAATAAGAATTTATAGTTCAAAACAGATTTCTTTTCTTCGTGTAAAGTCTAAGTCGGGTCCAATTATGTGACGTTAGGGTCCGGGTCCAAAATATTTGGCCGGTTTCCAACTCTGGAAAGATATGCTTGCCTTGCAACATTGGCCTTCTCTGGAATTAACGCATCGAAATTAAGGACGGGCGCACCTAGATTTAGTCACTGTGGTGGTTAGCCACCTCCCCCCCACTCCTGATGACCAAAAACATTACTATTTTCTCATGTGCTAATTTGCGTTATTTAATCTTAAAACATCGTTTTCAAACTTTCAAACTATTCAGTTTGTCGCAATATAACATATTACTTTAGGTGTTCCTTTTTTTTTTCTGTATCGAAAACCAGAAAATGTTTGCTAAAACTACTAACTACGGAAATTTTTCAATAACTGATACAAATGTGTGAAATGATTTTCTCTCTTGCTATCCAAAGAAAGAAAAAGAAAAAAAAACCTTGGGGGTTACTGCCCTAAAGTAAATGGTCTAGAGTTTCTCGTTTGGATTTTATTTTCGAACAATGTCAATCAGAGTGCCTATTGATTTTTCACGCTAAAGCCGATAGGACAAAATCATTGCTCACATTTTATTTTGAAGTTGCAATCTTATAAGAGCGCATGCACACAGAAGCTTAGAATATTGGGCTGGTATCCAAGCCTGTATTATTCCGATGGAAATAATTTTTGTCATGCTTAATGAAATAAAAAAAAAAAAGAGATAAAGGACAGCAATGCCAGCTTTTATTGGCCGCTTTTGCTTCATAAATATTGGATGACAGCCATATGTGTTTTGGAATGCCGCCATATCAAGAAAAATCGAAGGGAAAAATTGCCTGTGACAGGAATTTTAACAAAGGGAAGAGAGTGCATTCTTTGCAGCACTTGCAGCATATCTGTCTGGAAACTCACCGAATAATGATGCTTGCTTATGAAAAATCATCGGAATGATATCTCATAGTAATCTTGAGGTTATCTGAAGCGTTTACTCTGCTGAACAAATGGCGATAAGCACCATTCGCTTGCTACGCATGTCGAAGCTGTAAAAAAAAATATTTAAGTGAATTCCTAAACCGTTTTTTTATATAACCTCTAAAATTGTTGCAATTGAGCGGAGCTCTCTTTACGAGACAATTAGTTGTTCGGGCATAGGTACGAGATGAAGCATACGATCACAGTGATTTTTTGCATGTGATTGGACATCGTCCATGGTCAGGTTTTGACGCCTTCCAATTCCGGAAATTCCGTGTCATTGAGGAGTAATCGTCCAAAAACTTGCATTTTTAGGGTTTTTTCTGGGTTTTCAGAAGAGGTCGTTTGTTACCTATCTCCTCCAAAGATCTTCAACCGATTTCGGTGACACTTGCCGCAGAAAAAGGGAAGGACATGGTGAGTGACATGGGGTTGGTATCATGGTGATTGGCAGTGTCGTATAAAAATGACCAATCTTAATAATAATTGAAAAACTCCGCTCTCTATACGAGACAATTAGTTGTTCGGGCATAGCTACGACATGACACATTCGATCACCGTGATTCCTTCCGATTCCCGAAATTCCGTGTTATTGAGGAATTTCAATTAAAACTAGATGGCCCTTTACTTGAACCGTTTCACGAAAGTCGTCTCACTAACATTAATTTAAAAAAATCGTTTGAATTGAAAAACGAAGAAATGGAAAGACTCCGTCTGTTAGCTTAACACTTGCTTAATCTATAATGATAAAAGGAAGTTTGCGTATGTGTGTGTGTGTCTGTTTTTCGCGATACAAAATGAAAAACGTGATTCCCGATTTGAGTGTATCTTTCCGCTTTGTTTACATGCAACCTGATCACAACCAACGTGAAGGCGTGAAGGAAAGTAGTTCATGATAAATTTTAGGCATTTCTTTTTTAGAATGTTTCGTACTTTTGTTCTGGAAGTCATAAATTTTACGCGTTTGTTTTTTAGAATGTGTTATAATAGACACCTTAATGAGCTTAGATTTTGCAGTAGCTTCGCTCAAAATTTACCAACTGTACCCGAGTTATCGGTAACCATTGCCGGCTTTTCCTAGTATTGATAGCTACCGTATAGCCCGTCCTGTGTCGAAGTGAAATTTTTAACTGAAGCAGATTGAAAACAAATCAAATAGACGGCGGATTTCTGTAAGGAAATGTAGTAAAAACTTATATAGTAAGAACTCATTCACGTTAGAACTAAAAGGTATATGCTATTTATATCAGTTTTTCAAAAGACCTCGCGATAAATAACATTCTGTGCAAAATACTTGTTGTTTAGCAATTATAGAATTAGAGCGTTTAGATCGATCGATATTTTGCAAAATGTGTAATATGATCAGCACTAAACTCGAAAAGTTGTGTTCGTGTAAAATTATTTTAATAATTTAATATTTTTTTCCTTGATATTTCGCGTTAAATGACTTTCTCCGGCACACTTGCTACTTCTTTACGGCTTGTTTTAGACTGTTCTATTCGACGGTTAGTTTGAAACTTCATAACTAAGCTTTTTCTACAAAATAATGCGACATCTGGTGTTACAAATCGGGGACCTTTCCTGTTAAATGCCCGCCACTGTTTGCTTTTGTTCATTGTTGCATAACAGGACACTATTTGACTTCCGAATAAGAACGCTTTCAAGCAGTTTCCGATTTTGAGTGTATCGGTCCGCTTTGTTTACATGAAACCTGATCACACTCAACATGAGCCAAAGTAGTTCACGGTAAATGTTATGGGAATTTGTTTTACTGGTATATAAAATGACACTGTAAAGAGCAAAAACCTACTTATTCACTTTTTAATAAAATTTAAACTGTTTAAGAAATACATAAAAGAAAAAAATATACAGTATAAGAAAACAATACGCTACGATATCTTTCATAATTTCTAAAAATGGATAGTCATTAATTTTCAATCTTTTTCGCAACATAAATTCACATAGGTACGAATCCAACAGGGAGTTCGGTCAAAAGAACGACAAACGGTCAAAAGAACGTAGTGACTGCGCACAGGTGGTACGCATAGAGAAGCACGTGATCACTGAGCATCTGCTGCCGAGGGCTCTGTGTTCTACCAAGGCTGAACTCGATCCTATCAGGCTGTAACATTAAGCAAAAACAGCGAGGACAGAAAAGATGAGTTGGGACGCAGCGCCATCTATTGACGTTTTTCGCATTAACAAACTGATTCCGTATCATTATTTACATTTGAGATTTTATTTATATTCACTTTCACGTTAACAGATGGATATTTGTATTCTGAATTCATAGTACTTGGGCAAGAGAATTTTTCTGTAGGAACTGGTGTAATTCATGTGTAAATCTCATTCCTCCTTTATTCTTCAACGATCTAGGGCCAAGATTTTGGTAAATGTGTAGATTAGCGTCTTAAATTATTTCGTCGGAAAAATGTTAGTACCTGGAAAAAGTGCGACGTACAGATTTTAGAGTATAGAAATTAATGGCAAATGGTGCAGAAATTTCGTATTTTAAATGTATTTTAAAGATTTGTATCGTAACATTTACCTGCAAGTTCGACGCTGTGAAGAGACGCTGCGTAGGCCTAACGTATCGAACGTACAGGTAAATGTTACGATAAAAATCTTTAAAAGACATTTGAAACAGAAAATTTCTGCACCATTTGCCATTAATTTTCACAATATAAAACCTGTACGTCGCACTTTTCCGAAGTACTAATATTTTTCCGACGAAATAATTTAAAACGCAAATCTACACATTTACCTACTATTTTACTTAATATGAGTTTATATAACTGAGGTTTTTTTCTAAAATTGAATTAGGTACGTAATTATCAGAATGAAAATGCTTACCATAAACAACAGTTGAAGGTAACTTGTCATTTGGAGCAAAATCCGGACGAGATATTTCTTTCAGCAACAGTTGCTTTTGGTTCTGATTTGAGGGAAACTCATGGAATGGAAATCCCACGTTTTTCTTGATGTGCACATCGGCACACAGCAGTAAACCATTTTGACAATGGGTTGGATTTTGTTGTGAAAACAACAGTTTGGTTTTAAAACTAGAAGATTTTTTTAAAAGAAACAAGAAAAAACGACGAACATACACAATCCCGCAATTCAAACAACGCAGAAACTGAGGTGTTTATACCAAAGAATATAAACGCTTCGCGTGAAGAAGCTCAACTCTCGTAGAGATAATGTAAAACAGGCGACAGCAGCGCCACCATGTAATGCGGCAGCAGATGCTCTGCGGGAAAGTTAACATTCAGGCGCAAAAAGGGTAGGAGACACGGGACGGGAAGCCTATTTCACGGAAAGGAAGCTAAGCTTTGATCTGCGACTGTTTCCTTCGGTCTCATTGGGTCTACTAAAGCATTTTTTTTGTTGTTGTTCTTTTCTGAGTATCCCTCCTGTCCCTTCTTTTTCTTTTGGTGAAACAAATATATACATTAGCAATTAATATTATTTTAAGGAAATTTTAGCAGTTTTATTCTCACTTTAAGCACCGTAGTAATACCAGGTTGCTTGGCATGAATTTCATATTTACAATATACCTTAAATGTCAAAAATGCTGAGGCTGGTTTCCCAGTAGCAGCCATAATAATAAAAAAAAAAAAAAAAAAGCAAAGACAACCGCAGTTTCCCAAAGCTACAATTTTTTTTTCTACCCTTCCGAAGTTTGTAAATTAAACGCACTGCGCTGGAGAAATTTTCTCAACAGATCGGAAAAACATCCGTTCGTATCTGAGTAGGTTCGAACCTGGGCCGCTGGCGTGATAGCTGAGCTCTCTACCGACCGGACTAACTCGCCACGATTGAGTGTATGCTTAAAGCTGTCTGTTTGGTATGCATTGTGTAATCGAATGCTTCCCTCTTTCATTTTACAATATTACGAGGTATTTTTCATAAAAGTCAGTTTCATATAATTGATAAATTAATTTTTTCAACGTAACGATAGCTTTTTTTTTCAGCAAACGTTGTTTTAATGGTTTTCCAGGATATTTGTTTCAAACGGTTTCAAATTTGTTCTTGTTATTCATCCACTCCATTCCATGAATTGTTATTCATCGGAATGGGGTGGGTGTATTTCATGGCTGTAATATAAACGCAGATCTAGATGAGAACAACAAAACCTTTGAACAAAACGCCAACACAAACAAGCGTTTATATTCTTTGAACACAAACACGCATGCTCAGTCTAACTCAGTCTGCTCGGCATCCTGCGGCATCAGCCTGTAATGTTGGCTTCTGTGTAGTTATTCTTTGCCGCATAATATAGTGGCGCTAGTTACGTCTCGCTGAGCCTTACCTTCTTATCAGTTAGATATTATTTGTTTATACCTTGGGACGCAGTGCCATCTAACGGCTGAAATCGTCCCTAACGCCCACTGGCCAATCACCTAAAGTCTATTTGTCTTCAAAGGTAATGTTACAGCCTGATAGGATCTAGTTCAGCCTTGGTTCTCCTTTCGAAATTGGGAACTACTTGAAAGCGTTCTTATTCGGAAGTCAAATAGTGGCGGGCAGATAACAGGAAAGGTACGATATCAGTTTTTATTGTAGGTTACAGCGTTTAGATAGATCCATATTATGTAAAATGCATAATATAATCAGTACTAAATTCGGAAAGTTAGTTAAATTAAAAAAGTAAAAAATAATTAAAGCGTACAAATTAATATTCGAATTGTGCCAAATTAAATTAATATACAAACTAAAATTGCCGTGATATTAAGACCGGAATTCGAATTTTGTAGATCGAATAAATACAGCTCGAGTCATTGATAATCCAATGTTTGTAAATAAGCACGCGATCCCCTTGACATCTCAATGTGATCGCATGCAAACTCAGCTTGCTGTGATACTAAAAATTGAATTCGAATTTTGTAAATCGGAAAAATAGAACTCGAGTCATTAATAATCACCTTGACATCTAAAAGTGATCGCGTGCTATTATTATATAGCAGGCAATCATTTTGACATCGCGAGAGCACACACGAAGTGTTCGATAAGTCATGGCGCAACAGTGTAGACGCTGCTGTGACGTCAAGCGTTCTAGAGAGACAGGGTGTTTATTTATATATTATCACATCATTACACGAATAATTTATAAGTCCACTTTAAAATATGATCGCGAATGGATTCATACAGTATTTGGTCAACACCACTGCCATTGATTTTCATAGTTTCTATAAACAGCCGCCCTGAAGGTCGAGCGGCACGATGTCTTGGCTTGTAATCATTTGTCTGAGATGGTTCCGGGTGAGGCATAGATGGTGTGTTTGTCTTACGGTACTGGCTTGCTCCCTTTCCTGGAACCAGTGGTTCAAAACTAGAACGGGAAACTGTTTATACCCCATTGAGTTGTTCAGAAGGTGGTTGTTAAACTCTCAAAGAAAAAAAGACTTCTATAAAAGCACCATGTTAGGATTCGACAGCAAAGTTTTTTAAATCTTTGTCAATCCAAGATTTTTATAACTCAAAATAAAAAGGCCAGTGAAAATACTAACTAAATTTATAGAAGAAAATTATCACAAGCACTACTAGCAAAATAATTATGCCGATGAGCACATGTCAAGCTGAATATTTGTGCATAGCGAAATTTTTAGTCTCGAGAAGGTACACCCAGAGTTTTTTCTTGGAACGTACCAAGAAGTTCGCACATTCATAAGTTATTCTGGCGGAGTCACAAACCAGACTCACCGGTATTAGAGAGAGTAGTAGAGCTAAGCCAGTCACGTGACTTATATAAAAATGCTTAAATTTAACAGAACGGGTTCAGGTATACTGAACCCGTTCTGTTAAATGTAATCGAAATCGGGTCAAAGTCAGGACATAGGAACGAGATTTATTCCACAGCCACTATCCTCATAACTTGACTAAAAAATATTTGTAACTATATATTCCCTTTCTAGGACAGTCTGGACACTCCGTTCCGCCCGAGCAGTCACTAGTCGATGACGACCACACGTTGCACGTAGAGACCCAGTTTTTTGGCTGACAGTCCAGTCTTTAAACACTTTAACAACAGCTGCTCTGGAACATTTCACGAATGCGGCGGTTTCGGTGATACTCGCTCCATGGCTCCGAGCTCCTACAATCATCCCACGTTGAAAGTCCGTCAAATCGCATTTTTTACCCATCTCGTCACCCAAAAATCACTTCTACTACTGTCACAAGCACTAAGCTTTTCCTTTTTATACTAGCCTCGCCCTCTGGCGGCAACAGCGTGCAGCCATAGCTCATTTGCCTAAAACTGTCAGGTGGTAATAAAAGTGACCACTCAGTGTATAACCTCTAAAATTGTTGTAATATTTGTAACTGTATATCCCCGTTCTAGGACGGTTGTTTTGAAACTTTAAATAAATATTAATATATAGGGGATTTGGCCCGTCCTGTGTCAAAGTGAAATTTTTAACTGAAGCAGATTGAAAACAAATCAAATAGATGCCGGATTTCTGTAAAAAAAACATAGTAAAAACGTATACAGTAAGAACTCATTCATGTTAGAAATAAAAATTATTCACCCCTTCGAAGGGGGTATGTTTCCGGGCAAGAATGCACCGTCTCTCAAGACGGTGTACCCCTTCATTAAGTGGTGCACCTTCTTGTATCTTCTCCAAGTTTGTGCGACGTTAGTCGAACTACAGGGTGTTCCAAATTTTTTTTACAACTTTGACCCTCAATAAAACCTAAACGAAACAAGATAGCAAAGTTCCGTTTTTTGTACATGTAACAGCGACGCATAGAGTTTTATTGATACGCAAAAGGTTTTTGTTTTCTTACAGGTACGGTCCTGAACTTGTGATGGCTACTCCACAGGAAAAGGCCCAGTGTGTGGCATGGTTTATAGAGATAAGGTCAGATACACAAGTCCAAAGGAATTTCCGTACCAAATACGGACGTAATCCACCATCCAGACTCTCAATACGGGAGTGACACAAGAAATTTATGGAGTGTTACAGAGATTTTATACGGGGTTTTAGGATTTCATATAGAATCTCAAAATGCAACCTTTTCCCATCTCGTGCTTCCATTCCTCTGTCTCCACAAAGCGTGAGAGGGATTCTCAGAGTCAGTTCCCTATTAGACACCGGATGCACGGTTATTTACTAAGACGGCATTGTGTCTAAGATTAGTATATGCACATTGTTTGTTGAATGGAGATTAACTCTATCGCCCCTCTCTTGATGCTTTTCAGGTTTTAATTTCAAAGAGGGCGACGAATGACTAGCCCCTCACATTTTACTTTGAGGCTTAAGATTTACCGAAAGCGATGTGGTTCTTTCTCTTGGGGAACATTAGGATTTGCTTAAGAGCATTTTTATGGAGACAAGAGAGGGAGGCGAGGAGAGGACAGTTGTCTCTAGGTTTAGGAAGCGAGCGGTCACGACGAGGTGATTGCCCCAGGGTAGGTCTTAGCTGGACCGCCAGTTAGACGGGATTTCACGAGAGCGCGAGAGATGATTGAAAGCGGGAGAGTTAGAAAGTAAAGCACAGCTAAACGGACAACCTTTTGCAGGCAATTAAATGAACAAAAGAATAAAAGCTTTTTAGACATATTTACGAATCGCAAGAATTATTTGCATACAATTTCACTATCATCTTAAACTATATAAGACTTAGCAACTCAACCACACTATGCTTATGACGTTAACAACAAGAACATAAGATACTAAAAGGAACATGTTGACAGGAGACTGCTAGTGTGCTTCATAAAAAGGATGCTGGCCAGCCAAGCACAAGTGAAGAGGACACGGAACGTGTTCGACAGAGTTTCGTACGAAGTCCAGAGAAGCTCATTCGTACGGCCTTCAGGCAGTTGAGGTTACCACCTACAACGATACACAGGGTGCTGCACAAGCGCTTTTACCCGACTGCCTACAAAGTGCATTGGACACAGACACTGCACCCCATTACACGAACGTGTATCGTTGTGCTGTTGATATGCTACACAGGATTGATAATGAGGAAGGCTTCCTGAAACGTGTTTTATTCAGTGATGAAGCAACGTTTCATGTCTATGGTGTTATCAACAACAATTACTCCAGATTTTCGGGTCTGCAAACCCACCTGCCGTCCGTGAGATTGAACGTAACAGCCCTCAGGTTAACGTCTGGTGAGGTCTCCGACAAGATGAAGTTCCCGACGAACTGTTATGACGGAAGCTGAATCATTTCGACTGGTGTTCAACTCTGCTGCTATTTTGCGGTGGTGTGGTCTTGTGCTTGTGTTGCACAATCAGTCCAACGTTCGTATATCCTAATCTGACATGTTCGTATGGATTATACTATTTGCACGTTTGGAGGCAGCGCCGTGCCCTTTTTGATTGGTAGTCAAAATATTGATAGGTAGTCATAATATCCGATACAGTTCCTCGTGTTACCCGTACTATTCCTGTCTTTCTAGTTACTGAGGCTTCTGCAAGACGCACACCAATGATACCTTTTGGAAGTCACTAAGGTCTTACATTGTCGACAGTTACTCCACAATAGCTGTTTTACCTGCTACTGTGCCATTGTTACGTGATAGGCGATATCGTACTGCACCCCTTTATACAATCATCATAAAAAAAATAGTAGCATCCAGAAGGAAGCAACCGACAAGAATGAAACTTTGTGGGTAAGTTTGACATCGTGAGATATGCAAATGATTCAAGTATCACGCTCGGACGCGCATGTGACGCAAGCAAGGAGGGGCCATAGTGCTGTGTCTGACCGGTTATATAAGGTCGGCCCATTGCGCGTGTTTGCCATTCTGACTTGTGCTGTTGTGTTAGTTGAATACTTTGCAAGTGACGTAGGCCTCAGAGAAAAGGTCGAAGCAATTCGAGCAGTTGGAGGAGTTCGAGAGAGGCCGAATCGTATGGTTTCGGGACGCGGGATGGTTTTATCGCCGAATTGCGCGCCATACCGGTCGTGCGGATATCACCACAGCACGTTGTTGGCGGCAGTGGATAGAACAAAGCACGCAGCAGCAACAGGAAATTTCTGGAAGACCTAGACGAACCACAGAGAGAGAGAGAGAGAGAGAGAGAACAGATGGCTTGTCCAGCATGCGCGGAGTGATCCAGCAGCCACGACTACGGATATTCAGCGAGCAGTGGTGCCCTCCATGCATCGTCCGATTAGCGCCAGCACTATTGGTAAACGACTGCACGACGTAAAACTACACGCACGCAACCTGTTACGATGACTGCACGACGTAGAACTACACGCACGCAAACTGTTGCGACGACTGGCCCCTTAGCACCATTGCATTGTCACCAAAGACTGCAATGATGTCGTGCCAAACTGTTATGGAGCCACGCAGAATGGCAGCGGGTGATCTTCAGTGACGAGTCTCGCTTTTGTCTTGGAGGAGACTACCACCGAATCCGTGTGTGAACGCACCGTGGTCAGTGCCAAGATGAACGGTGTGTTGTCGAGCGTCACACGTCCAGAAGGCCTGGGATCATGGTGTGAAGTGCTATTGCGTGCGATGCCAGATCACCTCTGGTGTTCATTACCGTCACTTTGACAGTCCAACGTTACGTTAATGAGGTCCTGCAACCAGTGGCCCTACCTTTTCTGAGCGCTCACTCCGGTTCGATTTTCCAACAGGACAACGCTTGTACACATACTGCTGCTATCACGAGAGGTTGCCTTCAAGGTACTGACACTCTCTAATGGCCAGCCGCATCTCCAGTCCTATCGTCGATTGAAAATATGTGGGATGGTTTTAGACTTGTTATCCACATTCCACCCCTACCGCACAATCTGCAGGAACTGCGTGAGAAGATTCGCGCTGCATGGCATACGGCTTATCGCAGAACACCGTTAGGAACCTGTACAACTCCATGCCAGGAAGTTCAGGCATGCTGTGTGAGCAAACATTGTAGCCCGACGCCATACTGAGAGACACTACTTACTGGCGTGTAGCTCAATAAATATTGCCCATATCAGTGTCAATGTTTAATCATTTATTGTTCCTGGTAACCTTAACCTTCCTCCCGAATAGCTTTGCAATATGACACGTCCTTCTGGGTGCAACTATTTATTTGACAATGAGTGTGTATCTCACATCGTGGGTGACGTCTTCCCTGTGATTTACATACGGCGAATGGATGGAACTGCAGTTCCAGTCGGTGTCTCCATTATTTTGATAAACCTATGTATGAACAGAAATTTGATCGCGGTTTTGCTCTCTCCATCTTTTTTTTTCACTTTCCTTTTTTTCATCTCCTTCCCATACTATGTTTCCTATCGTAATTTCTCTCCACTGTCTTTCTCAGTTTTTCTCCTCTCCCGGTCTTTTTTCTTATTTCTTTCGCTGTTCTTCTGCTATTCTCTTTTTTTCTCCTCGTCTGTTTTATCCTTATTCTCGATTTTCTCTTCTCTTTTTCTGGTCTTCCTCTCTGTTTACTTCTTATTCTCAGTCCTTCTCTTTTCCTCTTTCTCTTTCTGCCGTCTTTCTTTTTCTCTCTCTCTCTCTCTCTTCTTTTGTATTTGCTTTTATCACTTCCTATCTCTTTCTTTCTTTCCTCTTTCAATGTTTATTTCCCTTTTTATGACAATCTCTTATTCTATTCCTCGTCCACATTTTCTCTTCTTTAAATTTGGAGATGGGAGGAATAATTATTTCTTTATTTAGAGTTACCAAAGGGTCTGTTGTGCCTTGAGCTGTGCCACACTCGACCACCAAACCACATCATATACACTGACGGAAAAAGAATCCCAACACCAAGAAGGGGTTGTGTTAGATAAACGACAGTTAGTAGGCGGTGAGAGTACATCTGTAAGATGACATCTATGCAAATTTCGCGCTCGGCGCATACGTGTGGCGCTAGTAGCGCCCCTCGGAACATGCAAAGCAGGCTTGCTGTAAATACGCGCTGTAACGTTCGTGAGCGTTAGGTTATCGTTGAGATTCGACGTAGTGTGTTGATGCTAGTCAAGAATGCCTTCAAGAAGACGAAGAAGCCATTATCAACAGCTCACGGAGTTTGAACGAGGTCGTGTAATAGGGCTACGAGAAGGTGGATTTTCGTTCCGCAATAGTGCAGAACGACTTGGCAGGAATGTAGCCACTGTGCATGATTGTTGGCAGCGGTGGTCAAGGGAAGGTACTGCCTCAAGAAGACCGGGTTCCGGAAGGCCGGCCACGTGGCACTACTGAGAGGAAGACCGCCGTGTACGGCGTATGGCCATGGCGCATCGTACTGCGTCTGCGGCAGCAATTCGAGCTGCAGTTGCCACCACAGTGACACAACAAACTGTTACAAATCGTTTACTTGAAGGACAGCTCCGAGCCAGACGCCCTGCAGCGTGCATTCCACTTACTCCAAACCACTGCCGTTTTCGACGTCAGTGGTGTCAAGCTAGAGCTCATTGGAGGACGGAGTGGAGATCTGTTGTGTTTTCTGATGAAAGCCGGATCTGCCCCTGGGTGCCAGTGATGGCCGTGTGTTGGTTAGAAGGAGGCCAGGTGAGCGCCTGCAACCAACCTGTCTGCGGCCGAGACACACTGGACCTACACCTGGAGTTATGGTCTGGGGAGAAATTTCCTATGACAGCAGGAGCACTCTCGTGGTTATCCCACGCATCCTGACGGCACAGTTGTACCTCGGTCTGGTGATTCAACCTGCCGTGCTGCCATTCATGAACAGCATTCCAGGGGGTGTTTTCCAACAGGATAACGCTCGCCCGCATACCGCTGTTGTAACCCAACATGCTCTACAGAGTGTCGACATGTTGCTGTGGCCTACTAGATCACCAGATCTTTCTCCAATCGAGCACGTATGGGACATCATTGGACGATCACTCCAGCGTCACCCCCAACCAGCATTAACCGTCCCTGTATTGACCGACCAAGTGCAACAGGCATGGAACTCCATCCCACAAACTGACATCCAGCACCTTTACGACACAATGCATGAACGTTTGCGTGCTTGCATTCAACATTCTGGCGGTTACACCGGTTATTAATGTACCAGGATTCCACATTTAAATTGGCTATTCTCGCGCTTACATTGAGCTGTGATCTTGAAACCTTAATCGATTAAATATGTTACCTATACAAATGTATTGCCGCGATTTCATTCCTCTACAACTATTTTTTCGTGGTGTTGGGATTTTTTTCCGTCAGTGTAGTTCACCTTATCATGATGCATTGTGTACGTGAATGATTGTGAACGATAATAAAACTGGCAACACCCTTTTCGAATTAGGTGATTTCCAAAATAATATTCTAAATACATAACATCTGCTTCTGAAATGTCCATTTTTCGAATGATATGCTTTGGAAAACAAAAGCAGACAGTGAACCTGGCAACACCATTGCATTTGTACGTTAAGTGAACCTTAATAAGAAACTGTGCAGAAACAAACGTAGTAAAAGTCAAAATTCCTACATACACGTTGCATATGTATGACAAAAGAAATGAAGACCGATAGTTGCGCAACAACTCAAAAAGGCTGAAATGCGATTAAAAAAGGAGGTGCACGTAGAAAATAATTCCGCGAAGGACTTCAAATTGGTCATGGACAGAGTGGAAAAAGACGTTATTCCTCCACATAAAACTCCAAAAGGCTAACGTTGGAGTTTCAACAAAGCTAGATACAGGAGTTACGACAAAAGCTCCACGTAGAAAATAAAAACGTGTGTGAAAGAATTGAATGGGCCACGAACACAAGATGGCACCAGGAAATACAGTAACTAGTACAGACAAAAATCCAAGCGGCGAACATCAGAGGCGTTGCTGTGCATCTACAAAATCGTAGAACTCAACTTACAGTATTTGAGAAGTCCTGTTGCAACTAAGAAACGTCAAGTCACGGGAAATCCATGGATCCAAGGATACGGACACACATTATTTCTCATGCATGTACTTATTCATAGCTCACTTTACTAGATAATTTTCTGGATTTTGTATATTAATGTAGGAAAATATTAGGGAGTATCCCACTTCAAATTGGAGAAATAGTCGAAATTTCGAAGTTTAATTTCAGTGCGCGAAATAGAAATTTTGAAGTGCCAGTATGCTCATATTTAGCAAACATCATCCGAAAAAAATACCTTCGCCAGAAAATCTCCAACACTGAAAAGTAAAACAGTATTCCTGGAAGAAAAGCCCTTTGTTTGAAAATGTAATTGGCAATTCCGTGGAATACTATTGCACCATAAGTCAGACAGGATGGCGGTCGACTTCAGTTGGTTGGTTTGTCGACCCAGTGAGCACTACTTATGTTACACCGAGGACTGGGGTTAGACTTGTTTAGAACGAGGAGTGTGTACCCCGTGACCAACGGATTAACGAGAATTCTGAACATCGGCTAGTGATTCAGCTGGACTTGAACCCAGTACTTTAAGGTAACGAGCCGAGAAGGCAGCTGCCTTCCAATAGGGACTTTCATGAAAAGAAAATCGGCCAATTAGAATCTCTGCAATCAGAATGAATATCCAGTCTTAAATTAATAGCAATCTCACCACCCTCAAAAATAAAAAATAAATAAAAAAAAAGTCTGAAGTGGAAAAAGTATATACTCATTACTGCAAAACTAAAATTTGTGTTTCAGCTATTAATCCCAGTTCTTCATTAATCCCAATTCTTTATTGATCCCAATTCTTCATTCTATGAAGAAGCTCTTAAAATTGAATGTATTGAATTAATGATATAATAAAAATTACAGGCATGTTTAGTGGAATGATCTGGGGCTTGGGCAAGATATGATCATGACCTATGGGTAGCTTTATTTCTTTGATAGCCAATGAGGGGGAGGGGGCTTGAGCTCTGCTGAACTCTCCCCTACCTTTCCTACCCCACTGGTTTCCACATGCTATTTCTCGACGGCACGAGGCACATAAGGTTTTTATGTTTAAGAATGTTCGATCGGAAATCAGAGCAAAAAAAAATAAGAAAGATTTCTGTAGTTCCCACTACTAAAATTAGTGCCGGCATGTAAATTCCGGGTAAAAAAAAGTGCTGGTATGAAATACTAAGAAAAAAGAAGTGCCGGTATGCCATACCGGCACTTCTCGAGCACTGTTTAATTTTCAATGCAGAGATCAAATGAAGAGGTCTGCAAAAGGTCTGTAAATACGCTATTGGACATGGTTTATTGTAATTTTAGGCGGTGCCCTTCCACCCAGAGTGTCCGTCATTTCGAGCACTGTTTAATTTTCAATGCAGAGATCAAATGAAGAGGTCTGTAAAAGGTCTGTAAATACGCTATTGGACATCTAAAATGCCATACCATGAACGAATGAGAAATGGCAACACTTTACCGGTACAGTAATTTTAGGCGGTGCCCTTCGACCCAGAGTGTCCGTCATCCCCCTCCCCCCCCCCGCCATGTTTTTTACTCCGCCGTATTTATTTTTTAGTGGGGTTAAAATGAATTTGGACGGTGTTACGTCACAAGGAAATTTTTCAGAGCCAGCGAAAGATCTCTCACCGAGCGGATTCGAACTTGAGACCTCGGCTATACCTGTTCTTACGAGTAAAATCTTATCTGCGAATTCAGCATTTGAAGGTCGGCTTATTACCTTCTGGAATGTTCGAGGACGATTTATACTTGACAAAACGATGTATTGACACTATTTAGATGCGTGTGTAACATGTTTCTAAATACGATTTCTTTTTAAATGTTTTCCTCAGCTTTTTGATGAAACCAATTATTGACATTTTTGGTTAGACAAAAAAGAATTTGTAAAATTTTTCTTAACGTTCTATATGTTCCAGGGTACTATCACCATGCAATCTTTGGTTGCCGCACGAATTTTGAAACACCCTGTATATAAAGCCGATATACTACATGAAATCAAACTCTATACATAAATTGCAACTCTTATCATTACCTCATGTGCAAATTTTTCTTTGCGATCAGGAACCAATCGCAAATAAAAATTCGCAGTCAGCCATAATTCAAAGCGAAATCTTCAGCGTAAAACGAGATTCTTCTGGTCAGTGGTAGTCTGGTAGTGCCCGTATGGAGTAGCTAGTAATCACGTGCGCTTTGGGGTAAGGTCGATGCCACCTCCATATAGTTGAATTAATAAAATATAGCCAACGAAATAATTTTGTGTTGCCAACAATACAATTCCGATGGAGTTTGGCTACAGCAAAAATATAAATCGACAAAACAGCTCAACAAAACTATTTTGTTGTTTCAAACAAACTGTTTTTCTCAGTGTGTGGAGGGATGTCTATGCTGAAATTCTCCTTTTGATGCCGCTGATATACTGCGTGGTAATTTGACGCAACGGAGCTCATCTGTTGCCTCGTACAATCCTCTCCAGCAGCCGTTGCCTTCGAACGTCGACCATTCGTTTCCTCCCACATGAAGACCGCTTACTGTTTCTTTTGTTGTTTGCACATCACTCATTAGACACCCTCGAAACAGTTGCTTTTGCATAGCCAATAAGGTTTGCCGTTTCGAAGATGCTTGCACCTGTCCGCCTAGTGCTCACAAGATCACGATTCCTTCAAAGTCGCTTACAGCACTACTCTTTCCCATATTGTCCTGTCCACGCTTGACACATGTCGGAATCCTCGGCAGTGAGCTGTTTATAAAGCCTATATAACATCATGGTTACGTACTTAAGTAAGGATGGCACATGTCTGATTGTGTTCCCAATATATATAGTTTTGATACTACATTGCTTGTATACATGGATGAGCCACATCCATTATCACTGGGCAGGAATTTTATCGCGGGAAAAAGAGGCAAAATTCACGAGGTAAATTATGAAATTTCACGGAAAGTTTGCGGCCGATGATATACACTAACACCCCCCCCCCCCAAAAAAAAAAAAGGTTTACGAAGTTATGAAATAGTAATACAAATGACTAGCACGTAACTAAATAAGCATTATAACTTTATCGGGTTTTAAAATTGATACTTACATTTATAAACCATTCAAATTCTGGCAATGTTATCAACGTCGTTACAAGAGATCAAGATTTCCATTTAAGTGGCGAGCATTTTGATACATTATATTGTACATACACAGATTTTCTTCTTTAATGCAGTGTCTGTTGTCCTGTAACCGAGGAAGTTAGAATAATACATCTGGAGATGCCTTGGTCTATTAACCGTGAAGCCGCATGGAGTGGGAATTTGCCATTGTTTACATGATACACTGAGTAAAACGTTTTTTTTAATTCAAAAAAAGATTTTGTTGAGTCAGCAACAAATTTTGTCAATATACAGTCCACAAAAATGATGTTGAATTTGCGAAATTATTTTGTTGATAATTATTGTTGATTTAACAAAATTTATTGTTATCACGACAAAACGTTTTGTTCACTTAACAAAATAATTAGGTCGATTTTCAAGAATTTGTTTGATCTAACAAAACATTGTTTTCGTGACAAAACGTTTTGTTGCTGCAACAAAACACTTTGTCATGATAACAATATGTTTTGTTGGATCAAACAAATTCCCCAAGATCGACCTAATCATTTTGTTAAACGAACAAAACGTTTTATCGTGATAACGATAAATTTTGTTAAATCAACAATAATTTTCAACAAAATAATTTTGCAAATTCAACAAAATGTTTTGTTGACTGTATATCGACAAAATTATTTGTGGAATTAACAAAACGTTTTTCTCAGTGTACCTATGTAATTTCATCTGTTTGTATTTTGGAATTGCGTGGTTTTTGGTTGCAGAAACCGTGTTAATATCAAGCCTGAATGAATTATACTTCTTACGCGAGTTTACAATTTTAACGTTATGTTTCGTTTAGAATTCGCACTGATGTTCGTGTATTTCAATTTAAAATAAAAATGAGAAGGAGCCTCAACATAATTAAAAATTTTATGAATTCAGCATTTTCTCACACGTTGGCAACAAGTTACGATGCGAAATTGGAACCATTTGCGACGACAGGAGGCGATTCCGCCAACGCAAAATGCACTGCAATAGCCTTGAAAACCATGAGCTTTCGCACACTTTCACGGCCGTCGCTCTCGGTTATAGGCTTCATACAAAGTGGCACTGCTTCGTTAACAAGGGCATCTCCAGATATCTTATTCTAACCTCCTTGCCTGTAACACGTTTTTAAATTTAGAAAAGGATCGTTCAGCATCGACACTGTTTATGGGTGCTGACAGGCAACGAATGGCGACCTTATGTAGCTTAGCAAAACGACCTTTTTTCGTATTCCAGAAGTCTAGCAAACCTTCGCTGACACGAAATTCTTTTACACTCGCATTATATGAACGAAATTCACATTTTAGTTGGTCCTCATCTTCCAACATAGGAATGTGGCTGAAAACTAATCATCTTCGTCGTCTAAAAGGTCTAAGGACTTAAATTGATCGGGATCAAACACCCTACATGCTTTGAAGAAATTGCGGCTGGCTGACAAAATCGATGGTTTTTATCTTAAAAAAAAAAAATAATGCTTAATTGTTTCATAACAAGTGGATAGAGCTCTTTTGCAGCGACATGATTGCAGTCTTGACTCTTGCTAAGCGAAGACTGTTGGCGATGTCCGACATTTCATTATGTATATTTTGTGTGAGGAAATTCGCTGTTTTTCAAATAAAGTGAGCTGTCCGGAAATATACGGTGCATGAACCTCATCCTGCTTCAGATTTTCTTTTAAATCCCTATCTTGGCAATACCCAATGATTTTTTCCACAATACAACTGTTGCTGTTGTCTTTTTTTTTTTTTTTCGAAAAACTCTGCGTATAGTCTTCTAAATGTTTGCAGTGAAATGGCTCGGCCTTAAACCAATTGTTCTACCTAGTCTGCACAGGTACTGGTGGTAAGCAAGGTATTTTGCCCTTCTCTTGCAAAAATAGTCGAAAACTTCCATTACGGGAGAGACACGCTGTAAAGGCACGTTTAGCAGCAACTGATAAAGAGTTAACATTTTCAAATTCATTCTGCCAAATTTCGCCCAAAAGATTTAAAAGATCAGCATTGCGGGTGATGTGAAGACCATTCCAAAATACGGCTTTCGGGATCTTTCCCCACGTTTTGGACATGTAAGAGGCATTGTCTGTCACAAAAGCGGTTTTATTAGCAAAAGGTTTTTCATACTTATTAACGCACTGAAGTATTGCCTCGCTGACTGCTTTAAAATTTACGGATTCCAAAATGATGCACTCAAGGAAGATTGCATTCAAAGAGGTTTCATCATTGCAGCTTTCAACATTCAGTTCAGCTGATGGAACAGCAAAAATATTCTAAATGTATTTTTCTTCTGAATCAGTTGCTTCGTCTGCTACGATGCATACTCCGGATACTGATTTAAAAAAATCTTTCACTTGTTACTTGTGAATATCATATATATTTTCGGCAAATAATATTTGCGCATCCAATTTGCATTTATAATAACACCAATATCTTTCAACAAATTTTCCAAGTAATTTTTAATGTAGGGTTATTCAGTTCGGAAAGTGGGATGTTAGTTGCACAAAAGGCACCAGTTAATTCCGAAAATTCCATTGGGCGATGCTGTTCTTGTGCAGTTCTTTCCTCAATTAATTCATCAACACATTTCGGCATTATTTTCGGTTGACTGTTCAGACACATCTTTTTTTTTTTTTTTTTTTGGTGCAGCTTGCTTGCTAAATGCTTTTCACAATTATCCTTTGTTGAAAAATCCACTGTTATGTTGCAACACGAACAGAACAATAAAACAATAAATTTGTATTCACATGAAACGTTACCTTGATGTACTGCTTGCATCTTTCAGATGCACTCATTCTACTCACGTGGCTCATTCTCAAAATTAAAAAGCAATATCTAGAAACTTCATAAACTACTCATACGAAAGCACAAATTTTCTAAACTAAGCGTCTGCGAAACACTCTTTTCTGTGAGCTGCTTTCCTAGCTAAAATTATTAACACAACTGACGACATCCGGTTTACTAGTCCGACAAATCGCAAAGGTCATTCAACAGCATCGGGGAAATCACGAAAGTCTACGTGTGCACTCTTCGGCAGAGTACATGTGACCTGGAATTAGCCGTCAAGATTGTTTAAAAAGAGTATCTTCGTAACGAACAATCTTGAGAGGTAATTCAAGGTTTAAAGCTCTGGTTTGGACATTCGAGTAGGATTACTTTGCGGTATATTTTTTGCGTAAATTCTAGAAGGCAGTATTAAAATTATTTCATTATGACAAATACAGTAATCAAAAAATTATAATAGAAATTAGGCAAAAATAGGTAAAAAATCTAAAATTCGCGGATATATTTGATATTCGCGAAATTACAGAAAAACCCATAAATTCGAGAAAAAGTCGCGGGAGTTAGAGCCGCGATAAGATTACTGCCCTAATTATGACCAACCCCAACCTACAGAAATGAACACGCCTGGAGACTGAACGGTGGCGCAGGTTAAGTTCACAGAGCAGTATATATACAATCCGAGGACCGTCTTTCAGTTAGTAAAGTGTTCGGAGTCAGAATGGGAAAAGCTGCCGGTTTATTGGAGTTTGATAAAGGACAAAGTGTGATGGCACACGATTTGGGAACTACGCTCTCGGAAACGGCGTGGCTTGTGGGTTGTTCACGTGCCGCTGTAGTGAGTACCAAATGACGAACCGTATTCCAGCAGTGTGTCGTCCGCAGGTTATTGACGCCAGAGGGGAGCAGAGATTTCGCGCGCATTGTTCGCAGCGACCGCAAGGCCACAGTGCGACAAATCACCAGCAGGCATAACAGTGGTGATCAGGGCAATGAGTCATAGCAGACAGTTCATCGCAACCTTCTACACATGGGCCTGCGTAGCCGAAGACCCAGCCGGGTTCCCATGCTGAATGCACGTCATCGCCAACAACACATGAAATGGGTCCATGATCATCAGGATTGGACCGTGTATGATTGGAACAAAATGGCCTGATCTAACGAACCAAGATTCCTGGTGCATCACGCAAGACGGCAGAGCACGGATACACCGATTAAATACGAAGGCTATGGCACCTGAATGCATTGTTGGGCGGAAACAGGCCGGCGTCGTCGTTGGTGTTATGCTGTGGGCGATGTTTTCTTGGGACACTTTAGGTCCCATTATCCCAATAGCGCAATCCCTAACAGCTGTCAGGTATCCAAACATTGTTGCGGCCAAAGTTCACCCATTCATGGCAACTGCGTTTCCTGCTGGTGATGGCCATTACCAGCAGGATGCCAAAATCGTCAAGGAGTGGTTCGAGGAACATGCCACATTGCCAAAATTGTCAAGGAGTGGTTCGAGGAACATGCTGGCGACTTTCTCTTAATGCCCTGGCTTCCAAATCCACCTGACATGAGCCCAATCGAGCATTTGTAGTTCGACTTGGAAAAGCTGGTTTGCGCTAAGTCACCACCACCCCGAAATGTACGAGAATTGGAGGGCCTGCTGTTGAAATTATGGTACCAGATACCCCAGGATACCTATTGGCACTTCATCAAATCGATGCCTCGCCGAGTGGCCGCTGTTTTGCGGGATAAAGGCGATTGTATACAGCTTATATATATATATATATATATATATATATATATATATATATATATATATATATATATATATATATATATATATATTATCTTGGAATCATTTGGGGGGGGGCATAATTAATCGGCGTATAAAGTTGAGATGGAGAGCGTTTGGAAGAAACAGTATAATTTTTAAGAGCACTATGCCATTATGTCTTAAAAGAAAAGTGTTTAATCAATGCATCCTTTCCAGTGCAGTGTTTACGCACGGAGCAGAGACGTGGCCCTTAACTAAAAAAGACATTCCAAGACTGCAAACAACTGAAAGAAGTTTGGAGAGGTGCATGCTTGGTGTAATCAGGAGATATAAGAAGAGGAACTCGTGGATCAGGAAAATGACAAGAGTGGAAGATATCGTGGTCAGAATAAAATCTCTGAAATGGCAATGGGCTGGACATGTTGCCAGAAGGACGGACCACCTATGAACAACTGAAATTTTGGACTGGATTCCAAGGCACAGGAAAAGACCCAGAAAAAGACCGCATGGGAGATGGGCTAGATGAAATTCGAAAGCATGCGGGAGTAACATGGAGGAAACTGGCACAAGACCGAGCATTGCAGGAGCAGCTTGGGTAGATCTTCGTACATCAGTGGATTGATAATGGTTGCTGCTGATGATATAATCATGGAATTAAAAAGAATTTTGCTCGCTGTTTTTGAAAGGCGCTGATTCGTTCCTAACAATATTTGATTTTGCAATGCGCTACTTTTTACAGATTATTAATTACTAGTATAATTTGTACAGGTAAAAAGGAATTAAAAAATTATTTGAGGGAAATTGTGTGATGCGTACCTCTAATTTAACCTTCCTTTTCAGTTTTTGTCTTATGTAAATTTGTTTTCTCCTCTTTAAATGTTTTCTAACGCCACAAAGTTCCTTCCAGTGAATTCGAAGTTGGCAACCTGATAGCGGGTCAAAAGACAATCAATGTAAATTAAGTGTTCTAAGATAAGATCTCAGAGAGCATTGCAATGTTGGAAGAGCGAGTCTTATCTATGCAATGCTGATGCGAGCAGACAGCAAACTATTCTTGGAAAAACAGTGTGCATTGAGTGAAAGAATTGTTAGTCGAAGAGTGATAAGTGTCACGTACGTATATTATGAGACAACATTTGATTTTGTTTTATTCAGAATAACGACTTGTTGATGATTCTGGATTACTTACGTTTCTAATTATTAATTCAAACACTCGACGTGTATCAGGAACATCAAACAGAAATCATCGCTCTTTCCACGTTAATAAGTGAGTCTCGGAAAAATTCTCATCAGCCGCCACCGGATATCGAATCCTGTGGTGCAGTGGTAGCATGTCCGGCGCGTAACTGGAAGACTGGGTTCTATTCCCGGTGGCGGCTGATGAGAATTTTTCCGAGACTCACTTATTAACGTGGAAAGAGCGGTGATTTCTGTTTGGTGTTCCTAATAATGCTGAGAAGGCCCCCGAAGACCTTGGGGCTCTGAATTTTCTTCCTGTTTTAACTGTGATTTTATATGACTTAGCATACGGGTCCTTAGTTACTTTCTGAGTTTGTAAAAATAATTTTTCTAAGGTTGGTTCTGGGAGGGGAGCAAAGACTGGGTAAGGGTATTTATTCCTGGCTTAAGAAGCAAACGAAATAGGCCACACATTAGTGGATTTCTGTAGAGAAGGGAAGGAAAAGCTTTTCCAAGAACTGCAGATACTACATACATAGTAGATAGCACGTCGTCGAAATTTCTTCCACTCCCCAACGCAGCAATACCCTGCTAATTTTATTGAGCAAAGTACGAAGATTACAGCGATTGTGCCGGATGCTTTGTCGCCGGAAGCATTTAGGAGGAAGGGAATGGTCAAAGAAAGTCGAACGGCTGTGCTACAAAAACAAATAGCTCTTCCTTCCCAACTCCCTAGTTGTGAAAGGCATCGGTTAATTGCAGGAGGAGAAAAAGAGAGGGTAAAAGTCTGAAAGAGAAGCTTTTGTTTACTAATACCTAAAGAGGTTTGTCACAGTTTTCGGGTTCGTTCGGAGCCTGGGCTCTATCACGCGATATACTTTTCCGAGCTCGGGCTCATAAAATTGAGCCCGAACTCAGCACAGGTGCTTAAATACGAATAAAGTAAAAGTGAATTTCAGTAAGATTTTTTTTTTACGTTTTTTGTTAAGGGCCTTAACGACCACTGTGAGCGACCAGAAAAGAGCTTCTTTAGTCTGAAAACAATGAGTTACATGACGACAAAGGAACACATCAGAAAGAATGATATGTACAATGTACACCGAGTGACCACTGAATTATGACCATCTACCTAATACTTCGTAGGTCCTCCTTTCGCCCTCAGTACAAGCAGCTATCAGACGATTCGATAAGATGCCGGAAGCAGTTGGAAGGTATGGCCAACCAAGCTGTGCGTAGTGCGACCTTCAATGCAGGTATGGAGGTGATTGGTGCTTCCAGACAGGGCCGAATTGACTTTTGCGGGGCCCGGGGCGAAATTTCATCGCAAGGCCGCGGAGCAAAATTTCATTGCTTGCACTAGGAAATAAATCTCATATTTTAATAAAGACGTTACGTGAAAGACGTCTGTAAAGAATACACAGGATGTGAAACCTAAAAATTTGCCTGTGACGGCGACGAAATCGCATCCTTCTGCGCTCCGGAGCTGAATGCTTTACCGATTAAGATACATCGACGGAATTCATCTCTGTTGCTTTTCTTTTTTGACATGTGCTTCACCTCTGTAGTACTTCAAAACGAAAACTATCGTAAAGACAAAGTGATTATCTCAAAGAAGTATTTGCTTTAAGCTCAAGAAAAATACCAGAATATGCATTGAAAGTTCAGAGAGCCGACCCGGTGGCGCAGTGGTCTAAGCGATGGCCTCTGATCATTCGTCCGTAAAGGGTTTGGGTTCGAATCCCGGTGAGGCATGGATGTTGTGTTTGTCTTACGGCACTGGCTCTCTCCCTTCCCTGGAACTAGTGGCCCTAAATTAGGGACGGGCGACTGCTTATAGCCCATTGAGTTGCTCACGGAGGTCGTTAAACCTTCAATCAAAAAAAGAAGGAAAAAAAAAGTTCAGAGAGAGAGAGAGAGTAAAAACTGTTAAAATCTACGGTTTTCTTGCAGAGGAGATGGAGTTGAGGTTGTATTTTCACTTATTGTATAAAAACTGCTTCACAAAATGACAAAAAGCTACGTGCGTAACGAAAATGTTTGGATTGCGAATGTTTCAGTGTATAAATAATAAATTCGTGTAAATAGTATTTTTCTTCTGATACATGTTGTAGTGATTGACTTTTAATGCAAAACGGAGTAACTGAGAAATTAGTGACTTTTTAAACTTTTATACGCGCTCATATGTGATTTTTTAAAGAAAAATTCCAGTAATGTTTTTTTTTTTTTTTTTTTTTTTTTATTGGAGGTTTAACGACCACCGTGAGCAACTCAATGGGCTATAAGCAGTCGCCCGTCCCTAATTTAGGGTCACTGGTTCCAGGGAAGGGAGAGAGCCAGTGCCGTAAGACAAACACAACATCCATGCCTCACCGGGATTCGAACCCAGACCCCGTTTGGATGAATGATCAGAGGCCATCGCTTAGACCACTGCGCCACCGGGGCGGCCAGTAATGTTTTTAAAGTCACTGAATAAATGGCCTCCATGTGTAGCCCGAAACCAACTTTGATATTGTTATTTTTATTTCATTTAAATTTAAGTATCTGGTTTGCACGGAAATTGTTAAATATATAAATTTAATTATGAAATTAAATATGCGATTTCATGAATTCGGAAAATATCAAGGTCATTACAATAATCACTTGAAATCTACAGATCTCCGTATTTGTACGGCGAAGGGCGATAACCTATTCGAAAACCGGGGATTGGAAACAAAGAAACAAAAAAAACTTAAAAAAAAAAAAAAACATCTTTTTAGGGCCTCAACCCAAAAACTTACACACAAAAAATAATAATTGTTAAAAATTCCAACTATTTTTTTTTTCTTAAAATGCGGGGTCCCTTAAAGGCGCGAGGTCCGATGCGACCGCCCCTGCTGCCCTTATGGTCCAGCTGGTCCTGTGCCCAGACGCCTGATATGTCGTTCCATAGTGTCCCACAAGTGCTCTATGGGATTGATATCGCTGGTGTTCGGAGGCCACTCGACGTGCTGGATGTCTGAACAGTGTTCCTTAAACCATTCCTCCACAGTATTGGGCCTGTGGCACGGCGCATTGACACCTGGGAAAGACGCCGTCACTATTCGGGAGAAAGTGCGACGTTGTTGGGTGCACGGCAATCAATTCACGATAGTGGGCACCAGTCATAAGTTGTTCCACATGCACCAGAGGTCCAAGTTCCTGCCAGGTGCGCATGCTCCACACCATGCAACCACCTCCACCGGCTTGCAATGTGGAGACCATGCAGGACGGAGGGCCTCGTGTTGTTTGCGCCAAATACGTACACGACCATCCACGGAGTGGAGAAGTTATCCGACGTCCAACTCGCATGACCTTTGCACCAGGCAAGTCTTTTGAGCCGATGAACAGCGGTTCGTAGAGTATGCCGTCTGGGTCGTCTGCTTCTGTAGCCCATACGTGCCAAATGTGCGACGCATCGCCATGACAGATACTGTTCCGGGTTGACTTCTGTTGTATTGGGTACTCAACTGTTGGTCTGTACGAGTCGTAGGACCCGGAGCTCAGCCGTCACATCAACCATTCGCTGTGCTGTGAAGTTTTGCCTCCGGATCGTTGTTTGACCATTTTCATCCCAGTCCTGATACACTTTAACTACGGCGGCTCGCGAACAATCCACTAGTTCAGCCGTTTGGAAAATCAAAGCCACCCGCTCTCCGAGCTCCCACAATCTATCTTTAAAAAAGCCCAATAAATCTTTGCGGTTATCCATCAGGCTCTGAATTCTACTACCTACTGCTCGTCTCACTCCTTATACACTGAAGAACAATTGAATTAGAGACAGCTGGCGTTATGCAAATGTGGCGCTGTGGGCAGCCATGTAAACGGAAACGGCATGACGTATGCAGCGATCCGACAATATAAGGAGTGATGCGACGGGAATCAGTAAGAGTCGGGCGCAGTATGGGTAAGACGAAGGCTCTACGCGCATTTGATCGTGGGCAAATTGTCGGGGCCCGACGAATGGGCCACTCCATCTCGGAAGTCGTGCAGGCACTGGGATTTTCACGAGCCACTGTGTCACGGGTGCACCGTGAGTACATCGAATCCGGTAAAATCATCCCTGCAAGGGCAAACTGCCGTGGACAACAGCGTGCGGATGAGCGGTGTCATAGTCGGCTAGTTCGTATTGTAACATCGGATAGACGGGACACAGTGCAAGAAATCACTCGGCAATTTAACGCCGGTCCACAAAAACGTGTAAGCAGTCACACCATCCAGAACCATCTCCTCGCTATGGGGGTACAGAAGCCATCGTCCCACGTGGGTACCGCTGCTGACCGTACATCACAGGGTGCAAAGATTAGCATGGGTGCGGGAACATCGCCACTAGACCCTAGACATGTGGAAAAATGTTTCTTGGACTGATGAGTCGAGATTCGCGTTGGTACATGCGGATGTCAGGATACGAGTACGGCGCAAACCACATGAAGCGATGGATCCTTCTTCCCAGCATGGTACTCTTCAAGCTGGTGTGGGTGGCATTCTCGTCTGGTGACTGTTTACGTGGACTGAAATGGGACCCCTGGTACATGCGACATCGTCCTTCATAGGTCAACGTTACCGGGATATCCTGGACGACCATTTGTTCCAGTTTGTGCGTCTTCAACATCACACTGGGGACCTCATCTTGCAACGAGACAACGCACCGTGCCATCGCTCCCGAATTATATCCGAATGGTTAGATGAACACTCCACCGACGTGACCTCGCTTCCTCGGCCAGCTAGGTCACCTGACCTCAATCCCATCGAGCACATCTGGGATGCCATCGATAGATATGTTCGAGGCTCTGACCCCCTCCATCAAATCTTTGTGAAATGTGGGAGCTTGTTCATGGGTCGTGGATCCGTATGGCTTCCCAACGCTTCTGGTGTCTTGTCGAGTCCATGCCGAGCCGAATCGCCGCCGTCATCAGGACGAAAGCTGGTGCTACACGTTACTAGACAGGCATCTCTAATTCAATTGCTCTTCAGTGACTAATTGCGCCCTCTCGGAAATCACGTGGTCAGCGGGCCCCATCCACTTTTGTAGAAGTGGTCATAATTCAGTGATCACTCGGTGTATATGTACAGACCTCAGCTTGAGGTGAAAAAAGGAAGGCAAAATAAACCTTCATAGGTCGTACAGTGGAAATAAATATTCTCGTTGTAATCAAAGTGAAGAAAAAAATAACATTCTATCGAGAAAGCAATAAATGTGTAAGTTCAAAGTACATATTAAGGAAAGTCCTTTTGTTGGTGTTCATTTCTAGTAAACAAAAAAACTGTAAAACTTATACAGTGAATATAAAAGTCCATAATGAAATAAAGAAAAGAATTGCATGAACAGTGATGAAAGGGTCATAAACAATCCGTAAAAACAAGTCATCTAAATGTAGTTGGTTTCAATGTGACAAAGCGCAGTTAAAGTGAAGACATCGCATAAGGCAGAAAGCATCATCTGAATTTTGTCATGAAGAAACGTAAACCAAATCTGCCGCCCCGGTGGCGCAGTGGTCTAAGCGATGGCCTCTGATCATTCGTCCGAAAGGGGTCCGGGTTCGAATCCCGGTGAGGCATGGATACTGTGTTTGTCTTACGGCACTTGCTCTCTCCCTTTGCTGGAACCAGTGACCCTAAATTAGGGACGGGCGACTGCTTATAGCCCATTGAGTTGCTCACGGTGGTCGTTAAACCTTCAATCAAAAAAAAAAAAAAAAAAAACAAATCTGATTAGCAGCCCATCGTGCATTTACTTGTTGCTCAGTGAATGAATGTTTTGAAGCTGCCTATTCAAGTTGAAGCCATGAACGAAGATGAATCCTGAAAAGTTGACAGACCTGTCGTTGTGCTCGTGAAATGTCATTCGGAGCAAACTTTTCTGCATAGTTAAGGTTGAATAAGCCGCCCCGGTGGCGCAGTGGTCTAAGCGATGGCCTCTGATCATTCGTCCGAAAGGGGTCCGGGTTCGAATCCCGGTCAGGCATGGATGTTGTGTTTGTCTTACGGCACTGGCTCTCTCCCTTCCCTGGAACCAGTGACCCTAAATTAGGGACGGGCGACTGCTTATAGCCCATTGAGTTGCTCACGGTGGTCGTTAAACCTTCAATAAAAAAAAAAAACAAAAAAAACAAATCTGATTAGCAGCCCATCGTGCATTTACTTGTTGCTCAGTGAATGAATGTTTTGAAGCTGCCTATTCAAGTTGAAGCCATGAACGAAGATGAATCCTGAAAAGTTGACAGACCTGTCGTTGTGCTCGTGAAATGTCATTCGGAGCAAACTTTTCTGCATAGTTAAGGTTGAATAAGCCGCCCCGGTGGCGCAGTGGTCTAAGCGATGGCCTCTGATCATTCGTCCGAAAGGGGTCCGGGTTCGAATCCCGGTCAGGCATGGATGTTGTGTTTGTCTTACGGCACTGGCTCTCTCCCTTCCCTGGAACCAGTGACCCTAAATTAGGGACGGGCGACTGCTTATAGCCCATTGAGTTGCTCACGGTGGTCGTTAAACCTGCAATCAAAAAAAAAAAAAAAAAACAAATCTGATTAGCAGCCCATCGTGCATTTACTTGTTGCTCAGTGAATGAATGTTTTGAAGCTGCCTATTCAAGTTGAAGCCATGAACGAAGATGAATCCTGAAAAGTTGACAGACCTGTCGTTGTGCTCGTGAAATGTCATTCGGAGCAAACTTTTCTGCATAGTTAAGGTTGAATAAGCCGCCCCGGTGGCGCAGTGGTCTAAGCGATGGCCTCTGATCATTCGTCCGTAAGGGGTCCGGGTTCGAATCCCGGTGAGGCATGGATGTTGTGTTTGTCTTACGGCACTGGCTCCCTCCCTTTCCTGGAACCAGTGACCCTAAATTAGGGACGGGCGACTGCTTATAGCCCATTGAGTTGCTCACGGTGGTCGTTAAACCTCCAATCAAAAAAAAAAAAAAGGTTGAATAAGTAAATAACATATTTCGTGACGACAAAAAACAAAAGAAGAGGTTGAATCATGTATTGCTGAGGATTTACGCGGTGTGAGGTAAAGATAATTCTCATCTGAGAGCGAAGTAGAGCATGCAGCTTGAGCAATTCGAAACATGAGTCTAAGTATACGCTGTGCGAGAATAAAGTGAGAATACATATGATGAAGATCTCCAAGGGAAGAGCAGAACTTGCAATCAAAGGATGACTGGCAATAGAACCGGTAGAGAACAGCAGGAGTTCGAAGGCGGCCATGAAGGTATAACCACTGAGTGCCTTTAGTTGGCTGTTAATCGTGAAACGGGCAGCAGACCAGATTCGGGGAGTATAGAAACCGGAAAAGAACGACCATTGTGAATAACTCGATTGAATACAAATAGTCGCTCGTCTCTAATTTAAGGCCACTGGTTCCGGGAAGTGGAGAGAGCCAGTGCCGTAAGATAAACACAATCGATGCCACGGGATTCGAACACGGACCCATCTCAGACGAAGTCAGAAGCCAGAACTTAGACCTCTGGGGCGGTTAAAGTAGATTTATTTTGTACTCCGGACGTGATATTGAAATAGATATTAACGTATAGTTCAGATTTTCACCAAAGATACAAACGAACGACTGATATTAATCCGTTTTTTTTTTATTGCGAGTTTAACGACCACCGTGAGCAATTCAATGGGCTATAAACGGTCCACCGTACCAGAGCCACTGGTTCCAGGGACTGTCCCTGGAACAGAGGCTTTTAAAGCCAGTTCCTCGAACCAGAGACTTTTTATCGCCACTGGTTCCAGGGAAGGGACAAAGTCAGGGTCGTAAAACAAACACAACATCAATGCCTCACCGGAATTCGTACCCGGACCCTTCACGGACGAATGGTCATAAGACAGCGCTTAGACCACTGCTCCACATGGGCTGCTAATCTGGGTTCAGTTAATAGCTTTAGGTTAAAGGTTGTGATTGCAGTGAGTTAAAGTTCAACCTGTATCAGTTCAACAAACCATAGAATAAGTATTATTTTGTAAATCTTGTGACGTATAATAAAATTAATCCTTCCTTTTTAGTTCATGTTTTCTACGGTAAATTTGGTTTGTTTTCGTCAAACTTGTTTCTATCTGATCGCCACATATTTCTCTCTAAAACTCATCCTAAAGGTGTAAGCATGGGCTGTTTCCGCACGATAATAAATAGTTATTCAATCTCATTGAAAAACTGTTCTTAAAATACATTAAAAGACTTTATTTACATTAAAAAGGCTAAAAACATATGCGCAAGATCTTTCGCGGTCACTCTGACCACATCATCAGGCGTGGGCGAGAGTCGAGCAGGTTTACTACAGTTTAATAAAACATACACTCTCAACCATTTATGCAAACAACTTACTGAAAGAACTGGCAACGATCAGTAACTTGTTTGTATAAATGTTTGAGAGTATGTTATATTAAACTGTAGTACCTGCTCGACTCTTTCCCACGCCTGATGATGTGGTCAGAGCGACCGCGAAAGATCTCGCGTATATGTTTTTAAACTTTTTATTGCAAATAAAGTCTTTTAATGTATTTTAAGGACAGTTTTTCAATGAGGTTGAATAACTATTTATTATCGTCCGGAAACAGCCTATGCTTACACCTTTAGAGTGTTCTTTACAACAGTGTGCACGCCAGATACATTTAATTTTTCTCTCTACGTTAACTTGTGTTTAGCAGCCTGACTACAGGTAAAATTCCAATTACGAAGTCGAGAGCGAGATATAAGAAAGAACGTGATAAGCCTTCGAGAGAGAAAATGTTATGAGCCTACGAGACGCTACGCTGAGAAAAATGTTTTGTTGAATAAAAAAAAAAAAATTTGTCGATATACAGTCAGCAAAAAACTTTGTTGAATTTGCAAAATTATTTTGTTGAAAATTATTGTTGATTTAACAAAATTTATTGTTATCACGACAAAACGTTTTGTTCATTTAACAAAATGATTAGGTCGATTTTTGGGAATTTGTTTGATCCAACAAAACATATTGTTATTATGACAAAATGTTTTGTTGCTACAACAAAACATATCGTGTCACGATAACAATATGTTTTGTTGGATCAAACAAATTCCCAAAATCGACCTAATCATTTTGTTAAATGAACAAAACGTTTTTTTAGTGTATATTTTCAAGGGCAATGTTACTTGATTTAACAGAAGCATTCTGTTTTAGCCGACATGCAGCTTTTACTATAGTGAGCAAGCACTCTATTTTTAAAGTGCATCTCTGCCTCGTAGTGTTTTCTTGTTTACAACAACGTGCAACTTTGCTTTTTTTTTGTTTTGTTTTTTTTTTGGATGGAAAATTTTACAACCACCGTGAGCAACTCAGTGTGCTATAAGCGGTCGCCCGTCCATAATTTAGGACCACTGGTTCCAGGGAAGGGAGAGGGCCAGTGCCGTAAGGCAAACACAACATCCACGCCTCAGCGGGATTCGAACTCTGATCCCTTTCGGGCGAATGATCAGAGACCATCGCTTAGACCACTGCGCCACCGGCCACTGGTTCCAGGGAAGAGAGAGGGCCATTGCCGTAAGACAAACACAACATCCATGCCTCACCGGGATTTGAACCCGGACCCATATCGGACGAATGATCAGAGGCCATCGCTTAGACCACTGCGGCATCGGGGCGGCCAACCTTGCTTCCATTGCGCTGAATTGTGTAGAAGCCAAGTTATTATCTGTGAAGTCTGCGTGTTGAACTGCCCTGGATGTAAATAAAAAGAAGTTCTATTGTAAGTACGACTTTTTTCTCAGCATGACTATTGTCCACAAGTGCACAGTTAGTAGCTCTTTCTTTTCTAGTTAAGAATTTGTCAGTTATTAAGTTTCAAGCTATTCGGGTTTAACAAGTATTACGGTGAAGCTAACGCGAACATAAGCCTAACAAGCTCTCAGTCAGTGCATTACACAGAAAGCAACATAACGCTAGGGTATTAGTTACAACAAACATTTATTAAAATACGCTGGTTGTACCGAAAGTAATGCAAAAGTGGGCATAACTTTTTTATTAACTGACAGATGTCGTTCAAATTGCACATGTTGATAGAGTAACTCTTCCTCTATAGTAACCCTTCTTCTCCATTGCAGGTAAATAATGGATTCCAAGCAGAAGCAACATGCCGTCATTCAGTTCTTGACAAAGGAAGGGTGCAGGTTGTCCGACATCCACAGAAGGCTACAGAATGTTTATGGAGATGACACCATTGACAAGAGCAATGTTCACAGGTTGATAAAGATGTTTAAAAAAGGGGAAGCCAACATTGAAAACAAACCACGCAGTGGGAGACCATCATCTGTGACCACTGACACGAATCGTCAGCGAGTGGATGAATTGATTCACGCCGAGAGACGAGTCACAACTGGACTGTGGTCACAATGTCATACAAAAAACTGTGGAAGACTTAGGGTATCAGAAAGTGTGTGTGAAATGGGTACGTCAGCAGGTGACACCCGATTTGAAGGAGAGAAGGTTTGATGTCTGCTATGATCTGCTGGAAGAGTTTGAAGCAAATAAAGGCACGTTTTGTTTTCGATCTGGTGACAGGGGATGAAACGTGGGCGTATCTTTACGATCCGGAAACGAAGAATCAATCTATGGAATGGCGTCACACCTCTTCACCAAGGGCTAAGAAGTTTAAGGAGCCAGCGATCAGCACAGAAAGTCATGGTGACTGTTTTTCGGGATGACAGGGGTGTCATTCTCCTTGATTTTCTAGAACGTGGCCACCACCATGACCAGCGAGCGGAACTTTGAGACACTCAAGAAGCTTAGAGAAGCCATAAGAAGGAAAAGACCGAACAAGAATCTGAAAAGGATCCATATTCACCGTGACAATACGAGGCCACACACATCTTTGGCAAGAAATCAGGCGATCAGCAAATTAGGCTGGTCGGTGGTCACCCATCCACCGTATAGTCTAGATCTGTCGCCCTCCGACTTTCACCTGTTCGGTCCAATTAAGGACAGTCTCCGGAGACGACGATTTAATGACACAGGCGAGGTGAAAGTTGCTGTAAAGAAGTGGGTACAACAGTCCGCACCTGAATTTTTTCAAAGAGGATTCGAGAGTTGGGTTCAACGATGGCGCAGATGCATCGCTTGTGGTGGAGACTATGTTGAGTAGTACCTTTGTATAGAGAAAGAGTTACTCTACTAACATGTGCAATTTGAACGACCTCTGTCAGTTAATAAAAAAGTTATGCCCACTTTTGCATTACTTTCGGTACAATCCTCGTAACTATTATCCCGCACCGTTTACAGTCGCAGACGTGGAAACATAGATGCAACAGCAGTAACTCTTCAATTAAAAAAAGTGGAGCTGGTCGAAGACATCCTGAAGAAATAATTACAGAGTAAATAACAGAAGTGGCAATCAGCGTTTCACTGATCTCCAAAGAAAAGCGCACGATACCGTTGAATAAAGCGGCACAGAGCTTGCATTACGTGAACTATCTGTATACGTCAGAAATCGTGACGAAGCACGATGACTTAAGATCAATTTCTGCTTTTACGTTCCTACAACAAAATCCCAATTTTCGGCGAGCACCGAAACCTGCATAACAAGTGTGCTATTAACTCCTCTTCGAGCTGTGATTAAGTACAGTATATTGATTTAACCAGCTGAGCAATAATCCAGGAAGAAGGAGAGTAGCGTTTCCATTGCTTTTGATAATGGCATCGGCGTGTAGTAACAGGATTATAACAGAATCAAGGAGATTCAGTCATTCATATTCACCGACACCTGTCAAGACTGGGAATTAATTTGAAAGAATACGCAGCCTTAAGCAAGGAAATAAATTTCTTTCTCCCATTTAATCGGGTTTAACCAGGGCTTATATATGTCGAGATACTGCAAAACCAATAACTTTAGTAATGATAATGGCTCATTTTCTGTTAATTCATATTTTAAAATCCCATAAGGGTTTTACATCGACATGATTGATATCTTAACGATATGTCTAAAAGTTAATAATACACTCTAATAACTAAAAAGACAAAGTCTCACAAATCCGTAATTGGGGTACCAATAAAGAAAACTAATGCGAGGAGCAAATGGGAGGCTTTGTCAAGGCTCCAAGGCACATTACATTAGAGAAACATATAACCCGTTTAGCAGTGGATGTGGAAGCATAAGTGCAAGGGCAGGAGCTCTTCCCTTAAAAAATGGAGCTGGTTCAAGACAAAGGAAGAGCTCAGCGTATTAAAATATTCTTTATTACAACACCAAAACTGCGGATTCATGAAACTTTATTGTCTTTTTAGTTACATCAGCATTTTTCAGATTTCTTTTTGAGGTTGAAACTTTCATACATATCACTAAGTTGTCCTCTGAGATTCGGAGGTTTGCTCAACAAAGAAATACAAACTACCAGATAAATCTTTAACTGATTATTTTTACACACAAATTTTGAAGATGACAATCCGTTTCTTGGTGTATATATGACAAAGATGGTAAGTCAGTTAATATCAGAAAACTTTAAAATTTTGTATTGTATGGTGTAATCCCGTATTCCCTTCATGATTTATCTGCTTCTCCGGACAATCAGGGGATAGGATTCTTAACCTCCAGATTCGCTAAACATGAATGCCGGTTGCTTCGACTAGCGAATCCTGTGTTCAAATTAATCGGAAATTTGAGACTTGGTCGTTCTGGGTGGTGTAGTGGTTAGCATACACGGCCGCTATCTGGGAGACGCGACTTCAATTCCCGCTACAGGACGCCGAAATTTTCCAAATTTCGGATATTATCTGACTTACCATCGGTGTAATATTTACACCAAAAAAACGGATGGTCATCTTCAACATTTGCGTTGTATGGTGTAGTCCCGTATTCCATTCATGATTATTTTTATTTACTTAATAAATAAAAATAATCATAAGCCTTATCAAACTTCTCCATTTACAGCAATCTTGACATACAACTCAGGTTTCACTGACATCCATCACATGACGTACACAAGATCTTCTATATTTCATACTCATAATCTTTTTCTCACGCAGACACTCCTGATCCTGATGTTACCATAACTTCCTTGGCCTTCCTCTGCCTTTCCTTTCTGCCACTTGGGCTAAAACAATTTTCTTAGTAAGCATCTCATCACTCATTCTTTCAACATGACCAAGCCACCTAAGAATTTTAATCTCCACCTTGCCAACAACATTTTGCAGACGCTCCCGTAAGTAACGCATTTCTCTCCAGCACACAAGCGACCCTTATGTTTATTCTGTAGTACCCAGGTTTCACTGCCACACATCAGAGTAGGAACAATCACACTCCCATACACAGCCATACGGGACTCTCTTGAGAACCCATCATTCCTGTGAACACCTCCCAAAGTCGCTATGACTTTCAATGAAGAATTCACTCGCCTACTAATTTCACCATCCAATTTGTTCTCTCTGTCAAACATGCTTCCTAAATACACAAACTCATTCACCTGATCAATCACTGTGCCATTTAGACTTATATTACATTCAATACTACCAGTTCCTCTCTCAAATACCATAACTTTTGGTTTTCCCTTATTTATACTCAGTTTGAATTTCACGCAAACTTCGTACATCCGGGGCAACATACTCTGCAACTCACTTTTGCTCTCTGCCAACACGACTGTGTCATCAGCATACAGAAATCTGCACACACTGATATCACCGAGATACACTGACGGAAAAAATCCCAACACCACGAAAAAATAGTTGTAGAAGAATGAAATGGTGGCAATATATTTGTACAGGTAACATATTTAATCGATTAAGGTTTCAAGATCACAGCTTAATGTAAGCGCAAAAAGAGCCATTTTAAATGTGAAATGCTGGTACATTAATAACCGTTGTAACCGCCAGAATGTTGAATGCAAGCACGCAAACGTTCATGCATTGTGTCGTACAGGTGCTGGATGTCAGCTTGTGGGATGGAGTTCCCTGCCTGTTGCACTTGGTCGGTCAATACAGGGACGGTTAATGCTGGTTGGGCGTGACGCTGGAGTTGTCGTCCAATGATGCCCCATACGTGCTTGATTGGTGAAAGATCTGGTGATCTAGCAGGCCACGGCAACATGTCGACACTCTGTAGAGCATGTTGGGTTACAACAGCGGTATGCGGGCGAGCGTTATCCTGTTGGAAAACACCCCCTGGAATGCTGTTCATGAATGGCAGCACGACAGGTTGAATCACCAGACCGACGTACAACTGTGCCGTCAGGGTGCGTGGGATAACCACGAGAGTGCTCCTGCTATCATAGGAAATTGCTCCCGAGACCATAACTCCAGGTGTAGGTCCAGTGTGTCTCGGCCGCAGACATGTTGGTTGCAGGCGCTCATCTGGCCTCCTTCTAACCAACACATGCGGCCATCACTGGCACCCAGGCAGAACCGGCTTTCATCGGAAAACACAACAAATCTCCACTCCGTCCTCCAATGAGCTCTAGCTTGACACCACTGATGTCGCAAACGGCAGTGGTTTGGAGTAAGTGGAAATGCACGCTACAGAGCGTCTGGCTGTCCTTCAAGTAAACGATTTGTAACAGTTCGTTGTGTGACTGTGGTGTGGCAACTGCAGCTCGAATTGCAGCCGCAGACGCAGTACGATGGGAAGACACGGCGGTCTTCCCTCTCAGTAGTGCCACGTGGCCTGCCGGAACCCGGTCTTCTTGAGGCAGTACCTTCCGTTGACCACCGCCGCCAACAATCATGCACAGTAGCTACATTTCTGCCAAGTCGTTCTGCAATATTGCGGAACGAAATTCCACCTTCTCGTAGCCCTATTACACGACCTCGTTCAAACTCCGTGAGCTGCTGATAATGGCTTCTTCGTCTTCTTAAAGGCATTATTGACTAACATCAACACACTACGTCGAATCTCGACGATAACTAACGCTCACGAACGTTACAGCGCGTTTTTACAGCAAACCTGCTTTGCATGTTCCGAGGGGCGTTACTAGCGCCACACGTATGCGCCGAGTGCGAAATTTGCATAGACGTCATCTTACAGATGTACTCTCACCGCCTACCAACTGTCGTTTATCTAACACAACCCCTTTTTGGTGTTGGGATTTTTTTCGTCAGTGTATAAACTAATATTATCTGTTTTGGTATCACGCATGCACGCATCTTTGTCTAACTCCTGCACCAAAAGAAAACTATTTTGATAAAACACCATTCACTCGTACACAAGCTCTACTTCCAGCATACATTGCTTTTATACTTTTAAGTAGATTCCCAGTAACACCATATTCATTCAATACCTTCCACAAAAGTGTTCTATTTACTCGGTCGTAAGCTTTCTTACCAATAGCTAGATACACGGGTAATACTTTTCTCACCAACAGTGCATCTTTTACCAGGCGTAAAACCACTCTGAACATCCCACACTTTCTTTTATGTAAGACCCCGTACTTTTTCAATAATGACTTTACCAAACACTTTCCCTGGCACACTCAGTAGGCTGATACCACGATAGTTCTTGCAGCCAGTCTGATCGCCTTTTCCCTCATACAAGGGAACAGCGATAGCATCATTCTAATCCCGAAGGACCCTTCCTAACTCCTAGCGCACTGGAAAATTTCAGTTAACTAGTTTTTTGAGGTTTATGCTCCCATCACAATTTCTTGCAGATCATAAATCTTATTTATTGCATACATTCACTTTGTTGTGGTGTTTCTTGAATTTTGTTTGAGTTATTCTGCTGCATCATCTGATTATATGGCAAACTGTTTCGTCTTTTTTTTTTTTATTTTAAGTCTACTATTAGAATCTTTTGTGATCTCAATTTCCGTTTCCGTGGCATTAGTTTACAGTACTTCGTCATGTGCTGCAAAACGTCAGGACTTTTGTTACTTTGTTCAGAATTCCATTTTGCAGCCATTTGCAATTGCTTTCCTTTGTCGACTACCATGTATATGAGGATTGTATCGAAAGTAATGCAAAAGTGAGCATAACGTTTCCATTAACAGAGAGATCGTTTAAATTGCACATGTTGGTAGAGTAACACTTCCTCTATAGTAACACTTCTTCATTGCAGATTTGAAGGAGAGAAGGGTGGAAGTCTGCTCTGATCTGCTGGCAGCATTTCAAGCCATTAACGACACGTTTTTGTTTCGATCTGGTGCCAGAACATGAAACGTGGGAGTATCGTTATGATCCAAAAACGAAGAATCAATCCACGGAATGGCGTCACACCTCTTCACAAAGGCCTAAGAAATTCAAGAGCCTGCGATAAGCACAGAAAGTCATGGTTACTGTTTTTTTGGAGGATGACAGTGGTGTCATTCTCCTTGATTTTCTGGAACGTGGCGTACCGTGACCAGCGAGCAGCACATTGAGACACTCAAGAAGTTAGAGGAGCCATAAGGAGAAAGGGACCGAACAAGAATCTGAAATGGATCCACATACACCGTGACAATGCGAGACTACACATATATTTGGCAACAAATCGGGCGATCAGTAAATTAGACTGGTCGGTGGCCCCACATCCACCGTACAACCCAGATCTAGCGCCCTCCGATTTTCACCTGTTTAATCCAATTAAGGAGAGACTCCTCGTACAATGATTTGATGACACAGGCTAGGAGAAAGTGGCTGTGAAGAAGTGGGTACAACAGTCCACACTTGAATTTCTTCAATGAGGATTCGAGAGTGGGGTTCAACGATGGCGCAAATGCATCCCGTGTAATGGAGACTACATTAAGAAGTAACTTTGTATAAAGAAAGAGTTACTCTATCGACATGTGCAGATCGAACTACCTCTGTCAGTTAATGAAAATGTTATGCCCACTTTTGCATTACTTTCGGTAAAATCCTCGTATCTCTCTTGTGTTGCCCATGTATGCAGTTGTTTGTTGCACCGTGCATTGTAATTCGCCTTAAGGTCCTTTTCGTAAGTTGTTTCTTGTTTTCTCATCTTTGGTTATACGTTGTTTAAACGGGGGTCCTACCAAAAGTTGTGCACACTGTCCACTTTTGAGAAAAGTGTGAAGTAATGGAGAAAACGTACATTATTGCTGTTCAATGTACTTCCCTTCGCTGCTGATGACAGGCTTGCTAGCAATGAGGTAGGTCCTGGATGCCTCTTAGTACGCCATCTTTGTTCAGCTGTCGTATTACTCGGGTCACATCCAAAGACAGTTCGCGCTAGCGGATACCACGTAGCAGATTTTTTAGCATTGGGGAAAGATCAAATTCGGGTGGACTTGCATCAGAGCTGTGTAGTGGGCGCCATAAAGTCTCCCAGCCATATTTTGGCAAAAATCCACGTACCGACGCTGCACCGCGACGCGATGCGATGCGTCGTCGTGCAACAAGATCGCTCCCGCTTCCTACTAGTTGGGGCGATTTTGACGTATTTCCGGTCTCAACATTGTTCTCAGAAAGTCACGATAATATTGTGTGTTCACATTTTTTTCTCCTACCGGCACTCGATCAGAGACCACAACACCACGCAAAAATCACCATTTGCTTCACTTGGATTGTTGCCCACGGCACTTTGAGTAACGTAAGGAACTTGGATAGCCTCGATTCCGCTGATTTTGATTTCAGTTCCGGCTCAAAATCACGGGTCCAAGTCTCATCCATTGCGACAATTCTGAAAGAAATACGGGTTTACGCCATATGATACAAATTTTGAAGATGACAATCCGATTTTTGGCGTAAATGTGACAAGGATGGTAAGTCAGATAATATACGAAAACTTGAAAACATTTCATCGTCCTGGAGCGGGACTCGAACAAGGTTTTTTCAAGTTTTCGGATATTATCTGATTTACCATCCTTGTCACATTTACGCCAAAAAACGGATTGTCATCTTCAAAATTTGTATTATATGGCGTAATCCCGTATTTCTTTCATGATTTATCTGCTTCTCCGGGCAAACACGGGATAAGATTCTTAACCTCCAGATTCGCTAAACATGAATGCAGGTTGCTTCGACTAGCGAATCCTGTGATGGTTAAATTAAAATTGATCGGAAACTTGAAACTTGGTCGTTCTGGGTGGTGTAGTGGTTAGCATACCCGGGCGTGTTCTGGGAGACGCAGGTTCGAGTCCCGCTCCAGGACGATGAAAATTTTCAAGTTTTCGAATATTATCTGACTTACCATCCTTGTCATATTTACGCCAAAAATCGGATTGTCATCTTCAAAATTTGCTACAATTCTGTTCAGGAAGGCGTCGCCCTCCTTTTTAACCTATGGAGGCGCTCACTCTGGCTGCCTTCTTCCTCGGAGGTGAGTTGATGGGGCACCCAGGGCGCGGTGATTTTTCTTTTTCCCAATGACTGGGTCAAAATCCGGTGAACAGAAATGGTGGACAAATTTGCCTTATGAGATATCTCCTCGAGAAGCGTTGCAACAATGGTGAAAGATATTTTATCTCTCGTTGTTTGAGGTTGGCCTGAGCGGTGATCATCTTCGATGCTCTGTCTGCCCTCCCGAAAGCGCGATGCCCACAGAGAAATCCTGCTTCGATCACGAGTTCCCTTCCCTACAAACTTTTTGCAAGGCAGTGTGGATCTCTGTCGGGGTTTTCCTTTCAAAGTTTCTATTTTTACGTACGAGCGCTGGTCTAACGCCGTGACTCTACCTGAGGAGCTGCACGTTTCCATTTCCAAAACCCTCTCACGTCCACACAGCAAATGATAGCACGTCGTTCTGACACCACTGCGTTTGCTGAGAGTCTGACCGTGACATGTCTTAATAATTATCCTGATTGCGTTATCCGCTTTCGTTTTAGTTTAACGTGTGCAGAACTTTTGTTATGACCATCGTATACACTGGAAGGACAGAAATCGTGGGATGCTTGGTTTCTGGGCAACGTGTGACTGTCAACACTCTCACTAATAGAAGAAACCACCATTTGGCAGGTATATATGCAGGAAGACATCTTTCCATTTACGTAGACGGTAATTCGATGTCAGCATGAATAAGCGCGTGAGTGAATAGAGTTTGAAACGGAGGTAATAGTGGAACAGCAACGTGTAGGTCAGACTGTGGTAACGCAACTCTAGAATCCCCGTTTGACAGTATCAAGAGTGCATCAAAAAAATGCGCCATTTTCGGTATAACATCGCATTGTGGACAGCGTTGTGGGTGGGGAAAAAAGTGGTGGATGAACGTAGCCCTCGACGCCTCTCTCGCATAGTTGCAACCAATAGGAGAGCAACAGTGGAGAAAATGAGAACATCGCCGCTAACTTAAACCAATTAGGTGTTTTTTTAATCAGATTTTAAAGGACCACCTTGAGCAACTCTAAGATAAGTGGACCACTGATGCCTTACTCGGTACTCGAACTTGGGCCTTAAGCGGACTACTGATGCCTTACTCTGGACTCGAACCTGGACCTTAAGCGGACTATTCATCCCTATCCCGGGACTCGAACCTGGACCTATCTCTCGCGATTAGTCAGGAGCCAGCACTTTTAGGTGTTTTTTTAATTCAGATTTTAACGACCACCTTGAGCAACTCTAAGATAAGCGGACCACTCACGCCTTACTCGAGACTCGAACCTGGACCTTAAACGGACCACTCATGCCTCTTCCGGGGCTCGAACCTGGACCTATCTCTCGCGATTAGACAGGAGCCAGCCATTTGACAACTGTGCCACAGGGGTGGTCAAAACAATACTTAGTTTACTCCTAGGAACGTTAACGTGAATCGTTGTAGTAATGACATCTCCGTTTTTAGAAAAGTCTGATTTAAAAAATAATTTTTTTGACTTATAATATTTGTAGTGAGGAATATTTTCCTCATACACATTGCGGCAATTGAGTAATGAGACAGATATTTTTTTGAAATCCTGGTGAAGCACAGGGGTCGGGGAAGCTTTTTTTGTTATAAGTAATTTATCAGCTATGATGTAGCAACAGTGTCTGCGTGAGAATTGTGCAGACAATCATTTACGCTGTGCATGACGTCATTCGGTGGAAGAGCATTATCGCTGATCTGTCATGGAGCAGACAGCAAATATCCGGTTCTATTTGAAAACCGGTAAAAACTGCATCTGAGACAGTTAAATTGTTGCCTGATGTGTATGGAACTAATTGCTTATCTCGTGCACAAATATTCCGATGGTATGCACGTTTCAAGGATGGGTGGGAAGATTTGGAAAATGACGAAAGCCCCGCATGCCCGATATCAATGATCACGTCTAAACTAATTGAAAAAGTTCGCGAACGTATAAAAAGTTATCGTTGTGTGACCTTAAGGATGTTTGAATGTGAGCTCGGTATTAATAAGGAGACAATTCGTCAAACTTTAGTGCAAGATTGAGGGGGCGGGGAGTTTGTGTTCGTTTTGTTCCCCATACTTTGTCAGACGTCACACAAAGGAAAGAAGATTAGATTACACAAGCCCAAAATCAAGACAATATTTGTATGTTTTTACGACAGCAAGGGAATTCTGTATCACGATTTCATTCCTGAAGGCACAATTCCAACTGACAATGCTTACACCTCCATTTTGAAATGACTGTCGAAGAATTTTGTTCGTGTCAGGCCTGAGTACAAAAACCGGCAATGGTTCCTTTTCCAAGATGGCGCACCAGCACACACTGCAGTCAGTGTACAGCAATTCCTGGCCGGAAAGCAAGTTTGTGTACTCAACCGCCACCCTGTGCTCCAGATTTCTCACCGTGTAATCTTTTCTCTAATTTAAAGTTGCCTTCAAAAGGAAAGGTTTTTCAAGATGTTGAAGACATACAAAGAACTGTGACATCAGCTCTTCAATCCATACCAAAACATGAACTCTGCAAGTCCTTCCCTCCATTGGCTGATCGTGCCACTTCTTGTATTAAGGCAGGAGGAATATACTTCCAATAAAATAAACCGATGACCTATTACATTATGACCACTACCAGCCTGGAGAAATGAGCGCGCTTGGAGACTGAAAGATGGCGCAGGTGAAGTTCATAGAGCAGTATACATACAACACGAGTACCAGCTTTCAGTTACACTCTCTACCAACAAGTAATTGGACACCCATGCAATCGACGATATCTGCGGTCCTGATACACGTCACGGCCGCCGTCGTTAAATATCGTGTGGGAAACAACAACGTAACCAGTCGCATACAAGATGCATGCCACTTAGTTCGGAGCTCTCCGATTTCGAGAAAGGTGTAAACGTCGGGCATCACAGAAATGGCCAATCCATAAGTGACATATCCAGCGAGTTGAAGTACCCAAAATCGACAGTGGCTTGCCTACGTGATTGGCAAGTGGAAGATGAGAGGTGACTGTCGGAATGTGCCCCGACCCGGCAGACCCACAAAACTGGGACTTAGAGACCGACGGGTGCTGGCCAGAGAAATTCGGAAGAACCGCACCAAATCGATGGACCACATCCGCGAGGAGTTTCAACTGGCATCCGGGAGTGTTCTTTCGATGAATACCATCAGTAAGGAAGCCCATCTACTTGGTTATCATGGACGTGCTGCCGCCCACAAGTCTTTGATCACCAAGTCCAATAGCGCTGCTCGGCTAACGTGGTCCAAAGAACGTCGACAGTGGACCGTTAAACAGTGGAAACAGGTTCTCTGGAGCGACCAATCAAGGTTCACCCTCTACCGTTCGGATGGCAGGGTTTGGGTTTGGCGTCTGCCTGGAGAACGGCTCCTGCCGGAATGTATTGTGCCAACTGTGAAGTTCGGCAACGGTGGAATTATGCTATGGGGGTGTTTCTCCTGGTATGGCACGTGACCCTTGGTCGTAATTCCTGGTAGACTCAAGGCCGAGACTTACTGGCACCATTTTGGATGACCATGCGCTTTCTACGTTGCGACAGTTTTACGGGGTGGACCCATGTTACTTTCAGGATGACAATGCCACCTGTCATGTTGCGAGGTCCACCATGGCTTGGTATGGTGACAATGAGGTTAATCGAATGGACTGGCCTGCGCAGAGCCCGGACCTTAACCATATGGTGCGGACCTTAACCGTATGAGCGTCGACTTAAGGGGTGCCCCCACCGTCCGAAATCGGGGAAGGAACTGGCCTGTTTTCTCCAAGCCGAGTGGAAGAAAATACCGCAAGCCGTCGTACAACGCCTGGTTGTGAGTATGGCCCGGAGGGTCGCAGCTGTAATCGCCGCTCGTGGAGGCTCCACCAACTATTGAAGGTGAATAAACTTCGTTTTCCTTTGCTATCACAGGTGTCCAATTACTTGTTGGTAGACAGAACGGGAAAAGCTGCCGATTTATCGGAGTTTGATGAAGGACAAATTGGGATGGCATGGCTCCTCGGAACTACGATCTCGGAAACGGCGCGGTTTGTGGATTTTTTCAAGTACCGTTGTAGTGAGTACGTATCAAAGGTGGTGCACAAATGGACAAAAGACGAACCGTCGTCCAGCCGTGCGTGGTCCGCATCTCATCGACGCGAGAGGGAGCGGAGACTATCGCGCATTGTTTACAGCGACCGCAGGGCCACAACCCGACAAATCACTCGCAGCTACAACAGTGGTGATCAGGGCAATGTGTCACAGAACAGCCTTCATCGCAGCCTTCTGCGTATGGACCTGCGTAGCCGAAGATTCAACCGGATCCCCGTGTGCACTGCACACATCATCGCCAACAACGCATAAAATGGGCCCAAGATTATCAAGATTGGACCGTGGATAATTGGAAGTAAGTGGCCTGGTCTGACGAATCCAGATTCCTGGTGCATCACGTAGACGGCAGAGCGAGGATATGCCGATTACCAACGGAGGCTATGGCACCTGGATCACTGTTGGGCGGAAACAGGCCGGCGGTGGCGGCTATGTTATGCTGAGGGCGATATTTTCTTGGGACACTTTAGGCCCTATTATCGCATTAGCAAAATTCCTGACAGCTGTTTGGTATCTGAACATCTTTGCGGACCAAGTTCACCATTCATGGCAACTGTGTTCCCTGTTGGTGATGTCCATTACCAACAGGATAATACGCCATGCCACACTGCCAGAATCGTGAAGGAGTGGTTCGAGGAACATGCTGGAGACTTTCTGTTAATGTCCAGGCCTCCAAGTTCACCTGACATGAACCCAATCGAACATTTGTGGATCGACTAGGAAAAGTTAGTTCGCGCTAAATTGCCGCCACCGCGACGTGTACGGGAACTGGAGAAGCTGCTGTTGACATTATGGTACCAGGTACCCCAGGATATCTATCGCCATCTCATCGAATCGATGCCTCGTCGAGTGTCCGCTGTTTTGCGTGCTAAAGAGGTGTCCTACAGCTCATTAAGTATAGGTGGTCATAATGTAATAGCTCATCAGTGTATATATACACTATATTGACAAAAGTCACCGGACACCCCTTCAAAAACGAAATGAACGTATCCGCTGCGTTGTTAAGATGCACGGTACAGCTGAGAACGGTATAAAAACAAGTCTCCAGCTGACCGTGATCATATCGCACTGTGAAGTTGAGTGAAAATGTCGCGGCGGGGGAGAACTGACTCTGAGAAAGAAAAGATTGTTGGGTGTCATATTAGTGGGTTGTCCATAAGAGAAACCGAGAGGCGTTTAAACATACCCAAGTCAACTGGTTTGGATGTACTGAATAAGTGGAAGACACGTGGCGTGCCTAAAGCAGCAAAACGTACCGGCATACCAACGAAAAACAGTGACATCACAAAGCAATCACCGGAAGTGCAGGATGAGCATAATCTTGTCATCTACTAACCTTGAATTAAGATATCCGGAGCACGAAGTTAAGCCTTATAGCGAAGGCAATTTCTACAGTAGAATTACGCTTAAGTCAGAAAGTGCTTTACAGTGAAGTTATGTAAAAGTTTTAGCGTAACGTAAAAAAATAAAAAAATATCTACAAACATTTAACACTATAACTCTAAAATTTGTTGACGATACTCAACCATGTACAGTATATATCAACCCCAGTTTCAGGGTATCTGTGACAAGTTGCATCAAAGGTTGTATTAAAGTGCAGTTGAAGAATATATGAATTACGTCACAATCTGTTCCACAGTAGTGACAAAGAATGCACTAATCCAAACCTATATAACTTCAGTTGTGTAGACATACAACAATACGATACACGCCAATGGATGCCATTTTTCTTTCATTTTTTTTGTCACTAGATGTTTAGTACGCCAGTTGTCAAACTTCTGTAGACGAATACCACACTGGAAGAGCTATTGGTGATGGGTAAACCGATTCTTGTGAAAGAATCGCTTCTTTCGATTGGACTCACTAAAAAATTCGTTCGGACCGATTCGTTCGTTTCGGTAGTTTGTTTCTTCCAGTTTAGAGAACGATGTGTGTTTACGGAATCTACTCTGAGTGGGATCCTTTCGTTCGTTTAGGTCAGTGATTCTTCCAGTTTAGAGAACAGTTTGTATCTAGGAAAATGATTCAGAGTCGGATCCTCTTTTACGCTTTCCAACCGTAGGTTGAAGAAGCGTATATGCTCCAGCTTTGTCTGTCTGTCTGTCAGTCTGCCCATCTGTCTGTCCGTCCGTCCGCATGATAACTCGCGAAAAAATGGTTCGATTTCGATGAAATTTTAGAAATCTATGTCCTGACCTTTGACCCCATTTTTTCCATTTGAAAATGGACAAAATGGGGTCACAGGTCAGGACATAGGAGCGGGATCCATCCCATTGTTCTTATACGTCATAACTTGAGTAAACATGGTTTGATTTCAATGAACTTTTAGTGTGTGGTATGGAACCACTTTGGGACGAACTCTATCGAAAATCGACGAAATGGGGTCAAATGTCAGGACATAGAAGCGGGAGGCATATCATTACCCTTATGCGTCATAACCTGACTAAAAATGGTTAGATTTCGTGAAATGTTAGTATGTGGTAGGGGACAATCCGAGGACGAACCCTGTTGAAAATGAATGAAATGGGGTCAAAGGTCAGGGCATAGGAATGGGATCCATCCCATTGCCCTATGCGTCATAACTTACGCAAAAATGCTTCGATTGTAACAAACCTTTATCATGTTTTCCCGGAAGTATACTGAACCAGTTCTGTTGAATATAATCGAAATGGGGTCAAAGGTCAAGGCATAAGAGCGAGAATTTTTCCACGGCCATTATCTTTATAACTTAAGTAATGATTTCTGGTATGTTGGAAAGAGTATCATAATCAATTCATTACATGATTTTACTAGCTTATTTTTTATTCGTTCATAGCTTCCGGTTTAGTGGTCGATGACTTTAGATCAAATTTGTTTTTAATTCGTTACGGAACATTTGTTCCTCGGTTTTCTTATAGGTTCGTTTAGAAACGTTAACGTGATTTATTGAATTTGTGCACTTTTGAACAAAGTAAGATTTTCTAACTAAAACACAAACTTTACCAAGACACCGTGCTGCAGTTTTGATGTCTTGTAAAAGTACTTCTGACAGATTTATTCAGGGAATCGGCTCTTTTGTGGAATCTATTCTTTTCCGGAAAGATTCGCTCGCCAATGACTCAGTTTTCAGATTCGGTTTTTTTTTTTTTTCCCCGAACGAATTGTTCGCGAACTCTAGCGATCGTTTTCTAGTGATGAGGACTCGGAATATGTGATGAATCTATGGTACCTGTCCGCAGTACGCAGATAAAATGTGCGTTGTATATTGTTATTCCCATGACAACAAAACAGATGGCCTGATTCGACATGGTGCAACTCTCGGCATCGGGCATTGACATGTAGCAATCGTTTTGTTTGTGAAACGTAAAGATGATTAGTGTCATTTCGGAAATGTAGGAAATAACTGGCTGTTATGAGTTGTCGGATTTTTCGAACAAGCGTATCTATCTCGGCTTGTGGCCAACCCAGGGAACTAAAGAAAAAAAACAAGAAAAGATTACAAGTATTGATTCAATATATTTGCTATTAGGCAGTGACGCCTAACCCGTGTGGGCATTGCCCCATGTTACTTAAGCCACAAGCTCTTAGTAAGTATCATGTTTGTACGTTTCTATTTTTTTTTAAATTTCTTATTCATGAGCCAAATGGAACATGGACATGCTTCAGGAATTCGCATGATGCTCCAAAACCAACATCTTTTCCTACGTAGACATAATCAATTGTCAGCCTAGAACTTACATAAGAAAGCTCTCTCTACCAAGCATTACAGGGTCGTATCTACCAATCTGTCCTTCTCTATGGACATGCCCTCTATATGCCATTAAATTGACACAAATAAGCCATTACATTATGACCATCTACCTAATAAGCTGTAGGACTCCCCTTTGCCCACAAAACAGCGTCCACTCGGCAAGGCATCGATTCGACCTGGTGGCGATAGGCATCCTGGGATATCTAGTACCATAATGTCAACAGCAGGTCCTCCAGTTTCTACACATTTCAGGGTGGTGCGGATTTAGCGCAAACACACTTTTCCAAGTCGAACCACAAATATTTGATTGGGTTAATGTCTGGTGAATTTGGAGGCCAGAGCATTAACAGAAAGTCACCGGCATGTTCCTCGAACCACTCCTTGACTATTCTGGCAGTGTGGCATGGTGCATTATTCTGTTGACAATGACCATCACCAGCAGGGAACACAGTTGCCATGAATGGGTGACTTGGTCCGCAACGATGTCCAGATACCTGACAGCTGTCAGGGATTGGGCAATTGGGATAGTGTCCCAAGAAAATATCGCCCACAGCATAACGCCGTAGCCCCCGGCCTGTTCCCGCCCAACTGTGCATCTAAATGCCATACCCTCCGTTGGTAGTCGACGTATCCGCGCTCAGCCGTCTACGTGGTGCACCAGGAATCTCGATTCGTCATACCAGGCCACTTTCTTGCAATCATCCACTGTCCAATCTCGATGATCTTGGGTCCATTTCATGCGCTGTTGGCGATGACGTGTTGTGAGCATGGGAACAAGGCTGGGTGTTCGGCTTCGCAGGCCCATGCGCAGAAGGCTACGATGAACTGCTGTGACACATTCCTCTTATCACCACTGTTGTAGCTGCGGGTGATTTGTCGCACTGTGTCCCTGAGGTCGCTGTGAACAATGTGCGACAGTCTCCGCTACCCTCTGGCATCAATGAGCTGCGGACGACACACAACTGGGCGACGGTTTTTCTTTTGGCCACCTGTGCACCACTTTCGATACGTACTCACTACAGCGGAACGGGAACAACGCACAAGCCTCGCCGTTTCCGAGATCGTAGTTCCGAGACGCCGTGATTTGTCCTTTATCAAACTCCGATAAATCGGCAGTTTCTTCCATTCTGCCTCCGGACACTCTGCTAACCGAAAGCCGGTCCTCGGGTTGTATATATACTGCTCTGTGAACTTCACTTCGCCACCGTTCAGTCTCCAGTCGCGTTAATTTTTTTAGGCCGGGGTGGACACGATGTAATGGCTCATCGATGTATTCATTTCTTGCACTTTCGAGTGCAACACATTGACCGAGGATATCTTACTGTGCTCTTAGAGAACAGTAAACATTACTCCCTTATTGAGCGTGAAAACACTCTTCTAAGTCTTTCCGTTGCGTTAAAACTAAAAGGTGCCGAAGAGCTGTGAAACGATCACGTCACCCTAAAGTACCGTTAATTGTCTCACACACTCGGGGAAAAAAAACACCCATATTTGGTAACTTTTTCTTTCTTTCCTTCTGGAAGGATGAGAAGGTTTCGAAGTCCGAATATTTCTCGAGAGGGAAGGATATATTAGAATGACTTCATCAATTTGATGGAGATTTTGTGCGCAGTCATTCAAGCCACTGAACATAAACGGAAGACACTTTGCCTTTTTTTTTCTTGTAGGAAGGGGGTTCCTTGCATCAGGCCGCAAATTTGAAAACTTGCTGAACGCCTACCAAGACCGAATAGATGAAACGAAATTGGATGATGTAGACCGGACCTCTGTGTCTTGATGCTTGGAAAATTGTCTTCGGAAAATTTTGAAATTCTTTTCGTAACATCCATTCGGTAAGTGCTACGCATAATTTCTGTATTTCATAGCACTTAATTGGTGCCTTTCTGTTTAGGAAAGTGCTTATTAAAACCGCTGTAACATTAAAAACCACTTTCTTTCGTAACAGTAATATTCTCTGTCATAAAAGTTTTCCAAACGCTAATAACTCCGAATATAAAGCACAATGAAAAGCATTGTATAATTTAAATAAAATACCTTCATTCTTTTCATACAGGTAAGAAACACATGAATTAAAACATTTAAATTCTTATTTGATAAAACAGAATAATTTTCGATCAAGAGCAAATGAATTAAAAATATGTATATATACTGTATATATATATATGCACAGTCGAGTCACATTATTGTGACCACTTCCTACTTTTGACATCAGCAGCGCGTAGCCAATAAAAGAAGGCACGTGTCGTGAGCTGGTTTGGAGGGTATACTGTATAAGGTGTGCTGTAGGCATTCTGAAAACAGATCACTCGTTGCTCTCATAAACAAAAGGAGCGATTTATCAGATTTTCAAAAGCGATGATTATCGGCTTTCGGACCAAGGGTGGCAGTATTTCTGAAACAGCGCAGTTTGGGAACTGTTCGCGTGATGCTGTGGTTAAGGGGATCTTGATTTGAGAAATCGCACCATTGGGAATAAGCGATGTGGAAACTGTGGAGCACCACGTACCATTGATGTGAGAGGTGAATGTTGGCTGCGAAAGTGCGTGAGAGCCGATCGACACGCTACAGTGGAGAAACTCACTGGTCGAATGAACCACGGGGCTACAGGAAGTGTGTCTAAAGCGATAGTTCAGCGAACCCTGCTGCGTACGAGTCTCCGAAGCAGACGGATGGTCACTGCAACTATACTAACGAAGGTGCAACGGCACAAAAGCCTTACATTTGCACGGTAGTGTCGGAACCGGACCTCCGCAGATTAGCAAAGGATTTTCTTCTCCGATGAGTCACATTTTCTGCTTCATCAAGGAGATGGACTTTGGCATATAAGGCGAGAAACATCGGAGAACAAACACTCTTCAACCATTGCTGGAAGAACACAAGCTAGTGGAGGGAGCGTTATGGTCTGGGGGATGTTTTCGTGGCATTCTCTGTGTCCACTCATACCTGTCGAAGGCACTATGGACCGAAATCGTTAAGAATCCCTCCTTGCAGACCACGTACACCCGTACATTCTGATTGTCTTCCGTGAAGCGGATGTTATCTTCTAGCACAAACGACGTGTCACACAGCTAGAAATGTCCGAGAGTGGTTGGAAGAGCACGATGAAGACTTCAAAGTATTTCCCTGGTCACCTAATTCTGAATTGAGCCTCTGTGGGACCCCCTCGATCGTGTTGATCGCTTTATGGATCTTCCACCACACACCATCCAGCAGCTGTCAGATGTACTGCACTCAGCATGGCTCCACATACCTGTGAACACCTTTCAGCACCTTATTGAGTCACTCCCAGCCTGTCTAGCTGCTGTCCGCGCTGCACACGGCAGTTACTCTGAATATTAGCAGGTAGTCACAATAATGTGACTCGACCATGTATAAATACAGTATATCAAGATGCCTGATATACCGTTCCATAGCGTTCAACAAGTGTTCTATGTGATTAATATCGTGGGAGTTCGGAGGCCAATCGATATGTTGAAAGTCTGAACTGTGTTCCTCACCTATGGCTCGGCGTATTTTCATCTTTGAAGGTAGTGTCGCCATTTGGGAAAAAGTGCCACATTGCTGGCTGTGCAGAGTCAGCAATCAATTCACGATAGTGGGCACCAGTCACAAGTTGTTCCATGTGCACCTGGAGTCCACGTTTTTGCCAGGTAAACATACCCTACACCATACAAGTCTCCACAAGCTTGCAGTGGGGAGACCATATATTGCAGTGGGGAGACTATATATTGTCATATTGGAAGACGCCGTCACTATTCGGGAAAAAGTTCAACATTACTGGGTGTACAGAGTCAGCAATCAATTCACGATAGTGGGCACCAGTCATAAGTTGTTCCACATGCACTTGGGGTCCAAGTTCTTGCCAGGTAAACATACCCCACACCATACAAGTCTCCACCAGCTTGCAGTGGGGAGACCGATCATAATGGGTCGAATGTGTCATGTCGTTTACCCCAAATACGTACAGGAGTGGTGTGAAAAACGCGACTCGTCAGATCAGCACACTTTTTTCCAGTCATCCGACGTCCAACTTTCATGATCTTTACACCAGGTGAGTCTTTTGCGCCGATGAACCCTGGTTAAAAGAGGATGTCATCGTGGTCGTCTGCTTTTATAGTCTGTACGTGCGGGCGACGCATGGTAGGGACACATATTGTTCCGGGTTGACCTCTGATGTATTGGGTAGTTAACTGTTGAACAGTTCTGCGTCTGTTGGTCTGTACGAGTTGTCGAACCCGGCACTGACCTCTCACATCAACTTTTTGCTGTCCTGTGCAGTTTTGCCTCCGGGTCGTTCGTTGCTTGACCATTTTAACACCAGTCCTGAAACACTTTAACTATCGGGGGCCGCGATCTCGAAGGTAACGGAACAACCCACCAGTTCAGCTGTTTGGGAAATCGGAGTACCCGCTCTCTGAGCTCTCACAAAGACTGTCCTTTCTCAAAGTTCGATAAATCCTCCCGTTTACCCATCACGCTCCGAATTTTACTGCCTACTGCTCCACTCATACCTTATAAATGCTACGGCAGTCAACGGATGTCCCCCTCTCGGGAATCACGTGATCAACGGGCCGCGTCCACTTTTAATAAGGGTGGGCAGTGATCACTCGGTTTATTTACATATACTGTATAGTGCAACGATAGTAATTGTGGAAATGTTATTGCAATACATATTGGAATCATATGAATGTATTAGGCCTAAGCCTAAAATGCGCTCAAAGTTAAAGTACGTAGTATTTTCCGTTGAAGATTGTCCATTTCGATTCCTCACATTATGATTTGCTTGAGGAGAAAACGCTATATTCCGAGAATGAAATACAGAAATCTTAAATGTCGAGGTGCACTGTACGATACAGAAAATATCCCATTCTCCGACACTTCGATTTAAATGGGAATTCCAGTGCGGTTTTGTGGACTGTTTTGTTTTCTTAGATAGGGAGCACATTAAGGTTTCTTAATTGGCGAGTCATTTTTTTTTATCGTCACTGGGTCATTGTCGTCATCCATTCTTCCACGTTGTCCGTACGTTATAATCAGGCACACAGGCGGATTTACGGGGGAGCCAGTGGAAAAAAAAGAAATAATATAACTTTGAAAACATAAACATTACAAAAAGTGTGGACTTAAGTGTTTCATGTACTGTAGTTGTCCTAATTCATTATTAGGCCTAAATAAATGTTATGAAATCTAAACTTATTTAAAGAATGTCCAGTAAACTTATTTAAATTAGCCAGAATTAGGTACGAAAGAATTGCTTTTGATTGTGCTAAGTAGATGTTTTTAAATATATAATAATTATTTTGTCATACTTCTAGTATTTTTAATTGTCCAACGGAACAGGGCCGGATTAAGGGCCTTACTGAGCGCCCAGGCTAAGACGTCGTGAGCACCCAAAAACTTTTGGCAGAGAATTACTATGAAGTCCGTTCAAACACGAAACTGTAGCAAAATGTTAGTGGTAATTGATGGGATGTGCGTTCTTCAAACAATAAATTACCTTCTGGATCTCAAAGAATACAGTCTTGTGACGATTATATATACTAAGATAATACAACGTAGTTTGTCACAAATATTTATTTTTTCAAGTTGACCATGGTTTCGCTGGCTATTTGACCTAGCTTCATCAGGACGAATGGCACGTAAATATTCAAATTGCATATAAATGGTGTTTACAGTCACGGGTTCTGGTTAGTTGCTTTCACGCGTTTGATAGAAATGTGGTGGATACCATGTCATTAACAAGTTGCGAAGACTTCTGATATATATGGAAAGCTTCCAAAATATCACGTTTGGTGGTTGAATCTGGCTTGTCAATTAGTTTTGTTTCTTCAAAGAGAAATTTATGGTCCTTTTTGTAACAGTGTTTAGCCATCGATGACTTCTTTAGGTCACAGTTCCGAATTGTAGGTCTTGCGCTTCTTCAATCGAAAACGCAAGGCTCTACGGGTCTGTCCTATATACGAAGCGTCACATGCACACGGAATTTGATAAATTCCCCACGAGTTTTTGTCTTCAACATAGTCTTTTGATCCTAAAAAGTTCATTTTGTTTATGGGTTTAAAAAAATATATATGCGATGCATACAAGTATATGTTCAGATAAAGACAGTTTGGAAAAAGAACTTTATTTCCTTAAACGTGTTGCAATATAGCAAAGATACAACCCTTCCATTATAGATAATGCTCTAACAAAATTCCGGAAACCGAAGCCTATCTCCACGTTAATTCCTGTGATGCACCCATTGCGAGAGAATTTTGCCATTATTCCATTTTCCTGTGACATTGCCTTCACAATTTCAAAAATTCTCAAAACCTTTCATTTTGAAGTGATTTTTAAACCCATAAACAAAATGAACTTTTTAGGATCAAAGGAGTATGTTGAAGACAGAAACTCGTGGGGAATTTATCAAATTCCATGTGAATGTGGCGCTTCGTATATAGGACAGACACGTAGAGCATTTCATTTTCGATTGAAGGAGCACAAGACTAACATTCGGAACTGTGACCTAAAGAAGTCATCGATGGCTAAACACTGTTACGGAAAGGACCACAAATTTCTCTTTGAAGTAGCAAAACTGCTGCCCCGGTGGCGCAGTGGTCTAAGCGATGGCCTCTGGTCATTCGTCCGAACGGGGTCCGGGTTTGAATCCCGGTGAGTCATGGATGTTGTGTTTGTATTACGGCACTGGCTCTCTCCCTTCCCTGGAACCAGTGACCGTAAATTAGGGACGGGCGACTGCTTATAGCCCATTGAGTTGCTAACGGTGGTCGTTAAACCTCCAATCAAAAATAAAACAAAAAGTAGCAAAACTAATTGACAAACCAGATTCAACCACCAAACTTGATATTTTGGAAACTTTCCATGCATATAACAAGTCTTTGCAACTTGTTAATGATAAGGCATCCACCCCATTTCTATCAAGCGCGTAGAAACAACTAACCAAAACCAGTGACTGTAAACACCATTTATGATATCATATACAATTTGCAGTGTGCTAAACAAGTTCAACACAGGTAGTGACCATAGATTGGTGAGATGTAAGATGCACCTCAACACTAAACTGGAACGTGGCAAGCTCATAAGTCAAACAAAATGTATTGACATAACCAACCTTAAAAAACACCATAATACTTTCAAGTTGGAACTGAAGAACAGATTCTCTGCTTTAGAAGGCCTAACATCGGAAGAAGTGGATATTTCGGAAGTTAACACAAAAGTAACCAAAGCTCTTATGGAAACAGCAACAAAATTAGCTGGGTCTAAGAACAAGTTGCATGTAAACAAATTATCAGGAAAAACCAAAATGTTGATGCAAAAAAGAAGAGAGATGAGGACAACTAAAGAAGATGTGACTTCCAAAGTGGAATATATAGAGCTATGCAAGACAACACGGAAAAGTATCACTGAAAACGTAAGGAAATTCAACTGTGAGCTAGTGAGGAAAGCAATTGAAAACAACCAAAGCCTAAAGATAGCAAAGGGACATCTCAGTAAGGGAAGAAAACAGATTATGGCTCTGAGAAAAGAAGATGGTTCTATAACAAGAAATAGAGGCGAAATTTTGACAAGAGTGAAAGATTTCTACTCCAAATTATATGAAAGGGATGATCCATGTACTCCAGACATCATGAAAGGTACCAGAGTTCTTCCAGTCCTCCCAGCAGAAGTTGCACATGCAATCAAGAACATGAAGCGGGGGAAAGCTCCAGGAGAAGATGGAATTACTATAGACATCATACAAGAAGCAAGTGGAGAAATTGAAACAGTACTCGCCCAAATTTTCACTCGATGCCTTAATGAAGGGAAGATTCCTGAGGATTGGAACAATGCTACAATGATCCTGCTACATAAAAAAGGTGACATTGAGGATCTCAGGAACTACAGACCTATCAGCCTCCTATCAGTGGTTTATAAAATCTTCACTAAAGTTCTTTCACACCGCTTGAAGGTAACACTGGACATGGCTCAACCGAGAGAACAAGCTGGATTCAGGAGTGGCTACAGCACAATAGATCATATCCACGTACTGAGAGAACTAATTGAAAGAGCGAGGGAATATGAACTTCCATTGTGCATGGCTTTTATCGATTATGAAAAAGCCTTTGATTCGGTGAAACCATCAGCAGTTACCACGGCTCTGAAATCCTGCGGTATTGAAGATGCATACATTAATATTATTAATAACATCTATGAAAATGCAAGTGCAAAGATTCGGCTGTTTGAAAATACAACACACATAAAAATTGGAAAGGGAGTGAGACAAGGTGACACCATATCTCCGAAGCTCTTTAATGCCACATTGGAAAATGTCTTTCAATCACTGAACTGGGAAAACAAAGGGATAAAGATTAATGGAGATTATCTAACCCACCTTCGTTTTGCTGATGACGTAGTCATTTTTGCAACTACCCCATCAGAGCTGCAGAGTATGATCCAGGAACTTGCTGACAAGAGTAAAGAAGTGGGATTAAAAATGAACTTTCAGAAGACAAAAGTGATGTTCAATGCTTTTACAAGAAATGAAGATTTATCGATTGATGGAGAAAAACTGGAGATAACAGATACGTATGTTTATCTTGGACAGCAGATATCAAGTGAGGGTCACATTGATGAAGAAATTAATCGGCGTACAAAACTTGCCTGGAGAGCTTTTGGAAGAAACAGCATAATTTTCAAGAGCAATATGCCATTATGTCTTAAAAGAAAAGTGTTTGATCAATGCATCCTTCCAGTGCTTACGTATGGTGCAGAGACGTGGACCTTAACTAAAAGAGACATACAAAGGCTGCAGACAACTCAAAGAAGCATGGAGAGGTGCATGCTTGGTATAACCAGGAGAGATAAGAAGAGGAACTCGTGGATCCGAAAAATGACGAGAGTGGAAGACATCATGATCAGAGTTAAATCCCTGAAATGGCAATGGGCTGGACATACTGCCAGAAGGACAGACCATAGATGGACAGCCGAAATTTTAGATTGGATTCCAAGGGACAGGAAAAGACCCAGAAAAAGACCACATGGGAGATGGGTGGATGAAATTCGTAAATATGCGGGAGTGACATGGAGGAGACTGGCACAAGACAGACCGTTGTGGAGGAAACTTGGGGAGACCTTCGTCCAGCAGTGGATTGATAATGGTTGACAATGATGATGATGATGATACAATTTGAATATTTACGTGCCATGATGAAGCTAAACAATGGTCGGCAAAAATGGTCGACCCAGCGAAACAACGGTCGACTTGAAACAAAAAATAAAATTTGTGACAAACTACGTTGTATTTAATTATCTTAATATATAAATAAATTACCTGCAAAGTTTTCATAAAAAGTCACTGTATTTTCCACTGCTCTTACAAGAACACGAGTTAAAAGCTTAAGATTCTTAGATTTTGTCTAGGAATTTTTAATAATTTAGGATTGTATGCTTTTCGTGGTGCTTCTTTTTTATTATGCAATGTGAAGTCACACTGGATTTCGCCCATTAACGGTTTCAAGTGCGACTACGTTGTAGGTTGCGGCACAATTAGTACTGTGCCCCTTTTGATTTTTTCAGATATAAAATTTTTAAGAAATGAAACGAAAGAAATGTTTTACTTTACTTACTTAAAAGCAACTTATACTATATACAATTCATAGTAACTTATGCTGATTGTAAATTAATGTTAGTAGAAGTAGTATCATCGTTGTTAGTAGTTATTGGTAAAGTTATTTCTGAAGAAATCGTTCTTAAGAAACAATTTTTCAAGCTCCTTAGTTGCCTTGTTATTAATTTGGCGATATGTCCAGGACCTAATATACTCTCGTTGTTGCTCTTGTTCTTGTCTAGATTCAGAATGCATCGGCAGTGTAAAGGTTTGAGACTTAATACATTTACATTCATTATCCAGGGAAGTTGTGAAGACTAGCGATGTACATTGGTATTCCATGCTCGTTGTGAAAATTTGGATCGATGACATTTATCTCCATTTGTAGGCTCAATTTGTACAGTTGAAGGTTGTGGCTCTAGAGACGAACTCTCGTGAAAGACATCCTCGCGCGCGGACTTATGACGCTCCCTACATTCCCGTGAACTTTCGGGTTGATGACTTAGCGGGCCTTTTCGGATTATTCTCGTTCTCCTCTAGTCGCTTCAACTTTCGTCGGTTCTTATAGCAATTTTCTCTGCAGTTTCGCGGAATTTCTAAATTTTCGTTACCAAATTTTCTATCTAAAAATAAATTTTAAATCCATTCTGTTTATCACATGCGTCCGTTAGCTCTGACCGTCAGCTACGGAATGCGGAGCTGAGGTCATCGCTATCATTACCTATTCACTAGTTATCAACCTTAAAACGGCGTGCGGCGAAATAAAATCACGCGAAATTTAACTTTCTAACGCTACTGTATCGAAGGGTTAAGGGGTGGAGGGTTGAAACTTGTTTTGTTATAAATGAGACTCTATAAACTATCTAATGATGTATTATTTATTACTCTAGGATTATTAGTTTTGAAGATATAAGCGTTCAAAATGTGACATGTTTTTGTTGCACTTGTTTTGTTTATAAATGAAACTATAAACTATCTGATGATGTATTATTTATTACTCTACGATTATTAGTTTGAAAGATATAAGCGTTCAAAGTGTGACATGTTTTCGTTGCACTTGTTTTGTTATAAATGAGACTATATACTATCTAATGATGTATTATTAGTTTCCAAGATATAAGCGTTCAAATTGGGACATGTTTTCATTGCATCCGTGCTCTCGATCTTACTCCCTACCCAGCGTGCGGAAAGACGTAGTTCTACTTCAAAACGTTTACCCTTAGTGAGTCACTGCCTTGAAATCTGTTCGTCTTCTAACCTCAGTTTGCGATTAAGTGGAAATCATACCAGACAAAACTAAAACAACTTTACTTCTCTTTATGCACAAATATATAAGCTGTGTATTATTTACTGTGTAGCGGAATACCTCATGGGCTATAGCTGCGTTCGACTTACCCTGCTGTAATCCGGCCCTATACGGGAAGTTACTTTCCGAAACGCCTTAGTGTTAATCAGCTTCTGTTTCACCTTCGACATATTCATCTCGTCATTCAATGAATTTTGTGATTAATATGAATCCTTTGTTTCAGCGAGTTCAGTCAAACTGAAAAATGACTGTAAACCGCGATCATGCGCTGCATATTTTGTTACATATAAAGGTCAGGTGATGCGTAACATCACAGCCTCTCCTTGACAAATGTCAACCCCGCCTTCACGTGGTGCATCCTGTTCCCACTAAAGGGGCTCTGACGACCGCAAATAGCGGTATAACTATACCATCGGGATCAGAGGAAATGCTATCCCACACTCACCAACCCGCTTGGCCAGCGTGGTGAGTTATGGCCAAACACCTCCAAAATGACTCTACAACTTAAATCTTGGCCCTCAGTCTCCGGCAGCTGGAATGTACCTGGCCAAGGCAGCGGCCAGTGCGACATGAAGGCAGAGGGTGCTAAGAATCCCCGGAGGACCGGACTAGGCTGCCATTTGATGCTGACCTTGGCAACGTACAACGGACGCTCCCTATCTTCTGATTCAAGGCTTCTTGAATTGGAAGAGGAACTACAAAGGATCAAGTGGGACATCGTCGGGCTGAGTGAGGTAAGGAGAAAAGGAGAAGATCTCATTGAACTGAAAAGTGGACATCTCTTCTATTATCGTGGGACAGATACTGGCAGAACTAGTGGTGTTGGATTTATAATAAACAAGAAACTGAAGGATAAAGTGGTAGAAGTTGAAAGTTCCTCTGACAGAGCTGCACGACTCGTTATCCAACTATCGAGAAGATACCAGGATCAGATTATTCAAACTTATGCACCCACCACAAGTCATCCTGAAGAAGAAATTGAAGAATTTTATGAGGAAATTCGTCATCTAAATAATAAAGGTAAGCAGCACTTGAAGATAATTATGGGAGATTTCAATGCAAAAATAGGGCACCGGCAACAGAATGAAACTTCAGTAGGTAAATTCGGTCACGGCAACAGAAACCAGCGTGGAAATACTCTCGTTGAGTTTGCAGAGGCAGAAGGATTTTTCATCTTGAATTCCTTTTTCAAGAAAAAGCCACACAGGAAATGGACATGGAGACATCCAATTGGGACGACAAGTGAAATTGATTTTATTATGTGTAACAAAAAATTCGTCATCGAAGACTGCAGTGTGCTAAACAAGTTCAACACAGGTAGTGACCATAGATTGGTGAGATGTAAGATGCACCTCAACACTAAACTGGAACGTGGCAAGCTCATAAGACAAACAAAATGTATTGACATAACCAACCTTAAAAAACACCATAATACTTTCAAGTTGGAACTGAAGAACAGATTCTCTGCTTTAGAAGGCCTAACATCGGAAGAAGTGGATATTTCTGAAGTTAACAGAAAAGTAACCAAAGCTCTTATGGAAACAGCAACAAAATTAGCTGGGTCTAAGAACAAGTTGCATGTAAACAAATTATCAGGAAAAACCAAAATGTTGATGCAAAAAAGAAGAGAGATGAGGACAACTAAAGAAGATGTGACTTCCAAAGTGGAATATATAGAGCTATGCAAGACAGCACGAAAAAGTATCACTGAAGACGTAAGGAAATTCAACTGTGAGCTAGTGAGGAAAGCAATTGAAAACAACCAAAGCCTAAAGATAGCAAAGGGACATCTCAGTAAGGGAAGAAAACAGATTATGGCTCTGAGAAAAGAAGATGGTTCTATAACAAGAAATAGAGGCGAAATTTTGACAAGAGTGAAAGATTTCTACTCCAAACTATATGAAAGGGATGATATATGCACTCCAGACATCATGAAAGGTACCAGAGTTCTTCCAGTCCTCCCAGCAGAAGTTGCTCATGCAATCAAGAACATGAAGCGGGGGAAAGCTCCAGGAGAAGATGGAATTACTATAGACATCATACAAGAAGTAAGTGGAGAAATTGAAACAGTACTCGCCCAAATTTTTACTCGATGCCTTAATGAAGGGAAGATTCCTGAGGATTGGAACAATGCTACAATGATCCTGCTACATAAAAAAGGTGACATTGAGGATCTCAGGAACTACAGACCTATCAGCCTCCTATCAGTGGTTTATAAAATCTTCACTAAAGTTCTTTCACACCGCTTGAAGGTAACACTGGACATGGCTCAACCGAGAGAACAAGCTGGATTCAGGAGTGGCTACAGCACAATAGATCATATCCACGTACTGAGAGAACTAATTGAAAGAGCGAGGGAATATGAACTTCCATTGTGCACGGCTTTTATCGATTATGAAAAAGCCTTTGATTCGGTGAAACCATCAGCAGTTACCAAGGCTCTGAAATCCTGCGGTATTGAAGATGCATACATTAATATTATTAATAACATCTATTAAAATGCAAGTGCAAAGATTCGGCTGTTTGAAAATACTACACACATAAAAATTGGAAAGGGAGTGAGACAAGGTGACACCATATCTCCGAAGCTCTTTAATGCCGCATTGGAAAATGTCTTTCAATCACTGAACTGGGAAAACAAAGGGATAAAGATTAATGGATATTATCTAACCCACCTTCGTTTTGCTGATGACGTAGTCATTTTTGCAACTACCCCATCAGAGCTGCAGAGTATGATCCAGGAACTTGCTGACAAGAGTAAAGAAGTGGGATTAAAAATGAACTTTCAGAAGACAAAAGTGATGTTCAATGCTTTTACAAGAAATGAAGATTTATCGATTGATGGAGAAAAACTGGAGATAACAGATACGTACGTTTATCTTGGACAGCAGATATCAAGTGAGGGTCACATTGATGAAGAAATTAATCGGCGTACAAAACTTGCCTGGAGAGCGTTTGGAAGAAACAGCATAATTTTCAAGAGCAATATGCCATTATGTCTTAAAAGAAAAGTGTTTGATCAATGCATCCTTCCAGTGCTTACGTATGGTGCAGAGACGTGGACCTTAACTAAAAGAGACATACAAAGGCTGCAGACAACTCAAAGAAGCATGGAGAGGTGCATGCTTGGTATAACCAGGAGAGATAAGAAGAGGAACTCGTGGATCCGAAAAATGACGAGAGTGGAAGACATCATGATCAGAGTTAAATCCCTGAAATGGCAATGGGCTGGACATACTGCCAGAAGGACAGACCATAGATGGACAGCCGAGATTTTAGATTGGATTCCAAGGGACAGGAAAAGACCCAGAAAAAGACCACATGGGAGATGGGTGGATGAAATTCGAAAGTATGTGGGAGTGACATGGAGGAGACTGGCACAAGACAGACCGTTGTGGAGGAAACTTGGGGAGACCTTCGTCCAGCAGTGGATTGATAATGGTTGACAATGATGATGATGATGATGTCCTACCAAAGGACAATAGCATCACTTCCGAACCACAGTGAGTGTTAAGTGGGAGCATGTGACAAATTGAAGACCTCCCAGCTTGATGTGCTCATTAACCACTAAACTCCCCGCGATCCTGCTCTTAAAATGTACTAAAATAAATTTAATGAGCTAGGTTTCATTATTCTTAGGTGAAGAACCAGTGCCAGTGAATGCTGAAGCTTTAGTTGGTTTAGACTGCTGTACGTTTATCTAAAATTAAATTAGTCCTTTACTGGCCGGACGTCTTGGGTCCTCAAGTTTTCCGCTTCTGGTATGGGTGAGATTGCATGGTAGGTGGTGTGACGCGCATGGGTTTTGTCTGTGTCCCACGATTCTGGTTCTTTATCGTCCCTGGTGCTAGCTACCCTTAATTAGGGTGGTTCATAACAACCAGAGTACAGTAGATTCCTGTTAATTGGGACACATCTGGGATAGAACATATTTTGATCCAACTAAGCGGTTACCCCAGTTATGCGAAGCTGTATCCCAAAGAGCTAATTTGGGGTGTTCTTCAATAATTGTCCCAAATAAACGGCTGCCTCGATTAACAGGTGGAACCAATCAGCCGGAATCTACTGTATTCGGAAAATCTATACTATTGTACTCTGGTATCTCCCAGACTCTATTTTGACATTGCAAAATGTCTTTCAATCATTGAACTGGGAAAACAAAGGGATAAAGATTAGTGCAGATTATTTAACTCACATTCGTTTTGCTGATGACGTCCTTTTTTCAACTGCCCTTCAGAGCTGCAGAGTATGATCCAAGAACGTGCTGAGAAGGGTAAAGAAATGGGGATTAAAAATGAAATTTCAGAAGACAAAACTGATGTGCAATGCTTTCACAAGGAATGAAGATTTATCAATTGTTGGGGAAAAGCTGGAGATAACCAATTCCGACATTTACCTTGGGTAGCAAATATCAAGCGAGGGTCACATTGATGAGGAACTTAATTGGAGTATAAAACTTGGTTGGACATTTTTTGTGAGAAACAGTACAAATTTTAAGAGCAATATATGCCATTATGTCTTAAAAGAAGAGTGTTTGATCAATGCACCCCTCCAGTGCTGACGTACGGAGCAGAGACGTGGACCTTAACTAAAAACGACATACAAAGACTGTAAACAAACAAAAGCCGGCCCGGTGGCACAGTGGTCTAAGCGATGGCTTCTGATCATTCGTCCGAAAGGGGTCCGGGCTCGAATCCCGGTGAGGCATGGATGTTGTGTTTGTCTTACGGTACTGGCTCTCCCTTCCCTGGGACCACTGACCCTAAATTAGGGTTTACGGGCGACTGCTTATAGCCCATTGAGTTGCTCACGGTGGTCGTTAAACCTTCAATACAAAAACAAAAGAGGCCTGGGAAGATGCATGTTTGGTGTAACCAGGAGATATAAAAAGAGGAACCCGTTTGTGGATAAGGAAAACAACAAGAGTGAAAAACTTCACGATCAGAGTATAATACCTGAAATGGCTATGGGCTGGACATATTGCCAGGAGAACGGACCACCGATGAATAACCAAAATTTTAGATTGGATTCTAAGCGACAAGAAAAGACCCAGAAAAAAACCACGTGGTTAGATGGGTGGATGGAGCAGACTGGCCTCAGTCCGTTGTGGAAGGAAAAACGTGAGGAGACCTTCATCCAGCAGTAGATTGATAATAATTGACGACGACGATGATGATATTAGAGTTTATAGCTCAAAGCAGATTTGTCCGGGTCGGGTCGGGTCCGAGTCCAAAATGTTTGATCCGTTTCCAACTCTGAAGTCACGAGGCACTTTAACATCAGTGAGGACCAGGCACATCAGTGCATACTGTTTCCTTATGAAGAGGGCTACTTCCAGAGCAGAATAATGCAATGTGCCATAAAGCTCTTAGTGTCACACAATGGTTCAAAGAGGACGATAGTGACATTAAAGTTCTAAAATGGCCCCCAGAGTTTAATTGACTCAACTGAACAGCTGTGAGATGTGATTGATAGAGCGATTCGTAACAGATATCTTCCTCCAGAGAACATTCGGCAATTTACGGACGCCACGACATCGGATTGGCTAAACATACCTGTAGACAAGGTCCGATGGTACTTTTGAGGGGCCCCGGGGTGAAATTTCATTGCGGACACAAAAAACTAAACCTCATATTTTGATAAAGTTGTTACATATAAAACGTCGTCCGTAAAAAATACGCAGGAAAATTGTCATAAAGGAAAAATTATAATCTCAAAGAATTGTTTGCTCTAAGCTAAAGAAAAAAGACCATAATATGGCTTTAAAAGTTCGCAGAGAAAGAGTAAAAAGTGGTAAAATGTACGATTTCCTTTTTGGGGAAAGGAAGTTGAAGGTGCATTGGGATTCTTATAAAAAAACAAAGCAAAAAAAAACTTCCTTACGAAATGATAAAAAGATAACTAATCTGGGTAGCGAATATCTTCCTGTAGGGAATAATAAGGCTCTTTTTTCCAAAAATAAATTAAAGTTCTTTTTTTCTCTAGTACATGTTTTAGTGATTGATTTTTTGATACAAGGTGGAGTGTAATTCATGAATTAGTGATGTTTTCTGTACGATGCAGGATGGTAGCCAGGGGCACAAACTTCACCAAATTATTGAGAGGGCAGTCGTATAAAGATCTGACTTGGGAGGATCACGTCTGTTCCTTTGTCAGGAGAAAAATAAAAGTTAAAAGGAAGGGGGTGGGAAGCAAAAAGACAAACTACAAGATTCGACGTATATTTTGAAACGCAATTGCTCATCAGCAAATCAACAAGAAAATAGAAATATTTTTTGTCGAGTATTAAGATTTAAAAAAATGAAATTCAGCGTGCGATTTTGTAAAAATATACAGAGATTTTGTTTCCAGATGTTTACCAAAAATACGGAAAATTAGCGCTGTTACTCAAACATAGAACGAGAAGCGCAAAAAATAGATACATAAAGGCGCTAGATATTATACGTTTTTATATTTTTATTTATTTTATTTTTCACTGTTGTTTTAAACATCACGAGAACATGTCGAACAAAATTCGGGGCTGACAATGAGGTTTCTTATATCAAATAAGCAATGCTTTATATGGGGAAAAAAGTTTACTTATTTTGTTATTTATAAATTTTTCGGAAATAAATCGCTTTGTCCTCATAAGGTGGAACTTGGTCCACTTTATAAAGCCAAGCGATTATTTAATTTACAGGACGAAAAATATTGGATGGGCACTTCCCCTACTAAAATTATTGGGGGGATCAATATTCATCTTGCCGCCCCCTATAGTCGGCGCCTATGATGGTAACCCTTTCGAAAGTGGAAGGATTGGAAACTGAAAAAAAAAACGATAAAAATAACTTCCTTTAGGGTCTTGCACCTCAAAACTTAAAAAATAATTTAGTTTTTATTTCCAAGACTGCGGAGCACCTTGATGGTTCGGTCCCCTTACTGACAGCACCGTTGCCGCTATAGTCCAGCTGGCCCTGCCTGTAGAATCTGCACCTCGTTAGATCCATGCCACATTGCATCAAGGTTATTTTGAAGGCCATAGGCGGCTCAACACGTTATTAGAGGAAATGTTTCTAATAACTTCGACCTATATACAGGGTATTTTTGCAAAAGTTACGGCTCACTTAGGTAACTTGAAAATGAATTGGTGCAGATAAATAGAGCCAAGTGGTACTAGTAAGGGACAAAATGATCAGTTGGGCGGATATATGAATGATTCCCCCAACCCCTCCAATTGGGGGAGTTTGTAGGGCTACCGTGTATACGAAGTAAGTTAGGAAAACAAATCAAATTACAGAGTTACACACCGTACTCAGCTTAGTGTACGTCAACAGGAAACTTTCTAGCAGTTTTAAAAGTCCAGACTGTAACCTCTTGAGCTACAACATATATGCAAGTAAACGTTATATTCCCGCAAGCTGAGATCTTTCTTCCTTTTCTTCGACTTCAAAGCTTGTGATGGTCTGAAGGAATGATTTTCGAGACAAATTTAGGGTCCTAAACGCAGCTCCTCCCACCGAAATAAGTCTCCATTTTTCACTAAGATTATTAACACTCCGAAAGCATTGCGTAAACTCTCGTTATATAGTAATCGTCAATGGGAAAAGCTGCCGATATATCGGCAGCTTTTCCCATTCTGACTCCGAACACTCTACTAATCGAAATTCGGTCCTCGGGTTGTATATATACTGCTCTGTGAACATTTTCAACTTTTCAAAAAGTCTTCCTCGTGTTCCGCGAATCATTCTCTGTTAATCTGGTTAGTGTGCCATGGTGCATTATCCTTCCGATAGAAGGCGCTACTAGACTGACTCGTGTTCGTCCCGCGGTGCATACTGGTGCTAACACATCCCCAGGTAAACGACGCGCACGTACTTGGGAGCCCACAAGGTGCATCAGGAAACGAGGAGATTCATTGGGCCAGCCGTCCTTCTTCCAATTATAAAAGGCTCAGATTTGATGCTCGTGTGCCTATTCTCGGTTAATCACTTTCCTCGGTTAACCTTAGTTAACCGCCTTCGACGGTTAACCGAAGTTAGCATAGGCACTCAGACTGGCTGTCGCTATGCAACCCCATTTTCAGCAGGGTTCGATGTACTATGTGTTGTGACACGTTACTCCCGTCACCAGCATTCAAATTACCGGCGATGTGCGCCACAGTATCCCTTCTGTTGGCTCGTACCATACAAGATAGCCTTCGCTCACTTCTAGTCTCGATCAGACGTGGTCAGCCCATCCCTTGTCAGTAGTTTATGGTTTTATCCTCCTTGGATCACCTTTTTGGTACTAACCACAGCTGACCATGAGCACCACACGATCTCACCCACAGTCGTCTGATCATTACAATTTTGCCTTCATCAAATTCGTTTAAGTCCGCTGCCTTCTCCATTGGAAGAAAAAGAATAACGCTGATTAGCAGAGATCAGTATCAGGTGTTATTTGTACTGTTTCATGACCTTCACATGCGCCGTCGTTTACCTGCAGTTGCTTCGATTTGCTAAAGGCACGCTGATCATAATGTTTTGGTTCTTGGATGTATACGCGCGCTTGAGTGTGTGTGTGTGTGTGTATGTGTGTGAGAGAGAGAGAGAGAGAGAGAGAGATTAGAGAGAGAGAATTCAATCAATTATTTAAGAAGTCAGCACCGGAGAACTGGTCGAAAAAATCAATTTTTTTTATTGACGATTTAAATAGTTCAGAACGTTTTTATTCCAACGGTGTGCCACTTTAGTTAATCCGCAAAGTTGAAAAAATTCTGATTTCCAAACGCCACTTAGAGTATGAGACATATAAATGACCTTTAACCAAAGACCTTTTAAGATACATAGAATAGAAAACCGTAAGTTTACCGTGCGATATTTGAAGTTCAGCATTCTACGGCAAGAATCTGTCACATCTCGTTGTTTACAAACATAGGAAAGTTAAATTTTCACTCATGTAATATAATACACTGACGGGAAAAAAAATCCCAACACCAAGAAGGGGGTGTGTTAGATAAACGACAGTTGGTAGGCGGTGAGAGTACATCTGTAAGATGACGTCTATGCAAATTTCGCGCTCGGCGCATACGTGTGGCGCTAGTAGCGCCCCTCGGAACATGCAAAGCAGGTTTGCTGTAAATACGTGCTGTAACGTTCGTGAGCGTTAGTTATCGTTGAGATTCGACGTTAGGGTGTTGATGTTAGTCAAGAATACCTTTAAGAAGACGAAGAAGCCATTATCAACAGCTCACGGAGTTTGAACGAGGTCGTGTAATAGGGCTACGAGAAGGTGGATTTTCGTTCCGCAATATTGCAGAACGACTTGGCAGGAATGTAGCCACTGTGCATGATTGTTGGCAGCGGTGGTCAAAGGAAGGTACTGCCTCAAGAAGACCGGGTTCCGGCCGGCCACGTGGCACTGCTGAGAGGGAAGACCGCCGTGTACGGCGTATGGCCGTGGCGCATCGTGCCGCGTCTGCCACAGCAATTTGAGCTGCAGTTGCCACCACAGTGACACAACGAACTGTTACAAATCGGTTACTTGAAGGACAGCTCCGAGCCAGACGCCCTGTAGCGTGCATTCCACTTACTCCAAACCACTGCCGTTTGCGACGTCAGTGGTGTCAAGCTAGAGATCATTGGAGGACGGAGTGGAGATCTGTTGTGTTTTCTGATGAAAGCCGGATCTGCCCCTGGGTGCCAGTGATGGCCGTGTGTTGGTTAGGAGGAGGCCAGGTGAGCGCCTGCAACCAACCTGTCTGCGGCCGAGACACACTGGACCTACACCTGGAGTTATGGTCTGGGGAGCAATTTCCTATGACAGCAGGAGCACTCTCGTGGTTATCCCACGCACCCTGACGGCACAGTTGTACGTCGGTCTGGTGATTCAACCTGTCGTGCTGCCATTCATGAACAGCATTCCAGGGGTGTTTTCCAACAGGATAACGCTCGCCCGCATACCGCTGTTGTAACCCAACATGCTCTACAGAGTGTCTACATGTTGCCGTGGGCTGCTAGATAACCAGATCTTTCAGCAATCGAGCACGTATGTGACATCAGTGGACGACCACTCCAGCGTCACCCCCAACCAGCATTAACCGTCCCTGTATTGACCGACCAAGTGCAACAGGCATGGAACTCCATCCCACAAACTGACATCCAGCACCTGTACGACGCAATGCATGAATGTTTGTGTGCTTGCATTCAACATTCTGGCGGTTACACCGGTTATTAATGTACCAGCATTTCACATTTAAAATGGCTCTTTTCGCGCTTACAATAAGCTGTGATCTTGAAACCTTAATCGATTAAATATGTTACCTATACAAATGTATTGCCGCCATTTCATTCCTCTGCAACTATTTTTTCGTGGTGTTGTGAATTTTTTTCCGTCAGTGTATATACCACAACAAAACTGCGCAATGCTTCAAGTATGAGATGTAGTTAGTGTATGTAAAAGAATATTAACATAGAAGCAATCTACCCTCATAAACAAACAAACAGGGTCAAACGGCCTCCAGATTAAAAAAAATGATTAACAAAATGACAAAACAATGTTAGGTAAATATTTATAAAAAAAATGAAAAAACAGTGCCAAGTAAACACCTATAAAAACGCCCACTCAGAACCCCTGGATCCACTACTTTTTTTTTTTTTAATCTGGAGGCCGTTTGATCCTATTTGTTTGTTTATGAGGGTAGACTGCTTGTATGTTAATATTCTTTTATATATATATATATATATATATATATATATATATATATATATATACATAGAAAACTAGTAAGATTTATTATTTTTTGTTTTTATAATAGTATGTATATATTGTAAAATATTTCAGAAAATAATATAGCCAGATTTAATGAGCTAAACAAATCTTTTTAATGAGCTACAAATTTTTCAATTTAAACAATTCTTTTTTCCGACACTTTTTTTAATCCCCAAGATTTGAAATTGTCTAAACTCTAAATTATGTGAAGAGGGCATTTCTTCGTATGAAATTTAATTTTTATTTCTTCTCCCATTGAGTAGCTATTACGAACTCATAATACTTCGGGAAAAACACTTCTCTTAAGGATAAAGAAATGGCCACATTCAAATGATTTTGACATTATTTAAGAGTGTGAAATACGAATTTCATGCAACTAGATAACGCAGTTTGCAAGCACCTGAAGCCGAAATATATTTTACATGTAGGACAAACGACATTTCCCTTCAGTTATTTCATACCCCCCAAATTTACGATAATGATGATTTCTTTAATCGTAAGTTAAAAGGTGCAAAGTCCAATTCATCCCCCATTGAAAAAAAATTAGTACGCAGTATTATAACATGAAATTCCTTCTTTCGCGCAGGTAAAACAGCTTAATTTACGTTGTTTACATAGAAAACATGCCATTATGCCGTACAAACTCTGCGCTCAAAATGTCGCCAGCTGCCACTCATTTACACAAGAACTTTCAGTCTATGTATCTTAAAGGTCTTTGCATTTAACCGGCTGGAACACATTAATTCTAGTTTAGTAAAATAATATATTATATTATTTATACATATTCAATCGGCGGAAATCAGCTCGAATGAATATATTTGTTGTCACCCGAATGCTACTGGGACGAGTGAACCTGAGCATCATAAAGAGCTGCTTTTTCCTTAGGTTTGTCATCTGAAGTGACCATTTCGGGCGGATGATAGTTGTTAATCCTTTGTGCCTGATTACCTTTTGCGCTAAAAAAAGCAATAAAAATGGCAATGAACCTAAGAAAGAAGAGAAAAGATTTTTGAGTCACTTGTTTCTACCCAGTGGTATGATGTCCCTGTCAGAGGGGCCGCCAGTGTAGCGCAGTGCTCTAAGCGATGGCTTCTGACCATTCTTCCCAAATGGGTCCGGGTTTGAATCCCGGTGAGGCGTAGATGTTGTGTTTGTCTTGTGGCACTGGCTCTTTCCCTTCCTTGGAGTCAGTGGCCCTAAATTAGGGACGGGCAACTGCTTATAGCCAGACCGTTGAGTTGCTCACGGTGGACCTTAAAATTCCAATTAAAAAAAAAAGTCGGGCATTAGCACTTCCCAGTCATTCCTTGTGTCATGGAACAAAGAATAAAGGATTATAAGGGAATAAAACTGTAGACTATAAGAGGGCACTTATCACCAGCGACAGATATATGATCGGTATTGATGAAATGAGAGGGGTCAAAGAGGTTTGTCTTGCCGTAGCTTTCGTTCAACTCTGCAGCCATGTAAAAGGCAGCGCAGAAAATTGTGGACACCATTTGTTCCAGGTACATCGGCCGCATAAAGGGTTAAATGTAAAAACAACTATAGTAAACAGTACTCTGCGTGTGAATGAATGAAATACGGGATTACACCATTGTACAATACAAATTTGGAAGATGTGAATCTGTTTATTGGTGTAAATATGACATGGATGTTAAGTCAGATAATATCCGAAAACTTGAAAATTTCGTCATTCTGGAGCGGGAATTGAACCCGCGTCTCCCGGATAGCGTACGAGTATGCTAACCACTACACCACCCAGAACGACCAAGTCTCTAGTTTCCGATTAATTTGAATAACCATCTCAGAATTCACTGGAAAAATTAATTAAAATAAATGAAAATCTCCAGATTCGTTATATATGAATGAATGCCCGTTACTTCGACTAGCGAATCCTGAGATAGTTTTTCAGATTAATCGGAAACTTGAAACTTGGTCGTTCTGGGTGGTGTAGTGGTTGTTAGCATGCTCGGACGCTGTCCGGGGGAGCGGGTTCGATTCCTGCACCAGGACAACGAAATTTTCAAGTTTTTGGATATTATCTGACTTAACATCCATGTCATATATTTGCACCAATAAACGAATTCACGTCTTTTCGAATTTGTATAATACTCTGTTTAAACCTCTATAGAATGGATGTACAACGGTCATTCCATAAAAACTGAGAGTAAAATCATACAAAATGAAGAAATATAGGTACAGCAAAATATGTTGTTATTCTCAAAGTATCTTCCCTCGGATGATATACAACGGTCCCTTTGTTCAGTCCACTTTTCAGAGCATGTGGTGAAGGCATTTTGTGGAAGCTGCTTTAGCGACCCCTGTACCGCTTGAATAACGTCAGCATCTGTTTTGAATGTTGCGCCACATACGGAACTTCACCTTCATTGTTCGAAACAACCGGAAATCGCACGGGGCGAATTCAGGACTGTAGGCAGGCTGTGGAAATATTTCAATACTGCATTTCGTAAGAAACTGTTGGACATAAGCAGCCACATGTGGGCGGGGCGTTATCATGGTGTAGGGTCCACTTGCCCACCAGTTCCGGTCGCTTGATCGATATGTGTCGTCGCAGACGCTTCAAGACTGAAATGTAATACTCAGCATTGACAGTAAAATGTGGAGGAACGGCATAACGGTAGACTACACCTTTATCATCGAAGAAAATTATCATCACTTTCCCAGCTGATTTGTTTTGGCGGACATTTTTCGGAGGAGTCGAGCCTGTGTGTTTCCAGACACTCGTTACGCGCTTCGTGAGGGGGTCGAAATAGTGTACCCATGTTCCATCGGCAGTTATTACTGTGTTCAGAAAGTTTGGATCTTTGCAATCATTTGCTTTCACTCGTGACATACCTAAACGCAGGCTAACAATTGTTGTCTTGTCAGGTGATGAAGTATACCCATCTGGAACAGACATGATGCAGCAGTAATTTGCCACACAGAATGCGGAATGCCGACGTTTTTGAAATGTTAGTTGACGCCTCTATATCTTCACACGTTACTCCTCGATCTTCTTGTAGGATTACCCAAGCAGTGTTAACAACACTTTCAGGTTGACCAGGCCTGGAAGCGAATTTTGCCGACAAACGCCCTTTTTTGAAATCATGGTGCCTTCTAAAAATCGTTAACGCCGCACCGGTGGCGCGGTGGTCTAAGCGATGGCTTCTGATCATTCGTTCTAAAGGGGTCCTGGTTCGAATCCCGGTCAGGCATGGATTTTGTATTAGTCTTACGGCACTGGCTCTCTCCTTTCCCTGGAATCAGTGACCCTAAATTAAGGACGGGCGACTGCTTTATAGCTCATTGAGTTGTTCACGGTGGTCGTTAAAACTCCAATAAAAAAATATCGTCGACTCACCCAAACATTTATCTTTGTAAGCTTTTTTTCATTAAATAAACTGTTCCTGGAGTCGTTTTACCCACACGATAGCAAAATGTTATCGCACAACGCATTTCACTTTTTAACTCTAAATCACTCACCTCCATAGTTATATGGCAAAATGCTGACGTACCTTAAACAACTTCTCAATAACAAAAACAGAATCGTCTGCTACGGCTGATAATTGTTGCCATAGATGCTTCCTTAATTCAGTTATTCGTCTGCGTGGTTATTTTTCCCTTTCGTACTGATGCCAACTCAAAAAAAAAAAAATTACTCTGTTTTCATGGAACGGCCTTTATAGATTGAGTGAATTAAAAAAAGAAATGTGCTAGGATAATGCTCAGTGATGGCAAATCTGAGGAGAAAACTGGTTGACTGCTTCTCTAATACTGAAAAATCAGAAAATTTTATGTTTTGGCCATCAGAAAAAGTATTGGCAACCTAGAGAACATGAGAATAGACCTTTTGGCAGAATATTCCCAACTTTTGTCAACTAATAACAATCCAAATCATGGACTAGAGTTAGATCTGACAGCTGGTGCAAATACATCCGCGCCGAAGCTAAGGGAGAGACATATAACCATAGAGCTTACACACACACATTTCACTACCAATAATAGAACTATAGAAACCGATATTTAGACACTTGTCTCGTCCAGAACTTCTGAAAAACTGTGCCTCATAGGAAAACTCAAAACCCAAACAAATCATTAAATAATGTAATCTGAACTCTTCTACCAAAGACTGCTTGTGTCGCTAAAAACACTCAAAAGTTGTAGTGTACGATGTAGTGTCATGTTGCAATTCTGGTAACACTTAAATTGTTATGATTTATCCGAACTTAGAATAAGTCCACGAGTACATTTCTTAAAAACTACGGAAACAAGAAAGATGACACCGAATTTTCGGGTGTAATGAGCACGTCTTTTGAATCCGTTCCGACGCAAATAAAATTTATCAAAACGATTCAAAGTCAATGGAACCGTTATGGAAAACAATAGTATCCGACGGAAGAAAGGAGTTTTTCAATCGGGTTTTTAATACCGCAGATATTGATGTAAACGGAATCGTGAGCTTACGCTCTCTGGTTGCAGACTTGTGCGTTAAGAAAAATTTGAATTTATATGAGAAACAAACATTTCGCAGGGGAAATGCTGAATTTTTTCAAATCGGACTCTTCGAAGCTGAGATATTGTCAAATATAAGATATGCATCTACACTCCCTGGCGGGAAAATCATACATTATTTTAGGTAGAAAATTCTATGTGAGCGGTATCGGTTCAAGGAAAAAAAAATTTTAGTAGAGCTTTCTTTTCAGGAGCTCGGATTTTGCTGCAAGTACATCAGAAACAGAAATGAACACTTATGACCCCCAGGTGGCCAAACCATTCTTTACCAAATATTAGAAATTATATGAAAAACATTTTCCATCAGATGCTGTATGCGATACAGAAATATTTTTTCAAATCGGAGTTTTAGAAGCAGAAATAACGCAGAAAACGCAATTTACCTTTGCGATCCCTAGCGGAAAGTCTATATTTTACTTGAAAATTTTGAATTTATATTAAACATATTTCGCATCGGAAACAGTATCCAACAAAGAAGGAATTTTTCAAATCGGACTCCTAGAAGTAGAGATATTGACAAAAATAAGATATACATCTACGCTACCTGGCGCAGAAAACATGCATTATTTTAAGGAGAAAATATTCTTTAAAGGTTTGTCAACGTGAGTAGTATCAGTCCACAAACGAATTTTTTTTCAATCGAGATTTTAGAAGCTCAGATTTTGCTGCAAATGCATCAGAAGCGGAAGTTAAGACTTACGCCCCCTGGTGGCCAAACCATTTTTCACCAAAATTAGAAATTATATGCAAAGGATTTCCCATCAGGAGCTGTATCCGGCGCAGAAAGAATTTTTCAAATCGGAGTTTTAGAAGCAGATTACTGTCTAACCCCTATTTAACGGAGAGCGATTTAACGAATTCCGCGATTTTACGTAAATTTTTTATGGTCCGGACGGAACCACATTGAAATTAATGCTTGGCGTTTCCCGATTTAACGAACACGTTTTCTCAATTTAGCGAACATTTTCAATTTTTTTCGACCATTAAACTATGTTAACTAGCATTTTCATGTTAAAATTTAACTAGAAAGATAGCCTCGCGGAACACGAAGATTTTACGCATGCAGTTAACCAGCGTTTCAAAGAACACCATCTACAACACAGCTTGACGGAATCATAAATAAGTTCGCCTTTCCTCCGACTATCAAGCGTAAGCTTCTTGCAGGGTAAAGCAAATGACCAAGAGAGTGTAACGTTTTCTTGCGTGAGTGGGAAGCAGGAAAAAGAAAGGCGGTATGGAGGATAAATCTAGAGTACCCAGGGGATTCTTGTTTTCAGCTACAGGCAGAGCGATAGCTTTCTTTGAAGTCGGGGGACACTCATTGTACGTACCCGTTACTGAACTTCTGGAATTCTTCCCGAAATTGAGCTTCTTCTTTTCTTCTCAGTGTTAAATATACAGGTCAAATTAAACAACATAACTCTTTTACGTATAAAGTTTTGAGGAACATAGATAGAACTAAAAAAGTTAGAAGTGAAGTTTACCGATCACTGTAATTTACAAAAGTGCATTTTATAAGAGCATTAAAAAAAAAGAATGACTGCAGCAAAAAAAAAAAAAAAAATGGAAAAGATTTTCAATCTGTGAAAAAATTGACATTTTGTCGCAGCTTGATGAGAACCTAGGATCACAGACTGCTGTAGCAGAGAAACTCTGAATTTCCAAGTCAACGTTGTGTACCATAGCGGAAAATAGAAAAGAAATTGAAAGCTGTGCAGCAAAGTGTGGGCAATTTTCGAGTAAGAGGAAATCTGGAAAACGATCTTGTCACTTGGTCCTAATAAACACGGGCTGGTAATTTGCCTACTAGTGGATCACTTCTGAAGGAAAAAGCAGTTCATCTTGCCCAACGACTCCAAATAAAGGAATTCACCGCATCAAATGAATGGATTGATCGTTTTAATCGAAGACATAACATAGTTTATAGAGCTCTATACGGCGAAAGTAAAAGTATTGGTTCGGTGATGGCACAAACGGGGGGAAATGACCACTGAAGACGTTATTTAAGAAGTTAAATGCTTGGAAGAAAATCAACTATAACATTTTTCTCACAATTTTAAAGTATTCTTAAATTTTGATGCAACATATTAAAGTCTAATATTTACGATTTTTGTGTAATTTTACACGCAAAGTAAATGTGTACGTATTATAACATTTTTATAATGAATTTCGCAATTAAAAGTACTATACATAATTTAAATTTCACTGAAAGAAAGAACTTATCTGCTTACGTATTATGTTATGAACACTAGCTTAATTTGAAAGTTTCATTCGAAATGTTTCCTCCATTTCGCGAACTCCTCGATTTTACGAACAAGACTGTTGATCCCTTGAAGTTCGTTAAATCGAGGTTTGACTGTATCTGGGAAAACGCAATTTACCTTTACGCCCCATAACGGAAAGTCTGTGAATTACTTGAAAATTTTGAAATTATTTGAGAAACCTGTCACACCGGAAACTCTATGCAATAAAGAATTTTTCAAATCGGACTATTAGGAGCAGAGATATTGATAAAAATAAGATATCTACGCCCTGTGGCGGAGAAACCATGTAATATTTTAAAAAGAAAATATTCCAAAAAGGTGTATCGACGCGAGCGGCATCGGTTCACGAAATAATTTTTTCAATCGAGATTTTAGAAGCTCAGATTTTATGGCAAATACATCAGAAGCAAAAATTAACACTTTCGCCCCCTGGTGGCCAAAGTATTTTTACCAAAAATTTGAAATTATATGCAAAAGATTTTTCATCAGGAGCTGTATCCTCTGAAGAAAAAAAAATTTTCAAATCTGAGTTTTAGGAGAAGAGATATCGCGGCAAATCTATGCGTAACTTGAAAAAAGTAACTATACCTAAAATACTCTTGGACATAAATGGAATTGAAAGATAAAAGAATTTTTCAAATCGGATGTCTTAGAAGCAAATGTATGAAATAAAATGTATTTTAAATTCAACATCATCTGCATTTACTCCCTCTAGCGGCGAAATTGTAGATCGTAAAAAAACGAAATAGAGTATCATCAGTCGCATATTTCAAGCTTCCGAATGCAAAAAGGATTTTTCAAATCGGACTAATAGTTGCAGAGATATGGTGTTTACAGACGGACGGACAAACCGATAGTATAAGCACGATTTTTTTTACGCTTTCCAACCGTAGGTTGAAGAAGCGTATATGCCCCAGCTTTGTCCGTCTGTCTGTTCGCCCGCACGATGACTCTCGTAAAAATGGTTCGATTTCGATGAAATTTTAGTATGTGGTAGGGGACAATTAGGGAAGGAACCGTATTGAAAATGAGCGAAATTGGGTCAAAGATCAGGACATAGGAGTGGAATCCATTATATCGCCCTTATGCGTCATACTTACGTAAAAATGCTTCTATTGCGACAAAACTCCATGTTGTTCCGGAGATGTACTGAACATGTTCTGTTTAATATCATCGAAATGGGGTCAGGACACGGGAGCAAGATTTATTCCACAGCCATTATCCTCATAACTTGACTAAAAATGCTTCTATGTCGACAAAACTTCAGTATGTTCCGTAGGTATACTGAACCAATTCTGTTAAATATAATCGAAATGGGGTCAAAGGTCAGGACACAGGAGCGAGATTTGTTCCACAGCCATTATCATCATAACTTGAGTAATAACTGGAGTAATGACTTCTGGTATGTTGGAAAGCGTATTATAATCAATGCATTGCATAATTTTACTAACTTGTTTTACAAAAGACGTGCTAAAACTGGATAAAGAGAGACTGACGCTGAAACTGAACTTGCAGAGTTCTAAAAAAAAAAAAATCGGCATAAAAAAACATGCTATGAAAAGTTCGAGGACAAACATGAAGGAGAGGAAGCAGATGACCCTTCATGTAAGCTTATGATTAAAAAGATATAAATTTATCATCTATGAAAAATGAGTTTTGTTTTAGTTGATTTTTCTCGGAACTTTTTTTTTTACTGTTTATGATCCTTTTTCTCAACAACTACTAGGAGAATTGAAATTTTTATGGTATATTAAGACAATGTGTGTGCACATTTTAACACGGGATTTTAAAGGTATGTTGTTTACTTTTGTTTAAACAAAAAATAAATGTTGTAAAATTTTGGTTAAAGACTGTGACCTTTGAGGAAATAATCAGAGATTTCTGTAGTAAATAAAAACTGAGCTGTTAAAATGTGTGAATCTATTATAAATAAACTTGCAGTTAACAAATTTAGCATGGCCAAGATAGGCTGTTCAGGTTCCCTTAAACATAAATTCATTGCCAGTTAAGCATTGAACTCGAGGACACGGACATTCAAACATTGGAAATTCTTTCTCCAATGAAAACACTTCATCTTCTGAGATCGATTAAACAAGAGGGAAATCAATATTCACGTGTACTTAGGTATCAAGCAGATTCTTCTGGGAAATGTTTTTGATACTTCTTAAATGCTTTGCTAGCTTTTTAAAAAAAAAGAACTATAACTTGAAGTTGACAAATGATCTGAAATATTAGCGCTTCTGTATTCTTGCTATTAGGATAAATGACCCATGCTAAGATTGAGCATTTTGGAAAATTTTCTCCACGCTCACCGGTCTTTTTTTTTTTTTTTATGTAGCGTAACTTTATCGTTACAATTTACTCACCGGTCTTTTTTTTTTTTTTTTATGTAGCGTAACTTTATCGTTACAATTTTATTCCCAACATCACCGGATCTTCACCAGCAGAAACAGCTCGATGCTGTTCTCATTTAATCCGCATCCGTGGATTTTACGTGCGCACATAAAAAGAAGAAAGGCGATGAGAAGCATAAATGTACAAAATAAAGCTTACTTTATGTGGTACTCCATTCCTGATAGAGCATTATTTCCTTTCATCTGGTTCTAATTTTCTTCGCAAATTTATTCGGTAGACCTGAGTGAAAGATCTTTTCAGGTGTTCTTAGCACGTCTTTTGTAAACAAAAGATAGTGCTTACGTTATCGGTTTGTCCGTCCGTCCGTACCAACGATATATCTGCAACTATTAGTCCGATTGGAAAAATTCTTTTTGCATTGGGAAGCTTGAAATATGCGAATGATGATCCTTTATTTCGTTTTTTTTATGATGTACAATTTCGCCGCTAGAGGGCGTAAATGCAGATGATGTCGAATTCAAAAATACGTTTTATTCCACATATTTGCTTCTAAATATCCGATTGAAAAAAATTTTTATCTTTCGATTTCATTTATGCCGAAGAGTGTTTTAGATATAGTTACTTTTTCAAATTACGCACAGATTTTCCGCTAGGGGGCGTAACAGTAAATTACATTTTTCCCGATAACTCTTCTTCTAAAACTCAGATTTGAAAAAAAAAAAATTTCAGCGGATACACCTTTTGATGAAAATTTTTTTGCATATAATTTCAAATTTTTCGTAAAAAATATTTTGGCCACCAGAAAGCGTAAGTGTCAATTTTTGCTTCTGGTGTATTTGCCATAAAATGTGAACTTCTAAAATATCGATTGAAAAATTCTTTGGTGGACTGATACCACTCACATCGATAAATCTTTTTGGAATATTTTTTTCCTAAAATATTCTACAGTTTCTCCGCCAGGGGGCGTAGATGTATATCTTATTTTCTGTCAATATCTCTACTTCTAAGAGTCATATTTGAAAAATTCCTTCTTTGTTGGATAGTGTTTCCGATGCGAAATGTTTTTCCTATAAATTCAAAATTTACAAGTAAATCATAGGCTTTCCGCTAGGGGACACAAAAGTAAATTGCGTTTTCTGCGTTATTTCTGCTCCTAAAACTCCGATTTGAAAAATTCTTCCTGTATCGCATACAAGACCTGGTGGAAAATATTTTTCACATAATTTCTAATGTTTGGTAAAGAATGGTTTGGCCACCAGGGGTCATAAGTGTTAATTTCTGCTTCTGATGTATTTGTAGCAAAATCTGTGCTCCTGAAAACTCGACTCATTTTTTTTCTTGGACCGATACCTCTTATATGGATAAACCTTTTGAGAATAATTTCTTCCTAAAATAATGCAGGGTTTTCCCACCAGGGGACGTAAAGTCACATCTTATTTTTGTCGATATCTCTGTTTCTAAGAGTTCGTAAGCTCACGATTCCGTTTACAGCAATATCTGAGGGATTAAAAACCCGATTGAAAAGCTTCTTTCTTTCGTCAGATCTATTGCTTTCCATACCAGTTCCATTAACTTTGAATAGCTTTGATAAATTTAATTTGCGTCAGAACTAATTCAAAAGACGTGCTTATTACACCCGAAAATTCGGTGTCATCTTTCTTGTTTAATTGTGCATTCAATTTGGTATTATTCTTCTTCCTTTTTGAAACTTTACTTCCTTTCGTAAATTTGTTTTGTTTTGTTTGGGGGTTCAGCGACCACTGTAAGCATTCCAATTGGCTATAGGAAGTTTCCCTTCCCTAATTTGGGGCCACTAGTTTTGTGTAAGGGGCAGGGACAGAGTCGTGAAGCTGGTACACAATCTATTCCTCATCGGGGCTCCTATGAATTATTAGTGGCCAATGATTGGACCACTGATCCACCGGGGCGGCGCATATTCATGGCATGCTTTCTCTCTGTATACACTGAGTGGCCAAATTATCATGAACACCAAACCATTTTGTGCAAAGTAGCTACACCGTAGATCCTGCTGACTCAGTATTGCTGAATCGATAGAAAAAGAGTACGCTGAAGGCATGTAGAAACTACACAGTCGAGTAACTTTATTGTGACCACCTCCTACTTTTGACGTCAACAGCGTGTAGCTAATGAAAAAAGGCACGTGTCGTGAGCTCGCTTCGAGGGTATATAAGGTGCTCTGTCGGCATTCTGAAAACATATTAGGGCCGCGGGTGGCCTAGTGGGTAACGTTCGTAACTGCCACGGAAAAGACCTCAGGTTTGATCCCAGGCTGGTACGAACGCTCGATCCACTAAATACCCGCCGTGCGTCGGATAGGCAAGTTAAGCCGTCGGACCCAGGGTGCTGCCCTTCCTGTAATAAATAGGGGCGTCTCCCCCCCCTTTCTATTTCGCTTCCGTGGCACTCTACCCCAAATCTCCTAGCTTCCTATTTCTAAGGGCTGTTTAAGACTTGGGGTCAGACACTCACTTCCTAAAATCCTCTACATATGATCTGATCTGAAAACATATCACTCATTTCTGTCACTGATAAAAGTAGTGATTTATGCGATTTGTAAAAAGCGATTATTATCGGCTTTCGTGCCAAGGTTGGCAGTGTTTCTGAAACAGCACAATTTGTGAACTGTTCGCATGCTGCTGCTGTGGTTAAAGTATATCGTGATTGGAGAAATGACACCATTGCGAATAAGCGACGTGGAAACTGCGGAGCACCACGTGCCATTGATGCGAGAGGTGTATGTCGGTTGCGAAGGTGCGTGAGAGACAATCGACACCCTACAGTGGAGCAACTTTCTGGTAGAATGAACCAGGGGACTACCAGAAGTGTGCCTAAAACAATTCAGCGAACCCTACTTCGTATGGGACCCCGATACAGACGGATGGTCACTGCACCTATGCTAACGAAGGTGCATGGGCAGAAAAGGTTTACATTTGCACGGCAGTATCGGAATCGGACCTCCGCTGATTGGCAAAGGATTGCCTTCTCTGATGAATCACGTTTTCTGCGTCGTCAAACGGATGGACGTTGGCGTATAAGGCGAGACACACGAGAGAACAAACGCTCTTCACCCATTGCTGGTAGAACACAAGCTTTTGGGGGCAGCGTTATATGGTCTGGGAAACGTTTTCATGGCATTCTCTGGGCCCACTCATACCTGTGGAAAGCACTATGGACCGAATTCGTTATAAATCCATCCTTGCAGAACACGTACGCCCATGCATGCTGATTGTCTTCCCTGGGGCTGATGGGATCTTGCAGAATGAAAATGCGACGTGTCACACAGCTAGAAATGTCCGAGAGTTGTTGAAGGGTACGATGAAGACTTCAAAGTACTTCCCTGGCCCCTAATTCTCCAGACTTAAACCCAATTGAGCATCTGTGGGACCACCTAGATCGTGTTTGCTCTATGGATCCTCCACCACGCACCCTTCAGCAGCTGTCAGATGCACTGCAGTCAACAAGGCTCCACATTACCTGTGAACACCTTTCAGTACCTTATAAGAGTCACTCCCAGCCCGTCTAGCTGATGCCCGCGATTCACACGGCGGTTACTCTGGATACTAGCTGTTGGTCACAATAATGTGATTCGAACGTTTAATAGAGTGCATTGCGCAAGAAAGAATGGATAAAAGACGCGATCTCTGACGGACTTTGAACGCGGAATAATAGTGAGTGATCGAAGCATTAGCGAAACGGCGTCACATGTGAAATGTTCGAGGGCAGCAGTTATTAAAGTTTACAGAGAGTGGACAACCAGTAAAAAAAACTGTCTGAGCTCAAAGCCTGTGGTCGTCAACAGCTGCTGGAGTTGAGCGGAGAGTAGGCAGTCTTGTTTAGTCCAACAGACAGCAACACTTCGCCAAATTGCAGATAATCTAAATCAAAGACAAAGTGCGTTGACCTCTCAATGTACAGTTCGACGCACATTACAACGTATGAGCTACAGAAGCAGACTGACTGCGCGTAAGCCATTGCTATCTGCAGCGAACAAAAAGAAACTACTCCAGTTCGCTCAGGAACACACAATTTGGACAGCAAATGAGAGGAAAAGGGTAAAGTGGTCCGACGAACAACGTTTTCAGTTACACCATGCATATAGGAGGGAGAGGACATGGAGACGGCAGCACGAAAGCATGGAGCCATCTTGAGTCGTCACTACTCTTCAAGCTGGCGGTTCCACTGTCCTAAACACCAAACCGAAGCCTCGTGGGTTTTGGGCTTCGGTTTGGTGTTTGGTACTGGGTCTACTTTGCTGTTGCATTTCCACTTTCCCTGAATGAGTTCGTTCAATCCCTGCCATACCATACCTTCCGGTGGTGAAGTTGGATGTAATCAGGTCTTGCTACTCTCATGTCCGGATCTTTTGCCTTTACTTCATTGCCACAACATATCTATTCGCTACGGACAGGTATTAGCTTACGTGATTTAAATTGGAACGGTTCTGTCCCATTTCCAAATCTTACCTACAATTGGGGTAAAGGAAAGTATTTCACTCTTGTCATTTCTATCCTTTTGTGTCGTTGTCTTGAGGACCTTCGACCATATATTATGATAGACCGCGCACTGGTAACGGCTGCCACTGAGAGCCGCCGTGGTCCCAACGTGGCAGCCGTCAGATCCCGTGATATTTCGTACTATCCAGTTTAGATGCTTTCTAATGGCCAAACCGGTTACTTTCCCTCTACCCCTGGCTTGAAGGAAAAGGATTCCTCTGTTCCAACAGCAATAAAATCATTTTGTTCTCTGCACGACGCCTCTGATCGCAATGTACTAATCGCTGCGCAGATGGAATAAAACAAACGTTCACTTAAAATAGCTCTTCAAAATACGATAGCCCACGCCGCTTTCCAAGCTGACTAATAAAGACCAAAAACTTCCTTACTTGAAAATGAATCAATACTAAAACCTACGCCACCGTAACAGCATGTCCGCCCTTTCATTCATCCATTAGACACTCAGTGTAAGTGTCTGCGGAAACGATATGAAAGTATTTCAAAAATTGAATCGGAAAAATCCGTTTCTTAGGTTGATGCGGGAACAAAATATTCGATATATCTGTCCTTTCGTCCATCCTTGAGCTAGTCTGTGTCCCGAAACGGTTTGTTTCTGGAATTGGTGTGTTTTGGGTGGGATTGGTGTGTCTGTAGAGACAGACTGACTGGTGAACGGAGCGACCCCCATGTCTCAGACCTTGAGCATATATTTTCTTCTATCTCATAAAGGAAAAAAAAAAAGATATCGTTTTGAAGACAAAGAGACGGAAGGACAGAAACTGCTAAAATCACATGTTTTCCTATGTCTGATCTGTAGGTGACTAAAAGTGATTACTTTTCCTGGGCGGAAAGTTAGCGACGAGTTGACCCATGTTTACCGCTCAAATGTGTAGGATACGATAAACAATAGCCACTGGGAAGTCATGCGTTGAGTGAAGGAAATTAGTGAGAGTATGCGGTGCCGTTCCTTTCAAACAGTATGGGCATATCGTGGTACCAAGGTGCAGAGCATCTGGTGGGGTTCTAGAGGGGGCAACGCTCCCCTGAAGTTGAATCACTTTTTTTCGCAATTAATAGCTTAGCAGAAAATGATTTTTTCAACTTTTTAAATATTAATATGTTATACAAATTTTGAAGATGACAATCCGATTTTTGGCGTAAATGTGACAAGGATGGTAAGTCAGATAATATCCGAAAACTTGAAAATTTTCATCGTCCTGGAGCGGGACTCGAACCCGCGTCTCCCAGAAAACGCCTAGGCATGCTAACCACTACACCACCCAGAACGACCAAGTTTCAAGTTTCCGATCAATTTGAATTTAACCATCACAGGATTCGCTAGTCGAAGCAACCGGCATTCATGTTTAGCGAATCTGGAGGTTAATAATCCTAATGATTTATTTCTTTCATGATTTATCTGCTTCTCCGGGCAATCACGGGATAGGATTATTAACCTCCAGATTCGCTAAACATGAATGCCGGTTGCTTCGACTAGCGAATCCTGTGATGGTTAAATTCAAATTGATCGGAAACTTGAAACTTGGTCGTTCTGGGTGGTGTAGTGCTTAGCATACCTAGGCGTTTTCTGGGAGACGCGGGTTCGAGTCCCGCTCCAGGACGATGAAAATTTTCAAGTTTTCGGATATTATCTGACTTACCATCCTTGTCACATTTACGCCAAAAATCGGATTGTCATCTTCAAAATTTGTATTATATGGCGTAATCCCGTATTTCTTTCATGAATAATATGTTATGTTTAATAATACTATTGTAACACTTTTGTTTCCTCGCAAAATCACATTCCCAGCAAAAACAAAACGTACATTTATTTTTCATTAAAAGCTTCTTATCTAGACAGAATTATTTTGATTACTCGTTTTACAAAAAGCATACACAATACATTTTTGATAATTGAAAAAAACAACAACATTTAAACAGTTTTTCGTAAAAACAATGCCCGGTTTCTTTTTTCTGGCTCTGATTTAATAATACCTCCACATCGCTCATCAGTAGCATTTCGGTGGCTTTTCAACTAAATCTTTGTGTATGCGGATTAAAATGTGTAACGTCTAGCCCGACAGATTCTTTGACTGATGTTAGTTGTTTTTCAAGATGTTCCACTTTGCTGACGTCTTGTAATATATCCTTTTTGAATTTCTTGAAAAAAAAATTAATATCCGGCATGACACAGCGACAAAAAATACGCCAATAACGCCTCTCTCGCATGCAAAATTAAAACAACGAAACGAGATATCAGAGCAAGTGTATGAAACGAATGAATGCGAGAACATTTTATCGCCAAGTTGCCTGATTTGGCAATATGCGTACGGGTAGTATCAGTCAGGGGCGCCGACTTCATCAAATTATTGAGGGGGAAGACGTGAAGAGGTCAGACGTTGGAGGAACACGTCTGCTTCTTTGTCAGGAGGAAAATAAAAATTAAAAGGAGGGGTAGGGGGCAAAAAGATGAACTACGAGATTCGACGTATATTTTAAAACGCAATTGTAATTTCTCATCAGCAAATGAACAAGGAAATAGAAATATTCTTTTGCTGAATATTAATATTTTTAAAAATAAAATTCAGCCTGCGATTTTATAAAAATATTCAGAGATATTTTGTTTCCAAACGTTTATAAAAACTATGAAAAATTAGCGCTGTTACTCAAACAAAGAACGAGAAGCGCAAAAAATAGATTCATAATTGTTTTAACATCACGAGAACATGTCGAACAATATACGGGGCAGACAAAGTTCTTATCAAATAAGCAATGCTGAATATGAGAAAAAAAAGTTTACTTATTTTGTTATTTATAAATTTTTCGGAAATAAATCGCTTTGGCCTCATAAGGTGGAGTCCACTTTATGAGGCCAAAGCGATTATTTTATTAAACAGGACGAAAATATTGGGTGGGCACTGCCCCCCCCCTAGTAAATTTTTAGGGGCGAGATTCACCTTGCCCTCTATAGTCGGCGCCTATGGTATCAGTGTTGCCAGACGATGTTATTGGAAAATATTGCCAAACAAATCTGGAAAAGTAGCCAAATGATTAAAAACGTAGCCACGTCAAAATAAATTTCAGAGATTTGTGATAAAAAATATAAGTACCAAAGAGAGACTTCAAAAGCAGTTCAGTCGGCAAAAAGTAGCAAAATTTGGTAACGCTATTTAGTGTAATGATTAATTATAGGTTCTTTTTATTTTTGTTTTTCCTTTGGACGATAAGCTAAAGCTACCGTTGGCGTCTGGCTGCAGGACTAAATTCGCACGGGTTCTGGCGCAAGAGCCCGGATGTGATTGTTTAAAACGGTGGTGATTGTTTAAAAACACAGCATTAACATTAGGCCCTGATTAACTGCCGTAAATGGTTGCTTAGTAGGGGGAGGGTCTTTTATATTTCTTTAAAGCTTATGGATATATGAAATTACTACATGATTCGATTAATAGTATTGCTTTTTGCCCTTTGATTTCTTGATAGTACGCGAAGCGTACTCAGTATTTTTTTCAAAATTTCTTGAGTATGTGGCGAATACAGCGCGCGTAACCCTTTCAGTCTAGCCCTGCTGAGAAGTCATGCGTAGTACCATTCAACTTGACGCCGCAGTGATGACCTTGGAAATGCTTTCTGAGGTGTTACGGCATTCTCATACTGAAAATGTATTTCCCGTGCAGCATTATGAAATGGGCCCAGCTGTTCCGTAGAAATACTGTATAGCTATGTCCGGTATGCCTAGGCCTATTGTCGCGAATTTCATTGTACATACGATATTTTCTTACATACCGTACCGGTAGATCATCATACAATCGGAAGTGCAGAATATAGGGTTATCTACTCACGAATATTCGGATCAACACGAAAGGAAGGATACCCTCCTCGTATGATCTCTCGCTTGCATTATCACTCGAATGGTTTCTCGCTCGAAGGGTCACTCGAATGGTCTCTCGCTCGAAGGGTCACTCGAATGGTCTCTCGCTCGAAGGGTCACTGGAATGATCTCTCGCTCGAAGGGCCACTCGAATGATCTCTCGCTCGAAGGGTTACTCGAATGATCTCTCGCTCGAAGGGTCACTCGAATGATCTTTCGCTCGAAGGGTTACTCGAATGATCTCTAGCTCGAAGGGTCACTCGAATGATCTCTAGCTCGAAGGGTCACTCGAATGATCTCGCTCGAAGGGTCACTCGAATGATCTCTCGCTCGAAGGGTCACTCGAATGATCTTTCGCTCGAAGGGTTACTCGAATGATCTCTAGCTCGAAGGGTCACTCGAATGATCTCTAGCTCGAAGGGTCACTCGAATGATCTCTCGCTCGAAGGGTCACTCGAATGGTCTCTCGCTCGAAGGGCCACTCGAATGATCTCTCGCTCGAAGGGCCACTCGAATGATCTCTCGCTCGAAGGGCCACTCGAATGATCTCTCGCTCGAAGGGCCACTCGAATGATCTCTCGCTCGAAGGGCCACTCGAATGATCTCTCGCTCGAAGGGCCACTCGAATGATCTCTCGCTCGAAGGGCCACTCGAATGATCTCTCGCTCGAAGGGCCACTCGAATGATCTCTCGCTCGAAGGGCCACTCGAATGATCTCGCTCGAAGGGTCACTCGAATGATCTTTCGCTCGAAGGGTTACTCGAATGATCTCTAGCTCGAAGGGTCACTCGAATGATCTCTCGCTTGAAGGATCACTCGAATGATCTATCGCTGTAGGATCTGCTAACTTTGGATTACTTCTATTCAAAAAAAAAAAATTGCCGTGCTAGTCTTTCATTTACAGCTTCGGATTCCTTATTTCAGGTGAGAAGAAGAAATGTACTGGTAAATTGTAAAATTACAAATCATTCGAATGATTATTTCGAATGAGTATCGCGGTCTGTCAGAAGCAGAAGGTGGCTCTGAGCGTATCAAGCTATCTGCCGGTAAATTGCAAAACTGTATAGAAATCAGTCGAATGATTATTTCGAATGAATATCTTGATTAGAATCTTTCGATTTTCGAATTCTGTCGATAATCCCAACGCCATTTCAGGGAAACTGCATAAAAGTGCACGGTTTTCAAGCAACAACAGATTTGAAACTCCTTCTGTTGATAGAGTGAAGCAACTGAACGACACACGGTTACACCGATATTTGTTATCGATACGACAGTCGGTATCCCAATGACTTTGTAACAGCCTACAACGTATGGTGGTATTTGAATGATCGACGGGACAGAGCGCGAGAACGAAGTATAGTCTCCGACTGTCTGTAAGATTAAAAGCGCAGCATCGCGGATAAGGAGATTTATAATAGAATGCGGCTCAAACGAGGAAAAGAGAAGACAACTAAAAATGCATTGTTGGAGTTAATTTCGTAATAATAAAAATAACTGATTCAACCTGACGTACAGCAAGTGAGGGGGGCCCACTCCAACCTGATGATCAGAATGGGCACCTCAAGCGGCTGGGCATTAGTGCAACTGCTCCACCTTGCCCTATGGTAGGTAGAGCAGTTTATTGACATACGGTCTACGGAACAGACCGTATGTCAATAAATATGCGTTTTACGAAACAAAACAATTATAGCAGTACGAAGGCCACCTCTGCAGGGTCGTTTTAAGAACGTTTGAGGTCTCAGGCGCGTCGTGGCACCCGACCCACCCCGTCGTGAGCAAATCTAGGATCTAAAATTATTGATTAGTATATCTTTTCCTTTTCATGTCAAGAAAACACGCAAAAACTTTCTCGCTGTATTTTGTAGGTAGTATATTTCCATTTACAGTTGACGTTTACTAGTGTCTGAAGTCTACCATATATATAGACAGGAAAAACAAAAATCAAGAATTATGCAACATTAATCCAGAACCTTGTACACTACTTACTTTCCGCTGTTTCATCAAAGTCAGTTGAAATTCAAGGAACGGGTACATTTTTCTGATATTGCCAGCATTATCGCGCCGTTTACTTTTCGCGAACCATCACTGAGCCTTATTCGCCGTACTGGTATTAGAGAAACATCCAAAAATTCGCATAATCAAAACCATCCCCAAATTTTGTCTAGTGATGTCAACGATGAGGTTGGGTTCCCTATTTCAGGATTTCCAAGCTCAGGGTCGACATAAGTGCATTGCGTTGTGTTTTATGTGCTGCAGGTATGGTTTGCTACTCTCTTTCACATGCCGCTTAAAAATTCATTTAAATTAGAATCACATGAAATATTGTTCACTGTTATGAACCTTGAAATTTACTGAAAGATTATTTGATGATTGACTGAATGATACGGGTAAATAATAGCATATAAAGGTTTATTTTGAGACGTCCATCTTAAAACTAGATACATGAGTACTTGTGGAGTTCTTTTTATTTTAATCTAAACATCCTACGCATCATATATCAGGTGTTGTAAGCACTGTATTAGAAACATATTGAGAAACACACAATTTTTTTCTATCGACAAATTTAAGTAACTGTTCAGTTGTGATGCAACTTTGATGCCCTAGAGAAACTTATTAACGCTGAGATATCTGGGAATTTGACTCTGCATAACACATGCCTCCAAGCAACAGATATGGGAATTTGACCCTGAATTGGAGGTATGAGATAGAAAACATCTTCCCCACTCTCTTCAGCAGTCGGTCTTCGTCATGGGCCAGGCGGGAATTTACCTTGTTGTGCCTACACACTGACCTAACTAGCCTTTCTGTTTTTGAACCTTAAGAATATTGACTGCCTGTCTTTTTGACATTTTCTAGCGACTACCAATATGTAAGTAAAGAGTAACTGCATAACTGCCTAACTCACATCGAGTGACTTTCTAAACTCGCGTCTTTGAGTCTCTAAGTAACTAAGTATCAGTATATATTTCTTGATCCCGTTTTACTCTGTATACCTTTTGGCCCGTAGCATCCTTCTTCTGGGGACAGGTGTGGTGGCTGGGACTGCCATGGCGTGCAACTGGTCACTCGCAACCCTCTTCAATACGTGATACATGCATTCCCAAAATTCTCTGTTGGGATTCACGGATGCTGTTTCTTAGAAAACCCCGGATCAGCGCTAAAATATAGCGCTTTAACATGTCAACTCTTCTCTTCCAAATTCCTCCCCTTTTGTTACAAACGCACTTTAACTTTCATGGAACTGTCCGGTTGTCACGTATTGAAATTCCTTTACGTGCTTTTTACGGGTTTCGCTCTTTGACCGGTGGTCGACAGGGATGCTTTCTGAAACATGCGCTTTTGTGTATAAGGGAGAGGGAGTAACGCTCAGGACAAGTTTTATCGCTTCCCCGCTATTAAAGAGCGCAAAACCGTCGAGGAGTCAAGTGAAATAATTTGAGCTTGAGACTTGTTGCTGCCTTTCCTAGCCCTATAGCATTGTGTCTAGGCTTAGCGGGTTTGGGAATTTTGGAGAATGAAAGGTTTTAGCAACATATGGGTACTACCTGGGCACTCGCTGTGCTCGATGGTGCTGGCTCTGTCACTTCGCTGGAGCCAGGGCCTCCAAATTAAGGACTGGCGACCGCTTATAGCCATCAGATTTACTCATGGTGATCATTAAACCTAGAGACAAAAAAAGGTAGAATAGAAATAACAGAAATCAAGATATTCAAAAGATTATAATTATGTAACGAATGTTTAATCGAAAGAAACTGGTAAAGTCTACGATGCACAGTTTCGTTTAGTTTCTTTACAGCTTTCTAAACTGCAAGAAAATATGCTCTCAGTCGGCGAGGAAAATTCTGCGTGCAAGTTTGAAAATTTTCCTCGTAACTTGACCAGATGTAGCTTTGTAACTTTCCGAAAACAATTGTTTCAATCAATTTCAGGAGTGGCTCAAACAGCAGCAGTTACACGGAGAGGAATAAATCCAAATGAAACTGGCTACGTGTCTGTTTCGACAGATTTAATCACGGAACAACCACGGTGTCACGCGAACATAATTAACAGGAAACTACCACGTCACGGTATCCTTCCCTCACGACAGAACAAAAGACATAAATCGAGGGAGACAGCGGCGGAAGTATTAGATTTCCCCGACAAGCGCATGCGTGTAAGAACTTGATGAAGATAATTCAGTCTTTGCCCGATTTTAACACTCATTACTCTATCGCATTTGTTGTTAATATGACTTACGGTGTTTAACAGGTTAACAAACAGTATACAATGATTTACATCACAGCACCAAAGTTCTGATGATTTTCAGATACTGCATATTCCAGTCGTATGCGTGTAAACGTCTAAATTTCAAAAGTGGCTAGCGACTTATACAATGGATCTCAAAATTAAAGGATAACTTACAAAAGCGTATACACTGAGTGGCCACTTTATTATGATCACCTGACAGTTTTAAGGAAATGAAGTATGGCTGCACGCTGTTGCCGCCAGAGGGCGAGGCTAGTATAAAAAGGGAAAGCCTAGTGCTTGCAACAGTAGTAGAAGTGATTTTTGGGTGACGAGATGCGTGAAAAATAAGATTTGATGGACTTTCAACATGGGATGATTGTAGGATCTCGGAGCCATAGCTGAGTATCACCGGAACCGCCGCATTCGTGAAATGTTCCAGAGCAGCTGTTGTTAAAGTGTTTAAAGACTGGACTGTCAGCCAAAAATCTGGGTCTCTACGTGCAACGTGTGGTCGTCATCGACTAGTGACTGCTCGGGCGGAACGGAGTGTGTCCAGACTGGTAACAGACAACAGAAGAGCAACAGTGCAGCAAATTACAGACCATCTTTATCAAGGATCCCCTCAAATGATCTCTGCACGCACTGTTCGCCGTACACTGCATTGGATGGGATATGGCAGCCGAAGGCCTGTTCGAACACCTTTGCTATCTGCAGTTAACAAGAGAAAACGTCTTCAGCTCGCACAGGAGCACAAGGATTGGACAGTCGATAATATGAAACAAATTATGTAGTCCGATGAATCACGTTTTCAGTTGCACCATGCCGATGGCCGAGTGAGAATTTGGTGGAAACAGCACGAAAGCATGGACCCCAAATGCATTGCTACAACACTTCAAGCTTGTGGAGGCAATGTTATGGTTTCGGGAATGTTTTCCTATCATGCTTTGGGCCCTTTAATTCGTGTTGATCAACGTCTGACTGGCACGTCATATCTAAACATCGTTGCGGACCAAGTGCATCCTGTCGTGTGGATGGCTTATCCCAGTGACGATGGCTGCTTTCAACAAGATAATGCGTCCTGCCATAATGCTCGTATTGCGTAGGATTGGTTTCAGGAACATGCCGGTGAGTTTACTTACCGTAGGTGGCCCCCACAATCTCCAGATCTCAACTTCATTGAGAATTTGTGGGATGAAGTTGAACGAGCCGTCAGACGGTTGGATCCACAACCCTGCAATCTCACACTCCTGGAAAGTGCTATTCATCAAGCATGGTCTCAGATTCCACAAACTACCTATCAGCATCTCATGGAGTCCATGCCACGAAGAATCGACGCAGTATTCAAGGCAAAAGGTGGCCCAACGAAGTACTGAGGGGGTGGTCATAATAAAGTGACCACTCAGTGTATAGTCAGTGAACCTTCGCTAGTGGGAGAAAGTTCTTTTCACAGATGAAACGCGATTCAGAGTACTTTTTCGCAAAGTATTGATGCTATGTGTCTTTTCCAACTGTAGTAAAGTAAATCCGAAGTAAAAAATTACAATGTAATGAAAAAATGGGTCATGGAAGCAGTTGGCAAGCCACCTAGGTTGATTTTCTCTAATTAATATCTTGGAAACGGTGAGTCATACCGAAATTTGGCTTCTTCTGACCGCCCCAAGGAGGAGCGGCGGGCTACCTGCTACGGACTAGAGCCTTAAAATGATGTATACCAATCCACCTCATTAACACAATTGCGATTCAGCTTTTCTTTCTTTTAGGTATAGGTCTCCGACCACATTTATACCTTTTGAATATGGTAAATTCGCTTGTTATCCATACCCTATACACATGGGCACCACTAAGTTTCAAGGATTGGACATCGAAATTATAAATACAAATAGCATATAAAAATTTCTACAGTGCTTTCTCTATTATCGAACCGTTTTTACTACACTCACAGAATATGTACATTTAATTGAAAACCAGAAGACCAAACATTTCATAAAGGTGATGAATAAATGAAATTAGACAGCTTGTTAGAGCAAGAAGGGAAACTCCTTTGTTGTTCTTTTGAGCCTTGCGCTTTTTGGCACTTGTGGCCCATCAAGCCCTCTAGAAAAGACAAGGCCATGGCATTATGGAGGTAAGTTCCCTCCGTTTGTTACGTTATTCTCAGGTTACGCGGCCTGATACGTCGGTGTCATGTTTGACATCATACACGACAGCTTTGGAAACCAATCGGAAGCCTTGGTTTCAATGTGACGTCACTAAAAGTGGACTCGTCTCTCTAATGTCACGGCGATTTGGTAAACTGCCTTGGTCCCATGCGCAATGAAACCCAAACTACACTGACGTGCAAAAACTAAGGACGAGACGGTTTTTCGAATGTAACGCCGTACAGTAGTGCTCCACATCGACTCAAATCATACCATTAGATCCCCAAGATGTACGAATATGGGACAAGTGAGCAAAACCGTCCAAACAAGGGATCCAAAGGATACGAAGGCACTTTATTGAAAAGGTAGCTTCGAGTACAACTGGACAGAAGACAGAAACGTCCGCGTGACAGGCGGCTGCCAAGAAAAATCCAGTCTTTAGTAGGGGATATGATCACCCCTGACTGCGTTGCAGGATTTACAACGTCTGTCCATGCTGAGGACGAGGTTGTCAAGGAGCTGTTGAGGCATCGCTGCCCATTCCTCTTGTAGCGGCAATCGCAGCTGCGGAATCATTGCTGGCGCTGGTGACGTGCTGCCAAGTGTCTCCCAAGAAGGTCCCACACGTGTTCGATTGCATTTAGGTCCGAGGACCTTGCATGCCAATCCATGGGTTGAATATCTTCACTCTCCAACAGCTCTGCGACAGCCACTGTACGATGAGGTGCAGCGTTGTCGTCCATGAAGAGGAACTCAGGACCTACAGCACCTCTAAACAGACGCACGTGAGGCAGGGGAACTTCGGTACGATAGTGCACACCAGTGACTGAACCTCCTTGGAAGATGTGGAAGTCAGTACGAGTGGCGCAGTGGTCTAAGGCGCTGACCTATGATCATTTGTCCGTAAGGGGTCCGGGTTCGAATCCCGGTCAGGCATGGATGTTGTGTTTGTCTTACGGCACTGGCTCTCTCCCTTCCCTGGAACCAGTGACCCTAAATTAGGGACGGGCGACTGCTTATAGCCCATTGAGTTGCTCACGGTGGTCGTTAAACCTCCAATCAAAAAAAAAAGAAAAAAAAAAAAGTCAGTACGGCTACCAAGCATGATACCTTCCCAAACGACAATAAGCCACATCCAAACCGGCCCCTTTCGATGATGTTGGAGGTGTGATTGCGTGTTCCCTGCTCTCTCCAGATGTGTATACGTCCAGAATCACTCGTCAGACTAAATCGGCTCTCATCCGTAAAGAGAACTCGACCCCATTGCTGATGTGTCCGGTTCTTGTGTTCCTGGCACCACAGAAACCGCCGTCTCCAGTGAGCAGGCGTTAATGGCACACACCGTACTGGTCGTCGTGCAAATAGACCACCTTTGTACAGCCTCCTGGCCACGGTAAAACGCGATAACGGACGACCAGTTGTCTGTTGCATCTGCCTTGCGATTTCTCTCGCTGTATCTTCTCGCCTGTAGGACAATATACCGGTCGTTTGCCGCCGTGGTTGCTCGTGGACGACCAATGCTAAACTCTCGGACAGCTGTTCCTGTCGTTTGAAATGCTCTCCAAGCTCGTGAAACGATGCTGTGAGCGATCCCGAACTCCTCTGCCACACTAGTCACACTTCGACCTTCTTCCAACTTTCCAATGACGCGACCTCGGGTAAAGTCATCCAGATGTGGTCTACTGGATTGCCTGTTGACCATATCACACTGTGGCAGCCACTCGACGTCGTTCAAACCGATGTACACCGTGCAATAGCTTTCACCGAATTGCTGAGCGTACACCGCCCGTGTGCTTTATACCCTTCCGACACTTCCCCCCCCTCCCCTTGCTTCATGCTGCATATATGCGCCTTCCCTACCATACCGGACCCTAGTCTATCTCCTGAGTGGTCTTTCAGTTCGTTCTGCCTGCTCATTCCGCTGTTATGCTAATTTCTTCTCTTCGTCCTTAATATTTGCACACCAGTGTATGACTGAATCTGCCATCAAGAATTAAACATTCTCAAGACAAAGTTCTAAAAGAAACTTCGGGAGATCTTTGTCCAGCAGTAAATGGCTGCTGTAGAGGGTGATACATTTTTTATTTCTTCGTCTGTCATGCTTTTCCATACTGTATGTACCTGTGCTCTAAAATTCAATACCAAGTTCCAATATTATTTATTACAAATTCTCAAATATATCACCATTTTTAGTATACACGCGCACGCAAGCACAAGTTCAACAGGAAAATGAGCAATCAGAATTAACGTTACTGCGAAAAAATTGTATTTCCTCCCAAAGATTGAAATGGGATTATTATATTTCCAGAGAAGGGCAAGTGTCCTTTCTTGTCTATATGGCGCCTATACACCTTTTGAAATGCTTGCTTTTGAGAAACCAGAAATTTTTTTTTTTTCGTTAATCGTAGCTCTCGCTGAACGAGGGCCTACAACTACACCAATTTCGACAGATCCTGGTTTTTGTCTACACGAGTTACTGCAGCGGAATAATCTATGCTTTTCATAAAAGACAAGGGAAAACGTTCATCAGCCCTCGTGACTGTCACATTTGCATATACGTATTGTCGTTTGTTGTATGTGACTGTCTTATCATAAAGGTTCGTACCTTTTTGGCCAGTGTGTGTATATGTCACGTAGCATTACACTTTTCGATCACAAAATTTCATCTCATTGTTGCTGGGGCATGAACACGGACAGAAGTGACGCCGTAAGAGCATTTGAAGTGTTGGTACCTGATAAACAGATTAAAAATTTCCTGAAAATGTCAGATTATCGTTTCTTCGTTTTACATCCTGAAATATAACAATACGTAAAATAAGAAAAAGACCGTAAAGGTTGTTTCATTTATTCTATTACAACCTCACGCTGTCCATTTTCATCTCTTTGAAGAATACTGAAACAAACATTTTTCGTTCAATCGTGAATTTTCAACGTCTGAGAAGATTGGAATTTTTCGCACATATTTTTATCGCACTTTTCTCTTTCCTCGCAGAATAGACAGAATAGAGAATGTTTTCATTGTATTGTTACTTTCCCTATATCACGGAATTCATTCGTCTTTGGGAGATTGAATATTTTCTTTTGTGTAGGTCTCCGCGAAGTGCACAGAAGCGTGATTTGTCGCTATCAGTTCTGAAATGAATTTTGATCTCGTTCTATTTCTTAGATTATTACTTCTGGAATATTTTGAAGAAGGACCTTAAATTTATGTCCGTTACATTTCCCATCCAAGCATTTGTGTCTGGTTTTAAATGAAACAGGATTCCATTACAACAAATTCAACCGAATGTTTCGGTAGCAATTTCGCTCGATATAATAATTATCATTCACGGGGTTTTCAAAATATGGAGGGATTTTCACTTTTTTTATTCTTTCCTTTTTCAGGGTTTAACGACCATCATGAGCAACTCAATGGGTTGTAATCTGTCGCCCGTCCCTAATTTAGGGTTTCTGGGTCCAAGGAAGGGAGAGTCACCCGGAATTCGAACCCAGACCCACGTCGGGAGAATGCGCCGTCTGGGCGCATTGTCACCTGAACAGTTTGGTAACAAAAATAATTGCACAGTTAGGTACGCGAAAGTTGAAAGTATTTTTTATATTTAAACTTTATTATGTTGCGAGTGCCCAACACGCGTATTTTCCATCTTAATAACGCGACGTAGATGCACCACACTGTAAAACAAATCCTGAAATTCAGGAGCCATTTCTCGTTACTCCTTTCGTTATTAAAGGTAAATTTCTGTTTTTAAGAGGTGTTAACGGAAAATTCTAAATTTTCAGAAATCTTACTGCCATTCCTTTTCATATATGTTATTAACTAGAGGTGGGACGAATCCTAAATTTTCTCGAATCCGAATCCTAAAAGGTTCTCGAATCCTTCATATAAGAATAATTATAAGAAACAAAAGGGGAAGAAAAGATTTCTGCTTATTATTAAAAGTGATGAAGTAAAATTTGAAATCTGTGTTTAATGAAAAACAAATTAAAGAATAGTTTTCAAAAATATACCCATACTTATTAAGAAGATAAAAATGAAATCTTACAGAAAAAATAAAATTATTAGGATCGTATTCAGAAAAGTAATGAGCTCTAACAGAAAATAAAATAACTAATTCACCCGTATTAATAGCAAAAGATATTTAATCATCCAGCAATTAGTTTACTTTACACGTGACACTTCTATACGCGACGTACTGGCTCAGTAGGAAAACACGCGCCTTTCGTTCAGAAGGTCACTGGTTCAAATCCCACGAATGAGAATGGGCTTTTCTAATTTAATACGCAGGGAAATAAAAAGGCTGAAGGAGTCAGAATACAAGATTTTGGCAAAATGTTAGTAAAAATACGGAAAAACCCAAAATGGATTATTTTTTTAAATAAACGGAATTACTGACTACGGAAATTCTGTCAAAATACTCAAGTGAGAAGAAACGGAAACTTTTAAAACTGAAATTTCGTTAAAAGACTGACACCTACGGGTAACTTTGCTGCACGCTATTTTCAGAAATTTTCCATGAATTCACACCACTTATTTTTTACAGTGCGTATAATGTTATACCGTTCTCAAAAAAGCATCACCACTTAATATTTGTATGTTTCATTTTTGAGGTCTGCAATATTTTGTGGACGATTGTTTTAAACATTTATCTTCAGATACCCCCGCCCCTCAAACAACACACACACAAATAATCACGGAGATTAATGTCTGGTGAACACGGCGGCCGAGACTATCCTGCTCCAGTCAGGGTGACCAGACGACTTTTTAAAATGGAAGGACATTTTCATTAAAAAAACATTTTCATTAAACGATATTTTCATTAAAAAAGGAGTACATTTTCATTAAAAAAAGACATTTTCATTAAAAAAGGAGTACATTTTCATTAAAAAAGGACATTTTCATTAAAAAAGGAGTACATTTTCATTAAAAAAGGACATTTTCATTAAAAAAGGAGTACATTTTCATTAAAAAAAGGACATTTTCATTAAAGGACATTTTCACTAAAAAAGGACATTTCGAGAATAGGGACTCAATAAATTTGTACAAAAATAAATATGAATGCACATACTCTGTATTTAAATTTTACAGTTTGGGAATTTATACGTGCAAAACTTTCAAAAAGAAAGAAACTTTTTTGTCTGCTGGACCTTTTACATATATTTTTCACTGGAAGAGATTTTCTTCAGTAGATCAGGTTTCTTTAACAAATATTTGTAAAATTCAGCGCATGACATGTCTTTCAAATTTTATTAACTAGCAGTATACTCTTCACTGATTGATTAAGAAACTTGAATTATAAACAGAAAAACTCACAGCAACGACTCACAAAACAAACAGTATAAGCTGAGTGTTTACACGACCACACCGCACTCCTCCACCACGTGCGATGAACGACAGACTGACAAACGCGTACTGGTGAGTTTTCTTATCACTGTTGATTCACAAGTGACTCACTGCTGCAGGACTGCAGGAATATGCAGTGCAGCAAGCAACTGCAGGAATAAACTGACCTGGGGAGGAGGGAGGGAACGAGCGAGAATCCAGCAATGAATGAATACATTTCAGCAGTGGCTTGATAAAATATACACTGGTTTCTATAAATTAAAGAAAAAAAATGTGCGATAACTCACCAAAATTAAGCGGAATTGCACCAAATTTGCATATGTAACATAAAAACCACAGTCGGCTTAGAATATCGTATGTAAAGTAGTGGCGCTGCAATCATACGACGTCAGCAGGCACCAGTAATAAAACGCTCGTTTCACAAGGTGCTAGGATTTCTTGTTTAAGGTGGTTCCACCTAAAATCTCTGCCTTATGTTTCCAATGGTAAAAATTCTTTACATATTTTCTTCGCAATTAATGTATTCCCAAGGATGAAAATTTGCACACCGATAAAACTAACTTTAAATTATAGCATGGAATACCCAATACTTACTAAAACATAGCCATAATTAAGCAATCCAATATTTGTTTGTCCGCTGACGTCATCAATGTGCAGGTCGTGCCATCTATTAACAAATATGAACATTACTCAAAGAAAAATGATTGATTTTTAATGTAATTATGGTTCTGTTTTAGCAAGTATTAAGTATCCCATGCTATAACTTAAAGTTAGTTTCATCGATGTGCAAATTTTCATCTTTGGGATTAATTGCGAAGAAAATATGTAAAGAAGTTTTACCATTGGAAACATAAGGCAGATAATTCAGGTGGAACCACCTTAATATTGTGATCAGAAAAATCGGAGATAGCCATTGTGAAGGAATGAGTTTGAGACATCGTTTATCAGAAGAGTTGCGATGGCGAGCCATTGGACGTCAGGAGGCTGGCCAGAGGCAAACAGATGTGGCCAGATGTTTGAATGTGAATTCAGGGTTTAGAAGATATAGCCAAGGAAGACCTAGAGCGACAACTGCCGTTGACGACCGTTATTTTCAGCTAACCGCACGAAGACCTCAACACCAACCCAGTTCAAATCTGCCCTTGCTGCAGGTACTGGAAGGATTACTTGAGGGGGGGGGATATCCTTCCAGATTGTTCCCTAAGTAATCCTACTGGAATGACTATATCAGCTTCAACTGTACGCAGATAGCTTCATGAAGGAGGTCTGTATGCTCGACGACCAGCAATTTATGTGCCTCTTCACCGCACGGCACAGGAGGGAGCGATTGAATTGGGCATGCATGCATGTCAGTTGGAGTGAGAGTCAATAGAGGTCTATCCTCTTCACTGACGAATCGAGATATATTTTAGACAGCGATTCCAGATGTTGTTTGATCTGGAGGGAGCCAGGAACCCACAATCATCCCAGTAACATCCGTGAAAGAGATCGTTATGATGAAGGTAGTGTGTGTGTTTGGGTTGGTATCCCTTCGGTGGTCGAACAAATATGTCCTGCCACGTGGTAACCTGACTGCACGGAGATATAGAGATAATATCCTGCATCCATATGTACGTCATCATGCGGGTGCAATAGAGGAAACGTTTCTCCTACAGGATGATAATGCGGTACCAAACAGAGCACGTCTCGTGGAGCAATGCCTTGAGGATGAAACCATTGTACGTATGGAATGGCTAGCTCGATCTCCGGACCTAAATCCCATTGAACATTTTTGGGATGGTCTGGGGAGACATGTTGCTACCGTCAATCTACCTCCTGATACTATACAAGGGCTTGCTACTGCTTTGCAGGAACAATGGGCATTACTGTTTACTGAGTTAATTGACACCATTATAATGAGTGTGGAACATCGCTGTCGGGCGTGTGTTGCTGTTAGAGGTGACTGACTATACATCATATTGAAGCAACTTCACCATTTAGTTCCTGTACCCTGTTTTTTGACATGTTCCTGTATAGTCCATTTTCCTGATATCAGGTAATGTTTTCGTGTTTTGTTTTTTGCCTAACCTACAATATACAACTTAATGCATGTTTTCACCAATTTTCTTGAAATTTCACCAAGTAGTTTTTCAATTATCCTGAGTTTTATGTTTTCTTTCCTTAATTTATGGAACCAGTGTATGTAAATAAATACATCGCTCTTTCCACGTTCCAGAAACACACAGCAACCAAAAAATTGTTTATTTCTGGAACGTGGAAAGAGCGATGTGTTTATTTATTTACTGACGCCACGTATTTGGAGGATTTTCAACCAGTGTATGATTACAATAGAAGAATATGATCAAAATATATTTGAATGATTCCTTATTGAAAAATCCTGACATTTGGGCTGTTTCCCCTTAATGCCTGGAGTACAGGAGGATATGTCCTCTAAAAGCCGGACGTCTGCTGTCACCCTGGCTCCAGATAACCAAAGATAGCAGTTCAGTTTGAAATCACTTCGTCACGAGCGTTTGAAATCTAAAAAATAAAAAAAGTATTAGAAGTCAGTGGTGGTTCTCTACCTTGTTCGATAAGCATTTCATCAAGGTGGCACATTTCATGCAAAAAGTAAAAAAAAAAAAAAACAGTTTTTTTCATAAGCCCATGATAACTTTCAGAAGTTACATTCCCTCTCTGTAAATATTGGATCCACAATACTATAGGATATCTTCGTTTCTTTCTTTGGGATGAGCATTTGCCTTACCATTTTATTTACGGTTTCCAACCGTAGGTTCAAGAAGCTTTGTCCGTCTGTCCGTCCGCACGATAACTCGCGTAAAAATGGTTCGATTTCGACGAAATTTTAGTATGTGGTAGGGGACCATCTGGGGACGAATCCTGTCGAAAATGGGCGAAATGGGATCAAAGGTCACGACATAGGATTCAATTCCATTCTATTGCCCTTATGCGTCATAACTTGCGTAAATATGGTTCGATTTCAATGAAATTTTAATATGTCGTACGGAACCACCTGGGAAAAAATCCTATTGAAAATGGGCGAAGTGGGGTCAAAGGTCATGACATAGAATCGGGATGCATTCCATTGCCCTTAGGCGTCATTACTTGCGTAAATATGGTTCGATTTCGATGAAATTTCAGTATGTCGTAGGGAACCACATAAAGACGAACCCTATTGAAAATTGGTGGTGGGGTCAAAGGTCAGGACATAGCAGCGGGATGCATTCCATTGCTTTTATGCGCCATAACTTGCGCAAAAATGGTTTAACCTCTATGAAATTTTACTATGTGGTAAGGGACCACCTGGGGACGAACCCTATTGAAACTGCGCGAAATGGGGTCAAAGGTCAGGACATCATAGCGGGATCCATTCCACCGCCTTTATGCGTTATCATTTACGTAAAAATGCTTCGATTGAGACAAAATTTTATCATGTTTTTCCGGAAGTATATTTTACCGATTCTGTTTAATATCATCGAAATGGGGTCAAAGGTCAGGTCATAGGAGCGAGGTTTATTCTATCGCCATTATCTTCATAACTTGAGTAATGATTTCTGGTATGTTGAAAAGCATATCATAATCAATGCATTGCATGATTTTACAAACTTATTTACACTTTGCAGCCGTAGGTTGAAGAAGCGTATATGCTCCAGCTTTGTCCGTCCGTCCGCACGATAACTCGCGTAAAAATGATTCGATTTCGATGAAATTTCAGTATGTGGTAGGGGACCACCTGGGGACGAACCCTGTTAAAAATGGGCGAAATGGGGTCAAAGTTCAAGACACAGGACCGCGATCTATTCCATTGCCTTTGTGCGTCATAACTTACGTAAAAATGCTTCGATAGCGACAAAACTTTAGTATGTTGTTCCGGAGGTATACTGAACCAATTCTTCTGTTGAATATCATCGAGCCGCCCCGGTGGCGCAGTGGTCTAAGCGATGGCCTCTGATCATTCGTCCGAAAGGGGTCGGGGTTCGAATCCCGGTGAGGCATGGATGCTGTGTTTGTCTTACGGCACTGGCTCTTTCCCTTCCCTGGAACCAGTGACCCTAAATTAGGGACGGGCGACTGCTTATAGCCCATTGAGTTGCTCACGGTGGTCGTTAAACCTTCAACCAAAAAAAATATATATAATTGAAATCGGGTCAAAGGTCAGGGCACAGGAGCGAGATTTATTCCACAGCCATTATCCTCATAACTTGACTAAACATGATTCTTTTGCGACAAAACTTTAGTATGTTTCGGAGGTATACTGAACCGGTTCTGTTTAATATTATCGAAATGGAGTCAAAGGTGAGGACACAGGAGCTAGGTTTATTCCACAGCCATTATCCACATAACTTAAGTAATGATTTCTGGTATTTTTAAAGCGTATCATAATCAATGCATTGCATGATTTCACTAACATGTTTTGAAATGATTGGAGCTTTTTCATGCGAGTTTCGCTGCAGATGTTGGAGCCGTACAATAGGAGAGGAGTAAAGCACATTTCCCATAATATGACTTTATTTTTAAGAGTTTGCAGCTTCAGTAGATTATGGTTCTCGGAGTATTTTTAAGAATGACTGCTTTTCTGTTGGCATGGCTTACAAATGGTCCCCAGAATAACCTTTTGCCGAAAATAATACCCAGGTATTTAACTTGCATTGGAGTTCAAAACACACTAAACTGATGATGAAGATGTAGAGAATATCCGTGGATATTAGGGTCTCTCTGTCTCTTTCGTGTTCTCCCATGCTTGGTTGTTATGCTAATTAACAATTCCAGTGAGCTGAAAATGAATTATACTGCCGCTTTATATTGATTAAAGAAACCGTTTATTACTTGCAAAATTACTTTACTAGTGGCGTGTGATGTTAAGGATTTAAAAAATAAATTATGCTTAACGGTTTGCTCTCCGTTTGGAACTCTAGCCAACAGCGTTAACTGAGCTCCATTAGAATGTCGCGTCAGCACTATTTTATCCACTGCTTGATCAGTCCCATCTGCCACCATTTCAAAAACTCCCCTTTTCGCGGTATTACCAGAGTAACGGAATTTGAGAAGCAATTTTGTCGTCAGACATTATTGATGCAATTTACATAGCACGCGGTATCACTAAGTCTAGCTCTTCAACAATGGCATGCCGTGTTTAATATTTCGCTGCACGAACGGGAATTACGTACGACGCATCAAGACATTTCGATGAAACAATCATATTTTTGTACGATGCATAAAATTTCGATGTAACGGAAACGGGTAACGGAAGTAGTGAAAACCATTATTGGAATCTGATTTTTTGAATGCCGTCCCAAGTACTGAGACAACAATAGTTAATTTCAGTGTTACTCAACAATATATTTTACTAAACTGTCGCCGAACATTATTTCATCACGTTTTACATAAACGTAACAACATCTCGTGCCGCCTCGGTGACGCAGGGATCTAAGCGCTGGCTTATGACCATTTGTCCGAGAAGGGTCCGGGTTCGAATCCCGGTGAGGCATGGATGTTATGTTTGTCTTACGGCACATGTTCTCTCCCTTCTCTGGTGTCAGTCTCCCTAAATTAGGGACGGGCGACCGCTTGTAGCCAATTGAATTGCTCACGGTGGTAGTTGAATTTTCAATAAAAAAAAAAGTGCAATTGAATTATGAGAACTTGATGCTAAATGTGATAAAAAGCCATTAAAAATGTATTTTGAAGTTATACAAGTTTCCCGGGAGAAGTACAATATGCATCGTTGAGAAATTCGTCTTCCTCTCGACCCCCCCTCCTAAGTCCTAGGGCGGTTACCTGCTACTGAAACTTATAGGGTACGTTATGGATTAGAAAGAAAATAATGTTTGCAAATGCAAGGCAACAGAAAAGTGCTAATTACCGTATATATAAGTTCAAATTAGTCCGAAATGTAGTCGCCATCTTTTGCCACGACCTGTTTCCACCGTGTGGGTAGCTGTTAGATGCTGTCCCTGTAGAATTGTGGCTGCTTGGACGCAAAGAAGTGAGTAAGCGAGCGTTTGATATATTCTCGGTTGGTGAACCCCTGTCCGTCCACGAAATGCTTCAACGACCGAAAAACGTGGTAGTCACTTCGAGCAATGTCCGAGGAACAGGCTGGGTGCGACAGCAGCAGCTCCCAGCTCAGGCAAAGAATATAAAGCTTCGCGTGAAGAACGGCAACTCTCGTAGAGATAACGTAAAACAGGCGACAACAGCGCCACTACAACCTAAGGGGTAATATGCTCTACCGGAAAGCAAACATTCAAGAGCAAAACACGTTAGGGGGGAATACGGCAGTGAAGATTTTCTTTGATCCACGATGGTTTCTTTCGATCTGATGACTATTTGGTTAGAACAGTTTTTGTTGTTGCAGTTTTCTGGTATCCCGCCCGTCCCTTATTTTGGTGAGAAAATATGAAATAACATTAATATTACTATTTAAATTAAATTTTAGCAAATATTATAGTTAGGCCTAAGAATCCGTACAAAATGCAGACAATCACAATCCCTAGTACTTGACGTTACTGAAAATGTTCCTGAAAAACTGAAGAACAAACAAAAGCCGTAACTAACCCCATTGGCGTAACAAAATTACCTTATCCGATTTGCGAAGTGATTACGCTACCGAGAAGGTAACAATCACGTGCTGTGAGTAGCTCCGCTGACTGTTCTTTACCAGAATTGAGGTCAACCGAAATGCGCATGCGCAGTCTGCTTCGGCATCAGTCTGTATGTTGGTTTCTGTGCACTGCATCTTGTATTCTAGTGTCTGAGAGCTGACTGTTTGCCAGAATTGAAGTCAACAGAAGCGCAGTCTGCTCCGGTATCACCCTGTATGTTGGTTTCTGTGCACTGCATTTTTTATATCTTAAGATATGGCGGCGCTAGTTACGTCTCGCTGAGCCTTAACTTCTCAGATATTCTTTGGCTCAGGTCCCTGATCTTGTGACAGGTCACCCGTGCTATGTGAGGTCTCGTTCCATCCTGTTGTAGGAGGACGACATGAGCCATGCGTGTGCAGGTCGTTGAGCTGACGGCAGTACACATCGGTAGTGAAAGTGGTGTTGTCCAGAAGCAACTCACTAAACACGACACCTCACATATCCCTCCAAACAGATAGGAGGACCATACGTGGATGGGTGTAAGCCGGCTTTGAGGATCGGCATTGGCTTCTGTTTTGGGTTCACTCACTGCTTCCAGGCGATGCCATTGTCATACAGGACCCATTTCTCGTCACCTGTCACATTGCGGTTCAACTGTTGAACATGGTCACGTGCAAGCAGGAAAACTCATGCAATTTGCTTTCTGCTCAACTCTGAGTTGGAGTACGCGAACTCCCCTCTTGTGCACCATCCCAAGTTGATGTAGGTGCGTGATAATACTCGTGTGGGTAGACCCCTGCTTTTCGGTCCCCACTAAGGTTTTTAGCATGTCCATATCCAAAGTTAATAGACAGTAAGGTTTGCTCATCCAGCCTTCCTCGCAGGCAAATAATCCTGACGTCACTCAGTGACGTTACCGTCCTAACATGTGAATCGTAGATCGGAACTGTAGCTATGGAGGAAGATGTCTTGGCCGCCCCGGTGGCGCAGTGGTCTAAGCGATGGCCTCTGATCATTCGTCCTTAAGGGGTCCGGGTTCGAATCCCGGTGAGGCATAGATGTTGTGTCTGTCTTACGGCACTGGCTCTCTCCCTTCCCTGGAACCAGTGACCCAAAATTAGGGACGGGCGACTGCTTATAGCCCATTGAGTTGCTCACGGTGGTCGTTAAACCTCCAATCCAAAAAAAAACCCAAAGATGTCTTGTCAACAATTTTTATAACTCAAACACGGAACAAAAGTTTCTGCAAAAGCACATTTACATTAAATATAGAAGAAATTCACAGCCATGTGAATATTTCAGTAACGGAGATTTCAAAAATACCTCCCGATCATTTTTGTTACGTAAATTGACGGAAAACGGCTGTTATACTTTCAAATGCCAATTTAGGTACACAGGGAATTTCCGCTGTTTTTATGTAAATTTAAACGGGAAAATGTACAGCAAGATATATTATTGTCATATAATAAAGAATTTCTTTATGAGGGAATAGGAAAAGCATCTCGGTAACATTCCCCAAATTTTTAAAATTTAAATTCAAAACAACACGCGTTAGAATATCTGGTAGAATTTATGAAGATTATTCCAGCTGTTTTACGAATAATTCCGACGTGCTGCTATGGTGCAGATGCAAAGAAATGTGGCGATGAGGTAGTCGTGATGGCGATTTGGACAATGACGTCACAAACCAATCTCCGGAAATGCAGGATAAACATAACCTTGGTCCTTATCCACTGTTGCGGGTCTTCCGGCTTAGGGGCGGTCTGACAGATCAACATTTCCCTATCAAAACCAACGACAGCACTGACGATGTGATATGGCTTTAGGGTACACAGTGGTAATATTCCTTACAAGACTTGCGGGGGTGCTACCGCGACGAAATTCATACAGCAAGAAATGGCGGATGTGCTCCTTGTCCACTTCCATGTTGGGTGGTTCTTACACTATTCGCCTTTTGACGGCTGGCTGACACTGATTTAGTCACCTACCTGCTGATGTCATGCTTGTGTGTTGCGTAAACTTAATGGACAATGTGCGCCGCGCCATGGACGTACTTCGGGTACCTCGTCATCGGACACTACTTTCTTTCCAACCCAATACTTTCTGTAATACTTACTATACTTACTATAAAACCAACCGAATACTTACTATTGCCGCCGCCATAGTTTACTAAATATTTATTAGGTGTGCAACTTAATTCTCGGTCCCTAACCGCAATCGACCATAGAACGTCGGAAAATGTAAATAGCAGTGTGCGATAATGGCCGATTGCAGCGCCATCCAACAGCTTTGCAGGCAGCCGTAACCGCTCACGGCTGTAGTGAAAAAAGGGACGAAAGTTGATGGTGAGAGCAATGTCGTTCGAGAAGCAACATTTGAAACACTGCCTCCTGTTCTCGTTTCGACTGATAAAAAGTGCCGCGGAAGCCCAGCAAATGATCTGTGCTGCTTTGGGTGAGACGTCTGTGTCCTACAGTACGTGTAAGAAGTGGTTCCAGCGGTTTAAGCAGGGAAATTTCGATCTCCGTCATGCAGAACGTCCGGGACAGCCACAGAAAGTTGACGATGAGGAACTGGAACAACTGTTGGACGCGGATTCCTGTCGCACACAGTCAGAGCTCACCCAGGATCTCGGGGCAACACGGCAAGCCATTGCAAAGCGCCTGCACAAACTTGGACGGATTCCCAAGGAGAGCCGTTGGGTGCCTCACCAACTCACAGCTGCGAACAATTCTAGGCGCTACGATGTTGCTGTATCCTTGCTCTCTAGATTCAGGAATAAGGATTTCCTCCACAAGATTTTGACTTGTGATGAGAAGTGGACCCTCTACGATAATCCTAAGCGGCGCAAATCGTGGTTTTATCCAAGTCAGCCTACCATCAGTACAACCAAACCGAATATCCATGCCAGGAAGTTGTTGCTGTGCATATGATGGGATCAGCGCGGTGTCGTACACTATGAGTTGCTCAAACCTGGTGAAACAGTCAATGCTGAGCGTTATTGTCAGCAACTCATTCGCGTGAGTGACGCAATAGAGGAAAAGGCCATACACCGGCAAGGGCAGAAGGTCGGTCCTGTTGCTTCAGGATAACGCGAATCCTCACACCGCGAAAACGACTTTAAACAAGATCACCGACCTGGGATGGGAGATTTTGATCCACCCGGCGTATTTTCCAGACCTCGCGTCGTCGGATTGTCACCTCTTTCGCTCCCTGCAACATCACCTGAGTGTTACGCACTTCACTTCTGTCGAGGAGGTCCACACAGGTATTGATGACTTTTTCAACTCGAAACAGCCCTCTTTTTTCCGCAGTGGCATTCGGCAGCTCCTTGATCGATGGCTCAAATGTATCCAACACAACGGGGATTATTTCCCTGATTAGGTACGTATTCGATTTGCTATAATTTGCTGTCAACGTGTTGTGCCTGTGACTGAGAATTAAGTTGCACACCTAATACTTTTATGACTCGCATATTTTTTTTCAGTGGATTTGTTGCAGGACGCCTCAAATTGTACGGTTGACAAATTAATGTCATTGACGTGGGAGAAGTTAAGAAGACGTTTCACTGTAAGAAATCGTAATGCTACGTGGCACGTTTATTTTTTAGTAAAAATAATTCATTATATAATTCAATAGAAAACGACTTTAAATCAGAGAATAATGTTTATTGTTTTGTTCAGTAACGGATACCGCGGGCAAAGGACTAACAAGTTTTTTTTTTATTTTTTTTATTATCTTTAAAATTTCAGTATCATGATATGCGTGGCCAGCGCTATGACAATGGGGCCAGCATGAAGGAAAAACACAGTGGACTTCAAAGAGCATATTTTTTTCGATCTAAAACCCTGATGCATTTTACGTACTTTGAGCGGCTCACAATTTAAATCTGGTCGTAAATGACGACGAAAAAATTTATCCAGAAATTTTCAGCATTATTCAAGAAATATATGCTTTCTTTTCTGAATTACCTTACATTTGGCAAATTTTAAAGAAAGCGTCTAGCGTTGACCGTAAAACCGTGTTCTGAAACAAGGTGGGAAATCGATACGATATGGGTAATCGAGGTATATAGGATGGGAGGGGGGGGGGTAATATGAAAACCAGTTATTTCGAATTCTCTTTTTAGTTTTATACAACTTATTGTTATATGTAAAAGCATTTTTATTTAAATATGGTTGGTTGGTTGGTTGGTGGATTTTATTGGCGCAAGGGCCAGGTTTGGCCAAAAGAGCGCCAGACAAAGAACTATCAGCCACAGATTTTGAAAAGCGTGGAAAATGAGTAAGAACAGACAGGCTTGGGAAAAGTTGAAAAAGAGTATGATGAAAGCAGGGAAGACAAGGTAGTTAATCAGATTTATAAAAAAAATTACTAACGGAGAAGGACGAACAGTCACTCACCTCCCCCCCACACTCCTCTGCAATGCTGGCAGAGGGCGGGCACTGAACTGTCACTTTCCTCCCCCCCATGTTCCTCTGCAATACTGGTTGAGGCTGGGGACGAACTGTCACTCTCCTCCCCCCATGGTCCTCTATAATGTCGGTTGAGGGTGGGGACCTCGCAGAGGCCGAGACAGTTTGATGGACACTGCACACCTTTGCGGATTGAGGGCCGGGTCTTCCGCACGTGCAGGCTGTCTGCTGGGAACCGGAAGAGGCGGGCGTCTTCAAAGAGAAGGCGCAGACTCAGCTGGTCGAATAAGCTGGAGCTCGGAGAAATCCACCTGTGTCGCTTGTTCAACTGTAGATCGCTTGGCAAGTGCGGCGAGAGCTACAGGGCGCGGAACAAAGGTCTGCACGGGTTGTGGCAGAGACTTAACAACTGCGGCAAAACTACGCTGTCGGGTGTTGGGAATACCCAACTTGGCTTTGGCAGCAGGGTACGAGAGGCCTTCCAGGGTCTTGAGGCGCTGGATCGCCATCTCTTCCTTCCATTTCATACAGTTGCGGGAGTAAGCTGCATGGGCCTCACCACAGTTAACACAGGAGGCCGCAGAAGTGCAACCTTCCCCGTCATGTTCACTGGAGCCACAATTAGCGCAACGAGCGGAACTCTTACAGAAACGTTGGGAATGCCCGTACCTCTGGCACCTGAAACAGCGCAGAGGACTGGGAATGTACGGGCGAACTCCACAGACCAAGTAGCCAGCCTTTATTTCGGTCGGAACTTTCGGGGAGTTAAAAGTCAAGATCACATTTTTAGACTTAATCAAAGAACCATCGCGCCGGAACATCATACGACGTGCAGCAAGAACACCTTGATCTGCAAGTTCAGACACCAATTCTTCTTCACTGCATGGTAAGAGATCAAATTCCGAAATAACACCCCGAGAGGTGTTAAGAAACAGGTGAGGTGCCACTTTGACAGGAATGCCTTGAAGACTAGTAAGGAGCAAAAGAGTGTTACTCTGAGAAACACTGCAAGTTTGAACAAGCAGGTCCCCAGAGCGAAGCTTCCTCACAGACTTCAAGGGGCCAACCGCAGCGTCCAAAGCTTTAGAAATAAAAAATGGAGATCTGGTGGACAGTCTCTCATTCGGATCGATGGATTCTACAAGTAAGTGTGTAGCATGCGTAGTCACAGCAATCGAGGGGAGACGACGCTTCGGAGCGACTGGTACAGCAGCCGAAGAAGAGGTTCCACATTCTTGGTCAAGGTCTAAAGACCGTTTAAGGGTATGAGACTTGGTAGGTTGAGAAGACGGAGAGTCGGTTGCAACTATCATTTTCTCAGGTGACTTAAATTTGGAGTGTTTATGTTTGGGTTTACCCATGGAAAAAAGAAGGAAGATTCGTCTGCAGACTACTCCACCCACCACCGAGCCCTACAAAGGGAGAACTGGAGGTCCGCAAGCCAAGAAAATGACGCTAGACACAGTTCTGGAGCTTATACGTTGCAGATATAGTCCGTTGGCTGTGATCACACGCACTCGGCGGACACTTCGGCCTCCTGGTACCGACATGCCAACGCCTTTGGCATGATCCCACAGCCCCCGGGCTCACCCTGCCGTGCCATACGACAAAAAAGCCGCTAAAGCCCTGTACACAACTTGGTACAAGACTTCTGACTAGAGGTGGGTTAGTCTCTGGCCTCCCGTTTACAGCGAAGCCGGGGTCGAAGAGGAGTGTTGGTACACAGGAGGCACTTATCCGGTCTCCTGCGACCTCAGCCGCCAGACATCCCATTTCCGCCTCACGGGTCTCCGCACGCGGCAAACATGCAGGTAGGTCTAGCACCCAAACCAGCGAAAAGGAAAAAAAGAAATCCAAAGAAGACAAATCCTGGCAGGGAACCTAATCGGAATCTCAGCAACCTACGAACTGAGCGGTTAATATAAATCAGTTAGTGGTGGAGGGTAACAAAACCACAAGACCGGGGTGTTAGTACATAACGTGGTAGCGATTAGGTAGAGAATACAACACGGGCAACTAGCCAGTGGAGAAAATAAGGAAAAACGAAAAAGCGAGACACAAGACCAGCTCGGGATCGTGGGGCCGCGACTCCCCAACAGCTGGATGAACAGCCGTCCCTGCAAACACCAACAGCACCAAAATAAGAAAAAAAACAAGCTGTGGCATGACATCAGATGTTGACCAGTCACAAGGTCAGCTCGGGCCGTGGGGGCGCCGCTCCCCAAATAACTGGAAAACCAGTTATCCCCGTGCGGGGTATTTTAAATATGATAACCATTATTTCGAATTCTGTTTTCAGTTTTAAACAACTTATTTGTATATGTACCCATATGAGAGATTTTTTGGTTAGTTGGTTAGAATAGTTAAACAGACGCCCGTCATGTTCAGTGTTATTACGGGAAATAGAAAATGTTATTGCTAAAGATATTTATTTCATATAAAAATGAATAAAAATTGAAAAATATTCTGCAACTTATTTGTATATGTACTCATATGAGAGATTTGTTGTTGTTTTTTAGAATAGTTAAAAAGACGCCCGTCATGTTTAGTGGTATATATATTATAAAAACTTACTTTACGGGAAATAGAAAATGATGTTGCTAAAGATATTTATTTCATGTAAAAATGAATAAAAATTGAAAAATATTCTTGTACAAGGGGCGGCAAATGCCCTTGGCGCGTCCCTGCTTCCTCTTATGTAATTTGACCAATGTTAACGTTTACGAAAAACAAGTTTTTGAACATGCTTTTTATAGAAGTTGGTTAATGAATGAAAAGCTAAGGTATCTTTTTCTTTCCTCGCTATTTGAAGATTGACTTCGTCTAAATCATCATGATTCACCACCTCAATGTTGTCCTTCTGGTGGCACCTGGGACGCATGTGGCCCGTGAAACAAAATTTAGCGGCCCGCAAATGAAAAATTTAACCAAATTTTATTTCTGAATTTTCATCGCTATTTTATCATTCTCAACAATAGCACCATCTTCGAAAGATTTCTGCTGTCACAAGACAGTCCCATCCAGCGGAGTAGAGTTTCGTGAAAAGCATAATTATTTTTCCTATCTCGCATTCTAACTAGAAGTTTCAGTGATGTCAATTTCCTTAGCTCACTTGATTTTGTGACTGATGCCACGTAGCATTTGAAGGCGTTTAATACAGCTCTGCGAGGGAAAGTTCAAAATAATCAGCAATCTTTACAGTCGTATACACTGAAGAGCAATTGAATTAGAGATACCAGTCTAGTAACGTGTAGCACCACGTTTCGGCCTGATGACGGCGGCGATTCGTCTCGGCATGGACTCGACAAAACACCGGAAGTGTTGGGAAGCCATACGGATCCACGACCCCTAAACAAGCTCCCAGAGTTCACAAAGAATTGATGGAGGAAGGTCAGAGCCTCAAACATCTCTCTCGATGGCATCACAGATGTGCTCGATGGGATTGAGGTCAGGTGGCCTAGCTGGCCAAGGAAGCGAGGTAACGTCAATGGAGTGTTCATCCAACCATTCGGATACAATTCGGGAGCGATGGCACGGTGCATTTTCTTGTTGCAGGATGAGGTTCCCAGTGGGATGTTGAAGACGCACAAACGGGAGCAAATGGTCGTCCAGGATATCCCGGTAACGTTGACCTGTGAGAGACGACGCCACACGTACCAGGGGTCCCATTTCAGTCCACGTAAACAGTCCCCAGACGAGAATGCCACCGCCACCAGCTTGAAGAGTACCCTTCTGGCAAGAAGGATCCATCGCTTCATGTGATTTGCGCCGTATACTCGTATCCTGCCATTCGCATGTACCAACGTTAATCTCGACTCATCAGTCCAGGCAACATTTCCCCACATGTCTATGGTCCAGTGGCGATGTTCCCGCGCCCATGCTAATCTTTGCACCCTGTGATGGGCGGTCAGCAGCGGTACCCTCGTGGGACGATGGCTTCTGTACCCCATAGCGAGGAGATGGTTCCGGATGGTGTGGCTGCTTACACGTTTTTGTGCACCAGCGTTAAATTGCCGAGTGATTTCTTGCACTGTGGCTCATCTATCCGCTGTTACAATGCGAGCTAGCCGACGATGACCCCGCTCATCCACACGCTGTTGTCCACGGCATTTGGCCCTTGCAGGGATGGTTTTACCGGATTCGATGTATGATTCGATGTTTACTCACGGTGCACCCGTGACACAGTGGCTTGTGAAAATCCCAGTGCCTGCACGACTTTCGAGATGGAGTGACCCATTCGTCGGGCCCCGACAATTTGCCCACGATCAAATGCGCTTAGATCCTTCGTCTTACCCATACTGCGTCCGACTCTTACTGATTCCCGTCGCATCACTCCTTATATTGTCTGATCGCTGCATACGTCATGTCATTTCCGTTTACAGGGCCGCCCACAGCGCCACATTTGCATAACGCCAGCTGTCTCTAATTCAATTGCTCTTCAGCGTAGAGGGTTTTTTTTTTTTGGAAAAAGCTGCCATTTTTCAAATCAAACCTAGATAGAAACCGTTTTGAGTTCGAATTCTGCAAGGAGCTTTTCAATGAAATGATTATGTTTAGTGAAACTATGGATCTTAAAGTGCATTGATGTTCATAAAAAACAGAACATCTGAAAAGAGTCCAGCTATGACTTTGATATTTACAGGATGCATTTCGTAAGCCATACAGAACACATGCTTAGCTTCTCGGTGTCATACAGGTACGTATCATGTGCATTGATGTAGCTAATAATCGGTGTGGAGCCACCTCTCGGTTGTATAGCATGCTGTGCGCGCTGAGGGATCGAATGAAATGTGTGAATGATGTCCTGTGGAATAGCCATCTAGCATGTACTGATCACGGAAACGTGTCGACAATTTCTTGCGGGTCAAACGAGTCCGTTCAATGTGTTCCTGACCCGATTTCGACCCGGTTTTATTTTAGTTTTATTTTCGAGAAGAGAAAAAAATATTTCAAGGGAAAAATGCGTACTTTGGAGTTTTGTGCTCGATGCTGGTGCCAGCGGAATAAAAAGTGATTTATAATAAAAAAGTATTGCCGTCTCTTTCTTAAAGCAAAGATTTCCACCGACCTACGATACAGCGCAGACGCTGGACTCATAGATACCATATCGTAGAACGATACTTCCTTTGCGCTTGTTTTCAGTGCGATTGTCCGGAACAAGGTAGAGGCTAACACCTGTCGCCTGCTTTTCTGGTGATTCACTCTCTCACCCCCCGCGTGTCACATTGTAAGACTGAGAGTGATTTTTCACACCGCATCTTTTGCATTGAGCATTCAGAAGTTTTCGTTTGACGTGCTAACATCCTGTTCTATTGCATGTCGTATAGGAATGAAAGCCTTATATGCATGAATTTAATACTAAGGAGATTGAAAAAGGCATCGAGGCGAACAAATATATTCTTGTTGAAAACAAAAAGAGGAAGAGTGAACACTGGAAGTTGTTTCGTCTCATTAAGAAACCAGAATATGTTTCACAGCAACACCAATTTTCACAAGCTTGCGATGAGTTGAAAGTTTCCAAAATGTGAATGTTTATTTCATGAGTGTTCCTTTGAGAGGCACTGATGAAATCAACATCCACATTTTGGAAACTTTCAGCTCATCAGAAGTTGGTGAAAATTGGTTTTGCTGCGAAACATCCTGAAGCCTGATAGGTTATCAAGAAAACAGCAAAAACTGAAATCAAACATACAACAGGTTACTTAATTCAAAAATTTTGACTGCAGCGCCATTACAATTAGGCGGAACAGCCTTAACATTACTGCGGAAAGACTTTTTGACTTTCGCAGATGTGTTTGAAATCATGTGTAAAACAGTTAGGTTATGTGCAGGACGATAATTTCAACATTTTTCTGTTAGTAAATCAGTAAGTTATACTTTGCCGTATAACATTTGTATGATTTCTATATAACTTACGATACCCACTCCGGAGAGACTTTTTGAACGCCCTGTATACATATATAATTATAAATTTAGTTTCAAATTTATTGTTCAAAGCAGATTATCCGGGTCGGATCCGATTACGTGACCTCCGGGTCCAAAATTTTTCACTCGTTTCCAAATCTGGTACTAATCCGCGTCCAAAGTTCATCAAGAGTTGCTGGCAGATGGTCGTACCGCTGCACCTGTCGTTCGAGCATGTCCCATAGATTTTCTATGGGTTGTAAATCCGGTGATCTAGCTGTGCACGGCAGAAGTGCAACGTTGTTATCCCCGAAGAAAGCACGTGTTTTCGCTGCAACGTGTGGTGTGGCATTGTATTGATAAAATAAGGCCCCCAGGTACGTCCTGCAGGTACTGAAGGACGACTGGCTGTAGAATGTTGTTGACTTAACTGGCCCTCACAATGGCGGTAAGGACACTCACAACAGGTCATCTTCTTTTGTACGCGAGAACACCCCAGGTCATAAGGCCGCATGTTGATGCGGTATGCTATGCGCAAATACACTCTTAGGCCCGTTTCACACAAGCAGATTTTTTCCACCGAAGCTATAAATCTCCCGGCTATCTTACAGCTTGATTTAAAGTGGATTAAAGAGTTATATTGAGACTTTCAGACGCGCGGAAGAGGTAGAAATTGCGACGTGTTAGCCGCTTAGCTTCCGAGGTGTTCGCTACAAACTGGACGACGAAAATACCTCCCAAATTTAAAGAAACGTAGATGTAAGGTAAGGCCCCTTTTATGCAAGCGTTTCTTGCCGCGCGTTTCGGCGACGGCAAAAAACGTCCGTTCTGTAAAGCAATGGAGAGAGAGATATTTCCTATCTGAGGTTGAGAGACCCGAACCCTCAGCGCTCTGCGCCTTTTGTCAGGTGAAAAAGAGAAATATTAGATGTTTGGGAACAGATTTCCCTGATAGAATAGTACGAAAGAAAAGTATGGAAATATTAGAGGAGAGGGAGTAGACGGTTACCCGTTAAGAAGTGAAGTTGTAAGCTGCCCTACATACTTACCTGTAACAACAAGCTATTTCAAGTGATATTGCTCTCCACAGAAAAATGCCCGGTACATCTGTGCCACAGAAGAGCACAGGGGGAAAGGAAGGAAAGGACACGGGAGAGGGGAACCTGGAAAAAAAAAAAATCACACACAGAACATCTTTCCCAGAGAATAATCGTCTTTGAACTCCGGGTAAGACGAAACTGGCCATTTGCTCATTGTTGCTCGCCAGCCAATGAGAGAAAAGATTTTTCCCCATTGGTTTACAGAATTTTTTCACTGGTTTACTTTTGTTGATTCTTGACAGGCATGTCAGATTAACCATAGCTGAGGTGGTGTGATCACAAAGTTACACCGATCGAGGTTTCAGATGCAACATTTTGCTCGGCTCTTAAAAGGGCCTTTTTTTTTTTTTTTTTTTTTAATCAAGGAAAAACAACAACAAATTTTAACATAAAAGGCAAGACCAACAATACCTTGTTTTTTTGTTTTTTTTAAGGGCAGAGATATTTAGTACAAAAAAGATAAATCTTTTATGCAACATTTTGCTCGGCCCTTAAAAAAGCCCTTTTTTTTTTTTTTTTCTCTCATTTTTAATTTAACTAGGTTTCTTCACATGGGTGAAGTATGTTTTCAAAACAGAGTACGGCTCTTAGAGGATCCCATCCCCCCCCCCCTTTTTTTTTTATTTAACGGGATTAATTCACATGTGTGAAGTAAATTTGCAATCAGAGTAAGGCCCTTAAAAGAGCCTTTTTTTTTTTTTTTTTTTCACATTTTTTATTTAACAAGGTTTCTTCACCCTCTAAACTCTAGTCCCAATTATTGTTATTTTTTTTTTGCTAGGGTAGCTGTGAATTGGGTTCATTTCTGGAACTTTATTCAAGATAGTTTTTGGCCTTTTATAACTGTCAGTTTCATTGACAGTATAGTTAATGGCCGCTCTGACCAGAGGATTAGGATGAATCTTAGCTTTTTCATAGTATCTATAAGCTAAGTCATACATCGTGTAATGGATGGAATTAATATTTAGCATGCTTCGGATAGCATGGTTTGAAGTTCTTCCATCAAGTCCAACCATATATCGTAGGGTTTTATTTTGAAATGAGGTAATCTTATTTTTCTGCTGTTTGTTGCAGTTACCCCAGATAGGACAGGCATAAGTAATAACAGGGCTGATACAGGCTTTCCATATCAAAGTTTTGTTTTTCCTGCTAAGCCTTTTATTTTTTATTATTGGCTGGAGACTTCCTCTGATCTTAAGAGATTTGGACACAGTTTCTTTAATATGCTTGTTCCAGTTTAGGTTGTGGTCCATAAAAAGTCCTAAGTATTTAACGTCATTTACCCAAGGTATTTTTTTTTATACATTTCTATTTCAAAGTCTGGATTGTGATTGCATTTAATCCTAGAAAATAGAATTGCTTGAGTTTTTTCGGTATTGATTTTAATTTTCCAATCTAAGAAATATTTCTCAAGTTTTTCAACATAATGTTGCAACATGAAAGTTGCTTGATTTTTATTTTTGGAAGTATAAGCGAGTGCAGTGTCATCAGCATAGAGAGCTGTAGTCAGATTCCTGTTATTATAGTTGGGAAAGTCTGACGTAAAGATAGAATACAGCGTTGGTGCGAGTACACTGCCTTGAGGTACACCAGCTTCGATTTTTTTTTTAACGATTTTTTCCCATTGATTTTTACACAAAATGTTCTGTTAGTGAGGTATGATTTGATTATATGTATAATCCAGGGTGGGAAATCATGTGCTATTAGCTTGTAGATAATTGCCTCATGTGGGCATTTGTCGAATGCTTTTGCCACATCCAGAAATATGGCTGCTGTGTGTTCCTTTTTTATAATTCCTTCAGCACATTTTTCAGTTATTCTAGAGAGTTGGTGCACCGTGGAGTGTTTATCTCTAAAACCTCCTTGAGTAAATGGAATTACTGGGAATTCCTCACAGAATTGTTGCATTCTAATAAGAATTATTTTTTCAAAGATTTTTCCCATGGTTGGGAGCAACGAAATCGGTCTGTGATTTTCAGGAATTGCCGGGTTTTTGCCTTACCTCTGCTGTCTTCCAAATATCAGGGAAATAATTTAATTTAATGGCACAATTGTATATTTTAGTAAGGGTTTGCACATATTCTTCCGGTAATGTTTTCATAATTTTATTATTTATGCCATCATTGCCTGGTGCCTTTTTATTTTTAAGATTATTAATATGAAACCAAACTTCCCTTTCACTGATGGGTAGTGGTTTTTCAAAGTCAGGAGGAACAAAAATTTTTTTTTGGCCCTTAAAAGGCCTTTTTTTATTTCTGATCTTTTCAGTTTCTGGCGTTCCGGACCCGCGAGAGGTCGTAGCACCTTTAACTTGTCTATCGGACGTAAAAGAGGCCGTAGCATTTTCTACTTTTGGCTGCTGTTTTCTATGCCTTGTGCTTCTATTTTTTTTAAAAGAGACTTTCTGTTTGCTTTTAATTGGGGATGTTAATACAGGTTTTTTTTTACTAGTAAATTCTTCATAGAGTTGCGCACTTTGGGCGATGACTCTAGAATTTTCTACATCCTCCGCGTGTCTAAAATAAGTATTCAGGGCCTTTTTCATTTTAATGGCTACATCAGTGTCAGGGATGTCATTTATTTTAAACTGTTTTTCTAGTGAGTTTGCAAAAATTTCTGCTTTTTCTTCGTCAGTTCTAACTACCGTCCCATCTTCTTTTTGAAGGGGTGGGAGTAATTTGACATTTTTATTTTGCAAGCTCGACGTAAGATTCCATAGAGTCATTTTGGTTTTTTTTATCCGAATTTTCAGAGTAGTCAATATGAGCCTCCTCTAATACTTGACCCCATGACCCATTCTCAAATTTTCTGATTTCTCTTTTAATTTGTCTATTTATGCAGCAATAAAGGTCATAGAACGTTTTATTTCTTGTTCTTTGCCACTTGCTTCGGTACCTATTTTTTTCTTTTATAAGTTCCAAAATTTCTTTGGGTAAATAGTACGGATTTTTTTTCTCTTTAGCAGGAGTTTGACATTCTTCCATAATTTTTTTAATGGCGAGGTTAAAGAGTTTAATAGCTGTGTCAGTTTCTTCTTTGCTATTACAGTCTCCAATTACTGGGGGTGGCACTAGTTTAATTTTCCCTTCAAATTGCTTGAAGTTAGTGACCATTTTGGGTGCTACCTTCACAGTTTTGTCTGTATAAAGCTGGAGGTGAACTGGATTGTGGTCAGAGGAGAGTGCCGCCTCAGTATAAATTTCAAAGTAATATTTATTATTCTTCAGGAGTGCAAAATCTAGTATATTGCTAGTTCCTCTGAGCGCCGTTCGTGTGGGTTCAGAAGGCGCCCCCAAGTCAATGTTTTGGTTTAAAAGATATCTGAAAATATTGTTCCCACTTTTATTAGCTCTTGGGCAGTGCCAATAGCGGTGTTTACTATTAAAATCTCCCGCAATGCCCGTAGGAATATTTTCCTCGAAAAGCTTATCTAGAGCTTCCCTGGTAATAGTGTGTTTGGGATGATTGTATAGTGCCGTAAATTTAATCGGGTTATTTTTTGTTTGAATTATAACCGAGTGCGCTTCCATGCCATCCTCTGTGTTGCATATCGCTTCACTTTGCTCTAGTTTATCTTTTCACTGCAATCAAAATTCCCCCACTTTGGGAGGTTTTGTCTTTTCTGTAAACCTTGTAGTTGGGAATTTTGAATTTAATTCTGTCCATTAGCCAGGATTCATTCATTAGCGCAATGTCAATTTTTTTGTATTTTAGGTAGGCTAAGAATTCTCTATGCTGCCTTTTGATGCCTTGCGCATTCCAAATTAATATGTTAAGTCCATTTGTTTCAGAGGAAAAAAATTCATCCTCGGTTTTTTTTTCATCATTTTTTACTGTTTCAATTTTATTTATATTGCTGTTAATTTCGATAACTTGGTCAGTATTACAATTGATTGCTTCCTTGCTTTTGACCAGTTTGGCAGCTAATTCTGCTATTTGATTGATGGTCCATTCACCATTTTTTTGTTTTTTATCGGTTTCTCCATTTATTTTTTTTTCCGTAAGTTTCTCACTCGTGGACATTCCTTTAACTTTTTTAATTAATAGGTCAAATTTGCTTTCTTCCTCAGAGAATGAGGGAAAGGTTTCACTAAGAGGGCGTTTTTCTTCTTCAGAGAAGGAGGAAAATGAAAATGAACGGCCCCTAAAAATGCCGTTGTTTTTTTTCCCCCTTTCCTCAGAGAAGGAGGAAAATGAGAATGAACGGCCCCTAAAAATGCCGTTGTTTTTTTCCCCCTTTCCTCAGAGAAGGAGGAAAATGAGAATGAACGGCCCCTAAATATGCCGTTGTTTTTTTTCCCCTTCCTCAGAGAAGGAGGAAAATGAAAATGAACGGCCCCTAAATATGACGTTGTTTTTTTTCCCCCTTCCTCAGAGAAGGAGGAAAATGAACGGCCCTTAAAAATGCCGTTGTTTTTTTCCCCCTTCCTCAGAGAAAGAGGAAAATGAACGGCCCCTAAATATGCCGTTGTTTTTTTCTTCATCGTTGTTATTAGCATACTGCAATTGAGCCTCTTCATTACAGTTATTTTTTTCTGCCTCTTTAATTTCTTTGCTAAGCCTGCCAGCGAAATATTTTGGTTTTTCCACGGTTGGAGTAACCAGTTTTTTTTGCTTATGCGTAGCATTTTCATCTATATTTTTATCAACATCAACAATTAATTTCTCTATCACTTTTGTGTTTTGGAATTTTTTTTTGCGATATTTTTTTATTTTTTCTTGGGGCACAGAATTCTGTATCAGGCTCTTAAAAGGGCCTTTTTTTTTTTTCTCGCCTAGATATTTGTCAACATCGGCAATCAATTTCTCTGTCACATTTGTGTTTTGGAAATTTTTGCGATGTTTTTCAATCCTTTCTTTTAGCACAGAGTTCTGTACATTGCTTTTAGGGACAACTCTTTTTTTTTTCTCTGTGTAATAAATTAATATTACGCAGGTATTTATTTGTGTCATTTTTCATTAATTCTGTGTCATTTACAGCATTCTTTATTTTTGAGCTTAACTTATGCTCATAAGATGACTGAGGTTGTTCCTTTTTTTCAACACTTTTTGTGTTTTGTATTTGCACAGTTATTTTTTTAAAAAAAGTACTCGGCCCCAAAAAGGGCCTTTTTTTTTTTTTTTTTTCATTGCAAAAGCCTGACGCCGAAGCCGTCTCAGGTCTGTTTTCTATAAAACCTTCCTCTTGGGTAAGGTTGTCCGGAATTTTCTCGGACTTTTCATAAATCATATCTGGTATTTTCTCAGATATTCCATCGCCCGGGCATCCCACCGGTGTTTTATTGATAACTGAAAATTTTACAAATATCCCATCGCCAGGGCATCTCTCCGGTGTTTTAATGATATCTGAGATTTTATCAGATATCTCATCGCCCGAGCATCTCTTCGGTGTTTTAATGATATTTGTAATTTTTTCAGAAATCCCATCGCCCGGGCATCTCACCGGTGTTTTTTTCATATCTGATATTTTCTCAGATATTATGTCTGGAATTGGCACAGACATACAAGAGTCATCGACAACTTTTTTGTCAGATGACGTGCCTAGAATTTTCTGAGGCACAGAATAAGAAAGTTTTTTACCTACCAATCTTCTTCTTGTTCTTTTTTGGATACTATTACAAAGTTCCGGCGGAAGGTTCTTAATTCTTCTAGATCTTCTTGGATCTGGCTTTTCAGTTGACTCAGGATTTCCCGTGAAAGTAGATGTGGAACGGGAAACGGCATCGCTTTTCTTGGCGTCAGGCTTTTGCTCTACAACATCAGAACTTGAAATTCTCTTAATTTTTTTGGATGGGCTTGAAGCTGAAACGAAGAGAAGTGGATTCGAGAAAATTTTAATTGAGCTTTGAAAAAAGCTTAACAACTAAAAGATCCCCTAACCGGACTGATTCGGATAGACTGGTAACCCAGAAACTATCTAATCGCAGAACAAGACGAACGGCCGACGACGACGAAAAGCTTGCACTAAAGTTCACTCGCAGGAGCTCACACGATGTGCGACCTTCCTGCACGGAATCCAAAGGGCAACTGGATAATAACGCCCTGTAAAGCAATGGGGTATGGGGACAAGCTGGTCCTTTTATGCAATGACGTCGCGTTTTCTTGCGGTCGCGTCGTAAAAAACATGCCGAGCAGCAAAAAGACGCTCAACTTTTCTAAGTACATGGTGGGGAGTGGGACTATTTATGCAGACGTCGCGTTTCCTGCCGTCGGCTTGTAATAAATCAACCTCCCCCATCTGCAATCCAAGGGTCGCTGACAACCGGTCTGCAAAGTGTCCACTGTCCATCAGTGTTCATCGCCGTGGGATTACATTGTGCTAGTTGAAGTGACATTGTTATATTTTGTAAGAAATGGATGATGTTGAAACAGTACGTTTTATAGATGCCATTAAAAATAATACAACAATTTGGGATTAATCTTTGGAGGACTACAAAAATAAAAACCTGAAAAAAAAATAAGGGGATCGCAGTGTGCACTCTATTTAACCCGGAGTTCTAAGGATTGGATGTTAAAGAGAAATATAGTCTTGGTTGGTTCAAACTGTTATTATTATTGTTTAATCTTAATGTTATTTATTACTAGCTTTAGCCCGTCGCTGTTTCAGATTTGAATTTAAAAAAGTACACTATTGCGAATGATGCAACTGTACTTCTCTTTTAATTCATCCAGCGTTCGAGTACGATTTCGGTGCAAATTGCCAATGAAAATAATTGCTGTTTAAGGAATTGCTTTTTCATCTTTTACATGCAATGTGTATGTAAAAGGTGAGAGAGAAAGATCCGGGAGAGTCAAATTACAGTTATTTTACTTGTGACCATACCATGTATAACGAAGATATTAGACACAATAAGAATAAAAAAAATTAACATATCAGTTGGGGGTAGGAAACTCGAAAGTACCCAAGACGTGCATCACTGCAAATTTTTAAGCCTCAAGTGCCCCAGTGGTGTTGGAAAAAAAAAAAAAAATTTGTGTCTTTTACAGGAATTTTTACAAATTTGAACTGCCCTGGTAATGAAAATCGGAAATAAAATGAAAATTTTTAATTGGAAAATCAAAAATCAAAAATTTTGGGCATAATGTTCAAGTGTTTTGAAAGCACACAGATTTTGAAAATTTTTGAAAAAAATATTAAATTAATGAAATAACTGCTGAAAATGTTATTGTCTTCGACAACAGGTTGTGATATTTTGGGCTGATATCTATCTAACAGCCTTAAAATCTAGGTAGCATACAGACTTTTTGAAAAAAGTTAGTCTGCATTTTATTTCTAAACCTCAACGCCCGCGGGGGGAGGGGAGGATAAGGAGTCTTTTTCTATTCTCGTACTCCATGTTATTGTTATGTGCTTGTGAACCCATTGGATTTCTGGAAAGTCGGCGCCCATGGTCCGCAGTTTTATTCCAAAACAAAATGCAAAACATTAACAGGGTTCGCCAACGTAAATTTAATGAGCACCCAATATAATATTTTTTTTTTCACAAGTAATAATAATATGAATGATGAGCTTTTCTCAGGGGCGGATTTCCGGCTAGGCGCACGCTTAGGGCCTCGCTGTTTGAGGAGCCCCGTAAACATATAATTGGATTTTCAGTTTTGGTTTTCACGGACCAACAAAGCAAATCAATTCTTAAAGCGACTACTTTGTTATTGTCAATTGATATTTTACTTTCTCATATTAATAATAACATATTTTTCTTGCTGTTGCTGATATTCCAAATTTTCGAGTTCTTATCGGTGTACGTATTTTGAAAGTAAGGGTTAAAATAATTTTGAGTTCCTTGTAGTGGTTTGTAAAGAAGGTATTCACGTTTCCCACACTTTTAATTGTTTAAGGCGAATTCTTAAGTGGCCTGCTGTGCTATAAATTGCTTTCATGCTACTTCCAGCCAAAGGAACACATCTGTGTTGGAACCTTCCCACCTTCTTCCCGAGTTGCGATGAGGAGTATACTTGTAAAAACTTTCCTTATGATCGGGCGTGTTTGCTGTTAATAGTTTATTTCCTTCGTGGTAGGATAATCAATGAAGAAAGAAATATTCTTCACAGGATAACTCTTCTTAGGACAATCAAGTTCTTTCTCGACGCTAATCCCTTTAAACCATCTTAAACCAAAAGAGTTATTAATTATTTAGGCTGAAAGAATAAAGAAATTTGAGAACATCACACTATCTCATTTAATAGTGTTAAAAGTAATTTATATTGTATTGCAACAACATTTTCTCATTACTTTCTGCTCCCTTGGGTTAATACTGATAATTATCAAGTATTCTCACCTTTTCTATTCCTTAAATCGACTTAAAAATAGCTTTTGAAAAAGCAATAAAAAGTTTCAACGGTACTCTTACTCAAAAAACCTGCAGTTCCTACTTTTCCATTTATAAACCGGATCTTTTGCATTTAATAGAGCCACTGGCAGCACTGACTACACAATCTGCCGTCGTTGAAGCGCACGCGCGGCTCGAAACGCCTGCATAAAAAGACAGGCCACGACGATGAGGAGTATACTTGACGGCAAAAAACGCGGCGTTTTTTGCCGTCTGTTAAACGCGGCGTTTTTTGCCGTCTGTTAAACGCGCCGCAAAAACCGCCTGCATAAAAGCGCTCTAAGATGTTCACACAGGCGGTCAGCGAATTTTCCGCTACGGCAATAAAACAAACACTCTTGTCAGAGGGGGTGGGGAACAAAGTGCTGTTGCACAAAGAAACACCGATTTGGTTCCCGTTCATCTTTCATACGTTTTTTTTTTTTGTCCATTCTAGCAATAAAACCGCATGTGCGAAAGCTAGCCAAAAAGTGCACTGCAGAACAGTTTTATTGCTTCGGCGAAAAAACCCGCTTGTGTGAAACGGGTCTCAACGACGCCTCCCCCCCCACCTGTCATTAGAGGATAGAGATACGGCCATTATGAGTTTTTGGTTTTATTGCTTCGGCGGAAAAACCCTGCTTGTGTAAAACGGGTCTTAACGACTCTTCTCCCCTGTCATTAGCGGACAGAGATACGTCCATTATGAGTTTTTGGTTTTATTGCTTCGGCGGAAAAATCCCGCTTGTGTGAAACGGGTCTTTACGACGCCCCCCCCCCCGCCTCTCATTAGCGGAAAGAAATACGGCCATTATGAGTTTTTGGTTTTATTGCTTCGGTGGAAAAAACCCGCTTCTGTGAAACGAGTATTAACGACGCCCCCCCCCCCCCCGCCTGTCATTAGCGGATAGAAATACGGCCATTATGAGTTTTTGGTTTTATTGCTTCGGCGGAAAAACCCTGCTTGTGTGAAACGGGTCTTAACGACGCCTCTCCCCCTGTCATTAGCGGATAGAGATACGTCCATTATGAGTTTTTGGTTTTATTGCTTCGGCGGAAAAACCCTGCTTGTATGTAAAACGAGTCTTAACGACGCCTCCCCCCGCCCCCTGTCATTAGCGGATAGAGATACGTCCATTATGAGTTTTTGGTTTTATTGCTTCGGCGGAAAAACCCTGCTTGTATGAAACGAGTCTTAACGACGCCTCCCCCCCCCGCCCCCTGTCATTAGCGGACAGAGATACGTCCATTATGAGTTTTTGGTTTTATTGCTTCGGCGGAAAAAACCCGCTTGTATGAAACGAGTCTTAACGACGCCTCCCCCCCGCCCCCCTGTCATTAGCGGATAGAGATACGTCCATTATGAGTTTTTGGTTTTATTGCTTCGGCGGAAAACTCCCGCTTCTGTTAAACGGGTCTTAACGACGCCCCTCCCCTGTCGTCGGCGGACACAGATGCGGCCATATTTTTCGCCTAAACAGAAACGCGTTTCGTCTGAGAACACGATACTGCGTCATTCGTCACGCCACTTCCTTCGTTCGATGCAGCCTGGAAGCCTGTTACTGCGGTAAAACCTCTCTTGTGTGACGAGGGGTCGACAAGCCTTCAGTACGAACTGTATTTAACCGCCGACGTGGTGTTACAGCTGACATGGAAGAATGCGTCGCAGTTCGCCACTGCTGCGCCAACGCCGTTGATGATGCAGAAAGGTCACTGAAAGAGGTTCTCATGAGATGACTGTTGTCCCTCGGCGTTGTCTGTGCACGACGTCCAGAACCTTCTCTTCGTGTCCTACGCTCTTCTTTGCACCATTTCCTGCACACTATTGCCACGACGGTCACACTGCGTCCCACACGACCGGCATTCTTCCAAAGGAAAGCACTGCAGTCTCTCATGTCCATAATGCGACCTCTACAACTCGTTGATGTTACTGTACGCGACTGTCTGACACGACGATGAGGCATCCCCACCCACTGCTGACCAAGCACTGACGTCATGACGACCGAGCCACGTAGCGATTATAACAAAATCACAGACCGGCAGGTTTCCGGTCTGTGACGTTGCACGATCTGATTTGTCTAAACGCGGTACATAAGTACGTACGAAAGCGAAATGCTAATCATTTCTGCGATATTGCCTGATTAGCATATTCTGTAAGAATCAAAGTCATAGCTAGATTCATTTTCAGGCGTTCTGTTTTTTATGAACATGGTTGTATTTGTTCCTCAGTTCAACACTCCTATTCAGAATTTTGATGACGGATATAAACAATTTGATAAACTCAAACCAAGCATACGTCTGTTCAGAAATACGCTGAATGTTGACACTGAAAGCATAAACCCCATGTACACTGAAAAGCAACTAAATTAGAGACAGCTGGCGTTATGCAAATGTGGCCCAGTGGGAGGCCCTATAAACGGAAACATGACGTATGCAGCGATCCGACAATATAAGAAGTGATGCGATGGGAATCAGTAAGAGTCGGATGCGGTATGGCTAAGACGAAGGATCTAAGCGCATTTGATCGTGGGCAAATTGTCGGAGCCCGACGAATGGGGCACTCCATCTCGAAAGTCGTGCAGGCACTGGGATTTTAACGAGCCACTGTGTCACGGGTGCACCGTGAGTACACATCGAATCCTGTGAAACCATCCCTGCAAGGGCCAAATGCCGTGGACAACAGCGTGTGGATGAGCGAGGTCATCGTTGGCTAGCTCGCATTGTAACAGCTGATAGATGAGCCACAGTGCAAGAAATCACTCGGCAATTTAACGCTGGTGCACAAAAACGTGTAAGCAGCCACACCATCCAGATCCATCTCTTCGCTATGGGGTACAGAAGCCATCGTCCCACGAGGGTACCGCTGCTGACCGCACATCACAGGGTGCAAAGATTAGCATGGGTGCGGAAACATCGCCACTGGACCCTAGACATGTGGAAAAATGTTGCCTAGACTGATGAGTCGAAATTCCCGTTACTACATGCGGATGGCAGGATACGAATACCGCGCAAACCACATGAAGCGATGGGTCCTTCTTGCCAACAGGGTACTCTACAAGCTGGTGGGGCTGGCATTCTCGTCTGGGGACTGTTTACGTGGACTGAAATGGGACCCCTGCTATGTGTGACATCGTCCCTCACAGGTCAACGTTACCGGGATATCCTGGACGACCATTTGCTCCCGTTTGTGCGTCTTCAACATCCCATTGGGGACCTCATCCTGCAACAAGAAAATGCACCGTGCCATTGCTCCCGGAATTGTATCCGAATGGTTGGATGAACACTCCACCGACGTGACCTCGCTTCTTCGGCCCGCTAGGTCACTTGACCTCAATCCCATCGAGAGAGATGTTCAAAGCTCTGATTCCCCCCTCCATCAAATCTTCGTGAACTGTGGGAGCTTGTTCAGGGGTCGTGGATCTGTATGGCTTCCTAACGCTTCCGGTGTCTTGTCGATTCCATGCCGAGACGAATCGTCGCCGTCATCAGGATGCGAAAGGTGATGCTACACGTTACTAGACAGGTATCTCTAATTCAATTGCTCTTCAGTGTATTAAATGTGAACTTCAAGCAAATGAATTTATTAGTGCTTGATCAAAGACTGGAGCAGAATTGTTTCTACTTTTTGTCCAGCGACAAATGTCCAGGCAAGGGCTTTGGAATGAAACATTATTCGTATGATTCGAAGTATATGCCAGAGGGTATTATCTGGCGTGAAATATATAAAGTTACAACACAAGAGCAATACGAATGACTACTCTTGAACAATAACTTCGACTTTCAACAGCAAGCATCGAAGTGGAAATGCAACAAATTTTGGTGGAGATAAAAAATAGTTCACAGTGCTGTCATAAAATATAAGTTTTTTTTATTCATACTTTAAATTTCAAATAATTAATTAGTTTAGAGGTTAAAAACTTATTGAATTAAGCATGATATATTTACATCAGGATATACACTATATTGACAAAGGTCACCGGACACCCCTTCAAAAGCAAATTAACGGATCAGCTGAGTTGTTAAGATGCCCGTTACAGCTGCAAACGGTATAAAAACAAGCCTGCAGTTGACCGTGATCATATCGCACTGCCGCCCTGGTGGCGCAGTGGTCTAAGTGATGGCTTCTGATCATTCGCCAGAAAGGGGTCCGGGTTCGAATCCCGTGAGGCCTGGATGTTGTGTTTGTCTTACGGCACTGGCTCTCTCCCTTCCCTGGATGCAGTGGCCCTAAATTAGGTACAGGCGACTGCTTATAGCCCATTGAGTTGCTCACGGTTGTCGTTAAACTTACAATAAATAAAAAAAGAAAATATCGCACTGTGCGGTTGAGTGAAAATGTCGCGGAACAGACTTTGAGAAAGGAAAGATTGTTGGGTGTTATATTAGTGGGTTATCCATAGGAGAAACCGAGAGGAGTTTAAACGTACCCAAGTCAACTGTTTTGAATATACTGGATACGTGGAAGACACATGTCGTGCCTGAAGTAGCAAAACGTGCCGGCAGAACAAAGAAAATCAGCGGTAGAGCACGTCGAAGCCTCAGGGAGTCATTACAGCAAATCGACGGAGTACTGCACAAGACCTCAATGAACAGGTGAATAAAAATGCTGGTACCTCGGTATGTGCGCGTACCATTCACAGAGAACTTCATTCCATGGGTTACCGTGGTCGTGCGGCTGCTCATAAATCTTTCATCTCCATTTGGAATGCTACTCGTCGTTTGGCATCGTGTAAAGATCATTTATCGTGGACCGTTAATCAATGGAAACTGGTCCTATGGATTGAGGAATCCAGATACACGATCCATCAATCTGATGGCCGTGTGTGGGTATGGAGGCAGCCGGAGGAACGCTATTTACCACAGTGCACTGTTCCTACGGTCAAGTTTGGAGCTGGAAGTGTACTTTTGTGGGGGTGTTTTTCGTGGTATAGTCCCGGCCCATTGGTTATCGTGGACAAACCTGTTAACCAGCACGTATACCTTGATATTCTGGACAATTATGCCCTACCACTCTGGCAATGCTATGGAACCGAGCCTTGTTGGTTCCAGCAGGATAATGCATCGAGCCATAAAGCAAGGATTGTTAAGGCGTGGTTTGACGATAATTCCGTATCGTGTGTGGACTGGCCAGCACAGAGCCCTGATCTTAATCCCATAGAGCACCTATGAATTAGAGCGCCGCATAAGTAGTTTGGAACCAAGGTCTACTACTAAGCAACAGTTTGTAGCAGCATTATGCACTGAATGGAAGCGCATATCTATGGCTGTATTCCAAAACCTAGTCGAAAGCATGTCTCGAAAGGCCAGTGCATGCAATTAAGGTCAAAGAGGGAGCGACACCCTACTAGCGTGTCAATAAATGCTATCTTGTGTTTCTCTTTTAGGTGTCCGGTGACTTTTGTTAATATAGTGTATATGCATATATTCAGTGCTCGAAATGGGCGGTTATGTTATACCGATACTTCTGTTTTCCTAGTACTTCATGCCGGCACTATTTTGTACCAGGAATTTAAATACTGGCACTACTTTTAGTAGTGGGAACTGTAGAAATGAATTTCTTTTTTTAGCCCCTGATTTACGCTCTCGCATTCTTAAACATAGAAACCTTGTGTGCCTCATGCCCTTTAAAAATAGCTGTGTGGAAACCGTAAAGGGTAAGGGGGTGGTGTACACTAGAGCTTAGTTCGGGCTCAATTTTCGGAGCCCGAGCCCGTGGTATGTCAGCCCGAGTCCACCCGAGCCCGAATTTTATACGGAACGAGCCCGAAAACTGGATAACCTGTTCAACCATTAATAAAAAACATCTTCTTTTCCACACTTCCATTCTCTCCTCCTCCTACAATTAACCAGTGTTTTTCTCAAATAGGGAGTGGGGAAGGGACCTCTATCTATGTTTACAGTGTAACTGTACGATTTTCTTTGACTGTTCGTTTCCATCTGCGTGCTTCGGGTGGCCGGCCATCCAAAATGATTATGCGGTGCTGCAATTGTATGTTGCTCAAATAATGCTAATATTATCGCGCCATAATGCGCTGCAATATGTATGTTGCTAAATAGAATTATGAAGTAGCTACTGCGTGGAGATAGGGGGTAAATTATCGTCGGCAAGCTATCAACTATCCAATATCTATAGTTCTTGAAAAAGCTTCTTCTCTGCAGAAACACACTTATGTGCGGCCTATGGCATTTTCTATACCCAAGCCTGGAATAAATAGCCATCTCAAATGCGTGCTCTCCAATCAGAACCAGTTGCTGAAGAATTCCCTTTACTAACTATAAAGTGTCTCATTTGCTAAATCATATAAAATCACATTTACACGTTAAGAAAATTCTGAGAGCCCGAGCCCGTCCGAGCGCGAACTGCAGTAAATATTCTACAGCCCGAGCCCGGGATCGGGCTCAGCCCGTTTCAGCTCTAGTGTACACATGAGTTGTAAGTTCAATCCTTGAAAGGATGGAAATGAGGCTACCCATAGCACACGATCACATCTTGCCCAAGCACCAGATCATCCCACTAAAGAAGTCTGTAATTTTTATTATATAATTAATTTAATAGATTCAGTTAGATCTTCTTCACTGAATGAAGAATTGGGAGTAATTATTAAACACAAAATTTAGTTTTGCAGCAATGAGTATTAACGTTTTCCACTTCGGACCTTTTTTTTTTTTTTTTTTTTTTTTGAGGATGGTAATGGGTTGCTATTAATTTAAGAGTGAATATTCATTGTGATTGCGAAGATTCTAATTACCCGACTTCCTACTTCATGAAAATCCCTATTAGAAGGTGAACTGCCTTCTTTATTAAAGTTCTGGTTAAAGCCCAGCTGATTCACTAATGTTTAGTCGAGGTTCGGAAGTCTCGTTAATCCGTTGGTACCGGGATAGAGACTCGTCGTTATGAACAAGTCTAACCCCAGTCCTCAGTGTAGCATAAATAGTGCCCGCTGGATCCACAAACCAACCAACTGAAATCGATCGCCACCGTTTCTGACTTGTGGTGCAACAGTATTCCACGGAATGGTCAAATTACATTTTCAAACAAAAGTTTTCCTTCCAGGGATTCTTTTTTTTTTTTTTTTTTTTACTTTTCCAGTTTTAAAAGTTTTCTGGCGAAGATATTTTTTTCGGGTGATGTTTTAGCTAAATATGAGCATACCGGCACTTCAGAATTTCCACTTTCGAGCGCAGAATATAATTAAAAAAAAAAAAAATTATGGCCCGTCATCTAACTCTTAAGTATCTTCGACCGCGGCTCTTTAGAAGTTGCACAAGATTGACCCATATGATCAGGGACATTGCTACACTTCGAAATCACGATGGGCGAGGTTTGGGTGAGCATTATTTTTGGTGGGCAAGCTTGATAGCAATTTTCTTTTTTTTTTTACGAAACACTAAAAGACTGCTTTTTAATGCTTTTCACTACCCGCTACAAAGTAATTCGTGCAATCCTCACCCCCTCCAACTGGACACGCACTCATACACAGATCTGACTAGTTACGCCACTGGTGTAAGGTTCAAGTGTTACTATGGTGTAAGGTTCAAGTGTTACTACTCATACACAGATCTGACTAGTTACGCCACTGGTGTAAGGTTCAAGTGTTACTGTGGTGTAAGGTTCAAGTGTTACTATGGTGTAAGGTTCAAGTGTTACTACTCATACACAGATCTGACTAGTTACGCCACTGGTGTAAGGTTCAAGTGTTACTGTGGTGTAAGGTTCAAGTGTTACTATGGTGTAAGGTTCAAGTGTTACTATGGTGTAAGGTTCAAGTGTTACTACGGTGTAAGGTTCAAGTGTTATTGTAAGGTTCAAGTGTTATTGTAAGGTTCAAGTGTTACTACTCATACACAGATCTGACTAGTTACGCCACTGGTGTAAGGTTCAAGTGTTACTATGTATAATGTCGCCTTCAACTTTTTGCTTGCTCTGAATTTCGGCCCACTGTCTTAAATTGCTTATCAAAGTTTTTCATTTTTGCTTACGGAAAAAGAAAATAGCACTGTACTTGAACTATTTAAAGCAAAATGTCGTTTTTGTTTAGCTAAATTAAATCTTAACGTCGTGCCATGCAGACACAATAGCTTCTCACTCCCTAATTTCTTTCCTTCGAGCCAGCGACCTTGCCTTGCACTCTTCTCCTACAAAGCAGTCTTCGGCCACTTCTTGCACTTTCACTGTCCCTGGTCAGTCTTAAGAGCTCTGATGTAGCTTTAGACTCAATTTTCCGTGCTGAAATCTCTTATTTTGTAAAGAAAACAAACCGCAGAGCAATTAGTGACCCCTCTCAGTTAATTTCTATCCAACCTCCTTATTAGCCCCCACTCCCGGCCGTACGAAATTAAAAAGAGGTTTAAACTAAGGAATCGGAATAATGGAGAGCAGTTGAATTTTCATGGCCTTGTGGATGCTATTTTGACAACCTTTTTTGGAGACTTAAACAACGCACTTCCTATGGGAAAATACGTAGTGCTGCATGAAATAAAACACAAGACTTATTGTGTTTCATTACTTGGGAAAGTTCAGATTATAAATTTAAGGCTAAATTTACTGAAAATACCCGTTTTGAACTGGGTGGGAGGCAGGGTTCGCACCCCTTTGGCGACGTCCCTGCATATTATTAAAATTTCATTGAGTTACCACCCTATTTCGCTGCGTGGCGTAAGACAGATTCCAAGATTCAGTTGATTCCTATTTAAAGATAATGTGTATCATTGGTATTTAGTCAAACGTTGTACATCTATGATTTTGTAAACTTCCGGAAGATTTCTGACATCCCTTTCCAAATAGCTTTTACTCTGTTCTTCGTATCGCGTAAATTTACTGGAGTGATATAATAGCGACGTCAAATCCTATATTCATGTACGTAATAATTCGCTGCAACTAGTAAATAAATCAGCTCGTTCTATTGTCTGTGAGGATATATTATTATCTGCCGAGTTTGCCTGTTTATTTATTTCTGTAGTAAGTGTGGAGCTTCCAGACAACAAGGTGTTAGTTCCGTGAAGTGAAACGTGACCCAAATGCAACATGAGCGCTATTTTTCATTTCCTAATGGTGTCTTCTAAGAAGAAGTTACGGTTACAGCGTCTGCAAAGTGAAAGTGGCAACATGGGAAAGAAAAAAATGGCGGCCCTCTTAAAGAGACCGAGTACCACCACAGGGGACCTAGATTGGCAGCGTTCTTGAGCTTTGACACCGTCGATCCATGCCATTCCTCACTCGGTGCATTTACGCTGGATCGTCCTTTTGTGTTTCTACGCTCGGCTTCCATTTATTGCCATGACGACGACGGCAGAGCGGTTCCTCGCTTGCTCGTTCGCTGGCTGTCGTCTTAGCGTTCGCTTGTCCAGCAGCTGCAGAAGCACCTGTGGCACACGATGCGTATCGATTGTACATTCCGCCGCCTGACACCAACACATTGACGTAACCCTGTTCGGATTTTAATTAGGCGCTTTGCTTTCTCTTCGAATTTAAGGATATCCAAGTACTTAAGTACACAGGCATGGCACATGCCAGTAGAAGGGAGGGAATAGCATTCCATCAAAAAGGTAGTCGGCACGTTGGAAGACACTTATGCTTCTCAATAGAAAATTAATTACTTTAAGATATGTTTGCCCTGAGCCAGCTGTCGGGGTCTTAATAAAAATCTGTCACGGGACGCATCTCCAGAATGGGCGGGCAAATTTGTTCTACGGAAAACTTGAGTTCGAAGTAGTTCACTTGTACGGTAATCCATTAAATTTAAATCCATGATGTAAATTCAAGAAACTCATAGGTCGCACTAGTGGACGTACTGACCCATCTGGACATTTCCCGGTTGACCATTCGAGAAATGACTCACTTTCTTGCATTCCTTTTGTTTCGATTTTTTGAAACGAACTAATAATTATTTTGATACTTTTGAGTAATAATAGGTAGCTTTATTTCCATTTGTAAAGCTATTTTCGTAAAAAAAAAAAAAAAAAAAAAAGGTTCTATCTGTTGTGAAAAAAATTCTTTTTTGCCGGTGGCAGGAGTTTTTTTTTTTTTTTTTTTTTTTATTGGAGGCTTAACGACCATCGTGAGCAACTCAATGGGCTATAAGAAGTCGCCCGTCCCTAATTTACGGCCACTGGTTCCTGGGAAGGGTGAGAGCCAGTGCTGCATGACAAACACATGATCCATGCCTCAGCGGGATTCGTACCCGGACCCATCTCAAGCGTATGATCAAATGCCATCACTTAGACCAATGCTATTCAACCTAAATAATAATCGTTAACAAACCTTTTTTAGTTTAATTATCAAAATGATCTTTAGTAAAAAAGCAATACGTTATTTAAGATGTTTTCGCATTTTTTATCTTTTTAAGTACATTAATTGTGTTCCTTTCGAGCTCAATATGCGGTATGATTATTAAGATCACACTGCTTGATTATGTTGTGGGGTTATCTTAGCCACTTTATATAAGGGTTATTATAATAGATAGCCAAAAGTAAACCTGAAGGGAAATTTTGAATTTAGACTAAAATTTAACTGTGGGAGATGGGTAGATGCATTTCGAAACACAAATATTTTCTAAGTATTAGAAGGCTATGAACATCCTAAACAAAAATGCATCAAAAAAAATTACATTCCACAAGAAGTTATTGAAAAGTTTGCGTTGTTTGTGTTCACGCAGAGTTGAGTCATCTGAAAGTGCAAAACAGTGAATACTGTTGCATGTGTATGAAAATGTGTCCCTATAAATCATAGGATAAAATGTACTCGTTCAATAACAACTTGTGGAGGCTGTGAAAGTCAATTTAAAAGGACAGGACAAAAATTGCAGTTATGAAATACCTCATAATACCAGGATTCGGATCGATAGCCTTAGTCAAGCTAAGGTGGGTACATGGGCTCAAGTCATGGAAGACAACAGCACACAAATTTTTTCACACTGCCCTAATTTTGGACTTTTTTTGAAAGGCTACTGCCTATATTTATTTTTTTTCTTTAAAAACTTAACAAGGTAATTTGGTGGACAATCAGATGGTATTTCCCTTTTTGTTTTTGTTTGCCTAAACACAGCAGTATAAAAACAGAATCTCAATCTTTTTTTCTATTTGGCCACTGGCCTTATGAACAGCACAACTTGACATATTTCAACACAGTTGGTTTGAACACTAGGCATTGACTTTATGCATCCAAAATTATATAATGATTCACATAGTTTACACAAAAAAAAATACTGAAATCTTTTTTTATTTTAATTCCACAAGGTGGACAAGTTCTGTTTTTTTGAAACGTACTCTCTTCTCCCTCACCTAATTAGCTCAATGACAAATTTACAATTTTACACTTATTGATTTAAATTTACAGCACCTGAATAACCTTAGCAAACTCTGCAATCTCCCAGACCAGCTTCAAAGACTTCAATTAAATTTACAGTTATTTTAAGAGCCACAAATTATATGTTAACCAAATCTACCATCTGCAAGTAAACAAACCAAGTAAATTATCCTCAAAACAGAATTTACACTGAGCACAAGCATTAATTAACATTACATAACCTATAGAAATTACACTGAATGAACCTACTTCACTTATAAAGAAACCTCACTAATTAACTTAAAAATTATCACTACTCATAACATCATCACAAACAATCTTCTTGCACTAGCCTGCTCATAAAAATCACCTCACTCTGCACTTCAAATAATAGCTCAAGATACTTAATAACTCTGTACTGTAAACAAAAGCTCAAAATACCAATTAACTAAATTTCCAAACTAAATATCATGCTCACTAACACTAACAACCAGAATTTAGAATTTACATCCCTAGCACCACAGCATATCATAAACAAATTAATTTAGATACTTTAAATCACACCAAGCAAAACTTAAATTTAACACCTGCAGTGAATTACTGAGGTAGCGGTGAGGCAAATACTCTCAGTTCAGACACTACCCTGGGTTTTGAGAACCAACACAGGAAGAAAATACTAGTCAGGGTGAAGGCGTTAAATTGGGTCGTGAATCCAATTTCAGCCTAGGCAAAGGGAAAGGAAAAAATCCTCAAGTGCGACACATCATCATCAGGTATAGAATTTCCTCTAACATGATCTCGCAACATCCATTGAAGCAACGCCCGACCGACCCTCGCTGGCAGTACATATCTCCGTGGGCAGCGAAACTACTGGGGGGGGGGGGTTGAAGACAAGTTTTCCCCAAAAACCACGTCCTCAAGGCTCCCCCTTTTCGAACCAATGCATGATCCCACCTTGATCAACCACGCCTGCAAGAGCCTGTCGTACTTCAACCCAAAATACTGCAGGCACATCCGGCCCGGAACTAACACAACTATATCCCAGGAAAAATCACTTATCCCTCTATATCCCAGGAAATCCAAAATCACAATATCCTCATATATCCCAGGAAAAATCACAAATCTCTATATATCCCAGGAAATCCAAAATCACAATATCTATCCACATATATCCCAGGAAAATTCACTTATCTCTATATATCCCAGGAAATCCAAAATATCCACATGTATCCCAGGAAAAATCACAAATCTCTATCCACATATATCTCAGGAAAAATCACTTATCTATCCACATATATCCCAGAAAAAAATTACTTATCTATCCACATATATCCCAGGAAAAATCACCAAGCAAGGAAATTCTTCTGTACCATGGCAATGCGCAGGTCGCACTGCAGATAATAACACTGACCATTTACATAACCCACTAAATATTTTCACCTTATTGAAAATTAAAATTACATTTAGACTCTTTTAGTAAAAACAAGAAAATTTAGGCCAAAGAAAAGAACAATTAATACTGGAACTGGTGAGCAAAAGTGTGTCTTCTCAACCCATGATGTTCATTCTTTTTGTGAAATACTAAACTTGAGAACCCAAATACCTTGACTTCTATTTTGCACATATCGCATCCTGGTGAAAATTCCCTACGCAGAGCCCTCTGCCCCAGGACAAGTTCCAGGCTTGCCCTAAGATCACCCCTTTCCAATGGGAGATTAACACTCATCTGGAACATGTAAAATACTGGTCCTCAAATAACACACCAACAATCTTAATTTCGACACAACACTCCAAGAATGTAAACAGCACTTTAGGTTTCCAATTTCATCACACTATACATATGCTCCCAAAATCCCAATATAAATCATCCCATAGTTTATCTTCACTCAGAAAAAAATAACTCAACGCTGTAAAAGGCTAGAGAGAAATGTTTACAGTTATTTTATCACACACGGCATCACAATAACACTGCTTTTCAATTATCACATGCTCAACTAAACTACAATCGATGCACCAAAATTCACTGTGCTCAAAAATTAAACCAAATTTCTCGGATACATTAAAATTTACTGGCCTGGGGAGTTGCTAAAATACCAGACATGACAACACAAAAAAAAAAAAAACATAAATGAAAGCATTTTCAACTCCCCTTTCTTTTTTTCTTTCTTTTTTCTGAACTCATACCTGAGGAACTAATAAATCTTAATTTTGAAAACTGAACGACAACGCAGCCACAATCAGCGGCAAAAAAAAAAACTTGCTTTTTTTTCTTATGCTCAGCTCGAAGTTTAGGTACCTTCGTGGGCTGTTATGTATCAATACTAAAAGATATGAACTAAAAACATTACCTTTGAGCTGGCGTCTTTTTTTTTTTTTTTTTTTCTACTACGCAACACACCCTCGAGTTCCTATCACTGAAGCCCCCAAAGTCTCTGTAGGTCGTCTTCCATGTCTCTTCCTTTCTCTATTGGCCCAGTGGGCTCCTCTGTCCTGAACAAGGGCATCGCTGGCAGCTGCAGACTTGAGGTACCTTTTTGATGAAAGGGAGAGAGCCTTCAATATCCACCTGGTGATTAGCAGCAATGTGCCTCTTGATGACCTGCAGGGAAGAGCCTCCCCAAACTTTGGAATGAGATGGAACTGTTTTTGGCTTCTTTCCTCCGGCCTTTGAAGCAGGCCTCCTTTTGGGAGTAGCAACAGAATGGAGAGCCATTTTTTTCAGGGCAAAGTTCCCGGCCGGCGGAATGCCGCTTTAACTGCGTTCTACATCGTCAACCCTTCAATAAGCACCCCAGAGCCAGAGTGTCACAATGTGGTGGTCAGCAAAGGCAGTCAAGAAAAAACTCTTTTTTTTTTCTGTGGGTCCTCTCCCCACCAAAAGGCGAGGAGAAAACTCGGCCGTCCCCTCTTTCTGCCGGCCAGCAAGAGCAAAAGACAAGAGCAAGAATGACTAAGACAAGCGTCTCAAAGCGTAAAAAGAACTCTCTGGGGTGTTGGAAAATGCTGACCCCTCATTGGATGAAATTTTCACTAGTAACAGCGGCCCTGCATTACCATGGCTCTCTCTTCCACGCCTCGAGTGACCTCTGACCTTCACACGTAAGCATCGTTGCAGCGTCCAGCACTCTCAACGAGGGAAAAAAATGTTACCAGGCACATGGCATCTTCGGTCAGCCAGGGGAGAGGAACGCCTAGACCTTCACACGCAGGGACCAAGTAACTTCCTATGTGCGCTGTGACCTTGTCCCAAAAATAGAACAACGCCAACCCAAGAAAGCCTTACTGCAACATTTTCTGAGCGACTGCTACCGAATCCTTAAAATGGCCGATCTGAAAGATTTCCTTTTCTCACAACTCTTTTTTTTTTTTTTTTTTTTCTCTCTTCAGAAACGCTTTTTTCTCATTCCGTGATGTAAAAGTAAAATTAATTTTGATTCTCTGAGCTGCACACCTACTCGCCTTTTCCTATCGCGATAAAAGAACAGATAAAATAATTATTTCCAAAACCCCAAAATCAGTTAAATCAAATATTATTTTTTTCTTTTTTTTTTTTCTTTAACATGAAATTTTGTTTTCCTGGTTGTGATTAAGACAAGCGAATTTTGCGCACGAATTCCCTGCCTTTCAACCAGGAATTTTCTTCTAACGTATGTCATGGGAGAAAATTTTGCATTAATTAATCCCTGATAAACCAACAGAAAGATTGATCAGGTCTTTCTGAAATTCACCAGAGGTTAAAATTTTCGCCATGACAATTAATAACAGTCCAGAAGCAGTTGCAGTCACATGTAGATATTATATTGGTATAAATTGTTTTTCAATAAATAGAAAGATAATATTCAGCAAGAAAAGGACATTTCTGATCTCAAGAACACTGTAATATTTAGCAAGAAAAGGACGTTTCTAATCTCAAGAACACATGCTGAGAAAGGTTACGTGATACATTGTATTTAATTATTAATTTATTCAAAGTCACGGGAGCAATGGACTTATTTCTTTATTTGAGTTGAGAGCACAGGAACATGATATATCTATATGAATACTATCATCATCAATAACAATAACCATTTTCAGTCCGCTGTTGGATGAAGATTTGCTCAAATTTCTTCCACAAAACCTTGAGCAACTCTTTATCATATCCCTCTGGCACGCTTTCGAATTTCTCACGCGGTCTTCTTCTGAATTTTTTCCCCTGTCCTTTGGTATCCAATCTACTTTTTCAGTTGTCCAACGGCTGCTACCTCTATTGGTTCGTTCAAATGAAAGTGGCAATGAACATGGCAATGTACATAGATAAGCTAAAACCGGAAACAATAGCCATGAACATTTTTTTTAATTGGAGGTTGAACAATCACCGTGAGCAACTCAATGGGCTGTAAGCAGCCACCCGCCGCTAATTTAGGGTCACTGGTTCCACGGAATGTAGAGAGCCAGTGCCGTAAGACAAACACAGCATCCATGCCTCACTGGATTCGAACCCGGACCCCTTTCGGACGAACGATCAGAAGCCATCGCTTAGACCTCTGCGCCACCGGGGCGGGGCGGCCATGAGCATTTAGGCAAGTATCCCATCTTGACACAAGGAAACTGATGGCGTGATCGAGGAATGAAGACGGTTGCTGGCGAATCAATTCATGACTACCTGTTTGATATCCCCTTTGTTTGTAAAGCGGTGTCCTTTCAAGTGTTTTTTTTACGGAGACCAAATACACTGAAGAGCAATTGAATTAGAGATACCTATCTAGTAACGTGTAGCACCATCTTTCACCCTGATGGACTCGACAAGACACCGGAGGCATTGGGAAGCCATACGGACCCCTGAACAAGCTCCCACAGTTCACGAAGATTTGATGGAGGGGGTCAAAGCCTCGAACATATCTCTCGATGACATTCCAGATGTTCTCGATGGGATTGAGGTCAGGTGACCTAGCTGGCCAAGGAAGCGAGGTCACGTCGGTGGAGTGTTCATCCAACCATTCGGATACAATTCGGGAGCGATGGCACGATGCATTGTCTTGTTGCAGGATAAGGTCCCCAGTGGGATGTTGAAGACGCACAAACGGGAGCAAATGGTCGTCCAGGATATCCCGGGAACATTGACCTGTGAGGGACGATGTCGCACGCACCAGGGATCCCATTTCAGTCCACGTAAACAGTCCCCAGACGAGAATGCCACCCCCACCAGCTTGAAGAGTACCCTGCTGGCAAGAAGGATCCATCGCTTCATGTGGTTTGCGCCGTACTCGTATACTGCCATCCGCATGTACCAACGTGAATCTCGACTCAGCAGTCCAGGCAACATTTTCCCACATGTCTAGGGTCCAGTGGCGATGTTCCCGCGCCCATGCTAATCTTTGCACCCTGTGGTGTGCGGTCAGCAGCGGTACCCTCGTGGGACGATGGCTTCTATACTCATAGCGAGGAGATGGTTCTGGATGGTGTGGCTGATTACATGTTTTTGTCCACCAGTGTTAAAGTGCCGAGTGATTTTTTGCAATGTGGCCCGTCTATCCGCTGTTTCAATGCGAGCTAGCCGACGATGACCCCGCTCTTCCACACGGTCCACGGCATTTGGCCCTTGCAGGGATGGTTTTACCGGATTCGGTGTACTCACGGTGCACCCGTGGCACAGTGGCTCGTGAAAATCCCAGTGCCTGCACGACTTCCGAGATGGAGTGACCCATTCGTCGGGCTCCGACGATTTGCCTACGATCAAATGCGCTTAGATCCTTCGTCTTACCCATACTGCGTCCGACTCTTACTGATTCCCGTCGCATCACTCCTTATATTGTCGGATCGCTGCATACGTCATGTCGTTTCCGTTTACAGGGCCGCCCACAGCGCCACATTTTCATAACGTCAGCTGTCTGTAATTCAATTTCTCTTCGATGTATGTGGTAGTGGCAAGGCGACCTATCCGGACTGTAATTCTGTTTCAAACTGAGAATCCGGACTGTAGGGCGTATGCGGCAGAACATTCCGTCGCAGTTTGACAAGATGAACGCGTGTGACGTTGGAGGTATGCTGCGTTGCGTTATCGTGTAAGTGAACCACACCTTGAGTTAACTTTCCAGGCCGCTTTGAATTGATCGCCTGTCGCAGGTTTTCGAGCGTTGCGCACTAAAATCTCTTATTAATTATTGCACCGTGTAGTTAGCTAGTTCAGCAGTATTGGACAGCGGTGACAGAAAAATAAATAAATAAATGATACGCTGAGCATTAGTTTACCGACGCTGATGATACTGCGTGATTTGCGATGAGAGGACCATGACTGGTGATTCCACTGCAAGCTCATGCTACGGGTGGCTGGTTCAAAAAGGTGCCACCACGTTTCATCACCAGCCACAATTCTGTCAAGGTACTTTTCACCCTTCTTCTCGTATCGCAGCAAGTTCTCCAAGGACACACCCATTTGTTCAGACTTGTGTTCTGTAGACAACAATTTGAGAACTCACACTGCGCTCACCTTGTTGTACGCTAAGTGTTTATGGACTGTTGTGTACACAGTTCCTGTGCTTAGTTCCAACGCAGCAGACAGCTGCTGCACGGTTATTCTCCTATTCTCCTTAATGTGAGCATACAGCTGTTGTACGGTTATTCGCCTATTCTAATTAATGTGAGCACACAGCTGCTGCACGGTTATTCGCCTATTCTCCTTAATGTGAGCACACAGCTGTTGCACGGTTATTCTCCTATTCTCCTTAATGTGAGCACACAGCTGTTGCACGGTTATTCGCCTATTTTCCTTAATGAGAGCACACAGCTGTTGCACGGTTATTCTCCTTAATGAGAGCACACAGCTGTTGCACGGTTATTCTCCTTAATGAGAGCACACAGCTGTTGCACGGTTATTCCCCTATTCTTCTTAATGAGAGCACACAGCTGTTGCACGGTTATTCTCCTATTCTCCTTAATGTGAGCACACAGCTGTTGCACGGTTATTCCCCTATTCTCCTTAATGTGAGCACACAGCTGTTGCACGGTTATTCGCCTATTCTCCTTAATATGAGCACACAGCTGTTGCACGGTTATTCGCCTATTCTTATTAATGTGAGCGTCAACAGCCGCGTTGTTTTCTTCTCTGATTTCCTGTGCTCTTGTCCTGGCCACACGACACCTACCGTTGACATACGTTCCTGTCTGAACATGTCTGGCCATCGAAACACGGTACGCTTTGACACACATTTCTCTCTGTATACGGTCTGCATCCGCCGATAAATTCCCATAGGAGTTGTGCCCTCCATCGTTTTAAAACTGAATCATTGCCGTTTGGACGAATCCGTCATTCACAGAAGCGCGAATTTCACTGCAGTGCTACTGCACTTTACGATTTTTTCAAACAGAATGACTGCGACAGAACGAAAGCTGCTTATTAAACGATCGTATTCGACTATATAACGAAGTAAATTTCTCCGTCATTTTGGTCCACGACGGGGATCGAACCCGAGTCCACTTATTCCAGTACAAGTCGCTCTACCAACTGAGCTACGCAGACGTCCGTTCTTGCTGCCGTCTGCCTTTGTGTCGTGTGCGTCCTGCGGGGCAGGCACGTCACATCACCCCCCGAAAGAGGACCGGGGGCATGGCTCACGGGTCAGCCTTGACCATGAATCGTCGCAGGCAGCCATCCGCGGTAAAACGTGCACTTGAGAACTCGCAGTCAATCTGGTGTGTGGAATGCAACATCACACACATTTTATTTCTCGAAGCGCTGAAGAAGGGATTCTCTTATTTTTCCTAACTCGCGGTGTGGAAAGAACATCACAACATTGCGAGATCTTTAACGGCCGGGTCATCCGGGAAGTTCGGGTGACATTATAACGAAGTAATTTTCTCCGTCATTTTGGTCCACGCCGGGGATCGAACTCGAGTCCACTTATTCCAGAACAAGTCGCTCTACCAACTGAGCTACGCAGACGTTCGCGCTTGCTGCTATCTGCCTTTATGTCGTGTGCGTCCTGAGGAGCTTGCACGCGCCCCTTTTACACTATGTTGCCGTTGCCACTTTCATTTGAACGACCATAATATATTCAGCCAACTGCCACTTGAGGATCTTTACTTTGATAAGGTTGTCATCAACTCGTGTCATTTTCATTATCCAAGAGTTCCCATTCCTAACTTTATTGGTTACAACAAGCATGCTTCTTCCCATGTTTCTTTATCTGCAGCCTCTTTTTTTACGCTTTCCGACGGTAGGTTGCAGAAGACTATATGCTCCAGCTTTGTCCGTCCGTCTGTCTGTCCGCACGATAACTAGCGTAAAAATGGTTCGATTTCTATGAAATTTTAGTATGTGGTAGATGACCACCTGGGGAGGAACCCTATTGCAAATAGGTGAAGTGGGGTCAAAAGGTCAGGTGATAGCAGCGGGATCCATTCCATTGCCTTTATGCGTTATAACTTGCGTAAATATGTTTAGATTTCAATGAAAGTTTAGTATGTCGTATGCGACTATCTGGGAATGAACCCTATTAAAAATGGGTGAAGTGGGTTCAAAGGTCAGGTCATAGGAGCGGGATGCATTCCATTGCCCTTATACGTCAGAACGTGCGTAAAAATGTTTCGACTTCGATGAAATTTTAGTATGTGGTAGGGGATCACCTGGGGACGAACCCTATTGAAAATGGACGAAATGGGGTCAAAGGTCAGGACATAGGATTGGGATCCATTCCATCGCCCTTATCCCATACTTATTAAAGGAGCAATTCTTTTATGTATGTAAATTTTATTTTGAAAACTGCTCTAAGGATTTTAATGAAAATCGTTAAACTACCGTTTTCTGGTACTAGAAATCGATTTAGCTTGATCTCGACTTTAGGAAAACTCGTTTTGTAAGTTAAATAACCATCCCGAATTACCACGTTTTTATTGTCATTGCGTCGTCCCATTAATGTTGCCCATGCTTAGAAATCTTATGCCACACTATCGCGATCGACTCGCGATTGAGATGTTGGCGCGCGGTCACGCCATCTGTCTCATTACGTCACGTGTTATGTGTGAGTCCTGTTGAAGTTTTATGACGTCACTCTTTCTAGCAGATGGTGGTGAGTCCCATCTGCCTCATTACGTCACGCGGTCTGTGCGTATGTCCGTCCGCACCCCTAACTCGCGTAAAAATCGTTCGATTTCGATGAAATTTTAGTATGTGGTAGGGGAACACCTGGTAAGGAACCCTATTGAAAGTGAACGAAATGGGGTCAAAGTTCAGGACATAAGAGTGGGATCCATTCCATTGTCCTTACGCGTCATAACTTGCGTAAAAATGATTCCATTTAGATGCAATTTTAGTATGTGGTAGGGGATTACTGGGGACGAACTCTATTGAAAATGGGCGAAATATGGGTCAAAGGTCAGGACATAGGAGCGGAATCACTTCCATCGTCATTATGCGTCATAGCTTACGTAAAAATGCTTCAATTTGGATGAAATGTTAGTATGTTGTAAGGGCCTGCCTGGGAACGAATCCTATTGAAAATGGGGTCAAAGGTTAGGACACAGGAGTGGGATCTATTCCATAGCTCTTATGCATCATAACTTGCGTAAAAATGCTTCGATTGCGACAAACCTTTATGATGTTATTTCGGAGGTACACTGAACCGGTTCTGTTGAATATCATCGAAATGGGATCAAAGGTGCGGGCACAGGACCGAGTTTATTCCACAGTCATTATCCTCATAACTTGAGTAATGATTTCTGGTATGTTGGAAAGCGTATCATAATGAATGCATTGCATGATTTTACTAACTTGTTTATTTTTAAGGCCAGTGTCTCTGCTCCACAAGTGACTACTGGAATGATGCATTGATTAATCACTTTTCTTTTTTGCTATATTGGTAAAATGCTCTTGAAAATTGTAGTGTTTTCCAAATGCACTCCAGCAAAGTTACGTGCTAATATTTATATCTTCCTCTGTTCAACTTCGCTTGATATGTTGTTCAAGGTAAATGTAGGTATCAGCTACTACTAAATCTGTCCCATCAATCTCCAAATCTTCAGTTCTTCTAAAACACTCTACATCAATTTTATTTTTCGTAAGTTTATTTTTTTAGCTCATTTCTCTACTCGTGTCAGGAAGTTCATGGATTGTATTCCGCAGCTCTTAGGGGGTGCATGCAAAAATTACTGTGACGTTAGCAAAACGATGGTGGGTAAAATAACCTCCATCAATTTTTCCCCCTTTGTCTTCCCAGTTCAGTTATATTGAAAAACGTTCTGCAATGTGGGATTGAAGAGTTAGGGAGACATGCTGCCACCTTGTGTAATAATATTAACGTTTGCATATTCAATATTGCAGGACTTCAAGGACATTATAATTGCTGATGGTACCATGGCATTAAAAAGGTTTTCATAATGAATAAAAGCGAAGCATACTGAGAGTTCATTTTCATTCGCTCTCTCAATTAGTTCTCTCAGTACACGAATGTGATATACAGTGCTATAGCCACTCCCGAATCCAGCTTGTTCTTTGCAGTAAAGCTTTATTTCACGGACGAATCCGGTGTTCGCCGGGGTCCTAAAGCTGTGAGAGGTTTATCATCAAGCTCCCCTTTCATTGAGTAGCTCAGGATATATTTGTTACATTATTTACCCCACGCCGACTTATTGCAGAGAACACAGTGCTTGAGCTTTCCGTAGGCTTACAGGGGATTTCTTTCCGGTAAAGAAAGATTCAACGCAACCGAGTTTGTTGCTTGCATTCGCAACTGCAGAAAATCAGTAAAAAAGTTTAAAACCAGTTCATATGTAGAGGATTTTAGGGAGTGTCTGACCCCAGGTCTTAAACAACCCTTAGAAATAGGTAGCTAGGATATTTGGGATAGAGCGCCAGATAGCAAAAGTGACACGGAAGCTAGGTAGAAAGGTACTCCCACCGGGGGCCAGTACCTGGTGTCGGACGGCTTAACGTGCCCATCCGATGCACGGCGGATATTCAGTGGTTCGAGCATTCGTGCCTGCTTGGGATCGAACCCGAGGCCTTCTCCGTGGCAGTCACGAACGCTGACCACTAGGCCACACGTCACTGTGGAATTGGCCACTGCTATGGAGTAGAGGTTTGTCATCCCGTGGTGTCGGGCGACTTTGTGGTCCATTTCCCGGATTTCTGTGCGTCTGAGCCTCATGTGTTGACTGACGCCTCACTCGCATCACTCTACTGGTGTTTCGTCCCGTACAAGTGCCAGTTTCTCGCTACGAAAATCCAGCTTCTCTCATTCCAACAATCCTTCCTTGCTCAAAGTCCGTCGGGTTTTCTTAATGCGATTTCTTTGGCATAGTTCAAAACGTCTTTAATGCTCAAAAGACAACAATATGACAGAATGAACGTAAAAACAAAAGAGTCGCAACATACACTATATTGACAAGTCACCGGACACCCAGAAAAGAAACACAACATAGCATTTATTGACATACATTAGTAAGGTGTCGGTCCACCTTTGGCCTTAATGCATTCACTGACCCATCGAGACATGCTTTCGACAAGGTTTTGGAACACAGCGATAGGTATGCGCTTCCATTCAGTACATAATGCTGCCGCTAACTGTTGCTTAGTAGCAGGCTTTGGTTCCAAACTGCTTATGCAGCGCTCAAATTCATCCCATAGGTGCTCTATGGGATTAAGATCGGGTTCTGTGCTGGCCAGTCCACACACGATACGGAATTGTCGTTAAACCACGCCGTAACAGTCTTTGCTTTTATGGCTCGGTGCATTTTCTTAGTATTGCCACAGAGTTGGTAGGGCATAATTATCTAGAATATCGAGGTAGACGTGCTGGGTAACAGGTTTGTCCACGATAACCAACGGGCCGGGACCATACCACGAAAAACACCCCCACAAGTACACTGCCAGCTCCACACTTGACCGTACGAACAGTACACTGTGGTAAATAGCGTTCCCCGGCTACCGCGATACCCACGTACGGCCATCAGGCAGATGGATTGTGTATCTGGATTAATCACTCCATAGGACCCGTTTCCATTGATCTGACGTTTACGATAAATGTTCTTTACACCATGCGAAACGACTAGTAGCATTCCAAGTGGAGATGAAAGGCTTATGAGCAGCCGCACGACCACGGTAACCCATGGAATGAAGTTCTCTGTGAATGCTACGTGTACATACAGAGGTTCCAGCATTTATACTCACCTGCACACTGAAGTCTTGTGCAGTAGTACTTAATCGATCAGCTGTAACGACTCTCCTGAGGTTTTGTCGTCCTCTGTCCTTGATTTTCTTTGCATTGCCGGTACGTTTTTCTACTTCAGGCATGCCATGTGTCTTCCATTTTTTCAGTATATTCAAAACATTTTACTTGGGTATGTTTTAAACACCTCTCGGTTTTTGTTATGGACAACCCACTAATATAAGATCCAAAAATCTTTCCTTTCTCAGAAACAGTTCTCTCCCGCCGCGACATTTTAACTCAACCTCACAGTGCGATATGATCGCGGTCAGCTGCAGGCTTGTTTTTATACCGTTGGTAGCTGTACCGCGCATCTTAACAATGCAGCGGATCCGTTCATTTGCTTTTGAAGGGGTGTCTGGTGACTTTGGTCAATATAATGTACATACCAAAGCTATTTACGACTCTCCTGAGGCTTCGTCGTCCTCACACGGGGAATATTAAACCCCTCAATTAAAAACTTTACAAACACCTGCATGAACCCACCAGGAGGTGGTGATGTTGGTTTACAGTTAAGATAAAATAAACTTCCACTAAATCTGCGAGTGGAATAATACATACATTCAATCAATCAATGAGAAATATGAGCATAACTGCACAAGTAGAATGCTTCAATGATAATATTTAATTTAACCCGTAACACATCGTTGAGCAATTGATGTAAGCTGACGGGAACTTGGAGAAGAGATAGCTAACAGTAAAAAACGAAAATTAGAGCACAAAATGTAACATGAAAAGCTGATTGATATGAAAGAATGCAATTAATATATTAGGGAAAAGAATGACAATCGTTGAGTAGCTCTTATGTCACAAATCTAAACACAGGCGATATACTTTCAAGGACTCTACAATTGTAATCATACTTGCATCACTTACATACATAGACGCTTCAACCGAATGCACAGTGTAGATACGAATAGAAAAAACGGTACAATTAAATCGATACTTTGCGACACTTAAGACAGAGTATTAAAAAGAGATCAAATTTGCGACACTATAGGCAGAGTATTAAACAGAGGTTGCCGCCCCGGTGACTCAGTGGTCTAAGCGCTGGCTTATGACCATTCGTCCGAGAAGGGTTCGAATCCCGGTGAGGCATGGATGCTGTGTTTGTCTTACGGCACTGGCTCTCTCCCTTTCCTGGAACCAGTAGCCCTAAATCATGGACGGGCGACCGCATATAGCCCATTGAGTTGCTCACGGTGGTCGTTAAACTTTCAATCAAAAAAAAAACAACAAAAAAAGAAGAGATTACTAGTTGATGTGTAATAGAATGAAGGTAGATCGAACGCGTTAGTATGCCAAACGCACAGACAATCGTAACAACTGCAACCTTGTATTACATGCAAATCACACAATATTCTACATGATATCATCGTTGATGGCAAATGAAACATAAGTATGTGGTCACAGCAAGGAGTACCACATGAAAGTGGTATTGCATGATAATGTACAACTAACACACAACGTTGAAATGAAAAATATCAGAAACTATTAGACCCCTAAATCTATAAATAGACGATGTCATCGATCTGTCCACGTTATTTTTATAAACAACGCATAGCAAGTGAAAAATTGTTCTTCCGACACCACCGGGATCGGACCCCACATCTCTCGATAACTAGCCGAGAGCGTTCGCTTTACGCTACGGTGTCAACAATTTACAGCGCTATGCGTCGTTTATCAGTCAGCATCTAACTACACAAATCTGTATTGTGATGGGCTCAGTAACTGATGTATCACCATCTGGTGGCATACAACAGAGCAAACTATTTAATTACAGCTGATTAATCCAAAGGGCGATGGAAATGGTGTATATATTTCAAATACGTGGAGATAATGTAAATAGACGATGTCATCACTTTGTCCACGTTATTTTACAAACAACGCATAGCAACTGAAATATTGTTATTTCGACACTACTGATTGAACCACCAGATGGCGACACATCAGTTGCTGAGCCCATCAATACGAATTTGTGTAGTCAGATGCTGACTGATAAACCACGCATAGCGCTGTGAATTGTTGGCACCGTAGCGTAAAGCGAACGCACTCGGCTAGTTGTCGACAGATCTGAGGTTCGATCCCAGCGGTGACGTTTAAAAAATAACGTGAACAGAGAGATGACATCGTCTATTTACAAATCTCTCCACGTATTTGAAATATATTCACCACTAAATCTATATATGAACAAGTTAGTAAAATCATGCAATGCATTGATTATGATACGCTTTCCAACATACCAGAAATCATTACTGAAGTTATGAGGATAATGGCTGTAGAATAAATATCGCTCCTATGACCTGACTTTTGACCCCATTTCGATGATATTCAACAGAACCGGTAAAGTATACTTCCGGAGCAATATGTTAAAGTTTTGTCTCAATCGAAGCATTTTTACGTAAGTTATGACGCATAAGGGCGATGGAATGGATCCCGCTCGTATGTCGTGACCTATGACCCCATTTCTCAATAGGGTTCGTCCCCAGTGGTGTCTCCTACCACATACTAAAATGCCATCGAAATCGAACCATATTTACGCAAGTTATGACTCATAAGGGCAATGGAATGCATCGCGCTCGTGACCTTTGACCCCATTTCGTCCATTTTCAATAGGGTTCGTCCCCAGGTGGTCCCCTACCACATACTAAAATTTCATCGAAATCGAACCATTTTTGCACGAGTTATCGTCCGGACAGACGGACAAAGCTGGAGCATATATATACGCTTCTTCAACCTACGGTTGGAATGCGTAAAAAAGTGGCTCAAACGACGAGATGATTTGAAACTTGGGGATGGCGACATACAAGAAACACTCGGGATACAAAAAATACTCATTCGACTCAATGTCGGCTCTTCACAGATTTCAACATCTCGTTTGATCTAGCTCTTTATACCCAAACGCGCATTGTCACTGACATTTAAATCATTAGCATGGCCCAATATGTTGTACATATCTTGTAAATTTTGAGCTGATAGCAGTCCTTCATGGCGTTGCAGTTTTCACAAATAGTAGTGTAATAATAATTATATTATTTTCTCCGGGAAGTTTTCTTTTAACCATCGTTGTCAAAAGAAGCAACCTTAACTTCCATTCAGTCCTGAAACTCCGCCGGAGACCTAACCCAGGCAATACAATTTACGGTTTCACTAAGCTAATATCTTCGTAGAGCTCTTCGAAGAAAATATCCATAAATTTGTTAGCTATTCAGTTCTAAAAGGCTTTTTATTAACTGACATTTTAAGAAGCTTTTGTTGAATATCTCAAGTTAAACAGGTTAGGATGTGCACTTTTTATTACTGCAGGTGTTCTTACGATGTGTTCACCCACACAAACCATTAGTGTCACAATGGAGAAAATGCATTTCCTCGGAAAAGCAATTTGTTCATGTTTATAATTAAATTGCAGAGTGCATGGTTTGCACATATTCAGCGATTTTTTCCGTTTTTTAATTTGGTAAGTTTCCCTCTCTTCCCTTCTAACTTTCTGCAGCAAAGAGTGAAAACGTTTCGTGCTTTTAGAGAACCACCTACGAATACTTGCCTTCATTCTTCCTCCTCTACACTTTTATTGCCCTTAACAGCACTTAAACTTTATTAGCCGGAAGACAGTGTCTCAAATAGCTAAACCGTCAAATCCTTGACAGCCTTATTTCAGTTTGGAAAGAGTATAATCTCCCATATTATTTTTATTTCGGCTATTTAAAATGGTTTGTTTGGATTTCATATAACACAATTCTTTATGCTGTGGAAATCTATGTATGCCTTTTGTTAATTCTCCTTTCAACTTATAATTATTTGTTTTCTGTATTTACTCGGGTTTATTATTTGGGGCATATGGATTTTTACTTTCAACCGTTTTACCTTGAAATATATGCACCATTTTTAACTATTTCGGATTCAGCTCAGATCATATGTAGAGGATTTTACAGAGTCTGGTCTTAAACAACCCTCAGAAATCGGAAGCTAGGAGATTTGGGCTAGAGTACCCGATAGGAAAGTGACACGGAAGCGAGGTAGAAAGGGAGAGGAAGACTCCCTTATTTATTACTGGGGGGGGGGCAGTACCCGGGGTCCGACGGTTTAACGTGCCCATCCGACGCACGGCGCAGATTTAGTGGTTCGAGCGTTCGCATCGAACCTGAGACCTCTCCGTAGCAGACACGAACGTTGATCACCAGGCCATCCGCGTCTATTTTGGATTCGCTAATGAATAACTTAATATAAGCCACGATGGCATATAATCCGCAGACCGTGAAATTTAGAAAAAAAAGTATAATCCGTAACTGCGATGTTAATGCCGAACCGCAATTTCCCACAAAAATAAAGTCCAGGAGAAATACCTGTAATTTTTAAGTACTTCTGTAATAATTTCAAGTAACTAATGAACAAAATCACGAGTTTTTTGCAGCATCAGCGCAATTCCGTACTTAGATTTCGTAGTGTCTAGTTTCAGAGTACCCAAAAAATGTGTGCGAGCATGTGATCGGCCGCAAGAGGAAATAATGCCGTCTTTGTTGAATCGTATTTTCTGTTAAACAGCTTGTAAGTTTAAAAAAAAATTCTCACTGTTTTTTCACTTTTATCTAAGTACTTCGTTACTTTTTTTTTTTTTGGTAATTTCTCAAATATGCGACCATTCCTTATGACGCCGACATTTTAGAAATCAAAGTGCCCCCTGAAACGTTTTTTTTTAAAGCGGCTTGTTATCCACAGAACCTAAATTTATAAATTTTTTTAGAGATGATCCATTGCTTTTCACAAAGCCCATTGCCATTTCAGGGATTTTACTATGATCATGATGTCTTCAACTCTTGTCATTTTCCTTATCCACGAGTTCCTCATCTTAACTTTCCTGATTACGCCAAGCATGTGTTTGTATATACTCCGATGAGACATTACATTATGACCACGCCCCAGACTAGAGAAATGAGCGCGCCTGGAGACCGAACGGTCTCCAGGCCGTTCGTCTTTTGCAAAAACATGCGTTTTTGCCAAGCCGTTATATCACATGAATTCTAACAAGTCGCTATATCGCATGAACTCTAACAAAAGGCTTCTAACAAGGCGCTACAGGGTGTGTCTAAAGTCTTTTCCTGATTACGATAAATCGTATAAAATGAACCACGCTCGTACATTCGTTAGACGCATACAATTTTCTAATATAGCTTACCTGAAATCCAGAGTTTTTTTCCGGATCATCAGTATACCCCAACGTGGGCTCCTTTTGTTTCACGGAGGACATCCAGTCGGTACTCTATTCTTTTCCATGTCTGCTGCAACATGTCATCTATGATGGTCGCAAACGCTTCAGTTAAGACCCCCCATCCCCACCGTGAATCTCCGCGCAATTGTTACATAGATGTGGTTCTGCTCATCTGACGAATTTGCACTGCCATTGTAAATATGCCTTTGGACGATTCTCAGTCTTGTTTGTAACCTGATGATGCAAAGGGCACCCCTGCGAAAGATCTCGTTTTAATAATATTAGATTTTGATTGCAGGCAGTATTTTAACGATTAAATGCTTTTACCCTATGTGTAGACCGTGTCTAGTATATGGATTACCGTGTAGTGACTGTGTTTGTGTGTGTTTCGGCTTCAGTTGTTTTTTTCTTCAAAGTGTTAACATCTGCAACTGGTATTGCATAAACTTGATCCTTAATGTAGCCCCATGAAAAGAGTTCAAGGGGCGTAATGTCTGGTGATCTCGGTGACCATGGTATGGGACCATCTCTGCCTATCCATCTGTTAGCAAATTTGTCATATAAGAATTTACGGACAGGTACACCCCAGTGCGGGGGGCGCACCGTCATGCTGGAACATTACCCATGGTTTCAGCTCTTCCTATTGAGGTGCAACATACAGCTGCATTATATCGAGGTTAAACGGTCCAATTACTTTGTTGTGCATTAGTCTGCATCAAATATTGATTTTAAGGCTATCATTCTGTTTCTCCAAAACCACATGAGCGTTCTCTGAACACCAGATAAGGGCATTATGCGTGTTCACTTTACCTGAGGTATGAAAAGTTGATTCATCTGTAAAACAAATCATCTTCAGGTAATCATTATCTTCGTTCAAGAATATCCATAGCAAATGTCACACGTCTGGGCCCATCATTAGGTTACAAGGCTTGAACAATTTGCAACTTGTATGCAAAAAAAACGAAGTCGGTTTCTTAAAATGAGGTGCACTGTCTTCATAGGTGTTTCCAATTCAATAGAGACATGACGAATTGATTTCCTAAGGCATCGTATGAATGCATCACGCCCTGCGTCGACAGTTTCCTCACTAATGGAAAGTCTTCCACTTCTTGCACGGTCACCGACACTGCCTGTGTGTTTAAACTTTTGATACCAGTTCCTAATAATCTTCACATCAGGCGGAGCTCTATCATATTCACGCCTAAACTTCCGCTGCTCTGAAATTTTAGATTTGGTTTCATGAAACCAGAGAAGACAATTAACCTTCTCCTGCATAGACGCCATTTCGCCGACAGACGCTTTCAACAACAAACTACGCTGCAGACGTGCAGCGCCACCTATTGTTGCAAAAGTACAACGGACCAAAAAAAAAAAAAAGAAACGTGAGAATATGACCCAATCAATGCAACAAACAGCGTACGTCTAACTAGCTCGGTTCGTTTCATACGATTTATCGTAATTAGGGAAAGACTTTAGACACACTCTGTATGTCACGTGAGCTTCTAACAAGATCATACATCAGATGAACTTCTAAAAAGAGGATGTACCACATGAACTGCTAACACGACACTATATCATGTAAACTTCTAACACGAAGCTATATCACTTTAACTTTTAAAACGGCGGTATATCACTTGAACTTCTAACACGACGGTATATCACTTGAAACTTCTAACACGACGGTATAACACTTGAAACTTCTAACACGACGGTGTATCACGTGACAAGTGTCCTGATAATTTTGGTCAGATAGTGTGCCACACATGCCTCATCCATAACACCAACCCGGTCCCAGCTCGGACGTATGATCAAAATCCAAACCACTCGGCCACCAGGGTGGAACAATGTCTCTAAGAAAAATGATAATAGTAATAATAATAATAATAGGGTTTCTGTCGTTATTATGAGTTATTTAATTTCCTTTAAAATAGTGACCTCGGTTTTTATGATTACATAATAAAACTAAATAGGTGTATCAACTATTGCCACGAGGTAGACAATTATTGTTTTATATTTAGATCTCTTTCCTTCGATGTGACAGGCAATTTCGTTTTAAATAAAAAATTCACCTTTCAACATCATATGGAAAATTTTCTTTTAATCAGTATTTCTCTTTTTATAATGTTAAAGTTAAATTCGTTTTAAATAATTCTTTATCATAACCCTGACAAATTCCTTTCAAGAAGATACTTCACTCTTTATGGTCCAATTTCTTTTAGATCAATATTTCCCGTTTTAAGATAAGTGGGGAAAATTTGCTTTAATATGTGATGGATAAATTCGTGTAAAAACAGATGTGCACTTCGCCTTTTACCGTGCGTTGGGAACACTTATTTTATATAGAAATTTGGCCAGTTATATGTATTGGGCTTAATGTTTTAAATAGGCATTTCTACTTCTATTACGTAGGGGACAAATTTGTTTTAAACAGATATCTCTCCTTTTATCATATGTGGATAGATTTATTTCAAATAGATGTTTCACTATTTACTCAAATTAGCTTTAAATAGATATCTACCCTTTTTTTATTTCCTCTGACGAATAAATTTTCTTTAGATACTTCAACCTTTATCATGTGGTGGAAAATATTTTTAAATAGATAAGTTGTTCTTCTGAATGTGATGCGGCAGTTTATTTTAAAGAAACATTTTAAGTTTACATGATGTGGTGATTCCTCCAAGTTGACCAAAAAACTATCGCTCTTTCAAACAGTCAAATAAACGCTTATGAAGTGAATTAGCAAATTTAAATTTCAAATATTGTGAGTATGCAGTCTAATGGAAAGCAAATGAGTAAGGCATCGTTTTTTGCTTTTTCTATGGAAAAAAGAGTTCACCGCATTCCTTTTTAACTGGCTTATTTGTTTGAGCAAATATTTGCAGGGCATCAAAATGTTTAATTTTCTTTAACCCATTTTTTCATTACGCGACGTTCTGCGAACTGCTTGCCAAGGCAATTCGTTATTCATCATTTGTCACAGGTTCTAAATTGTTAATAAAGGAAAATAACGACATTTGGCTGTATTTGCATTCTTATCTTCTGAACATTTCTTTTGTTGAAATACAGAATAAGCATTATCGCCAGAAATATTTTTTGTTCTTGTTCTTTTGAACATGACGTAATATTACTCTTTCTCAGTACGTTAATTTTTTTGTAATCACCATAATTGCAAATCGCATCATGGCTGAATTTTTGTGTGAATATTTATTAGACGCCAAACCATTTCATTATCTCATTGTCTTTCCTTTTGCTACATTAGCAAAAAAGAAGAAAATTAATAAATGCAGATTTTGTCATCGAACTTAAGAGGTATATATCATCATAATTGTTAACCATTATCAATCCACTGCTGGACGAAGCTCTCTCCAAGCCTCTTCCACAACGGTCTGTTTTGTGCCAGCATCCTCCATGTTACTCCCGCATACTTTCGAATTTCATCCACCTATCTTCCATTTGGTCTTCTTCTGAGTCTTTTCCTGTCCCTTGGAATCCAATCTAAAAATTTGACTGTCCATCGATGGTCTGTCCTTCTGGCAATATGTCCAGCCCATTGCCATTTCAGTGATTTCACTCTGATCATGATGTCGTCCACTCTTGTCATTTTTCTGATCCACGAGTTCCTCTTCTTATCTCTCCTGGTTACACCAAGCATACACCTCTCCATGTTGCTTTGAGTTGTCTGCAGCCTTTCCACGTCTCTGCACCATACGTACGCACTGGAAGGATGCATTGATCAAACACTTTTATTTTAAGACATAATGGCATATTGCTCTTGAAAATTATGCTGTTTCTTCCAAAAGCTCTCCAGGCAAGTTTTGTACGCCGATTAATTTCTTCATCAATGTGACCCTCACTTGATATCTGCTGTCCAAGATAAACGTACCCATCTGTTATCTCCAGCTTTTCTCTATCAATCGATAAATCTTCATTTCTTGTAAAAGCATTGAACATCACTTTTGTCTTCTGAAAGTTCATTTTTAATCCCACTTCTTTACTCTTGTCAGCAAGTTCCTGGATCCTACTCTGCAGCTCTGATGGGGTAGTTGCGAAAATGGCTACGTCATAAGCAAAACGAAGGTGAGTTAGATAATCTCCATTAATCTTTATCCCTTTGTTTTCCCAGTTCAGTGATTGAAAAACATTTTCCAATGTAGCATTAAAGAGCTTCGGAGATATGGTGTCACCTTGTCTCACTCCCTTTCCAATTTTTATGTGTGCTGTATTCTCAAACAGCCGAATCTTTGCACTTGCATTTTCATAGACGTTGTTAATAATATTAATGTATGCATTTTCAACACCGCAGGATTTCAAAGCCATTGTAACTGCTGATGGTTTCACTGAATCAAAGGCCTTTTCATAATCGATAAAAACCATGCCCAATGGAAGTTCATATTCCCTCGCTCTTTCAATTAGTTCTCTCAGTACGTGGATATGATCTATTGTGCTGTAGCCACTTCTGAATCGAGCTTGTTCTCTCGGTTGAGCCATGTCCAGTGTCACCTTCAACCGGTGTGAAAGAACTTTAGTGAAGATCTTATAAACCACTGATAGGAGGCTGATAGGTCTGTAGTTCCTGAGATCCTCAATGTCACCTTTTTTATGTAGCAGGATCATTGTAGCACTGTTCCAATCCTCAGGAATCTTCCCTTCATTAAGGCATCGATTGAAAACTTGGGCGAGTATATATATACTGTATATATATAACTTTTTGACAGCTGAGTATCGTCTCTATTTACCTCATTTATATAGCAGTTTTGCCAAGGATTTGTATGGAATAGTTGACTTTGATTTTCTTGTTTTACGAGAATTTCTTCCATTGCAGCCTCTCGGCGCGATATATATGTCTATATACACAGTCGAGTCGCATTATTGTGACCACCTCTTACTTTTGACGTCAACAGCGCGTTGTCAATGAAAGAAGGCACGTGTCGTGAGCTGGCTTGGAGGGTATATAAGATCTGCTTGTGAGCATTCTGAAAATAAATCACTCGTTGCTGTCATTGATAAAAAGAGCGATTTATCAGTTTTGCCAAAGTGGATGATTATCGGCTTTCGGGACAAGGGTGGCGGTATTTCTGAAACAGCGCAATTTGTGAACTGCTCGCGTGCTGCTGTGGTTAAAGTGTATCGTGATTGGAGAAATGGCACCATTGCGAATAAGCGATGTAGAAACTGTAGAGAACCACGTGTCATTCATGTGAGAGGTGAACGTCGGCTTCGAAGGTGCGTGGAGGCCGATCGACACGACACAGTGGAACAACGCAGTGGCCGAATGAACAAGGGTGCTACCGGAAGTGTGTCTAAAACGGCAGTTCAGCGAACCCTGCTGCGCATGGGTCTCCGATGCTGACGTATGGTCACTGCACATATGCTACCGGAGGTGCAACGGCAGAAAAGGCTTACATTTGCACGGCAGTATCGGAATTGGTTGATTGGCAAAGGATTGCCCTCTCCGATGAGTCACAATTTCTGCTTCATCGAACAGATGCAAGTTGGCGTATAAGGCGAGAAACATCGAAGAAACACTCTTTAACCGTTGCTGGAAGAACACAAGCTCGTGGGGGCAGCGTTATAGTCTCAGGAATGTTTTCGTGGCATTATCTGGGTCCTCACTGGGTCCACTCTTACCTGTGGAACGCACTATGGACCGAATTCGTTATGAATCCATCCTTGCAGACCACGTACACCCATACATGCTGATTGTCTTCCCTGGGGCGGACGGGATCTTCCAGCACAACAATGCGACGTGTTACACAGATAGAAATGTCCACGAGTGGTTGGAAGAGCACGATAAAGATATCAAAGTACTTCCCTGGCCTCCTAATTCCCCAGACTTAAATCCAATTGGGCATCTGTGGGACCACCTTGATCGTGTTGTTCGCTCTATGGATTCTCCACAACGCACCCTCCAGCAGCTGTCAGATGCACTGCAGTCGGCATGTCTCCACATATCTGTGAACACCTTCCAGCACCTTATGGAGTTATCTCAGCCCGTCTAGTTGCCTTCCGCCCTGCCCACGGCGGTCACACGGTGGTCACTTTGGATATTAGCTGTAGGTCACAATAATGTGACTCGACCGTGTATATATACTGTATACCAAGTAATTGTATGGAGCCGTTGAGGAATAGTTGAGTTTGATTTTCTTGTTTTATGAGAAGTTCTTGATTTGCAGCCTCTGGGCGATATATATAAACTAAAGTGCCAGAAAAACTGGTACAGACGAGCTTATGCAAAATACATAGCAACGTCACCTATGTGCGTACTCGGTTACGTCCGCCAGTGCGTATACAAAGCGATAGACATCCTTGCCAGCTGTCAGAGCTGTTTTCGGCATGAGACTGACAAGTAACAACGATTTAAACGATTTTCAACGCGGTGTCATAGTTGGTGCTCGTGAGATGGGCCATAGTATTTCAGAGGTAGAAACGAAGTTCGGATTTTTACTGACGACCATTGCAAGGGTGTACCGTGTCTACAAGAATTCCGACACAACCTTCAACTTACGATACCAGTGTGGCCGTAAAAAGACATTGGGTGAACGTGACCATCGTCAGCTGTCAAGTATAGTTTAACGCGATAGGCGTGCAACACTCTCGCAGGTATCATCGGAATTCAATGCTGGAGCCTCAACAAGCATCAGCGTCCGGACTGTGCAACGTACCCTGCACGATATGAGCTTTGGGAGCCGACGCCCAACTCTTGTTCCTTTGATGGGTGCACGACACAGAGCTATGCGCCTCGCTTGGGCACGGCAACACCGCCACTGGACACTTGATGACTGGAAACAAGTAGCCTGGTCTGAAGAGTCGCGTTTCCAACTGTATCGGGCAGATTGAAGGATTCGTGTGTGAGGCAAACCCCATGAAGCCATGGATCCCGCCTGTCAACAGAGAACTGTGCCGGCTGGTGGGGGATCCGTAATGGTATGGGCTGTGTTTTGCAGGGCTTCACTTGGACCCCTGGTACGTCTGCAAACGGCTGTGATCGGCCAATGCTATGTGCGCAACGTTTCTGACGAGGTACACCCGTTCATGTCCTGCATTCATGCTGATGGGTTGGGCCTGTTCCAACAGAACAATGCACCGCCCAACAAGTGTCGGCACACCACATTATGGTTAGAGGAGCATTCATCTGAGTTTGGGGTGTTGCCATTCCCGCCCAAGTCCACAGATCTGAACGTGATAGAACACATTTGTGATGCCATCCAACGCGCCATCGAACACAGCAATCCGAGACTTCTAAATACACCCGAATTGTGGAACGCTCTGCAGGAAGTATGGTGTGCATTGCCTACAGCATATTTCCAGAAGCTAGTGGAGTCCATGCCCCGTCGTATTTCTGCAGTCCTGCGCTCCCGTGGGGGACCTACCAAGTATTAGACTGGTGTACCAGTTTTTCTGGCACTTCAGTGTATGTATACAAATATGGGATGTAAGGTCAGGTGATGCGTAACATCACAGCCTCTCCTTGACAAATGTCAACGCCGCCTTCTCGTGGTGCATCCTGTTCCCACTAAAGGGGCTCTGGCGACCGCCAATAGCGGTATAACTATACCATCGGGATCAGAGGAAATGCTATCCCACACTCACCAACCCGCTTGGCCAGCGTGGTGAGTTATGGCCAAACACCTCCAAAATGACTCTACAACTTAAATCTTGGCCCTCAGTCTCCGGCAGCTGGAATGTACCTGGCCAAGGCAGCGGCCAGTGCGACATGAAGGCAGAGGGTGCTAAGAATCCCCGGAGGACCGGACTAGGCTGCCATTTGATGCTGACCTTGGCTACCTATAATGGACGCTCCCTATCTTCTGATTCAAGGCTTCTTGAATTGGAAGAGGAACTACAAAGGATCAAGTGGGACATCGTCGGGCTAAGTGAGGCAAGGAGAAAAGGAGAAGATCTCATTGAACTGAAAAGTGGACATCTCTTCTATTATCGTGGGACAGATACTGGCAGAACTAGTGGTGTTGGATTTATAATAAACAAGAAACTGAAGGATAAAGTGGTAGAAGTTGAAAGTTCCTCTGACAGAGCTGCACGACTCGTTATCCAACTATCGAGTAGATACCAGGCTCAGATTATTCAAACTTATGCACCCACCACAAGCCATCCTGAAGAAGAAATTGAAGAATTTTATGAGGAAATTCGTCATCTAAATAATAAAGGTAAGCAGCACTTGAAGATAATTATGGGAGATTTCAATGCAAAAATAGGGCAACGGCAACAGAATGAAACTTCAGTAGGTAAATTCGGTCACGGCAACAGAAACCAGCGTGGAAATACTCTCGTTGAGTTTGCAGAGGCAGAAGGATTTTTCATCTTGAACTCCTTTTTCAAGAAAAAGCCACACAGGAAATGGACATGGAGACATCCAATTAGGACGACAAGTGAAATTGATTTTATTATGTGTAACAAAAAATTCGTCATCGAAGACTGCAGTGTGCTGAACAAGTTCAACACAGGTAGTGACCATAGATTGGTGAGATGTAAGATGCACCTCAACACTAAACTGGAACGTGGCAAGCTCATAAGACAAACAAAATGTATTGACATAACCAACCTTAAAAAACACCATAATACTTTCAAGTTGGAACTGAAGAACAGATTCTCTGCTTTAGAAGGCCTAACATCGGAAGAAGTGGATATTTCGGAAGTTAACAGAAAAGTAACCAAAGCTCTAATGGAAACAGCAACAAAATTAGCTGGGTCTAAGAACAAGTTGCATGTGAACAAATTATCAGGAAAAACCAAAATGTTGATGCAAAAAAGAAGAGAGATGAGGACAACTAAAGAAGATGTGACTTCCAAAGTGGAATATATAGAGCTATGCAAGACAACACGAAAAAGTATCACTGAAGACGTAAGGAAATTCAACTGTGAGCTAGTGAGGAAAGCAATTGAAAACAACCAAAGCCTTAAGATAGCAAAGGGACATCTCAGTAAGGGAAGAAAACAGATTATGGCTCTGAGAAAAGAAGATGGTTCTATAACAAGAAATAGAGGCGAAATTTTGACAAGAGTGAAAGATTTCTACTCCAAATTATATGAAAGGGATGATACATGTACTCCAGACATCATGAAAGGTACCAGAATTCTTCCAGTCCTCCCAGCAGAAGTTGCTCATGCAATCAAGAACATGAAGCGGGGGAAAGCTCCAGGAGAAGATGGAATTACTATAGACATCATACAAGAAGCAAGTGGAGAAATTGAAACAGTACTCGCCCAAATTTTCACTCGATGCCTTAATGAAGGGAAGATTCCTGAGGATTGGAACAACGCTACAATGATCCTGCTACATAAAAAAGGTGACATTGAGGATCTCAGGAACTACAGACCTATCAGCCTCCTATCAGTGGTTTATAAAATCTTCACTAAAGTTCTTTCACACCGCTTGAAGGTAACACTGGACATGGCTCAACCGAGAGAACAAGCTGGATTCAGGAGTGGCTACAGCACAATAGATCATATCCACGTCCTGAGAGAACTAATTGAAAGAGCGAGGGAATATGAACTTCCATTGTGCATGGCTTTTATCGATTATGAAAAAGCCTTTGATTCGGTGAAACCATCAGCAGTTACCACGGCTCTGAAATCCTGCGGTATTGAAGATGCATACATTAATATTATTAATAACATCTATGAAAATGCAAGTGCAAAGATTCGGCTGTTTGAAAATACAACACACATAAAAATTGGAAAGGGAGTGAGACAAGGTGACACCATATCTCCGAAGCTCTTTAATGCCACATTGGAAAATGTCTTTCAATCACTGAACTGGGAAAACAAAGGGATAAAGATTAATGGAGATTATCTAACCCACCTTCGTTTTGCTGATGACGTAGTCATTTTTGCAACTACCCCATCAGAGCTGCAGAGTATGATCCAGGAACTTGCTGACAAGAGTAAAGAAGTGGGATTAAAAATGAACTTTCAGAAGACAAAAGTGATGTTCAATGCTTTTACAAGAAATGAAGATTTATCGATTGATGGAGAAAAACTGGAGATAACTGATACATATGTTTATCTTGGACAGCAGATATCAAGTGAGGGTCACATTGATGAAGAAATTAATCGGCGTACAAAACTTGCCTGGAGAGCTTTTGGAAGAAACAGCATAATTTTCAAGAGCAATATGCCATTATGTCTTAAAAGAAAAGTGTTTGATCAATGCATCCTTCCAGTGCTTACGTATGGTGCAGAGACGTGGACCTTAACTAAAAGAGACATACAAAGGCTGCAGACAACTCAAAGGTGCATGGAGAGGTGCATGCTTGGTATAACCAGGAGAGATAAGAAGAGGAACTCGTGGATCCGAAAAATGACGAGAGTGGAAGACATCATGATCAGAGTTAAATCCCTGAAATGGCAATGGGCTGGACATACTGCCAGAAGGACAGACCATAGATGGACAGCCGAAATTTTAGATTGGATTCCAAGGGACAGGAAAAGACCCAGAAAAAGACCACATGGGAGATGGGTGGATGAAATTCGTAAATATGCGGGAGTGACATGGAGGAGACTGGCACAAGACAGACCGTTGTGGAGGAAACTTGGGGAGACCTTCGTCCAGCAGTGGATTGATAATGGTTGACAATGATGATGATGATGATACAAATATACTGAAGATCAGTTAAATAAGAGACAGCTGGCGTTACGCAAATGTAAACAGAAACGACATGACGTATGCAGTTACCCGACAACATAAGGAGTGATGAGACGGGAATCAGTAAGAGCCGGACGCAGTATGGGTAAGACGAACGATCTGAGCGCATTTGATCGTGGGAAAGTTGTCGGAGCCCGACGAATGGGTCACTCAATTTTGGAATTCGTGCAGTCACCGGGATTTTCACGAGCCACTGTGTCACGGGTGCACAGTGAGTACGTCGAATCCGGTAAAACCATCCCTGCAAGGGCCAACTGCCCTGGACAACAGCGTGTGGATGAGCGGGGTCATCTTCGGCTAGCTCGCATTTTAACAGGGGATAGAAGGGCCACAGTGCAAGCAATTACTCGGCAATTTAAGGCTGGTGCACAAAAACGTGTAAGCTGCCATACCATTCAGAACCATCTCATCGCTTTGGGGTACAGAAGCCATCGTCCCACGATGGTACCGCTGCTGACCGCACATCACAGGGTGCAAAGATTAGCATGGGCGCGGGAACATCGCCACTGGACCCTAGACATGTGGGAAAATGTTTCCTGGACTGATGAGTCGAGAATCACGATGGTACATGCGGATGGCAGGATGCGATTACGGCGCAAACCACATGAAGCGATGGATCCTTCTTGCCAGCAGGGTACTCTTCATGATGGTGGTGGTGGCATTCTCGTCTGGGGACTGTTTACGTGGACTGAAATGGGACCCCCTTGTACGTGTGACATCGTCCCTCACAGGTCAACGTTACCGGGATATCCTGGACGACCATTTGCTCCCGTTTATGCGTCTTCAACATCCCACTGGAGACCTCATCCTGCAACAACGCAATGCACCGTGCCATCGCTCCTGAATTGTATTCGAATGGTTAGATGCACACTCCACCGTCGTGACTTCGCTTCCTTGGCCAGCTAGGTCACCTGACCTCAATCCTACCGAGCACATCTGGGATGCCATCAAGAGAGATGTTCGAGGCTCTGACCTCCGATCATGAAATCTTCGTGAACTGTTGGAGCTTGTTCAGGGGTCGTGGATCCGTATTGCTTCCCAACGCTTCCAGTGTCTTGTAGAGTCCATGCCGAGACGAATTGCCGCCGTCATCAGGACGAAAGCTGGTGCTAGACGTTACTAGACAGGTATCTCTAATTCAATTGCTCCTCAGTGTATATACTGTATTGACAAAAGCACCGAACATGTGGAAGAGAAACACAACATAACATTTAGTGACACACATTAGTAAGGTGTCGGTCCACGTTTGGCCTACACGTGTCTTCACGAGCTCCGTGTTTGAGTGCTTCACGTACGTATTTTGTGTGTCCCATCATTGTTCTTCTGTGTGTGTGCCGAAGTTAAAGGTCTGTGCTTTCGTTTAAGATCCCTCACGAGTTGGTGAGTGCTTATATTTTTTTTTATTATCAGTGTTTTTATTACCACACTGAGCTGGTCCTTTTCTTCGTTAACACTTGCCATTGATTATGGCATCTGCCGATGAGGGCGTTCTTCCCGCCCGCATCGCTGAAGCTACTCGCGTCGCCTCTTTAACGACAGACGCAGCCGATTAATTTTCTTCGCTTGCTAGTGGAGAGCCTCTTAATTTTCTTCCTGTAATTTGCACGTCTTTTTCGTACTCAGGTCTCCGACTCTGCCATTGAGAACGTATATGTGACATCCCTGGCATCTGCTGACGATGATGAATCCATGGACGTCTCTGATGGAGTCGCTAATCAGCCCTCTACAGTTTCTTCTGCCTCTGCTTCCAGTAAATTGTTTTATGCTGCGTCAATGCCTCCCAGAGAAGGCGCTTCTGCACGCACGTATTCTGCGGCTGCCTCTGGTATTCCACCGGCTTCCACCTCGTCTCGTCTGCACTCTATGGATTCTTACGTTACTCTCAACGGTGACACCGTCTTATTAGACATTCCCGAGAACTCTCCTGCTGGTCAACGTCTTCAATCGACATTCGAGTTGGGTGTTTGTTTTGATACGTTGCCCAACACTCGCTTTGAAACTGTACAGCTCCGCTCTCAAGAAGATGCTTCGTTTTGGTGCCATCACCCACCTTACCGGAAAGCCACGAACTGTGATTGTTTAACTTTCGAAGAAAGAATATGCCGAGCTTGTCTTGTCTCGGGGCCTATCAATTGGCGATCGTCACCTCTTAGCCGAATCCATCGCCCAGCGTCCTGTTCTGGTCTCTCTAAATCCGGGAGCCCCGGAGACCTCTGATGATATGCTGTGTGCTGCACTTAGTTGATGCGGAAGAGTAGTCGGCCCAGTGAAAACTCTCTCCTCTTCCCCCTCTGACCCGATGATAAACATATGTGTGGCTTCCGTAGAACTGCTTGCATCATCTTCCCGTCGGAAGAGCATCTCATAAAGTTTCCACGGTTTCTCGATGTTCGTTGCGGTAACGAGCGCCACCGGATTGAGCTTTTCACCTCTGCTCATTGCTCACGCTGCAAGGTTTTCGGCCATCAGCAGGCTCAATGCCCCCATGGAGAGCCAACTCCTGCAGCTCCAAGGCAGCATTCTACCTCTTCCTCCGTTTCTGCTGCCATGCCTCCTCCTGCGTCTGCACCTCCTAGGCCCAGTTCTGCCGAACATCTGATTAAAGCCTTCGATCAACACGCGTCCTCGGATGTTGCTTTCTCCACTCTGTCGGAATTTCCTCCGATTGACTCCTCCTTGCCTTCCCGCGTTCTCTCTCCATCAGAGGACATCACGGCTGATCCTCAAGCTTCATTCACCGTCGACACATTTGCTCCCGGCGGTGAGGTGGACCTTTCCTATGATTCCACATCTCGTGTGTCACCGATCCACGGCAAACGTCGCTCTACTACCAGTACCGAGGCCCGGAGGAAAAAGAAGAAATCACCTTCTCCGACTGGCCGCCCACATCGTTCCACCTGTCTAGAAGGCTCCAAGTCTCCCCTATTACGTTCTAGCTCTTCCTCTTCAAATTCCAAAGATCCTCTGCCGACGTTTGAAGATTTCTCGACTCTGCTTACCAATGCCTCTCTTCCTTCAGAACCTGTCTCCTTTGAAGATCTTTACGAGTTTCTCACTCATAAAACAAATCGGGAGGCTTCTCTCATCTTTTTTAACAGCAGTTTGAAGCAGTTCCTCCCGAGGTTATCGACCAAGCAACATCCATCATCAAATTCCTCCGGCATAATGCCAAGCAACCAAACTACGTCTTGTGGTGTCATCAATCGCCTCGACACATACCAGAAAGCTGCCATATCTGCCCTTCATCCGACTTCGGACTTACCCATTCATGGTCGCCACTCTGAATTGTAGGGGGGGGGTGTAACCCCCTCGCTAACGCTCTCGTTCTGGAAGATCTCTCGCCCCTTGGGGCCGACTTACTTTTTCTACAAGAGACGAACTGCCACTCCTCGACATTTTTTCATAGATGGCTCATTTGGGACTTCCCCTTTCACCATGCTTTCCGTTACTCTGTGCACGGTGGTCCAGCAGGAATATCAGTCTGCCATCTCCGCATGCCGTGAAAGCTCCTTCTATGCTACGTGGTCGCCAGTGACCCCGTGGTTCGCTGTTACACCAAGTCCGTTAGATCTCACGGTGAGTTAAGACCCTGAATTAACTTTTTGTTGCTCTTTCGCACTGCGGTGCCCCGCCTGTGATCATTTTGTTCTTCCTCAAGCATTGCTCTGTTAGCATCAGGTTGTAAATTTGTCATTGCTCATTCAATGTACATATCATCGCTTTTATCAGTTTGTATCATTCCTGTTCTTTTTTTCTTTGAGACGAATCTATGTTGCTCGTCTCCTCTGTTTCGTTACGTTAAAGCGATTCTGAAACCACCTTTGACCTTAATGCATGCACTGACCCTTCGATATAGGCTTTCGACAAGTTTTTGGAACACAGCGATAGGTATGCGCTTCCATTCAGTACATAATGCTGCTACAAACTATTGGATTAAGATCAGGGCTCTGTACTGGCCAGTCCAACCACGATACGGAATTATCGTCAAACCACGTCATAACAGTCCGTATTTTATGGCTCGGTGCATTATCCTGCTGGTACCAACAAGGCTCGATTCCGTAGTATTGCCACAGAGTTGGTAGGGCGTAATTGTCCAGAATATCAAGGTAGACGTGCTGGTTAACAGATTTGTACACGACAACCATTTGATTAGTACACTGCCAGCTCCAAACGTGACCGTAGGAACAGTACACTGTGGTAAATAGCATTCTCCAGGCTGCCGCCATACCCACACACGGCCATCAGATAGATGGATCGTGTATCTCGAGTCATCAGTATATTGGCCCGTTTCCATTGATCTGCGGTCCACGATAAATGTGCTTTGCAGCATGCTAAACGACAAGTAGTACTCCGAGTGGAGATGAAAAGCTTATGAGCAGCCTCACGACCACAGTAACCCATGGAATGAAGTTCTCTGCGAATGGTATGTGTACGTACCGAGGTTCCATCATTTTTACTCACCTGTTCACTGAGGTTTTGTAAAGTACTCTGTCGATTAGCTGTAACGTGTCCTGAGGCTTCGACGTCCTCTATCACGGATTTTCTTTGGTCTGTCGGTGCGTTTTGCTACTTCAGGTACGCCAGGTGGCTTCCACTTATTCAGTACATCCAAAACAGTTGACTTGGTTATGTTTAAACGCCTCTCAGTTTCTCTTATAGACAACCCACTGATATAACACTCAACCACCTTTCCTTTCTCAAAGTCAGTTCTTTCCGGCCCCGACATTTTCGCTCAACCTCACAGTGCGATATGATCGCGGTCAGCTGCAGGCTTGCTTTTATATCTTTTGCAGCTGTACCGCGCATCTTAACAACGCAGAGGATCCGTTCATTTGCTTTTGAAGGGTGTACGGTGTCTTATGTCAATATAGTGTATATATATATTTTTTTTTTTTGATTGAAGGTTTAACGACCATAGTGGGCAACTCTAAGGGATATAAGCAGTCGCCCGTCCCTATGTTATAGTTACTGTTTCCAAGGAAGGGAGAGAGCCAGTGCCTTAAGACAAATAGAAAATCCATGTCTCACCGGGATTCGATACCGGACCCTTCTCGGACGAATGGTCATAAGACAGAGCTTTGACCATTGCGCCACCGGGGCGGCATATATATAATTATTGGAATTTGGGTAACATACAAATATAACACAGGAGAAATCCAAATTCAACTAAGTCTTTGTAGAAATGAGTAAATGGAGAGTTGTGCTGCTCCTTGAAAACGCCACAGTTCACTATTTACAATATTTTCTACATTTTTTATTATTAGTATATCTGTTCCCTGCCTGGTTTTTAGGTCGTTGTTCTGTCGTAGTACACTTTGATTATTCGGTTTTAATCGTGGTTTTGTACTTTATGAATGTTTTGCTCGCACCTCGTGATTTTGCTGTATATGTTACACGGTCGTATCAGAATAACATGACCAATCCCGGAACCACGTGTACGCCTCCAGGCGCATCACACAGTTCTCGTGAGAAGGTCGAGCACAATGGGCAGAGGTAGTGATTTGACAGCGGTTCAAAAAGGAATGATCATCGGCTACCGTGCCAAGGATGGAAGCATCTCTGAAACGGCAGATTTCGTGGGCTGTTCGCGAGATGCTGTAGTAATAAGGGTGCACCAAGAATGGACCGCTGTTTCAGCGAGTACCTCCCGACGTTATAACTGTGAAGCCGCAAAGGCCATCGACCTCAGAGGAGAACGTCACTTCCGTCGACCGGTAAAGGGCAATCGACAGTACAGCAATTGACCACTAAATGAACTCTGGGGCACTCAGGTACGTGTCTGCGATAACAAAGCGAACTCTTGTTACGCACGGATCTCCAGAGTTGACGCTGCGTTAAGGCGCCCATGTTAACCCAGGTCCATCGGCAACGACGCCTGCAGTTCGCATGGGACTACCGTCATTTAACAATGGAAGAGTGGGAAAAGGTTGCCTTCTTCTACGAATGGAGGTTTCTACTCCACGGAAGTGACGGGCGGTGGCGGATATGACGTCAGACACACGAGAACCAACACCCGGACTTGCTTATCGATCAAGTAAAGATCGGCAGTGTGCATGTCTGGGGGATGTTTTCCAGGTATGACTTGGGACTGCTGGTACCACTGGATGGGTCCCTGAACGCCAATGGCTACTTGTCCATCCTCGCTGACCACATTCATTTCTTCATGTTGGACATTTACCCTGGTGGTGATGGTGTCTACAAACAGGACAGTGCCACGTCGCTAAGGGTGGTTTGACTGGTTCCAGGAGCACGACAGTGATGTCTCCTTTCTCACTTGGCCGGTGAAATCGCTAGACCTCAATCCCATAGAGCATTTGTGGAACTATTCGGATCGACAGGTTCGAAGTACCGACACACAACCACGCCATCTCGAGGACCTCCGTGGTCTGCTGCAGTCCGAATGGGCACGTGTACCTCGGGCAACCTTCCAGGGGTTCATTGCGGTCGTGCCACGCCGCTTCGCCGCTGTCATCTGTGCCAAGGGTAGTTATTCCCATTATTTGATAGATGGTCCCATTATTCTAATACGACTGTGTATGTACTGTATTTATATACACTACTGTTTATGAAAATTTGCAACACCATACTGGTATTAGCATCACACATACAGAATACGTCCTCGATTGGGAAGAAAGTAATGTCTGCAAATGCAAGCCAATAGAAAAGTGTTAATTACCGTATATATAAGTTCAAATTAGTCCAAAGTGTAGTCGCCATCGTTTGGCACGACCTGCTTCCTTCGTGTGGGCAGCTATTGGAAACTGTCACTGTAGAATTGTGAAAGCTTGGACGCCAAGAAGTGAGTAAGTAAGCGTTAGACATCGTCTCTGTTGGTTCAAGGACCATGGATGTAAGCTGGCCTTGGGGATTGGCATGGGCTTTTGTTTTGCGTCCATCCACTGTTTCCGGGTGCTGACTTCTCGTCACTTGTTACAGTGCGGTCCAAAAACAGTTCAACTTGGTCACGTGCAAGCAGGGAAACGCATTCACTCATGCGATTTGCTTTTTGCTCAACTGAGTTGGAGTACCCAAACTCTTCTCTTGTGCACTTTCCCAAGTTCAAGCAGGTTCGTGATAATATTCTTCTAGGTAGTCTGGAGCTGTTCTGCCAACTCCCACCTGGTCACGCTCTGATGCGTATCCACTACGGTGTTCAGCCTGCCCATATCCACTGTTGCGGGTCTTCCGGCTTTAGGACGATCTGGCAGGTCAAACTTTCCTTACGAAACAGTTGGAGCCAACAATAACACTAACGATGTGATATGGCATTGGGGTACACACTGGTAATGTTTCTTACAGCACTTGTGGGGTGTTACCGCGACGAAACTCATACAGCATGCGATATGGCGAATGTGCTCCTCTCCCACTTCCATGTTGGCTGGCGCTTACTCTCTTCGCCTTCTAACGGCTGACTGCCACTGACTTAATCCACCTGAGTGCTGATGTCATGTCTGTGTGCTGCGCAATCTCATTGGCCATTGTGCACCGTGGTCCGGGCTTCGACTTCGGGTACCTCGTCATCGGGCATTACTTTCTTTCGAACCCAATATTAAGCAGCTCATTTACACTGCTACTATTTGCCGCACTGTTATCCAAAATTCAATTCCGGAAGGCAATATCGGGCAAATTATCGAAATGAAATGTTGCTCTGTTCACAGAACGTACGCAAATCCGCATATTGCTCAGCAGTTTGCCTACTGAAATGCAAATTTCACAGAGGGAAATCAACATATGCCCTCAGTGAAATTTGCATACCAGTGTGCAATATGTAAATTGAGCTGCATACCAAACGAGAAATGGCAGTGGCATTTCTCTTTTACAGCCTGTTGGAACTAGGACTGATGATTGTGTATTGTTAGTGAAAGACACAAGAACCTCAACCGCTCATTACCCTTATCATTGTGTCTCTTTACATGACAAACATGTTTACCTGCTTCCGAACTTTAATTTTGGTCACCAGTGAATTTTTCTTAAATGACTCAGGTGTAAGCGGACTGTCTCATTTTCTAGAAAGCCATTTCCACCGAAAATTCTCAGCTTGTGAACGAATATACATGGTATTCCGCTTAGACGTATAATAAAAGGAAGTATCATAAATTCAGGTGCATTTCACCAGCCCCCCCCCACCACGGAATTTTTTAATTTTTCAGACACCATTCGTTTGTACCACGTATGAACCGGAATGAACTCGGTTTTTTTCGTTTGAACCGCAAAAGTTTTGGAGATATTTAAAAAACAAAGTGGGGGGCTGGTGAAACGATAGCCCCCCACCATGGAATTTTTAAATTTTTTTTGCACCATTCGTTTGTACCACGTATGAACCGGAATGAACTCAATTTTTTTCGTTTGAACCGCAATAGTTTTTGAGTTATTTAAAAAACAAAATGGGGGGGCTGGTGAAATGGTACCCCAAAAAAATAGATATTTCAAATTTCAGCATAGCCATTCGTTAATAAATCGTATGAACCGGAATGAACTCCATTTTCATCGTTTGAACCACAATAGTTTTTGAGATATTTAACAAATAATATTGAGAATTTGCATATAAATATAGGAGGCAGACCATTTCACCAGCCCCCACCATGGAAATTCAAAATTTCGAAATAGCCATTCGTTAGTAAATCGTATGAACCGGAATGAACTCCATTTCTATCGTTTGAACCGCAATCGTTTTTGAGATATTTAACAAATAATATTCAGAATTTGCATATATACAGAAAGACCGACCATTTCACCAGCCCCCACCATGGAAATTCAAAATTTCAAAATAGGCATTCGTTAGCAAATCGTGTGAACTGAAAAGAACTCCATTTTCATCGTTTGAACCGCAATAGTTTTTGAGATATTTAAAAAATAATGTTACAGGCCTATCATTTCACCCCCCCTCATCATGGAAATTCAAAATTCCGAAATAGCCATTCGTTAGTAAATCGTATGAACAGGAACGAACTCCATTTTTATCGTTTGAACCGCAATAGTTTTTGAAATATTTAATAAATAATAGAATTTACATATACGCACAGAGACCGACCATTTCACCAGCCCCCACCCCCATGGAAATTCAAAATTTCAAAATAGCCATTCGTTAGCAAATCGTATGAACCGAAAAGAACTCCATTTTCATCGTTTGAACCGCAATAGTTTTTGAGATATTTAAAAAAGAATGTCACAGGCTTACGCCATTTACCCCCCCCCCCATTCATCATGGAAATTCAAAATTCCGAAATAGCCATTCGTTAGTAAATCGTATGAACAGGAACGAACTCCATTTTTATCGTTTGAACCGCAATAGTTTTTGAGATATTTAACAAATAATGTTACAGGCCTACCATTTCACACCCCCCCCCCTCATCATGGAAATTCAAAATTCCGAAATAGCCATTCGTTAGTAAATCGTATGAACAGGAATGAACTCCATTTTTATCGTTTGAACCGCAATAGTTTTTGAGATATTTAAAAAATAATATTGAGTTTTTGCATATATACAGAGAGACCGACCATTTCACCAGCCCCCCACCATGGAAATTCAAAATTTCAAAATAGCCATTCGTTAGCAAATCGTATGAACCGAAAAGAACTCCATTTTCATCGTTTGAACCGCAATAGTTTTTGAGATATTTAAAAAAGTATGTCACAGGCCTACACCATTTAACCCCCCCCTTCATCATGGAAATTCAAAATTTCAAAATAACCATTCGTTAGCAAACCGTATGAACCGAAAAGAACTCTATTTTCATCGTTTGAACCGCAATAATTTTTGAGATATTTAAAAAAGAGTGTTACAGGCCATTTCATCCCGCCTCCCCCCCCCCCCTCATCATGGAAATTTAAAATTCCGAAATAGCCATTCGTTAGTAAATCGTATGAACTGAAAAGAACTCCATTTTCATCGTTTAAACCGCAATAATTTTTGAGATATTTAAAAAAGAATGTTACAGATCATTTCATCCCCCTCCCCCCTTATCATGGAAATTTAAAATTCCGAAATAGCCATTCGTTAGTAAATCGTATGAACAGGAATGAGCTCCATTTTTATCGTTTGAACCGCAATAGTTTTTGAGATATTTAAAAAATAATATTGAGAATTTGCACATATACAGAGAGACCGACCATTTCACCAGCCCCCCACCCCCATGGAAATTCAAAATTTCAAAATAGCCATTCGTTAGCAAATCGTATGAACCGAAAAGAACTCCATTTTCATCGTTTGAACCGCAATAGTTTTTGAGATATTTAAAAAAGAATGTCACAGGCCTACACCATTTACCCCCCTTCATCATGGAAATTCAAAATTCCGAAATAGCCATTCGTTAGTAAATCGTATGAACAGGAATGAACTCCATTTTTATCGTTTGAACCGCAACAGTTTTTTTTATTGGAGATTTAACGACCACCGTGAGCAACTCAATGGGCTATAAGCAGTCGCCCGTCCCTAATTCAGGGTCACTGATTCCAGGGAAGGGAGAGAGCCAGTGCCGTAAAACAAACACAACATTCATGCCTCACCGGGATTCGAACCCGGACCCTGTTCGAACGAATGATCAGAGTCCGTCGCTTAGACCACTGCGTCACCGGAGCGGCCAACAGTTTTTGATAGATTTAAAAAAAAAAAAAAGTTTGAGAAAATTGGGGGACGACCATTGCACACACCCCCAGGGAAAAATTCAAAATTTCAAAATAGCCATTCGTTAGCAAATCGTATGAACCGAAAAGAACTCCATTTTCATCGTTTGAACCGCAATAGTTTTTGAGATATTTAAAAAAGAATGTCACAGGCCTACACCATTTACCCCCCTTCCCCTTCATCATGGAAATTCAAAATTCCGAAATAGCCATTCGTTAGTAAATCGTATGAACAGGAATGAACTCCATTTTTATCGTTTGAACCGCAATAGTTTTTGAGATATTTAAAAAATAATATTGAGATTTTGCATACATACAGAGAGACCGACCATTTCACCGGCCCCCCACCATGGAAATTCAAAATTTCAAAATAGCCATTCCTTAGCAAATCGTATGAACCGAAAAGAACTCTATTTTTATCGTTTGAACCGCAATAATTTTTGAGATATTTAAAAAAGAGTGTTACAGGCCATTTCATCCCCCCTCTCCCCCTCATCATATAAATTAAAAATTCCGAAATAGCCATTCGTTAGCAAATCGTATGAACTGAAAAGAACTCCATTTTCATCGTTTGAACCGCAATAATTTTTGAGATATTAAAAAAGAATGTTATAGGCCATTTCATCCCCCTCCCCCTCATCATGGAAATTTAAAATTCCGAAATAGCCATTCGTTAGCAAATCGTATGAACTGAAAAGAACTCCACTTTCATTGCTTGAACCGCAATAATTTTTGAGATATTTAACAAATAATGTTACAGGCCTACCATTTCACCCCCCCCCTCATCATGGAAATTCAAAATTCCGAAATAACCATTCGTTAGTAAATCGTATGAACAGGAATGGACTCCATTTTTATCGTTTGAACCGCAATAGTTTTTGAAATATTTAATAAATAATATTGAGAATTTGCATATATACAGAGCCCGACCATTTCACCCCCCCCCCCCCCCCATGGAAATTCAAAATTTCAAAATAGCCATTCGTTAGCAAATCGTGTGAACCGAAAAGAACTCCATTTTCTTCGTTTAAACCGCAATAGTTTTTGAGGTATTGAAAAAAGGATGTTACAAGCCTACACCATTAACCCCCTCCCCTCACCATGGAATTCGAAATTTCATAGCCATTCGTTAGTAAATCGTATGGCCGCCCCGGTGGCTCAGTGGTCTAAGGCGTTGGCCTCTGATCATTCGTCCGTAAGGGGTCCGGGTTCGAATCCCGGTCAGGCATGGATGTTGTGTTTGTCTTACGGCACTGGCTCTCTCCCTTCCCTGGAACCAGTGACCCTAAATTGGGAACGGGCGACTGCTTATAGCCCATTGAGTTGCTCACGGTGGTCGTTAAACCTCCAATCAAAAAAAAAAAATCGTATGAACCGAAAAGAACTCCATTATTATCGTTTGAACCGCAATAGAGTTTGACATACCTACAAAAAAAAAAGGATTCAGAAAATATGGAGCCGACAATTCCCCCCTCCCCATGTAATTTCAAAATGTCAAAATGACCATTCGTTAGTAAATCGTATGAACCGGGAAAACTCTGTAAGAGCGAACGTGTCGTCACGTGACTTAGCGCCGCCTCCTACTTAAGCATCCGAGGAGCACGCGCAGCGGGCTCACAACAAGCAGAGAGTTCGTTAACTCTTACCGGAAGTACACACTCTCTCTCTCTCACTCTGTTCGAGCGAACAAACGAAACCTCCCCCACTTTACTATATATATATCTGTGAATCGGGGAGGCAGAGCGACAACAGCTGGTTATACCGAAGTTTATCCACTTTCAGACATAATTTGAAAAGAACGCTTGGTTAACACATATACGAAACACTTATTCTTCACCAACTAGAATTTTGATGGCGGCGGATTACTCGCTCTTGAAAGTGACCTCGTTATGACTGGACCTGGCAAAGATCGTGGAACGCGCAAGATAAGGTGATCGAATTCTGTAGAAATCTCACCCTGCGTTGGCGTCCTAACTTAGGGTCTCCTTGACACTAGATATACCTCTATCTTATCGATGCTTCAGGACTAGTCTTCTAGCTATCCTTCTCTAATCGATGCTTCAGTGGACTGTACTAAGTCCGTAATTCAGTAGTATATCATCAGCTACTCTACCGGTATCCCTGACTCGGGTAGATTCCTTCTGTAGCGGCGACCTACTTCATCTAGGTCGGTGCCCGCTCTTTCCCCGTGGACTCCGAGAGCCCACCACACCATCCACGCAAACGCGTTCCTTTCTATCGGAGGACTATCACCTTCGCTCTCCGAAGACAGACTGCTCCAACAGGTCCACTCGGAGCGACCTCTTCGCCCCCCCTTCACGCTGCTCCTTCTTCAAGGGCGACGGCGCTGACCTTCAACATGCTGCTCTCCTCTCGCGCCCTTCACCTGCCCCATCCCTAGTCGTTTTCCGGGAATCGGGCTCCTAGACCTTTAAATCTACCTTGCGCATTCCTCGCTTATCCTCAGGCTATACATTATTGAGTGCCTCCTTCCGAGAAAGCAATCCTATCGTCGTAGTACATCCGTAGCAATACAATACACATTGTTATAACTATACAAAAGAGTATGTCTGCATTTCAGACTTGTATGCGCCTAGTTAAAATGAACAATGTATCTGTGAAAGTCACAGCGTCCTTGGCGATACTTTCAGTTCGTAGAACAAGTCCTCGCCCTTTCTAAGGCGTGAGAACCTGAAGTCTTTTGTCATACATCTCGCCTTCCCCCCCCCCCCCAAAAAAAGGATTAAACATATTTACGAATTCTCTGTCGCCATTTTGGGAACTTGCGATGTTTTCTTTGGTCAAAAAAAAACCACATAATGTTTATCATTGAAATGAATTAACATCGTTAATGTGTCCGTTCTTACAAACTCCATGTTTATTTTTTCAACCCCGATAGTTTTCGAGATGTTTAAAAATGTTCCACGGTTTCAGCTGCCCCCACCCCCACCCCCGGACATTTCCTGTTTCAGAATAGCTATTCGTTAGCATCGTGTGAACCGGAAGGAGCTACATCTTTATCATTCGAATCTGGATAGTTTCTGAGATATTTGTATAAAGGGTAATGGAGGATGATGAAGAAGTAATTTATTTTCAAAAAGTCTTGTATTCGTTCCTGTCATTATCTTAAAGATCTCTCCGTTTCTAGCTTTGAACCGCAGCAGTTGAAAAGACATTCCAAAAAGAACGTGACGGTTTCAACATTTCTTCAATGTGTCTCAAGGACCAGAACACAAGAGAACCGGAAAATGCATGGCATAGTAAAACAGCCAAAATCTCGGAGCTGAAACAAACGACGCAATCCAGTCTGTAGTAAACATACAGTACAAGGCATCACAGAAAGAAAGGGAGCATGGCAGAGGCACAAAGCAGTCCGTTACATTACAATCGTGCGCTGTAGTCGGTGGCAGATACAACACGAGGCAAAGCACACAGGGAACAGTCACTGAGCAGAGGAACGGCTGAACCAGCAAATAGAGAAAGCACCATACCTGGAACCAGGGAGCAACATGATGAGTAGAAAACCCAGGAACTATTCCTTCTTCCTTTTAAGGAAAAAACGAAATTATTGGTGCGAAATTATTGCTGTCCATCTGTGGTTATTGGGCGCCATCCTCCGACAAAAAGAGAAATAATGGTACTAATGCCACATTGAAAAGAAAAACATTAAGGAAAAACTATTACTTTCTTTAAAATTGGCATTTTCTGTCTAACAGTGGCATAGCAGTTAGACATACTATACAAAACATAGCAGGGTAGGAAGCAACACATGGCACTCCGGGAAAATCGGGCAGGGGGCATGCTTGAACCACAGAAAAACAGAAGCAGAACGAACGGTGCGAGGCAGTTGATGATGGTCATGTAAAGCGGATGCAGGCAGGACATCGTAAGACAAAACACACAGAAAAAGGTCACAAAGCAGAATGATGAGGGGAAAAAAACGAGGCACGAGGGAAAACACTTCACAAAGAGGAGAACGAAACAACAAGGGCTCAAAGAGACAGGGAGAAACATAGCTAAGAAAAAACAACAGAAATCAATCATCAAACAAAACCACACAGGAGCTAATCAGGTGGACACCGAAGAAGGAGACGATGTTGAGCATGACAAATGAAGTGGTCAAGACAACCATAGTAACATTCAACTTCCGGGTAAGAGCCCGAAAGGTGAAAAAATGCAAAGTAAAAGAGCTAAGATTGTCAACCAGAGATGAGTAAACTGCCGGATCGTTGGAAGCAATAAAGTGATTAAGTGTAGCATCGTGAGAAGAGTCAAAGAACAATGGGAAAGCGGCATCTAGAGAAAGAGTCTGCTTAAACTCGGGAACAACTTGAAGGCGAGCAACAAGATCAGGCACAACAGAGGGACTGTCAAGAACGCGAGCAAAAGTGACGGCAGCAGGATCAGGAGCGGTGCCTTGCGAAGAACGATGAGGAGGAGACATAATCACAGCGGCACGCTTAGCGCGAATCTTGCGATTAGACCGATGACGACGCTTCTTATTAGGAGCAATACCAGTAGGGAAATGTTGACGAAGAGGACGAGACGACGTAGAAGGAACAACAGGCGGCGTCTCGGGATTCTGGCGAGGTGAATAGGGTACAAAGTCGGATGACACATGTAAGGTGGTAGCTACAGGAACAACAGAAGCCGGGGAGGGTGGGGTTTCAAACGAGACTAGAAGAGGAGCTGTGCGAAAGAGCGGGGACAGACCATGGCGACCAGAAGGTGAAACAAAGACAACGGCACTAGAAGCATCAGAAGAGCCCCGAGAAGGTGAAAAGGGCGGAGAGCACACCGGAGTACTGGAACCAGTGGAGGAAAGATGAGCGTCTGAGGGTGGCGTAGCCGACGTAAGCAGCGGCGATGGTGGAGCAGAAAATCCCGGGATCGAGATAGACGAGGTGACTTGCGAAAACAAAGAAGGCAGCACCTGAACAGGCGGAGAAGGTGCAGCAACAGGATGTGACAAAGCGCAAACATCAGACGATGAAAAAGAAAGAAATAAAGACGAAGGCACCGAAACAGGAGCAGTAGATCCAGATGTACCCACAACAGACGATGCTGGCGAGGAAGGAAAAAGACCAACGGAGGCAGATGATGGAGATGGAGACTAAGAAGGTGTGAACTGATCAGGCGAAAGCGTGGTAACTGGAAGCGAAGAAAGAGGTTCTGTGACGGGAACTTGAGCAGCCGTTGAAGAAGACTAGGAAGAAACGAGGGGGCATTGCGAGAAATGGTGACCAGGCTGTTTACATGAGATGCAATGATAGACAGTGAATACGTTGAATGCGACGTTGTGATGACAACAAATCACCAGAAAAGTTGTGGGGCAGTAAGAAACAGTCTGTGTCAGGGAAAAAAACTAAGTCTTGGCGGCGGAAGCCAAAATAAGGACGATCACCTTGATCAACATGGGCGGCGGGTATCTTGCGGATATCACCAAGAACGCGGCCACACCGAGAAGGAAAAGCATGTAAAAACTCATCGGAAACGTCCGGAGGTACAGGTTACAAATTAAGAAAAACGGGAGAATGTGCAAGGAGGATAGGGACCAAGCTATGATCTCCAACGGAAAGGCTAGTCGATAGGACTTGAGGAACAAACTCAGGTGGAAAAATATATACAAGAATGGACTTAGGCTTGCTGGCGAAATGTGTAATTGCACCGGAAGGGAGAAACGACAATGCAGACATACACTGTATAGACGTGCAACTTCACATTGGGTAAGGCGTCGAACTTGACACTTAAACTAAGAGTTGAAAGCATTGCACGTGTGCAATAAGCGTGGAACCTTGACATGAAATATAGGAGTCCAAGGCTGTCGCGAGGAAAGTCGGAGACGTTGAACACGGATCTGTAGCAGGATGAGGAGAAGAGCAGTCCTGGGACGCATCCAACACACTTGGAGGACAAGTCATCGAAGCAGCACATAGTGACGTGAGAGGGAAATAGAATTTAGAAGCAGAAGCACAGGCCATGGACAATGTGTAGAAATGCACGGCGAAGGGCACACAGATCCACTATAACAAGGTGGGGCACCAGGAAGGCGATCAGCATACCGAAGAAGGCAGCGCAGAGAACCACTGTCAATGGGTGGAACACAAGGAAGGTAATCCACACACCGGTGAAGGCAGCGCAGAGAACCATTAACGATGATTGGAGCGCAAACACGGAAGGCAAACGTAGACACAGCAGCAGGAAGGCTACTACATGCAGCAGACAGTTTTAGAGCAAAAAGTCAAGGCGAGTCACGATGGGCAGATTGTAAACAGGCCCAACGAGATGAATTGTAAACAGGCCCAACGAAATGAATTGTAAACAGGCCCAACGAAATGAATTGTAAACAGGCCCAACGAGATGAATTATAAAGGAATATCGGCAAAATATGCATGTACCAACTCGAAAGAATGACTAGGAAGAGAGCGCAGACATTCATGCACGAGAGAAACACAAATTAATTCGGCGGTGGGCGCTAGATACAGACGGAGCACAAAATGCAGAGCTCGAAAGGGCGTGGCCAGCAGAGCAACGTGACGGGATGCTGTGTGAGTCAAATATCGTACAAAGACAATTGTTTGGATGGGACCATTTCAAGAATGTTTGTTTTAAATTTAAGGGTGCATCTGCTTTGCACTTCCTTTCGATCGAAGCGTGTTAAAGTGGAAAAGTTTCCTGCACGTTCTTTGAAAACTAAAGGATGTACTTATACCTTCACTATATACATGTATCTGTCTGTATACGTTTATCTGTGTACCTCTAAGTCTGATTTAATATCAGCCTCTTTTTGCTTTGGGAAGCTAGAACAGTGAGAACGATGATCCTAGCATTTTAATCTTTATCTGATCCAAAATTTCGCCGCCAAGAGCGAAATGCAAATTCCACCGATTTCAAAATATATTTTGCTTCATATCGTTGCTCAAAAAATCAGATTGAAACACTTTCGACGCCTATTGAATGTACCATTTTTACGTACAGCTTATTGTATCTTAATATTACCGAATTTTTCTGTTACGACGAGCAAATGCGTACATTACTGTTTGTGAAAATTGCAACGCCAAAAAAGAATCGCACTATTCAAAAGAAATTTATATCACAGATTCCTCATGTTGCAGGAGATAACTGATTTTATTTTTAGATCTATAGAAGATTTTGTCAATTCAAATCTCAGTACTATTTGTTCAGTTGCTGCCTACCAAAGATGTTAGGCAGCAACTGAACAAATAACTAGTATACGAATGAATAATTAATACACACAATTGACGTAAATTTGGGACATCAAACAGATGGCATGGCTCTTTCCACGGTTTTAAGTGAGTCACGGGAAAAGTATCATCGGCCGCCAACGGAAATCGAACCAAGGGTCTTCCAGTTACTCGCTGGACATGCTACCACTGCACCAATTGCTTCTTACCATCTTTGAGGAATCCCCACCATTGTGCGGGTCTCCAAGAAGCAACCAGCCATGTGGTTTGGCAATTAATCACATGTGAGTCTTTAGAATTCGAGGCCGCTGCGGTGCAGTGGTAGCATGTCTAGCGCGTAACTGGAAGACCCTGAATTCAATTCCCGGTGGCGGCCGATGATAGTTTTTCCGTGACTCACTTAAAAACGTGGAAAGAGAAATGACTTCTGTTTGATGTTCCTAATCCACGTCGATTGTGTGTATTAATGCAGGACAATTACAGAGGCATCTGTGGCACGTAGTCCGGTCATCTTCAATAGCGCGTCGCACCGCTTCGTGCGGTGATACATGTTGCAATATGGTCCAGCATAGAGGCGAACAGACGCCTGATGTCCTGCTGAAGAGGGCCCACACTTGTTGGACGGTGTGCTCCAAATCCCGGATAGTGCGGCACAGAGTCAACCGGCGTTTCAACTGGTCCCACGCATGCTCGATAGAGGACATGTTCGGTGAGCGGGCATGCCATGGAACTGTATGGACATGACGTAGGCAGTCCTAGAAAACCCGAGCAGTGTGAGGGATGGCACTATCCTGCTGGTAAAGCGCACCTAGAATTCCGCCCAGGAGTGGGAGCACATGGGGCCATATGATCTCATCCACATACCGCTGGCCCGACAATGATCCACGTACCACTACTAGAGCTGATCGGCTATCGTAGGCAATAAACCATAAAGGCTCCCTAGACCGTAATGCCTGCAGTGGGGTAGGTGGGACGCTCGATAGCAAGGTTGGAATTGTGCCGTTGACCCCGGGACCTCCACACCCGGACACGATGATCATCTGTCCCCAAAACGAACCGACACCAATCTCTGAACACCACACGTCGCCAGTCTGTGGCGTTCCACGTTGCTCTCGCCTGGCACCATTGCAAACAGAGCCGGCGATGATCCGGTGTTAATGGCAGAACACGTAAGAGGCGCTGGGATCGCAGATTCGCTTCCGCGAGACTTCAGGAAATGGCTCGTTGGCACACAAGAGCCGCTACATTTGCCTGGGGAGAGGACAGGGTTCTCGTGGGATCCATTCGTGCCTGCCGTACGAACTGTCGATCCTCTCTGCGGATGGTCCTCCTGGTTCGTTCGGAGACACCCGCCGTGCGGCAGTGCCGTCACGTGTCCACTGCTCCCAACACAGTCGGACGGTATGGTCAGAACGATCCACGTGGTGGGTTATACGGCGCGCCGACCGACCTGCTGTTTTCAGCCCGATGATCAGGCCTCTCTCAAAGCCCGTAAGTTGCGTACATCGACGTCTCTGGTGTCTACCCGGCATTCTTGTCACTCTATACTCTTGCTTGCGCCGGCCGGTGCTTTTCTCTTTCATGGGGCATCGACTACACGCCGGTTTATAAGGCTGCTGGTTCGTGCTAGCAGCGCCGCCACAAGGTGTGCGGTTATGCGCACTCGCACCAAACGCACCCTAGCTATTTGCAAAGTTTCGCGGTTGTAGCATGTTTTCTTCTAGGTGTGCAAATTTTTTGTCCACGAGTGTACAAGAAGCAAGTGGAAGAATTGAAACTTCACTCGCCCAAGTTTTCACCAGCTGTCTCACCGAAGGTAAGATTCCTGAGTATTGGGATAATGGTACAATGATCCTGCTACATAAAAAAGGTGACGTTGAGGATCTCAGGACCTACAGGCTCATCAGCCTCCTATCAGTTATTTATAAAATTTTCAATTAGGTTCTTTTACATCGCATGAAGGTAAAACTGGACATGGCTCAAGCAAGAGAAGAAGCTGAATTCAGGAGTGGCTACAGCACTGAAGATCATGTCCATGTACTTAGAGAACTAACTGAAAGAACAAGAGAGTATGAACTCCCATTATGCAAGGCTTCTATTGATTATAAAAAGGCCTTCGATTCCGTAAAACCATCAGCAGTTACAACTGCTTTGAAAACCTGCGGTATTGCAGATGCATACATTAGCATTATTAATAGTATCTCTGAAAATGCATTTGCAAAAGTTTGGATATTTGAGGATGCAGCACTAATAAAAATTGGAAAGCTAGTGTGACAAAGTAAAATCATATCTCCCAAACTCTTTAATCCCACATAGCAAAATATTTTTTAATTACTGAACTGGGACAAAGAAAAAAATATTTATGCAGATAATTCAAATCACGTTCGTTTTGCTGATAACGTTGTCATTTTTGCAACTACGACTTCTGAACCGCAGAATACGATCCAGGAACTTGCTGACAAGAGTAAAGAAGTGGAATTAAAAATGAACTTTCAGAAGGCAAAAGTGACGTATATTGCTTTTACAAGAAACGAAGATTTATTTATTGATGGTGAAAAGCTTGAGACAACCGATACCTACATTTATCTTGGGCAGCAGATATGAAGTAAGGATCACATTGATGAAGAAATTAATCGGCGTGTAAAACTTGGATGGATAGTTTTTGGAAGAAGTAAAATTTTTACGAAAAGTATGCCATTGTGTCTTAAAAGATAAGGGTTTAATCAGTTCATCCTGCCAGTGCTTACGTATGGAGCAGAGACATGGACCTTCACTAAACAAGTTAGTAAAATAATGCAATGCATTGAATATGATACGCTTTCCAACATACCAGAAATAATTACTCAAGATATGAGAATAATGGCTGTGGAATAAATCTCGGTCCTGTGCCCTGACCTTTGATCCCATTTCGATGATATTCAACAGAACCGGTTCGGTATAACTCCGAAATAACATGATAACGTTTTGTCGCAATCGAAGCATTTTTACGTAAGTTATGATGCATAAGGACTATGGAATAGATCCCGCTCCTGTGTCCTAACCTTTGACCCTATTTTGTCCATTTTCTATAGGGTTTGTCCCCAGGGGGTTCCCTACCACATACTAAAATTTCACCGAAATCGAACCATTTTTACGTGAGATATCATGCCGACAGACGGACGGACAGACGGACGGAAAACGCTGAAGCATATACGCTTCTTCAACCTACGGTTGGAAAGCGTAAAAAAGACAAACAAAGACTGCAGACAATGCAAAAAGCCCTGGAGAGAATCATGCTTGGTGTAAACAGGAAAGATAAGCAGATGGACTCATGGATAAGGAAAACGACAAGAGTTGACGACATCATGACCACAATGAAGTCACTGAAATGGTGAGGGCATGACATGTTGCTAGAAGAACGACCACCGACGGAAAACCGAAATTTTAGAATGAATTTCGAGGGACAGGAAAAGACCCAGAAGAAGACCCTATGATAGAATGATGCATGAAATTCGAAAGCATAGAGGTGTGTCATCGAGGAGACACGCTCAAGACAGACAATTGTGGGAGAAACTTGGGGAGACCTTCATCCAGTAGTGGATTCAAAGATGATGATATATATATATCATTGTAAACCATTATCAATCCACTGCTGGACGAAAGTCTCCCCAAATTTTCTCCACAACGGTCTGTCTTGCGCCAGTCTCCTCCATGTCACTCCCGCATACTTTCGAATTTCATCCACCCATCTCCATGTGGTCTTCTTCTGGGTCTTTTCCTGTCCCTTGGAATCCAATATAAAATTTCGGCTATCCATCGATGGTCTGTCCTTCTGGCAGTATGTCCAGCCCATTGTCATTTCAGGGATTTTCTCCGATCATGGTGTCTTCCACTCTCGTCATTTTTCGGATTCACGAGTTCCTCTTCTTATCTCTCCTGGTTACACCAAGCATGCACCTGTCCATGCTGCTTTGAGTTGTCTGCAGCCTTTGTATGTCTCTTTTAGTTAAGGTCCACGTCTCTGCACCATACGTAAGCACTGGAAGGATGCATTGATCAAACACTTTTATTTTAAGACATAATGGCATATTGCTCTTGAAAATTATGCTGTTTCTTCAAAAAGCTCTCCAGGCAAGTTTTGTACGCCGATTAATTTCTTCATCAATGTGACCCTCACTTGATATCTGCTGTCCAAGATAAACGTACGTGTCTGTTATCTCCAGCTTATCTCCATCAATCGATAAATCTTCATTTCTTGTAAAAGCATTGAACATCACTTTTGTCTTCTGGAAGTTCATTTTTAATCCCACTTCTTTACTCTTGTCAGCAAGTTCCTGGATCATACTCTGCAGCTCTGATGGGGTAGTTGCAAAAATGACTACGTTATCAGCAAAACGAAGGTGGGTTAGATAATCTCCGTTAATCTTTATCCCTCTGTTTTCCCAGTTCAGTATTGAAAGACCTTTTCCAATGTGGCAATAAAGAGCTTCGGAGATATGGTGTCACCTTGTCTCACTCCCTTTCCAATTTTTATGTGTGTTGTATTTTCAAACAGCCGAATCTTTGCACTTGCATTTTCATAGATGTTATTAATAATATTAATGTATGCATCTTCAATACCGCAGGTTTTCAGAGCCATTGTAACTGCTGATGGTTTCACCGAATCAAAGGCTTTTTCATAATCGATAAAAGCCATGCACAATGGAAGTTCATATTCCCTCGCTCTTTCAATTAGTTCTCTCAGCACATGGATATGATCTATTGTGCTGTAGCCACTCCTGAATCCAGCTTGTTCTCTCGGTTGAGCCTTGTTCAGTGTTACCTTTAAGCGGTGTGAAAGAACTTTAGTGAAGATTTTATAAACCACTGATAGGAGGCTGATAATTCTGTAGTTCCTGAGATCCTCAATGTCACCTTTTTTATGTAGCAGGATCATTGTAGCGTTGTTCCAATCCTCAGGAAGCTTCCCTTCATTAAGGCATCGAGTGAAAATTTGGGCGAGTACTGTTTCGATTTCTCCACTTGCTTCTTGTATGGTGTCTACAGTAATTCCATCTTCTCCTGGAGCTTTCCCCAGCTTCATGTTCTTGATTGCATGTGCAACTTCTGCTGGGAGGACTGGAAGAACTCTGGTACTGGTACCTTTCATGATGTCTGGAGAACATGTATCATCCCTTTTATATAATTTGGAGTAGAAATCTTTCACTCTTGTCAAAATTTCGCCTCTATTTCTTGTTACAGAACCATCTTCTTTTCTCAGTGCCATAATCTGTTTTCTTCCCTTACTGAGGGGTCGCTTTGCTATCTTTAGGCTTTGGTTGTTTTCAATTGCTTTCCTCACTAGTTCGCAGTTGAATTTCCTTACGTCTTTAGTGATAATTTTTTGTACTGTCTTGCATAGCTCTATATATTCCACTTTGGAAGTCACATCTTCTTTAGTTGTCCTCATCTCTCTTCTTTTTTGCATCAACATTTTGGTTTTTCCTGATAATTTGTTCACATGCAACTTGTTCTTAGACCCAGCTCATTTTGTTGGTGTTTCCATAAGAGTTTTGGTTACTTTTCTGTTAACTTCAGAAATATCCACTTCTTCCGATGTTAGGCGTTCTAAAGCAGAGAATCTGTTCTTCAGTTCCAACTTAAAGGTATTATGGTGCTTTTTAAGGTTGGTTATGTCAATACATTATGTTTGTCTTATGAGCTTGCCACGTTCGAGTTTAGTGTTGAGGTGGATCTTACATCTCACCAATCTATGGTCACTACCTGTGTTGAACTTGTTCAGCACACTGCAGTCTTCGTTGACGAATTTTTTGTTACACATAATAAAATCAATTTCACTTGTTATCCCATTTGGATGTCTCCATGTCCATTTCCCGTGTGGCTTTTTCTTGAAAAAGGAGTTCAAGATGAGAAACCCTTCTGCCTCTGCAAACTCAACGAGAGTATTTTCACGCTGGTTTCTGTTGCCGTGAGCGAATTTACCTCCTGAAGTTTCATTCTGTTGCCATTGCCCTATTTTTGCATTGAAATCTCCCATAATTATCTTCAAGTGGTGCTTACCTTTATTATTTAGATGACAAATTTCCTCATAAAATTCTTCAATTTCTTCTTCAGGATGACTTGTGGTGGGTGCATAAGTTTGAATAATCTGAGCCTTGTATCTTCTCAAGAGTTGGATAACGAGTCGCGCAGTTCTGTCAGAGGCACTTTCAACTTCTACAACTTTATCCTTCAGTTTCTTGTTTATTATAAATCCAACACCACTAGTTCTGCCATTATGTGTCCCACGATAGTAGAGGAGATGTCCATTTTTCCGTTCAATGAGATCTTCTCCTTTTCTCCTTACCTCACTTAGCCCGACGATGTCCCACTTGATTCTTTGTAGTTCCTCTTCCAATTCAAGAAGCCTTGAATCAGGAGATAGGGAGCATCCATTGTAAGTAGCCAAGGTCAGCATCAGATGGCAGCCTAGTCCGGTCCTCCAAGGATTCTTAGCACCCTCTGCCTTCATGTCGCACTGGCCGCAGCCTTGGCCAGGTACATTCGAGCTGCCGGAGACTGAGGGCCAAGATTTAAGTTGTAGAGTCATTTTGGAGGGTTTGGCCATAACTCACCACGCTGGCCAAGCGGGTTGGTGAGTGTGGGATAGCATTTCCTCTAATCCCGATGGTATAGTTATACCGCTATTGGCGGTCGTCAGAGCCCCTTTAGTGGGAACAGGATGCACCACGAGAAGGCGGCGTTGACATTTGTCAAGGAGAGGCTGTGATGTTACGCATCACCGGAACTTACATTCCACACACACACACACACACACACACACACACACACACATATATATATATATATATATATATATATATATATATATATATATATATAAACGAACGAAGAGTTACATCCCCAGGTGTGGCAGAATTAACACGCATCCCATTGCTTGGAAAGACGACGCATCCCATCGCTGGGAAAGACGACGCATACCGTCTGGAAAAAGGAACTTTAGTTTCTCCTTGAATCATTTGGATATGTCAACATGAAAGTCACATGTTGACAGATCCGGGCTATAGGCTGGGTGGTGCAGAACCTCTCACCCTTTCCGTGCTAACGCATCCTGCATAATGTGTGCAACAGAATCACACCACGCGAAAGCATGCCAGGTCACCCATTCTTGATTGCTTTATGCAGCTTGTCCACTGTGTCGATGTAGTGGTTGGCATTGCTGTTCACGTGAGGCTCTTTAAAGTCCTCCAACAAAAGCCCTTCAGCATAACCTCCCCGACGGAGTCCTGTGACTTGAATTTTATGTGTTTTGGTGATCCGGGATGTTTCCATTGCATGCTCGCTGGTTTGCTGGATGGCTCAAAGCCGTGGCACCGCGATTCGTCACCTGCCACTATGCGCGATATAAATGCATCACCCTCTGCTTTGTAACGCAGCAAGTGGTTCAAACTCCAACCCATACATTCTTCCTTATGGTGGTCAGTCAGCATCCGCGGGATTAATTGTAAACATACTTTCCGATATTGCAGTATCTTCGTAACCACAGTTTGAACTGTAACAAATGTCATAGCAAAGTCCTCCGTTTGCGAACGTCAGCCCCGACGACGGTTTTACATGCATTTCTTTCTCGGTGTAGGCGCATTGTTTGTGTTATTCGCACGCTCCCCGCCGATCAAGGTGATCGTCCTTATTTAGGCTTCCGACGCCAAGCCTTAGTTCTCTTCCCTGATATGGACTCCATTACTTCCTGCCCCACTGTTTTCCAGGTGCTTTGTGTTCATCACAACGTCGTTATAAACGTGTTCACTGCGTATCATTGCTTCTCATGTAAAACGTCTGGTCATCATCGCTTGCAGTGTCCGCTCACCTCTTCTTGTTCTTCCTCAACGGTTGCTCAAGTGCCCATCACAGAACCATCTTCTTCACTTCCGGTCACCACGCCTGCGCTTGTTTCGCTTCCACCTTCTTAGTCTCCATCTCGATTGTCGTTGCCTTCCTCTGCAGGTCTTTTTCCTTCTCCACTAGCGTTGCCTCTTGTGGATTCATCTGGATCTACTGCTCCTGCTTCGGTGCCTTCGTCTGTCTTGCTTTCTTCTTCGTCGTCTGTTGTCTGTGCTTTGTCACATCCCGTTGCCAACCTTTCTCCGCCTGTTCAGGTGCTGCCTTCTTTGTTTTCGCACGTCACCTCGTCAATCCCAACCCCAGGGTTCTCTGCTCCATCATCTTCGCTGTGTACGTCAGCTTCGCCACCCTCAGACGCTCATCCTTTCTTCAGCCGTTCCAGTACTCCGGTGTGCTCTCCGCCCGTTTCACCTTCTCCGAGCTCTTCTGATGCCTCTAGTATTGTTGCCTTCCTTTCGATTTCTGGTCCCGTGATCGGTCCCCGCTTTCCAGCACAGCTACTCTTCTGGATTTGTGTGAAGCCTTACCTTCACCAGCTCCTGTTGCCCCATCAGTTGCCTCTTTGCTTGCGTTATGCGCACATGATCCAGATCTTCCTTGTCAGACTTCTCACTTGCTGTCGGTTACTCCTTCTTCACCACGTCCCTGTTGGTATTGCTTCTAATAAGAAGTGCCGTCGTCGCTCTAATCGAGAGACTCGTACTAAGCGAACCGCGGTCGCTCAGCCTTCTCTTCATCGTTCTTCAGGTTCCGCTCCTAATTCTACTGTTGCTGCTTACGCCGACCTAATTGGTACTCCCTCCGCTTCCACTGCAATTGTCGCTCGCCTCCAAGCTGTCCCTGGGTATTCGAAGATTCTCTTCCCAGATGCTGCCAACCCTTGTTCTTTGCCTCTTCTTGTGACGCTGGTTTGGATCCCCTTCTTGACTCCCATGATCCAGCTGATTACTCGAATATGATCGAGGATATTCGCTGCTTCCTCCAAGTTTTCGTTGACCTCACGAGATCTTACCCCTGAGATATTTCGTTATTAAAGTTTTCTTAATTGCTACCTTGGTGATACTCAAAATCGCCTCATTGATCTGGTTCTGACCGATTACTTTCTGTCTGCACTTGCATGATGTTTCGCTTCCTGCCGTCTTTGCCTTGCTGCTGTTCCGTCTTACTCCTTTGCATGTTTCTGGTATGCGTTGTACCCAACCTTTTTCTTTCCGTTGTATCCTATGTACCGCCATGTTTTCTCCACATCTCGGTTCTTTCAAACATCCGCCCGGTGCCTACTTCCGTGAACCCGTCACATCGTTTTGTTCACAGAGCTTCTTCCTGTGTGCATTGTTATGCGCGATTCTTCTCTTATACCTTTCGTCACTGTCCTGGATTGCCCTATGTTGCTGTTCGCACCCAGTTAGTTTTTTCAGGTGTTTTTCCTGTCTCGTCGAGTATTTGTCTTATGTCATGCCATGTGCCTCAGCATACCTTCTACTGTTGTGCTACGTTACTTGCTCATCCAGTGTGACTCATCTCGTCAGATACTTACCGTTATTGCTTTGCCTCATGCTAATTGATTGTCCCATACTGTTACCTACACCATGCCATCTTTGCAAGTGTTATCTGTTGCACCTCGTTTTCTGCTTTTCATGCTGCGCCCCGGAGCATGAAAAGCAGTCTCCAGTTCGATGTATTCTCCATCTCCATGTCCGTCGTTCCTTCTGCTCAGTGACTGTTCCAGTGTGCTTCGCCTATCAAAGATTGCCTTGTGCTGCTCGTTCAGCTTCGTTTATCTTTGTATGTCCTGATTGGCTTTTACAGACTGCTTTATGCTGCTCGTCCAGTACCGTTATTCTTATTGTTTTATCATGCCATTTATTTTCCGTTCTCCTGTGTACTAGTCCTCGATACCTAATAAAGCAACGTCACGTTGTTTTTGGAATGTCTTTTCAACTGCTGGGGTTCAAAGCTAGAAACGGGGAGTTCTTTCAGCTAATGTCAGGAACGAATGAAAGACTTTGTGCAAAACAAATTACTTCTTCATTATTCTCCATTACATTTATTACAAATATCTCAAAAACTATCAAGATTCGAACGATGAAGAAGGAGGTCTTTCTGATTCACACCATGCTAACGAATAGCTATCCTGTAATGGGAAATGTCCTGGTTGGGGTGGGCGGGGGGAAGAGGCAGGTGAAATCGTGGGCTACTAACATTCTTTTTTAAACATCTCCAAAACTATTGCTATTCAAACTATGAAAATGGCGTTTATTCCGGTTCACACCATTTACTAACGAATGACTATCTTGAAATTTTTAATGAATTTACATGGTGAGAGGGGGGGGGTGATGGTCGGTCTGGAATATATATATACATAAGTTCTCAATATTGTTATTTTTTCTCAAAAACTGTTGCAGTTCAAACGATGAAAATGGATTTCCCCTCGGTTCATACGATTTGCTAACGAATGGCTATCCTGTAATGGGAAATGTCCAGGTTGGGGTTGGGCGGGGGGAAGAGGCAGGTGAAATCGTGGGCTACTAACATTCTTTTTAAACATCTCCAAAACTATTGCTATTCAAACTATGAAAATGGCGTTTATTCCGGTTCACACCATTTACTAACGAATGACTATCTTGAAATTTTTAATGAATTTACATGGTGAGAGGGGGGGGGGTGATGGTCGGTCTGGAATATATATATACATAAGTTCTCAATATTGTTATTTTTTTCTCAAAAACTGTTGCAGTTCAAACGATGAAAATGGATTTCCCTCGGTTCATACGATTTGCTAACGAATGGCTATCCTGTAATGGGAAATGTCCAGGTTGGGGTGGGCGGGGGAAGAGGCAGGTGAAATCGTGGGCTACTAACATTCTTTTTTAAACATCTCCAAAACTATTGCTATTCAAACTATGAAAATGGCGTTTATTCCGGTTCACACCATTTACTAACGAATGACTATCTTGAAATTTTTAATGAATTTACATGGTGAGAGGGGGGGTGATGGTCGGTCTGGAATATATATATACGTAAGTTCTCAATATTGTTATTTTTTTCTCAAAAACTGTTGCAGTTCAAACGATGAAAATGGATTTCCCCTCGGTTCATACGATTTGCTAACGAATGGCTATCCTGTAATGGGAAATGTCCAGGTTGGGGTGGGCGGGTTGAAGAGGCAGGTGAAATCGTGGGCTACTAACATTCTTTTTTAAACATCTCCAAAACTATTGCTATTCAAACTATGAAAATGGCGTTTATTCCGGTTCACACCATTTACTAACGAATGACTATCTTGAAATTTTTAATGAATTTACATGGTGAGAGGGGGGGGGGGGTGATGGTCGGTCTGGAATATATATATACATAAGTTCTCAATATTGTTATTTTTTCTCAAAAACTGTTGCAGTTCAAACGATGAAAATGGATTTCCCCTCGGTTGATACGATTTGCTAACGAATGGCTATCCTGTAATGGGAAATGTCCAGGTTGGGGTGGGCGGGGGAAGAGGCAGGTGAAATCGTGGGCTACTAACATTCTTTTTTTAAACATCTCCAAAACTATTGCTATTCAAACTATGAAAATGGCGTTTATTCCGGTTCACACCATTTACTAACGAATGACTATCTTGAAATTTTTAATGAATTTACATGGTGAGAGGGGGGGTGATGGTCGGTCTGGAATATATATACGTAAGTTCTCAATATTGTTATTTTTTTTCTCAAAAACTGTTGCAGTTCAAACGATGAAAATGGATTTCCCCTCGGTTCATACGATTTGCTAACGAATGGCTATCCTGTAATGGGAAATGTCCAGGTTGGGGTGGGCGGGGGAAGAGGCAGGTGAAATCGTGGGCTACTAACATTCTTTTTTAAACATCTCCAAAACTATTGCTATTCAAACTATGAAAATGGCGTTTATTCCGGTTCACACCATTTACTAACGAATGACTATCTTGAAATTTTTTAATGAATTTACATGGTGAGAGGGGGGGGTGATGGTCGGTCTGGAATATATATATACATAAGTTCTCAATATTGTTATTTTTTCTCAAAAACTGTTGCAGTTCAAACGATGAAAATGGATTTCCCCTCGGTTCATACGATTTGCTAACGAATGGCTATCCTGTAATGGGAAATGTCCAGGTTGGGGTGGGCGGGGGAAGAGGCAGGTGAAATCGTGGGCTACTAACATTCTTTTTTAAACATCTCCAAAACTATTGCTATTCAAACTATGAAAATGGCGTTTATTCCGGTTCACACCATTTACTAACGAATGACTATCTTGAAATTTTTAATGAATTTACATGGTGAGAGGGGGGGGGGTGATGGTCGGTCTGGAATATATATATACATAAGTTCTCAATATTGTTATTTTTTTCTCAAAAACTGTTGCAGTTCAAACGATGAAAATGGATTTCCCCTCGGTTCATACGATTTGCTAACGAATGGCTATCCTGTAATGGGAAATGTCCAGGTTGGGGTGGGCGGGGGGAAGAGGCAGGTGAAATCGTGGGCTACTAACATTCTTTTTTAAACATCTCCAAAACTATTGCTATTCAAACTATGAAAATGGCGTTTATTCCGGTTCACACCATTTACTAACGAATGACTATCTTGAAATTTTTAATGAATTTACATGGTGAGAGGGGGGGGTGATGGTCGGTCTGGAATATATATATACATAAGTTCTCAATATTGTTATTTTTTTCTCAAAAACTGTTGCAGTTCAAACGATGAAAATGGATTTCCCCTCGGTTCATACGATTTGCTAACGAATGGCTATCCTGTAATGGGAAATGTCCAGGTTGGGGTGGGCGGGGGGAAGAGGCAGGTGAAATCGTGGGCTACTAACATTCTTTTTTAAACATCTCCAAAACTATTGCTATTCAAACTATGAAAATGGCGTTTATTCCGGTTCACACCATTTACTAACGAATGACTATCTTGAAATTTTTAATGAATTTACATGGTGAGAGGGGGGGTGATGGTCGGTCTGGAATATATATATACATAAGTTCTCAATATTGTTATTTTTTTCTCAAAAACTGTTGCAGTTCAAACGATGAAAATGGATTTCCCCTCGGTTCATACGATTTGCTAACGAATGGCTATCCTGTAATGGGAAATGTCCAGGTTGGGGTGGGCGGGGGAAGAGGCAGGTGAAATCGTGGGCTACTAACATTCTTTTTTAAACATCTCCAAAACTATTGCTATTCAAACTATGAAAATGGCGTTTATTCCGGTTCACACCATTTACTAACGAATGACTATCTTGAAATTTTTAATGAATTTACATGGTGAGAGGGGGGGGGGTGATGGTCGGTCTGGAATATATATATACATAAGTTCTCAATATTGTTATTTTTTTCTCAAAAACTGTTGCAGTTCAAACGATGAAAATGGATTTCCCCTCGGTTCATACGATTTGCTAACGAATGGCTATCCTGTAATGGGAAATGTCCAGGTTGGGGTGGGCGGGGGAAGAGGCAGGTGAAATCGTGGGCTACTAACATTCTTTTTTAAACATCTCCAAAACTATTGCTATTCAAACTATGAAAATGGCGTTTATTCCGGTTCACACCATTTACTAACGAATGACTATCTTGAAATTTTTAATGAATTTACATGGTGAGAGGGGGGGGTGATGGTCGGTCTTGAATATATATATACATAAGTTCTCAATATTGTTATTTTTTTCTCAAAAACTGTTGCAGTTCAAACGATGAAAATGGATTTCCCCTCGGTTCATACGATTTGCTAACGAATGGCTATCCTGTAATGGGAAATGTCCAGGTTGGGGTGGGCGGGGGGAAGAGGCAGGTGAAATCGTGGGCTACTAACATTCTTTTTTAAACATCTCCAAAACTATTGCTATTCAAACTATGAAAATGGCGTTTATTCCGGTTCACACCATTTACTAACGAATGACTATCTTGAAATTTTTAATGAATTTACATGGTGAGAGGGGGGTGATGGTCGGTCTGGAATATATATATACATAAGTTCTCAATATTGTTATTTTTTCTCAAAAACTGTTGCAGTTCAAACGATGAAAATGGATTTCCCCTCGGTTCATACGATTTGCTAACGAATGGCTATTTTGAAATTTTGAATTTCCATGGTGGGGGGGGGGGCTGGTAAAATGGTCGGTCTCTCTGTATATATGCAAATTCTCGATATTATTTTTTAAATGTTTCAAAAACTATTGCGGTTCAAACGATAAAAATGGAGTTCATTCCTGTTCATACGAGTTACTAACGAATGGCTATGTCGGAATTCTGAATTTCCATGATGAGGGGGGGGGGGGGGCTGGTAAAATGGTCGGTCTCTCTGTATATATGCAAATTCTCAATATTATTTTTTAAATATTTCAAAAACTATTGCGGCTCAAACGATAAAAATGGAGTTCATTCCTGTTCATACGAGTTACTAACGAATGGCTATGTCGGAATTCTGAATTTCCATGATGAGGGGGGGGGGGTGAAATGGTAGGCCTGTAACATTCTTTTTTAAATATCTCAAAAACTATTGCGGTTCAAACGATGAAAATGGAGTTCTTTTCAGTTCATAGGATTTGCTAACGAATGCCTATTTTGAAATTTTGGATTTCCATGGGGGGGGGGGGGGCTGGTGAAATGGTCGGTCTTTCTGTATATATGCAAATTCTCAATATTATTTTTTAAATATTTCAAAAACTATTGCGGTTCAAACGATAAAAATGGAGTTCATTCCTGTTCATACGATTTACTAACGAATGGCTATTTCGGAATTTTGAATTTCCATAATGAGGGGGGATGAAATGATAGGCCTGTAACATTATTTTTTAAATATCTCAAAAACTATTGCGGTTCAAACGATGAAAATGGAGTTCTTTTCGGTTCATACGATTTGCTAACGAATGGCTATTTTGAAATTTTGAATTTTTCCATGGGGGTGTGTGCAATGGTCGTCCCCCAATTTTCTCAAACTTTTTTTTTTTTTAAATCTATCAAAAACTGTTGGCCGCTCCGGTGACGCAGTGGTCTAAGCGACGGACTCTGATCATTCGTTCGAACAGGGTCCGGGTTCGAATCCCGGTGAGGCATGAATTTTGTGTTTGTTTAACGGCACTGGCTCTCTCCCTTCCCTGGAATCAGTGACCCTGAATTAGGGACGGGCGACTGCTTATAGCCCATTGAGTTGCTCACGGTGGTCGTTAAATCTCCAATAAAAAAAACTGTTGCGGTTCAAACGATAAAAATTGAGTTCATTCCTGTTCATACGATTTACTAACAAATGGCTATTTCGGAATTTTGAATTTCCATGATGAGGGGGTGAAATGGTAGGCCTGTAACATTATTTGTTAAATATCTCAAAAACTATTGCGGTTCAAACGATGAAAATGGAGTTTTCGGTTTATACGATTAGCTAACGAATGGCTATTTTGAAATTTTGAATTTCCATGGTGGGGAGCTGCTGAAATGGTCGGTCTCTCTGTATGTATGCAAAATCTCAATATTATTTTCTAAATATCTCAAAAACTATTGCGGTTCAAACGATGAAAATGGAGTTCTTTTCAGATCATACGATTTGCTAACGATAGGCTATTTCGGAATTTTGAATTTCCATGATGAGGGGGAGTAGGGAATGAAATGGCCTGTAACATTCTTTTTTAAATATCTCAAAAATTATTGCGGTTCAAACGATGAAAATGGAGTTCTTTTCGGTTCGTACGATTTGCTAACGAATGGCTATTTTGAAATTTTGAATTTCCATGGTGGGGGGGGCTGGTGAAATGGTCGGTCTCTCCGTATATATGCAAATTCGCAATATTATTTTTTAAATATCTCAAAAACTATTGCGGTTCAAACGATAAAAATTGAGTTCATTCCTGTTCATACGATTTACTAACGAATGGCTATTTCGGAATTTTGAATTTCCATAATGAGGGGGGGGATGAAATGATAGGCCTGTAACATTATTTTTAAATATCTCAAAAACTATTGCGGTTCAAACGATGAAAATGGAATTCTTTTCGGTTTATACGATTAGCTAACGAATGGCTATTTTGAAATTTTGAATTTCCATGGTGGGGGGCTGCTGAAATGGTCGGTCTCTCTGTATGTATGCAAAATCTCAATATTATTTTCTAAATATCTCAAAAACTATTGCGGTTCAAACGATAAAAATGGAGCTCATTCCTGTTCATACGATTTACTAACGAATGGCTATTTCGGAATTTTAAATTTCCATGATGAGGTGGGGGGAGGGGGATAAAATGGTCTGTAACATTCTTTTTTAAATATCTCAAAAATTATTGCGGTTCAAACGATGAAAATGGAGTTCTTTTCAGATCATACGATTTGCTAACGATAGGCTATTTCGGAATTTTGAATTTCCATGATGAGGGGGAGTAGGGAATGAAATGGCCTGTAACATTCTTTTTTAAATATCTCAAAACTTATTGCGGTTCAAACGATGAAAATGGAGTTCTTTTCGGTTCGTACGATTTGCTAACGAATGGCTATTTTGAAATTTTGAATTTCCATGGTGGGGGGTGGTGGTGAAATGGTCGGTCTCTCTGTATATATGCAAATTCGCAATATTATTTTTTAAATATCTCAAAAACTATTGCGGTTCAAACGATAAAAATTGAGTTCATTCCTGTTCATACGATTTACTAACGAATGGCTATTTCGGAATTTTGAATTTCCATAATGAGGGGGGGGATGAAATGATAGGCCTGTAACATTATTTTTTAAATATCTCAAAAACTATTGCGGTTCAAACGATGAAAATGGAGTTCTTTTCGGTTCATACGATTTGCTAACGAATGGCTATTTTGAAATTTTGAATTTCCATGGGGGTGGGGGCTGGTGAAATGGTCGGTCTCTGTGCGTATATGTAAATTCTATTATTTATTAAATATTTCAAAAACTATTGCGGTTCAAACGATAAAAATGGAGTTCATTCCTGTTCATACGATTTACTAACGAATGGCTATTTCGGAATTTTGAATTTCCATGATGATGGGGGGGGGGGTGAAATGATAGGCCTGTAACATTATTTTTTAAATATCTCAAAAACTATTGCGGTTCAAACGATGAAAATGGAGTTCTTTTCAGTTCACACGATTTGCTAACGAATGCCTATTTTGAAATTTTGAATTTCCATGGTGGGGGGCTGGTGAAATGGTCGGTCTTTCTGTATATATGCAAATTCTGAATATTATTTGTTAAATATCTCAAAAACTATTGCGGTTCAAACGATAGAAATGAAGTTCATTCCGGTTCATACGATTTACTAACGAATGGCTATTTCGAAATTTTGAATTTCCATGGTGGGGGCTGGTGAAATGGTCGGCCTCCTATAATTATATGCAAATTCTCAATATTATTTGTTAAATATCTCAAAAACTATTGTGGTTCAAACGATGAACATGGAGTTCATTCCGGTTCATACGATTTATTAACGAATGGCTATGCTGAAATTTGAAATATCTATTTTTGGGGGTACCATTTCACCAGCCCCCCCACTTTGTTTTTTAAATAACTCAAAAACTATTGCGGTTCAAACGAAAAAAATTGAGTTCATTCCGGTTCATACGTGGTACAAACGAATGGTGCAAAAAAAATTTAAAAATTCCATGGTGGGGGGGCTATCGTTTCACCCCCCCCCACTTTGTTTTTTAAATATCTCCAAAACTTTTGCGGTTCAAACGAAAAAAACCGAGTTCATTCCGGTTCATACGTGGTACAAACGAATGGTGTCTGAAAAATTAAAAAATTCCGTGGTGGGGGGGCTGGTGAAATGCACCTCATAAATTCTGAACTTATCACAGTTTATAAGCGACACGCGTTGTTCCGAATATACAAACTGAGAAATCTTTTTACCTGTCGACAATGGTCTTGACTAGTGTCGTAGCAATCGTTCAACCGGTATTCTCCCTCAGCCCACGTGTTGAGAAAACTGTGTGGTTGTCATGTTGTTCACTGTGTGGTTGTCATGTTGTTCACTGTGTGGTTGTCACGTTGTCCGCCGCGTAAGTCTTCCAGATTACGCACCGGTGTAGCGTACAGCTGGTCCTCAACAAACCCCTAGAGGAAAAAGCCAGGTGGAGTTAGATCTGGCGATCTAGAGAGCCGTGCAGTGAAAGTTGATCCTCTACCAATCTATCCTTTAGTGGCCGCCCTGATGGAGCACTGATCTAAGCGATGGCTTCTGATCATTCATCCGACAGGGGTCCGGGATCGAATCCCGGTGAGGCATGGATGTTGTGTTTGTCTTACGGCACTAGCTCTCTCCCTTCCCTGGAACCAGTGACCCTAAATTAGGGACGGGCGACTGCTTATAGCCCATTGAGTTGCTCACGGTGGTCGTTAAACCTCCAGTAAAAAAAAAGTTGAAAAGCAATCAGATGTTGGTCAGAATAGCAACTCAAATTGTCAAACAGCCAATCACAAGAAGAGCTCCAGCTGCGTGGCTTCAGTCCCCAAGGATCTGTCGAACCAGATATCGTTGTTGGTAGAGAGAGTAAGTCATATCCGAAATTTTAAAATAGAGATTGTGTCATTACATTTCAAAATCAAATTTCATGAACAAGGCCTTACCTTTCATTTCCCCAAATCGATTTCGTTTCTACTCCATCTTTTGCCGCTACTTAATTTCTAAAATGCTGTATCTTCGGCATGTTTTTTGTTGTGCTGTACTAAATGAAACGCTGGTCAGAAAATTAACGAGCTCTAGTTGAATGAAGAGCTTCGAAGTGCGCAGCTTAAGGCTGTTGTAACGCAAGTAATTACAGTCAATAAAGCATGTTAAGTAGAATTGCATTTCTTGAGTCAAAATTAGAAAAAAAAGAGACAGCGAATAAAAGGAAGACTCACAGTTAATTCCAGCAACTCGCTGTTAATGAGCTCGAGTAACATATTCATGATGCTAATGAGTGGAAACTGAAAGACGTAAAAGTGAAGATGGTGCCAAAGATAAGAATACGTGCTCAAGAGTCTTTCTTGCATATGTGTGAGACGGTGATAAGAGATTTGAGGGTGATTGTAAGAATAAGAAATGTTAAAATAAATAAAAAAAGTATTTAAATAAGTAAGGACAAATCAAGACAGGGTGTGATTCCTTGAATGGGGAAAATTTCTAAATCATTGTCTTATTTTGGGAAGTGATTTCATTGAAGAACTCCCCTTTTTACATTTCTTTTTTCAACAATCGTTTTAAAACTTTTAAGAGAATATTGTGTTAAAATGAAAATTCCTTTCCCCTTTACGACATTTTTTATTTAAGTATGCTGTTGGAATATTGGAATTTCCTATTTTTTCCGGATTTAACGACCACCATGAGCAACTCGGTGAGGGGAGGGGGATAAGCAGTCTCTCGTATCTGATTTGAAGTCGCAGGTTCCAGGGAAGGCAGAAGACTAGCGCCATAAGACAAGCAAGCCACTCGTGCCGTATGCACGATCAAACGAGGACTCAGCTTGGATGACTCGTCAAAAACTAGCACCTCTGACCAGTCGGCCACCAAAGCTGCCGTGATGTCCTTTGACTTCAATGCATTTCAAAACATTTTACCGCATTTATTTTCCGTAGCTCTATGTCCGTTGCCAAAGGTCTCATTAGGAGAGTTCCCTTTGTTTTAAATAGAATAAAGTATGAAGTACATTGTTTGAGCAAATCATTATGACTATCTCATATCTGTATCAGTGCTCGACCAGTGTCGTCTGTGGTGGTGGTGGGGAGCTTACGCCGAAGCTTCCAACCACTGTCGTTCCAAATATGTTCAATTCGGTACATGTCGGGGCACAAGGGCGGCCATTGAAGAACATAGATGTCATCCTCGTGTTCTTTGAAACAGTAGCAGACAATAAGAGCCTTATGACACGACGCGTTATCCTCTTGGAATACTCTATATCGGTCCGAAAGCTTTGTCATCATAATCGGATGAACGAAGTCTGCAATGATCGATAGTTACGCAGTGGCGTAGAGGGACTATCCTCCGATATCAGGGACAGAGAGTGCCCCAGGATGACATCCCCCAAAAGCATTACATCCCCGCTATTTGCATATACCCGTGAGGTCACGGCATCTTGTACTATCTTCACCGCAGCTGTTAGCCTTTTGTCTCTACGTTTTGGAAAAGTTACAGGTGCAGTGCTGTTTTTTCACGATTTAATTCGTTTGTTTACTTTCTTGTGTGCCTTTGGTCAGACCTGAGGACGCCATGGCTGCTTAAAGGCGTGGATCTCACCCACCAACGAGCTTGCCCCAACGCAGTTCTGTACTTGATAATACTGCTGGATCTAAAGACCTCTCTCTTTCTTTCATTGAATAACGTCTTGAATCACGGCTGCTACAAAAGCTCCGCATATGAAAAGTAATTCTTCTCCTTCTGTTCGACCCTTCAAGTCACCTCAAAGTCGTGTGCTATCACCTCCACATATCTTTTTGCCTGACAGAACTCGTGATCAGCCTGCCTCGTAAAGTAGAGAGTCTTTCAGTAGCTGATTCTGCTAGATCTTTAATACAGACATCTGACGTGGATCAGGAACGTCAACGTGGAAAGAGCGAAGACCTTTGTTTGCTGCTAGATATTATTTCAGGGTGCGTGAATTGGCAGTGGTTTTTACATAACTGACAGAAATTCTTTTCACAAAATATCTGAATGCGTTAGGTCAGACTCCTCAACCTGAAGATTTTCGAAATATTTCTCGTACACCATATGCCATCGTAGTGTGTCTGAAAACCAACCGAGCGGAAGATGAACTGCTGATGAGAGGGATGGGCACCCAAAGTACAAATCTTATCCTTAAGCACCCACTTTATTCATCTTTCAATAATCGTTTTCTTCTCCAACGTACCGCCGAAAGTCCCTGACCAGATCTTGATTACTCTCCATAGAAAGCTTAGCAAATTTCTTGCACATATGAGACAGCTGGGTGCTACCATGGCCGACGGGTTTAGTTTCCGACATGCTTTTCGTGGCGCTTTTCTGGGTGTCATTGCGGTAGATACTCTACCTTCTGTAATTTATCTTACATTTCCGGACTGGAACTATCAGACCTGTATTCATGTTGAGGAACTGTTTTTATAGCGAAAAATCCGGACACGGTCGCGCACGTTGTCCAAAGCTGAAGACCCGAAGCTCAGTACTTCTGATCCAGTTGAATCTACTGTATGTCTTTTTATGTGGCTCGCACTCTTTCTCCTACACCTCCTCCAAAATCTAGAGAACAGCTTGTACATGCATTCTCCTCTTCTGGATTTAGTAACACTCATACTATCGGCTTCTCCTAAGTCACAAGAACTACCACAATCGAGTATTGCTGTAAATTTCCCATGTTTGTTGCTCCTGCATTGCGTCTTGATGTATTTTTTTATTGGAGGTTTAACGACCACCGTGAGCAACTCAATCAATGGGCTATAAGCAGTCGTCCGTCCCTAATTTAGGGTCACTGGTTCCAGGGAAGGGAGAGAGCCAGTGCCGTAAGACAAACACAACATCCATGCATCACCGCTATTCGAACCCGGACCCATCTCCGACGAATGATCATAAGCCAGCGCTTAGACCACTGCGCCATTAGACGGTTTTGATGTTACACTATGAGGCACTCTCAATATATCAACTGATGACTCCGGTGCGCAGTCGCCAGTTGAATTTTGACATCACAGCGTGGTTTTGTTTCCAATCCTACAATATCTCGCATGGTGCTTCGTTCCTTTGCGGCTCCTAATCCTTCGTTTGAGGCCGTGGAAATTTATAACCATTGTATTTCAGGGAAGCGTTCGGCTTCGGCCATGGATTTTGATGTTACAAGGTCTTTACTTTAAGAAGGTGACACCGATGCATGCTGATGTTCTTTCGGAGGGGAACTCGTTCATTGATGATTGTGCCGTCGATATTTCTTCGGTGAGTGTTTCTTCGTCGCTCGCTGAGGATGCGAATCCCCAAAATCGGTCTTCTACGATAAGGTCTAGTACTCAGCATCTGTATGACGACCATGCTGTTGTTCGCCAACTAGATATCCCACGGTATATTTTCGATTCTGCTCACCTTATTGAATATATGTTCTGTCAACAATGCTAAAGATGATCTACAGCTGACATGTAAGCATTTCACATCTGACTTACCCGGACTTGTTACACAATTAGACAATATCTAATCTTATGTGGTACTAATTGGCCACCAAAGACGTTGTTCGCAAACGTCTTAGATCTCTTACAAAGCTTTTAGACCAAAGAGTTTGAATGATTCTTTCTCAGTCAACCCTTGATAATCCGTGAACTGTAGATCTTGTCACCTTAGTTACTTGCTATGTTTTGACAATTGGTACTTGCCTTTCCCTACACTGAATACAAGTATGTCTTTGGTATTCAATGCCTAGTATTCCTGTGTTGTTCCTCATAAAAGTCGTCCGTTGTGTATCATTTATTTCAAGAGTTTTTTTACCAGTGCTGAATTGTTTTTCCCACCTGCGGGCTGCCGATTTTTTTCATTTTGCATACTAATAAGTAATAAGTTGTCTTGTGCTTTTCTATACAAATGTAGCTATAATGTAATTTTTGTACCTGTCTGTTCGCATCGTGTAATAGGGATGCATAGAAAGTTTACCTGAATAGCTGTTCTGTCTAGTGTTTATATTGGTTTGCACTTATATTTTCTCGCTTTTATGTTTCGATTCTGTTTTTCGGCCCTCAATCAGTTGTTCGTGTAAATTACTTGCTTGACTTAAAATAAAATAAAAAATCTACTACTCGATGAAATTAGAGATGGCAACTTTCTTGCGGAGTCCACATCAAATGTTTTCTGGCAAACTCCAGTTGTTTTAAATTATAGACGGCAACTTTCTGCCGAGGTCCACTTCCGATGTTTTCTGGCAAACTCCAGTTGTTTTAAATTAAAGATGACAACTTTCTTCCAGGGTCCACTTCCAGTATTTTCTGGCAAACTCCAGTTGTTTTAAATTAGAGATGGCAACTTTCTTCCAGGGTCTACTTCCGATGTTTTCTGGCAAACTCCAGTTGTTTTAAATTAGAGAAGGCAACTTTCTTACAGGGTCCACTTCCGATTTTTTCTGGAAAACTCCAACTGTTTTAAATTAGAGATGAAAACTTTCTTCCAAGATCCACTTCCGATGTTTTCTTGAAAACTTCAGTTGTTTTAAAATAGAGATGGCAACTTTTTTACGGGTCCACATCAAATGTTTTCTGGCAAACTCCAGTTGTTTTAAATTATAGACGGCAACTTTCTGCCGAGGTCCACTTCCGATGTTTTCTGGCAAACTCCAGTTGTTTTAAATTAGAGATGACAACTTTCTTCCAGGGTCCACTTCCAGTATTTTCTGGCAAACTCCAGTTGTTTTAAATTAGAGATGGCAACTTTCTTCCAGGGTCTACTTCCGATGTTTTCTGGCAAACTCCAGTTGTTTTAAATTAGAGAAGGCAACTTTCTTACAGGGTCCACTTCCGATTTTTTCTGGAAAACTCCAGCTGTTTTAAATTAGAGATGAAAACTTTCTTCCAAGATCCACTTCCGATGTTTTCTTGAAAACTTCAGTTGTTTTAAAATAGAGATGGCAACTTTTTTACGGGTCCACATCAAATGTTTTCTGGCAAACTCCAGTTGTTTTAAATTAGAGATGGAAACTTTCTTCCAGGGTCCACTTCCGATATTTTCTGGCAAACTCCAGTTGTTTTAAATTAGAGATGACAACTTTTTTCCAGGATCCACTTCAGATGTTTTCTGGCAAACCCCAGTTGTTTTAAATTAGAGATGGCAACTTTCTTCCAGGGTCCACTTCCGATTTTTTCTGGAAAATTCCAGTTGTTTTAAATTAGAGAACTTTCTTCCAGGGTCTACTTCGTTTTTTCTGGCAAACTCCAGTTGTTTTAAATTAGAGATGGCAACTTTCTTCCAGGGTCTACTTCCGATTTTTTCTGGAAAACTCCAGTTGTTTTAAATTAGAGATGAAAACTTTCTTCCAAGATCCACTTCCGATGTTTTCTTGAAAACTCCAGTTGTTTTAAATTAGAGATGACAACTTTTTTACAGGGTCCACTTCCGATGTTTTTTTTTTTTTTTTTTGGCAAACTCCAGTTGTTTTAAAATAGAGTTAGCAACTTTCTTACGGGGTCCACATCAAATGTTTTCTGGGAAACTCCAGTTGTTTTAAATTAGAGATGACAACTTTCTTCCAGAATCCACTTCCGATGTTTTCTGGCAAACTCCAGTTGCTCTAAATTAGAGATGGCAGCTTTCTTCCAGCGTCCACTTCCGATGTTTTCTGACACTCCAGTTGTTGCCGATGACATGCTGTGCTCATGCGTTTACACAATAAGTCCATACAATGGACGGATCGTCGTCCTGCAGCTGTGGATACAATCTTTTGTGCTCCATGGTTGCAGATCATGGTCTGATGTGCCAACGTAGCACACCTATTGTTCCGAACGATACGACCCTGCAGTCTCTCTTCTAGAGCATTAAGCAACCGTGGCCGTTTAACATCCACCCGCCGGTTATGCGTTGCGACTCTCTCCATCCACTCTCAGTACACTTCAACTGCTGCTGCCCCTGAACGGCCTACAAAGTTCGCCGTTTCCGATCATCATGCCCTTTTTTCAAGTGGTCAAACTTTGTCCCTTCTCCATGACAAACACCGATTTAGTACCGAGTCAATCTGCACGTGTCATACATAGCGCTACATAAACCCTTGACCTTTGCACGCCGAAAGCGATCCAAGCTTCGACAAGCAGGCCACAAAGTTTCGTTTCTGTTTTACATATTTCCTATAATTTGATTTTTCTTGCTTTCCTGATGCACAACTTCCTCATTATGTGGCGTAAATGGACAATAGATACGCTAATACTAGCGATTTTTTAATTTGTCTTCCTGATGCGTGACTCTTTTCTTGTTTCGGTGTTTAAAGACCCTCTTAAACATCTGGTCGCTTTAACGAGTCTTCTCTTATTTAGGGTCACTTACAATAGAGGCGAAATTTCGACAAGAGTGAAAGATTTCTACTCCAGACATCATGAAAGGTACCAGTACCAGAGTTCTTCCAGTCCTCCCAGCAGAAGTTGCACATGCAATCAAGAACATGAAGCGGGGAAAAGCTCCAGGAGAAGATGGAATTACTGTAGACATCATACAAGAAGCAACTGGAGAAATCGAAACAGTACTCGCCCAAATTTCCACTCGATGCCTTAATGAAGGGAAGATTCCTGAGGATTGGAACAATGCTACAATGATCCTGCTACATAAAAAAGGTGACATTGAGGATCTCAGGAACTACAGACCTATCAGCCTCCTATCAGTGGTTTATAAAATCTTCACTAAAGTTCTTTCACACCGCTTGAAGGTAACGCTGGACATGGCTCAACCGATAGAACAAGCGGGATTCAGGAGTGGCTACAGCACAATAGATCATATCCACGTACTGAGAGAACTAATTGAAAGAGCGAGGGAATATGAACTTCCATTGTGCATGGCTTTTATCGATTATGAAAAGGCCTTTGATTCGGTGAAACCATCAGCAGTTACAATGGCTCTGAAAACCTGCGATATTGAAGATGCATACATTAATATTATTAATAACATCTATGAAAATGCAAGTGCAAAGATTAGGCTGTTTGAAAATACAACACACGTAAAAATTGGAAAGGGAGTGAGACAAGGTGACACCATAACTCCGAAGCTCTTTAATGCCACATTGGAGGGTGTTTTTCAGTCGCTGAGCTGGGAAAACAAGGGGATAAAGATTAATGGAGATTATCTAACTCACCTTCGTTTTGCTGATGAAGTAGTCATTTTTGCAACTACCCCATCAGAGCTGCAGAGTATGATCCAGGAACTTGCTGACAAGAGTAAAGAAGTGGGATTAAAAATGAAATTTCAGAAGACAAAAGTTCAATGCTTTTACAAGAAATGAAGATTTATCGATTGATGGAGAAAAGCTGGAGATAACAAATGCGTACGTTTATCTTGGACAGCAGATATCAAAAGTGAGGGTCACATTGATGAAGAAATTAATCGGCTTATAAAACTTTCCTGGAGAGCTTTTGGAAGAAACAGCATAATTTTCAAGAGCAATATGCCATTATGTCTTAAAATAAAAGTGTTTGATCAATGCATCCTTCCAGTGCTTACGTATGGTGCAGAGACGTGGACCTTAACTAAAAGAGACATACAAAGGCTGCAGACAACTCAAAGTAGCATGGAGAGGTGCATGCTTGGTGTAACCAGGAGAGATAAGAAGAGGAACTCGTGGATCAGAAAAATGACAAGAGTGGAAGACATCATGATCAGAGTTAAATCCCTGAAATGGCAGTGGGCTGCTCATACTGCCAGAAGGACAGACCATCGATGGACAGCCGAAATTTTAGATTGAATTCCAAGGGACAGGAAAAGACCCAGAAAAAGACCGCATGAGAAATGGGTGGATGGAATTCGAAAGTATGCGGGAGTAACATGGAGAAGACTGGCACAAGACAGGCAGTTGTGGAAGAAATTTTTGGGGAGACCTTTGTCCAGCAGTGGATTGATAATGGTTGACAATGATGATGATGATGACTTTGGGACGGGACAGATCCATGGGGCAGGCGCACCGTGGCCATAAATTTTCATTTACGGTGTAATGTACTGCGTAACATGACGTAGATGGCATACCACTGCGGTGACGTATGAATCAAACATGCAAAACTACAGCGATAAGTCTTGCCGGCGTAGTTCAATTGGAAGAATAGCCACTTCCTGGGTAGGAAACGTGGGTATAAATCCTACCACCAGCAAAATGGTAATATGTTGTATCGGCACTCTAGCAGAGATGAATATCATGGCCGTGAGATTCGAAAATTTGTGTAATGATTCTTCCACTCAACGTACGGAAATAACAAAAATCCCTTCTCCTATAATGAGCTGGTCCTTCAAGTGTAGTTGTCGATGAACACGAAAAGCTGTGATTTGTTAGTTCGCCTTTCTTTGCTCTTTGTCTTGCGCAGTTTTTCTCAACCGTGACGTCATATAAGCAGCAGCAGCAGCAGCAAACATATGTTCCCTGCTAAGTCACGCCCTTTTTTACGCTTTCTAACTGTAAGTTGAAGATCAGTATATGCTCCAGCTTTGTCCGTCTGTCTGTCCGTCCACACGATAACTCGCGTAAAAATGGTTCGATTTCGATGAAATTTTAGTATGTGGTAGGGGACAATCTGGTAAGGAACCTTATTGAAAATCGGAGAAATTGGGTCAAAGGTCAGGACATAGGAGTGGGATCCATTATATCGCCCTTATGCGTCATACTTACGTAAAAATGCTTCTATTTATTGCGACAAAACTCCATGTTGTTCCGGAGATGTACTGAACCCAAGGGCGCCCATAAGGGGGCTCGACCCCACTCCCCTCCGCCCCACGCCGTTGGTATAGCCAAATTTTTGATAAATTTAAAACACTAAAATAGACGAAACATTTTTATAAGGCATTTTTAAATATAATAAGATATTAATGATTGATTGTGTCAATTATTCTTGTAGTATTTTAGCATCTTGTACATTTGCTAAAATGTTTGACAGTCTTGAAGGAGGTAAGGAATTTTCTTACACCCCCCCCCCTCTAAAAATACTCATACGGGCGCCACTGACTGAACCGGTTCTGTTTAATATAATCGAAATGGGGTCAAAGGTCAGGGCACAGGAGCGAGATTTATTTCACAGACATTATTAAATAAGTTGAGTAATGATTCCTGGTATGTTGGAAAGCGTATCATAATCAATGCATTGCATGATTTTACTAAGTTGTCTGGTAGTGCTGTTTTGATTCTTAATGGGCCGCCCCGGTGGCGCAGTGGTCTAAGCGATGGCCTCTAATCATTCGTCCGCAAGGGGTCCGGGTTCGAATCCCGGTGAGGCATGGATGTTGTGTTTGTCTTACGGCACTGGCTCTCTACCTTCCCTGGAACCAGTGACCCTAAATTAGGGACGGGCGACTGCTTATAGCCCATTGAGTTGCTCACGGTGGTCGTTAAACCTCCAATCAAAAAAAAAAAAAAAAAAAGATTCTTAATGGTTGTTGAGCCTCGTTCGCTTGTCAACCTGATTTAATTTCCACAATTTGTTCTTGATCCCAAGTTTTCTGCTGGATGCGATAAAAAATGTAAATAACTGTTCTTATGGTTTTTCTATCAAGTAGTAAGCGCCTGCTCTACAATAAACGTAAACTCTGATTCTTTCAAGTTGTAAGACAGCAGAAATTCACATTCAAATTTCATTGTATCATATTTTCTTCTTCAAAGAATATAACTTAATTTGCTTTTTTATATGAATGACTTCTTTATACATGAAGCAAATTAATTCTTTTTTTTAATCCAACAGTAACTTCCACAGGATGATAGAATAAAGACTGTGCACTGATATTACAAACTGCATTAATGTAATGATAAAGAAATTTTGAATAGAATAATAGAAGTGACCCTCCACTGAAGGGTAATGGAAAGTAATTAATACTGGTTTAGTTTAATCTTACTAACCAACTAATCCACGGATGCACAGTCGAGTAAGTCATCAATGAATCAGTGATAATACCACATTTTTTTTTTTATTGGAATTTTAACGACCACCGTGAGCAACTCAATGGGCTATAAGCAGTCGCCCGTCCCTAATTTAGGGTCACTGGTTCCAGGGAAGGGAGAGAACCAGTGCCGTAAGACAAAGACAACATTGTCTTACGGCACTGGTTGATCAGAGGCCACCGGGGCGGCTTATACCACATTGGATGGAAGACATTTTGAAGTGAATAAATCGATTGAAATGAAACTTACTTTATTAGTGATCCATAGATAGCACGCACACATTACAGCCAAGTGAAGTGGACAGAAGAACACTTTTATGTCCAATTGATATGTGGATGAGTTTTTTTTTTTTTTTTTTTTTTGGATTGGAGGTTTAACGACCACCGTGAGCAACTCAATGGGCTATAAGCAGTCGCCCGTCCCTAATTTAGGGTCACTGGTTCCAGGGAAGGGAGAGAACCAGTGCCGTAAGACAAAGACAACATTGCCTTACGGCACTGGTTGATCAGAGGCCACCGGGGCGGCTTATACCACATTGGATGGAAGACATTTTGAATTGAATAAATCGATTGAAATGAAACTTACTTTATTAGTGATCCAATAGCACGCACACATTACAGCCAAGTGAAGTGGACAGAACACTTTTATGTCCAATTGATATGTGGATGAGTTTTTTTTTTTTTTTTTTTTTTGGGGATTGGAGGTTTAACGACCACCGTGAGCAACTCAATGGGCTATAAGCAGTCGCCCGTCCCTAATTTAGGGTCACTGGTTCCGTAAGACAAAGACAACATTGTCTTACGGCTGGTTGATCAGAGGCCACCGGGGCGGCTTATACCACATTGGATGGAAGACATTTTGAATTGAATAAATCGATTGAAATGAAACTTACTTTATTAGTGATCCAATAGCACGCACACATTACAGCCAAGTGAAGTGGACAGAACACTTTTATGTCCAATTGATATGTGGATGAGTTTTTTTTTTTTTTTTTTTGGGATTGGAGGTTTAACGACCACCGTGAGCAACTCAATGGGCTATAAGCAGTCGCCCGTCCCTAATTTAGGGTCACTGGTTCCGTAAGACAAAGACAACATTGTCTTACGGCTGGTTGATCAGAGGCCACCGGGGCGGCTTATACCACATTGGATGGAAGACATTTTGAATTGAATAAATCGATTGAAATGAAACTTACTTTATTAGTGATCCAATAGCACGCACACATTACAGCCAAGTGAAGTGGACAGAACACTTTTATGTCCAATTGATATGTGGATGAGTTTTTTTTTTTTTTTTTTTTTTTGGGATTGGAGGTTTAACGACCACCGTGAGCAACTCAATGGGCTATAAGCAGTCGCCCGTCCCTAATTTAGGGTCACTGGTTCCAGGGAAGGGAGAGAACCAGTGCCGTAAGACAAAGACAACATTGCCTTACGGCACTGGTTGATCAGAGGCCACCGGGGCGGCTTATACCACATTGGATGGAAGACATTTTGAAGTGAATAAATCGATTTTTTTTTTTTTTTTTTTTGATTGGAGGTTTAACGACCACCGTGAGCAACTCATTGGGCTATAAGCAGTCGCCCGTCCCTAATTTAGGGTCACTGGTTCCAGGGAAGGGAAAGAGCCAGTGCCGTAAGACAAACACAACATCCATGCCTGACCGGGATTCGAACCCGGACCCCTTACGGACGAATGATCAGAGGCCAACGCCTTAGACCACTGCGCCACCGGGGCGGCATAAATCGATTGAAATGAAACTTACTTTATTAGTGATCCAATAGCACGCACACATTACAGCCAAGTGAAGTGGACAGAAGAACACTTTTATGTCCAATTGATATGTGGATGAGTTTTTTTTTTTGGGGGGGGGGGATTGGAGGTTTAACGACCACCGTGAGCAACTCAATGGGCTATAAGCAGTCGCCCGTCCCTAATTTAGGGTCACTGGTTCCAGGGAAGGGAGAGAGCCAGTGCCGTAAGACAAACACAACATCTATGCCTGACCGGGATTCGAACCCGGACCCCTTACGGATGAATGATCAGAGACCAGCGCCTTAGACCACTGCGCCACCGGGGCGGCGTGGATGAGTTCACATGTATGAACAACAAAAAAGGAATAACATGGGGACTTTACCAAATAAACACACACACACACCGCGTAGATGAACAACAAGAGCACACGAGCAGCAAGTGAGACGACTGCACGAAGAAGAAAGTTCTTACAGGTACACTGTTTTTATGCGCATGCGCGCCTCCATTCTCTCTCACACGATCGCTTGATGCTTTAACCCTTTAATCGGTGGATGTACCTGAACGAAATTGTGCCCAAAATTTACTAAGTTTCCGGAACAGAAATGTCCACATAGCGATCGAGTTTAACAAAAGCTACGACAAAAAAAAAGTTCCTTTCCCATTCACGTCTCGGTTGTACCGACCATAGACCTGTCACTGGTGCTCGGATATAATATACCCTTGTAGCCCTCTTTTCTAGGGCCGCGGATGGCCTATGGTCGACATTCGTGTCTGCCATGGGGCAACCTCAGGTTTGATCCCGGGCAGGTACGAACGCTCAAACCACTAAATATCCGCCGTGCTTCGGATGGGCACGTTAAGCCGTCGGGTCCGAGTACTGGCCCACCGGTAATAAATAAGGGCGTCTTCCTCCCCCGTTCTACCTCGCTTCCGTGTCACTTTCCTATCGGGCACTCTAGCCCAAATCACCTAGCTTCCTATTTCTAAGGGTTGTTTAAGACCTGGGGTCAGACACTCACTTCCTAGAATCCTCTACATACGGTTTGATGTATTTTCTAGCGTTCTCTTGAAGTCCTCTTTTCTAGCTAAGACAAAACATTTCCTTTCCCATTCTCATCTCAGTAGTACCAACCATATACCTGTCACTAGTGCTCATCCATATACCTGTCACTAGTGCTTAGTGTCTAGTCCCCCTGACACGGACATCATGCCACTAGGCAGAGAAACAAGTTTCTCAAATAACTTCTCTCTCCTTTCTTTTGTTCGTCGCCATTGATATAGCCCTTCTAGAAAGTAGACACTCAAAAAGGATTAGAGTCAATCATTCCCATAAATGATTACTTTAAATAACAAAGCTAAGGGGAAAACAACACTTTCTAATTCTTAGGTTCACTCCTTCCAGTTCCGTTTTATTCACTTATTAGACACCAAAACTATTCCTTAGACTTCGTTTCAGCTCATTATTCTAACCCCGAGTTAATTCGTTCCAGCCGGTTAAAGGGTTAAGAGGGGGACATAGGAACGTTTCTCCATCTGCAGAGCGCGAGGAAAAATTTATCTTCCGTGAGGCGAATTTCCAACATCCACGTGGAAGTGCTCTGTATCTGGTAACCTTCATATCTCCGCAGCCCGAGGAGCGCGCCGCTATCATTCTGAACAAAGGTCATTCCAGAGCACTCGGTCGACAGAGGCAGACGTGTCGATTGATCACTCGTCTCGGCACAAGGACAATGGCGTTGAGTTTTGAACAGAAAGTGTTTTTGGTGGAGCGAGTCTTTCGCCATGACAAGTACGCGGGCGAAGTGCGAAAACAGTTCTCTAGGAAAACTCGTGATGCAGGACGTCTCCCACCGTAATGCGGTACATGCGTCAGCACTTGGTGAAGTTTCGGGAAACTGGCAATGTTCTGGATGTCTTCCGGTACTGTAGGCTATCCACGGCAGACGAGATCGTACAGGATACAGAGGAGTCCACGTAAGTCCGTGCGGCGGCTGTCACAAACAAGCTTATTAAGTCCGTGAGGCGGCTGTCACAACAAGCTTATGTGCTAAAAAGCGCAGTCCACGATATTCTGAAAAAGGAGGTTGCGTTTCCACCCGGACAAAAGTGCATGTGGTGCATCAGCTGAAGGAAACAGACCACGTGACCCTTGTTCGGTACTGCAGGTGGTTCCAAGAGTTCCTGTCTGAAGAAGGTGGACGTGACTTTCTTTACAAGATGAGGCATGGTTTCACCTGTCCGGGTACATCAACAGCCAAAGCACTCGTCTGTAAGGTACTGAAAAACCCCACGAATTTAGGGAAGTGCCTCTCGCAACCATAAGGTCGGTGTTTTCATCATAACTCGTACGCGCATTATTGGGCCCATTTTCTTCAGTGAAACCATTAAATCAGAACGTTACCGTGCCCAGATTATTCAACCGTTCATATCCGAACTCACGGAACTGGAAATCAACGAAGGATGGTTCCAGCAAGACAGTGCAACTGCTCACACAGCTGGCGCATCAATACAGCTTCTGGAAGAATTCTTCGGAAATCGCATCATCTCCCGGGGGATTGTTGCCTGCCCGGTCACCGGATCTCACACCACCTGACTTTTTTCTGTAGGGAGCACTGAAGGGAAAGGTGCATGCAGATAATCCGCATACACTTCAAGAGCTACAGGCTGGAATAACGACCCACATCCAACAAATCACATCACATACTCTGAGAAAAGGTCTTCACCAACATGTATAGAAGCGTGTGAAGACACGTCTGGACGTCGGTCTGGCCCATTATAACGAAGTAAATTTCTCCGTCATTTTCGGTCTACGCCGGGATTCGAACCCGAGGACGCTTATTCCGGAACAAGCAGCTCTACCAACTGAGCTACGCAGACATGTATTCTGATTCCTATCTGCCTTTATGTCATGTGCGTCCTGCTGGCAGGTACGTCACATCTCCCCCCCCCGAAAGAGGGCCGGGGGCATGGCCCACGGATCAGCCGTGACCATGAATCGCTGCAGGCAGACAACCACTGTAGAACGTGCACTTGAGAACTCCCAGTCAATCTGGTGTGTGGAATGCAACGTCACACACATTTATTTTTCGAAGCACTGGAGAAGGGATTCTCTGATTTTTCCTATCTCGCGATGTGGAAATAACATCACACCAATGCGAGATTTTGAACGGCCGGGTCATCCGGGTAGTTCGGGCGCCATTATAACGAAGTAAATTTCTCCGTCATTTTCGGTCTACGCCGGGATTCGAACCCGAGGACGCTTATTCCGGAACAAGCAGCTCTACCAACTGAGCTACGCAGACATGTATTCTGATTCCTATCTGCCTTTATGTCATGTGCGTCCTGCTGGCAGGTACGTCACACCATTTCCAACACCTCCTGTAGGAACCGGTTCGACATGGTAAGTGATACTTTCAGAGCACAGTTATTTTTTCGGACACTGTAAATACAACACGATTTCGTGCCCCCGTCCCGGCTGTCTCAACGGAGAGGGGCATGATTTAACGTACTGCGTAACATGATGCAGATGGCGTACTACTGCTTACACGAATGAGTCAAATGGGCAAAGTTGCAGTGATAAGCCTTGTGGGGTGGCTCATTTGGGAGAATTGCTGCTTTTGCAGTGGGAAGACGTGAGTTAGAAACGCGCCACCTGTAAAATGGCTCTATGTTATGAGGGAGCATAATCTTATACCTGTACTTTTGATTTAAACTGCGTTCTGTGTGTGGGGGGATTGGAAAGATTTTGATTTCGTCAAAAGCAATGTGTGTGTAAGCACGATCAATATTTCCCCTCAGTCTTTTTTTCGTTTTCCCTTCCTGACAAGTTTCATATGTGCAGTTGTGGCAACATCTGTTTTCATAGCTACATATTAGAAAATCCTATCAGAATTTTACACAGGATAGCTGGACTATGAGTTTCCAGCTTTCGCAAGCATACATTTCCCCCACTGGAAGAAGATAACGAGCAATACAACTGACAAAAGGACGTCATGTTATCCCTTTGTGGCAATATCCGTTCACAAAATGCTTCATGATTGCAAAACATTGAAGACCTTTCGGAATTTCCGCCGGGAGTCTGTTATAATGAGGACCAAAAAACAGTCCTTTTTGTGCTCATTATATTCATATCTGAACGAAACAACTAGTTTTTCTTTTCTAACTACATTTCCATTACCATTCGAAATGTATATCTTTTAGTCTTATTACCCTAGGAGGAAGATTTCTTGTTTGCCTACTGCTAAGTGGAGAAAACAAGGTACTTTCGAAACTGTTTTCGTTCTTTCTAAGATGTTTACCGTCAGACTTTGTTTATAAATTTCGACCTTTTGCCAAAGCATCAGCAGCCCTTTTCATAACGATCTATTATAATATCACAACAGTGAAGGAAGAAACATGCTTAAAAGCAGCGTTTCCTATATGAATCCCCACTAGGAGTTAAGCATGTCCTAACCGAGTTTGTTTGTTCTGTCCATCGATTTCATACAATGATTAATATTTTGTTCTTCCTTTCCTTAACCCTTCAACGACTAGGACTCTGAAATAATGTATGACCCAGAACACTATAATGCTCGAAACTGTCTGTTACTACTTTTCAATATTTTTTAACCCATTTCCCAGTTTAACAAAAAAAAAACAAAAAAAAAACATGTTAGTAAAATCATGCAATGCATTATTATTATACGCCTTTTAACATACACTATCTACTAACAAGGAATTGGACACCCCTGCAATCGACGATATCTACGGTCCTGATACACGTCACGGCGCCACCGTTAAATATCGTGTGGGAAACAACAACACAACCAGTCGCATGCAAGATGCCACGCAGTTCGGAGCTCTCTGATTTCGAGAAAGGTGTAATCGTCGGGTATCACAGAAATGGCAGATCCATACGTGACATATCCAGCAAGTTGAAATACCCAAAATCGACCGTGGCCTGCCTACGTGATTGGCAAGTGGAAGATGAGAGGTGACTGTCGGAATGTGCCCCGACCCGGTAGACCCACAAAACTGGGAGTTAGAGACCGACGGGTGCTGGCCAGAAAAATTCGGAAGAACTGCACCAAATCGATGGACCACATTCGCGAGGAGTTTCAACTGGCATCCGGGAGTGTTCTTTCGATGAATACCATCCGTAAGGAAGCCCATCTGCTCGGTTATCATGGACGTGCTGCCGCCCACAAGCCTTTGATCACCAAGTCCAATAGCGCTGCTCGGCTAACGTGGGGCAAAGAACGTCGACAGTGGACCGTTGAACAGTGGAAACAGGTTCTCTGGAGCGACGAATCAAGGTTCACCCTCTACCGTTCGGATGGCAGGGTCTGGGTTTGGCGTCTGCCTGGAGAACGCCTCCTGCCGGAATGTATTGCGCCAACTATGAAGTTGGCGGCGGTGGAAGTATGCAATGGGGGTGTTTCTCCTGGTATGGCACCGGGACCCCTTGGTAGAAATTCCTGGTAGACTCAACGCCGAGACCTACTGCACCATTTTGGATGACCATACGCTTCCTACGTTGTGGCAGTTTTACGGGGTGGACCTATGTTACTCTCAGGATGACAATGCCACCTGTCATGTTGCGAGGTCCATCATGGCTTGGTATGGTGACAATGGGGTTAATCGAAAGGACTGGCCTGCGCAGAGCCCGGACCTTAACCCTATCGAGCACCTCTGGGACGAGTTGGAGAGTCGACTTAAGGGGTGCCCCCACCGTTCGAAATCGGAGAAGGAACTGACCTGTCTTCTCCAAGCCGAGTGGAAGAAAATACCACTAGCCGTCGTACAACGCCTGGTTGAGAGTATGCCCCGGAGGGTCGCAGCTGTAACCGCCGCTCGTGGAGGCTCCAACAGCTATTGAAGGTGAATAAACTTCGTTTTGCTTTGCTATCACAGGTGTCCAATTACTTGAAAGATATTACTCCAGTTATGAGGATAATGGATGTGGAATGAATCTCGCTTCTGCACTTTGACGTTTGACCCCATTTCGATTATATTAAACAGAATTTGTTCAGTATACCTCCGGGACAACATACTAAGGTTTTGTCGCAATAGCATTTTTTACGCTTTCCAACCGTAGGTTGAAGAAGCGTATATGTTCCAGCTTTTTCCGCCCGCCTGTCCGCCGATAACTGGGGTAAAAATGGTTCGATTTCGATGAAATTTTAGTATGTGGTAGGGGACTACCTGGGGACGAACCTTTTTAAAAATAGGACAAAAGGGGTCAAAGGTCACGACGTAGGAGTGGGATGCATTCCGTTGCCTTTATGCGTCATAACTTGCGCAAATATGGTTCGATTTCAATAAAATTTTACTATGTGGTAGGGGACCACCTGGGGACGAACCCTATTTAAAATGGGTGAAGTGGAGCCAAAGGTCAGGACATAAGAGCGGGATGCATTCCATTGCCCTTATGCGCCATGACATGCGTAAAAATGGTTCTATTTCGATGAAATTTTAATATGTGGTAGGGAACCACCCGGGGACAAACCCTATTGAAAATGGACGAAATGGGGTTAAAGGTCAGGACATAGGATTGGGATCCATTCTATCGCCCTTATCCCATATTATTAAGGTTGACGTCACGTAATTTTGCTTCCTATACTTCCAATGGAAAAACTTTTGTACACATTTCCTACACAATTAATGTTGTTCCCAATGATGAAAATTTTAACATTGATTAAAATAACTTCATATTATAACTTTGAATACTTTATATTTTCTAAAACATAACTATAATTATATTAAAAATCAATAACTTTTCCTTTGGTGGTGGTGAAACCAGAAAAAGGATGGCGCGATCTGTATTTTGATGACGTCAGTAGACAAACAAATGTTGGATTGCATAATGATGGTTATGTTTTAGAAAATATTAAGTATTCTAAATTATAAAATGAAGATATTTTAATCGATGTTCAAATTTTCATCCTTGGGAACGCATTAATTGGCAAGAAATTGTGTACAAAATTTTTTCCATTCGAAGTACAGGAAGCAAAATTATTTGACGTTCCCCTTAAAGGAGCAATTCTTCTATGTATGTAAATTTTATTTTGAAAACGGCTCTAAGGGTTTTGATGAAAGTCGTTAACCTACCGTTTTCTGGTACTAGAAATCGATTTAGCTTGATCTCGAATTCAGGGAAATTCGTTTAGTGGGTTAAGTAACCACTCCGAATTGCCATGTTTTTAGTGTCATGGCGTCGTCCCATTAATGTTATCCATGCTTAGAAATCTTATGACGTCACACTCTCGCAACTCAGATGTTGGTGCGCGGTCACGCCATCTGCCTCATTATGTCACACGTTATGTGTGAATCCTATTAAAGTTTTATGACGTCACACTTGCCAGCAGATGGTCGCGATTCCCATCTGCCTCATAACGTCACGCGTTGTGTGCGTATGTTCGTCCGCAGGATAACTCGCGTAAACATCGTTCGATTTCGATGAAATTTTAGTATGTGGTAGTGGAACACTGGCAAGGAACCCTATTGAAAGGGAACGAAATGGGGTCAAAGGTCAGAACATAGGAGCGGGATCCATTCCACTGCTCTTATGCGTCATAACTAACGTAAAAGAGGTTCGATTTCGATTAAATTTTAGTGTGTGGTAGGGGACCACCTGGGGACAAACCCTATTGAAAATGTGCGAAATGGGGTCAAAGGTCAGGACAAGAGTGGAATCACTTCCATCGCCATTATGCGTCATAACTTACGTAAAAATGTTTTGATTTGGATGAAATGTTAGTATGTTGTAGGGGCCTGCCTGGGGACAAATCCTGTTAAAAATGGGCGAAATGGGCCAAAGGTTTGGACACAGGAGTGGGATCTATTCCATTGCCCTTATGCATTATAACTTACGTGAAAATGCTTCGATTGCGACAAAACTTTATCATGTTATTTCGGAAGTATACTGAACCAGTTCTGTTGAATATCATCGAAATGGGATCAAAGGTCAGGGCCCAGGAGCGAGATTTATTCCACAGCCATTATCCTCATGACTTGAGTAGTAATTTCTGGTATGTTGGAAAGCGTATAATAATCAATGCATTGCATGATTTTACTAACTTGTTATTTAAGTTATGAGGATCATGGCTGTGGAATAAATCTCGCTCCTGTGCCCTGACCTTTGACCCCATTTCGATGATATTCAACAGAACCGGTTCAGTGTACCACTGGAACAACATGATAACGTTTTGTCGCATTCGAAGACTTTGTACCTTATGACGCATAAGGGCGATGGAATGGATCCCGCTCCTATGTCCTGACCTTTGAACCCATTTCGCCCATTTTCAATGGGATTCGTCCTACCACATACTAAGATTTCATCAAAATCGAACGGTATATACGCGAGTTATCGTGCGGACAGACAGACAAACGTACAAAGCTGGAGCAATATACGCTTCTTCAACCTACGGTTGGAAAGCGTAAAAAAAAACAAGTTAGTAAAATCATGCAATGCATTGATTATGATACGCTTTCCAACATGCCAGAAATCATTATTCAAGTTATGAGGATAATGGCTGATGGAATAAATATATCTCCTGTGCCCTGACCTTTGACCCAATTTCGATGATATTAAAAAGAATTGGTTCAGTATACCTCCGGAACAACATAACGTTTTTTCGCAATCGAAATCGAAGTCTTTTTACGTACGTTATGACGCATAAGGGCGATGGAATTGATCCCGCTCCTATGTCCTGACCTTTGACCCCATTTCGCCCATTTTCAATAAGGTTCGTCCTCAGGGGTCCCCTACCACATACTGAAATTTCATCGAAATCGAACCATTTTTATGCAAGTTATGACGGATAAGGGCAATGGAATCGATCCCACTGCTAAGTTATGCCCTGACCTTTGACCCCATTTCGTCCATTTTCAATAGGGTTCGTCCCCAGGTGGTCCCCTGCCACATACTGAAATGTCATCGAAATTGAAACTATTTTACGCGAGTTATCGTGCGGACAGACAGACAGACGGACAAAGCTGGTGCAAATACATACGCTTATTCAACCTACGGTTGGAAAGCGTAAAAAAGAATTACTGCTAGATAACAATACGAAACTCGATTTGTAGGCTTGATATGAATTAACCTCCAGGCGTTGCCTGGATGCAATCGTCGCATTCTTTCACTGAAAATATATGTGGTATTACGAGAGCGAATAATGTGGTCCCTGGAAAAACCAACTCCTGGCTGACTGTGCTTAGTGGTAACTGAGGGTGACTTGTGCTAATCCTGCAGAGCGGTACAAATTTAGTGAACACATAGGACAGGAAATTCTACTCATTTTAGAAGGGCGATTCAGGCGGCCGTGGTCGTCTGCACGTATGGGAGTTTTGGGTGGAATGGCCGTTGAAGTGTCAAGCATCTCATCACTGCTTCACATTTGCAATTTCCACCTGCCTTACTCAATGAAGTAAAAACCATTGATATCTAGCGGCTACTTCGCTGCAGTTAAAGCGCCAGAGAATTATGTAATGCTAGTAAGTATTGTATACATTCATGCGTTATTCAATAATATTCTGATATTAAACTTAGTGAATCATTGTGTTGTTGTCGATCAACTGCAAATGAGCATACAAGGAAACAAGAAGGATGACACCGAATATTCATTTATAAAGAAAACGTCTTTTTCAGTCATTTCAGACAAAAAACAAACAAATATTTCAAAGCAGGTTTTTATAAACCTCAAAAAATTCAACTAAAAATTAATGCGCTCACACCACCATCTCTGAAAAAAAAACTCGCATAATTTAAAATACGCATGCGTTTCTTTTTAAATATGCAATGTGTATTTTTTAATTTTCTTTCCATGCTATGCATCTTTCCCGACAGCAGTAAAGTAAATCCCATGCAAACGATTTCGATGTAACGAAAACGGGTAACGGAAATAGTCAAAACCATCATAAAAATCTGATTTTTGAATGTTGTCTCATCTGAAGTGACGAAACAATAGTTAATTTCCATTGTTCCTCAACAATATATTTACAAGTCACCGGGCGCCCCTTCAAAAGCAAATGAGCAGATCCGCTGCGTTCTTAAGATGCGCGGTACAACTGCGAACGGTACAAAAACAAGCCTGCAGCTGACCGCGATCATATCGCACTGTAAGATTAAGTGAAAATGTCGTAGAACCGACTTTGAGAGAGGAAAGATTATTGGGTGTTATATTAGTGGGTTGTCCATAAGAGAAACCGAGAGGCGTTTAAACATACCCAAGTCAAATGTTTTGGATGTACTGAATAAGTGGAAGACACATGGCGCGCCTGAAGTAGCAAAACGTACCGGCAGACCAAATAAAGTCAGTGATGCAGGACGTCGAAGCCTCAGGAGAGTTGTTACAGCTAATCGACGGAGTACTTCACAAAACCTCAGTGTACAGGTGAGTAAAAATGCGGGAACCTCGGTATGCACACGTACCATTCGCAGAGAACTTCATTCTGTGGGTTACCGTGGTCGTGCGGCTGCTCATAAGCCTTTCAGCTCCACTCTGAATGCTACTCGTCGTTTAGCATGGTGTAAAGATCATTTATCGTGGACCGTAGATCAATGGAAACTGGTCCTGTGGACTGATGAATCCAGATGCACGATCCATTAGTCTAATAGCCGTGTGTTGGTATGGCGACAGCTGGGGTAACGCTATTTACCTCAGTGTACCGTTCCTACGATCAAGTTTGGACCTGGCAGTATACTCGTGTGGAGGTGTTTTTCGTGGTATGGCCACGGCCCATTTGTTATCGTGGACAAACCTGTTAACCAGCACGTCTACGTCACTTTTCTCGTCAATTATGCCCTACCAACCCTGTGGCATTACTACGGAACCGAGCCTTGTTGGTACCAGCAGGATAATGCTCAAAGCCGTAAAGCAAGGACTGTTACGGCGTGGTTTGACGATAATTCCGTATCGTGTGTGGACTAGCCAGCACACAGCCCTGATCTTAATCCCATATAGCACCTATGGGATGAATTAGAGCGCCTCGTAAGAAGTTTGGAACCAAGGCCTACTAATGAGCAACAGTTAGCAGCAGCATTATGTACGGAATGGAAGCGCGCATACCTATCGCTGTGTTCCAAAACCTTGTCGAAAACATGTCTCGAAGGGTAAGCGCATGCATTAAGGACAAAGGTGGTTTCAGAATCGCTTTAACGTAACAAAACAGAGGGGACAAGCAACATGGAATCGTCTCAAAGAAAAAAAAAGAACAGGAATTATACAAACCGATAAAAGCAATTATATGTACATTGAATGAGTAATGACAAATTTACAACCTGATGCAAACAGAGCAATGCTTGAGGAAATACAAAATCATAACAGGCAGTGCACCGCAGTGCGAAAGAATATAAAAAAGTTAATGCAGATTCTTAACTCACCGTGAGTATAACGGACTTGGTGTAACAGCGAACCACGGGGTCACTGGCAACCACGTAGCATCGGAGATTTCACGGCATTCGGAGATGGCAGACTGATACTCCTGCTGGACCACCGTGCACAGAGTAACGGAAAGCATGGTGAAAGGTGAAGTCCCAAGTGCGCCATCTATGAAAAAGTGTCGAGGAGTGGCAGTTCATCTTTTGCACAAGGAGTAAGTCGGCCCCAAGAGGCGAGAGATCTTCCAGAACGAGAGCGTTAGCGAGGGGTTAGCTAAACCCTACAATTCAGAGTGGCGACCTTGAATGGGTATGTCCGACGTCGGATGAAGGGCTGCTTTCTGGAATGTGTCGAGACGATTGATGATACCACGACACCACAAGACGTAGTCAGGTTGCTTGGCATTATGCCGGAGGAATTTGAGAATGGAAGTTGCTTGGTCGAAGACCTCGGGAAGAACTGCTTCAAACTGCTGTAAAAAAGATGAGAGAAGCCTGCCGATTTGTTTTATGAGTGAGAAACTTGTAAAGATCTTCAAAAGAGACAGGTTCTGAAGGAAGAGAGGCATTGGTAAGCAGAGTCGAGAAATCTTCAAACGTCGGCAGAGGACCCTTGAAGTTTGAAGAGGAAGAGCTAGAACGTGACAGGGATGACTTGCAGCCTGCTAGATGGGTCGAACGATGTGGATGGCAAGTCGGAGAGAGAAGGTGACTTCTTATTTTTCCTCTGGGCCTCGGAACTGGTAGTAGAGCGATTGCCGTGGATCGATGACACACGAGTTGTGGAATCAAAGGGAAGGTCCACCTCATCGCCGGGAGCAAAAATGCCGACGGTGAATGAAGTTTGAGGATCAGCCGTGATGTCCTCTGATGGAGAGAGAACACGGGAAGGCAAGGAGGAGTCAATCGGAGGAAATTCCGACAGAGTGGAGAAAGCAACATCCGAGGACGCGTGTTGATCGAAGGCTTTAATCAGATGTTCGGCAGAACTGGGCCTAGGAGGTGCAGACGCAGGAGGAGGCATGGCAGCAGAAACGGAGGAAGAGGTAGAATGCTGCCTTGGAGTTGCAGGAGTCAGTGGCTCTGCATGGGGGCATTGAGCCTGCTGATGGCCGAAAGCCTTGCAGCGTGAGCAATGAGTAGAGGAGAACAACTCAATCCGGTGGCGCTCGTTACCGCAACGAACATCGAGGAACCGTGGAAACTTTGAGATGCTCTTCCGATGGGAAGATGATGCGAGAAGTTTTATGGAAGCCACAGATATGTTTATCATCGGGGTCAGAGGGGGAAGAGGAAAGAGTCTTCATGGGTCAACTACTCTGCCGCATCGACTAAGTGCAGCACACAGCATATCATCAGAGATCTCCGGAGGTACCGGATGTAGAGATACCAGAACAGGACGCTGGGCGATGGATTCGGCTAAGAGGTGACGATCGCCAATTGATAGGTCCCGAGACAAGAGAAGCTCGGCATATTCATTCTTCGAAAACTAAACAATCACAGTTCGTGGCTTTCGGGTGAGGTGTGTGATGGCAACAAAAGGAAGCATCTTCTTGAGAATGGAGCTGTACTGCTTCAAACGAGTGTTGGACAGCGCATCAAAACAAACCCCCAACTCGAGGGTCGAATGAAGACGTTGACAGTAGGAGAGTTCTCAGGAATGTCTAATAAGATGGTGTCACCTTTGAGAGTAGCGTAAGAATCCATAGGGGGCAGACGAAACGAGGAGGAAGCCGGTGGATTACCAGATGCAGCCGCAGAATACGTGCGTGCAGAAGCGCCTCCTCTGGAAGGCATTGACGCAGCATGAGACAATGTACTGGAAGCAGAGGCAGTTGAAACTGTAGAGGGCTTATTAGCGACTCCATCAGAGACGTCCATGGATTTATCATCGTTGGCAGAGGCCAGAGACGTCACATCCACGTTCTCAAAGGCCGAGTCGGAGACCTGAGTACGAGAAGACGTGCAAATGACACGAGGAAGATTAAGAGGCTCTCCACTAGCAAGCGAAGATGATTGATCGGCTGCATCTGTCGTTGAAAGAGCTGCAGCGATGCTGGCGGGAACAGCGCCCTCATTGGCAGATGCCATAATCAGTAGCAAGTGTTAACGAAGAAAAACGACCAGCTCGGTGTGTAAATTAGAACAGTGATAATGAAAAAAATGAGCACTCACCCACTCGTGAGGGGCACACAGACAGAAGAACAATGATAGGACACACAAAACACGTACGTGAAGCACTTAAACACGGAGCTCGTGAGGACACGTGTAGGCCAAAGGTGTAACAACACCGTACAAATGTATGTCAATAAATGCTACGTTGTGTTTCTCATCTAGGTGCCCGGTAACTTTTGTCATTATTGTGTATTTTACTAAACTATCGCCGAACCTTATTTCATCACGTTTTTCATAAACGCAACAATATTTCATTAAGTTACTAATCCTCTCACTTTGTTTTTCTATCTTGAGGTCAGGGTTTAGCTTGGGCATGCGCAGACTGACTTCCGTAGCTACATCACATCTCATACGTGTAAGCAGTCGTTTCTTACGTTCGTCTAAATAACTTAGTGACAGAGGCGTAACTAGGGCAGGGCAAGGCAAGCGGGCTGCTTGCCCCTGGCGCAGCTCACGAGAGGGCGCAAAAATCACTGCATGCAATCTCATTAAAACTGGAATTGCAACATTTACACTAGTTTCTGTTAGTTTGTTCACGCCATAATTTGTCATTTCACGATTTATATAAATTGCTTATAATATACTTTGCCATTTAGGTACGTTGCCAAATTAAAATTCATATTTCTTTCCCAAAAATGTCCAAGAGATATATTAGTTGCTCACATTTAAAAATGAAGGTGAGGATGTACGTACGTTGCAAGAGAAGAATGCCATTAACATTGATCATGAATGGAATACGAGATTACACCATACAACACAAAATTTGAAGATGGCAATCCGTTTTTGGTGTTAATATGACAAGGATGGTAAGTCAGATAATATACGAAAACTTAAAATTTCGTCGTCCTGGAGCGGGAATCGAACTCGCGTCTCCCAGATAGCGCCCGGGTATGCTAACCACTACACCACCCAGAACGAGCAAGTCTGAAGTTTCTGATTAATTTGAATATAACCATCACAGGATTTGAATATAACAATTGGAAACACGAATATGGTTGTTCTGGGTGGTGTAATTTCTGATTAATTTGAATATAACCATCACAGGATTTGAATATAATCATCGGAGACTTGGTTCGTTCTGGGTGGTGTAGTGGTTTGCATACTCGGGCGCTATTTGGGAGACGCGGGTTCGATTCCCGCTCCTAGACGACGAAATTTTCAAGTTTTCGGGTATTATCTGACTTACCATCCTTGTCATATTTACACCAAAAAACGGATTGTCATCTTCAAAATTTGTGCCATTAACATTGTTGATGGTTCTCTGGGGCTATTTGATTATTACTGCGACTACGAACCACGGCTTCCAGCTTCATTCTATTTGTTTAATGTGGTACTGAAGGTCAGACCGCCGAAATAATTGTTAAAAGCCGTAGAAGCAGTCAGTCTGACATGGAAGAGACTGACTCAAGATAGGTAGTTATGGAAAAAATTAGGGAGGGCCTTCATGCAGCAGTGGATTGATAGTGGTTGATAATAATGATGATGATATACATACATACATGCATAATGGAAAGACAGATGGGGCGCAATATTTGGTGGTATACCCCGGGCGCGGAAATTCCTAGTTACGCCTCTGTATAGTAATAATAATAAAAATTGTTTTGGAGAACAAAACAGTTGAAATACTTACTATTGCCACTGCTATGGTTCAGTAAATATTTACTTTTATGGCTCACACATTTTCTTTTATTGGTTTTACGATAATAACATTCATTAATCTACTTACCTAAGTACTGCTCAATGTCAGCAATTAGTAAACCTTATTGTTTGTTGTTATGATTTAATTCAACTTATTATGTGCCGGACTGTGGCTCGGTGTAGTAATGAGTGACGCACATGCAATGTGTTGCCCGTAAATAAACGTATTATCTCGAATCACTCGTTTTACTTCACACCCGTATAAAAACTTGGCATGTAAAAGACGCATAGCATAGGCCGAGGTTGGCCTAGTGGTCAGCGTTCGTGACTTCCACGGAGAAGACCAAGTTCGATAACAGGCAGATACGAACGCTCGAACCACTAAATATCCGCCGTGCGTCAGATGGGCACGTTAAGCCGTCGGGCCCCGGGTACTGCCCCTTCCCTCGGTAATAAATAAGGGCATCTTCCTCCCCATTTCTACCTCGTTTTCGTGTCCCTTTTCTATCGGGCACTCTAGCCCCAAATCTACTAGCTTCGTATTTCTAAGGGTTGTTTAAGACCTGGAGTCAGACACTCCCTTCCTAAAATCATCTACATATGATCTGAGAAAAGATTCTACATATGGTCTGAGAAAAAGAATCTACATATGGTCTGAGAAAAAGAATTTACATATGATCTGAGAAAAAAGAATCTGCATATGATCTGAGAAAAAAGAATCTGCATATGATCTGAGAAAAAAGAATCTGCATATGATCTGAGAAAAAAGAATCTGCATATGATCTCAACTTCCTAAAATCCTCTACATCTGATCTGATGCATAGCATATCAACAGAGTACCAGGTTACTCTCGATGTTTTTTTTTTTTTCGCCAATGTCTGGAACGTTTTGGGGAGCTGTACTGAACCCACTTATCACCACATATGAGTACCCTACGCCAAAATGGTTTCTTGCCATTACGAGACAGCAATTAAAGACAAGCTGAGACACGTTTCTGATTGTTCACTACAGACAATTTGTGGTGTACCCGCTTGGACAGTTTGAATTCCTTATCTATCGCACGCAGATGTCTTTGGGCGGTTTCATCAATAACACCATATATGACTGGGCTAGTTCCTGGCATGCTTAGCTACTGTCCTGCTCAATAGCAACTTTCAGGGCTTCTGTGTCAAGGCTGACAGAAACTACTACTCCGGGACTTGTCTTAAAGAATTCATCTCAGTCTCTGAACTTTTGGAACCTATTCCGAGTCGTGCGTTCCTTCACAGCATCTGCCTCGAATGCTAAGCGAATGCGACGAGTTGTTTCTGCAGAAGATGAACAGGGTTTAAATTCGTATAGAAAATAGCCAGGAATAATCTCCATTGATACCGCCATTTTAATCGCAAGCCTTTCCTCTACCAAGATGCCTACTCATCTGATTCATATGCGCAGGGAATCTTAGGATTTCAGCTGACGAAATGCCGCGGGCCGAAAGCCATCTCTCCGTAAACTCAATCATTACACGAGGTTTCATTTGCTCCCCCGAAGAATGGCAAATACCTTTGTGGTTACCTGATATTTCGTTTAGAATTTATGACAACCGTCTCCTCTTCCAACTTTTGAGATAAGTCTACGCCCATGCGTTTCCCTCCACCCCTCAGCGTTTTTGACCACAGATAGAATAGATGGAGTAAGGGCCAGCCGTTCCCGTCGTGCAATCAAAGTGAAGCCACCAAAACTTCACGATCATGACGTCACAGCCAATCACAGCCTCTGTCGCCATGTTGGCGAGATGTGTTTGACGAGTCGCAGCCAATCACAGTCTCTGCCGCCATGTTGGTGAGACGTTTGCGCATTAAATTCGTCTGCTCAAAGTGCTACAAGTTTGTGACGTCATCCTTACTCCACTTATTCTAACCTCCTTGGGACAGACGGATATTCAATTCTCGTGTTTAAGACAGCGCCCCAGTGGTCGGACATGAAACTATGATAGCGTCTGTCACGTGATACGGTACCAGTGGCTATATAAGTAGCACCGCGGAGAGAATTGTAAACTTGGGCTGCGGGTGGGCTAGTGATTAACGTTCGTGACTGTCACGGAGTAGAGCCTCGGGTTCGATCCCAGGAAGGTGCGAACGCTCGAACCACTAAATATTCGCCGGGCGTCGGATAGGCACGTTAAGCCGTCGGTCCCCGGGTACTGGCCTCCGGTAACAAAGAAGGGCGACTTCCTCCCCCCTTTTTACCTAGCTTCCGTGTCACTTTCCTGTCGGGCACTCTAGCCCAAATCTGCTAGCTTCCTATTTCTAAAGGTTGTTTAAGACTTGGGGTCAGACACTCCCTTCCTAAAATCCATCTTCATATGATCTGAACCATGATCTGAGAAAAAGAATCTACATATGATCTGAACTATGAACTCTTGGCCACACCGGTGGCGCAGTGGCCTAAGGCGCTGGCCTCTGATCATTCGTCCGTAAGGGGTCCGGGTTCGAATCCCGGTCAGGCATGGATGTTGTGTTTGTCTTACGGCACTGGCTCTCTCCCTTCCCTGGAACCAGTGACCCTAAATTAGGGACGGGCGACTGCTTATATAGCCCATTGAGTTGCTCACGGTGGTCGTTAAACCTCCAATCAAAAAAAAACAAAAAAAAAAACTATGAACTCTTGAAAAAGAACAGACAGACGGTTACGGTTCGACGTTTTAGTTCAATGTCCATCCGCTGGCGCGCTGTTCTATTGAGATCTTCGGGGCCAAATTATTGCCATGTGTCTCTATGGATGACTAACCTCTGAGTCTCCTGCTCTGTGGTCTATGACAAATACAGTATTACGTCTGACTTACTACGAGGTGTAACTTTCTCATCTGGTGTCCGCGTGATCGATTACTGCAAAACTTTGATCATTTGCATATTGCAGGTAGTCTATTTCCTTACGTGATTTGCATGCCCCTACGTTATGTATTTCTCGGTGTTACGGTTTTCTCATTGAACAGTGTATTTATTGCACTGAAGGTAAGCCACATAAAGCTGAAACATATCGATTCAATTCACATAATCAGCAGCAATCATTATCTAATAAAAATTACTTAGAACATTTGCCTTATTTTATTTTCTACACAGTCATTGATAGGAATAGCGTTTTTCATCGACATAGGCTTTCATCGATTTTCAGCCCCTATCTCTCTTTCTGGCACCAAGTCGTCGAGCAACAGTGTCTGACTTCCTGTACATTATGTCACCAGGGATTTGATGCTTCGTGACATTTTACTCTCCTGGATGGGCACTTCACTTTTCTTGCCCAGAGCTTTTCTTGAAATGTTCGACAGCTTTCACTGTAGTTCTGATCTCGAGGACATCCACTTCGTATAACTTATTTTCGCGACTACGAAAGAATCGGATATTACTTTCGAAGCTCACTGCTATTGGAACCGTCTTAAAATTGGTTAACATAAAATAGGCTACAGAAAACTATAAGTGAGTTACAGGCTTTCAGAATTTGAAAATATTTCTTCCTTGAAGCTGGTGCTAGAAAAGTTATCTTTATTTACCTATTATTATTTTTTTTACCTGATGCGATTGATTTGCTGCTTAAACAAATATGGCAGATGTTAAACTGTCTTAATGCCAAGTTCGTTCATTGCGCTTCAAAATTACCCGTACGTTACATATTTATGCAGAGCTTTCTTTCTGGCGGAAAATTTTTCGACACAAACATTTTGGTTTTCAGTTTTGGAATAATTATTTTAGATAGCGCAATAACCGTAACATGAAACAACATGCTATTATCACATGTGTTCATCGAGCTTATATTAGATGGAGACACCACTGACTCTGCCGCCATAGGTCACAGCTAATAGCTGGCGTGACGTCACATACAGGCAAAAAAGAACTAAATTATACATTTGATAAAACAGTAAGCTTGTGTACAATTGATAAAACAGTAAGCTTGTGTACAATTGATAAAGATTATTCAATTCCTCACTTTATCTGTCTGTACGCCTAGAAGCTTTTGTTCCATTGGTTTCAAAGCAGCTTCTTGTTTGCGGCTGCGTCTTGCCTGGATGTGACGTCACTTGCAGCACGGACGGTGACTTATGGCGGCTAATGCTGCGTGGATAGGAAGTGGTGTCTCCACCTAATACAAACTCGATGCATGTGTTACATGTTACGGTTATTCGGTCTCTCAAACATCGTAGCATTTGAGGAAGAGAGATGGCAAAAATTAACCCTTTGCGTTTAATTTTTTTCCAAGTTTTGCATAGAAAAGTTTCTTTCCTGTACATAATGTATCGCTGTGCAGCCTTTTTACAGCAAGATATTATTCGCTGAAGAGCAATTGAACTAGAGACAGCTGTCGTTATGCAAATGTGACGCTCTGGGCAGCCCTATAAACGGAAACGCATGGCGTACGCAGCGATCCGACATAATAAGGAGTGATGCGACGGGAATCAGTAAGTGTCGGACGCAGTATGGGTAAGACGAAGGATCTAAGCGCATTTGATCGTGGGCAAATTGTCGGGGCTCGACGAATGGGTCACTCCTTCGCGGAAGTGGTGCAGGCACTGGGATTTTCACGAGCCTCTGCGTCACGGGTTCACCGTGAGTACATCGAATCCGGTAAAACCATCCGTGCAAGGGCCAACTGCCGTCGACAACAGCGTGTGGATGAGTGGGGTGATCGTCTGCTAGCTCGCATTGTAACAACGGATAGACGGGCCACAGTGCAAGAAATCACTCGGCAATTTAACGCTGGTGCACAAAAACGTGTAAGCAGCCACACCATCCAGAACCATCTCCTCGCTATGGGGTACAGAAGCCATCGTCCCACGAGGGTACCGCTGCTGACCGCACATCACAGGGTGCAAAGATTAGCATGGGCGCGGGAACATTGCCACTAGGCCCTAGACATGTGGAAAAATGTTGCCTGGACTGATGAGTCGACATTCATGTTGGTACATGTGGATGGCAGCATACGAGTACGGCGCAAACCACATGAAGCGATTAATCCTACTTGCCAGCAGGGTAATCTTCAAGCTGGTGGGGGAGGCATTCTCGTCTGGGGACTGTTTACGTATACTGAAATGGGACCCCTGGTACGTGTGACATCGTCCCTCACAGGTCATCGTTACCGGGATATCCTGGACGACCATGTGCTCCCGTTTGTGTGTTTTCAACATCCCACTGGGGACCTCGTCCTGCAACAAGACAATGCACCGTGCCATCGCTCCCGATTTATATCCGAATGGTTGGATGAACACTCCCCCGACGTGACATTGCTTCCTTGGCCAGCTAGGTCACCTGACCTCAATCACATCGAGCACATCTGGGATGCCATCGAGAGAGATGTTCGAGGCTCTGACCCCCCTCCATCAAATCTTCGTGAACTGTGGGAGCTTGTTCAGGGGTCGTGGATCCGTATGGCTTCCCAACACTTCCGGTGTCTTGTCTACTCCATGCTGAGACGAATCGCCACCGTCATCAGGGCTAAAGGTGGTGCTGCACGTTACTAGACAGGTATCTCTAATTCAATTGCTCTTCAGTGTACACTCTCTGCTTAAGAAAAAAACGAAGCACCATGAGAGAGTCCAAAGATCCTGATGAAACCCACACACAAGTACCTCAGTGACGAATATGCAAATGATTATTAAATAACTAAAAATGACTAACAGCGCTTGAGAACCCCGCATCGAGGATGTCATATCGAGAGCGAAGCTCCCACCCAGAGAAGATTGTGACAGCTGATTGTGGTTGCATTAACCTCCATGGACTGTAAGGATCCCTAGACGTCGAATCCGTGCACAATACGATCAGCTGCACGAGTTTGAGAGAGGGCGTATAATTGGGCTGAGAGAGGCTAAGTTAATCGAGTCACCGTATCGCCAGGCATTGGGGGGGGGGGGGACACGGCAATCGGGCAATGTGGCCGCCAATGGGTTGCCCTCGGCTGTGCACTGCCTGCATGCCGTTGTACAACCCAACGGCATGCGGGAAGTGGACGGCCGAGTGCAACGACAAAAAACGAGGATCGAGATATTGTGACAGCCGCACGAACAGAACCGAATTCGTTACTCTCAACCATCCGTGGACATTTTGCGTCGTCTACAGATAAGGAAGTGCCCATCCGAACCGTTGCCAGTCTACTTCTGGCATGGGGACTACATTAGAGGAGGACACTTTGCTGCCTACCAATGACCAGCGAGGTTTCTGGCCCGATCAATGTGGGATAGTATCAGAGCTGGACAGGAATGCATTACAAAGTAATGGAAGTACACATTACAATTAACGTGTAATGCATTACAAAGTCACTGAAGCGATGAAAGATTTCCGCCTTTAGCGCGATTTAATGATTAAGAGATGAGAAATATATACAATTAAAACCATGAGCACTTTCGAGGCAGCGGCTGCCTATTCTTCAGATGTAATAAATAGATGCACATTTAATCTATATATAATATAGATCATTGCATTGTGGGAAGCATGGTAAGTTATTAGCCAATAGTAATCTACATGCGCCAAAAATGTTTCGTATACTGTTGGCCCAATAGTCTGAAGAAAACATGGAAATATATTATAGAAATAAATGGTGTAGGGTGGGGTGAACATTCAATTTTAAGTTTATATTACAATTTATAATTTACATTTTTAATAAGGGATTTCCAAACGTTATGTAACTCATAGAGGGCATGTTCATTAAAACATTGCTCACTGGAGACCTCTGTATACACACTTTCTGCAATTAAAAGGTCACCAGGTTTACTAGGAGTATTAATTATCCTTACGTTGCTCCAGTCGGGATTAAGATCATCTTGTATAACAGATTTGGCTAGTGATGTACAATACATGCCTGTTTTAATATTGTATTTGTGTTCCTTAATTCGTAATGCAATATTGCGTTTTGTAGAACCCACATAATTAGAAGCTGCTTGTCCTGTAGTTGCCTTAACCAGAGGGATATTGTAAATACCCCACTGTCCCATTTTGCTATTCTGTTCACGATCCTTACGAACTACTGAAAATAAGTTTCGTGTACCAAATTTCAAGTCATATGGTTTACATAGTTGTGTTAAGGCTCTCGTTAAATGTGGATTGTATTGCATGATTACAAAGTAATGCAGTAACAGGTAATGCATTACAATGTAATCCCAAGTATGGTAATGTAATTAATCTGTAATGCATTACAATGAAGAGGATATAATTCAGTTATTTAATAATGCCATTCCAACGCTATGGAATTATTTGGTAATGAAATTGCATACTAATAGTTTATAGAAATGTACGTGTGCCAAAAGTTATGTCTAGAAAAGTCGGTCATGTAACATAGCAGACAGAGACCGAAGTGTCGTGTAGAATGTTATAGAAGCAGCAAGAATGGGTTAGACGTTTGTAGAATGTTCCAGAATGATGGGAAGTTGGAGAGCTTTATGTATATCAAGAATATTCCAGGAGGTTCAGGTCCTGTCGTGAAGTATATATAAAGGAGTCAGTCGCTCGCTAGTCCAGTGTTGGTATCAGACAAGTGATGGCCGACAACACTTATGAAGTACGGTAAAAATGTCAAGAGTTCGCAAATTTCTTTAACATTCGGCAGTGCACACTGAGTTGCTGAACTATGAGTGTAGTGCTAATATATGCTTGTGGCTATAGTGGGGTAACTTGTTTGGACAGTGAAACGCATGTAATGGACCAGAATACTGTACTGGAGATGGACGAAATGAGTATCTCTAACGGAAATAAATATTCCATTCGTACTTACTTCATATGTATTATTTCGTTCAAATCACTTTACTTGCGGCGAAGATGGGGCAACTACTCATGTCATACGCGTACAATCTTCAATACCTACATACACGCATTTGAGGTCAGAGGGGTGGAACAATTGTAAAATAACCTGCACAACGTGTAAGGGTGTACTGGTGTTGATTTATTCACGTTGTATTGTTACTCATACGTTATTGGTTATTTTACCAACAGATACACAGAAGAGCAATTGAATTAGAGATACCTGTCTAGAAACGTGTTAGCACCACCTTTCGTCCTGATGACGGCGGCGATTCGTCTCGGCATGGACTCTACAAGACACCGGAAGTGTTGGGAAGCCATACTGATCCACGACCCCTGAACAAGCTCCCACAGTTCCCGAAGATTTGATGGAGGGGGGGTCAGAGCCTCGAACACCTCTCTCGATGGCATCCCAGAGGTGCTCGACGGGATTGAGGTCAGGTGACCTAGCTGGCCAAGGAAGCGATATCACGTCGGTGGAGTGTTCATCCAACCATTCGGATATAATTCGGGAGCGATGGCACGGTGCATTGTCTGTTGCAGGATGAGGTCCCCAGTGGGATGTTGCAGACGCACAAACGGGATCAAATGGTCATTCAGGATATCCCGATAACGTTGACATGTGAGGGACTATGTCACTCGTACCAGGGGTGCGATTTCAGTCCACATAAATAGTCCCCAGACGAGAATGCCACCCCCACATGCTTGAAGAGTACCCTGCTGGCAAGAAGGGTCCATCGCTTCATGTGGTTTGCGCAGTATTCGTATCCTGCCATCTGCATGTACCAACGTGAATCTCGACTCATCAGTTCAGGCAACATTTTCCCACATGTCTAGGATCCAGTGACGATGTTCTCGCGCCCATGCTAATCTTTGCACTCTGTGATGTGCGGTCAGCAGCGGTACCCTCGTGGGACGATGGCTTCTGTACCCCATAGCGAGGAGATGGTTCTGGATGGTGTGGCTGCTTACACGTTTTTGTGCAGCAGCTTTAAATTGCCGAGTGATTTCTTTTCTTGCATTGTGGTCCGTCTATACGCTGTCACAATGCTAGCTAGCCGACGATGACCCCGCTCATCCACACGCTGTTGTCCACGGCAGTTAGCCCTTGCAGGGATGGTTTTACCGGATTCGATGTACTCACGGTGCACCCGTGACAGAGTGGCTCGTAAAAATCCCAGTGCCTGCACGACTTCCGAGATGGAGTGACCCATTCATCGAGCTCCGACAATTGGCCCATGATCAAATGCGCTTAGATCCTTCGTCTTACCCATACTGCGTCCGACTCTTACTGATTCCCGTCGCATCACTCGTTATATTGTCGGATCGCTGCATACGTCATGTCGTTTCCGTTTACACGGCCGCACACAGCGCCACATTTGTATAACGCCAGCTGTCTCTAATTCAATTGCTCTTCAGTTTAGTTAACCTTTACGATTATAATGGGTAACTGCTACATGTCATTACAATTACAAAGTAATTCTAATGACCAGTTCACCATTACCATGTAATTATAATAACCAGTTTACCATTATCATGTAATGGTAACGGTAAGTTCTTGTTCCCATTACCATTACGCTGTAATGCAGTACCGATTAATTCAATTACCAATTTGCCCAACTCTGGATAGTATGCAATGGTGTCGTGTTGTCTTTGGTGATGAATGACGGTTTGTACTTGGCACCGATGACCAACACATACATGTCTGGAGACGAGCTGGCCAGCGCACAGACCCTGTCTTGGCCGTGGAACGACACACGGCTTACACGCCGGGAGTGACTGTTCGGGGAGCCATTTCCTACGATAGCCAGACACCCTTGGTTCTTATCCGTACCACCCTCACGGCTCAAGGGTACGTGGACGATATTCTACGCCCTGTTGCCGAGTAATGTTTCAACAATGTAACGCTCGGCCACACACGGAACGGCTCACCCAAGCCTACCTCCGTAATGTCGATAGCCTTCCATGGCCAGCCAGAACGCCCGACCTCTCACCGATCAAACATGTTTGGGACATGATCGGACGCCACCTACGCTGATCCCGGAATGTCGGCGACGGAATTGTACACTATCTGGCATGCTGTACATGGGGATAGTATCTGTGAACTGAATGCGTCTATGCCTCGCTAGGTAACTGCTTATATCCAAGTCACAGGTGGCGCTGCAACGCACTGACTTGTTTCACTCGTGTAGATATTATATCCCAATAAATGACCCAACTGACATGATAATGGAATAATTTCTTTCGCTATACATTTACAATACACATAAAAATTTTCATCGCGATTGAATGATTCCTTCTGCGTGTTTTTTTTTCCATAGATTGAAATGTACAATATATAAATTGAAATGTATAAAGGGAAATATAAAGTTAAATGAAGTGAAAGATACTACACTGGCGGAAAGTGAAAAAAGAACACCAAGAAGGAATTGGCGGACGAACATGAAATTTGCGTATGTTAATGGGTCGAGTTTACGTAGGTGTGATGTTAATTTTGGGACCAACCGGTGAGCGCTTGCGCCACAGCACGGCATAATATGCAAATTATCGTCGGTGGTATTTAAGGATGTAGGGCGATGTGAATGCAATCAGTCGTCAGCGTACGGACACGTGCGAAGACCCTGAAGAAGCTGCAATGCCTGGACATGGAAGACGTGTACGATTTCAGCAATTATCGGACTTTCAGCGATGTCGTCTAGTCGGACTCCGCGAGGCCGGGTGGTCGTATCGTCGTATTGCCGAGCGAATTGGACGGGAAGTATCGGTGGTGGTACGATGGTGGCGTAGATGGTCCGAGGAACATTCCCACACGAGAAGACGTGGAACCGGAAATCACAGACGGACTGATGAGCGGACCGATCGACGCAAAAGAAGAGCGGCGTTGTCAAGCAGAACATCCACTGCGACGCAAATCCGAGCTGCCGTTGCACCTGAGGTAACTGTGCGAACAATCCGCAACCGTCTACTGGGTGCAGGACTACGTGCACGTGTGCCTCTGGCATGTGTACCTCTGACTCCAGCCCACCGTCAGGAACGGCTGCAGTGGTGTCTTCAACGTCTGCACTGGAGAACGCAATGGTGATCTGTCGTGTTCAGCGATGAAAGCAGATTCTGCTTGGGAGCCTCCGATGGCCGTATGCGTGTTTGCAGACGCACAGGGGAGCGTCTCCACCTTTCTTCCATCCGCCAGCGACACACAGGGCCTACACCTGGTCTCCTGGTGTGGGGAGCGATCAGCTATCACTCCCGTACACAACTAGTGTTTGTACCGGGTACGTTAAACAGCACCTCCTACATCAACATCATTCAGCCCGTTGTAGTGCCATTTGTAAGGTCGGTCCATCGTGGTGTTTTCCAGCAAGATAACGCACGCCTACACACGGCACGTGCAACGCAACATGCACTTTAGGGTGTGAGACAACTTCCATGGCCTGCACGTTCACCGAATTTATCCCCCATTGAGCACGTGTGGGATTTTATGGGACAACGACTTATCCGGTCTCCACTGCCAGCCACGACCATCCCCGATTTACGCGTCCAGGTTGAGGATGCTTGGAACTCAATACCCCAAACTTACATCCAACATCTGTACGACAGACTCGATGCCAGAATTGCACAGTGTGACGCAGTTCATGGCGGTTCAACCTCGTACTAACCATGTTACATGGAAATGTTATTTTTCAGTTTACCAGCAAAATACAGCTGTATTTTGCCGTAATGTTTTGATCACGTTATTCTCTGTATTCCGTTATTATGCTGTATAAATTTCGTTGGTATCAGACGTCTCCTTCTTGGTGTTATTTTTTCACTTTCCGCCAGTGTATATCGTAAACAAGAAAACAGGAAGTTATCTGACAGGATTCAATTTAAAAAGATATGATCCGTGGTTTTTGAGAATACCTACAAACAAAAGGAAAACGCTAAGAACTTTTACAGCTGAATTGAACTTTGCAAACCATTGCTGTCCACGTATCTGTTAGCAAATGCGAAAGGAAGTTTTCTCAGTCGAATATGATAATCACGCCAGTTTTGTCTCTCTCTCTCTCTCTCAACCACAACAATAACCTCATTGTTCAAAAAATTGTTGGGCCTACGCCAACCAAATTTGGTCTCGCAAAATGCGCTCGATCGTGGCTTTTGGATTACACCAATCCGCAGTGGATACGAAAAGCAAGAAGCGGACGAAAATAGTCGAAATATCTCAAGAATTAAACAACATTTTGACTATGTTTTGGGATCAAGCTTTAGCAGCAAAAGCGTAGCGTCCTTAGAGCTAAGTCTATCCTGCGATACATATATACACTGTATTGACAAAAGTTACCGGACACCTAGAAGAGAAACACAGCATAGCATTTATTGACATATATTAGTACGGTGTAGGTCCACCTTTAGCCTTAATTACATGCACTGACCCTTCGAGACATGCTATCGAAAAAGTTTTGGAACACAGCGATAGGTATGAGTTTCCATTCAGTACATAATGCTGCCGCTAACTCTTGCTTAGTAGTAGGCCTTGGTTCTAAACTACTTAAGCGGCGCTCTAATTCATTCCACAGGTGCTCTATGGGATTACGATTAGGGCTCTGTGCTGGCCAGTCCACACACGATAAGGAATTATCGTCAAACCACGCCGTTACAGACCTTGCTTTACAGCTAGGTGCATTATCGTGATGGTACCAACAAGGATCGGTACCATAGTATTGCCACACAGTTGGTAGGGCATAATTGTCCAGAATATCGAGGTAGACGTGCGGGGTAACAGGTTTGTCCACGATAACCAATGGGCCGGGACCATACCAGGAAAAACACCTTCACATGAGCACACTACCAGCTCCAAACTTGACCATAGGAACAGTACACTGTGGTAAATAGCGTTCTCTCGGTTGCCGCCATACCCACACACGGCCATTAGACTGATGGATCGTGTACCTGGATTCATCAGTCCGTAGAACTCGTTTCCATTGATCTTCCGTCCATGATAAATGTTCTTTACACCATGCTAAACGACGAGTAGTACTCCGAATGGAGATGAAAGGCTTATGAGCAAGCGCACGACCACAGTAACCCATGGAATGAAGTTCTCTGCGAATGGTATGTGTACGTACCGAGGTTCCAGCATTTTTACTCACCTGTTCACTGAGGTCTTGTGCAGTACTCCGTCGATTAGGTGTTACAACTCTCCTGAGGTTTCGACATCCTCTATCACTGATTTTCTTTGGTCTGCCGGTACGTTTTGCTACTTCAGGCACGCCATGTATCTTCCACTTATTCAGTACATCCAAAACAGTTAACACTCAACAATGTTTCCTTTCTCAAAGTCAGTTCTCTTCTCCGCGACATTTTCACTCAACCTCACATGGCAATATGATCGCGGTCAGATGTAGGCTTGTTTTTATACGTTTGCAGCTGGCCGTGCATCTTATCAACGCAGCGGATCCGTTCATTTGCTTTTGAATGGGTGTTCGGTGCTTTTTGTCATTATGGTGTATGTTCAGATGAAGACTGTTTGAAGAAGAGAATTCAGTCGTGAAGAAATCAATATAGTAAATTCAGTCGTGAACAAAGTCAATATAGTGTATGTTCAGATGAAGACTGTTTTCGTCACAGAACGAATTCAGTCGTGAATAAATTGAAACAATATAACGTTAAAAGAATTTTAAAAATTCGCTGATGATTGAATGAAGCGTCAAAAGCTACGTGTTTTTTTCAAAGAATTTTTAAAAAGCTGCGTGTTTTTTTTTTTAAGAATTTTTAAAAAGCTGCGTGTTTTTTTTTGAAATAATTTTTAAAAAGCTGCGTGTTTTCTTTTTAAAGAATTTAAAAAATTCGCTGATGATTGAATGAAGCGTCAAAAGCTGCGTGTTTGCTGTACCAGATTATTATTTTCCGTTAAAAAAATTGTTTTTCACGAAAAATATCGAAAACAATCACAGGTCTCTTGATGACTCTATTTCTACGTTCTGAAACTTGAAATGTGCACATACCACATTACAATTTTCCTCAACAATTAATTTGTATTTATTTATTTGGCCACTAATCATCCACTGCGTACTTTATACACTGCCTGACAGAGAAAATGCCACAGCATGAATGTGTGCTCGAAAACAGACCAAACTGCACACACAGATAGCCAAGTAGGTCCTAAACAAGTGAATTAATTGTCACATACAGACTAGGCTCCAGTCGCCGAATACACAGGATGATCAATAAAGAGTGTGGCCCCCATTTTGGGCGACACATCGTTGAATCCGACGTAGCATCAAGGCAACGAGAGTCCGAATAGAGTCCTGGGGTATCATGGGCCATGAGGTGTTGATCCGAGTCCATCTTCATTTTGCGGGGGTGGGAGGGTTCTCAACCGACGTCCAATTGTGTCGCACAGATGCTCGATGGGCGAGAAATCGGGGGATCGTGGTGGCCACAGAACCATCCGCACACCGTGTAAAGCATTCAGGCTGACCCGAGCGCTATGCGGCCGGGAGTTATCAAACTGCGTTCGGGATGGCCTGCAGAAAGCGTAGTGTCACGGGCCGCAGGACCTCGTCAACATTACGGCGTGCCGACAATTTACCCGCAATGCGTATCAGCAGTGAGTTGGCGCTGATAGCACTCCACACAATGATTCCACGTTGCCTGGCCGGGTGGCGCTCCACAATGGCGGAGGAATTTGCCCTTTGACCACGTCGCCTCCAGACTCTCACACGGCGATCATCCGTAGTGAGACAGAACCGCGATTTGTCTCTGAACACCATACACTTCCATTCGGCACCTTACGCAGCTCTGGAAAGACACTACGCCAAGCGGTGACGACGATGGTTCGCTGTTAAGGGTAGCCTTCACAACGGATGGCTGGACAGCAAACCAGACGCAGCCAATCGGCGCGACACTGTCCGTGTTGATATCGGAGCACCCAAGCCTTCCCGTACACTCCGCAAATTTTCGGGCGTTGTGGCCTGTGGTTCCGCTACGGCATGACGTCAGATGCGACGATCGGTGTGCTCGGTCGTCCTTTTCTATGCTCCGGTACCCCTACGACGTTGCACAGATCCTTCCTTGGACCACTCTCTCCAAATGCGAGGGACGGTTGTTGCATCACGCTGTGTTTCTTCCGCAATACGATGCAAGGACCACCCGGCGGTACGAAGGCCTACGATGACACCTCTCGTGAACTCATCCGTTTGACGAAATCGCATGCGACTGCGTCTAAACGGCATTGGCACCCCTTGTTCGTTCTCCAGACACGGTTACAGCAGAACCACTCACTTCTCGCGGCAGTGACGACGTCTCGACGGATGGTCTCACGGGCTGATTGTCCGCTTATATACCGCGCGCCGTTCATGCGATTGTCCTGCAAATGCAATCATTTGCATAACTTGTACGTGTGCACCCACCCTGCAGTTTGCATGGCGCTGCGTTCAGGTCTTCGTGGTGTGAAATTTTCTCTTTCAGGCAGTGTATTTTAAACTTCTCCTTGTGAGTATACTCCTTTTATAATTCTACCCATTATTTTGACCCGTGAATATATACTGATAAATGACGGTGAGACACAGATTTCCGAATGTCTCTGTGTAGGAAATGCTTTGAACTCTGTGTAAGCATATGAATAAGGACGTGGGGATGATGGGCCATCCCAATGTACACCAGCGGTGCAGGCGGGGCTTGGCGCTTTCATGCCACCTTTTCATAAGATCTGGCATCGCCAGGCTGCGTTTTACCTAACTGGACCAGACTTTAAGTTTACTGTATTTGTTCAATCGTTGCTCATCGAAATTTACATTTTTTAAAACAAATAATCTTAACCGATTTTTTTCTCTTTATTATTTTTATTCTCTCCCCCCCCCTCTCTCTCTCAATTTATTTTTGTTTTCGTGGTGGCTAGCACAAATCCGCAGATCTTTTGTTTACCGAAACCACCTCAGAAATACCAAGTGAAGTGTGTAACCCGGCGAAATGCAGCAACTCGACGTGGCATCGATTCCACAAGTGGCCGGAAGACTTCTGAAGAGATGTTGAGAGATGCAGTCTGAACAGCCACCCATAGTTCTCTGGCATTTGTAGGTGCAAGATCTAGTGTGTGAATGGACCTTCCCAATACGTCCCATAAGTGCTCTGTTGGGTTCGTGTCGGGCGAACGTGGTGGCCACACCATCCGTCGGAATTGTCCATAATGCTCCTCGAACCAATTTTGGACAACTTGGGCCCGATGACATGGTGCATTGTCCGCTTGAAAAATCCCATCGCTGTTCAGGTACAATGAAGTCCACGAAGATGGTCCCCCAGCAGAGCAACAAAGCGATTACCGGTTAATGACGTGTTTACGAGGACCAGAGGACTCAAAACGTGCCATGTTAAGACACCGCCCGCACATGTATAGAACCATCACAAACTTGCATAGTGCTTTGTTAACAGCTGGGGTCCATGGCTCATGGGGTCTGCGCCACACCCGAACCCTACCATGAGCTCGTAACAACTGGTAGCGGGACTCATCGGACCACGCCACATGTTGCCAGTCTTGCAGGGTCCAATTACCGTGTTCACGAGCCCAGGTAAGACGCTGTCTCCGACATTATAGTATTAACAAAGGCACTCTGGTGGGTCTTCTGCTCATATACCCCGGGACGCTAAATTACTCTGCAGTAACCTGATGGATATGCATCTGGTACCTTCTGTATTGAATGTGAATGCTATTTGAGTCAGTGTCGCTGGTCTGTTAGAATGGCCAATCCTGGTCAGACTCCGCTAGTCACGGTCATTCAACACCCGTGGTCGGCCACTGCGTTCTCCTTGGTGGGTGATAATGCCTTCCAAGAGGTATTCTCGCGACAAACGTGACACTGTAGATCGAGAAATGTTGAATGTTTGCACAACTTCGGAAATTGAATGTCCCACCCGTCTAGCGTTAGCATACTGCTATCCCATGACTTTTGGCACTTCAGTGTCTATATACAATGAAGAGCAATTGAATTAGAGATACCTGTCTAGTAACGTCTAGCACCACCTTTCGCCCTGAGGACGGCGACGATTCGTCTCGGCATTGACTCGACAAGACACCGGAAGCGTTGGGAAGCCATACGGATCCACGACCCCTGAACAAACTCCCACAGTTTACGTAGATTTGATGGAGGAGGGTCAGAGCCTCGAACATCTCTCTCGATGGCATCCCAGATGTGCTCTATGGGACTGAGGTCAGGTGACCTAGCTGGCCAAGGAAGCGAGGTCACATCGGTGGAGTTTTCATCCAGCCATTCGGATGCAATTCGGGACCGATAGCATGGTGCATTGCCTTGTTGCAGGATGAGATCCCCAGTGGGATGTTGAAGACGCACAAACGGGAGCACATGGTCGTCCAGGATATCCCCGGTAACGTTGACCTGTGAGGTGCGATGTCACACTTACCAGAGGTCCCATTTCAGTCCACGTAAGCAGTCCCCAGACGAGAATGCCACCCCCACCAGATTGAAGAGTACCCTGCTGGCAAGAAGGATCCATCACTTCATGTGGTTTCCGCCGTACTCGTATCCTGTCATTCGCATGTACCAACGTGAATCTCGACTCATCAATCCAGGCAACATTTTCCCACATGTCTAGGGTCCAGTGGCGATGTTCCCGCGCCCATGCTAATCTTTGCACCCTGTGATTTGCGGTCAGCAGCGGTACCCTCGTAAAACGATGGTTTCTGTACCCCATAGCGAGGAGATGGTTCTGGATGGTGTGGCTGCTTACACGTTTCTGTGCACCAGCGTTTAATTGCCGAGTGATTTCTTCCACTGTGGCCCGTCTATCCGCTGTTACAATGCTAGCTAGCCGACGATGACCCCGCTCATCCACACGCTGTTGTCCACGGCAGTTGGCCCTTGCAGGTACGGTTTTACCTGATTCGATGTACTCACGGTGCACCCCTGACACAGTGGCTCGTGAAAATCTCAGTGCCTGCACGACTTCCGAGATGGAGTGACACATTCGTTGGTCCCCGACAATTTGCCCACGATCAAATGAGCTTAGATGCTTCGTCTTACCCATACTGCGTCCGACTCTTACTGATTCCCGTCGCATCCCTCTTCATATTGTCGGATCGCTGCATACGCCATGTCGTTTCCGTTTACAGGGCCGCCCAGAGCGCCACATTTGCATAACGCCAGCTGTCTCTAATTCAATTGCTCTTCAGGGTATATACGATCTGAAAGGTTTCTTGTCCACTCCCCCGAATACCTGCTGGAAACGACCTGGGTCAGTCTTCGGAGGGCCATGCCTTTTTTTTCCAGGACAGCACCGCTAATGTCTAGTTCAAAGCTACAGAACGAGTGTGGGACTTACCAACGACCCTGGGCTCAAAGTCCAACGACCTGTGTCTAACTGTAGTTTTTTTAGCTTAATTAATTTATAACAAAGTGCTCTGGTCCAACGTCGGTTTTCTTAAATAAGTACAGGGAATTTTGATTCAGAGCAACAGCCCAACTCTTGAATAGAAGGAAACTTTTTTTTTAAGGAAATACCTTTTCAGACAGATTAAAGCACAAGTGAAATTAGCGATTGTTATTCATAAGTACCTAAATAATTATTCGTTCGTTCCAAAAAATTAAAGCAAAATTTCTAGAAAGAGGGCCATTTCTCGAGTTGTCCACCGAGAAATATCCCTGTGTCCTGGTAGGGCAATCCACTCCCGGCTTTGCGTAGTGGTCTGAGATTTGTTTTCATGGCAGGAATCGGGTTCCTTATTAGCTCTGAAACAGCAGTTTGATGCCATTAAGTATCTTAACATCACTACGGACCAAAGGACATCCAGTTAAAAATTTGCATACTGCTATTCCATGTGTTTGAATCGCGTTTGTGCCAAAGCCTTTTAGAAAACACAAGGTCAAGACATTCCCTCTTCAATCAAGATAACTTATTCGGCTTGCACATAATTAAGATATGCGGTTCCATATCGTCCTTTGCGCACATACGCCTTGTGACGTACTTGCCAGCAGGACGCACACGACATAAAGGCTGATAGCAGTCAGAACGAACGTCTGCGTAGCTCAATTGGTAGAGCGACTTATTCCGGAATGAGGGGACCCGGGTTCGAGCCCCGGCGTGGACAAAAATGACGGAGAAATTTACTTCGTTATAGCCTTTTATACTGGGAGCAACATTGCAGCGACAAATTTCGAAAAGAAATTGTGGTTAAGAGCAAGATGTAATTCAATAACCAGGAAGGCAACAAAACAAGCCGTTGCAAGTTTCATTTATTACCTTTCTGACTGAGTTTATCCCCAAGACCGTTGGTGGTCGTATAAATGTTGTGTTAAATGTTTAGCAGTATTTAAACGTATGAACGTAAAACATGGAAAACATTCAAAACATCACTTTTCATGCAAAATATGTTATTTCCCTGTTACACAGGGTGAGTCGAACGTTTTGCCGTATTTCCATAAACGCACGTGCTGCGGCAGGTATATCACGTGTTTAAACTAGTTCAAATCGCGCACTACAGTCAGTCGAAAGGGATATAATGTGGTAGTCGTTGCTGTGAACAACATTGCATGCAGTCGTTCTGTCTGTGGTTAAGCCGCCTAAAAGGTGAACAGCCACAACCGGCTAATTAGGAAACTTTTGCTTTAAGAGTTTTAACTCTGAGCTAACGCTGCTCAAGCAACACGAAACATTTGTCATGAGAAAGGGGAAGGTTCTGTGGAGATTCGCTCAAGTGACAGAAACCTCGACGATCAGCCAAGGTCGAGCAGGCCGTGAACTGTGGATTCGGAGGCCGTGCGCCAGGCCGTAGAGGCAGTTCCGATAACCAGCACTTGGAGATTATCAAGCGAGCTGGGCATATCACAGACCACCTTGGTTCGTCGCCTTAAGGACTTCTGCTAGGTCTACAGAAGCTGCCGCATTGTCCCTCAACAACTGACGCCAGCTTAAGCTAACTGCCGTGTGGAAGCGTGCACGAAACTCCTAGAAAACCCGCGCGTATACGTTTCATCAAGATAATTGTTACGTGCGATGAAAAGTGGGTATATTTCCGCAATCCTAACACGCAACGGCAGTGTTTGAGCCCGCGCCAGCTTCCAGAACCTGTTACCAAATGTGGTCGCTTCGAGTACAAGGTGATGCTCTGCGTCTGCTGCAATTTCGAGGGGATAATCCATTATGAATTTGTTCCACTCGGTCTAACGATCAACGCCATCCTCTACTCTGAACAGCTGGAGCGGGTGTATGCCGTTTTAGAGAAGTTACCCGGCACTGCTGAACAGAAAGCGCTCTTTCCTACAGCAGGACAACACTCAGCATCATACCGCGCGAACGACCCGGGCAAAACTCTAGGAACTTAAGGGCATCGAACTGATACCACACCCAGCGTATTGTCCGGATCGTTGGGTTATTACTTGTTCCGGTCCATGGCCCACTTACTTCTCGGGCGGCACTTCAAGAACCAGGAGGAGGTGGCAGCTGGGGTGAATAAGTTCTTTGCTCAAAGGACAGTAACTGGTACCGCCGAGGAATCGAAGAACTGGCAGACAGATAGCTAAAGACAGTGTAACACGATGGCCTATACTTTGAATACTAGTCAGCTTTCGTCGTAAAGATAGATATGAAGACATAAAGTGATCCAAATATTTCAAAACTTTCGACTCACCTTCTGTATATTTCGCTGGCATATCACATCCTCCAAATTTTCTTATACCTCTTGACAAAGGCTGACAGTGAGTCTCAGGAGAATAAAATGTTGCCCCCCGTATAAAAGGTGTGTGTGCAAAGGACGATATGAAATGAGCCGCGGATGGCTTAATGGTTAGTGTTTCAGACTATCGATGCTGGGTCCCCAGGTTCTAGCCTGGGCTGATCTTTCAGAGATGGTGTGATTTACTAACAATCGCTGAATATCCGCCGTGCATCGGACGAGCACGTAAAGTGACGGCCCCCAGGCTGGACCCACTGGTTAAATGGGTATCCTTTCCTATGTCCTCCCTGAAATTCTCTCACCCATCTATGTGCAATATCGTACTTGTACGGTGGCGCCATCTACTGTACTCTAATCTCACTACAAACTGTTCTGTCAAAAGTCGCTAGACTTGCTCTCATTCCTTCCGTTTCTGTGTCCTGCCCAAAAGGCGATCTCGCTGTAGGTGGCTGGGACCTAAACTCTACTCCCTGTGGACGGAAGTCCTACATGAAAATGACGATGCTCTTCGACGATATGAAACTGCATATTGTCTTAATTATCTGCAAGCCGAATAAGTGTTATCTTCATTGATAATGTGATTCAGTCTACGAGGTTGTTTTAATTGTTCAAAGAAAAACTGTGTGCCTAAACTACGTTGTGGTTCTTCAAAATGTAGTTGTAAATCGACAAGCAGAAAGCCAAATAAGGGAATTCCTTGTAGGTTCTGTTTCTCGCTACACCGATTCCTGCAACCGTTTGTTGTCATTTAAGAGTTAATGTTAGTTAGGCAGTTAGTATTTAAATGATTTTTTTCAACAAAGCATAAAACCTGTAAAAAGTATAGGTAAATCGCCTTTCATAAGTTTTCTATATAAACGATGATGCACTACAGATTTTGTTTTTCATAATCAGCTTCTATAAAAAAAATTAGCATGCAAAGTAAAAAAGTAAAATTCTTAATACTCACACGATTCTTAAAAGCCGTAAAAGTTAAAAATGCTTAAACAACTTTATTTACAATTAAAAGAAAGACAACACCTTTCGTATCCGTGTCAGCTACATCCTCAGGTCTGCACAGTCAAGAGTACAAAAGTCCCAGAACTATACACTGAAGAGAAATTGAATTAGAGACAGCTGGCGTTATGCAAATGTGGCGCTGTGGGCGGCCCTGTAAAAGGAAACGACATGACGTATGCAGCGATCCGACAATATAAGGAGTGATGCGACGGGAATCAGTAAGAGTCTGACGCAGTATGGGTAAGACGAAAGATCTAAGCGCATTTGATCGTGGGCAAATTGTCGGGGCTCGACGAATGGGTCACTCTATCTCGGAAGTCGTGCAAGCACTGGGATTTTCACGAGCCTCTGTGTCACGGGTGCACCGTGAGTACATCGAATCCGGTAAAACCATCTCTGCAAGGGCCAACTGCCGTGGACAACAGCGTGTGGATGAGCTAGGTCATCGTCGGCTAGCTCGCATTGCAACAGCGTATAGACGGGCCACAGTGCAAGAAATCACTCGGCAATTTAACGCTGGTGCACAAAAACGTGTAAGCAGCCACACCATCCAGAACCATCTCCTCGCTATGGGTTACAGAAGCCATCGTCCCACGAGGGTACCGCTGCTGACCACGCGTCACAGGGTGCAAAGATTAGCATGGACGTTGGAACATCGCCACTGGACCCTACACATGTGGGAAAATGTTGCCTGGACTGATGAGTCGAGATTCACGTTGGTACATGCGGATGACAGGATACGAGTACGGCGCAAACCACATGAAGCGATGGATCCTTCTTGCCAGCAGGGTACTCTTCAAGCTGGTGGGTGTGGCATTCTTGTCTGGGGACTATTTATGTGGACTGAAATGGGACCCCTGGTACGTGTGACATCGTCCCTCACAGGTCAACGTTACCGGGATATCCTGGATGACCATTTGCTCTCGTTTGCGCTTGTTCAACATCCCACTGGGGACCTCATCCTGCAACAAGACAATGCACCGTGCCATCGCTCCCGAATTGTATCCGAATGGTTGGATGAACACTCCACCGACGTGACTTCAGTTCCTTGGCCAGCTAGATCACCTGATGTCAATCCCATGGAACACATCTGGGATGTCATCGAGAGAGATGTTCGAGGCTCTGACCCCCATCCATCAAATCTTCGTGAACTGTGGGAGCTTGTTCAAAGGTCGTGGATCCGTATGGCTTCCCAACGCTTCCGTTGTGTTGTCGAGTCCATGCTGAGACGAATCGCCGCCGTCATCAGGGCGAAAGGTTGTGCTGCACGTTACTAGACAGGTATCTCTAATTCAATTGCTCTTCAGTGTATAACCCAAGTGTTCAAAATATAACCCAAGTGTTTTTGCCAGTTTACAAAGCAGCATGTACTCACCCAAATCTGCATATTTCCTCGGTCTCCGGTTAGGGTGGTGCTTGTTAAACTCCGGATAAGTTTTTTCCAAACATTGTGAAGGCAAAAAAGTGTTTCCTCGTTACAACTTCCTTCTCCGTAGTAGGCGATCCACAATGACTCCAAAAATAATAAAGTCTGACGAAACATTAAAGGACCCACAATGATTGATCAGTCCCAATCCGGAAAATGTTGTCCCAATCTCAAAGTTTGTGTTAATGAGTTGGAAATATTAAGGTTCCTAGTTGAGTATCCATGTTCTTGTACACGTAAAAGCAGATTCCTAATGGTAGATCCCCACACCCATCAGTTCCCTCACTCCCGGTACAGTAGGACGTAGAGGAATGGTATACACACCTGCACGTGACTGTAAGGAAATTGTGTCACGGTCTTTGTGAACTAAATTGAATAGGTTAAATGTCCGGACACCAAAATTTAGGTCGAGACCACTGTAGAATCCTTTAAGTAGGTTGACGAGCTCATCGATTACCACCCTGAGCGCGACTGGGACTGTTCAAGTATTGTGGCACTTTTAATGTCTCGTCAGACTTTATTATTTATGGAGTCATTGTGGATCGCTTACTACGGAGAAGGAAGTTGTATAGAGGAAACACTTTTTTGCTTTCACAATGTTTAGAAAAGACTTATTCGGAGTTTACCAGCACCACCCTAACTGGAGACCGGGGAAATATGCAGATTTGGGTGAGTACACGCTGCTTTGTAAACTGGCAACTACCTTGCCTTTTGAACACTTGGGTTGTTGTACTCTTGAATGTGCAAACCTGAGGATGTGGCCGACGCGGCTACGAAAGATCTTGTCTTTCTTTTAATTGCAAATAAAGTTGTTTAAGCATTTCTAAATTTTACGGCTTTTAAGAATCGCGTAAATATTGAAAATTTTACTCTTTTACTTTGGAAGTGTTAACACAAATCTTCGATATATGCCAAAATCAGCATGCATTATGATTTTTAATCTTTCGTTAGTCGTTACTACAAGGGATTGTCATGTGCAGTTTAGTCCTTGTCTTCCTTCACGATTCTTATAAGAAAGGAACACGAACTGTGTTTTTTTTTTTTTTTGCGTCTGTCTGATCACGTTTCTATATAAAATTATCATGAAATAAGACAATTGTCTTTAATCATCAGATTTCCATTTAATAAGTACCCTGCACTAGGATTTTATTGGATTCCGTGATCAGTGCCGCACAAAAAGCAGACACGCACTAGATTTTTTTTTCATTCGCCAGTTTCCCACAAAATATATTCAGGGCAATTATTTTACCTTTCACGATCAGTTTCCTGTAAAAAAGGTAATCCATAATGGTTTTTATTTTTTCGTATAATCAAAATGGCCGTGATCTATGATTTCTTTATTTTCACAATCAGTTTCTGCAAAAGTGATCTTTTGTAATCTTCTTTTTTACGCTTTCCAACCGTAGGTTGAAGAAACGCACATGCTCCAGCTTTGTCCTTCCGTCTGTCTGTCTGTCTGTCCGTCAGCACGGTAACTCGCGTAAAAATGGTTCGATTTCGGTGAAAGCTTAGTATGCGGTATGGGACAACGTGGGAAGGAACCCTATTGAAAATGGGCGAAATGTGGTCAAAGGTCAGGACATAGGAGAGAAATCCATTCCATAGCCCTAATGCGTGATAACTTACGTAAAAATTATTCAATTGCAACAAAATTTCATTATGCTGTTCCGCGCAGATGTACTAAACTGGGTCTGTTGAATATCATCGAAATGGGTTCAAAGGTCAGCGCACAAGAGCGAGATTTTTTCCATAGCCATTATCCTCCTAACTTGACTAAAAATACTTCTATTGCGACAAAACTTTAGTATATAGCTTGTGGGACGCCAACACCAGAAAACTAATTATAAATATAATGATCCGATTTATTGGTGTCTAAAGTAAGAAATCACACAAATTTCACTCCGCAAGCTTTCTCCGTCAACGGACGGCTTCATCAGGCGGTTACATAGAGAATATAGAATCAAAATTGTGGTCTACAATTTTGATTCTATATTCTCTATGTAACCGCCTGATGAAGCCGTCCGTTGACGGAGAAAGCTTGCGGAGTGAAATTTGTGTGATTTCTTACTTTAGACACCAATAAATCGGATCATTATATTTATAATTAAAACTTCAGTATGTTGTTCGGAAGGTATACTGGACTAATTCTACTTATTTAATATCATCAAAATGGGGTCAAAGGTTAGGGCGCAGGAGCAAGATTTATTCCACAGCCATTATCCTCATAACTTGACTAAAAATGCTTCTATTGCGACAAAACTTTAGTATGTTGTTCCGGAGGTATACTGAACCGGTTCTGTTGAATATCATCGAAATGGGGTCAAAGGTTAGGGCACATGAGCGAGATTTATTCCACAGCCATTATCCTCATAACTTGAGTAATGATTTCTGGTATGTTGGAAAGCGCATCATAATCAATGCATTGCATGATTTTACTAACTTGTTTTATTTTATGTATAATAAAAATGGGTGTGCATTAGAATTTTTTGTCTTTCATGGTGAGATTTAAGTGGACGTGTAGTAATTTTGCCTGGAAACAAATCCTATTGAAAATGGGCGAAATGGACTCAAAGGTTCGGACACAAGAGCAGGATCTATTTTATAGCCCATATGCATGATAACTTACGTAAAAGTGCTTCAATTACGGCAAAACTTTATCATATTGTTCCGGAGGTATACTGAACCGGTTCTGTTGAATATCATCGAAATGGGGTCAAAGGTCAGGGCACAGGAGTGAGATTTATTCCAGTCATTATCCTCATAACTTGAGAGATAACTTGTGTAATGATTTCTGGTATGTTGGAAAGCGTATTATAATCAATGCATTGCATGATTTAACTAACTTGTTAATATAGCCAAACTATGAACCTGCCGTTTTATACACGATAAAAAATGACGAAAATGGCATTTAAAAACCTTTAATGATAAGTTAAAACCAATTTCATGAGTACTTTCAATCCTACTTTAGGACCATCCTCAGATGAAATGAACACGACCTAGAGATCACACAGGTTAATATAACAAGCACATTGCCAGATTACCGTATACGCATGATTAAAGTTCAACACACTATTGACGTAAGCAATTAATGTCCTATGAAATTGAGTCAGCATTCACGGTGAAGAATAGGGTTGTGACGTCCAGACTGTATGAGGTTCTTCCATAATCCCGATACAGATACCGGAACCTCATCATTGCAGCACCAGTCCATATTCTTAAGAATTAACAAACTTTCTGCTAATAACAAATTAAGAATTAACAATAAGTTTGTTAATTCTTAAGAATATGGACTGGTGCTGCAATGATGAGGTTCCGGTATCTGTATCGAGAGTAATGAAGAACCTCATACAGTCTGGACGTCACAACCCTATTCTTCACCGTGAATGCTGACTCAATTTCATAGGACATTAATTGCTTACGTCAATAGTGTGTTGAACTTTAATCATGCGTATACGGTAATCTGGCAATGTGCTTGTTATATTAACCTGTGTGATCTCTAGGTCGTGTTCATTTCATCTGAGGATGGTCCTAAAGTAGGATTGAAAGTACTCATGAAATTGGTTTTAACTTATCATTAAAGGTTTTTAAATGCCATTTTCGTCATTTTTTATCGTGTATAAAACGGCATGTTCATAGTTTGGTAATATCCGCACGATTGGTTTTTGGTGTTGTTAATATAGTTCACGAAACATTTTTGAAAAAATACCTATTGTACAATCAAAGTTCGAATGTTGTTGTTGTTGTTTTTTATCAGAGGGCTAATTTTGATGTATGGGAAATCTTTCTTCGCCGTGGAAATAGTCAAAATTATTTTCCATTGGAGGTATAAGGAGCAAAATCACTAAACGTCCGCCTTAATGTTGAAATGATCATTCATAATGATTTCTATCTTTCGCATAATAAAAATGGCCGTGTAACACGTTTTTGCTTTCTTGATCAGTTTCCAGTAAAAATTATCATTCATAATGGTTTTTATCTTTCATATAATAAAAAAAGGTCATGATCTACGATTGTTTGCCTTTCGCGGTAAGTTTTCTGTAAAAATTATCATAATTTTTATCTTTCGTATTTTCAAAATGGTCATCTGCGATTTCTTGTCTGTCATGATCAGTTTTTGTAAAAATTATAATTCATAATTGTTTTTATTTTTCATATAATAAAACTGGGCGTGCAATACGTATTTTTTTATCTTTCATGGTGAGCTTAATGTTAAAATAATCATTCATAATGTTTATCTTTTTGTCCGAAAGGGGTCCGGGTTCGAATCCCGGTGAGGCATGGATGTTGTGTTTGTCTTACGGCACTGGATCTTCCCCTTCCCTGGAACCAGTGACCCTAAATTATGGACGGGCGACTGCTTATAGCCCATTGAGTTGCTCACGGTGGTCGTTAAACCTCCAATCAAAAAAAAAAAAAAAAAAAAAAAAAATTATCTTTCGCATAATAAAAATAGCGTGCAGTACGATTTTTTCATGATCAGTTTCCGGTAAAAAGATCATTCATGATGCTTTTTACCTTTCCAATAACAAACAAGTTAGTAAAATCATGCAATGCATTGATTATGATAAGCTTTCCAACATACCAGAAATCATTATTCAAGTTATGAGGATAATGGGTGTGGAATAAATCTCGCTCCTGTGTCCTGACCTTTGGCCTCATTTGGATGATATTCAGTACAACTGGTTCAGTATACCTCCGGAACAACATGCTAAATTTTTGTCCCAATAGATGCATTTTTACGTAAGTCATGACGCATAAGGGCGATGGAATGGATCCTGCTCCTATGTCCTGATCTTTGACGCCATTTCACCCATTTTCAATAGGGGTGAAAAGGTGGTCCCCTGCCACATACTAAAATTTCATCGAAACCAAATCATTTTTACGCAAGTTAGCGTCGACGGACGGACGGACGGAGACAGACATACAGACAGACGAACAAAGCTGGAGCGTATACGCTTCTTCAACCTACGGTTGGAAAGCGTTAAAAATGGTCGTGATCTACAGTTTTTTGTCTTTCACGATAAGTTTCCTGTAAAAATGATAATTCATAATGATTTTTATCTATCGTATAGTAAAAAATAGGCACTGTGGTCTTTTATGATCATATGCTGCTTTCTTTCTTTTTTTCCCCCTTGAATATCAATTTCCCTATTGAAGTTCACCCCATCCTTGAATTTTTGTTCATTTTTCGTCATTCACGGTTTAAAATGTTGGGCCGCCCCGGTGGCGCAGTGATCTAAGACGCTGGCCTCTGATCATTCGTCCGTAAGGGGTCCGGGTTCGAATCCCGGTCAGGCATGGATGTTGTGTTTGTCTTACGGCACTGGCTCTCTCCCTTCCCTGGAACCAGTGACCCTAAATTAGGGACGGGCGACTGCTTATAGCCCATTTGAGTTGCTCACGGTGGTCGTTAAACCTCCAATCAAAAAAAATGTTGGTCTACGCTATGATTTTCTCCTTTCATTATCAGTTTTCGAAGAAAATAAAAACCAGCTTCCTAATTTATGTGGAGACTACGTCAGGGGCGCCGACTTCACCAAATTATTGAGGGGCAGGCGTGAAATCAGACGTGGGAGGAACACGTCTGTTCCTTTGTCAGCAGGAAAATAAAAATTAAGAGGCGGGGAGGAAAAAGATGAACTACGAGATATATTTTGAAATGCAATTGTAATTCTTAATCAGCAAATGAACAAGGAAGTAGAAATATTCCTTTGCTGAATACTAATTTTTTAAAAATGAAATTCAGCCTGCGATTTTATAAAAATATCTCAAGAGATTTTGTTTCCTAACGTTTATCAAAAATATGAAAAAATAGCGCTGTTACTCAAACAAAGAACGAAAAGCGCAAAAAACAGACACATAAAGGCGCTAGAGATTGCTTCTGTATTTTTACTTAATTTTTCATAATTGTTTTAAACATCACGAGAACATGTCGAACAAAATACGGGGCGGACAATCAAGTTTCTTATCAAATTAAGCAATGCTGAATATGGGAAAAAAGGTTACTTATTTTATTATTTATAAATTTTTCAGAAATAGATCGCTTTGTCATAATAAGGTGGAACTTGGTCCGCTTTATGAGGCCAAAGCGATTATTTAATTAAACAGGACGAAAATATTGGGTGGGCAGTGCCCCCTAGTAAATTATTAGGGTGGCAAGATTCACCTTGCTATGTTATTTCAAACATATATGGCAAACGTGTTAGGTGCATGTTGTCGCATAGTACAGTATTACGCCGTGCGGGTAAACACAATTCAGAGGAGAATGTCCCGAAGTGTATTGTATTGTGCGCTCGTTAGAACCGATTTATTACATCGCTACAGGAATTATGAATTTTCATTCAATAGCGATGAAAATGCCTCTTGTGAAGTGATAGTTTCTTGCGCGCAACGAAAGATTTCATAGCACGCATGGAATTTATTACTGAAGTTCGGGTATTTCATGTTTCAGGTATTTGTAATTAATTACTAGTGGAGGATTATCCTTCCTCCGTGCGCAATGACCTGGCAATGGCAGGTAAGAGAATTTCTAGTGAGTAAATATCGGACAAACTGTTCTGGGCTGGCTGATATTATATGAGGTTTTGATCACTTCCACATAAATGTAACCATTTCTAAATAATAACGTGATTTACTACCAAGATTCAGTACGCACCTTCGAATACTCGTAGTGCTCGCATACGAAATTATTTCGCAGTAGCATCTTTAGCACATCTCTTGACATACGTACGTCATCATCAACCATTATCAGTCCAATACTGGATGAAGGTCACCCTCTGCCGCCCCGGTGACGCAGTGGTGTAAGCGCTGGCTTATGACCATTCGTCCGAGAAAGATCTGGGTTCGAATCCCGGTGAAACATGGATATTGTGTTTGTCTTACGGAACTGGCTCTCTCCCTTCCCTAGATTCAGTGTTCCTAAATCAGGAATGGGTGACTGCTTATAGCCCATCGAGTTGCTCACGGTGGTCGTTAAACCTCTAATAAAAAAACAAAAAGAAAAAGGGTCACCCCAAGTCTCTACTCTCTTCCATAACTGCCTACCTCGAGCCAGCCGCCCCGGTGGCGCAGCGGTCTAAGCGATGGCCTCTGATCATTCGTCCGAACGGGGTCCGGGTTCGAATGCCGGTGAGGCATGGATGTTGTGTTTGTCTTACGGCACTGGCTCTCTCCCTTCCCTGGAACCAGTGACCCTAAATTAGGGACGGGCGACTGCTTATAGCCCATTGAGTTGCTCACGGTGGTCGTTAAACCTCAAAAAAAAAAAAATGTCTCGAGCTAGTCTCTTCCATGTCACTCCGACATGCTTTCGATGGTGACATGCCTTGAAATGAAAAGAAACACAGTAACGGAGTATCTATTATAAGTGCTCATTAAATCGATATTTAAACGCAGAGAGATACGAGCACTGCACCCCGGCAGGTAGTCATTTTTCGTAACACCGGTGGAGAGTGCAATAGGCTCCAGCTTGGCGCTCGCTACGACATCAACGCGTAAAAGGAGGCGCAACATTCCGTAATCTGCACTATAGCGTAAAATCCACTTGCCGGTGGCCAAACTCGAACCCTCATCCTTCAGCTCCTAAGCTGAATGCTTTTCCAATTAATTAACACCGATGAAATTTGTCGCTGCAGCTTTCAGAAAGAGATGGGACAGAATCGTAGGGTTCCGGGTCAGCCGGAAAACCACGCTTAAAGAATGTCACTGCAGAAGAAGAAATTCTCATTAATTCCAGATGATGTCATAGCTGGCGCTCGTGAGATGAACTATAGTATTTCGCGGTGTCATAGTTGGCACTCGTGAGATGAACCATAGTATTTCGGAGGTAGAAACGAAGTTCGGAATTTCACGGACGACCACTGCAAGGGTGTACCGTGACTACAAGAATTCCGGCAAAACCTCCAACCTACGATACCAGTGTGGCCGTAAAAATACATTGGGTGAACGTGACCATCGTTGGCTGTCGAGAATCGTTTCACGCGATAGGCGTGCGTTACTCTCGCAGGTATCGTCGGATTTCAATGCTTTAGCCTCAACAAGCATCAGCGTCCGGACTGTGCAACGTACCCTGCAAGATATGGGCTTTGGGAGCCGACGCCAAACTCGAATCTCCTTGATGGGTGCACGACACAGAGCTATGCGCCTCGCTTGGGCACGGCCACACCGCCACTGGACACTTGATGACTGGAAACAAGTAGCCTGGTCTGACGAGTCGCATTTCCAAACTGTATCGGGCAGATGGAAGGATTCTTGTATGGCGCAAACCCCATGAAGCCATGGATCTCGCCTGTCAACAGGGAACTGTACCGGCTGGTGGTGGGTCCGTAATGGTATGGGGTGTCGTTGGCTGAACTTCACTGGGACCCCTGGTACGTCTACAAACATCTATGACCGGCCAACGCTATGTGCGCATCCTTTCTGACGAGGTACACCCGTTCATGTCTTGCATTCATGCTGATGGGTTCGGCCTGTTCCAACAGGACAATGCACCTCCACACAAGTGTCGGGATGCCACATTATAATTAAAGGAGCATTCATCTGAGTTTGGGGTGTTGCCATCCCACTCAAGTCCCCAGATCTGTACGTGATAGAACACATTTATGATGCCATGCAACGCGCTATCGAACACAGGAATCCGAGACCTCGGAATACACCCGAATTGTGGAACCCTCTGCAGGAAGTATGGTGTGCATTGCCTACAGCATATTTCCAGAAGCTAGTGGAGTCCATGTGTCGTCGTATTTCTGCAGTCCTGCCCTCCCGTGGGGGCCTACCAAGTATTAGATTAGTATACCAGGTTTTCTGACACTTCAGTGTATTTTTAACGCTATAATGGTTTCAATAGGGACCCATTTCTGTCACAGGCGACTGGCTGAGGGTTGCCCGTTACTATCCGCAGAGTTAGACGTAGTCCTTCGTCAAAATTTTCGTGACCAACGTTCGCAAACTTCTGCAATGAAAGGATCGCAGGGTGTTGCTGTCGGTTCACCCGAAACTTAGTAAGTAATTTCGTGACACCACTTTTCTCAAGAAGGGCAAGATATGACGTATGAATCAAACGGACAATAAAGAAACTAAGAACTTGTCGGCGTGGTTTAATTGGGAGAACAGCCGCTCCAGATTAGGAAAATGTGGTTTCGAATCCCACTGTTGGCAGAGAAAGGTTATAAACTTTATCCCAATGCTGCGAAGTCTCATAAATGGCCACTGAAGCACATCCTCTGCCCACGTTTCATTTTAACGATCTTTGTAATTTTATTCTGTTCATGTAATTTTTTGAGCAATAGAATAGCTTCATTTTAAGAAAATCCGTAGTAAATCATAATTGAATGATAACATTCCTTCTAACACTCTTCGAGGTATTAAAAAACTTAAAAATAAATTTTACGTTACCGTTTTTTGAACAAAGTGAATGTCCTTGTGATAACTCTCGACTAGGTGCAATCACAGCTATACAGAACTACCGTATTGTAAAAATTGAAATAATGTTGCTCATAATACAGCTAAGAGCTAGAAATATTTTGTCCGTTCTCGGAACGTCCAGGAACTCCAGTATATTCTAATGATACCGGTTGAAGGATGCCAACCATGTAATTTTGCGTCGTATGGGGGACAAAAAAGAGGCGATGAGTTTTCCGAGCATTTGCCCTAATGATGAGGATTAGCAACTAATCTCGGTGCAACTTTTTTTTTTTGCGGCGTTTGAATTTCCCAGCGCGAAAATGGAATGGAATGAGTGTATTCTTTGAATAATGAATACTGGTGACGCTTTCAAGTGCTAATTAACGGTAATTTCTTTTCTTTCCAGGTAGGAGCGAAATTGTTCTTTCCCGAAGAGAAGGAGTAAGAGGCGGGAAGAAAGGAGATGCATGAGTGGGTGGTCGCACTAATCCTCATCGGGATCAGCCTTGTTGTTGCTGCTGTGCTCCTGGGATTGTGTCGCCTCCTAGGAGGATGGACGTGGATCTACGCATGGATCACCGGCAACAAAGAGGAGAGAGCTCAGCTGGCTACGCATGAACAATTTGGTGGGAGCAACTACATGGTACGGGTTCTTATGTTCATATTTGTTTTTAACTTTTTCAGCTCCCACTGGGAAAAAAAGATCATGTTCCCCTAACAATATAGATGATGTAGCTGAGGCTTTATTGACCGGACAAAACCACTGGCGTTAAAAGGGAGAATGGAGAAATGGGCACTTTCCTCCCTTGGAAATCTGATTCTTCTGTAAACCTGGGAGAGGTTTAAACATATTCTCCCAATATGAGTCATGCTAATTTTTCTAATGTACATGGCGGTCCAAAAGTCTTGCCCTGGTTTTAGAAAATTAATAAAAATAACTTATACCACTTACAGAAATAAAAATTTGCAGCATTTTGAAAGGTTAACATCTAAATTTCTGTTGTCTTTCATTGCGTGTAGATGGAGCTTCTTGTTCTTCCTGTTCATAGCTACCGGCTACAATGGCGAATGTGCAGGAAAAAGCGATTTGTGTGGCGTGGTTTTTTAAAACGAAATTATAATATAAAAAAATAAAATTTCTGAAATCACAAGCCACTTCCCGTGATTCCTTTCGTGAATTAACGAAACATATTTCTGATACCATCTTTTTCGTGAAATGGCCGAAAGAAACCTGAATTTCACGGGTATTTTGTACCAGAGATGGAAACGGGTCACGGGTCCACGGGTCAACGGGTCGACAATTTCTTGCGGGTCCAACGGATCGGCTCATGGTGTTCCTGAACCGATTTTATTCCCGTTTTATTTTTGAAAAGAGAAAAATATATTCCAAAGAAAAATGCGCGTTGTGGAATTCTGTAGTCGATACTGGTGCCCACGGTGTGAATAATGATTTGCCATGCAAAAATATTTTCTCTTTCTTAAAGCAACGAAGATTTCTACCGACCGACGTCAGAAACACCGACACCATATCGTAAAAAGATACTCCCTTTGAGTTCTTTTACAGGTGCGATTGTCCAGGACAAGGTACAGGCAAACTCCATTCGCCCGCTTCTCAGTTGATTCACTCTCTCCGTGCGAAGTTCACTGTGTATGACTAAGAGTTACTTTTCACATCGCATCTTTCACATTGAGCGTTCAGAGGTTTTCGATTGATGCGCTAACATCCCGTTCCCATGACATGTCATGTCGAAATTAACTCCTTATTTGTTAATATGGATGGATTCAATATTAAGGAGGTTGAGAAAGGCGTAGAGGCCAGCAAATACGTGCTTGTTGAAAAACGCATGGGGAAGAGTGAATGCTGGAAATTATTTTGTCTCATTAAAGAACCGGTGAATAATTCTGTGCTGTTTGGTCTTGCTTGTCGTTCTAAATGTGGAAAGTGTATAATTACAAAGAAAGATGTCGACGGTGTAATGAAACCAAAAATCTAACTGCCCATATGAAAGCATGCGCACTTCCATCAAAGCACGGAAAAAGTAAACAATCTACTTTGTCGTTCAAACGATCATCAGTTAAAGTACAAGATGCTGATTTAGATCAAATAAGGAAACGTGAAAGTGAACTAGTGACAGGGTCTCACTTAGGTTTCAATGTAGTAGATAATACAGTATATACTTTCGTGGTTTTGCTCAAGAATTAGTGAAACTGGGAGCAACGCGTGGAAATATAGATGCAAACAGCGCATTAGTGGGCAGGAAAACAGTAAGTTCCAAATGTATGAAGATGGTTGAAGGCATGACAAATAATATTAAATATTTCTTACAACCAGCAGTAGAAGAACAAGTTATACTTTCACGACTGACTTATGGACTGATAACATTGTACAGGGAAGTTATTTGGATATTACATTCTTCTGGATTGAAGAACAAAGTGCTAATACATCATGTTGGAGTCTCAACCATACTATGTATTTTTGTGCTCATTTCCCCGAGAAAAAACGCTCAGAATATTGCAAACGTGTTAAATGCCACTTTGAGGGAAGTAGGATGTGACGAGACCAACACATCTGTCACTCGGTGGCGGCTTTTCAGGTGAAGTAGGTGAAGTGCCTCTTCACCTATTTTACTTAAAATAAAGTTTTATTTAGTAACTTGTATAATATATTATTTTTTGTCTTTATTGTGTTACAAAATACTCAAAATTTTGATTAGATATCAATTCACATAGCGCGTTCAAGACGGAAAACAAGTCCTCATACGCAAAACAGTGCAAGTGAAGAGCCGAAATGAAAACCCTTGGAAGCTGCAGCTGTCGACCAAGTTGCTATGGTAACCGTGACGTCAACCTCCCCTATCTGGCGCGCAAGTGAAGTGTTTTATCTTTCGGCTCCGAAGCTCTGCAGATGGAATCGCGACCTTCGAAGGAGATAGCGGTGAAACGTTATGTTTTACCCAGGGCATCTTGCAGTGTTGTGATACATGCTTTCCGAAAGGGATTTGTTTTTTCGTGCTTTGTGATTATTTGTCAAAAAGTTTAGCTGTTACTGTAGTTTCGTGTACAGTTTAGCAGTTAATGATAGTTTTAATTAAAGTATGTATCGTGTGAACGACATTGTTTGTAATTTATTACAAACTCCATTTAATCGGTGGAAAGATGAAGATAAAAGAGACATTTTACTTCAAGGACGACCGACGGATTCACTGAAAATTGTTGCCAAAAAAGAAATCAAGAAGAGCGGTAAATCCTACAATATTAATTTTAAAAATTGTTGGTTTACTGAATATAAATGGCTTAGTAGTACTTCTGTGTTACAAAAATTATTTTGTTGGCCCTGCTTACTTTTTAGTAATAAACATTCGGCGTGGAATAAAGACGGATTCTCAGATTTATTAAATATAACACGCTCACTTCATAAACATGGTGATTCTAGCGAACACCTGAAATGCGAGTTAATGCTAAGGAATTTTGAAAAAAATCAGAACACCATTGCCGATGCCCTGAATGAGAATGCTAGGCTTTTGAAAATGCATTTCAACGAAAATGTTCGTTTAAATAGACTTTTCCTGCAGACAGTGATTGATGCAGTATTATATTTCAGCAAACAAGAACTAGCATTCCGTGGCCATGACGAAAGCACGGACTCGATAAATCGTGGAAATTTCAAGGAATTACTTTCGTTGTTGATATAAAGAAGTCCTTTAGAAATTCAAAATCAATACGAAAAGATAGAAAATGTCTTCACAGGTGACTCAAAAACTATTCAAAGTGAATTAATTGAATGTATTTCTGAATATATAAACGATCACGTTAAAAATGAAATAAATGAAGTTCAATGCTTTTCTATTCAAGTAGATGACACCACAGACATAAATCAGACTTCTCAGTGCTCTTTAATAATAAGATTTGTTGATTCGGAAGGTGTATTGGCTGAGCGATTTTTGGGTTTCCACGACGTGAGTGGAGATCGAACATCAGAAGCTTTATACAAAATGTTAGACAAAATTTTGGAACAATTCGATTATCAACACAAATTAATAGGACAATGTTACTTTGGGGCAAGTGTAATGTCTGGACACTTGAATGGGCTCCAGAAAAAAAAATCAAGGATAAAGCTTCTCAAGCTGTTTTTGTTCATTGCTTAGCACATCGTTTGAACCTTGTACTACAGCAGAGTTTTTCTAAAATTTAGAAGTGTCGTATATTTTACGCAAGCATCACTGCAATTCCTTTGTTTTTTCACCACTCAGTGAAGCGATCTATAAACACTCACATCTACAACCGCAAGACGCATACCAACCATAGCAGAAAGTCGATGGTCCTCTACTTCGAAGTTAGTAAGTGTAATTGTTAAAGATTGGGATAAATTGAAGGAACTATTCGAATTTCTGACAAATAGTGAGCAATCAGACAAAAAATCAATTCAACTTGCCAAGGGATTTTTAAATGATATGAAAACTTTTGAATTTACATTTTTGGCAATAGTATTTAACGAAATTTTTGGCCCCACCGATCTATTATTCGAAATTTTGCAGAAAAAATCGCTAGACATAAAATACTGTGTAACTCAAATTAAAAAACTCGTGAAATTTTGAGTCATAAAAGGAACGATGAAGTATTTGAAACACTGTTTGGAAAAGCTGGCAAAATCACAGAAATAAGATCTAAACAGGAATATGCTGCTCTTACACAAGAAACATTTTTTAAAAATTATAAACAATTTTATTTTGAAATTTTAGACCACATTCTTATGGAAATGGATATAAGATTTCAAGACTGTGAAAAACTTCAATTTGTTTGTCTTGCTGACACAACCAAATTCGAACAATTTAATTCAAGCTTTCCCTCTCACGCTTTTAAAAATCAACAACATTTTTACGGCAAAATATTTACTAAACTTCAGCGCCTTAAAAATGAACTGAGTCTTGTATATGCCAACGAAAAATTAAAGAATATATCGACTCAAGAACTTCTTCGAGTGCTTCATGAAGATAAAGACATTTTTACAGATGCTTATAGATTGGTTGCCCTCATTTTAACCATTCCATCTACAAGTGTGTCAGTGGAAAGAAGTTTTTCTTGCCTTAAAAGAATACAAACTTACTCAAGAAACACCATTTCTCAAGACAGACTTGCTTCTTTGGCAAATATTTCTATTCAGAAAGATATTTTATTGATGCTCACGAAGAAACAACCATTCTATGACGACATAATCGAAAAATTTGCAGCTATAAACGAAAGAAGAATTGATCTAATATACAAAAAATAGGTCAGTCCTCATGTAGTGATTTTCATTGAAGACAGTAGATATCTTTTCATATTGCTCTTGTAGCTCTTCGCCTATTTTTTCAACCACGAGCTGTCACTACAGATAAAAGGTCAGATATTGTAGCAGCAACAGAACAAAATGTTCACATTGATTGTTTCTGCCACTGGCTAAACACGGAAGTTTCTAGAGCGTGGGGAAAATGCAAAGAAATGGTGATCATTAATGAGTTTGACCAATGTGCTCACAATTTAGTGATGTATGTAAAAAACTACCGGCGTTCAAACGGAGTTGAATATCTTATTGAAATACGGTGGGAAGAGTCTGCCATGGCGATCTCTTCAGAGAATGTTCACTTCGATACTCGAAAATCATAAGCCGGATAGTAAATTCAGACTCATGCTACGCGACAGAGGAAAAGAGTATGTTTTGGACGGCGTAAACCTAAATCTTCTTAAGGGAACAGTTGAATTCTTAGATCCAATGAGCAACGTTCTCGATATGCTAGAATTTGCTTACATGGCAACTTTACAAAATGTTTTGCCAGCCGTTTATCTGCTGAGAAATCAATGAGATACGAAGAAAGACAAGTCCGGAGAATGAGAATAGCATTTGTAAATCAACTTGATGAGAAAATGTGGAGCTATTCGTTTTTGTGCAGCATTACTTAGACCCAAGATTGAAAGCATTCTCGTTCGTGCCTGCGCTCAAGATAACTGAGCGAAAAGCTTTGACGGATCAGGCACTTTACTGTATTTGTGATTACGCAGTAAGTGTAATTGCTAGCATGAATACTCCAAATGAATTGTTTTACACTGAAGAGGAGAGAAATAATCTAAATACAGCAGAACCATAAACTCATGAGAGTCCACATGGAGAACGCAAATTAGAGAATGACCTATTTGCTTCTTTCTGACAAAGTAATGTTGAACTAATTACATAAACTGTGAATCAAACAATCTTCAGAACTGAAGATCTTGATGTGGAACTGAAACCTACAATACAATTGTAGGACCATTCGTGACTCCCCAGTGCAAATGTGGAAAGTGCAAAGATACCCGTGAATTGTCTTTATTCAATCCTCTTAAGTGGTGGGGTGAGCAGAGATTGACGTGTCCTATACTACGTACCATTGCAAAAAGAATTTTGGTAAACTAGCATCATCGATAGAGTCGAAACGTCCCTTTCTGGGTGCTGGCCGGATTGCAAGAAAGGACAAAACCTCAAACTTTGGAGGCTCAAGTCCTGATTGCTGAAGGCTTAAAGAAAGGGGGATCGTCCGTCCGTACCCACGACATCTCTGCAACTCTTAGTCCGATTCGCAAAAATCCTTTTTGCATTGGAAAGCTTGAAATATGCGAATGATGATCCTTTATTTCGTTTTTTTTTTACGATGTACACTTTTGCCGCTAGGGATCGTAAATGCAGATGATGTCGAATTCAAAAATACGTTTTATTCCACATATTTGCTTCTAAACATCCGATTGAAAAAATTCTTTTATCTTTCGATTCCATTCATGTCGAAGAGTATTTTAGATATAGTTTCTTTTTCAAATTACGAATAGATTTTCCGCTAGGGGGCGTAAAAGCAAATTACATTTTCCCCCATAACTCTTCTTCTAAAACTCCGATTTAAAAACTGTTTTCTTCAGCGGATGCATCTCCTGATGGAAAATCTTTTGCATATAACTTCAAATTTTTGGTAAAGAATACTTTAGCCACCAGGGGACGTAAGAATTAATTTTTGCTTCTGATGTATTTGCCATAAAAGCTGAGCTTCTAAAATATCGATTGAAAAAATTCTTTCGTGTACTGAAGCCACTCACATCGATAAACATTTTCGGAATATTTTCTTCTTTAAAAAATTCTAGTTTCTCCGCCAGTGGGCGTAGATGTATATCTTATTTTTGTCATTATCTCTACTTCTAGGAGTCCGATTTGAAAAATTCCTTCTTTGTTGGATAGTGTTTCCAGTCTGACATGTTTTTCATATAAATTTAAAATTTTCAAGTAAATCACAAACTTTCCGCTAGGGGGCGTACAGGTAAATTGTGATTCCCCCTATATCTCTGCTTCTAAATCTCCGATTTGAAAAATTCTTTCTGCACCGGATACAGCTCCTGATGGGAAATCGTTCGCACATAATTTCTAATTTTTGTAAAAAAAAATGATTTGGCCACCAGGGGGCGTAAATCTTAATTTCCGCTTCTGATGTATTTGCAGCAAAATATGAGCTACACTGCTGGCCACCCAAAATGCAACACCAAGAAGGAAGCATCCGATTGGCCTGAAATTCGCAGCATGCGTCGCCCGCGAGAATACATGCAAACGATTAACATTGCAAGGAATATACAAATCATGTGCGCCCGGCAGGCCACCGAGAAGCACTATAAGAAGGATGCACAGAAGGCGGGTTGTAAGTAGTGGAAGTGTGTTGTGCTGCCGGACCTGTGCGTGCGAAGCTTCCTGATGCCTCGTCGCAGAATACGGCAGTCATTCCAGCACGTCTCGGAGTTCGACAGAGGAAGAATAGTGGCTTATCGCGACAGTGGTTTATCGCACCGAGACATCGGCGCCCGTGTGGGACGACATCCAGCCACAGTGAGGCGGGTATGGATTCGGTGGGTGCAGGAGAGACGGAAAGACCAACGTGAGCGATTGCCGTACCCGCGGCACACCACCGAACGAGAAGACCAGCATGTTGTGCGGCAGGAATTGACGGCTCTCACTGCCACATCACGAACGTTAGCATAGGAATTTGGGTGTGTTGCGCAGCAAAATATGTCAGCATGTACCATTCGACGTCATCTGCAGGAGCGGGGACTCACGGCGCCCATTGCTCCGATTACCATTGACGTTACACCACCGGCGAGTGCGGCGGCAGTGGGCCGTTGAACGCCGCACCTGGACCAAGGAATGGCACGGCATTGTTTTCTCCGACGAATCCCGCTTCTGCCTGCAAAACCACGATGGTCAGATCCGCGTGTGGCGGCACCGTGGCAAGAGAATGTATGACGCCTGCATTATGTATCGCCATACCGGTCCGTCGCCTGGCGTTATGGATTGAGGCGCAATTGGATATGACACCCGCACCCCTGTGGTACGCATCGCCGATACACTCAACAGCCAACGCACCATCTCCGACGTTTTGGAGCCAGTAGTCCTCCTTTACCTGTAGGACCTACCAGCGGCCACGTTTCAACAGGACAATGCGGGCCCGCACGTGGTGGCACGCATCGTGCAACAATTCTTCACGACCTACCAGGTGTCACTGCTGCCGTGGCCCACCTGTTCTCCCGATATGTCGTCCATCGAACACGTCTGGTCGCTGATCGGCAACCGAGTGGCCCGGCAAGCACGACCCGCGGCTACGCCTGAAGAACTGTGGCAACGTGTGGAAGCAGCCTGGACCGACATACCACAAGCCTACATCCAAAGCCTCTTTCGTTCGATGCCGCGGCGTGTAGCGGCCGTTATTGCCAGCCATGGGGGCCACACGAACTATTGATGTCTGCGTGTTCCGCAAGTCTCACGGGCCTGTAAGCTCAATCGTTTCAACTTTGTATCTGTTGTTATGTGTCAAGTAAATCTGGCTTTGCTATCTCGTGTCCTTCTTGGTAATGCATTTTCGGTGGCCAGCAGTGTAAATTCTTGATTGAAAAAATTCGTCGTTTGTAGACAGATAGTACTCATGCCGACAAACCTTTTAGAAACATTTTCTTCTTAAAATAATGCATGGTTTCTACGCCAAAGGTCGTAGATGTATATCTTATTTTTGTCAATATCTCTACTTCTAGGAGTCCGATTTGAAAAACTCCTTCCTTGTTGGCTAGTGTTTCCAGTGTGACATGTTTTTCATATAATTTAAAAATTTCCAATTAATTCATAGACTTTCCGCTAGGAAGCGCAATGGTAAATTGCTTTCCCCCTATATCTCTGCTTCTACATCTCAGATTTGAAAAATTCTATCTGCACCGGATACAGCTCCTAATGGGAAATCCTTTGCACATAATTTCTAATTTTTGAAAAAAATGATTTAGCCACCAGGTAGCGTAAGTCTCAATTTCCGCTTCTGATGTCATCATCATCATCATTGTCAACCATTATCAATCCACTGCTGGACGAAGGTCTCCCCAAGTTTCCTCCACAACGGTCTGTCTTGTGCCAGTCTCCTCCATGTCACCCCTGCATACTTTCGAATTTCATCCACCCATCTCCCATGTGGTCTTCTTCTGGGTTTTTTCCTGACCCTTGGAATCCAATCTAAAATTTCGGCTGTCCATCGATGATCTGTCCTTCTGGCAGTATGTCCAGCCCATTGCCATTTCAGGGATTTAACTCTGATCATGATGTCTTCCACTCTTGTCATTTTTCGGATCCACGAGTTCCTCTTCTTATCTCTCCTGGTTACACCAAACATGCACCTCTCCATGCTTCTTTGAGTTGACTGCAGCCTTTGTATGTCTCTTTTAGTTAAGGTCCACGTCTCTGCACCATACGTAAGCACTGGAAGGATGCATTGATCAAACACTTTTCTTTTAAGACATAATGGCATATTGCTCTTGAAAATTATGCTGTTTCTTCCAAAAGCTCTCCAGGCAAGTTTTGTACGCCGATTAATTTCTTCATCAATGTGACCCTCACTTGATATCTGCTGTCCAAGATAAACGTACGTGTCTGTTATTTCCAGCTTTTCTCCATCAATCGATAAATCTTCATTTCTTGTAAAAGCATTGAACATCACTTTTGTCTTCTGAAAGTTCAGTTTTAATCCCACTTCTTTACTCTTGTTAGCAAGTTCCTGGATCATACTCTGCAGCTCTGATGGGGTAGTTGCAAAAATGACTACGTCATCAGCAAAACGAAGGTGGGTTAGATAATCTCCATTAATCTTTATCCCCTTGTTTTCCCAGCTCAGCGACTGAAAAACACCCTCCAATGTGGCATTAAAGAGCTTCGGAGATATGGTGTCACCTTGTCTCACTCCCTTTCCAATTTTTACGTGTGTTGTATTTTCAAACAGCCTAATCTTTGCACTTGCATTTTCATAGATGTTATTAATAATATTAATGTATGCATCTTCAATACCGCAGGTTTTCAGAGCCATTGTAACTGCTGATGGTTTCACCGAATCAAAGGCTTTTTCATAATCGATAAAAGCCATGCACAATGGAAGTTCATATTCCCTCGCTCTTTCAATTAGTTCTCTCAGCACGTGGATATGATCTATTGTGCTGTAGCCACTCCTGAATCCAGCTTGTTCTCTCGGTTGAGCCATGTCCAGTGTTACCTTCAAGCGGTGTGAAAGAACTTTAGTGAAGATTTTATAAACTACTGATAGGAGGCTGATAGGTCTGTAGTTTCCGAGATCCTCAATGTCACCTTTCTTATGTAGCAGGATCATTGTAGCGGTGTTCCAATCCTCAGGAATCTTTCCTTCAATAAGGCATCGAGTGAAAATTTGGGCGAGTACTGTTTCGATTTCTCCACTTGCTTCTTGTATGATGTCTACAGTAATTCCATCTTCTCCTGGAGCTTTTCCTCGCTTCATGTTCTTGATTGCATGTGCAACTTCTGCTGGAAGGACTGGAGGAACTCTGGTACTGGTATCTTTCATGATGTCTGGAGTGCATATATCATCCCTTTCATATAATTTGGAGTAGAAATCTTTCACTCTTGTCAAAATTTCGCCTCTATTTCTTGTTACAGAACCATCTTCTTTTCACAGTGCCATAATCTGTTTTCTTCCCTTACTGAGATTTCCCTTTGCTATCTTTAGGCTTTGGTTGTTTTCAATTGCTTTCCTCACTAGTTCACAGTTGAATTTTCTTACGTCTTCAGTGATACTTTTTCTTACTGTCTTGCATAGCTCTATATATTCCACTTTGGAAGTCACATCTTCTTTAGTTGTCCTCATCTCTCTTCTTTTTTGCATCAACATTTTGGTTTTAGCTGATAATTTGTTCACATGCAACTTGTTCTTAGACCCAGCTAATTTTGTTGCTGTTTCCATAAGAGCTTTGGTTACTTTTCTGTTAACTTCAGAGATGTCCACTTCTTCCGATGTTAGGCCTTCTAAAGCAGAGAACCTGTTCTTCAGTTCTAACTTGAAGGTATTATGGTGTTTTTTAAGGTTGGTTATGTCAATAGATTTTGTTTCTCTTATGAGCTTGCCACGTTCAAGTTTAGTGTTGAGGTGCATCTTACATCTCACCAATCTATGGTCACAACCTGTGTTGAACTTGTTTAGCACACTGCAGTCTTCTATGACGAATTTTTTGTTACACATAATAAAATCAATTTCACTTGTCGTCCCATTTGGATGTCTCCATGTCCATTTCCTGTGTGGCTTTTTCTTGAAGAAGGAGTTCAAGATGAAAAACCCTTCTGCCTCTGCAAACTCAACGAGAGTATTTCCACGCTGGTTTCTGTTGCCATGACCGAATTTACCTACTGAAGTTTCATTCTGTTGCCGTTGCCCTATTTTTGCATTGAAATCTCCCATAATTATTTTCAAGTGCTGCTTACCTTTATTATTTAGATGACAAATTTCCTCATAAAATTCTTCAATTTCTTCTTCAGGATGACTTGTGGTGGGTACATAAGTTTGAATAATCTGAGCCTGGTATCTTTTCGAGAGTTGGATAACAAGTCGTGCAGCTCTGTCAGAGGAACTTTCAACTTCTACAACTTTATCCTTCAGCTTCTTGTTTATTATAAATCCAACACCACTAGTTCTGCCAGTATCTGTCCCACGATAGTAGAAGAGATGTCCACTTTTCAGTTCGATGAGATCTTCTCCTTTTCTCCTTCCCCGCACGGGGATAACTGGTTTACCAGTTATTTGGGGAGCGGCGCCCCCACGGCCCGAGCTAACCTTGTGACGGTTTCTATTGCCTCTGCGGCTTTGACGATTACATCACCGAAGGGACAGCTGTTCATCCGGCTGATGGGGGATGGCGTCCCCACGGCCCGAGCTGATTTTCTCTTATTGTTTTGCTTTTTTGTCTTAAGTTCATATCTTGACATGTACCCGCCTCAGTTGTAGGCTGCTGAGGTTGTGATGAGGCGCCAGCTCCGGGTTTTGTTCCTCGTTCTTTTCCCTGTCTTTTCTCTTTTCCGTTACATTTTCTGTTTTTCCGGAGCTGGTTAGCTTAGACCTAACTGCATGTTTGCCGTATGCGGTGACCCGTACAGGTGGAAATGAGGATGCTGGAGGCTGAGGTATTTTGGGGCCGGGTTGTAGTGTCTCCAGATGCCAACACTCCTCTTTGCCCTCTGCTTCGCCCTAAACGGGAGGCTGGGAGCTAACCCACTCCTGGTCAGGTAGTCTGTGGCCGAGTGGCGTCCAGACTTCTAGCGGCTTGTCGTTCTGTTCGGCTGGGTGAGTTGGGGGGTAGGGTGGGCATGCCAAAGGGGTGTTCTCCGGGCACGGGAAAGTCTGGGTGCACGCTGAGCGTGTGTCTGCCCTACCAACTTGCTATATCCGCTGACTATACCTAGAGCCGTGTCCTGCGTCCTCTTGGGCTTGCGGACCTCCGGCTCTCCCTCGTTGGGCTCGGTAGTGGGTGGGGAGGTCAGCGGACGAATTTTTTCCTTCATTCATGGAAACCCCAAGTGTTTCCCATGCTAATAATACTTTAAAGCGCCCTGTGGAGGAAAGTGCTCCTTCCTCCACAAAGAAACTTGTCACATCTAATTGCAATGCTCTGTTTCTGTTGATTAAATCTGGTGACTCTTCACAGTCACTCAGTACCAAAAGTCCTTTCTGGATCAACAAGGCTCTGCAAGCCGTTGCTGGCTCTCCAAAGAGTGTGAAGAAGCTCCCTTCCGGGGATCTTCTCGTGGAAACTTCTACTCCACACCACAGTGCCACCTTGCTGGAAACGACCGTTTTGCTTGGCGTTCCTGTTCAGGTTTCTCCACACGGTTATCTAAATTCCTCTCGCGGTGTAGTCAACTCCCGCGACCTGCTTGAATGCAGCGATGAGGAATTCCTGGAGGAACTTGGTGAACAGCATGTCATTGGGGTTCGGCGGATTCTTTTTAGGCGGGATGGGAAATCTATTCCCTCCCGTAACATCATCCTAACGTTTGACTCCCCAAACCTGCCTACTTCCATCAAGGCAGGTTATTTACGGCTTGATGTTCGCCCATACATCCCGAACCCCTTTGCGATGTTTCAGGTGCCAGCATTACGGTCACTCCCAGCAGTCTTGCCGTAATGTTGCGAAGTGTGGCCGCTGTGGTTCCACAGAACACTCTTTGGCGGATTGCTCTGCAGAGTCTGATCATTGTGTCAACTGCGAAGGGGACTCATCCTGCTTCTTCTAAGCAGTGTCCAAAGTGGATAGAGGAACAGGCAATCCAACGCCTGAAAACAACTGAGCATCTCTCATATCCCGAGGCTAGACGGCGGATCGCCCCTTTACAACCAGGCCGGCGGTCCTATGCTTCAGTTGTGGTGCAGAAGGCTTCAGTGGCGGTCCAGACTGAGGTGTCCATCCCAGCGGGGTGTCCTTATGATTTTGGGGACATCGTCACTGCTAGTATGGAAGCACTGAAGTCTCGCCGTATTGCATCCAAGGCGACATCAACATCGTCGCCTAAACCTACCTCTCTGCCGAAACCATCTACGGCCATCACAGAGACCCAGGTCCAGGGCACTGGAAAGAAGAAGCCGGAAAAGGTAAAACCGGGTTCATCCTCCCCGAAACAGAGCAAGCAAAAGCCATCTCTCAACACAGGGGTAAACACAGCCCTGTGTTACCTCCCGACACTGCGGTTGGATTGGAGGTGATGGACGACAGTGAGACGTTCTAGTCGTCTGTCTTTTTCATTCTTTCATTACATTTTTCATTATGGCCACGCTCATTCAGTGGAATTGCCGAGGTCTGCGTTCACGCATTGACGATTTAAAAGGCTTACTGTCTTCGCACACACCTGTGTGCGTGTGTCTCCAGGAGACAAAGCTTCGCATGACGGACACTCCTTCGCTGCGGAGACATTCTTTTTCCGCAAAGATCACCAGGACGGCGTAATTGCCTGCGGAGGAGTGGCCGTCGTTGTTCCTCATGGTGTCCCTGTCACTGCGGTTGCCCTTCGGACGCCTTTGCAGGCAGTGGCAGTGAGACTGTCTGTGAACACTCTGCTCACGGTGTGTTCCATCTACATACCACCAACTGAAGCTGTAAGCCTTTCGGATCTGGAAGATTTAGTTGACCAGCTGCCACCTCCTTTCTTCATCTTTGGAGATTTTAATGCTCACAATCCGTTGTGGGGTTCTACAACTCGAGACTCCAGGGGCCGTGTTGTTGAGTCTTTTCTCTCCAGCACGTCCCTCTGTCTCCACAACACCGGAGTTGCTACTTATTTTCATGAACCCACCCGTTCGTCCTCAGCCATTGATCTGTCTTTGAGTTCACCATCCTTATATCCTGACTGGTCCTGGAGCGTGTCTGGTGATCCGCTTGGCAGCGATCACTTTCCATCTTTCTCCGTCTAGCGGGTGGCGGGTACCGTTACCCTACTCGCCCTGCTAGATGGAATATTGATCGTGCCAAGTGGGACGCATTCACGGCTTCAGCGATTATTACTCCAGCTATGGTGACCTCAGGAACGGTCAATGACGCTGTTGCGGCGGTAACGGATTGTGTTGTGCATGCGGCAGAACTTACCATCCCCAGGACGTCGACTAAACTTCCACGTTGCCCAAGACCTTGGTGGAATTCCACTTGCATGGCAGCTCGTCAGGCCCAACATCGGGCTTGGGGTAGGTTTCGTCGGTACCCCACCGACGCGAACCTACTTGCTTTCAAGAAGGCCAAGTCCTACGCGCGATTGGTTCGTAGGCGTAGTCAACGGGAGTCCTGGATACGTTACGTGTCCGGGATTAACTCCGCTACCAGCCCTAAGATTGTTTGGGACAGGATCCGTAAGATTCGAGGACAGTACCCATCTGGGGAAATCTCCATTCTTGAGAGTGATGGAGGAACGGTTGCTGACGCTCAGGGTATTGCTGACTGTCTGGGCGCCGCTTTTTCTTCGGTGTCCAGCAGCAGCAATTACCCTGCTTCGTTCCGGCAGTTACAGCCGCGGCTTGAACGGTCCAAGATTTCTTTTGGACCGTTTTCTTCCGCAGATTATAACAGCCCGCTGACTGCCGTGGAGCTGAAGACCGCTCTGAATCGGTCCGGCCGGACATCTGTCGGACCGGATAACATCCATTACGACATGCTGAAGCACCTTTCTCCGTCCTCTCTTGAATGTCTGCTAATCCTGTTTAACAGGATTTGGCTAGAGAATGCCTTTCCCGAGTCTTCGCGTACGGCCATTGTCGTTCCTGTTCCCAAACCTGGTACAGATCCCACCAACCCGTTGAACTACCGGCCAATTGCTATGACGAGCTGCCTTTGCAAAGTACTCGAGCGCATCATTAACCTTCGTCTCATTTTTTATTTAGAATTTCATCACATTTTTTCGCCTCATCAGAGTGGATTTCCTAAATCTCGATCCACCACCGATCATCATCTTCGCCTTGAGGCTTCTGTCAGGGAGGCGTTTGTCCGGCGTCAGCACATGGTCTCCGTCTTCTTCGACATGGAGAAAGCCTATGATCGTACCTGGAGATGCGGCATTCTCCGTGATCTGCACGAGTGCGGATTGCGGGGAAACTTACCATCTTTCATCGCGATCTGCACGAGTGCGGATTGCGGGGAAACTTACCATCTTTCATCGCCGGGTTTCTCCAGGACCGGAGTTTCCGTGTGCGCGTCGGGTCGACCCTCTCTGCGGTGTACCCGCAAGAACAGGGTGTACCTCAGGGCTCCATTCTTTCCGTTACGTTGTTCATCCTTCGTGTTAACCATTTTTTCCACCTGCTTCCTCCCACGGTTCGTGGAACCATGTACGTGGATGATCTGCAGATCTCTTGCGCCTCTGTTAGCATGCGTACCATCGAGAGACAGCTCCAGTCTGCCATTACCAAGATCTCTCACTGGGCTTCCCAAAATGGATTTGGCTTCTCGACGCAGAAGACCGTTTGCGTACATTTTTGCCGCAAACGGGGTCTTCACCCAGACCCCAGCCTCCGTCTGGGGTGCTCTACCATCCCCGTGGTGTCAGAAGTCAAGTTCCTTGGGTTAACTTTTGACCGAGCGCTCACCTTCCGGCCTCACATCCAATCTTTGAAGGTGAAGTGCACGAAGTCATTGGGTATCCTGAAGGTCCTCTCTCGAACATCTTGGGGGCCGACAGGTGCTCAATGCTTCGCATTTACCATTCTCTGATTCGGTCAAAGTTAGACTTCGGATGCATTACGTACGATTCAGCGCGTCCATCGGTTTTAAAGCCTTTGGACCCCGTCCATCACCAGGCTCTGCGGCTATGCACTGGTGCTTTCCGCACCTCTCCCGTGCATAGCCTGTATGCGGAGGCTCATGAGCCGCCGTTATGCATCCGTCGTAAGCAGCTGTCTCTTCAGTTTTATACAAAACTGAAGTCTTTCCCTGATCATCCACTGTATGGTTCCATCTTCCAACCGGACTGTGTCCGTTTGTTTTCCAACCGCCCCTCCTGTGTTCCGACGTTCGGGATTCGGATGTCTGCCATAGTGCGCGATGCTGGTCTAGACTTGTCAAGGATTGGTTTGACCCGGTTCTACAATGAACCGCCTTGGCAACCGGTTCAAGCAACGGCTGACCTTTCTTTTTGTGTGTGGCCAAAGTCTTCCACTCCTGCTCTGGTGTACCAGCAGCTCTTTGCTGAAAAACTGTCGGTCTACCCGGATTTCGTGCCTGTATTCACCGATGGCTCGAAGTCCGGGGATGTCGTTGGATCCGCTTTTGTGTGTGGCGAAGCCTCACATGCTGAGCGGCTTCCGCCTGAATCCACCGTCTTTTCGGCGGAGATGCGTGCGGTGCACCTCGCTTTGTGCCACATACAGTCTCGATCACTTCGTCGCGCTATGGTTTGCTCTGATTCCCAGTCCGTCATCCATGTTTTATCTTCTCCAGAGGACACGGACTCACCTGTCATCCGTGATGTCCGTCGTCTTCTTGGAACTTTGGAGGGTGATGGCTTCCTGGTCCGATTCTGTTGGGTTCCTGGCCATGTTGGGATCCGGGGTAACGAGCTGGCAGATCTCTCTGCCAGGTCTGTTTCCTCCATGTCGCCAGCTCGGCTGCCACTGTCTTTCCGAGATTATCGGCCGTTGATCCGGAAATTTGTTCTGGATGAGTGGCAGTCCCTGTGGTCTCAGCAGGGCAGCAATAAACTCTATGCCATCAAACCACAGATCGGACTTTGGATGTCTAGTTTGCGGAAGAACCGTCGTGAGGAAGTTGTTCTTGCACGTCTCCGCATTGGGCACTGTCGTTTTACTCACCGCTTTTTGCTGTGTGGCGAGAGTGTCCCGGTGTGTGAGGCGTGCGACTGTCGTCTCACTGTCCTTCATGTTTTGTGTACTTGTGTTCGGTTTTGTGATCATAGTTTTCGTCATTTTCACTCTCATCTGTTGGACGAAGGAGCAGCTACGCTGCAGACAATTATTGGCGAAGCCTGCGACATGAAAGCAGTGTTTTCGTTTATACAGGATATTGACTTTTTTAAACTTATCTAGATTTTAACTTGTTCACTATCATATTTCATTTTTACTACATCAGCCTGTTTTTACCCTTGTGTACGTTTTTATTGCTTTAGTTTTGTTTTGATGTCTTTTGTTTTGGCGCTCTTTGGCCAACCATGGCCCTTGCGCCATTAAAATATATTAACCAACCAACCAACCTTTTCTCCTTACCTCACTTAGCCCCACGATGTCCCACTTGATCCTTTGTAGTTCCTCTTCCAATTCAAGAAGCCTTGAATCAGAAGATAGGGACCGTCCATTGTAAGTAGCCAAGGTCAGCATCAGATGGCAGCCAAGTCCGGTTCTCCGGGGATTCTTAGCACCCTCTGCCTTCATGTCGCACTGGCCGCTGCCTTGGCCAGGTACATTCCAGCTGCCGGAGACTGAGGGCCAAGATTTAAGTTGTGGAATCATTTTGGAGGGGTTTGGCCATAACTCACCACGCTGGCCAAGCGGGTTGGTGAGTGTGGGATAGAATTTCCTCTAATCCCGATGGTATAGTTATACCGCTATGGGCGGTCGTCAGAGCCCCTTTAGTGGGAACAGGATGCACCACGAGAAGGCGGGGTTGACATTTGTCAAGGAGAGGCTGTGATGTTACGCATCACCTGACCTTACATCCATGTATTTGCAGCAAAATATGAGCTTCTAAAACCTAGATTGGAAAAAATAGTGGTTTGTTCACCGATACTACTCATATCGACAAACCTTTTAGGAACATTTTCTTCTTGAAATAATGCATGGCTTCTACGCCAGAGGCGTAGATGTATTTCTTATTTTTGTCAATATCTCTACTTCTAAGAATCCAATTTGAAAAATTCCTTCTTTGTTGGATGGTGTTTCCGATGCGAAATGTTTTTCCTATAAATTCACAATTTTCAAGTAAATCATGAACTTTCCACTAGGGGGTACAAATGTAAATTGCGTTTTCTGCGTTATTTCTGCTTCTAAAACTCCGATTTAAAAAATCCTTCCTGTATCGCATACAAGACCTGATGGCAAATATTTTCCACATAATTTCTAATGTTTGGTAAAGAATGGTTTGGCCACCAGGGGCATAAGTGTTAATTTCTGCTTCTGATGTATTTGTAGCAAAATCTGGGCTGCTGAAAGCTCGACTAGATTTTTTTTTCTTGGACTGATAGTGCTTATATGGAAAAACCTTTTGAGAATACTTTCTTCCTAAAATAATCATCCGCTAGGGGGCGTAAAAGTCACATCTTATTGTTTTAATAGTCACATCTTATTGTTTTAATAGTCACATCTTATTTTTGTCGATATCTCTGTTTCTAAGAGTCCGATTTGAAAAATTATTTCTATGTTGGAGAACGTTTCCGGTGCGAAATGTTTCTCATATAAATTCATGTTTTTCTTAACGCACAAGTCAGCAACCAAAGGGCGTAAACTCATGCTGCTTCCATTTACAGCAATATCCGAGGGATTAAAAACTCGATTGAAAAACTTCTTTCTTCCGTCAGATACTATTGTTTTCCATACCGGTTCCATTGACTTTGAATAGGTTTGATAAATTTAATTTGCGTCAAAACGGATTCAAAAGACGTGCTTATTACGCCAGAAAATTTGATGTCATCTTTCTTGTTTCCCTTTCGATTTGCAATGGCTAAATTCCGCATTTCGCTACTAGGGGCGCTGCTATCGGTTGCATTCGATCGGGCGTAGTCGCCTTACTGTACCGTTATCTCACTTGCATAACTGTACCTCTCTCCGTTCGCAAGTTATTCCAGGCTAAAGGGACTTTCCTGTGCACCCTGTATAAATAACGGAATAGGAAAAGAACCTTCAAATAAATCCCATTAGTTAAAAACGAAAAAAATGACACGTGATTGAGGTTGCGCATATCCGCTAGTCCAAACCTCACATCATAGATACTAGAAATGTCATTCAAAAGAACACGAACACTGAAACCTAATAACAGAATTCAGAAATTTAATTATATAAACTAAGCCAAAACCAGACTCCAAACAAACAAAAAAACAAGATAGATGACACCGAATTTTCGGGTGTAATAAGCACGTCTTTTGAATCCGTTCTGACGCAAATTAAATTTATCAAAGCTATTCAAAGTCAATGGAACCGGTATGGAAAACAATAGTATCTGACGGAAGAAAGAAGTTTTTCAATCAGGTCTTTAATCCCTCAGATATTGCTGTAAACAGAATCGTGAGCTTACGAACTCTTAGAAACAGAGTTATCGACAAAAATAAGATGTGACTTTACGTTCCTTGGTGGGAAAACCATGCATTATTTTAGGAAGAAAGTATTCACAAAAGGTTTATCCATATGAGCGGTATCGGTCCAAGAAAAAAATTTTTAGTCGTGTTTTCAAGAGCTCAGATTTTGCTACAAATTCATCAGAAGTAGAAATTAACACTTATGACCCCTTGGTGGCCAAACCATTCTTTACCAAACATTAGAAATTACGTGAAAAATATTTTCCGTCAGGTCTTGTATGCGATACAGGAAGAATTTTTCAAATCGGAGTTTTAGGAGCAGAAAATGCAATTTACCATTGTGCGCCCTAGCGGAAACTCTATGATTTACTTGAAATTTTTGAATTTATAGGGAAAACATTTCGCATCAGAAACACTATCCAACAGAGAAGAAATTTTTCAAATCGGACTTTTAGAAGTAGAGATATTGACAAAAATAAGATATACATCTACGCCCCTGGCGTAGAAACCATGCATTATTTCAAGAAGAAAATGTTCCTAAAATGTTTGTCGACATGAGTAGTATCGGTCCACAAAAGATTTTTTTCAATCGAGATTTTAGCTCATATTTTGCTGCAAATACATCAGAAGCGGAAATTAAGACTTTCGCCACCTGGTGGCCAAACATTTTTACAAAAATTTGAAATTGCATGCAAACGATTTTCCATCAGGAGTTGTATCCGGTGCAGAAAGAATTTTTCAGATCGGCGATTTAGAAACAGAAATATAGCGGAAAACGCAATTTACCTTTACGCCCTTTAGCGGAAAGTCTATGAATTACTTGAAAATTTTGAATTTATAGGGAAAAACATGTCACACTAGAAGAACTATCCAACAAAGAAGGATTTTTTTAAATCGGACTCTTAGAAGTCGAGATATTGACAAAAATAGAATATACATCTACGCCCCCCGGCGTAGAAACTGTGCACTATTTTAAGAAGAAAATGTTTCTAAAAGGTTTGTCGACATGAGTAGTATCGGTCTACAAACGATGTTATTTTCAATCGAGAATTTAGAAGCTCATATTTTGCTGCGAATACATCAGAAGCAGAAATTAAGGTTTACGCCCCCTGGTGGCCAAATCATTTTTTTTACAAAAATTAGAAATTGTGTGTAAACGATTTCCCATCAGGAGCTGTATCCGGTGCAGAAAGAATTTTTCAGATCGGATATTTAGAAGCATAGAAATAGGGGGGAAACGCAATTTACCTTTACGCCCCCTAGCGGAAAGTCTATGAATTAGTTGAAAATTTTGAAATTATACGAAAAACATGTCACGCGGAAAACACTATCCAACAAAGAAGGAATTTTTCAAATCGGACTCCTAGAAGTCGAGATATTGACAAAAATAAGATATACATCTATGCCCCCTGGCGGAGAAACTGTGGAATATTTTAGAAAGAAAATATTCCGAAAAGGTTTATCGATATAATGGCATCAGTCCACGAAAGAATTTTTTCAATCGATATTTTAGAAGCTCAGATTTTATGGCAAATACATTAGAAGCAAAAATTAACACTTACGCCCCCTTGTGGCCAAAGTATTCTTTACCAAAAATTCAAAATATGCAAAAGATTGTGCATCAGGAGATGTATCCGCTGAAGAAAACAGTTTTTAAATCGGAGTTTTAGAAGAAGAGTTATCGGGAAAAATGCAATTTACTTTTACGCCCCTTAGCGGAAAATCTATTGGTAATTTGAAAAAGAAACTATATCCAAAATACTCTTCGACATAAATGGAATCGAAAGATGAAATATTTTTTTCAATCGGATTTTTAGAAGCAAATTTGTGGAAGCGGCAAAATTGTACATCGTAAACAAAAAGCGAAATAAAGGATCATCATTCGCATATTTCAAGCTTTCGAATGCAAAAAGAATTTTTCAAATCGGACTAATAGTTGCAGAGATACCGAAGGTACAGACGGACGGACGGACAAACCGATAACAAAGCACGATCTTTTTTACAAAAGACGTGCTAAAAGGACCACTCACCTCATGAAGACAGTACCCGGCTGACAAGGTCCTAAGACTAAATAAAAATACATGTATACAACAAATTATGCCGCCTTTATCAAGAGAACACATGTATAAAAGTGACTTTTTTTTTGGATTCCGCAAAAGGCTGGTGTCACCAAAAGCCAGCGGATGTGTTCTCGAAGTCACCATCTCTGAAAAACAAAAGAGCAAAAAAAAAAAAAAAAAAAAATCAGTCGCCCCTATATAGTCCCAGGCCACAGTGGCGGTCAGTGTATATACAATGGCCGTAAACTAATGAGAAAATAAAGTAAGATGAGGTTAATGGAAATATTCAGCTATTACAGATCCACATTATAGCACTTAGCAACCTAATCAGTTAAAATTGTGGGATCTTTGGTTAGTGATGTATTTGTAGCTTATAGACCTTAGTAAAGGAAATTGTAATCTAAGTTTAGAACAGAGAGCTAACTATCTAAAAAGTTGATGTAAAAAACGTAATGGGTAATTATTAGCCTGTAATCTAGCAAACAGCTTGGGTAACGAGTCACTTAACTGCCACACAGAACTACAGATATGCAGACATCTATGAAATTGGGAAATAACTATATTTCTATGTACTCTTCTAGAAATCTTTGCTTCCCACTAAGTGTAGAAGTTAATACCAAAGCCAAAAGTAGTACGCTTATCATAAATATCCGTGATTAACTCCGTTTCACTAGTATAACCAAGTCCAGGTGGTTTATACTCTCTGCTTAAAGCTCCAGTTCTTTCCAATATGAGCTCACTCCTTTGCAATAAGCGGAAATTCTTCCAGTTATGGTATTATATTTTGGACAGTTAGCTCTCAGTTCTAAACTAATATATATCATCATCACCATCATCATTGTCAACCATTATCAATCCACTGCTGGACGAAGGGTCTCCCCAAGTTTCCTCCACAACGGTCTGTCTTGTGCCAGTCTCCTCCATGTCACTCCCGCATACTTTCGAATTTCATCCACCCATCTTCCATGTGGTCTTCTTCTGGGTCTTTTCCTGTCCCTTGGAATCCAATCTAAAATTTCAGCAGTTCATCGATGGTCTGTCCTTCTGGCAGTATGTCCAGCCCATTGCCATTTCAGGGATTTAACTCTGATCATGATGTCTTCCACTCTTGTCATTTTTCGGATCCACGAGTTCCTCTTCTTATCTCTCCTGGTTACACCAAGTATGCACCTCTCCATGCTTCTTTGAGTTGTCTGCAGCCTTTGTATGTCTCTTTTAGATAAGGTCCACGTCTCTGCCCCATACGTAAGCACTGGAAGGATGCATTGATCAAACACTTTTCTTTTAAGACATAATGGCATATTGCTCTTGAAAATTATGCTGTTTCTTCCAAAAGCTCTCCAGGCAAGTTTTGTACGCTGATTAATTTCTTCATCAATGTGACCCTCACTTGATATCTGCTGTCCAAGATAAACGTACGTGTCTGTTATCTCCAGCTTTTCTCCATCAATCGATAAATCTTCATTTCTTGTAAAAGCATTGAACATCACTTTTGTCTTCTGAAAGTTCAGTTTTAATCCCACTTCTTTACTCTTGTCAGCAAGTTCCTGGATCATACTCTGCAGCTCTGATGGGGTAGTTGCAAAAATGACTGTCATCAGCAAAACGAAGGTGGGTTAGATAATCTCCATTAATTTTTATCCCCTTGTTTTCCCAGCTCAGCGACTGAAAGACATTTTCTAATGTGGCATTAAAGAGCTTTGGAGATATGGTGTCACCTTGTCTCACTCCCTTTCCAATTTTTATGTGTGTTGTATTTTCAAACAGCCGAATCTTTGCACTTGCATTTTCATAGATGTTATTAATAATATTAATGTATGCATCTTCAGTACCGCAGGATTTCAGAGCCATTGTAACTGCTGATGGTTTCACCGAATCAAAGGCTTTTTCATAATCGATAAAAGCCATGCACAATGGAAGTTCATATTCCCTCGCTCTTTCAATTAGTTCTCTCAGTACGTGGATATAATCTACTGTGCTGTATCCACTCCTGAATCCAGCTTGTTCTTTCGGTTGAGCCATGTCCAGTGTTACCTTCAAGCGGTGTGAGAGAACTTTAGTGAAGATTTTATAAACCACTGATAGGAGGCTGATATATCTGTAGTTCCCGAGATCCTCAATGTCAACTTTTTTATGTAGCAAGATCATTGTAGCGGTGTTCCAATCCTCAGGAATCTTCCTTTCATTAAAGCATCGACTGAAAATTTGGGCGAGTACTGTTTCGATTTCTCCACTTGCTTCTTGTATGATGTCTACAGTAATTCCATCTTCACCTGGAGCTTTTCCCCGCTTCATGTTCTTGATTGCATGTGCAACTTCTGCTGGGAGGACTGGAAGAACTCTGGCACTGGTACCTTTCAGGATGTCTGATGTGCATGTATCATCCCTTTCATATAATTTGGAGTAGAAATCTTTCACTCTTGTCAAAATTTCGCCTCTATTTCTTGTTACAGAACCATCTTCTTTTCTCAGTGCCATAATCTGTTTCTTCCATTACTGAGATGTCCCTTTGCTATCTTTAGGCTTTGGTTGTTTTCAATTGCTTTCCTCACTAGTTCACAGTTGACTTTTCTTACGTCTTCAGTGATACTTTCTCTTACTGTCTTGCATAGCTCTATAGATTCCACTTTGGAAGTCACATATTCTTTAGTTGTCCTCAGCTCTTTTCTTTTTTGCATCAATATTTTGGTTTTTCCTGATAATTTGTTTGCATGCAACTTGTTCTTAGACCCAGCTAATTTTGTTGCTGTTTCCATAAGAACTTTGGTTACTTTTCTGTTAACTTCAGAAATATCCACTTCTTCCGATGTTAGGCCTTCTAAAGCAGAGAATCTGTTCTTCAGTTCCAACTTGAAGGTATTATGGTGTTTTTTAAGGTTGGTTATGTCAATAGATTTTGTTTGTCTTATGAGCTTACCACGTTTATGTTTAGTGTTGAGGTGCATCTTACATCTCACCAATCTATGGCCACTCCCTGTGTTTAAGTTGTTTAGCACACTGCAGTCCTCTATGACGAATTTTTTGTTACACATAATGAAATCAATTTCACTTGTCGTCTCATTTGGATGTCTCCATGTCCATTTACTGTGTGGCTTTTTCTTGAAGAAGGAGTTCAAGATGAAAAACCCTTCTCCCTCTGCAAACTCAACGAGAGTATTTCCTCGCTGGTTTCTGTTGCCGTGACCGAATTTACCTACTGAAGTTTCATTCTGTTGCAGTTGCCCTATTTTTGTATTGAAATCTCCCATAATTATCCTCAAGTGCTGCTTACCTTTATTATTTAGATGACGAATTTCCTCATAAAATTCTTCAATTTCCTCTTCAGGATGACTTGTGGTGGGTGCATAAGTTTGAATAATCTGAGCCTGGTATCTTTTCGAGAGTTGGATAACGAGTTGTGCAGCTCTGTCAGAGGAACTTTCAACTTCTACAACTTTATCCTTCAGTTTCTTGTTTATTATCAATCCAACACCACTAGTTCTGCCAGTATCTGTCCCACGATAGTAGAAGAGATGTCCACTTTTCTGTTCAATGCGATCTTCTCCTTTTCTCCTTACTTCACTTAGCCCCACGATGTCCCACTTGATCCTTTGTAGTTCCTCTTCCAATTCAAGAAGCCTTGAATCAGAAGATAGAGAGCGTCCATTGTAAGTAGCCAAAGTCAGCATCAGATGGCAGGGCAGCCTAGTCCGGTTGTCCGGGGATTCTTAGCACCCTCTGCCTTCATGTCGCACTGGCCGCTGACTTGGCCAGGTACATTCCAGCTGCCGGAGACTGAGGGCCAAGATTTAAGTTGTGGAATAATTTTGGAGGGGTTTGGCCATAACTCACCACGCTGACCTAGTGGGTTGATGAGTGTGGGATAGCATTTCCTCTAATCCCGATGGTATAGTTATACCGCTATTGGCGGTCGTCAGAGCCCGTTTAGTGGGAACAGGATGCACCACGAGAAGGCGGGGTTGACATTTGTCAAGGAGAAGCTGTGATGTTACGTATCACCTGACCTTACATCCCTATATATATATATATATAAAATCTTGATTCGGAATAACCGAGTATTCAATCCACGCATATTGTCCTTGCTTAATTCTAAACATCACTAATTAAGATCTTGTTTAAGATGGAGTGTGGTAATCAGGTCTTCAATTTTGTCTGCGCCTACAATAAAATTTTTGATATTCTCAAAGATAGCTTTGACATTGTATTATTATTTTTAATATGATTTTTCACGGACAAAATACATTTGTGTAATCGTAAGTAATGATTCCTATTTGTAATATACTCCATGGTCACGGTCATAGTCAGCCATTTCTGGATTACGCAAAATGGTGGCACTACAAATGGCACTAAAATTAGCAAGTAACCAAATTTTATTATTAAAAAAGGATTTCTGTTATTAAATATCAAGCAGTTATTGGGATGAATACATATATTACGTTTATATGTATATATAAACGTAATATATGTAAGGTCAGGTGATATATGTAAGGGATGTAAGGTCAGGTGATGCGTAACATCACAGCCTCTCCTTGACAAATGTCAACCCCGCCTTCACGTGGTGCATCCTGTTCCCACTAAAGGGGCTCTGACGACCGCCCATAGCGGTATAACTATACCATCGGGATTAGAGGAAATTCTATCCCACACTCACCAACCCGCTTGGCCAGCGTGGTGAGTTATGGCCAAACCCCTCCAAAATGATTCCACAACTTAAATCTTGGCCCTCAGTCTCCGGCAGCTGGAATGTACCTGGCCAAGGCAGCGGCCAGTGCGACATGAAGGCAGAGGGTGCTAAGAATCCCCGGAGAACCGGACTAGGCTGCCATCTGATGCTGACCTTGGCTACTTACAATGGACGCTCTCTATCTTCTGATTCAAGGCTTCTTGAATTGGAAGAGGAACTACAAAGGATCAAGTGGGACATCGGGGGCTAAGTGAAGTAAGGAGAAAGGAGAAGATCTCATCGAACTGAAAAGTGGACATCTCTTCTACTATCGTGGGACAGATACTGGCAGAACTAGTGGTGTTGGATTTATAATAAACAAGAAACTGAAGGATAAAGTTGTAGAAGTTGAAAGTTCCTCTGACAGAGCTGCACGGCTTGTTATCCAACTCTCGAAAAGATACCGGCTCAGATTATTCAAACTTATGCACCCACCACAAGTCATCCTGAAGAAGAAATTGAAGAATTTTATGAGAAATTTGTCATCTAAATAATAAAGGTAAGCAGCACTTGAAAATAATTATGGGAGATTTCAATGCAAAAATAGGGCAACGGCAACAGAATGAAACTTCAGTAGGTAAATTCGGTCACGGCAACAGAAACCAGCGTGGAAATACTCTCGTTGAGTTTGCAGAGGCAGAAGGTTTTCATCTTGAACTCCTTCTTCAAGAAAAAGCCACACAGGAAATGGACATGGAGACATCCAAATGGACAGCAAAAGTGAAATTGATTTTATTATGTGTAACAAAAAATTCGTCATAGAAGACTTTGCAGTGTGCTAAACAAGTTCAACACAGGTAGTGACCATAGATTGGTGAGATGTAAGATGCACCTCAACACTAAACTTGAACGTGGCAAGCTCATAAGATAAACAAAATCTATTGACATAACCAACCTTAAAAACACCATAATACCTTCAAGTTAGAACTGAAGAACAGGTTCTCTGCTTTAGAAGGCCTAACATCGGAAGAAGTGAGACATCTCTGAAGTTAACAGAAAAAGTAACCAAAGCTCTTATGGAAACAGCAACAAAATTAGCTGGAGTCTAAGAACAAGTTGCATGTGAACAAATTATCAGGAAAAACCAAAATGTTGATGCAAAAAAGAAGAGAGATGAGGACAACTAAAGAAGTGACTTCAAAGTGGAATATATAGAGCTATGCAAGACAGTAAGAAAAAGTATCACTGAAGACGTAAGGAAATTCAACTGTGAACTAGTGAGGAAAGCAATTGAAAACAACCAAAGCCTAAAATAGCAAAGGGACATCTCAGTAAGGAAGAAAACAGATTATGGCACTGAGAAAGAAGATGGTTCTGTAACAAGAAATAGAGGCGAAATTTTGACAAGAGTGAAGATTTCTACTCCAAATTATATGAAAGGGATGATATATGCACTCCAGACATCATGAAAGATACCAGTACCAGAGTTCCTCCAGTCCTTCCAGCAGAAGTTGCACATGCAATCAAGAACATGAAGCGAGGAAAAGCTCCAGGAGAAGATGGAATTACTGTAGACATCATACAAGAAGCAAGTGGAAAAATCGAAACAGTACTCGCCCAAATTTTCACTCGATGCCTTAATGAAGGAAAGATTCCTGAGGATTGGAACACCGCTACAATGATCATGCTACATAAGAAAGGTGACATTGAGGATCTCGGAAACTACAGACCTATCAGCCTCCTATCAGTAGTTTATAAAATCTTCACTAAAGTTCTTTCACACCGCTTGAAGGTAACACTGGACATGGCTCAACCGAGAGAACAAGCTGGATTCAGGAGTGGCTACAGCACAATAGATCATATCCACGTGCTGAGAGAACTAATTGAAAGAGCGAGGGAATATGAACTTCCATTGTGCATGGCTTTTATCGATTATGAAAAAGCTTTTGATTCAGTGAAACCATCAGCAGTTACAATGGCTCTGAAAACCTGCGGTATTGAAGATGCATGCATTAATATTATTAATAACATCTATGAAAATGCAAGTGCAAAGATTAGGCTGTTTGAAAATACAACACACGTAAAAATTGGAAAGGGAGTGAGACAAGGTGACACCATATCTCCGAAGCTCTTTAATGCCACATTGGAAAGTGTTTTTCAGTCGCTGAGCTGGGAAAACAAGGGGATAAAGATTAATGGAGATTATCTAACCCACCTTCGCTTTGCTGATGACGTAGTCATTTTGCTACTACCCCATCAAAGCTACAGAGTATGATCCAGGAACTTGCTGACAAGAGTAAAGAAGTGGGATTAAAAATGAACTTTCAGAAGACAAAAGTGATGTTCAATGCTTTTACAAGAAATGAAGATTTATCGATTGATGGAGAAAAGCTGGAGATAACCAGACACGTACGTTTATCTTGGACAGCAGATATCAAGTGAGGGTTACATTGATGAAGAAATTAATCGGCGTACAAAACTTGCCTGGAAAAGCTTTGGAAGAAACAGCATAATTTTCAAGAGCAATATGCCATTATGTCTAAAAAGAAAAGTGTTTGATCAATGCATCCTTCCAGTGCTTACGTATGGTGCAGAGACGTGGACCTTAACTAAAAGAGACATACAAAGAGCTGCAGACAACTCAAAGCAGCATGGAGAGTGCATGCTTGGTGTAACCAGGAGAGATAAGAAGAGGAACTCGTGGATCCGAAAAATGACAAGAGTGGAAGACATCATGATCAGAGTTAAATCCCTGAAATGGCAATGGGCTGGACATACTGCCAGAAGGACAGATCATCGATGGACAGCCGAAATTTTAGATTGGATTCCAAGGGACAGGAAAAGACCCAGAAGAAGACCACATGGGAGATGGGTGGATGAAATTCGAAAGTATGCAGGGGTGACATGGAGGAGACTGGCACAAGACAGACCGTTGTGGAGGAAACTTGGGGAGACCTTCGTCCAGCAGTGGATTGATAATGGTTGACAATGATGATGATGATGATATATATATATATATATATATAAATTTAGTTTGGAATTTATAGTTCAAAGCAGATTTGTCCGGGTCAGTTATGGGTCAAGTTAAGTTATGGGACGTCCGGGTTCGAAATTTTTGTCCCGTTTCCAACTATGTTTTGCACGCCAGGAAAATTCTGAATTTTCAAAAAACCTTTCCGCCATTCCGTTTTTGTATCTACGGTAAATTGCCGTTTTTAAGATGCGTTAACGGGAAATTCTGAATTTTCAGAAACCTTTCCGCAATATAAATAAATAGACAAAGTCATCTCTCTTTCCACGGTTTTCTTTAATTAACACACAGCAACCGAAAAATTGTATTTCGACACCGCTGGGATCGAACCCTAGATTTCTCGATAACTTGTCGAGTGCGTTCGCCTTACGCTACGGTACCAACAGTCCACGGCGCTATGTGTGTTTATCTGTCAGCATCTGACTTCACAAATCCGTAGAGATGGGTTCAGCAACCGAGACGCCCCCATGTGGTGGGGCTTATCGGCACAAGCTGTTTAATTATAGCTAATAAATCCAAAGGGCGAAAGAAATGGTGAAAATCTTCCAAATACGTAGAGACAATGTAAACAGACAAAGTCATCGCTCTTTCCATGTTTTTCTGTAATAAACACCCAGCAATCTTTCCGCAATTCCTTTCGTAAATTAACGTATCCATATGACGCAACATTTTTGGTAATAGGAGCGATTCGTGGGAATACTTGAGGTTTGATTAACTGTTAAATTTCAATCGCCTGTCGAAGGATCTGATTTTGAAGTTCTGCATCGATATCGAATATTGTGGATATCATATCGCATGAATTTTGGTTATTGCGGCACAGTATATTTCTTCGCCGCTCTCCCCTATTTTTTACACCAGCTATTATACACTGAAGTGCCAGAAAAACTGGTACAGACGAGCTTATGCAAATACACCCTACTCCTGTGGACCATGTAAATAAATAATTGTGTGTGTTTAATGTGATTCTGTGTTGAATATTTCTGAGAGGGGTGCATTAGACCCTCTTTCAATCAATGTGCATGTACTTACTTTTGTTTTTAATAGATACTAAATAAAGGACTCTAGTCCCAAAAACTCGCGTTGGCGGACGATCTCCCGTCCACGAGATGAGAAAAATTATATCGCACACACGTCGCACACACGGGCTATGATCGAAGGGTGTAAGGTATTGGTCCCTTGGGGGAGGCAGATCCCCACAGTTCCCTGGACCTAATCTGTCCGAGTGAAAGACAGTGGTTTCCGATGTCTGACGGGCTAGCTATCGCAGCGCCGTCAGGAAACTGATTAATTCCAAACTCGTGAGAGATTACACATTTCCCTGTAAAGTCTGCAAAATAGACGGTACAGGTACAGTCATCAGCCTAGGTTATGCAAAATACATAGCAACGTCACCTATGCGCGTACTCGCTTGCGTCCGCTAGTGCGTATATAAAGCGATATACATCCTTGCCAGCTATCAGAGCTGTTTTCGGCATAAGAATGACAAGTAATAACGATTTAAGCGATTTTCAACGCGGTGTCATAGTTGGCGCTCGTGAGATGAACCATAGAATTTCGGAAGTAGAAACGAAGTTCGGATTTTCACGGACGACCATTGCAAGGGTGTACCGTGACTACAAGAATTCCGGCAAAACCTCCAACCTACGATACCAGTGTGGCCGTAAAAAGATATTGGGTGAACGTGACCATCGTCGGCTGTCAAGAATCGTTTCACGCGACACTCTCGCAGGTACAATCGGAATTCAATGCTGGAGCCTCAACAAGCATCAGAGGCTGGACTGTGCAACATACCCTGCACGATATAGGCTTTGGGAGCCGACGCCCAACTCGAGTCCCCTTGATGGGAGCACGACAGAGAGCTATGTGCCTCGCTTGGGCACGGCCACTGGACACTTGATGACTGGAAACAAGTAGCCTGGGATGACGAGTCGCGTTTCCAACTGTATCGGACAGATGGAAGGATTCGTGTGTGAGGCAAACCCCATGAAGCCATGGATACCTCCTGTCAACAGGGAACTGTATCGGCTGGTGGGGGTCCGTAATGGTATGGGGTGTGCTTAGTTGGACTTCACTGGGTCTCCTGGTACGACTACAAACGTCTGTGACCGGCCAATGCTATGTGCGCATCCTTTTTGACGAGGTACACCCGTTCATGTCCTGCATTCATGCTGATGGGTTGGGCCTGTTCCAACAGGACAATGCACCTCCACACAAGTGTCGGGACGCCACATTATGATTAAAGGAGCATTCATCTGAGTTTGGGGTCTTGCTATTCCCACCCAAGTCCGCAGATCTGAACGTGATAGAACACATTTGGAATGCCATGCAACGCGCTATCGAATACGGGTATCCGAGACCTCGGAATACACCCGAATTGTGGAACGTTCCGCAGGAAGTATGGTGTGCATTGCCTACAGCATATTTCCAGAAGCTATTGGAGTCCATGCCCCGTCGTATTACTGCAGTCCTGCGTTCACGTGGGGGACCTAAGAAGTACTTGACTGGTGTACCAGTTTTTCTGGCACTTCAGTGCATATTGTGTCACTGTAAGAATCCGTGTATTTAAATTATTGTACAGGTGATTGTATGATGTCTATGTATCAGTGTTTGGACCTCTTAAGACAAAAGCTATTATGAGTATAATTTATGATGAGTTTTATGAAGTTAATTCTAGGAAACAGTATATTTCATCTTTTCTTAAAGATAATTGAAAGTCATTGTCAAATTAATAAGACCAAGTTGATTCAAAAAATCACGATGAAAAAAATACTTAACATGTGATAAGTTTTACAGAAAAAGTAAAATGAGTACAAACCTATTAAAAAAATAAGAAGCTCAAACAGAAAATAAAATTGATCACTCGCATTAATGACAAAAAATATTATCATCGCGCATTTAGTCTTACCATGATTCAGATTTCTGAGTGTTTCTGGCTGTGTGGTTAAGACGCGCGTTCTCTGTTGAACCAACCCAAACGACATCGGACCGATCCCCATCGATGCTAAAGGATTATCTGGTGTAAGAGCTAAAAATTTCATTCTTCGATCTTGCGAAATTTCTGTATAAATACGGATAAACCCAAAACGGATTTTTCTGAAATAAACGGAATTTTGAAAATAGTGAAATATTTTAGGACCACCCTGTATTTTTGTTTGCGTGTAATGAAAACATTTGGACAACAGGAAGTCGGCATTTAAATGTATAGCAGGAAGTGCTATCCGACATCCTTTAACGATTGGCCTCCAATAGGATTACACTGATCTCATTAACAACGGTGAATCCATTCAGGGTTTCTTCACATTTACTTACACGCCTGCGTCAACTTTGTCCAGTTAGAGAGCTCAAAAGTGGTTTGAACGGCAATCGGCGACGTTTCCGTTTTGTAAATATGATTTTGGATACTCTGTCAGTAGAAACAGTCGCTTTCCACCAAGGAAGAAGAGATTGCAAAGAGGTGGAGTCATTGCTTTCAAATACGAACTTCCGTATGCGTAGCAATTCTTTTTTAACGCAACGTTCAGATAACGATAAAACATCCGGATCCGTGATCTATTTTTTCCATGTACACTAGCGTGTTTTCCACAAGAGACAGCCAGAGCAATTATAAATAGTTTCCTACGTCACAATATTGTCTTTAAAAAGACGATCCTTATCACATTTTGCGTAGTGCGAATTGTAACATTCGTATCTTAGTGCATTATGAACCGGTAAACGTGTCACTTATTTTTAATTTTAATCTGTGTTTCTCAGTAACTACTTTTGACGTCACGGTGATAAAAATTGCAATTTTTCAGGTGGTACGCGTCTTATTTAAAATATATTTATCCGGTGCGAGTATTTCTTATTTTCCAGGTTAGCTTTGCGGAACGGAAATTCTATGACGCACGTCGTACCTTCCCTATGCCGAAAATAAAACAAACTTCTTTATAATGAAAACAAATGAAGATGAATTCCCCGTCCCCTTCGTACGTACTATAAATTAAGAGAAATTGACGATAACTAAAGCTAGAAATTTGCAAAACTGGGGAATATTTAACAAGTTAGTAAAATCATGCAATGCATTGATTATGATACGCTTTCCAACATACCAGAAATAATTACTCTAGTTATGAGGATAATGGCTGTGGAATAAATCTCGCTCTTGTGCCCCGACCTTTGACCCCATTTCAACGTTTTTAAACAGAACTGGTTCAGTATACCTCCGGAACAACATACTAACGTTCTGTCGCAATAGAAGCATTTTTAGTCAAGTTATGAGGATAATGATTGTGGAATAAATCTCGCTGCTGTGCCCTGAACTTTGACTCCATTTCAATTATATTAAACAGAATGGGTTCAGTTTACCTCCAGAACAACATACTAAAATCTCATCGAAATCGAATCATTTTTACGCAAGTTATGGCGCATATAAGGGCAATGAAATGGATCCCGCTCTTATGTCCTGGCATTTGACCCCATTTCGCCCATTTTCAATCGGGTTTGTCCGAAGGTGGTCACTTACCACATACTAAAATTTCATTGAAATCGCACCATTTTTACGCAAGTTATTACGCATAAGGGCAATGGAATGGATCTCGCTCCTATGTTCCGACCTTTGACCTCATTTCGCCCATGTTTAATAGGGTTCACCCCCAGGCCGTCCCCTATCACATACAAAAATTTCATCGAAACCGAACCATTCTCATGAGAGTTATCGTGCGGACGGACGGACAGACAGACTGACATCCTGACGGACAAAGCTGGAGCATATGCGCTTTTTCAACGTATGGTTGGAAATCGTAAAAAAGAAAGACGACACCGAATTTCTGTGTCTGATGAGCCTTTTTAGTAAATCCTTTCCGACAAGAAAAAGATATTTCAAAGCAGAGTTCTAAAAGAAAAGATTCAGGGAAAAAATGTATTTTACGCCTCTTAGAAGAAAAATCTGTGCAGAATTTAAAATGGGTAATGCAAGCAGTGCTTTTCATCAGTAGCGGACTGGAGATCCATAAACGGCCCTGGAAGCTAATTTTGAGCGGCCCACTTCTGGGGAAAACTGTCAAGTTACCCCTTCCCTAAAAAAATAAAAAATCATAGTATTAAACAGCGGCATACATACTGTATACCATTTACTGTTTAAATATTTTTTCAACACAAGTCTACGAATCATTGTAATTTTTTGTATTGAGGCAATAACGATTAACATTTCTCCTAATTATCAACATTTCACCTATTTTCCTGGACCGCAGCTCACTGGCTAAATTCAGCGTAAAAAAAGTAACAAGTTAGTAAAAACATGCAATGCATTGATTATGATACGCTTTCCAACATACCAGAAATCATTACTCAAGTTGTCACTCAAGTTATGAGGATAATGGCTGTGGAATAAATATCGGTCCTGTGCCCTGACCATTGATCCCATTTCGATGATATTCAACAGCACCGGTTCAGTATACCTTATAACGAAGTAAATTTCCCCATCATTTTTGGTCTACGCCGGGATTCGAACCCGAGGCCGCTTATTCCGGAACAAGTCGCTCTACCAACTGAGCTACGCACACGATTATTCTGATTCCTATCTGCCTTTATGTCGTGTGCATCCTGCTGGCAGGTACGTCACATCTCCCCCCCCCCGAAAGAGGGCCGGGGGCATGGCCCACGGGTCAGCCGTGACCATGAATCGTTGCAGGCAGCCATCCACTGTAGAACGTGCACTTGAGAACTCCCAGTCAATCTGCTGTGTGGAATGCAACATCACACATTTTTATTTTTCGAAGCGCTGGAGAAGGGATTTTCTTATTTTTCCTATCTCGCGGTGTGGAAAGAACATCATACCAATGCAAGATTTTGAACGGTCGGGTCATCCGGATAGTTCGGGCGACATTATAACGAAGTAAATTTCTCCGTCATTTTTGGTCTACGCCAGGATTCGAACCTGAGGCCGCTTATTCCGAAACAAGTCGCTCTACCAACTGAGCTACGCAGACGATTATTCTGATTCCTATCTGCCTTTATGTCGTGTGCGTCCTGCTGGCAGGTACGTCACAACCTCCGAAATAACATGGTAAAGTTTTGTCGCAATCGAAGCATTTTTATGCCGCCCTGGTGGCGCAGTGGTCTAAGGCGCTGGCCTCTGATCATTCGTCCGTAAGGGGTCCGGGTTCGAATCCCGGTCAGGCATGGATGTTGTATTTGTCTTACGGCACTGGCTCTCTCCCTTCCCTGGAACCAGTGACCCTAAATTAGGGACGGGCGACTGCTTATAGCCCATTGAGTTGCTCACGGTGGTCGTTAAACCTCCAATCAAAAAAAAAAAAAAGAATTTTTATGTAAGTTATGATGCATAAGGGCTATGGAATAGATTCCCGCTCTTGTGTCCTAACCTTTGACCCCATTTCACCCATTTTCAACAGGATTTGTTTCCAGGCAGGCCCCTACAACATATTAACATTTCATTCAAATCTAAGCATTTTTGCGTAAGTTATGACGCATAATGGCGATGGAAGTGATTCTGCTCCTATGTCCTGATCTTTGACCTCATTTCGCCCACTATCAATAGGGTTTGTCCCCAGGTGGTCCCCAACCACATACTAAATTTTCATCGAAATCGAACCTTTTTACGTTAGTTATGACCCATAAGAGCAGTGGAATCGATCCCGCTCCTATGTCCTGACCTTTGACCCCATTTCGTTCACTTTCAATAGGGTTAATTCCCAAATGTTCCCCCTACCACATACTAAACTTTTATCGAAATTGAGCGATTTTTACGCGAGTTATGTGCTGACCGACATACGCACACAACGCGTGACGTACTGAGGCAGATGGGAATCGCGACCATCTGCTCGGAAGAGTGTGACGTCATAAAACTTTAATGGAATCCACACACAACGCGTGATGTAATGAGACAGATGGCAAGAGTGTGGCGTCATAAGATTTCTAAGCATGGGTAACAGTAATAGGACTACGCCATGACACTAAAAACGTGGTAATTCGGGGTGGTTATTTAACCCACTAAACGAATTTTCCTAAAGTTGAGATCAAGCTAAATCCATTTCTAGTACCAGAAAACGGTAGGTTAACGACTTTCATCAAAATCCTTAGAGTCGTTTTCAAAATAAAATTTACATATATACAAGAATTGCTCCTTTAATAGTATGGGATAAAGGCGGTGGAATGGATCCTGATCGTATGTCCTGACCTTTGACCACATTTCGTCCATTTTCGATAGGGTTCGTCCCCAGTGGTCCCCTACCACATACTAAAATTTCATCGAAATCGAACCATATTTACGCACGTTATGACGCATAAGGGCAATGGAATGGATTCCTCTCCTATGTCGTGACCTTTGACCCCACTTCACCCATTTTCAATAGGTTTCATCCCCAGGTGGTCCCCTACCACATGCCAAAATTTCATCGAAATCGAACCATTTTTACGCGAGTTATCGTGCGGACAGACAGACAGATGGGCAAAGCTGGAGCATATACGCTTCTTCAACCTACGGTTGGAAAGCGTAAAAAATTACTTCCGTAGCTGAAAAGCAACAGACAAGGGACATTCTCTGAGAGAGACTGCCGAAAACTTTATTCCATTCCTACAATTTTTTCTGCTCTTACTGAATTCAGAATTTGTAAATAGTTTCTTCGCTTTTAGTGAGAACGAAAATCCGATGCTATTAATTATGAAAACATTTTGGGTGCATTTAGTTTTCAAAACAGTGCACCGTTTTCTTACTAGGGGGAGCAAATATTTATTATGTTTTTGTCGATATCTCTGCTTCGAAATGACAGAAAAAGAAATTTATTTTAATACCGGATTCCATTTACTTTGCTTGCACTTGTGGAAGTTTTTTGTAGCTCAGAGCTCTGTTAGTTGTGTACTTATGCTTGCAGCTGTATCTCCCCTTCTAAAAATCCTGTTGAAAATTTCTTTTTTTTTTTACCCAATGCTAGGGGTTTTAAACTTTTTTGGGCCACAGCCCCAAAACAACAAGACGATCAACTCTGCGACCCATGGATTTATTTTGAAATTAAAAATGCTAATGTAATCAGTTAATTGATAACGAGGAAACACTACACCAATTACGTAGAAAATTGTAACACTATACTAGTGATCCGATTTATTGGAGTAGGAAATAAACACATAAGTGTTTCCAAGCTTTCGCACATCAACCAGATGGCTTTTTCAAGGAAGTTAGACAGAAACTACAAACTGAAAAATAGAATGCTTAACAATTTGAACGCGGGAACTTGACAATAAATAGATACGACGTAATATACATTTAAAGATACGATATATCACGTTGGTTGTGCACGCGACATTCTGGTAGGGGTAAAGCATTACTTGTGCCTTGGCAACTCAAGTGAGACGCTTTCATTGTAAGTATCCCTGTTGGCAATGATCTTCAAGGTTTCTTGATTGGCTGTACATTTAGGGGTAAAGTACGTAGCTAATTTCTTTATAGTAACCGCTACTGCTAGGTGGGATGATAAAAAGAAATTAGCTACATACTCTACACCTAAATGTACCGTCATTCGGGAAACCTTGGAGATCATTACCAACAGCGATACTTGCAATGATAGCGTCTCACTCGAGTTGCCGCGAATTTGGAACTAGTTCTTTAAGTAACGCCTTCTCCCTACCAGGATGCAGCGTGCACAACCAACGTGATATTTCGTATCTTTAAATGAATATAACGGCGTATATATTTATTGTCAAGTCAAGCAACGGCTTTCAAATTATTAAAGCGTTCAATTATTCAGTTTGCAGTTTGTCTTTCTTGAAAAAGCCATCTGGTTGATGTGCGAAAGCTTGGAAACGCTTATGTATATATTCCTACGCCAATAAATCGGTTCATTAGTATAGTGTTACTATTTTCAGCTAATGTAATAATGCAAATAAGTGTAATTATGAAAACTACTTCCCTCGGTCAATGAATCACTTCCTTGACAGTGCTGGATTCCTCAACTGGCTGCGTTGCCGAAGTCGGACTGGGAGGAAATTTTATGAAAAAACATTTTTTTCTCCATTTTTTTAAATAACCGAATGGAGTTAATAAACAAAGACGTCGCTCTTTCCACGTTTATGAACACACAGTAACCAAAAAATTGTTATCCGGCTACTACTGGAATCGCACCCCTGATCTCTCGATATCTAGCCGTGTGCAGTTCGCCTTACGCTACAATGTCCAACAATCAACGACGCTATGTGCGTTTATCTGTCAGCCTCTGACAGATAAACGAACCCATCCGGCGGATATGTGATTCTCTGACAGACAAACGGGCCCATCCTGCGTATATGTGATGTCAGAGGCTGACAGATAAACGCACATAGCGCCGTTGATTGCTGGCCAGATCTGAGGTGCAATCCCAGCAGTGGCCGGATAACAACTTTTCGGTTGCTATGTGTTGATAAACGTGGAAAGAGCAATGTCTTTGTTTACTCACTGACGCCACGTATTTAGGGAATTTTCACGAATGCAATATTTACAGTAACCAAGACAAGTCAAAATAAACTCCTATCTAAAATTTCGTCAAAATCCGATGGAAACTTTAGAAGTTAAGCATTTTCTTTTTATTATTAATGAATGTTCGCTGAAAGCTTCCGTAGTCCATACACTCTCTCTCTCTCTCTTCCTTTCTCTCTCTCTCTCTCTCTCTCTCTCTCTCTCTCTCTCTCTCTCTCTGCCGTCTCCCTTCCGTGTCGCATTTGTTAATAGTTTGTCATAGCATTCTGGGGGCAGGCCAGTGTTGCCAAGTTGGGGGCTTTCCCGTTAAATTTAGGTTTAGGGGGAAATTTTACTATGCTGTGACGTCCTAAAAATTCGCACGATCCCAGTGACGGAAAGAAGCAACGCTGGTGGTCCCCGTGATGTCATATCCTGAAATTCTGGGGCCTTTACACGTCTTAAATAGGAAGATTTAAAAAAAAATGTATACTTTAATTTTCTTTTTTCTTTTTTTTTTCTGAGAAGCTACGGCGACACTTCTCGGAAGCACCAGGTACCCAAGTTTGGGTCACGACCATAGGTTAAGAAGCCCTGCTCTATGCCATTCGCTACAATAAAGATGAGAACATTATCCCCTTTAAATAATGAACAGCTTTCCCGCGCTTGGGGTCATAAATGTCAGGACATTTTCCTCGCTATCTCTCTGGCTTCCATGAGATGTACTTGAAACGTTCCTTTCCCTTAGTTTAGTTGAGGAATACGTTTTGCATATTTTCAACTTTTCCATTTTACAAAATTCTTTCTCTAGGGTGCATAGAGTTGTCTCATGTTTACTTCTATATTACCTCTTCTAACTGTTGGATCTGAAAATACTTTTGTCTCTGATATCTTCCTTCAGCTGTAAAGAACATTTTGTGCACATATTTTTTTCTTAACGTACACTCATTGTCATAAAAATCAGCGCACCAAAAAAAAAACCCGTGCGATTAACGCGAAACTCGGCGAATAGCTACGAGGAAGGCAGACATGCAGATGGTTAAAGTTTCGTGCGATTCTGCATGGCAGCGCGTCCAAGACCGGCGCTGCAATCGCAATCCTTGGGGCTTATAAGGCGCCGCGCAGGGGACTACACATTTTCGCCGAAGTGCACGGTAAGAGTCAGGTGAGATCCCTGAGCGATAGACATGCCAAGGAGCCGTCGTAGATGTGCGTATGGGCAACTGACGGAGTTTGAACGAGGCCGTACTGTCGTTATTAGAGAGGCATGGCGGGCGGCGCGCCGAATCGGCCGCCATTGGGGCTGGTCGGACAGTACGGTGCGATCGTGTTGGGGGCAATGAATACGGGAAGGCACCCAGACACTGCGGACTGGTTCTGGACGACGCAGACACACCACCAGCAGAGAGGACCATGGGATCGTGTGAGCGTCATGCACAGATGCAACGACGTCCTTGTCCAATATCCAGAGATATGTGGCGGCTGTACAAGGGACTCCTTTGTCCTCCAGAACCATTTCCAGTCGCCTGGCAGAGACGAATCTGTACTCTCGGCGTACCTTCCGTTTTCTGCCATTAACACGTGACCATCGTCGGCGTTGATTGCAGTGGTGTCAGCAGCGAGCAAGTGGAATGCTGCGGATTGGTGATGTGTAGTGTTCAGCGACGAATCCCGCTTCTGCATGGGAACGGACGATCAGCATGTCATAGTGTGGAGGACCGCATGTGAGCGCTACAATCCTAACCTCACTGTACAGCGGCACACGTCCCGAACTGTAGGCGTGGTGATCTGGGGAGCCATCGAGTATGATAACTGGACTTCCCTCGCAGTGATCAGAGGGACTGGAGATCCTGCTGCCCCCTTTCCTGGCGAGGCGTCCCGGAGCCATTTTCCAACAAGACAACGCCCTTCCGCACAGGGCTCGGGTTTCTCAGAACTCTCTACGTCATGTTTCGACGCTGTACAGTGTCGAAGCATGATTGGGCGAGAGATCGCCTGATCTCTCGCTCATCGAGCACGTGTGGGACCAGATGGGATGCCAGCTTTTTCTGTGTCCCAGTGGTCGTGATGTAAATCGTCAGTTGCAAGAAGTGTGGGCCAGTCTGTCCAAAGTAATATACGGCGTCTCATTGACTCCATGCCGGACCGTATCACCGCATGTATTCGAGCACGAGACGATCCGACGCGGTACTAACGCTAACCGGAATGTGTACCGTATGTCCGCGGGAAATCGTCCTGCTGCTGTGATATTGTAAGCACTTCTGTCCTTGGTATGTACCATCTCACTGCTAAAATCTCATAAGAATCCGACGCTTCCTTCTTGGTGTGCGGATTTTCATGACAATGAGTGTAGTTTTCAGCAGCCAGGGAGAGTACGTTTCTGTTTCTGGATGTGTTTCATCAATTGCAGAAAACCGGTTGAATTTTTTTTCTGTCCTGTTCCATTGACTATGAATGACTTTGGAAATTTTTAATCACGTCGGAATGGATTAAAAATTTTCAAAGTCATTCGTGCTCCTTAAAACTGAAAATTCGGTGTCATCTTTCTTGTTAACAATCGTGTTAGTTCAATTTTTCTTCTCGATACCTGCTACTGAAACTATGAGGTGTGTTCAAGAAGTACCAGGACTACAACTGTATATAGTCACTGTAAAACACAGAAGTTCTACAGTGCTCGTCATAAAAAGAAAAGTACTGTACCATGAAGGAATACACGAAATTATACGAAACTTCTCACTTTTGTAGACAGGTAGTTGGGAAAAGAAGTGGCTTAATTTCTGGACAATTACATGAGTACGATAGGTGAGAGAACGGTATAATGTGACTTGAATCATTAAGTCGTATGAATGCCACCTTTCTGATGATCGGCGCTACAGCACTGAGTCTGTATTTCCAACACTTTTACGTAAACCAGTCACAATATAGCGACGCACGTTATTTTTCTCGAACTAATGTCGCCACATTTGGCTGACAGTTGTTGCACCCCGATGCGTTTCCGCTGCGACTTGACGCAGGAACCAACCAGCCGAACGTAGTCATATGATGAAGCCTCTGGTAAAGGTGTCTATGTAATCGTAGGATTCTCGATTACTTCGTCCAGGCATTCTCGCTCCTTATATGTGCTCTCTCCTCCGCGACCATTCCAATGCGAGTGGTCTACACGGCCATATTAGGACTACCAAAAAAGGTTTTTTGAGAAAACCTTTTTGTGGAGCCTTTTCAGAAAACCTTTTTGTGGAGCCTTTTCACAAAAACCTTTTTGTAGAGCCTTTCGAGAAAACCTACAGTCTTGGAGTACTCCTGGTTTCGTATTGCATCATGTTGGATGGACGCAGTCAGCTGCACGTGTTTCCAGGAGGCACTCTGACTGCTACATGCTACAGGGGTTATATTCTAGAGCCCTATGTACGGTTTTTCAAGGGAGCTGTTGCCTCTCCGAGTTCCTTTCTATGGAGGAATCTCCCGTCCCCATAGGGCTCAGCTAGTCGGCGAATACCTGGAGAGAGAATATTCGTAGGATGGAGTGACCCGCGTGATCTCCGGTTCTGACCGCGATAGCGCATATCTGACATGCCCTGGGAAGAGCAAATGCAAGAAACAGGCAGCCTCCTCCCAGATTCCTTCTGGTACTCCGACGCGCCTTGGTGGAGGAGTGGCACATATTTCCCCAAACTCTCATTCACAGGCTTGAAAAAGAGCATGAGAGCTCGTTGTGCGAACTGTACCGCTGTTTTATCTCATTATCCTTTCGAAATTCGCGCCACTTGCTGGATCACTTTTGGACTACCATGCTGTCATGCGCATGCTTCCTCCTGATGTGGTGATGACATTAAAAGAAGGTTTTACGTGCCTAATAGGGTGTCGACCACCTTTGGCATTTAAAGCCGCATGAATCCTCTTTGGATGGACGCATACAAATCCTGGATGGTGGTTAGTGTGATGTTACACCATTCTTCATGCAGAAACTGCTCTAGGTCCTTGAGAGATGCAGGAGAAGGATAACGGGGTTTTACTGTTTTCCAACACAGACCACAATGACTTAATGTTTACGTCTGGTGATTGGGGAGTCAAAGGCAGGTCTAAAAGTTCGTCCTGCCAGTCATCCATCCTCTCAAGGTGATCAGGAGACCTGCTGCAGACCACGATATGACCGCCCAGAGCATGACAGAACCACCACCATGCTGCACTGTTGGGAGCAGACAGTCTGGGTTGTACGTTTCTGACAGTGTTCTTCACATGTAACCACGTCCTGCGGTGGGGAGTAGTGTGAATGTGGATTCATCCGACCACATTACATGCTTCCATGCATCGGCAGTCCACGTTTCGTGCTCCTGGCGCCACGACCGTCGCCGTTGTGCATTCATCCTGGTCCCCAGAGGTTTTGTAATAGCAACTGTGCCATGAATGTCTTGCTTATGCAGTTCTCTGCGCACTGTTTTCGTTGATGCTGGGGTGTGGAAATGCAGAATGAGCTGCGCACTAATTTTTCGCCGTGGTCTTCTTGTTACCGGTACCGATCCTCTTTAATGTTCTCCGGCCTCTAACAGCCAGGGTCGTTTACCGGCTGCTCCAGTGTTACGCAGACGAGGTTTTGCTACGAACGCTGTATACTGTCATGACGCTAGACACAGTAGCTCTCGTTACTCCCACTACCCTGGCAACTGTTGTAACGGAGGCACCAACTAGCCGGCCAAAGCTTTCTTTCGAATGCCGTAAGTCGCTCATTTCGCCATCACCCTGAAAAGACACTTTAAATGCGCTTAAACATGACCTTGAGGTTTTAAACAAAGCTATTCTACCAAAAAGTGGTGGATATCTTTGGGTATTGCGACGTGCGCAGCTACATTAAAAGGCAATCTCTGAGTGTGGTGTTCACATTATTCTGCCCAACCCCTGTATATGTCCGTATTTACGTTCTGTAGTGTGGATTTTGCATTATTCATGATTTTGTGTTTTTCACTACAATTTTGGACACCACTGTGTTTTTGGTGATTGAGGGTGCATTCAGTGCATGATTTCCCCTAATTGCTGTTTGACGCACAATGTGACGTACTTACCGTAGCGAACAAAAGTATTTGGCGAAACACATTTTCGACCATAATTTCTTTTTCTGCTGGACCAAATCGGGTCATTTTGGGATATGATATGTGTTGATTCGTGGGTTACAATGCCGCGTAGTTTGTATTTCGCTCAGAGCGAATTTGTCGTTCGAAATGGGCCATATTCAAGAGTCTCCAATTATTACCCATTTGTTTGCTGCATGTATTAATGTTTTTCTTGTGATTTTTGTGGGTTTTGTGATGTGTAGTGTGATAATAAGTCAATCTTAGGTTTTCAGAAATGGGTGAAAAGGCGGAGATCCCTGTCGGAGCTCGCCAGGCGGCTGTGAACATGATGGAATCCGAAATCTGCGTCACCGACATTGCGAGGGCCCTAAAGATCCGACACCAGTCCAATTCGACGAGCCGGAGTCGCGTTCGCGCGCCGTCATCGACACTGGACCGCGGCGGTCTGGAATAAGGTGCTTTTCACCGACGAGAGCACAGTTCAACTTGTTCGGAAGTGATGGCATCCGATACGTACGACGTCCGTGTGGCCAGAGATTCAACCCCCAGTTCATTCAGCCGACTGTCAAGCACGGAGGAGGATCGCTCATGGTTTACGGCGCCTTCTCTCGCAATAGAATGGGCCCCATCATCAAGATTGACGGAATAATGACCGGCCAGAGCTACACGAACATGCTCATCAAGGATGTCTTCCCATGGGCAAACCAGAACCCGGATGGATCATGCAGCAAGACAACGACCCGAAGCACACCTCCAGAGTAGCGAAGGCAGCCTTCCAGCAGCAACAGGTCAAACTTCCAGACTGGCCAAGCCAATCTCCAGACCTCAACCCCATCGAGCACATGTGGGAGGAGCTGGAGAGACGATGTGCGAAGAAAACTTGCCGGAATAGGGCCCAGAAGTTCTACCAGCTCTCTGCAGAATGGGCGCGAATTCCGCAGGTCACCGTCGAGAAGCTAGTGGACTCGATGCCTGCCCGTTGTGCAGCTGTTATTAAGTCTCGTGGTTATCCCACTAAGTATTAGTTATTGTTTTGTCGTTTTCTCGTACTTGTTTTCTGTTATCGTTGAATTAAATGAATGTGATACACACCTACTTTGTTGATCAATTTGTATGATCTTTGCGATTAAGCTCGGTACCTGATCTGTGTTAAGGTTTCCGATCCATCTGCATATGGGTCATGTTTACAACTGAAGAACACATATCATATCCCAAAATGACCCGATTTGGTCCAGCAGAAAAAATATTATGGTCGAAAAAGTGTTTCGCCAAATACTTTTGTTCGCTACTGTAGATGCATAATTATGCTAATAAATTGTTTTATCTTGAGGAAAAAACTAACATACAGGACATCAAACAAATTCAACTCCAGTTTTCTGTTGACCTCTTGAAACCAGGCTTTTCCTTCTATTTTCTTTTATTTATTCCTTTGCAAGCTTTTTTCTCGGTAATCTAAATATGCAATTCAGTGATAATGGGAGCAGCGTTTCAGTCTCCTGTACATTTAATCGTGGCGTTAACTGCTTAAGAAAAAAAAGTGCTTTTATCTATAAGATTTTCATCTTTAATTATGTAAAAACATCACATTTATTACTTTAGGACTTATTCATTTTTTGTTTACCCCCTAAATCTTTACTCGGCTGAAATTGGATTGCCATTCTGTCATCCCGTTCGTGTTTTAAAACATAGGTTGGCAAACATGGAAACAAAAAAAAAATTAGATTTAAAACGCATTATCGTTATTTACTTTAACAAAAGATAATGTGTTTTTTTTCATTCAGGATATTCCTTCTTGTTTAATACCCAGCCGAGGAAAATTTAATTATGTTTGCGTGCCTTCGATGCGATTCATGATGTCAAGATTTTCGCTGATGTATAATTTTTTTTATAATTCTTCTCTTTTCTCTTCTTCTATTTCAAGCTACCATTTCCGGTAACAAAACAAAAAATATCTTTGAGTCCCTGAAATCCACAAGTCATAGTCTGAATGGATTTCATCCCTCTTATTGAACAATAACGATTCGGAAGCCGGTCTGACCTGAAAACAATTGAATCATTTCCGTCCTTGTTTTCGGAGTTCTAAGAAGATTGAATTGAGAACGTTTTATCTTTCAGGAAGGACAGCTGATCCATTGCGCTCACTCGCTAGCGTTCATTCTCCTAGAGACATAGTCCTTTCTTAAATAATCTTCTGTGCTAAAATCTGATTTTTTCCCATTCCTTTTCTCCTGAACAGGAGATTATCACTTTTGTGCTGTTTTCTGCTTGGTTTTGACATTGAAGAAGTTTAATATACACTGCTGGCCACCCAAAATGCAACATCAAGAAGGAAGCATCCGATTGGCCTGAAATTCGCATCATGAGTCGCACGCCAGAGGACATGCAAACGAATAGCACTGCAGAGCATATGCAATTCATGTACGCCCGGCACGCCACCGATAAGCACTATAAGAAGGGTGCACAGAAGGCGGGGTGTAAGTAGTGGAAGTGTGTTGTGCTGCCGGACCTGCGCGTGGAAAGCTTCCTGATGCCTCGTCGCAGAATACGGCAGTCATTCCAGCACGTTTCGGAGTTCGACAAAGGACGAATAGTGGCTTATCGCGACAGCGGTTTATCGTACCGAGACATCGGCGCCCGTGTGGAACGACATCCAGCCACAGTGAAGCGAGTATGTATTAAGTGGGTGCAGGAGGGACGGACGGACCGACGTGAGCGATTGCCGCAGCCGCGGCACACCACCAAACGACAGGGCCGGCATGTTGTGAGGTGGGCATTGACGGCTCACACCGCCAAATCACGAACGATAGCGCAGGAATTAGGGTGTGTTGAGCAACAACCTGTGTCAGCACGTACCGTTCGACGTCGTCTGCAGGAGCGGGGACTTGTCGCACGGCGCACATTGCACCGATTTCCATTGACGTTACACCACCTGTCAGTGCGGCAGCAGTGGGCCGTTGAACGTCGCATCTGGACTACGGAATTGCACGACATTGTCTTCTCCGACGAATCCCGCTTCTGCGTGCATTACCACGATGGTCGGATCCGCGTGTGGCGGCACCGCGGCGAGAAACTGTATGACGCCTGCATTATGCATCTCCATACCGGTCCGTCGGCTGGCGTTATGGTTTGGGGCGCAATTGGATATGACACCCACACCCCTATGGTACGCATCGCCGGTACACTCAACAGCCCCCGCTACATCTCCGACGGTTTGGAGTCTGTAGTCCTCCCTTACCTGCATGACCTGCCAGCGGCCACGGTTCAACAGGACAATGCGCTCCCGCACGTGGCACGCATCGTGCAACAATTCTTCACGGCCCACCAGGTGTCACTGCTGCCGTGGCCCGCCTGTTCTCTGGATATGTCGTTCATCCAACACGTCTGGTCGCTGATCGGCAACCGAGAGGCCCGGCAAGCACTACCCGCGGCTACGCCTGATGAACTGTGGCAACGTGTGGAAGCAGCCTGGACCGACATACCATACCCCAAGCCTACATCCAAAGCCTCTTTCGTTCGATGCCGCGGCGTGTAGCGGCCGTTATTGCCAGCCATGGGGGCCACACGAACTATTGATGTCTACGTGTTCCGAAAGTCGCACGGGCCTGTAAGCTCAATCGTTTCATTTTTGTATCTGTTGTTATGTGTCCAGTAAATCTGGCTTTGCTATCTCGTGTCCTTCTTGGTGTAGCATTTTGGGTGGCCAGCAGTGTATATGTTACAGCCAAAGCCTGAAGTCTAATCACTTCGCGAAATGGCCGACAACTTCTAACTTTGGCCAGCTCATGCGGCTTAAGTCCGATATATACAATATTTTTAGCAGTACTTCGCGCTTTGGCCAGCCAGTTCTAGATTTGGCCGTGAGAAAGTGTCAAAAGTTAGTAATTATCTTTACTTCTGTGGGCTTATGTGGACCGAAGGTGAAGGTTTAGTGTGTAAAAATCTCACAGTATCGCCGGTAGGGATCTAAGTCCCGGATGATTTCTAAAAAAAGTTTCCGGCACCGCAAAAAAAAAAAAAAAAAAAAACCCAAAAAACATAATTATAAGCATTTCTTCAAAGGTGTACAAATCACATAAAACAGATAAACAAATGATGATCTTAACACTATGATCTGTTTTTGTTTTTTTACTTGCTTGTGCAGTTTGACAATGTTATGAGATGTATTTTATTTTATAACATGTAATTATGACAGTTGAACAAATCGCTTCAAAGAGATAATTTTACTCGTGTGGAAAGTAATAACACAGTTAAAAAAGTGACACATCGTCTGCTGGATCAATAACACCACGTATGAATCACTAACCCGGATTACGCTGAATAAAAGAAGGCAACAGCGTTCTGCAACCAATCACGTCATGTGATCTCAGACAATCCAATCACGTCGGTGGTAGAGCTCACAGCTACGCAGCTCCACAAAAGTTAGTTCTAACACATTTGTCCAGTTTCCGACGGCCAAATCCCGAAGTACTGGTAAATTACTGGGTATTTCGGGCTTTGGACACATGAGCTGGTGGAAGCTAGAAGTGACTAGACTTCGGACTTTGGCCGCAACATATACACCGAGTGTCACTTTATTGTGAACACCTTCTTACTAAGTCTACGCACTGTAAAATTTTTCTCACGAGCCATTTTCTGAAAAAATCTGAATTTCACGGATTTTTCGTACCCCAGGAAAATTAAGAATTTTTAGAAACCTTTCCGCAATTCCTTTTGTATATCGTTATGCCGCTGGTGGCGTTTTACCCCGAATCGGATTCGAAGCGCCACACACAGGACGAAACCGAAACGGGAAAATTCTACCTGTGGAACAGACCAGTAAAGAAGAGAGTGCGAACGTAAAATTTCCTCTAGAGAGCATTAAACGAAAAAAAAAAAAAGTACGCGTAATAATAATAAAATGACAGCAACATTTAATCACTAAAAAATACAAGTGCGATATCAGAAGATATAAAACAATCATGTTAAATAAAGAGAGTGAATATCGTATGCAAATCAGTATTTCTGTCGCAATATGCTGAGTTCTGACAGAAAACAATTTCTTTCGTATTGCAGTCTATGATATGGGATCTGCAAATCCTTGCTTTAAAGCGTAACCTTCTCCGTTGTTTTCGACATAAATGATCTGTTTACCTTTGCATACGGCGAAAGTGCAATCCTTTTACGTAGCTAAATTTCAACACACACACACAGAGGCATTTATTCCAAACACGCTCATGACGACGCCAGTCACAGTGTCTTTTCATTATAACGAGAACACTCACTGTTCTTCAACTTGATGCTTTTATTTTCTTAGCTGCCACCACGATGTCAACACGCGACCAACACTCAGCTCCTAGGACACTAATATTCATTAACTAAGTTTAGCATATAGATCTTTGACTGCTAAGTTTTCCCCTCGTAAGAGAAAAGAAAGATGGCAACACTAATTCTTGTTACAGCTGTAAAGCTTGGCTTCTAACGACACATTATTCATCAAAAGGCCAGCAAAGCACTTGAGATGACTTCTCGAATATATATTTTTTTCCGCTCTTGGCAATAACAAGAAGTTAATTAAGCTACGTAACTATATTAAATTGCCATTTTTAAGAGGCGTTATTCTGAATTTTGAGAAACATTTCCGCAATTCCTTTCGTATAATAACGGAATAACTCCGTTCTCACTCTTTCCGTATCCATACGACGAAAAATTTACAATAATATAGAAGCGATTCGTGGGAATACTTGAGATTTGATTAACTATTAAAATTCAGTCTTATGTCGAAGGACTTGATTTCGAAGTTCACAGCGAGATCGGAGGATATTGTGGATTCATACCGCATAAATTTTGGTTATTCTGGTACAGAGCATTTCTTCTTCTCTCCCCCATTTTGTGCACCAGCCATTATATATCGTGTTACTGTAAGAAACCGGGTATTTAAATTATTTTACAGGTGATTGTACGATATTTATGTATCTGTCTTTGGATGGCAAAAACTATTTATTATACGTGTAGCTGTCAAGAGTAAATTTTATTATATTTATCATCTTTGTGAAATTTTACTACGAAACAGTATGTTTAAATTTTCTTAAAGATAATTGAAAGTAATTTTCAATTTAAAAAGATCTCATGTTCCAAAGCACCCTGTTGTATCGAAAAACCATTAAAAAAAAATAAGTAACTTGTGATATGTCCTTTTACAGAAAACTAATAAAATTACAAACCTATTAAAAAAAACTCCAACATAAAATACACGGTCGTATCAGAATAATACAGAATAATATGGCCACCCCCGGAATCACAGTATATGTAGGGCCTGGGGCAAACGTCCCGGTTGCCCGATGGTCTAGTTCAGGAGTTGGGAACCTGCGGCCTTTTGAGTGAATTCAAATTTTGCAGAAAAAATCCTTTTATTTTCATTAATATGTTTTTATTCGCCTGTTACTATTTTTATTTTAATCTTAAAATGACCGTATTTAAAATACCAAAGAGTAAAAGGAGATTCAATGAAATAATGCTCTCCGTTTGACGACCACAGTTAAAGCATTATTATTAAGTCAATAAGGGCTATTTTGACACCTACTGCGTCTATTGATTGAGCTCTCAGAAGAGGACATTTTGAAGTTCTTATTTGACGCTAAGAAAGATACAGTTGAAATATGGAAAAATGCAACAGAATATCCACGCTTTCGGCAACATGCACGAAAAATGCTTTCCAGCTTTTCAACCACTTATTGCTGCGAATCTACATTCTCTACCTAACCCAAATCAAAACGTCCTTAAGGTCGAAAAAGCACAACCCGTACAATATGTCATAAAAAAAAAAAAAACACCGTCTATGTACGATATTTAATTAAAAGATGAAATCTATTTACAAATTAAAAACCTCCACTAGCACTTTCGGGGTAACACTTACCCCATCATCAGGTAGAACAGAGAGGTTAATGCAGGAACATAAGTATGATATTCGAACTTTCCGCAATAACACGGCACTATCCAGAAATGTCGTAAATGGAACTTTGCAACCAGACTGCGCGAACATTATTAGACTGCTGAACACCCCTGCGTACGTACACTCACTACACCTTGCGGAAAGCCTGTATATTGAAGCCTTAGGGGACAGGTGCTGCAATGATAATACGCCAGTGGATATACCAAAAGTTTGGAAAAACCATGTCGCCGTTTTGAACTTTAAATTATAATTATTAAATAGATTTAATAAAAACAATAACATTTAAATTAGACATTTTAACTGTGCAACACAATCTGTATTATGTGTCACAAAAAGTCTGAAATTGTGTCTATTGCTCGGCTGCGATGGCAACACCTTGGCCTTGTGACGCCTGACAACTATACCATGGTGCATTGCTGCGCTCCTATATATGTGTACGCAAGTACTGCATTAACCTCTCTGTTCCACCTGATGATGGGGTAAGTGTTACCCCGAAAGTGCTAGTGGAGGTCTTTAATTTGTAAATAGATTTCATCTTTTAATTAAATATCGTACATAGACGGTGGTGTTTGTTTTTATGTCCTTAAGGTCACAAATGTCGGATACCCTACTAGAGGATCAGATAAAAGTGCGGATCACCATGTTGTAACCAAAAATTCAAATGCAACAAAAATCAGTTACAAAAAAGTCTTTTTTTTTTATTTTCTGAAGTTAGTACATGGTAAGATTTTTTGCAACATAATGTACATTTTGAAGTACATCTAATTGAAGTTTCTTGAATGCGGCCTTATTATAGAAGGTAGATTACATCTAACTTGATACGGCCTTAGTATAGAAGGTAGATTACATCTAACTTAATGCGGCCTTCAAACCATGGGCGTCCGCTAGGGGACCGCGGGAACAAACGGGTCACTTGTCCCCTGGATCAGGCCACTGAAACAGGGTAAAAGTCACGAAAATATCCCGAAATCAGAAAACGGTCACGAAAAAGTACAAAGAATCATGTATCAAGTAAGTGGCACAGAGATGCTCAAGTGAATGTAGCAGACTTTATTGCCATCAGAAACAAACCAGAAAAGAGCATTGTGTGTCATCTTGGCAGTGCTGTGAAACGACAAGTAGAGGAAAATCGAAAGAAATTATTTCCCAAGCCTCAACCATTTTATTCTGTGGTACTCATGACATAGCTTCACGTGGGGGAAAAACACAAATGGTATTGTGCAAATCCTCTATAAGTTCCACATTGAAGCGGGAGATAAAAGACGCTGCAAAATCATTTGGAAAATTCTTCATTTGATCGTTATACTTATGCCCGTGTGGGAAATGAACTCATCAAATTGTGTGAAGAAATTATAAGGGAGGATATTATTTCTGCGGTCAATGTTTCACCTGGATTTTCAATAATAGCTGATGAAAGTGCTGACGTATCTGGGAAGGAGCATTTGTCACTTGGTGTACGGTTTGTTGACACAACTAAATCTGATAATATTATTCAAGAGGAATTCCTTGGATTTTCAACACTAAGTGAACTAGATGCTGTCTCCATTGCCAATGCAATCATTGATCAGTTTAGAAAGTTTGGGTTAAATGTAGAAAAACTACTTGCCCAAGGATATGATGGTTGTTGTACGATGGCGGTAAAGGAAGGTGGAGTGCAAGCTAAAATATAGAGCAAATATCCAAAAGCTGCATTTGTTCATTGTGCTGCCCATAAGCTAAGTCGTGTTGTGAATGACATTAATGCAGTTCCTGAAGTAAGGAATTCTATTGGCACAGCCAAAGCTATCATTAAGTTTTTTCGTGAGAGTCCAAACAGAAGATGTCTTATTCCAAGTGTGCCATTACTTATATGTGAAACACGCTGGACTGCAAAATATAAAAGCATTAGTTTCTTTTCCAATAACTTTGAAAAGAGTTTTTATCAGTTATGTATACTGGCCACTACAGCTTCATGTAAAACACGCCAAGAACGTCACCAGTTGGAATCTGCTTCAATTCATCGTCTGTCTGATTACAATTTCAACCTATTCAGCACGACTGGAATCTGTAACACAAGCTCTCCAAGCTGTTCAGCTTGATGTAATGAAATTGTAAAATCATTTCCAGGAACTCTAAAGTGTATTCCATGGCCACAGACAAAAAGCAGAACAACAATTCAAGGAATTTTTTTCGAAAGTCGAACAACCGGCAGAAAAATTGGGACATTCAGCTAACCTTTCCCAGACAGTGTGGCCGAAAAAAATTCCGTTCCAATGTTGGTGTCTCAACAATAGAAGAAAATGTTCGTAGATCAGTCTGTGACATATTTAGACTCCATCATATCATCATTAAAAAGACGATTTACTGCTGAAAATTTGCAAGCTTTTAGCCTCTTCTCACTTCATCCACTACAAATGGCGAAGCTTACAAAGGAAAAATTCATGAAGCATCTTGCAAAGATCATTAAGCTATATGATATTGAGAACTTAAAAGCTGAAGCAGTCACTTGGTTTGAAATGTGGTCAGGAAGGAAGAAACAAGATGATCGAAGTGAAGACTGACTTTCAAGGCTTGCTTAAACACACTGATGTATTTTCCTTCTGTTCGACATGCTATTCTTATTGCTCTAAGATTACCAGTAACAACCTGCACGGTGGAGAGACCCTTCAGCACAATGAGAAATGTAAAAAAACCTGGTTAGGGTCAACAATGGCAGATGAACATTTATCTGGACTGTGCATGATGAGTGTTCATCGAGAAAAGGTTTTCGAGAATAAGCTTGAACTCATTCAAAATGTAATTAATAGATTTGGACAAAACTCAAGACCTTTGCAGTTTTTATTCCATAGTAACTCTTCTAAAGTACAAGAAACAGAAAATTGAAGAGGGCATAAAAAGATCAATGTCTACAAAAAAAAAAAAAGAAAAATAGGGTTTATACAGACATTTAACGTGGGCCAGGAACATCAAACAAAGGTCTTCGCTCTTTCCACGTTTATAAGTGAGTCACAGAACAATTCTCATTGGCCGCCACCGGGAGTCGAACCCAGGGTCTTCCAGTTACCCGGATATGCTTCCGCTACACCACAGCGGCCTCGAATTCCTCCGGACTCACACACGCTAACTGCCAAGCCAATTTGGCAGGTTGCTTCTTGGAGCCCCGCACAATGCTGAGGATTCGTCAAAGATGGTAAGCAGCAACTGAAGAAATAATTAGAAGGCGAATGAATAATTAATACAGACATTTAACGTGGACCAGGAACATCAAACAAAGATCTTCGCTCTTTCAACGTTTATAAGTGAGTCACAGAAAAATTCTCATTGGCCGTCACCGGGAGTCGAACGCAGGGTCTTCCAGTTTCTTCTAATTATTTCTTCAAATGCTGCTTACCATCTTTGGTGAACCCCCAGCATTGTGCGGGGCTCCAAGAAGCAACCTGCTAAATTGGCTTGGCAGTTAGCGTGTGTGAGTCTGGGAATTCGAGGCCGCTGTAGTGTAGCGGAAGCATATGCGGCGCGTAACTGGAAGACCCTGGGTTCGACTCCGGGTGGCGGCCAATGAGAATTTTTTCTGTGACTCACTTATAAACGTGGAAAGAGCGAAGATCATTGTTTGAAGGGTTTATACTTATACTCAAAGCGCAATCGAGCAGTACAATTGTTTTGTGTAACCCCAAGTTAATGTTTTCATACAAAAAGACTGTATTAAGTTGATTATTAAATTTAGCAAAAAAGCCTGCAGTAAGATAAAACGCTTTACTCAGATATGAATAATTAGTGGCCAGTAATTGGTAAATGACATATTTATTATTTTTAAATTTATTATTTTTGTCCGTTATCTCAATACTAAATATTGACTATAGAAAGAAAGATGTGTCCAAGTTCTCATTTCATGATATCGCCTCAAAATTCCTTTTGAAATTGGTGTAATTTCAAAACATTTTCGGGGAGGGGGCTAACAGTGCTCCGAACCCACCCACTAACTGTAGACGCTCGCTGCACTCTCCAGGACCAACCACCACTATGCCATATAAGGTATAAGGGTGCAGGGGTACTATAAATGTAAGCAATAATTATGATAGTGGGATTATACCCGTTTGCCCCCCCCCCCCACCCCATATAAAAGTTTCAGTGGACGAGCATGCTTCCAACATGAAAAGGTTCCCCACCTCTGGTCTAGCAGGTCCTGCTTTCACGTCCATCTTTAAAATGTTTATATCATTCATAAACTAGTGCACGACTCATACAACCCTCCCCATAGACTTTCTGTAACTTTAAGTATGTGTCTTTGCAAGTTTCGCTGAGTTTTCGACAAAACCTGATGCAAATTCGTTGATCAATTTTTTCCGACATGACAAATGCGACGAACAGCTTCACACACGTAAGGACAAAGCACTACTGTGAAAAAACCGGACGAGCAGCTGAGGCGGGATTCACGGAACATGCGTAGTAGGTTCCAAGGCCAACCCGGGTCAAACAGCTTCCTGCTGTGTTGCGTGATCCCGTACTTATACAGCCAGTCTCGATACTTTTTGATTAGGTGCCGCGGGTGGCCTAGTGGTCAACGTTCGTGACTGCCACGGAGATAACCTCAGGTTCAATTTTAGGAAAGTACGAACGCCGTGCATCGGGTGGGCACGTTAAGCCGTCGGACCCCGGGTACTGGCCCCCCACTAATAAAGGCGTCTTCCTCCCCCTTTCTACTTCGCTTTCGTCTCACTTTTCTAACGGGCACTCTAGCCCAAATCACCTAGCTTCCTATTTCTAAGGGTTTTTTAAGACTTGGGGTCAGAGATTCCCTTCCTAAAATCCTCTACATCTGATTTTTTTATTACACCTCGTAGCCGCAGTGGTCCAAGCGATGGCCTCTTATCATTCGCCCGAAAGGGGTCCGGGTTCAAATCCCGGTGAGGCATGGATGTTGTGTTTGTCTTACGGCACTGGCTCTCTCCCTTCCCTGGAACCAGTGACCCTAAATTAGGGACGGGCGACTGCTTATAGCCCATTGATTGAGTTGCTCACGGTGGTCGTTAAACCTCCAATAAAAAAAAAATTATACCTCGTACTGTTTTCTTGCCCTTCGAATTCATGTAACTTGTCAAAAAATAAATCTCTTCTTTCCCACGTACCAGTCTATATGTGTGAGGTAAGTTTCGCCTGCTTTCGTGCAATCCTTCATGTTGTGGTTTTTCCCCTGTCAAGTAGTGCAAAGTTTGAAACGGATCAAACATTTTGGACCGGACCCGACCCGAAAAAATCTGCCTTGAATCCTAATATCTGTATATATATAAATATACAGGGAGTCCATAAAGTCTCTACGAAGGGGGTATCTTACGTAGGTTATACGGAAATCAAACAAACGTATTATGGGAACGCATAATTTACTCACTAACTTACAAGAAGCAAGACGTAACCTAATTGTTTTACATATGTTTTCAAGTACATATGTGGGCGTCAAAAAGACCCTCCACAGTAATATTAAGGCTGTCCCACCTAATTTTGATGGGGTTACAGTCAAAATGTTTGAATTACAAAACTTTTTTTGTTTAATTTCAGTTTTTGTTGCTTTCTTGATAATATATCAAGCTTCAGAGTATGTTTCAGAGGAACACCAATTTTCACAAGCTTATGATGAGTTAAAAGTTTTCAAAATGTGGATGTATAATAGTTTTCATCATTGCCTCTCAGAATGAAAGACACTCTTCCTTTAATTTGCATGACAAATCATTTTTCAGTCCGCGGGCATCAGCATCCAGTACAAAATTCCATAGTGCGCATTTTTTTCTTTTCAAAAATATAACTGAAATAAACCGGGTCGAAATCGGGTCAGGAACACCTTAACCCGACCAGTTTATCCCGCAAGAAATTGTTGACCCATGACCCGTTTCCATCTCTGGAGCAGTGTGTTGACAGCAAATGTGAAAGAAAACAGGAAAGAAAAACACATGTGATTAAGACACCGACGATATTTACGTGGCTGAAGTTTGTGTGCTGTAAAGTTTTACTAACACAGTGAATATTGGGATCATTGTAATCTTTAAATAATGCGCAGTTTTCCCTCTAGGGGGCGTAAATGTAAAAACCAATTCTCCCAGTATGGGCTCCGAAACGTCGAATAAAAAAAAAAAAAATTTTTTTAGCACAGCTTAAGTTACGAAGAATAATTTTCTCATACGTTTTACTTTCCCATTATTCGTAATTTTTCCACCAGAGGACACAGCGTATATTTGTATTTAAAAAGTTTATTCAATTCTGAAAATCCCGTAAAAACTATCTTTTGGTAGGGTATTATTCATTATGAAGAGTGTTTTGCACTCATTTTCTTCTTTAAGTAAGATCTTTTTCGCTAGGCGGAAAGTTATACCACGTTATACTATATAACTCTTTTTCTAATCGTTCGATTTGAAAATAAATCCCTTTTGTCTCAGATATCTTCTGCTATAAGACACTTCTTGCACACACTTTGTTAATTTTCGTAACATCTTCTTCCGTTGCTAGTGAGAGTAAGTAGCTATTTCTAGTTGACAGGGCCGGTGCTAGTGTGTTTGGCGCCCTAGACTGGCCACCAGCTGTGCGCCTCCAACACATTTTTATTCTCTATTTTCCTGATACTTTCTTTACAACCTGATTATACAAAATCATTTAAGTACCGTTAGATATTATTTAGCCAGTGGTGTGAAGGAAGTGGCGCCACTTGTAAGCAAGTATTATATCATACATCGAAGTAAAGTTATGTATTTTTAAAATACACTTATCGTCAAAAAATACACTGCTGGACAATTGCTAAAGACGGATCATAAACGGCTATATAGCGCATAAAAAAGTAAGTGTGGTTGGATGCCAAGTGAAATAAAATGTCAGAATGCCAGGACATTACAAGAAAGACAATTTATTGTGCTCGGAAATCCAGAAGGCTTTGGAACATGTTCAAGGGATAAACAGGCCATTTTGTGCAGAATACGTAAACGTGAAAGAAATGCAATTACCGTTAACAGGCGTTCCGGCGTTAGATGTCAACACAGGATATGGCCACTATGGAGGGCGATGCAAGATTCCACACGTCGTGTCATGCTTTGCACAACATTATCAAGCAGCTGTTGGGGTAATTTATCCCATTCCTCTGTCAGTGCACGGATGAGGGTGTCCTTGTTTATTGGAGGGCATTGGCGACCAGAAAGACTCCTCCCCAAAGCATCCCACACATTTTCAATGGGATTCAGATCTGGAGCACGTGCTGGTCATACGAGGCGTTGAATATCCTCGCTCACAAGACATTCCTGGACAGCGACTGTTCGATGACATGTTGCGTTGTCGTCCATGAAAATGAATCTATCACCGACAGCACCACGGAACATGCGAACATGAGGTAGCAGAACATCATTAATGTATCGTTGGCCAGTCATAGTCCCAGTTGGAAAGCACATAGAGGGACGTACGGCCATTGATCATGATGCCAGCCCATACCATGACACTACATGTCGGATATCGGTCCCTTTCCTGTATGTTTGCTGGACAATATGCAGTACCACTATCACGCCAGATCAGTTGTCGTCGACAATCAGACGATAGACTGTATCATCTCTCATCTGAGAAGAGGACAGCAGACCAGTCGTTATCAGTCCGATTGCGGTGTTGATGGCACCATTGCAAACGGGCAGTACGGTGACGTCTGGACAATGGGATGCACACAACAGGACGGCGGGCGTATAGTCCTCCTTCATTCAAACGTTTGGCGACAGTTTTTCGGGAGATCCGCTTGCCAGTAGCAGCCATAAACTGATTTGCTTCCTCACTAGCTGTGCTGCGCCGGTGTCTTTTTGTTGATAGCACTAGGTACCGATCTTCTGCAGGTGTCGTACTGCGCACACGACCTCCCCGTGACGTTTGCTACACTCTCCATTTGTTTGAAATTATTTCCAAAGCCTTGAAACAACACTGTAGCTGACGTCGAATTCCCTGGCAACATCTGTTATTTTTCGCCCTTCTTCAATCTTGCCAATAATACGGCCACGCGTAAAATCATGTAGGTGATGTCGGGAATACATACTGAAACTTGCAAGTTCGTCAATTGATTCTTTCCCTTTCAACTTTGCGTTTGAACAACAACGGTCAATACGCGTCAAATCCTTTATATCTCTTATCAGCGCTATGACGTCACGAACAAGTTTGGCAATCCAAAATTTGCATACGCACAACACGTCTTACTGTATCCCGCACTTATGCTAATTTCCACATTTTCCTGCCTTCCATTTTATGGTTGCTATCGTTGCTATTGTCATCTGTCCTTAGCAATTGTCCGGCAGTGTAGTTTAACCCAGAAGGCCGTATCGGATTGCAATGCTATTCGGGAGGAAGGTAAAGGTTACCCGGAACAATAAATGATTTAACAAGAAGACTGATATGGGCAATATTTATTGAGCTACACGCCGATAAGTAGTGTCTCTCAGTATGACATCGGGCCCCCATGCTTGCTCACACAGCATGCCAGACGTCTCGGCATGGAGTTGTACAGGTTCCTAATGGTATCCAGCGGTAAGCCACCCCATACAGCTTGAATCTTCTCACGCAGTTCCTGCAGATTGTGCGGTAGGGGTGGAGTGTGGATAGTGCGTCAAATAGCATATCCCACATTTTCGATCGATGATAGGTCTGGCGATGCTGCTGGGCATGACAGAGTGTCAGTGCCTTGAAAGCATATCTATCAAGACAGCAGAAGTATGCGGACGAGCGTTGTCCTGATGGAAAATCGCACCGGAATGAGCGTTCAGAAAAGGTAGGGGTTGCAGGACTTCATTAACGTAACTTTGGGCTGTCAAAGTGCCTGTAATGAACACGAAAGGGGATCTGACATGGTAGGCAATTGCACCCCACACCATGCCTCCTGAACGTGTAACGCTCGACAAGAAAGCGTTCATCTTGGCGCGGACCGCGGTGCCTCCACACAGGGATTCGGTGGTCGTCTCCTCCAAGACAAAAGCGGGACTCTGAAGATCACCCGCTGCCATTTTGAGTGGCTCCATGACGGTCTGGAACGACACCATTGCAGTCTTTGGTGGCGATGCACTGTTGTTAAGCGCTGTCGTTCTAACAGTCTGCTTGCGTGTATTCCTGCTTCGTGCAGTCGTCTGCCAAAGGTGCTGGCACTAATCGTACGATGCACGAAAGACACCACAGCTCGCTGAATATCCGTAATCGTGGCTGTTGGGTCTCTCCGCGCATGTCGGACTACCCGTCGGTCTTCTCTCTGCTTGGTTCGTCTGGGTCTCCCATACCTTTCCTGTCGCTGCCGGGTGCCTTGTTCTATCCACTGCCACTAACAGTGTGCTATGGCAAAACCCCCTGGAGAGAAAGCCCCAGCACGTGAATTACGAAGGGGTGGGACGTCACGGTCAAAGGGCCATCGCAATCCCTCTCTCCAGAGAGGTCAAAGGGCAAACGTAAAGGGAATGCCGATATTAGCTTCGCGTTCATGCGGCATTGATCAGTATTGAGCTTTCGGTAGTCTTGCACGTGAGTAAGCATTTTTATACAACATGCCTTGAAAATATTGAGTGCCTTTATATAGATCTAATTACACACATCCAAAAGCCACTGTTTTCGGCTTTCCTGAAGTTGAAAGCTTTTGAAGAAGGCGAATTTCTTCCGTACCAAAGAGGAATTTTGAACCCACCGTGAATTCAAAGGTTAGTTAAGCCTAATTGTTCTCATGACAGCATTTTCGGCTTTCGTTGTAAAATACAATTATAATTTAGTGAATTGTTAGTAGTTTTTTTTTGACGGAGTAAAATTTAAGGACTAGCCTTCCGATTATAAGCTCATTATTTATTGTCGTTTAAGTAATGATATTAATTACCATTCAACATTTCATTTCCATAAAGTAATAGTTATTTTTCTTTACGAAATTCGTAGTTAGTAGTGTTCAAATTGCAAAAAAAAAAAAAAAAAAAAAAAAAAAAAAAAAGATGTACATATATTATCAGCGCATCAAGTATTAAGGTTAACCAGGCAAAGAAACTGGAAATAAATAATTGTTATTTATTAATCAACATTTTATTTCCGTAAAACAAATGTCATTTTTCTTCACAAAATTGCTGTGCATCAGTGTCCTAATTAAAACCAGAATTCGCACGAAATGTACAGAACTACTTGATGCGCTGATAATCTGAAGGCTAGCCCAAAGAAAAGTCTATTGGAATATCCAACAAATGTATCCGAAAGTTTGGAATTAATATATTCCATGTTCATTTGACAAGAAACTTTTCCCTAAATGATTTTAATTAATATATTTTTTTTTACCTTCTAGAAATAGTTGCAAGATTTGAGCACACACCTTACCGTATTTTCAGTAAATATACTCACTAAATCGGAAATTTTGCTTTCGCGTTCGTTACGTAATTACGGAAAGGTCTTTTCTTTTTTTCTTTCATTTTAATAAATCGAACGCGAAGGGAATTTCTAAAAGTTTTAAGTGAAATGATTATGTTCATACAGTCCTACCAATTTGCCATTAACGCCCTTAAAAAGATCGTAGTTGCAAAAATTCTTAACGTAAAATGGGTGTCAAGTCAATTCGTCGCGTGCGTCAATTCGTCGACTACGTCAATTCGTCGCCTGCGTCAATTCGTCGCCTGCGTCAATTCGTCGCGCGTCAATTCGTCGGCCACGACGATTCGTCGCGCGTCAATTCGTCGCGGACAAATTCGTCGACTACGTCAATTCGTCGCGGACAAATTCGTCGACTACGTCAATTCGTCGCGGACAAATTCGTCGACTGCGGCAATTCGTCGCGGACAAATTCGTCGACTACGTCAATTCGTCGACTACGTCAATTCGTCGCGTTTACAGATTTTGGTTACATACAAAACGAATGCAGGAAAACGTACGATTTCGAACGTCTTGCTCCCTGATCAGATTTATAAAGTTTGGACACGCAGACAGGATAGGAATATTACGTTTTTCTTTGGCACTAAAAATATTAGACGGTAAACGGTTTTTGGAACGGGGATGGGCCCGGTTGGACAGAGCCCCCCATATACAAAATTTTCGTAAAATCTACAGTTTTCAATTCAGAACCTCCGAATCTGGTATACTATCTCGTGGTATTCTAACTTAGACTGTAGACGGTTTTGGGAAGCGGTTGGAGAGGGCGGGGGGGGGTTAGGCCCCCTACAGAATTGCCGTAAAATATAGTTTTCAATTTAGAACTACCAAATTTGGTATATTATCTCATGGTACTCTAACTTAGACGGTAGACGGTTTTTGGAACGGGTCAGGGGCCCGGTTGGTCAGAGCCCCCATACACAAAATATTCGTAAGATCTACAGTTTTCAATTCAGAACCACCAAATCAGGTATCTTATCTCATAGTACTCTAACTTAGACGGTTGTCAGTTTTTGGGACGGGTCAAGGCCCGGGGAGTCAGAGTCCCCCCTACATACAAAATTTTCGTTAGGTACTCTAACTTAGTCAGCAGACCGTTTTTGGAACGGGTCAAGGCCCGGGGGTCAGAGCCCCCCACATACAAAATTTTCTTAAAAACTACAGTTTTCAATTCAGAACCACCTAATCTGGTATGCTATCTCATGGTACTCTAACTCAGACGCTAGACGGTTTTCGGAAGGGGTTGGAGCCCGGGGGTCAGACCCCCCGACTAAAAACTTTTTCTAAATACTACAGTTTTCAATTTGGAACCACCCAATTTGGTATACTATCTCATGGTACTGTGTCTTAGACGCTAGAAGGTTTTTTGAAGGGGTTGCAGCCCGGGGGTCGCCCCCCCGCATAAAAATTTCGTAAAATCTACAGTTTTCATATTAGAACCACCAAATTTGGTATACTATCTTATGGTACTCTAACTTAGACGGCAGACCGTTTTTGAACGGGTCAAGGCCCGGGGGTCAGAGCACCCCACATATAAAATTTTCTTAAAAACTACAGTTTTAAATTCAGAACCACCTAATCTGGTATACTATCTCATGGTACTCTAACTTAGACGCTAGACCGTTTTTGGAAGGGGTTGGAGCCCGTGGGGTCAGACCCCCCCCCGAATAAAAACTTTTTCGTAAAATCTACAGTTTTCATCTTAGAACCACCAAATTTGGTATACTATCTTATGGTACTCTAACTTAGACAGTAGACCGTTTTTGGAACGGGTCAAGGCCCGGGTGTCAGAGCCCCCACATGCAAAATTTTCTTAAAAACTACAGTTTCCAATTCAGAACCACCAAATCTGGTATACTATCTCATGGTACTCTAACTTAGGCGCCAGATGGGTTTTGGAATGGGTTGGAGCCCGGGGGTCAGACCACCCCTCCGAATAAAAACGTTTTCGTAAAATCTACAGTTTTCAATTTAGAATCTCCAAATTTGGTATACTATCTCATGGTACTCTAACTTAGACAGTAGACCGTTTTTGGAAGGAGTTGTAGCCCGCGGGGTAAAGCCCTCCCCATAAAAATGCCGCGTAAAATCTACAGTTTTCAATCTTAGAACCACCAAATTTGGTATACTATCTTATGGTACTCTAACTTAGTCGGCAGACCGTTTTTGGAACGGGTCAAGGCCCGGGGGTCAGAGCCCCCACATACAAAATTTTCTTAAAAACTACAGTTTTCAATTCAGAACCACCTAATCTGGTATGCTATCTCATGGTACTCTAACTCAGACGCTAGACGGTTTTCGGAAGGGGTTGGAGCCCGGGGGGTCAGACCCCCGAATAAAAACTTTTTCGTAAATACTACAGTTTTCAATTTGGAACCACCAAATTTGGTATACTCTCTCATGGTACTCTGTCTTAGACGCTAGAAGGTTTTTTGAAGGGGTTGCAGCCCGGGGGTCGGCCCCCCCCCCCCCCTCATAAAAATTTCGTAAAATCTACAGTTTTCATATTAGAACCACCAAATTTGGTATACTATCTTATGGTACTCTAACTTAGACGGCAGACCGTTTTTGGAACGGGTCAAGGCCCGGGGGTCAGAGCCCCCCACATACAAAATTTTCTTAAAAACTACAGTTTTCAATTCAGAACCACCTAATCTGGTATACTATCTCATGGTACTCAAACTTAGACGCTAGACGGTTTTTGGAAGGGGTTGGAGCCCGAGGGGTCAGACCCCCTCCGAATATTTTTTTTTTTGTAAAATCTACAGTTTTCAATTTAGAACCACCAAATTTGGTATACTATCTCATGGTACTCTAACTTAGACAGTAGACCGTTTTTGGAACGGATCAAGGCCCGGGTGTCAGAGCCCCCACATGCAAAATTTTCTTAAAAACTACAGTTTTCAATTCAGAACCACCAAATCTGGTATACTATCTCATGGTACTCTAACTTAGACGCCAGATGGGTTTTGGAATGGGTTGGAGCCCGGGGGATCAGACCACCCCTCCGAATAAAAACGTTTTCGTAAAATCTACAGTTTTCAATTTAGAACCACCAAATTTGGTATACTATCTCATGGTACTCTAACTTAGACAGTAGACCGTTTTTGGAAGGAGTTGTAGCCCGGGGTAAAGCCCTCCCCATAAAAATGCCGCGTAAAATCTACAGTTTTCAATTTAGAACCACCAAATTTGGCATACTCTCTCATGGTACTCTAACTTTGACGGTAGACGGTTTTGGAATGGGTCGGGCACGGGGTCATAGTCCCTCCGCCCATAAATATTTTTTCGTAAAAACTAAAGTTTTCAATTTAGAGCTACCAAATTTGGTATACTATATAATGGTGTTCTAAATTAAACGGTAGACGGTTTTCAGAACGGGTCGGGGCAAGGGTGGTTACCCCCCCCTACACACAAACTTTCGTAAAATCTATAGTTTTCAATTTAGAACCACCAAATTTTGTATTTATCTCATGGTACTCTAACTCAGACGGTAGAAGGTTTTTGGAACGGATCACGGCCCGGCGGTAAGACCCCCCCCCCCACATACAAAATTTTCTTAAAATTTTTATTTTTCAATTCAGCACCACCAAATTTTGTGTCATGAAACACTAACTTAGCGGGAGACGGTAAGTGACAGCGCAACATTATTAACTTGATTTGTTATGGAAACCTTATAAATACGACCACAGCGATTAAAAGTTACTAAAGAGTCCTTGTAAGTAATATTTTTTGACCGAATGCAAGTACAATTTACGAAATGTTAACAGGTCAAAATATCTAAAGTAACAATGAAATTTGGAATATTTCTTTTTTCTTTCTTTTTATTTCAGTTTTGACACTTGTATTAAGTTTTAAAAACATATATTTCTCCTATCGTATACCTTCATTGTGCTTTCAACAGAATTTCTTACCATGTTTTGGGTATTTTGTTTCGTGTGGTTGCAGTTTTTTTAATGTTTTGGGCATTTCATTTTGTGTGGTTACTTCTTTTTATGTTTTGGGCATTTTACTTTGTATGGGTGTTTTTGTTATGTTTTTGTTATTTTCTTTTCTGTGGTAGTTGTAATGTCGACAGGATGAAAAGGGGAAATTGGGGACAGTCACGATGCCTACTTGCTTCTAATTTTTTCTTCAAATACAGCACATGATTTTGTATTGAGTTATACCACTTACTCATTAAGCGACTACAGGTTTCTTTAAATATGAACGTTTTCTTAGAGCCTTTTGTTTCCTCTACCTAGCTTTTTCGGTTCCGCAATTTCTTTTTTTGGTTTTAGAATATTTTCCTTATTATTAATCTATTTTCTCATGGAAACTCTTTATGTAAGGTATGTTTATTCTATCGAAGTATTTTGCAATTATACGTGAAGCCCTGTTGCCGAAATAAAAAACAATATTTCCAACTGAAACAACGCAGTTCAGATATTTTCCCGCTGTTAACTCAAAGAATGAAAACAAAAACAACAAATCTGTGCAATGGTTGAGGCATGAGACAGTACTTACTGGTAACCAGGCAAAGTTTTAAGGAAGAATGAGCTTAAGAATTTCTAACTGCAACAAAAAAGAGCATCCGCACTGTATCCCTCCCCATCCCCTAGTGCCGGCCTTTGGACGTCTTGAAAGAGAAGTCTTAAGGACACATCTGTATCGTAATTGCCTGAGCATTCGCGACAATCTTCTGGTGTCGTAGTAGAAAAACACACTTCCTACTTCGCCTAAATTGCTTGGATGTAATGCCAACGAACAAAGTTTTGCTCTCACATTGGATTTCTGTTGCTTTTGATGGAATACTTTTCCCCTGGGGTTCACCGCTTTCACTATAGTCTTCAGGACTGGCGGCAATACACCCCAACGTAAAACACCAATTTCACGGCAATTAACTGCAATTAGCGAAAGAGAGGGGCGGTACAGGAAATAAGTCGAACGAGACAGATCTGAACTTAGAAAGTCGGGAGAAGGTGTTGCATGAAAAACTGTGTTTGGCTTACAGATCATTTGGCACGTGGAGACGTAGGTTTCGTTTAATATATTACGGGGTAAACAAATTGTCTTTTCAGTATAACAATTTTCTTTCATACGCATGGTGCAACACAAAATATTGAATTTATTTTTGAGAATTAGCATGACGCCTACCGGCCCAGAGTACAGCTGCCCAGTCCGCGCTGCTGCAGCCACCGGAACCTGGCTCACGGGTTCTTCTCATCTGTTGATCATCCGCCTGGAGCGTCCCAGCTGTAAAGTACATGTACCTCTGCGTTTTGGAAAAACAAAAGATAAGATGCCGATCCTTAAAATTAACCACTTCTTGTGACCGCAGGTACGAAAATCTTGAACTTCGCTTAAACCCTAACTGGAGGAACAAGCTTCACGTGATTGTCTGTATTCTGAGTGTTTTATTGAATGGTTGCTTATTAGTTCGTAATTGACTGGAGAACAGAGAACGTGCTTGTTGAAACCTTTGTTGTGCGTTGTCAAGTGATAATAGTGGAAATATATCATTCTAAATCTTTTGGAAAGAGAAAGTTCATTGTTTTCCGAAGGCACTATGCAGATGAAGAATGCAACATAAATAGTTAACTCACAAAAAGAAAATGATTTGCTGAAATGGAAAGGGTATTTATTTTGCCATAACAGAGTGCGAGGTGATTTACGGTATTGTCACTGTATTGAAAGAAATTATGGAAATTGTACTGGCTTTGCTAGTACTATTCTTATTGGAGATGAACACAGGATGCGCAATGAGAAACCACATAATCATGCTCCAAGACCGGAGAAAAGTGATGTTGCTGTTGCAAGAGCGCAAATAAAAGAACGAGCGAGAAATACGGACGAAGCCCCTGCACAAATTATTCAAACCGTGACAACGTCAATGGCTACGGTAAATGCAGCTTACATGCCTAATATGGATGTACTAAGGCAAGTTGTAAAAAAGAGAAGACATGCCAAGACATGCCTGCGGAGCCTACGACTTCAGAACGGATCGATGCCCCAATAAATTTACAGGAGAAGATGGTGCAAAATTTCTTGGCAGAGATAGCGCATTTGGACATCAAAGAATTATTTTATTTTTGACAGAGAATAATTTACGAAAGCTTAAAGAAGCACCCCTCTGGATTATGGATGGGACATTTGAAACTTGTCCAACCCTTTTTAGGCAATTATGTTCCATTCATGCTATGGTTGAAACGAATCCAGTGATGCACAGACTTGTCCCACTAGTTTATGGGTTACTTTCCAGCAAGTATAAATAATATAATACTATTATAAAGTATTTTTGTAGGATTTACAAGACTATGCATCAGACTATGATATTCAGCTTGCACCACAATATACGCATAATAATAGATTTTGAAATAGCCACCGTTATAATGCTGCTAAAAAGGAATTTGGAAGCAGCACACACAAATGTTGTTGGTTTCATCTCGGAAAAAAATGTGCTGAATAATATCCATCCTCTGGCATAGCCTTGAAATATAGGGAAAACAGTGAGTTTGCTCTCAAAGTCAGACATTTGCAAGCACTCGCATTTTTTTCATCTGATGAATTTCCAGCTGCTTTTGAAGAAGTGAAATCAATTTTACTAGAATATGCAGATTCTGTAGTTCAGTGGTTTGAGGAAAATTATGTTCTTGGAAAATTTCGTGGATGCAGAAGAAACAATCCAAGCAGAAGCCCTCCGCTGTTCCCGCCAACAATTTGGTCAGTTAGTGAAAACAATTTATTTGGCTTTCCCAGAACACAAAACGAACTTGAAAGATTAGACAGACGCTGGAATACAATTCTGGGAGAGAAAAAACTGACTGTACGAAATAATCAGTGAAATTGCGAAAGAGCAGAGAACAACTATGGCTAAAATCGAAAGAGTGATAGCACAGATTCCAACAAATCCACCCAGAAGAGAAACGCTGGCAAGATAAAAAGGAATTCGAACTTCTTTGGTGCACAGAGACAATGTTAACATGCTGGACATTTTAAGAGGAATTTCATATAATTCTACCCTTTACTAAAATGTGCTGGTATTTCTCACTAATTGAATTATACCTTTTACTAACTTGTATTTGAACTTTTCAAGAATGTAATTCCGCCGAAGATGCAAGAATGTAAAACACAACGCAAAATTAAAAAAGTCAAAATTTTCAAAATAGCATGTCAAAAACATAAAATGTCAAAAAGTAATCCAAAATGTGAAACATATAAAAATTCAAAATGTGAAACAAATAAAAATTCAAAATGCAATCACAAGTCACAAGCATTACAAAAATGCGAAACGCTATGTAACAAGTACAACACAAAATAAAACAAATGCCAAAAAAAATGCATACGCTTTGTAAAATGTACAAAATAAAATAAATGCCATATTCACAAGGATTTCATGACGAGTCAAGTTAAAAATGAGCTTTTACTTAGACTTCAAATAATAATTACTAGCCTCTACACCTTTTTAAGTCTTTAATAAGTGCAACATCATTAACCTGACTTGGCATCAAACATTATCAATATGACCATAGCATACAATCACTTAAAAGACTTGTTAATGGATGAATTGAGGAATCACCAAGTTCAGCGGGTGAAAGTTAATGGCTGTTTATAGTTTTGTACTCGAGTAAATGCGTAACACAGTAAACTTGACTTTCTCTGAAAATTTTATGTATATGAGCACGGTTGATTGAAAACTGATAAAAAGGCTTAAGGCCTGTTTATTAATTTTTGTGCCTCATTCAAAACGCAGTACCATAACCTTGGCATGTTATCGAAACCTTATGAATACGTCGGACTAAAAATTCCTAAAAAATGTTTACGCCTAAGTTCTTGTAATAAAGTTTTGTGACAGGGTAAAACTGCAACATTAATAACTTGACATGTTATGTTAACGTTGTGAATATGAGCACGGCGGATTAAAGATTTCAACAAATAGCCTTTGGGATTAATGTGTTGTAGCTGAGTAAAAATGTAACATTATCTTGATTTTCTATATAAACCAAACTACGTGCTGAAATGGCCCAATTATATGTACGTATACTTCAACCATATACCGAAGCGCTGACAAGGTGAAAACAAAAGTGCAATTTTGTACGGTCCCCTAACATTTTATGGCCAGCCTACATGGAAGTGGACACTTTGATATCAAAAACATACTTTTTGTACGGTCCACAACAAATAGCAATGGACACGTCGCAATCTTTGGGGGGGGAGGGGGGGTTAACGACCACCGTGATCAATTCAGTGGGCTATAAGCAGTCGGACATTCCCAATTTTGGGCCACTGGTTCCTGGGAAGGGGGACAGCAAGTGTCAGAAGTCAAGCACAACGTCCATGATTCACCGAGATTTGAACCAGGATCCTTCTCGACAAGTGGTCAGAAGCCAGCGCCTAGATCACTCCGCCGCCGTAGCGGCACACGTTGAAATGTATTTTTCATACTGCCCCAAACGCTCTTATGGACATACTAGATTGAACTGGACGCAAATAAATCATTAATATAATTTGTACTAGCAGGGATACCAGTTATTTGCCAGGCACATATTACTATTTGTGGAATCACCAATTTCAGCGGGTGAAAGTTAATGAATGAAAAAGATATTCCTGCAATTTTCCAGTAAACTTATTTTAAATTTTTTGATTTAGTTAATTTAATTTGGCGAAACAAAAAAAGAAAGAAAAAGGAATGGGAATACTTACCTTCTAGGAGACATCTATAGAACTGCCGTACATCTGGCGTGTGCTTCTGTGAATCCCGCTACACAGAAATGCAATGTACCTATGTGATGTCGCATGCATAAGACTTCACATTGGCATTGATCATCTTTTTTCTTACCGTTTTGAATTTTGAATATCTGGAACTCTCTGTTTACATTACATTATATTTCTTTCTGATAAGCCGTTCGTTGGTAGTGAAAGCTAAACTGTATAGATTTGTGTTTTTAATACACCATTAAACGCATATTTTTGCACTTTATTGTTATCTACAGTCCCTAACTTAGACCGTAGGTTGGTTAGTTGGTTGGTTGGTTGATGGTTTATGGTGAAAGGCCCTCAAAGGGCCAAAGAGCCCCTTAGAACGTAAATAGGGTATTCTTAAGAGTAAAAAACGGAACTTTTTACGAAAATTTTACATGGGGCTACCTTGACCCGGGCCCCGACCCCTTCCAAAAACCGTCTACCGTCAAAGTTAGATAACCATAAGTAGTATACCAAATCTGGTTGTCCTAAATTGAAAACTGTAGAGTTTACGAAATTTTTATGAGGAGGGGGAGGGGCTCTCACCCCGGGGTTCCAGCCCCTTCCAAAAACCGTCTAGCGTCTAAGTTAGAGTTTCATGATACCAAATTTGGTGGTTCTGAATTGAAAACTGTAGTTTTTAAGAAAATGTTGTATGTCTGGGTGTGTGCGCGGGGGGGGGGCTCCGACCCCCAGGGCCTTGACCCGTCCCAAAAACCGTCGACCGTCTAAGTTAAAGTACCATGAGATAGTATACCAAATTTGGTGGTCCTAAATTGAAAACTGTAGATTTTGCGAATTTTTATATGAGGGGGGCCCTTACCCCCCGGGCTGCAACCCCTTCAAAGAATCGTCGAGCGTCTAAGTTAGAGTACCATGCGATAGTATACCAGATTTGGTGGTTCTGAATTGAAAACTGCAGTTTTTAAGAAAATTTTGTATGTGGGGGCTCTGACCCCCGTGCCTTGACCCGTTCCAAAAACGGTCTGCCGTCTAAGTTAGAGTACCTTAAGATAGTATACCAAATTTGGTGGTTCTAAGATGAAAACTGTCGATTTTACGAAATTTTTTATGAGGGGGGGCTGCGACTCCGCGGGCTCCAACCCCTTCCAAAAACCGTGTAGCGTCTAAGTTAGAGTTTCATGATACCAAATTTGATGGTTCTGAAATGAAAACTAGATTTTACAAAAATTTTGTATGTAGGGGGGTGGGGAGCTCTGACTCCCCGGGCCTTGACCCGTTCCAAAAACTGACAACCGTCTAAGTTAGAGTACTATGAGATAAGATACCTGATTTGGTGGTTCGGAATTGAAAACTGTAGATCTTACGAATATTTTGTGTATGGGGGCTCTGACCAACCGGGCCCCTGACCCGTTCCAAAAACCGTCTACCGTCTAATATTTTTAGTGCCAAAGAAAAACGTAATATTCCTATCCTGTCTGCGTGTCCAAACTTTATAAATTTGATCAGGGAGCAAGACGTTCGAAATCGTACGTTTTCCTGCATTCGTTTTGTATGTTACCAAAATCTGTAAACGCGACGAATTGACGTAGTCGACGAATTTGTCCGCGACGAATTGACGCAGTCGACGAATTGACGCAGTCGACGAATTGACGCGCGACGAATTGACGCGCGACGAATTGACGTAGGCGACGAATTGACGCGCGACGAATCGTCGCAGTCGACGAATTGACGCGGTCGACGAATTGACGCACGCGACGAATTGACGTAGAACCCGTAAAATGCTGGGGTTTTCACGTTATGCGTGAAAAAAATATATTTTTTGCTCCTTTAGCCAAATTGAAAACTAAAGGAAATTTTTCATGAAATCATTTCCCAACACAAGAGCAACACTTTGGAATTCGCCGATTTACGGATATCATTGCTGGAAACTGAGAAAAAAAAATGAAAGCTAAGGATGTAATCTTTTGATGTTATCTAAGGACAAAAAATACAGAGAAAAAAAAAAAGGTCGATTTATTGTTGTGTGCGCAAATCGTCTAGTATCGCACTCGAGAAATTATTTCTCTGCGTAAACACCGCGGTACTTCGTCCGCGTTTTCAGGAGCGGAGAGCTCGAAGCTCGAGTCAGTCGGCCCACTAGCTTTGACATCACAGTCCAGTTCGAGGGCTTTCTTAATCTTCAGGGGGTTTTGGGCTATGGTGATATCCGCACGACCGGCCGGTATGGCGCCCAATACGGCGATAAGACCCTCCCGGAGCCCGTGGACTTGGCCCCTCTCCAACTCCTCGAATTGCTTCCGAACTTTTCGTCGAGACATACTTCACTTGTAAGGGATGCAACCAACCCAACAGCACGAGTCAGAACGGCAAGTACGCGCAACAGGACGACGACCTTATATAGCCGGTTAGGCACAGCGCTGCGACCCCTGTTTGCTTGCGTCACATACGCGGCCGAGCGTGATACTTGAACCATTACTCACGATGTCAAATCTACCCACTAAGTTTCATTCCTGTCGGTTGCTTCCTTCTGGGTGCAACTATTTTTTTGCCGACAAGTGTAGTTCAGTAAAGTTGTTTGCAAAAAACACCGATTGTACAATCTAAGTTATCGTGGGTTTTTTTATTAGTGAGCCGATTTTTATATATGTGGAATCTTTCTTCGCTGTGGAAAAAGGGTCAATTTTTTTAACATTGGGAGTTATAGGGAGCAAGATCAATAGACGTCCTCCTTAAGAGGTGAAAAATTTTATAATCTCGAACTCTGAAACAACACTAAAGTACTTGCGTTTTACAGTGCAGCTTATGCCGACGTGTCGTAGTTCCTAGAAGCACGAACAAGATGACCAACAGACATCTCCATACCTAAAAGATCCGCTAATCCATATTGTAATCCTAAAGATTCACTTCCGCTGTTTCTTTGTAAGCCGAACTTAGGATGGATTTAATTAATAAATTTATTGTGCTCGTTTCTCATTCAAATAATCGATTCGGAGAACAATTCAAATAAGAGGACTGACAATATTCTCTCAGCTATACTTCGGGTCAATGTACGTCATAAGATGAATTTTCCTGCGTATACACTGAGTGGCCACTTTATTATGACCACATGACAGTTTTAAGAAAATGAACTATGGCTGCTCGCTATTGCCGCCAGAGGGCGAGGCTAGTATAAAAATGGAAAGCTTAGTGCTTGCGACAGTAGAAGTGATTTTGGGGTGACGAGATGGGTAAGAAAGTCGATATGACGGACTTTCAACGTAGGATTATTGTAGGAGCTCGTAACCATGGAGCGAGTATCACCGAAATCGCCGCATTCGTGAAATGTTCCAGAGCAGCTGTTGTTAAAGTGTTTAAAGACTGGACTGTCAGCCAAAAACCTGGGTCTCTAAGTGCAACGTGTGGTCGTCATCGACTAGTGACTGCTCGGGCGGAACGGAGAGTGTCCACACTGGTAACAGACAACAGAAGGGCAACGGTGCAGCAAATTACAGACCATCTTAATCAAGGATCCCCTCAAATGATCTCTGCACGCACTGTTCACTACTGCATCAGATGAGATATGGCAGCCGAAGGCCTGTTCGAACACATTTGCTGTCTGCAGTTAACAAGAGAAAACGTCTCCAGTTCGCACAGGAGCACAAGGATTGGACAGTCGATAATTGGAAACAAATTATGTGGTCCGATGAATCACGTTTTCAGTTGCATCATGCCGATGGCAGAGTGAGAATTTGGCGGAAACAGCACGAAAGCATGAACCCCAAATGAATTGCTACAACCCTTCAAGCTGGTGGAGGCAACGTTATGGTTTGGGGAATGTTTTCCTGTCATGCTTTGGGCCCTTTAACTCGTGTTGATCAACTTCTGACTGGCGCATTATATCTAAACATCGTTGCGGAGCAAGTGCATCTTGTCATGTGGATGGTTTATCCCAATGACTTTCAACAAGATAATGCGTCCTGCCATGGTGCTCGTATTGTACAGGATTGGTTTCAGGAACATGCCAGTGAGTTTACTTTTCTTAGGTGGCACCCACAATCTCCAGATCTCAACCCCATTGAGAATTTGTGGGATGAAGTTGAACGAGCCATCAGACAGCTGGATCCACAACCCTGTAATCTCAGACTCCTTGAAAGTGCTATTCATCAAGCATGGTTTCAGATTCCACAAACCACCTATCAACATCTCGTGGAATCCATGCCACGAAGAATCGACACAGTATTCAAGGCAAAAGGTGGCCCAACGAAGTACTGAGGGAGTGGTCATAATAAAGTGGCCAGTCAGTGTATAAAGACCTCGATATATTAGACGTATGCGGAATGAAGCGAACCGCAACCTTTCCTCGCTTCTGCATGGGATGGAAATATGCCATTCACGATCGATCAGTGTTGCTCAGAGTTTAATGACGCGAAAGATGTACTACGACGGAGATCGAAAACGTGATATTTACATCAGAGCTATGTTTAGTTCTAATCGGTACATACATCAACATAAAGCAATCTAGCTTTCGGTATCACCGAGTATCGGTTCGCCTTCAAACGTCGGCGTACATGAATAAGTAAAGCGTTTAGCTGTCGACGGCAACCCAGAAAAGAGCGGTAAAAACAAATGGGGATCGTAGAAATAGTTCTGGCATCTATAAGCTTCGGCCATATCGATCTTCCTTGTCTTCATCGCACGGGAGACCATATCTGTTCTTAATCGGAAGCCCCTTTGAGACAAACAAAACACAGAACTCAGTAGAAGAAAGTCGTTAAATTTAATATTATTTCGAGTATCATGAATAAAACTCATTCACACACATTGCATTAACGAATTTAATAAGGTGCGTGTTTGTGTGTGTGACTTTTAGGCCAAAAAAAATGAAAATGAAAAATGACGCTGGCACCAAGAGAGGGTCCCAAATGCTACGAATCTGTCATTTTCTGCTGAAAACTTAACAAGAAAGCCACAAGATCTGTAAAACGAATAATGGGGTGAAACTGGAAGACAGCGATTAATTACGTCAACTCTTTTCAAGACTCAAACCACTCTTTCTCACGGACCGCATTTAAGAGGTATAATATACACTGCTGGCCACCCAAAATGCAACACCAAGAAAGACACGAGATAGCAAAGCCAGATTTACTGGACACATAACAACAGATACAAAAATGAAACGATTGAGCTTACAGGCCCGCGCGACTTGTGGAACACGCAAATATCAATAGTTCGTGTGGCCCCCATGGCTGGCAATAACGGCCGCTACACGCCGCGGCATCGAACAAAAGAGGCTTTGGATGTAGGCTTGGGGTATGTCGGTCCAGGCTGCTTCCACACGTTGCCACAGTTCATCAGGCGTAGCCGCAGATGGTGCTTCACGGGCAACTCGGTTGCCGATCAGCGACCAGACTTGTTGGATGAACGACATATCGAGAGAACAGGCGGGCCACGGCAGCAGTGACACCTGGTGGGTCGTGAAGAATTTTTGCACGATGCGTGCCACGTACGGGCGTGCATCGTCCTGCTGAAACGTGGGCGCTGGCAGGTCCTGCAGGTACGGGAGGACTACAGACTCCAAAACGTCGGAGATGTAGCGGTGGCTGTTGAGTGTACCGGCGATGCGTACCAGAGGGGTGCGGGTGTCATATCCAATTGCGCCCCAAACCATAACGCCAGGGGACGGACCGGTATGGCGATGCATAATGCAGGCGTCATACAGTCTTTTGCCGTGGTGCCGCCACACTCGCCAGTGGTGTAACGTCAATAGTAATCGAAGCAATGGGCGCCGTGCGACAAGTCCCCGTTCCTGCAGACGACGTCGAACGATACGTTATACACCCTAATTCCTGCGCTAATGTTCGTGATGCGGCGGTGCGAGCCGACAACTGCGGTAATGTTCGTGATGTGGCGGTGCAAGCCGACAACTGCGCTAATGTTCGTGATGTGGCGGTGCGAGTCGTGATGTGGCGGTGCGAGTCGTGATGTGGCGGTGCGAGTCGTGATGTGGCGGTGCGAGTCGTGATGTGGCGGTGCGAGTCGTGATGTGGCGGTGCGAGTCGTGATGTGGCGTTGCGAGCCGACAACATGCCGGTCCTTTCGTTCGGTGGTGTGTCGCGGCTGCTGCAATCGTTCACGTCGGTCCGTCCATCCCTCCGGCACCCACCGAATCCATACTCGCTTCACTGTGGCCCGATGTCTCTGTTCGATAAACCGCTGTCGCGATAAACCACTATTCGTCCTCTGTCGAACTCCGAAACGTGCTGGAATGACTGCCGTATTCTGCGACGAGGCATCAGGAAGTTTCCCACGCACAGGTCCGAAAGCACAACACACTTCCCCGCCTACTGTGCACCCTTCTTATAGTGCTTCTCGGTGGCATGCCTGGCGCACATGATTTGCATATGCCCTGGAATGCTAATCGTTTGCATGTCCTCTCGCGGGCGACACATGCTGCGAATTTCAGGCCAATTGGATGCTTCCTTCTTGGTGTTGCATTTTGGGTGGCCAGCAGTGTAAAATCAAATTGAAAAGAAACTACCAATTACATCAGTTAATTTCAAGACTAAAACCAGTCTCTTCCGCACGGAACTTGTGTAAGAGAAATAATGCGATGAAATTGAAAAGAAGCAACGAATTAGGTCAACTCGTTTCAAAACTAAAACCGCTGTCTTTCTCGCAGATCTTTTGTAACACGAATAATCGGATCAAATTGAACAGAAGCAACCAATTACGTCATCTCATTTCATGACTGAGACCACTCCATTTCTCACGGGTCGCATATAAGACGAAGCAATGAAATTGGAAAGAAACAATCAATTACGTCAGCCCGTTTCAAGACTAAAACCACTCTCTATCTCGCCGCCCCGGTGGCGCAGTGGTCTCAGGCGCTGGCTTCTGATCATTCGTCCGTAAGGGGTCCGGGTTCGAATCCCGGTCAGGCATGGATGTTGTGTTTGTCTTACGGCACTGGCTTTCTCCTTTCCCTGGAACCAATGACCCTAAATTAGGGACGGGCGACTGCTTATAGCCCATTGAGTTGCTCACGGTGGTCGTTAAACCTCCAATCAAAAAAAAAAAAAAAAAAAAAAAAAAAACTATCTCACAGACCTCATGTTTAATCAATGATTCCAAAAAGCTGACATATCTGAAGAAATTCTTCCAGTGATGAATACAGCACGCATTACATACATTCAGTGACTATAGGGGGGGGGGGGTAGCAACGCAAAATGAAATATGACAAAAGATCACGGTTTTTACCACTTGCCAGCGGAACTGTTCTAGGTATATACACTGCAGAGCAATTGAATTAGAGACAGCTGGCGTTATGCAAACGTGGCCCTGTAAACGGAAACGACATAACGTATGCAGCGATCCGACAATATAAGGAGTGAAACGACGGGAATCAGTAAGAGTCGGACGCAGTATGGGAAAAACGAAGGATCTAAGCTCATTTGATCTTGGGCAAATTGTCGGGGCCCGACGAATGGGTCACTCCATCTCGGAAGTCGTGCAGGCACATGGGATTTTCATGAACCACTGTGTCACGGGATCACCGTGAGTATATCGAATCCGGTAAAACCAGCCCTGCAAGGGCCAACTGACGTGGACAACAGCGTGTGGATGAGTGGGGTCATCGTCGGCTAGCTTGCATTGTAATAACGGATAGACGGGCCACAGTGCAAGAAATCACTCGGCAATCTAACGCTGGTGCACAAAAACGTGTAAGCAACCACACCATCCAGAACCATCTCCTCGCTGTGGGGTACAGAAACCATCGTCCCACGAGAGTACCGCTGCTGACCGCACATCACAGGGTGCAAAGATTAGCATGGGCGCGGGAACATCGCCACTGGACCCTAGACATGTGGGAAAATGTTGCCTGGACTGATGAGTCGAGATTCCCGTTGGTACATGCGGATGACAGGATACGAGTACGGCGCAAACCACATGAAGCGATGGATCCTTCTTCCCAGCAGGGTACTCCTCAAGCTGGTGGGGGTGACATTCTCGTCTGGGGACTATTTATGTGAACTGAAATGGGACCCCTGGTACGTGTGACATCGTTCCTCACAGGTCAACGTTACCGGGAATATCCTGGACAACCATTTGCTTCCGTTTGTTTGTCTTCAACATCCCACTGGGGACTTTATCCTGCAACAAGACAATGCACCGTGCCATCGCTCCCGAATTGTATCCGAATGGTTGGATGAACACTCCATCGACGTGACCTTGCTTCCTTGGCCAGCTAGATCACCTGATCTCATTCCCATCGAGCACATCTGGAATGCCATCGAGAGAGATGTTCTTGGCTCTGACACCCCTCCATCAAATCTTCGTAAACTGTGGGAGCTTGTTCAAGGGTCATGGATCCGTATGTCTTCCCAACGCTTCCGGTGTCTTGTCGAGTCCATGCTGAGACGAATTGCCACCGTCATCAGGGAGAAAGGTGGTGCTACACGTTACTAGACAGGCATCTGTAATTCAATTGCTCTCCAGTGTATGCTATTCTAAGCTTTTCCAAGAGACTTATCGAGTTGTAGCTAGAAGAGCTCTGAACATTTTGAGGCTTTCATCATAAGCTTGCAGCTTGACATCCCATGATCCACAGTGCATAATATCTTGAAGAAACGTTTGAAATTCCGTGCGTAAAAAGTCTAAGTTATGCAACAGCTTCAATGAGACGATTATACGAGTGTGCCTGTGGTATGCTACAGACACAAGGAAATGACGATAATTGCTTCACGAACTTGATCTTTTCAGGCGGCTCAGCGTTTTCCGGTACTGTGGATATGAACGGACACAACTGCTACGTGTGAATCGGAATTGCCCCACTGAGCGCGATAGCGCAAATACCATTTTGAATTTCTGTTGTGACATAACGTTCACCGGAGTGATTGGTTCCTTCCTTTTTTAATAACATCATTATCATCAGCATCATCTACGTTGGTACCTTGTCGTAGGCTCTTATACTGCTGGCCACCCAAAATGTAACACCAAGAAGGAAGCATCCGATTGGCCTGAAATTCGCAGCATGCGTCGCCCGCGAGATGATATGCAAGCATTGCAGGGCATATACAAATCATGTGCGCCCGGCATGCCACCGTGAAGCACCATAAGAAGGGTGCACAGAAGGCGGGGTGTAAGTAGTGGAAGTGTGTGGTGCTGCCGGACCTGTGCGTTGAAAGCTTCCTGATGCCTCGTTGCAGAATACGGCAGTCATTCCAGCACGTTTCGAAGTTCGACAGAGGACGAATAGTGGTTTATCGCGACAGTGGTTTATCGTACCGAGACATCGGCGCCCGTGTGGCACGACATCCAGCCACACTGATGCGAGTATGGATTCGGTGGGTACAGGAGGGACGCACGGACCGACGTGAGCGATTGCCGCGGCACACCACCGAACAAGAGGACTGGCATGTGGTGCTGTGGGCGTTAACGGCTCGCACCGCCACATCACAAACGTTAGCGCAGGAATTAGAGTGTGTTGAGCAACAACCTGTGTCAGCACGTACCGTTCGATGTCGTCTTCAGGAGCGGGGACTTGTCGCACGGCGCCCATTGCTGCGATTACCATTGACGTTACACAACCGGTGAGTGCGGCGGCAGTGGGACGTTGAACGCCGCACCTGGATTACGGAATGGCACGACATTGTCTTCTCCGACGAATCCCGCTTCTGCCTGCAACACCACAATGGTCATATCCGCGTTTGGCGACACCACGGCGAGAGACTGCATGACGCCTGCATTATGCATCGCCATACCTGTCCGTCGCCTGGCGTTATGGTTTAGGGTGCAATTGGATATGACACCCATACCCCTCTGGTACGCATCGCCGGTACACTCAACAGCTACCGCTACATCTCCGACGTTTTGGAGTCTGTAGTCCTCCCTTACCTGCAGGACCTGTCAGCGGCCGTGTTTCAACAGGACAATGCGCGCCCGCACGTGGCACGCATCGTGCAAACATTTTTCGCGGCCCTCCAGGTGTCACTGCTGCCGTGGCCCGCCTGTTCTCCCGATGTGTCGCCCATTGTACACGTCTGGTCGCTGATCGGCAACCGAGTGGCCCGGCAAGCACCACCCGCGGCTATGCCTGATGAACTGTGGCAACGTGTGGAAGCAGCCTGGACAGACATACCCCAAGCCCACATCCAAAGCCTCTTTCGTTCGATGCCGCGGTGTGTAGCGGCCGTTATTGCCAGCCATGGGGGCCACACGAACTATTGATGTCTGCGAGTTCCGCAAGTCGCCCGGGCCTGTAAATTCAATCGTTTCATCTTTGTACCTGCTATGTGTCCAGCAAATCTGGCTTTGTTATCTCGTGTCCTCCTTGGTGTTGCATTTTGGGTGACCAGCAGATGTATATAGGAAGCAAGAGGGGGCATTTGCTCTCCCCTGGAAATTAGACCATACCCTTGGAAGGTACTACAGAGATGTTTCCGATAATACTTATCGTTTTTATTGCCAATTCTTCTGTAGAACATCTGGATGCATCTGCATATGCCGCAAAAATAAGAAAAATGTTGGAAATTTCCATTAGAAAAACCGAAACTTTATTGAAGAAAGTAATAGTGAAATTTCCTTTTGCTTGCTGGAGGACAGCATACATACGTACAGTATGGAAAAGTATGAAGGCGAAGAAATGAAAAATATATCATCTTCTGCACCGAGATCAGAATTCTTCCAAGAAATTCTTCTTGAGTGTACTTTCTTTTTTTTTTTTTTTTCCTTTTTTTATTTCTTGATGACCAATTGAGTGGTCTGTGAGGTTTCGGAGCTCATGTGACACAAGTGACGAAAAGGAAAAAAGGAATGATAAAGAAATGTCCTTACTGACCTAACATGCTGCGTTTTTTTTTTTTTTTTATCCATCTATTTTACGTTGATTTCGGATCTCCCGGTTTCCAATTAAACTTATGTATTGTGAGTGTGGTAAAAACGGGTGGACAACAAGAAAGCACCGCGGAAATTTGCATATGTTGTTTGTATGTGTTATTCGCTGTTGCAATTTGTATTTGCCACTTCCTGAAAACAAAGCTATGGGCGCTCATGTTCGTTGGAAGTGTTCACTGTAAAGAATAAATTGTGTGAATTCAAACGAAATTTCTGAAAATAACGTGCAGCAAAGTTGCGGGTAGGTGTCCATCTTTTAATGCAATGTCCATTTTAATAAGTTTGTTTCTTTCAACTTCAATATTTTTTCAGATTTTCCGTAGTCAGTAATTCCGTTTATTTCCGAAAAGTAAGTTTCATGTTTTTCCATATTTATAAAAAAAATTCGTAAAATCAAAGATTTTGATTATTTCAGACATTTGACGATATTTTTCTTTACTGACGGTTAATGGATACTTTCTCTTTCCCCTTGGTGTGGTTCTAATCGGGTTTATCTTCAACGGCTATACGTGCTACCGTTGTTGGTTTTTTTTTTTTTTTTTTTTTGATTGGAGGTTTAACGACCACCGTGAGCAACTCAATGGGCTATAAGCAGTCGCCCGTCCCTAATTTAGGGTCACTGGTTCCAGGGAAGGGAGAGAGCCAGTGCCGTAAGACAAACACAACAACCATGCCTCACCGGGATTCGAACCTGGACCCCTTACTGACGAAAGATCAGAGGCCAGCGCCTTAGACCACTGCGCCACCGGGGCGGCTGCTACCGTTGTGCCAGAAGGACACGTACAGTACAGTCACGTATAAGGTAGAACTTTAATCACGCGATGATGAATTTTTTTTTATTGCTATCGATGCGGATGAATTATTTACTAGTGCAACATCACACTATTTTTCTAAATAGGTTTGTAATAATTTTGTTTTTTCTCTAGAAGGACTTTTTATAAATTGCGTATTTTTTCATTTTGATTTTTCGAAGCCACAAAATGATTATCTTTTTAAACTGTATAACGAAGTAAATTTCTCCGTCATTTTCGTCCACGCCGGGCTCGAACCCGGGTCCCCTCATTCCGGAATAAGTCGCTCTACCAATTGAGCTACGCAGACGTTCGTTCTGACTGCTATCTGCCTTTATGTCGTGTGTGTCCTGCTGCGCAGGCATGTTACATCTACAATTGACGTGGATCAGGAACATCGAACAGATGCCATCGCTCTTTCCACGTTTATAAACGTGGAAAGAGCGCTGATTTCTGTTTGACAATAAGTTAAGATAAGCTCTTAATTTCTTACGGCAGTACAATATAAAATAGCTGCTGCACAAAATGGGGGAGAGGGAAACGAATATCCTGTGCCACAATAACCAAAATTTCATGCCGTACACTATCCAGAATATCCGATCTCGCTATAGAACTTCAAAATCAGTTCTTCCGACAGACGACAGGAATTTAAGAGTGAATGAAACCTCAAGTATTCCCGCGAATCGCACTTACCGGAAATTTTCCGTCATAGATTCGGAAAAGGTGAGAATAGAATTGTTCCGTCGACATGCGAAAGGAATTGAGGAAAGATTTCTGAAAATTCAAATTTTCCTGGAGTACCGTAAATCCGTGAAATTCAAAGTTTTTTTTTTTGTTGTTGTTATCTCACGGAAAATGTATCAAGAATATGCTTCGTTAGTTCACGAAAGGAATCACGGGAAACGGCTCGTGAATTTTAGAATGTTTTACAGTGTAAACTGCAGTGTCTCGACTACTAACTGCAATAGTTTTGGAAGCTTTCCAAATCTACTACAGTTAGTAGAGAGTGAAATAGAAGTACCCTATACTGGAGATTCTTCCGCACATTCGCGGAATTCTTCATTTTTCGTCATGATTTGGGGAATTCTCGAGATCGATGCAAAACTGCAGATAATTTTGGGGGATTAGTTGGAGGGTCGTTTTCCGTCAGGTGGCAGGTATGTCATCGTTTAAAACTCTAGAAAACAGAAGTTAAACGGAGTAAAGATCGTAATTTCTTTTTCTCGCGATGTTTCTTCTGCCCAGTATTATTGGTAAATATAATATTATTTCATATCTCGCTACAGAACTTCAAAATCAGTTCTTCCGACAGACGACAGGAATTTATGAGTGAATGAAACCTCAAGTATTACCGCGAATCGCACTTGCCGGAATTGCTTTCTCTAATTTTAGAAATACTCATGTATTTCTGCTTGAAAACGGAGAAAATGTTTCCGAAAACAAAGAAGGCGCCAAAATATTCCGGCAGGCGATTGTGTGGTACTCGAGATTGGTGGATAACTGAACAGAATTTGGGAGGGCGGGGGGGGGAGAGGATTGATTGTGGTGGTGGATCGTTTACCGTCGGAGGACGGAATTCCGGCTTTCGAAATCGCAAGTTAAACGGAGTGGAGATTTCTCCCGTGATCGTAATATTTTTTCTCGCGATACTCCATCTGCTCAGTGTTGTTGTTAAATATCATTTTATTCCATAAGCATTTGCATTTATAGAAAATGGAGGGAAATTTTTCGAAAACGGAAGTCGGACGGTGCGAAGATTTCTCCTGTAACCGCATTTTTTCCCCCGCGATGTCCCTCCAATCTGTCTTGTTTAAATGTCAGTAATTTAATATTTTGAATAGAGTGATGTGCTCCAGTTTAATACTTACATAAATAAATTACAGGGAACAATTTCATGTTGCTCATGCTCCGTTGTATTCACATTTTCTCACAGCACGTTCTGATTTTTCATCCGGTTAAAAAGTTCACCTTTTTTTCTTCTTCATCAGTCTCATATATGGTACCCCTGAAATCATAACTTAAGTACGTAAAAGAATATGTACCACGTACTTTAATTTTACATAAAATCGCCATTTTATTTACAGTTCAAACCAGGTTTCGCTAGATAAGGAAGTTTTATCCGTATTTTTTCCACTCCTATTTATTCTGTCATTTCCAAGTATTCCGATATCATCGTTTTCCACTCCTATTTATTCTGTCATTTCCAAGTATTCCGATATCATCGTTTTCCACATCATCACCATCGGTATAACTTACAAACAGCATTATATCCCTATCAGTTACGTAGTTGTTCTTGTTAATGCTCATTTGCAAATTCGTGCTCTTACTCGCTCATTTTCGCAGTTTTGGGGGAAAGAGTGGGAAAGTTCAGAAAAAAATACCTTCACTTTTTTTTATTGGAGGTTTAACGGGGCCCAAGGAGTTTTTAATAAGACTATTTGAAATTAACCTCCTTTGTCAAAGGTGTGTGGAATGAGATCTGCAAGTTTTGGAAATACTCGTGGATAAACTTTACAGGTAATTGTCGGCTAGGTAGTATTCGAATGTACGTCTGCTAACTAGTTGTCGTATCGCCCGCCGTTTTATGCTGCGTCGATCATTTTCAGACGGTGTTGAATGCAAACGTTTCAAAAATCTGGTTTAATAACTTTTAACATTGTCGTGCACGCTTGAACTCAGCGTGATTCACAAATGAGTAAAGCGTTTTTCACGAAAGTTTGTTTCAAGCTTGATAAAAGAGCTGCAGAAATGCACATCATTTCCACTTCTGACAGTTAAAAGAGCAAAAATATGTTAATAACAAGATACAAATGTTACAGATAAAAACGGGCTGATTTAAATAGGGCACTTTTATTTGTTCTCCTGAAGCAGCCATTGTTTGCGACCTCTTTAAAAGCGAAGTGACGAGCTTATTTTTTGCCTTCTGCTACACGAAACCCCTGGGCCCAGAGTAGAATGACCCAGTTGTGTTTGAAAGTAATTTGAAGAAACGATCACGCATACACGAAAGTGGATTAGCAAGCCCCGAAGAGCAGATAAAAAAATTTGCCATTCCTAATGTAAGACTTCTTACAATATAAGGTTATTAACCTTACTTAAGAGATAGAAAGCGTGTACGCTTACACGATTATAAGCTAACAATCATAGAGTGCATCCAAGTGACATTCTTAAACCTTCAGTATTTTTTATGAAATATTGGGTTGATGCATAACTTCATGTATTTTATATCACGAGTGTTTCCCAGGTCAGAAGTGACGGTGCAGGGGACCAGTTGTATATCAAAATGTAGCCAGTAATATCGTGTATCTAAATCATATTGCGTTGTGTGATTGTGGCTAATGGTTTTTTTGGTTTTCAGGTTCGGAAGTAGTGAGTGTCAAGTAGAGAGGAATGAACATTTCCGACATCTGCTCCTCTACGAGTTTAACAAGGGATCCTCAGCCGCTGAGGCTACTCGATATATTTGTGCTGTGTATGGGGTGGATACTATTGTTCCGAGGACAGCCCGCAAATGGTTTGAGCGGTTCCGAGGTGGCAACGTTGACCTCAACGACTCCACACGCTCAGGTCGTCCATCTCACTTCGATGAGGATCGTTTGAACCATCTCATCCACTTGGATCTGCGTCAAACCACACGCGAATTGGCCACTGAGATGGACTGTGATCAGGCCACAGTGGTGCGACACCTGGAACGTCTGGGAAAGGTCCAGAAATTGGCCACTGAGATGGACTGTGATCAGGCCATAGTGGTGCGACACCTGGAACGTATGGGAAATGTCCAGAAATTGGCCACTGAGATGGACTGTGATCAGGCCATAGTGGTGCAACACCTGGAACGTATGGGAAATGTCCAGAAATTGGCCATTGAGATGGACTGTGATCAGGCCATAATGGTGCGACACCTGGAACGTCTGGGAAAGGTCCAGAAATTGGCCACTGAGATGGACTGTGATCAGGCCATAGTGGTGCGACACCTGGAACGTATGGGAAATGTCCAGAAATTGGCCATTGAGATGGACTGTGATCAGGCCATAGTGGTGGGACACCTGGAACGCATGGGAAAGGTCCAGAAATTGGCCATTGAGATGGACTGTGATCAGGCCATAGTGGTGGAATGAGATGGACGCATGACACCTTGGAACGTATGGGAAATGTCCAGAAATTGGCCATTGAGATGGACTGTGATCAGGCCATAGTGGGACACTTGGAACGCATTCAGAAATTGGCCACTGAGATGGACTGTGATCAGGCCATAGTGGTGCGACACCTGGAACGTATGGGAAATGTCCAGAAATTGGCCATTGAGATGGACTGTGATCAGGCCATAGTGGTGGGACACCTGGAACGCATGGGAAAGGTCCAGAAATTGGCCACTGAGATGGACTGTGATCAGGCCATAGTGGTGCGACACCTGGTACGTATGGGAAATGTCCAGAAATTGGCCACTGAGATGGACTGTGATCAGGCCATAGTGGTGCAACACCTGGAACGTATGGGAAATGTCCAGAAATTGGCCACTGAGATGGACTGTGATCAGGCCATAGTGGTGCGACACCTGGAACGTATGGGAAATGTCCAGAAATTGGCCATTGAGATGGACTGTGATCAGGCCATAGTGGTGGGACACCTGGAACGCATGGGAAAGGTCCAGAAATTGGTGTCTTGGGTGCCCCACACTCTCATCGAGGACAACAAGAATCAGCGTGTTGCCATATGCGGTTCCTTGCTCTCCCGTTATCGCGAATGTTTTCAGCAACTCAAACACTTTCTGTCACGTATGTATATGTAAATTTTAGGCATCGGATGGAATGGTTAAGCCCAAACAAGAATGTTCAAGACATGACCCGCATCCTGCGAAGATAATTTTTGTGTGTCTGGTGGGACATGGAAGGCATTATTCACTGGGAAATGCTGCCGAGGAATTGGACCATCAACGCCGCACTTTATTGTGGGCAACTCCGCCGTGTGGAGGAAGAAATTCAGTGGAAACGGCCACATCGGCGCCATGGTGTCCTTCTCCAACATGATAACGCACGACCTCACAGTGCAAACATGACCAAAATGGTAATTCAGGACATGAAATGGGAGACCCTTCCACATGCGGCCTATTCTCCAGATGTCGCCACCTTCAGACTATCACCTGTTCCGATCTCTGTCGAATGGACTCCGTGGCAGAACGTTCAACAATGATGTTGATCTCCAGAATTTCCTTGATGATTTTTTCGCAGCAAAACCTGCACGTTTTTACAAGAATGGCGTTGCAGACCTATCTAGACGTTGGAACACCATCGTAAACAATGGGGAAGGGGCGGAATACATAGTTGACTGCTTCTGCTTTCCCTTCTGATGTAATACATTCCTCTAGTGCGGTGAAAAAAACGGCATGAACTTATGTATCAGCCCAATAGTACAGAAAGATTAAATTCAGTTGTCATTCTCTAACATAAAAGTGATACTGTTCCTATTTTTGAGTATTTCGGTTATAATCTGCTTGGTATAAAGACTGTTCCTGCATTTAAAATTCATAAACAACCGAGAGAGTGTCCTGATTCTCTGTAGGTAATTTATGGTATGCGTCTTTCGCATGCCAAGATCTTTGTGGGGGTGAAATAAAATGAGTGATTCGAGAGTATACATTTATTTACGCACAACTGTGAAAACAAAAGTGTGTCCTCGACGGGCATCTAACCTGTGTCCCCCCACTCCGGAGTAAGTCGCTCTCCCAACTGAGCTACGCAGACAGAATGTCTCTCTGCAGATTTGTCGTTTTGACACATGTTTTCACCTCTGTAGTACGTCACACAATACATTGCTTATTCGCATCATTCACGAAAAACCACGGTCCGGTACATATCTAAGTGGAATTAAATCATAACAACAAGCATTAATGTTTACTAATTCCTGATATTCAGCGGTACTCAGGTATGTGGATTAATGAATGTTATTGTCGTAAAACCGATGAAAGAGAAGATACATAAGTCATAAAAGTATGTATTTACAAAACTATGGTGGCGACAGTCTTAAGTATTTCTACTCTTTAGTTTTTCAAAAATAATATTTATTTTTATTATTGCTATATTTTCAGATTTAGACGAATGTAAGAAACGATCCTGACATTGATTAAAAGTGATTTAGCTACGAAAGCCCATCTGCACATGCGCAAGCTAAAATTCGACCTCAAGATAGAAAGAAAAGCTGAATCGCAAGTGTATTAGTGAGGGGTATTGGTAATTTTTGGTATGGCATATCTACAGGTTTCACCACATCGTGTTATACATCTTTTAAAGCTCTCGTCAATAGCAGGAAGCCATTAAGCATCCTTTGGGGGCTGGAAAGGAAACCAAATTTTACATCCCTTGGGGGCTCAAAAGGAAGCCAAATTTCGCATCCCTTGGAGGCTCGAACGGAAGCCAAATTTCGCATTCCTTGGGGGCTCGAACGGAAGCCAAATTTCGCATTCCTTGGGGGCTCGAACGGAAGGCAAATTTCGCATCTCTTGGGGCCTCGAAAGGAAGCCAAATTTCGCATTCCTTGGGGGCTCGAAAGGAAGCCAAATTTCGCATCCCTTGGGGGCTCAAAAGGAAGCCAAATTTTGCATCCCTTGGAGGCTCGAACGGAAGCCAAATTTCGCATTCCTTGGAGGCTCGAAAGGAAGCCAAATTTCGCATCCCTTGGGGTATCAAAAGGAAGCCAAATTTCGCGTCCTTTGGAGGCTCGAACGGAAGCCAAATTTCGCATTCCTTGGGGGCTCGTACGGAAGGCAAATTTCGCATCTCTTGGGGGCTCGAAAAGAAGCCAAATTTCGCATCTCTTGGGTGTTTAAAAGGAAGCCAAATTTCGCATCACTTGGGGGCTGGAAAGGAAACCAAATTTCGCATCCCTTGGAGGCTCGAACGGAAGGCAAATTTCGCATCTCTTGGGGCCTCGAAAGGAAGCCAAATTTCGCATTCCTTGGGGGCTCAAAAGGAAGCCAAATTTCGCATCCCTTGGAGGCTCAAAAGGAAGCCAAATTTCGCATCCCTTGGAGGCTCGAACGGAAGCCAAATTTCGCATTCCTTGGGGGCTCGAAAGGAAGCCAAATTTCGCATCCCTTGGGGGCTCAAAAGGAAGCCAAATTTCGCATCCCTTGGAGGCTCGAACGGAAGCCAAATTTCGCATTCCTTGGGGGCTCGAACGGAAGGCGAATTTCGCATCTCTTGGGGGCTCGAACGGAAGCCAAATTTCGCATTCCTTGAGGGCTCGTACGGAAGGCAAATTTCGCATCTCCTGGAGGGCTCGTACGGAAGCCAAATTTCGCATCTCTTGGGTGCTCAAAAGGAAGCCAAATTTCGCATCCCTTGGGGGCTGGAAAGGAAACCAAATTTCGCATCCCTTGGAGGCTCGAACGGAAGCCAAATTTCGCATTCCTTGGGGGCTCGAACGGAAGCCAAATTTCGCATTCCTTGGGGGCTCGAACGGAAGGCAAATTTCGCATCTCTTGGGGCCTCGAAAGGAAGCCAAATTTCGCATTCCTTGGGGGCTCGAAAGGAAGCCAAATTTCGCATCCCTTGGGGGCTCAAAAGGAAGCCAAATTTCGCGTCCTTTGGAGGCTCGAACGGAAGCCAAATTTCGCATTCCTTGGGGGCTCGTACGGAAGGCAAATTTCGCATCTCTTGGGGGCTCGAAAAGAAGCCAAATTTCGCATCTCTTGGGTGCTCAAAAGGAAGCCAAATTTCGCATCCCTTGGGGGCTGGAAAGGAAACCAAATTTCGTATCCCTTGGAGGCTCAAACGGAAGGCAAATTTCGCATCTCTTGGGGCCTCGAAAGGAAGCCAAATTTCGCATTCCTTGGGGGCTCGAAAGGAAGCCAAATTTCGCATTCCTTGGGGGCTCGTACGGAAGGCAAATTTCGTATCTCCTGGGGGCTCGAAAGGAAGCCAAATTTCGCATCTCTTGGGTGCTCAAAAGGAAGCCAAATTTCGCATCCCTTGGGGGCTCGTACGGAAGGGAAATTTCGTATCTCCTGGGGGCTCGAAAGGAAGCCAAATTTCGCATCCCTTCGAGGCTCGAACGGAAGCCAAATTTCGCATTCCTTGGGGGCTCGAACGGAAGGCAAATTTCGCATCTCTTGGGGCCTCGAAAGGAAGCCAAATTTCGCATTCCTTGGGGGCTCGAAAGGAAGCCAAATTTCGCATCCCTTGGGGGCTCAAAAGGAAGCCAAATTTCGCGTCCTTTGGAGGCTCGAACGGAAGCCAAATTTCGCATTCCTTGGGGGCTCGTACGGAAGGCAAATTTCGCATCTCTTGGGGGCTCGAAAAGAAGCCAAATTTTGCATCCCTTGGGGGCTCAAAAGGAAGCCAAATTTCGCATCCCTTGGAGGCTCGAACGGAAGCCAAATTTCGCATTCCTTGGGGGCTCAAACGGAAGGCGAATTTCGCATCTCTTGGGGCCTCGAAAGGAAGCCAAATTTAGCATCTCTTGGGGGCTTGAACGGAAGCCAAATTTCGCATTCCTTGGGGGCTCGTACGGAAGGCAAATTTCGCATCTCCTGGGGGCTCGAAAGGAAGCCAAATTTCGCATCTCTTGGGTGCTCAAAAGGAAGCCAAATTTCGCATCCCTTGGAGCCTCGAACGGAAGGAAAATTTCGCATTCCTTGGGGACTCGAACGGAAGGCAAATTTCGCATCTCTTGGGGCCTCGAAAGGAAGCCAAATTTCGCATTCCTTGGGGGCTCGAAAGGAAGCCAAATTTCGCATCCCTTGAGGGCTCAAAAGGAAGCCAAATTTCGCGTCCTTTGGAGGCTCGAACGGAAGCCAAATTTCGCATTCCTTGGGGGCTCGAAAGGAAGCCAAATTTCGCATCCCTTGGAGTCTCGAACGGAAGCCAAATTTCGCATTCCTTAAGGGCTCGAACGGAAGGCAAATTTCGCATCTCTTGGGGGCTCGAAAGGAAGCCAAATTTCGCATTCCTTGGGGGCTCGAACGGAAGGAAAATTTCGCATCCCTTGGGGGCTCAAAAGGAAGCCAAATTTCGCATCCCTTGGAGGCTCGAACGGAAGCCAAATTTCGCATTCCATGGGGCTCGAACGGAAGGCAAATTTCGCATTCCTTGGGGGCTCGAAAGGAAGCCAAATTTCGCTTCCCTTGGAGGCTCGAAAGGAAGCCAAATTTCGCATCCCTTGGGCGCTCGAAAGGAAGCCAAATTTCGCATCCCTTGGGCGCTCAAAAGGAAGCCAAATTTCGCTACGCATAGTGTCGGGGAAAATGCATAGCATCAAAATGCATTTTTGTAATGACTTTTATCACATTTAGCATCAAGTTCTCGTAATTTACGCAGATTGCGATGAGATATTGTTAAGTTTTGGTATAGCATGATGAAATAATTTTCAGCGATAGTTTAGTAAAACGTATGGTTGATTAACAATGAAGTTAATTTTCCTTACTTCATGGGACAGCGTTCGGCACGATCAGATTTTAACAAAGGTTTTGACAGTGAAGCACCGTTACCCATTTTCGTTACGTCGAAATGTGTCACTTGGGATTTACTTAACTACAGTCAGAAAAGATGCATATCATCAAACCTTGTGTGAAATGATCTGTATGAAGCATTGCTGAAATAGTCTAAGCAACAATGATAATTTTCCATTAAACGGCCTTTAATGTAAAAAGAGGCATAAGAGTTTGCTGAGCTCTAAAAAAAATGTGCTCCTCCAGTTGGACTGATTTAAATTCAATCAGCAACTTTTATTCATTATTAAATATTTTGTTTTAAGATCTACTATAGTTTTGCTGAACGTTTGGCTCGGCTTCATCAAGATGAATGAAGATTAAAAACATTTATACATGTAAATGTCTACGATCTTTTTGTTCTGATGAAGCAGAGCGAAACTCTAAGAGAAACTGTAATATATGTATCTTAAAATACAAAGGCCGTTCCATAAAAACTGAAAGTATATATTTTTTTAGTTGGCAACAGGGGGAAGGACGAAAATAACTACGCAGACGACTAACTGAATTAAGGAGATATCTATGGCAATAATTATTAGCCTTGGCAGACGATACTGAATTTTTTATTGCGCAGTTGTTTAAGGTATGTCTGCATTTTGCCATACAGCTATGGAGAAGAATGATTCAGAGTTAAGAAGTGAAATGCATTGTGCGGTAAAACTTTTGCTATCGTTTGGGTAAAATGGCTCCAGAAACATTTGATTTAATGATAAAAAGCCTACAAAGATAAATGTTTGGGTGAGTCAATGATTTTTAGATGGCACCATGATTTCAAAAAAGGGTGTTTGTCTGCAGAATTCGCTCCTAGGACTGGTCGACCAGAAAGCGTTATTACGGAGCGTATTGTTAACAGTGTTTGGGCAATCATGCAAGAAGATCGACGAATGACGTGTGAAGACATAGCGGCCTCAACTAATATTTCAAAACCGTCGGCATTCCGCATTCTACGCGACACATTACTGCTGCATCTTGCGTGTTCCAGATGGGTACTTCATCCCCTCACGAGAGAACAATTGTTAGCCAGAGTTCAGGTACGTCATGAATAGAAACAAATGATTGCGAAGGATACAAACTTTCTAAATACAGTAATAACTGTAGATGAAACATGGGTTCACTATTTCGACACCCTCACGAAGGGCGCAGCGAGTGTCTGAAAACACACAGGCTCGCCTCCTCCGGAAAACGTACGTACAAAATCAGCTGGGAAGGTGGTGGTGATAATTTTCTTTGATCATAAAGGTGTAGTCTACCGGCAAGCCGTTCTTCCACAAATTACTGTCAATGATGAGTATTACATTTCAGTCTTGAAGCGTCTGCTACGACACATATCGATTAATCGACCGGAACTGGTGGACAAGTGGACCCTACACCATGATAGCCGCCCCGGTGGCGCAGTGGTCTAAGGCGCTGGCCTATGATCATTCGTCCGTAAGGGGTCCGGGTTCGAATCCCGGTCAGGCATGGATGTTGTGTTTGTCTTACGGCACTGGCTCTCTCCCTTCCCTGGAACCAGTGACCCTAAATTAGGGACGGGCGACTGCTTATAGCCCATTGAGTTGCTCACGGTGGTCGTTAAACCTCCAATCAAAAAAAAAAGAAAAAAATACACCATGATAACGCCCGCACACATGTGGCTGCTTGGGTTTAACAGTTTCTTACGAGATGCAGTATTGAAATCATGCCACAGCCTGCCTGCAGTCCTGATCTCGCCTCGTGCGATTTCTGGTTGTTTCCAACAATGAAGGAGAAATTCCGTGGCGCAACAATCAACACAGGTGCCGACGTTGTTCAAGACTGGGTCGCTAAAGCAGCTTCCACAAAATGCCTTCACCACATGCTTTGAAAAGTGGACTGAACGATGGTACCGTTGCATATCATCCGAGGGAAGATACTTTGAGAAAGAATAACATATGTTTCACTGTACTTATATTTCTTCATTTTGTGTGATTTTACTCTGTTTTTATGGAACGGCCGTTGTATTTAATTGTGAATAAACTTTGCTGATTTAATCTATCTCCAATATTACCGATATTGTACTCATAGAATTTTTTATCTAGATTATTTAGTTGAAATTTCGTTACAATATTGTTCTGAGAAAATCATTGGATAAACAGAATAGCTGAGTACAGTTTGGCCTAGAGTAACGGATAGACTACTGAACAACGAGATTTTGAATGCGGGTAAGAGACGACTAATTTTTTGGTTTACTCTAGGTTTTGGTTTAGAATTTTTAAACAAGAAAAATGCTTTTTGAGGATCTCATTACAGTTCGAAGTCGTCTAAAGATGGATGCAACAGGGAAACAAATATTAGCTGCCTTTGGATAGGTAAGAATCCAACTGTTGCAATTTCAATATCGAGTTGTGTATGGACGACAGATATCAAGCGGGGGGCCACACCAAAGAAGAAATTAACAGGCATATACACTGCTGGACAATTGCTAAGGACGGATCATAAACGGCTATATAGCGCATAAAAAAGTAAGTGTGGTTGGATGCCAAGTGAAATAAAATAATGTCAGAATGCCAGGACATTACAAGAAAGACAATTTATTGTGCTCTGAAATCCAGAAGGCTTTGGAACGTGTTCAAGGGACTAACAGGCCATTTTGTGCAGAATACGTAAACGTGAAAGAAATGCAACTACCGTCCGCAGGCGTTCCGGCGTTAGATGTCAACACGGGATATGGCCACCATGGAGGGCGATGCAAGATTCCACACGTCGTGTCATGCTTTGCACAACATTATCAAGCAGCTGTTGGGGTAATTTATCCCATTCCTCTGTCGGTGCACGGATGAGGGTGTCCTTGTTTATTGGAGGGCATTGGCGACCAGCAAGACTCCTCCCCAAAGCATCCCACACATTTTCAATGGGATTCAGATCTGGAGAACGTGCTGGCCATACGAGGCGTTGAATATCCTCGCTCTCAAGACACTCCTGGACAGCGACTGTTCGATGACATGTTGCGTTGTCGTCCATGAAAATGAATCTATCACCGACAGCACCACGGAACATGCGAACATGAGGTAGCAGAACATCATTAATGTATCGTTGGCCAGTCGTACGGCCATTGATCATAGTCCCAGTTGGAAGCACATAGAGGGACGTACGGCCATTGATCATGATGCCAGCCCATACCATGACACTACATGTCGGATATCGGTCCCTTTCCTCTATGTTTACTGGACAATATGCAGTACCACTATCACGCCAGATCAGTTGTCGTCGACAATCAGACGATAGACTGTATCTACTCTCATCTGAGAAGAGGACAGCAGACCAGTCGTTATCAGTCCAATTGCGATGTTGATGGCACCATTGCAAACGGGCGGTACGGTGACGTCTGGACAATGGGATGCACACAACAGGACAGCGGGCGTATAGTCCTCCTTCATGCAAACGTCTGGCGACAGTTTTTCGGGAGATCCGCTTGCCAGTAGCAGCCATAAACTGATTTGCTACCTCACTAGCTGTGCTGCGCCGGTGTCTATTTGTTGATAGCACTATGTACCGATGTTCTGCAGGTGTCGTACTGCGAACACGACCACCCCCGTGACGTTTGCTACACTCTCCATTTGTTTGAAATGATTTCCAAAGCCTTGAAACAACACTGTGGCTGACGTCGAACTCCCTGGAAACAACTGTTATTTTTCGCCCTTCTTCAATCTTGCCAATAATACGGCCACGCGTAAAATCATCTAGGTGATGTCTGGAAGACATACTGAAAATTGCAAGTTCGTCAATTGATTCTTTCCCTTTCAACTTTGCGTTTGAACAACAACGGTCAATACGTGTCAAATCCTTTATATCTCTTATCAGCGCTATGACGTCACTAACAAGTTCGGCAATCCAAAATTTCCATACGCACAACACGTCTTACTGTATCCCGCACTTATGCTAATTTCCACATTTTCCTGCCTTCCATTTTATGGTTGCTATCGTTGCTATTGTCATCCGTCCTTAGCAATTAATTGTCCGGCAGTGTATAACTTGTCTGGAGTGCATTTCGAAGAAACTGCAAATTTCAAGAGCAGTTTACCATTATGTCTTAAGGTGGTTCCACAGAAAATCTCTGCCTTATGTTTCCAATTGTAAAACTTCTTTACATGTTTTCTTCGCCATTAATACGTATATTTCCCAAGGATGAACATTTGCACATCGATAAAACTAACTTTAAGCTATAGTATGGGATGATCAACACTTGCTAAAACATAACCATGATTAAAGAATCCAACATTTGTTTGTCTTTTAAATAGTATAACTATACTAGATATCCGAAATTTCTTTGTGTAGAATAGAAATCAAAATTCCCAAGCTTTCGCATATCAACCAGATGGCTTTTTCAAGGAAGGTAGACAGCAAACTGAATACAAATATATACGAACGATGAAGAAACAGGTTTCTGTACGCCCAATTAATGTGAAAGACGATAAAAAGTGAACTCCGTTTATTAGGCGTATAAACTTAAGGGATCAAGAGATGCTAGCTTTCACTACCTCCGGGTAGCTTTATCAAGCATTTAGTAGTAAAAAATCGCAGAATCAACTGGAAAAAATAATAGAACGCTTCAACAATTTGAACGCGGTGACTTGACTTGACAATAACGAAGAGATGCGAACGTAATCAAGTATTCAAAGACACGAGGCGTTATGTTCGTTTAGCACGTGGAATCATGGAAGGGAAATCAAGACGTAATCAATATTTGAAGAACTGGTCCCAAATTCGTGGCAAATTGAATACCTCTTGATTTCTTTTCTTCAATGATTCCGCGTGCTAAACGAGCATAACGCCTCGTGCTTTTGAATACCTGATTACGTTCGCATCTCTTCGTTATTGTCAAGTCAAGTCAGCGCGTTCAAATTATTGAAGCGTTCTATTATTCAGTTTGCTGTCTACCTTCCTTGAAAAAGCCATCTGGTTGATGTGCGAAAGCTTGGAAATTTTGATTTCTATTCTACACCAAGAAATTTCGGATATCTAGCATAGTTATACTATTTAAAAGACAAACTAATGTTAGATTGCTTAATCATGGTTATGTTTTAGCAACTATTGAGCATCCCATGCTATAACTTAAAGTTAGTTTTATCGATGTGCAAATTTTCATCCTTGGGAATACATTAATTACGAAGAAAATATGTAAAGAAGTTTTACGGCCGCCCCGGTGGCGCAGTGGTCTAAGGCGTTGGCCTATGATCATTCGTCCGAAGGGGTCCGGGTTCGAATCCCGGTGAGGCATGGATGTTGTGTTTGTCTTACGGCACTGGCTCTCTCCCTTCCCTGGAACCAGTGACCCTAAATTAGTGACGGGCGACTGCTTATAGCCCATTGAGTTGCTCACGGTGGTCGTTAAACCTCCAATCAAAAAAAAAAAAAAAAAAAAAGTTTTACCATTAGAAACATAAGGCAGAGATTTTAGGTGGAACCACCTTAAAAGAAAAGTGTTTAATCAGCGCATTCTTCCAGTTCTTACTTATGGATCAGAGACGGAGTTCGTTTCAGAGATCTGTAGAAAGCTAACAGAGAAACAGTACAATTTTCAAGAGCAATTTACCATTATGTCTTAAAGGTGTTTAATCAACGCATCCTTCTAGTTCCTACTTATGGATCAGAGACATGGGCTTGAAATACGTTTTATTATTCACAGATCTGTAGAACGCTAACAGAGAAACAGTGTAATTTTCAATAGCAATTTACCATTATGTCTGAAAAGTGTTTAATTAATGCATCCTTTCTGTTCTTGCTTACAATCAGAGACATGAATCGTAACCCTCTAAACGGCCTATGTACCTAGACCAAACGGTGCCCAAAGTTTTCCGCGGCCAGGCTTTACGGAAGTTCGGTAAAACAATCATTTTCGTCCTCCCGTCTGAGCAGTACCGACCATAAACCTGTTAAGGGTGATAAGCGCTCCCTTCTAGTCCTTTATTTTCTACTCTCGTGACCCAAGGTCAGGGCAGGATTAAGGCCTTAGTGGGGCCCATGTATAAAACATTTGTGTGGGCCCCAAGGCTAAAACATTTGAGTGGGACCCCAAAGAACTTATGACGGGGAATCATTATGAAGTCCGTTAAAACACGAAACTGTAGCAATGTACTTGTAATAAATAATACGTAGTTCATTCTTCAAATTAATAAATTATTTGCAGAGTTTTCATAAAAAGTCACTGTTGTTTTCATTGTTCTCATAAGAACATGAGTTAAAAGTTTAAGAATCCTAGATTTTGTCTTGGAATTTTTGATGATTCACCATTGTATACCTTTCTTAGTTAATCTCTTTTTAGCACGTCTTTTGTAAAAAAAGATCGTGCTTATGTTACCGGTTTGTCCGCCTATCCGTCCGTCCGTCTGTACCCACGATATCTCTGCAACTGTAAGTCCGATTTAAAAAATTCCTTTTGCATTGGGAAGTTTGAAATATGCGAATGATGATCCTTTATTTCGTTTGTTTTCTTTTACGATGTACAAGTTCGCCGCTAGAGGGCATAAATGCAGAAGATGTCAAATTCAAAAATACGTTTTATTCCACATATTTGCTTCTAAACATCCGATTGAAAAAATTATTTTATCTTTCGATTCCATTTATGTCGAAGAGTATTTTTGATATAGTTACTTTTTCAAATTACGCATAGATTTTCCGCTAGGGGGCGTAAAAGTAAATTACATTTTTCCACGATAACTCTTCTCCTAAAACTCCAATTTGAAAATTTTCTTCTTCAATGGATACACCTCCTGATTGAAAATCTTTTGCATATAATTTCATATTTTTGGTAAAGAATACTTTATCCACCAGGGGACGTAAGTGTTAATCTTTGCTTCTGATGTATTTGCCATAAAATCTGAGCTTCTAAAATATTGATTGAAAAACTTATTTCGTGGACTGATGTCACTCACATCGATAAACATTTTCGAAATATTTTCTTCTTAAAATATTTCAGTTTTTCCGCCAGGGGGCGTAGATGTATATCTTATTTTTGTCAATATCTCTACTTCTAGGAGTTCGATTTGAAAAATTCCTTCTTTGTTGAACAGTGTTTCCAGTGTGTTTTTCATATAAATTCAAAATTTTCAATTAATTCATAGACTTTCCGCTAGGGGACGTAGAGATAAATTGTGTTTCCCCCTATATCTCTGCTTCTAAATCTCCGATTTGAAAAATTCTTTCTGCATCGGATACAGCTCCTGGTGGGAAAACGTTTGCACATAATATCTAATTTTTGTAAAAAAATGGTTTGGCCACCAGGGGGCGTAAATCTTAATTTCCGCACCTGATGTATATTTGCAGCAAAACATGAGCTTCTAAATTCTTGATTGAAAAAATTCGTCGTTTGTAGACAGATAGTACTCATGTCGACAAACCTTTTAGAAACACTTTCTTTTTAAAATAACGCATGGGTTCTACGCCAGGGGGCGTAGATGTATATCCTATTTTTGTCAATATCTCTACTTCTAGGAGTCCGATTTGAAAAATTTCTTCTTTGTTGGATAGTGTTTCCAGTGTGGCATGTTGTTCATATAATTTCAAAATTTTCAATTAATTCATAGACTTTCCGCGAGGAGGCGTAATGGTAAATTGCTTTCCCTCTATATCTCTGCTTCTAAATCTCCGATTTGAAAAATCCTTTCTGCACCGGATACAGCTCCTGATGGGAAATCCTTTGCAGATAATTTCTAATTTTGGAAAAAAATGGTTTGGCCACCAGGTGGCGTAAGTCTCAATTTCTACTTCTCATGCATTTGCAACAAAATATGAGCTTCTAAAATCTCGATTGAAAAAAAAGTGGTTTGTTCACCGATACTACTCATGTCGACAAACCTTTTAGGAACATGTTCTTCTTGAAATAATGCATGGTTTCTACGCCAGGGGGTGTAGATGTATATTTTATTTTTGTCAATATCTCTACTGCTAGGAGTCTGATTTGAAAAATTCCTTCTTTGTTGGATAGTGCTTCCGATGCGAAATGTTTTCCTTATAAATTCAAAATTTTCAAGTAGATCATAGACTTTCCGCTAGGGGGCACTAAGGTAAATTGCCTTTTCTGCGTTATTTCTGCTTCTAAAACTCCGATTTGAGAAATTCTTCCTGTATCACATACAAGACCCAATGGAAAATATTTTACACATAATTTCTAATGTTTGGTAAAGAATGGTTTGGCCACCAGGGAACATAAGTATAAATTTCTGCTTCTGATGTATTTGTAGCAAAATCTGGGCTCCTGAACACTTGACTAATTTTTTCTTTTCTTGGACCGATAGTGCTTATATGGAAAAACCTTTTGAGAATACTTTCTTCATAAAATAATGCATGGTTTTCCCACCAGGGGACGTAAAGTCACATCTTGTTTTTGTCGATATCTCTGTTTCTAAGAGTCCCATTTGAAAAATCCTTTCTATGATGGAGAACGTTTCCGGTGCGAAATGTTTCTCATATAAATTCATGTATTTCTTAACGCACAAGTCTGCAACCAAAGGACGTAAGCTCTCAATTACGTTTACAGCAATATCTTAGGGATTAAAATCCCGATTGAAACACTTCTTTGTTCCGTCAGATACTATTGTTTTCCATACCGGTTCCATTGACTTTGAATAGCTTTGATAAATTTAATTTGCGTCAGAATGGATTCAAAAGACGTGCTTATTACACCCGAAAATTCAGTGTCATCTTTCTTGTTTTTTAATGCAATGTGAAGCCACCGGAGACTTCGACCATTAAAACTGTTCCAAGTGCAAATTGGGAGGTGTGGGTGAATGTTAATTAAAAAGTTGAAACTGTTTCGCCGACCCCGCTGTACATAGCGACATGAAACCTTTGCCCTTGTTGAGTCACTGTTTTGGAATTATGTATGTATGTATGTATATCATGCCATGTCTCTCTACGCGGGACCCTAGGCTATAGCCTCTATAAACATTCCTGTTAATCCGGCCCTGCTTAAGGTATGATGATGGGAAAGGGCTAGTTACCCTCATATGGACATCATACTACTGGTAGAAACAAGTTTCCCGGGTTCATCGTCATTCTCATTGTCTTTTAATTAGGTAATCGGTCAGAAAGGATTAGTATCAATCATCCCCTTAAGTGACTAATTTTAATAACAGAATTAAGGGGAAAGCAATGGTTCCTGATGTACAGGCTGACTCGTTGCAGCCGGGTCGGCCCATCCCTTAGATAGCGAATATATGCGTTCGAGCTGATTTCAGCCCATTTTGCGGGCCGTGGATGGCCTAGTGGCCAACGTTCGTGACTACTACGGAGAGGTCTCAGGGTCGATCCCAGGCAAGTACGAGCGCTTGAACCACTAAATACTCGCCGTGCGTCGGGTGGGCAGGTTAAGGCATCGGACTCCGGGTATGATCATATGTAGAGAATTTCAGGAAGGGAGTGTCTGACCCCAGGTCTTAAACAACCCTTAGAAATAGGAAGCTAGGAGATTTGGGCTAGAGTGTCAGATAGGAAAGTGACACGCAAGCGAAGTAGAAAGGGGTAGGAAGACTCCCTTATTTATTACCGGGGGACCAGTACTCCGGGTACTGGTCCCCCTGGATTATAAATAAGAACTTCTTCCTTTCCCTTCCTACCTCGCTTCCGCGTGACTTTCTTGTCAGATACTCCAGCCCACATCTCTTGCTTCTAAGGGTTGCTTAAGACCTAGGGTCAGCCACTGTCTTGCTAAAATCCTGTACATATATCTCTCAGCCCATTTTACTGACTCGGAATTAATTCGTTCCAGCAGGTTAAAGGGTTAACACACGTGCAAAAGAAAGTACTTACAGAGGCTGCCGACAACTTACATAGAGAGATGTATGCTAGGTGTAACCAAGAAAAATTGCGAAAGGAGCTCCTGGATCAAGAAAATGAGAACAGTTGATGACGTCTTAATCAAAGTACAAGACACTTAAGTGGAAATAGGCTGGACACATTCCTAGAAGAACTGGTCCCATCTGGTATGCTAGACTGGATCGCAAGAGACAATAACATTCAGAAGAAAAGCGCTTGGGGGATCGGTGGATGAAATTCGGAAGCATGTCTGAGTGACATGGAAGAGACTTGGGAAGACTCCACCCAGCAGCGGATTGTGAATTGTTGATGACTTTACAGTTACACCACGCATGGCGTCCAAGTTACTGAAACTGAACAATTTTAGATTAGGAATCTGAGCATATTTCAGATTTGTGTTAGCAGAAGTATCCGTCTGCCTCTGCGTAGTGTTGCTGACCATTTGTAATCCAGGAACGGTTCCGGGCGATAAACTTAGCCTTGTCTTCAAATATCGTTGCTGAAATACTTTGAGAATGAATCTTCCAAAGTACAAGCAAAGACACAACGATTCTCGAACGGAAATCGAGATGCGGTTTCAGTTTCTTCAGGGCGATGTGGTTTTCAAGTTTTCTAGGGAGATGGCTACATGAAGATTTGTAAAATAAAGAAGATTCAGTGCCGAAAGTAATGTACAGTCAGTTATACCATAGTTTCCATAACCGAGGGATTGTTTTTCGGATAAGGTGCAACTGACGATGACGTACCATTCATGAAATAATGTAAGAGATTGCCTCAAATTGCAGTTGTACAACATTCAGTCGAATTGTGAGGTGCAGAATAAAAGATTATTAACTGAATCAGCGAAAACAGATATTGAGAATTTCCAAGGTGATAAAAAAGAAAACTGAGAAAACTGTTGCTAGGAAAGATGATGAAAATACGGAGATGCTTCCCATCGTGAAAGATGATTTAGAAGCTCGAAAGATTTACTGAGATTCTATACACGTATAATGTGCTAAGCAAACTAAACTGCAAACCTTTTTGAGCCATCATCATAGATACTTCCTTCCCTAAAGATTACTGAAGCTATATTTCCTGTTTGCATGTAGCACCTTTTTTTTTTTTTTTTTAAATTTTGGGTTTAACGACCACGTGAGCAATTGAATAGGTTATACGCTGTCGCCTGTCCCTAATTTAAGGCCACTGATTCCATGGAAGGGAGACAGCCAGTGACGTAAGACAAACACAGTATTGATGCCACGCCAGGATTCGTACCCGGACCCATCTCGGGTGAATAGTCATAAGCTGGCGCCTAGACCACCGCACCACAGGCGCTGCAATTTTGTTTATCCAGTAATTCAGTTTTTAAATTTTAGAAAATAAAATTCTGCTCATGCGTGGTTTTATTTAAACATATACATGCGCGTACTTTGTTGGACTGCCTTGTCCCTACAATCAAATTTCGAGGGGGATTGTTTCTAGAAAAAATGGCTCCGTCCTTTGGTTGTCGTTCCCTCCAGCCTAATGGCCACCAATTACAAAGACGCTGTTAACAATTGCGCCTACGCTGTGGCAGTACTTCGGTTTGTGGAACAGGAAATTCCAGTGTTGTTCTGGATAGGCGCGAAGTCTCGATCTAATTCCAATAGAACATCTCTCGGATGAGCTGAAACGCCGAATCCAATCTCGACCAGTAAGTACTTCCTCTATGAAAGCTCTTGCAGAAGGAATAGAGGGAATTTCCTGCACAGGCATATCGTGGAACACATTTCTTGTAGCGTCGCTGTAGTCGTAATGGCCATAGGTTTATAAATGTTCTTGTTTCCATTATGTTGGGCGTTTACCCCGGTGGTGCTGGTGTCTACCAACAGGACAATGCTCCCTGCCATGTCGTTTAAGGAGGTGCGTCACGTGTTCCAGGAACACAACACCGATGTCTCCGTTCTTCCTCGGCAGGCATAATTGCTCGACTTCAATCGCATGGGGCACTTGTGGGACTATTGGGATCGACATGCCGACCCACAACCACTTCATCTCCGGGACTTCCGTGCTCCGCAGCAGGTCCCCGAATGGAGACGTGTGCCTCGAGCAACCATCCGGACCTCATTGTGTCCATGCCACGCCGTCTCGCTTCTGTCATCCGGGCCAAGGGTGGTTATTCCCGTTATTAGGTAGGTGGTCATATTATTCTATGTGTCAGAATACTTTTCCCTACGTTGTGTGTTTTCCTGGCAATTTTCTGCCTCTATTAGCGACTCCATATTGCCGTACTCTTACTAAAATATTTTGAAGCGAATGCTGACGAATTTTATATACGGCAAATGCTCATCACATAAGAGATCTAACTAAAGAAAGTAAATTCATTGTTACTTGGCAAGGGAGTAGATAATTTAGAGTGTTCTGCAGAACCTTATATTGTTATCCCCCCCCCTCCCTCCCTTTACCAACAACATTATGCTGGACAGGAAAAGCCTGTTATGATGTCGCGTCTTGTTTCTCTCAGAAGGGGGCCCTCTTAAGCCGACTTCCTTATCTTCCTTTGTCAACAGGTGTTAAATCCACGCCGCCCTTTGAAGCAGAAGTTGTAAATTAGATTCTACTGCGTCTTTGTACATATACTGAGATGCTGGTACGCATTCTCCAAGCGACCTTATAAGCCCCTCGGCGAAATGCGCTCGTTCTATAGATGGACGCAGAGTATTCTAATTAACACGGAGAAATTTGCGAATGAAGAAGAAATTTTAAAGTTGATCGGAAGGGAGATTTAGTTCCCATGTATCAGTGAACATAAATGAATGTATATTGTGTGACGTAATACAGATGTTACGTGCATGTCAAGGCGACGAGTAGCAGTGATAAGCCCTTGTCGACGTAACTTAAGGTGGAGATAAAGGCATATCAAATGCAGCTATCTCGTAGATGACGCTAAAAATCGCGCTGTTTTTGCGACTCCTTCTTGTGGGGGTCTTAGTTTTGTGAGGGAACTTCATGAAGTATTCCCCTTATCAGATAGGAATTTCTGAAAATGCTTCTGTCAGCATCGTAGATGGCCAGAATCTGATTTCTGATTTACATAAATTTCCAGGTTGAAAAGCCAATAAACTGTTATGTAAGTGATTTAAATAATTACTGACATCCTAAACAAAAGTCTATATCCGCATAGTTTTTATTGTTTGCATGAAAACTTTTAAAATTCAAGAAAAAAAAGGTAAGGAAATGCCACGTTTCCAGTACTTTGACGTGCGTAGAGCGCCATCTATTAACGATATGCATCACTACTCCAACAACCTGAAATTTAATTTTAAAATATTCCCTATAATTTTTTTGTCAAATTTGCCAGCCACCGACTATAGTTCAGTAATTTTGTCGTCCGTGTACCAGTTTTCACGAGTCGGGAAGCATATCTTGCTTGTGAACTTTGTAACTCAATTTTCATCATTGCAAGTATGGCTGCACATTTTCACTTGATGTCCACCTTAATTGGGAAAGCATTCGGCTCAAGAGCAGAAATATGTGGCTTCGAGTCCCGCCACTTGCAAATTTGTGTTTCACATTGGCGCCTGAACATAAAAATGGATCTACTGGCCGTTAGGTTCTTCGAAAAATGCACAATGTTTCTTCCACATATCGACTGGAATTAATGAGAATTTCTTCTTCGCTTTGAGAAATGTGTAAAGCTTCTTCCACACATCTTCTGGAAGAAGTGAAAATTCCTTCTTCTTCGCTTCGAAAAATGTGTAATGTTCCTTCCACACATCTTCTGGAATTAGTGAGAATTCCAAGGTGAAACTCCTCCAAATACGTGGCAAATAAATCGCTCTTTCCACGTTCCAGAAACACATAGCAACCGAAAAATTGTTTTCCGCCGCCGCCGCGGAATTGAATCACGGAACTCTCGATATCTAGCCGAGTGCGTTAACTTTTCAGTAGCTGAGCCCATCTTACGGATTTATGACAGAAGCTGACTTAAAAATACACATAGCACCGTGGATTGTTGGCTACCGTTGTGTGAAGTTAACGCACTCGGCTAGATATCGAGAGTTCCGTGATTCAATTCCACGGCGGCAGCTGAAAACAATTTTTCGGTTGCTATGTGCTTCTGGAACGTGGAAAGAGCGATGTATTTATTTATTTACTGACGCCACGTATTTAAAGTATTTTTACCTTGGATCTCGCCCTTTGGATTTAACTGCTATAATACATACATATAGCCAGTACCGTTAATACCCACCAGATGGAGACGTCTCAGTAACTGAGCCCATCTTACGGACTTATGATGTCAGAATCTGACTTAAAAGTACACATAGCACCGTGGATTGTTGGCCACCGTTGTGTAAATTTAACGCACTCGGCTAGATATCGAGAATTCCGTGGTTCAATTAAACGGCGGCGGCTGAAAACAATTTTTCGTTTGCTATGTGTTTCTGGAACGTGGAAAGAGCGATGTATTTATTTATTTAGTGAGAATTCCTTCTTCTTCGCTTCGAAAAATGTGTGATGTTTCTTCCACACATCGTCTGGAATTAGTGAGAATTCCTTCTTCGCTTCAAAAAATGTGTGATGTTCCTTCCATACATCTTCTGCAATTAGTGAGAATTCCTTCATCGCTTAGAAAAATGTGTGTTGTTCCTTCCACATATCGTCTGGGATTAGTGAGAATTCTTTCTCTTACGGAACAAAGAGTTACTTTAAGCAAGGTTTGCGGCAGACCCGAAACCAGCGAATTTGTGCCCCCGCCTTCCTCTAGGTGGGAACGTATGTGACGTACTACAGAAGTATAAAGCATTCAGCTCCGGAGTTGTAGGATGTGAGGGCCACGGGTGGCCTAGTGGGCAACGTTCGTGACTGCCACGGAAAGGACCTAAGGTTCGATCCCCGGCAGGTACGAACGCTTGATCCAACAAATATCCTCCGTGCGTCAGATGGGCATGTTAAGCCGTCGGACCCCGGGTACTGGCCCCCGGTAATAAATAAGGGCGTCTTCCTCCCTCTTTCTACTTCGCTTCCAAGTCACTTTCCTATCGAGCGCTCTAGCCCAAATCTCCTAGCTTTCTTTTTCTAAGGGTTGTTTAAGACCTGGGGTCAGACACTCCCTTCCTAAAATCCTCTGCATTTGATCATTTGTAGGATGTGAGTTGGAGTCCCGCCGCCAGCAAAATCCTCTACATTTGATTAAATTATTTGTAGGGTGTGGGTTGGAGTCACTCCCTTCCTAAAATCCTCTACATTTGATCATTTGTAGGATGAGGGTTGGATTCACTCCCTTCCTAAAATCCTCTACATTTTATCATTTCTAGGATGTGGGTTGGATTCCCTCCCTTCCTAAAATCCTCTACATTGGATCATTTGTAGGATGAGCCGCCCCGGTGGCGCAGTGGTCTAAGGCGCTGGCCTATGATCATTCGTCCGTAAGGGGTCCGGGTTCGAATCCCGGTCAGGCATGGATGTTGTGTTTGTCTTACGGCACTGGCTCTCTCCCTTCCCTGGAACCAGTGACCCTAAATTAGGGACGGGCGACTGCTTATAGCCCATTGAGTTGCTCACGGTGGTCGTTAAACCTCCAATCAAAAAAAAAAAAAAAAAAAAAAAAAAAATTTGTAGGATGTGGGTTGGAGTCACTCCCTTCCTAAAATCCTCTACATTTGATCATTTGTATAATATGGGTTGGAGTTACTCCCTTCCTAAAATCCTGTACATTTGATCATTTGTAGAATGTGGGTTGGATTCACTCCCTTCCTAAAATCCTGTACATTTCATCATTTGTAGGATGTTGGTTGGAGTCACTCCCTTCCTAAAATCCTCTACATTTCATCATTTGTAGCATGTTGGTTGGAGTAACTCCTTTCCTAAAATCCTCTACATTTCATCATTTGTAGGATGTGGGTAGGAGTCACTCCCTTCTTAAAATCCTCTACATTTGATCATTTGTAGAATGTGGGTTGGAGTCACTCCCTTCCTAAAATCCTCTACATGTGATCATTTGTAGAACGTGGGTTGGAGTTACTCCCTTCCTAAAATCCTCTACATTTCATCATTTGTAGGATGTTGGTTGGATTCACTCCCTTCCTAAAATCCTCTACATTTGATCATTTGTAGGATGTGGGTTGGAGTCACTCCCTTCCTAAAATCCTCTACATTTGATCATTTGTAGGAAGTGGGTTGGAGTCACTCCCTGTCTAAAATCCTCTACATTTGATCATTTGTAGGATGTTGGTTGGAGTTACTCCCTTCCTAAAATCCTCTACATTTGATCATTTCTAGGATGTGGGTTGGAGTCACTCCCTTCCTAAAATCCTCTACATTTGATCATTTGTAGGATGTTGGTTGGAGTCACTCCCTTCCTAAAATCCTCTACATTTGATCATTTGTAGGATGTTGGTTGGAGTCACTCCCTTCCTAAAATCCTCTACATTTGATCATTTGTAGGATGTTGGTTGGAGTCACTCCCTTCCTAAAATCCTCTACATTTGATCTTTTGTAGGATGTTGGTTGGAGTCACTCCCTTCCTAAAATCCTCTACATTTGATCATTTCTAGGATGTGGGTTGGAATCACTCCCTTCCTAAAATCCTCTACATTTGATCATTTGTAGGATGTTGGTTGGAGTCACTCCCTCACTGAAATCCTCTACATTTGATCATTTGTAGGATATTGGTTGGAGTCACTCCCTTCCTAAAATCCTCTACATTTGATCATTTGTAGGATGTTGGTTGGAGTCACTCCCTTCCTAAAATCCTCTACATTTGATCATTTCTAGGATGTGGGTTGGAGTCACTCCCTTCCTAAAATCCTCCAGATTTGATCATTTGTAGGATGTGGGTTGGAGTCCCGCCGCCAGCAAATTTGGGTTTCGCTATGGAGATGCCATGTTTATTACATACACCTGCCCTCATCGTATAAATGGCGCAGTCCAACATCTAAAACGGCAAGTGAGCGCGCTACGCCGTATAAATCGGACAGACCGGCTCGTCGAACATCAGTCAGCGTTTGCTTGAGGGTCGGAATGGGCAAAACGAGTCTTCTAGACGACTTTGAACGTGACACGATAGTTTTCGCCAGGAGAGCCACTGCGAGCATCTCGCAAACGGCCGTCCTCCGTGGCCTTTAACACACAGCTTAAAAGCCACGGAGGACGGCCGTATGTGAGATGCTCGCAGTGGCTCGCCTGGCGACAACTATCATGTCACGTTCAAAGTTGCTCAGACGACTCGTTTTTCCCATTCTGACCCTCAAGCGAACGCTGACTGATGTTCGACGAGCCGGTCTGTCTGATTTATACGGCGTAGCGCGCTCACTTGCCGTTTTAGATGTTAGACTGCGCCATTTATCTGCGCCGTTTACCGTGGGTGGCGCGACAAGCAAAAAATTCACGGCAATGATCCTGTAGACAAAAACAGATGGTGGATTAAAGGGGTCAAAGGAGATTGATGACATGGTTGTCGGCTGTCGTAGCCAATTACCGACATGGTCTGATAATTCGCTCGGAGATGACCATCGGCACAACAGTGTTGAATTCTCCACTCGGTGGCGCAGTGGATGAGTCCGGATCGAATCCCGGTGAGGTATGGATGTTGTGTTTGTCTTACGGCACTGGTTCTCTCCCTTCCCTGGAACCAGTGGCCTTAAATTAAGGACGTGCGACTGCGGATAGCCCATTGAGTTGCTCACGGTGGTAGTTAAACCCCCAACAAAACAAAACAAAAACAAAAAAATTCAGCAGTGGTTTGCCGGGTTGTGGTCCGTCTGCTCGTTTGCACAATTCTTGCTAGTCTGCTTTGACCTCTTTAGTGCACCAGCAGTTTTTGTACACAGAATCGCCGACTGCTGGGCCTGTCGTAGGATTCGCGGTAAACCCTTGCTATGATTGTGCGTGAAAATCTCAGGAGGTTGGCTATGTTGGCCATCTGGGACGGTGCCACCTGGTGGGCCAGCCCACCCAAAATTTTGGTGACCCCCCCCCCGTCAGACCCCGCGAATTTTTTGAGATAAATGAAGAAAATGTAGTACACTTTGCTATCGGAGCTACATGTTCTTCTGTCAAACCTGTTTGTAATCCGGGTGTAGTCCGGAATTCCTAGTTTTTTGTCACATTCCAAACCTGTAAATCCGGATTTTTAAGTTTTAGAAGAATTTGAGGTGATTTGGACATTTCATTTCTAAAACTGCTACGAAATGATAACTGAAAGTTCGAATTCCATTTTCTTTGGAAATTGTAGTGTTTGATTAAAAACACTGCATGTCCGTGCGGATGGTGAATGTAGACGATTTGCGACACCTTGGTTTTTTTTTTTTTTTTTTTTTTTTTTGTTATCAAACAAGCTCTCAAATTAACAGTCTGCTAAAAGGAAGACTTTTCTTCATTATTTTGAAAGTTGCATCTACATCAAATAATTTGATTATATTAGATTCGGTTAATCCATTGAGCTACTTTTAGAAATTGAATGGAATCCACTGTAGGCTTCAAGTAAAGCTGAACCACATAGACTGCTCAATTAACATATAATAAGAAATCCGAAATCTGATTGAAAAGATGCTCAGTTTAACTGCACAAACACTAGGCTCTATTTTTTGTGTAGCTAGTTTATATGTGCGTAATACAGTATATATAAATATTCGTAATATGCATTATATGTATATTGCAGTTGCGTATATTCGAGGCTAACTAGGCTAGCTGCGAAGCCCAGAGAATGCACGAATAAAAATCAGTTAAATATACACACACAAAAAAAAAGTGAGTTATCAACGGTATTAAGGTATGTCGATGCTTTCGGTGCGAAAAAAAAAAACACTAACGGATTCGCTCCTTTCTATTATGAGAATCAGTCTGGCGAGCGATGATCAACGGCATAACGCAAGTAGGTCTTGGAGAGCCTTCGCTGTTCTAATGCGAAGAGCTACTTTTAGGTATATCTCCTGCTAGCTTTTCCATGGCAACTATCGCCTGCTAGCGTTTTCACGACAACATAAATGAGCTACGGAGCTCGTGAGTGGCCATTGCTTTGGCCAAGGTTTCGCTCCGAAAAAACGAAGACTTCGGACTACCTCAGTCCCTCCATGCTTCCAGCGCATGTTTCGCGAGAATTGCTCCAGTTTGTGCGAAGTGTCAATGAATTAAAAAATCAGTGATATTATATCTTAAATTCGAGGCTTTGTTGGATTCGAACTGTTTTGATAAATTTTGTGAAAGCTTCCCTGAACTATCAGATCCTAAAGAACTCTATGCTTCAAATTTTGATACAGCTCGATAACAAAATGAACTGAAGGTGTTTTTATTCCCTTGATGAACACAAAACAAATCAGTAAGAGTTATTACTTGTTACATCATCATCATCATCATCATTGTCAACCATTATCAATCCACTGCTGGACGAAGGTCTCCCCAAGTTTCCTCCACAACGGTCTGTCTTGTGCCAGTCTCCTCCATGTCACCCCTGCATACTTTCGAATTTCATCCACCCATCTCCCATGTGGTCTTCTTCTGGGTCTTTTCCTGTCCCTTAGACATAGTGTTTATTGAGGTGTAAAAATTAGCAGATTTAATATTAAACTTTTCATCAACAACTGCAACTGCCGAACGAAGTTTTTCCGTATTAAAAAAAATAAAGATATATCTTAGAGCCACACAAGAACATGCACATTCGAGCAACTTTGCTGGTTTGTTAAAAGAGGAAAACATTTTTAAATATGAAAAAGTACTCGGAAGAAACATTTTTGTGAAAACGTAACACTCAAGTTCACACAAAAGAAAAGAAGAATGGAATTCGTGTACAAAATAAGTCTTGAAATCCTAATCCTCATAATTATTTGGTACCATGTTAGCAATAGCATGTACCTGAAATTTAGAAAAAATGTTACTTTTATTACTTAACAATTAAAAAATAAACTTCGCAAAATTAAAAAAAAACAGTATCGTGTGTGTGTGTGGGGGGGAGTGAGATTGACCAGGTCTCGGACCCAAGATACGCCACTGGACTATATCGGCACTGAGCTGAGAGTTTCAGGGTTTCTTGTGTCACCTCACAATCACCCCTGTTCTGTGGTAATGGGAGAAGAGTAGCATTATGCAGTTATGTTCCTCCAACCACGATCCATGACTCAGATGGGGAAACCTTACTTGCATGTTGGGCTTCCCCTTTGGCGCACACATGTCGAACACCGGCCGGAATTTCAAAGAACATCGTCAATCCGATGCCGCGGCTCATGCCAGTGGGTTGAAAAGTTGAATAAGCATCACTCTGCCAATCCCATCACCGCCCTGGCGCCCTCGCAGTCTATGACAAGTAATGGGCGTTATCACGATCGTCGAAAACAGCAGACAGTGATCGGCGTCAGTCACCACCAGACAGTGAGCGAAATTTCTCTTGGCTAGTTAGTACTCACGCTCGTTTTCTCTCTCGTTCTGGTGGAAAATCTAAATTTTCCTGCTTGATTTTTTTTTTTTTTGCACGTATTGTGCGTGATAAATGAAAGTGAGGTATTTCTTCCCAAACCAAAGTTTGAAATAATATGTCCGCAAAACAATCAATCCATGATTTTTTCGAAAAAGTGTTAATCAGAAGAAGAAAAGTAAATTATGCGCTAGTGCCTACAAAGCGGATGATGATTATCAAACGGCTTCAACTTCATCAACAGCGTGTAGTGAACCATTAGGAATCAACGAGGATTCTTTTTAAGTGCTTGTAGTGATTCAATGGAAAATTTTTATGAGCGCAATGTTTGTGAAAATGAAACTTTGGAAGGACCACCTGGCCGCAAGAAAAAAAATGTTGAACTCGGAGAGCTTCATATAGCAACTTTACTTTCGGATCAACCCAGATAGCCTATATTAAAACAGTTCCCACAAAAAAATACGGTAAAGAACAAAGAAGCTTCCATGCATATTAGTATAACATGTTTCCATGGCTTGCATATAGTATAAAGAGAGATTCCGCTTTTTGTTTTCCGTGTGGAATGTTTTCATCGGACGACGAAAAACATGAGGTCACCTCTGCTCAGCGAGGTGACAACAATTGGAAAAAAGCACTTGAAAAGGATTCGGGTTTTAAAAAACACCAAAACAGCTTGACTCACAGAACTTACTTGGTGTCGTGTAATTCTTATAAGAAAATGAAATCAAGAAAGGCAGATTCATCAGTTGGCACACTTCAAAGTGCTGCATGTGCAGCGGTGTTCAAGGAAAATCTTTGTTTAGGGCAAGACACGGCGGTTTTTTTAATTCTTGACTTTAATAATATATACAGTGTATATATATCATCATCATCATCATCATCATTGTCAACCATTATCAATCCACTGCTGGACGAAGGTCTCCCCAAGTTTCCTCTTCTGTCTTGTGCCAGTCTCCTCCATGTCACTCCCGCATACTTTCGAATTTCATCCACCCATCTCCCATGTGGTCATCTTCTGGGCCTTCTCCTGTCCCTTGGAATCTAATCTTAAAATTTCGGCTGTCCATCGATGGTCTGTTCTTCTGGCAGTATGTCCAGCCCATTGCCATTTCAGGGATTTTACTCTGATCATGATGTCTTCCACTCTTGTCATTTTTCGAATCCACGAGTTCCTCTTCTTATCTCTCCTGGTTACACCAAGCATGCACCTCTCCATGCTGCTTTGAGTTGTCTGCAGCTTTTGCATGTCTCTTTTGGTTAAGGGCCACGTCTCTGCACCATACGTAAGCACTGGAAGGATGCATTGATCAAACACTTTTCTTTTAAGACATAATGGCATATTGCTCTTGAAAATTATGCTGTTTCTTCCAAAAGCTCTCCGAGGCAAGTTTTTTACGCCGATTAATTTCTTCATCAATGTGACCCTCACTTGATATCTGCTGTCCAAGATAAACGTACGTGTCTGTTATCTCCAGCTTTTCGCCATCAATCGATAAATCTTCATTTTTTGTAACAGCATTGAACATCACTTTTGTCTTCTGAAAGTTCATTTTTAATCCCACTTATATATATATATATATATATTTTGCAACCTTCGTTTTAAATTCTAAAGTTTTTCCTTAGTCTTCAGTTTTGCTCTTAAATATATATATATATATATTAAGCATAATTTGCCCCCTCCCCATCCGTTGAAAACGTTCTAGCGCCGTCCCTGTCTGGGAGGTACTCAAACTGGAGTGCCCGATGCCAACTGTCATGCCATTTTCAAAGTGGCATTCGTTTACCTATTCCGACCCTTAACGGAATGCTAACTTACGCTCGACGAGCTGTTTTGTCTAATTTATACTGCACATTGCGCTTGCATGTCGCCTTACGTGTTAGAGTGAGTCATATATGTGAAGAGGACAGGTGTATCTAACAAACTGGTGTTTCAGTGTATGTAATTTATGTGTAAGGGTTTAGTAACCCTTATGAGAAACTCTGATGGTTATAAGAAGTCGCCCGTCCCTAATTTAGGATCACTGGTTCGAGGGAATGAAGAGAGAGAGAGCGCCATCGGACAAACACACCGCACATGTTTCATCCGGGACTCGAGCTTCTGCCCATGATCCGTCGAATACCAGATGCCCAATCCTCAGACCACTTAGAGGCGATAAATATATGAATAGTGACATATGAAACGCTAGTAGTGCCGTTTTGTAATAAGGCGTATCAGGTATGATCTTACTCAGGATTTCAGTATTTATTACAAATGTAAAATCGACGTGCAGTATATCCTTGACATTCTTTCTCATTGATATGTACACCAATGGAGACAAAATCTAGGAGGTCTTCAATGATTTGACGCGAGTTAAAATCTTTCACAACTCACAAAGGTAACGAAAAGCTTTAACAAGTAACTTATAGCGTGCAAGTTCTTTTTACCAGTGGTCGGATTCGAACCCACATCTTCCTATTCCGGAGCGGCTGCTCTCCAAATTAAACTATGCCATCAGGCTTATCGCTGCTTCATTATCGATTTGACTCCTGCGTCACCTTAGTAATACGTCATTTACGTCATGTCACGTGGTACGTTACATCATCCCCCTCCTGAGAAAAGCTGGTGTACGAAATCGCAGGTTTTGGCTCAGCTGACAACCACGCTCGAAGAACCATCTCATTGTAGAATAATTTATTGGATTCATTATGTGTGTGTTCTGTGGAAGAATCATCACACAAATTTTTCAAGCCTAACGACAAGGGGATTCACTTTCGTACGGGCCCCAACATCGGACATAATCTTTTGCCGGTGGTTATATTCGAAACTGCGTCTCCTCGCTCCAGAGCAAGTTATTCTCCCTAATGAACTACACTGACCATGGCTTATCGCTGCAACTTGCCATTTTAACTCTAGAATCAGAAAAATGACAAGAGCTGATAACATCATTATCAAAGTAGAGAGCCTCAAGCGGCGACATGCTGGACCTATTACCAGACGAACCAACCATCATTGGACAACTGAAATATTAGTTAGATAACAAGGGACGAAAAAGTCCCACAAGAATATGTGAAAGTTAATCCCTTTTTACCAGTAGTCGGATACGAATCACGTCTCCTCGCTCCAGAGCCAGATATTCTCTCGTTTGAAGTACACTGACCTTGGCTTATTGCTACAACTTGCTGCTTTGACTCTTGCGTCACGTCAGTGGTACGCCACATACACGGTCGAGTCACATTATTGTGACCACCAGCTAACATCCAGAGTAACCGCCGTGTGCAGCGCTGACAGCACCTAGACGGGTTGGGAGTGACTCAATAAAGTGCTGGAAGGTGTTCATACGTATGTGGAGTCATGCTGACTGCAGTGCATCTGACAGATGCTGGAGGGTACGTGGTGGAGGATCCATAGAGCGAACACCACGATCGATGTGGTCCCACAGATGCTAAATTGGGTTTAAGTCTGGGGAGTTAGGGGGCCATGGAAGTACTTTGAAGTCTTCATCGTGTTCTTCCAACCACTTTCGGACATTTCTAGCTATATGACACGTCGCATTGTCGTGCTGGAAGATCCCATCCGCTCCAAGGAAGACAATCAGCATGTATGAGTGTACGTGGGCTGCAAGGATGGATTCAAAACGAATTCGGTCCATAGTGCCTTCCACAGGTATGAGTGGACCCAGGGAATACCACGAAAATGTTCCTCAGACCATAACGCTGCCCACACTGGATTGTGTTCTTCCAGCAATGGTTGAAGAGTGTTTGTTCTCCGATATTTCTTGCCTTATACGCCAACGTCCATCCGTTCGTTGAAGCAGAAAACGTGACTCACCGAAAAAGGCAATTCTTTGCTAATCACTGGAGGTCCAATTTCGATACTGGCGTGCAAATGTAAGCCTGCCGATGCACTTTCGTTAGCGTAGGTGCATTGACCATCCGTCTGCATCGGAGCTTCATATGCAGCAGGGTTTGCTGAACTATTGTTTTAGGCACACTTCTGGTATCCCCACTGGTTCATTCTGCCAGTGAGTTGCTCCACCGTAGCGTGTTGATCGGCCCTCACGCCCTTTCGAAGCCAACGTTCCCCTCTTACATCAATGGCACGTGGTACCCAGCAGTTTTCACGTCACTTATTCGCAATGGTTCCATTTCTCCAATCATGGTACACTTTAACCACGGCAGCACGCGAACAATTCACAAACTGCGCTGTTTCAGAAATACTGCCATCGTTGGTCCGAAAGCCGATAATCATCCCTTTTTGCAAATCTGATAAATCGCTCCTTTTATCCATGACAGCATCAAATGGCAGCCTAGTCCGGTCCTCCGGGGATTCTTAGCACCCTCTGCCTTCATGTCGCACTGGCCGCTGCCTTGGCCAGGTACATTCCAGCTGCCGGAGACTGAGGGCCAAGATTTAAGTTGTAGAGTCATTTTGGAGGTGTTTGGCCATAACTCACCACGCTGGCCAAGTGGGTTGGTGAGTGTGGGATAGCATTTCCTCTGATCCCGATGGTATAGTTATACCGCTATTTGCGGTCGTCAGAGCCCCTTTAGTGGGAACAGGATGCACCACGAGAAGGCGGGGTTGACATTTGTCAAGGAGAGGCTGTGATGTTACGCATCACCTGACCTTGGCTACCTACAACGGACGCTCCCTATCTTCTGATTCAAGGCTTCTTGAATTGGAAGAGGAACTACAAAGGATCAAGTGGGACATCGTCGGGCTAAGTGAGGTAAGGAGAAAAGGAGAAGATCTCATTGAACTGAAAAGTGGACATCTCTTCTATTATCGTGGGACAGATACTGGCAGAACTAGTGGTGTTGGATTTATAATAAACAAGAAACTGAAGGATAAAGTGGTAGAAGTTGAAAGTTCCTCTGACAGAGCTGCACGACTCGTTATCCAACTATCGAGAAGATACCAGGCTCAGATTATTCAAACTTATGCACCCACCACAAGTCATCCTGAAGAAGAAATTGAAGAATTTTATGAGGAAATTCGTCATCTAAATAATAAAGGTAAGCAGCACTTGAAGATAATTATGGGAGATTTCAATGCCAAAATAGGGCACCGGCAACAGAATGAAACTTCAGTAGGTAAATTCGGTCACGGCAACAGAAACCAGCGTGGAAATACTCTCGTTGAGTTTGCAGAGGCAGAAGGATTTTTCATCTTGAATTCCTTTTTCAAAAAAAGCCACACAGGAAATGGACATGGAGACATCCAATTGGGACGACAAGTGAAATTGATTTTATTATGTGTAACAAAAAATTCGTCATCGAAGACTGCAGTGTGCTGAACAAGTTCAACACAGGTAGTGACCATAGATTGGTGAGATGTAAGATGCACCTCAACACTAAACTGGAACGTGGCAAGCTCATAAGACAAACAAAATGTATTGACATAACCAACCTTAAAAAACACCATAATACTTTCAAGTTGGAACTGAAGAACAGATTCTCTGCTTTAGAAGGCCTAACATCGGAAGAAGTGGATATTTCTGAAGTTAACAGAAAAGTAACCAAAGCTCTTATGGAAACAGCAACAAAATTAGCTGGGTCTAAGAACAAGTTGCATGTAAACAAATTATCAGGAAAAACCAAAATGTTGATGCAAAAAAGAAGAGAGATGAGGACAACTAAAGAAGATGTGACTTCCAAAGTGGAATATATAGAGCTATGCAAGACAGCACGAAAAAGTATCACTGAAGACGTAAGGAAATTCAACTGTGAGCTAGTGAGGAAAGCAATTGAAAACAACCAAAGCCTAAAGATAGCAAAGGGACATCTCAGTAAGGGAAGAAAACAGATTATGGCTCTGAGAAAAGAAGATGGTTCTATAACAAGAAATAGAGGCGAATTTTGACAAGAGTGAAAGATTTCTACTCCAAATTATATGAAAGGGATGATACATGTACTCCAGACATCATGAAAGGTACCAGAGTTCTTCCAGTCCTCCCAGCAGAAGTTGCTCATGCAATCAAGAACATGAAGCGGGGGAAAGCTCCAGGAGAAGATGGAATTACTATAGACATCATACAAGAAGCAAGTGGAGAAATTGAAACAGTACTCGCCCAAATTTTCACTCAATGCCTTAATGAAGGGAAGATTCCTGAGGATTGGAACAATGCTACAATGATCCTGCTACATAAAAAAGGTGACATTGAGGATCTCAGGAACTACAGACCTATCAGCCTCCTATCAGTGGTTTATAAAATCTTCACTAAAGTTCTTTCACACCGCTTGAAGGTAACACTGGACATGGCTCAACCGAGAGAACAAGCTGGATTCAGGAGTGGCTACAGCACAATAGATCATATCCACGTACTGAGAGAACTAATTGAAAGAGCGAGGGAATATGAACTTCCATTGTGCATGGCTTTTATCGATTATGAAAAAAGCCTTTGATTCGGTGAAACCATCAGCAGTTACCACGGCTCTGAAATCCTGCGGTATTGAAGATGCATACATTAATATTATTAATAACATCTATGAAAATGCAAGTGCAAAGATTCGGCTGTTTGAAAATACAACACACATAAAAATTGGAAAGGGAGTGAGACAAGGTGACACCATATCTCCGAAGCTCTTTAATGCCACATTGGAAAATGTCTTTCAATCACTGAACTGGGAAAACAAAGGGATAAAGATTAATGGAGATTATCTAACCCACCTTCGTTTTGCTGATGACGTAGTCATTTTTGCAACTACCCCATCAGAGCTGCAGAGTATGATCCAGGAACTTGCTGACAAGAGTAAAGAAGTGGGATTAAAAATGAACTTTCAGAAGACAAAAGTGATGTTCAATGCTTTTACAAGAAATGAAGATTTATCGATTGATGGAGAAAAACTGGAGATAACAGATACGTATGTTTATCTTGGACAGCAGATATCAAGTGAGGGTCACATTGATGAAGAAATTAATCGGCGTACAAAACTTGCCTGGAGAGCTTTTGGAAGAAACAGCATAATTTTCAAGAGCAATATGCCATTATGTCTTAAAAGAAAAGTGTTTGATCAATGCATCCTTCCAGTGCTTACGTATGGTGCAGAGACGTGGACCTTAACTAAAAGAGACATACAAAGGCTGCAGACAACTCAAAGAAGCATGGAGAGGTGCATGCTTGGTATAACCAGGAGAGATAAGAAGAGGAACTCGTGGATCCGAAAAATGACGAGAGTGGAAGACATCATGATCAGAGTTAAATCCCTGAAATGGCAATGGGCTGGACATACTGCCAGAAGGACAGACCATAGATGGACAGCCGAAATTTTAGATTAGATTCCAAGGGACAGGAAAAGACCCAGAAAAAGACCACATGGGAGATGGGTGGATGAAATTCGTAAATATGCGGGAGTGACATGGAGGAGACTGGCACAAGGCAGACCGTTGTGGAGGAAACTTGGGGAGACCTTCGTCCAGCAGTGGATTGATAATGGTTGACAATGATGATGATGATGATCCATGACAGCAACGAGTGGTATGTTTACAGAATGCCTACAGAACATCTTATATACCCTCCAAGCCAGCTCACGACACGTGCCTTCTTTCATTGGCTACGCGCTGTTGACGTCAAAAATAGGAGGTGGTCACAATAATGTGATTCGACTGTGTATATACTGGTGTGCTGATACAATATTTGCCAAGCTTTCATTCACCATCGGGCGGTTTTTTTTTTTTTTTGTTCAAGGCACAAGAACAAATTCTGGTTTTAACTGTAAATCATAAAATAGAACAAGAGGTTCAAGAAATAAAATTGGCAGTGGTCTCGCGAAATTGCGTCAACATGATGCCTTGCGATATACATAATGAGCTACTTTTTGTTTAGATTTAAGAGAAGCGTCCATGCACATGGTAGGTCTGCTGAAACAAAGTCATTACACGCGTCTGTGCGAGATAGGATTCGCATAGTCTACCTAAGTTTCAGTGTAGCGTACGGTACAATGACCTTGATTTCGCACCTGAGTGGCGTCGCCTCATTATTTGAAACTTACCTGGACAGAGCAGTCGTTAGTTTCCTATCTTTGACGTCCCGTTTATGCTCTAGTAGTGTTGTAGCAAAGGATCTTTTTGTCATTCCTATGTATATCTTTCTAGATCCATCAAGGCTGTCTTTGAATGAGTGTTAGGGTTCATCTTCTGCGATAGATGGCGCAAAAAATCACTCCTTGGGCGTGGCTTTTACGACTTGAGTGACTGTCCCAAAAGTTGGCTTCAGCGAATCACTGCTGATTTCATCATATACTCGGACGGTTCGTTGAAAATTTACATTGGAATCACGAAAAGGTCGATTGCATTAAGATCTAAGGAGCACATGGGATACCTCAGATTGGGAAAGACCTTAACAGCCTTGTCTAATGAAATAGCACAAAGAAACGCAGTCCCGTTATGGGATAAGGTGAAGATAATTGCGCCGTATACTGGCTTTCAAGAGCACGCTGATCAGAGAAAGTATTGAGATCTCCACACATCCCTACGCATGCAACGATACCCAATCTATTGATATTCCGTCCGCGTGGAGGAACATGCTAAGATGATTCTCCACACGAAAGAAACCCGTGTATCGCCTCATGCCTCAAGCATCAAGATTCAAATACGACGTTCCCGAGCACCAGTGTTTCGAAATTTATTGTTTGAACTTGCCAGACTTGTTAGTAACGTTTGTAAGCGTTGAGAAAGCCTCCCAGACTTGTTAGACTTGTTTGTAAGCCTTGAGAAAGCCTCCCGGTCGGAGAGCGAAAGCTTGGGAGATACAATTTTTTCTTTTATTTCATCTTTAAATATACTTTCACACCAATAAACGGAGTTTATGTGGATTTGTTTACTACAAAGTATCTTCGAGAAAATGTGTACAGAAGAATTTACATTGCAGATATAGGATATAATTTCTCTTGAGGTCCCATTCAAAGACAGAGTTAAGGGAATCGAATCAGGGTCCATTCTCTAAAGTACCCTGACGACCATTGTCATCTTTAACATCTTGTTTTATTTGTGATTTACAGTTTGTCTAAATTTGTACTAGTGCCTTGAAAAACCCACCCGTTGGTGAGTGAAAGTCTGACAAATATTGTATGAACATACCAGTATATATAAAGATCCAGAATTTTCCCGTGAAGTCTTGTGCTTTTTGGTTTATACTTATCTACGGTGTATCCACAGTGTTTTGTTCCTCTACATTTTATTCAAATATTTTTTTCATTTTATTCAATTAATGCCAACAAAATACTGATTTGTGAAATTTTTAGATAGCGCAGTTCCGCCCAACCGTTAACAGTCACTCCAAGCAGCTACTTCATTTTCTTTAGTGGGAAATACCGCGCTGAGGAGAAAGGAGAGCTTCAGATATACACTTTGTTTTGTTTCCTCAGAAAAAAAAAAGAACATGCATCGAGAGATGCTACGAAACAAGATAGCCTGTTGGTAAAGAGGGAGGCAGGATAAATTAGTCAGTACTGCTCTGGGGAGGAACCACTCCTTGTCCTCGGCCATAAAACCAAATAAGGCTATAGGAGTCTCAGAAATATTTTGGTTTTCCCACACAGGTTAATCAACATTTAAAATTTTTCACAAGTTGAGCTGTCAAAGGCGCCCCCTTAGAGAAAGTTCCGCAATGCCTTGATTTGTGGTGTAATGGGGCCCGAACCGCGTTCCAGTACTTTTCTCTTCTAGTCAGCACGCGTTCCGGTAAACCCTATACAGCATGATTTGTTTTGTTTATTTAAATGCGAACGTCTTATATTTAGTTTCCAACAAAAAATGCAACAGAAAACAGCACAGTTAGTGGAATTAACCACGTCCCACGTTTTTTTTTTTAAATTAGAATAGTCTCAAAATCCATTCTCTCTTGGCAGTCCCATGAAACTCCTTTTTTTACTGTGTTTAAAAACGTTAGGGTCAGGATATTGCAGTGGGGAACTTATTATAACTGGAAAGATTTAATGAATCTAGTATAACGAAGTAAATTTCTCCGTCATTTTTGGTCCACGCCGGGGATCGAAACAGAGTCCACATATTCCGGAACAAGTCGCTCTACCAACTGAGCTACGCAGACGTTCGTTCTCGCTGTTATCTGCCTTTATGTTGTGTGCGTCCAGCGGGGCAGGCACGTCACATCTCCCCCAAAGAGGGCCGGGGGCATGGCCCACGTGTCAGTCGTGACCATGAATCTTTTCACGCAGCCATCCGCTGTAGAACGTACACTTGAGAACTCCCAGTCAATCTGGTGTGTGGAATGCAACGTCACACACATTTATTTTTCGAAGCGCTGGAGAACGGATTCTCTTATTTTTCTTGTCTCGCGTTGTGAAAAGAACACCACACCACTGCGAGATCTTCAACGGCCGGGTCATCCGTGAAGTTCGGGCACCATTATAACGAAGTAAATTTCTCCGTCATTTTTGGTCCACGCCTGGGATCGAACCCGAGTCCACTTATTCCGGAACAAGTCGCTCTACCAACTGAGCTACGCAGACGTTCGTTCTCGCTGCTATCTGCCTTTATGGCGTGTGCGTCCTGCGGGACAGGCGCGTCACACTAGTCATTATTAAGTAGTCTAGTTGTGAGTCTCAGTGAGTTTAGTCCAATTACCCAATGCCCCTTGATTACGCCGAAAGTAGAGGAAATTGTTTTTCTCTCTGGAGCTTTAGGCCCGTTTCACACAGTCGGAAAAAATTCATAGGAGCAATAAATCCTCAAGCTTTTATACAGAACTGTGAAACAGAATTGTCAGTGCTGTACCCAAACTGACCCTATACAAACATCTCGAGAACTATGATAAGACTCCTAATAATAAATGCCTTTCACCATTGTACTCTAAATTAGTTTCCGCTTCCAACGGCATCTTACTGGATACTATGTGCCTGATTTGGGTTTTCGCACTCCCAAAACGGCGCCAATTTTGGCCCCAACATTTCAGTATTTTCTTACCAAAATGGCGAGATCTTGTTCCTTAAATGCTGAAACGTGTAAACCCGGAAGTCTGATTTCGACCAATCGCCCCCACTATAAAGTACGCCAACCCTAAATAATACGGCGAACAAATATCCTTAAACGTTAAAGCTATAGCTCTCCTTAATCCTAAAAAGATCTTGCCTCCATACTCTATATTTGCTTATACTACAAGTATAAGAAAGTAAAAAGGGGAGAGACGGAATGGCGAGGGGTAAAAAGAGAAGGATATTGAGAATACGTAAAGGCACCACACATTCCTGTACTTTTTCAGTTATCATTGCATCGCTGGCCTTGCTTATAGGCTTTAGAACACCCTCGCTGTGGAAACACAACAAAAATTTGAGGAATTTAGCTGAGAATATTTACCTCACTCACCGTATTCACCCGACTATCCAACAGAGTTGTACATGTTTCGGTCGATACAGAGTCATGTGACTAGTAAACTGCTAACCGAACGATGGGAACAGGACATCACTAATAATGAATATTTAATAAAACATTGAAAAATAGATTTGTTTTTCATGTATATGAAGAGCAAAAACTTTTATCTGATATTAATTTTGAAGGTTCTTGAATGTCATTGGAAGCTTTACAATGCATGTCTCTCTTCTTTTTCTTTAGGTATATCAACCACCGACTAGTCAAGCGCCTGACACCAGGCCTCCATTTATACAGCCACAGCAGGTCCTGTCTAATAACATAAAGCCTGTGGGAGGTATGGGTGGATCAGCAGTTGCCTCCCAAAATGTGCCCGCCCTCCCTCCTCCACCAAATGAACCGCACCCGAGGCGTCTCTCACTCGATCGGGTGAGAAGATCGAGTCTTGAGTCTGAACTGGCGGATATACTGGGTAAGTATACTCAGAAAATGAATTTCACTTCAGGGCCGGATTAAGGGAGGTGTCTAACGGGGCTACAGCCTAGGGGCTCACCATTACCAAGGGCCCAGAAGGACCAAAGGGTTCGGCCGGGTGAGAAGATCGAGTCTTGAGACTGAACTGGCGGATATACTGGGTAAGTATACTCAAAAAATAAATTTAACTTGAAGCATGGGCAGAAATGTGGTGTCATCCCACAAGACTGAAAGGAAAAAGAATTATATAAATAAATGCTAGTAAATATTATCAATATAAAAAAATTCAGATGCTTTCACACACGTAAATAATCAGAGCACCATTCAGTTTAAATACATCGGCCTCTAAAAAGGTTCATCAAAGTCAGAGGCGAATTTACCTGCTCAGGGGCCTCGAGCATAGCAGAATTTTGGGGCCCTTCTTGCCTGTACAAGGTTCACCGTTCCATAAATTTATTACAAGAAATGGTTTTCATTTAAGCCTTACACTGATTTTCTTCCTCCTTCCTTCTACTCCTTCAGGTTTTCTGTTTTCCCACATTTTTTAGCTTATTCTCTAAAAATTATTCAGTTATGCCTACTGTGAGTGTTTTAAGACGCAAAGCAATGTCATTAACATTTATATTTTCTCTTAGCTCCAGATCCACGCTACTTTCTACGATTGCTTTAAGAGTTGAAGTTCCCCTTAACAAATGTAGAACTTACTTCTTTTCACTGTTTCTGACTGGATGATGACATTCAAGTCTTGCACGGTGCTGTCATTTTGGTGTTGATTAGCATCACGTGTCTTTTCCTTAGATTTTGGTGATCCTCTCACACCCTTGTCCAGATTGCTTACTAAAGCTTGAATTTTGCCTTTTCTATATTTTGCCACCTCAGATTTGGAGTCTGCTACAGCGACATCTTCAGCACTATTTTAACAGGTTTAAAGAAACAGACAATTTCCTTTTTTGCTTTTCCTGAGATTCTTGCTTCTTTTTTTCTTCCATTTCTTATTTTCTCACAAATACCGGCGCTTCATAACAACAAACGTATAATTGGGCTATATACTGATACGTCAGTATATAGCCGAATTTATATTATAGAAAGAAAATGGATATGCAAAATCAGCAATGCAATTTAACAAATAAGTATCCCACTTCACTTTACTGAATAATAATTAACTAAACAGATAACAGCAATAATTTTGTGACTCGTCAGCATACGGAACAACAATTGACATGCAGCATTGCACTTCCTTTTCGGTAGCTTCTCTCAACTGCTGAAGTAAGGAAAACATCTCCGTGATATACCGTGGTGTAAAAAAAAAATTACTCCTATCAAAAAAGAATTCTACGATTCCTGCTCCCTGTTTCTCTTATTGACTCCTGGTTCTTACCCTTTTGCTTTCTTCAATAGCAATTACCATCCAGTTATCTAATGTTATCTTGGTAAACGGTAAAAATACCCCCGGAGAAAATACTCCCTGAAAACTGAAAAGCGGTAAAAATATCCCCGGAGGAAATACCCCCAGAACAAACGGTTCACTGTAAACTGCCACACAGGAACACTGATGTGTGGCAATTTACCGGCAACCCTGCAACACATCTTTCAAAAACTTGACCACAAAAGTTCAGGGGGAGGGCTAATAAGATAGCCGTTTCTGGGCCTATATTGAGAACTGAATTGGGAACTACAAACGAATTTCGAGAAAACGTTCCATGTAAGCCAAGCGAGAATTGTACTTTAATTTAAAGAAATAAATTGCCGTGGATCCGAGGTACAATTGGTTTGGGGGGAGCTCTCTACCCCTCCCCAACTTCCGTAATATTATATTATGTGCAGCTGGAGTATGTCAGTGTATCCAGCAAGTTTCCCTTAAAGTGTCCGCGAAGTCCGTGAGATTTGGGAGGAGGGGGGCTTTCCCCCAAAATGTTAAAATGGACGTAGAGCTGTAAACATTAGAACCTTGCTTTATATAATGATTCTATACACGACCACGAATTTTCAGGAATGTGGGGTGAATTCACCCTCCTCCAAGTTTCTAAAACCGCAGACAAGTGCTCAATGCTTCATTCTATGTTTCATGTTGTGTTTAGTGGCAAACTATGTATGCCCTTCCCACCTCCCCCAGAAATTTGGTGGTTTGTAAAAGGAATACGAGGTGCTTGGTTTGGTGGGCTATACCTCCAACTTCCCTAATTTTATATTCTGGACCTCTAGAGTCGGTCAGTGTATCCTCGATGTTACCCCTAAAGAGTTCTTAGAAACTAGGGGGGGTTCACCGCCCTCCTGAAAATTCTTGATCGTGTACAGAATCATTATGTAAAGCATGGTACTAATCTTTACAGCTCTACGTCCATTTTAACATTTTGGGGGAAAGCCTCCTCAAAAGCTCACGGACCTCGCGGACGCTTCAAAGGGAACATCCTGGATACACTTACAGACTCCAGCGGTCCAGAATATAAAATTACGGAAGTTGGGGGTAGAGCCCCTATACCAAGTGTACCTCGGATCCTCGGCAATTTATTTCTTCAAGTTAAAGTACAATTTTCGCTTGGCTTACATGGAACGTTTTCTCGAAATTCGTTTGGAGTTCCCAATTAAGTTCTCAATATAGGCCCAGAAACGGCAACCTTTATAGCCCCCCTTCCCCTCCCCTTGAACTTTTGTGGCCAAGTTTGCTGAAAGATGTGTGGCAGGGTGTTGCTGATAAATTGCCACACCGGAACACTGCTACACATCAGTGTTCCTGTTTGACAGTTTACAGTGAACCGTTTGTTCTGGGGGTTTTTCCTCCGGGAGTATTTTTCCCGCTTTTCAATTTTCAAGGGTATTTTCACCTACATCCTGGTATCTTATTGGCATTCTCAAATTAGTCCCGCATGTTGACCCCCCCCCAAACGCACCCCACCCGCATTTGAAAACTCTAAACAAAATACAATGTCTCAAAACCTACGACTGTCAAGCTCGGCTCAAACCGCTTCTACATTTTCCCTGACTTGTGACAGAATTGCTTAGGACACTGGCTTATTACTGCAGGACCAATCAGCCTACAGCTTCTCTGCTATCCCTTGATTTCACCCAACTGGCGAGTTTTCCAGATTTCATGGGATAAGCCTTTTGTAATTCCCATTTCTACTTAAACTACACCCCCTCCCCCCCCTTTTTACGACTTGAAATTAGGGGATTTATACAGGTCAGTTTCAAAATAGTTATTGATTTGTGTGGGGTTAAAGATTTGAGATCGAAACCATAAGCTACATATCAATTTACATTAGCCTATTCCTTCCAAATTTTCTGTAAAATCGATACTCCGCTAAGGTGGCCCAGTGGTCTAAGCGATGGCTTCTGATCATTCGTCCGAAAGGGGTCCGGGTTCGAATCCCGGTAAAGCATGGATGTTGTGTTTGTCTTGTCTTGCGGCCCTGGCTCTCTCCCTTCCTTGGAACCAGTGGCCCTTAATTAGGGACGGTCGACTGCTTATAGCCCATTGAGTTGCTCACAGTGGTCGTTAAACCTCCAATCCCCCTCCCAAAAAAGTATATACTCTTTAGTTTAATCTTTCTTTCCCGGATATGTGTAATAATTGAGAGCCCCTTCCGGCTCAGGGTGGGGGGGCTGTCGCATGTGGCACCGTGTGCGCACTGTCAAATCTGCCCCTGATCAAAGTGCGTTCGAAAAGGCTGATAAGCTGCGGTCAAGGGAAGCTACTTGGTGACGGAATCCGGGTCTAAAGAGAAGGATCAAGTGTACAGGACTCGAATGTTCATTTTCCACTTGTAATCCGAGATCCTCTCAGGTCACATGAACCCTTGATTAACGGCAATATACTTTATATTCAAATGAATGTATGTATATCGAATGGAAGTGGGAAAACACGAGGGAGCCTGGATTTGAAACATCGACGAAATTTCAGAATGAACAGGAATCAAGCTTTAGATAAATTTGAATATACACTGTGATTTGAATATACATAATAGGCAACTGAATATAAATATAGATAATTAGATAATTTGAATATGCATCGAATTTACATATACATAATTAGATAATTTGAATATGCATTAAATATACATATACATAATTTAAATATACATATACATAATTTAAATATACATGCTGAACAATGCTACAATGATTCTGCTACATAAAAAAGGTGACGTTTAGAATCTGAAGAACTACAGCCCCATCAGCCTCCTTTCTGCGGTTTATAAAATTTTCACTAAGGTTCTTTCACATCCCTTGAAGGTAACATCGGGAATGGATAAACCCAAAGAACAAGCTGGATTCATGAGTGGCTACAGCACTATAGATCACATCCATGTACTAAGAGAGAACTAATTAAAGAACGAGGGAATATGAACTCCCATTATGCATGACTTTTGTTGGCTATGAAAAGGCATCTGATTCCGTGAAACCATCAGCAGTTACAATGGCTTTGAAATCCTACGGCATTAAAGATGCATACATTAGCATCATTAATAACATCTATGAAAATGCAAGTGAAAAGGTTCTGCTATTTGAGGATACAGCGCCAATAAAAACTGGAATGGGAGTGAGACAATGTGACACCATATCTCCCAAACTCTTTAATGCCACATTGCAAAATGTCTTTTAATCATTAAACTGGAAAAACAAAGGAATAAAGATTAATGCAGATTATTTAACTCGCTTTCGTTTTGCTTATGGCGTAGTCGTTTTTTGCTACTACCACTTCAAAGCTGCAGAGCATGATCCAGGAACTTGCTGACAAGAGTAAAGAAGTGGGATTAAAAATGAACTTTCAGAAGACAAAACTGATGTACAATGCTTTTACAAGAAATGAGAATTTATCGATTGATGGGGGAAAGTTGGAGATAACCGATACCTACATTTGCCTTGGGTAGCAGATATCAATCGATTGTCACATTGATGAAGAAATTAAGCGGCGTATAAAATTCGGCTGGAGAGCTTTCAGGAGAAACAATTCAATTTTAAGAGCATTATACCGTTATGTCTTAAAAGAAAATTGTTTAATCAATGTATCCTTCCATTGCTTACGTGCGGAGCATAGACGTGGACCTTAACTAAAAAAGACATACAAAGACTGCAGACAACTGAAAGAAGCCTGGAGGGATACTTAGTGTAACCAGGAGTGATAGAAAGAAGAATTCGTGGATCCGAAAAATGACAAGAATGGAAGACATCGTGATCAGAGTAAAATCCCTGAAATGGCAATGGGTTGGACATATTGCCAGGAGAACGGACCACCGATGAACAACCAACATTTTAGACTGGTGTCCAAGGGACAGAAAAGGACCCAAAATAAGATCATGTGAGAGATGAATGGGTGAAATTAGAAAGCATGCGGGAGTGACATGGAGGAGACAGGCTCAAGACAGACCGTTGAGGCAGAAACTTGGGAAGACCTTCATCCAGCAGTGGACTGATAATGGTTGATGATGATGATGATGATTTCCTTTTTTGGAGGGGGATAATGACGGCTGTAGGTATCTACGGCTATATGAGAATTCCTGTCCCTGATTTCCGGCCTCTGATTCCAGGGAAGGGGTAGGAATGGCTTGTGCCTTGTAGGGCTGGCGTGTACCTAGTAAAGCAAGCGTATTACACATACTCCATGAAGACGGTCTAGAAGGTGTAAGGCCATGATATTAGAGAGATGACCTTCCTCCTATTTGTGACGTCACACTCTGGATGCATGACCTGGTAAGTCAGTGTCGTGTATGACGTCATAAACCGCAGCGTTAGAAACTAACCGGAAGACTTGTTTTTCGCTTGACGTGTGAGAGTGAGGTGGTCGGTATATAACAGCATAGCCTTGTACTTTCTTGATGGCCTTGGCTCCATCGGGGACTCGAAACGTGGCCTCCGAGAAGACAAGTCCATGACATTTAATTAAATGACGTCACAGATTCCGTTAGGTCCAGTGATATTGATTTAAAGTTTTTTTTCAAATTTAACGGTTACTGCGATATTTTTACATTGCTCAATTATGTTCTTATGAAATTGAAACAGATCAGAATGAAAATGGTATGTTAATGTCATCCTTCTAATGTCTTTTGGCTCCAAATAAAAGATAATTGGGCAAGATAGATATTTCACAGTAACATCTCTTTGAAAAAGATAACCGGATCTGACTAATAGTGTGATGTCACTTAAGTGTTATGGCTTCTCGAAGACCACGCTGGAACACGGGCTCAGTTTGGAGTATTGTCCAGAAGCCCAAGCCTATGTCCATTTTACCACGGGAATCGGGTGATAAGTCGTATGAACAGCTGAGACAGTTCAAACACTACTCCCCACACCCCCAAAAATGTAGGCACCGAAATTTCAAAATAATTTTGTATTTAAATCCCAGTGTGCGCATTTTATTATTTCAATAAGTTATATTCGGATCCAGACAAATAAAAGATTTTCCACTCATAAAGCACGTTAGTTGTATGCAAAAGTACTACCATTCATTCAATTTTCAGGAAATCCTTATATCTAAGCGTCGAAATTGAAAAACAAAGATGTCTTGCTATTTTATATGCTTTGTTTGTCTGCTCTGAAAAAAATTTTGAATTTATGTGGCTACTTTGTGTGTGTGAGTGCTTACTTTGTTTTATATTCAACTTATTTCGCGGATGTTAACGGTTTTCTTAGATTTAGTTCCCTTGCGGTTTCTATAAAATCGATTGTTTTCGTTCAACTTCTCCCTCTTCAGTTGGAGTACATTCCTTACATACTGGTTGTTTGTATTATGAATATTTTCAACTGTTTTTCCCTTTATTTTATACAGCATTTTCGAAAAAATGTTGGAAGATTTTTGTAAATAAACAAGCTCGGGCTGAATAGGAATTTTAAACAGACGGCAGCTTAAGTGAGTTGTATATTTGATGCAACTTTATTTTGTTCCGCAGCGTTTTAAGGGCTTTTAGCTTTATAAGTAAAAGTAAACCCTGAATTGCAAAAATAACAGATAACCATCATTAATTAGTTGTTTTTCTCTGACGATGCTTTATCTCTCGCAATTTGAATTTTCCCAAACAAATTGTTGGCTTTCTTTTTCTTTCCCAAAATATCTTTTCGAGTTTGAAGAAACGCTTAAGTGTTCTGTAAAACGAGAGAAAGAGCCATTACTGAATAAATTTTCATATCGGAAAATTATCGTTTGAGTCTTTTGCCATTCGAAAATATGTAGATTTGAGTTCAGGTAATTTGCATTGAAGATCGACTCTATTTTAATTGCAAAAGAGTTTTACGATGGAAACTACATGAAGATTAGACCTCTGCCGTAAAAGGCTTGAGGGTTTCTAATCCAACATATTTCTAGAAACATATTTCTGTTCGCTGTTCGGCCTTCGTGATTAAGCGAGTGTTTTGGTATTAGAAACTAAACATTTTCTTTTTCAACTTCCTAAAGATGAATGAGAAAGTTAATAACTTTTAATAGTGAACCATGTACTTAAAAGTTTCAAATTTTGGCCTAGAAACAGCGGTAGTTATTAAGGTGGATGTCTAGTGATTTTGTTTCCTAACTTCCCATGGAAAAAAAATTGAAGAAAGATTTCACTCACATCAAAATTGGTCCACTGAAAAAATAAAATCCTAATTCAGACTGTACCATCCGTGTTTTTTGCAAAAAACCTTCCTAAACTGTATTAAAAATCAATAACTTTACTTCGATGTAGTTATTGTACTTGCTTATAGGTGGCGCCACTCTTCCTTACCACTACATCGAAATAAAGTTATTGATTTTTGATATACACTGGCGGAAAATGAAAAAAGAACACCAAGAAGGAATTGGCGGACGATCATGAAATTTACATATGTTAATGGGGTCGAGTTTACGTACGTGTGATGTTAATTTCGGGACCAACCGGTGAGCGCTTACGCCACAGCACGGCATAATATGCAAATTATCGTCGGTAGTATTTAAGGAGTACGGCGAAGTGAATGTAATCAGTCGTCGGCGTACGGACACGTGCGAAGACCCTGAAGAAACTGCAATGCCTGGACATGGAAGAAGTGTACGATTTCAGCAGTTATCGGACTTTGAGCGAGGTCGTCTAGTCGGACTCCGCGAGGCCGGGTGGTCGTATCGTCGTATTGCGGAGCGAATTGGACGGGAAGTATCGGTGGTGGTACGATGGTGGCGTAGATGGTCCGAGGAACATTCCCACACGAGAAGACGTGGAACCGGGAGTCACAGACGGACTGATGAGCGGACCGATCGACGCATGAGAAGAGCGGCGTTCTCAAGCAGAACATCCACTGCGACGCAAATCCGAGCTGCCGTTGCGCCTGAGGTGACTGTGCGAACAATTCGCAACCATCTACTGGATGCAGGACTACGTGCACGTGTGCCTCTGGCATGTGTACCTCTGACTCCAGCTCACCGTCACGAACGGCTGCAGTGGTGTCGCCAACGTCTGCACTGGAGAACGCAATGGCGAACTGTCGTGTTCAGCGATGAAAGCAGGCAGATTCTGCTTGGGAGCCTCCGATGGACGTATACGTGCTCGCAGACGCACAGGGGAGCGTCTCCACCTTCTTGCATCCGCCAGCGACACACACGGCCTACACCTGGTCTCCTGGTGTTGGGAGCGATCATCTATCACTCCTGTACACAACTAGTGTTTGTACCGTGTACGTTAAACAGCACCTCCTACATCAACATCATCAATCAGCCCGTTGTTGTGCCATTTGTGAGGTCCGCCCATCGTGGTGTTTTCCAGCAAGATAACGCACGCCCACACACGGCACGTGCAACGAACGCAACATGCACCTCAGGGTGTGAGACAATTTCCATGGCCTGCACGTTCACCGGATTTGTTCCCCATTGAGCACGTGTGGGATTTTATGGGACAACGACTTATCCGGTCTCCACGGCCAGCCACGACCATCCCCGATTTACGCGTCCAGGTTGAGGATGATTGGAACTCAATACCCCAAACTTACATCCAACATCTGTACGACAGACTCCATGCCAGAATTGCACAGTGTGACGCAGTTCATGGCGGTTTAACCTCGTACTAACCATGTTACATGGAAATGTTATTTTTCAGTTTACCAGCAAATACAGCTGTATTTTGCCATAATGTTTTGATCACGTTATCCTCTGTATTCCGTTATTATGCTGTATAAATTTCGTTGGTATCAGGCGTCTCCTTCTTGGTGTTCTTTTTTCACTTTCCGCCAGTGTAGTTCAGGAAAGGTTTTTGCGAAAAACACCGATTGTACAATCTAAATTAGGATGTTCTCCATCAGTGAACCAATTTTGATGTATGGGAAATCGTTCTTCTCTGAGGAAAAAGTGTCAACGCTTTTTCAATTAGAAATATAGGGATCAAAACTACTTGACGTCCACTTTAAGCCCATTTTAAAACTGCTATCGGGAAATCTCACGAATTCGATATGCAGGGTGTGTGTAAAGTCTTTCCCTGATTACGATAAATCATATAAAGTGAACCACGCTTGTGAGACACATACGGTTTTCCAATATAGCTTACCTGAAATCCAGTTTTTTTTTCTGAGTCATCACTATACCTCAACGTGGGCTTCTTTTGTTACATGGAGGATATCCAATCGGTACTCTACTCTTTCCAGGTCTACTGTAACATGTCATCTGTGATGGTCGCACACGCTCCAGTTATTCTTTCTTTTAAAGTGTTAATATCTGCAACTGGTGTTGTATAACCTTAATCCTTAATGTAGCCCCATAGAAAGAAGTCAAGGGGTTAATGTCTGGGGTTCTTGGTGGCCAGGGTATGAGACCATCTCTGCCTATCCATCTGTTATGGAATTTGCCATCTATGAATTGACGGAGAGGTACACCCTCAGTGCGGGGGCGCACCGTCCTGCTGGAACATTATACTTGGTTGCAGCTCTTCCATTTCAGGTGCAACATATACAACTGCATCATGTCGAGGTAAATACCCGATGTAATGGTGGGCTCAAGAAAAAAGGAGGGTCCAATTACTTTATTGTGCATTAGTTCGCACCAAACATTGATTTTAGGACTATCCCTCTGTTTCTCTAAAACCACATGTGGGCTCTCTGAACCCCAGATACGGGGGCATTATGCGTGTTCACTTTACCTGAGGTATGAGAAGCTGATTCGTCCGAAAAACAGAATCGCTTTAGGTAATCATTATCTTCGTCTATTCGTACAAGAGTATCCATAGCAAATGTCACATGCCTGGGCCCATCATTAGGTTCCAAGGTTTGAACAGCTTGCAATTTGTATGCATAAAAAAAGCCGCTTTCTTAAAATGCGGTGCATTGTCTTCATATGTATTCCCAATTCACTAGAGGCATGACGAATTGATTTCCCCGATCTTCGCACGAATGCATCACGCACGGCGTCGACAGTTTTCCCGCTAACGGAAGATCTTCCACTTCTTGCACGGTCACGGACACTGCCAGTCTGTTTGAATTTTTGATATCAGTTCCTAATGCTCTTCACATCAGGCGGAGCTCTATCATACTCACGCCTGAACTTCCGCTGCACTGAAATTGCAGATTTGGTTTCATGAAACTAGAGAACAGAGTTATCCTTCTCTTGCATAGACGCCATTTCGCCGACTGACGCTTTCAACAACAAACTACGCTGCAACGCTACCAATTGTTCCAAAAGTACAATGAACAAACACCTTGAGAATATGACCCAAAAAATGCAAGAAACCACGTACGTCTAACTAACTCGGTTCATTTTATATGATTTATCGTAATTAGGGAAAGACTTTTAAAGCACCCTGTATAATTAAATAATTTGTATCTGTATTTCGGGTAGAGTTGAAGAAACCACAAGTTCGGTATAATATTTAATTTAAGTAATCTGTGTTCCGATTTCTTGAAATTTTGAAGAAATTTTCAAGAATTTTCAATGGCTACACATACGTGAGTAGTGGGGAGCCGTTGTATCGCCACCTTTACCCTAACGTACTTTGCTTTCATATTACAATTTTTCTAGCAGCTGCCATCCTCCCGTAGGATTTGCATTCATTTTCCCAGAAAGCTGCGACTGCACCACGAAAACACGGAGCTTCCGAAATTGAAGAGAACAATAGGGAAATGGTTAAGTCCTACTCTACCTGAATTCCAGAGCAAGGTATGAGCTGAACGAAGTCCTTAAAATACTTCATAACAGTGTCATCTAGTACAAAACACTTCATAACAGTGTCATCTAGTACAAAACACTTCATAACAGTGTCATCTAGTACAAAACACTTCATAAGTGTCATCTAGTACAAACACTTCGTAACAGTGTCATCTAGTACAAAACACTTCATAACAGTGACATCTAGTACGAAACTCTTCACAACAGTGTCATCTAGTACAAAACACTTCATAACAGTGTCATCTAGTACAAAACACTTCATAACAGTGTCATCTAGTACAAAACACTTAACAGTGTCATCTAGTACAAAACACTTCGTAACAGTGTCATCTAGTACAAAACACTTCATAACAGTGTCATCTAGTACAAAACACTTCATAACAGTGTCATCTAGTACAAAACACTTCATAACAGTGTCATCTAGTACAAAACACTTCATAACAGTGTCATCTAGTACAAAACACTTCATAACAGTGTCATCTAGTACAAAACACTTCATAACAGTGTCATCTAGTACAAAACACTTCATAACAGTGTCATCTAGTACAAAACACTTCATAACAGTGACATCTAGTACGAAACTCTTCATAACAGTGTCATCTAGTACAAAACACTTCATAACAGTGTCATCTAGTACAAAACACTTCGTAACAGTGTCATCTAGTACAAAACACTTCATAACAGTGTCATCTAGTACAAAACACTTCATAACAGTGTCATCTAGTACAAAACACTTCATAACAGTGTCATCTAGTACAAAACACTTCATAACAGTGTCATCTAGTACAAAACACTTCATAACAGTGTCATCTAGTACAAAACACTTCGTAACAGTGTCATCTAGTACAAAACACTTCATAACAGTGACATCTAGTACGAAACTCTTCATAACAGTGTCATCTAGTACAAAACACTTCATAACAGTGTCATCTAGTACAAAACACTTCATAACAGTGTCATCTAGTGCAAAACACTTAACAGTGTCATCTAGTATAAAACACTTCATAACAGTGTCATCCAGTACAAAACACTTCATAACAATATCATCTAGTACAAAACACTTCGTAACAGTGTCATCTAGTACAAAACACTTCATAACAATATCATCTAGTACAAAACACTTCGTAACAGTGTCATCTAGTACAAAACACTTCATAACAGTGTAATCTAGTACAAAACACTTCGTAACAGTGTCATCTAGTACAAAACACTTCATAACAGTGACATCTAGTACAAAACTCTTCATAACAGTGTCATCTAGTACAAAACACTTCATAACAGTGTCATCTAGTACAAAACACTTCATAGCAGTGTCATCTAGTACAAAACACTTAACAGTGTCATCTAGTATAAAACACTTCATAACAGTGTCATCTAGTACAAAACACTTCATAACAATATCATCTAGTACAAAACACTTCGTAACAGTGTCATCTAGTACAAAACACTTCATAACAATATCATCTTGTACAAAACACTTCGTAACAGTGTCATCTAGTACAAAACACTTCATAACAGTGTAATCTAGTACAAAACACTTCGTAACAGTGTCATCTAGTACAAAACACTTCATAACAGTGACATCTAGTACGAAACTCTTCATAACAGTGTCATCTAGTACAAAACACTTCATAACAGTGTCATCTAGTACAAAACACTTCATAACAGTGTCATCTAGTACAAAACACTTAACAGTGTCATCTAGTATAAAACACTTCATAACAGTGTCATCTAGTACAAAACACTTCATAACAATATCATCTAGTACAAAACACTTCGTAACAGTGTCATCTAGTACAAAACACTTCATAACAATATCATCTAGTACAAAACACTTCATAACAATAGCATCTAACTTTCTGTCAGCAAAAGGATAGTTGTCCCCAATTGCGCCTGCTGAATTTCAAGTCAGTACGGTAAAGATCACCAGTTGCTAGCACGTAAACAACTACAGTATAATCCGAGTCAACCTAAGAGTGTACAAAAAGCTATTTAATAGTCCCTAAAAGTTTAGAGCAAGTAACAGCTACGAAAAATAGTCTCCAGCGTTTAGAGCAAAAAGCAGTAGAATTATCGTTCAGAATTCATTTTGACTTATTGTTTATGGGGTCAAACTACTAATACTAATTTATATATTAGGTGTGCAACTTAATTCTCGGCCACAGGCACGACACGTTGACAGCAAATTATAGCAAATCGAATACGTACCTTATCAGGGAAATAATCCCCGTTGTGTTGGATACATTTGAGCCATCGATCAAGGAGCTGCCGAATGCCACTGCGGAAAAAAGAGGGCTGTTTCGAGTTGAAAAAGTCATCAATACCTGTGTGGACCTCCTCGACAGAAGTGAAGTGCGTAACACTCAGGTGATGTTGCACGGAGCGAAAGAGGTGATAATCCGAAGGGACGAAGTCTGGAGAATACTCCGGGTGGGACAAAATCTTCCATCCCAGGTTGGTGATCATGTTTAAAGTCGTTTTCGCGGTGTGAGGACGCGCGTCATCCTGAAGCAACAGGACCGACCTGCTGCCCTTGCCGGTGTATGGACTTTTCGCCTCCATTGCGTCACTCACACGAATGAGTTGCTGACAATAACGCTCAGCATTGACCGTTTCACCAGGTTTGAGCAACTCATAGTGTACGACACCGCGCTGATCCCACCATATGAACAGCAACAACTTCCTGGCATGGATATTCGGTTTATCGGTACTGGTGGTGGGGTGACCTGGATAAACCCACGATTTGCGCAGCTTAGGATTATTGTAGAGGATTCACTTCTCATCACAGGTCAAAATTTTGTGGAGGAAATCCTTCTTGAATCTTGAGAGCAAGGACACACCAACATCGTAGCGCCTAGACTAGTTCGCAGCTGTGAGTTGGTGGGGCACCCAACGGCCCTCCTTGTGAATCCGTCCAAGCTTGTGCAGGCGCTTTGCAATGGCTTGCCGTGTTACTCCGAGTTCCTGGGCGAGCTCTGACTGTGTGCGACAAGGATCCGCGTCCAACAGTTGTTCCAGTTCCTCAACGTCAACTTCCTGTGGCTGTCCAAGATGTTCTTCATCACGGAGATGGACATTTCCCTGCTTAAACTGCTGGAACCACTTCTTACACATACTATAGGACACAGCAGCCTCACCCAAAACAGCACAGGTTATAACTTGCTAGGCTTCCGCAGCATTTTTTCCAGCTGAAACGCAAACAGGAGTCAGTGCCTCAAATGTTGCTTCTCTAATGACATTGCTTTCACCGTCAACTTTCGCCCCTTCTCTCAGTACAGCTGTGAGCGGTTACGGTTGCCTGGAAAGCTGTTGGACGGCGCTGCAATCAACCATTATCGCACACAGCTATTTGCATTTACCGACGTTCTAGGATAGCCTGCAGTTAGGGGCCGAGAATTAAGTTGCACACCTAATAAATTAAAATCGCTACAAAATAGGATGGTTAAAATTTTAAATAATTTTAGAGGAATTAATTTTAATACGGGGTACGGATTAATATCTATGGATTCTTAGATATTGAGATATTATGGCAATATTGGGATTTTTGTATAAAAATAAAGGAAAATAGGTATCAACATTTAATTCAGCTGAACACGGTGAGTTGCGACTATCAAACAAGAGACAGAAATGCATTTTTGTTATGTGACGTATATTTTAATTTAACTTTCATTTTTAGTTCCTCTACCTATGTAAATTTGAGTTTGTTCTCTTTTATACTTTCCAAATTTAACTGATATCTTCTCTCTCACATGAATGAGGTTGGCAACACTTTTGAGGTCAGAGAGAGTGACGTATGAATGTGATAAGAACGATAGATAAAAAGGGCGATACAGCAGTTGCTTAGTGTTGTATGTGTGTGGAGATGTTCGATCTGTGTAAAAGCTAGATTATACGATAAATAGTTAAGGTATTATATGTGGCTATATTGTGGATCTCATCATTCGTTGGTGGACCAATAAAAGGTTATCGTAAGTTTGGCTTCTGTATATATTTCGTCTGGCCGTAAAACCTTAAATTAGAGCTATTTCGTGCATCTATTGCATCGTATTCTCATTTAGTTCAACATTTCCTTAGTCATGGTTTCAGACGTAGCGTAACAACAATCTCGCACACGAAAAAGGCTTACGTTATAGTTACCAATGTCTAACACTTTAACCCAACAAAGATTTATTGATTACCAGGGACTGGTGTTATGGAATAATCTACCTTGTCAACTAACACATATCAATTATAATTATTTTCAAAAGCAACTAGAACAATATTTGTTAACAAGCTAAAATATATAATTTAATAGTATAAAATTATTTATTAGGCCACATATGCATAAATTTTATACACTGGTGTGCAAGAATTAAGGACGAAGAGGAGAAATTAGAATAACAGCGGAACGAGCAGGCAGAACGGGCCGAAAGACCACTCAGGAGATAGACTAGGGTCCGGTAAGGTAGAGCATGCGCATACATGCAGCATGACGTTGGGGTTGGGGGTGTCGGAAGGGTATGAAGCACACGGGTGGTGTACGCTCAGCAATTCGGTGAAAGCTATTGCACGGTGTACATCGGTTTGAACGACGTCGAGTTGCTGCCACCGTGTGATATGGCCAACAGGCAAATCCAGTAGACGACATCTGGATGACTTTACCCGAGGTCGCGTCATTGGGAAGTTGGAAGAAGGTCGAAGTGTGACTAGTGTGGCCGAGGAGTTCGGGATCGCTCACAGCATCGTTTCACGAGCTTGGAGAGCATTTCAAACGATCGACAGGAACAGCTGTCCGAGAGTTTAGCAGTGGTCGTCCACGAGCAACCACGGCGGCGGATGACCGGTATATTGTCCTACAGGTGAGACGAGACAGACGGCAGACAACGGGAGAAATCGCAAAGCACATGCAACATACAACTGGACGTCCGTTATCGCGTTTTACCGTGGCCAGGAGGCTGCACAAAGGGGGTCTATTTGCACGACGACCAGTAAGGTGTGTGCCATTAACGGCCGCTCATCGGAGACGGCGGTTTCTGTGGTGCCAGGAACAAAAGAACTGGACATATCAGCAATGGGGTCGAATTTTCTTTACGGATGAGAGTCGATTTAGTCTGACGAGCGATTCTGGACGTATACACATCTGGAGAGAGCAGAGAACACGCAATCACACCTCTGACATCATCGAAAGGGACCGGGTTGGAGGTGGCGGAGTTCTCGTTTGGGGCGGTATCATGCTTGGTAGTAGTACTGACCTTCACATCTTCCAAGGAGGTTCAGTCTCTGGTGTCCACTGTTGTACCGAGGTTCTCTTGCCTCACGTGCGTCTATTTAGAGGTGCTGTGGGTCCTGAGTTCCTGTTCCTGGACGACAACGCTACTCCTCATCATACAGTGGCTGTCCAGAGCTGTTGGAGAGTGAAGATATTCAACGTATGGATTGGCACGCAAGGTCCCCGGACCTAAATCCAATCGAACACGTGTGGGACCTTCTCGGGAGACACTTGGTAGCACGTCACCAGCCGCCAGCAACGATTCCGCAGCTGCTATTGGCGCTATAAGAGGAATGGGCTGCGATGCCTCAACAGCTCCTTGACAACCTCGTCCTCAGCATGGACAGACGTTGTAAATCCTGCAACGCAGTCAGGGGTGATCATATTCCTTACTAAAGGCTGGATTTTTCTTGGCAGCCGCCTGTCACATGGGCGTTTCTGTCTTATGTCCAGTTGTGCTTGAAGCTACCTTTTCAATAAAGTGCCTTTGTATCCTTTGGATTCCTTGTTTGGACGGTTTTGCTCACTTGTCCCATATTCTTATATCTTGGGGATCTTATGGTATGATTTGAGTCGATGTGGAACACTACTGCACGGCGTTACATTCGAAAACCCGTCTCGTCCTTAATTTTAGCACGCCAGTGTATGTGCAAGACCTTTGGCTTGACTACGCACTTTAAGGTGATTGGGATTCACTCAGGCTACTCAATTTCCTGTTCTGTGGTTACTCTGTACCTAAGTATATATGTTTCCTCATTAACATTATGAGTTATCTACAGGGGTTGTCCAAAATAATGGAAACATCTTGAAACAATAGGTGTTGCGCACCTAATATGGTGTGGGAACACCCTTGGTATTTAAAACTGCTCGAATCCTCCTTGGAATGGACGCATACAAGTCCTGTATGGTGGCAAGTGGTATGTTTTACCATTCTTCCTGCAGAAACTGCTCCAATTCCTTGAGAGACGCCGGAGGAGGATAACGGGATCGCACTCTGTTTTCCAACACAGACCACATAGGCACAATGATGTTTAAGTCCGGTAATTGTTTAGGGCAGAGAAGGTGTGCAACTGCATCCTCATGTTCCTCAAACCGTGATTGAACAGTTCGACTTCTGTGAATCTGGGCTTTATCATCTTGAAAGGTGCAATCTCCTGACGGAAACAATGTTTGCGCCATTGAATGCACATGGTCGGCCAAAAGAATGACATAGTCACCGCTAGTGATCCGTCCGTGTAAGGTGATAATGGGACCTACTGCAAACTACGAGATCATGGCCCAAACCATTACGGAACCGCTCCCATGCTTCACTGTAGGAAGGAGACAATCTGGGTTGTAGGCTTCTGCGGGGGTTCTCCACACGTAAACCCGTCATGTGGTGGTGAATAGTGAGAAACTTGATTCATCGGAAAACAAGACATGTTTCCATTGATCCACAGCCCACCTTTTATGTTCCTGGCACCACTGTAGTCTCCGTTGCATGTTCACCTGTGACACCAGGGGTTTTGCAATCGCACCTCTGCCGTAAATATTGTGCTTATGCAATTCCTTTCACACGGTATGGGTTTTGGAGATGTGCTTAGCGGTCACTTCTGTCGCCGTGGTCTTCCTCCTTGCGGTCACGATCCTTCTTAATGTCCTCCTGTCTCTCGCAGTGAGTTTGGTTTTCCTTCCACAATTGTATCCCGCAGATGATGTTGTGCCGTGAACATCGTATGCTGTCATGGCGTTTCGACACGGTACCTCTCGATACCCCCAATACCGGTACCACTGTGGTTACCGACGCACCAACTAGACGGGCTCCTACAATCTGCCCTCTTTGGAACTCCGACAGGCCACTCATTGTGCCTTCACCTGGAACGAAATTATGCAAACACCGATTTACTATGCAATCACACAGACCCTTGAGACTATAAGCAACCCTTTTTTACAAGAACAAATTGTAGCTACGTGTTCGTTTTACTGAAAAAGCAACGCATACCAAAGTTGCTGTTTCCAGGGAGGTGATTCCATTATTTTGGACAACCCCTGTATATATTGATTCCATTAGGTTTTTTACTGTAAGACCTATTTTGAGAGAACGACTGAACGTAAAAATATAAGGTATCAAAATAAAGGTCTTACCCTGTAGATGTGCCAATCGAAGAGAAAAAGGAAATTGGGGCAACGGTTCGGGCGTTGTGGGGCGGCAAAGTTCCCACGATTCGATTGCGTGCGGTTGACTGAAACAACTGTTGCGAAACACACGCTGTTAAAGGCGGAAGCATGGAGGGACTGAGTTAGACCAAAGTCCAAAGTCTTCTGTTTTCTGAGCGAACCGTTGCGCAAACCAATGGCCCATTCACCTCCATATGCTGATTCATGGTGTCATGCAAACGCCAGCAGGCTATGGTATCGGAGTTCTTCGCATCAGGACAGCGAAGACTCTCGAAGACCTGCTTGCGTTATGTCTTTGTATATATAATTTAATATTTATTCGATCGAGTTTATTCACGTATGTAAAACGTTTCCCATTATCTAAAGATGTAAATAAACATTCCGTTGACCATTTTTAGTGAAAATATTTAGAATGTACATATTGAGTTGCGCCATTTAATCTGTACCTTAACAGAATAACACCCCAGCAGGAAAAAAAAAAAAAAAAAAAAAAACGTAAGAGCCTTACTGGAAGGAGTAAGCGATCTCAATGGGTTGCAACTTATATGTCTCAGACAAGAGAGAATGAAGAGTATTTGCAGCGCGAACTCATTCCAACAACATTTACGAACACAGTTGTGGCTAAAGATGTGAGTGAGCGCTATCCAGTTATATTTTTGCACACGATCGAGATGAGTGGACTTACGCCACACATTCTACGACTGAAAAACTGTGCAGTCGTGATGCTCATCACGAACCTGGCGGCCCCGTCTTACGGCACTGGCTCTCTCCCTATCCTGGAACCAGTGACCCTAAATTAGGGACGGGCGACTGCTTATAGCCCGTTGAGTTGCTCACGGTGGTCGTTAAACCTTCAGACAAAAAAAAATCACGAACTTGGACACAAGGAAATGTTTAGTCAATGGCACACGTATGATCGTAAAGTCGCTCTTCCAAAATACAATTTGCGCGGAGAACACAAGTAGTCGTTGCACACCTTGGCACGCATTCCGCTGACTCCAAGTGACAGCACTTTCCCTTTTACGATCAAACGGATTCAATTTCCGATCATATTGTTCTTTGCGATGACAATAAGAGTCAAGGAGAGACACTTGCTAAAATCGGAATATACCTGCCAGAACCAGTCTTCTCACATGGCATGATGTGAGAAGACTGGTTCTGGCAGGTATGATTCTGTTGCAGTAAAGATTACTCACGAAGATGCACCTGGATTACTTGTCGCAAATGGATGGACTCGAAATACTGTCTTTACTGAAGTGTTTGAATGAATTTGTAACATTTTTTCTTCAATCAAATAAAGTTTGCATTTGTTGCTTTATATCAGTTTATTCTTTAAAAAAAAAACTAACTGTCGATTTCGACGAGTTTCGTCTAGTAAAATTAATATTTAAATATAATGTGGTCAAATGTAACCTCATAGCGAAAAATAAATGGAAAAAATGAAATTCGCTCAGCAGTTTATTGGCAAAATTGGCTATCTAAAAAATCCAAAAGTTAAAGCACTTTTAGAAATAAATTTGATATGAGAAGTTAATCAAGAGTCTCACACTTTCGACTGCTTCTTTCCAGTTGGGAAATAACTTGGAGAGGAGGAAAGGGTCAGAAGTCCTCTCTCAACATTCGCAACACAAAGACAATAAATTGACAGTCGGGAAAACTCGAGGGGAAGGTTACTTACACAGGAAGTAGAGGAAGAATTTCGGACTCTACCACAACCCCCATTCACAACCCCGTTGCTTGTTTGATGTGTTGGTTGTTGGAGGGGGAGGGAGGGGATCAGTGCGAGCGTTATTGCTTGGCAGACAGAAAACAACGGGAATCCACTGTAAAGTGGATGGGCACTGCTCTTGTGGTGCACGACTCCCCCACCTTTAACAACAGTTCACGGCCGCCCCGGTGGCGCAGTGGTCTAAGGCGCTGGCCTCTGATCATTCGTCCGTGAGGGGTCTGGGTTCGAATCCCGGTCAGGCATGGATGTTGTGTTTGTCTTACGGCACTGGCTCTCTCCCTTCCCTGGAACCAGTGACCCTAAATTAGGGACGGGCGACTGCTTATAGCCCATTGAGTTGCTCACGTTGGTCGTTAAACCTCCAATCAAAAAAAAAAAAAACAGTTCACGCTTACGGTGACTTGAAGTATAAGGGGGTAAGCACCTTTTCGTTGTCCATGTGTCAGTCCTTTTAAATTTCAAGGAGCTCATCCACAATGAGAGAGACTCCGTCGAGACAGCTTGTATCATAAAGTTTCGACTGACCCTTCATGCCCCTTTAGAATCTTGATTGAAACCTGTCAGCAAATCACGGACACGGGAAAAACTATAGCATCCAATCAGTACGATTGGAACCACTCAAGAAAGCCCGGTCCCGGTTGTATAGGAAAAGCTGGAAAACTAAAATTACGTAACCCAAAGTTCCCTAAACTCGGGGTGGTTTTAAAAATATATATATACATGCTTCAGATTCACTACATTTCTTATTTCAAAGAGAATGGGCACAGTTGGATAACTCACTCTTGAAAAATGGCCCACGCAGCATCAAAAAGCGGCTGCTTAAAACCAAAATACGCAATTATTATCAAAATGGACACCACAATGTGTTGGGACAGATGGCTTAATTATCGCAAATAGTAGTTCTACTTTTTGCTTGCATGACAGCGGCAATACGTCGGGTATATTATCAACCAATTTCCGGTAGGTCTCGACAGGAATGGCGCGCCATTCGTCCTGTAAAGTTGCTGCCAAGAGAGCTGTCGTTGTGGTCGATTTCGTATGTGCCGCTCTAGTTCATCCCAGAGGTGTTCTGTGGTATTAAGATCAAGACTCTGAGCAGGCCAGTCTTAACAATTCCACTTTATCTTCAAGAAACCAGTCCTGCACACACGCCGTGCAGTGTAACAGGGAGCTCGATGGTGTTGGAAGAGACAACGGTCATTTGCATAATGCTGCCACATTGTTGGTAGGCCAGAATTGTCCAGAACGTCGAGGTGCATTTTCAGAGTTCAAAGTTTGGGGTATGATAACAAACGGCGGCAGAGTCCCATCCACGAAAAACAACTTCATACCATGATGGAGCCTCCGCCGAACTTAACAGTTGGAAGAATACAGTCCGACGAAAATCGTTTGCTTTGCTGTCGGAAAATTCAAACACGTCCATCAAACTAAAAGAGTGAAGAGCATGACTCATCACTCCAAAAACAGCTTTAGTTAGCCACAGTCCAGGAATGACGGGAGACCAAAAACAGCTTTCCAGTTACCCACAGTCCAGGAACGACGGGAGACTCCAAAAACAGCTTTCCAATTAGCCACAGTCCAGGAACGACGGGAGACTCCAAACGGCCTTCGCATTCACAGTGGTGATGTGTGGCTTGTGTGTCACTACTCTACCATAATAGCCCACACTGTGCAACTCTCTGTGAATAGTTATGGTACTAACCAAGCCATTACAAGAATATTTCAGCAGCGATGAAAACGGCAGACCAAGAAATGGATTTCTTAGCATTTCTTACCATGTCTCTTCTGTCACGTTCTGTGGCCTTCCTTAATGTTTCTTTTTTTTTCTGTGGTTTCACCATCCTGCTTTCATCTCTTCACAACTTACAGTCGATTTTGGTATGTTTAGTTTAGTTGCCATGCTCCGTATGGGAACATTATTCAAATGGCATCCTATGACTAGCCCACTCTGGACCTCGGAAAGTTCACGTCCACGCGGCATATCCGCTTCATTGCTGATGACACGACGGAAAATCTCAGCTTTATATCCGTACCGCCCCGCTTACAGCGCACCTTCCTGCACAACCGTTCTTTGCAGTTATGCAAATATTCACTAGCGTGTGAATACACTTGCCTGGAGAGCTTTTGGAAGAAACAGCCTGATTTTCAAGAGCAATATGCCATTATGTCTTAAAAGAAAAGTGTTTGATCAATGCATCCTTCCAGTGCTTACGTATGGTACAGAGACGTGGACCTTAACTAAAAGAGACATACAAAGGCTGCAGACAGCTCAAAGCAGCATGGAGAGGTGCATGCTTGTTGTGACCAGGAGAGATAAGAAGAGGAACACGTGGATCCGAAAAATGACAGGAGTGGAAGACATCATGATCAGAGTTAAATCCCTGAAATGGCAATGGGCTGGACATATTGCCAAAAGGACAGACCATCGATGGACAGCCGAAATTTTTGATTGGATTCCAAGGGATAGGGAAAGACCCAGAAGAAGACCACGTGGGAGATGGGTGGATGAAATTCGAAAGTATGCGGGAGTGACAGGGAAGAGACTGGCACAAGACAGACCGTTGTGGAGGAAACTTGGGGAGACCTTCGTCCAGCAGTGGATTGATAATGGTTGACAATGATGATGATATATGCTTTTACAAGAAATGAAGATTTATCGATTGATGGAAAAAATCTGGAGATAACAGATACGTACGTTTTTCTTGGACAGCAGATATCAAGTGAAGGTCACATTGATCAAGAAATTAATCGGCGTAAAAAACTTGCCTGGAGAGCTTTTGGAAGAAACAGCATAATTTCAAGAGCAATATGCCATTATTTCTTAAAAGAAGAGTGGTTGATCAATGCATCCTTCCAGTGCTTACGTATGGTGCAGAGACGTGGACCTTAACTAAAAGAGACATACAAAGGCTGCAGACAGTTCAAAGCAGCATGGAGAGGTGCATGCTTGGTGTAACCAGGAGAGATAAGAAGAGGAACACGTGGATCCGAAAAATGACAAGAGTGGAAGGACATCATGATCAGAGTTAAATCCCTGAAATGGCAATGGGCTGGACATACTGCCAGAAGGACAGACCATCGATGGGCAGCCGAAATTTTTGATTGGATTCCAAGGGATAGGGAAAGACCCAGAAGAAGACCACGTGGGAGATGGGTGGATGAAATTCGAAAGTATGCGGGAGTAACATGGAAGAGACTGGCACAAGACAGACAGTTGTGGAAGAGGCTTGGACAGACCTTCGTCCCGCAGTGGTTTGATAATGGTTGACAATGATGATGATGATATCTATGTATGTGTTTCCGAGACGGTCCATTGGAAACTTTTCTTGAGATGATGGTGAGATGAGGCCGCATACAAGTTACGCAGTTAATGATAATGTAAGTGCAAGCACCCTTGGAATCAAACGGAAGTTCGGGGAGATAAGAAAAGCACCCTTGGAATCAAACGGGAGTTCACGGAGATAGGAAAATCACCATTGGAATCAAACGGAAGTTCATGGAGATAGGAAAAGCACCCTTGAAATCAAACGGAAGTTCAGGGAGATAGGAAAATCACCCTTGGAATCAAACGGAAGTTCATGGAGATAGGAAAAGCACCCTTGGAATCAAACGGAAGTTCAGGGAGATAGGAAAAGCACCGTTGGAATCAAACGAAAGTTAACGAGATAGGAAAATCACCCTTGGAATCAAACGGAAGTTCAGGGAGATAGGAAAATCACCCTTGGAATCAAACGGAAGTTCAGGGAGATAAAAAAAGCACCCTTGGAATCAAACTGAAGTTCAGGGGCCGCCCCGGTGGCGCAGTGGTCTAAGGCGCTGGCCTATGATCATTCGTCCGTAAGGGGTCCGGGTTCGAATCCCGGTCAGGCATGGATGTTGTGTTTGTCTTACGGCACTGGCTCTCTCCCTTCCCTGGAACCAGTGACCCTAAATTAGGGACGGGCGACTGCTTATAGCCCATTGAGTTGCTCACGGTGGTCGTTAAACCTCCAATCAAAAAAAAAAAAAAAAAAAAAAAGAAGTTCAGGGAGATAGGAAAATTACCCTTGGAATCAAACGGAAGTTCAGGGAGATAGGAAAAGCACCCTTGGAATCAAACGGAAGTTCAGGGAGATAAGAAAAGCACCCTTGGAATCAAACGGGAGTTCACGGAGATAGGAAAATCACCCTTGGAATCAAACGGAAGTTCAGGGAGATAGGAAAAGTGCATTTGGAATCAAACGGAAGTTCAGGGATATAGGAAAATCGAATGAGGACGCCCGGAGCAGGGCAACGAGGAAGGGTGATGTTCATTGGTAAAGATGAACTTTTACTCACTTTTTCTCCAATTGTTACATGTTCTGTTTGGGGTAGCATGTCCCAGTTTCATCTTGAGTCTGAAATTTCTAAATACTGTATGTACCCCTGAAAGGAATTTAAGTGAAATATTCAAAGGCAATCATGTTAATTGGAATTTAGGTGAAACACACAAAAAAAAATCTAAAATAAATTTCTCTCTCTTCCACCGAAGCCATGTACTGGCTTTGAGCAGCATTTATTCAAAATAAGCATCCAATTTTAACTTCAGACACTTGTGTCGTAAAATTTAATATGTGGCATCATCCATTTATTTTGTGCATATTCTGTATGAGTGTGTGTTGTATAGGCATGCTGTCTGCTGACCTCAATTTATTTTTTGCGGCGCCTAGATTTGGGCGGCATCACCCTGAGATTCTACATAACACGTAATTTTTTCTCAACATTAAACACGGAATTCCTTTAAGGGAAAAAAATCACATTTCTGAGTTGTTTTAATTGATATTATACTCGCGAAAATTTTCCAAAATTGCAAATATTTACTTGTGTCGAATCGCCGTCACAGTGGTTCACGTCGGAATTTCAGAACATGATGAAGAGATTTCAACAATCGGCAGAAAGATTTTCAAAATACATTTTACCGAATCAATTTATCGTCGAAATAATGCATAGTAAGGTGCAGTATAACAAGTTTATAGCAAGCCCGTATCTAGCGAGGTATCGGATTTAACGAGCAAAATGGGAACCTTTGTTCAATATGTTAATTCCAAGCTAATTTGAACGTTTTTGACGAGCAACATTTAATAGAAATTCCCGGATTTAATGAAGGAAGGAGAAGCTAAGCTAATCACTTTTAACAAGTGAAGTAACAAAATTTAATGAAATTCCATATTTAACGATGCAGAAAAATTCTGCTGCGCATTGTCTTGGAATAGACATGGTGGAATGCAGGACGAAATTGCAACAGCACAAGGAAATCCTTGTGTGCTAATGGAAGAATGTTGATAGAAACGCAATCGGGAAGAAGTTCATTAAATGCTCAACCAACGAATTTTGCAAGAGACTCTCCCCGCCACCCGCACCAAAGGGCATCGCGTTAGCAGAGTTAAAAACAGGCCATCTACTTCTAGGTAAAAAGAGGATGGGTGGGGCTCACGCACATGTAAGTGTATTTCTGGGCGACGATTGCAGAAAGAAATAGGGAGTAGTGAAATGGGGATATCACCGGAAAGAAAACTGGAGATAACAATTTCTGGAATTGTGTCTATTTCCCCTTTCACTTTCCAGGTGATCTTTGCTCGGACCAGGTAATGCCATCAATCCGGACAGCTGTATGCTGAAATGCAGCAAATGCGAAACAAACTGCTGCACGACAATGCTCGCCCTCATATGTTCCAAAGAACCGTCCAGTAAATCCACCAGTTGGACTACGAAACTCTGCCACACCCCGCATACTCCCCAAACCTACTCTCGCAGATTTATCGCCTCTTGAAAACGATTGAAAACGAGACTAATGAAATTCTTATAGAAACCTTTATTATTCTGTCTAATAGCTTCCATCCCTGCTACATGTGCTACCGCAGAAAGACGTTTTTCATGCCAGAAGCGCATCAAAACTTTTTAAAGAAATTCTACGACTCAGGATCGTTTTTCAGCTTTAGATTGTGCGTCAATTGAAAAGAGAATCCTCAGCAAACTTCAGAAACGGTGTATGTGGCATGATGAAATTATAGAACGATTTTTGAGGAAGAAAAATCGTCGAGTTAGTGTACTGTATAGGTAATTAGTAGAATCAAAACAATATGTTGCACCGAATAAAAACTTTGTTTTTTAATACAATATTTAAAAGGCATTCTGTGGATCTGCATAAAATTCCATATTTCGGGGCTTTATGAAGCAGCAATGCGTCGAACAAACCTTGAGTGAAACAATGAACAGGATATATTCGTACGCATATGAATGAACATATGGTTGTGCGTATGAATGAAAAACATGTGTGAACGACACTTTCTTTTCTTTTCTTTTCTTTTTTTTTTTTTTTTTTTGTGGCTACTGACAAATTATTGTTCTGACCTCCCCAGAGTTTGACCCCCCCGTCCGCCACTGCCATAGAGGGGGGCAAGAAGGGGGGCATTTACCCTACCTTGGAAATCAAACCTTGTTCTTGGAATTCAGATATTTTCGCGAAAACCCTAATTCTGATTGCTAATTATTCTGTGAAACTTTTAAATGGGGTGTGCTGAAAAATAGGGAAAACGTTGGAAATTTATAGTAAAAAAAGCGACAATTTACAGTAGAAAGTAAAAATGAAATTCCCATTTGCATGTTTGAGGGGAGCGTATATGCGTACAGTATGGAAAAATATTAAAGGCGAAGGAATGAAAACTATTTCTTCCTCTGCAGCAGCTATTCGCTGCTGGACAGATATATCTCGAAGTTTTTCCAAGAATTCTGTCTTGGCGGCATTACTTCATTCTTGATGACCAATTGAGTGATCTCTGGGGTTTCGTGGTCCATGTGACACAAGTGGCCAAAAGAATCAAAAGAACGACAAATAAATTTCCTTTTTATCCAAACATGCAATCAAATTTTATTTACCCATCTCTTTTATATAGTTTTTGGGTCCTCTGATTTCCAATTGCATTTACGTGTTGAGAGGATGAAATAAACAATAGAAATTTGGAGGCACAGTGAAAATTTGCATATGGGAAAAATTGAAACGCTTAAACACAGTGGAAATTTGCATTTGGTGTTTCTATATGGTGTTCTTAGTTACAATTTCTGTTTGCCCTCCTGAAAACTAAGCTATGGGCGTCCATGTTTAATGATGCAATAAAATTAACAATTAAGGCAAGTGACCTTGACTTAACGCACGCAGAATGCTTCAAACCGTCAACAATATTTTCAGCAAGCAATCTCCCAAAATTTCATTTCGTTGTGTTTCGATCTATATTTAGGCTTCTTTTGGAAATTATGGTTAACGTTTTTTCCCTTCTTTTCCTTTCCGAGCTGGTGTGTGACCTTAAAAGTTTCTTAGCTTTACAAAATCTTAGTACTCTAATTCATTTAAAGCCTCTTCAATCTTATAAAACCATTGCCTTCCTAATTCATTGAACACTTTAATTCTCCTGATTAATTTAAGTCTTCATGAAATCGATTTCCTTCGATTCGTTTAAGGTACAAGTAAATCTCGGTATACGCTGGTTTCGTTAACCGCGTTTTTAGATTTACGCGATTCAGTGGTGCCATCTGTTAACACTGCGAGGAAACAATATTTACAATAATGGGTTTGCGTATCTTGACGAGCATCATTCAATGTTTTTGTCAAGAAGTGAGTGCTCGCTCACATCAGAGCGGTAGAGCTGTGAAGCTGCGTGTGAGAGGATCTACGATGTCAGGCAAAAGGAAAGAAAGTGTGTCTTTCGACGGAAAGAAACGTGTACAAAGGTCGTATTCGTTAGAAATAAAGTTAAAAATTCTGGATCGCTGCGGAGAAAAGTGAGCGTATTGTTGACATTCAGCGGGCTCTGGAACTTAGTGAATCCACTGTGGGGTCCGGGTTCTAATCCCGGTCAGGCATGGGTGTTGTGTTTGTCTTACGGCACTGGCTCTCTCCTTTCCCTGGAACCAGTGACCCTAAATTAGGGACGGGCGACTGCTTATAGCCCATTGAGTTTGCTCACTGTGGTCGTTAAACCTCAAAAAAAAAAAAAAACACGGTGAGAACTAATCGTGACAATGCGGAATCAATTCAAAACAGTGCACAATCTGCTACCAACTTGAGTGTAACTAGGGTGACCAAATCTCGCTCGGAGGCGATAGAAATAATGGAGACGATGCTAAGTCATTCGATTGAGCATCTTAACCAGCAGCACATGTCTCTTAGTGGAGCAGCTATTCATGCTAAAGCTAAGAGTTTGTATGTAGATCTGACAAAAGAAGAGGACGATCGAGCACCTTTCTTGGCCAGTTCAGGTTGGTTTGATCGTTTCAAGCATCGTTTTAGCTTCCACGATATAAAACTGACGGGGAAGGCAGATGCGGCAGATAAAGTCGGAGCAGAGGAATTTAAACAAAAATTTAAGAAAATTTTGGTAAAGGTTACACACCGAAACAGATTTTTAACCTGGATGAAACTGATTTATTTTGGAAATGAATGCCTAGCCTCACATTCATTTCTATTGAAGAAAAAAAAAGCACCCGGATTTAAGGCTTCCATAGGTGGATGGCCCTTCTTTTCGGAGGAAGCGCTTCAGGAGATTGTAAATTAAAACCGTTTATGATCTACCATTCACAAAATCCGAGGGCACTGAATAGATGTGATAAAAGCAGGTTGCATGTTCATTGGAGGTCGAATAAAAAGGGTTGGATGACTTCTGCAATTTTCAATTATTATTTTGTTATAGAACTAAATAATGAGTCGAAAGCCTAACATGAGAAAGAAAAAATTCCTTTCAAAATTCTTCTCTTCCTTGATAACATTCCCAGCCACCCACCTTCCATTTTTGACTCTAATGACAATATCGAAGTTCTGTTTCTGCCTTCTAACACCACTTCTATCGGGCAGCCCATGGACCAGGGAGTTATAGCCATATTTAAGGCCTACTATCAACATCGAACGTTTTCCAAGCTCATTGAAGAATGAGATTTGACTGACAACCTTAGCATCAAGACTTTCTGGCGACAGTTTAATATTCAGATGGCGATTGATGCAATTACAGTCGCACGGAATAATATCACTCCAAAATGTATGAATTGCGTATGAAGGAAACTCTGGCCTGATGCTGTATAAGTTCCAGAAGATGAAGTGGACAGTGACATCCCCGGTTCAACGAGAGAAGCAGCGGACATGGCACAACAGATTGGTTTCACTGATGTTGATGAAGAGAATGTGTGTGAGGTTCCGAACTTTCATTCCGAGAATTTGATCAATGAGGATCTGACTGCTATCACTGAGGACAATAACAACGAAGCAACAGAAGTCGAGGAAGTTCAGCCTGCAAGAAAGCTTACAACAACAAAAAATGGCGGAGATCTTCCGAATGATCGACGCTACAATGACAATTTTTGAACACCATAATCCTGAGATAGTCAGAAGTGCTAAAGTGGAGAGAGAAGTCGAACATGTTCTGAAATGTTTCAAAGAGTTGTACTGTCAGATGGTGAAGAAAACTTCACAGTCGACAATTAAACATTTTTTTATAAAACAGCTTGACACCTCAAACAAAAGTCATGCGTCCAGCGGGAACGCTTCAACTGCCACTGATTTCTCTTCAGAAATCCATCAAAGAAACGGGACTGACTGCAACATCATCAGAATCTTCTGATGTGATGAGCCAGAATAGAAGCTTACTTCTGTATTTGAGATGTGAAATCTGACTTTCTAAAATTACAGTGGTCTGTTACGTTACATGTGTATTCATAATTAACATTACGTAAGTACTGTACGTACACACTATATTTTTAGGGTACTACGTACATATTTACATAGTATGCCCTTATTATATTTTGATTTTCTGCATTAAAATTAAGTTTCAGAAAGATATGGTTGTAATATAAATACTTTACTGTATAACCCGATTGGAGGGTGTTTTTCAGTCACTGAGCTGGGAAAACAAGGGGATAAAGATTAATGGAGATTATCTAACTCACCTTCGTTTTGCTGATGACGTAGTCATTTTTGCAACTAGCCCATCAGAGCTGCAGAGTATGATCCAGGAACTTGCTGACAAGAGTAAAGAAGTGGGATTAAAAATGAACTATCAGAAGGCAAAAGTGATGTTCAATGCTTTTACAAAAAATGAAGATTTATCGATTGATGGAGAAAAGCTGGAGATAACAGACACGTACGTTTATCTTGGACAGCAGATATCAAGTGAGGGTCACGTTGATGAAGAAATTAATCGGCGTACAAAACTTGCCTGGAGAGCTTTTGGAAGAAACAGCATAATTTTGAAGAGCAATATGCCATTATGTCTTAAAAGAAAAGTGTTTGATCAATGCATCCTTCCAGTGCTTACGTATGGTGCAGAGACGTGGACCTTAACTAAAAGACACATACAAAGGCTGCAGACAACTCAAAGAAGCATGGAGAGGTGCATACTTGGTGTAACCAGGAGAGATATGAAGAGGAACTCGTGGATCCGAAAAATGACAAGAGTGGAAGACATCATGATCAGAGTTAAATCCCTGAAATGGCAATGGGCTGGACATACTGCCAGAAGAACAGATCATCGATGGACAGCCGAAATTTTAGATTGGATTCCAAGGGACAGGAAAAGACCCAGAAGATGACCGCATGGGAGATGGGTGGATGAAATTCGAAAGTATGCAGGGGTGACATGGAGGAGACTGGCACAAGACAGACCGTTGTGGAGGAAACTTGGGGAGACCTTCGTCCAGCAGTGGATTGATAATGGTTGACAATGATGATAATGATGATAACCCGATTATTTTAAACTGAATTTGTGAATGAGTGAAAACCTAACCCTATATTTTTCGTATAAAATGCTTCCCGTTTTACGCGAATTCGGTATACCCGGCGATTTCGCGGAACGTATCTATCGCGTATACCGAGATCTACGTGTATCTCTAAGTTTATAAAAACCAGTATTCTCTGATTCATTTAATGCTTATTCGGTTTTGAAAAACTGATGTCCTTTGATAAAACGATTTAATGCTTCTTCAGTTTTTAAAATTGACATCTCCTCAGTTCTTTTAAGCTTCTTCAGTTCTGCAAAACCCATGTTCTCTTGTTCATATAAGTCTGCTTCATTTCTACTAGATCGATGCCTACTGACTCATTTGAAGCTTTTCAGTTTTCCAAATATACCGTCTGATTTTTTGAAGGGTTTTCTTCAGTTTCATAAAAATGATGTCTTCTGATTCGTTTAAAGTTAAACGCCTCCCAAATTTCAACGACTGCGCTTTTTAAAAGACCTTCATAAAATAATTTATAAGCCATTCTCGAAAGAAGAACCGTGGATATGGTGAATTTCTTCTGCTCTGAGTAGTGAAAGACATTCTTCTACTCTTGAGAGCTGAAAGCATGTTCTTCTACTCTGACGGTGGAAGCACTTTCTTCCTTTCTATGCTAACGGACGCGATGCTTCCCACTGTCTTCGGTCTCCTAGGGCATGCAGAGGGAGAGATTCAGACAGCAGGATTTCTGTTTTGAAATTTGTGTTTTGTGGAGGACGAGTGAGTAGATATTCGTGTGAGAAACGGTTCACTCCTAGAGCAGGGCCTCCACTCAGCGCTTTTTCCTTTTTAAGGAGCAAATATTTCTCCTTTTTTTTTTTTTTTTTTTTTTTTGAAAACAGAAGGATGTGGTATATTTCTAGTTTTCTTTTTCCTTTCCACATGAGGAATGACATTTATTAATTTAATTCAAACAGCAAAACTAAGATTTGTTTTGTATATTTTAAAAGCGCATTTTATTGCATTATTTTAAACAAAGAATATTTGTCCTATGATATGGCTGTTCATGACTTATCTAGAGGGTACGGAACTAAATATTTGCCGTGCAATCATAAACCTAAAACGAGAAATCACGTAGAATTCAGCGCTACTTCGGTGAAAATTAAAATCGAAACCATGTGTTTTTGTTGTTGTTTTCGTTTTATATGAAACAAGATATAGAAAAGAGAGGATTACTTACAAGTTAATATGTAACATACCAGTAGGTACCTGAATATACACTGCTGGACAATTGCTAAGGACGGATCATAAACGGCTATATAGCGCATAAAAAAGTAATGTGGTTGGATGCCAAGTAAAATAAAATAATGTCAGAATGCCAGGAAATTACAAGAAAGACAATTTATTGTGCTCTGAAATCCAGAAGGCTTTGGAACATGTTCAAATGATCAACAGGCCATTTTGTGCAGAATACGTAAACGTGAAAAAAATGCAATTACCGACCGCAGGCGTTCCGGCGTAAGATATCAATACGGGATATGGCCACCATGGAGGGCGATGCAAGATTCCACACGTCGTGTCATGCTTTGCACAACATTATCAAGCAGCTGTTGGAGTAATTTATCCCATTCCTCTGTCAGTGCACGGATGAGGGTGTCCTTGTTTATTGGAGGGCATTGGCGACCAGCAAGACTCCTACCCAAAGCATCCCACACATTTTCAATAGGATTCAGATCTGGAGCACGTGCTGGTCATACGAGGCGTTGAATATCCTCGCTTTCAAGACACTCCTGGACAACGACTGTTCTGTGACATGTTGCGTTGTCGTCCATAAAAATGAATCTATCACCGACAGCACCACGGAACATGCGAACATGAGGTAGCAGAACATGATTAATGTATCGTTGGCCAGTCATAGTCCCAGTTGGAAGCACATAGAGGAACGTACGGCCATTGATCATGATGCCAGCCCATACCATGACACTACATGTCGGATATCGGTCCTTTCCTGTATGTTTGCTGGACAATATGCAGTACCACTATCACGCCAGATCAGTTGTCGTCGACAATCAGACGATAGACTGTATCTACTCTCATCTGAGAAGAGGACAGCAGACCAGTCGTTATCAGTCCAATTGCGATGTTGATGGCACCGTTGCAAACGGGCGGTACGGTGACGTCTGGACAATGGGATGCATACAACAGGACGGCGGGCGTATAGTCCTCCTTCATGCAAACGTCTAGCGACAGTTTTTTTGGGAGATCCGCTTGCCAGTAGCAGCCATAAACTGATTTGCTACCTCACTAGCTGTGCTGCGCCGGTGTCTTTTTGTTAATAGCACTAGGTACCGATCTTCTGCAGGTGTCGTACTGCAAACACGACCTCCCCCGTGACGTTTGCTACACTCTCCATTTGTTTGAAATGATTTCCAAAGCCTTGAAACAACACTGTGGCTGACGTCGAACTCCCTGGCAACATCTGTTATTTTTCGCCCTTCTTCAATCATGCCAATAATACGGCCACGCGTAAAATCAGCTAGGTGATGTCTGGAAGACATACTGAAAATTGCAAGTTCGTCAATTGATTCTTTCCCTTTCAACTTTGCGTTTGAACAACAACGGTGAATACGCGTCAAATCCTTTATATCTCTTATCAGCGCTATAACGTCACGAACAAGTTCGGCAATCCAAAATTTGCATACGCACAACACGTCTTACTGTATCCCGCACTTATGCCAATTTCCACATTTTCCTGCCTTCCATTTTATGGTTGCTATCGTTGCTATTGTCATCCGTCCTTAGCAATTGTCCGGCAGTGTATAACAAAAACGGAAGAATGTCAGCCTCCTAAAATTGAAAAACAATCTTTAAAATTAAAAGAGTAAAATGTCGTCTGTCTCGCGTGGTGGCAGAGGAGAGAGAGTGAGAGAGAGACAGACAGACAGACAGAGAGAAAGGAAAATAAATTAATGGTAAGTAAGAGAGGAAACTGGAAAGAGGCTGAGGGAAAGATGGTTACATACAATTAACAATAAGAAGGGGAAGTCTTCGTGACGTGCCTTCCCAGCAGGACGCACACGACATAAAGGCAGATAAGATCAATTGGTAGAGTGACTTATTCCGGAATGAGGGGACCCGGGTTCAAGCCCCGGCGTGGATAAAAATGACGGAGAAATTTACTTCGTTATAATGGCACCTGAACTTCCAGGATGTCCCGGCCGTTCAAGATCTCGCAATGGTGTGATGTTCTTTCCACACCGCGAGACAGGAAAAATCAGAGAATCCCTTCTCCAGAGCTTCGAAAAAATAAAAAAAATGTGTGATGTTGCATTCCACACACCAGATTGACTGGGAGTTCTCAAGTGCACGTTCTACAGCGGATGGCTGCCTACGATGATTTATGGTCACGGCTGACCCGTGGGCCAAACCCCCGGCCCTCTTTCGGGGGGAGGGAGATGTGACGTGCCTGGCCAGCAGGACGCACACGACATAAAGGCAGATAGCAGTCAGAACGAACATCCGCGTAGCTCAATTGGTAGAGTGGCTTATTCCGGAATGAGGGGACCCGGGTTCGAGCCCCGGCGTGGATAAAATTGACGGAGAAATTTACTTCGGTATATCTTGCTAACCACTTTATACGCAAATCCTTTTCTCACATGTATAGGCTTCCGGTGTTTCCTTAACATTTATTTCAGATTCCTGGATTCCCCAAAGTAAAGCGATTATCTATTAAACCATATGGGTGGTACGGAACTGACGCTGTACACATTGCCTACTGTGTACTCGCAAACTGCTTATTGCAGTTTCAACGTTAATGAGTGAGGGCTCTAAATAAAGTCCTTCCTTCTATTATTTCCTTTAGCTGATCCTTGAATTCTTCACCCTTTCCAATGACTAATGTTCCCCCATCAGCTTGCCCACCCACACCAGCATCAAGCACAAACAACACATTAACAGAAACCATATGTACACTGCCGGACAATTGCTAAGGACGGATGACAATAGCAACGATAGCAACCATAAAATGGAAGGCAGGAAAATGTGGAAATTGGAATAAGTGCGGGATACAGTAAAACGTGTTGTGCGTATGCAAATTTTGGATTGCCAAACTTGTTCGTGACGTCATAGCGCTGATAAGAGATATAAAGGATTTGACGCGTATTCACCGTTGTTGTTCAAACGCAAATTTGAAAGGGAAAGAATCAATTGACGAACTTGCAATTTTCAGTATGTCTTCCAGACATCACCTAGATGATTTTACGCGTGGCCGTATTATTGGCAAGATTGAAGAAGGGCGAAAAATAACAGATGTTGCCAGGGAGTTCGACGTCAGCCACAGTGTTGTTTCAAGGCTTTGAAAATCATTTCAAACAAATGGAGAGTGTAGCAAACGTCACGGGGGAGGTCGTGTGCGCAGTACGACAACTGCAGAAGATCGATACATAGTGCTATCAACAAAAAGACACCGGCGCAGCACAGCTAGTGAAGTAGCAAATCAGTTTATGGCTGCTACTGGCAAGCGGATCTCCCGAAAAACTGTCGCCAGACGTTTGCATGAAGGAGGACTATACGCCCGCCGTCTTGTTGTGTGCATCCCATTGTCCAGACGTCACCGTACCGCCCGTTTGCAATGGTGCCATCAACATCGCAATTGGACTGATAACGACTGGTCTGCTGTCCTCTTCTCAGATGAGAGTAGATACAGTCTATCGTCTGATTGTCGACGACAACTGATCTGGCGTGATAGTGGTACTGCATATTGTCCAGCAAACATACAGGAAAGGGACCGATATCCGACATGTAGTGTCATGATATGGGCTGGCATCATGATCAATGGCCGCACGTCCCTCTATGTGCTTCCAACTGGGACTATGACTGGCCAACGATACATTAATAATGTTCTGCTACCTCATGTTCGCATGTTCCGTGGTGCTGTGTGTCATAGATTCATTTTCATGGACGACAACGCAACATGTCATCGAACAGTCGTTGTCCAGGAGTGTCTTGAGAGCGAGAATATTCAACGCCTCGTATGGCCAGCACGTTCTCCAGATCTGAAACCTATTGAAAATGTGTGGGATGCTTTGGGAAGGAGTCTTGCTGGTCGCCAATGCCCTCCAATAAACAAGGACACCCTCATCCGTGCACTGACAGAGGAATGGGATAAATTACCCCAACAGCTGCTTGATAATGTTGTGCAAAGCATGACACGGCGTGTGGAATCTGGCATCGCCCTCCATGGTGGCCATATCCCGTATTGACATCTTACGCCGGAACGCCTGCGGACAGTAATTGCATTTTTTTACGTTTACGTATTCTGCACAAAATGGCCTGTTTGTCCCTTGAACACGTTCCAAAGCCTTCTGGATTTCAGAGCACAATAAATTGTCTTTCTTGTAATGTCCTGGCATTCTGACATTATTTTATTTCACTTGGCATCCAACCCCACTTATTTTTTTATGCGCTATATAGCCGTTTATGATCCGTCCTTAGCAATTGTCCAGCAGTGTACTACTTATCGATGTTAAGCAGCACTCGATCTCAGCGTCTTTGCCCCCAGGCGAAACGTTTGTTGCAAAAAGATTCAACTCAGTCAGGAAAAACATGACTTCAAAAACCTGCTTCATTGTAGTTATGGTTACACTTTGGGTGGGCGACTTTTAAATTCAGTTACAGTTCAAGTTTCTACATCTATTGAACGAAAATTTCACTCTCCACCCGTTTCCCCTTGAGAAAGCCTGATTTTGATGAAATTTCCCTAAAGGTGGGAGCCCTGCTTTTGAGAGTAACTGAAATGTAGATGTAAAACTCGATTGGAAGAGCCTCTCTCGGCGGAGTAAAATCTAATGCGCATGCTGTCAAAAAATCCTTTTGTGAGGTAAACTGTAATTTAGCTTTCCTTTTTAGTTTCTTTCTCTATGTAAATATGCATTCGTTCTCCTTAGCGTCTTTCAAACCTAACGTGATATCTTGTCTCTCGCAAGAGTATGGTTGGCAACACCTTGAGGTCAGAACGTATGACGTGTGGATGTGTCAGATGACAACACAACGATATATAACGTGTGAGCAGTGACAAAGGTGTGGAGATGATGGAAGTTATCGTACAAATTGTGGAAGAAACGTTTGTTAAATTGAAGTACGAATGATTTGAAGGCTGAGTGTTCTACTTTAGGGTTGGTGTTGTTCTTTTGACCAAGTATTATTATTACTATTAACTCACGTTCGTTTGATTATACCTTGTGGAAGTGTTAAAGTATTAGTGGCTGAAAAAAGACTAGTCGTAACTTTTCCTCAACGTTTACTTAAATGAACATTGTTTCACTGTAATTGAAGTTTTTTTATGTAGTGTTCAGTCAGCTATACTTAAACGAACATTACACTGGCACGCAATGAACCCACCCTTATCCCGTTCCTTTCAGAGCCCAGGAAGTGTAATGGTGGGATAAAATGAAAAGCCAGAGGCTTTACTGGATGACCAGCAGTCGGTTGAATAACAGAAAGTAAAACTTCAGTCAGTCAGTCCCCGGCCCCCGCGAAACTCATTGTCCAGGAGCAGAAGTCAAGCTGTCCTAACCTCACTCTCTGCTACTCCTACGGCCCACAGGGGAAAGTCGCATTAATTATCTTAAAGAAGAAAGTGATCTCACAACATCGGAGCAGAAGAAATCGAAGATACCCATAGTTCTTGTTTTGAATGATGACCTACACATTCTACATGCTCTCAATTATAAAAATATTCTCAATGTCGTTCAAAAATCGTGAAGACTCAGGGACGTTAAATGCATGTCTGCACCACGACAATGCTGACCAGCTTAATTCTTCTGAAACAATTACAAGGATAAGAAACCTCAAGATTAAGGTTCTTCCCAAGCCTCCTCATCGCCAGGACTTTGCATCAAGCGATTTTCATTTCTTCATACCGCTTAAAAGAGCATTGCGCGGTTGCCATTTTAGTGGTGATGAAACACGTGGCTCATACATATCATCAGGGACAGCAGAAAACCTTCTTTCCCGATGAAATAAAGAAGCACGTGCACCTTTAGAGAAAATGTGTGAAACTGCAAGGGAGACTACTTCACTTTGTTTTTAGTAAATACAGCGAAATTGTCCTTTCTTTTTCTATTTACCGTCGTATGTTACACACCCCTTATAGCAAAAATGTTTCTGGGTAGCAAAAAAGCATGTAGGTGATGATATTGATGGAAGTTATGCACTGAGAAAAATAATTTTACATAAAACTGTGTATCACGGTGTGATACTATGTATAAGAACGCATTTTATTTTTATGTTTTGAAAGACAGGTTGTACTTAATTTTATTAGGGTATGAGCTTGATTAATAAAGGACATGATGTGTCTTCCTGTTTTTCATGTAACGCTGTGTTTATTTATTGAAGGTCTCGAAGGAGGTGGACAAGGAACCAAGCTGCAAAGAGCCATGTCTTGCGACAGCGTCTGCTCAGACACTTCCGTTATACTGGAGACACTGGACTCGCCACAACATTCGGGAGAGCTGGAATTAAGCGTAGAATATTCAAGGTAAGTTTTTGTACGCTTTTTTGCTCATTCGTGATTACTGAAAGAAAAAAATACAGTACCACGTAAGGTGTTTATTCCGTATTATTTAATTGTTTAAGTGGCTGGTTCTCGCAATTCCACTTTTCTGTGTTAAGGTGTTTATCCCGCCAACTTTACTCTTCTGTGTTATAAGGTTTATTCCACCAATTTTACTCTTCTGTGTTGTGAGGTTAATTCCGCCAACTTTACTTTTCTGCGCTACCACGTTAAGGTGTTAATTCTGCCAATTTTATTTTTCTGCGTTTACACGTAAGGTATATTCTCCGACAATTTTACCTTTCTGTATCCGCAAATTTTACTTTTCTGCGTTTACACATAAGGTGTTTATTCCGCCAATTTTACTTTCTATGTTTCCAGGTGTTTATTCACCAATTTTACTCTTCTGTGTTGTAAGGTTTATTCCGCCAATTTTACTTTTCTGTGTTACCACATTAGGGTGCTAATTCTGCCAATTTCACTTTTCTGTGTTTCCACGTAAGGTATTTATTCCGCCAATTTTACTCTTCTGTTGTCACGTAACGTGTTTATTTCGCCAATTTTATTTCTATTTCCACAAATTTTACTTTCCTGCATTTCCACCTAAGGTATTTATTCCACCAATTTTACTTTTCTGTTATCACATAAGGAGTTTATTCTGCCAATTTTACATTTTACTTTTCATGTTTCCACGTGTTTATTCTGCCAATTTTGCTTTTCTGTATTGCCACATACAAGATTTATTACGCCAATTTTACTTTTCTGTTACAATGTCAGATATTTATTCCGCCAGTTTTACTACTGTGTTATCACGTAAGGTGTTTATTCCGCCAATTTTACTAGTGTGTTATCACGTAAGGTGTTTATTCCGCCAATTTTACTTTTCTGTGCAAAATCATCAATGTAGTGAATATTAACCATTTACTTTAAAAAATGTAAATTAATCAGAGTTGAAGAATAGCTACAGTCCTGACTAAAAAATACAGTTATGATGGTTAAGTTAAACCAGCAAGTATTTCGAAAGCTTACGTGCTTAAATATGTGTGTCTGCTAACGTTGTAATGAACTTCGTCACTTTGTCCAAATTATAACTAAACGGCCAGAGAAATAATCAACATGATAACTTTCAAACAGTTCCTCGCCTTTTATTCGCCCACCACGAGAAAGCAAGGTAACTCACACACTATATTCATCAGTGATTACTTTTATCAATTATTACATCGATCTCAGTAACGTTTAAAACAGAAAAATAAATCGGCAAACTAAACGCATGGGTGAAACGATGCAATTTTTTGAAATACGCTGCTGTCCAAATTTTGTACACGAGGTACATTTTGACCAGTCAAAATCGGAAAAAGGGATTTTACATCTGTAAGTGGTTGAATGGTAATGGCAATAACATAAAGAAACTTACGGCATCGAAAACCACGAGGAATATGCAATAGTGTTCAAAACAGAATAAAATATAACAAATGAGGTACTCACCTGTCGTCCAGTGAGTGCCATGAGGTACTCACCTGTCGCCCAGTAGCTTTGCATAAACAGACTACAGGGCATAGTCCTCAGTAGGGTATATATTCACCCTGCACGGCAATGAATGTTTGGCACTAAGGTGTCATGCTTACCTCATGGGGTAAATTGTCTCATTCCTGTTGGATACTGGGCAGCCCTTCCCGGAGCGTCCCATGAACGTTCATTTGCATGGGAGCGCACTGATCACTGTATTGTTTTTAATAGTATACAGGGGCGTATTAGCCCCACCGGAACGCAGGGATATTTATTTCCAGGTGGACCATTCTTCTTTCTCATATTCTTTTGTTTAGATATTTTGCAAAGAGTGATTAATTATTTTGGTACTCATGAATAATAATCGTTAATTTCATTTGAGATTTATTTCGGCGTAAAAAGTTATTTCCTTAAGAAAAAGTTTCTATGTTGAGAATTTGGGCTTAAATGAAATAGCAATTGTATTTATGTGAAAAAACTACGACTGGACCAAGCGCGCTGTCATAAATTAAGCTAAAGCGAACTGCAGTTAGATGTAGGTCGTTGACCTTCGAGCCCAGTGATCTATTACGTCATAAGTTCATTCGAATCAGGCCTACGCAGGGTTGAACAAAAAAAAAAAAAAGACCTCTTACCTGCCGTCTCATATTATGAAATACGACTCTTGTATAACCCGGGGGTCAAGGACGATTGAACCAGCCGACAGCAGCAGCACCTTCGATGTCGCCGTTGGACATCCTTCACACAGCAACTATAATCATTCGAATAAATCCGAAGTCGACACAATGATTCACTCAATTCATAATACGAACATCGAACATATAATCTTTACATTCACATGACCACACACACTAGCTATAATCGAAAAATAGAATACACCGGCGTTGTTAACAGTTGATGTTCCATTTTGAGTTCACTTCGCATGTCTTCTTCTTCTCTCTTCACACTTTAGAATGACAGCGCCCACTATGAAATCGTTCTCCGCAGCTCTTCGGAATCGGAATTGTTCTTCTTTTACCGACAGGGTCATTGGTGTGTCCTACCCTCCTTTTTTAAACTTGAAGGACACACTAGAAACCATTGCGGTGACTCATCATCACCACCCCTTATCCCGATTCATCCTTCCCGTTTCATAATCGTCACGTCCCGATTCATCCTTTCCCGTTTCATAATCTGCTCAAAATCGTGGCGTTTCATTCTAGGATTTTAACAGAATTGACGATTCTTCTCCCCCTCCCCTGCCCCGCCATTTCCCCAGTCGCTTAATATAATGAGTGATTTGAGTTCGCGTTATTTAGCTTTGATCAGACTTTTAGCCGCATATTGCGTTTCCAGGGAACACCACGAGGAGGTAGTCTGACTTCATACCCCAAAAATTATTATCGTGGTTTCTGAGACTACTCAGACTTCTTCCAATTTTCTTGTCACAAATGCAGGAAAAATCTTTGTCAGAAAAATGCAGTGAAAATAGCTGTGATTGGTAGCACTTTGTCAATTTTAAGAACTTATCTAACATATTGTTGCTACCCCCAGGGGCGCCGGATTATCGAATAAAAATAAGCTTTAAGAATTTAGATGTCAGGATGTCAGGCAATGGCTGACGGCCCGGAGGTAGACAGTAGAATTAAGAATAAATTTTGTGAGCTCTTTTTATCTCCGAAATCTTATGTACTGGTGAAAAGAATTTATCCTGCTATTTAGCCAATTAAAACCAAGAAATTCTGACACTCATTAATTAGTCATGCAACTTCAGGACTGGCACGAGACAACAGACATTTAATCAATTAAAAACAAAATATGAGGATAATGATGAAGGCGTCTATGTACAGAGGATTGTGAAGGAGGGGCGTCAAGTAGACTCGCCCCTTTCGGGATAGCTCTGAGGCTGAATTTATCATTAAAGTCAATGATTATTTGTTGGCCTATACAGTCCGGCTTTAAAAACAGTTCTCAGCCGACGAGAGTCTATTGGCTGACCGGAGCCAATCTAATCACAACTGGCATGCATACATAAGTTCTGTACTTACAGATATGCTGTTTCCTCAGGTATCCATGTTTGATGTATTTATATTCGAAGCGCATCTGTGTGATGACACGCCCATTTCAGAGCGCGCACTATAACCAATGGAGAGGGGAGTCGAACCCCATCTCCCACTTTCTCTCGTGCACTGCATTCACCTGCATGAAATCATGGACGCATTTATGCACACCAATGTCGTGGCGGAACGAAGCCGCTGACGTGTAGACGGATCCGTTCGTCACTCCAAAGGTGATTCTCGCATACATCACCGGTCGGCATCTCCGTCATTCGGGGCTGTAATTCCATCACATCGTGTGACCTCCGGGATGCTGGCTTTCTCTTACGTGCAATCTAGCACCAGGAAAAGAGGTATCATCCTCTCTCTCTCTCTCCTATTTCCTCGCGGTAATATCAATCGCTCGGCCGCTCCTTGTATAGCTGGCCGGCATCTTCGGACAGAAGCTCTTCCTCCGAGCTGGATCCGCTTCACCGAGACTCGTTCGCTTCACGGCTCGGAACCAGACTATTCTTTTTCGCTTGTTTACATCATTCACAGATTCCTTGTTCTCCTTCTTAGGGGTCTGTTTAAACTCTCTTGTCAGCCTCAAAGCATTTGGCGCGGTGAAGTGGTGTGAAATACATGCCTCTGCATTCGGAATATGTGGTGGGTCCCACTTCCTAAAAGTACGGAAAACACATAACTTAACTAACACTCCTTTGTCCTGCAAAGGTTCGGAGTAGCAAACGCCATAAGTTTCCTGATCTGTTGACAATTTAATGGCTATCCGACTTGACCGACACGCACTAAGGGGGCGACGCATCGTGTTCCCCACACCAGGCTAGGATTTCTCCCTTCCAAGAAAAAGGGCTCTTATCTGTGTTCTCCTCTTTTGCAATGCGGGAAACTACTAGCTGTTAATTTTCACCCAATAATTAATGCTGTTCCCGCCTATTGCAAAACCTGTTAATCGAATTCATTTCAGTACCTAAAAAGTCGTAACAATATTATTGTAGTTTCACTGTGCATGCCAAAGCACGTAAGCATTCAATTAGTGTCTTCTTTCCGGTTTCGAAATCGCGGACCGTTTTCTCAATTATTTTATTCAAATTTATATATTTTTTGTCTTTTTTTTGTAAGCATATTAAGTTCATGTTGTTTTCTTTGTATGTCATAGATCTTTTAATTTAATCAAAGGTTCTAATATATTTGGATGTGATTTTCTTACAGATTTATTTAATCTCTATCTGTCGTGTCACGATTCTACGGAATTTGTCGTTCTGTGACGCTCTTTATGACAGTTCCATATCGACCAATAACAGTATTGTACATCCACTAATCTACATAAAATTATTAAACTCTTGAACACCATCATTTGTGTGCGCATAAAAATCCATCGTCTACACAAGTGGGTGGAATTAATGCAAGAGCTCCAAACATTCGTATATGACGTGTAACGTACCAGGAGATGTGACGTACCTGCCAGAAGGACGCACACGACATAAAGGCAGACAGGAATCAGAATAAAACGTCCGCGTAGCTCAATTGGTAGAACAACTTATTCCGGAATGAGGGGATCCGGGTTCGAGCCCCGGCGCGGATAAAAATGACGGAGAAATTTACTTCGTTATAATGGCGCCCGAACTATCCGGATGACCCGACCGTTCAAAATCTCGCAATGGTGTGATGTTTCCACACCGCGAGATAGGAAAATTCAGAGAACGCCTTCTCCAGCATTTCGAAAAAAAAAATAAAATAAAATAAAATAAAATAAAGGGGAGATGATGTAACGTACCAGGAGATGTGACGTACCTGCCAGAAGGACGCACACGACATAAAGGCAGATAGCAATCAGAACAAACGTCCGCGTAGCTCAATTGGTGGAATGACTTATTCCGGAATGGGGGGATCCGGATTCGAATCCTGGCGTAGACTAAAAATGACGGAGAAATTTACTTCGTTATAACGGATAAGGATGAATCAGTACCTACTCCTGTTACAACCCGAGGATGAAACTGCTCGATTTTGAGCAGAGGATGAAACGGGAAAGGATGAATCGGTACCGACTCTTATCTACAGACTGACACAGAGCGCAAAGGGATTATCTCGCAGAGATAATCTGAAATCCGTGTCCCATCATATATATAATAAAAGAAACATCGATTTACCAGTACTGGTTCATGATCAATATATATATAAAATAAAGAAACATATATATAATAAAATAAACATCGATTTACCAGTACTGGTTCATGATCAATATATATATAATAAAGAAACATATATATAATAAAAGAAACATCGATTTACCAGTACTGGTTCATGATCAAAATATACGCTGGCGGAAAGTGAAAAGAGAACACCAAGAAGGAGACATCTGATACCAACGAAATTTATACAGCATAATAATGGAATACAGAGGATAACGTGATCAAAACATTATGGCAAAATACAGTTGTATTTGCTGATAAACTGAAAAATAACATTTCCATGTACCATGGTTAGTACGAGGTTGAAACGCCATAAACTGCGTCACACTGTGCAATACTGGCATGGAGTCTGTTGTACAGATGTTGGATGTATGTTTGGGGTATTGAGTTCCAAGCATCCTCAACCTGGACGCGTAAATCGGGGATGGTTGTGGCTGGCCGTGGAGACCGGATAAGTCGTTGTCCCATGAAATCCCACACGTGTTCAATAAGGGAAAAATCCGGTAAACGTGCAGGCCATGGAAGTTGTCTCACACCCTGAAGTGCATGTTGCGTTGCACGTGCCATGTGTGGGCGTGCGTTATCTTGCTGGAAAACACCACGATGGACCGACCTTACAAATGCCACAACAACGGGCTGAATGATGTTGTTGATGTAGGGTTTTTTTAACGTACCCGGTACAAACACTAGTTGTGTACGGGAGTGATAGCTGATCGCTCCCTACACCAGGACACCAGGTGTAGGCCCTGTGTGTCGTTGGCGAATGCAAGAAGGGTTCAGACCCTCCCCTGTGCATCTGCGAACACGCATACGGCCATCGCAGGCTTCCAAACATAATCTGCTTTCATCGCTGAACAAGACAGATCGCCATTGCGTTCTCCAGTGCAGACGTTGAAGACACCACTGCAGCCGTTCCTGACGGTGGGCTGGAGTCAGAGGTACACATGCCAGAGGCACACGTGCACGTAGTCCTGCATCCAGTAGACGGTTGCGGATTGTTCGCACAGTCACCTCAGGTGCAACGGCAGCTCGGATTTGCGTCGCAGTGGATGTTCTGCTTGACAACGCCGCTCTTCTTATGCGTCGATCGGTCCGCTCATTAGTCCGTCTGTGACTCCCGGTTCCACGTCTTCTCGTGTGGGAATGTTCCTCGGACCATCTACGCCACCATCGCACCACCATCGATTCTTCCCGTCCAATTCGCTCCGCAATACGACGATACGACCACCCGGCCTCGCCGAGTCCGACTAGACGACCTCGCTCAAAGTCCGATAACTGCTGAAATCGTACACGTCTTCCATGTCCAGGCGTTGCAGCTTCTTCAGGGTCTTCGCACATGTCCGTACGCCGACGACTAATTACATTCTCTTTGCCGTACTCCTTAAATACCACCGACGATAATTTGCATATTATGCCGTGCTGTGGCGTAAGCGCTCACCGGTTGGTCCCGAAATTAACATCACACGTACGTAAACTCGACCCAATTAACATATGTAAGTTTCATGATCGTCCACCAATTCCTTCTTGGTGTTCTTTTTTCACTTTCCGGCAGTGTATATATAATAAAGAAACATATATATAATAAAAGAAATATCGATATACCAGTACTGGTTCATGATCAATATATATATATATATCATCATCATCATCATCATCATTGTCAACCATTATCAATCCACTGCTGGACGAAGGCCTCCCCAAGTTTCCTCCACAACGGTCTGTCTTGTGCCAGTCTCCTCCATGTCACCCCTGCATACTTTCGAATTTCATCCACCCATCTCCCATGTGGTCTTCTTCTGGGTCTTTTCCTGTCCCTTGGAATCCAATCTAAAATTTCGGCTGTCCATCGATGATCTGTCCTTCTGGCTGTATGTCCAGCCCATTGCCATTTCAGGGATTTAACTCTGATCATGACGTCTTCCACTCTTGTCATTTTTCGGATCCACGAGTTCCTCTTCTTATCTCTCCTGGTTACACCAAGTATTCACCTCTCCATGCTCCTTTGAGTTGTCTGCAGCCTTTGTATGTCTCTTTTAGTTAAGGTCCACGTCTCTGCACCATACGTAAGCACTGGAAGAATGCATTGATCAAACACTTTTCTTTTAAGACATAATGGCATATTGCTCTTGAAAATTATGCTGTTTCTTCCAAAAACTCTCCAGGCAAGTTTTGTACGCTGATTAATTTCTTCATCAATGTGACCCTCACTTGATATCTGCTGTCCAAGATAAACGTACGTGTCTGTTATCTCCAGCTTTTCTCCATCAATCGATAAATCTTCATTTTTCGTAAAAGCATTGAACATCACTTTTGTCTTCTGAAAGTTCATTTTTAATCCCACTTCTTTACTCTTGTCAGCAAGTTCCTGGATCATACTCTGCAGCTCTGATGGGGTAGTTGCAAAAATGACTACGTCATCAGCAAAACGAAGGTGGGTTAGATAATCTCCATTAATCTTTATCCCCTTGTTTTCCCAGCTCAGCGACTGAAAAACACCCTCCAATGTGGCATTAAAGAGCTTCGGAGATATGGTGTCACCTTGTCTCACTCCCTTTCCAATTTTTACGTGTGTTGTATTTTCAAACAGCCGAATCTTTGCACTTGCATTTTCATAGATGTTATTAATAATATTAATGTATGCATCTTCAATACCGCAGGTTTTCAGAGCCATTGTAACTGCTGATGGTTTCACCGAGTCAAAGGCTTTTTCATAATCGATAAAAGCCATGCATCAATGGAAGTTCATATTCCCTCGCTCTTTCAATTAGTTCTCTCAGTACGTGGATATGATCTATTGTGCTGTAGCCACTCCTGAATCCAGCTTGTTCTCTCGGTTGAGCCATGTCCAGTGTTACCTTCAAGCGGTGTGAAAGAACTTCAGTGAAGATTTTATAAACTACTGATAGGAGGCTGATAGGTCTGTAGTTTCCGAGATCCTCAATGTCACCTTTCTTATGTAGCAGGATCATTGTAGCGGTGTTCCAATCCTCAGGAATCTTTTCTTCATTAAGGCATCGAGTGAAAATTTGGGCGAGTACTGTTTCGATTTCTCCACTTGCTTCTTGTATGATGTCTACAGTAATTCCATCTTCTCCTGGAGCTTTTCCCAGCTTCATATTCTTGATTGCATGTGCAACTTCTGCTGGAAGGACTGGAGGAACTCTGGTACTGGTATCTTTCATGATGTCTGGAGTGCATGTATCATCCCTTTCATATAATTTGGAGTAGAAATCTTTCACTCTTGTCAAAATTTCGCCTCTATTTCTTGTTACAGAACCATCTTCTTTTCTCAGTGCCATAATCTGTTTTCTTCCCTTACTGAGATGTCCCGTTGCTATCTTTAGGCTTTGGTTGTTTTCAATTGCTTTCCTCACTAGTTCACAGTTGAATTTTCTTACGTCTTCAGTGATACTTTTTCTTACTGTCTTGCATAGCTCTATATATTCCACTTTGGAAGTCACATCTTCTTTAGTTGTCCTCATCTCTCTTCTTTTTTGCATCAACATTTTCGTTTTTCCTGATAATTTGTTTACATGCAACTTGTTCTGAGACCCAGCTAATTTTGTTGCTGTTTCCATAAGAGCTTTGGTTACTTTTCTGTTAACTTCAGAGATGTCCACTTCTTCCGATGTTAGGCCTTCTAAAGCGGAGAACCTGTTCTTCAGTTCCAACTTGAAGGCATTATGGTGTTTTTTAAGGTTGGTTATGTCAATAGATTTTGTTTGTCTTATGAGCTTGCCACGTTCAAGTTTAATGTTGAGGTGCATCTTACATCTCACCAATCTATGGTCACTACCTGTGTTGAACTTGTTTAGCACACTGCAGTCTTCTATGACGAATTTTTTGTTACACATAATAAAATCAATTTCACTTGTCGTCCCATTTGGATGTCTCCATGTCCATTTCCTGTGTGGCTTTTTCTTGAAAAAGGAGTTCAAGATGAAAAACCCTTCTGCCTCTGCAAACTCAACGAGAGTATTTCCACGCTGGTTTCTGTTGCCGTGACCGAATTTACCTACTGAAGTTTCATTCTGTTGCCGTTGCCCTATTTTTGCATTGAAATCTCCCATAATTATTTTCAAGTGCTGCTTACCTTTATTATTTAGATGACAAATTTCCTCATAAAATTCTTCAATTTCTTCTTCAGGATGACTTGTGGTGGGTGCATAAGTTTGAATAATCTGAGCCTGGTATCTTCTCGAGAGTTGGATAACGAGTTGTGCAGCTCTGTCAGAGGAACTTTCAACTTCTACAACTTTATCCGTCAGTTTCTTGTTTATTATAAATCCAACACCACTAGTTCTGCCAGTATCTGTCCCACGATAGTGGAAGAGATGTCCACTTTTCAGTTCGATGAGATCTTCTCCTTTTCTAATTACCTCACTTAGCCCCACGATGTCCCACTTGATCCTTTGTAGTTCCTCTTCCAATTCAAGAAGCCTTGAATCAGAAGATAGGGAGCGTCCATTATACGTAACCAAGGTCAGCATCAGATGGCAGCCTAGTCCGGTCCTCCGGGGATTCTTAGCACCCTCTGCCTTCATGTCGCACTGGCCGCTGCCTTGGCCAGGTACATTCCAGCTGCCGGAGACTGAGGGCCAAGATTTAAGTTCTGGAATCATTTTGGAGGGGTTTGGCCATAACTCACCACGCTGGCCAAGCGGGTTGGTGAGTGTGGGATAGAATTTCCTCTAATCCCGATGGTATAGTTATACCGCTATTGGCGGTCGTCAGAGCCCCTTTAGTGGGAACAGGATGCACCACGAGAAGGCGGGGTTGACATTTGTCAAGGAGAGGCTGTGATGTTACGCATCACCTCTTATTTTTTTATTATATATATATATAATAAAGAAACATATATATAATAAAAGACACATCCATTTACCAGTACTGGTTCATGATCAATATATATATAATAAAGAAACATATATATATAATAAAAGAAACATCGATTTACCAGTTCTGGTTCATGATCAGTATATATATATATATATATATATATAAATAATAAAAGAAACATCGATTTACCAGTACTGGTTCATGATCAGTATATATATATATCATCATCATCATCATTGTCAACCATTATCAATCCACTGCTGGACGAAGGTCTCCCCAAGTTTCCTCCACAACGGTCTGTCTTGTGCCAGTCTCCTCCATGTCACCCCTGCATACTTTCGAATTTCATCCACCCATCTCCCATGTGGTCTTCTTCTGGGTCTTTTCCTGTCCCTTGGAATCCAATCTAAAATTTCGGCTGTCCATCGATGATCTGTCCTTCTGGCAGTATGTCCAGCCCATTGCCATTTCAGGGATTTAACTCTGATCATGATGTCTTCCACTCTTGTCATTTTCGGATCCACGAGTTCCTCTTCTTATCCCTCCTGGTTACACCAAGCATGCACCTCTCCATGCTTCTTTGAGTTGTCTGCAGCCTTTGTATGTCTCTTTTAGTTAAGGTCCACGTCTCTGCACCATACGTAAGCACTGGAAGGATGCATTGATCAAACACTTTTCTTTTAAGACATAATGGCATATTGCTCTTGAAAATTATGCTGTTTCTTCCAAAAGCTCTCCAGGCAAGTTTTGTACGCCGATTAATTTCTTCATCAATGTGACCCTCACTTGATATCTGCTGTCCAAGATAAACGTACGTGTCTGTTATCTCCAGCTTTTCTCCATCAATCGATAAATCTTCATTTCTTGTAAAAGCATTGAACATCACTTTTGTCTTCTGAAAGTTCATTTTTAATCCCACTTCTTTACTCTTGTCAGCAAGTTCCTGGATCATACTCTGCAGCTCTGATGGGGTAGTTGCAAAAATGACTACGTCATCAGCAAAGCGAAGGTGGGTTAGATAATCTCCATTAATCTTTATTCCCTTGTTTTCCCAGCTCAGCGACTGAAAAACACCCTCCAATGTGGCATTAAAGAGCTTCGGAGATATGGTGTCCCCTTGTCTCACTCCCTTTCCAATTTTTACGTGTGTTGTATTTTCAAACAGCCTAATCTTTGCACTTGCATTTTCATAGATGTTATTAATAATATTAATGTATGCATCTTCAATACCGCAGGTTTTCAGAGCCATTGTAACTGCTGATGGTTTCACCGAATCAAAGGCTTTTTCATAATCGATAAAAGCCATGCACAATGGAAGTTCATATTCCCTCGCTCTTTCAATTAGTTCTCTCAGCACGTGGATATGATCTATTGTGCTGTAGCCACTCCTGAATCCAGCTTGTTCTCTCGGTTGAGCCATGTCCAGTGTTACCTTCAAGCGGTGTGAAAGAACTTTAGTGAAGATTTTATAAACTACTGATAGGAGGCTGATAGGTCTGTAGTTTCCGAGATCCTCAATGTCACCTTTCTTATGTAGCAGGATCATTGTAGCGGTGTTCCAATCCTCAGGAATCTTTCCTTCATTAAGGCATCGAGTGAAAATTTGGGCGAGTACTGTTTCGATTTCTCCACTTGCTTCTTGTATGATGTCTACAGTAATTCCATCTTCTCCTGGAGCTTTTCCTCGCTTCATGTTCTTGATTGCATGTGCAACTTCTGCTGGAAGGACTGGAGGAACTCTGGTACTGGTATCTTTCATGATGTCAGGAGTGCATATATCATCCCTTTCATATAATTTGGAGTAGAAATCTTTCACTCTTGTCAAAATTTCGCCTCTATTTCTTGTTACAGAACCATCTTCTTTTCTCAGTGCCATAATCTGTTTTCTTTCCCTTACTGAGATGTCCCTTTGCTATCTTTAGGCTTTGGTTGTTTTCAATTGCTTTCCTCACTAGTTCACAGTTGAATTTCCTTACGTCTTCAGTGATACTTTTTCTTACTGTCTTGCATAGCTCTATATATTCCACTTTGGAAAGTCACATCTTCTTTAGTTGTTCTCATCTCTCTCTTCTTTTTTGCATCAACATTTTGGTTTTTCCTGATAATTTGTTCACATGCAACTTGTTCTTATACCCAGCCAATTTTGTTGCTGTTTCCATAAGAGCTTTGGTTACTTTTCTGTTAACTTCAGAGATGTCCACTTCTTCCGATGTTAGGCCTTCTAAAGCAGAGAACCTGTTCTTCAGTTCTAACTTGAAGGTATTATGGTGTTTTTTAAGGTTGGTTATGTCAATAGATTTTGTTTGTCTTATGAGCTTGCCACGTTCAAGTTTAGTGTTGAGGTGCATCTTACATCTCACCAATCTATGGTCACTACCTGTGTTGAACTTGTTTAGCACACTGCAGTCTTCTATGACGAATTTTGTTACACATAATAAAATCAATTTCACTTGTCGTCCCATTTGGATGTCTCCATGTCCATTTCCTGTGTGGCTTTTTCTTGAAAAAGGAGTTCAAGATGAAAAACCCTTCTGCCTCTGCAAACTCAACGAGAGTATTTCCACGCTGGTTTCTGTTGCCATGACCGAATTTACCTACTGAAGTTTCATTCTGTTGCCGTTGCCCTATTTTTTGCATTGAAATCTCCCATAATTATTTTCAAGTGCTGCTTACCTTTATTATTTAGATGACAAATTTCCTCATAAAATTCTTCAATTTCTTCTTCAGGATGACTTGTGGTGGGTGCATAAGTTTGAATAATCTGAGCCTGGTATCTTTTCGAGAGTTGGATAACAAGTCGTGCAGCTCTGTCAGAGGAACTTTCAACTTCTACAACTTTATCCTTCAGTTTCTTGTTTATTATAAATCCAACACCACTAGTTCTGCCAGTATCTGTCCCACGATAGTAGAAGAGATGTCCACTTTTCAGTTCGATGAGATCTTCTCTTTTTCTCCTTACTTCACTTAGCCCCACGATGTCCCACTTGATCCTTTGCAGTTCCTCTTCCAATCAAGAAGCCTTGAATCAGAAGATAGAGAGCGTCCATTGTAAGTAGCCAAGGTCAGCATCAGATGGCAGCCTAGTCCGGTTCTCCGGGGATTCTTAGCACCCTCTGCCTTCATGTCGCACTGGCCGCTGCCTTGGCCAGGTACATTCCAGCTGCCGGAGACTGAGGGCCAAGATTTAAGTTGTGGAATCATTTTGGAGGGTTTGGCCATAACTCACCACGCTGGCCAAGCGGGTTGGTGAGTGTGGGATAGAATTTCCTCTAATCCCGATGGTATAGTTATACCGCTATGGGCGGTCGTCAGAGCCCTTTTAGTGGGAACAGGATGCACCACGAGAAGGCGGGGTTGACATTTGTCAAGGAGAGGCTGTGATGTTACGCATCACCTGACCTTACATCCTATATATATATATATATATATATATATATATATATATATAATAAAGAGGGATGTAAGGTCAGGTGATGCGTAACATCACAGCCTCTCCTTGACAAATGTCAACCCCGCCTTCTCGTGGTGCATCCTGTTCCCACTAAAGGGGCTCTGACGACCGCCCATAGCGGTATAACTATACCATCGGGATTAGAGGAAATTCTATCCCACACTCACCAACCCGCTTGGCCAGCGTGGTGAGTTATGGCCAAACCCCTCCAAAATGATTCCACAACTTAAATCTTGGCCCTCAGTCTCCGGCAGCTGGAATGTACCTGGCCAAGGCAGCGGCCAGTGCGACATGAAGGCAGAGGGTGCTAAGAATCCCCGGAGAACCGGACTAGGCTGCCATCTGATGCTGACCTTGGCTACTTACAATGGACGCTCCCTATCTTCTGATTCAAGGCTTCTTGAATTGGAAGAGGAACTACAAAGGATCAGGTGGGACATTGTGGGGCTAAGTGAGGTAAGGAGAAAAGGAGAAGATCTCATCGAACTGAAAAGTGGACATCTCTTCTACTATCGTGGGACAGATACTGGCAGAACTAGTGGTGTTGGATTTATAATAAACAAGAAACTGAAGGATAAAGTTGTAGAAGTTGAAAGTTCCTCTGACAGAGCTGCACGACTTGTTATCCAACTCTCGAAAAGATACCAGGCTCAGATTATTCAAACTTATGCACCCACCACAAGTCATCCTGAAGAAGAAATTGAAGAATTTTATGAGGAAATTTGTCATCTAAATAATAAAGGTAAGCAGCACTTGAAAATAATTATGGGAGATTTCAATGCAAAAATAGGGCAACGGCAACAGAATGAAACTTCAGTAGGTAAATTCGGTCAGGGCAACAGAAACCAGCGTGGAAATACTCTCGTTGAGTTTGCAGAGGCAGAAGGGTTTTTCATCTTGAACTCCTTCTTCAAGAAAAAGCCACACAGGAAATGGACATGGAGACATCCAAATGGGACGACAAATGAAATTGATTTTATTATGTGTAACAAAAAATTCGTCATAGAAGACTGCAGTGTGCTAAACAAGTTCAACACAGGTAGTGACCATAGATTGGTGAGATGTAAGATGCACCTCAACACTAAACTTGAACGTGGCAAGCTCATAAGACAAACAAAATCTATTGACATAACCAACCTTAAAAAACACCATAATACCTTCAAGTTAGAACTGAAGAACAGGTTCTCTGCTTTAGAAGGCCTAACATCGGAAGAAGTGGACATCTCTGAAGTTAACAGAAAAGTAACCAAAGCTCTTATGGAAACAGCAACAAAATTAGCTGGGTCTAAGAACAAATTGCATGTGAACAAATTATCAGGAAAACCAAAATGTTGATGCAAAAAAGAAGAGAGATGAGGACAACTAAAGAAGATGTGACTTCCAAAGTGGAATATATAGAGCTATGCAAGACAGTAAGAAAAAGTATCACTGAAGACATAAGGAAATTCAACTGTGAACTAGTGAGGAAAGCAATTGAAAACAACCAAAGCCTAAAGATAGCAAAGGGACATCTCAGTAAGGGAAGAAAACAGATTATGGCACTGAGAAAAGAAGATGGTTCTGTAACAAGAAATAGAGGCGAAATTTTGACAAGAGTGAAAGATTTCTACTCCAAATTATATGAAACGGATGATATATGCACTCCAGACATCATGAAAGATACCAGTACCAGAGTTCCTCCAGTCCTTCCAGCAGAAGTTGCACATGCAATCAAGAACATGAAGCGAGGAAAAGCTCCAGGAGAAGATGGAATTACTGTAGACATCATACAAGAAGCAAGTGGAGAAATCGAAACAGTACTCGCCCAAATTTTCACTCGATGCCTTAATGAAGGAAAGATTCCTGAGGATTGGAACACCGCTACAATGATCCTGCTACATAAGAAAGGTGACATTGAGGATCTCGGAAACTACAGACCTATCAGCCTCCTATCAGTAGTTTATAAAATCTTCACTAAAGTTCTTTCACACCGCTTGAAGGTAACACTGGACATGGCTCAACCGAGAGAACAAGCTGGATTCAGGAGTGGCTACAGCACAATAGATCATATCCACGTGCTGAGAGAACTAATTGAAAGAGCGAGGGAATATGAACTTCCATTGTGCATGGCTTTTATCGATTATGAAAAAGCCTTTGATTCGGTGAAACCATCAGCAGTTACAATGGCTCTGAAAACCTGCGGTATTGAAGATGCATACATTAATATATTAATAACATCTATGAAAATGCAAGTGCAAAGATTAGGCTGTTTGAAAATACAACACACGTAAAAATTGGAAAGGGAGTGAGACAAGGTGACACCATATCTCCGAAGCTCTTCAATGCCACATTGGAGGGTGTTTTTCAGTCGCTGAGCTGGGAAAACAAGGGGATAAAGATTAATGGAGATTATCTAACCCACCTTCGTTTTGCTGATGACGTAGTCATTTTTGCAACTACCCCATCAGAGCTGCAGAGTATGATCCAGGAACTTGCGGACAAGAGTAAAGAAGTGGGATTAAAAATGAACTTTCAGAAGACAAAAGTGATGTTCAATGCTTTTACAAGAAATGAAGATTTATCGATTGATGGAGAAAAGCTGGAGATAACAGACACGTACGTTTATCTTGGACAGCAGATATCAAGTGAGGGTCACATTGATGAAGAAATTAATCGGCGTACAAAACTTGCCTGGAGAGCTTTTGGAAGAAACAGCATAATTTTCAAGAGCAATATGCCATTATGTCTTAAAAGAAAAGTGTTTGATCAATGCATCCTTCCAGTGCTTACGTATGGTGCAGAGACGTGGACCTTAACTAAAAGAGACATACAAAGGCTGCAGACAACTCAAAGAAGCATGGAGAGGTGCATGCTTGGTGTAACCAGGAGAGATAAGAAGAGGAACTCGTATATCCGAAAAATGACAAGAGTGGAAGACATCATGATCAGAGTTAAATTCCTGAAATGGCAATGGGCTGGACATACTGCCAGAAGGACAGATCATCGATGGACAGCCGAAATTTTAGATTGGATTCCAAGGGACAGGAAAAGACCCAGAAGAAGACCACATGGGAGATGGGTGGATGAAATTCGAAAGTATGCAGGGGTGACATGGAGGAGACTGGCACAAGACAGACCGTTGTGGAGGAAACTTGGGGAGACCTTCGTCCAGCAGTGGATTGATAATGGTTGACAATGATGATGATGATGATATAATAAAGAAACATATATCATAAAAGACACATCGATTTACCAGTACTGGTTCATGATCAATATATATATAATAAAGAAACATATATATAATAAAATAAACATCGATTTATCAGTACTGGTTCATGATCAATATATATAATAAAGAAACATATATATAATAAAAGAAACATTGATTTACCAGTACTGGTTCAAGATCAATATATATATAATAAAGAAACATGTATATAATAAAAGACACATCGATTTACCAGTACTGGTTTATGATCAATATATGTTTATACTGTATATAATAAAGAAACATATATATAATAAAAGAAACATCGATTTACCAGTACTAGTTATGATCAAAATATATATAATAAGGGAACATATGTATAATAAAATAACCATCGATTTACCAGTACTGGTTCATGATCAATATATATAATAAAGAAACATATATATAATAAAAGAAACATCGATTTACCAGTACTGGTTCATGATCAAAATAATGGGTAGATGGGGTCTTCTCAAGCAGGTGATACCAATACGATTGCGCAGAAGGCGATCAGTGGCAAAATAAAAATTAACTGCTTAGGAAAATTGCTGTGTAGCTTGTGCGCATTAACAATATTTAGAATGATTTTTATGGTGATTTAGTTGGAAATGAGGTCTTCACCACACTAGCGATTTTTTGAATATTTTTTTTTATTTTGCAAGGCAACATTTTTAAAGGAAAATAAATATTTGAGAATAATAATTATTATTAATTATTTATTATTAATTAATTTTGAGAATAATGTATTAATTAATAATTATTTATTAATTAAAGAACTATTTTGGAAATAATTTATTATTGTTTATTATTAATTGTTTGTTATTAAAGAACTATTTTGAAAGTAATTTATTATTAATTATTTATTATTATTTAAATAATTATTTTGATTATAATTATTTTAATTATTAAAAACAATTATTTTATTCGAGCCAAAGGCGTATCCAAAACGGGGAGGGGTAAGGGAGTATTTGATCCATATAAAAAAAAGACGAAAGGTAAATTTAAGATATAAATACTGTATTTATGGAATAAAACTGTGTTGTTCGCTTTTTTAAATATTATGTTAATAGATTTGTTACACCTATTTTTATCAGGAAAATCAAATATTTCATTTGCATAATGTTGTGGTTGAAAGAAAATTCATGTCTGTTTATTTTCAAATAACGTGGGGGTGAGGGATGGCCCCTATCGCCCCCATGATGGATCCAAAAATATTTTGAGTGTTGTTTGATGCTTTATTCAATCATAAGCTAATTCTTTTTATTGGTAAAAATTTTTTCACGATTGAATTCGTTTTACAATGCATATTTCAACAGTTTTCTTTCATCCAGGATCTATGAAAGAATTTTTTTTGCATGATTTTTTGAGGTTTTTCCCTGTGGGTGGGTGGATACGTGTGCTTCCGTATTGGACCGCAGGACTAAAATTTCCGTTTTGGTTCCGTCGTCACAATCCGCTCCTGATAGTAGAAATAATGAGTTTGTCAATTTCCGGAAATAATGAAGATGAAACTCGGAGCTATTAAAAATAAACACAGAGTAATTTTACTATTAGGGATACTGGCTTAACCACGCAGATATAATATCTTAAAATGAATACGTCTTGAAATGAAAGAGACAAAGTCTTAAATTTAATATTCTAAACATATTGTTACAATCTACCCCCCATTAATTCTCGAATGAATAGGCTGGTGGATGGATCGAATTAATTAAGCATTAATTAATTATGGGGGCTTTGTCTGGGTCGAAAACGAAAATAGCAGAAATTTTGTTCATGGAAAGAGGGAGAAATAGAAAGGTATCTCGCGCGGTTTGTATAGTCAGATAGATCTGCTAATGCTTTTGGCTCATAAATCTCCGTAACTCCGTGTCGTGTGGGCCAATAACCTAAACAACTTAAGCAAGAGCTAATGCAGCGAGAAGCGAAGCCATTACCGCCACTTACTGGGCTTGATGGAAAAGGGAGAAAAAGTTAACGAATAACCATAAATTTGTCTCCTTTTTAAGTGTAATGTCGAGTACCAATGCTCTGTGTGTGGTCTGTCAGCACGTGATGGAGATCAGACAAGAAAGAAGGAAATACTTCAGTTGTTTGTTTGGATCTGTGAAAAGACCCAAAAAAAAAAAAACAAGGAGCTCGCTACCCTCCTGGAGAAAGGAGTGATCCCCTTGCATTAGGATAACGGACGAAGCAACTCATAAAGTCGAAGCCGATAAGGTAGATCATGAAAAAAGGCGGACGCTTGGAGGTACGTTCAGGTACGCTAGAGTTCTTAGGAGAAATGTTGTCAACACATGTGTGGAAAATTCCAAACCAAACGCACCACGAAAGATGCCCAGTGGGGTCCGGTCATGAAAACTCTCAACTCCCGCAGACCTCGGCGCACAATGGTCCAAGACCCTTCCGCAGCTCTTGTGCGTGTTTGTGTGAGTTCGGAAGGAAAGTTTTCCGATTAAAAGCCATCGGCGTAATTGCACCATGGCAAAGCATTATTTCGCCCTAAGTGCGTGTGTGTACAGCAAATTTTGAGATTACTTGTCAAGGAAAGAAATTGTAAGTAAACTGTTTTGTTATGCTTCTCAGTGCAGATATACGAGGAACTGTGTCCATGAGTACATACTGAACTATTGCATGCCAAATTAATCCGAACTATTAATTAACCATAGAAGAACTCATAATCAGGCATAAAATCTGATTGCCATATTTAAAATGTAGGTAAAAAAGACCAATCAAATACCTAATAGCTACGAATTATGATACAAATTATTAGTCAAGAATGTTTGTGCCATTTATCCTTTATTAAATTGTTTTGTACTGTGCAGAAAGTTTCCGAGTAGTCGATCTACTTTTCGATGTTGTTAGACCTGTTTTGTTTACGTATTTTGCCTAACATACAGCCTTCGCGACCAGAACAACGTCTTGCGATAGTGTATTAAAATGTATTCTTGCCGCTAATCCCAGTATGCTACAAAACTAGCAGCAGAGATAAAATACCAGATGGTCGCTATAATATTTCAAAGGTACTTCAAAATGTGTAATCAGTTACCTTGTCGTTTTGGATACAAATGTACACTTGCGCCTTTTAACAGTTACTAATGAAAAATATATCAATCACATTGGATATCGTTTCATCAACACATTCAAAGAAAAAGATGTTTTGCAGTTAGACTTCTAGTATGTCGATATCGAGCCAAAAAGAAATATATTTTTGCTTTTTTGACTAGAAACCATGTTTCAGAAAAAAAAATGGAAAATCAGAGAATATTGTCTACAGATGCGAAATATCGTAAAAAATTTTAATTGGAATGCTGGTGTTTATGGCTACCTCATTCAAAACTAAATTTTTCAAACCGACTTCAAGAAGCAGGGACAGATATCGTGCCAAATATAACCATACAGTAATGCCCAGAATTAAAGCAACAAAAGCCTATTTAATCCTGCCCTGAAATCATACAAAATTGATACAGAAGATGTCGCTTATATAAAGCAGCAAATTCTTTGACCAATAACGAAAGCCACGGAACAGCTAACTTCACGTACGCCACTAGTAGATTCCGTATCTAACCGACTGGTGTCAAATACATGGGCAATCTTGGGTTTTACACTGTCAAGTGTGGTAATAAGACATCATTATGTCACAGAAAGTTGTTTTAGATTATTCATTAAGGTGGAAAGCTTATAGGAAGATTAGAAGCAGGACAGTATCAAAAAATGGCGAGATGGTTAAGTGTGGATCGGTCCGTTGTCCGCCGCTTCTGGAGACAATCTCGGAGCACAGTAAGCAACTCGAGACAATCTGCTCGAGAACGATAGAGGGTCACATACGCTCAACAAGTCCAATTGTTGGTATTAACGTCTTTACGAAGTTCAAGCAACACGTCCTGTTAAATAGTCCAGACGCTCGCTGCCAACTGGTTGGACTGTACCCCACTTTTAAGGTATACCGCAGGTTGCATAACAGTGTGGTCTCCATGGAAGACGGCCTGTTGCGTGTGTTCATTCGTGTGTATCGCAAGAGCTCGTTTCGAATGGTTTCGTAAGCATATTCATCAGACCCACCAAGAATGTGCACGTGTACTCTTTACCGATGAAAGCAGATTCTGTTTGAAACCAGATTCTCGGGGAACATTCCAGATTCTGTTTGAAAGCAGATTCTAGAGACAATTTCGGAACACAGAGATTCTGTTGATTCTGTTTGTAACCAGATTATCGGAGAACATTCCAGATTCTGTTTGCAACCAGACTCTTCGGGATCATTCCAGATTCTGTTTGCAACCAGATTCTCGGAGAACATTCCAGATTCTGTTTGAAAGCAGATTCTAGAGACATTTTCGGAACACAGAGATTCTTTTGATTCTGTTTGTAACCAGATTATCGGAGAACATTCCAGATTCTGTTTGCAACCAGATTCTCGGAGAATATTCCGAATTCTGTTTGCAACCAGATTCTCGGAGAACATTCCAGATTCTGTTTGCAACCAGATTCTTGGAGAGCATTCATATGGTGAGAGCGTAGGACGCGATATTAACCGATGAACGTTGGGAAATGGGACCACTTCATAGGTGGAGAAATAGTGGTTTGGGCCGGATTCTGTAGCAACGGTTATTCCCCTCTCCCCTTAATAATCTGGGAAAACCGTCGAGGTCTAACATCAAGGGCGCCTGATACTGTAACGAGGTTCAAAACCCTCATGTTTGTCTTTGTGTAGATGCAGAAGGTACGGATTTTCTGTTAAGGAACCAACACGCCCGACCTCATAGGGTTTCGCTGGTCCATGAATGTCTGGAAACAGAAGATATTGCACTCATGGATTGGTCGGTACGATCACCAGATTTTAATACGATTGAGCATGTTTGGGAAACTTTCGGCCGACGAATTGTGGCTCGCTCTCCTCTTCCTTTAGCTCTACAGGACTTAGGGTGTGCTGTTCTGATAGAATGGGACTTAACATTACAGTCTCACGTGGACACTCTACATAATTCGGCGCTGTGAAGCTTCTATAGCTGTCCGTAGGAATCGCGTTCGGTATTGAAGACTATGATGCTATTTTTTTTTACCGATTTATGTTATAGCGTATAATCTTCTTCCTGGTGGTAGCCTTCGTACCCACATCTATCTACTCCGGAGGCGATTATTCTCCCAACTGAACTGCGCTGGCAAAAATCATCGCTGCAACTTGCCAATTTGACTTTTGCGTAAACAGCGTACGTCGCGTTACATACTACGTTACATCATCATTTCCTCCCTCCCCAAGAAAGGCGTGGACACCAAATCGCAGGGCCACCGTGATGGCGCAGTGGTCTAAGCGATGACTTCTGATTATTCGTCCGAGATGGGTCCGGGTTCGAATCCCAGTGCGACATGGATGTTGTGTTTGTCTTACAGAGCTGATTCTCTCTTTTCCCTGAAATCAGTGGCCCAAAATTATGAACGGGAGATTGCTTATAACCCACGGAATTGCTCAAGATGGTCGTTAAGCCTCCAATAAAAAAAAAATCGCAGGTTTTAGGGTCCGCCGATAGCCATGCTTGAAAGACCAGTTCAGTGCAGAAGGAGGATTTTTTTTTTGTTAATTCAATACGATGTGTGGAACATGCATCACACATATTTTCGAACTTCGCGGTCAGGAGATTCATTTTGCGTTCGGGCGCCAATATAGCGTCTAATCTGTTTGCCGGTGGTGCCAATCGAACACTCATCTTCCTACTCTGGAGGCGGCTATTCTCCCGACTGAACTGCGCCAGCAGGGCTTACTGCTGAAGCTTGGCGATTTGACTAATGCGTCACCACAGCAGTTTGTCATCTACGTTATGATACGTAGTTATAACGTGTTATCGTTTCATGCCTTATGTCACCGATTTTTTTTTCAGTCCATAATTTCTGCAAGTTTTTTTTTTTTTTTTTTTTTTTTTGATTGGAGGTTTAACGACCACCGTAAGCAACTCAATGGGCTATAAGCAGTCGCCCGTCCCTAATTTAGGGTCACTGGTTCCAGGGAAGGGAGAGAGCCAGTGCCGTAAGACAAACACAACATCCATGCCTCACCGGGATTCGAACCCGGACCCCGTTCGGACGAATGATCAGAGGCCATCGCTTAGACCACTGCGCCACCGGGGCGGCTCTGCAAGTTTGCATACAACTTACTCTTTTGTGTTTACAGGTGTGAAACACGTACTACACAGGATACCCAAAGTTCCTTTCCTTTTTCCATGATACATAAAGTTCAGTTTCTTACTTTTGTCAGTTCCTTTCCTTTTTCCATGATACATAACTTGTTTCTTACTAACTTGCTTCATAATTTGTTTCTTACTTTTTTCAAAGTTCTTTTCTTTTCCCATGATACATAAAATTCAGTTTCTTACTTTTGTCAGTTCCTTTTTCATTATACATAACTTCTTTCTTACTAACTTGGTTCATAATTTGTTTCTTACTTTTTCAAAGTTCCTTTCCTTTTCCCATTATACATAACTTGTTTCTTACTTTTTCAAAGTTCCTTTCCTTTTTCCATGATACATAAAGTTCAGTTTCTTACTTTTGTTTCATAACTTGTTTCTTACTTTTTCGAAGTTCCTTTCCTTTTTCCATGTTACATAAAGTTCAGTTTCTTGCTTTTGTTTCATAACTATTTTCTTACTTTTTCAAAGTTCCTTTCCTTTTTCCATGATGCATAACTTGTTTCTTACTCTTTCAAAGTTCCTTTCCTTTTTCCATAATGCATAACTTGTTTCTTACTTTTTCAAAGTTCCTTTCCTTTTTCCATGATATATAAAGTTCAGTTTCTTACTTTTGTTTCATAACTTGTTTCTTACTTTTTCAAAGTTCCTTTCCTTTTTCCATGATACATAAAGTTCAGTTTCTTGCTTTTGTTTCATAACTTGTTTCTTACTTTTTCAAAGTTCCTTTCCTTTTTCCATGATGCATAACTTGTTTCTTACTCTTTCAAAGTTCCTTTCCTTTTTCCATAATGCATAACTTGTTTCTTACTTTTTCAAAGTTCCTTTCCTTTTTCCATGATATATAAAGTTCAGTTTCTTACTTTTGTTTCATAACTTGTTTCTTACTTTTTCAAAGCTCCTTTCCTTTTTCCATGATACGTGAAGTTCAGTTTCTTGCTTTTGTCGGCTGTCATGGAAAGGGCCTCGGATCGATCCTGGGCAGGTAGAAACGTTCGAACGACTGAATATGCGCTGTGCCTCGGAGGAGCACGTTAAACCGACGGACCCGAGATACTGGCCTCCGATAATAAAGTTAAGGTTGTCTGTTCCTCCCCCTTTCTACCTCGCTTCCGTGTGACTTTCCTGTCAGTCACTCTAGCACAAATCTCTTAGCTTCCTACTTCTAAGAGTTGTTTAAGAGCTGGGGTCAGACGTTCCCTTCCAAAAAATCCTCTACTTTCGTCTTCTTTATGTGCCATCTCGTAACAGAGGTCGGGGCGACCACCTTGGCAAAACTTCAACGATCGGCTGAAGCTCTAAACAGATGTTCGATGTTCATTCCAGTCCATTCCTTAATATTTTCCAGCCAGGTTACTCTTCTTCCTTCAATAATAACCTGGGGAATTTCATATTTGTTGCTTATGAGTCAATGTCCAAGTTATGCAGTTCTCCTTCTCTTGATGTTTATTAACAATTCGCGGCTTCCTTTTATTTTCTTTAGAACATTTTCATTTGTCACTTTATCCGTGCAAGGGAATACTCAGCATCCTTCTGTAAACCCACATTTCAAATGTTTTGACTCTTTTTTTAATGCTGGTGGATTTCAGCGTCCATGTTTCAGCGCCATAGAGCATCACAACCCAAATATACCGAGGAGCCATTACTTTATGACCACTAACCTAATAAGCTGTAGGACCCCCTTTTGCTCCCAAAACAGCGGGCACTCGACGAGGCATCGATTCGATGAGGTGGCGATAGGTATCCTAGGGTATCTGGTACCATAATGTCAACAGCAGGTCCTCCAGTTCCCGTACATTTCGGGGTGGTGGTGGTGACTAAGTGCGAACCCGCTTTTCCAAGTCGAACCACAAATGTTTCATTGGGTCCACGTCAGGGGAATTTGGAAGCCAGGGTGTTAACAGAAAGTCACTAGCAAGTTCCTCGAACCACTCCTTGACGATTCTGGTAGTGTGGCATGGCGCGTAATCCTGTTGGTAATGCCCATCACCAGCAGGAAACACAGTTATCCCCAATGGGTGAAATTAGTCCGCAACGATGTTCAGAAACCTGACAGCTGTCAGGGATTGTGCTATTGGGATAACGGGGCCTAACGTGTCCCAAGAAAACATCGCTCACAGCATAACACCGCCCCCTCAGGCCTGTTTCTGCCTTACAGTACATCAAGGTGCCAAAAATCTCCGTTGGTAATCGGAGTATCCGCGTTCAGCCGTCTACGTGATGCACCAGGAATCTTGATTCTTCAGACCAGGCCACTTTCTCCCGAATCATCCACTGTCAAATCTCGATGATCTTGGGTCCACCCATTTCATGCGTTGTTGGCGATGACGTGCGGTGAGCATGGGGACCCGGCTGAGTTTGAGGCTACTCTTGCCCATGTGCAGAAGGCTGCGATGACTTGTGTGCTGTGGCACATTTCCCTGATTACCACTGTTCTAGCTGCGGGGGATTTGTCGCACTGTGACCCTGCGGTCGCTGTGGACAGTGCGCGACAGTCTCCGCTCCCATCTGACATCAGTGAGCTGCTGACGAAACACGGCTGGACGACAGTTGGTCGTTTAGCCATTTGTGCACCACTTTGGATACGTACTCACTACAGCGGTACTTGAAAAAATCCACAAACCGCACCGTTTCTGAGATCGTAGTTCCGAGGAGCCGTACCATCACAATTTGTCCTTTATCAAACTCCGATAAATCGGCAGCTTTTCCCGTTCTGACTTCGAACACTCTACTGACCGAAAGCCGGTCTTCGGGATGTATATAACACTGCTCTGTGAACTTCACCTGCGCCACCGTTCGGTCTCCAGGAGCGCTCATTTTGCTAGGCTGGGGGTGGGAATAATGGAATGGCTCTTCGGTGTATCGCACTTGATCATGCGAATATGAAGATCCAGGTTTAAGTTTCTATTACGTAGCGCAGACTTCATTTTAAGGAAACTTTGTCTGGCCAGTTCTATCCTTGATAGTGTTGTTAGTGTCATTTTTCCAGCAGACAAGATACACTGGCGTGCAAATATTAAGAACGAGATGGTTTTTCGGGTGTAACTTCGTGCAGAAGTGCTCCACATCGACTCAAATCACAACATAAGATCCCCAAGATGTAAGAATATGGGACAAGTGAGCAAAACCGTCCAAACAAAGGATCCAAAGGATACAAAGACACTTTATTGAAAAGGTAGCTTCGAGCACAACTGGACAGAAGACAGAAACGCCCATGTGACAGTCGGCTACCAAGAAAAATCCAGCCTTTAGTAGGGGTGGGGGGGTATGATCACCCCTGACTGCGTTGCAAGATTTAACAACGTCTGTCCATTCTGAGGACGAGGTTGTCAAGGAGCTGTTGAGGCATCGCGGCCCATTCCTCTTGTAGCGTCAATCGCAACTGCGGAATCGCTGCTGGCGGCTGGTGACGTGCTGCCAAGTGTCTTCCGAGAAGGTCCCACACGTGTTCGATTGGATTTAGGTCCGGGGACCTTGCGGGCCAATCCATGCATTGAATATCTTCACTCTCCAACAGCTCTGCGACAGCAACTGTACGATGAGGTGTAGTGTTGTCGTCCATGAAGAGCAACTCAGGACCCACAGCACCTCTAAGCAGACGCACGTGAGGCAGGAGAACATTAGTACAATAGCGGACACCAGTGACTGAACCTCCTTGGAAGATGTGGAAGTCAGTACGGCTACCAAGCATGATACCGACCCAAACGAGAGCCACTTCCAAACCGGTCCCTTTCGATGATGTTGGAGGTGTGATTGCGTGTTTCCTGCTCTCTCCAGATGTGAATACTTCCAGAATCGCTCTTCAGACTAAATTGGCTCTCATCCGTAAAGAGAACTCGACCCCATTGCTGATGCGTCCAGTTCTTGTGTTCCTGGCACCACAGAAACCACCGTCTCCAATGAGCAGGCGTTAATGGCACACACCGAACTGGTCGTCGTGCAAATAGACCACCTTTGTGCAGCCTCCTGGCCACGATAAAATGCGATAACGGACGTCTAGTTGTCTGTTGCATGTGCCTTGCGATTTCTCTCTCTGTCTGCCGTCTGTCTCTTCTCGCCTGTAGGACAATATACTAGTCGTCCGCCGCCGTGGTTGCTCGCGGACGACCACTGCTAAACTCTCGGCCAGCTGTTCCTGTCGTTTGAAATGCTCTCTAAGCTCGTGAAACGATGCTGTGAGCGATCCCGAGCTCCTCGGCCACACTAGTCACACTTCGACCTTCTTCCAACTTCCCAATGACGCGACCTCGGGTAAAGTCATCCAGATGTCGTCTAGCGGATTGCCTGTTGGCCATATCACACGATGGCAGCAACTCGACGTCACCGAATTTCCCCGAATTGCTGAGCGTACACCGCCCGTGTGCTTTATACTTTCCGACACCCCCTCCCCCACGTCATGCTGCATATATGCGCATGCCCTACCGTACCAACTTCTAGTTTATCTCCTGAGTGATCTTTCGGTCCGTTCTGCCTGCTCGTTCCGCTGTTATGCTAATTTCTCCTCTTCGTCCTTAATTTTTGCACACCAGTGTATTTAAACTTACTGACTTTCTCTATTTCTTTTCTGTTTAGTATTGGGTTTGTTCTTGGAATGGAACCACTGTTGAGAATCATCAGTTTAATTTTGTTCGTATTTATTTTAAGGCTCATTCTTTCATTTTCCTCATTTACTCTATGCAGTAATGTCTTGTAGGTCTTTCATGTTAGCTTCAAACAATGCAGTGTCATTAGTATATTTTAAGTTATTTAATTTTTTTCCATTAATAGATATTCTTTCTTCTCTGGTGTTCAATGCTCTTTTGAAGATTGTGAAAACGCACGCATATCCGCGACGGACATCGAATTTGTGTCCCCTCACTGCGGAGTAACTCGCTTTCTCAACTGAGCTACGCGGACGGAACTTCTCGCTGCAGATTTGTCTTCTTGACAAATCTGCTTTTTTAACCTCTGTGTACGTCACAATCCTCAGAGTATAGATTAAACAGGGGGAGGGGGGCGATAGTACATATCCTTGCCGTGCTCCAATCTTGATGCTGGTACTCTCTGTTTTCAAAGTTTCAACCAAAACTGCTGCGGTTTGTTTCCAATATAAGTGAGTTCCTTATTATTCTAATGTCTTTTTCATCGAGGTTAATGTTTTCAAGTATCTTTATGAATTTTGAATGCTGGACTCTATCGAATGCCTTCTAAATCTCTAAAATCTCCTTACTTTTTCGTTGTCTGTTAAATGTTTTGTGTTGTTGTTGGTTTAATTTCTACCACGAGTGTACATTTGTGTCACCTCATAGAGAAACTCTTGAAAATGGAAAATACGCAAATGATCATTTTGATAGTTATTCGAATCCGGCAAAGGTTTTTAGAACTCATCTTTTAACACAAGTTGCTTTCCCTTAAAGAGTAACAATGTAATTCAAAGCACATCGTTATTAAAACTGGTGTCTCTTGGTTCAGCTCTTTATTCAGCACAGATACGAGTGTAGGAGTATTATGAAGAACTGAAATTTATGTAATCACGTAAAATTATTTCGGTAGTTTTCTGCAAAATACTCCCAAGAGTCACATCAAGACTTGTTATAAAGGAATTTTCAGTCCGGTAGGATATCTCCAAACGACGCTTAGTATGAATTTTGATGGGGATTTTCGGAAGCAAAGGAGGGAATTTCGACTTGGGATCATAAGATTTAATTGTGTTCGTGAAATCATTAGAGACATCTCAACGACTTATTTTTCTTTCTTTAAGAATGCTACGAGCTTCGGCTGTTGAAGGCGAAAGGTTTTCTCTCGAAGCATAATAAATTTCAATTTCATTTAAGACGATTACTGAGAAAAGAGCGTCGAAGTTCTTTACGAAATTGCACGTAAGGAAAATATCATTCGTTGCAAGTAAACTTTTCCTCTGGAGGAAAAAAATCTGAAATGCAGCAATGAAAGAGTACATGGTTCTTCTCTAGTACCTCAGTTCAAAGATTTTAAGAATGTAAGGAATAGATATTCCTTACCCATTTTTAAGTGTACTGTCAGGTACACCAGTTCTTGTCTCGTAAATGATTCACTCCAGCATGCAAAATGGCACGTGATCACGGTGTACAGTATTAGGCAGGTGAGCAAGTCGAACATCAGTTAGCATCGGATTGAGGATATGAATGGGTAAAACAAGTGACCTGAGCGCCTTTGAATGGAGAATGATAATTGGCATCAGGAGTCCCGGTTTGAGCGTCTCCCAGACGGCCGTACTCTTGGAATTTTCCCTCACCACTGTAGCAAAAGCTTACCGTGAGGACCTGAACGAGTAATCTGAGCGACTTTGAATACTGGTATGATAGTGGCCGCCAGGTGCGTGCCGGTACGAGGCTTTTCCAAACGGTCGTGCTCCTGGGCTATTCATGCACCATCTTAGCAAAAGGTTACCGTGAGGATCAAGATGGGCAAAACTAGTGATTTGAGCAACTTTGAATGGGGAATGATAGTTGGTGCCAAGAGTTCCAGTTTGAGCGTCTCCAAAAGGCTGTGCTCTTGGGCTTTTCTCTCACAACCGTAGCAAAAGGTTACCATGAGGATCAAAATGAGCAAAACGAATTATATGAGCGACTCTTTTATGACGTGCCGAGGGTACGTCATAAAAGATTCGCTCAGATCTCTATGCCTGTGTACCGAGGGACACCTCCGAACGCACCACGTATCGGACCGTGCCGCGATCGGGCTGCAACCAACGCTCAGATCACTTGTTTTGCCCATTCGGACTTTAAGCTGATATGGTGCTCAACAAGCTGATCTGCTTGATTTGTACTGCATGCCGCGTTCATGTGCTGCCTGGGGTGTCGAAATATGCCATTTATGTGGCAATGGCATATGTGCCTAATAAAATGTCCTTTCACAATATTTAAATCATATCCCTTATTTAGATGAACGGCGGCTACAGTTAAATAACCTTTCGCCAGGAAGTGTTTGACCCAAATGATTGTTGTTGGGTTTTTTTATAATTCCTTCTCGGTTTCCAAGCCTTTATCTGGCTTCCTTTTCATGACATTTGGCTGCTGACTAAATATGTTTACTGAATTCCAATTCAGCTTATGCATGGAAGGATGGATATTTATGGCCAGCTCTGTCTCCTCATGAGTTTGTTCGCCCCACAGTACGTAATTCTAATGCCAACAACCAGCGTGGAATATATACAAATGGCGCGAATTAGGATTGTCAGTATACTCCAGTACGAAGCTGGTGTATGAGGAAAGGGAAGAATCTATTGAACACGGAATGATTAGTGGCGCGAGGTAGACTGGTGTGAGGATATCAGAAACAGTAGACATTTCTGTTTGTTCGAACACCGGAAGGAGTTGCGGGAGGGACACACACATGCCACAGTGGACCAGAAAGGCTGGGCCATAACTGGTTGACAGTTGAGGTGAATGCCGGTTGCAACGGCAGACGACTTATGATCTCTAATTAACTGTAGACCATAACTGTATATCCAAGGGAAAACAAAACGTTGAATGCATGGAGAAACGTTTCCGAGTGCGCGAAACAACAGATTCTATTTCGGATTAACCAAAAAAGTAGGTGTCCCGTTCATGTACTCGTGTTCATCTGCAGCTCCCCTTGCAGTGGCAGCGGAAACACTTCGACTTGACATTGAACAACGGAAAGTAGCGTTGTTCAATGTCAAGTCGAAGTGTTCCGCGCTTCGTCCGACGCGTCCAGGTTCCACTTCCAACACGACGACGAACTGCGACGCTGTGGGGGTGGACATCTGCAACAAGACTTCATAGTTGGGCGGAAACAGGATAATAGCGGTGGTATCATGGTGTGAAGACTGTCCCCCATAGACGTCACTGGGTACCTTCATCCCCGTTGAACATATCCTCACTACCATATCCTTCCGAGACATAGTTTCGGAACAAGTGTTGCCCTGCATAGTGAACGTGCATACAGATAGCATCTGACTCTCAGAAAGATAACGCATTTGGACACAAGGCCAGCATTGTGCATGCGGTTCAAGGATTATGTCCAGGAATTTCCTGTGCTTCCCTGGTCGTCAATTTCCAGCGACTTGAATCCTATTTACAAAGGCTGTTCCATAAAAACTGAGAGGGTTTTTTTTTCTGTTTCTTTTTTAACCACGCAGACGACTAACTGAATTAAGGAAGAATATATGGCAACAGTTATTACCCGTGGCAGACGATTCTGGTTTTGTTATTGCGCAGTTGTTTAAGGTACGTCTGCATTTCTCCATACAGTTATGGAGGTGAGTGATTCACATTTAAGAAGTGAAATGCGTTTTGCGATAGAATTTTGCTATCGTTTGGGTAAAACGGCTCCAGAAACAGTTGGTTACGAAAATAAGTGTTTCGGTAAGTCAATGATTTTTAGATAACACCATGATTTCGAAATAGGGGGTATGTCGGCAGAACTCGCTCCTGGGCCTGGTCGACCTTGAAAGTGTTGTTACGGAGAGTACTATTAACACTATTTGGGCAATCCTGCAAACAAAATCGACGAATGACGTGTGAAGACATAGCGGCGTCAACTAATATTTCAAAAACGTCGACATTCTCCGCGACACATTACTGCTGCATCTTGTGTGCTCCAGATGGGTACCTCATCACCTCACGAGAGAGTTTAGCCAGAGTTCAGGTGTGTCATGAGTGGGAACAAATGATTTCAAAGGATCCAAACTTTCTAAACACAGTAATAACTGCCGATGAAACATGGGTCCACTATTTCGACACCCTCGCGAAATGCGAACGAGTGTCTGGAAACACACAGGCTCGCCTCCTCCGAAAAAGTCCACCAAACCAAATCAGCTGGGAAGATGATGATGATGACTTCCTTTGAACATATAGGTGTAGTCTACCAGCATGGCGTCCCTCCAGAAATTACTGTCAATTCTGAGTATTGCATTTCAGTCTTGAAGCGTCTGTGACGACACATACCGATTAAGCGACAGGAACTAGTGGGCAAGTGGATCCTACACCATGATAACGCCCGCCCACATGTGGCTGCTTGTGTTCAACAGTTGTTTACGAAATGCAGTATTGAAATCATGCCACAACCTGCCTACAGTCCTGACCTCGCCTTGTGCGATTTCTGGTTGTTTCCAACAATGAAGGAGAAGTTCCTTGGCGCAACATTCAACACATGCTGACGTTATTCAAGCTGTAGAGCGGTCGCCACTGTATTGTTCGAAACTCAGATGACTGTTTCTCGCACCTTGCGTGGCTGACTGTGGTCCGGTAGGGAACCGCATTGTTCTGCTGAAACACACCATCGCCTGCAGAATGCGCGACGGCCATGCAAGCCTGTAAGTTTTCAGCCCGCATATGCTGGTAGCGGGCACTGATTAAAGACATCTCCAGACACAATAAAGAACCTAATGCATATCATGAGAAGGCTCCCCACATCATTACAGATCCACAACAACCTTGAACAGAGCCAATCTGACACGACGGAGACATGGATTCCTGCTGCAGACGCCACACCTGCCCCCTCGCGTTAGCTCGATACAGACGAAAACGGGATTCATCTGACCACACGACGTAGTTCCACTCTGTAGCGGTTCAGTTTTGATGTTCCCGGTACCAGACGAGGCTCAATGTCCGATGACGAGCCTGCGAGTGGGTCGTCGGCTGCCGTACCCCAGGGTATGCACCGTGCACCATGCCGTTCGCCCGCTGATGCTGCGTGGTCCTCCGATATTTAGCCTCGATGTCATTTGAGTCTCCGTTGCCAAAGTAGTCAATCTGTACGAGCCTGGACAGTCTACTTCGACCCCGGTCATCTATGGCCTGTAGTCAACCTCCGCTTGCTGTCAGCGTGCTGGTACGCCCGTCGATGGTATACTCGCGGGTTGCCCTCTGGAAACCTAGTGTTCTTACCACTTGGGCGATAGAATGACCCATGTCTTACGTCGAAAGTGCCTCCACGATCAAAGTCGCTCAGATCCTCACGTTTACCCATGTTTGTCGATTGCGACACACTGTTGGGAAGCCTCGCTTTTCGCCAATTTATTGCCTGCATTTGGTTTGGGTGCATTCCACCCTGCGCGGGGGAATGCCCTTATTAACTGCCCATCACCTCTATCTCGAATGCTTTGTCTACTGAGTGCATATGTAGAAATAATCGATGCCTATATTTATTTTGGACAACAGATATCAAGTAAGGGAAACATTTAAGATGAAATCAATAGGGCGTGTAAAACTTGGTTTGGGGGAAATTCTCATTTTTTACGCTAAAATTACCGCTTTTTTTTTTTTGGAGTGTTTATTGTCGAAACTATGCGGTCAACTGATTCCAAAGCAGGTACATCTATTTATTATAGTTTCAGGTATTTACAAAACAATTTTTTGTAAGCTTCGTGAAGGATCACGCCCGCAAATCTCCCTCGACCATGACACCGCGCGAAGATCGGCGGTCACTGGTTGGCATGATTTCTCCACTCCAGGTGATCAGAAACAAATAACTCGAACGGCGTTTTACTCTATACACAAGTACACTGGTGTGCAAAAATTAAGGACGAAGAGGAGAAATTAGCATAACAGCGGAACGAGCAGGCAGAACGGACCGAAAGACCACTCAGGAGATAGACTAGGGTCTGGCACAGTAGGGCATGCGCATATATGCAGCATGACGTAGCGGGGGGGGATTGTTGAAAGGGTATAAAGCACACGGGCGGTGTACGCTTAGCAATTCGGTGAAAGCTATTGCGCGGTGTACATCGGTTTGAACGACGTCGAGTTGCTGCCGCCGTGTGATATGGCCAACAGGCAACCCAGTAGACGACATCTGAATGACTTTACCCGAGGTCGCGTCATTGGGAAGTTGGAAGAAGGTCGAAGTGTGACTAGTGTGGCCGAGGAGTTCGGGATCGCTCACAGCATCGTTTCACGAGCTTCGAGAGCATTTCAAACGACAGGAACAGCTGTCCGAGAGTTTAGCAGTGGTCGTCCACGAGCAACTACGGCGGCGGACGACGGGCATATTGTCCTACAGGCGAGAAGAGACAGACGGCAGACAGCGGGAGAAATCGCAAGGCACATGCAACAGAAAACTGGACGTCCGTTATCGCGCTTTACCGTGGCCAGGAGGCTGCACAAAGGGGTCTATTTACACCACGACCAGTAAGGTGTGTGCCATTAACGGCTGCTCATCGGAGACGGCGGTTTCTGTGGTGCCAGGAACAAAAGAACTGGACATATCAGCAATAGGGCCGAGTTTTTTACGGATGAGAGTCAATTTAGTCTGACGAGCGATTCTGGACGTATACACATCTGGAGAGAGCAGGGAACACGCAATCACACCCCTAACATCATCGAAAGGGACCGGTTTGGAGGTGGCGGAGTTCTCGTTTGGGGCGGTATCATGCTTGGTAGCAGTACTGACCTTCACATCTTCCAAGGAGGTTCAGTCACTGGTGTCCACTGTTGTACCGAGGTTCTCTTGCCTCACGTGCGTCTATTTAGAGGTGCTGTGTGTCTTGAGTTCCTCTTCCTGGACGACAACGCTACTTCACATCATACAGTGGCTGTCCAGAGCTGTTGGAGAGTGAAGATATTCAACGCATGGATTGGCACGCAAGGTCCCCGGACCTAAATCTAATCGAACACGTGTGGTACCTTCTCGGGAGACGCTTAGCAGCACGTCACCAGCCTCCAGCAACGATTCCGCAGCTGCTATTGGCGCTACAAGAGGAATGGGCCGCGATGCCTCAACAGCTCCTTAACAGCCTCGTCCTCGGCATGGACAGACGTTGTAAATCCTGCAACGCAGTCAGGGGTGATCATATTCCTTACTAAAGACTGGATTTTTCTTGGCAGCCGCCTGTCACATGGGCGTTTCTGTCTTATGTCCAGTTGTGCTCGAAGCTACCTTTTCAATAAAGTGCCTTTGTATCCTTTGGATTCCTTGTTTGGACGGTTTTGCTCACTTGTCCCATATTCTTATATCTTGGGGATCTTATGGTATGATTTGAGTCGATGTGGAGCACTACTGCACGACGTTACATTCGAAAACCCGTCTCGTCCTTAATTTTGGCATGGCAGTGTAGTTATCGTTTGATGAACCAGAAAAAAAATGCATATATATTTGAGGAAATGGTGACTTGTCAATCTCAAATTATCGATTTAGCTCAAAAAATTGACAATGTTTTTTGCTATTTAAAAAAATATACATAATGTATCGCGTTTCTGGTTCATCAAACGATAAAAGGATGTTTGCTGAACATAGAGTTTTGCATTTGAAGTCGATTGGTCCAATAGTTTTTGAAATATCATGCCAACCAGTCGCGAAAAAGCTGTTTCGAGAAAAACGCATTTAAAGTTTCAAGTACAGTTTACGGAGGCATATCGAGTGATTACGGTATTTTTTTGCTTATATTTTTTAGGCATATCGAGTGATTACGGTATTTTTTATCTGCTATACCAGGGCCATACAGTGTTCCTTCCTCTGCTTTGTAAAACTCATTTAGAGACATTTGCTCGCTTCTACGCCTTGTACGAGCCTCTCTTGTAGCGTAGAGGTTGCGTCTCGACGATCTCTGCACACGCTGTTCGTCCCGCGCGTTGGCAAATATCTTCGTTCGCTCACCAATAACGATTCCTATCGTTGTCATCATTTTCAGGACGGCAGACAATCTTTCATTTAAAATGCCAGCTGCTACATAAGCTGCCATTTCGAAGGTTTTTAAGCGACAGTGAAGATGTGTGGGCGCGAACTGCCAAACAATAGAATAGAAATTTTCGTTGTTGTTTTGAGTGTGACCACCCTTTCTAGCAAATCTCTTGATGACAAATCGTTGTAAATCGGCTTTATAGCATTTTCGAATCTTTATGAAGTGGCGGTTCGTGATTGAATTCGTCCAGAGTTTTCTCAGCTTCGGCTTTGCTCCAGTTGCACCAACTCTGTGACCCCATTGGACAATAACAGATTATAACTTGGGCAATTTTGCGAATTTCGACTTGAAATTTGTTACACACATTCTTAAGACCTGAAATAATAAAATAACGTGAAAAAGAAATTGATTTTTTTTCACACAAAAAAAGATTAGAATCCCCATCCCCCCCCCTGAAAGAAACAATACAGTTTTCGTGAGCAATTTCCCATCATGTCGTAAGAGAAAAGTGTTTAATTGATAAATCCTTCCAGTTTGTACTTACGGGTGAGATGCATAGACTTTATTAAGTGAAATGGACACCCAGAGGCTGTAAACTTCTGAAAGATACACGGAGAGATAATGAAAGAAGCTAAATCGAATCTCAAGGGACAGGAGAAGGCTCAGATGAAGACCATGTAGTAGATGGATGGATGACATTTGAAAGTCTGCAGGAATGACATGGAGGAGACTGGCTCAAGACAGACAGGTGGAAGAAACTTAGGAATACCTTCATCCAGCTCTGGATTGATAATATGTATATCAAGAAATATTAAAAAACAACAATTTCTTGTAATGGTTTCATAAAAAATCCTTTTGGTAAAATTATAATTTAAATGAAGTAGAAAAGAGTATCACAACTGGCAAAAAAGAGATGTTTAAGACCAGAAATGCTGAGCTATATTCACAATATTTCTTTTTTTTTTTTCCGGGTTGTGACAAAAATTTTCACTTTATTTAAATAGTTTTACAAGGATTTTCATGGAACTGTTAAAAGGTATTGTTGATTATATTTTATTTTCTTGTTTTACGGAAAACTCTTGATTTGTAGCTTTATATTGTAAAAGTCTTGTCGTACTTCTATGTTACTTTAAAAAAACATAACCTTACTATAAAATAGTTCCTAAATTAAACCTTAACGACCAGACAAAACATTTAGAAAGCAGAAGTCAAACTTACGGAAAAGATGCTTTATTTCTCGATGTAGCACTTCACGTAATAAATCGGTATCAACATTAAACACACCACACACCAGCAACGCTACGTTCCACATTGATCGCTCTCCAACACAGCGCTCCTCATTAATCAGTTTGCAACACCACGCTCTCCAAGCAACCGTTTTTAAGCAACAGTTTACTCGTAGTTTATATCTCTCGTTCTTATCATCACAGGCATACGTCACGTTCATTCAACCTCAATAATGTTGCCAACAGTATTCGTTTGAGAGAAAAGACTTTTTTTTTTTTTTTTGATTGGAGGTTTAACGACCACCGTGAGCAACTCAATGGGCTATAAGCAGTCGCCCGTCCCTAATTTAGGGTCACTGGTTCCAGAGAAGGGAGAGAGCCAGTGCCGTAAGACAAACACAACATCCATGCCTCACCGGGATTCGAACCCGGACCTCTTACGGACGAATGATCAGAGGCCATCGCTTAGACCACTGCGCCACCGGGGCGGCGAACAGATATTACGTTAAGTGTGAAGTATAACTGAGAATAAACTCAAGATTTACATAGGGAAAGAAACTAAAAAGGAAAGTTACTTTAGAATATACGTCACAGCTTCTAGGGGCGATAAGACTTTTTCATTGTTACGTCTCATTGAAACTTCACTTTAGTTGAGTTTTGTTGTACACAGAATAATATTCCTACATCTATCTATCTATCTATCTATCTGTCTCTCTAAAAAAGAAAGGTGATAAAATATATACGTATATTCTAACCTTTCTCTCTCTCCTTTTGTTTTATTTTTCCCCTCTGTAGATTAAGTACTGGGAAAGTAATATTTAAGATGTAATTCGATCTGTCTTTTCGTCTTGTGCCTTATCGGTTTCCGAGCGTCAAAGTCATGTGAAATATATATAAAACTCTGAAATTGCGGCGGTTTTCACTTTTAAGTACTACGTTTGTGAATCTCTTGTGACGGCTTTTCGTAAAGTTAGTTTTTCCCTCCCTACTTTTAAAGGAACGTCGGCAGCTGTCAAAATATTTGAAACCTTTAAGACTGCAGTTGTAACAACATTCCAATCGATTTTTGTGAACCCTGGTTCTCTTGAAGATATTAAACTTCTCCGCCAGTTATTTGCCTCTCACCCGATCACATTTCCTCCTCCTAACTCTTTTCAAAATGCTCCAGCCCCACGAAGACTTTTCTCCTCGACGGAGTGGAATATATGACGTGTCATCGGGTTCCCCCAGGTCTAAAAAATGGTGGCGAGCAATTTCGACGAACAGCAGCAGTACCTACCCAACTTATGCGCCCCCCGCTGAACTCATTACGTGGTGCTACATGGTTTTTCGAATAAGGAATTCGTATTTATCCAAAGCATTCCAGAGCGTAGGTGGCGCTACCAGGCAAACTCACCAGAGAGATAGGAAATCTTATTCACGCCCATTGCCGCGGAAAAGAATATTAAATAGGGAGTTATTAAGCCGGCTATTTAAGAACTAATTTCACGGTCACTAGTTCATCATCGTGATGATCAATGGTTTTTCATCCTTTTGCTCGGGCCTTCAGCAGTCTCTTCCTGGTTTTAGCTTCAATGAGGTGAATTCGATTCATCATTTTTATTTAACCTTTTGTTCAGAGTTCCTTTTCTCTCACTTCTTTTTATTCTGAAAAGATAAAAAAATCGCAAGCAGCGTTACTTCTTATTCGCATCTGCCTTTTCTTTTTCTAGAATGTGCGTCAAATATTCAGAACGTATGCTTAAGTTCTGGAAAATTGATCGTCATAAATATACTAGTCACAAAAAGTTAGGGATACTGCTTGAAACGAAGGATGTATGTATCTGACTCAAGTAACACACATTAAAATAACATCAGTGAGGCTACATAACACAAACTATAAAGAGTGCGTTTACCAAACAATTTGCTGTGCAATTTCTGCACGCAACAAAGTCTTGTGACGATTAGAAACACTCTACTGACAAAGGTCACCAGAGACTTAGAAGAGAAACACAACATAGCATTTATTGAAATACATTAGTATGGTGTCGCTCCACCTTTGGCCTTAATGCATGCACTGACCCTTCAAGACATGCTTTCCACAAGGTTTTGGAACACAACGATAGGTATGCACTTTCATTCAGTATATAATGCTACCGCTAACTGTTGCTTAGTAGTAGGCCTTAGTTCCAAACTTCTTATACGGCGCTTTAATTCATCCCATAGGTGCTCTATGGGATTAAGATCAGGGTTCTGTATTGGCCAGTCCACACACGATACGGAATTATCGTCAAACCACGTCGTAACAGTCCTTGCTTTATGGCTCGGTGCATTATCCTGCTGGTACCAACAAGGCTCGGTTCCATGGTACTGCCACAGAGTTGGTAGGGCATAACTGTCCAGAATATCGAGGAAGACGTGCTGGTTAACAGGTTTGTCCACGATAACCAATTGGCCGGAACCATACCACGAAAAAACACCCCCACACGAGTACACGACCAGCTCCAAACTTGACCGTGGGAACAGTACATTGCGGTAAATAGCGTTCCCCCGGCTGTCGCCATACCTACACACGGCCATCAGACTGATGGATCGTGTATCTGGATTCATCAGTCCACAAAACCCGTTTCCATTGATCTACGGTCTACGATAAATGTTCTTTACACCATATTAAATAACGAGTAGCATTCCGAGTGGAGATGAAAGGCTTATGAGCAGCCGCACTACCACGGTAACCCATGGAATTAAGTTCTCTGCGAATGGTACGTGTACATACCCAGGTTCCAGCATTTGTACTCACCTGTACACTGAGGTCTTGTGCCGTACTCCGTTGATTAGCTGTAACGACTCTCTTGAGGCTTTGACATCCTTTATCACTGATTTTCTTTGGTCTGTCGGTACGTTTTGCTGCTTCAGACACTCCATGTGTCTTCCACTTATTCAGTACATCCAAAACAGTTGACTTGGATATGTTTAAACGCCTCTCGGTTTCTGTCCTTTCAAAGTCAGTTTCCTCCCATCTTTCCTTTCTCAAAGTCAGTTAGTATTCTGTCCTTTCAATGTCAGTTCTTTCCGATATTTCCTTTCTCAAAGTCAGTTCTCTCCCGCCGCGACATTTTCACTCAACTTCAGAGTGCGATATGATCGTGGTCAGCTGCAGACTTCTTTTTATACCGTTTGCAGCTGTACCGCGCATCTTAACAACGCAGCGGATCCGTTCATTTGCTCCTGAAGAGGTGTCCGGTGGCTTTTGTCAATATAGTGTATATTAAGATAATACAACGTTTGTCACAAATATTTTATTTTTTTAAGTCGACCAAGGTTTCGCTGAGTTCTGACCCAGCTTCATCAGGACGAATAGCACGTAAATATTGACATTGTACATGACATAATAAATGGTGCTTAGAGTCACTGGTTTTGGTTAGTTGCTTTCACGCGCTTGATAGAAATGATTTAGATACCATGTCATTAACAAGTTGCGAAGAATTCTGATATATACGGAAAGCTTCCAGAATATCAAGTTTGGTATTTGAATCTGGCTTGTCAATTAGTTTTGCTTTTTCAAATAGAAAAAGAGAAATTTATGGTCTTTTTTTTTTTGAGAAGCAAAAAGGACAAGCCAAGCCAGGTTCAATCACCAAACTTGATAATTTGGAAGCTTTCCGTATACATCAGATTTCTTCGCGACATGTTATTGACGTGGCATCCACACCATTTCCATCAAGCGCGTGGAAGCAACTAACCAAAACCCTGACTGTAAACACCATTTATGATATCATGTACAATTTGAATATTTACGTGCCATTCGTCCTGATGAAGCTAGGACAGAGCCCAGCGAAACCTTGTTTGACATGAGAAAATAAAATATTTGTGACAAACGTTGTATAATCTTAATTATCAATGAGTGTCTGGGGCAGGCTGTTCCATATTACAAGCAATACGCAGCGGAGATCTGCCACTGTACTGGAGTATAGAACGTGGTTATCCAGACGTCGCTGTCCAGTGTCCAAATGTTTTCAATAGCAATATTTTTTATCAGGAGTTCATTTAGTGATCTGCGTGTTTTCCCCTCTCCTTGTGCTAACAACTTTCTGTCGTTTATCCATGACACCATCGGAGATCGAGGAGGGGAGACAAGATATCGGAAGATCATTTTCTTAGCTATCACGTTGTGCCACTGTGTCAACTGAAAACCTCATCAATCAAGCAGTTTTAATTCCATGAATAATTAACTTCTCGTGAGCAACGCAGACTGTGAAACCCGACTCTCTCTCTCTCTCTCTCTCTCTCTCTCTCTCTCTCTCTCTATCTATCTCTGTCTCAGCCGAACGAAAACACGACAAAAGAAAGTGGATGACCTGAACAAAGCTGCAGATACTTCGTAACAGTTGTGTTTGCGATTATTAGTACTGAGAGAAAACCAAACCTTCTAAGTTTGCTCCAGCAAATTGAATTTTCGAGCGATTAAGCAACCAAAACAGAAGCAGCAAGTGATATGCAGTGCGTTTTGTAATAACAAAAGGATAATCTTAAGCAAAACGGTTAAATGCAAAAAAAAAAACTTAAAAAGGAAAGTTCCTTCGCTTCTTGAAACCGAAGTTGTCTGGAGCTGAAGGAATTGAAACATGTTCGAACCAGGCTGTTTATATTTCGCCATTTTACCTGTAAGATACAAAATGAATATGCACTCAGTGGACAAAATATTAGGGATACCTACCTAACAGCGTGTTCGTCCTCCTTTAGCGCGAATGACTGCCTGTACACGCCAAGGCATTGATTCCACCAGATGCTGGAGGGTTTCCGGAGGTAATGCCAGTCATGCTTGATGCAGCATTGTCCACACCTTCCCCCGAGGCATCGGCACCAAAATCCATGGATCTGATGTTGCACCCCAAGGCATCCAGAGGAGCTTCCACAGGGTTTAAATCCGAGGACCTCGAGGGCCACCGAATGGTTCCAAACACAGATGCATGTTCCTCGACCCATGCCTGGATGGTTGCGGCACGGTGGAGGGGTGCATTTTCCTGCTGAAACAGACGATCGCCCGCAGAAAGCGCGAAGGCCATGAAAGCGTGTAGGAGATCACACCCAGCACATGCTGGTAACCTACAGTGGTTAAGAACTTCTCCAGGCACACTAACGGACCTAATGTGTCCCATGAGAAGGATCCCCAAACCATCCTAGAGCCACCACCGCCTTCAACAGAGCCGACTTGGCACGATAGGGCCGCAGCCTCATGCTGTCTACGCCACACCCGTACCCTCCCGTCAGCTCGGTAAGCTGAAAATGGGGTTCATCTGACCAAATGACGCGGCGCCACTCGTCAGAGGTCCAGTTTTGATGTTCCCGGTACCAGGCGAGGCGTTGTTTTCGATGACGAGCAATCAACAATGTCACACGTGTAGAGCGTCGGCTTCCGTAGCCCACGGTATGCAACGTCAACAGTGACACACGAGTAGAGCGTCGGCTTCCGTAGCCCAGGGTATTCAACGTCAACAATGGTTCACGAGTAGAGCGTCTGATTCCGTAGCCCAGTGTATGCAAAGTCAACAATGGCACACGAGAAGAGCGTCTGATTCCCTAGCCCAGGGCATGCAAAGTCAACAATGGCACACGAGTAGAGCTTCGGCTTCCGTAGCTCAGGGTATTCAACGTCAACAATGGTATACTAATACAGCGTCGGCTTCCGTAGCCCAGGGTACGCAACGTCAATAATGGTACACGAGTAGAGCGTCTGATTCCGTAGCCCAGTGTATGCAAAATCAACAATGGTACACGAGTAGAGCGTCTGATTCCGTAGCCCAGTGTATGCAAAGTCAACAATGGCACACGAGTAGAGCGTCGGCTTCTGTAGCCCCAGGTATTCAACGTCAACAATGGTACACAAGTAGAGCGTCTGATTCCGTAGCCCAGTGTATGCAAAGTCAACAATGGCACACGAGTAGAGCGTCTGATTCCGTAGCCCAGTGTATGCAAAGTCAACAATGGCACACGAGTAGAGCGTCGGCTTCCGTAGCCCAGGGTATTCAACATCAGCAATGGTACACTAGTACAGCGTCGGCTTCCCTAGCCCAGGGTATGCAACGTCAACAATGGCCCACGAGTAGAACGTCGGCTTCCGTAGCCCAGGGTATTCAACGTCAACAATGGCACACGAGTAGAGCGTCGGCTTCTGTAGCCCCGGGTATTCAACGCCAACAATGGTACACGAGTAGAGCGTCTGATTCCGTAGCCCAGGGTATTCAACATCAACAATGGTACACTAGTACAGCGTCGGCTTCCCTAGCCCAGGGTATGCAACGTCAACAATGGCCCACGAGTAGAACGTCGGCTTCCGTAGCCCAGGGTATTCAACGTCAACAATGGTTTACTAGTACAGCGTCGGCTTCCCTAGCCCAGGGTATGCAACGTCAACAATGGCCCACGAGTAGAACGTCGGCTTCCGTAGCCCAGGGTATTCAACATCAACAATGGTACACTAGTACAGCGTCGGCTTCCCTAGCCCAGGGTATGCAACGTCAACAATAGTACACGAGTAGAGCGTCGGCTTCCGTAGCCCACGGTATGCAACGTCAACAATGGCACAGGAGTAGAGCGTTGGCTTCCGTAGCCCTGGGTATGCAAAGTCAACAGTGGCACACGAGTAGAGCGTCGGCTTCCGTAGCCCCGGGTATTGAACGTCAGCAATGGTACACGAGTAGAGCGTCTGATTCCGTAGCCCAGTGTAAGCAAAGTCAACAGTGGCACACGAGTAGAGCGTCGGCTTCCGTAGCCCAGGGTATGCAACGTCAACAATGGCCCACGAGTAGAACGTCGGCTTCCGTAGCCCAGGGTATTCAACGTCAACAATGGTACACTAGTACAGCGTCGGCTTCCCTAGCCCAGGGTATGCAACGTCAACAATGGCCCACGAGTAGAACGTCGGCTTCCGTAGCTCAGGGTATTCAACATCAACAATGGTACACTAGTACAGCGTCGGCTTCCCTAGCCCAGGGTATGCAACGTCAACAATAGTACACGAGTAGAGCGTCGGCTTCCGTAGCCCACGGTATGCAACGTCAACAATGGCACAGGAGTAGAGCGTTGGCTTCCGTAGCCCTGGGTATGCAAAGTCAACAGTGGCACACGAGTAGAGCGTCGGCTTCCGTAGCCCAGGTTATTCAACGTCAACAATGGTACACCAGTACAGCGTCGGCTTCCGTAACCCACGGTATGCAACATCAACAATGGCCCACTAGTGCAGCGTCGGCTTCCGTAGCCCAGGGTATGCAACGTAAACAATGGCACACGAGTATAACGTCGGTTTCCGTAGCCCAGGGTATGCAACGTCAACAATGGCACAGGAGTAGAGCGTCGGCTTCCGTAACCCCGGATATTGAACGTCAACAATGATACCCGAGTAGAGCGTCTGATTCCGTAGCCCAGGGTATGCAAAATCAACAGTGGCATACGAGTAGATCGTCGGCTTCCGTAGTCCACGGTATGGAACCTCAACAGTAGCACACGAGTAGAGATTCGGCTTCCGGTGCTTAGGGTATTCAACATCAACAATGGCCTACGAGTAGAGCGTCGGCTTCTCTAACACAGGGTATGCAACGTCAACAATGGCACACATACTTTTATCTAGGTTCCCTAAAGTCTTACATGGCTGCGCTCGCCATGTGCTCTAACTGCTTAAATGTTTCGGCTAAAGGGTGGGCTCGAAGGAAAATTGGGTGTACTGAAGCCTACCCTAGCTCACCCGTAGCGTCGCGCCTGAAATGAAGCATGCTTGCTATCATTGTGTAATTGAACTGAATTAACTCTTTTTGAATAATCGATGTAAAAGTCTCCACTCATCAGCATTATGCTCTATACAGAGGTCTTCAACATTCTATGATTCACGAACCAGATGTCAAAATGATATAGGACTGGCTGGCCACATTACAAGAAAGAGCACAAAGGGCATGTGTTTGTTATTAATACCAGTTATTTCAGAGAGATTTCGAATCCTAAAATTTAAATTTCGGATAAACAAGCAATGTGGTTAACATTACCTATGTTACTAACAAGTCCGAAGTATAGTTACCTAAGATACCTAAAATCAAAAAAATAATAAAAATAAAACACCTAAAATTTGAAATACATATTTTATCCCAAAACAGCTCGTTGCAGATTTGGGAATTTTAAAGCCGTGGACGCAAGGAACATACTGGAATAACCATTGTTAAAAGATGTAGAAATATTCAGCTTGTTAGTCAAAGCGTAACCGAAATTAATGTAAAACTAAAAACTACTAAGAAATTATATAAATGAAATAAAAAAATATTAATGCTTTTGTATTTTTGTTTCATTTCGGAATTTTTTTATGGAAAAGGTATCGCCGGCCCCTAAAAAATGCACTGGGGTCCACTACGGTCCGCGGGATACAGTTTGAAGATCCTTACTTTACACCAAACTTTTCAATTGAACCTGTAGAACCTATTTAAAACACTAAATTATTTTCTTAAACAAAATATGAAACAACTAGCCTGCAGCCCATCCTAGGACAGCTGCTCTTAAACTTTAAATAAATATTCATATATAGAGGGTATTGCCAGACCTAGGATGGCATGAAATTTTTAATTGAAGCAGATTGAAAACACATCAAATAGACGCCATATTTCTGTAAGGAAATACAGTAAAAACTCATTCATGTAATAAGAGCTGAAAATGTTTTTAGATGCAATTTTGCTCACTTTGACATTTCAATATTTCAGTTTTTATTGTAGATTAGAGCGTTTTAAATAGGTTTTTATATTTTTATTTATAATAACGCAAATTCCTTTTTATAAAATTGCTCTACAATTTGAGTTCTTTTTGTTAAATTACTCTGTAATGCGAAGAAAATGAAATAAAACACGACATAACACCTACGTAACTGAACAAACGTCATAGACAGTTGTTTGAATACGTGCGTGTTGCTACAGAGGAAGTCGTTTATCTTACTAACTTTATTCTATTTTCCGGTATTTCTCATTGATTTTACGTGTCGTGCGATAGCCGTTAGCTTAGTTCCGATTTCGGCCACTGGATAAAAGCAGATGGCGCTGCAAGTACCGGTGACGTCAGAGCTTAGCCTATTATATAGAATTTATTTTTTCCCCGGTTCCAATACCAAGCGAATGATGTTCCAGGTGCTAATAGATACTTTGATTTCTGTCTGAACCTAAAATCTGTGCAGAATCTTTAACAAGACCTAAGTCTCTCATGAGGTCAATAAGTTCACTTCGCGGAAAAAAACTTTGAGATTCTTTGTTATAATCATTACTCTGGAACTCTGGGTTCCCTTTTTAATTGTTATCTCATTCAGAGCTTAGAGTGGCAACTTTAAGGGTTCCATGTAGTATTGGCACTGATAATATATCTGGTCCATAAGCAGCAAGTCGTATTGAAGGTGAAAGGTTTGGATACAGAATGTCTATTTTTGGTCTTGTATTACAAGACCAAACGAGCAGTTCTGATTTTTTGGTTCTCTCCAGATCATTGACACAGCAAATGAATTGATTTTTTTCTTATCTTTTTGTCCTCTGCTTCAATTCCTCACTTAATGCAAACGGCTCACTTATTACGCAGAGCTCGTGAATTGTCCTGCAACCCAAGTTTGATTTCAAGGTACGCATAGCATTTTTACATAGTCCTAATGTTCTTCTTCCACAACTTCTTCCACTAAACTATAACAAAAACTGTTCGGACGATTAACAGACGAGAAAGGTCCTGACAAAATGTATCTTTAACTTCATCAAAACCTAGCAAGGAGGTCTGGACATGAAGTATCTTTAACTTCATCAAAACCTAACGAGGAGGTCTGGACATGAAGTATCTTTAACTTCATCAAAACCTAACGAGGAGGTCTGGACATGAAGTATCTTTAACTTCATCAAAACCTAGCGAGGAGGTCTGGACATGAAGTATCTTTAACTTCATCAAAACCTAACGAGGAGGTCTGGACATGAAGTATCTTTAACTTCATCAAAACCTAGCGAGGAGGTCTGGACATGAAGTATCTTTAACTTCATCAAAACCTAGCGAGGAGGTCTGGACATGAAGTATCTTTAACTTCATCAAAACCTAACGAGGAGGTCTGGACATGAAGTATCTTTAACTTCATCAAAACCTAGCGAGGAGGTCTGGACATGAAGTATCTTTAACTTCATCAAAACCTAGCGAGGAGGTCTGGACATGAAGTATCTTTAACTTCATCAAAACCTAGCGAGGAGGTCTGGACATGAAGTATCTTTAACTTCATCAAAACCTAGCGAGGAGGTCTGGACATGAAGTATCTTTAACTTCATCAAAACCTAGCGAGGAGGTCTGGACATGAAGTATCTTTAACTTCATCAAAACCTAGCGAGGAGGTCTGGACATGAAGTATCTTTAACTTCATCAAAACCTAGCGAAGAGGTCTGGACAATGAAGTATCTTTAACTTCATCAAAACCTAACGAGGAGGTCTGGACATGAAGTATCTTTAACTTCATCAAAACCTAGCGAGGAGGTCTGAACATGAAGTATCTTTAACTTCATCAAAACCTAGCGAGGAGGTCTGGACATGAAGTATCTTTAACTTCATCAAAACCTAGCGAGGAGGTCTGGACATGAAGTATCTTTAACTTCATCAAAACCTAGCGAGGAGGTCTGGACATGAAGTATCTTTAACTTCATCAAAACCTAGCGAGGAGGTCTGGACATGAAGTATCTTTAACTTCATCAAAACCTAGCGAGGAGGTCTGGACATGAAGTATCTTTAACTTCATCAAAACCTAACGAGGAGGTCTGGACATGAAGTATCTTTAACTTCATCAAAACCTAGCGAGGAGGTCTGGACATGAAGTATCTTTAACTTCATCAAAACCTAGCGAGGAGGTCTGGACATGAAGTATCTTTAACTTCATCAAAACCTAGCGAGGAGGTCTGGACATGAAGTATCTTTAACTTCATCAAAACCTAGCGAGGAGGTCTGGACATGAAGTATCTTTAACTTCATCAAAACCTAGCGAGGAGGTCTGGACATGAAGATCTTTAACTTCATCAAAACCTAACGAGGAGGTCTGGACATGAAGTATCTTTAACTTCATCAAAACCTAGCGAGGAGGTCTGGACATGAAGTATCTTTAACTTCATCAAAACCTAGCGAGGAGGTCTGGACATGAAGTATCTTTAACTTCATCAAAACCTAGCGAAGAGGTCTGGACAATGAAGTATCTTTAACTTCATCAAAACCTAACTAGGAGGTCTGGACATGAAGTATCTTTAACTTCATCAAAACCTAGCGAGGAGGTCTGAACATGAAGTATCTTTAACTTCATCAAAACCTAACGAGGAGGTCTGGACATGAAGTACCTTTAACTTCATCAAAACCTAGCGAAGAGGTCTGGACAATGAAGTACCTTTAACTTCATCAAAACCTAACTAGGAGGTCTGGACATGAAGTATCTTTAACTTCATCAAAACCTAGCGAGGAGGTCTGGACATGAAGTATCTTTAACTTCATCAAATCCTAACGAGGAGGTCTGGACATGAAGTACCTTTCACTAACTTAAAACCAAACTTAACGCACGAGGCGAGTCCCTACAAAAGTACCTTTCATCACATTAAAACGAAACTTAAGGCACGAGAAGAATCATGACAAAAGTAACTGTCACTTCATTTAAACCAACTCATGACAGAAGTCTGAACAAAAGATACTTTTCAGTGCATTAAAACCAACTTTTAACACACGAGGAATCCGAACATGAAGTTCTTTTCACTACATACATTAAAACCAAATTTAACACACGAGAGGGTCAGGACATGATGAAGCATTTTTCACTACATCAAAATCAAACGAGGGGAGTCCGGACAAAAGTGCATTTCACAACATTAAAACCAAACTTGGCACACGCGTAGAATTTGGACGAAACTACTTTTCAGTACATTCAAACCAAACTTAGCACAAAAGGAGAGTCCGGACAAAAATACGTTTCGGCACATTTAAACCATACTTAACACACGAGGTGAGTCCGGACAAAAGTAACTGTCACTACATTTAAACCAAACTTAACACACAATAGAAGTCCAGACAAAAGATACCTTTCAGTGCATTCAAACCAAACTTAACACACGAGGGGAGTCCGGACAAAAGTACTTTTTACCACATTAAAACCATCATCAACAACCATGAGTAATGGTCACGTAGGTGCTTGAAGCCATGTGACATCAGATTTCATTCGTCTTACATTGTTTTACTACCAGTGCATCCATTAAAACCATACACAAATACAATAGACACCTACTCAGTGCAAAGACACAACAGTATCTGGCAGCTTTCATCCTTATGTAGGTGGAGATGAATTCAACTTCAAGCTCAAATCTTTTCTCAAAAGTGCCTTTTACTACATTAAAACCCTGCACAAATACACTAGAGAGACAACTATTCAGTGCAAAGGCACATCTCCTACTGGAATCTTTTTATCCGTATAGAGGTGGAGATAAACTCAACTTCAAGCTCGAACTCTACACTGATGAGACATTACATTATGACCACCTACTTAATAAGCTGTAAGACCTCCTTTAGCCCTCAAAACGGCGGCCAGTCGGCGAGGCATCAATTCGACGAGGTGGCGATAGGTATCCTAGGGTATCTGGTACCATAATGTCAACAGCAAGTCCTCCAGTTCCCGTACATTTCGGGGTGGTAGTGGTTTAGCGCGAACCTGCTTTTCCAAGGCGAACCATAAATGTTCGATTCGGTTCATGTCAGGTAAATTTTAAGGCCAGGGCATTAACAGAAAGTCACCAGCATGTTCCTCGAACCACTCTTTGGCGATTCTGGCAGTGTGGCATGGCGCGTAATCCTGTTGGTAATGGCCATCATCAGCAGGGAACACAGTTGCCATGAATGGGTGAACTTGATCAACAACGATGTTCAGATACCTGAAAGCTGTCAGGGATTGTGCTATTGAGATAATGGGACCTAAAGTGTCCCAAGAAAACGTCGCCCACAGCATAACACCGCCGCCACAGCCCAGTTTCCGCCCAACAGTGCATTCAGGTGCTATAACCTCCTTTGGTAATCGGCGTACCCGCAGTCTGCCGTCAACGTGATGCACCAGGAATTTTGATTCGTCAGACCAGGCCACTTTCTTCCAATCATCCACGGTCCAATCTCGATCATCATGGGCCCATTTCATGCGTTGTTGGCGATGTCGTGCAGTGAGCATTGGGACTCGGCTGGGTTGTCGGTTACGCAGGCCCATGCGCAGAAGGCTTGGATGAACTGTGTGCTGCAACACATTGCCCCTGTTGTAGCTGCGGGTAATTTGTCACACTGTGGTTCGTCGTTTGGCCATCCGTGCACCACTTTTGATACGTACTCACTAGAACGGCACGTGAACAACCCACAAGCCGAACCGTTTCTGAGATCGTAGTTCCGATGCCTTCACCATTTGTCTTTCATCAAACTCCGATAAATCGGCAGCTTTTCCCATTCTGACTCCGAACACTGTGGTAACTGAAAGCCAGTCCTCTGGTTGTATATGTACTGCTCTGTGAACGTCATCTGCGCCACCGTTCGGTCTCCAGGCGTGCTCATTTCTCATGGTCATAATGTTAATGGCCCATCGGTGTGTTTCCATATGTTTCATTCGGATGGCTATAAGCAGTCTGTCGTCCCTAATTTGGGGAAATTGGTTCTCGGCGGAGAAAAGGGCCGGTGGTTTTAGGAAAGCACACCACCCATGCTTCATTCTGGACTCGAACCAGGGCCTATCACGGATCACTGCTCAGTGACACGGACCTCTGACCACTGAGGCACCGAGTGGCCTTCAGTGCATCTCCCCCCCCCCCAAATGTTATCGGATTCAAGTTCAAATCTATTGCATAACAAGTTTGTGTGGCAACATTATTTTGCAGGCGATCGGACGGAATCGGTGGCTTATAAAACTTTTATTTTGCTTAACCGGATGATTAAAAAATTTCATTTTATGGAAAAACTGGACGTGACAGAAAAATTTTCGCATCAGTTTTAAATTCAGCATATCGAAATCAGTAAGGAACTGGCAATAACACTCAAGCTATAAAACGGTTGTAGATCTGTGTTATTATTTCAATAAAAATTGTTTTTATGGTTGTCATCTAAACGCACTAATAAAATCTGTTAATGTGTAAAAGTTAAATCAGGAAGTACAAAGTCTTTGATCTGATTTACAGTTTGAATGCGCGAGCCGGTGAACTAAGTTTCACGCGAAAAACTAATAGAATGGAGTCCTTTGCAAAACCTTTCATTTTAATCCTATTGAGCATGTGTATAATCTAGGCAAACGCTTGGAACGCCGGAAACAACTCCTTTGCTGATGTGACGCATTATGCCAGAACTGCTGTTGCTTTTGAGAAAAGCAGCGCGGTGAGGAATAAATTACTTCGGAGATGCCTTACAACAAATGAATTTTATGGTTTTCAGTTAACTCAGTGAAAGACCTCTTCGCGAATTCTGAACAAGCACAGAGAGGATCGTGAAATTGATTTCCATTTAAACATGAAACTATTTTTGTTGTAACATTTCGTGACTTCCTAATGGGTTTGGAAACAAGCCAGTGGACAAATGGCCGAAATTAGAGCTCGAGGGGGAGGGGAGAATGTTTGTTTCCTTACTTCCGACAGTAAAGAAATAAGACCTAAATTAGGAAATTTTAATAACCAGAGGCGGGGGAGGTTTTTCATTACATCTTTACGAGCTTCTTCTAAATTCCTTTCAACTGCACGACTGCTGGCTCCTTAGTGCATTTGTCGAGAATGTTAAATTTACTTCTTTGAAGTGACGACAAACCATAACAGGAAACAATTTTTAAAATCTCCTCAGGCTGTTCCAAAAATAAGGTACACTTTTGTTACCACAATAAGCGAATAACCAAATGTGTTTCAAAACAGTTATGGTGATTTAGGGTTCATAAGTACACTAATAAAACATACTCAAATAATAAATTGACTTACACGCTGGTTTCCGGAATGACTGGCTCATTACTAGAGTTATTACAACTCGTACGATTAAAACATTACCCTACAAGTCAAAGTACAGGACTTAACACCACTACAAATTCCTAGTAAAGCAAAAGCTCGAACACTATTACAAACGAATAATTAATATAGACATTTGACGTGGACTAGAAACATCAAACAGAGGTCATCGCTCTTTCCACGTTTATAAGTAAGTCACGGAACAATTCTCATTGGCTGCCACCGGGAATCGAACCCAGTGTCTTCCTAGTAGGGAAGACACTGAGTTCGTTTGTATTAGTATGGGTTCGATTCCGCCACCGGGAATTGAACCCAAGGTCTTCCTAGCAGGGAAGACCCTGGGTTTGATTCCCGGTGGCGGCCAATGAGAATTGTTCCGTGACTCACTTATAAACGTGAAAAGAGCGATGACCTCTGTTTGATGTTCCTAGTCCACGTCACGTGTCTCTATTAATTATTCATTCGCCTTCTGATTATTTGTTCAATTGCTGCTTACCATCTTTGGCGAATCCTCAGCATTGTGCGGGGCTCCAAGAAGCAACCTGCCAAATTGGTTTGGCAGTTAGTGTGTGTGAGTCTGGAGAAATTCGAGGCCGCTATGGTGCAGTGGAAGCATATCCGGCGCGTAACTGGAAGACCCTGGGTTCGATTCCCGGTGGCGGCCAATGGGAATTGTTCTGTGACTCCCTTATGAACGTGGAAAGAGCGATGACCTCTGTTTGACTATTGCAAACTCTAGGTAAATTATATTTAACATCTATACAATGTGGAAGAAATATTCTTCTCATAATACGTGGAAAATACGTCATGATAATTAACACAGCAATCACACATCGCTGAATTGACTGTAATTACTGTTTCACACGTAATATTAATCACATCATCTCTAACGGTAAATCGGAGATACGACTTCGATTCCTGCTCCACGGTGATTAAATTTTCAAGTTTTCTGATGTGATTGATACTACGTGTGAAACAGTAATTTACAGTCAATTCAGTGATGTGTGATTGCTGTGTTAATTATCAAATTTAACATCAATACAAATTCCCAGTAAAGCAGAATATTTAACACCATTACAAACTCGTGGGAAAGTAAAAGATTTAACAAAACTACAAACTCTGATGGTAAGGTAGATTTAAAACCATTACAAATTCCTAGTAAAGTAAAATATTCAACACCACTTCAAACTCGCAATAAAATAAAAGACTTAACACCACTACAAACTCGTAGTAGATTAGAATATTTAACACCCCTGCAAACTCGTAGTAGATTAGAATATTTAACACCACTACAAACTCGTAGTAAAATGAAAGATTTAACATCACTGCAAACTCGTAGCAAAGTAGAACATATAACACGTTTACAAACGAGTAGTAAAGTTGAAACCTTAACACACAGCCACATGCATAGACGGATTTAGCACTAACGTGACCGAAGTGCTTAATCAATACAGACATTTCTTGTTTTCTAGTCTCTGTATTACACAAATTACGATTTGACTGACTGCCAGTCATAGCCAAGCAAAGAAAATTTCATGGGAGTTCAGACGTGACCGTTCAATATAGAAAAAATAACAAGAAGCAACCAAACTTTTCCTAAGTGAAGAGACAACAAAACCGGAAGATATATTTATTTGTGGATTTAACGACCACTTTAAGCAACTATAAGGGCTATAAGAGTTGACCGTCACAAATTTAGTGCCACTGGTTCCAAGGAAGATGCAGAGCCAGTGCCATCGAAGAAGCGCACCACCCATACCTCATTCGAGACGCGAACCGTGAGCCAACTCCGACGACTGGCCGGAAAAGAATAGAAAAGAAAATATCATCTTCCAAAATTGCCTGTTTCTTTTCTTTACCTATCCAGCGAGTTGAAGTACCCAAAATCGACAGTGGCCAACGTGATTGGCAAGTGAAAGATGAGAGTTGACTGTCGGAATGTGCCCCGACCCGGCAGACCCACAAAACTGGGAGTTAGAGACCGACGGGTGCTGGCCAGAGAAACTCGGAAAAACCGCACCAAATCGATGGGCCACATCCGCGAGGAGTTTCAACAGGCATCCGGGAGGGTTCTTTCGATGAATACCATCCGTAAGGAAGCCCATCTGCTCGGTTATCATGGACGTGCTGCCGCCCACAAGCCTTTGATCACCAAGTCCAATAGCGCTGCTCGGCTAACGTGCTGCAAATAACGTCTACAATGGACCGTTGAACACTGGAAACAGGTTCTCTGGAGCGACGAATCAAGGTTCACCCTCTACCGTTCGGATGGCAGGGTCTGTGTTTGGCGTCTGCCTGGAGAACGCCTCCTGTCGGAATGTATTGTGCCAACTGTGAAGTTCGGCGGCGGTGGAATTATGCTGTGGGGGTGTTTCTCCTGGTATGCACGGGACCCTTGGTCGTAATTCCTGGTAGACTCAACGCCGAGACCTACTGCACTATTTTGGATGACCATGCGCTTCCTACTTTGTGGCAGTTTTACGGGGTGGACCCATGTTACTTTCAGGATGACAATGCCACCTGTCATGTTGCGAGGTCCACCATGGTTTGGTAAGGTGACAATGGGGTTAATCGAATGGACTGGCCTGCGCAGAACCCGGACCTTAACCCTATCGAGCACCTCTGGGAAGAGTTGAAGCGTCGACTTAAGGTGTGCCCCCACCGTCCGAAATCGGTGAAGGAACGGACCTGTCTTCTCCAAGCCGAGTGGAAGACAATACCGCTAGCCGTCGTACAACGCCTGGTTGAGAGTATGCCCTGGAAGGTCGCACCTGTAATCGCCGCTCGATGGAGGCTCCACCAACTATTGAAGGTGAATAAACTTCGTTTTCCTTTGCTATCACAGGTGTCCAATTACTTGTTGGTAGATAGTGTATATGTAATCTTAGCTTGTCAAACATGCAAACGTCATTCAACCCTGTCCTCAAAACTGTTACCAGATAACATTCAGTGAGTGAGAAAATATAACGTTGAGATTGAAATGCTAAAAGGGGACGAACTCAAATTGTACGTTGGAAAATAAGCTAAAATGAAAGTTTAGTTAGAGTATACGTCATAATACTTACACACACAAGAATCGATTCTTTAAGCATCTCATTTGGCGAAATTGGGAATTTTTTAACGAAGACAAAACAAAATAAAAATAAAAGACATCTCTATATCTGCTTGTTGCTGAACTCGAAAATTCTACGGTGACAATCAATAACAACGATGAAAAACTCATTAATGGTGTTTTCGTGGCATGATAGTTTCAGCATTACAGGAGTTGTTAGCTTTCGCCACAGATTCTTTGAATCGATATCAGCTGCTGTCTATAACACCTGTTAAAAACTCTTGCAGGTGCGTATAATGACAAAACAAAATGCAGTGATTAATACGACACAAGAGTACGTAATTTAAAAAAAGATGGTAACCGACATTTTCCTTTCGTTTCAAACAATAAATAAAGCTTATGTCCTTTAGGCAACGAAAAATAAGTTTGAGGTTCTTGAGTTATTAAAAAGCCTTGTATACGAAACTGTTTCCCTCGTTTCTTTAGTCTTTCAATTCTCTCTTCATTTGTTTAACTAGTGAATACCCGTAGTTATATATTCAATTTTTTTTGCTTACAGATTGACTTTTTTCTACATGCGATTGTTTAAATTTCTTCCTTATACACTGAGTGGCCACTTTATTATGACCACCCTCAGTACTTCTTTGGGCCATCTTTTGCCTTTAATACTGCGTCGATTCATCGTGGGATGGACTCTACGAGATGTTGATAGGTGGTTTGTGGGATCTAAGACCATGCATGATGAATAGCACTTTCCAGGAGTGTGAGATTGCAGGGTTGTGGACCCAGCTGTCTGATGGCTCGTTCAACTTCATCATACAAATTCTCAATGGGGTTGAGGTCTGTAGATTGTGGGGGCCACCTAAGCAAAGTAAACTCACCGGCATGTCCCTGAAACCAATCCAGTACAATGCGAGCACTATGGCAGGACGCATTATCTTGTTGAAATTGGCCATCGCCATTGGGATAAACCATCCATATGACAGGATGCACTTGGTCCGCAACGATGTTTAGATATGATGTGCCAGTCAGACGTTGATCAACACGAATTGAAGGGCCCAAAGCATGACAGGAAAACATTCCCCAAACCATAACATTGCCTGCACCAGCTTGAAGTGTTGTAGCAATGCATTTGGGGACCATGCTTTCGTGCTGTTTTCACCAAATTCTCACTCTGCCATCGGCATGGTGCAACTGAAAACGTGATTCATCGGACCACATAATTGTTTCCAATTATCGACTGTCCAATCCATGTGCTCCTGTGCGAGCTGGAGACGTTTTCTCTTGTTAACTGCAGACAGCAAAGGTGTTCGAACAGGCCTTCGGCTGCCTTATCCCATCCGATGCGGTGTACGGCGAACAGTGCATGTAGAGATCATTTGAGGGGATCCTTGATTAAGATGGTCTGTAATTTGCTGCACTGTTACCCTTCTGTTGTCTGTTACCAGTCTTGACACTCTCCTTTCCGCCCGAGCAGTCACTAGTTGATGACGACCACACGTTGCACGTAGAGACCCAGTTCTTTGGCTGACGGTCCAGTCTTTAAACACTTTAACAACAGCTTCTCTGGAACATTTCACGAATGCGGCGGTTTCGGTGATACTTGCTCCATGACTCCGAGCTCCTACAATCATCCCACGTTGGAAGTCCGTCAAATCGCATTTTTTTACCCATCTCGTCAGCCAAAAATCCCTTCTACTACTGTCGCCAGCACTAAGCTTTCCCTTTTTATACTAGCCTCGCCCTCTGGCGGCAACAGCGTGCACCCATGGCTCATTTGCTTTAAACTGTCAGGTGGTCATAATAAATTGGCCACTCAGTGTATTAGCTTCTGCTTTTTTGTTTATGTAAAGTATTATTCACGACCACAGCACACCGCATCTGCTTACCACATGTAAACTTACTTTCTTTCTTTTTTAAACACTGTCGCGAGGTTCAGAATTGCAAACGGGGCGGTAAAGGCTACAGTATTAACAGTTTTATTGAGCGACTGTTACTACTGTTGGCGATTAGAAGACGAGTAGCCTGCAACTTATTATACTCTTAGTTACGTGTGCTTTAGGAACACCTACATAATAACGCGTTGTTCAACCTTTCTGTGCGATCACGGCTCTCAGCCCCCTAGGAACAGATTCTACAAGGTGTTGAACATCCTCCATGTGCATACTGTACATATATCAGCTTCAGAAATTCGATCAGTTCACACTCATTCCGTGGAGGAGCATGTGACGAACTACAAAGGTGAAAACATGTGTCAAGACGACAAATCTGCAGCGAGACATTCTATCCGCGTAGCTCAGTTGGGAGAGCGTGTGACGTACTACAGAGGTGAAAAATTGTGTCAAGACGACAAATCTGCAGCGAGACATTCTATCCGCGTAGCTCAGTTCGGAGAGCGTGTGACGTACTACAGAGGTGAAAAATTGCGTCAAGACGACAAATCTGCAGCGAGACATTCTGTCTGCGTAGCTCAGTTGGGAGAGCGACTTACTCCGGAGTGAGGGGACATGAGTGCGATGCCGTCACGGACAAACTTGTGTTTTCACATTGGCGCCCGATTGTGGAAAATGGATCATTGAGTTCTTGGAAAAATGTGTGATATTTGTTCCACACATTGTTTGGAAATAATGAAAAATTCCTACTTCGATTTAAAGACCAAAAAAAATGAAGAAGGAGATGTACGACATAGGTGAAAACATGTGTCCAGAAGACAAATCTGCATCGAGACATTCCCTCCGCGTATCTCAGTTGGGAAGCGTCTTACTCTGGAATGAAGGGACATGGGTTCGATGCCCGTCGCGGACAAATGTGTGTTTTCACAAGCATCAGCAATTTTTACACCCCGTTCTATCACGTCCCACAAATTTTCAATTGATTTGCAGTCAGGGAGTTTCGAGGAGTTTTGTAGAATTCGCTGTCGTATTCTTCCAACCACTCACTAATTACACGAGCCCGATGTTGAAAGAAGGCACCGTGATCCGGATAAACCTTTTGCAGATATGGATTAACATGGCCGGTAAACAGATCCCTGTAAGGCCCACCACTCGGTGTTTTGTGGGATAACAACCAACTGACCTAAATCTTATCAGGAAAAAGCTCCCAAGACCAGAACACAACGTCAACCGGCCTGTTGAACCCCAACGGTGCAACCAGGGTATAGGGAGGGCTTCGTGCTGTTCACGTCATATGCGAACCCGGCCATCAGCATGATGCAGCAGGAAACGGGACTCATCACTCCTTACGATCTTCTTCCATCTGTCGAGGGTCCATTGCCGACGTTCCTTGGTCCATGCGAGACGTTTTCTATAGCTAGGTGTCATCATGGGTAAACTCGTTCGTCATCATCATGGTACCCTCGTCCCAGGCGAAGCCAAGGTACGTCACATGGTGCACGTGGAAATAGGTCCAACTGCACCGCTATTGTACTGGTTGGTGGGCTGGGTGACTGTTGCACGTCGTTACTGAGATAACCGCCGTGACACCCGATGTTCAATTATACAATCAACCGCGCGTGAATGACAAATGTGAGCCCTACACTTTTAAAAATGTAGGAATAGGTTGCACCAAAAAGTGGTGCTACACCAGCTGCACCACTTTCTGAGAAAATATGCACCAATATGTGGTGCAAACAAAACCCAACAATATGGTGCAAACTTACATCCCTTTATGGTGTAAGGTTGCACCAGATATGGTGTATGGTTGCACCATAAAATGGTGCAGTCTTATACCATGATGCACATTTTATAGTGCAACTTTACTTCATAATATGGTGCAAAGTTGCACCACTTGTTGGTGTAGCTTTCCCAAAATGTGGTCCAGCTAGTGTAGTTCCACTTATTGGTGTAACATATCACCAAAATTAAGTGCAGTCGTTTTACATCACTGTTTTATGGATAAAATATTTTGAAAACACGGTTTCTGTGTGCAGTTCCATATTCGGAAGGTGGCGCAGTGGTCTAAGAGATGGCCTCTGATCATTCGTCCGAAAGGGGTCCGGGTTCGAATCCCGAGAGGCATGGATGTAATGTTTGTCTTACGGCACTGGATCTCTCCCTTCCCTGGAACCAGTGACCCTAAATTAGGGACGGGCGACTGCTTATAGCCCATTGAGTTGCTCACGGTGGTCGTTAAACCTCCAATAAAAAAATATTCAGAAGATTTTAATCTGCATTGCTTATGTTAGCACATATAGTCCCAATTTCAAGATCAATACGCTGGGCCAATTAATGCCGCAATTTGAGCTGGTTATACTACATTAGAAGCTACTTCCATGTGAACACTAAAATTGTATTGTCCTACACGTGGCTATGCACATATATCACATCAGAAAGTTCAACATTAAAATAATTATGTCAGGGACACCAGATATATATGTGTTACAAAAACATTTTTCATCACTTACCTTATTAACGTGAGTAAACACTTCTTTCAAATTTTCCAAACTCGCACTCACTGTGACGACAAAACCAACATAGCGGCACAACACAACATTGCCTCCTTCGGATGACTTGATGACGAAGACGCATGCGCCGTTTCCTTCATGGCCGCAAAATGTGGTGAAAGGAAAGCCGTCCATTCCGGCTGCATTTGGTAATTTGCACGAAAACTTGGTGCAAGTCAAACGTTTTCATGCACCACTTTATGGTGCAAGTGTGAAAATCGCACCTGATAATGGTGTAAGTGTCAGATGCTGCACGATATTGTGGTACAACGTTGAACTGAAATTTTTAACAGTGTACTGCTGGATGTCTGTGCGTGGTTAATCCAGTCCTGGTACACCCTGTTCTCCTTGAGCAATTTCCAAACTTAACGTTTACATTTTCTCTCCACCCCGAATGTCTTTTTGGCAACGACAAATGAGGTCGGAGGTTGTGTGACGAATGTAAAAAGATGATTAGAAGTTTGTTTTCAATGTATATTCGTTGGCCGGCGGATTTACGAGCTGTGAGACTGGTTTACGAGCTGTGAAGGATTTTCATTAGCTATCTACAGTTTTCAGTTAAATGCTTTAGTGAAAATAGTTCGAGGTTTTGAATCTCTCATTGTGAACTTCGAGTTTATTAAAAGTTGTTTGTTACAGCATTAAACGTGTTACAAAGTTTGATATACTTAAAGAAGGTATCACGCTACGAGTGCTATTATAAATTGTGCTAACTAGGGCATGAAGGACTAAACAAGTTAGTAAAACCATGCAATGCATTAATTATGATACGCTTTCCAACATGCCAGAAATCATTACTCAAGTTATGAGAATAATGGCTGTGGAATAAATCTCGGTCCTGTGCCCTGATCTTTGATCTCATTTCGATGATATTCAATAGAACCGGTTCAGTATACCTCCGAAATAACATGATAAAGTTTTGTCGCAATCGAAGCATTTTTACGTAAGTTATGATGCATAAGGGCTATGGAAGGGATCCCGCTCTTATGTCCTAACTTGTGACCCAATTTCACCCATTTTCAATAGGATTCGTCCCCAGGCAGGCCCCTACAGCATACTAACATTTCATCCAAATCGAAGCAATTTTGCGTACGTTATGACGCATAATGGCGATGGAAATGATTCCCCTCCTATGTCCTGACCTTTGACCCAATTTCGCCCATTTTCAATAGGGTTTGTCCACAAGTGGTCCCCTACCACATACTAAAATTTCATCGACATCAAACTTTTTTTACGTTAGTTATGACGCATAAGAGCAGTGGAATGGATCCCGCTCCTATGTCCTGACCTTTGATCCCATTTCGTTCACTTTCGATAGGGTTCTTTCCCAGGTGTTCCCCTACATCATACTAAAATTTCATCGAAGTCGAACGCTTTTTGCGCGAGTTATCGTGCGGACGGACATACGCACACAACACGTGACGTAATGAGGCAGATGGGACTCGCGACAATCTGCTCGAAAGAGTGTGACGTCATAAAACTTTAATATGATCCACACACAACGCGTGACGTAATGAGACACATGGCGTGACCGCGCGCCAACATTTCAATCGCGAGTTGATCGCGAGAGTGCGACGTCATAAGATTTCTAAGCATGGGTTACCTTAATGGGACGACGCCATGACACTAAAAACGCGGTGATTCGGGGTGGCTATTTAACCCACTAAACGAATTTTCCTCAAGTCGAGATCAAGCTAAATCGATTTCTAGTACCAGAAAACAGTAGGTTAACGACTTTCATCAAAATCCTTAGCGCCGTTTTCAAAATAAAATTTACATACATACAAGAATTGCTCCTCTAATAGTATGGGATAAGGGCGATGGAATGGATCCCGATCCTATGTCCTGATCTTTGACCCCATTTCGTCCATTCTGAATAGGGTTCGTTCCCAGGTGGTCCCCTACGACATACTAAAATTTCATCGAAATCGAACCATATTTACGCAAGTTATGACGCATAAGTGCAATGGAATGCATCCCGCTCCCATGTCCTGACATTTGACCCCACTTCACCCATTTTCAATAGGGTTCGTCCCCAGGGGCCGTTTACCACATACTAAAATTTCATCGAAATCGAACCATTTTTACGCGAGTTATCGTGCTGACAGACAGACAGACGGACGGACGGACGGGCGAAGCTGGGGCATATAGGCTTCTTCAACCTACGGTTGGAAAGCGTAAATAAAACGTAGAAGTTTGAGTAAGAACCGACTTATTGCTTATCTGCTTGTTTAGTCAATCCACGCTTTATTAAAGACTACAAGTACTAAGCTAAGGTTTTCAATAATTAATCAAGCTTCAATTAATGTTGGTCTTCTGGGTAAACTGACTTTGTACATGTAGTTACACCCTTAAAACCTAAGAACATCACGGTCTAAATTTCAAAGATCGTAGACTGATGCTTGAAAAATAAGAAGTATTATGCTCCAAAGGCAGTAGAGTGAAGATCCAGAGAAGGTAAAATGAAGCGCGAAGTACAGTAAAGCTTTAAAAGTAGTACGCTTAAGTTCTTTGAGTGTTAGAGTTCATCTTCTACCCTAAATCTGCAATGTAAATTTTTTGTACACATTTCCTCGAAGACTATTACTTTGTAGATTTTGAAATTTTGAGCATATAAAATTGTTAGAATGTTTTTTTAAATTCAATTTATCTGACTCGAAAGCATTCCAATTTGGCGCTAGATGGCGCTATAAGTTAGCATGGCAGTGTTTCTGTCTAGAAGCAACGAAATCTCTCATTTCTGCCTGATTTTTCTAATAATCTGAGCAGAATAGAAATCAATGAATAGGGGCAAAAATGAGATTGGAATCTTTTCTTCTGTAAATCATCTTAAATCCTATTGTACGTTCACTTTTGAAGAGAAAGTGTGTACCTTTTTTACTGAGCTCCATCCCCAAATAACGTCATTTGTTAAAATGTAACAGCGCGTATTTTGTCTTTTCATTGTGTAGCCAACGAGAGACCGCTTCCATTCTGAATACGGTGAGATCAGCAGTGTTTTGCTGACGCCAACTTCTGGGGCAGTCACTCAAGACTAAAAGCCACTCCCAGGGAGTGATATTTTGCGCCATCTATCGCAGAAGATGAACCCTAACACTCATTCAAAGGCAGCCTCAAATACTGTCGACTTAACCAGTGAAGGTGGTATATGAAGCTGCCGACAGAAGACTGAATTTCCAAAGGCAGTAGGCTGCAGCACCAAAGGTAGTTGTCTGAAGCTCCAAAGACTGTAGACTGAAACTACGAGGATAGTAGACTGAAACTTCAGTTTAGAGTTGCATTGATTGCAGAAAGAAGTTCGATAAGCAATATAATAGTTGGAACCTCGCAAAGCAGTAGAATATGGCTCCAAAGACAGTACTGAGGAGCTAAATGTAGCATATTGAGCTCCAAGGGCTATAAATTGAAGTGAAGCATGAAGTACCGTAGACTGAAGCTAGAAAGCCAGTGATTTCTAGCCACGACGACCAGGAGTTTGCGATTCATCATAGCGGAAATTTGGCATTTCCTAGAATTACAACAAGAAATTTGAAGAAAACTTCCAGAACTTTTTGCTATGACTTGGCGGATCTCCAGACCTCAGTCTGGTACGAAAAGACAATATCAAATATGCACCCCGAGACCACGCAAACTTGCAGAATGAAATAAACAGTGATATCTTACAATATCCATATGAAGTAAATGGAAGGGATGTCACTTCTCTTATAATCTCTAATTACTTTCTGTTGTTCGAAATTCATTGTCTAGGAAGTGTATAGCGAATGCTTTAGGAAAATGGGGTCAAAGGTCACATAGGAGCGGGATCCATTCCATCGCCCTTAGCGTCATAACTAACGTAAAAATGCTTCGTTTGCAACAAAACTTTAGTATGTTGTTCCGGAAGTATACTGAACCGGTTCTGTTGAATATAATCGAAATGAGGTCAAAGGCCAGGACACACGAGCAATATTTATTCCACAGCCATTATCGCCGCCTCGGTGGCGCAGTGGTCTAAGCGATGGCCTCTGATCATTCGTCCGAAAGGGGTCCGGGTTCGAATCCCGGTAAGGCATGGGTGTTGTGTTTGTCTTACGGCACTGGCTCTCTCCCTTCCCTGTAACCAGTGACCCTAAATTAGGGACGGGCGACTGCTTATAGCCCGTTGAGTTGCTCACGGTGGTCGTTAAACTTCCAATAAAAAACAAAAAAAAAACAGCCATTATCTTCATAACTTGACTAAAAATGCTTCGATGGCGACAAAATTTTATCTTGTTGTTCCGGAGGTATACTGAACCGGTTCTTTTGAATATCATCGAAATGGGCTCAAAGGTCAAGGCACAGGAGAGAGATTTATTCTACAGCCATTATCTTCATAACTTGAGAAATGATTTCTGGTATGTTGGAAAGCGTATTATAATCAATGCATTGCATGATTTTACTAACTTGTTTTTATTTCACTTTTGCCACCAGTGGCATCCTTTACCACATGTAGAAATCATAGAACTGAATTCATTAAAGGACTCTCCCAATTTCGCAATGTTTCCGTTAATCTCTGAAACGTCTTTAGTACTTTGGACGAAACTAAGCTTACTTGTTGATGCTCCTTCACTCACAGCATTACAAGAAGACCCTTACCGAAACAGCACAATCTCCCATTTCTTCGGGTAGTTACTGCTCTGAATCGTCTCGCTATTTCCGGACATTATATTCGTGCTCTACAGCTTATGTCGATGGAAACTCCCGCTTTAGGAAACAAAATTATTTGCATCTTCACTTAATATGGTTTCATGTACTCAACCGCACTAAATGGTTTTCGCTGAGGCAATGCCATACATTAAAGCTTACAGTTTGGAGAAAATGCTGAACTTCGAAATATTGAATTGGGTCTTAATCTAAAGTATTGCTTTCTTTACTTCATGCAGGACAAAATTGTGCAATTAAAGAAACTCCATTGCAGAACCGAGGATGGTTACAAGATATGATATAAATCATCGTTTTCGATGTACAACATAACACTTTACGCCATCATAGTCAGTGATGTAGAAAGGGCTTAGCGCGCCTCAGGGGCGCTAAAGCACTATTTTTTCTAGGCTTAGTGGCGCTAAGGCACTTTTTGTGGTTACATGGTAATAGAATGTGGGCAAAGGAACTTTTTTAAATTATCATGTACACAAAAATAGGTAAAACTGTGTTCTGTATGAAAAGATACTCGCATCTTAACCGAAGCCGGCGCAGTGGTCTAAGCGATGGCTTCTGATAATTCGTCCGAAAGGGGTCCAGGTTTGAATCCTGGTGAGGCATTTCTTTTTATTGGAGGTTTAACGACCACCGTGAGCAACTCAATGAGCTATAAGCAGTCTCCCGTCCCTAATTTAGGGCCACTGACTCCAGGGAAGGGAGAAAGCCAGTGCCGTAAGACAAAACACAACATCCATGCCTTACCGAGATTCGAACCCGGACCCCTTCCGGACGAATGATCAGAAGTCATCGCTTAGACCACTGCGCCAACATCCATGCTGGTGAGGCATGGATGTTGAGGCATGGATAACCCATTGAGTTGCTCACGGTGCTCTTTAATTCTCCAATTTAAAAAAAAAATCTTAACCGAAAGTTCATACTACAGAAATGGCCGCCCCAGTTGGTAGAGTGGTTTGAGGCGCAGGCTTCTGACCATTCTTCCGAGCTGAGACTGAGTCCCAACCCCGGGTGAGTCATACGTGGTGTGCATTGTCTCTTCCCTGGAACAAGTGACCCGAAATTAGGAACCATCGACTGCTTATAGCCATACGACTTGTCCATGGTAGTTGTTAAACATAGAAACAAACAAATACTGTGTAGATAGATCTGCGTTGTTGTGTAGCGCAATAGAGTGTCTCACAAATCATAAGATTCTATCACAAAGAGAATGTGAACTCCTTTGTCTAGACAGTCAAAATAAATCTGTAGGAGACGGCAACTCCGTAGGGTTAAGATTGCAGTACTCAGAGAGAAATCAGTAGTGATGGACATTTGTGTTACACAACTCACCACTGGTATCGACCCCAATAAAAGTAATCCCCTGAGCTCAAACTCTTTACGGGTAACACAAAAAATCTTCCACATGTACCATATAGTATTATAAAAAAAAAACCTCGCATTAGTCATATTGAATTGATGTTACTGTGTTAATTCACAAATATACCCAATCCATATTTTTTTTTATTTGATTGGAGGTTTAACGACCACCGTGAGCAACTCAATGGGCTATAAGCAGTCGCCCGTCCCTAATTTAGAGTCACTGGTTCCAGGGAAGGGAGAGAGCCAGTGCCGTAAGACAAACACAACATCCATGCCTCACCGGGATTCGAACCCGGACCCCGTTCGAACGAATGATCAGAGGCCATCGCTTAGACCACTGCTCCACCGGGGCGGCCAATCCATATTTAAAATCGTGTAGAACGACACAGAGCCGTATTTAAACAAATGTTTTATAATCTTAGCATATGTCTCTCACGTTACATTCTTCCCGTTATTTAAAATTCGCCAGATTACACAGTTTTAAGCAGTTTTAATGTAAATTAATGTTGGTAATTAGTCATGAAAATTTTAAAATAATAATAAATAATAAAAACAACGAATCAGAGTTTGAAATTTTTGAGGGTATTTTTTTCCTTGTCCGTTCACATTTAAGGCATTTTTTATTTAGAACTACATCACTGATCATAGTACATCAACATATACGATTTAACAATTAAATTAGGTACAGGATTAAAATAAACTTTACAAAGCTTCGTTGCTTGACATACACTCTGACTGGGGCACACCCAATGCGCCCTATGTAAATCACCAGGACGCGGTCACCCGCGATGTAAGACGTACAAGAGTCATTTAAAAAGTTTCAACACTGTGGGTTATCTCTTAAAAACCAAATTTATTTCTCAACATACCTTTACATGCCTTCGAAGAAATCTCCATGTTTCTTTATGACAGGCCCAACGTTAGGAACGCCATTCCCGCTTCGTTTTGTATTCCTCTCAGGACATCTCCATTGTTGAGGCGTCGGATTACTCGGGTCACCTCACTAGGAACATCCTGAATCGTACTGAATCGTTTCTTGCAGAGTGGCTTCTTTAGTTTGAGAACAAGTCATAGTCTGGTGGGCTCATGTCAAGACTGTATGGCGCGTGGGGAAGCAATTCCCATCCATACTTTTTCAGAATGTCTCTTACTGTACGGGCAATATACGGCATCGCGTTGTCGTGCAAAATGATGGCATCAGCTTCGAGCATGTCGGGCCTTCTTAATTCCCATCCATACTTTTCCAGAATGTCTCTTACTCCACGGGAAACACGCAGCCTCAGGTTATCGTGCAAAATGATGACATCAGCTTCGAGCATGTCGGGACTTCTTAATTCCCATCCATACTTTTCGAGAATGTCTCTTACAGCACGGGCAACACGCAGCCCCGAGTTATCGTGCAAAATGATGTCATCAGCTTCGAGCATGTCGGGCCTTCTTAATTCCCATCCATACTTTTCCAGAATGTCCCTTACTGCATGGGCAACACGCAGCCTCGAGTTATCGTGCAAAATGATGACATCAGCTTCGAGCATATCAGGCCTTCTAAATTCCCATCCATACTTTCCCAGAATGTCTCTTACTGCACGGGCAACACGCAGCCTCGAGTTATCGTGCAAAATAATATCAGCTTTGAGCATGTTGGGCCTTCGCCACCCCGGTGGCGCAGTGGTCTAAGGCGCTGGCCTCTGATCATTCTTCCGTAAGAGGTCCGGGTTCGAATCCCGTTGAGGCATGGATGTTGTGTTGGTCTTACGGCACTGGCTCTCTCCCTTTCCTGGAACCAGTGACCCTAAATTAGGGACGGGCGACTGCTTATAGACCATTGACTTGCTCACGGTGGTCGTTCAACCTCCAATCAAAAAAAAAAAAAAAAAAAATGTCCGGCCTTCTTAATTCCCATCCATACTTTTCCAGAATGTCTCTTACTGTACGGGCAACATGCAGCCTCGAGTTATCCTGCAAAATGATGACATCAGCTTCGAGCATGTCGGGCCTTCTTAATTCCCATCCATACTTTTCCAGAATGTCTCTTACTGTACGGGCAACATGCAGCCTCGAGTTATCGTGCAAAATGATGACATCAGCTTCGAGCATATCGGGCTTTCTAAATTCCCATCCATAATTTTTCAGAATGTCTCTTACTCTACGGGCAACATGCAGCCTCGAGTTATCGTGCAAAATGATGACATGAGCTTCGAGCATGTCGTGCCTTCTAAATTCCAATCCATACTTTTCCAGAATGTCTCTTACTGTACGGGCAATATGCAGCCTCGAATTATCGTGCAAAATGATGACATAAGCTTCGAGCATGTCGGGGCTTCTAAATTCCCATCCATAATTTTCTAGAATGTCTCTTACTGTACGGGCAACATGCAGCCTCGAGTTATCCTGCAAAATGATGACATCAGCTTCGAGCATGTCGGGCCTTCTAAATTCCCATCCATACTTTTCCAGAATGTCTCTTACTGTACGGGCAACATGTAGCCTCGAGTTAACCTGCAAAATGATGACATCGGCTTCCAGCATGTCGGGCCTTCTTAATTCCCATCCATACTTTTCGAGAATGTCTCTTACAGTACAGGCAACATGCAGCCTCGAGTTATCCTGCAAAATGATGACATCAGCTTCGAGCATGTCGGGCCTTCTTAATTCCCATCCATACTTTTCCAGAATGTCTCTTACAGTACAGGCAACACGCAGCCTCGGGTTATCGTGCAAAATGATGACATCAGCTTCGAGCATGTCGGGCCTTCTTAATTCCCATCCATACTTTTCCAGAATGTCTCTTACAGTACAGGCAACATGCAGCCTCGAGTTATCCTCCAAAATGATGACATCGGCTTCGAGCATGTCGGGCCTTCTTAATTCCCATCCATACTTTTCCAGAATGTCTCTTACAGTACAGGCAACATGCAGCCTCGAGTTATCCTGCAAAATGATGACATCGGCTTCGAGTATGTCGGGCCTTCTTAATTCCCATCCATACTTTTCCAGAATGTCTCTTACAGTACAGGCAACACGCAGCCTCGGGTTATCGTGCAAAATGATGACATCAGCTTCGAGCATGTCGGGCCTTCTTAATTCCCATCCATACTTTTCCAGAATGTCTCTTACAGTACAGGCAACATGCAGCCTCGAGTTATCCTGCAAAATGATGACATCGGCTTCGAGCATGTCGGGCCTTCTTAATTCCCATCCATACTTTTCCAGAATGTCTCTTACAGTACAGGCAACATGCAGCCTCGAGCTATCCTGCAAAATGATGACATCGGCTTCGAGCATGTCGGGCCTTCTTAATTCCCATCCATACTTTTCCAGAATGTCTCTTACAGTACGGGCAACATGCAGCCTCGAGTTATCGTGCAAAATAATGACATCAGCTTCGAGCATGTTGGGCCTTCTTAATTCCCATCCATACTTTTCCAGAATGTCTTTTACTGTACGGGCAATATACGGCATCGCGTTGTCGTGCAAAATGATGACATCAGCTTCGAGCATGTCGGGCCTTCTTAATTCCCATCCATACTTTTCCAGAATGTCTCTTACTGCACGGGCAACACGCAGCCTCGAGTTGTCGTGCAAAATAATGACATCAGCTTCGAGCATGTCGGGCCTTCTTAATTCCAATCCATACTTTTCCAGAATGTCTCTTACTGTACGGACAATATACGGCATCGCGTTGTCGTGCAAAATGATGACATCAGCTTCGAGCATGTCGGGCCTTTTTAATTCCCATCAATACTTTTCCAGCATGTCTCTTACCGCACGAGCAACACGCAGCCTCGATTTATCGTGCAAATTGATGACATCAGCTTCGAGCATGTCGGGCCTTCTTAATTCCCATCCATACTTTTCCAGAATGTCTCTTACCGCACGGGCAACACGCAGCCTCGAGTTATCGTGCAAATTGATGACATCAGCTTCGAGCATGTCGGGCCTTGTTAATTCCCATCCATACTTCTCCAGAATGTCTCTTACAGCACGGGCAACACGCAGCCTCTAGTTATCGTGCAAAATGATGTCATCAGCTTCGAGCATGTCGGGTCTTCTTAATTCCCATCCATACTTTTCGAGAATGTCTCTTACTGCACGGGCAACACGCAGCCTCGGGTTATCGTGCAAATTGATGACATCAGCTTCGAGCATGTCGGGCCTTCTTAATTCCCATCCATAGTTTTCCAGAATGTCTCTTACAGCACGGGCAGCACGCAGCCTCGAGTTATCGTGCAAAATGATGTCATCAGCTTCGAGCATGTCGGGCCTTCTTAATTCCCATCCATACTTTTCCAGAATGTCCCTTACTGCATGGGCAACACGCAGCCTCGAGTTATCGTGCAAAATGATGACATCAGCTTCGAGCATGTCGGGCCTTCTAAATTCCCATCCATACTTTCCCAGAATGTCTCTTACTGCACGGGCAACACGCAGCCTCGAGTTATCGTGCAGAATGATGTCAGCTTTGAGCATGTTGGGCCTTCGCCGCCCCGGTGGCGCAGTGGTCTAAGGCGCTGGCCTCTGATCATTCTTCCGTAAGAGGTCCGGGTTCGAATCCCGGTGAGGCATGGATGTCGTGTTGGTCTTACGGCACTGGCTCTCTCCCTTTCCTGGAACCAGTGACCCTAAATTAGGGACGGGCGACTGCTTATAGCCCATTGACTTGCTCACGGTGGTCGTTCAACCTCCAATCAAAAAAAAAAAAAATGTCCGGCCTTCTTAATTCCCATCCATACTTTTCCAGAATGTCTCTTACTGTACGGGCAACATGCAGCCTCGAATTATCCTGCAAAATGATGACATCAGCTTCGAGCATGTCGGGCCTTCTTAATTCCCATCCATACTTTTCCAGAATGTCTCTTACTGTACGGGCATCATGCAGCCTCGAGTTATCCTGCAAAATGATGACATCAGCTTCGAGCATGTCGGGCTTTCTAAATTCCCATCCATACTTTTTCAGAATGTCTCTTACTGTACGGGCAACATGCAGCCTCGAGTTATCGTGCAAAATGATGACATGAGCTTCGAGCATGTCGGGCCTTCTAAATTCCCATCCATACTTTTCCAGAATGTCTCTTACTGTACGGGCAATATGCAGCCTCGAGTTATCGTGCGAAATGATGACATCAGCTTCGAGCATGTCGGGCCTTCTAAATTCACATCCATACTTTTCTAGAATGTCTCTTACTGTACGGGCAACATACAGCCTCGAGTTATCCTGCAAAATGATGACATCAGCTTCGAGCATGTCGGGCCTTCTAAATTCCCATCCGTACTTTTCCAGAATGTCTCTTACTGTACGGGCAACATGTAGCCTCGTGTTATCCTGCAAAATGATGACATCGGCTTCGAGCATGTCGGGCCTTCTTAATTCCCATCCATACTTTTCCAGAATGTCTCTTACAGTACAGGCAACATGCAGCCTCGAGTTATCCTGCAAAATGATGACATCGGCTTCGAGCATGTCGGGCCTTCTTAATTCCCATCCATACTTTTCCAGAATGTCTCTTACAGTACAGGCAACACGCAGCCTCGGGTTATCGTGCAAAATGATGACATCAGCTTCGAGCATGTCGGGCCTTCTTAATTCCCATCAATACTTTTCCAGAATGTCTCTTACAGTACAGGCAACATGCAGCCTCGAGTTATCCTGCAAAATGATGACATCGGCTTCGAGCATGTCGGGCCTTCTTAATTCCTATCCATACTTTTCCAGAATGTCTCTTACAGTACAGGCAACACGCAGCCTCGGGTTATCGTGCAAAATGATGACATCGGCTTCGAGCATGTCGGGCCTTCTTAATTCCCATCCATACTTTTCCAGAATGTCTCTTACAGCACGGGCAGCACGCAGCCTCGAGTTATCGTGCAAAATGATGTCATCAGCTTCGAGCATGTCGGGCCTTCTTAATTCCCATCCATACTTTTCCAGAATGTCCCTTACTGCATGGGCAACACGCAGCCTCGAGTTATCGTGCAAAATGATGACATCAGCTTCGAGCATGTCGGGCCTTCTAAATTCCCATCCATACTTTCCCAGAATGTCTCTTACAGTACAGGCAACACGCAGCCTCGGGTTATCGTGCAAAATGATGACATCAGCTTCGAGCATGTCGGGCCTTCTTAATTCCCATCCATACTTTTCCAGAATGTCTCTTACAGTACAGGCAACATGCAGCCTCGAGTTATCCTCCAAAATGATGACATCGGCTTCGAGCATGTCGGGCCTTCTTAATTCCCATCCATACTTTTCCAGAATGTCTCTTACAGTACAGGCAACATGCAGCCTCGAGTTATCCTGCAAAATGATGACATCGGCTTCGAGTATGTCGGGCCTTCTTAATTCCCATCCATACTTTTCCAGAATGTCTCTTACAGTACAGGCAACACGCAGCCTCGGGTTATCGTGCAAAATGATGACATCAGCTTCGAGCATGTCGGGCCTTCTTAATTCCCATCCATACTTTTCCAGAATGTCTCTTACAGTACAGGCAACATGCAGCCTCGAGTTATCCTGCAAAATGATGACATCGGCTTCGAGCATGTCGGGCCTTCTTAATTCCCATCCATACTTTTCCAGAATGTCTCTTACAGTACAGGCAACATGCAGCCTCGAGCTATCCTGCAAAATGATGACATCGGCTTCGAGCATGTCGGGCCTTCTTAATTCCCATCCATACTTTTCCAGAATGTCTCTTACAGTACGGGCAACATGCAGCCTCGAGTTATCGTGCAAAATAATGACATCAGCTTCGAGCATGTTGGGCCTTCTTAATTCCCATCCATACTTTTCCAGAATGTCTTTTACTGTACGGGCAATATACGGCATCGCGTTGTCGTGCAAAATGATGACATCAGCTTCGAGCATGTCGGGCCTTCTTAATTCCCATCCATACTTTTCCAGAATGTCTCTTACTGCACGGGCAACACGCAGCCTCGAGTTGTCGTGCAAAATAATGACATCAGCTTCGAGCATGTCGGGCCTTCTTAATTCCAATCCATACTTTTCCAGAATGTCTCTTACTGTACGGACAATATACGGCATCGCGTTGTCGTGCAAAATGATGACATCAGCTTCGAGCATGTCGGGCCTTTTTAATTCCCATCAATACTTTTCCAGCATGTCTCTTACCGCACGAGCAACACGCAGCCTCGAATTATCGTGCAAATTGATGACATCAGCTTCGAGCATGTCGGGCCTTCTTAATTCCCATCCATACTTTTCCAGAATGTCTCTTACCGCACGGGCAACACGCAGCCTCGAGTTATCGTGCAAATTGATGACATCAGCTTCGAGCATGTCGGGCCTTGTTAATTCCCATCCATACTTCTCCAGAATGTCTCTTACAGCACGGGCAACACGCAGCCTCTAGTTATCGTGCAAAATGATGTCATCAGCTTCGAGCATGTCGGGTCTTCTTAATTCCCATCCATACTTTTCGAGAATGTCTCTTACTGCACGGGCAACACGCAGCCTCGGGTTATCGTGCAAATTGATGACATCAGCTTCGAGCATGTCGGGCCTTCTTAATTCCCATCCATAGTTTTCCAGAATGTCTCTTACAGCACGGGCAGCACGCAGCCTCGAGTTATCGTGCAAAATGATGTCATCAGCTTCGAGCATGTCGGGCCTTCTTAATTCCCATCCATACTTTTCCAGAATGTCCCTTACTGCATGGGCAACACGCAGCCTCGAGTTATCGTGCAAAATGATGACATCAGCTTCGAGCATGTCGGGCCTTCTAAATTCCCATCCATACTTTCCCAGAATGTCTCTTACTGCACGGGCAACACGCAGCCTCGAGTTATCGTGCAGAATGATGTCAGCTTTGAGCATGTTGGGCCTTCGCCGCCCCGGTGGCGCAGTGGTCTAAGGCGCTGGCCTCTGATCATTCTTCCGTAAGAGGTCCGGGTTCGAATCCCGGTGAGGCATGGATGTCGTGTTGGTCTTACGGCACTGGCTCTCTCCCTTTCCTGGAACCAGTGACCCTAAATTAGGGACGGGCGACTGCTTATAGCCCATTGACTTGCTCACGGTGGTCGTTCAACCTCCAATCAAAAAAAAAAAAATGTCCGGCCTTCTTAATTCCCATCCATACTTTTCCAGAATGTCTCTTACTGTACGGGCAACATGCAGCCTCGAATTATCCTGCAAAATGATGACATCAGCTTCGAGCATGTCGGGCCTTCTTAATTCCCATCCATACTTTTCCAGAATGTCTCTTACTGTACGGGCATCATGCAGCCTCGAGTTATCCTGCAAAATGATGACATCAGCTTCGAGCATGTCGGGCTTTCTAAATTCCCATCCATACTTTTTCAGAATGTCTCTTACTGTACGGGCAACATGCAGCCTCGAGTTATCGTGCAAAATGATGACATGAGCTTCGAGCATGTCGGGCCTTCTAAATTCCCATCCATACTTTTCCAGAATGTCTCTTACTGTACGGGCAATATGCAGCCTCGAGTTATCGTGCGAAATGATGACATCAGCTTCGAGCATGTCGGGCCTTCTAAATTCCCATCCATACTTTTCTAGAATGTCTCTTACTGTACGGGCAACATACAGCCTCGAGTTATCCTGCAAAATGATGACATCAGCTTCGAGCATGTCGGGCCTTCTAAATTCCCATCCGTACTTTTCCAGAATGTCTCTTACTGTACGGGCAACATGTAGCCTCGTGTTATCCTGCAAAATGATGACATCGGCTTCGAGCATGTCGGGCCTTCTTAATTCCCATCCATACTTTTCCAGAATGTCTCTTACAGTACAGGCAACATGCAGCCTCGAGTTATCCTGCAAAATGATGACATCGGCTTCGAGCATGTCGGGCCTTCTTAATTCCCATCCATACTTTTCCAGAATGTCTCTTACAGTACAGGCAACACGCAGCCTCGGGTTATCGTGCAAAATGATGACATCAGCTTCGAGCATGTCGGGCCTTCTTAATTCCCATCAATACTTTTCCAGAATGTCTCTTACAGTACAGGCAACATGCAGCCTCGAGTTATCCTGCAAAATGATGACATCGGCTTCGAGCATGTCGGGCCTTCTTAATTCCTATCCATACTTTTCCAGAATGTCTCTTACAGTACAGGCAACACGCAGCCTCGGGTTATCGTGCAAAATGATGACATCGGCTTCGAGCATGTCGGGCCTTCTTAATTCCCATCCATACTTTTCCAGAATGTCTCTTACAGCACGGGCAGCACGCAGCCTCGAGTTATCGTGCAAAATGATGTCATCAGCTTCGAGCATGTCGGGCCTTCTTAATTCCCATCCATACTTTTCCAGAATGTCCCTTACTGCATGGGCAACACGCAGCCTCGAGTTATCGTGCAAAATGATGACATCAGCTTCGAGCATGTCGGGCCTTCTAAATTCCCATCCATACTTTCCCAGAATGTCCCTTACTGCACGGGCAACACGCAGCCTCGAGTTATCGTGCAAAATGATGTCAGCTTTGAGCATGTTGGGCCTTCGCCGCCCCGGTGGCGCAGTGGTCTAAGGCGCTGGCCTCTGATCATTCTTCCGTAAGAGGTCCGGGTTCGAATCCCGGTGAGGCATGGATGTTGTGTTGGTCTTACGGCACTGGCTCTCTCCCTTTCCTGGAACCAGTGACCCTAAATTAGGGACGGGCGACTGCTTATAGCCCATTGACTTGCTCACGGTTTTCGTTCAACCTCCAATCAAAAAAAAAAAATGTCCGGCCTTCCTAATTCCCATCCATACTTTTCCAGAATGTCTCTTACTGTACGGGCAATATGCAGCCTCGAGTTATCGTGCAAAATGATGACATCAGCTTCGAGCATGTCGGGCCTTCTAAATTCCCATCCATACTTTTCTAGAATGTCTCTTACTGTACGGGCAACATGCAGCCTCGAGTTATCCTGCAAAATGATGACATCAGCTTCGAGCATGTCGGGCCTTCTAAATTCCCATCCATACTTTTCCAGAATGTCTCTTACTGTACGGGCAACATGTAGCCTCGAGTTATCCTGCAAAATGATGACATCGGCTTCGAGCATGTCGGGCCTTCTTAATTCCCATCCATACTTTTCCAGAATGTCTCTTACAGTACAGGCAACATGCAGCCTCGAGTTATCCTGCAAAATGATGACATCGGCTTCGAGCATGTCGGGCCTTCTTAATTCCCATCCATACTTTTCCAGAATGTCTCTTACAGTACAGGCAACATGCAGCCTCAAGTTATCCTGCAAAATGATGACATCGGCTTCGAGCATGTCGGGCCTTCTTAATTCCTATCCATACTTTTCCAGAATGTCTCTTACAGTACAGGCAACATGCAGCCTCGAGTTATCCTGCAAAATGATGACATCGGCTTCGAGCATGTCGGGCCTTCTTAATTCCTATCCATACTTTTCCAGAATGTCTCTTACAGTACAGGCAACACGCAGCCTCTGGTTATCGTGCAAAATGATGACATCGGCTTCGAGCATGTCGGGCCTTCTTAATTCCCATCCATACTTTTCCAGAATGTCTCTTACAGTACGGGCAACATGCAGCCTCGAGTTATCGTGCAAAATGATGACATCAGCTTTGAGCATGTCGGGCCTTCTTAATTCCCACCATACTTTTCCAGAATGTCTCTTACAGTACGGGCAACATGCAGCCTCGAGTTATCGTGCAAAATGATGACAACAGCTTTGAGCATGTCGGGCCTTCTTAATTCATATCCATACTTTTCCAGAATGTCTTTTACTGTACGGGCAATTTACGGCATCGCGTTGTCGTGCAAAATGATGACATCAGCTTCGAGCATGTCGGGCCTTCTTAATTCCCATCCATACTTTTCCAGAATGTCTCTTACTGCACGGGCAACACGCAGCCTCGAGTTGTCGTGCAAAATAATGACATCAGCTTCGATCATGTCGGTCCTTCTTAATTCCCATCCATACTTTTCCAGAATGTCTCTTACTGTACGGACAATATACGGCATCGCGTTGTCGTGCAAAATGATGACATCAGCGTCGAGCATGTCGGGCCTTTTTAATTCCCATCCATACTTTTCCAGCATGTCTCTTACCGCACGGGCAACACGCAGCCTCGGGTTATCGTGCAAAATGATGACATCAGCTTCGAGCATGTCGGGCCTTCTTAATTCCCATCCATACTTTTCCAGAATGTCTCTTACTGTACGGGTAAAATGCAGCCTTGAGTTATCCTGCAAAATGATGACATCGGCTTCGAGCATGTCGGGCCTTCTTAATTCCTATCCATACTTTTCCAGAATGTCTCTTACAGTACAGGCAACACGCAGCCTCGGGTTATCGTGCAAAATGATGACATCGGCTTCGAGCATGTCGGGCCTTCTTAATTCCCATCCATACTTTTCCAGAATGTCTCTTACAGCACGGGCAGCACGCAGCCTCGAGTTATCGTGCAAAATGATGTCATCAGCTTCGAGCATGTCGGGCCTTCTTAATTCCCATCCATACTTTTCCAGAATGTCCCTTACTGCATGGGCAACACGCAGCCTCGAGTTATCGTGCAAAATGATGACATCAGCTTCGAGCATGTCGGGCCTTCTAAATTCCCATCCATACTTTCCCAGAATGTCTCTTACTGCACGGGCAACACGCAGCCTCGAGTTATCGTGCAAAATGATGTCAGCTTTGAGCATGTTGGGCCTTCGCCGCCCCGGTGGCGCAGTGGTCTAAGGCGCTGGCCTCTGATCATTCTTCCGTAAGAGGTCCGGGTTCGAATCCCGGTGAGGCATGGATGTTGTGTTGGTCTTACGGCGCTGGCTCTCTCCCTTTCCTGGAACCAGTGACCCTAAATTAGGGACGGGCGACTGCTTATAGCCCATTGACTTGCTCACGGTTTTCGTTCAACCTCCAATCAAAAAAAATGTCCGGCCTTCCTAATTCCCATCCATACTTTTCCAGAATGTCTCTTACTGTACGGCCAATATGCAGCCTCGAGTTATCGTGCAAAATGATGACATCAGCTTCGAGCATGTCGGGCCTTCTAAATTCCCATCCATACTTTTCTAGAATGTCTCTTACTGTACGGGCAACATGCAGCCTCGAGTTATCCTGCAAAATGATGACATCAGCTTCGAGCATGTCGGGCCTTCTAAATTCCCATCCATACTTTTCCAGAATGTCTCTTACTGTACGGGCAACATGTAGCCTCGAGTTATCCTGCAAAATGATGACATCGGCTTCGAGCATGTCGGGCCTTCTTAATTCCCATCCATACTTTTCCAGAATGTCTCTTACAGTACAGGCAACATGCAGCCTCGAGTTATCCTGCAAAATGATGACATCGGCTTCGAGCATGTCGGGCCTTCTTAATTCCCATCCATACTTTTCCAGAATGTCTCTTACAGTACAGGCAACATGCAGCCTCGAGTTATCCTGCAAAATGATGACATCGGCTTCGAGCATGTCGGGCCTTCTTAATTCCTATCCATACTTTTCCAGAATGTCTCTTACAGTACAGGCAACATGCAGCCTCGAGTTATCCTGCAAAATGATGACATCGGCTTCGAGCATGTCGGGCCTTCTTAATTCCTATCCATACTTTTCCAGAATGTCTCTTACAGTACAGGCAACACGCAGCCTCTGGTTATCGTGCAAAATGATGACATCGGCTTCGAGCATGTCGGGCCTTCTTAATTCCCATCCATACTTTTCCAGAATGTCTCTTACAGTACGGGCAACATGCAGCCTCGAGTTATCGTGCAAAATGATGACATCAGCTTTGAGCATGTCGGGCCTTCTTAATTCCCACCATACTTTTCCAGAATGTCTCTTACAGTACGGGCAACATGCAGCCTCGAGTTATCGTGCAAAATGATGACATCAGCTTTGAGCATGTCGGGCCTTCTTAATTCCCATCCATACTTTTCCAGAATGTCTTTTACTGTACGGGCAATTTACGGCATCGCGTTGTCGTGCAAAATGATGACATCAGCTTCGAGCATGTCGGGCCTTCTTAATTCCCATCCATACTTTTCCAGAATGTCTCTTACTGCACGGGCAACACGCAGCCTCGAGTTGTCGTGCAAAATAATGACATCAGCTTCGATCATGTCGGGCCTTCTTAATTCCCATCCATACTTTTCCAGAATGTCTCTTACTGTACGGACAATGTACGGCATCGCGTTGTCGTGCAAAATGATGACATCAGCGTCGAGCATGTCGGGCCTTTTTAATTCCCATCCATACTTTTCCAGCATGTCTCTTACCGCACGGGCAACACGCAGCCTCGGGTTATCGTGCAAAATGATGACATCAGCTTCGAGCATGTCGGGCCTTCTTAATTACCATCTATACTTTTCCAGAATGTCTCTTACCGCACGGGCAACACGCAGCCTCGAGTTATCTTGCAAATTGATGACATCAGCTTCCAGCATGTCGGGCCTTCTTAATTCCCATCCATACTTTTCCAGAATGTCTCTTACTGTACGGGTAAAATGCAGCCTTGAGTTATCCTGCAAAATGATGACATCGGCTTCGAGCATGTCGGGTCTTCTTAATTCCTATCCATACTTTTCCAGAATGTCTCTTACTGCACGGGCAACACGCAGCCTCGAGTTATCGTGCAAAATGATGACATCAGCTTCCAGCATGTTGAGCCTTCTTTGGCGAATCTGTGGGCGCAAAGCATTTTGCTGAAAACTTCTGTAGTATTCCGCAGTTACATTGGTCCCCTCGGGCACTCTGTCTCTTGCTATTACTCCAACCTTGTCATAGGCCATAATCATCACCAGCTTAATCTTCGATTGTTGGTGGCAGGAATATTTCCTGGGAGGTGATTATGTATGATTTCTACTGAGTGGACTGAGATTTCAGTTCTGGTTCGAAATCTTGTATCCAGGTTTCGTCTATAGCAACAGTTCTGTCCAAAAACTGCTCGCCTTCTGTCTCGTACTGCTGAAGCAATTCTTCTGCGATTCCTTTGCGAACTGCTTGCTGCTCTTCACTCAGATTATGCGCAACCCATTTGGTAACCACTTTTCTCTTCTGTAATTTTTCAGTTAGAATTCTAAAAACTGAAGCGGTAGACATGTTAGGATTCTGGAAACCGAAGCGGTATACATGCAATCTCTTCACGTGTTTTCCGTCAATCTTCTTCTAAAATGCTGTTGACGATAACCACAGCAATTTCGTCCGTTGTATCTGATGGCCGGCCGCTTCTTGAGTCGTCTTCGATGCTTTTCCCGACCTTGGCGGAAACGAGAAACCTACCGTGACACTGCACTACGATCCACTACACTAACCCCACAAACTTCACACAAAGCTTTGTGAATTTCGGTAGGGGATTTTCCTCGCAAAGTTTCAATTTTAATGTAGGATCGCGGGTCGCTACGCGAGATCAGACCTAACTCGCTCTTTTTCCTCATTTCTAGGCAGAATTTTCCGGAACAGGATCAAATTAGCCAGCTAACGTAGACACAACTTTGTATACTGAAGTCTGACTCACAACTGGAGTTACGATTGGAGCGATTGCATCATCCTACGGGCAGCGCCTGCGCAATGGGCAAAACTTTTAAAGTTACCTACGCATAAAGGAGTGCAGTATGATGTCGTCCACCTCTTAGCAGTAGCACAGTCGCAGGTGAAACGACTGTTGTGGAGTAATTGTGGACAGTGTCAGATCTCAGTGACCTCAAAAAATGCATGATCATTGGTGCTCGTCTTGAAGGTGTTTCAGCACAACAACGGCAGATATACATAGTAAGTACAACACAAGAACCTGTGTCGAAGATTTTGACTACCTATCAAAAAGGAACCGGATTTTCCTCCCAAACGTGCAATTTGAACGCCATACGAAGATGTCAGATAGGGATAAACGATCGTTGGCACGGATTGTACAACGAAAGCACAAAACCACGGCACAGAAAATAGCAGCAGATTTGAACACCAATCGGAATGATTTAGTTTCCTTCATAATAGTTCGTCGGGAACACCATCGTTTCGGAATTTATGGCCGTGGTGCAATCCACAAACATCTGATTATCAATAAAAAAACGTGTAAGGTGATGCAAAGCACATAAAACCTGGAGTTCTAAAGACTGACAACGTGTCATCTGGTCTGATGAATTGTGCTTCACATTGTCTCCCACCATTCGTAGAGTGTACGTATCGAGTAAACCAGCAGAAACGTACAACCCCGATTGTGAGGTATGGAAGAGGATCCTGATGCTGTGGAGTGCCGTGTCAAGGTATTCCTTAGGTCCATGGGTTATTCTGCAGAATCATATCCCATCTGCAACGTACGATTCCATTCTTGGGGACCACCTGCACTTAACATTTCTATCATTGTTCCCTAAACCGTCCCAGGTTTCAAGCAGCAGTGCGAAACGTGTTTGTGGTTTACAGAGCATGAGGATGAGATGCAGCAGCTACCCTGGCACCTCAATCTCTTAATATTATTGAACATTTGTGGGAATATGGGGCGAAAGGTTAGATTCCAACTCCAACACCGCTAGCACAGTTGAGACATATTTTACAAGAAAAATGGTTCCGAATTCCATTATCGTATCTTCATAAATTGTACGTACTCGTATAAGTCTATTCCAATCGAATTACTTCTGTTCTGAAAGCCCAAGGTATGACTACAGCTTATTAATAAGAAGTTCTCCACAAACAGTAAGTGTTTCCATTATTTTGATAAACCGCTTTACTAAATGCCACACCATAAAGGAGTGTACGAAATGAGACGAAACTTGCTACACGTATAGAAATAGGGGGAAAGAAGTAATTTAATTTCTGAGTGATTACATGAATGCAACGAGAGAGGAGACAGTGTAATATGGCCTTAGGTCGTATAACAGCTATGCTGAGTTATACATTCGGCAACACAGAGCAGCACTGAATGGAAAGGTCCTTGGATGGTGTCATGAGGTACCACTCACAATGCGTCATTGACCTGTGTCTGCAATTTGCCAACATGTGCGAGGAGGTCGTGCAGAGGCGTTAAGTCGTCTGCCAATGACAGCGCACACATTTTCTATTGGGAAGAAGTCTGGGGATCGCATTGGCCAGGGCAGCACCTGGACACCTTGTAAGCACTAATGTAGATGTCGGTGGTGTACGGGTCAGTGTTATCTTGTTGAAACTGGGCATCAGAGATACCATGGAGATGCAGCAAAAAAAACACAAAAACGACGCGAGGGTGTACTCGCTTCTTCAAGCTGTTCTATTTAGGTAACTCTTGCTTTCATTTCAGTGGTACACCTAGCTGACTGCGTCACGAAGATATCGTATGAATAGTTTTCAGCGGTGGAGGGTAATTGGTAGAATGGAAGCAAGTCTGTTCCAGATGGAAGTTTACGGAGCATTGAAGTTTCGCAAGTGTCCAGTCAAGACTCTTGAGAGTGATTGGTAGAATGCAGGCAGGTCATTCACAGACGGAAGTTTCCAGAGCATTAAATGTTCCACAATGTCCTATCAAGACTCTGGAGCGCGATTGGCAAAACGAAGGTCAATCCCAGGTGGAAGTTTCCAGAGCATTGAATATTCCACAAAATGTCCTGTCAGGCCCTGCAGACGATTGCCAAAATGGAAGCAGGTCAATCCCAGGTGGAAGTTTCCAGAGCGTTGAATGTTCCACAAAATGCCCTGTCAAGACTCTAGAGATACTTTCAACAGAAGCTGTTAGACGTCGACGAAAACAAGGTCGTCCCAGAACCACAACTGCAGCAAATGATTGCTGTATGAGTCTGACTACCACCCGAAACAGATAATTGTCAGCTAGATAACTCCTTTGGAGATTACAGCAGCTACAGGAACGAGAATTTCAATATATACTGTTTGTTGAAGATTTCGTGAGCAATGCCTTTATGAAAGGAGACCAATTATTTATGTCCCTCTAACTTCCGCCACCCTGCGAGCTCGTTTAACTTGGCGTCTCCAACATCACACTTAAAGTTCCGACAAGCAGGCAAATGTTATTTTCACAGATTAATCGTGATTCAGCTTAAGTACTCATTGGCGGCGTATTCTCAACTGGAGAAAACCAAGAAACTACAACAGTCCTTCCAACATCAGAGAAAGGGTCTACTCTGGTGACCGTGGCGTGATTGTATAAGCAGGAATCCTGACGAACGGTTGCACTGACCTGTTATCGTTCAGAGTCGCTCTAGTACTGCTCAGAGGTACAAAGACGAGATCCTGAACCCATATGTTAGACCATGTAGCGTAGTCGTCAGCCCAGATCTTATTCTTATGGATGATAACGACGAACCTCATCAAGTTCATTTGTTTGACGATTTTCTCGAGAACACGATACTCATAGAATAGAGTGGCCTCCCAGATCCCCTGATTTCGATCTAATTGAGCATGTATAGGACACTCTACGGAGACGCATTGATGATTAACAGCTTCCTGCCAGAACACATCAAGGACACAGAACGGCTGTTGTTCAGCATCGATCATTAATCCCTCAAGACCTCATCAATACCCTTCATAAACAGTATGAGGAGGCCTTGCTTGAGCTACATGGCTGTCAGGGGTGATCATACTCCATATTTCAATAAGTGAGAACAGCTCTTGTTGAGAAGTGGTCATTAATCCCTCAAGACTTCATCAGTACCCCTTATAAACAGTATGTGGGAGTCCTTGCTTGAGCTGCATAGCTGTCAGAGATGATAATACTAAATATATACCGGGTTATGCGAAAACTACGGCAAAACAATCCCTTTCACCCTCTCATTTCAGCCGTACCGAACATAAATCTGTCGCTGGTGATAAGTGATCACTATAGTCTACAGTCTGATTCCATTATACACTGAAGAACAATTGAATTAGAGACAGTTGGCGTTATGCAAATATGGCGCAGTGGGCGGCTCTGTAAATGGAAACGATATGACGTATGCAGCGATCCGACAATATAAGGAGTGATGCGACGGTAATCAGTAAGAGTCGGACGCAGTATGGGTAAGACGAAGGATCTAAGCGCATTTGATCGTGGGATAATTCTCGGTGCCCGACGAATGGGCCACTCCATCTCGGAAGTCGAGCAGGCACTGGGATTTTCACGAGCCACTGTGTCACGGGTGCACCGTGAATACATCGAATCAGGTAAAACCATCCCTGCAAGGACCGACTGCCGTGGACAACAGCGTGTGGATGAGCGGGGTCATCGTCGGCTGGCTGGCATTGTAACAGCGGATAGACGGGCCACAGTGCAACAAATCACTCGGCAATTTGGCGCTGGTGCACAAAAACGTTTAAGCAGCCACACTATCCAGAACCATCTCCTCGCTATGGAGTACAGAAACCATCGTCCCACGAGGGTACCGCTGCTGACCGCACATCACAGGGTGCAAAGATTAGCATGGGCGCGGGAACATCGCCACTGGACCCTAGACATATGGAAAAATGTTGCCTGGACTGATGAGTCTAGATTCACGTTGGTACATGCGGATGGCAGGATACGAGTACGGTGCAAACCACATGAAGCGATGGATCCTTCTTGCCAGCAGGGTACTCTTCAAGCTGGTGGGGGTGGCATTCTTGTCTTGGGACTGTTTACGTGGAATGAAATGGGACCCCTGGTACGTGTGACATCGTCCCTCACAGGTCAACGTTACTGGGATATCCTGGACGACCATTTGCTCCCAATTGTGAGTCTTCAACATCCCACTGGGGACCTCATCTTGCAACAAGACAATGCACCGTGCCATCGATCCCGAATTGTAACCGAATGATTGGATGAACACTCCACCGACGTGACCTCAATCTCATCGAGGACATCTGGGATGCCATCGAGAGAGATGTTCGAGGCTCTGACCCCCTCCATTAAATCTTCGTTAACTGTGGGAGCTTGTTCAGGGGTCGTGGATCTGTATGGCTTCCCAACGCTTCCGGTGTCTTGTCGAGTCCATGCCGAGACGAATCGCCGCGGTCATCAGGGTGAAAGGTGGTGCTACACGTTACTAGACAGGTATCTCTAATTCAAGTGCTCTTCAGTGTAGTCCTTTATTCTTTGTTCCATGACCCAAGGAATGTTTGGGGAGTGCTAGTCCCCTCTGACAGGGACATCATGCCACTGGGTAGAAACAAGTGACTCAAACATCTTTTCTCGCTTTTCGTAGGTTCGTCGCCGTTTTTATAGCCTTTCTAGCGTTAAAAGGTAATCGCACACAAAAAATTAATAACAATCATCCGCCCGAAATGGTCACTTCAAATGACAAACCTAAATAAATAGCAGCTCTCTATGATGCTCAGGTTCACTCGTCCCAGTAGCATTCGGGCCACTTCTTAGACAGCGAATATACTCATTCGAGCTGATTTCAGCCGATTGAATATGTATGAATAATATAATATATTATTTTACCAACCCCGAGTTAATTCGTTCCAGCCGGATAAATGGTTAAGTTAAATATTGTTTCGTGTACTGCTTTTTCGTGTAAATTACAAGATTAGTGTATTAACATATACATATTATAAGATTATGATTTTCTTCTGCTAGTTACCTATGTAATATAATAATCAACCTCTATAAAATGTTATTGAATTTCTCCTCATAAATACTTCTAATTATGTAAGAATTGATATATTATCCTTTTATTTTGGGCACTAGTGTTGTTGTTGCGTTGGGTCTGTGATGTTGTGCTTGCGTAGTGTCGAATTAACTATTCATAGAGGGTTGTCCGGATACTGATGGTAGGGCGGTGTACATCATGCCGGCAGACGAACAGACGATATGATAATATTATCGTGTTTTTATATTCAAAAGTCATTCCACAAGGAAAAGATATCCTGCGTAAAAATGCTACGTATTAATTTGATAACTTTTTTTTTTTCTTGTAGGTTTAACGACCACCGTGAGCAACTCAATGGGCTATAAGCAGTCGCCCGTCCCTAATTTAGGGTCACTGGTTCCAGGGAAGGGAGAGAGACAGTGCCGTAACACAGACACAACATCCATGCCTCACCGGGATTCGAACCAGGACCCCGTTCGGACGAATGATCAGAGGCCATCGCTTAGACCACTGCGCCACCGGGGCGGCGGCTTGATAACTTTTACAGACAAACACAAAGACGATAACTATTATTTGTAAAATAAAAATATTACTGGAACTTAAAAATTCTTTTTTTTTTTTTTTTTTTTTTGATTGGAGGTTTAACGACCACCGTGAGCAACTCAATGGGCTATAAGCAGTCGCCCGTTCCTAATTTAGGGTCACTGGTTCCAGGGAAGGGAGAGAGCCAGTGCCGTAAGACAAACACAACATCCATGCCTCACCGGGATTCGAACCCGGACCCCTTTCGGACGAATAATCAGAAGCCATCGCTTAGACCACTGCGCCAAAGGGGCGGCGAACTTAAAAAATTCCTCAGTTCCTATCAGTGGCATTTTGATTTAGTCTCGCAAGCAGAAAAACGCTTTTTTTTTCTTTTTTTTTTACTTATCGTTTCTGTTTTCGAAGAAGAGGAGGAACCACATCTATTAAAATAAATGATGCTTATGCACCCCGGAATGGATGTAAATGTAAGCGACAGAACCGCTGAGTTCGTGCAACGAATGTCAATCCCCTGGCCGATATACAACTTCTCGCGACTTATCGTATTCTTTGCCCCATTCACTGATTATTTTCCCTTTTCCATATATTCTTTTTTTAATCTACTTTAGTGGAATAATAAATTTTTACTTTCATGTACGTAATTACATAATAAAAGAAAGTGGCTTGTGCGGTTCACAGGAGAGGCAGATTCTATTATTTCTCTTTCACTGAAAATTTTGCTTTTTCATCTATCTTCCTCTATGAAATCCGAGGCAATTTTTATAGAAAGCTTCATCCTTTTTATTTTCTAGTTATTTTTTTATGTTCTTCTCCATAAAACCTTCCTGATGTAAATGCATTCAGTCTAAAGTGGAATTTGTTCCCTAAAATTTAGCAGTTATATCGGGCGACTATAAAATGGCTTCCATGGTTGTTAGAAATCTTAGACTGCCGCCCCGGTGGCGCAGTGGTCTAAGGCGTTGGCCTCTGATCATTCGTCCGTAAGGGGTCCGGGTTCGAATCCCGGTCAGGCATGGATGTTGTGTTTGTCTTACGGCACTGGCTCTCTCCCTTCCCTGGAACCAGTGACCCTAAATTAGGGACGGGCGACTGCTTATAGCCCATTGAGTTGCTCACGGTGGTCGTTAAACCTCCAAACAAAAAAAAACAAAAAAAAAAATCTTAGACTATATAAGAATTGTGAAGAATAAAAGATCAAAGGAGACTATTGGGTATGTGCATAAATTCTACCCGTTTTTGTAGGCTACAAAGAAAGTAAAGAAAGGAGGAGAACACAACAATTAACGTACCTAGGATTTCACATAATTGCCATCATTCTGTATGACCTCTTGCCATCTGTCTATTAGTAGGTGAATGCCATGGCAGAAAAACTCCTGTGTTTTAAAGTAAAAAAGTCATGCAATGCCGTTTTCACGTCGTCCACTTCATCGAAGCTTTGGAGAGCGAAGGCGTTCTGTAACGATCGGAAAAGGTGGTAGGTAGTCCGTAGGAGCCAGATCAGGGGAATACGCCTGGTCAGGTAACACTTCCCAACCAAAGTCCAGTAATTTTTGCCGAGTGATTAAAGCAGCATGAGGTCTGGCGTTATCATGATGAAGGATCACGCCTTTGCGATTGACGAGTGCTGGCCGCTTCGATGTCAGTTGTTCTCGCAATCAGTCCAACTGTTGGCAGTACAGGTCAGCATTTATCGTTTGGTTAGGTGCCAACACCTCCCAGTGGATTATTACCTGAACATCCCACCAAACACTCATCAAAACCTTTTTGCGCTGCAGTCCTCCTTTTGAGATCGATGGAGCAGGCTCCGCACCTTGGCACACAGTTCGTCGACCCTTTACATTACGGTACAGAACCCATTTGTCATCACTCGTTACAATTCGTCCCCAAAACGGTTCATTTCTGTGACGAGAAAGCAAAGAAACACAGCTACGGATTCTCTCCTCTCGTTGCTTTGCAGAAAGCTGGTGTGGAACCCAGTTATCGAACTTTGTGATGAACCCAAGCCAAAGCATCCATCTTTCTACTGTTGTTCTGTGTACCGACAAAGTTTCCGCTAATTCCTGGATGGTTAGATGTGGTTCATTTGTTATGGCTTGGTCCTCATCCTCGTCAGAAACCCCGGATGGGCGTCCAGGACGTGGTTGATCTTTACAGCTTTCGTCTCCGTCCCGGAATTTCCGAAACCAACAGCGACATGTGCTATCATCAACCTCATCCTGACCAACAGCGACATGTGGTGGCGCAGTGGTTTAAGCGATGCCTTCTGACCATTCATCCGAAAGAGGTCCGGGTTCGAATCCCGGTGAGGCATGTATGTTGCGTTTGTCTTCCGGCACTGGCTCTCTCCCTTCCCTGGAATCAGTGGCTCTAAATTAGGGATCAGTGACTGCTTATTGGCCAGTGAGTTGCTCACGGTGGTCGTTAAACCTCCAATAAAGAAACAACCTGCATCCTCCCCATACACATGACAGATGTTGCGGCAAGCCGCGGCTGCGTTATTTATTGCCTTTATCGAACTCGTAAAATAAACAGTGTCTAATGTGCTCCTTATTGCATGCCACTTTACACCGTCCGTGATTTCCGTTACGAATGACTCACTCGGACAAACCTGGTGCCTCTATATGCTCTACTGCTCCACGCTTTATTGGCCGAAAATTCCAGCACCATCTGTGACGTATCTACGCCGATCGCAATTTGAATCTATTACAAAAACGGGTAGAACTTTTGTACAAGCCCAATACGTTGAAATACAGTTATTTATTTATTTTCCGAGTTGTTGACCATTCATTCTGAAGAAGCTAAGTCAAAGCACAGGGAAATCTTGGTCGACAAGAAAAATTTGTAATTATGATAAAACTTTGTTTTCCTAAATCTTAACTTCCATTGTAATTCCAAATGAACTGTGTGACGTATGAATCAAATAGACAATGAAGCAGCGAAAGGCCGCCCCGGTATAGTTCAATTAGAAGAACAGTTGCTCCGGAGTAGGATGATTCGAATTCCACTACCTGCAAAAGAAAGATTATACTGGCGTCCAAACTAAAACGTATTTCCTTCTGCCACTAAATCGAAAGAGTACCCCGGTACTCTTTGTAGATAATTTATGCTATGCATCTCTCGCATGCCAAGGTATTTGTGAGTGTGAAATAAAACGAATCATTCGAGAGTACGCACTTATTTACGAACATTGCATTTATTCGCATTACTCACGACCACACCTATCCACAGTCCGCTATATACACCAAGTGGAATTAAATCATAACAACAAATGATAAGATTTACTAATTCCTGATATTGAGCATAAGTTGGGCATTGAGCATTAAGTTGGTGGATTAATGAATATTATTGTCGTAAAACGAATGACAGAAGATATGTGAGTCATAAAAGAAAATATTTACCGAACGATACCGGAGGCAATAGTATTCCCACTGTTTACTTTTTTCAAAAACAATATTTATAAATTTTGAAGATGACAATCCGATTTTTGGCGTAAATGTGACAAGGATGGTAAGTCAGATAATATCCGAAAACTTAAAAATTTTCATCGTCCTGGAGCGGGACTCGAACCCGCGTCTCCCAGAAAACGCCTAGGTATGCTAACCACTACACCACCCAGAACGACCAAGTTTCAAGTTTCCGATCAATTTGAATATAACCATCACAGGATTCGCTAGTCGAAGCAACTGGCATTCATGTTTAGCGAATCTGGAGGTTAAGAATCTTATCCCGTGTTTGCCCGGAGAAGCAGATAAATCATGAAAGAAATACGGGATTACGCCATATAATACAAATTTTGAAGATGACAATCCGTTTTTTGGCGTAAATGTGACAAGGATGGTAAGTCAGATAATATCCGAAAACTTGAAAATCCTGTGATGGTTAAATTCAAATTGATCGGAAACTTGAAACTTGGTCGTTCTGATTGGTGTAGTGGTTAGCATACTCAGGCGTTTTCTGGGAGACGCGGGTTCGAGTCTCGCTCCAGGACGATGAAAATTTTCAAGTTTTCGGATATTATCTGACTTACCATCCTTGTCACATTTACGCCAAAAATCGGATATCTTCAAAATTTGTATTATATGGCGTAATCCCGTATTTCTTTCATGAACAATATTTATTATCATCATTATTATTAATTTATACACCGATGGGCCGTTACATTATGACTACCCCCTGCCGAGAGAAATGAGCGCGCATGGGGGCCGAACGATGGCGCAAGTGAAGTTCACAAAGCAGTATATATATATACAACCTGAGGACAGGCTTTCATTTGTAGAGTGTTCGGAGGAAAAGCTGCCGATTTATCTGAGTTTGATAAAGGACAAATTGTGATGGCACGACGCCGACGCCTCGGAACTACGATCTCAGAAACGACGCGGCTGGTGGGTTGTTCAAGTGCCGTTCTAGAGGGTACGTATCAGAAGTGGTGCACAGATGGCCAAACGGCGAACCGTCGTCCAGCCGTGGGTGTCGTCAGCAGCTCATTGATTCCAGAGGGGAGCGGAAACTGTCGCGCATTGTTCACAGCAACCGCAGGGCCACATTGCGATAAATCCCGCGCAGCTACATACAATAGTGGTGATCAGAGCAACGTGTCGCAGCAAACAGCTCATCGCAGCCTTCTGCGCATGGACCTGCGTAGCCGAAGACCCAGTCGGATCCCCATGCTTACTGCACATCGTCGCCAACAACGCATGAAATGGGCCCAAGATCATCGAGATTGGACCATGGATGATTGGAAGAAAGTGGTCTGGTCTGACGAATCAAGGTTCCTGGTGCATCACGTAGACGGCCGAGCGCGGATACGCCGATTACCAAAGGAAGCTATGGCACCTGGATGCACTGTTGGGCGGAAAGAGGCCAACAGCGGCGGTGTTATGTTGTAGGCGATGCTTTCTTGGGACACTTTAGGCCCCATTATCCCAATAGCACAATCCCTGACAGCTGTGAGGTATTTGAACATCGTTGTGGACTAAGTTCACTCATTCATGGCAACTGTGTTCTTCGCTGGTAATGGCCATTACCAACAAGATAATGCTCGATGCCGCACTGCCAGAATCGTCAAGGAATGGTTCGAGGAACATGCCGGTGACTTTCTGTTAATGCCCTGGCCTCCAAATTCACCTGGCGTGAACCCAATCGAACATTTGCGGATCCACTTGGAAAAGCGGGTTCGCGCTACATTACCACCACCTCGAAATGTACTGGAACTGGAGGACCCGCTGTTGACATTATGGTACTAGATACCCCAGGACACCTATCGCTACCTCATCGAATCGATGTCTCGCCGAGTGGCCGCTGTTTTGCGGGCTAAAGGGGGTCCTACAGCTTATTAGGTAGGTGGTAGAAATGAAACACACTTACAGCTAGAAAATAACGAAGAAATTGAAAGATGTGATCATTATTACTTAACTAAGTGTTAAAATTACACAAGAAGGTAGAGATGCAATGGTATTAAGAAATAAAATTGCACAGGGGAGAAAAGCTGTTAAACGCATGAATGGAATCTGGTGGAGTGAAGAAATAACCAGAAAAAGTAAATGGGGTATTTATAATATTATTGTTAGGAGCATCTTACTATATGGGGCCGAGGCCTGACGATTAACAGAAGCGGATAGAAAGAAAATAACAGCTATAGAGGTGGATGCTTTAAGAAGATCATGTAGATTGTCAAGAAGACAGGGAAAAACGAATGAAAGAATTTATGGAAGTGAAAGAAACAATTTTAGAAGACAAACAGAAGAGACCATTGCTTTGGTTTGGTCATGTAAAAAGAATAATCCATGAAAGACTGCCTAAAATTGTCATGGAATTTAAATCAAACAAACGAAAAATTAAAAGCCGACCTAGAAGAACATGGTCTGATGGAATAAAAGGAGCACTTAGTCAAAATAGCCTGATGGAAGAATGGTGCTTAGATAGAGAAAGTTAAAAAAGAGTCTTGGAGATCGGAAGACGACGTGACACGCCATAAGCCGATTATATACACTGGTGTGCAAAAATTAAGGACGAAGAGGAGAAATTAGCATAACAGCGGAACGAGCAGGCAGAACGGACCAAAAGACTACTCAGGAGATAGACTAGGGCCCGGTACGGTAGGGCATGCGCATGTGCATAATGACGTAGGGAGGGGGGAGTGTCGGAAGGGTATAAAGCACACGGACGGTGTACGCTCAGCAAAGCGGTGAAAGCTATTGCACGGTGTACATCGATTTGAATGACGTCGAGTTGCTGCCACCGTGTGATATGGCCAACAAGCAATCCAGTAGACGACATCTAGATGACTTTACCCGAGGTCGCGTCATTGGGAAGTTGGAAGAAAGTCGATGTGTGACTAGTGTAGCCGAGGAGTTCGGGATAGCTCACAGCATCGTTTCGCAAGCTTGGAGAGCATTTCAAAAGACAGGAACAGCTGTCCGAGAGTTTAGCAGTGGTCGTCCACGAGCAACCACGGCGGCGGACGACCGGTATATTGTCCTACAGGCAAGAAGAGACAGAAGGCAGGCAGCGGGGGAAATCGCAAGGCACATGCAACATCCGTTATCGCGTTTGACCGTGGCCAGGAGGCTACACAAAGGTGGTCTATTTGCACGACGACCAGTACGGTGTGTGCCATTAACGCCTGCTCATCGGAGACCGCGGTTTCTGTGGTGCCAGGAACACAAGAACTGGACACATCAGCAATGGGGTCGAGTTCTCTTTACGGATGAGAGCCGATTTAGTCTGACCAGCGATTCTGGACGTATACACATCTGGAGAGACCAGGGAACATGCAATCACACCTCCAACATCATCGAAAGGGACCGGTTTGGATGCGGCGGAGTTCTCGTTTGGGGCGGTATCATGCTTGGTAGCCGTACTGACCTCCATATCTTCCAAGAAGGTTCAGTCACTGGTGTTCGCTATTGTACCGAGGTTCTCCTGCCTCACGTGCGTCTGTTTAGAGGTGCTGTGGGTCCTGAGTTCCTCTTCATGGACGACAACGCTACACCTCATCGTACAGTGGCTGTCAAAGAGCTGTTGGAGAGTGAAGATATTCAACGCATGGATTGGCCAGCAAGGTCCCCGCACCTAAATCCAATCGAACACGTGTGGGACCTTCTCGGAAGACACTTGGCAGCACGTCACCAGCCGCCAGCAACGATTCCGCAGCTGCGATTGGCGCTACAAGAGGAATGGGCCGCAATGCCTCAACAGCTCCTTGACAACCTTGCCCTCAGCATGGGCAGACGTTGTAAATCCTGCAACGCAGTCAGGGGTGATCATATCTCCTACTAAAGACTGGATTTTTCTTGGCAGCCGCCTGTCACGTGGACGTTTCTGTCTTCTGTCCAGTTGTGCTCGAAGCTACCTTTTTCAATAAAGTGCCTTTGTATTCTTTGGATTTCTTGTTTGGACGGTTTTGCTCACTTGTCCCATATTCTTACATGTTGGGGATCTTATGGTACATGATTTGAGTCGATGTGGAGCACTTCTGCACGACGTTACATTCGAAAAACCGTCTCGTCCTTAATTTCTGCACGCTAGTGTATATATTAGACAAACGTAAGAAACGACCGTGACACGGATGAAATGGGATGTAGCTATGAATGTCCATCTGCACATGCACTAGCTAAAGTCTGACTTCAAGATAGAAAGAAAAGCTGAAACGGAAGTGTGTTACTAAGGGGGATTGGTAACCTTTGGTCTAAAATATCTACGGAGTAGGATCCAAAATTACGGGGAGAGCGCTACCTGTGTAACGCAAGCATGTACTTAAAGTTACGGCGTCTGAAATACATCTCGCCATCCCTCCCTTCCGTAGACAGAATGGTTGAGCCCATGGAAAGTTATTGGAATGCGCGCGAAGACGTTTGCTGATGTGGTTAGTCGTCTGTCTTCTGCGATATGAGAAACGTGTCTTTTAAAAAGCAACGTTGTAGCAGTAAATTTTGTCAGCGTTTACAGTAATTTTTGAAAACATCTTCAAAGATCTTAGAAATGCTTTCGAGCAGCAAATTTTGAAAAACATCTTCAAAGATCTTAAAGCAGTAAATTTTGAAAACATCTTCAAAGATCTTAAAGCAGTAAATTTTGAAAACATCTTCAAAGATCTTAAAGCAGTAAATTTTGAAAACATCTTCAAAGATCTTAGAAATGCTTTCGAGGGTGTACGGTCATTCTACGATGGCAAGATCGAAGATGTACGGCCAGCCTGCGACGGCGAGATCGAAGTTGTACCGTCTCTCTACGATGGCGAGATCTAAGGTGTACGAGTGGTATCGGCATTTGAAAGGGGGCCGAGAATCTATCGCAGATCATAAGCGCTGTGATTGACATGTGACTGCACGTAGTGAGGAAAACTTTACGATGGTGGCGCAGTGTGTTCGTCAGGATCGTCGCCGTACCATTGAGGAAATCGATAACGCAACTACCTTTTCGGAGACCACATGCTAGCGCGTTTACAAACAAATGTCTCCTCTTTCGGTGATATTCGAACAGTTTCTATGTTTGCTGATAATATTATTAACAGCACTAAAGCCTGATTCTACTAGATATGAGGTAGGGAAAGGTATCAATAAATTAAATATCATTTTCCACATATTTGAAAACAACGCAGGATTTTTTTTATTTTGCCAGAGTTTTTGAAAATAACTATTGAAATTATATTTGCTCTCTTCATCATATTTAAGTTCCAATAGTTCTTCTTGGCAGGTTTTTATCAACCTTAGCAAAATTTACGGTAAAAGGATGTATCATCCAGTCATACACCTTCAAGTTCAAAATATCTTTAAATCATTTTTCCATATCCAATTTAAGTTCGTTGAGTTGACTAATGAACGTTTCAAACTCCTCTGCAGTTAAATAATCTTTTATATATGACAATTTGAGAAACTGATGAAATTCTCTTTTCAAAAGATTATGAAGGAGAAGATCAAGTTTTTCGATAAACAATGACACACTATTTTTGCAACTGATAAGAGTTATATTGACTTCTTGAAGCTGCAAATTAATTTCATTAAATCTCTTGAAACTATCTGCCAAATAAAATGCCTCATTCTTTACTGGTTTTAATTGTTGACAGACATCAGCCTCATTATTACTTTCAAAAAGCTATATGACACTATCATATAATGCTACAAAACGAGACAACAATGGACAAAACCCCACACCGCCTAAAACGTGTAACAACGGATAAAACAACCCTACCGCCCACCATGAAAGCCTAAATCGCACACTCGTTAGCGGTAGGAACCAGGTTGACGACCGCTGCTATACAGGAAGAGTTATTCTACCATCATGCGCAATTTGGACAACCTCTGTCAATTAATAAAAAGTTATGCCCACTTTTCCATTACGTTCAGTACAACCTTCGTAGTTCAGGAAAGTTTTTTTGCAAAAAACACCGATTTTACAATTCAAGTAAGGATGTTTTTAATCAGTGAGCCAACTTTGATGTATGGAAAATCTGTCTTCGCTTAGGAAATAGAGTCGAAATCTTTTCCATTGGAAGTATAGGGAGAAAAAAATCACTAGGCATCCACCTTAAGGGCCAAGAAGACGTGAAAAAACTGTGGATAGTTGAAGCAACTTGGCACCCTTCGAAGAATGAATCTACGTTAGGATGTTACTGCGGATATTTAAAGCAACTTGGCACCCTGTTGAAGACTGGATCTAAATTAGGATGTTACTGTTGATAGTTGAAGCAACTTGGCACCCTGTTGAAGAATGGATCTAAGTTAGGACGTTACTGTGTGGATAAGTGAAGCAACTTGGCACCCTGTTGAAGAATGAATCTAAGTTAGGACGTTACTGTGTGGATAAGTGAAGCAACTTGGCACCCTGTTGAAGAATGGATCTAAGTTAGGAAGTTCCTCTGGATAGTTGAAGCAACTTGGCACTCTGTTGAAGAATGGATCTAATTTAGGATGGTATTGTGGATAGTTGAAGCAACTTGGCACCCTGTTGAAGAATGGATCTAATTTAGGATGGTATTGTGGATAGTTGAAGCAACTTGGCACCCTGTTGAAGAATGAATCTAAGTTAGGATGGTATTGTGGATAGTTGAAGCAACTTGGCACCCTGTTGAAGAATGAATCTAAATTAGGAAGTTCCTCTGGATAGTTGAAGCAACTTGGCACCCTGGTGAAGAATGGATCTACGTTAGGATGTTACTGCGGATATTTAAAGCAACTTGGCACCCTGTTGAAGACTGGATCTAAATTAGGATGTTACTGTTGATAGTTGAAGCAACTTGGCACCCTGTTGAAGAATGGATCTAAGTTAGGACGTTACTGTGTGGATAAGTGAAGCAACTTGGCACCCTGTTGAAGAATGAATCTAAGTTAGGACGTTACTGTGTGGATAAGTGAAGCAACTTGGCACCCTGTTGAAGAATGGATCTAAGTTAGGAAGTTCCTCTGGATAGTTGAAGCAACTTGGCACTCTGTTGAAGAATGGATCTAATTTAGGATGGTATTGTGGATAGTTGAAGCAACTTGGCACCCTGTTGAAGAATGGATCTAATTTAGGATGGTATTGTGGATAGTTGAAGCAACTTGGCACCCTGTTGAAGAATGAATCTAAGTTAGGATGGTATTGTGGATAGTTGAAGCAACTTGGCACCCTGTTGAAGAATGAATCTAAATTAGGAAGTTCCTCTGGATAGTTGAAGCAACTTGGCACCCTGGTGAAGAATGGATCTAAGTTAGGATGTTATTGTGGATAGTTGAAGCAACTTGGCACCCTGTTGAAAATTGGATCTAAGTTAGGATGTCAGTGTAATTGAAGCAACTTGGCACCCTGTTGAAGAAGTAATCTGAGTTAGGATGTTACTGTGGATAGTTGAAGCAACTTGGCTCCCTGTTGAATAATGGATCTACGTTAGGATATTACTCTGGATAGTTGAAGCAATTTGGCACTCTGTTGAAGAATGGATCTAATTTAGGATGGTATTGTGGATAGTTGAAAGCAACTTGGCACCCTGGTGAAGAATGGATCTAAGTTAGGATGTTATTGTGGATAGTTGAAGCAACTTGGCACCCTGTTGAAAATTGGATCTAAGTTAGGATGTCAGTGTAATTGAAGCAACTTGGCACCCTGTTGAAGAAGTAATCTGAGTTAGGATGTTACTGTGGATAGTTGAAGCAACTTGGCTCCCTGTTGAATAATGGATCTACGTTAGGATATTACTGTGGATAGTTGAAGCAATTTGGCACTCTGTTGAAGAATGGATCTAATTTAGGATGGTATTGTGGATAGTTGAAGCAACTTGGCACCCTGTTGAAGAATAAATCAAAGATATGATCTCACTGTGGATAGTTGAAGTAACTTGGCACCCTGTTGCAGAATGAATATAAGTTAGGATGTTACTGATTATACTGTAGTTGAAGCAACTTGGCACCCTGTTGAAGAATGAATCTCAGTTAGGATGTTTTTATCAGTGAGCGAATTTTGATGTATGGGATATCTTTCTTCGCTGAGGAAATAGGGTCCAAATCTTTTCCATTGAAAATATAGGGAGAAAAATCACAAGACATCCACCTTAAGGACCAAGAAGACGTGAACAAACTGTGGATAGTTGAAGCAACTTGGCACCCTGTTGAAGAATGGATCTAAGTAAGGATGATATTGTGGATAGTTGAAGCAGCTTCGCACCTTTTTGAAGAATGAATCTAAATCAGGATGTTACTGCGGATAGTTAAACCAACTTGGCACCCTGTTGAAGAATGGATCTAAGTTAGGATGTTAGTTACTGTGGATAGTTGAAGCAACTTGGCACCCTGTTGAAAAATAGATCTAAGTTAGAATGTTAGTGTGATTGAAGCAACTTGGCACCCTGTTCAATAATTAATCTAAGTTAGGACGTTTCTATGGATAGTTGAAGCAACTTGGCTCCCTGTTGAAGAATGAATCTAAGTTAGGATGTTACTGTGGATAGTTGAAACAACTTGGCACCCTGTTGAAGACTGAATCTAACTTAGAATGTTAGTGTGGATAGTTGAAGCAACTTGGCAACTTGTTGAAGAATATATCTAAGTTAGGATGTTTTTATCAGTGGGCTAATTTTGATGTATGGGATATCTTGCTTCGCTGAAGAAACAGGGTCGAAATCTTTTCCATTGAAGGTATAAGGAGAAAAATCACTAGACATCCACCTAAAGGGCCAAGAGGACGTGAACAAACTGTGAATAGTTGATACAACTTGGCAACCTGTTGAAGAATATATCTAAGTTAGGATGTTAGTGTAGATAGTTGAAGCAACTTGGCACCCTGTTGAATAATGAATCTAAGTTAGGATGTTACTGTGGATAGTTGAAGCAACTTGGCACCCTGTTGAAGGATGAATCTGAGTTCGAATGTTTTTATCAGTGGGCTAATTTTGATGTATGGGATATCTTGCTTCGCTGAAGAAACAGGGTCGAAATCTTTTCCATTGAAGGTATAAGGAGAAAAATCACTAGACATCCACCTAAAGGGCCAAGAAGACGTGAACAAACTGTGAATAGTTGAAGTAACTTGGCACCCTGTTGAAGAATGAATCTGAGTTAGGATCTTACTGTGGAATGTTGAAGCAACTTGGCACCTTGTTGAAGAATGAATCTAAGTTAGTATGTTACTGTGGATAGTTGAAACAACTTGGCACCCTGTTGAAAAATAGTTCTAAGTTAGGATGCTACTGTGAATAGTTGAAGCAACTTGGCACCCTGTTGAAGAAAGAATCTAAGTTCGGATGTTTTTTTATCAGTTGGCCAATTTTTATTAATGGGAAATCTTTTTTCGCTCAGGTAATTGGATCGAGTTTTTTTCATTGAAAGTATAGGGAGCAAAATCACTAGGCATCCACCTGCAAGCGAAGCACAGCTTTTTTGCTTTGGCGTGGTAAAGTCATATGACACTTTCTTCTACATCTCTTCGTCTAATTGTTCGATTTGAAAGTCCCTATTTCCTCTGATATCATCGGTTATGAGTTACGTTTTGTGCATAGCTTGTTAATTTTTGTAACGCCCACTTCTGCCGCAAGTGTGAGTTAGTAGAAAAATCTATTTGTGTATGTTTCATCGATTGTAGAAATCAGATTTAGTTTTTTCAGTTTTTCTCTCTGCAACTTGTGCTATTCACAACGAATAACCCGGCTCACGTCGCATTTTTAAATTCTGCGCAGTTTTTTTCCCTAGTGTGGTGCAAGCGCATTCTCTTTTTTGCTGAATTTTTATATTTTCTAAAATCCTCTTTGGAACGATTTTTTCGTGCCTGAAAGGATTCAAGAGATCTGTTCATTGGAACATAAAGTTCGGTTTCGCTTTTTTTGTTTTAATATTTTCAACAAAGCGGAAGGCACTGCGGCAAAGTTGTTTATTCTGTGGTTACTGAAGTTTCAAAACGGGAAGAGAATCGGTTATTCTCGTGGTGCAACTGTAGGTACTAAATCAGAAACACGAAAGTTTTCCTGCCCAAATAGAAGTTCAGTTCCTGATACGTTTTGGCTTAAAACTTCTTGCGGTTTAAAGTGAAGAGGAATTAACTCGTTATGACTGCGGTATTGTGGTCACGTACCGAACATCACTGACATTTTAGGCGGCAGGCAGCAGTGAAATCAGTAACGGGGTTCGGAGTTGCTTTCATGCTGACCACGTCTTTTGCTTTCGTGCCCTAATGCCTTCATTTGACGATGGCGTCACGGACAAAAGGCGATGACTGTAATCAAAGGCTTTATCTGAACAAAAAGAAACACTAGATACATAATGAGATAGATGCCTTTTCTTATGGGTTGCTGTTCGGGTCGCACAGTTTTGTGAGGAAGCATAAAGGAAAGGACAGTAGTTATTGATTCGAATGTCGCACATTTCTCGAAAGTTCCTTAAACCACATTCAGCACATAGAAATACATAACAACTGATATATAAACACCGAAAATTTTCTATTACTTAATCTTTGAATGCACAGGTGTGTTGTAACGTCCTTTTACGTGTGTTGGGACTTTTCACCGACAGAGGGCGCAGCGGAGGAGGCGAACGCCAGATGTGAGAAGATGGCGGACATGTGAGAACGCGTGGAGAGGGCGGAAGAGATGATACGGCAGAGGCCGCAATGTGAAAACTGACATTAAAACTTATGACGCGAAAGACAAACAACAAAATATTCAGTGTGTGTGAGTGTTTGTGTATTTACATCTAATTCATATAAAATGATCCGCAATAAATTAGTAGTATACCTTTGATGTGCAACTTTCTTGGAATATGATGTTCTTGTGTATTCGACAGTGTGCATAGAAGATGTTGGATAAAGAAGATCCTGGCCGCCTCGGTGGCGCAGTGGTCTAAGCGATGGCCTCTGAACATTCGTCCGAAAGGGGTCCGGTTTCGAATCCCGGTGAGGCATGGATGTTGTATTTGTCTTACGGCATTGGCTCTCTCCCTTTTCCTGGAGCCAGTGACCCTAAATTAGGGACGAGTGACTGCTTATAGCCCATTGAGTTCCTCACGGTGGTCGTTAAACCTCCAAACAAACAAAAACAAAAGCAAAACAAAAAAAGATCCTGATTGCTGGAGGGCCCGTGTACGGACTCACGGAAGAGGTAAGAAGTTAAATATCATCATCATTGTCAGCCATTATCAATCCACTGCTGGACGAAGGTCTCCCCAAGTTTCCTCCACAACGGTCCTCTAATTACCGAAATTGAATTGAAACGCGAAAAGTAAGAACAACGTGAGATTAAACACTTAAAAGACCTAAAGAAGAAGGATTAGTGGAGGGGGTCTTCTGACAGCTGCCTGCTCTGGGTTGACAAGAGCAGGCAGCTGTCAGAAGGCCCACTTTCGGAACGCTGCATTTATATATTCTGGTTTCTGTCTTTGTAACAGTTATTTAAGGAGAAGACATTGTAAAGTCGCGGTGTGTGTGTCTGGGGCGTGAGTGACGCCCCTCAGCCCCCCCCCTCTCTCTCTCTCTCTCTCTCGCCCTGGACGAGAGTTGGAGCTCTAATGGTATCAATGGAACTCTATGGCTTCTTTTGCACTCATCGGCTCATGTTTTGATTCCAGGGTATGGATGCAGAACAAGTGTGTGAAGCAAAACAAGGGTTTAAGGGTATGTGCTGCAATACGTGTGTGTTTACTGTCCGTTCCATAAAAAAGTGTCCTTCCTTAGCAACGTTTGGTGGATACTAGTGATGTTTCAAGGATCACAAACTCCCCACATCCATGCAGAAAATTAACTCCCAGAGACGCTGGTGGCCGCAATCATTTACAACAACATGCATGGAATTCCTGCTGTCGTCTGTGGGTTTATTTATAGATCTGTGTAGATGAAAACTGACTTTGATAGCTTCTGATCATTCGTCCGAGATGGGTCCGGGTTCGAATCCCGGTGAGGCATGGATGTTGTTTGTCTTACGGCGCTGGCCCTCTGCCTTCTTTGGAACCAGTGGCCCTAAATTAGGGACGGGCGACTGCTTATAGCCCACTGAGTTGCTCACAGTGGTCGTTAAACCTCCAATAAAAAAAACTGACTTTACTCAGCTTTCCAGTGGATTAACTACAGGTAATTCTACTCAGCTATCCAGTAACGACTAACTACTACAACTGATTCTACTTGGCTTTCCCGTGGACAGACGACAATCTACAAGTTATTCCACTCGGCTTTCCCTAAAGAATAACTACAAGTGGTTCTACGCAGCTTTCCGGTGTACGTAGTAATGGCAAAGATCATTCCTTCTTGGGATTTCATTCGTCTTTAACACAAAGAGCTCATTCACGAGTGATCACTAAAATTAATGACCATTCAATTTCTAGGTTGTCACTACTCTCGTTAAGTTAATCATTCGTTGCAGGGGCCTTGTGTTTACGACCAAAGCGCTTTCATGGCCACGGTTCTTTTTAACGAACTTCTCAAAAAGCGCGATCTCTTCAGCCATTCACCACTCACGATGAATGATTTTCCACAACGATTTCGGCCCACCTCCCAAACTAATGCCATTTATGTATGATTCCCATTCTTAAACCTCAAAATCATTTCCTAGCTGGCTGCTGATTTTTCACTCACCTAATGGTTGACACTTATTAATTTTCAGCATTATTTTTTTATTGGAAATTCGTTTGCGAATTCATTCTGAATAAAGTTAAATATGCTGTGATTTCAGTGTGTGTCGCAGTAATGGCGAATTGGAGGATAATTTTCAGAGACTAGACCAACCCATTCACCACTCATGGTGAATGAATCACTTGTTATGAACGAATCGTTCACGAATGGTAAATTACTATTCCAATGAAATACAAGTAATTTTACTCAGCTTCGACTAACTACAAGTAATTCTGCTCATCTTCGACTAAATACAAGTAATTCTACTCAGCTTCCAGGGGACTAACTGGGACTGATTCTAATCAGCTTTCGTGTGGATTACTTCGGAGCAACTCTGTTAACAACTGAAAACCGCGTAACCCTTTTTTGCTTGCTCTCTCTCTCTCTCTCTCTCTCTCTCTCTCTCTCTCTCTCTCTCTCTCTCTCTCTCTCTCTCTCTCTCTCTCTCTCTCTCTCTCTCTCTCTCTCTCTCTCTCTCTCTCTCTCTCTCTCTCTCTCTCTCTCTTTTCCTCTCCCTCTCTTTCTCTCTCTCTTTTTTCTCCCCCTTTCTCTCTCGCTCTCTTTTTCTCCGTCTTTCTCTCTCTTTTTTCTCTCTCTCTCTCTCTCTCTCTCTTTCTCTCCCTCTCTCTCTCGCTCTCTTTTTCTCCGTCTTTCTCTCTCTTTTTTCTCCCCGCTCTCTGTCTCTCTCTCTCTCTGTCTCTCTCTCTTTTTCTCCCCACCTCGCTCTCTTTTTCTCCGTCTTTCTCTCCCCCCCCCTCTCTGTCTCTCTCTCTTTTTCTCTCCCTCTCTCGCTCTCTTTTTCTCCGTCTTTCTCTCTCTCTCTCTCTCTCTCTCTCTCTCTCTCTTTTTCTCCGTCTTTCTCTCTCTCTCTCTCTCTCTCTCTCTCTCTCTCTCTCTCTCTCTCTCTCTCTCTCTCTTTCTCTCTCTCTCTCTCTCTCTCTCTCTCTCTCTCTGGTGACGAAAGAGAAATACAGATTTCGAACATTAGCTACAGCCTACAATTACGAGGATCTGATTTCAGGTTTGGACTGTTTAAGAGTGTGTGCTGCAGTATGTGTGTGTGTTTGCTGTCCGTGCCATAAATATTGCCCCTCCGGCGTGTCATAGTTATTCAGGTGGTGGGGTTGGTATAACTGAGGACCTGAGCCAAGAGAGAGCATTGCAGTGTCAAAAATGAAGTCCTTGCAGTACTGTAGCTGTGATTGTGTACATAAGCTTGATATCTACATTTAACAAAGTATCGTTAAGAAAAGTTACTTTTGTGTATCGTTTCAAGCAAAGTTTTTCGCCTTTTCTGCTGCCCATTTCTTCTGTTATGTGGCTAAAAAAATTTTGTGCGTGTCATAATATCTACGTCTTTATTTAGCACGCCTTTCAAAAAAAAAAAAAAAAAAAAAAAGATAAATAAAAATGTCCCGAGCTACGCACCACCTTCATCGAGGAATGGAACGCTTTGGCTACAGAGTTCATCAACAACTTGGGGATGAGTATGCTTCATCGTTGTGAGAGTTGTCTGTCCGTACGAGGCGATCACATTCCTCTGTAAGACATTTTTAGGTTACATTCTTGCATCTCACCTAAGTGACATTTGCGGATGTGACCCTGTATACGCAAAATGTGTGCACATTTGTCTGTTGTTACAAAATGTTTATTACCCTTATGATTATGTCTCTGTACAGGCCTAAACGTCACGAACTACTTTTATGTGTTTTCCTATTTATCCCTGCAAATGCTTTCCGGATTTTAATTTTGGACATCCGGTGTATTTTCATATGTCTAATTTTGCTGATACTCTCTGCACCAAAGGTCATCAGCAATTACTCATTCATAGCATCGGAACCATTCTGTTGGATGGCGATAATAAGTCGTACATCTCAAACTTAGGATTTGGGACTCTCGAAAAGAGTAAAGATAACCTAATTTCAAGAGAAAAAATCTCAGCAGCTGGAATACTCAAGAAACGCATATAGCGTATTAAATCCGTTTATTTTTGTGATGTAGTAAGCACAAAGATTCGCCAAGCTTTCGGACTCCACTGGGAGGCTTTTTCAAGGCAATGGTAGACATAAAAATGCGGGGAATTGGAGCACGTAAGGAACAAAGATGATTTTTGAAAATAACGTGGGTGACGTCACGAGCATATTACATAAATTTACATGAATATATGTTCGTGATGTCACCCTCGTTATTTTCAAAAAAACATATTTTTTTCGTACGTTTATCGATTCCCTGCATTTTTATGTCTACCATTGCCTTGAAAAAGACTCCCAGTGGAGTGCGAAAGCTTGGCTAATCTTTGTGCTTACACCACAAAAATAAATTGATTTAATACGCTATATATGCGTTTACAAGAAATGAAAATTTATCGATTGATGGAGAAAAGCTGGAGATAACCGATATCTACGTTTATCTTGAACAACAGATATCAAGTAAGGGTCACATTGATGAAGAAATTAATCGGCGTATAAAACTCGCCTAGAGAGCTTTCGGAAGAAACAGTGTAAGTTTCAAGAGCAACATGCCATTATATCTTAAAAGAAAAGTGTGTGATCAATGTATCCTTCCAGTGCTTACGTATGGTGCAGAGACGTGGACCTTAACTAAAAGAGACATACAAAGGCTGCAGACAACTTAAAGCAGCCGTGGAGAGGTGCATGCTTGGTGTAACCAGGAGAGATAAGAAGAGGAACACGTGGATCCGAAAAATGACAAGAGTGGAAGACATCATGATCAGAGAGTTAAATCCCTGAAATGGCAATGGGCTGGACATACTGCCAGAAGGACAGACCATCGATGGACAGCCGAAATTTTAGACTGGATTCCAAGGAGCAGGGAAAGACCCAGAAAAAGACCACATGGGAGATGGGTGGATGAAATTCGAAAGTATGCAGGGGTGACATGGAAGAGACTGGCACAAGACAGACCGTTGTGGAAGAAACTTGGGGAAACCTTTATTCAGCAGTGGATTGATAATGATGCGTTCCTTGAGTATTCACAATCTGGTGTATTTAAATAAAGTTACTCAACAGCTGTATTACTGTTTTCTAACTCAGATATCTGCGCGAATAACTAACACCGTAATCCCCTCCGTCGCAGCGTGACATAAAATCAAACTAAAATAAGACTTTAAACTTAATTTTTTAAACCGAAAGGAAATTAGTTAAATCTCATTAGTCAAATCAGGAACTTGTAAAGTAATTCTGTGGAGATAATTAAATTCCTGAAATTCTAAAATATTCACTAGGATGTGGAAAAAAAAATGAACAAATTTGTTTAAATTCCTTTCAGTTGTTTACAAAGGGGATCAATCTTTTTGAGGCGTTTCTACATACCCGACCGTTACAACAACGGGGTGTGAGAGATATTTGGCAGGAAATGTGAGTGGTAATGACTTACAGCATTATATTAAATGAAATCTAGCAAGACAAGCCGTCGAAACTCACCAGGAGCAGATGAGAAAAGAAAAATAACGAAGAAGAAATCTGTTAAGCAAACGTACAATTAATTGGAATTCGCCGTGCGCTATGAATGATAATGAACAGGCTGAACAAGAAGGGTAAAGTTAATCAGCCCAATAAATGGAGAGCCAAAAAAAATTGTTTATAAACCTTTAATAAGAAGCGCATAAAGTAATTATGAATTAAACTGACTGAAATTTAAAGGGCGTGCAGTGTTTGATGGCTATGTATGACATTTAGTTTTGCCTGATTAACCTAATCATTTGTTGGAAAAATAGTAGAAGCAATCCCCGTAATTCAAGTCATATGTAAGAAAGGTGTGGCTTGTCAGCCTGATTGCGTTTTAAAGAAGTGTAACACGTGATTCACGCTTAATGTGTTGTGGCATTGGCCATAGTGTCAACACCAATTATGATAAAGTGTCATTACGTTTCTGCCTTCAGCAGTATTTCTTACCTATCATGAATCATTATGTCACTCGGTCTTGTTCGTCAACCATATCTACTCTCATGATAAAAGTAATTCGGAGTCTTCTGTCAGCCATGTAAAGCAGCACTGAGTGTTGTCAATCAGTCATATCCCTTGTCCTTCAGGGGATTTGACAAAATAGTGCGAACACCATGATTACACTGGACAACAAATTTTGACTTTTTGTGTTCATCTGAGATTAAACCAAGTTAATATTGTTTGGGCTGGTGAATATGAAAACGGCCGTTAAAATACCAGATTACTTCTAGTTTTTGAAATGTCTATAAAACAAATTTTACACATTTGCATATATACGGGTGAGCCATTACATTATGGCCACCTATATAATAAGCTATAGGACCTCCTTTAGCCCGCAAAACAGCGGCCACTCGGCGATGCATCGATTCGATGAGGTGGCGATAGGTATCCTGGGGTATCTGGTACCATAATGTCAGCAGCAAATCCTCCAGTTTCCGTACATTTCGGGGAGGTGGTGATTTAGCACGAGCCTGCTTTTCCAAGTCGAACCGCAAATGTTCGATTGGGTTTATGTCAGGTAAATTCGAAGGTCCACGACATTAACAGAAAGTCACCAGCATGTTCCTCGAATCACTCCTTGACGATTCTGGCAGTGTGGCATGGCTCAGTATCCTGTTGGTAATAACCATCACCAGCAGGGAACACAGTTGCCATGAATAGGTGAACTTAGTCCGCAACGATGTTCAGATATCTGACAGTTGTCAGGGATTGTGCTATTAAGATAATGGAGCGTAAAGTGCCCATAGAAAATATCGCCCACAGCATAATACGGCCGCTGCCGGCCTGTTCCCTCCCAACAGTGCATCCAAGTGCCATAGCCTCCGTTGATAATCGGCGCATCCGCGCTCGGCCGTCTACGTGATGCAATAGGAATCTTGATTCGTCAGACCAAGCCACTTTCTTCCAATCATCCACGGTCCAATCTCGATGGGCTTGGGACGATTTCATGCGTTGTTGGCGATGACGTGCAGTGAGCATGGGTACCCGGCTGGGTCTTTGGATAAGCACGCTCGTGGGCAGAAGGCTGCGATGAACTGTGTGCTGTGACACATTGCCCTGGGCCGCTACTGTTGTAACTGTGGGTGATTTGTCACGCTGTGGCCCTGCGGTCTCTGTGAAAAATGCGCGACAGTCTCAGTTCCCCTCTGGCATCGGTTTGCTGCGGACGATACACGGCTTGACGACGGTTCGTCGTTTTGCCATCTGTACACCACTTTTGATACGTACTCACTACAGTGGCACGTGAACAACCAACAAGCCCCACTGTTTCCGAGATCGTAGTTCCGACGGGCGCCGTGCCATCATGGAGTCAGAATGGGAAAAGCTGCCGATTCCATTCTGACTCCGAACACTCTACTAACGGAAAATCTGTCCTCAGGTTGTATATATGCTGCTCTGTGAACTTCACCTAGGCAACCGTTTGGTCTCCAGTCCCGCTAATTTCTCTAGGATGGGGGGTGGTCATAATGTAATGTCTCATCGGTGTACATACCCTATGATAATCCTCATAGCAGTGTCATACCCTATGATAATCCTCATAGCAGTGTCATACCCTATGATAATCTTCATAGCAGTGGCGTAGAGTGACCTAAAATTTATCCGGGGCTAAATATTTTAAAAATTGCTTCCAACCTTCTTCTGTACTGTGAAATACAATTTCGGTGGATTGTGAGATTTCTAAACGCCACTTGCCGAAATCATACTGAACCACATAGAATGAGGTACAATTTTCAATTATATATTTGTAATGATAGTGTAGCGCGTAATTGTTGCTAAAAACTCCGTCTCGTGGTATGATAGAATTGCACTGCGTGTTGCCTCTTATTACGATAATGTCGAACTGAGTATTTTCCGCAACTATATCTCCCATCATGATTGCTAGGTGCTGGCAGTCGTCCCTGCCTTATATCATATCGTGATATTGTATCACTCGATGGTGTTAGGGAGTTTTATAACTTATCATGGTAGTGTGGCGCTCAAAGTTGTCAGTCTTCCTTATCTCCTATTACGATAGTATTGTACTGGACTTCGCTCGTCAGCCGCATCACCTTTATGATAGCTTTGCAATAAGGGTTGTCCGTCAACTACATATCTACTATCTTGATAACTTGGCAGTCGAACTCGTCCGTCAGGTGTAGGGACAAATAAAAACCATCCTCCGGCGATACATCCGTACACATACACATTTTTATAATTATTATATAATATTCAATTTTCTTTGTCTCGCATGCCAAAGTAAGCAAGTGGTTTGCTTGCTTAAACTTTGGAATCCAACTCGTCATCGGGGTAACGCGATTAAAACATTTTGCAACTCATTCACCCTAATGGCTTTCGCTAACGCCTTAAGCCGGAAAGGTGTACCAGCAGCTCTTTGCTGAAAAACAGTCTGTCTTCCCGGATTTCGTGTCTGTGTTCACCGATGGCTCGAAATCCGGGGATGTCGTTGGATCCGCTTTTGTGTGTGGCGATGCCTCACATACTGAGAGGCTTCCGCCTGAATCCACCGTCTTTTCGGCAGAGATGAGTGCGGTACACCTCGCTTTGTGCCACATACAGTCTCGATCACATCGTCGCGCTATGGTTTGCTCTGATTCCCAGTCCGTCATCCAAGTTTTATCTTCTCCAGAGGACACGGACTCACCTGTCATCCGTAATGTCCGTCGTCTTCTTGGAACTTTGGAGGGTGATGGCTTCCTGGTCCGATTCTGTTGGGTTCCTGGCCATGTTGGGATCCGGGTAACAAGCTGGCAGATCTCTCTGCCAGGTCTGTTTCCTCCATGTCGCCAGCTCGGCTGCCACTGTCTTTCCGCGATTTTAGACCTTTGATCCGGACATTTCTCCTGGACGAGTGGCAGTCCCTGTGGTCTCACCAGGGCAGCAATAAACTACATTCTATCAAACCACAGATCGGACTATGGAAGTCTAGTTTGCGGAAGAACCGTCGTGAGGAAGTTGTTCTTGCACGTCTCCGCATTGGGCACTGTCGTTTTACTCACCGCTTTTTGCTGTGTGGCGAGGGTGTCCCGGTGTGTGAGGCGTGCAACTGTCGTCTCACTGTCCTTCATGTTTTGTGTACTTGTGTTCGTTTTTGTGATCATCGTTTTCGTCATTTTCACTCTCATCTGTTGGACGAAGGAGCAGCTACGCTGCAAACTATTATTGGCGAAGCCTGCGACATGAAAGCAGTGTTTTCGTTTTTACAAGAAATTGACTTTTTTAAACTTATCTAGATTTTAACTTGTTCACTATCATATTTCATTTTTACCACATCAGCCTGTTTTTAACCTTGTGTACGTTTTTTATTGATATGTTTTGTTTTGATGTCTTTTGTTTGGCGCTCTTTGGCCAACCATGGCCCTTGCGCCATTAAAATCAATTAACCAACCAACCTAAGCCGGAAAGGGTTCAAGTGTGTCCGGATTTGTAAGACATTCTTTTGTGAACGACGAACTAGTTGTGTACCTTATCGGGTGACGCTTTGGCTTCTACAACAACATACGTCTTTTGCGTTAGGAAAAAAAACAGGTTTTGCTATAAAAGCATCTGGCTGCTTAGTTGCGGTGCATTCCGCAATTCGCCGCCCCGGTGGCGCAGTGGTCTAAGCGATGGCCTCTGATCATTCGTCCAGAAGGGGTCCGGGTTCGAATCCCGGTGAGGCATGGATGCTGTGTTTGTCTTACGGCACTGGTTCTCTCCCTTCCCTGGAACCAGTGACCCTAAATTAGGGACGGGCGACTGCTTATAGCCCATTGAGTTGCTCACGGTGGTCGTTAAACCTCCAATAAAAAAAAAAAAACATTCCGCAATTCGGGAATCGGCAGTGAAGGTTCAGCACATATTACCCGATTGGGCTACTTTGAAACGCAATCTGCTACTGTTTTTTTTTTTTTTTTTTTTTTCGGTCTGCTACTTTTTGGGCTACTTTTTTCCTGCTGGTTTTAAGTATTTTTCTCAGCAGATTATTTAAAAATTTTGAGTAGGTAGCATAACACTGAGCAACCCTGGTGGTGCAGTAGTTAAGCGTTGGCTTCTTACCATTCGTTTGCGATGGATCCTAGTTCGATTCCCGGTGAGATATGGATGTTGCGTTTGTCTTACGGCACTGGCTCTCTCCCGTTCCTGGAACCAGTGGCCCTAAATTAGGAACGGACGACTGCTTATAGCCCATTGATTTGCTCACGATGGTCGTTAAATCCCAAACCGAAAAAAAAAAAAAAAAAAAAAAAAAAGAATCAAAGAATGAACGTAACAATAAGAAGACGATTTCGGGATTTAGCTTGGAAAAATTCCCTTGAAGGTTAAGCGCTCAGCGGGGCTTTCTACAACGGCGCACAGGCGACAAGCTTTTCATCCCTTCACTCTATTCGGAAAGAATATGGAGGTTAGTCGTATCAGGATATCGTTCTACATGTAGGAAACTACCGTTCGTCTTACGACACTGGCTCGCTCTCTTCCCTGGAATCAGTGACCCTAAATTACGAACGACTTTTATTCCAAAGAGTTGTGTACGCTAATAAACATGCTTCAAACTTAATTTCATTTATTTGCCAATCATATAATAAATAAATTAATAAGAATATTTCAATTTATTTTAAAATAGATTTTACTTTATTCACATTTTTTTTTTAATTTGACACAGATTTTTACTGAACTATGCCCCAAATATACACTGAAGTGCCAGAAAAACTGGTGCACCAGTCTAATACTTGGTAGCTCCCCCACGGGAGCGCAGGACTGCAGAAATACGACGGAGTATGGACTCCACTAGCTTCTGGAAATACGCTGCAGGCAATGCACATCATACTTCCTGCAGAGCGTTCCACAATCCGGGTGTATTCCGAGTTCTCGGATTCCTGTGCTGGATAACGCGTTGCGTGGCATCCCAAATGTGTTCTATCACGTTCAGATCTGGGGACTTAGGTGGGAATGGCAACACCCCAAACTCAGATGAATGCTCCTCTAACCATAATGTGGCGTCCCGACACTTGTGTGGAGGTGCATTTTCGTGTTGGAACAGGCCCAACCCATCAGAATGAAAGCAGGACATGAGCGGGTGTACCTCGTCACAAAGGATGCGCACATAGCGTTGGCCGGTCACAGTTGTTTGTAGACGTACCAGGGGTCCCAGTGAAGTCTAGCTAAACACACCCCATACAATTACGGACCCCCTTCCAGCCGGTACAGTTCCCTGATGACAGGCGGGATCCATGGCTTCATGGGGTTTGCGCCACACATGAATCCTTCCATCTGCCCAATACAGTTGGAAACGCGACTCGTCAGACCAGGCTACTTGTTTCCAGTCATCAAGTGTTCAGTGGCGGTGTTGCCGGGCCCAGGCTAGGCGCATAGCTCTGTGTCGTGCACCCATCAAGGGGACTAGAGTTGGGCTTCGGCTCCCAAAGTACAGTCCGGACGCTGATGCTTGTTGAGGCTCCAGCATTGAATTCCGATGATAACTGCGAGAGTGTTGCACGCCTATCGCGTGAAACGATTCTTGACAGCGGACGATGGTCACGTTCACCCAATGTATTTTTACGGCCACACTGTTATCGTAGGTTGAAGGTTTTGCCGGAATTCTTGTAGTCACTGTAGTCACGATACACGCTTGCAATGGTCGTCCGTGATAATCCGAACTTCGTTTCTACCTCCGAAATGACACGGCGTTGAAAATCGCTTAAATCGTTATTACTTGTCATTCTTATGCCGAAAACAGCTGTGACAGCTGGCAAGGATGTCTATCGCTTTATATACGCACTGACGGACGCAACCGAGTACGCGCATAGGTGACGTTGCTATGTATTTTGCATAAGCTCGTCTGTACCAGTTTTTCTGGTGCTTCAGTGCATATGGACGTATTATTAAATATATACACAATATTGACAAAAATCACCGGATACCCCTTCAGAAGCAAATGAACGGATCTGCTGCGTTGTTAACATGCGCGGTACAGCTGCAAACGGTATAAAAGCAAGCCTGCAGCAGACCGCAATCATATCGCACTGTGAGGTTGAGTGAAAATGTCGTGGTGGGGAGAGATCTGACTTTGAGAAAGGAAAGATTGTTGGGTGTGTGAGTTTATGATTTTTCAGTAGCATCCATAATGATGACTTCAATACTTTGAATTGAATAATTTATCTCATTCATATGGTTAAGAATATCTGCCAGGGAAGCCAACAGTAAAATAAAAACACGGAATAGTAGTAAAAGAATAAAAAGATATAAGCCAAAGTAAAATAAAAATAGGAAAAGAAAGAAAAGTGGAAATTAAAAGACGTAAGCCAACATTTAGAATTTAGATGACGTAAGCTAAAAGTTAAAATTTAAAAAAACGTTAGCCAACGGTTAATTGAATTATTTTTTAAAAGAATTATTTTTAAGAGAATTTTAAAAAAAATTTATAGTCTTGACTTAGGTCTTTTTAAATTCTGCTAATTTAAGTTAGAATTTAAAAAGACGCAAGTTAGTATTATTAAAGTCAAAAGTTAGAAATTTAAAAGACGTAAGCCAACAATTAAGTTATTTTTAAAGAATTTGCTACTTTCGGCTTACGTCTTTTAAATTCTAGCTGTTAATTTAACAGTTAGAATTTAAAAAGACGTAAGCCAACATTTTTTTATTTAGTAGAATAAAAGACGAATTTTCAGTAGCATCCATAATAGTGACTTCAGGACCTTGAATTGGAAGATTTATCTCATTCATGTGGTTAAGACTATCTGCCAGGTAAGCCAGCGCATGAATAATATAATATACTTTCCTTTCAAAGTGTGTCATATGTTCCTTTCAACAGCTGTATGTAATAAGGAAATACACTGCTCGACATAGAAAATGCCACTCAAGGAAGCGTTGGTCAGAGCGACATGCAAATTCGTTTGTATGTGTTGACAGTTGGGTAATATAAATTATTACAATTGCGAACCAATCAGGCTGTTGTACGAACGCCTCGACCGCTGCATTAGACGGCAAGCCATTACAGCCCAACAGTCCACAGCGGACGACATTCGACCAGATGTGCAGGCGGGTATGTAACGATTGGTCGACAAACGGTTGGTCGACATAACGATTGGCCGACACACGATTGGCCGACAGTAACGATTAGTCGGCATAACGATTGGTCGACAGAAATGATTAGTCGACATAACGATTGGTCGATAGTAACGATTGGTCGACACTAACGACTGGTCGATATAACGATTGGTCGCCATAAAATGGTCAACGGAACTTGGAAAAAATTTTAATAAGTGCAAACAGTTTGGCGGTAAATTGCCCCACCGGAAGATTGCCACACATTCTTCAGCAACCCGGAAAATTGCCACACACAGAAAAATTGCCCCACCGGAAAATTGCCACATGGTTTTCATTAAGGGGACGAGCACAAATCGTCGTTCGTCCGAGAAACGCTTTGAATGTGTGGCAATTTTCTGAGTTTCCGAATTATTTGTGGCAGTTTCCCTAAGGTGCCTATACCTAAAGTGCCCCAGGGCCCTTTCGGAAACAACATCGTTCAGAAGGTTTTCTATATAGATTTCACTTAGAGTACAAAAGATGACACGGGGGCCTATTTGGAAATAATATGTTATAATGCTGTACGTTCTGAGGACTACATTCTAAAAGATATTATTTCCAAAAAGGAACGTTACGTTTTGAGAGGTCAGTACGTTCTGAGAGCTACCGCTGCGAATGTAAACCATAATCCTCTGAATCAATGGTTATATCGACCATTCGTTGTGTCTACCAGTCGTTACGGTCGACTGATCGTTATGTCGAACAATCGTGCTACCGACCAATCGTGCTACCGACCAATCGTTACTGTCGACCAATCGTTACTGTCGACCAATCATTATGTCGATCTATCGTTATTCGAGCAATCGTGCGACACCGGTGCAGGCAGCTATGGACATCACCGTATCGACATGGACTGTGAATCGCAAGATTAGCTGAGGCAGGTATACGCCCTCACCAATCATTGCAACGACTGCCAGTCACCGCAGCACAGGGTCGAGCAAGGATGCAGTGGTACCGTAATAGACATGCATGGCAGGATGGATGGAATCATGTCGTATTCAGCGACGAGTCTCTCTTCCTTCTCAACGCTGCCGATCTCCGATTGAGAGTTTGGAAATAACGTGGTCACTGGATGATCTTGCTGCTAACCGCGATCGTCATACGGTTTCTCAGCTTGGTGTCATAGTTTGGAACGCTATCATCTTCAACTGCCTGTGCACATGCTTAGTTTCAACAAGATAATGCCTGTCCGCACACAGCCAACGTCAGTAGGCAGTGCCTACAAGGTGTCCAGGTGCTGCCCTGGCTAGTGGACTTAACGCCTCTGCCCGATCTCCTTGCAGTGTCGATGAATTGTGGTCAAAAGTCAAAGACACATGGCCATCGATGCAACAGGAAGCCATCCATGGAATTTTCAATTCGATATCACGGTGTGTTACCAAATGTGTAGACCAACATGGTAGTCATACGACTTTCTGTTTTATGCCATACTCTATCTCCTCGCCCACTGTATTCCTGTAGACCCTCAAAAATGAAATCGCTTCTTGCCTATGTATACGTTAATTTTCGTTTCATTTTGTGCATTCCTTTGTGATGTGTGTATATCTGTGATTATATCTATGATTTCTGTTGGTAGTATATCTGTGATTTCAATCACAATCATTTCAATCGTAGATCATATCTGTGATGTCTGTTGGTAGTATTTCTGTGATGATGTGAGCATATCTATCAGCAGTATATCTGTGATTCCAATCACAGATCATATCTGATTTCTGCGGGCAGTATTTCTGTGATGATGTGAGTATATCAGCAGAATATCTGTGCTTCCAATCATAGATCATATCTGTGATTTCAGTTGGCAGTATTTCTGTGATGATGTGAGTATATCAGCCGTGTATCTGTGATTCCAATCGCAGATCATATCTGTGATTTCTGTCGGCAGTATTTCTGTGATGTGAGTATATCAGCAGTACATCTGTGATTTCTGTTGCAGTATTTCTGTGATGATGTGAGTACCTCAGCAGTATATATGTGATGACGTGTTGCCAAATGTGTAGACCAACATGACACTCATACGATCAACTGGATCAGGCCACATTGTGATGTCTCCTCGCGCACTGCATTCATGTAATCCCTCAAAAATGAAATCACTTCTGGCTTACGTATGCATTGATTTTCGTTTCATTTTGTGCATTCCTTCATGATGTGAGTATATCAGCAGTATATCTGTGTTTCCAATCGCAGATCATATCTGTGATTTCTGTTGGCAGTATTTCTGTGATAATGTGAGTATATCAGCAGCATATCTGTGATTTCTGTCAGTGACAGAACTTATAGGTACTGCTAATACTCCTGTGCTTCTTTGCCTACATTTAAAGCTGCAGATAATTCTAAATTTCACGGTGAGGTTAAGTTAGTCAAAATAAAGTTGATGTTTTTGTTCTTTCACTCCACTTCATAGACCCACTGAATAAGATCCTCGGTCGCCCTGGTGGATCCCAAGTTAAGAACACTGCTCTAAAACTTTTTTTCACCAAGATGATCAAAAATCGATTTTCGCTATTATGACGTTTTGGTTTCTGTTTCCTTTATAGAATTTAGGTAAATTATTTTTAAATATAGTGCACTGGAATAAAAGTTGCATTAACTTTCTTTCAGTTTAGAAAATTTCTTTACAGTTTAGAGCGAAATAATTTTTTTTTATTCTGCATTCTCATGATAATAATGTATGTACACTGTATTCACGTAAGTGTACTTATTATTTTGTTATATATTTTTCCGCTATTTTTCTTTCTCTTTCAAAACAGCAAAACAGAAGAACTTATTGTCGTGATTATAAGAGCGAAAGGACTGTTTTCTTTCGACTCAACAAACGTACCAGTTGACAGTTACGTCAGGTTATGCCTTTTGCCAGATCAGTCCACTAATTTACAGACAGGGGTAAGTACCCGAGAAGTGAATGCTTTTTCTAAAATTAGTTCATGAAAAATGCAGTAGTTTCAATTAAACATTCTCATGCACTTCAAATAAATTATAATCGATTATCATGACACACGGGATTTGTTTAGGAGTATATGGTCTTCTGTGAACAGGTGACTGCATAGCTATTACAACAGCAGCATGAGCATCGATACACACACACGCACGTCTTTTATTTGGTAATCGAGAAAATTCACTTCGTTTTGCGCATGCAAACAGTGAAGGTGGCGTATGTACAAAGCGAGGGACAGGAGACGCTACAGTTCCGCGATTATGCAAGGTGCCACCTATTCTATTAATGACCACCTTCTAGATAGTCATTAACAGAATAGGTGACGTGTCTGCTGCGGCTGTGCGTTTACGTGTTGGTACAGTGTGCAAAGAAAAAGAGCCATCGCAGACGGTAATAAGAGGATTTATGCCCTACAAATATGAACTGCGCACAAACGTGGTACAGGCAACGAAACGAATATGTACAGTATCTGGAGCCGGAATAGTAAATGAGAGAACTGTCAGAAAGTAGTTCCACAAATGTATCACTGCTCAAAAGAATTAGAGGAGAATGCGGTTTTGGAGACGTAATGTAAATCGTGTGATATCTTACCGAAACGTGGAAAACGCAGATCGAGTGTGACGTAGACGGCCGAATCATGAACATTTTTAACAGGCCCGTAGCTAGCAGGATGCTAGAGGTTTATGAAAATGACTTTTGTATTTCATTATAAGCGTTAATGGTTTTCCTTATTTTGTCGAGCATTGCATTTTTCTAAAACAAGAAAAATTGAAGTGATACAGCACAAATGATGAATAACAACTGTAACGTACCAGGAGATGTGACGTACCTTGCCAGAAGGACGCACACGACATAAAGGCAGATAGCAATTCGAATCAATGTCCGCGTAGCTTAATTGGTAGAGCAACTATAACGAAGTAAATTTCTCCGTCATTTTTGGTCTACGCCGGGATTCGAACCCGAGTACGCTTATTCCGGAACAAGTTGCTCTACCAATTAAGCTACGCGGACATGTATTCTGATTCCTATCTGCCTTTATGTCGTGTGCGTCCTTCTGGCAGGTACGTCACATCTCCTGGTACGTTACATCATCTCCCCCTTATTTATTTATTTTTTTTTTCGAAGTGATTCTCTTATTTTTCCTATCTCGCGGTGTGGAAATAACATCACACCAATGCGAGATTTTGAACGGTCGGGTCATCCGGGTAGTTCGGGCGCCATTATAACGAAGTAAATTTCTCCGTCATTTTTGGTCTACGCCGGGATTCGAACCCGAGTACGCTTATTCCGGAACAAGTTGCTCTACCAATTAAGCTACGCGGACATGTATTCTGATTCCTATCTGCCTTTATGTCGTGTGCGTCCTTCTGGCAGGTACGTCACATCTCCTGGTACGTTACACAACTTATTCCGGAATGAGTGGACCCGGGTTCGAACCCCGGCGCGGATAAAAATGACGGAGAAATTTACTTCGTTATAATGGCGCCCGAACTATCCGGATGACCCGACCGTTCAAAATCTCGCATTGGTGTGATGTTATTTCCACACCGCGAGATAGGAAAAATGTGAGCAGCACTTCGAAAGAAAAATAAGGGGGAGATGATGTAACGTACCAGGAGATGTGACGTACCTGCCAGAAGGACGCACACGACATAAAGGCAGATAGCAATTCGAATCAATGTCCGCGTAGCTTAATTGGTAGAGCAACTTATTCCGGAATGAGTGGACCCGGGTTCGAACCCCGGCGCGGATAAAAATGACGGAGAAATTTACTTCGTTATACAACAGAAAAATTACTTTTAAAGGTGAACCAGTAGGAGCAGCTGCGCCAATGATTCTGTGCGACATAGTGACTGGGCTTGTTGGTGTTATGGGCCGGGAGGAACAAAAAATGTGTGTTTCTTTTTAATTTTATTTCGGAGAAACATAAAATTTTAAAGAACATTAGACAAAAACACAGAAAAAAAAGTTAGAAAGAAAGAGTGACGGAGGTGGATGCGTAGTTGGGCAGAAGGCTAAACCCCTGATCGTCATTTGGTAAGTGACTATGAGATGCTAAGTTGCTGTTTAAAAACTTTCAGGTAGTCCATGGTCTGAAAAGAAATGCTACCATGGGGACATTTTAACTAAATGTATTCTCCTACAAATTGGAAAATACTGCTAAAGCAGCGGTCTCAAACTCGCGGCCCGGCGCCAACTGTTTTGTGGCCCGCAAGAATGATTGCAAAATAAAAATAAATCATACTCTTTTCAAGTATATTATAGTATTTTAAATATAATATAAACAGAGTAATGCTTAGCAAATCTATCCTCTTTATAGGTAACAAGTTTTTCGATTTCAGTGATGAAATAACGATGTTCCTTGAAAGTAAAGATCAAGACGTCTCGCTTTTTGATGATTCAAAATTATTACTTGATCTGGAACTCAGCATAGATACACTGCTGGACAATTGCTAAAGACGGATCATAAACGGCTATATAGCGCATAAAAAAATAAGTGTGGGTGGATGCCAAGTGAAATAAAATAATGTCAGAATGCTAGGACATTACAAGAAAGACAATTTATTGTGCTCTGAAATCCAGAAGGCTTTGGAACGTGTTCAAGGGACAAACAGGCCATTTTGTGCAGAATACGTAAACGTGAAAAAAATGCAATTACCGTCCGCAGGCGTTCCTGCGTAAGATGTCAATACGGGATATGGCCACCATGGAGGGCGATGCAAAATTCCACACGTCGTGTCATGCTTTGCACAACATCATCAAGCAGCTGTTGGGGTAATTTATCCCATTCCTCTGTCAGTGCACGGATGAGGTTGTCCTTGTTTATTGGAGGGCATTGGTGACCACAAGACTCCTCCCCAAAGCATCCAAGACATTTTCAATGGGATTCAGATCTGGAGAACGTGCTGGCCATACGAGGCGTTGAATATCCTCGCTCTCAAGACACTCCTGGACAGCGACTGTTCGATGACATGTTGCGTTGTCGTCCATGAAAATGAATCTATCACCGACAGCACCACGGAACATGCGAACATGAGGTAGCAGAACATCATTAATGTATCGTTGACCAGTCATAGTCCCAGTTGGAAGCACATAGAGGGACGTACGGCCATTGATCATGATGCCAGCCCATACCATGACACTACATCTCGGATATCGGTCCCTTTCCTGTATGTTTGCTGGACAATATACAGTACCACTATCACGCCAGATCAGTTGTCGTCGACAATCAGACGATAGACTGTATCTACTCTCGTCTGAGAAGAGGACAGCAGACCAGTCGTTATCAGTCCAATTGCGAAGTTGATGGCACCATTGCTAGCGGGCGGTACGGTGACGTCTGGACAATGGGATGCACACAACAGGACGGCGGGCGTATAGTCCTCCTTCATGCAAACGTCTGGCGACAGTTTTTTGGGAGATGCGCTTGCCAGTAGCAGCCATAAACTGATTTGCTACCTCACTAGCTGTGCTGCGCCGGTGTCTTTTTGTTAATGGCACTAGGTACCGATCTTCTGCAGGTGTCGTACTGCGCACACGACCTCCCCCGTGACGTTTGCTACACTCTCCATTTGTTTGAAATGATTTCCAAAGCCTTGAAACAACACTGTGGCTGACGTCGAACTCCCTGGCAACATCTGTTATTTTTCACCCTTCTTCAATCTTGCCAATAATGCGGCCACGCGTAAAATCATCTAGGTGATGTCGGTAAGACATACTGAAAATTGCAAGTTCGTCAAATGATTCTTTCCCTTTCAACTTTGCGTTTGAACAACAACGGTCAATACGCGTCAAATCCTTTATATCTCTTATCAGCGCTATGACGTCACGAACAAGTTCGGCAATCCAAAATTTGCATACGCACAACACGTCTTACTGTATCCCGCACTTATGCTAATTTCCACATTTTCCTGCCTTCCATTTTATGGTTGCTATCGTTGCTATTGTCATCCGTCCTTAGCAATTGTCCGGCAGTGTATAACTGGATACTTAAACGATTTGAATATCAAACTAAAAGGCCAAAATAAGCTAGTCACTGATATTATTGATAATGTTAACGCATTTCAGAGGAAACTTCAGCTTTGGGAAGCTCAGCTCGGAGTAGGAAATCTTTCTTACTTTTCCATTTTAAAAGCTTCAGCTGAAGAAGAAGAAATCAACTTTGGTGAATTTTCTACGAAGATAGTTATGCTAAAAGAGGTTTTCAACAGGCGGTTTGAATATTTCAAAGACATGGAAAATATTTTCAATATATTCAAATCTCCTTTCTCCTATAATGCTGACAATGCACCTGAAGAACTTCAGCTTGAATGAATAGGCTTTCAGTGATTATTTCCTAAAAGAAAAATTTAACAGGTGCAAACTAACAGAGTTTTACCAGTTAGTTTCAAAAGACAAGTACGTAAACATTGATAACCTAGCTTCACGGAACAAGTGCGTAAACATTGATAACCTAGCTGCACGGAACAAGTACGTAAACATTGATAACCTAGCTCCACGGAACAAGTACGTAAACATTGATAACCTAGCTCCACAGAACAAGTACATAAACATTGATAACCTAGCTCCACGGAACAAGTACGTAAACATTGATAACCTTGCTGCACGGAACAAGTGCGTAAACATTGATAACCTAGCTCCACGGAACAAGTACGTAAACATTGATAACCTTGCTGCACGGAACAAGTGCGTAAACATTGATAACCTAGCTCCACGGAACAAGTACGTAAACATTGTTAACATAACTCCACGGAACAAGATACTCTCATGCAAATAGTTGTTTTTAAGAATGAATCAAGTAAAATGTCTTGAAAAGAATAGATTAAGTGACAGTCACTTACGCTCACTTTTAAAAGTAGCATGTTCAAACGACATTATTCTAAATATCGTTAAGTTAGTGGCAGAAAAGCGAGGCCAAGTTTCTGGTCAGAACATGTTATATTTATTTTACCATGTACCGTGTTCAGTAGGTAAAATGTGATTGTTTTAAGATTTAAGTGAAAATAATTGTTATGTAGAAGTGATTGTTTTCGGTGATTGATGAAGCATTTGTTTTTACTATTTGCTGATAATTAGAAATAGCATTCCATTCTAGTGCCAAGCCATTGGTGTAGTTTTGTAAAGTTGATTTTTATTCATAAGAAATTTATTAATATTCATGCGGCCCCCTAAATTTCTTAAGAACTGGAAAGTGGCCCTTTCAAAGCTCTGAGTTTGAGACTACTGTGCTAAAAAGGGAATTTATTGAGGGTGCGCTAGGGTCAAAGAGCCTTTAGCATCTTCTCGTTCATTATTTTTCGTTCAACAGAAATGGTTTTACGATGCTTGTGGCGACTGCTTATTGGGTTGCTCACGGTGGTCGTTAAACCTCCAATCAAAAAACAAAAAACAACGATGCTTGTGCTGGAGAAAGCAAAATTTTTGGCGGGATTCTGGTGCTCTTGTTTTTTGTGAGGGAAAGAGGGTATGGCTATTTACCACGATAAGAAGTAACTACAACCGAGCACCAGCGAAGGAAAACACATGATTGAAGATGGAGAAAAAAGTGGAACCGAAGAAGAGGAGTAGAAAACGTTGAAGTATGGCATCAGTAAATCCCTAATGCGTTGCGTGGATCCACAGAAAAGAGATCAAAACAGTAAACTAAAAAAATCACGCCAATTCGGAGTTATTTTGTCTCCAGCGCTAAGTAACGCGCAGCTTAGCCACCTTGAAGCAAATTCAAAGAATGAGATTTATTTTTTATATTTCAAGAGAGTTCTGTTTTCTTTCTCCTCTCCCCCCCCCTTTTTTTTTATTTCATGTTTTGTATATTATCTAATTGTTTTTACTTTTTGGCATAATTATTCGCTAATGAAGTAAATTAACAAAAGGAAATTTAAAACAAATCGTACCTTTCGTCAGTATTCGTGGGAAAAAATGCAGTTTGTAGTTGAACACAGAGACCTCCCCCCCCCCCGACGTCCCTTCAGTTCCGATATGACTGTTCAGCCCTCCTGGTTCTGTGACTTAGCTCCTTATGGAAATTAACATCTGTAACGTCACAATGCATGAACCACAAATTGAGATAAAAACAAAGTTTTTACGAGAGCTCTCTTATTCAGCCACGTTTGTCGCTACCTTTCGTTTCTTGAATCTTCGATTGGAATAATGCCTCAGTAGCAAGATTTTATTTACCAGAATCAACGGCGTGCCGGGGTGGAAGCAGGTCAGACACAGCAGGTGGTAGTAGAAGCCATTGGAGTGTCACGAAGCGTCATTTCTCGATTGTGGACACGATTCTAGGATACGGGAAGTGTTCGAAGAAAGTAAGGTCAATGCCGTGCACGAGCAACTATAGTAAGAGACGACCTCTATCTACTGTTTGTAGATCGTCAGAACAGGCAGCAAAATGCTACTCAGCTCCAGCGAGAGTTTCTTGTGTCAACAGGATGCAGGTTGTCAGCTCAAACTATCTGCAATCGCCTTCACCAAGGTGGCCTTTATGCCCGTATACCAATGGTGTTTGTCCCTTTAACCGCACGACACCTTACGGCCCGTAGTAACTGGTCTGAGGAACAGCGTGGTTTGGTACACAACAAGTGGTGTCAAGTTATCTTCTCTGAGCAGTCGAGATTCACTGATAATCGACAAGTTCTGATCTGGAGGAACCTGCCACACGAAATAACCCAGCTTTTGTGCAGGAAGCGTCACATTACAGTGGGCATGAATTGGTGTTCTGGGCAGGCATAAGTATCGATGGACATATGGACCTGTACGTCATCCAAAACGGCGGTCTGACGGCCAGGAGATATAGAGACCAGATTCTCATACTTATTGTCATGCCGAAAACTGCAGCCGTCTGTGGTTTATTTCCCTTCACGGACGATAACACTGTACCTCATAGAACTCGGCTAGTGGACAGCATGCTTCAAAAGGACGGAATAAAGCGCATGGAGGACGGAATAAAGCGCATGGCTAACATCAGTATCCAGCATTCTGGTTTTAAATGGTTACACCCAGGTTTCGCAGATAAGAAACAAGTCAGTAAAATCATGCAATGCATTGATTATGTTGCGCTTTCCAACATACCTGAAATCAGTACTCAAGTTATGAGGAATATGGCTGTAGAATAAATCTCGCTCTTATTCCCTGACCGTTGACCCTATTTTGGTGATATTAAACAGAATCCGTTAAGTATACTTCCGAATTGTCACAATAGAAGCATTTTTACATAAGTTATGACGCATAAAGACGATGGAATGGATCCCGCTCCTATGTCCTAACCTTTGACCCCACTTCGCCCATTTTCAATAGAGTTTGTCCCCAGGTAATCCCCTACCACATACTAAAATTGCATCGAAATCGAATCATTTTTACGCAAGTTATGCCGCGTAAGGGCAATGGAATGGACCCGCTCTTATGCCCTGACTTTGACCCCGTTACATCCATTTTCAATAGGATTCGTCCCCAATTGGTCCCCTACCACATACTAAATTTTCATCAAAATCAAACCATTTTTACGTGAGTTATCGTTCGGACGGACGGACAGACAGACGGACGGGCGGAGAGACATACAGATAGACGGACAAAGCTGGAGCGTATACCCTTCTTCAACCTACGGTTGGAAAGCGTAAAAAATAGCTGTTAATTTATGTGAAGTATACAAGGTGTGTTCAAAAAAGTATCTAGACTGGATTTGTTAAACAAAGTACACGATTTACAGATTTTTTACGCTTTCCAACCGTAGGTTGAAGAAGCGTATGTGCTCCAGCTTTGTCCGTCCGTCGGTACGATAACTTACGTAAAAATGGTTCGATGAAATTTTAGTATGTGGTAGGGGACCACCTGAAGACGAACTCTATTGAAAATGGGAGAAATGGGGTCAGAGCTCACGACGTAGGAGCGGGATCCATTCCATTGCTCTTATGCGTCATAACTTACGTAAAAATGCTTCGATTGCGACAAAACTTTATTATGCTGTTCCGGAGATATACTGAAGCAATTCTGTTTAATATCATCGAAATGGGGTGAAAGGTCAGGACACAGAAGCGAGATTTATTTCACAGCTATTATCCCCGTAACTTGAGTAATAACTTAAGTAATGATTTCTGGTATGTTGGAAAGCGTATCATAATCAATGCATTGCATGATTTTACTAACTTGTTTTTTCTTTGATTGAAGGTATAACGATCACCGTTAGCAAATCAATAGGGTATAAGCAGTCGCCCGTCCCTAATTTTGGGTCACTGGTTCCAGGGAAGGGAGAGAGCCAGCACCATAAGACAAACACAACATCCATGCCTCACCTGGATTCGACCCCGGACCCATCACAGACAAATGTTCACAAACCAGCGCTTAGGCCACTGTGCCACCAGGGCGGAGCCACACACTTAGCCCAGCGCTGTTTCCACTGCTCAAAAGATTTTTTAAGTCATCTGAAACAGCGAGCGGCTGCTTGGTCGCATTCTGTTGTATCTCCTTAATATCTTGAAATCTTTTTCGTTCCACGTGGTATTTGATTTGGGGAAAAGAAAAAGTCGCAGGAAGTGAGATCTGGAGAATAGGGTGGCTGCCGGACTTGTGTAATTTGCCACTCTCATGCAGTGTCTGCCTTTTGCGACGAACTGCGTCCTTCAAACTCCGCAAAACTTCACAGTAGTACTGTGGTCTGATGGAGCGTATTCATGAAGCACAGTTCCCTCACAATTGAAAAAAAACAGTCAGCATCGTCTTAACATTACTGCTGCTCTGCGGTGCTTCTTTGGGACTCGGAGAGTTCGGAGTCTTCCTCTCTGAAGACTGGGTCTTAGTTTCGAGGTCATACTCATATACCCACGATTCTTCAGCAGTTATAATAGTTCTTAAGAAGTTTTCGACGTGCTCAATTTGATCGCTAGCAGCTGAAACAATAGATTGCTTTTGCTCAGCTGAGAGCAATTCAGGCACAATTTGGTTGAGACGCGATTCATACTCAAATCGTCCATAAGAATCGATTGGCCTGAACCGAAACTAATGTTGAAGTCTTTAGATTACTCACGAATACTGATTCGAGGAGTTTCCCGCGCTGCTGAGCGCAGAATTTCGGCATTGCTTTCATTTTTTGCTGATTAAACTAATGTTGAAGTCTTTAGATTACTCACGAATACTGATTCGAGGAGTTTCCCCGCGCTGCTGAGCACAGAATTTCGGCATTGTTTTCATTTTTTGCTGATTAAACTAATGTTGAAGTCTTTAGATTACTCACGAATACTGATTCGAGGAGTTTCCCGCGCTGCTGAGCGCAGAATTTCGGCATTGCTTTCATTTTTTGCTGATTAAACTAATGTTGAAGTCTTTAGATTACTCACGAATACTGATTCGAGGAGTTCCCCGCGCTGCTGAGCACAGAATTTCGGCATTGTTTTCATTTTTTGCTGATTAAACTAATGTTGAAGTCTTTAGATTACTCACGAATACTGATTCGAGGAGTTTCCCGCGCTGCTGAGCGCAGAATTTCGGCATTGCTTTCATTTTTTGCTGATTAAACTAATGTTGAAGTCTTTAGATTACTCACGAATACTGATTCGAGGAGTTTCCCCGCGCTGCTGAGCACAGAATTTCGGCATTGTTTTCATTTTTTGCTGATTAAACTAATGTTGAAGTCTTTAGATTACTCACGAATACTGATTCGAGGAGTTTCCCGCGCTGCTGAGCGCAGAATTTCGGCATTGCTTTCATTTTTTGCTGATTAAACTAATGTTGAAGTCTTTAGATTACTCACGAATACTGATTCGAGGAGTTTCCCCGCGCTGCTGAGCACAGAATTTCGGCATTGTTTTCATTTTTTGCTGATTAAACTAATGTTGAAGTCTTTAGATTACTCACGAATACTGATTCGAGGAGTTTCCCGCGCTGCTGAGCGCAGAATTTCGGCATTGCTTTCATTTTTTGCTGATTAAACTAATGTTGAAGTCTTTAGATTACTCACGAATACTGATTCGAGGAGTTTCCCGCGCTGCTGAGCGCAGAATTTCGGCATTGCTTTCATTTTTTGCTGATTAAACTAATGTTGAAGTCTTTAGATTACTCACGAATACTGATTCGATAGCGCAGAATTTCGGCATTGCTTTCATTTTGCTGATTAAACTAATGTTGAAGTCTTTAGATTACTCACGAATACTGATTCGAGGAGTTTCCCGCGCTGCTTATTGCTTAACGCGCGCTGATTCCTGATTAGATTAAACTTCTGATTACTCACGAATACTGATTCGATTAGCGCAGAATTTCGGCATTGCTTTAGCTGATTAAACTCACGAATACTGATTCGAGGAGTTTCCGCGCTGAGCGCTGATTCGAATTTCGCGCACAGAATTTCGGCATTGCTTTCATTTTTTGCTGATTAAACTAATGTTGAAGTCTTTAGATTACGAATACTGATTCCTATTTCATTCAGCGATTACTCACGAATTTCCACGCTGATTGTTGAAGTCTTTAGATTACTGAATACTGATTCGAGGAGTTTCCCGCGCTGCTGAGCGCAGAATTTCGGCATTGCTTTCATTTTTTGCTGATTAAACTAATGTTGAAGTCTTTAGATTACTCACGAATACTGATTCGAGCGCAGAATTTCGGCATTGCGCTGATTAAACTAATGCGATTACTCACGAATACTGATTCGAGGAGTTTCCCGCGCTGAGCGCAGAATTTCGGCATTGCTTTCATTTTTTGCTGATTAAACTAATGTTGAAGTCTTTAGATTACTCACGAATACTGATTCGAGGAGTTTCCCGCGCTGATGAGCGCAGAATTTCAGCATTGCTTTCATTTTTTGCTGATTAAACTAATGTTGAAGTCTTTAGATTACTCACGAATACTGATTCGAGGAGTTTCCCGCGCTGCTGAGCGCAGAATTTCGGCATTGCTTTCATTTTTTGCTGATTAAACTAATGTTGAAGTCTTTAGATTACTCACGAATACTGATTCGAGGAGTTTCCCGCGCTGCTGAGCGCAGAATTTCGGCATTGCTTTCATTTTTTGCTGATTAAACTAATGTTGAAGTCTTTAGATTACTCACGAATACTGATTCGAGGAGTTTCCCGCGCTGCTGAGCGCAGAATTTCGGCATTGCTTTCATTTTTTGCTGATTAAACTAATGTTGAAGTCTTTAGATTACTCACGAATACTGATTCGAGGAGTTTCCCGCGCTGCTGAGCGCAGAATTTCGGCATTGCTTTCATTTTTTGCTGATTAAACTAATGTTGAAGTCTTTAGATTACTCACGAATACTGATTCGAGGAGTTTCCCGCGCTGCTGAGCGCAGAATTTCAGCATTGCTTTCATTTTTTGCTGATTAAACTAATGTTGAAGTCTTTAGATTACTCACGAATACTGATTCGAGGAGTTTCCCGCGCTGCTGAGCGCAGAATTTCGGCATTGCTTTCATTTTTTGCTGATTAAACTAATGTTGAAGTCTTTAGATTACTCACGAATACTGATTCGAGGAGTTTCCCGCGCTGCTGAGCGCAGAATTTCGGCATTGCTTTCATTTTTTGCTGATTAAACTAATGTTGAAGTCTTTAGATTATTCACGAATACTGATTCGAGGAGTTTCCCGCGCTGCTGAGCGCAGAAGTTCAACATTGCTTTCATTTTTTGCTGGTTGTGTGCCACCTAGACCATTCATCACTCTCAACACTTTCAGGACCATCTTTAAAATGTTTATACCAGTCACAAATTGTGCACGACTCATACAATCCTCCCAGAAACTTTCTAAAATTTGTGTATTTGAAAGTTTGCCCAAGCTTTTGACAATATCTGAAGCAGATTCGTTGATCAATTTTTTCCAGCATGACAAATGCGAGGAACAGCTTCCCATGTAAGTAAGAAAAAAGCCCTATTGTGAAAAAAACAAAAAACAAGTTAGTAAAATCATGCAATGCATTGATTATAATACGCTTTCCAACATTACAGAAATCATTACTCAAGTTATGAAATAATGTCTGTGGAATAAATCTCGGTCCTGTGCCCTGATCTTTGATCCCATTTCGATGAAATTCAACAGAAACGGCTTGGTACACCTCCTAAAAAACATGATAAAACTTTGTCGCAATCGAAGCAGTTTTTACGTAAGTTATGATGTATAAGGGCTATGGAATAGATCCCGCTCCTGTGTCCTAACCTTTGACCCCATTTCGCCCATTTTCAATAAGGTTTGTCGCCAGGTGGTCCCCTACCACATACTAAAATTTCATCGAAATCGAACCTTTTTTACGTTAGTTATGGTGCATAAAAGCAGTGGAATGGATCCCTCTCCTATGTACTGATCTTTGACCCCATTTCTTTCATTTTAAATAGGGTTCCTTCCCAGGTGATCCCCTACCAGATGCTAAAATTTCATCGAAATCGAACGGTTGTTACGCGAGTTACCGTGCTGACGAACATACGCACACAATGCGTGACGTAATGAGGCACATGGGAATCGCGACCATCTGCCGGCCGCAAGAGTCTGACGTCAGAAATCTTTAATAGGATCCACACACAACGCGTGACGTAATGAGACAGATGGCGTGACCGCGCGCCAACATTCTCAAACGCGAGTTGTGACGTCATAAGATTTCTAAGCATTGGTAACATTAATGGAACAACGCAATCACTAAAAACGTCATAATTCGGAGTGGTTATTTAACCCACTGAACGAATTCTCCTAAAGTCGAGATCAAGCTAAATCGATTTCTAGTACCAGAAAACGGTAGGTTAACGACTTTCATCAAAATTCTTAGAGCTGTTTTCAAAATAAAATGTACATACAAACATAGAAGAATTGCTACTTTAAGGTGGACGTCAAGTAACTTTGCTTCCTATACTTCCAATGGAAAAACTTTTGTACACATTTTCTTCACAATTAATGCGTTCCCAAGGATGAAAATTTGAACATCGATTAAAATATCTTCATTTTATAACTTGCAATACTTAATATTTTCTAAAACATAACCATAATTATGCAATTCAACATTTGTTTGTCTACTGACGTCATGAAAATACAGGTCGCGCCACCTTTTTTCTGGACAATTAATGCGTTCACAAGGACGAAAATTTGAACATCGATGAAAATAGCTTCATTTCATAACTTGGAATACTTAATATTTTCTAAACCATAACCGTAGTAATGCAATTCAACATTTTTTTTGCCCACTGACGTCATCAAAGTACAGGTCGCGCCATCTTTTCTCTGGTTTCAACACCACCAAAGGAAAAGTTATTGATTTTTAATATAATTATGGTTATGTTTTAGGAAATATTAAGTTTTCCAAGTTATAATATGAAGTTATTTTAATCGATGTTCAAATTTTCATCCTTGGGAACACATTAATTGTGAAGGAAATGTGTACAAAAGTTTTTCCATTGGAAGTATAGGAAGCAAAATTACTGGACGTCCACCTTAATAATATGGGATAAGGACAATGGAATGGATCGCAATCCTATGTCCTGACCCTTGACCACATTTCGTCCATTTTCAATAGGGTTCGTCCCAGGTGGTCCCCTTCTACATACTGAAATTTCATCGAAATCGAACCATTTTTACGCACGTTATGACGCATAAGGGCAATGGAATGCATCCCGATCCTATGTCCTGACCTTTGACCCCACTTCAGCCATTTTGAACAGGGTTCGTCCCCAGGCGGTCTCCTACCACATAGTAAACTTTCATTGAAATCGAACCATATTTATGCAAGTTATGACGCATAAGGGCAATGGAATGATTCCACTCCTACGTCGTGACCTTTGACCCCATTTGTCCCATTTTCAATAGGGTTCGTCCCTAGGTGGTTCCGTACCGCATAGTACACTTTCATTGAAATCGAACTATTTTTACGCAAGTTATGACGCATAAGGGCAATGGAATGATTCCGCTCCTACGTCGTGACCTTTGACCCCATTTATCCCATTTTCAACAGGGTTCGTTCCCGGGTGGTCCCCTACCACATACTAAAATTTCATTGAAATTGACCCATTTTTACGCCAGTTATCGTGAGGACGCACGGACGGACAAAGCTGGAGCATATACTCTTCTTCAACCTACGGTTGGAAAGCGTAAAAATCGACCCATTTTTACGCCAGTTATCGTGCGGACCTACGGACAAAGCTGGAGCATGTACGCTTCTTCAACCTACGTTTGGAAAGTGTAAGAAAAACGGACGAGCAGGGGAGATGTGCCTCATTGCACATCCGTAGTAGGTTATACGGTCAACTTGCGCCAAATCGCTTCCTGCTGTGTCGTGTGATTACGAACTTATGCAACCAGTCTCTGGATGTTTTTTTGTATGTGAATCTTACGAACTTATGCAACCAGTCTGGATGATCGTATGTGAATCTTTGGCATACTTGTTAATCCATCTCTAGTTAATAACGGAAAATTGCCATTTTGAGAAATGCTATAATTCTTAAGAAATGTTTTTCAAGTAACATTTCTCTGATTCCGTTCAAAATTAACAGGAAAGTCCTGGTCTCAGTTTTTCTGTATCCATATAACGGAAAATTAGTATTAATGAAAGCGGTTCGCGGGAATACTGGAGGTTTTATGAACAATTAAATTTCAATTGTCTCTTAGTGGACCTGATTTTTAGCGAGCCCAGATATTGTGGAAATCGCCTATTGAATTATATTAAGGTTATAACTGCCTGCTATTGTACAGTGCATTACTCCCCCACCCCCAAGTCGGTACGCCTGTTATTGTACAGCGTATTACCGAAATAAAATTGGGTACTTCAAGTGTCCTAAGGATAATTGTATGATGTCTGTGTATCAGCCTGTGAACTTCAAGTGTCCTAAGGGTGATTGTATAATGTCTGTGTATCAGCCTGCGAACTCCTTAACACAAAAGCTATTATAGCTGTCAAGAGTAAATTATTTATTTAGAGGTTTTGTGAAATAATAATATCAAGTAATACATTTCACCTTTTCTTAAACACGTTATTGAAAGTTATTATCAATTAAAAAACATCTATAGTTCCAAATCATTCTGTTGCTTCGAAAAAACGCGATGGGAAAAAATTATTTTCTGACAAGTCCTCTTGCAGAAAAAAACAAAATTATCATAAACCTATTCAGAAAAACAATAAACTCCTACAGCAAATATAGTAACAAATTAACCCCCATTCGTACTCTACCTGAAGCATAAGCTGATTTAAGTGTCTTGCTAGCTCAATCAGCAGCGCTTCGCACTGGCGTGCAAAACATCGCGGGCTCGCGCCCCACCGTGGACAAGGGGGAGGATTGCTTCCTTTCGTAAGTCAAGAAAAAGTCCTCCAATGCGATTGTATTATAAAATCTGAATATATTAGGTAATGGAAGTTGCTTCTTCAAAGGGACTGAAAAAAGTCAAAATTTAAGTTTTCGAAAACTCGTAAATTTTTTGTATTGATACAGAAAAACTCGAAGCAGACATTTCTGTAACCCCCCCCCCCCCAAGAGAATTAGAGATCTATCAAAATATTAAAGTTTCCATAATTAGAAACGGATTCTTTTGAAAACGGAAATTTCGTAAAAGTTGGAGACCTGCGCCAACTTTGCTGCACGTTTATTGTCAGAAATTTTCCGTGAATGCACACCACTTGTTTCTGGAACTCAATGGAAAATCAATGGCAGGAAACTCTTGATTATTTAACTTTTTAACTCATTCGGTTTTCATACGGAATGGCGTCTCATTGTTCATTTAACTCTGTAACTCATTCAGTTTTCATACGAAATGGTGTCTCATTGTTCATTTAACTCTGTAACTCATTCAGTTTTCATACGAAATGGCGTCTCATTGTTCATTTAACTCTGTAACTCATTCAGTTTTCATACGAAATGGCGTCTCATTGTTCATTTAACTCTGTAACTCATTCAGTTTTCATACGAAATGGCGTCTCATTGTTCATTTAACTCTGTAACTCATTCAGTTTTCATACGAAATGGCGTCTCATTGTTCATTTAACTCTGTAACTCATTCAGTTTTCATACGAAATGGCGTCTCATTGTTCATTTAACTCTGTAACTCATTCAGTTTTCATACGAAATGGCGTCTCATTGCTACCTAGAAGTGCAGCTGAAGGAAAGTTTACAAACCTGGACTGTCCATTTTTCAACCAATTGTTCAGGATCAACTGTTGCGGCTAATGATTAGCCACGGGTGCCTAAACGTAAACCAAACTTGATTTAATATGTTGACTTTTGAAAAGCTTTTTGTCAATGTGTTTTCAGCTTTATGCATGATCCTTAGTTTTGCTTCTTTTTAGGTACAACGTGGTACAAATGAACCTTATTTCAATGAGAGGTTCCTATTTGGAGTGAAGGCCGATGACGTTAACAAAAGGGCTGTCCAGTGCTTGGTCTATACGTGCGACAGATATAGCAACAACCTAATAGGAGAATGTGAACTGCGACTCTGTGATATCAATCTTAGTCTGCCACATCAAACATGTTTGCCGATTGTCGACTCAAAACAGGTACGTGAACATCTTGTTACCCACGGTGTAATATTGCTAGAAAAGAAATTTAATCAAAATGGAACTGTATAACAGCTTGCACATACCCACTCACACACGCAGAATGAATTGCGAAAATGGCAGGAAGAGAAGCATTCATCTGTCTGTCTTGCATCATAAAATCCACAAGCTACAAGTTGGAGAGCTCCAGTCAGGAAACGGAAAACTAATGTTTTGAAAAATGATCAAAAATATCATTTGAATAAATGATCAAAAATATCATCGCTTCGATGCTACTTCACTAGATATACACTATCTACCAACGAGTAATTGGACACTCCTGTAATCGACGATATCTGCGGTCCTGATACACGTCACGGCCGCCGCCGTTAAATATCGTGTGGGAAACAACAACGCAACCAGTTGCATGCAAGATGCCACGCAGTTCGGAGCTCTCCGATTTCGAAAAGGTGTAATCGTCCGGTATCACAGAAATGGCCGATCCATACGTGACATATCCAGCGAGTTGAAGTACCCAAAATCGACGGTGGCCTACGTGATTGGCAAGTGGAAGATGAGAGGTGACTGTCTGAATGTGCCCCGACCCGGCAGACCCACAAAACTGGGAGTTAGAGACCGACGGGTGCTGGCCAGAGACATTCGAAAGAACCGCACTAAATCGATGGGCCACATCCGCGAGGAGTTTCAACAGGCATCCGGGAGTGTTCTTTCGATGAATACCATCCGTAAGGAAGCCCATCTGCTCGGTTAACATGGACATACTGCCGCCCACAAGGCTTTGATCATCAAGTCCAATAGCGCTGCTCGGCTAACGTGGTGCAAAGAACTTCGACAGTGGACCGTTGAACAGTGGAAACAGGTTTTCTGAAGCGACGAATCAAGGTTCACCCTCTACCGTTCGGATGGCAGGATTAGGGTTTGACGTCTGCCTGGAGAACGCCTCCTGCCGGAATGAATTGTGCCAACTGTGAAGTTCGGCGGCGTAGGAATTATAATATAGGGGTGTTTCTCCTGGTATGGCACGGGACTCTTGGTTGCAATTCCTGGTAGACTCAACGCCGAGACCTACTGCACCATTTTGGATGACCATGCGCTTCCTACGTTGTGGCAGTTTTACGGGGTGGACCCATGTTACTTTCAGGATGACAATGCCACCTGTCATGTTGCGAGGTCCACCATGGCTTGGTATGGTGACAATGGGGTTAATCGAATGGACTGGCCTGCACAGAGCCCGGACCTTAACCCTATCGAGCACCTCTGGGACGAGTTGGAGCGTCGACTTAAGGGGTGCCCCCACCGTCCGAAATCGGTGAAGGATCTGACCTGTCTTCTCCAAGCCGAATGGTAGAAAATACCGCTATCCGTCGTACAACGCCTGGTTGAGAGTATGCCCCGGAGGTTCGCAGCTGTAATCGCCGCTTGTGGAGGCTTCACCAACTATTTAAGGTGAATAAACTTCGTTTTACTTTGCTATCACAGATGTCCAATTACTTGTTGGTAGATATTGTATTAACAGGGAACATCGGAGACGTTTACAAAACAGTGGCGGGTGGATGCGCAAAACAAAGGCGAGTGGATGCGCTCCGCCCTCAAAACATGAAATGCGGGATGTGTAGCCAGACGTCAACAGCCTCGTACTCGTAAACTAAGTCAAGTGTTCTGTTGTGACAGAAGCAGCAAATCGTGCCTTGTTGGTGAGACAAAAGAAAGTTTGACAGTTGCTGGTAACCGGCGTCCATAAATCAAACGTGCGAAGATGGGACTCGGTCCCTTGAAAGAAAAATGCAACTCGGTTCTGAACCGGAAAATTGAGGGAATAAAATTTAAAAAGTTAAAGGTGTCATTTCTTGCCGGATATACACAAGGAGGGTGTCCGGTTATAAGGACCCTAGGAGACTTGGTCGAGCGGTTTGGATTTTCAAGAGAAACTGTCGATTAACGATCTCTCCTTTTCATATGCAAAACATTGAGTGTTCGGACTATCGCGCTGATTAAGTATTCGTCCGAGGCGAGACAAAGTCCAGGTAGGGTGCTGAAACTGAAACAAAGTGTGGAATGTTGAGCGCCGAGACATCCCCGTTCATATCGCTGTATCCGTCGAATAGCAAACCCTTGGAAGTAGCTGAGGCTGCGAAAAGGAGCTCCCGAGAAGCAAAGAGAAACAGGATTCACTTCTTCTCCTAAGAAAGCTGTGCAAGCCAACCACGTCATAAGAACTTCGGGAAGTGTGTGTTCGTCTGACTGCGGATAACAGCTATCAAATAACTTGAGTCTGTCGATGATATGTACACTATATTGACAAAAATCACTGGACACCTGGAAGAGAAACACAACATAGCATTTATTGATATACATTAGTGCGGTGTCGGTCCACCTTTAGCCAACACGTGTCTTCACGAGCTCCGTGTTTGAGTGTTTCACGTACGTGTTTTGTTTGTTCCATCATTGCTCTTCTATGTGTGTGCCGAAGTTAAAGGTCTCTGCTTTCGTTTAAGATCCCTCACGCGTTGGTGAGTGCTTATTTTTTCATTATCAGTGTTTTAATTTCCACACCGAGCTGCTCGTTTTCTTCGTTAACCCTTGCCATTGTTTATGGCATCTGCCGATGAAGGCGCCGTTCCCGCTCGCATCGCTTCAGCTCCTCGCGTCGCCTCTTCAACGACAGACGCAGCCGATCAATCATCTTTGCTTTTTAGTGGAGAGTCTCTTAATTTTCCTCATGTCATTTGCACGTTTTCTCGTGCTCAGGTCTCCGGCGCTGCCATTGAGAACGTGGATGTGACGTCCCTGGCCACTGCTGACGATGATGAATTCATGGACGTCTCTGATGGCGTCGCTAATTTGCCCTCTACAGTTTCTACTGCCTCTGCTTCCAGTACATTGTCTCATACTGCGTCAATGCCTTCCAGAGGATGCGCTTCTGCACGCATGTATTCTGCGGCTGCCTCTGGTATTCCACCAGCTTCCTCCTCCTCTTGTCTGCCCATTATGGATTCTTACATTACTCTCAACGGTGACACCATCTTATTAGACATTCCCGAGAACTCTCCTGCTGGTCAACGTCTTCATTTGACCCTCGAGTTGGGTGGGGGTTTGTTTTGATGCGCTGCCCAGCACTCCTTTGAAGCAGTACAGCTCTGCTCTCAAGAAGATGCTTCCTTCTGGTGCCATCACCCACCTCACCCGAAAGCCACGAACTGTGATTATTTATTTTTCGAAGAAAGAATATGCCGATCTTGTCTTGTCTCGGTGCCTATCAATTGGCGATCGTCACCTCTTAGTCGAATCCATCGCCCAGCGTCCTGTTCTGATCTCTCTACATCCGGTCCCCCAGGAGATCTCTGATGATATGCTGTGTGCTGCACTTAGTCGATGCGGCAGAGTAGTCGGCACAGCGAAGACTGTCTCCTCTTCCCCCTCTGACCCCGATGATAAACTTATCTGTGGCTTCCGTAGAACTTCTCGCATCATCTTTACGTCGGAAGAGCATCTCATAAAATTTCCACGGTTCCTCGATGTTCGTTGCGATAACGAGCGCCGCCGGATTGAGCTCCTGACCTCTGCTCATTGCTCACGCTGCAAGGTTTACGGTAATCAGCAGGCTCTTTGCCCCCACGCAGAGCCACTGAATCCTGGTGCTCCAAGGTAGCAATTTACCTCTTCCTCCGTTTCTGCTGCCATGCCTCCTCCTGCGTCTGCACCTCGTGGACCCAGTTCTGCCGAAAATCTGATTAAAGCCTTCGATCAACACGCGTCTTCCGATGTTGCTTTCTCCACTTTGTCGGATTTTCCTCCGATTGACTCCTCCTTGCCTTTCCGTGATCTCTCTCACCAGAGAACATCACGGCTGATCCTCAAGCTTCATTCACCGTCGGCACTTTTGCTCCCGGCGATGAGGTGGACCTTTCCTCTGATTCCACATCTCGTGTGTCATCGATCCACGGCGAACGTCGCTCTACTACCAGTACCGAGGCCCGGAGGAAAAAGAATAAGTCACCTTCTCCGACTGGCCGCCCACATCGTTCCACCCGTCTAGCAGGATCCAAGTCACCCCTGTCACGTTCTAGCTCTTCCTTTTCAAAGTCCAAGGGTCCTCTGCCGACGTTTGAAGATTTCTCGACTCTTCTTACCAATGCCTCTCTTCCTTCAGAACCTGTCTCCTTTGAAGATCTTTACGGGTTTCTCACTCATAAAACAAATCGGGAGGCTTCTCTCATCTTTTTACAGCAGTTTGAAGCAGTTCTTCCCGAGGTCTTTGGCCAAGCAACCTCCATCTTCAAATTCCTCCGGCATGATGTCAAGCAACCCGACTACGTATTGTGGTGTCGTGGTATCATCAATCGCCTCGACACATTTCAGAAAGCTGCTATAGCTGCCCTTCATCGGACGTCGGACTTACCCACTCCAGGTCGCCACTCTGAATTGTAGGGGGTTAACTGACCCCCTCGCTAACGCTCTCGTTCTGGAAGATCTCTCGCCTCTTGGGTCCGACTTACTCCTTCTGCAAGAGATTAACTGCCACTTCTCGACACGTTTTCATAGATGGCGCACTTGGGATTTCACCTTTCACCATGCTTTTCGTTACTCTGTACACCACGGTGGTACAGCAGGAGTATCAGTCTGCCATCTCCGCATGCTGTGAAAGCTCCTTCTATGCTACGTGGTCGCCAGTGACCCCGTGGTTCGCTGTTACGCCAAGTCCGTTACATCTCACGGTGAGTTAAGAATCTGCATTAACTTTTTGATGTTCTTTCGCACTGCGATGTCCCGCCTGTGATCATTTTGTTCTTCCTCAAGCATTGCTCTGTTAGCATCACGTCAGTACTCATTCAATGTACATATCATCGCTTTTATCAGTTTGTATCATTCCTGTTCTTTTTTGTTTTCTTTGAGACGATTCCATGTTGCTCGCCTCCTCTGTTTTGTTACATTAAAGTGATTCTGAAACCACCTTTGGCTTTAATGCATGCACTGACTTTTTGGTACATGCTTTCGACAAGGTTTTCGAACACAGCGATTCCATTCAGTACGTAATGTTGCCGCTAACTGTTGCTTAGTAGTAGGCCTTGGTCCCAAACTTCTTATGGGACGCTCTAATTCATCCCATAAGTGCTCTATGGGATTACGATGAGGGCTCTGTGCTGGCTAGTCCACACACGGTACAGAATTATCGTCAAACCACGCCGTAACAGTCCTTGCTTTATGGCTCGGTGCATTATCCTGCTGGTACCAACAGGGCTCGGTTCCATAGTATTTCCACAGAGTTGGTCGGGCATAATTGTCCAGAATATCAAGGTAGATGTGCTGGTTATCAGGTTTGTCCTCGATAACTAATGGGCCGGGACCATACCACGAAAAGCACCTACACACACACACTGCCAGCTCCAAACTTGAGCGTTGGAACAGCACACTGTTGTAAATAGCGTTCCCCGGCTGCCGCCATACCCACACACGTCCATTAGACTGATGGATCGTGTATCTGGATTCATCAGTACATAGGACCCGTTAACATTGATCTACGTTCCACAATAAATGTTCTTCACACCATGCTAAACGACGAGCAGCATTCCGAGTGGACATGAAAGGCTTATGAGCAGCCGCACGACCACGGTGACCCATGGAATGAAGTTCTCTGCGAATAGTACGCGTACATACCGAGTTTCCAGCATTTTTACTCATCTGTACACTGAGGTCTTGTGCAGTACTCCGCCGATTAGCTGTAACGACTCTCCTCAGGCTTCGACGTCCTCTATCACTGATTTCCTTTGGTCTGCCGGTACGTTTTGCTGCTTCAGGCACGCCATGTGTCTTCCACTTATGCAGTACGTCCAAAACAGTTGACTTGGGTACGCTTAAACTCCTCCCGGTTTCTCTTATGGACAAACGACTAATATAACACCCAACAATCTTTCCTTTCTCAAAGTCAGCTCTCTCCCACCGCGACATTTTTACTCAACCTCACAGTGCGATATGATCGCGGTCAGCTGCAGGCTTGTTATCATACCGTTTGCAGCTGTATCGCACATCTTAACAACGCATCGGATCCGTTCATTTGCTTTTGAAGGGGTATCCGGTGACTTTTGTCAATATAGTGTATGTAAAAGAAAAGAAACGCGAACCGCCGGCACAGTGTTGGTCCACCACGGCTCATCGATACTATACGTGAGCGAATGCTATCCCTTATGGCACGAGCCAACAGAAAGGATACTTGGAGCGGTGTGCGGCTACCCAACTCGCCAATAATTTGAATGCTGGTGACGGGAGTAATGTGTCACAACACACAATACATTGAACCATGCTTTAAATGGAGCTGTGCAGCGACAAGTCGTTCCGACTTGCCATGATAAACTCAATTCACCGTCGAAACCGCCAAGAATGGGCACGCGCGCATCAAGGCTTGAGCTTCAAATGATTGGAAGATGATAGTCTGGTCCGATGAATCTCGTTTCCTGCAGCGCCTGAGAAAAAGGATACTCTTAGCGGTGTAGGACCTGTGGTGTTCCACAGGGCTCTATTCTTGGCCCCCTACTATTTAACTAATATATAAATGATATATTCCATGTTCAGTCTTGTAATGACTTAATACTGTATGCAGATAACATAACTTTTCCGAGGAACAAATATTAATGATCTCTTCATGCAGGCTAATACACAATTGCAAATTTATTCAGAATGCTTGGCATATAATAAGTTAATAGCTAATCTTAAAAAGACTAAATATTTTACCTTCACTAGGCAAAGAATATCTTTGATGCACCACCATAATTTAACTTTGAATAATCAGACTATTGAATGTGTGTAAACACTGAAGTTTTGGGAATCATTCTAAACTCTAACTTTAAAATGGAATAATCATGTAGCATACATTGAAAGTGAAATTGCAAAACATATTGGTATTGTTATATCATGTTTGACAGTTAAAACTCTTTAAATATTGTACTATTCATTGATTCATTCACATATTAATTATGACATAGCCTCTTGGGGAAAAACTATCCAAACTAATATAAATAGGTTGCAAATTTTACAGAATTAGTTTATAAGATTATTGGATTTAAAGATCCCTCCCTCTACTCTTAACAACTTACAATAATTTCACTATCATCATAACCATGTTGACCCAAATAGGTATGGAATTCTGTCGATTAAGCACTTATTTCATTTTAACATTGGTAAATTGATGTTTAAAAGGATAAAAAATAATTTGTATTCCGATATAACAGATTTAAACTTCATTACTCACAATTATAAAACAAGCAAAAAGGCATTATTGCGACTTATTCCTCCAAAGACACAGATGTCAAAGCAAGGTATTAACTACATTGCTCCTTAGTGCTGAAATGGGTTACCTGTGGAGTTAATTGATATTAATAATTTAACATTATTTTAAAAAAAATAAAAATATACTTACTTAATAACTAAAAAACCTAACATCTTTCCTTTCCTGCTTTGACACGACAAGTGCTTGACTCATTTGTTCTGTTTTGGGGATTCAGGGCACGTCAGGTCTCTGTGAGGCTTTTTCCCTGTTTTCCATTGCTGCTACTAATTTTTAATTGCACATAAATATCTCTGTTTCATGATGTTATAATGTAATAGCATAAATATTGAAATAAATAGTAAAACAAAATGTTGGCACCAAGATACACCGTGTGAAGAAAAGAAGTCTGTGGAGGAAGTGTAATCATTAGGGCGACGATCCGCTGGAAAACCCTGAGTCTAGTCATTCATGTGCAGGAAACTACGATTTTTACCACTTACCCAGACATCATTGCACACAAGGAACATCCTTTCAAAGCAACGGCACCCCTCCCCCCCTAGTAGTGTCTTTTTCATTCACACGTATAATGCGCCAAGTCACACTGCCCGGATTGTTCGATAATGGTTCGTGGATAATCCGAGCAGATTGCTTGAGAATGGATGGACTTCTAGGTATTTTCCTGACCTCCAGATTCACGAGACATCAATCCAATTGAGCATCTGTGGCTAGTGTTGGAACAGCAAATCCGTTCTTTGGCGGCTCGGCCACGTAATTTACAAGAGCTGATAACGTGTTAGTACCAAATACCACAAGACACCTTCAGGAATCTTGTAGCATCCAAGCCTCGAACAAGATATCAGCGATGGGTGTAACTGCACATTCCTCCTCAAGGACTCCACAATTCGATTTTCCTGCAACATTTACACTGGCGTGCAAAAATTAAGGCCGAGACGGTTTTTCGAATGTAACGTCGTGCAGAAGTGCTCCACATCGACTCAAATCACACCATAAGATCCCCAAGATGTAAGAATATGGGACAAGTGAGCAAAACCGTCCAAACAAGGAATCCAAAGCATACAAAGTCACTTTATTGAAAAGGTAGCTTCGAGCACAACTGGACAGAAGACAGAAACGTCCATGTGACCGGCGGCTGCCAAGAAAAATCCAGTCTTTAGTAGGAGATATGATCACCCCTGACTGCGTTGCAGGATTTACAACGCCTGTCCATGCTGAGGACGAGGTTGTCAAGGAGCTGTTGAGGCATCGCGGCCCATTCCTCTTGTAGCGCCAATCGCAGCTGCGGAATCGTTGCTGGTGGCTGGTGACGTGCTGCCAAGCGTCTCCCGAGAAGGTTCCACACGTGTTCGATTGGATTTAGGTACGGGGACCTTACGGGCCAATCCATGCGTTGAATGTCTTCACTCTGCAACTGCTCTGCGACAGCCACTGTACGATGAGGTGTAGCGTTGTCGTCCATGAAGAGGAACTCAGGGCCCACAGCACCTCTAAACAGACGCACGTGAGGCAGAAGAACCTCGGCACAATAGCGAGCACCAGTGACTGAACCTCCTTGGAAGATGTGGAGGTCAGTACGTCTACCGAGTACGATACCGCCCCAAACGAGAACTCCGCCACCTCCAAACCGGTCTCTTTCGATGATGTTGGAGGTGTGATTGCGTGTTCCATGCTCTCTCCAGATGTGTATACGTCCAGAATCACTCGTCAGAGTAAATCGGCTCTCATCCGTAAAGAGAACTCGACCCCATTGCTGATGTGTCCAGTTCTTGTTTTCCTGGCGCCACAGAAACAGCCTTCTGCGATGAGCAGGCGTTAATGGCACACACCGTATTGGTCGTCGTGTAAGTAAACCACCTTTGTGCAGCCTCCTGTCCACGGTCAAACGCGATAACGGACGTCCGGTTGTCTATTGCATGTGCCTTGCGATTTCTCCCGCTGTCTGCCGTCTGTGTCGTCTCGCCTGTAGGACAATATACCGGTCGTCCGCCGCAGTGATTGCTCGTGGACGACCACTGCTAAACTCTGGGACAGCTGTTCCTGTTGTTTGAAATGCTCTCCAAGTTCGTGAAACGATGCTGTGAGCGATCCCGAACTCCTCGGCCACACTAGTCACACTTTGACGTTCTTCCAAATTCCCAATAACGCGACCTCGGGTAAAGTCATCCAGATGTCGTGTACTGGATTGCCTGTTGGCCATATCACACGGGGGCAGCAACTCGACGTCGTTCAAACCGATGTACACCGAGCAATAGCTTTCGCCGAATTGCTAAGCGTACACCACCCGTGTGCTGTATGCCCTTCCGACACACCCCCCCCCTCGTCATGTTGTATATATGCGCATGCTCTGCCGTACCGGACCCTAGTCTATCTACTGAGTGGTCTTTCGGTCCGTTCTGCCTGCTCGTTCCGCTGTTATGCTAATTTCTCCTCTTCGTCCTTAATTTTTGCACACCAGTGTACAAGTGGTCAAATAATAGTTGAATGTCGTTTCCATTCGATTAGCAGGAGGTGCAACAGATTTTACGATTTATTGTTGGCCTAATTTGTCATCCAACCACATGAGGGCGCGTCGTACAAAGGTGACGAAGTTTTTCTTAGGCATAGTCGTTGTGCTTTTATCAAACTTCTAATGTACGATTGATCTTCCTAATTCTTAAGCAATTTTTTCCATAAAATTGGAAACACTCAGCGAGTTGCATCAATACAATGTATGTATAGCATGAATTATTTCATGATTAACTGTAAAAAGAAATGTCGCCATTTGCATTTTTATTGATATCTAAGGTACAGTTCAGAATAGAATGTCATGCAAATAGGTCGACAGATTGGGAAAAGAAAAATGTGTAAAGATAGGAAATGAAGAAAATATTTATGAATCTCCGCCGAAGAGAAAGAAAGAATGCTTTTTTTTTTCTGAACATATCAGTAGGAAATTGGCATTTCGAAGAGTAATGAAGCTTCAGAATTCAAAAGTAGCAACAGTTTTTTACTGGCACGCATATCAAAGCACGCTACATGGCATATTGCTGAAAATGTTTCGTGCCAGTGCGAACGTATCACTCAAACAATTTGCTTTGCCCCGTTTGCAGGTCAATGACCGGTTCTGTTAGTGGTTTCCCGTGAAACTGAGCCTCAAAAAATTATCTCAGTGATGGTTTTTTATCATGAAAACGCATCGAGGAGATCAGACACACCTTTCCCTCGTTAGTTTCTGATGATATAATCGATAAAATGCACTGAATACTCGAAGCTTGCATGTGGAGCGCATACTTTTTTTGTTCGGCAATTGCTTTTGCTCGTATCATTACAAAATATTTCGCCATATATTTGCCTTGTTTTGTTATTTTCAATTTTGTAGCTGTGAGATATTTTCTTTTTACCGAGAGTTTAATTTAGTTTCAGAGAGTGGAACATCATTTTCTACTCTGCTTTTCTCTCCGTCTGCCTTACAGTCAGTTCGGCTAAGCTGGCCTGCCATCGGATATAACGTCATTTCAGTTCTACGTCCACATTTTTTTTATAGAGCTTTGAGGTTTTCCTTAGTATATCACTCTAATACACTGAAGTGCCGAAAAAACTGGGATACCTTTCTAATACCGCGTTGGTCCTCCTCGCGATCGCATAACGGCAGCAACACGACGGGCCATGGACTTCCACGAGCTCTATGTAGTGCTGTGGAGGCAGTGCACACCATGTTTCCTGAAGAGCGTCCCACAATTCCCTAATATTCGCCGGCGGAGACTTCCTTGCAGCCACGTTGAACAGCATCCCACATGTGTTCGATGGCGTTTAAACCCTAAAAATGAAGGGGTCAAGTCAGGACGCCAAACTCCGTGGAATGTTCCTCCAGCAGTAATTGGGTGACTGTGGACGTGTGTGGTGTCTCATTGTCGTGTTGAAAGAGATCGCACCCGTCGGAGTGGTTGCATGACATGAACGGGTGCGAATGATCCCCAAGGATGGTTACGTAGCTTCCACCGATTAGAGCGGTCTCTATACGTATAAGGGGACTTACTGCGTTCCAGCTGAAAACACCTCACACCAAAACAGAGCGCACTGCCCCTCGTAGGAATGCGGGATCCACTGCTTCGTGAGGTTGTTACCAAACACGAAATTGGCCATCTGTCCGAAACAGTTGACACCGTGATTCGTCGGACCGTGGTATACGTTTCCAGTCATCTTCCATCCAATGGCTGTTTGTTGCCGCCCCGGTGGCGCAGTGGTCTAAGCGATGGCTTCTGATCATTCGTCCGAAAGGGGTCCGGGTTCGAATCCCGGTGAGGCATGAATGTTGTATTTGTCTTACGGCACTGGCTCTCTCACTTCCCTGGAACCAGTGGCCCTAAATAAGGGACGGGCGACTGCTTATAGCCCATTGAGTTGCTCATGGTGGTCGTTAAATCTCCAATTAAAAAAATGGCTGTGTTCTCGCGCCTACACTGTTAAAGATTGTGTGGTAGGTTGCACCAAAAAGTGGTACTACACCAGCTGCACCACTTTCTTAGAAAAGATACACCATTCTCTGGTGCAAAATAAACCCAACAACAGGGTGCAACCTTCTACCATATCGTGGTGAAAAGTTAAACCACGTTGTTGGATTTTCTTTGCAAAACACGATGGTGTATATTTTCTCAGAAAGTGGTGCAGCTGGTGTAGCACCACTTTTTGATGCAACCTACTACACAAGTTTTAACAGTGTAGGCGAGGTGCAGAACTTTATATCGTCGGGTCAGCAATGGAACCCGGGTGGGCCGTCGGGTTCGTGACCCATATGACACAGGGAACGTTTCACTGTACGAACGCTGATGGCACTACTGGTCCCAGCATTGAATTTCTCTGTGATGTGCGGCAAAGTTGCACGCTGGGCGGATGCTACGATATACGTGCCAGACGCCGCTATCCATGATCGTCCAGGGCTTTTCCTACGGCTACACCGGTCTGGCACTTGGTGTTTTCTCTATGTTTGTGTGATCCAGATACTTTCTAGAAATTGTTGACCGTGTATAACCAAACTTCGTGTTAATTTCCGAGATGAAATGGCCTATCTCCCGAGCGCCTACTATCACATCACGTTCGAAATCGATTAAATCCTGTTAAGCTGCCATCTGAACTACGAATGCTACTTGAGCTTGCGGGGATATGTCTCTATACATACGTCGCTTGTAGACGATAGCATTTACCGGGCCACGGGTGGCCTAGTGGTCAGAGTTCGTGACTGCCACGGAGAAGACCTCGGGTTCGATCTCAGGCAGGTACAAACGCTCGAACCATTAAATATCCGCCGTGCATCGGATGGGCACGTTAAGCCGTTGGACCCCGGGTACTGGCCCCCAGGGAATAAATAAGGGCGTATTCCTCCCCTTTCTACCTCGCTTCCGTGTCATTTTCCTATGGGGCACTCTAACCCAAATCTCCCAGCTTCCTATTTCTAAGGGTTGTTTAAGACCAGGGGTCAGACCCTTCCTAAAATCCTCTACATATAATATCATAGCATTTACCGCATGGGTGCAGTAGCATGTAATGGAAACGGTATTGCTTTTCCCAGTTTTTGGACCTCAGTGTATGACTTTTCGTTTTAGTTCCTGTATCTATGTAAATGTTGGTTCGTCCTCCTTAAACTGTTTCTAAACTTAACGTCACAACATCTCTCTCGACTGAATATTTAGCGGCAACCTGAATTGAGGTCAAGAGTAGAATAATGTACAATAAAAACAGAGATAAGAATGATGTTTGCAATGTGTGTGTTTGCTGGGTGGCGTTCTAGATGGTTTCGGTCAAACGCTTGTGATGTACCATTGAGATGACGCAAATGTAACAAGTTAGTAAAATCAGGAAATGCATTGATTATGATACGCGTCCCAACATGACAGAAATCATTACTCAAGTTATGAGGTTAATGGCTGTGGAATAAATCTCGCCCCTGTGCCCTGACATTTGACCACATTTCGATGATATTCAACAGAACCGGTTCAGTATACCTCCGGAACAACATGGTAAAGTTTTGTTGCAATCGAAGCATTTTTACGTAAGTTATGACGCATAAGGGCGATGGAATGGATCCCGCTCCTATGTCCTGACCTTTGACCCCATTTCGTCCATTTTCCAGAGGGTTCGTCCCCAGGTTGTCCCCTACAACATACCAAAATTTAATCAAAATCGAACCATTTTACGCTAGTTATCGGGCGGACAGACGGACAAAGCTGGATCCTATACGCTTGTTTAACCTACGGTTGGAAAGCGTAAAAATAGGCAAGTTGCAGCGATAAGCCCGGGTCGGTGAAATTCAGTCGGGAGAATAACTGGCTCCGGAGCGAGAAGACGTGTATTAAAATTTACCACCTGCAAAGAAGGGCTTTACGGTGCTCTAACGTAAAAATAAATCTCCATGCCGTGAGTTTCGAGAAAAATGTGATGTTCCTCCCACACATTGTCTGGAATTAATCAGAAGCCCTTCTTGTACAGCTAGCTACTACAAGCGTGGTTTGCGGCGGACTCTAAACCTGAGACCCCGTCTTTCTCAACGGGGAGATATATATGTGACGTACCACCGAAATGACGGAAGTGTCAAAACGGAAAGTTGCAGAGATAAGCCAAGGTCGGTATTGTTCCGTCGGGACAATAACTGGCTCCGGAGCAAGGACACGTGATTCTAATGCCATCAGCAGCAGAAAAGGGTTTTATTTTTAAATGCTTTCTATTTAATTTCCGTCAAATTGCTGTTTCACGTTAACTGTTTTGAGTTGTTAGTCTGATGTTTCGAATCTCTCATTTTTGACGCTCGAGTTCGTTAGAAGTTGATCGCTTCAAGCTTACATGTTTAACCTGTTAACAATTTTACTATACTTGAAGAGTGTTTCACGCTATGGATGATATGACTCATTGTGCTAATAGTTAAAGTGATCAGTTTTGGGTAAAATAAAGACGTTGAAGTTTCAGTAAGTAGACTTGCTATTTACTACCCGTTCAAGCTCATCAGTGCTTAATTCAGAGATAATTACGTTTTAGCTGTCCGGAGTATCAAATAAACACTACCGAACGTTTCAGTCAAAGTTATTTTTATTCACATAATGGAATGTTCTAGGGAGAGAAACTTTCCTTCACACATAATTAACTTACAGTCACAAATACTGTTGATTACATGCTACTGTTCTTTACTAACGCATATGTTGATTACTACTAACGCTTTTGATTTTATACTTCCGCCAGTACTATTGACTGCATCTCAAACTCAGGGAGGAACTGTTTTTTGGTGCCTTCAGCCACATTTGTAGTGTAATGCGGCCCTTAAGAAATCACGACTGGAAGAACTGTCAAGTACTTTGGCAGTGAAAAGTCTGTACCTAAAATGTCCCTATAGCGCAGAGCACAGTTATCATGGATTTAGTCTAGATACTTCTTTATATATAAATGATTGACTCCTCCAAAATGACTCCACAACTTAAATCTTGGCCCTCAGTCTCCGGCAGCTTGAATGTACCTGGCCAAGGCAGCGGCCAGTGCGACATGAAAGCAGAGGGTGCTAAGAATCCCCGGAGGACCGGACTAGGCTGCCATCTGATGCTAACCTTTGCTACGTATAATGGACGCTCCCTATCTTCTGATTCAAGGCTTCTTGAATTGGAAGAGGAACTACAAAGGATCAAGTGGGACATCGTCGGGATAAGTGAGGTAAGGAGAAAAGGAGAAGATCTCATTGAACTGAAAAATAGACATCTCTTCTACTATCGTGGGACTGATACTGGCAGAACTAGTGGTGTTGGATTTATAATAAACAAGAAACTGAAGAATAAAGTTGTAGAAGTTGAAAGTTCCTCTGACAGAGCTGCACGACTCGTTATCCAACTCTCGAGAAGATACCAGGCTCAGATTATTCAAACTTAGGCACCCATCACAAGTCATCCTGAAGAAGAAATTGAAGAATTTTATGAGGAAATTCGTCATCTAAATAATAAAGGTAAGCAGCACTTGAAGATAATTATGGGAGATTTCAATGCAAAAATAGGGCAACGGCAACAGAATGAAACTTCAGTAGGAAACTTCGGTCACGGCAACAGAAACCAGCGTGGAAATACTCTCGTTGAGTTTGCAGAGGCAGAAAGGGTTTTTCATCTTGAACTCCTTTTTCAAGAAAAAGCCACACAGGAAATGGACATGGAGACATCCAAATGGGACGACAAGTGAAATTGATTTTATTATGTGTAACAAAAAATTCGTCATAGAAGACTGCAGTGTGCTAAGCAAGTTCAACACAGGTAGTGACCTTAGATTGGTGAGATGTTAGATGCACCTCAACACTAAACTCGAACGTGGCAAGCTCATAAGACAAACAAAATGTATTGACATAACCAACCTTAAAAAACACCATAATACCTTCAAGTTGGAACTGAAGAACAGGTTCTCTGCTTTAGAAGGCCTAACATCGGAAGAAGTGGACATCTCTGAAGTTAACAGAAAAGTAACCAAAGCTCTTATGGAAACAGCAACAAAATTAGCTGAGTCTAAGAACAAATTGCATGTGAACAAATTATCAGGAAAAACCAAAATGTTGATGCAAAAAAGAAGAGAGATGAGGACAACTAAAGAAAATGTGACTTCCAAAGTGGAATATATAGAGCTATGCAAAACAGTACGGAAATGTATCACTGAAGACGTAAGGAAATAAAACTGTGAAATAGTAAGGAAAGCAATTGAAAACAACCAAAGCCTAAAGATAGCAAAGGGACATCTCAGTAAGGGAAAAGAACAGATTATGGCACTGAGAAAAGAAGATGGTTCTGTAACAAGAAATAGAGGCGAAATTTTGACAAGAGTGAAAGATTTCTACTCCAAATTATATGAAAGGGATGATACTTGTACTCCAGACATCCTGAAAGGTACCAGTGCCAGAGTTCTTCCAGTCCTCCCAGCAGAAGTTGCACATGCAATCAAGAACATGAAGCGGGGAAAAGCTCCAGGAGAAAATGGAATTACTGTAGACATCATACAAGAAGCAAGTGGAGAAATCAAAACAGTACTCGCCCAAATTTTCACTCGATCCCTTAATGAAGGGAAGATTCCTAAGGATTGGAACAACGCTACAATGATCTTGCTACATAAAAAAGGTGACATTGAGGATCTCAGGAATTACAGACCTATCGGCCTCCTATTAGTGGTTTATAAGATCTTCACCAAGTTCTTTCACACCGCTTAAAGGTGTAACACTGGACATGGGTCAACCGAGAGAACAAGCTGAATCAGGAGTGGCTACAGCACAATAGATCATGAATTAGGAGTGGCTCCTGAATCAGGAGTGGATCATGAATCAGGAGTGGATCATGAATCAGGAGTGGCTCCTGAATCAGGAGTGGCTCCTGAATCAGGAGTGGCTACAGCACAATAGATCATATCCACGTACTGAAAGAACTAATTGAAAGAGCGAGGGAATATGAACTTACATTCTGCATGGCTTTTATCGATTATGAAAAAGCCTTCGATTCGGTGAAACCATCAGCAGTTACAATGGCTCTGAAATCCTGCGGTATTGAAGATGCGTACATTCATATTATTAATAACATCTATGAAAATGCAAGTGCAAAGATTCGGCTGTTTGAAAATACAACACACATAAAAATTGGAAAAGGAGTGATACAAGGTGACACCATATCTTCGAAGCTCTTTAATGCCACATTGGAAAATGTCTTTCAATCACTGAACTGGGAAAACAAAGGGATAAAGATTAATGGAGATTATCTAACCCACCTTCGTTTTGCTGATTACGTAGTCATTTTTGCAACAACCCCATCAGAGCTGCAGAGTATGATCCAGGAACTTGCTGACAAGAGTAAAGAAGTGGGATTAAAAATGAACTTTCAGAAGACAAAAGTGATGTTCAATGCTTTTACAAGGAATGAAGATTTATCGATTGATGGGGGAAAGCTGGCGATAACAGACACGTACGTTTATCTTGGACAGCAAATATCAAGTGAGGGTCACATTGATGAAGAAATTAATCGGCGTACAAAACTTGCCTGGAGAGCTTTTGGAAGAAACAGCATAATTTTCAAGAGCAATATGCCATTATGTCTTAAAAGAAAAGTGTTTGATCAATGCATCCTTCCAGTGCTTACGTATGGTGCAGAGACGTGGACCTTAACTAAAAGAGACATACAAAGGCTGCAGACAACTCAAAGCATCATGGAGAGGTGCATGCTTGGTGTAACCAGGAGAGATAAGAAGAGGAACTCGTGGATTCGAAAAATGACAAGAGTGGAAGACATCATGATAAGAGTAAAATCCCTGAAATGGCAATGGGCTGGACAAACTGCCAGAAGGACAGACCATCGATGGACATCCGAAATTTTAGATTGGATTCCAAAGGACAGGAGAAGACCCAAAAGAAGACCACATGGAAGATGGGTGGATGAAATTCAAAAGTATGCGGGAGTGACATGGAGGAGACTGGCACAAGACAGACCGTTGTGGAGGAAATTTTTGGAGACCTTCGTCCAGCAGTGGATTGATAATGGTTGACAATGATGATGATGATGATGATGATGGTATAAATGATTTAAAATGTAGTTGATACTTTTTGGAACTCTCCGATACAGCTCTTTTCGAGAAAGCGTTTAGTTTAAGTACACGATATCTCTGACTCGTACTATGGCCAGTGGAAATTATTTTAGATATAATGTTTACACAGTCAACTTCTCCTTTGTGAAGACGAATGCGATCTATAAAAGTCCTCATGAGACCACAAATTCATCTACTGGCATGAAATACGGTTTCTTTGAGTTTCCCCTAAGCCAAGCTCCTTTTCCTTCTGTTCTGCGTCTTGACATGGACTCAGAGCGAGAGATTGTTAGAAATGATACATCAGCAGTAATGTGGTAAGTACGAGGTATGATCAAAAAGCTTCCAGACTGGTTGCATAAGTTCGGAATCGCGTGACAAAGCAGGAAGCGGCTTGGCACGTTGGAACCTATTACGCATGTGCAGTGACTCAAATCTCCCCTGCACATGCTTTTTTTATTTTTTTATTTTTACTGTAGTGTACTTATGTGTGGGAAGCTGTTCATCGCATTTCTCATGCCGGAAAAAATTGAACAACGAACCTACATCAGATTTTGTTGAAAAGTTGGCAAAAGTTTCAAAGTCACATATTTAAAGTTATTGATAGTCTATGGGGGGATTGTATGAGTCGTGCACAAGTTTATGACCGTATAAACGTTTTAAAGATGGTCGTGAAGTCTATGAAAGTACAGAAAGTCTGTGAGGAGGATTGTATGAGTCGTTCACAAGTTCATGACTGTATAAACGTTTTAAAGATGGTCGTGAAGTCCATGAAAGTACAGAAAGTCTATGGGGAGGGTTGTATAAGTCGTGCACAAGTTTATAAGTGGTATGAACGTTTTAAAGATGGTCGTAAAAGTGTTGCTTTTGCGGGGAAATCGCCGAATCGCTATTCGTGAGTTATCTGAAGACTTTAACATCAGTTTCTGTTCAATTCAGTCTAATGTTACGGACGATTTGGGTATGAAATGCGTCTCGGCCAGATTTTTGCCAAAAACAGGCCCGTGTTTCAGCTGCTATGACCTGCTTGAGGGCGTCGAAAACGACGAAAAACTTTTTGAAACTATCATATCTTGTGATGAATCGTGGGTTTATGAATATGATCCTGAAACTAAGGCAAACTCTTCACAGTAGAAGTATGAAGACTGGCCGAAACTTTCCGAGACCCAAAAAAACGCACGACAGAGCCGCAGTAATATGCAAACGATGCTGACTGTTTTCGCAAGGGAATTGTGCATCGTGAATATGCTCCATCAGGCCAGACAATGAACAAGGAGTATTACACTCAAGTTTTGCGGAGTTTGAGAGACGCAGTTCGTCGAAAAAGGCTGGCATTGCATGAGAGTATAAACATCATTATTCATTAGTAACTCCATTATTACAACGCGCCTGCACATGCATCGCAACTTGTGGAGCACTTTCCCGCTAAGCAGCGAAAGGAGCACTTTCTTGCTAAGTTGCTTCCCATGCATCGCAACTAATGGAGCAATTTCTTGCTAAGTTGCTTCTCATGCATCGCAACTTGTGGAGCACTTTCTTCCTAAACAGCGAAAGGGGCACTTTCTTGCTAAACTGCTTCCCATGCATCGCAACTTGTGGAGCACTTTCCCGCTAAGCAGCGAAAGGAGCATTTTCTTGCTAAGTTGCTTCCCATGCATCGCAACTAGTGGAGCACTTTCTTGCTAAGTTGCTTCCCATGCATGGCAACTTGTGGAGCACTTTCTTGCTAAGCAGCGAAAGGAGCTTTTTTCTTGCTAAGTTGCTTCCCATGCATCACAACTTGTGGAGCACTTTCTTGCTAAGCAGCGCTTTGGGCAGGTCTGACAGTATCCCTATACGTAGGAACTCGCTCCCTGCGAAACTTATCCCGAAAATCAAATACCACTTGAAAGCAAGATTTCAAGGTAATTTGTGAGATGCAACAGTATACGAAGCAGCTTTTCGCTATTTCAGAAGATAACTTCAAAAAAATGCTTTGAGCAGTGGAAACATCGCTGGCTAAGTGTGTACTTCGAAAGGGGGACCACTTCGAAGGCGATTATGTTTTAAATCTGTAAGTTTTGTACTTTTTTTTAATCCAGTCTGGATACTTTTTAATCGCACTTTGTATGGTAGACAGAACTTATAAATTCGTATTCTTAATAGGGATCGATGTACTCCTTCCACTCTTCTGCAGTTTTTGTTTTATTTCGTTGCTATCAGCGCACTCTGTTTCCACCTCTAAAATGTCTATTTCCCCTAAGGAGGACTAAAATTTGTTAGAAACTTTCGATTCGAAATACAATTTCTGTCCGAATTGGAGGTATAATCAGCGGTGTACGGACCTACCACACGTCGATTCTGCAACCGTCGTGTTTTTCGACTTCTAGCTACAATTTGTTAATCGTTCGATGCTGTATACCATATAGACCCTGTTAATACACACGGTAAGACCGTGCTATCATTGCACAGATTCAACCTTCTTCAGTTTTCCTCATAACCATCACTTAGGGTCATTCTCAAGGCTAATTTATTGGAAACCCAACAGCCAATCCAAAAGTTGATGCTGGTAGCATATAAAGCAGAAGTATACGAATACATTGTGCATAAGAATAGTGGCTCAGAAATGGAATGACGCTCTTAATTCACAAAACTCTTTACGAATTGAAACACACGATCAAATGGTGGGGACTTTAATATCTGATGTGGTTTAAAATTTCGTTTTCGAAGTAAATTATGGTTACTATAAAATGTTAAATCTGTCTCCATTGATCTTTACCATAAATTAAAACAGATTAGGAAGAAAAAGAGTTGTTAATTTTATCTTTCTAGTCTCTTTTAATTTGAAAAGAGAGTGATTGAGCAAAAGCACTATTTTTTTCTTATTATTTTTTTATTTTAGCTTCATTTGTTCATTTTTTTCTGTTCTTCAGAAATCCAAAGGTTCTGGTGAGCTGTTGTTCTCCCTGAGCTACCTACCCACAGCAGAACGATTAACCGTAGTCTTAGTCAAGGCCCGAAATCTAGTGTGGACTGGTGGCAAAACTACAGCAGGTAGGTGTCTCACATTCTTTATCTTACTCTCTCTAGATTATTTTCGCATCTATAACTCTCTCCATCGCTTTCCCATCCTTTACATTACTTCATTATATCCCTCTACGACACTTTACCGCGGCTGACTCTCTCACTTTTTCACTCTTAAAAGTGTCTCCTTCTTGCACTTCACTGTATCCAATATCCCCCCTCTCCGTTCCTCTGTCTTTGTTTTGTCTCACTTTCATTGTTCCTCACTTTTTAACGTGTCTCACTTTATATCCCTTACTCCTGATCGTACTTTACTGTCCCACTTTCTGTCACTCTTTTATTGTGTCTTATTTCTCCTGTACCTGTTTCTTTATTACGCTTCATCGTGTTCCGTTTTTCTTACTGTCTTTCTCTGACTCCTTACAGTATGTTTTTTCTCTCTGCATTTCTTCCTTACTTCAACATGTAACACCTTTTCTTGCTGTCCTTCTCTTACTCACCATGGCGTCTCCTTTCCCGCTTTTTGCCTTTCTTTTACTCCTAACGGTGTCTCTTCCCTTCCTTCTGTTCCTTCCTTACTCATCGTCATATTTTCCTTTTCCTTGCTTCTTTCTGTTACTCATTATGATATCCCTTTTTTCTCTCTGTTTTTTCCTTACTCTTCAGCTGGTTAATCAGTTTCTTTCTTACTTTCTGTTGCTCCATAAGCAGTCTCTTTCCCTCTGTTTCTTCCTTAATCTTCAGCATACGTAAGCAGTTTTTCTCTCTTTCTGTTACTCCTTAAGATGTCTCTTTCGCTCTTGCTCTTTACTTCTTAAGATGTCTCTTTCGCTCTTGCTCTTTACTTCTTAAGATGTCTCTTTCGCTCTTGCTCTTTACTTCTTACTCTTCATCATTTTTCACTTTTTCTTACTGTCTTCTGCTTACTCATTATGGTGTCACCTCTCTCTCTCTCTCTCTCATTTATGCTTCGTCATGTTTCACTTCCTCTTATCTTTCTCTTACTCCTTATATCTCCTTTACTTTCCATACCTGTGCCTTCCGTTCTTTTGCAGCACTTTTTATAGTATCTCTCTCTTATTTGTAATAATAATGTTTAGCTCTTTTTTCTGTCTCTATCGTTTCTGATTCTCTCTTCCTTTCCTTCCAAATGATCGGTTTATATGTTGTCATAGGTAGATCTAATTTCATATAAAAAAAGTACTCTGTAACGTGAAATAAGAGCCTAAAGTGTCCCATAAAACGTTATATAAGATCCCATTGGCCGGAATCTCGCGAAGTATTCCGTGGTCCAGGTACATAAGCCGGAGATCCCACAAATCTTGGCAATTTTCGGTTACACTGTGTCAATTCTGAGATTTGTGAAGGCACTTGGGAGAGGATCTTCGCTGCAAGTCATCTAAGTCTTCTAGAAACGGTCCAATTTGATTGATTACTCCTTTTCTTTTCTGTGCAGCATTTTCGTCGAGGTGCGCGACTTAGAAATTGATGTGTAGGAGTTCAACCTTCTTGGTTTATTTAATTTCTTATGTAGTAACACCGTTGTAGCTTTCTTTTAAATTCTTATCGAAGTCAATCGTTGTGCTTTCCATTACCTGGCCAGTTTCTAACAGTATTCTTCAGAACGAAAACACAGTCGTGGCAACTAACATCATACTGTTGCGTGACCGCCTGGTTTATTTAACTTCTTATACACTCGTGTACATAAAATTAAGGACGAAGAGGAGAAATTAGCATAACAGCGGAACGAGCAGGCAGAACGGACCGAAAGACCGCTCAGGAGTTAGACTAGGGTCCGGTACGGCAGAGCATGCGCATATATACAACATGACGAGGGGGGTGTCGGAAGGGTATACAGCACACGGGCGGTGTACACTCAGCTATACGGTGAAAGCTATTGCACGGAGTACATCGGTTTGAACGACGTCGAGTTGCTGCCACCGTGTGATATGGCCAACAGGCAATCCAATAGACGACATCTGGAGGACTTTACCCGAGGTCGCGTAATTGGGAAGTTGGAAGAACGTCGAAGTGTGACTAGTGTAGCCGAGGAGTTCGGGATCGCTCACAGCATCGTTTCCGAGCTTGGAGAGCATTTCAAACGACAGGAACAGATGTCCGAGAGTTTAGCAGTGGTCGTCCACGAGCAACCACGGCGGTGGACGACCGGTATATTATCCTACAGGCGAGAAGAGACAGACGTCAGACAGCGGGAGAAATCGCAAGGCACATGCAACAGACAATTGGATGTCCGTTATCGCGTTTTACCGTGGCCAGGAGGCTGCACAAAAATGGTCTATTTGCACGACGACCAGTACGGTGTGTGCCATTAACGCCTGCTCCTCGGGGACGGCGGTTTCTCTGATGCCAGGAACACAAGAACTGCACACATCACCAATGGGGTCGAGTTCTCTTTACGGATGAGAACCGATTTAGTCTGATGAGCGATTCTGGACGTATACACATCTGGACAGAGCAGAGAACACGCAATCACACTTCCAACATCATCGAAAGGGACCGGTTTGGAGGTGGCGGAGTTCTCGTTTGAGGCGGTATCATGCTCGGTAGACGTACTGACCTCCACATCTTCCGAGGAGGTTCAGTCACTGGTGCTCGCTATTGTGCCGAGCTTCTCCTGCCTCACGTACGTCTGTTTAGAGGTGCTGTGGGTCCTGAGTTCCTCTTCATGGACGGCAACGCTACATCTCATCGTACAGTGGCTGCCGCAGAGCTGTTGGAGAGTGAAGATATTCAACGCATGGATTGGCCCGCAAGGTCCCCGTACCTAAATCCAATCGAACACGTGTGGAACCTTCTCGGGAGACGCTTGGCAGCACGTCGCCAGCCGCCAGCAACGATTCCGCAGCTGCGGTTGGCGCTACAAGAGGAATGGGCCGCGATGTCTCAACAGCTCCTTGACAACCTGGTCCTCAGCATGGACAGACGTTTTAAATCCTGCAACGCAGTCAGGGGTGATCATATCCCCTACTAAAGACTGGATTTGATTTTTCTTGGCAGCCGCCTGTCACATGGACGTTTCTGTCTTCTGTCCAGTTGTGCTCGAAGCTACCTTTTTAATAAAGTGCCTTTTTATCCTTTGGATTCCTTGTTTGGACGGTTTTGCTCACTTGTCCTATATTCTTACATTTTGGGGGTCTTATCGTATGATTTGGGTCGATGTGGAGCATTTCTGCACGACGTTACATTCGAAAAACCGTCTCGTCCTTAATTTTTGCACACCAGTGTACATTAATACTGTTGAGCTTACCTTTAAGTCTTCATTGAAGTCTCCTGTCGTGGTTTTCATTGCCAGACAAGTTTCTAAAGATATTTTACAGAATGAAAACTTGCGCATGGCAACTGATGACACGATGTTGCTTGACCACTTGGTTTATATAATTTCTCGTGCAGTAATATTGTTGTGTTTTTTAAGGCATCACTGAAGTCGTGACCTGTACTTCTAGAACTAACTTTCCCTTTGAGTTTTTTTTTCCTGTAAAAGGTGTGTTGTTTCTTCGTTACGTTCTTCATTTCTGAACACATGTTCTAAACCTCTAGTTTCTTTGTTACGTTTAACAAAAACGTAACAAAGAAGCTAAAGGTTAACCAGGTGGAAGTACACAATACGGAACTGATGAAAGCGGCTGTAACAAAAGTGCAAGGAATTATAGTTTTCGGAACCTTACGACAAATCACGATGCTAATAAAACGACGATGCGCAGTAAAATATAGTTCAAGGAAACAACCAATAGAAATACAGAAAATGTTCACACATTTTTAGATCGTTTTTGATAAGAAATTTTAGAAAATAAAAGAAATGAACAGTGGCAACAGTGTGTTAGATGAACACGAAAGATCAGATCAGATCAGATCAGATCATATGTAGAGGATTTTAGGAAGGGAGTGTCTGACCCCAGGTCTTAAACAACCCTTAGAAATAGGAAGCTAGATTTGGGTTAGAGTGCCCGATCGGAAAGTGACACTGAAGCGGGGTAGAAAGGGGAAGGAAGACGCCCTTATTTATTACCGGGGGGCCAGTATCCGGGCCCGCCGGCTTAGTGTGCCCGTCCGAATCACGGCGGATATTTAGTGGTTCGAGCATTCGTGCCTGCCTGGGATCGGACCTGAGGTCTTCTCCGTGGCAGTCGCGAACGTTGACCACTAGGCCACCCGCGGTCTGTTGAACATAAAAGAAGCATCTGCTGGAGTGCTATATATCGTCTGCTGAGAAAATGGCGCACGCAAGCAAGCTGAAGGCTATGCTTTTGTTCTTTACGAAGATACCAAGCAGAAGGCTATACTTTTGTTCTTTACGAAGATAAATATTCGTATTCTTTAACTAAGAACGCCGTGAACATCGTGGAGTTAGCATTTTTAAATGTAAAATAAGCATTGCTACTTACTAATAGAGGGTAAAATCGTCAAGCATTGCTTTTAACAGGAAAGGGAACACCAAACGAATATCAAAAGAAGGAACATACTTTTATAACCATTTCAGAAGTAAAATCGCTGGTCTTAACACAAAATCCACCAACCCAAAGAGCAAAGTCGTAAAAAATCTCAGTATCAACTGTAAACAAGGTAATAAACAAAGCTTTGAATTTGAAAGGAGAAACAAAAAAAAACAAAATGTTCATCGCCTTTTGCCTATAGGAACGTGTCTGAGCGCAGAACACGGTGTAGACTTCTTTATGAAAATCGCTTAACCGGAGACAGATGGTAATTTATTGTGGCTATTGATGCAGCATGGATCTACCTAAACGACTGTAACAAAAAAAATGTTGATTTACTATGTCAAAAGAGCTGAAAAAGACTTACAAACTTGGTTCTAAGAATCCAAAGGAAGCTTCAGTAAAGGATTCATGATTGTTGCTGGTTTCTTGTACAATGGGAAATTAAAGTTAAGAAAAGTTGAAAAGAATGTTAAAATCAATTTTACGTATTACCAAAGTAATGTCTTAACCCCTATATTTAAAGATGAAATATCATTATTTTATCCATCATTCTACCAGTCATACATCCAAATCTGCCACTCTATTTCTTGGAAAAAAAACTAAAACAGAGACGACGGGTATCAAGTCTGTATTTACACTCCCGGCCGCATATGGCCCCAGTGGTCAACGTTCGTGCCTGCCGCGGAGAAACCTCAGGTTCGATCCTAGACAGGTACGAACGCTCGAACCACTAAATTACACTGCTGGCCACCCAAAATGCAACACCAAGAAGGACACGAGATAGCAAAGCCAGATTTACTGGACACATAACAACAGATACAAAGATCAAACGATTCGGCTTACAGGCCCGTGCGATTTGCGGAACACGCAGACATCAATAGTTCGTGTGACCCCCATGGCTGGCAATAACCGCCGCTACACGCCGCGGCATCGAACGAAAGAGGCTTTGGATGTGGGCTTGGGGTATGGCGGTCCAGGCTGCTTCCACACGTGGCCACAGTTCATCAGGCGTAGCCGCGGGTGGTGCTCGTCGGGCCACTCAGTTGCCGATCAGCGGAGAACAGGCAGGCCACGGCAGCAGTGACACGTGGTGGGCCGTGAAGAATTGTTGCACGATGCGTGCCACGTGCGTGCGCGCATTGTCCTGTTGAACGTGGCCGCTGGCAGGTCCTGCAGGTAAGGGAGGACTACAGGCTCCAAAACGTCGGAAATGTAGCGGTGGCTGTTGAGTGTACCGGCGATGCGTACCAGAGGGGTGCGGGTGTCATATGCAATTGCGCCCCAAACCACAACGCGAGGCGACGGACCGGTATGGCGATGCATAATGCAGGTGTCATACAGTTTCTCGCCGCGGTGCCGCCACACGCGGATCCGACCATCGTAGTGTTGCAGGCAGAAGCGGGATTCGTCGGAGAAGACAATTTCGTGCCATTCCGTAATCCAGGTGCGGCGTTCAATGGCCCACTGCCGCCTCACTCGCCGGTGGTGTAACATCAGTGGTAATCGGAGCAATGGGCGCCGTGCGACACGTCCCCGTTCCTGCAGACGACGTCAAACGGTGCGTGCTGACATAGGTTGTTGCGTAACACACCCTAATTTCTGCGCTAACGTTTGTGATGTGGCGGTGCGAGCCGTCAATGCCCGCCGCACAACATGCCGGTCCTCTTGTTCGGTGGTGTGCCGCAGTTGCGGCAATCGTTTACGTCGGTCCGCCGATCCCTCCTTCACCCACCGAGTCCATACTCGCCTCACTGTGGCTGGATGTCGTCCCACATGGGCACCGATGTCTCGGTACGATAAACCGCTGTCGCGATAAGCCACTATTCGTCCTCTGTCGAACTCCGAAACGTTCTGGAATGACTGCCGTGTTCGGCGACGAGGCATCAGGAAGCTTCCCACGCACAGGTCCGGCAGCACAACACACTTCCACTACTTACACCCCGCCTTCTGTGCACCCTTCTTATAGTGCTTCTCGGTGACGTGCTGGGTGCACAGGATTTGCATATGCCCTGCAATGCTAATCGTTTGCATGTCCTCTCGCGGGCGACGCATGCTGCGAATTTCAGGCAGATCGGATGCTTCCTTCTTGATGTTGCATTTTGGGTGGCCAGCAGTGTATATACCGTGCGTCGGATGGGCACGTTAGGCCGTCGGACCCCGGATACTGGCCCCCGGTAATAAATAAGGGCGTCTTTCTCCCCCTTTCTACCTCGTTTCCGTGTGACTTTCCTATCAAGCACTCTAGCCCAAATCTCCTAGCTTTCTATTTCTAAGGGTTGTTTAAGACCTGGGGTGAGACACTCCCTTCCTAAAATCCTCTACATCTGATCTGATCTGAAGTCAGTATTTTTTTTTTTATTTTTTTTTTTTTTTGCTTCTATTCTTTCAAAGTCCCTTGATGTGTCACCAATGGACTATTGTGCCTTCTGCCTGCTAAAAAGAGAGTTTTCTAAACGCAGACCTAAAACGATGATTGCACTAGGGATAGCAGTGGAAGAAGGGTAGAATACTACTAATTTTAAGAAATGCCCTGTTATCTGTACATGTAGCTTCATGGTCGAAAGAAAGGGCTGAAAGAATTTTATTTTCAACTTTAATGACGTTGCTGGAAAATTGTTCTGATAGTGTGTGAACATCCTCTATATAACACGAGATAAAGTGCGTCACATGAACCTCTGCAATCCGATACTCGCGATGAAAAAGTGATTTCACATCACTTAAGAAATCCTGCAGATGATGGCTAGTCTAACCCAGCAGAAATGCATGCAGGTAATTTTTTTCGAGTTTAACGCTTTTTAGAATGGAGCATGCGATACAGAAGGAACAAATATTCCGCTTCCTATTCCTTTAGAAGCGCTCAAGCGAGTTATTGGTTATAGATCTGTTTCTGACCTTGCATCGGTAGAAGGGAAGCGACGGAAGAGGAAGTCATTGGACAGACGACCTTGAGCACGAAGCGATGTTGAGAAGAATGTATTCTAAATTCTTGTATCCTGAACTCTTGCACAGTTTTGTAGTTATTATAAAATATTATCGCAAAAGCTCTAACCTGCACTCGTAAAGTTTTTAACACCAAAACAATACGCGAAGAACGGAATGTCCTCATGAAAATGCTTCACTGTCTTCAAGATATACACTAAATTGACAAAAGTCACCGGAAACCTCGAAGAGAAACACAACATAGCATTTATTGACATATATTAGTACGGTGTCGGTCCACCTTTGGCCTTAATGCATGCACTGACCCTTCGAAGCTCGAAGTGGTTGGGTTTTTTGAGCTCCGTGATTTTCGTTGCTATAAGGTGTTTATTGAGTGCTTTAGTTTCTGTGGTTGCGTGTATCTTCAAGTTGAAGTTCTACGCTTTACGTTCGTGTATCTCCCAGGTTGGTGAGTGCCATATTTTTTCATTATTCACTGTTTTATTTTTTCAACCAAGCTGGTCTTTTTTCGTTAAAGTCTCGCCATTGCTTCGATGGCGGAGGCAGACAAGGGTGACGCCCACATCCTTATCTTGGCAGATCAGCCAGCTTCCTCTTCTTCTTCTACCACTCAGCTTAATGAGGTGGCTCCCGAGCGTCATTGCGACGTCATGGACACCTCTTCTTCTCCAGCTATTACTCCCACCAAGTGCGGTGGTGCCAAGTCTCCTATCTACATCTCAGCAGATGATGACGTATCCGTTATCAGCAATACTGAGCTCATAGCTTCTACTTCTCATCAACTTTCTGATTCGCCCTCACTGCTAGGAGCCGCTTCATCGAATTCTCGAATCATGTCTGCCCAAGCGTCCTATGCTTCTGCAACTTCTGGGGTCCTCACACCCCCAGTTTCATCTGCTATGCCTTTTCCTGAATCCTATGTCACTGTCGTCGGTTCTACTGCTACAATTGACATACCAGAGGATTCCCGAGCTGGTCACCTTTTTTCCTCCACTATAGAACGGGGCGTCTATTTTGATGCGCTTCCCGACACCAAGCTGTGGCAATATAGCCGAGTCCTCAAAACTATCTTACCAAAGGATGCAATAGACTTTATAGCTCGAAAACCCAGATCTGTCTTGGTCTATTTTAAGGATAAAGCGCATGCTGACCAGGTCCTTACGGAAGGTCTAACCATCAATGACGTGCATCTGTTAGCACAAACGGTTGCGCACCGCCCGGTGCAGGTGACCTTCTACCCCGTACCACCAGAAGTATCCGACGCTGCACTTTGCACCTTGCTCAGCAGGTACGGCAGAGTTGTTGGCTCCATAACAACTCTCTCTGCGGCTCCCAGAGACCCTGAAGACAAATCGATTCGAGGTTTTCGCCGCACTGCTCGAGTCCTGTTTTCATCTGATGCTCAGCTGAAAGCGGTTCCGAATGTTTTGCACATCCGCTGTGGACAGCAACGCCGAAGAGTTGAGATAATCACTTCACAGTATTGCACTATATGTCAGAGCGAAAGTCACATAAGGGCTCAGTGCCCACGTGCCTCCCTGCAAACAGCTCCACACACTACATCTTCTTCTACTTTGTCCACCAACGCTTCACAGACTTCTTCCTATTCGAGGAAAAGTCGCGGAATCAAGATCTTCCAAAAGTCAGCTTACTGCCATTGGTCAACAAACGACTTTGATGCCTCCACCTCCTGCTGATCCTAAGAATTTTCCCAGGCTTCCAAAATCGACTCCCCCTTGTACTTTTACAACCACTGCTGATGTACATGTTGACCACTCCTCAGCTTTTACCGTTGGCTCCATGACACGAGTCACAGGTAACGCTTCGGGTTCAGACTCTCCAGACGATCATGAAGCTTTAGTGGTTGCTGGAAAACGCAGTGGTGCTACTCGCCCCAAGACGAAGAAGCCAAAGACTCTGGCGTCCCGAAGATCATCTCGCTCTTCTACCCGCTCATCCACTCGCTCCGTCAGCTCTCGACGACCGTTCTCCAGGTCGCCTCTACACACTTCCTCTGAGACAGCATGTGAGGGTGCCTTTCCCTCACTAGAAGAATTCACAACTTTTCTTGCTGAAAATGCTTTCCCTGCTGAGCCTCTGCCATACGAGGACGTGCTGGATTGCCTTTTAGGGTCCTCTAGCCCTTCCTCAGCACGCACATCCATTCAGCAGTATGAAGCAGCTCTTCCACAAGTGCTGGTTCAATTACACTCACTTGAAAACACTCTTCGGCGCACTGCGGACGAGGTCCCGTGGAGTGCTTGTTTTCTCCGTCGACTCCACTCCATCACTACAGCCAGTCAATTCCTACTGCATCCCACAACTAACCTAGACATTCAAGGTGGTGTCACTTAATTGTCGCGGTTTTGCGACACCTCTTGCGAATGCGCTGGTACGAGAGGATCTTGCTCCGCTGAATGCTGATATATTACTTCTGCAGGAAACAAACTGTACTTCCACCACTCAATTTCATCAATGGCGTCAGTGGGATCCTACTTTCCATCACGCTTACAGCCAACTGTCGCGTGGTGGCATGGCAGTTGGTGTTCACTCACGTTTTCGTTCAACTCTTTCCTCCTTCTCAGTGAAAAACTTATGTCGAGACTTATTACAACGAGTCTCTTTCACCGTCGCAGCTGAAAAATTTCATGTATTCAACATTTATGTTCCTTGCACTCCTACTCACGTGCCAGAGCTGTTTGCAAAACTTCGACGGGCTCTGTCACGTATTCCCATTACCGACCGGGTACTTATCGGAGGTGACTACAATTGCACTCTACATCCCCTAACTGATCGCTCTTCTGCTTCCAGAGAACACCGTACGGAAGTAGTACATCTCTTACAGTCTATCACTTCAGACTTCTCACTCGTAGATGTTCAACGCCATTTGTCACCAACCCAGACTACACATACATGGCGTGCACCAAGAGCCATTGATCCTCCTACAGCAAGATTGGATCGCTTTTATGCAACTTCTCTTCTTCTACCAGTAATATCAGATTCATGCTGTACACCCACAGCTTCCTCGGATCATTGCGTCATTGCCATAACAGTTTTTGCTACTTCAACACAGCCACGTACAATCCGGCCTTGGACTTTTGACGACACTCTTTTAGATGACTCAGCCTTCTGCTCATCGGTGCGAGATTTTCTTGCGGATTGGCGTACAAGGCTTCATTCTGCACCGTGCCCCCTCAACGTTTGGTTGGAAGTAAAACGCCACCTCATACTACTGGTACGAAACCTGTCGTACTCGATCATGACACAACGGAGGATGCGACTTGATCATACTAGGCAAATGCTTTCTTTGCTCAATCTTGCTGATCCCCTATTTCAAGTCTACCAGGCAGAATTACATTCACTTTTGGTGCCACTTGCAAAACAAGCCCTTCAACGCCTTAAACTACAACACCTGAAACCTGATGCTTGTTCGTACGAATTCCTTACGTCACTTGAGTCAACTCGCCGATCCTCTTCTGTTCTACAGCACCTTCGTCTTCCAACTGGAGTAGTTTCATCCGAACCAGTTCCAATTTGTTCTATGGTACGTAATTACTACATTTCAAAATTTTGTGAAACTCCTCCTCCCTCCCCTACGGCTTCTGCTCTTCTGTTCTCTTCTTTGCCTCAGGTCCCTTCTCATCTTTCAGCCAGCCTCCTCCATCCTCCCACTTTAACTGAGCTCTCTGACACTTTCTCGTCCCTCAATCCCCGGGCTTCACCTGGCCCGGACGGTCTCCCTGTTTCTTTCTATAAGGCTTTTCTTCCTGCCCTCCTTCCATTTCTCCTCTGTGCCTTTTCTACTGCCGTGCATCTTACATCTCTTCCAAGGAGTTTCACGCTCGCACATGTTGTACTTTTCCCCAAGAAGGGTGATCCGCTTGACTTGGGGAATTGGCGTCCCATCTCACTCTTAAATACTGATTATAAACTCTATACTAAATTTCTGTCCCGCCGGCTTAACCCCATACTCCCTCATATTCTCTCCACTAATCAAACCTATACTGTACCCGGGCGCTCCATCTCCCATAATATTCAGCTTCTTAATGATCTAATTCACCTCGCCCGCTCTCGCTCAGAACCCTTGCTCTTCTTTCCTCGATCAACGCTCAGCGTTCGATAATATTTCTCATGATTACCTTCTTGCTGCATTTCTAAATTTCGGCTTTCCTCCTTCCTTTGCTTCTCTTCTCATCTCCCTCTACCGGGACGCAGTTTTCCACGTCAAGCTGCTCAACCTTCTCACAGCTCCCATACCCTTTCGTCGCTGCGTGCGTCAGGGTTGCCCCTTATCCGGGCAGCTCTTCGCCCTCGCAATAGAACCTTTTTTACGCGCAGTCCATCGATCCTTCTTTGCTTCACTACCACCGGTGGTAGCCAGCACACGTCATCATGTTGCTACCTATGTTGCCTACGCCGACGATATTACATTCTGCATTCGGCACGACTCACAATTTCACGATCTCCACAATCTCTACAATACCTACGCCTCATGTTCCGGAGCAGCGCTAAACACAACGAAAAGCACAGGCCTATGGACCGGTTCGTGGGCTAACCGCACTGACTCTCCTTGGGGAGCAGAGTGGTCCAACACCTCTCAACGATTCCTAGGAGTCCACCTTGGAAAACCAGCAACTGCTTCACTCGTCACCTGGATGACTCTCCGGCCACGCCTACATCGCTCGGTCGCAATCTGGCGGCGCGCACAATTCTGCACCTCCGTCTTTCAAAGAGCACGTCTAACGCACACTTACCTGCTTTCAATGTGCACGTATTCCTGGTTGGCTTCGAAGCAACCAGCACTACGTCTTCTTGAACTCACCCGCTGTCAAACTCAGGTTATCTGGCCCGGCCATCACTGGGTCGGAGCACCTCAACTCAGCCTGTCTCCTTCCAACGGAGGCATTAGTTTACCCGACGTCAGATCCTATTACAAGGCTTATCGTGTGTCTACGTTTTTACGATCACTTGCGGCACCTGCTCCCTCTGCAGTTGCTGCTCGTGATGTCATAGTCACTCCGCATAACCCACGCTTTACTCTCCTTTCGTTCTTACTCATGGACCACTGTCCCCTTCTCACACTTTTCCCTCCTGTCTACAAAGAGGCTATCTCCTTTTTCGTTCCCTCCCTCTTTCTCGCTCTCTCCCTGCCTCCACAAATGACCTACTTTCCGAACCTCTTTTTTTTTTTCTTCTGCTACACCCTCCCCATCTCCCATATTTTGCTTTTCCTTCATGGCTCCGAGCTGGAGTCGTTACTGTCAGCGATCTTTTTAACACCGATCTTTCCTGGCTCCCCTTCTCTTCTCTACCCTCTGCTCTCCGTTTCAATGCCAACGCTCACTTTGTTCACAACTCTCTTTTTTCTACTATAATCTCCCTGTTCCCTGAGCTTGCTACTCCCTCAGGTCTCATTTCTGTTCACTCTGCCTCTCTCCTTCTCCCATTTTTTCTGTCGTCCATTGGTCCACCTCTCTTCCTCTTGTCTCTTTCTCAACAGCTGATTTCTACCGTTTTCTCTCTCGCTCTTCCGCACCTCTTCCCATTTCTGGAATTCCACTTTCTTCTACCTCCGCAGTGTGGTCCGCTGCGCTTTCCCCACTTTCAGCACCCCTTGAAGTCAATTCACATTGGCTTTTCTTACACAACCGCCTTCCTGTGCCGTCGATTTTACATCGCATGACCATTTTATCTTCACCTTCCTGTCCGTATTGTGGCGAGGAGGCTGACGTCCAGCATGTCTTCATGTTTTGCACAGTATTATTGCCAATACTCCATCTCGCTTTCACGCTAGCGCAACGATCCTGTGAGACCGTCCTCACCTTCAGCGCCTACCGAACACTACTTCTGAACTCTTCTCGCCCTATTCACCTTCCGGCAGTCTGCTCCTACATCTTCGTGCTTGTAAAACATATAATTCACGTGTATCATCTTCAGCGTCCCCCCGAAGCTTCTACTGACATAAATAAAGTCAGTACTGCGTTACTTTGTCATTTTCGTAATCGCCTACTCTCCCGCCTTCGACTAGAACTTACCACTGCAGTTGCACGCTGCAGTGAACCACAGTTCCTATCAACTTGGTCACCAGCAACCACTTGGTTTGCAGGGTCGCCCACAACGCTTCACCTTACAGTCGGAACTTTTGTTTCACCTACCTCCTGATAGATACAATTTTTGCCATGCTGACTTGTCTTCAATCTCTGCTTCATCAGAGACTATTTTTTGTCTTTTCCGACAAATTATCATACATAAACTGTATTCTCTCACCACTATATTGAGCTTTGTGAATAGGTCGTTGCGTCAGCTACAAGCGCCTGTAAATCTTCTTTTCATATGTCATTTTGAGACGATTTTTCTATACACATTTCCTGGTTTTTTTTCTTGCTTCGCAACTGAGTGCAATCTTGTTCCTCAACATTCACTGTACTATATTATTTGTACTCTCTATTTTATCAGAATTTTTTTGTTTGTCTCACTATTGTACATCACTTTTAGTAGATCAATTATTGTATAGAATCCTATGAATTGTTCGAAGCATGAGCTACTTATAATTGTCAATTTCTTTTCACGCTTTTTTTAAGCCTCTGTTCTCATCCTCTTCACATGTATCATTTCGTGTATAACTCATGTGTAAATTTTTTTGTTTTTCATTACTCATCTTGCTGAATTATGTATTCTCTCTGCGATGTCAGAGACTATTTCTTTTTACCACCTCTGAAAAACCAATATATATAAATTGTAACTTCTCATTGTACAGAATCATGTATATAGGTCGTTTCACGAACCACAGACTTCTGTAAACTTTGTCGTTTTTACAGTATATTCTTATCTTCAATTCCTGATTCAACAGTGTAATTTTACTTTTCAACTGTGTAAATTTGTGTTCTCCAATACTCACTGTGATGAGTTGTGTCTTCTCTCTGTATTTTCAGAGATTATTTTTTCTTTTGTATTCTCAGGAAAATTATTGTATATAACTATTTTTCATATCACCGTTGTATGTAACATGTAGTACCGCGAGCCACATTCATCTGTAAATTTTTCATCATCTGTCTTTCGAACTTTCGATTTCATGTTTGTCCCTTGATCACCTGCAACCTCCTGGTTTTCCAGGTCACACACAATGTATCACCTTTCGGTCAGAACTTTTTTTTTCATCAATATTGTGTAAAATTTATACTCTATAGTGCTCATCATTCTGGATTGATTTTACTCTCTGTATTACCAGAGATTCATATTGCCTCGCCAGATTTCTACTGCACTTAACTGTTGTCATGCAAACGTTGCACCGAATCCTGTAATTAACGTAGCGCAAGCTGCACATTCTGTTAATTTCTCATCACCTGTCTTTTGAATCTATGTCTGCAAGCTCGAATTCTGTATTATTCCTTGCATCAATACTGTGCAAAATTAATATTGTATAACGCTCTTCAAGCTGAATTGTTCCTATTCTTTGCTTTGTCAGAGACTTTTGTTGCCTCACCAGATACTCGAGTGTAATTAACTGTTTTTTTACTATCATCAATGTACAGAACCGTGTAAATAAGCAGTAGCGTAAGCTACAAGCATCTGTAAATATTTTTTTTGTCATACATCATTTGAGATGATTTATTCAAGCACATCTCCTGTATCTTTCTTCTAATAAATACTGTGTGAAAAACTGACCCTTCGAGACATACTTTCGACAAGGTTTTGGAACACAGCGATAAACATGCGCTTCCATTCAGTTCGTAATGTTACCGCTAACTGTTGCTTAGTAGTAAGCCTTGCTTCCAAACTTCTTATGCGGCGCTCTAATTCATCCCATAGATGCTCTATGGGATTAAGATCAGGACTCTGTGCTGGACAGTCCACACACGATACGGAATATTCGTCAAACCACGCCGTAACCGTAACAGTCTTTGCTTTTAAGGCTCGATGAATTATCCTGCTGTTACCGACAAGGCTCGGTTCCATAGTATTGTCACAGAGTTGGTAGGGCATAATAGTCCAGAATTTCGAGGTAGACGTGCTGGTTAACAGGTTTGTTCACGATAACTTACGGGCCGGGATCATACCATGAAAAACAGCCCCACACGAGTACACTGCCAACTCCAAACTTGTCCGTAGGAACAGTACACTATGGTAAATAGCATTCTCCCGGATGCCGCTATACCCACACACGGCCATCAGACGGATGGATCGTGTATCTGGATATGTCAGTTTATAGGACCCGTTTCCAGTGATCTACGATCCACGATAAATGTTCTTTACACCATGCTAAACGACGAGTAGCATTCCGAGTGGACATGAAAGGCTTATGAGCAGCCGCACGATCACGGTAACCCATGAAATGAAGTTCTCTTCGAATGGCATGTGTACATACGGAGTTTCCAGCATTGTTACCCACCTGTACACTGAGGTCTTGTGCAGTACTCCGTCGATTCGCTGTAACGACTCTCCTGAGGCTTCGACGTCCTCTATCACTGATTTTATTTGGTCTTCCGGTACGTTTTGATGCTTCAGACACGCCATGTGTCTTCCACTTATTCAGTGCATTCAAAACAGTTGACTTGGGTATGTTTAAACGCCTCTTGATTTCTCTTATGGACTAATATAACACCAAACAATCTTTCCTTTCTCAAAATCAGTTCTCTCCCTCCGCGACATTTTCACTCAACCTCACAGTGCGATATGATCGCGGTCAGCTGCAGGCTCGTTTGTAAACCGTTTGCAGCTGTACCACGCATCTTAACAACGGAACGGATCCGTTCATTTGGTTTTGAAGGGGTGGTCGGTGACTTTTGTCAATATAGTGTATATTTGTTGGATCATTAGCTATTGTAAAATATGCTATGTGAAAAAAAGCCTCCAGACTCCAGTACTTTTTATACAATATTGCATTTATGACAAAATCAATAATGAGTTGGCCCACCTTTGGCCACAATTAAATTGTGCACTCTCCTTGACATACTTTCAATTAAATTTTGGTATGTAGTCCCAGGTATATTGTTCCATTCCTCCCGCAAAGCAGTGGTCATTTCAGACACAGAAGTTGGACCTGTCGTTCTAGCCTCAATCCGGCGTTCAAATTCATCCCAAATGGGATTGATGTCGGGGCTTGGAGCTGGCCGCTTCATATTCCGTACACCCATATCTTCAAACCGTGTCGAAATGGAGAGTGCTTTATGCACGGCGTATTGTCTTGCTGAAATAGAATGGCCCGTCTCCGTAAAACTTATAAAGTGTAGGCAGTGCGGCGTTCTCTAGAATGTCCCGGTACTTCGTGGGGTTTGCGTTTCCATCCACAATCACCAACGGTCAGAGTTCATACCACGAAAAACATTCCGAGACCATGACACTGCCACCACTAAATTTAACAGCTGGAATGACACATTCTGGCAGACACTGTCACTCATCTTCTGTGTAGTTGTGTTCGTTTTCGTGCTGTGCATGTTCACCTTTTTCATTCTCCTCTGTTGAACGACGATGATGCTTACGTTGCAGCGGCTCCTCGACGACCACTGCGATACTCTCGCTGTCTTTTGCTTTTTTCAACAAATTGGCTTTTTTAATCGTATCTAGATTTTAATCTTTGCCTCAGTCTCATTTTTTCACTTTTACCAGTTCAGCCTGATCTTAAGCATTCTACCACATTTCTAATACTGTTTGTTTGATTGTCTTGTGTCTAGCGCTCTTTGGCCAAACATGGTCCTTGCGCCATAAAAATCCACCAACTAACCAACCAACCATTCTGGCAGTTATCGTTCACCTGGCATACGCCAAACCAAGCAACAACCTTCGGATTTTAAAATGGTGTATTAGTCACTTTATAACATTCGTTTCGACTGAGCTAGAGTCCATAGGCGATGTGCTTTACACCAATCAAATCGTTCGCTCGCATTCTTACGAGTTATTAACGACTTCTATGCAGCGGCTCGGCCATAGAAATTTAGCATGTGTTGCGCCTTACGAAATGTCTTAGTGTACACACTCACCTCTGTTGAATCGTGAAATTCTTTGGTGATGATTTGTGCAGAAGAGTGATGACGGTAAGCACGGACGACACGTTTCAGAGTTCTGTTATCCCTTTCTGTCAATTTACTTGGATTTCCTGAACGTTTCTTGATATTCGTTAGTTCCTCACGTTTTCATTTATTAATAACGTCTTGAACAGTTGGCTCGTGGGTGTTGCAATTGTTCTGCAATCGCATGCGCGGACAAGTTTACTGATATGGCATTGCGAAATTCACAGATTTTCCGGTGGTGAGATTTGAAACCACGCCTCCTCGCTCCGTAGCCAGTTGTTCTACCGACTAAACTACACCGGAATACACAGCTGTGACTTTACCGTCTTGACATGTGCTTCACCTCTGTAGTACGTCACAGCACCCTAACACCTCAACGGAAGTCAATGAGCTCAACACGCTTGGCCATGACTGAAGAAGAGACGTTATATGACTACTCTTCAGACATGGCCAATCGTCTGATAATCATATGATCATATGTAGAGGATTTTAGGAAGGGGAGTGTCTGACCCCAGGTCTTAAACAACCCTTAGAAATAGGAAGCTAGGATATTTGGGCTAGAGTGCCCGATAGGAAAGTGGCACGGAAGCGAAGTAGAAAGGGGGAGGAAGACGCCCTTATTTATTACCGGGGGGCCAGTACCAGGGGTCCGGCGGCTTAGCGTGCCCATCCGACGCACGGCGTATATTTAGTGGATCGAGCGTTCGTACCTGCCTGTGATCGAACCTGAGGTCCTTTCCGCGGAAGTCACGAACGTTGCCCCCCTAAGCCACCCGCGGCGCTTCCCAATCGTCTGAGGAGCTTTCCCGCAGTTTTAAAAGAAATATGGCACACGTGATCTATTGGAATCTTCCATTTTGTTTGCGGAAGTTGGTGGCCGGAGAATTTTTCCCCCATAGGGCACGCTACGCTAATCAACCTTTCAAACTATAATTTACAAGTTGCGCTACCATTTAGTAGTAGTAGTAGTAGTAGTAGTAATAGTAGTAGTAGTAATAGTAGTAGTAATTTACGCTTACTCTATTACTGTGGAGGTTGTGTTCAACCAACCAGCTTCTAATTCAGCAATGGGGTCTTCAGTGTGAACTTGTGTGGAAATCATCGTGTGGTAAAGAATAAGCGTGAGTATTGTTCATTACTATTTCATTTATTGGACCGTTATTTGTGTGTGTGTGTGTGTGTGTGTGTGTTTTAGACAGTGAGGTTAATAAACAAACATTCAGGACAGAATAAGCGTGAGTATTGCTCATCAATGTTTCATTCATTGGACCTTTAGGGCTTTTTGTGTTTTAGACAGTAAGTGAGGTTAATAAACAGACATTCAGGGCAGTCGCAATAAAGGTCCAAGAACTCTGTGGCGAATCGAGCAGCAGCCTTTCAGTAAAGTTTGTATTACCATGACCAGAAAACATCCCTGGAGCGTATAACGAAGTAAATTTCTCCGTCACTTTTATCCGCGCCGGGGCTTGAACCCGGAATCCCTCATTCCGGAATAAGTCACTCTACCAATTGAGCTACGCGGACGTTTTATTCTGATTCCTATCTGCCTTTATGTCGTGTGCGTCCTTCTGGCAGGTACGTCACATCTCCTATTAGCTTACAAGCGGAGAAAATTTTGACAGGAAGTAACTACCACAGAGCAGGCAGAGGCTGTTTCAGACAGATCCTCTAGGGTTCTGTCGTACATTTAAAAGAATCATGAGTAGATAATTAAAGCGTGTGAAATAGTTTGTAATCCATGCAGTGCCTTTGTCTTCCCACAAAGCTAACCAAAGCATCTTGCATTTGCCAAAGAAAGACAAAAACGGGCGTTTGAAAACTAAACACGTGGTGTACGATCCAGTGATACCATTAATGACTGATTAACATAAACAGAACCACTAAAGTGTGTGGATGTGTGTGAGTAAAGGGAACTCCATTAAACCATTAACCATCCTTCTAGCTTCCGCTGTTCAAGATGTTGAAAAGTGTGCAAATTTGGGGTTCATTTACTGGCACAAAACGGTTGAAACTCCTCTCCCAGAGAATGCGTGCGCCATCTACTTATCCACGGGTTTCCATGCTGCTTAATCTTTTATCTAAAAGACTCCTAATCCTCTGGGATAATTGCTTTCCTGTCACGTGGTGCTGGTTCAAGCAGCATAAGGGGTACGTGCTTCTAGCCTACCCAGTTATCAAATCTCAACCCGACTGAAAACTAGATGGTATACACGAGATGCCCCGTATACCATTAAAGCACATGTAACTATGCCGACCTAACTGGAAGATCTTTTGTTAGATGATTGGACAGAATGTGCGCAATCCTGCTGGCTTTCTAACTAATGACACGTACTGATCTTTCTGGTATTATTGATGATGCAATAATGTGATGAGATACTTTCGGACCAAATTTTGGAAATAACATCTGAAACCCATTTGAACTTAATCCAGTTCATTGTAATTTACGAAACAAAATACAAAAATGCTTTTACTTTGCGTTTGGTGTTCGCGACTTGTTTTGCTTGTATGTGCGCGTGTTTACTGCTTAACAGCACTTTATAGACATAAGACAATTTTAACTTTAAGACCGTTGTTACGAAGTTGTTGGAAATACCATGGAGATACCAAATAATAATTCGCGTGACGCATTTAGTCACAACACTGGCAAAACTGCAACTCTCCTTGAATCCGAACCAGAGTCTCATGGCAAAGGAGAAGACAGTGGTTCGACAGATATCGAAGTATTAGTGGAAAGGCGAATATTTAGGTGCCACAAATCCGTTATTTCTTCTTTTAGTCCCGTTCTTAAGCAGCATTTTAGTGGAAACCCCATCTCCACGAGACTTGAGCTTTCTGGGATTAGTTCGAATGCATTTAATGCATTGGTTTCTTACATGTATAGTGGGACTCTCAGTCTCAACTGCGACAGTTTCTTTGAAGTGCACAAGGCAGCCACTTTGCTTGGCATGGTATCTGCCCGAGAAAAATGTCTAAAAAAACTTACTCGTAGTTCTAAAGAAGACATTGATCGTTTCTTCTATATGTACGCGACGTCGAAAAAGACGGGCAATGAAAAAGAGATGAAGCTTGCTTTAAGGATTCTACAATATCGATTTGAAGAAGCAATTATGTCACCGGAATTCTTAGAACTCGATTGCGATTTAGCTGAGTGTTTCCTAACAGGAGATATCATTGGAGCCAGAAGTGAGCTTATGGTGTTTGTCGCTGGTCTCAAGTGGATTCAATATAAGTTACCTTTCCGACGACATTTTTCTGTTAGAATACTGGGGACAGTTCGCTTCAGCTCAATGACTGAAAAAGAATTCCTCGCGTGTTGTGATTTACCTCTTTTACGGCATGTTCTGGAAATACCCCAAGTGAAGGACATGTTGTTAAACGCTGCCATTTACTTTCAAGAACCTGAATTCCGAAGACAAAGCAATTTCCAAAAGTCTTTCGAAAATTCCCGCAATTTGCTTTTACGAGATTTACCAATGTATATTCAGAATTCGCACCAGAATTTGAAATCTGTCGTTCAGGGAATCCTCTATGGTTTACAATTTCCTCATACGCCCAGTCAAAAACAGGATACAGCGCAAAATTTCAGTGCATCAAACCAGGAGTGTACAAACTTGCTAGACCTAGAAAGCTTGAATGGCGAAGGCAGTGTTCGTGGACCTCTACAGTCAATGGATAAGCTAGTGAGGTCATCTCCTGCACCAAAAAACAACTTTGCTGCCGAGAGAAATTACGAAACATTCCTATCCGACGTAGCAGAATCGAATGCAAGTGATAAAACACGATCTACATTGCAACCTGCAGCTAAACAAGTGAAGTACGGAATGAGGTTCTCTCCTCTACATACAGAGAACACTTCCGAAGAGAGAAGTACTAGTGTAAAAAATCGTAGCTCTCATTTTCTATCAGACAGAGATGACTTCTGCGGGAGAGACAGTAAGCTGGGCTCGGAATCTCAAGGAATGTTCTCAGGTGTTTCTCCGACAGACAAATATGAATATCACGTGCAACAAAATGACGAAGCCCAACACAGCATTCCCAGAAACCAAGACGTTCCGGTTTCTAACAAAGAAGGTTATTCGCTTCCAACAATGAAATCAGTAGCGCATGGAATTCGCTGTGGACTTCGTCTCAACCCAGAACGAAATGACGCGCCTCAACACAGCACTTCTAACCCCCAAGATGTTCAAATCCGCGACCTGAAAGAGTCGCATCCAACAATGAGGACAACAGCGCAAGGAATTCCTCTATATACAGAAAACAGTTCTGAAGAGAGAAGTACTGGTGTGAAAAAACGTAGCTCTCATTTTCTATCAGACAGAGATGACTTCAGCGAGAGAGATAGTAAGCTGGGCTCGGAACCTCAAAGAACGTTCTCAGGTCTAGAAGTTTCGCCGACAGACAAATATGAATATCAAGTGCAACAAAAGGATGAAGCCCAACACAGCATTCCCAGAAACCAAGACGTTCCGGTTTCTAACAAAGAAGATTATTCGCTTCCAACAATGAAATCAGTAGCGCATGGAATTCGCTGTGGACTTCGTCTCAACCCAGAACGAAATGACGCGCCTCAACACAGCACTTCTAACCCCCAAGATGTTCAAATCCGCGACCTGAAAGAGTCGCATCCAACAATGAGAGCAACAGCGCAAGGAATTCCTCTATATACAGAAAACAGTTCCGAAGAGAGAAGTACTGGTGTGAAAAAGCGTAGCTCTCATTTTCTATCAGACAGAGATGACTTCAGCGAGAGAGATAGTAAGCTGGGCTCGGAACCTCAAAGAACGTTCTCAGGTCTAGAAGTTTCTCCGACAGACAAATATGAATATCACGTGCAACAAAAGGATGAAGCCCAACACAGCATTCCCAGAAACCAAGACGTTCCGGTTTCTAACAAAGAAGATTATTCGCTTCCAACAATGAAATCAGCAGCGCATGGAATTCGCTGTGGACTTCGTCTCAACCCAGAACGAAATGACGCGCCTCAACACAGCACTTCTATCCTCCAAGATGTTCAAATCCGCGACCTGAAAGAGTCGCATCCAACAATGAGGGCAACAGCGCAAGGAATTCGTTGTGGACTACGTCTCCAGCCAGAACGAAATGACATAACTCAACACAGCTCTTCCATTTCCGAAGATGTCCGATTTTCTGACCAAAAAGATGTTTTGCATCCATCATTGGGGTCGGTAGGAGAAGGGGTATGCTACGGACTACGTCTCCACCCGGAGCAGAATGGCGTAACCCAACAGAGTAGCCCCATCCTCCAAAATACTGAAATCTCCGACCAAAAAGGTGCTTCGCATCCAACAATGAAGTCAGTAGATAATGGAATTCGCTGCGGTCTTTGTATCGACCCAGAAAGTAGTGATACAACCCCACATGGCATTTCTGTCCTCCAAGATGCTGAAATCCCCGACCAAAGAGAGCCGCACATAACAATGAGGTCTGCAGCGCAAGGAATTCGCTGTGGACTACGTCTCCAATCGAAACGAAACGATGCATCCCAAAACAGCATGCCAATGCATGAAAATGTCCAAATCTCTGAACAAAATGATAATTCGCATCCAACAATGAGGTCGGTGGCCCAAGGAATTCGCTGCGGTCTTCGTCTCAGCCCCGCAAAAAGACAAACTCTCTTTGGTGAACATAGAAATTCCAGTACCATCTTGAACGAGAAGCCTCTACAGATATTAGTTCTGGGAGGTATGGATGTGTACGATCCTCGGAGACTAACAGTGGGTACCGAAGTTTTGTCATTCGCAGTTGACAAAGGTGAATGGTGTCAAATTGGCGTGCTTCCGAAGGCAAGGCACAAACACTGCGCCGTTTGCATGGACGGCTACTTGTATGTCGTGGGTGGTTGTGCAGCCAATCCCAAGTATCACAAGACTTCACTAGCCCTTTCCTCATGCTTCAAGCTGCGCTTGGATACTTCCGATTGGTCTTCAATGCCGGATATGAAATACAGCAGGCAAGAGCACGGATTAACCGCAATCAACGGAATGTTATTCGTTATAGGTGGAGAGGGCAAAGATGGAAATTTGTTGAACACCGTGGAAAGATACGACCCTCTGAGAAATAAGTGGCAAGTTCTGCAAACCGAGCTCTGTTGTGGTAGGAAAGCGATGGGTACTTCCGCTCATCAGGGAATGCTTTGGGTAGTTGGTGGGATAATACAGCCAGAGGAAGAGAAGAACAGATTTGCTGTGCGAATTGCCGATTGTTATGACCCAGTGCAGGACTTGTGGATGTTCGAAGTGACGAAACTTCCCAGTCCACGATATTATACCTCTCTCGTATCGTGGAATGGCAGACTCTGTTGCATTGGCGGTATAGTGGCTCTAGGACAAAGACATCAGAGCACCACGGAAGTCCTAATGTACGACGAGGATTCAAAAGTATGGGAGCCATTGATGCCGCTACCGGAACCTAGATCTCATACTGTTTCACTGTCTCACGGAGACTACCTTTTCGTTTTAGGAGGTTTCGATACCAGCGCAGGAAAGAGACTATCGGATGTTGCAGTTTTGTCAATGAATGAGTCTTCTTGGACATCTTTGACAACACTACCCATCAGTCTTTGCGATCCAGCAGCTGTGATATTATCCTGGAGCCCACAGCGTTAGCTGGAGGGATGCACATTGTCTGATAAATATTTAGTTTTTACGCTATAAACTATTCTCATGCAATGAACGAATCTTTTCAGCCATTTCTTTCGCATCTTGTGAATAATATGAAATATGTGTTATCGTCCTGATAACAAAATACTTGTGTCTATGTGTGTGTTCTCTGGAAACAAGTATCTCCGAAGATTTAATGAATGACCTATGTACCACTGGAAGAGTTAGCGGTCTAATAACCACCCGAGGGTCATTTCAAAAGTTTAAAAAAGGAATTTATTTCACAACATACAAAGCTTTACAGGCCTCCATGTTTCTTTATGAGAGCGTCCCAACGTTTGGGCAAGTCTTGTATTACAGTCAGGACACCTCCATTGTTGAGGCGTCGGATTACTTGGGTCATCTCATTAGAAACAACTTGAATCGTTTTCCGCGGAGTGACTTCTTCAGTTTTGGGAACAAGTCATAGTCTGGTGGGCTCATGTCAAGACTGTTTGCGCATGAGGAAGCAATTCCATTCCGTAATTTTCCAGAATATCTCTTACTGTACGGGCAAAATGAGGCCTCGTGCTGTCGTACAAAATGATGACACCAGTTTCGAGCATGTCGGGCCTTCTTTGGCGAATCTTTGGACGCAAAATGTTTTGCAGAAACCTTCTGCAGTGTCCTGCTGTTACAGTAGTCCCCTCGGGCACTCTGTCTGTTGCTATCACTCCATAATCATCATCAGACTACCTTTTCCAAATTGGCTTGGCAGTTAGCGTGTGTGAGTCTGGAGGAATTCGAGGCCACTATGGTGTAGTGGAAGCATATCCGGCACGTAACTGGAAGACCCTGGGTTCGATTCCCGGTGGCGGCCAATGAGAATTTTTCCGTGACTCACTTATAAACGTGGAAAGAGCGAAAACCTTTGTTTGATGTTCCTGGTCCACGTCAAATGTCTGCATTAAATATTCACTCGCTTTCTAATTATTTTTTCAGTTGCTGTTTACCATCTTTGGTGAATCCCCAGCATTGTGCGGGGCTCCGAAAAGCAACCTGCCAAATTGGCTTGGCAGTTAGCGTGTGTGAGTCTGGAGGAATTCGAGGCCGCTATGGTGTAGTGGAAGCATATCCGGCGCGTAACTGGAAGACCCTGGGTTCGATTCCCGGTGGCGGCCAATCAGAATTTTTCCGTGACTCACTTATAAACGTGGAAAGAGCGAAGACCTTTGTTTGATGTTCCTGGTCCACGTGAAATGTCTCTATTAATCATCAGTTTAGCCTTCGATTGTTGGCGGTTGAATTTCTTCTTGGGTCGTTTTCGATGCTTTCTCGGCCTTGGTGGAAACGAGAAGCCCACCGTGACAATCTGCTACACTAACCCCACAAACTTCACACAAAGACTTATCAATTTCGGTAGGGGATTTTCCTCGCAAAGTTTCAATTTTAATGTGGAATCGCGGGTCGCTACGCGGAATCTGACCTGACTCACTTTCGTCCTCCATTTCTAGGCAGAATTTTTCGGAACAGGAACAAATTAGCCAGCAAACGTAGACACAACCTTGTATACTAAAGTCTGGCTCACAATTGGGGCAACGATTGGAGCGATTGCATCATCCTACAGGGCAGCGCCTGCGCAGTGCGCAAAGCATTTGAAATTACCTACGCAGTTTTTTGCACCGACTTTAGTGTGCTGATGATTAACCTTTGCACCACAGTTTCCGGTTTGATGAATAACCTTTGTACTAGTTTAATGGTTTGATGACTAACATTTTCTCCCTGTTTGGCTTGCACTCCATTCAGCTATTTGGTGAATAACAGCATTTGTATCCGGTTGAGTAACGTGAAGATAGACCTTCATACAAGTTTTAGCGCTTTTATATAACTGCTTTTCAAATCTGATTTAGTGGGGTGTGATAACTAACTTTCAAATGTAATCGTTAGCTACCTTTGTATTTACACTTAAATAGCAAATTATTAGAAACACCTACCTAAAAACGTGTTGGGCCAGCCAATGTTGTACCAGAAAATTACGCCCCCCCCCCCCCCAAGAATTTCCGAGTCTCTTTTGCGAAAATCGATTAGCTTTCAATTGCCGAAATTTTTAAATTCCATAACATTAACCAGCTTTTATGGGCGTTTTAATAATTTAGATTCTTTGGAGCTTGCAGGTATTTTTGTAATGCAAAAATTATTGCACTTTATTTCATAAAACACAAATATGCACGTTGTAGTTAGTAAAGTGACTGCCGAACTTTTATATCAACAGAAAGTACTACAAAAGAATTACACCAAAGTTTATCATATCATGCAAATTTTATTATTTTACAGAATGTCTAATGACCATTTAGGATTTATGTAAATATGCGAAACATAAGCAAGCAAATAAATAGTTAAGTGACATTTAAGAATTAGGTACTTTTGAATATATAAAAAATACATTAAATTATTTGCTCTTAAATACGGGGGTCATAACAAAAGTTCTGCTCACTGTCCATTTTTGAGAAATAGTGTGAAGTAACGGAAAAAAACTTACCTTATTGCTGTCCAATGTATTCCCCCACGCTGCTAATGGCAACTTGCTAGCGATGAGGTAAGTCCTCGATGCCCCGTAGTACGCCATCTTTGTTCACCTATCGCATTACTCGGGTCACGTCCAATGACAGTTCGTCCTACGATTCGTAGAGGACGCCACGGGGCCGATTTTTTAACTTTGGGAAAAGATTAAAGTCGGGTGGACTGAGATCAGGACTGTATGGTGGGTGGGATAAAGTTTCCCAGCCATATTTCGACAAAGGTCCCCGTACCGACGCTGCGTCATGACATGATGCGTTGTACAATATAATACAATTATTTATTGCACACATTTAAAACTTGCAGTTATATGAAAATGCAATGCACCAGGAGGAATCTGAACACATTGGTTGTAAGGCGATTCCCCCTATCAGATGTAAGAAGAAGAATAAAACATATGACATATATGAAAGAAAGTAAGATGGTTATAACAGAAGCACCACTGTTAGCAGCATGCTTGGAACTACAATTTAATGATAGGGTTGAGATTCGTTATGGAGATCAGGGTGATTTACAATGAAATTTTGCAGAGACAAGGAAAACTTTTTGATATTTTCCAGGGATCTGATGCTCTCTGGGAGATTATTCCATAGGATAATGGCTTTATACAGTATGCTATTTAAACCATAATTAAGTCTAACACACGGCTGACACAATTTGTTGTTAGCAACAGATCTGGTGAAGATAGAATAATCCAGATATTTGATATCAGATTGAAAAATAGGCAGTTTAAGATGCATTATTTAAAAAAACATGATACCTAGTTTCAAGGTAAAAATTTCATGAATTTTTAGAATATTTAGTTTTAGAAATAATGGTTTTAGAAATAATGTCCTGCAGCAAGATCGCTCCACCTCCAACACGTTGGGGCGATTTTGACGAATTTCGGTCACAACTTTGTCCTCAGAAATTCGCGATATTGTGCGTTGACATTCTGCCCTGTACGAGCACTCGATCAGAGGCCACAGCTCCTTGGGCATCGTACACAAAAATCATCATTAGCTCCACTTTGAATTATTACCGACTACACTTTAAAGGGGTGTGAGGAACTTGGATACCTCTATTCCGCTGATTGTGACTTAGTTAGTTCCAGCTTTAAATCACGGGCCCATATCTCATCGATTGCGACAATAATGTTCGGGAAGGTGTCACCCTCCCTTTCGAACCTGTGGATGTGATCCTGTGCGATGCTCCCTCTGACTGTCTTCTGCCCGGGGGCGAGTTGATGAGGCACCCAGCGCGCGGCGATTTTTCTTTTTCCCAGTGAGTCAGTCAAAATCCGGCGGACAGACATGATGGACAAAGTTTCCTGGTGAGCAACCTTCTCGACTGTCAAACGGCCATTCTCTTCGAGAAGCGTTGCAACAGTGGAGACAAATGTTATGTCTGTCGCCGTTTGGAGTCGGCCTGAGCGGTGATCAACTTCGATGCTGCTTCGGCCCTCCCGAAAGGGCGATGCCCAGCAAGAAATCGTGCTTCATTCAAGAGTTCCTTCCCCACAAACTTCTTGCAAGGCAGTGTGGATCTGTGTCGGAGTTTTTCTCCGCAAAGTTTCTATTTTCACGTACGAGCGCTGGTCGAATGCCGTGACTCGACCTGAGGAGCTGCACACTTCAATTTTCAAACACTCCCATGTCCTCACAACAAATGATAGCACGTCGTTGTGACACCACTGCGTTGCCGAGAGCTTGACTTTGACATGACGCAATCAATTTACCCGATTGCATCATCCGCTTCCTTTTAGATTAACGTGTGCAGAACTTTTGTTAACACCCTCGTATGTAAAAACACACTTAACATAACGCCCGCAATGTTTTTAACAGAGTAAAATTTTTTGTCTTGGCTCTGTTATAAATAAAAGGGACCGTGTTTTCGCCCCCTGAAGAACACCTTTCAGTTCATTATACAGGGTGCCCATAAATGAAGTATGGAATACATGGAGCTTATCTGTTACCTCGTAAAATTCCCCTCAATCTCCGTTGCCCTTGAACATCAACCAGTCGATTATGCACACCGGAAGACCGCTGACTGCTTGTTTTGTTGTTTGTGCACTACCCATTTTACATCACCAGTTGTTCTTGCATAACCGAGAAGGTTTAGAGGAGTAGGAGATGCTTTTTTCTTATATGATTACAACTTCCCACCTAGTACGCACTATCATGCCTCTTGTTGTTTGTGCACTACTCATTTTACATCACCAGTACAGTTGTTCTTGCATAACCGAGAAGGTTTAGAGGAATAGGAGATGCTTGTTTCTGAGATGATTACACTTTCCCGCCTATTACGCCCTGTCATGTCCCTTGTTGTTTGTGCACTAATCATTTTACATCACCAGTACAGTTGTTCTTGCATAACCGAGAAGGTTTAGAGGAATAGGAGATGCTTGTTTCTGAGATGATTACACTTTCCCGCCTAGTACGCACTGTCATGTCTCTTGTTGTTTGCGCACTACTCACTTTACATCACCCGTACAGTTGTTCTTGCATAACCGAGAAGGTTTAGAGGTACAGGAAATGCTTGTTTCTGAGATGATTACAATTTCCCGCCTAGTACGCACTGTCATGTCCTCTTGTTGTTTCTGCACTACTCATTTTACATCACCAGTACAGTTGTTCTTGCATAATCGAGAAGGTTTAGAGGTATAGGAGATGCTTGTTTCTGATATTATTACACCTTCCCGCCTAGTACGCACTATTATGCCTCTTGTTGTTTGTGCACTACTCATTTTACATCACCAGTACAGTTGTTCTTGCATAACCGAGAAGGTTTAGAGGTATAGGAGATGCTTGTTTCTGAGATGATTACACTTTCCCGCCTAGTACGCACTGTCATGTCCCTTGTTGTTTCTGCACTACTCATTGTACATCCCCCGTACTGTTGTTCTTGCATAACCGAGAAGGTTTAGAGGTATAGGAGATGCTTGTTTCTGATATTATTACACCTTCCCGCCTAGTACGCACTATTATCCCTCTTGTTGTTTGTGCACTACTCATTTTACATCACCAGTACAGTTGTTCTTGCATAACCGAGAAGGTTTAGAGGTATAGGAGATGCTTGTTTCTGATATTATTACACCTTCCCGCCTAGTACGCACTATTATGCCTCTTGTTGTTTGTGCACTACTCATTTTACATCACCAGTACAGTTGTTCTTGCATAACCGAGAAGGTTTAGAGGTATAGGAGATGCTTGTTTCTGAGATGATTACACTTTCCCGACTAGTACGCACTGTCATGTCCCTTGTTGTTTCTGCACTACTCATTGTACATCCCCCGTACTGTTGTTCTTGCATAACCGAGAAGGTTTAGAGGTATAGGAGATGCTTGTTTCTGATATTATTACACCTTCCCGCCTAGTACGCACTATTATCCCTCTTGTTGTTTGTGCACTACTCATTTTACATCACCAGTACAGTTGTTCTTGCATAATCGAGAAGGTTTAGAGGTATAGGAGATGCTTGTTTCTGATATTATTACACCTTCCCGCCTAGTACGCACTATTATGCCTCTTGTTGTTTGTGCACTACTCATTTTACATCACCAGTACAGTTGTTCTTGCATAACCGAGAAGGTTTAGAGGAATAGGAGATGCTTGTTTCTGAGATGATTACACTTTCCCGCCTATTACGCCCTGTCATGTCCCTTGTTGTTTGTGCACTAATCATTTTACATCACCAGTACAGTTGTTCTTGCATAACCGAGAAGGTTTAGAGGAATAGGAGATGCTTGTTTCTGAGATGATTACACTTTCCCGCCTAGTACGCACTGTCATGTCTCTTGTTGTTTGCGCACTACTCACTTTACATCACCCGTACAGTTGTTCTTGCATAACCGAGAAGGTTTAGAGGTACAGGAAATGCTTGTTTCTGAGATGATTACAATTTCCCGCCTAGTACGCACTGTCATGTCCCTTGTTGTTTCTGCACTACTCATTTTACATCACTAGTACAGTTGTTCTTGCATAACCGAGAAGGTTTAGAGGTATAGGAGATGCTTTTTTCTGAGATGATTACACCTTCCCGCCTAGTACGCACTATCATGCCTCTTCCCAAGTCGCTTAAAATCCGGAATGTATCCTATATTGCCGCTATCTACACTTCGTACATGTCTTATTCCTTTGCAGTTAGCTGTTTATAAAGTCATCTCAACGTCATATTTGCGTATACATAAGTAAGGATAGCTAGGGCCGGATTAAGGTCTTTGTGGGCCCCTAGGCTAAGATATTTGAGTGGGGCCTCAAAGAACTGACGACGGGGAATCGTTATGAAGTCTTTTAAAACACGAAACTGTAGCAATATGCTTGTGAAATGCATTATTTAAACTAATAAATTATCTGCAGAGTTTTCGTAATAAGTCTTGGATTTTCTAATGATTTAGCATTCATACTTTTCTCAGTCTTTTTTGTTATGCAATGTGAAGCCAGAGGGGACTTCGACCATTAACGGTTCGAAGTGCAAATTGGAAGGGGTGAGTGGATGGTAGTGTAAAAGCCGAAACTGTCTCGCCGACTCCGCTGTACACAGCGACACGACACCTTTACCCTCGATCACCCCCACTGTCTTGAAATCTGTTCGTCTTCCAGCATGTTACTGACCAAGTGTAAATCGTACGAGACAAAAGTAAAACTATTTTATAAATCTCTCTCTATCTCTCTCTCTCGTTATCTATCTATCTATCTATCTATCTATTATTTGCCCAGTCATGCCTCCTGGACCCTTGTTCATGCTGGGTCCCTAGGCTATAGACCCGTTTCTTGATCCGGCCCTGAGGATGGCACGTGTCTAATTGCTTTGGGTGTTCCTAATACTGTAATTTGCTACTTCGCAGTACAATGCCCTTATTCATCAGCCCTCGCATGCATTTATTTCTAAACACAGAAATGTTTACTACTCTTTTAGATGTAACGTACTGTTAATACAAACGGATGGACTTACTGACATCATGAAATTTACTTTGTCAATGTTCACTTGTGTCTTTAAATATCTACTGACGGTCGCTTGATATCTGCAACTACCGTCGTGCAGCGTTATGCATGCCATCACTGTCTTACTGAGACTATTGAATGATAATTAGTGGCCTACATGTGTACATATTAATTATATGACATATCATTGAATGTGACCAGATGTTTTGATAAGTTACTGCCTCACAGTCTACAGACAGTCTGTAGACTGTCTACAGATGTCTGTAACTCTCGTGGCGCATTATCTAATAAATGTTTTGTTGGATTTCGTATCTTCCAGATCCATTTGTCAAAGTCTACCTCCTGCAAAAAGGCAAAAAGATTAGCAAAAAGAAAACGTCGATCAAGAGGGCAGAAGCAAATCCAACTTTTAACGAAGCCATGATATTTTCCGTTCCCGCTGCAGCCCTTCAGGTAAGTCTATCCATTTTTAGAATCAGATGTACTGGGTTTGTTTTTTTAATTATTTTCGAATTTCGCCGATAGATGTCGTTACTATCAATTTCAAAGTTTAATTTGCATTGCAGACATATGATATTTACATACTCTAAAAGCTGATGTTTCGATACTAGTGATAGCATAAGTCACTCGATCTTGGGAGTTCATTCATCATTCACGAATGCTTATTCAAATGAATGACCATTCACTCTCTTCTCCCAGTTGTCTCACTACATTCAAAGAATAGATCGTTCTTTGCATTTTGCTGGGATCCCTGCGGTTATGACCAAGCGCATGCGATGCCATAGAGGAAATTGGTAAACCGCCCAAAAAAGTGGGAGTTTAGTTGACCCTCTTTTCGTTCACGATGAATTCTCCACTCGTCGCGAATGCACCATTCAAATAAGTTGCATTCACGTTTCATTCCCATTTTTAAGTTTCAACGTATTTTTTTGGCTGACTACTCAGTGCCTGCTCACGTAACGGTTAACACTTTCGGTATTTGTGAGAATTCGCTTCTAAACTTATGGGGAGAAAGAAAGTTAAGATGGATCCCCACCAAACACTGTCCTGTATGTTTTCAATGGTAAAAATTTCTGTAGACATTTTCTTCGCAATTAATGTATTCCCAAGGGTCAAAATTTGTACTTCGGCAAAAGTAACTTTAAATAATAGCATGGAATACTTAATACAGGGTATCCCACTCACGATAATAATATCGTGAATAATTACAGTAATTGAATGATATTTGGTAAGAACATACCTTCATCCACGAAAAACAGAACCATGTCATAAGAGATGCTGAATGTGTCCGCCATGTGCATTGAGGCAGGCTTGAACACGAGACTGCATATTTCGGAAAGTTCGCGCTAGTTGCCCCGGCGTAATCGTAATATAGATGTTGTTCTTCAATGTAGAGATGAGCTCGGACGGGCTCAGAATTCATTAACTACCGAAAACCCCGGGCCCGGGCTCGGAATTACACGTCTTGAATTTCATTACTGTAATTAATTCAACACGTGTAATTCCGAGCCCGGTTGAATTACACGTGTTGAATTTCATTGTGGATTTGTTACTATGGTGGAAGGATTTTCAATTTCCTAAGCTACCTGTCATTGCAAGACAAATTTTGCTTAGCAAGACTTGCATTATGCATTGTGCAAAGCTATGGCCTAAGCAAGGATTACTTGAAGGAGGTCTGGTATCGAAAAATTGGAAAAAAATCACATTCCCACTTTTTTGTATTTTATTAAAAATCAAGAATCTTATCTTTAAAATAATGTATTAATTTCCAAAATTTTGCAGTTGGAAGAATTGTGATTTATTTTTTTAAATTTCCTCACTCCCGCGATTTTTAGTGCAGCAGGTTGAGTTTTAGAGAAAAGAATATCAAGCTGAAGCGCTGAGGCATTAGATACAATTTTCTCTCTCTCTATCTTTTTTCATGATGAACTTGATCTGGAAACTGCACACACATATGATAATGTTGTGATTATTATACTATTAAGCGCAAAGCTTTGTTAATGTTACAAAATGCGGAATAATCTGGTCTGGAATGCTTTTACGTTCTTTTCTTTTTCTTTTTGGAAATTTCCCTACATGCTTTTTTTTTCATATTCTACTACATCACTCTAAACTACCTTTACCAATTAGCATATGTGTAAATTATATTGCAAAGATTAGTTTTCTAGAGTCAAAATTTCAAACACTTGCAACTGTCTGTACGGCGTTGTATGTTTTATAATGCAATTTATTCAAAATAAAAGTAAATTTAGAAATCAAAAAGAAATAACGAATGGATTTTTTTGTTTCTAAACGATTTTCTTTTCTTCAGCTTTCACCAAAATTACTGATTCCCCTGATACGGTCTAAGGGCACGTTGATTATTTATTTATTTTCAAATCCACATTTTAGAACATTTGGCTTTATGCGTAGTATTTCTGAAAACATATTAATATTGTGAACTGGATTAACTGAACTAAACTTTTTAAACTAATGATTTTTAAACTAATCCTTGCTTGGGCCATATCTTTGGCCAGTGTATAATGTATAAATGCAAGCCTTGATAAGCAAAATTTTCCAAGAATCAGGGCCCGGGTAGTCCCGGGCTCAGCAAACACATGTAATCAAAGAAAGCGGGCCGGGCCGGGCCGGGGCTTTTAAGCCTTTGGACCTGGGCGGGCCCGGGCTCCTAAAATTAATCCCGAACTCATTCCTACTTTAATGCCTCAAGGGTTGTCGGCTTGTTTTGAAATACCACTGATTTGAGATACCACCCCCACGCCCTTCGAGAAAGAAATCAGGAGGTGTTCGGTCAGGAGATCGAGGTGGTCACTTTCCTTCAGAAATCATGCGATTTCCAAAGAATAACTTAATTTCAGTCATACTCATATGTGATGAATGGCAATTGCCTCATCTCGTTGAAAATGTTCCATGCGGTCACCAGCATCTTAACCAGTTGCAGAATACACGGTTTACTTGGTGTTGTCCGACATCTCAATTTCCTACGAAATTCACACCGACACTCCTTCATCGACTTACACTCCCAATAAATACGGACAAAAGACACACACTCGGGTATGGTTAACCGGGAGGACATCGTTAACGCATATGATCAACCTTGCGACAAACAAACAACTGAAATAGCCCCGGGGAATCCCGAACCTGACATGTGCGACGTCCAAGGTCACAACGAGTACACAGACAGGTATTGAAAAATAATGGCTGCGAGGCAGGGCCAGCGATTACGCTAGAGCAACTGGCGCGAACTTTCCGAAATATGGAGTCTCGTGTTCAAACCTGTCTTGATGCACAGGGCGGACAGTTTCAACATCTCTTGTGATATGCTTCGGTTTTCCGTGGATGAAGGTATGTTCTTACCAAATATAATTCAATTACTGTAATTATTCGCGATGTTATTAATAAAAACTTGGGTAAAGTAGTAAGTGGGATACCCTGTATTTGCTAAACGGTAACCATAATTATATAAAAAATTCAATAACTTTTTTCGGTAGTGTTGAGATGCAACCTATATAGATCGTTTACTATAACCACGCTGCTGTTTTTGCAATAATTTTATTTATTTTCGAACTGGAATCAATCAACACTTGAGTCTCATCGTGCAATAGCTTTTAGAATGATTTGAGTGACTTAGATTAAATTTTCTGACAATATTTAGCTGAAAATGTTGACACGTACTGCTGAATTTAATTCCAAAAATTAGCCAGCAAACATACTCTGCGACATTTTCAGCTAAAATTATTGTCAGAGCGTTTAATCTAAGTGGCTTAAATCATTCTAAATTTTCCATACGGTAAGACTCAAGTGTTGATTTCAGAACGAAAATTAATAAAATTATTGAAAAAAAATGCGAACGTGATTGCATTTTGGAAGTCACGTGTACATGTAGCACCATCTATTTTCAGGTCTTAACACCGCCAAAGGAAAAGTTATTGATTTTTAATATAATTATGATTCAGTTTTAGAAAATATTAAGTATACTAAACTATTATATAAAGTTATTTTATCAGTGTGCAAATTTTTATCGTTGGGAATCCATTAATTGCGAAAAAAAATGTCTACAAAAGTTTTTACCGTTGAAAACATAAGGCACAGTTTTTAGGTGGATCCACCTTAACGTGTTGCGACTTCAGTGAGCGTCGTAGTAATGGCGGATTCAGTTATCATCCACAGCGAAGAGAGCGAACCATGAGAAATTTTATAATTTTTGAAAATAAGAAACACTTCCTTACAAGTAATAATCGAGTATGCATTACACTGAATTCGGTCTTTCGCAAGCACCACGCGTCACAAACGCAACTATAAACATTCTGTAAGGCTATGATAAAATAACAGCACGGTTGTGAATGTAAATTTACTCGACCGACAGAGTTAACTGATTCTAATACGGATTGATAATAGGGTGCCACATAAGCAATCGCTCCGTACGTGACTTTTCAGCGGTATTTGAGATCCCTAGTGGGGATGTGATATGCAAATGGCACAAGGCTGTGACTGAATCCGTCAAGAAATGGCCCGGTAAGCCTCCGAAGCTAACAGCACGTGACATGCGATCTCTGCAAAAGGACTGTCCACTCAGAACGCAAATCAGCATTGTCTCAACTCCAGTGATTAGAAGTAGTACGCTACTTTAAGAGCAGTGTGGTATGTAGCATCGCTACAATAGAAAAATGTAGTTGTATCAGTAGGACGCTACAAAACAAAGCAGCTCGTAGCGGAAAATTACGCTACATATCGTGCTACTTTTAAAAAGATGTTCTTCTAATCACGTGACGTTTCCAGATATCCTGAAACGCAACTGGCTGTAATAGGGGTCTGAGTGTGTCCTGCCTCCAATAACGTAGCTGACTTAACTTACATTGTAAGAGCTCGCCAATTACTAAATGAAAAATTTCAATTAGCCCGTAAAGACAACGAGTACAGGGCGATCATGCTAGCGGTTATTTAGTTATTTTTGATTGAGGGGTTAACGACCAAAGTAAGCAACTCAATGGACAGTGAGTCACCCGCCCCTAATTTAGAGCCACTGATTCCAGGGAAGGGAGAGAGCTAGTGCCGTAAAACAAACACGACGTGCATGCTTCACGGGATTCGAATCCGCACCCACACCCATCTCAGACGAATGGTTAGAAATCAGCGCTTAGAACACTGTGCCACGCAGGGGGGGGTTGATATAGAAATATTTGAAATATAGTTAAATAATTACTTGGGTTACTCAACGCGCGAAAAAGCAGCTAGAAATTCGCCTTAAGGTAAAAAAAAGCGCTTAACAGATCCCTTGGGAAAACCATTCCTTCGTTAACCGTGTGAACCACCCACGAACAAAAGGACACCCCTCTCTACCTTGTATCCCCCGTCGTTGGAGGACAAACACTTTCTCGGAGAAACTCCAGGAGTGAGAATTCGAACCTCAGCAATTAACAACCGACTTCTTACGTCACGAGCATCTTCCTTTAAGCGGCAGAGAGATAAGGGGGAAATATGCAGTGGTCATAAAAGAGAAGTCTTGCTTTGGACTGGTGAGAGAGAGAGAGGGATGTTTTGCACAGGCATGTAAGCAAGAAGGCATGAGAACAGATTTTGGCGGGAAATCTATGGAGAAAGACATCCCAAATACATATCTCCCCGGTGGAAATATATACAACTTATTTTGACTCATCGATATTTCCCCCTTACTCCGCCTTCCCCCGAATCGAAAGGGTGAAAATGCATGCGAGCGAAATCCCCTATCGTTACATTCAATTTGTTGAACTATTTATTTATTTGCTTTCCTGCTCCAATGACACAGGAACCTTCAAACAGCGATTCTTCTGAAAATATGGCGTCCACTTCAATACTTAACAATAATCCACGCTAGCAACAGCCACTAGCGGTTTTTTTGAAGACCGTTCGTTGATTGCGTTTTTTTTTTTAATTTGATTTTTAACGACCACCGTGAGCAACTCAATGGGCTATAAGCAGTCACCCGTCCCTAATTTAGGGTCACTGTTTCCAGGGAAGGGAGAGAGCCAGTGCCGTAAGACAAACAAAACATCCACGCCTCACCGGGATTCGAACCCGGACCCCGTTCGAACGAATAATCAGAGGCCATCGCTTAGACCACCGCGCCACCATTCGATTCTTTTGGTCAAAGAAAATGAATTCGTTGTTGTTGGTTACAGTTTTAACGACCATCGTGAGCAACTCGATGAGCTATAAGCAGTCTTCCGTCCCTACTTTTAAGGCCACTGGTTCCAGGGGAAGGAGAGAACCTGGGCATGTCTCATCGGGATTCGTACCCGGACCCTGATATTGAATTCACAGATATAGAATGATATATGGCCTTTAAATGAATTCCCTAGGCTTCTCAACTAGTCTATCTAGCTTGAAATATGAACCACTAAAGCCGTCAAAATGTGTTACATATGATGATCACAGCTGAGGTAAATACAAAGATAAATTGCTTGAGGAATTTACCTTGGCTTTTGACTCTGAATACCATGTGCAAGAATGTAGATGTAAAGAACTAAAGATCATTCTCGAAATTTGAACTTTTAACTCAAATCTAAACATTAAAAGTAGCTCAAAAGTAGCAAACTTTTCAAAAAAAAAATAGTCTAGTTTGCTGTTTTTCAGAAAAAGAGTTGTAGCTGTTGCAAGCTACTTTTTTCAAGAACGTAGCGATGACTTCTGTTTGATGTTACCTTAATTACTTTTGATTTGTTTTTTCGCGTTAAATGACTTTTTCTCCGGCACACATGTTATTCCGTTCACGGCTTGTTTTGGACTGTTTTATTCGAAGGTTAGTCTGAAACTTCATACCGAAGTCTTTTCTACAATATAATGCGACATCTGTTTTCAGATGCAATTTTGCTCACTTCGTCATCGCAAGATTTCAGTTTTAATTGTAGTTTAGAGCGTCTAAATAGATCGATATTTTGCTAGATGTTTAATATAATCAGCACTAAAATCGGAAAGTTAGTTAAATTAAAAAAGTAAAAGATAATTAAAGCGTACAAATAAATATTCGAATTGTGCTAAATTAAATTAATATACAAACGCAACTTGCCGTGATGTTAAGAATTAAATTCGAATTTTGTAGATCGGATAAATAGTACTCGAGTCATTGATAATCCAATGTTTTTAAATTAGCACGCGATCACCTTGACATCTCAGTGTGATCGCGTGCAAACTCAACTTGCTGTAATATTGAGGTGGTTCCACCTAAAATCTATGCCTTATGTTTCCAATGGAAAAACTTCTTTACATATTTTCTTTGCAATTAATGGATTCCCAAGGATGAAAATTTACACATCGATAAAACTAACTGTAAGTTATAGCATGGGATACCTAATACTTGCTAAAACATTACCATAATTGTATTAAAAATCAATCTTTTTGTTTTTTAGTAATGTTCAGACCTGATAATAGATGGCGCGACCTGTACATTGATGACGTCGGTAGACAAACAAATGTTGGATTGCGTAATTATGGTCAATGTTTTTGCAAGTATTAAGTATCCCATGCTATAAAGTAAAGTTAGTTTTATCGATGTACAAATTTTCATCCTTGGGAATACATTAATTGTGAAGAAAATATGTAAAGTTTTGCGATTGGAAACATAAAGCAAAAATTTTAGGTGGAACCACGTTAAGAAATCAATTCGAATTTTGTAGATCGGAAATATTGAACTAGAGTCATTAATAATCCAATGTTTTTAAATTAGCACGTAATCACCTTGACATCTGAAAGTGATCCCGTGCTATTATATAGCAGGCAATCATTTTGACATCGCGAGAGCACACACGAATTGATCGATAAGTGATGTTGCAACAATGCAGACGTTGGTGTGACGTCAAGCGTTCCAGAGAGACTGATCTGGGTGTTTATATTACGTATTAATATATACACCGAAGAGCCAAAACATTATTTCCAGCGCGTCTTGTGCATATCGAAGCATGTGCAGGTAAACGACGGCATGTACAGTATGAAGTTCATAAAACGCTATAAATGATACCCAATACCAAGTATTGTTAATCTGTGCAACAATGAATAATAATCGTGCCCAACTTAAGTCCAATAACTACATACACCGTCTTAGTACGAGACGAATAACATTTTAATGAGCTTTAAAAAACAGTTAAAAATAAAAGTTACATTAAAAGCCGCCATGTGATCTTTCGGAGCTCCGCGAGTTCCTTCATCAGATGGTATTATTACTACAATGATAGCTATGTGCGTGCTAGTTTATATAGCTGACAAACAGATACTTTTAGCTCGTGTGATCAGACGCAAGGGCATGCAAGAAAAATAAGATACACGCGCAACACTAGAAACACAACACGTACAGCTTAATTAAGCAAAGCAAAAATGTTCGACAAATAAATAGTAACCCATCCACCTCCTCTACAAACTAACCTTTCAACCCCTCCCCCCTACTACGACCACCATCGCCGCCCCCACTACCTATAAATAACAAACCCCCTAATACCAAGACAAAAAAGAAAACTACAACAAATACTCACTCACCTCACCCACACTCCTTACATCACTCCCAACATATAGGAAGGACCTTTCAAATTGAGTTATCCTTTTTTGGCAAGGCTCAGTAGTATCTTCCAAGGCAACGGGATGTACAGGTGTATCGTCGTTACAGCACCCACTGCCCGTATGGTATATGTGGAGACTTTCCGTCATTAGAACTTCGGTCCGAGTGTTGTGACAGTCTAATAGCAAAGTATCTTCCCAAGAAGGAGTGAAAGTTCCTTCAGTACAACATCTTGATAAGGCAGTGAGTTGGTCCTGCCATTATATTTATGTTCATAGGCACGCTTTTTAATATTTCTAATTGTAGAACCTACATATAAACTGTTGTTATTGTCAAAGTCCATAGCTACAAAAGCAATGGCGTATACATCATGTCGGTCACCAACTGGAACTGTATCTCACTGTCGTTCACAATCACATTCATAATGTTTCGAGTCTTGACACCAAATCCCAAGTTATATTTTTTGCAAATATTTCCTAATGAGTTAGTCAGAGTAGGAATAAAAGGTAATGAGCCCACGTAACGTAAATTCATCTGTACTTTGGGAATAGTTGAAAGAGGTCATTCAGAGCATTCCTGAATAGCCTCGTGATCAGGTAGTCTGGGTAGCCAGGCCCGTGCGACTTGCGGTACACGCAGACATCAATAGTTCGTGTGGCCCCCATGGCTGGCAATAACGGCCGCTACATCGAACGAAATAGGCTTTGGATGTGGGCTTGGGGTATGTCGGTGCAGGCTGCTTCCACACGTTGCCACAGTTCATCAGGCGTAGCCGCGGGTGGTGCTTTCCGGGCCACTCGGTTGCCGATCAGCGACCAAACATTTTCGATGGGCTACATATCGGGAGAACAGGCGGGCCACGGCAGCAGTGACACCTAGTGGGCCGTGAAGAATTGTTGCACGATGCGTACCACGTGCGGGAGCGCATTGTCCTGTTGAAACGTGGCCGCTGGCAGGTTCTGCAGGTAAGGGAGGACTACAGGCTCCAAAACGTCGGAGATGTATCGGTGACTGTTGAGTGTACTGTCGATGCGTACCAGAGGGGTGCGGGTGTCATATGCAATTGCGCCCCAAACCATAACGCCAGGCGATGGACCGGTATGGCGATGCATAATGCAGGCGTCATACAGTCTCTCGCCGTGGTGACACCACACGCGGATCCGACTATCGTGATGTTGCAGGCAGAAGCGGGATTCATCGGAGAAGACAATGTCGTGCCATTCCGTAGTCCATGTGCGGCGTTCAACGGCGTACTGCCGCCGCACTCGCCGGTGGTGTAGCGCCAATAGTAATCGGAGCAATGGGCGCCGTGCGACAAGTCCCCGCTCCTGCAGACGACGTCGAACGGTATGTGCTAACACAGGTTGTTGCGCAACACACTCTAATTCCTGCGCTAACGTTCGTGATGTGGCGGTGCGAGCCGTCAATGCCCGCCGCACATCATGTCGGTCCTCACGTTCAGTGGTGTGTCGCTTCCGCGGCAATCGCTCACGTCAGTCCACCCGTCCCTCCTGCACCCACCGAATCCATACTCGCCTCACTGTGGCTGGATGTCGTCCCACACGGGCGCCAATGTCTCGGTACGATAAACCACTGTCGCGATAAGCCACTATTCGTCCTCTGTCGAACTCCGAAACGTGCTGGAATGACTGCCGTATTCTGCGACGAGGCATCAGGAAGTTTCCCATGCACAGCTCCGGCAGCACAACACACTTCCACTACTTACACCCAGCCTTCTGTGCACCCTTTTTATAGTGCTTCTCGGTGGCGTGCCTGGCGCACATGGTTTGCATATGCCCTGCAATGCTAATCGTTTGCATGTCCTCTCGCGGGCGAGGCATGCTGCGAATTTCAGGCCAATCGGATGCTTCCTTCTTGGTGTTGCGTTTTGGGTGGCCAGCAGTGTATTTTCAGAAATTGTGTTTTAAAATTAGACCAACACACGCGTGCGTAGATATGCAGTGTTTGGGAGACAAGGATGCCAATGAGTTGATGGAGGAAGTGATTGATAGCTGCCAACAGCAGGACACAGTGACGCGGATGAAAATAACTCGCGGCCGTCCCCGAAGGCTCGGCGAGTGCGCAGGCATCGAAGAGCCAAAACGTTATGATCACGTTATATAATTATTTGTGTTTAAATCTAATTAATTTTATGCTTCTCTTCCCACAGAACATACAGCTGAGGCTAACGATGTCCGAATACCAGCAGGATGGGAAAACACCTTCTGTTGGACACGTGTTTGTTGGACCACAGTGTGCTGGAAAATCCTTATCTCACTGGAACCAAATGATGTCTTCCCCACGTAAGCCTACGGCGATGTGGCATCCTCTCAGGAAGAGAGACGGTTAATGTGTAGGGGATATATGCCACTAGTTTACATTATGCAAGAGTGATGTTAATGAGAGAGAAGTGAAAATAAGTGTTCGTTACAAGTGTTTTGTGTCATTGTGTCTCAGCAGAAAAGCGTTCAGTTGTTGTTGTTTTTAATTATTTTCATTTGGATACCGCAGCTTGTAAATCTGTGCCGCAACAAAGGGTGTCGTTCTCAATAATCCCTGAATCTCATTTTTTTGCGGATATTTTGTCTGATTAGCCCGCTGCTGTGTATTTATTTATTTAAGCTATTTGGTCAAGCATTGAAAGCGCAGCGACAGCCGCTGCAACAAGGAAATACGCCTTTACCTAGATAAAGATATTTACATATTTCTTGGGCGGGTGGGGGGGCCTTGTGTTTCGTTTTCAAATAATATACAGGGTTTGTTATTAGCTACCTGTTTCAATACTCCCTACCTCACGTTCCAAAATATAAGAGGGCTAAAGTTCAACGGGTTAAGTTTACCTATATGTCCAAGAACTTTATCACCAGTTTTTGAATCTCATTTACACGAACCACATCGGTGACTCAAGAGTCAAAATCACAAGTTGGAGCGATAAGCCAAGGTCGGTGTAGTTCAGTCGGAAGAATAGCTGGCTTCGGAGCGAGGAGATGTGGATTGGAATGCCACCACTGACAAGGCTTTATTTTCACATTGGCACCCGAACGTGAAAAAGAATCTCCTGGCCGTGAAGTTTGCAAATAATGTGTAATGTTTCTTCCACACATCCTCTGGAATTTATCATAATTTCTTCTTCTACAGTGAGCTCTCCTTCAAGCGTGGTTTGCCGGGTGACCTGGAAACCTACGATTCCGTCCCCGCACTTTTTCAAGGGATGGGAAGGGGATATATGTTGCGTACCGCTGATGTAACGCAAGAATCAAAATGACAAGTTCAGTGTTATGCCTCCGGAGCGCGAGGAAACGCGGGTTCGAATCCCACTACTTGCAAAAAAAGGCTTTATTTTCACAGGGCTTATTTTCCTAACTAAATAATTCATTTAAAGATAAATGATGAAGCTAAGTCCAATTTCCGCTATGTGTTACTACGAGCTCTCTTTTCCAACGTTTCCTTTGTGTCGTGCGAGCAAACAGAACTCCTTCGTGCTAAATATTGTAACGCCGTTTCATCAGCGTACGAATAGACAATTATTTATTTGTATATTTTACTACTTCAGTAGCTACGTGATTTTTACTTCAATAGTACGGTACATAGAAAAAAAGTTTAATATAAAAATAGGTGGAGATTGCTTTAAATGTAATTACGCAACGTATTACGTTAAATGTATTTTAATGTAATTCTAAAAACCAGTTATCAGATAAGATAACAAACAGCACGACCACTAGGACTCGCAGATGCCAAAGTATTTGGTTGCGATCACATAAATGACCTGCAGGTACAGTGCTGGATAAACAGACTTAAAAAATAACTGGGCAAAAGTAGAGTAATAAACCGGCAAGCAAGCTTAAAGTTTTTATTTGCATGAATTATCTGAAATAGAATAATATGCGCCGCCCTTCACACATATTGTTAATCTCCTTCCAGATTAACAATATAAGATCTACGATTTTCTTAAAAAAGCACTCACGATTTACTAAATAATTTTTTCAAAAGTACGGTGATTAAACGCAGCCTTGACTGACTCCCTTTTCAGTTTTAAGCTCTATTTACCCCACAGTGGGGTTTAAGATTTTTCCTTTTCACATTATTTACTAAGTGCTTGATTAAAATTTGACTTGAACTTTAGCCCTTGCTCCAAAGTTTAACCATTCATCAATGAAGAAAAATTAACTCTTTAATAAGGGCCACACAATAAGGTGTTAGACGATGAGAACTAACAGGCAATGACACTGTTAACACACCCTGTAAATCATTACATTAAAGAAGAACAGTAAAAGCACAAATTCGTGAGATGTTTTGGTACAACATGCAAAGTTTTAATCGCAGTATAGGTAATTCATTTTCTACTGAAGTATATTTCTCACAGCTTCTTTAGGACAAATGACGTGTCCTTGAATATACGTATTATTTATCAGGGCCACTGCCTAATAATGTGCTGGACCAGCAGCATTTCCCTCAGTGTTGATATCGCTAAGTTTTTGATATTTTGGCGTAATATTGCCCCAAGCAATTCGAATGGCATCTTCTAATTCACTCAGATTGGATGACAGTGCATGTAGACGTCCGATGGTCCTTTCGATTTCTTCCCATAAATTCTGCATAGGGTTGAGAACTGAGAAAGGAGGTAGTCTGTGAAACAGGGTAGAATCTCTATTATGTTCCTGTAATCAGTGGGAGACAATGCAGGCATTATGGCATGCTGAATTATCCTTCTGGAAGTGCTCATTGCAACGGGAGTAGGGAGCGACCACACTGACTAGCGTCTCAATCCTACAGCGGCTGAATCCTCATTCTCTGTAATGCGCATGCCCGAGACTTTGAAATTGTTTTCCCATCTGTTGGTCTGGCACTCTCAGCCCATAAGTGGACAGTCGATATATGCTCCAGATTAATCATACAGTGGCTGAATGCTCATTTTCTGTAATGCGCATGCCTGAGACTTGGAAATTTCTTGAAACTCAAATCACGTGTGCGTTTTCTCCAACTTCGGTTTTGTTAATAATAGACGATGGATGAGAATATTGTTGATGCACCTTGTATGGAGAATAAAGATTGTTTTTCTTGCGCGTTTTGTAAGAAAATATTCACGAAATCGTTCAATTTGTATCGACGTATGAGGAATATTCATCGTGATCAAAGCATTGGTTCAACGTCTTCAGAAAAAAGCAGACAACAGATGTTCAGCGTGCGAGAAATTGTTTACACCCAACGCCATCTTGTGACGTCACACTTCGGCGACGTGTTAACACAGCATATGCACCTTAATCTGGAGCGTATATCGACTATCCACTCCTGGGCAAAAAGTGCGAGACCAACAGATAGGGAAAACATTTTAAGGTCTCGGGCATGCGCATTACAGGGAATGAGGATTCAGCGACTGTATGATTGAGACGCTAGTACCACACTGCAAAACATTGCAGGGTCAAATTACGGCAGATACACCGGCAGCTGAATAGGCAGTCAATAAACCGTAATTTTACATTACCATACCGTAATGTTCATTAGCAGTCTAATGACCGGGAAATAAAAACGTGTTGCCCACAGGTGTTGCCAGTCGAGTGATGGCACGTAAAAAAAATAGGTACATAACCACTTTAAGAAGAACGTTGCCAGATTGTCAAGGTTAAAATACAGTAACAGTTCATACAGTTTAAACACCGTGAACATGTAGCTTATCTACCGAAAATGTATGGTTGACCACCAGATAGCGTGCTTACGATCTGTATACCGTCTTAATCCGGGTGAAACACTGGCTATTCACTGCAATTTTTTACAGTGCATGGGTTGGATGAACTTGTTCAGCAAACCTCTTTTGGTGCGCTTGGATATTCAACAATGGGTCCACTGGAATCAAAAATTCTGAAGCCTCCAGTATAAGCATGTCCTAAACCATTACATTGCCTTTCCCAACCTGAAAAGTCGTGTCCATGAAAGATAGATACATGCTTTCCTGCTGTCAGCATGACGCAGTCGAAAATATTTTTTAGATCACGTGACAATGTTTTTCATTTGCTGAGGATGCTCTAGAAACCATGCGTTGTGCTGCTCCATGTATTCAGCAATGGTGTATGGACAAGTCATCTGCTATTGTTACGGAGATTCAATGTATGGTGCACAGTGGATTGGATGCCACTTAGTATTTTTCGATGGCTTTCTCATTGCTCGTGACTCACTGTTGCGTGTTTGTTCCCCGTATAAATCAGGCTATCCTTCACTCATCTCGGGCGTCCACCACCGGTTTAAGACCACTGATATGCTAACTCAGCTTTTGTGCTGGGTCAACCACTCTCTGAACACTCTTCCTACTAGCTATTTCGCTTCCATATTCCACGAGTGCAGCAATTTTTCTGATAATCGCACTACTTCTCCAAGCACCTATTATCACTTTGCGCTCAAAGTCCGGTTTTTCACGTCGTTTGCCCATTGAACCTTCAACAACTTATCCCTGACTGCTGGGGAGTGTTCCCATTCACTTGATTATGTAGTCGTAGTGACTACTGCTGGTAGTGTTTCCGTGTTCTTGATTGCGTGGACGTAGTGACTACTATTGGGAGTGTTCCCGTTCACTTGATATTGTGACTTTAGTAACCGCAACTGAATGTGTTCCGTTAATTTGATTTCGTAGCCATTTGACGACTACTGAGAGTGTTCTGCTTCACTTCATATTGCAGCCGTAGTGACTACTAATTAAAGTATTCCCATTCATCTGATTATGTAGCCGTAGTGACTAATACCATTGGGAGCGGGATTATGTAGTGACTAATACCCCATTCATCTGATTATGTAGTCGTAGTGACTAATATTGGGAGTGGGATTATGTAGTGACTAATACCCCATTCATCTGATTATGTAGCCGTAGTGACTAATACCATTGAGAGTGGGATTATGTAGTGACTAATACCATTGAGAGTGGGATTATGTAGTGACTAATACCATTGAGAGTGGGATTATGTAGTGACTAATACCCCATTCATCTGATTATGTAGCCGTAGTGACTAATACCATTGGGATTTCATGTTCGTTTCATTATGTGGCCGTAGTGACCACTAATGTTCCCGTTCACTTCATCATGCAGCCGTAGTGATTACTACCGGGAGTGTTCCCATTCACTTCATTATGCAACCGTAGTGACTACCGCTAAAACTTCATATTCACTTGATTATACAGCCGTAGTGACCATTACTGAAAGTATTTCCATTCATCTGCTTATGCCTGATTGGCGCTGGGAGTGTTGCTGTTCACTTGATTATGTGGTTATAGTGACTACTACTGGAATTGTTTCCCTTCACTTAATCATGTGACCGCAATGACTAATACTAGGAATGTACCCATTCTCTTGTGAATGTGTGGCCGCGTTAACTAATACTAATAGTGTTTTCGTTCACTTAACATGTAGCCGTAGTGACTAATACTGGAATGTTCTCATGCATTTGTTTATTTAGTCGTAGTGACTAATACTGGAATGTTCTCATGCATTTGTTTATTTAGTCGTAGTGACTACCACTAGGAGTATTTCCATTCACCTGAATATCTAACCGTAGTGACTGATACTGGGAGTGTTCTCATTTACTTGATTATGTCGCCATAGTGACTAATACTGAGAATGTTCCCGATTTTGTGGCAGTAGTGACTACTACTAGGGATGTTCCCATTCATTTGCTAATTTAGCGGTAGTGACTATGACTAGGAGTGTTTCCATTCCTTTGATTATGCAGCCGTAGTAACTGATACTGGGAGTGTTCCCATTTGTTTGATTATGTCGCTGTAATGACTAATACTGAGAATGTTCCTTATCTCGTGATAATGTGGCCATAGTTACTACTTCTGGGAGTGTCCCCGTTCACTTAATCATGCCGCCGCAGTGACTATTACTAGGAGTGTTCCCATTCATTTGCTAATTTAGTGGTAGTGACTAGGAGTGTTTCCATTCCTTTGATTATGTAGCCGTAGTAACTGATACTGGGGGTGTTCCCATGTGTTTGATTATGTCGCTGTAGTGGCTAATACTGAGAATGTTCCTTATCTCGTGATTATGTGGCCGTAGTGACTACTTCTGGGAGTGTCCCCGTTCACTTAATCATGCAGCCGTAGTGACTACTTCTGGGAGTGTCCCCGTTCACTTATTCATGCAGCCGCAGTGACTATTACTAGGAGTGTTCCCATTCACTTGTTTATTTAGTGGTAGTATGACTATGAGTGCTTCCATTCACTTGATTATATAGCCGTAGTGACTGATACTGGGAGTGTTCCCATTTAGGCCGCAGTGATTATTACTAGGAATGTTCCAATTCACTTGCTTATTTAGCCGTAGTGACTACTACTGAGTGTTTCCGCTCACTAAGTCATGAGGCCCCAGTGACTGCTACTAGGAATGTTCCGATTCACTTGCTTATTTAGCCGTAGTGACTACCACTAGAGGTGTTTACATTCACTTGATTATGTAGCCATAATGACTAATACTAGGTGTTCTCATTTACTTGATGTTGTCTTGGTTGTGACTAATATGAGAATGCTTCCGATCTCCTGATTATGTGGTCTTAGTGACTACTACTATAGGACTGATCCTGTTTACTTGCTTATTTAGCTGTAGGGACTGCCACTAGAGGTGTTTACATTCACTTGATTATGTAGCCATACTGGAAGTGTTCTCATTTACTTGATTATATCGCCGTAGTGACTAATACTGAGAACGTTCCCAATCTCCTAATTATGTGGCTGTAGTTACTACTACTCGGAGTGTTCCAGTTCACTTGATTATATAGCTGTAGTTAGGTGACCCAGCGGCTGTCGTGTCTGTCTATTTGAATAAAATTATCTATTTGTCCAAATTGCCACACAAGTAGCCGTGTGGTCAAAGCAGAGCTCATTTAAGGAAACTGGGGGCTGGGATGTATTTTGTGGCTCCAGTATTAGTGGCACATCTAGGATTTCCTATGGGTATGAAAAATAAAAATACCCAGGAGAATATATTCCCAAAATATAATGAAGCCATAAAAATATCCCCTCCGAATTGAAGTGTGTATACCATGATTCATGGACGAATCAGCGGTAGCAAGAAAATGTAAAAATGCATTGTTGAAAAATGGATACCAATTGAGTTCTCTTTTAATCCCCCCCCCCCCCCGAGGGTTCAGCTTGTTGAAATTATATCGAAGTAGTGGACAAAATAATATGATCCAAATTCCAAACGAATTTTTATTTTATGAAAATTTCCCCCATTTTCAGACGTGTACAAAAAAGCATCTGTAATGCTTTCGAAAGATTTGGGGATGGACTGGAGGCGACTATACTTTTTGCAGACTCCTCCTAAAAAAGCGGAAAGAAATGGAAAAATTTTTTCACAGGGCAGTTTCGTGTAGTTTTTGCTTTTATCTGCAAAAAATCTGTAGAACCCTTTCTTCTTCAAGCATCCTACATAATTCTGGGGCTCCCTTGAAAACGTGGGGCCCTCTTAAATGGGTTCTGGGTCAGAGGCGTTGGTTTCTGGCTATTCGTCTTAGATGGGCCCGAATGAAGCATGGGTGACGTATTTTTCTTATGGCAATGGCTCTCTCCCTTCTCTGGAACTAAAGGCCTCAGATTAGGGGCAGACTACTGCTTGTATTACTTACAGTTGTTGGCTGATAATAGCCATTAAGTCTCAATACAAGAAGAAAAATATACCCCAATAAGTTTACCACTACGTGCAGTTGTCTCTAGTGAACCTGTTATGATGGACAAGTAGCCGTAGTGATCACCATCCAAGCTGAAGACGCCGCACTAAATGCACAAAGAAACTTCAGTAGACGATGAATAAGACATTAAAAATCTGTTTTGTGTTCTCTAATTTTATCATTTATCATGAAGTTTTCAGCTATGTAAATACATCGAAAAAGCGGAGTAAGATCACAGAGAACGACTGACATCACATTCATGCAAACTAGAGAATAAAATGGTATTCCGGGAGCTAGTATGTGCTAGCGTTTACGTAGAAATAAAAATAATCTTTTTATCTTTTAAACTTTATCTGTATAGGTGACAGCGGTGTATCCCCAAAACATGGGCCTTCATTGAATATTTTTGCCACTACCCGTTTTAGGAGTTGGAGAATCAAAGAGTGAATTGTCTGCCGTATGTTAACTTCTATTTTGATCACCATACCACTCAGTAAAGCAGAAGTACTTAGAAACACAGCTGTGTCTAGCAAAGCAAGTTTGATTAAGATGTGCATGATGTCTGGAAGAATAAACGTGATGGTCTGAAATGATAAACATGAGACAACAAAACGTTTGTGCATAATTGTGCCCGGCATGTCTTTATTATTTTCTGCCACTCCCAGCTGTGGCCCTAAAATTATGAATACACGGAGTATGTTTTCAAATGAAGGGCAAATTTAATTTTATTTTTACTTAACTTTGGTAAAAAAACTACAAAACGTTGATATATACAGTAGATGTGTTTATATTTTCCAGAATTTTCTCATACCTCATTGTTTGTTTCAATCTAAATTTTCATTTCCCGAATTTTATCATGCCTCATTGTTTGTGAATCTAAATGCTCATTTACATTATGTTATTTTTTACAGAAGAGCCCAGTAAATTCGTTTCATTTCAGACTATGCTTTTATTGTAGAGTGTAGTAAATCAGTTTTGTTGCGTTACGAAGTGAAGCAAATTGTAATGCGGATTAAATAAGCTTCAGGGTTTTTTTTTGTTTTTTTTTATTGGAGGTTTAACGACCACCGTGAGCAACTCAATGGGCTATAAGCAGTCGCCCGTCCCTAATTTAGGGTCACTGGTTCCAAGGAAGGGAGAGAGCCAGTGCCGTAAGACAAACACAACATCCATGCCTCACCGGGATTCGAACCCGGACCCTGTTCGGACGAATGATCAGAGGCCATCGCCTAGACCACTGCGCCACCACCGGGGCGGCCTTTGTTTTACTTCATGCTTTATTCTGGTTTGCCAGAAATCTTAATTAAGCAGAGCTAATGGATTAAATTTTCTATTATTTTGATTATTAGTACAGAAGAATAAAAAGGTAGAAAGCAGATTTAATTTTTAATTACGCATGGTACCGCTACATAGAAGGGTACTGTTTAAGGCTAGTTTAACAAAATGTAAGAAATTTGTTTCATTTTAGGTTACTCGAGCTAGTACATAATTTTTTTCATACTAAAATCGTTACCATAGCAACGCAAAACGTAATACAGGTGCATCAGCCCTCAAAAAAAAAGCAGTTCACGAAGCCGTAGGAAAGTTTTATTTCACAATCGGAAGTAAAGTTTCTATACTGAGTACCAAGATCAAGGTAACGACAAGTTCGAGGGACGTTAAAATATAAGCGAGAATTTGATTCTAAAAAATTTGCTCACAACAAGAAAGAAAATCGTACATACTGTTTTTTAATAGAGTCCCCGTTAACTGCAATGCCTTGTTCCAAAACATTCTGGAAGCTTCTTAATTCCACTTTTCCACGGTTTTATTATTATCATTTTTTTTTTTTTGTTTCTTGTGAATCAAACTTTCAACGTGGCCCCCGTTAACTGCAATACACTTGTTCCAAAACGTTTGGGAAGATTATTAATTCCAGTTTCACGGTTATTAGGTTTCTTTTCAATCCAACAACTTTGTACATAGTACCTATTAACTTCAATGACTTGTCGTAAAACATTCTGGTTCCATGGTTGTTGTTGTTTTTTTATTATTTTTTCTTCTTGTGAATCCAACTTTTAACGTAGACCTCGATAACTGCAATACACTTGTTTCAAAACGTTCTGGAAGATTATTAATCCCATTTCCACAGTTATTTGGTTTCTTTTGAATCCAACTTCCAACATAGTACCTATTAGCTTCAATTACTTGTTCTAAAGCATTCTGGATGATTCTTAGTTATGGTTCCACGGTTTTATTATTATTTTTTGTTGTTGTTTTGTTGTGAATCCAACTTTCAACGTAGCCCTCGTTTACTGCAATGAACTTGTTCCAAAACGCTCTGGAAAGTTCTTAATTCGAATTACAAAGGTTTTTTGTTGCTTGTCCATTCTACTTCGCACAGCTGCAATGACCTCATCGTCGATCCGGTGGTCAAGTTGTCAGAGACGCCGGTTTTCCATATTTTATCCGACATAAGACATGGGTACTGTCTGTTTTTCGATGTCGTTGACTCTGTCCCTTTCCTGGAACCAGGGTCATTAAATTAGGGACGGATGACAGCTCATAACTCTCCGAATTGCCCATGGAATGGTAGTTAAACATCAAAACTAAAACAAAATGTTACTTCACCATTGTCCTGGAACCGCTTGCCCTCTAAAACGCCCTTCAGATGTCCAAACAAACAAAAATCGGATGGAGCCTTTTTGACTCAGGATTGAGGTGGTGGACATAGTCTTATTTCATGTAACAATAGAGTCTAAAAATATTTGTGTAACTGCGATACTGAACGTCTTTCTTGTGCCTCGGACACAGAAATCGCAGGACCCAACTTGCCCTCTGTTTATTGAATTTGAGCTCCTTATCCAAAAATTCTTCAACACTCTCTAACTAATTTCTGTCTCCTGTGAGTTCACGAACGGTTATCCAGCAATTGCTTAGGACAGATTGTCTTTTCTGTAAGACAGATTATCTATCTCAGCCTATGGCACGCGTGCCCAAGACTGAGAAAGAGGATTTGTCTCGGCTTAATGCGTGTTTGGATGGAAGTGCCTCAAAATAGGGCCTCCGGTGTGACAACGAAGTGACAATTCGATGGGTTTGTCTATTTAGCGCGAAAAGATTCTTTCTGGAAGTCATTTGGAGATACATCAGCGGACAAGCAAAGAACGGATGGTTTAATGATCATGGTAGCATGTCCGATCAGTTGTCTCTCCGGACCAGGGTAAGGTACACCTGCCGTTTTAGACACAGACGTTTGAAGCCTGCTTGGTAAAAGCCGAACGGTTGCGAGAACATGTGACGTCATTTGGCACGTTTTAAAATCCTCGCAGACTCAGTGTACACATCAGTTTTTGGGGTATCAGTTAAACGGTTAGCATTGGCGACGCTCTGCTTATATTTTTCAGTTTTGGTGTATCAGTTAAACGGTTAACATTGGCGACGCTCTGCTTATATTTTTCAGTTTTGGTGTATCAGTTAAGCGGTTAGCATTGGCGACTCTCTGCTTATATTTTTCAGTTTTGGGGTATCAGTTAAGCGGTTAGCATTGGCGACGCTCTGCTTATATTTTTCAGTTTTGGTGTATCAGTTAAGCGGTTAGCATTGGCGACGCTCTGCTAATATTTTTCAGTTTTGGGGTATCAGTTAAACGGTTAGCATTGGCGACGCTCTGCTTATATTTTTCTCCCGTTGTTTGTGGGTGAACAGTAAGGAAATAATGGGTGACAATATTCAGCTCAAAATTCTCATGAGCACGCAAGAAGATGTTTTTAAGATTATCGCCAATTTGAACACACACACACTTTAAAATGTTCGCCTGTCTTGCTCTAGGATAAGTTCCTAAATTCTGAAAACACTGTCGAAAGTAACAAAAGTTCTTGGTCTCGGAGCGTGATGTTCATTTTCGACACTGCTCATCCTTTTGTAAATGGTTTGGCCTAACCATCTACTCTTGTCTATGACAAACAATCTTTCCTAAACTGGGCAAGAAGTCTGAAAAATATTTCAGAATGAATGACGTATTCCTACATGAGAAATTTGATAATTATGCGCTACGCATACACCGTGGCGCTACGCAATACTGTCGAGTATTTCTTGGTCCGACATTTTCATTACAGTTGATTGGTGGTGTTGAAAATGCCTCTACTAGTGTTGTTTGCAAGTTCGTACATGTCTTTGCATGCCAATTCATGCTTGTTCACACAAATTCATTTGTGCTCAAACGGTAACTAAATTCTTTTTGATATTTGAACTTCCCCTGCGTATCATACAATTCATCTGTAACACAGTGGTCGTAATTAATGTTAGTCACATTGTTGTTGCCTTCACCAATCACGATTCCGACGGTTTTTATGTCTGCTCTCCTAGAAAATATTTGTACCTACCCTTTCAAAATGTTCATGTTGACCGATTTGTGTGGTTAAATGCTTGAATTTTCTTTACCGTGAGACCAAAAATGACGTAATTCTTTTATATCATGGAAAACAGGAAAGAAAACGAACTCTTCGTTCCTACAAAAATGCACCTCCAGAGATTAACCAAGAAAAAAGCATTGCACCTACTTTGTGAAGACAGAATGTTCACTCTTTGGTCTCAAGTCATATTTGTCGCTCAAATGGTAATTATCTTCTTCTGAAAAGAAAACTGTATTTTTGTAAATAGAAATAGTTAACTTGTTACAAAAACAGTATAAGATGTATACGGTGAGTGCTTTTGTAAACTACTACTGTATGTCTATGCACCGCTGAAACCAGAATGGGGAACAGAAGGTCTATTATATGTTATATTAGTAGATATTATTCATACTGACATTTACAGTATGCTATTTGCCAGTAATTCTAGGTCTAGCTTTAGTTGTGGTGAAAGGCTTAACACTAAGCATACTGTATTGTATAGCTAAAGACCGCACAAGCAGACTGCAGGAGTACGTATTCCTGTTTTAATACGGAAAATTCCCTCATGTAGTGGCCCCCAAAAAGATGATTCGTCACAACACAATGTGAAAAACTTTTTTCACATATTTTCTAATTAAAATTGTCGAAAAAATCCTTTTCTCACCCCTTATTCTTCTTATTTTGTATTAGCGCAATTTTCTCTTCTTATTTCGCATTAGCAGAATTTTCTTACTTCGTATTAGCATATTTTCTCTTCTTATTTCGTACTAGCGGAATTTTCTCTTATTGCGTATTAGCGGAGTTTTCTTATTAGCATATTTTCTCTTCTTATTTCGTATTAGCGGAATTTTCTCTTCGTGTCTCGTGCTAGCGGAATTTTCGTTTCTTATTTCGTGTTAGCGGAATTTTCTCTTATTTCGTATTAGCAGAATTTTCTCTTATTTCGTGTTAGCGGAATTTTCTCTTATTTCGTATTAGCAGAATTTTCTCTTCTTATTTCGTGTTAGCGGAATGTTCTCTTATTTCGTATTAACGGAATTTTCTCTTCGTATTTCGCGCTAGCGGTATTTTCTCTTATTTCGTATTAGCAGAATTTTCTCTTCTTATTTCGTGTTCGCGGAATTTTGCATGAGAAAAGTTTCACTTGATGATTTTTTTATTGGGGTTTAACGACAACCATGAGCAACTCAGTGGGCTATCAGCAGTCGCCCGTCCCTAATTTAGGGCTACTGGTTCCAGGGAAGGGAGAGAGCCAGTGTCGTAAGACAAACATAACATCCATGTCTCACGGGGATTTGAACTCGGACCCATCTCGGACGAATGATCAGGAGCCATCGCTTAAACCACTGCGCCACCGGAGCAGCCTTGATGCTTTCCAGCTGGAACGCTTGATTTGCAATCTTTATATTGTTATTTTTACCCCAGTGAATGATTGTGTTATACCACTTCCTGAAACGGCCTAACCGAGAATAATATTCAGTTTTTATGAACTCTGTGTGTTTGTCTTGTTAGCAGTACAGTAATAATATCTCCAGAATACATGAATGCGAACAAATCTCAATTACAAGTTCATAATGCCTTTATTTCAAATTGCGTTGATCGTCTTTTCTTAAACGCCAACATGTTTCTTATCTGCCTTTTTCGTTTCTTGTGCTTCGATTGTTCTAGCTATAGTCGTGAAGTTTTTCCCACAGAAGGAATGCCATGAAGATTATTTTAATAATCATACCCTGTATATTAATTTACGAACCCTAGATAAAATAACACCCATCACAACACCGGCAGCGAAGCCTTGCAAGCATCGCGAGAGTGGCGTACATTTGTCGCCAGCAAATATAAAGACCACTGATGGAACAAAAAGGCCCAAATAAGGAAAGTGATTCTGCCTCTTGGAATGTCCACATGACAGAATCATTTTCATGGTGCCAATGGTAGCGTGCTCGCTTTCTCAGTTGTCTCGCGCATATCTTCCTGGTTCCCGGTTTTTGTGTCTAGTAAGGGTCTGCTTTCGGAATTTCGACCTGAAACCGACCATTCAAACTTGGTCAACAATCTGCTAAATTTTGAAGTGTCTACCGCCATTTCCCGATGCGTTATGGGTCCTACAAACAGATACACTATTTTTTATTTTGCAAATGTTGGCATCCCTTACAGTGGGATAACATGTAGCAACAGATTATTGCAATATCACACCAAAAATACATAACCTCTATTTTCAGCTATTGTTGTCCACTTATAATACGCCACTTGCGTTAAACTAGAGTGCAACTAGGCAGCATTGTTCTTTACAAGTCGGATTAAAGTCCCGGATAAGGCATGGGCGATGTGCTTGTCCTACGCTCCTGGTGCTGTCTTTTTCCAGGAGCCAGGATCCCTAAATTAGGGACGTGTAATTCCGTATATTCTTAGCGTTCATGGGAGGTCGTTTACTTGGACGTCTAGTGCTTTTGCTCTCCATACTTCCAATGGAAAAAAAAATCTACCCTATTTCTTCAGCGAAGAAAGATTTCCCTTACATCAAAATTGGCTAGCTGATAAAAAAAAAACAAAAAAAAAACGTCCTAACTTAGATTGTACAATCAGTGCTTTTTGCAAAAAACTTTCCTGAACTACATTAAAAACCAATAACTTGACTTCGATGTAGTGGTAAGGAAGAGTGGCGCCCCCTGTGAGCAAGTATCATAACTACATCGAAGTAAAGTTATCGATTTTTAATATAGCTCAGGAAAGCTTTTTTTGCAGAAAACACCGTTGTATAATTTAAGTTAGGATGTTGTTGTTTTTTTATCAGTGGCCAATTTTGATGTATGGGAAATCTTTTTTCGCTAAGGAAATAGGGTCGAAATTTTTTCCATTGGAATTATAGGGAGAAAAATCACTAGACATCCACCTTAAGGGCCAAGAAGACGTGAACAAACTGTGGATAGTTGAAGCAACTTGGCACCCTGTTGAAAAATGAATCTAAGGATGTTACTGTGGATAGTTGAAGCTACTTGGCACCCTGTTGAAGAATGTATCTAAATTAGGATGTTACTGTGGATAGTTGAAGCAACTTGGCACCCTGTTGAAAAATGAATCTAAGTTAGGATGTTACTGTGGATAGTTGAATCAACTTGACACCCTGTTGAAAACTGAATCTAACTCAGGTTGTTGTTGTTTTATCAGTGGGCCAAATTTGATGTATGGGAAATCTTTCTTCCCTGAGGAACTGGGGTCGAAATTTTTTCCATCGGAAGCATAGGGAGCAAAATCACTAGACGTCCGCTTAAATACCATCTTTTCCTAAAATTGAATGATTGGTTTAATAGGATTAAAAGAAAAAAAAATTCAAACTAGAAAATTATTTCTCTTCATGAAACGGGGACATATGTACAGTTTTTGAATTGTTCTGTTTTCTAAAGTCGCTTGTTCCAAGTCACTAAGGGAAGGACACTGCAAAATAGCTTCAATAACTTAGTACCTGTATATGACACGCAAATATCTTCAGTCTAAAAGCTGTGTCTTAAAATTTGTTTGGGTAGCCTGTGTCAAAAACCAAATTATTTGTTAACACGTGTGTCGGTGAAGTCTCTACGTCACTGTGCATTGAAGCAATAATGTGAACGGATGCATGTTTCACAGATGCTCCACAAAAGTGAACGTTTTATGCTCTTACCGACATATAACGATCTAGGGAAGACTGAATTGGACATAATTTTCAGAAATCGATTAGCAGCGAAATGCAAAACATACTTACGTACCATACAGAATTTAGGTTGCCTATCTCGCATACCATAGGAGGCCTGCTGTTTTAAATAAAAAAAGTACAGCTTCCGACCAAGGGGGAATGGCGTAAAAAAACAATGGATAGCTTTGACCTAAACTCATGTCCTCTCTCATACATGGATGCAACCATTGTCGCTACACCCACACAGAACTCAAACTCATTGCTGAAAGTAACATATAGCCAGTCAATAACTCCACTTGCTTCCATTCCTTTTTGTGTGGGGCGCGGTTGACCACACCCACGAACATCTAAGGTCTCTAATTTGAGATCACTGATTCCAAGGTAAGGAACATAACTAGCAACGTAGGATCAACACACCACCCATTCCTCTTCCGGTGCTCCACCTCAGGCCCAGATGGGACGATTAACAAGCAGCTAGCGCCTCACATCACTCAGCTCAGTTACTTCTGTGCCGAATAAATCTGCCTTTGTGGGGCGTCTAACAAAAAAGGAGTTCAGTGGCATCAGTTACATTTCGTCGAATAGTACCGAACGTTGCTGTAGGATGCTGCGGCACTTACCAACAGCCAGGTTGTTATTCTTCTGACGATCCTGACCCTTGACGATACTTGCGAATACATATACACTGAGTAGCCAAATTGTTATGACCACTTGATTAGTACGTTGTTGGGCCACATTTTGCCCTTAATGCTGCTTGAATTCGTCTTGTATTAAATATCGGTAAATGGCTTGGGATATATTAGCACAAATGCGATGAGTTGCACCCTCCAGCTCCTGAAAATTTGATGGTACCGGATCCAGCTGTCTGATGCCCCTTTCGACTATGTCCCACAAATGCTCCATCGGATTGAAACCCGGTGATTGAGAAGGCCAATGTAGAAGGGAAAGGTCTCCGTAATGCTCTTCAAACCATTCGCATACAGTATGATCACTATGACATGAAGCATTATCCTTCTGGAAATATCCATCTCCATTGGGATAAACCATCAACATAACTGGGTGGACTTGGTCGGCAACGATATTAAAATACCTTTGGGAGGTCAGACGTTGGTCCACACAAATCAAAGGGCCCAAACGCTTCCACGGAAACATTTCTCTGACCAAAACGTTGCCTCCGCCAGCTTGAAGAGCAGTGACGATGCAAGACGAGACCATGATTTCGTGCTACAATATCTTCAAATCCTCACCCTTCCATCTGCATGGTGTAGTTGACAAGGTGGTTCGTCGGACCACATTACCTCTTTTACACTCATTTACTGCCCAATTCTTGTGTTCCAGAGCGAACTGGGGGGCGTTTCTTCTTGTTAGCTGCAGATAGCAATGGCTTACAGACAGGCAATCTGCTTCTGTAGCCCATACAATGTAATGTGCAATAAATCATCTTTGAGTGACCATCGAACTTGGTCTTCGATTCAGATTATCTGTAATTTGACGAAGTGTTGCCCGTCTGTTGGACTGAATAAGTCTGCCTGCTCTCCGCCCAGCTGGAGCATCCAGTAGCAGCTCAGGACCCCACGCCTTGCACTCAGATCTGAGTTTTTGACTGGTGGTCCACTCACTGTAAGTTTTAACAGCTGCTGTCCTCGAACGCTTCACAAGTGCAGCCGTTTAGCCAATGTTCGCACCAATGCTTCGAGCACCCACGATCATTCCACATTCAAAGTCCGTCATATCGCGTTTTTTACCAATTATTTCTTGCACAATGCACTTCATTAGTTTCTGCATGCCTTCAGCGTTCTTGCATCAGCAGCATCTCTGCATGCCTTCAGTCATTTTGCGTCGGCAGCATCTGCTAGTCTGAGCATGTCTTCAGCGATCTTGCGTCAGCAACATCTGAAGGATAGCGACTTTGCACAAAATGGTCTCGTGGTCATAATGATTTGGCCACTCAGTGTATATGAATGTGTCCTCCGTAAAGCAGAAATGGCCAATCGTTCTTACATTTGTAACCAACATAATAGCTATTCCACGAATCGACCTCGCTCACACAAGTTTTACAGTATGGCAGCTGTAGCAATTTGATGATATATAAAATTGAATGGCATCTGAACCAAATTAATGATATAGAAATTAGTATGGCAGATGGACCACTTTGATGATGTAGATGCTTGTAGATGGACCAGGTTGATGACATAGAAAATGATATAGCAGTTAGACAGCTCTGATTAATATAGATGTTCGGGTGGCTGGATCATTTTAAAAATATAGAATGTTGTATAGCAGATGGACAAAATTGGGGATATAGATGGTATGGCAGCTGAATTAATTTGATGATACAGAAAACTGAATAGCAATCGGATCACTTTGATGATGTAAATCTTTTGGTAGCTTGATGATTTCATGAAACTGAAGATGGACCAAGTTGATTTATAAAATGGTTCGGCAGCTATAACCAATTTTATGATATAGAAGATAATATGACAGCTGTACCAAATCTTCTGATTTCGAGATGGTATGGAAGCTGGACCAATTTGACGATTTGGAAGATGTTCTGGTAGCTTAATCAGTTTTATGATATAAATGGCACCGGAATCGTACCAGCTTGAAAGGATCGCTTAGATAACAATGTTCTCCAGATAAGAATTTTCGTTGCCGCCCCAGTGGTCTAAGCGCTGACTTAAGAACATTCGTCCGAGAAGGGTGCGGGTTAGAATCCCGGTGAGGCATGGATGTTGTGTTTGTTTTACTGCGCTGGCTTTCTTCCTTCCCTGGAACCAGTGGCACTAAATTAGGAACAGTAGACTGCTTATAGCCCACTGGGTTGCTCACGGTGGTCGTTAAACCTTCAATAAAAAAAGGTTCGCTTACTTTGAGCTTGGAAGAATCGCTTAGATAACAATGTTCCACCCCTAGGATAGGCATTGGGTACACTTCCCTGTCACCGTTTGATCCCATAGCCTTCTGCAATTGGCTTCAGTGCTTGAAACGTTTGGCTCAAACGCTCGAATTTTGTGAGCCATCGGTGTCTGGTGCGTTAATTCCGTGCACCGTGCCCATACGCAGTATTAAAATTTCAGACCGCCATACCCAAAGAATGTCCGGGTTTGAACTGGTACAGAAAGATTACACTCAATTGCCCTGCCTCCATGGTCCATTTTGACCCAAACCTGTGCATTCGGGGTCGAACCTTGTCACGAAATAATGCACACAACGTGTACTCGAGATATATGCCAACCTTGTGAAGTATGCCACGTATGACGTTGCTGGACGACACCATTCCACTCAAGGGGTCGAAAATGTCCACCTGCTGAAAGCGTACATTTCATTTGCACCAACCCAGTAAGAACTTTTTTTTTGGAGGTTTAACAACCACCGTGAGCAACTCAATGGGCTATAAGCAGTCGCCCGTCCCTAATTGAGTGTCACTAGTTCCAGGGAAAGGAGAGAGCCAGTGTCTTAAGACAAACTTAACATCCATGCCTCACCGGAAGTCGAACCCGGACCCCTTTCGGACGAATGGTCAGAAGCTATCGCTTAGACCACTGCGCCACCAGGGGTGTCCCCAGTACTTTCAAATGCTACCACAACGATGCCTAGCGGGAAAGTAGCACATCTGTAAAATCAGATAGTGAATGTGTTATACTGGTGGCAGCCAAAGCTAGTCGACGAATTTTTCTAATGTAGCAATTTGAAACGGAGAAATCGTTGAATTCCTAATTTAAATTCACGCCACCTGGCTGGAATATTTTGCACGCAAAAAGATTCAGAAATGCTTTCCCCGTAATTACAACTATCGAGTGAAGAAATATTTCGAAAGTGGTATATACACGCGAATGTACAGTCTCAAATGCAATATACATTTGCCTAATTTCGCAGAAACATGCATTTGCGCTGCATAGCGATGAATTTGTACACTCTGCAAAGAAAACAAAATGCATTTTTTACAGAGGACCAGTTACCGAAAGCAGTAAAAACGTTCCAATCTGGCTGTTAGAAGTGCTGATATTATTCCAAAACTATAAAGAAGAAAAGCAACTCTTGAGCCATATAGTACGACAGGAATTTCAAAGTTTAATAGCTATTTGTTGTTGGATGTTTAACGACCACCGCGAGCAACTCAGTGGGTTATAAGCAATCTCCCGTCCCTAATTTAGGGCCGTAGGCTCCAGGGAAGGGAGACAGCCTGTGCCCTAAGAAAAACAGAGCATCCATGCCTCACCGGGATTTGAACCCGGACGAATGGTGATAAGCCAGCGCGTAGACCACTACGCCACCGGCGCGGCAAAAGGGCTAGAATTATCGCCTTGTCGTGAGTTCTTTCGGAGTAAAAAGAATATTTCGAATCCTATATATAAATATGGAAAGATCGAGTCGACAGATGGATTGACGAAGTCATAAACGCCGCCCCGGTAGCGCAGTGGTCTAAGCGATGGCCTCTGATCATTCGTCCGAAAAGGGTGCGGGTTCGAATCCCGGTGAGGCATGGATGTTGTGTTTGTCTTGCGGCACTGGCTCTCTCCCTTCCTTGGAACCAGTGACCCTAAATTAGGGACGAGCGACTGCTTATAGCCCATTGAGTTGCTCACGGTGGTCGTTAAACCTTCAATCAAAAAAAAAAGTCAAACACGTGCTGTGCAAAAGATACCGGCGCATTGGTGTGGGCGTTTGCCTCCGATGGTTCGTCTGAGCAGGCCAGAGCGTGACTTCGAGAAGTAGAAGCATAAAGGAAGGATATATAGAGAAGACACTGGCTGTATAAAGCTGAAACTCATGACGTCATGAAGTCGACTGCAGCGCACTAGCGACCTAAAACAGAACTACAGTTGATTGACAGCTAGTTTCCCAGGGAACACCCAAGAACCACGTGATTTTTGTCCGAACGAATGTTTTTACTTTGACTTTTTATCCGGCAGCGTTTAAGACGAATACACGCAATACTTTATTAATTTTAAGATTCTTTTTGGTTTTCAATTCCTCTATCGTTCTAATAAGTGGTATTATTTTGCTTATTACTTACTGATCGTATACTTTTCCTTACAGAATTCATAACTTTTGGGTTTTTAAGTGTCTGTTGTTCATCTGATCATGTCCGAGCGCTGGGTTGCCGTAGCAACTATTGCCGACGTCACGGGGTTACGTCACATTTTGCTTCTGTTTTAGGTCCATGGGGGCGCCACTTTCTATGTGAGGAATTTCCATGGCCTCCTATGTCTGTTTCCACTCTATAGATCCTTCCTTTATGAGTAGAAGGCCATGAGAGTTAAATAAGTGACGTCACACTTTTTGTCAGATCCAGTCAATATTTTAATAAAATTCTTTTTCAAAGCAATTAGCGGCTAGTTTGAGATGTTTTAATATTGCTCGATTATTCTTTTTATTGAATTAAAACAGATTTGAAGGGAAGGATAAGGTAATTTTATCTTTCTAATGTCTGCCGATTCGAAACAAATAATAATAGAGCTTGATTAAAACATCTGTGACTAGTACTTGCTTTGAAAAGCATTTTTAAATAAATTTGACTGGATCTGTGACGTCACTTTATTATCTCTCACAGCCTTTTCAAAGTCCACGGCTCAAGTGCCTGATGAGACATGAGCGGTAAGTTTGTCTTACAGCACTTATCCCCACGCTTGAGCCAATGACCCCAAATGAGAGACGGGCGAAAATCTGTGCTTAAAATTATTCTTTAAAAATTTTAGTTTTAAGGATTTTGAAAGCTTTCTTCTCTTAAATATTACTTTTATTGACATTTACGTTTAATTTTTCGAAAGTTCTCAAAGATTCAGTTAATTGGATTTTGGCATATGCTTTTGATTTAATGTACTTTTATTTTACTTTTGATAACACAATGGATACTGACAAAGAAACCGAAATAATGGTGTTCATGGAAGTTCTTTTTTTTTTTTTTTTTTTTTTTTTTTGGATTGGAGGTTTAACGACCACCGTGAGCAACTCAATGGGCTATAAGCAGTCGCCCGTCCCTAATTTAGGGTCACTGGTTCTAGGGAAGGGAGAGAGCCAGTGCCGTAAGACAAACACAACATCCATGCCTGACCGGGATTCGAACCCGGACCCCTTACGGACGAATGATCAGAGGCCAGCGCCTTAGACCACTGCGCCACCGGGGCGGCTCATGGAAGTTCAGTTGTATCCGAAAAAACTTCGACGAAATAAACTGTCTAGTGTTATCGAATAAATTTAACTTTGTCAATTTCCTTCAGATTGAAAGTAAAGCTGCGTGAAATATTTAGAGCAGCGGTGCACAACCTTTTAATGCCTACAGACCAATTTCTGGTTGACTGAACAACGACGGGCCACAGGAGTCCCCTCCCCCCAACCAAAATATTGAAAAAATAAAACTTACTTGCTTGAAAAATATGCAGGTGTCGCCAAAACCTTTTTTTTTTTTTTTTTTAAGTCTCTAGTGAGAAATTTGACATTGTTTTCTATTAGTCTTTCAATATCTGTTTCAAAGTTGGACACAGCGATCTGCAGGTTTCCCTTCAAGTGTTCATCAGTTACACGAGAACGATCTCTTGATTTCACCTGTTTCATTAAAGAAAATTATTGTTCGCATAAGTAAGTACTTCTGAGAGTGGGTTTTCAATCTCTTCATTTCACAAGGCAAGTGTTCATGTACAATTCCAAAGAAACTCCTGCAAATTTAACCTTCAGTTGGGAGTAATTTTGAAGATCAGGAAGCTCCATCTGAAAATCGGCTGATGCCGTTTCAATATTAGTTGCGAATGTTCTTGCAAACAAGTCATATTTGTGTGTACACCCATAAAAGTCACATACAGCATATTTGTACCACCAGTTCTCCATAAAATTTTCATTTCTCTTTAATTTTTTCTATAAATGTCTGACTTATTTCTGCTATGTGTCCCCTGGATATTTGTACGCGCGGGCCACATACAATCAGGCCGCGAGCCGCACATGTCTGATTTAAAGCATGAAATAGGTTAGTGAGTTGATGAAGAACCCAAAGCATCCTTTCAGAATGAAGTTCAGCTTCGTGAAGAACCGGAGTGCTAAAGAGGTGAGCAAACCGAAGCAGTTTAGAAATCAGCCTTTAATCACAGTGCAGCTTTGAATGCTTCAAAAGAATCTAGTATGGTTTCTTCAGATTTTGTGTAGACTTTAGAAAAAAAAAATACATGGATTTGCCTCTTTAATACGAACAAACTTACAGGTAAATCATATTGATTAGACACGTAAAGAATTGTGTTTTAGCAATTTCAAAAGCACAACGAAAACGTTTTTGACGCAAGACAACAGTTTCTCACTTAGCAGTCGTAGATGAGAAAGAATTAGATACATATACTGTATATACAGAAACACGTAAGTGCAGCTAATATGTGTGTTTAGACATAGCTGCGAGACTTGTTAGTTTCGCTTGTATTTTACGCATGTAATAGCTATAAAAAAATATTCAGTAATCCAATAATTACGTTTTCCATTTCAAATAGACTACCGTTTACAAAACTAGAACATGCTTTTTCACTTTCGTTTAGCATCAGTCATATTCTGTTTTCAATACATACGAATTATTTATACCGAGTTCGATCAAACTCTGTGTAAGAACTTTATTGTCGCAAGACGAATTTGCTTCTTTATTTACAAGACTCAATGTAAAAATGCAACATGAAATAATTAAGGCACTGTTCGCATTTTTGGGAATGGGTATACACGCCCAGCACAGGATAGCAAAATTTTCACAGGTGAGGTGCTTTCGCCGTAGGGAAAGCGGAACCCGGGAGCTAAGAAACCTCAAATAGCGGTGGAAGGAAGTCATTTCCCAGAGCACCCTAGAAAGAAGAACGATAGGTAAAGGTGAACCTCATGGTAGTCGGACATGTCCCTTGGTTCTGAGAGTGAATATTCCAAACCACAGTAGTTGAGGTAACGAATAAATTGCGAATTTTCACAAAAATTTTATCATGTTGAATGAAGACTTGGTCTTATTCCTGCCACAACGATTTCTTGCCTCCCTGTAACAGAACATTCAAAAGTTAGGGAGAGCAGGAGGGTAGAACCTACAACAGACCTGAGTAGCGAAATCCCAACATTCTGCTTTACAGAATTTGGAACTACGTTGGAAAATTCATACTTCGATTGAGTTCCCAATTCTTCCGATATTTTTCATGCTAAATGGCAATGATATAAAATTTACTCACTCGTCCAATAGATTTATCAAGCTCTTTAAAAACGACAGTGCACAGAAATGAAATAATACACACAATGTACGATAAAATACAAAGCCAGGCCCAATTATAAGTGACAGTTACTTGAGATGTGCATCTAGTGATTTGGCACCTTATACTGTACTTCTAATGAAAAAAATTTCGACCCAATTTCCTCAGCGAAAAAGTTTTCCCATACACCAAAATTGGCCCACTGAAAAAACACATCCTACCTTAGATTGTACAATCGGTATTTTTTGCAACTTTCCTGAACTATATTAAAAATCAATAGCTTTACTTCGATGTAGTTATACTTGCTTACAGGTGACGCTACTCTTCCTTACCATTACATCGAAGTAAAGTTAATGATTTTTAATATCGTTGAGAAAAGTTTTTTTTTTGCAAAAAACACCGATTGTGCAATCTAAGAATGTTTTTTTTTTTTTTTTTTTATCAGTGGGCCATTTGATGCATGGGAAATCTTTCTTCTTTGAAGAAATAGGGTCGAATTTTTTTTTCCACTGGAAGCAGAGATAGCAAAATCGTTAGACATCCACCTTAATACTGAAAATCTCTTCCTAAAACTGAATACCATTAAAAGAAAAGAAAAAAAGGTAAAAACCGAACTCTGCAGCTTTGTTGCGTCTATAATAAATAAATCCTTTCACGTTAATGTTCGTGGGGGTTTTTAAGATTTTTATTTTGTTTGAACACTTTTTCAAAATGTTAGCCAAAATGAATTGGGTTTTCATTACAAGATGATAATTAAAGAACACCTTTCAAAGAATTTCCCCCCTAGAGTTATTATACACTGTGAAACTTTTCAATACTTATTTCTGCTTCTTTGAAATGATTGACCTTTTAATAGAATTCTTTCAAATTTTGCGATGTTGCTTTTAGAACCCGAATGAGGGTGTGTGATGGGTGCTTTTTTTCTGTGCGTCTCATTTAAAATTTACTTTGATGCTCTTTGTATGGTTGCACATATATTGTTTTCTTAAATAACTTCGTCAGATAAAATAATGTCATTTTTCTAACAGAATATTTCGTACCTTATTAATCGAGAATCCATTTTGTTCTTCTGCGAAACATCCTTTAAGTAATAATGCAAGTGTTGTAAATTAATTAAATAACTGAATATGTGTCTATTGGTTGCAAGAGTTCTATCTCGCTTCTTGTACGAACAAGAAATAATTTTACTTGTTCGTACAAGAAGCGAGATGTAGAATTCTTGCTTCTTCATTCAAGAAGCAAAATAATCTCGCTTCATGTATGAACAAGAAGTGAGATATACTCTTAGATAAACTTTTGCGGCTATTCATTTTTTGTGTTTTGTTATGAAATCCAGCAAAAAAGCACAAATATGTACTTCCACCCAGAGATCTCTCTGATGAAAATTTAGTGTCAAATTCGTGCTGTCCTAAAATGTTTTATAGCCTTTACCAGAAGCTATAAGACATATGTATACATCAAATTCAGTCCTCTAGATAGGCTTGAAACAGTGTCTTAGGTACCCATTCTAGAAAAGACGTTAGTTATGCCATTTAAATGTTCAAAGCTTAATTCTACACACGGTAACATGCAATCGAATATCAATTTTGCACCATGTTGGGTTTATTAAGTAACATGACAAATTTTATTCAGGTTTCCCTCAACTTACATCGCAGTTGTTAGAAAACCACGAGTACCTGTGATCTCGGGAGGAATATTCACGTTTACCATACTCAATGAATGGTGAGCGCACTTCTCACTCTCTAAGGCTGTCTTTCAAGCCTAAATTCACTAATGGTAGAAACGGAAATTCACATTCTGAACAGAAAAAATAAAACTGGTGACTTAAGAAATGCACCACAGTTCTAGTGAATATTCTTCAAAATTTTAAGTAGTTAGACGCAGTCTTCTTCAACTCTTTGAACAGAGTCCAGCCTGTGAAAAAATGAGTCACTATTATTTATCTGATTAGCTTTTCTCAAATGATTTTTTAGCCTGTTTCCCTAGTAATTCTCTTAAACTCTCGTTGAAATTGCTGCTAAAAGTATTTCTCCCGCCATTTTTTAACACTACCTTGGAAACGAAATACCACTCTTGAATTTTTCTTCCAAAATCAAAAACTATTTAATCTGTTCTTTTATCTTGATAACTTCATCTGAACATGCAATATTAAAAACACATTTAGCCTTATTCAGACATTATTGCAAGTCAATTTAAGAAATGTAGATGTAGAAATCATTATATTCTCAGGGTTTAAAAGGTGATGTTTTTTCTATTGTCCAACACCTTTTTCTAACAAAATTTGGGGAGGGGGAGGGTTCAGATTTGGAATAATATTTTAATTAAAATACCATAACATGTAGCAACACATAATTACCATACCATGTGAAGAAGAGAGATGGTATGAGTTAACTTGCTGCCTTCAATTTTTTTTTCCTGTTTGTACAGTGTACATAGAAAAGTTTCTTTCCAGTACATAATGTATTGATGTATATGTGTTTTACAGAGGTATATCACATATAAAGGGATATATACTATATTGTAAATAAGAAATCAGGAGGTTATCTAAAAGGTTTCAACTTAATGAAAGACATGATTCGTGGCTTTAGAGAATACCTAGAACTTCGAGAAGAAAAACTTAAGCAACTTTTACTGCTAAAGTGAACTTTGCAAACAAATCATTGAAGAAGATACATTCTAGAGAATATAAAAGGGGATATTCTCAGATAAATTCAATAATCAACGTAGTTAGGTCTTCTCTTTCAATCACAGCAATAACTCAAGGACACCATTCGACAGTGGTATGAAAAGCAAAGAGCCAATAAAACAGTAGAAATGTCTGAAGAGTTGAACAAAATTTAGACTGTGTTTTAGGCTCAATTTGCAGTTCCTCTCCTGTTCTTCGATGTAATGTAATCCTTAACACAAATTTAACTCTGTCTTGTAGGTAAGTTCGACCAAAATTTTAGTATTGCAATGTATCATAAAGCTGTTACAGAATGCTCTTTTTTTTTAACATAATTTAATCTGACATGCTCATGTTAATTACGTTTTTGCATTCTGTATCAAGCAACAGTAAAACGGATTGAAGAACTATCTTTAAGAAATTGATTTGCCTTTTATTAAACTAACCCTACCCCTTTTAAACAGTAACTTACGTTTGAGAATGCTGCCATATTTTTCTCCAGAAAAAAAGCACTGGGTTTAATTAACCTTGAACGTCATTGTGATGCCAAAATACATCAGTCAGCTCAAAACTGAGCAAATTCAAGAAATACGCATTTAATTATTTATTTTGTTTAGTTCACCCCTCCCCCTCCCCCTGTTTTGTAATTTTCTATGCAAAACATTCATCAAAGGCACAGAAAAGCAAACAAGTGTGAGAGAATATCATGAGCCCACTGATTAAGACAGAAGAAAGATGTTTACCATGATTTAAAACACTGCATGGAATAAAAAGAACAATGCATAATTTAATAATCTTTATGTCGCACTACGTATAGCAAATGTTGTTCTCGCACTGGTGACGCGTATATGTGAAAGATTTTAAATATGTTACGGCAACTAAAATCTGCTTCTGTTGAAATGACTGTACATTTTATCGACGTGAAGATGTCAGTTCTGTTAATTGTTGTGTTCTGTGTGATCTCAGTAAATAAACTTGTTTCTACCCGATTATGTACGACAGGATGCAAAAGTATTGTTTTATCTGTTAAACTTTATATCAACAATCAAAAAGGAAAAAAAAAAAAAAGTGCAGATATAGGATGATACATTTGTGTCATATCACTTGTTGGAAAAAATAGCTGTTTGTTAAATAAGTTGCAAACTTGTGTATATATATACTATATTCATAGATCCAACGGAAGTATTTTCCTAAAATAGTTTCCTAAATGGCACTATAAAAATAGATTGCACTACTTCAACTAGTTTTCATATGCAGATAAATTAAATTATCGATTGTGTGTGTGCATGTGAGTGATGACAAAGGGCAGATAAAAATGTAATCATACATCAAAGGAATTATTCCACAACGTTTTCATACCTACTCATGTAGTTAAGTGAAAATAGAATGCAATACAATTCAGGTCGAGTGCAAAATTAAATTTGCATGCATGTTTTATAAGTAGTACGCTAATTTATGGTGACTATGAATGGTCTGAATCTTTTGGGAACAAATGTTGAATATTTTGCCTCTTAAAAGCTTCAATATCTCACTATTAAATAATTTCATACTTTGCGTCACAACTTCAAAAGAATATTTTATTCACACATCTAAAACCTCTCCAGAACAAAGGTGTTGGCAGCAATTAAAGTCCTCAAGGCCATCCTCAAAGATATCTAGAGCCCAACATAAGTCAGAATGAGTGGATATTTAGTGTTTTACAAAATATACCATACAATGAAAAATCAGCTTCAGATTTCCCCCATCAAGATTAAAGTAGCATTAAGCATTGAAGTAACTACTCTAAAGCTCAGTTAAAGGCCCCGCAACAGATTCAGAACATTTATTTATTTTTTTAAATAAGAAAATAAATAGGAATAATTTCATTTTCCACAAAACCATTTGTCACTCATCTGAGATTCCTGTTTTACTTTAGAATTCATTACAAATTTTAATATTACTGTAGATTATTAATGAAGTTCAATGGCTTTTCAACTGTTATATAGGATGAAATTATTCCCTCATTTGATGCAAAGGTTGAATAGAAGGAAATTATTGTATCATGTGACATCTCCAGCGCTATCCATTGGTGCAATATTTTGTAAACATGGGGCTCACTCTTTTTCTAGCCCCCTTGGTCTCTTAGTCAGGCCATGCCTCCATTCACAGGTTGTTTCAAAAATATTAAAGTATATTGCAGTAGTAGCAGCATAAAGATAGACATATGATGGATTGCTATTGAAAACACAAATGCGAGACAGACATGTTCGATTGGTATCAAAAACCTGAATGTGAGAGTCTGAGCATGAAGAAGCATGACAAAAACAGAAGCCATTTCAGCAAACTGACAAAAATATTGTGGCGCCACATGTTAGTGAAGTTACATATGAACAAATGAAGCAAACTGGTGTATGTTTACCAGTGTAATTCCTAAAACACCAGCACATCCGTGAGGTATTGCGAGGATAAGATTATCCAGCTGTTCTTGAGGGGTCCTCTGCCACTTCTTGTCAAAGGCATGCTCCAGCTGCTGAAGTGTCCTGGGAGGAAACGGGCAAGCTGCAACATGTCTGCTTTGTGCATCCCACGCAAGTTCAAAGGGTAGACCATACGCTCGATGCCCTCTTCCTGAAGCCTTCCACCAACTCAGCTCAAAGCAGGTGTGTGTTATCATCCATAAAGATAAACCTATCCCCAACTGCTGCAGCATAGGATACAACTACAGGTTGCAGGATCTGATCTCAATATCTGACCACTGTCAGGGGGTTCGTTCTGGAATACATTGAGGTCTGAAAGATCGCCAGTACCGATACTCATGCACACAAGGATTTTATCACCACCGTAGGCATCTCTTTCCTGCATGAAACCTGGATTATTCCTTGTCCACATCAAAGAATCGCGCAGCAATTATTGGACTGAAACACGGCACATCCATGAATAAAACAGTGCGCCAATGTTCATGGTTCCAACCATGATAGCCTTAAGCCCACTTGTTGGGAACTCATCTAGTTTTATCTGCAAATGTTCGGTGTTGTAATCATTCTACAAAGAGCACATATTGCCACTAAGCCTCTTAATGTTGGTATGCTCAAATCATTGCTAATGCATATTCTCACATTTGACTTGTTCAGATGCACACTTTAGGAAGACAAATAGCACACCATTTCTTAGTTTCAGAACTTACTCGACTCATCTTTATAATTGCAGGTAAATCATATTGTAGGGTGCCATTTTTAATCCCAGGGGCAAAAATGTGAACTAAACTTTTGTCGTTGTCAAGTACACCACACCCTTCATTCTGACAATTATGTGAAGCTCTGAGTGTGAATATGTTTAAGTTGATTACAACTTTGTGTTTAAACACTACAACTGAAATTAAAACTATCTCAGTGTTAATATTTAGGCATCAACAAGAAAATTAGCAAAAAAAATGTCTTGTTGATGACCTAATATTAACTCCCTCTGACAAATTCACCAGAGGCACATTTGTTTTTATTGAATTCCTGTAGGATTACCAGCACCTCAACATCTAAATTTGTACTACCCAAGTGAAAATACTTAAGATGCAGGATGGGCAAGAATGTTCCCAAGCTCATTGCCACATTTATGCAACCATTAGCAAATAATAATTACAATGCACAGACATGAAAGCTAACATTTTATATTACTACTGAGGTTTTGTACAAATTAAACCAAGTAATTATCCATTGTAGACCATGCTGCATTTAAAGTAAAAACTACATTTATTTCTTATTGAGAGAATATTATTCTTTAATCCATAAGTAATATCAACAGAGGAGAAAAGCTGAAATTACTTGGTGTTTTTGATACCATTCCAAAATAGAAAAAAAAAAAACATATATATATATAAATAAAATATTTCATGGTTACTCTGGTGTTTTTAAGCATTGAAGTGGATCCACCTAAAAACTCTGCCCTATGTTTCCAATGGTAAAATCTTTTGTAGACATTTTCTTAATAATTAACATATTCCCAAGGATGCAAATTTGCACATCAATAAAAAATAACTATAAATAATAGCCTAGTATTCTTAATATTTTCTAAAACTTAACCATAATTATATTAAAAATCAACTTTACCTTTGGTAGTGTTGAGAACTGCTTGTGGATGGTGCCACTGGTACAGATCACTACCTAATTGTAATCATATAGCATTTTTTTTTAATATTTTTATTAATTTTCAGAATGGAATCAATACTTGAGTCTGTCCATGCAATAGTCTGGAATGTATAGAATAATTTGGGTCACTTAGATTAAATGTTCTGACATTTTAGCTGAGAGTGTTTACACAGAATTACAGGTACAACTGATTTTTAATTCCAAAATAAACCAGAAAGCTCACTCTGTGACATTTTCAGCTAAATTGTCAGAAAATTTAACTCAAATCATTCTATACTATCGCATGGACGGATTCTAGTATTGATTCCATTCAGAAAATTAATAAAATTATTGAAAAAAATGTTACATGATTACAATTAGTAAGTGATCTGTATGGGTGGCACCATTAGTAGTTCTCAACACTATAAAATGAAAAATTGTGATTTTTAATATAATTATGGTTAAGTTTTAGGAAATACTAAGCTTACTAGGTTACAATATAAAGTTATTTTTATAATTGTGTGCACATTAATTGTGAAGAAAATGTCTACAGAAGGTTTTACGATTAGAAACACAGGGCAGAGTTTTTAGGTGGATCCTCCTTAATGATCAAAGAAACATGAGTTTTACTAAAGATCTTTAAAATATTATTGATGAAATTTCAAAGTGAATACCACTTCATTAAGTCTGGAGTGATGCTTGTTTCTGTCTAAACCAAACACCACTGAAAATTTAATAAAGTAGTAGTACTCACTTTGAAAGTCAGCCAACAACACTTTTGAAAAGCTGTAATGAAGATCCAAAATATTTTCTTTGATTTTCTTTTAATCATAACCAATGTTTGAAAAATATGAATATTAACTGAAATGCTCAAAAATCATTACAATTGTATTAACTCAATTAAAAGTCGCCCACGAAATGCTCAAAAGCAAGTCGCAAAGCTGCCAAAGTTGATGTGCGTTTAAACTACAACATATAAACAAACATGCATTTCATAGCAAGGTACCTTTCATATACTCCATTATTTAGTAAATCTCAATGAACCTTATTTACAACTATCAAAAATACTAAATAAGCTACTTGACAAAGGAATTTCTACAACTACTATTAGTAGAATAATTTTAACAATTTCTCTTGTATGATTATTCTTGTAAACTAAAATTTTCACTGATGGATATAGATGATCAAATTAATTACTTTGAATATTAAATGGAAATGTAATTTAATGAACTGTCTGTAGATGAGTTTAGGAATTCCAGAATGAAAGAATAATGAAAGCTGCTGAGAGGGAAAAGGTTAAGAAACAAAACTTTATAAGAGAAAGAATTCTATACCACAGAACTCAAAATGTCTGTTTTATGAATGTAATTTGGAAAAAAACACAATAATTAGGTACTATTTTCTGCACATATAAGAACACTCTGCATTAAGAGAAGTTTATTGCTTCTTGGTTTCAAGAGCCATGTTGTACTTTGAATATTTATAAAACACTTGTCAATTTGTAACACGTTTTTAATGTACCAAATAAAATATGAAATATTAGTTTTTGTGTTTTTTGTTCTAGAATTAAAACTGACTCTTTTACTGTGAGAGTGGAAATACAACAGGCTTATGCCACACTTTAGTATTCAGTAAACTGAACTCTGACTACCATACATATTCACATACAGTATAAGCTAATACTCAAACTTCAAGACACCTGAAATACGCAAGTCGTACTGAAAGTAATGCGCAAAACTCATTACACAGGCTGATTGTACATTAAGAGAATTATAGTTCATGGACAGGTACTGCCATCTCTCATTATGGCCAAAAATGCCACAAATTATGTCACCAGTGTGTCATGTGACCAAACAGGTGCGAGAAAAGGTGGCCGACAGTGATGCTGCGATTCAGTTCCTTGTGAAAGAGCAAATTCCGGCAACCAATATTTACTGTAGGCTTCAGCATGCATACAAAGATGTGTATATGGGTGCCAGCAGTATGTAAGGGGGTAAAACATTTAAAATACAGTTTTACAGACATTAACAATTGGCCTCTTAGAGGTCACCATTGAACAGCTTCTACAAAACACAAGGAAAGGGTTTAAGCCTTAATTCATGATGACAGATGTGTGATGGTAAAAGAAATTGCAGTAAACTAGGGTATAGAGCACACCGCAGCTCGAGAAATCGGAAAATGTGTGCCCGCTGGGTCACACATTTAGTGACAGAAGACCACAAATGCTATCACAAAAAAATCTCTTCACAACTGCTGGAGTGGTATCAAAATGAAGGGTGTGATTTTTTGTAAGGCATTGTGACACGTGACAAAAGTTGTTTCTGCCATTTCGAACTTGAAACAAAACACCAGAGCATGGAATGACATTATCTCCACTCACCATGCAGGAAGAAACCTAAGGCAGTTCTGTCAGCTGCAAAGGTTATGGGAACTGTCTTTTGGCATGCAAATGGGTGCATTGTGGTCGACTTTTTAAAGCCTGGACAAACCGTAAATGCAGCTTATGTCCAAATATTAGAAAAGCTCCACAGTGCATGGAGTGATAAACAGCCGAGAAAGAAAATTGTCCTCCAGCACGACAATGCTAGGCCCCAATCTGCTTGTTTGACCTCAGAAAAAATCCAGAAATTCGGCCGGGAACCTTTGCCTCACCCTGCTTGCGGTCCAGATCTGGCAACCTCTCACTGTAATATTTTTGGATTTCTAAAGGACCAGATGCGCGGCCAACACTACCAGAGCACGCAAGCAAGACAACAAACTGTGCGTCCATGGCTTCGCGCAAGTGGAAACTGAGTTCTTATGCAAGGGTATCTTTAAAGTGCCAGAACGACAGGGGGAAATGTGTCCAAAGAAAAGGGGACTTTGTAGAAAAATATATTGAGGTATTGTACTTATTTCTTCAATCATTACAAACTTGCAATTTTAAAAACATTGTTGCTCTTTAATTTCAGTATATTTTTTTTATGGCAGGTTTAACGACCACCGCGAGCAACTCAATGGGCTATAAGCAGTCGCCCGTCCCTACTTTTGGGTCACTGGTTCCAGGGAAGGGAAAGAGCCAGTGCCGTAAGACAAACACAACATCCATGCCTCACCGGGATTCGAACCCGGACCCCTTTCGGACGAACGATCAGAGGCCATCGCTTAGACCCACTGCGCCACCGGGGCGGCTAATTTCAGTATAGCCCTCATGTATTAAAATGTTGGTGCAGAAATGAGTCCTTTTTTTTTTTCACTGGGTGCATAGGCGTCGCTGGTAAATAGGAATTGGAAGGGGGGGGGTTGCAGCAGTGATAGTAGCAAATTTCTTTGTTTTTGGGAATTATTTTGCAAAATTAAGAAACTGAAAGCTTTTATTTACATTCTTAGGTACAAACTATAACATAGGTAGACATCATGTGTTGCATTTGTATTGAAAAAATGCAAAACACGAAAAGGGTTGCAGTCAGAAATATTGGGGGGACATATCCCCCCCAGCGATGCCCATGCTGGGGGTTTAATGACCACTATGAGCAACTCATTCGGCTATAAGCAGCTGCCCAACCCTAATTTAGGGTCAGTGGTTCCAGGGAAGGGAGACAACCAGTGCCGTAAGACACATACAACATTCATGCCTTACAGGGATTCAAGCTCACACCCATCTCAAAAGAATGGTTATAAACCAATGCTTAGATCACTGCGCCACCAGGGCAGCACAGAAATACATTCAGGGCCGGCTCAAACCGGTGAGTAAAACATCGGGGCACCTTCTCTAGTGTCAGTGAGCCTTTCGAGAATGCAATTTAATTAATTTTTTTTGTAAAATTTTAAATGTTGAATGGCCTGTGTGGGGGAAAACAAAACATTTTCTGGGGGCTCTTATAGCCTTATTTTGTTCTAAAACATGGAACAAGGGGTGGTTTTTACTCAAAAGCGTTAATGAACAATGTGTCCTACCTCCTTGTTTGACCAAAGGTTATCTTGCTTTGTAGCATCTTCTTTCCCTTTTACTGAGGAAACAAAATTTTCATAGTGTTTATTTGCCTGAATCCCCACCACTCCCTGCAGTGTCACATTTCCCATTAAACAAACGAAGCAGTTTCTTGGAGTGACAATTAACGGGGGGCCGGAATTTTGCTCTCTAAAAATTTCAAGAAGCCCTTTTTTTTCTCACATGAATAAAATTTAGAGAGCATTGAGAAATTACTCGTGTATTTTTTATCTTGGTCTGGAATCACTCTCAGTACAGAGAAGCATCAGTGGTGCTGACCAGCTAGGTGTGAACCTTTACCCCACGAGAATGTGTGTCAATGAGTACTTGAAGGACGCCAAAATGCATTATCGCTAAATTTTTTAGAGTGGAATTGCTAAAATGCATGTATGTTGAACCTCATGTAAATTTCCTCCAATGAAAATTTCACAAAAGAGCACAATCATGCCTTGAGATGGTACCAAATGCATCTTCACATGCTTGATAAATTTTCCTAATGCAATGAGCGTTTTTCCAGTGATAATGCGTTTTCCTAATCCAATGTGTTTTTCCGGTGACTGACTGGAAAACATGGGGTGAAAGTACAACAGAACACTGTGAAGGTGGCATGGGAGGACGAAAAAAACTTTTTAGAGCATTATGTACTGGATTTTTTTTTTTCTTAGAAGATAAGGAAACTCCTAGTATTCCATTACTGTATGTACAAGTAGCTTTTCCAGCTAACATTTTTATGGCACTGCCTATTTTATTATTCCCAAAAATGAGATCATAAATTTGATTAGAAAAAATATGGAGCATTATTTTTGCAAACTAAAAGAAGGAAGAGCAGTGAGCAAGAAAAATAATCAAATCCTGCATATGATTAAGAGAAGTTAGTCATTATGAAAGGATTAAGGAAATATGACATTCATTTGACAAGAATCCAAAGAATATGTGCTGAACAGTAGCATGCAGTCATTGTGTGCACTGCATGCCCCTAAATACATGCAAAAATTTGCTCCATGAAAAAAGAAAAGAACTGCACAAAAAAAAGCCTTATGCTGCAGTTTTTTATGGGAAAATTTAAAAATGTACTTAGTTTCAGAAGAGTTTTATTTAAAACAAAATTCACATATATGTATATGCAGTATATTCGATGAATACCCAATATTCATGGGCTAATATTTCTGCTTCATCACATTATTATAGTTCTTAAAATAGACCTCAGTAAGCAGCAACTCCATGAATATATCAACATGAATGGTCGCTACTTATACTTCAATAGGTATCAAGAAATGCCTTTTACCTTGTAAATGCCTTAATTCCTTGACGTTTTGATTCATGTTGTCTGTTCTCGATGCACTGTAGTGATACAGATATATTATACAATATGTTGACTAATTTTTGCAGGGATGTAAGGTCAGGTGATGCGTAACATCACAGCCTCTCCTTGACAAATGTCAACCCCGCCTTCTCGTGGTGCATCCTGTTCCCACTAAAGGGGCTCTGACGACCGCCAATAGCGGTATAACTATACCATTGGGATCACAGGAAATGCTATCCCACACTCACCAACCCGCTTGGCCAGCGTGGTGAGTTATGGCCAAACACCTCCAAAATGACTCTACAACTTAAATCTTGGCCCTCAGTCTCCGGCAGCTGGAATGTACCTGGCCAAGGCAGCGGCCAGTGCGACATGAAGGCAGAGGGTGCTAAGAATCCCCGGAGGACCGGACTAGGCTGCCATTTGATGCTGACCTTGGCTAGCTATAACGGACGCTCCCTATCTTCTGATTCAAGGCTTCTTGAATTGGAAGAGGAACTACAAAGGATCAAGCGGGACATCGTCGGGCTAAGTGAGGTAAGGAGAAAAGAAGAAGATCTCATTGAACTGAAAAGTGGACATCTCTTCTATTATCGTGGGACAGATACTGGCAGAACTAGTGGTGTTGGATTTATAATAAACAAGAAACTGAAGGATAAAGTTGTAGAAGTTGAAAGTTCCTCTGACAGAGCTGCACGACTCGTTATCCAACTATCGAGAAGATACCAGGCTCAGATTATTCAAACTTATGCACCCACCACAAGTCATCCTGAAGAAGAAATTGAAGAATTTTATGAGGAAATTCGTCATCTAAATAATAAAGGTAAGCAGCACTTGAAGATAATTATGGGAGATTTCAATGCAAAAATAGGGCAACGGCAACAGAACGAAACTTCAGTAGGTAAATTCGGTCACGGCAACAGAAACCAGCGTGGAAATACTCTCGTTGAGTTTGCAGAGGCAGAAGGATTTTCATCTTGAACTCCTTTTTCAAGAAAAAGCCACACAGGAAATGGACATGGAGACATCCAATTGGGACGACAAGTGAAATTGATTTTATTATGTGTAACAAAAATTCGTCATCGAAGACTGCAGTGTGCTGAACAAGTTCAACACAGGTAGTGACCATAGATTGGTGAGATGTAAGATGCACCTCAACACTAAACTGGAACGTGGCAAGCTCATAAGACAAACAAAATGTATTGACATAACCAACCTTAAAAAACACCATAATACTTTCAAGTTGGAACTGAAGAACAGATTCTCTGCTTTAGAAGGCCTAACATCGGAAGAAGTGGATATTTCGGAAATTAACAGAAAAGTAACCAAAGCTCTAATGGAAACAGCAACAAAATTAGCTGGGTCTAAGAACAAGTTGCATGTGAACAAATTATCAGGAAAAACCAAAATGTTGATGCAAAAAAGAAGAGATATGAGGACAGCTAAAGAAGATGTGACTTCCAAAGTGGAATATATAGAGCTATGCAAGACAACACGAAAAGTATCACTGAAGACGTAAGGAAATTCAACTGTGAGCTAGTGAGGAAAGCAATTGAAAACAACCAAAGCCTTAAGATAGCAAAGGGACATCTCAGTAAGGGAAGAAAACAGATTATGGCTCTGAGAAAAGAAGATGGTTCTATAACAAGAAATAGAGGCGAAATTTTGACAAGAGTGAAAGATTTCTACTCCAAATTATATGAAAGGGATGATACATGTACTCCAGACATCATGAAAGGTACCAGAGTTCTTCCAGTCCTCCCAGCAGAAGTTGCTCATGCAATCAAGAACATGAAGCGGGGGAAAGCTCCAGGAGAAGATGGAATTACTATAGACATCATACAAGAAGCAAGTGGAGAAATTGAAACAGTACTCGCCCAAATTTTCACTCGATGCCTTAATGAAGGGAAGATTCCTGAGGATTGGAACAATGCTACAATGATCCTGCTACATAAAAAAGGTGACATTGAGGATCTCAGGAACTACAGACCTATCAGCCTCCTATCAGTGGTTTATAAAATCTTCACTAAAGTTCTTTCACACCGCTTGAAGGTAACACTGGACATGGCTCAACCGAGAGAACAAGCTGGATTCAGGAGTGGCTACAGCACAATAGATCATATCCACGTACTGAGAGAACTAATTGAAAGAGCGAGGGAATATGAACTTCCATTGTGCATGGCTTTTATCGATTATGAAAAAGCCTTTGATTCGGTGAAACCATCAGCAGTTACCACGGCTCTGAAATCCTGCGGTATTGAAGATGCATACATTAATATTATTAATAACATCTATGAAAATGCAAGTGCAAAGATTCGGCTGTTTGAAAATACAACACACATAAAAATTGGAAAGGGAGTGAGACAAGGTGACACCATATCTCCGAAGCTCTTTAATGCCACATTGGAAAATGTCTTTCAATCACTGAACTGGGAAAACAAAGGGATAAAGATTAATGGAGATTATCTAACCCACCTTCGTTTTGCTGATGACGTAGTCATTTTTGCAACTACCCCATCAGAGCTGCAGAGTATGATTCAGGAACTTGCTGACAAGAGTAAAGAAGTGGGATTAAAAATGAACTTTCAGAAGACAAAAGTGATGTTCAATGCTTTTACAAGAAATGAAGATTTATTGATTGATGGAGAAAAACTGGAGATAACAGATACATATGTTTATCTTGGACAGCAGATATCAAGTGAGGGTCACATTGATGAAGAAATTAATCGGCGTACAAAACTTGCCTGGAGAGCTTTTGGAAGAAACAGCATAATTTTCAAGATCAATATGCCATTATGTCTTAAAAGAAAAGTGTTTGATCAATGCATCCTTCCAGTGCTTACGTATGGTGCAGAGACGTGGACCTTAACTAAAAGAGACATACAAAGGCTGCAGACAACTCAAAGCAGCATGGAGAGGTGCATACTTGGTATAACCAGGAGAGATAAGAAGAGGAACTCGTGGATCCGAAAAATGACGAGAGTGGAAGACATCATGATCAGAGTTAAATCCCTGAAATGGCAATGGGCTGGACATACTGCCAGAAGGACAGACCATCGATGGACAGCCGAAATTTTAGAGTGGATTCCAAGGGACAGGAAAAGACCCAGAAAAAGACCACATGGGAGATGGGTGGATGAAATTCGTAAATATGTGGGAGTGACATGGAGGAGACTGGCACAAGACAGACCGTTGTGGAGGAAACTTGGGGAGACCTTCGTCCAGCAGTGGATTGATAATGGTTGACAATGATGATGATGATGTTGACTAAAACACCCTGGCCTTAAATATAAAAGAAATTTCAAAATCTTAAATACTATTGTAAAATTTATACTTTGAGTGTAAGATATTCCTTAAAGTCGAACTGGTGGCGAAAGATGAAAAAAGTTACAAATTATAATATACACCCTGATTCATAAAGAAGTATAGTTTCCAGATGCTGTAAAACAGTAACAGTTGAAGACATGGACCACAACTGCGAACCGTTAGGTAGATGTACTCATAAAGTTTGTGTCCCGCTACTGAGAGAAGTGACGTAGGCGATAGCGTGCATCACGCGACTAGTCAGTCAAAATGGCAGTGTCTTCAGTGAAGAAGGCGTTTTGTGTTCTTGAATTGAGCAAAGCGGAATCTGTAACTGTTGGGCAACTGCATTTTCGATCACGATGCGGAAAAGAACCTCCAACCAGAAAATCTATCTATGAGTGGCATAAAAAATTTAAAACTACGGGCTGTTTGTGCAAACTTAAAAGTCCTGGACGACCGCATGTATTGTAAGAAGTCGTCGATAGTGTTTGCACCGCCATTCAATGAAGCCTGGGAAAATCAACGCAGAGGTTGAATCGTAAAGTGCAAATTTCACAGCCCACTGTCTGGAGAATTTTGAGAAAGAAGCTGAAAATGATTCCATACAAAGTGCAGATGTTGCAAAATCTCACTGACCTTGACAAGACAAAGCTCTTTGAATTTTGTGCTGAAATGCAGCACTGTTTTTAAAATGACGATTTTGCCAATCATTTAGTTTTCACTGATGAGGCTACATTTCACGTGAGTTGTCAGGTAAACAAGCACAATGTTCGCTTTTGGAGAATGGAGAAACCCAGATTTACAGTGCTACACGTGCGAGATTCCCCTAAGGTAAATGTGTTCTGTGCTGTGTCCAAAAAGAAAGTGTACGGCCCCTTCTTTTTTCACAAGAAAACTGTCATGGAAGGCTCTTTTCTGGATATGTTAAGTCTTTGGTTGATGCCACAGTTGCAGGACGACAGTGACAACTTTATTCTCCAATTGGATGGTGCACCACCGCACTGGTTAGGCGACATGCGAGATTATCTCGATGAACATCTTCCTCACCGATAGATTGGACGAGCCGCGGACTACAACATGTCACTGACCCAGTGGCCACCCAGAAGTCCTGACTTGACACCTTGTGACTTTTCCTGTGGGGGTATGTAAAGGACAAGGTATTCGCCCCTCCCCTTTCTGTTGATCTAGCGAAGCTGAAACAGTGTATCACAGCCACTATCACTGCACTTGATTGAAATATCTTACCTCGCATTTGGGCGGAAATGGATTACCTGCTCGATGTGTGTCGTGTGACTAAGGGTGCACACATACAACATATTTGACTGTCTCTAAAAAAAAAAACTTGAAACATTCCCCTACAATTCTGTTACAAGTAACATAAAATATCTTACATTGTTCTTGTTTTATAATGCGTTGAAACTGCATACTTCTTTATGAATCACCCTGTATTTTATTGCATTACAAAAATTATAAAGCCTATGAAAATCAAACTTCTCTTTTGACAGCTCTGTCTATAATTTTTTTAGTTCTAGATTAAGTGAAATCCTCACAACTAAGAATCTGAGAGCAGTGCTTCAATATACAACACATGAATTTTTTTTTTTTTTTTTTAAATTGGAGGTTTAACGACCACCGTGAGCAACTCAATGGGCTATAAGCAGTCGCCCGTCCCTAATTTAGGGTCACTGGTTCCAGGGAAGGGAGAGAGCCAGTGCCGTAAGACAAACACAACATCCATGCCTGACCGGGATTCGAACCCGGACCCCTTACGGACGAATGATCAGAGGCCAACGCCTTAGACCACTGCGCCACCGGGGCGGCACACACATGAATTAACAGCATGTTTTCTTGGAACTTGGGTGCATCTGTTTGAAACCAGAAAACTGGTAACTGATGATACACCTAAGATTCTATTCTACTGCACCACAAAACAGACCTTTAAAGTTACGTCCGAGAGATTTATCAATTTTTAAATAATGTATATGCGAGTAGGTCGTAATTTAGGAAACCAATTTTTCATCCAAACCCAAAATAAACAACATATCCTTCTCCAATGGGATTAAGGTTCAGCTTTGGCTGTACAAAGATCAAACAGAGCTGTCTCGATTCTCTGAGTTGTAACATACCAGATTACATATAAAAAACCCGTGTATTTTTAATAATTTGAAATTAAATTTTAACGTATAATCGCAAAAGCATATAATGAATTATGTATGTACAACGGAATTAAGAAAGCTATAGAATCTTTAGTAAAATATCAGGACTAACACAGAATTACATATAAAAATGAAAAACGTATAAATTGAGGTTCCACTGTATTTTAAAACACAGTAACAGAATAATTTTAAAAAATTGCAGGATTGAATTCCCCTACAAATGTTTATTTCTTGTTTTTCACATGCCTACAATTTTTTTTTTTTTTTTTTTTTTTTTGGCACACCACTAGTGCAGAGGAATAACCATTATACTGCCCAAAAGAAATAAAATCTAATATTTAACGGGAATTATCGAGGATAAATTTATTAAGGTACATTACCTGTCAAATTTTCGATCCAAACACTAGATCTTCGTCAGGAGTTATTGCGTCTTACTATTTCCACAGGCCTAGCGACAAAGCCTGGTGGATTTTCCATCCAGCATGGTCATTGATGTTGCCGCCTTGTGTCTTGTAAATTTCCAGGGATACCTCTAATTTCCAGATAATTGCGTAGGATTGATGTTTAATCACTTTTAAGGAGTCCCAGTCCATTTTGTAACCAGTTTGCTGTATGTGCCTGTCTAATCCTGTTTTATTTGAGCTGTTCCTTATTGCTGCTTTGTGTTCTTTAATTCTGGTGGTTAACCTTCTTCCTGTTTCTCCTATATATGGTAATCCACAAGAACAAACTATTTTATAAATGACTCCGTTGTATGTGCCTGTCTAATCCTGTTTTATTTGAGCTGTTCCTTATTGCTGCTTTGTGTTCTTTAATTCTGGTGGTTAGCCTTCTTCCTGTTTCTCCTATATATGGTAATCCACAAGAACAAACTATTTTATAAATGACTCCGTTGTATGTGCCTGTCTAATCCTGTTTTATTTGAGATGTTCCTTATTGCTGCTTTGTGTTCTTTAATTCTGGTGGTTAACCTTCTTCTTGTTTCTCCTATATATGGTAATCCACAAGAACAAACTATTTTATAAATGACTCCGTTGTATGTGCCTGTCTAATCCTGTTTTATTTGAGCTGTTCCTTATTGCTGCTTTGTGTTCTTTAATTCTGGTGGTTAACCTTCTTCTTGTTTCTCCTATATATGGTAATCCACAAGAACAAACTATTTTATAAATGACTCCGTTGTATGTGCTTGTCTAATCCTGTTTTATTTGAGCTGTTCCTTATTGCTGCTTTGTGTTCTTTAATTCTGGTGGTTAACCTTCTTCCTGTTTCTCCTATATATGGTAATCCACAAGAACAAACTATTTTATAAATGACTCCGTTGTACGTGCCTGTCTAATCCTGTTTTATTTGAGCTGTTCCTTATTGCTGCTTTGTGTTCTTTAATTCTGGTGGTTAACCTTCTTCCTGTTTCTCCTATATATGGTAATCCACAAGAACAATCTATTTTATAAATGACTCCGTTGTATGTGCCTGTCTAATCCTGTTTTATTTGAGCTGTTCCTTATTGCTGCTTTGTGTTCTTTAATTCTGGTGGTTAGCCTTCTTCCTGTTTCTCCTATATATGGTAATCCACAAGAACAATCTATTTTATAAATGACTCCGTTGTATGTGCCTGTCTAATCCTGTTTTATTTGAGCTGTTCCTTATTGCTGCTTTGTGTTCTTTAATTCTGGTGGTTAACCTTCTTCCTGTTTCTCCTATATATGGTAATCCACAAGAACAAACTATTTTATAAATGACTCCGTTGTATGTGCCTGTCTAATCCTGTTTTATTTGAGCTGTTCCTTATTGCTGCTTTGTGTTCTTTAATTCTGGTGGTTAACCTTCTTCCTGCTTCTCCTATATATGGTAATCCACAAGAACAAACTATTTTATAAATGACTCCGTTGTATGTGCCTGTCTAATCCTGTTTTATTTGAGCTGTTCCTTATTGCTGCTTTGTGTTCTTTAATTCTGGTGGTTAGCCTTCTTCCTGTTTCTCCTATATATGGTAATCCACAAGAACAAACTATTTTATAAATGACTCCGTTGTATGTGCCTGTCTAATCCTGTTTTATTTGAGCTGTTCCTTATTGCTGCTTTGTGTTCTTTAATTCTGGTGGTTAACCTTCTTCCTGTTTCTCCTATATATGGTAATCCACAAGAACAAACTATTTTATAAATGACTCCATTGTATGTGCCTGTCTAATCCTGTTTTATTTGAGCTGTTCCTTATTGCTGCTTTGTGTTCTTTAATTCTGGTGGTTAGCCTTCTTCCTGTTTCTCCTATATATGGTAATCCACAAGAACAAACTATTTTATAAATGACTCCGTTGTATGTGCCTGTCTAATCCTGTTTTATTTGAGATGTTCCTTATTGCTGCTTTGTGTTCTTTAATTCTGGTGGTTAGCCTTCTTCCTGTTTCTCCTATATATGGTAATCCACAAGAACAAACTATTTTATAAATGACTCTGTTGTATGTGCCTGTCTAATCCTGTTTTATTTGAGCTGTTCCTTATTGCTGCTTTGTTCTTTAATTCTGGTGGTTAACCTTCTTCTTGTTTCTCCTATATATGGTAATCCACAAGAACAAACTATTTTATAAATGTCTCCTTCCTGGAGTAAAGTATTTTCTTCTTTTTGTTTTAGGGATGGTAAGTATTTTTTAATTTTGTTATTCAAACCTGGAGCTAACCTAATTTTATATTTAGTGCTGATTTTCTTCAGTTTTTCAAACAGTCCCTTGTGGTAAGTTACTTTTCTTGTGAATAAATATTCAATTTTCTCTTTATTTTTGTCTGTAGTGCCAGTTCTGTTCCTAGTAGGATTTTCTTCCAGTAGTTCACAAATTTCTTTTGAAGGGTAATCATTTTCTAATAAGAATGATTTTAACTTATTTTTATGTTTTTTCTTTGCTTCTGAAGATGAATTCAGCTTTTCAATTTTTTCTTTAAATTGTAAAGCTACATTTTTCTTTATATAATTAGGGTGATCTAATTTATAATTTAAAATTTTTCCTGTATTTGTAGGCTTCTTGTATAATTCTGTGGTAATATAATTTTCTTCCCACTTCAAAGTAATATCTAGGTAATTTAGCTTATTTTCGTTTTGCTCTTCTAAAGTTAATTTTAGGGTAATGTACCTTAATAAATTTATCCTCGATAATTCCCGTTAAATATTTATAATGCTGAAAGTAATAAGAGGAAGCCATGAAGTAATTAATTATTAGAATAAAATCTAGTTGAGTGTGTGCTACTTTAAATGCAAACAGGAAGTCAAAAACATAACTGGAGATGATGAGGAATGTTGGTAAAATTCATTTCAATTAGGATGCAATCAAAGAAAATCATGTGCAGATCTGAAAATTTAAAAATACAAAGGGGAACCTCAAAAGTTGTTTCCCCTACTTCAAAATTTGGGGTGAGAGGAGAAATCCAGATAAAACCGATTTGGGGCAGTCCCATGAGCACACCCTTCCACCATACTGGAGAGAGGTCCCTCAGTTTTGCGTAATTACTGCTCAGTGCTGGTCACAATGGTTCAGGTGTGCAGTTCAAACAGCGAGACATTCGAATTCCTCACTGCAGAAAAGTTCCTCCCACCAATATTCATCAAAGATTGAAACCAATATATGGGGATCTTTTTTTTATTATTATTAATATTGAAGGTTTAACAACCACAGTGAGCACCTCAATGGGCTATAAGCAGTTGCCCATACCTAATTTAGGGCCACTGGTTCCAGGGAAGGCAGAGAACCAGTGCCGTAAGACAAACACAACATCCATGCCTCACTGGGATTCAAACCCCCAACCCATCTTGGATTAATAGTCATAAGCCAGCACTTAGACCACTGCACCACCAGGACGGCTATATGGGGATCAGTGTGTTTGTCCTGTTGAGAATTTTCATGTTTGTAAATCTTGGGGAACATGATCACTTCACTGGGATTTATGAAAAATAAAAATAATAGAAAATAAATAAATAAAATACACAGAATGAAAATACTCGACAGTCCACGTTTCAAAATTGTGTTTGGAAGAGGCAGTGAGGTAAGGGAATAATTGGCCATTTTTATTTACTTCACAGCCCTGACCAAGCAAACAAAATTTCTTAAAAGAAAGGATAATAATAGACATTAAACTTCTTCTTTTTTTTTTCTTTTGGCCCGATTCATTTTTTTTTCTCTTTAGAAAGTAAAAAAGAGAAAAAGGTCGAGCAAAAGACAGCATCAACCGCTTTGTGAAAGCAAAATTATTTGTATTAATCACGGAATGGGGGAAAAGCATTTCTGAGAAGTTATGCAAAAGCCCCAAAAAAAATCTTTCTTCCAGTCTGCCATTTTAGGCAAAGGGATTTGGAAGCATCAGAGAAAAAGTGTTGCAGAAATGCCCATGCAGGCCAACGGCAAATCTATTTTTAGCTTGGAATGGCAGAACTCCCCTACCCGAAGGTCAGAGGTCACTCTCCAGGCGTGGGAGAGAAATTCCATTGGGAAGCTGTTAGCCAATGAGGGGTCAGCGGTTTCAAGCACCCCAGAGGGGTTTTTTTCCGTTGAGAGAGGACACTTTTGTTTCTGGTCGCTGCACTAGCTAGTCGGCAGTTGACAGTGGAAAGCTTAATTTTCTCTCCTCGCCTTTTTGGCGAGGAGGGGGCAGTCAGAAGGAAAATTTTGCATGGAAATCTAAAAGATGACAACAGCTAAAATGATGATTTTCAAGGATCTCATTACTGGAGAGGAAATGCTCTCAGATTCAACCCTCTCCTACTCTCCTAGAAGACGGCAGTATTGAGCTGCAATTAAAAGAAAATTGGTAACTACTGTGAATTGGCTTCCGCAGGAGAATTTTCTGCCAGCGCAACCCAAATGCTGTTACCGCTCGGTTCAATATGGAAGGGACTCTTCAAGCCAGTTCAACCAGACGCTGGAAGTTCCGGAAAAATGGGCATGCACAGCTTTGTGGACGATATCGCCTTTAACTGCTGAATCGTCAAGCTGGGTCCCTACTGATTACCACAAGTGTCCACCAGCATGGTTAAAAAATGCCCGTTTCCTGTTTCGATGCCCAGGCACGCTGTGTCAGAGAAGAAAAAAAAAAAAAAAACATTTTTTTGAGGTGAAAGAGAAAAAAAAAAAAGGAAAAATCTCCCGGGACAGTGATGTTCTCTCAAGAAGAGACTTAAATATGGTGTGGTGAAATTTGCTTGTTACCATCGGTAGGCAGGGTGCTCAGAAGTGTTGCTGCCCCAGTCCTTAAGGTAAATTTCTCTTGGCATATTTTTTTGTATTATGTTGTGGTTTCTTTAAAATTATGAAACGAGTGGGTTTTAAAATGGGGCTGTCGAGAAAAAAATACGTTGCAAAGAAAGAGATATGTTAGGGTTACTCTAAAATATTTAACATGTGAGTTTTTGAGTGGTTTCAGTTATAATCTATGGTCAGGTTTCAGTTATAATCCTTGCTTGGGGCAGTAAAACTAAAGTAATAAAAATGTAAATGTTTTTCCATTCAGGTTTTTTTATGATAGTGTTATGCTATGTAAGTTTTTACATGTGTAAGGAATATCTGAAATCCAAATTGTGTTATAATCTATCATGAAAAAGCAACTCCTCAAACCAGTTCTTATTATTATTGAAATTTAACTCTGTGTGCTTGGTAAATTTTAATATTGTATAAATTCTATTTGGTAGTAGTAGGTATAAAGAAAGAGTCCGATAGTAAGGTTTTTTTTTTTTTTTTTTTTTTTTTTGCCTTAAGGCAGGTTGTGGTGATTTTCTAGTTTGGCAAGAAAGGGGTGTAAAATTGTTTGTACCATTTAATAGTTAGTGTGACTAGGGACCATATCAGCAGATGGATCTGGAAAATTAATTTTCATGAGTGGGAGACATTAAAAAGGGCATGCACGCTGACTGGGTTAACAAAGTGTTGTACTGTACATTACCCTTGTATAACGTTGGAATTCTTCAGGAGGAGGTGATTTCTGGAAATGGATAGATTTGCAATAGGTGTTGAATTTTTCTGGAAATAAGTGGTTCTGCGGTATAGCGATTTTTTGGGAGATGATTGAGTACAGTGTGTTCCTAGAAATATGGATGTGAAGTGATTTTCTGGAAATATATGAAGTGATTTTCTGGGAAAAAGGGGTGATGTATTGAGTTTTCTGGAAAATAGAGAATGAGATATTTTGGGGGCAAGAGAACTCTGGTGGGGTACTTTTCCCTATGTGGACATGCCTCGGGTCTGAAAGGGTGCATGAAAACAGATTGGGGGATTTGTTTTCTGCCCGAGTAAGCTCGTTCGCTCCTAGGAGGCGGTACTTATCAGAGAGTGATGTGATGTTGTGCCAAAATCAGAGTGAAGAACCAATACAGGGTGATAGTCACACATATTTTACCATTTCGGTGCATAGGTTGAATTGGATTCACGACCCAATCTCACCTTCAGCCTCAATAATACTTCCTCCCAGTGAGAATTTTGTTTTTAAGTGAAATTTAGTAATTTGACTGAGATGTTTTGCCTACACTTTACCTCAGTGGCTTACTACATGAGTTAGTAAAAATTACTACAAGCTTACATGGTACTAGTTTGAATTTTTCGATTAAGTTGTTGATAAATTGATGGTGAGAATTAGTGGTGTAAATTTTAAATTGTTGTGAACAGTGGGAGTGCAGATAAGTATGAATTTGTGTCCAGGAGTGTTGAGAGTTAGTGTTTGCCTTTTGTTTACATAGTGGGATATTGTGTACTCACAGCAAGTTTGAATAGTGAAGTATTTTGAATTTTTTTCCAGATGATAGGGTGAATTTTAAGTATATTTGTCAGCATTATTGTGTAATGATAACTTTTGAGGTAATTGAGTAAGGTATTTAGTACAGTGTGTTCAGTAGAGTGATTTTGTATCAAGTAATGCTAGAAATTTGAGTATATTAAGTTTTAATGCAAATTTTCCTGGTAGTGTAGGATTGTTTAGAGAAGTAACTTTTGGTTATTTATAATTTTTTTTACTCAGTTATTGCTATTTTAAAATTAATTAATGTTGGTTGAGGAAACTGGTTTGAGGGGTGTGTTTGAAAGGAAATGAAATCTGTATTGTGTATACAATAATCTATAAATTTATGAAGAGAGGGACTGATTGCACTTCAGCTGTCCAAACTCATCCGCAGTGTTTATGTTATGTTCCCTAAGTCAAGAGTATTTATGTGTTTTTGCAAATCTTGATTTTCTGGCAAAAATATGTGTTCTTCCTTTTATGGTTCATACAAATACAACAAGTGAGTGTCATCTGATTTTGTTTGCTTTTATAAGGCCTGGTTGCCAAAAGTGGAATTGACAAAAAATGTTAAAAGCTGATTGTGTTCGAAAACAAAAACACATGGTTGTCTGGGTAATTATCCGACTTCTTGAAACACTTTGTTATTATGTTTGTTGTTGTTTTTGGTTAAGTTTTAAAAAATATATAGGCCAAGTGGCCTTTAAAAAACCTAAACCTTAGTGCAGTGAAGTTTTAGATATTTTCAGGGTGAATTTTCATCACATGGTTCAACTGCATCCCCCTCAGCAATGACTGAGGTGGGAAACGAAATCTGAGTTACTTAATTGTGGTGTAAAAACGAAATCTGAGTTACTTAATTGTGGTGTAAAAACAATGTTTTTTGTCCTAACCATTATATTTGACTTCTTTACCTCCAAAAGTTATTACACGTGTACATTGTATACCATTAAATTTAAGTGTTTACAAATTTGGTACACATGCAAACAATAGTTACCTTTCTTCCACTTTCAGGTGTATCTACTCATCTGACGCAAAGAACAAGACAATAGTAACTTTTGGGAGTTCCAACAAATTCAGTGGTGCATTTTATTCTTCTATTTTGTTTCATGGCCTTATTCAAAATTTCAGTTTTGTTTCGAAATGCATCCGCCCATCTCCCAAATTTAAATTTTCTATAATTTACTTAGAAATTTCAATATCAGCATAAAACTAGTCTTTTGTTAATAACCTCAAAACATTCAATATAACATGTTGACGTGCGTACTGTAAGAAGATGCATAAGGCAATATAAAGATGAAGTGGGGAAAGCAAATCTGAGTTACAAACCAAGATCAGGAAGGCCTATTACTACGACAGTCCAATTTCACGAACACATCTAAATTTCGCGTGAACTTTTGAAGCATTTCAAGAATGAATTTCGCTATTTTCTGCACCAGACAGTGACAGATGCAACGTGAGTTCATCATTACGACTCTGAGAATAAAAGACAATCCATGAAATATCACCATAAAAAATTGTCGTAACCAAAAATATTCAAAACGCGAGCCTAGGCTGGGAAGGTAGAGTCAGTTTTTTGGAACAGTGAAGGACTTATGCTTGCTCAATTCCGAACGTTACACTGAAAACTCATAATGGTTAAACACTTATCTAAAATGACAATGATGGCAGCAATTGTGGCTCCACACCAGTGGTTGCTGTCATCAAGCACTTTGGGTTTACGGTGCTGCCGCATCCACAGTATAGCCCAGATGTCGCTCCTAGCAATTCCCACTTGTTTCCTGAACTAAAGGAATAGTCGAGGGGCCATCACTACATCCCACGAAGAAGTGAAGTTCGCAGTATGCCAGTTGTTTCGAAAACAAAATATACAAGTTTTTAAAGATGGACCTTGAAAACTATTGATACACTGCAAGAAACATATTGAAGTAGAAGTAACTATGCAGTCTTTTAAATAAATGATAAATTTTTGTTTCAATGAAAAATCTTTTCCGATAAATTTTTTATCCAAGCAGTGGCAAAACTTTTCAACCCACTTATGTTAAAGCGAATAACACCCAGAAACGTAACGCTTGAACAAGGTACTGATGATGCGGTTACCACTAAGTTCTGAAGAACTGAAGGCTATTTCTGAGGAAAGGAGTATTAGTTAACTAAAAATAAAACTATTTTGGCAAGACACGTGTTTTGAAAATATATATACACTATATTGACGAAAGTCACTGAACAACCTAGAAGAGAAACACAACATAGCATTTATTGACATACATTAGTACGGTGTCGGTCCACCTTTGGTCTTAATGTATGCACTGACCCTTCGAGACATGCTTTCGACAAGGTTTTGGAACACAGCAATAGGTATGTGCTTCCATTCAGTACATAATGCTGTCACTAACTGTTGCTTAGTAGTAGGCCTTGGTTCCAAACTTCTTATGTGGCACTTTAATTCATCTCATAGGTGCTCTATGGGATTAAGACCAGGGCTGTGTGCTGGCCAATCCACACACGATACGGAATTATCATCAAAACATGCCATTGCTTTATGGCTCAGTGCATTATCCTGCTGGTACCAACAAGGCTCGGTTCCATAGTATTGCCACAGAGTTGGTAGGGCATAATTGTCCAGAATATCGAAGTAGAAGTGGTGGTTAACAGGTTTGTCCATGATAACTAATGGGCCGGGACCATACCACAAAAACACCCCCACACGAGTACACTGCCAGCTCCAAACTTGACTGTAGGAAAAGTACACTGAGGTAAATAGCGTTCCCCCGGCTGCCACCATACCCACACACACCCATCAGACTGATGGATCATGCATCTGGACTCATCAGACCATAGGACTTGTTTCAATTGATCTACAGTTCCCAATAAATGTTCTTTACACCATGCTAAATGACGAGTAGCATTCCGAGCGGAGATTAAAGGCTTATGAGCAGCTGTATGACCACGGTAACCCAAAGAATAAAGTTCTCTGCGAATGCAACATGTACATACCAAGGTTCCAGCATTTTTACTCACCTGTACACTGAAGTCTTCTCTGTCAGTTAGCTGTAATGACTCTCCTGAGGCTTCGACGTCCTCTATCACTGATTTTCTTCAGTCTGCCGGTACATTTTGGTGCTTCAGACTCTCCATGTGTCTTCCACTTATTCAGTACATCCAAAACAGTTGACTTGGGTATGTTTAAACACCTCTCGATTTCCCTTATGGACAACCCACTAATATAACACCCAACAATCTTTCCTTTCTCAAAGTCAGTTTTCTTCCGCCACAACATTTTCACTCAACTTCACAGTGCAATATGATCGCTGTCAGCTGCAGGCTTGTCTTTATACCGTTCGCAGCTGTACTGCACATCTTAACAATGCAGTGGATTCATTCATTTGCTTTTGAAGGGGTGGTCAGTGACTTGTGTCAATATAGTGTATATATACATATATGTACACTGCATATATATATATATATATTAAGATAGCAAAGGGACATCTCAGTAAGGGAAGAAAACAGATTATAGCTCTGAGAAAAGAAGATGGTTCTATAACAAGAAATAGAGGCGAAATTTTGACAAGAGTGAAAGATTTCTACTCCAAATTATATGAAAGGGATGATACATGTACTCCAGACATCATGAAAGGTACCAGAGTTCTTCCAGTCCTCCCAGCAGAAGTTGCTCGTGCAATCAAGAACATGAAGCGGGGGAAAGCTCCAGGAGAAGATGGAATTACTATAGACATCATACAAGAAGCAAGTGGAGAAATTGAAACAGTACTCGCCCAAATTTTTACTCGATGCCTTAATGAAGGGAAGATTCCTGAGGATTGGAACAACGCTACAATGATCCTGCTACATAAAAAAGGTGACATTGAAGATCTCAGGAACTACAGACCTATCAGCCTCCTATCAGTGGTTTATAAAATCTTCACTAAAGTTCTTTCACACCGCTTGAAGGTAACACTGGACATGGCTCAACCGAGAGAACAAGCTGGATTCAGGAGTGGCTACAGCACAATAGATCATATCCACGTGCTGAGAGAACTAATTGAAAGAGCAAGGGAATATGAACTTCCATTGTGCATGGCTTTTATCGATTATGAAAAAGCCTTTGATTCGGTGAAACCATCAGCAGTTACAATGGCTCTGAAAACCTGCGGTATTGAAGATGCATACATTAATATTATTAATAACATCTATGAAAATGCAAGTGCAAAGATTCGGCTGTTTGAAAATACAACACACATAAAAATTGGAAAGGGAGTGAGACAAGGTGACACCATATCTCCGAAGCTCTTTAATGCCACATTGGAAAATGTCTTTCAATCACTGAACTGGGAAAACAAAGGGATAAAGATTAATGGAGATTATCTAACCCACCTTCGTTTTGCTGATGACGTAGTCATTTTTGCAACTACCCCATCAGAGCTGCAGAGTATGATCCAGGAACTTGCTGACAAGAGTAAAGAAGTGGGATTAAAAATGAACTTTCAGAAGACAAAAGTGATGTTCAATGCTTTTACAAGAAATGAAGATTTATCGATTGATGGAGAAAAACTGGAGATAACAGATACATATGTTTATCTTGGACAGCAGATATCAAGTGAGGGTCACATTGATGAAGAAATCAATCGGCGTACAAAACTTGCCTGGAGAGCTTTTGGAAGAAACAGCATAATTTTCAAGAGCAATATGCCATTATGTCTTAAAAGAAAAGTGTTTGATCAATGCATCCTTCCAGTGCTTACGTATGGTGCAGAGACGTGGACCTTAACTAAAAGAGACATACAAAGGCTGCAGACAACTCAAAGCAAGCATGGAGAGGTGCATGCTTGGTATAACCAGGAGAGATAAGAAGAGGAACTCGTGGATCCGAAAAATGACGAAGAGTGGAAGACATCATGATCAGAGTTAAATCCCTGAAATGGCAATGGGCTGGACATACTGCCAGAAGGACAGACCATAGATGGACAGCCGAAATTTTAGATTGGATTCCAAGGGACAGGAAAAGACCCAGAAAAAGACCACATGGGAGATGGGTGGATGAAATTCGTAAATATGCGGGAGTGACATGGAGGAGACTGGCACAAGACAGACCGTTGTGGAGGAAACTTGGGGAGACCTTCGTCCAGCAGTGGATTGATAATGGTTGACAATGATGATGATGATGATGATACACTGCATATATATATCACTAAGCTGTTCTCTGAGATTCAGAGGTTAGCTCCACAAAGAAATACAAACAACCAGATAATTTTTACTTACTGTTGCCGTATCAAACTTTTCCATTTACAGCAATCTTGACATACAACTCGGGCTTCACTGATATCCATCACACGCCGTACACAAAATCTTTTATACTTCATACTCATAATCTTTTTCTCATGCAGACAATCCTGAATCTGATCCTCCCATGACCTTCCTCTACCTTTCCTTCCTGCCACTTGGGCTAAAAGATTTTCTTAGTAAGCATCTCATCACTCATTCTTTCAACATGGCCAAACCACCAAAGCATATTAGTCTCCACCTTGCTAACAACATTTTGCTTCACATTACACAACTGCAACACATCTTCATTCCTCACACAATCAGAACGTGTCTTGCCACAAACCACCCATAAGTAATGCATTTCTCCAGCACACAAACAACTTCTATGTTTCTTCTGTAGTACCCAGGTTTCACTGCTATACATTAGAGTAGGAACAATTAGACTTTCATATACAGCCATGCGGGACTCTCTTGAGAACCCATCATTCCTGTGAAACTGTCCCAAAGCAGCCATGACTTTCAATGAAGAATTCACTTAGTCTACTAATTTCACCATCCAATTTGTTGTCTCTGTCAAACATGCTTTCTAAATACACAAACTCATTCACCTGGTCAATCACCATGCCATTTAGACATATATTACATTCAGTACTACCAGTTCCTCTCTCAAAAACCATAACTTTGGTTTTTCCCTTATTTATACTCAGTTTGAATTTCATGCAAACTTCATAGATCCGAGACAACATACTCTGCAACTCACTTTTGCTCTCTGCCAACAGGACAGTGTCATCAGCATACAGTAATCTGCACACACGGATATCACCAAAACATAAACCAGTATTATCTATTTTGGCATCATGCATGCACGCATCCATAAATATATTAAACAGCCATGGTGACATTACATAACCTTGTCAGACTCCTGCACCAATAGAAACCCATTTTGATAAAACACCATTTACTCGTACACAAGCTCTACTGACGGCATACATGGCTTTTACACAATTAAGTAGATTTCCAGTAACACCATATTCATTCAATACCTTCCACAAAAGTGTTCTATTTACTCTGTCATAAGCTTCCTCTAAATCTATGAAGGTGGTAAAAACTTTCTTACCAACAGCCAGATACTTTTCAATCATTATGCATAATGCAAAAATTTAATTAGGGCAGCCTTTACCAGGCATAAAACCACTCTGAACATCCGACACTTTCTCTAATTAAGACCCCGTATTTTTTCAATAACAACCTTACCAAACATTTTCTCTAGCACACTCAGTAGGCTAATACCATGATAGTTCTTGCAGTCAGTCTGATCACCTTTTCCCTTATACAAGGGAACAATGATAGCATCCTTCCAATTCCAAGGGACCATTCCTAACTCCCAGACACTGAGTGCACAGAAATCATGGGATACCTATCTAGTAATGGATAGGCCGATCTTTCACCGTGATAAGGGCAGTCACACTGCATTGCACCAAGTCTACTAGCTCATGAAAATATTCCACAGATATCTCCATCTTTGCATGCTGCTCCACTGTTTCAAATTCCATCACATTCCTGGGTGGAGGATCCAAAGCTCAAGTGGACCTTCCCAGAGCATCCAAAATATTTTTCATAGGGTTCATTTGGTTGAATGGCGAGGCGACTCAAGAGTGGGAACTTCAGTGAAATACATTGCACTGCTGGAAAATTATATTGCCCTATGGGTATACGATTACTATAAACGGATGCAGATAGTCTGCAAGGATGGTCACGTACAGTGGACCATTCACAGACACATCCAGATGTACCAGAGGTCCCAACGTTTGCTGGTTGAACACATCCCATACTCCACAAGCCTGAACAGTTCCTTGTTCACAGGCTGGGATCAATTCATGTGGTTTTCACACCCTCCCATCAGCATGAAATAACCGGAAAACAGGACTCATCGGACCAGATGATCAGTCTCTAATCATCCAAGGTACAGTGCCGTTATTCTTTCACCATCAAACAAAGATCTTCGCTCTTTCCACGTTTATAAATGCGTCACGGAAAAATTCTCATTGGCCGCCACCGGGAGCAGCCAATGAGAATTTTTCTGCGACTCATTTATAAACGTGGAAAGAGCGAAGATCTTTGTTTGATGTTCCTGGTCCACGTTAAATGTCTGTATTAATTATTCTTTCACCCAGTTGGGACATACAGTCTTGTGATGTGGTATTAGCAATGGGACTTTGGTAAGTCAACGGCTCCCACACATAACCTATTGCGGCTAAGGATCGCCTACTAGCATTTGTGGAGATGTTTCTGGCACCTCCCTTGTTGAAATGAAATCAGCAGTGATTTGTGCCACTGTCATTCCCTGGTTGACTGCAACTACACAAAGCAGATGTCGACAGCCACGAACATCCACTAAAATGGTTTAATGGTGTATATCCTGATACACTCTTGATACTGTTGAATGGAGATACTGCAATTCCTGTACCTCCACCATGGTAGAGTGAACCTTACGTCAGGCACCCACTCTATTATCCCTTTTTCAAACTTTAACTCACATTTATCCATACTGATATCGAATTACTATCTATGTGAATGCAATGTCTTCCTCCTGATTATATACTGCCAAGCAGTGGGTTCATTCACTAGCAAGAGTGTCATGTTGCCCAAGAACTAGGTATACCTTAATTTCTGTCCTCTGTGTGCGTGCGTATGCCCGCACACACGCACACCATGTTGAACTTGCATATCAAAAGCCATAGCTTCCTAATTCAGTGCCCAATTAATTACCTCATTGATTACTTTTAGTTAGGACAGAAATGTAAATGGTGATTACACTCTTAAACCACTTTACCTACCATTCTGAAAAACATGGCACCTTTCAACTGTTCTGAAATTTGTTTTAGTGTTTAGCAGCCACAATGAGTAATTTAAAGGACTATAGGCAGTTGCTAGTCCCTAATCTGGGGCCACTGGTTCCAGGAAAGAAACAGAACCAGCACTGTATAAGGCAATCACACTCACACCATGCATGCTTGACTCAGGACTTGAACCTGGGACCAGCTTGGACAACTAGCCAGAAGCCATTTGTCCACAGGGGTGGTATTATAAAATACAGGGCACCTGAACTAACACTTAGTTTAAGTGATCTGTCAGTCATTTTAGCAGACAAATTGTTTATTGTGCACTTGAACTGTTAGTTTTATGTTGTTTGTTTCAGGTTTAATGAACCCTGATGTGCATCTATGTGTGAGCATTAGAAGCACAAGGAATCACCCATGTGAATCAGCACTTTTTCCTGTAGCACTGATTACATTCCCTTCTGCGATTTAGTCCACTAATTCCCAGAAGGGAACATAATGAGCACTACAGGAGAAAGGCACAACTCATTCCTCACCTAGAACTAAACCCATGCAACAATTCTATGCCTCTGACCACCAGGCACAGACTTGTTTTGTAATGTTGCATTTAGCACATGTTCTTTTATCCTGGAATTTAGTACAATTGAAATAACATGCATTAATTTTGGAAAGATATATATCTTAATGGAAGGGATAAGGGCTTTATCTGCCCTTTAAACAACAGCACTTACAGTCCTGACCAACATCACCAGATATACATCTTGAACCTTTCAAACTCACTGATATTACTCAGTAAAGCTCTAAACAAAAGTGTTTCTAGCCAATGTATCGAGGTTTAGAACATGGCCATCAGTAAGTTTAAAAATGCTCAATTACTGTGGCACATTTCTAATGTTGCCATAAAATTGTTTTAGTTATCATAAATTTGTGATTAAAAAAATTAATATTTCTTGTTTGCGAGAAATAAATGTAAGCAAACAAAACTGTCTGTATTTGGAATAAATTCTACATGGTAAAAGATTGTTTTGAACTCAGGAGGACAATGGCAGTAAAGATTAACTTTACCAAGCACTAATATCAAAAAGAAGTCTTGTCAAGATTTAAAACAGATTTTTAAGGCCAAAATAAAAATTGGATCAAAATTTTCTGTCAGTGTAGTCACTAGTTTGGATAGCATGCAAGAATACAAGGCATAAAAAATTACTGTCTTGCCCTAGCAGTCCTTTATTACAGTTAAATTTACCATTAACTCATAATGGTAAACTTGGTCTTCCTTGTAATTATACTGTACCATTCATTTAATCATTGTATTTATACTACTGTTTATTTCATCATGGTGCCAACATTAAATACAAAGTTGGCTTTTTTGTTTGTTTTTGTAAACTGTAGCACTTAGAAGATAGGGGTTAAATAATATTTCATTTTCTAAAAGTAACGTAATAAACACCTGGTACAGTTCATGTCACAATGTGCTGCTTCTGTTATGAGAACATTAGGTGGGTGTGTATAATAAATTGTCCTTTCAATGCATATAGTGTTTTTAGAATATAATGTCATTTTAAGTGTATATAATGCTACTTCTAGAAAATGAATTTTTCCCCATCTCTATGTGCTACAAAAGCAGAACTAGAATCATTTATGGGAGGTTGATTATACAAAGAGTAAACACAGTATGAAAATAAGTAAACAGTTGAGTAAGAGGACAAAGTCAGCTAGGAGCTGATTACAGTGCATGTTCTATGTTTTTACTGTTCATGTGCTGTGTTTATAGGTGTTTCGGTACTTTTCTTTTCTGGCATAAATAACCCTACAGTCAGAAACCTTAGTGCCTCTCATATGACAATTACCATAGTACACATACATAAAAAAAAAAAAAAAAAAAAGGCAAAACCTAATAAATGGTGAATTAAATCTTGCAGAGGGGTTATATTCCAAATTGTACACATACATCATACTTTTTAGTTGAACTTTTTAAATGTAAAGAAACCAGTGTGTGCTGCAAAAAAGTGTGAATATAACACATGAGCAAGATGGAATTGTGCACTGTGATTTATGTAAATATTAAACTGGAGCACATTACTGTATTCACGATATAAAATTAGAATTCAAAACAAAATAAAATGGTTTTAAAACAGTTTTGTTTTGTCTTGTTTTACTTACTACAACATCAGTTCAAGTTTCTTCTTGTGTGCAAGCCTTGCTTTCTTCTTATCCAGTTCCACAGCCATATTTGTCTTACATTCACTCTGCAGCTATACAGCATTCACTGCTTAATTATTTTTTTTGTTTCCTGATGCTAGCTTTCCCTTCCTATTTCTTTGTTGTCACTTTTCTTTATGCCCGCGGATGAAAATAATTTTTTATCCATCATTCTGGAAGTACTTTTAGCCTGGTGTGAATGCATAACATCAAGGATTTCACTATTATAGATAAATGGTATAACTTTGGGAATATAAATACATTTGAACAGCATCCATCAATTCTTACAAATTTTCCAACATCCTTACTTCCATTTTCACACATTTTCCCCTCCCACATCGAGCTGAAATGCGCACATTTATGGGAAGACATAACATTTAACAACAACACAGGACAGTGGAAACATAACAGGCCGGGAAAAATTACAATTATGGGAGAAATTTTCACTCCACTCAACTATAGTTTCCGAAAGTTTTGAAAGACAGAATCTGTCTTTCTGTCTTTCAAACCTAATGTTTTTTTACCTAATTCTGCTGTCTTTCAAACCTTAAGTTTCTTACCTACTTCTGCCTTCAGACAAAATTGTCTTTCAAATTCCTTGAATCCACCGAAAAATCTCATGCCTAAAGATTATATGGGAATTTTCGTGCCATTTAACTTCTGTTATCAGAAACTGTAGCATACAGTTTCAAGCTTATATGCAAACATTCATGCAATAAAATGTCAGTTAACAATACTGGACAGAGGCAACATTGCAAGAAAAAGAAATAACGATTACAGGAAAAATCTTTACTCTGTTTAACCATTTTCAGAAATTTTGAAAGAGGAAATACACTGCTGGCTACCCAAAATGCAACACCAAGAAGGACACGAGATAGCAAAGCCAGATTTACTGGACATATAACAACAGATACAAAGATGAAACGATTGAGCTTGCAGGCCCCTGCGACTTGCGGAACACACAGACATCAATAGTTCGTGTGGCCCCCATGGCTGGCAATAACGGCCGCTACATGCCGCGGCATCGAACGAAAAAGGCTTTGGATGCGGGTTTGGGGTATGTCGGTCCAAGGCTGCTTTCACACATTGCCACTGTTCATCAGTCGTAGCCACGGGAGGCGCTTGCCGGGCCACTCGGTTGCCGATCAGCGACCAGACGTGTTCGATGGGCGACATATCGAGAGAACAGGCGGGCTGTGAAGAATTATTGCACAATGCGTGCTACGTGCGGGCGCGCATTGTCCTGTTGAAACGTGGCCGCTGGCAGGTCCTGCAGGTAAGGGAGGACTACAGGCTCCAAAACGTCGGAGATGTAGCGGTGACTGTTGAGTGTACCAGCGATGCGTACCAGAGGGGTGCGGGTGTCATATCCAATTGTGCCCCAAACCATAACGCCAGGTGACAGACCGGTATGGCGATGCATAATGCAGGCGTCATACAGTCTCTCGCCGCAGTGCCGCCAAACGCAGATCCGACCATCATGGTGTTGCAGGCAGAAGCGGGATACATTGGAGAAGACAATGTCGTGCCATTCCGTAGTCCAGGTGCAGCGTTCGATGACCCACTGCCGCCGCACTCGCCGGTGGTGTAACGTCAATGGTAATTGGAGCAACGGGCGGCGTGCGACAAGTACCCGCTCCTGTAGACGACGTTGAACGGTATGTGCCGACACAGGTTGTTGTGCAACACACCCTAATTCCTGCGCTAACGTTCGTGATGTGGCGGTGCGAGCCATCAATGCCCGCCGCACAACATGCCGGTCCTCTTGTTTGGTGGTGTGCCGCAGCTATCGCTCAGGTCGGTCCGTCCGTCCCTCCTGCACCCACCGAATCCATACTCGCCTCACTGTGGCTGGATGTCGTCCCACACGGGCGCCTATGTCTCAGTACGATAAACCGCTATTGCGATAAGCCACTATTCGTCCTCTGTCGAACTCAAAACGTGCTGGAATGACTGCCGTATTCTGCGACGAGACATCAGGTAGCTTCCCACGCACAGGTCTGGCAGCACAAGACACTTCCACTACTTGCAAGCCTGCTTTCTGTGCACTCTTCTTATAAGTGCTTCTCTTTGGCGTGCCGGGCGCACATGATTTGCATATGCCCTGCAATGCTAATCGTTTGCATGTCCTCTCGCGAGCGACGCGTGCTGCGAATTTCAGGCCAATCGGATGTTTCCTTCTTGGTGTTGCATTCTGGGTGGCCAGCAGTGTATCTTCAGATGTAAAAGGAACCCCCCCCCTCTCCATTTTATGATTGATTATCTCCAGAACCCAAAGAGGGGGGGGGGCTAGGGAGCTGCAGCCCTGGGCCCCCACATTTTCAAGAAGACCCAGAATTATGCAGGATGCTTGAAAAATTGAGAGTTCTACAGCTTTTTTTTTTTTTTTTTTTTTGCAGATAGCACAGAAAAAATTATAAAAAACTGCCTTGTAAAAAAATATATGTTTCTTTCCCCTTTTTTGGAAGAAGTGCAAAATGTACAGTTGTCCCCAGTCCATCCTCATTTCTTTCGAAAGCATTACCCTACAGATGTTTTGTACACATCTGTAACTGCAAAGGAAAATTACTCTTAGCATTCATTCCTGCCTACATTCATTTTAAGGTTAGTAGAAAGAGAGGGAACCCTCCTGCCTTTTGATTTTGACACGTGAATGTGTGGGTGTGTGGGCAGGAAGGCATTTTTATCTTCCCTTATGTTTATAAATGCTTTGGTCACAATGATGCTATCTATCTCCTATTCACACATATTGGGTAGAGTGAAAAGGGGTATTTAATGTTTATGGGTTTGTCATTCAGTCAAATCTTTCTTTACCTCTGGTAGTCTTTTCAGAACTCTACTCAAAGTGCCTTGGCACTTGGAGTAGAGTATCAAACAATTCTACCAAGTGGTGCTCGGTATTAAGTTGTTATCCGGCAATATTGCAGAACATGAAAATTCTAAAAATCTATTTTTCACACCCCTAATATGTCTACTAAAAGATATTTTCTCACTTGTAGTTCTGCATGGCAAAAATCAATCTCGGTCATATTTCAGCCAAGAATTCAGCGTGCGAAAAGATCCCTTCAATATAAGTAAGGAATAAAAATCTAGAAAGATGAATTTTAATCTGAAAGCAACTTCAATCATAATGAGCTCCATCCCCCTCCTAATTTTTGTGAATAGAAAGTTATAGTTTATTCCCTCTTATACTATTCTTCCCTTGTAGGAAATAAAAATCAGTAAAAACTGTATATTTGGAAATAGCAAATTAAGGTCACATTGCTTGCTAAATATTAATATTTTGATTTGATAATTTTAAAATTACTCTCCTTTGAGAGTCATGTGCTGTTTGTTACTCTGCTCCCAACATCATTTAGAGAGGACAGGATGGAGTACACTGCACACACAAATCAGGATTTTTCTCCATTCACTTCAACCAATTTGGAAAGACAAAAGTTGCTGCAAACACATAAGTGAAATAGACGATTCTTCTTCTGGAGAGGAGGGTGTGTGTGTTTTTTTAAACATGAGAGTGAAAAAACCTGGTATAATAAATATTTACCATTTTACTTCCCCTAAAACTTTCAATCACGATACTGAATATTTTCCAGGGGAAACCCCATCCCCTCTCCATTTGCTTTCATTTGCAAAAGGGGCAAACTAGGCATGATTCAGTGCCTTTGCTAGTTTTGTGAGATAGGTAGCAGTCATGAATATTAAAGCTTTTAAGAGAAAGCTTTTTTAATTTTTTTTTGTCGCAATCACTTTGCTACCAATTTGGTATTGCCTGCAACATGGCATCAAGTTGACATTTGGTGTTTATTTTACCCAGACTCAGGCTTTGATCATATCAAGTTATGTCACAGTGTGGCCAACTTAACGATGGTGATTCTAATCTAAATCAACTGTAAACTATCTACAGAAAAATCTGGATGGTTTATTACTGCTGCTCAAATAGGAATAAACCTTTCAAACTTTGAAAAACTTTGCATAGTGGTTTCATAACCTCATACTGTGAAAAATTGTTCTCCTACGAAAACTTCTTTTGGGGGAGGGAGAAATTTCCATACACTAAAATATTGTTTAAATCACAAAATTTGTTTCACATTATTTTGTCTACTACTAGATATAATTTCAACAAGCCAAACCCTGGGCAGAACTGGAGTCCATTTTTCAGCCATGATTTTTACATTTTCTTGTTAACACCGATTTGTGCACGATCCTGGCATACACACTTCAATACGGCAGGGATATTTTTATGGCTTCCTCATATTCTGGAATTGTTTTTATTCGCATTTTCCATATTTTCGGTTACACATAGTAAAATCCTGAATGTACCACTAATATTGGGGCCCCAAATTATTACCCAGCCCCCAGGGGACCCCTGTCTTCTTAAATGGGCTCTGATCATCTCAAGTATGACCCAAATGATGACAAAAAAGTGGAATTCTGCAAATCGGCAGAAGAATCCCATGTATGACGCATACATCTTCCTGCATTCCATCTGACCCAAACAAAGATACAAGTGATTTTATAACTTCTATACATCTGGTTAAACTTGAACGTAATTATATGGTTACTCAATAAAACATGCAGCACAGTTTTTGTTTTGGGGTTGAAAAACTGACACAAGCAACTTGTATGGGGGCAGTTGTCTGTCCCTAATTTAGGGCCAGAGCCAATGCCTTTAGACAAGAACACCAACCACATCTTACCAGGGACTCAAGCCTAGGCCCACCTCCAATCACTCACCCACCAGGGAGGAAAAGCATAATATTCAATACAGTTGAATATACCTCGGTGACCAGCTTCTGATTATTTTAAAAATTCTCAATCACCAAAGAAATGTATACTCTACTAAAAAATAACATTCAACTATTTTTGTTTAGACTAAGCAAAGGGACTCCTGGGACAAATTATCTTAGAACTTTTCAAACTGCTGCATGAGTTTGAAAAGTTCTAAGATAGCTGCATGCAAACAATAGAGGGAATAAAAAGTGTTTCAGTACAACCTGAAAGAGAAATTTTATTCCTATGAGAAATACTTTATTTTTCATGAAAGTTTTACATAACATTTTTTTTTAAAATTACATATTTTACAAAAGTCTTTTTTTAGTTCATTTTGGTCAAAAAACAGAACTTTGCCTCGTCCAACACCTAAATAAAAAAGACAAACATACTTTTCAGTTTAAAATTATTAAACTGCAATCATTGCATTAACATACCTTTCATTTTAATATAAAGAAACACTTAATAAATGCTATTTTTTATAACTTAACGTCTACTATGGTTCCGCATGGAACCCTGGTCCAGCTTCCTGAGGACTATGGAGTGTTAATTTTTAAAAGACGACTGCTGTTTGTTTCATGTGTCACATCACATGGTGGTTATCAGTTGTGGCAATTGCTTTCCAAGCACTTGAGAGAATGGTGATGATCATTCATCAGGGAAGGATAGTTCTGAAAAATGTGGAAGGCTTCTAAGAAGTCAAGATCAAACACTGATCTAGGTCTTTCTAACAATTTTGCATCCTCAAACAAAAATTGGTGGTTATTCTCCCAACACTGCTTGGTTAGCTAAGGAAGATTTTTTGAGCTCACACATTTTAACATATGACTGGTGTTCTTTTAATTTATATCTAAACAATCTTCATGTCCAACCTACATATGATAGGCCATACTAACAATGGATGCGACAGACTCCCCAAGAATTTTTGTCTGTCAATAATGAAGAAAATTTCATGCATGATTTTTTACGAACTAAACTTTAGGAATAGTCAGATTTGTAAGATCTTTTGGCTGGAGCACCAGCCTTGTTCACACTGAAAGCAAGTGCTTTTAGTCAGTTTTTTTTTTTTTTTTTCTGTAGGGTAATTTAACTTTCTTACGGGAGTTAAAATAACTTTGAAATTTGATAACTTAAGGGTATCAGCCTGTGATTTTCACTCTTGTAAATAAGATGATTTGCCCCACAAAAAAGGACCTAATTCCTGATAAAAATTCTTGGAGAATCTATCGCATCTACTGTAAGTGTGGCTTATTGTACAAAGGTAAAACACAAAGATTGCTTAGATATAGGTTAAAAGAACCCTAATTCCTGATAAAAATTCTTGGAGAATCTATCGCATCTACTGTAAGTGTGGCTTATTGTACAAAGGTAAAACACAAAGATTGCTTAGATATAGGTTAAAAGAACACTATTCATATCTTAAAAAAGGTCGAAATTGAAAAATCTACCACAGATCAAAGAGAATAGCCACGAATTTTCGTTTAATTACACAAAATTGTTAGAAAGACTTAGATCAGTGTCTGATCATGACTTTTTAGAAGCATTCCACATTTTCCAGAACCATCTTTCCCTGGTGAATGATTCCAACACACTGAAAGCACTCGTCAAAACCGATAACCACCATGTAACAAACATTTTTTTTTATTTTTTTTTTTTTTTATTTGATTGACATTAAATGTCTGTAATTACTGTTTCACACATTATGCAAGTTCAGCAATCGGGAGATTGCTAAATGATGCTAACATAGTATTGGCAATTGAAATCAAGAATAATAATAATAAGTATCTGTACTTACAATATTCATAGTGGCTGTCGGGGCTTCATATGTACGTCTTCAAAGAATGTGAATTTTTTTCAATTGTGAAGTTTAGATTAAAATTCATGATATTGTAAAATCTGCACCAGATAAAATTAAACAAGATGAATTTTTACTATGCAAAAAATTTTTTAACATCGACAAAATAAGAAACTGAATTAAAACCTTGTTGATTTTTTAAAAAAACGAACTATAATCTCGAAGAGGAAATAATCTTGACTGCGAAGCACCTTGATACACAACGAAATATGAAGACAAATTATAATTTTGCTGAAATTTCAAAAACGAAGTCTTGAAAAAGAAAATAATCCAAAAAATACAAATCTCCCGACTGCGAAGCACCAAACTAGTTTCTGCTAACACTCATAGCCATCATCAGTGGTAGGTGCACGGACATTGTAATTACCGCACTCACTCGCTCAGGTATGCTGCTTAACCCTGATGAATGTTCAGCCCTGTCATGTAGATATTTGCGCATCATGATTTGGGTTCTACTGCGCACATCAATGGTGTCGCCATCTGTAGAACAAAAATAAACAAGTAGCATTTATGTAGAAATATTCACCTGTATTTTTAAATAATATTTGATGTCACTTGTTTTTTGTTAATGTTCTTCTTCTTGAAATGTTTTCTCTCCTGTTCAATAAGGTACCTCCATGCAAACTGAAGCTCTACTGGACTATTAACGTTACAGTTGTATCTTTTGGTTTTCTCAATGACTACAGCCTCGGAGGTTAGAATCTGGGCATGTGATCTATGCAATGTTAGAATTTTCGTGTTAGTCCAATCAAGAGTTACATGATTTTTGATACAATGTTGTATTAATGAAGTTTTTTCATCTTTTTCTTGACCAATTCGTAATATGTTCATTTAATCTAGTCAAAAATCTTCTACGCGTACTTCCAATATATACTTTGTCTTTTTGGTTATCATCCTTAACTGTTGCAATGACATAAATGCCAGATTTATTTAGAATTGATCTATTATTAGTAGTAGTAAGTATGCTTCCATTGTCAATAACTGTTTCTGCAATGTTAATATTGTTGTTGTAACATTCTTTTTTAAAAATAGTTCTAATAGGAGGTAAGTATGGAAATTTTTCATAATATTGCTGTATTTCTTTTTCAATATTAATTTTGGAACGATGTATATTGGCCGTAATGTTGTTATATAAAGATTTGCCTAATCCTTTATTATATCCAAATTCTTCTGCAGTTTTTTCAATCCATTTTAGCTCTTTGATCTCCGATTCTTTATTGGATGAGTGTGTCATGGCTCTTTTAATATAAAAGTGGAACGCTACAGTCTTATATTTCCAAGGGTGTGTAGAACCCTTTGGGATAATTGCCTGTACATATGACGGCTTCCGGTATACTGAATATTCTATAATTCCATTATCCTTTTGTGTAGATATATCCAAGAAGCTTAGCTGGCCATTAACTTCAATTTCTTTACTAACCTGTATAGATTGATAACAACTGGTTAAATTTATTAATGAAGTTATCCATTTCAAGATTGGAGTGCTGCCAAAACAGTAAAATATCATCTACGTATCGGAGATAAACATATGGTAAGTATATATTAGAATGATCTAATATACAGTTTTCAATATCTTTTAGAACGACTTCGGCCAGTAGCCCTGAAATTGGGGACCCCTTTGGGGCGCCATATTGCTGTTTATAAATTATCCCATTAAATGTGAAAAAAATATTATTTGTAACAAATAATAATGCAGATATAATACTGTTTCTGACTTTATCAGTAAGATTTTCATCTTCCAATCTTGAATTAATTAAGTCAATAGCGATATAGGTTGGAGTATTGGGATATAGAGAGATGACATCTAAACTGGCCATTGTGAAATTGGAGGTTTTAATTGTTTTTAACTTGTTGATAACTTCAGTAGCATTAGTAATCCTGGCTTCATGGCTATTGTAGAATGGTTTGATATAGTTAAATAGTGCCCTCTCCAAGTTAATGGTTGGAGATAAATTTTTATTAACAATAGGCCTAATAGGTTTGTCAGTCTTATGCGTTTATATTTTACCAAAAATATTTGGTGTACAGGCACCTACTGGTGGAATACATTTGCTTTTAATAATTGTAGGCAAGTCACTGTGATTTTTTTTTTTTTATATATATTAGCCAAGTTCCTAATTATACTGTCAACAGGGTCTTTATTGACTATGATGGCATTCAACTTATTGATTGCTTCTGTCATCTTGTTATTATATTCATCTGTATTTAAGATAACAATCTGCTTAGACAATTTGTCCGCCATAATACACTTTACTGTAGGGTTGTTTCTCAACTTCATTAGGGCTCCACGCTCATATGTGATTCTTGTATTTTCATTGGTGTTGTACATGTTGTTGATGGCACGGACCATTTTAAATCTTGTAGGATTTTTATTTGCATTAGGCAATCTTTGGATGATGTTCTCAATTTGCGGAATGAGGTATTCCGTTTTTGGCACTTTTTGCCGATACGCAAACCTTATACCTCTTTCAAGTGCTTTCTTTTGCAGATTAGATAGTTCTAAACTGGATTCATTATTATAAAGATTTTGGTTATTAATCTCTACTCTATGTTTTTTCTGGTGCTTGTCATTTATTAGATTTTCAATTTTACAAAAATGTTTTAGTTTACACTTTTCTTGCTGTCTGTCCAAAATTGCATAAAGTTTTATAAACTCAATCTTGATCTTGTTGTCCTTATCTTCATACTGTATACATTGATTGTATATAAATGTATTCCACCAGTAGGTGCCTGTACACCAAATATTTTTGGTAAAATAAAAACGCATAAGACTGACGAACCTATTAGGCCTATTGTTAAAAAGAATTTATCTCCAACCATTAAAAATTTATCTCCAACCATTAACTTGGAGAGGGCACTATTTAATTATATCAAACCATTCTACAATAGCCATGAAGCCAGTATTACTTATGCTACTGAAGTTATCAACAAGTTAAAAACAATTAAAACCTCCAATTTCACAATGGCCAGTTTAGATGTCATCTCTCTATATCCCAATACTCCAACTGATATCGCTATTGACTTAATTAATTCCAGATTGGAAGATGAAAATCTTACTGATAAAGTCAGAAACAGTATTATATCTGCATTATTATTTGTTACAAATAATAGTTTTTTCACATTTAATGGGATAATTTATAAACAGCAATATGGCGCCCCAATGGGGTCCCGAATTTCAGGGCTACTGGCCGAAGTCGTTCTGCAAGATATTGAAAACTGTATATTAGATCATTCTAATATATACTTACCATATGTTTATCTCCGATACGTAGATGATATTTTACTATTTTGGCAGCACTCCAATCTTGAAATGGATAACTTCATTCATAAATTTAACAGTTGTTATCAATCTATACAGGTTAAGTAAAGAAATTGAAGTTAATGGCCAGCTAAACTTCTTGGATATATCTACACAAAAGGATAATGGAATTATAGAATATTCAGTATACCGGAAGCCGTCATATGTACAGGCAATTATCCCAAAGGATTCTACACACCCTTGGAAATATAAGACTGTAGCGTTCCGCTTTTATATTAAAAGAGCCATGACACACTCATCCAATAAAGAATCGGAGATCAAAGAGCTAAAATGGATTGAAAAAACTGCAGAAGAATTTGGATATAATAAAGGATTAGGCAAATCTTTATATAACAACATTACGGCCAATATACATCGTTCCAAAATTAATATTGAAAAAGAAATACAGCAATATTATGAAAAATTTCCATACTTTCCTCCTATTAGAACTATTTTTAAAAAAGAATGTTACAACAACAATATTAACATTGCAGAAACAGTTATTGACAATGGAAGCATACTTACTACTACTAATAATAGATCAATTCTAAATAAATCTGGCATTTATGTCATTCCAACAGTTAAGGATGATAACCAAAAAGACAAAGTATATATTGGAAGTACGCGTAGAAGATTTTTGACTAGATTAAATGAACATATTACGAATTGGACAAGAAAAGATGAAAAAACTTCATTAATACAACATTGTATCAAAAATCATGTAACTCTTGATTGGACTAACACGAAAATTCTAACATTGCATAGATCACATGCCCAGATTCTAACCTCCGAGGCTGTAGTCATTGAGAAAACCAAAAGATACAACTGTAACGTTAATAGTCCAGTAGAGCTTCAGTTTGCATGGAGGTACCTTATTGAACAGGAGAGAAAATATTTCAAGAAGAAAAATATTAACAAAAAACAAGTGACATCAAATATTATTTAAAAAATACAGGTGAATATTTCTGCATAAATGCTACTTGTTTATTTTTGTTTAACTACAGATGGCGACACCATTGATGTGCGCAGTAGAACCCAAATCATGATGCGCAAATATCTACATGACAGGGCTGAACATTCATCAGGGTTAAGCAGCATACCTGAGCGAGTGAGTGCTGTAATTCCAATGTCCGTGCACCTACCACTGATGATGGCTACGAGTGTTAGCAGAAACTAGTTTGGTGCTTCGCAGTCGGGTGATTTGTATTTTTTGGATTATTTTTTTTTTCAAGACTATTCGTTTTTGAAATTTCAGCAAAATTATAATTCGTCTTCATATTTCGTTGTGTATCAAGGTGCTTCGCAGTCAAGATTATTTCCTCTTCGAGATTATAGTTCGTTTTTTTAAAAAATTCAACAAGGTTTTAATTCAGTTTTTTATTTTGTCGATGTTAAAAAAATTTTTGCATAGTAAAAATTCATCTCGTTTAATTTTATCTGGTGCAGATTTTACAATATCATGAATTTTAATCTAAACTTCACAATTGAAAAAAATTCACATTCTTTGAAGACGTACATATGAAACCCCGACAGCCACTATGAATATCGTAAGTACAGATACTTATTATTATTATTCTTGATTTCAATTGCCAATACTATGTTAACATCATTTAGCAATCTCCCGACTGCTGAACTTGCATAACGTGTGAAACAGTAATTACAGACATTTTATGTCAATCAAATTAAAATATCGTAGCCACGTAAAAAGTATGTTCATCGCAAATTGGCGAAAATTGAACAACGATATATGTAACAAACAGTTGTCACAAGAAATGAACAGGCTGTATGTAGTCCTGAGGAAGCTGGACCAAAGTTCCATGCACTATAATAGATGTTAAGTTATAAATAATTGCATTTATAAATGTTGTTTCCTTTGTATTAAAATGAAAAAAATATTTTCCAGTGTTTTGTTTATACCAATGGAAAAGAATCAACAAATATACAATATTTCAATAAACTAAACCACAATATTACATGCATTACAACTTATTTTACAGCAAACACTTCCCACCCAGAGCAAATAGTAATACACACTTACATAAATGCTACAACAAATGACATGGAAATCAAGTGAAATCAAGATGTCATCTTCTGTACAGATTTCATTACTGGGGAAGTGCACTGAATTTGCAATCTGTCATATTGGACACCTATCTGTACATACTCACATATATTATATTCTAAGCTTTTGAAGAGTAACCCACACTTGCAAACTATAGCATTGTGACTACCGTCCAAGAACACACTGGGTTCTCTTTTGCAGTAATAATTAATCTTCACCTGGCATGGCATCGACTCCACTATACCACATAAAGTGGCGTTTGCAGGCATTTTGCACCAGCTGGACAGAATGATGCCCTAGTTCAGCCATGGGCATGCAAACATTGAGTTCCACTGCATTTCGCAAATATCCAATGGGATTCAAGTCGAGGGAAGTTGGTGGCCAGTGGAGCATACAAAATACTTGGGCATGATCCTTAAACCATTCCTGCTTGTGGCTTATAGCACTGTTTTATGAAAGAGTCCAGTGTCAAGTGAATACATGGTACCATGTAGGGCAGGAGTGGTTAACCTATGACACAGGAAAAATTTTGGCAGCCGTATGTGCTGAGTTGGACTTCCACAGTGATGAAACATACGGTCGCCCCTCGATTCCTTAAACTACACCCACAATAAATAAATAAATGAATGAATACATAAAACAATGATCAATATATACTGCCAAATGAAGCAGCTATTACCAAGGGATATTTTCAAGTTTTGAATGTTGGGGAAAGCTTTGAAAATTTCAGTAAGGGGTGAGGAAAGGCATCTGTTTCAGCTTAATTTGTATTCAGACAAAAGTGCCCCAAAAGAGGATCTCCAGTTTGATAGCAAGATGATAGTAACCTGGGTTAATCTAAGGAGTGCAAAAGGAGGATTCTCCCTAGATGTAACTCTAAGGGACATCAGTAGACAAGCAATGAACAAATGGTTCAATGACCATGGTAGCACACCTGATCACCTTTCTCTCCAGACCAATAGGAAGGAGGACCAGCTGTCCCCTCCCCTTGTGAATGCCAAAGAGAGCAGTAAAAAGCCTTCACACAAGATGTCTTGAGCAGGCATTGTGCCAGCTGGGCAGCTACAAGAACATGTGACATTGTATCACATGTTTTGAAATGCTCATAGACCCAATGTATACATGAGTATTTGGGTAATAACAGAAGTAAATGGTTGGCACTGGCTTCACTCTTCTTGTATTTTTCTTCCGCTGTTTGTCAGTGAATAGTAGATATATAAGAAATGATAATCTGCTGCTCAAAATTTCTTTGGACAAGTTATCGAATTTTTTGGAAGATTATCACCAATTTGGGAACACACCCTCAAAAAGGTTTACCACACCTCATATAGGGCAACTGTTTGTCCAAAGCAATGCCAGCGTAGGATCTGACGGTGAGTATGTGTTCAACAGGGATGAGAAGATCCAGTGATGTGCAGGAGAACCAACCCCTATACCAGGGGTGCACAACCTTTTTATAAGTGGGGGCCAAGTTTATTTTTACATAATAAGTGGCGGGCCGCAAGTTAGCTTTTCACATAGGCACTTGCCAAACCCTACCGCTAAAGCTAATTTTACTATTATCCGAATAACCTATTTTACCAGCAGACAAAAGATGTGTTTCAATACCATTTTTGTGTCCTCTAAATGGTTTAAATCCATTTTTGAAGTTTTTTGGCAAATTGCGTTATTAAGTTATCAAATTACTGATTTACAATCAACTTACTCCTAACTGGAAAAGGTTTAGGGGTATATAAAATAAAATAATACTATCACTAGGTTGTAAAATTTTTATTTTTACAAAAAACAGAATTCTTAACATCAAAGTATATAAAAAATTAAAATCAATATATCGTCAAACTGACCATCAAATCAAGTAGTAGCCTAATGCTCCTAATGAGATGCTTGGCATTGTTTATTTTTCAATAGTCTGTCAATATCAGGTTCAATGTTAGAGATGGTAATGCGCAAGTTTCCCTCCAATAGTGTATCACTTAAACGGGAACGACACTTTGACTTTATTTGTTTCATCAAAGAAAACGATTGCTCGCATAAGTAGGTACTTCCAAACAACGTTGCCATTTTTAAAGCATGATCTTTCAGCAATTTCATTTCTTTCGGTAAGTAATTTTTGTAAAATTCTAGGAGAGAAACTTCAGAGTATTTTGTTTTTAACTCATTGTTACACTGAAGATCAATTAATTCCATCTGGAAATCTAGTGGCACTGACGCAACGTCAGTAGTGAATGGTAGAGAAAACATATCAAACAAAACCTCAAATTTTCTAATATCTTCAAATCGTCTTTTAAACTCATTGTGAAGGTCCACTACAAGAGATGCATATTTAGCCACATTTACATGGAATTCAGAACTTTCAACAAAACTTTTCATTGTTGGAAAATTTGCTAGTAGTCCATTGCTTAGTTGTGACTGCCATAAACTGAGTTTAACCTCAAATGATTTTAATATGTAACACATGTTGTTGATCATGTTGTTTTTACCTTGAAGCTTAATGTTTAATTCATTGAGATGTTGGGTCATATCAACTAAAAAACATAAATCACTCACCCATTCGCTGTTCTCAAAATGTGCTGCTAGTTGAGACTCATTACGACTGTGTAAAAACATTATGATTTCTTGATGCAAGTCATACACTCGTTTCAGCATTTTCCCAGCACTAAGCCAACGAACTTGTGTAAAATAAATAACATCATCATATTGGGATTCCATGTCTGATAAGAATTATCTGAACTGGCGGTGATTAAGAGCTCCGGCACGAAGGAAATTGACCACTTTAATCACAACCTTCATCACATGCTTCATACGTATGCTTTTAGCACACAGATTCTCTTGGTGTAAAATACAGTGAATAGTAACTAGATCACTGCACTCTTTAGCAAAATAGCTGACAGCCCCTTGTTTACTTCCAACCATGGCAGGTGCACCATCAGTTGATATGCCATGTAGTTTTTCCATATTTAAATTAAACTTCTCTAAAATATTTTTCACTTCACGATAAATATCACATCCTTTAGTTGTCTTTCATAGGAACCAATGCCAGTAATTCTTCTGAAATATGAAAATTCTCATCAACACCACGCACAAAAATACAAAGCTGGGCAGTATCAGTCACATCTGTGCTTTCATCGATTGCCAGTGAGAAGTACTTGAAATCCAATATTTTTTCTTGTAGTGTTTGCTCAATGTCCACTGCCATTTCTTCTGCCCTCCTGGAAACTGTCATTCGATTAAGGATAATTTTTGATATAATACTTTTTTCTCTGGGAATGCCACATTTGCCACTTCTTCCAAGCATTCCTTAACTAGCTCGCCATCTTGAAACGGCTTCATTCTTTTTACTAAAATCTTTGACACAATAAAACTTGCTTTTACAGCAATTTGCGATTCATCGTTAACCTTACGAAAAAGATTTTGTTGAAATTTTAATTTTCTTTGCAGTTCTTTTACTTTCTCTTTTTGCATATTACCAGAAAATTTGTTGTATTTTGAAGCATGTTTTGTCTCATAATGCCTTCTTACATTGTACTCTTTCATAACACCAACTGTTTCTTTGCAAATTAAACACGTTGCTTTGCTGTGGTATTCAATAAAAAAATATCTCTCACTCCAGGTTTCTTGAAACACTCGACACTCGTCCGTCACTTTACGCTTTTTTACAGACATGATACTGATATTATAATAATAATGTAGAAACTCTGTAAACTGCACACAAGCTGTAACAACACACAAATAACTCACAAACGTGAACTCTGCCACAACAACAATGATACTCCCAGTGCACGACGTGGCGTCCAGTCAGAAATAACAAACCTATAAATAGCCTCGCGCTACACCACTTCAAGGTCACACAGCGCCCTCATCCTCCCCTGCCACACAACGATCAGTCGGTGTGTCAGTCACGTGCTCACATCCACTTGTATTGCAAGAGTGACTCCACAGTCAGTCTGAACCTTGCAGCAGTTTGGTTATGCAAAACTTAAAATCTGTCCAATAATTGTTTACTTTTTAATTTATTTTTAACAAACATTTTTATAATTTTCTTATTTCAACTAGGGCCTACAATAATGGGAAAAAATCTCATCATTCACAATATATATATTCACGTTTTCAATAGTATAAAATATTTATCCGCGGGCCACATAAACTGACTTTGAGGGCCGCCCGCGGGCCGCGGGTTGTGCACCCCTGCCCTATACCATGATAGCACTGTCAGAGGCCTGTTTCCATCTAGTCTGGTTGCAGCTATTCACCCATGCAGCATCAAAGTCACACCTATTGTCCTGATGGAGCTGAAATCAAAACAAAGGTAGTCCTTTTTGCAGTCATCCAAAGTCTAACAATGGTGCCTCCATTCTTACTACAGGTGCCACTGCTGGCGATAGTTGGTCAACATTAGTACATGAACAGTCCTCCTACTCCTTAGGCCCATCTACAAGTGACCCCTGAATTGTGTGCTCAGAAATGTTTATCTGCGAGCCATCCACAAAACGGATCCGCTGCATTGTTAAGATGTGCGGTACAGCTGCAAACAATATAAAAACAAGCCTGCAGCTTACCGCGATCATATCGCACTATGAGGCTGAGTGAAAATGTAGCGGCGGGAGAGAACTGACTTTGAGAAAGGAAAGATCATTGGGTGTTATATTAGTGGGTTGTCCATAAGAGAAACCAAGAGGTGTTTAAACATACCCAAGTCAACTGTTTTATATGTACTGAAAAAGTAGAAGACATATGACGTGCCTGAAGCACCAAAATGTACCGGCAGACCGAAGAAAATCAGTGATAGACTATGTCGAAGCCTCAGGAGAGTCATTACAGCTAACCAACAGAGAAGACCTCAGTGTACAGGTGAGTAAATATGCTGGAACCTTGGTATGTACACGTAGCATTCGCAGAGAACTTTATTCCTTGGGTTACCGTGGTCATGCGACTGCTCACAAGCCTTTTATCTCCGCTCCGAATGCTACTCGTCATTTAGCATGGTGTAAAGAACATTTATTGTGAACTGTAGATCAATTGAAACAAGTCCTATGGTCTGATGAATCCAGATGCATGATCCATCAGTCTGATGGGTGTGTGTGGGTATGGTGGCTGCTGGGGGAACGCTACTTACCACAGTGTACTGTTCCTACGGTCAAATTTGGAGCTGGCAGTATACTCGCGTGCGGGTGTTTTTCATGGTATGGTCCTGGCCCGTTGGTTATCGTGGACAAACCTGTCAACTAGCACGTCTACCTCGATATTCTGGACAATTATGCCCTACCAACTCTGTGGCAATACTATGGAACTGAGCCTTGTTGGTACCAGCAGGATAATGCACCGAGCCATAAAGCAAAGACTGTTACGGCATGTTTTGATGACAATTCCGTATTGTGTGTGGACTGGCCAGCACACAGCCCTGATCTTAATCCCATAGAGCACCGCATAAGAAGTTTGTAACCAAGGCCTACTAGTAAGCAACAGTTAGCGGCAGCATTACGTGCTGAATGGAAGCGCATACCTATCATTGTGTGTTCAAAACCTTGTCGAAAGCATGTCTCGAAGGGTTAGTGCATGCATTAAGGCCAAAAGTGAACCGACGCCACACTAATGTATGTCAATAAATGCTATGTTGTGTTTTCTCAGTGTTCAGTGACTTTTGTCAATATAATGTATACACTAGATGCCCCTGAACTTCAGTTTAATCCTCAAACTACACTTAAAATAATTTTTTCTTCACTTTTTTCCACCCTATTTAGTATTATTTTATATAAAAAACTAAATAATTTTATTAAAACCTCATTTTACATCTCTCTATTGAAAGAAAAAAAAGTAACAGCCGCCGCCATTGTTTTAGAAATTTCGCAACACAAGTGCGAATTTCCTTGCTAACATTAAGATTGAATAAAAGTATATATCATTTTCTATTTTTCCCTGCACAGTATCCCATTTATTAAATCGACTTCTAAACTAATTAATAATATTTATTAGTGACAAACGTACTTACTCTTTCAAGAATGTGGATGGGAGGGAGACCTCAATCTTGTGCTGTGGCTAAGGCCCCATTCTGTGTAAATCAGGCCCTGATCCCAGCCCGGCACCGTGCATTTTTTTCTTCCACTTAGCTTTCAAACAAGCAAAACACATTCCTCCTCATCGGAGAAAAAAAAAATAGCAATGAAACAAAGAGCCGCATCACAAACTTTGTTCAGAGGATTCCGGTCGACGTAATCCCGGCCCGGCACCGTGGTTTCTTTTCACTTAGCTTTAAAACAAGCAAAACAAATTCCTCCTCCTCAGAAAAAAAGAAAGAGCTGCATCACAAACTTTGTTTAGAGGCTTCGGGCCAATGTAATCCCGGGTCACAGCAGAAGAAGCATGTTGGGCCGATGCAATCTCGGGCCACGGCAGAAGCACGTCGGGCCCACGTAATACCGGCCGGGTGCCTAGCTTTCTTTCCACTTAGCTTTCAAACAAGCAAAACAAATTCCTCCTCCTCGGAAAAAAGAAAGAAAGAAAAGAAACGAAGAACTGCGTCACGAACTGTGTTCAGAGGCTTCCGGCCGACATAATCACGACCCGGCGCCGCGCATTCCAAGGTTATCCTTGGTGCATTCTTTTCACTTAGCTTTCAAACAAGCAAAACAAATTCCTCCTCCTCGGAAAAGAAGAAATAAGAAGCTGCTTCACGAACTTTGTTCAGAGGCTTTTACATTGATTAATTACAAAACCAGTAAAGCATTCTTAATTAAACAGCGAAAATCTGAATTTCCGTAATTTTTTTGTTAGTCTTCCAAAATCCTGGAGGATTACAGAATTATTCTAAAAACCAGTAAAACATTCTTAATATCAGCGAAAATCTGAATTTCTGTAATTTTTCGTTAGTCACCGTAATCCCGGGGAAATCTGCAGTGGTTGGCATCTCTGGGTGTCTATGACACTTTCACCCACCAGTGAGAGAAGGTTCGTAACGTAAATGTTCAATCACATGTGAACAGAACTTTTCTTTCTTTTCTTTACGTACGATGGCTCAGGGCTCAGCCCAATCTCTCAACTATCTCTCAACTGATTTTGCTCCACCAGCAAATAAATAAAACAAATAGCAATGGAAAGGACGAAGGTGAACTGAAACAGTGGAGTGTTCCCCTAAAAAACGGTATCGAGCAAACCGAGACATTCGAAGTGACGTCACCCGCGGCTATCTCGTTGGCTGAGCAGCAGCAGCGTCAGCCCAGAGCTACCGGTCAGTCACGCAGCAGCAAAATATTACGCCTTACGACTTAAATATTGCCACTTACACAACGAATATTTCTCTCTTTTTTGCCCTGATCTTTTATTCCTAACATATCAACAATCACAAACTTTTGTCAAAAGCCTGAGATCACAAATGACAAGTTTTGCAGATTTCCGTTTTTTCTAAAAAGTGAATTCACGGAATTCCGCTAATTAGCGGAAGAATCACATGCCTGCACACAGGAAAGTTCTGGTCCCGTGACCTGCTGCCACGGTGATGCAGCTATTTTTAGCACTCTCTTTTCATTGGGTGAAAGGACAGGCTGCAATCAAACTGGTAATGATGCAATGCTCAATGACACAACGACGCTTTTAAAGTTTGGCATTTTCTGACGACGTATGTGAATACCTATGTAAATGTAGGCTTTCGCCTCGTATATGAAAAGCAAAGAGAGAAAATGCGAGTGTGTTCTTCCGCTAATTGTTCGACCATTTCTAAATGACCTAGATACCTGAAAATTGGCATGCTGATAGGTCTTCAGGTCCATATACCTAGGAAAGTACGAAAACAGAAAAAAAAATCAAAATGGCAGCTTTGGAACATTGCTTGAATTTTTCATGAATTGTTTTACCACTTCTAAATGATCTAGAGATCTGAAAATTGATATGTTGATAGGTCTTAAACGTCCGGATACCTAAAAAGCCCAAAAAACCAAAATGGCGGCTTTGGAACATTGTCTGCTTGAACTTTTCGCAAATTGTCTAAATAACCTAGATCTAAAAATTGGCATGCTAATAGGTCTTAAAAGTCGGAATACCTGTAAATGCACGAAAACAAAAAAACACAAAAAAAAATAGCACTTTGAAACATTGTCAGCTTGAATTTTTCTACCACTTCTACACCTACAAAACAGTCTGAAACCCAAAACATTCAAAAGGGTGGCTTAGCTTCACTGTTTCAAAATGCTGATAGGTCTAAAGATAATTTTGTCAGAATCACTGAAATGCTTTGAAAATTTCAAATTTTGATTTAAAATTAAGGGGCGCCAAAGCCTGCTTCGTTTTACGTCAAACTGCATGCATTGACGTCACAACGCTGTTCTAAATCGTAAAACAGTTATGGATTTTAAATTATTTTTTCCCCTTAATTAGTTTTACCTTTCTTTAATTTTATGTTAAAAAAATGATTTTATAGATTCGCCATTCAGAGAATGGGCATGATTGCTAGTTTTTATACAAAAATTGAGGTAAAAAAGTGAAAAAATTCTAAGAGTGAAGTTTGGAGTGAATACATGCCCAAAGAATATATGTGAATCAAGAAGCAATTATGAATATGTAATGCAAGTTTTTACATCTTATAATCTTTTATAATTGCTTAGGCACATTGCCTTGTCTGTTTCATTTCTGTGGATATGGTATTTAATACAAGTGGACATTTGATTTCTTAATCATTGACCTCATATGTATCATTTTTCATTATACATATACAAACAATCAATGAAGAAAGAAATATTCTTCATAATACATGGAAAATCGATAGAATATTTAAAGCAAACAGAATATAAATTCTGAATTTGCTTGTAACACTTACTGGTGATCCATGTAACATCTTACAGAAAACTTGAAAATGACCAGTAAGTGTTACAAGAATTTATATTCTGTTTGCTATGAATATTCTATTGATTTCCTATGTATTACGAGGAATATTTCTTCCTTCATTGATTTATCTGTGGTACTACTGGTGATTTCCGACCAACATCGGTTTCTGGATGGGAGTTGGTTCAAAACGCTATGAGGAAGGAACGATGCTTTGACTAGCGAAAATCTGAGGATGTTCAGGTTCCTAAGCTAAGTTTGCTTAGTCTCGTTGCTTGGAACTTCACTGTCCTGGGTGGTGTAACAGTTACCATATTCGAACAGAAATCGAGAGATGTGGGTTCCATTCCCGCTCCAGGGTGATGAAATTTTCAAGTTTTCTAAGAGGACATGGATGACCAGTAAGTGGTACAAGCAAATTCAGAATTTATATTCTGTTTGCTTGGAATATTCTACATATATGCACATACAGTTGAAGCTCAATAAACCGCTCTACATTAAACTGCCACCTCTGCTTTCTGCCCACTGTTCATGGGCTACAAATCTCATCCTATTCTATTAAATGAAAACTCCCCCACCCCCTTTAAACCGCCACTTTGTCGGCTGCCGTTTGTTAGGACATTCTAGCAACATCATTTTGGTGTTTCTCAATGGCGAACACCACATTAAACAACCTCTCCGAATATTCATTTGCAACAGACACTCTGAATCACCCACCTTATCTTCTTAAGTGTGCCACAAAAGCATATTAGATGGTTCTTCCTCAAAGGAGCTTTGTGGAATGGGTGAGATAACAGCCACTGCCATGCACATTCCCCTGAAAAAAGAATTATGCCGTTAGCGAAGTGTGATCAGCTGCCGAAAACTAAGGGCAGACCCATCTGTAATTTTTTGCATCTGACAGAAGTGAATTGACTGGTGCATGTGTGTCCAGTTCAACATCAAAGTTTACTAAATGGAGAGGTTGGGAATAATTACTCCACTCATATCATGGTTCTCTTTGCAATTTGACCAATGACAATAGTTTAACTGCTGCTTCTTACATTTCCATAGAGGCCATACTCCCTCAGAAGGTGACATTTCCTCTCACACATGTTGTATTCTAAAACAATTAGGTATCTACTGTAGTCACTGTTTCTTGCAAGGACTACTTGTTGTGTGGGTTTTTTCATCCATCAGTTTTTGTTTATTTTAGAGAATCCTGAGATGGGTAAAAACACTGTTGGATGTTCATGAGAAAATTTTGATACACAAATTCAAAGATCGTAATCCTGGATCTAGCCATCAGACATTAGCAAATCCCTTTACCAACCTTTTTGACAAGTCCATTAGCAGGCATAATAAGAGCGACACATAAATGGATGGGATCTAAAAAATGGCTGCATTCAGTAAAAAATTTAAACGTGGCAAGCACGATACTTTAGATAAAGCTCTTGTTCTATGGATTGGCCAGGTGAATGCTAGATAAGTCTAAATGACACAGAGATGAACAAGATGAATGCATTTGTACATTTAGGAATATTTGACAGAAAGAATAAATTAAATGGTGAAATCAGTCGATGAATGAGTTCCGTCTTTTGTAGTCATAGCTGCTTTTGTAGGATTTTACAGGAATGATGGGTTCCCAAGAAAGTCTCAAATGCCTATGTATGAAAATGTAATTGTTCCAACTCTGTTGTATGGCACAGAAGACTAGATATTACAGAAGAGACATAGTCATTTGTGCACTGGAGAGATGAGTTATTTCTGGGGAGGGGGGGAGCACAAGGCATGTTCTGATCAAGTGAGGAACAAAGATGTGTTGCAGATGTGTAATGTGAAGCCAAATGCTGTTAATGAAGTGGAGACAAATACGCCAATGAGCCATTACATTATGACCACCTACCTAATTAAGCTATAGGACCCCCTTTAGCCAGTAAAACAACAGCCACTCGGTGAGGCATCAATTTGATGAGGTGGTGATAGGTATGTAGGGGTATTTGGTACAGTATAATGCCAATAGCAGGTCCTCCAATTCCTGTACATTTCGGGAGGGGGGAGGTTAGCATGAACCTGCTTTTCCAATTCGAACCACAAATGTTCTATTGGGTTCACCTCAGGTGAATTTGGAGGCCGGGGCATTAACAGAAAGTCACCAGCATGTTCTTCGAACCACTCCTTGACGATTCTGGCAGTGTGGCATGGCATATTATCATGTTGGTAATGGTCATCACTAGCAGGGAACACAGTTGCCATGAATGGGTGAACTTGGTGTGCAACAATGTTCAGATACCTGACAGCTGTCAAGGATTGCGCTATTGGGATAATGGGGCCTAAAGTATCCCAAGCAAACATCATGCACAGCATAAAACTGCCGCCACTGCTGGCCTGTTTCCACCCAACAGTACATCCAGGTGCCATAGCCTCCATTGGTAATTGGCGTATCCACGCTTGGCCATCTACATGATGCACCAGGAATCTTGATTCATCAGACCAGGCCATTTTCTTCCAATCATCCACGGTCTAATCTCGATGATCTTGGGCCCATTTCATGCGTTGTTGGCAATGGCGTGCAGTGAGCATGGGGACCACACTGGGTCTTCGGCTACGCAGGCCCATGCATGGGCAGAAGGCTGTGATGAACTGTGTGCTGTGATACGTCCTGATCACTACTGTTGTAGCTGCAGGTGATTTGTCGCACTGAGGCCCTGCGGTTGCTGTAAACAATTCGCGACAGCATCCATCCCATCTGGCATTAATGAGTTGTGGACGACACGCAGCTGGAGGATGGTTTGTCATTTGGTCATCTGTGCACCACATTTGATACGTACTCACTACAGTGGCACATGAACAACCCACAAGCCACACTGTTTCTGAGATTGTAGTTCTGAGGCACCGTGCCATCACAATTTGTCCTTTATCAAACTCCGATAAATCTTTTTTTTTTTTTTTTTTTAATTGGAGGTTTAACGGCCACAGTGAGAAACTCAATGGGATATAAGCAGTCGCCCGTCCCTAATTTAGGGCCACTGACTCCAGGGAAGGGAGAGAGTCAGTGCCGTAAGACAAACACAACATCCATGCCTCATCGGGATTCGAATCCGGACACCTTTCGGACGAAGGATCAGAGGCCATCGCTCAGACCACTGCGCCACCGGGACAGCCCGATAAATCGGTAGCTTTTCCCATTCTGCCTCCGAACACTCTACTAACCGAAAGCCGGTCCTTGGGTTGTATATATATATATATATATATATATATATATATATATATATATATATATATATATATATATATGCAAAACATAAAGCAAAATTTTGAACTAGAAAAACAAAAAAGGAAAATGAGAAAAAGAACAACAATCGCCAAATCTGAACCAGGCTAGCTTCAAGCGATGAAAATATACCGAACACAATATATATATATATATATATATATATATATATATGGGATGTAAGGTCAGGTGATGCGTAACATCACAGCCTCTCCTTGACAAATGTCAACCCCGCCTTCTCGTGGTGCATCCTGTTCCTACTAAAGGGGCTCTGACGACCGCCAATAGCGGTATAACTATACCATCGGGATTAGAGGAAATTCTATCCCACACTCACCAACCCGCTTGGCCAGCGTGGTGAGTTATGGCCAAACCCCTCCAAAATGACTCCACAACTTAAATCTTGGCCCTCAGTCTCCGGCAGCTGGAATGTACCTGGCCAAGGCAGCGGCCAGTGCGACATGAAGGCAGAGGGTGCTAAGAATCCCCGGAGGACCGGACTAGGCTGCCATCTGATGCTGACTTTGGCAACGTACAATGGACGCTCCCTATCTTCTGATTCAAGGCTTCTTGAATTGGAAGAGGAACTAAAAGGGATCAAGTGGGACATCGTGGGGCTAAGTGAGGTAAGGAAAAAGGAGAAGATTTCATCGAACTGAAAAGTGGACATCTCTTCTACTATCGTGGGACAGATACTGGCAGAACTAGTGGTGTTGGATTTATAATAAACAAGAAACTGAAGGATAAAGTTGTAGAAGTTGAAAGTTCCTCTGACAGAGCTGCACGGCTTGTTATCCAACTCTCGAAAAGATACCAGGCTCAGATTATTCAAACTTATGCACCCACCACAAGTCATCCTGAAGAAGAAATTGAAGAATTTTATGAGGAAATTTGTCATCTAAATAATAAAGGTAAGCAGCACTTGAAAATAATTATGGGAGATTTCAATGCAAAAATAGGGCAACGGCAACAGAATGAAACTTCAGTAGGTAAATTCGGTCACGGCAACAGAAACCAGCGTGGAAATACTCTCGTTGAGTTTGCAGAGGCAGAAGGGTTTTTCATCTTGAACTCCTTCTTCAAGAAAAAGCCACACAGGAAATGGACATGGAGACATCCAAATGGGACGACAAGTGAAATTGATTTTATTATGTGTAACAAAAAATTCGTCATAGAAGACTGCAGTGTGCTAAACAAGTTCAACACAGGTAGTGACCATAGATTGGTGAGATGTAAGATGCACCTCAACACTAAACTTGAACGTGGCAAGCTCATAAGACAAACAAAATCTATTGACATAACCAACCTTAAAAAACACCATAATACCTTCCAAGTTGGAACTGAAGAACAGATTCTCTGCTTTAGAAGGCCTAACATCGGAAGAAGTGGACATCTCTGAAGTTAACAGAAAAGTAACCGAAGCTCTTATGGAAACAGCAACAAGATTAGCTGGGTCTAAGAACAAGTTGCATGTAAATAAATTATCAGGAAAAACGAAAATGTTGATGCAAAAAGAAGAGAGATGAGGACAACTAAAGAAGATGTGACTTCCAAAGTGGAATATATAGAGCTTTGCAAGACAGTACGAAAAAGTATCACTGAAGACGTAAGAAAATTCAACTGTGAACTAGTGAGGAAAGCAATTGAAAACAACCAAAGCCTAAAGATAGCAAAGGGACATCTCAGTAAGGGAAGAAAACAGATTATGGCACTGAGAAAAGAAGATGGTTCTGTAACAAGAAATAGAGGCGAAATTTTGACAAGAGTGAAAGATTTCTACTCCAAATTATATGAAAGGATGATACATGCACTCCAGACATTATGAAAGATACCAGTACCAGAGTTCCTCCAGTCCTTCCAGCAGAAGTTGCACATGCAATCAAGAACATGAAGCGGGGAAAAGCTCCAGGAGAAGATGGTATTACTGTAGAACATCATACAAGAAGCAAGTGGAGAAATCGAAACAGTACTCGCCCAAATTCTCACTCGATGCCTTAATGAAGGAAAGATTCCTGAGGACTGGAACACCGCTACAATGATCCTGCTACATAAGAAAGGTGACATTGAGGATCTCGGAAAACTACAGACCTATCAGCCTCCTATCAGTAGTTTATAAAATCTTCACTAAAGTTCTTTCACACCGCTTGAAGGTAACACTGGACATGGCTCAACCGAGAGAACAAGCTGGATTCAGGAGTGGCTACAGCACAATAGATCATATCCATGTGCTGAGAGAACTAATTGAAAGAGCGAGGGAATATGAACTTCCATTGTGCATGGCTTTTATCGATTATGAAAAAGCCTTTGATTCGGTGAAACCATCAGCAGTTACAATGGCTCTGAAAACCTGCGGCATTGAAGATGCATACATTAATATTATTAATAACATTTATGAAAATGCAAGTGCAAAGATTAGGCTGTTTGAAAATACAACACACATAAAAATTGGAAAGGGAGTGAGACAAGGTGACACCATATCTCCGAAGCTCTTTAATGCCTCATTGGAGGGTGTTTTTCAGTCACTGAGCTGGGAAAACAAGGGGATAAAGATTAATGGAGATTATCTAACCCACCTTCGTTTTGCTGATGACATAGTCATTTTGCAACTAGCCCATCAGAGCTGCAGAGTATGATCCAGGAACTTGCTGACAAGAGTAAAGAAGTGGGATTAAAAATGAACTTTCAGAAGACAAAAGTGATGTTCAATGCTTTTACAAGAAATGAAGATTTATCGATTGATGGAGAAAAGCTGGAGATAACAGACACGTACGTTTATCTTGGACAGCAGATATCAAGTGAGGGTCACATTGATGAAGAAATTAATCGGCGTACAAAACTTGCCTGGAGAGCTTTGGAAGAAACAGCATAATTTTCAAGAGCAATATGCCATTATGTCTTAAAAGAAAAGTGTTTGATCAATGCATCCTTCCAGTGCTTACGTATGGTGCAGAGACGTGGACCTTAACTAAAAGAGACATACAAAGGCTGCAGACAACTCAAAGCAGCATGGAGAGGTGCATGCTTGGTGTAACCAGGAGAGATAAGAAGAGGAACTCGTGGATCCGAAAAATGACAAGAGTGGAAGACATCATGATCAGAGTTAAATCCCTGAAATGGCAATGGGCTGGACATACTGCCAGAAGGACAGATCATCGATGGACAGCCGAAATTTTAGATTGGATTCCAAGGGACAGGAAAAGACCCAGAAGAAGACCACATGGGAGATGGGTGGATGAAATTCGAAAGTATGCAGGGGGTGACATGGAGGAGACTGGCACAAGACAGACCGTTGTGGAGGAAACTTGGGGAGACCTTCGTCAGCAGTGGATTGATAATGGTTGACAATGATGATGATGATGATGATATATATATATATATATATATATATATATATACTGCTCTGTGAACTTCACCTGCTCCACTGTTCAATCTTTAGGTGTGGCCATTTTTCTAGGTTGGGGGTATTCATAATGAAATGACTCATCAGTGTATTCTTAGGTAGTTTGGCCATTTGAAAGAATGTGGGTTGAGATGCTTACTAAGGGAATTTTTTCTGCCCAAGTGGCAGCAAAGAAAGGTAGAGGAAAGCCAAGGAAATCACGGCGGACCAGATTCAGGAATGTCTACATGAAAAAAAGATAAATAATTAGCATGAAGTACAAAAGGTTTTGTTGTGAGATGAGTGATGGATGTCAGTGAAGCTTGGGCTGCATGCCGAGATCGCTGTAAATGGAGACGTTTGATACATCAACAGTAAAATAGTTCCGTGAGTTCAACATTAATATGGCAGATGGACTTTGAGAAGCTATCCTCTGAATCTCAGAGAACAGTTTTATGATATGTATGTATCATGGATGACCTCAGTCAACAGGTTTCACTGTCAAGTGTAGAAATCCCTATCTGAACAATGTACAATATGCAACACATAGTTTCTTTCTCCTAGGAACACTTAATTAGATTGGTGGAGTGAAAAGTCAGTTGACTGTGCTACCCTCTCCAGATAGTCTAAAAAGTAGAAGATATTTTCACTTCATTTCTAGAAATGTTTCAAATTGTCCACCCCCAGTGAAATAAAAGCATTAAGGAATGATAAGAAAAAATAAGGGCATAAAATGGATGTTTATACACACACTGCATGATCAATCTATTTTGGCTGCATGCGATTCATGCAATTAAAGGTTTACATTTCATTGCTCCACATACTGCAAGAAGAAGAAAATTAATTTCTGACTGTTAGTTTTAAGAAGTTTTCAGTCCACTATCTTACTTGTCAACCTAAGGAGCAATAAAGGAAGACAAAAATTTACATTTGATTATTCTTGAATATGCTGCAGCATTTAGATGTACATTTTCCTTTTTCTTCAATCTTAACCAATTGTCAGCAGCTCATTAACAATCAGAAATGGAAAAGTCAGGAACTTGCAAAGCAATCATCATTAAATTATTTAAAGTTGCCTTTCTCATTCTGTTCCACAAGCAGATAGTAATTCCATTGGTGAAGCAGAAAATTCCCTTACATATTCTTCAACTGAAAACAGGCAAACATCTACTTTCCAGTAAATTAGTGATTGATTCCCTGAACTCACAATCAGTAGTTATATTTTCTGAGATGATTTCTTGTTTTTGGCATATATTTATAAGAATCCCTCAACATAATTAAGATGGCATCCCATTTAGCCTCTGTAGCAGTTCATTCTGTGCTATCATTAAACAAAATTTAATTGGTTGGAAGAAAAAAATTAATTACCAGAAACAAAGACATGTGGTTGTCTTTTTTCTGGTTCTAGTTTTTAAATGTCTTTTCAGACAAGTACCTTTTCATGGCTCCTACACAAAAACAGAATCAGAAACAGGAGGACCTCTGACCAGATTCAGGAATGTCTGCAGAAGAAAACAAGTATGAGTATGAAGTAAAAAAGGTCTTGTGTGCAATGTGTGATGGATGTCAGTGAAGCTCAAGCTGTGTGCCACGATCGCTACAAATGGTGATATCTAATACAGCAACAGTTCCATCAGTTAAACATTTATCTGAAGTTGTCCTCCTTTGAGGACCTAACCTCTGAATCTCAGAGAACAGCTTAATGATATGTATGTATGTATGTACATAAAACAGGAGACTTTTAAAACTTTTAAGAGAAGAAATTCAGTTAATTAGAGCAAACAAATTCCATTGGAGATGCTATGAAATTAAGTTATGTAAAGATTTTTGGTATTATAAAGAAACTTTTGAAAAGCCAAAAAAACTATTTTGGAATCTTGTCAAACTTTTAATAAAGTAATAAATAGTGGAACGATTTGCTTGCAATCTAATGTCACAAAAATATGATGAATAAATGGAATGGATATTTTGAAACCATGTGGAGTTGAAAATTAACAAAAAAAAAAAAAAAAAAAATCAACAAATCTGACCAACCATAACATGGATACTGGCGATGAACAAGATGACTGATTTCGTGTATGTGTTTCTGAATTAAGAGATTACTTTGCCCATGAACAATGGCAGAACTTTGGGTTCTAATAAAACTAGTCCAAAATCAGATAAGCACAACAGAATGACAAATATCCTCTGGCTACATAAAATTATTCATTTAGCACAACAAAACCAGCATGACTGTGGTGCAACTATTTAAATCCTCTTAATTACTAAGGTCAGGTGATGCGTAACATCACAGCCTCTCCTTGACAAATGTCAACCCCGCCTTCTTGTGGTGCATCCTGTTCCCACTAAAGGGGCTCTGACGACCACCAATAGCGGTATAACTATACCATCGGGATTAGAGGAAATGCTATCCCACACTCACCAACCCGCTTGGTCAACGTGGTGAGTTATGGCCAAACCCCTCCAAAATGACTCCACAACTTAAATCTTGGCCCTCAGTCTCCAACAGATGGAATGTACCTGGCCAAGGCAGAGGGTGTTAAGAATCCCCGGAGGACTGACTAGGCTGCCATCTGATGCTGACCTTGGCTACGGATAATGGACGCTCCCTATCTTCTGATTCAAGGCTTCTTGAATTGGAAGAGGAACAACAAAGGATCAAGTGGGACATCGCCAGGCTAAGTGAGGTAAGGAAAAAGGAGATCTCACTGAACTGAAAAGTGGACATCTCTTCTACTATCGTGGGACAGATACTGGCAGAACTAGCGGTGTTGGATTTATAATAAACAAGAAACTGAAGGATAAAGTTGTAGAAGTTGAAAGTTCCTCTGACAGAGCTGCACGACTCGTTATCCAACTCTCGAGAAGATACAAGGCTCAGATTATTCAAACTTATGCACCCACCACAAGTCATCCTGAAGAAAAAATTGAAGAATTTTATGAGGAAATTCGTCATCTAAATAATAAAGGTAAGCAGCACTTGAAGATAATTATGGGAGATTTCAATGCAAAAATAGGGCAACGGCGACAGAATGAAACTTCAGTAGGTAAATTCGGTCACGGCAACAGAAACCAGCGTGGAAATACTCTCATTGAGTTTGCAGAGGCAGAAGGGTTTTTCATCTTGAACTCCTTTTTCAAGAAAAAGCAACACAGGAAATGGACATGGAGACATCCAAATGGGACTACAAGTGAAATTGATTATATTATGTGTAACAAAAAATTCGTCATAGAAGACTGCAGTGTGCTAAACAAGTTCAACACAGGTAGTGACCATAGATTGGTGAGATGTAAGATGCACCTCAACACTAAACTCGAACGTGGCAAGCTCATAAGACAAACAAAATGTATTGACATAACCAACCTTAAAAAACACCACAATACCTTCAAGTTGGAACTGAAGAACAGATTCTCTGCTTTAGAAGGCCTTACATCGGAAGAAGTGGATATTTCGGAAGTTAACAGAAAAGTAACCAAAGCTCTTATGGAAACAGCAACAAAATTAGCTGGGTCTAAGAACAAGTTGCATGTGAACAAATTATCAGGAAAAACCAAAATGTTGATGCAAAAAAGGAGAGAGAAGAGGACAACTAAAGAAGATGTGACTTCCAAAGTGGAATATATAGAGATATGCAAGACAGTACGAAAAAATATCACTGAAGACGTAAGGAAATTCAACTGTGAACTAGTGAGGAAAGCAATTGAAAACAACCAAAGCCTAACGATAGCAAAGGGACATCTCAGTAAGGGAAGAAAACAGATTATGGCACTGAGAAAAGAAGATGGTTCTGTAACAAGAAATAGAGGCAAAATTTTGACAAGAGTGAAAGATTTCTACTCCAAATTATATGAAAGGGATGATATATGTACTCCAGACATTATGAAAGGTACCAGTACCACAGTTCTTCCAGTCCTCCCAGCAGAAGTTGCACATGCAATCAAGAACATGAAGCGGGGAAAAGCTCCAGGAGAAGATGGAATTACTGTAGACATCATACAAGAAGCAAGTGGAGAAATCGAAACAGTACTCGCCCAAATTTTCACTCGATGCCTTAATGAAGGGAAGATTCTTAAGGATTGGAACAATGCTACAATGATCCTGCTACATAAAAAAGGTGACATTGAGGATCTGAGGAACTACAGACCTATCAGCCTCCTATCAGTGGTTTATAAAATCTTCACTAAAGTTCTTTCGCACCGCTTGAAAGTAACACTGGACATGGCTCAACCAAGAGAACAAGCTGGATTCAGGAGTGGCTACAGCACAATAGATCATATCCACATACTGAGAGAACTAATTGAAAAAGTGAGGGAATATGAACTTCCATTGTGCATGGCTTTTATCGATTATGAAAAAGCCTTTGATTCGGTGAAACCATCAGCAGTTACAATGGCTCTGAAATCCTGCGGTATTGAAGATGCATACATTAATATCATCTATGAAAATGCAAGTACAAAGATTCGGCTGTTTGAAAATACAACACACATAAAAATTGGAAAGGAAGTGAGACAAGGTGACACCATATCTCCAAAGCTCTTTAATGCCACATTGGAAAATGTCTTTCAATCATTGAACTGGGAAAACAAAGGAATAAAGATTAATGGAGATTATCTAACTCACCTTCGTTTTGCTGATGACATAGTCATTTTTGCAACTACCCCATCAGAGCTGCAGAGTATGATCCAGGAACTTGCTGACAAGAGAGTAAAGAAGTGGGATTAAAAATGAACTTTCAGAAGACAAAAGTGATGTTCAATGCTTTTACAAGAAATGAAGATTTATTGATTGATGGAGAAAAGCTGGAGATAACAGACACGTACGTTTATCTTGGACAGCAGATATCAAGTGAGGGTCAAATTGATGAAGAAATTAATTGGCGTACAAAACTTGCCTGGAGGGCTTTTGGAAGAAACAGCATAATTTTCAAGAGCAATATGCCATAATGTCTTAAAAGAAAAGTGTTTGATCAATGCATCCTTCCAGTGCTTACGTATGGTGCAGAGATGTGGACCTTAACTAAAAGAGACATACAAAGGCTGCAGCAACTCAAAGCAGCATGGAGAGGTGCATGCTTGGTGTAACCAGGAGAGATAAGAAGACGAACTCGTGGATCCGAAAAATGACAAGAGTGGAAGACATCATGATCAGAGTTAAATCCCTGAAATGGCAATGGGCTGGACATACTGCCAGAAGGACAGACCATCGATGGACAGCTGAAATTTTAGATTAGATTCCAAGGGACAGGAAAAGACCCAGAAAAACACCACACGGGAGATGAGTGGATGAAATTCGAAAGTATGCGGGAGTGACATGGAGGAGACTGGCACAAGACAGACCGTTGTGGAGGAAACTTGGGGAGACCTTCGTCCAGCAGTGGATTGATAATGGTTGACTATGATGATGATGAATTACTTAATGTGCTTTGCTGAGCTAACCCAATTATAATGAGTAAACAATTTAGAAATGTGACAAAAAATCAACTGAGTAGGAGAGTATAGTTTGAAGAGTTGTATGAAATGCCAGGCCAATACAAGCAAATTACTGTGCAGCTTTCTGAGACATTTGATATAGTGAACCAGGGTTTGAATATATTTAAAATTTTGAAAAGGATTTTCATATAGCTCCTAGGAGAAATGTGTTCAATGCGTTAGAAGGGCATGAGGTAGCTAGTCAAAATCAAAGGAAATATTGAAGGGTAATTTGACAATTAACTTTTTAGTATGCCAGGGATGAAAAGTGTCACAATGTTTTTCTTTTAGTTTTCACTGTTTAATAAAGTAATTTTACAACAGCCACTAAAGTAAGGAAATCATTATAGGACCAGATTCAGGAATATCTGCATGAAAAAAAGATAATGAGCATGAAGTACAAAAGGTCTTATGAGACATGTGATGAATGTCAGCAAAGCAACAGCTGTGTGCCAAGATAGCTGTAAATGGAGATGTTTGATACATCAACAGTATCATCAATTCTTAAACTTCAATCTGCCAGATCAGCTTTCTTTGAGAAACTAACCTATGAATCTCAGAGAACAGCTTAGTGATAGGTATGCTGTATATGTATGTATTGAAGTAAGTAGTCCTGCTATCAGCTGCTTGTTGAATGCTCATTACTTCTGATTTCCATGAGTATTAATGACAATTATCTTAGTCAGTTAAGACTGAACTGTATGAAGTAGGGTTTGAATGATCAGAAAAAATATCCAAACCATGAAAAATAGCATACTCATAAAAAGAAAAATAATAACTGCATTTATTCAGAAAAGGTAAAATTAGGTGTTAAATTGGAATTAAAGTCATCCTGAACCTGAAGTCAGCAATGAACTTTCAGCATCATGCAGAAGATGCCATGCAACTCACAGCAAAATGTATGAAGAGGCCAGATTACCTTACTTTATATGTACAGTGTATGTGAAAACTCAGCATTTGAAATCTTTTTTTTATCATTTTTTTTAACTTGGCTTGCACAGCGTAAGGGAATTAATCCTAAAATTTCACATAAGGAAAAACAACATCTAGAATGAAAACAACTCCAATATGAAATAATGTCACAGGACACTTTACATGATACACACATGAATAAAACCTCTTTTTTTTTCTTTTTTTCACATTCATTTCTTTTGCAAGAAAAAGTAATATGGACAAATGTAGATTAATACTTAAAACATGGTCTCAGCAAAGTGAACTAAGGCCAGAAGAATCATATATGAGATAATACTATACTGGTATAGTAGAATGTTGGAAAAAAATGTATGCTTTCTTCTTCAAATAAATTTGAAAAGTCCCTGGAATAACCAAAAATGCACATGCAGTCACAAAATTAAAGACAGAAAGCACTTCTGCACAATAAATGTGCAGTAAATATTTTTTTTCAATATACAAACAAATATTAAAATTAAATATCTTACTTTTATACATATATGCCAACCCATAACAGAAGAAACTGGACACCAAATCCCAAAAACACCGCCGCCACTAAGGATATCAACAGTTCTTTGAAAAGGTCACGAGTAAACTTTGTGGATGTTACTTCATAACTACATAAATAGTTAAGTTAAACATTCAACAAATGACATGATGTATGCAAATCACTATAATAAGTAACAAGTACATAAACTTAGCAAATAAACCATCAATTCAGGAAATTCCAAAGAGAAACACTGAAAAAATTTGGATGTAGACACTAATTGTTTGAGATTATTTTACAAAATGCCCACAAAATATCCTTCACTGTAAATATTTTGAAAAGAGTGCTTCCAGTTGAGCAAACAATTAAGGAAACATAAAGATGTGGATAAAATAGTTATGCTGGTTCCCATAGACAACTCTATTCATCTTTGGTGGAACACCATAAATTTAGGAGCTTACCATCATATAAGCTGAAAACAAGAAATTTTTGCTTCAACATTTTTTGTTTTAATTTTGGTATACTGTATTACAGGCATTTCTTAATACATAAGTGAATCTTGTGTATATTTAATAAATTCCCCAATAGCTAGTAAAACTGCAAATTCTGTTACAGCAATAAATACTCAGACAACTGGAAAAAAATGACGTATGCTACAAAAAATATAACTCTTATGTACAAGGCATGTTTGGAAAGTAAGTACTGTTTGCGAATATTTTTGCTGCAGCGCAGCGGTAATCATATTGTGCATGCGCGCTGACTTCCCTCATTTGTGGGCAAGACACAGACATCATTACAAGAATACATGACCGTGCCCATGTGTTGTTCTGTGTTTAATGTGTTTTATGAAGATCAAGCGAACCACAATTTGATTTTTGAATCAAAGATATGTGAAGCCAGTTGACATTTATCGTTAGATTTTAGAGATGTTGTCAAACTGCCATGAGTGATAAAATGGTAAGAAAATTGGTAAAACAGTTCAACGATGGTCTCATGTTTCTGCATAGACTCAAACACTCATCACGTAATTTGGCTGGAAACAAATGGATCGCCCATCCCCCCCTCTACAGCCTAGACCGAGTACCACGTGACTACCTGATTTCGCGTCTGGAAAAGTCCTTGCTGGTGGGCATTTCTTCAACAATGATGAAGTCAAAGGCATAATGCAGAAGTGGCTGTCTTCACAGGTTGCCTTGTTCTATGACAAGGGGATACAAAAACTGGTGCCCCATTACAATAGCCTCAATAATGGTGGAAACTAGTTTAAGGTATGGCAAATCTGATTTAAAAAAATTGCAGAAATACATTTTCGTTTAATTTTAATAGCCTAATAGTACTTACTTTCTGAATATGTCTCATGCGTACACTAACCTCGATTTATTCGAAGTAACTTCTTCCCACTTCCACACAGTCAAAGTGACTGGAACAACTGGTAGAAGGCTGTATTTGTAGGATGTCCACGACATCAAAACAACAGCCTTTTAGTGGTGCACTGAGCTTTGGGAACAAGTCTCATGAATTAAGTTTGGTGAACAAGGTGGATTTGACAATAAGCAAACCTTTATGTCCACCAAAAACTCCAGAACAGCGCCAGCCATGTGGTTTCAATACATTATCGCACAAGAGTAACCAACTTTTGTTTTTTTCACTACTGAGGCCACACACGATGGATTATCTGCAACAGATTTTTCAAACTATCTAGATAGCAGTAACACTTTAGCCATTGGTCACAAACAGTTGTGCACAATTCCCTTGCTATCATAGAAAAATGTGAGTATTGTTTTAATTTTTAGGAGGGGAACGACCATTGAGCAACTCAGTTGACTGTAAGCACAGTCACCTGCCCCTAATTTCGGGCCACTGCTTACAGGGGGAAAAAGAAAGCCAGTGCCACAAGACAAACGCAACATCCATGCCTCAGATTCGAACTCAGACCCACCTTGGATGAACGGTCAGAAGCCAGTGGTTAGACCACTGCATTGCCAGCCAGAGCCTTTTTTTTTTTTTTTTCTACCTCTCTTGCCAAACTTTTTTGGCACAGAGATATTTTCCCAACTTCCACTGCACACTTTGCTTTGTTTTGGGGTCGTTTTGAAAAGGTTAATATAATTCAGAAAAGAATTCTAGGCTTTTTGAAGCTTCTTGGAGTTAGGGAGTTTAAAATCAATTTCCCTTATTTATTTATGATACCAAAAAACCCCCATAGGATTTAGGTTCATTACCTGTTGTTCCAACAGCTAGAATAAAAAAGTTGGTACAATTTTTCTAAATATACTTCAAATTATTTATGATCAATTTCAAGATTGCACTTGGATTATTCCAAATAATAAAAAGATTATTCAGTTCATTAATAGTAATCCACAATTTAAAGGTGACATATATATATGAATTCTGTAAATTCTTCACTTCAATAGATCTAGATTTGGATAAGGTACTTCAAAGTTACTTCATAAGGTTTGGTCACCTATTGAAAATTAACGATTTTTGGAGATATTTGTAGTTTTTGTATACACCATAACTACATCTACGATCAACAGAAATTGAAGATACAGGAAAAAGGTAACCCAACGGGTACCTCATACTCCAGTCTGTTGGCAAACCTGTATCTACATTTTTATGAAGAAAAGTTCATTACTGAGGAGATATATAGTTTCAGATATGTTGATGATCTGATTTATTTTAATAAACAAAAAGTCTACTAGATCTCCAGTATATTTACCCACCAGACCTCATTTTAAAGAGAAATGCAGGTGGTACTAGTGTTGCCTTTTTGAATCTGGATATCACCTTTAGTAAAAATGGCATTTTTACAGGAGTTTATGATAAAATAATGAGTTTTGACTTTGGGCCTAAATTATTAAGTTCCTGGGCTTCAAAGAGTTCCAAAGTTTTTTCCATCCTAATATAATTATTTCACAATTCTTAAGAATTGTATGTATCTGTAATAACAGAAAATCAACTACTAAGCATTTAAGAACTTTTTTTTTTTTTTTTTTTTTTTTTTTTGCACCTTGTTGAAAAATCTATATCTTTTTTAGTTTTGTAAAATCCATTTTATTGATTTGTTATCTTTTCACAATCATTCTTCTGACTTTAAAATTCTGATTTTGTAACATTACACTCTCTGGAGCTTTGGAATAATCATTTTTAGAACCACAGTGAAACTTATTTCCTCAGAGTTGTCCCAAAGACCACTAACATATTGCACTTCTTACCATACAAAGTTTTTCACAATGCACCGACAATTTGTATTTTTCTGGGAACTTTATGAATGCACCAAACTATTTATAAACCGTAATTCATTTGGTGTGTTTACATTTTGACTGGGAGTTTGTTAGAAAGTTTGATTAAGTTTAATATTTCAAGTATTACAGTATCTTTTTGTTTTGGTTCTTTTATTCCAAGTCCAGGTAACGAAAGCAGTGTGTAGCAAAATTTTATGTATAATTCTTATTGGAATTACTTTTGGACTATTTAATTATAAGGATGGTCCACCACGGAATCAACCTGGGCTTTCTAAATGACATGTGAGAAATAGATCTCGGCTGAGTGAGTGTAAGATTGCTGTATGGAATACTAGATGTATAAATGGCAAGATGAACGAGGTGATTGAAGAGATTAATAAGTATATATTGGATGTGTTGTGTGTAAATGAAACCAAAAAGAAGGAAATTGGGATAGAAGAAGTGAATGGAATGGTGAGTGTTTGGTCTAGAGTATTGAATAATGTGAGAGGACAGGCTGGTGTAGGTGTGATTTTAAGTGAAAAGATGAAGAACAACTTGATTCACTATAGCTGCATAAGTGAGTGAATTCTTTGGATTCGTTTGAAAGTGACACTTCAAGAGAACAGTAACTGTTGTAGTATATTCTCCTTGTGACTCGGAACCTTATGATAGGAAGGAAGATTTCTGGAATGAGCTAAAAGCTGTTTTGAGCCAGTTTGGTGCTAAAGAGAAAGTTATAATAGCAGGGGATTTCAATCCTAGAGTAGGTGTGCAGAATGCAATTTCTGACAATGTTCTGGGTAAGTTTAATGATCCTTGTGTGAATGATAATGGTGAAAGATTAATTGAAATCTACATTGAGAATGGTTTGTATGTATCTAATACATTTTACAACCACAAGTATATCCACACATATACTTTGAAAAATCATACTCTTGGTCAAAAGAGCGTTATAGATTTTGTTGTCTATGATCAGCATCTGAAGCACTTAGTTGTTGACACTCATGTGATGAGAGGTGCGGATGTTGGCTCTGATCACTACTTGGTAGTGCCACGAGTGAAACTTAATATGTTGGTTGGAGGAAAAGGAAGAGGCCCAGGATGGAAAGAATAAAGTTTGAAAAGCTCCCTGAAGATTATCAACGTTATTCTGACGTACTCGGAGAATGTCTGAAGGAGCTGAAGTCTTGTGAGAGGGATGTAGAAAAGAAGTGGGAATGTTTTAAGAACTGTGTTGTCACTGCTGCTGAAGAGGTCTGTGGCACCACAATAGTAAGTAACAATAGAGGTGATGCTTGGTGGAATAGTGAGATTGATGAGGCAGTAAAGAGAAAGAAGGAAGCCTATTTGGGGATGTTGCAATGTAGAGTTTCTGTGGATGAATATCACTGTAAGAAGTGTGAAGCCACTAAGCTCAGAGTAAAGCAAAAGATAGGAAGGAGAAGGTGGAAAGGCATGAATTGGCTTTTTGGAAAGGTAGGAAGACTTTCTGGAAGTACGTGAGAATCAGAAAAAATAGGGGAAACAAATTTGTAAGTTGTGTGAAGAATAGGATCGGGGAAATGATATGGGAGCCCAATGAGTTAAGTGACAGATGGGGTGAATACTTCTGTGAGTTATTAGATCAAGAAAGCAAAGGTGATTCATAGGCAGATGCAGATGATGTCACAGTGAAGGATGGAAGCACAGGAGGGATCTGAAGAAAAGGTGTGTAACGCTCTAAAATCTCTTCAGAATGGTAAGGCTCTGGGAGTTGATGGCATAACTGCCAAGATGTTGAAATATAGTTGTGACTCTGTAATTGACTGGTTAACTGAAATCTGCCAGTTGTGCTGGGAGTTAGGAATGGTCCCTCGGGACTGGATGGATGCTATCATTGTTCCCTTGTATATGGAGAAAAGGTGATGAGACTGACTGCAAGAATTATTGTGGTACTAGCCTACTGAATGTGACAGGGAAAGTGTTTGGTAAGGTCGTTATTGAAAAAGTATGGAGTCTTACATCAAAGAAAGTGGGATTTTCAGAGTGGTTTTATACCTGGTAAAGGCTGCACTAACCAAATTTTTGCATTATGCACGATGATTGAAAAGTATCTAGCTGTTGGTATGAAAGTTTTTGCTGCCTTCATAGATTTAGAAAACACTTACGACCAAGTACATAGGACACATTTGTGGAAGGTATTGAACGAATATGGTGTTACTGGGAATCTACTTAACAGTGTAAAAGCCATGTACACTGGCAGTAAACTTGTGTACGAGTGAATAGTGTGTTATCAAAATGGTTTTCTATTGGTACAGGAGCCAGACAAGGTAGTGTAATGTCACCATGGATATGTGCATGCATGAAGCCAAAATAGATAATACTGGTTTATGTCTTGGTGATATCAGTCTGTGCAGATTGCTATATGCTGATGACACTGTCCTATTGGCAGAGAGCAAAAGTGAGTTGCAGAGTATGTTGTCCCAGATGTACGAAGTTTGCACGAAATTCAAACTGAGTATAAATATGGTAAAAACCAAAGTTACGGTTTTTGAGAGAGGAACTGGTAGCACTGAATGTAATGTGAGTGTAAATGGCACGGTGATTGACCGGGTGAGTGAGTTTGTGTATTTAGGAAGCATGTTTGACTGAGAGAACAAATTAGATGGTGAAATTAGTAGGCGAGTGAATTCTTCATTGAAAGTCATGGCTACTTTGGGAAGTTTTCACAGGAACGATGGGTTCTCAAGAGAGTCCCGCATGGCTGTGTATGAAAGTGTAATTTTCCTACTCTGATGTATGGCAGTGAAACCTGGGTACTACAGAAGAAACATAGGAGTGTTTCTGTGCTGGAGAAATGCATTACTTACGGGGGGTTGTGACAAGACACGTTCTGATTGTGTGAGGAATGAAGATGTGTAGCAGTTGTGTAATGTGAAGCAAAATGTTGTTGGTAAGGTGGAGACTAAAATGCTTTGGTGGTTTGGCAATGTTGAAAGAATGAGTGATGAGATGCTTACTAAGAAAATATTTTTAGCTCAAGTGGCAGGAAGGAAAGGCAGAGGAAGGCCAAGGAAGTCATGAGAGGATCAGATTGAGAAGTGTCTGCATGAGAAGAAGATTATGAGTATGAAGTACAGAAGATCTTGTGTACTACGTGTGATGGATGTGAGTGAAGCCAGAGTTGTATGTCAAGATCGCTGTAAATGGAGAAGTTTGATATGGCAACAGTAAGTAAAAATTATCTGGTGGTTTGTATTTCTTTGTGGAGCTAACCTCTGAATCTCAGATAACATTTTAGTAATATATGTACTATTTAGTAATACAAAAGCACACTCCTGAAACCTGGACTGTACACTCAGGTCTCCCAGGTGCTTTTCCCTGATGATTGGTCTGGGATTCCTGGGTGTGATTTAGTGTATTTATGTTTTAATTTTAATATACTTGTTTCAGTTTCTAAGGTACCCTTGGTTAGGGTGAAGAGTTCTTTCACTTCTATGTCTAATTAATTTAAAGTATTTTACATATTCATTTCAATCAGTGTTTTATATGTTTATTTCATTGTTTTGCTTCTTATGGGGGTTTTGTTATTTAAGGTTTATTATTTTATTACATATATATACCACACAGGAGATGGATGGATGAAATTCGAAAGCATGCCGAAGTTACATGGAGGAGAGTGGCTTAAGACAGGCAGTTGTGGAAGAAATTTGTGGAGACCTTCATACAGCAGTGGATTGATAATGGTTGACAATGATGATATATAACTGTGGGTCATCTTAAACTAATAATGGCTAAACAAAACTTTAAGAAAATCCACAAGCTTATGTAAGAAAGAAAAACACATCAAAATAAATGAAACAATCAGAAATATCAAAATGATATACCAGAAACAAAGTGGAAATACGCACAAAGAAAAACAGCAGAACAGGGTACAACCAATGAAAACTGAAATGAAAGAACTTTATAACATAACAGATATATCAATCTAGGAAATGTGAATATGTGCATACATATGTGTGCGTGCGTATAAAATATTTTTAAGAAATGGGATATGGTCTGAGGCCACAATTGAAGAGACTGACTTCAAAGGGTTTTACAATTTTTGGATAGATGTCAGCAAAGAATATGCAAATATGCGAGTGCATGCAAAACATTAACTGAACTAATAAAATAGAAATATATATATAAAAATACTTTAAAATAACTGAACTTAAACATCTCTTATAGATAAACAATCACTACACAGTGTGATGATGAAAACAAAGCTGTTCATGAGTGAAGCAATATTTTCCATGTCATAAACACTATTTTGCAGGTGTTTACCCATGAACCTCCAACCAGTTTTGTGGAAGTCCAAAACTGGTAGGCAGTTCATGGGTAAACCCCCTGATCTGGTGATGACCAAAAAATAAAAGCTTTCAAAACAATGTTTTTCTCATTAATCATGAAAAAAAAAGCAGTAACTTTTTGTCTATGTACATTCAAGTACCCTAAAAACCTTTAGAATATATATATCTACTTTCAGTAACACAAAATAATTGTAAAAGTCCACTAAATGATTGCATGGGAACATTAAAACATATTTCTTTGTACACAAATGGTTCCCCACTGTACAAAAACCTCATTCTCTGGGAGTGGAGGTTTCTTTAATAATTCAAAACAAATCAATGTACAAAATGTGTACACTTTTGGGCAGATAAAAAATTCAAGGACTTTCCAGGACATATAAAAAAAATTCTATGATTATTACGCTTTACAGTATCGTGGTCAAATTATTTTTTTTTAAAGTAATTTTAGTAATAAAAATTATGAGAGATGTAAATGGATGAGTGCTTTTTTACTCATTACATTTCTTTTCAATGTTTTAATGGAGAATTATCCAATAATACAAAACAGAATCATGGTGGTGCAATTACCACAAGGCCTATCACAAAATCCTTAACCTCAATCTGTAAACGATTAATTCGGTAAGTCATTTTAGCTGCATCACTATTCTGCACCATTTTCCCATGTAATCAGTCTATTACTGATAACAATTGAAATTATTATTTAAAAAAAAAAAGCAAGGGCAGATCCAGAATTTAAGAATGGGGAGGGCACACGTCCAATCAGTTAAAAGAAGAAATATAGAAGGAAACAGATATAAGTCTACACCTGTTAGCAAAAGAATTGAGAATAATCGAAAAGTGAAAAATATTATTTATGGAAAAAGCCATGCTAAGGAAAAAGAATTTTTCGAATACATCTCCCAGAAGTTTTTCAAGGTGAGCAGTATCAGTCCACGAAAGAATTTTTTCAGTAGAGTTTTCAGGAACTCAGAATTTGCTGCAAATCTATCGAAGCAGAAATAAGCACATGCTCTCCCTGGTGGCTAAACCATTCTTTACCAACTATTGGAAATTATATGCAAAACATTTCCTATCAGGAGCTCTATCCCATACTGAAAGAATTTTTCAAATCGGAGTTTTATAAGCAGAGATATTAGAGAAAACACAATTTACATATATGGCCCCTAGTGTCTATGAATTATTTGAAAAAAAAAATAATTCATAGACACTAGGGGCCATAAATGTAAATTGTGCCATAAATGTAAAGTCTATGAATTATTTGAAAATTTTGAAAATATATGAAAAACATTTTGCACACCGAAACGCTATCTGACAATGAAGAAATTTTTCAAATCAGACTCTTAGAAGCAGAGATATTGACAAAAATAAGATATACATTTATGACCCCTGGTGAAGAAACCTAGCATTATTTTAAGAAAATATTCCGAAAATGTTTATCGCGTGAGTGGTATTGGTCCATGAAAGAATTTTTCCAATCAAGATTTTAGAAGCTCAGACTTTGCTGCAAATACATCAGAAGAAGAAATTATTAACAGTTACACCCCCTGGTGGCCAAACCATTCTTTACCCAAAACTAAAAACTATATGAAAGCATTTCTAATCAGGAGCTGTATCTGGTTCAGAAAGAATTTTTCAAATCGGAGCTTTAAAAGCAGAAATAGGGGGGGGGGCAATTTACTTTTACGCCCCTAGCGGAAAATCTAAGCATAACTTGAAAAAGTGACTATACCTAAAATAGTCTGCAACATAAATGGAATCGAAAGGTAAAATAATTTTTTCAATCGGATGTTTGGAAATAACTATATGGAATAAAGTTGAATTTGATATCTTCTGCATTTACGCACTTTAGCGGCAAAATTGTGCATCATAAAAAAAATGGAATGCAAGGATCATTAGCACATTCATACATGAGACTGACGAAAGAAAAAAAAAGCTGAACTTTTTAACCGCATGGATGAAAAATAAAAACGTGCTGCGAAACAGCGTGAATATAATGCGGCGTGAACAAGACAAAAGTGTTCACTGAAATTTATTACATAAATATTAAGCTGGAGCACATCACTGCATTCAAAATATAATATTTTCTTTTTTTACATTTAACAGCAACACAGAACAAATGTAACATCGCAGAGAAAAAAATTAAGACCACCGGCAAAATCTATGCTCTGTCTGCCTTCAGTTTTAGGAAAGTTTTCCTCCATTTTGAAGCTGCAAAACAAATATTTATGGAATAAAATTATATTTAACAACACTACTGGGTAGAAGAAATATGGCAAGAAAAAGGGATTACGGTTACAGGAGAAACCTTCACTCCTAACTTCTGTTTCCAAAAGTTTTGAAAGTCGGAATACCGCCCACCGACAGAAAATGACCCCACCACCATCAGTACTACCACCAATTCCTCCCAAATTTCTGTTCAGTTCTGCATCCATCTCGAGAACCATCGAAATGACGAAGGAAATGGCGGAATTCTTCGAATGCACTGAAGAATCTCATGCCTGAAAATCACAGGGAAATTTTCGCGCCAACTTCCGTTTTCGGAATTTTTCTTCCATTTCCAAACTGAAATGCAAATATTTATGGAAAAAGATTATATATTTAACAATAATACTGCACAGAAGAAACATCGCGAGAAAAAGAAATCATGATTACAGGAAATATTTTCACTTTGTTTAACTTCCGTTTTCTAAAGCTTTGAAAAACGAAATACCATCTCCACATCAAAAAACGACTCACCCCCCTCCCCAACTAATCTTCCAAAATTTCTCTCCAGTTTTGCATCAATCTCAAGAATAACCCAAATGATGACAAAAAAAGCGGAATTCCGCGAATTCGCGGAAGAATCTCATGTATGCACATTTCAAGCTTCCCAATGCAAAAATAATTTTTCAAATAGGACTAATAGTTGCAGAGATATGGTGTCCACAGACAGACAGACAAACCAGTAACATAAGCAACATCGTTTTTTAAAAAGATGTGCTAAAAAAGAGGTAACACTGATTTCCTAAAAGAAATACAAATATAATTTTAAGCATTAATTTCAAAATTCAAGGCTTTTCAAGACAGCTTTAAAAAAATGCCATTTTCCCATAATATTCCAGGTCTTGAAAATGCAATCATGATTTTCAAGGACTTTCCAGGTTTTCAAGCACCTGTGTGCACCCTGTATGTAATGTTTTTGTATCACCTACTTATAAATACTTTACTAATATGGTAAAGGTTAGATTTAATGGCTACATATAACAGCTTTATAAGTGAAACTACATAGGTTGAATGAAAAATAATGACTCCACCTTCATAATGCATCAACAGATGACACGCTGCATAGGTTCTCGTCTACCACCTACTGACACGCTGCATAGGTTCTCGTCTACCACCTCAGTTGGAGAACGGTTGTCTAGCTATTCTGTGAGAAATGGAACACTGTACAGGACCCTCATCAGTGAGATGTAACAACATGCTATTATCTAATTCATTAACAGCTGATGGCATCACTCCAATGGAAATTCACCGTACAATGGAAGCCGTTTGTGGTGATTACTGGTGTTATCAGTATTATGCATCATTGGGCCAACAGATGTACAGACAGCGAGGTAGGAACATCTGACTTGTGTGATAATGAAGAGTCAGACAACCTGTGTCAGCAACCAATCAGTTTCTCAGGAAACGGTTAGATGAACTGATTAAGGACAACTGACGGATCACTAAGTGAGAAACTGTTGACAGAATCGGCATTTCACAAGAATGTGTGAGTCACATTATTGCTTTACTTAGATATTGGAAGATTTATGACTGGTGGGTTCCATGGATACTCACACCTGAAATGAAAACTCAAGAGACTTGGAATTTGCCAGCAACTTTTGTTATATTACAAGAATGAAGATGAAGCTTTTCTTCATAGCATAAAGACAAGAGATGAAATGTGGGACCATTACAAACCAGAAATGAAATATCAATCCACAGAATATCAAAACGCAGACTCACTCCAGAAAAAGAAACTCAAATCGCAGGCTTCGGTTGTAAAACTCATGGCAAGTGTTTTGGATTGAAGATACTGTTATCCACCTTGATTTCCTGGAACCTGGAGCAACTATTAACTTAGAATGTTACACTTTGATGGTTGATGCTCCAAGCTATAAACAAGAAAGATGACACTGCATTTTTGGGTGCAATAAGCACGTCTTTTGAATCCGTTCTGATGCAAATTAAATTTATCAAAGCTATTCAAAGTCAATGGAACCGGTATGTAAAACAATAGTTATCTGACAGAAGAAAAGTTTTTCAATCGGGTTTTTAAAATCCCTCAGATATTGCTGTAAACGGAATCGTGAGCTTACGCCCTCTGGTTGTAGATGTGTGCGTTAAGAAAAACATTCTTTACCAAACATCAGAAATTAAGTGAAAAATATTTTCCATCATGTCTTGTATGCAAAACAGGAAGAATTTTTCGAATCGGAGTTTTAGGAGCAGAAATAACGCAGAAAACACAATTTACTTTTGTGCTCCCTAGCGGAAAGTCTATGATTTACTTGAAAATTTTGAATTTATAAGAAAAATATTTCGCGTCGGAAACACTATCCAACAAAGAAGGAATTTTTCAAATCGTCAGACTCCTAGAAGTAGAGATATTGACAAAAGTAAGGTATACATCTACGCTCCCTGGCATAAGAAACCATGCATTATTTCAAGAAGAAAATGTTTCTAAAAAGGTTTGTCAACATGAGTAGTATCAGTGTACAAACAACTTTTTCTTCAATCGAGATTTTAGAAGCTCATATTTTGCTGCAAACACATCGGAAGCGGAAATTAAGACTTACGCCACCTGGTGGCCAAACCATTTTTTACAAAAATTAGAAATTATGTGCAAAGGATTTTCCATCAGGAGCTGTATCCGATGCAGAAAGAATTTTTCAAATCGGCGATTTAGAAGCAGAGATATAGGGGAAAGCAATTTACCTTTATACCCCCTAGCGGAAAGTCTATGAATTACTTGAAAATTTTGAAATTATATGAAAAACATGTCACACTGGACACACTATCCAACAAAGAAGGAATTTTTCACATCAGACTCCTAGAAGTAGAGATATTGGCAAAAATAAGATGTACATCTCCGTCCCCTGGGGGAGAAACTGTGGTGTGGAATATTTTAAGAAGAAAATATTCCGAAAAGGTTTATCAATGTGAGTGGTATCAGTCCACAAAAGAATTTTTTTCAATTGATATTTTAGAAGCTCAGATTTTATGGCAAATACATTAGAAACAAAATTTAACAGTTACACACTCCCTGGTGGCCAAAGTATTCTTTACCAAAAATTTGAAATTATATGCAAAAGATTTTCCATCAGGAGGTGTATCTGCTGAAGAATTTTTTTTCAAATCGGAGTTTTAGAAGAGTTATCGGGGAAAATGTCATTTACTTTTACGCCCCTAGCGGAAAATCTATGCGTAATTTGAAAAGGTAACTATATCTAAAATACTCTTCGACATAAATGGAATCAAAAGATAACAATTTTTTCAGTCGGATGTTTAGAAGCAAATATGTGGAATAAAACATATTTTTGAATTCGACATCTGCACTTACGCCCTCTAGCGGCGAACTTGTACATCGTAAAAAAAAAAAAAACGAAATGAGGGATCATCATTTGCATATTCAAGCTTCCCAATGCAAAAAGGATTTTTCAAATTGGACTAATAGTTGCAGAGATATCGTGGGTACGGACGGACGGACGGACAAACCGGTAACATAAGCATGATCTTTTTTTACAAAAGACAGGCTAAAAACAGTGGTTAAGAAGGGCGAAAGGAAATGTTTTTCTGCAACACAACAAAGTTAGGCTACATACTGCAAAAGCCACAATGAAAGCACGATGAAGAGGCTGAATCTCGTCATACTACCACATCCATCATACCGTTAATATTTATCGCCCTGCCAATTTCATCTCTTCTCAAAACTGAAAGATCTTCGAGAATGTCAAAACTCGTCCAATAAAGAAGTTGAGCAGGCTGTTAGAACCTAGTTGCAGAAACAAAGGATGGACTTCTGCAAAACTTGTTTCATTGTTGGCAGAAATATATTCAGTTATCTGGTGACTATGTTGACAAATGAGTATAGATGAGTAAACTCTAACAATTATTTCTCTAACAATTATTTCTCTAACAATTATTTCTGTATCTGATTTATTAAAATTTTCCCATCCAGTCCCAATTAATGCTCACGAAGGATTTCTTTTCATTCAACCCTCATATTATTAATATCTGCAGGACACATTGATCAAACATGCATGTAATAAAGAATATAAATGTTTTCAGCAAAGGATACACAAAGAGCCAAGCCATAAAAAAGATTCCAATTCCCAACAGCACCAATGTCAAGTGGGCATAAACAGCAGGATTGATGGGACTGACATATCGGCTCATATGCTCCAGGCCAACCTGTGCAAAAATCAAAAGCTATATACACATATATGGAAAAGGAAAAAAACAACTGTACATGTTTAACAGAATGCTATTTATTAGCATGAAAGTTAGGCTTCTTCTCTATTTACATTATAGAACTTAAATTGCTGACATAGTTGGATACAATTTTCTATTGAATGCAATTCAATGGAAGCCACTACTGAACCTATTCATCTACCATTTTCTGTCAACACTGTGAAAATTTAACATCAATAAAACTTCTGTACAATAAAGTTTTGCCTTAAAAGCTGTATAACTGCACTTCCATTTTATTTTACAAAAAAAATTACACTGAATTCTAAGATGTAATTTTGAATCCTGCCCAACAAAAACAAAATTTTTCAAAGCAGATTGTCTTGAGAGCAGAATAATCGTATGTGCCAGTTATTAACCGCAGCTGTGCTCCCCTCCCCAGCAGAGGAGGGACACACAGCTGGAAATCACGAATCTTAAGACCTTTACTTAGGATCATACACAATGGTTTTCTGACCTGATATGTCAGAAAACTATTGCATAGTGACACACACAGACCCACAATCTAAAATTTAAACAAACCCAATGGCAACTGTGGAGAAAGCAGCGACAGCTCGTGCAGCTGAAAATGTACATGCTATGACACCCCCCCCCCTTTGCAGCAAAGAACTTGGAACTGGTATCCAGTAAGCTGAGCTTCCACCATCCACCAAAATAAAATGAACTAATTTAAAGATAAATAAAAGGCAATTCCAGATGTTTTCCATAATTATACACAAATATAAATTATTAATAATTTTCACCTTTTTAGTGTCAGTAATTACATTTATTGCCTTTATAGTGTTGGTTAAATTTATAACCAGGGTGGAAAATTAGAAACATTTGGCATGTGCAAAATCGCACCTGTAGCTAAAATTCTGGGTGCAAATTTTACTGTACCATGTGCAGAATCTGTTTTTCAAGTGAAAAGCATCAACAGATAAGCTCACATGCATTTAAAAGAAATTGTGAATTAAATAATTAAATATGGGGTATTTGGTGAATCCTCTTTACATGTTTGAAATTTGACTATGTGAATGAAAAATTTTTTGCATGGGGTGGTGAATAAAACTCTTATTTTACCCATAAAATGTTCTTTATTTCCTCCATCAGATGTATAATAAATACTATGAACACCTAAATTAAATTGAAATTTGCTGTATTTTCATAATTTGGGAATTGAGGTCACCATATTCAGCTTTTTGTACTGAAAATAAACTGCATGCATGAATTCACATATTTCTCAAATTCCACAGATTTGTCAATTTACAAAACACACGAAGAGGGAAAAATCTTTAGCTATTTACCGAGTTTTCATTAGCTACACTATATGAGTTATGAGTCACAGAAGTTAACATACTTAGTCCATACGTAGGGAGAAACGCAATTTACCCTACACCCCCTAGTGGAAAGTCTATGAATTACTTGAAAATTTTGAAATTATATGAAAAACATGTCACACTGAAAACACTATCCAACAAAGAAGGAATTTTTCAAATCGGACTTCTAGAAGTAGAGATATTGACAAAAATAAGATATGCATCTACGCCCTGGCGGAGAAACTGTGGAATATTTTAAGAAAATATTCCGAAAAGGTTTATCGATGTGAGTGGCATCAGTCCACAAAAGAATTATTTCAATTTATATTTTAGAAGTTCAGATTTTATGGCAAATGCAACCAGAAAGCAAAAATTAAAACTTATGCCCCCTGGTGGCCAAAGTACTCTTTACCAAAAATTTGAAATTATATGCAAAAGATTTTTTATGAGGAGGTGTATCCGCCGAAGAAAAAATTTTAAATCGGAGTTTCAGAAGAAGAGTTATCGGGAAAAATGTCAGGGCAATCGTTCACACGCCCTAGCGGAAAATCTATGCGTAATTTGAAAAAGTAACTATATCTTAAATACTCTTAGACATAAATGGAATCAAAAGATAAAATAATTTTTTCAATCGGATGTTTAGAAGCAAATATGTGGAATAAAACGTATTTTTGAATTCGACATCATCTGCATTTACGCCCTTTAGCCACAAAATTGTACATCGTAAAAAAAAAAAAAACGAAATGAAGGATCATCATTTGCATATTTCAAACTTCCCAATGCAAAAACAATTTTTCAAATTGGACTAATAGTTGCAGAGATATCGTGGGTACAAATGGACGGACAAACTGGTAACATAAGCATGATCTTTTTATACAAAAGATGTGCTAAAAAAATAGAAGTGCTGAAAAAGAATTTAACTGAGTGATCGCTCAAATTTCTTGAGAACAAGAACAATCAGAGATAAACTTTCCTTTTATTTTAGTCAACTACCACATCCTTTAAGAATTGTGGGTAAAATGGTTACCCTTTGCACTGCCCCCCATTGCGATAGGAGAAAGAGGGGAGGGAGATCTCACCGAAGTTTGCAGCTGGCTACCATGCTCAGATAAGTTCAGCATGCTGCAGGTTTTTGTGGACTGCTTGGGAAGAACCAAGGGAGTGTGGGGTAGGTGGCAGGAGAATCACACTGTTGCGGCCATAGTAACCAACACACAGCATGAAAGACTGATCGACAAACAACAGCTTTCTTTAGCTACAGCCCAGCTTAAAATCAGGGTTCATGATGGGCAGCAAATCATATAGGCCTGTCAGGATTTCCATTCGAAAGTAACAAAAATATTCCCCGACTTTTCCAGGTTCTAAAAGTTTTTCCAGAGTGGTGACCCTTATCAGGTTGAATTGTTAACCTTTTCATTCCATTCATGCATTTTTCACCAAAGCATACATTACTAAATTTTTTAGGCAATTTGCCTTAATAAAATGACCTGCTTTTCATTACTAACAGCTAAACATGCATATTATTTTCTGTACCATAATTCCATGAATGTTTGTTAATACTACCCACATAAAATTTGTTAATATTTTACATTCCCATACAAACGGGCCATATGTAAGAAGAAATTTGTTAGTAGATTAGTTTGTTTTTCTATAACACAATGCAGCTAAGCTTAATGATGGAATGGCTCCTGTTCAGTGAAACATGTTGCAAGAAAAGCAAAAGACAAAGGACTTTGATCCATTGTTTGGTTGGCTCTCTAGTGACACTTCTCCAAGTAGTGTGTTAAGCCATCGTGCCTTAATTGTTCCATGTTACAACAACTGGCTGCAGAAATTCAACAAAAATTTAATATCAGGCAATTTCTAAAATTAAATTTTGCATATATATAGTACAAAAGAAATACGTAGTGTGATCAAAAAGTTCCGAGACTAAGTACGTAGAATGCCAACAGATGGCAGTATGCGGATGAGCGATCAGCGGTAGAAGGCAATGACCTTCATGAGTCATTGTGCCGAGTGGCGTCGTTCTGTGAACATCAGGAGCTGTGCTACACGATATTTGGTGACCACGTGCAGAACACAGCTGCGATTTCGGTATGGACTGCAAACTAGAGCAGCGAGCGAACATCAAATTCTGCGTCAAACTCAGCAAATCGGGAACAGACACATGAAATGTTGCGGCAGGCTTATGACAATGAGTCGTGCAAGGTGTTTTGAGTGGTGCCTGCGCTTCAAGAGCGACAGAACAGCAGTGGAAGACGACGAGAGGTCAGGGCAATCGTCCACAAGCAACAACCCTGAAAATGTGAACATTCATGGAGTTGCGCACTGTGAATTTGTCCCCCAGGGCCAGCAGTCACCGCCCTTTTTTTACTGCAATGTTCTGTGGCATCTTAGGGAGGACATTCGCCGCAAAGAACCTGAAATGTGGTGCAGGGGTGACTTCCTGCTCCATCACGACAATGCAGTAGCTCATAGAGCGTTAACAGCACACCAGTTTTGCAGCCGCAACAGCATGACTACCCTTCCTCCACCGCCTTACTTGCCAGATTTGGCCCCCTGCAACTTCTTTCTGTTCTCGAAGATGAAACTGAAGATCAGGGATCGCCGTTTTGAAACCGTGGACCAGATACAGCGCAAATCGCAGACTGTGCTTGACACGATTCGCGAACAGGACTTCCAGGGAGCGTTCCAAAAGTGGCAAAAAAGCTGGCAGCTGTGTATCGCTGCCCACGGAGACTACTTTGAGGGAGATCATAGCCAGACTTAAGTAACATAAGTACTTTGTTGTATATCGGCCTAGTCTCGGAACTTTTGATCGGACCTTGTATTCTTCTCATAATACATGGAAAATGCGTCATGATAATTAACACAGCAATCAGGCATCACTGAATTGACTGTATTTACTATTTTTCACGTAATATCAATCACATCAGAAAACTTGAAAATTTCATCGCCCTGGAGCAGGAATCAAACTCGCATCTCCTGATTATCTTTTGAATATACTATCTGTTACACCACCCAGGATGATAAAGTCACAAGTATCCAAGTGTTAAGAGCATCGGAATATAGTCCAACTGCATTCTTAGTCGAAACAAACTGTGCTGCCATCTCGCCTTGTTAAGAATATCACCAGTAGTCTGAGCATATAGTGCGGAAGAAATATTCTTCTCATAATATGTGGAAATTTCGTCATAATTAAAACAGCAATCGGGCATCTCTAAATTAACTGTGTAATGGATAGCTTACTTGAAGGGTAAGCGGGTTCAATTCCCACTCCAGAGCGATAAAATTTTCACGTTTTGAAGAACAGTAAATACAGTCTAATTCAGACATGTCTGATTGCTGTGTTAATTATGAATTTTGCATCTTTTTTAGGGAATAAAAGGAAAATGTAATGTTAACTGAAAGTAAGATCTACCAAATTCTGGGCAAGAAGCAATTGCAAACAAAAGTTTGAAATCTGAAAGAAAGAAAATTTTGGTAAAATATAAAGAATTCCTTGATTTTTACAAAAAAAAGGGGGGGCAGCAATTTTCCTTGATTTTTGGAACCATTTTCAAATTCCCTGAGAATTCCAGGTTTTTATAGTTTTCCAGGTTGCATGGGAACCCTGTATATATGCATGTACTTTCCTGCAATAAACAATACAAATCGCAATTCAAATATTTTTAGCATGCTACAATACAGTATCACGTAGACACCAGTTGCCACTGGGCAAAAGGTTACACACAACACTTAGGAAGTCCAGCCTCTTACTTTAGAAGAAACAATGTCCGTTGCATAATTAAAAGTAAAACAAAAGTATGTTAGACTCCAGAATATTACCAAATTCCCAAAAAAAAAAAAAAAAAAAAAAAGCTTTTTCTTCCCTTTCACAAACTTTTTCTAAAATTTTGAACCACAAAAGAAAAAACAAATTAATCTAGATGCAAGACTAGCATCCCAAATTTTGACAGTGTCATCAGCATGGCCAATCTCCCAAATATTGAAAATGTCATCAGCATGGTCAATCAGCTAGAAGTAGCAACATTTTATTGCGTGAGGACCAAATTCAATCACACAGCAATACCACATCCACAACAAAGTTAGAGAACATTTATGACAAGGTCTATATAATTTTAAGGTTAGGTTTATTGCAAGGTATGTCATAAGACAAAAAAAAAAAGTGATACATTTACACCTAATTACAACAAGACAATTGTTAGATTTTATGAAAGGTACAGGAATATACAGGATGTTCCTCAATTAGTGTGGCAAACAAAGAGGGGTGATAGACTTTGCCGAAAAGAAAATTTAAAGGAGTATTTTTACTCCTTTGAAAAATTTAGGGAGTAATTTTTAAAAGTGGGGAGTATTTTAGAAAAATTAACAGATGAAATTTAAAAAATGGTGGGCGATTATGAAAAATCAATCCAGATTTTTTTCATAATAAAAATATTTTACTACAACTCAGTGATCCATTTTGCTTCTTGTTTCAGTAATAAAGGTAATATTCATGTTTTAGAATAATAATATTAAATTTATTATGTTAGTAATTGACCACATGCAACAGCAATGTGTTCAAGAAGTGAATACATTGCACTTTTGAGATTCTTATAGACATCTAAAACTATCCAATAAATCTCTCAGCAAGTACCACAGCCACATTTGTCTTTTTGTTGACTCTGCAGCTAAGCAGCATCCAGTGCTTAAATTTTCATTTTGCTGATATCTTTGTTTCCCTTCCCATTTCTTTATTGTCACTTTTTTTTTTCTTTTATGCCCTTGGATGACAATTTTATCCATCATGCTGAAAAACTTTCAGTCTGTGAGGACCATGAATGCATGATAGCTTTCACTATTTTTGATAAGATAAAGTGTAACTTTGAGGATATTAATACTTTTGAACACCATGCATCAATTCTTACAAACTTTTCAGCTTCATAACTTTCGTTTTTGGACCCCCCTATCAAGATTAAATGCAAACCTTTTTTGGGGTAATATTTAAGAACACAGGACACATGTTCGGAACATCGTTGGAAAAAAAAATTACAGTTAAGGGAGAAATCTTTGCTTCATCTGATTTCCGTTTCCGAACATTTCCTCATCCATTTTCAAGATGAAATACAAATATTTATGAAATAAAATGATATTTAACAACAATTCTAGGCAGAGGAAACATCGCTTTAAAAATAAAATTACGATTACGGGAAAAATCTTCAATGCATCTAACTTCCGTGTTCGAAAGTTTCGAAAGACAAAATTTCCGTTTTCGAAAGTTTCAGGTGGAAAGCATCCTTCACCAGTACCAATTGCCCCAAAATTTCTGTTCAGTTATGCATCGATCTCGAGAATAACGCAAATTAAGATGAATAAGGAGAAATTCTAGAAGCCGTGGAGCTCTCATGTCTGAAGATTGCTGGGGAATTTTTGCGCCGTCGAATTCCCGTTTTCGGAATTTTTTTCTCAGGTTTCAAACTGAAATTCAAATATTTATGGAATAAAATGATATATAACAACAATACTGGGTAGAGGCAACATCATGGGAAAACAAAATTACAATTATGGAAAAAATCTTTATTTCGTTTACTTCCATTTTTGAAAGATAAAATACCGTCCCGATGCGTATCTTTTACACGTTGGTAAAACTTTTCGGAGTGTATTTTACACGTTTCTCGATGAGTATTTTTGCGCGTCCAGAAAAATTCCCTATGCCTATTTTTACGTGTTGATCAAATTTCGATGCGTAAACACACTTTTTGATATGTACTAGACACTCAATTATGCATTTTGGCAAACTCTGGTGATAGTACGTATATAACGACGAATAACTTTTGCAATGGAATGTAGGGTGGCACTCCGCTCCTAGTGCCTGAAAAACGTCAAGTTCCATCCCACGTTGATCCTCCAACAGAGAAAAAAACACAACTTGCCTAAATTATGGGTTGCACACTTGCGTTGGTGAACGTAGAGGCAGAGCACGACTCAACGGAGGTGCTCGAAGTGGTGCCAAAGAAATTGCTGAAGAATTTAAAATTGCTGATTTTCATGCCAACAATGGATGGTTTAATGCATTTAGAGAAAGAAACATCATCAAGTTCAGTATCCTTTGTGGTGAATCAGCTTCTGCAGACATAATGGCAGCAGGAGATTGAAAAATAAAATTATAAAAAATAAGTTTTGAAAGATCATCCTGTGGAAAATCAGTTCAGTGCAGATAAAACTGGACTTTTTTTTTTTTTTCCTATCGTCCGTTACCAACAAAATCTTTTGTACAAAAAAATTAAAAATGTTTAGGGGGCAAGTTGGTAAAGGAGAGGGTGACACAGTGTTATTTTGTTCCAGTGCTACTAAGAAAAAAACTGAAAAATTTGCTATGCAGCAAATTCTCCTGCATTAAAGAGAAATGGCGTAAAGGCAGAACATCTGTCAATAACAAAAAAAGCATGAATGACAGCAGCCATTTTTGAGGTATGGTTAAAATCTGAAAACTCTCAAATGAAAAGTCAAAACAGAAAAAGTTTACTCCCCTAACCGACAATGCTACAAGCCACAATGTACAATTCCAGTGAGCAACGTTGAATGCAAATTTCTGCCCCCTAACTTAACATCTCACATTCAGTCTCTTGACCAAGGGATTATTTGTGCTGTAAAGAAGCAGTATCTGAAAATGATGCTGATGTGTTTAGTGAATAAAGTTGACACTTGCAAAGATTTGACAGAATTTTCGACAGCAGTCACTGCTTTTGATTGTATTTGTTGGATGCATGTTTCTTGACAAAATTTACAGATTTCGACAAACAGTTAAATGTTTTCAGAAAGCTGGATTTCCGCAAAATGCAGAGATGAATGACGAAACTGAAGTTGACCATAACACCAACAACCTACTAGGAACATTACCTGAAGACATCCAAAACGACCTACTAAGTGAAGATAATTTCCCAGCAATTGATTGCAATATCATAATGCATGAAGACGTGGCAGACACAGAAGAGGATATATTTTTTCTGATCTGCTCTCAAACATTGAAAATCCTACTCTATAGCTACAGGATGAAGAAACTGATGATAATGTGAATGAACAGTAAACTATCAGAACAGGAACCCCTACTTTCTAAGAAGCACTGGATTTAGTGTCAAATTTACATCACTATGCATCTGCAGAAACGTCCTGCTTTACCAGAAAAACTCGTGGGAGAGTATGCAGAAATTGAAAAACACTGGCATAAACAAAATTTAAAGAATGTCAGCAGAAAACAATGACTGATTATTTTCAAAAGAATACATAATGTTTGCTATGAACTTAATACATAATAAGGATACACTTATTGGAAATGAATAAGTCGTGTAAGTAATATCCTTTCACATAGATTTAGATTATGCACTACTTATATATGTACAAAATAATAAATACATACTGTACTGTATTCACCACTCAGTGAATACCTTTCCAGTTTAGAATCAAGTCCATAGTATTTATATAGTGGTACTGTACTTATATGTCCTGTATAAACAGTGTTTCATGCAGTACTTAAAAAGGTAGCTATGAATTCATTTTCTATGCTAATGTATGGTACATACAGCATTCACTTTGATTCCAAACTCCTTAAGTTGGCCACAATAGTTTGGAACTGTGAGTGGCCAACTTACGCAGGTTTTACTGTACTATTACATACAGGTGCAGCCAGACCCTGATTTACGGGAGGGCACACGGGGCACGTGCCCAGGGCCCCCGATTTTGGGGGGCCCCCAAATTTGAATTAAATGTGTACTTAGTTAATGGGAATTTTGTGTGTGTATATTCAAAATTTATTATTTTTACTTTTGCATGCTCATGAGTCATGTGTTTATAGATGTGGTACTTACACACAGTGAGTTTGAGTTTCGAATTTCACGTCAACACGTGGCCATTAATGAGTTTCAGTGGTTTAATAGCCTTCAGGTGGCCATTGAGAAGGAGGATCGCTTCCATTGAGTCACGTGCCTTTTCTTGCGTTTCCGAACGCACCTAAACTCAACTGATCCTTCAACTTCCTGCACATGGCTTGTCGTTGTCGTAACTGTAACCACGAAGGCTTGGTTGTATTTTGCGTTGCGTTTCTTGTAGTCTGATGGAATGTTGAATATTTGTTAAATTTATATATAATCAAATTTAGTTAGTTGTAACAATATATTTAAGTTGAATTATTTAACAGTTAAATTATGTCAAAACGTACATACTTATCAGGCAGCGCTAAACGGAAAGCCAAACAATTGAAACTGAAGGATGATGACCTGCAGCATGGTAGCATTGAACGTTTTGCCATTAAAAAATTGGATATTTCACTTGGTCCCAAACGTTCTACAAATTCATCTAATTTTACTACTGGTGAGTCTCTTGAGCGTAATTTGTCTTTGAAAGCCAGTAATCTGACTTCAGAATCATCTAACATCACAGATGCTCCTAATTTGGGAAATCTTTGAATTCATCTAATGAAGAGAGCACAAGTTCCACAATGAATGCAGTGGATCCTGCCTTATGGGGAGAAATTACAGAAGAAATGCGCGAATGCTTTTTGAGCGATCCACCAGTCTAAGATTTGAAGTTGCTGGCATTCACAGGGAAGGATATATGTGGTAAAAAACGTTTTCTAACAGAAGGTAATTTTTTCAGAATAAAAAAAAAAAATGAGAAGGTAAAACGTGACTGGCTTCTTTTATCGCCATCAACTTGTTTACTATTCTGCTGGATATGCAAATTGTATGCTAGGAGCACTACAGCATTAGGATCCACAGGTTTTTCTGACTGGAAGCATGCAAGTGAACGTCTTACTAGTGTTGGGCATAATCGATTGAATTCAAGAATCGAAAGGTTACAATCGAGAGATCTGACAAATCGAGATATTCATTCAAAATAATCATTCGAACGATTTCTAAATTTAGAATTCACCGGTAGATGGCGGATACGCTCAGAGCCGCCTTCTGCGTTTGACAAATCGAGATATTCATTCAAAATAACCATTCGAATGATTTGTAACTAGTGCTACACGCTCAGCTTTCTTTCGCTGGACGGAATGACGCCTGAATGTTTTCGAATAGCATAACCTAGCTAAAGAAGTTATAAGGAACACAAGTGATTCTCCCTGCGATAGATAATTCGATCACGTGAAAAGCGAGTACTTTCGAACCTCGAGAAGTTTTCAGGTAGACTAGTGATTTTGCTCGGAACCCATGTTCTCGAGAAGAGACGAGCGATTTCGCCTTTCGAATGCACTCGTTTGAACGAGACAGCTTATGAGCAATTGAGAGTTCTTTCGAGAGGTTTTTTTCATTCGAATGAATTTGACGTAATTGAATGTTTCGAGATATTTTCATAATCGAATGAATCGATCATTTCTACTCGATTATGCCCATCACTACGTCTTACAGAGCATGAAAATTCACACATACACAGGCAAGCAGTATGTGACTATTCATCACGCATGAATGCTTCTGCACGCATTGACTGTGAGATAGTTGTGTGCAGTATCAGAATGAATCCAAGTACTGGCAAGATGTTTTGCATAGAGTTGTTGCAACAGTTAAGTATCTCTCAGTTCGTGGCTTGCCAATGTATGGTGATGATGAAACAATTGGATCAGTTCAGAATAGAAATTTCCTGGGCTGCTTAGAATTAATTGCAGAATTTGATCCATTCTTAGCTCAACACTTGGAAAAATGTGGGAATCCAGGAAGTGGTAACACCAGTTACTTATCTTCAACATGTGTGGATGAATTTGTTGAATTAATGGCTGTACGTGTTTTTAATGCCATCACTGATGAAATAAAAATGTCAAAATATTTTTCTGTCATAGTTGACTCTACTCCAGACATTACACACATAGATCAACTGGCTTTTATCATAAGGTATGTCAACAAAGATTGTGAAGCAAAAGAACGGTTTTTGACATTTATTCCATTCCATGGACATACTGCAGAAAACATTACAAATACCATGATATCTTTTCTACAGGAGGCTAGCTTGGATATTATGAATGTCAGAGGCCAAAGGCTATGACAATGCCAGCAACATGTCTGGGAAGTATTCTGGTGTTCAAACACGCATTAGGGAAATCAATCCACTAGCGGAATATGTGCCATGTTCTGCTCACACTTTAAATTTAGTTGGTGTGAATAGCATAGATAGTTGTGGTAAAGTTCTCTCTTTTTTCACATTTTTGCAAAAACTCTATACTTTTTTTCTGCATCAACTCACCGTTGGAAGATGCTTCAGGAGAAAGTCCAGGAAGCACATGGAAATTCATCACTCACACTGAAGAGTCGGTCAGTTACCAGATGGTGTGCAGATGCTGCAGCTACACGATCAGTGAGGAAAAATTATCGTGAAATAGAGAAAGTTTTAGTATTTCTGTCAGAAAATGTTGATGATTCTCCACAGACAAGAGATGAAGCAAAATCACTGCTGAAGAAAATGAGAACAATGGAAATATCGATCAGCACAGTAGTTTGGGACACAATACTTCAGAGATTAAACTGTGCAAATCAAACTTGCCAGAATCCAAAAGGAAATATTTCTGAAGTACCTAACATTTTCCAGTCGTTAATTGAATTTATTCAGTTCGTGAGGGAAAATTTTGAAGTCTCTGAAGAGGAAGCTCAAACATTAGTGTCTGAAAATGTGCAATACCATGGTCATGATTCCCGAAGAAAGAAGGTGCCCCAGAATAAACACCTAGATGAATGTAACATTGAACATATAGAACTCAGTGCAAGGGATATATTTAGAACTCAAGTTTATTATGTGCTTTGTGATGCTTTAGTCACTCAGCTTTCAAGCAGAAAAAGTGCTTATGAAAATATAATGAGAAAATTTGAATTTTTTACAAAAAAATCAAGATCTGAAATTTTTGAAGGTGCAAAAGCATTGCAGGAATACTATAACAATGACCTTGACGACCAGTTTGCAGATGAGTTTTTGCAATTCTCCTCAATGATGGGGGAGCATGCAACCATTCCCCAGATGCTGCAAACTTTGAACGTAAACAATTTAGAAGCCACATTTCCGAACACTGAGACTGCACTTAGAATGTTCATGACATTACCGATTTCAAATTGTACAAGTGAGAGATCATTTTCTTTGCTGAAAAGACTGAAAAATCCCTGACGATCAACCATGCGACAAACGAAACTGGCATCATTAGCTCTGCTGTCTTTGGAGAGTGATGTGACACAGTCTTTAAATTATGATTCTCTGATACATGACTTTGCATCTAGGAAATGTAGAAGAAAAATATTCAACCCAACTGTTTCGTCCTGATATAGGAGGTAAATTTTCAATTGTTTTTATTCATTCCTAAAAATAAAGAATAGTAAACGAGTTATTACAAATAAAAAGATCTGGTGCCCAAACACAGCACTTTGTCATCGTATTGTCAGTTTTGTTTGACATTGGACAATTTATACATTCATGGCATTATGTGCTCCTTAGATTTTGGTAAAAATTGGGTAAATGTGTAGTTTAGCGTCCTAAATTATTTGGTCGGAAAAGTTGTAAAATTTCTAAAAAGGTGTGACGTACAGATTCTAAAATATGCAATTTAAGGGGAAATGGTGAAAAAATTTCATTGTTAGAATGAATATTAAAGATGTTTACCGAAAAACTTGAACTCCAAGTATGACGAGTCAGCAGACACTGCGGGAGGCCTTAAACAACGCTGAGGCGTTGACATGAAGCTTGTGCTCCGTTGAAAAGAAGGATCGCTGCAGCCAGGACATTCACGGGCGGAATAGTACAACAGGAGCCGGGTACGCTGTTGTCAGGAAAGAGTGTAGTGCTACGCTACAGAAAATAGTTAATTTCGGTGTCAGTTCATGACATCGCAATCGGACAGTTTCTTGTTTTTTTCACATGGGATTCTTTGATGCTGAATGTATGAACTCATTTCTCCGTGGAAGCTTTTTTTTTTTTTTAGTAATCAAACTTTCACTTTGAGACTTGCCATCTAACTTCCGTTAGAGAGAATGCGACACCTACTCTAACGCTTTTCTAGAAACAAGAAAGGCATGTGCATACTTACTATTTCGTATCACGGAATTACATACCAAAAGAAGTCTCTGCATGTTTTTTTAAAAAGTGAGACAGAAATTACAAACTACATTCTTTAGCGTAGCAGTATATTCTGTTACTCTTTCCTGACAAGAGTGTACCTGATTCCTGTTGTACTCTTCTGCCCATGAATTCCCAGCCGCAGCAAACCTTCCTTTCAACGGAGCAAAGCTTCAGGTTGTCACCGCAGCGTGTGTTTACTCATCCTACTTGGACTACTTGGAGGTAAGTGTTTCGGTAAACATCTTTAATATGCTTTTTTTTTTTTTAATTTTACAACTTTTCTGACCAAATAATTTAGGATGCCGAAGTACAACACATTTACCAAAAATTGAACCGGACTAGGTGTTCCCCTCAGCTTTTCAGATTATTATGTTTTTTGTTTTGTTATTACTTTTTTTTTTGTGTGTGTAACTCAGACTCTTCCTCATCAACACAAAATTTTATGTTTTGCAGTTTTCTGATATATTGATCATGATGCGCTGATTTGATCTTGGTAGAAACCGTGAAGCTGGAAGTAGGAGTTCCCATAGCACTTTTTCAATTGTTTATGCAGTTTCACATCTCTATTTATGAGGAAGTCCAGTGGAGGTCACCATGGATTTTTTTTTTTCTTGTTTTAGTTCACATTTTCTGTTGGATGCATTGTTCTCATGTTCTAGACGCAAGAATCAGTACATTGCAAGACCACAATATTCACTAAAATTAAGATGTCCATCCATTTTGTCATAGATATATTGTTATAGTTAAGAGTCTATGGGGGTCATTAACACCACAAACTACTGATCAACCAGTTGTACCCGCACAGCCAGAGTTGTATAAAAATAAAATGTATCTGCGTACACAGCTATTGAAACAGAAGACTCGCTGCCAACCCGCAAACCATGATAATAGAATAAGATAATTTAAAGGAAAATTAATAAAACAAATAATTATTAGAACATTACAGATTCCAATGAGGACAAAATAGTACATTCTAATTGAATGTGCAGCAATGTGTGTAAAATGGACTTTTATGGCAAAATATTAAAATATTGGACTACGAACCTCAAAAAAACAAGAGATTAATTAAAGAAAGTTTTTATATCCAGAAAAACAGTTCTATCAATGAACTTTCAAAAATTATAAATATGATTTTCAACAAGTTAATTCAAAAATACTGGACTTACAAAATGCATAAGGAAATATTTGTATTTAATTGGCAACTGAAAGAGGAACCTGGCAATAAAATTTAAATTCTGTGTAAACAAAAACTTTTAATACAGTGCGTATACATTGAGAACAAACAGGCCTTGATAAAATCTAGAGGCCAGAAATGTCTGTAAAAACAAAAGAACTCGGAAGATGTGAAAAATAATTTTCTTCAGTTAAAATAGAATTAAGTATATTAATCTGAGTAAAGCGTTGAGTGTTTTAATCGCTGTATATAGGCCTAGCATTTTTATTTTTTTAATCTACATGAAAAAACTATCTGCAAACCTGCTAAATGATTTGGAAACTATCAGCGTACGCATGTACTTCTACATTCTGCTACTCTGCACACAGTGACTATTATTTGGTCGATAGAGAATAAGGAGGGGGCCCTGAAAATGTTTTGTGCCCTGGGCCTCGCATGTAGTAAATCGGGCCCTGGGTGCAGCCAAGCAATGCATAACTTCTCTGGCGAGGACTGTATTCTGCATGTCCTGATTGATACTTTGCATGTGTTCTTTACATCTAGTATCCAAGGATCGCTTTGACATTCCATTATATATCTTTTCTGTGTTGTCAGGATACACAAACAGACAAATAACAAAAGGAGCACCAATGAGTTCAACCTCTCTTCAAGTCCTTGCAGAAGCAGTACTTAAGCGCTAGATCTCATCTATCTGAATTTTATCAAGAAACCTTGTGCATGGATCCATTACACTGACGATATATTCTTCACATGGGAACATGGAGTAGACAAATGAAATGATTTCATGCACAATATAAACAACCTACACAATACAATAAAGTTCACCTAGAAGCTTGAAGTGAATGGGATGCTGAATTATCTTGATATGTTCAAAAGAAATGGAACATCTAGCTTCAATTTTGACATTCACTATAAACTAACCGCAATACCAAACAATGTCTCTTTCAATTCACACCGCCCAAAAGAGTACAAACATTCTGCATTTAGAGAATGGTTCCATAAAGCTTATAATGTATGCAAACCCAACTCAGGGCTCGTTATCTTCCAAGCAAAATAAATTCAAGCACTTTTCAATGACTTTTTAAAACTAAATTATTGTATGTATGCATGCTGTCAGTCAGTTAGTAGGTAGGTATTTTAGCAAGTTCAAACCATTAAACTTAGCTGGGACTACGTTTCTACCGCTGTAAGAAGCGTGAAGCAGCTAAGCTGGTTCACTAGAGTAAGGCAAAAGATAGGAAAGAGAAGGTGAAAAAGCATGAATTGGCTTGTTTTTGGAAAGATAGAAAGACTTTCTGGAAGTTCATGAGGCAGGAAAAATAGGGGAAACAAAGTTGTAAGTTGTGTGAAGAATAGGGTTGGAGAAATGATATGGGAGCCCACTGAGTTAAGTGAAAGATGGGGTGAATACTTCTGCGAGTTATTAGATCAAGAAAGCAAAGGTGATTCTGAGGCAGAAACAGATGATGTCACAGTGAAGGAGGGAAGAACAGAAGGGATCTCAAGAGAAGAGGTGTGTAAAGCTCTAAAATCTCTTCAGAATGGTAAGGCTCCGGGAGTTGATGGCATAACTGCTGAGATAAGTGGCGGCCAAACCAAAACCAAAACAGCGATAAGACATCTGTCCTTAAAAGACTCATGGTGCTGACAGGTACGGGAGTGGGGAACCAATCATAGACGCTCTGCGGTCAGATGATGACCACCTCATCACTGCACAGCTAGAGCTACACGAGGAAGCTTTTTCCTGCTGAAAGCAAACAAATTTTCGTAACGTTACGAATGCATGAATTTTATTTTTTTACACGCGTGAGCAAAATCGTAATTTTGATAAACGAGTTACTTTACATATTGAACATTTTAATGGAAATTTCATTTTTAAACTTTGAATCGCGGTTTTGCGCTTCAAATATGAGTTTGCATCGCAAACTTCTATTTTTGCATCACAAACTGCGATGCGATACCTCTTATTTCCCCCTAGTACGTTATACTGGTTTAGTGTATCCTGACAAGACAGACTGAAAGACAAAGTGATCCTTGGGTACTACATGTAAAGAACATGTGCAAAGTGTCAACTAGGATATGCAGAATACAGCTATCTACAGAAGTTATGCATTACTTGGCCGCTCCTGTGTGGAATAGTATTAGAATTGCCCCTTACACGAACTTTAAACAGACTGCCAAATACTTTCCAGACAAGTGGTGGTTAGGTTGTGTGTTAGGAATAGAAGGAGATGAAGTAAAAATAAGTTTTTTGGAACCACGTGGCCCTTCATTTTTCAAATACCCACAATTTCCTGACATACTAGCTGTGCATAAAAGTGAGGTTTTAACAAAAGTTGATCCTACAACAGCTACAGGAAGAGTTTATCGACTTACAGACTCAGAAACCAAAAAGGCAAACAAGAACTTATTTGTTATATTAAAGGAGAACTAGAGGTCGCTATTTTGGCATAACTACAACTCTGAGTGCTAACTAAAAAATTTTTTATTAATTTTACCAGGTAAAACTTTTAGCCTGTTGGGACTAACTATCCTTCCCTTGTTTTATGTTTGACTATGTATTAGTATGATGTATTATGTAGATTTTAAAACTCAGTGTCTGTTATCATGTAAACACACTAAAACGAGAATTATAATCCATTATTACTTGTACAGTAACTTTAAGTTTTTTGCCATAGCTCCCAATCCCACTCTAAAAGTTTCAGGATTTAAAGCTTATAAAATTACAAAAAACATATATTTTTTTCAAAATTTTTAAAAAACAGTCAATATTTTTTTTTAAATACATTTTGTTTTTTTACCAAGCATGGTCAAGTTCCATATCAAATTAAAACTTATGAAATTCTCTTTAAAATGAGGGGTCAAACAACTATCTAGGCCTCATAGAACTTGAGAAATTCAAGATAAAAAAGTTTAGGCAAGCCAAAAAAACGACGATTTTTCAAAATTTTAAAAATTAATTACACGAAAACCCAATGAGGTAAAAAAATATTTAAAATATAATTCTCATGGGTCTAAGAACAAATTGCATGTGAACAAATTATCAGGAAAAACCAAAATGTTGATGCAAAAAAAGAAGAGTGATGAGGACAACTAAAGAAGATGTGACTTCCAAAGTGGAATATATAGAGCTATGCAAGACAGTACGAAAAAGTATCACTGAAGACGTAAGGAAATTCAACTGTGAACTAGTAAGGAAAGCAATTGAAAACAACCAAAGCCTAAAGATAGCAAAGGGACATCTCAGTAAGGGAAGAAAACAGATTATAGATTATAGCACTGAGAAAAGAAGATGGTTCTGTAACAAGAAAGAGAAGCGAAATTTTGACAAGAGTGAAAGATTTCTACTCCAAATTATATGAAAGGGATGATACATGTACTCCAGACATCATGAAAGGTACCAGTACCAGAGTTCTTCCAGTCCTACCAGCAGAAGTTGCACATGCAATCAAGAACATGAAGCGGGGAAAAGCTCCAGGAGAAGATGGAATTACTGTAGACATCATACAAGAAGCAAGTGGAGAAATCGAAACAGTACTCGCCCAAATTTTCACTCGATGCCTTAATGAAGGGAAAATTCCTGAGGATTGGAACAACGCTACAATGATATTGCTACATAAAAAAGGTGACATTGAGGATCTCAGAAACTACAGACCTATCAGCCTCCTATCAGTGGTTTAAAAAATCTTCACTAAAGTTCTTTCACACCGCTTGAAGGTGACACTGGACATGGCTCAACCGAGAGAACAAGCTGGATTCAGGAGTGGCTACAGCACAATAGATCATATCCACGTACTGAGAGAACTAATTGAAAGAGCGAGGGAATATGAACTTCCATTGTGCATGGCTTTTATCGATTATGAAAAAGCCTTTGATTCGGTGAAACCATCAGCAGTTGCAATGGCTCTGAAATCCTGCGGTATTGAAGATGCATACATTAATATTATTAATAACATCTATGAAAATGCAAGTGCAAAGATTCGGCTGTTTGAAAATACAGCACACATAAAAATTGGAAAAGGGGTGAGACAAGGTGACACCATATCTCCGAAGCTCTTTAATGCCACATTGGAAAATGTCTTTCAATCACTGAACTGGGAAAACAAAGGGATAAAGATTAATGGAGATTATCTAACCCACCTTCGTTTTGCTGATGACATAGTCATTTTTGCAACTACCCCATCAGAGCTACAGAGTATGATCCAGGAACTTGCTGACAAGAGTAAAGAAGTGGGATTAAAAATGAACTTTCAGAAGACAAAAGTGATGTACAATGCTTTTATAAGAAATGAAGATTTATCGATTGATGGAGAAAAGCTGGAGATAACAGACACGTACGTTTATCTTGGACAGCAGATATCAAGTGAGGGTCACATTGGTGAAGAAATTAATCGGCGTACAAAACTTGCCTGGAGAGCTTTTGGAAGAAACAGCATAATTTTCAAGAGCAATATGCCATTATTTCTTAAAAGAAAAGTGTTTGATCAATGCATCCTTCCAGTGCTTACGTATGGTGCAGAGACGTGGACCTTAGCTAAAAGAGACATACAAAGGCTGCAGACAACTCAAAGCAGCATGAAGAGGTGCATGCTTGGTGTAACCAGGAGAGATAAGAAGAGGAACATGTGGATCTGAAAAATGACGAGTGGAAGACATCATGATCAGAGTTAAATCCCTGAAATGGCAATGGGCTGGACATACTGCCAGAAGAACAGACCATCGATGGACAGCCGAAATTTTAGACTGGATTCCAAGGGACAGGAAAAGACCCAGAAGAAGACCACATGGAAGATGGGTGGATGAAATTCGAAAGTATGCGGGAGTGACATGGAGGAGACTGGCACAAGACAGACCGTTGTGGAGGAAACTTGGGGAGACCTTCGTCCAGCAGTGGATTGATAATGGTTGACAATGATGATGATGATGATATCATTAGGGAGAATGATCCCTGAAGGTTTCATTGAAATCTGAGATATCTGGTCAGGTTGAATATTGAAATTTTTTGCTTGATTTGGCATGGAATGCCCCCTGTTCGTACACCTTTGCTGTCTGCAGTTAACAAGAGAAAACGTCTCCAGTTCGCACAGGAGCACAAGGTTTGGACAGTCGATAATTAGAAACAAATTATGTGGTCAGATGAATCAAGTTTTCACTTGCACCATGCTATGCTGATGGTCGAGTGAGAATTTGGCGGAAACAGCACGAAAGCATGGACCCCAAATGCATTGCTACAACCCTTCAAGCTGGTGGAGGCAACGTTATGGTTCGGGGAATGTTTTCCTGGCATGCTTTGGGCCCTTTAATTCGTGTTGATAAACGACTGGCACATCATATCTAAACATCGTTGCGGACAAAGTGCATCCTGTCATGTGGATGGTTTATCCTAATGGCGATGGCTACTTTCAACAAGATAATGCGTCCTGCCATAGTGCTCGTATTGTACAGGATTGGTTTCAGGAACATGCCGGTGAGTTTACTTTGCATAAGTGGCACCAGATCTCAACCCCATTGAGAATTTGTGCGATGAAGTTGAACGAGCCATCAGACAGCTGGATCCACAACCCTACAATCTCACACTCCTGGAAAGTGCTATTCATCAAGCATGGTCTCAGACTCCACACACCACCTATCAACATCTTGTGGAGTCCATGCCATGAAGAATCGACGCATAATTAAAGGCGACCCAACGAAGTACTGAGGGGGTGGTCATAATAAAGTGGCCACTCAGTGTATAAAGACACCAACTTTTTTTTTCTCAGTGTCTAGGCTCCTAATATTAATTAGGTATAGCATTTCATACGAATTCACGTGCTCCACGAAAACGACCGATCAAGTTTATGGGCAAATGTGGAAAAATTGAAAAAAAAAAAGTCAGAACAAAATAAAAATAAGCACCTTTAAGCACTCCGAACAAAATAAAAAATAAGCACTTTTAAGTACTTTTTGCTATTTTGGGGAAAATATAAACTTTTAAGCACCCAAAAATATTATAAGCACTTTTTAAGGATTTATAAGCACTGTGGGAACCTTGATGAGGTATCCTTTTTCTAACAGCTTCATCTAGAATAGCAATCCTCTGTGGAAAGTTACTGAAAAGTTAGTAATGTCACTTAGGTTGGAAAAAAATACTCGAAGTTGTTGATTCTGACTGGCTGCTTGGCAGACAAACAAATTGAGCTGATGTACGTAGCAATGCACAAAATGTGCATTCTTATAGGTACGTTTAATAATAGCCTGAACACCTGCGTGGTGAACACTCATCACGTTTGTACCGTCGTAGCTCTGTGATATCAATTTCTCGGCTTTATCTACAACTTTTTCCAAACTAGCTTGAATACATCCAGCGATCGATTCTGCATCATGTCCAGGGATATTAGTGAATTCCCAGAATCCATCAGCTGGTTGTCCGTTACCTAAAATGTATCGAAAAACGACAACCAATTGGGAAGCAGATGAAACATCAGTAGTTTCATCTGCTATCACTGCTACAAAACTTGCTTTTGAGATTTCATTTTTTATGTGGTTCTGACAGTGAGCCTAGTCTAATAAATCGTTTTGAATCTCTTTTGATGTTCCTTTAAAAACAGTGGCATTAGTGAGATGGTCTTTTAGAGATACATCAAGTTCTGCTCAGAAGTTTATAAGACCTCTGAAATCGCCTGGATTTAATGAATCATCACGTCCTCAAAGTGCGAGCTCAAATGTGCCACAAAACAGAATACAGTCAATAATTTTGGAAAGAACATAAAGATTTTTGGTTACTTGCTAATTGTGCTTTTTAACATTCGAACGGAATGCATTGTCAAGCTGTTGGCAAATATCAACTTTTCTCAGCAAACTAAACTCTAATGTGGAGTTTAAATGTGATTGGGAGAAGCGATGTTCATTTATTTTTTTTTGAGTTAGATATGATAAATCAGCAACACCGTAACTCACCCAACTTGAATCGTCCCTTTGTTTTGCAAACAGGAGACAGTGAAAACAAAAGAGCCTGTTAGTTAATTCACATCCACAGATTCGTGGATATTTCTCATATAAGTCGGGTTTGAATTCCCTTTTGAAATCTCTAGTTTTACATTTTGTCACCTGGATCAGCTTAAGGCTAGGTGTTGGCCTAAGCATTTTAATTTCAATTTTTCTTTCCAGTGGCAACATTGAAAAACGTAATTGCTTTAGGTCAGAAATACTGATTTTACTAAGTGACATCTTAACTGTTTACACGTGTTCTTACACACAATAAAACTAACCTATAAAAACTAATCAGATAAATAACTGATAAACAACTACACTAACCACTTGTTGCCACAAACCAAGGGAGAATCCGTATAAATAACAAACTGCCAATCCATTTGCGTGAGCTCCTTCACACTGTGCAAATTGAAAGCTTACGAGCGGCTCTTATTCCTCAAACACGTGCCTCCTCTTCCCCCGGACAAACTGGTTTTCAAGTAGTTTCTTCTATTGCACGTGCGATCGACGTTAAGACCAGCCGATCTGTGCTGCTAACTTTCGAATTTTATACCATTACAGTTGCGTTTTGCCAGGGTACTCAGAGGGGAGCTGGTCTCAAAATTGGCAAAACCTGGAAATGTGTTTACTGTTTTATTTTATTTAACTTGTTATATTTTAATTTTTCTTTCGTTTTCTCTTTTTCTGTTTTGGGGGTTCACGTGCTCATGTGCACTAATAGAGGAGCTGCCACCGACTCCCTCCTACATATTATCCTGTACTACCTCTTCTAAATACCAATGTCTAATGAAAAAAAAATGTAAAAAACGAAAATAGCTTTCGTTGTTAAACCCGAACATTTTTACATACGCTACTTTTTGTTGTTCTAGGATGAAGTTCAGCAACTTACACTTATAGAGTGGGACCATCTCTAATTTCAAGCCTCTCTCCAGCATGGCCAGGACACGAGCAGCAAGACTTTAAAATCCCTCCAGACAGAAACTATCTGCTTATTTTGCACAAATACTGATGTTGATCGGTAATAATATGCACGTATTAAGACATATACATCTAACGTTACAGTTGAATAAGAGTTACAAAATCATGGTTAGAGTGAAAGCCCGAATATGACGAAAGGGGGCTCAAACCGATAAGGTAAAAAATTAGTAGGAACCGCTACAAATGTTACACGTCAGCATCTCACGGATTCACTCTTCAACAAAACACACGATATTCTGACAAACCAGCAACAAAATAAAGCAATTCCATAATGATGAATGCACTACTACGCATTCATGGCAAAACATAATTTAAATTGCATAAACATTCACATATACAATAAATTTCATACCGGCATAGATTCCATGTTTGACGCCGTTGAGTGGAGTCGAGCATGAAAGCAGTGTTGCCAATTCAGCAAAACAAATTTCATAAAAAGATAAGGTTTTCAATCTTACATTTCGGTTTTTTTTTTTGGTTTTTTTTTTTATTGGAGTTTAACGACCACCGTGAGCAACTCAATGGGCTATAAGCAGTCGCCCTTCCCTAATTTAGGGCTACTGGTTTCAGGGAAGGGAGAGAGCCAGTGCCGTAAGACAAACACAACATCCATGCCTCACTGGGATTCGAACCCAGACCCCGTTCGGACGAATGATCAGAGGCCATCGCTTAGACCACTGCGCCACCGGGGCGGCTATTTCGGTTTTCCACTTTCTAAGGTTTCGAAAAATTAGTTTCACATAAGATTATGTATGACAGAGAAATCATTTTTATAAAAGGATACTCTGGTTGGACAAAACAGCAGTGCACTGGTGACAGCTGTATGGATACTGAAACCGAAGCACCTAGTACCACACCCCTTTAAAGGGCTGTAGCAAAAGAACGCCAATAGGGAACACGGATATATACATGAGACACGTGACAAAAGATAAGATTCTTTTTTTTATAATTCAGGTTTTTTTTAATGATTTATTGGACCTGGACAAGCAGGCAGACATAAACAGGAGACAGATGTTTCACATCAACAAGTATATATCAAACATGATTGTTACAGTATACTAAATGACCAATGCACACAGAGAGCCAGTGTTGATCAAGTAGCATAAGAACACACCCGTAGCACGTCAAAACATCGCAGGTCAAAACATCGCGATGACAAAACATCGCAAGCCATAACATCGCAAGCCATAACATCGCGGACGCAAAACATCGCAGGTCAAAACATCGCGGACACAAAACATCGCAAGTCATAACATCGCGGGCACAAAACATCGCAGGTCAAAACATTTCAGGATCGGGCATTAATTAAACGGCTTTTTTTCTTTTCATTTTTTTTTTCTTTTGTATTTTTCTAAACATTTGATCTTTGGTAAGAAAAATTCGTTCAGACACTGATTTAATTTGCGGAAGAGTAGTATGTGGCACTTATCAAAATATTTCAGGAGGGGGCAATAATTAAACTCTCATCTCATACAAAATTTTCGTAAAATCTACAGTTTTCAATTTAGAACCACCAAATTTGGTAGCCGCCCCGGTGGCACAGTGGTCAAAGGCGCTGGCCTCTGATCATTCGTCCGTAAGGGGTCCGGGTTCGAATCCTGGTCAGGCATGGATGTTGTGTTTGTCTTACGGCGCTGGCTATTTCCCTTCCCTGGAACCAGTGACCCTAAATTAGGGACGGGCGACTGCTTATAGCCCATTGAGTTACTCACGGTGGTCGTTAAACCTCCAATCAAAAGAAAAAAAAAAATTGGTATACTAACTCACGGTGCTCTAACTTAGACCGTAGACGGTTTTGGGAAGTGTTCGCGGCCCGGGGTCGAGGGGCCCCCACACAATATTTTCGTAAAATCTAGTTTTCAATTTAGAACCACCAAATTTGGTATACTATCTCATGGTGCTCTAACTTATCGCGCAGAGGGTTTTCGGAAAGGGGTAGGGGGCCCGGGATCGAGGAGCCCTCATAGAAAATTTTCGTAAAATCTACAGTTTTCAATTAAGAACCACCAAATTTGGTATACTATCTCATGGTGCTCTGACTTAGACCGTAGACGGGTTTTGGAAGTGGTCTGAGCCCGGGGTCGAGGGGCCCTCATAGAATATTTTCGCCAAATCTACAGTTTTCAATTTAGAACCACCAAATTTGGTATACTACCTCATGGTGCAATAACTTAGATCGTAGACTGTTTTGGGGGAAATATGGGGCCCGGGGTCAAGATGCCCCCACCCGCCATATTCGTCAAATCTACAGTTTTCAATTTAAGACCACCAAATTTGGTATACTATCTCATGGTGCTCTGGCTTAGACCGTAGAAGGTTTTTGGAAGTGGTCGGAGTCCGGGGTCGAGGGGCCCCCATAGAGTATTTTCGCCAAATCTACAGTTTTCAATTTAGAACCACTAAATTTTGTATACTACCTCGTGGTGCACTAACTTAGACCGTAGACTGTTTTGGGAAAAATATGGGGCCTGTGGTCAAGGGGGCGCCCATACGCAATATTCGTCAAATCTACAGTTTTCAATTTAAGACCACCAAATTTGGTATACTATCTCATGGTGCTCTGACTTAGACCGTAGACGGTTTTTGGAAGTGGTCTGAGCCCGGGGTCGAGGGGGCCCCATGGAAAATTTTCGTAAAATCTACAGTTTTCAATTAAGAACCACCAAATTTGGTATACTATCTCATGGGCGGCCCCGGTGGCGCAGTGGTCTAAGCGATGGCCTCTGATCATTCGTCCGTAAGGGGTCCGGGTTCGAATCCCGGTGAGGCATGGATGTTGTGTTTGTCTTACGGTACTGGTTCTCTCCCTCCCTGGAATCAGTGATCCAAAATTAGGGACCGGCGACTGCTTATAGCCCATTGAGTTGCACACGGTGGTCGTTAAACCTCCAATAAAAAAATACTATCTCATGGTGCTCCGACTTAGACCGTAGACGGTTTTTGGAAGTGGTCTGATCCCGGGGTCGAGGGGCCCCCATAGAAAATTTTCGTAACATCTACAGTTTTCAATTTAGATCCACCAAATTTGGTATACCATCTCATGGTGCTCGGACTTAGACCGTAGACGGATTTTGGAAGTGGTCGGAGCCCGGGGTCGAGGGGCCCCCATAGAATATTTTCGCCAAATCTACAGTTTTCAATTTAGAACCACCAAATTTTGTATACTACCTCATGGTGCACTAACTTAGACCGTAGACTGTTTTGGGGAAAATATGGGACCCGGGGTCAAGGGGCCCCCATACGCAATATTCGTCAAATCTACAGTTTTCAATTTAAGACCACCAAATTTGGTATACTGTCTCATGGTGCTCTCACTTAGACCGTAGACGGCTTTTGGAAGTGGTCGGAGCCCGGGGTCGAGGGGCCCCCATAGAATATTTTCGCCAAATCTACAGTTTTCAATTTAGAACCACCAAATTTGGTATACTACCTCATGGTGCACTAACTTAGACCGTAGACTGTTTTGGGAAAGATATGGGGCCTGTGGTCAAGGGGGCGCCCATACGCAATATTCGTCAAATCTACAGTTTTCAATTTAAAACCACCAAATTCGGTATACCATCTCATGGTGCTCTAACTTAGCACGTAGAGGGTTTGTGGAACGGGTGGAGGCCCGGTCCGAACGGGAGCCCCTACAAAATTTTCGTAAAATCTACAGTTTTCAATTTAGAACCACCAAATTTGGTATACTACCTCATGGTACTCTAACTTAGACCGTAGAGGGTTTGAGGAAAGGGTGGGGGGATCGAGGGTGCCCCATATGAAATTTTCGGCAGTTTACAGTGTTTCTTCAAATTAAAGTGCAGTTCTCTCTTGCCTTACGTAGAACGTTTTCTCGAAATTGTTTGGAGTTGCCAATTTTACTCTCAAAAAAAAAATATGTATAAATGCCAAGAAACGGCGATCTTTATTCATACCCCCGCCCTCGTTGAACTTTTTTGGCCAGTTGCCGTAAACTCGTATGAACCGGCATGAAAATTCTGACAAACAAAAGAACTCCTTCCTGTCCCAGCAAAAACAGTCTTGCTGGGCCAGCAGTGGGCCATTGCTGGCAGCCAGCACTGCCAGCAACGGCCCAGCACTATGTTGCCGCTGCCGAACCGTTAATAAAATGTCCGGGCGGCCAACAGAAATGCCAGCAGTTCAGGCCAACAGTTGGCACCCCATCAGTTGTCGTATGCCACAACATGGCCATCAGTGGTCCATCACAGGCAGTAGCTGCCACAAGTGGCCCTTCAGTGGCCCTGCAAGCACGTGCCAGAAATGATGGCTGGCCTAATGGGGTCCGCTAGTGGGCCTTTAGTGGCAGCCAGCAACCACGTGACGTAACTGGTGGCTTGCCGAATCTTGTCCGCCAATTTCCCAGTAGTAGCCATAATAATAAAAAAAAGCAAGGTTAACCGCAGTTTCCTAAACCCACAATTTTTTTTTACCCTTACGAAGCTTGTGAAATAATGCACTGCGATAGGGACATTTTCTCGACAGACCGGAAAAACGTCCATTTGCATCTGACTAGATTCGATCCTGGGCCTTTCGCGTGGAAGCCGCGCTCGCTACCGACCGGACTAATTCCCTACGCTCGGATATGTGCTAGAAGCTGTCTGTTTGGTGTGCAATTTGTAATCGAATGCTTCCCTCTTTCATTTTATAATATTGCGAGGTATTTTTCATAAAAGTCAGTTTCATATAATTGTTAAATTAATTTTTTCAACGTAACGATAGTTTTTTTTTACCTTAAGGGAACTTCACTCATTTTCAAGGCGTGTACATACTTAGAGTCGCTTTCCAAAGTTTTGTACTGTCCTTGCCGTCTTGAAAAGAGATTGTTGAATAAATATATATTTACCCGGGTTCATGTCACATTCTGTTACATTTTTAACGTTGTGTCTTTCCTTTCCGTTGTCCGAAGCTACATTTGTTTTAAAGAGTAAAAGATATTTTATTTTACTTCTCGTTATTTTTAGAAGCGAATTCCTCCCAGTCTTGTGTATTCAACCCATGGATGAGTACACCACATAGCGTTGCTTTTTTTTTATTTCAAATAATTAATAAATTTTGTACGCCGATCATTTTTTTTTCCAACAAACGCTATTTTAATGGTTTTCCAGGATATGTGTTTCAAGCGGTTTCAAATTTTTTCTTGTTATTCACCCACTCCATTCCATGAATTGTTATTCATGGGAATGGAGTGGGTGTATTTCGTGGCTGTAGTCTAGTATTTCACGGCTTAATCTGATATCTTCGTCGACGTAAAATTTCATTAGGAAATTAATTCGCCTCTCCACATATGGAGTTTTTTCTTAACATCCACTAAAATAACACGATGGCGATAGCGTCGTCTTCAACTAACTGGTACCATGAGAGACACAGCAAGTGTTGCTTCTGCGCATGCGCAGTCCCAATGCTTCCACCTGCTGTTGGGGGTTGCATTGGTTGCTAGCAACGGGCCACTAGTGGCACTTGCTTGGAGGCCCACAATTCACGGCGATGTTGCAGGGCCATCAATGGCTCGCCAACTGATAGCGCTGCCACCAACGGACCACTACCGGGCCGTGAGCGGCAGATTTCAGCCAGCAGTGACCCATCACTGCCAGGTGGTGGCAAGCAGTTTCCCAGCACTTGTGTTTTTGCTGGGGTCATTAGGCACTTTGAAAAACTGCCACACATAATTCACAAACTGGGAAAACTGACACACATTTAAAGTGTTCCTCGGAGGAACAGCAATTTGTGCTCGGTCCCTTAATGAAAAGCATGTGGCAGTTTTCCAAGTTGCTAAAAGATGTGTGACAGTTTTCGTGTGTGACGGTTTGCCGGAGACCAAGAATTTTAGAAAGTTCTTTGGATCGAATTAACACTTTAAATTAAAATAATTCCCGTATCAGCGGCGGGGTAGATTCGATTTAGGACGAAACAAGATAGTAATTCCGCAACTTCATGTATGTTTGAAATGTGAAAAGATGAAGGAGAGTAAAAGACTGCAGGAAAAATATCTTATCTTGAAAGTGTACTAGGTGCTTTAAAGAATGAGAAACGCGAGATTATTAAATATCTCTGCACAAATCAGAAATGCATACATCATTACAAGATTCTGATCAAAACAAATTATCCAACTCAAGAAGCAATTAAAAGAAATTAAGATACGCTATAGTACGTTGGAAAGATTAGGTAAAGGCGTCCATGATATATTTACGACGCCCAAGTGATCTTACGAAAGGAAGCAATGGATAAAATGGGCACCTCAAGATGTATCGAAATGCATCGTAATAAGAGCTCTGAAAAATCATATATGACTTCTGAAGGGGGGAAAACATTATTCCCTTACTTTGAAAAGATGGTGCGCAAAATTTACCTGTAATCCATGCATTCTACATGATATCTTTTTGTTGATGGGGAGGGGAAGCTATGAAAGTTTAAACCACTCTGCAAAGCTTTATATTTTAAGCTTTGACGAAATTCATATTGACTCTAGGCTATACGACGACACCAGAATGGACAAAATTATTTGCCCTTTCAAGAAAGCCCACTTTTTCTTAATCCTAGGATTATTATCGCAATGGAAGCAGCCAATATTCTTTAACTTACAAATGAAAAAAATATTGCTTTTTTTTAACAAATCAAGGTTTGGAATCTACTGGAGTTGAACTAAAAGTTATTTCTGACTTGGGATGATGCAATACGTTGTAGAGAGAACTTGAAATTTCTACGGACAGGTCATTTTTCGTTAATCCTTTTTTTCAAGGGGCAAAAATATGGGTATTTGCTGATAATTTTAGCTTTTAGATCTTCGAATATGAAGCATTCTGCTTAATGATTTCAAAACAAATATTCCTTCTGTTTTAATGTGTTTCAGTGATGTTCGTTGGATTTACTGGGGTATAAACATGGATTTAATTCCTTCCCACGCTTGCTTCGTGCGCTTAGATATCGGAGGGGAATAGATTACTCTTGCGAAGAGAGATGGCACCGCAACTATGCCACAGCCTCCCTCTTCAGGAAGCAAAGTGTGCTTCACTAAAAGAACCAGCCTTTGTACCAATAGCCCTGAGTTTTTACGCTCTTTTACCTCCTCCACATTGCGCCGTTCTGTGGAACAATAGCAAAACAACCACTCCATCTCCAGATGTTTACTTGCTGCGGTTTACTTTTAAAGACCAAACCCATTGTCCTCATTTAAGGAAGTAGTCTCGTGGGGAAGGAATCACAATGCGACGGGCACATATTAAGATTGCTTCCCTCATGAACAAGAGGGGGGGATGAAAAACTTACCTATACCAATGCTTCTTCATCAGTTCCACCGCCCAAATCCAGGTGGCTTTGGGAATTGTGAGCTATTCTTACAGATCACATGTCACCTAGTGACGTGGCGCATTTTTCCGTTTTGTGGAAAAACAAATTTTAAGTCAAAAGTCGGAACAACAATTTACCACAAAATAAATGTTTTGTTGCAATTATCTTACCATTTATTAATCAATACATGAAGCAAACTATTGATCAGTCAATAAAATGAAATTAATAAATAAAAAATAAAGGTCCTTATCATTCGCTGAAAATAACTTAAAAACAGTATGTCATGACTTAAAGGAATTGCAACCACATAAACTTAATACTTTAATTGAATCCTTACTGGATGTTTTTCACTTATATAACAGTAGAAAACACAGGCGCCGACTTGAAAAATTATTGGGGGTTCCGGAAATTTTTAATCGAATTACCAATTCATTTTTCAGAGTTATTAAGTCTAATTTAAATTTCTTTCAGTGAGATTATCTGGCACAATAAGACGCCTGAAATGTTAAAATGAAGCAAATTATAGTTAATTACAGATTTTTTTCTCTAGATAATTATTTATTTTATTTATTTTGCTTTTGTAGGCGCGGTATTATTATATACAATACACAGATACTATGTGAATATTCAACTCAATTGTCTTATAAAAGTAACTAAAACATGTAAAATATATTTTAAGGTTTTTTTTACCAATTTTAAAACTTCCAAAATTTTTTTCTTCAAATGATTTCTGAGTTTAAATAGGAGGTTAGAAGGGAGAGGACATGACATCAGCCCCATGCCCTACGTTTTCCGTGGGCTCTACTTCGTATCAGCTGTGTATGCCCAGGATGCTCAACTTGGGCTGCTTCTGTACTTATACTATGGGGAAATCGTTCACTTTGAAGAGGTTTCAGAGGCACTTGTGCATCATGTACAGTCAGGAAAAAATGAGACCAAAATATACATGCACATAACTAAAAATTTGCAAAAAGTTACAGAAATACTGTTTTATATTTTTTTTAAAAATTAAACAAAATTATGCTTTGTCGAGCGGAAGTGCATATTGCGTATTAACCAATCACGGCCTTGCTAAAGCTGTGGGAGTTTTGTTGACTTTCAGGGAATGCTGCTGAGAGTAAGAGACGGCCGCTATCAACCTATGCTCTGGCACAGGTCTTCAGTAAGTGACGTCACGCGACAGAACCTCCCCAACCGGAGGGCCCAAGAAACCAGATGATCAGACTATAGGCTTCACCAGCGGTTGCTGATGCCATCTTCTCTCTCTTCTAACCTTCTTGTTTCCTGACTGCCCGAAGATAGGGCCGGGCCAACTGACTGTGCAACATATTTCCACCTTTATCACTATGACCTCGACTAGGTTCTCGTCTCCGATTGTAGAGCTAGACTTTTGTATTTTGTGGGAACCCAGACAAACCGAAGAATTTTCTAAAGGAGGCAGTTTTAAGTGCTCTTAAACAACGGTACTTGATGTACTGTCTGTCGCGTCAAATTTTATGAACACGAACAAACACTAATTCTTTTTTGAGGCACAATAAACAGTCCGAGGGGTAAATTCTATACACACTTTTTATATACTATAATAAACGGGGAATGAATAATAAAAACCTTGAAGAATTGATAACGAAACCAAAATTTATGCACATATGCGTACGTGTATTTTTTTCACGAAATACGCGCAAAAATATTAGGGGTTCGAGGAACCCTCAACAAAATCATTGGGGGGTTCAAAAACTGTCTCGAACCCACGAAGTTGGCGCCTATGCTAGACAATATAAATATATTTACACACAATGTTGAATAATCCAATAATGGATCCCGGGAGATTGGTACCCGGCAAATTGGTGCCCAGCAAACTCGTACCCATGCAGTTCCGTTCCCTCCTGTTCAGTTTTAATGCCTGATTTTCAGGATTTGACATCATCTTCACCTCTTCTAACTATTTTGATACATTTTCCCCTCTTCAAATTCGTAAATTATTTCACAAATTGAAGCAATCACGGCATTTTCCTAAAATTGAATTTTAGAAAACTCGTACCCGGGAGATTGGTACCCTTCTGTTAGTGAGACGTTACGGGGACCAGGCCCCGATTTACGGGAGGGCACACGGGGCACGTGCCCAGGGCCCCTGATTTTTGGGCCCCCAAATTTGAATTAAATGTGTACTTAGTTAATGGGAATTTTGTGTGTGTATATTCAAAATTTATTATTTTTACTTTTGCATGCTCATGAGTCATGTGTTTATAGATGTGGTACTTACACACAGTGAGTTTGAGGTTCGAATTTCACGTAAACACGTGGCCATTAATGAGTTTCAGTGGTTTAATAGCCTTCAGGTGGCCAGTGAGAAGAAGGATCGCTTCCATTGAGTCACGTGCCTTTTCTTGCGTTTCCGAACGCACCTAAACTCAACTGATCCTTCAACTTCCTGCACATGGCTTGTCGTTGTCGTAACTGTAACCACGAAGGTTTGGTTGTATTTTTTGCGTTGCGTTTCTTGTAGTCTGATGGAATGTTGAATATTTGTTAAATTTATATATAATCAAATTTAGTTAGTTGTAACAATATATTTAAGTTGAATTATTTAACAGTTAAATTATGTCAAAACGTACATACTTATCAGGCAGCGCTAAACGGAAAGCCAAACAATTGAAACTGAAGGATGATGACCTGCAGCATGGTAGCATTGAACGTTTTGCCATTACAAAATTGGATATTTCACTTGGTCCCAAACGTTCTACAAATTCATCTAATTTTAGTACTGGTGAGTCTCTTGAGCGTAATCTGACTTCAGAATCATCTAACATCACAGGTGCTCCTAATTTGGGAAATCTTTTTGAATTCATCTAATGAAGAGAGCACAAGTTCCACAATGAATGCAGTGGATCCTGCCTTATGGGGATAAATTACAGAAGAAATGCGCGAATGCTTTTTGAGCGATCCACCAGTCCAAGATTTGAAGTTGCTGGCATTCACAGGGAAGGATATATGTGGTAAAAAACGTTTTCTAACAGAAGGTAATTTTTTCAGAATAAAAAAAAAAAAATGAGAAGGTAAAACGCGACTGGCTTCTTTTATCCCCATCAACTTGTTTACTATTCTGCTGGATATGCAAATTGTATGCTAGGAGCACTACAGCATTAGGATCCACAGGTTTTTCTGACTGAAAGCATGCAAGTGAGCGTCTTGCAGAGCATGAAAATTCACACATACACAGGCAAGCAGTATGTGACTATTCATCACACATGAATGCTTCTGCACGCATTGACTGTGAGATAGTTGTGCAGTATCGGAATGAATCCAAGTACTGGCAAGATGTTTTGCATAGAGTTGTTGCAACAGTTAAGTATCTCTCAGTTCGTGGGTTGCCAATGTATGGTGATGATGGAATCAAGGTCATTGTTATAGTATTTGCAGGAATACTATAACAATGACCTTGACGACCAGTTTGCAGAAGAGTTTTGCAATTCTCCTCAATGATTGGGGAGCATGCAACCATTCCCCAGATGTTGCAAACTTTGAAGGTAAACAATTTAGAAGCCCACATTTCCGAACACTGAGACTGCACTTAGAATGTTCATGACATTACCGATTTCAAATTGTACAAGTGAGAGATCATTTTCTTTGCTGAAAAGACTGAAAAATCCCTTACGATCAACCACTGAGACAAACGAAACTGGCATCATTAGCTCTGCTGTCTTTGGAGAGTGATGTGACACAGTCTTTAAATTATGATTCTCTGATACATGACTTTGCATCTAGGAAATGTAGAAGAAAAATATTCAACCCAACTGTTTCGTCCTGATATAGGAGGTAAATTTTCAATTGTTTTTATTCATTCCTAAAAATAAAGAATAGTAAGCAGTTATTACAAATAAAAAGATCTGGTGCCCAAACACAGCACTTTGTCATCGTATTGTCAGTTTTGTTTGACATTGGACAATTTATACATTCATGGCATGTGCTCATTAGATTTTGGTAAAAATTGGGGGAAATGTGTAGTTTAGCGTGGTAAATTATTTGGTCGGAAAAGTTGTAAAATTTCTAAAAAGTGTGACGTACAGATTCTAAAATATGCAATTTAAGGGGAAATGGTGAAAAAATTTCATCGTTAGAATGAATATTAAAGATGTTTACCGAAAAACTTGAACTCCAAGTATGACGAGTCAGCAGACACTGCGGGAGGCCTTAAACAACGCTGAGGCGTTGACATGAAGCTGTGCTCCGTTGAAAAGGAAAGATCGCTGCAGCCAGGACATTCACGGGGCGGAATAGTACAACAGGATCCGGTACGCTGTTGTCAGGAAAGAGTGTAGTGCTACGCTACAGAAAATAGTTAATTTCGGTGTCAGTTCTTGACATCGCAATCGGACAGTTTCTTGTTTTTTTCACATGGGATTCTTTGATGCTGAATGTATGAACTCATTTCTCCGCGAAAGCTTTTCTTTTTAGTAATCAAACTTTCACTTTGAGACTTGCCATCTAACTTCCGTTAGAGAGAATACGACACCTACTCTAACGCTTTTCTAGAAACAAGAAAGGCATGTGCATACTTACTATTTCGTATCACGGAATTACATACCAAAGAACGAAGACAGTCTCTGCATGTTTTTAAAAGTGAGACAGAAATTACAAACTTCATTCTTTAGCGTAGCAGTATATTCTGCTACTCTTTCCTGACAAGAGCGTACCTGATTCCTGTTGTACTCTTCTGCCCATGAATTCCCAGCCGCAGCAAACCTTCCTCTCAATGGAGCAAAGCTTCAGGTTGTCGTGCATAGCGTGTGTTTACTCATCCTACTTGGAGGTAAGTGTTTCGGCAAAACATCTTTAATATGCTTTTTTTTTTTTTTAATTTTACAACTTTTCTGACCAAATAATTTAGGATGCCGAAGTACAACACATTTACCAAAAAATTGAACCGGACTAGGTGTTCCCCTCAGCTTTTCAGATTATTATTTTTTGTTTTGTTATTATTATTATTATTTTTTTTTTTTTTTTTGTGTAACTCAGACTCTTCCTCATCAACACAAAATTTTATGTTTTGCAGTTTTCTGATATATTGATCATGATGCGCTGATTTGATCTTGGCAGAAACCGTGAAGCCCATAGCACTTTTTCAATTTTTTATGCAGTTTCACATCTCTATTTATGAGGAAGTCCAGTGGAGGTCACCATGGATTTTTTTTTTCTTGTTTTAGTTCACATTTTTTGTTGGATGCATTGTTCTCATGTTCTAGACGCAAGAATCAGTACATTGGAAGACCACAATATTCACTAAAATTAAGATGTCCATCCATTTTGTCATAAATATATTGTTATAGTTAGAGTCTGTGGGGGTCATTAACACCACAAACTACTGATCAACTAGTTGTACCCGCACAGCCAGAGTTGTATAAAAATAAAATGCATCTGCGTGCACAGCTATTGAAACAGAAGACTCGCTGCCAACCTGCATACCATGATAATAGAATAAGATAATTTAAAGGAAAATTAATAAAACAAATAATTATTAGAACATTACAGATTCCAATGAAGACAAAATAGTACATTCTAATTGAATGTGCAGCAATGTGTGTAAAATGGACTTTTATGGCAAAATATTAAAATATTGGACTACCTACCTCATAAAAACAAGAGATTAATTAAAGAAAGTTTTTATATCCAGAAAAGCAGTTCTATCAATGAACCTTCAAAAATTATAAATATGATTTTCAACAAGTTCATTCAAAAATACTGGACTTACAAAATGCATAAGGAAATATTTTTATTTAATTGGCAACTGAAAGAGGAACCTGGCAATAAAATTTAAATTCTGTGTAAACAAAACTTTTAATACAGTTCGTATACATTGAGAACAGGCCTTGATAAAATCTAGAGGCCAGAAATGTCTGTAAAAACAAAAGAACTCAGAAGATGTGAAAAATAATTTTCTTCAGTTAAAATAGAATTAAGTATATTAATCTGAGTAAAGTGTTGAGTAAGTGTTTTAATTGCTGTATATAGGCCTAGCATTTTTATTTTTTTAATCTACATGAAAAAACTATCTGCAAACCTGCTAAGGATTTGGAAACTATCGTGCGTACGCAGGTACGTCTACATTCTGCTACTCTGCACACAGTGACTATTATTTGGTCGATAGAGAATAAGGAGGGGGCCCCGAAAATGTTTTGTGCCCTGGGCCTCACATGTAGTAAATCGGGCCCTAACGGGGACATATACAAATTTCATTAAAGGAAGGTCTTTCTTCTTTGGTGATTGTCGTTGTTGAACAGCTGTTCTTTTGCCGGAAAACTCCTATTCTTTCTTCCACCGTTAGCAAAACACACCGCGTAAAACTCCTACACCTTAGACACTGAGTCTTCACTTTATTATGACCACCTGACAGTTTTAAGCAAATGAGCTATGGCTGCATTCTGTTGGCGCCTGAGGGCGAAGCTAGTATAAAAAGGGAAAGCTTAGGGCTTGCGACAGTAGTAGAAGGGATTTTTGGGTGACGAGATGAGTAAAAAATGCGATTTGACGGACTTTCAACGTGGGATGATTGTAGGAGCTCGGAGCCATGGAGCGAATATCACCGAAACCGCCGCATTCGTGAAATGTTCCAGAGCAGCTGTTGTTAAAGTGTTTAAACACTGGACTGTCAGCCAAAAAACTGGGTCTCTACGTGCAACGTGTGGACGTCATCGACTAGTGGCTGCTCGGGCGGAACGAAGAGTGTCCAGACTGGTAACAGACAACAGAAGGGCAACAGTGCAGCAAACTACAGACCATCTTAATCAAGGATCCCCTCAAATGATCTCTGCACGCACTGTTCGCCGTACACTGCATCAGATGGGATATGGCAGCCGAAGCCCTGTTCGAACACCTTTGCTGTCTGCAGTTAACAAGAGAAAACGTCTCCAGTTCGCACAGGAGCACAAGGATTGGACAGTCGATAATTGAAAACAAATTATGTGGTCCGATGAATCACGTTTTCAGTTGCATCATGCCGATGGCCGAGTGAGAATTTGGCGGAAACAGCACGAAAGCGTGGACCCCAAAAGCATTACTACAACCCTTCAAGCTGGTGGAGGCAACGTTATGGTTTGGGGAATGTTTTCCTGGCATGCTTTGGGCCCTTTAATTCGTGTTGATCAACGTCTGACTGGCACATCATATCTAAACATCGTTGCGGACCAAGTGCATCCTGTCATGTGGATGGTTTATCCCAATGGCGATGGCTACTTTCAACAAGATAATGCGTCCTGTCATAGTGCTCGTATTGTACGGGATTGCTTTCAGGAACATGCCGGCAAGTTTACTTTGCTTAGGTGGCCCCCACAATCTTCAGATGTCAACCCCAATAAGAATTTGTGGGGTGAAGTTGAACGAGCCATCAGACAGCTGGATCCACAACTCGGTAATCTCACACTCCTCGAAAGTGCTATTCATCAAGCATGGTCTCAGATTCCACAAACCCCCTATCAACATCTCGTGAAGTCCATGCCACGAAGAATCGACGCAGTGTTAAAGGCAAAAGGAAGCCCACCGAAGTGCTGAGGGGGTGGTCATAATAAAGTGGCCAGCACTCAGTGTATAAGGGAATGTATACGCAAATTGCATTTCGTTCTATATTTGTTAAAGTGTAGGAGTTATTATAGTGTCATAAAATTATAATAGGAGATTCCTACTTACAGAAAATGGCATATAAGATCCGGTTCACTATAAACCGCCAAACAGGAAAACTCCCACATGTTTTTCATTAAGGGGCCGGGCACGAGTTGCTGTTCCTCCGAGAGGCACTTCGAATTTGTGGCAGTTTTCCAAGTTTCCTAATTATGTGTAGCAGTTTTCCAAAGATACACTGACATACACACTGAACTTGGTGGACAGATACATACAGTATAGAAATTCTGTGTTTCAACGACAGGAATGTACATGGGTGAACTAGGAACTCAGCAAATAAACCTCCGAAAGACAAACGCAAACAACCATTGCCCAGGATTCTAACGCAGACCCCCTCCGTTGGGCTAATGACCATAAGCCATCGCTTAAATCACTGGGCCACTGGGATGGCCGTAGGACAAACACGACATCCATGCCTTACCGGGATTCGGACCCAGACCCCTCCGTTGGGCGAATGATCACAAGCCATCGCTTAGACCACTGCGACACCGGGGCTACTCCCCAAAGAGATCAAGAGCGACGTATGTCACAAATTGAACATGCAAAAATATCATTTCGCATGTTCAAATAATTACATAGTGTCTCCTTCCCAAAGAGATTATATATATATATATATATATATATATATATATATATATATATATCAAAATTATATATGTATTTTTTTGCTTAGGTATCTTTATAGTATATATATATATATATATATATATATATATATCATCATCATCATCATCATTGTCAACCATTATCAATCCACTGCTGGACGAAGGTCTCCCCAAGTTTCCTCCACAACGGTCTGTCTTGTGCCAGTCTCCTCCATGTCACTCCCGCATACTTTCGAATTTCATCCACCCATCTTCCATGTGGTCTTCTTCTGGGTCTTTTCCTGTCCCTTGGAATCCAATCTAAAATTTCGGCTGTCCATCGATGGTCTGTCCTTCTGGCAGTATGTCCAGCCCATTGCCATTTCAGGGATTTAACTCTGATCATGATGTCTTCCACTCTTGTCATTTTTCGGATCCACGTGTTCCTCTTCTTATCTCTCCTGGTTACACCAAGCATGCACCTCTCCATGCTGCTTTGAGTTGTTTGCAGCCTTTGTATGTCTCTTTTAGTTAAGGTCCACGTCTCTGCACCATACGTAAGCACTGGAAGGATGCATTGATCAAACACTTTTCTTTTAAGACATAATGGCATATTGCTCTTGAAAATTATGCTGTTTCTTCCAAAAGCTCTCCAGGCAAGTTTTGTACGCCGATTAATTTCTTCACCAATGTGACCCTCACTTGATATCTGCTGTCCAAGATAAACGTACGTGTCTGTTATCTCCAGCTTTTCTCCATCAATCGATAAATCTTCATTTCTTGTAAAAGCATTGTACATCACTTTTGTCTTCTGAAAGTTCATTTTTAATCCCACTTCTTTACTCTTGTCAGCAAGTTCCTGGATCATACTCTGTAGCTCTGATGGGGTAGTTGCAAAAATGACTATGTCATCAGCAAAACGAAGGTGGGTTAGATAATCTCCATTAATCTTTATCCCTTTGTTTTCCCAGTTCAGTGATTGAAAGACATTTTCCAATGTTGCATTAAAGAGCTTCGGAGATATGGTGTCACCTTGTCTCACTCCTTTTCCAATTTTTATGTGTGTTGTATTTTCAAACAGCCGAATCTTTGCACTTGCATTTTCATAGATGTTATTAATAATATTAATGTATGCATCTTCAATACCGCAGGATTTCAGAGCCATTGCAACTGCTGATGGTTTCACCGAAACAAAGGCTTTTTCATAATCGATAAAAGCCATGCACAATGTAAGTTCATATTCCCTCGCTCTTTCAATTAGTTCTCTCAGTACGTGGATATGATCTATTGTGCTGTAGCCACTCCTGAATCCAGCTTGTTCTCTCGGTTGAGCCATGTCCAGTGTCACCTTAAAGCGGTGTGAAAGAACTTTAGTGAAGATTTTATAAACCACTGATAGGAGGCTGATAGGTCTGTAGTTTCTGAGATCCTCAATGTCACCTTTTTTATGTAGCAAGATCATTGTAGCGTTGTTCCAATCCTCAGGAATTTTCCCTTCGTTAAGGCATCGAGTGAAAATTTGGGCGAGTACTGTTTCGATTTCTCCACTTGCTTCTTGTATGATGTCTACAGTAATTCCATCTTCTCCTGGAGCTTTTCCCCGCTTCATGTTCTTGATTGCATGTGCAACTTCTGCTGGAAGGACTGGAAGAACTCTGGTACTGGTACCTTTCATGATGTCTGGAGTACATGTATCATCCCTTTCATATAGTTTGGAGTAGAAATCTTTCACTCTTGTCAAAATTTCGCCTCTATTTCTTGTTACAGAACCATCTTCTTTTTTCAATGCCATAATCTGTTTTCTTCCCTTACTGAGATGTCCCTTTGCTATCTTTAGGCTTTGGTTGTTTTCAATTGCTTTCCTTACTAGTTCCCAGTTGAATTTCCTTACGTCTTCGGTGATACTTTTTCGTACTGTCTTGCATAGCTCTATATATTCCACTTTGGAAGTCACATCTTCTTTAGTTGTCCTCATCTCTCTTCGTTTTTGCATCAACATTTTGGTTTTTCCTGATAATTTGTTCACATGCAATTTGTTCTTAGACCCAGCTAATTTTGTTGCTGTTTCCATAAGAGCTATGGTTACTTTTCTGTTCACTTCAGAAATATCCACTTCTTGCGATGTTAGGCCTTCTAAAGCAGAGAATCTGTTCTTCAGTTCCAATTTGAAGGTATTATGGTGTTTTTTAAGGTTGGTTATGTCAATACATTTTGTTTGTCTTATGAGCTTGCTACGTTCGAGTTTAGTGTTGAGGTGCATCTTACATCTCACCAATCTATGGTCACTGCCTGTGTTGAACTTGTTTAGCACACTGCAGTCTTCTATGACGAATTTTTTGTTACACATAATAAAATCAATTTCACTTGTCATCCCATTTGGATGTCTCCATGTCCATTTCCTGTGTGGCTTTTTCTTGAAAAATTAGTTCAAGATGAAAAACCCTTCTGCCTCTGCAAACTCTACGAGAGTATTTCCACGCTGGTTTCTGTTGCCGTGACCGAATTTACCTACTGAAGTTTCATTCTGTTGCCGTTGCCCTATTTTTGCATTGAAATCTCCCATAATTATCTTCAAGTGCTGCTTACCTTTATTATTTAGATCACGAATTTCCTCATAAAATTCTTCAATTTCTTCTTCAGGATGACTTGTGGTGGGTGCATAAGTTTGAATAATCTGAGCCTGGTATCTTCTCGAGAGTTGGATAACGAGTCGTGCAGCTCTGTCAGAGGAACTTTCAACTTCTACAACTTGATCCTTCAGTTTCTTGTTTATTATAAATCCAACACCACTAGTTCTGCCAGTATCTGTCCCACGATAGTAGAAGAGATGTCCACTTTTCAGTTCAATGAGATCTTCTCCTTTTCTCCTTACCTCACTTAGCCCGACGATGTCCCACTTGATCCTTTGTAGTTCCTCTTCCAATTCAAGAAGCCTTGAATCAGAAGACAGGGAGCGTCCGTTGTACGTAGCCAAGGTCAGCATCAGATGGCAGCCTAGTCCGGTCCTCCGGGGATTCTTAGCACCCTCTGCCTTCATGTCGCACCGACCGCTGCCTTGGCCAGGTACATTCCAGCTGCCGGAGACTGAGGGCCAAGATTTAAGTTGTGGAGTCATTTTGGAGGGGTTTGGCCATAACTCACCACGCTGGCCAAGCGGGTTGGTGAGTGTGGGATAGCATTTCCTCTAATCCCGATGGTATAGTTATACCGCTATTGGCGGTCGTCAGAGCCCCTTTAGTGGGAACAGGATGTACCACGAGAAGGCGGGGTTGACATTTGTCAAGGAGAGGCTGTGATGTTACGCATCACCTGACCTTTCATCCCATATATATATATATATATATATATATATATATATATGTCAACCCCGCCTTCTCGTGGTGCATCCTGTTCCCACTAAAGGGGCTCTGACGACCGCCAATAGCGGTATAACTATACCATCGGGATTAGAGGAAATGCTATCCCACACTCACCAACCCGCTTGGCCAGCGTAGTGAGTTATGGCCAAACCCCTCCAAAATGACTCCACAACTTAAATCTTGGCCCTCAGTCTCCGGCAGCTGGAATGTACCTGGCCAAGGCAGCGTCCAGTGCGACATGAAGGCAGAGGGTGCTAAGAATCCCCGGAGGACCGGACTAGGCTGCCATCTGATGCTGACCTTGGCTACGTATAATGGACGCTCCCTATCTTCTGATTCAAGACTTCTTGAATTGGAAGAGGAACTACAAAGGATCAAGTGGGACATTGTCGGGCTAAGTGAGGTAAGGAGAAAAGGAGGAGATCTCATTGAACTGAAAAGTGGACATCTCTTCTACTATCGTGGGACAGATACTGGCAGAACTAGTGGTATTGGATTCATAATAAACAAGAAACTGAAGGATAAAGATGTAGAAGTTGAAAGTTCCTCTGACAGAGCTGCACGACTCGTTATCCAACTCTCGAGAAGATACCAGGCTCAGATTATTCAAACTTATGCACCCACCACAAGTCATCCTGAAGAAGAAATTGAAGAATTTTATGAGGAAATTCGTCATCTAAATAATAAAGGTAAGCAGGACTTGAAGATAATTTTGAGAGATTTCAATGCAAAAAGAGGACAACGGCAACAGAATGAAACTTCAGTAGGTAAATTCGGTCACGGCAACAGAAACCAGCCTGGAAATACTCTCGTTGAGTTTGCAGAGGCAGAAGGGTTTTTCATCTTGAACTCCTTTTGTAGAAAAAGCCGCACAGGATATGGACATGGAGACATCCAAATGGGACGACAAGTGAAATGGATTTTATTATGTGTAACAAAAATTCGTCATAGAAGACTGCAGTGTGCTAAACAAGTTCAACCCAGGTAGTGACCATTGATTGGTGAGATGTAAGATGCACCTCAACACTAAACTCGAACGTGGCAAGCTCATAAGACAAGCAAAATGAATTGACATAACCAACCTTAAAAAACACCATAACATCTTCAATTTGGAACTGAAGAACAGGTTCTCTGCTTTAGAAGGCCTAACATCGGTAGAAGTGGATATTTCTGAAGTTAACAGAAAAGTAACCAAAGCTCTTATGGAAACAGGAACAAAATTAGCTGGGTCTAAGAACAAGTTACATGTGAACAAATTATCAGGAAAAACCAAAATGTTGATGCAAAAAAGGAGAGAGATGAGGACAACCAAAGAAGATGTGACTTCCAAAGTGGAATACATAGAGCTATACAAGACAGTACGAAAAAGTATCACTGAAGACGTAAGGAAATTCAACTGTGAACTGGTAAGGAAAGCAATTGAAAACAACCAAAGCCTAAAGGCAGCAAAGGGACATCACAGTAAGGGAAGAAAACAGATTATGGCACTGAGAAAAGAAGATGGTTCTGTAACAAGAAATAGAGGTGAAATTTTGACAAGAGTGAAAGATTTCTACTCCAAGTTATACAGTATGAAAGGGATGATGCATGTACTCCAGGCATCATGGAAGGTACCAGTACCAGAGTTCTTCCAGTTCTCCCAGCAGAAGTTGCACATGCCATCAAGAGCATGAATCGTCGAAAATCTCCAGGAGTAGATGGAATTACTGTAGACATCATACAAGCAGCAAGTGGAGAAATTGACACAGTACTCGCACAAATTTTCACTGATGCCTTAATGAAGTGATGATTCCTGAGGATTGGAACAACGGTACAATGATCCTGCTACATAAAAAAGGTGACATTGAGGACCTCAGGAACTACAGACCCATCAGCCTTCTATCAGTAGTTTATAAAATCTTCACTAAAGTTCTTTCACACCGCTTGAAGGTGACACTGGACATGGCTCAACCGAGAGAACAAGCTGGATTCAGGAGTGGCTACAGCACAATAGATCATATCCACGTACTGAGAGAACTAATTGAAAGAGCGAGGGAATATGAACTTCCATTGTGCATGGCTTTTATCGATTATGAAAAAGCCTTTTATTCGGTGAAACCATCAGCATTTACAATGGCTTTGAAATCCTGCGGTATTGAAGATGCATACATTAATATAATTAATAACATCTATGAAAATGCAAGTGCAAAGATTCGGCTGTTTGAAAATACAACACACATAAAAATTGGAAAGGGAGTGAGACAAGGTGACACCATATCTCCGAAGCTCTTTAATGCCCCATTGAGAAATGTCTTTCAATCACTGAACTGGGAAGAGAAAGGGATAAAGATGAATGGAGCTTATCTAACTCACCTTCGTTTTGCTGATGACGTAGTCATTTTTTCAACTACCCCATCAGAGCTACAGAGTATGATCCAGGAACTTGCTGACAAGAGTAAAGACGTTGGATTAAAAATGAACTTTCAGAAGACAAAAGTCATGTTTAATGCTTTTACGAGAAATGAAGATATTTCGATTGATGGAGAAAAGCTGGAGATCACAGATACGTACGTTTACCTTGGACAGCAGATATCAAGTGAGTGTCACATTGATGAAGAAATTAATCGGCGTACAAAACTTGCCTGTATAGCTTTTGGAAGAAACAGCATAATTTTCAAGAGCAATATGCCGCTATTATGTCTTAAAAGAAAAGTGTTTGATCAATGCATCCTTCCAGTTCTTACGTATGGTGCTGAGATGTGGAACTTAACTAAAAGAGACATACTGAGACTGCATACAACTCAAAGAGGCATGGAGCGGTGTATGCTTGGTGTAACCAAGTGAGATAAGAAGAGAAACTCGTTGATCTGAAAAAGGACAATTTCTATCTCGTTGGTTGAACCAGAAAACCTTCACTTTAGAGCCATACATACTCTGGTGAATGACACAAAGATCCAGTAAAACCTAAGTTCCGAAATTTAATATTTAGCTAACAAATAAATGAATAAGGTTACTAGCTAACTATCTTGCACTTAAAATAATAAAACAACTCTATTATTTTCAGGGAAAGATTAGAAAAGAAAGGTGAGAAGCCTAGATTGAAACTGCAAGTCACGGTAAATGTGACAAGGTTCTAGTAAGAACTGAGTCTCTCAACTTAATATTTAAAAATAAAGTAAGTGCAAAAGGTTACTAGCTAATTATCCTGCACTTAAAATATTAAAACAACTCTTATTTCACGGGAAAAATTAGCCTAGATTGAAACTGCAAGTCACGGTAAATGTGACAAAGTTCTAGGAAAAACTGAGTACCTTTACTTAATGTTTAGAGATAAAGTAAGTGCAAAAGGTTACTAATTAACTATCCTGCATTTAAAATACTAAAACGCCTCTATTATTTCAAGGGAAACATTAGAAAAGGTGGTGAGAAGCCTGGACGAGATGTGACAGATTCTTGCCGTACAATACTGAACTTCAAATGTCGCCCGGCCGCCCCGGTGGCGCAGTGGTCTAAGCGATGGCCTCTGATCATTCGTCCGAACGGGGTCCGGGTTCGAATCCCGGTGAGGCATGGATGTTGTGTTTGTCTTACGGCACTGACTGTCTCCCTTCCCTGGAACCAGTGACCCTAAATTAGGGACGGGCGACTGCTTTTGGCCCATTGAGTTGCTCACGGTGGTCGTTAAACCTCCAACCAAAAAAAAAATGTCGCCCGGTTAACTTACGGTTTTCCAGTCTATGTATCTTAAAGGTCTTTCGTTATAAGCAGTCGCATGCCTCTAATGTAGGGCCGCTGATTCCAGGGAAGGGAGAGAGCTAGTGCCGTAAGGCAAACACAACATTCATGCCTCACCGGGATTTGAACCCGGACCCCTTTCAGACGAATGATCAGAAGCCATCGCTTAGACCACTGCGCCACAGGGGCGGCTCTTTCATGTTTAACGACCATATTAAACAACTCCAAAGGCTATAAGCAGTAACTGGTCCTTGATTTAGGGACACTCGTTCTAGTGAAGGGAGAGAGCAAGTGCTGTAAGGCAACACACCACCCATGTCTCATTTGGGACTAGAACCCCTACCAACTTGTACAAATGGTCAGTGGTGAGCACATAGACGTAGCCACTGGGGGTAAGGAACCCCCATATTTTCAGAGTTGGAGATCCTCATATATTTATATAATGTGTGTATGTGTGATCGGACATCCCCCCCTCAGATTTTTAAACATGGTTACGCCACTGGGTGAGCACTAGAGCTCTGCACCACTGGGACAGCCAGTTTTTGGCTTTACTTGTTCTGAGTTCCTCCAAAAACTTTGCAAAATGAAAAATTCGCCATGCAATTCGTTTATCTGCAGTGTACAGCTTCATTTTAATTCAACACATATACCCAGTAAATGGAAGTAGCTGGTTAGTTTTAGAGTAGCGCTTTAGGTAGCATCGCTACAAATGAAAAAAATGTAGTTGTAGTAGTAGCACCCTACAAAATCCAGTAGCTTGTAGCAAAATTACGCTAAAAATGGCGCTACTTTAAAAAAATTGCGAAAAATAATTCCTCAAATCACGTGATATTTCCAAATTTTCTGACACGTCCGGCGCTAGTTACGTTTCGCCGAGCCCCGCAGAGGAGCCTTAACTTCAACTTAACTTCTTCTCAGCAAAGAATATTCTTTGGAGAATTTGGCGGAAAAAGCTGGAGTGGTTGGCAACGGTTGGCTGGTGTGAATTTGGCTCTCCTGTTTCTAATCGGTGAAACCCGTAGGATACTGTGTTTTTGGGTGTGTCGTCGTTGGCGAAAGCGTTCTTGTTTCGTTGCATTTTTGAAACAGCGGCTTGCTGTTTCCTCTTCTATTTTCGTTTCTTTGCCTGCTAAAGTTTTTCAGGCGGTTGGTTCTTCCCATATCCAAGGTAGGATATTTGTCTTTGCATGCTCTTGTCTGTTGTGGTCTGTTGATTTGGGGTGGGCCCTAGCTGCCGCCGGTGGGTCCGGCGGGGATGGGGGACTCTGATTCCTCGACTCCGGCTAAAAGAATGCGTTCTCCACCGGGTGATGAGCTTCCTCAGCTGGGTGGGTTGCTAGTTCCAGTTAATGATTTTGTTTGTTCGATTCAATGGTCTCCTCAGGTATTGCTGCGTAGGGCATTTGCGAGCGGAGTGACTCGTGGTGAAATACTTATTTCCGCGACTTCTGAGAAGCTACCCAGAGTCCGTCCCTTGTTGTTGAAGAGGTTCTTCGTGGACAATATTTCAATGCATGACTCGATTTCAGACGTTCAGTTTTTACGTTCGGGGGACTTATTGGTGCGTTCCTCGAATCTCATTTGCTTGCTGGAAATTTGTCAACTTTCTAATTTTCTTCAGGTACCTGTCAAAACTCAGGTTCTTACTAAGCTTATGACAACAAAGTTTTTAGTTCGAGATGTGGACATTGAAGCCCCTGTTGATGAAATTGCTTCAGAATTGTTGGACTGTGGTGTGAACTGTCTTCGTGTTGTTCCTTTTTTTTTTTTGATTGGAGGTTTAACGACCGCCGTGAGCAACTCAATGGGCTATAAGCAGTCGCCTGTCCCTAATTTAGGGTCACAGGTTCCAGGGAAGGGAGAGAGCCAGTGCCGTAAGACAAACACAACATCCATGCCTGACCGGAATTCGAACCCGGACCCCTTACGGACGAATGATCAGAGGCCAACGCCTTAGACCACTGCGCCACCGGGGCGGCCTTCGTGTTGTTCGGTTCCGACGTTCGGTAAATTCCTCGAGGGTCCCTACTTCTTCGGTCCTTGTGGAAGAACTGGGCTTTCCTAACCGTGACTCTATCTGTGGTATTCCAGATGTGCGGTCAAACCCTTCTTGGATTCGCCTAGGCAGTGTAAAAATTGTCAGCGTTATGGACATCTGCTGTCAACCTGTCGTAGTGCCGCTCGCTGTTCTCGTTGTGGTGAAGGACACGACTCTTCGGTATGCTCGGCGTCGAGCTTCCAGTACGTATTATGCAAGGGGTCTCATCCTGCTTCTGACACGAACTGCCCAATTTACCTCCAAGAAAAGCAGATCCTAGATATTATGGCTTCGAAGCATCTCAGCTATCCAGAAGCTCGGGACTGTGCGTCAAGTCCACCAGGCCTCATAGGCGGCGGCGGCGGCGACTCAAGCTCACCCTCCGTGTGCTTGCTCCTCTGCCTTCCCTCAGCTTCTGGACATTATCTCTAAACTCACCAGTAGATTGGACTCTTTGACGATTCTTCTTTCACCTCCTTCCCTACATGCTGGCCCCTCATCATCCGTTGCACAGGTGCCACATGCTGAAATTTTGCAGAATCCTCCTACTATAGTTGCTGCGTGCCCAGCTTCTTCAGTGCCTACTGAGCAACCTCCTGACACTGGCCTAAGCGCCGATGAATTCCTGTCATGCGAAGAATCTGTGGTTCCGTATGTGGAGTCTGCTGCGGAATCCGTCAAACTTTCTCACTCCAGAACCTTCTCGTGTCCTCCATGAGCCATGCCCTTCTCTTCTCGTCCAGCCTTGCTGTCACACCTGAAAGCTCATCGTGACGACGGTAAGTTTCTTTGTGGCCTCTGTTCCATGCGGTTCAAGACGGCATCTGGCCTAGCGGATCACTTTTCTCTTCCTGAATAGTTGGTCGCTGGTCCAATGGAATGCGCAGTCTCTTCGCTCCAAAAGACCTTATTTCACCGACAGTTCTATTTTTCTACAGCCACGATTTTGACTATCCAAGAATCCTGGCTATCTCCTGGTCTCTCTTTTTCTCTCCCAGCCCGTACGGTGTATAGGAGTGATCGGGGGGGTCGGGAGGGTGGCCTCCCGACCCCTATCTCTTCCAGATTGGTGGACATCTTCATCTCGGATTCGAACGAGCAGCTTCTTGCGACGGATATCTTCTCTGGCGACACCACGCTCAGGATTATTAATTTATGCATTCCCTCTCCTCCCCTCTCGGCGCTCTTGCTTAGACGGATCGAACAACTGCTCACTGACTGTTGTATGGTGGTTGGGGATTTCAATATTCATCACCCTAGCTGGGGTTCTGCTTCTCGCCGGGGAGGTACTGAGTTGTTGGACTGGCTTTGCTCGCAGGATCTTTGTTGGGGCTTCTACCTTTTGCAGGGGTCTTCTTCTGTTTCGGACCTCACCATGTGCTCTCCTCAGCTGGTTCCATACTGCTCCTGGTTTGTGGATAGTGACCTCTACGGTAGCACGCATCATCTTGTCATAACAACATTGGAGGCAGGGATGTTTGGCTCCCCTTCCCCTCCTTCAAAGGGTCTGCAACCTGTTGCTTAGTCAGTGACTTGGACTTCTATCCAGAAGATTATCCGTGGTGAACTTCCACTCCTGACGGTGCCGCTCTGATCCTGGTCCGCATTTCCCTGATTCTCCACGCTTCTCGTCGGCCCAGCGGTCAGCGTCGACGTTGGTCTCCCTGGTGGGACTCTGATTGTGCTCAGCGGCTTCGCAAGAAACGCCGCCTCCTTCGCTATGCCAAGTCATTCGGCTGCCTCTTCGCTTGGTCATTATATCGGCAGGAAGAACGGAATCTTCGCCACCTCCTCATTTTTAAGAGACGTGCTTACTGGAAGGCACAATGCAACGACACCTCGAGGCCAGGCTTCGTTTTCTCCCTCTTGCGCCGTCTGAAATCTCATGTTGGTTCGAGCCCGGATCACCTGCTGCTTCGTATTGACGATTTCCTTGTTGCTGATCCGGTAGAGCAGGCTTCGGCGTTTGGTGAACTCTTTTCCACAGCTTCTGGCTGTTCGGTGCACTCCTTTTCTATTGACCATGATGACACTTCTCTTGAGATGGATGCGTTACTTACTGCCGGTGAAGTTGCCGGGGCTATTAATGGGTCGCCCCGAAGCTCTGCACCCAGCCCTGATGGATGTACTTACGAACTGGTGAGACGTATATGGAGGTGGAATTCGTCTTGGCTGGTTGACCTCCTTAACCTCTTTTGGTCTGCCGGCGTTCATCCTTCATGCTGGAAAGAGTCCTGGGTGATTCCAATAAAGATGCCTAACAAACCTATTCTCGACTTATCATCGTATCGAATGATCACTCTCACTTCAGTTTTTTCGAAGATCTTGGAGAAAGTCCTAGTCTCTCGCCTAACAGACTTCATTATCTCTCATCAACGGATCAGCAAGCTGCAATTCGCATTTTTGCCAGGAAGTTCCACATTGGCATGCCTTCTGTCGATCTAACGTCATCTTCTGGTAGCTCGAGCTAGACATAATTATGTTTTTCTGGTGTCTTTGGACCTTTAGGCGGCATATGATTCGGTCTGTCATCCTGCTCTTCTAGGTAAATTGGCGTCTCTGGGTGTTCGTGGTCGTCTTCTCCGTTGGCTGGATGACTACCTTTCTCGGCGCAGATTTCGCGTTCGTTGGCGGGGAACGGTATCTTCCTCCTTTCCGCAGTGTCGAGGTGTTCCTCAGGGTAGCTCCATTTCACCTATCCTTTTTAACTTATACATTGATGATGTATTAGATTGCTGTCATCCGAATGCGCATATGTTCTTATTTGCGGACGATATTTTTATTGTTTCCTATAGTCCCAACCGGGCGGCGGCACTTAGCTATATGCAATCCTCTTTGGATTCCATCGTTCAGTGGATATCTTCCTGGGATTTACGTCTCTCTCCTTCTAAAAGCTTCGCGGTTGACTTTTCTCGTAAGCGCCGGTCGCCTGCCCCTCCTTTCCTGCTGGGCTCTGACTCAGTGACTTGGCAGTCCTCCATCAAGATTTTAGGGGTCTGGTTTAACTCCTCCCTGACCTGGTCTTCACACCTCACGCACGTCAAGAAGTCAGTCTTCCGAGCCTTGTCTGCTGTTAAAGTTGTTTGTCATCGCCGGTGGGGTCTTGGCTTCCCCAACGCTCTCGCCTTTGTCGTTGCTGTTATTCGGCCTATTCTGGAATATGCGGCTCCGGTCCTGTTCGCCTCCCCCACTATCTCTACGACGCTCTAGAAGTTCTGCTCAACCATGCACTCCGTGCAGCCATTCACCTCCCTTGTTCGACGCCTGTGGCGGTCTTGCGTGCCGAATGTGGAATCGCTAGCGTGCGTTCTCGAATCACCCTCCTGACAGTCCGATTTTTGTACCGCCACTTGTCGATGGGTCAGCGTTCGCCTATCGCTCATCTTCTTCTGGAAGAGGACGCCTTGTTATTCTACGCTTGGAGATCCCATGGCTTTCCCCTTGGAATCGTGCTCAGTCGCTTCCGACAGGAGCCGTTTTTCGTCAACAGCGATCTTCTTCAGGCTCTGCCGCCCCCTCCTGTTTCGTCTGCACCCTGCTACTCGATTATTTGCTCGGGTCTCCCTTTTCAGCAACGATATCTGCATCCGATGCTTCTCAGACATTGCTTTGGGGTGTTCTTGGCCCAGTTCTCCGCGTCGCACCACATCATTGCTACTGACGCTTCGAAGATTAACTCCTCGGTGGCGATCGGGCATTTTTTTCCACGGAACAAATCCAGCTGTTCGTTCTCCTTCTCGATTATTTCCTCAGTGTTCTCGGCTGAAGCGTGGGCCCTAATATCAGCGCTTGAATTTGCTCCCGGCCCGTGAGGTGGCCTCTTGCTGCTTACGGATAGTCGTTCTGTTCTACAGGCCTTGTTGGCATTAAATCGCAAAGTTCAAGACATTATCGTTCTTCTGCATGATTCTCTTCAACGCCTCCGTTCTTTCTACGAGGACATTGTGCTCGTTTGGTGCCCGGCTCATGTTAGTCTTCCAGCGAATGAGGCCGCTGACGCTGCCGCCCGACGGGCCATGCTGAGGGCCTGGCCTTGTCCCCTCCCAGTTACAGCCTCTGCCGCTGCTCGGTACAGTGGTAACATGCTCATCTCCGCTTCTGATTCAGCCTGGCTTTCGTCCGGGTGTGCAGAGCTATATCCGTTCATCAGCTTCCGTCACAAATGGCCTAGCGAACACTGTTATCGAAGTTCCTCAGCAATCATAATTCAAAAATTACGCACGGACACGGCACCTTTAAACAGCTACCTCTTTCTGATTCGAAAACGTTCTTCCCCGATGTGCTTCTGTGGCTCCGGGCCTGAGACTGTTCCTCACTTCCTACTCTCCTGCCCTGCGTACAGTGCATATCGGAGGGTTAGTTTTGGAGTGACAACCCCTCCTTCCTCAACTTCCGTCTCTGCTCAAATGTATTCCTTGCTGGACTTTCGGGACGCTTCCGTCGCAAAACGTAAAGTTCGGGTCTTGGAGAAATTTATTACTCTTTCAAGACGTTTCTCTGTGAGGACGCTCCATTTCTAACCTTCCTTTTCATGAGCGTGCCCCTTTGATGGACTTTTGTGCTGCTACTGTGACTTCACGTGCTGGTCGCAAGGAGGTTCTCCTCCGTGGCTGGTCGTGCATCTTCAAGAGTCTTAGTGATCAGGAGGTATTTTAGCTATTTCCGCATAGCCAACTAGTTGCTGTGAGGCACAAAGCTTAGTCTATAGGCCTCATTGTCTTATTAAAAAAAAATTATATTCTTTGTTCTCAGTTAGATACAGTGTTGCCAATTTTGGGGAAAAGTCGCTAAATTTAGGGGATTCTGGATTGGCGTTAGCGACAAAAACAGTAGTTTGGGATGAGCGACTTTTTTAGGGGATTTTGTTTTGTTTTAACAAGTTCAGCGATTTCTTTTATTTACAGTTTTAAGCATGTTAAATACGGTTTTTGAATCAGGAGAATGTCTTCTTCATTTTCTGCAGATCTAATAGCCATAACCGTGAATTTTAATGCTTGTAGAATGCAATCACCTTTCCTTCTCACCTTTGTTTCCATCAGTCACAGAACGATTGCCGATGCTCGATTAGTTTGCCTGGGAACCCTTAGACAGCAAGTGTGATGGCGGTGGGACTTACTACAGTGTATCCACTTGCAGAAATATTCTATCATTATACAAAACTTTTGTTTTATTCTTCATTAAAACAAAAGTTTTGCTTAATATAAATCAAAGTAACAGTAACACGTAACTGGATAAAACGTTTGCTTTTGCAAGAAATTTCATCTTCAACGCTATAATATATTGGTTACGATGCTTTACATTAAGTATTTTTAGCTGGTCGTCGTAGCCATTTAAAATTTGTTTCTGTATCCTCTTCCCTCTAAGTCTCTACAATTGAAGCCATATTACCATTAACCCGGGTTGGGTATGGGTTCGAATCTCGGTGAGGCATGAATGTTGTGTTTGTCTTTCAGCACTGGTTCCTTTCCTTTCCTGGGAAGAGTAGACTTAAATTAGAGATGGGTGACTTCTTACATCTTATCGTGTTGCTCATGGTGTTCGTTATCCCCCACCCAGCCATTTTAAGTAACAAAGGCGTCACTTTCACTTCTTTTTACATTATTATCAATTTAAAGTATCAAAGGTGGCGCAGTGGTCTAAGCGATGGCCTCTGATCATTCGTCCGAAAGGGGCCCGTGTTCGAATCACGGTGAGGCATTGATGTTGTGTTTGTCTTGCAGCACTGGCTCTCTCCCTTCCCTGGAAACAGTGATCCTAAATTAGGGACATGTGACTGCTTATAGCCCATTGAGTTGCTCACGGTGGTCGTTAAACCTAAAAAAAAAAGTTTCCAATAGATAATAATAATAGCAATGTGTCATTCAATTTTAAATGGCGCACAGATAAGTACGAAAATTTAACATGATAAAAAAATCTGATTTTTAGGGACTTTTTTCCACTTTTGGAGACTTTTTATGGCTAATTTGGAGACTTTCGGAATGAGTGAGTTGGCAACACTGGTTAGATATTCTGAAGGCATTGGGAAGGCATTTATGAATTATGATAGACGGTACCTAAACCTTTGGGTTCTAGAATTCGTGGTGCAGGTAAAAAAAAAAATTCTTCTTTCGAATTTTGTTCTTACAGACTCCTTGCGAAATTACTCCAATGTTTTTTAAAAACTGAATTACATGGATCTGCAGGTATTCGTGAATGCCTTATTTTTCACAAATTTGCAACACTCGGCATCCTTCACAGACAAAAAAAGTATCCTTATATTCACCTTGAGAAATTGTCAGCCACATCATTGCATGGATGACAAAATTATGAGCTCGGGACATTTTTTTCTTTGCCAGTTAGCTAAAATCTTTTAAAAATTTTATCAGTCATTACAAAAATTATGCTTTCACAGCTTGTATGGTTCAATTTTCATACTTACTTTCCCGTGCTTGAATTAATGAAATGTTTTAAAGCATTCTTAATGCTCTCGTAAATGTCAGACATGACACTCTGACGTTTATGTCTGTACGTGTGTGGACAACACAAATCCATGCACTGTTCATTTCATGACTGCATAATCAAAAAGCTATCAGAAACGGAAATTGTTAGAATGGCTGTCTGTTGAATAAATAAAAATTGTAAGTTTCTCAGCATGGGGTCAGCGTTGAAGCATTCTATCACAGAAGTCACTCATTAGTTCATTTGCAAAATGAAATCCGAAGCTGATGTTTTGAGCACATTGGTCCACAGACAAGCGAAAATCGAAAATCTTCGGGAATGTGAAATATGCTTCCAGAAATTTCCAGAACAATTTAGCTTTGCAAGTCATGTGCAACTTCACACAAGTGAAAAACTTGACTATGATTTGTGTCTCAAGAAATTTCCACCGAAAAGTCATATTTCAAGACATGTAAAAGTCCATGCAACAGAACGTTATGATTCAGATATATGTTCCAAGTCATTATGTGGGAAAACTCAAAACATAAGCATCTCAAGGCAAAAGCTTCTCTTCACTCAACTCAAAAGTGTCACCAGTCTGATGATGTGTGCTGCAAATTATTTGCTGGCAAAAATGCTCTTTCAAGGCACAGGCTTTTTTTTTTTTTTTTGGATTGGAGGTTTAACGACCACTGTGAGCAACTCAATGGGCTATAAGCAGTCGCCCGTCCCTAATTTAGGGTCACTGGTTCCAGGGAAGGGAGAGAGCCAGTGCCGTAAGACAAACACAACATCCATGCCCGACCGGGATTCAAACCCGAACCCCTTACGGACGAATGATCAGAGGCCAGTGCCTTAGACCACTGCGCCACCGGGGCGGCGCACAGGCTTCTTCACACAGGTGAGAAGTCACACCAGTGTGATGTGTGCTCCAAACAATTTGCTTGTAAAAGCCATTTTTTAGCTCGTGCTTCTTCACACAGGTGAAAAGCCTCACCAGTGCGACATGTGCGCCAAACCATTTGCTCGTAAAAGTAATCTTTCAAGACACATGCTTCTTCATACAAGTGAAAATCCTCACCAATGTGATGTATGCTCCAAACCATTTGCTCAGAAAAGTCATCTTTCAAAGCACTTGCTTCTTCACACAGGTGAAAAACCACACCAATGTGATGTATGCTCTAAACAATTTACTTCCAAAAGTGATCTTTCACGACACTTGCTTCTCCACACAGGTGAAATGCCTCACCAATGTGATGTATGCTCCAAACCGTTTGTTCAGAACGGTAGTCTTTTAAGACACATGCTCCTTCACACAGGTGAAAAGCCTCACCAATGTGATGTATGCTCCAAACCATTTGCTCAGAAAAGTCATCTTTCAAAGCACATGCTTCTTCACACAGGTGAAAAACCACACCAATGTGATGTATGCTCTAAACAATTTGCTTCCAAAGGTGATCTTTCACGACACCTGCTTCTCCACACAGGTGAAATGCCTCAACAATGTGATGTATGCTCCAAACTGTTTGTTCAGAAAGGTAGTCTTTTAAGACACATGCTCCTTCAAGCAGGTGAAAAGCCTCACTAGTTCGAAACACTGCTCGTGAAAGTCATGTTTCAGCTCATACGTTCCTTCACACAGGTGAAAAGCGTCACCGATGTGATGTTTGCTCCAAAACGTTTGTTCAGAAAGGCAGTCTTTCAAGACACATGCTCCTTCACACAGGTGAAAAGCTTCACTAGTTCGAAAAATTTTGCTCATGAAAGTCATCTTTCAGCTCATACGTTCCTTCACATAGGTGAAAAGCCTCATCACTGTGATGTATTCTCCAAACCATTCGCTTTTGCAGTGTTCCGAAGTACCTTATATCCTGTATCATTTTGTACATGTATAGTCAAAATTTGGATCACCAATCATAACATAAACATTGTGCATATGTTTCATACCTTTTCATGTATGTGGCCAATTTGCAGTTTGGATCTAATAAGTTCCACTTCAAACGAGAAGTCAAAAGTTTTGCATTTGATTTTGTTAGCTCCCTCTGATATTAAATTATCTGGTTCTTGTTGATTTGGAAAATGTTTCTGAGCACTGCAAGATGCACCTTGAGAGTCCAATCTTTGTCATCCTCACACGCAGTCACCACCAGACTGGACATGTTCCACTACTGTCTCCACACTTTTTATTGTTGTGGAATGGGAAGCTCATCACAGTATGGAGCTGGTGCAGTAGATGATGGTATGTTGTGATATGTAATGGCATTCCTGTACCTAGGCTTCTTGTACTTAGAAATATCCACCATATAAAAGAAACAATCAAGATGACTTTTTGGTTCCCTCCACATTTGAGGAATGGCAAATGACGTTGCTTTTCTCGCACCATGAAGCAAACCTTCCAAAGTTGATTTGCAATTACCACAGCAAAAATGCAGTGCTCAACCTTGTCTTGGTCTCCCATAGGCATTCCAATGTAAGCTTGATATGCAATGGAAAACTTTGTCCCTGTGGTAATTTTGTGCTTGACTTTCATAGGACCAATATAGTACCCACAGACATAACTGAAACAGTGTGGAAGAAACATGTTTATTCAATTCAATTCATTTATTTTGCTGAGCAAAAAAAAAAACCAGTGTTACAGAAATAGTTGAAACAATGCACAGCAAGGAAGCAGGAGAAAAAGGCCAGCCAGTTCTTGACAAGGTCCCTTGCTCCCTAGGCTAGTTTTATACTGAAGTCAGTAGGTGTAATTACAAACAAGAGTATGATAGTTACCAACAAAAAAAAAAAAGATGCTATATGAGCAGATGATAAGCATTACAGACAATACCATTGAAAACACAATTTACATCTTGATATCATCATCATTGTCAACCATTATCAATCCACTGCTGGACGAAGGTCTCCCCAAGTTTCCTCCACAACGGTCTGTCTTGTGCCAGTCTCCTCCATGTCATTCCCGCATACTTTCGAATTTCATCCACCCATCTTCCATGTGGTCTTCTTCTGGGTCTTTTCCTGTCCCTTGGAATCCAATCTAAAATTTCGGCTGTCCATCGATGGTCTGTTCTTCTGGCAGTATGTCCAGCCCATTGCCATTTCCGGGATTTAACTCTGATCATGATGTCTTCCACTCTTGTCATTTTTCGGATCCACGAGTTCCTCTTCTTATCTCTCCTGGTTACAGCAAGCATGCACCTCTCCATGCTGCTTTGAGTTGTCTGCAGCCTTTGTATGTCTCTTTTAGTTAAGGTCCACGTTTCTGCACCATACGTAAGCACTGGAAGGATGCATTGATCAAACACTTTTCTTTTAAGACATAATGGCATATTGCTCTTGAAAATTATGCTCTTTCTTCCAAAAGCTCTCCAGGCAAGTTTTGTACGCCGGTTAATTTCTTCATCAATGTGACCCTCACTTGATATCTACTGTCCAAGATAAATGTATGTGTCTGTTATCTCCAGCTTTTCTCCATCAATCGATAAATCTTCATTTCTTGTAAAAGCATTGAACATCACTTTTGTCTTCTGAAAGTTCATTTTTAATCCCACTTCTTTACTCTTGTCAGCAAGTTCTTGGATCATACTCTGCAGCTCTGATGGGGTAGTTGCAAAAATGACTAGGTCATCAGCAAAACGAAGGTGGGTTAGATAATCTCCATTAATCTTTATCCCTTTGTTTTCCCAGTTCAGTGATTGAAAGTCATTTTCCAATGTGGCATTAAGGAGCTTCGGAGATATGGTGTCACCTTGTCTTACTCCTTTTCCAATTTTTATGTGTGTTGTATTTTCAAACAGCCGAATCTTTGCACTTGCATTTTCATAGATAATATTAATAATATTAATGTACGCATCTTCAATACCGCAGGATTTCGGGGCCATTCTTACTGCTGATGGTTTCACCGAATCAAAGGCTTTGTCATAATCGATAAAAGCCATGCACAATGGAAGTTCATATTCCCTCGCTCTTTCAATTAGTTCTCTCAGTACGTGGATATGATCTATATTGTGCTGTAGCCACTCCTGAATCCAGCTTGTTCTCTCAGTTGAGCCATGTCCAGTGTCATCTTCAAGCGGTGTGAAAGAACTTTAGTGAAGATTTTATAAACCACTGATAGGAGGCTGATAGGTCTGTAGTTCCTGAGATCCTCAATGTCACCTTTTTTATGTAGCAAGATCATTGTAGCGTTGTTCCAATCCTCAGGAATCTTCCTTTCATTAAGGCATCGAGTGAAAATTTGGGCGAGTACTGTTTCGATTTCTCCACTTGCTTCTTGTATGATGTCTACAGTAATTCCATCTTCTCCTGGAGCTTTTCCCCGCTTCATGTTCTTGATTGCATGTGCAACTTCTGCTGGGAGGACTGGAAGAACTCTGGTACTGGTACCTTTCATGATGTCTGGAGTACATGTATCATCCCTTTCATATAATTTGGAGTAGAAATCTTTCACTCTTATCAAAATTTCGCCTCTATTTCTTGTTACAGAACCATCTTCTTTTCTCAGTGCCATAATCTGTTTTCTTCCCTTACTGAGATGTCCCTTTGCTATCTTTAGGCTTTGGTTGTTTTCAATTGCTTTCCTTACTAGTTCACAGTTGAATTTCCTTACGTCTTCAGTGATACTTTTTCGTACTGTCTTGCATAGCTCTATATATTCCACTTTGGAAGTCACATTTTCTTTAGTTGTCCTCATCTCTCTTCTTTTTTGCATCAACATTTTTGTTTTTCCTGATAATTTGTTCACATGCAACGTGTTCTTAGACCCAGCTAATTTTGTTGCTGTTTCCATAAGAGCTTTGGTTACTTTTCTGTTAACTTCAGAAATATCCACTTCTTTCAATGTTAGGCCTTCTAAAGCAGAGAATCTGTTCTTCAGTTCCAACTTGAAGGTATTATGGTGTTTTTTAAGGTTGGTTATGTCAATACATTTTGTTTGTCTTATGAACTTGCTACGTTCGAGTTTAGTGTTGAGGTGCATCTTACATCTCACCAATCTATGGTCACTACCTGTGTTGAACTTGTTTAGCACACTGCAGTCTTCTATGATGAATTTTTTGTTATACATAATAAAATCAATTTCACTTGTTGTCCCATTTGGATGTCTCCATGTCCATTTCCTGTGTGGCTTTTTCTTGAAAAAGGAGTTCAAGATGAAAAACCCTTCTGCCTCTGCAAACTCTACGAGAGTATTTCCACGCTGGTTTCTGTTGCCGTGACCGAATTTACCTACTGAAGTTTCATTCTGTTGCCGTTGCCCTATTTTTGCATTGAAATCTCCCATAATTATCTTCAAGTGCTGCTTACCTTTATTATTTAGATGACGAATTTCCTCATAAAATTCTTCAATTTTTCTTCAGGATGACTTGTGGTGGGTGCATAAGTTTGAATAATCTGAGCCTGGTATCTTCTCAAGAGTTGGATAACGAGTCGTGCAGCTCTGTCAGAGGAACTTTCAACTTCTACAACTTTATCCCTCAGTTTCTTGTTTATTATAAATCCAACACCACTAGTTCTGCCAGTATCAGTCCCACGATAGTAGAAGAAATGTCCACTTTTCAGTTCAATGAGATCTTCTCCTTACCTCACTTAGCCCGACAATGTCCCACTTGATCCTTTGTAGTTCCTCTTCCAATTCAAGAAACCTTGAATCAGAAGATAGGGAGCGTCCATTATATGTAGCCAAGGTCAGCATCAGATGGCAGCCTAGTCCAGTTCTCCAGGGATTCTTAGCACCCTCTGCCTTCATGTCGCACTGGCCGCTGCCTTGACCAGGTACATTCCAGCTGCCAGAGACTGAGGGCCAAGATTTAAGTTGTGGGGTAATTTTGGAGGGGTTTGGCCATAACTCACCATGCTTGCCAAGCGGGTTGGTGAGTGTGGGATAGCATTTCCTCTAATTCCGATGGTATAGTTATACAGCTATTGGCGGTCTCCAGAGCCCCTTTAGTGGGAACAGGATGTACCACGAGAAGGCGGGGTTGACAATTGTCAAGGAGAGGCTATGATGTTGTTACGCATCACCTGACCTTACATCTCGATATACAAGTCTTAATATTAGTCATAGTTCCCATCCACTGTAATCATTAATTTGAGGAGCTGCAATTCATTATAAAGTTTTTTAGCTTTTTTTTAAAAAAAGGTTAAAATTATTTAAAGAAGTTAATTCCATAGGTAATGAGTTCCAGTTGTATGGGTCAATGTAATTTAAACTTTGCCTGATGGTCTCCGTTTTCGGATGAATAGGCCGAGTATGTGATTTAGTGCGTGTGTCATGTGTGTGTATCTGGGGTATAATTTGTATGATGTCGGCGTGTAAATTATTCTTAATGCGTTTGAACATAATTTTCCCGATATTAAAGTAATATAATTGGTTAATCGTAAGAATGTTATATTTGTTTGGGAAAACTCTTGTGGTATTATATAGTGTTAATTGCATATTTCTATCAAATTTTAAGTCAATTAATCTTATATATTTGCTTTGAAGAATTTTAAAGTTTTTTGATATTATATTTAGTTGTCTGTCCCCACGATAAGATAGCATAATTAATATGAGTCTGAAACATGGTATAATATAAATGAATTAGTGTTTTATAGGTAAGGTTTGTAAATACCAAGCTGATAACTCCAATGTTTTTCGACAGTTTGAGAAGAAGAGAGTCCACATGTTGGTTCCATCTAAGGTTTCTATGTAAGGTAACCCCCAAATAAAGTACGGAGTTAACTTCTTCTATGTTTGTACCATTAATAGACAATGTGATAGGAGGTTATGAAATATTGTGTTTTAAGAAAATTAAAGATTTTGTTTTGGTAGTATTTATTATTAATTCATTGGAATTTAACCAATCTGAGATGTTATTAAGTTGAGTATTATTATTCATAGTAGTGTCAGTCGTTAAATTAAATGAGGTGAAAATGGTTATGTCGTCTGCATAGAGGAGTAGGTCTATATCACTTATTGAAATAAAGATATCGTTAATGTACAGTATATTCTGAAAAGTACAGGTCCCAAAATTGAAACCTGTGGAACACCAGTTGATATGAGTTGGAAGAGTGGATTGATGTTGGTTAATTTGTATATTTTGTTGCCTATTTGATAAATAACTTTTAGAAAGAGAATGTTCATTGTTCCTTATTCCCATCATGTGTAATTTGTGTAGCAAGATATTATGATTTATGGTATTGAAAGCTTTAGATAGGTCTAAAAATAATGCTATGGTATATAAGTTGAGTTCAAAATTATGTTGGATTGTTTGTTGTAGGTCTAATAAGGCTGATTCTGTTGACTTTCCAGATTGAAAACCATGTTGATTTGGATGGATGATTTTTAGATTATGAATGTGCGAGATTAGTTTATTGTAAATTAATCTCCGGAATTTTAGCAAAAATTGATAAATTGGCTACAGGGCGGTAGTTGTTAGCATCATTTATTGATCCAGATTTGTATTTTGGAATTATTTTTGTGATTTTAAGTAGAACAGGAAATTCACCAGATTGGAATATATCATTAAATGTAAACAATAGAGGATCAAGAATAAGATTAGCAAAATTTTTAATAATGAATGGTTGAAGATCATCATATCCAGGGCCAGACCTGGAATTTATATTGTTAAATTCTTCTAATAGTTCTGTTTCGGTAATTTCAGTAAGATAAAAATTATTAGGCATGTGTGTGTGCTCCCTAGGTAGTCAGTGAATGGAATTTTTGGGGAAGTTAGACTATTTTTTAGTGTTTGTGGAAATAAGGTAAAATGTTCATTTAATCCATTTGTAATATCTTGTTTGGCTGAAAGTTATTAGAATCTGTTAAGTATTCAGGTGCTGTTAAATCTGTATTTTTACCCATTAACAAGTTTAAATGTTTCCTTGTTAGTTTTGAAGAGTTATGTGAAAAAATGCTGAGATAGTAGTTACGCTTAGTGTACCGAATATCGCTGTTTAGTTTATTACCAAAATTTTGGAAGTCCTGGGTTAGTTTACTTTTTATGAATTTCGAAAAGAGGTTTTTTATTTTTTTTATTCTTTTTAATAGAGCATTGGTAATCCATGGCTTACGAAAAAAATTCAGTTTGTTTTGTTTTAGAATTTTTGGAAAAAATTGATTATATAGTTGTGTAATAGTTGTGATGAATGACTCATAATTTTTGTTTGCAGAACCATGAACCAAAATAGTGCTCCAGTTAATGTTTTCTAATTGAATTTTAAAACTTTCCATATTTGTATTATTAATTTATCTGAAAGTGTAGCAGGCTTCAGGTATAGTAGTTTGTTGTTTAAAAGGATAAATTGTAAATATAGGGAGGTGATCACTAAAATCATACTGTAAAGCCACTGAAATGGTAATTTCAGTTAATACATTTGCTATAAAGAGATCAATCAATGTCTGTGAAGTGGAGGTTATATCAGTTGGGACTGAAATCATGTTTTTGTGTTCAGAAGCATTAAGTGATTGTCAAAGTTGAAAAGAGTGATTGGTTGTAATAAGTCAACATTCCATTCATATTCCCCATAAGAAACGTTTTTTCTTTGAAAGGTTAGAGTAGTTAGGTAATTCAGTAAGTAATGATAGAAAAGCTATCAGGTCTGAGTTGGGTGGCCTATAGCAAACAATAATTATATAAAATTGGTTATGAATAGTTAGAATTTCGGCATTTTGATTCAATACTGTGAAATTTGGAATAATTGAAAAATTGTTATAAATATCCTTTACAAAAATTGCAACCCCTCCACTAAAGATTAAAATTAGCGATCGCCACTCACCACGTGGCGACTGGATAAAATAAAATGTCCAGTAGAAAAAATAACTTTAGTTGCCACGCTCGAAAATTTGCCTTTTTTCATTGTTAAAGAATTAATTTGCATTTTTAAAACGCTCCTGTTATACGAAATGCATTTTCAAATCATACAAATCATGCGCGGTGAAAAACAGCCCTTTCCTCAACAGCCCTTTCCTCTGCAAATAAATGGGTACGATCTATTTATAGATTCACTCTTCAAAAACGGGGATGGCTGTTTGTTTTTCCACTTAAGTTTGTGCACAAAGTAACCATATCGGGAATGGACACCTGTGGCTTTAGATGGAACTGTGGCATCACAACTCGTCTTCACCAGCTCGTTTTTTAAAGTTTGGTTTCTCTGAAAATGCACGATTCTCCGTTGCTTAGGCACTTCTTGCTTATCATCAAATAAAATGGGCAAGCATTTTCTCTCTTGTTTACAAAAAGAAATCAAAGGTAGAAAATCGGGATTTCACTTTTCGCGCCGCGCACAATCTTTCATTCCACGCAGAGTCGCGTTTCCTTTGGCTTTAAACAAAATTAAAAAAACCTCTTGTCTGCCCCTTAATACAGTAAAGTGTTACTAAGGAATGGGTAAACACAAGTTTTTTAGCGAAATTATATATCAAAAATAAGTACTGTATTGTTCACTCTGCCGTGATAGTCATTTTTACGGGTTACGGAAAAGGCAGATTCCATCGCGGGTGGAATAAGTAAAGTACCGATTTTGAAATTTAATTTAGCTTTATATAAGCGGAAAAGAAAAAACGCTTTCCGTATTGATTGGTTTCAAAGAACAGGCTGTTAAAAATAACAAAAACTGCGCTTCACTAGAAAAAAATTTTAAAATACGAAGGTGTTCTTTTTCCCTATTACTGAAGCTATTAAAACCGAGAAACATAATCAGAAAATATATAACATAAGAATATAACCAGAAAGTGAAAAGAAAGTGCATCTTGGGGTAAAAAAAATTTGAAATTTAGAAAACTACGGAACATTTTTATCCATGCTAAAACAATCATTTTCATGCGACGAATGGCATGAAAGATGCTCAAATTATTTCAGACAAATGTTGCGACATTAAAAACATCCAATAAACAGTCCCAAAAATGTTTGATGAATGTTAGAATTTTGAAAACATGAAAAATAAACTGTGAACAAATGATTGAATAACATTATTTCATAGATTTTTTATTTCCGTAGTATATTTGATGTTTCCTGTATTCTGTAACGATTGACGATTTCCGTAGTGACTATGGAGAATTCATAGCATTTGGAAGATCTGAGGTGGGCAAGCAGGAAAAAATGACAAATCATTAAAATTCTACCAAAACGATTTCTGAAGAAGGAAAAACCGACAACCAGATTTTTTGTTTCCCTTACTCCGCAGCGATCGACGATTTCCGTAGTGACTGTGAAGAATTCGTAGCATTTGGAAGGTCTGAGGTGGGCAAACAGGAAAAAATGACAAATCATTAAAATTTTGCCAAAACAACGTTTTTGAAGGGGGGGACAACCCCGACAACCAGATTTTTTATTTCCGTAGTATATTTGTTTGATGTTTCCTGTACTCTGCAGCGATCGACGATTTTCGTAATTACTATGGGGAATTCGTAGTATTTGGAAGGTCTGTTGTGGTGGGCAAACAGAAAAATGACAAATCATTAAAATTCTACAAAAGCTGAACATTTTTCGAAAAAAAAAAAAAAAAGAAGCTGACACTGGGTTCGAAAACCAGACAGAATCTGATGGAATCAGGATTCTCTGCAAGTGTTCTTATTTCGTCATGACTATTTTTTCAACACTTGTGAAGGTTTATTAATGTTTTTTATGTAATATTTATTAGAACAACCCAGGAAATTACTGAATATTTTCTGTTAGAGGTCAGGAATCATTGCGAGTCTGTAAAATAAAGTGACCAGGTTGATATCACATTTCTCCCAATCTCAGCTGTACCACAAAATGATTCTGCTATAAGATATGAAACTCATTTTTGAAAGCTATACAGCCAGTTTTCATTTTGACACCAAGAAACCAAAAAGAAATGGAATGAAAATAAAAATTTAGCAGAATGAAAGCAGCTTCGAAGCGTGTCTGAACATTTTTGACCATCAATAACTCACTAAAAACTGCTAGAGAAACTAAAAACAAGCAATTTTTAGTACATCAAGGTCATAGCACAAATTGTTGAAATACTCAATATTGCTGACTGTTTTGCTTAGCAATGCAGAAGTTAAGAGAATGCAAGCATTGTGGGCAATGTTCTTGATAACAAGACAATGCTCATGTAAATAATGACTTTAGAAAATACAGCAAATTAAATAAAGTAAGCAAAAGTAAGTACTGCTTGAAAATTTTGACCCATCCACTGCTATCAATTTATGGTGGAGAGATTGAGAGATTTTTTTGTGTGTGTGTGAACGTAGCGAGAGACCAAATAAAAATGATTAAATTATCTTTCCAATAAAAACTGTCTTGAAAATTTGGTTGATGTGGGTGAAGAAAAATATAACTTTTAAGATTATATTTATTCATTTAATTGCACTGGAAAATAGATAGTGTGCCCTTGTAACTACTAAGCTTAAATTTAACTATGTCTAAATAAATGAAAGGTATTCAGTTCAGTGATAAAATGTGTATATAACACGAAATAGCTGTAAGGAAAGTGGCCACTAGATTTTGTCCACCCACTGGCCAATGGCCACTCGAAAAAATCACCAATTTTAATCTTTACCCTCCACCAGTTGTGTAAGTTCTGTTTAAGTGGAAACTTTTGTAGTTAGTAATTTGCAATGAGTAACAATATGAAGGAAACCAAGTCTTAGAGATACAAATTATATCAAGATTTAAATTTGTTAGTTGAATTAGTGATTCCAATAAGGTAATTTTGTTAATTAGTGATCTAGCATTGATATGGATTAATTTTAGGCTGTTGAGTGAATAAGTCATTAACAGGTGATTGAAATTTTGTAATGAGTAATATTCACACTGCATTCAATTACTGGTAAAGAAAACAAAAATGAACAAGTAGGGAAAAAAATGTATTTAAAGAATTAGTAGGAATTACAAATTGACATAAACACTAGGGATATCACATAATGGGATAAAAAAAATGAAAATGAACTAGGTTAATTGTCAGAAAGTTAACAGTAAAATCCACTAGCAATAGCAATGAAGGATATTATAATGCAAATGAAGTACCAGCAGAAATAAAAAAAAAAAAACTAAATAAGTAAATAATAATTCACATGTTGATTCAATGATATATCAATCCCAGAACTATGTGATGCGACCATCAAAGCACCGCTGGAGTAGCGGTCATGTCATCGGTGATAACATACCATCACACCATGTCATTACCAGTTTGCAATGTGCCACCAGCCGTAGACGAACCCCACAAAAAAAACAAAAAAAACGCAGTTTTCAATCCTGATCCATTGAGTCCCCATCAGTGCCAACCACCGCACTGCCTTAACATAAAAATATAAAAACATCGAAACTTTACAAAGTGTGAAATGCAAATGAATTAATGTAATTTCACCATAAAACAAAAACTAAAAAATTAATAGCCTGTCATTCACATATAACAAACCTCAGCACTTATGTAAAGAGACTAGCAGTAACCAAAACAATGCAATAGCCAGCACCGATGAAGACCCAAACAATGACACCGCTCATGTCCAGTGTGACATAGTCAATAAAATTAGGTAAAACGTGTATGAAAGACACGACACACAGCAACAGAGCATCACAGTTTAGAGCGTCATAACCTTAACATTTGAAACACACAAGCACCTAGTCCTAAGAATGCATGAGGCATAGTTGTCTTCAAGGTGCTGAAAGATAAAAAAACAACTATAAACGAATATCAGGTCAAAAAATCATGACAATGTAGACAAAATTTCCACCCTGAAGTTACAAAATATGCAATATTGCTTACCCTAAGTAATGCAGCTATGTATGTATAAGTAATCAAAAGAAGCCAGAAAACTGTTTACATCCCCAAAATGTAACCCTAAGGTTTCAAACAAGCAGTGGAAGTCCAAATAACTACCCGACAAACATGCACCAATATCCAAAATAAGAAACCATAAAGAAGGAACCCTAACAATTAATACATGATCTATGTGATTCAAAAAGAGGAAGGTCATATCATACGCAAAATGCTGTACTAAAACCTCTTAGCAAATAACGGGCCATACAAACATAATGCAGTACGCCAAAGTTTACACATAGAATAAGTAATGTAGAAATGTACGGAATACATTAATAAAGCATCTGTATAATGAAGAATCATAAGAAATCAAGAAGAATTACACCAAAAATTACATTGCCCTCAACTGATTCACACATATATGAAGAATAATTAAGAAAATTTGCCATAGAAACAGAAATACACAATATCAAAGTTAATTGTCGATGTGCCAAGTATTTAATACCTTCATCAGCGAAATCCCTAATATCCGTTAATGTCTAGGAAATTTTAGTCTGGCCAACTTCTTCAGCAAAAAGATCCTCATGCACTCGGTTCAATATCGGAATCCACCAACACACAATTTGTTACAGAAGAACCTACTGGCCAATACCAAACACTTAGCAATAACAAACCTAGATCTTTTGAGTGAACAACCATATTTAGATTTGAATCACGCTGCAACACACGGAGAAACCGAACAAAAATCAGTCCCAAACCAGAAATAATTCCACAACCAAAGTGGTGAGAAGTAACAGTGTCTATTACAAACAAAGTGTCTGTTTTTGAAGAAAAGAAAAAAACAGAAAGAATCAAGTCGACCAGGCTCCCCACTCTCTGGCCTCGCCCAGAGAGTGTGATGCCCAGTTAACTGCAAAATACTGTACCCCCAACCGATTATCAGGCCACTAAATCATGACAAAATATAATCAGGTGAAATACTTAGAGCAGAAACCCGAACATTCTATCATATACCAAACCCAGAAAGCATTAGGTTATGTTCTCAAAAGAATAACGTACAAGAACCCAAGTATCATTATATAAAAAAAAAAAAAATCATAATGATACAATACACCTAAATTTGCATACAGCTAACATATGAGGTACCGCATACTATAAGTAATACCACTATGTATTCAAATAATCAAAAGAAACAATGAAGGTGTGCCAAATATCTGGCAAACACTACATCGCATGTTCGCAGAACCGCAAAATGTAAACCCATTACCTCAGACAAGCAGTTAAGGAGCAAATAACTACCCAATAAACAAGCCAATAGGCCATGAAAGAATGAAACCCATATCCAGAAAGAGAATGCACTAAACATTAACCCCAAACAGTTGTAACATACTATAACACTCTAAAAGCGGTTTGTCATGTCAGTCACTAAATGCTGCACCAACAAACACAAGCGAGTGACAGGCCACACAATCGTAATGCAATATGCCAAATATAACACACAAAATTACTCATATAATAAATACCACTTACAGTAAGCAAGACAATTGTATGTTCAAGTAACCAAAATATAGATGAAAAAGTGTTATACATACAACTTACAATGTTGTCAGACAACTAATATATACAAAAACAATAAAAATGTGAAAATAGGCCAAGGGGGCAACAAAAACACAATATGAACATTAATATTTCACACACCAACTATTTAATGCTGTCATCAGCAAAATTTGAAGAATTCATCAAAGTCCTGAAAATCCCAGTATGCCCAGCCTCCTTAAGCCAATGGATTTTTCCATATTGGGCCCGAAACCAGAATCCACCAGCCCTCAATTTATTATTGAACAACTTTTCTAGGCAATGTTAAACTTTCAGTAATCGTAGTCTCAAAACCCTTGGGTAGATGCTTATTTTTGAATATGCAATCACACTGCGGCATTCTTTAGAATTAACCAACAAGCGGTCTTGAAGCAGAAATGACTTCACACCCAAGCAATGAGCTGGTTACAATGTCTATTACAAGCAAAACTGCCTTTAAGTTTTTCATTTAAGAAGTCAATTGCCTCACCAATTGTTTTTTTCTTAAAGTCAACAGCCTCACCTATAAAAAGTTGACTGCCTCACCAGCACGTCCCAATTGTTAGTACTCTAACAATCAAAACATGCTGTATATGATTCAAAATTAGTAAGGTCATATCATGCACAATGCTGTACTTGAACCTCAAGCAAGTGACAGGCCAAACTATCATAATGTAGCACCTTAAATCATCATCATTGTCAACTATTATCAATCCACTGCTGGACGAAGGTCTCCCCAAGTTTCCTCCACAACGGTCTGTCTTGTGCCAGTCTCCTCCATGTCACTCCCGCATACTTTCGAATTTCATCCACCCATCTCCCATGTGGTCTTCTTCTGGGTCTTTTCCTGTCTCTTGGAATCCAATCTAAAATTTCGGCTGTCCATCGATGGTCTGTCCTTCTGGCAGTATGCCCAGCCCATTGCCATTTCAGGGGTTTAACTCTGATCATGATGTCTTCCACTCTTGTCATTTTTCGGATCCACGAGTTCCTCTTCTTATCTCTCCTGGTTACACCAAGCATGCACCTCTCCATGCTGCTTTGAGTTGTCTGCAACCTTTGTATGTCTCTTTTAGTTAAGGTCCACGTCTCTGCACCATACGTAAGCACTGGAAGGATGCATTGATCAAACACTTTTCTTTTAAGACATAATGGCATATTGTTCTTGAAAATTATGGTTTCTTCCAAAAGCTCTCCAGGCAAGTTTTATACGCCGATTAATTTCTTCATCAATGTGACCCTCACTTGATATCTGCTGTCCAAGATAAAGGTACGTGTCTGTTATCTCCAGCTTTTCTCCATCAATCGATAAATATTCATTTTGCCGCCCCGGTGGCGCAGTGGTCTAAGGCGCTGGCCTCTGATCATTCGTCCGTAAGGGGTCCGGGTTCGAATCCCGGTCAGGCATGGATGTTGTGTTTGTCTTAGGGCACTGGCTCTCTCCCTTCCCTGGAACCAGTGAACCTAAATTAGGGACGGGCGACTGCTTATAGCCCATTGAGTTGCTCACGGTGGTCGTTAAACCTCCAATCAAAAAAAAAAAAAAAAAAATCATTTTGTGTAAAAGCATTGAACATCACTTTTGTCTTCTGAAAGTTCATTTTTAATCCCACTTCTTTACTCTTGTCAGCAAGTTCCTGGATCATACTCTGCAGCTCTGATGGGGTAGCTGCAAAAATGACTACGTCATCAGCAAAACGAAGGTGGGTTAGATAATCTCCATTAATCTTTATCCCTTTGTCTTCCCAGTTCAGTGATTGAAAGACATTTTCCAATGTGGCGTTAAAGAGCTTCGGAGATATGGTGTCACCTTGTCTCACCCCTTTCCAATTTTTATGTGTGCTGTATTCTCAAACAGCCGAATCTTTGCACTTGCATTTTCATAGATGTTATTAATAATATTAATGTATGCATCTTCAATACCGCAGGATTTCAGAGCCATTGTAACTGCTGATGGTTTCACCGAATCAAAGGCTTTTTCATAATCGATAAAAGCCATGCACAATGGAAGTTCATATTCCCTCGCTCTTTCAATTAGTTCTCTCAGTACGTGGATATGATCTATTGTGCTGTAGCCACTCCTGAATCCAGCTTGTTCTCTCGGTTGAGCCATGTCCAGTGTTACCTTTAAACGGTGTGAAAGAACCTTAGTGAAGATTTTATAAACCACTGATAGGAGGCTGATAGGTCTGCAGTTCCCGAGATCCTCAATGTCACCTTTTTTATGTAGCAGGATCATTATAGCGTTGTTCCAATCCTCAGGAATCTTCCCTTCCCTTCATTAAGGCATCGAGTGAAAATTTGGGCGAGTACTGTTTCGATTTCTCCACTTGCTTCTTGTATGATGTCTACAGTAATTATTATACAAACAATTACATTGCTGTCAGACAAATAATGCACACAAACAACAAGAATGTAAAGACAGACCAAGGAGGTAATAAATACAAAATATGAACGTTAATAGTTCACACACCTACTATGTAATACAGTCATCAGCAAGATTCGAAATGTCTGTCAGAGTCCTGAAGATCCTAGTTTGGCCAGCTTCGTTAAGCAGAAATATTTTTCCGTACTGGGTCCAAAATCGGAGTCCTCCAACCCTCAGTTTATTGCAGAACAACCATCTAGGCAATGTTAAACTTTCAGCAATCACAGTCCCAATTCCCTTGAGTAGACGCTTATTTTTGAATACGAAGTCACGCTGCGACATTCACAAAAACTTAACCACAAGTGGTCTTGGTCTAGAAGCCACTTCATGACCCAAACGATGAGCAGTAACAATGTCTGTTGCAAGCAAATTGCTTTTAATTTTTTCATTTAAGAAGTCAAATGCCTCATCAATTGGATTGCCAGTAGACTCAGGTAGATTATAGAGCACAAGACAAGTACGTCAACCGTACTGCTCAAGTTCATCGAGGGAGTTTTCCATGCTTTGCAATGAGGACTGGAAAGTGAATATCTTGATTCAAATTCTTCCAGACGTTTGGACCAATGCTCTTCTAGTCCCTTAATGACAGCTGTTAAATCATCCATTAACTCCTTTTTTATTGCAGCAGCACTAACGCTTTCCATGTTGTCTGTTGATGTAAAACTGGAGCGTAGCCTTGAATCTATTTTATCATTCAAATTTTTTTTTCTGCTCCAAGTCCAATGCATATTGCCTTCGGAAAATCGACAACTCTTCAGAAATGTCACGCACTCTGCTGTCACCAGATGGAGTAGAACCAGATGTTCCCTTGCTGTGCAGCTTTGGCGGCATTTTAATAAGTAATATACAGCTGGTAGCAAAATAACACTAGAAATGCATGGACCTGAATCAACACCCAATGAATGTGACACCCCGGTGTTAAAAAAAATAAATAAATAAATAAATCCTCTAATGCCGGATCACATAAACATACAACCTCTCATTGTCAGTTCAATGCAGTAACAAAGGCAAAAATGGCAGTGTATTATTAAAAACAAACAATTTTAGATAATTAAAGCAGTTTTAGTGATAAAAAGTAAGACCACTGTTGAAATTGAAATCAGTGGCCATGAACTGCCCAAGAAAATTTTAAAAGATCAACACAAACAAGTTTTGTGTTACACTGTGATAATGAATATTAAGAAAATGTGTTTACTTGTAACATAATTTTTTTTGCTATTTTTCTGCCCAACAAAAGTGGTGGTGCATAATAATGTTTTCATGTCCTTGATTGCTGAAAAAGTGGAACTCATCCAGCAGATTTTGCTCTCTCTCTCTCTCTCTCTTTTTTGTGTCTGTAGTAATTCTGTTAATTAAAAGCGTTAAATTTCAATGTCACTAAAGCTACGTTTACATCTAAATCAGAGGCACTTGCAGTTGAACCCAAATAAAATTAAACTTGTTTAGTTTGTTTTATATCCTGCATTAATAATGTAAAGCACTAAATTAAATGATAGTGTTAAGACGAAGGGGTCTAGGAATAACAAAATTAGTTTAAAAAAATGTCCTACTATATTTATGTAGCTGGACTGCAAATGAAAACAGGCAGACAGTTTGGTTCAGAGCCATAAAAAAAAAAATGGGGGGGGGGGTTAAATTTGAAAATTGATTTTCACACTGTATGTTTGTATATGTTCAGTTGTTTCTCTGTCACATATGTTCACATGAAATTCTTCATTTTAATACTCTCCATTTTCGAAATACTGACTTCTTACGCTATACTACCAACAGAAGTACATATATGGATTTATCTGCTGTCTTTATTAAAGTATGGCATATGCCCAAATGTCTTTTTTTATTATGAAATTAATATCTGGTACACTAAGTGAAGAATTTTATGGGGTTATATTGTTATATATAATTTTTTTTTCTTACAAGTAATACAATCAATTGCTTGTCATGAAGTCTAGTAGCACAAAGTAGTACATGTCTATCTCTCTCCTCCTATAGCACAAAGGCCAGCCATCATTCTTTTTCTTCAGCAAATCTGTTGACAACATCTTCGGGACTGATGTATATATCCTTATGGATGCTCATAAGAGCCAATTCAGTTAATCTCTCTTGTCCTGTAGAATTTCGTAAGTATGTTTTCAAACGCCTTAGGGATGAAAAGGTTCATTTGGGAATACTGGTTGAAACAGGAAGAGTGCTGAGCACCTTTAATAGAAAATGAACATTCGGGAAAAAAATTGTTTCATTGAGACAATGCTTCAATTAGCTTATAGTAAGAAGTTCCTTTCTCAGTATGTCGCTGCATTTTCTTTTCCACAAATTTATCTCTGACGTGACAGAATTATTATATCCAAGAAATCTCTGTTCATATCATAACAGTAGTGGTCTTAATGGCTTGAAGCATCACAATTGATGGGCAACAGTCTATTCAGAAAAGAAATGACTGTTTTGTGATGAATCACCTTTGCAACTGGTCTAGAAAATTGTCAAGCAAAGCTATGGCAATAACAGTCCTAAAATATTGCTCTGGGGATGTAGCATTAATGTTCATTCAATTTCATTGATGGCAAACTATTCTTGGAATTTACATTGTTTCGCCAGCTGAATTCAAGAGACCCTCTACTTGCTTGAAAATATCTGCAAACGTTCCATCCATATTTTCCCTCTTGCATTTAACAAATATTGTCAATGTGATCCAAAGCGCTCGTCAAATCATTGTGGACTTTTACAAATCGGTAAAGTATGGGCAAAAGGTTTTGATTTCACCAAGCTAATGACAAATTGACTTACAGTTATGGATTTCAAAAAGTGGGCAGCTTTAGACGTTTCCATATCGGGCATCGTTTGTAATTCTTCTAACACAGCAACGATTGGATAGTAAATTTCATTAAATTGAAGGAGACCATCATGGTTTTCAAACCATCTTATGTCACACATTGAAGTAAGTTTTCCCACTTTGTGTTTGGTAGGTGCCCTTTAATTTGGCTTTTAATTGATCTGTGCGCTTCCCTGAGGATTAAAAAAAATTACCTATTGATTTGATCGTTTCTATACAATTTCTTATGTCTTGAACCTCGCAGGCATGGGCAAGAGCCAGGTTCAATGAATGTGCGCTGCAATGCACATACAGAACGGCTGGGTGTGTCTATTTTATAATGGCTTGGACGCCTTTGAAACTACCACTAATCGTAGTGGCCCCATCATACCCCTGACCAAATAAGCATGAACAGTTCACACCAAGAGTCTTCAGGGTTTCTAAAACCACCATTGCTAAATTTTTTCCAGTTGTATCACTCACTGCCACAAATTCAAAAAAATCTTCGTGCAAAGAAAATGAAAGATTGTGTTCGATCACATACCAAGTACAGAGAGGTAGTTGTCCACTTCGAGAAATATTGGTTGCCTCATCGACAAGAATCGAAAAACATGTAGCCTTTAATATAATGTCAGAGTATAATTACTCGTGGTTTAATTTACTGTATTGCACGTTAATATCAGTTCTATTTGTCAAGAATCAAAGTTGTACTTCATCATTTCTGGAAACTTTGTAAAAACACAAGTTTGATATTATTTACCGTCATTCTTTCTTTGGATAATAGGCTTAACAATTATGGTTCTTGAGGTTAAGTGTTTCTTTTGAGCCAAAGAACAGTTAAAGGTTTCCTTGATGACATCCAGAAATGTGAAGTATTGGCATAGTCTTCTTAACGTATTATTCCTCATACCAGATTCAGCTTTCGATGTATAAGCCATCTTCAGTGAGTTTCTTGTGCTAACATTTTAGTACTTGATGTTATTAGGTGCTTAGCTGCATCCATAATGACGATCTTTTTTCTTAGTTTTGTTGCCATCTGCGCTCAAATGTCTCTCCTCATGTTAGATATATAGTGTCGCCATCTATCGATCTTTAAAGTCTGTTTTTGTGGATAAATTTTTTCTTAATTCTTTTACTTTGTTTCCCCCTTTTTTTTGTTTTTTCTCTTGCTCTATGAGGAATTTCCATGCAAAGGGTAAGTCTACTGGGGTGTTATTGTTGCAATTATTTTCTCACATTTTCTCAAAACAACTGCTTCTGCTGTCAAAAGTTTTTGATGTGCGTCATGCATAGTCAAGATTTTTGATTCATGCCAGCATGGGATAGCGTTGTTTTGCACACAGTGTTGTATTAAAGCAGTTTTTTTTCCTTTTTGCTCCAGTTTTAGAGGTGCTCGTGTAGGCGACTTTGGAAACGTCTTTTTGTGCTACTATGTATAAGAGATCTGCTTGGTTATTTTCTGCGTTTTTGGTGGGAATGGCGTATACACCTGTTGAGTTTAAAATTGATTTTTTGCCATTGTTGGTTAGCAGTTGTGATAAATCGTAGTTTGATTCAGCTAGCTCTAAATTGTTTTTGTTGCATTCTTTTCTAAGGATGTTAATAGGTTGTATTGTAGGTAATTTGCCAGAGTGTTGTCTATTTTCTTTGGTTGTACCGGTTGATTTTTTAGGGGTTCTGATATCTCTGTACATTGAGGTACGGTATATACTCGCGTATAAGTCGCCCCCCCCTTTCAGAGGAAAAGAAAAAATCGTAAGAAATCGGAAACTCGCGTATAGGTCGATCCCGGAATGAGAGAAAAAAATTTCAATGAATTTATTCAAAAACATTTGAAAACGAAAAAATTATATAATACTAAATTTAATTTGCATACCCAAAAACTTCTTCGGAACCCTTCAAAATCCGATTCCGAGTCAGACTCGCCAAACAGTTCAAAAAAGTCTTTCTCCGTCATCGGCGCGTCATCATAAACATCAGTATTCCCATCTATGCCTGTGTCATCAGAATCACTGTCATCATCACTCATAAAAATCTCATCATCCTCTGTGCCATCAAGTTTGTTACTAATGCAACATTTCTTGAATGATTTCATGACCATTTCCGTAGGTATCTCATCCCAAGCATCCTTGACCCATCGCGCAATCAAAACGATATCCGGCTTCTTTAGATTTCCGCCCTTGGTTTCAGTCGGCAAATCGGAACTTATCCAATCTGCCCAATACCTCCGCACATTGTCCTTGAAGGGCTTATTAAGGCAGACATCTAGTGGTTGAAGAACAGATGTCAACCCACCTGGGATGACGGCGAGAGTTGTTTTTGAATTTTCTGCAGTTTTTTTCACTTCTGCACGACGGTGTGCAACAAACATATCCCACACCAAAAGAGAAGGTTTCCTCAAAAGTGCACCTGGCCTTTTGTTCCACACAGTCTTTAACCAGTCAATTGTTCCGAATTCGTTCATCCATCCTTTTTCATGGGCACGAACGAGCACACCAGACAGAAAGACAACGCTTTTCGGCAGAGTTTTGCGTTTGAAAATAATTACCGGAGGTAGCTTACTGCCATCGGCCAAACAGGAAAGAACAATCGTGAAACTGGATTTTTCGTGGCCAGTCGTTTTGATCAAGATATTTTTTTGCCCTTTTGGTTCACCGTCTTATTTCCAGGAAGGTCGAAACACATGGCGGTTTCATCCATGTTCCCTATTTGGGAAAGTTCAAAAGCAGTCTCTTTTCTCTTTTGAATTACATACTTTTGAAATTCCATTATCTTTGCTTCGAGGTCACGAGGTTACTTTTGTGCAATTTTGGTGCGCTGGCGTAGACACAACCCATAGCGGTTCATGAACCTTGTGCACCAACCTGGTGAGGCACGAAAAGTGTCATTTGCGGCTGCAAACTTTTCATCTTTTGCGAGCTTCATTGCTCGCAAACATATACCAGTTCGCGTTACAATGTAACCATTTTGTCTGCAGCCCACAATCCAATCATTCAAGACACTTTCTAGCTCTGGGAAAGATGTCGTTCCATGGCGCAGCGCCTTTTGCGATTTTCACCAAGTGTTTTTTTTACGCTAATCTATAATCAGTTTTTCGTTAATGCCAAATTGACGTGAAGCAGTACAGTTGTTAGTATTTTCTGCAAAAGAAACCACTTTCAACTTGAATCCTGCGTTATAAGACATCCGTTTCTTTACACAATCCGTGTCACCCATAATAGGAGAAGCGAGACACGTGCGATTAAGAACAAGAAAAACATGTGCGATTAAGAACAAGCAACACCTAACACTGGCTGTCACATGGCTCTGTTACGTCGAAGGTCAGCGCAATCAACTGGTAGTCGGAAGGGCGTAGCTTTCATGCGCGGCTGTGACTGCGCTGTAGATACGCAAAGCATGGAGAGAGGAGACTTTTCAAAGCGCGGAGAAATTCGGAGGGTCGCGATTTCGTAATTCTACCACATCGGTGCTTTTTCTTTCTTTCTTTTTTTTTTTTCTTTCGGAGGGTTGCGATTTCGTAATTAATACCGCATCGGCATTTTTATTTCTTTTAAGATGGATTGCCTTTTGCCTCACGGGAAGAACTTTTGGACTTACGATTTTTTTAGACCCCGCGTATAAGTCGACCCCATTACTTTGAAGCTCTCACTTTGTCCCAAATTTCTCGACTTATATGCGAGTATATACGGTAGTTTTTGAGTCACATGTGAAGACATATTTTATCGTTTCGTATTGATTTTAAATTTTTAAAGGACTTCTTGATATCAACAGTGAAAGCAATTCCTTGAATTTCTACGATTTATCGAGTCAGTGCCTTCATCATGGTCACGGAATGCTAGTTCTTGTTTACTCAAATACAGTACTGCATCAATCATTGTCTGCAGGAAAAGTCTATTTAAACGAACGCTTTCGTTGAAATGCATTTTCAAAAGCCTAGCATTCTCTCTCAGGGCATCGGCAATGGTGTTCTGATTCTTTTCAAAATTATTTAGCATTAATTCGCATTTCAGGTGTTCGCTAGAATCACCACATTTGTGAAGTGACCGTTTCATATTTAAGAAATCTGAAAATTGTCTTTATTCCACGCCAAATTTTATTACTAAAAAATAAGCAAGGCCAACAAAATAATTTTTGTAACACCGAAGGGCTACAAAGCCATTTATATTCAGTAAACCAACAATTTTTTAAATTAATATTGTAAGATTTACCGCTCTTCTTGATTTCTTTCTTGGTGACAATTGTCAGTAAATCTGTCGGTCGTCCTTGAAGTAAAATGTCTTTTATTTTCATCTTTTCACTGATTGAACGGAGTTTGCAATAAATTACAATGTCGTTCACAGGATACATACTGAAAATTAAACTATCACTATCAGTTAAACTGTACATGAAACTAAAGTAACTAATGAAGTTTTTAAAAAACAATCACAAAACACGAAAAAACAAATCTCTTTCGGTAAGTATGTACCAAAACACTGCAAGGAAAAAACCCCAGGTGAATTGCAAAGAACCCTTGGCAATCTGTCCCGTTCCACTGCGATCTCTTCGGAAGGTCACGACTGCAGGTGCAGAGCCTTGGCGTCTCAAGCTAAAACACTTCACTTGCCCGGCAGATAGGGGAGGGTGGCGTCACAGTTACCATGGCAACTCGGACGAAAACTGCAGACTTCCAAGCATTCTCATTTCAGCTCTTCACTTGAACTGTTTTGCGTATAAGGACTTGTTTTCCGTATTGAATGCGCATTGTAAATTGATATCTAATCAAAATTTTAGGTATTTTGGCACTCAATAAAGGCAAAAAATGAATATATTATACAAAATTTTTAAGTAAAACCTTATTTCAAATGAAATAGGTGAAGAGGCACTTCACCCGAAAAGCTGCCACTGCACCAATCACCAGTTGATGTTTTGGTAAGTACTACCAATGTAGTGGGTAACCCCTGTGGAAGTGTTGACAGGGATACAGTAGACACCTTGTAAATCAAGGAGTTTATTGGGATCTCTGCCTTTAAGAATGAGATTAGGAAGTTGTGGAAGTGGTTTAACTACAGTCCTGTAGCCAAAAGATTTGAAAATAGTGAACTTTGAGTGAAGGACAGGCTAAAGGGCAAAGTGGCAACAAACTAATGAGTGGTGGAAGGTTCAGGCAGTAAACTAGTAGTTCTATTCTGTGACTCAAATTTCTTAGTTTATGTACTAAGAGGGGTGGAAAGTCATGCAATTTACCAATGTTGATGATGTTCTGATATTCTTTTTGTAAAGCAAGAGGGCTGTTGCAAATAAGGTTGGCTCTGTGTACTTTATAGTAGCCAAATTTATATTTTTCAAAAGGTGCAAGAATGGTAAGGATGATGTTATGGGTGACAGAAGGTTTCCTATAAACAGAGAGACCAAGTGAAAAGTCTGGATTGATGTTAACATCCAGAAAACTAATATTGTTGTCAACCTTTATTCTTTGTTCAGAAACATCGAACCATATTACGTGGCTCTATAAATCGTTAAAGTTTATACAACAGTTCTGTTGTACTGCCATTTACTGTTTCACACGTTAATTTATAGCATTAGCCACTCAGGAGCATTATTAATTGCATTTTGAGAACTATATGTAATTATTGAACATATTTATAAATTGAACATAGTTTTTTTGTTGTTGTTCTTACCTTTCTTCTGCATAGGTCGATATTCCCGCTCTCTATTGTTCAGTCAACGGTTGTGGCCATCCAAGTGCGCTCGAAATACCACATCGGAAAATTGCTGTCGTTGTCACTTCAAGTAATTAAAATATAAAACTATTTGAATAGTTTTATCATATTTAATTCAAATAGTTTTATTATATTAAAATATAATAACACTATTTGAATTCAAATAGTTTTATTATATTTTAATTGAAGTGACAACGACTGCAATTTTCCAATGTGATACTTGGAGCGCACTTGGATGTCCACAACCATTGACTGAACAATAAAGAGCAGGAATATTGACCTATGCTGAAGAAAGGTACTTGAACAACAACAAAAAGCTATGTTCAATTTATAAATATTTTCAATAATTACATATAGTTCTCAAAATCCAATGAATAATGCTCCCGAAAGGCTAATGCTATAAATTAACGTGTGAAACAGTAAATGGCTGTACAATAAAACTGTTGTATAAACTTTAACTATGTTGTCGACCTGTTCTTCAGATGAGAATTTCATATGAGGGAATTTGGAAGTTATGTAGGACATGAGTTCTATTAGTGAGTGTTTCTGGTGTGGCCAAATGATGATGATGTCATCAACATACCTTAACCAAATAGTGGGTTTTAAGAGGGATGGGGCAACAATTATTTTTTTTAATATTCTGCAAATAAATTTCAGCAAATAAGGGGAAGGGGGAAGAGGAAAGCTCATTGGTACACCTTGTTTTTGTTGGTAGTAGATACCATTACAAAACAAATGCATACAATGGTATCTACTACCAATAAAAACAAGGTATACCAATGGGCTCTCCTCTTTTCCCCCCTTATTTGCTGAAATTTATTTCCAGAATATTAAAAAATTCATTGTTGACCCATCCCTCACAACTGTATCTACTACCAACAAAAACAGGGTGTACAAATGGGCTCTCCTCTTTTCCCCTTACTTGCTGAAATTTATTTGCTGAATATTGAAAAAATAATTGTTGCCCCATCCCTCTTAAAACCCACCATTTGGTTAAGGTATGTTGATGACATCATCATTTGGCCACACCAGAAACAGTCACTAATAGAACTCACGTCCTCCATAACTTCCAAATTCCCTCATATAAAAAAATAATCTCAAGAGGAGGTCGACAACAATATTAGTTTTCTGGATGTTAACATCAATTTAGACTATTCACTTGGTCTCTCTGTTTACAGGAAACCTTCTGCCACCCATAACATCATCCCTAACCATTCTTGCACCTTTGAAAAATATAATTTGCTGCTATATAGACTTACATACACAGAGCTAACCTTATTTGCAACAGCCCTCCTGCTTAACCAAAAAGATATCAGAACATCATCAACATTGGCAAATTGCATGGCTTTCTACCCCTTAAAGTACATAAACTAACTAAGAAATTTGAGTCACAGAACAGAACTACTAGTTTACTGCCTGAACCTTACATCACGCATCAGTTTGTTGGCACTTTGCCCTTTAGCCTGTCCTTCACTCATAACGTTTGCTCTATTTTAAAATCTTTTGGCTACAGGACTGCTGTTAAACCACCTCCACAACTTCTTAATCTCATTCTTAAAGACAGAGATCCCAATAAACTCCTTGATTTACAAGGTGTCTACTCTATCCCTGTCAACACTTCCACAGGCATTACCCACTACATTGGTAGTACTTACCACAGCATCAGCCTGCGATTGATGGAACATATCGCTGATGTTAAGAAAGACGACCCTTCCACCTCCATTTCAATTTTAACTACCAGCGATACATCCGTGATTCCCGATTGGCAAAATGTTAAACTTATCACCCTGGTCAACAGTCGGAAAGCCCTCAGGTACCGCAAAAGCATTGAAATCTACCTTTACCCCTAACACCTGCTATACAGATGCACCTTTTCACATCCCTATCATTTGGAAAGCTATTTTGAAATCTGGCAACAACTGAGGCTTATACCACATGGTTCATTCCACGTGTTTCATGCAGTGGCTGATGAAGGTAGAAAGAAGTCACTACCGAAACGTCCCACCACTTATAGTTTTTAACGTAACATGTGTGATATGGTATTAGGAATTCTTTTAATTTTTTGTGTTACGTGTTTCACTGCCAATCTTTCTCACTCTGATTTTTCTTTTCTTTAAAATCATTCCTTAAACTTAGTGACATAAATGACCTAACTTTTGAACCTAATTTTTAGTTAATAAAAATCGTGAAAACAGTATTTTACTAAATGTGCAGTGTGATTAAATTAATTCAAATTGTGTTTTAACATCTGGAGACTATTCTTCACTTTTCTAAATTTTTATATTTTGTATACAGGTTGTGGTGTTCATGTACTCATTGGAGCTGAAAGCTTTTCCTGTGGAACTGAAGAAATCACAGATATTTTGCAATTTCATCAGCATTTTGATATTTTTTTATTTTACCCAATAATGACCATGCACTTAATCTCATGGTATTATTAAATGCCTGTATCAGTATGCATTGTCTGTTCTAGTTTTTTTTTTTTTTTTTTATTATGATATGTGCAGTCAGATGGAAGTATTGCAGTAATTTTCCTAAGTAATGAGAGTGTCAATTTTGTAATCATTTCATTGTGTGCATTTCACTGTGTTCCAAATGATTATCTAGATTTCTGATGTTGACTCTGTAGACCCGCATTCTCCCAAGTCACATCCTCGTAAATTGTTTCAGATTATTATTTCATTTTTTGTAGTTTATGTAACTATTTCATTTTTGGTATTCATGATAAGATATATATATATATATATATATTTGGTGTTGCTCATCTTATATTTTTAATTTTTTTCTTTTCAGATTCTTTTCCTTAATAATTTTCTTACCTTGCTATAAAACATCTTTTTACTTTACAACAGCAAAAGTGCATGCATCTGAAATGGTTGAATGAAAAAAAAATTAGTAAAGATGTTGTTGCACTTCAGGGTTCAGCACTAGCATTAGTTTGTTATTCTGGTTGCCCATTTTCTCCCTCCCCTCTCCTCTGGAAAAAATGTAAGAGGTAATTTAACCTGGTGAATGGACTGGATGGTTAATAAGATTTCATTGTTCCAGTACTACAATTTAAAAGAGCAACACTGAGAAATTTTCAATATCACAGCTTTAATGCAGTATCACATTGGGGAGAAAAATTAGTAAGAATTGCTTGAGAAAGCGATGGTATAAATAGATTTTGAGACACACAGTAATGGCCAATGAATCGCTTTAAAGAGTTATGAGGACTGTATTCATATCTCCAATAAAGAAACAGCTTGGGAATGCAAGGTTGATGAGTGTTTGCTGAAAGGTTGCTACATGCCCAGTTTTTGTATTCAGCTCATTCTTATGGCTTGAGTATCCCTTGATCTACATACATATCACTAAGCTGTTCTCTGAGATTCAGAGGTCAGCTTCTCAAAGAAAGACCATGTGCCAAGTACACATTTAACTGATAGAACTAGTATTTACTTACTGTTGGTGTATCAAATGTCTCCATTTACAATGATCTTATCTTGGCACACAGCTCAAGCTTCATTAAGATCCATCACATGCTGCACACAAGACCTTTTGTACTACAGAGTCATAATCTTTTACATTTAACTGATAGAACTAAAATTTACTTACTGTTGGTTTATCAAATGTCTCCATTTACAATGATCTTGGCACACAGCTCAAGCTTCATTAAGATCCATCACATGCTTCACACAAGACCTTTTGTACTACATAGTCATAATCTTTTTCTCAAGCAGACATTCCTGAATCTGGGTCTTCCACTTCCTTTCTTTCCTGCCACTTGGGCTGAAAAAATTCTTTAAGTAAGCATCTCATCACTCATTCTTTCAGCATGGCCAAAACCACCTAAGAATATTAGCCTGCACCTTACTGACAACATTTTACCTCACATTACACAACTGCAACACATCTTCATTCTCACACAATCAGAAAGTGACCCCCTCCCCCGTAAGTGACGCATTTCTCTGGCACACAAATTACTCCTAGGTCTCTTCTGTAGTACCCAGGTTTCACTGCCATACATCAGATTAGGAACAATTACACTATCATATAAAGCCATTTGGGACTTACTTGAGAATCCATCATTCCTGTGAAATCCTAAAGCAGCTATGACTTTCAATGAAGAATTCACTCGCCTACTAATTCCACCATCTAATTTGTTCTCTTTGTCAAATATGCTTCCCAAATATACAAAATCGTTCACCTAGTCAATCGCTGTGCCATTTAGATTTATCTTGCATTCAGTACTAACAGTTCCTTACTCAGAAACCAAAAATTTTGGCTTTATTTGTATTTATACTCAGTTTGAATTTTATGCAAACTTCATATACCTGAAACAACATACTCTGCAACTCACTTTTGCTCTCTGCCAACAAGACTGTGGCATCTGCATACAGCTATCTGCACACACGGGTATTACCTAGACATAAACCAGTATTGTCCATTTTGGCATCATGCATCCATAAATATATGTGTATTAAACAGCCATAGTGACATTACACAACCTTTCTAACTCCTGCACCAATAGAAAACCATTTCGATACAACACTATTCACTTGTACATGTGCTCCACTGTCAGCATAAATGGCTTTTATGCTATTAAGTAGATTTCCAACAATACCATTACCTTCCACAGAAGTATCTTGTTTACTCTGTCATAACATATATTACATGCATACATATCACTAAGCTGTTCTCTGAGATTCAGAGGTTAGCTCCAAAAAGAAATACAACCAGATATTTTTACTTACTGTTGTCGTATCAAACTTCTCCATTTACAGCGATCTTGACATACAACTCGGGCTTCACTGATATCCATTACACACCGTACACAAGATCTTTTATACTTCATACTCGTAATCTTTTTCTCATGCAGACGCTCCTGAATCTGATCCACCCATGTTTTCCTTGGCCTTCCTCTGCCTTTCCTTCCTGCCACTTGGGCTAAAAAGATTTTCTTAGTAAGCATTTCATCACTCATTCTTTCAACATGGCCAAACCACCGAAGCATATTGGTCTCCACCTTGCTAACAACATTTTGCTTCACATCACACAACTGCAACACATCTTCATTCCTCACACAATCAGACCGTGTCTTGCCCCCCCCCCCCCATCATCCCGTAAGTAACACATTTCTCCAGCACACAAACGACTCCTATGTTTCGTTCCTTCTGCAATACCCAGGTTTCACTGCCATACATCAGAGTAGGAACAATTGCACTTTCATACATAGCCATGCGGGGCTCTCTAGAGAACCCATTATTCCTGTGAAAACCTCCCAGAGCAGCTATGACTTTCAATGAAGAATACACTCTCCTACTAATTTCACCATCTAATTTGTTCTCTCTGTGAAACATGCTTCCTAAATACACAAACTCACTCACCTGGTAAATCACAGTGCCGTTAATTCTTAAATTACATTCAGTGCTACCAGTTCCTCTCTCAAACACCATAACTTTGGGTTTTCCCTTATTTATACTCAATTTGAAATTCATGCAAACTTCATACATCCGAGACAACATACTCTGCAAATCACTTTCGCTCTCCTGCCAATAGGACAGTGTCATCAGCATACAGCAATCTGCACTCACAGATATCACCAAGACATAAACCACTATCATCTATTTTGGCATAACGCATGCACACGTCCATAAATATATTAATCAGCCATGGTGACATTACACAACCTTGTCTAACTCCTGCACCAATAGAAAACCATTTTGATAAAACACCATTCACTCGTACACAAGCTCTACTGCCAGCATACATGGCTTTTACACTATTAAGTAGATTCCCAGTAATACCATATTCATTTAATACCTTCCACAAAAGTGTCCTATTTACTCGGTCATAAGCTTTCTCTAAATCTATGAAGGCAGCAAAAACTTTCTTACCAACAGCCAGATACTTTTCAATCATCGTGCGTAATGCAAAAATCCGGTTAGTGCAGTCTTTTTACCAGGCATAAAACCACTCTGAACATCCCACACTTTCTCTGATGTAAGATCCCGTACTTTTTCAATAACAACCTTACCAAACACTTTCCCTGGCACACTTAGTAGGCTAATACCACGATAGTTCTTGCCTTTAGTCTGATCACCTTTTCCCTTATACACTGGTGTGCAAAAATTAAGGACGGAGAGGAGAAATTAGCATGACAGCGGAACGAGCAGGCAGAACGGACCAAAAGACCACCCAGGAGATAGACTAGGGTACGGTACGGTAGGGCATGCGCATATATGCAGCATGATGTGTGTGGGGGAGTGTCGGAAGGGTAAGAAGCACACGGGCGGTGTGCGCTCAGCAATTCGATGAAAGCTATTGCACGGTGTACGTCGGTTTGAACGATGTTGAGTTGCTGCCACCGTGTGATATTGCCAACAGGCAATCCAGTAGACGACATCTGGATGACTTTACCCAAGGTCGCGTCATTGGGAAGTTGGAAGAAGGTCGAAGTGTGGCCGAGGAGTTCGGAATCGATCACAGCATTGTTTCACAAGCTTGGAGAGCATTTCAAATGACAGGAACAGCTGTCCAAAAGTTTAGCAGTGGTCCACCAGCAACCACAGCAGAAGACGACTGGTATATTGTCCTACAGGCGAGAAGAGACAGACGGCAGACAGTAGGAGAAATCGCAAGGCACATGCAACAGACAACTGTACGTCCATTATCACGTTTTACCATGGCCAGGAGGCTACACAAAGGTGGTCTATTTACACGACGACCAGTACGGTGTGTGCCCTTAGCGCCTGCTCATCGGAGACGGCGGTTTCTGTGGTGCCAGAAACACAAGAACTGGACACATCAGCAATGGGGTCGAGTTCTCTTTACGGATGAGAGCCGATTTAGTCTGATGAGCAATTCTGGACGTATACACATCTGGAGAGAGCAGGGAACACGTAATCACACCTCCATCATCATCATCGAAAGGGACCGGTTTGGAGGTGGCAGAGTTCTTGTTTGGGGCGGTATCGTGCTTGGTAGCCGTACTGACCACATCTTCCAAGGAGGTTCAATCACTGGTGTCCGCTATTGTACCTAGGTTCTCCTGCCTCACGTGCGTCTGTTTAAAGGTGCTGTGCCTGAGTTCCTCTTCGCGGACGACAACGCTACACCTCATCGTTCAGTGGCTGTTGGAGAGTGAAGATATTCAACGCATAGATTGGCCCGCAAGGTCCCCAGACCTAAATCCAATCAAACACTTGTGGGACCTTCTCGGGAGACACTAGGCAGCATGTCACCAGCCGCCAGCAATGATTCCGCAGCTCTGATTGGCGCTACAAGAGGAATGGGCCGCGATGCTTCAACAGCTCCTTGACAACCTCTTCCTTAGCATGGACAGACGTAAATCCTGCAATGCAGTCAGGGGTGATCTAAAGACTGGATTTTTCTTGGTAGCCGCCTGTCACAAGGATGTTTCTATCTTTTGTCCAGTTGTGCTCGAAGCTACCTTTCCAATAAAGTGCCTTTGTATCCTTTGGATTCCTTGTTGGGACGGTTTTGCTCACTTCCTTGTTGGGACGGTTTTGCTCACTATTCTTACATCTTGGGGATCTTATGGTATGATTTGAGTCGATCTGGGGCACTTCTGCACAACATTGCATTAGAAAAACTATCTTGTCCTTAATTTTTGCACGCCAGTGTACAAGGGAACAATAATAGCATCCTTCCAATCCTGAGGAACCATTTCTAACTCCCAGCCCAACTGGCAAATTTCAGTTAACCAGTCAATTACAGAGTCACCACCATATTTCAACATCTCAGCAGTTATGCCATCAACTCCCAGAGCCTTACCATTCTGAAGGGATTTTAGTGCTTTACACACTTCTTCTCTTGAGATCCCTCCTGTGCTTCCATCCCTTTTCCTGACTCATGTACTTCCAGAAAGACTTCCTATCTTTCGAAAAAGCCAGTTCATGCCTTTCCACCTTCTCCTTCCTATCTTTTGCCTTACTCTGGCAAACCAGCCAGCTTCACGCTTCTTTGAGTGATATTCGTCCACAGAGACTACCTTGCAACATCCCCAAATAGGCTTCCTTCTTTCTCTTTACTGCCTCTTCAATCTCACTATTCCACCAAGCATCACCTCTATTGTTACCCACTATTGGGGTGCCACAGATCTCTTTAGCAGCAGTGACAACACAGTTCTTAAAACATTCCCATTTCTTTTCTACATCCCTCTCACCAGTCTTCAGCTCCTACAGTCATTCTCTGAGTTAGTCAGAATAACGCTGATGATCTTCAAGGAGCTAATTAACCTTAATTCTTTCTATCCTGAGTCTCTTTCTATTCCTTTTCCTCCAACCAACATTAAGTTTCACTCGTGACACTACCAAGTAATGATCAGAACCAACATCTGCACCTCTCATCACACGGGTGTCAACAACTATGTGTTTCAGACGCTGATCGTAGACAACAAAATCTATCACACTCTTTTGACTGAGAGTACGATTTTCCCAAGTATATGTGGGGATATACTTGTGGTTGAAAAATGTATTAGATACACACAAACCATTCTCAATGCAGAGTTCAATTAATCTTTCACCATTATCATTCGCACAAGGATCATTAAACTTACCCAGAACATTGTCAGAAATTGCAGTCTGCACACCTACTCTAGCATTGAAATCTTCTGCTATTATGACTTTTTCTTTAGCACCAAACTGGCTCAAAACAGCTTTTAGCTCATTCCAGAAATTTTCCTTCTTATCAGAAGGTTCCGAGTCACAAGGAGCATACACTACAACAATTACGATTCTCTGAAGTTTCACTTTCAAACGAATCCAGAGAATTCTCTCACTTATGCAGCTATAGTGAATCAAGTTGTTCTTCATCTTTTCACTTAAAATCACACCTACACCAGCTTGTCCTTTCACATTATTCATTACTCCAGACCACACACTCACTGTGCCATTCATTTCTTCTACCCCAATTTCCTTCTTTTTGGTTTCACTTACACACAGTACATCCAGTCTGTACTTATTCATCTCCTCAATCACCACATTCATCTTGCCATTTATACCTCTAGTATTCCATACACCAATCTTACATTCACTCAGCCGAGATCTCTTTCTCATGCGCCGTTTAGAAAGTCCAGGTCGATTCTGTGGTGGACCGTCCTTCTCAAGTGTGGTAGGTCCACCATATCCCACACTTGAATCCGGATATTGATTCCTTTTTGTCTTTTTAATCAGGTAAGTAAGCTTTCTCTAAATCTATGAAGGCAGTAATAACTCTCTTACCAGCAGACAGATACTTTTTGACCATCATATATAATGCAAAAATTTTTTTAGTGCAGCTCTTACCAGGCATAAAACCACTCTGTGTACGTCCCACACTTTCTCTAAAGTAAGTTCTTGTACTGTATCAATAATGCCCTTTCCAAACACTTTCCCTGGTGCACTCAATAAGCTGATACCATGATAGTTCTTGCATTCAGTCTGGTCACCTTTTCCCTTAGGGGCCATCCATAAAATACGTCCATGATTTTTTACTAATTTTAGACTCTCCCCTCTCCCAGGTCACATTTTGTTCGACTGTTGACAACCCTCCCCCTAAAAAGTACGTCCTAATTCATGCAACCGCTCTTATGTTTGACAACTGCTTTTAGAAGTCTGTTGTGAAACAGAAAGAAAACATGCAATTATTTAAAGGAATCTTCCATAGATTTACATGTTTGTTTCTGAAAATATTTATTATTTAGGCATTAGTTTATTCCCAAATGCTACATGAACTTTATCATTCTGATATAAAGATCTATAAATGAATGCACGCATTCAAGGTTGAAGCACACCCGATTATACCATCTACAGAACGTGACAGATTTAGTATACAAATACGAGAATTTCATATTAATATTCTGATTTAGCTGAATATCATCAAAAATCTGAAACATCTCATACCTGTTTTTTACTATTAAAAGAAGAAGAAAAGAGAAAACAAAATGAAGAAATACCATGAAGTAAATATCCTCATTACGCTCAAATTCTAATAAAAGTCAACCCCATTTTACATAAAATACGATCGTCATTGTTTGGTTATTACAAGCTGAGTTGCAACAATTACTAAAGTGTTACTTAAATGTTGCAATAACTACTTTAAAATTTGCAGTAATTATTTAAATGTTTAATTTTTTATGTTGTGTGTTTTAAAGTATTCTAGGCAAATATTTTGGCAAATTTCATAGAACGATACAAAAAACAATTTTTCACATACAACAAATACTTCTTTTTTATTGCACTGGATGCATTTTTTGCTGTAAATGAGGCTAATTTAAAACGGTTTTTATTGCATTATAATTTTCAGTGTTGTTATACATATAGGTTGACTTACGCCCCTGTTTTTCATATAGTTGAGTTACGACATTTTCATATTTTTAACACCTTTGAGAATTTATTTGAATAAATCTCAGTTCTCAATTTATTCAAATAAATTCCCAAAGCTGTTAAAAAATATGAAAATGTAAGCCATTTACTGTTTATTATATTTACATGAAATTTTCACGTTCAGATTAGCTCAACAATGCGGTATAATAAACTACAATTTATTTTTATAGGGCTCTTCTTTAAAAATATAATGTTTTCTATTAATAAAGTAATACTTTAAAATATTTAGAATGCCTTTTTGAGGAATTACGAATTTATCTTACCTTGCTACTTTTTTAATTTAAATATATGAGATTGTTTTTTCAGTTGATTAGATACATTACTTTCCACATGTCCCTTGTTTTTTCCTCTTCCATGACTACGACTGTGGTATAAGCAGTGATGCATTTGTGTTCTTGGAATTTGAAAATTAACCTAACACTCTGAATTGTATTTAAACTGTCTGTTTAATGTCCTCTCAAATGGGATCTAGATGCTGGCCAACGTCCGCTATGGGCAATCCAAAGGAAATTAAACTTCTTTTTTTTAGGAACGTTAATATCAGTTAGATCTGGGTCATTTTAATCGATCCATTCAGCAGCAGTCATATTCATGTAGAATGGCCAAATTGACACAAGCTTACTCTGTCAGCACGCAACAGCTCCAGCAGGGTGTTCTTTTAGCTCTGCTTTAGCTTGACCACACTGAGCGGTATGCAATTTTGCATGAGCCATCATGTTGCTGATTGAAGCAAAATACTTTCCACCAACCTTACAAATACAGGAGGAAAGTTTAGATTGCTGCTCCGGTACCACAGTGGTCTAAGCGATGGCCTCTGATCATTTGTCCAAAAGGGGTCCGGGTTCGAATCCCAGTGAGGCATGGATGTTGTGTTTGTCTTATGGCACTGGCTCTCTCCCTTCCCTGGAACCAGTGACCCTAAATTGGGGACGGGCGGCTGCTTATAGCCCATTGAGTTGCTCACGGTGGTCGTTAAACCTCCATTGAAAAAAAGTTTAGATTGCACCGATAGGCAGTAGAGGTCGTATGGCATTGCCTGAAAGCTCGGCAGGAGTGTGGTAGCATTTCTGAAATATCCAGAGAAAGATTTACGAAGAATAATCCATATTGATGTTGACGTGTTTCTCCTTGGTCTGCAAGCCTCAGGCCATCCGGTGTTTGAGCCAGCGGAACAGGTGGTGGCAAAATGCAATTTTGAAGGATGGGGAAGTGTGAACTTCGACACAGCAGACAACATTTTGTGTCCTGACATTTTCGCAAAAAATACTGGCTTTCAGCAACGTGTTTGTTTCTCCATGAAGAATCTTTTTCAAGAAGGGGTTCAACTAGCTCAAAGTTTGTGGGATCTACATACTCCATGATTGTTGGACACTCATCGATTACAGTGTTAATCCAAACTTCTGCAAGTGGTTTTCCAGCAAACACGAAGTTAATTTTCTCTTTTTCGATATCAACTGTTCGACCTTGCGCATCCAAGTGGCTTCCATAATGATCATGTGGTAAAATCAAACCTGTGAGTTCTCTGCTTAAAAGAGGCATTCTTCGTTCGACTTTGTTAAAGGAACTTCGACCAGGAGCATTACAGGCAACAAATACAGCATCCAAATTTCTTGTTAAAAAAAATGATGTATACTTGTCTCAATAACTTTTTTGTAGCGTGGATTTTCATTAGGGCCACCATCAACAGTGATTATTATGAGCACTGGTGTTGATAAATTTCCTGGTAAAGTTCTCATGATGTTCCTAAACCCTGGAAGATCGTACACCCTGTTGAGATAATGTGTGTGAGATGCTGTGGTGGATGATGAATGTTTTCCCGATCTTATTGCTATGAATGTTGGACCAGAGTAGCTAACAGCTTCTCGTTCTCTGAACAGACCGTCTTTAATAACAATATCTGCATACACTGATGGAATTAGTTTATGGTAATTTGCAATTACCCAGTCATGATCGGACAAAGTAACTTGGTATTCCACATGCATCAGTATCAGTGCTTGCTTACTGGCTGCTGTTAACCCTAGAGGTATGCGTGCTTTGTCATCTTGGTTCAGAAAACACACTTCTTATGACCCCGATAAAGGAACAACATTGTTGCCATTACAAAACCGGTATCTATATGTTTTGCATGTGATTCAGCTGTTGCTTAAATTAATTTTACAGGTACAGTACGAGCATGGTGTTTCTGTTCTGATGATAAGCTTCATCGTGGAAGGAGCCGTAATAATAGAGCTTCTACTAACATCATATCCAACCTCCTTCAGTTTTTCTGTTAACTCAGATAACATCTTTACCGAACGATACGATTTTCACAGCGCTTCTCGTGGGCAGCAGAGCCAAATACAGCTGTATCCATAATGGCTGTCAACAGCAGTGGCTGGTCGTTTTCTAAATAATGACAGCCTGTTTTTTCCCTGACTTTAAGCTTGGATTGAGTTCAGGATATTTTTCACAAAGTTCACGTACCTTACTTTTCTTTGCAGCACGCACGCTCTTTTCTTTTTCTCTGCATTTCACACTTTTTTCCCCATAGTCTTTTTTCAAGTCCCTTTAGCTTCTGCTTTTTTACGGTTAGTTCTTTTGTCTGTAATTCTGTTAACATTCCACTTTGCTTCTTATTCAGTAGTCCAACTACATCTGCATTTAAAATATCGATTTCATAATTCAGAGCTTGTTGTGCAGGTGCTAATCGAGTGGATATTCCTGGCTTAATTTTTGACGAACATCGGTTTTGTTCTTCATTATTGTTTTTATAAGAAGAACATCAGGGGTTTTTGTTGTAGATGTTCCAGGAGGATAATTGGCTTCAATGCTTGAAGATGCATCTTGGGAAGCTTTTCCCATAATGACAGCAGTGAAGCTTTTCTCTGTAACTCTTTTGATTTCCACTCACTCAAGTACTTTTCTACTAATTCAAGTAAATTTAAATCTCCCTTGATGGAATACCAAATGGATACAACGTCATGCTGTTGTTGTTTCCCTGTTTCATTCGGATGTGTTGTTTTATATCCTGCCTGCAGCTGCTAAAATAACTTCTGCTTATCTATCCAGGATTAAGAAGTGGAAGATATATACAACTGTACTAACGCAGCACTGAATTCACTTTGACTGCATGCTTTATTGAACATTCTCTGCTGAGGTTAAATAACACGTAAATCGCTTCGAGCGAACTGTTCTGTCATATTAGCGCCAATCGTTATTTGTTTTCGTTCCACCATGGCAGCGATCAAGTTTCATTGGTGTTTAAACTATCTCACGCAATCCAAAACTTTTTGTGACTCATTTACATTCGCTCAATGTTGTTTCTACACTGCTACCCTAGGTTGCACAACCCTTCTCAAAACAGCTCTGTCAACAATGCATTAGCCATTAGTTTTTTTTTTTTGTTTTTTTTTGTAACTCGATGCAACTGAGATTTTAGGCATAGAATACAGATTGGAGCCTGGGTACACCTCACACCCTGAAAACGAATACACATTGCAGACGTATATTTCAGGTAAAATATAATTAAGCAATAAACATGGGATTTCCACCAGTAAATTAAGTTGAAAGAGCCTAATTCTAAGAAGCATAAAAGATACTGCAGACTCTGTCGTAAAGAACTGCGAAAAAAAACAAAAACTATCCCCCCACCCCCACCATGATATAAAGACATATTTGCAAACATACTTAAATTCCATTGTGAACAAACGAGGAGTTTTTTAATACTATGATTCAACTATATTTTTGCCGCTGGACGTCCGAAATACTAAACCTCCCCCATGTCACATTTGGTCCGGTTGTCAGGAACCCCTCCCCCCTGTAATCCCGGACGTACTTTATGGACAGCCCCTTATAAAAGGGAACAATGATAGCATCCCTCCATTCCTGAGGGACCATTCCTAACTCCCAGCACAGTTGGCAAATATTAGTTAACCAGTCAATTACAGAGTCACCACCATATTTTAACTTCTCGGCAGTTATGCCATCTACTCCCGGAGCCTTACCATTCTGAAGAGATTTTAGAGCTTTACACACATCTTCTCTTGAGATCCCTCCTGTGCTTCCATCCTTCACTGTGACATAATCTGTGTCTGCGTCAGAATCACCTTTGCTTTCATCTAATAACTCACAGAAGTATTCACCCCATCTTTCACTTAACTCACTGAGCTCCCATATCATATCTCTGATCCTATTCTTCACACTACTTAGAATTTTGTTTCCCCTATTTGTCTTATGTACTTCCAAAAAGCTTTTCTAACTTTTCAAAAAGCCAATTCATGCCTTTCCACCTTTTCTTTCCTATCTTTTGTTTTACTGCGGAGAAGCAGCTTAGCTGTCTCCTCACACTTCTTACAGTGATATTCATCCTCAGAAACTACTTTGCAACATCCCAAGTATACTTCCTTCTTTCTCTTTACTGATTCTTTAACCTCACTGTTCCACCAAGCATGCACTACAACAATTACTATTATCTGAAGTTTCACTTTCAAACAAATCCAAAGAATTCTCTCATTTATGCAGCAGTAGTGAATCAAGTTGTTCACCTTTTCATTTAAAATCACACCTAAACCAGCCTGTCCTCTCATATTATCCAACACTCCAGTCCACACACTCACAGTTCCATTCACTTCTATCCCATTTTTTTTTCTTTTTAGTTTCAGTAAAACACAGCACATCCAGTCTATACTTATTCATTTCTTCAATCACCTTATTCATCTTTCCATTTATTCCTTTAGTATTCAATACATCAATGTTATGCTCACTCAGCAGAGATCTTTTTCTGATACGCTGTTGCTCCTTGATCAGTTTCTGTAATTTTCTTTCTGAAGAGTAGCATTTTTTAACTGTGACAGTGCAGTATAAAGCACCATTCAGGTAGGAAAGTAAGCAGCTACAAAACTTGCCAGTTGATATATGTAGATCAGATTAGATCATATGTAGAAGATTTTAGGAAGGGAGTGTCTGACCCCAGGTCTTAAACAACCCTTAGAAATAGGAAGCTAGGAGATTTGGGCTGGAGTGCCAGATAGGAAAGTGACACGGAAGCGAAGTAGAAAGGGGGAGGAAGACACCCTTATTTATTATCGGGGGGGGGGGGGTAGTACCAGGGGTCCGACGGCTTAACAGCGTTCGTACTTGCATGGAATCGAACCTGAGGTCTTCTCCATGGCAGCACGAACGTTGCCCACTAGGCCACCCGGGGCCCCAGTTGATATAGGTAATATTTGGAGGTAAAATAATGAAAATTTTATCAATTTTTTAGTAGTAGTATTTAATTGACTGTTGAATTTGCCATTTGGAAAGAGGTTGATTGCTTTGAAGATTAACCTTTCATTTGTATAAATAAAATGGCATAAATGTTGGTTGCATTTTTATGTGGATTTGGAATATTGTGATTTAAAAAATATTAATAAAGTCTCCCTCATGCAAGAATTTGAAATAATACAAATCAAAAAGAAAAAAATAATAATTAAGTATTATACAATTTCATAGCTGGTGAACCAAGTGAATTGTAAACTGTGTTCATGCCATTACCTTGTGGTGGCACCACTTTACAATAGCTAGTGAATGGAAATACTCACTATCCTTTTTCAGTACATATCCTGTAAAATGCACATGCATAGGTACTTCTGTAGGTGATTTTGGTGACTAATGTGGTGTTATTTTAATATTCACTGTAACTATGATTTAAATTTTTCATATATTATTGCAGTGTCATCTAAGCATTCACTTAGTGCTGGTCATACTGCAAGTGATAAAAATGTGCATGAAAATCAATAATTTTGAGTAGCTGCATTTGATATAACATAATGAAAAAGGTAAAACAGTGCTATGATACACTGTTCTGTTAAAGAGAGAGCATTCTGTGAAGTATTAGAAACAATACTAAGAAAACAAAGAGCAGTATTAAAGAGAAGGTGTACTTTATATTCACAAAAATCATTGAATCACTAGGCAAAGGTGATGGGAAAATTTTAATTTCATTGATCTTTCTCCAAATATTATATTTTCTAATTAGTAAATTTTTATTCAATTAACTTTTGTTCATGTATTATTGATTTATGCTATTTTAATATGCTTAAAAGTATGTTTAGAAGCAAAAATATGCAACAGTGGTTGTAAATTTCTGCTTTGAGAACATATCCCCTCTACTGTATATTTATTGATATAGGGAGATAGTTCTTAAATTATGCAAAGTCTTCAAGAATGTATCCTTTGTATAAAATGCAATTAACCTGTAGTTTGCACAGATTGTCTTGCTGTATTTTGATCCACCTTCTGTATGATGAACAGCAAAGTGATTTCAGAATATGCTTCTGTAAATCTGGTCACCTGCGTTTCTGGCTCAACATTAGTTGCAGGTGATATTGTTTGTTTGGAGTTTTAGTTCATTTTTATATATGTTACAGATCAGATAAACCACTTTTAGCTGCCTTATTTGTATGCTTCATAAGGCACTTGTTTTTTAATGGATGGCTTTGATGGCAGCAATGTGTTTTAGCATATCACTGTTAAACATTATGATTTGCATGAACTTTTAATTTCATGCAATACAAAATACTATATGATTGTCTGTTCTTACATATGTTCCCCCATGTTAAAAAATATATTGAGAACAGAAAGCTGAATAACAGTGTGTAACATCTACTGACAAAATTATAGGTAAACAGTAACACACCTGTCAATTAGAGACTATCTACCATGTTAGAGAAAGGATTAAACTTTTTGAATTTACTTAATCATTTTATATGTTCTTTCACATCCTTATTGAGAATCATGAAATGCATTATTACAACTACTATATTTTCATTGTGAATATAATGTCAGCAGCATCTAGATCCAGATTCTAAATACATTAAATGGTAGGTGGTATTTTTTGTGATAAAAATGCAAAGCAACAGTGCTGAAGATATTTTTCAAGACATAGATTGTCATCCATGGTTTAAGTCTGTTATAACAGTTAGAATTCTCCTCCCCACATGCACACACACTTTTTAGTAGAGAATGTGTTTCAGTCTTCAGTGATTGTATATCAGGTTCAGAAAGTTTTATTACTCATATCTGCAAAAATATGTTGTCTAGGCATGTAAATTTCAAGTGTTCAACTTAAAAATGTACTCTTCTAAAATCAAATCAAATTGTTTATTCATTAGGTTTCATCTTTCTTCTTCTTCTTATTATTATTATTATTTCAAAGATTCCACCTCTTCCTGAGGGTTTTTCTTCTCTTCCTTCCTTTGATGGGTATGACGTACCAAGTCTGGGAAGTGGTACTTCTTTCTCAGTTGTCCAGGAACTTCCTTACACTCCTACAAATGTTCAGGATAGCTGCCATCTGTAGTTCCATGTAGGTGTTAAGTTGAAGGTCTAGTGTCTGTATACAGCTGTGAATGGTCTTAGGTACAACTCCTATGGCTGATATTACTATGGGGACAGTGGTGACATTCTCCATGTGCCACATTTCCTTGACTTCATATTGTAGGTCATTATACTTTGACGTCTTCTGGATGTTGCACGTGTTGGGCATGGTTATGTCAGTGAGGTGTGTTAACTTCTCCTTGTCGATCAGGATGTTGGACCGATTGTGGGGGATGGTCTTATCTGTTCTGATCGATCTGTCTTAGTACATCTTGTGGGTGTTGTTCTCTAGAAGCATTGTTGGCTCATATTTATAGTATGGGGACAGGCTCAGTTGTAATAAGGTGGGGCTTTCTTGCCAATTTCTGATGGACAATCTTGGCGACTTGATTGTGCCTGTTCGTGTACTCTGTTTGTGTGAGGACTCTGCTGTGATATGTTGAATGGTCTCTGGTGTTTGATGGCATTGCCGATATGTGTCACTTTCCATTGACGTGTCCTTGAGGATATGTTTCTGGTGTTTACAATTTGATCTTGTATAGCCATCAGGAACCCTTCTGTCTCGGGGAAGAGTGATCCATTTGTTAGCCATGCTTTGTAGGCAGTCTTATCTACATGGTCCGATTACAGATCATTGTAGTGCCTTCCGTGTAGGACTTTCTTGCCCCAAGCTTCTTCTTTTAGCTCCCTTTTTCCAATTTTTTCCAGGTTTAGGGCTATGTACTTCTTGTCACTCTGGTTTATCTTGCTTGGGGGCCGTCCATAAAGTATGACCGTGATTTTTTACTATTTCCAGACTCCCCCCACCCCCATGTCACATTTTGTTTTATAGTTGACAACCCCCCCCTAAAAAGTACGTCCTAATTCCTGCAACCCCCTTTATTTTTGATGACTGCTTTTATATGTCCGTTGCGGAACAAAAAGAAAATATTTAATTATTTAAAGAAATCTTCCATATATTTTCATGTTTGCTTCAGAAAATATTTATTATTGAGGCATTAATTTATTACCAAATGCTACCCGAACATTCTGAAAAAAAAATGTTTGGGTAGCATTTGGTAATAAATTAATGAAAATTTTTATTCTGAAATAAAGATCTACAAATGAATACATGCATTCAAGCATCCAACACACCCGATTATACCATCTATGAAGCACAATAGATTTGGTAGTACCAATACGAGAAATTAATATCGCCGCCCCGGTGGCGCAGTGGTCTAAGCGATGGCCTCTGATCATTCGTCCGACCGGGGTCTGGGTTCGAATCCTGGTGAGGCATGGATGTTGTGTTTGTCTTACGGCACTGGCTCTCTCCCTTCCCTGAAACCAGTGACCCTAAATTAATTTAGGGACGGGCGACTGCTTATAGCCCATTGAGTTGTTGCTCACGGTGGTCGTTAAACCTCAATTACAAAAAAAAAAAATTAATATCAATATTCTAACTTAGTTAAATATTATCAGACATCTGAAATATTTCATAACTTGTTTTAACTATTAAAAAAAGAAAAAAAGAGAAAACAAAACTAAGAAATACCATGAAGTAAATTTTCTCATTACGCTCAGATTTTAATTAAAAACGGGCCCCATTTTACGGAAAATACGACCGTCATTGTTTGGTTATTACAAGTTTAGTTGCAATTGTTACTAAAGTGTTACTTAAATGTTGCAATAAATGTTGCAATAACTACTTTGAAATTTGCGGTAATTGTTTTAATGTTTAACTTTTTATGTCGTGTGTTTAAAGTATTATCCGCAAATATTTTAGCAAATTTCATAGAGCAATACAAAACACAATTTTTCACATTCAACAGATACTTCTTTTTTATTGCTCTGGAAGTATTTTTGCTGTAAATGAAGCTAAGTTAAAACTGTTTTCATTGCATTATAATTTTCAGTGTGGTTATACATATAGGTTGAATTACGCCCCTGTTCCCCAGTTCTCAATTAATTCAAATAAACTCCCAAAAGGTTTTTTGAATAAAGCTCATATTGAGAAATGGCTTCCTAGTTTAATTGAATTAATAATCTAAAGCAACTTATGGGAATTTACTAGGAAATTTTTTCATTTATAGCAAATTTTCGGAGAAAACTCTTCTCCTTCTTCAGGCTCTCTTGTTGTTGTCACTTTTTGCTTGTCACTATCATGGTTACGGTTAACCTTGACGGTTTAGGTTATTTTTCAACAAATCCTGCCAGATAGAGATTGAGAAAAATCAAAATTCCATCATCAATGACTGCAAAGGATTTTCCTGCCTAACATCTGGCAGGATTTGTTGAAAAATAACCTAAACCGTCAAGGTAAACCGTAACCATGATAGTGACAAGCAAAAAGTGACAACAACAAGAGAGCCTGAAGAAGGAGAAGAGTTTTCTCCGAAAATTTGCTATAAATGAAAAAATTTCCTAGTAAATTCCCATAAGTTGCTTTAGATTATTAATCCCAAAAGGTGTTAAAAATCTGAAAATGAAAGCCACCTACCGTTTATTATGTTTACATGAAATTTTCACGTTGCAAATTAGCTCAACAATGCAGTACAATAAACTACAATTTATATTTATAGGGCTCTTATTTAAAAATGTTTTATGTTAATAAAGTAATACTTTAAAACATTTAGTAAACAAATCTGCCTTTTTGAGGAATTGCGAATTTATCTTCGCTTGCCACTTTTCTAATTTAAATACTGTATACGAGATTGTTTTTTCAGTTGAAAAGATAAATTACCTTCCACCTGTCCCTTGTTCTTTCCTCTTACATGACTACGACTGACTGTGGTATAAACAGTGATGAATTTGTGTTCTTGGAATTTGAAAAACAAAGTAACAATCTGATTTATATTTAAACTGTCTATTTAATGTCCTCCCAAATGGAATCTAGAGGCATTGTAATGTCCATTATAAGCAATCCACTGGAAATTACACTTCCTACTTTAGGAACTTTAACATCAGTTAGATCCAGGTCATCTTTATCGATCCATTCAGCATCAGTCATATTCATGTCATATGGCCAAATTGCCATAAGCTCAAATTATCGGCGCACAATAACTGGAACCGGGTGTACTTTTAGTTCTGCTTGAACTTGACCATACTGAGCGGTATGCAATTTTGCATGAGCCTTCATGTTGCGGATTGAAGCAAAATGCTTTTCGCAAACCTTACAAATACGGGAGGAAAGTTTGGATTGTACTAATGGACAGTAGAGGTTGTATGGTGTTAGCCTGAAAGCTCGGCAGTAGCGTGGTAGCATTTCTGAAATATCCAGAGAAAGATTTATGAAGAGTGATCCATATTGATCTGCAATCTTTAGGCCATCCGTTGTTTAAGCCAGAGGAACAGGTGGTGGCAAAATGCAATTTTGAAGGATGAGGAAGAGTGAACTTCGACATGGCAGACTACATTTTGTGTCCTGACATTTTACTATTAGCAAAAGATACTGGCTTTCAGCAACGTGTTTGTTTCTCCATCAAGTATATTTTTCAAGAAAAGGTTCAGCTAGCTCAGAGTCCGTGAGATCTACATACTCCACGATTGTTGGATACTCATTGATTACAGTGTTAGACCAAACTTCTGCAAGTGTTTTTCCAGCGAACGCCAAGTTCATTTTCTCTTTTTTGATAGCAACTGTTTGACCTCGCACATCCAAGTGGCTTCCATAATGATCATGTGGTAAAATCAAACCTGCGAGTTCTCTGCTTAAAGGAGCCAATCTTCATTTGGCTGCAATGAATACAGCATCCAAATTTCTTGTTAAAAAATGATGTATACTTATCTTGACAACTTTGTCGTAGCGTGGATTTTCATTATGACCACCATCAACAGTGATTATGAGCACTGGTTTTGGTAAATTTCCTGGCACAGTTCTCATGATGTTCATAAACTCTGGAAGATCGTATACCCTGTTGAGGTCACGTGCATGAGATGATGCGATGGATGATCAATGTTTTCCCGACCTTATTGCTATGAATGATGGACCACCATAGCTAACAGCTTTTCGCTCTCCACAAACAGACCATCTTTAATAATGATACCTGCATACACTGATGGAATTAGTTTATGGTGATTTGCAATTACCCAGTCATGATCGGACAAAGTAACTTGGTATTCCACGGGCATCAGTATCGGTGCTTGCTTACTGGCTGCTGTTAACCCTAGAGGTACGTGTGCTTTTGTCATCTTGGCTCAGAAAGACACTTCCTGTGACCCCAATAAAGAAGCAAGCTGCTCAAGAAATGACATTGTTGCCATTGCAAAACCAGTATCTATGTGTTTTGTTTGAGATTCAGCTGTTGCTCGAATTAATTTCACAGGTACAGTACGAAAATGGCATTTCCCTTCTGATAACAAGCTTCATCGTGGAAGGAGCCGTAAACAAACAGAGCTTCTACTAACATCATATCCATCCTCCTTCAGCTTTTCTGTTAACTCAGAAAACGTCTTCGCCGAACAATACGATTCTTCACGGCGCTTCTCGTGTGCAGCAGAGCCAAATATAGCTATATCCGTAATTGCTTTCAAAAGCAGTGGCTGGTCATTTTCTAAAGATGGACGGCCTGTTTTTAAACCCCGAATTTAAGCTTAGATTTAAGTTCAGGATATTTTTCACAAAGTTCATGTACCTTACTTTTCTTCGTTGCACGCTCTTTTCTTTTGCTCCTGATTTCATGCTTTTTTTCCCATAGCCTTTTTTCAAGCTTCTTCAGCTTCTGCTTTTTTTACGGTTAGCTCTTTCGTCTGTTCTGCCATTAACATTCCACTTTGTTTCCTTTTGAGTAGTCCAACTACATCTGCATCATGGGTTTTGTTCATTATTTTTCTTATCAGAAGAAACGAGCGGTTGATGTAGATGTTCCGGGAGGACAACTGACTTCAATGCTCGAAGATGCATTTTGAGAAGCATCAGAAGATGCAGCTTTTATAGCAGCTTGTTGGGATTGTTTTCCCCAGAATGACAGCAGTGAAGCTTTTCTCTGTAACTGTTTTGTTTTCCACTCAAGTAATTTTCTACTAATTCAGGTAAATTTAAATCAGCCTTGATGGAGTTCCAAATGGATACAATGTCACCCTGTTACTGTTTCCCTGTTTTATTTGGATGTGCTGTTTTATATGCTGCCTGCAGCTGTTGAAATAACTTCTGCTTATCCATTCGGAATTTTATAAGCTCCAGATACTGTATATACAACCGCACTAACCCAGCACTGAATTCACTTTAATTGCATACTTTATTGAACATACTCTGCTGCTGTGAAATTACACGTAAATCGCCTTCAGTCATACTGGTGCCAGTCGTTGTTTGTTATTGTTTCACCAGAGCAGCGATCAAGTTTTATTGACGTTTAAACATCCTACGCAATCCAAAACATTTTGTGACTAATTTACCTTTGCTCCATGCTTTTTTTTTTTTCTACACTGCTACCCTAGGGTATGCAACCCTTCTCAAAAACAGCTCAGTCGACAATTCATTAGCCATTAGGTGTTCTTTTTTTGTAACTCGAAGCAACTGAGATTTTGGTCATAGAATACAGAGTGGGGCCCGGGGATGCCTCCCACACTGAAATCAAATACACATTGCAGACTTATATTTCAAATAAAATATAATTAAGCAATAAACATTGCATTCTTTCAGTAAATTAAGTTGAAAGAGCTTAATTTTAAGAAGCATAAAAGATACTGCAGACTCTGTCATAAAGGACTGCCACTAAAAAAACAAAAACATCCCCCCACAATGAGATATTAAAGCATATCTGCAAACATATTTAAATTCCAAAGTGAACAAACGGGAAGTTTCTTTACTACTACAATTCCACTATATTTTTGCTGCTGGATGTCCGAATTACTAAACCTCCCCCCATGTCACATTTGGTCCGGTTGTCAGGAACCCTCTCCCTGTAATCTCGAACATACTTTATGGACGGCCCCTTGGTGAAGGGGTCCCTTGCTCTGATGGAAGTATTTTCTGAAGCTGCTGATTTCTTTGTCTCAGTGTTTCAGGCGATCAATCATTCCCCATCCTCCTTCTGCCAGTCCAGTGGTCAGTCTTTCTATTGCAGACTTCGGGTGGTGCTGGCGATGTTTAGTGAGAGTTGTCCTGGTATTGCGCATTATTTCCTCAAGCTCTGTTGTGGTCCACTATTATTATTATTATGATTATTATTGTATTGGGTTGTCGGAAAAGTCATGACGTATTTTAGCCATGTTTTGCAAAGATCATTTATTGATAGAAAGAACAAAGATCAATCAATGATATAATGCCCGTTTTGTTTGATAATCTTTTGCCATCTTTCAGTGAGCTGCAGAATGCCTCGTTCATTGAAGGACCTGTCTTCCGTGGCGAAAAACTGTACAAGGTCCTGATTTACAGCTTCATCTGAATTGAACGTAATACCATGCAAGGACTGTTGAAGAGAGTGGAAGTCTGACGGCGCAAGGTCAGGCGAGGATGCTGGGTGGTGCAACACATCCCACCCAAGCTCTAATAATTTTTGGCGGGTGATCAAACTTGTGTGTGGTCTCGCGTTTTCATGATGGAACACAACACCTTTACGATGAACGAGCTCTAGACATTTCTGGATGATGAATTCGTTCAAACTGTCCACTTGCCGACAGTACACATTCGAATTGATTGTTTGGTTCTATGGTAGAAGCTCGAAAAACACAACACCTTTAAAATCCCACCACACTGAGACCAGAACCTTCCGCTGGTGAATGTCTGCTTTGGATGTCGTTTGAGGAGAAGCAGCACGTCGGGACCAAGACCGTTTGTGCAGCACATTGTTGTACACAATCCACTTTTCGTCACCAGTTATTAGTCGCTTCAAAAAATAATCGTTTTCCTCACGTTTAATGAGCATATCGTAGATGTTTATACGCTCCATCAGTTGAGCTTCTTTGAGTTCATGAGGAACTCACATATTGAGCTTGCTTTCGTATCCCAGCTTCTTCAGGTGGTCGTGAACGCTTGAATGATAGATGTGCAATGTGTCTGCAATCTCTCGTGTCGTGTAATGTGGGTTTGACTCGATCAATGCCTTGATTTCGTCATCATCAACCTTGGTTGGCCTCCCGGACCGAGGAGCATCGTTGAGGTCAAAACCACCAGCACGGAATTTCGCGAACCACCGCTGGCACTGACGTTCTTGTAGAGCATTTTCACCGTACACTGTACGCAACTTTTCACAAGCTTGATGCGCGTTCTTCCCTTTACGGAAGTAAAACAGTAAAATATGGTGAAAATGCACAGTTTGGTCTTGATGTCAAATCTCCACAAATCAACCAAATCGCTCACTATTCCTTTTAGACTGCAGCTAGAACTGGCACCTGTCGAATCCATAGCGATAACAGAGCTGTGCATGCTTCTAGTACTTCCAAAACCGCCCAACCACCATCGGGTGCCAAAATACGTCATGACTTTTCTGACAACCCAATATTAACAGTGTTAAAATTAGCACAGGAATGTTGAACATTTAGGTCTTCAGTGTATGCTCGTGGAAGTATTAAATATGTAAAAATGCTTTTGATATCTAAAGGAACTTTTTTATCACTTCTGAAAAGTGTGTTCCATGTTATCAAAAGTTATAGATTATCACAGCACTTTCTAAGGGCAATAATTGAGTGTTTACAGTAGTCAATTTAATATTTGTTATAGATACATTTTTAATGAAAGTAAAAATGTTTATGGAGAGGGTTCAGCAGGAGCTTTGCAGAATGACATACGGTGGGTGCTTAAATAAACTGGTAATTGATTTGCATTCGCATCTTTGATTGAATTGAGAATTCACCACAATGAAAGTTTTTCGAAAATTATGGCTCAAAGTGAAATATGATCAAATGCAAAATCATGGAAAGTGAAATCCCCAACAGATGAATTTATCATAGGAGAAGCTTTCTAAAAGTTACCAGTATAAATGAAATCCTTTCCGTGAAATAATAGCAGTAATTCAAAGGACCATATTGGGAGTTTCCATTTGTTGGCTAGTGTATGATTGAACAGTTTCCCCATTATAGTTAATTCTACCCTGTTTCTGAGAATAATGTTCATTTTATTTACAGTGCACAGTTCAGTGAAAGAAATACAAAGATCAATGACTTGTGGTAGGTAAATTAAATTAATCATTCAGCTTTATTTGCATAAGCTTTCAGGGATATATAGAGATAAATAATGCTGATGTTGTATAACAGAAAATGAATAAAATCTAATTTGCTGTTTTTTTCTTAAACATCTTTTATGTTTGTATTTTCACCAGGTTATCTAGTCTTTAAAATTCTTTTAAGTAAGTTTACAAAATTTGATAAATATTTGCTATGCAATTTAAAGTTATAAATTAATGTCAGGTAAAGTATGACAGCACTTAGGAGACTAAAGGAAATACTTTTACTCAAATGAGTGTGTGTGTAGGGGGGGGGGACTTATGTTTGGGTTTGTTCTGATTGATATTGGTAATGACACAGATTTAGAGGTCATATGGAAAGTTAGGAGCAGGTAGAGGGTCTTAATGCTGGAGGGCAAAGTGAAGAGGAAAGCATACAAAGGGCAAGCCATGGCTTCACTTTTGAGTGTATACTGAATTACATTTTAATTTACCTTTCTTATATAGCACACATTGCAATTATACTTGTTGCAATGATTTAAATTTTGACAGATTTCTTCAGTTTTGTGCCAGGCTGTGAACACACTAATCTGTAAAATTTCATTTTATTCGAATGATGTGCATTCAGTATTTCACCACATCATAATTTCATTCATAATATGCACATATTTCTCGATGTATCAAGATTTAAAAAAACATGTTTTTCATACGTTATTTTTAGGTAGAACCATTTAATGGTGGTTTTAACTGCTGTAACTTTTTACATGTTATATTTCTTTTGAGTGAAAAGCAACTTCTCAGTTGGAAGTTATTAATATTTGCTGTGAATATATATCGCGGTAATCGAATGTGATTCAAAGAAAAATCTTTCACGTACCTCTCGGTTGTAGGTGGTCGATGTTCAAATTTTGTGCAAAGATTTGAACATCGACCACCTACAACCGAGAGGTACGTGAAAGATTTTTCTTTGAATCACATTCGATTACCGCGATATATATTCACAGCAAATATTAATAACTTCCAACTGAGAAGTTGCTTTTCACTCAAAGGAAATATAACATGTAAAAAGTTACAGCAGTTAAAACCACCATTAAATGGTTCTACCTGAAAAAATAACATAGTTTCATTTATGTATATTTTAGTGTAACATTTTTATAGCCCCTCCCTTGTAAGTTTTCTGGATCCACCCTTGTGAGGATTGGAAAGGGTTTAGTGATCAGGGAAGAGCAGATCAGAAAAGGGGAAGGGGGAGGGGCTGCTTTATCTACACCCTTCTACCATTTTCCCTAGATAACGTAAACAGTTGAACACCTTCCAATCTCTAATTCTAGGTTGGATGATTTTACCATGAGATGCAGTGAAGGAACAGGCTGTACATGGTGAAGCAATGCAGCATTCCTTTATTTAGTGAAAATTTGTAGAATTATAATTAATTGACATACGAGTGTTGTCACACTGATCAATATTTTGGTTAAAAATATTTTGGTTAAATCAATCCATAGGTTAAAAAAGGAGGGCGACGCCTTCCTGAACAGAATTGTAGCAAATTTTGAAGATGACAATCCGATTTTTGGCGTAAATGTGACAAGGATGGTAAGTCAGATAATATCCGAAAACTTGAAAATTTCATCGTCCTGGAGCGGGACTCGAACCCGCGTCTCCCAGATAGCACACAGGTCTTCCATGACTGATCAATATTTTATGGTTACTATTAAGAAAAATGATAATACTGCATATCAAAGTTATCAAATGAATTTATTGAAAAATTTATCATTTCAATATATTTGTAATTTTCAAAAAAGTTGTCCTTTAGTAAATTGCTTGTTTGATGAATTTGTTTTAGATGATTTTGCATTCAATAATTTTGCCTGTGTTGTCATTTTTTTATTAATCTCCTGCTTCCAAGGTAAATTAATGAACAAATTCCTTCATTATCGAGTTGTGTTTCCAGTATTTAAGAAGTTCTTATGTATATAAATCCAAATTGATAGATTAATGAGGAAAAAATATCCTTTGCATAATGTTTTAATTTCCCTGTTTCATTTGTTAAGTATTCATCATAATCTCTGCATTGTGATTTGCAGGTTTTGATATTCTCTGTATTTATTTTCAGGCATGAATTCTTTTCAGCGGGTGAAAATTGAGTACATACCCTCAACAGAAAATTTTGGAAATGAAGTGTTGGAAAATATTGCAAATGATGATGCCAATGAAACATGTGAGATTCAAGTTTCTCGAATCAGGCACATCACAAAGGAAGTTTTTGTAGCTTTGGAAAGCTCTCTGCCCACAGCATATCTCCGTTCAGCAGAATGTGATGCCTCTAAAGAAAGCAGCAACACAGGCAACTTTCATAGAGCAACTACAGATAGATCAGGTTTGAGATGGTCCTCTGCAATCAAATCCTATGTTTGTCCTCTGTGTTCTTACAAATGTCGACAAAGGTCATACATGTTGGTTCATCGGAGAAAGCATCTCCTTAGTGCACGTAAAAAAACTGCGAATTCAGTAGAAATTTTCCAGCCTGGGCCACATGCTGAGCCTCTTGCGGAAGGCAGCACTCACGAGACTCACTCTACTAGAGAGAAGGAAACTTCACGGTTCCACTGGTTACCCTCCATCAAGTGTTTTGTTTGTCCTTATTGCACTTACAAGTGCAAGCAGAAAACATACATGTCACAACATATGGTAAAACATAATGCTGCATTGTCAGAAAGTAATTCTTCAAATATGTCAAGTAGTAAAAGTAACTGTACTTCGAATCTGAATTTTTCAGAACGCAGCAGTACCATCAATGGTGAACGCTCACAGAGAAATTCAATGTTGCGATCTGGCCTGCAGTGGTTACCATCTACAGGATGCTATGTTTGTCCATTTTGTTCGTACAAGTGCAGGCAGAGAACATACATGTTAGTTCACTTGAGGAGACATACTGGTGAGAAGCCTTATGAGTGTGACTACTGCTCTAAGGTTTTTGCCCAAAAATCACACCTTAAGTCTCACAGCATGACCCACAGTTCCATAAAATCTTTTGAGTGTAAGATTTGTAGCAAATCTTTTTCACTTGAAAAGCGCCTTAATGTCCACATGTTGAAACACAAGAAGGTGAAACCGTTCAAATGTGAGCGATGCCAAAAATCTTTTTCCCATAATGGGAATCTCAAGACACACATGCTTTTCCATTGCAAATTGAAGCCATTTAGATGCAGTTACTGTAAGAAGGCATTCTACAAGAAAGAACATTTTGAGAAGCATGTTGAATTGCACAACAAATCCAAAATTTTCAGATGCAGTAAGTGTGGCAAGAATTTTACTACAAAGCAAGCTCTTTCAAAGCACTTGAGCACAGACCCTGCATTTAAACCATTCAAATGTAAATTTTGCCAAAAGGAATTTTCATATAAATGTAAATATAGGTTACATATACAGTTACATTCTGAACCTAAAGTATTTAAGTGCAAAGTTTGCCAGAAAGCCTTCACCAAGAAAGGCTATTTATCTATTCATATGGTAGTGCATTCTAAGTTGAAGCCACACAAATGCACTATTTGCCAGAAGTCCTTTTCCCTGACATGGAATCTTAAGAAACACATGCTTATTCATTCTGCAGCGAAAGTGTTCAAATGCAAGGCTTGCTCAAAGGCATTTACTCTGAAAAATAATCTCGTGAAGCATGTTCGTATACATCACTCAGCTCCTCAAAATAATCCAGCTAAACGTTTTAAGTGTACTCATTGTGATAAAGAATATTCCTATAAGGGGTGTTTTGATCTTCATGTGGCAACACATAATAATTAATCTTGCTGTCGTACCTGTGATTGGTGGTACTGGTTAGATTGTTTCTGAAGTCAAGTAAAGTTTGTTTCAGTGCTGGATGTTTCCTTGTAATTTCTGTTTTTTAGCCAAGATATCAGTTTAAGGTGAACTAAGATGGATGATTGTGTACTGTTATGTTGTTGTTTTTTTATGTTAAAAATGACAATGCTTTTGTGAAGTTAATGAGTTCCTTCAGATAAGATTTGTGAAGTTTCCTTTTTTGAACTGCAGGCAAGTTTTCAAATTTTCTTGAACCAAAACAAAGTGTCAAAAAAAAAAAAAGTCTTTAGTTGGGCTCATGTTTTATAATTGTAGTAAATTCACATGTGCCATTAGTTTGAACATTCTTTAAATTGTTCGTAATTTTTTGTATTAATTTCATTCCTTAGGATTTTTTAGTTTGTTTACAGTATCCATATTTCTCATTATTTTACTTTAGATTTTTGTTTCATGTGCTTAACAATGTGATTATATTTAGACATGCAATTTTGCAAATATAGTTCTGAAATTTGTTATTGTGTCTTTAATGTGTGTGTGTTGATTTAGGAGTCTGCTTATTTTATATTGTTGCTTTGAAAAGTTACTGCTGGGTGCAGAAACCAAGATACGTTCTGATTATTTCCTTTTTCCTAATGGCTGAAGTACTGGGTGAGCAGTAAAATTGAATACATGTTTTGTATTAATTGGAGTACATTGTAATGTTGGTACCTGCAGTGCCATACACATTAGGTATTTAATCACTGCGATTCCTTTGGCATTGGATAGGTGTTGCAAAAGTTTTAGATCATTCTTCTTCAGATGTGCATCAGTGTTCTTTGCTTGAAGTATTTTAATTGATTTATGTGTATTTGTTCTCATATCCAAGGTTTTAGTGCATTTGATAGTAATAGTTCCTTCCAAACTGCTTATAATAACTTACGTTGTAATGACAACACACTGTGCGTATTAAGTATGTGTATAATCAAACAACTGAATCAGAATATGTTTATATATATAAAAGTAAAGTTCAGGCCCCCTTCCCCCTCCTTTTTTTTTGAGGGGGCAGAGAGTCAGTCATTTCACAAAATTCTGAAAGTGAAAATGTAGAAAATGCTTTTGTTGATGTCAATATTTTTTTTTTCAATAATTCATGAATTTTCATTGAGAATATTTTAGATAAACTGCATTCTATTTCTGTGGCATTGGTAAGAAGTTCTTATCCAAAATTTCAGGAATTAACCATGTAGTGGAAATTAAATTATTTCATGTCCTAAGAATTTTTTTTTAATTTGTTAAACTGTTGGTGTAATGTTCATAATTTTTCTGCACATAAAGGCACATTTCATTTCTAGTATTTTAAGCATAAATACATACATACATATCACTAAGCTGTTCTCTGAAATTCAGAGGTTAGCTCCAAAAAGAAATACAAACTTCCAGATATTTTTACTTATTGTTGTATCAAACTTCGCCAGCTAACGATATCATCGGTTTCTGTGTCTATTTGCATGTTTGCAGGTCTGCATACTTGTGCTGGTTAAATGTGCTTATATTTATATCTTAATAAACAATTCTGTAAAGCTAGTTTTAAGCATTTTTTTTTTTTTTTTGCACTCAACAATTAATTTTTTTGTGTTAATTATGTCTCTTGAATTATCACAGGTCTGCAACCAAAAAACTGCACAGGATTTTTGTACTGTTTCTTATAGACTTTTACTCACTGAAACCGGGAAAAATACTCAAAAAATTCCATCACGTCAGGTTTTCTTGCAAAACTCGTGTTTGTAGTTTCATTTAGAGTGAAACTCCCGTTTAACTCGAAATCTGGTATCCTATCCTTGATTCTAAAAATCCTATGCAAAAGTGATTTCTTACTTTCATTTAATATGTATTAGAGTGAGACTCAAGAATAAATACAAAGAGAAAATGAGCGGAATGGGGGGGGGCAGTGGAAGGGTGGCAGGGCAAGGGTAGTGTTGGCAGTGTGAGGAAGCTCAGGTTGATCATGTCCCAACCGGTTTAATTTGTTTATAGCAAAAAGTGAGGAATCTTACTGGCTGGGTTGAGCATGTTTATACACGTTCTCTAAGGTATATTAGGAATGAGTATAAACAAGCGTATTGTCAGATTTGATCATGTTTCAACATGCTAAATAAGTTCAGGATCTAGGTTGCTTTGGCTATGTTGCATAGCTTATATAGATGACTACTGGATATTCGAGGCTAAAAGTGCCTAGAGAATCCCTCGAAAGCATTAATTTTTATCTTTAAGAACGGGAAAAAAAGAAACTTTTTGCTGTTTTCTTTTATTTATATGCAGCGCCATTTTGAAATATTTTTTTTTATCGAGCCAGAGGAAGAAGCAGGTGTTGCTGATTAACCTGCCCAGCTACAGAGAGACGATCGGCAGACGCGCAGGTGTCAACTAACCTCGTTCGCTCTCATATTCACCTATGTTTTACGTGTTATTTCACTGGTCTTTTTGAAGGGAGCGAGGCTAGTTTCCATCTGCTTCACCACAGGAAAAGCGTTTGCTTCTATATGTATGGAGAGTCAGTGTGTGTACTCAATGCGGTGTATACAAACAGTGAGGAGCCACCCTCAGTTTACATTTGGCATTCAAACGCGACTGTGCTCGTGTTTTTAATTATATATTATGGCTCCAAGAGGTTGTTATTTCTCCTGACAACTTTTGTTTTATTTGTGGTGAATACACTGTTAAAAGTCAATAAAGAAACATAAGTGATTTTGTGAAGAAAGTGTATTTTGCTTACTTCAAGTTGAAACTTGGGGATCAAGACAAACCCTGGACTCCTCATAAGGTGTGCAGAAGGTGCGAGGAAGATCTCCATTTGTGGTTTAAGGGTAAGAAACACTCATTTCATTTTGACATTCCTATGATGTGGTGTGAACAGCAAAATCACATTACCGACTGCTATTTCTGTTTGGTAGATGTGAAAGGTTTCAATACAAAAAAATAAAGAAAATATCTTACCCAAACCTAAATTCAGCTATTCGTCCAGTGCCTCATAGCTCTGCAATACCAGTTCCACACCCACCTTTCAGTTTGGATGATATCCTGAGTGATTCTGAAAATGGAAACACATTACCTCCCCAGGACGAATCTAGTTCAGATTTTTCAATTGATGAGGGACCCCAACTTTTTTATCAGAGCGAGCTCAATGACCTGGTTAGAGATTTGGGCCTTTCAAAAGATGCTGCCGAATTGCTGGGATCAAGATTAAAAAATAAAAACCTGCTGCTGCCCGAAACCTCATTTTCGTGGTACAGGCACCGAGAGAGAGAATTCACTATATTTTTCTCCAAGGAGTGAAATCTCGTTTTTTGCAGTGATGTTCAAGGGCTAATGAAGTGTTTTGAAATAGAATATGATTCATCTGAGTGGCACCTATTCATTGATTCCTCAAAAACAAGCCTCAAAGCAGTCTTGCTGCATAATGGGAATAAATTTGCATCACTTCCTGTAGGACACTCGGTGCATTTGGAGGAAAACTATAATGATGTGGCAATGATTCTTAAGAAAATAAAATATCAAGAACATCGCTGGATGCTTTGTGGAGACTTCAAAATACTAACCGTGTTGTTGGGCCAGCAGGCAGGTTATACGAAATATCCCTGTTTCCTTTGCTTGTGGGACAGTCGAGCCAGAGATCTCCATTTGACAAAAACTGACTGGCCACTTCCAGACGCCTTAATTCCCAGCGAAAATAAAGTCATTAATACAACCTTGGTTCCTCCTGAAAAGGTTTTATTACCACCTCTTCATATTAAAGTGGGGCTTATGAAGCAGTTTGTGAAATCACTGCCAAAAGATGGGGAATGTTTCAGATATCTGTGTTCCAAGTTCCCAAAACTGTCTAAAGCCAAGTTGAAAGAGGGTTTTTTTTATCCCCTCTTTTCAGAAACAATGGGGGGGGGAAGAGGAAGAAGCATGGGACTATTTCAAAGACGTAGTGCACAAGTTTTTGGGTAATACTAAAGACCCTCACTACAAAACCATTGTACAACGCATGTTGGCTGCGTATAAAGCTCAAGGATGCAAGATGAGCTCAAAAGTTCATTTCTTACACTCCCATGTCGACTATTTTCCCGAAAACTTGGGAGCCCTCAGTGAAGAGCAGGGTGAAAGATTTCACCAGGATGTCCGTGATATCGAGAGACGCTACCAAGAACAATGGGACTCCAATATGCTAGCTGACTACTGTTGGGTGCTCAAGCGGGAAACAAAGTGGAAAGCGGAAGCGTGTTTGGAGAAGTATCAAAGAGAAGAAAAGGTTTCATAGGCAAAAAGAATGAACACGGAATGTTAAGTACATTTCACGAAGAAATTGTTTGTTTATTGTAGGAAATATTTTTTAGTTCATTGTAATGAAATGGTGGTTTTCTCATTGTTATGCTTTTTTTATGCAAACACCTTATATTTTGCAAAAAAAAACTGTACGTGATAGAGGAAAATGGAGGTCACTTTTGGATTCCGCACACTCGAAAACATAATATTTACCAAAAACATCCCATGCAGCTGAAAAAAACAATTTTTTTTGCAGACCTGTTTTATGTTTCAAATAATTGCCAATATTGATTTAAGTTATGAGCAATGGGAACTTTTTTCCAAATGTCTTTTTCATGAAAGTTTGATTTGTAAAAGATCATTTGCTGGTCAGAAATTAATTTTCCATTGAGATGGTAAATTAATTTGGTTGAGTCTGAAATTTCACACCTGTTTATGCATCATCTTAAAGTAAAATGTTTAAAACAAAAATTTCATTCAGATACAAAAAAATAACTGCATTACTTGCACCTTAGAATTATTACCAGTTATGCTTTATTTTCGTACATATTTTAAAGTGTGTGGCATTCAACTGAGTTATGTTTTCACTAAAATACACTGACGGAAAAAAAAATCCCAACACCACGAAAAAATACTTGTAGAGGAATGAAATGGCGGCAATACATTTGTATAGGTAACATATTTAATTGATTAAGGTTTCAAGATCACAACTTATTGTAAGCGCGAGAAGAGCCATTTTAAATGTGAAATGCTGGTACATTAATAACCGGTGTAACCGACAGAATGTTGAATGCAAGCGCACAAACGTTCATGCATTGTGTCGTACAGGTGCTGGATGTCAGTTTGTGGGATGGAGTTCCATGCCTGTTGCACTTGGTCGGTCAATACAGGGACGGTTAATGCTTGTTGGGGTGACGCTGTAGTTGTCGTCCAATGATGTCCCATACGTGCTCGATTGGTGAAAGATCTGGTGTTTTAGCAGGCCACGGCAACATGTCGACACTTTGTAGAGCATGTTGGGTTACAACAGCGGTATGCGGGCGAGCGTTATCCTGTTGGAAAACACCCCCTGTAATGCTGTTCATGAATGGCAGCACAACAGGTTGAATCACCAGAACAACGTACAACTGTGCCGTCAGGGTGCGTGGGATAACCATGAGTGCTCCTGCTGTCATAGGAAATTGCTCCCCAAACCATAACTCCAGGTGTAGGTCCAGTGTGTCACGGCCGCAGACAGGCTGGTTGCAGGCGCTCACCTGGCCTAACCAACACACGGCCATCACTGGCACCCAGGCAGAACCGGATTTCATCAGAAAACCCAACAGATCTCCACTCTGTCCTGCCGCCCCGGAGGCGCAGTGGTCTTAGAGATTGCCTCTGATCATTCGTCCGAACGGGGTCCGGGTTCGAATCCCGGTGAGGCATGGATGTTGTGTTTGTCTTACGGCACTGGCTCTCTCCCTTCCCTGGAACCAGTGACCCTAAATTAGGGACGGGCGACTGCTTATAGCCCATTGAGTTACTCACGGTAGTCGTTAAACCTCCAATCAATCAATCAAACCACTCTGTCCTCCAATGAGCTCTAGCTTGACACCACTGACGTCGTAAACGGCAGTGGTTTGGAGTAAGTGGAATGCACGCTACAGGGTGTCTGGCTCGGAGCTGTCCTTCAAGTAACCGATTTGTAACAGTTCGTTGTGTCACTGTGGTGGCAACTGCAGATCGAATTGCTGCCGCAAACGAGGTACGATGCGCCACGGCCATACGCCGTACACGGCAGTCTTCCCTCTCAGTAGTGCCACGTGGCCGGCCGGAACCCGGTCTTCTTGAGGCAGTACCTTCCTTTGACCACCGCTGCCAACAATCATGCACGGTGGCTACATTCCTGCCAAGTCGATCTGCAATATTGCGGAAAGAAAATCCACCTTCTCGTAGCCCTATTACAAGACCTCGTTCAAACTCCGTGAGCTGTTGATAATGGCTTCTTCGTCTTTTTAAAGGCATTCTTGACTAACATCAACACCCTACTTCGAATCTCAACGAAGAGCCGCCTCGGTGGCGCAGTGGTCTAAGGCGCTGACCTCTGATCATTCGTCCGTAAGGGGTCCGGGTTCGAATCCCGGTCAGGCATGGATGTTGTGTTTGTCTTACGGCACTGGCTCTTTCCCTTCCCTGGAACCAGTGACCCAAAATTAGGGACGGGCGACTGCTTATAGCCCATTTGAGTTGCTCACGGTGGTCGTTAAACCTCCAATCAAAAAAAAAAAATCTCAACGATAACTAACGCTCACGAACGTTACAGCGCGAATAGCGCCACACGTATGCGCCGAGCGCGAAATTTGCATAGACGTCATCTTACAGATGTACTATCACCGCCTACCAACTGTCGTTTATCTAACACAACCCCTTCTTGGTGTTGGGATTTTTTTCCGTCAGTGTATATTGAAAGCCAATTCTTAGTGATAAGTTTACACCTTAAGATTAGAAGTTTAAGGCTAGATATGAAATACTTACATGAATAACATTTGAAACATTTAGGGCAAAGGCATCAATGCTTACCTGTAGTAATCTCAAAAATCTTTTAACACAATTGATGTATGAATATGTTAGGTTATCTCTTTCATTTGACACCTGACAGTTCACTTCTGCACTTGGACAACACCCACAGGTGGCCTACTGGTTAGCATGTACACTTGGGCTAAGGGATTCCTTGTTTGTGTCTTGCTGCAACCAGATACATGCAGTGGTTTGGGAGTCATATTAAATCATTCATTCTGGGGAAGATACTCTTAGTTTTAAATAAGCACTTTACATTCCCTAGGGATTTCAGCATGGGACATAGCCCAATGTGTAACATGATCTTAGACAAGTGTTAATTACTAGACAACTTCCAGATTTATGTATATTCAGTGTACCACGTAATTATTTTCATTTTCCATTACTAGTGTAATAATGCATATCTTTAGTTATTTGATCCGTACCAGTCTCACCTTCCCCACTCTATCATGGATTTTGCTCTTCATAATTTTTAACATTGTTATTTATTGTGGAATTTAATTGATGTATGCTGTCTTCAAAAGGTTTGTGAGTCCCGGACAAGAACCATATTACGAGTTCTCCTCTTCCTCTTAACCAGTCTTTTCGGGAATTTCAGAAAATATACCACAGGGGAGTATTTAGCTCTGAAGTTAAAGAAAAAAATATTTATAAGACATGAAAATTAGAACAAACTGTAAAAACATGGAAAGGGGCGTATTTGCATTTCTGTACCTTTTTAAAGGAATTTCCCCACCCCTCGTACCTATGTCACTCGTAGTAGAGATAGAAAAATAACCATAAAGTACCTGAAAATGTTATGCATATATCATGAGTAACATTTATCATATATATGAGGAGCAGTCAATAAGTTGTATTCCAATTTAAAAAATAAAAAGCTGGTAAGTCAGTTGATTTCATTTACCAAGAGAGAAACTAGTTGCACTTCCATCCTACCATAAAAGTTTTGGTTTCTTCATTCCTCTTATAAAAATTTTGATAACAGCCGTGTTTGGCACATGCAAACTAAAAAATATGTGTACATTTTTTAAGGATACCAGTGGAGGTGCCTCAGACACTGCATTCTGGAGGTTCAGCTTCTAAAGACAAGAGTTAAAATTTTTATACTTATTTAAAACTTCATTTAAAAAGCACATGTCACGACTGTATGATCAGGAGTTAAAATATTGTATACATATTAGGTGTGCAACTTAATTCTCGGCCCCTAACCGCAAGCGATCATAAAATGTTGACAAATGCAAATAGCTGTGTGCGATAATGGCTGATTTTAGCGCCATCCAACAGCTTTCCAGGTTACTGTAAAAGCTCCTAGCTGTAGTGACAGCAGGGACGAAAGTTGACGGTGAAAGCAATGCCGTTCGAGAAGCAACATTTTGAGGCACTGCCTCCTGTTCGCGTTTCAGCCAGGGAAAAGTGCAGCGAAAGTCCTGCAAATTTTCAGTGCTGATTTGGGTGAGGCTGCTGTGTCCTACAGTACGTATAAGAAGTGGTTCCAGCGGTTTAAGCAGGGAAATTTCGATCTACGTGATGCAGAACGTCCGGGACAGCCACAGAAAGTTGACGATGAGGAACTGGAACAACTGTTGGACGCAGATCCCTGTCGCACACAGTCGGAGCTCGCCCAGGAACTCTGAGTAATACGGCAAGCCATTGCAAAGCGCCTGCACAAGCTTTGACAGATTTGCAAGGAGGGCTGTTGGGTGCCCCACCAACTCAGCTGCAAACAAGTCTAGGTGCTACGATGTTGCTGTGTCCTTGCTCTCCAGATTCAAGAAGGATTTCCTCCACAAGATTTTGATCTGTGATGAGAAGTGAATCCTCTACAATAATCCTAAGCGGCGCAAATCGTGGGTTTATCCAGGTCAGCCTACCACCAGTACCGCCAAACCGAATATCCCTGCCAGGAAGTTGTTGCTGTGCATATTGTGGGATCAGCTCGGTGTTGTACACTATAAGTTGCTCAAACCTGGTGAAACGGTCAATGCCGCCCCGGTGGCGCAGTGGTCTAAGCGATGGCCTCTGATCATTCGTCCGAACGGGGTCCGGGCTCGAATCCCGGTGAAGCATGGATGTTGTGTTTGTCTTACGGCACTGGCTCTCTCCCTTCCCTGGAACCAGTGACCCTAAATTAGGGACGGGCGACTGCTTATAGCCCATTGAGTTGCTCACGGTGATCGTTAAACCTCCAATCAAAAAAAAAAAAAGAAACGGTCAATGCTGAGCGTTATTGTCAGCAACTCATTTGTGTGAGTGACGCAATGGAGGTGAAAAGTCCATACACCGGCAATGGCAGAAGGTCGGTCCTGTTGCTTCAGGACAATGCGCGTCCTCACGCACCGAAAACTACTTTAAACACGATCACCGACCTGGGATGGGAGATTTTGTCCCACTTGGCGTATTCTCCAGACTTTGCCCCATCAGATTATCACCTCTTTCGCTCCCTGAAATATCACCTGAGTGATACGCACTTCACTTCTGTTGAGGAGGTCTACACAAGTATTGATGACTTTCTCAACTCGAAACAGCCCTCTTTTTTCCGCAGTGGCATTCGGCAGCTCCCTGACCGATGGCTTAAATGTATCCAACATGACTGGGAGTATTTCCCTGATTAGGTACGTATTCAATTTGCTATAATTTGCTGTCAACATGTGTCTGTGGGCGAGAATTAAATTGCAGACCTAATATATGTATTAGAAAAATGTCGATCGAAGTTCAGAAAAAGCGAAAAACAATGAAATAAAAAATGGCAGACATGCCGACAGCAACTTTTGACAAGCCTTCTTATTTACAAAATCCTTTTCAATCTTTGCTATATCTAACAAGCCTGCAATTCCCCATTATATTCATAAAGCAGCTAGACCTTTTAATTTTTAAGCCTTTCCTGGCTCATGCTAGATGGTAAATTTCATGGCTCATGCTGTAATTTGGAAAAACTTCTTTTCCCGGTAACTACTACTATCGGAAGGGTTAAAATAATTTTTGATAGAATGCAAAGATTAGGGTAGATTTCATTAAAACCCTTTTGATGTGTAAGGTCCAACATGTTATACTCGAGTTTCCTGTTAACACTTGATAGGAAATATCTGAATGATTGCAGATTTTCAGGGAGTGAGGAAATACCATATTTTCGTGCGCATAGTCCGCCCCGCAAATAATACAAGGAAAAAAAGTACGTATCGAAAACTAGAAAATTTCCCAGATAGTCCGCACCCACAGATAAGTAATCCGCACTTCCAAACTTTAAACAAAATAAGTAACTTAAATTTCCTTTTCCATTTCACTAACCTTTAATCCATAAATGGCCGCCCCGGTGGCGCAGTGGTCTAAGGCGCTGGCCTCTGATCATTCGCCCGTAAGGGGTCCGGGTTCGAATCCCGTCAGGCATGGATGTTGTGTTTGTCTTACGGCACTGGCTCTCTCCCTTCCCTGGAACCAGTGACCCTAAATTAGGGACTGGCGACTGCTTATAGCCCATTGAGTTGCTCACGGTGGTCGTTAAACCTCCAATCAAAAAAAAAAAAATAATAATCCATAAATGCTGGTAAAAATGCTGCGTACTGGCAAATAATTTGGCAAGCCATGCGGTACTGTATCTGTCATTAGAATTTAGCCAATAAAAACAGCATACAGTTGCAAATTACAAATTTAATATGTACAAAATGATAGATATTTTTTCAAGTAGCCAACTGAACACAGGTGACCGCCCAGGTGGCGCAGTGGTCTAAGCGATGGCCTCTGATCATTCGTCCGAAAGGGGTCTGGGTTCGAATCCCGGTGAGACATGGATGTTGTGTTTGTCTTACGGCACTGGCTCTCTCCCTTCCCTGGAACCCGTGACCCTAAAATAGGGACGGGCGACTGCTTATAGCCCATTGAGTTGCTCACGGTGATCGTTAAACCTCCAATCAAAAAAAAAAAAAAAAAAAAAGAACACAGGTGAATAACAGAATCAGGTCGGTCTTAGTGCTTACGGTATCTCTTCCTGTTTCACAAAGACAGATAAGCCCAACCTAGGAAATATGTCCCTTTTCTTTCATTTTAATTCTTAATCCTTTGACAAATTGGCTGGAAATCTTGCATTTCAACAAAAGACTTAGAAGATCACACTCATCATGAATGTCAGGGACATAAGGGGGTAAAACTCCTAATCTTAATTCCCTGAAGCAGGTTGTCAAACATGTACCAGTATGCTGAGGAGGGGAAGGTTAGTGTGTGTAAGGGGGGGAGATGGGGACCATACTAAGCTGTTACATTACAAATGGCAGTCCTTTGAGGAGGACAGGCAGCTCAGGGCACTTTTTTTCTTAATGATACGGTATTTCTAAAAAAAAAAAGAAACCATATAGTTTACAGTCTCGTATAGTCCACACCGGCCTCTTATGCTGGGAAAATTCACAGTTAGTCCGCTGACTATACGGGCGAAAATACGGTACATATTTATGTGCTTTATTCATATTTTGAATTTAATTTTCAAAATTACAATCAGTGATGGAATAAGAAAAATTAATGTAAATGCAGCAGAAAATTAAAAAGAAAATTAGTTAAAAGAATCGAAGCTCGGAGGCCCTGGACTTGGATCCCGCTCTGCTGTCTTCAGGACTGTGTATTGGTTAGTTATCTTTTTCAGCTCTTAAAATATCAGCATTTAGTAAATTTCAGGATAAATTTTAACTTCATTTTATATGTAGTGTGGGATGAACTGAATTTATTTACATTTTCAGTATAAATTTTATTTTATCATTAACAGTTTCCATCAAACATGTAGATGTATTCTGAGTATTACAAATTTACATGAGCAGTAGAAATAGCAGAAACAAATGCAGCAACATTTGTTTCTGATATTTCAGCTGCTGCAGTAATATCTCTGTGCAGTTACTTTCCTCATCATTACTTCTACAAATCATTTACTGTGTATAATTTATAAAATTATATTTTTAATATGAAAACTACTTTTTGAAGTTTTTAAAGTTCTAAATACTTAGTTGCAAACAGTTAGTCAAGACTTTTGCAAAATTAAAAAAAAAATGAATAATTGAAATCCAAGGTTTTCAAACATTATTTTAATGCCTAAAAATTTGTTTCCCACAAAAATTTATGGGTGAAAAACTAAACATCCATGAAATCCATCTTTCATGAAATACTTCCAAGCCATATTACTTAGGCTTTCACAAAAGCATCATGAAAAGGTGATCCAAGCTGCTGAGTAAAAAAAAAGCATCCCTCTGTAGTAGTATTTTTCATGATGCCATCAGCCGCCCCGGTGGCGCAGTTGTCTAAGCGATGGCCTCTGATCATTCGTCCGAACGGGGTCCGGGTTCGAACGAATCCCGGTGAGGCATGGATGTTGTGTTTGTCTTACGGCACTGGCTCTCTCCCTTCCCTGGAACCAGTGGCCCTAAATTAGGGACGGGCGATCGCTTATAGCCCATTGAGTTGCTCACGGTGGTCGTTAAACCTCCAAAAAAAAATGCCATCATGTTTGTCTGTCAAAAAAAGATAATTTCATGTTGCTTAATTTCATTTGTAAATCTTGCATTGCACTTTTTAAGAAAATAGAAAAACTTGTCTGGTTTCAAACATATTAAAATACATTTTGTGTACAATATTTGATAAGAAATTAAGTACCTAAAATTAAAATCTCATTTCTTGCACATTCTTATATCCAGCTCTTTGATTTCTCACTTCATTTCTTTAGTTGTTCTAGGAATAATTATGGTTGTATTGTTTCTGCGTGAATTATTTATTGTTACTCTGGGTAAGCCAACCTTTTAATTTCCGTTATTGTATCTTACATTAGTTCTATTGTCAGCTGTCAAAAATACTTGAGAGAAGTCATAGCTAGGTTGTTAATTCATGAACTAGTTTCAAAACTCTGTGATTTAACCTTCAGGAAAAATGGGAAAAACCACCCTGTTTGCATTCTTTCTATTTCACTCTCTTACCTTCAGTGGACGCAATTGTAGAAATCAAATTCTTATTTCTGCAGTCAGTACTCGACTCATATCTTCTCTCAGATTTTCATATAATGAAAATTGATTCTTTTGAATGTCCTTTTCAAAAGAATCAATCATATATGAATTGATTTTAATGAGATTTTAATTTTAGGTACTTAATTTCTTATCAAATATTGTACACAAAAACTGAAATTAAAAGGTTGGCTTACACAGAGTAACAATAAATAATTCACACAGAAACAATACAACCATAATTATTCCTAGAACATCTAAAGAATTGAAGTGAAAAATCAAAGAGCTGGATATAAGAATGTGCAAGAAATGAGATTTTAATTTTAGGTACTTAATTTCTTATCAAATATTGTACACAAAATGTATTTTAATATGTTTGAAACCAGACAAGTTTTTCTATTTTCTTAAAAAAGTGCAATGCAAGATTTACAAATGAAATTAAGCAACATGAAACTATATTTCTTTTACAGACAAACACGATGACATTATGAAAAATACTACTACAGAGAGATGCTTTTTTTAATATATCATTAATGAATTGCGCGTAAATATACGCACTGTGCTGGTGATTGATACATAAAAAGGGCAAATATTATGTCCTTTTTATTGGTTGTAACAAGAAGTCAAATAATTTATTTCTCGTTATTCTTTCTAATTATTTCTTTTTAAACCAACAATTATGAGGGATATGGTACAGTGTAACTTGGATAATTTGAAGCTGAAGGGATCACAAAAATAATTTGAATTATCGACGAATTCGAATTAGGCAAGTTTGAATATGGGCACATTCAAAAATCATTTCAAGTACTGTAAAACCCAACATAATTATTCATAACATACAAAAAAAATACAATACAGTAAATTTACATAATTTTTGTAAAAAAACAAAAAAAAAACACATGGAATTTTGGCCTGCTTCTTAGAATTTATGTTATGGGTAAGTATAAATTCCTCAAGTTTATCGAGCAAATGAAATAGAGAGTCACTTACATTCTGCTGTCTCTCAACAAACTTCCTTAACTGTTGGAAGTGAACCAAGGCCTCTACTGAATTTGAAAGGCGCTTTTCAGGAACTTCTGGCCGTTCCAGTTCTTCATCTGAAGATACACAATAAGTCTTCTTATTCAAAACAACAGTCAAGATCTCATCATCCGTGAGCTCACCACAAACAGCTAAACTGTCATCAACGCTCACAAAAGCCTCATACAGTGCATCACGGCCTACGTCTTCCCAGTACTCCACAGTGGGTATGATCTCCTCACCACCATTACCTTGATGTAGTTGAGACTCAGCATCGGGGTGCTGGAAGCCTGCTTTTCGGAAACAGTTGGCTATAATTTCAGGTTTAACTTGTTGCCATGCACTGCTAGTCATATGACCAGCTTGTAGAAGGTCGAATTTGAAGCGATCTTGTGTATCGATACCTGATAGAAATGTCTGGACTACATGTCATTGGTAGAAGTGCTTAAAGTTCTTAATCACACCCTGATCCATGGGTTGAACTACTGGTCATATTCGGCAAAAAAAAAAACATTACATTTTCCAGCAGAGGTATGGCGTTATGTGCTGTACAGCTGTCAATAAACAACAAGATCGTTCTGTTTTCTTTCTGAAATTTTTTATCTGTTTTTAGAAGCCATTTTTCAAATATGTCACTAGTCATCCACACTTTTTTTATTTGCTTCATATTCAACTGGCTTAGTTTTTACATTTTTGAAGCAGCGTGGGTTAGCTGATTTGCCAATCATTAATAAAGGAAATTTCTCCGATCCATCCATATTAAGTTTCTCCGATCCATCCGACTAAAATCATTACCCATTCCTTGCTTTGTTTTCCACCACTGCAGCGTTCACCTTTGAAGGCTAATGTTTTGTCTGTGGTACATTTGAAAAATAAACTTGTTTTGTCGACATTGAAAATGTCTTTAGGGGCTGTGTTCCCAATTATTTTTAACAGTTCTCCCTCCCACTCATTAGCTGCTTCTAGGTTAACATCTGCACTTTCCCCACAAATAAATTTAAAAGAAATGTCATTTCTCTCTTTAAATCCATCAAGGCAGCCAGTACTGGCCTTAAAATAATTTTTTTTCTAATTTAGTGGCAAAAATTCTTTAGCTTTAGCTCTAATCAGGGTACCACTTAGTGGAATACTTTTGCCACATGCCTGCTTAAACCACTTCAACACGCTCTCCTCAACACCACGATTGTCCAGTCCTCTTACCCTTTTCCTTTCTCCACCACTATGCTGAGTCCCAAGATTATTCAAAATTTTATCCTTATTTTTTAAATAAGTGGATAACGTATTGAGAGAAATGCCAAAGTCCTTTGCAATCTAAGCCATTTTTTTAATCTCTTTTCCACTTCATGAATCACTTCCACCTTTTGAGCTAAAATCAATGTTTTATACTCACCACGGGCTGGTCTACAAAAAGACATGATGAAAAATTTAGATACAGCAGCTTACAGCGCTACTCATAAACACAGACATTCAAACAACCGGAGCAGGCAGTTACATTGTTCACCTCGCGTAAATGCAAACAACTAAACATCTACAGTTACAGCCTACAGCGGAAGTGTCGTGACCTTAACCCCTTTTCGCCACTCGCCACCAACTGCATGACAACAGCTTTCAGGTAAACCTAGAGCTGGCAGAATTGGCGCTCGTGACCTCGTAACAACACTCGGAACTTCATCCAGAACAGTACGTACCCATTTTGAAAGGTAATTGTTGAAAATATGAGATTATGAAAATGGGGTTTTCTTCGAATTAAACAAAAAAAGTTCAAATTGAAGGTGTTTTTCTAGCATTATTTATATAGAAAATTCAAGGGACCAAACGAAAGATTCGAAGGAACCAAGAATTCAAATTAAAAATTTCGAATTAGACAAGTTACACTGTATTTCTGCTGGATCGTGTATTTTTACATGCTTGAAAATATTTTTAATATGCTTGAAACTAAACAACAACATGGAAGTGAAAAAATATTTCCTTCATGTGTGGACATCAGCCAAAAGTGCAAGAGTCCTTCAAAGTGCACTCAAAACACTAAAGTTTCCTGCCTAATAGCGTTTTGATCCTCCTCTAGCATGAATAACAGCCTGTACATGCCAAGGCATTGACCCCACCAGATATCGCTGGGTTTCCAGAGGTATTGCTAGCCATGTCTGTTACAGTATTGTCCACAGCTGCATCTGAGATGTCGGTCCATGATCTGACATTACGTACCACAGCATCCCAGAGGGCTTCCACGGGGTTTAAATCTGGGAACATAGGGGCCACTGGATGGTTGGTTCCCAACTCAAATGAGTGTTACTCAAGCCGTGCCTGGGTGGTTGCCGCCCGGCGGGTCAGCGCGTTAATCCACTGAAACAGACCATCGGCCACAGCATGCACAAAGGCCACGAAGGCGTGTAAGTTATCAGCCAGCACATGCTGGTAGCATGCATCACTTAATAACCTCTCCAGACACACTAAGGGATCTAATAAAAAGGCTCCCCAAATCATCACACAGCCACCACCACCTTGAACAGCGCTGATCTGGCACGATGGCGCCATGGCCTCGTGCTCTTGTTGCCACTCCCCCAGTCATCTTGGTATAGTTAAAAATGGGATTCATCTGACCACATGCATGACATGGCGCCACTCTACAGAGGTCCAGTTTCGATGTTTCAGGCACCAGGTGAGGCCGAATTCCCAATAACGAACTTTCAACAGTGGCACACAAGTAGTGTCAGTTCCCATAGCCCAGGGTATGAAGTGTGCATCATACTGTTAGCTTGCTGTTGCTGCTGCTTGGACCTCCGACATTTAACCTGGATGTGATTTGCGCCGCTGTTGCCAAGCAGTCGGGTCTGTATGAGCCTGGATAATGTACGTCGACCCCAGTCGTCGGTGAGGTGTGGTATGCCATTGCTTTCTTTGTGGATGCTGGTATGTCCGTCAGTGGTATATTTGTGGTACACATTGTTACTGTTTCCCTCGAGAACCCTGGGGTTCTTACCACTTGGGCAATACAATCGCCCATCTGTCTTGTGCCAAAAATGCATCTGCGATCAAAGTTGCTCAGGTCACCACGTTTACCCATGTTCCTGTATTGCAATACACTGTTGAAAAGCCTTGCTGTCTGCGCATTTATCACCTGTATTCAGTTTGGCTCTGTTCCATGCTGCACTAGGGATGCCCATGTCAACTGCCCATCACCTCTATCTGATGTTTTGTCTACTGAGTGTACTTTTCTGTCTGTTGTATCTTGCATTAATTGGAGGGTAAAACAAAACCTTATCTTTTTGTATAATAATTTGCATCAAAAGCTGCCTTTTTAGTTTTCTTCTTCTGCTTGAAACTCTTATGGTATCCAGGTTCTGGAACAAGTATAGCTTTGCAGATTTCGTAATTGCAAAAGTGGATTCAATTTTTTCTCTTACAGCATGAAAGCAGTGTAAACTTCCTTTAAAACGTAATTTTTCTTTTCTTGCACCCATAGGATTTGAAAGGGAATTTTTTTTCAGTCGGAGTGTACTGATTTTAAAAAAATGTGAAGGAAGGTTGTCTTCGTCTCTATTTTAAATGAGTCTCAATCATCTATGATGTGGAGTAATGTTATGTAAAATATTTCTCCTTGATTTTGCAATTATGAGAGAAGCATCAACAAATTTCCTAGAAACAGAACTGAATAATTTCCTCACAAATACTAAACTTCTCAAAGCCATCCATTCTAGTGATGCTCAATATATTGCATCTCCTGAACAAATGTCAAAACCTGTCTTCTCACAGTACTCCCTATTTTAACTGAAGGAACTCTGACAACAGATAGAGACCAATAGCAGTATCACTGTTATCTCCAGAACTAGACAAAATGCTCTTCCATACTCACAAACTCTCATGGTCAGCATGATGAGTAATGCCCCCAAATGACTCCAAAACCCTTGGCCCTAAGTCTCCATTGGGTGAAATATGTCTAGCCAAGGCAGCGGCCAGTGCAACATGAAGACAGGGTGCTAAGAATTACAGGAGGTACAGACTAGGCTACCAACTGATGCTGACCCTGGCTACACACAACAGAGAAATTGTGTCTTCTGAATTAAGGCTTCTTGAATTGGAGGAGGAACTCGGGCGATTACAAGTGAAGTAAAGAGAAGAGAAGTAGAGGATCTTACAGAACTGAAAAGTGGACATCTCTCTCTTCTACACTGGTGTGCAAAACTTAAGGATGAGCCAGATTTGGTCATTTAGTGTGTCACAGGAGCTGTCTTGATGCATGAAATTGAAACCATAGGAACTCCTTTACTTACCGAAGTGATGACTGAAACACCACCAACATAACTGCAGATACTAAAGGATGCAGTGGAACTTTATTCAGAATTACATAGCACTTTCAGCCAAGCAGATGTGATGGCTTCTGTTAATTGCCGAATGTTCACTGCAAGAGTATCTCTGTTACAAATCGCTCATTCAATCTCATCCGACAAGCGTTCACTTGGGTTAAGATCTGGAGGAGGGGCACCACACACACACACACACATTCGCACTTTGAAGTCACTGTCATGCTTCTGCAACCACTGTATAACAGTTTAAGCCTTGTGACATAGAACATTATCCTGCTGGAAGTAACCCCCTCCATCAGGAAACACCATGCACATGTATGGGTCAGAGATGGAAATGTGTCAATGGATCGACAATTTTTTACGAGACAACAGGTCGAGTCAAGGTGTTCCTGACCTGATTTCAATCAGTTTTTTATTTCCATTTTATTTTTTAAAAGAAAAAAAAATATTTCAAACAAAAATGCATATGTGGAATTTTGAGCTCAATTCTGGTGCCAGCGAAGTGTAAAATGATTTGACATGCAAAAATATTGCCTCTTTTAAAGCAATGAAGATTTCCACAGACCAACGATACGGTGCCGATCTTAGACAAACAGACACCATATAATAAAACGATACTTCATTTGTGTTTATTTTCAGTGGGATTGTCTGGAGCAAGGTACAGGCAAATGCTTGTCACCACTTTTTCTGCTGATTCACTCTCTCACACCCAACGTCACATTGTAGGACTCGTACCTTTTTTGTCTGCCCCGGTGGCACAGTGGTCTAAGCGCTGGCTTATGACCATTCGCCTGCGAAGGGTCCAGGTTCGAATCCCGGTAAGGCATGGATGTTTTGTCTGTCTTATGGCACTGGCTCTCTCCCTTCCCTGGAACCAGTGGCCCTAAATTAGGGACGGGCGACTGCTTACAGTCCATTGAGTTGCTCATGGTGGTCGTTAAACGCCCAATAAAAAATATATATATCTTTTACATTTAGCATTCAGAAGTTTTCATTTGACATGCTAGCATCCTTTTCTCATTGCATGTCATGTCAGAATTAATGCCTCATTTGTTAATATGGATGAATTTAATATTAAGGAAATTTAAAAAGGTGTCAAGGCCCGCAAATATATGCTTATTGAAAATGCTGGAAGTTTTGTCGAATTAAGGAACCAGAATATGTTTCCCAGCAACACCAATTTTCGCAGTTTCCAAAATGTGAATGTTTATTTCATAAGCGTCCCTTCCTTCTGAGGAGCAATGATAAAATCAACGTCCACATTTTGGAAATTTTCAACTGATCAGAAGTTTGTGACAATTGGTGTTGCTGTAAAACATATTTTGAAAGCCTGATATGTTATCATGAAATTAAACATACAACAAGTCTCATAATTCAAAAATATTGGTTGTAGTGCCATCAGATTTAAGTGGAACAGGCTTAACATTACTGTGGTGGGACTTTTAAAACGTGTAAAACAGTTAATTTATTCGTTCAAGTTTATACAACAATTATGTTGTATTGTTATTTACTGTTTCACACGTTAATTGCTAGTTCTAGCTACTCGGGAGTCCTATTCATTGCATACTGAGAACTATATATATTTTTAACATACTTAAGAGCAAAACTGAAGACTAAGGAAAAAATTTTAGAATTTAAAACGAAGGGTGCAAAATAACCTGAAAATCAAAACGCGCAACGCAGCAGTTTTGAAAATTCAGAATTCACATTCTATAAAGATACCTAAGCAAAAAAATACATATATAATTTTGACTCACACCTAGTACAACATAGAAAAGGTTATGTATCTACCTGTGTGAGTAAAAGGAGAAAAGAAAAAAAATAAAATAAAACAACTGAATGTAGAAGGTGTCGAGAATACTGAGCCTTGGCTTTATCAAGGACCAGCAAAAACTCTGCATTTTCTCACTTCCACAAAGACCTAGTTGGAAATGGGTTTCTGCAAGGCCATAGATGCAAGTAACATTCCCACCTAAAATAGTTTAAAAAATATATATATAAGTCATGTCCTCCGTAGAGTAGCATGACCTAGCACTAGTTAACAATTTCGCTTGCATCCATTAACCTTCATGGCCCGACCCATGCTCTTCATCTGTTACTATTAAACAGAGAGAAGAAGATTAAAGAGAACTCAAGCTGTGAGAGTGACATAATAAATAGAAATGATTTTCAGCTATAACGAAATTCCAAGTTCGTTTGAGAGAGAATTTAAACCTGAAAAACAAATTTTACATTGCAATTAAAAAAGGAAATGTTAATTTATAACGAACAGATTTTTGAAAGAAAACTTGAGTCTAAAACCCCCTACTCTACAACTTATGACAGCACGAAAACGAGAATAAGTTAAAGGTAATAATTAACTAAAGAAAACTTTGTGAAAGTTATATACCTTAAACAGTTAGTTGCAATATGTACAAAGTATTTCATCAGTGCTTTAAGTGCATAATTAATTAGTTATTAAGAACTTAACTACTTTGAAAAAACAGCGCATAGACAGCGCATAGAAAAGGAACAAGCTTAGCCATCTTCTGTTCCTAGGTACCACAAAAGACGCTCAAAGTTACAAAGAAAAGTAAGAGTTAAAACCCGCATAAATGTTAACAGACAAACCAATGCTTAAAAGCTGAAAAGCTAAAAAACGACAGAGAAAAGGTACATGAAGTACAAACATTGAACTTATAAAACCTAGAACCCAAAAACAAGGAAGAGAGCTTACCTCTTGTGTTACAAAAACTTTTCTCCTCACAAGAGGAGAACATGGCTGACCTCTTCCGCCACTCCCTAGACGCTGGGGGGCAGTGAGGGTGGGGCTGATGGCCTCCTCATACAGCAAGAAACCAACGCGCGGAGATTTTAACCAGAGAAAAAAATATATAAACTTAAGACTGTGGATCTGTATGATCAGAATGAGCAGAATTAACTCTCCAGAATACATGAGAAATATTATAAAATACACGAGCAGTTTATTTAATAATCTTTGCATGTATTAAATCACCTTAGTGAGCATCTATAGATTAATCAGAATCTTATTAATTTTAATGTTGGTTTTACTATTTTTAGTATAGCTATCCTAGTGATGAATAACTAGTTTTCTTTTTTATTTGTTTTTATTTTCTTTTATAAACAGATTTTTAAGCTTTTTTTGTGATTTTGTTTATATTATTTAATTTTTTTGTTTTAATAGGACCGTCATATCCATAGCACTAAGGTTCCTTTAGGTAGTTAATAGGCATCCTCTAGCCAACTTCCTTACGGCTTTGATTGGTCAGAATCATATTATTAACTGTGTAGAAAATTAAAGCAGATCTGCCAACCTTACTCTATTATTCAGAATAATTTTTCTTAAAGTTCTTTTGATGAAAGAAGAAGGAATTTCGTTCTCTAGAAAACTTTCTAATAGTATATTAATGTGGTAATTGAAGTCCAAATTGTTGCTGCAAATTCTTGAAATTCTTAGGACCTGAGAAATTAGTACATTCTCAATTACTTTGGTTGAAATGTTATTATTCCAGTGTAGATATTTAATTACTTTGAAAGGAAAATTAACTCTTTTATCAAAGAGGCTAATAGATGGGTTACCTCTGTTGAGCTTAATGCTTAAGTCTAGGAACTCAAGTTCCTGATTACTGTGGTTGGTTTTACATAAGTTAAGAGAGCTAGGATAGATATTATCAAAATCACTCTCTATAACTTCGGAATTATTGATACACAGCAGATCATCAATATATCTAAAAGTGTAAAGGTAGTTATCTGAGCAGGTGGGGTGATTTTTAATGAATTTATATTCCTTAAAGAACAGGAATAGATTAGCGATATTCGTGGACGTTGATGTTCCCATTGGAATACCGTTCACTTGCTTATAGAGAGTATTATTATATAAGATATGGTTATTTTTTATGCAGCAATTGAGATAAGAGTTCCAAGTTCCTACATCAACAAATTGGTTAAGTTTAAATTCTGCATACAGCTCTTTAAAGGTAGTGATTATATCTGATAGAGGCAGATTAGTATATAGTATTCTCGACACCTTCTACATTCAGTTGTTTTATTTTATTTTTTTCTTTTCTCCTTTTACTCACACAGGTAGATACATAACCTTTTCTATGTTGTACTAGGTGTGAGTCAAAATTATATATGTATTTTTTTGCTTAGGTATCTTTATAGAATATTTTTAACATACTTATAAATTTAACATCACACCCGTTGACTGAATGATATAGAGCGGGAAAGACTACGCATGCTAAAGAAAGGTAAGAACAACAAAAAACTATGTTAAATTTATAAGTATGTTAATAATATATATAGTTCTCAGTATGCAATGAATAGTACTCCCGAGTAGCTAGAACTATCAATTAACGTGTGAAACAGTAAATAACAATACAACATAATTGTTGTATAAACTTGAACGACTTATGGAGCCACATAATACAGTTCAAGATTTTGAACAAAGAATAAACAGTTAGGTTATGTCTTCCAAATGAAGGACAACAGTTTTAACACTTCCTTATAAGTAAGTGAGTAAATTATACGTTCCCCTGTAATACATTTGTTTGATTTCTATATAACCTATTGCATCCATTGCCGAGAGACTTTTTGAATGCCCTATGTATCAGTGGCGGCCCGTGGCTCCAGAAATAGGGTGTTGCACACATACATATCTTTGTGATTAGAAACACTTCTCGCGAGCATTTTTTTGTTGTTGTTGTTGGTGGTGTACTTTGAGGCAGAGTTTAACGTTATTAAAAGCAACGTAATGTAGCAACAAGATATTGTCTGTATAATTACCACATTCCAAAATTTCATATTACTTAATCACAATTAATGGGAGGGGGAATGAAAGCAGTTCTTACCATAAGTTATTTAAAGTAAAAATCCATCCTTCTCTCTTTCTCAGTAGCAAATTTCGGGAATATCCATGATAAGATCCTTTTCAATAGAAAATATGGCGTGGGCTGACAGCCTTTCCTGTGTCATTGAGTTCCTCAAAACTATTTTTATTCTTTTTAAAGTCGAAAAACACCGTTCTGTTTCTACTAATGTCAAAGGAATTGTTAGGATAAGTTTCTGTGATGTGTAACATTCATTAAATATTTTTCCTAAATTGTTCCCCGTGATGAACCCGAATAAGCTAACAGCCCCTGAGAGTGATCTGAACTCTTTTGTACAGTAGATAGACAAAATTTCATGGTGGAGTTCCATTTTATCGATAAATGGATACACAGCACACACTGTTTTCAATGTCACGTCTGGGAATTTAATGGCATAATGAGGGAACATTTGTGGTACAAATAACAAAGCTGCAACTAGATGCCCTACGAAAGTGTACTTTTCCTTAGCTTGAGAAAAAATAATGACATCACAGACTTTTTTGCTTCCCTTACTCTGCGTTTCCAAGAGAGCATTAAAATTTTGTTCACCAAAAACTGCAATTCAGAGAATCCTCAACAAATCCCATTTACTTGGATCTCTCTTCTAAAATCTGGCAGCAGTTCCAACACCCCAACTTCAAATTGTAGTTCTGGTAACCAGCCCATCCAGTCGATCGCGGGTGAACAAGGTCGTAGGATGACCGAAAGCTACCGCTAAACGAACCTTTTACCGTACGTGACTGTGGGTTTCGCTCGTTTTATATGTTTATGTGTTATTGTCACGTGATGCCCGAGTTTTAAACTATATTTAAACCATTCCCTTATCCACTCAGAGTGGTCAATTTTCTGTTTTTTAAATGAAGCAGATGTACCCTGTGTCATTGCATTGTTGCGACATCAATTTGTTCCCTATTTGCCACTACATTTGCCTCAAGAGAAGTATTAGCTTTCTTCGCTGAAGGTAGATCAAGGTACCTGTTTGAAGTTGACCGAGCAGTTTTTACAAGAGGCATGATTTTAGCATAAAATGAAAGCCAAAAGCTTAAGCTGTAACTTGTGCGAATCTTTAAATGACCATTAGCCTGGCAAATAGTACTTTCAATTTTAATATCATTAGATTTGAAAATGGTATTCAGGCATTCGATATCTCTCTCTTCTTTTTTTTTTTTTTTTTTTTTATCAAAAACCGTACTTACACTGCGTGAGAAAAAATTCCATCTTGTAGTGCAAGCCTGGGGTAAACATTTTTTTTACAACTTGATCAAGTACTGCCATTTGTTGTGAGCTATTTGTAAAAAATGTACAGATGCGTTCCAAACTAAAGAAAAAAATGCGTAAAATGATATTATCAAAGCAGCTTTCATCATATCTAAATTTATTTGATGAGCATAGCAATGTATGTATTCAGCAGCTGGATAAGATTCTTTCACAACTGCTTGCAGCCGCCCCAGTGGCGCAGTGGTCTAAGCGATGGCTTCTGATCATTCGTCGCCGCCCCGGTGGCGCAGTGGTCTAAGCGATGGCCTCTGACCATTCGTCCGAACGGGGTCCGGGTTCGAATCCCGGTCAGGCATGGATGTTGTGTTTGTCTTACGGCACTGGCTCTCTCCCTTCCCTGGAACCAGTGACCCTAAATTAGGGACGGGCGACTGCTTATAGCTCATTGAGTTGCTCACGGTGGTCGTTAAAAACCCAATCCAAAAAAAAATCATTCGTCCTGAAGGGGTCCGGGTTCGAATCCCAGTGAGGCATGGATGTTGTGTTTGTCTTAAGGCACTGACTGTCTCCCTTCCCTGGAATCAGTGATCCTAAATTAGGGATGGGCGACTGCTTATAGCCCATTGAGTTGCTCACGGTGGTCGTTAAACCTCCAATCAAAAAAAAAAAAAACTGCTTGCACGCTGTGGGAATAACCGGCCAAAACTGATGCTCTGTCATACGTTTGAGCGAATAATTTTTTGGGATTTTCATTAATTTTATATTCCTTCAGCTCTTTTAGTAAACAAGACGTCAAGTTTTGTGCATCATGTTGTGAAGGAGAAATAAAATCCCAAAATCTTTTTTTTTTTTTTTTTTGATTGGAGGTTTAACGACCACCGTGAGCAACTCAATGGGCTATAAGCAGTCGCCCGTCCCTAATTTAGGGTCACTGGTTCCAGGGAAGGGAGAGAGCCAGTGCCGTAAGACAAACACAACATCCATGCCTGACCGGGATTCGAACCCGGACCCCTTACGGACTAATGATCAGAGGCCAGTGCCTTAGACCACTGCGCCACCGGGGCGGCCCAAAATCTTTCAACTGGTTTTCCTTTTACCACATACCGATAAGCAATGGCCATTTGAAATGTCACTTGTTTCATCCGCAGTACTGGCTAAAAACTGTTTATTTAATTTCTTTTGTTATTTCGTCATGAAACACTTCTAACATCATTTGCAAAATTTCATTTTGAATTGTTTTTTATGTTTCTTTAAAGACAGTTCCCTTTTCTAAATGAGTTTTTAATGCAGCATCTAGTTCAGAACTAAAAACAAATCTTTAAATATGCCAGGGTTAAGTGACGTTTGAGTTTCATCATGACTTCTTAACGCTAACTCTAAAACCCCGTAGAACCTAACACAATTTATTAAAATATTTAAAACTTATCTGTTATGCCTAACTTCTTCATTGTATCCTAAAATTTTTCTTCTTTACCTTTCGTCTAACTATTCAGCTAAACTAACAGCGCCAAAAAGTAAAAATTTAAAAACGTTTTTAATGTGTGTCTCTGAAGCCTCATGTTTTTTAATGCGAGTGGTTGAATGATTAGCATCTGCAGGGTGAGGAGCCGCTCACCTTTCTCACCTTTTCAAACCTTTTTTAAAATTAGTCGCCTTTTTTCAGCTTTTGTCACCTTTTCAAACCTTTTTTGACTATATTGGGGGAAATGTACAATTTAGCAATATAGTTTCAAAAGAAGATGCTGGAAGTTGAAAGATTATTATTGTAAGTATGCCTACAACTATAGTTACATAGCACAACTATGTGAATGTAGTTATTTCTGTACTCCTATACCTCCCCTTATAATTGTAGGAAGGCCTGAACTTCATTTCAGATGGGCCAGGACTGCCATTAGACTTGGATAGAAAAGTAAAAAATGTATCTTTGCAAATATATTATGAAACTTGCTGAAATTTTAATGAACACCACAAATAGCTAATAGAAACATGAGTTCCAAATTTTGTCTTAATCGGTTAAAAACTTTTTCGATTATCCTTCAAAATTTGATTAACCATTTCTGTGTATGCCATTTCTGTTTACCGATGATAAAAAAATTTCCTTGGCTAATTTAAAAATTTGCAACCGATTTCAGCGAAATTTGGAGGGTCTCTTCCTATTATTAATTCAGGGTGTTGATCAAAATTTTAGCCAGTTTCGTGAAGATTTCACAAAGTTAGTTTTTGCGTTTTTTTATGCATAGTTCTGAGCCAACGGTGGTGCATACCTGCCAACTCTTCCGATTTTGGCAGAAGTCTTCTGATTTTTTACACATTCTTCCGACAAAACTCACTTTCTTCTTCCATTCGAAAAATTTCTGTGTTTTTTGCAAAAAATAACCTGTTTTATAAATTTTTGTTACTTTTCAATAAAAACAAAAGTTGCAAAGTGTAGCGATTACTTACTAGTCTTAATCTTGTATATTGCTCACTTTATACGTTTCGCACCTGTAGAAGCTATGACTTTATTTACGGCAAATGACATGGTCACGTGGCATATGACACCCGCATTCGCCCGCATCTCTTTTGGGCTCCTTTCCTTCTATCAGCATTGCAACAACCGGCGGCAGTTGCATGAACCGCAACCACAAATAATTCACGTGTCTGTCATCTGTCTGATTATGTATAACCACAGAGAAGAGAGGTATGTATAACGGTTCAGACTTCAACGTTACGTTAGTAAGCTTTTGATTTCTTCTCAGTTTTCCGATTTATCATCTACTCATGACATGTACTGCAGCTGAAAATATTCAAGCAGTTTCTTTCTAATTGGTGAAATGAGTAAAAAACAAGAGCAATATGTGCACTCTTATCGTGAAATGTACGGCACCGAATTTCTGTATATCGAGAAATCAAATCTCGGTCCTAAATATGCATTCTGCACTATTTGTTCGATGGACTTAGTAATATGTCATGGCGGAAAAAGTGACATTACGAAGCAATTAAAATCATTAAAGCATTATCAGAAATTGGCCGAAGGTGAAAATACCGCAAAAATAAGCTCACTTTTGACTAGTAGTAATGAAGATAAGGAAATAGAAGTGACTCGTGCTGAATGCCTATTTATTACGTTTTTAATAGAGCATAATTTGCCCATTAGTGCAGCAGATCATGCTGGACCTTTATTTTATAAGATGTTTCCAAAATCGGAAATTGCGAAAAAATACAGTTGTGGCAGGATAAAGACTACTGCAATTGTTAAGGAACTTTCATCTGAAATAAGAAGTCAAATTAGCACTGTAAAAAGTTTAGCTAAATGTTAAATTACTATAAATAAAAGTTCCCTTCAATAAAAACACACAAAAAAATAAAGGTAAGTGTCCTGTATTCCTTTTTTGTTTAAGCAGTATGAGTTCAAAATTACTTTATCATGTGACAAGTTGATGTAAAAAAAATCTGAATTTTTATACAATTTTCTGAATTTTTCAAAGAAATCTTCTGCATATTCATTGAATTTAGTTGGCAGGTATGGTGGTGGAAAACTGTAACTTCTCCACCATCTCTCTCTTTCTGTGGGGGTGGGGAGATCCTAGCTAAGTATCTGGGCAGTGCAGTTTCTCAGAAGTGCCATTGAGAGGTCGGAAGCAGTGATGTGTGTGTGCGTGTGCGTGTGTGCGCCTGCCTGCGAGCAAGCGAGCGAGTAGTGATTTCTGGCAGATGGGCCAGGATTGCCATTAGACTTGGATAAAAAAAGTAAAAAATGTATCTTTGCAAATATTTTATGAAACTGGCTGAAATTTTAATGAACACCATAAACCGCTAATAAGAACATGACCTCCAAATTTTGCAGAAATCAGTTGAAAACCTTTTTCAATTGGCCCTTAAAATTTTATTAACCGTTTCTGTGTATACCATTTGCGGTTTACCATTAAGGAAAAATTTCCATGGCTAATTTAAAAAGTTTGCAACCGATTTCGGCGTAATTTGGAGGGTCTCTTTCTTTTACCAATTCATGATGTTGGTCAAAATTTCCGCCAGTTTCGTGAAGATTTTGCAAAGTTAGTTTTTGCTATTTTTTTTATAAGCCTAGTTCTGAATCAATGATGGTGGGAGACTGGGACTTCTCCACCATCTTTCTTTTGATGGGTGGGGGTGGCAGAGATGTAGGCACCTTATTTATTGTCGCAAGGAGTCTGGGCGGGCGGTCAATCAATTAATGAAATGGTTTTCTTCTTTTAATAACGCTGGGGAGATCCATTTCAAAGCCAAAAGCCTCTTGGATTTCTGCTGCATTGAAAGCCCAAGGTGCAGTTTTAAAAGGTAATTTCTTGTTAAGAATCAGTACTACGTACTTATGTTTTAGAAAACGAAAAAAAAAATCCATAAAATTCCGCATTTTTCGCCGTTCATCCATTTTAATTCTTAAATATCCGTAAAAACGGCAGGCTTGATCTAACCCAATAGTTGTGCTAAAAATTTCAAAATGGGAAAATGTAAATTCTGTAGTGATTGGCTGGAAAAGACAAATAATTAGAAGGCTAAAGTTTCTGCATGGGGTAGAAAGCATAATGAAAGTGAACTATTTTGTGCTGTGTGTTGCTGCACCATTAACTTTGAAGCAAAATATTTTTAGGCGATTTTTAATCACTCGCTTACATAAAAACATAAATCAAACTTTGAATCTAAATTTGGACTAAACCAACTACGCTTAGAACTTGCACCTCCTCCTGCATGCTTAGAGCACTTACAACCTTCAAGTTCAACTTGTGTACCAACACTTCGCATTTATAGTGCCAAGGAAAGTTCTACTACTGCTGAATTGATTTGAACGATGAAATAAATGTGTAGTAATTATTCAATGGATTCATCACAAGATATTCATGATGTTTTTAAAAAAATGTTTCCTGACAGTGTCCCTGAACATTTTTCTCTTTCCTCTAAGAAAATACAATACTTAATCCCTGATCGACTGGCTCTTTATTTCCGGGAACTAATTTTTGAGGAAGCATGTTCATCGCACTACACATTGAGTTATGATGAAACAACTAATGTTAAAGATAAAAAGGAGCTACAAACAACCATCGCATTTTGGTCAGAAAGCAAATGTGACATAACAACGCAGCACCTCAGAACTTTCTTTTTAGATAAGGTGGATGGTGAAACATTGCATAAAAAAACTATGTGAAGCACTTTCTGAGGCCAATTTATCACAAAACAGATGCTTAATGCTTGGATCAGATGGACCTAATGTTAATAAAAAAGTTTTTAGGCTTTTCAATAGTAATGTCCAGAAGATACGAGGGACAAGTCTTATAAGCATAGGTACCTGCAACATCCACACAATGCATATATAAAATTATTGGAGTGTTTGGGTGAAGAAGCTTCTGAGCTGCTGATCAACATTTACCATTATTTTGATGGTTGGCCTGCCCGTTGGGAAGAGTTTGAAGAAATCCAATCTAAATATAATGTTCCACGCCACAAATTTTTGAAACATGCAACAAGGTGGCTTACCTTGGGGCCTTCAGCCAACAGGATTTTAGAGCAGTGGGACATTATTCAGTTCTGTTTCCTTAAGCACATTCCTCTGCTCTTCAATCCAGATCCTACAAGGCTGTTGTGAATGCCTTAAAGAAACCTTCAATAAAATCTGAACTTAATTTCATTATTTCATCAGCAGAACTATTCATGAAGTTCACACAACGTTTTCAAAGACAAGCACCTATGGTCCACAAATTGCATGAAGAAATAGGGAACGTTCTTCAGACCTTCGTGGCTCGTGTTTTGAAGACTGCTGTCATTAGAAAAATCACTAATTTTTCTAAAGTTGGTCTTGATGAACTGTTTACAGTTGGTAATCTGCTTTCTCTTGAAGAACTTGTCATTAATGAAAAGGTCACAGATGAGCTTTTAAACTGAAAGAAAGTGATAAGTTGTTGTTTCTGAAGAAAGCTCAAAAGCACTATATTACTGCTTGTAAGCATGTGATGGAAAAGACTTGCTTATCAAATGGTTCACTTAAAAATTTTAGATTTTTAGACTTAAAAGAAAGAATGAATGATAGAAGCTGCAGAGACATATTGAAAGTTGCAAAAATTATGTCATTTCATGCTCAACTGGATTATTTGTTAGATGAGTGGAAAATTTTGCAACTAGGAAAAGATGATACAGCATTTGAAAACAAAACTATTGATGATTACTGGCAACAACACATCTCAAAAAGGGACTCATTATCAAAAGATATAAAGTTTCCAAACATTGCAAAAGTCATAAAGGCAGCTCTTACTTTGTCACATGGAAATGCTGACAGAGAGACGATTTTTCATTTCTAAGAATATATATTAGGAGAAAATTAATCAGCAATGACTGAAAACATTTTGAACAGTGTACTGACTGTGAGGGATGCCTTGAAACAGTATCCTAATTTTCTTTTTGTACCCAGTAATCCAAAACACATTAAGTACAGACATCAAGCACATTCAAAGTACACTGCCTTTATGGAAGAATGTAAGAGGAAAAACAAATTCAATTAGAAGAAAAGCAAAAAGAATGGATTATGAAGAAGATATAAAAAAGATGGAAAAGATTAAAAAAGTCAATCAAATGTGAGACTGCTGCTCTTAATTACAAGAAAAAAGAACACCTACAAGCTAAGGAGGCAAGAGAAAAACTCTTTTTGGAAGCTTCAGCTAAACTGAAGAAAGCACTCGAAAAAAATTATTTAAAGGTAGCAAAATTAGCTTAAGGCATGCTCGAGGGAGTAAAATGTATGCAAACAGAAGAAAGAGTGAAAGAAAAGGAAGTAAAATTATTCAGAAGAACTCAAGTATGATTACATCATTAAGAATAGAAAAGAAAATCAAGTATGATTACATCATTAAGAACAGAAAAGAAAATCAAGTATGATTACATCATTTTTTGCTAAGATGCCTAGAAAACAGTAAGCCAAACAGTTTTTCCTTCAGAATATATATATATTTTTGGAACATTAAAGAGAATTATATGTCATAGATTTTCAGAATTTTGTATAATTTTTTTTTTCTGTAAAATTATATAGTGACAATAAAATGGCCATACCCCATCCAGGACCATAATAAAGAAATTTAATATGATCTTACCTGGCCTTTTTTATTAGGGAAGTATAAAGAAAAATAAAAAAAATATGTTTTTGTAATTGTATTTGTTGTTTTGCACTATTGGCAAGAAGTCTCTTTTAATCACCTTTTAGTCACCTTTTTCAAAGGTCGCCTTTAACTCCTCACCCTGCATCTGTAATGCCTGATTTTGTCCATGAATCCTCAACTCCAAACAGTAAACATGGGAAACAAAATACTGCATTTTTTACATCACACCCACACTATCACTCATTACTTACGTAAAATTATCTTTTAGAAAATCTTAAATTGTCGCTTATTGCTTACCAGTTATGTTCTGGACAATATTCAAGTCAGGTACTGGTTGTCGAAGTTTATTTATATTTTGCTTTTCTTCATAGGAAAGTCCACAAAAACGAATTTGATGAACGATTTTCAACACTATTTATTTTAAATTTGCAAAAAATACGTTAATTTATCAATAACAACAAAGCTAATTGCGTATTTTTTATTGGCACAATAAAAGAATGATGGATTAGAAAATTAACAATCACTACACAATACACACATAACTTCTGAATCCAATCGTTCGATGTCAGACTATATTACACTGGCGGAAAGTGAAAAAAGAACACCAAGAAGGAGACGTCTGATACCAACGAAATCTATACAGCATAATAACGGAATACAGAGGATAACGTGATCAAAACATTATGGCAAAATACAGCTGTATTTGCTGGTAAACTGAAAAAAACATTTCCATGTAACATGGTTAGCACGAGGTCGAACCGCCATGAACTGCGTCACACTGTGCAATTCTGGCATGGAGTCTGTCGTACAGATGTTAGATGTAAGTTTGGAGTATTGAGTTCCAAGCATCCTCAACCTGGACGCGTAAATCGGGGATGGCCGTGGAGACCGGATAAGTCGTCTCATAAAATCCCACGTGCTTAATGGGGGACAAATCCGGTGAACGTGCAGGCCATGGAAGTTTTCTCACACTCTGAAGTGCATGTTGCGTTGCACGTGCGGTGTGTGGGCGTGCGTTATCTTGCTGGAAAACACCACGATGGACCGACCTTACAAATGGCACAACAACGGGCTGAATGATGTAGGAGGTGCTGTTTAACGTACCCGGTACAAACACTAGTTGTGTACGGGATCGATAGCTGATCGCTCCCCACACCAGGAGACCAGGTGTAGGCCCTGTGTGTGGCTGGAGGATGCAAGAAGGGTGGAGACGCTCCCCTGTGCGTCTGCGAACACGCATACGGCCATCGGAGGCTCCCAAGCAGAATCTGCTTTCATCGCTGAACACGACAGATCGCCATTGCGTTCTCCAGTGCAGACATTGGCGACACCACTGTAGACATTCCTGACGGTGGGCTGGAGTCAGAGGTACACATGCCAGAGGCACGCGTGCACGTAGTCCTGCATCCAGTAGACGGTTGTGGATTGTTCGCACAGTCACCTCAGGTGTAACGGTAGCTCGGATTTGCGTCGCAGTGGATGTTCTGCTTGACAACGCCGCTCTTCTTATGCGTCAATCGGTCCGCTCATCAGTCAGTCTGCGACTCCCGGTTCCACGTCTTCTCGTGTGGGAATGTTCCTCGGACCATCCACTCCACCGTCGTACCACCACCGATACTTCCCGTCCAATTCGCTCCGCAACACGCCTATACGACCACCCGGCCTCGCGGAGTCCGACTAGACGACCTCGCTCAAAGTCCAATAACTGCTGAAATCGTACACGTCTTCCATGTCCAGGCATTGCAGCTTCTTTAGGGTCTTCGCACGTGTCCGTACGCCGATGACTGATTACATTCACTTCGCCGTACTCCTTATATATCACCGACGATGATTTGCATATTATGCCGTGCTGTGGCGTAAGCGCTCACTGTTTTGTCCCGAAATTAACATCACGCCTACGTAAACTAGACCCCATTAACATATGTAAATTTCATGATCGTCCACCAATTCCTTCTTGGTGTTCTTTTTTCACTTTCCGCCAGTGTAAATATACACGTGGTGACGTAATCTTTTGAGGGGAAGCAGCAATTAGAGACTGCTTTCAAAATTATTGAAGCTTTGCTTTAAAGTTTCGAAACTTTGATTTTTGGGATATCTATTTACAAGACAAGAACGCCGAATTCATCTGCGAGTTTCAGGTTGGTGCCTGTGATCACGAGAGCGCATGCTCTAACAGGAGAAAGACAAACCGAGGTCATTTGTAGTGGGTGTTGCAGAGCGTTTGCAACACCATGCATCTCACTGGTTGGAAATGCCACGACTGGGTCTGGCATTTCTCGTCATGCCTAGGACATTGCGGCATGGTTGTTGTATTTCGCCGGCAACAACCACTGAATCAACGGCTAGTTCATACGCTACTCCCAACATCGCATCGCTTATTGGAATGTTTGGGTTGACTGCACTACTTATTTTCAACAGATTTCAAGCTAAATAAACCAATTTCTCATAAAATAAAAATTGTTTTATTAACAAAATGTTATTGTTCTTTACAATGAAACTGGTTGTTGCGCAACACTGCAACTTGATCACCAGCCGCCCCTGCTATGTATGTACATTTATACATGATTGCGTATAATTATAAATTGAGTTTTGAATTTGTAGTTCAAAGCAGACTTGTTGGGGTTGAATCCAATTAAGTGACGTCTGGGGTCCAAATTTTTTTATCTATTTCCTAGTCTGGTGTTCTTGCGACACTTATCTTGAGGATGGGGCCATGAGTACCCCGAAAGTTCTTGCTTTTTAAATTATTTTAATTTTAAAATAAATTTGGTTTTATTCTGCAAATTTTTAATGATTTTACTTATCGTGCGCAGACAGCATTTGTGAAACCATTTTACTTTGCCGTACGAATAATCACTTATGTCTTCTATTCGTTTTCTCAGTTGCGAATGCTGTTCTCATTAGGTGCTTTATCGAAAAGCTTGCCTAATTTGTTGTCGTTCTGACGTTCTGACGTTCTGTAAGTATCGCCGCAAGCTCACGATCAACGAAGCTCACCTTAGCTTTTTTTTTTTTTTTGGATTGGAGGTTTAACGACCACCATGAGCAACTCAATGGGCTATAAGCAGTCGCCCGTCCCTAATTTAGGGTCACTGGTTCCAGGGAAGGGAGAGAGCCAGTGCCGTAAGACAAACACAACATCCATGCCTCACCGGGATTCGAACCCAGACCTCTTTCGGACAAATGATCAGAGGCCATCGCCTTAGACCACTGCGCCACCGGGGCGGCTCACCTTAGCTTCCTCATCAACTGACGTTCGCTCAGAGTTGTGCCTAATTTTTTGAGAATACGTAGTTATACTATTTCACAAAGAGATGCCAAAGGCATTAACTAATGCCGAGGATAAAAGATTAACAGCGGAAATCCGAAGAAAAAGGAGTTTCTTGGACATTCTTAACCGGAAATCTTATTTGGCGTATTCAAATTTGACGAAGCTCACCCATATTATATATACTAGGTAAGAGTTTGATTGTTTTCTTCACTGCCCTACAAACTGAAGTGAATAACGTCTACCAACGACATATCCATAAACTTTGCGACCTGGTATCTAGGCGCCCCTCTACGGCTCATGAGACTAGGCCTTCTAGTGGCCACTTTAATAATGTTCATTCACAAGAACCTTTTCTTAACTACAGCTCGGTTCAGCTTTCAGGCATTCAACGCTCTGCTCTCGGAAGAGGGTTTAAATACAGCTACCCGGTCTCTTCATTAAATCCATTACATTTAATCTCACCAGTTGAAGGCATTATTAATACTATACCGGAGGAAGAACGAGAATCTCTATACGAAACTCCGTGGCCAAAACCCTCTCAAAACAAAGCAAGAGACTACCGACTTTGAAATACGAAAGAGAACAGCTTCTAAACCTGGCCAAGAACACCAACTTGTCAATAGTGGGGGCAGACAAGACTCGTCAGATCATCATCATGGACCGTTCTGACTACCACGACAGTATGAACCAAGCCAATTTCCTTGGTTTCACACCGGGTTCTCAAATCTGACCCTACTTCAGCCACTGTCTCTGAATTGAGCAAGCTGAGAACCCGGTTTTTTTTACTAGTTTCCATTTCTTCCAAAATGAAACCCTCAGTCGGCCCAAGGGTTCCCAAGGGATTTGGGAAAATGAAGACCCATAAACCTGGCCACCCTTTCAGATTACTTGTCTCAGGTTATGGTAGCCCGACTAGGCCCCTCGTGACGGCTTTGGCTTCTTGAAACCTTTAAATTCCTCTGTTTCTATTTCCAGCTCTACTCAGGCCTTAAATAGGATCAAAAGCTTTGGTTCACCTAGAACTGGTTTTATGATGGCTTCCTTGGACGTTGAGTCTATTTCCAAACGTCCCATTGGATATTGTCCATTCAACCATTGCTAAAAAAACTGCAAGAGGACAATTCTGTCTCCCCCTTTGAAATTGAAGCTATAACTTCAGCCCTTAAACTAGTTTCCAAGCATTCCTACTTTAAATTTGATGGCAAGTTCTTTCAACAGACTGTGCCCCAATGGGGTCTCCCCTCTCCCCCGTTTTAGATTAAATTCTTTTACAGACCCTAGAGGACAATGTCTTACAGGTTTTCCTCATGAACAATTGCTTTCTTTAAGATATGTTGACATTTTTGCCACTCTTTGGACCTTTTGGATAAATTCACTGATTGCCTTTCTTCACAACTTCCTACTATTAAGTTTACTAAGGAACCTGAGAAATACCCTTTCTGGATTTTATGCTGATTCAGGATTTAAATTTCCACCAAATTCATTATTCTGTCTATCGTAAACCGACTTCTGTCCCTTGTATGATTCCTTCTTCGTTTCACCCCCTGACCATAAGGCTGCTGCACTTCGTTTTTTGATTTAACGCACCTTCACACATTCTTCTAGCCGTAAGGCCAGATTTGATGAATTGTCCAGAGTTTTAACCTTAGCCCGTTCTTTTGGGTTCTCCGACCAATTCTTCCGAAAATTATTCCTCAGGCACCAAAGGTTAAACCTCACGACTTTGTCAATTACAACTACTTCAACCAAGTACATTGGCAAGATTGAATTTTACCCTCCTAGGGATGTAAGGTCAGGTGATGCGTAACATCACAGCCTCTCCTTGACAAATGTCAACCCCGCCTTCTCGTGGTGCATCCTGTTCCCACTAAAGTGGCTCTGACGACCGCCAATAGCGGTATAACTATACCATCGGGATTAGAGGAAATTCTATCCCACACTCACCAACCCGCTTGGCCAGCGTGGTGAGTTATGGCCCAACCCCTCCAAAATGATTCCACAACTTAAATCTTGGCCCTCAGTCTCCAGCAGCTGGAATGTACCTGGCCAAGGCAGCGGCCAGTGCGACATGAAGGCAGAGGGTGCTAAGAATCCCCGGAGGACCGGACTAGGCTGCCATCTGATGCTGACCTTGGCTACGTACAACGGACGCTCCCTATCTTCTGATTCAAGGCTTCTTGAATTGGAAGAGGAACTACAAAGGATCAAGTGGGACATCGTCGGGCTAAGTGAGGTAAGGAGAAAAGGAGAAGATCTCATTGAACTGAAAAGTGGACATCTCTTCTACTATCGTGGGACAGATACTGGCAGAACTAGTAGTGTTGGATTTATAATAAACAAGAAACTGAAGGATAAAGTTGTAGAAGTTGAAAGTTCCTCTGACAGAGCTGCACGACTTGTTATCCAACTCTCGAAAAGATACCAGGCTCAGATTATTCAAACTTATGCACCCACCACAAGTCATCCTGAAGAAGAAATTGAAGAATTTTATGAGGAAATTTTTCATCTAAATAATAAAGGTAAGCAGCACTTGAAAATAATTATGGGAGATTTCAATGCAAAAATAGGGCAACGGCAACAGAATGAAACTTCAGTAGGTAAATTCGGTCACGGCAACAGAAACCAGCGTGGAAATACTCTCGTTGAGTTTGCAGAGGCAGAAGGGTTTTTCATCTTGAACTCCTTCTTCAAGAAAAAGCCACACAGGAAATGGACATGGAGACATCCAAATGGGACGACAAGTGAAATTGATTTTATTATGTGTAACAAAAAATTCGTCATAGAAGACTGCAGTGTGCTAAACAAGTTCAACACAGGTAGTGACCATAGATTGGTGAGATGTAAGATGCACCTCAACACTAAACTTGAACGTGGCAAGCTCATAAGACAAACAAAATCTATTGACATAACCAACCTTAAAAAACACCATAATACCTTCAAGTTGGAACTGAAGAACAGGTTCTCTGCTTTAGAAGGCCTAACATCAGAAGAAGTGGACATCTCTGAAGTTAACAGAAAAGTAACCAAAGCTCTTATGGAAACAGCAACAAAATTAGCTGGGTCTAAGAACAAGTTGCATGTAAATAAATTATCAGGAAAAACGAAAATTATGCAAAAAAGAAGAGAGATGAGGACAACTAAAGAAGATGTGACTTCCAAAGTGGAATATATAGAGCTATGCAAGACAGTAAGAAAAAGTATCACTGAAGACGTAAGAAAATTCAACTGTGAACTAGTGAGGAAAGCAATTGAAAACAACCAAAGCCTAAAGATAGCAAAGGAACATCTCAGTAAGGGAAGAAAACAGATTATGGCACTGAGAAAAGAAGATGGTTCTGTAACAAGAAATAGAGGCGAAATTTTGACAAGAGTGAAAGATTTCTACTCCAAATTATATGAAAGGGATGATACATGTACTTCAGACATCATGAAAGGTACCAGAGTTCTTCCAGTCCTCCCATCAGAAGTTGCACATGCAATAAAGAACATGAAGCGGGGAAAAACTCCAGGAGAAGATGGAATTACTGTAGACATCATACAAGAAGCAAGTGGAGAAATCGAAACAGTACTCGCCCAAATTTTCACTCGATGCCTTAATGAAGGAAAGATTCCTGAGGATTGGAACACCGCTACAATGATCCTGCTACATAAGAAAGGTGACATTGAGGATCTCCGAAACTACAGACCTATCAGCCTATTATCAGTAGTTTATAAAATCTTCACTAAAGTTCTTTCACATCGCTTGAAGGTAACACTGGACATGGCTCAACCGAGAGAACAAGCTGGATTCAGGAGTGGCTACAGCACAATAGATCATATCCACGTGCTGAGAGAACTAATTGAAAGAGCGAGGGAATATGAACTTCCATTGTGCATGGCTTTTATCGATTATGAAAAAGCCTTTGATTCGGTGAAACCATCAGCAGTTACAATGGCTCTGAAAACCTGCGGTATTGAAGATGCATACATTAATATTATTAATAACATCTATGAAAATGCAAGTGCAAAGATTAGGCTGTTTGAAAATACAACACACGTAAAAATTGGAAAGGGTGTGAGACAAGGTGACACCATATCTCCGAAGCTCTTTAATGCCACATTGGAGGGTGTTTTTCAGTCGCTGAGCTGGGAAAACAAGGGGATAAAGATTAATGGAGATTATCTAACCCACCTTCGTTTTGCTGATGACGTAGTCATTTTTGCAACTACCCTATCAGAGCTGCAGAGTATGATCCAGGAACTTGCTGACAAGAGTAAAGAAGTGGGATTAAAAATGAACTTTCAGAAGACAAAAGTGATGTTCAATGCTTTTACAAGAAATGAAGATTTATCGATTGATGGAGAAAAGCTGGAGATAACAGACACGTACGTTTATCTTGGACAGCAGATATCAAGTGAGGGTCACATTGATGAAGAAATTAATCGGCGTACAAAACTTGCCTGGAGAGCTTTTGGAAGAAACAGCATAATTTTCAAGAGCAATATGCCATTATGTCTTAAAAGAAAAGTGTTTGATCAATGCATCCTTCCAGTGCTTACGTATGGTGCAGAGACGTGGACCTTAACTAAAAGAGACATACAAAGGCTGCAGACAACTCAAAGTAGCATGGAGAGGTGCATACTTGGTGTAACCAGGAGAGATAAGAAAAGGAACTCGTGGATCCGAAAAATGACAAGAGTGGAAGACATCATGATCAGAGTTAAATCCCTGAAATGGCAATGGGCTGGACATACTGCCAGAAGGACAGATCATCGATGGACAGCCGAAATTTTAGATTGGATTCCAAGGGACAGGAAAAGACCCAGAAGAAGACCACATGGGAGATGGGTGGATGAAATTCGAAAGTATGCATGGGTGACATGGAGGAGACTGGCACAAGACAGACCGTTGTGGAGGAAACTTGGGGAGACCTTCGTCCAGCAGTGGATTGATAATGGTTGACAATGATGATGATGATGATGATGATTGTGTCTATCCTAAAGAAAGCATGCAACCTACACAATTTTTCATTCGGTGTGACAACTAGGAACATTTTTTCGTTACTAAGAAAAAATAGAGATAAAGTACCACTATTGGTAAAACCTGGTGTTTATTGCATATCATTGATTCAACATAAACAATGGTACTAACATTTTTTACATTGGATCTGCCCTTCGGACATTAAACATACGACAAGCAGAACACAAATATGCCCCCGCTCAGGATCATCTAACTCGGCCTTCACTGTTAATGGACCTTATTCATGTGACGTCAGAAGTGAATTTCTGCGGACCAACATGGCTGCTGATTCAATGTTGTGGCTATTAGATTACCCCTTACTGTTGGCTAATTTTTAAAATTTCAACTTCTTGGAGTGTGCCAACGAAGTGATAGAGCTATAGGGCGAAGGAGATGAAATTAATTTCTTAGAAGAACAAATCAAGGCTGCAAAAACATACCAAGACAATTTTGTGTTCCATTTTTATTTCAAATGATGCAGGACAACATCACCATTAGTCATGGCGAAATTTTTATTGGAGCATTTCTCAGACACAGTATATTAAATTTTACGTTCTTATTATCAGACATTGGCGAAATATCTGAAACAAACATGGAATATTCTTTTTGCAAACCGAAATATTTAGAAGTCCAGACAAATAGGTTATATGGATACAAACTGGGATTAAAAAATAACTAAAAACTTCCCATTGTCGCATGCTAGGCAATCTGCTTAAAAATACAATGAATGCGTAACATTAAAAAAAGAAATATTATTGATATGTTCCGCTCTTTGGGGAAAGAACGTAGAAGTTAATACGCAACTACTAATCTAGATATGCAATTCGTTTTCCCTTTTTCACATTTTTTGGAAATTAAATATCAAAGCAATACTACCAGGTTTTAACCGTCTTCTATTCTTAGTATTATATTCAACATCTTCCTCGTTAAATTGGGTATAACATATTTGAGAATGCCCATTGGGATGGAAATCATCGCTTTTCATTTTACACAGCAATTCCTTTAACAGTTTCGGCCTTCTCAGGGGGAAGTTATGGAAGGTTATTCCTTCTTCTGTATATTTTAGGTGACAGGATTTATGAGCACAATCATACGATGAGAAAAAGTTAGGCATGTCTTTCATAAATTTACGCAAATCGTTATTTTCCTGAACCCCTCCAACGTAACGCCATGTTAAGCAATGGGAAAACGCATGTAAACAAACTCATGCTGGTCCACAGACACGGAGACGTTTTCCCACGATGCAATGCGAGGTGAATAAGGTCCATCAAGAGGATTATGAACCTGACTGAAAGAATGCAAAAATCTTAAACTCAACTATTAACAAACGCACTGCCTTTTTCACTGAAAGCCTTTATATCATTAAATTTGGTGACTCTTGCTGTAACTTTGACCTCTCAGCTTATGTTCCGAGCCAGTGGAGACTGCTGGTAGCCCCTCCAGACAACCAGTCGTTGATGAAGAACCTACTTAGTTTATATCTCTTTTTGAACTTTAACTTTGGTAACCTGGCATCCTCTCGAAGCGAATGGTGAGATGTATTGTGGGTAATTACATGTACTTTATAATGATTGACTCTGTATTCTTGCGACACTTAGCCTGAGGATGGAGCCATGAGTGCCCCAAAGTTCTTGCTTTTTAAAATTACTTTAATTTTTAAATAAATTTGAAAAATGATTTTACTTATCGTGCGCAGACAGAATTTGTGAAACCATTTTAGATCCGAATTCGTTGCTTTCAACCATCCATGGCCGCGTTGCCTTGCCTACGGAAGTGGTCATCCGAACCGTTGCCACAAAACTTGCAGCACGGGGATTACATTTGAGGCCACTTCGTCGCCCATCAGTTACGAACGAGCGGTGTCGGGCCCGACCAACATGAATAGTGTTCAGTAGCTTGTATTTTCTTCAGTGATGAGTCACGGTTTGCACTTGGCGCCCATGACCAGCGCACACGTGTCTAGAGACGAGACGACCTGCGCACGGATGCTGCCTCTATCGGTGAACGGCACACCGGAAATAACTGTCTAGGGAAGCCATTTCCTACGATAGCTTGACACCCTTGGTAGTTCTCAGTATCAACCTCACGCCTCAACGGTAAGTTGGCGACATTCTATGATCTGTCCTGTTGCCCTCCCAGCAAGCAATTTTTCAGCAGGATAATACCCGGCCACACATGGCACGGCCCTATCAGGCCTTCGGTAATGTAGACACCCTTCCATGGCTAGCCCGATCTCTTGACCTGTCACCGATCGAAAATGTTTTGGACCTGATGGGACGCCGCCTACGCCCATCCAATGTCGGCGAACTGGCCCGCAATTTGGACACCATCTGGCAGGCTATTTTTTTTTTTTTTTTTTTTTTTGATTGGAGGTTTAACGACCACCGTGAGCAACTCAATGGGCTATAAGCAGTCGCCCGTCCCTAATTTAGGGTCACTGGTTCCAGGGAAGGGAGAGAGCCAGTGCCGTAAGACAAACACAACATCCATGCCTGACCGGGATTCGAACCCGGACCCCTTAAGGACGAATGATCAGAGGCCAACGCCTTAGACCACTGCGCCACCGGGGCGGCCTGGCAGGCTATACTTTAAGGCGGTATCAGTGAACTGTATGCATCTACGCTACGTTGGTTGCATCCGAGCCAGAGGTGTGGCTACAACGGCCTGACTTGTTCCATTCTTGTAGCTGTTTTATCCGAATAAATGGTCCAACTGCTCTAAAATTACAATAGTTTCCTTCCCTACACATGTACATTGCACATACCAATTCATCTCTATTGGATGATTCCTTTTGGGTGCTTGGTTTTTTCGGGGGGAGGGGGGGGCTTATTATTTTTCGATAAGCTTGTTCTGGTGCATCCTTGTTTTCCGTGCTGGGTGCTGCTGTAAGATTAATGGCGACTATATCTGCCTCCTACCCCAGGTTGAGTTTTAAAATTGTCTTGCGCTAATTGATTTTTATTATGTTTGAGGCCATTCTTTCATGTGTTCCTTAGGGACCTCAGTTTCCTTCAGTGGAGTAGCCAGAATTTTTTAGCGGGGGGTGGTCATGGATTTGGTTCATCAGTGAAAGTCTCCCGGAAGAAAGTACTCCCAGTGGTAAAAAGCCCTGAATATTTCAAAGTACAAAAAAAAAAAAAAAAATTGACAAAAGTCACCGGACACCTAGAAGAGAAACACAACATAGCATTTATTTACATACATTAGTACGGTGTCGGCACACCTTTGGCCTTAATGCATGCACTTACCCTTCGAGACATGCTTTCGACAAGGTTTTGGAACACAGCAATAGGTATGCGCTTCCATTCAGTACATAATGCTGCCGCTAACTGTTGCTTAGTAGTAAACCTTTGTTCCAAATTTCTTATGCGGCGTTGTTCTAATTCATCCCATAGGTGCTCTACGGGATTAAGATCAGGGCTCTGTTCTAGCCAGTCCACACACGGTACGGAATTATCGTCAAAACACGCCGTAACAGTCCTTGCTTTATGGCTCGGGACATTATCCTGGTGGTATCTACAAGGCTCAGTTCCGTAGTATTGCCATAGAGTTGGTAGAGCATAGTTGTCCAGAATATCGAGGTAGACGTGCTGGTTTAACAGTTTTGTCCACGATAACCAATGGGCTGGGACCATACCAAGAAAAATACTCCCACACGAGTACACTGCCAGTTCCAAACTTGACCCTAGGAACAGTACACTGTGGTAAATAGCGTTCTCCTGGCTGCCGCCATACCCACACACGGCCATCAGACTGATGGATCGTGTATCTGGATTAATCAGTCCATAGGACCCGTTTCCATTGAGCTACGGTCCACGATAAACGACGAGTAGCATTCAGAGTGGAGATGAAAGGCTTATGAGCAGCCGCACAACCACGGTAATCCATGGAATGAAGTTCTCTGCGAATGGTACGTGTACATACCGAGGTTCCGGCATTTTTACTTACCTGTACGCTGAAGTCTTGTGCAGTACTCCGTCGATTCGCTGTAACGACTCTCCTGGTGCTTCGACGTCCTTTATCACTGATTTTCTTTCGTCTGTCAGTACGTTTTGCTTCTTCAGGCACTCAATGTTTCTTCCACTTATTCAGTACATCCAAAACAGTTGACTTGACTATGTTTAAACGCATCTCTGTTTCTGTTATGGACAACTCACTGATATAACACCCAACAATCTTTCCTTTCTCAAAGTAGGTTCTCTCCCTTCGCAACATTTTCACTCAACCTCACAGTGCGATATTTTCGTGGTCATCTGCAGGCTTGTTTTTATACCGTTTGCAGCTGTGCAGCGGATCCATTCATTTGCTTTTGAAAGGGTGTCCGGTGACTTGGCAATATATATATATATATATATATATATATCATCATCATCATTGTCAACCATTATCAATCCACTGCTGGACGAAGGTCTCCCCAAGTTTCCTCCACAACGGTCTGTCTTGTGCCAGTCTCCTCCATGTCACTCCCGCATATTTACGAATTTCATCCACCCATCTCCCATGTGGTCTTTTTCTGGGTCTTTTCCTGTCCCTTGGAATCCAATCTAAAATTTCGGCTGTCCATCTATGGTCTGTCCTTCTGGCAGTATGTCCAGCCCATTGCCATTTCAGGGATTTAACTCTGATCATGATGTCTTCCACTCTCGTCATTTTTCGGATCCACGAGTTCCTCTTCTTATCTCTCCTGGTTATACCAAGCATGCACCTCTCCATGCTTCTTTGAGTTGTCTGCAGCCTTTGTATGTCTCTTTTAGTTAAGGTCCACGTCTCTGCACCATACGTAAGCACTGGAAGGATGCATTGATCAAACACTTTTCTTTTAATATATAAAGATATATATATATATATATATCTTTTAAAAAAAAAACAAATTGTACTCAATCCCTCTCAAGGGGGTCAGGCCGAGGACTCCCCTTGGCTACGCCTCTGGTTTCCTTCTCCTATAATCTGTTCTCGGATTAGCCTGAGAAGACAGTTTCCTTCCCCGCTAATTTCCGGTTGGGGATGCGACGCTGTCCTTGGGCCTGCCAGTGAATTTCCCACGGTGGTGTTTTTATTTCAGTTTCTGGTGGCTGCTTGATTTTATAAAACTGTTTTTAGGTCGCGGGTGGCCTAGTGGTCAACGTTCGTACTGCCACTGCGGAACCTCAGGGTTCGATCCCTGGAAGGTACGAACGCTCGAACCACTAAATATCCGCCGTGCGTCCGATGGGCACTTTAAGCCGTCGGACCGCGGGTACTGGCACTTAAGCCATCGGATCGCGGGTTATAAATAAGGGAAGGGCGTTTTCCTTCCCCTTTCTACTTCGTTTCAGTGTCGTTTTCCTATCGGGCAGTCTTGCCCAAATCTCCTAGCTTCCTATTTCTAACGGCTAAAGACGGATCAGACACTCCCTAAAATACTCTACATCTGATCTGATCTATACTGTTTTTGAATGTCTACGGATTAGCCTCATGGGACAAAGTTTTCCTTATTCTCGGTTGGGATTGCATCGCTGAACTTTTTTTTTTTTTTTTGATATGAGGTTTAACGACCACCGTGAGCAACTAAGTGGGCTATAAACAGTCGCCCGTCCCTAATTTAGAGCTACTGGTTCCGGGAAAGAAAGAGCTAGTGCCGTAAGACAAACACCACATCCATGCCTCACCGGTATTCGAACCCGGAGCCATTTCGAACGAATAGCAGCAAGCCAGCGCTTAGACCACTGCGCCACTTGGGTGGACAGAGATTTTGACACCACCTGTAAATCAGAGCTGAAGGAAAACAAGCGACCGTGAGACAGGCCCAAGGTCAGGATGCCGCGCCGGTTGCACAGTGATCTCAGTGCTGGCATGTGACCATTCGTCCGAAATGGGTTCGGATGCCGATAAGGCATGGATGTTGCCTTATCGGGATCCGAACTTGGCTTTGATTTTTTTAGAAACAAGAATCAAAGTATCAATAACGGCTTGAAGTTGAACTTGGGATGCCTGAACCCTATCAATAAGTTTGGTTCTAATGACCTCATGAATTAATGGGAACATTAGGAAAGAGTGACACTGCGTCAAGGGAAACCAGAATAAAAGGTGTAGTTTTGGGAGTGGAAAAGCGATGAATTCTGGAAATAGCATCAGATGAAAAAGACAAGGAATAAGGGGAACCGGTAGTAAGAACTGATAAATAAGAGGCGAGAGCTTTTTCTAAAGGTCTTGTAGGACTGCTATGGCTAGAAATGAAAGGGCGAACATGAAAACCAGGTTTAAGAGTTTTAATTTTACCAAATAAAGGTGCAAATCTAGGACAGTTCGTTGGGTTCATAAATCTAGAAATACACACCGCCAAATTACCACTACTACGGAGTTTACTTAACGAGGTTATGGTAGCATGAGTGGATCAAAATTAATAACTGTATGAGGGAAGAGTGAAATTGCTGCAAGCATTTTCCCGTCATAATCAGGTGGATCTAGGAGAACAATCTGGGAAGATTTGTTCATTGAAAAAATCACTAGTTCAGAGTACATCCGAAGTAAACGTAATTGCTTCTGTTCTTCCAACAGATGAACAGGGTTCTGGTAAGTACCTCGGTGCAGGGGGTGCGAGGGTGGGCTTGAGTCCACCCTGAAATTTGTCTTGCCCGTCCCGTTCAAAATGAGCCATTTTTCAATGTACTTAACCTTAAAATATAATCTGGACTCGCCAAGTAATGATAAGTCTTGTTTTACTTCACGAAGCTCTACGTATTTTTTTCTAGGAAGTGCGTTGTTTAAGTCTCCGTAGAAAGGTTACCAAATTAGCATCCCTAGGGCAGTAAAAATTCAATTGTTTTCCACTCTTCCAATTCCTTAGTTTAAGCCTCTTTTGCATGGTCGGGGGGGGGGGGGCTAATCAGGAGGATGCATAGGAATTCACTGAGGGTTGTAATTACTAATTGCTCTGCTGTTTGTTTTCTTTACAGAATTGGGGATTCTAACACGGAAAGTGGAGTCTAAAGCTATACTGGCGTTCATAAGATTGCCCCGGGACAGTGAAAGTGCGGAAAGTGGCTGACGACTGCTTTGCAGGGAGGAGTGCAAGGCAAAGTCGCTGGCTTGAAAGCAGAAAGTTAAAGATGGGGGAGATATTTTGTCTGCTTGTCACGACGTTAAAATTTTATTAAGATAAACAAAAGCATTTTCTTTTAAATAAATTTTTCAAGTACAGTACTATTTTCGTAAGCAGAAATGGAAATGTTTTTTGAGAAGAATGCATCCAGAGCAAGCAAAAAGTTGAAGGCGACATTCTACCAACGCTTTTATCTTACACCAGTGGCGTAACTAGTCGGATCCATGTATGTATGTGTGTCCAGGTGGAGGAGGTCGGAATTGCACGAATTCTTTTGTAGCCGGTAGAGAAAATCATTGAAGCCGACCCGATGACGCAGTGGTCTAATCGCTGGCTTACGACCATTTGTCAAAGAGTCCGGGTTCGAATCCCGTGAGACATAGCGCTGACTCTCTCTCTCTCTCCCTTCCCTGGAATCAGTGACCTTAAATTAGTGACGGGCGACTGCTTATAGCCCATTGAGTTGCTCACGGTGGTCGTTTAACCTCCAATTGAAAGAAAGAAAAAAAAAACATTAAATATGCGTTCTTTCAGTGTTTTGTAAAAAAAAAAAAAAAGTTGCTATGAAGCCTGTCCCACCAAAAATAATGCTCGCTCACCCGTCGCCCATCCATATTTCGAAGTCTAGCGACGTCCCTGTCTCGGTGGCAGGCCCGTGGCAAGTTGGGAGGGGCGGCTGACGGTTGAGATCGGGCGAAGGATATAAAGTGGTCTGGCAAAAGATGTGAAAGGGGTTGGGCCCTATACTGTTGTGTGAGTCGCTAGGTCGGGCAAAAGGAAACACGGGTCTGGCTCAGCCCGGCCTGGCCCTCCCCTGGCTATGGCCCTGCTCGGTGGTTGAGATGTTCGATAACTCTAGTAGTCTTTGAACGGGAATTGTCATGCTCATTTTCAGGAAGATTATTAACAATGCTTTCAGCCTCAGCGGAGAACTTATTGATAGGGGTCAGGCATCCCAAGTTCAAATTCAAGTCGTCACTGATGCTTAGATTGTTGCTTCTAAACGCACTTACTTTCCATTCAAAGACGTCGTCTACCGACAGGGGAGTCGAGCCCCTATATGGGCTCCCCTTTTCCAGTGCACTTGCCGAACTCGCCAGGCAACACCTAAAAACTTCCACTATTTCTTCATTTTTTCCACCTCCCCTGCTACATATCCTTTACGTAGTTGATATTATCATGCTTTGGCCACATTCTATGAACTTTTGAATTTATTTAAAGATCACCTACCTGTGACTTTCCCCTCCATTCAGGGCTGGTTCAACCAGTAAGCGAACTAGGGCGGCAAAATTTGAGGGGCGCTAAGATTTAGAGTTGATGAAATCAAACGAGTAAATAAATGAGAAACAGAAATTAAAAACAAAAGACACTTTCATTTTCTGTTGTCCATTTGATATAACTTGCGAATTCTTACTCATTGAGAAAGAGACCTGTGCTTATGGACTGGGTAAGGCCTCATAGAATCGGTTCTCTCTGTTGTCCATTCGACCCCCCCCCCGCTTTAACCACGCCACGAAAGCGCGCATTTGTCGAAAAACTGCCATGGATTTTGTATTATCCGGCTTTCAGTGGAAATATCTAGACCTTCCACTTTTTCTATCACAAATAGTAGCAATACTCAACGCCTAAAGTCCTTTGGGAGCCGAGGGGAGGGAGAGATTAACAATCACCGTGAGCGACTCGATTGCTATAAGCAGTCTCCCGTCCCTAATTTAGGGCTACTTGTTCCAGGGAAGAGAGAGAGCCAGTGCGGTAAGACAAGCACAACATACACTCCTCGTCGGGTTCAAACTCGGACTCATCTCGGACAAATCGCCAAAAGCCAGCTCTTAGACCGCTGCATTACCGGAGTGGCTTGCCTAAAGGTTAGTAACTGTCTCACTCAGACTATTTTCTAGTAATAACAGGGGCAAGAGTAAGAGAGGCTCTGCTAGTACTGTATATTCATTCCGCTAAAATTCTTTTTTTTTCCTCTCACCATGAGGGGGATGCAGGAGAAAAGAACCTTATTGGGTTATATGCATTATCGATCGAATAAAAAATTGCCCGTGACATAGATTTGAAGACACTTGGTGGTAATTTTGCGAAAAATTAGAGCACGCAAAATGAAATTTTAATTTCATTTTCATTGGACCAGTAAGTAAATGAATGTAGTTTCCATTTGTTTTTTTCTATTTAATTTACATTGTATTTTTGCATCTTGAAATAATTACTGAATAAATGCAGTATGCTTAACCGCACAAAGAATAACAAATTTTTAGAGGCGCAAGGCTGATAGCCTGCCTAGGGCGACAAACACCCTAGCACCGACCCTGCCTCCATTCAATTTACTATCGACCTTAAAAGTAATTTTTCTCTGTAGTTCCTGGATTTTTTGGTTACCAGTGACCCTTTGACTAACTCCTTATCGTTCGCAGTTTATCGTAAACCTTTCACTTCAATTCTTATTCCTTTTGACTCGAGTCACCCCGCAAACATAAACTTTGGCAGCACCGATGGCACAGTGGTCTAAGCGATGGCTTCTGATCATTCGTCCGAAAGGGGTCCGGGTTCGAATTCCATGAGGCATGGATGTTGTGTTTGTCTTACGGAACTGGCTCTCTCCCTTCCCTGGAGTCAGTGACCCTAAATTAGGAACGGGCGACTGCTTATAGCCCATTGAGTTGCTCACGGTGGTCGTTAAACCTATAATTAAAAAAAAAAAAAAAAAAAGCTTGCAGCCCTTCGCAATTTGGTAGCACGAGCCCATACCCATTCGTCTACAATCGCTCCTCGCGATTTAGTATTTTTAGCATTGCTAATCCCTTTGGTTACGCTTCATCACATGTTTACACTCTTATTCAAGATATCCTCGTGTAACCACTACTACTCTTACTCCTGAAGACAGCACAACAAATAAAATTCTTGGTTCACTCTCTTTTCACCTACTTATTACATCTCTCCTTCGTAATTTGTGTCGAGGAAACAGAATTGACTTTGGTGATTCTGCTTGTAGTCTATTTAGTGCTTTTCGTAGTGACACAGATAAACCCGACATCCTAAAACAATGTAGAGTGTACGGCATCCCTTTGGTGAGTAATGATTCTGTACATGCCGCCCCGGTGGCGTAGTGGTCTAAGGCGCTGGCCTCTGATCATTCGTCCGTAAGGGGTCCGGGTTCGAATTCCCGGTGAGGCATGGATGTTGTGTTTGTCTTAAGGCACTGACTCTCTCCCTTCCCTGGAGTCAGTGGCCCTAAATTAGGGACGGGCGACTGCTTATAGCCCATTGAGTTGTTCATTGTGGTCGTTAAACCTCCAATAAAAAAAAAAAGATTCTGCACATATATATCTGATGAGGTGTGTTTCTCAAATACAGTTCTCATTATTTTAAAGTCTGTGCACATTACTTCATGTGAGTAGTTTCATTTCACTTCGATGCATGCATTGAAACACTGTAGCAATCTGAATATAGGTTCCAGGGGCTATTTAGTTGAAAGGACTATTAGTCTTACTGTTGAGAACATTTCACTAAGAAATATTTATTACCATTTAGTAAGCAAATTCTCAAACGCTCGCTGAATTATGATAACTTTATACAATTAAAATCTGAAGGAAACATCAAGGAGAAAATACTATGTTCAAAAACATCGAAAAGTCAACACTACCACGACATGATCTTCAGAATTCGTAACGCATTTCGATACCTACTTCAGTATCATTATCAAGCTGTTATGTGGAGTCTCTCAAACCAACTTAAGTATATATATATACATGGATACTACCAATCAATGGTCGTCATGTCACTGGGCACGTCAATGCCCGTCTCCCACGTGATGTCTTCGCTATGCAGAAGATTGTTGCGTAACTGCTGCAAGCTGACTTGAACTTTTCGATCCTGGGTTGTAAATTCCAGTATTTGTTTATCATGTCTTATTCTTTTGAGAGTACCTATGTTTTCTTTTTTGCTTGCGTTCTTGTTCTTCATTTAAAATTAGTCTCCAAGGGTAGGGAATATCTATAGGGTTAAGCTTGTTGCAGTTTTTATCTCTAGTTTTTTTTTCCCATAACTAAAGCCTCTGCAAATCTTAGTGTTTGTTCCGAATAGTAATGATTTTAACAACATCAAAGTCTGGAGTGCATTTGTTATCAATGTAATATTCAGCTAATGCCGTCTTTTTTAGCACGGCTTTTGTAAAAAAACATCGTGCTTATGTTACCGGTTTGTCCGTCCGTCCGTCTGTACCCACGATATCTCTACAACTATTAGTCCGATTTGAAAAATTCTTTTTGCATTGGGAAGCTTGAAATATGCGAATGATGATCCTTCATTTCGTTTTTTTTTTTTTTTTTACGATGTTAAATTTCGCCGCTACAGGTAAATGCAGACGATGTGGAATTCAAAAATACGTTTTATTCCACATATTTGCTTCTAAACATCCGATTAAAAAATTCTTTTATCTTTCCATTCCATTTATGTTGAAGAGTATTTTAGATATAGTTACCTTTTGAAATTACGAATAGATTTTCCGTTAGGGGGCGTAAAAGTAAATTACATTTTCCCAGATAACTCTTCTTCTAAAACTCCGATTTGAAAAATGTTTGCTTCAGCGGATGCACCTCGTAATGGAAAATCTTTTGCATATAATTTCAAATTTTTGGTAAAGAATACTTTGGCCACCAGGGGGCGTAAGTGTTAATGTTTGCTTCTGATGTATTTGCCATAAAATCTGAGCATCTAAACAACGGTTGAAAAAATTATTTCGTGGACTGATGCCATTCACATCGATAAATCTTTTGGGAATATATATATATTTAAATATTCCAGTTTCTCCGCCAGGGGGCGTAGATGTATACCTTATTTTTGTCAATATCTCTACTTCTGGGAGTCCGATTTGAAAAATTCCTTCTTTACTGGATAGTGTTTTCAGTGTGACATGCGTTTCATATAATTTCAAAATTTTCAAGTAATTCATAGACTTTCCGCTAGGGGACGTAAAGGTAAATTGCGTTTCCCCCTATATCTCTGCTTCTAAATCTCCGATTTGAAAAATTCTTTCTGCACCGGATACAGCTTCTGATGGGAAATCGTTTGCACATAATTTCTAATTTTTGTAAAAAAAAAAATGGTTTGGCCACTAGGTGGCGTAAGTCTTAATTTCCGCTTCTGATGTATTTGCAGCAAAATATGAACTTCTAAATTCTCGATTGAAAAAAACGTCGTTTGTAGACCGATATCACTCATGTCAACAAACCTTTTAGAAACATTTTCTTCTTAAAATAATGCACGGTTTCTACGCCAGGGGGTGTAGATGTATATCTTATTTTTGTCAATATCTCTACTTCTAGGAGTCCGATTTGAAAAATTCCTTCTTTGTTGGATAGTGTTTCCAGCGTCAGTGTGACATGTTTTTCATATAAATTCATGTTTTTCTTAACGCACAAGTCTGCAACCAGAGGCCGTAAGCTCACGATTCCGTTTAGAGCAATATCTGAGGGATTAAAAACCCGATTGAAAAACTTCTTTCTTCCGTCAGATACTATTGCTTTCCATACCGGTTCTATTGACTTTGAATAGCTTTGATAAATTTAATTTGCTTCAGAACTAATTCAAAAGACGTGCTTATTACACCAGAAAATTAGGTGTCATCTTTCTTGTTTCACGTTTTCTCCAATTATCTTCATGTTGCTTAAGTCGATATAATAGGCGATTCTTTGCACTACCTATATAATATTTTTCAGATTTTTTTCCATTTTGATTGGAGGTTTAACGTCCACCGTGAGCAACTCAATAGGCTATAAGCAGTCGCCTGTCCTTAATTTAGGGTCATTGGCTCCAGGGAAGGGAGAGAGCCAGTGCCGTTAGACAAACACAACATCCAGGGCTGTTAGAATACAAGGGCTGGGTCATAGGATTCGGACACGCGGATCCCTACGAACGCCAGCGTGTGACGTCAGCATGTTGGAACGGAGCTGACAGCTGGATGGCTGCAGTGAAGGAATGAAAGCTAACGAGCATTTCAGCAGCCCTGCATTTCAGTGGCTCTTGCAAAGAAATATAACAAATGATTCATTCTAGGTATTTAACAGACTTAAATAAAAAGTAAGAGAAAAGACCGGGGTATCTGTTAAAGACAAATGAAAATTTTCGTTATACACACACAATACGTTTAAACTTTCAGGTCATAAGTTTTCTCGTAAACATCTTGCACCATCCAGAAGATGTGTGCATTAAAATATATTTGATCTGCGAGATTACGCAAATAGATCACCTGAAGTGAAAAAAGTGTTTTTTCCCCCACGTTTCCTTCTCTGTTTAATTTCATAAATGTTGAACAGCAATAATAAAATCGCAAATTTTTTCATAAGCTTTTCTTTTCGTTTTTCCTAAAACTTTATTTGCGGTGTATTTGTAGTGAGTTTTCGACATCTTTCAAAATCAGTATTTTTTTTTTTTTCACGTAAAGCTACTAATGTACTACATTCAAATTACGAACTTTTAATGCGCGAAATTTTAAAAGAACCAGAAAGGTAACACAATATCCTTATTCCTTTGTATACCATTGTTAAAAATCTATGAATTAATGAATATATATTTTTGTATAGTGGCCCCCACTTTGGTTGAACATCAGATGCCTTTGCTTTCTGAATTACTGCTATATATATATATATATATATATATATATATATATATATATATGCATTTATATATTAAATGGTTAGTGCACTTTTTTAAATTTTTTATTCTTTAAATCAATAATTTTCAGCTTTGTTTTCAGAACTCTATTTTCCTACAATAGTCATCCCCCCCCCCCCCATACAATAGTCGCTGTCGTCTTCCGTTAGCTTTCATTTTCAACGCTTTGGTAATCCCGAATTTTAAAATTTCAATTTATTTTTTAAGGGATGCAACATTTTCAAGTAGCAATTTATTTTCCTCCTTTATTTTGGTACAGGAAGAACAACTGAAATCCCCTGATGTTTAATCAACTTCATAACAGAGATCCTGCGTTTTTTCACACAAATCTTTTTCACACTTAAAATATCCATCCGATCGAAAGCACTTTTTAAAATATCTCGTTTGTGCTTTCTGTTACTTCGTGGAGTGACAGAGTGTCCGTTTTGTTAACAGTTCGGCAGATTCAGAACAGGCACCGCGTTTAGTTTCAGTATTTTTTTCTCCGGTCGTCCAAGTTGGCGATTTTTTAAATCATCTTCGTAATCGGAAGAATGAAATATTCACTGCAAATTCTAGCATTAGCTACATTCATAGAGTCTGACCTATAGCGCTTGTTCAGCCATTCCTTCACCAAATCTAGATTTTTCAAAGGAAATGCATGGTACACAATATACTGATCCTTCGTTTTTTCGTAATGGTTCTTACAAGTAGCCACAGCACAACTCGACATTGTTATCAGTATTTCAAGGTAAACTAACTGAACGATTTCTCAAAAAGCAAGTTCTAAGAGCTGAATACTTATCCACAGAAAAGCAAAGGAAATAATGTAGCGAAAGTAGGGAGACCCTTCAGAGCAGCTTCATGGTTCCAACGTTCCAACCCAGTGACGTCAGAAACAGGTCATCTGTCACCGCTGAGAGGATCCGTGGCGGCAAAGTTTCTTCAAAGGAATGACCCAGCCCTAGTTTTCTAACAGCCCTGACAACATCCATGCCTAACCGGGATTCGAGCCCGGACCCCTTTCACACGAAGGATCAGAGGCCACCGCTTATATAGACCACTGCGCCACAGGGGCGGCATAGGTGTTTTTGGTGCTTTATTCTTAAGAAGAATGTCTTCATAAGTAGTTACATTAAGTCCAATGGCTTTTTGGACTTTACTACATTCTCTTTTCAATAAGGGTGAGAGGGCTGGTAAATAGAGGAAATCACCACAGTATGTAACTTTTTTCTCTTTTTCGTGACAATGGTGGATGTTTGAACTCATAAACCAACTTTCCAATCGCATTACTTTTATATCCATATGTTTTTGCTGTGCTGTAAATCCAATCTAATTCTTCATTTCTAAGGCGATTAGTGCTACATAAGGTAAATGCACGTCAAATGAAATATCTAAACGCAGAGGTCTTATATGTCCATGGATGGAAAGAATCCGCCGGAATAAAAACTGGTGTATAAGTATCTTAAAAAAAGACTGCATTAGTTGAATATTGCATTGATAACAAATGCACCCCAGACTTCAGTGGTGTTAAAATCATTACTGATCAAGATTCGGAACAAAAACTAAGATTTGCAGAGGCTTTAGGTATCGAAAAAACTAGAGATAAAAACTGCAACAAGCTTAACCCTATAGATATTCCCTACCCTTGGAGACTAATTTTAAATGAAGAACAAGAATGCAAGCAAAAAAGAAAACATAGGTACTCTTAAGAGAATAAGACATGATAAACAAATACCCAGGATCCAAAAGTTCAAGTTAGCTTGCAGCAGTTAGGCAACAATCTTCTGCATAGCGAAGACATCACGTGGGAGACGGGCAGTGACGTGGCCAGTGACATGACGGCCATTGATTGGTAGTACCCATGTATATATATACTGTATATAACTAAGCTGGTTTGGGAGACTCCACATAACAGCTTGATAATGATACTGAACTGGGTATGGAAGTGCGTTGCGAATTCCGAAGATTACAGGTAATTCCGAAGATCATGCACAGGTAATTCCGAAGGTCATGCACAGGTATTTCCGAAGATCATGTCGTGGTAGTGTTGACTTTTCGATGTTTTTTTAACATGGTATTTGTCCTTGATGTTTCTTTCAGATTTTAATTGTATAAAGTTATCATAATTCAGCGAGCATTTGAAAATTTGTGTACTAAATGGTGATAAATATTTCTTAGTGAAATGTTCTCAACAGAAAGACTAATAGTCCTTTGAACTAAATAGTCCCTGGAACCTCTTGTTTTTTTATATATTTTTACTGCAGTATCCAGATTGCTACAGATTTTTAGTGTATGCATCGAAGTGAAACTAAACTACTCTCATGAAGGAACGTGCACAGAGTTTAAGATAATGAGAACTGTATTTGAAAAATACACCTCATTAGATAAGTTATTTAGCACATTAATACAGACCATATCCATATGGTTTTCATATGTGATTCTGCACATATTACTAAAACTTATATCGGATCTACCCTTCGCAATTTATCGACTCGAATCCAGGAACATAAATTCTTCGTAAGAATTGGATCATCTACTACAGCCCTAACCCGTCTAGTGTAAGAAGATTCATTTACACCGCAATGGAAGGACGCTTTTATTCTTTTACGAACTCATACTAAAAGACTTACTTTGTTTTCAGAAAGTATGAATATATCATGGCATATGGTAACAAATGTTGCAACACCGGAAACTCTTATCGCTGACCTTCTGCTTGGAGATTTTTGCCAAATGATTCACTTATTATTTAGCATGAGATACTCAACACATATGTTTTTCAATGCTTATTTTCTGTATTTTGTGCAGAATTTTGCGCACATGTCCCCTGACGATGACTATATGTACACCCGCAAGCAACCAGCCCAAATCAGTTACTGCCTGATGATGCATGTGCGACACATATGAAAGATCTTGAGTTTTTATCATGTATATATTTTAGGATTTATTAAATACTTTGAGATCTGCATCGTATGTTTTCATCGTGCTTCGACAGCTGTTTGATTTGATTACTATTCAGAACGAAATTTTAAATAGTCTCGATACCTTTATTTGACTTGCATATAAGTTAACAGCTTCTCACGTAACATTTCCACATAAAAAGGACCAGTCATGTGAGTGCCTGTCGGCAAAAAAGATAATGAAGCAGTACCGGATGCTGACATAGCAACCCATATACACTATCTACCAACAAGTAATTGGACACCTGTGATAGCAAAGGAAAACGAAGTTTGCCGCCCCGGTGGCGCAGTGGACTAAGCGATGGCCTCTGATCATTCGTCCCAAAGGAGTCCGGGTTCGAATCCCGGTGAGGCATGTATGTTGTGTTTGTCTTTCGGCACTGGCTCTCTCCCTTTCCTGGAACCAGTGGCCCAAAATTAGGGACGGGCGGCTACTTATAGCCCATTGAGTTGCTCACGGTGGTAGTTAAACCTCCAATCAAAAAAAAAGAAAAAAACGAAGTTTATTCACCTTCAATAGTTGGTGGAGCCTCCACGAGCGGCGATTACAGCTGCAACCCTCCGGGGCATACTCTCAACCAGGCGTTGTACGACGGCTAGCGGTATTTTCTACCACTCGGCTTGGAGAAGACAGGTCAGTTCCTTCACCGATTTCAGACAGTGGGGGCACCCCTTAAGTCGACGCTCCAACTCGTCCCAGAGGTGCTCGATAGGGCTAAGGTCCGGGCTCTGCGCAGGCCAGTCCATTCGATTAACCCCATTGTTACCATACCAAGCCATGGTGGACCTCGCAACATGACAGGTGGCATTGTAATCCTGAAAGTAACATGAGTCCACCCCGTAAAACTGCCACAACGTAGGAAGCGCATGGTCATCCAAAACGGTGCAGTAGGTCTCGGCGTTGAGTCTACCAGGAATTGCGACCAAGGGTCCCGTGCCATACCAGGAGAAACACCCCCATACCCTGCCATCCAAACTTTAGAGGGTGAACCTTAATTCGTCGCTCCAGAGAACCTGTTTCCACTGTTGAACGGTCCATTGTAGACGTTCTTTGCACCACGTTAGCCGAGCAGCGCTATTGGACTTGGTGATCAAAGTCTTGTGGGCGGCAGCACGTCCATGATAACCGAGCAGATGGGCTTCCTTACGGATGGTATTCATCGAAAGAACACTCCCAGATGCCTGTTGAAACTCCTCGCGGATGTGGCCCATCGATTTGGTGCGGTTCTTCCGTATTTCTCTGGCCAGCACCCGTCGGTCTCTAACTCCCAGTTTTGTGGGTTTGCCGGGTCGGGGCACATTCCGACAGTCACCTCTCATCTTCCACTTGCCAATCACGTAAGCCACTGTCGATTTTGGGTACTTCAAATCGCTGGATATGTCACGTATAGATCGGCCATTTCTGTGATACCCGACGATTACACCTTTCTCGCAATCAGAAAGCTCCGAATTGCGTGGCATCTTGCATGCAACTGGTTGCGTTGTTGTTTCCCCCACGATATTTAACGGCGGCGGCCGTGACGTGTATCAGGACCGCAGATACCGTCGATTGCAGGGGTGTCCAATTACTTGTTGGTAGATAGTGTATTTGACTAGGCGCACGTCTCACGGTGCTAACGGTGTATTTTTCATCAAATGTTTTGCCTTTTGGTTGTCGAACACGTGCTTCCAATTGATGTACAGTGGATTTATCGGAAAAAGAACTTGGGTCCAATATTCAGCAGCCCACGGTTGATGACGCTTCTTTTTCATGACAGAGGTTAGTCTAGGTTTATGTGCAGGTTTATAAACTTTAATCCAAAATCTTTGCTAAAACGTCGGGAAACAGTGCGATGCCAATATCAGATTCTTTTGAATGCAGAAAAAGGCCTTGATTTTAATGCACATCATTGACGTGATTAGGAACATCAAACATAAATCATCGCTCTTTCCACGTTTATAAGGGAGTCACGGAAAAATTGTCATCGGCCGCCACCAGGAATCGAACCCAGGGTCTTCCAGTTACGCGCCAGACATGCTAGCACTGCACCACAGCTGCCTCGAATTCTCGAGACTCACATACGACTCACTGCCAAACCACATGGCAGGTTGCTTCTTGGAGCCCCGCACAATTCTGGGGATTCACCAAAGATAGAAAACAGCAACTGAACAAATAACTAGGAGGCGAATGAATAATTAATACACACTATTGACGTGGATTAGGAACATCAAACAGAAATCATCGCTCTTTCCACGTTTATAAGTGAGTCACGGAAAAATTGTCATCGGCCGCCTACGTTGAATGTTTGAACAATAAGTTTTTAAACTCACCTTTGTTATGTGGCTTCTTAGATTACTACATTCTAACTAGATAACTTTTTTATGGGATTTATCTAGGTAAAGTCTCAAATTTCTGCAAATTTTCGGAGAGAACTCCTCTTCTTCGTCAGGCAGTCCAATCTCCGTCACTCTGACGGAGATTAAACGAATGACTGCCTGACGAAGAAGAGGAGTTATCTCCGAAAATTTGCAGAAATTTGAGACTTTACCTAGATAAATCCCATAAAAAAAAGTTAGATAACTGCAGTTTTAGCCTTAAAAGACTTTACCTAGATAAACGCAGTTTTAGCCTTAAAAGACTTTACCTAGATAAATCCAGTTTTAGCCTTAAAAGACTTTACCTAGATAAATGCAGTTTTAGCCTTAAAAACTGGATATACAAATCTCTGCAAATTTTCGGGGAGAACTCCTCTCCTTCGTCAGGCAGTCATTCGTACAATCTCCGTCAGAGTGACTGAGATTGGACTCCATCAGAGTGATGAAGATTGGACTGCCCGACGAAGGAGAGGAGTTCTCTCCGGAAATTTGCAGAAATTTGAGACTTTACCTAGATAACTGCAGTTTTAGCCTTAAAAGACTTTACCTAGATAAATCCAGTTTTAGCCTTAAAAACTGGATATACAAATTTCTGCAAATTTTTGAAGAGAACTCCTCTCCTTCGTCAGGCAGTCATTCGTCCAATCTCCGTCAGAGTGACGGAGATTGGACTCCGTCAGAGTGATGGAGATTGGACTCCGTCAGAGTGATGGAGATTGGACTGCCTGACGAAGGAGAGGTGTTCTCTCCGGAAATTTGCAGAAATTTGAAACTTTACCTAGATAACTGCAGTTTTAGTCTTAAAAGATTTTACCTAGATAAATCCAGGTTTAGCCTTAAAAGACTTTACCTAGATAAATGCAGTTTTAGCCTTAAAAACTGGATATACAAATTTCTGCAAATTTTCGGGAGAACTCCTCTCCTTCGTCAGGCAGTCATTGGTACAATCTCCGTCAGAGTGGCTGAGATTGGACTCCATCAGAGTGACGGACATTGGACTCCGTCAGAGTGATGGAGATTGGACTGCCTGACGAAGGAGAGGAGTTCTCTCCGAAAATTTCCAGAAATTTGAGACTTTACCTAGATAAATCCCATTGAAAAGTTAACTAGTTTGAATAAGTTTTTGTTTATCTTCGGGAACGACTTCTGTGTCTTAATTATCTTCATCAGATTTTTTTTTATCATTTTTCGTTTCCGTTGACTTCCTTTTGCCTGTTCATCATCGGGAACAATTATAATTTTTGTCAGTAAGATTGCCTCCGCTTTAATAGATGAGTATAGTCTCTTCTCACTTAAGAAATGAAATCCTTCAGAGAGGACAGAAGAGTTGAAGCAATCAGTAAATTCCCATCTTTTGTTTGAAGTGATTTACTAACAAAATGTATTTGATAAATTATTCGACTCCAGAGAGTGGTCAACACGACATTCTCATAGTATTCAATTTATTTCGCCAATGATTTTGCTTCCAATCTGTTTATCGGTTTTTCCCCATCTGCTTCAGCAATATCAAGGAAAGTTTTTATTTTTACTTCATTATATCCAGTTTTTAAGGCTAAAACTGCATCAGCTGCAGCAGACCATCGAGTTTCAGACAGCTTTCTCACTGTAAGAATTTTAAAATTATTATTTAGGTTTGTTTTAAGAGTATTCCTCCTATGGGTAGACGCTGCCAAATGCACATATACGTTTCGGAAAATCGGCACTCCTTAGTTTAATCTTTCTTTCCGAGCCTGAAGGGGCCCCCGAACCCCTTCTAGTTCGGGGGCCTGTGGCACGTGGCACAGTGTGCGCATTGATAAATCCGCCCCTGATTCACAATTAAATATTTAATTTTAAGATCTACTATAATTTCTCTGAGCGTTTGGCTCGGTTGCATCAGGACAAATGCCATTTGTCCGGATGAAGCCGACCGAGCCAAATGCTCAGCGAAACTGCAGTAGATCTTAAAATAAAATATATAATTGTGAATAAACGTTGCTGATTTATTCTAACTGATAATGTTATCCTTTGTAAAAAAAAGAGTAAAAAGTTTTCAGGTGCACACTGTACGTTGTATTTATTCAGTGTATGTAGTATGTGAACCATTGTTACGAATCTTTCATATCCTTTAACAGATGACTATTTCTTCTTCCTTCACCTTCGCAGTTTTAGCTTACCTAAGTCGTTTTTTCTTTTCTTTTCTCTCTCCTTTTTTTTTCTTTCTGTCATAAGGCTATTTATGAATCTCAGCTTGTAACCTGACAAGGAATATCTACACTGCTGGCCACCCAAAATGCAACACCAAGAAGGACACGAGATAGCAAAGCTAGATTTACTGGACACATAACAACAGATACAAAGATGAAACGATTGAGCTTACAGGCCCCTGCGACTTGCGGAACACGCAGATATCAATAGTTCGTGTGGCCCACATGGCTGGCAATAACGACGGCTACACGCCGCGGCATCGAACGAAACAGGCTTTGGATGTGGGCTTGGGGTATGTCGGTCCAGGCTGCTTCCACACGTTGCCACAGTTCATCAGGCGTAGCCGCGGATGGTGCTTGCCGGGCCACTCGGTTGCCGATCAGTGACCAGACGTGTTCAATGGGCGACATATTGGGAGAACAGGCGGGCCACGGTACCAGTGACACCTGGTGGGCCGTGAAGAATTGTTGCACGATGCGCGCCACGTGCGGGTGCCCATTGTCCTGTTGAAACGTGGCCGCTGGCAGGTCCTGCAGGTACGGGAGGACTACAGGCTCCAAAACGTCGGAGATGTAGCGGTGGCTGTTGAGTGTACCGGCGATGCGTACTTGAGGGGTGCGGGTGTCATATCCAATTGCGCCCCAAACCATAACGCCAGGCAACGGACCGGTATGGCGATGCGTAATGCAGGCGTCATACAGTCTCTCGCCGCGGTGCCGCCACACGCGGATCTGACCATCGTGGTGCTGCAGGCAGAAGCGGGATTCGTCGGAGAAGACAATGTCGGGCCATTCCGTAGTCCAGGTGCGGCGTTCAACGGCCCACTGCCGCCGCACTCGCCGGTGGTGTAACGTCAATGGTAATCGGAGCAATGGGTGCCGTGCGACAAGTCCCCGCTCCTGCAGACGACGTCGAACGGTACGTGCTGACACAGGTTGTTGCGCAACACACTCTAATTCCTGCGCTAACGTTCGTGATGTGGCTGGGAGAGCCGTCAATGCCCGCAGCACAACATGCCGGTCCTATCGTTCGGTGATGTGCCGCGGCGGCGGCAATCGCTCACGTCGGTCCGTCCGTCCTTCCTGCACCCACCGAATCCATACTCGCCTCACTGTGGCTGGATGTCGTCCCACACGGGCGCCGATGTCCCGGTACGATAAACCGCTGTCGCGATAAGCCACTATTTGTCCTCTGTCGAACTCCGAAACGTGCTGGAATGACTCCCGTATTCTGCGACAAGGCATCAGAAAGCTTCCCACGCACAGCTCCGGCAGCACAACACACTTCCACTACTTACACCCCGCCTTCTGTGCACCCTTCTTATAGTGCTTCTCGGTGACGTGCTGGGCGCACATGATTTGCATATGCCCTGCAATGCTAATCGTTTGCATGTCCTCTCGCGGGCGACGCATGCTGCGAATTTCAGGCCAATCGGATGCTTCCTTCTTGGTGTTGCATTTTGGGTGGCCAGCAGTGTATTTTCTCTCTCTCTCTCTCTCTCTCTCTCTCTCTCTCTCTCTCTCTCTCTCATCTTTTTTAAACTGTAATTACAAAGAATAAATAAATAAATTGTGTTTTTCTACTACTCGCTGAGACATCTGCTCAGAGGACTCTCTCCATTTCACAGAATAGCACAACACAAAAAAATTTAACAAATAATTCATTTTACAGTATGTAACAAAATATCTACGAATTCGAGAAAACATTTTGTGTCTCATTAAGTGTAACAAATTAGTTTTTCTCTAAAAAAATGAGTAAAAATAAATAGAGAAATGGAAGTAGTGTGAGGAATGAGATATAAGTTCCTTCAATGTTTAATTATAGCGTCTAGGGCTACAATTTTAGAACTTAACCACATAAATTCTAGCTCTGGCACTGGATATGATGATCTTCAACTATTTATTATAAAAAATGTCACTGATCTCATTCTTGATCCTCTATTATTTATATTTAATGATACATTCTATTCTGGTGAATTTCCTGATCTACTTAAAATAACAAAAATAATCCCAAAATACAAATCTGGATCAATAAATGATGCAAACAATTACCGTCCTATAGCCAATTTATCAATTTTTGCTAAAATTTTGGAGAGATTAATTTATAATGGATTAAACTTGTTTATTCATAATTTAAATATTATCCATCCGAATCAACATGATTTTCAATCTGTAAGCCAACTGAATCAGCCTTATTTTATCTACAACAAACAGTCCAACATAACTTTGATCTTAACTTAAATACTATCGCTTTATTTTTGGAACTGCCAAAAGCTTTTAATACCATAAACCATAATATCTTACTACACAAATTACACACTATTGGAATAAGGAATAATGAACATTCTCTTCTTAAAAGTTATTTATCAGGTAGGCAACAATATACTCACATTAACCAACATCAGTCCTCTCTTAAATCCATACCAACTGGTGTTGTACAGGGCTCAATTTTAGGACCTCTACTATTCAGTATATACATTAACGATATCTTTATTTCCATAAATGATATTGATCTCCTTCTTTATGCTGATGATATAACCATTCTCACGTCATTTAATTTAGCGACTAACACTATTTCAAATATTAAGACTCAACTTAATAACATTTCAGATTGGCTAAATTCCAATGAACTAATAATAAATACTACCAAAACAAAATATTTCAGAACCACATTCTAGCACATTATCTATCAATAATACAAATATAGAACAGGTTAATTCCTTACTTTATTTGAGGATTACTTTAAATAAGGACCTTAGGTGGAACCAACATGTGGACACTCTTCTTCTCAAACTCTCTAAAAACATTGGCGTTATCAGTACGGTTTTCAAAAACCTTACCTATAAAACAAAATTCAATTATATTATACCATGTTTCAGACTCACATGAATTATGCTGTCTTATCGTGGGGACAGGCAACTAAGTATAATAAAAAAAAAAAACCCTTTAATTCTGCAAAACAAATATATAAGATTAATTGACCTAAAATTTGATAGAAATAATCCACTATCACTATATAATAACACGAGAGTTTTTCCAAATAAATACAACATTCTTACGATTAACCAACTATATAACTTTAATATTGGGAAAATTATGTTCAAGCGAATTAAGAATAATTTACACACTAACATCATACAAATTGTACCACAGATACACTCACATGACACACGCACTAAATTACATATTCGGCCCATTCATCCGAAGACTGAGACCATGAAGCAGAGTATAAATTACACTGGCCCACACTACTGGAATTCATTACCGACGGAACTGACTTCTTTAAATAACTTTAACCTTTTAAAAAAAATAAATAAATAAACTACATGATGACTTGCAACTCCTCAAATTGATGATTGCAGGGGAGGGGGACTGTGATACATCTATGACTTGTATATTTACACATCTATGACTTGTATACCTCAATGTAAATTGATTTTCAATGGTATCACCTGTAATGTTTATCATCTTTTCGTATATCATTATTTTTTTTTTTTTTGAGACACTGTTTTGTATGTAACTTTAACTCCTTACTTAAGTGTATAATTTGTTTGGGGAGCCTGGGACCCAGTCAGGCCTTGCTGGCCTTTTTTTCCTGCTTCCTTGCTGTGCTCTTTTCATTTGATATTTTTGTAACACTGGTTTTCTGCTCAGCAAAATAAATGAATTGAATTCCTGCGGAATTCGTATCAATCCGGAAGTATCAAAATCTATAGTGTAACGCCGTTTATGTGTACAGTTAGTTTACATTGAGAAACTGTATGGATATGAAAGTGTTTTTTTTATATAGATGAGTGCTTAATCGAAAAAAAAAAATTCAGCAAATTTTCCTAATGAAGTTAGCACGTCTTCTTTTACAGTAGTACGATAAATTTTATGCCATGATAAAATATTTTGTTCTCTGACATCTTGTCCCCGCTGTCAAAGAATTGTTCCGACGCCACTGAAAAGAAAACAAATTATACTGTATAGGGTTTACCAGAACGCGTGCCGGCTAGTAGAAAAAAGTACCGGAACGCCGTTCAGAGCCGTTCGGGACCCACTACACCACCACCACTGGTCACTTTCCAGTTACTGACTTACTGATACCCGTTAACTTGCTGCAATGCGTTTTTATTTCTTCTAAAGATGGTGCTCTACAATTTTTCATTATCAGGGTGAAGGTGGAAGAACGTCTGAAAGATCAATGGAAGCAGAAACAAACAAACAAACAAACAAAAAAAGGTCATCGTCCAGAAGCTATTGCTGTGAAATGGAGGGGGAAAGTGGGTTACTATGTAACAAGATTGCGTGCTTTGGCGGTGTCTGTACACAGAACGAGCAGTTTTCATTGAACTCGTTGCGTTGAGAAGTTCCACAGCAATTCAGAGGTGAAGAACCGTAGCTTTGGAAGCCTCGATTCCCAGAGGCGACGAGTGTAACTGGATTCCTGTTCTAGTCTGTTTCTGTGGACAATGGACCTCTGAACACCGGGAATGCAATTCACACTTCACCGTGACCTCTTTCTCAGCGCAATCATTCAATGCCCAGGAGGGGTGGAAACCGGCATTCTCTTCGGCAAGTTTCACTTCCTTTCAGCAACTCTTCTTTTCTACGGAGGAGCTCACCTTCAAAAACGGAACACAGGACAGTGCCCATAACATTTGCATTGGAACACTTAGGGGCGAACTGACTGGCCCCACAATGAGAGGGAGAAAGGGCTCACGGTCAAGAGGGCCTGTAGCCTTAGAAAAAAGATTTTACAAATAATTTTGCGGAAACTTCATGTGAAGCTGGTTAAAGAAATTACAAGTAGCCAGGAATTTTTGACGGTAGCTTTGAATGAAGTATAAAAAAGATAAGCAATTTTGATATTTTTTTTCAATATATATGAATAATAATTAAAAATCATTTTCGCGGTTTAGTTTATAAAAACCATGGCGGAAAAGCAACTACACTCTTTAGAGGACGTGAGGCCCATTTTCGCAGCCATACACACAGGGGCGTACTGATAGCCCCTGAAAGGGCCGCAAGTGGCCTAGTGGGCAACGTTCGTGACTGCCACGGAAATGACCTCAGGTTCGATCTCAGAAGGTACGAACGCTCGATCCAATAAATATCCGCCGTGCGTCGGATGGGCACGTTAAGCCGTCGGACCCCGTGCACTGCCCCCCCCCATAATAAATAAGGGCGTCTCCCTCCCCTTTCTACTTCGCTTCCGAGTCACTTTCTTATGAGGCACTCTAGCCCGAATCTCCTAACTTCCTATTTCTAAGGGTTGTTTAAGACCTGGGGCCAGATACTCCCTTCCTAAAATCCTCTACATATGATCTGATCAGATCAGATAGTCACTGAAACCCCAACAGTGCGAGGGGTGGGGCTCATGATTAAAAGGGCCTCTAGTATGAGCAAAAGATTTTACAAACATTTTTGTGGAAACTTCGTATCAAACTGGTTAAAAAATAGCCAAGAATTAAGGATGGCGGAAAACCGCCACACAGGAAAACTGTGATTGTGATTGGAGGTTTAATGACCACCGTGAGCAACTCAATGGGCTATAAGCAGTCGCCCGTCCCTAATTTAGGGTCACTGGTTCCAGGGAAGGGAGAGAGCCAGTGCCGTAAGACAAACACAACATCCATGCCTGACCGGGATTCGAACCCGGACCCCGTTCGGACGAATGATCAGAGGCCATCGCTTAGACCACTGCGCCACCGGGGCTGCCAGGAAAACTGCCACACAGGAAAACTGCCACATGGTTTTCATTAAGGGAGCGGGCACAAATTGCTGTTCCTCCGAGGAACACTTTGAATGTGTAGCAAATTTCCGGTGTAGCAGTTTTCCAAGTTTCCGAATTACGTGTGGCAGTTTTCCAAGGTGCCTAATGACGGGAAGGAGCTCTTTTGTTGGTCTGAATTTTCGTACCGGTTCATACACACGGCAACTGGCCACAGAAGTTCTACGGGGGGGGGGGGGCATAAAGATTGCCGTTACTTGGCTTATATTGAGAATTGAATTGGGAACTCCAAACAAATTTCGAGAAAACGTTCTGTGTAAGCCAAGCGAGAATTGCTGTGTTCAGAAAAGGACGATTAGGTGGAATTTTTTAATAATGCCGCACTTTTATTTAGGCACTAAATATTTACATAACATGTCAATTTTCTATTATTTTTCTTTTACTTATAGGCACTACACCTTCGCCTCTTTAACAGCTTTTAATCTGCCGACTTAATATTCATAATGTTTACGTATCAAATCAAGTTAATAACATTGAGCTTTTACTTAGGTACTGAATATTAAAGTCATAGGCCCCAGGCCTAGGCCTTTTTAACAGTTTTTATTCTATCAATGCCATATTCACAACGTTTACACATCAAATAAAGTTAATAATATTGAGCTTTTACTTAGGCATGAAATGTGAATTCACAGGCCTTAGGCATAGGCCCTTTTACCAGTTTTTATTCTGACTGTCATATTCATAACTTTTATATATCGGTACAAGTTATGTTGAAATTCTTGAAATTTTCTGAAAAAACCTACGCCAAGGGCCTATGAATTAATGTTTAGTGCCTAAGTAAAAGCGCAATGCTGTTAACTTGAGTTGGTGTGTAAACGTTATGAATATGGAGTCGACGGATTAAAAACCGTCAAAAAGGCCTTGGCCTAGGGCCCATGAATGAGCCTAAGTAAAAGCGCAAATTAGGCATAAGTTAAAGCCCTCCTTAGGCCTCCATTTTGTGCCTTAGTAAAAGCGCAGTATTATTAACTTTATTTGGTGTGTAAACGTTGTGAATATGACATCGGTGGAGTAAAACTATTAAAAAGGCCTATAAATTAATATTTCATGCCTAAGTAAACGCCCAATATTATTAACTTGATTTGTTCTGTAAACATTGTGAATATGACATTGATAGAATAAAAACTGGTAAAAGGGTCTAGGCCTATTAGGCCTGTGAATTAATATTTCGTGCCAAAATAAAAGCGCAATATTATTAACTTGATTTGATGTGTAAACGTTGTGAATATGGCATTGATAGAATAAAAACTGTTAAAAAGGCCTAGGCCTGAGACCTATGACTTTTATATTCAGTACTAAAGTAAATGCGCAATGCTATTGACTTGATTTGATACGCAAACATTATGAATATGAAGTCGGCGGATTAAAAGCTGTTAAAAAGGCGAAGGTGTAGTGCCTATGAATTAAGGAAAAGAAAAATATTACAAACTTGACATGTTATGGAAATATTTAGTGCCTAAATAAAAGTGCAGCGTTATTAAAAAATCCCAAGTTATCGTCTTTTTCTGAACACAACAGTTCTCACTTGGTTTACTCAGAATGTTTTCTCGAAATTTGTTTAGAGTTCCCAATTCAATTTTCAATATAGGCCAAGAAACGGTAATATTTATACCCCCCCCCCACACACACACCCTAGAACCTTTGTGGCCAGTAGCCCTAAACTCGTATGAAACGGTATGAAAATTCAGACAAACAAAAGCGCTCCTTCCCGCTGTTAGGCACCTTGGAAAACTGCCACACATTCAGAGTGTTCCTCGGAAGAACAGTACTTTATGCCCGGCCCCTTGATTAAAACCATGTGGCAATTTACCTGTGTGGCAGTCTTCCGGTGTGGCAGTTTTCCTGTGTGGCGGTTTACAGTGAACCAAGAATTAAGACAGCTTGGAATGAAGTATTAAGAAGAAAAGCATTTTTTTCCCAGTATAAAATACGTAAAATCTTTAGAAATCATTGTCGTTGCTTTAGTTCATAAAAACTGGATGATAGGAAAGCAGCTATTCAAAAGAACTTCATAGCCCTTGCTCTTACAAGGGGCCTCAAGTTCACAGTCACTGCAATAATTTCTACGCAGGTTTGTTAACAAGAGAATGTGAAAAGAAAAGAATGTGTATACTAATGAGAATAAGGTGTTATGTTTTACAGTTGTTTGCACATAACTATGCATCCTTCCGAATATATTGAACTAAAATGTGTTCTTCGCGGGAGTGAAAAATCAGATAATCAGACACCTGTGTCATTTTTTATAACAAAGTGAAAAGATTTCTTCTTCAATGTGCAAAACATTGTGGCATTATGTTTTGCACATAGAAAAAGTTCTTAATCGTTACTACAGTTCTTAATCACTACTTAGTTATTTGCGTACCTGTGTTGTAACATTTCGTATAAATCAGAAAAGTCATTATAGACACTGTCACACGGGAGTTGTATTGTTTCCTGTGTGCAATCGTGAAGCATTTCAAAAAGCAGCCTTAATTCTTTGAAACAATAAATTTTGTATGATATGATGAACTTTGACGTAAGTATTTTGTGCAGTAATTTGTGTCGGTAACCAGAGCAGTCATTTTAATTATAACTTACACATTTGTGTTTCACGTAATAAAGCGACGTAATTTTGATTTTACGAAAAATACTCGTAGGTTGCAAACAATTTGATTTATTAAAACACCCGTAAAGCCTAGTTAATTATATGGAAGTTAAAATTCTGAGTAATTGAAAGCTAATGGATTTTTGCAAAAGGGCCTCGAAAACATTTTATACAGGGGGGCCTCGAGTTTTTCCGGTACGCCACTGCATATTACATGCACATTAAGAAGATAATGTGAAAGAGATATCAGTTCAATGTATGAAATTTTTATTCCAATTAGTATAAGGTGTTATGTACTACAGTGTTTGAACATATAACTACACATCCTTCAGAATACAATTAACTTAAAGGCGTTCTTTATGTGGACGAAGAAACAGAGACCTGTGTCATTTTTTTTATAACAGACTCAAGAGAAAAAAATTTATTACGTACAAAACATTGTGGCATTATATTAGGTGTTTTTTTTTAATTCAAGAGTAAGTAATTTATGTAGTTATACTTTTTTTTCGTGCCCAAATTCTTAATTCTTATTTATTTGCGCACTTTTGTTCTGTATTTTCGAATAAATTGGAAAAGGCAATTAGACATTATCACACGAAAGTTATGTGTGATCGTGAGATATTTAATTGAGGATGGGGCCTTAAGTTTTCTAAAAAACTAGAATTTGCAAAATCTGATTAACTTTGCCATGAGTGTTTTGTAGTACTTTTTATTGGTATAAAACAATTGCATTCATTTTAGTTAGAACGTGCACATTTGTGTTACACGCAGTAAGGTCAAATAAATATAATTTTTGGAATTTAAAAACTTCAGTAGTTGAAGGCTAATAGATTTTCGAGAAAGGGCCTCGAAGTTATTTTTTGCGAGGGGAAGGGGGCGAGTTTTAAAGGTACGTTACTGGGGGCCCTCCTAGTAAAACTACATTTCAGAAGTAGTTACCCCAGTTCGTCCAGTAGCACTGCCTCTTTATCCATTGGAATAAGTAGGCATAGTGCCTATGGCCTGCTAACCTTTTAGGCCTACAATATTGCACTTGAAAAAATAAATACATAAACTAAAAAAAGAATCCAAGATAAGAAAAAAATATAAATTTTAATTTAAAATATTATTTAGATATTTGAATGACGAAAACAAAAATAACTTATTTAAGTCTTCACGCTTCTCAACAGCCTCACTGGTACAATCACAGACGCAGTAGTGTAGTAAATATATTCAATTTAATCGTTTTGCAACAGCTTCACTGACAGTGGCGACGCCAGCCGATAAGAACAGGGTGGGCTAAGCATGATGTGAGGGGGGGCATAAATTTTGAAGTGCCGGGAGGAAATTATAAATTATGGCAACAACAAATTCCGTTCATGCGGATATTACCCGACGCTGATAATGTTATCCCTAGTCAAAAAAAGTTTTCACGTGCGTACTGTACGTAGTATGGAAACCATGGATACGAATCTCCATGACAAGTCACTATTTCTTCTCAATTTCAGCTTATTTACGTCGTTAAAAAAAAAAAAAAAGGAAAGTATTTAGCTTACTTTCTTTCATTTCCTTTCTTTTTTTCTCTGTCATAAGGCTGTTTATGAATTTTAGTTTGTAACCTGACACAAGGAATCTCTCTCTCTCTCTCTCTCTCACATACTCTCTCAGACTCTTTCTCTCACATACTCTCTCAGACTCTCACACACACTCTCTCTCTCTCTCTCTCTCTCACATACTCTCTCAGACTCTCACACACACTCTCTCTCTCTCTCACATACTCTCTCAGACTCTCTCACACACACACTCTCTCTCTCAGACTCTCTCTCTCACATACTCTCTCAGACTCTCTCACACACACACTCTCTCTCTCTCTCATTCACTCTCTCACGCGCACTCTCTCTAACTCTGTCTCTCTCTCTCACTCTGTCCGTCTTTTTCACTCTCTAACTCTCTGTCCGTCTCTTTCACTCTCTCTCTCTCTCACACACACACTCTCACACACACTCTCACTCTCACACACTCTCTCACTATATCTCTCTGTCTCTCTCACTATATCTCGACTCTCTATCTGCCTCTGTCTCTTTCACTCTCTCTCTCACACACACACTCTCACACACACTCTCACTCCCTCTCTCACACTCCCTCACACACTCTCTCGCTATATCTCTCTCACACTCCCTCACACACTCTCTCGCTATATATCTCTCTCACACTCCCTCACACACTCTCTCACTATATCTCTCTCTGTCTCTCTCACTATATCTCTCTCTGTCTCTCTCACTATATCTCTCTCTGTCTCTCTCACTATATCTCGACTCTCTGTCTGCCTCTGTCTCTCTCACTCTTTCTCACACTCTGTCTCTCTCATTGTCTCTGACACACACTCTCTCTCACACTGTCTCTCCCTCACACTTTCTCTCCCACACACTCTCTCTCACACTTTCTCTCTCACACTTTCTCTCCCACATACTCTCTCTCACACTTTCTCTCTCACACACTCTCCCACCTACTCTCTCTCTCATCTTCTAAACTACAAGTACAAAAATGGTGTACCTCTACTACTCTCTTAGAAATTAGCTCAGAGGACTCCCTCCATCTCCCAGAAGTACAAAAACTAAATTAAAAAAAAATCATTTTATTTAACAAAATTTCTGTGAATTCGAGAAATTCAGGTATGTTCATCTAAGTTCCCTAACATATTCGACTGTTGCACAAGCCACATGTTCTAAGAGCTTAAATATTTTGGAGGGCTAAAGGGTGGGCTCAAAGAAAAGTCGGGTAGGCTGAAGCAGGAACGTAGCAAGCTTTTCTTATCTGCGAGGGAGAGCCTTGAAATTACGCCCCTTTGAGTTAAAAAGTTCCTTACTTCCACACAAATAGAGAGAAAGCAGCTATTTTATGAAATAACTAGGTATTCTATGAAATAACTGAATTATACACTTTAACGGTAACATATAAAAAAAAAAAACTGCACGCTGTAAAAAATAAGTGGTGTGAATTCTCGGAAAATGATTTTCACCGGCGTGAATTCTCGGAAAATTTATGAAAATAACATGCAGCAAAGTTGCCTGTAAGCGTCCGACTTTTAACGGAATTTCCGTTTTTAAAAGTTCCCGTTTTTTCTTTTAACTTCGGTATTTTCACAGATTTTCGGTAGTCAGTAAATCCTTTTATTTCAGAAAAGTCCGTTTCAAGTTTTTCCATATTTAGAGTTTACACAGAAATTTCACAAAATCCAACATGCAGAATATTTCAGCCCTTACGAGGGAGAATCCTTTTGCGTCGGTGGTCGAGCCCAGTCGTTTGGGTTGAAGCCGCGCGTCTTAGCCACTGAGCCAGAAAGTCACAGGAATCAAACTCACGTTCAAGATAAAAAAAAATTTCATTAAAGCGAGAGATTTAGTCATTTTAGTTTCTATTGGAGCTTATTATTTTTTTGAATACGTTTGTAATAATTTTATTTTTCTGTAGGAGATGTTATTGCAAATTACGTATTTCTTTCATCGTGATTTTTCGAAGCAACAGAATGATTTGGAGTTTGAGAACTTTTCTCAGCTGACAATAACTTTCAATTATCTTTAAGAGAAGGTGCAATGTATTGTTTTAAAATACTATTTCACAAAACTTCTAAATATAAAATTTACTCTTGATAGCTATATTGCTTTTCCCTTAAGGACTCCACAAACTGATATATAAACAGTGTACAATCACCCGTGCTATAAATTAAGCACCCCGTTTCTTACGGTAACACAATATATAATAGCTGGTGTACAAAATGGGGAAGAGATGTCCTGTTCCACAGTAACCAAAATTCATGCGATATGCTATGCTGCCACTCCTCTTCATTCTTTCTTCTGTCTCCCCCTTTTTTTCTTCTGCCCCGTCTCTCCTTTCGTAGTAATGTTCTTCCAAAAATTTTCGTTTCTTCAAAAAAAAAAAAAGAAAGCGGCCATTATTTTTTTACCTGACCTGTTACATTAACAAACTCACCGCCCCAGTGATCAAAGCGCTGGCTTCTGAGCATTCGTCCAAGATGGATCCTTGTTCGAATCCCGGTGATGCATCATGCATGGATGTTGTGTGTTGTCTTACAGTGCTGGTACTCCCCTTCGCTGGAACCAGTGACCCTAAATTAGGAACGGGCGACTGCTTATAGGCCATCGAGTTGTTCCCGATGGTCGTTAAATCTCCGAACCAACCATTAAGGAGCTCTACGCCTATGAGTCAGAGAATCACTAGCGCAGCCGTTTCTACTGATTCACCTCGAGAAGTAATTTCTTGACGTTTGGCAACACTGGTATCTCCCGCTACCAGAACGCCACCTGTTTCGCTAATTTTCGTTACCATGACTACTCCCGCATTGGAGAAAGAGAAATGGCGAGTGAAGGTGTTTCGACTTCGGTGCAGCAGAGAATAATTATCAAATTTCTTTGCAACGAAGGTGTGAATGGCAGTGAAATTCACCAGAGACTTCAAACATAATTTGGTGATTCGTGCCTGCCCCGTTCATCCATCTTCGAATGGTGTAAAGTGTTCAAGGAAGTCAGACAAAGCGTCGGCAACGAACTGCACGAGACACGACCGGCAACGAACAGCACGAGACCCGACCGGCAACGAACAGCACGAGACCCGACCGGCAACGAACAGCACGAGACCCGACCGGCAACGAACAGCACGAGACCCGACCGGCAACGAACAGCACGAAACACGACCCGCAACGAACAGCACGAGACACGACCGGCAACGAACAGCACGAGACACGACCGGCAACGAACAGCACGAGACACGACCCGCAACTGCTGTTAACGACGCCATGAATGCGCGCGTAAATGAGCTCATACGGAACAACAGAAGGATTACTGTAAGTGATGAGAGCTCTGCACTGAACATCAGCGCCAGAAGCTTGTATACCACCATCCACGATAAGCTGCACTTCAGCAAAGTGTGTGCCAGATGAGTACCGAAGCAGCTGCCCGATGAGCAGAAAGCCAGCGGGTTGCAAATTGCGACCATGTTGTTCCGAAGACATCAGAGAGAAGGAGACAACTTTCTCAGACGTATGGTGACAGTGGACGAGACATGGATTCGTCACCATACGCCGAAAAGCAAACATGCAAGCATTGAGTGGAGACACAGTGCTTCGCCCCCACCTAAAAAATTCAAGATCAGTTTAAACAATAGAGTAAATAATTCTATGAAACTAGGATCCGGAAGCCTCCAGAACGCTGGAAAAAATATATAGACCACGACGGAGATTACTTCGAAAAGTAAGTGATAAGTGGCGTTTCCTGACACAGAACTAAAGTCGTTGGCACAGATGGAATAATGTGTTAAGTGTTAATTCTCACGATCCCCACCCCATGTCTTTTCTTCCAGCAAATATTTCAATGTTGCTCCGAGCAATTTACGGATAACTTTAGAAAAAGTCTGAATAAAATTGAATAAAGAAAGACAGTGTTCATTACATAAGCAATAGGAAGGCACCTAATTAAGTACATTAACCTACTTAAATATGTATTTACGAAAATAAAGTAGAAAGAATTACATAATAAAAATTCAGCAAAACAAAGTGATTACTTAAGGTCATTTGAATTCCAGTTCCATTCTTCGTTCTTTCTGCAGGAATTTCTTGATCACTTCTTCATAGAATTTGGATTTATTCTCTTGTCGCATCGTAGAAAGTAATTCTTTTTCAATGGAGATAAGTCTTAGATTATCATGCGATGCTGGGTTTGTGTGGCGCGGCAGAATGTGTGGATCCGCTTCAAGGACGAAAACGACAGCTCGACGTATGATGTTGTGGAAGGAATTGCTGCGATCAGCATAGCCAATTTGTACATTTCCGTAAATCCATGCATTAGGTTCATTTCCAATAAATAACCAACAATTTTAATTGGTGTTTTGTCTGAACCTTCATTAGAAGAATACCATACATATAGTTTATTCTGGAGTTTACTCAAATGAAAAAGATCGCCATAGGTTTCCTGCAATTTTTTTAATAAATCGCGAGGAAAATTTTCTCTTTTCTTAAAGTAGGTCATTTTTGTTGGGTTTAACAAATCAAAGTACTGCAACTTTTCAAACGATGCGAATCTAATTGTTATATGATTGCTAATATTATCAATTATTTCGAAGTAAAGTCACCGGCAGTAGTCTTTCTCTGATTCATCGTTCAACCTCTGTTTTTTTATTGGACGCATTTCTTCCTCCCTTATTTCACCATGAATACAAGACCACAATGGCTCAAAATTCTCCCTTTGGCTTTGCAATTGCTGTTGAAACTTAGTTATTTTAGTACTGCAGTACAAAATGTCAACATTCGTGGTATACTGAATAATACATCTGAAAAGGCAAGCAAATTAGATAGAACCTTTATAAAAAATATGTTTTTGAAGTTCTTTAAAAAGCCAACAAATCCTCTTGCTGTCATTGCAGTCAAACGGTCGAAGTCCCCACTTTCACTGACATGTTCAAAAAACATTATTAATGCTTCCCTGTTTTCATTGACTGTATGAACAAGTCTTGAGGTAAAATTCCATCTGGTAGGAGCTAATGATGGTAGCTTTCTGGACATGAAAGCAGAAAGTTGGTGTAATATTTTAGAATGAGAGAAAAAAGTAGGTAATTATTTAAGACCGCTAAAGAAGACTTTAAGCTCTTTGTTGCACTCTAGAGACTGTTGCAGTACCAAGTTCATTATATGAGCATAGCAATGAGTGAAGAGATCTTTAGGGTACTTTCCTAAAACTTTGCCTTGAAGTCCATTGAGATGGCCACTCGTCACCACCGCTCCATCGTACGTCTGGGCAAGTAATTTATCTCCACACTTACATCTGTCCACGATTTCAACAGAGCTTCTGCAGTTTTATCAGCGCTCACCTCAAGAAATCCCAGAAATCGTTCTACGATTTTTTTCTGTGAGACTGAAAAATACCGCAACACAGTTGAGAGCTGAGATTTATTGCTTACATCTGATGTTTCATCAAGCATAATGGCTACAAAATCGGTGTTCTGAATTTCGTAGTGAATTTTACTTCCCAGGACATTAGCAACGGAATTTATTAAATCATTTTGAATGCTTGCCGAAGTTCCGCGGAAAACTGTAGAAGTTGCTAAATGTTCTTTGAAAGCAACTCCATATAATTTCCCCTATTGAAAGATTGCCGAAGTTCCGCGGAAAACTGTAGAAGTCACTAAATGTTCTTTCAATGGGGAATCAAACTCGACACTTGCAATAAGCAACTCGATATAACTTCCCCTAATGAAAGATTCTTCATTTTCCTCATGACTTCGGAATGGTAGTTCCTGTTTCGCTAAATTGCACACGGCATTAATCAACCTCCTCAATAATTTCCTGTTCTGTTTAACTTTTTCATTGTGCAGCTCGATTTCAACCCTTCTTTGGGAATCAAAAAGAATGTCAGTTCTATAGTAGGGGACGCAATAAATCTGGTGAATTTAAAAAACTAGAAAAGTGAATTTCAGACTCACTGTGTTTCTTCACTGCAGTATTCAAATGATTCAAGTCTTCATACCCTTCATGATTCCAAACAGTTTTCTTATTTGAGAACAATAAGCATGTCTAACAGTAAAATTTGTTATCCACATCACATCCGTAAAGTCAGTCTGAAATTTCGTAGAGCTCTTTACGAAAATGTCTCTCAAAACCTCTTCCAGCGCCATTTTTTTCCCTTTTACACATGTTGATATTGTGAGATTAGGACATGGTCGGCCACTGTCAATTACTTGTTTCTTTTCTGCGTATGAGAGCGATGAAAAACTACTGTTTAATAGTTTTTTTATTACACTTTCACTATCCACCTTTAATCTTATAACAACCGAACCCCCAACTTCACTACGCAAGCAACAATACATTCGCACGGAACACAGAGACAAATTGAACTTAAGCAAAGCATGTAAGCGTTGAAACTGCATGCAACGCTTTCGCTGGCTTTCGCACTTACGTGAGCCGGGTAGAAGACATGGGGCGCATGCGCAAACTGAGTCTCGTAAAGCAGCGGAGATAGTGTGGGGAGACGTTGCAACGGCTTGGCCTTATCTGGCTGTTTCTTCGGTCCGGACTCCGGACCCCACAGCCTACACGTCATTCGAAACGGAGAGCGCGTTAGCGCGACGAACATTTCATAAAAAAACAAACAAAAAAACATTCTACTGTGATAGATGAATTATAAAGAAATCCTTCTTTGTAATTTTCTTTGGGCGTTGACACACAACTGGAACACCCAGAGAAAACGCCCCTGTAAGTGATGTAACATCAGCTGTGTGGTAAATAAATATCTGATTAAAAAAAAGTCCAGCTCAAATTTGAATCCCCCTCGTACAAATAACTAAGATAAAGTATTTATTCTTTAAAGAAATACAGAAGTAATTTGCACAAAGCACTGAAAACAAAATCTCAGAGACTTTGCAGCGACGTCGATTTTTTAGAGAGTACCTAATTACCTTACGGGGGAGGGAGATGAGCTCCCTCTTATCCTCTTGCTTGCTACAGACTTGCGCCGCTAGTGGAAAACTGGCACATTTTTTAGAAAGAAACAACCAACGCAGTGTTCATCATAGTGAATAAAACTATTAATCCCCCCACCCCACCACAAAAAAAAATAAATTTAACCGGATTTCCAAAATCGGTAAAATACGCACAAGTTGAAACAGACAATTACTCCCACTAGCGAGAACAAGAAAGATGACACCGAATTTTCGGGTGTAATAAGCACCTCTTTGAATCCGTACTGACGCAAATGAAATTTATCAAAGTCAATGGAACCAGTATGGAAAACAATAGTATCTGACAGAAGAAAGAAGTTTTTTCAATAAGGTTTTTAATCCCTCAAATATTGCTGTAAACGGAATCGTGAGCTTACGCCCTCTGGTTGCATACCTGTGCGTTAAGAAAAACATGAATTTATATGAGAACCATTTCGCACCGGAAACGCTCTCCAACACAGAAAGAATTTTTCAAATCGGACTCTTAGAAACAGAGATATCGACAAAAATAAGATGTGACTTTACGTCCCCTATTTGGAAAACCATGCATTATTTTAGGAAGAAAGTATTCTCTAAAGGCTTTTCCATATGAGCGGTATCGGTCCAAGAAAAAAGAAATTTAGTCGATTTTTCAGGAGCCCAGATTTTGCTACAAATACATCAGAAGCAGAAATTAACACTTATTACCCCTGGTGGCCAAATCATTCTTTACCAAACATTAGAAATTATGTGAAAAATATTTTCCATCAGGTCTTGCATGCGATATAGGAAGAATTTTTCAAATCGGAGTTTTAGAAGCAGAAATAACGGGGCAAACGCAATTTACCTTTGTGCCCCCTAGCGGAAAGTCTATGATTTACTTGAAAATTTTGAATTTATAGGAAAAACATTTCTCATCGGAAACACTATCCATCAAAGAAGGAATTTATCAAATCGGACTCCTAGAAGTAGAGATACTGACAAAAATAAGATATACATCTACGCCCCTGGCGTAGAAACCATGCATTATTTTAAGAACAAAATGTTCCTAAAAGGTTTGTCGACATGAGTAGTATCGGTCTACAAACGACGTTTTTTCAATCGAGAATTCAGAAGCTCATATTTTGCTGCAAATACAATAGAAGCGGAAATTAAGGCTTGCGCCACCTGGTGGCCAAACCATTTTTTACAAAAACTAGAAATTATGTGCAAAGGATTTCCCATCAGGAGCTGTATCCGGTACAAAAAGAATTTTTCAAATCGGAGATTTAGAAGTTGAGATATAGAGGAAACGCAATTTCCCTGTGCGCCCCCTAGCGGAAAGTCTGTGAATTACTTGAAAATTTTGAAATTATATGGAAAACATGTCACGCTGAAAACACTATCCAACAAAGGGGGAATTTTTCAAATTGGACTCCTAGAAGTAGAGATATTGACAAAAATAAGATATACATCTACGCCCCCTGGCGGAGGAACTGTGGAATATTTTAAGAAGAAGATATTCCGAAAAGGTTTATCGATGTGAGTGGCATCAGTCCACGAAAGAATTTTTTCAATCGATGATTTAGAAGCTTAGATTTTATGGCAAATATATCAGAAGCAAAAATTAATACTTACGCCCCATGGTCGCCAAAGTATTCTTTAGCAAAAATTTGAAATTATATGCAAATTTTCCATCAGGAGATGTATCCGCTGAAGAATTTTTTTTTTTTCAAATCTGAGTTTTAGAAAAATAGTTATCAGGAAAAATGTAATTTACTTTTACGTCTATGCGTAATTTGAAAAAGTAACTATATCTAAAATACTCTTCGACATAAATGAAATTGAAAAATAGAAGAATTTTTTCAATCGGATGTTTAGGAGCAAATATGTGTAATAAAACGTATTTTTGAATTCGACATCTTCTGCATTTACTCCCTCTAGCGGCGAAATTGTACATCGTAAAAAACAACCGAAATGAATGATCATCATTCGTATATTTCAAGCTTCCCAATACAAAAGAATTTTTCAAATCGGATTAATAGTTACAGAGATATCGTGGGTACAGACGGACGACCGGACAAACCGGTAACATAAGCACGATCTTTTTTTTACAAAAGACGTCTAAAAATGTGCGATGCGAAAATTCAATCACTAGTTGTGCACAGAATGTTTCTCATAATAAAATATATCCGAGGCAAGAAGAGAAAAGGTAGATTTTTCTGAATTCGCGCGATCAACGCAAGGCCGGATTAGGGGGAGGGGGGAATCTCTAGGGGCTAAGCCTTGGGCCCACTATTACCAAAATTGCGTCATTCAGAATACCATAACGCTCAAAACTATCTGTTGCTACTTTTCTAATTTCTGTCCCCCTTTTATAGATTAACAAAAGAAGGATTAGTTCTGGGTAACTATACAAAACTTCCTATCTGTAGGCCTGATATAGTATATTGACCTTCAGACGCTTCAAGGGGGTGTCACTGCTTTCTTCCACAGAAAAGAGATGCGATGTCATGAAAATGAATGATATCGCTCCGGGAGAAACTAATGCCTTCTTCTCTTATTTGTTTAATTACAAAATTGGTGACTGGGGGAGATTTTTGCTAATCCCGCAGAAGCCGTGAAAATTCAAAGTACAGATGGAGGTAGGAAATCCTACTCATTCTATTCTCGGAACAAGGCTAACCTGACTACGGAGTTTAAGTTACGGAGTGTGTACTTCCACTCCATAATACAGTTCCAGTTTAAAAGCCGTATCCGAGCCTGAACTGAGACCTAAGAAAGCACACGGATATACGTATGCTCTATACTGTAGATGTTGATTTTCTAGATGTTCTAAATGCAATACGTATGCACATTAAAAAAATGAAGGTCCCAGTTTCCGTCGCATTTCTAAAAAATAAAAATATTCGCATTTTGGAGACGTCATTCTCACTTCTTTTGCTTCAGAGAGGCTATATAGGTAACACGAGGGTATTTACTGCGACGGAAGAATTGGTAGCCGGATGCGGGGAGAAAATGGCTTGGCGGTCAATCACGTTATAAACTATATATATATATATATATTTTATTGGAGGTTTAACGACCACCGTGAGCAACTCAATGGGCTATAAGCATGGGCGGCGGAAGGTAGGGGACGCGGGGGTCCGGATCCCCTCTGGAATTTTATGGTCCCCCTCACTGAGGGGGTCCACCCAAGAGACATCTTAAAAATATGTGGTTCACATATAATTTACAGTTTTTGTTTTAACGATTTCCTGGATACCGTCACCACGCTTTGCAGTTTTTTTGGAAAACTCTTTATGTACACTTTTGAAAATTGATTTCGTACAAATAATACTGAAAAGTTAATTCAATGCTCTGTTTTTCTCCTTAAAAAGACCGTTAAAGAATTCTTTAAATATATTTAAAACAATAACCTGGGTGGAGAAGGGATCTCTCTCCTTTCTGTGAGTTCTTCCTTCCCCCCCAGAGTCCGAATGTAACTTACTGGAGCTCAGAAAACCCATTAAATAATTTAAATCTGAGAAATAGATAACTGAACAAATGAACTCGAACGAACTCAAATTAAGCAGTATACTACTTGTTGTGCACAGAGCACAAATCTTTCTTGGTGTTTTGACACATAGGAGATAAACGATTCTGGAAGAACGTGCGTGCGTTTTCGGCCTGTCATATTGCTAGAAAAACTGGCCGTGTTTGAGCAACTGTAATATTAGATATAATATCAAGGGGCAGGAAAAGACTCAGAACAATACCACGCGAAAGATGGAGCAGAGACATTAATGTCTTTGCCCCATATGTGGATGAAATACGAAAGACTGCTGGAGTGACTTGGAAGAGACAGGTTCAAGACAAAAAGCTGTGGAAGGTACTTTGGGAGACCTTCATCCAGCAGTGGATTGAAAATGGTTGATGATGATCATCATCATCATCATTGTCAACCATTATCAATCCACTGCTGGACGAAGGTCTCCCCAAGTTTCCTCCACAACGGTCTGTCTTGTGCCAGTCTCCTCCATGTCACTCCAGCATATTTACGAATTTCATCCACCCATCTCCCATGTGGTCTTTTTCTGGGTCTTTTCCTGTCCCTTGGAATCCAATCTAAAATTTCGGCTGTCCATCTATGGTCTGTCCTTCTGGCAGTATGTCCAGCCCATTGCCATTTCAGGGATTTAACTCTGATCATGATGTCTTCCACTCTCGTCATTTTTCGGATCCAAGAGTTCCTCTTCTTATCTCTCCTGGTTATACCAAGCATGCACCTCTCCATGCTGCTTTGAGTTGTCTGCAGCCTTTGTATGTCTCTTTTAGTTAAGGTCCACGTCTCTGCACCATACGTAAGCACTGAAAGGATGCATTGATCAAACACTTTTCTTTTAAGACATAATGGCATATTGCTCTTGAAAATTATGCTGTTTCTTCCAAAAGCTCTCCAGGCAAGTTTTGTACGCCGATTAATTTCTTCATCAATGTGACCCTCACTTGATATCTGCTGTCCAAGATAAACATACGTATCTGTTATCTCCAGTTGTTCTCCATCAATCGATAAATCTTCATTTCTTGTAAAAGCATTGAACATCACTTTTGTCTTCTGAAAGTTCATTTTTAATCCCACTTCTTTACTCTTGTCAGCAAGTTCCTGGATCATACTCTGCAGCTCTGATGGGGTAGTTGCAAAAATGACTACGTCATCAGCAAAACGAAGGTGGGTTAGATAATCTCCATTAATCTTTATCCCTTTGTTTTCCCAGTTCAGTGATTGAAAGACATTTTCCAATGTGGCATTAAAGAGCTTCGGAGATATGGTGTCACCTTGTCTCACTCCCTTTCCAATTTTTATGTGTGTTGTATTTTCAAACAGCCGAATCTTTGCACTTGCATTTTCATAGATGTTATTAATAATATTAATGTATGCATCTTCAATACCGCAGGATTTCAGAGCCGTGGTAACTGCTGATGGTTTCACCGAATCAAAGGCTTTTTCATAATCGATAAAAGCCATGCACAATGGAAGTTCATATTCCCTCGCTCTTTCAATTAGTTCTCTCAGTACGTGGATATGATCTATTGTGCTGTAGCCACTCCTGAATCCAGCTTGTTCTCTCGGTTGAGCCATGTCCAGTGTTACCTTCAAGCGGTGTGAAAGAACTTTAGTGAAGATTTTATAAACCACTGATAGGAGGCTGATAGGTCTGCAGTTCCCGAGATCCTCAATGTCACCTTTTTTATGTAGCAGGATCATTGTAGCATTGTTCCAATCCTCAGGAATCTTCCCTTCATTAAGGCATCGAGTGAAAATTTGGGCGAGTACTGTTTCAATTTCTCCACTTGCTTCTTGTATGATGTCTATAGTAATTCCATCTTCTCCTGGAGCTTTCCCCCGCTTCATGTTCTTGATGGCATGAGCAACTTCTGCTGGGAGGACTGGAAGAACTCTGGTACCTTTCATGATGTCTGGAGTACATGTATCATCCCTTTCATATAATTTGGAGTAGAAATCTTTCACTCTTGTCAAAATTTCGCCTCTATTTCTTGTTATAGAACCATCTTCTTTTCTCAGAGCCATAATCTGTTTTCTTCCCTTACTGAGATGTCCCTTTGCTATCTTTAGGCTTTGGTTGTTTTCAATTGCTTTCCTCACTAGCTCACAGTTGAATTTCCTTACGTCTTCAGTGATACTTTTTCGTGCTGTCTTGCATAGCTCTACATATTCCACTTTGGAAGTCACATCTTCTTTAGTTGTCCTCATCTCTCTTCTTTTTTGCATCAACATTTTGGTTTTTCCTGATAATTTTTACGAGTATATACTCATCTACCGACGTTGTTTTATTTCTCTCTCTCTACCCTTACTTTTTTTAAATTGTTTTCGCTCTCGGCGAATTTGGACCCCCTCTGAAAATATTAGGTTCCGCCACCCATGGCTATAAGGAATTATTTCATACACTCGACGTTGATCCAAAACACCAAACAGAAGTCATCGTAGTTTCCACGTTAATAAGTGAGTCACGAAAGAATTCTCATCCGCCGCCACCGGGAATCGAACCCAGCGTCTTCCAGTTACACGCCGGACATGCTATCACTGAACCACAGTGGCCTCGAATTCTCCAGACTCACATGAGATTAACTGCCAAACCACATGGCAGGTTGCTTCATGGAGCCCCGCACTATGCTGGGGATTCACCAAAGGTGGAAAGCAGCAACTGAACAAATAATTAGGAGACGAATAAGTAATTAATTCATACACTCGACGTGGTGCGTAACTGGAAGACTTGGATTCGATTCCCGGTGGCGGCCGATGAGAATTTTTCCGTGACTCACTTATTAACGTGGAAAAAGCGATGACTTGTTTTTGGTGTTTGGGCTATAAGCAGTCGCACGTCCCTTATTTAGGGCCACTGACTCCAGGGAAGGGAGAAAGCCAGTGCCGTAAGACAAACACAACATCCATGCCTCACGGAGATTCGAACCCGGCCCCATTTCGGACGAGTGATCAGAAGCCATCGCTTAGACCACTGAGCCACCGGAACGGCGTCATAAATTTACACTGAAATTCTTGCAAATTCTGGATCCAGAGATTGTTTCGTACTTAGTTTATTAATAATTGGCAAGTCTTGAAAAAGAAATTACTTTGTGGCATATTCGGGTTTTCGTTCCCACTAAAAGCGAAGAAACTATTACAAATTCTGAATTCAGTTACAGCAGAAAAATTCGAAGGAACGGAATAAAGTTTTCTGCAGTCTCTCTCAAAGAATGTATATCTTGTCTGTTGCTTCTCAGCTACGGAAGTAATTTTTTTTTTTTTTTACCCTGAATTTAGCCAGTGAGCTGCGGTCCAAGAAAATGGGTGAAATGTTGATAATTGGGAGAAAATGTTAATCGTTATTGCCTCAATACAAAAAAATTATTATTGTTTTCTATTTTTATTTTTAGAGATGGGGTAACTTGACAGTTTTCCCCAAAAGTGGGCCGCTCAAAATCAGCTTCCAGGGCCGTTTATGGATCGACCATTGACATACAGTAGATTTTTTGCTAAAGGGCGCAGCGAGGACTGTTCCACCATATTTTGGGCAAGGTGGAAAAAAATGTATTTATACACTTGACTTGCACTTCGATTTTCTTTTAGAAGAAAACCAAGTTATGCTAAAATGGCAAAGTTTGTTTACCACTTTGACGCCTTCAGAAAAAAAAAAAAAAAAAGCCTACGTATAGCAAATATTCTATTGAACCAAAAGTGTTTTGGGTACACCCTCTTCTCCAGAGGCATAACAAAGCACGTCTGTGCCCGGGGCAGCCACAAAATATTGCGCCCCTATGTCTTTCAACCTATATACATATAGATATTAAATTATTAATATATGCAGGGTGATTGTAAACTTCTTCAACAAAACAAAAGGGATGATAATACACATAAAGACGAACAATATTTGCAATGGAACCTAGGGCCGCATTCCACTCCTAGTGCCAGAAAAGAGTAAAGTTACATATCCATGTTGAGCCTTCAACAGTGAAAACAAAAAGACATGCCTAATTTATGAGTTGCACAATTCCAATCGCATCAGAGAAAGACTCAAAGGAGCTACTCAAACTGGCGTCCAAGGGCGTCATTGCACAGCCCACACCGGCGAATGAAGGACTGTCGCACCCTCTCGTAGACTCCCAGTGTGGTGTTGATCTTGTCCGCAGAAACAACTATTCGCGAGACGAGATCTTCTCGTACGCCAATGATGTCATGTGCCTCCAGAAGAAGAAGTCCAGTGGATTAAGGTCCGGGGAGCGTGGAGGCCAAGCCACAGGCTCACCGCGTCTAATCCACCGCCCGGGATATGTCACATTTAGGAAGTATCGGACCTCGGTGGCGAAGTGTGCTGGGGCCCCATCATACATAAACCACATGTCTCTTCGTGTGGTGAGCGGAACATCCTGCAACAGACCGGGAAGCACTTGCTCCAGGAACACACGGTACGCTGCGCCGGTCAGACGTATACGTCAATTCTCATGTGATGTTCGCACGGTAATATCGCTGAACGGGTTCGGCTGCGTTTTTAAATGTTTGCTCCTCATCGTCTACGCACGTGTTCAGCGCACCTGATTTGCAACTTGTGCCTCTCATGCTCAGGCTGGAACTCTGTGTGCCTGCTGGACGTTTTTCGGACGTGCTCTTTTCTGGCACTAGGAGTGGAATGCGGCCCTAGGTTCCATTGCAAATATTGTTAGTCTTGCTGTGTACTATCACCCCTCTTGTTTTGTTGAAGGAGTTTACAGTCACCCTGTATACTGTGGTATATAGCTCACAAGCTACTGAAAAGTATTTTTAATAGCTACAAGCAAGCAAATGTAAAAATGCAATGAAAACTTTTTTAACAATGATAAGAAAATTTAAAAACATTTAAAACATTTTGTTGTTGTTAAAAAAAATTATTCAAATTTTTACTTCTATATACACCGTCGAGTCACATTATTGTGACCACCAGCTAATATCCAGAGTAACCGCCGTGTGTAGCGCTGACAGCAGCTAGACGGGCTGGGATTCACTCAGTAAGGTGCTGGAAGGTGTTCACAGGTATGTGGAGCCATGCTGACTGCAGTATATCTGACAGCTACTGGAGGGTGCGTTGTTGAGGATCCGTAGAGCGAACAGCACGATAGAAGTGGTCCCACAGATGCTCAATTGGGTTTATTTGAAGTACTTGGGTTTCCAGGGAAGTACTTTGAAGTCTTCATCGTGCTGTTCCAACCACTCTCGGAGATTTCTAGCTGTGTGACACGTCGCATTGTCTTTCTGGGAGATTCCATACGCCCCAGGGAAGACAATCAGCATGTATGGGTGTACGTGGTCTGCAAGGATGGATTCATAACGAATTCGGTACATAGTGCCTTCCAAAGGTATGAGTGCAGCCAGAGAATGCCAAGAAAACATTCCCCAGACCATAACGCTGTACCCACCAGCTTGGGTTCTTCCAGCAATGGTTGAAGATTCTTTATTCTCCGACGTTTCTTGCCTTATACGTCAACGTCCATCCATCCGTTGAAGCAGAAAACGTGACTCATCGGAGAAGGCAATCCTTTGCCAATCAGCGGATGTCCAATTCCGATGCTGCCGTGCAAATGTAATCCTTTCCCGCCGATGCACCTTCGTTATCATAGGTGCAGTTACCATCCGTCTGCATCAGAGTCCAATATGCAGCAGGGTTCGCTGAACTGTCGTTTTGGACACACTTCCGGTAGCCCACTGGTTCATTCGGCCAGTGAGTTGCTCTACTGTAGCGTGTCGATCGGCCCTCACGCAACTTCCAAGCCAACGTTCACCTCTCACATCAATGACACGTGGTGCTCAGCAGTTTCCACTTTGCTTATTCGCAATGCCATTTCTCCAATCACGATGCACTTTAAGCACAGAAGCACGCGAACAGTTCACAAACTGCGATGTTTCAGAAATACTGCCGCCCTTGGCTCGAAAGCCGATAATCATCCCTTTTTGCAAATCTGACGAATCGCTCCTTTTATCCATGACAGCAATGAGTGATATGTTTTCAGAATGATCAATGATCAGATGTAGAGGATTTTAGGAAGGGAGTGTCTGACCCTAGGTCTTAAACAACCCTTAGAAATAGGAAGCGAGGAGATTTGGGCTAGAGTGCCCGATAGGAAAGTGACACGGAAGCGAAGTAGAAAGGAGGAGGAAGACGCCCTTATTTATTACCGGGGGCCAGTACCCGGGGTCCGACGGCTTAACGTGTCCATCCGACGCACGGTGGATATTTAGTGGATCGAGCGTTCGTACCTTCCCAGGATCGAACCTGAGGTCCTTTCCGTGGCAGTCACGAACGTTGCCCACTAGGCCACCTGCGGCCCTACGGTAAAGATGGGGGACGTTACCCTTCCTAAATAATGCACACCTTTCCCGCTAGGGGGCGTAAATGTCAAGATCTTTTTTTTTTTAATCTCTGCTTCTAGGAGAGTTTTTTTTTTCGTTTGGAGGTTTAACGACCACCGTGAACAACTCAGTGGGCTATAAGCAGTCGCCCGTCCCTAATTTAGGGTAACTGGTTCCAGGAAAGGGGGAGGGCCAGTGCCGTAAGACAAACACAACATCCATGCATCACGGGATTCGAACCCGTACCCCTTTTGGACGAATGATCAGAGGCCATCGCTTAGACCACTGCGCAACCGGACGGCAGAGGAATTTTGCAAATTCTTTTTCCTTAGCATAGCTTTTGCGATGAAAAATACTTTTCGCATATTTTCTACTTTCCTATTATTCAAAATTGTCCCATTATAGGGGGGCATAAAGTCAGGGCCGTAGCTAACAGGGAACTAGAGGGGCTCAGCCCCCTCAAGTACAAGGCAAGCAAGACACCCCCGCCCCTGGAAAATACAAGTTGTTTTAAATTCTTTGAACTTTAATTTTAGTTGGGTTATGCAAATGACTTTTGTATTTCATTATAAACATAAATTCTTTTCTTTATATTGTGGTGCAATACTTTTTAAAAACAAGAAAAATTGAGGTGATTTAGCACAGCCAGGGCCGTAGCCAGGGGGACGCCTGCCCTAAAAAAAATTGTGCCTGTTCTGCCAATGATTAATAGGAAAATGAAAAACTCCTAATTGCAGTTTCCAGTGCTGAAGACGAAAATATTATACTTCCATCTCCAGAAGAATTTGCAGCAATCAACAGAATTCATACAAACCCAGAAGAAAGAAAACCCAAATTCAGTCATTTTTTGATGAAATTTTTAAGCAGCGAGTAGTCTTCAGAGATATTTATAATTTATTGGAAACAGCCAGGACTTTCGGCTGTAGTACGGCTACTTGTGAATCCACCTTTTCTGTTTTAACGAGAATTAAGTGCCCACAGCGGCTTTTGATGTGCCACCACCGAATGCCGAATTTGACTCTTCTTACATTCGAACAAAACCGCACATAAATGTTTTGCGTTGGAAAATAGTGCTAAAGGAAATCTCTGCGCGTAAGCGGGGAGAAAGTCAGAAAGAACTTTCAACATCAACTTCTTCTCGTTCATTAGTTTTCATCCAGTAAGAGTGGTTTTACGATGCCTGTGCTCACGAAAAGTTTTTCTTTTTTTGGAGGTATTCTGGTGCTTTTGGTTTTTGAGAGGCAAAGGGTTCGCTTTGTATATATATATATATTGTATTTCGCTTTGTATATATATATACTTCGCTTTGTATGTATATTGGCTATTTATTGACCACGCTAAGAAGTACCGAGCCCTAGCGAAGGAGAATACGCGATTAAATATAGAGAAAAAGGTGGAACCAAAGAAGGAAAGTAGAAAAGTACTTCAGTAAATTACCGATGCTATTGCATGGATCCACGCAAAAGAAATCAGAACAATAAATTAAAAAAAACAATCGCACTAGTTGGTTGAAAAAACAAAAACACACACGGTAGTCATTTTGAGTCCAGCGATAAGGAAGGCGCAGCACAACCACCATCGAGCAAATTCAAAGAATGTGATTTATTTTTTTATATTTCAAGAGAGTTCTGTTTTCTTTCTTCCCCTTTATATTTCATATTTTGTATTTTATCTAATTGTTTTTATTTATTGCGATGATTATTCGCCAATGAAATAAAGTAACAAAAGGAGATTAAAAACAAATTAAAACTTGTGTCTGTATTCGTGGGAAAATGCAGTTAGTAGTTGAACACAGAGTCCTCATCCCCAGATGACCCTTCAGCCCGTTTCAGATGACTTTTCTCCCCCCCCCCATGGGCGGCGGAACCTAATATTTTCAGAGGGGGTCCAACTTCGTCGAGAGCGAAAACAATTTTAAAAAAGTAAGGTGAGAGAGAGAGAGAGAGAGAGAGAGAGAGAGAGAAATAAAACAACGTCGGTAGATGAGCATTTACTCGTACATATCATCATCAACCATTTTCAATCACTGCTGGATGAAGGTCTCCCCAAGTACCTTCCACAACTTTCTGTCTTGAACCTGTCTCTTCCAAGTCACTCATGCAGTCTTTCGTATTTCATCCACATATGGTGCAAAGACATTAATGTCTCTGCTCCATCTTTCGCGTGGTATTGTTCTGAGTCTTTTCCTGCCCCTTGATATTATATCTAATATTACAGTTGCTCAAACACGGCCAGTTTTTCTAGCAATATGACAGGCCGAAAACGCACGCACGTTCTTCCAGAATCGTTTATCTCCTATGTGTCAAAACACCAAGAAAGATTTGTGCTCTGTGCACAACAAGTAGTATACTGCTTAATTTGAGTTCGTTCGAGTTCATTTGTTCAGTTATCTATTTCTCAGATTTAAATTATTTAATGGGTTTTCTGATCTCGAGTAAGACACATTCGGACTCGGGGGGGGGTAAGAAGAAAGAACTCACAGAGAGAAGGAGAGTGACTCCTTCTCCGCCCTGGTTATTGTTTTAAAGATATTTAAAGAATTCTTTAACGGTCTTTTTAAGGAAAAAAACAGAGCATTGAATTAACTTTTCAGTATTATTTGTACGAAATCAATTTTCAAAAGTGTACGTAAAGAGTTTTCCAAAAAAACTGCAAAGCGTGGTGACGGTATCCAGGAAATCGTTAAAACAAAAATTGTAAATTATATGTGAACCACATATTTTTAAGATGTCTCCTGGATGGACCCTCTCAGTGAGGGGGACCATAAAATTCCAGAGGGGGTCCGGACCCCCGCGTCCCCTACCTTCCGTCGCCCATGCTCCCCCCCCTAATTTATTTCAGCCGCGTGGAAGAAAGCAATTATTTGTATTTTTATATGTTTTATCGTTTGTAGAAATCCAGTTGATTTTTTTTTTTTACCTGATTTCATTGATGACTAGTAATAACTTTAAAATGTTTCATTCGTCACGGAAAGGATTTAAAAGACGTGCTCAGTACAACCGAAAATTCAGTGTCATTTTTCTTGTTTTTTCTTTTTTCAGGACAGAAATTCCTACGATATTTCGAGAGATATTTGGCATTTTTCTCGGTATTTCAAAATTTCAGTTTACTTATTCACGATTTCTCGTGAAACTTTTTTTTTTTTTTTTATTGGAGGTTTAACGACCACTGTGAGCAACTCAATGGGCTATAAGCAGTCGCCCATCCCTAATTTAGGGTCACTGGTTCCAGGGAAGGGAGAGAGCCAGTGCCGTGAGACAAACACAACATCCATGCCTCACCGGGATTCGAACCCGGACCCCTCACGGACGAATGATCAGAGGCCAGCGCCTTAGACCACTGCGCCACCGGGGCGGCCCCGTGAAACTTCTAGTGATGTTCTGCGGAACCCTGGTTGGGAAACGCTGCCCTAGGCGCTCAGGGAATCCCCCCCCTCAAACCCCCGATACAAAATAAGAGTCGCTTTTTTTTAGCGCGCAGCTCGAGGCCACTGTGCTCGGGCTATTGAATCTGAAACTCGATCGACAGCACATAAATTTTTTTTTTTTTTTTTTGATTGGAGGTTTAACGACCACCGTGAGCAACTCAATGGGCTATAAGCAGTCGCCCGTCCCTAATTTAGGGTCACTGGTTCCAGGGAAGGGAGAGAGCCAGTGCCGTAAGACGAACACAACACCCATGCCTCACCAGGATTCGAACCCGGACCCCTTCGGACGAATGATCAGAGGCCAACGCCTTAGACCACTGCGCCACCGGGGCGGCCATAAAATTTTAAAAGTAAATAAATAAATAAAATTCTCTCTCTTTCTCTCTCTCCAGTATAAATATCATCTTTTGTTTTTTCGTTCTGATTTAACTGTTGTTCCAAGGGCAGCTGAAGAACGTTATGAACAGCTGTAGTTTTGGGGCGTTTTCCGCTTTTCGTTTTCTTTTCTTTTTTCGAATATAACTTTCTTTGCATATTATTTCGCATTTTTTCTGCTTCTGGAATTTTTAATTAAGGCAGTCGGGATGAACGACGCAAAATACTTCATACGTTTAAATCAAGGTCTACAGCACGGTGCATAACATCAAACGAATTTGTTGTCATAGCATACCGGAACGCTAAAGGAGAAAGCAAGATATTTTCTTTTTCTTTCTATGTTGCCTTTCGTGAGATGCAGCTTCCTTTGACCCAGATTTTGCTTTTCGCCTGCAGAGGTCGCCTTCGATCGTACGGTGGAGTTCGTTTCAATCACTCTCCTGAGTCATTTAAACTGGGACCATGACCGCTCTAGTGCTGTTTGTTGACACGGCTGCATGTGTTGCCGAATGTTGTGATTAGTAGGGCAAAAGGATTGGAGCGTGCGTTTTATTCTGATGACTTAGGTACTTTCGCTTTGAAATCAAAGTCATTGTCACTGTTTAGGAATGAAAATGGATATTAAACTGGACATATTTACACTTAACTGTTGGTAAGTTAGGTCAACAAACTTGTTCTTGTTGTTTAGAGGTTTATCTACCAGGGAAAGATCTGTCTTTGTACATACTTTTGAGAGATAAGGGATCATTATCTCTTCTGGTGAAACCAGCTGTGTTTTTTTAGGAAATGAAAGTCTTAAAATACAGTATAGACCCAAGTGTTGTGTTATGTGAACAAAGATGTTTTTTAAGTTTCTTAAAGTTTTACATTCGTGAAAATATCCAGTTCAAAACACTAAGATCTACTTTCTTTGTATATGTGATAGATTACTGATGGTATAAATGTATAAAGCTAATTAAAAGCATGAAAACTTATTGCGTTTGTAACAAAATTACGCCGGTGAGCATATGTTGAACTTGGTGTACAATCACTTCACTGGGGGAAGGGGCGGCATTAGACAAACTGCTAAATCTTGACGTTTAACCCATTTCAAATTTTTAAGTAATTATTTTGGGAATTGAAAATAGTGAAGGGGAAACTCCCTCCCAAGTTAGGCCTATTCATTTGAGTGTGAAAAGAAAAAAGATTCGAATATTTTGGGCAGTACAGAAATTTTAGAATGTGTACACCGAAAATTCAGTGACATATTTTTAAACTCGATAAAATTCAATATTTTAATGTACAACCATGTATCTTTTAATTTTCAGCTTTCTATTTGAAATTAACTTTTTTAAATAACACTTAATCAGTTTAAAGCCAGATTCAAGTTTACTAACAAATTACTACAAATTTACTAACAAGTTTACTCTCAGTACAGTATATTCCCTAGTAGGTCTAGGAAATCATTCTGTGCAACTGGTTTTCATGCTAGCATGGTGTTATTAAAGGAAATTAGAATATATAAACGTTATTATATTTTAATTACAACTAAAACTACCCATTTATGGTTGTCATCTTTTCATTTCACTCAACCCTGTAACTGGTTCAACTGGGGGACAGTAAAAATACAAAAATGAGTGGAAAAGCTTTTTTGTTATGCACGCTTAATAATTCTGCTGAAAAGTTACAAAACTTATAACTGACTTCACATAAATATATTTACATAATGTATTAAATACAATAAAATATATTGCATGCAACTTGTGTTGCAACCAGGGGCAGATTGGGTCGATGAAACCAGGTCGAAAATTGTAGTCCACTACAGAAAAAGGAGAAAGGAGAAACTTCATAAATTCCCTCTTGAAAAAACTTCTCTTAACACTTGGATGAAAGAGAACTGTTGAAATATGCATTGTAAAACTAATTCAGTTGTGAACAAATTATAACAGCAATTTAAAAGCCAAATTTTTTTTTTAAATTCACCAGGGCTTGAAAAATACCACGCCTGGGGCATGTAAGTTATTGGCCTGGGCAAGTAAAAAATCAATCTAGTTGCCTGGACCAAGCGACTAAATTTGAAAATGAAAAAGTTTGGAATAAAATTTTCTACTACAAGATAAAAGACAGTCGTCGCATGTCTTATTTCAGTTTACTGCTAATCACCGAAAGTTGTATTATGTTACAGAGTGCCAACAACAAGAATATCACTTCCTTAAATATTATTATGCTCTAGGTCCAGATATTGGAACTGTAAATGTTTACAGTCAGTGACAGGATGCATGCCACTGATGGAACTAGCCTCTGGTATTTAGTGACAAAGGGTGAAAATTTTAACAAAGAAAATAGAATCACTAAGTTTCTCAAATACCAACTTGATCATCATATCATTTCGTACCAATTTCTGCATTATAATTTTAAAACTTGAGATACAGGCTTTCGTGCATTGAACATTTGAAATACAGACCCTTAAAATGGAAATGCAAAACATGTAAAAAGTTCATAATATTTTTTAATTTAAAAAAAATGAGGTTTTTGATTGTTATCTTAAAAGATAAATTTTCCTGGGCATCTAGCTTTTACTACCTGGGCAGGTAAATAATTTCTGCACATGCCCAGCTGGGCATGTAACTTTTCAGATATTTTTCAAGCTCTGTACACAATATAATTATATTTATGTCATCACTGATCGTTTACTACGCTACGATATTCGTACTACTTCCTTGAATAGTTGCCTTTTTGGTTAAACTTCCGTATTCGGCCCCCAAGTAGTTCAAACACTTTTGTGCGACTTGTATCCATCCGAGGGGTTTACCAAAGTGTTTGTTTGAATAAATATAAATATTTGCTTAATACAATGAAAATTAATTATGATAATTAGAAAAATTATGATAAACAATTAGATATCAATTAAGATAAAACAAGGAAGCCGAAAATATAAATATTTGCTTTTCAGCTCCCTTGTTTTGTCTTCATCTGGAACTACTTGGGGGCTGAATACGGAAGTTTAGCCGCCTTTTTTAAGTCTATCCATTATTTGGACTTGTGAACTACCATTTTTGATCCGTGAGCTAGTACTGGTAAATTGTTTCTTTTAAGATAAATGTCGGTGGGACACAGATTTCGGAACATCTCTGCCAGAGAATCGCTTTTGTGCTACATGTCTGTATGTGGATAAGAGGTGTGGGGATGATGGACCATCAAAATCGTTACTAGTGTCCCCTTCAAACTTTCAAAAGGAGACTAGGGTCTATCAATGACCAGAGTTGTATAAAAATAAAATGTATCTGCATACACAACCACTGAAACATAAAACCAGCTGCAAACCCGTTAAGCGTAAACCATTGTAAAAATAGAATAAGATAATTTAAAGAAAAACTAATAAAACAGTAAATAATATTAAGAACATTACAAATTCCAATGAGGACAAAATAAGTACATTAAAATTGAATGTGCAGAAATGTGTTTGAAATGACAAAATATTGGACTACATAAGATTCTTAATGCTGTCAAGACATGATTCATAATGGGAATAATTGCAACTTTTAAAAGGTGATACTTTTATTTACAATTAAAACCAGCTAAAAACAGTAGCAAGATCTTTCAAACCCACTATGGGTTTGTCATCGGGCACAGTGAGGGTGAAGCACCGTGGTTATATAGCCGAAAGCAATCCCCCACAATGGAACAGCACGGCAAACTCCAACCCTTCACACACGTGCATTTGACATGCATACAAATAATGCAAATAAACTACAAAACACTGTTATGAGTTCTGATGGTGTGTACAATGATTTGATATATAATATTTCCATGAGGTCAGTAGAATCCATGGCACATCATCGTTACAACAGTGGGCAGCAGAGATATTTATGTACAAACTTCTGTAAACAATAAGTCAGATTTTGTAGTAGCTGGTGCAGTTAATGAAGTGTTATTCCACTCTGGGACATGATTACCTTGATTAACTAACCTAGATAAAGCTGTGGCATTCGAACCAGTTCTAACGTTGTATTTGTGTTCAGATACACGTGTACCAGTTGTCTGAAATGTGGATCCCACATACTTAGAGTCGTGTGCATTGGAGTCTGTAGCTTTAAGCGGGATGGAATAAACACCATGTCTCTGAAGCATACTAACTTTGTCACGATCCTTGCTTAATAATGAAAATAACTTTGTCTTTATACCAAAATCCATGCCTTGCTTATGACAAGCATTCTTTAAGATGTGAATTAAATCAAGGACATAATCCACAGATCCAATGTACCCATCAACATCCTTGTTACTTCTTAAAGTAGTATACGTGGAGCGTTGACACCATTGAAGCTGACGTACAACGAAATCGTGTGGGTGGCCAAACTGAGAAGCCAGATTAAAAATGAATTTAATCTCCATATTCTGAAGTTTGATAGATGATGAGTGTGAATACGCTCTACGAAACAAAAAGGATAAGGCAGCTGACTTATGTTGTGTAGGGCTAGTAGATTAGAATGGGATCAACATGGGTCGTGCAGAAGGTTTGTGAAACACAGAAAAAGAGATTGAGCGGTTAGGTATGTTACAATGCAAATAAAAGTCGAGGAAAGGTAGCGAGCCCCGTGTTTTGAGTTCAACAGTAAATTTTATGGTGGGGAATGGGGTGGAGAGCAATTTAGCAAAATCATAAAGAGCAGAGACAGAGTGAGACCAAAATACAATAATATCAACGTACCTAAGAAAAAAGTAATGGTTTTAGGGGACACTCTTCAAGAATTTTATTTTCTAAATGTTGTAATGCCATCTCTGCTAAAAGAGCCGATAGTGGTGAACCCATGGGTGTACCTGCTTTTTGTCAGTTTTCTGTGTTTGGTAAACCTTCTGCACCACCCACTTTGATCCCATTCTCATCTGCTAGGCCTACACAACGTAAGTCGACCGCCTAATTCTTTTTGTTGCGTAGAGCGTATTCACACTCATCATCTATCAAACTTTGGAATAAAGAGACTAAATTCATTTTTAATCTGGCTTCTCAGTTTGGCCACCCACGCGATTTTGTTGTACGTCAGCTTCAATAGTGTCAACGCTCCATGTATACTACTTTAAGAAGTAACGAGGATGTTGACAGGTACATTGGATCTGTGGATTATGTCCCTGATCTAATTCACATCTTAAAGAATGCTTGTCATAAGCAAGGCATGGATTTTGGTATAAAGACAGTTATTTTCATTATTAAGCAAGGATCGTGACAAAGTTAGTATGCTTCAGAGACATGGTGTTCCATGCTGCTTAAAGCTACCGACTCCAATGCACATGACACTAAGTATGTGGTATCCACACTGCCGACAATTGGTACACATGTATCTGAACACAAATACAACATTAGAACTGGTTCGAATGCCACAGCTTTATTTAGGTTGGTTAATCAAGGTAATCATGTCTCGGAGTGGAATAACACTTCGTTAATTGCACCAGGTACTACAAAATCTGATTTATTGTTTACAGAAAGTTTGTACATAAATATCTTTGCTGACCACTGTTGTAACGATGACGTGCCATGGATTCTACTGACCTCATGGAAATATTTTATATCAAATCATTATACACACCATCAGAACTCATAACCGTGTTTTGTAGTTTATTTGAATTATTTGTATACATGTCAAATGTAGATGTGTGAAGGGTTGGAGGAACACCTTGCCATGCTGTAATAGGTGCCGACTTTGTGGGTTCTAGACACTTTTTGAACCCTCAAGGATTTTATTGTGGGTTCCTCGAACCCCTCATATTTTTGCGCGTATTTCGTAGGGAAAATAAACGTACGCATATATGCATAAATTTTGTTTTTCGTTATCAATTCTTCAAGTGTTTTTATTATTCTTTCCTCGTTTACTACCTATATATATATATATATATACAAAATTTGTGTACAGAAATTTATCCCTCACTGTTTATTGTGCTTCAAAAAAGAATCTGTGTTTATTCGCACTTGTTAAATTTGACGCAGCAGACAATACCTCAAGTACTGTTGTTTAAGAGCATTTAAAACTGCCTCCTTTATAAAAGAAAATTCTTCTGTTTGTCTGGGTTCTCACAAAAGGCAAAAGTCTAGCTCTGCATACAGACACAAGAACCTATTCAAGGTCATAGTGATAACAGTTTGTACAGTCAGTTGAGCCACCCTACCTTCGGACAGTTGGGGGACCAAGGAGGTTAGAAGAGAGGAGATCCGATGGTGAAGCCAAATCTGATCACCTGGTTTCTTGCGCTCTCCGGGTGGGAAGGGTTCAGTGATGTGACGTGATGTGACGTGACATTCTTTCCTGAAGACCTGTGCTGGAGCACAGATTGATAGCGGCCATCTCTTACCCTCTGCAGAATTCCCTGAAGGTTAACGAGGTTCCCACAGCTTTAGTAAGGCCATACTTGGCTGTGACCTGGCTGGCTGATGCGCAAATGCACTTCCGTTCTACGAAGCATAATTTTGTTTCATTCTTTTTAGAAAATACTAAACAGTATTCCTGTAATTTTTTTTTGCAAATTTTCAGTTATGTGCATGTACATATCAGTTTCACTTTTCCTGACTGTACATGCTGTACAAGTACTTCTAAAACCTGTTCGAAGTCGAGGATTTCTCCATAGAGAAGTACAGAAGCAGCCCAAGTTGGGCATACACAGCTGATACGAAGTGCAGCCCACGGAAAATGCAGGGCTTGCGGCTGATGCGTAACACAGGGCGTGTATGATGTCCTTTCCCTTCTAACCTCCTATTTTAACTCAGAAATCATTTGAAGAAAAAAATTTGTTGGCATTTTTAAAATTGGTAAACACACCTAGAAATAAATTTTACATGTTTTTGTTACTTTTATAAAGACAATTGTTTTGGAAATTCACACAGTATAGCTGTGTATTCCATATAATAATGTCGCACCCACAAAAGCAAAATAAATGAAATAAATAATTATCTAGAAGAAACTATTTTTCTGTAATTAACCATAATTTGCTTAATTTTAGAATTTCAGGCATCATATTGTGCCAGATAATCTGACTGAATGAAATTTAAGTTAGACTTAAATCCTTTGAAAAATGCATGGGTAATTCGATTAAAAATTTTTGGAACCCCCAATAATTTTTCAAGTCGGCGCTTATGCATGCTGTTGCATTGTGGGTGATTGCTTTCAGCTATATAACCATGGTGCTTCACTCTCACTGTGCCTGATGACGGACCCATAGTATAGTGGGTTTGAAAGATCTTGCTACTGTTTTTAGCTGGTTTTAATTGTAAATAAAAATATCGTCTTTTAAAAGTTGCAATTATTTCTATTATTAATCGTGTCTTGACAGCATTAAGAATCTTATGTATTTTAACTGACATGACTCGAAAAGGAGCCTTGATGAAAATATTGGACAATGAACTTCATAAAAACAAGACTAATTGAAGATAGTGTTTATATTCAGAAAAACACTTCCATCAATGAACCTTCAAAAATTATAAATAGCATTTTTAACAACTTAATTCAAAAATAGTAGACTTACAAAATACATAAGGAAAAGGTTTTAATTTAATAACTGATAACTGAAAGAGAAACCTGGCAACAAAATTTAAATTCTTTTTGTGTAAACTAAACTTTTGATGCAGTTCCCATACACTTCTTATCACCATATCCTTTCCTTCTACGTACGCTCTGTAAGTCTTCAATACCTTATTCAACATGACCATTAATGTCTCCTCCAATGGACACACACTCACCTTCTGGCATATCTTTTAAAACTTCCATCTCCTTCCAGAAATACCCCTTTACCTCCAGGTCATAGCAGAGAAAATATTCATCGCCATTCCATTCAATATGAGTTGCACACTCATCAGTTCTTCTTTTCACTTCTAAGATTATCTTTTAGGTCAGGGGTCGCCAACTTGATTGGGACTAAAATCTTTTTTTTTTTTTTTCCCTCCACTCTACTTCACAATTTCAAATTTCTTCCAAAATTTATCGCTTCCAGCTATACCTATACCGTTGTTGCCCGTAGGTAGAACCTATCAATTTTATGCATGTATTTGAGGTAAATAGAACAATTTGAATTATTTTATGATTTTTATTCGATATTTATACATAGGCCAGTAGAAATTTAAATGTTATGAACAAATGTTTATTTTTTATGGCGAATAAAAAATTAATGTGAAGTTTGTGCCGTAATTTCTTTTGCCAAGGCTAAAAAATCTGGAGTACAATCGGACAACTCCAATCTCAAGCAATCTTTTGTGTGCTGATCTGTCAAATTTGAGCCATGTTTATTTTTTTGTTTGTCATAAGTAAGAAAATGCTAATCCCCGCTTAAATACGTTGACCCGAAGCAGGAATGTAAATGTTCACTACATTTTTTCACATTGGGGTACTTTTCTTTGGAAACAGAATTCCAGAAATTATCTTCTGAAGATCTGGCTTTCAGAAATGTGCCACACCACAGTGTTATTATTTCATTTTCCAGTGAAATTTTGTCTAGTTGAAACAGCTCTGCAAATTCACTTGCGAGCAGTTGTGGGTCAGTGTCCTCCTTGAATGGGTAAAAATGGCAAATTGAATAAGATCTTCCATTTTGGTAAATTCACTGAATTGGGTTTTGAAGTTGTCAAGAACAGTTTGGATTTCAGTTACATACTTTCCTGAACTGAATACATACATGGAATTTTTTTGTAAATGATCCTTGATGTTTTTAAATTGATCAAAACGTTTCTTTTTGGGAACTTCAATCATAGCCATTGCTTGGTTCTTGAAAAAAAAAAAAAAACACTGCTCATCATCTTGCCGATTTTTTTTTCTGTAATTCCAGGTTCAGTAAATTAAGTTTTCCTGTAAAATCTGCCAAAAATGCCAGATCACATACATAGCCAGTCCAGATCATGCAATTGATGATAATTATCATCCCTCTCTTCAGGAAAACTTATAATATCGTCCAACAAGTCACAAAATCTTTGCAAAAAATTGCTTCGGCTTAGCCACCTGACATCCATGTGCAAAATCAAATCTGGCTGTATATCATCCAGTTTCATTTTAAAAAGTCATCTATGAAGACATTTACCTGTGATGGAGTTGACGATTTTGAAAGCAATATCCATGCCATTTTTTGTATTAATCCTCTTACTGGCTAAATGCTGATGGATGATACAATGATAACTTAAGAAATCTGGGAAATTTTTCTGACACAAGGCTATGAATCCATCGAATTTACCCATCGTCGCTGCTGCTCCATCGATGGTTATTGGCACGAGCTTAAATAAAGGCAACTTAACCTTTTCAATATGTTCCTTGAATCCGTTGAAAGTAATGAGACCTTAAGTTTTTCCTTTAAATGAAATCGTGCCCAACAATTCTTCTTTTGCAGAAAAGTCCGGGAAAACCATTCTGATAAATATCAGCAGTTGAGCAGTGTCACTGACATCCGTTGATTCATCCAGTTGCAAGAAAAATGAAACACATTGATCAATATCTTTTTAGCAGTTGCCCATTTACGTTTTGGCTTAACTTTTCAATGTCTCATGACTGTATTCTGAGATAATTTCAGATCTTGAAGGGCTGTTTTTATTTCACTCTTATTCTTGAAATTTGCAAATAGAGAATCTGCTATGTCCACAAAAATATCTTCAATAAATTTGCCATCAGAAAAAGGTTTACATGTTGTTGCTGTTTTATGGCTTACTTGAAAAGAGGAGGCGATGGTTGTAGCCTTCGATTGATCGTTTGGTTTTGAGAACATGTTTCGCTGCATAGTCAGTCCAGATTTCAGTTCCTGTAATTTTTTCTTTCTTCTTCCACTGTTGAGTGCGAAATTGGATCGACATTTACAGTACAATGCGCTGAAGTGCCGCTCTAAATTCCCCTTCTTTGGTATCGCCACGGAAGTACTGCAAATTAAGCAGCAACACTTGTCTTTAACCATAGCGAAAAAGTAGTCCAGTTCCCATTCTTGGTGAAAATAACAAGATTTCGGTCTGTTCAGGGCACTCATTTTCACCAAAACAATAATATCAACAAAATAGTTTAAAGAAAAAACCACAGCTCCGATGCGAACGATAAATAATAAACATTACACACTTAACCTGCACTCCAAGCTTCCCCCAAACTGACTGTTACCTTCCCTGACGCTATCTCCGGCACCTAACTCTGCGGTCAATGCTCTCATTACATAGGCAAGCAAAGCCATGGCAGATCACTATCAGGAGAGGGAAGGCCACGTGACCTTGACACCTGATGGATGCAGTCGCAAATCAGCAGTTGTAAGGGCACAAGCATGGCCGCTACTTTGTCTGAATGCTACATCATTAATTTTTGTAGTAACTTAAAATTTGTTTTATATTTTTTCCACAGAACGTTAGCGATCGATCAAAAGTGATTCGGTGATTAACCGGTAGATCACGATCGACGTGTTGGCCGCCATCCCTGTTTTAGGTCATTTGATTACTCAATCCATGCTCTGACAGTGGGCTATATTATAAAAGAGCTAGTGACCAGTTCCCATTCTGTCTTATTTAATCCAGTTCTAATTTTGTCTTATTTAATCCAGTTCATATTCTGTCTTATTTAATCCAGTTCATATTGTCTTATTTAATCCAGTTCTAATTCTGTCTTATTTAATCCAGTTCTAATTCTGTCTTATTTCTTAAATACAGAGAATTTGGATGTTTCTCATTTCCACCAAGTCAGCCACCTCTCTTTCTCAAGCTTCCCACATTCAGTAATACCACTCTGAATTTTTCTGAATCTTTAGACTTGCTTCATTAATTCCACCCCCTCTTTGGTGGGTAGTCTTTTAGGTGTGGCACATTTTTCTCATAGATGATCATATGTAAAAAAATTATTTATGATGTGATGCCCTTCCTGTTGTAGTCCCATCCTTTATCTGGGCTTGGAATAGGCTAGGAATGGCCTGGCGTGCTTGTCCACTTCTTGAGTTTTATAACCAGATGTCCTTCCTGTTATAGACTCTCTCCTGTATCTAGGCTTGGAATGGGTTAGTTCACTTGTCCACTTCTTGCCTGACTGTGGAATATCATTTCCTCATAATCAGGGGTAGACAAAACCCCAAAATTTTCAGGTGCCAGCACATTTTCTCATAAGATATAAGGTGAAAACCACAATCAATTTAAACAAAAAAATATTTATGCAGAACTCTGACCTTCAACAGTTAGAATGTATTATTTTAAATACTGTTCAATAATTCAGTGCAAAACCCACAACTAAAATTGGAAAACATAACACTTGTTTTAATGAGTAGTTGCATTTCAAAATGAGTTTTCATTTTGGAAAGTTCAACTTTGCCTTCTTGTTTACCACATTAATTAAAAACACATGAATAAATACTCTCATAAGCACCCAGAGCAAAATTAATGTTGTGGTTATAAACGTCTCTGATATGGGCACATATCTCTTTTGGGTTGCACTGTAGAATTTCACTGCCAATATAATGCACAACTCTGCTGGTAGTGCCAAAAAATTAATATCGACATCTTTAATATTCTGATTTTATGGTAAGAAGACTACAAAAAAAGAAGCAAACAAGAAAAAAATGCATGTATTGTATTTGTTACTGTATTAAATAGATAAAAGCTTCATGATAGAAATCTAAATTTCGAAAAATAAAATTTTCAGAGTTCTATTTAAAAACTAAGGGCACCATGGGAGAAAATTTTCAGGTTCCATGAGGACTGGACACCTTGAATTTTTCTACTCCTGCTCATAACTCGATGTTATACCAGTAATGCAGTGACCCTTTAGTGAGAACAGACTATAAACTGTGTGAAGGTGGGTGTTGACAGAGTTGATTAGGTAGTGATTTTCCTTTCTGCGGTGATAGCCCATTATTCCACCGAGAGTATTGTTCTTTATTTATCTGATATCTATGATTCCATAAATTCATTATCCCTTTTCACACACACATGTTGCACTTGGCTTTTCCTCTTCTGCCATATGAAGTTTATGTAACTTATCTGGTACTATTATGACATTTCTTATGGTGGTGTTTTTACATGTAATTGTGGAGTGCTTATCTCCAAACAGTACTTCATCCCCCCTCACCATTACTTCTCTCACTGATAATGGTGTTTCTAAATGAAGAACATGGAACACATTTTAACTTTTAGCCTTCTTACTATCCCTAATATTATCTATACAATTTTGGAAAATGCTTCGTATTTCTGCAGTTTTAATGTGTTCCATTAGCTAAAGTGTAAATTAGTGGAATAACTTTTTTACGGGTCTTATAGAGGTTATTTTTCATGAAAGTTGGTTGTCAAAGTTTCGAACTAAAGCCTAGTTCGTCAGATACTGTGGACCAATCTCTACCCTCTCAGATTCTGGCAGAATTTAATTTACTAGAGAATACCTTGCAGTACACCCTGGAACAGGAAATAGACCATAGCATCAATTTCCTAGATTTAACCTTGACCTCAAGAGAGGGGAAAATATTCACTCAGCTTTTTAGAAAACCCACCAACACAGGGAAGATGTTAGACTTCTGCTCATTCCACCCTGATTATATTAAATCGAATATGGCGAGACAATTTTTGGAAAAAATTGAAATCCTGGTCTCTTCAGCTACTCGAAAAGAACTTCACAAAGAAGAATTGAAGGAAATATTGGCAGAAAACAATTACCCCTCCCCATATGTTGAGAAAATATTTCGACAAGTGCCAAAAACGGAGCAGGAAAAAACCACCTTCAAGTTCACCAGCAAAATTACGTATCACAAGGGGCTTTTCAAGTAACTGAAAAGGATCGGAGCAAAATATAATATCAGGCTAGCTCCAGATCTTAATAACAAGATAAAGAAATTCCTGCCAGCTTTAAAGCAGAAAGAATTGGACATCCAATTGCAAGAAGGAGTAATTTATCGCATCGACTGTAACTGCGGACTCATCTATATAGGAGAAAAAGGGAGGAGTATTAAGGTCCGAATGAAAGAACACCAAGCAGCTATTAGGAACATTGGGAACAAAACAGGGCTAGACAGACATATACAAGCAAGTGGACACTCCATAAATTAGGACTCAGTAAAAATAATCGCCCACCAGTCAAACTTAGTGAAGACGAAACTAGAAGAAGGGATCGAAATAGCAAGAAGAAGAAGAAGTACCACAATTAACGATAATTGCGGTTGGACTCTTCCAACTGAGGGGCAGCAACTACTCCAGTGACGTAGTCCTGATGACGAACTAGGCTTTAGTTCGAAAATTTGACAACCAACTTTCATGAAAAATAACCTCTATAAGACCCGTAAAAAAGTTATTCCACAATACACTATGAATAGAGGTGCCATAAATTCATTTACAACTAGGTGTAAATTAGTTCTCTTTTAAATTCCCTATATACATATATTTATCATTAGCTATGTGATTAGTCAGTTTTATGTATCAGTTCTAGTTTACTTTCAGACTTTATTGTTATCTTCCTAGATACTGTGTGTGTTAATAATGCAATTTTTGTTTCTGTTGTATACTTGGGTTTATGTTTGTGTGGCCAGGGCCCTTGAGAATAGCTTAAATCCCTGAAATGGCAATGGGCTGGACATACTGCCAGAAGGACAGACCATCGATGGACAGCCAAAATTTTAGATTGGATTCCAAGGGACAGGAAAAGACCCAGAAGAAGACCACATGGGAGATGGGTGGATGAAATTCGAAAGTATGCGGAGTAACATGGAGGAGACTGGCACAAGACAGACCGTTGTGGAGAAAACTTGGGGAGACCTTTGTCCAGCAGTGGATTGATAACGGTTGATGATGATGATGATGAACTGTAAGAACATATAAGGGTACATTACTTGTGCACTGGTCTATCAACAAAAACATACAACTTCATACACATCTGCTCCATTCATATCTTGTGAACTTCTGTATTTTTAAAAAGTCAACCATCATGGCTCACTTATGATCAGGCACATATCCACATACTTTGACTTTGAGTATGTAATTGTGAAATTTCTCTGAAATCGCACACTTTCTTTTTCTCTTATTTGTTAATCATTATTCATTTTGTAAATTGTAAAGTTAAATCTCCCCTTTGCATTACTCCAAGTCAGTAATTAAATTCACATAAGATTTTGGTGGGTTGCTTAGCAATACTTTCTGCCCCCAGATGTGTGTGTCTTTAAAATTTTCTTCTACAGCTTTTAATTTTTTTACAATGTGACGTCTAAAATTTTTTTGCCATGCATTTGCATTGTGCTTATATCATTGCTGTAATGTAAACTTTACAATTTAAATAAATAGAACTTGTTACTTTAAACTAAGGTATTCATAGATTTCGTGCAAAGCTTTAAACAGCTAAGATCCCCAGTGCTAGAAATTAGGAAATCAAAGGCAGGCATCAAATAACTCCTACTGTTCTTTTACTAGGCGCCAAAATATAATTCCCGGTTGCCATTCTTAAAAATTATAACATGCTCATATTTTTGTTGGTAACTTACTATTGTAATATATAACGACAGTGAGAATTTGACCAATGAAAACACAGTAATAAGGTCAGTAATGAAACTCCTTAAACAAGTTTGCAGAAACAATATTATTGTATAAATTAAAATTTATTTACCAAAATTCTTTTTGATGGAATCCCCCCCCCCCCCCACACACACATACATTTATCTTATTGTAAAATCCAAAATGAAAATCTTTAAAAATTTAAACAAGTGTGCAGAAAAAAATACCTTGCAAATTGAAATTGACTTACCAAGACCTTTTTCCATTCACTTTATGATAGCTTAAAATCAAAAGAATAAGTACTGGATGTAAATGTTTATCTTTCAGTCTGAATATAATGCAAATAGGAATTTTTTTGTGCCTCCAGAAAAAATATATACAATATATTTCAATAAAATTTTACCAAAATTTTAGTAAGAAGGCATGTTTAACCAGAAAATAGCCAAGCAAATGCCAACTGCATGGGGTAAGATAGGAAGCTGTGCGCCAGTGGCGTACCGGGAGGGGGGGTTCGGGTTTTGAACCCCCTCCTAAATGGGAGACAGCATGAATTTAGGGCTATATATATATATATGTGTGTGTGTATACGAGCCTTTCACCAATGAACCAACCCCATGGACACCCCACCCCCCTTAAGGAATTTCTGGCTACATTATTGCTGTGCACTCACCTCATGTGTGAGTTGCTTTTATGCAATTAAATGCTTTCCCCATGCAACTGGCCTTTGCTCTGCTATTTTATGGTAGAACATACCTTCTTAGTAAAATTTTGACAAAAAACTACCTTCATAATATTTAAGGATGTGTATAGATTTTTGCAAATTTAATCTTTAAAATCTGGCCATCTAGTACTTCCTAGTGCAACATCTATCCACCACAGATCAATGGCTTTTGTGGCAGAGAAATGAACAAGACTTGGGCTAATGTTTGAATAGTGAATATTTCATAACTGCATCTTCATTAATTTCGAAAAAAAAATATAAAAAAAAAAAAACCCTGGTCTGTCAGGCTTTTGAAAGACTGTTCCAAAACTTCTGTGTGTCTGTTGCTTCATAGATTCAGATTCTACACACTCAAACGTCAAAAAGAATTCCATTGTGGAGGGAGGAAATCTGCAGTTCATCTCAATCGCAGAAGATAAAATAAACCTTCACTTGACATTGTGATGTGCAAATTTAGTATTACAAGGGTCAACTAATTTATTATTTTTCAACTTATTTCCCTTCAGCTCTGAAAAAAAGGTATCATTTTGAATAGCTCTAAAAAAAAAGTATCTTTTGTATATGTATAGAGATGTTTATAGTTCATGTAACTAGACTTGATTGATTCAGCCATTCTTCAAGTATGAGGAAATGTCCAGTTTTTTACTTTGGAACCATTTATGAAGGGAAAATAACATTTAACAATAATTCAGGACAGTGGAAACATCGTGGGGAAAAAAAAAAATACAATTACGAAACATTCTTCGCTCCGTCCGACTGCCGTTTTCGGAAAATTTCCTCTCCACTTTCAAGTTGAAGCAAAGTTATCGAAGAAAATTACATTTTACAATAATATTGAGCAGAGGGAATGTCGCGAAAAAACAAAAAAAGAACAAAAAAAAAAAAAACGATTACAGATTAAATCTGCGTTCTGCAGTTCGTTTAACTTCCGTTTTTGAAAGAATAAATTTTGGTGCCCAAACGGAAAACGCCCATTACCCCGAACAAATCACCTTCAGTTTTGCATCGTTCTCGAGAAGGACGCAAATCACGACAACAACGTCAGAGTTCCTCGAATCCGCGGAAGAAAGACTCATGCCAAAAGTTTAACAGGAAATTTTTGCTCCGTCGAACTTCCGTTATCGAAAATTGTTGTCTACACTTTCAAGCGGAAATACAAACATTTATGCAATAGATTAATATTCAGTAACAATAATGGACAGAGGAAACTTCACGAGAAAAAGAAATTACGATTGCGGGGAAAAAATTTCGCTTCATTTAACTTTCGTTTACGGAAATTCTGATAAACGGAATACCGTTCCCCAGACGAAAAAATAACCCCCTTTCCACATACTAATCCTCCGAAAATAAAGTATTATCTTCAGTTGCTTTTTTTCATCGATCTTAAGTATAACCGAAATGTGGCGAAAAAAGCGATATTCCGCGAATCCGAGGAAGAATCTCATGCCTGATTTGTAACAGTCCGCGATATGCAAAATGAACTGCTCATGCGGCTACATATGGAAAACGATTCACGTGTCCGTAAACTGCTTATGTTTCCGACATGAACGATGCATTCGATTGCAATTTTCGGAACTCTGAACGGTCCGTTTCTAACGCACGTATTTTCACGAAGGATACGTTTTTAACGCGCAAATTTTGCAAGTAGTCCAAAGACTGACCCAAGATTTTATATTTATATATATTTTTTCGTAAAATTTTATTTTTTCCGTAAAAATTCGTAAAGTTGTTAGGCGGAAGACTCCCGCCGCACAACTTTATTTTGGCGGGAGTTTGAAATTTTCGGCGGGAATCCCGCCATTTCGCCCTGAATTTAAACCCCTGGAATTGCTTGAATCACTCACTGGCCAATCATATGCCCAGCATCCACATGACGACTTGATTAGTAAGGAATGTCATCACAATGGGCACGCTCCTTTATTCATCGCGTAAACCGGCGAGAGTTGAATGACGTTGGAACGTAAAACTCTATTGGCGCAACGCTCGTTTAGCACACTAAACCTAGTTGTCGAATTTGACGACCAAGCACAAATATTAAGTTGTGAAAATCAAGTTTGAAGTGGCAAAATGTGACTAACGACCACTAATTTTGAACACTGAAGATTCCCCAATTGCACTGCACCATCCCGACTGTAATTATGATATGGACAGTTAAAGACAGGGTAGCACACACATACACTGCAGTCAAAATATTGGTGTTATCATTTTTATTTTCAGAGGGAACCAAGTTTCTACACCTTCAAATTTTCTTTTGCCTCAAGAACACACTCAGAAACATTCCCAGAGAGCTTGAACAGGAGGCGGGGCCAGATTTACAGGTAATCCCATAAAACCCGGGTGTGAAGTCTTGCAATGTTGCAGGGCCGCCAAAATAATGGTTTGTTGTTGTCGTTTTTGCTTCTCAAAGAGAAGAAAAAAGAAAAGCATAGTGTGATGGATTCGCTGCTCACTGTTTGAGGCTTTTTGGGATCATGATTCCACCCGAACACAAAAAATGTCATCCACAAGTATTAATAAAGTTTCATTTGGTTAATTGTTTTACTTACCATGATCAATTATTTGGAATAAAGCCATATTTCATACTTAGCACATTTTTGTTTTATTTTATATACAGCCTTTGAAGAAAAGGGCAGCTAATTCTCTTTGGTGTATCTCCTTTAGAAGTAGGAATTACACTGTTTTATAAAGATGGCATACTAAAGCTAGTTTCCATTAATTTTATTTGTCTATTCATTTATTTTGGGGTGAACTCTTTAGTAGGGTTTTCAGGAAATTTTTTAGCTTACTTGGTTTGAGCCAGTAAGATTTACTGTATTTACAGTTCACAGCTTTATGTGAGCAATGTTTAATAGCATGGAAGGTGTCTCATGCTGTTGTGACAGCCCTGCTTAGTAGTCTGGATGGTGTCTCATGCTGTTGTGACAACACCGTTTAGTAGTCTGGATAGTGTCTCATGCTATTGTGACCACACTGTTTAGTAGTTTGGACGGTGTCTCATGCTGTTATGACAGCACTGTTTAGTAGTCTGGACGGTGTCTCGTGCTGTTGTGACAACGCCATTTAGTAATCTAGAGTGTCTCATGTTGTTGTGGAAGCACTGTTTAGCACTCTGGAATGTCTCATGCTGTTGTGAAAGCACTGCACAGTAGTCTGGAAGGTGTCTCCTGCTATTGTGACAGCAATGTTTAGTAGTAGTAGTGCACTATACATGCTAAAACAAAATGTGACATTATCTGATTCACCTGAACACCCCCTCAAATTGTGTGTTAGGATGTCAAGATCACATAAATGTTTTTTCCACCTCATGTTTAAGATATATAGCATTTTTGCTGATGACTTGAGTATTTTTTAAGATAGGATGATGATTTTGATGTCTTTGCTTAGGTTTTGGGGTCTACCAGTAGCATGTAGTCAGTGCATGCCATGCAAAAATTTGCTCTCTAAGTAAAAAAGAATTACATGAAGAAAAGCTTTGTGCTGCCATTTTTTATTGGAAATTTAAACTAAGTACCTGGTTTAAAAGAGTTTTATTTAAAACTAAATTTACATATTTGTGTGTATTTTAGCCAGAACTGAAACAAAGCATGAATGTGACCCTAACTTCGGATAATGCCTGAAGTCATGTGAGATTGTGCTGTGCTTGCCTGGAACATAACATTTGATGCGAACTCGGCCATTGCATTCAGGGCTTGAGCAGTTAACCAATCAAAGAACAGGAGTTTGTTTTCTGTCTCCACTGTTTATTTCCATTAGATTTGGGGCCTATGTTAACTGTCTGTCAAAATGCAAAAGAGAGCGATGCATCAACCAATGGAAAGCTCATTTTCTTCTGACGGTGCGTAATCTCAGTTGGAAAATTGTATGGCTACATTTTTGTATATTCTTTGCTTTTCTGAAGCACTGAAATGCTTCAAGATAATTTAAGCAAACTGCAAAAGCAGAATAAGGAAGTGGATGATGCAAAATTAATAATCTTTTGCTTCCCTAAGTTTTATAGAAAAATCTGAATGTGTAAGCAGTGAAGCACCAACCTCAAACTTGAGTCACTTAACATTGTCGTTAAGTATTCAGATTAAATGTACAAACTAATATTTCAATGCTTCTATTTTTCAAACAGAGAAGATTGTAGTGTTTCAGGTCTCCCAAGCTGTTTTGTTGGCCGTGTTTATTATTTTGTAATGCAACTGTTAGAAACTGTTTACCTTTTCCTAAAGAAAAAAAAAAACCCTCAAAAATTATCAAAATTCAGATTTGAAACAGTAACACTGTACTAGTAATTGGCATAAAACAAAAACCAAAGGTTCCAAGCTTTTGCACATCAACCAGATGGCTTTTTAACAAAGCTGTACATTCAGAGGGTAAAAAAACCTTTCCACCTGGTAGTTTCCAAATCATAATCATCCCCCCATAACTATCCTATAGGGAAAGCTTATGGGCTCAAAAAATTGTAATGCAAAAAGCATCAGGTTTCCCGAAGTGAGTCTGAATTCACTCAAAGAAAAATGTCCCACTCGTTTTGATTTTGTTTCATAAAAAAGTGAATTAAGCGTTTTTTCCTTCCCCCTTCCTGTATTAAGCAGTAAAATGATCTGCAAATTGTTCAAAGCTTCTCTTGAACTTGATTTGGATAAATGCTAGATGGAACTAATATGCTGTGCCATTAAATTGTGTGAATAAAGAATTATTCATTCAATATACAGAAATACAAGGCATATTATCTAAAACAAAATGTAATAACAATTGTAAAAAGTTCTACTAAAGATTTTTATATTGAAGCCTGATACAGCATATTTGAAAAGGTTTTTATTGTATAATACGTCTCATGTCCACTCTTTCCCATTGTAACATAACTTGTTTTTATTGTTTTAAAAAGGCTGCAAACTAACTATTAATGATATGGCAGTTTTCTAGAGTAAAACATTGCATGCTAAGAACTGTTCCATAACATCGCATAGTAAGAACTGTTCTGTAACAACTTTGTGGATACACCGGATATCTCCAATGTGGGTGAAGTTCCTCACCAGGCTTTCCCAACATTCTAAGCACTCTGTTTGATATCTGCCATCTTTGCATATTTTTTCACACATTCCAAGATACCACTCTCTTTAATTATTTTGATCCCAAATAACAACACACATTTCATTTATCAGAATGTCACTGTCATCAGTTGTTGAAGGAACTTAAACAGTTTCTCTTGTTGCAGTTACATTTCCACTGGTATCTGAACGTAAAACTCCCCACGTCAGCATCAGTTGGACATAACAGGAATCTGATATAAATTGATAAAATCTTCTGTGGTTATTAATATTGTCAAATTAATCTTGAACTGCTCAATGGAAATTTGATTCACTCTATGTGAACTTGGCCTAGAATAAACATCCCATGGAGAGAGGTGATTCCGGAAGCAAACTTCAGTTCAAAGAATATGTTTCAGATGTTCCTCATCATCACTTTGTTCTTCTATACAATTCTCTAATTTTTCAATAGTTGTGGAAGATCCACCCCAAGTTTTGTATTTGTGAAGAACAACATTTCGACTCTCCTGCTTTCTGGCCATTTTTGATAGGCTTTTGTAGCTTTTCTGTTGTTAAAATAGCTTGTCTCTATCTCTCTAGCCACCCATTTCTTTCCCATACTATCTAACACTCATGCAATATTCTTTGTGGTTTTCATCATGGAATTAACTTCTGACTTGTTGTATAATGTCATATTATCCCTAATATTATACCTTTAGCAGTGAACTTTTTGATGGAGTATAAAGCAGATCGTGTTACTAATTTATCAAACTTGGCTAAATCCCATTCACAATTAAGGTTATTTGTTGTAGACCAATAAGCTACTGTGGGCTTAAAGCATGAAGTTTTGTGGCTCTGACAGTTGAAGGTGTAGTACTAGTGGATCATGATATTTTATGGCACAAAAATTTAGTTGAAGAAAACAGGTATATGTAATTGTGGCATCCAATAAAATCTTCTGTATCTGTTAGTACATGCTCAATTTGAGTGCTCCTTTGTATCAGTAGACCCCCAAAACCTAGCCAAAGAAACCAAAATCATCATCCTATCTTAGAAAATGCACAAGTTATCTGAAAAAACGCTATACACCTTAAACCCAAGACAGAAAATGCAGTTCTGCTAAATATTTTGCTTGATGCCCACTGAAATCTCAACCGATTTAAAAAAAGAAAAAAAAAAAAAACCATATGTGATCCTGACACCCTAATGCACAATTTAAGGGGCTATTCACATGAATAAAAGTTTTTTCGAAATGAGGGGGGTATTCAGGTGAATCAAAATTTCAAAATGACCTATTAGTAGTCTGGAAAGTGTCTCATGCTGTTTTTCATTTCATGACACCATTTTTTTTCTGTAGTTTTTGTCAACAATTTTCTTGAAATTTCATACATTAAGTTTCACCACAAAGAATTTTTTCGATGGGAATTTCATTGGTAAGTAACTGATCTCTTTTAACTGATCTCTTTCTATGTCAGGCTTACTGCTGCAGCAGTTGGCATCTCTCTCTCTCTCTCTCTCTCTCTCTCTTTTTTTTGGTCATTCTGTGACAGTCAGTAAAGGTCATTGTTCAGCACTTCAGGAATTCTAATCGTACAGTGTGAAGAACATCTGCATTACACTTATTTATCATGTTCATTATCCCTATAAAATTCTGGTAATAACTCTGACAGGTGCAGTTTAATGACTATAGCAACATTAAGAGAAAAATTAACAATGAATATTGATGAATTCATTCCAAATCTAAGTGTTGTTTATTTGGGGGCAGTAACTTTTAGCTAACCTGGAAAGGTACCTACCATAATAGTCCATTTTGAAAAATTTTGCAGTTAGCAAAAAATTCCATGTTTAATTTGCTCCAGGTGTATAGTAAGTAATAATAATAAAAAAAAATCTTCCCTTCCATAAAGAAAAATGAAGCAATGTGCTGCTACAAAAAACAGTAGTCTATTGTTTAAAACAGTGTAAACTGCACTTGTGGGGTAACCTATGTAGGAGAAACAAGGAAAAAAGACCCTTACGACAAAATGTAAAGCTGGTACCAAAAAATGTTACAAACACAGCTTGACAGACTCATTAAAAATTGCTGAAAATTCAATTAACTGGGACTTTATTAAAAAAAAAATTCATATCAGTAGCACTTTGTGGAAAGGAAGTTGGTAGAAGGTGCTGAAATTAAATTAAAAGAGGAGGAGCTATGATTGGCTAGCAGAAAGGTTTGGTGTTACCATGTGAGTGGCAGCTTGAGTTAGTCTCCCAACAGCAGATTGGAGTACAGCATGAAAATTTCACAAATGACAGTAAAAATTCATCTGAGTGACCCTTGTAAAATGAAAGTTAATTTTAAATGTTAGACACAGATTGACATTTTTTATGTTCATAATGTAGCAGTAACTAAAACTGCCAAGTCATATCTTTGCTTAAAAGAACTCGTGAAATGTTTTGTCTTAAAATACATTTGACCTCCTCAGTTTTTGGTGATCAAGTATGTTTGACACTGAATGAGTATGTGAACATATCGAAGCTTAAAAATTTGTTTTTAAAATATGCTTTGACATTCTGCATTTGAAAATTTTCAATCTTTTTTTCAGGGATGTTTTTTTTTTGTAACAACTTCATTTGAGATTTCAAGCAGAACTGAAAGTTGGATACAGGGTGATTCACCAGGGACTGAACACTTATATTTTTAATTAACTTATGATTGCAAAGGTACATTTGAATGCATTTAATGTAAAACATACCGTGATCTGTGACAAAAAGGAATGTATCATAGAAGATTCTGGAAGTGCCTACTGGCAGCATCCAGGCACATATTCACCCGATGCTCCATATTAGAGAATGTGTGATGTAGCGTAGCGATGTTGATGGCAGCAATTTCATGTGTGATATCTTTTAGTTCCTCAATTGACCTTGGCTTGTTGGCAGAAACCTTGCTTTTTAAAAGTTCCCAGAGAAAGAAATCTGGGGGTGTCAGGTCCGGAGACCTAGGCGGCCTCAGGTCTTTGGAGATAATCCTGTCCTGGAAAAAGCTGTGAATTTCTGCCATGCTCTTATTGGAGGTATGGCATGTTGCACCATCCTGTTGAAAGTAGCCAACTAGAAATTCCTGATCAGCTGGTTCACTGAGTCATTAAAGATTGCCAAGTATCGGCTCGGTATTCACTGTGTCTTTAAAAAAAATTGGCACAATGATACAGCATCTGGACACCGCACACCAGAAACTGGTTTCACTTAATGTGATGGCTTCTTCTGACATTGTTTGAAGGAACCAGTTACCCAGTACTGTTGCACAATGAATGTATGCTCTTCAATTGAGTACACCATGTTCATTCGACGTCCTCACTTAAACTGTCTGCAGAGGTACGCTATTCCCCCACCACTGCTAGACAGATGGCACGTCAGTGTAGCACTACCCAGCTGCCGGAGAGACATTTTATTCACAGGTAATGCATGTCGACTGCTTCGTCAGAGAATAAAGAACCACTTTGTTTGGGTTTCACTCTCATCATATATTCCCCATCTCATATATTCTACATATGTTCATTCCCGAGTGAATCACCCTGTATAACAAAAGTTCATTTTCACTTCATTAATAATGAAAAGTTATTTTTTCTAATTCTGTGCATGCTTACACACACACACACACACACGCACACACACAAAAAGCAAAAAAAAAACAACATGAACTTTGGAAAATTTATCAATTCTCTTGTTTTCTAAAGGGGCATAGTTGGAGTCAGCAGACACCGGAAAGAGCGAATGGCTGCCATTGCTTCTCATTTAGCAGAATCAAAGTATGACTTTGTATTCTTGCAGGAGGTAAGTTTTGTGAACAAGTTGCAGTTTTTACTTGAATTGCATTATGTTCCCAAGTTTTTATGTTTGCTACTGCTGTTGTTATGCAAGCCAGTCACACTTTTATTTGCATATTTTTCAGATCTTTCATATATACACCATATGGTGTTTATGGAACAAAAAAAAACTAAATGGCCAGATTTCTTCATCCTAATGAGAGCTCTTTAATAAAGAATGATCATGTATTTTTTTTAAATTATATATTTATTACTCCTCCAGATTTTGAAGGACCTTTTCAAAATATTCCTCATGAGGTACAATGCACTTATCCCAATGTTTCTGCCACTCTACAAACACTGGAAAAAAAAGCCATTTTTTGACATGCATTTGAAAACCACCTCTGATGCTTTAACAACTTCATTTGGCAAATGAAACTGTATTGACCCCTTAGCTCCTTTTACTTTGGAAACAAAAGGAAATCACAGGGGCACAAGTTCAGGTCTGTGGGTGGATGAGGAACACATCTAACAGTTTTTTGATTAAATAATTGATGACAACATAAGCGACACGAGGTCTCTCATTGTCATGGTGCTGCAGCATCCTTCCACCTGCATGTAAGTGTGGTCTTTTGCAATGTCTGTGATCTCGCAAATTCATCAGTACAGCTCTGTAGCAGGTCCTAGTGAAAGTGGTATTACTTGACATATCATGCTGGTAAAGAATTCCTTGCATGTTGAAGAAAGTGATCACTATAACTTTACCAATGAGCGGCACAACTTTTGCTTTCTTCAGTGTCTGCAATAAAGGTGACTTCCAAACTAAACTTTATTGTTCACTCTTAGGATCACAATTGTGTAGCCAAGTCTTATCTACAGTAATCACTAAGGCTAGGATTTTTATGATTTTGCTTTTTTTTTTTTTTTTTTTTTGCAATACTAAAATGTTTAAGTGTATACATCATACAGAAATAAGTTGATTTAGGTACCTTTTGTTAAGGCAGTTTTTTTTTTTTTTTTTTGCATTTTTCATTGTTTTTATAGGATATGGCACTTTTCAGGTTTTTTGGTAATTTTAAGGATTTTGTTTTGTTATTTTTGAGTCATTAGTTTGCATATTTTAGTATTTTCAATAAAAAGAGCATTTTTGGATGAATTTCTCTTGGATGAAGATTGACTCATTTGAGCAGCAATGAAACAGCCTCAGAATTGTGCAGAGACTACTTTCTGATCCTGAAATTGCAGGTAAATTTTCACACATAAAGTTGAATTTTGGATTTCTGCCTTGTGCCATTACTTTCTTAGAGAAGTCAGCAGTGCTATTAGTGCACCAAATAGATTTGATGAAGAAAGTTGTAAATGACCTAAACATTGTGACTGATAAAGTAAGAAAGACTGTGCAAAAGAAAACTGAGCAAGTTTGAAAAAAACAGGTATGTAAAGCTGTGCTAAAAAAAAAAAAAAAGGTATGAAAAGCTGTGTTTAAAATTTTGGAAGACTTTAAACGAAGTGACAGTTTATTTCAGGCATGCTCCTGTGGTTTCGGTATAAGTGGAAAGGAGCTTTTAAAGGTTTAAAGCTTTGTTGGCAGACAATAGAAAATAATTTTCTTTTGAAAATTGGTGCATGGTTTTTGATTTTTTGATGTGCACTGCAGTTCTGGACTGATGAAATAAAAAGTTTGTTTGCCATGGCAAACTAAAAATGCTCAATTTTTTTTTGTGTGTGTGAAATTCAAGCTTTCAGTTTGGCACAGGAATTGTCAGAAAATGTAAGTTGCATTACAAATTTGAAAGATGTGAATCTGTTTATTGGTGTAAATATGGCATGAATGTTAAGTCAGATATTATCTGGAAACTTAAAAATTTCATCGTACCGGAGGGACAATCGAACATTCGTCTCCCAGAAAGCACCTGAGTATGCTAACCACTACACCACCCAGAATGACCAAGTTTCAAGTTTCCGATTAATTTTAATAAAACCATCACAAGACTTCGTCCAATGATGGTTACATTCAAATTAATCGGAAACTTGAAACTTGGTTGTTCCAGGTGGTGTAATTTTTTAGCATACTCGGGTGCTATCCGGGAGACATGAGTTCGATTCCCACTCCAGGATGCAGGGCCTGATTTTCATAGAATCAGGTCGTAGGCACAGCACAAGATGAGGCCACCACTGATCCACATTCTTGAAAGAGTAAGTACATTTACTGCCACTAAATGTTATCAATTAATTAAAAAGTTGGTTTAATAAGTGGGACACTGTGCAGGGAAAAATAGGAAATATCTACTTTTATTAAATCTTAATTATTCGCAAGGAAATTCACACTTAAAAATAGAGACTGGTTAGTAAAACACTACCAATAGTTTAGTATTGCTATTTTTGCATTTAATTATTAATCCGAATATCCACGAATGTTAAGTTATTCATCCCCTTTTAATTTTATTTTTAACCAATGAACATTATTTAGACTTAGTACAGACTGATTTTTTGTGGGCAAGGTGAACTTCCATGTACTGATTAATCACCTGTGATGTGTTCAATGTTATAGTAGAATAATTCAATTAACAATGGAATGATACTTAATTTTGAACAAACATGCATAACTGGATAATTTTCACACTCATAAAAGCACATTATTTGGCTCATTAATTCACTTAATTCAGACCCAAACAATTTTAAAATCTGATAGTTTACAATATGAAATACTCAAAGCTTCCACAAAGCATCTTAGCAATGCAAAACTTCGCGAGAGGTGTATAATAATAGGAAGATAACACATTTATATCTCATTTGCAAGTTTCAGATGAAAGTGACAGGACGTGACATCACTGAACTGCAGTTGAAATGAGGTGGTAGTGAAAGAGCCTTGTAAATACACCAGTATTAATCTTCATTTCAGGAAAAAAAAAGGCTTCCCCCCAAAAAAATGTTTTTACCATTCATATAAATTAATAAAAAAGCTTTTTTTTTTTTTTTTTTTTTTTTGCATTGTGGTTCTGGGACCCCCTAAAATGTGGGGCCCTAGGTCTGGGCTTTGCGGGCCTAGGCGTAAATCATGCCCTGCTGGGACAATGAAATTTTCAAGTTTTTGGATAATATCTGACTTGACATCCATGTCATATTTACACCAATAAACAAATTCACATCTTCCAAATTTGTATTGTACAATGGGGTAATCCTGTATTTTATTCACTGTAAGTTGCATTTTATTCTTCCTCTTGTTTTCTTTTATAGGGCATTTTTTTGTTAATATATATATTAAAAAAAAGACTGTGTTTGGCACAGAAACTGCACTGTAAAAAGTTAAATTGTATTTTTAAATATTATTATTATTATTTGTCTTTTAGGGCAATACATTTTTAGTTTGGTACAGAAACTGTAAAACAAGTAATTTGTATTTCTTGATTAGTCTTTGTTTTGTTTTATAGGTCATATGCTCATTAGTATAATAAAGAATTTCAGATGACACAGCAATAGCCAACAAATTAAGATATATTTTTCAGATTCTTTTTGTTTTGTTTGATGCACCTCTTCTTTTTTTTTTTAATTAATTAGTTTTGCTAGGAAATAAATGTGTATTTGTTAGGTCATTTTTTTGTCTTATAGGACATTTTTTTAGTGTTTTTTGGTTAATAAATGAATTTTTATAGGGCATTTTGTAGCAATTTTTAGGTCATAAAAGTTTTAGCCCTAGTTATCACTTTTTTATGAATTCAGTAGCAAACAAACTTCAACCCAAATGTGCTTTTGCTTAGGTGTCGGTATTCTTGGAACCTAGCATGCACACATACGCGTCATTTATATGCAGTTAGAGAATAGCGTGCATACTTCCTGCTGATAGTCTCAAAATCTCCTCTAGCTCTCTAGCTGTTGCATGTTAAGAAACCTTTCTCACAATTGCCACTGCAGTGTTGACATTTTCTGTGGCAATAGCACTGTTGGAACATCATGACCACCTTTTTTTTTTAATTGATTCTCAGCCATTTTTAAAAATCTTAAACATAGGAGCTGTAATATAGGAAAGTGATAATTGACCATAAGCTTTTTAGGCAAATGGACAATGTCATCGCTCTGTCCACTTTATTTTATAAACAATGTATAGCAACTGAAAAATTGTTTGTGTCAGAAGAACAATTTTTCAGTTGCTATGCGTTGCTTATAAAATAAAGTGGACAGAGCGATGACATTATCTATTTGCATTATCTCCACATATTTTAAGTATATTCACCATTTCTATTGCCCTTTAGCTTTTTAGGCATTTCATAAGCTTCAGCTAATGCTCTTGAACAGGAGCAGAATTTTAAAACTCTGTTTTGTTCACTGCTTATCACCTCAATCGTAATTTGTAGGCAAAATTCTGTACTGATTTTCAGTTTAGGGCCCACCAAGGTAAAAGGATATGAACCAAGTGCACTGCTCATCTGCCACATAATACTTATTGGTTCACCCTTACTCTCTGCTCCTAAAGTATGGTTAAAATGTACAAAGTTTGTTGGTGAAAAAATTGTGATCATTCTTTTTTGAACAACTCTTGTACATTACCGATGAGTGCCATAGTTCACCGAGTTGACATTATTTCAGCAGAATTTTATTGATTAAATTTTTGCTTCAGTTTCTTGATGTTCCTGAGATAGAAAAAGGAATTTTCAGTTCTACAGTTTTTCCATGAGCAAATCTACCATATGCAGAGAACACATCCAATTTGGAGAATGTTTGCTTGATCAATTTTTCAGTATCATCCTGAAGACACTAAAATGTCTTTGCACCTGAAAGGCACTATTTTTCTAGTGCCCACTTTTTGGACACTACTGAGGTTAAACAACATTTTTTGCATTTTTCTCTTTTTTTGTAATCTGCCAAACTGGAAATTTACAATTTTTGGTGTCAAATTTCTAAAAAAATTCACTGAGAAGACTGTTCACAGTTAAAACATTCTTTTTGATATTACACGATTAAAAATAATTCTTAAAATTGTTTCAAACTAAATTTAAATAGAAAACGTAAACTAAAAACAAATGTAAAGATTTTTTATTTTTTTCATTTTTCTGTGTTTTGGGCATAGCCATTTGTATATTACCATGCTTCTTCATTGAATAGCAGAATTTGATGTCCAGTAGTTATGTATCTGTATACATTTGTGATCAATCTAAAGGAGCTGTTTCTCCACTGCTGAAGTAACACTGCTAAAATTTTCATTTGAAAACGTCACTTTTTCATGGATTTTGGAAGTACTGTACAAGGGAGAGTGAACTGAAAATCTTAAGTAATTTTTTCTCACAATTTATTGAGCAAAAGTGGTACACACCTGTATCATTTTTTCAGTGTAATCTCCATTTTGTGTAATATAAACCCCCAGCACTTACAAAGGGCATACATACATTTCTGTAGAAAAAATTCTTTCAGTCATGTGTGCAGCCACTCGTGCACCACCTACTGCACCTCTTCATCAGACCTGAAAGTCTTTCCTCCCATTCCATCTTTGAGTGGTCCAAAGATGTAGACCACTCAAAGAACTCACGTTGGGCAAGGTCTGGTGAGTATGGCGGATGTGAAAGACACTTGAAGTGCAGGTCTTGTATGGTTGCAACTGTTGCACAGGCAGTATGTTATTGAGCATTGTCATGTTGCAACCAGAGATAAACGAGTCAACGAGCCGACAATTTCTTGCGGGTCCATCGGGTCGGGTCAAGGTGCTCCTGACCGATTTTGGCCTGGTTTTATTCCCATTTTATTTTTTGAAAAGAGAAAAATATATTCCAAAGAAAAATGCGCGTTATGGAATTCTGTAGTCGATACTGGTGCCCACGGAGTGAATAATGATTTGCCATGCAAAAATATTGTTGTCTCTTAAAGCTATGAAGATTTCCGCTGACCGACATCAGACACACTGACACCATATCGTAAAAAGATACTTCCTTTGCCTTCTTTTGCAATGCGATTGTCCAAGGCAAGATACAGGTAAGCGCCATTCGTCTGCTTCTCAGCTGATTCACTATCTCTGTGCGAAGTTTACTGTACGACTAAGAGTTAATTTTCACATCGCATCTTTTACATTGAGCATTCAGAGGTTTTCGATTGATGTGCTAACATCCCATTCCCATCCCATCACATGTCATGTCAAAATTAACTCCTTATTTGTTAATATGGATGGATTTAATATTAAGAAGGTTGCGAAAGGTGCCAAGACCAACAAATACGTGTTTGTTCAAAACCACAAGGGGAAGAGTGAATGCTGGAAATTGTTTCGTCTCATTAAGGAACCGGTGAATAATTCTGTGTTGTTTGGTCGTGCTTGTTGTTCAAAATGTGGAAATTGTATAATTACAAAGAAGGATATCGATGGTGTAATAAAAGATTATAGAACCAAAAATCTAACGGACCATATGAAAGTATGCGCACCTCCATCAAAGTGTGAAAAGGGTGAACAATCTAAATACATTTAAAAAAATACATTTGTGTAATCGTAAATAATGATTCCCATTTGTAATATACTCCATGGTCACGGTCATAGTCAGCCATTACTTCTAGATTACGCAAAGTAGTGGCACTAAAAGTGGCACTAAAATTTAGCAAGTAACCAAATTTCATTATTAAAAAAGGATTTCAGTTATTAAATATCAAGCAGTTATTAGGATGAATATATATATTACATTTATATGTATATATATAACTTATAAATTTAGTTTTTAATTTATAGTTCAAAGCAGATTTATCCGGGTCAGTTACAGGTCCAGATCAAGTCAGGTCCAGTTGTCGGACGTCTGGGTCAGGTTTGGGTCTGAACTTTTTGATCCATCAACTCTGGTTGCAACAGGACACCAGTGCTCAGAAGTCCATGTCGTTTGGATTTGATGGCAGGTCGAAGATGATTCCGGATAAAATCTGCATGTGTGTCATTGGTTACAGTGTTCCCCCTGGGCATGTAGTGATCCAAAATTATTCCTCATTCATCCCAAAAGAGAGTCAGCATAACCTTTTATGTAGTTGGCTGCATGCAGAACTTCTTCAATTTTGGTGAAGAGGGATGGTGCCATTCTGTGCTGGGTCTCTTGGTTGCTGGCTGATGATTGAGGACCCAGGTTTCATCTCCAGTAACAATTCACTACAGAAAGCCATCACTTTCTGCTTCAAAGCACTGCAAAAGTTCTTGGTAGGCATCAACACATCATTGCTTCATTTCTGGAGTCAGTTGGCACGGCACATACCTTGCAGGCACTTTGTTGAAATGGAGCACATCATGGATGATGTGGTGCGCTGAACCGTGACTGATGTTCAACATGCAGCTATTTCATCCACCATCACTCAGCAATTTCCCATCACAATGCCTTCAACTACTGTAATGGACTCTGGTGTTACTACTGTGTGCCTGGCCTGGTCAAGAAGAATCTGCCAGAGAACTCGTGTCCTTTCGGAACTTTCTAGTTCATTTGTACACTTACTGAATGACAGACATGCATCACCATACTGCAACTTCATTTAATGATGAATTTCAATAGGTTTCACACTTTCACTACTAAAAAAAAAAGATATGACTGAACATTGCCCCCTCTTTGATGTATGTCTCAAGTGGGATGACCATTTTTACACTGCTACTGTGATGTTACTAAATTTGTCTACTCTGTGCTGCCACCTGTAAAGAAATCTTTTAACCATTGGTAAACAATATTGCCAAATTAGAGGACAATGACTCTGTATTTTGAATTTTTTATTGCACCTTTTTTAAGGTTTTAATTGATTCATGTGACACTAAACCATTTTTAATCTGTGTCCTTGCAGAATGCTACATTTTTTCCAAAGCTCCAAGTAGTTCATATGTAGTAAATGATTAAAAAAAAAAAAAAAAAACTTGTAAAAACTGATGAACTGGAGACCAGCTGTGTTTATTTAAATTTGTTTAGAGTTGTGAAAGAACTGCTTGGACAAATTGAAATGTGAACAACACTTGACAAAAACTTCCATTGGGAAATTAAACCACAGGAAAGAAACATGAACTTTTTCAAAAACCAGATTTGTGAAGAGGTTTCTCTCATCTTACAAAAAGTGTGGCATTTTATTATTATTATTTTTTTTTATGTAGGCTGTGCTTATCAGAAGTTCATTTTAATTATGTTTAGGAAGTCAAGCAAAATGCATTTTGATGTCTGCAGTTCAGTGCCATTTGTGAACAGTTTTTAAATATTTCTGGTTGAAATAAAACCATTCTGTGGGTAGCGGTGTTGCCAGAGACTATTGCCTGAAATTGGTAGACCAGGGCTCAAAAAATCAGTAGGTCAGATTTTTTTTTGCTTGAAATATGCTCCACCTTACAAATGTACTATAGTATTGGATGTAATCTCAATACAAAAGAACACTTAAATCTGCTGGTATTTCAGATAATACCAATACTCCACAAACCTGCTTTAAACACCAGAGTAAATTCAAACCAATGCAATCCTGAGCCATTTTTCTATAAGATATTACTGATGATCAGCTTTATAAAATAATACTCATAATTAAAATTCATGTTAGTGTAAATAATCATGGCATTTGCATTTTTAATAGTCAATTGGATTTGTCCCACTTGTTGTCTTCCTAGAAACAAAGAGTTATACACTTACACTTCTTACTAAATGATACCCAGATGTTCCCAAAGTACATGAAATAAGTGCTATAATAAGAAAAAATATTGTTAACACAAATATCGTACTATAGCCGTTTCCTAATATTCTGCATTTCAGCAAAACTAAGGGGAAACTTTGTATAACAGACTAGTTATCTAGAATAAAAAAATATTTCATGGCAACCAGTATGAATGAAAAAAAAAAAATGATTGGTAGCAGGTGTTGAGTAACGTTAGTCTTAGTAAGAATTTGCTCTGCATACCAGTTCTGAGGCAAGTCTTGTCAATTGGATTCGTAGATGGTGTGCACTGAAAGAATGTAGACATTCTTAGACAGCATGTCCCTGAGTGTGTAGGTGGTCTTAAAAAAAGGATAATCATTAGATTACAAAAATTGATCAGTAGACTGGAGTCAAAATCAGTAGAATGGCAACACTGGTAGATAGTGTGTCTGGCCATCTTTTTTTCATAATACTACATAGTTGAATAATGCTCACGCTTTCCCACTTTCCATCTGTGTTAGAAGCTTTCATATAAAATTAATTTGTTCATTGATTGATTGGGGGGGGGGGGGGTAGCTTCCATAACAAGCGGTAAGGATGGCATAAGTAATTCATTCTTGAGCATTCATTCATCATTCAGGCAGAAGTCATTCATTTTGCATCTACTCCTGGCTGTTTGTGTCACTGCACTCACTGAGCAAACCATTATTTGCTCCAAAGCACATGTGAGTGTGTGGCCAAGTGGAAATTGGTAGTCTGCCCAAAACAGCTGGAGATATTCATCATTCAAACAACTGCATTCACAGCTCTTTTTGGCAAACTGCCCAAAAGAGCAAAAGCTTAGGATATCCATTCACTGTTCATTCACGAATGAATCTGTACTCGTGGTGAATGATTCAGTAATTCAAATGAATGGCATTCACACATCATTTCCATTCTTAAGTTTTGCTATTATTTCTTTGGGGATTGCTCTCTCCCAAAGTGGTTGGCACTTATTAATTCACACATCATTCCCATTCTTAAGTTTTGCTATTATTTCTTTGGGGATTGCTCTTTCCCAAAGTGGTTGGCACTTATTAATTCACACATCAGTCTTAATTCACACACCCATTCTTAAGTTTTGCTATTATTTTTTTGGTGATTGCTCTCTCCCAAAGTGGTTGGCACTTATTAATTCACACATCATTCCCAGTCTTAAGTTTTGCTAAATTATTTCTTTGGTGATTGCTCTCTCCCAAAGTGGTTGGCACCTATTAATTCTTGATGTTACTTTTCTTATTGGAAATTTGTTTCTGAACTCATCAGGGCAGAAGGAAGTTAAACATGCACTTCGACTTCAGTGTGCATCACTCTAATGGCAGATTGAAGAATTATTCACAGTGGTGAGTGTGAACCAATCATGGTGAAGAGTCATTTGTTGTGAATGAATTGTTCATGAATGGGCCATCGCTAATTAAGTTTGTAAGTTTCTTGCATTCATTTTAACACATTATGGCTGAACTTGTTCCATAAAACGCACAAAATTTTGTTACTTGCCTCATGCATTAGCATGTGTGTGTGTGCATGATGCTTTCAGTCATCTGTGCCATTCTAGTTTCTGTTGCATGCTGTTTCTTAATATATACATATCACTCAGCTATTCTGTGAGATTCAGAGGTGAGCTAAATTTAAAGAAAAATACACATCAGAGAGGAAGCCATGATGTCATTAATTACAAGACTACTGAAGATATTTACTACTGTGTTAATTACGAAAAATGCAATTCATGAGGCAACCTTATGGGTTGTCTTATGTTATAAACGTGCTTTTCATTAAAATGTACATACTATCTAAGGTATTTTACCTGATATTTCAAAGTATTTCACACATTGTTTGCTCTGTGAGGCACGTGCTCTTGGCCCGAGAGGTCCCTTACGTTACGGACCTTTGGTTAGTTATGAATTTTTTTTTTTTTTTGCAGAAATCAAGCAGTTAGGTTATATATTTTCAGTTCCACATTCATTCATTCGCACAATCAAACGTTTTAAATTTACTATTAAAAGATTTTAATAGAAAGAGTTATACTCATCGGGTCAGGAGACATCTCACAAGGGGTTCATTGTTACAGCGAGCGCTTTCAGTGGTACTAAACCGCCATCATCTGGCCACTACTTCTCCACGAGGGTTCCTCGCATGTCTGTAGTTTTGGAGTTGCATGTTGGGAATCAATGGGAAGGTTTGCTGCCTTGTATGTGTTAGGTGATTTGTTTCCAATGTGACGCCATCTATTGGATGAGTTGGTAGGTATCAATCGTAAGTATAATTCTTTTGTGTAGATATTTTTGGGCTATTATTATTTGTTCGTAGAAACAGGTGTATTTTTTTTTTTATTTATTGGTGTGATTTTTTGTAATATTCTTTTTTTTGTCTTTTATTAAGAATTTTTAGTTTTTTCATGTGATTTCCAGGCTGTGTCTAGTGTGGTGGGGTCTTGTAAGTTGCATATCTTATCTTTTTTATGTTCAATTGTAACGCCTTCAGAAATCCTTAATTCTTTTTCGTTTGTGTGGGTGGTTATAATAGTATAATATTTAAAAAATCAAAATCAGGGTATTGTTTATGTTTAACAAATACCCTGATTTTGAAAATATTAAAGTACTAACCACCCACACAAATGAAAAAGAATTAAGGATTTCTGAAAGCGTTATAATTGAACAAAAAAAAAAAAAAGATAAAATATGCAACTTACAAGACCCCACCAAACTAGACACAGCCTGGAAATCACTTATAAAAAAAAAAAAAAAAAAAAAAAAAAAGACAAAAAGAAAAAATAACATTAGAAAAAATCGCACCAATAAATAAATAAATAAAAAATACACCTGTTTCTACGAACAAATAATAATAGCCCAAAAATATCTATATAAAAGAATTATACTTACGACTGATACCTACCAAATCATCCAATAGATGGCGACACATTAGAAACAAATCACCTAACACATAGAGACACATAATAGAATTATACTTACAACTGATACCTACCAACTCATCCAATAGATGGCGTCACATTGGAAACAAATCACCTAACACATACAGGCAGCAAACCTTCCCATCGATTCCCGACATGCAACTCCAAAACTACACACACGCAAGGAACCCTCGTGTAGAAGTAGTGGCCAGATGATGGCGGTTTAGCACCGCTGAAAGCGCTCGCCATAACAACGAACCCCTTGTGAGACGTCTCCTGACCCAGTGAGTATAACTCTTTCTACTAAAATCTTTTAATAGTAAATTTGAAACGTTTGATTGTGCGAATGAATGAATGTGGAACTGAAAATATATAATCTAACTGCTTTATTTCTGCAAAAAAAAAAATTTCATAACTAATCAAAGGTCCGTAACGTAAGGGACCTCTCGGGCCAGGAGCACTTGCCTCACAGAGCAAACAACATGCGAAATACTTTGAAATATCAGGTAACATACCTTAGATATTATGTATATTTTACTGTGTTAATGTTCTTCATGCTGTTACGTAAAATGTCAACGACCATTATTTTGCAGCATGTGAGTGTGATTGTCTTCAAATTGTAAAATGTACATAAAACAGCAGTCTTGATATGTATATGAAGATGATGATGGTGTGTGTGTGTGTGTGTGTGTGTGTGTGTGTGTGTGAGAGAGAGAGAGAGAGTGTGTGTTAAAATTGAACTAGCTGCTATATTGTATGAATGTGATAAAAATGTTATTGATCAAAACACTGAAATTAATATTTTGTCAGGTTTGGTGTCAGAGTGACTATGAGATGATATGCAAGAAGACTGCCCATGTTCTCCCATATGCCTATTATTTCCACAGGTAATTAAATTCTGTATTGTCACTGCCAATTTTTGCAATTTATGTACCTACTCTGTTTCATTAAGCTGGTGAAGTATTAAGTAATTTGTTTCTGTTGTCTTTGGTAGGATTTACGGTGGCAGTAATCTTGCATTATATTAGTTATGTACTTCACATAATGGGTTTTTATTTGGTACATTTTGTATTTGATATACACCTTGTGTCTATAATTACCCCCCCCCTCCAGTCTCCACCAGACAATCCTCCCCACCAAGCCATGTAGAAACCGTAGCTATTGGGCAGTTGTATAAGAAACAGTTTTTCAAACCATGTGGTTCCAATTCTGTTCTTTGTTCTAGTCTATGGACAAGTCTAGGTTCCTAGGTGTGAATATCAAATTTTACAACTATCAACTCTTTATTTGGTAGAGCTGACTGCAGATACATAGTGTTGTGGTTTCCTACTAGAAACAATCTGGTTATGAGCACACGTGTTGTTTGAAAATGTTTCTGTAGAAACCACTACCCTTTGTACTTGTAGTCAGCTCCCCCAGATTTATTAAAAAGTTGTTAATAGTTAGAAATTTCGATGTTCACACCTAGGTTTGTCAGCAAACTAGAACCAAGAACAGAATTAGAATCACATGGGTTGAAAAACTGCTTCTTATGTAAGATTAGAAATCTAATTGTGAACTTTTTAATGGTTATGCATAAAAATAAATTATGATAATCATGTGAATAAAAAAATCAGGTTTTAAATGGTTTTAATAGTTTTTGACATTTTTTAAGTGTTTTTAAAAGTTTTGCAGAAGGACGACACAGGAGAAAAAGTTCATTTCATATGTCTAAATGTCAAATTCTTCAGGTGAGGTCTTAGTGAAGTTTTGTTTCATTGAGTGTGTATCCTAGAATATCATATTGCATTGGTTTTAAATATACATGTAGAACCATGAAAAAAATACGGGATTACGCCATATAAGACAAATTTTGAAGATGACAATCCGATTTTTGGCGCAAATATGACAAGTGTAGTGGTTAGCATACCCGGGCGTTTTCTGGGAGACGCAGGTTCGAGTCCCGCTCCAGGACGATGAAAATTTTCAAGTTTTCGGATATTATCTGACTTACCATCCTTGTCATATTTGCGCCAAAAATCAGATTGTCATCTTTAAAATTTATACATGTAGAACTTGTGGCATATAGGGGAATTCAATCTTGCTCTACGACAACAGCCAGCCATCATTTTCTTAACAGTTTATTCGAACACGCAACACAAGTAACCCAAGACAATAATAAACATCTTAAACAGATTAATTCCACACGACGACAAACTGCGACCAATGGCCTCCTCCTCCTCTCTTCACTTCCTCTCTTCTTCTCTGCTCTGGGTGGCGTCCTCATCTGTGCAACGTGCGTAGATGTGTAGAGCATACTGTGCCGCCATCTGTGAGACAGAATTGTCATTACAAGTAGTTAGTCCGTTTGAATAAGCAGAAATCCAACATACATGTAAAACTTTGAAAGTAGTTGAATTGAATTCCCATCCCTGTTTATTAAAAGTTGTATCTCCTTCATCTTGCATGCTTTGCTCTCATGGCCTGTACTTTCCAATTTGGGTACTCTAACTACACCTCAATACCTTAAATTTCTTCTTACACAGACATCTACTTGGGGTCCAAAAAGCCATTTAACTGAACATTCCCTTGGGAGTAATCCTTACAAGAATAAGAGGCAACTGAGAATTGAAAAGTAACATCTGGTTGATAAAAGAAAGCATTAAACATTGTTTTTTTAAAAGGAACATGAATCTTGTATTTTTTGTATGTTTTTGTTGTTGTTGATGGAGGTTTAGCGACCACCGTAAGCAACTCGAATGGGCTATAAGTAGCCGCCCATTCCTAATTTAGGGCCACTGGTTCCAGAGAAGGGAAAAAGCCAGTGCTGTAAGACAAGCACAACATCCATGCCTCAGGGATTCGAACCCGGACCCATCTCGGACGAATGGTCAGGAACCAGCTCTTAGACTACTGTGCCACCGGTGTAAACACAGGCCTGACGAGAGGGGAGGAGAGGCGGTGCTGTAGCACAGGGGCCCAGAGCCCGTTTCTAAAGTAATATTCTTCTAATTATTATTTTATGGTGTCCGAATATTTTTCAAGCTATACAGTCACCAGGGTTGGGAAGTTGCACATAAAAAAATATTATCGACGTGACACGTAAAATACTATGCATAAAAATGCGTAATCTATGTCATAAATATAAAAAATGTAATAAATTCAAAACTTGCTTTAAATACAATAAAAAAACAAAACAAAAAACGAAGTGTTACAATGTTACTCAAGTTCCCAGGCTAACTGCAACACATGCGTGTGTTACCTGCGGCAAATCAAACAAACTCTCCATATTATATATCGTGCATTACCGCATATTATTGAACATCAAAAGAAAAGAGTAAGAACCATATAGCTGTCTTTTATCTTAATCCAGCTTAACATTGTGTTTAGATTGCATTCCTATCCCATGCTATATATAATATAACCAGGGTCTTCACACTTCTGGAAAACAGGAAAAATCCGGAAATTCTTAGAGAAAATTTCATTGTTTTTGTAAACATCTGGATATTTTTATTTTGCCAAAAAACTTCCTTTTTACAGATTTTTGTTTGCAATTACTGCTTGCCTAGAACTTTATCCTAATCCAGCTTGTGTTTAGATTGCATTGCTAGCCTGTATTATATATTTAATCAGGGTTATCACATATTTTGGAAAACAGGAAAAATCTGGAATTCTCAGAGAAAGGGGCATTTTTCATAAAAATCAGATTTTTATTTTGCCAAAATTTTTTTTTCAGAATTTTGTTTGCAGTTACTTTTTTGTCTTGTAACATGGAGCAATTAATCACAATGGCCTAATATAAATTCCTGCTTGGAGAAGCACATCACAAGAGAATCAACCAACCAATGGACAAAAGCATTTTGTTGGTTGGTGCTTTTGTGACATATGCCTTTGAACAGGTGTCTACTCAGTCATTAAGTTTAGCTGCATTGGGTTGTAAAAAAACAACAAAAAAACCAATGAACTGACAGATTTTTTCTTACATGTATGAATTGTTTCTATGACAATGCATTAACAAATTCTACGTGGGCAGTATGCCATTTAGGTTCACAAAAGATCATGGAATTATGGTACCAAAAATGATGTGCCTCATGAATTTAATGGCTATTAGTAAAAAAAAAAAAAAATGTGATTGTGTAAAGATCAGGTATTTGAAGAATTTCCAAATGTGTTCTTTGGGGAGTAAATGTAAGAATGGAAGGAAATGTAACAATTCATCACAACATGATTTGGTTCACTGCTCTGGAAAAACTTTCAAAACCAGCTGGAAATGTTAGGGACTTTTTTCTTTTCTTATTTACTTTTGGGTGGGGAGTGCGTAGCTGCAACCTCTCCTGATTTTTCTGTCTTTTTCTGATTTTCTGTAATTTTCTCCTAATTTTTAATGTCATTTTCAGTGTACCTAAGATGCTGGTAAGTTTCTTTTTTTTTTTTTTTTTATTCTACACTGAAAAGATTTTTTCTTGTTCCTTTTTTTCCTATGCTACAACTGATGCCTACCAGATCCAAGAAGTCACAAAAAAATTAAAGTCGTGGCGGGATGAAAATATTCCCTGTTTTCCCTCATTTTGGATTTTTATGACAAAGTTTTGCTTTTTTTTTTTTTTTTTTTTCATTTCCTGATTATATTTCTCATTTTTAATATTTTTCTGACTGTGTTCCTCGTTCTTTTTTTATCTTTTCAGTAATAGTGCAAAAGAGCAACTCCAGGGTAAAAAAAATACTAACGAAATGCATGTTTTTCCTATTCCTGATAGTCACTTCATATTTGATCAATAGATAAGGCATTTTTGCCTCCCTCTCCTTTTTTTTAAATTCAATTACATTTCAAAATCGATACCACCATTTCCATAACTCATAATATTGTTTTCATGGCAGATTGAGCAATGGTATTACTGATTTTTTAAATTTAATGGAACTTAAAATGCATGTTTTTTTTTGTATTTTTTCATCCCTTCTTATTATATGGAGGAACAAAAATAAATTTCAAATTCTTTTCAATCAAATGGAAAAATGCTTACTCAATTTATTTTTTGGTTATAGCATGAAAGTGACTGAAGAATTGGAAAACATACATTGTAGGTAAAATAAAATTTCAAAAATTGGCACTATTGTTCACTCTGCTGCTGCTGCTGCTGCAAAAAAGAAAAAAAAAAGAAAAAATTAATGGATCATAGAAGTGGGCACCAATTTTGGAAATTTAATTTCATTTTAAATTAAAAGTAAAAATGCTTGCTAGGTATGAAAGGCTGTACAATATATTTTGACTTTTACTCACTTTAATAAAGAGTGTGAAAGAATGTTCAGCAAAGTTAAAAAATCAGAACTCAATTTAGATCATAAATGAATGATGGCATGCGAGGAAAATTTTTCATGAAAAAATTACACTGTTAAGTCCACAAGTGCTTCAAAATCGCCCACAACCAAAAATTTTTCTCAAAAGCGAAATCATGCACATCTTTTTCACTCAAATAGTGCTCACTTTCTTCATGAAAGGTATGGACTTATATTATTTTAAGTGTTTTATGTAAATTATATGGAAATATCTAATGCTTGTACAGTTTCCCTAAATTAAATGTAAAAGCATCTCTATAATTTCCAACTCTGTAAATGGACGATGTCATCCAACTCTGTGCATAGAAGATTATCAGATAATCTCCCTATTTTTGATCTTTTAAGGTTGGCAGCCATGGGAATGTGAAAACTTTGTTCTCACTTTTGTGCATTCATCATGAAATGCTAAAACATAAAGATCTGGATTACATGAGTTGAAGTGCTTAAGCAAAATACAGAAAGCTGCTGTGGTTATTGTGCTCCTGGTCTAGAGTCCTTTCTATGTTTGAGTAATTATTTGCAGGTAAAGTATTTGGGTTGGATTGCCCAGTGGTTGAGGGCTCTGAAGTATGGGCTTTTGACACTTGTTGTACTGCTGGGTCTAGATTTTTAATTGCATGACAGCACACATCTATGTGTTTTCACAATTGATTCTGTTTCTAACCATTTCTTGAAACAGTGGCTTTAAATTAGGAATGAGGGACTCCTCACAGCCTTAAATGCTCCCGACAGTTGTTGAACATCAAAAAAAAAAAAAAAATAATAATAATAAATAAATAAATAAATAAATAAAAATTAAAGTGACAAATATGGCCTCACTTTGGCAGTAGTAGCAGCTTCCTGAAACCAGGAACCTGGGTTTGACTTCTGGGTGATATGCAGGTGTTGTACTCACCTTCCTGTTCTGTTCCTCTTCCTTCTTTAAAGAGAATGGTTTTAGATTAGGAATAGGTAGCTCTTCCTAGCTTTTGATGCTTTTTGCAGGTATGTTAAAATGCCTCCACCTCTTTATAAAAAAAAAAAAAAAAATTCTTGTACACAATGAATTTTGTGAACTTTTTAGCAGCTAGAAGATTTTTGCTGTGGGACAGTTTTGTATTAGATTTTTCTTCTAAAACAGTTTTTTCCTAAAATAGTTGACACACACACACACACACACACACACACACTCACTCACCCACTCTTTACCCCAGCTTTAAAAAAGAATATTAAAAAAAGCATAGAACAGGAAAGTAACAAAACTCTAAATTCATACTACATTTTCCAAAAGTTCCAAGAAACTACTAGCAAAATTCTGAACACACAGATCACAACTCTTCAGAACAACAGCGACTAGAAAGTGCGAGTTTCTACATTATCCAGTTTGCATGACCAGAAAGCCAAAAAAATAAAATAAAAAATAAATAAATATATATACATATATATATATAAAGTCAGGTGATGCGTAACATCACAGCCTCTCCTTGACAAATGTCAACGCTCTCGTAGTACATCCTGTTCCCACTAAAGGGGCTCTGACGACCGCCAATAGCGGTATAACTATACCATCGGGATTAGAGGAAATGCTATCCCACACTCACCAACCCGCTTGGCCAGCGTGGTGAGTTATGGCCAAACCCCTCCAAAATGACTCCACAACTTAAATCTTGGCCCTCAGTCTCCGGCAGCTGGAATGTACCTGGCCAAGGCAGCGGCCAGTGCGACATAAAGGCAGAGGGTTCTAAGAATCCCCGGAGGACCGGACTAGGCTGCCATCTGATGCTGACCTTGACTACGTATAATGGATGCTCCCATCTTCTGATTCAAGGCTTCTTGAATTGGAAGAGGAACTACAAAGGATCAAGTGGGACATCGTCGGGCTAAGTGAGGTAAGGAGAAAAGGAGAAGATCTCATTAAATTGAAAAGTGGACATCTCTTCTACTATCGTGGGACTGATACTGGCAGAACTAGTGGTGTTGGATTTATAATAAACAAGAAACTGAAGGATAAAGTTGTAGAAGTTGAAAGTTCCTCTGACAGAGCTGCACGACTCGTTATCCAACTCTCGAGAAGATACCAGGCTCAGATTATTCAAACTTATGCACCCACCACAAGTCATCTTGAAGAAGAAATTGAAGAATTTTATGAGGAAATTCGTGATCTAAATAATAAAGGTAAGCAGCACTTGAAGATAATTATGGGAGATATCAATGCAAAAATAGGGCAACGGCAACAGAATGAAACTTCAGTAGGTAAATTCGTTCACGGCAACAGAAACCAGTGTGGAAATACTCTCGTAGAGTTTGCAGAGGCAGAAGGGTTTTTCATCTTGAACTCTTTTTTCAAGAAAAAGCCACATAGGATATGGACATGGGGACATCAAAATGGGGCGACAAGTGAAATTGATTTTATTATGTGTAACAAAAAATTCGTCATAGAAGACTGCAGTGTGCTAAACAAGTTCATCACAGGTAGTGACCATAGATTGGTGAGATGTAAGATGCATCTCAACACTAAACTCGAACGTAGCAAGCTCTTAAGACAAACAAAATGTATTGACATAACCAACCTTAAAAAACACCATAATGCCTTAAAGTTGGAACTGAAGAACAGATTCTCTGCTTTAGAAGGCCTAACGTCAGAAGAAGTGGATATTTCTGAAGTTAACAGAAAAGTAGCCAAAGCTCTTATGGAAACAGCAACAAAATTAGCTGGGTCTAAGAACAAGTTGCATGTGAACAAATTATCAGGAAAATCCAAAATGTTGATGCAAAAAAGAAGAGAGATGAGGACAACTAAAGAAGATGTGACTTCCAAAGTGGAATATATAGAGCTATGCAAGACAGTACGAAAAAGTATCACTGAAGATGTAAGGAAATTCAACTGTGAACTAGTAAGGAAAGCAATCAAAAACAACCAAAGCCTAAAGATAGCAAAGGGACATCTCAGTAAGGGAAGAAAACAGATTATGGCCCTGAGAAAAGAAGATGGTTCTGTAACAAGAAATAGAGGCAGAAATTTTGACAAGAGTGAAAGATTTCTACTCCAAATTATATGAAAGGGATGATACATGTACTCCAGACATCATGAAAGGTACCAGTAGCAGAGTTCTTCCAGTCCTCCCATCAGAAGTTGCACATGCAATCAAGAACATGAAGCGGGGAAAAGCTCCAGGAGAAGATGGAATTACTGTAGACATCATACAAGAAGCAAGTGGAGAAATCGAAACAGTACTTGCCCAAATTTTCACTTGATGCCTTAATGAAGGAAAGATTCCTGAGGATTGGAACAACGCTACAATGATCCTGCTACATATAAAAGGTGACATTGAGGATCTCAGGAACTACAGACCTATCCACCTCTTATCAGTGGTTTATAAAATCTTCACTAAAGTTCTTTCACACCGCTTGAAGGTGACACTGGACATGGCTCAACCGAGAGAACAAGCTGGATTCAGGAGTGGCTACAGCACGATAGATCATATCCACGTACTGAGAGAACTAATTGAAAGAGCGAGGGAATATGAACTTCCATTGTGCATGGCTTTTATCGATTATGAAAAAGCCTTCGATTCGGTGAAACCATCAGCAGTTACAATGGCTCTGAAATCCTGCGGTATTGAAGATGCGTACATTAATATTATTAATAACATCTATGAAAATGCAAGTACAAAGATTCGGCTGTTTGAAAATACAACACACATAAAAATTGGAAAGGGAGTGAGACAAGGTGACACCATATCTCCGAAGCTCTTTAATGCCACATTGGAAAATGTCTTTCAAAAACTGAACTGGGAAAACAAAGGGATAAAAATTAATGGAGATTATCTAACCCACCTTTGTTTTGCTGATGACATAGTCATTTTTGCAACTAGCCCATCAGAGCTGCAGAGTATGATCCAGGAACTTGCTGACAAGAGTAAAGAAGTGGAATTAAAAATGAACTTTCAGAAGACAAAAGTGATGTTCAATGCTTTTACAAGAAATGAAGATTTATCGATTGATGGAGAAAAACTGGAGATAAGACACGTACATTTATCTTGGACAGCAAATATCAAGTGAGGGTCACATGGATGAAGAAATTAATCGGCGTACAAAACTTGCCAGGAGAGCTTTTGGAAGAAACAGCATAATTTTCAAGAGCAATATGCCATTATGTCTTAAAAGAAAAGTGTTTAATCAATGCATCCTTCCAGTGCTTACGTATGGTGCAGAGACGTGGACCTTAACTAAAAGAGACATACAAAGGCTGCAGACAACTCAGAGACATGGAGAGGTGCATGCTTGGTGTAACCAGGAGAGATAAGAAGAGAAACTCGTGGATCCGAAAAATGACAAGAGTGGAAGACATCATGATCAGAGTTAAATCCCTGAAATGGCAATGGGCTGGACATACTGCCAGAAGGACAGACCATCGATGGACAGCCGAAATTTTAGATTGGATTCCAAAGTACAGGAAAAGACCCAGAAGAAGACCACATGGAAGATGGGTGGATGAAATTCGAAAGTATGCGGGAGTGACATGGAGGAGACTGGCACAAGACAGACTGTTGTGAAGGAAACTTGGGGAGACCTTCGTCCAGCAGTGGATTGATAATGGTTGACAATGATGATGATGATGATATATATATTAAAATAAATAAAATAAAAGGATAAAAACCTATCCAGTTATTAAACAAACCCTAAAGGCAACTCAGCCCCTCCCCCAAGAAAAGCAAGAAGGAAAGCCCTAAGAAAATAAAGCATTAACCATTAAAGTTGAACTAAGTAGAGGAAAAAAAAAAAGTAAAATAATAATAATAATAATAATAATAAATATAGAGTAAAAAATACCCATATATATATATATATATATATATATATATATATTAAGTATATATATACATATACACTATCTACCAACAAGTAATTGGACACCCCTGCAATCGACGATATCTGCGGTCCTAATACACGTCACCGCCGCCACCGTTAAATATCATGTAGGAAACAACAACGCAACCAATCGCATGCAAAATGCCACGCAGTTCGGAGCTCTCTGCTTTCGAGAAAGGTGTAATCATTGGGTATCACAAAAATGACCGATCCATACGGGACATATCCAGCGAGTTGAAGTACCCAAAATCGACAGTGGCCTACGTGATTGGCAAGTGGAAGAGGAGAGGTGACTGTCGGAATGTGCCCGACCCGACAGACCCACAAAACTTGGAGTTAGAGACCGACGAGTGCTAGCCAGAGAAATTCGGAAGAACCGCACCAAATCGATGGGCCACATCCGCGAGGAGTTTCAACAGGCATCCGGGAGTGTTCTTTCGATGAATACCATCCGTAAGGAAGACCATCTGCTTGGTTATCATGGATGTGCTGCCGCCTACAAGCCTTTGATCACCAAGTCCAATAGCGCTGCTCGGCTAACATGATGCAAAGAACGTCGGCAGTGGACCGTTGAACAGTGGAAACAGGTTCTCTGGAGTGATGAATCAAGGTTCACCCTCTACCGTTCGGATTGCAGGGCAGGGTCTTGGTTTGGCGTCTGCCTGGAGAACGCATCCTGCCGGAATGTATTGTACCAACTGTGAAGTTCGGCGGTGGTGGAATTATGCTATGGGGGTGTTTCTCTTGGTATGGCATGGGACCTTTGGTCGCAATTCTTGGTAGACTCAACGCCGAGACCTACTGCACCATTTTGGATGACCATGCGCTACCTACGTTGTGGCAGTGTTTTACGGGGTGGACCTATGTTACTTTCAGGATGACAATGCCACCTGTCATGTTGCGAGGTCCACGATGGCTTGGTATGGTGACAATGGGGTTAATCGAATGGACTGGCCTGCATAGAGCCCGGACCTTAACCCTATCGAGCACATCTGGGACGAGTTGGAGCGTCGACTTAAGGGGTGCCCCCACCGTCCAAAACCGGTGAAGGAACTGACCTGTCTTCTCCAAGTCGAGTGGAAGAAAATACCACTAGCCGTCGTACAACGCCTGGTTGAGAGTATGCCCTGGAGGGTCGCAGCTGTAATCGCCGCTCGTGGAGGCTCCACCAACTATTTAAAGTGAATAAACTTCGATTTCCTTTGCTATCACAGGTGTCCAATTACTTGTTGGCTGATAGTGTATATATGCAGGGCTTGAAAAATATCATTCCCAGTGGATGTAAATTATTGGTCTGGGCAGATAAATAAAAAGCCTGGTTCAGGCAATTACATTTAAAAATAAAAAAAGTTTGGAACAGAATTTCCTACTACAAGCAAAAAGACAATTGTTGCATGGCGTACTTCATTTCACTGGTAGTCACCGGAAGTTGTGTTATTGGTACAGAGTGCTGAACACAGAAGAATATCAGTTATTTAATTATATTATGCCTTAAGTTCAGAAATTAGAACCATATGTATAATAGTTTTGCTCCAAATGTTGTTTATAGTCATCGACAGGATGCATTCACCTGATGAAATTAGCCTCCAGTGTAGTGACAAAGGGTGAAAATTTCAACAAAAGAAAAATGGCAGAATCACTAAATTTCTCAAATACCAATTTCATCGTCATACCGTTTCATACTAATTTCATTATCATACCATTTCATGCCAATATCATCATCTTAAAGCTTGAGATACACGCTTTTGTGCATTGAACAATTTGAATACAAACCCTTACAACGAAAATGCAAAACATGTAAAAAAAGTTCATGATATTTTGTTAACCTAAAAAAAAAAAAAAAAAAAAGAGAGGGTTCTGTTTTGTTATCTTAACGGGGAATTTTTTCAGGGGATCCAGCTTTTGCTACCTGGGCAGGTAAATAATTTCTGTACATGCCCAGCTGGGCTTGTAACTTTTCATATATTTTTTTAAGTCCTATATGCAGTGTATGTATGTGTGTGTCATCATCACCATCATTGTCAACCATTATAAATCCACTGCTGGACGAAGGTCTCCCCAAGTTTCCTCCACAGTGGTCTGTTTTGTGCCAGTCTCCTCCATGTCACTCCCGCATACTTTCGAATTTCATCCACCCATCTCCCATGTGGTCTTCTTCTGGGTCTTTTCCTGTCCCTTGGAATCCAATCTAAAATTTTGGCTGTCCATCGATGGTCTATCCTTCCGGCAGTATATACACACACACACACACACACACACACACACACACACACACACACACACAGTCACATAATTGTGACCACCTCCTACTTTTGACGTCAACAGCGCATAGCCAATGAAAGAAGGCACTTGTCGTGAGCTGGCTTGGAGGGTTTATATAACATGTGCTGTAGGCAATCTGAAAAGATATCACTCATTGTTGTCGTGGATAAAAGGAGCAATTTATCTGATTTGCAAAAAGGGATGATTATTGGCTTTCAGGCTAAGGATGGCAGTGTTTCTGAAACAGCGCAGTTTGTGAACTGTTTGAGTGCTGTGGTTAAAGTGTATAGTGATTGGAGAAATGGTACCATTGCAAATAAGCGTTGTGGAAACTGCGGGGCACCACATGCCATTGATGTGAGAGGTGAATGTCGGCTTTGAAGGTTCGTGAGGGCCGATTGACATGCTACAGTGGAGAATGAACCAGTGGAGAATGAACTCACTGGCAGAATGAACCAGGGGGCTACTGGAAGTGTCTAAAATGACAGTTCAGCGAACCCTGCTGCATATGGGGGCTACGATGCAGATGGATGGTCACTGCACTTATGCTAACGAAGGTGCATCGGCAGAAAAGGCTTACATTTGCACAGCAGTATCAGCATTGAACCTCTGCTGATTGGCAAAGGATTGCTTTCTCCAATGAGTCATGTTTTCTGCTTTATTGAACGGATGGACGTTTGCATACAAGGCGAGAAACATCGGAGAACAAACACTCTTCATCCATTGCTGGCAGAACACAAGCTGGTGGGGGCAGCATTATTGTTTGGGGAATGTTTTCATGACATTCTCTGGATCCACCCATACCTGTGGAAGGCACTATGGACCGAATTCATTATGAATCCGTCCTTGCAGACCACGTACACCCATACACGCTGATTGTCTTCCCTGGTGCAGATGGGATCTTCCAGCACGACAATGCAATATGTTACACAGCTAGAAATGGCCGAGAGTGGTTGGAAGAGCATGATTGAAGACTTCAAAGTACTTCCCTGGCCCCCTAATTTTCCAGACTTAAACCCAATTGAGCATCTTTGGGACCACCTCGATCATGTTGTTCGCTCTATGGATTCTCCACCATGTACCCTCCAACAGCTGTCAGATGCACTGCAGTCAGCATGGCTCCACGTACTTGTGAACATCTTCCATTACCTTATTGAGTCACTCCCAGCCCGTCTAACTGCTGTCCACGCTGCACACCGGTTATTCTGGATATTAGCCGGTGATCACAATAATGTGACTCGACCGTGTATATATATATATATTGATGCCAGAAGTTTGTGTGTGCATAACAGATCTTTATTTTTCTTTTTTTTTCAGTGGTGTCCTAGGAAGTGGTGTGTGTATATTGTCTCAGAGTCCTATTGTAGATGTTGCTCAGCACAAATTCAGTCTGAATGGCTATGCCCATAAGATTCTTCATGGGGATTGGTTTGGAGGTAAAGTTATTGGCCTCTGTAAAGTCAAGCATTGTGGCCTCAGGATCAATCTCTACGTCACCCATGTGAGTGGATTTATATTTGAATTTCTTCAAAGAACAACTGCAGAATGCTTTATCATTTCTTGATCTCAAAGACTACAGTCTTGTGACAATTATATATATTAAGAAAATACAACGTGGTTTGTCACAAATATTTATTTTTTCAAGTCAACCATGGTTTCGCTGGGTATTGACCTAGCTTCAAATTGTATATGGCATCATAAATGGTGTTTACAGTAACGAGTTTTGGTTAGTTGCTTCCACGCGCTTGATAGAAATGGGGTGGATGCCATGTTATTAACAAGTTGCAAAGACTTCTGATATACAGGGTGTCCCAGAATTATTGGACATGTTACAAAATTATATAAAACAAAACATTAAATGGATAGAAAGAAACTGACTGTACTAACTTACAATGTAACTACACAAGTTAATAAATTTCAATGTGGGATCCCTTGGTTGCTCGTAGTACGTCCAAGCGATACTTGATTTCATACCATGTATTGGCAAGCATCTGAGGAGTTATAGAATTAATAGCAGCTGTGATACGCTGCTTCAGTTCCTGCAAATCAGTACAAGGCATCTGATAGACACGATCATTCACATAACCCCACATGAAATAATCCAATGGAGTTAGATCTGGAGAGCGAGGGGGCCACGGAATGGGACCACCATGCCCAATCTATCTGTTGGGGAAATGCCCATTTAGGCACTTGCGTATGCACGTTGACCAATGCGGAGGCACGCCGTCTTGTTGAAAAACGACGTTGTCATATCTTTTGATCTCGGGTATAGCGAAATTTTCTAGCATATTCAAGTAAATGTCACCATTTATTTTATTTTTTTTGTAGAAGAAGAAAGGGCCAATCACTTCTCTTTTTGATACGGCGCACCAAACATTAACTTTTGGAGAATCACGTTCCAGTTCAATAGCAGCATGAGGCGGTTCACTGCCCCATATCCTACAGTTAATGATTCACAATACCTGATACATGAAATGTGGATTCATCACAAAAAATTACAGTACTGAGAAAGTTTTCATCGTTTTGCATTCGATTCAGCATATCCACAGCGAAATCGTATCACAGAGTGTGATCATTTACATGCATCTTTTGCACTATTTGAATTTTATAAGCATGAAACTTTAATTTCTTGTGCAAGATATTGTGAACTGTCAATTTCAGAATGCACAGTTCTCTGCTTGCTTTACGAACAGATTTCCTGGGGCTTCGTCGGAAATTTTCATCAACGTGGTCAACCGTCTCACCGCTGACGCTAGGCCTACTGGCTCCTCCACGATGTTCCGCATTGCCAGTTGCTTTAAACTGTTTCATCTACCACTTAATTGAATTCGTTGACGGAGGATTACAGCCATACTCTAAATGGTACCGTCTTTTAACTTTAATGACAGACTTTAATTCCGCAAGCCATAACACACACATTGCCTTCTGGTGTACGGATGACATGACTATTGATTGCGCATTTCTCATACATTCCTCATCAGGCCACACCTAGCGCCATCTATCGGATTCTGGGAAAACCATTCTGCAAAACAAAAATATAGAAACTGTGTTAGTAATACGTGGCATAGAAAAACAAACAATGCTCATAGTTTTTTTCGTACATAATTTTGTAATGTGTCCAATAATTCTCGGACACCCTGTATATGTAAAGCTTCCAAAATATAAAATTTGGTGATTGAATCTGGCATGTCAATTAGTTTTGCTTTTTCAAAGAGAAATTTATGGTCCTTTTCGTAACAGTGTTCAGCCATTGATAACTTCTTTAGGTCACAGTTCCGATTGTAGGTCTTGTGCTCCATCAATCAAAAACGCAAGGCTCTACAGGTCTGTCTTATATACGAAGCTTCACATTCACATGGAATTTGATAAATTCCCCACGAATTTTTGTCTGTAAACACCATGACTGTAAACACATTTATGATATATACGATTTGAATATTTACGTGCCGTTCACCCTAATGAAGCTAGGTCAATACCCAGCAAAACCATGGTCGACTTGAAAAAAAATTTGTGACAAACCACATTGTATTCTCTTAATATATGCTTTAGCATTTGTTCAGCTGTGCATCATGTGTTTTCTTATATAATTAAACTTTGATATAATATAGGTGCATGATTACTACTAAAATTTTGTTAAGTAGAAAATTTGCTGCATAGAAATTAATGTTTCCTCTTTATTGTATATAATGTTTTATGATGCTATTTATTTATTTAAATGCAGATACATTTTATGTTGTTTTTGTGTTTGACATTTTGCATTTGAGCTGGTTTACTGCAACATAAAACTGAAAGAAATATCCGAGAAACATCTTAAGTAAATTGATGTCTAAACTTTCCACTACTGGCAAAGACAAAATACAAAAAATATCTGGAAAATTTGCTAAATTTTCCTTTTAATCAGTCTTGGAAATCTAATGTACTGGTTCAATGAACTGGCTGGGGGCTGCAAAGTAAAGTTCAATTGATAGTAACATCAAAACAATGTTTCTAATCTCTTTTTGGATCAACATCTTTTTCAATCTTTTTCTGGCTGTTTTACCTGCCCCACTTGTTTGATAACTCTCTGTATTTACTGACGAAAATGCGGGTGTGAGGGGAAGCTATACTGGCTGCTTGTGAGAGAGAGAGTGAGTGAGTGAGTGAGTGAGTGAGTGAGTGAGTGGTGAGTGAGTGAGTGAGTGAGTGAGTGAGTGAGTGAGTGAGTGAGTGAGTGAGTGAGTGGTGAGTGAGTGAGTGAGTGAGTGAGTGAGTGAGTGAGTGAGTGAGTGAGTGAGTGAGTGAGTGAGTGAGTGAGTGAGTGAGTGAGTGAGTGAGTGAGTGAGTGAGTGAGTGAGTGAGTGAGTGAGTGAGTGAGTGAGTGAGTGAGTGAGTGAGTGAGTGAGTGAGTGAGTGAGTGAGTGAGTGGTGAGTGAGTGAGTGAGTGAGTGGTGGTGAGTGGTGAGTGAGTGGTGGTGGTGGTGGTGGTGGTGGTGGTGGTGGTGGTGGTGGTGGTGGTGGTGGTGGTGGTGGTGGTGAGTGGTGGTGGTGGTGGTGGTGAGTGGTGGTGGTGGTGGTGGTGGTGAGTGAGTGAGTGGTGGTGAGTGAGTGGTGGTGGTGGTGGTGGTGAGTGAGTGAGTGAGTGAGTGAGTGAGTGGTGAGTGAGTGAGTGAGTGAGTGAGTGAGTGGTGGTGAGTGGTGGTGGTGGTGGTGAGTGAGTGAGTGAGTGAGTGGTGGTGGTGGTGGTGGTGGTGAGTGGTGGTGAGTGGTGGTGGTGGTGGTGGTGAGTGGTGAGTGGTGGTGGTGGTGGTGGTGGTGGTGAGTGAGTGGTGGTGAGTGAGTGGTGGTGGTGGTGGTGGTGGTGAGTGGTGGTGGTGGTGGTGGTGGTGGTGGTGGTGGTGGTGGTGGTGGTGGTGGTGGTGGTGGTGGTGGTGGTGGTGGTGGTGAGTGAGTGGTGGTGAGTGGTGGTGGTGGTGAGTGGTGGTGGTGAGTGGTGGTGGTGGTGGTGGTGGTGGTGGTGGTGGTGGTGGTGAGTGGTGGTGGTGGTGGTGAGTGAGTGAGTGAGTGAGTGAGTGAGTGAGTGAGTGGTGGTGGTGAGTGAGTGAGTGAGTGGTGAGTGAGTGAGTGGTGAGTGAGTGAGTGAGTGAGTGAGTGAGTGAGTGAGTGAGTGGTGAGTGAGTGAGTGAGTGGTGGTGGTGAGTGAGTGAGTGAGTGAGTGAGTGAGTGAGTGAGTGAGTGAGTGAGTGAGTGGTGAGTGGTGGTGAGTGAGTGAGTGAGTGAGTGAGTGAGTGAGTGAGTGAGTGAGTGAGTGAGTGAGTGAGTGAGTGAGTGAGTGAGTGAGTGAGTGAGTGAGTGAGTGAGTGAGCCAGCCAGCCAGCCAGCCAGCCAGCCAGCCAGCCAGCCAGCCAGCCGTTGGAAATGGGGAAACTTCTGAGTAAAGGGACAAACGTGAGATAGGTAGTTATTGGCAAATTCCAGAGTAAACTAGCAGGGGGGGGGGCGCATTGGTATTCTGAAATAAAAAATCTGAAATAAAAAATTTGCAAAATGGAAATGTTTTTCATTAAATGGAAGTAATTTTACATTGTATTTTTTTTACAAGTTTCAAAGTCCCCTGAAAATGTTAACAAAATGCAGAAATTTGCACAATAGAAGTTCATTATGCAGAAGTTTGTTCATGGTAAAATTTGTTCTTGGACAAGATTTTGGAGGGATAAAGGTCAGTGAAAGTGGTACAGAAATTAACCTATTAGAATATGTAGATGATGTGGTTATAGTAGAAAATGAAGAACAGCTGAGAAATTCATTCTCCTGTCTTCAAACATCTGCCAAGAAAATAGGATTGCAAGAGTAAATGACAAAAAGACAGAATACCTTCTTTCAAAAAGCAACACCAGTGTGCATGCATTTCTCACAACTGTGCATCAATGAATACAAGTTCATCATGATGAGAGAGTTTAAATATCTTGCTGGGATGTTCTTGGAATACCAGAATAACGACAGCAGAAATAAAGACTTTCAGAAGCTACATGTTCGAAGTTTGTGGTTTTGGATTAAATAAGACTTGGAAATCAAATAGCATATCAAGGAACACCAAAATACAGCTGCATGTGTCCAAAATTGAAATTTGGGAGGTAGTAGCATGCAAATAATCCAAAATACCCAGTGAAATGTTATGGTGTTCATAGGACATATCCAAACAGGCACGAGTAACCAATGCCTGCAGTGAAATTTGCATATCAATGAGCAAAATGCTGTCCAATGTGTAAATTGAGTATATGTTTAAAACCAGGGGGAATTGCAGTGGTATTTCTTGTTGGCAGTGCATGTATAAAGAAGATAGTGTAGAACACTAATTAAGAAAGAATTGCTAGTTAAGAAGGTAGTGTAGAACACGCTAAGTTACATATAACTTAGCGTGTTCTACACTACCTTCTTAATTTGTTTGTTAGTTATGTGCATTGCCTACCACTCATATATTTCCATTGCTGCTTTTATTCAAGCAGCAATTATAATATAACTTGAATTGCTCTAGTTTACTGTCACCATGTAATGTCATATCAGAAAACTTGAAAATTACAATGCCCTGGAGTGGGAATGGAATCCGCACGCCCAATTTTCATTTCAGCATGCTGTCCGTAACACTACCAGGATAATAAAGTTCCAAGTAACTGAAGCCAAGCATTAGGAATCTGAACAACATCAGACTGGAACTTCATTGTCCTGGGTGGTGTAACGGATAGTATGCTTGAACGGAAATCAGAAGATGTGGGGTTGATTCTTACTCCAGGACGGTGAAATTTTCAAGTTTTCTGATATAATGTTACATGGTGACAGTAGGCCAATTTTGTGCTATATTCTGACTGTTGCTTGAATAATTCTGTGAAAAAAAGAATCCTGCTTTGGGAAGCCCAGATTAGACAATAAGTAATTCACAAAAAAATAATACAACCACAATTATTCCACATCTCTAGGCTTATTCTTTATCTCTGGGATAGCCATGACTGTGTCTACGTAGGTGTACATCAGCATAGCGTTGTGTAGTGATGATAGTCCCAATAGGTACAAAGGGGCCTCAATAGACACATCTCATGACAATACAAATTTTGAAGTTGTGAATCCGTTTATTGGTGTAAATATGACATGAATGATAAGTCAGACAATATCCGAAAAACTTGAAAATTTCGTCGTCCTGAAGCAGGAATTAAACCCACGCCTCCCGGTTTGCACCCGATTATGCTAACCACTACACCACCCAAAACGACCAAGTCTCAAGTTTCCGATTAATTTGAATATAACCAGCACAGGATTCACTAGTGGAAGCAACCGGCTTTCATATATAGTGAATCTGGAGGATTTGCTATATATGAATGACATTACACCAGTCTCATAACATTACTCCACAGTTGGAATCATTGGCACTCAATTTAGCTCTCCACCCGCGTGGTGCACATACACACGCACGCACAAAGAGTGAGAGAGAGAGAGAGACTTTGGTGTGTTGTAGTCTAAACCTTGATTCATCAGACCAAGATACCCATTTTTAATTGTCCATGGACCAATAACAATGTTCCTTTGCCAACTGTAGCCTCATCGCATGGTGACACACTGTTGATGAGTGTACTCAATGTGGGCGTTGGCTGCTCATTCGTGCCATTATATGTGAAATGTTCTTTGCACAAACTTCATAGATGCCCTGTCATTGACCGCCAATTTTATCCTCTCCACTGTGGCCCTTAGTTTCGACATTATGATACAGGAAAAGCATCGCTCACCTCAAAAATCCATGTCTAGTTTGGGACCAGTTTTCTCAGCAGCTAGAAAACTGATGTAGTTCTGGTACACACACATGTGGCAATTGCACACAGAAATTGCAGACTGTCAGCAGTTGTGGAGATGGAGCTCTGCATCTTCCTCACTCAGGCTGCTGTGCCCATCATCACTGTCACAGGTGAGCCATGTAACAGTATAATAAATATTGTTGTGGATGGGTGCTGTGTGCTTTTCGGTGCACATGTGACATCATGCAGCTCGATTACATGACGGATCAGAGAGTTCTCTATTTCATACCAATGAAGGTATGAGTTCTGATTAGTGCAAAAACAGTTGGCTGATTTACTTATTCTCCTGATGGCTTTAATCACCTTTTATTGTATTATGCTGCACTGACACTCTTTAACCATCTAAGAGGCTTAATTTTCTATTCAGTGCAGTTATATGGAAGTACTAGCTCATATCCCGTGCCGTGCACAGGTGAAAAAGCTGTGACTGAAATTTTCATAACATGAATCATAAAATACATATACGTAACTATAATAAATGGTTGAAATATTTAATGGGCAGTCTATTAGATAGGTCACCAACAACAAAATTTCCATTATATTCCCATGACAGAAGCCTATTATATAGGCTAATAGATTTTAGCCCATCATATGATGGTCACAGTATGTTAAAAATCATATAATGTAAACATTTAGGTAATAAAAATAACACCTACGTAACAGAACAAACGTCGCAGACAGTTGTTCTGTTACGTAGGTGTTATTTTTAAGAATTACGTAGGTGTTATTTTCAAGAATGTGCGTGGTGTCATAGATGAAGTTGTTTGTGTTACTAACTTTATTTTATTTTCCAGTATTTCTCCTTAATTTTATGTGTCTTGTGATAGAGATATTAGTTCCAATTTTGGCCACTGGATAAAAGCAGATGGCACTGCAAGTACTGATGGCATCAGAGCATTGACGTCAGAGCTTTAAGGATGGACATAGCCTATTATATAGGTTTTATTCTCTGATGTTTTACTAGCCTTGAGAGCTAACGATTTTTAATAACTTCATCATTTTAAAAGATTTATTGCATACATATTTTCATTTTTTTGTCATGTGATAGCCTGGAATGTTTGTTCATGTAAATGTATGGTGTAAAAAAGTGGAGTACTGCCCCGTATTTAAAATTGTAATGCATTTTTTTGTTTTATTTTTCTGCATGTGTTAAAGATAATATTGATATTTTGAAAGTAAACCTTTTTTTTGTTGTTGTTCTATTCTGAAATTCACAGCTTTTGTTTAATGTTTTTGAAGCTTCATGCAGAATATGATAGTTTTCACGATTCCTACTTACCTCATCGCATTGCTCAAGCCTTTGAAATGAGTCAGTTTATTAAAATGACTTCTGAAACTGCTGACCTGAGCATCTTAGCTGGTGATTTCAACACAGAGCCCTGTGACCTTCTTTACCGTTTGATTATGCGTAACACAGGGTGTATTGATTCCTACTTGATGCGGCCTGATGTTACCGTAAGTATATCAGATTGTGATCATATCCTCCATTTCTTTTCTTGCATTTTGTTTTCATCAAAAGTTATCTCAAATAATTTGTTAAAAGCAGCTCATGTAGGGTTCCCATGCACCCTGAAAAACAGAAAAAACCTGGAATTATCAGGGAATTTGAAAACAGTTCCAAAAATCTAGGAAAACTTGGGAAAATTGCCCTGATAGGCTACTTTATTTTGGGATAGGCTACTTTATTTTGACAAAAAACTTATCATTTTTCAGATTTCAAACTTTTGTTTGCAATTACTGCCTGTCTAGAATTTGGTAGATCTTACTTTCATTTACATTACATTTTTCCTTTATTCCCCCCCCCAAATGAAAAATTGAATTTTGAAAATGACCTGTTATTAAGTCAATTACTAATCAAAAACAACTATTATGGGAATTTTAATAGAAATTTTTTTTATTTAAATTGCAAATTTTCAGAGAAAACTCTTCTCCTTCTTCTGGCTGTTTTTTTGTTGTCACTTAAGTTTTTGTTCAATTTCTGCACACAGTTGTTTTAACAGAAAGCCAAGGAAAGTTGTACAACAGCATAGCATGTTGTACAATTTTCCTTGAGTTTTCCCTGATTTTTACAAAACAGCAATTTTCCTTGAGTTTTCCCTGATTTTTACAAAACAGCAATTTTCCTTGAGTTTTCCCTGATTTTTAGAACCATTTTCAAATCAATTAGACACTATGGCTGGACACACTCCTGTTTCAAGAAACACTTCACAAGAGAACCACCCAAACAATGGATCAAAGTCTTTTGTCTGTTGGTTCTCTTGCAACATGTTTCTCTGAACAGGAGCTATTTCATTATTAAGATTAGCTGTATTGTGTTATAGAAAAACTGAAGCTACTCAAGTGACAGATTTTTCTTACATATGGCCTGTTTCTATGAGAATGTGTTAACAAATTCTATGTGGGTAGTATTCACAAAAGTTTGTGGAATTATGGTATAGAAATTAATGTGAACATTTAGTTGTTGTTAATGAAAAGCAGGTATAATTTCATAAAGACAGATTATTACTTAAAGAATTTGCAAACGTGTGCTTTGGTGAGGAAATGCATGAATGGAATTAAATGTAACAGTTCATCGCAAAGAGATAGGGTTGTTGTGATAGGGATTATTTACTCTGGAAAAACTGTAAAAACCACCTGAAGAACTGGAAAAGTCAGGGAATTTTTTTTTTTTTTACTTTTGAGTGGGAACCCTGTCATGAAAATTTGCTTTTTAAGTGGAACTTCTGTATAGTGATGCTGTATCTTTGGAAAGCTGTTTTTTTAAAGCTAATTTTATTACTTTTAAGGAGTGTAGCATCACAAGCAGTTTAATTTTAAGTATGACTTAATCTCCTTTCTCGCTAGTTTATTTGTTGGTAACCAGGAGAGATAAGAAGAGGAACTCGTGGATCCGAAAAATGACAAGAGTGGAAGACATCATGATCAGAGTTAAATCCCTGAAATGGCAATGGGCTGGACATACTGCCAGAAGGACAGATCATCGATGGACAGCCGAAATTTTAGATTGGATTCCAAGGGACAGGAAAAGACCCAGAAGAAGACCACATGGGAGATGGGTGGATGAAATTCGAAAGTATGCAGGGGTGACATGGAGGAGACTGGCACAAGACAGACCGTTGTGGAGGAAACTTGGGGAGACCTTCGTCCAGCAGTGGATTGATAATAGTTGACAATGATGATGATGATGATATTTTATTTATTCATAAACAGTGCAAGTGATGAATTATATTATTTAATCAGTTATATGCATAATCAAAACATGGGCAGAGAGAGAGATACACAAAATTATCTTACATATATTTAATGTTTTAGGTATGATGGTAAGTATCTTTTGGACATATTCATGGTTCATACTTTTCCTGGAAATTCTGAAAAAGTTCTGGAATTTCATTTTATCCCGGAAAATCCTAAAACTCAGTTACGTGTCCTGGAATTTTATCAATTTCCATCTTAGTGTTATAACTTGCAGTTCAGATTCTTTCTTATGTATAGGTGCCGTGTATCCTGATTTAATTGGACGATGTCTAGTTTTTGAACCCAGAGTATAGGAAACCAGTGTTTGTAATTGTTTGTTCATTTTTTGCTGTAATATGTTTCCTGTTTAACATCCATACAGACACTCCATGTGCTATGTCTACTCTGTAGTCATTACAGGTATCGTTGGTAGTACAGGAAACCTCGAATGTTCTACAAAAAACAAAAATCTCTGTGGAATAGTTATTCACCATCTGTGTCAAATTTTTCATGTTTTCAAGATTCTAACATTTGTGAAATATTTTTGGGACTGCTTTATAGATGTTTTTTTAGTGTTGTGACATTTCTTCAATGTTTTTTTGTTTATATATATTATATATGGGGATGTAAGGTCAGGTGACGCGTAACATCACAGCCTCTCCTTGACAAATGTCAACCCCGCCTTCTCGTGGTACATCCTGTTCCCACTAAAGGGGCTCTGGCGACCACCAATAGCGGTATAACTATACCATCGGGATTAGAGGAAAATGCTATCCCACACTCATCAACCCACTTGTCCAGTGTGGTGAGTTATGGCCAAACCCCTCCAAAATGACTCCATAACTTAAATCTTGGCCTTCAGTCTCCGGCAGCTGGAATGTACCTGGCCAAGGCAGTGGTCAGTTCGACATGAAGGCAGAGGGTGCTAAGAATCCCCAGAGGGCCGGACTAGGCTGCCATCTGATGCTGACCTTGGCTACGTATAATGGACGCTCCCTATCTTCTGATTCAAGGCTTCTTGAATTGGAAGAGGAACTACAAAGGATCAAGTGGGACATCGTCGGGGCTAAGTGAGGTAAGGAGAAAAGGAGAAGATCTCATTGAACTGAAAAGTGGACATCTCTTCTACTATCGTGGGACAGATACTGGCAGAACTAGTGGTGTTGGATTTATAATAAACAAGAAACTGAAGGATAAAGTTGTAGAAGTTGAAAGTTTCTCTGACAGAGCTGCACGACTCGTTATCCAACTCTCGAGAAGATACCAGACTCAGATTATTCAAACTTATGCACCCACCACAAGTCATCCTGAAGAAGAAATTGAAGAATTTTATGAGGAAATTCGTCATCTAAATAATAAAGGTAAGCAGCACTTGAAGATAATTATGGGAGATTTCAATGCAAAAATAGGGCAACGGCAACAGAATGAAACTTCAGTAGGTAAATTCGGTCATGGCAACAGAAACCAGCGTGGAAATACTCTCGTAGAGTTTGCAGAGGCAGAAGGGTTTTTCATCTTGAACTCCTTTTTCAAGAGAAGCCACACAGGAAATGGACATGGAGGCATCCAAATGGGACGACAAATGAAATTGATTTTATTATGTGTTACAAAAAATTCGTCATAGAAGACTGCAGTGTGCTAAACAAGTTCATCACAGGTAGTGACCATAGATTGGTGAGATGTAAGATGCATCTCAACACTAAACTCGAACGTAGCAAGCTCTTAAGACAAACAAAATGTATTGACATAACCAACCTTAAAAAACACCATAATGCCTTAAAGTTGGAACTGAAGAACAGATTCTCTGCTTTAGAAGGCCTAACATTGGAAGAAGTGGATATTTCTGAAGTTAACAGAAAAGTAACCAAAGCTCTTATGGAAACAGCAACAAAATTAGCTGGGTCTAAGAACAAGTTGCATGTGAACAAATTATCAGGAAAAACCAAAATGTTGATGCAAAAAAGAAGAGATGAGGACAACTAAAAAAGATGTGACTTCCAAAGTGGAATATATAGAGCTATGCAAGACAGTACGAAAAAGTATCACTGAAGACGTAAGGAAATTCAACTGTAAACTAGTGAGGAAAGCAATTGAAAACAACCAAAGCCTAAAGATAGCAAGGGGACATCTCAGTAAGGGAAGAAAACAGATTATGGCACTGAAAAAAGATGGTTCTGTAACAAGAAATAGAGGCAAAATTTTGACAAGAGTGAAATATTTCTACTCCAAATTATATGAAAGGGATGATACATGTACTCCAGACATAATGAAAGGTACCAGTAGCAGAGTTCTTCCAGTCCTCCCATCAGAAGTTGCACATGCAATCAAGAACATGAAGTGGAGAAAATCTCCAGGAGAAGATGGAATTACTGTAGACATCATACAAGAAGCAAGTGGAGAAATTGAAACAGTACTCGCCCAATTTTTCACTCGATGCCTTAATGAAGGGAAGATTTCTGAGGATTGGAACAACGCTACAATGATCCTGCTACATAAAAAAGGTGACATTGAGGATCTCAGGACCTACAGACCTATCAGCCTCCTATCAGTGGTTTATAAAATCTTCACTAAAGTTCTTTCACACTGCTTAAAGGTGACACTGGACATGGCTCAACCGAGAGAATAAGCTGGATTCAGGAGTGGCTACAGCACAATAGATCATATCCACATACTGAGAGAACTAATTGAAAGAGCGAGGGGAATATGAACTTCCATTGTGCATGGCTTTTATCGATTATGAAAAAGCCTTTGATTCGGTGAAACCATCAGCAGTTACAATGGCCCTGAAATCCTGCGGTATTGAAGATGCGTACATTAATATTATTAATAACATCTATGAAAATGCAAGTGCAAAGATTCGGCTGTTTGAAAATACAACGCACATAAAAATTGGAAAAGGAGCGAGACAAGGTGACACCATATCTCCGAAGCTCTTTAATGCAACATTGGAAAATGTCTTTTAATCACTGAACTGGGAAAACATAGGGATAAAGATTAATGGAGATTATCTAACCCACCTTCATTTTGCTGATGACATAGTCATTTTTGCAACTACCCCATCAGAGCTGCATATATATAAACTCCTTTGGATGTCTTTATGCTATCTGCTAGTATTCTGAACAAACCAGGCTGGCAACAATTTTTCTAGTAGGGATAATAATGTTTCAGGATTTTGTGAATTTAAAATTTTTTTGACCAGGTAACAGGCTTTCTCTCTCACTCATCTCTGTTCCTGATTCATATTTGCCAACTTTTAAAGATTTCTGCTTAATTTTACTGATTTACCAATAGTGGTCTTTTTTTTTACGGATTTTTTAATATTTCGATTGCTCAATTGAAATATTTAATTCTCCTGCAACCATCCACTTAGAGTTTCTACTGGGCCTTACGAGCGCTGTGTCAAGCAATGATATCATCGTTGACTCGCTGACTTCATGATGTTGTGCGGTAGCTCTCTGTCTCCACGGGAGTGCTCAAGTGATGTGCCAATGCTAGACGCATGCGCAGAGTCTGCAATGGTGGGCGTCACATTTGGTATTTCCGCGGCCCGACTCGATCGAGCAAGTGATAATGCTGATCGAGTGGCCATGGTATTTCAGTCCCTGTAGACTCTAGTTCATCATAGCAGTTGACTGGTCTCCTCTTGGGAGGGAAATCGCAGCCAATGAAAGAGAAGGGTAAAATCTGCGTGCACAGTGTTGAGCAATCTTGTTGTAGCAGCAAAAGAATACTTATGTGTGTTGAGTTTAGTGTGTGATGTTGTTTCTTTGTTGTAGAGTTCAATTACGGGAGGAGCGAGTTGTTACTTTAGCTTTTATTCAAATCTGTAAAGATGAGTATGTGCTATGATTATACCACTCAGTTATTTTTCAAACTTTTAAAGAAGCATACACCGCAAAGTTCCAACATATCAGGAAATCTAATAAAGGTGTAAAATTTGCATTTTGCGACATTTGCCCAAAATTTTAATATTGCCCACAGAGGCAGAAACGATATTTTTCATCATGTAAATGTTCCAAACACAAAGGTAATGTGAAGTGTACTGATAGTAACTCCAAACTGACTGCATTTTTTGAAACATCAGATAATAGTCAAGGAAATGTAACTCGTGCGGAATTGTTGTTTACGTCTTTTTTGATAGAACACAACGTGCCATTCAGTGCTGGCAGCCATACTGGTCCACTTTTTCCGCAGATGTTTCCAAAAGATGAAACTGCCAAACATTTATGGCTGTGGGAAGACCAAAACGATGGCGATTGTCCATGAAAGGGCTTTAGATCAAACTTCCGCTGTTGTGAAACTTTTACAAGAATGGCCATTTTCTGCAGCATGTGATGGAAGTCATAAAAGCGATTACAATATTATATAATCATGATATACTAGATGAAGATTAGAAGGTATGTAGCATACAGTTTTGAATGAAATGTGTAGGTACTCTTAAAGTGAATATTTCTTTTTAACAGGAAATGTTTAGTTTGGTATTGAAGCACCACAGGTTTGTGAGGCTAACATTGAACAAAATTAAGATTTTATTTTATGGTTTTTTAAATTATTATTTTAAACACAGATAATACCAGGCTGAGATTTTTACTGCATATTTATTAATATAATTTTGTTTTGTGGTAAATGGCATTCGCGCAAAAGTTTTACTGATACACATTTTCCAAAGTTGGCAAGTATGCTGATTACACCAAAGAGCCAAAACTTTGACTGTTTTTCTGATATGATTTTGGTCCTCCACATGCTGCCAAAACAAAACAGCTCCCACTTAGTGAGGCATGGACGCTACAAAAATTTTAAAGGTGTCTTGGTACCAACACATACCAGCAGATCCTTTAATTCTTGTAGGTTATGTGGCTGAGCCTCTCCAGATTTGGATTTGCTGTTTCAACGCAAACTGCAGATGCTCGTTTGGATTGATGTCTGGGGAATTTGGAGGACAGGGCAATGCCTGGGAAGTCTTCCTTCTGTTCCACGAATTATTCTCAAACAATCTGGGCAGTATGTCATGGTGCATTATGCTGCTGAAAGAAGATGCTACTAGAGGGTAATACCATTACCATGAAAGGATGTATTTGGTCTGCAATTATGTTTAGGTAGGGGCTAGACATCATAGTTTCTTGCATAAGAGTAACTGGACCAAGGGTTTCACAGCAGAACATTGCCCAAAGCATTGCACTTCCTCCACCTCTTTGTTTTCGTCCTATGATGTATCTTGGTATCAACACTTCCGAAGGCAGACGACGCACAGATACCCGACCGTCTACCTGGTACAACAGCAAGCATGATACCTTCAACCAGATGACCTTCTTCCAATCACTCAAGGTCCAGTTTTGATTCTTGTGTGCCCATTGTAGGCACTTTTGGCAGTGAACTGAGATCAGCATGAGAACTCGGAGCAGCCTGCGGTAATGCAGCCCCATTTTCAGTAAGGTTTGATGTACTGTGTGTTGCGACACATTACACCCGGCACTAACATTAAGATTACTGGGGAATTGCACCACAGTTTCTCTTCTGTTGGCTTGTATCGTACGGATAGCATTCGTTCGTATCTAGCATTGATGAGCCATGGTCACCTCACACCTTGCCGGCGGTTCGTGTTTTTTACCACGTCTTTTTCTGAAAAAAAAATCGTGCTTATGTTATCAGTTTGTCCGTCCATCTGTCTGTGGACACCATATCTCGGCAACTGTAAGTCCGATTTGAAAAATTCTTTTTGCATTGGGAAGTTTGAAATATGCGAATGATGATCCTTCATTTTGTTTGTTTTTTACGATGTACAATTTCGCTGCAAGGCATTTTTTTCCATACTAGACGAAACCCGTCTGAATCTGTTTTTTTTTTAAATAATAAACTGATATGAAACAACAAATGCAAACTTTATTTGATTGACAAATTAATTTAACCACTTCAGTAAAGACAATAGTCCAGGTTCGTGATTTTTTTTTTTTTTTGTGACTGGAGATTTAACAACTACTGTGAGCAATTCAATGGGCTATAAGCAGTCGTTCGTCGCCCCTAATTTAGGGTCAGTGGTTCTAGGGAAGGGCAGTGAGTCCCAGTGGCGTAAGACAAACACAACATCCATGCCTCACCGGGATTCGAACCCGGACCCTTCACAAACGAATGATCATAAGCCAACGCTTGGGCTATAAGCAGTCGCTCGTCCCTAATTTAGGGTCACTGGTTTCAGGGAAGGCAGAGAGCCAGTGCCGTAAGACAAACACAACAACCATGCTTCACCGGGATTTGAATCCTGTAGACAATACCCGTCGGAATAGACGAATAGCCCCCCCCCCCCCCCCCAGGTAGACAAAACGGAACCGAAAAGGTTTTTTTTTTGAGGAGGATAAACTCATATAAAACGTTTTTTAAAATCTTTACATAATGGGAAATGCCTTACCTACGTGAATAAACTGGATCGAATGAATGTTAAATTGTATATATACATCACACAGTCCAATGGCACAACGCAATCAGGTCTTCAAGTGTTCGCTGTTCCAATAAGAACTTTCAAACAAATTCCTGCTAGCATTGTTTTGCACAATGGTTCACTGAGAAGAGAGATTTCGGACTTTGGACTATCTGAATCCCTACATACTTCCGCCTTCAACAACGCGTGAGTCAACCGCATGCTTCTCCAATTGACCTTACATGGAAACTTTGTCGCCCAACAACGCCCAAACTGTTGCCCCGATCTCATTTTTCTCTTCAACTGGCACATCTACATGGTAAGACCTTTATTTTGATACCTCAACCATATCTTTACGTTCAGCCGTTCTCTCAGAATTGGTCTTAAGTAAAAAAACTCTTATAGAATTAATATATAGATATTTGCTTCTAAACATTCGACTGAAAAAATTCTTTTACCTTTCGGTTCCATTTATGTCGAAGAGTATTTTAGGTATAGTCACTTTTTCAAGTTACGTATAGATTTTCTGCTAGGGGGCGTAAAAGTAAATTGAATTTTCCCGATATCTCTACTTCTAAAACTCCGAATGAATAAAATCTTTCTGCAGCGGATACATCTCATGATGAAAAATCTTTTGCATTAATTTCTAATTTTTTGTAAAGAATTGGTTTGGCCACCAGGGGCCTAGTGTTAATTTCTGCTTCTGATGTGTGTTTCCAGAAAGTCTGAGCTTCTAAAATCTCGATTGAAAAAATTCATTTGTGGACCTATGCCACTCACATCGATAAACCTTTTCAGAATATTTTCTTAAAATATTGTATTGTTTCTCCGCCAGGGCGCGTACATGTATATCTTAGTATTTTTGTCAATATCTCTGCTTCTAATGGTCCGATTTGAAACATTCCTTCTTTGTTGGGTTGCGTTTCTGGTGTGAAATGGTTTTCATGTAATTTCAAAATTTTCAAGTAACTCATAGATTTTCTGCTAGGGGCGTTTAAGTAAATTATGTTTTCCCTGATATTTCTGCTTCTAAAACTCTGATTTCAAAAATCCCTCCTGTATTGTATACAGCTCCTGATGGGAAATGTTTTCATATATTAGGTGAACAAATAAAGTTTAAAGCTTTTTAAGACAACACAACATGCAATTTGAGAAAAAAAAACAATACCTTTACGAATCAAAATATGCGTTGTCATTATCATCTTCCACCATCGGTCTGACAGCTGACTGATTCCAGCCATGAAGAATACTTCGTCATGTGACGTGATAAAGTCTTCAAACCATTTTTGCACTTTGTCACATATCCAGAACCATACAACAGACAAACTATGTTGCATCGATCAGAACAAATGATAGTCTGAAAAAGCTATGTCGGAACTGTACACGGGGTGCTGCAAAACTTCCCAGCCAGCAGCAATAATGTTTCCTTGACCAATTTCGCCACATGCGGCGTAGCATTGGCACTCAGTAATTTCACGGGACACAATCCTTTTCCTGTGAATGGGCATCTCCAACAAATTTCCTGGTTCAATTGCAGCAATTGTTGCTTGTAGCGATCAGCAGTAACAGTTTCATCCTGTTCCAATAGTTCATAATAGAGCACACCCTTCATATTCCACCTGATGCACAGCAGAACTTTCTTGGAGTCAATATTGCATTTTTGTGTTGAAGGCGTTGCTTCACCGGAGTATTCCCAGTTTTTTTTGTGTTTGGGATTGTCGTGCCATATCCACTTTTCATCACCAGTAACGATTTTCCACAGGAAAGACTTACCTAGGGTGAGAGGTCCTTTCTTGGCCTCTTAATAGCCCTGTCCTTGCTCATAACTGTAACTCACATCACAGAAGCTGGGGTGGGAGGTCCTTCCTTGGCCTCTTAATAGTAGTGTCCTTGCTCATAACTGTAACTCACATCACAGAAGCTAGGGTGAGAGGTCCTTTCTTGTCCTCTTAATAATCCTGTTGTTGCTCATAACTGTAAATCACATCACAGAAAGTCTGAAGTATGTGTTGAAAAACAGTTTTACAATTCAACCTTCAATTAAATATTCTGTCTGCAATGTTAAGTTATACAAATACAACAAGTGTTAGCAAAAACTGTTTGATGTACCATTGTGTGACTAACCATGGTATAAATTGCTGATGGTATTTGTGACTGACACCATTAATTGTGATGTGCAGTGTCCAAGACATTGGGCCGCCCCGGTGGCGCAGTGGTCTAAGCGATGGCCTCTGATCATTCGTCCGAACGGGGTCCGGGTTCGAATCCCGGTGAGGCATGGATGTTGTGTTTGTCTTACGACACTGGCTCTCTCCCTTCCCTGGAACCAGTGACCCTAAATTAGGGACGGGCGGCTGCTTATTATAGCCCATTGAGTTGCTCATGGAGGTCGTTAAACCTCCAATCAAAAAAAAAAAAAAAAAAGACATTGGATGTTGGCTAAGTACACAAAACTGTTGATGTTATGAAACTCGTGTTATTTGGGTACTTCTAGTTTTAGTTTAATAATTCTGTAGGTTGAGAATTTTTAAATTTTAGCAAATTTTCTTAGATAACTCATGTTCATTAGGCTACTCCAAGGATTTTAGTTTGGAGCAATTAGGTCAGGTTTTACCGTAACCAAACTACCACCAGGGAAGTGAATTCCTCTGAAAATCCTGATGAAGGAGATAAGCCATCTACGAAAATTTTCTAAATTAAAAAAAAAATTTCTGATAAACCCCATAAAGGGAATTCTCAAAATATAGAATTATTGAACTGTTAATTTGCTATGATAAGTACTGAAAGATGTTGAAACATTTTGTGTATTTCAGAATTGTTCTGCTGAAGCATGTACTACATGTGGCCATCCTGATAACATGTACACTTGCCAAAGAGAATTGAGGGAATGTCCAATGGGGAAGAGGATTGATTACATAATGTACAAATGTGGCACAGGTAAGGAAAGGATGTACAACCAATTGTACTTGGTTGCTTCACTGTCTCTTTGGATGGTTGTTACTAATAAAATTTTGTGGTGTTACTTAGTATATGAAGTAAGGTTGAATGTTTCTGACAATTTTTATAATAAAATTAATTAAAGTGAAGAATGTTTAATACTTTTTTACATTGCTGTTTGTTATGTTAAGTGATATAGCTTTCTGATGGAAACTGTTTTCTGCTGGTTTCATGCACAGTTCAGCATCACATTATGTTTGCATGTTACAAGTACATAATGCATTATATACCTGTATGACAGCAGGCAATGTTTTCAGTTATAGTGAATAAAGAACCATGCTACTGAAGTTATTAATTTTCTTATGAAACATTTCAACATTATTTCTCAGTCATGAGCTTTGTACAGAATTGTAGACAATAGTGATAGTGTCTGCAGTGACATCAGAATATAAGAATTCTTTTCTGGGTAGGGGGAGGTCTTTTTCTATTCATAGATAGGTAATAATTGTGAGATTTGTCTTGTCATTTTTCAGAGTGAAATTGGGAGACTTCCCCTATAGCTGCTTTGCTATGACAGTAATCACATGGAAAACTGTACAATCCATGTGACTGCATCCAGGTGATTGTCCTGGAATCATTGCCTTGGGGCATGACTCAATGTTCCTTGATTGGACAGTTTTCCAAGCAATTACTGTCATTCCCATTGAATGATGTTCATTATCTCAATGCAGTTAAAATAATCCCTTTATTTGTAACCATTTTGTAACATGCTGTTCAGATCTTAATCACATGGAAAACTGTACAATCCATGTGACTGCATCCAGGTGATTATTTTCCTGGAATCATTGCCTTGGGTCATGACCCAGTGTTCCTCGGTTGGACAGTTTTCCAAAGCAATTACTGTCTTTCCCATTGAATGATGGTTCACTATGTCAAAGCAGTTAAAATAATCCCCTTATTTGTAATCATTTTGTAACATGCTGTTCAGATCCTAATCACATGGGAAAACCGTATGCTCTGTATTACTGCATCACACAATTTTCCAGGTGATTATTGTCCTGGAATCATTGCCTTGGGTCAAGAGTCAGTGTTCCTTGATTGGACAGTTTTCCTAGGAATTTCTGACATTCCCATTGAAGGATGGTTCTTTATGCCAAAGCATTTAAAATAATCCCCTTATTTGTAATCATTTTGTAACATGCTGTTCAGATCCTAATCACTTGGGAAAATCGTATGCACCATATGACTGCATCACACAATTTTCCAGGTGATTATTGTCCTGGAATCATTGTCTTGGGTCAAGACTCGGTGTTCCTTGATTGGACAGTTTTCCAAGGAATTACTGTCATTCCCATTGAATGATGGTTCATTATGTCACAATGCAGTTACAATAATCCCCTTATTTGTAATCATTTTATAACATGCGGTTCATATCTTAGTAAGTAATGCCATCATAGCACCTCTAATTATTTATCTTACAGTGGAAAACTTTTAATTACGGGTTTTGTAGTGGTAATTTATATACAGGGTTAGTCAAAAGTCACAGTGCACTAATGTATTTCAGAAATGGGAGGGAAAATGAAATATCTGAATACCCTAGAAAAGAATTAGTGAGGTGGGTCTATCTTTTAGGCTGTTTCCGAAACATGGTCGCCATCTTGAAATCGGCCATGTTGGATCAAGGTCAAATTTTTCAAATGGTAAGAGGTCACGTTATCAAACAAGACCAGAATTTTCCCAGATTGATTGCCATAATCAAATTTGACATGCATGTTGTGGTTCACAAGTTATCAACACAGAAAGTTGAAATGACAACCTTTAAAGTACCCTGAGATGTGCAGCTATTTGATGTGTTCAATATGTTGCCCCCTGTTGCTGAATACAGAGCTGAAGGTGCTTAATCCAGTCGTTATGCACCTGCATGAGAATAGCACGAGAAATGCAATTTCAGGCCACCAAGATGCATTGCTGAAAGTGGTGTTTGTCATGGATATTCTCAGCATGCACCAGGTGTTTCAGATGAACCCACAGATAAAAGTCAAGTGGTGTGAGGTCAAGGGATCTGGGTGGCCATTCCGCAGGACCACGCCGGCCAATCCAATGACCAGGAAATTGAACATCTAGCCATTGACGAACAGTTACTCTGAAGTGTGGTGGTGCCCCATTGTGTTGGAAATAACAGGGGAAACTGCCATCTTCATTCAGAAGGAAACACTGTTTTCTGTAGCATTTCAAGGTAGGTCTGAGCATTTAGGTTATTGTCGATAAAGATGGGTTTGCCGCCCTGGTGGTACAGTGGTCTAAGCGCTGGCTTCTGATCATTCGTCCGAGATGGGTCCGGGTTGGAATCCCGGTGAGGCATGGATGTTGATTGTCTTACGGCACTGGCTCTCTCCCTTCCCTGGAGTCAGTGGCCCTAAATTAGGGATGGGTGACTACTTATAGCCCATTAAGTTGCTCACAATAGTCGTTAAACCCCCAATCAAAAAAAAAAAAAAAGTGTCTTATTACACCGATGCCCCATATTCCACACCACACCATAACCTTTACGTTACCAGCATTAGATGGTTCTATCCAATGAGAGTTTCTGTCACTCCAGTACCTGTGATTCTGACGGTTAACCTCACCACTGACATAAAAATTGGCCTCGTCACTGAACAAAATGCCCTGTGCGAATGAGGGATCCCGTTGATGTTGGTCTAAAAGTCCAGATGCAGAACTCGACACGTCTATCAGGATCATCCTCTGATAGTTACTGCTGCATCTGGGTCTTGAAGGAAATGGCAATGAGTGGTGTGAAGAATCTGTGCAATGGCTGATTGGCTAATATACCACATTCTGCTGCGAGACGTCGTGTGCTACGTTGTGAACTCTTTGCAAAGGATGCCAAGACAATTGTTGAGGTTTCCTCATCGGTAGCAGCTTTCGGCCAACGGCTATGTGGCTTGTCGTCCACATTCGCAGTTTCTTGGAATTTGGATATCAGATATGCGACAGTGCTGTGTGAAATTGGTGGTCTTTCTGGGTGTCAGTTGATCATCACATATGACAAATCTAATTATGGCAATCAATTTCTGAGAAAATTCTGGGCTTGTATGACATACAACATGACCCCCTTACCATTTGAAAAAATTGACCTTGATCCAGTATGGCAGATTTGAAGATGGCAGTCATGCTCCGGAAACAGTCTAAAAGATAGGCCCCCTCACGATTCTTTGCTGGGGTATTCAGATATTTCATTTTCCTTTCTGTTTCCCAAATATAAGGGTGTCCTGAGACTTTTGACTTACCCTGTATATTTGGTGGACAGATTTTAGAACTAGAACCTAGTTCAACATCAGCACAACATCATTGGAGTAGTTCTTGCCATTCAGTTGGGAGTGCCCACCCACAATTATTGTTAAGGGTGATACTTTTCCTTCTCACTATTTCCATCCCTTCAAGTTTCCACTTTACTATGTGTGATTTGCGGGTGATTATTTTTATTGAGCCTTATTTCATGGTGTGTCCAGTTGCTTGTATATATCTGTTTAACCCTGTCTTGTTTGCAATGTTTCTGATAGCTGCTTTATGTTCCTCCGTATAGACTTTTGTACTTCTCCCTGTTTCACCTATATGGCGTAGCCCACTGGTACAGCTTACGTTATAGACTACCCCTTCTTGTAATTGGATTCCTTCTTGTTGATATCTTAGGGATGGAAGGAATTTTTTAACTTGTCATTCAGATCTGGGGCAATCCATGATTTTATATTTTTCACTAATCTTTTTTTAGTTTTTTTTTTTTTTTTTTTTTTTGAAAAGTTCTTTGTGGTAAGTTATTTTGCTGTTGAATTTGAAAAGGTTTTTACTTTTTCTTTATTAATGGTGAGACAAAATTATTTTTGGTTCTTCCATGTGGATGCCTTTTTGGGACTCTGTAAAGGCTAAGAAATTAGTTGATTTTTTCCAAAAACTGATGAAATAATGTTCTAGTTCTAAAATTTGACCACCAAATATCAACCTGTAATTTCAGTTTGTTGTTTTTTCACTGTAATGCTGTTCAGTTTTTCTCAGAAATGCTACTCACCCCAAGTCTCATTCCCTGTGTTTAGCACAACACAAAGTGCTTGAAGCCAGTCACAATTATAAATGATGGGAAGAGGAGTGGAAACACAGGAGAAACAAAATGAGATTTTTTTCCCCATTCAGTAACCTGATATACTGAAAAACTGTATGCAGCAATCAACAGCATTACATGTCACAGTGACACTCTGCTGTGTTACTGCTTCATATGATATCCATCACAAATGGAGGTTTTATCACTGTTACAAGTAACATGATGAGTTTCTATCACCCCTGTGGTAAACGGTGATTTTGTCACCGTTTGAAGTCACTCTTACTTCCGTGGAACTGTCGCTATCATCACTGTTAAGCCCACATCAATTATGTACGTAGTTCAGGGAAAGGCGTTTGAATTAATAGTAGATTTTTAGCTCTTTGGGTGTTGTAATTGATGAAGCAGGAAAGCATGCTGAGGAGTTATACAATATAATTCAAGAAGCCAAAAAAATCTCATTTCAGCTGTGTAAAATATGTGTCTAGACCTACTTCTATGACTATTAGAGGTTGGTATGAATTATGGGTCCCATTAGGCAGTTACAAGTAACTGATGCATTTGTGCTAAGAGGAAAACATCATAAAAAAATAGAATATTCAGTGGCATGACAGTATTTGTAGTGCATATATTAGTTCTGAGTTATTTATTTTGTGGGAGACAAAGTTAATGAATGTACGCTCAAGTGGTTCCTTCATGTATTAATTTGGGAGATGAGAGATTACCCCCTAACAGATGTTGTATTCTAAAACACATGGTCTCAGATCATGGGAAGGACTTTGAACAAGATATGCTTATTGCTTGAAATAGAGTAATACTTTATTTATCAGAAAGAGAAAGTATTGCAAAGACTTGAAAGATGGAAAAAGTTCTTAGGCAGTTAGCGTGAATTTTCAGCACATCTTTTGTGAAAGCTCTTACCCATCTGTCTATCCATCCATCTGTGCACACCATATTAGCCCAATTTGAAAAAAATGATTTTCACATTGGAAAGCTTGAAATGTGAGAATGAGGATTCTTACATTTCTTTTTTCCAATGCACAACTTTGCTGCTAGAGGGTGTAAATGCAGGTGATATTGAATTCAAAATACATTTTATTCCATATATTTGCTTCTAAACATCCAATTGAAAAAAAAATTTTTCCTTTTGATGCCATTTATATTGAAGACTGTTTTAGGTACAGTCTCTTTTTTAAGTAATGCATATATTTTCCGCTAGGGCACATGAAGTTTAATTGGATTTTCCCCAATATCTCTGCTTGTAAAAGTCTGATTTGAAATTTTTTTTCTGCATCTGATAGAGCTCCTGATGGGAAATGTTTTGCATATAACTTCTAATTTTTGGTAAAGAATGGTGCGTCCACCAGGGGCGTAAGTGTTTATTTCTGCTTCTGATGTATTTGCAGCAAAATCTGAGCTTCTAAAAACATAGATTGAAAACATTCTTTTGTGGACTGATGTCGCTCACCTCAGAAAACTATTTGAAAATACTTCCTGTGTAAAATAGTGCTTAATTTTCTCACCAGGAACATAGATGCATATCTTATTTTTGCTGATATCTCTGCTTGTACGAGTCCAATCTGAGAAATTCTTTCTCTGCCGATGTGAAATGTTTCTCTTATATATTTTCAAGTTTTTCTTAATGCATAAGCATGCCACTGGAGGGTGTAAGTTCACGTTTTGTTTGGACCAATATCCGCAGGACTAAAATCCCAATTAAAAAATTCTTTTTTGGTCAGATACTGCTACTATGAAAACTCTTTGTGTATATTTTCTTCCCAAAATAATGCACAACTTCACTAGGGGCACAAATTGTTCATGTTTTTTCCAATAATCTCTGCTTGAAGTGCACAATTTAAATTTAAAAAATTATTTTAATACCACATACCATTTACTTTGTGAAACACTTGAGGTTTGTGTTTGAGGAGTTTTGTTGTTCACAGTCCTGTCACAAAGTGGTGTTTGTGTACTTTTGTTTGCAGCTGTATCTCCATTTCTAAAAACCCAATTTCAGAAATTTCCTGTTTTTTTATTTTTTTACTGCATCTCAAATATTTGCTACAATAAAGATGGGAAGCATTATCCTCTTTAAATAATGCAGTTTTCCCGCTAGGAGGCATAAAGTCAAAACCTTTTTTTCCATATCTCTGCTTCCGGGAAACGTATTTGAAAACTTCTTTTCCTTAGCATTGCTTTTGCCAAGAGCAATATTTTTTGCCTATTTTCAACTTTCTCATTATGCAAAATTATTTCGCTAGAAGATGTAGAGTTATATCATGTTTCTTTCTATATTTCTTCTTCTAAATTTTCGATTTGAAAGACTTTGTTTCTGATACCTTTCTTCTGCTATGAGAAACTTTTTGTGCACCATTCTTAATTTTCTTAACATAAGTTTTTAGCCACTGGTTGAAGTAAGTAGCTGTTTCTATTTCTGAATGTTTTATCTATTGTAGAAATCCAGTTGATTTCTTTTTTCTAACCACTTCCATTGACTTTGAATAACTTTGATAAATTTTATTTGTGTCGGAAAGGATTCAAAAGACATGCTTTATTACAACTGAAAATTTGATGTCATCTTTCTTGTTTGTTTTGCTTTTAATTTCATTTTCAGTTATGATTTTGTTCGTATCATCAGAGTAGCAGAAAGTAGACATACGCTGATAGTTTCTGAATTACTAGCAGATTTTGCAGATAGTTTTTGCTTGTAAATTGAATTTTTTTTTATTTATACGGCAATTATAACATTTACTCTAGGCTTTACTCAGATTTATATACTTAATCAATTTTAACTTGAAGAACTTTCTATTATTTTTCACATTTTCTTCCGAGTTCTTTTGTTTTCAGATGTTTCTGGCCTCTAGATTTCATCAAGGTCTGTTCTCGATGTATAGAAATTGTATAAAAAGTCTCGTTTACAGAGAAAGAATTAAAATTTATTGCCAGGTTCCTCTTGCAGTCACCATTTATTAAATTAAAATCTTTTTCTTATGTATTTTGTAAGTCTATTACTATTTTTGAATTAACTTGTTGAAAATTCTATTTATAAATTTTGAAGGTTCATTAATGGAACTGTTCTTCTGGATGTAACAACTTTCTTTAATTAATCTTTTGTTTTTATGAGGCTCATAGTCCAATATTTTGCCATAAAAGTCCATTTCACACACACTTCTTCACATTCAGTTGTAATGTACTTATTTTGTCCTCATTGGAATCTGTGATACTTTAATAATCAGTTATTGTTTTATTAATTTTTCTATAAATTGTTTATTCTATTGTTATCGTGGGTCGCGCTTTGCAGGTTTGCAACAAGTTTTCTGTTTCAATGGTTGTGTACACAAATACATTTTATTTTTATACAACTGTGTGTATCATCAACCTGAACACTTTTAGATGAATACAAGTGAAGATATAACCAATCCATTGAAAATCATCATGGTCATGCTTTCATGCATGTAATGCAATGAGGATTAGCAATGAAATGAAATTATTCCCATTTGAGTAATTTTAGCACAAGCAGCTGCTTGTTATTAATGGGCATAGTAACTGATAAAATAAAAATATGGTTTGAAATTGTAGTTCTGACCATTTTTATGATAAATTTGTTTAGTGCCTATACATGCCATTCTTATTTTTTTTTCTTATTTTTAGGTACTTCAGTCAGTTGCTTATCTTGTGGTACACCTTTGGGGAAAATTCCAGACAGTTCCATTCCATACTCAGATCATGAAGCTGTAGTAGCTAAATTACACATATTTAAAACTATGGATGGTAAGTTATTCATATTATGAATAAAAGAATGATTCAAGTAAGCGATATCTTAATCCTATTCATTGTAGAGAGAGTTTAAAATTGTATTGCCACACTTTTGTGCTTTCATGAAATTCACCAGAATTTCTTAGTTAGAAATGAAAAATTAGATTTTCATTTTTAAATATAATGGTAAGCATTTCACCTGAAACTGTTGTAAAACCTCATTTATCTGATCTAATCAAGACTGGTGTTGTCGGAAAATTCCAGGTAATTGAGAACACTATGTTGGGACTATATATAAGATTTATGTACCTATATTGATGCGCCTCCTTTCTAGATGAACCATCTATACAAAGGACGGTCTAATTGTCATCCACTGTCATTAGCATTTTTCATCACTTTGCACTACTAACATATTGACGAGGCAATTTTTTTTATTTATTCTCTCTCCACCACACTTTTTATCACTGATAGTTGATATGCTTATGTCAAATTCCTTCCTTAGCTTGGTATTTCTGGCACATCACTGGATGTTCGGTTAGCCTTCCACATGCCTGAATGTGAAAGCTAAATGACATTCATTAATGACCTGCCAAGGGACGATAAGTTAAGGTGAATAAAGATGCACGGAGACATACAGAGGCTGCGGTGATATATAAGATGTTTTATTTTTTTGTTCCATGGATATAACACATAAAATATGTATCTTAAAGTACCTTGTACTATAAGTCTGGATAATAAATGAGTTAACATCATACTGATTGATTACTCAAAACTTTCAATATGGGCATGTAATCTGATCTGAAAGCTAGCAGCAAAGATTGGGCCTGACAGGCAACATGCCTAAACCCAGCAACCACTGTGTTACAATCCTCCTGGTGATTTAGTTTGCAATGGGATGTTAAAGAAAGTCACAATTTTTTTTTTTTTTTTTTTTGTCAAAACTAAGTTTAAAAAAAAAATAATTACCTGGTTACAACACCCCTGTTTTGAGCATGAGTTGATGCTACATTCAATCATGAGCGGATTTCTGAAGTTCTTCACTGTTAAATTGTTAAAATTTGTTCACCACTGAATGTGTTTTTCCAATGTATATTTTAACAGTTCTCTTTCATCCATAATCGAACATTGGGTTGGTGCGAACGAAATGTCCGGCGCGAACGAGCAGTGGAGACAGGCCCCCACCACAGCGGAATGGAACCACCCACAGGTGTTGTGGGTATTACGTCACAGGGTTACTGTAAATAGCTAGCATGTATGTGAAGAATAAGGTTCCAGCATGGTTTGTTTGGACGTAATGTGGCTTGCAAAGGAAATGTGCAGACGTCGGATTTGAGAGTCATCTTCCTGTGTAAATTTAAACTGGGCCATTCTGCAAGAATTGTGGCTCACAATGTTAAAGCGTTTGGGGAGAATACAGCCAACGAACAAACCATTCGGTGATCATTTGTGAAGTTTCGAAGCGAAGATACGAACCTAAGCACGTGGTCACCGACCTGTTGCCGTTTCTGACGATGTTCTGTTCCATGTGGTTGAAAGCAGAGCCCCCCAAAAATTCCTTGTTTGGTAGCAATACTCGATGTGCTGGTCCTTTGTAAGATAGCGACAAAGGTAGGTGTCCACCACACGACAGTTGTTTGGCATCTGGCTGCGCTGGGTAAGGTAAAAAAAACTGGACATGTGGCTGCCACACGAGTTGACAACTGCCAGCAAGACTAGGCGTTTGGACGTCTGCTCATCACTGCTTGCCAGAAATAAATAGGAACCTCTACTGCATCGAATCGTCACCTGAGATGAGAAGTGGGTCCTTTCTGATACTTGGAAACGATCTGCACAATGGTTAAGCAAGGCACAACCTGCTAGACAGCATCCTAAGCAACCCCTACACACCAAGAAGATGATGCTCCTTGTCTGGTGGTCCACAGCCGGGATAATTCATCCAAGTTTCTTGGCAAGAGGCCAAACCATCACTGCAGAGCGTTATTGTGCTGAATTACACCAGATGCACCGGAAATTGCTGCAGAAACAACAGACTTTGGTCAACAGACATGGAGTTCTTCTACTCCAGGACAAGGATCGCCCTCGTGTCACAAAGAACGATGCTGACACTAAGTGCCTTGGGCTATGAAGCACTGCCACATCCTGCCTATTACCCGGACTTGTCTCCAACAGACTATCATCTGTTTCGTCACCTGGATCACTTGCTGTCCGGAAAACAGTTTAAGATAGACCATGAGGTTCAACATGCACTAGATGATTTCTTTGGATACCAACCACAAGACTTCTTTCGTTCCGGGATCATGGCTTTGCCGGACAGATGGCAACTATGTGTTGATGCCAAGGGGGATTATTTTGCCTAGATAAGTTGTCCTACTTTTCCGTTCTTGCCATCTTACATGTGCTGGTCCTTTGCCGGACATTTCATTCGCACCAACTCAATATAGTTTTTTCTTTTCATGAGGGAATTTGTAAGGTATTCCACTGTCGATACACATGTTTTTATAGTTGACCACAAGGCTAAAATTTCCAGCCCGGTTTGGTTTTCCCTGTCCAGCTCTGGAGATGTCTCTTCTTCATAAACACTTCTTAGTGTGTTTGTGATAATGTAGACCAGGGGTGCAACTAGCATAGCGTTTTAAGGATTAAAACGCTCTTCTAGAACTCAGAGTTGTTTTTTCCCCCATTGCCACTGTCTTTTTTTTTTTCCGCTGACTACTCCCAGGACAAAATTCAAAAGGTTTTGCATTCCTATATTGTCAGGCTTTCTATCTGTAACTCGATAACTCAGCTCTAGATCACAGACACAATTACTCTGCTTTTTCCACTGCCCATATGTCCCACTGAAACAAAAAGGGCGACAGACTTGTTTTTGTGAAGCTGTCTAATGAGGGTCAAGGCTGGTATAACCCCCTAAAAAGGGCCAAAGCTGGTATACCCCCAACAAGGGCCAAGGCTGGTATACCTCCTTCCCCTAGCTGTTCTAACCCATTAGAGTACAGTAAGATGAACGGATTTTAGGATTTTCTGTTATCTTATGCTCGGCACTAAAATTCGTCCAGCAATGTGGGAATCTGTGGTGTCAAATCCCCAAGTCCATGACCAGCATTCTTCCTATTTTGGAAGTAATTGAGCATTCAATGAATCATATTACCAGAATAATAATAATAAGAGACAGTTGCCTTTTGTCATTCAGACAGAAGAGGCATTTTTCTTCAATGTAATGTTTTTATAATATATGCAGTTATATATGTTTCTGATAAAGTGCTTGCATTATTTTCATCTCATTATTCCTAATGGAATTTATTTTTTCATGTTTTTTGTTATAATTTATTTTGTAAATTTCTGTACTTTTAATTCCTTCAATAGTGATACTTATTTTGGTGATACCAATGAAATATATGGAGTAGGATCCAAAAGTTTGGGGACAGCACCTACCCGTGACAACGCAAGCATGTAGTTAAAAGTTACGGCATCTGAAATACATCCTGCCATCCCTTCTCTCCATAGTCAGAATGGTAATGCCCATGGAAAGTGATTTGAATGTGTGCACAGATGTTTGCTGCTGTGATTAGTCGTCTGTCTTCTGCAATGTGAGATACATGGCGTTTGAACAAAAGGATGAACGGATGCGGATATTGGGCGAATTAATCGACAAAGCCGATAGCGATCCTATGTTTTTGGATAACATCATCACAGGTGATGAAACGTGGGGCTACTTATTTGATATTCAGCCAAAGCATGCTTCTTCGATGTGGAAATCACTGCGATCAAAGAAATTCAGGTAGGATCGTAGTAAAGAGAAAGTCATGCTGGAGGTGTTTTTTTATTCTCGCGGCATTGTCCATTCTGAATTTATTCCGGAGGGCACAACAGTTAACAAGGAACGTTATCTGGACATTTTACGCCGCTTACAGGAGTCAATCTGTCATAAATCGCCAGAGATGTGGCGAAGTGGACAATGGTACCTTCTCCATGACAACGCGACTGCACATCGGCCCCTACTGGTCACCGAGTTTCTCGCCAGAAATTGTATTAATGTGCTTCCACATCCTGTCTATTCACACGACTTAGCCCCCTGCAATTTTTACCTCTTTCCACTGATGAAACAAAATCTGCAGGGACGTCGTTTTGTGTCAACAAATGAGGTAAAAACAGCAACACAGGAGGCATTATGAGGGGTTGCAAAACATGGGCCGCCCCGGTGTCGCAGTGGTCTAAGCGATGGCCTCTGATCATTCGTCCGAACGGGGTCTGGGTTTGAATCCCGGTGAGGCATGGATGTTGTGTTTGTCCTACGGCACTGGCTCTCTCCCTTCCCTGGAACCAGTGACCCTAAATTAGGGACGGGAGACTGCTTATAGCCCATTGAGTTGCTCACGGTGGTCGTTAAACCTCCAATAAAAAAAAAAAAAAAAAAAAAAAAACATGGCTTTCAGCAATGCTTCCAGAAGCTTTACAAATGCTGGTAAAAGTGCATCGTCGCCCAAGGGGATTATTTTGAAGGTGGTTGTGCATCAGTGTTTTAAAGTATTCAAGGCAAGGAACTATACGCCAAGTCCCCGAACTTTTGTATTCTACCTCGTATATAGTGATACTAATTGTTCCAAAAAATTTTCTTCAAAGATATCAATAATATATTGATATTGCATGCAAATACAGTTCATATAGCCTTTCATGGATATCATAACCCCCTTCCAGAAAAAGTTTCCAGTTGCACACCTGATCTAGTTTATGCTTTACCCTTTCCCACATGATTATTGTCAGTTTTGTTCAGTGTTAAACAAGTGGCTCCCAACATGGGCCCTGCCACTGGAAATGCTGAAATAAGTGTCATGGGAAAGTGCCCAAGTATTAGTTACTCTGAAGCTGCCTAATTTATGTTGCCACATGTGAGAATTACTCATGTTCCCTAATTGCTTACTTTCAGAATGACTTCCAAGTGTTGCAGTCATGTTCTTAACTTCTGAATAAATGTAATGCATGTGCATTCCATGTAATGAGTAGTATTTTTCTGTTGTTATTTTTTGCCATGCATACATACTGTTTAATCTTACTGCATTACAATGTGGCTAAGAAGTGTCATTAGAGAGTATTTGACAAATTAATTAAAATTTCAAGCCAATTTCACCATCTTATCACAGATCTATCTGGCTGAGGGCAGTCAGTACTAGATATTAAGTAGAACTGCATTTCCTAAAATTGATAAAAAATAATATGGGAATTTAAGTATTTATACTTATAATAAAGTACCAAAGTAATTTTTATCATCATCAACTATTCTTAATTCACTGCTGGATGAAGGTACCCACAACTTTCTTTCACACATCTGTCTTGAGCAGTTTTCTCTACTATGTAACTCCAGCATGCTTTCAAATGTAATCCACACATCTCCCATGTGACCTTGTGGTTCTTTTCCTGTCCTGTACTGTCCAGTGTAGTATTTCAGTTGCTAATGGTGGTCAGTTCTGACAAGATGTTCAGCCCATTGCCACTTAAGGATATTTACTTTGATCATGATGTCAACAACTCTTGTTATTTTTTGATCCACGAGTTCCTTTTCCTGTCTTTCTTGGTGATGCCAACGTGCATATCTCCTTGCTTCGTAGAGTTGCCTGCAGCTGTTGTGTGTCTTCTTTAGTGAAGATCCATGTTGCTGATCCATAAATAAGAACTGGAAGGATGCATTTAAAAAAGTAATGGTAAATTGCTTTTGAAAATTGTAGTGTTTCTTCCAAATGCATTCCAGCCTAGTTTTACATGACTATTAATTTCTTCTTCGACATGATCTGTACACTTGATATCCATTGTCCAAGATAGGTGTAGGCATTAGTTACTTTTAATTTTGCCCCATCAACCTCAAAATCTTCCGTTCTTGTAAAACATTGTGTAAGTTCTTTTCTGTAAGTTCTTTAATCCCACTTCTTTAATCTTGTCATCATGTTTCTGGATCATGTTCCACACATCTGAAAGGGTCCTTGCAAGAATGAATATACCATTGGCAAAATGAAGGTGTGTCCCCCCTTGTCTTCAAATTTCATTGATTAGAAGACATTATGTAATCTGGCATTGATGAGCTTAGGAGATAAGGTATCACCGTGTCTCACTCCCTTTTGAAGTTTTGTACATGCCACATCGGTAAAGTATTTTTGCACATGATGAAAAACCACAGTTGCTTTCATAAACAACAAAATATAGAAGTCTAAAGTATTTATAATAGCATCCGTTTATTTCTTGTAGGAGGGGAATAAAAAACCACCAGCTGTTACCCTGTTTGCAGCCATTTCGAAATTAACCAGGTGTCTGTAATTCTGTGATCATATGGGGAAAAATTCTCCCATAACTTTTCTTCATATTAATCTAATTTATGTAATCTCATGAGGATGGGTGAAAAACTTCATAACCATACCTAGAACAGTCAAATTGATATTATCTTGCAAAATGGTTTTTGAGCTAGGAATTCTCTTAGTACTAAAACATTCAGTATAAATGGTACAGAGTTAAGCCAGGTGAATGAGTGCATATTTATACATTTGACCGTGAAAACAGATCAGGTGACTAAATCAGTAGGCAAGTAAATGCATCTTTGAAAGTCACAACTGCTTTAGGAGGATTTCTAGGGACTGATGGGTTCTTGAAAAGGTACTGAATGACAGTACATGAAAACATAATTGTTCCTACTCTGATGTACAGTAGTAAAAGCTGGGTATTTCAGAAGGGACATAGGAATTGTTTGTGCACTGGAGAAATGCATTACTTATGGGAAGTTTTTGTTAAGACACGTTTTGATCATGCGAGGAATGAAGATGTGTTGCAGATGGGTAATGCTAAGCAAAATATTGTTAGCAAGGTGGAGGGAAATATTCTGAGGTGGTTTAGCCATGTTGAAAGAATGCATAGCCAGGTGCTTACTACAAGAATGTATTAAGCCCAAGTGGCAGGGAGGGAAAAAAAAGAATGAAAGGTAGAGGAAGAACAAGGAAATTGTGTGATAACTAGATTCAGGAAGAGAAGATAATAAGTATGAAATACAAAAGGTCTTGTGGGAAATGTGTGATGGATGTCAGTGAAGCTTGAATTGGGTGCCAAGATTGCTGTAAGTGGAAATGTTTGATGCATCAACAAGTAAGTAAAATATAACAGTTTTAAACTTTAATCTGGCAGATGAGTTTTTTCTGAGGAGCTACCCTCTGAATCTCGGAGAACAGCTTAGTGATATATATATATATGTGTAAAGAGGCGTTGTTTAATAAGGCATTTTAATATCTTTACTAAGTATGCTGTTGGTTTTTTTACCATAATGTACTTAATTTTCTTTTTGTTCAATTTCCTTAGCTCCTATTTACAAGAGCAATCCTCAAGCTTGTGTAGAAGCTATTACTGATGCCCATGCCATCTTAGATACAAGCATAAAGAGTCTGAGCTACAATCAAATGATTTACCTTTTAATGAGCTTTCTAGTATTGTGTGCAATTGTGCTTTGTACTTATTTCAAGGAAGTGTATGGATTGGTGTCATTATTTACTACTCTGCAAGTGTTTTGTTCCATATCCATGGCATTTTTCTTGTGGATGGGAACTGTTATGAACCGAATGGAGCACAGTGCTCTAATATCCACCTGCAAATCCATGAACATCCTAGTAGATGCCTTGTCAAGTGAGTATGAACTGGATGTTTCGAATCAAAACCAGTCGGAGGGTGGTCCCTATTCTCAAATCACGATGTAGATAACACAAAAGTGCACTTAAAAATTGCTCATTAGTACTTTTTTTTTTTTTTGTACTGAAATTTCACATTATATATCCATGCACTGCAGAAACTTTGGTGTTACAAAATAAAACAATTTCTCAAAAAAGCTCTTTTAGATAATTCTTAAGTGTGCTTGCTAATCTGAGGGTTGAAATCAATCTACAAGGTGATGTCAAAATATTCTGAGGTCATCCTACTTTATGTCATGTGAACCAGGATATTCAAACTTTGAATGGCAGAGGGCCAAAAAAGCAATTAAAATTCTACCTCAGGGCATTCTCTGTGTTGCTATTACCATCCTCATTACCTCAGAATTGCCTTTAACGATGAATAGACTGTTTGAGCTGGACCATTTCTTAAAAATAATAAATTTGAATTTTGGTTTTCATGTAATTGTAAATAAGTGAGCTAACTTTTGACCATTTCTTAAAAATAATAAATTTAAATTTTGGTTTTCCAATCTGGAGCATTCCTGTATCCAGGAAAATTTAATTGTTTGCAATCATATGAAAAATGTGTTTTCTTATGTCTTTCATATGTCAAGAAAATTCAAATATATATATATATATATATATATATATATATGCATAACAATGCTGAGATGGGCCAAGCCCAAAGCTGAGCCGGGGCCCGAACTGGGCTTGGGCTGCATAATGTTTAATACAGTTCGGACTCGGGCCCAGAGAGAGATAGAGACAGATATTTGTTTTGATGTAATTTTTGTGTGTTTTAACACATACAAGATGTTTCTTACACTTTCTAGTTAATAAAGATAATTCTTTGTCAGCAGGGTCTGAGCGGGGGTGGGAACTTGGGAGGGCTATTTAATCTGGGCATGGGTAAAAAAATGCCATAGGCCATGTGTTGCTGGGTTCCTGCAGAGAAGGAAAAAGCTTCTCCAAGAACTATAGATAGTAGATAGCACACCGACAAAATTTTGCCCCCTTCCTCCATGCAGCAACTCTGCTTATTCTATTGAGCAAAGTACGTAGTTTTTAACACCTTCCAATCTTTCCCGGCGCCCGAAACATTTCAGGTAGAAACGAATGGTAAAAAAAGTCGTGCAACTATACTATAGAAAGAGACTGAGCTCTCTTTCTCACTCCCCAGTTAAGAAAGACATCAGTTAATTGCAGGAGGAAGAGAGTGGAAGTACGAAAGAGACTTTTTTTTTTTTAGTATCAATGCCTAAATAGGTTAGTCCTACTTTTCAGGCCAGGGCTCAGCCTTACGATATAAAATTTGTGCTCTGGCTGACATACTTCAGGCTTGGCTCTTAAAATTGAGCGCGAACTCAGCTCTGAAGCATACACACACACATACATACATACATAAATACATACACACAGGCACGCACACACATACATACAGTGGAACCTCTCTTATACGTTTCACAGTTATACGTTTTTCACATTTATATGTAAACCTGTGTTAGTCCCGATATTTTACCTTAGTTTCGATTGCTTTTTCATCTTGGTTATACTTAACTCATTTATATCCTTTTTGCAATTATACGTTAAATTTTGAATCTCAGATTATCAAAAATGCACAGTTCTTTTATTCTTTTTTATGTTCATCCTGGTATGTTACAACTCTGAGAGAATTGAAACAGAGTTGTGTTCCTTCTTTATGCAGCCAAAGTTGAACCTTGATCTCATCAGGGGAGTGTATGTTGTTAACTTTCGGTTTCGATGATAAATTGATTTCATATTTCAAGGCTCACATATACAGTATATCGTTGTTTAAGAATCGATAAATCTCTTGGGCATAACTTTGTGGTTCCACTGTTTTGTGGCATATTAGACTAGAATCTTAAATGTATCATCAATATTCAACATTCTGTTTTAAAATATATTCACTCAGGATCCATAGAAAAATAAGCTGTTAAATTTATGTGTTGCATATTGAAGCACTGGTCTCATATTCTTAGTTGTGGGGATTTTACTGAATCTAGAATCGGGATTTTTACAGACAGAGTTGTCAAAAGGGAAGTTTGATTTCTATAGGCATTTTATGACTTTTTCCAATGCAATAAAATGTATTATAATAATTTCTAATGCTTATTTTTTTTAGTTGCCAATTGGACTTTAAATAAATCATTATTAAGGAACATTGTACTCTTCTAAAGCATACATTTTACAATTGTATTTGAGATTTTAAAATTTCGTTCATACGTTTTTTACATTTATTCTTTTTTTCAGACCATCCCCGACAAAAATGTGTAACCCAGGTTTCACTGTCAACCCTCAATTTACCGCTGCTCTTGCACAACACCTTGGGTCCGAATAGATGTGCTGTATGTGAAACACCCCTAGATCTCTTGATATACTGCCAATATACACTGCCAAAAGTCATGGGATATGTACCTAGTATTGTGTAGGACCTCCTCTAGCCCGGCGAAGTGCAGCAACTCAACGCGGCATCGACTCCACAAGTGGCCGGAAGATTTCTGGCGAGATGTTGAGCCATGCCATCTGCCCACAGCTCCCTGGTATTTGTAGCTACAGGATCTTGGGTGTTAATGGACCCTTTCCACCACATCCCATAAATGCTCTATTGGGTTCATGTTGGGTGAACTGTCCAGAATGTTCCTCGAACCAATTTTGGAAAACTTGGACCTGATGACATAGTGAATTGTCTGCCTGGAGAATCCCATTGTTGTTGAAGTCCACGAAGGGCTCCAAATGGTTACCCAGCAGAGCAACAAAGTGATTACCAGTTAATAGCATGTTTATGAAGACCAGAGGACCCAAACCATGCCATGTAAAGACACCCCATACATGTATGGAACCACCTCCAGCTTGCACAGTGCCTTGTTGACAGCTTGGGTCCATGGCCTCATGGGGTCTGCGACACACCCGAACCCTACCATCAGCTCGTAACAACTGGTAGCATGACTCATTGGACCACGCCACATGTTGCCAGTCTTCCAGGATCCAATTACCATGTCCACAAGCCCAGGTGAGGCACTGTGTCCAGTGTTGTGGTGTCAACAAAGGCACTCTGGTGGGTCTTCTGCTCCCATACCCCATGGATGCTAATTATGCTGCACTGACATGATGGATATGTCGCTGGTACCTCCTGCATTGAATGTGGATGTTATTTGAGCCAGTGCCGCTTGTCTATTTGCTTGGGCAATCCTGGTCAGATGCTGCTCGTCACTGTCATTCAGCACGCACGGTCAGCCACTGCGCTGCCCATTGTGGGTGGTAATGCCTTCCATGAGGTACATGTGACACCGTGGATCGAGGGATGTTGAATGTTCGCACAACTTCGGAAATTGAATGTCCCATTCGTCTGGCTCCAACTACCATGCCTCATTGAAACTCTGATAATTCACATCAGCTTGCCATAATCCTACTAGTGGTTGTTCAAACTGACTTACGAGATTACACCTTGCAACTGATAAAAATTGTAGTGTGTGTCAAAGCCTTTATAGGACGGCAGCATCAGTTAAGAATTTGCATGCAGCTATCCTGTGACTTTTGGCATGTCAGTGTATATCACGGCACCATTCTGCCTTTCCCTACATAAAATATACTTAATATACCACCACTTGCAAAAATGTATGAGAATCCCTGCCCCCTTTTTATTTATTTTTTTGCCATGATTCAGTTGTGGAGAACTGTAATGACACTGATTGAATCAAAGATGCGAATTAGTCTTTTAACATTAAGAGAGTTTCTTTAAAGCAAACTCGCAGAATTGAGATATTTCAAAACGCTTGCTAAATTAGATTGTGCTGTGAAAATAATTGAGTTGAAGTTTAAAACCCAAATGAAAATATGAGTTTTTTAAAAAGAAACTAAGGTATGTAAAAGGACTTTGTGTAATGCTGTTGATTTTCACTTGGTAAAATTTAAATTACGTAACATGATTTCTTTATACATTTTCTTACGCTTGAAATGTTAACTTTGTCTTATTACCTTTCAAAGTAAATTTCTACGTTTAATGCTTACTAGGAGCTTCCAAGGTGAAAACGGACACTTCGAACTACTGTGTGCACTAAGTACACACTGTATAACTGCATTTTCTTTCTAATTAACATGCTTTTAACGTAATACTAATTACAATTTTTGATGAATCATAATTAACAAAATTTTGGTTATTTAAAATTAATTAGCAAATTTGTTATAACATCGCCGCCCTTGATGTAATGCCACAATGTAATGTAACAAACAGTGGGTGGGGTGTTGAGGGTTAACTGTGTTTATATAGGTACAAACTTTTATTGAAATCTTTAATTCTCTTTATTAAGGACAGTAATAAAACAGTGACACATTTTAATGGAAACTTTGCACTGCTTAAATTTTACCAGCTTGTTGTGTTAAGTGTATTCAATATAGCATTGGCTTTCAAATGCTAGTCATTTAGATGGGATCAGCCTTTAGACTTAATTTGCTGAATGAGGAAAAAATGAGTTGTTATGCAAATGAAAGCACTCAAACAAAGTGCCCCTTCCAATGCATAGGTGTAACTTGATAACACAAACACCAAAACAGGGTAAGTCTCATTCAAGCGGTGTAGAGGTACTTTTTATTGAGAAAGAGGTTATCCAGATAACAAAAATAGCTGTGTACTGTTCATGTTTTTAGACCTAACCACTGTTATATCAGAGTTGATGCAAAGGAAAGGGATCTATTGTAGGTTGGAAGCTGGTGACATGAAAGTAGTGAGATGAAAATATGTGGATTGAATGGTACAGGCAGGATTAGTAATGCAGATGTTATAACTGAGTAAAGAAAAGGACAGAGGGAAGAAACTTCCTGTGCAAAATTCTGTTACTCAAGTTTAATGAAATGTGAAGAACACAGAATTGGGGGCAACTACGGTGGAGCAGTGCCAGTTTCTGACTATTTGTCTCAGATAGGTCCGGGTTTGAATCCTTGTGAACCATGAATGTTGTGTTTGTCTTTCAGCACTAGCTCTCTCCCTTCCCTGTAACCAGTGGCTCTAAATTAGGGATGGGCAACTGCTTGTAGCCCACTGAGTTGCTCATGTTGGTTGTTACACCCCCAAACAAACAAAAAATAGTATGGGGTTGAGGCTTAAGAAACATCTTTGAATAAACAGCACAATTATCAGAAAAATGACAAATTCCAACATACCAGTATTCAAGAAACCAGTCTGGCTGAACGGTGAAGTTTGTTATTCTTAAAATCAGTTAGAAGTTTAACAATGAAAGGATTGCAGAGTATTGATACAAATGTGGTCCTTGAATAAATTCATATTCCTCATTTGTTTTTATGCAGATGAGGAGTACTATATTAATGCTCTTACAAACATGTATCTCTTTTTTATTTTGAGTTAAGAATTTCTTTGGTAAAAGCAACTGTTAATGAGAAACATGCAGAGATGGTGTGGTGACAGATGGCATTGACAGTTGTTTAATTCTGTGTTACCATTCCATGGACAAAGAGCTAGATGCAGAACATGGTGGATTGGTAGTATGAAATTGGCCACTGGTGATTGAGAAAGCATGTATCACAGATACAGGAAATCTTGAAGTGGTCATAACAAGATTTTTTTAAGTGGACTTTGCCAAAAATATGTCTGAACACTGTACTAGTACTCAAGTATAAGATGATGAATGAATTATATAGATTGCTTACTTTAGAAAAGCACAGTAGGAGTACAGGAAATTAACTTTATTGAATTTTCCTATTAGCTCTGGATTGCATATAAGGTCAGTCAGTTTCATTTGCATATTGGTAGGCTCTGCCTCAGCATCAGTGGATCTAGTCTTCAAAAATCAATCAATTGAACTTTACGTACTGTGTGTTAGAAATGCATGTTAACCAAAATCTGTGGTATGCTGATCAGAAAATTATTCAAAATTGTATGCATATATATATATTATCATCATCATCAACCATTATCAATCCACTGCTGGACGAAGATCTCCCCAAGTTTCTTCCACAACGATTTGTCTTGTGCCAGTCTCCTCCATGTTACTCCCGCATACTTTCGAATTTCATCCACCCATCTCTCATGTGGTCTTCTTCTGGGTCTTTTCCTGTCCCTTGGAATCCAATCTAAAATTTCGGCTGTCCGTCGATGATCTGTCCTTCTGGCAGAATGTCCTGCTCATTGCCGTATATACGTTATATATATATATATAAGAACCTTGGGGAGATCTTAATCCACAGTGGATTGATAATGTTTGACAATGATGATGATATATATATTAGATTATTTTCTTAAGAGCAAAACTGAAGACTAAAAAAAAAATTTTAGAATTTAGAACGAAGGGTGCAAAATAACCTGAAAATCAAAACGCGCAACGCAGCAGTTTTGAAAATTCAGAATTCACATTCTATAAAGATACCTAAGCAAAAAAAATATACAAATATAATTTTGACTCACACCTAGTACAACATAGAAAAGGTTATGTATCTACCTGTGTGAGTAAAAGGAGAAAAGAAAAAAAATAAAATAAAACAACTGAATGTAGAAGGTGTCGAGAATACTGAGCCTTGGCTTTATCAAGGACCAGCAAAAACTCTGCATTTTCTCACTTCCACAAAGACCTAGTTGGAAATGGGTTTCTGCAAGGCCATAGATGCAAGTAACATTCCCACCTAAAATAGTTTAAAATATATATATATATAAGTCATGTCCTCCGTAGAGTAGCATGACCTAGCACTAGTTAACAATTTCGCTTGCATCCATTAACCTTCATGGCCCGACCCATGCTCTTCATCTGTTACTATTAAACAGAGAGAAGAAGATTAAAGAGAACTCAAGCTGTGAGAGTGACATAATAAATAGAAATGATTTTCAGCTATAACGAAATTCCAAGTTCGTTTGAGAGAGAATTTAAACCTGAAAAACAAATTTTACATTGCAATTAAAAAAGGAAATGTTAATTTATAACGAACAGATTTTTGAAAGAAAACTTGAGTCTAAAACCCCTACTCTACAACTTATGACAGCACGAAAACGAGAATAAGTTAAAGATAATAATTAACTAAAGAAAACTTTGTGAAAGTTATATACCTTAAACAGTTAGTTGCAATATGTACAAAGTATTTCAGCAGTGCTTTAAGTGCATAATTAATTAGTTATTAAGAACTTAACTACTTTGAAAAAACAGCGCATAGACAGCGCCTAGAAAAGGAACAAGCTTAGCCATCTTCTGTTCCTAGGTACCACAAAAGACGCTCAAAGTTACAAAGAAAAGTAAGAGTTAAAACCCGCATAAATGTTAACAGACAAACCAATGCTTAAAAGCTGAAAAGCTAAAAAAATACAGAGAAAAGGTACATGAAGTACTGACATTGAACTTATAAAACCTAGAGCCCAAAAACAAGGAAGAGAGCTTACCTCTTGTGTTACAAAAACTTTCTCCTCACAAGAGGAGAACATGGCTGACCTCTTCCGCCACTCCCTAGACGCTGGGGGGCAGTGAGGGTGGGGCTGATGGCCTCCTCATACAGCAAGAAACCAACGCGCGGAGATTTTAACCAGAGAAAAAAATATAAACTTAAGACTGTGGATCTGTATGATCAGAATGAGCAGAATTAACTCTCCAGAATACATGAGAAATATTATAAAATACACGAGCAGTTTATTTAATAATCTTTGCATGTATTAAATCACCTTAGTGAGCTTCTATAGATTAATCAGAATCTTATTAATTTTAATGTTGGTTTTACTATTTTTAGTATAGCTATCCTAGTGATGAATAACTAGTTTTCTTTTTTATTTGTTTTTATTTTCTTTTATAAACAGATTTTTAAGCTTTTTTGTGATTTTGTTTATATTATTTAATTTTTTTGTTTTAATAGGACCGTCATATCCATAGCACTAAGGTTCCTTTAGGTAGTTAATAGGCATCCTCTAGCCAACTTCCTTACGGCTTTGATTGGTCAGAATCATATTATTAACTGTGTAGAAAATTAAAGCAGATCTGCCAACCTTACTCTATTATTCAGAATAATTTTTCTTAAAGTTCTTTTGATGAAAGAAGAAGGAATTTCGTTCTCTAGAAAACTTTCTAATAGTATATTAATGTGGTAATTGAAGTCCAAATTGTTGCTGCAAATTCTTGAAATCCTTAGGACCTGAGAAATTAGTACATTCTCAATTACTTTGGTTGAAATGTTATTATTCCAGTGTAGATATTTAATTACTTTGAAAGGAAAATTAGCTCTTTTATCAAAGAGGCTAATAGATGGGTTACCTCTGTTGAGCTTAATGCTTAAGTCTAGGAACTCAAGTTCCTGATTACTGTGGTTGGTTTTACATAAGTTAAGAGAGCTAGGATAGATATTATCAAAATCACTCTCTATAACTTCGGAATTATTGATACACAGCAGATCATCAATATATCTAAAAGTGTAAAGGTAGTTATCTGAGCAGGTGGGGTGATTTTTAATGAATTTATATTCCTTAAAGAACAGGAATAGATTAGCGATATTCGTGGACGTTGATGTTCCCATTGGAATACCGTTCACTTGCTTATAGAGAGTATTATTATATAAGATATGGTTGTTTTTTATGCAGCAATTGAGATAAGAGTTCCAAGTTCCTACATCAACAAATTGGTTAAGTTTAAATTCTGCATACAGCTCTTTAAAGGTAGTGATTATATCTGATAGAGGCAGATTAGTATATAGGTTTTCAAAATCATAACTATTAATATCTAGGGGACAAACTTTGAGTATAGTAGAAATTACTTCTGCATTATTATTAATTATCCAAAATCTCTGTACATCAAGTTAGAACAGTTTCTAATGTGTTTCAAAACCTTCTTTAAGACATCTTCAAAAGCAAGATCTATTTTCTTTTTATGACTCCTTACTCCACTAGCTATGAACCTGAACTTCACAGGATCCTTATGAAACTTAACCGTTGCAAAAAGAAATGGAAATTCAGGCCCATATCTTCTAGTTTGCGGAATTTTAAGTTTCTTGAAGAATGCCTTAAACCGATTTTCTAACTGCCTGGTAGAATAACTTACGGGCTCGTATGTTACTATATTATTGAGTTCCATAGTTAACAATTCAAAATAGAACTTCTTACAGATAATTGCAAAATTATTGCTAGCTTTATCCGTAGTGGTAAAAATAAATTGGTCTTGTAGTTTGGAGAGTGACCTCTTTAGCTTCTCCAGAGAAAAAGAGATTTCTGTCGAAGCAAAAGTCCAGACCTGCCAACTCACCGGTGAAGCTATTGATTATATTATATTTCCATTCTGCGAAGGCCTCAATAGGCTGATTGTACATTAAACTGGTTTTTACGATGTACTTATTTACATCTTGAGTGAAGCTCTCAAGAATCCTTTCTTTGGAAATTGTGAAGGAAGGTCTGAATTTAGAGCCATACTCTAATAAATTCCTAAGCTTTTCATTTTCAACAAAACTCAAGTTTCCGGTGATAATATGGTTGTAATTCTTATCATAGTGAACTGTTTCTTTATGTTCATCACAAGAACAAGTAGTAATTACAGGAATGTAGCTCGAAGAGTTAAGTTTGTAGTTTTTAACTATTGACCCTAAGGTCTTAACATATTTAAAACTTACAATAGACTGGTGCCTGTGGATGGGAAAAAAAATTGCATTATTGTAGAACAGCTTCCTTACGTTGAGATTATCGTAGGCTTTATTTAGGAACCTGATGGTAACAAAATTACTGGAAAATTCTTTAAGAGAAATTTTATCTTTAAGAATATGTTTAAGAATGTCCAGAACCAAAGCAAAAACATGCTTATCAACATGGTCAGCAGTTTCATTCCAGAATTTGAAAAAACATTTAAGGACAGAGTGCTTGAAGGACTTGAGAATTTTGTAAGTATTTTTAACAAAATTAGTGCCAGTTTTAAAGCTTTCCAGAGTTTTTAGCAAGTTAGCAAAATCAACTTTGCTTGATGTGCGAAATAACCTCTGTCCTCTATTACCTCTAGAGCAGCTCTTATTATTAACAAGAAAGAAGAGTTCACGAATTGAAAATTTATGCTGATTATGCTTATTAAGAGGTAAGCTCTCTTCCTTGTTTTTGGGCTCTAGGTTTTATAAGTTCAATGTTAGTACTTCATGTACCTTTTCTCTGTATTTTTTTAGCTTTTCAGCTTTTAAGCATTGGTTTGTCTGTTAACATTTATGCGGGTTTTAACTCTTACTTTTCTTTGTAACTTTGAGCGTCTTTGTGGTACCTAGGAACAGAAGATGGCTAAGCTTGTTCCTTTTCTAGGCGCTGTCTATGCGCTGTTTTTTCAAAGTAGTTAAGTTCTTAATAACTAATTAATTATGCACTTAAAGCACTGCTGAAATACTTTGTACATATTGCAACTAACTGTTTAAGGTATATAACTTTCACAAAGTTTTCTTTAGTTAATTATTATCTTTAACTTATTCTCGTTTTCGTGCTGTCATAAGTTGTAGAGTAGGGGGTTTTAGACTCAAGTTTTCTTTCAACAATCTGTTCGTTATAAATTAACATTTCCTTTTTTAATTGCAATGTAAAATTTGTTTTTCAGGTTTAAATTCTCTCTCAAACGAACTTGGAATTTCGTTATAGCTGAAAATCATTTTCTATTTATTATGTCACTCTCACAGCTTGAGTTCTCTTTAATCTTCTTCTCTCTGTTTAATAGTAACAGATGAAGAGCATGGGTCGGGCCATGAAGGTTAATGGATGCAAGCGAAATTGTTAACTAGTGCTAGGTCATGCTACTCTACGGAGGACATGACTTATATATATATATATTTTAAACTATTTTAGGTGGGAATGTTACTTGCATCTATGGCCTTGCAGAAACCCATTTCCAACTAGGTCTTTGTGGAAGTGAGAAAATGCAGAGTTTTTGCTGGTCCTTGATAAAGCCAAGGCTCAGTATTCTCGACACCTTCTACATTCAGTTGTTTTATTTTATTTTTTTCTTTTCTCCTTTTACTCACACAGGTAGATACATAACCTTTTCTATGTTGTACTAGGTGTGAGTCAAAATTATATTTGTATATTTTTTTTGCTTAGGTATCTTTATAGAATTAGATTATTTTCTTTTATATATGTTCTCAGTTCTGAAGTCATGTGGAATTGAGGTCCAAAAAAAAAAAGAAAACCACAGGTTGCACTGCCTATTATTCTTTATTCAGTGATGAGGTGTAAGTTTACATTGCTGATCCTATAATTTCTCAGCCCCCTCCCCTTTCCAGTAAGCACAGTTGATGTGACAATTGTTTGGAAAGTGGTGGTGACACGTCCTGTGCTGCTATTTGTTCAGCAGTTAAGATGCTGATCTCTGACTAAAGAACCTTTTTTCCTCTTCATTAAGATTTTTAATGACCTCCCTCAAGTATCTAGGGCTACAAGAGTTACATATCCCTAATTTAGAGCCTCTGGTTCCAGGAAAGGGGAGAGCCAATGCCTGAAGGATAGAACACCTGTTTTACCTTGAGGTTCAAACCACGAGCATAGACTTGTCCTCTCAAAGTTGGGAGGGATGGGGATGGTTAAGATTAAACAATATATACATATACAAACTCAGTGGACAAAGCATTTGAGACACCTACTGTTGGTCCTCCTCTAGTACAAATAGCAGCCTATACATGCCAAGGCATTGACTCCACTAGATGCTAGACAGTTTCTGTAGGTAATTCGTATTGCAACATTATCCAGAACTCCACACGAAATGTTGGTCCAGGATCCATGGATCTCATGTTTCACTGCACAACATCTGAGAGAGCTTTCACAGGGTTTACATATGGGTACCTTGGGTTCCACTGGATGGTTCCAAACTCAGATGAGTGTTCCTTGAACCATGACTAGGTGGTTGTGGCCCGGTGATGTGGCATATTGTACTGCTGAAACAGACCATCTGCCACAGGATATGTGAAGTCCATGAAAGCATCTAGGTGATCAGCTAGCACATGCCGGTAGGCCATAGCAGTTAAGGACCTCACCATACTGACCACACAATGTGGTGCCACTTCGCAGAGGTCCAGTTTCGATGTTTCTACCACCAGGTGAAGCTTAACCCTTTCCACTCGAATAACTTTTCACCCATCCTCACCCAGCACTCGTATTTTTTTTTTCTGAAGTAGAGGCCACAACTTAGCAGTGAAAGTTCAGCTTTGGCTCTCCAGCCCCGACATATGAGCTATAGAGGCATCATTGGTGTGCTGGGTGACACCTGACCTATTTAGCAAAAAAGAAAATTTCATGAGCACCAACATGCAAGCTATAAAGGTGTCGGCGGCATGTTGGGTGACACCCGACACACAAGCTATTCGATGATTTCGTAATGTCAGGTGTCACGTGACTGTCAAGTGGAAAGATAATGTGTGATAACGAACAGTGGCACGCGAGTTAGATGTCAGCTCTCGTAGCCCAGAGTATGCAGCGTGCACTGTGCCATTCACTTGCTGATGCTGCTTGGACCTCCAACATTTAACCTGGATGTGATTTGTGCTCCAAGCAATCTGTCTGTACGAGGCTGGATAGTATGTGTTGACTTCGGTCGTCAATAGCATGTGGTTGGCCATCCCTTGATCTCTGGGCACTTGCATGTCATTCTATGGTATACTCACAGTACAACCTTAAAGTTCTTACCACTTGGGCAATAGAATGATCCATCTGTCTTGCACCGAAAAGGCATTCATGATCAAAGTCACTTTTGTTACCACATTTACCCATGTTCGTGGATTGCAATACACTGTTGGGAAGCCATGCTGTCAGTTTGGGTCTGTCACACTCTATGCGGGGGAATGCCCATGTTAACATCCCATCTGTACTGTTTTGTCTACTAAGTGTATATAGTTATTTTTCTTAAAGAGTGAAAATGACCATTGCAGGCATGCTCACTGTGGTTAAAGGTGAGATCTTCGAGCAGGGGTACTAATTGAATGATATGCTATAAATTAGGTGGATAACTCTAGGTTTGCATATCGCATAAGACACCTGGAGCAAGCAAGGAATATTAGGTAGTGTACACTGCTGGAGGGCAGAGGCTCAGAGCCAAACCATATCCACATCATCCAGCAAATCTCATTCCCATGTTATTACATTGCATACATTGGTATGAAGACAAAAGTAATCTCATAACAGCACATTTGGTATAAGAAAAAATGTAATACTCAATTATTTTGAATTTTAATTTAATTTCTAGAAATAATAATCTTTTAAAATAGATAAATTTAGAGGAGCATAGTACAAGGTTTGTCTGGAAAGTAATGACACCACTTTTCCTGGGCCAATCAGAAGGGCCGGAGGGCGGAGTCTCCAGGCGTGACGGGTGGCGGGATATGTTAGGTAAACGATCGATGTCTCGTCAGTTGGCTTAGTGCTTTTACAGAGTGAGGATCGCTTGCAAAGTGGACAGCTGTGTGAGCGTCGCATAACGGTCAAAATGCCGAAGAGTGTCGAACAGCGATACACGGTAAAGTTTTGTGTTAAACTTGAAACATCCGCGACCGAGACGCTTGCTATGATACAGAAAGCCTACGGAAAGGATGCTCTATCGAAAGCACGAGTGTTTCAGCAGCACAAAATGATCACAGAGGGAAGAGAGAGAGAGCATCGAGGATGAGCCACACCCAGGGCGCCCTTCAACATCTCACACTGCGGACAATGTGGAAAAGATGAAAGCGGTTTTGGACTCTGACTGACGTCTGAGCATTAGATTGATAGCAGAGCACGTGGGACTTGCGACATCCACTGTGCATGAAATCATTACGCAAGAATTGCAGATGCGGAAAGTTTGCGCCAAATTGGCTCCTAAGGTTTTTACAGATGAACAGAGAAGCAACCATGTGTATATTTCTCGTGAGCTTGTGGACCGTGTAAGGAGTGAACCTGGTTTTTTGGAGAAAGGGATAACAGGTGATGAAACGTGGGTCTTTGAGTACGATCCGGAGACCAAAAGAATAAGCTCAGAGTGGCACACTCCCGAGTCTCCTCGACCAAAGAAGGCTCGAATATGCAAATCGAAGCTCATTGTCTTCTTTGACTGAAAAGGTGTTGTCCATAAGGAGTTTGTACCACCCGGACAATTGGTCAACCCTGCATTTTACGTGGAAGTGCTTCAACGGCTGAAGAACAGAGTCGCGCATCCGCCCGGAGATCACCAACACTTGGGTTCTTCACCACGATAATGCGCCGAGCCTTGCGTCGCTGAGAGTGAGAGTTTCTGGCGAAACACAATGCTGCCCCAACCATCCTACAGCCCGGACTTGGCCCTGGCTGACTTCATTTTGTTTCCCTGACTCAAATCCAGCCTGAAAGGACACGATTTTGGAACTGTTACAAATGTGCAAACTGCTGCAACGAGCTTTGAATTTGAAAGCGATCCCTGTTCTCAACTTCCAGGCAAGCTACGTAGCGTGGCAGAACCGCTGGCAGCAGTGTATTGATGTTCAAGGATGTTATTTCAAGAAATTTTAATGTTATGTAAGTATACATTTAATTAAACGTCTGTTATTGAATGAGTCTCATTACTTTCTGGACAGACCTTGTATGTCGGATGACAAACTAAAGCCTTATAAGTTGGTTTTTTTTTTTTGGGGGGGGGGTCACTTTTTGAGAAAAAGTTGAGAGCAGATGCCTCTGTGTTCACATGATTCTGCATCCGTGGTTCAACCCGGTGGCGCAGTGGTCTAAGCGATGGCTTCTGATCATTCGTCCGAAAGGGGTCCGGGTTCGAATCCCGGTGAGGCATGGATGTTGTGTTTGTCTTACGGCACTGGCTCTCTCCCTTCCCTGGAACCAGTGACCCTAAATTAGGGACGGGCGACTGCTTATAGCCCATTGAGTTGCTCGCGGTGGTCGTTAAACCTTCAATCTAAAGAAAAAAATAAGTAAATCCGTGGTTCAAACCAAGACCTAGCAGTACCAGAAATTAGAAACTGCATCCTAAACTGCTTGATCATGGGCATTAGTCTGCATTTCCTTTGTTCTTCTGTTCATGTTCTCCCTCAAGGGCTAATAACCCTCAATTAGGAATGGAAATTTTCTTTAAACCTGAGATCCTTTTATAGGGGACAAAAGAAAGTTTTTAGACTACATGACTGATCAGCATCATACATTTTAACGAACATAAGTGCCAACCACTCCATGAAATCTTTTAATTTTTTTAATCCAGGATATATTTTGCTACTTTTATGGAGTTTTATGTCAGGTTGAAACAAAGTCATATTTCAAGTTGCTTACCAAAGTATGTGTTGCAGACAGTTCCATGCTACAATGCAGTTCTTTACATATTAAAAGTGTATATATCAATTAAAAAAAAGTAAATTCGTTATTCTTTTTACACTTTCTGCTGGTTGTTTACTACGTTTCACATGTAGTTTTTGTCATCCATAGTGTTTTTTTTTAATGCTGTATTGTTGCATAACTGTAGGAACCCTATTCTTTCCACATTGACTTAGGTAATGGTATGAGCACAAAATAATTTTAGTTGTTGAGATATACATTTTATTTTGTCACCTTGTCTATTTTTCTAGTCTACTTTTTACACTGTGGTGGTTGAAAATAAAATGGAATTTCCATTTGCTTGTAAAAATATATTGTTTTCACTGTAGTTACTGTTTGGTTAAGTGTAGTTTTCCAGTGCAATGTAGATGACCAACTTTATGTGTTGTTGTGCAGTAGGTTTGTTAGTAATTGTGAATCAAGTCACTTTCAGTGCAGGAAAATTAGTCAAAGTGAATTTCATGAAATGATTTCCATTTGCTGCCTTTTTAAGAAGACTACTTCATTTTTTGTGGTGTAACAGAAATAAGTTGTTTGCTTGTTTGCAAAATTTTTGGGATAAGGAATTGTAGAAACCCTATGGAAAATTTGTGGAGCTACATAAAAAAGGGTAACATACTATTGTTTCAAAATAAAAATGGAGGTTTGTAGTATAAGTGGGACGTAATACAGAAAAATGGAAGTAAGTAATAATATAAGTGTAGTGAAGTATTAAAAACTGAATTTAATGTGCAAAATAAGGTTAGAATGCAAAAATGCAGAGATGTAAACAGTAAAAAATGTTTGTTTATAAGAGTTTTAACTATGCATTAGTTGTACCATAATTTCTGTCATAAATCTGCTGATTATCTGTTAAAAAAAATTTTAAATTTAGGTACTGCTGATAATATGCCACTTAAAGTTTTCTGTAGCACTGTACGTTTTAAAAATTTGCACGATAATTGGAAAAAGACCAAAAATGTGTCAACAATGAAAAAAAAATGCAATGCAGTACAAAGATAGAGGTCTGCAAGGAGTTGAAAGAAGTTTCTATTTTATTTTTAATGTACAAGCATTTTGACTGAGATAATCTGCTGTAAGGAAGCTCATGACTAACCACAAACATGGGCACCTCTGTGCTGTTTTACAGCATGTAATTGTTGCCATTGTCTTTTGGTGCACAAGTATCATTCATCAATTTTTGCTAAACTAATAGCATTAATTAATGCTCTTGTTCGCTTTTCAGTTGAAACACAAGTGCTGTGGTCTCTCCATAATTTCTGAGTTTAGTACTATGGTAATGCTGTGAAAACTAGGGATTTTTGTTATTTATTCAAGTTTTAAAAAACTGAATCTTTGTTCTTCATTGATTTTTAAAAAAAGACTACAGATTTTTGCTTACAGTTGCATTATTTAATAAGAAGATATACAGTCAAACCTCACTAAACCACCATTTATTTCATGTTTCTCTGGCGGTTAGCTAGGGTAAGTGATAATGACAGGGATTCTTTGAAAACATATGGGAGTGAAAGATCTGTTTCTTAAATAAATTCATCTTATGTTGAATAGATAAAAACATGATTTTTTTATACTTAAAAGTCTTGTCTTTCTGACCAGTAGTTTTAAACTTTTTCCATCTTTTAACAAAAATTTAAAGAAAGAGGGAAGACATGAATTTCTGAACATTTCAATGGGAATGTGTAACCAGCCCCCGTTAGTTATTGCCGCCAATGGTGAGCTATAGCAACAAATAAAAATTTCATTTTTCGTGAAAAACTTTATATAAAGCAATATTTGAAAATTTTCCAGCTGAGCTGTACTCCAAACTGCCAAGCTATTTCCCAAATATGTAATTTCATCTGTAATGACACTATGATTGGTGCTTATTTGTTCTTTACAGAATACTAAGGCTTGCTTAAGCTTATCATGTTTGCCATTTTTTATATTCGTTACTGATCATAATGATTTTTCCAAGCTGATCCACTTATTTTTTTCATTTAGGATATCTTTCGCTGTCAGCCTGTTAATGTTTCTCAAATAAACATGAAAAATGGTATAAATAAAATATACTGTATCGATAATTGTAACAATTATAAAAAAATACTCGCACATTTTTTACACTGTATTGATCCATAGAAGTAGTGAAAAAAAAGGGGGGGGGGTTATTTCACCATTGTCACATATTACTAGTGTTTGAATTTGTTAAACATAGCCACTATAGGATGTGTTATATATATCCATCAGATATAACAAAAGATGTTTTAAAAGCAAAACTCCTAACGTACCCATTTTCAAATTGAACCATGAAGTCCACACATTGTCATTGCCATCAATCAAGGTGACTGCAGACCTGCAGCATTTACATGATTACTCTTGAATAAGAGATTAAAAGATGAGAACACCAAAAAAATTTGTGGTCCAGCAGGTAATTGAACACTGGATAGTCGCAGTTGAAATGAAATTCAAAGAAGTAAGCAAAATGCCGATATTATAAAAAACAATTCAAACGCGAGTAACAGAAGTGACAATGGTAAAATTACCCCTCCTTTTTCATTGCTTCATATTTACTTGAATCTAATGTACCCTCGTACCTCGAATCTAATAAAGCTCACAGTTCTCTATTTTCTTTGAATTCAAGAAATTTGAAACAAGCAGAGATTAGTGAAATTCAACAAAATGCTAAATCGATTAGTGGACAAACTGCTTTGAAAAAAGCGAAGCTTATAATAAGCATTGTGCAATATGGTTATTGAACATAAAAATAATTGCATTCAAATTTACTATTAAGTATTTCTTCAAAGGTAATGTTTTTTTTATATATATTGAAAATATATGATTGTAAAGATTTTTTTATCATATTTTTTATAATGAAATTAGAATAAAAAAATACCTAGGAAGTAAAAAACATAAGCTTAAAGCAACAAACAAATTATTCATGTATGTATGTAGGTGTATGCTTACATTATAAATTAGTGTAATCTAAAATTACAGCCCCCCCCCGTTTTTCTCCCTTTAGGAAGCATTCAAAATTTTACAATAATGAATAGTATTTAACTTTTTGAAGAGATGAGAAATTAAATGACAACTGCCATCTTTGCACAATTTTGAAGGATAAAATATTTAATATAAAACTTTATTCCTAGTTGTAAATGAATTTATGGCATCTCTATTCATAGTGTACTGTAGAATTAACTTTTTTACGGGTCTTATAGAGGTTATTATTTTTTTTATATACTTTTTTGAATAATAACCTATAAGACCCGTAAAAAAGTTAATTCCAGAATAAAACTTTAGTTAAAATCATATACAGATTAAAAACACATAAGACCTTTCAGGTCCACACTGGACCCTTCCTCAGATGTGATTAATAGCATATAAATGGTATGTTTAAATACACTTAGTGTATGGATATGACGTGTGCATGCGTAGTTATAGACATGTGCATATAAGTGATGATATTATAATGAGGTAACAAAACTCAAAGGTAAGCAATAGTCTCAAAAGTCAATTATTCATGAGTGTTTTTGAAGAGCTGTTTCCAGAGTTTGGAATAATGCAAGGAAGGGCGTCATTGCAGTATAATGCTTGGTGATCAAAAATTTGCAAACTTTCAGTAAATGTTAAATTTCGTGACTTAGGAGTGGTTAATATAGTTGTCTCATCCCGTTGCAGTTGTTATGCCCCTTCACGAACAAGGCGTGATAGGGCCACGAAGGTAACTTTTTGAAATTTCATTTATGCATTTTTTAAGGCCATTCTCTAGAAAAACATGCAACCAAGGCGCTTCACTGTATTTACCAAAAAATTAAAGAATGATAACAACAATAACAACAAAATAATCCCTCAAGTGATTATTTCTACTTTGAACATTCATGCACTTCTGTTTCTCATATTGTGGGTATTTTAACCTTCTACCATGTAAAATTGAAAATTTTAAATTTTCTGGCTCAATTCCTTTCAAGTTTGGTTTAATCTTATAAAGCAAAAAATCTTTTGGTAATCATCTTTGCATCAGATTCTGCACTTGTGTTATCAGATGACTGCTTGGTATTAGAAAGAGGTTTATTCTTATGATCTTTTGAAAGTTTACAAAGAACACTAATTTTCTACAATAATGCATGTCAACAGTAACTGAACAGGATGAAAAGCTGACTTACTCTAAACACACAGAGAATCAAAATTCTGACAGTGCTGTGGTTTACTTAACTTTGGTTGACACCTGATACCTCTGTGGAGTCTTGCAAGAAGTAAAAATGCAGCAAAACTCATTATTCCATTCTTTAATAAATGTGCATTACATTATCAAAGAAGCATTGATGGGGCCGCCCCGGTGGCGCAGTGGTCTAAGCGATGGCCTCTGATCATTCGTCCGAACGGGGTCCGGGTTCGAATCCCGGTGAGGCATGGATGTTGTGTTTGTCTTATGGCACTGGTTATCTCCTTCCCTGGAACCAGTGACCCAAAATTAGGGACGGGCGACTGCTTATAGCCCATTGAGTTGCTCACGGTGGTCGTTAAACCTCCAAAAAAAAAGCATTGATGGATTTTTTTTTGCTTTAAAATTGTAAAACTGTTACCTTCTTTGTTGTTCCAGATTTGGAATTTTTTTATAAAACTAATTTTTAAATATGATATCATAGTTCTGGAATCCACCTAAATCCATTTCGGTTGAAAATCAGTGAAGACAGTGAAAGTTTCTTTGTTTTACATTAAAATTTTATCTGTTTTTTATTTCTTTAATCCATTATATTCATAATTATCTGTTACTGAAAATTCAATGTTTTTGTGACAATTTTTGTGGAAATGCATTGTAAAAATGTGTAAAATGGTTGGGAAGAAAAAAATAGGATATTTCCAAGGATAAGGTTTCACTTAATGTCCTTCCTTAATCAAAAAGTTAAATTTATTAGCTTTAATAAATGCACCGTTGACGTGGATTAGGAACATTAAATAGAAGTCATCGCTCTTTCCGCGTTTATAAGTAAGTCGCAGAAAAATTCTCATCGGCCGCTACCGGGAATCAAACCCAGGGTCTTCTAGTTACATGCCAGACATGCTTCCACTGCACCACAGCGGCCCGGGAAGCAGCCTGCCAGGTGGTTTGGCAGATTGTTATATGTGAGTCTGGAGAATTTCGAGGCCGCTGTGTGGTGCTGTGGAAGCATGTCCGGCGTGTAACTGGTAGACCCTGTGTTCGATTCCCGGTGGCGGCCGATGAGAATTTTTCTGTGACTCACTTATAAACGTGGAAAGAGCGATGACTTCTATTTGATTTTTATTAGCTTTACTCAGAGATATATTCTCAAGTTTAATTGAAGAATTCATCTATAATTTTCCTTCACCTTTTTCTCTGAATGATGCAAATGTTTCTGACATTTCTGTGGCTATCAATGCCTGTTATCAGTATTTGAAATAAATGTTAAGCATTGATAACAGGCCTTTACAGTGAAGGATTACTAACAGACTTATGTAAGTGAAGCATTGACAACAGGCCTCAATAGTCGCTGAAAAGTCCAAAATGCCTTCAAGAAAATCAAGCACTTAGCAGCAAAAGTGAAAGAGAAGTAGTGAAGTCTTCAATTAATGAAAACTCAAAAATATCTAGGAGTTCAACAGTTTAACATTCTTCCATAACTGCACAAACAATGCATTTTAATTATATTGTATGAACTGTGGGTGCAATACTTAATTTTGTGTATCTTACAAATCAAAGACAGCTTTACTTCTGTTTTCTTGTTATTAGCTATGCACTGTTTATGTTCTAGAAAAAAGAGAACTAACTTATGTGGGACCAAATGTCTTTTACAGTAATCTCATGCTATTAAGAATTTTAATTTGATTTGTAGTGAACTCTGCGTGTCTTTAATTTTTATTGAAAAATGTAAGATTTCTTTCCTGAGTTACTAAAGCATCCATTGTTTTTCTATTTATTCTGATTTTCTTTTTAAAGATTGCAGATTTTCTGATTTTTAAGAAATATCCTCTATTAGATGTCATCATAGAAATTAAAAAGGAAATACTCTTCACAAATGCATGGGAAATTCACTGATACATTATTTTCAGCAATCAGAGTGTGTACTGAATTGCTTTTATAGTGTTCCCACTCTCCTTGTAAATCCTTAAAAGTTTTTAAATTTGGGGTGCTTTTAAAAGTCCATAATTTTGGGGGTGCTTTAAAAGTCCTTAATTTTTGTTAAGAATTCCAAAAGGTACTTAGAAAGTACTTATTTTTCCTAACTGGCTGCATGAAATCCAGAAGTTATGAATAAATATTATGCCTAAAACTTTTGCTTTTGATTGGCTATGTTGATATCACATGATGTCAACTGAAAGTTAGTGGAAAAGCACAGGACACTATGAGATAAGTAATTTTGAAAAAAGTGAAGGACCATCGGCTCTCCAAATAACACATATCCAGCAGGTTCTACTTAACAAGCCCATCACCATCTTGTGGAACTTATAACTCACTTTTGTATTTCCCCTTTCTTGTATATTCATTTAACAATTATTCAATTATACCATGAGAAAATTAAGTGCAAAATTGAAATCTTCAACACATAATTTTGACTATGGATTTATAATTCAAGCTATGTGATGATTAAGGGCAAAATTTCAAATCTTGAACTCATAACTTTAACCACAGTTATATAATTTATGTATTCTGTATTGCATATGTGATTATTCTCTCATATAGGAAGACTGATTTGACCAGCAGAACTGTTCTTTAAATTGCATTAAGTTTAACTTTAATACATCATTTAACTTAAGTCATGTGTAAAAGTATTTGTGCATATGTCTTTATTGTGTATGCAATTAGTAAGATCCTCAGAAAAATTTGGAGAAAGAGCAAGCGACTGATATACCTGAACGATATAGCGCCGCAACTTTTCTGTGCTCCCCAAACAGAAAAGTTTACATAGTGGCGAGGTTTTACGAAACGTGGTGAAACAATTCCTCTCACATCTGAGTAGTACTGACCATAATCCCCCCCTATAGTCCTTTATTCTCTACCTCATGACCCAAGATCTGATGGGGAAGTGGAACTCACCAGTCCCACTGACGCAAGCATCATGCCACTGGGCAGAAACAAGTAACTCAATCATCTTTTCTCTCCTTTCTTAGGTTTCTCTTCATTGGTATAGCCCTTTTAGCAGGTGATTATTCAGAAAGGATAAGTATCAATGTTTCCCCCAAATAACTACTTTGAATATAAAGCTAAGGGGAAAGCAATGCTTTCGTGAAGGACTGTTTCGCTCGTTCCAGCCTCGTTCGACCCACTTCTTAGAGAATATATTCGTTCGAGGTGATTTCACCCCTACAGTTGTCCAAGAATAAATGCTATTATTCTAAATCTTTTACTTCATACGTTTTAATTTTAATGTTTTGACCGAGGAGGACCGTGTGCAATCTGTTACTTCTGAGAAGTGGTGTGCAGTTTATAATAACAACAAAAATGTTAACACACAATTTCTTTTTATGAATATCCCACTTGCTGCAGTTTGAGTTAAATATACACGGAATGTATGTACAGTAGAACTCCAATTATCTGGATCGCATGTTCTTCTTTCAAGGCCAAGTAAAATTAAGATTTTTTGTCAGTTTATTTACGTGTTTTTAGTTGTTTCGTTCATTTAAATAATACAAAATGATAATACAGTACAGTAGATATTTATTTTTAAGCTGTATAACATTTGTTATTATAAAATAAGATAAACGAAAAAAATTAAATTCCCTCACTTTCAATTAAATAAATACGGATTTGGCCTACAGAAAGTATGACTACCAAATTATCCAGATTTTCCGAATATCTGGATGGGCTGTGGTCCGAGTTAATCCGGATAATTGGAGTTCTACTGTGCTTCATCTAATGAACTTATAAAAATTATTGACAAAACAGAATGAAGCAAAAAACCTTTAAAAATGGAATAAAGTTAAGGTTTTAGCTTTATACTGTTTTGTCAGTAACTGTCATAAGTTCATTAGACAAAGTGATATACAAGGGTCGTTTGAGAAATAAGTGGTCTTTAGTCATTAGGATTCCAGAAGTGGTTTTTATTTGACATATTCTCCATGGTTGTTGAGAACGATCCCACAGATACACTAGCCTGTCAATGCCGTTTCTGTAGAACTCTACGGACTGGCTGTGCAGTCATGAAGAAAATGCATTTTGCAGTCCAACGCAAAGCGCTTCCCCTTGTGAGCCCTCTTCATTGGGCCGAACACATGAAAATCACGGGGCGATAAGTCGGTACTGTAATGTGGGTGGGGTAGCACATCCCTGCCGAAACATAGGATTGCTGTCAAGGTGTCAGCTGCGGTATGTGGCCTGGCATTGTCCTGCAAAAAGTGTCCGCTGCGTGTGTTATTTTGCACCTCCGATAAACACTTTGGAACCCCATGCGGCAGCAGCCTTCCGATATCCCAGTTTCTCTGCGGTAATGTGATGAACACGTTCCGTACTTATGCCCGTCGCCTCACTAATGAACCGCACAGTTGCTCGACGATTTCGTAACACAATGTCATTCATTTTTGCACTTGTTTCGTCATCCGTCACCTGGATCGAACGGCGTGGAAGGTCCACTTCACTGCTTCGTCCCCCTTCTCGGAATTCCTTGCACCAATTAAACACTGCAGTACGCTGCAAAGCTTCATCGCCGTACACCGCATTTAACCAACGAACAATCTCTGCTGGCTGCACACCTTCAGCACACAGAAACTGGATCACACATCGTTGCGCATATCTGGCCGAATCCAACACTGCACTAATTCACGTTTGAGCGTCGAACGTCTCTACCTGCGAACAAAACAGATGACAAACCATGAGCATGTCACATGCGCAATAGACAAGTGCATCAATAAACACAATCGGTTTTTCCTGAGTTCTATATATACCGAAATCACAGGCCCAGTCCACTTATTTCTCAAACGACCCTTATACATTCCATATATTTAACTCAAGCTGGAAATTTAACAAAAGAAATAGTGAGTTAACATTTACGTGGTCGTTATGACCTCCATAACATCACTTCTTAGAGGTAATAGATTGTACACAGCCTTCCTTGGTCAAAACATTAAAGTTATAGCGTGTGAAACAGAAGTTTTAGAAGAAAGACATTTATTCCTCAACGACTGTATTAATAATTACCACATAATGCAGCAGCAAGCTTATTTTGAGCTTCAGCTATAACTAAGGTGACCAGCAGTCTCGAATTCTTGAGGACAGTTCTCAAATTTAGTTTACTGTTCCCCAAAAACGTCTGAAGCCTTTGGGGATGCAAATTGTCCTCAAAATTTGATGTTTGTCCTCGACTGTTTTTGAATCTACACTTCCTCATTAGCTCGTTAGATTTCCATTGAAAGATATTCTTAAAAATAGTTTTCGTTGTATTAATTTTCTAACACACTCACTGTGAAAAATTTTTTTTTTCCATCTTGAACTCTAAAAGACCATAAGCAGTAACTTTTTCCTAATTTAGGGACACCTGTTCTAGGGAACGGAGAGAGCAAGTGCTGTAAGATAAACACACCATCCATGCCTCATTCGGGACTCTAACCCCTACCAACTTGTACGAATGATCAGTGGCCACACTAAGAACACTAGGGCAGCCAAATTTTGGCTGTACTTGTCCTGAGTTCCTCCAAAAACTTTGACTAAATGAAAAATTTGCCATGCTGTTCGTTCATCAGTGTGCAGCTTGATTTTAATTCAGCACATATACCTAAGGTAAAGCATTTCACTTTTACCAATATGTTATCCCCGTCATAGCTTGGCTTTGGCAGTACAAATTCCTAATGTTCGCCGTCCCGGTGGCGCAGTGGTCTAAGCGATGGCCTCTGATCATTCGTCCGAAAGGGGTTCGAATCCCGGTGTGGCATGGATGTTGTGTTTGTCTTACGGCACTGGCTCTCACCTCCATTGAGTTGCTCACGGTGGTCGTTAAACCTCCGATCAAAATAAAAAAAAAAATATCCTGTTTTATAATAAATATATATCATCATCAACCATATATATATATATCCCTTTTAAAACACAAATTTTCGTATGAAATATCCCACTTATAGAAACAATACAATTTTGTGACAAAAAGATTTGCATATTTAGTTTGAGTACATATGTGTCCTCAAGTGATCTGCTGATTTGGGAACACCACGCCATTTTGTCCTCAAATCAGTGTTTCAATATCTGCTCATCTTAGCTGTAACTGAATGCACCCCATTTTTCTAATCCTGAGTTAATTAGTTCCAGACTCTTAAAGGGTTTAAGAAAGTCCGTATTTTATTTGGGAGAAAAAGAGCAGCAACCCTATTTGAGTTCTCTCTTCACCATGTATCATCTCTTCATAAAACTTAAAAATTACATCAATTAAATAAGAGCAATTTAATACAATGTGACTGCTGAAAGTAATGATTCTCCGAATTTTCATCCTTTCCTCCCCCCCGCCAGGTGAATGTCTGATTCTCCTGATTTTCACCAAGATTTAACCGTTAGGATGGTCTGCCTTCCATCAACTACCATGATTTCGAATCGCCTGTGAAATCTTTTTGTGTCAATGCAAGGCGGCATTACAATAATCAGTTTCGTACTTGTCCTGCCCTCCTATCTGCAAAAGAAAGCCGCCCCCGGTGGCGCAGTGGTCTAAGCGCTGGGCTTTGAACCTATCGTCCGAGATGGGTCGAAAAAAATTATCGCAGTCCGATGTCGTACGACGACTTCAGCAAAGAGCTCACCCGCACTGGCACTAGAATGCCGGGGACGGTCAATAATTTATTCACAGATGAGAGCTGCCTAGCCTTCTTACAGTTCAGTCTTTCAACCCCCTCGCCTCAACAAAACCGCGCGCATTGCGGCGAACAAAAGTTGGCCTAGCCTTGTAACGAAAGGCGATGTTAGTACGATGCTGTTTTGTTGCTATTTTATTCGTAAAAAACTGCAATATGCTGGCCATTTTACGTTTTCATTATCTTGCGGAATCGACGTACCTGAAAACGGATTTTAGTGGGGTGTTACTTTTCGTGCTATTTTATATATATATATCATCATCATCATCATCATTGTCAACCATTATCAATCCACTGCTGGACGAAGGTCTCCCCAAGTTTCCTCCACAACGGTCTGTCTTGTGCCAGTCTCCTCCATGTCACTCCCGCATATTTACGAATTTCATCCACCCATCTCCCATGTGGTCTTTTTCTGGGTCTTTTCCTGTCCCTTGGAATCCAATCTAAAATTTCGGCTGTCCATCTATGGTCTGTCCTTCTGGCAGTATGTCCAGCCCATTGCCATTTCAGGGATTTAACTCTGATCATGATGTCTTCCACTCTCGTCATTTTTCGGATCCACGAGTTCCTCTTCTTATCTCTCCTGGTTATACCAAGCATGCACCTCTCCATGGCTCTTTGAGTTGTCTGCAGCCTTTGTATGTCTCTTTTAGTTAAGGTCCACGTCTCTGCACCATACGTAAGCACTGGAAGGATGCATTGATCAAACACTTTTCTTTTAAGACATAATGGCATATTGCTCTTGAAAATTATGCTGTTTCTTCCAAAAGCTCTCCAGGCAAGTTTTGTACGCCGATTAATTTCTTCATCAATGTGACCCTCACTTGATATCTGCTGTCCAAGATAAACATATGTATCTGTTATCTCCAGTTTTTCTCCATCAATCGATAAATCTTCATTTCTTGTAAAAGCATTGAACATCACTTTTGTCTTCTGAAAGTTCATTTTTAATCCCACTTCTTTACTCTTGTCAGCAAGTTCCTGGATCATACTCTGCAGCTCTGATGGGGTAGTTGCAAAAATGACTACGTCATCAGCAAAACGAAGGTGGGTTAGATAATCTCCATTAATCTTTATCCCTTTGTTTTCCCAGTTCAGTGATTGAAAGACATTTTCCAATGTGGCATTAAAGAGCTTCGGAGATATGGTGTCACCTTGTCTCACTCCCTTTCCAATTTTTATGTGTGTTGTATTTTCAAACAGCCGAATCTTTGCACTTGCATTTTCATAGATGTTATTAATAATATTAATGTATGCATCCTCAATACCGCAGGATTTCAGAGCCGTGGTAACTGCTGATGGTTTCACCGAATCAAAGGCTTTTTTCATAATCGATAAAAGCCATGCACAATGGAAGTTCATATTCCCTCGCTCTTTCAATTAGTTCTCTCAGTACATGGATATGATCTATTGTGCTGTAGCCACTCCTGAATCCAGCTTGTTCTCTCGGTTGAGCCATGTCCAGTGTTACCTTCAAGCGGTGTGAAAGAACTTTAGTGAAGATTTTATAAACCACTGATAGGAGGCTGATAGGTCTGTAGTTCCTGAGATCCTCAATGTCACCTTTTTTATGTAGCAGGATCATTGTAGCGTTGTTCCAATCCTCAGGAATCTTCCCTTCATTAAGGCATCGAGTGAAAATTTGGGCGAGTACTGTTTCAATTTCTCCACTTGCTTCTTGTATGATGTCTATAGTAATTCCATCTTCTCCTGGAGCTTTCCCCCGCTTCATGTTCTTGATTGCATGAGCAACTTCTGCTGGGAGGACTGGAAGAACTCTGGTACCTTTCATGATGTCTGGAGTACATGTATCATCCCTTTCATATAATTTGGAGTAGAAATCTTTCACTCTTGTCAAAATTTCGCCTCTCTATTTCTTGTTATAGAACAGTCTTCTTTTCTCAGAGCCATAATCTGTTTTCTTCCCTTACTGAGATGTCCCTTTGCTATCTTAAGGCTTTGGTTGTTTTCAATTGCTTTCCTCACTAGCTCACAGTTGAATTTCCTTACGTCTTCAGTGATACTTTTTCGTGTTGTCTTGCATAGCTCTATATATTCCACTTTGGAAGTCACATCTTCTTTAGTTGTCCTCATCTCTCTTCTTTTTTTGCATCAACATTTTGGTTTTTCCTGATAATTTGTTCACATGCAACTTGTTCTTAGACCCAGCTAATTTTGTTGCTGTTTCCATTAGAGCTTTGGTTACTTTTCTGTGAACTTCCGAAATATCCACTTCTTCCGATGTTAGGCCTTCTAAAGCAGAGAATCTGTTCTTCAGTTCCAACTTGAAAGTATTATGGTGTTTTTTAAGGTTGGTTATGTCAATACATTTTGTTTGTCTTATGAGCTTGCCACGTTCCAGTTTAGTGTTGAGGTGCATCTTACATCTCACCAATCTATGGTCACTACCTGTGTTGAACTTGTTCAGCACACTGCAGTCTTCGATGACGAATTTTTGTTACACATAATAAAATCAATTTCACTTGTCGTCCCAATTGGATGTCTCCATGTCCATTTCCTGTGTGGCTTTTTCTTGAAAAAGGAGTTCAAGATGAAAAATCCTTCTGCCTCTGCAAACTCAACGAGAGTATTTCCACGCTGGTTTCTGTTGCCGTGACAGAATTTACCTACTGAAGTTTCATTCTGTTGCCGTTGCCCTATTTTTGCATTGAAATCTCCCATAATTATCTTCAAGTGCTGCTTACCTTTATTATTTAGATGACGAATTTCCTCATAAAATTCTTCAATTTCTTCTTCAGGATGACTTGTGGTGGGTGCATAAGTTTGAATAATCTGAGCCTGGTATCTTCTCGATAGTTGGATAACGAGTCGTGCAGCTCTGTCAGAGGAACTTTCAACTTCTACCACTTTATCCTTCAGTTTCTTGTTTATTATAAATCCAACACCACTAGTTCTGCCAGTATCTGTCCCACGATAATAGAAGAGATGTCCACTTTTCAGTTCAATGAGATCTTCTCCTTTTCTCCTTACCTCACTTAGCCCGACGATGTCCCACTTGATCCTTTGTAGTTCCTCTTCTAATTCAAGAAGTCTTGAATCAGAAGATAGGGAGCGTCCGTTATAGGTAGCCAAGGTCAGCATCAAATGGCAGCCTAGTCCGGTCCTCCGGGGATTCTTAGCACCCTCTGCCTTCATGTCGCACTGGCCGCTGCCTTGGCCAGGTACATTCCAGCTGCCGGAGACTGAGGGCCAAGATTTAAGTTGTAGAGTCATTTTGGAGGTGTTTGGCCATAACTCACCACGATATATATATATATATATATGTGTGTGTGTGTGTGTGTATGTTTTATATATATCTCCTGAACTAAATTGTTCCTACGTTTGGAAAATATCGATAAAAATACCGCTCGTGTGATTTTATGAGCTGTAAAAATCTACCGATTTTCAGATTTTGAAGGTTGGCATGTCTGTAATGTCCATGTGAATTTCCCATTTATTTGAGAATATTTCTTCTTTAATCTCTCAGATGATATCTAGTGATCAATGGTGTTTTATAGCCTGTCATTTCTGGATGACAAAGGTTCATCGACCCACAAGGGGAGCATTGGGTTGCTTCGAAATCTGAAGTTGTGTAGATTCCTTAATTATATTTGCTCAACATCAATTACTTGGAATTTCATTATTCTGGATGGTGTAATGGTACATGGTGTGCCATATAAAAGAGGCCCGAGTATAATGAACTACAACAGTCAGGCAATGTTACTATACATGGTAAAGAATACTTGAAATGACAGAAAACAGGAGTAATCTACCTGTAATTTACTAACAGGAGTATTTACCCCAGAGTTGATGTCAGTGAAAAAGAATGGGCCGACTATCCTCTTCGCAGACACAGCACACCAAACGCCTATCTTTTGGTCGTACAGAGGAGAGACAACACACCATTGTCCGTCTGGGATTCGTGTCTGTCCAAATCCTTCTGTTTTGCGCATTGACATACCCGGACAAATGAAACCATGCTTCTTCTGCCATGTAATAAAGTGTTGGGTCCATTTCACCGCTGGCCGCCCCGGTGGCGCAGTGGTCTAAGCGATGGCCTCTGCTCATTCGTCCGAACGGGGTCCGGGTTCGAATCCCGGTGAGGCATGGATGTTGTGTTTGTCTTACGGCACTGGTTCTCTCCCTTCCCTGGAACCAGTGACCCTAAATTAGGGACGGGCGACTGCTTATAGCCCATTGAGTTGCTCACGGTGGTCGTTAAACCTAAAAAAAAAAATCATTCGTCCGAACGGGGTCCGGGTTCGAATCCCGGTGAGGCATGGATGTTGTTTGTCTTACGGCACTGGTTCTCTCCCTTCCCTGGAACCAGTGACCCTAAATTAGGGACAGACGACTGCTTATAGCCCATTGAGTTGCTCACGGTGGTCGTTAAACCTGAAATTTAAAATAAAATAATAACATCGTTGTGCACACACATCCTTGATATTGTCTTCAGTACGAATTGTCTTGGGTTTGTTTCTGTTCCTGTTGCACCCCGTGCCGGTTTCGCGAAATTTCCGCACTAACTTCTGTACCACTGATTTCACCGGTGCTGCACAATGTGGAAATTTTTCTGTAAATAATTCATTTAAAACCTTGTATGAGTTATTTCTGAAATACTGTTCCACAATAAAAATCCGCTGTTCGGTACTTAAAACTGTTTCCATTGCCTTTGTTCTCTCTTCACTTACACTTATGACCGCGTACCTACACTGCTCTGGCTGTGACTAACCACTCCGGAGAATTCCTTTGCAGCTGTACACGCAGAAACCGGTTAGAAGTGGAACAAAGCGGTTTTAACTGGAAACCCGCCAAACAACGTCTGGCTACGGGGCTTCGTTTATATGGCGCAACCTGTAGCATACTCGAACAAAAATCAGGAAATGCTGGTTCATTTCCTGCTTCAGGACAGTTCAATTTTCAAGTTTTTTGAGATGTTACATGAAGAACAATGGACCGCCCCGGTGGCGCAGTGGTCTAAGGCGCTGGCCTCTGATTGTTCGTCCGTAAGGGGTCCGGGTTCGAATCCCGGTGAGGCATGGATGTTGTGTTTGTCTTACGGCACTGGCTCTCTCCCTTCCCTGGAACCAGTGACCCTAAATTAGGGACGGGCGACTGCTTATAGCCCATTGAGTTGCTCACGGTGGTCGTTAAACCTCCAATCAAAAAAAAAAAAAAAAGAACAATGGACACAAAAAACAATTCAGTACCACAGTCTGGCTACTAAAATAATCCTTTCTTTATTGGGAAATTCTTGAGTATTGTATACATATCAGACTTATGTCAAAGAAGCAAAGGGAGTAGCATTAAGATAAGTTAGAAATTGAATGCTTAGCGCTGTTCGTATGACGGTTTGTAATAGTCATCATAGGTATTGTGTATGATCTTCTGAGATCTTCAGTGTAGATAAATATTAAGCATGCACTGGGACTTTTCCATAATAAAAAAAGATTTCAACTTATGAATTGTTTTGTATTAATGAAATTCTCCTTATCTGCTTGATAAGTTCTGAGTATACGAAGTAAAAAAAAAATAAATAAATGCAGTTCTGATGACTGTTATTCAGGTGCCATAGTTTAAAATAAAACCTTTTCTGATAAAAGGTACGATCTTTCACCACGTACCCCCTCCCTCCTTTTTTTTTCTAATTTAGAAAACAACAGCAACAAAAAAAGCTTGATGTGTGTCCAAATGTTTTGTTAATGTTGTTTTGCCTCTTCAGACCTGCCAACCCCTCAGAACCAAAAAACGTAACACTCAGATAGAAAAATCGTAACAAGACGCATGCTGAAAAATTTTGAAGCCCATTTCAGCTATATAAATTCTTCATGATGAGAATGTAGGGATTTTTTCTCTACATCAAAATTTTATTGAGAAACTAATTAAATCTAATCAGCAAACACTTTTATGTTGTTAATTATTAGAAAAAAAATTACGATTGCGGGAGAAATCCTCACTCCGCCTAACTTCCGTTTTCGGAAATTTTGAGAGGCGGAAAACTTGCATCTTAGGAGGTCTACAAGATGGTTTAATCGGGTTCTGTGGATGTCGTTTTTGTCTGCAAGGCCAAAATGAATCTGCGATGTACGTCGGCCGTCGCCGCGATTCTTCTACGGGAGTTGGGTACAAAATAAATCTGCGATGTACGTCGACCATCGCGACGATTCTGCTACGGGGATGAGTACAAAATAAACCTATGGTGTACGTCGCCCGTCGCCGTGATTCTGCTACGGAGATGAGTACAAAATAAACCTGCGATGTACGTCAACGCGATTCTTCTACGAAGATGAGTACAAAATAAATCTGCGATGTACGTCGGCTGTCGACGCGATTCTTCTACGGGGATGAGTACAAAATAAATCTGCGACGTACATCGTCCTACGTGAGAAAAAAAAAAAAAAAAATTAAGATTATGGAAGAAATCCTCACTACGCCTAACTTCCGTTTTCGGAAATTTTGAAAGGCGGAAAACTTGCATCATCATCATCATTGTCAACCATTATCAATCCACTGCTGGACGAAGGTCTCCCCAAGTTTCCTCCACAACGGTCTGTCTTGTGCCAGTCTTCTCCATGTCATCTGTATATATATATTATGATATGGAGGAGACTGGCACAAGACAGACTGTTGTGGAGGAAACTTGGGGAGACCTTCGTCCAGCAGTGGATTGATAATGGTTGACAATGATGATGATGATGATATTATGATAGGGAGGCTGCAAGATGGTTTAATAGGGTTCTGGGGATGTCATTTTTGTCTGCAGGACCAAAATAAATCACGATGTCCGTCGCCGCGATTCTTCTACAAGGCTTCTGTCTGAAAAGGGGGAGGGAAACATGACTATTTAAAAAAACATCGTATTTTTGGGCTGCAAAATCGTATTAGCGTACTGCAACATGATTTAACGTACTAAATACAATAAAATCGTAACAGTTGGCAGGTCTGCCTCTTTAACCTTGTTCTCAATTTGTAAATGTATAATTTTTTTTTCAGACCTTATTGTCTCCAACTGTCATGTTTTTTTTTTGTTGTTCCTAGAAAAGCATTTTTTCTAATATTTCTGAACTTAATGATGCTTATTTTGTGTTGTTGAATTGTGGAAGAATGAGGTCATTCGTCAGGTATGACAATTGTTGATTATCAATAAGGAGTTATTTCAAGAGAAACCCTCTTTTTTTTAATGTATTTAGGCAAACGGGTAAGTTTGTTAAAGTTTTCTTTCATTTTCTTCTAAAAGAAAAACCTGTTTTTCCACATAAATGTGGAACTCCCCCACCCCCTGTTACAAACAGCTTTCCATTTCTGGTGAAAATTGTATGAAGATCGTATTAGGAATTCAATGTCGTTTTTTGACAAAGTGCCTACTCTGTAATTCCATCCATAAAGTTTGACAGTCACACTGTCACTGCTACAAATTTTTTGAAGCATTGTAATAAGGTATATTCTTTTGTAATATGCTATTTGAAGTTATTCTTATGTGGTTTGTACCACACTTTTATTGATCACTGTAAGTTGGATTTAATCTTAGTGTGTTGTACACCATAAAATGTGCACCAAGACTATTGCAATTGTAGTGTAAAAGGTACATGGTAAATCATCTTTATGTATTATTTAAGACTAGTAGGAATACTCTCTCGTTTGGTAAATAAAAATTATTTTCTTGCAATTTTTGTTTTTTATTGTGACTTGCTGTGTTTTCTGTTGCAGTAGCAAGCAAATATGTTTACATACACTTAATGGACAAATTATTATGTACACTCTGATAACGTGCAAATGGACATGGATACATCCACACTGAAACTAGCCATACCTATAAATAGAATAGGTTTCTACTAAGGTGACCAGATTTTTGAGAACGAAACTTAGGATAAAACGAAATGTTGTCCTCAATTTCAATGTAAAATTGAGGTCAATTTCGTTTCTAAATAAGGACATGATTGGGGACATCTCACACATTGTGGAAAAGCCAAAGATTAGTAAAACAAATTATGACCTGTGCCATTGTCCAGTTTCATGGGAAAGCATACGATGAATCTGAAAGATCATTTTTCATGTGAAATAAGTATAAAGTAACAATAAAACACTTATTATGCAGAATATTGTTTCTGATAAATTTTAAATGTTACTCATAGGCGGCAACACATACAAACAAAGCTACATTTTGATTTTATACTGAAATTTTAGCGTTATTCTGTACAAGAAAAATATCTGAAGCCAGAAAATTACTATACACTAAGTGGAAATAAATCCTGGGATACCTATGTACTTGAATGTTCAGTGGCGCACACAGAATTTTATCAAGGGTGGGGTCCAAAAATAAATTTACTGGACAAGCAAAATGTGCTACATATTTTTTATATCATCATTATCATCATTGTCAACCATTATCAATCCACTGCTGGACGAAGGTCTCCCCAAGTTTCCTCCACAACGGTCTGTCTTGTGCCAGTCTCCTCCATGTCACTCCCGCATACTTTCGAATTTCATCCACCCATCTTCCATGTGGTCTTCTTCTGGGTCTTTTTCCTGTCCCTTGGAATCCAATCTAAAATTTCGGCTGTCCATTCTGGCAGTATGTCCAGCCCATTGCCATTTCAGGGATTTAACTCTGGTCATGATGTCTTCCACTCTTGTCATTTTTCGGATCCACGAGTTCCTCTTCTTATCTCTCTTGGTTACACCAAGCATGAACCTCTCCATGCTACTTTGAGTTGCCTGCAGCCTTTGTATGTCTCATTTAGTTAAGTTCCACGTCTCTGCACCATACGTAAGCACTGGAAGGATGCATTGATCAAACACTTTTCTTTTAAGGCATAATGACATATTGCTCTTGAAAATTATGCTGTTTCTTCCAAAAGCTCTTCAGGCAAGTTTTGTACGCCGATTCATTTCTTCATCAATGTGACCCTCACTTGATATCTGCTGTCCAAGATAAAAGTACGTGTCTGTTATCTCCAGCTTTTCTCCATCAATCGATAAATCTTCATTTCTTGTAAAAGCATTGAACATCACTTTTGTCTTCTGAAAGTTCATTTTTAATCCCACTTCTTTACTCTTGTCAGCAAGTTCCTGGATCATACTCTGCAGCTCTGATGGTGTAGTTGCAAAAATGACTGTCATCAGCAAAACGAAGGTGGGTTAGATAATCTCCATTAATCTTTATCCCTTTGTTTTCCCAGTTCAGTGATTGAAAGACATTTTCCAATGGGCATTAAAGAGCTTCGGAGATATGGTGTCACCTTGTCTCACTCCTTTTCCAATTTTTATGTGTGTTGTATTTTCAAACAGCCGAGTCTTTGCACTTGCATTTTCATAGATGTTATTAATAATATTAATGTATGCATCTTCAATACCGCAGGATTTCACAGCCATTGTAACTGCTGATGGTTTCACCGAATCAAAGGCTTTTTCATAATCGATAAAAGCCATGCACAATGGAAGTTCATATTCCCTCGCTCTTTCAATTAGTTCTCTCAGTACATGGATATTATCTATTGTTCTGTAGCCACTCCTGAATCCAGCTTGTTCTCTCGGTTGAGCCATGTCCAGTGTCACCTTCAAGCGGTGTGAAAGAACTTTAGTGAAGATTTTATAAACCACTGATAGGAGGCTGATAGGTCTGTAGTTTCCGAGATCCTCAATGTCACCTTTTTTATGTAGCAAGATCATTGTAGCGTTGTTCCAATCCTCAGGAATCTTCCCTTCATTAAGGCATCGAGTGAAAATTTGGGCGAGTACTGTTTCGATTTCTCCACTTGCTTCTTGTATGATGTCTAAAATAATTCCATCTTCTCCTGGAGCTTTTCCCCGCTTCATGTTCTTGATTGCATGTGCAACTTCTGCTGGGAGGACTGGAAGAACTCTGGTACTGGTACCTTTCATGATGTCTGGAGTATATGTATCATCCCTTTCATATAATTTGGAGTAGAAATCTTTCATTCTTGTCAAAATTTCGCCTCTATTTCTTGTTACAGAACCATCTTCTTTTCTCAGTGCCATAATCTGTTTTCTTCCCTTACTGAGATGTCCCTTTGTTATCTTTAGGCTTTGGTTTTTTTTCAATTGCTTTCCTTACTAGTTCACAGTTGAATTTCCTTACGTCTTCAGTGATACTTTTTCATACTGTCTTGCATAGCTCTCTTCTTTTTTGCATCAACATTTTGATTTTTCCTGATAATTTGTTCACATGCAATTTGTTCTTAGACCCAGCTAATTTTGTTGCTGTTTCCATAAGAGCTTTGGTTACTTTTCTGTTAACTTCAGAAATATCCACTTCTTCCGATGTTAGGCCTTCTAAAGCAGAGAATCTGTTCTTCAGTTCCAACTTGAAGGCATTATGGTGTTTTTTAAGGTTGGTTATGTCAATACATTTTGTTTGTCTTATAAGCTTGCTACGTTTGAGTTTAGTGTTGAGGTGCATCTTACATCTCCCCAATCTATGGTCACTACCTGTGTTGAACTTGTTTAGCACACTGCAGTCTTCTATGACGAATTTTTTGTTACACACAATAAAATCAATTTCACTTGTCGTCCCATTTGGATGTCTCCATGTCCATTTCCTGTGTGGCTTTTTCTTGAAGAAGGAGTTCAAGATGAAAAACCCTTCTGCCTCTGCAAACTCTACGAGAGTATTTCCACGCTGGTTTCTGTTGCCGTGACCGAATTTACCTACTGAAGTTTCATTCTGTTGCCGTTGCCCTATTTTTGTATTGAAATCTCCCATAATTATCTTCAAGTGCTGCTTACCTTTATTATTTAGATGACGAATTTCCTCATAAAATTCTTCAATTTCTTCTTCAGGATGACTTGTGGTGGGTGCATAAGTTTGAATAATCTGAGCCTGGTATCTTCTCGAGAGTTGGATAACAAGTCGTGCAGCTCTGTCAGAGGAACTTTCAACTTCTACAACTTTATCCTTCAGTTTCTTGTTTATTATAAAACCAACACCACTAGTTCTGCCAGTAACAGTCCCACGATAGTAGAAGAGATGTCCACTTTCCAGTTCAATGAGATCTTCTCCTCTTCTCCTTATCTCACTTAGCCCGACGATGTTCCACTTGATCCTTTGTAGTTCCTCTTCCAATTCAAGAAGCCTTGAATCAGAAGATATGGAGCGTCCATTATACGTAGCCAAGGTCAGCATCAGGTGGCAGCCTAATCTGGTCCTCCGGGGATTCTTAGCACCCTCTGCCTTCATGTCGCACTGGCCGCTGTCTTGGCCAGGTACATTCCAGCTGCCGGAGACTGAGGGCCAAGATTTAAGTTGTGGAGTCAGTTTGGAGGGGTTTGGCCATAACTCACCACGCTGGCCAAGCGGGTTGGTGAGTGTGGGATAGCATTTCCTCTAATCCCGATGGTATAGTTATACCGCTATTGGCGGTCGCCAGAGCCCCTTTAGTGTTAACAGGATGCACCACAAGAAGGCGGGGTTGACATTTGTCAAGGAGAGGCTGTGATGTTACACGTCACCTGACCTTACATCCCATTTTTATATAGATACATGTAAATTATATTCTGACTACGGCTAAGTTGAATATATATATATATTTATTTATTTGACAATATCCCCTCATTTTCAAGAAACCAGCCCTGCAGACGCCGTGCAACATGGTACGAAGCCGAGTCGTGTTGGAAGAGTCAGCGGTTATTTCCATAATATTGCCATATTGATAGCGACGAATTATCCTGATCGTCGAAGTACACTTCAGAGTTCATGGTTTGTAGTATAATAACCAAAAGGCCGAGTCTCATCAACGAAAAATAACTCCATACCTTGATGGAACCTCCGCCGAACTTAACAGTTGGACGAACAGTCCAACGAAAATCGTTCGCCGGGCTGTCGCCAAATCTAAACGCGTGAACAGATTAGATGAATCAAAAGCTTGATTCATCACTCCAAAGAACAACTTTCCAGTCTCCAACAGTCCAGGTACGATGGAAGACATACCACTCTAAATGGCGTTTCGCATTCATAGTAGTGATGTGCGGTTTGTGTGCCGCTGCTACAGAATAATAACCCACACTGTGCAAGTCTCTGCGGATAGTTATGTTACTAACCGAGCCGTTACAAGCATTTTCTACTTCAGCAGCGATGGAAACGGCAGAGGAAGAACGGGATTTCTTACCATGACTTTTCTGTCACGTTCCATCAGTTTGTGCGGCTTTCCTAAACGATTTTTTTACTCTCGTTGCACCGTCCTGCTTCCATCTCTTCACAACGTCACTTATAATTGATTTGGTTGTGTTTATTTTAGCTGTAATGTTCCGTATGGAAACGTTACTCAAATGACATCCTATGACCAGCCCAACGCTTGAACTCGGAAAGTTCACGTCCACGCGGTATATCTATTCAAAGTTACTAACACGACAAATCATCTCAGTTTTATACGTAGTATACACTGAAGAGCAATTGAATTAGAGATACCTGTCTAGTAACGTGTAGCACCACCTTTCGCCCTGATGACGGCGGCGATTCATCTCGGCATGGACTCTACAAGACACCGGAAGCGTTGGGAAGCCATATGGATCCACGACCCCTGAACAAGCTCCAACAGTTCACGAAGATTTTATGGAGGTGGGTCAGAGCCTCGAACATCTCTCTCGATGGCATCTCAGATGTGCTCGATGGGGTTGAGGTCAGGTGACCGAGCTGGCCAAGGAAGTGAGGTCACGTTGTGGAGTGTTCATCCAACCATTCGGATACAATTTGGGAGCGATGACACGGTACATTGTCTTGTGCAGGATGGGGTCCCCAGTGGGATGTTGAAGACGCACAAACGGAAGCAAATGGTCGTCCAGGATATCCTGGTAACGTTGACCTGTGAGGGACGATGTCACACGTACCAGGGGTCCCATTTAAGTCCACGTAAAAAGTCCCCAGACGAGAATGCCACCCCCACCAGCTTGAAGAGTACCCTGCTGGCAAGAAGGACCCATCGCTTCATGTGGTTTGCGCCGTACTCGTTCCAGGGAAGGGAGAGAGCCAGTGCCGTAAAACAAATACAAAAGCCATGCCTCGTCGGGATCCGAACCCGGACCTATTTCGGACGAATGGTCATAAGCCAGCGCTTAGACCACTGCGCCACCCGGGCGGCCAATAAAAGTTTCAATAATACTCTTAGTCAAAAAACTGTGGTTCCTACTTTTCCATTTTCAAGCTGGATCTTTTGCACTTAATCCTTATGCTTCTGTTTCTGATAACTGCGGTGGAGGTATAAAGAAAATCTTACGCATCTTTTTGACATAATAAAAGGAAACGCAGACCTCAATTTTCTGATGAAAGTAATAAGGAAAAATGTTTTCAAGAAACTCTTCACACTCTCGCTTATTTGCCCTGACTGATAATTCTTACTGTCCAACTTTTTTGGTTCACGACATTTGTTTATGCCATGGACATCTGAATCTCTTCGATTTAGAGAATAGTTCGCCACAAGAATACTCCTCCACGAAAAGTCATCCATCCTTTTTAAGCGAAGTACTGTGCACAAATTTAAATTTACCCGTATTTTGTAATGTGGAGGACTTCTCCGGTTGCCAGTGTCTTCAAGTATTTTATATTTGCTGGATACCATGCTCGTTGCCTACTAATTTGCTCATAACGTAAAAACAATGTGATTTTCTGAAGCTGAAGCAATGGTGAGGGCATGTTTTGTAATTGAAACTTATTCCAGCTTCATGACAATTTATACGAAATGTATTGATAAATTTAGCGAAACTCCATTTTCAGCGCTAAATTTTAAATTCGCCAAGTAACTATAGCAACTGAAGATGTACTAATTAATGTAGCTATATAGTTTTGCCAAACGTATCAAACTCAAAAAGAACTTTTGCCGTAACCGAAATGGTCTCTCGTAGAGTAAAGCTGAAATTTATTAAATTTCCAATTCCAGAACTAGAGGGAAATTTATGAACTGGTAGTGAAATTTAAAATGGCCAAAATTTAATGAAATTTTATGTCCTATCATTCGCAAAAATAATTTTTGAAGAATCTGTGAAAACCACATTTATTGTCCTTCAGTACCTCTAGCAGGAAATTAATGAACTGATTCGAAAATTTAAGTATTTGAGAAAGAACTGTTAAGCCTAATCTGAGAGACACAAAAATATTTCTTCACAAAAGTACTTTAATTTCTTGAATGTTCGACTTTTACAGCCTTTAGTCGTAAATTCATAAAGAATACGGGATATTTATATTGCCAAACTTAGTGCTTTTTGATTTCCTATTATCCGAAAAAATAATTTTTGAAATATCTGTAAAAACAAAAAGTTCAATGTGCGCGAACTAATAATTCTTACTGCTCATAACGTAAAAACAATACATAACAAAAAAACTTTATACCTCCACCGCAGTTATCAGAAACAGATTGATTACATTAGCACTGTTTCTGACAAAACGTCCTAATAATTTATAATAGAATCGCATTTTAAAAAGCGCAAAAATTTTTTCTTGACTTTACTTTTTTTTTTTGTTAATCTGACGGGGATGAAAATTTCTGAGGCGATAAGAAGGGGAAGGAAGGGGCCGCAGAATCGTTTAGCGCCTAGGGCCCCAAAAGATTTAAAGTCGCCTCTGAATCTGACGAAGATGAAGTGGCCAATCGTAAAATTAGAGCAGTCCAAGAACTAAAAGAACTCAAAGATAAGAAAAGAAAGCTTATAGAAAAGGCAAAAGAAGAAGCTGAAGTTCTAGATTCTGAGATAACAAGTTTAGCTAAGACACTTAAACACTGAGTCTTTCTCTGTGAAATTTCAGTCTCTATAAATTTTGTACATTCATAGTTTTTATATTGCCTTAATGAAAACTTGTAAGTTTTTACAGCATTACCATGTTAAAAGAATTTGTGTATTAATAGATGTAATGATAAATATTTCTGAAAATAGCCACACCCCATCCTAGATGAGAGTTGAATGTTTTTCTTTAAACACATAGAATTTGGTGAATGGCATAGTGTATACATAACTACATTATTCATGTTAAGCAATTTTAGTGGCATAAGAATTACATTTAGCTTTCATCTCAACTAGCTTTCGGGTAGGAGTTCATTAAAAAGCACCCCACCCCCACCGTATAGCCAATTTAACAGCAATATTATACCCAGCAAATACAGTCTTGCTGGCCCAGCACTATGTTGCCGCTCCCGAACCATCAATAAAATGTCCGGGCGGCCAACAGAAGGGCCAGCAGTTCAGGCCAACAGTTGGCACCCCATCAGTTGTCATATGCCACAACAGGGCCATCAGTTATCCATCACAGGCAATAGCTGCCACAAGTGGCCCTGCAAGCACGTGCCAGAAATGATAGCTAGCCTAATATGGTCCGCTAGTTTGCCGGTAGTGGCAGCCAGCAACCACGTGACGTAACTGGTGGCTTGCCGAATCTTGTCAGCCAATTTCCCAGTAGTAGCCATAATAATAATAATAATAAAAAAATAAAGGACAACCGCAGTTTCCCGAAGCAACAATGTTTTTTTCTACCTTTACGAAACTTGTGAATTATCGCACTGCGCTGGGGAAATTTTTTCAACAGACCGAAAAATCACCCGCTTGCATCTGACTGGATTTGAACCATGGCCGTTCGCGTGGTAGCTGAGCTCTCTACCGACCGGACAAATTTGCCAAGCTCGAGCGCATGCTTGAACTGTCTGTCTCGTACATAATGTGTAACCGAATGCTTCTCTCTTTCATTTTACAATATTGCGAGGTATTTTTCATAAAAGTCAGTTTCATATAATTCATAAATTTATTTTTTCAACGTAACGAAAGTTTTTTTTTACCTTAAGGGAACTTCACTCATTTTAAAGGAGTGTACATACTTAGAGTCGCTTTCCAAAGTTTTGTACTGTCCTTGTCGTCTTGAAAGGAGATTGTTGAATTAATATATATTTACCCGGGTTCATGTCACATTCTGTTACATTTTTAACGTTGTGTCTTTCCTTCCCGTTGTCCGAAGCTACATTTGTTTTAAAGAGGAAAGATATTTTATTTTACTTCTCGTTACTCGTTATTTTTAGAAGCGAATTCCTCCCAGTCTTGTGTATTCAACCCATGAATGAGTACACCACCTAGCGTTGCTTTTTTTTTTTTTTTCAAATAATTAATAAATTTTGTACACGTATAATTCTTTTTTTTTTTTTCACAACAAACGTTGTTTTAATGGTTTTCCAGGACATTTGTTTCAAGCGGTTTCAAATTTTTCTTGTTATTCATCCACTCCATTCCATCAACTGTTATTCATGGGAATGGAGTGGGTGTTTTTCATGGCTGTAATCTAGTATTTTCCGGCTTAATGTGATATCTTCGTCGACGTAGAATTTCATTAGGGAATTAATTCGCTTCTCTACATGTGGATTTTTTTCTTAACATCCACTAAAATAACACGATGGCGATAGCGTCGTCTTCAACTAACTGGTACCATGAGAGACACAGCAAGTGTTGCTTCTGCGCATGCGCAGTCCCGTTGCTTCCGCCTGCTGTTGGGGGGTTGCATTGGTTGCCAGCAACGGGCCACTAGTGGCACTTGCTTGGACGCCCACAATTCACGGCGATGCTGCAGGGCCATCAATGGCTAGCCAACTGATAGCGTTGCCACCAACGGACCACTACCGGGCCGTGAGCGGCAGATTTCAGCCAGCAGTGACCCAGCACTGCCAGCTGATGGCCAGCAGTTTCCCAGCACTTGTGTTTTTGCTGGGATAGTCACATCAGTTTTGCCTAAACTATTGTTGCATGGAATTAATTTCAGTGTTTGTAAAAAAAAAAAAAAATAACCTGGAATCTCAAGCCAAGGGTACTAGATTATGAGTCTAGAATGGTTTTCATTGTGCCATGCATTGTCGAGAAGTCATGAATTTAACTGAAGATGTCATGAATTTGGTTCATTGCAAATCAGTAGACACCCTGCCCTAATTTAGGATCACTAGTTCCAGGGAAGGGAGAGAGCCAGTGCCGTAAGACAAACACAACTTCCATGCCTCACCGGGATTCGAACCCGGATCCCTTTCGGACGAATGATCAAAGGCCATCGTTTAGACCACTGCGCCACCGGGGCGGCCATATAATTTACACATCGTTTTTTGTACATGTGATTATTCTCTCAAATGGGAAGACTGATTTGACCAGCTGAACTCGTTTAAAGTGCATAAGTTCCAACTTTATTATATACTTAAATTATATACGCCGCCCCGGTGGCGCAGTGGTCTGAGCGATGGCCTCTGATCATTCGTTCAAAAGGGGTCCGGTTCGAATCCCGGTCAGGCATGGATGTTGTGTTTGTCTTACGGCACTGGCTCTCTCCCTTCCCTGGAACCAGTGACCCTAAATTAGGGACGGGCGACTGCTTATATCTCATTGAGTTGCTCACGGTGGTCGTTAAACCTCCAATAAAAAAAATAAAATATATATATATAGAAAAATATTGCAAACCCAATCGTCATACTTTAATTTGCATAGTTAAGTCATGTGCAAAAGTATGTGGGTATGCTGTATGTCTTTGCCGTGTACGCAATTGGTAAAGTCTTCAAAAAAATTGGCGAGAGGTGCTAAAAAAGTCCTTATTTTTTGTGGAAGGAAAAGAATGGGAACCCTGTAGTAGCGCTATATTAGAGAGGGGCGACTGCTTATAGCCCACTGAGTTGCTCACGGTCGTCAAACCTCCAACCAATTGACTCTCAAGATGAGCTCCAGTCCAGTTGACTCGAGGTGAGCGCAGTCCGTTCCATATCGTTATACGAAAACTCACGGCTGCGCGGAGCAAACAATGTCGAAATTTAATGAGGGCGCGTCCACGTACTTATGCACAAAGACTATCCAACGTACCATGGAAAAATATAGGCTATGGCCAATGGCGGACTAGCGATGTATAAACGGCCCTGGAAGCTATTTTATGAGGCCTCCTTTGAGAAATATTATCGAGGTATCACATCATTGAAAAAATGGTATGGCAACATCTATGTTTACCATTTAAGCATCTTTTCGAGACAGGCCTACGAATCATTACAATTTTTTTTTTTTTGTATGAGGCAATAATTTACATTTTCCCCTTTTCCAGGACTGAATATCCATAGCACAATTTAATATAAGAACAAAATTACTCCGTTACTGAGAAGCAACAGATAAGGTACGTTCTCTGAGAGACTCTGTCATTCTTATGAATTTTATTGCGATAACTGAACTCAGAATTTGTAATAGTTTCTTCGCCTTTAGCGAGTACGGAAATCAAGATACGCCAAAAATTGATTTCTTTTTCAAGATTTATCTATCATTAATAAAGTAACCACTAAAAAATCTCTTGAAAAAACTGAAAATGTCCAGAATTGCAGGAATTTTAGAACAAATTTATAAAGTGAGAGAAATTAAAGAACGCAAACATTTTTTTTTTTTGATTGGAGGTTTATTGACCACCGTGAGCAACTCAATGGGCTATAAGCAGTCGCCCGTCCCTAATTTAGGGTCACTGTTTCCAGGGAAGGGAGAGAGCCAGTGCCGTAAGACAAACACAACTTCCATGCCTCACCGGGATTCGAACCCGGATCCCTTTCGGACGAATGATCAAAGGCCATCGCTTAGACCACTGCGCCACCGGGCGGCACATTTTTATTTAATTACTTTCAAATAGAAAACTCTTTTTGCTCTAGTTGAAGCACACTTCCCAGAGCTGCAGTTCAAGAATTCGTGTAACTGGAAAGCCCAAAAAAGTTGCAAATCAGATGCGCATCTCGTTAGTAATAAAAGAAATCATAAATAAAGCATGTACAAGGAGCATCTTGAAAGTAATGCCTCCTCCTTAATAACTTTTGAAGTGATTTTAACGAAACTGCACTGATATGTACTATAATATGTTACCAATATGGGAATACATTTTTTTCAGAATTGGAAATAAAGATCGTGAATGACAGAGAAAACTAGCTAGCCGTAATTGAATTCCTGGAAAAAGAGGGATCTCAGGCTCCAGAAATCCGAAGGAGACTCATGGCGGGGTAAGGAGCTGCCACAATCGATATCAGTAATGTCCGAAGGTGGATAAAGAGGTTTCGAGAGGAGAACGTTCAGTGTCGGACAAACAAAGGAGTGGAAGACCCGCAACTGCAGTAACAGATGCCAACAGGCAACGAGTGAAAGACCTCATCACAGCTGATCGTCGTGTCACCATCCAGGAGTTGTGGGATGCAATGCATTGCGGTCATAGTGCTATGGAAACATTAATCAGGGATATGGGCTACAGGAAAATTTGTTCAGAGTGGATTCCAAGAAACCGAACCCGTGAACAATGTGATCAAAGGGTGGACATGTGTCGGAGTCTCTTAGACTGTTATGAGAGGGAGGCTGAGGTGTTTTTCTCTAATGTTGTGACGGGGGATGAAACCTGGGTGTTCTTTCATGACACAGAAACAAAACGTGCATCAGTGGAATGACACCGTTCGTCTTCACCTCTGCACAAAAAGGTGAAAACAACTCGTTCCGCAGGGAAAGCGATGCTGACAATTTTCTGGAACAAACATGGTGTCATTTAGACTGATTTCTTTGAACGGAGTCCAACAATAAACAGTGCTCACTATGTGCAGAGTGAAATCACTGAAATAGCAGTGGGCTGGACATGTTGCCAGAAGAACGGACCACGGATGGACAACCGAAATTTTAGGCTGGATTCCGAGGGACAGGAAAAGACCCAGAAGAAGACCCCATGGGAGATGGAAGGATGAAATTAGAAAGTATGCTGGAGTGACATGGAGCAGACAGACCCAAGACAGACAATTGTGGAAGAAATTTGGGGAGAGCTTCATCCAGCAGTGGATTGATAATGGATGATGATGATGATTCCTAATAATTTGCTACTTCGGTGTATGTGCTGGGTATAATGACTATATGGTGAAATAAAATGAATTAAATGTCGTTAATCAACTGTTGGAAGAGACGCTGTTTTCCCAGCTTGTATAAGAGCATAAGCGCAGTGGTCTAAGCGATGGCCTCTGATCATTCGTCTGTAAGGAGTCCGGGTTCGAATCCTGGTCAGGCATGGATGTTGTGTTTGTCTTACGGCACTGGCTCTCTCCCTTCCCTGGAACCAGTGACCCTAAATTAGGGACGGGCGACTGCTTATAGCCCATTGAGTTGCTCACGGTGGTCGTTAAACCTCCAAAGAAATAAGAGCATAAACTTGGTAAAGCTTTAACTAGATCTTAAAGTTGTAATAGTAGGTTTATCTGTAACTGTTAGGAGTACCCAGGGCCGTAGCTTGAACCCAGAGCCGGTAGAGAGGCTGAAGAGTCATCTGGGGGAGGGGGTTAAATGTCATCTGGGGGGCTCTCTGTTTAACTATAAACTGCATTATCCCACGAATACAGACGCAAGTTTTGCTTTGTTTTTAATCCCCTTCATGAATCATGAGCTAATAATTATGCCAAAAAGTAAAAACACAATTAGATAAAATACAAAATATGAAGTAAAAAAAAAGTGGTGGGGGTGGGGGTGGGGGAAGAAAGTAAACAGAACTCCCTTGAAATGTAAAAAATAAATCACAATGTTTGAATTCGCTGGATGGTGGTAGAGCGGCGCGCTTCTTATCGCTGCAGTAAAGATAACCTAGCGTGATTTTTTAGTTTACTTTTCTGGTCTCTTTTCCATGGAGCCACCAATGGCATCGGAGATTTATTGATGCCATACTTCAAAATTGTCTACTCCTCTTCTTCGATTCCACTTTCTTCTCCATCTTTTTTTTTTTTGAGGTTTAACGACCACCGTGAGCAACTCAATGGGCTATAAGCAGTCGCCCGTCCCTAATTTAGGGTCACTGGTTCCAGGGAAGGGAGAGAGCCAGTGCCGTAAGACAAACACAACATCCATGCCTGACCGGGATTCGAACCCGGATCCCCTTACGGACGAATGATCAGAGGCCAACGCCTTAGACCACTGCGCCACCGGGGCGGCCTCCACCTTTGATAGCGTATTCACCTTCGCTGGTACTTGGTGGTAGCCACTTCTTACCGTGGTCAGTCAATAGCCAGACCCTGTTTCCCTCTTAAAACCCGAGAGCACCAGAAACCTGCAAAAAAAAAAATAGAAAAAGAAAAACCTTTCCTTCAGCACAAGCATCCTAAAACTACTCCTACTAGACGAATGAACGAGAAGATGCAGAAATCTCTTTCTCTCGGACGCACGAGCAAGGAATTCCCTTTAGAAGTACGTTCCAACTTGTAGAGGGACACATTTAGTTAAAATGTACCTACGAATAGCAGCTTAGTCTTCTGCCAAAATACGTCTCCACCTCCGTCACTCTTTCTTTCTTTTTTTTTTTTTGGCAATGTTCTTTAAAATGTTACGCTTCACCTAAGAAAGAAAAAGGCAAAACGAAATTGGCATTGCTCTCTTCCCTGGCCCCAAACATCAGCAAGCTCTGTCAGAGATCATCGGCGCAGCTGCTCTTTGTGATTCACTTTTAAAAAAGAGATTTCTCTGAAGTTATACACTGCCGTGCAAAAATTAAGGACGAGACGGTTTTTCGAATGTAACGTTGTGCAGACGTGCTCCACATCGACTCAAATCATACCATAAGATCCCCAAGATGTAAGAACATGGGACAAGTGAGCAAAACCGTCCAAATAAGGAATCCCAAGGATGTAAAGGCACTTTATTGAAAAGGTAGCTTCGAGCACAACTGGACAGAAGACAGAAACGTCCATGTGACAGGCGGCTGCCAAGAAAAATCCAGTCTTTAGTAGGGGATATGATCACCCCTGACTGCGTTGCAGGATTTACAACGTCTGTCCATGCTGAGAACGAGGTTGTCAAGGAGCTGTTGAGGCATCGCGGCCCATTCCTCTTGTAGCGCCAATCGCATCTCCGGAATCGTTGCTGGCGGCTGGTGACGTACTGCCAAGCGTCTCCCGAGAAGGTCCCACACGTGTTCGATTGAATTTAGGTACGGGGACCTTGCTGGCCAATCCATGCGTTGAATATCTTCACTCTCCAACAGCTCTTTGACAGCCACTGTACGATGAGGTGTAGCGTTGTCGTCCATGAAGAGGAACTCAGGACCCACAGCACCTCTACACAGACGCACGTGAGGCAGGAGAACCTCGGTACAATAGCGAACACCAGTGACTGAACCTTCTTGGAATATGTGGAGGTCAGTACGGCTACCAAGCATGATACCGTCACAAACGAGAACTCCGCCACCTCCAAACCGGTCCCTTTCGATGATGTTGGAGGTGTGAATGCGTGTTCCCTGCTCTCTCCAGATGTGTATACGTCCAGAATCACTAGTCAGACTAAATCGGCTCTCATCCGTAAAGAGAACTCGACCCCATTGCTGATGTGTCCAGTTCTTGTGTTCCTGGCACCACAGAAACCACCGTCTCTGATGAGCAGGCGTTAATGGCACACACCGTACTGGTCGTCGTGCAAATAGACCACCTTTGTGCAGCCTCCTGGCCACGGTAAAACGCGATAACGGACGTCCAGTTGTCTGTTGCATGTGTCTTGCGATTTCTCCCGCTGTCTGCCGTCTGTCTCTTCTCGCCTGTAGGACAATATACCGGTCGTCCGCCGCCGTGGTTGCTCGTGGACGACCACTGCTAAACTCTCGGACAGCTGTTCCTGTAGTTTGAAATGCTCTCCAAGCTCGTGAAACGATGCTGTGAGCGATCCTGAACTCCTCGGCCACACTAGTCACACTTCGACCTTCTTCCAAATTCCCAATGACGCGACCTCGGGTAAACTCATCCAGATGTCGTCTACTGGATTGCCTGTTGGCCATATCACGCGGTGGCAGCAACTCGACGTCGTTCAAACCGATGTACACCGTGCAATAGCTTTCACACCGAATTCCTGAGCGTACACCGTCCGTGTGCTTTATACCCTTCCGACACTCCCCTCTTACGCCATGCTTCATATATGCGCATGCCCTACCGTACCGGACCCTAGTCTATCTCCTGAGTGGTCTTTCGGTCCGTTCCGCCTGCTCGTTCTGCTGTTATGCTAATTTCTCCTCTTTGTCCTTAATTTTTGCACACCAGTGTAGGTTAATGGAGGCACAAGGAAATTTTAATGAATAACAATTAGGTTATTGCTGTGATTGTAAGGGAATTAATAAGTGGGGTCATTATCAAATTCGTCTGGGAAAATTCCCTTCCACACTCCTTAGAATATACAACAACGGTTTGCAAAGTTCATTTCACTTGTAAAAAGTACTTCGGGTTTTCTTTGTTATAAAGTTAAAAAATCTATCTGAAGCAGTTTTGTTTCGATTTACTAAACTGCGGGAGGAGAGGGGAATGAAGGTGCGCGGGGTCCGGGACGACCTCTCCGGTTGCCGGTATAGTCCAACTGGCCCTGTCATGGGGTCACCAAACTCTCCAAAGAAAAGGAAATAATATTACGAGGTGTAATAACAAAAAAAGTATCCAGACTGGTTGTTTATAAGTTCGCAATCGCGACACAGCAGGAAGGGATTTGGCACAGGTTGACCTTGGAACCTTCTACACATGTGCAGTCACGTTTACCCCGGCTTATCGGTATTTTTTTTCTCTTTTTTTTCTTTTTTTCTTTTGCAGCACAGTGCTTTGTTTTTACGTGTGCGAAGCTGTTCGTCACATTTGTCATGTCGGAAAACATTGATCAACGAATTTGCATCAGATATCGTAAAAAAAAACCAAAAAAACTAGGTGAAACTTGCAAAGACACATACTTGAAGTTGCAGAAAGTCTATAGGGAGAGCTACTCTAATTAATGAGGAAACGGCGATAAAAAGGAACGAAAGGCTTGTGATGATGAATCTTTAAATTCTAAATTTACTGCAGTTATATGCTAAATAGTAAAATAATTATATGAGTCGTACACAAGTTAATGAATGGTATAAACGTTTTAAAGATGGTTGCATTGGCGCACCCACGGAGGGGGCTTTGGGGGCTTAATCCTCCTCCAAAGAGATTAAGAGCGACGTATGTCACAAATTAAACATTCAAAGATATTATTTTACATGTTCCAAAAATTATATAGTGTCTTCTTCCCAAAGCCCGAAAGAGATTAAGAGCGACGCCCGTCACAAATTAAACATTCAAAAATATTATTTTACATGTTCAAATAATTACATAGTATCTGATATAGTGTCTTCTATTACACGGTGCTTTCTTTCCAAAGCCCCAAAGAGATTATAGGCGACGTACGTCACACATTAAACATTCAAAAATGTTTTACATGTTCAAAAAATTACATAGTGTCTTCTTCCCAAAGTCCCAAAGAGATTAAGTGCAACGTACGTTACAACCGTACATAAACTACAGACGTACACTATATATATATATATATATATGTATACACTGCTGGACAATTGCTAAGGACGGATCATAAACGGCTATATAGCGCATAAAAAAGTAAGTGTGGTTGGATGCCAAGTGAAATAAAATAATGTCAGAATGCCAGGACATTACAAGAAAGACAATTTATTGTGCTCTGAAATCCAGAAGGCTTTGGAACGTGTTCAAGGGACAAACAGCCCATTTTGTGCAGAATACGTAAACGTGAAAAAAATGCAATTACCGTCCGCAGGCGTTCCGGCGTAAGATGTCAATACGGGATATGGCCACCATGGAGGGCGATGCAAGATTCCACACGTCGTGTCATGCTTTGCTCAACATTATCAAGCAGCTGTTGGGATAATTTATCCCATTCTTCTGTCAGTGCACGAATGAGGGTGTCCTTGTTTATTGGAGGGCATTGGAGACCAGCAAGACTCCTCCCAAGAGCATCCCACACATTTTCAATGGGATTCATATCTGGAGAACGTGCTGGCCATACGAGGTGTTGAATATCCTCGCTCTCAAGACACTCCTGGGCAGCGACTGTTCGATGACATGTTGCGTTGTCGTCCATGAAAATGAATCTATCACCATCAGCACCACGGAACATGCGAACATGAGGTAGCAGAACATCATTAATGTATCGTTGTCCAGTCACAGTCCCAGTTGGAAGCACATAGAGGGACGTACGGCCATTGATCATGATGCCAGCCCATACCATGACACTACATGTCGGATATCGGTTCCTTTCCTGTATGTTTGCTGGACAATATGCAGTACCACTATCACGCCAGATCAGTTGTCGTCGACAATCCGACGATAGACTGTATCTACTCTCATCTGAGAAGAGGACAGCAGACCAGTCGTTATCAGTCCAATTGCGATGTTGATGGCACCATTGCAAACGGGCTGTACGGTGACGTCTGGACAATGGGATGCACACAACAGGACTGCGGGCGTATAGTTCTCCTTCATGCAAACGTCTGGCGACAGTTTTTCGGGAGATCCGCTTGCCAGTAGCAGCCATAAACTGATTTGCTATCTCACTAGCTGTGCTGCACCGGTGTCTTTTTGTTGATAGCACTATGTACCGATCTTCTGAAGGTGTCGTACTGCGAACACGACCTCCCCCGTGACGTTTGTTACACTCTCCATTTGTTTGAAATGATTTCTAAAGCCTTGGAACAACACTTTGGCTGACGTCGAACTCCCTGGCAACATCTGTTATTTTTCGCCCTTCTTCAATCTTGCCAATATTACGGCCACGCGGAAAATCATCTAGGTGTTGTCGGGAAGACATACTGAAAATTGCAAGTTCATCAATTGATTCTTTCCCTTTCAACTTTGCGTTTGAACAACAACGGTCAATACGCGTCAAATCCTTTATATCTCTTATCAGCGCTATGACGTCACGAACAAGTTCGGCAATCCAAAATTTGCATACGCACAACACGTCTTACTGTATTCCGCACTTATGCTAATTTCCACATTTTCCTGCCTTCCATTTTATGGTTGCTATTGTCATCCGTCCTTAGCAATTGTCCGGCAGTGTATATATATGTATATATAATATGTGTGTGTACACACACTGTGTACGTATAATATATATATATATCATCATCATCATCATCATCATTGTCAACCATTATCAATCCACTGCTGGACGAAGGTCTCCCCAAGTTTCCTCCACAACGGTCTGTCTTGTGCCAGTCTCCTCCATGTCACTCCCGCATACTTTCGAATTTCATCCACCCATCTTCCATGTGGTCTTCTTCTGGGTCTTTTCCTGTCCCTTGGAATCCAATCTAAATCGCTTAAATCGTTATTACTTGTCATTCTCATGCCGAAAAGTGCTCTGACAGCTGGCAAGGATGTCTATCGCTTTATATACGCACTGGCGGACGCAAACGAGTACGCGCGCAGGTGACGTTGCTATGTATTTTGCGTAAGCTCGTCTGTACCAGTTTTTCTGGCACCTCAGTAAATATATATATATATTTATATATATGATGATGATAATATATATATATATATATCATCATTGTCAACCATTATCAATCCACTGCTGGACGAAGGTCTCCCCAAGTTTCCTCCACAACGGTCTGTCTTGTGCCAGTCTCCTCCATGTAACCCCTGCATACTTTCGAATTTCATCCACCCATCTCCCATGTGGTCTTCTTCTGGGTCTTTTCCTGTCCCTTGGAATCCAATCTAAAATTTCGGCTGTCCATCGATGATCTGTCCTTCTGGCAGTATGTCCAGCCCATTGTCATTTCAGGGATTTAACTCTGATCATGATGTCTTCCACTCTTGTCATTTTTCGGATCCACAAGTTCCTCTTCTTATCTCTCCTGGTTACAGCAAGCATGCACCTCTCCATGCTGCTTTGAGTTGTCTGCAGCCTTTGTATGTCTCTTTTAGTTAAGGTCCACGTCTCTGCACCATATGTAAGCACTGGAAGGATGCATTGACCAAACACTTTTCTTTTAAGACATAATGGCATATTGCTCTTGAAAATTATGCTGTTTCTTCCAAAAGCTCTCCAGGCAAGTTTTGTACGCCGATTAACTTTCTTCATCAATGTGACCCTCACTTGATATCTGCTATCCAAGATAAACGTACGTGTCTGTTATCTCCAGCTTTTCTCCATCAATCGATAAATCTTCATTTCTTGTAAAAGCATTGAACATCACTTTTGTCTTCTGAAAGTTCATTTTTAATCCCACTTCTTTACTCTTGTCAGCAAGTTCCTGGATCATACTCTGCAGCTCTGATGGGGTAGTTGCAAAAATGACTACGTCATCAGCAAAACGAAGGTGGGTTAGATAATCTCCATTAATCTTTATCCCCTTTTTTTCCCAGCTCAGTGACTGAAAAACACCCTCCAATGTGGCATTAAAGAGCTTCGGAGATATGGTGTCACCTTGTCTCACTCCTTTTCCAATTTTTATGTGTGTTGTATTTTCAAACAGCCTAATCTTTGCACTTGCATTTTCATAGATGTTATTAATAATATTAATGTATGCATCTTCAATACCGCAGGTTTTCAGAGCCATTGTAACTGCTGATGGTTTCACCGAATCAAAGGCTTTTTCATAATCGATAAAAGCCATGCACAATGGAAGTTCATATTCCCTCGCTCTTTCAATTAGTTTTCTCAGTACGTGGATATGATCTATTGTGCTGTAGCCACTCCTGAATCCAGCTTGTTCTCTCGGTTGAGCCATGTCCAGTGTCACCTTCAAGCGGTGTGAAAGAACTTTAGTGAAGATTTTATAAACTACTGATAGGAGGCTGATAGGTTTGTAGTTTCCGAGATCCTCAATGTCACCTTTCTTATGTAGCAGGATCATTGTAGCGGTGTTCCAATCCTCAGGAATCTTTCCTTCATTAAGGCATCGAGTGAAAATTTGGGAGAGTACTGTTTCGATTTCTCCACTTGCTTCTTGTATGATGTCTACAGTAATTCCATCTTCTCCTGGAGCTTTTCCCCGCTTCATGTTCTTGATTGCATGTGCAACTTCTGCTGGAAGGACTGGAGGAACTCTGGTACTGGTATCTTTCATGATGTCTGGAGTGCATGCATCATCCCTTTCATATAATTTGGAGTAGAAATCTTTCACTCTTGTCAAAATTTCGCCTCTATTTCTTGTTACAGAACCATCTTCTTTTCTCAGTGCCATAATCTGTTTTCTTCCCTTACTGAGATGTCCCTTTGCTATCTTTAGGCTTTGGTTGTTTTCAATTGCTTTCCTCACTAGTTCACAGTTGAATTTTCTTACGTCTTCAGTGATACTTTTTCGTACTGTCTTGCATAGCTCTATATATTCCACTTTGGAAGTCACTTCTTTAGTTGTCCTCATCTCTCTTCTTTTTTGCATCAACATTTTCGTTTTTCCTGATAATTTGCTCACATGCAACTTGTTCTTAGACCCAGCTAATTTTGTTGCTGTTTCCATAAGAGCTTTGGTTACTTTTCTGTTAACTTCAGAGATGTCCACTTCTTCCGATGTTAGGCCTTCTAAAGCAGAGAACCTGTTCTTCAGTTCCAACTTGAAGGTATTATGGTGTTTTTTAAGGTTGGTTATGTCAATAGATTTTGTTTGTCGTATGAGCTTGCCACGTTCAAGTTTAGTGTTGAGGTGCATCTTACATCTCACCAATCTATGGTCACTACCTGTGTTGAACTTGTTTAGCACACTGCAGTCTTCTATGACGAATTTTTTGTTACACATAATAAAATCAATTTCACTTGTCGTCCCATTTGGATGTCTCCATGTCCATTTCCTGTGTGGCTTTTTCTTGAAGAAGGAGTTCAAGATGAAAAACCCTTCTGCCTCTGCAAACTCAACGAGAGTATTTCCACGCTGGTTTCTGTTGCCGTGACCGAATTTACTTACTGAAGTTTCATTCTGTTGCCGTTGCCCTATTTTTGCATTGAAATCTCCCATAATTATTTTCAAGTGCTGCTTATCTTTATTATTTAGATGACAAATTTCCTCATAAAATTCTTCAATTTCTTCTTCAGGATGACTTGTAGTGGGTGCATAAGTTTGAGTAATCTGAGCCTGGTATCTTTTCGAGAGTTGGATAACAAGCCGTGCAGCTCTGTCAGAGGAACTTTCAACTTCTACAACTTTTTCCTTCAGTTTCTTGTTTATGAGAAATCCAACACCACTAGTTCTGCCAGTATCTGTCCCACGATAGTAGAAGTGATGTCCACTTTTCAGTTCGATGAGATCTTCTCCTTTTCTCCTTACCTCACTTAGCCCCACGATGTCCCACTTGATCCTTTGTAGTTCCTCTTCCAATTCAAGAAGCCTTGAATCAGAAGATAGGGAGCGTCCATTGTACGTAGCCAAGGTCAGCATCAGATGGCAGCCTAGTCCGGTCCTCCGGGGATTCTTAGCACCCTCTGCCTTCATGTCGCACTGGCCGCTGCCTTGGCCAGGTACATTCCAGCTGCCGGAGACTGAGGGCCAAGATTTAAGTTGTGGAGTCATTTTGGAGGGGTTTGGCCATAACTCACCACGCTGGCCAAGCGGGTTGGTGAGTGTGAGATAGAATTTCCTCTAATCCCGATGGTATAGTTATACGGCTATTGGCGGTCGTCAGAGCCCCTTTAGTGGGAACAGGATGCACCACGAGAAGGCGGGGTTGACATTTGTCAAGGAGAGGCTGTGATGTTACGCATTACCTGACCTTACATCCCTATATATATATATATATATATTTACTGAGGTGCCAGAAAAACTGGTACAGACGAGCTTACGCAAAATACATAGCAACGTCACCTGCGCGCGTACTCGTTTGCGTCCGCCAGTGCGTATATAAAGCGATAGACATCCTTGCCAGCTGTCAGAGCACTTTTCGGCATAAGAATGACAAGTAATAACGATTTAAGCGATTTTCAACGCGTTGTCACAGTTGGCGCTCGTGAGATGGGCCATAGTATTTCGGAGGTCGAAACGAAGTTCGGATTTTCAAGGACGATCATTGCAAGGGTGTACCGTGACTACAAGAATTCCGGTAAAACCCCCAAACTACGATAGCCGTGTGGCCGTAAAAAGACATTGGATGAACGTGACCATCGTCGGCTGTCAAGAATCGTTTCACGCGATAGGCGTGCAACACTCTTGCAAGTATCATCGGAATTCAATGCTGGAGACTCAACAAGCATCAGCGTCCGGACTGTGCAACGTACCCTGCACGATATGGGCTTGGGGAGCCGACGCCCAAATCGAGTCCATTTGATGGGTGCACGACACAGAGCGACGTGCCTCGGTTGGGCACGGCAACACCGCCACTGGACACTTGATGCCTGGAAACAAGTAGCCTGGTCCGACGAGTCGCGTTTCCAATTGTATCCGGCAGATGGAAGGATTCTTGTGTGGCGCAAACCCCATGAAGCCATGGATCCCGCCTGTCAACAAGGAACTATACCGGCTGGTGGGGAGGGTGTGTGTGGTTCGTAATGGTATGGGGTGTATTTAGCTGGACTTCACTGGGACCCCTGTTACGTCTCCAAACGTCTGTGACCAGCCAACGCTATGTGTGCGCATGCTTTCTGACGAGGTACACCCGTTCATGTCCTGCATTCATGCTCATGTGTTGGGCCTGTTCCAACAGGACAATGCACTTCCACACAAGTGTCGGGACGCCACATTATGTTTAGAGGAGCATTCATCTAAGTTTGGGGTGTTTCTATTCCCACCCAAGTCCCCACATCTGAACGTGATAGAACATATTTGGGATGCCATGCAACGCGCTATCGAACACAGCGACCTCGGAATACACCCGAATTGTGGAAAGCTCTGCAGGAAGTATGGTGTGCCTTGCCTACAACATATTTCCAGAAGCTAGCGGAGTCCATGCCCCGTCGTATTTCTGCAGTCCTGCGCTCCCGTGGGGGACCTACCAAGTATTAGACTGGTGTGCCAGTTTTTCTGGTACTTCAGTGTATATATAGCCCCCTCGAACAGGAATTCCTGGGTGCGCCACTGGATGGTTGTGAAAGTGTTGAGAACGGTCTGGAAGCCCCGCAACCAGCCGAAGTGAAAACAATGACGAACTTGTGCGCACAGTTGTGCGTCAAAATCGCCGAATCCGTATTCGTGAGTTATTTGAAGACTTCGACATTACTTTTGGTTTAGTTCAGACTATTCTTATGGACGATTTTGGTTTCAGACGCGTCTCAACCAAATTTTGTTCCAAAATTGCTATCAGCTGATCAAAAACAAGCCCGTGTTTCAGCTTCTAGTGACCTGTGTGAGCGTGTCGAAGATGACGAAAACTTTTAAAATCTATCATAACTGGTGATCAATCGTGGGTTTATGGGTATGACCCCGAAACTGAGGCCCAGCTTCACAGTCCAAGACCCCACACTCTCCCAGGCACAAAAAAGAATGACAGAAGCACAGCAATGTCAAGACAATGTTGACTGTGTTTTTTCAATCATGAGGGAATTGTGCATTATGAATACGCTCCACCAGGCCAGACAATCAATAAGGAGTACTACTGTCAATTTTTGTGGCATTTGAGGGACGCAGTTCGTCGCAAAAGGCCGCATTGCATGAGAGTGGCAAGAGGCAATTCCACCAGGAACGCGCTTGCCCTTGCATTTCTTGCTAAGCACCGCATCTAACAGGCCCGACAGCCACCCTATTCGCCAGATCTCGCTCCCTGCGCCTTTTTCCTTTTCCCCCAAATCAAATACCACTTGAAAGGAAAATATTTCAAGAAATTGAGGAGATACAACGGAATGCGACAAAGCAGCTGTTCGCTATTTCAAAAGATGACTTCAAAAAATGTTTCGAGCAATGGAAACAGCGCTGGGCTAAATGTGTGGCTTCGGAAAAGGATTACTTTTTTTTTTTTTTTTATAAATCTAGTCTGGATATTTTTTTATTACACGTTGTATCTGTACAAAGTGGAAAGAAAAAAATAATATTTGTGCAGATCTATCAAACTCTGTTACGGACACAAGGAGGTTAGAATAATACTTTTGGAGATGTCGTGGTTTCTTAACCGTGAAGCTGCAAGGTTGTTTTTTTTTTGTTCTTTTTTTCTGTTTTTAGATTGGAGGTTTAACGACCACCGTGAGCAACTCAATGGACTATAAGCAGTCGCCCGTCCCTAACTTAGGGCCAGTAGTTCCAGGGAAGAGAGATAGCCAGTGCCGTAAGATAGAAACAACATCCATGCCTCACCGGGATTTGAACCCGTACCTCTGTCTGACGAATGATCAGAGGCCATCCCTTAGACCACTGCGCCACCGGGGCAGCCAGCGAGGTATGGGAATTTGCCATTGTTTACATGATACCTATGTAATTTCATCTGTTTGTATTTTGGAATGAATTATACTTCTTACACGAGTGAAGTTTACAATTTTAACGTTAGGTTTTGTTTAGAATTTGAACTAATGTTCGTGCATTTCAATTTAAAATAAAAATGGGAAGGAGCTTCATAATAATTAAGGACTTTATAAATTCAGCATTTTCTCACACATTGGTAACAAGTTACGAAGCGAAATTGGAAACATTTGCGACGAAAGAAGGCGATTCGGCCAACACACAATGCATTGCAATAGCATTGAAAACCATCTGCTTTCCCACACTTTGACGGCCGTCGCTCGCGGTATAGGCTTCACGCAAAGTGGTACTGCTTCATTAACATCTTATTCTAACCTCCTTGACGGACAATCATTAAAGAAGAATTTTTGGTAGTACACTCTGCTTCGCTTTTACAGCGTATCTTACGCAAATGGAACACATTTAAAAAGCGCATATTCATATATATCACATATGATGCTCAGTTCATTTTCATGTGACACCCTCGGGAAGCTCTGCTCGAGAGGCAAAGAGCTACAATTTTGAATGGTTGTCAGTTAGAGTAAACAAACAGGTATGCTCCCGAGGGAATAGAAATAATGTTTGCAAAGTATGCGACTAACTGTTAGGAAGATGAAGCAAAATGTTTCGCGATCTTTTATTTAGTAAGGCGTTTCAGCAAGATGAAACTTTTAGCGTCTAGGGTCTTAAAATTTAACGGTACTTTCTAGAAGCAGAAAGAAATTCAAGATTAAGGTAAATTAGTATTTTCTCGTCTGTCCATTGTTCTGCGCAACGGAATGCGCTGTTAATTTCAAATCAATATTTTTTTTCCTAAACTGAAAGAATTTTAACCTGGCAACTTCATAACGATAAAAGCATTTTTTGGCTTATATGGTAATAACAAGCATTCTGAAACCAAGTTTAGTTTAAAATTGTGAAAAATATTTACTTTGCGGAGCCCTAATTGTTGTGATTTAAATATTAAGAATATTTTGACTAATAATACCGTTAGTAACAATACTAAACCGTAGCGAATGTGCACTGATTAAAAAGAAATATAAATATTCAGTGCTTATCGCGCTTTAAGGAAAGATATAGCTAGTAATTTTTGTGCTAATAAGCGATTAAACTGGTGAAAAGTTCGAGAAAAAGTAAAAAATAATTCCCGGCATCTTTAATTTAATTTAAATCGCTAAAGTCTAAGATCCTTTTATAAATATTACCTACCCATTCTTATTAGTTTAAAAACTCCGACGGAGGAAAAACGTCGACAGCATTTTTTCTTAATTCTGAATAATGGCTGCATGTGATATTTAATATGATCTTTGTTACACATTATAAAAAGATGATAAATTGAAGTTTCAACGAAGTGGAAGCTATACAATGTTGTACCTTACGCGTTTAATAAAAGTTCTGTAGGTGTTGCTTGTTTAGCGATTTTCCTGACAAAATAAAATAACCTGCTCTGTGTATTCTTCGTCCGGAAAGATTTTATCATGTCTAACAACTTTTGATAAATGTACTTACTTCGATTAGCTCAAAAATTGATTTTTACTTTACTTGCGCATCAACTGTATGCTATGTTTTTCGTCAGTTTTAATATTTCGCACAGTTATACGTGTGTTGAAATGATGGCTGTATTACTTAAAACATGTTACATCCCATCCTTAATTTTCGAATCAGTTGTGCATTAAATTCTTAGTGTTCATTTTAAAAAATATGTATGTTTTTTTTCATAAGCATTTGATTTTATTTTCTGCATATAGTTGAGCAGTAGTCAAAAGGTTCAGAAAAATTTAGTCATTACAGGAATTTTCATTTAATTACTTAAAGCACGTTTTATCCCATTGCTAATTTTAGAACCAGTTGTGCAATAAGTTTTTACTGATTACTTAAATTATGTGTGTGCGTGTGTGTGTGTTTCTTAAGTATTTGACTTTATTTTCCGCATATAGCTGCACGGTGGCCATAAGGTCCAGAAACATTTATTTAGGACAGGAATTTTCATTGAAAATGTACATCAGAAAAGATCTTTAAGTAGCTTGGAAATTGACATTCGATCTTTTCAAAGTTTTTTTTTTTTTAGAGATAGTCAATTCTATTTTTTAAATGCATTTTTTTGTCATATTTTGGACGAAAGATTGCGAACCTGCATTTTGTCGTTTTGATGTTGCGTGTGAAATTGCATAGTACTGAATTTAAAATACTTCGCTTCCGTTCAGAGTGAGAATATGAGAACGTGATCACACAAAGCTTGCAAATTTCATTCGCTGATTGTTGAGTTTATCTGTTCGAGATAAATATAATTTTCTGGTAATTGGCCTACTGACTGAACTCTGTTCGGCAGCCCCGGCAGCTCAGTGGTCTAAGCGCTGGCTCGTGACCGTGCCTCCGTTATGGGTCTGGGTTCGAATCCTGTGAGGCATGGATATTGTGCTTGTCTCACGACACACTGGCTTTCTCCCTTCCCTGGAACCAGTGGCCATAAATTAGAGACCGGCGATTGCTTATGGCTGGGCTTCCGAATCAAAACACCTTCAAGTAGTTCCCGATTTTGAGTGTATCGTTCCGCTCTGTTTACATAGAACCTGATTACACCCCATGTGAAAGAAAGTAGTTCCACTATACGGAAATTTTACTGCTATTTTCATCGAAATATATCTTATCGTAATGGAAATAATTATAGGCATTTATTTTATTATGGAAAATAATAATACATTTATTTCATATCACAGATTTATACATCATAATTCCAGATGAAATCATAATGCAACGCACTTTTCCATGTGGTCCAATTGCACGAAATTAATGTTTCGCATTCATTTTTTTCCACTCGGTCGAACAAAGAACTGTTCAAATGGATCTAAATTTTTTTTGAGCAAATATCGCCGGAAGAAATATTCCATTCCCGGTGGTGCAGTGTTCTAAGCGCTGGATAATGACCATTTGTCCGAGATAAGTCCGAGTTCGAATCCCGGTGAGGCATGGAGGTCGTGTCTGTCTTATAGCCCATTGAGTTGCTCACGGTGGTCGTTAAAACCCCAATAAAAAAATCCATTAGACTACTGGTCAATAGTTCTTCCGATTTGGAAGTATGGCTTCTCAGATTTAGCTTGAGATTTCTATTGACAAATAAAAATAGTCATTAAGGCGTCTATTGTAACTAAATTCTAAAAAATCCGCATTTATATAAAATTTATGGTAAACTACTTTCTTTCAGGTTGCGCGTGATCAGGTTGTAAACAAAGCGGAACGATACCCTCTAAATCGGGAACTACTTGAAAGTGTTGTGATTCGGAAGTCTAGCCCTGCTTATAACCCTTGGAGTTGCTCACGGTGGTCGTTAAACGGCCGAAAAAAAAAAAAAAAAAAACTGTATTCTGACGAAGATCAGCAGGTGCAATCCACTCATTCCTCTGAGCTATAATAAAATGAAGCGGAGAAATTGAGTACGAACACGAAGTCTCGTGTTAAGGTGGTTCCACCTAAAATCTCCGCCTTATGTTTCCAATGGTAAAACTTCTTTATATATTTTCTTCGCAATGAATGTATTCTCAAGGATGAAAATTTGCACATCGGTAAAACTAACTTTAAGTTATAGCATGGGATACTTAATACTTACTAAAACATAAACATAATTATATTAAAAATCAATCATTTTACTTTGAGCACTGTTCAGGCCTGTTAATAGATGGCGTGACCTGTACGTTGATGACGTCATTAGGCGCAAATGCTGGTTTACTTAATCATGGTTATGTTTCAGCAAGTATTAAGTATCCCATGTTATAACTTAAAGTTAGCTTTATCGATGCGCAAATTTTCATCCTTGGGAATACATTAATTGCGAAGAAAATATGTAAAGAAGTTTTACCATTGGAAACATAAGGCAGAGATTTTAGATGGAACCATCTTAATTGTGGGATTTATTTTCACCCTATTTCCTCAGTTAGCCGAATGAGGGAGCTTCATTCGCTTTCCGACCATTCCGCAATAGAGGTGAAGACGTTAATACATATGCCACTTTGTTTTCGATAGGTAAACTTTTAGCGGATAATCTTCCGAATCAAAACGTTTTTCAAATAGTTCGCTCCTTCGCGTGTATCGTACCGCTTTGTTTACATAGAGCTTGCTCACACCAACATGAAACGGCAATGGTAGTAGTTCAGGATACGGACAATTTTAACTTCTGTCCCTGCTCTCATACTAATAAATCCAAAAGCAAAATAACACACCCAATAGGCAAAACATTTAAGAATCCTACCTAACAGTTTGTTGGTCCTCCTCTATCCCGAAAAATGTACACGCCAAGGCATCGACTCCACCAGATTTCAGAGGTAATGTCAGCCATGCCGTTTGCAGCATCGTCCACAACTCCGCCCGAGACGTCGGTCCAGGATCCATGGATCGGATGTTCCACGCCACGGTCACCCAGAGAGCTTCAACAGGGTTTAAATCCGGGGACCTTGGGAGGCACGGAATGGTTTCAAAATGCCTGGGTGGTTCCGGCCCGGTGTGGTGGCGCATTGTCCTTCTGGACGGCCGTAGGATACGCAAAGGCCATGAAAGCGTGTAGGTGGTCAGCTAGTACATGTTGGTAACGCCCAGCGGTTAAAGACCTTTCCAGACACACTAACGAACCTAATGTGTCCAATGAGAAGGCTCCACAAACCATAACACAGCCAACACCGCCTTGAACAGAACCAACCTGGCACGACGGGGCCATGACGTCATGCTGTCGACGCCACACCCGCACACTGCCGTCAGCTCGGTGCAGCTGAAAACGGGATTCGTGTGATCACATGACGCGGCGCCACTCTACAGAGCTCCAGTTCCGGGCATCAGGCGAAGCGTAATGTCCGATGACGAGCAGCCAACAGTGGCACACGAGTAGAGTGTGGTCTCCATTAGGCCAGGGTATAAGCATGCGCCGTACTGTTCGCTCGTCGACGCTGCTTGGGCTTCCGACATTTAACCCGGATGTGATTTGCGCTGCCGTTGCTAAACGGTCGGTCTGTACGAGCCTGAATAATCTACGTCGACGGCAATCATCAATGACGTGCGGTCTGCCCCGCTTGCTCTCTGGACGCTGGTATGTCCGTCGATGGTGTAATCGCGGTACAGCCTTGATACGGTAGCCCTCAGGAACCCTAGGGTTCTGACCACTTGGGCGATAGAATGACCCATCTGTCTTGCGCCGACAATGCGTCCACGATCAAAGTCGCTCAGATCACCACGTTTGCCCGTGTTCGTCGATTGTGATACACTTTTGGGAAGCCCTGCTGTCCGCCTGTTTATTGCCTTCATTTGGTTTGGGTGTGTTCCACTCTGCGCGGGGATGCCCATGTCAACTATACTCATATCTCTAACGTTTTGTCTACTGACTGTAATAATAAGAATACGTATTTATTTCATATTACATATTTATACATCAAAACTTTTGTACATAATCATAATCGAACGCACTTTTAATGTCCTTTAATGGCACGAAATTAATTTTTGACAATTATTCTTTCCGCTCGATAGAACGAGGTACTTGAATTAACTCTTCAAATGGATCTGAATTTTGCTTTTTGCAAACGTCTAAATAAATATTTCATTAGCTTATCAGCCAATCGTTCTTCCGATCCGAATAAATAAATAAATAAATAAATAAATAAATAAACCGCTTCGCGTAGAAAATAAGAAGAGCTCCGGGGGAAAAAAATGTATATACGTGTATGTATAGTGCAATTTTTCGGTAAATTTCCTTCATAAAATTCATTTACAAAAAAAGTCATTAAAGTGACTATTATAGTGAAATTCCCAAAAGAAAACACTACAAAAAATTAATGTGAACTACGTCCTTTCCCATATCATGTTGGGTGTGAGGAGGTTCTGTGTAAACAACTCACCAACCCGCTTGGCCAGCGTGGTGAGTTATGGCCAAACACCTCCAAAATGACTCCACAACTTAAATCTTGGCCCTCAGTCTCCTGCAGCTGGAATGTACCTGGCCAAGGCAGCGGCCAGTGCGACATGAAGGCAGAGGGTGCTAAGAATCCCCGGAGGACCGGACTAGGCTGCCATCTGATGCTGACCTTGGCTACGTATAACGGACGCTCCCTATCTTCTAATTCAAGGCTTCTTGAATTGGAAGAGGAACTACAAAGGATCAAGTGGGACATCGTGGGGCTAAGTGAGGTAAGGAGAAAAGGAGAAGATCTCATTGAACTGAAAAGTGGACATCTCTTCTACTATCGTTGGACAGATACTGGCAGAACTAGTGGTGTTGGATTTATAATAAACAAGAAACTGAAGGATAAAGTTGTAGAAGTTGAAAGTTCCTCTGACAGAGCTGCACGACTCGTTATCCAACTCTCCAGAAGATACCAGGCTCAGATTATTCAAACTTATGCACCCACCACAAGTCATGCTGAAGAAGAAATTGAAGAATTTTATGAGGAAATTCGTGATCTAAATAATAAAGGTAAGCAGCACTTGAAGATAATTATGGGAGATTTCAATGCAAAAATAGGGCAACGGCAACAGAATGAAACTTCAGTAGGTAAATTCGGTCACGGCAACAGAAACCAGCGTGGAAATAATCTCGTAGAGTTTGCAGAGGCAGAAGGGTTTTTTCATCTATAACTCCGTTTTCAAGAAAAAGTCACACAGGAAATGGACATGGAGACATCCAAATGGGACGACAAGTGAAATTGATTTTATTATGTGTAACAAAAAATTCGTCATAGAAGACTGCAGTGTGCTAAACAAGTTCAACACAGGTAGTGACCATAGATTGGTGAGATGTAAGATGCACTTCAACACTGAACTCGAACGTAGCAAGCTCATAAGACAAACAAAATGTATTGACATAACCAACCTTAAAAAACACCATAATACCTTCAAATTGGAACTGAAGCATAATACCTTCAAATTGGAACTGAAGAACAGGTTCTCTGCTTTAGAAGGCCTAACATCGGAAGAAGTGGATATTTCTGAAGTTAACAGAAAAGTAAGCAAAGCTCTTATGGAAACAGCAACAAAATTAGCTGGGTTTAAGAACAAATTATCAGGAAAAACCAAAATGTTGATGCAAAAAGAAGAGTGATGAGGACAACTAAAGAAGATGTGACTTCCAAAGTGGAATAAATAGAGCTATGCAAGACAGTACGAAAAAGTATCACTGAAGACGTAAGGAAATTCAACTGTGAACTAGTAAGGAAAGCAATTGAAAACAACCAAAGCCTAAAGATAGCGAAGGGACATCTCAGTAAGGGAAAAAAACAGATTATGGCACTGAGAAAAGAAGATGGTTCTGTAACAAGAAATAGAGGCGAAATTTTGACAAGAGTGAAAGATTTCTACTCCAAATTATGTGAAAGGGATGATACATGTACTCCAGACATCATGAAAGGTACCAGTACCAGAGTTCTTCCAGTCCTTCCAGCAGAAGTTGCACATGCAATCAAGAACATGAAGCAGGGAAAAGCTCCAGGAGAAGATGGAATTACTGTAGACATCATACAAGAAGCAAGTGGAGAAATCGAAACAGTACTCGCCCAAATTTTCACTCAGTGCCTTAATGAAGGGAAAATTCCTGAGGATTGGAACAACGCTACAATGATCTTGCTACATAAAAAAGGTGACATTGAGGATTTCAGAAACTACAGACCTATCAGCCTCCTATCAGTGGTTTATAAAATCTTCACTAAAGTTCTTTCACACCGCTTGAAGGTGACACTGGACATGGCTCAACCGAGAGAACAAGCTGGATTCAGGAGTGGCTACAGCACAATAGATCATATCCACGTACTGAGAGAACTAATTGAAAGAGCGAGGGAATATGAACTTCCATTGTGCATGGCTTTTATCGATTATGAAAAAGCCTTTGATTCGGTGAAACCATCAGCAGTTGCAATGGCTCTGAAATCCTGCGGTATTGAAGATGCATACATTAATATTATTAATAACATCTATGAAAATGCAAGTGCAAAGATTCGGCTGTTTGAAAATACAACACACATAAAAATTGGAAAAGGAGTGAGACAAGGTGACACCATATCTCCGAAGCTCTTTAATGCCACATTGGAAAATGTCTTTCAATCACTGAACTGGGAAAACAAAGGGATAAAGATTAATGGAGATTATCTAACCCACCTTCATTTTGCTGATGACATAGTCATTTTTGCAACTACCCCATCAGAGCTACAGGGTATGATCCAGGAACTTGCTGACAAGAGTAAAGAAGTGGGATTAAAAATGAACTTCCAGAAGACAAAAGTGATGTACAATGCTTTTACAAGAAATGAAGATTTATCGATTGATGGAGAAAAGCTGGAGATAACAGGCACCTACGTTTATCTTGGACAGCAGATATCAAGTGAGGGTCACATTGATGAAGAAATTAATCGGCGTACAAAACTTGCCTGGAGAGCTTTTGGAAGAAACAGCATAATTTTCAAGAGCAATATGCCATTATGTCTTAAAAGAAAAGTGTTTGATCAATGCATCCTTCCAGTGCTTACGTATGGTGCAGAGACGTGGACCTTAACTAAAAGAGACATACAAAGACTACAGACAACTCAAAGCAGCATGGAGAGGTGCATGCTTGGAGTAACCAGGAGAGATAAGAAGAGGAACTCGTGGATCCGAAAAAATGACAAGAGTGGAAGACATCATGATCAGAGTTAAATCCCTGAAATGGCAATGGGCTGGACATACTGCCAGTAGGACAGACCATCGATGGACAGCCGAAATTTTAGATTGGATTCCAAGGGACAGGAAAAGTCCCAGAAAAAGACCACATGGAAGATGGGTGGATGAAATTCGAAAGTATGCGGGAGTGACATGGAGGAGACTGGCACAAGACAGACCATTGTGGAGGAAACTTGGGGAGACCTTCGTCCAGCAGTGGATTGATAATGGTTGACAATGATGATGATGATAGTACAATTTTTCGGTAAATTTCCTTCATAAAATTCATTTACAAAAAAAGTCATTAAAGCGACTATTATAGTGAAATTCCAAAAAGAAAACACTACAAAAAATTAATGTGAACTACGTCCTTTCCCATATCATGTTGGGTGTGAGCAGGTTCTGTGTAAACAAAGCAGAACGACACCAGTGAAGCCGGGAACTACTTGAAAAGGCGTTGTGAAATGTACTGCCGCATCAGAACATTTTTTAAGTATTTTTAGACTTTGCGTGTATCGTTCCGCTTTGTTTATATAGAACTTGCTCGCACCCAACATGAAACGGCAAAGGAAGTAGTTCACGATATGGACAATTCTTACTTTTATCGCTACTTCTGTACTCTTTAATCCATACGGAAAATGAAACGTATTTATTTAATATATAAGATTTATACACAGTGCCCCGGATGGAGCTTTTGCCGGGCCCTTGGCGAGATTTCATTGCGGGCCCCGGAGTAAAAATTCATGGCGGAAGCTAGAAAATAAATCTCATATTTCAGTATAAAGTAGTTACGTGAAAAATGTCCGTAAAGAAACTATTATAACGCACACACGAAGACTGTCAAAAAGATAAAATGATTATATCAAAGAAGTTAGTTCAGAGAGAAAGAGAGATTACAAAGTGTTAAGGTGGATCCACCTAAAATCTTTGCCTTACATTTCTAATGGGAAAACTTCTGTAGCCATTTTCTTCGCAATTAAAGCGTTCCCAAAGATGAAAATTTGAACATCGATAAACCATAATTATATTAAAAATCAATAACTTTTCCTTTGGTGGGGTTGCGACAAGAAAATAGATGACACCACATCTACATGTGACTGAATGCTATCACGTCGCATTTTTTTCAATAATTTAATTAATTTTTGGACTGCAATCAGTACTTATGTCCATCCATGCGATTGTCCGGAATGTTTAGAATGATTCGAGCCATTTATATAGATGAAATATTCTATTATTAATTTAGCTGAAAATGTCGCAGAGTGAGCTTGCTGGTTTATTTCGGAATTAAAAATCAGCAGTTTCTACAATTCTGTTAACATTTTCAGCTAAATTATTATAAGAACATTTAATCTTAGTGGCTCACATCATTCAAAACATTCCAGACTGTCGCATGGATACACTCAAATTTTGATTTAATCTTAGTGGCTCACATCATTCAAAACATTCCAGACTGTCGCATGGATACACTCAAAATTTGATTCCATTCCGAAAATTAATGAAATTATTGAAAAAAAAAAAGCGACGTGATAGCATTTAGTAAGTCACATGTAGATGTGGCGCCACCTGTTCTCTGGTCTTTTTTTTTTTTTTTTTTTTTTGATTGGAGGTTTAACGACCACCGTGAGCAACTCAATGGGCTATAAGCAGTCGCCCGTCCCTAATTTAGGGTCACTGGTTCCAGGGAAGGGAGAGAGCCAGTGCCGTAAGACAAAAACAACATCCATGCCTGACCGGGATTCGAACCCGGACCCCGTTCGGACGAATGATCAGAGGCCATCGCTTAGACCACTGCGCCACCGGGGCGGCGTTCTCTGGTCTCAACACCACCAAAGGAAAATTCATTGATTTTTAATATAATTATGGTTAAATTTTAAAAATTATTAGGTATACTAGGCTGTAATGTGAAGTTATTTTTATCGATGTTCAAATCTTCATCCTTGAGAACTTATTAATTGTGAAGAAAATGGCTACAGAAGTTTGGCCATTGGAAATACAAGGCAAAGATTTCAGGTGGATCCACCTTAAAATGTACAATTTTCTTTCCGGATAAACGGGGTTGAGGTTGTATTGTGATCTTTAAAAAAACTGTCTCACAAAATGATAAAAAGATAGCTTCAACTAATCTGCGTAGCGAATATTTTTGCCCTGCAAATACTTTTGGGTAGGAAATAATATGGATCCTTCTAAAATAAGTTCGTATAAATAATTTTTTTCCTCTGATACATGCTTTAGTGACTGGATTTCATGCAAAGTAAAGTAACTGACAAATTAGTGATTTTTCAACTTTTATATGCGCTCATATATGAAAATAGCTTTTTTTTTCTTTTCAAATTTCTAGTAATGTTTTTATAGTTACTGAATAATTGGCCACACCCCCAAAACAACTTTTATATATACGTATTTTTTATTTTTTAAATTTAAGTACCTGGTTTGCACACAAATTGTTGAATATATAAAAGTAGGTTTCACAAAATGATGAAATTAATTTATTTCATGAATGCTGATAACATTAAGGCGGTTCTAATAATCATTTAAAATCTACAAATCTCAGTATCTAAACGGCGAAGCGCGATAACCTATTCGAAAGTAAAGGGGTGGGGTGGGATAGGGGACTAAAAAAAGAATTTAAAAAGATAATTTTAAGGGCCTTGCGTTACAAAATTTACAAAAAAAGATAATATACAAAGGGTATCCTGAAAGTAATAAATACCTCGTGTCTCATAAGATTTTTACTTGCAGCAGCAAAAATGCGAAACTTCGTGGCAAAATAGTTGGGCACATTGTTAATAATGCTAGCCTGTTCAAAGTATTGCCCATCACTTTCTACTGTACATTTCTGCCATCTTTGAACCCATTGGTAAAATCCATTTTGGAAAAACTCCCGAGGCTGTTGTTTCACATATGAGTTCACAGCCAGTTTAACGTCTGTCGCATTGTCGAAACCAAGGTTAATTAAAGAACCTTGGTCAAAACGTTCCCCACGAAGTGTGTTTTTAAAAGGGGCCAATAGGAAACAGTCTGAGGGAGCCAAAGCAGGACTGTAGGAGGGTTGGGATATCACCGTCCACTCCATTTTGGCAATACCCTGTGAAGTCTCCATCGAAGTGTGGTTACGTGCGTTATCATGGTATAAAACAACACTATGCAGTGGAATGTCACGTCTTTTGCTTCTGATAGCTTCCTTTAGTTTTTTCAATGTCTGCGTATAGCGAGCACCGTTTATTGTTGCGCCCCTTTCAAGGAAATCAGTCAAAATGACACAATGTTCGTCCAAGTATATCGTCACCATCATTTCCCTTCAGGAACGACGAGTTGTTTTCACCGTTTTCTGTCGAGGTGAAAATAAGCGATGCTATTCCATTGACGCACGTTTTGTTCCTGGGTCATGAAAGAACACCCAGGTTTCATCGCCCGTCGTAACATTAGAGAAAAACACCTCAGCCTCCCTCTCATAACAATCCAAGAGGTTCCGGCACATGTCCACCCTTTGCTCACGTTGTTCACGGTTAGGTTTCTTGGGATCCACTTTGAACAAATTTTCCTGTAGTCCAGATCCCTAACTAATGTTTCCATAGCACTATGACTGCAGTGAATTGCATGACACAACTCCTGGATGGTGACACTACGATCAGCTGTGATGAGGTCTTTCACTCGTTGCCTGTTGGCATCTGTTACTGCAGCTGCGGGTCTTCCACTCCGTTGTTTGTCCGATACTGAACTTTCTCCCTCTCGAAACCACTTGATCCATCTTCGGACATTAGTGAAAGCGATTGTGGCAGCTTCATACAATGCCAGGAGTCTCCTGTGGATTTCTGGAGCCTCACATCTCTCTTGTTCCAAGAATTCAATTACGGCTAGCTAGTTTTCTCTGTCATTCATCACGGCGGGCCGCGGATTGCCTAGTGGGCAACGTTCGTGGCTGCCATGGAGAAGACCTCAGGTTCCATCCCAGGCAGGTACGAACGCTCGATCCACTAAATATCCGCCGTGTGTCGGATGGGCACGTTAAGCCGTCGGACTCCGGGTACTGGCCTCCCGGTAATTAATAAGGGCGTCTTCCTCCCCCTTTCTACCTCGCTTCCGTGTCACTTTCCTATCGGGCACTCTAGCCCAAATCTCCCTGGCTTCCTATTTCTAAGGGTTGTTTAAGACCTGGGGTTGTTTAAGGTTGTTTAAGACCTCCCTTCCTAAAATCCTCTACATATAATCATGGTCATCATAATGATCTCTGCGGTTCATGATCTTTACTTCCGATTGTGAACAAAATTTGTTCCCACAATGGTAGCATATCATTGTGCAGTTTGATTGAAATCACTTCAAAATTTCAAAAGTTATTAAGGAGGAGGTATTACTTTCAAGATGCCCTTTGCAAATATTCTACAAAAAATTATTTTTTTGTTTCCTAAACTGCGGGGCCCCGTGAAGGAGCGAGGCGCAGGGCGACCGCTCTGCACAACCTGAAAAAATTCCAGTACACCATCTTAACTCAACATGCAGACGTAAATGACGAATGCAGACGCTTCGTCAACTACGTCGTAACAACATCATAAGCAAGTTGGTGGTTATCCCTATAGTCCAGCCGACCCTGTTTATACATCATAACTCCGTACAGAATCTTGATTGATGAAACACACTTCTCATTGGCTGAAGGTTTCCTCCTGCATTTCCCCCTTCGGATCCGCTTGTACCACTTTGAAAATAGCAGAAAATTAATATCTTTGACGATAATTTTGTCCGAAGAAATAAAAAAAATCTGAAGCATCAGTCGTAAAACTTAAATTTCACGGAAGAAATATAGAATTAGCTTCGTACAAAAAGAAAAAAAAAAAGACCCGGCCGAAATATATCCGTAGTGCTATTATTCGGCAAATTTCTTTCATGAAATACATTTACAAGAAAAAAAAATTGCTAAGGCTGTCTTTGAATGAGTGTAAGAGAAATTCTATCCTATATCTGCAATGTAAATTCTTTTGTACACATTTTCTAGAAGACTATTACTTTGTAGTGTTTGAAATTTTGGGCACAAATAAAAACGACCCTTAGCTAATATATTCCACAGTTATTATTCTTAATATATTCCACAGTTATTATTCTTAATATATTCCACAGTTATTATTCTTAATATATTCCACAGTTATTATTCTTAATATATTCCACAGTTATTATTCTTAATATATTCCACAGTTATTATTCAGAAAGATTTTTTAGAATTTTTTTTTAAATTCAATTTATCCGACTCGAAAGTATTCTAATTTGTCGCTAGGTGGCGCGATAAAGTTAGCTTAGCAGTGTTTCTGTCTGGAAGAAACGAAATCTCTCATTTCTGTATGACTTTTTCGATTGTCTAGGAGAAATAGAAATCATTTAATGTTGCCAAAAGTGAGATTGAAATCTTGTCTTCCATAAATCATCTTAAATCCTACTGTACGTTCACTTTTGGAAAAGAAAATGTGTACATTAGCAGAGAACCCCTGAATTTGGGCTACATAAGCTCCATCTACTTACTGAGCTCTACCCCAAACGACGTCATTGGTTAAAGCGTAACAGCACGTATTTTGACTTTTCATTCAATAAGAGTCCGCTTGCATTGTGAATATGGTGAGGTCTACAGTGATTCGCTGACACCAACTTCTGGGACAGTCCCTCAAGACGTAAAAGCCACGCTCAAGGACTGAATTTTTGCGCCATCTATGGCAGAAGATGAAACCTAACACTCATTCAAAGACAGCCTTAAAGCGTCTGCTGTAGTGAAATTTTAGACGAAAGACAGCATAAAATTAACGAGAACTACTTCCTTTGACGTTTCACGTTGGGTGTGAGCAATGTAAGCAATGCGGAACGATACACACGAGGTCGGGAACTACTTGAAAGCCTTCTGTTTCGGAAGATCGTCCCTTTCGGCATCTAACAAAAAAACATTGGCACTGATTGCATAGTTAACAGTGGCTGGTCGTGCCCAGAGAAACGGGAGAAGTGTTTTAAGAACTTGATAAAACAATTTATCCACTTCTTGGGATACATCCTTAGCCCCTACCTCGGTGGCTCAGTGGCTTAAGCGTTGGCTTCTGATGATTCGTCCGAGACAGGTCAGGGTTTGAATCCCGGTGAGGCATGAATGTTGTGCTCGTTTTACGGCACTGGCTTCCTCCCTTCCCTGGAATCAGTGGCCCTAAATTAAGGACGGGTGACTGCCTATAGCCGACTGAGTTGCTCACGATGGTCATTAAACCCCCAATAATAATAATGAAAAAAGAGTACATCCTTATGCATATTATACATATACACAGTCGAGTCACATTATTGTGACCACCTCTTACTTTTGATGTCAACAGCGCGTAGCCAATGAAAGAAGGTACGTGTTGTGAGCTTGCTTGGGGGGTATATATAAGGTGTGCTGTAGGCATTCTCAAAACATATCACTCGTTGCTGTCATGGACAAAAGGAGCGATTTATCAGATTTGCAAAAAGGAATGATTATCGGCTTTCGAGACAAGGGCGGCAGTATTTCTGAAAGATCGCAGTTTATGAACTGTTCGCGTGCTGCTGTGGCTAAAGTGCATCGTGATTGGAGAAATGTCACCATTGCGAATAAGCAAAGTGAAAACTGCGGAGTGCCACGTGCCATTGATGTGAGAGGTGAACGTCGGCTTCGAAGGTGCGTGAGGGCCGATCGACACGCTACAGTAGAGCAACTCACTGGCCGAATGAACCAGTGGGCTACCGGAAGTGTGTCCAAAACGACAGTTCAGCGAACCCTGCTGCATATTGGACTCCGGTGCAGACGGATGGTCTGAACTCTGAAGTGTACCTCAATGTACCGGATAATTCTGCCCTACCAACAATGTGGCAGTATTATGGAAATGACTGTTGTCTTTTCCAACGTGATCGAGCTCCTTGCGGACACTGCATGGCGTGTACAGGATTTGTATCTTGAAAATCAGTTGGCATTTTTAGACTGCCCTGCTCGGAGTCCTGATCTTAATCCCATAGAACATCTCTGGGATAAACTCGAGCGAAGGATACGAAATCGCCCACAACGACCGTCTTCGCTCTCCATTCTGGCAACAGCTTTGAAGGATGAATGGCGAGCCGTCTCTATCGAGACCTATGGGAAATTTGTTGATAGTATGCTTCGACGTGTTGCTGCTGCCATACAACTAAAAGGTGGACTGACTAACTATTAATTGCGATAAAAAAAGCCATAAAACATTGTGGTGTCTGAATACTTCGGATAATTTAACATATGCGGTCGAGTCACATTATTGTGAACATCAGATAATATCCAGAGTACCTGTCGTGTGTAGCGCGGGCAGGAGCTAGACGGGATGGGAGTGACGTGCTGGAAGGTGTTCACAGGTATGTGGAGACATGCTGACTGCAGTGCATCTGACAGCTGCTGGAGGGTGCGTGGTGGACGATCCGTAGAGCGAATATCACGATCGAGGTGGTCCCACAGATGATCAATTGGGTTTAAGTCTGGGGAAATAGGCGGGCAGGGAAGTACTTTGAAGTCTTCATCGCGCTCTTCCAACCACTCTCGGACATTTCTCGCTGCGTGACAAGTCGCAGTTTCGTGCTGGAAGATCCCATCCGCACCAGGGAAGACAATCAGCATGTATGAGTGTACGTGGTCTACAAGGATGGATTTATAAGGAATTCGGTCAATAGTGCCTCCCACAGGTACGTGTGAACCCAGGAAATGCCACAAAAACATTCCCCAGACTTTGCCCCCACCAGCTTGTGTTCTTCCAGGAATGGTTATTGAAGAGTGTCTGTCCTCCTATGTTTCTAGCCTTATACGCCAACATCCATCTGTTCGATGAAGCAGAAAACGTGACTCGCCGGAGAAGGCAATGCTTCGCCAATCAGCGGAGGTCCAATTCCGACACTGCCGTGCAAACGTAAAGCATTTTCTGCCGATGCACCTTCGTTAGCATGGGTGCTGTGACCATCTGTTTTCATCGAAGCCCCATATGCTCCCTCACGCACCTTCAAAGCCGACGTTTACCTCTCACATCAATGGCACGTGGTGCTCCGCAGTCTGCACGTCGCTTATTCGCAATGGTGCCATTTCTCCAATCACGATACACTTTAACCACAGCAGCACGCAAATAGTTCATAAACTGCGCTGTTTCAGAAATACTGCCACTCTTGGCCCGAAAGCCGATAATCATCCCTTTTTGCAAATCTGATAAATCGCTCCTTTTATCCATGACAGCAACGAGTGATATGTTTTCAGATCTGATCATATGTAGAGGATTTTAGGAAGGGAGTGTTTGACTCCAGGTCTTAAACAACCCTTGCCGCCCCGGTGGCGCAGTGGTCTAAGCGATGGCCTCTGATCATTCGTCCGAAAGGGGTCCGGGTTCGAATCCCGGTGAGGCATGGATGTTGTGTTTGTCTTACGGCTCTGGCTCTCTCCCTTGCCTGGAACCAGTGACCCTAAATTAGGAACGGGCGACTGCTTATAGGCCGTTGAGTTGCTCACGGTGGTCGTTAAACCTCCAACCTAAAAAAAAAAAAAAAACCCTTAGAAATAGGAAGCTAGGAGATTTGGGCTAGACTGCCAGATAGGAAAGTGACACGGAAGCGAAGTAGAAAGGGAGAGGAAGACGCCCTTATTTATTACCAGGGGGCCAGTACCCGGGATATGTTTTCAGAATTTTTTTTTTATCATATGTAGAGGATTTTAGGAAGGGAGGGTCTGACCCCGGGGTCTTAAACAACCCTTAGAAATAGGAAGCTAGGAGATTTGGGCTAGAGTGCCTGATGGGAAAGTGACACGGAAGCGAAGTAGAAAGGGGGAGGAAGACGCCCTTATTTATTACCGGGGGGGGGGGGTACCCGGAGTCCGACGGCTTAACGTGCCCATCCGGCGCACGGCGGATATTTAGTGGATCGAGCGTTCGTACCTGCCTGGGATCGAACCCGAGGTCCTTTCCGCGGCAGTCACGAACGTTGCCCACTAGGCCACCCGCGGCCCTGTTTTCAGATCATCATATGTAGAGAATTTTAGGAAGGGTGTGTCTGACCCCAGGTCTTAAACAACCCTTAGAAATAGGAAGCTAGGAGATTTGGGCTAAAGCGCCCGATAGGAAAGTGACACGGAAGCGAAGTAGAAAGGGGAGGAAGACGCCCTTATTTATTACCGGGGGCCAGTGGCCCGGGGTCCGACGCACGGCGGGTATTTAGTGGATCGAGCGTTCGTACCTGCCTGGGATCGAACCTTAAGCCCTTCCCGTGGCAGTCACGAACGTTGCCCACTCGGCCACCCGCGGCCCCCTGTTTTCAGAATGCCTACAGCTCACCTTATATACCCTCCAAGCCAGCTCACGACAGTTCTTTCATTGGCTACCCGCTGTTGACGTCAGAAGTTGCAGGTGGTTACAATAATGTGACTCGACTGTGTTGAAGGGGCCACCTCAGGCTATAAGGACAAATGTAACCGTTCTGGGCATGCTGTCTTTTACTCTTCGTGGAAAGCTACTGCCCCACCTGACTTGCTGATTTGTGTCAAGATCTGATTCGAAGTTTTCGGGTTAGGGCTTGGAAAAGTTCCGTTCATGGTTAGACGCTCAGATGGGCCTTCTAAAACAGAGACGATAACAATGAGGTTTAAGAAATCAACTTTTAATCACAATTAATTTTACTTTTCTTGTCGATTCTCTGAAGCACCAAAGCACAGCGAAACTCTGATCGAAAATTAAAGAAAAAAATGAATTGTAATCAAACGTTTATTTCTTCATTTTCATTTACCTCATAATGTTTATAGTCTGCGATATATATTATACCAATGAAAAATGTCTCTTTTCGGCGTATTCGGAATGGTTATGGAGATTCGAGATATCTACATATTGTCCGATATGCCTCTCTGTCTCTCCTGTTTGGGGCAATTCTTTTCATGCACTTGTCCACACCTCAACAGTACGTTACTCTGTCTGTACATTGGTTAGCTGCGCTGAATACTGCGTGCGACTAATACATAATATACAGATGAAAAATGTACTTCTTTTCGTCGTATTCGGAATGGTTATGGGGGTTCGAGATATCTAAATATTATTCCATATGCCCTCTTTGGGGTAATTCCTTTCATGCACTTGTCCACACTTCACACAGTACGTTTCTCTGTACCAGGTGCGTACTGATAGACCCCGCTACCCAGGGGTGCCTCACAGTTAAGAGGGCCTCGAGCTTCAGCAAAAACCATTTTCCAGATTCTTTTGCGGAAGCTTCATAGGAGTAAAGAAATAATCAGCAATTCTTTACGGCAGCTTTGAAATAAGTATTAAAAAGGAAAGGAATTTTCGGTTGGTTTTTTTCCCCGGTTTAAAATTTATCAAAACTGGATGACGGGAAAGCAGGTATTTCAGAAAACCTGAGGCAACTTTTTGATAGTCATAGCATAATTTCTATATATGTATATTAACAAGAGAACGTGAAAGGGATATCAGTTCAATCAATGAAAAGTTTTTACCAAGAAGTATATGTACGTATTACAGTTGTTTGCACGTAACTACGCTTGCTTTAGAATATAATGAGCTGAGCAAAGACTTTTAAGATACATAGACTGGAAGTTCTTGTGCGAACGAGTAGCAGCAGCTGGCGACATTTTGATCACAAAGCTTGTGCGGGCAAAATGGCGTGTGTCCTATGCAAGCAACGTTAATTAAGCTCTTTTACCTGCGCGAAAGAAGACATTTTACGTTGTTTTAATACTGCGTATTATTTTTTTTTCAATGGAGTATAAATTAGGCATTGCGCCTTTTAACTTACGATTAAAGAAAACATCATTATCGTAATTTTGGGGGATATGAAATACCTGAAGGGAAACGTCGCTTGTCCTACGTGTAAAATATATTTCGGCTTCAGTTGTTTGCAAACTGCGTGATCTAGTTGCATGAAATTCGTATTTCACACTCTAAGTAATGTCAAAACCCATTTTAATGTGGCCATTTGTTTATTCTTAAGAGAAATTGCAGAGACCAAAACTTTTAATTTCGGAAGTTTTTTCCGCAGTATTATGAATTCGTAATAGCTACTCAACGGGAGAAAAAATAAGTAAAATTAAATATGATGGAAAGAAATTCCCTCTTCATATAACTTAGAGTTTAGACACTTACAAATCTCGAGGATGAAAAGTCTGGGAAAAGAAACACGAGTTAACAAACCATGTGTTGGTTTAACCAGAAACCTTCCCTTTAGAGCCATACACAGTCTAGTGAATGACAAAAGGGTCTAGTAAAAACTAAGTCCCTCAATTTAATATTTAGATATCAAATAAATGAAAAAGGTTACTAGCTTACTATCTTGCATTTAAAATACTAAAACACCTCTATGATTTCAAGGGAAAGATTACGAAAGAAAGTGAGAAGCCTAGATTGAAACTGCAAGTCACGGTAATGAGACAAGGTTCTAGTAAAAACCGAGTCCTTCAACTTAATATTTAGAGATTCCAGTTAGCACAATATTAATATTTGCAGTTAGCACGTCTTAGAGCATTTACGCACTTCCCCAAAGTATCACAATTATTATGAGGAAACCTACGAAATGAAAGTGTCTGCTGGCCAGTTGTTTGTTTATTCGTACATCCGTACGCTACGCAAGATATACCCGTTTTAAAAATCTGTTTAGCTCATTAAATTTGGCTCTATTGTTTTCTGAAATACTTTACAATATATACACACTATTTATAAAAACAAACAAAAAAGAAATTACTGGTTATATATTAAAAAATATGGATGTAATTTATATAAACACACGAACGCCTATAGTAAAGAACGAGATGTGACAGATTCTTTCCGTACAACGCTGAACTTCAAATGTCGCCCGGTTAACTTACGGTATTCCAGTCTATGTTTCTTAAAGGTCTTTGGAACTGAAAGGTGCTATTCGAGGGGAGAAACAGAGGTCTGCTTCATTTTTTTTTTTTTCATTACAGATTAAAGAGCAAAATTTTTACGATCATTATTTTTATAACAGTGTCAAGAGAAAAAAAATTCACTATGTGCAAAATCTGGTGTGTGTTTTTATAATCAAAGAGTAAATAATTTAAGCAGTTTCATTTTTTTCGTGCCACATTTCTTAATTGATATCTATTTATTTGCTTCCTTATGTTCTGTATTTTCGTATAAATCGAAAAAGATCATTGGATACTGTCACATGAAAGTTACGTGTTTTGCATGTGTGATCGCGAGGCATTTCTGGCCTTAGTTCTCTAAATGAATAAAATTTGAATGATATACTCAACTTTGGCGTAACTGTTTTGTGTGAAGCGCTTTCTGTTGGTATCAAATTAGGACAACTATCTCATAATTAAATAACATGGAACTATACACCTGCTGTACTTAAATAGTATAACTATACTAGATATCCGAAATTTCTTGGTGCAGAATAGAAATAAAAGTTTCCAAGCTTTCGCACATCAACTAGATGGCTTTTTTAAGGAAGGTAGACAGCAAGGTAGACAGCAAACTGTCTACCTTCCTTGAAAAAGCCATCTAGTTGATGTCATCTATCTTTTAGACAGCAAACTATCTTTTGAAAAGTCATCTATCTTTTAGACAGCAAACTGTCTACCTTCCTTGGAAAAGCCATCTAGTTGATGTCATCTATCTTTTAGACAGCAACCTATCTTTTGAAAAGCCATCCATCTTTTAGACAGCAAACTGTCTACCTTCCTTGAAAAAGCCATCTAGTTGATGTCATCTATCTTTTAGACAGCAACCTATCTTTTGAAAAGCCATCCATCTTTTAGACAGCAAACTGTCTACCTTCCTTGAGAAAAACCATCTAGTTGATGTCATCTATCTTTTAGACAGCAAACTATCTTTTGAAAAGCCATCCATCTTTTAGACAGCAAACTGTCTACCTTCCTTGAAAAAGCCATCTAAAAGCCATCTAAAAGTCTATCTTTTAGACAGCAAACTGTCTATCTAGACAGCAAACTGTCTACCTTCCTTGAAAAAGCCATCTAGTTGATGTCATCTATCTTTTAGACAGTAAACTATCTTTTGAAAAGCCATCCATCTTTTAGACAGCAAACTGTCTACCTTCCTTGAAAAAGCCATCTAGTTGATGTCATCTATCTTTTAGACAACAACCAATCTTTTGAAAAGTCATCCATCTTTTGACAGCAAACTGTCTATCTTCCTTGGAAAAGCCATCTAGTTGATGTCATCTATCTTTTAGACAGCAACCTATCTTTTGAAAAGTCATCCATCTTTTAGACAGCAAACTGTCTACCTTCCTTGGAAAAGCCATCTAGTTGATGTCATCTATCTTTTAGACAACAACCAATCTTTTGAAAAGTCATCCATCTTTTAGACAGCAAACTGTCTATCTTCCTTGGAAAAGCCATCTAGTTGATGTCATCTATCTTTTAGACAGCAAACTATCTTTTGAAAAGCCATCTATCTTTTAGACAGCAAACTATCTTTTGAAAAGCCATCTATCTTTTAGACAGCAAACTATCTTTTGAAAAGCCATCTATCTTTTAGACAGCAAACTGTCTACCTTCCTTGAAAAAGCCATCTAGTTGATGTCATCTATCTTTTAGACAGTAAACTATCTTTTGAAAAGCCATCCATCTTTTAGACAGCAAACTGTCTACCTTCCTTGAAAAAGCCATCTAGTTGATGTTATCTATCTTTTAGACAGCAACCTATTTTTATAGAAGCCATCTATCTTTTAGACAGAAAACTGTCTACCTTCCTTGAAAACCCCGTCTAGTTGATGTGCAAAAGCTTGGAAACCTTGATTTCTATTCTGCACCAAGATATTTCGGATATCTAGTGTAGTTGTACTATTTAAGTACAACTATTTCAATTGCAACGTGCACATTATTTGTGTTACACGAAGTAAAGTGCACTAATTTTGGTTAATACCTGTAGGTTCCGAAGAATTTGAATAATTAAAACACCTATAAAATTTACTTAATAGCATTGAATTAAAAATTTAAATAATTGAGTGCTAATATGTTCTCCCAAAAAGGCCTCGAAGAAAGTTTTGTGTGGGGGGGGCGAGATTTTTTGGTACGCCACTGTCGCTGGCATTTATATCCGGCTAACAAGGGGATCAATTAAGGATGCCAAACTCCGTGGGATGTTCCTCCAGCCATTAATCGGGTGACTTTGGATGTGTGTGGTGGTGCATTGTCGTCTCGAAAGAGGTCACACCCGTCGGAGTGGTTGCATGACATGAAAGGTTGCAAATGATCCCCAAGAATGGTTATGTAGCCTCCACCTGAGGTGTCCTAATGCGTGCCAGCTGAAAACACCCCACACCATAACAGAGCCCCCACCGGCCCGCAATGTCTCTTGCAGGCATGCGGGATCTATTGCCTCGTGGAGTTTTCACCACACTCGGAGTCGGCCATGTGCCTGAAAAGAATTTAGTAGTACCGCGATTCGTCGGACCAGGCTACACGTTTCCAATCATCTTGCGTCAAATATGGCCATGTTCTCGAGCCCAGGCCAGGCCGCACAGCCTCGTGTCGTTGGTGTCAGCAATGGTACCTGTGTGGACCATCGGCACCGGAACCCGCATTGAACACAGGAAACGATGCACTGCCCGAACGCTGATGATACTACTGGTCCCAGCATTGAACTGCGCTCTGTGATTTGCGGCAATGTTGTACGCCGAGGGGGGGGGGGGAGTTACCATGAAGCGTGCCAGACACCGCTGCTCACGATCATGCAGGGGCTTTTCTAGGGCCACACCGGTCTCGCAATCCAGGTTTCCCCCTGAATTTGTATACTCCAGGTACACCCTTGAAATTATTGACAGTGTAAATTCAAATTTCGTTGTAATTTCCTAAATGGAGTGATCCCGGGCGCCGGCTATCGTACCTCGTTCGAAATCGCTTAAATCCTGATAAGCTGAACTGCGAATGCTACTACTTGAACTCGCGGAGATATCTGCCTCTCCATATAAAATATATTCACAAAAGTCCCCGGACACCCGTTCAAAAGCAAATAAACGGATCCGCTGCGTTGTTAAGATGCGCGGTACAGCTGCAAACGGTATAAAAGCAAGCCTGCAGCTGACCGCGATCATATCGCACTGTGAGATTGAGTGAAAATGTCCCGGCGGGAGAAAACTGACTTTAAGAAAGAAAAGATTGATGGGTGTTACATTAGTGGGTTCTCCATAACAGAAACTCAGAAGCGTTTAAACATAACCAAGTCAACTGTTTTCTACGTACTGAATAAGTGGAAGAAGACACATGGAGTGCCTGAAGTAGCAAAACGTACCGGCAGACCAAAGAAAATCGGTGATAGAGGACGTCGAAGGCTCAGGAGAGTCGTTACAGCTAATCGACGTAGTAATGCACAAGACCTCAGTGTACAGTTGAGTAAAAATACTGGAACCCCGGTATGTACACGTACCATTTGTAGAGAACTTCATTCCATGGGTTACCGTGGTCGTGCGGTTGCTCATAAGACGTTCGTCTCCACTCGGAATGCTACTCGTCATTTAGCATGGTATAAAGAACATGTATCGTGGACCATAGATGGAAACGTGTCCTTTGGATTGATGAATCCAGATACACGATCCATCAGTCTGATGGCCGTGTGTGGGTATGGCGGATGCCGGGGGGACGCCATTTACCACAGTGTGCTGTTCCTACGGTCAAGTTTGGAGCTAGAAGTGTACTCGTGTAAGGGTGTTTTCCGTGGTATGGTCCCGGCCAATTGGTTATCGTGGACAAACCTGTTAACCAGCACGTCTACCTCGATATTCTGGACAATTATGCCCTACCAACTCTGTGGCAATACTATGGAACCCAGCCTTGCTAGTACCAGCTGGATAATGCACCGAGCCATAAAGCAAGGACTGCTACGGCGTGGTTTGACGATATGTATTGCGTGTGGACTGGCCATCACAGAACCCTAATCTTAATCCCATAGAGCATCTATGGGATGAATTAGAGCACCGCATAAGAAGTTTGGAAACAAGGCCTACTAAGCAACAGTTAGCAGAAGCATTATGTGCTGAAAGAAGCGCATACCTATCGCTGTGCACCAAAACCTTGTCGAAAGCATGTCTCGAAGGGTCAGTGCATGCATTAAGGACAAAGGTGGACCGGCACCGTAATAATGTATGTCACTAAATGCTATGTTATGTTTCTCTTCTAGGTGTCCGGCGACTTTTGCCAATTTAGTGTATATACGTCTTGTGCGAAAGATATCATTTATCTCATGGGTGTGGTGGCATTTATTGGAAATAGTAGCGCCCTTCCTACACTGACGGAAAAAAATCCCAACACCACGAAAAAATAGTTGTAGAGGAATGAAATGGCGGCAATACATTCGTATAGGTAACATATTTAATCGATTAAGGTTTCAAGATCACAGCTTAATGTAAGCGCGAGAAGAGCCATTTTAAATGTGAAATGCTGGTACATTAATAACCGGTGTAACCGCCAGAATGTTGAATGCAAGCACGCAAACGTTCATGCATTGTGTCGTACAGGTGCTGGATGTCAGTTTGTGGGATGGAGTTCCATGCCTGTTGCACTTGGTCGGTCAATACAGGGACGGTTAATGCTGGTTGGGGTGACGCTGGAGTTGTCGTCCAATGATGTCCCATACGTGCTCGATTGGTGAAAGATCTGGTGATCTAGCAGGCCACGGCAACATGTCGACACTCTGTAGACCATGTTGGGTTACAACAGCGGTATGCGGGCGAGCGTTATCCTGTTGGAAAACACCCCTTGAATGCTGTTCATGAATGGCAGCACAACAGATTGAATCACCAGACCGACGTACAACTGTGCCGTCAGGGTGCGTGGGATAACCACGAGAGTGCTCCTGCTGTCATAGGAAATTGCTCCCCAGACCATAACTCCAGGTGCAGGTCCAGTGTGTCTCGGCCGCAGACAGGTTGGTTGCAGGCGCTCACCTGGCCTCCTTCTAACCAACACACGGCCATCACTGGCACCCAGGCAGAACCGGCTTTCATCGGAAAACACAACAGATCTCCACTCCGTCCTCCAATGAGCTCTAGCTTGACACCACTGACGTCGCAAACGGCAGTGGTTTGGAGTAAGCGGAATGCACGCTACAGGGCGTCTGGCTCGGAGCTGTCCTTCAAGTAACCGATTTGCAACAGTTCTTTGTGTCACTGTGGTGGCAACTGCAGCTCAAATTGCTGCCGCAGACGCGGTACGATGCGCCATGGCCATACGCCGTACACGGCGGTCTTCCCTCTCAGTAGTGCCACGTGGCCGGCCGGAACCCGGTCTTCTTGAGGCAGTACCTTCCCTTAACCACCGCTGCCAACAATCATGCACAGTGGCTACATTCCTGCCAAGTCGTTCTGCAATATTGCGGAAAGAAAATCCACCTTCTCGTAGCCCTATTACACGACCTCGTTCAAACTCCGTGAGCTGTTGATAATGGCTTCTTCGTCTTCTTAAAGGCATTCTTGACTAACATCAACACACTACGTCGAATCTCAACGATAACTAACGCTCACGAACGTTACAGCGCGTATTTACAGCAAACCTGCTTTGCATGTTCCGAGGGGCGCTACTAGCGCCACACGTATGCGCCCAGCGCGAAATTTGCATAGACGTCATCTTACAGATGTACTCTCACCGCCTACCAATTGTCGTTTATCTAACACAACCCCTTCTTGGTGTTAGGATTTTTTTTCCGTCCGTGTAGTTGTTTTCTTTTCTTTGGCACCTCAGTATGTATAATGTATATGGGTCCGACTGAATTTAATAAACAGCAGATGCTAGTTACTTTTTCAAAATGATTTCTGGCGATTACTTTTTAGATGTGGAGTCAGCTTTAAAAAATGCTTGATTTCGGCGTTGTGGCAATTTCATTTTGTGGCTTGCGAAACTATCATTTAAAATGTTACTATGACTAGATATTAATAATATGAAGGCGTATATTTTAAAGTGTTTGGTATTCGATAGCCAAATGTTAAACAGAAATGTACAAGATGAACTGAAATTTGTTTCAGCTATTGTTTTATGAAAGTGCATGGACATTGTTTCTAAGGCTGTCTTTGAATGAGTGTTAGGGTTCATCTTCTGCGATAGATGGCACAAAAAATCACTCCTTGGGCGTGTCTTTTACGTCTTAAGTGACTGTTCCAAAAGTTGGCGTCAGGGAATCCCTGCAGATCTCATCATATTCAGAATGGAAGCGGTCTCTCGTTTGCTCCACAATGAAAAGACAAAATACGCGCTGTTACGTTTTAACCAGTGGCGTTGTTCGGGTTTGGAGCTCAGTAAGTAGGCGGGGTTTCTATACCTCAAGTTCAGGGGTTCTGTGCACATTTTCTTTTCAAAAACTGAACGCATAGTAGGATTTAAGGTGATCTATAGAAGACAAGATTCCAATCTCACTTTTGACCCTATTCATTGATTTCTATTTTACTCTGATAAATAGAAAAATCAGGCAGAAATAAGAGCTTTCGTTGCTTTCAGGCAGAAACACTGCTATGCTAACTTATCGCGCCATCCAGCGCCAAATTGGAATACTTTCGTGTCAGTAAACTGAAATGAAAAATAATTATAACAAATCTTTCGGAATAATAAATGTGGCATATAGTATCTATGGGTCGTTTTTATTTGTGCTCAAAATTTTAAACACTACAAAAAAGGAGTCTTCGAGAAAATGTGTACAAAAGAATTTACATTGTAGATATAGAGTAGAAGATGAACCCTGACACTCATTCAAAGACAGCCATAACAGAACGAGATCAGTTTCCGAAATTTCATTTCCGGTTCTATTCTGGTAGGAGCATCCCAATGGATGCTTTTTTACCATGCGACACCGATGTCGTTAAGGAGACAAAAGATGGAGAAATCGTAAGTTTCACCAGGACTGAAGATTACCGAAGTGTTCTGGCCAGAGCGCTCCTCGCTGTATCGCTATGGAGCAATCCGACATGGAAGGATCCGTCGTCCCTCGAAGTGCGGTGTCCTTTCCTGGAAGAAGTCTGCATGCTGTGGGCCTACTATCATCGTCTTGAACGAGCTGCACCCAGAGGTTCTATAGCAGACATCATCGGAGGTGTCCGGGGTATTATTCCTGACAGCCGTTTAGCAATCTACGGAGACTACAGGTACATATATTCATCATATTTATATACTGTAGAGTTTTTATTTTCTGATGGCGTTGTTTAAATAATTAACTAATGTTCGTAGGTGTCTCTGGATTTGTTAAATATACACTGAAGTGCCAGAAAAACTGGTACACAAGTCTAATACTTGGTAGGTCCCCCACGGGAGCTCAGGACTGCAGAAATACGACGGGGCATGGACTCCACTAGCTTCTGGAAATATGCTGTAGGCATTGCACACCATACTTCCTGCAGAGCGTTCCACAATTCGGGTGTATTCCGAGGTCTCGGATTCTTGTATTCGATAGCGCGTTGCATGGCATCCCAAATGTGTTCTATAACGTTCAGATCTGGGGACTTGGGTGGCAATGGCAACACCCCAAACTCAGATGAAGGCTCCTCTAGCCATAATGTGGCGTCCCGACACTTGTGTGGAGGTGCATTGTCCTGTTGGAACAGGCCCAACCCATCAGCATGAATACAGAACATGCACGGGTGTACCTCGTCAGAAAGGATGCGCATATAGCGATGGCAGGTCACAGATGTTTGTAGACGTTCCAGGGGTCCCAGTGAAGTCCAGATAAGCACGCCTCATACCATTACGGACCCCCCACCAGCCGGTACGGTTCCCTGTTGACAGGCTGAATCCATGGCTTCATGGGGTTTGCGCCACACACGAATCCTTCCATCTGCCCGATACAGTTGGAAACGTGACTCGTCAGACTAGGCTACTTGTTTCCAGTCATCAAGTGTCCAGTGGCGGTGTTGCCGTGCCCAAGCGAGGCGAATAGCTCTGTGTCGTGCACCCATTTAGGGGACTCGAGTTGGGCGTCGGCTTCCAAAGCCCATATCGTGCAGGGTATGTTGCGCAGTCCGGACACTGATGCTTGTTGAGGCTCCAGCATTGAATTCCGATGATACCTGCGAGAGTGTTGCACGCCTATCGCGTGAAACGATTCTTGACAGCCGACGATGGTCACGTTCTCCCAATGTCTTTTTACGGGCACACTGGTATCGTAGGTTGGAGATTTTGCCGGAATTCTTGTAGTCACGGCACACCTTTGCAATGGTCGTCCGTGAAAATCCGAACTTCGTTTCTACCTCCGAAATACTATGGCCGATCTCACGAGCGCCAACTATGACACCGCATTGAAAATCGCTTAAATCGTTATTATTTGTCATTCTTATGCCGAAAAAAGCTCGGACAGCTGGCAAGGATGTCTATCGCTTTATATACGCCCTGGTGGACGCAACCGAGTACGCGCATAGGTGACGTTGCTATGTATTTTGCCGAAGCTCGTCTGTACCAGTTTTTCTGGCACTTCAGTGTATATTTGTCTTCTGTAGTAACTAAGTGAATAATAATAACAGCAAATGCCAGTAAAAAAGTAACACCAACGTTATTTCTGTGGATACAGATAGGCTCAGTTCTAATTGAGCCGTCAGTTTGGAACGTATAGGACTACGACTTGCAGATCGGAAAGTTGAAATGAGCTAGTCGAATATGGTTTCAAAGCGCTAATTTAATTTGTTATGGCCAACAGAGGTCTATGATATGAAAAGAAGCTTTCATAATTTTTACAAATAATGCTGGATACACTGTGAACCCAAAGCAGATCGATACATGAATTACCAAAAGTGGTGCTCTGTCTTCTTGGGCTTCTTACATTTCTCATTACTTGCTCTTGCCTCACGTTTTGATTTTCTCCACTTTTGCTTGCGTTCATTCTGCGAATTCTGCGACATTGTCGAAAATGTTAACCCGTTCGTACGAAAACTATTTTTAGAAATTTTAGTTTAAATCACTGCGATGTATTCTTTATATATTTGAATAGATCTCGTCGAGAGCTTTAAAACGATACCACGCACAGCCGTGTTGTACTCACGGTTGCCGAGCACACCCAAAATATTGCATCATCTCCCCCGCGCACAGGGAGGGAGGGAAGCCTCGCTCGCACGATGTATTGCGCAGTAAGCGAATTGGACTCTATGCTGTTTGTGAATATGCTAACACGATTAGTGCGCGGCACATATTTTTAACGCTATGATGAATTCAACTGAGACCTATTTTTGTCATAGGCGGTCGGCCGTAAGTCTCCCCATACTATCCTCGGAGTTAGACATAGTCTTACTTCAACAAGTTAGTAAAATCATGCAATGCATTGATTGTGATACGCTTTCCAAAATATTAGAAATCATTACTCAAGTTATGAGAATAATAGCTGTGGAATAAATCTCGCTCCTGTGTCCTGACCTTTGACCCCATTTCGATGATATTCAACAGAATTTGTTCAGTATATCTCCGGAACAACAATACTAAAGTTTTGTTGCAATAGAAACATTTGTAGTAAAGTTATGAGGATAATGGCTGTGGAATAAATCTGTCTCCTGTGTCCTGACCTTTGACCCCATTTCGATTATATTCAACAGAACTGGTTCAGTATACCTCCGGAACAACATACTAGAGTTTTGTCGCAATAGAAGCATTTTTACGTAAGTTATGACGCATTAGGGCGATGGAATGCATCCCGGTCCTATGTCCTGACCTTTGACCCCATTTCGTCCATTTCAAAAGGATTCGTCCCCAGGTGGTCCCCTACGACGTACTAAAATTTCATCGAAATCGAACCATTTTTTACGCAAGTCATGACGCATAAGAGCAATTGAATGGATCCCTCTCCTATGTCGTCACCTTTGACCTCATTTCTCCCATTTTTTAAAAGGATTCGTCCCCAGGTGGTCCCTTACGACGTACTAAAATTTCATCGAAATCGAACCATTTTTTACGCAAGTCATGACGCATAAGAGCAATTGAATGGATCCCTCTCCTATGTCGTCACCTTTGACCTCATTTCTCCCATTTTTCAACACGGTTCGGTGACAAAGGTGACTATGTCGTCACCTTTGACCTCATTTCTCCCATGTTTCTTCCACATACTAAAATTTCATCGAAATCGAACCATTTTTACGCAAGTTATGACGCATAAGAGCAATGGAATGGATCTCGCTCCTATGTCGTGTCCTTTAACCCCATTTCATCCATTTTCAGCGGGATTTGTCCCCAGGTGGTTCTTTACCATGTACTAAAATTTCATCGAAATCGAACCATTTTTACGCAAGTTATGACGCATATGAGCAATGGAATGGATCTCGCTCCATGTCGTGACCTTTAACCCCATTTCGTCCATTTTCAGTAGAATTCGTCCCCAGGTGGTTCCCTACCACGTACTAAAATTTCATCGAAATCGAACCATTTTTACGCAAGTTATGATGCATAAGAGCAATGGAATGAATCTCGCTCCTATGTCGTCACCTTTGACCCCATTTCCCCCATTTTTAAACGGGGTTCGTCCCCGGGTGATCCCCTAACACATACTAAAATTTCGTCGAAATTGAACCATTTTTACGCGAGTTATCATGCGGACGGACAGACGGGCCGATGGAAAAAGCTGGAGCATGTACGCTTCTTCAAACTACGGTTGGAAAGCGTAAAAAAGCGACACCAACTAACTAATAACGAGAAACAGTACACCAACCAAGGAGGTTAGAATAGATGGAGTAAGAGCCAGCCGTTCCCCTCTTGTAATCAAAATGGAGCCACTGGAGCGTTGCGATCAGGACATCACAGCGTCTGCCGCCATGTTGGTGAGACGATTAAAAATTAAACCATCGAGTTTATATTAGGTGGAGACACCACTAATATCTACGCAGCACTGGGCACCATAAGTCACCGTCCGTACTACAAGTACTAGGCACGACGCAGCCGCAAACGAGTAGGCACGACGCAGCCGCAAACGAGAAGCTGCTTTGAAACCAATGGAATAAAAGTTTCTAGGCGTATAAACAGATAAAATGAGGAATTCAATGATCTTTATCAATTACACACAAGCTTACTCTTTTGTCAACTGTATAAGTTAGTTCTTTTTGCCTGTATGTGACGTCACGCGAAAGATTATCTGGGACCTATGGCGGCAGAGTCAGTGGTGTCTCCATCTAATATAAGCTCGATGAATTAAACATGACATTGAAAAAGTATGTGCAACGTCTCACAGGGCGCCATCAGCTCCGCGTTGTGCGCTCAAAAAGCTTCAAGTTTGTGACGTCATACTTACTTCATCCATTCTAATTTCCTTGACACCAACTGTACTTAAAACAGTATAATATAACTATACTAGTAATCCGAATTAATTGGCGTACAATAGAATTCAAACTTTCCAAGCTTTCTCACGCCAACTAGGTGGCTTTTTCAAGGACGGTAGACAGTGTTTGCCTTCCTTGAAAAAGCCATCTGGTTGCAGTGGTGCAGTCCTGAAAAGGAAACGGCCTGGCGCTCCGAAAACCGGCCCAGGCGTTATCGACTCCAGCTGGTAAGCGGTGTGTGTGTGTGGTGGTGGTGGTGGGGGGGGGGGGGGCGCAATAAACCTTTGAAATCGAATATATATCATTATCATCATCGTTGTCAACCATTATCAAACCACTGCTGGCTAAAGGTCTCCCCAAGTTTCTTCCACAACGGTCTCTCTTGCACCAGTCTCCTCCATGCCATTCCCGCATGCTTTCGAATTTCATGCGCCCATCTTCCATGTGGTCTTCTTCTGGGTCTTTTCCTATCCCTTGGAATTCAGTTTAAAATTTCGGTTGTCCATCGGTAGTCCGGCCTTCTGGCAATATGTCCATCCCATTGTTTACCTGTAAATACACTGCTGGCCACCCAAAATGCAACACCAAGAAGGAAGCATCCGATTGGCCTGAAATTTGCAGCATGCGTCGCCCGCGAGAGGACATGCAAACGACTAGCATTGCAGGGCATATGCAAATCATGTGCGCCCGGCACGCCACTGAGAAGCATTATAGGAAGGGTGCACAGAAGGCGGGATGTTAGTAGTTGAAGTGTGTTGTGCTGCCAAACCTGTGCGTGGGAAGCTTCCTGATGCCTCGTCGCAGAATACGGCAGTCATTCCAACACGTTTCGGAGTTTGACAGAGGACGTATAGTGGTTTTTCGCGATAGCGGTTTATCGTACCGAGACATCGGCGCCCGTGTGGGACGACATCCAGCCAGAGTGAGGTGAGTATGGATTCGATGGGTGCAGAAGGGACGGACGGACGGACGGACCCACGTGAGCGATTGCCGCAGCCACGGCTCACCACCGAACGAGAGGACCGGCATGTTGTGCGGCGGGCATTGACGGCTCGCACCGCCACACCACGAACGTTAGCGCAGGAATTAGGGTGTGTTGCGTAAATACCTGTGTCAGCACGTACCGTTCGACGTCGTCTGCATGAGCGGGAACTTGTCGCACGGCGCCCATTGTTCCGATTACCATTGACGTTACACCACCGGCGAGTGCGGCGGCAGTGGGCTGTTGAACGCAGCACCTGGACTACGGAATGGCACGGCATTGTCTTCTCCAACGAGTCCCGTTTCTGCCTGCAACACCACGATGGTCGGATCCACATGTAGCGGCACCGCGGTGAGAGACTGTATGACGCCTGCATTATGCATCGCCATACCGGTCCGTCCCCTGGCGTTCCATACTGGTCCGTTCCCTGGCGTTATGGTTTGGGGCGCAATTGGATATGACACCCGCACCCCTCTGGTACGCATCGCCGGTACACTCAACAGCCACCGCACCATCTCTGACGTTTTGGAACCTGTAGGCCTCCCTTACCTGCAGGAGCTGCCAGCGGCAACGTTTCAACAGGACAATACGCGCCCGGACGCGGCATTCATCGTGTAACAATTTTTCTCGGCGCACTAGGTGTCACTGCTGCCGTGGCTCGCCTGTTCTCCCGATATGTCGCCCATCGAACACGTCTGGTCGCTGATCGGCAACCGAGTGGCCCGGCAAACACCACCCGCGGCTACGCCTGATGAACTGTGGCAACGTGTTGAAGCAGCCTGGACCGACATACCCCAAGCCCACATCCAAAGCCTCTTTCGTTCGATGCCGTGGCGTGTAGAGGCCGTTCTTGCCAGCCATGGGGGGCCACACGAACTATTGATGTCTGCGTGTTCCGCAAGTCGCACGGGCCTGTAAGCTCAATCGTTTCATCTTTGTATCTGTTGTTACGTGTCCAGTAAATGTGGCTTTGCTATCTCGTGTCCTTCTTGGTGTTGCATTTTGGGTGGCCAGCAGTGTATATACTGTCTGGTACCCACTTCACTGGCTAATTCTGAGGTTGATGAAGAGAGAGAGAGAGAGAGAGAGAGAGAGGGTTGAGAGAGAGAGAAAGAGAGGAAGAGAGATAAGAAGAAAATCTCGGTTAAGATAATTTGTGTTGAAAACAGATGTCGATTTTGATGGGAGACGGTTGAATAAGTACAGTAAACTTAAAAAAAGTCCGATTCAGTTAAGTAAAAAGTAACACGGCGCTGCTAGACCTCGACTGCACCCCTGTCTTTTTTTTTTTTTGATTGAAGGTTTAACGACAACCGTGAGCAACTCAATGGGCTATAAGCAGTCGCCCATCCCTAATTTAGGGTCACTGGTTCCAGGGAAGGGAGAGAGCCAGTGCCATAAGGCAAACACAATATCAATGCCTCAATGGGATTCGAACCCGGACTCTTCACGGACGAATGATCAGAAACCATCGCTTAGACCACTGCTCCACCGGGGCGGCTCTGTTTGGTTGAAGTGCGAAATCTTAGAAACTTTGAAGGAAGACAGTGTAGAAAACTTGACGGTAAACTGTGTCTCTTAGACAGTGTCTTCCTTCCTCGAAAAAGCCATCTGGTTGATGTGCGAAAGCTTGGAAACTTTGAATTCTATTTTACACCAATAAATTTAAATTACTAAGGATAGTTCTACTATTTTGAGTTACACCACAGTTACTTCCGTGGGAAAAAAAGTAACACCTCCTTTGCTTCCGTGGAACTGTCACTGTGACAGGAAAACCACTTATGACGTACTACATAGGTGACGGACGTACTTGTCAAGACGGTCAAATTACAGCGACAAAATCCGTTGGTGTAGCTTTATTGGGAAACCATTCGGTTCTGGAGCAGAAGGATGCTGGTTCCATTCTCGCAAATGGCTTTTTCGCTGTACACGGATAAGCCCACTTCTTGTCGAAGAGGAAATACGTTTATCCTTGCAACAGATGGCTTTTTCGAGGAAGGAAGACAGGTCCAAACCTCGTCAATGGGAGGAATTCCTAGGAGAAATGACATGTCTCGCTGCGTTATATCCGTTTACTACTGACGTAGAGGGTTGCCAAAACAGCGGATAATCAGTTAAAACTCTCAGAATTTTCACAACGGCAGCGGAGAAGAACATGTATCCAGTGGAAATTTATTTTCTGGCGGAATCCAGCTGAAAAAAGTAACACCAACCTTAACATTTGTGAATTAAGGTGGACGTCAAATAATTTTGCTTCCTATACTTCGAATGGAAAAATTTTTGTACACATTTTCTTCACAATTAGTGTGTTCCCAAGGATGAAAATTTGAACATCGATTAAAATAACTTCATATTATAACTTGGAATACTTAATATTTTCTAAAACATAACCATTATTATAAAAAAATCAATAACTTTTCCTTTGGTGGTGTTAAAACCAGAAAAAAGATGACGCAACCTGTACTTTGATAACGTCAGTAGACAAACAAATGTTGGATTGCATAATTATGGTTATGTTTTAGAAAATCTTAAGTATTCCAAGTTATAAAATGAAGCTATTTTAATCGATGTTCAAATTTTCATCCTTGGGAACGCATTAATTGTGAAGAAAATGTGTACAGAAGTTTTTCCATTGGAAGTATAGGAAGCAAATTTACTTGACGTCCACCTTAAAGTTAAGGAAATTTCAACTAAATGATGGTGATGAGCCCCTAAAACTTGTTCGGGCCGCGGGTGGCCTAGTGGGCAACGTTCGTGACTGCCACGGAAAGGACCTCAGGTTCGATCCACTAAATATCCGCCGTGCGTCGGATGGGCACTTTAAGCCGTCGGATCCCGGGTACTTGCCCCCAGATAATAAATAAGGGCATCTTCCTCCCCCTTTCTACTTCCCTTCCGTGTGACTTTCCTATCGGGCACTTTAGCCCAAATCTCCTAGCTTCCTATTTCTAAGGGTTGTTTCAGGCCTGGGGTCAGACACTCCCTTCCTAAAATCCTCTACATATGATCTGATCTGATCTCTTAAACTTGTTCTGATGTGAATAACAGAATGGTTGTCTTTAGAAATATCACTCAGAACAGATTTTAGTCAATGGAGTGAAGTGAAACTTCATTTATTATTGTAACAGACAAGAACAGATGTTATTTAGCCCAGCATACGTATGAAAAATGTAATATCCAAATAATAAGACATTTTTGTTATACACAGTGCGTCAAAGAATTTTTAAGACTGGGTCTGTAAAATGAAATAGAAACAAGAAATTATAATTTGTTTTGGTTTGTTATTCAAAATAAGTCCCTCCGGCTTCAATACACTTGTTACAGCGATTTAATAATGATTCGAATGCATGTTCCAGTTCACTTTGCAGAATTGCATCCAAAGCACGCGTCGAAGCTGTTTGTATGGTCGAAATATCATCAAAATAACACCCTTTTAACGTCATTTTAATATTTGGGAGCAAAGAAAAGTCGCAGGGTGCTAAATCAGGCGAATACGGTGGATGATTCAACACACAGACGTTATTTTTTGCCAAAAATCTACGAACAAGAAGGGAGGTGTGACTGGGTGCATTATCGTGCAACAAACACTAACTGTTTTCATCTCGATATTCTGGACGAATGCGACGAATTCTGCCCATCAAACGCCTCAAAACATTTAAATAAAACTCACCAGTAATTGTTTGTCCACTTGGAACAAATTCTTTGTGGATAATACCCTTACTATCGAAGAATGTAATGAGCATTGTTTTGATTTTCGATGGAACTTTTCTTGTTTATTTGGCTTGTGGCAAGTTTTATAACTTCCATTCCGTACTTTGTCGCTTTGTTTTAGGATCATATTGAAAACACCATGTTTCATCACCAGTAACAATCGATTTTAAGAAGTTTGGATCATTTTCAGTGGCTGAAATGATATCTCAGCAATGTGCACTTCTCCTTGATTTTTGTTGATTGGTTAACATGTGTGGAACAAATGTAGCACAGACTTTTGTTTTGCCCAAATCTTCATGCAGGATGGTTCCAATTGTTTCTTTGTTGATGTTTAAAGACTCTTCCATTATTCTTAGCGACGCACATCGATTGTTTGTCACGAAATCACGCACTTTTTCAATAATCTCAGGTGTCCTAGATGAACTTGGTCTTCCGGTATGCTTATCGTCTTCTAGCGTATCTCTTCCGTCCAAAAACCGTTTGTGCCACAGGAAAACATTTGATCTACTTAAACAAAACTCACCGTAAACTTGTTTCATCCTTTGGTACGTTCCCGAGGCCCTTTTAACGAGTTTTGCGTTAAATTTAATAACAGCCCTTTGTTCCATCTTAATAACTCAACATAAAATTTTTTTTACTTCTCTAATGAACGGCCGTTTCGTTTGAGTTACTTTAACAACTGCGCAGTACTTTTGGCAGAAAGCAAGCAGATGGTCACGGTTTATAACGCATTCGCGATTACACTGGTGGTCCCACCGTAGGCTGAAATCTAGCGCCAGTCTTAAAAATTCTTTGACGCACTGTGTATATCTAAAACCTGTTTCAGCTGATGTACTGTGAATGAACAAGGCTTACGAAATACAAGGGTAGATCTAACCTTCTTGTTCGAAATCCTGGCGAAGAAATTGTAAACCACCGCTCTGGTGCCCGGGTGTGTGGCATATTGGCATTTGATCAACTAGTCATGATGAGCACAGGTTCCAGTCCTAGATGAAGAATGGGTGATGTGTTTGATGGATCGCACTCTCTCCCTTGCTGATTATGGCCCATGGTGCTGCTCTCGGTTGTATGTTAAGTCCCGAAACAAAAAAAAAAGAAAGTGCTTAGCCCTAATGTCAATAAATTTCAAAGATAAGAATGCGTGCCTTTGATATGAATTTCAGACCTCTTTACAGGATGCAAAACTCAAGCAAGAAACTGTCGACATATCATCAAGAATCATTGATTTGAACGTGCATTTTATGAAAGTGGCATCGTAACAACATCCAGTTACTTCGCAAGAAATGCAGTTTCAGTGTTAAAGAAATGTTGCATATGATTCAGGAAAATTTTGATAAGTTGTTTACCACTGATAATGAAATTTTCAGGGAAATTGAACGTTGCTTTCGCGAAGTAACAGCACAAAGCAGTTTTGGGTGGAAGTTTCTCAATACAAAGACATCCTAAGAGTAAATACTTTCCGATCTTTTGAAAAGAAAAAATGTTGTTTCTTCATGCTATCTCATTCTAAAGCTAATGCTGAACGTCTATAAAGCCAAATCAACAAGGTTAAGTGCAAGCTACGCAACTATAGATGAAGATGGGGACGGTTAACGCTGGTTTAGCTATGTGATATGGCCTGAAACATCTTGACAAATGTTGCTATAGCTATCAAACACGACATACGATTCTAAACAATGCCTCATTCTCTGTTTTTGTAGGTAAAACACCAGATATAGGCACATTGATGAAGAAATTAATCGGCGTACAGTATGTATAACTTGGTTGGAGAGCTTTTGGAAGAAACATTACAATTTTCAACAGCAATATACCATTAGCAACAGAAAACGAAGCATTGTTTCTTTTATCGTTGATTGACACCTGCTAAACATTTGCTTGTTCGCTGACGTCCTCAATATGCAGGTCGCGCCATCTATTAACAAGTCTCAACATTACCCAAGGGGAAGTTATTGATTTTTATTGGAATTATGGTTCAGTTTTAGCAGATATTAAGTATGCCGTGCTATAATTTAAACTAGTTTTTATCGGTGTGCATATTTTCATCCTTGGAAATACATTAATTGCGAAGAAAACGTCACAGAAACTTTTACCATTGGATGCATAGGGTACAGTTTTGAAGTGGATCCACCTTAGGACAGAGAGTTGTGGAAGAGACTTGGGGAGATCCACGACCGTAGCCAGCAGGAGGCTAGAGAGGACTCAGTCCCCTCCCCCTCCCATGCAAAGCAAGCAAGCATCCCTTGAAAAATACACCTTGTTATAAATTCTTTGAACTTTTAATTTCCTTAGTTTATGAAAACGACTTTTGTATTTCATTACAAGCATAAATGCTTTTCGTTATTTCGTCGTGCAGCATTTCACGTTTTTAAAAACAGGAAAAATTGAAGTGAGGCACCACAAACGGTGAATAACCACAGAGAAATTACTTTTTTAAGGTGAATGAGTTGGAACAGCTGCGCCAACGATTTTCTATAACATGGTGATTGGAATTGTTGGTGTTTAAGGCCAGGGAAGAGAGAAATGCCGTTTTTTTTTGGTGGGAGTTTCTTTTACCTTTTTCGGAGAAACGTAAAATTTTAAAGAACATTAAAAAAAAAACAAGAGAGAAAAAAAAAGACAGAAAGAAAGAAAAAAAGAAAGAAAGAAAAAAAGGACAGAAAGAAAGAAAAAAAAGACAGAAAGAAAGAAACAAAAAGACAGAAAGAAAGAAAGGAAGAAGACAGAAAGAAAGAAAATAAAAGACAGAAAGAAAGAAAAGAAAAAGACAGAAAGAAAGAAAAAAAGATACAAAGAAAGAAAAAAAAAGACACAAAGAAAGAAAAAAAAGACACAAAGAAAGAAAAAAAGACAGAAAGAAAGAGTGACAGAGGTGGAGGTGTAGTTGGGCAGAAGGTTAAATACAAGTGCGTCATCTGACGAGTGACCGTGCTGCTGTTTAAAAGCTTCCAGGTAGTTCGTTGCGTACGAAGAAGTGCTGTCGTGGTAGCATTTTAACTAAATGTATCCTTCTACGTGCTGGAAAATAGTGTTAAAGGGAATTGTAACGTGCCTGCCCCGCAGGACGCACACGACATAAAGGCAGATAGCAGCGAAAACGAACGTCTGCGTAGCTCAGTTGGTATAGAGTGACTTATTCCGGAATAAGAAGATTCGGGTTCGTTCCCCGGCGTGGACCAAAATGACGGAGAAATCTACTTCGTTATAATGGCGCCCGAACTTCCCGGATAACCCGGCCGTTAAAGATCTCTCAATGGTGTGATGTTCTTTCCACACCGCGAGACAGGAAAAATAAGAGAATCCCTCCTTCAGCGCTTCGAAAAATAAATGTTTGTGGTGTTGCATTCCACACACCAGATTGACTGGGATTTCTCAAGTGCACGTTCTTCAGCGGATGGCTGCCTACAACGATACAGGGTCCCGGCTGACCATTGGGCCACGCCCCCGGCCCTCTTTCGGGGGGAATGTGACATGCCTGCCCCGCAGGACGCACACGACATAAAGGCAGACAGCAGCGAGAACAAACGTCTGCGTAGCTCAGTTTGTAGAGCGACTTATTCCGGAATAAGAGGACTCGGGTTCGTTCCCCGGCGTGGACCAAAAATGATGGAGAAATTTACTTCGTTATAGAATTCCTTGTGCTTGCGTGAGGGAGAAAGTGCTTTCAGCATCTCGTTCTTTGATTTTCGTCCAATACGAGGGGTTTACGATGTTTGTGCTGGAGAAAGGAGTTTTTTTTTTTTTTGGTGCTCTTGGTTTTTGAGAGAGAAATGAATATGGGGGGGGGGTTGGCTATTGACCACGGTAAGAAGTGGCTACCACAGAGCACCAGCGAAGGAGAATACGCGACTAAAGATGGAGAAAAAAGTGGAACCGAAGAAGAAGAATTGAAAAAGTTGAAGTATAACATCATTAAATCCCCGGGGCCATTGCGTGGATCAACGGAAAACAGACCAGAACAGTAAAATGTAAAAAAAAAAAAAAAAGCGTATGTAGGCTCAGTTCTGATTGAGCCGTCAGTTTGGAACGTAGGACTACGACTTGCAGATGGGAAAGTTGAAAGGAGCTAGTCGAGTATGGTTTCAAAGCGTTTATTTAATTTCTTATAGCCAACACAGGTCTATGATACGAAAAGTAGCTTACATAATTTTTACGAATAATGCTGGATACATTGTGAACACAAAGCAGATCGATACACGAATTACCCAACTTGGTGCTCTGTCTTTTTGGGCTTCTTACATTCCTCAGTTGCTCTTACCTCTCGCTTGATTTTCTTCACTTTTGCTTGCGTTAATTCTGCAAATTTCGCGGCATTGTCGAAAATGTTAACTCGTTCACACGAAAACAATTTTTAAAATGTTTAGTTTAAACCACTGCGATATGTTCTTTATATATTTGAATAGATCTCGTCGGGAGCTTTAAAACGATACCACGCAGTTGTTTTGTACTCAAGGTTATCCAGATAAACCGCGATATTGTCAAAAATGTTCACCGGTTCACAAGAAAACAATTTATAAAATATACAATTGGGAAACGAATTTCCCCGAAGAAATAATTCTTCATAAATACTTGGTAGGCATAGTAATGACATATTTTCACTGTACTCCATGTATCCGCTTCCTTCAGAAAACTTGAAAATTTTCATCGTCCTGGAACGGGAATCGAACCACCACCTCCCGATTTCTGGTCGAGCATTACACTACCCAGGACAAGGAAATTCCGAGCAACTGAACGCAGATATCTGAGAACCTTGAGATTTGCGCTATAGTCGAAGCTATTCCTGCACCAGCTTAGCGTCTCACGACCTTTTCTCACATCCGCAGGGTCGGATGTAGGTCACAAATTCCAGTGATGAAAATACTAGAGAAAGTATGAAAAAAAGTGTGTACTAAAGTATGTACTACGAAAGTATGAAATTCGTTTCCCAATTGCATATGACGTACTTTCATCACTGGAATTTGTGACCTACATCCGACCCTGGATGTGAGAAAAGGTCGAGAGACGCTACGATGGGGAAGGAATAGCCTCGACTAGCACAAATCTGAGTGTTCTCAGTTATCTATGTTCAGTTGCTTGGAATTCCCTTGCCCTGGGTAGTGTAATGATCAGCATGCTCGACCGGAAATCGGGTAGTGCGGGTTCAATTCCCGCTCAAGGACGATGAATATTTTCAAGTTTTCTGAAGGAAGTGGTTACATGGAATCCAGTGAAAATATGTCAATAATAATTTTTAAAATGTTCAGTTCAAACCACTGCTAAATTTTCTTCGTATATTTGAATAGATCTCGTCGAGAGCTTTAAAACGATACCACGCACAGTCGTGGTGCGCTCACGGTTGCCAAGATAGACTGAGTCGGACGCGGTGGCACGAACATCATCTCCCCCGCGCACAGAAAGCGTCGCACGCACGATGTATTGCACAGTACTCGAATTGGACCCCACGCTGTTTACGAATATGCTAACACGATTAGCGTGCGGCACATGTTTTTAACGCTATAATGATTTCAATTGGGATCTACTTTTGTCACAGGCGGTCGACCGCAAGTCGCCCCCATACTATCCGCTTATGTCCACAAAAAAAAAAAAAAAAAAAAGTCATTGGATAAGGAAGGCGTAGCTCAATCACCATCAACCAAATTCAAAGATAATGCTATTTATTTTTTATGTTGTGAAAACTCATATTTGTCCATGACGAGAATTGAAACCACGTCCCTATACTCCGGAGTAAGTTGCTCTCCCAACTAAGCTACACGGACAGAATGTATCGCTGCAGGTTTGTCATCTTGACACGTGCCCTCTGTAGTACGTTACATCATCTCCCTCTTATTATTATATTTTTTTATTTGAAATGAAGTAGAATTTTTTTTTTCATTACTTCCAGACGATGTGTGGAACAAAGATCACATATTTTTTCCAAGAACTCAACAGTCAGTGCATCCACTTTCACGTTCGGGCGCCAATGTGAAAACACAAATCTGTCCGTGACGAAAATCGAAGTCGCGCCCCCTCACTCCGGAGTGAGTTGCTCTCCCAACTAAACTACACGGACAGAATGTATTGTCGTATTGACACGTGCTTTACCTCTGTAGTACGTCACTATGTTTCAAGAGGGTCCTGTATTTTTTTTATCTACCTCTTTTTATTTCATATTTTACTAGACGAAACCCGCCGGAATCGACGGTAAGTTTTTTTGTTTTTTTTTTTTAAATAATAAACTCATATGAAACAACAAATGTAAACTTTATTTGATTGACAAATTCATTCAACTTCTTAAGTAAAGACAATAGTCCATGTTCGTGATTTTTTTTTTTTTTGTGACTGATGATTTAACGACCACCGCGAGCAGCTCACCCTAATTTAGGGTCACTGGTTCCAGGGAAGGGATAGAGCCAGTACCGTAAGACAAACACAACATCTATGCCTCACCGGGATTCGAACCCGGTAGACGAAACCCGTCGGAATCGACGATTTTTTTTGATTTTTTTTATGAAAAGAATAAACTCATATGAAAAGTTTATTTACATCTTTACATAATGGAAAACGTCTTACTTACACGAATAAACTGGATCGAATGAATGTTAAATTGTATGTACGCATCACACAGTCCAATGGCACAACGCAATCAGGTCTTCGAGTGTTCGCTGTTCCGATAAGAGCTTTCAAACAAATTCATGCCAGTGTTGTTTTGCACAACGGTTCGCTGAGAAGAGAGGCTTTGGACTGTCTAAGTCCCTCCATAGCTGAGAAGAGAGACTTTGGACTGTCCAAGTCCCCCCATAGCTGAGAAGAGAGACTTTGGACTGTCTAAGTCCCTCCATGGCTGAGAAGAGAGACTTCCAACTTTGGACTATCTGAGTCTCTCCATATCTCCGTCTTCAACAGAGCGTGATTCAACCGCAAACGATTGGATGTCAACCGCACGCTTCTTCCATAGACTTTACATGGGAACTTTGCCGCCCCACAACGCCAGAACCGTTGCCCTAATCTCATTTTTTTGTTCGACTGGCACATCTACATAGTAAGACCTTTATTTTGATACCTCAACCATATATTTACGTTCAGCCGTTCTCTCACAACTGGTCTTACAGTAAAAAACCTTATGGAATTAATATAGAGATATTTTATCTAATAGGTTTTACCTTTTGGCATACTTATTCGCTAAAGAAGTAAAATAACAAAAAGAGATTAAAAACAAAGTAGAATGGCTGCTGATGATAAAACTTGTTTCTTTATTTGTGGAAAAATGCAATTTGTAGTTGAACACAGAGTCCCCCCCAATGACCCTTCAGCCCCCTCCCCCTGGTTCTCGGACCTAGCTGCAGCCCTGGGGAGATCTTCATCCAGCAGTTGATTGAGAATGGAGGATGATGATATGAAAAATGCCTGCTGATGATGAAAAGAATAGCTGATGATGATATGAAAAAATGGCTGCTGATGAAAGAAAAGAATTTCTGATGATATGAAAAAATGGCTGCTGATGATGAAAAGAATGGCTGATGATGATATGAAGTTGAAGTGGTCTATAGGGAAAGCAAGGGTGTTTTTTTAAGCTAGCATTTCTTTTTAGCTATAATGCAATAATGATTTCTAAAAAGAACGTTCATTTACCTTAGTTTTTTGTACATAACGGCAGACGGGCATTTCTCCCCTTCATCGCGAATGGGCTCTTCATCTACTGCGCAACCCTGTTTTTGTTTTCGAATTTTTTGTGACTGTATTACAAAAGCTGTTTATTTTTTTACTAAACATGCGGAAATACATATCGTATGTAGCAGTAACTGTCAGATTGTTTTAGGTACAACAAGGAAACGGAAGATCCATTCACCTTTGTGAAAACAGAAGGCTCTGCGGAAGTTCTTGCGGGATCTCCAACATGGAACCTCCAAGTCGTAAATGTTGTTCAGAGCAGTTATTACACTACGTTGTGGAGGAGATCTTGGAATATTTCAGACGTGACTCTATCTAACGAAGTCGATTTTCACAATTTTTATTTTCATCCGACTGTGAGTAAGATCATTGAAGATTTAAAAAGGCGTCCACTGAGGCAAATGGAATCTAAGTAAGTCCTTTCTTTACCTCTTTTTTTCAGTTATTAATCTTTGCTGCTTTTTACGCTTTTGAAATAAATATGGGTCCGAACCTGAAATAAATATGGGTCCGAACCTGAAATAAATATGGGTCCGAACCAGGCGCGCAATTAGAAATTATTTCTCGTGGGGTTTATGATACCAATGAAAGCTATATGAAATAATACGCTAATAATTTGCATGCCAAATTGATGTATCGTTGATATTGACAAAAGTCACCGGACAACTAGAAGAGAAACACAACATAGCATTTATTGACATACATTCGATCCTTGAAGACTCGGTTTCTAGGCTCGGCACTGTGGCGGTCCACTTTTGGCCTTAATGCATGCACTAACCCTTCGAGACATGCTTTCGACAAGGTTTTGGACCACAGCGATAGGTATGCGCTTCCATGCAGTACATAATGCTGCCGCTAACTGTTGCTTAGTAGTAGGCCTTGGTTCCAAACTTCTTATGCGGCGTTGTAATTCATCCCATAGGTGCTCTATGGGATTGAGATCAGGGCTCTGTCCTGGCCAGTCCATAGACGATACGGAATTATCGTCAAACTACGCCGTAACAATCCTTGCTTTATGTCTCGGTGCATTATCCTGCTGGTACTAACAAGGCTCGGTCCCATAGTATTGCCACAGAGTTGGTAGGGCATAATTGTCCAGAATATCAAGGTAGACGTGCTGGTCAACAGGTATGTCCACGATAAACAATGGGCCAGGACCATACCACCACCACCCCACACACACACACACACACGAGTACACTGCCAGCTCCAAACATGACCGTAGGAACAGTACAATGTGGTAAATAGCATTCCCCCTGTGCTGCAGCCATACCCACATACGGCCATCAGACTGATGGATTCATCAGTCCATAGGACCCGTTTCCATTGATCTACGGTCCACGATAAATGTTCTTTACGCCATGATAAACGACGAGTAGCATTCCGAGTGGAGACGAACGTCTTATGAGCAGCCACACGACCACGGTAACCCATGGAATAAAGTTCTCTGCAAATGGTACGTGTACATACCGAGGTTCCAGCATTTTTACTCACCTGTATATTGAGGTCTTGTGCAGTACTCCGTCGATTAGCTGTAACGACTCTACTGAGGCTTCGACGTCCCCCATCACTGATTTTCTTTGGTCTGCCGGTACGTTTTGCTGCTTCAGGCACACGCTGTGTCTTCCACTTATTCAGTACATCGAAAACAGTTGACTTGGGTATGTTTAAACGCCTCTCGGTTTCTCTTTATGGACAACCCACTAATATAACACCCAACAGTCTTTCCTTTCTCAAAGTCAGTTCTCTCCCGCCACGACATTTCCACTCCACCTCACAGTGCGATATGATCGCTGTCAGCTGCAGGCTTGTTTTTATACCGTTTGCAGCTGTACCGCGCATCTTAACAACGCAGCGGATCCGTTCATTTGCTTTTGAAGGGGTGTCCGGTGACTTTTGTCAATATAGTGTATCTAGGGAAATGAAAGTTTTGCACCGTTTATTATCACTGGGTATTGTTACTAATTATTGGGCGAATTTGTGCTAAATGGGATGTAAAATCAGAAGGTACAATTCTTAAGTGTTTCAAATTTGTCTTCCGAGATTCTACTGATTTGCTTTCGCATGTGAGTGAACGTCTAGACGAAGAGCTCATAAGTTTTGAGGTAACCCTGTCAGAGGTTAAAAGGTTTTTCCCATAACCAGGGATGTATATAGAAGAGGCTTAGCACGCCTTAGCAGCGTTAATGTCATGTACTCGTTTACGATGCGATAGATTTTTTTTTAACAGTGGGGCAGCTTATCAGGATTTAGCGATTTCGAACGTGGTATGATAGTAGGCGCCCAGGAGATGGGTCACTGCATCTCGGAAACTAGCACAAAATTTGGATTTACACGGTCAACAACTTCAAGGGTGTACCTGGACTGCACAAACTCAAGGAAAACATCCAGAGTGCGAGGCCGGTGTGGCCGCAGAAAAGCCCTGGACGATCGTGGATAGCGACGTCCGGCACGCATATCGTAGCATCCGCCCAGCGTGCAACATTGTCGCAAATCGCAGAGCAATTCAATGCTGGGGTTTGTAGTAGCATCAGCGTTCGGACAGTGCAACGTTCCCTGTGTTCTATGGGGATCCGGAGCCGACTGCCCACACGGATGCCATTACTGACCTGACGACGCAGCGCTGTGCGCCTCGCCTGGGCTCGGGGACACAGCCATTGGACGCAAGATGGCTGAAAACTCGTGACCCGACGACACAAGGCTGTGCACCTCGCCTGGGCTCGGGAACACAGCCATTGGACGCAAGATGGCTGAAAACTCGTGACCCGACGACACAAGGCTGTGCACCTCGCCTGGGCTCGGGAACACTGCCATTGGGCGCAAGATAACTTAAAACGTGTGACCCAAAGACGCAAGGCTGTGCACCTCGCCTGGGCTCGGGAACGCAGCCATTGGACGCAAGATGACTGAAAACGTGTGACCTAACGACACAAGGCTGTGCACCTTGCCTGGGTTCGGGAACACAGCCATTGGAAGCAAGATGACTAGAAGCGTGTAGCCGGATCTGACGTATCTCGGTACCAACTATTTCGGGCAGATGGCCGACTCCAGATGTGGCGACAACACCACGAGGCAATGGATCTCGCATATCTACAAGGGACACTGCAGGCCGGTGGTGGCTCTGTTATGGTGTGGGGTGTTTTCAGCTGGCACGCATTTGCACCCCTCATATGTCTGCAGATAGCCCTGACTGGTAGAAGCTACGTAACCATCCTTGGGATCATTTGCGCCCGTTTATGTCATGCAAGCAATCCGACGGGTGCAACCTCTTTCAGAAGGACAATACGCCACCGCACACGTCCACAGTCGCCCGATTATGAACTGTTAAACAAAATCTACTTAAAAATAAGAACCTGAACCCACTCGTTTTTTTTAAGTACAATCGTATCGTAAACGAGTACATGACATGCTAAAATATAAGTAACCATACGTACTTACAAATAACTGCGTCAATAAATATAAATATAATCTCGTATTACTTCATTTTAAATATTATATATTTCAAGAAAAATTGTTTAATAAATGTGTAAAGTGACACATATAAATATAATTAGTACAACAAAGTCACTGATCACAAGTAGTTTAATTATGCATAAAGTATCTTTGGGTACGTTTTTACATTAACTATATTTGTGTCAATCTCATAAAAAATATATTTCACTATATTTGTCATAAAATTGTGCTGACCATTTGACCAGCATGGAACAACAAGTATATCTATTATCCCAGATGTGCCATCGAATAATATCCTTCCAGTTGATTGTATGAATAAATGAGTATGTATGGAGTACACGCATTCCAAATTTGAAATCGAGGCGCGGATGGCTTAGTGGTTAGATATTCAGACTACTGATGGAGGGAGCCTAGGTTCACACCTAGCCGGATAGGCTTGAATCTAGGGGCTATCTGTGGTGGTGTGAATTTCTAACAATCGCTGAATATCCACCGTGCATCGTTCGAGCACGTTAAGTGACGGATCCGGGGTAGGAATCCCCCGGTTACATATAAAGGTGTTCATTCCTAAGCCCCCCCCCCCCCCCAATTTCTCTCTCCCTTCTATGTGCAAAATCGTACGCTTGTACGGTGGCGCCATCTAGAGTGCTCACTCTCACTTACAAACTATTCTGCCAGAATCGCTAAATTAGGTCTAACTTGTTTCTATGCCCCTGCCCGGAAGAACAACAAAACTGAATGAAGTTAGAGCGCATGTATTTGAAATATATGGATTTTTTTGAGTACATATGTTTGAAATATGTGTACTCAAAATTGAGTACATATATACCAAATTAGAAATACCAGGTATACTCACAATTGATTCCCTGTATGTACTCAAAAACGAGTACGTGTCTTTTCCACAAATGAGACACAAGTAATCAAAGCTATTATAAGCCCAGAATGTACTCAAAAACGAGTACAGTTTGCTTATTTCTAAGTACCAATTTTTAACAGTGTGACTGGAAGAACATTCCACGGAGTTTGGTATTCTGACTTGGCTCCCCTGTTCGCTGTACTTAAACGCCATTGAACACATTTGGGATGCTGTTCAACGTGCCGTCACTGCCAGGAATCCACCACTGGTGAATATTACGAAATTGTGGGACACTCTTCCGGAAGCATGGTGTGCACCGTCTCTACATTACTACAGAGAGCTCGCTGAGTCCATTCCCCGTCGCGTTGCTGCTGTTATCTGATCGCGAGGATGATCAACGCGGTATTAGAGACGCATCCCAATTTTTTTTTTTTTTTTTTTTATGCCAGTGTACATCACATGATGTGCCTTTTTGCCCAAGGAAAGTTTTACCAATCCTTTATTGCACCTCTGTTTTGTACACAGGCAGTAAAAGGCGCATTTTTCAGAATGCCGCAACATAAAATGAGAATCTTTCCGCCTGCTGGTAAATATTATAACAAGTTTAGTAAAATCATGCAATGTTTTGATTATGATACGCTTTCCAACATACCAGAAATCATTACTCAATTTATTAGGATAATGGCTGTGAAATAAATCTCGCTCCTGTGCCCTGACTTTTGACCCCATTTTAAGGATATTCCACAGAACCGGTTCAGTATACCTCCGGAACAACGTACTAAAGTTTTGTCGCAATCGAAGCCTTTTTACGTAAGTTATGACGCATGAGGGCGATTGAATGAATCCCGCTCCTATGTCCTGACCTTTGACCCCACTTCGTTCGTTTTCAATTGGGTTCGTCCCCATGAGATCCCCTACCACATACTAAAGTTTCGTCGAAATCGAACCATTTTTACGTAAGTTATGACGCGCAAGGCAATGGAATGGATCCCGCTCCTATGTTCTGAACTTTTGACCCCATTTCGTCCGTTTTCAATAGGGTTCGTCCCCGGATGGTCCCCTAACACATACTATAATTTCATTGAAATCGAACCATTTTTACTCGAGTTATCGTGCGGACGGACAGACGGATAAAGCTCAAGCATATACGCTTTTTCAATCTACGGTTGGAAAGCTTAAGAAAAACATTAAATATCGGTCTTATGTCTATTCTGAAAAACTCATAGTAGTCAAATAAAAAATGTTGCCGAGTATTTTTTTGAATTTCCCCTAAGAAACTGTGGGATTGCAATTTCTGGAATCTTTTGTTTAACTGCAAGTTTTTTTCCTAAATCACATTTTTCACTCTTAATTTCGTTCTTTTTTGTTTTTCTTTTTTCCCATGTAGATTTGTGACTGATTGGATACAAGAACTTCAGAGCATCATCTTCCAACTCCGATGTCTACTGCTTCACTGCGAAAAAGTTACAACAAAGTGGGTCGAACATTTACTAACTGTCAGCTCACGATGTTTGAATGCTGCTGTTTTGAATCCTTGTGTGTGTGATTATTTACTGGAAGGAATACCCTTGAGCGTCAATTACGAGCAGGTAATTTAATATTTTTGAAAAAATTTGGTACTTCCAAAGGTACCTATGAAACGTAATGTTGGAAGACAGATTGTCGTTATCCACTTTGTTTCACAATCTTCAGTACAATCTTTGGACTTGACCCTTTCAAATCTTAGTGACGTGCTTACAATCCTCTTAGAGGAAGAATTCGAGTAACAGAGTAGGTCTCCGGGATCCAACGACCTTAACCGAAATGTATACAGTGCGTCAAATAATTTTTAAGACTGAGTCTGTAAAATGAAATAGAAACAAAAAGTTATAATTTGTTTTGGTTTGTTATTCAAAATAAGTCCCTCCGGCTTTAATACACTTGTTACAGCGATTTAATAATGATTAGAATGCCTGTTCCACTTCACTTTGCGGAATTGCCTCCAAAGCATGCGTCGAAACTGTTTGTATGGTCGAAATATCATCAAAATAACACCCTTTTAACGTCATTTTAAGTTTTGGGAACAAAGAAAAGTCGCAGGGTGCTAAATCAGGCGAATACGGTGGATGATTCAACACACAGACGTTATTTTTCGCCAAAAATCTACGATCAAGAAGTGAGGTGTGACTGGGTGCATTATCGTGTAACAAACACCAACTGTTTTCATCTCGATATTCTGGACGAATGCGACAAATTCTGCCCATCAAACGCCTCAAAACATTTAAATAAAACTCACCAGTAATTGTTTGTCCACTTGGAACAAACTCTTTGTGGATAATACCCTTACTATCGAAAAATTTAATGAGCATTGTTTTGATTTTCGATGGAACTTTTCTTGTTGTTTTTGGCTTGTGGTGAGTTTTTTGACTTCCATTCCAAACTTTGTCGCTTTGTTTTAGGATCATATTGAAAACACCATGTTTCATTACCAGTAACAATAGATTTTAAGAAGTTTGGATCATTTTCAGCTGCTGAAATGATGTCTCTACAATGTGCACTTCTCCTTGATTTTTTGTTGATTGGTTAACGTGTGTGGAACAAATGTAGCACAGACTTTTGTTTTGCCCAAATCTTCATGCAGGATGGTTCGAATCGTTTCTTTGTTGATGTTTAAAGACTCTTTCATCATTCTTAGTGACGCACATCGATTGTTTGCCACGAAATCACGCACGTTTTCAATAATCTCGGGTGTGCTAGATGAACTTGGTCTTCCGGTATGCTTATCATCTTCTAGCGTATCTCTTCCGTCCAAAAAAACATTTGTTCCACAGGAAAACATTTGATCTACTTAAACAAAACTCACCGTAAACTTGTTTCATCATTTGGTACGTTTCCGAGGCACTTTTACCAAGTTTTGCGTTAAATTTAATAACAGCCCTTTGTTCCCTCTTAATAATTCAACATGAAAAAAATTTTACTTCTCTAATGAACGGCCGTTTCGTTTGAGTTACTTTATCAACTGCGCAGTACTTTTGGCAGAAAGAGAGCAGATGGCCACGGTATATAACGCATTCGCGATTACACTGGTGGTGCCACCGTAAATGCTGAAATCTAGCACCAGTCGTAAAAATTCTTTGACGCACTGTGTATTCAGTACAATGAAAAATGCTCAAGCTCAGTCGAACCTCCGTGCTTGGAGTTAAAATTCTGCACGGGCCTCAATTGGCGATCCGGGTCTGGCTCAAGACCGAGCGTTTACTGCCCACTGCCTGCCCAATCGTGCTGAAACGTTGTTTTTCGGTTATGATCTAAATTTCCGCAAGGTGGCGTTACATTAGTTGATTTCTTTCGCATTTGTTCACCTGCGTAGTTTAACAACAGTAATTTTATTTTAACTGTTTAGACAATTTAAAATTTAATAACTAGGTTTTCTATTCTCCACAAAGTTCATTGAAAGGATGGAAATTCATTTTCCTGAGGTTTCTTCACAAAATATTTTTCTGTTTCCTTTGGGAACGATCTGCTTTGTTCATCCTAGCAATAGAAACTAATGTTAGTATGCACAGAAGTTTTCTTAGGGACAATATTTAGCTCGTTTTTTGAATTGCAAACGAAAAATGTTAGTATAAAGGGTCTTTCAAAAAGAATGACCCTCTTTCAAAGTAGTATATTTAATAAGGCAAATGTTGGATAGTTACAAAACAAAGAGCCAAGTATGAAGGAAGGTCTAAAGTTTCACTCATCACAATTACAAATGCTCAATGTTCCCTCCACCTGCTGCACGGACAACATCAAGCCGATAGCTGAATTCATCCCAAACGCGTCGGAGAGTGTCTTCAGTCACAGAATTTACCGCGGCCGTCATTCTCGTTCGGAGCTCATCCAAGTCAGCGGTAAAACATAAACACGGTCTTTTACGTATCATCATAAAAAAAGGTCACATGGTGTGATGTCTGGAGATCTCGGAAGCCAAGCGTGTAGTGCCAAGTCATGGGTTCCCCTACGTCCAATCCAACGCTGGGGCAATGTGTCGTTTAGAAACCGACGAACTTGGAGGTTCCAATGTGGTGGTGCGCCGTCCTGCTGCAAAATGCAATCTTCAGAGTCGTCCTGCAGCTGTGGAAGTAGCCAGTCCTTCAGCATTGCAAGATAGGAGTCGCCCGTAACCGTGTTGTCCGCAAAAAGAAAGGGCCATAAACCTTTCTAACAGAAACCGCGCAAAAAACATTCAGTCTTGGTGAATCACGTTCATGCTGGAGAACTTCATGTGGATTATCCAGTCCCCATATGCAAATATTGTGGCGCGAAACTTTCCCACTTACATGAAAGGTTGCTTCATCGCTGAAAATCAGCCTTTGTACGACGGTGTCGTCCTCCATGTTCTCTAACAGAGTTGAACAAAATTTTTTTCGTTGTGTTTTGTCACCTCCACGAAGAGCTTGCACCAGTTGCAATCTGTACGGCTCCAGCAGCAAACGTCGTCGTAAAACACGCCAAGCAAACACCGGAGGGGTGGCAAGTTCGCGGCTCGCACGACGAGTAGACTTCCGTGGGCTTCGCTGAAACGTCTCGTGAATTCGTTGCACATTCGTCGCTGAGGTGGTTGGTCGTCCACGACTCTTTCCCTTACATAAACACCCTGTTTCTTCAAATTGTCGATACCAACGACGAATGTTTTTGCCTACTGGAGGAGCACTGCCGTAACGCCGTTTAAACGCACGCTGCACCGCAATCACGGACTTGGTCTTGCTAAATTCGAACACACAAAACGCCTTCTGTTGCCCCGACGCCATCTTCACACTCACTAAGAGTAGCGGCTGTATGGACGCTCGTGCTGCCATCTAGCGGCAGTCATAGCAAACTCTGGACCACGCCCGTAGACATGATACAAATCGCATTCATCGGTGGTTCGTGGTTGCCGAGATATCCACTTTTCAAATCGGGACATTCTTTATTAAACACCATGTATATCAGTCAATAAATAAGGAATACAGACTGTCAAAGCGTATTTGTGGACAGTTCGTGTATTATTGTTTTTACTGGGACCACAACTTGTGCATTAGGTTTTACATTGGGTGGGAGGATAGAATGCCGTGTAAGCATTTTAATGTGTACTCTAAATTTAAAATAAAATCACTATATGTGTCCAGGCATGATTTAGGAATGCTATGAATGACTATTAGGTCATACACAGTGCGTCAAAGAATTTTTACGACTGGTGCTAGATTTCAGCTTACGGTGGCGCCACCAGTGTAATCGCGAATGCGTTATATACCGTGGCCATCTGCTTGCTTTCTGCCAAAAGTACTGCGCAGTTGTTAAAGTAACTCAAACGAAACGGCCGTTCATTAGAGAAGTAAAAATTTTTTTATGTTGAGTTATTAAGATGGAACAAAGGGCTGTTATTAAATTTAACGCAAAACTCGGTAAAAGTGCCTCGGGAACGTATCAAAGGATGAAACAAGTTTACGGTGACTTTTGTTTAAGTAGATCAAATGTTTTCCTGTGGCACAAACGGTTTTTGGACGGAAGAGATACGCTAGAAGATGATAAGCATACCGGAAGACCAAGTTCATCTAGGACACCTGAGATTATTGAAAAAGTGCGTGATTTCGTGGTAAACAATCGATGTGCGTCACTAAGAATGATGGATATATATCAAATACGTGGAGACAATGTAAATGGACGATGTAATCACTCTTTCCACGTTATTTTTTTAAACAACGCATAGCGACTGAAAAATTGTATTTCGGCACTGCTGGGATCGAACCCCAGAACTCTCGATAACTAGTCGAGTGCGTTCGAATTTACGCTACAGCGCCAACAATTCTCAGCGCAATGCGTGGTTTATCAGTCAGCATCTGACTATACGAATGCGTATTGATGGTCTCAGCAACTGAGATGTCGTCATCTGGTGGCATTTAACGCAACAGCTATTTTAATTGTAGCTGATAAATTCAAAGGGCGATAGAAATGTTTCATATATATCAAATACGTGCAGACAATGTAAATGGACGATGTAATCACTCTTTCCACGTTATTTTTTTTAAACAACGCATAGCGACTGAAAAATTGTATTTCGGCACTGCTGGGATCGAACCCCAGAACTCTCGATAACTAGTCGAGTGCGTTCGAATTTACGCTACAGCGCCAACAATTCTCAGCGCAATGCGTGGTTTATCAGTCAGCATCTGACTATACGAATGCGTATTGATGGTCTCAGCAACTGAGATGTCGTCATCTGGTGGCATTTAACGCAACAGCTATTTTAATTGTAGCTGATAAATTCAAAGGGCGATAGAAATGTTTAATATATATCAAATACGTGGAGACAATGTAAATGGACGATTTAAGAATGATGGAAGAGTCTTTAAACATCATTTAAGAATGATGGAAGAGTCTTTAAACATCAACAAAGAAACGATTCGAACCATCCTGCATGAAGATTTGGACAAAACAAAAGTCTGTGCTACATTTGTTCCACACACGTTAACCAATCAACAAAAATCAAGGAGAAGTGCACATTGCAGATGCATCATTTCAGCCGCTGAAAATGATCCATACTTCTTAAAATCGATTGTTACAGGTGATTGAACCTGGTGTTTTTAATATGATCCTAAAACAAAGCGACAAAGTTTGGAATGGAAGTCAAAAAACTCACCACAAGCCAAAAAAAAAAACAAGAAAAGTTCCATCGAAAATCAAAGCAATGCTCATTACATTCTTCGATAGTAATTCGTCGCATTCGTCCAGAATATCGGGATGAAAACAGTTGATGTTTGTTGCACGATGATGCACCCAGTCACACCTCACTTCTTGTTCGTAGTTTTTTGGCGAAAAATAACGTCTCTGTGTTGAACCACCGTATTCGCCTGATTTAGCACCCTGTGACTTTTCTTTGTTCCCAAAACTTAAAATGACGTTAAAAGGGTGTTATTTTGATGATATTTCGACCATACAAACAGCTTCGACGCGTGCTTTGGAGGCAATTCCGTAAAGTGAACTGGAACAGGCATTCGAATCATTATTAAATCGCTGTAACAAGTGTATTACAGCTAGAGGGACTTATTTTGAATAACAAATCAAAACAAATTATAATTTCTTGTTTCTATTTCATTTTACAGACCCAGTCTTAAAAATTCTTTGCCACACTGTGTATTTTTTCATGTTGTGCTTGTCAGATGACTGTATGCGCAATAAAGCTGACTTCATTGTGTTTCACTTAAAAATGACACTACTTGTCGATCGCTCTTTCGATGTGATGAAAATACGGGATTAGTTACTCCATGAAAAGAACAACTGTGTAGTGCTTATCTGTCTACAGGTCACGTAACTATCGTCGGCAGTCGCCGATCGTTTATAAATACATGAATAAATTGAACTGAGATTTTGACTTATTTCATTTAATTCTCCTTTGCTAAACTATTTCTATTTAATTCTCGTCTGCTGTGCTAGTTCTTTAACAAAATGCTGAGATAACTCGTTGCACATAATTCGTTTTAAATTCAAAACTGATTATTAAAGACGCTAATTGGAAATTTCGTTTCCTAAGCGAACCCTCAGTGGATAGAAAATTTGAATTTACTAAATGGGACCTAAATAAATAAGAAAATAACGCTTCCGTAAGAAAGTGTTTTCATTTCGGAGCAATAATAATTTGATACGCAAACATGCTTATGATTATCTTCTGCATATTAGAACGGAGTCAACGTATCTAGCGCCTCTCGCGGCCAATGGCTGAACGATCGTCATCACGCCTTAGCACTGAAATGAGCTCGACTGGGCAGGCAGCGGCCTGGCTCAAATATTAGACACTCAGCCCGGCCCGTCAATTGTAGCTATTATTTAGGCCCGTCCCGTGATGTGTCATTTGGTATTATTTTGTCTTTCTATTGTACTTGTATGTTGTTAAATTGCAAAAATTCAGCAATGAAATGAGATTTTATTGAAAATATTTAGTTGAATGTAAGCCTAAAAAATGTTAGCTAAACTTTGGTAATTATTGAAGAATATGACCTAATAGGGCTGTCTTTGCATGAGTGTTAGGCTTCATATTCTGCGATAGATGGCGCAAAATATCACTCCTTGGGCGTGGCTTTTACGTCTTGAGAAATTGTCCTAGAAGTTGGCGTCAGCGAATGACTGAAGACCTTAAAATATTCCGAATGGAAGCGGTTTCTCGTTGGTTCCACAGTGAAAAGACAAAATACGAGCTGTTACGTTTTAACCAATGACATTGTTTGGTGGTGGAGCTTAGTAGGTAGGCGTAGTTTCTGTCTCAAATTCAAGGGTTTTCTGGTAATGTACACATTTTCTGTTCAAAAAATGAACATACAGTAGAATTTATGATGATCTATAGAAGACAAGATTCCTATCTCACTTAAGTGCCCGTTCTTTGATTTCTATTGGGTCTAGATAATTATGAGAGATTTCGTTCTTCCACACGGAAACACTACCAAGCTAACTTCTGGCGCCATCTAGTGCCAAATTGGAATACTTTCGAGTCAGATAAATTGAATTTTAAAAGAAATTCTAACATTTTTTTCGGAAAAATAACTGTGAGATGTATTAGCTATGGGTCGTTTTTATTTGTGCTCAAAATTTCAAACTCTACAAAGTAATAGCTTTCGAGAAAATGTGTACAAAAGAATTTGCATTACAGATATAGGACAGAATTTCTGCTTCACTCATTCAAAGACAAAAAAAAAAAAAAACTGAGCGCTTTGAAAATCTCCGTTTCTCTGAACTAGCAAGCGGTAACATTACAAAAGTCAATTCCTATACAGATTAGGGATAGGAGAAACAATCGATGTCGTCCTGCTCTCTCATACAAACACACACACACACACCCCACCCCACTGCAGACGGTGCCCAATTGACCTTATTCACCTCGCATTGCATCATGGAAAAGACTTTCCGTCGCCGCGGACCAACAATAGTTTGTTTACATGCGTTTTCCCATTGCTTAACAGGGCGTTACGTTGCAGAGGTTCAGAAAATCGCGATTTTTATAAATTTATTAACGACACGTCTAACTTTTCCTGATCGTATGGTTGTACTAATAAATTCTGCCACCTAAATTGTATAGAGGAAAGAATAACTTTTCATAATTTTCGACAAAATTGTTAAAGTAATGGCTGTGCAAAATGAAACGCGATGATTTCCATCCCAATGTTCGTTCTCCAATATGTTCTGCCCACTTTAACGAAAAAGATTTGGAATATAATGACACTATGAATCAAAGGCAGTTGCAACTTCGTAGCCTTCCTTTGAATTTCAAATTCAAAAAAAAAAAAAGGAAAAAAAAAGTTAGAAGGAGAAAAATGATGGCATATTTGGATCAGAAAATTACGAAGTAAGTTCTACGCTCTTTCCCCAAAGAACAAAGCAAACATATCTATATATTTTTTTATATTTGTAAGCAGATTTCTTAGCGTGTGAACCAAAATTTGTTTCAATGTTACGTATTTGTTTGGGCTACTAAATATTTTGTTTTGCAAAAAAGGTTCCCAAGTTTATAATTCGCCAATGTCTGGAAATAAAAACTGAAAATTTAATATACCGTGTATAACGAAGTAAATTTCTCCGTCATTTTTGGTCTACGCCGGGATTCGAACCCGAGGCCGCTTATTCCGGAACAAGTCGCTCTACCAACTGAGCTACGCAGACGTTTATTCTGATTCCTATCTGCCTTTATGTCGTGTGCGCCCTGCTGGCAGGTACGTCACATCTCCCCCCCGAAAGAGGGCCGGGGGCATGGCCCACGGGTCAGCCGTGACCATGAATCGTTGCAGGCAGCCATCCACTGTAGAACGTGCACTTGAGAACTCCCAGTCAATCTGCTGTGTGGAATGCAACATCACACATTTTTTTTTTTTTTTTTTTTTTATTTTTCGAAGCGCTGGAGAAGGAATTCTCTGATTTTTCCTGTCTCGCGGTGTGGAAATAACATCACACCAATGCGAGATTTTGAACGGCCGGGTCATCCGGATAGTTCGGGCGTCATTATAACGAAGTAAATTTCTCCGTCATTTTTATCCGCGCCAGGATTCGAACCCGGGTCCCCTCATTCCGGAATAAGTTGCTCTACCAATTGAGCTACGCGGACGTTTATTCTGATTCCTATCTGCCTTTATGTCGTGTGCGTCCTGCTGGCAGGTACGTCATACGTGTACGAGAAATGCTCCATTAAAAACTTCATTGTGACTAACGGCGATGTTTTCCTGCATCATGAGAAATGAACATCGAACACAAAATTGCCTTGGTATATCTTTGAAACCTTCATTTGTTCTTCTGAGAAATTAATTTCTTCTTCTTCGCCCCGTAGCTTCATTAATTCGTTGGCAGACTCCATGATTGTAAAAATTAGCCAGCAGTATACGGGATAATCAAATAGCGCCAACATTGAATCGGCAGCCATGTCGGTCCGCTGAAATCCACTTCTGACGTCACATGAATAACGTCCATTGCGGACAGGAAGAAAAATAGTGCCAATTACGGACAGATCCCCGTTCTGTCCGCAACTGGGAAAAGGAGAAAGGACTTAGTGAGGGGTTAGGGAAACAGGAAAACGCATCCCATTCCTAATCGCTCACCAGAAGAGTTGAATTTTATTTGAAGTCATTCAAATATTGGAAAAGTGGTATACGGACAAATAGGCGATTTATTTCATTCTATTTGAATATCTTCTCATCAGCCTATTTCGAAAAGTATGTTTTTTTTTGTACGCTACTGTGGGTCATCAACAAAAAACCGTACAGTGTATAAACATAAATTTATACAATATACAGTCGGGCCCAGTCCATCTATGAGAATGAACTCCCAGTGTAGCTACACTGCTAGCCACCCAAAATGCAACACCAAGAAGGAAGAATTCGATTGGCCTGAAATTCGCAGCATGCGTCGCCCGCGAGAAGACATGCAAACGATTAGCATTACAGGGCATATGCAAATCATATGCGCCCGGCACGCCACCGAGAAGCACTATAAGAAGGGTGCACAGAAGGCGGGATGTTAGTAGTGGAAGTGTGTTGTGCTGATAGACCTGTGCGTGGAAAGCTTCCTGATGCCTCATCGCAGAATACGGGAGTCATTCCAGCACGTTTCGGAGTTCGAGAGAGGACGAATAGTGACTTATCGCTACAGTGGTTTATCGTACCGAGACATCGGCGCCCGTGTGGAACGAAATACAGCCACAGTGAGGTGAGTATGGATTCGGTGGGTGCAGGAGGGACGGACGGACCGACGTGAGTGCTTGCCGGGCATTGACGGCTCGCACCGCCACATCACGAACGTTAGCGCAGGAATTAGAGTGTGTGGCGCAACAACCTGTATCAGCACGTACCGTTCGACGTCGTCTGCAGGAGCGGGGAATTGTCGCACGGTGCCCGTTGCTCCGATTAATATTGACGTTACTCGACCGGCGAGTGCGGCAGCAGTGGGCCGCTGAACTCCGCACCTGGACAACGGAATGGCATGACATTGTCTTCTCCGATGAATCCCGCTTCTGCCTGCAACACCACGATGGTCGGATCCGCGTGATGATTGGCTCGTGAAAGGTCCGAGTTGATGCCTGCATTATGCATCGCCATACCGGCCCTTCGCCTGGCGTTATGGTTTGGGGCGCAATTGGATATGACACCCGCACCCCTCTGGTACGCATCGCCGGTACACTCAACAGCCACCGCTACATCTCCGATGTTTTGGAGCCTGTAGTCCTCCCTTACATGCAGGACCTGCCAACGGCCACGTTTCAACAGGACAAGGTGCGCCCGCACACGGCACGCATCGTGCAACAATTCTTCACGGCTCACCAGGTGTCACTACTGCCGTGGCCCGCCTGTTCTTCCGATATGTCACCCATCGAATACATCTGGTCGCTGATCGGCAACCGAGTGGCCCGGCAAGTACCCCCCGCGACTACGCCTGATGAACTGTCGCAACGTGTGGAAGCAGCCTGGACCGACATACCCCAAGCCCACATCCAAAGCCTCTTTCGTTCGATGCCGCGGCGTGTAGCGGCCGTTATTGCCAGCCATGGGGGCCACACGAAATATTGATGCCTGCGTGTTCCTCAAGTCGCACGGGCCTGTAAGCTCAATCGTTTCACCTTTGTATCTGTTGTTATGTGTCCAGTAAATCTGGCTTTGCTATATCGTGTCCTTTTTGGCGTTGCATTTAGGGTGGCCAGCACTGTATATAGCTAAAAATTAACAAGAAGCGCCAAACGAAAAACAACTTTGAAATTCTAAAGCGCCAAAGGCAGCATAAAAAAAAGATCAAACCTCAATATAGAAAAAATGCAAAACCAGAAGCAAGAATTTTTTTTTTAATTATAAGTAGGAAAAAGAAAACAAATTAAAACCGAGAACAAACGAGACCCCAAACTTCCAAAGCAAACAAGTTCCGAATCAAGCAAAATACAAAAAGAAAAAGAAAAGAAACCCAGAAGAACATAGGGATGCAGACAATGACTGATTCTCTTATGGCTTCGTCAGGGGCAAGCATGAAGAAAACCACTTACGTATCTACAAAGACCAGAGACGTGTGGGTTTCTGCTAATTTAGTTTGCTATAAGGACATATTAAATTTAAGCTTAAATTTAACTGATATTGAAAGGGACAAATAACCCAAAAACAGCAAACCATATCACATTGCCCAACTCACACACTCACAAAATAACCAGTCGAAGATAATTTTTGCAACCAACACTTTAGAAGGAGGACAAACATCCCATTTATACAAAACAAAAGAAGAAATAAATTTACAGAAGAAAAGCAAAGTGCTTAGCCTAAAGAAAATGTATCCATAAATAGTAACATTTGTCCTGAAACTTTGAAATACTGAAAAATTATATTTTTAATTAATACACTAGTTAATTGTGCACGAGTATTAAATCACTGTGGTAATATGAGAGATTGAATCCATAGAACCAAGGTGCAAAACTCAGAGAAGTAAGAGAGAAGACCAAAAACACACATAAAAATTACAAAAGAAGTTAAGCTTAGGGCACACCTAGAATTAACGAAAATGCACCTCACTTCAAAATAGTATATAACAAACAAATAATAAAAGATAATACGTCATACAGAGTTTTGCTAGTACAAGGTAAACTATTTACAAAATTATTTTTCTAATCAGCCAATAACCAGTTGGAAGACCCTGTGCCTACAGTGCATAGTACTTGTAACAAAACCCCTGGTTACTTGCAACAAAGAAACCCAAAACGCGGACCATATATCCCGCGGAAATTTTTTTATAAACACTGCCTATACAAAATTTGAACTTCTAAAGAGGCTGTTGAAGAACTCAAATAAAGAAAATTAAAAATAAAAGATGCAAAACAAAATTACAACTTACCAAACTATTGCAGCAGTTAGCGCAACCTTACTCTACAGGACATCCATGAGTAAATGAAAGGGCATTCCCGTCGCTGCGCCACCTAGCGGCCAACTATAGAACCTTCCTGGGTAAACAGATCCATATCATAAGAGATGTTCAAAGTGTCCTCCATGTGCATCGAGACAGGCTTGAACACTAGACCACATTTCTGAAAGTTCGCGCCAGTTGCTCCAGCGTAATCGCTGCCATTTCCTCGCAGATGTTGTTCTTCAATGCCTCAAGGGTTGTCGGCCTTTTTGGAGAAAGAAATCAGAAATCAGGAGATCGAGGTGGCCACATTCTTTTAGAAATCACACGATCTCCAAAGAATGACTCAATTTCAGCACACTCACATGTGATATATGGCACAAGTTGCCCCATCTTGTTGAAAATATCCAATGGACAGGCTCTTCAGGGTGCAGTTGGTTAACGAATGCCTGAAAAATTTCCATGTAGACGTCTATTTTGATCGTATCCTGAAAGAAGATGGGCCTAATAATCTGCTGACGCAACACTGCGCACCACACTCCAATGTTTTGTACATGAAGTTGTTTCTCGATAAAAGCGTGAGGATTTGCCGCTGCCCACATACGCGTGTTTTGTGCATTTATTTATCCCGATACGTGAATCCACGAAAAAACCAGAAAGATGACACCGAATTTTCGGGTGTAATAAGCACGTCTTTTGAATCCGTTCTGACGCAAATTAAATTTATCAAAGATATTCAAAGTCAATGGAACCGGTATGGAAAACAATAGTATCTGACGGAAGAAAGAAGATTTTCAATTGGGTTTTTAATCCCTCAGATACTGCTGTAAACGGAATCGTGAGCTTACCAACTCTTAGAAACAGAGTTATCGACAAAAATAAGATGTGACTTTACGTCCCCTGGTGGGGAAACCATGCATTATTTTAGGAAGAAAGTATTCTCAAAAGTTTTATTCATATAAACGGTATCGGTCCAAGAAAAAGAAAAAAAAATTGTCGAGTTTTCAGGAGCCCAGATTTTGCAACAAATACTTCAGAAGCAGAAATTAACACTTATGACTCCTGGTGGCTAAACCATTTTTTACCAAACATTAGAAATTATGTGAAAAATATTTTCCATCAGGTCTTGTATGCGATACAGGAAAGAATTTTCAAATCAGAGCTTTAGGAGCAGAAATAACGCAGAAAACGCAATTTACCTTTGTGCCCCTAGCGGAAAGTCTATGATATACTAGAAAATCTTGAATTTATAGGAAAAACATTTCGCATCGGAAACACTATCCAACAAAGAAGGAAGTAGAGATATTGACAAAAATAGGATATACATCTACGCCCCCTGGCGTAGAAACCATGCACTTTTACAAGAAGAAAATTTTCCTAAAAGGTTTCTCGACATGAGTAGTATCGGTCAACAAACGACTTTTTTTTCAATCGAGAATTTAGAAGCTCATATTTTGCTGCAAATACAACAGAAGCGAAAATTAAGACTTACGCCACCTGGTGGACAAACCATTTCTTACAAAAATTAGAGGCTATGTGCAAACGATTTCCCACCAGGAGCTGTATGCGGTGCAGAAAGAATTTTTCAAATCGGAGATTTAGAAGCAGAGATGTAGGGGGAAACGCAATTTTCATTTACGCCCCCTAGCGGAAAGTCTATGATTTACTTGAAAATTTTGAAATTATATGAACCACATGTCACACTAGAAACACTATCCAACAAAGAAGGAATTTTTCAAATCGGACTCCTACAAGTAGATATAGTGACAAAAATAAGATATACATCTACGCCCCTGGCGTAGAAACCGTGCTCTATTTTAAGAAGAAAATGTTTCTAAAAGGTTTTTCGACATGAGTAGTATCGGTCAATAAACGACGTTTTTTTCAATCGAGAATTTAAAAGCTCATATTTTGTTGCAAATACAACAGAAGCGGAAATTAAGATTTACGCCCCTGGTGGCCAAACTATTTTTTTTACAAAAATTAGAAATTATGTGCAAACCATTTCCCATCAGGAGCTGTATGCGGTGCAGAAAGAATTTTTCAAATCGGAGATTTAAAAGCAGAGATATAGAGGGAAACACAACTTACCGCTACGCCCCTAGTGGAAAGTCTATGAATTACTTGAAAATTTTGAAATTATATGAAAAACATGTCACACGGAAAACACTATCCAACAAAGAAGGAATTTTTTTAAATCGGACTCCTAGAAGTAGAGATATTGACAAAAATAAGATGTAAATCTACGCCCCCTGGCGGAGAAACTGTGCAATATTTTAAGAAGAAAATATTCCGAAAAGGTTTATCGATGTGACGGCATCAGTCTACGAAAGAATTTTTTCAATCGATATTTTAGAAGCTCTGATTTTATGGCAAATACATCAGAAACAAAAATTAACACTTACGCCCCCTGGTGGCCAAAGTATTCTTTACCAAAAAATTGAAATTATATGCAAAAGATTTTCCATCAGTAGGTGTATCCGCTGAAGAAATTTGTTTTCAAATTGGAGTTTTAGAAGAATAGTTATCAGGAAAAATGCAATTTACTTTTACGACCCCTAGCGGAAAATCTATGCGTAATTTGAAAAAGTAACTATATCTAAAACACTCTTCGACACAAATGGAATCGAAAGATAAAAAAAAAATTCAATCGGAAGTTTAGAAGCAAATATGTGGAATAAAACGTATTTTTGAATTCGACGCATTTACGCCCCCTAGATGACAATCTGTTTTTTGGTGTAAATATGACAAGGATAGTAAATTAGATAATATCCGAAAACTTGAAAATTTCGACCGCGTAATATATATATTGCATATACCATATATTACGCGGGTTCGATTCTCACTCCTGGACGACGAAATTTATATATATATATATATATACGAAAAAAAAGTATATATATATATATAATCATCATTGTCAATCATTATCAATCCACTGCTGGATGAAGGCCTCCCCAAGTTTCTTCCACAACGGTCTGTCTTGTGCCAGTCTCTTCCATATTACTCCCGCATACTTTCGAATCGCATCCGCCCATCTCTCATGTGGCCTTCTTCTGGGTCTTTTCCTGTCCCTTGGAATCCAGTCTAAAAATTTCAGCTGTTCATTCGATGTTCTGTCCTTCTGGCAATATGTCCAGCCCATTATTTTACTCTGGTCATGATGTCTTCCACTCTTGTTATTTTTCTGATCCACGAGTTCCTCTTCTTATCTCTCCTGGTTACACAAAGCATACACCTCTCCATGCCTCTTTGAGTTGCCTGCAGTCTTTGCATGTCTCTTTTAGTTAAGGTCCACGTCTCTGCACCATACGTAAGCACTGGAAGGATGCATTGACCAAACACTTTTCTTTTAAGACATAGTGGCATATTGCTTTTGAAAATTATACTGTTTCTTCCAAACGCTCTCCAGGCAAGTTTTATACGCCGATTAATTTCTTCATCAGTGTGACTCTCACTTGATATCTGCTGTCCAAGATAAATGTAGGTGCTGGTTACCTCCAGCTTTTCCCCATCAATCGATAAAATTCACTTTTGTAAAAGCATTGAACATCACTTTTGTCTTCTGAAAGTTCATTTTCAATCCCACTTCTTTACTCTTCTCAGCCAGTTCCTGGATCATACTCTGCAGCTCTGATGGAGTAGTTGCAAAAATGACTACGTCATCAGCAAAACGAAGGGGAGTTATATAATTTCCATTAATCTTTATCCCTTTGTTTTCCCAGTTCAATGATTAAAAGACGTTTTCCAATGTGGCATTAAAGAGTTTGAGAGATATAGAGTCCCCTTGTCTCACTCACTTTCCAATTTTTATGGGTGCTGTATTCTCAAATAGCCGAATCTTTGCACTTGCATTTTCATAGATGTTATGAATAATATTAATGTATGCATCTTCAATACCGCAGGATTTCAAAGCCATTGTAACTGCTGATGGTTTCACCGAATCAAAGGCCTTTTCATAGTCGATAAAAGCCATACACAATGGAAGTTCATATTCCCTCGCTCTTTCAATTAGTTCTCTTAGTACATGGATATGATTTATAGTGCTGTAGCCACTCCTGAATCCAGCTTGTTCTCGCGGTTGAGCCATGTCCATTGTCACCTTCAAGCGGTGTGAAAGAACTTCAGTGAAGATTTTATAAACCACTGATAGGAGGCTGATAGGTCTGTAGTTCCTGAGATCCCCAATGTCACCTTTTTTATGTAGCAAGATCATTGTAGCGTTGTTCCAATATTCAGGAATCTTTCCTTCATTAAGGCATCGAGTGAAAATTTGGGCGAGTACTGTTTCGATTTCTCCACTTGCTTCTTGTATGTTGTCTACAGTAATTCCATCTTCTCCTGGAGCTTTTCCCCGCTTCATGTTCTTGATTGCATGTGCAACTTCTGCTGGAAGGACTGGAAGAACTCTGGTACTGGTACCTTTCATGATGTCTGGAGTACATGTATCATCCCTTTCATATAATTTGGAGTAGAAATCTTTCACTCTTGTCAAAATTTCGCCTCTATTTCTTGTTACAGAACCATCTT